>CM062821.1:14350404-19942051 GCA_031772345.1 Himalopsyche anomala | reverse complement strand
TACTACTACTATTGTCTTACACTTGGGTGTGGGGCCTTATGGATTACTCCAATTGCCCTTTCGTCTCATGTTGGGATTTCTATTTTTTTCCCTTTATAGTGTTCGATCCTGCTTTGTATGATACATATATATTTTTTTTTTTTTTTGTTGAGACCGGATGGAAATGTATGTATATATATATAAAAATATATATATATTTTTTTTTTTTTCCCCCTTTTTTAATTTTTAACAAACAAGTAATAACAATGATAATATGAAAAAATTTAACAAACAAGAATAAGTAAATAACAATAATAATATACAATAAATAACAATGGTAAGGTGAAACAATGGTATATAAAATTATAAAAATATATGAAGTTGTGTGTGGGATCTTGTGTGTATGATTGTGGTACTATAGTGATTCATTACCTCGAGCAGTATATATATATTTTGTCCCTCTTTTTTTTTGTTTTTTACCCTCGAGAGAAGGTCGAGCCTACAGTGTCGGCATGTGTCGTGTGCCTGGGGTGGTTTGTGACGTCACCCCGATTTGTGTGTCATTTTGTGGTGTACCAGCATTTGGGTGTCGGGGTCGGGGGGGAGCTAGGGGGGTTTGAGAAGGAGAACCTTCCTTGGCCGTGCTATGTCGGTGTGTGGGTATTTTATGTAATCGTTTAGTAGCGATTTGATAGTGTCGTTTGAGTGGTCTGTCATGTCGCTGTAGAATTTCTTCGACAGTTTCATGACGTGGTCGAATATGGTGTCAGTTTTGGTGTCTCTGTGGAGAGTGGTATTTCGAACGTACCAGGGTGCGCCTGTTAACGTTCGAAGTGATTTGTTTTGTATGGTCTGGAGCGTCTGGATGTGTTTCATGCTTGCATACGCCCATATTGGGCATGCGTAAGTCATGATTGGACGGGTAATCGCGGTGTACAGGAGTAGCTTGCTGTTTATTGCAAGTTTACTTCTGTGCCCAATCATCGGGTAGAGTTGGCCCGTGACTTGGGATGCCTGTTTTATTTTAACAGATATATGGCTGTTGAAATTTAGTCGCGAATCAAGTGTGAGGCCGAGGTATTTTACCGTTCGTGCCCATGGAATGTCTGTGTTTCGCATCCGGATGCTTTTGATATTCTTATCGTGTCTATTTGGCCTGCGACTGAAGGTTATTGCAGTGCTTTTTTCTGGGTGTATTTGAATGCGCCAGTTGGCGCACCAGGCTTGGATGTCCTCACTTGCCTTTTGTACAAGTGCGGTGGCTCTATTTCTGTTTAGTGATCGTGCTAGGATCGCTGTGTCGTCTGCGTACTGCGCAACGATTGTTTCGTTTATCCCGGGTATGAAAGCGGGTAATGGGATGTCATGAGTATAAAGATTGTACAGCAGGGGCGATAAGGCGGACCCCTGTGGTACACCGGCTGTCGGCGTTCGCGTCGTCGATAATTCGCCGTTAACTTTAGTGCGGAAAGTTCTGTTGGTCATAAATGAGTTTAAAATTTTTATCATTGGACTTTCGAGGCCGGCCTCGGAGAGTTTGACTATCATACCTTCTATCCAAACTTTATCGAAAGCTTTGGCGATGTCGAGAAATAGGCCTGTGGTGAAACATCTGCGGTTGAAACCTTCGCTGATGAATTCAACAACTCTGAGTAGTTGATGGTTAGTGGAGTGTCTGTGACGAAAGCCGTGTTGCTCATCCGGGATGAGTTTTTTTTCCGTCACGAATTCCTCTAGTCGGGATTTAATTACACGTTCCAGTAGCTTTCCCATTGTCGGGAGTAGGCTAATGGGTCTGTGATTTTCTGGAATCTGGTGTGGTTTTCCCGGTTTCGGGATTAAGATGATGTCTGCGGCTTTCCAGGCGTGCGGAAAGTGTTGGACTGCTAGGCATGCGTTTATGATCGTTGTGAGTGCTTTGACACCGTTCTCGGGAAGGTGTTTCAGCGCTTTGTGCTTTATTTCATCGTTGCCAGGGGCTTTACGATTGGATAAGCATTTGATTCGGCATTCGATCTCGCCCGTGGTTGCGGGTGTGATGGAATTCTCGGTCGGAGATGCTGTGATCTCTTCAGTGATTTTAATATATTTGGCGGTTATTGTTTCTATACGTGTTTTGAGCACGAGGTCGTTTTGATTGAATTCATTCGGAGAGAATTGTTTCTCGAGTGATTCCGCGAAAGTTTCTGCTTTTTCCGCGGCTGTGAAGACCGGGCCATTCAGACCGTTAAGCGGTTGGATGGGGCATTTTTTGTGTCTGACTGCTTTGCTGAGGATCCAGAATGGGTTGCTTCCTTTGGTCATACCTTGCAGGTATTCACCATAGGTGGAGTCTCTGTGCTCCCGAAGTTCAATTTTGATCTCCGCGGTGAGACGGTTTTTGAGTGCTCGTGCTGTTGGATTGGCGTGCCGGCGCCATTCCTTAGCCGCTCTGTTTTTTTCCCGAATTAGGTTTTTAATTCTAACTGGGATATCTGGTCGGTGGTCTTCCACGGGGACTTCGGTCGTGGCGGATTCTTTCGCGGCGCGTATGGAATCCGTCAGACCGGAAATTGCTCTGTCTATGTCTGCCGTATTGGCGAGACTGGCAGGGCTGTGAAAGTTGTCTGAGAAGTGGGTGCTGAAGTCTTCCCAGGAGACTTTGTCTCTGGTTTTTTTCGGCACTATAGCCAGTGGATCATGGGGGTCAGCTAAAAATAGGAGGACCGGCCGGTGGTCTGAATTTAATTCGTGAACGACTCTGATTTGCGGTGTGTGCGACATCGCTATTAATAATGCAAAATCGAGCACATCTTGTGTGTTCGTTGCGGGGTGATATATGGTTGGCTCAATAGGAGCAGCAATGACGGCGTTGTTGTCTAGTGCAAATTTGTAGACGAGTCGGCCACGGGAGGTGGTCCGACGGCTATTCCAGGATGAGTGTTTTGCGTTGAGGTCCCCGGCAATAACGGCGGCGGGGATATCATTCAACAGCAGATCTTTTAAGTCTGATGCTGCCAATGTTGTTCGGTGTGTTGGAGGGCAGTATACAGATATCAATTGTATTTTGCCTGCATTTTTTGTATTAATGCATATCGCGGTAGATTCTAGTTTGCAAGAGGCTAATCGCGGTTTCTGGATAATAGCACAATGATCAATGTGTGATTTTACTACGATGGCGGTTCCTCCGCCTCTCGCGTGCGTCCGGTCGGTCCGGTGCGTACTGTAGTTCGGGAAGTTAATCGGTGTCGCGGGTTTCAAAAACGTTTCATTGACGAGTAGTGCGTCAATGTCGTGTGTTCTAAGGAAATTTTGCACTTCGATTTTATCGTTACGTAGGGAACCGTTTGCGTTCCAGAACGCTATCTGTAGTGATGTAGGTTTTGTCTTAGTGTTGGCCATGGTTGGTTAAGGAGGTGGTCTGGTAATAGTATTCGCATACGCGAGCGATGGTTGCTTGGCTGCGCGCTATTGAGTCCTGGAGATCTCTTACGAGCTCTTCCAGGGCCCTGTCGCGCGCGGCTTCGCGTGGGACGGGGGGGGAAAAATGCGTGGTACTCACGTTGTGTTTTTGTGTCGGTGTCGGTCTCAGCTGGGTCGTGTCTGCGACTTTCGGTGCCCATGAAGTGCGAAGTTGTTGTTTCGGTTGTTGGGGTTGTCGTTCGGTTGATTGGTCCTGGTAGCGTCTACCCGTGTTTGTGGGTAGTGCTGGCCAGGTCTCGGCTCGCATTATGGGTCTGCCTGCTCGTGGATGACTCGGGCAGCCCCGGTAGTTCGCCGGGTGTTGTCCGGAGCAGTTTGCGCAGGTCGCTGGGCCGTCCTCTCTGTTTTTTTTGCAGGAGTCTGTTTTATGATCTTTTCCGCATTTTACGCATCGCGGTTTTGCGTGGCATCCGGTCTGTGAGTGTCCGAACCTCTGGCAGTTGTGACACTGGCCGAGTTCGGTTTTCCTTTTCAGCGATTCGGCTGAAACGTTGTAGTTTCTGAGTTTTTTAATCTCAAAGGTTTTTTTGCCCTCTTCTGTGTGCTCGATGTCGAGCAGCATGAGGCCATTGGAGTCCTGTCATTCCCTTTTCTCATGCGTTGCGCTCTTATTATCGGATATCCCTCGTCGCGCAGCATTTCCTCCACCTTTGAGTCTTCAAGGCTTTCGGGGATGCCTTTGAGGACGATCTTGTAGGTTTTATCCTCCCTGAGGGTAAAGCAGTGGAAGGAGATGCTGCGCCTGTCCAGGAAGTCTACGATTTTTCGGTAGATCGTGCTATTGTCTGTGTTGACTCTCAGGGAATCTTTCTGGTCTGTAGCAGAGAAGCCTGAGAGTCCGGCCAGCTTCAGGTCGTTTTCTAGGATGGCGAAGTCTTTTTTGTTGTGAATTATAATCGGAGGTGTTTTTTCAGTCTTTTGGTCCGGGGTCGAGTTGTTCATTTTCTTGCTGTTGGTGGGTGACTGCAGAGTGGTATTGTCGTTTTTGGTTTTTTGAAGCGGCTTAGTAGTGGGAGTTGTCGGGGTTGCTGCGCGAGGTGTTGAGTCTGGTGGGTTTTTGCAGGCTTTTTTTGCTGCTTTTTTGGTGCGGCGGCTGGGTATAGTCTTGAATGTATCAGGTTTGGGGGGTTCATCCTCTTCCGATCGTATTTTTCTTTTTAGAGGTATGTTGTGCCGTGGTCGTGAATCGGGGGGCTGTGAGTCTGAGGAGTCGTTGTCGGAGTTGTCGCAGGCCATGTCTTCCCAACTGAGGTCAGGGGTCGGCGAGCTTTTGTTTTGGAGAATTTTTTTAAGGTTGTGAGCCTTTTCTTCAGTTTTTTTGTACGGTGAGAATGCCATACAGAGCAGGTTATGGAGAGTCAGGAGGGACTCTACCGAGATGAGCCCTTTTCCGTCTTTCCCGGAGTGGAGAAGGTCGGTGATTTTGAAGAGCATGGAGTCCGGGTGGGTTTTTTCAGTAATGGTGATCGGTTCCGATGCAATTTTTTTCTCCTCTGGTGTCAATTTTGTGGTATTGTTGTCGTTGGCGTCGGTCGGAGTGTTTGTAGTATTGTTGTCAGACATGTTTATGCAGTAGTTTTGAGGCTTGGTCGTTGTATGTGGGTAGTGCTGGTTTGTAGAGTTGTTTGTCTTGCGGGTGTAGAAGTTCGGAAGCGGTGGTCGGTAATAGAATGGCTGCGGTCGGTAGGTTTGGTATTGTTGTCTGAATGTTTGGTATTTGCGGAACAGTAGCGGTGGTGGCGATGTGCACTGGGCTGCTATCTGATCGTGAATGTGTTATATTTATATTGATATCGTTCGAATTATATAGCAACTAATATTTTTGGTGAATTTGTTGTTAACTTGATTTTTATTTTAAATTATCAAAAATTTGTTCCTCTAGAGCATAGGTTCCCAAAGTGGTCCGTACGCACCCCCGGGGGTCCGTGAGGACTGCCAGGGGGTCCCTAACAGGAATAATAAAAAATGGGGGTCCACGAGATGTAAATGGGGGTCCACGGACCGGAATCAATGGAATCAAAATCAGAACTTAAGGTACAGTTTAGAAAGGGTTACCAGCAGTTCTGGCTACAGAAAAATATTCCTGTTGCTTATCCTGTATTGTGGGCTATCGCAAGAAAGTTTTTGATAGCACTTCCTTCTTCGTACCTCGTGGAGAGAGGTTTTAGTGCAGTTACTAATTTTCTTACGAAAAAGAGAAATCGGTTGCAAATCACTGAACGTGGAGATTTACGACCGTACCTTACGAATTTGAACTCAAATATTGACCAATTGATATCGGAGCACCAGGTTCATCCCTCTCATTAACAGATTTTATTATTTTATGTCAGAATTTTATTGTGTTTTGATTTGTTCATTTTCATTTTTAAAAATTCACTAATGATAAGAATAAAAAATTAACATATTTTTTTTACAATTGTCCACTATACAAAAAACCCTATCACAATGTGCTCATATTTGTATTTTAAAAAATTATAAAACTTCACTATTATGCATCCTGGGGGAGAGGGTCCACGAAGGATAAAATACTGGGCTTAGGGGTCCACGGGGGAAATAAGTTTGGGAATCATTGCTCTAGAGGAACAACTAGTTGTGACTTTTGACACGTGCAGTCTTAATGTGTTTTAAAAATAAACTAAACATGTGTCATAGCACTCGTAATTAATAGCACAACCAATGGAAAAAATGAAGTTGACAATTATAATTGTATGGAACATTTTAAGTAATTCAAATCTTAAACACTAATCACTAGTATTCATTGCATTGTTACATGTTATCCGATACTGGGTTAGAGGGTAGTCGAATTCAAGCCACCTTATTTTTTGTAGACCCGCAGCCAATATGTGTTCACTTGAATAGAAAACATTTAGCAGTTTTTCGAAATGGTTTTCTCGGATGAAAGGGTTACCCCCTTCAGCGACGGCCAGACGCCCTCGAAAGGGGATTCGGCACCCTACAGCCGTCGTAGCCACTTAGACAAATGTTATTTCCATCAGGTTTGGATTTGGCGTAGCTGCATTGAATACACTATGCTTATATATTATGCATCCTTAATGTCGATCACTTTGCATACATTTTGTATTACTGAGAATATTTATTATTAATATTTGATAAATTTCATCATCAAATGTATGTATATATACATAGCTCCAGTTAAACTTTACATCAATTGGTATAGCTTCTCAACAAAGCGTGTCTACTTTCAATTTACTACCACTTAAATAAATAATAAATAATTTTTATGACGTAATCGCAACTTATTTTAAAAGATTACTATTTTAACGCTTTCATTCTGGTGGTATTGCTTTAAAAACTGACAATCTGGCTCAAATAAACAAGTGAGTATCAGAAATATATATTTTGTATTAGACTATGGAGATTTGATTTTGAGGCGATTTGACACTATGGAGAATTCATAGGCTAGGTGAGAAGAAATAATTACTGCAGATAGTTCTGGAAAGCATCAGTAACTCTCACCTCTTTTTGCGAGGAATGGGGTTCTGGAATCTATTATGTCCGACATGTACTATCAATAGAATGCATTCGTTATGAATAAGCGAATTGTAGAGTTGCTCCATGTTGGTCATCATCGGGCGGGTAAGCGCAATTGAGATTCGGGCTCGGGCCGGGCCCGGGTAAGGAATTGATTTCTTCAGAAAAATATTTCAGACTCATAAGTCAGCCATGATGATTTTTACTATAACCAATTCTTTAGAGAATCGTTAATTGTGTAAATTTATAAAAAACGGTTTTTTTTCGGGCTGAGGAGTATAAATCTGGGCTTCGGGTCGGGCTCGGATAACAAATGTGGTATTAGCCTCGGGCCTGAATCTTTCGGGCTCGGACCGGGTACTTTCGAAAATTTTCGACCTGTGCAGACCTCTAGTCTACACAAATGTATAAATCTATAATAATAACGTCATTTTTTAGGTTTATATGTCATTTTTAAGAATAAAATAGTAAAGTGAGACTTGAGAGAAAAATATGATATCATCAGAAATATTTCATGTTTATTTGTATGTATAAATAAGTATTCCGTAATCTCAGACATTGTGAACTCTTTTGTCGTTTCTCTCGCTCGTTTGAATGTTGAATCTAGCACAAGCTTTTAGCTGTTTTAAAGCTTCTCGTTCAGTTCAAATTATGCAACATTGAATGCTGAATACGAACCGACTCAAAGGAAATATAATTCTCATTTATATTTCTATACAGCTTATTAACCATTATGCACCGGCAATTTGTGTCAAAAACTGGTTAGAATATACTCCTATAAGTTCTACAGAGTGTCCTTCATAACGGTATAATCAACCCAGTATGTGTAGAAATTTTGGTTTTTTTTCTGTTTTAGCATTTGGAGGACTCTATTAAATGAGCAAATTCATTATTGCATATTGCGATGATTCGATCAGTCATCTCAGAAATCCTTGCAAAACGAGAGCGTTCATTTATTTGCGACAGTGAGCATTCTTCTGCATTCATACAATCAGTGAAAACAGTGTAACTTTTAAATTTTGTTTTTACTTGAGTGGGGGACGTTTAATATTTTAATTATGATAAAAATCGCGATGGTTTCAATAAAGATTTGACTATACTAGTATTTTGTGACTATATTAGTTGAATTGATTCACAGTGTTTAAATACGATGACGAAGATCCGCTCCTGGTAAAACTATGTAAACTTATATTTATGATACGTTCATTGCTTTTAGTATCCCGTAGTTGCATAGTCATAAATGTCACTGTTTATTATTGTGGAACTTTGAAAAATGGCCAACGTGGGACACAATGAAGTTGGAACTTTTTCGTTTTGACTTTCAGGAAAATGGAAGAAATAAAACTGAAAAAGCATATTCATAAACAGCACTGGATAATAATAAAACTATAAATTCATAATCTATGTATGATGATACAAAATATAAAATTGGATTAATTCATAAATTATAAGTCAGGTCTGTGGTCACATGGTCAACATTGATCGCTTTGATTGCGGAGTTTATGGGTTAAATTGCCAGTACGGATAGCTTAATAAATAACATTTTAATCGATTGTTGAATATCTGTCCGATGAAATCGATTCTACGATATCGAAAATCGTTTTCACCCACCTTATCCTAAAAACGAGACGTAACTAGAGAAATACATATATCCCAACTCTGTTGAATTAAAAAGATGTTTGAAACTTAAGTTACAATCGTAGAATCGATTATTTTCAGATAAATCCTACCAGGAATTCAAATAGATTGCTTCACATTGGGAGCGGATATGATTAAAATATTAGAGAATTATGTATTTTATAATACAAACATACTTTTTACGCATCTTCGTGGATTCTTTTAATATTGAAGAAATAATATATAAAGCTTTAATCCAATAAGGTCTGCACGATAATACTTGTTATGGAGAATGTCATAAAAGAAAATTAGTATGTGATTGAATTATGTTAAATATAATAACAATTATGGTAAAACATTACATTTATATCAAGTAAGCCCAATTCCGGCTTCATTATCAAATATGTTTGAAAAGCTTCTTCAGTGGGCTAAACTGGTCTTGTGAATGGATTAAAATATTGTTTTCATATGCTTTATTTAAAAGAATTCGTATGTATTTTTTACCGTTTTGATTAATTTTGTTATTGGTTATGGTTTTTTTTTTAAATATATTACATTATTAAGTCTCAAAAATATTCATTACATATTGTTTATTAGAGAAATTACATTTGTAAAATTGTATATTGTATATTTTTATATAAATATTATATTGAGAAAACACTGTATTTTGGTTGAAGGGTAATCACCTAACGTCAAAAAAACTTTTCAGGTTTTATCTTCATAGGTTCTAGACATATTATATAACGGTTGCAAATACTTCGGGCAATAACTATCATGAAAAAACGTGCTATATTCCCAAAATAATATTTACAGAAGCCTACATACTTAGTTAATTGCTAGCCATTATTTATATATTTCTATTCGTGTATCTCAGTGCCCACTTTTATTGATTATTAATGTCCTGTATGACATAAATTATTTAATATACTAATATATCTCATATGCCGGATAACTATTTTTTTAGAGATTATCTCACAAATGGTCGAATGTGCAGCTCATTACGATAGTTATTTCATATTGTCATTTGATTGTGAATATTCATTTAAAATTGATATCAAATCATTTCTAGTCTCCATTATGTTAAATCATTGAGATCAAACTATTTTTTCTGCGATTTTCATTTCATATTAAAACCCTTCCTATGTTTGTAATAAATGAGATAAGTCAGCATTTTTATTAAGTTGTTGTATGCACAACATCAACACGTACGAACTGTTATTGCTGTAATAGAAAAAAACAGATAAGCCAAATAAAATTTCACAACTATCATCTATTCTCTTTTGGTGTGGGCTTTTATTAGGTAGGTAGGTTTATTTAAGTTGGTATCAAATATTGTAATAGTCAGTTAAGAAAGGTTAAAGTACAAATTATCAAAATACATTGATATTATAAAAGTTACGCCCGTGAATATGAAACGTAGATATCTTTAACAGAAGTAATAAAAATTAGTCAACAAAGATACTTTATCCAGTTCTAGATTTTTTCAATATTCAAAGACGTTTTATTTTGTAGAATTAATGAGGTATTTTTGAAGATTTAAATTATCTTTATTCATACATTTAACGTAATTTAAATTCTCAGCGTCTTTTTATAAAATCTATGGTACTATTAGTATTTTAACTAGAGATTGTTGAAACCAGGTTGCTAATATTTTGCATTTTTTTCTGATACCTAAACAATATTCTGCGAAAGACTACCCTTAATAAAAAAATATTTTCTAGTAGTATATTAATGTTGTCGTTTATGAAAAATGTAGTCTATTTCTGCTTTTCATTAAAGAAAATAAACATAAAAGTTACGAAAATACACTTGTATACTATAACGGTTATTTATCATGAAAAAAACGAACAACCCTTACCCATTACCTGCCAGATTTTTTTCCCGCTTTTTTTGCAATATATGTGTTCCTTTTTACTGAAAAATAGGTTTGGTAAAATATTTTGACGAAAAAAACATTTTACCCCCATAAAAAGTAAGTTTTTATAAATGTTCCCAAATGGGGATCATGGCATATGGCGTGTAAAAAAACATATACATATTGAATAGTCAAATTTCTTTTTTCATAATTTTGTTATCTTTTATTGGACAGTTATTCATTCAACTATATCGTACTGTGCCCGTAACAGTAATATTTCTATCACTTAACAGTCTCATTAACTCAAAACTGATAAAAAAGTTATCGAAATAAAAAAAAATGGTTGGATGGATTATCGATTTTAGAAATATTTCTCATTATGACTGACGTTCCTAGTCCCATTTCTTGGTATCTCCCTCATGTATTCCTTGATATAATTCAGCATAGAAGCAATATCCAGTTTCGCTAAAACACATTGCCCATTGCTTGAATCCAAAACGTATAGGTTTTCGTCTTATAAATTGTTTGAAATAAAGATGGCCATAATATCGAATTATTTGTTCATCAATACTAATATTTGTAGAAAAAACTCAAAATTTTAGAAACAGTTTGTTCATCATATCAAGTAATGGACCAATATAAAAAAAAATGTCTGTACATTGCTTCTAGATTAATTCGGCATTGTCATTGAAGTGTAAATTTCTTTTTATCTCCAAATATCGGTTTCGTGACAAACATTTCCTTACACATTGAATAGATAAACCCTCGTCCTCGCACCTGTACATTTGTTCCTGGGGCAAAGAATGATATCCAGTTAGCAATAAAACCCCTAAAAAAATTCTTAGACAGTCTGGTGAAAAAATTGAAACCATGGCGGTTATTTTGGGATGCATACAATGTACTTTGTTTTACTATATGTTCCATTATATTTTCCTCAAATAATGTCTCAAATACTTCCACAAGAGATTTTCCTTTCAGAATTTGTACTATATATTTCATATTGCTTAAAATTTCATCATCTTGCCTCATTTTTTTTTGAAAATTCTGGTCTTATATTTTTCCAAAGCGATTAAGATTTTTTAATTTTAGATTTAGATAGGGAGATCTTCTGAATTTATGAAGGTGATGTACTTTCATTATTTTTTCCCAAAGTGGAAGCTTCTATTGGTAGAAAGCTTGAATGAATTATGACTCTGCCTGGAACATCTTTTGACTAAGTGTCTTCTGAAGTATACGTCACCGATTTCTCCTATATCTAACCGACGGTATAGGGTGGATGTTCAACAAGGTCTATCTCAGGATCTGATTCTTCGTCAACCATAAAATTTGGATCATTGACTATTTATTCCAATTCAGAAAGCGAAAAAAATGTTCTCGTGCGCATATCTACAAATTAGTAAAAAATATAATAAAGCACATGTATCAAATATTTTACACGGCATCCGCCATGATCCCCAAATGGGAACATTTGATAAAACAGTAATAAAGTTGACTGCGATTTTTAATTTATTTATAGCTAAGAATTAACATTTACTATAACCTCTATATTAGTCATGCACGAAATAACAACTTAAAATTTAAAGAAACAATACAAAAAATATATTATACAAAAGTCACGTTTTACCTTTTTACGATTTACCTTAATATTTTAACTTTTAGCACTTATAACTCTTATCTTATAATGCTATTGCAAATTATTTTCTGTGAAGATGGTGCTACAGACTCTTCTGAACGTAACTGTGTTAATAGTAAAAATATTCCAGCAAGTACTACCAACTGCAGAGCAATAATAGTCGCGTACCCCAAATGGGGATCATGGCAGGTAACGGGTTAACCTTAAATTTTAGGTTATGAAAATAAGATGTATTATATTATTTTATGAAATGTATTCATTAGTCATATTTTTAATATTAACGATAGTTTTTTTCGTATATTTTTCATAATTGCATTTTAACGTCGTCAGTGGAAAATTGTGTTTACAAAAAATAAACATAAATCGTTATCATTATTATCATGTGAAAGTCAAATCATTATATCAATTCAATCAAAAATAAGAAACAATTTTACTAGATATTTGAAATTGGTGTGTTAAGAAAAAGATAGACTAGAATAGATAAAAGATTATTTTTGAAAACGACTTCATTTTCTAATCTCTGTCTTAATGCAAAAAGTAATTTGAAAAGAAAACTAAGTCATGATACGAGGGAGGGAAAATCTGAAAGAAAGTGGAAAAACAGGACCCGGCGGCCGGCAGTAAAAATATGTACAATGCATAAAGACGTTTTGGGTTAGTGGGGAAAGGCAGTAACACTTTGTGGCGTTAGTCTTTTCTCCCTTAGACCACACCAGCATCAGCGCCAGCCACTTATCTTCGCCAGATTCTTAGAATCCGAGGGTGGCCATTTATTCCGCCCCTGTACTAAATTGAGGGGAAGGGTTGGAGTTGTCAGGGATACTAAAACGTTTTCAATCCAAAAAAATATTTTTTGTAGAATTAATTCTTAATTTAAATGCAATTAAGTGATTAATAAACATAATATTAATTGAATTAGAATTTACTTGTAAATGTAAACTATAATAGTTAATTTTTAATTGATAATTCGGATGATTTTTAAGTGTACTGATCATTTTATTAGCTACTAAACCAACCTAAATAGAAAAAAGCATCAAGTTATTGATGATTTTTGATAGGGGTTGACTAAAATTTCAGTTAATTTCTTTTTCAAATTTGATCAAAGAGAAAGGGTTAAATGTGTAAAAAGCACAGTGTTTAGATTATTCAATTATTTCTCCATAATATACACTACTATTACTGTAAAAAGCAGTAAACCTTTTATGTACAAATAGAGCAGGACTGTCGTGGAAAAAATCAGGTTCGTATCCATCCAATAAATAATAAAAACGTTATTTACTGTGCATTCCCAATTCCTTGATCTTTTTTTACACATTATGGAATCATAATAAGTTTGTTAATTGTTTTTCTACTATATTAAGATTTTTTAAATCAATTTCCTCCCCCAATTTAGAGCATATGGCTTACTAATGAAGGTATTTCAAATGAAGTTTTTCTACGAGAACTGTTACTTAGTTGTTCAACCTCTCTTTTTTTAGAAGATATTAGGGATAAAAATTGTATTACTAGAACAAAACTAATGATTGGCTTATCATTCTTACTAGACTTTGTTATTTTAGGATTGGAATGGGGGGGGGGATTATCAAACATTAGAAACATTCAAGCCTTTGAGCAGATTAAAAATGCTGTTCGTACTAGGATTCGAATTCGTGAGTTTCGGCATAGAAGTCAACGACGTAGACCACTGTGTTCTAGACCCGACAATACTTGATACTTTCCTCGATAATAAAAAATTTCCTCAACATGCCTGATATCGAAAAGTTGCGCTTTGATAAGTAATTTTAGAATATTTTAATTATCTGGAAAGAAAATTGCCTGATATCCCTAAATAAACGAAATTTTTCTAACGTTGGCGTCGAGTGGGCCCATGGAGGTGGTTTAGGGCTTGTGTACTTTGCATGTGTGCCGTTAACGCAAGCCTACGGAAGTTATATGAACGAAAACATGTTTTCATGGTTGAACTAATTTCTAAAATGTTAACAGAAATTTCCAGAATTTTCATTTACTTCTTGCTCCATCACTGATTTAATTTTGAATTTGCAATCAAATTAAAGCTTCGCTTTTGCAATATGAAACGAAAATATTCACACACTTGATTATGATGAAAAATATATTA
Organism: Himalopsyche anomala; assembly: GCA_031772345.1. Taxonomy (NCBI): domain Eukaryota; kingdom Metazoa; phylum Arthropoda; class Insecta; order Trichoptera; family Rhyacophilidae; genus Himalopsyche; species Himalopsyche anomala. The sequence goes on along the minus strand of CM062821.1, from coordinate 19,927,897 downwards.
TATCATCCATTAGATTCGTGATACTATTAAAATATAGTAGAATTGATTGATTGAGAAAAAATTGATACATTAAAAGAGAGTATATTTTTTTTGTCAGGTAAAATTGTTTTTCAGATCATATACGAATCGATTTAATTTATTTTTTCTATGTTAAGCACACGTCGGGTCGCATTGCGCTGCGGTTAGCATTGTAGGCTTCCGTGCCGGATATCACAGGATCGAGTCCCAGTTCGAACAGCATTTTTGATCGATTTATCGTTTTCTATTTGAAAGCATGGATGTTTTGTGATTTCTAAAAATTCCCTCCCACCCTTCCGATCGATCAATAATTGGACGTAGCGAGAGCGATTAGTTAACCACTAGTCCTGTCCTATCCTTATCCTTCTATTCCTACTACTATCTTTGGAAAAGAGAGGTTGAGCGACTGAGTAACAAACAGTTCTCTTAGAAAAACTTCTGTTGAGATACCTCCATTAAGAAGACATATGCTTCACATTGGAAGCTGACATAGATTAAATAAGTCTTTTAAAAATTTGAAGTGAGTTTCGACACCTTATTTTTTTTTTTTAAAAAGCACGGATTAAACTTATGAAAGAATAAAATATTAATCAAATAAAAAAGTTTTCTTTAAAATTTTTACGACCATCTTTTTAACAATTCTAGATTCAATTATTTATTTTTTTGTAGAAATCGTACTGTGATAGAACTAGTGATTTAAAAATAAATCCTCTCTGACTGACTCAAATTGAATATTAGGGATGATCTAAGATTAGCTTTAATCAACACTTACCATAAAAAACTGAAGTCACGTATACTTCGTTTCAGAAGCTCGACTCGGAAAATATCAGCAACATGTTTACTAGTGAACTAGATTCAAAATGAAGTAGGTTTATTAAATTCATTGTTTTCCCCCATCAATTCGTCGTTATGAAATTATTAATTTTCTCTCATAATGTGGGGTCATTTATAAGTCCCTGTGTGTACGCAATTGACGGGTACGGCAAGCTCATACATAGATTATGTAAAACTACATATTGTAGACCAGGAAATGCTACCATTGTTCTATTTAAGCGCGAAATAACATCAAAGGCCTACTCATATATTCCGTTGGCCAGTTTAATTATACTAATGCCAATTAACTTCTATACATTCAGGTATGTTCTCAAATAAAGCTGTTTACAAGAGATGAGATCAATGTTACTTATAAATTGTAATGTAATTTATTCATATGTTTCAGAATTCGTAAATACGCACAAAATCTTGAGTTCTGGGGAGCAGTGGATAACAAATTTTCTTGTTGAAAAGATCACCGAGTATAAATTAAATAATCGTAAATTTGAGTCGTCGAAAATGAAGATATGAATATAATTGTAATTATTCTTTAATTTCCGTCAATATGGTAGTTTACATTTTCCTCATTTAATAAATAACTAGGTGATTTGTTTCTCAAAAATGAATAAAAATAGACATTTCTCTATAATATTTTTCTGTGTTCGATGTATTGTGGCACAATAATTACTTCAATCGTACACTAATTTGCCTTACTACAGTACTGAAAGATCAGTTGAAAATTATTATTTACTAAGGGAAGTCTTGAGCTTCTACTATAGTGTCGTTATAATCCTTGCATGTCGATGAAAAGTAACGAATTTTAAATTTTACACCAAAAACATATCACTTCAAATTGATCAAAGGTTAATGAATTTAGTTTATTTCAACGTTCTAATTAAATCATTGTTTAAATGAAACACAAGAAAGCCGAATACTGAATACATATATTCTATTAAATTCAAAAGTATTTAAATTTAATTGTTAACGACACTATTACTTAATGTTACAACTCACCCTTAGCGAAGGCAATCTTAGTCAACAAGCGGATTACACAAAATGGTGTACATATTACGCTATGTATGTATGTTCATGCCTATAATTATTTTCCTTTCATAAATATTTCCTGCTCTATTTGCTGTGTGGCATCACTGAAGAATTTTTAATGAAAACAGCAGGTGATATTAATAGTGGACATAGTCGAATGTAATTATACCCTACTTGACGTGGTATTGATGCATAAAAATCAGTTAGAAAAATAAATTATTGGACAATACGATTGACAAAGGTAATAAATAATTGTTTAGCAACTCCCAACGTAACATTGTTTTGCAGTCCCTATAATTTAACATGAATTACTGTATTCTGAATTTTCTCTATTCAATACCGTAGTTAATATCGGAAACACAATGTAGCTGACTTTGGAATGTATAATTTATTATCAACAATAGAAGACTTTGGGACCTGAAAAGAGGATCATCTTTGTATAGAACAGGGTTTCCTAAAATTTTCTAGAGATGGAACACTTCGTAGCTTCTAAAATTTTAACAAAACATTGTATTTGTTTTGTTGGATATGTAATATTAATATTAATTTAAACATGTTTCAATGTTGTTTTTCTCTGTTCAGAAAAACGTGGGTCTGGTATTTTTTAATTCCATGCTCCTCATTAGTATAAGCTGTTAGATCTGAATTTTAGCGAGCACTATCCAATACAATAGCTAAAATTAGTGTATATTTTAAATTAAATAAATAAAAACACCTGATGTTCGTAGAGTGGTGTAGCGTTCATAAATTAAATTAAAAATCCTAACATATTTTTCATAAATCACTTTTAGGGTATTCACTATCAATTAGAAGACATAATATTAAAAAAGCACAATATTGTTTTGTACTTATTTACACTTTTATTTAGCAAGATCAGGTCTGGTTTAGCTCATGACGAGCATTATCAACTGATAATAAATAAAATTTAACAGTGTTATTTATAAAACAAAATGAAATAAAAATGTGTAATAAGCAATTGGCATTGAAAAGAATTTTAAAATTATGAATAAGTGACTCTAAGCACAAATGAAAAAAATTAACACCTCTAACATGTAATTACATAATGAAAATGATAATGCTCGCTATGAGCAAAACCGGTCCCTATCTTGCTGAATAAAAATGGAAATAAGTACAAAGAAATATTGTGCTTTTTTAATATTTTTCATAATTAATAATTCAGCGCATGAATTTTATTTCACCAAGAATTTTCGGAAAAAACATGACAATATTGCAATAAAAAATATTAAAGTATTCGACTAAGCTCTGTACTACTTGAGTGTTACCATAAATTCCATGTATCGAATATAAATTCAAGCATTCTTATCGATAGTATAAATCTATATTTTAAAATATTGCTTCGTTGATCAATTATGTATAGGTCGGTAGTACTAACTTTATCTAACTAAAATATTTTAAAATTCATACTTCTATTATCGTCCATATAATTCACACGAAACTGAAACTTTACCCTGTGGTTTCACACAGTGATAATTAACCGAAGGACCGCGAACCACTAAACCTTAGACAGCCGTGAAGAATTGTTCTACAATGGTTAACAAAAAAAGGCAAATCGTAATCGAATCACTGTTATTTTAAAAATAAAACGCGTTTTTTTCTATTTCTATTTTTTTTAAATCAAGAACTTTTTTACTTATAGCGAGCATTATGAATGTCAAACAAGGTGTGTTTTATGTTTTTAAATATGACACCTTTTCACCAATAATAACATATTATAAGAGATACGGTTTGTATTAGTATCGCTAAAATATATATTTTTAAGACTAGCTTAGTTTCTTCTGATTATTATTTATTAACGTAGCAAGTGTGTACCATTTTATAATGTTAATATTTCGTCCACCGATAATATTAAAATGGTAATACTTTTATTGTCAATAATTGCAATAATGTAATTGTATTATCAAATAAGAAAAATACAAACTTGATACAAACTTTCGGTCAAAAATATTGTTTTATTGCAAACGTCTTATGAATATGTCACGGAGGCACATGATTTGTTACGAGTTAGGTACAAACATACATCCACAACTCGAATGAATTTCATTGTTTTTAAGATAAACACTAGGTACATTAAATACTAAATTATAAAGATTCTCTGCACACATAAGATTCTCAAAAAATTCTAGAATATTTCTGGATCCGCAACTTCAAAAAAGTTAGGAACTACTGGTTAAACGTCTAACTTAGAAGTCGAGTTTTCTTCCGTAACTGCAACCGATATTTTGAATTAATAATATTACAAGCAAGCTGAAGGAAGTTCTCAATGCAAAGTAATTATTGGTTACGTTCAACAAAGTATGAAGAAGTGGCCGTTTATTATTATATGTAGGTAAATTGTTATATGGTTAGGTTAGCCGTCAAAAATAACAAATAATTCATGTAATATTATGTTATATTATTGTTGAAAATAATTATATAAGAAACTGATATGATCATAAGTCTGTTAAAAAAATAAACATAACGTTTCTGTATTGATATACGGGAAAAAAATAACGTGTACCGTATTTGGTATTCGTCAATTTTATAATTTTTACATTATTGCATAAAATCATTAACCAAAACGCCACTAAATTAGTTGAAATTCTATGATTTTTTACTGTATATGAACCGTACATATATGATGTCACTTCTAAGGGGATTCTGATGTAATGTGATGATTTTAAAATATTCAAAATCGATTGACGTCATATATGATTCGGTCTCACAGTCTAATAAAAATTGTATGATCATCGGCAGTTTATTTAGCGACGAAATGCTATTAAATCGTTTGTTAAAAGTGTAATATATTATACTTGAAATCTTAAATTATTTATCTTTCACCATGTAATGATCATAATATAATATTATAGAATTGTAGAATAAGATTTTGATATATATAGCCTTTATGAGTACTTACTAGTTTTAAGTTAGTCGTTAAACTTTCCTCTGTAACAAAAGAACTAGAAATTAGCTAATCGATCGTTCTAACCGAATAGATCAAACATCTAACACTAGATCGCCGGTCGTCAAACCTTTTTACTGGGCGGGCATTAAAAATGGTTTGATCATGACCAAGGTTTAACTTTTTTTTTAAAATTTAAACATTTAATTTATTGCTTTTACAAACAGCAGCTGTATAAAAATACCAGTTTATAGTGAAAATAAAGACAAAAACAAATAATTTTAACAGAAATGTTTAATTTTTATGTAAGGCTATTTATTCTATTTAGCAGAAAATATACAACCAATGTCAATCAATATCCAACAAACCATACTCTACAGCAGGGGTTACCAACCCCGTGCCCGCGACTGATTTCGGTGCGCTCGCCAACCAGTTTATTCAAATCGTTAAATTCCTAAGAGTTTTGTCAAAATACTTGGAAGAGCTAGAAAAAAACCGAGTCACGCTGATAATTTGGACAAATCGGTAAATTTGTTATAGGGTTTTGAGATTTTAAAATTCCTCGAAGAGCTAAAAAAAACGAGTCACGGGACATTTTGGGCAAATCGGTTAATTCCTGGGTTTTGAAAAAATGTGGTGCTCGCCGCCCAACCAATATTTTAGATTGAGGGTCCAAAAAAGTTGGTAACCCCTGCTCTACAGTCTACTTGAAGGTAAATTTAAGTACATTTTATGAAAAACCATTAATCTTGTAATTACTCTGTTTTTACTTAACCCAAATATTACACACTTTGGCCAATAAACCACTGTTTTTTGAGAGGGATATTTAGAAAAAAAAAATTAAATAAGATTATTCAATAAAAAAGTTTCAATATACTAGATCGGACGTGCACTTTAATACTACCCGGACACTTTGGTGCCCGCATCCCTTTAGTTGTCGACCTCTTTCCTGCACTTAGGCGATCGAAAAATAAGATAAAAATTGTAACAGAATTATTATCTGCATGTAAGCATTCTACCCATCACCACCCGCTGCGACATTACAATCAACTTACGGATCACATCAAATTGCTATAATATTATTACCCCTTTGACCGGACTTTATTTTCCGGAATATTTTTTCAACAATCACTCCCTCTCTCCCTCTAAATCTATTATATTCATCAAAATATTTAATAAATATATTATAGTAATATCTCTGGGTATCCATACTTGATTCATATAAATTGTATTTACGTATTGAAAAGGTCTTTCGATAGGTTTCCTTAAAAACACATTCCTGATCGAACTATATTTACAGTGGACTTATAACAAAACCTCTTTATGTTCAACAAAAACGCTCGTTCACTATATTTTACTGCTCGATTATACAAAATCATCGAAGCGAATTATTATTTCAAAGAACTGTGGAATAATAAAAATCGTCGTAGTTTATTTTCTTAGCATACTTTTCATTCGGTTTTATGGAAAATTTTACGTGTCGTGAAATTTTCTCCTTCGTACGCCAGAACCAATGGAGTAGAAAAAGCATTGTGTCCATTATAGTTACTAGTCGTATACAAAAGTAAAGTGTAGCGAGGAAAAATACAAATTTCTTTCATCAAAATTTCACTGAATCTCCATACCATACATACCTTGATTTATGCGGTAGTATTAGTTAACATAATTATTTTTTTCTGTTAAATATATCTTGTATTGATATGTTCTCAATGTGAATTTTCGTATTTAATTTAATGCTTTACAATAAGGTTTTTATTACAAAATTTTGTTAAAGCATACTGTTGAATGATACGTATGTAACATTTTTGTGACCTTTGAAGCATATGAATTATATTTCCCCTGCCACAAATGAAAAAATAACATTATACAACTTTGAAAAATCAAATTGTACGATAGGAAAGATAAGTATAGATATATCTTGTGACATTTGTACATATACATATATTGTATTGTAAGTTAGAATATATCAAATATGTCAAATCAATCAAAAAAATATACAATCTATTGATATGTAAAAAGTTGTTAATCATAAAATATTGTTAAAAACTTACATCTGATGATTGCAACCGCGTGTAGCGCTTCAAGCGAAGCTGCCTGCTCAGAATCGACAGAATTTTGGAAAATATTTTAAAACTTTTCAAACAAAGTAAATTTCTTCTAGGTTTTTGTATTGTATATGAATAATTCAAAAATATTTAAACCTCTGGTGAATGTGGCAATCTATTAAAAATGAAGTAGATTGTTCACTTGGTTCTATTATTGAAAACTAACAAGAAATTCTCAAATTTTCCGCGGAGTTTCGCAGGGAAAACAGACACTGAAAACCCGTATACTTTACCCGACGCCGTGGCGCTTACTATCGAATACCTGTTTCACCCCAAATGAGAATTCCCTCGTAGAAACTTTATCAGCGACTGCGCACGAACCTCTCTTTACATTGTTGAAAAAAAGTAAAATGGTTATTTACAATCGTGAGTAAAATACTCCTGAAACCGAATAAGCAGTTGTATAAAAAAATACACACAAATAGTTATTTTTTGTTTGTGGTAATTAATTTTTCGAAATTCAGTGAATGCATAAGCATATAAAAACAAATTGTGTAAAACAAAAATATGGGTTACCTCTTCATGAGATTTGCATTCTCAGATAAATAATATTTGACGTTCAATTTTTTTTAATCAATTAAACATTACTTATGTAAATGAAAACACGTATTTCAGATATTATTTTGACCATTTCATGTAATACTATTGTGAATATTGAAGAATAAATTAAAATATCTGCCGTTATGGTGTCGAGCGGTTGGACATCTTTGAATTCCAGCTTATTTATTGTTACTAAAAATGGTGCAGCATAATCAGAGCCGGCTCGTGGTGTGGGCAAAGTGTCCGGAGCACACAGGCGCATGTAAGGCGTACACTGGCGCGGCACTAAGGTTTTAGCACTACACACTCATTTAGTTTTAATTTTTCGAGGTGCCTTCGAAAAATTTTTAAGATGAAATGTTGTGAGCAAATCGAAAAGAATAACTTTTTTTTGTCTTTTTTACATTTCAATCATTAAATAATATCTTTGGGAGAATTAAGAATTTTTAGGTTATGGATCTGTAAACATTTTTTTTCTTTAAAATCTTTTATCGATCTTATGAAAATGATATTATATTTTATTACACAATAATACGGTAGGCACGGTGATTTGTATCACCAAACTGCATAAGACATAAGGTGTAAAATTTAGTTTATCATATCCTCTGGGTATAATTTCTTGCCCTTGTTATTTAGCGGACACCTTGTTAGATAAACATATTTTAATAAATTTTGTGGAAGAAGAAGATCGTTTATTAGGTAATCGAATAGCACGTTAAATAGTATCGTAATACTTGTTTATAGGTCTCATTATTGTATCAAATTTAATTTCAATAATATTAGCACCAAAACTCCACTTATGAATTTCATAAATTAAATGTGACATATTTGTTGCGTAACGAAATCCCTTTTTTCTGTTTTTTTTTTATTTTTCTATAACTTTTATATTATTTCCAAAATAGACCACGCCTAAAGTTTTATTTCTTATATCTATTTATTTATTATACGGGAAATTATTAAGAAAAGAGCGACATAGATTTTTTCTGCATTGTATTACGAAAGCGCGTATTGATCAAATATATGGAGAAGATTATTATTGTAAACAGGCGGAAAGCTAAAGTGCAGTGTGCAGACGACAGTTCAATTAAACTCAGCCGCGGCTCATTTCATACGTTGAATTTTCCAAAGAATCTGCAACAATAGAATGATGGTTCAGTCTATTTGTTCACCCTGAATACAACATTTGATCCTGAGTAGTATACACTGTAGACATCTGTAGCCATTTTGTCAGAACCTTTTAAGTTTTCTTTTGTCGTAACCGACACTGTTCCAAAGAGGAGAAAAAGACCAGCAAACTTAGAGAAGATAATCCTGAGTATTTTTTTAAAAGTCTGATAACGAAAGTGAATTTGGTACGGATAATTCTATATACTGAATTTACAATACAATGACAAATTATGTGTCTAATATCAATTGTATATATTATCATTTTACCGTGTTCCATTATCAACTAAAAATTGTTCTTCGATATCAAGTAGAGTATCCAATCCCGGAAACTTTTTGTGATTTTAAAATTAACAGCGCGAGAGCTTTTTTTTTAGCTCTTCACAATTCAATTTTCTCAATCCCGAAGTCTTAATCGAAGTCGAAGGGATTAGTACTGTCACAATTCCGGAATTTCGGGATCACAGGATTGGACGGGATCCTGGGATTAGATACCCTAATATCAAGTACAGAAATCCATCAATCAATTTGCTACAATAAATTGTCAACAGATGTCAGTACTCAGTACTGCTTAGGCACTCCAATCTCGGGATCCCGAATCCCTTAATCTTGGGATCCCGTTCAATTTTGCGATCTCGAAATCCCGGGATTGGTATGGTCGTGAAATTGAGAATTTTTTAGCAAATCCCGAAAATTTATAGGATTTTGGATTTGGAAGAGCTAAAAAAAAATACGAGCCACGGTGATATTTTGGTCAAATTGGAAAATTACTATAGAGTTTGGAGATTTTCAAATTCCTTGAAAACCTAAAAAAAAAACGAGTCATGGTGACCTTTTGGGCAAATTGGCAGATTCCTGGGTTTTCGAAATTGGAAATAAAATAATGAAAAATTCCGACACCAAAACTTTTCTCAAATTACACACGATTTCACGATGAGTGCCCAATCCCGAGATCAGAAAAAGGCTCCGGGATTGGATACCCTAGTACTGCTTAAAGATTTATACCAAGGGTCGGCAACCTTTTGTTTACGTGAGGATTAGTGCGGGCCGCACTTGGGTCACATGTGTAAGCAAATATTTCAATCAAGAGAACCTTGCGGGCCGCAGGCTGCCGACCCCTGATTTATGCGATTGATAATTGCTTTTCCGTTTTATCCTTATCTTCTGCTTCTAATGACTGTCTGAAAGTTGAAAATATATCTGAAACACTCATGTAAATGCCCTAAATAACTTGACTCGTGCTCTAGATTCAAACCTTTATATTTCCAAAGCATTGTACGTGTGTTTAGTATTGCACATATTTAAATTATCTTATATTATTATGTTCGTCCTTTATGCGTTGCCCATCGGATTGCAATAAAACTTTGACAGACTTTTTACTTGCACTTCCGGGAAGATTATAGGCATAATAAAATTAACTTACAGTACGTCTTATATATAAAAATCAATGTTTGTATGTCTACCATACAGTTCTTTTTGACAACGTATGCTTGCACTTGCGCGAAGTTTATAGTACAATTAACTTATTTTGCTTACTATCTCTTGCTCAAAAGAGAGGTTGAGTGGCTGAAAAACAAGCAGTTTTCGTTGAACAACATCTGTTTAAATAAGCATGGGTTGACATGTTTATGGTATAATGAGTACCTTAACTTCGGACCATTTACGAGTTTAATGCAATAATAATAATACACACGCGGCCAAAATAAGGAGTTTTTTTATATGTCTGTTGGTTTGACAAAACTTTTGTCACATATTTTTTATGGGTATGAAATGTAATCTAATATGCATATTAGTGGACCTTAAAGAAAGCCGAAAACGTGTCACCTCCAGCAACATAAAAACTACGAAGTATCTTTTAAGAAGAAGTAAAAAATCGTTAGAAATATCTAAAATGTACGATTTCTAGCCCATAATAATTGAAAATATTTGATATTAAAGGTCATTAATAATATTTTTTTCTTCCTGTTGATGATAAAAAATGTGTATATATTTTGTATTTTAGTGTAAATCTACTTTTTTAAATGATTATCTAAACTTAATCTCGCTATTCTAATTCTAAGAATTAATGTTTTTAATACAAAGAAAAAGGAGACGAAAAAAATGGTGCGTGAGCCAAACACCAGTTAAACTACATATTACAACCATTATCAAAAATACATTAGGCATTCTGATAATCGACTCATTAAATTTTGTGGGCACTTACATAAAGTAAGGGGTACGCAACCCACCAAATGCGCTGCGGTTATCTGGGATCGGTGAATAATGTGTTTCTTCACATCCAGTCACCTAAATAATGTACATGAATAATAATGAAGATAACTTAAAGGAACAGATAAACAGTCTTACTTACAAACTCATACAGTGCCATACCAACTTATTCACAAAATAAATCATTTAAATGACATTTTGTAAATACTAGCTCCATCTAAATATCATATGAGCTTTGCTTTACCCAGGAGCACGTCAAAAAAATGCTGTTTTAATGTTATTTATAGTAGTAAAATTTTATTAATTTCATTTGAATAGCTTGATTACTTATTTACTATAAATTAGATAGAAATTTTAGATATTGAAACTTTTTTCGGAGTTTTTTTTAATCCTAAAAACGGTCGACTTCTAAAAAGTCTTTAATTTTTTATATAAAGTTTTGAAATATAGGACAGTTTTGGAATTTAAGACCTTAAGAATTGTTTTTATGATGCTGTATACCCAAGTGATATATAAAATGGTGAAAATATAATATTCATTTTTGGAGTTTTTATCGTTTCAATAAAGCGCCAATAAATCGCCAGATAGTAGGTCAGCCTAGTAATGACGTAAATAAAAAATCTTAAGAACCACTGGTTTCATTTTTTTGGCTAGAATGTCACCAGAACTGTTTTTAAAAACAAAAATTCAGTTATCAGACATATATTTATTTGTTAATTTGCGGCTCCGTTCCACGCAATCCTGTGTAAAAAGTGTACTAAATTTTAAAAAATGGTAGATAAGTTCCTTGTATAAAAATCAATTCAGTATCAAAAAATAAAGTTCATCATTGTTTATTGTATCTAAATTTTGTTTATTAAAAAAACTTAACAAAGATTATTCACTATAACTATCAGACAATACACTAACCCATTTACAAACATATGGTACAACATCGCTTTCATTACGTGTGATATCCAGAGCCTGTGTAATATTTCTTTCGAAGTTTTTGAGTTTATAGGAATACAATTATCTGCTTATTGTTCTTAGTAGTAAGTGCATACATGGGCAGTGCCGGCGCGAAGTTATTTGGCGCCCTAGGCAACGGTTAATGGCGCGCCCCCTTTTTAAAACAAATAGTCTCATTTATTCGAAATAATGAAGAAAATACAATTCGGAATCATTAATTTTTTTATATACATCCATGTCCACTCCTAATGTGGAGCATATGATCTTCTAATGGAAGTACCTCAAAAGAAGTTTGCAAAACTGTTTGTCACTCATTCGCCCAACTTCTCTTTTTCGAATCATATAGAAAAAGATACATAATTACGACAAACAAATACAAAAGTTAAGATTAAATTAAATATACTATTATTTATTATTATTAGAGTATATAAAAATAATTTTAATACTCTACTTATGCGCCCTCTAATGGTTTGCGCTCTAGGCGGTTGCCTATTTCGCTTGTATGGTGGCGCCGGCCCTGTGCATGGGCAACATCACCGTGTAAAAAGAGAGTCCAGTGTAACACAATAAAAATGTTTGAGAAATTCCCAGTAGAATTGGTTGAAATTATTTTAGTTTCAGACTGACAAAAGGTGATAGATACATGTCGATCTCGGTCTAAATACTTTTCCCAAGATTCGCTCTAAAGGCTGTTGTTTTAGAACACGAGTATAGCGTGTTTCCAAGACATTTTTTGGTGATTACGGTGTAACTAACAAGATGTTGGGTTGTTATTATTACCGAAATATGGTAATATTATATGTAGCGTGGAAAGAGGTCGAACCTAGTTTGTGGTTGCTAGTTGCCCCTGATAGAATCGACCCCACTCGCAATCATGTGTGAACACAGTTTTTTTTATTCTGTTAGGTAAGGCTACTGTATGATGAATGTATTAATTCACGTATGGGCAATGTTAATAATATAGAGACAATAAATTCCGATTGATAAACTAAAATTGATTTTTTCCAAATGAAATCTTATTAAAAAATTGCTCTGGCAAAGATCGCCACAAAAATGTCTTAATATGTTGTCATAGAAAAAGTAATTAAAAAATATTTGGTGAACATAGACAATGAAGAATACATTATGTACTTGAAAACAATATCTTTGACTGAACTAATGTGTGATATTTTTGATATATTCATAAATGATAAAACATGTTTTATCAGTTTTCACCATTCTGACAACAATTTTTATGATATGACTTTTATTTTTGAAGTATTTATCCGTTTTAAAACAAAACAAACAGTTATTCTTTTTTATTTCGAATCAATGTAATTGAAGAAAACATTTTATTCAAAATACTATCGGACCTGTCATCAATTATTATTTTTATTATTGAACATTTTTAAAATTGTAATTCGTTTTGCGTTTCAGTACTTTTTCACGAACTTATTAGATACATAATAATTAATATGTAGTATAAGTACATATTTGTTTCATTTTTATAAATACAACAAACAGTCTGCCATCTACAAGCACGTACTGAAAACAAAATTGTGATAATTTGGTAGCATTGGATACTCAATAGATGGCATCACAAATAAAACACATTTTTTCTCAAATACATTACGTGTATTTTTATGTCTGTGTCATAATAGTTTTTATCAATCAGAAATCAACAATAAATAATTATTTCACAATTAATCATTTTTTTAAATCCATGTTCGCTCCCAATGTGGAGCATATGGCCTATATAATAATTTAACCTTTATAGAATGGTTTCTCTGCATTGGTTTCCAAGTAATATACTCCACTTCTGCAAAACAACAAATATGAAATAAAAAATTAACATTTTTTTTTTCTTAAGTTAGTTTGAGATAAGCAAGTATTAATGATTTAAAATTTAAGCAAATAGCATTCTATATAAGGATGTATAACATTTCAATTGTACGCGAATATAAAAACGAAAACATTGTACTTTCTGTTAATTATGGTATAATTCAGACTTCAGGGACAGTTGAAAAAACTACGTTAACACACTCAAAGTAATGCTAATAACTAATAGAAAATATACACGATAACCTTTGTATTTTAAAAAATGTTCACTCAACCCTAAACACGGGGGATAATTTTCAAAAAGAACAGCCATGTAAAACGTTTTACCATGCTAATTCTCAACTGTGCAGAAAGAGGAGAAGATCTATGTGTGCTAATGATAAAAAATACGATGTATTTTTCTGTTAAAAAAGCCTGAACTATATGTGATATTTCACATTTTTTAAAAACCTTTTACAACACAAACTACTTGTTTTATTTTCATTTATATTGTTTTTTATACCAATAAAAATAGAGAAGTTGATATTATTGTAGGTATATCAAAATAAAAGAGATGAAACGTAGAAATAAGAAGATTTTTTCACGATAAAAGTTCTGTGTGGAAAAGGCATGAAATAACAATTTAATGTATGACAGTATATTAATTTATCACTATTATTTAAAAAAACGAATAAATTATGCAACATCTTATAAAACAAATACATAAAATACATTTTTGTACTTACGCATTTTTAGCGTGGGCACCACCCATATGCAATTTTCCCAGCATCGCACATTCTCCTAATGATAATTCATCATAGTTAGTGCATTTATCGGCAATAAACCGATCATTGCCAATAGATTCAGCAAAATATTCATATGCCCTCAGATGAGAACATAAATTTTCTTCGGATTCGCAGCCAGGCATTTCCAGTCCACCGTTTGGATAAAAGTCCACATGTCCAGCTGGTTGAATAAGGCTATTTCCTGCAATATATGTGTGCATCACTTCAACGTACGCTCCGTCTGTTGGGCTAACGTTACGTGATTTACCTTCCCATCCACGCCTTGGAGGATCCAATGCTGAAAAAAAGTATTAAAATTACACATAAATACAGCGGTGGGCTGCCAATATCTTAACAAGGGGCTCGGTAAATGTCATACATTTTTTTTTATCTATGTCCGCTCTCAATGTGGATTGTCGGACAATAGACAATAAACAGCTAGTGTTTTTTTTTTATTATGCAGCCAAAGTCAATGTTTTTCATGAAAAAACTGAAGTGGCATTAAAATCTTGTTTCATAATAAAATTTATGTATTTAACCAACTACAGAAATTGCAGTTAGATGCAGATTTGATCTAAGACGAATGATTTTCTTATCTTAACAAGGGGCTCGCGCGAGCCCCCAGAGCCCCCTCCAGCCCATCCCTGCATAAATATCATACCGTGTAAAACAAACACCTCAGCAAGCATTTGTTAAATAAATGTCGATATACTCCTGGATATTAACTGTTGCTGAAGAGATTCTGCCAACCCTAGATAGAAATAATAATTAATCAATGACAGTTTAGGATGTGGGTTTTCGGGATCCCGGAATTGATCACTGGGAAAAAGTCAAGTCTACAAAAGAAGGTGAAACACCTTTTTTTAGCTAACTGGCGGATTTCAAAAAAATTTACTCACTGCCGATTTTAAAAACCTGGGAATTTACGGATTTCCCAATATGAAAAAAAGTGAGACCTTTTTTTTTATTTCATCGATTTAACAAATTTTTCATTTGTTATCCTCAAAACCGAAATACCGGGATTATTCCTATCTCAATCAAAAAATTGGACGGGATACCGGGGTTGGAGACCCTAGTTGTGTCCACATAGAATAATATTATATATGTAATACTCTCGCTGATATCGCATTTCATTATACAGTTTTCCTTTGTTATAAACATTTAATTCATTTATATATTTTTTCCTCTCTGTAATCTGAAATGATAATAATTCCAAAAAAATCTAACCACTTATATATCCCACTTTTCCAAGCGTGCAGCTCCTGCCTGCAACTCCGGCAAGTTGTGCTCCAAGACTGTGCGCTATTAAATGAATATTGCTAAAAGGTACTCCTTGCTCTGATAGCCAGTCGATGAATTTGCCGACAAATTTTCCACTTTCCATGGTTAAAGTATCATCCATATCTAGCATGTCAGATTTCCATTCGACAACAATCACGTTAACATCAAATAACGGCAGATAAGCTAAAAAAAATAATATCTAAGAGTCTGTTTCTGATAAGTTTTATGTTTTTTTTTTGCTATGATAGAAACTGTACATTATAATAACATGGAAAACATTACTCATAAAAACTGCAGGATAAATTCCGTTCTAATTTAAAAGAGGTATGCGGTAAAATAATTTGCTGAAGTCTGTATGAAACTAATATGTCACACATTAGTTTTTTTAGGTAAAACATAAAAAGCATTATTTTAGTAATTCATAATTCATTTATCGTAACAATAATTAAAAATAAATATGTGCTTACCATTTTTCATAAGGCCATTCATTTCTGAATCTTTATTGCCGCCAAAACCGTGAATTATTAACACCACAGATTTATCTTTCTCAAAAAATGACTCTTTAAGCTTAGATACATCTTGATAAAATAACTGCTGAGGAACTTCTTGACTTTGTCTGCAGTTCCCATTAAACAAATCAAACGTTACAATCGTATAAGAAATAACCACAGGAATATAATATGTATTCAATAATCACTTTGATAATACACATAATGAAATAGTTTTACATACCTCGTATACAAATAAAAATTTACATCAATATCTTCTTTGCTAAAACCGTATACTGAAAACAAAAAAATATACATATAATATTCACATAAACTAATTTTACTTGATCTAACAAGGTGTGTGTTTAGATTTTGATGATAAAAGCTACATACCAAAAGAATTGTGCGAAAATACAAGTACACATATGAAAATAGTAATTTTAAAGAAATTTTCCATCTTGAAAATAGTGCACAGAGATGCGACTCCTTTAATGGAATCTCAAAATGAGACTGTTATATTGTGTTAGAAACTCCGATTATTTGAATGTGTTGTAATGTCTTATCTAGTATAGTGTAAAACAATCATCGGGTCGCATTGTTGCATACGTACATAATATATATATTTTACATTTAATGTAAAATACTAATTACTTAATTATTTATAAAAACGGATCACTTTTTTTCTTACTTATTTCATTACTTTTAGTACTATCGGTTTCGCCCGTTTTATTAAGCACGTAAAGTAATGAAATGAATTAAAAAATGTGCATTATTTTTTTTAATCATTTCCAAAAAGAATTTACAGTTAACATAATATGAATTATTATTGAAATTGTTTAAGAAGCTCATTTTTAAAGCATCACAAGAAAACGAAGAAATCTATTAGTGAAATTATTTCAGTCTAAAAATAATTCCAAATATTTACAAGACAGATACATTTCATCATAGTCTGCGTTAATTGAAACCGTTTAAATTGATGCAGCTCATTAAAAATATAAGAGTGTTATGCTGAATTATCCAATAATTTTATTAACTACAAAGTATTTAAAATAAAATAAAAACAGAAGAAAATATAAAATCAATACGAAATCATGTTGGTGTATGAATTGTGACAACACTGGACTGAAAAGTACACCAAATCCTCTTTTGCACGGATTCAAAATAACAGTCCAAGAAAAAGAACCGATAATTTTTTTACATATTTTTTTTTACTTTAACAATTATTCTACGTTAGTTCATGGTAGTGATGATGAAGAAGTGATTCCATTATCAGAAAGTAAAATTCTAGAAGGACTCAGACTAGCCAATAAACTTTGAAATCACAGAATCTGAAAGCCATATTTTCATTCAAAGTCAATGAAACAAAAGACAGAATGTGAAAATTGTATTTAAGATACACGTGTTGGTTTTCTAGTTTCTATTTCTACTGACGAGAGTGATTTTTTGATACAAAAAACTACAGAAAACGAGCACTTTTATTATCTAATATTGACACGGAATGATTAAATAGATATGCTATATAATATTAAATAATATATACTTTGAAACATTAACGTTTTTTGGAACGTAAGTCCCGTATAAAAAGAAAATATTTAAGAGTTTTCTCAAATGCCGCCAACATGGAAATGCTTTTATATCAATAAAAAAAATATTATTCTTATTGTTGACCATTTTTCTTCCAAATACTCGTATGAAAATATTGTTTCTACATTGAATCATGTAACAATGTAAAATCAATGATTAGAATGAGTTTGACTAAGGAAGATTCTGAAGGAGTTATTACTTTTCAATTAATAACACAAAGGGAATAGCTTAACACTCTCGTAAATAATATGAAAACCAAAACCATAAGTCTTAGCAAATTAGTTTCATTTAAAAATTTTACATTGTATTGTAATATAAAGTTAAAAGTAATCGGCGTGTTTTTAGTACAATGAAAAAAAATATTTACAAAAAAACTGCACATGATTTATTTATTTAAATAATTTTCCTCATTATTTACAATGTCTCTCCACAATTTAGGCAACTTTTCGATGCCTCTTTTGTAAAATTCAGGCTCCTATGAAATAAAAAAAGGCATCTAGATGATATCGGACTTAGATTTTAGAATTAAAATTTTGTTTCGCAGCGAGTGTTCCATACTTCGAAATAAATCATAATCCGATGAAGCAATATCAGGAGAGTAAGGTGGATGAGGCAGCAGTTCTAGGTTGAGCTCTTTAATTTTTTCTTGGGTGATTTTTGCTGCGTGCTTCTCACATTATCGTGTTGTGACATTTGCCGTTGATTATTCACTAACATTGACCATTTTTTTTTATTAATTCTTCCCTAAATCTGTCCAATTGCGCACAATAAACCTCCGATGTGATTGTTTTCCCAGGTTTTAGTAATTCATAATAAATCATCCCCGAAATATCCCACCACATACGCAAAAGATTTTTTTTAATGTCATACCTGGTCGAGAGGTTGAAACCGGTGCTTCCCATAGAGATAGCCATTGTTTTTTTATCATTAGGAGAGATGTAAATAATCCATTTCTCGTCTCCAATAACTATCCTTCTTAGAAATGGATCGATTTCATACATGGTAGGCAAAGAAAAACAAATAATCACTCGATAATCCAGGCCGACTGCGATAGATTATGCGGCAACCAAAATCCTCGACTATGTTTCTTTCCCAACAGTTTTAAGTAATATTTTACACTTGACCAAAACAGCCGATGTCTTGAGATAATTCTTTGATTGTTTTACGAGGATCGGATCGGATTTTCCCGATTTTGTACTATTTGCTAAATTTATGTCACCATTTTTGAACTTTTTAAGCCACAGTCGACACTTACGAATCTTTAAATATCTCCATATGTTTCGCAAATGCTTTCTTGGCTTTCAACCCCTTGTAAAAAAAAAACAATAACACACGCCGTAACTGCATCTCTTTGATCTCCGGCCGTGACATTTTTCTATGGGTAAAAATAAAAAAATATATATTGAGACCGAAACGGGATAAAATGAGCTTTAAAATAATACCAATCTTGATGTACTTACCCAATGGGAACCAAGCGAAAACTGATTTCAAAACATGCACTAAAATCACGGCAATTACTTTTCGCTTTACCTATTATAAAATATATAATCTATATTGTGTATAAAATCAATGTCAATTGGGAAACGCAGATTTCCGTTGCGGTGCTTGAGTTTCGGATCTCAGTACAGACAGTTTTATTAATTGATTTTTCAATAAATTTATAGATTTCTGGTCGGATGGATGAATGGCTGTGATCTCATGAATCTCCTCCTACTCGTCTAATCCTGTAAACGGGGTATAGCAAGTGATTACCTAACTACCAGTAGTTAAGCGCTAGTATAAACCAGCTCTCTTATAAAATAAGCTTTATTAGGTATACACACTATCCACATAGGTGCGGACATGGCTTAAATAGTTTTGTAGAAAAAATATTATCTTAACTAGGCTAAAATTTTAAACTTATTACAAGCAAAGTAATTTTAAAACATTGAGAAATGAATAATATTTTTAATTTTGACTTGCAGACAACATGATTTTATCTAAGGTCAAATTTCACAAGATTCGGAGGTTTAATCATATTGTACCAACATTTTATATTTCATATAAGCATATATTATTTTATTTAGTTCTAATACAGTCATATCCAGGTTATCAATAGTTCATAATGTTTGATTGATATAATTAATAAATAATTGGTGATACGTGGAACTGCACAATTTTGTTAATAAATTAACTAAGTACACAATAATTTTTATCGCTTATGAATTCATTGATATTGTTCATATAATTATATTGCAGTGATTTAAAAAAAATGTACAATTTTATTTATTTATATAACTTTTAGGGTGTCCACTGTGTTCACTGGTCAAAATATAAAATACTTATATATACGAATTTGTAAAGTGGTTTAGTACAAACAAGTATTTTATTTTATGAATTTATATATACGTATGTAATCTGTATTAAATGTAAATAAATCTTTTGTTGCTAGGCACTACAGAAAATTGATAAATAATATTTTGTTTTTTTTTGCACGGATACGTAAAAAAGTTCACCGCTGCCGTAGATAAATGTCGTGAAAAAATGCCCCCCTTACTGACCCGGCCTTCATGCCATTGCATGACTGCTATGAGGTGGCTACACTGCTGCAGCAGAGAGTATTTTTCAAAATTTTGGTTTCCTTATACACGAATGTATATCCGATCCTAAAATATATGTAACAAGAGCGATAAGCTAACTACAGGTCCTTTACATTTCTACTCTCCTATCGTTGTTATACCGCAGTATTTTGTGAAATATAAATTAAGTAATATATAACGAAGTTCGATGTGCGACAGATCGTTTAATTTAACTTTGTTCGGTTGATACAGAATTTTGTCATGATTCATGAACTTTTTTTTGAAATTTCGTCTTATGAACTACTCCAGAAGATACGGCCATTTTTCATAGGTTATGTCTTTATAGTAAGACCTTTAAGCCACACATATTATGTTAAGTACGTACTAATGATTTTAATTACTAGCATACCAAAACAATCATAGTAACTGTTTTTATGTATGGGTGTAGGACCTAGCGGGGGGCTGCCTAAATATTAACACGGTGCTCGCGTAATCTACTTAAGCAATGTATTATATTTGGCATCTTTTGCGTTTACTTTGTAAGTTGAATTCTCCCAAAACTTTTTAGATGGATCACAAGCTAGAAATAATCATTCTTGATATTTAAACCATGAATAAATTATTAATTACTTGTTAAACATTCGTTATAAGAATATTGTTCACAACGCGTTATAAATGGTTTGTGGGACAACTCCGTAAAACAAAACAAGATAAATTGGCCGATGAATTTTCAGCGTTACGATAAATTGTTAAAACAATTTTATCATTTTTAAGGTGATTACTGTTAATACATGGGGGAAGGCAAAAAATAAAAATAAAAACTACTTTATTCTATTGTACAATTTAATTTGTGTAGTAAAATACTACAATATAAAAATTAAAATTTAATTTAATTATTCCCACTTTCGGCCTACATGTCAATAATTTTTTGGACTCTTTACAAATGTTAATAATTACCTGTTAAAATTTCCATCGTTCCTTTCTGACAACTTCTAGCAGTCCAGTCTGCAACATGATTTTCCAGGCTTATTCCGATCAGAATTATGTTCTTATGAAGTAAACCGAAGGTTGAAAGCCAGTCAACAAAAGTGGCGACAAATCTCTCTACCAGAGGTGCGTTAGAAACAACTATCGACACTTCCCCAACTGTGCCTTTTGTCCAATCAATAAGGACCGCATTAGCGTCTCCAGCTGATAAAAATGCTGAAAATAGTATTTTTTTAATAAAACAATGCTTGTATTTTTTTATGAAATCAGATATTTTGTAGTATTGGTTAAAGTTACTTTCTACGAGATCAAGAACATGCATTTTTCTCGTATTTTCTTGTAACGGAATGGACAGAAATACCTTTATAACACAAATGAATTGTTGTTCGTTATTTAGTATTATCTGATATATTGGTGATAGAGGTGACTATTTCAAGCAACCATTTTCGTCATGATTATAGCATAAAGTTTGTCGACACAACACAATTACAATTACTATACGACAATGTAATATATTTTTGAACATTCATATAAACTAGTCAGTGTGTATAAACCTTCCGTTTGAAAATCACCAACTTTTCTTCAGTATAAATATAAGCATTTATATCAAAATGAGCTTTTTACGCCATTTTTGGTTGTTTGTGTTAATCGAATATGGTAGATTTGTTTATAATAAATTCATTTAAATTTTATTATTTATTGGCCTGTGATTGAAAATCATTTTTGTAAATTTTTTATTTTAGGATATGCTAATGATACATTTGTTTTTTCTGGGGAAGAGAGATTTGTTCCAGCAACAGATGTCGTATTGAATCTTTTTACTAAGTATGTTTTTAATAATAAATAATTTTATGTTGTGTTTGTGTTAAAAAAAAATATTTATGCACGTTCATTACTATAAAAAAACTTCAAAGTTAATGAATATTGTAATGATATTTAAACATGTCGCAGAAAAAACCCAACGAAATCTCATGTTTTAATAAATGGAAATTCTACCAACCTCACGTCGTCCAATTTCCAAGCAGACAAACCCTTGAAGATTTTTATCCACGGTTGGACAAATAATTCAGCTGCTCCTGAGCTCGTAGAAGGTAAATAATTCGTTGTCTATACAAATATTTATAAAAGATATACATTTATCATTATATTAAAAATCATCATACATTTTTTTCAGCATTTTTGGCAGCTGGAGACGTCAACATAATCCTCGTCGATTGGACCAAGGGAACTGTTGGAGAGGAGTTCATAGTCGTGGCGAACGCACCTCTCGTTGGAAGATTTATTGCCAGTCTAATCGATTGGCTTTCAACCTTCGGTCTGCTTCACAAGAACGTTCATATCATCGGAGTCAGTTTGGGAAGCCATGTATCAGGTTGGGCTGGTAGAAGTTGTCAGAATGGAACCGTGGAAATTATAACAGGTTTTTATCATCTTTATATAATAGTTTCACATAAACCTTCCGATTGCTTCAATTAAACTATCAAATATTTACTTTACAAAATATAATTTGATAAAAATGTACCTATTGTTTTCATTGAAATAAAGCAGTAAAAACGTTTTTCTATTATTACTGTTTTGGTGTATATGATATACTAATCGATTGGTGAAATCATTTGGTTTTTTTCAAATTTAAGTTTTTATTTCCAACGGAAGTTTTGAGTCACCACCAAAATGGTGGTTAGTATATGCAAATTTTTTTGAACTTGATCAATACTTACTTTTTACAGCTTGCGATCCATCTAGGAGACTTTGGGATAATTCTACGGACAGAATAAACGCAAAAGATGGCAAATACGTCGAAGTGATCCATTCTAACACTGTTTTTCATGGTCTCATCCTTCCAACCGGCACAGCAGACTTCTACCCAAATGGCGGTGCAACCAATCCTGGTTGTAATGACACTTTTTGTGACCACCTTAGAGCACTGGAGTTCTTCATCGACTCTATTGATCACAAGAAATTTGTTGCCCAGAAGTGTACTAATTACGAAGAAATAGCTGTTGGAAAATGTGCAAATCTTGAAACTTCTTTTATGGGGGGAAGTGTTGCAAAGAATATGTAAGCTTTCTTATAATTCAAGTATTTATAAAACCTCATGATTGTTGAACTCTTTTTTACATTGTTTTTTTAGTATTGACTTCATATGTTTTCTTTTCTATTTACAGAACTGGCGTTTTCTACTTGACAACAAATGCAAAGAAACCATATTACAAAGAATAGTTTTTTTTTAATTTCAATAAAATAAATAAATTATTGATATTGACTTTAAATATACGATTTCTAATAACGCTTTTTTGAAAATATCTGGTACTGGTTTTGTGTACGTTAGACCCTTCTATCACTAGCCAAAATCACCCTTACCTTTGATTCATAATAAAAACAATGCACGGTAATATTTTCAATAGTTCCGATTCTAGTCTCATTTTTTTGATACGTTCATTAAACGTTTTATTAAATAATTGTAATACTAACGAACAAAAAATATAGAATCGGTTCTTATTAACATGACTTACGAGTTCGGCATAATATGAACCTTAACATTGTTCAATAAAAGAAACGTAAAATGTACCATATAAAGCAAGTACCAATTATTTTAATGTGCATCGAGGAAATCTGTCTTTATAATATACTAGCTGGCCCGACGAACTTCGTACCGCCTCAGAATCAATAAATGTTGTGTTGGCTGAATTAAATTCAGTTGAAAGAATACTCAAAATGAATTAAGTTCAATAATTGTTCAAAATTCAAAATGAAAAGTATTTAAATTACATTGATGTTATTCACGTGGTACAGTCGATAGATTTAAAGTAATGCAGTAGATCAACGATTTGATTTTGAATTGTGAAGTTTAAATGATCCATATGTTTTTTCTTAGCCCCAAGAATTGCTCGTTCACTCGACCAATTGCGATTTTTGTGATTAGATGTTTGGGAACATTTTGTTGATGAAGCCGTCCTTCGTTGAGACGAAATTGCAAAAATTCGGTGGAATCGAAATCAATCCGTTCGATTCGTCAACAGGAACACGGCCGTTACAGATAGTCATCAAATGCTTGGAGAAATCTGCGGCAGATGGTCGTTTAGAAATACAACTCGCATGTTTGTCGTTAGCTGAAGTTTCTTCACATAGCGCCACAGAGTCGATGTTTTAAGGCAAGCGTTTATTTCATCGGCATCGGTCGATCTTGAAATGACTGGTAGTATTTGGCGAAAATCGCCAGATAGTAGAATCATTGCGCCTCCAAAACATTTTGAGTCATTGCGCTGATCTTTCATAGTTCAGTTGAGTGCTTCCAATGCGGAGGAAAAATAAACCACCATTTCCCTCATCAATTGCCTTCATTAAAGTATCGTACACTTTCTGTTGGGGGTTCAACAAAGGTACATTCGTTCGAAGTGATTGGTTCAATGCATCTCGATCATATTCACGTTTACGTTCCGATTCTCGATTGAAAGCGTCGTTCATTCTTTGATCTGGCGACGCATCATGCAGCGCATGAGGTAACACATATCTTCGATCAAAAGCAACGCCTGGTTATGTATCTCCTCATTCACCTCGAGATCGGGATTCCCTGAACTGACGCGAATTCGGTGTAAAGTGTCTTCGGACATGTCATTCTTGTACTTGTTCCACAGTTCTCGTAGATTCAATGGGAAGCATATCAAAATAATGATAGCAAATAATGTGCGTATCTGACTTGGAGATGCAGAAACAATTGCTTCAGCGATTGTCATGTCCCAATGAGTATAGTTTTTAAGCAAATTGAGCTATTGACATGCAGCACAAAATGTTGGGCATACTACGCCATTGACAGTTCGAAGTGATTCAATGATGTCGACCCGAAGGGAATTATTGGTTTTTTTTTCAGATTTTTCATGTTCACAGAACTGAAAGACTCTTAGAAAACCATTCCAAGCACTCTTACGAATTGGTTTAGAAGTACTTGGCATAGCTAGTACCTCTTTATTTCACTGTATTTTAAATAATAAAATTACATCTTCACAATGTTGACAAACGACTACTTTGTTTGACAGTAACTGTCAAACAAAGGCCGTTGCTAAGGAATGTGTTGGTCTAGGATAAATTTGTTCTCAATGCATGTCACCAACATAGTGACAGGGATCTTTTCAAAATTATTAAAATAATACTTTTTTATAATTTTACGAAAGTTCATTCTAAATTTTCATATTTTTATATTACGAAATGATATAAATTCTCAATATAACAAAAAACGCAACATTTTCCAAATCTTCAATATTATATTTATGAGATTATCTTACATTAGAAAAAAATATATTTTTTTTGTTTAATGTTCCACACATGGTATGGTCGTTTTCTAACAATAAAATTAGTGATCAGAGTTTGTTCAGATTTTCTTTTTCGATAATTAATTGGTTATGCAGTTTGTTATACCCAGGGATTTTTTTACCCTGTAACGCGGCGGAACGGCGTTCCGGCACCTTTTTTTCTCGAAATTTTAATAAATGTTTAATTTTATTTTTTCTATTTTTAAATATGTATATTTTGTTTTATTTTCTAAGCATTATATGAAAAGCCGTCATTAATTCTATCAAAATGATATTCGAATATATAATAAATAATATACCTTCTTAGAAAATGCTCGAAAAAAGTGCGTTCCGGCACCAACAAAAAAAAGCACTGGTTATACCCATATATAATTTTTTTTAAGTTATCGTTGAAACTTGAATGCGCGATCAGAATTTGAATCATTTAGAAAGAAATGATCTTCTAATTTACTGAAAAGTCGGAGACCTTTTTCAATTATTTTCGCAGTGAATGATCGCAGAATTTCTTTCAGTTCGTCATTGTATTCTGGTTTTTTGTCAATAATTAAATTTAAATTATTGACATCTTTGTCACTTATAGCTTTATCTGTAAGTAATTCGTCGATATAATTTTCGCTAAAGGTATCAAGCCTTTCTTCACCAAGCTCGTGTGCTAAAGTAATCATTTCAGCTGATATTACCGATGTTTCAAAGGTTTTATCGACTGTAACACACTTAAGTAGGTGGCCTTAATTCAGCGATGGCAGGTGCAACATGATTTAAACAGTCCGAAATCGTATTTTTTTTCAAATGTCGGTTGTGTTTATGATTCTCTCTATTCTATCCAAAATACAACGATATATGCTCTCAATGTAATATTTAACATTTTTATATATCGTAAAATATGGTACATTTAAAAAAATGCATTTCTAAAAAACCGCATTACTTTGAAATTGCATAAAAACAGGATTGACTGTAGATGGGGATCAAAAATAAAATAATGATTTGATAGTATTCAATAACAATATAATATACATGAAAAGTATACTGATTTTTTTTTACATACTTTCTGATTTTATGTACTTTCATTTGTCTTTTCACATTTCAGTATATATTTTAGCGACGGTGATGAACATGAAACATAAATTCCTAAAAGTTTTTTTTTTAAATGGATATTGAAGATTTAGTTTCGAAATTCTGACACGTTCGTCCAAGTTCGTCGGTACATCTCTAATTCAAAGTATGAAACAAATGAATTTTACAACCAACGCCACCTAGTGTATTAAGCATAAACTGCATACGTCATGTTCCGCGTTCGATTCGAAAAATTTAAAAAAACGTATTGTACTGAGATATTTATTTTCTTTATAATTTCTTTTTCGTGATATTTTTCCGATGTTTTAATGCTTATTCTGCTATTCTAGGCCCATACAAATTTAATAAAGCAAAGATCATTGAAAACCGTGGTCTAATTCTCGAGATATACGTGGTGTAAATAACCCCACTTTGTTTTATATATATAGATGTATATAAAACGAAATTGGAAATTTCAATGGACATGAAAATGAAATTTTAAAAAATGTACTTTCACACACAATATTTATCAAACAGCATATATCAATGAAATATCTGAAATATCTGAAATAACTCTCTGAAATATCTGCTTTCTTTATGTAATCTAACGATATAATATTTTAAATATGTTATAAAATTTGAATACTCATTATTTTCTGTAAAAAAAATATCCTTCTTCAAATAAAGAACCGAAAAAGCTATGATAAAATACCACTATTAAAAAAGCGTTTTATTTATCACAATGATTAACTTAACCACAATAATTTGTCAAAACTGAAGCCATAGGGACGAAAACAATTAAAAATTAATTTATCAAGAAATTGTCTAAAATAGTTGTTTTAAAGTCTCACGGAACATCTCTTAATGTTAGTAAATTCTTATGTTATGACGTGTAGCAATTCAGGAAGACATGTGGTGGAAAACAAAACTCATACAAAATAATATAATATTCGTGGTTTTGTAAGGACATTTAGTCAATTGTTAACATATCTGAATTGAATAATTTAGAACAAATTATTGTGAATTATTTTTGAAATACTTATTGTCAGACCATTCATTATCAGAGGTTTTCATAATTTTGGATTTTGCCGAAAGTTAATAGAGCGACGATTTTTATTTTTTACATTATAAACACGATTTTTGATGACTCAGGGACAAACCAACATATTACTATGTATGTATGTATGTTGTGTGATTTGGCAAATTGATGGGAAATTGAACTCCGTAACAAGGTGACATAGACTTATCGCCCACAATTTAAATGTCGGAATGATTAATGATATATATTTTGTCAAATATTAATGGATTCAAATACACGTTTTCTGAAAAGAATTCCCAAGTATCGTTAAATAACAAAATAAACAATTTCAATTAGATCAATCAAAATAACCGACAAAAATATATGATTCAAATTAATACTTTGCGGAGCCGTAATCCATTGAAAATACAATTTTTCCTGCAATTGATAATGTGTTATTATCGTTGGGCATACGTACAGTACGACTTAATTAAAAACAAATATATGTAATTAAACATTGAATTTAGAGCACATTATTTAAGTTTTCTTGTGGATTTTATTTGGCTGTCAAGGTTTTTGATTAATTGTATAATTAATTTAATTGATGACTGTGGTTGATAAAGTGAACAAATACACTTTACTTTATATTTTGGATACATTCTCAAGTGTGATAATAAAGTTGTACGTATTATTATTTTCTGTATTTAATGGTTAAAATAGATCAAAAATTTGCGTGTTTATTGTCCTGCACTTGAAGTGAAAAAAAAAATTAAACCCTTAACAAGTAAGGGAGGTCATACAATTTTGACGTTAGGTTTTTTAGGTTTGAGAATTTCCCTAGATATATCTATACTTACCAGTTGATAAGCACGCATAGGAATTCGAAGGATCAACTAAAAAATCAACAAAAAAAATGGTATCAAACAGGTTGAAGTATTTTTGTTTCCTTCGGTAGAAATAAATATGTCGGTATATTTTAAGTACAAATTCATAGACACAATTGATTTAGCTCTCGTTGTTTTTGGATAACTCTATACGATGTATATAAATCAGTGTAGTGTACAATTTTGATTAGTTTTAACCGTCAGGTGATTCAATATGAATATTCCGTTGTGTTTTGTGTCATGTGTGATTCTTTCAGGTAAAAAATAGTTAATCCATATTCTATAATATAACATATCAATAATAGAGTTCTGAAATTGACATTCTTTCCACGAATTAAAGTTTTACTAACCGTTTTCGTCAATTACATTTCCAAGCCCGTTAATCCGTAAGATGTTATAAAACTAATCTATATTTTTCAGTGGGTGCTTTAAATGTGGCAAAAAAACGGGAAACACAAAATATGGATTATGATGCTGATATATACTTTAATCTTTACACCCGGTGAGTACACAATTCTTACGTATAATTACGCAAAGAAAATAATAAAGTGATTACTGAATGCTATGTTTAGAAAGTGAACTAGTTTATCATGTTGTATTTTAATTTTCGTTGATATCTTTTGTATAAAAATAATGTTGAAAAATTTGAACGTTTTTTGATTATGTTCATATGATTTTTTTCATAGCGTAAATTCGTTTATTTCATTACGAATTTAAATACAATAATATATTATTTTATTTTTTGTGTTTATTTAGTGTATATTAATTTTAGAAATAACCCAATAGAACCTCAGCGCATTATCAAAGGAAATAATGAAAGTCTGCGAATGACCAATTTCCAACGAAGAAAAGCTGTTAAGATTTTGGTTCACGGCTGGAATGGAGTTCCAGAATCCCCAGAATTCAAAGATGGTGAGTTTGAAATTTTTGTGAAAAACTGCAATAAAATAAATTTCATAATTTTACAATAATTATTGTAGAACGAAGTGTAAAACATTATAATTCACCAGAATTCCAATTATAAAATATATTGAATTGATAAAAAAATACATAATATATTTAATTGGTCAGTATGTAAATAATTAAGTGAATGGTTAGTATAAATATTGTATTTGTTCAGTTTAAACATGCATACATGTATTTATTTAAATTTGGTCGGTAAAAAACAAAAATAAGTGAATGAAAAAATGCGCATAGGTAAGGTTAGATTTGGTTTGGTTGTCAACATAAAAACGGGGCTGTGATGTCTGACTCGAGTCCTAAAAACTATTAACTTCGAGTCCTTTTAAAAATAATGTTTATTTAAATCTCTAGGGTCAAAAGTGGCACCACTGCATGCTACTAATCCTATAAAATAATTAAAATCGTGTTTTAAGCTATGGTCGGGGAGTCGTCGTATTTCTTGACAACTCCACAGCCCTGCATACAACTGCACTGGTAAAAGATTAAATAATGATCGATTATATAAATACTGGACATTCTTTATAAATACGGACCATTCAATACAATATATGAATATCCAATGCTAAGTAAGTACAAAAAAAAAAATAAAAGCCAGAAAAAATATTTTTATCCCCTTTAAAGCGGTCATGTTAATATAATTTAAGATTTCGACTGAAGGTGCTTGGTGGAATTTCAATATTAAATTTGAATCATTCAAATTTGGTCATGTTAATGATGAATCTAATGTTATATGAGAAGAAATATCAATTTAAAATAAGTAATAAGGGTGGTTGGTTTGATCATCATAATACGGATAAGGCATAATATATATATTCATTTGTGTACAGACAAAAAAAAACAAAATGGATAGTGATAATATTATATTCTATGGAAACGAATAAAACAAATTAAGCGGAATCAGTTGTGTATTTTCGCATATTACCAATATTATTATCACAAGTAATTTACTTGACATGCATTGTTGTGCAATGTCATACAAGTGTACTTAATTGCGTCAAATGATATGAAAAAGCGGAAGTTGATGTAATTTTGAATGAATCATGATCAGATTTGGTATGGATAATTTTAATTCGAGCTCGGTGGAAAATAAATCGGACTATTTATAAGAAACACACATAATAGGTTATGCTGGCACTATAGTAAGTTGGGAAGAACGATTTTGATTTCTACAATGAATACCTATTATCACTTTTAATTTTTCCATCGAGAATTCTTAGTGGAAAGACATTTAATAAAAAATATATAAAATATGATTCTAAATATAATGAATACTAAAGTAAAATCAAAATATCGCAACTCATTAATGCGATTCTAAATGGTTGTTTTTAGATTAGAAATATAAAAATACATACTCCGTGTTTAGAAAATGAATGATATACTCCTTCATACACATTATATCTAAAATATGTAAGTTTTATTTGGAAAAACGTGCGCTAACTTGTTGTTGGATGTAAACATGTGCACTTCATAAAAAGCTCCTAGTCTATGGTCCGATATTGACATTATTTTACTTTTTCTCATTTTGAAAGCATTCCTTGCTGATTCTGATGCCAACGTGATATTGGTGAATTGGACGGCGGGTTCTTCGGGAGCTGAGTCACCAGCATTGTTGAACGCACCAGGAGTTGGGAGGTATATCGCTGCGTTTATCGATTGGCTCTCTGCGTTTGGACCTGTCTACAGAAACATACATTTAGTTGGAGATGGTCTTGGAGCTCACATTGTTGGATATACTGGTAGAAATTGCAAAAAGGGACACATTAAGTATATCACAGGTGTGTATAATGAACGTTTTTGTAACTGGTGCAAGGATTTTAAACAGCGATACTCAACCTGCGGCGCAATTTGTCACCAGATGCGTTTTCCAACATCTGGTATTGTTTGCAAAAATTTACTTTTTTGAGTATTTTGGATACATTTGTATTTTTGAGTATTTACATTTATGTGATGTCACTACATTATTTAAGTGTTTGGTATATTTATGCACATATTACTATTAATTTACTGCAGCCCACGTAATAAAGCTAAAACCGACATGCGGCCCAGGTGTAAAAATGTTGGGTATCGCTGCTTTTAAAGGACTAACGGGGTTAGCACACTAATGCCAAAGCGGAACGGAAACGGACCGGTACGAAACACAACCGTATGGTACGGTTCGCTTTCGTTTCGTTTCCGCGTCTGTGTGTTAGCGGCATAAATAGGAATCACCTGATACCTTCTAAGCGTAATATATTTTTTGAATGAATGTGTAAAAATTTCTATGTGAAAGTACTTGTATCAAGGATGAGTGTAGCGGTTTAGAACGACACCTATAATTACGACAAATTATTAGTATTTTTTTGTTTCAAAACATCCCGGTTGAATTAAGCATTTCCTAAAAAATGTATCATTAAAAAATGAACAGGGAGCTAGTGACGTGCTTAAGCAGTGACCTCCAATTATTTTTTAATAAAAAATCGCATCTTAAACAAATCGAATTAGGTATTTTTTTAAATGTACTTAAAAAAATGAAACACATTAGTAGGTATTAACAGTAACTTTTTATTTTTTTAATTATTCTCCATTTGACAGTTACTATTTAATTGTTGAAAAACAAATTAATATAAATGCACATTTTTGGTTTGCACACACGCATTTCAAAAATAAAAAATGTGTTTTGGTTGAGATGCAAATTTGTATAGAAAAGAAAATAGGAGGTCACTGCTAAAGCATGTCACTTTTTTCAGATAAATTTAATTGAAATATAGTAGTATGGAATGCTTTACTCGACTGAGATGTTTTCAAAGTCCTATTATACTCGATTTTATCAAATACTCGAATGTTTGTGAAGTCAATAATAATAGGTGTCGCTGGAGATTGCTACACTCATCCGTAATGTGAAAAACGACTGAACTACTTTTTCAACGAGTAGTGTAAGAACGTTTTTATATCTTAATACAGCTTACAGATATCACTAAAATCAGGCAAATATTATTTTTTTTCATCCATAATAATCCATAATTTTGGCTGTGTGCACATGACCATAAATTCATTCATAAAAGACAAAAATGTAGGTTCCGAATTTCCTTGAAAATGTACACAAAATACTCAAATAGACGTTTTCTATTTTATCGATTTTTTATTTATTTCACATTTAAAAATTATATACATTTGTATTACATTTTTATAGTGACATCGTACAAATTAAGTAAAAAGCTTTTTTAAATAATTGATTCGATACAAAATGTTTAATGTACTTTAAACAGATGTCGCAACCACACAAAAAATCATATTGTTGAATTGTTTCAGTTTCAATAAAACTAATAATACATTTATTAAATCTTTTTTACAACGGCATCTTACAACACGTAATCAAACTTATTTTGGTATTGATGTTATTTCAAATATTTTTTATAGATGTCCGTTCTTGCGCTAAATAATCACTGTCACAAATATTTATTATAATGATTGCGCGGAATATAACGATATTTTACAAAGATGATGAATATGTTTTTAAAACCAATGCGATAGTTTCAACACTGAAAATTTTAAATCCTTCTTGTGATAAAACACTGTTTTTTTTAAAAAATATTATATGAAACTGACTATCAGCCGCTAGTTCTTCTAGTTGCAATAATGAACGGGCGATCATTAAAACAGAATCAATGAGATTGGTCGAAGTTCGTTAATTTTTTTTGAAATTACGAAGAAAAAAGCCGATAAAATTGTAATTTCATCAATAATTAAAGTAATCTTGTGTTTTGAATAGGTTCACAAAGATCGAGGAAATTTCCGGTAAAGATACTTAATTTGGTTTGTCCACTAACTTTATCGCTAGTTACGAAATTCTTTCATATAATTTCAGCATGCGACCCTACAAAGAACACTTTCGAAACGAGTGAAGATAAGATCAATCGTGCTGATGCAAGATACGTGGAGGTAATCCATACAAACACTGCAAATCTTGGTTTGCTAAGCCCAACTGGCCACACCGACTTTTATCCCAACGGAGGGAAAAAGATGCCCGGATGCCCTGATACCCCTGACGAAGGGGTGTGCTCTCATACGAAAGCTTTTGAATATTTCGTGGAATCGATCAATCGCCTTAGTTTCAAGGGCAAGGAGTGCGTCAATTTTGATGAACTTATCAAGGGACGATGCACCAATCTGTCGCAGTTGCATATGGGTGGAGTGAAACCCAAGAAAAGGTAGATACTGTTAATACAGCATTCAGTTATGTTGTGATGTAAATTAGTTAAAATTATTCTATGTTCATGTAATGAATAAGGTAAAAAAATATCTCAGAAGCTTACTAAAATGTATATTCCTTGCCAATAACAATCAGGAGTTGACAGTGAAGTAAAATGAGTGGGCATGTATATTCTCATATACATATAATATCAATTAAAATTTTGTCCTGTTAGATTCAAAATAATATCGTCAGTCTAGAGAATTATTTTGTATGTCATGGTTGTGATTTATTGTTTAACGTGTGTACTTTTACCTAATTTAAACTCAAAATATATATAAAAAAATAATTTAGTATATATTTTAGTATATAACTACTACAAAATAAACTAAACATTTTTTCCAACATATTCTGATTGCAGGACTGGCGTGTATTTGGTGGAAACTAACACTCAGAAACCTTACAGCAAGGAGTAATACTGTATACAAATCTGTAAAAGGACTATAATTAAAAATTTATTTTCATATAAATGTACTATACCTGCCTATTGTTGGTAATTATTGGCGAAAAAAAACTGATTAAAAAAAATCGAGCGTGCTTTAAAAATCTAAAAAGCTATTGTTTGTTTCACTTTGGTTGATCATATATCATTATCATAAGTAGATATATTTTCGAATAATAAAATTAATACTAATTGAATAAGTAGATGCAATTTATTTATTATTATGAATTAGGGAAAATTTAATTACATTTCAACATCCCATCAAAATAAACATTGCTAAGAATTTATCAAAATAACTTACTTATACATGTTATACCTACTTTGTGGTGGACGCAGGGGCAGGCTGAAGGAGCCGCTGGTTAAATTTTATTAAGGCCGGCAAACCCTTTGTTAATTTAGGAGAAAATAATATTCTCAGATCAAATTAGTATATAACTGCAATTTCTCACTTATATATTATCTATGACGCTTCAGGATACACAGTCGTACATTTTTAGTCATTAGGATTGATAATTTTACGGCAAATTGCATATTGTTACATATTATAAGTGTATTAAGTAACAATCGATTGCTTATTAAAGTATTGTATATAATCGTATAGGAGTGACAAAAAAATCACTCCTTCCCCAGAACACCGACAATTGTTTTGAGATTAGGCGAGCCCCTTGTTAACGTGTTGGCAGCCCACCGTTGGGTGGAAGTAATATAGACATGTGCTATTTCTCAAGCAATAAGTTGAAATATTTTTTTAGTTCACAGTTTCACATTTTATCAAATGACAAAAAAGTTGCATATAAACATCCTACGCTTACAGAATTTTCATTTCTATGTTAAAATTGCAATAAAACGGAATGATTATTTCATCGTAATTCATCGTAAATTATTTACTGGGTTTCTTTATTTTCTACTTTTATAAATAATTGTAGTTTTACTATCGTGGCTGTGTTTTCAAAATTTTGTATAATATTATCAATTCGATACCTTTTTTGAATAACATCAGAGAAGAAGTAAAAAGGCATCCTGTTTGATGGACGTTTGCTATTGATGAAACAAACGATAAAGCAGTGCATCACATATATCTGGTACTAGAATTAATAGCAGTTAGCAGCCGTTACTAGCAAGACGAATTGGGACAAATTCGACAGCCATGAGTCGACAGAATTGCAAGCGATAGGGCACAGGTGCTTACAGAAGGAGTATTGTGACTAACTTAATTGTCTTGCTGCGTTTAAAAGAAGGCGAAACTAAATCGTTCAACGTGAGTGTATGGCGGAGTAAATCCAACCAGTCAAAATAGATTTATTGTCAATCTAATACCTAGGATGCAGATCATATCGTTTAGGAATACACAGATATAAATAATAAAACCCTCATGATGGTCAATCTCAGTTTGATCTGTCGGTCCCATAGATATTGTAAGCGTCGCTGCATCTCAGATCAATCTAAAAGTAATTCCAATAGTTCACGGCATCCTATGCAGAGCGATAGGCTTTCTATGGAGGTCTGCACATTACAATGAGTACAAACAAGTTGTGTATATCAAATGCATATTCCTGGCACATTAATAAACAAAATTAAAACAACAATATTTACACTGTGGAATAAATGATGTAAGAAGTAAGTCAAAGAAAATGGTGGTGGATACAAAACTGGGAATACTCAAGGGATGTTTATCTAACTTTAAAATTCGCAAGGTACATATATATATGGAAAAGTACACCTGAGCAAGACTTCTATATTTTACTCAGCCTGTTTTTCAATAAATATCCTCATAACATAACTCTAAAAACAAAACAGTTGAAAAAATATCAAATATACGTTTAAAAAAATAAATATCTTTTCTTATCGAATAATAAAATAATTCAGCTGTTTTACCGACTACTTATCGATTGGATTGCAATATCGAACGAATATATCAAAACCAGTATTTCATATTGAACACCGGAATTGCAAAGAAAATTGAAATAAATCAACAAAAAATAGAGCTAATTGAAATCGAAGTCATTAAAAATGATAATATGTCAATCATAAAAATGTAATTTTCATGCATAATTTAAGGTTTCGTAAAATAATAATATATCATTGAAAGGATCATAAAATTTGAAACCTGTCAATGATACAACTCTAAGCAGATTTAAAATAATTTAATTCATCGCTTAGAATTTGATTATAAAATGCGATAGTTTCAGCACCATGAAAACTGGGATCCCGGTTTCGGTTATTACTGAGTATTGCAATTTATAATAAGAACTAACAATCAACTTAAAATCTCATATGATAGATTGATAATAAAACATGATATATGAACATATATACATATTCTTTAGAAATTTCATGATATCGTACATATATATGTATGTATATGAAGAGCAACCGGTAAATATACGTACAGTATAGAATAGAGATTGTAGTTGACGATACCATTATTATTCAAAATAGTCCGTGGGAAACATCTCACGTCTACCACTGAACTACTGAAAATGTCTTTTGTAATTTCATGATAAATAATGAATCCATTTTTATTTTTTTAAATTACAATTAGTATGTACCTACTTATCTTTAAATGTATTTACTCACTAGATATGGAGGTGCACTACTAAAGCTACAAAATAAATTTAGCCCTGTCATTCCATACGTCCTAATTTACTTATTACTTATTATAGATTTCCAATACCGGTGTAACCGAGATGCATGGTTTCTTGGGGATTTTTCAATACCAATAGTTCAATAGTTTTGAAAAAAGATAAAACCGGTATTCCTGTATTAAAAATGAACCAAAATTTAATTTATCATATATAATCACATATGTATTTTTCATAAAAAAAAATAAAAAAAAATTGAAAAGAAATCCCGGTATTGATATATTCCTCCGGTATTGCAATCCCTAGTCATAATGTTGTAGAAATATTAATTTATTATAATAATGTGTACATTCTATCACAGTTCTCAGTTGGTTAATAACGGAAGTTCTAGGTTAGCTTATACAGAGTAGAAAGCAAATGTTTCTGGCATCTAAATAAGTCAAGCGTTAAATTTCAACCCTTTTCTCAACCCGTTAATGAGATACCATTGTGCAAGAGTTTCGTAATTAAAGGAATTACGCATTTAAGATGTTAAAACGTTCTGAGAAAATAAAAATGCTTCGTCATCCCGGCTAGGACACCAGTTATTTTTTAGAGCATAAAAATAGTCTGCATCTGCTTATCAGGTAAATAATTATATTTTAGACAGTTTATTTCTTACACCGAAATTTAATTGTTGTATCCATTACTTAAATAATATTATATTATATGAATGAAGAGCAAAAAATATATTAACTAGGTACTTACAATTTTGAATCCTAAATAACTTTCAACTCCAAGATTTATTCCAAGAGTTTTTTTCGCATAATTTCAATGATCTTAATATTTTTAAGATGAGCATGTATAATGCTTTCACTATAAAGTAAACGAATAACATAATTCAATGCGTATTGTATAATATCAATTCATAACTTATCATTCAATTCAATTTTAGTGTTGTAGTTCAATTTCATTATTGTTATTCCTTCCTCTTGTAAACTATTGAATTGGTAAAATTTATACCAAGCTTATTTTATCCTAACGTTTCAGGATAACTCAAAGCCACAAAGCCTATTCAATTAATTTGAACGTTTGCTTTTCGTAATGCAATCCAACACGCACTAAACATTATGCCAACACAATATTCAAATAGGCGAAAATCAATGAATTATCTCATTAACAAAATTTGTTAACATCACGAAAGTGACTTATTGACATTAAATGTCAACAGTTGTACTCTAATAAGAATAATTCGTGATAAATTTCATTCTGTATTATGTGTAAAAAATAGTATTTATTTTACATTCACCAAAGGAAGAAGAATGCTGTTGTGTGTCGTTTCAAATATATTGAGAACATAAAACATGAATTTTGAAATAGAAAAAATCCCTATGATTTTGTAAGAATGATTATCCATTTTTTTTGTTTCCTTTATAAGGCCAATAAACTTCACCATCCCCGCCCCATAGTTACTGTGCTCAAAAATTGTATGTTTTATTGCGGCTCGTTTGTGCCATGTAGCTTGTTCCATCTTTACTTTACTACTTGTAGACAGAGATGCCACTATGCATCTCATATCGATACGTATTTATATTTAACATGTGTACACAAGAGGCAATACGTCATACGTACTAAATTTATAGATTTTTTATTGGCTTGACCATATTAAGTATATATATTTACAATGCGATATGATTAATTTCAATAACATACATTTGGTAAATAAGAACAAACTTAATTAATCAACTTGATAAACAGATTCAATACATTTAAGCATTTCGAATTAATTTAGAAAGTAACGATAAATACAATGTCTTACCATAATACCAATTCAATATCTATTAATTATTTATAATCTTACTCTTTCACTGTAAAAAATAAAAATAAGACTACGAAATTTATAAAAATGAACCATGTTTTTACTTTGTATGCATTGTGTTTAGTTTATTTTAATTTTATTTTTACTGGTATAATATTTTTGATCAGCCTACTACTAATGTACAATAAAATTGTTGACATGTATGATAAAATGATATTTTTTTAAAATATAATCTCGTTGTACCTCATATAAGTAAAATATATAGATTATGTTTATAAGCATATGCAAGCTGTTTACTGTGCATTATTTTTGGAAAGGTATCGCTTATGTTAAAAGTAACGTGTTAAAAACACTTAAGATTAAATTATTTATTATGTTTAATAACATATGTTGTATTGAGCATTACCTTTTCTATAGCGACATTAATCTCAGGTTGTTAGAAAGAGAAATGCAAGAAAGGCTAACGCAAACGCGTAAACGCAGCGCCGAGCCGAGATGCAACACATGCATCCCGAACGAACTCTATTCGGTGTTTTCCGGAACCATTCGTAACGAGGCATTCGCCGAATATCCGACAACACAAATTCCGAAACCAGTTTGGAGACGTACTTCAGAGTTGTGGTCGCGTCGCGTGTTAGAAATACAAATGGCGGTTTGTTTATGTCATTAAAACAACTTCAAACGTCAAAAATACGTAGTATGTGCCTTCGAAAATATCAAATTATACTTGATAACATTTATATGCTGTGTCAGTTGTTATTTCGATAACATAAACGTACATTTAAGTGATATATGAGTGAAAAATAAACACTACTTTGCCGCGAACTGAAGTGTTGGATTCATAATATGCCGTCTTACTTTTAATGGCTATAAAGTGGGCTAAAATGTTATTGTAGCGTTTTGTTTTCTGCTTAAATGATATGAATAATGCCATTCTTCTACATCTAGATAATTTTATAATAACACTAATAATGTGACATTTCGATAACCTAAAAGCGGACATGTTTTTGACAAGTACCGCACTCCACGTGTAGTTTATTGGTCTATTTATGTTTGTGTACCAAGTCATTTAGACTTTTTGAATTATTTTTATTGAAAATGCGTGTGCAGAGCTTCATTTTGTCGCTGTTTCTGACAGCAAGCCTTTTTGGGTGCTGTGCTGGGAATTTGAATCTTTATCTCAATCAATATGAGGTTCGACGACTGTTAGGTAAGTGTTGAAATCTTTATATAAATAGTATTCTTTTCAAGTTATGTACCATCAGTTTTCCAGAATTTTAATGTTTACTATATTATAAATTTCTTATCTGAATATACATAGAAAATAATATCACGTTAGTTTCAGCAAGTGGTGGTGATAATAGTAGTAATAATAGTAATATAAAAAAAATATTAAGCAACATTCAATTTACGTGGCGCAAGCTGTGTTTTTTTCAAAACATTGTTTATAATTAGTCAAAATTGTCCCCATTATGAAATTATTGTATTGTGAGAAAATAGTTTCTTATTCTATAAGTATATTTTTGATATAAGTTGCATATATTAAAAGTAATAAATAATACCTGTAATAATGTTTTCGCGCCAAATATGATTTTTAAAAGTTTATGATACCTATTAACTGTTATCTTCCTATAGTTTTACTATTAAAACAGCTGTATCTATGTTAATAATACTATAAGTAAATCTATGTTAAAAATCATTATTTTTGTACGCTTGAAAAGTTCATTTTAACCAGTAAAATATTAGAAATCTTCAATATATGAAACAGTTCGCTTTTTATAAATAACAGGTAGGGCTAGATTTGTGTAAAGAGTCGAAATATCTGACGTTTGAATAGAATGTCAAATAAATCTATTGTTACATTTCATAGTGCCTGCAAACAATGTTTATTTACCTGCCTTGTAAATTTCATTGTTATTAAACTGAAAAGATTTTTACATACAATATTTAAATATTACGTATCTTTTAAAACTGTTTTTCAATTATAATGAACGCATTAATTTAATTTACGTTTTGGTATGGACAATGATATAAGACGCTCTGAACTCGACTTGACAACGTAAAATTCACTAAGATCGATAAATACCCATCGATAGATACCCATCAATTGTATACGAATTACCAGCTAGGCTACCACCCTAAAATTTGACAAACATCTTTGGTGCTTGTTTAAATTTCAAAAAATGTAACCAGGACCGGTGTTGCTAATGACGAGCATCAATTTATCATTTAAATAAAAGTGGAATTAGGACAAATGAGTATTTTATTTTTTGAAAATAATGCTTTTCCACCAAGTATTGACAGTGAAAATATTAAAGGTGCCTGTTTAAACGTTTGTATGTGATATGAAAATGCGCCACTGAGAAAACATTTTCTTGGTAAAACAACATAGACAAAAATACTAAAAAAAACATGAATGCGAAGCTTAAAAGAAAATCGAATATTCATAAATTCATTTTGAAAATAATACATATTGAAATGCTTGCACAAAAGTTCAGATTCAAGTAAAGTGTTTATTTTAACTATAAAACATTCGTTGTACTTCAAATTAACATGGTTAACCTTTGTAGATTGTTGTCAAAGTACCTACAATAGATTTCATTGTTTATTGAACGTCTGTGAAACACGTAATTCTGATATTGATATAGATATATTTTTTGTAATACTAGTACATTTATCCACATTATCTTAATCGACCGCTTTTTAATCGATGCTTATTAGAAAGAAACTGCCGTAGGTTCATGCAGTGACGAGTGACGACTCATGATCTTGGCTTGATATGGAAAGAACCACTAAGTAATACGCCTTGGCATTTCATATCACTAATGTCTCCTGGGTCGTAGTGTCCAAGAGGTTTGCGTGACTATCGAACGTTTATTTTCTGAAACATGCTATCTTTGCAGTTTGAGGCCTGTGCACCTTGAGGTTTGTTAGATTTATAGCGAAGAACACCATGGGGGTTTCAACCCTAATGTGCCTGATCTTACGCCTTCGTGTTCCATTGAAATTGACTGGCCGAATGATCAGCTTTTACTACTTGCCGTTAGTTAGCTATTTATGTCAGGATGTGAAAATTAAGTAATATTATTTGTTCACTAATTGTATTATAACATACATTCTTTTTTCTTATTAAATAGTTCTGTATTTATACTTTCCAACAACACTAAATTCTCCGTCCACAACTCGTGAAAATTAATCATAATTGAAATTTGATTTCTTTAACGAAAATCATTGTTTGATATAATTCATATTTTACTGCAATTTGCATACTGAATGTAGATAAGTATAACAATTTCTGTTAATCTATTAATGACAAGATTTATGTAAAATATTTAATTGTTGTAAGGTACAATAGTATGTATATTACAAACAAGTTTGTAAAAGATGATTGCCAATGGGTAAACGCTTATTAGATTTTGTTTTTTTATCCATGTCCGCTCCCAATTTGTAGCATATGGCCTCCTAATGGAGGTATCTCAGAAGTTTTTTTTTTACAAGAACTGTTTGTTAATCAGTCGCTCAAACTATCTTTTTCAAATAGGTTTAGTAAGGATATAAGGATAAGGCTATGACAGGACTAGTGATTAACTAATCGCTCTCGCTTCGCCCAGTTGGAGGGAATTTTTAGACATCACAAACACCCATGCCTTCGAACAGAAATCTATCGAAAAATGTTGTTCGTACTGGGACTCGAACCCGTGAGAGCCGGCACGGAAGCCCATAACGCTTACCGCTGCGCCGCAGGAACCGGCATATTAGATTACTCTCTGGTAATTCACTGTATTTTGACAGTTTTGTCTGTGATTCATTTTAATTTTTTAATCTTGTTACTATGGCAACAGTTTATAGTTCGGCTGTCTCGTGTCAGTCGCGTGTCGCGTGCACTTCTCATCTTTGAATAATTAATTGCACTCAAAACACTTCCACTGACGTCGCAAGAGTATCGAGTTCAATATCCGAATTCTCGTTTATTTATAAGCTGACTGTTGCTTCGTTGGAATTTACGCAAGGATAAATAATTGGATCGGTGTCTTAATGTTTATGCTTTCTCCTATTTATTTTCTCGGTTGCAGAATGATTCATTATATAAACGTGTGGGAATATTAGAATAATCGCTTCGCAAATAGTGGATCGTGTTTTGCGTTACCCTGCCAATGTAAGCAAACATTGAAAGATGGTTTGTTATGGTTTCATTAATTGCTAGTTTTAATTTATTTATTCTATTTATATACATCAATTATATTATACATAAAACATACAGTATGAAGCGTCCAACGAACGTCAAAATACTCGTACATTGTT
Source organism: Himalopsyche anomala (assembly GCA_031772345.1). Lineage (NCBI taxonomy): Eukaryota > Metazoa > Arthropoda > Insecta > Trichoptera > Rhyacophilidae > Himalopsyche > Himalopsyche anomala. The sequence goes on along the minus strand of CM062821.1, from coordinate 19,885,101 downwards.
TTAAGTTGGCCACTAAATTTAATGACCTGTTCAAACTTATCGCAATAATAAAGTCTTGTTGTTCACATCGTGTAAATTAATACAAACAGTTATCGTAATGGATCATATTACCAGTGTCATTCATTATTAACTAATAATTATGTAGGCAAAGATTTTCAAATCGTTTTATAATCTTAGTTACCGTGTGAGACAGCTTATAAGCATAATAAGCTTCCGTTATTAAAAATAAAATAGTTTGCATTCAATTTATTTGTCAAACGTTTATTTCAATGCAATCATCATCATCGATTACGTCAATAAATAATCGTTCCTTTGCATTCGATTTTTCAAAATTGACATTTTTATCCACAATCAACTTGATGAAAAAATATTTGAAAGAAAATACATTCGAGGAACTTGATAATTAGTTTTAATTATCACTACGCCAGCATTTTAAATCATAAAGTTGAATCCTAATCACACAATTTCGGGTAAAATGTATTTTCAATCATACGAATTAGTTATTCTGGTGGCGTGGCGACTTTGGCACGTTGCCAGGATAATTTGGCCACTGCTACTCCTGGATTGTCTTGTATGACCGCCTTATATCATAGGTAAAGCATTACTTACAGCAAAGATTGTACCAACTATCAGTATGAAGCATTTCAAAAAATATTTCTGCGTGAAAGTAAAATATTCCTGTCAAGTATTATATAGGTATCTTCTCGTATTTTTAAATATTTTTATAAGAAAACCGTTTCGTGCTTAGAATGCATTTTCGTCAAAAAGGTTACGTATTCGGTGATATAATAGGAAATTAGATGTTGATAAATGTGCATAGAGTTGCAGGCTGTGTTGTTCGCTGTCGACCTCATCTGGTGCACGAGTGCAACCCTTGTGCAGTGTGCATATAAACGAGGCTACATATTACCAGAGCCGCATCTACTCGACTGCTGGCTGCTTATAATCTCTTTTTCCAATTAATTGAATGAATCTATTTCTTTATTTTCTTGTAATGCTCTTGTGGCCGGGGACAGGAGCATTGATATTTATCGAATGTTTTTCAGAAAATCGTTGAAAAATTAGACCCTTCATTGTTAAAGATAAAATTACTGAAATTTGAATCTAGAAAAGTTTCTGAAAGTATTGTGCAGTAATTATGTACTGAAGATTCTTATTATCATCAACTATACCATATATGTATTTATGTTAATTTTCGATACATATAGATTTATTAAAAATTAACATAGATTTTTAAAAATTAAGTTGGTTCAAATAGGGCTGTGGAGTCGGAGTCAGGGGTCTTAAAAATCTTTTCACTCTGACCCAATGTTTTAAAAAATATTTTTTGATGTGTATTCAAACCACATGAGTCCATTGTTATCACTGCATGCTAAACTGAGTCAAAATTATCTGAGGTATACATATAATACGTAATTTAAACGGAAATTATTGAAAATAAATCAGTTCCGAGTCGTTTTGTTTTAATCTGACTCCACAGCTCTGGGATCGATCGATATAGTCGATATCAAATGACTTAATACACTCCTGGTTCTTGGGTTCCGTGTGGTGTTTTCAACATAAAATAAATGTTTATTTCCATTCGCCCGTAGGAGGCCGATTTTATCGTCCTTTAAATTTTTATATCCTTAAAAACCGCTGTCATATGCCAAGCTGTATTCTTAAATCGTAAAGTTTCTGTTTTTAATGTTTTGTATGTTTCCATACAAACGGGATGGATAGCAAAATCGGTACCCGTTAACTTGTAGCTTCTAACCTAGATTATTATTGAATCTTGAATGTATCTTTTACAATACCTAGAAACCATAGTATTATGTTTGTAATAAATTCAATTTATCACTTTTAAGGTGTTTACTGTACTTGGAATGGCATTATAATAAAAATAATAAAACATTTTTAGTACTTTTTCCACATAAAATGTATTGGATTGGATCTTGTTTTTCTTACTTAACTTTTGTATAAATATCACTGTTCCATTGTATTTCTTATCAGTTGACAATGCTCATCATGAGCGAAACCGGTCCTGATCCAATAAATTTTATGTGGATAAAATACTATTTTTTTTTGTTATTTTTATTAAATTAAATTTAGTTTCATTATTTGTTATTTTAGTGTAACTAAGTATTTTTTAGTGTCTTAATATTTTATTTTACATATTGTACTGATTCTTCTCTTTTTTTCTTGAACTCTTAACTGCTTTGCTAAGCCAATACATACATTAAAATTAGTAAGTTAATCAAGATTATCTTACTTATTATGGACAGCTCTTTATATAATATATACATTAACTATAAATTCTAGATTGATGAAATTATCTATGATAAATTTAACATATAAATCCTGTGTGCGAAAGGAAACGAGGGAACAGTCTTAATACGGTGCTTATCTGGAGAGCCCAAAAAAGAATTACATATAAATGTAAAATGTAATGTTTCGACGTGAATTTTACTTACTCGGCAACGATGATTAATTAGACTGGTCCTCTTACTCCTAAACGCATAGTATCATGCATTGCTTTTATTATGGCATATTCAACTAATTTTTTAATTTTTCCATTCGTAAACAGAATAAGTGATGTTCTGCAAATATTGACAAATTCTGTCGATGTACGGATCGTCATCACACAATTAACAATACTTTATAATTGAGACTCTTTATTAATCCATTGTATATGTTAATAAATTTTAGGTGTCGGCAAATTTCTGACATCTATTTAATTATTCGATTTGTATTATTTTAAAATAATAAAAATCATTTTTAAGTTTGTTACATTCGGAACGTTGTGTTGTGTGCATGTTGAGTTCGATTGTGTCTTAAAATAATTTGAATGTTGTAGCTTTCTAAGCAACGTGCAGTGCAGTGCTTGCTCCGAACGCCTTCTGCTTTTTTGTATTTCACACAGGCACTCGTAATTTATTATCGAACCAGCAACACAAACAGCTTACAAAACATCTATCTACCGACCATTTTATAAACAGTGTGGCCGCAAAAATATCACATAAAAGTCAACATCCTACATACTCGTATATTTTCTATTTTCATACTTTTCAGTATGTGTGATCAGTGGTAGGAAACCTTTCTATGTTGGAAGGCCGCTTTAATATATTTGACATTAATAAGGCAGCATTCAAGATACTTCAATTATATAAGATACACATTAAAAAATGCATATACATTTCTTTCTAAATGAATTTAAAAAAATGTAAAAATATATTTAAGAGAACGCATTTGAGAAGCTAGAAGGCTGAAGCCTCACGCTTTATTAGAACCTCTTAAATTTTATACTTTGATTTCTCTGAAAAAATACGTCATGCCAAATCATCATTATATAAAATAGGTAATTTTTTGGTTGTATTATAATATTTATACTCTCTACTTTCATGCATCATGCCCACCGTAAATATCATTAAACTACACTAGTAAATTACTCTGATAATATTTGTTCAAAATCTACTGTTGTTGAAAATAAAGCATTTATTTTTTGATCGCACTGCATCCCAGATATACCTGTAGCCATCCTTAAATAAAGATTTATGTACAGTCAATAGGGGTCAAAATGGTCTGCCTTGTGTTATTGTGACAAACTTATCATTTTTAATAATCTTAACAAGGGGCTTAACGAAAAAACGACCTTATAAGCATATAGAACTGACAGAGCCAGGTTCCACCCTTTGGTATTCATAATTTTTTTATTGCTGTTTTATTATTACAAACATGTGTGTATTTTTTTTATAGTGTGAGGTTTCGTGTACGTATTTATGAATATGCTAGTGTGTGCATTGGGAGGCTGTATTATGCTGAAACACAATAACACTCCTATCGTTTCATTTTTGAATATTTCCAAGGCGTTTGCGTTTGGATTGGTTTTGGGTGTTGATTGACTGTTCGTTGAATGGTATTCGTTTTATTTACATTCAGAACAAATCCACTGGCGGCTTGTCTTTATAATAATTGAACAAGTCAAAACTTTTTCTCGTATCCCTTTTTTTACGGGCGATCAATTTGTTTCGTGGAAACTTCCGTCACACGCTCCTCCGTAACTACAACCCGATGCCATTTTATCGCCATGTCAAACTTTAGTACCAAGAATCAAGGGGTTTTTTAATCTATGGTATACAAGAACGAGCATATTTTATTTGCAAACAAGTTTCGATTCTCTGTGTTAAACAATGATATTATTTATAAAATATAGGTCACACCGTAATCAAAACATGTAACTATGTATTAATTAGTTTATTATGCTTGCTACCCCTTAAAATATACCCGTATTATCGAGGCTTATTTTGATTAAATTAAATTATATCATGAATTCATAAATTATAAAACATTGATAAATATAAATTTATTAATCATTGAATTCTAAAATAAGATAAATTGATTTGTAACAGCCCTACTAAATGAAACACTCAATTTACACTATATTGTATTATATTATTTATACGTACATAGTAAAAGCTCATCACGTTTGTCCATAAACAACATTCAACAGTTGGCAATATAGATTCAAAACGTATAATAATTTATATAATCTCTTTTAAGTCTACTCTATTGCATTTATGAAATAATCTTACCTTCCACGACGAGTGAACGTTTTAATCGGAGCTTAAAACCTAAAATGAGACGTCAGTCTGATTTAAATTCTAACGAAACTTCGGATTACGATTTTATGAATCACATATCATTTTTTTTTCTTCCACGCCTTACGACGGCGGCCATCTGCAGGTCGCGTTTTGACAGGCCTACAAAGGTTTGAAAGCGCTGTCTCGAAAATATTGTTTTCTGATTCTATTTACCTGCCGACACTGATTGACATATCTGAAATAGTGATCTCGAAAAGTACACCGCGTATGTTTGGGTTTAATATAACCGTGTACCTGTTAATTGAATTTTTCCTTAGAATCAATCACCTCTGGTCTGCCGAGTGTGTTACAGGGAACTTGTTACAGCAATTCATTTAAATTATTACTTTTCATTATGACACAGTAAAAACCTTACAATTTGTAATAGACAATATCGTTTTATATGCGGATTTGTCTATTTCTCCACAAATAGGACACTTTGTAATTAAAAAATGTTCTTTTTTGCATAACTATATTAATTATAACCAACGTCGGAACCGAGTAGTATATGCTGTTTTGCTTTCGTGCAGTCAGCCGCGAAGTCAAGAGTTCGAATCTCTGAATAGGTACATTGATTGATTTTTAAATATGTATAATCAATTTTTTTCCCAAAAGGCAGACTTTGCTCTTTTTATCCATATTCTCTCCCACTATTTATCCGATTCTTAAAAATATATCTAGCAAGAGCTTATATAGAGGCAAGGGTAGCTTTTAGTAAATTCATAGAAAAGGTATTTTAATGTAGGTAAGAAACACTTGTTTATATCTCGATTAATTTTTCGACGCCATTTTTTTTACCTGTCCTTTTTAAAGGATTTTTGAATAAATTGCCATCAGCCACCCATAACATAACAATTATATAAGCTGCTGATTTAAATGACCTCAAAATGTATACATTGGTACCTCTTATAAACATGTAATTTTAATTGGCCTAGCATGATGATTCGTTATCAGTAACTGAGAGTAGTGTACTCACGTGCTTATCGTTAACAAACATGAAATATACTTTTCAGTACATTCATATTTAATGTAAATCCAAACATCCTGATATGCAAGAAACAGCTTTCGTCGCCTGAAACAAAAATTAATTAACACATTTTTGTGGTGTCATTGCATTATACTGTATTAAGAATGAAACGCTGTTTTTATTTAAGTACATGCTTACATGCGTGCTACATAAATTTCGGGTCCCTCTGCATTTTTATCTTTCATAATAATTAGTGGCTGGAGATTTCCTTAATTGGGGTTTCATTTACAGCTTTTGATGTGTTTTTACACAAAAACAAGATAAGAAATAAATGAAAGACTCGTTTTGAATGAATCATTCTTGACTTTTTGTTTGTAACTGTACAACATTTATATGTTTTAAATGCACGGCTATTACATTATCGTTATTTAATTCGCTGTATGAAAAGTGATTTTTATTATTCATTGTTAAATTAAATTATAATGTACAAATTTTATACATTAATTTTAAGAATAAATCGACTCTAAAGAAACTAGTTTTAAGTTTTGTGATTGAATCATATTTTTATTATGAATTTTGAAAAATTAAACAATTACAAACTATTCGTCTTTGTTTTAAACGATTACTTATATATGATGGAAAGTAATTAATAGAACACCACAAATTTCGTGCCCGTTAAAAATGATTTTGTTTTTACGATATATCTGTCCAATGTGTAAATACGATTATATTGCCAGTTTACTGGCTTGTCTCAACGCCGTTTATTTTTTAAAGTCAATAAATTATTAGAAACTTATTAAATGACTTTCATATAACACACAGTAAATAGTTGAAAGCAACTGCCATCTTTTTTCTTCTTGGTAGTGTACGATATAGTGAGAAATGCAGTAATTTTACCACCACCTTACCATGTTATTCCATACTTGGTCAATGTACGTCTTTGCACAAACGAGGAAATCTATCAGCGTAGCACGTGAGGCAACCGCACCGCCTCAGGTAGACTTATGTTCACACTGCTTCTAATTACTGTACCCGTCTTGAATTAAAAGGAAATCCCTGTAATTGCTACTATGGAAATCCAACATCCAACCTCAATACCCCACCCCGTAAGGTGACTACGATGAATTTTAAATCTTAGCGACGCTGGTTTCCATTATAATTAATTTGTAGATGTGTTGCTCCTTTAATTATTAGATCTAGGTAGTTTAGTCGGAAGTTTATTCTATTTAGAAAAAAATGCGTTATTATTAAATGACTTGAAATTACCAATTTCGATTATAAATAAATTTAGACGTGTAATTTAATTTAAGTAAAATTACTATAAATTATAATATTATTTCAGTAAAAAGAATACTTATTTGTATTTTTCTCTGACATATAATGTGTTCGCCGTCAATTTTTGGTGGGTCATTATATTAAAAAATCAACATTCTGTGCTCAATTCACATTATCTCGATCGTTAATGCTTGCCATAGACGAAACCGGTCCTTATATGAAATAAATAATTTGGGTTTAGTACAAAAAGGTTTTATTTTCATTGTATTTGTATTTCACAGTTTTATACTAAATATGTATATAAATCCATTGACATTTAGCAAAATCGAGACATATTTTGCAATTAATATATTTGAACTAATTCCTTAAATATATCGAAATATTACTTTTACTATAAACTAAATAAAATAGTTTAATAATTTTTCACTATGATAGTTATTTTATTGTGACACTATAACGCAGCTCTCCAATAGCGGAATTATACTCTTTCCTTATTTGATTTGAGGGCTGTAATAGGTTTTGGATTCCTGTAATTCCTTGGATTCGTTTGTTATTACCGAAAAAGTAGACTACCGCTTCATTTTCTTGCGACAAGAAGATTACGTAATTGAAAAACGTCGCAAATATCTGCAATAAGAATAATATTTTTATTTTATTTTTAGTAATTATGCCTATTAACTACATGAATATTTAAGCCCACTTAAAATTTGTAACATGTATCGTAGAGGTCTGCACGGGCCCGGGCCTGGCCCACGGGCTCTTACCCGACCCGGCCCGTGGGCCGGGCTCGGGCGGGTAAGCGCAATCGAGAGTCGGGCTCGGGCCGGGCCGGGCTTTGGAATTTGGGATATAATGTTGGGAAAAATATACCAAATTGAGGATTTCAAATTCCTCGGTGAGCTAAAAAAAAAAAAAAAGGACTTTTGGAGATAATCTGGGGAAAAAGTATACCAAATCGAGGATTTCAAATTTCTCGGTGCTTCGGGTCGGGTTCGGGTAACAAGTGCGGCATTAGACTCGGGCCCGGGCCGGGTCGGGCGTGAGTTTTTCGGGCTCGGACCGGGTAGTTTTGTAAAATTTTGGCCCGTGCAGACCTCTAATGTATCGTAATACAATATCCGTAATGTAAAAACATTTTCTTGTAAACATTGTTTTTTCTATTCCTGGGAAAATATGATATGATAAGAATGGCGTTACGGTTGCTAGTTTGGGAATCGGTATTGGGTACCGATCCACATAGTCAAATTATTTAAGGCTTATTTGGTGCAGTGTTGCGTGGAAACGCTTCCTGTCGTTAATTCGCAACGCCTCGTTGGTCGCGATCTGCAAATCAAATAGTTATTTGAATCATTTTAAAGTTACCACCCTAACCATGTCTGTCGTCGATACGATTTGTGGGAACTCGTCCCCATGACTCTTCGCACTGCTGATGATACCAAAAACAATGATTTTCAGAGTCAATAAATAACGCATAATTTCAACATAGATGCATATCACTTCCGGTTAAATTATGTACGTTTTAATAGGGTAATAAATATTGTTTTATATTGCTGCACACTTTCCTCGGCGTAAGGTACTATTGCCTATAGAAATTGTGTACATATACGAATAATAACATCACGGTAATACTTGTGATTGATTGATACATGAGATTATTTTATTACCCTGACACTCCATGTGTTGCCATGGTACATGTTTATTTTAATTAAAAGGTACAGCTACATAAATTGCATCCATTTTTTCAGGTTGAAAATAGAATCTTGAATAGTCATACATTTCATGTCCATGCTATTGGTCCTTTATATGAAATCTTGGAAAGTTTTAAGTATTGTATATTATATAATTAATTTCATTTAGTATAATTATAAATAATATCTGATTTTTTTCTGTTTAAACTAAAAGGACAATGCTATCGAATTGTGTGTGGATTCTTCCATAAGCTTTTTTGGGTTGGACAATGTTTATTCTGACTTAGATCTTATGTGGAAAACCTATATGTTTGTTTTATTATATCCGATAAACGATATTTCAATACTAGCAATCTACATTCAATTTTGCGTTCTTATTTAATTTAGGTACGTGTGACACGAACGCATTGATTGATTAAAATAATATGTACATACATATAATCAGTCTTATTTTTAAAGTACATTTTCATTAGCTTTTAGTGTGATAACGATGGAAATTTAAAAAAATTAGGAAGCACTGTCGAAATATTTTTCCAATTTTATCTTTTGAATTATTGTGAACTATTTTACGCTTCACTGATGGATTTCTCGGACGTCTTAAATGTCACTCATTTCATCTCAAAGATATTGTTACAAGTAAGACGAGTGGCCGGAAATTTCAGGATAAAAGTTTTTCATGGCTTTTCGGCAATGTTTGAATAACGAGTGGATCGTAAACATGCGGCAGGGATGTTATGTAATTGGGTAGGTATGTACATAGATCGACCACACCGCACCGGGGTCTGTTTGGTTTCGTCCCGCCATAATAAAAGTATAATTAGATGGTAAAACACACAAACAATAAGAGCGGGTTAACATTAATAAAACTGGATGGTAAACATTATCTCCGCAATAAAAGTTTTAACAGACGGGTGGGAAATCGCATTACATATACAAACAGCAACACAACCTAATTGGGAATATTAACTTAAAAGTGAGCTTTTGCCATGTTCGTTTATACTTTTTTTCTGCATGTCAATGGAGTATATAATTAAAGTTGATATACATATATATTTTTACATTCTTGGTTCATCATTATTTTATTGAACATAACATTTTCGATGAGTGAATACTGAATAGGGTGTCAAAGCCACTGATCGGAAACGCCCCTTTGATCGAAGTCATGTAATATTCACTAACTAGGTGTTATCAAATCGACTTAGCTTAAATTCCAAACAATACAGTTGGAAATGTTTATTAAATAATAGACTATTTCAGACATGCAATTTATAACAACCTACCTCGCCTTTTTAATATAATCTTATACAATTTTAGTTTTTTTTATAACTCCGCGTCCCGATAACAATTAACTAACATCGCTACCCTCCACAACACATATTATTAGTTTTCTTATAACGATACATTTAAAAACCTTCCATCTTTAATAATATATAATGTACTGTATAACACGCCATGTAAAATCTCTGTCTATACACAATCATAGAATATTGACGAATTCGGGAAAGAAATAAAACATGATATTTCGCGTGTTTTCGTATTAAATTTATTATGCAGGAAATAGCGCTTCAAACTCGAATCTCATGCAGCAAAATTCTCGTGACTCATGTGGGTGGTAAGAGATAGTGTTTTTTTTGTTCATTTCAAAATTCTATCGGGGCGGAGTCTTAAAATAATAATAGCCCAATGCTATGATTTGTCAGTCCCCGTCATTGTTTAATTGGAAATGTCTAAAATTACTTTGCGGTTTATTTGTTTATGGTAACTATATATTTGCATTTTGAATGATGGATTGGAGTCGTTAAATCCATTTTAAAAAAAACCTACAGTCTTATGCTGGTTAGTAGATTTCCTTGCGGGTTAATAATACTATAAATATTATTTATGGCATGCTTCGTGAAGTCATTTAAGTGCTTGTCCGGTTAAACTGGAACCAAATAAACTCTTAAAAGTTGTAAGTTTAATCATGACAGTAAAAGACCAATCTGTATGAAAAATATGCTGATATAAAGAATATAGATTAATTATTAAGAAAACCAGTGACAATTTTTTAAAAATGTGCAAGAATGACGACTATACTTATTGTACTTACTACTCGTAAATAATGCTAACATATTGGTGAGAGCAAGAAATTATATTATTGTGCCGTGTGTTTCTAGCTTCAGCAATGACTACTGCAACATCAGCCTATCAATTCAATTGTTTTAGTAATTTGTAAGGATTAAAGCTCAATTATTTATTCCTTTACCGTTGTGTTTTACCTGTATACAGTGATTGTGTAATGTATTGATAAATTAATACCTTACATAGGTGTATTTAAAAGAATAATGTTGATGTTGACATATGTTTCATTAAGTATCGCATCACCAGGGGAAGTGCTTTTTATACAGCATATGCCCAGCGGGCGAAGAGTAGATTTCTTTTTTTTTTGACAAGCGCCACGGTTTCTCCGCAGTGATGGCATATTAGGTGTCACCAATAACATCAATACCTGTCTGGCAAACTCAAATACTTGCCCTTGGCTAGTTGGTAATAAACCAACACGAGAATATTGGGTTTCCGCGTCACTAGATACCCCGAGCATATGTTGTTCTCCAGTCTCCGAAATTCAATACATACATGTTTACCTTTATATAATATATCTTATCATGCAGTTCTTATGATTTTATAAACGTATATTACAATAATTGAGTTTTTTGGTATCCCAAATCCATTTTTAAAGATGGGTTGTTTTTAGATTTTAGACATTGTCCATTCTTCCTGTGAGCAAACATAATATGTAATATCATTTATTATGTTTGGCTTATCATCCGTGATATTTATTTTTTATATTCAACTATAAAACAATTCGTTTTAAATTTATTAGATAGAACTGTATGTTATGTACCGAATGTATTAAAAAAACGTTTGAATTGTAATATGCAAATAATGAAGCACTAAAATTGGCGAATCAATATGGGAATAATACAATTTTTGTGTTTTGTTTGCTTGGCGTTTAGCTGAAACCGAATACTTTTGGTTTCTTGTTTATTTTTATAGATGTTGGCTTCACAAAAGAACGGTAGCCCATGTTGCTTGTGCTTTTTTTGTTTGCATTGGGTCTGCAACGATTATCCAGTTTAATCTTTGCTGTAGGTAGACGGCTGGCTTATTTTTTGGGACAGAGCTTAGTTTCTTTATGCTCTTGAATTATTATTTAAAAAAATTCTGAGAAAATGTCACGGAATCACTGGTAAATAATCGTGATATTTTATTTTTTAATTATGCGAATGTGCTTTTTATAGCAAATTCTCCGAATTTAGTAAGTCAGGCTTATTCTGATACCGAGTCCACTATAGGTCGAAACATACATCCAAATTCAAATTTCCCCCGTAAATAAATGACGTGATTCTCTTGCAAAACTCAATGTTTTTTTTCTGTATTCCTCGTTATATCTGTACAAGGAATTTCCTGTGTTAAGTTAACAAAACATGCGTTTTGAGGATTCATTTATCATTTTAATTAGCACAATTTCAGCCGAAGGCGTTAAATTTCATAGTAGAGATCAACGGCAGATGTGCAAACTCCCTTCACAAATTATGCTCGTATACGTTAATTTTCTATTTGTACATATTTCTATATATTTCCATACAAACTAAACTACAACGAATGTTTTTAAAAATGTATTCTGTGTATTATCGTTTTTTTTAAAATTTGACTTTATGAACAAAATTAATCGTAAAAAAACAATTTAAATTTCACCAACACTATTTATGTATTCATGTTTTTCCGATCGACAATTAATGAGAGAGAATACATTAATGATCAACCGATTAATTTTATTTAAACCTCTTTATTAATTATTGAGTGAACGTCCAAAGCTCCATGTTCTTTTTGTTCGGTATGTAACCTAATTTTGTGCAAGATTTAATCTGGTATTGGCCCTACGTCAAAGCATCCGTGATGCAAAAACACCCATCTATAAAATTCGTTTTCACATTCTGTGCTTTCTAAGCTGTTAATACAATACTTGCGCTAGAATGCGACAGCGGTGCGGAAGACCCAAACCAATTAAGTTTTTGCGCCTAACCAGCCACGAAAAGGGATAATCCCTATCCCATAATCCCCAAATAATGTCGCCCATTCTTGTTACACACCCGTTTCTATTAAGACAATTATCTTGAGGCTTCGTAACCCTAAAAGTTTATGGTTATTGCCTTTTCATTATCCATTTCGAATTAAGCCGGTGCAATTGCATCGAAGTGATTCATTATATTACTGTTGGTTCGCACAGCAAAGAAGACGTCGAATTTAAAATTATTTTCATACAAAAATAAAGTATACCGGTAACTAGGTATATTCGTGTTTAACTATTTGTAAACTAATGTAACTGTTATAATTACGTTGTTAAATATATTCTGCTGTAGCATGTTTCAATTAAGTAACTTGGAATGTTGAACTGTATGGTAAGTCGGTAGTCGCTATACGATTGTATTGCATGCGAATTTGATTAGGAGTATGTATGTACTCGGTGAACCTCGCGTGGCAAGCTATTACACCACCTGAGGTCACAGTAGGATAGTCACGCCATGCCACATTTGTACATTTATATACTAATGAAATTTGTACAAGTAGATCACAAGTTTGAAAGCATCGATCGGGGTTGGTAGCTTAACCTTAATCCTTGGACGTGCCTACATGCGAAGTCATTTAACACATATTTTCACCTGTGTGAGACTTGTTTCAAGTATTTGATCAAAATAGTCTACATTAATCATTTATTAAAAACATATTAAATACCGTTGGCACAATAATCGACATCCAAATTAATTAATTCTCAATGTTTAGGTGTTGTGAAATAAATAATATTTTTTAAAACGTTAGCTTGATTATCGGAATATTATAAAATTAACGTTTTCATTGTATTTTTGACAGATTTACAGGTGTTTTGTTTGTAGCAGTTGTCTGTGGAGTATTAATGGTCAATCGTGATAAGCACTAGCAAAAAATGCATATCGTCGTTAATTTTCTCAATCACTTGTCTCAACTTTCATCAGTTTTGAGTTTTTGATGTAATGAATTCATAATTTCAATACACATATTTTCATACAACTCTTAACCCAAAAAATCATGATTTATTTTAAATAATACAAAAATATGGCCATGATATTCAGCATGAATGCGAAGGTGGTATTAATGAAAACGTTTTTGCTTTCTTCCTTATTGACTTCCTCCGAGATATTTAGGACAAAACCATTCCAGTGGAGTTTCATAGAAATATAATGCGATAGCGGTAGAATAAAATACATGTATGCCTCCTGAAAACTTGTACTTGAGATGCGAGATTGAAGAAAATTACTAACGATATGAATTTTATTTTAAATCTAAAACTGGTCAAAATCCTTAATTTATTATTACAAAAAAATACTAAAAACATCGAGTATCTAGTCTTTTATAGTCGACATCCGTGATGTGGTTGCTTTTGGCAGCAAGACGAATACACTAGATTAAAAGTGGGCCACTCAAGATTATGGGATGGGTGTATATTAGATACTGAGAATTGCTAAACGATCTTTCAATAAAGAGCATAAAGACACTGTAAAAAGATATGCATTTGTATCGATCTATATTCTATAGCCATCTTTAATTCACCGCCAAAATGTCGAGTTTAATCGACATAACAAAGAAACCCGCGGGACACTATTTGACAATGGTTTACATTTTTACCCTTACAAACCTTTCTGTATGTAGACTTCTGATCGAAAATCGGCTAAATTCAAAGCTCTTAGAGGTCTCTGGCGAGATAACGGTTAAATGCGGGAGTTTTTGGTCAGAAATGGAATGCTGTTATTTGCTCGTTTTTTGTAATGTATTATTTTCCTTTCAATTTAACATCGTGGATCATTTGCCTTGATTTATTGGGTGTTTCTTCTAAAGAGTGCTTATTGCATAAACGTAACCAGATATGGTTTTATTTTTTAACCCTTTGATTAGTATCGCCGACATGTGATGCGAAGTATTTTATCATCAATCTAGGTATTTCCATTCTCATATTTTGTATTCATTTTTTAATATTGTATCGGATATGGATTCTACACACATTTATTTATCCATGATTTTTGGGAGTCGCATTATGTTTATTACGTTATTTGTTGCAATGTAATAAAAGAATTATGTTAAAATTATATTTTTTTTAACAAATGTTTTTATATTTTCTTGTGTATTAATAGTAAAAATAGTCAAAATGTGTAAAAGAAAATATCTAATTTAGCAAAAGACTGCTCATATGGTTAATCTATCTGCATTGTAGTGTTAAATTATATGAGTTAATTAAACATTTTATTTTCAACAAATCTGTATTAAAGTATGTTAAAGTCAAATTTCTATCTAAAAACAAATCGCATTCCTTCCTGTCGACTGTAACGTAAAAAATCTCCAGACTATGAAACTAAGCTTTTTATCAATGACAGTACGTTATTATTGGATATTCATTATACATGCAGCTTTTTTAGCTTATAACGAAAGAGGAGTCGAAATGTTAACATAAAATAAAATTCAATTCAATACAATTCAACAATAAACACTTAAGTCCATAGCGACGAAGTACAGTAGATACTTATTTAATATTATAGTGGTAGTATAGATAATGTGAATAATTAAAACCCATTACTACATTATCATTTTCACGTCATACGACCGGTGTCCAAATGATTAACGAAATAATGGCTAGTGGTCACCGATCGCCTTACTCGAATTCCTGCCAACTTTTCGCAGAGAAGCATTCACGCAAACGTGCCCAGCACATATTTAATGGAGCCCTTCTGTCTTTGCCAGTAGGCGTTTGGTATGAATGGAATTCGTGATACGCCACAAATCGCCACCATTTTCTCTAGATTGTGATAAATATAAGTATTATTATAAATACTTACTCACACCTTTGCTTGTGTTTTAATCATTCAAATCAATATTAATCGTTTTCATTTTGTATTCTCAGATGGGTTAATAGTTGTGTTTAACAAAATTATAAACTTATCTGATTAATTATAGTTTAAATGAAATTTTCACGCTTACACATATTATTAACACACACTATTTATTTCTCTTCCTAGTTTCACCCAGTCTAGATTGGTCGTGATGCTATTATAAAATTATTGAATATACTTACGTTGTTACTGCAATTTTTGTGTTTTCCCCGAGAATTCACAGTTAACGCCAAAAAGTGAGTTTTATGCGTTATTTTAATTTTTGACCTTTATTGTTTTCAATACCTTTTGGATAATATCATAAATAGAGGTTTATCTACAATACTAAATTATTTGTACAGAATTAGTACTTGCATAATTATATTTCCCAGTTATAATAAATCGTATGTCCTTAAATTGAAACCAGGCAGAAGAAGGACTTGTGCGAAGCACCACTATCTACTGGCTCTAGGTGATTTATGGTGCGGTCCTGTATGCCATTGCAACTAGATAAGGATATTTCAATTTGGAGCAATAAATTAGGCTCTCTTATCGACTGCAGATCCTAGAAACGGAAATCTGAGCTCAGCGTTCCCGCTCTAGAGTTGTAAGATAGCTGGGCGACACGCCTGCCGATGATTTATGTTTACGCGATTTCTGGTAACTTTAACCCGACTTGAGAAACCTTATCGTTCTGCCGCCGTGAAACTCGTGATGCTTTTGCTAAATATCCATGACCATTATTTTTGTATAATACCCATGTTCAATCTGCGAAGACATTGCAAACAGTGGGATATAATATACATTTTTTCTAGCGCATGCTTATTTGATTAAAAGTTTGTATTTCTATTTTTTCCTGAATAACTTAAACATTTTTTTTAAAATTAGACAATTAATTAATAGATTTGAAATATTTACAAACTTATATAATTAATGAATTGTCATGATTCTTAGATTACTCTTATATACCGTAAAGTGAGACTAAGGCTTGAAACTTGAAAATTCTGAAAGATGTAAATTTATATGTTTGTACAATTTTTACAAACGAGTTTTTCTTATCGCTTGGCAAATATAAATTATTGTTTTTTTCCCACATTCGAGACGAAAGGAAACTATTTTATGGTGACGCCAACTAAATAGAACCAAATAAATAGTTTGTGGCCGATAACGAAACGGCATATCGGTAGTGTTATCGCTTATGCATGTTTTTTTCCACCCCCTATACTGCTCCAAAGATTTAAATCAGAATAAAAGCTTTGGTAATATTTATTTGGGTATCGCTTTGGCTGCTTTAGCACCGTAAAAAACTTGTGCGATAAGTCACAAAAGAATACCGTCATTTTATCTATGAATTACCTTTGAATAAATGCTATTTATGTAATCTGTTTTTATTTATTTAGAATTGGTTTGTTTTAGATACCTTGAAGAGGTTATGTGGTTCTTGTGCAAATCTGTATTTATGCTAACAAGAAAAATAATGGAATTTAAGCTTTGTGGTAATTTCTTGACATACTTTATTCAGACGTGTGAAATTGATGATGTTTACTGAAATATAATATAAATTAAGTTATTGCGCATAAATTTTCATTACTACAATAGATATTTGATAAATTACTTTTGAATTTACATATAAATGATTTGATGATTCTTCAGTCTGTTTTATGAACAAACACTAATTTTCCAATCATAGGCGGCGTAATCCCTATGACATAGGCTCCCAACCCTTTTCGGGTGACGACACCTTTTTATAAAAGCCATGTAACCGCGGCCCCGATACAATTGAAAAAGGCATTTTTTTCAATCAATTAGGTAATTTTAGTTGACTGTAGTATTAGTTTTGTTGTTCAAATCCAATGTTGAAAAAAGTTGACGATCCCTTTGGGGGAGTCGCGACCCATTGGTTGGGAACCCGTTCCCAATGGTATTAATTCATTTATAAAAGTATTCAAGGTTAATTATAAAAATATGTTAGTATTTTAATTCTTCCGAATTGTAGACGTTCCCTACCGACTCCGAATCTAGTCAGTAAATTATTTATGCCTTGTTTTACTTATAGCGGCATTGTAAACCAACAGTCGCTGACTCATTGTCGTCATCATTATCATCATTCCAAAGAAGAGTCCCAATCCGAATTCACTCGGTGACACCCGTCAATCACTCTGACGCCATTAGAGTGCAACGCAGGTAGACTTTCGCCGAGGAAACTTAATGATTGCGTCCCTCTCGAAATCCCCATTCGCATATTTTGAAGAAGTGGCTGTCAATCCACCGTCAAGTTTAATAATTATTATATTATATTTAAATTATTTACAACACATGCTCGATTTATTTAACGGTATCTTAAATAAACGGTAACAGTGAGTAAAATGAACATTGGGTGCCAAATATATTGAAACAATTGTGTCCCTATTCAAATTTGATGCAAGAAACTTTGTAAACTAAGTATCAATAATTTTACTCATTTTAATTCTAAGCCTGGCAATTCACATTCGGCAAATAAGATAAAATCGTAAGTTTGAGACTCATTGTCCACCTTCAGCATTAATTTATTATGATATAAGTTTTTCAGCTGTTGGATTTTATAATTTAATGCCTATTTATTTGCTATTGATTTACTGAAAACTAACTCGATCTAACCTTGTTTAAAATGCACCACTCAAATGTAGCCTTTTTCTTAGCCTTAGTCTTTTTCTAATTTATAATTATGATGCGGATATTTTTTATTAAATTCTTAAGTACATGTCGTTTATTGAAACCGTCTATAAACTGGTATATGTGTTATCCCTATATCAATCCACCAAATATATCACCTGTGTTAATCTGTATTGATATGGTAATATGAAAATTAATTTGATTGATTTTATATATCAGTACCCAATTTTGATTATTTATCCATTACGGTCACTATAAAAAAAAGTCACAGTAATTTATAAACTAATCAAGAAACCAGTAAAAATATTTTCCTATCCGTGTATCCATTATTACTTACCGAATTTTATTACTGAATAAGTTACAAATTTTTATTTAAAATATCGATATATACGGTGGTAGCTTTATGGAAATTGTTTTTTTTTAATGTAAAATTAAAGTTGAAAACTTTGTTATTCAACCAGTAGGTAGAATAAAAAAGTTGTTGATTTAAATTTGAAATTTAACTTCTTTAAAGTTATCATTTTTACTTTAAAAATTAATTCAAACTTTCTGGTTACAGTGTGAATAAGATATTTTTAAGGTTATTCGATCTTCGATCGCTTTCTTGTTTGTTATTAAAAAATGCTATTTATCCAAATTCGTCGTATGTTGAAAACCTCTTCGTCGAAAAGGAGACACTCGCTTTGCTTCTGTATACATTCGTTACAACTGTCTCGAAATAGAATATCGTCGTTTGTGCAACAAAACGATCAACGAACGCATTCATTGTTTTGTGGCTGTTTTTGTAACTTATTGATGACTTCATACGACTGTGACAGAATTGAAGAGTGTCATTCGTTGTTGTGGCATCTAAGCATTCAATAATTTATGGCACAAAATTAACGTCTTTGTTGAGGAAGTAAACATAAATTACTTTTTGATATTATTAATATCAGTTGTAATTCGCCGGGCGCATACAAAAACGTGGGGGGCTGCAGTTTGCCCAATCTTTCGGAAGATTTCAATTATGACATCCTGTCTTACTTGCAAGCAAGCATATTTTTCTATAGCTTTATATTTCTACAGTCTCAACATTGTTCAATGAAAAAGTACTAATTATAAGTGTTGTATGTAAGTGAAAATGATCTCATAAAAAATACACATGCTCAATAATTCACTTGGGTGGGTGTATTGTCTTGTCTTCACACAAATTAAAATATATTTAAATATAAACATATTTTCCTATTTCTCAGTTTACCTAATTTGTATGCATATTCTCATGAGGTGAATAAACACATACCTGCTTCTCGTGTAAAATTTTGTCCAATAGCTAACTGCAAACCATTGTTGTAGAGAAATTCATTGCTCGGGATGTTCCCTATTGTTAGATGTCCCATTGTTATATATCTACCTTTGCCGTTAGCAGAAAGGTAAATGTTCAAATCTGTAACATAAACATACTTTCCTTCATAACGCATGATGGTTTATTCCTCGTACTCTTTTTTTTAAATCAGATGTAAGCTAACGTTGTAAATATGGTAAACAAATATAATATCAGGTTTTTTTTAATGTTAGGTCCTACTTGTATGTATATGATTTTTAACCTAACCTAATATTCATAAATACTTTTTTTTTTCAGGTATGTGGTGTCTTCTATTAATTATTGGTAGTGCGATAGTTATCATTTTACCCTAAAAACGTTCGGAGCATAATCAGGTAAGTTAAAATAAGGAATACAGTGGAACCCCGATCTACCGTTCTCGCATTGTTCGTTTTCCCGCATGGATCGTTTATTTTTCATAGTCCCGGCCAAACACCCACAATAACAATGTAAAAGAATCCCGCATTAATCGTTCCCCGATTTACCGTTTTCCTCGCTTAAATATTTTGGTCCCGTCACTAATATTATCCCGATTGACCGTTTTCGTTGAAAATTTGTCATAAATAGTTTTGCCTCGCACTTCGTTTCGCGTTTTTTTCAGTGGAACCCCGATCTACCGTTCTCGTTATCTTTCTTTTTTGCATGGATCGTTTATTTTTTATTCGACCAAGACCCCGCCATAACAATATTTAATAATTCTACGTTTATCATTCACCGATTTACTGATTTCCTCGATATATCATCTAAATATTATCGTCCTGTCCCAATTATTATCCCGATTGTCCGTTTTTGTAGAATATTTTTTTTTCGCTCAAATAGTTTTACATCGCATTTAGTTACATAAATAAATAAGTTTTTTGAAAATTAAACATTTTTTTGGTATTACTTGAAGATTTCCCGCATTATTCGTTCATTTATTACGGTCCCTTGAAAAACGTAGAATCGAGGTTGCACTGTAGTCTTACTTTGAATGTTTTTCAATAATACTTAGTACTAAGTAGTACTCACACTGTCATTCATTGAATAAAGAGGATGCTGCATTGCAGTCTATCTACTCGTTTCACTCGTGCGAGTGGATCTAATGCAATTGCGTTTAACCGCATTGCACATAATACTCCAACAGTTGAGGCTTTATCTTTACTAAGTACTCGCCTATGCTACGTGTGTTAGGAATTTACCGTCAAACGGATTTACGATCATTATTCTTCCAACTTCATTTTCCAATTCAACTATTTTTCTTCATCTTCATCAACTTTACTAAAATATATTATTGCAAGTTAGAAAGTAAAATTATTATTCTTTCCATATTTTCTTCTGACTATTTCTTGAGCGTTTAGACACCACCGTTTTTTAAGTATTTATAATTTATAAAAAAATGGTATATTTAAAAGCCTGAATATCAACGTCTCCTTCCCATACTGATATTACTCTATAGGTACCAGGTGAGCAACGTAATATGTATGTATTGATATCTTTTAATAGAATTTTGATAAGTGTGACGAAAAAAGTGAAAGGTCCCACAGTCCGATAATTTTAAAAATATATGTATTTCATTCTATAAAAGAATCTGCATTCAATTTGATAAAAAGTGAAATACATAAATATCTACGCAGCACGATTTGCGTGTCTGCACGCTTTGGCGTCCAACAGGTTAAATCCGTTATTATTCTTAGCGATTTCAATATTCACCACTAAGTATTAAAATGTTTTATTCGTAAATGGCTGCAAATTTTTGGTTTTTATTTTAACTTTAGATATGATATGATAGAATTTTTTTAATGCCATCGTAGAATGTTCGTTCGAAAATGCTCAAAACATTCACAATTGTTAGTTAATACGTTGTTAATTAATAATGCAGTATTTGTTTTGTATAATAATATTTAAAACAATATTACTTCTGTTTATTAATGGGTATTAGATACATTGATTGTTACCATTGTCAGCCCGCATAATAGAGTTTGTATTCTGCTGATTAAAAATGCTATTCTGCGAACTGACTGAAGAGAAAAGATTTCGCCCTATCAACATTTTGTATTCAGACGCCATATGGGGAACTCAAATGTTCTTGAAAATTGCCCACCCGCATGTGATTTGCCCATTTGATTGGACAGCGGATTATTCAAAGCTTTGTTACACTTTAATCCTATCATTTGTCCGATCGAGCCCTGTTGTGATACCGGAACGGTGTCGCTTTTTCCACTGTACGTCGATAAATTCGTATTTGACGTCTGAACGCCTTTGTCACCAGCTTTAGGTTATTTTACTAGCTTTTTCATAATTTCCACACGAAACTGCGGCTATTGCTGAAGTATTTGAGAGAAACATATATACGAAAAACGATAAATCATTTTTGTATACTGGTAAATAATTAAATGATAATGTATATAAATGTGTCTCATTGAAGCTTTGTCAAAAACTACTTTTACATAACTCGTTTCTACCACTTTTATTATACATACTAACTTTTAATTATTGGTGCAAATCAGTGGCGGCCGGTCAATGTGGATCAATGCACCCCTTGTATACGCAGCGGCAGTTATATTTCATGAAATTATATTCAAACATAACATTTAAACCATTCACTCATTTTAAATCCTTCATGTAATTTGTTGTCTATAATAAATATTTTAGAACATTTTATTTTATTTTAGACAATATATACATGACGAATTTAAAATGAGTGAATGGTATAAATGGTATGTTTGAATATTATTTTATAAAATATAACCGCTCCTGCATATACAAGGGGTGCATTGATCCAATGCCACATTGACCGGCCGCCACTGGTGCAAATGATTTATATATGTAAAAATAATAGCACTGTCTTAATTCTACAATGTTATCAAATCATTTGGACTGGTTGTGTTTTTATTTGAATTTATCAATCAATAATGTACTATTGAGATCAATTTGTCTTTGCAACTGCATTGATTATTTTTCATAATTTTCTGTAGATAAAAAAAACAGTATTCTTTTATAAATATATTTCGCTTTAATTTTCATGAAAAGGTTTGGAAATATTCACACGTTTTAATTTTCTTTTGTCTTTATAATGTACCTTCAAAAATCTAAATCATTCAAAGAAAACTAATCCTGACACATTCTGTCAAAACAGTGAAGCTAGAAAGAAGGCTTGCATGTCATTTTTCTCAGCTTTGTCTAGGCCAGGTATCCGAGAGCTTTCGCCCGAAGGCTAAGCGTCTGGGATTAGGGGAACTAGCATTTCCACACTAAGTAGAACTAGACGCGTGACATCTTTCGGACTTGCATGGGCTGAAACAACACGTTTACTCCGCCATCTTGGCTCGTCCCACGAAAAGAGAGGCTTAACATTCCGGAGAAAATCCGATTATGACTTAAAAGGGTCTTTGAAAGACATAGACAAGAGAAGGAAAGGATTAAGATATCTTCATGAAAGTTGACACTCACATTTCTATATTTTTCTTGATTTTTTAAATAATATTTATTTATCAAATTCGTGCATTTCAAATAGAACTTCTCATTTGACAATGCTTTTGATCTATAATGCGATTATACCAACACCGGCTCGTCAATTCTTCTAGAAATCAGCAATCCATGCACCGTTTTTTATTATGTAAATTTTACGTGCTATTTAACTTCATTACTTTACATTTTGTTAAAGAAATCTTGCATCAATATTTAATTGATACGTTGGCTTTTTCACTTGTTGAGTAAGTAAGTATGCGTGATTGATGTTACGTCTCCTAGAATCATCTTCAAACTGCATCAATACCATTAAATTTCAAGATTTTTCTCAAGGCATCGAAACGCTCTTGAACAGGAAAAAATAATAACATAATCAATTTTATGTTGAAAATAAGTTTCCATGGAAACCGTCGATTCCATCGAAAATACACGTCATGCTCAATGTTTTTATTCTTTGCTTTAATGATATGTAATTTTGGGAGGTATTTATGAAATTGATTCTTTTTACTTTCATAATTTAATTAATACGTCAATTATTTTTGGGCGTAATAAAAAATATGCGGTGAATTTACTCCTCTATTCGTGATAATATAATATTGGTTTGCAAATATGTTTTGAAAATTTTTGATGGCTATTGTAGTAAACTGAATCGATGGCTTTGGATTGATGGTGTATACATATATTATGTTGATACCCATTGCACCGGCAACGTGCATGCAGCGTATCCCGTCGGTTGCCACACCGCGGAGTTGTTTTGATCCCCGTCTGTGGTTGCGATCCATCATAGTCATGCATGCCGTCGTGCGGTCGGGGTTCGGGATGTACCTTTCAGTATTTCGGATGATACCTAAATCATCACAACTCGTTGATCATGCGTTAGCGAGTTTTGAGTAGTGTTGCCAGAATTCTATAATATTAATATTACCCCGTAATTGGTAGTGAACGGCAACCGGATGTCCTAAAAATAGTCATAACAATTTCAAGAACACCTAGCTTCTTAACCGTTTGAATACCGCGCAAATAAATCATTAATATGTCCCAGAGATACTGCGTGTTTTTGAGAAAAGTAATTTTGCCTGATGTACACTCGAATTCGATATTTTTAAAATCTATATTGACTATAGATAGCGCTACTCATATTCATCAAAATATTGCTTATATTCTATTAGAATACCAAGTATTTGATTTTTTAAATGTCTTGGACATCCGTGTTCGCTTGCATATGTTCCAGACACCGGTGTCCGCTTCTTATTCAAGTGGTTAACTTATTTTGCAATTGTGGTACCTTACAAATTTATCGAATATAGCTTAAATCGTGATTAAAAAAAATCAAATATATTGCATTATTTCTTATAATAATGTCTTTACTTTGATTACTGGAATATTAACTAATACTCTTTTGATAATAATCTAATGTCCATCAATAACATAAAAGGGTATTTATTACTTGCAAACCCGGCTTATTCCAAAATTGTTGAAGCATGAACCATGAATGTAATTCAGTAGATAAAAATAAATTTTGAAAGTATTTTTAGAAATCAGTATCAAACATGGCTTGACAACATCCAAAATATCATTCCAAAGTAATAAAAATACTTTTAAAATGTACATTGTTTTTCAATAAGAAATTCAAGTTTCATGTTTTAACCATTTTGGAATAAGCCGTATTTTCAAGTAATACCCTCATATATGACTTCAACTGAGTCCTATACCCAGTCTCAACTTTACATTTTTTAAATCTAAAGTTGTCCACCTATCTTAGACTGCACTGATCAGGCGGATATATTGCAATGCAACTGAGTCCCCATATGACCAGTGCGTTGGTAGTTTTTACAAACAAATATTACGGCTTGGTGATCTTTTATCTAATTCTTCCTCGATTCATCATTTATTTTTAATTTCAATCGACATAAACAAATATTAAAAATAATATTAATATTTTCAATCAAAAATGAAAGGTTTTATTCCTGGTAATTCGAACATTTACCGCGGATTAACGTGCCAGTAAAATCGTCGGGCTATGCGTACAAAATTTGAAGGGATTTGGTTAGCTGTACTATTTTATACGAGTTAGTCGTGACATGTTCCAAAATGTTCCAATCAAATTGTACTTTTATCGCTGTCATGCGCGTGTTGTTTGCCTTGTATGAATTAATATTATTTGTACAATGCTGGCCCAGGGCTCTCGCCGCACATGTTTTCTGCGTGTCTTCGTTTTAATTAAAACATTATTTGGGCGTTTTCTATTCGTATAGTTATTTAACCTTTCGTATGTTGGGTTAAACGAAAAATTCAGAAACATATGACTTTCATAAAAAATAATTAATATTGATTTACTTACTGGTATACATGTTCCACGCCCATCATCATATCGGCCGCAGCGGAGAAAAGAATTTGAAATAATCCGATCCTGACAAATGACTGTTTTATTAATGTAAAATCGTGACTGATTGTTGAATGGATACATCTTATTACGTATGCACATAAAATACCTTTATATTAGTCATACATATTGTAATATATTATATAAAATAACTTTTTTTTCTAAATGAAAAGTAATTCCTCTTAAAATTAGCAGTTAACGTATAAATATTTTAAAACAATATTAGTGTTCTGAATCTTCTTAAAATGAAACATGTAACGGATGCAAAACGTCGGATGTTTACCACCAATCAAACCTTCAATCACCACACCTTTTTTCTCGCGATTATGAAATAACACGATCCACTTAAAAACAAATGCTATATTTTTACACTAATTATTTGTTCTAACACGATTCCCAGGCAGAAAAAACGCAAAAGGGGGTAACGGATTCTCTAATAACAAGAAATTCAACAACACACGACATTAATAATAAACAAAAGGCTTTATCAGATGACACACTATAAACACACTAGACGTGCCAGATATTTCTAGCGATGAACGGGATTTCTGTTCAGTCACTAATGGGAATCAATCTTCAAAATTTATATGCATATATCTATCAATTTTTCCCGGTTTTTTTGAGAAACTTATCTACCGTGAATAAAAGGAATTGGGAGTATGTACATATTTATATAACGCCTTGAAAGCCCAAAAACTTTCATTCAAACAAATGTATTATGTACTATGTTTTTTAAGTACGTACAAGTTTCGCCTACCTTGTAATAAATTATTTCAGATAGATTTCAGCATTTTTTCAACTACTAAATAATTAGTTATGAAATAATTGGTGAATGTTGTACATATTTACAAACCTATTATGCTAGCAGATCACTTACACAGCGGTTGCGGTTTGGACCCAGTAGGCAGTTTTTTTTCGTGTTTTTGTCATTTGATCCCATCAGTGTCCGTGATTGGAGGATGATTTATCGGAGGCGAGTGACGTTTGTCCTGCCACTCAATCATCACCACCCGCCATTGACTTGGGGGACAATAGCTCCCCATTAGCTTTTTCCAAGCGTGTTTCAAAAAAACATTATCGAACTTTACCCATAAAAACAAAGTATTAAAAGTATAATATTTTGTAATCAAAGAATTATTCATATCATTTGGAATAGTGGGTGATGAACTGAATATGTATTTATTCTATACGTATACGTAATAAATTTCTTTTTTTTTTGTAACTATTCAGCTTAAAAATGTTATTGAGTTTTCATTGCTGTGTAGATTTTTGATCATATTGCAAATGTATCTACATTATAAACCATACAACATTTCTTTTACTTTTCGTTATAGAATTGAATAAATAATTTTTACAGTACATCTTGTTCTTGATTGATGGTGCGTTCCTTTGTTTCCATTATTTACACATTTAAAACCTATTACACAGCTGACAGTTATTCGACAACGGTAGAGGCCAAATGTAATGTTGTTTAAGATACTAGAAAACAATCTTTTGCGTTATTCAATTTTAAGTAATATATTTGTTTGGATTCAATCACCTTACATTTCGTCTATCCGAAGTAGACAATTTATTAAGGTGCAATCAGTGTTGGGAGAATACAACAAAAGTATGTAAATTTTACGACTTACGCAGACCAACACGAACAATTTTTTAAATGGGGTAAGTTTTGAAGTCAATATTCACGAATACATTGGTCATTTTGGAAGTAAGCATGGCTTTACATAATAGTTTTTGTCGTATCTATTATGTACGATACTAAAATTCTAATAAATGACTTACGTCTTGTCAAATTCAGTAGTAAAAGTCGCCAATATTTGTCCCTTTTCAATGCTGTATTAATCATTTCTTGAGCA
This sequence comes from Himalopsyche anomala, assembly GCA_031772345.1. Taxonomy (NCBI): domain Eukaryota; kingdom Metazoa; phylum Arthropoda; class Insecta; order Trichoptera; family Rhyacophilidae; genus Himalopsyche; species Himalopsyche anomala. Next base: position 19,857,916 of record CM062821.1, on the reverse strand, counting down.
TTTATGACTTGATTCAGACTAGTTCTGATCCAGACGATTATTTATTTATTCACATGTGCATTGCAAGAAATTACAAATTGATTGCTTTTGTAATGTGAACAACTTTAACTCACTTGTAAATAATTACAATTTGGACACGCTCTGCCAATTTTTCAGTTAAAACTTTATTAGATTTACAGTAGTGATAAAAAAATAAATTTAAATTCTGAAATATAATATTCAAAGTGGGACATTATTGATGTTTTGAATTGAACGTTGCTTTATGTCGTGGTTTTCTTTTGAACTCGTGGCTATTCAGTCAGTATTGTCATGGGAAGATAAAAAATGGAAAAATATAAGAGGCATGCATATTGGTAATATAATTGCTTCTGTGTCGCAGCATACATGATACAATTGTGCAAATTGTTGATAAAAATCGATACATTGTAGATTACGTTACTGATAAATAGTTTATTGTAGTATTAGAGGCTTGTCAGTAGCAGCAGTTTTATTATGTACGTCTAAGATAAGATTATAATTTTCATGAAAGGTAACATATTTTTTTAATCAAATAAAATGTACAAATAAATAAAATACAGTTCACGCATTGTAATAAATGTCTATCAGGTAATTCGGTACACTCGTATAGATATTTTTTGTATATGAGAATAGTTTCTTCGGAAAAAACAATTAATATATAAAATGGAGCCCATATTTCTCGATAAATTTGAGTTTTTTTTTTTTTACCTTTTTCTGCTTTTTTCCGTCCATGTAACTAAACTACATTTATCGTTATATTATATTCACAATAGAATGTAAATCCATTTGAATACGTCAACAAAATTGCACATATAATTAAATACTGTCCTATTACTTTCGATGGATTCGGCGGTAACTTTGTGGAAGTTCATCTAATAATACATAATAACCTAATTTATTTAAAATTTTATATTACTTTCATATTACTGTCAATTGTTAGTAATCGTGTATAATAAATACTGAATACTATTTTGAAAAATATTGAGAAAATCTGTTGTATGATGTAATATTATGTAAACGTTTGCTACTAACATTGGTTTAATGTTTGCTTTGTAAAGATAACACCACCAAATTTTGAAAAATATATATTTGAGTGAATGAAGATGTTTATTCTTAAATATATTTTTATTGATAAAAATATCATTCGGTTATTTATTACGTTGAAATTATTCACAATCTCCGTTGAAGGTATGTTTTAAATACTCATTTTATTTCAACAACTTTTATTTTTTACTTTTACGTTTGCCAATACAATGCTTCCTTCCTTCGTGTTTATATCACATGTTAATAGTTGTTTTATAAATTTCGTAAAATAATTGCATATATTTAATTTGAATTAATGATTAATTGAATTGAGATATTTATTGTCGGACATTATGCTTCTCTAAGATATTTCTTATTATACACAATAAAAATATCTAAATTAGCTTTAACATTGTTTTTATTATATTTTATAATCTGGATCATACTTATGAAAATTGCTTTCATTGCACTCTAACGTTTACATACTTCGCTACCATTTTCTAAATCCCTGTGACATCCGCTTGCATTTGCCCTTTGATGTTTCAGTGCTTTAAAATCTTTTGTATCTGGCCAATAAATGGATTTTAAAATATAAAATGAATTTAATAATTATTTTAGAAATATTATGACTGAAAATTTTACTTATTGCTTTATTTGAATTATTTAAATGTTAAATTCAGATCGCTAAAAGTGATCTTGTTAGATTCCAGATTTATTTGAAGAATTTTCTATGTAACCAAATTAATTAAATATCTATCATGTGTTGACACCAACTTCCACTTCGGCGAGACAAAATCGTTTTTCATTATAATAGTTTTAATTGATTCAGTCTAAATATTATTGTCGCTGTCTAATTATGACGTAGGATTTTTTTATATATAAAAAATGTTTAAGGTCTTCTTAACTCTATTCGTATGTAACAAACAATAAAAATCTAAAGATTTACAGCTAAATATCATTTACGGTAATTTGGGTGACAGGTGCTAGCTTTTTAACTATTTAAACTATTATTTAACGGTTGTACATTTGTAAGCTTTTAGCAATATTGTATATGGCTCACTACCCTGTGGTTGACACACACTGTCGTATTATCCTTGGGGCTGATTTCGACGAGTCGTCTGCAAAAATGCCGCATAAACGGAGGAGCCCTCTTTGAATATAATAACGTGATAATGACTGTCATTCAGAAGCGACTGACGACTTCCACTTTGCTCCAGCGAGCGCCCTGCGACCAAAGATCCTTTCTGCCAACCTGACTACCTGTTTACCTGTCTCCCTTGCGCTTGCTCATTAACCCTTATGCCGACTCTTAATTTTAGCATTGTAATCAACTATTCACTAAACCTGGCTTTTTTGGAAAACAAATATAGTACGTATATGTATTCTATTTTATTGAAATGTACATGACATGTGAATGTTTGACCAGTTGTGTTAATTTCACTTGTTCCATAATTTATCAGTCTATAGCAGCAATATCAATTCATGTTGGTATACTATATAAAGCTTTGGTTATATTAAGGGTTTTTAGGTGTGTATTTTTTTACTTGTTTACGATCGCTTACAAAAAAATCGATTTCGGCTCGTGTCGGCACCAATGCTCCCCTCTAAGGCGAGAGGTTAGCTGCGCGGAAATTTCAAAGGTTGCGCTGACCGATCAAATATTAATTGAATAACTGTCTTGTAGTGCGCGCCATCTCGGAATGAGTGCGCGGTGGCTTCCCATCTGCTGCGCGGCCGCGCGCGCGCAGCTTGGAGGGAAGGGAACGTTGGTTAGCACCCACAATCATAACGCTTTTTAGAAAGGATTTTCATCGAAAAGAATATACAACGGAGTATAATTTCATTTACTTTATTGTGAGATTTAAATCACTAAATTGTTGACACATCACATTTTTGGTTAATGTCGAAATTAACGCGTACCGATATAGTGAATACTAAAAATAAACAAAAGGTAGTTAATGTTGATATTTATTAATATTTGGCAAAGCAATAGGTATTCGGAATAATTTAAAAGCGATAAAAATACGTTAATTAATAAAAATGAACCTTGCGTCGAAAGTGTTATTCAAAGCCATCGTTAAGTTTTACACTGTAGCATACAAAACTGCCTACATCCAGTATCCACCACCTTTGTAGATGTGAATGCATTATCTAGTGCAATTTTCTTCTATAAAACTGATTCTCATAAAGAAAAATCTAGTATCTAAATAACTTAATATTCCAGAAATCCATTGAACTGTGTATCAAAATGGATAATATTTTAATGATCTATTTTTTTGTTTAATTCGTCTGAAACCAATTTTGCACTACTAAATATGTAATTATTCAAATGTATTATATTTTTTTTGACTGATCTGACAGTGTTAACATCACGCGAGAGATTATTTTATTTTAATTATACATTATATATTTAACCGATCCCGTAAATGAGGTGGTACATTAGATTAAACATCCTCCTACAATATGTTGCTCGATCAAGGGCTTCAATCCGCAAATAATGACACATGATTTGTATCAAAAAGCATGCATGTCTGTGTTTCGCTCATTTACTTCTACGTCACCGATCGAAACGATGTACAGAAAGAGCGATTAGCAAAATACTTTTATCTGAAGTTTTCTCGTATGCCACTATATTATTACTTTTTCTGAAAAGAGCGATTTAACTAACTTACAACCAATATTTTGTCGACTGTAAGATTAACATTTTATTTGTGAATTTATTTTTTACTAAAATAGATAAATATTTGTAAATAATTGTTTCCTTGCCAACATTGAACATTATTTTGGATAAATTAAGGCTCAGTTGTTGGCTAATTGTCAATATTATTGTATTGTAGCATGGATAAAAGACAACGTTTTTTCAGTGCGGTATTTTTGTATTATCAAAATAAATTATGCGTACCTTTCTCTATTGACCTCTTGTTACACGTACTTATTTTCAGGTAATTTTAATTATATATTTTTCAATTTGTTTTTTGACAACGGAATTTATTGCGAACTGTTTTTTTTGAGCTTAACAAACATGTTATTTTTCTGAAGATCCTATCATTATTTAACTAGTTGGAGCTCCGCCTCCATAAACCGAATGGGCCATACTATTTAATTACACGGTGCAAAGTATCTCTCATGTTGGTTTTAAATCAAAATAAATTTACATTTAATAATACTTTGCCTCTAGTTGAAAAGTTAATTGATTTTTCAAGACGGGGTAATTTTATACTTATTGATATCTGATACAATCCGGACATGGCAAAATCACGGACATGGTAATACAGCAATAATTATTTCATATTTTTTTGTTTTTTAGGCGTTTTAAATACTCGCATAGGAACATTAATTTTGTAAAAAAAAACTTAAATACTCCTCACAACAACGATCAATTACAATTTATTTAAATAATGGGATTTGAACATTAGCGTATATTTATAATATAATTTTAATTAATAATAATATATTCTTCAACGACTGTATAAAATTTATAATTCAGTGCTTGTCAATAATTTGAGTTTAAATTAAATAAGCATTAGAATACATTTTTTTTGAGACAGAAAAAGAGTAATAATAGCACAGAATTTTTGTTCATATTTTGTTTGCGATATTTCTAAATATCTATTTTCCACTGATTTGTTTTTCAATATATGTATATAGAGAACACTATCTTTGGAGAGGGATGTTATTTATTGCATCCTCCACGTTGAGAGTCCGCGCATGACCAAGAAAACAACAATCTGTTATGTAAATTTGTATGCGTTGCTGACAGCACTGGATCATAATCACATCATAAAATATAACTATGCAATTTGTTTTTAATGGCCACTAAATAGTGTAATTTTAAATTCATCGTGAACTGATGAAAGTTTGCACCTCTGTCGTCGACCAGAAATCTTTTTATACATATCCAACAAAACATCTTATCTACTCTAAAAGTGCGTCTCTTTATGGTTATGAATTTCGTAAATTTTCTCTGCTCTAGAAGAATTTTCTGTCAAGCTCCAACTGGTACATTAAAACGTCATTTTTTTTATTCCACAACATTCAACACAATAATGACTTATTTTGGATGGCTAAGATTTAAGATCTTATATTTATTGAAATGCTGATACTTTGTAGTAATTCTTTTTAGTGAAATTCTAATAAAAGTATACTTCTCGAGAGAAAATTTGGAAGGAACAAATTTATTTAGTATTTTTTACGACTTAGTAAATTTTAACAATATATTACATTCTTTCGATTTATATTGAATGTTACATAGTTCAAGTATTGTGGGATTTGTGGTCACTAGAAATAATTAAATACTTAATAAAATATTTGAATTGTTTATTTGTGTTATATCAATTCCAATATATTTTAAGTAAGCTTTTTTTATACTATTTTTTTTATCTGAAAATCTTGCTATTTCTCTTAATAACCTACGTGTTCATACGGAGTACGTTCGCATTGCAAAATTCTTCTTATTTCAACCATCTACAATAATTTCTGAATTAATGCAATACAAATATTACGCAAATTTGTCCGGGGTCACTTTGCACCCCATCGTTCCTCGATCATATTTTCGACGATTCGGTAGTCGAATGTTTAAAAATCAAGATATTAAAAAAATAATTGACATTACAGCTTACGCCAATGCGTCAAATATTTTTAAAGTTGAAAGATCATACGAGATATACTCGATGAGAATTTTTGAAAGTCACATGAGATTAACTCAAGGAGAATTGACTTCACAAACACCCATGTCTTAGATCTCAAATTAAAATTGAAAAAATCCAATTTTGACATTGACCTTACCGGGAATCGAACCCGGACCCACTTGATCGGTAGAGCAAGCTCTTGCCAACTAGACCAAAGCGGGTAATCTCATATCATTAATGCTCTTCTTTTCATTCGATTAGTCATACGTGGCAGTGTTATGGTTGAGCACTGCTGGAATTAAAACGTTTTTTTTTTACCCAAAGCTAACATTATTGACGTTCCACCCAGTATGTATCTTTAAAAAGAACATTGTTAACAAAAAGTATGACACGTCATTTTACTCGTCCGTCAAAGTTTCCGATAATTCGCGTGCAAAATAATATTCGGTACTCGGCGCATGAAAACATGTTATTAATTTTGATGAAATTTATGTACCGGCTATAATTGGCCAGTTTGCGGAGGCTGGTTGGCTTTTAAAACTCCTTTTTTTGGTTCTCTTGAGCAAACATTCAATTATGTTGGCGGCTATTTTGTTTTTGAATGATCGACGATGAGCAGATTTATTGTATATTAAAAAGTTGTCTATTTACAATAGACAAGATTTTAACGAGCATGATAAATGTTTCTATAAATATGATATTTTTTCTTACTCATTTATGTGGTTTTACTTGGCACGGTCAATAAAAATTGCACGTATTCTATTGTTATCTAAAATAATTATAAATGGTATCTTAATTCCAAATTTCGGCAAAATGACAGGTGAAAAAAGTTCTTATTTGTTCTTGTAGTAACGTTCAGGCACTAAATCAATCGAAATTGAGTAGTAAATCAGAAATAATTAATAACGCCTAGTTTCTATGTGAATTTGTTTCTTAAATATGATAATTTATTATAACGATATCCTTTATTCATGACTCACGGTAAAAGAATTTATAGGAAACAACGCGTTGCTCCTAAAATATTTGTTGTGGTTTACATTTCTCAGAAGAAATCAATATTTAGGATTATTGTCGTAATTTTTTTACATATGTATATTGTACCCGATTCGGCTATCGATCATTCGTTATTTTGCCAAAGTAGGAATGTTTCGAAGTTCTAAAATTCTTCTTCGTCCTACGTCCAAAAAAATGACATTTAAATATTTTGGGCATATAGCAACATTTTTTTTCATTGATTGTCAATTTATCTTTAGTTTTCATACAATTTTCATGTAAATCGCGAAAGGAATTTATTGACGCCCGCTGCTGTCGTGTATAAGTTTTCTGAATAGTTTAAGAAAAAATCTTGTTTTATTGATAGCATTTAAGAGATGTCAAATGACTAGTGTGCCGCAATATTTCGATGATGGATCTGTCGTAGGCGGCTTCTTTCAAGCCATTACGCTCCTCAGGCCGTTTCGTAAGTCAGCTCATCATCACGGATGATTATTCATTTTCTTCAATCATAATAGTATACTGCGAGTACATGCATATCTCAGTTCTGTTGATTCTTATAAACGATTTTTTTTATTCTTTAATGATTATATTTAACAATGTTTTAAATAATAATGAACGTTAAGCTTTTGAGTTTGACTACTCGAACTTTTAAATATCCGCTTTGATAGTACGTTTATAGTTCTAATACTTATTCCACTTTTAATTAAATGGAAAAAGTACTAAAAATGTTTTTATTATTTTTATTAACTGAATACTTTAAATCTATTTTTTAAGTCTACATATTTCATTATTACGAGATAATGACGTCTCATTATCAAGTTAAAACGTTACATATCTGATTTACGCAAGCGTTTTTAATTTTAAAAATTACTTTTTACTAGTCTGCTGCATATTATACTCCCATTGTTAGTAATTGTGTCCTGTCTTTTGCCTTCTTTGGTTCATCGTATTTGTTTAAAAAATAAGGTTTTTTACTACACATGGAAAGTCTTTAGCATATTTTTTATTTTATATAGTTGTTTTTAAAGTAAATTGTCTGTACCATAATTGTCAATTGATATAAACTAACCATCTAACGGATTTTGTCTTTATTTCTGATTTGACAACCATTTATGTAAGAAGATATCTCAAAATATAAATTAGGTAAAAAAGTCTCTGTATATTGCCTTAAGTAAGTGCCGTGTTCTATTTATAAATTCGATTTTTTCGATAAAAAAAACGAGGTACCTATGTACTTTCAAAGTCACGTTTTAGCTTAACAAATCATGATTCATAAATTCATTTGAATCTGTCTATCAAAGATGCTAACGAGTATGTTGCTTAAGTAATAAAATTATTGATACTCCAATCATATTTTTTGTATGGCTTCATTTTTTTTAATTTGATGTGCATTTATTTATCTTGAATATATTTAGTTACTACAAAAAAACGCTTGATAACTTCAACACATGTAAATATTTCCATGATTAAATAGTGAGAAATTCACTGCAAAAATGAAGTGTTTTAATTATACAATTATTCATTAGACCGTTAAGATTTCAGGATGAAATTTTCATCAACCTAAAATGATTATAGATTAAACTTCCTCATGTAATTCGTGATCCGTTAACAAAATCATATGTCAAAAGGGGTTGCTTATCTCTTGGCGGCAGGGTGCGAACAACTCCCTCTGTTATTGTAATTATCTGTCTACACACGCGTCGGGCCATCCCCGCCCCGCGTAGACGTATTTATTTTAATTTGCCTACGCAAACAAACCCCGACGTACAGGAGCATCAGAGCGTGCTACGTCGCGAAAGCTCTATCATCAGCACGAGCTTTTCGGAATCGCATAGGAACAGTCGAGCACTGTTCTCATGGCTTTAATCTCTGCATTGTTGTCTGTGGCGGATTAACAACGTATACACTTACATGACAGTATATTTTTTGGACGTCATTTTACAAAAGATAATAAGTATAACATATAAAAAACATATGTACTATTAAAAAACCATTTTACATTTTTGTACGTTGTGTTTGTTTACGTTGAACTCATATCATTATCGCAGAGGCTTATATTTACTCATTGTATTTTTAAGACCATAAAAAGGCATTTTCAGATCCACAATTACACATACAATAGAAATAAACTATTTAAGCAAGTATCCCTAGTTGGATGTTCAACTTTGCCTTGAACAGATAACTGGTTTGTTTTATTATCATTAATTTGATGATGAGTTGTAGTCTATGTATCGTATAATACTTATTTGAACTATTTTACTTTAAAAAATTCACAATATAGTTTTCACTCAGCTGGTGAGCGTTTTCAAGTAATCGATGACCAAATTTTTTTATCGAATCTCGGCAGTTAATAAAAAAGGTGAGACAATTTGGCTTTCAATATGAAATATAAAATACACGTAAGATAGAGAAAGACGAAATTAATAATCGCTATGGGATGTCAATCACGTCGATAGAAACAATGCTGATAAATTTAAAAGTCGTAAACTAGTTGGGGAAATAAGTAAAATCATTTATGGTATATTTTGAATTTTATTTTGAAAGCAAAGGGAACAATATTTTTTATAAACTGTAAGTTAGTCAGGAGACGAAATTCATAAGAAAATCATCATAGTGTTGATCTGGTTTATTGTGGATTGTGAATAGTCCTGTTGGTTTTTAAATAATGTTAGATATGTTTTAGACAACAAATATATAGTAATACTAATTTAATGAACGTGTTCGTAATGCATGACTTAAATGGAGTATTTAATTTAACACACGCGACAAAGATGCTGTGAAATGTAATTCAATTGAAATTTAATTCCCTCATTTGAAATCTCACAGTTAGGTACGACGAGACTGCAACATTTTCTAACTCACTCGTTTGACGTGATATGTTTGCTCACAGTGTAGCTAGCACGATAATTGCTTATTTAATTATAACTTAGCACTTGTTATGGAGTGAATAAACCACAGCAGTACGGCAGAAAGTCTTGATTGCAAGCGCTTTCATCAGTCTTATTATGCGGTATTTATAATAAATACTTTTTTACGCCCATGGCTTTGAAGTAAAAAAAAAATGGATTGATGTTTATATTTGTGCTATAATCGGTTTTTATTCACTGGTAATTTATGTTATTAATAGAAGATTTTTCTGAGCATATGATTTTCAGATGGCAACGATTTCATTGCTTCGCAATTTTAACCGGTTTTAATTCAAATAAATTAAAACCATTCGAAAATACTTCTTGTTGAATTGATCGATTGAATAATAAAGCAAATGCTAATCCTGTAATTCGAACTGCCAGAAACTATTGATAAACTAAATTATTATTCACAGTTGATAAATTACGGAATAACACGTTGCAAAGCTGCCTTTGGATTGTTGGAACAAGTTGGTCGGACGGCTGTAGTCACGATTTAAATAATTATGAAAAATTAACTTGTCCACGCTTCGAGTAACAGTTGCAAATGTCACGTTTTACTCGATTGCCATTATGCGATTAATGAATATGTATATTTATTTAAGCTTTTATTAAGAACCAATTATCACTGCTTATTAAAAAGTATTTTTTTTATTTCTCGGTATCAACATATATACTCATATCAACGTACATATTCTGTTAAGTCTTTGATATATTTTCGGCTTAAATTATTACCATATTATTACAGATTTAAAGACAAATTTATACTATAAATTCGTTATTTATAAAAAAATATTTTGCCACTCATTGGAAAAGTAAATATATATGTATTTATTGACTAGTCTATTATATCGTTCATAAATTGACAATAATTTGGACCAATCACGCATCTACATTGGCGCCCCTTAATTCGAATTTCAAATGACAAGCGTGACAACTTCGGTGGACTTGGGAACGCAAAGCTTGAATCAACTTACCCCTTCAACTGATTTGAATTAAGCTTTCTATTGTTACAAATAAGTAAAGGTTCGCATGACGGCATACAACAATGTCATTATGGAAACATTGATTTTTATTATACTTCATAGAAACTACTCGGCCGTGAATTTTATAGATAATCTTGTTTATTGTTCGACTTATTGGGTAAAAAATAAAACACTATACATCATCTAATCATGAAAAAAGGATAAATTACGCCAATAATTGTATTATATTTCAGTCTACCACTGCAGTTTCTCGTATCGTATTTTATTGTTCTGTCTTAAATTTACTATTTTTTCAGTAATTATTTTATGAACGTGCGGGGTCTTTCCTTGGTCGGGTGGTCAACGTCGTCCGCTTCGGTTATGGTGGTCATATGATCGAAATCCAGTACAGTCAGTTTCATATCGATTTATTGTTATTCTGGTCGAAGACATGGATGTCTGCGATGGTTAAAATCCTTCTCTCCCACATCAGATCCCGAACGCGGAACTATTAGCTAATCACTATTCGTTTCAAAGTCCTACCCATATATCCATCTTAGAGTAAGTAACAAGCGATTCTCGTAGGAAAACGTCTGTTTAGATATGTCTTACCGAAGTCCGTATGCTTCAGATTGGCAGCATCATGGTAAAAAGTATAAATCAACAATTAAAATTTTTGTGAGTCCAAGATTCCCAGAGTGAAAATAATGTCCCTTGTTTGACGTTCGTTCACCTATTTTTATCCGCTCACATAACGGGAATGGTCTTTTGACTGCGTGGCTCCTGTTCGTGTTTGAAAATTATGACTGAAATTACTTTGCTTAATCATATTTATAACAGAATTATCTTTCTTATGAATACTTGTAAAATTTTCAATAACGAGCGGTTGAGTTCTTTTTAAAATAGGATTTTCTTGGCATATATTTCAAATTGCTATATCAAAGATTCATAATAAGAAATTTTATTTTTTGTATTCGGTGAAAACACTGGAAACGCAGCGCGGCTATCATCAATATGCGTGGTTTCAGCGGCGCCCTGAATGGACTAAGTCCAATAATAGCCTCGTAATTGTTTTGAGGGTGAACCTACCCCCGGGGAAAGCGGAGACCGTGATTTATAGGATTTGGCTTGGGAAACACGATTGCGTTCATGGTCCGCAACCCTTTCACTATAAAACAGCTGTTGTCAAAATTTGGCTTTGTATCTTATTGAGGTTATTGATTACGGTAATAACCTTACGAGAGATTTTCTTCGATAAAAAAAACATTGAATACCGCCTCTGCGTTATTTGATTGATTGCCTTCGCTTAACAGTTATTAGATATTCCATTGCTTTATATTTTTAACGTTGTAGAAATAATACAAGTATTCTTGAATTGGTGTTTGTGCTACATGGTCAAAACATTGTCAGGTTTCGAAAAAAACAAATTCAAAAACATAGTTAGTAGCCGTATCGGATAAATCTATTTCAACATTAATATACAATTTTTGGATATTATTTATTGGAAAATATTATTAAAATCTTGTTTATGTTTGGATAAGCTCTCCTGAATGAAGTTTATTTTTAAAAAATCACTGATATTTTTGGCGCTGAATAAATCTATCTTGACAAATAAAATGGAAATTTAATGTCGGCAATAATTTAAACTTTTGAACATAAAAACCTGTTAAAATTCTATAATACCTGACAACTCCGCTGACATGCATCTTCTAATAAAACTAATTAATTACGAGGTCATTATACAATACCTCTTCCAACATGAAAGAGGTAGGTACCCACGAAAATAATTTTAAAAAAGTCTGTTTCACTTTTCCGCAACGCGTTATTTAAATCGCTGTTTGAATAAATTTGACTCTCAATTCTGATAAATCGAGCTTGTTGGTTTATGTTATTTATCACATTTCTAATGCCAAATTCAATAAGAAAAAATAATTGCTTTACGGCTCCACGCGTTGCGCGAAGAATAAAAAAACCACTCTATCACGTTTGACTTGTAACGGTTTAGCTTTTAAGTGTGTTTCTATAAATACACAAGGTTGTGGTGCAGAAATCATTAAAAATATTACATGTTAGTTTTTTGTTTGTAATAAATTGTTCTTATTATAATAAATAAATATTTGGAATTGTATGTATGTATTCGGAAAAAATGTCTTCAAACATTCGTCATACAATTGGAAAAAGCATAAAAAACATAAATCCACTTGCTAAAAATCGTATTGTCATTATCTGATACTTTTGATTGGTCGTTGAGATGAGCTCGCAAACTGACCAATCACACTAACTGTATGGTCTACAAAAATTGTAATCGTGTTTTGGACGAACGTAAAATATATTAAATACAAAAATTCTTTCCTACGTAAAACGTTTTATCTCATTTTTAAATTTGAGTGTAATATTCTTTGTAATAATATATTGAAATGATTGGTATTTTTAGACCCGTTTTGTGTTTGTTGTGTCCATATTGTTGCAATTAGTCCTTTGATTAATCTCTTTTTTGCCTGTGATATCGCCTAACAATCATGCTGTGGATGGCATGGCCCGAGGTTAATTTGAATAATGGTACCTATTATGTTTTATGTATTTACTTATCCCATCCGGATGGAGTGTGTTAACAGCCCTGTTTTTAAACGACCGGTTATATAAATCAGTAGACGCCGCAAAGGTATTCATTTTTTGCAGGTGAAATTGGCCATTGTGCATATTCTCGCAGATGCGATATTGTATATCATGTAAAAAAATGTATTTTTAGATAAACGTTTTGCTCTTAACGTTCTTTTGTTGGCTCTTATTAATCCTATAAGTTACATTTGATATCTTAGTTATCCATCCCACTTGTGTAACAAATTATGACATGTTTCATATCTTTGAGAGAAGCATCTTCAGACAAACTATCGTGAGGTTACGAGTCATAACAATGTGTAATAACAATGTTAAATTTATCTGAAAAATTAAATACTTACCACAAAGTTACCGCCGAATCTATCGAAAATATGTAGATTTTTTTCTAGTTGAAAATTGTACGTATTGGGCAGACAAAATGGTTTGTGTTTACACCTAAGCCCCTCCATAAAAATTGCTATGGTACAAGACATGTACAACACAAAATTTCGTACAAAATGTAAATCTCTACAAATAATGACAAAATTGTAATATGTATAAAAAATACGAATCTTTCCATTTAACTTTCTGTTATTATGAATTTTCTATAAGAATAACGAAATTGCGGTCAGATGTACATAATATGGTTCCTTTTGGGAAAAAGGAAGCTATCATTAATGATCAACTCAAACCAAAGTGGAGCTGATAGTTTAACAATAAATGTACACGTTATTTCTTATTTTTCAAGATAATTTGCTATACGGCAGTATATGATGCAGATATAAACATATCATTTGTGCTTTTACTGAAATATTAACTTTTTTGCTTCAAAGAATTGAGCAGTATTTTCATACATCGATGGTTATCTACAGACACATTAAATCGAACTTAAACAGCATTTTTCAAGTGCTGCCGTATTACGCGTTTAGTAGCATTAAAAGTGTTGGTATCTCAGTAATTAACTCAAATTAATGTCTTCCTTATAAGAGGCCTTAGTTTCCAATGTAACATACTACCAGTTTATCAAATCGATTCGTCGTAGATTACATTCTGCATTCCGAGCGTCGTAGATGAATAAAACATGTAATTTATCTACCTGTTTGGAAAAAACCTGTAAAAACTATTTAATAGCGTCATCAATAATCAAATAAGTAGATACGTAAGTAACTTTAAATCCTAGGCGCGATCTTTGAAATGTTAAATTTATTCAACAATTTCTTATAATTTAATGCTTAGGAATCATTTTACGGCTATCATAAAACGGTCATTTGCTAATTTTATTTCTTTTCAGCTATAAAATATAGCATACTTGTTATTTGTTTAATTTCATTTAATTTACGATCATTCATTTCGTAATTCCACAGCATATCGGCATTGCTTTGTAAATTTATTTTATTGCTATATATATACATATTGTAACATAAAATTACCTAATTCCATTGTACACTTTAAGTCAACTTGGCTAAACAGTGTCCGAAACATGTAAAATTTCGAGATGATAATACTTTGGTTAAAATTAAATATGTATTTTCAATTCAGTGGTGTGCAATATGTATTTTAATTTCGTATTGATTTACTACATTTACAAAACATTTTTTTCTATTTTGACTAACGGTTATTTTTCTTTATTCTGTATGTATATTCCTTGACAAAGATGTTTCGTAAGATGAATAAGATGTAGCAATAATTCATTTTTGAGACTTGTTTATGTTGGTAACATCGAAAACAATGGCACTTACCAAAACAGTTCAAAATTGTAAATACATACCTGTTTATTAAAGGTCTGCACGGGGTCGGGTTCGGGCGGGTAAGCACACTTGAGATTCGGGCTCAGGCTGGGCCTGGGTAAAGAATTTATTTCTCCAGAAAAATGTTTCAGACTATGTTCGTGTCATAAGTCAGCCATGATTTTAATTATTACCAGTTCTATAAAGAATTGTAATGTGTAAAAAACGGGTTTCTTTCGGACTGAGGAGTATAAATCTGGGTTTCGGGTCGGGTAAAAGTGTGCTATTAGACTCGGGCTTGAGTCTTTCGGGCTCGGAGCGGGTTATTTTGTAAAATTTCGGCCCGTGCAGACCTCTACTGTTTATGTTTAAAAGAAGTGTCGAGTTTTTTTTGCTTTTCACAAAACAGCGCACATAAATGTGGTTCTCCGAAAAATGTGATTCAATAAAATTTTCAAAAAAAGTTCTACGCTAAAAGACATTGCACCGATAGTTAACAAATACACTTTGGTTTATTACAATGTACTCTAGCTTCAGTTTTATAGGCTTTAAAATCAAGGTGATAAATCTATAATTATGTAGTTCGTGATTCTAAACATTGTATTTATTATAGCCTAGCAAATATTGTTAAAGTTTGCTTTGTAATATGGGAATGTATATAATCGATACACATATTGGAATAGACGTGTAAAAGAATAGTATGGTTGAAAGATAGAGAATTTTGCTGCTTTATTACTCCTGCTCACAATTTAAAATAAATTAAAGTAAAATTATGTAAACTGGTTCTTTTTATCAGAAGGTGAAATACCAATATTGTTAGTACATTATTAAAACTTCATTAAATTACCGAATATGTACCTGAAAATAGTGCAATCTTCATTCGTTATCACCTAAGTGTGAGAAGTTGCGAGAGGTGCATAGGCTATTTTTTATTGGCTTGCATCGTGATGGTGGCCTGGTCGTAAATCACTCTTCCGTTTGTTGCCCATTTTCACACAATGGGCGGACAAAGATTATGCCTCGTAATAAAAATATTTATTACTCTACTGCCCTTGCTTATCTGTACAATGCAAGTGTCCCATATCGGTCCCTATTTTTCTTATTCAATTTATTGTCCCAACGATTAGCATTTAGGTATATATTTATTTACTATATAAATTTTAAAACTATTTTAAATAAGATAAAGTATCATTTAGCATTCCTCGATTTTCTATTCGCAGGTACGTTTCTATGTTTGGGAAACTTATTTTAGTAAACTTATTTTAAATAATGTGGCGGTTCGACATTTCTAAAACATGACTGTCTCGGTGATTAAATACCACTTATTTTGAATACGTCGTTTTTAATGATATATGTTTATGTGTTAAAATTTTATTGCACTACATATTTTATTAGACCACCAGTTGATCCCGAAGGACGTGCGTGACGTTTGTTTGTCTTCTGAATTAATTTAATCGAGTCGTTCGACAAACAAGACGATACGATGTATATGAAACATAGCGAGCCGACCTTTCTCTGTTTCTTCAGAATTTATATTCTCACTTTTTGATGGCATTTTAACGATTCCATGATAATTTATGATTTTTTTAAAACAAGTACAGCCAGAAAATGCCTCGTTAAATTCTAATAATTTATAGTGTTACTTATTTTAATATAATTGTAAGTAATCACTCTTGAATTGATTTATTTTTTTATTTGTCGAACGTGTTGGTTTATTTATGGTTTTAAAACATCATAAAACTCTGCTCACTGCGTTGTATCATCCGAATTTATGAATGTCAAATAACTTGAATTTTCAATACTCGTGAAGTTGAGCAGCAGTAAGGTTATGAATATTTTTAAATCGCAATTTTCATATCAAAACATCTTTGGTGTGACCAATGGGTGCACGGCTAATATAATCAGGTGTATGGGTTAAATTACAGTTTTTAGTTTTAATTAAATACACTACGAAATGAATATGTTATGACAAGATTTCTTTTATATTCAACGTAAATTTGATACTTAGTATTAAATTGACAGATCTTTCAGTGTTGCTTGAAAGAAGTCTAACCTAGACCTTTTCACTTGGTCATTTTATTTTTGTGTGTGAAAACAACATTTGTTAATTTACTGTCACAATATCACATCTCATGAGCGATATAAATAAATAAATATGTATTATAATTACGGAGTATAAATAATAACATACCTTCGGTAATTTACTACAACCGCGTATCTCAAAAAGTACAAGTTTTTCAGGATGAGTAAGGTATATTATATGTGTAATGAATTGATGACACCAAAAAACTCAAAAATGACAAAAGTTAAGATACGATCTTTTATAAAATTAACGACTCTAAACACCTCCCCCCCTCCGATTTTCAATCGTATTTTTAAAGTTCAAGGAATATTGATTTCAATTCACACAAAAAAGAGAAGTCACATGTATGTATAATACATACATAATTAAGCCCTGGGATATTTACCGGAAGTATAGTTTCGTATATCTTATCATAAGAATTAAAATGTGCGATTTAAGGATCCTCCAACCTAGCATTGATCTAACGATATCGTTATACTTATTTGTTATATTTAAAAACTAAAAAAACAGAAAAATAAACGTGTAAAAGATTGGTCGCCTTAATTTTAAAATAAATTTAATCTTTTTATGAACAATGTCTGAGTAGTGTGTGAAACTCTTTATTAGCGTCGTCTCCAATAAAAAAACAACCATTGGCGTGTTTGCGATAGGATTTATTATATTTTTTTAAGCTCTAAAAATATGATAATTTTGTTAAATATTTTGATCGGAGTCAGTCCGGTCTATTTTCAAATATAACGATACTCTGCCTCGTGATTAATAGCCGTATTCACCACTTGTCAACATGAAAATTATTCTGGATGCATCTCCATCACACCAACACAGTAGCCGTTGTAGACTTTCGAAAGTGGGTTTTTATAACAGGTAAAATAAGAATGGTCGTTATTACTAATGTGCACGAAGAGTGATCACATTTATCAATGTCATAAGGAACGAAGACTTCGTTAGTCATGGTATGATTATATCAGACTGAACACATACAGGTGTACTTCAACACACAGATAGTTCTGCTGCTACCCTTCACACAATAATATAATGGATCGGTATCGACGTATATGACTATGGAACAAAAAGACAGTTAAAACAATTCCCTTCTTTTTTTTAAATACATGCATATTTAAAAAATGTTTTTTTTCTATACATACATATTTTAAAAAAAGTTTTTTTCTTTTATTTATCTTTGATTATAATATGAAATATATCGTTAAATGGTGATCTATATTGTATTAGTTTGAGCAAGGAATTTATTTGTTTATTGCTATTTTACGCAAATTAAAATAATATTTAGTGATACTTCTGTAATTTCTTTTAGAAAGAAAATTCATCCAGTATTAAATATATTATTCGGCGTGAATTATATGATAAAATCAACAAACCACCAAAGAAAAACTAATACCATTTTGAAATACAATTCTTACTATCAACGAAAAAGTTCTGAGTTTACAGAGAACAGTTACCACTGTACACGTATACATATATACAGATTGTATAGGAATGCTTCCTATCCCTTTTAGATAAGATCTACATCAAACTTTGCGAAGAGCCAGACATCAGAGACAAAGTTTAAATTGAGTCATCTCGAGTCGCACTTACGGCAGTTTCGCCTTCACAATTTGTTCCGGTCCCGCAACATACCACATTCATAGCAGTACGCGTAGGCATAGGTAGGAAAACAACCACCTTATGAGTTCTCGAGAACCAAACAATAGGGAATATTATAGGTGAGATAAGTTCAAGTACTTACCCATCTTTCTTTGGTGCTACTTGATGTCGGCTTTCGGGTGCCATCGCGCCGCAATGTTCATAACTTTTCCGGTTCTAAGCTCAAGAAATGCGACCCCAATACCCACATTTTCTTAAATATCTATTTTAATATGGGTGATACAATGTTTATAATTAAGGTATTCTTATATCATAGTTTTTTGGACCTTTTGTAGTTTATATAAATACGATAAGATAAGAGATAAGCGCCCGCTTATCAGCGATCGTTGGTAAGATAACTAGACTGAAGCGCGCCAGTCGCGCATTGACATTGGCATTGGAACGACGTATATTTTACGCGCAACTTAAAATATGATTATTTATTAAAAAACCAAGGATTTTTATAAAAAAATGTATGCGGAATGATGCAGAGAGATATTTTAAAGCCCGTAGACTATTTTTTTTTTTGAAATTCATAAGAATAAGGCCAATAATGAGGAAACCACTGGGGTCAAAAATGACCCCCATCGCCAGAGACGTATTTTTCTAGTCTCCGAGCCGCGAGAGATAATCTCGTTCAGGCCTCGCCTTTCTGTATGCACCGGTAACCACGAGGCAAAGGAACACTGGATAAATGATCTTCAAATAATTGGAAACCATGAATCATCCCTCTTTACACCTTGCGCATTTTATCAATGTAAAAATAATTTATTTGTTTTGAATAATCAGATTTCTGAACTATAATATCATATCTAATACTGAACTATTCTGATTGTTTTTTTTTCAAAAAGATTTCGACGAAAGGCACTTGGTGGAATTTAAATATTAAATTTGAATCGTTCAAATTATGTATATTCACACAAATTTTGCCACCAACGATCCGGGTTTCGCCTTTCGGCATCTTCAGGCGTTCAAGTGCACGGATGAACATGAACTGACTCCAAATTTCTCTACACATATATTCATTACAAAATAAAAACACTTTCGTACTAATCATTTGGCGATAACAGCGATATATGAACGTTTATGCTAAATGAATTTTATATCGTATGCATTTGAAGAACCAACTCTGCTTTCAATGAGTTTAAAGGGTTTCAACCTTAATTATTATTTTAACATTATTGTATAATATCTTTGAATATAAATATATGCCACTTTTAGTTGTTCGCTGTCAATATTTAGTGAAAAAGCATCATAGTAAAAAATAAAACACTACTATTTCCACATTTATTTATTTTATCAGGAACGGCTTCGCTCATCACGAGCGCCTTAAAGTGATCCGGATCTTTATAAATAAATGTGGAATTTGTAAAAAGAGTATTTTTATTTTTTAATAAAATTTGGCGTCTGCCATTTGTTGTTAATATAATTATGTATATCCTTTATTTTTCTACTATAGGTTACCGTTGTTGTTCGATGAAAGCTATCATTTATTTTTTCGTGCTTTTTGCGACCTTACGCTTATCGGATTCAAGCTTCACCAAGTATTATTGCAAGGAGTATAACGTTTTCACCGTAAGCCAAGTGAACTTAAACCGCTTCTTCACTTTTCATTGTTCCATATTGTATTGTTGGTCACCCGCAGGCAATTTAACGCCACACGGTTAACCATAATAATTCATGATCGTTATCACACTTGCCTACCGACTATGTGAAAACTTTAATTGGTTGCTGTTTGTCTGATTTAGTTATATTTTATATCTTAAGCTCCGACGCCATTTTTAAAGCGTTGTATGTTTTCTAATTCTGATTTTAACGATTGTAAATTATCTCGTGATAGTGATACTCTTTCGCAATCTGACTGAAGTAGGACTGAAAGTACCAGAAATGTATAAATGTAAAATGTTATAACACTCTTAAAAATAATGCTCGTTTCTAATTTATTGACGTTATATTTAGAAGGAAGGTCTGTTTTAAAAGGTCATAAATAATGTTTTGAAGTGCGAGCAATTGGAATACGCTATTCTTGATTTGTTGCACATGATGCTAGTATAGAACACGTCGCGTAAGAAGATCGTAAATTTGTCGCGTTTCGTATTGTATTCTTGATCTATGTCACGAAAAAGGGATTATCTAGGTTTGGAATCGACACACGAAGGATTTGCAGAGCACGCACGAACCAGATTGCCTGTCAATTCAGTGCGCTGGTTTTGACTTTCTACTATCTAATTCTAATACATACATAAATAGGAGCCCTGCGAGACGTTTGCAGCATGTTCAGAAGCATATTGCAAGGATAACAGCTTCCTTAAATCTATTTATATTTGTCTGAAATCTGATTTATTTATAATATACATATATTCCGAATAATGCGTACTATAAAAAAATATCTGAACACATAAATTTCTCAAGCATTGAATTACCTTCATAATTTATTTAAATATGTGCATTATCTACCCCAATATTGGTGAACCTTAAATGATTAAAAACAAATAGTCACAAAGTCCTACAAAGGCAAAAGATTCTCCCCACATAGCCGACCGTTAATGAAAACATATTTTTTTAATTTAATAAATTAAAACGAATGAGAAATGTTTACGGATCCATTTGATCAATTATATCTTTTTCTGCATAATTCAATTCTTTATAGTCCCAATTAGTGAATGACATATTTATCCGCATATCATAAATCCAATGTCAACACCCACTGTTTATGCAGAGATGGAAAACACGTTTTATCATAATTTTATTCAGAACCCAATTTGTTCGACTTATAATAATGCTATTCATGTTAATGACAAGAAGAAATATTTGAACAGGTGTGATTTTTATTTGAGGTGGATACGTTGATAACAAATAATTGGCGTTCTATTTCTATGCTGATGATAATGAACACTTTATTCTTAAAAATATTTTCGTATTATTTTACTAATGCTTTAAAATCATTTAGAGATATGTATTCATCAGAATCTAGACTCTAGAGAATTATAATACATCATACATCCGGATTCAGAGGATCGTAGTTCTCATAATGTAAAAGCATAAAATAAATTATATTTTAAATATTTATTTTGCGCAATACAAATGGAAAAATTATTTAGCTAAAACAAATGGTTATTTCAATACGTAAACAAATATTTTACAATAGTAGGTATATATATATTGGGATACGTGTATTAATCTATTATAATATAAAACAGAAAATACATATTGTATCTGTCACGAGATCTTCTCTCAAACGGTGAACAGTGGCGACGTGAAATTTGCACATGTCATTTTAGCTGTCAATCCTATGTCGAATGTGCTACTTTCAACTTTTAACTTTGAACATTAATATTGATATAATACAATTTCTGTTGTTTGTGTTTGATGGATACATAAGGCTGTCCACGATGATATTTTCAACATTCAACATCCATTGAAGAAAAGCCATTTTAGGAGAAAACCCTACTAAATTAGCTAAACGCGTTAAAAGAATTTGAACTGATCTTGTATGATTGTAATAAACATCAATATTTTTTCTAAATAAACTTTAACATTTTATTGTCTACATATTGTCATTATTCTATTTTTATAGTTGATCGTATCTGCCATTATATTTGTTCACAAATACATCCTATACAAAGGATTTTCTGATATCATTCAATAAATAAATAGCTAACTTTCTTGAAGATAAAAACAGGATTATTATATGTTATTACTTAGAAATTAATAAATTGTAGTAAATATGGTAAACTTGTTTTTTCTCGGCACCTTTAAAATTGATAGTATTTGAAATTTTTGGCTCGCGCAGATTGGCAACCACTGAATCTAGGCAATGCTTATTTTGTCTTTATATTACAATCATTGCTATAAATTCACCCGAACAGACCCGTGCATCAGCGTCCATCAGAACTTTCCTATTATATTTGTCACCCGTCGTCGTCTTACAATTCTGTAGTTCCACATTACTTTATTCGAATCGCATAATTTTACGATTTCCCATACTCTGGGAATATTCATCAACCTGTTGAAGGATAGCTTCTTTCTTTGTTTTCCTTGAGGCTCGTTTACATACTGTGGAGGTTGTTGCTTCCTCATCTCAACTTCAGACTGAATACTGACTGACACACGTATCCATTTACATCAGGGGTGGCCACCCGTTTGAGGATTACTGGTCGATTTTCTGTTAATTGCTCTCCATACATTAATAAAAAAAAATGTCTGAACTAAGGGATGTTATAAAGGTGTTATTGATTCCAATTATTTTGTGTTTTGTAGTGCTGTTCGTTATTTATTTAACTGAATTATTTCATTGAATAATAATATCAAACTTTGTCTTTGCATAAACAGTGGCAGTTGCCGTAAATTTTGACTTCTGTACAAAATCCTATATCTTTTATTAAAAAAAAGTATATTTATATCGCCATGTTAAACAATAATATTATATATTAAAGCGTCAAATTTATGTATGTATATTATATAATGTTTTGATTATAATATATGTACAATAATTATTGATGAATCGATATTGGTACGATATAATATTGGTATCTCTTGAAATGCTCACCTTTGGACGAGTAATTGTTATTGATGATAGCCGACAATCGATTTTCCTCACAAGATAGTTACAAATAATTATTGGCGAGATTTTATCGTTATATCGTGCTTCCCCTACAGAATTGCGCCTAGAGTTATTTTACATAATCACGCCCGAAAGCGTTAAATTACTCTGAAATACATAAATAAATTGTTTTTCTAATATTTTTAGATTACAATAACGTAGCAATAGGTTCGATGGTTGATCCAAATTAATATACTATCATTCTGCGCCTTGTTATGTTTTGTCGGTTAAACAATGTATAAACCAGGCGTG
The DNA here is from genome assembly GCA_031772345.1 of Himalopsyche anomala. Lineage (NCBI taxonomy): Eukaryota > Metazoa > Arthropoda > Insecta > Trichoptera > Rhyacophilidae > Himalopsyche > Himalopsyche anomala. Next base: position 19,834,476 of record CM062821.1, on the reverse strand, counting down.
GGGAACCTGCGGCCTTTTGGCTACTCTGGTGCGGCATTCTGGACAATTCTGTAAATTTATATAAATTCGTAAATTCTTGACATATTCTGACCGTAAATTCCTGTTTTCGGCCAAAGATTCCCTAGTCAATGTTTACTGCGACCTTATGTCGAATCAGAAAAATGAATGCGGCCTTTAGAGAAGAAAAGGTTCCCCACCCCTGATGTAAACCATCATATCTCATTAAATACTTCTTTATTATGTGAAACCAAAAGGTAGTCGGAAGATTTGATGCTTTCCGTGGTTTTTAATCCTTCCACTACGTTGCGCATGTAAACATACGCAAAAATTATGCAAATCAAATTTAATCGCTTGGAAGAATACGTAATTGTAAAATAAACTCTAGCGTCTACACTTAATTAATATCGGGAGTTTCACCTAGAAAACTTCAAATTTGCCTTTTGATAAACGTTGCTCTAATGACGAATATAGAATTATTAGAAGAGCATTAGCAACGACGTAGACATTTAATTATTGTTTTTACTATGTTTGTATTAGAAAGTTTTCATGTGACGCCAAATTTAGGTAAATATTTCCCTACATAGATACACCGTGGAGATAATATTAACAAAGTTTGACATATAAAAATAATGATGCACCAAGATAATTCTTGTATACTGATGGTACCTGCATATTATCCCCGGTTTTGCATTTTCAACCCATTTGTTGCTGGTTCGATTTCAACAGGAAATCGCATCACAGGACACAGCTGACTCCGAGAGGCGTATCTCACTTTGGACGTAGATTAAACGAGCACTGCCAGTGGACGAAATCGTATGCAGAATGAATAAATTGAGTAGCCATTGCTCTCTCAATATACAGTACATCAGTTTTGCATACGGTAGTCGTTCTGACAATTCCTGGAATGTTGAAATAACCATTGTTCACCAATACGATGAAATTTTTATTAACTTTTTTACAATATTAACGGCCTTAAGTCGGTAGTTTTTTTTTTCAAAATAATTTTAAGTTGCAACACAGCTGTCGTTACAGGTCACAGTCAAAAGAGTTGGTCATTATAACTTTAAATTAAATCGTGACGGAACAATACAAATTATTTCAACGTACAATGCCTACATTTTATGTGCTTGTAAATAGTACAACATACGTAATATTTAATTATAGTGCTCCTTTGTTTATATAACGCGAATTTACTGATTTGTTTTTTTTCTGGTTTAGTATCTGCTATTGACTATTTCGCCTAATCTTTTATAGCAAGAATAGCATGATAGCATTATTTACATCACTTGGAAAAACAATACTATGTTAACTTTTATTTTGTAAACAAATGTGCTAATTGTATTTGTTTTCTGCGATTTATGTGATGTACCTATACAATCAATACACTATTGATATTCTTCAATGGCAAGAATATGTCATATTAAATCCGCTCAAATTAAATTTTTCTCAAAATATGGACAAAATAATCCATATAAAGCAGTTAACGTGTTCTCACTTTAGTGTATTCTCGTATGCGCTCTTAATTCACGGCAATCGCAGTTTGTGAATCTGCGTCACGTGTACGTGCCATCTTCTCTTCGCTAGGCATGTCCCCGGAATTGCAAATGAGCAGACGGAACTTGCAGTTCCACTGCATCTCTCATTCCTCTGCTGAGTATATTCTGCATACTAGATTCACTGTGTCGAGTCGGTGGTCCCAATCTCTGAAACTCCTCCATATGTTTGCGAAACGAGCTTTGACTTTGAAATAAGCTAAATAATGCACTGTCGACATGACATGCGAGTCCGGAGATTGCTTATAATCCGTCTTGTACTATTTTTACCCTAGAGCCAGACGGAAATGGGCATAGTCATTATATTTGCATAGTATAGACATGATTCGTTCTGTTTATATGCTAATATTAACTAACGTATTTATTTCAATTGATTTAATAAACAGCCATGCTGAATGAATTTTAATATACTCTTTTTTTAACTTTCAAAAGAATATACAATAGCCCCAGTAATTTTTAAGTTCACATTGTTTTATGACAAGAATTTAAAACTGAAATCCAATTGGAAAAACGTTTTATCTATCGACATAATCAATGTTTGTAATATTTATTTTACCTCAAGTAAATAATCGTTGTTTTTGGTGGTGATTTATTTAATTGGCAGAACATAAAAATGATTACTTACCATGCAGATTATATCCAAAACGGATACTTGTTTCCCAGATGCCTGGCTGTCTTTATGAATTATGTAAAAGGTAATTTAATTATAATATATACTCACTGTGTTATCGTTTCTCTGTGAGTTTATACGTTAACGATATAAAATTAACAATTTCACCGCATCATTAGTCGATACGAACACATTTATGATAGATGGGCAATGAATTGTGAACATATTTTTAATTCAGTCTCCAAGACGATGCGTCGGTGACTAGCTGGAAAACCCATGCACTAAGGAGTAAAATTTTCTAATTACATTTCATGATTTGTTTAACAAATAGGATGTTATATCAGCACCTTCAGTTAGCGTAACTGATCGCTTTCGATATGTCGGAAAGTTTTCTTAATAATTATTAATTGACCGACACTAGGGTTGAAATTTCCAACGTAATACATGATTGTTTTAATATACGTAATACGTACATGTATAATATTAAATCAAAGTAGGTGCTGACATTTAGTTTTGCTCTGCTTTTCAACTAAGCAATCAGGAACGTCTCAAAAAAATATCTACAAATAACATTTTATGCAATCAACTCACACTTACTTTGTCTTGCTTGTTATGAGAGCGTGCGAAATGTATAAATTCAAATAGGTGTGTTTCCAAATTGCGAAGAAATACATATTAAATAATACGACTACGAAGTTCTAATTATTATACTTTTTTACATTTACAATATAAGGTATTGCTCGAAAAGATTAAATGGTTTTACGAAACTTATATATTACCATGTAACATGAAATTATAATAATTCCATTGTTGTACAATTGTTGTATTTTATTAATGACAAACTAATTCATAAAAAGTTGCCAACCCTATCTGCAAGACTTGCTATTTAAATGAACGAAAAAACTCGCTTACTTTTCATCTCAGCTTCTATTTTGACAGCCATGATGCTGACACAGCGAAAAGCTAGTTAACGATGGCATCGCGATAAAAACAGTTTTGATTATCAATCAAACGGCTCCAGCGCTAGTTTGAGTGATAAATTCTATGAAAAAACTGCCTCCCGAACACGTACGTAACTTAGACAGATAAATATCTTAAAATATCATTCTCGATACATTTTTTTTTCAACGTAATATTTCACGTCTCTTTTAATTATTTATGTGGCAGTTTTCTAAGATTTGTCAGACCCAACATGATAGTATGAGATATAGCACAAGCATTTCATGTTTTCTCTTGGAACTTTTTATTTATTTATGATGATAAGTAACTAGAACTCAATTTTATGTAAATTTTATGTATTTATAGTTTATTAACATTTTATTTAATACATATAGCCATTGGTCATGTAATAATAGAAATCAAGTTTGTTTAAACTTATCCTGTTTAACTTTTGTTGGAACTTCTAAATCAGTTTGTACCTACATATAATTTCTACGTTCATAATTTGATAGCATTTCATTTTGGCTTATTTTTGAATGTGACAAATTCAACAAAATATAGTTAGTTTCGATAAAATTAAGGCGCTTAAATTATCATTAACTCAATTAACGGAAAAGTACTGAAAAGCCATCATTGAAGCGATGTTTCAATTAAGAGTTTTCAGCGTGTATGTGAAACAAAATCCTTTAGATATTTTTCAACTAATAAAACATAATATATGACTCTCTAATTTTTGACAGCTGATTAAATTAAGCAATTAGCATAATTTAAAATAAATAATTTGACTTCGGTACCTGTTGCCTGAAGTATTTTTTTCCTCAACGGTTTGTAATTTTTTTTTTTAATATTGTTTGTTTTGTATCACGCTGTGGTGTTTTTTCGATAAGTCAAGAATAATATTGTTCAGGCGATAAATGATTACTTTTTGATTTATGCAAATCTCGTTGTATTTTATCATTTCTTTTCGGTATCGTTTTTTTATTCAGTCGCTTTTGATTATTTTTTAACGAGAATGACTTGGTATGATTATAGTTTGATTATAATTCAATTTCTCGTATATAACTAACTGCTTACCGTATGTTAAGAAAACAATATGGAACTTCCAGTATGTATGTACATGTGCGTCCTATATCTATTTTACACTAATTTAGAGAATTCAAAGAATTTAAAATGTGTGAATGGAATAAATGTTATGTTTGAATATTATCTATGAAATATAACTGCTCCTGCGTATACAAGGGCTGCATTGATCCGATGTTACGTTGACCGGCCGCCACTGTTTATAGTGTTTTGCGAATTCCTTTTATATTTGAAAGTCAGATGGAAAATTTGTCCATGAAAATTAAAATATGACATTAACGCAACTTAAACCACATCTTACTTGTTTCTTACATTACAGTATGTGTATTGAATTTACAATAGGGGACGTTTTTGAGACCATACCAGTCCATCGTTTGATTTTTTGTGTTCGTATCATATTATCAATTATTATTCCAGTCACACGTAAGCACTCAGCCTGCGTCCGCATTGTAATTGGGGGGACACGCTGGCATTTTTATATCTCTATCCTTTGTGAGACTTGTGATTAATGCCTTCTGTATTCACAACAAACGCACATTCAAAAGGCCGCTCACTGACAGTTTGTCGTATATTTGAATACATTTTTTAATGTTATCCATAAACCATGAATCGTGAGGAAGAAACTGTGCACAATGCAGTGCAGGATTAAATCATCAGGATATGAAAAAAATATATTAATTTATCGGAAAACAATACAACGACCGATTGCAGCATACATTTCAAAGCTCATTAGATTAACCTTTTGTGACATAAAATATGACTCGTAATTTTAACAAACTATTAAAATATATTAAAGTCTCGATAATTAAAATTGTCTACTCTTAATCCCTGATGAATATTATCGATTGATATTAAATTTAATGTATTTGTAAAGTTTTCATGGAGTCACTATACTTACTATTTAAATGTCTGTTTTGGAAACCAGTCACACACAAAAATATATCTACCAACCAGCTTATTATATGTTCTAAGCCAGTGCCTCCCAAAAAACTCATACCACGACTCTCCTCAATGCAAAACATGTTCTGCGGCGGCCCCCGGAGAAAACCAGCGGCCGCGGTCCCCAATTTGGGAAGCACTGTTCTAAGCGATGATACAAGGGCTGTGATTTTTAACGAATTTAACAAAGAAACTGTTGAAGGTAGTACTTATATCCATGCGAATACGCTAACAAGGGGTTCGCTTAATCTCAAAGCAATTATCGATGTTCTTGGGAAGAAGTACACTTTTTTATCACTCAAATGCAATACTTAAATAAGCAATTGATTGCTACTTAATACACTTATAATGTGTAACGATATACAATTTACCGTAAATTTATCAATCTAAATGGCTTAAAATGTATTACTGTGTATATTGAAGCTGTCGTAGATAATAGATAAGTCAGAAATCGCAATTATATTATACTAATCTGAACATATTTTTTCTCCTAAATTAACTAAGGACTCGCTGGTCTAAGTAAAAGTTTAACAAGGGTCTCGTGTGAGCCCCCTTTAGCCCACCCCTGATTATATGAGATGTACATAAATACCATATTGATATTTTTTGTGTCTTTAAATTGTTTTATTTATCGTTCCATCTTGTGGTTGTATTTATGTTCAATGTTTCTTGAATAAATTTTCATAAGACATAAAATGATTCGTTGTAACCCGTAAGGAAGATAAAGGCGAAGCTGTGTAGGGGTTAAATGATAACTCAACCACCATTTGTAGACGTCTGACAAATATGATCTCGCCCGTTACCTGCTGTGTTTGCTTTTGTATGCATTAAATTATCTTAAACGAACCGCGCCATGGTCCGACAGGCAAAAACAATTTATTATCTATGATCGTTTGTATTAAACAAAAATAAAATCACTGTTTGATTAATCTAGAAGGCTGTCTATGGCGAACATACGGTTTCCAGTCGTCCCATGTGCATAATTTCTTGGCCACCTTCCATTTGCGTGTATCGTTATTCAATTGATTTATTGTTTTTGTGTTTCGTAGCAGTGGTGTGTACTGTGATTTACCGATTACAACTATCACTGGCTATTTAATAATTTACTATACATATTTTGATGATTTCTCTCAAACCACATCATCGCTAAGGAAAGGCAAAGTTTAATAAAATTGGTGTCTTGAACGGTGTAGATAAACTATTTCTATTTTTTTTTTTTAATATTTTTTTGCTAATCACGATATTTTAAATCGATGAATATATAATTTGACATCGTTTTACGTACTCATATAGAAATATCCTATTATTATTTTGCACTTGGTAACTATCATCAAGGTTTCTTTGTGTCAACTAACTTATCCTAAACTGAATATAAGTATGTAAGTGCAGGTAATTGTCAACTTAGTGGAATGAAGTACAAAGGAATATTGTGTTTTTATTAATTATTGTGTATGTTGACTTTTCTTGCCAAAATCCAAAGTGAAATTTTAAATTTAATGCATTCATCGTAATTCGTGAACATTAACGTGTCAACAGCGACCCGGCGGGCTATAATACATACAGGATATTGAAAGTATCCGAATTTATTGTGATTGTAGGAAACAAAATCCGCGCCACAGACGGAAAAACAAATAAACTTATCATCTCCTGCCTTTCTTATCCTTTCGTACTGTAATAGATGTCACTGCTCACCACGAAATAACCAGTGACGTTTCAATAAATACTGGACGCCAAAAATAGGGTCTTAAAAGTATTGTATTATTTTCCACGTTAGAAAATATTCTATTCCTATTTTTTAAACGCTGTTTTTAAACAGTTATGAATTCTTTAACACGTTTTATCCAAAAATATTTAACATTTTCGATATCAAAAGTTCATATATGTTGGTCAGGAAAATGTTTTCTTGATTTTCTGTAATTTGAATTAATGAAAAAACTAACCTTATATTTTGTATAAAACTTCTATTAAACGGCGGAACCTACGTAGATCCGTGTTATTAAAGAGATGACAGTATGTATAATGTAACAATATAAATCACAATGCATTGTTGAGTATCAAAACGCTAATAACTCCATTTTTGGAAAATGTGAGCTATGATACTAGGCCGTCTCTCACATGCACATTTTCGAATGCGATAACAAATAATATATTTTATGTGGCTTTTAGGTTAATGTAAATAAAATATTCAATATTATTGTAATTTTAATATTGAATTCAAAATAAGTTGCACCTTTTTACATTATTTCTCACGTGTATTGTTTTATAATTTCCCGTGCACCACTGAGAATTTCTATAGTGCCTTGACTCCCCATGATTATTGGTTTTTCTTGACTGACATTTCCTGTCTCGAATGCCATATTGTTCGTCTCGTCTTTGGGTCTCTCTTCAACGGCTCAGCCCTAGAAATAACACAGCGATTCATATAATATAATAATAATATTACTTCTTATTTAAAAATAATATTCATATTCTACTCTTATGTAAATACAGCTTTTTAGACGGGCGTGTTATTTTTTCAACTCACCTGTAATTTTTTCAACACACTTAAATGCTATACATTATTGTATCATTTAATGCGCGTAGTTTTTTTTTTTTATCTTTGGATGAATAAACAATCATTTCATAAATGATATGGACATTTTAAGCAGGCAGTTTAGGACCTGACTCGCTTCGGAGACATCTAAATCAATGAACGCCAGCCAACCTTTCGAATCACTGAGCTTGCGGATTTGAATTTCGTGAGTAAATGTAAAATTATGAACATCAAAGATTTTTTCATGTAAAATAGTATTATTGCCATTTAAATACAACAAATTAACTATATTGATATTTACTGCTGCGTCATTGAAATGGATTTTTAGCTCCAATTAAAGTTGGGAACCGGTGGTCTAAATCAGTTTACTTATGTTAATGCAAATACCTACGATACAACAATGCAACTATTTACAGAATACATTTATATTAATAATTGTACCAATGTATAGTTTCTGCTTAAATATGTGTACGTTTTACTAGATGCAATTCAGTATCCGGGGTGGTATATTTAGATAACAAAAATGTAATTATTGTTACAAATGTGACAGAAGCCATTGTGTTCAAAACCAACAACCCATAAGAAGCATTGTGGGTAATTCGATCTGGTGGTCTTCGCGCCCACTTAGAGGTCTAAAAAATGGCGCCTTTGCCACCGATTTCTCAGGATGCAAACGGAAAAGTAAACAAATGACTGCAGTCAGTGGATCACTCCTTGTTGCTTGGGCCCACGCGTCAAGAGAGCGATTCCACTTCTGTTCAATTTCCGCAATTATTAATGTTGTGGACCACACACGCCGGGTTCTTCACCGTTTCTTTTAACTCAGTGGAATTAGATACTTACTAAAACATCATGATTTTTTAAGTGGAACTTTATGTATGAAATGCAAAGCGGAGCACTACGAACTTGAGATTCTCTAGAATTTTCAATACGATAATTTGATACAATTTATCATATTACTCTATAAATATGTACCTTTTTAAAATCTGTGAGTATGGAAATATATTAAGAATATGTTTTGATTTTTACTATTAATGTTTATTTTTTACTATTATGAATATATCCACCCGCTTATTATAATATTAATATAATATAATGTAAATAACAGACATGAATAAGTCGTATTAAAGTAAATTGAATATTTTTGTTTAAAATTAAGTTTAATTACAAGATTTCATAAATCTAAATGGTATTCTAATATCTTTTATTGAATCAACTGAGCACTTACAATGTCACTGCTGCCTAAAATATAGTCATTATTTGTTTACTGCATGCTGCTTTTATTTTTAATAATATTCAATTCTAAATGTTTAAAAATATAAAATGACTGGTATTTGACAAACACGCAGCGGGGGTTTTTAAAAGAAACATTTCTGAAATGCGTGGTACAGTCGTTTTATAAATAAATAAATCTCTGAAACGTTTCCCCATAGATTTGCAGTGGACGTTTTCAAGCGACGCAGGAACAGGGGGTTCAAAAGCTAACCTTTACCTGGATTTTTATCTCGAACCGTTTTTTGTTACCCTCGCCCCCCCGCTGGCTCCTCGTTCGTCATAATACGGACAAGTAACAACTAACAAGGCATATGCCATCATAACTTGAGAGGTTACATTCGAGTTAACTAACATTCATTTTATACTGCATTTCTTTATGGGGAAAAGGACTTTTGTTCCTCTTTGTCTTCATTTCAAACAAACTTTGTGAAGGTCTTCCAAGTAATTTTATATTAGACTCAAAAACGGAGAATGCCTATATTACAAAATGTTTTTAATCATTATGAAAATACAGCTCGACTATTAAAACGCACATAGAAAATAATCACTTGTATTTTTAGATGAAATGCAAACAAAAGTAGATTGCTTCCAATTATTTAAGATCAAACAAGATGCAAACCTAACCTAACGTGGGTATTTTTGAAAGTGCTCTTTCTGTATGTGATTTTATATTTTCGCTTTAATAACGTATTTTTTTAAATGATCGCTGATTTTTTTACTTAATATTATGCCTAAATAGCAATCAAGTACATACTCTGTTGAAAATTAGTAACTAAAAACTTAATCAGAAAATAGTTTTTTTTTTTATTTCGCATAACAGCAAATGTCAATGAGCTAAATATCTTGAAATTATAAAATCATACGAGATAAAACTCCATGAGAGAACACACCACAAACACGCATTTCTAAGAGCATAAGTTTGGAATGTGTATTGGTCTTTTTTTAGGGTGTTCACTGTCAATACTTGGTGGAAAGGCATTATATTAGTAAAAACACAATATTCCTTTGTACTTCATTCCACTTTATTTAATTAAATAAAGTGGAATGAAGTACAAAGGAATATTGTGTTTTTACTAATGTTTTGGTCTTACTGGGACTTGAACCCAGACCGGCCTTATTGCTATTCTGATGTGAAACATTTAGTGAATCTAATTTATATTATACAAATACCATGGCCAATGTATATCCTGGTACCGAAACCAAAACCAAAAAGCATTCGGTTAGAGTGGTTAGACCTTTTGCAGAGAATTGACACGTTTACAATAAAATTGATAATGGATTACTTTGTGTGTATTCGTTATAAAGAGTACAAATGAACCGTCGAGTAAGATACACCGAGAATACGGTCAGTATTGCATTTTGTTCAAAAATTGAACTATTGAAGTACATAACGTCAGTTTATATGATTAGTACACATTTTATATTCATTCCAAACCGTTCCTACGCGTATCATTTGAAATAAAATTCAAAGAATTCTTCATATAAAATTTATCTCAATTGGGTATTTGTCGTTCGGGGAGTGTTTTTTCAATCGTTTTCTAAATATTTGTCTTATCTTATTCTATTTGTGTTTGCTACTGTCTTATCTAAGGAGACAAACTCTGAGAAAAGCGCGCTATCAAAGGCCCGAGGTAACATTATCAGTTTTTTGAGCTTTTCAACATTCCGACTATTTGTCCCAAAATGTACACAACATCGTCTTGCTCTTTATCTCTTTTATTTGTTCCTGTTTGATTTGTTTTGCTTCCGTTTATGTTGAAGTACCAATGTTAATTTTAATAATTCAACTAATATAATATTAGATCTCTTTTATCACGGAGAGCCATTTCTGACCGCAAATGTTTAATTACTGTCGTATTTCCACAGTATTTTATTATCCTGTTAATTCAACACATATTAATATGTATTTTGTATTATATTTTATTTTTTAAATCTTTAGAGCCGTATTTAATAATCTCTTAATTCATATTTCTAAAATAGAAAAGTGAAATACTGTTCTATAAGACTAATTTCTTATTATATGTAAATTAAACAAATCTACGTGTAAAATAAGGTTGTAACCCAAACTATATCCACTAATTTTATGTATGTATGTATTCTATATAAATATGGTTGTAACAATTCCACAGTTTTATATAATCACCAGGAACGCTTTGGTTTTAATGATCAGGCTTATTCAAATATTACTATTTATAACTAATGTCCTAATGACAAGGTATGCAACACAATTAACTGGGAAAATTACTAAAAATAATTATACAGACAAACGTACAATTCATATATTTTTTTTGAAAATTAAATATCATTGACCTCACAACAATAAATAATTACCATATCTATAATGAAAAATGAATCCTCGCGGTTAATTAAGTATGAGGGATACACTATGCATACAAATATTTATTAACAAATTTGGCTAATGGTTTTATTTTACAAAATAATGAATAATTGCCTACGCTAATTTTACATGGGATGCAAATTCTGCTACAGCTTACGTTTCTAATGTACGTACTCAATGAAATTACCTATCTAACATACACCTTTTAATACAAAAAACACAATCCTACATTCTCCCGTTCGTGGTGCATTATGATAAGATCTCCGCCTGTAAAAAAACACAATAAAACGGCGGTGTACTTAAGAAATCAAACGAGACTCTTTTGAATTATTTCATCTCCTGAAACCATAATGAGCCACCGTTCTTTTGGTCCTCAGCCGCTGCGTCACTGAAGGGGGCACCCACTCAAAAAAAGTGCAATCTGTTCACGTAAGGGGGCACGCGGCACTAGAATGAGCCCCCTTCGCCGGCTGATAACCTCACAATTATTATTGTGATAAAAGTCTTTGTCGGGCGGAAATGTAAAGACGGGTGCAACCTTTAAGTTTATATCGCGGTATGCGGTATTTTACTCTTGATTAAAAGATAAAAAAATAACTCGCTTAATTTGTTTAACTTTTCCAAGAAAAATGATAATTTCTTACAGGTGGTTCTTCCGTCATCCGTATTTGTTTTTGTGTTCATAATTCTGTACCGCTAAGGAAATGTGTATGCACTTAGCATATAACTTATTTTACGTTAGTAAAGTGAACTGTATTGTATTTGCAATAGCATTTCATGTCGATGCCTTTTCAGTAATGTTAATTTGTTTTTTTTTTTTGTTACAGGTGAGCAATCCCATTCTGCTTTCTTCATTCAATATAATAATATATATTAAATATATGGAAAAAAGGTAATGTAAGTAATGTTTATTATCAATTCATAATCAATATTTGATATGCTAAAACAATTATTATATTGTTTGTGTGCACCTAGTCCACCTTTAGAATATCTTATAATATATTTGCTGTAAAAAATATTGTAAGTTTTCCATAATTTATTTTTACATGGTTTGAAATGTACCTGAAAAATAATTTCATATTATTTAACGGACTAACGTGTGTTGAAATAATATGTATTTTTTTTATCCAGTTGAAATAATGGTTAATCACTTACGGATATGGCGTTTAACTTTCAGTCATAAAGTCGTTTGCATCTGTTTATAAAATATTCCAGCCCTTTTCATTCTGTATTCCAATCTTGATGGGATGGAATAAATGGCCGCACATACGAGAAAGATAAATCTATGGTTGCGTGGGCGCTCAAAGTAACGGTGTGTTATTTTTCATTTTCTCCTTACTTGTTAGTCACTTAACTACTACTGTCAGTTTTACATCTCGCATGTTTTCAACTCGCTCGTTATTGTGATCGTTTCTTTTAACGGACATGTCTCGATCTGAAGAGAATCGAGAGGGCAAAATCTTTACCGTAAATTGCTCAACTTTCCCGTTTACAAGAAAAAAACATATGTATGTACTATATAACAAGAACTTGTCTGCAAAACGATGTCAAGCAGTTACAAATGAAATTCAACTCACATTTCTATACGTGAAATGCCATGGTGTCTATCTACATTTATCAACATTAAAAGAAACTGCATTAACTGTTTTTGATTATGCGCAATGTATGCCACATTTTATATTTTGCGATGATTCAAATCAAAGTATTATGTTTGTTATTTTTTCGAAACAAGGTCACTGAATCTGATACAGTTCATTCATTCACCATACCGTAAGATAACTTTTTTATAAGCACACCTTTGATTTATTTTCGATAGATTTTATGTTTTGCTATTAAAATATATGCATCTTGGTAAAAAGAATGTAGATTTTTCACATTGCATCCTTGTCCGTTATGCATTATGTATTGATGTGCGACTGTTATTGATATGTAGAATTGTTTAACTCATTTAAATAATGTGATATCTCTAGTTAATGCTGATGGAAGTTTTTACAAGCATACATAATAAAACAGTTTTTTGTTGAGTAATAATAATTAAATTAAAAACGTTCGTGTTTGTCTTGTTTCAACAAAATATATCCATGTCGAAGTATTGTTCAGCTATTTCAAATACGTGTCGCCTCGAATAAGGCTCGGGTCATAACACTTATTAACATAACTCCTAGATTCGAAGTGATTGTCAATCGAATTCTTGGACTATGTTGTTGAGCATTGCGGGAGTGTTTGCTCTGCACGCGGAGGGCATTGTCTTATTTGTTCTGTCATGACTCGACGCGCTTCTCGTCAACCTTATTTCCATTCGTAAATAATAATTTCTCCCGTCGCGCAGCATCACTGTTTTGTTTTTATTTTTCCTCCACGGCCTGCCAGAAAGTTCGGCCCCCTGAAATTAATTTTAGTCTTGCTTTTCTTGCGGTAAAACTCAATTAAAATGAAAGCTGGGGTGGACTTGGTTTTCTTCCACAGGGGAAATTCGTAAAATTTCGATATACTTTTATTTGAGATAAGACTCACTAAGACTTTTTAATGTTATAAATGTTTTTTTCCATCAAAATTTCCATATAGAAATATATGACAAACCTCCATTATTGTCTTAATTTTTATGGCAGCTTTTTAAAAAAAATATTATTATCATACTTATGTTTTTTTTTTAACCTGTTACAGTATTATTAGTTAATTGTGAGCAGTATTGGGTGAACCCCGTGAAGAGCATTATGTTAGTGACAATATTTGGATGGTTCGCTTTTAATTTATACTCACTATATCCACACACATATAAAAATAGGAATTATTCGTTTTCTGTGTGTTAACTCATCTGCTTATTATGTCTCACTGACTTTCGGGTAGGTTCCTATAATAATAATATTATTCTAACAATGTTTGCTGACCAGGCGTCCATCGGTCAACAAACAGTCAATAAGGTGAGAGATGACATGTCTCGTCTTCTGAATAAACAATCGAACATCTCGAGCTGTGTACTTATCAAATTTCGTTCACTCGTTATTCCAATTCATTTTTCTCTGTACATATTACTTCACTGTCACCGTTATTCCGTCCCAATATGTGCAGTTAAACATTTTACATCGTAATTGTACGATAGCCATCTCTGATTCGTTTCTGCTGTGTTTTTTAAATGATTTTAATTGTACTATTTATTTTTCATTTCAAACCTTTTGATTGATATTTCATCTATAATACATGAAATAATCGTATCTGGCCTCGAAAACCCAAGACGGTGAGCAATACGGTTGTATATGACTATTTTCAGTACACTTCATCGGTAAATTACGAGTTATATTTATAGTCTTTAGCTAATGTTATAGTATTTAAATTTCAAACAATGCTTTATTTACATATTAATAATGAATGATCAGTCTACCACGCTGAATTACTAACTTAGTTTTGTTACTTAGCATGTATTATATAAAATCAATTTAAGGTTAAACAAAACAATATATTTTCGGACTACACGTAAGAAAGAAAATATAGACCTGAACAGGTCGTGCCCAGACCTGGTACTTTAATAAAATTTGAATTAATTTTCCCAAAGTTCAAAAGAAATTTAACAAACGAAAATTAATTAATAAATAAGTGTTCTATTTAAGTGTTACAGAGTACTTCTACTTCAATATTTCGACCTTACAATATATTTATATCTTATATATTCCTTAACATTGAATACATTTTCGTACCTATATAAGACTTTTTGATTGAACCCTTTGTGATAAATAATTAATCGTTTCTGAAAATTCATCTGACTGCCTAGGTTTTAAATTAAAATGAAAATTATTTCTCCATTCAAGAAATAATATTTCACAAAATTATCCGCTTGCTCGGCTAGATATCTAGTATTAAATTAAAATTAGTGGTATTTTAGAGAATTCATCTTGTGGATTTCCGTTCTCATTATTTATATATTTTATTTCTTTTGTTTTTTTCGCCGGACTTTCCGCATTATAAATATATTTCTATTACTGGAATATTTAAATTATATCAGAGTAATCTACCATTTGATCAACAGATTACTTTGATAAATAATGTGTTATATGTTAAACATTTATTATTATACAGATTAACAATAAAAAAATGTAGTGAAATGTTATAATTATATTTTATGTCTCAGCTATGTTGAAATGTAATTCGAACTATTTGATATCCTCTACTTAAATTGAATATTGAATAGTCTTTCACATAACTATTATAATATGTTACTGGATTTCATGGTATGTTATAAATTTAGCAAACATTTCATACGGTCGTAAAAACTGCATAGTTCGATTTAAATTTCGTGTTAGATCCCAATCTAACATTTCAAGTCATATGCTAACGGTCATAAACACAGTTATAAAATGACCGAGAAAGCATTAAATTATAGATATATTTTATAAGATACTACTTTCTTAACATTGTTAAAGTAGTTCGCTTTTTAGTGCTCTGAAGATATGCACTTTATAATATTAATAATTATA
This sequence comes from Himalopsyche anomala, assembly GCA_031772345.1. Classification (NCBI taxonomy): domain Eukaryota; kingdom Metazoa; phylum Arthropoda; class Insecta; order Trichoptera; family Rhyacophilidae; genus Himalopsyche; species Himalopsyche anomala. The sequence goes on along the minus strand of CM062821.1, from coordinate 19,818,740 downwards.
AACCTCGAATAGAACACATGGTTTGGAAGGCATATATTTATTACTTGTCGTTAATATTACTTATTACTAGGGTGAAATAAATTATTTATAAATAACACTATGTAATAGATACCAGGGTATCCAATCCCGGGATTGGGATTAGCTCACCGAGGAATTTGAAATCCTCAATTCCCTATACTTTTTCCTCAGATTATCTCCAAACCTTGTTTGTTTTTTTTTTAGCTCACCGAGGAATTTGAAATCCCCGATTTGGTATACTTTCCCCCCAGATTGTCACAAAATCTCGTTTTTTTTTTTTAGCTCGCCGAGGAATTTGAAATCCACAATTTGCCAATTTCGTGTCAATTTTCGGGATTTGCTAAAAAATTCTCAATTCCGAAATCCCGGGATTGCGACCATATCAATCCTGGGATTTCGGGATCAGAAAATTGAACGGGATCCCGAATCCCGGGATTGGATGCCCTAATAGATACCTATGTAAATATTGTCTTTATTTCCTTAGAATTTAGAAAACATTCATCGATAAAAAATTGTAATTAATATCATGATGTTTCAGTTACCGTAAAATAATGTATTTTTAGATATTTTATTACGTTACACTTCCTATTTTTATACCAGGGAGCGGTTAAATACATACATACTAAATGTTATAATATCTCCATTAATGTTTATAGTTATGAGACAGTTAAATTACATTCTGTTATTGCAAGTGGTGAGGTTTTCTCGTAAGGGTTAGACTGGGGCTAAATAATGGGTGGCTGATGTCGCGCTTTACAAGCTGATTTACTTCATCGTCACCACAACGATCTTTAGAGGTGTGTTGCAGTTATTGCATTCTACAATGTACGTACATTAGTAGGTACTTGCATAACAAAATACCACGATAAGCTTGCCAGTCGACGTGTGTTATGCTTTACAATATATCGCCATTAGCGGTTTTGCCGTACGACAATATCGCTGTATTACATAATTATCTTCGTGGCCCTGAACGTTGGCGTAACACTTGAATTTATATAGAAAGCTTAAAATAACCATACCTGTTCTATTATGTTACGAACAAAACTCTATCGTACATCTAAATGTAAGCTCCTCGAACATATTATTGAGGAAACGTTTTGTTTAATTGAGATTTAACTTAGGTATACGCCTTAACCTGTCTTCATCCATATACATACATAATATTTATTTAACGTACATAATTAATATATAACATTTAGTAACTATAAATTGATTTTTTTTTCAATTGTAACTATTTCTACAACAATTTTCAAGTCGCAGTTTAATTACTAGTTGATTTTTGTTGAAATAATTAATTGTCATATTGCATACAAAGATTTACCACCTAAGTGGTCGAACATGTAGGTATGTGAATACTATTTTTTTCCACGCCGCCTTCCTTTTCGTCTAAAATATCTTATCAATTAAAAATAGAGCTGACAATTTTAATTATAATAATAGGGTAAAAATATCAAAGAATTTCAGTTCTACAGTTTTTTTTATATGTTATACGTTGATAGCTATTTCGGCTTTCGCCATCGTCAGAACTATCATGGCGAATTCATGGCGAAAGCCGAAATAGCTATCAATGTATAACATATAAAAAACTATAGAACTCAAATACTTTGATATTTTTACCCTATTAAAATGGAGTTCTACCAAGTAAATGCCAAATCAATAAATAAATTTTAATTAACCCTATTTACGAAAAATAATGGTTTCATCAGGTAGATGATTTCAGAAAAACACTTTTAAAATATTCTTTATGCCTATTTAGTGCTGACAAGTTCGATAACAGGTTAATTGATTGTTTTATTTCATTTAAATAAAACATTAACGACCGTTAATTTTTCAATGGATTTCGTGATTATTAATTCCGTTGTAGGGTAATCAAATTTTATCCTCGAGCGGTTACAGAAACAGCCGTTCCTCTTTCAGGTCTGATTGTCTTCCTCCTCGTTGAAATGAAATCACCCTTCAAGGTGGGCCAGTGAAGAATGCAAATCTGAAAAATAAATAATGATACACCTTATTATAATGTGCATCGGCGAATGATGCGTCTGACTCGGGGCGAAAATATACCAACAACTCGTTACCAAACCCACCGGAAAGCTGTTCACTGACTGCGGAAATTTAAATACGTAAATTATATCTCACTAATTAAATTATGAAATACCGCAATCAAAAGAAATATTTTAAAAAACGACGTTAATTTATTGACTTCATTGTACATTTTTAGATGTTTTCGTTTAACCGACGTTTATATTTTATATCGGTTTAAGTCAACGATTGATTTATACAATGTTTATTTCGTTAAGCATTCTTACAGTTAAAATTAATTTACTGAAGAAGTATGTCAATGGATGTTATTAATTTAAAGCTCCACAAAAAACGAGAATAATTTATCGAACCTAAATATGCCTCAATCTATTCATAATAGAGACACAAACTCGTGGTTGTCTAATATTTTTAATATTTTCCACCCACCTACGTAATTGTTGTGTAATTGATTGAATTGGCATTTATTTAGTTGGTGGAAATAGCAAAGTGGTTTATTCCAAAAGATTGCTATTTCGACACATCGCCATTGTACTTATTTTATCGTAAACTATTTTCTGACTTCTTGCGATGGGGTGATGTCGAAATAGCTATCACCTATATTGCGTAATTCTTGTGAAACTAATTTTTTTTTTGTGTACTAGGTACCTATGTAATAAATTTATATAAAAAAAAATACTTTGTACCAGTAATATTATATCTAAATTACTCGATATTCTCCAACTTACCGTATCAAGATACATAGTTGACGAAATTGGTCAAAAAAGTGCAGCAGTGGAATCCTCTCTGTGATGAACTCTCTGCAAACCAATAGTTTATCGTTCGCGGGTGAGGGGGAGGGGAATCTTGTTTGTTTAGTGGGGCCCTTACAGTTTGTAAGCGGGCGACCCTTTCCGCCTACCACCGCCCACTTAATGACCCATTGTTCGTGGTGTACCGGTGCTGTGGTGTGCTGTGTATCGCGGCGACGCATCTCGTCCCTGGCGACCACTAACAAGGCGCTCCTGCAACCGTGACACTCTGCTCTTTAATCCTTGCACGATTCTGACAAAAAAAAAACAACTTTTTCAACTTTCAGTTATCTACCTTTCCCTGCTTTTGCAACAAGCACAGCTGTATCAAGTTTCGCCATTATTTTCGGCGATTCTGATCCTCTTTTGAAACATCAAACTTCTCGATTTGCAACGAGCAAAAAGCAGAGAATGAAAAATGAATGACATTGATTTCTTACAAATTAATTGTAGCGAGAATTAATATTTTAAATAAAAAGGGTGGTTTACCACAATACAAAAAAAACTCTTCCTCTAACAAGATCAGCATACAAAATAGTTAGTATATACTGTTATTATTTGTGCTTAATCCTTACGCGCCCGAAGCAATCTCACTCTTCATTTCCTCATTTATAAGTTAAGATTTTGAACAGTGTCTACGTTATTAATTTACGCTTTCTATAAATATTTCCACAGGCCTTGAGTATAATTCCAGGCTTTAATAGATTGAAATATAGAAGCTTATAAGAGAGGTGCTTACTTTAAATCGACGGTATTTTTATTTTTATATAGAAATTCAAGTTGATTGACATAAGGATTTATCCTCAAATGCAACTTAAAAAAATATGTGTCACGTAGTCGTTGGTTAGATTCTCGTTATTATTAAAGGTAATAAATATTTTGCATGTGTAGATTTTACTAGATAGTACCGGCCGTGAGTAGAGAAGAGGTCGCGCTATAATTAATTGAAATCAATTTTAATTTGAAATTTAATATCCAGAAAGTACCTTCCGAATACATCAAAAAAACATTTGTGGTTTTTTTCCATGCACTGTGGCGATTATTTACTATTTGTATCTTCAATGTTTCGCATGTACATTGTATATAGTGTACTTCATTGTGGTACTATTTCTATAAAAATAATTGTATATTTTTGTGACTCTTGTTAACTTGTCGTTTATTTACATCTCCAGTAGATCTATGAAATTGTAAAATACAGTTTGGGATGCGTTAAATGAGCCTTGCAGTTACCATATCGCGGTTTGCTTACCTTACTTGTGGTCTTGTTGCGTTTTAAATTTTATGCGAAACATTCCCGTGAACGTCCACCAGGCGCCTAATTGAAATTACCTTCTCCCAGTTTCAAGTAAATGACTGAGGCTCCGAGCCCTGAATCGACTCACCAACTATGCAGCCAACGCACATTATTAAAAAAGTCTTATTTCAGTTTATTCGTAGTTTCTTTTGTTTAATTAAAACTTCGGAAATAATAAGATTTAGTATCACAATGTGTATACTGCTATTAGAATGGTGTAATAAATTTATATACTATAAAACATAGGTTTTGAGTTTTCACGTATATTTTTGCAAATTTGAGGACATGCTGACTATTTTACAGCTAAATAATTTTAAAATACACGATTTAAATTGTAATAGTTATAAAATAGTAAGCATAGCATGTGAATTCTGACTCGTTCTCCCACGTGTCTAAATCAGAGAAATCCGTTTTGCGCTTGCTAAGATGGTAGTATGTATATTTATTTATTAAATCGTCAGAATCCAATCCTTTTCATACTGTTAACAGAAAAACATCTTTATCCGTTTTACTATCAAACAATAAGACTCCAAATGCTGTGTAGTAAAATTGTATTTCGGATGTAGTGAGAAGCTTTTAATATCATTTTATATTCTGTCTCCGTCATTCAAATTGAATATTTTCTTAAATATTGTACCACTGCGAATATTAAAGATCGTCGTAGACATTTCGCGACTGCCACGAACTGATACCTAGGGGGTCGTAAAGCAAATATCATGGGGGTCCTAAGAAGTTCAAAACTTAATTTAATATGCATCTATTTAAACTCTGGCCGTAAAGTTGGCAATAAAGCAACGTAACTTTAAACATTCACTTTTGCATTCCTTAGAAATAACTCTTATTAAAATATTAACAAAAAATGCAAACCAAATATATTTTGTTTTCTCATATAAATAATCCTCCACGTCTGTACAAACGCACGTCGTTTTTTTCTTATTTTTAACCGTCGTTGTATGAAATTTCAATACATATCTTTCTTTACCTGTGTATTGAATTTCTCAGGATATCGATAACAGGTATTTTTTTATTCGTTGTGATGTCGATATAATATTATTGACCGTCTATTTTAATGAATGATCACAAACAAATTTGTGGTTCATATATGTTTTCCTCGTATGCATGAATACTGCATAAGACTCATAAAAAATAAATAATAATAAAGATATTCTATACATTATCGCAAACGTATGGTGATGGATTTTTAACCAAAAGCTTTTCTGCTGAGGATTTTCTCATCCGATTGATTTTCACGATTCAATTCCTTACTTGTTGCCAAGTTCTGTTTGCTACATTATCTTGTTTTTTTTTGTAAGTTAATTCAAAACTTCAGCCCTCTTCCATTGCTTTTGAAAAGTTATTTCGTAAAGGATAGCTAGATTCTGGTCACGACCGCGCGACCGGATTGAAGACTCAATGCGAGATAAGCCCGCGTTCTGCCTTCTGCCCAGCAAAACATAGGCATCCTTAGTCGCCATAGTAACCAGATACTCTCGTCCCCGAACGAGGTGTGCCTTACCGGCCCTTTCCGTATTATATTTTGTCATATGATATAAAATAAAAACCAAAATATCAGCCGGTACCGGTAGACCAGTGGAGTGCTCTTGGAATGATGAACTCGAAAATACTTAAGATTAAGCTGTACTTGATTTTACTTTCACTTTGAAAGTACAAATCGTCATATTTCAATTAAATCAATCAGCAATTTTGTGATTTGATGATTTAAAATTCATTTATGAAGGTAGCTTTTGATACGTTGTATTATCAATTGAACGTTCTTAACAATCAAATAACGGTATCTGTATGTAATATTATATATTAAGCAAATGTTGGATGAATTGTATATTATAGTTTGTAACTATGTTAAGTATTATTTTGTGATTCAGTTTTTTCGGCTAGTTTTGATATAAATAAATTGAATATTTTGATTGGTTGAAAAGTATTAAGCACTTCAATTTATATTTATTTGCCTTATCCGATCAATTAACAATTCACATAACTCTGAACACAAAACATGCCGAGTGCAAATTTTGTTCATTTGCTTAATAGACGTTGCATAATATATTGCCAATCGTGCATATTTTTATGAGAATTGTCAATATTATACAGTCTTGTTTGACCGTACGCCTCTGTTTGGGGAATTTCAGAGCCACATACAGAGAATGTCATCATTTATTCGGTATCCCGTGACGTGCCACTTATTTTGACAAGGGTAAAAACAAAAATAAAAAGTATGTACTTCAAACCAAAGATAAAAATTTAAGTAAACATACAGATTATCCACTAACTTTTTCTCTCTTATCAAAAAATTGTCTATTAAAATATTTCTGCATAATCATTTTAATGCCCTTTCATGGTCGCAATTTTAGAGAATTTTTTTTTAATTTGATGAAATATAACTTCATATTTTTTCAGTAATTTGTATATAATTATTAAAAAATATATGTATGTGTATATATAATCCTTTGACTTGTATGCATTATGGATACAGTTAATTTATTTCATTGATCGATAGCATGGAGCACGAAATTTTTGCTCATTTGCATTCACCACTTAAAAATCACCACCTGTGGATTACTTATTCGGTTTATTCCCCATGACGCCCCTGATTGTTTATTACCTTCGTTATTTTGTTTATTTACATACCTCGACCGATGTTTTTGTCATTGTTTATTTATTTATATGAATATCAGACGGTGTGCTCCTTGAGGCATCTATTTTATGTTAATTTTACAAGATGACTACGCACATTCCGAATTTGTGTTTACTTCTGTCAAGGTATCAAATTCGCATTTTATGTGTGACCAAGGCGATAAAAATGGAGACTTAATCGAATTGTGTCACGTCATCTGACATGGGCTACATCTTACAGCGCTCCGAGATTGTGTCACAATATAAATTCTGTAGGAGTGTGACATTTAAAAAAAAAACCATTGGCGTCGGTCGACACATGACGGTGTTATGTGATTTCTCATCGGAAGTTTGATAGTCATATTTTGTTTTTTTATTATCGTAATAGAGTTTTCGCTTGATCATATCTGTATGTGTAATTTTTATTAAGCAGTATTCTCATTCTCAAACAAACATGTGCATAAATTTATATTATATTTAGATAAATGAGACGTTACAAAACAAACATGTCGCCTCCAGTTACCGACTATTTTAAGATTTTTGGTTGGTATCAATTTCAAACATGGTTATAATGTATTTTTCTCTATAAGTGTGCGATATTTTTAAAACCTAGTCATTTCCATGCTTGAAATAACTAAAGCAACTCAGTGTATAGAACGTGAATAAAATAAATTCCTGAGTAAAAATAAAAACATTTTAAAATGTAAGCTAAAAGATATTCAATGAATAAATATCGTGAAAAATAATTTTGGCACATTCCTGTTTTTGATTTACCTAAACACAAATAATTCATCACTCATTTTCAACAGAAGTTATTTCGAAACTGGTCAAATTCAGAAATACAATTAAAAGTTAAATCAATCGTGGCTATCTCCAACATAAAAATGTAAATTTATTATTTATTAAAGAATTTTGATTAATAACCATTGCTCTAACTAAATTGGTAAATGGAAACCATGATTACAACATAGAACAATATGGACCAAGTGGTTAAATTAACCTGATAATAAAAAAGTTTTACTCAATTTCATATATGATGTAGATGATTTTGTTTTGTAACTCACAAATAATCTTGTCAATAAAAACAAAATATTTTTTAAATATTTTTTTTGTAGTTTTGCATGTTTTGACGAGATATTATACATGAATTGATCTAACTTAACATATGACTGTTTGCGGCAGGTTTGATAGGTATGTTATTGTTTTTTTTTGAATTTTCGGAAAATTAAATATGAGCGATAAATAATTACATTGAACAACTTTTCGAAGGACACATGCTATTGTTTGACATACGATATACCTATGTTGTATTTACTCAACTACATTGTCACGATAAAAGATGTATCAAGGAAAACTCAATACCTTCATAAAATGTGCTGTGTCGGGATCGAACCTTCTAAAAGATTTCTCTACGGCCCCTGCTCAGACTCTTAGCAAACCTCACCTACGGTCACGATCCCACTTTGAAATCGGAAACCATTGTATTAGTATGGGCCATAAAACAAAATGGCCTACCTTTTCAAACTTCCACATACGCAGGGCACCAGGTTAATAGATCCCGAGAGTGTACTTCAGCACTCGCGTGCGCCTATTTGACAGCCTTTACTTCTTTGTCTGTTCGAGAACTTCGCTGAAAGGAAAAAACAATTCGAGAATTTTCTCTAACTTCACAACTGCAGGAGGGTGCTGACTTCGCCAATTCGTGGCCAATAAAGAATTATTACTCAAAGATATATTGACGTTTAATACATATTCATATCATGAACGATCAAAATATTTTATAGAATCATTAATGTCCATTTATATAACGGGTAAATAAAATCCACAAGTTGTCTGGAGTATATTCTGATTATACAGGTTATGATAACACTTTTACTGGCTAGAACTCTTAATAGCTTATAATTATTCTGAGAAGTGGCTTTTTGGTGATACCAATAAAAATATACCTATGTCTACCATTTATTATTGTGAATTAAATTTATCGAAATATTTTAAAAAGTTATTTGAAATTGTCTCTGACTTATTAAAAACAAGTTTTTCTTGCATAACGTATTTTTTTTCCAGAACGACAAAGAATATACTTGGGGAGTAAAGGTTAAGTTGTCTCAAATTTGTTTATGTAAAGAAAACTGTGTGCGTTCTTTCGCAGTTATGCACGCAATTTCTTCCGTCTGTCGCTTTTTATTATGAGAATTCCATTTTTCTTGCGCTTTAGTTCCTGCGTTATAATCTCGCTTGGGTCGTAAATCTTGACCCGGGGTGTGTAGCGAAAAAAATTCAAGATAACGTGCATTTTCTTCTTTTTGGCGTTTATCACGTACATTTGCACACTACTATTTTGCTGCACTATATTTGCGTTTTGGAAATATGTACATAATACTTTATTTATACACATTCCTCACAGTATAAGAAAAGAAAAAAACCTTATCATATTTTCTTATACATACATAGTAAACATATTGAATTGACAGTTAACTTCATAATAGTGCCTTAAAATGTTTTTTTTTATATTTAAATTTTATATACAGATATTATCTTCGGTGTAAATGTTTTGAGATAATCGTTGTTTTCGTTAATCATACAATTTTAAGATCTTTATTTCTAAACTTCAACTATTATTTTTCGATCTAAAAAATACATAAAATTCGATAATGGTTAACGAATTCGATTACTATATTCAAACGCCTTAAATTATGTATAGTTTTTTTGTTGCCAAAAATAACTTTAATCGAAATTGACTTGGATGTATATTATTTTCAAATTATATTTAAATACAGAAAATATGGTTAAACTTTTTTTTTCAAAATATATACGTGTTAAAAGTTATCTATCTGCATTCTTAATCCAAAACAGCCGATGTTGGACATAACGCCTTCTGCCAGGCCAGTATAACGATGATATTACGCCTGTAAGAGACTTCGTACGGACAATTCTACAAATATATTACGCTAGTCCACCGTCTCCTTTCAGTCAATTAAGTATGGCGTTAAATCCTTGAAACTTTTAAACATTTATTATCTCTACGTACTGTACCTATATAAAGATAATACTATATTTAGAAAGACTATGTGTATACAAATTTTTATTCAAAGGCATAAGTACTTTATGGAGGTACTGCATGTTATATTTTTGGCTTAAGGTACAGTGTGGCTTTGATGTCCGGCTATCTTCCGCATAAGGGCAATCCACCTCAAAGCCGTTAAGGCAAATAAACCCATCCGTTTAGTGGGATGGGTTTTTTAGTCGCCATTAATTCGGTCAAGTGTCCGCTGGAGCATGGTCTGCTCGCCCTTTATGACGAAAGAACGCCCTCGATGAGCAGACACGCACTCGGTGTCCTCAGCAAATTATTACGCTCCAGTAAACCTTCACTGCTGGTAGTTTTCTCTTTTCAACTCTTTCCGCGTACTTTCATTTGGAATAGTCCTTTCTTTTATTTTTTAAGTATGTAATATGTTTATGGATCGCTTTGGTAAGTTGACCAGTGTAATTTGAATACTTACCTATCTGCCATAATATACGAGAATACAGGAGATTAATTACTTGCGTCATAGTAAAAAATAGAAATAGTTTTGGACAACACTACATTACAGTATAAAATATATGTTTTTAATACGAATTTGATATGAAGCGAATGTTGAAGACATTATATCGATGTTAAAACTCATTGCGTCGCCATTTTTAATTCGATAGATGGCTCTATTATCTCCCCTTTCCCGACAATTCCTATATATGTATCCTTTGCGTGAGATTGGATATAAATAAATAGACGTCGAAAAACAGTCATAATTTTCTCTAGTATTCCAAAGTTCCACTGTAAAAATAAATAAAAACAATTTCAACCAGTCAACTGCTTTATCGCAGTTCTAAATATGTAGTTAGTTATCTAACAGTATTTTCTCTAAAAACGTTTTCAATGTAAATAGTTAAATCTGTCAGTTATACGGACTATATTATATTGAAAAAAAAGTTGTGGTGTTTTTATGTTTATTTGTAATGTATAATCAATTATATCAAAATAGCCAAGGATTATGAATAATTCGTCCCTTCTTATTCAAGACTAAAAAAGAGCTTAACATATTCGAGATTCTTTTTTGTTATTTCTTACATTCAATCTTATGGTACATAATATTTGTAGGTACTGATACCTTTATTTTTTATAAGTAAATAAAGGAAATTTTTTAAGTAATACATTATGATTTTTAAACGAATGATTAAATATCATCCGACCTTGCGTACCAACACACGTAAGTTCCAGAAATTTTCGATGAGTTCACGTTGGCTTGTTATACGCTCTTTTTACATTAATAACATAATGACAAAATAATTCATCATGAATCTTTGTAGGTCCGCTAGTCTCGCTACCCACTGATCAAATTTAATTCATTCGACGCACACTTTTTCCGCTTCCTCAAGAGATTCGAGTCAAGCCGAGAGACGTCTCTCGCTGACAGACTCGAAAGCTCTTGTCACGTCCCTTGTTTGCGTCCTCCCACGGACCTCGAGCTTTTTCAATATTGCATGTAAAGTTTCAGAGGGGGCGGCACACTAAAAGCCGATCAATCATCACTTGAGTTGATACAGATTTAAAATTTGTAGAGAGTTTCAATAATGATTATATGGACGTAATGTAATATCCTACGATGCTTACTTAAAACAAATAATATAAATGTTGTTGTACATTGGCCCCGTAGTAAAACTGTGTATGATTTTTATTATCCAGTGAAAAAACCACCAACAGAAGTTCTGTCAGTAAATGTTTCCGATATTTTGTTTTGATATAAATATACCTATAGTTTTTTTTGGACCGGAATCACATCGCAGTCGAGATTCTAATCGATTTTTTTTTTAAATATTTAAATTACTATAAAAACATACCTAATCCATTTTTATTGAAACTCAATATTTGAAATCTTTGTAACCCTTGCGGTGTATTTATTGACACCGTGGCGTGGCGTCCGTGGCAATGATCATTTAAAATGTAATTTATTTATTTTTATTTCACATCTAAAGTCTAAATTATATTTAAAAAACATTTCATTTTGCAATAATCTACAGTCTCGACATTATTATCCTAATCAATGTTGATGTTTACGGAATACGTATGGTTATCGTTAATCGACTATTCAGGGTCTCTGTTGGCTACTATTTAAAAAATTCTGCTTGCAGGTAAGTAAGTAACTTCTCGTTCTCGTAAGTGTCATCGTGATAGTTCATTTCTTAAAAGCGGCCCGTGCTTATGAGATTGAAGCAATGTAGCAGGGTATAGGGTTTCAATTCCAGGATCTCGTTCAATTTGTCGATTACGTTATCCCGGGATTTCGGGATCCACTTGAATATGTACAAAAATCAAATTAAAAACCTAAATAATTGTCGATTATCTACCATATTTAACGATAAAACAATTCCTGCCAGTGTATTTTGGTTTGTTTATGGTCATATTTTGTAACAGTCGCAGTAAAGTGCAGACAGTTTTATTGTTTTTACAATAATTGTATACAAAATTCAACTGTAATCAATTATTTTGTATGCGTAATTAGTGGGATTCTTGCCAGTGAAATCCTATTATTAAAAAAACATTTTAATGCACAAAAATATATCCAATTGATGCCAATAACGGACACAGAAATCTTGAACATGGGTGTTTGTGATATCTCATTGAATCGATTTCGAGCAACTAATTGTGACTTTCAAGTAATAAAAAGCCATTAGCCGTCAGCTTTAATGCCAGATATTTTGTTCATACATATTGTTCTTAGTAAATCCTATTATTAAAATAATAGCATGAATTCATAGTAAATGATCAATCCTGGGATTGAAAAATTGTGAATCCCTAAATTCCGTGATCGCAAAACGGATTCGGGATCGGATGCTCTTGCAGGGTAGTAAGATTGGCTTGCGTACGCAGTACTTGTCTCACGAGCCATGTTTCACATGATGTATCAACAGCAGTCTTAGTTTTGCCCCGGACCTATTTGTCAAGTAACAGATTGTTAGGTACCACTCTTCGGGAAATCATCGTCTTTCTTGTCTTTGTCTTTTATACACGTTAACGAATTTGTCTCGAAAAACTTTCCAACCGCAATTTATTTAACATTTTTTTTTCTGAGATTCGTTTGCGAAGATTTCTGTATTATAGATGATGAGATAGATGTAGAGATATAGTATTGATGTAAGTGATAAAAGATGTTCATCTAAAATACCGGTATGTGTAAATTTAAAAAGTATTTTGTAATTATTTTATATTAAATTGAATATCGTTACGAAGGATGGGATAAACTGCAAACTTAAAAAACATTAGCCGTGTTTGCGATGCATTTATTTCAGTAGTATGTATTTGCAAGGAAGCTTTCCTACGGTAATTTTGTTAATGCCGAAACATAAGCCGTTTCCTCGGCAATAATAATAACGTAAAATTTAACTGCTTCCCATGCCAGAGGGTAGCTGTTTCCCAAAATCTCATTTGCGGCTGTATTTTCGTGCCTTCCAATCTTGGAAAGGCATCTAAAATACTATTAATATGTGGAAAAGCTTATCGTAATTCTATGCGTATTAATTTGATGGTATTTTTATTGCGCGGATAAAATCTTTTTAGTCACCAATTGAATTTGAATGAGTTTTATTTCGTAAATACACCATTATTAAATAAATGAAAATTTTAATTTGTGCTATGTCTTTTTCTTCTATTGTTCCCATTTTCATGAAAAAACCATCAACCATGCAAAATTTAGATATAAACCGAATCGACTTCAATGCTGCCTGTTGTATTGCTGAAAACTACACAATTTACTATTTTAGTTAACAAACGTTAGAAGTATTTAAAATATTTGATTACTGCACGATTTTCAATTATTCTTTGAACTTTCTTTGTTTCTAGCACTGACGGTCCGAAATTATTTTCACCGCGGCCGTAAAAGGGTTGAGGAACACTGATCTACACGTTTCGTATTCACCGCGTGTCTATTAAAGCCTGTGGCACTATTCTGTTTTAAAAACATTAATGGCGTATGCCGAAACATGTGATTAATCGCTCCATCTGTTTAGCGTTGATACCTATGTACGTACCTTGTGATACGTGAACAACCCGGGCAGCTTCCGAATCGAAGTTTGTTCGCGGTTTTCAACATGGCCATTAGTCAATCCGCAGCGTTGTCTCAGCTACAAACTCGAGATTCTCGCGTTCGCATCCAAGTTCGGCAACAGTTTCTTTCTCGTAAGCTGTGAGCGATTAACGATGCAGCACATTTTATGCAGACAAGGATTAATTACTTAAGTTTTTGCAATGGTATCGGCTCATTTCACGCGTCATGCCTACTCAGCGTTTTGTATACATACTGTGAAAGATCGGATTTTCTAGGCCGAACAGGTGTTTGCTTATCTAAAGCTTTCTCGTGAATATTTATATATTCTCATTTATTGGGACGAAAACCGATGTATTAATTATATAGGCATATATGTGGTTTTATCGTATAAGAAACCAAAGTTTTTTTTAAATAATAACTGGTTATTATTTGGTTTGGTCTGGATTACAACTTTAAATTTATGGATGTCCGCATGAAGAAATAATTGTTCAAATACTACTTGAACACATTTAGTAAATAAGTGTGTTTAATCCCCGGGTCGAACGTTTATTCTCGTAGGTCAAAAACCGTCGACACCAGGATGCGGAATTCTTCAGAAATTTGGTCGATTTAAATTAAATTGTGAAAATCTGTGTCTATGAGCCTTTCAACGAGACTGCCACCCTAATATTAGGTATGCCATTATAATCGACGAATTTTATAGAGGAAGTATGCGAAAATAACTTTTTCCAAAACTACCAATTAACTATGTATAATCAAATAAAATATGTATAATTTTTGCGTAGGCAATTTTTCAACTCATGCAAATTTATTTTTCCCCGAGTTAAACAACAATTAATATTCCATCGGTTTTGAGGCGATCAACCGGTTAATATAAATCAAACTTATTTTTAATTGATGAAATGTAAAATGTACTTTTTAAAATATATTTTCGAAAAATCGAAGACGCCCAGTATTCGCATAATTTAAATTGTATGAATTCAATTATTTAATTTTACCTGTCATACAAATGCAAATTAAATGAAATTTGTGAACCCTTCGTTAGATTATACAAATATCTCCATACGATTGTTTTTTTCTTTTGATTATGTTGAACCATTGACACCGCTCTCAAGCAGAGGTGATCAAATATGTCGATAGCTTATTGTTTATAGCTTTATGACTCGCATAAAGTCGAGGCTTTACCTTGTAGGTTGTGAAAGCTTTGTAAAAGGGGTTCGCAACATTATACTCCTTATAAATAAGGAATTGAGGTACTTTGGTACAATCACGTTAGAGTAGATACATAATAGGAATTACAAATTCGTTTTACTAAACCAGTTAAGTTACTTCATTATGCTCCATTTTCTGGCAAAAAAGTGAAACTTTGCTTTTTGAGTTTTATATGATATTTGAACACCACGTTTATAATTGTTTGACATTGAATAGGTATTTTATATTCAATACCAAATAACTTGAAAATAATATTTTCTACGAAAGCATTTTTTTCAAATCGACGACGAAATCGTATTATAGTTATCGTACTGTACTGAATTGCATCGCAATAAAAAATTCACAAAACGTTCAAAAGTTTTTGGATTCAACCATTGTCAAAATCAATGTTTCTCTAGCTTATTCTACTTGTGCTCATCTCAAGTGAGTTAAATATTATTTGTTACACTGGTTTTTAAAAAAAAAAAATCTCACTACGTCTTACTTAAATTTTTATCTCACACGATATTGTTGTTATATCATCCGAATTAATATTATTCAGTACATAGTTTATTGCTATAACATACATTATTATTTGCATTTTTATTTGCTTATTATTTTTCTATTGTATGACCGTCTTGTTTTTAGCAGGAATCTTTGTAATTTCAGAGTAACTTTTATTAGCGGTACAGGAATACTAAAGGTGTAACATCCCTGAGATTTAAAACGACGTATTTCACTTAGCGCAACAGCTGTGTCCACCTTTACACGCTTTCTACGTCCACGCCTGCTGTATGTACAGCGAACACGGCGAGCCCAACCTTCCTCCGGTCGTGATCTCCTGAAGGTTCAGTTCAAATGGTTCAGCATTCCCAACCCCGATAGATAATGCGCAAAAAGAGTTCACTCGCTGCAAGCCGTTGCCATGTTCTTATACTCGCAAGAAAACCACTTACAACAAACAACTTGACGTGTGCGTGATTGTTGTCTAACAAGAGATCGTGAAGTTTATTTACTCATGCAGCTATAATATTATTCAATTTGCATAAAGTTACATCTATAATTGGATTTTTAAACGCTGTTATTTAAAACATTATTTAAATTGCACTCGTAAGAAATGTGCGATTACTTAATCGTTATAATTCCTCAACCACAGCTGTGTTGTAGAGGAATACAAAATAGAAAATGTCTTAACTTAGCTTCAAGCCAATTCTTATATCTAATTTTTTGTTTTGTGTTGAATGCTGTTTCTTGCTGGTAGCTAATGCATTTCGCAACGAAATGTGTTTCATATATTTTTTTTATTTATTTAATTTTCTCTACAATTTGTGTTTCAACAGCGCTATAATACATGAATTTAATGTCGACATCGTCCTTCCGGTTCCTTCATTCTCTCTGATATAAACAGCAAATAAATCTGTTATCGATAGACATAGTGTTTCAATGTTTCGGGTGAAATGAACGCTGGCTGACATAAACCACGAAAAGTGAGAGGGGGATCGTTGCGACTCGCTACCCTCACAATCTCCTCGAGACATCCAATGTCGTGTTTCTTTAAAACCAATAAATGGCTTTAGTTTTTCGGCCAGGCGAATGCTGCATCGTGTAACACGGTTCCACGTTTGTTTTTGTATTATTCTGAAGATTTAGTGGCGCGATAGAGGCAGACGCCGGGTGGACCGGAGACCGTTTTCGAAGTCGTTAGGGACAACAAAGATAAATGACCAATTCATTACGACTTATCGTATGAGACACAGTTTGTCTGACTATATCTCTATTTTCTAAGCAAGTTTCGTTTTTTATGCCTGCACATTTTATTTCTATAGTAGCGGAGCAACCTGATTTAGTGACCGACACTATTTTGTGCCATACATACCTCTATATCGATTATGGAAAGGGAAAATAACGTAACCTACACATTGCAGGATTTTTGATGATGCCAAAGGCAAATTATAAAAAAATACACAGCCTTAAACTGCACGGAAACTTTTTAATTGACATAATCTAAAATTAATTTCAAATTTGGATTATTTTGATAAAACCAAGTACACGAATGCACTTGACTGACAACCAGAAGATGCCGAAAGGCGAAACCCGGGTCGTAATCGACAAAATTTATGGAAGTGTACAGAATCAAAATAATTCAAATTTGACGTTAAATTTCCACCAAGCACCTTCAGTCGAAGTTAATAAAATAAAATAAATTTAATAAATTGTCTAAGAAAAACACTTTTTTAAGTCCTTTTTCCTGGCCGTAATTTTCACAGACACTTCTTTTTTCAAACTTAAAAGCTAAATTTACATACTAATTCAGCATTTTCAGCTTACACCTGATGGAACGTGTATCAAGTTGTATACATTGCGATTTTCGAAAATAGCTGTTTTGAAAAAACTGGATTACGTCCGTTTGCCTTTCCACAGTCGATGTATATAGCATATTATATAATTCATCTGAGTTTTTAAGATACTTAACATTGGCGCAGAAAAAATGTTTATTAATATTTTTTTTCTAAATATATGAACATAATCATTTTATTTTACAACACGCCTACCTGGCTATGTATGTTTATTCTTCATAAAATAAGTGGTTAATTTGTTTTTACGGATTTAGAAATCCCGCTAGTTTGATATTAATGTCATTTTAAAAATATGAATATTATTGAACCATTAAAACGCACAAGTTTTTTTCTCACATAAAAGCTCAGCTGTCATCGCTGTGCTTTTTCATTCCCTATGCGTCGACAACTGAAACCATGAATGCTTCAATGACCAGTTTTCGAACATACAGTAAAATTTTTACTGATAAATAATTTATAAAAATCAGTTTTCAGATAGCAAGAACTGATGTATTGAGATATCACCATGTTCCTATCAAACGTCTAACAAAACATATTGGACAGAAAGAATCGTTACTTATTTTAAATCAGCTCTCCTGCATATAGTTAATAAAAGTGTCAGGTTTTGGGATCTATACACTTATTACATAATTATATTAGCGTATCAATTAATTGCTCAAAACTTTTAAGTGGATATAAATATATCTTGCAACAAAATAAAAACATATAATGAAAAGAAGTGACTTCTTTCTTTTGCCATTGTTAATCTCATCGATTAACAATTATTACATTTTAAAAGAATTTAAAATAAAACCTTTCATTGAGAAGTATTAGATAGATATATTTTGACGAAATGTGGCAGTGAGGGGTGGTATAAAAATATCCAAATTACTAGTGAACGTTCCTAGATTTTTAAAGATTTATCTTCTGAAATATGTCACTATATTTATAGAATAAACTAAAAGCACAATTATTCAAGATTATAATGCACACAAACATAAATGTACTATGAAATAGTTTCTTATATTAAAATTATATTTTTAACTGTTCTAGTGTTTTTTTAGGAAATTTGTCGGGGATCATTTTATGAATGATGAAGCTTCAATTTAATAGATAGCTTAAAATATTAATTAGGCGTCTGATTAAATGGCTTCTTGGTCAACTAATTATTGTGCACTAATAATTTGAAGAATGCACTAATCTCAACGTGTATGCTTATTGCACCGATGCATTCCTTCATGAATGTATTTATTTGTTTATTTGTGCGGAAATAAAGGCAGGTTTTGCTCTCATACCTCACACAAGATTATGGGGTGTAAACATGAAATGCCTGCCGTGAATAATATTATATATAAAATTGTATTCAAACCTTTTTTTATGGTTGGAGAAGTTATCGTTTTTCGTATTTATTTTATACCCTATATATTAAATTTTATTCCGCGTATTTATGTAGATATGGATTGTGTACGGATCGCTACCTAGTAATCACGTTATATTCACGGAGCACATTTTTTTAATCGTTGGTTTTTAGTGAAAATTTTAATTATGAAAATAGTATATGTGTTGATTTTTTGTCTAGTAATCTATTATCGCCGCCTGTGTGGTCGAGTGGTCAACATCGTTGGCTACCGCTACGGAGGGCACGGGTTCAAATCCCAGTACGGACAGTTTTATAAATTGATTTTTCAATCGATTTATGAATTTCTGTTCGTAGGCATGGATGTATGTGATGTCTTCAATTCCCCCCACCCACCCATCCTATCCTATGAACGGGCGTATCGAGAGCGATTAGCTTACCACTAGTCCTGTCCTAGCCCTTTCCTTCTATTCCTACTCTCTTTGGAAAAAGAGAGGTTGAGCAACTGAGTAACAAGCAGTTCTCGTAGAAACATTTCTGTTGAGATAAACTCCATTAGGAGTCCATACGCTCCATATTGGGAGCGGACATGGAAAAAAAAATATTATTTTAATTAAATTAAGTAGCATATGAAATCTATTATGAATACGTTAGTTTAATAAATAAATAATAGTGTAAATTTAGTTACATTACCTGGTGTTTAAATAAATGTCATTTTCGGTAAACACTAAAAAGCTTTACTTGCGAAACAGGTCGTGGATTTTATCGAATGAACATTCTTCAACTTGGCACTAACTTTGGTTGTTAGTTGCTATCGCTACTAACTGGTTAATGGTTACTAATCTGGTGCTCGTTTTCGCACGTGACCTATCAATTTATGTCGTATTTAATGCAACATGACATTAATGATAATGTAGTGAACGATAAGTTGAAGCGTAGGTACATGAAACTTGCATTGTAATCGATCTAAATTCAAACGAAAACTCAAGATAAAGAGCATTTTCTTAAATATATGTAAGTACATTTAATATAAACCTATGAAATCTCGCAACTAGGTATGCAACCATACTACTATTTATAAACACCAATTTAGATTGAAATAATGTTAATAGAATGCATGCATATATAGAGTGCAGGAAAACCTAACAATTATGTATGAGAAGCGGAGAAATTATATTCGTAATTAATAAATGAGAGAACACACTGATTATTGTCGTCGACATTCTGGAAAACGCTAACATATATTAATTGTAGACATTTCTTCATAGGTGAAGGTCTTCAATTTGTCCTGATTTAAGACCTCATTCGGTAGACGATAATCTTCTGGTATTATTTCGTGTGCAATATTTTTTTTATTGAAAACGACATCAAGTTAATTTAATAGATATAAGGTAAGGGCACCATCTACCGCCACGTTAGTAGCTTGATTTAAGAAATTTGTGTGTATTTTTATATTTCTTAACGAAAACATAAACTTCTTGTTTAATTCTATACTGTTATATATCGCCTATTTAAGTATAAAACAATAGTGAGGATTAGCTTTATATTTAATTAATTAACTAAAGTTTTTTCATTGAAGAATTGTTCCCTATTACCGCCACCCAATTTTTTTTTTTATCCAATTACCGCCAATGCAGGAACCAACTACCGCCATATGAATTTAAAGCCATTTTAAACACATTTAAAGATAATGTTTGTTTGAATTAAATTCATTTTATTTATGTACCTATGTTTAAATGTTTCCTATTATACCTAGTTATGTACTTAAATTACTTATATAAAAAAAATCACATTTCTAATACAAAAAAAAATCAAAATCACATTCTTGTAAATAAAAAATTGCACCTTCATTGGCATTCACATAAATAATAGGTACTTACTTATATAAGTACATACTATGATGAAATTAGGCAAGTAGGTTAAATAGTACTTCTTTTTTAAAGATACCACTTCTGGGACGGAATAAAAGCCCCTAGTATTAGTCAACGTCGGCGGCGTAGAAATTTTTACAATATCTGCAACAGGGCAATTTGAAATATCGTCGATCGCAAGCCACTTCCAGTTTGACCCTGCCATTGTAATGGTCTTAACTTGCACTTCATTATCGGTTGTATTGCTACCTAGAACAAGACCAGGAAACAATTCGCCTTCATAGGTCACAACAACATAATCGCCAGTATCAAATGATGCCATAATTTCTTTGTGTACTTTAGCCACTTTTACAGAATTCTGTTGTTTTGCTGCCTTTTCATCGAATCTTTATTTTCTTTTCAGCCGTCTCTCAGCTATATCCTTTTCTTTTATGTCTTTGTCCAATTTTTGATTTCGAAGATATGCAAGGAATTCTTTTGAAGTTGCTACAACAGGAGTGACCTTCTTCAAATTTATTAACTTTTTAGACTGTGGCGCAGCTTCTGGCCAATACAGTGCATTCTTAAACGGCGTTGCGTACATTGTGTCGTTTGAATTTTCCTGGTGAGGTACTGGATTAGGTGTAAGCTGCTTCTGTGGGGTTGCCAGTTTTTTCATTATTTTGTCATCAGCTATTAAGACTGTACCATCATTTAAAACGTTCAGGTCAATAACGTCACCTTCTTTGAACCGAAAACTTTCGTCCAGATTGGTTACATCGTTGGTCATACGAGAAAGCGGATCCTTATTGATGCTTATTTTGTGCCACAATTCAAATAAACTTTTGTGCTAAAGATCACCGTCCCAATCCGAAGAAGAACTTTGAAATTCTGTTAATAAGGAAGGCGCTATTTTGCTTTCCAAAATATCGAAGAATGTCTCGTCTAAAATAAAAATTAAGTATTTAAGTATTATAAGTAATCAAATATCAAACTACTTAATGTAAGTCGTGGGTGCTTATATACCTGCAGTAGGTCCTAATTTTTTTAAAGCAATTCCTGATGTTGCTCTCTGTTAATTTTGATCGGGTCGTAGTAAGGTTCTGTGAAACTATTTGCACCAATTCCGGGTGTCTTTTTAAAAAACAGCTAAACCATTTCTTTCCAGGTCTTCCACCAGTAAATGGATTTTCTCTGCTGAGAGTTTTGGTAGTTCTGCGACAGAGTCCTGTAACTGAAGCTTCGTTATTTGAAATCCCAAAATTGCCAACTTTTGTGTCCACTTCACAAGCAGTGCTTCTTCTTGGCATGACAAAATTGTGAAAGGTCCTGGCTTAGCTCATTCCCTATACTAACCACTAATCTTATCACGCAATGTGGTACGTGGTATACTATATTTTTTACTTATTGCCAGTACGGAACTCCCACGGAGTATAAACATTTTTTTGTGCCAACCATATTTCATAAATTTTTAATATCTGAAAATTAAGGTAAAATAATGACCCAATCACCGATTATGGTTCCTTTTACCGCCAATTAAATTAAAGCTGTATTTTGTCAATTACATTATTACGGCATTAGTATTTTTGAAACAAATTATGCTTATTCAATCATTCTCTTTATAAATTATATGAAAAATATTGCAATATTTAAGTTTATCTAGCTTAAATTTGCATTTTTGTATATGTTTATGTGGAGCCTATCACCGCCATGGCCAATGCCCTATTACCGCCACTATATTTTTGCTGATGATTTTACGGGATGAGCAATGTACAGTAGAAGTGGCGGTGATTGGACCAACACAAATATAACTTGTGTTGTTCACTTTAATATTTGAAAAATGTATTAAATACTTATAATTTACATTAAAAAATTCAATGTTTTCAAACTCTATTACCGCCAGGGGTGGCGGTATTTGGTTCCCATATAATAATTAATGGGTCCAATTACCGCCACGCAATATTTTCTATTTTTATCACTTAAAAAATATTAATTATGGATTTATACTTACTTTAGAGTGTTCCAAATATGTTTTTTATTACAAACAAAAAGTAACTTTCATACATATTCAATTAATTTTGTTTTAAATCGAAAAATAAAATTTAACCATTTCTTAACAAAGTGTTTAACGAAAAGCCAAATCACAACTGTGCCGCCGAGCTCTTGCAGAAAACTGAGATTGCCGATAGAATAAATACAGTTAGCTACAAAACAACAAATGACACGTGATCATTATGCATTCGTATTTAACGTTCAATATATTTTGTTGAAAATATTTTAACGGTTTTCTTGTTATTTCGAGAACATTCTTACGGTGGCGGTAGTTGGTGTAGTGGCGGCGATGGGTGCTCTTACCTTATCTAATATGAGTATTAATAAATATACGAAATATATGTACTTAGGTCTGTCTTGCTTAGGACACTTCTTAATCCTAGATCCAACAATGAGCCTATATAATATACTTGGATGTCATTTTTTCTTATCCAGGTATTTGTGATTAATCAATGAATGGTATAAACCTACTGTGTGTATTTCACATTCATGCTTATTCTTCATTGTTGGTATTTGGGCAGGCAGTAAAAATTGCATAAAACGCTTGGAATGTTGATGTCGTCGCGGCACGGCATGTAACTTTACCGGTATTTTCGTTTTTATTGCTCTATCAAAATACGAAAATAAAACGTTTTGCTCTATATATTTGTAGAGGATATTCAAGAAAAAATAAGGCATAATACTTATTATATTTTTGTGAAAAGACGAGATAAAACATGTACACAAAATAGGCAGTAACATAATAATCAAACCTAGGAATAATCACGTTCCTACTATTTCAAATTCTTCAGAGCGACAATTAAAATTAGTATTATATTTCTAGACGCTTTTTTGTGCATCTCGACTTTTTCAATTGGTTTTCGTATAACTTTGAACATTAAACGAATTTCCGCTTTGAAACTTCAGTTGAAAACGAGAGTGAATTCTTATCAACTTTTTTCCCATAAGTACCTACGAGACGACTAATTTTGTCAAACTGCGGCCTCTTCAAGACACATTTATTTTGTTCAAGTGGTGCCACATGCTAACGCTTTACCCCAATTTGCCGGCAAAAAACTTCAACTTGTTCAAATCCCGCCGATGAAATCCTTATATCTCCGTAACATCAGAAATCTAATGCAAAGTAAGAAACCACCCTCACAGCTGTGATATGAAACCTTTTTTTTATTAGCGGGAAATAGTAGCATCGTGAGAGTAAATTAATTCGATGGTTATTTCGACATCCCCATGACTTAAATATTCAGTTACTAAAATCGTAAAATAAAACGCCATCATTTTTAGCCTTTTCACAAAGCTTTAACTTGTATGAAGATTCTCATTTTGCCTTCTCAATCAATAACTCCACTTTCCAATTTATGTTGTAAACGGCTTTTTTTAATATCTTCTGAATTTTTTACGTAACCATTCATTTATGTCATAATTTTTGCTTCGACAATTTAACCCTTTGGTTTCTTCTGCAAAATAGATATTATTTTTTGTTCGTTTTTTTTAATGAAATTTTGTACTGTTTTGTATACCATTCGTAGAACGCTAAATTTCAATAATTATTCAGAAACAAACGTGTCGAAAATGTTCGTTCATTAAAATATATTAGCGAAAGCATTTTGTTGTCATTTCGCTTTTGGCTTTCTAACATCGTATACCTAATTTAATTTATGAAAACTCGTTATCCATCACTGAGTCTTTAGTTGGGTTTTGGGGAGGGCGAGACGAAGCCCCGGGGCCAAATTGCAAGTGACGCTCGCACAATGGCCCGGTTAGTATGAAAGGCGCAAGGTGTCGCGCAGACTTCCATTACATCTCGCCCTTTTTAGCTCAGATTCTCTTTGTCAAAGCTCTTTCTCTGCGGTAATCTGTTTACTTCTCGCATGCACGTACCTGCATCCACCTCTCCATTCACGGATTGGATTCACCAATTTTCGACACAATGGAACTTTTGTGCCGCTGCGAATATGACGGAGGCTTCTGTCAGACAATGCAGCGGGACGGTTCCGTTCCTATTACGAGCTCGTATTTATTTTGATAACCGTGACGTTTCCATAATAGGGGCGGGCGATGGTGAGTTACATAGAATACTCTTATGGGGAGGACGCACATAGATTAATTTTATTTATGAATTACAGTATGCTAGTATTTCTCCTCAATATTTTCGTCGGCGATGATAGCTAAATCAAAATAAAGACAACATTTATTATTAATACATACAACCAATTTATTTTAGTTGTATAACAAGCACTTTAAGGCGACTCAGTAGGAATGCAAAACTTAAATTTGACCTACAGCATAAATATTGCACTGACTTAAATAGGTAACCACCACTATACGTATTTTTACAGTATCAAAACAAGCAAAACATTTTTACATTTCATTACAAAAATAACAATACCACCCAACACACGAATGGGTATTTAGACAGTAATGAGGTATTGCAATGTACATGTAACAGTAAGCTATCGTATTTCATAAAGTAACGGTTTTCGGAGAAGCAAAACAAACCATACAATACAAAATTCTCAAACTTTCTCTAATATATTGAAAGAATTATTTTTTATTTTGTATAACCTATTTTTATGATATTGATTTGATATGATTTTTTATGATATTGATATTGATGAATACAGTTTTGAAAAATAATTTTGTTGCATAAAAAAGATTAAAACATAAAAAAATATTGACATAATAAGATTAAAATAGAAAAGTATTGAGTAAAAGAATTATAAGTTGCAATTGATAGTTATTTTTGGTTCGCGTTTTAGTTCTGACAATTATTTAATCCGAAAATTATCTTAACTGACAATAATTAAAAAACTTCGATATTTTTAAATTATTGTAAGTTAAGTAATCGTTCTATCAAATCGATTGAACATTTCGCACAGTGACTTCTTTACGTTTTTTTATTAATAGCATCTAAAATGTATTGCGGATTCCATATTTCTATTGACCTTTTGAATCTAAGATCAAAAATCTCAGGATGATACATTGGTTCCAGAAAGTGGTGCGTAAAAAAGACTAATTTTTATATAATTTGAAAAATCGATTCCAAATCCGTATAACAAAGTACCAAAAATGTATGAAAAAACGTAACGGTGCCATCCAAAAAAAATCGCATAAAGAAAGGATTGGGTGTACATTTTACTAAATGTAAATATTTTTACTTCAAGATTCTATATAGTCTAACTCGATAAGGAAGAAACTAAATGAATATTAGACCAGATCAAAAGTAGTTATTCAAATAATTTATATCGAATGCATAAATATATTCGTATTTTTTTATGTTTGAGAACCTCCTCTCTGTCGGAGATATATAAGTTCAAAATTTAGGGTTGTGTAAAGAAAACATAATACTAATAATATTAAAAATAATTCAAACCATGCGATTGATTTGAATATTAATGTATTGTAGGTATAACATTGTTACATTGTATATTGTTACATTGTTACATTGTATTGTTACAATGTATTGTAGGTATAACATTGTACAAAACAATGACTTAAATGTATGAATAAAAATATTTCACAAGTTTATTATGTATCCATACATATGTATATATATTTGTCATATATCAATTTCGAATATTTTCTAGCATTCTGTTTTGTTCAATTATAAGTTTAAAAAAACACGTTTGACGGTAGAAAAATGTATTCAATTAAAAAAACTTAACGTTGCAAAAAACATGGTTTACTATCTGTATATTATGTAAAAAATATTTACTATTAACATCTTAGCTTCTCCGATAATTTTGAAGTTTTTTTTCCATTTAGATGACTTTTATTCAACTACTGTTACTATTATATTGAATAGAATCTCTTTTTAAAACCATTGCAGAATAATTATTTCAAAATGCTTATCCATAAACTAAAGTAATACTGGTCTTTACAAGTATTTCGACTGAACAAGACATTATTGTATTATAAATAATATTATTTATCAGCGCTTTGCGCAACCCTAACCCCAACCGATATATAACCGTTTTTTATGGTAGTGTAAAAAATACATTGCTTTGATTCATATCTCTAATGTTCGTTGACCAGTGATTTAAAAATATCTAAAGAAATTTTCGACACGTCCACTCTAGACCAAGCCTCATCTCAAACTGAGCTCAAACTGAAGAATGGTAGGTAAGAAAAAGACATCCCCGAAAAATGGTTACCATTTATTGGTATTATTAATTTTTTTTTTTTTTTTGCTTTTAAATGTAAACAATAAAATGTTTTATCATTCCAATTTTTTGTAGAAGTATTTATGATCCAATTATGCTTTAAAAATCAGTCAGAAAAAGTGGGAGAAATGGTACATTTCAAATGGATGTACAATCATTACAAAACATAAATTGGAAATTCTGCTCAATTCACTTTCTTAAACAAACCTTTATCTGCATTTCTTTCTAAGACATTAAACTTCGGTATCTTATAATAATCGCTAAAAATGATCTGAACGTAAAGCAGTTTTTCAAATTCCGTTTTTTGTGTTTGCCGTGTTTCCTTTAAAATATGACTATTCTCATGAAAAAAAATGCAATAGTGTAAAAAAGCGTTTGGAAAATGTAATTATTGAAAAAAAAATTTTTTGAGTGAACGGTTCACGAGATTTAGTCGACGGCAAACGATCGATTTACTCTGTTTTCAGGCGAAAAGGTACTGTATCCTCTTAAGACGGCCAATACCAGTATTGGGTTGGAGCGCCAATCAAAAGATTACGTTTTTAATAATGCAGGTGTTATTAGTCTACTAATTATAGTATTCTTTGTGCGATATCAATTAACACCATAAGTTGTATATTGTATATGAAAAAGTAATAAATCAAAAAAATATATGGTAATAACGTTACTGAGTAAACACATTATGTCTACCTACACACCCTACTTTGCATAACGGGTAATAAGAGAAAACATAATTTTAATTTTGAATTACTAAAATATCAATATAAAAATTCGAATATTTCATGTTTGCAAATGACTTAAAACCATAAAAGACTAAATATGCGCTTCCACTTTCAGGAACTGTAGGATTTTAAAACCCCATTCACTCCACTTGAAATGATATATGAATCTTTGCCGTTTATCTTGTTTGGAAAGCAGGCACAGCTATGATTTACTGGCGGTCACATTCAGGTTATAAAAATAATATTATGTTATGACAAAATTATCAGACTTGAAAAGTTTTTCCATGCCGACATCAGTCATCGCGTATCGTATTGGATGACTTTCATTCCGATAAAATAGAAATACATTTAAAACTTAACGACATATTTATACCATAGGTATTAGTTAAATTTTATTTTTAATACTAGCGATGAACGAATTGACTGTAAAATGTGATGACAGATTTATATATGTACACCAAATATGTGATAATATAATATTCTGGTTAATTTTAGTTTGAAATTCATGATAAAGTAACCTTTTGATAACTCTACTAAAATACTTTTTGTGATGTATACATAAATTCTTCTCTTTCTTAAAGGGAGCGTCAACGAAATCATAATTGAAATCCTGTGTCTTACAATTTTGGGTGAGATGCCCGCTTACATCGTAACGATAACTGACGTATCGTTTAATGGAAACGGCAAAGCGTAGGTATCTACAATATAAATTCTACACCCCATCACGTCAGTTTAAAAATAAGATTCCTTTCAGAAATGCGTGGTATTATTTTCGTTCCTCGTTATATAAAATTTGTTTGTATAGTCTGTGCAAAATATTGAATAACTTCATAATAAAGATTTACGAAAAAAAAACTAATACATCAGTCTGCGATATAAAATACAATATGGCCAATAAGTGTTATATTGTTCGTGATTTTCCACAGTAGTGAGAGGGAACTTTCTTGCATCTTCTTTGGACAAAAGCTCGAATAAATTGTTTGTTGAATAGAATGTGTTTTTGTCGTGCAATTGTGCGAATTTAATCCCAATAGAAGAAGCCGCGTTGTGTCAGGTCGACCTTTTTTCCCTGCTCGCATTAAATTTGGCCCCGGGTGTATTCTTGCGTGGGGGATTTTTTATACCGAATTTTACCTGATATTTGAGATTTTTTTGCATTCGGTAGCCAAATTACACTTTTTAGGGGATTTGATCGTAAATTTGATTTAATAACTACCGCTCATTACTTTCATTTTAATAATATTTAATATTTTTTAAATATATCGAAAGATTCGGAAGTATTTATATCTAAATTGACTTTTTTTTTCAAATTTTTTAACGTTATTTTCTATTCTCTCCTTTTACAAATACATTAAGATTGAATTTAATCTTAATATACATTTAAATATTTATAGCATTAATTATTTTCATTAACAGGATATTTTTCCATGTTTCCCGCTGAAAAAAGTACAACAACCAATTTAATACACAATACAGATAACATTTGAAATATCCCTTCCTTCTCCTGTATTATATTTTATCAGGAAACTTATACTTTTCACCGTCACTTTGGTATTGAACGTGTATTAGTTTTATAATATTAGTATAGGTTTTAAGGTTAAACATTTTTATTTATTAATAAATACTTTAACTTACTTTAAATGCTCCCATCAGATTTTGTTATCAGGTTTAAAACTATTTTGTATTATAATAATTAGTACAATATAATAATTTTATTTACCATTGAGTTTTCTTTTAATGAAATTTATATAACCATAAGTGTCATAAGTATATAAACTTTACAAAACTAGTTCGTTTACGAGGTTCATAGGTTTTCATACGTTGTATATTTTAATCGAGTATAAATCCTTACTTTCCATCTATTTATTCCGAATGTTTTCAAAGAACCATTTCTTTAATGTGCGTTACTAAATAATCACCATTCGTATTGAATTTATTGTGCCTACCAAGGTTTCTCCCTCTCGACACCACAAATGCGTGCTGTGCTAGCAGTTTTAACTCAAAACGGGAAGGTTTGCATGAAGAGAACTATTGATTTTTTTTTTGCGTTTTAATGTAAAAGTCATCATAATTGATGGACGTCAAATTGAATCGGAACACCAAAGTAGATTTTTCTTTCTGAAAAGGCAAATCTTAACTACAGTGGAGATCGTTGAATTTGTTATTCATGTTTTCATTATAGAATATTATTTTTTTGAAGACAGTATAAAAAAATCTCAACGAACAATGTCCTCATCAGTTGCGACCTCGTCGCATAATTGCTTTATTATTATGTTGATATTCCACTGCGACTTCACTTTGCATATGAGCCCTTGAGAAGTGAATTGAGCTATGTAGTAACATGGGAAAACTTTATTTGGTATTTTGGTGGATTGCATAATTTTATGTTAGGGATATAACACTATTATAGTGAGTATTTACCGAGCTCATTTCACTTGTATGATACTTTAAGACATTTAGAGAGTACATATTATTGTAACGTATATAACAATTTTTTCCTATAATACCATTTGGTTCACTTCACTTCTCAGGGGTTCATATAATTCTAACAAGATACATTTAATATGCGTTACACCATGTGGTGGCCATATGCTTCTAAATAGGGATGTGATATGACAAAGGAATAAAAGGAAGTATATGCCCATATTGTGTTGCAATTTTCGATTGGAATGTATTGTATAACGCTCATACACTCAGTCGCAAGTCGTCTAATTTTAATTATTATTATTATCAATTATTAGGTATATTTTAAAACTTATACCTTATTTATATTGAAAATATATTTTTCTGTGTTCTTCTAAAACTCTGATTTTTTTTAGCTTTGTTCACCTCCAATAATTTCTATCCAGTCTTCCCCCGCATCATATTCTTTGCCACATTTAATTTCTTTACTACTAATTCTCGTTGCGCTAAGAAAGCTCTACCTGTGTAATTTATATCATTCATAATATCAAATTTAATTAAACGCCCAAGTCAGTACGGTGATTTTATTATTTTATATTTAAGTCAAGATGTTAAGTCAAGTTATGATCAAGTCCACCTCACCCCATATAAACATATTTGTTTTAAAATAATTTTATAATTCTACAAAAAATATAAAGGATATTAAATCGATTCATCGTCGACTGTACAGTCAACGCAACCTTAAACTTTTCGAAAAAATAGCATGTAAATCTATCATCTGTTTTACAATAGTAACATTTTCCTCATCTTCGTATATTTGGTATACTCCGTGATACCGATTTCATATTTAATTATTTATTTGAAATTTATCTAAATATATTTTATCTTCTTACAAAATTGTGTAACATACCATGCTTTTAATTATTATACATTCATAACCTGGTTTGTATACATACAGTCGTGTAAAAGTCATTACTTGTCATGAAACCCCTTCGTTACACACAATTTGTACTGGTTGGAGAATTACACACCCGATTCGCAAAATAATGTTATCTACAATTTACGATCACACCTGCAAAGAATCAAACTTAGCAATTCACAGCTAAATAAACCAACATTATAGAGTGTAAAATGGCTTACATTTTTACGGGGCACTTGCCGGCTTTTCCGTCGAAGGATCGAGTTTGAATTTCTCATTTTGCAATAAGCAATAATGCTCGATCGATGATATGTCAAGATTTATTATTTGTTTCTTGGGCGTTGCTGATTCGCCTTGGCTCTTTGAACATTATCGACAGTCCATACACTCCATACTTTACTTACAGTATTGAAATTAATTACAAATATTAAAAACTTTCGAACACCCAATGCAAGTAAGTATAATGTACTAGCTGTTTTACAATACAATATTGTTTTTTTTTATATTTTTCTAATCCATTCTGTATTCCTATCCTATATTGCTATGCGAATAGTATGTTGTCACCAGCTGTGGTATTGTTAGTTAGAATTGCTCTACCGACCATGCGTGTCTGGGTTCGATTCCCGGTAAGGTTAATGTCAAATGTATATTTTTCGATTTAAATTTGAGACCTAAGACGTGAGTTTCTGTGATGTCAAGTTTCCTCTATTTGATCTCGAGTGACCTATTTGTACACGCATCTTTTACAACAGAGTTTTAACTACAAATTCATTCGTAACTTATCTACATGTAAAAAATAGTCTAAATTTCAGCATTCGAATGTAGATAAAAAACTTGTTTTCCATATTCTTACTCTGAATTGACAATTTTGTTTTCAGGTCTAACTTCAGAACTGTACTACGTCCGAGAGGGTCAAATAAATGACTACGCGTTGAATTTCGTTATACCAGTCCCTGCATTCATCGAGGAACTACACTTCACTTGGCAGAGTTTGGGAGGAAAACCGGTAAGACGACCATTCATTATTTATTTTTTATTAAAAAAATGTCTCATTTTAAATGTATTAATCTATACAGTATATAAGTAACTCTGATATCATATTAACTGATACCCACGTTATGTAAAAGATGAAATGGAAACATGGGTCACATTTGGTCACGCATTTTGTGTTCTTAGACACTTTTATATGCCCAAATAATTTCATAGCAAAAGTAGTACATGTCCCTCGGGTATCAGTAGATACTCCAAACTTTTCACATCCAAAAGTCATCACCGTGAAATGCAAATTCCAAATTCATTTATCTGATTGAATATTATTGTTCTGCAGCAATATAAATGTCTTCAAAAAAGTATGTATTGACAAAAAAATCGTAAGGTTCGTGAGGCGGTATCTTTTTATTGGCCGAGTCAGGGTCGGGGGTCGGCCGCCTCGAATGCAAATAAAGTCGGTTGCGGGGAGCTTGTGACGTCACGAAGCAGTAAGTTCGCGGGTTTTCTGGCACGCCATATTCCGAGTCGTGATGCTGCGAGGAGTGAGGAGCGTAATCTATTTCGATAGATCGGAAGCCGGTTGCCTGTTTAGCCCGTGCGGCGTTTTTGTATCAAATCTATGCTTGGACTAGAATATACGTACACATTCCGAATTTTGATATTTCTCCGAATTGTTACCTACGTGCATTATTGGTTGGTATATTATAATGGGTAAGATTTATGAAGATTGAAATATACGATAGAAGCAATAATATTAACATACTGCTGAAAGGAATCATTTTAAATTAACTTACCAAAAATAATCTGATATCTATTATATCATTTAATGCATTATGACAATACATATTTATTTATTATGACAAGTGGTTGGATTAAAAATACAATGGCGATAAGAGATGTGCCTATCTGTAGGACGTGAACTAACAGCCTTTTTCGATAATCACAATGTATACACGTTCTATCGAAAGGATGTGGACGTGAGCTGGAAATGCCGAATTGGTATCTAAATTTAGCTTCTATGTTTGAAAACAGAAGTGCCTTTGAAGTAGAAGTCTGCACGGGTTCGGGTCTGGCCCACGGGCCCCTACCCGGCCCGGCCCGCAAGCCGGGTTCGGGCGGGTAGGCGCAATTGAAATTCAGGCCCGGGTAAGGAATTAATTTCGTCAGAAAAATATTTTAGAGTGTGCGTGTCATAAGTCAGTCATGATGATTTTAATTATTGTCAGTTTTATAGAGAATCGTAAATTGTTGTGAATTTGTTTTTTTGGGCTGAGGAGTATAAATCTGGGCTTCGGGTCGGGTTCGGGTAACAAGTGTGGTATTAGACTCGAGTCCGGGCCGGGTCGGGCCTGACTCTTTCTGGCTCGGACCGGGTAATTTTGTAAAATTCTGGCCCGTGCAGACCTCTACTGTGAAGATTCTAATCAGGAAAAAGTGTTTAAAAAAATGTTTTTTTCTTAAACAATTTATTAATTTAATATTAGTTTGAGTCAATTAAAAACCAATTTATTAGTCTTCGTGTACTTCAAGGTTTTGTATATGTATTTCATATTTTGACTTTTGCCCAAAATCATCAAAAACGTGCTTTGTGGCTTCAAGTGTGGGGCCACATCCTTTTGTATTTCCAGTCGATATAAAAAATGCATAAAGCAGAGATTTACTCCGCCTTCGCCATTCGCCACTACCATCCATAGGATATGATCAATGCCTTTCCGAAAATGGTCCTTTAATCATAATAATATAATATATAACTCATACATGTATGTATATCATTTTCCTTCTATGAAACACACAAATGTTAACTTTCTAACTTGTTATGTCAGATACAGTGAAAAATGAAAAGAATTATGTAAACCTAAATTTCACCTTTAAATAATGTAACTGTCACCTAAAGTTGTATTAAATCTATCTGGCGGCTCTATCTTACTTTGATAAAATCTTTACAATCATAGGACAGCTACAAATAAACATGTCATACCCTTATGTGGATCACAACGGTTTAGCAAGAACAGATGTTCAAACCAATAAAATGACAACTACTCAATACGTCTCCTAATATGTCTTGAAATAAATGGTATCGCAATAAGTTTAACTTAGTACCTACACATCGACTTTGGAAAAGAAAAAGGACGTAACCCACAGTTTTTTCAAAACAACTTTTTTTCGATAAACATAATGTATACATAACTTTATACACGTTCTATCAAAAAGATGTAAGCTGAAAATGCTGAATTAGTATCTAAATTTTGCTTTTAATTTTAGAAAAAGAAGGGCATGTAAATGTTGCAACCAGGATAAAGGACTTAAAAAAAGGTTTTTATTAAAAAATATATTAAATTAAGATTAGGTTTAGTCAATAAAAAAAACTACTGATAGTTCTGACGATGGCGTAAGCCGAAATAGCTATCAACCTTTAACTTTTTTTTAAAACTGTAGAACTGAAATACCTTGATATTTTACCCTACTAAAATGGAGTTCTACCAAGTAAATGCCAAATCAATAAATAAATAAAAAAAACTAGTTTATCAGTCAGCGTGCACTTACAAGGTTGTATATATTTCATAATTAATAGGGTATCAAAGTATTTCAGTTCTACAGTTTTTTATATGTTATACGTTGATAGATATTTCGGCTTTCGCCATCGCCAGAACTGAAATACTTTGATATTTTTACCCTATTAAAATGGAGTTCTACCAAGTAAATGCCAAATCAATAAATATTTCATAATTTGCATTTGGCCTAAAATCATCAAAAAACGTTTTTTGTATCTCCTGTAAAGTTTGTTATTTGTGGGTTACGTCCTTTTTCCTTTCCAGAGTCGACATAATATATAGCGTTCCCTAATCATTAGATGTTATTTAACCTTGAAAAACTGGATGATATCAAATTGATAACATTATATATAAAACTCATTAATCAAAGCTATGTCAATGTTTCATTATATTCTTCCACAGATCATGAATTTTAACTCAATATTTTTTCTATCCATATCCGCTCCAAATATGAAGCATTTGGCCTTATAATGGAGCTATCTCAATAGGAATTTTTCTATGACAACTGTTTGTTACTCAGTTGATTAACCTCTCTTTTCCGAAAAGAGTAATAGGGATAGAAAGGATAGGGCAGGGCAGGACTAGTGGTTGGCTAATAGCTCTTGTTACACCTCGTTATTTTAGAATTAGAATAGTTAGGGGGAGGAGAATTTTTTAGACATCACAAACATCCATGCCTTCGAACAGAAATCGAAAAATCGATTGAAAAAATGCTGTTCGTACAGGGATTTAAAAACCATGAGGTCCGCCAAGGAAGCCAACAGCGGTGACCACTGTGCCAAATACATGACATTAGCTATTTTCAAAAGTATTAATAATAAGCTATTTTTATAGCGATACTGGGTGAAAATAATTTTTAAAATTTACATTACATATGAAAGACCTGTCCCGTTTAGGGTATCCAATCCTGGAGCCCTTTTCCAATCCCGGGATTTCGGGATTGATAAATTTTCAATCCCGGGAGTTCACCGAGGAATTTGAAATCCTCAATTCCCTATACTTTTTCCTCAGATGATCTGCAAACCTTGTTTTTTTTTTAGCTCTCGGAGGAATTTGAAATCAACGATTTGGTATACTTTTCCCCAGGATTGTCACAAAACCTCGTTTTTTTTTAGCTCTCCGAGGAATTTGATATCCACGATTTGCCAATTTCGTCTCACTTTTCGGGATTTACTCAAAATTTCTCAATCCCGAAATCTAAAATTAAAAAATACTATTTTTTAATGCCGCATCCCAAATTCTAACTTGACGTTTACCAATTTTGTCAATGGAAGTAATCAAATTCGACAAAGATGCACGTAGTGTATTTTCTCTCCCAAACAATTTAACGGTGCATTCTGTGAGTATTCATTGAATTCGTTTTTTCGTCTCAACCTTACTTGGATGTCCGAATAACTTGTCACAAGCTACTGAGAGAGAGAGAGAGAGAGAGCGACTGTCGGCCGTCGTCCCAAATGCGTCGCCGCATCACTTGATACCCCTGACGTCAAGACTTTTTGCATTCCCTTCTGGATCACTCACCCCAATTGACATTGTTTATTTGCTATGCCGGAAGATTCATCCTTTCTCTTTTTTTGTGATGCATCCTATTTGCACGAGATTTCCGCATTCCGCATTTTCGATTGACGAACTGTTGATAGTTGAAGTTATGTCATAGTGTGTAACTACGTTGTTCACATTGTAAATTTCAATTTTATAATAGTGTCGCACTTGATTCTGAATACTTATCGCATTCTTTAATAATCATATCATTTTGTTTGTAACTACCTTAATTTTCGTCGCTTGAAAATGGTTGATACAACAAAGATGTCGACCTATGCGGTCTAGTTGTAAGAGTTGAACTCTAGTGATCAGATAGGCTTGAATTTAAACTTCATGTACAGGCAGTGCCAATATCAAATATTGTTTTTTTTTCCACATAATATTTTAAATCTCGGACTTGTATGTTTGTGATGTATTTTTCTACTCGGGTAGATCTCAAGTAACTTATGATCGTTGAGTTGATCTTAAATAAAGAAAATATCTGGCAATTTGGCTATTATTAGGAGAAAATCCGAAAACAAATAATTACCTATTAATTAAACTAAGATGAAATAATTTCAAATTTTATACATTTACAAGAACAGTGGAACCCCCAATTACACTACCCCGAATTACGCGCTGACTCTAAATATTCGCCGCAAATCCGCCAATTGAACGGTCGCATTCCATTGTCGCTGCTACGAGACGGTCGTCTGTGCGGTGCATACAGTCAAATGTTGGCCAGCGTCTGTGTATTCAACACGAGCCAGGCTATACACGCATAGCCGTGTGTTGGATTTTGGCGCGCTTTGCATTTTATGACTTAGTAACGAAATATTTCGTCCATATATTTTTTTGCAAAACTTAGTTTTTCATTTTTCGCGTAAAAAACCAAATCCCTAATTTAGTATGAGATTCACTCCCCCAATTACACTACCCCAAATTACAATTAATATTTAGTTTAAATGAGGGTTTTACTGTATGCTATTTTTATATCATCACATATATTGTCATTGTACTACTTACTCCCTGCATGATGTACGCATGTAGTGAAGTTATATAAAAAAAATAATAAGGCATAACCGTCTGCCCATCTTGCATGGTTATTAAGAAATCTTCAATATTTTGTTAAACGTTATCTTTATTTATCCATCACCGAGGCCTTGTGTACACATTTAAATCATCTGACCATCAATCATAATATTTTAATGTGCGGTGGTACAGGTATTTCGATTTAATGACATGATTAACATACCATTGTAGTTGTCTACTCTCCGATGTAAATGTAAAGTCAATAAATAATAATGGCTACCTTGATTAACAAGAATTCTAATGATGCAAAATTACTGTTGAACCGCCGTCGCTTATTACTCGGAGACCAGTTAAGTCTAAACTAACAACACACAAAACGGAGCCAATCACAGTAGAAATTGTTTGATATTTTCTCTGTAACGTATATTTATCGTATTTACCGACATCCGCTCGGAGCCAGCTCGGAAAAAAGTCGATCATTCGCTGTTGTTACTGAGGCTTCATTTTTTTTTTGTTGTACCCACCGGGTTGACCACACTGAGTTTAAAATGTAAATTCGATACATTTTCGTATTCAAATAGTACACACGACTCGGCTTCGGGCGGTTTGTATAATACCTGTACTTTTTTACTCGATGCACAGAGTTTTCTAACCGAAATTACCATCGAGAATATCTCGTTAACCATTTATGTAATAATCGATATGAACTAATAGTAAGTTATCCCGGTCATATAGGTATTGTAAATACTTGTATAAAATATCCTTAATGAAACTTTTAAATATCTTATTTAATGATTTTTAATTCGTCTATATATTTTCATTTTCTAGTCAAATGAAACTTTCTCATTTCCATATTTTTCTATCGCGCTTAGAACAACCTAATCATTTATTTTGATTAAATTTTCACACAACTAGGACATGATTGTATGTATTTATTATTCATAGTTAAAATGTAATACTCTCCAAAAATTTGATTTGTATATTGAAATCATAGTATCCGTAACTGCAAGTAAATATAGAAGTTATAGTTATAAATATATAGTCGGTACATATTCAAATATTTACTATTTTCTCGTTCTATTGCGATATCCTAATCTGGAGTGCAGTAGTTAGTAGAAGTAGCAAGTGGTTTCCAATAATTATACAACGGTTATTTGATACTTTTACAAGTTATGCAACAATGAACCATTTCACTTTATTTTAAAACATAAGATTTCATATTATTTAATCATTTTGTCAATGTTTTAATTAGGAATGGTTCATTTAAATCATTTTATTTTGTCTTGTAGCAATTTATCAATATTTTTTAATGTATTTGAATGAAGCCAGTTTATACTTAGGTATTATAGCTAAGCCAAATTAAGTAGTTCTGACGAGGGCCTGAAGCCGAAACAGCAATCAGCTTAAAAAAATGCTTAACTTAAATACAATCATATTTTGACCATATTCAATGATAGGTTCTTGATTAAAGAATGATGTTGACAACTTATCTATCTTTTTTGGTAAGTGGCCTGACACAAAATAAGCTCTCATACAATTGACTGTTTACTAACAGATTTAAATCTTGTTAACTTAGAAAATAGAAATCATTTATTTACATTATTTTACTTATTTCTGTATCACATAAAATACATACCTTCATATATATGTTTTCATTTATGGTAAAACTTTACCCTTTTATTATTCAAAGTCTGATGCGAAATGTCAGATGTGATAGATACCTACTTTATGTTAAGTGAATTATTGAGTGAATATGTATTCTGTTTGGAAAGGCACCTTGTTAGTAAATGTTGCCACACATGTCAATCATTTACGTCAACAACAAACCGAAAGAGCAACCATGCCCGCAGTACGTAAGCGTTTTCGAGCGATGATGTTATAATTGGAATTGCGCAAACAATGTAATTGAGGTGATTTGGTCATCGTGAATAAAGTTTCCGATCGACGATTTCCTCAAATTTGCTCATATATAACGCACAATTATTAAACAAAATAAAAAAAAATGTTTATTACATACTTTCACAGAGTACCATAGAAAATGTATAAAAAATATGGCAGACGTTCAAAATAAAGTTGATATGTTTTTAAAAATTAAATCAAAGTAGTATTTGTCCAATAAATTTTTCGTCGCGATCTGTTTCGCTCGATAAAGAAGCATCTTCAACCAGTTACGTGACCAGGCACGAAACCATAGGTGATTTTCGGTTTTTTATATATTTATCCGGGTTATGATACATTCATAACATACTTTACCAGTGGTTTATTATGACCCGGCCCGCGGGCTAATCCAGGGTATATGCAGGCCCGTGGATTCACGTAAGCAGTTTCGAAAATTATATGTTTCGAATTGTGAAATACCATGAGTATTGTCTCGCGCCTCTACCAGCTCACTTCTTGTTTCCTATTTTTTTTTTTTTGCTTTGTTTGAATAGCTAGTGTGTTGTTTGTATGTCATTGTACATTATTCTCGCGGATTTTTTCACCTCATTTCCCTGTTTGGCATTATCAACGTGCTGAGACCTGAGACTCATATGCTCGTCAATTTTCTCTTTAGCTTGTATTCATTTATTAAATTGTGTAATGAGGTTCGAAAATTTTGCCATTTGAAAATAAAAAAAAGAATGTCTTCATTTCCATGTAAACCTAGTGTATATGGTATGCAAATATTGAGAAAAAATAGTCAATAGTTCTATTTTCTATCGTAGTTATGAAATCTTATTTAAATACATATAATATATTTTTTCTCTATAATATTCAGTCATTTATTAATCACTCGTAAATTATCGTCAAATATTTGTGAATAATCTTTATATAATGACTATTTCGCTGACATATTCCACATATCGTCGGAAAGTTTCCATAACCTGGTATCTCAGAAAGTACAAGTTTTCAGTAGACGCATAAATTTAATTTATTCTACCAGCTTACAACATGCATATTACCACCAAAAATCACAACTGAAATGATTTTGTCCTTAATATCGGTAAGGAAGTAAGTCACGAAGGAAAGACGTTTCCACCCATGTCACCCTCTCTTTCATACCTACCAAAATAAATGACGATATTATTTGCTAAAATATTTTTTTGCTAGCGCTTTTGTTTTAGATTAAATAAAGCATGAAGTAAACATTATTTTAGGGTGCGAGTCAATTGAATATGTGTGTATTGAAATTCCAAATTCATTAAATTAAAAACTTAAATTCGACAAACATTTAGTTTTTGTAGAGAATTATAGTATCTTCAAATTTTGTATTTGTTTTATAAAATTTAAATAACTAACCACAGGAAGTTTATTCGTTCGGGTTTTATGGAGTTAAAAATAATAATGGTTTTCTTTGTTACGCGATCTGAACGTTCTCAAAACTGGTTGTGATTTATTTGCTTAAAAAATAAATTCGGTAAATAAACTTCGACATTATATTACAAAACAAATTTGAATATTTCAATGACTCCATTGTGTGCGGATAACATCAGCCTGAACAAACTTTTTTTTAATGAACAATAGGCTGTTACATTGTCTTCTATCCACAGAATTAACTCTACACAATTTCAAATTATTCTTAAAACAATGATTTAAGATTTTTTTTAAAGATTGTGATAAATTCAACAATTATGATAACATTTTACTACGTATTTATAATCAAAAATGTATCATAAATACATACTGGTAATAAATAATATTCTTCTAAATTCTCAATCGTTTTTTTTTTTAAATACATCATATTATTGCAAGTAACAGGAAACATCATATTTTACGATAGACAAGAGAGATGTAGCGTACCCGTAGTAAATTTCAACACCTCACGTGTAAATCACGTCTGTAATCCGCAAATCCCTCCGTTAGACCATTACATTACGTTATGTACCTTACATCTCGCGCACAGAATCCCTCAATCTGTAAAATTTAAAAGTTTATTATGAGGCATATATCACCCTGAATTAAAGCACCTTTCTAATGGGTTTTATACATGCTA
Organism: Himalopsyche anomala; assembly: GCA_031772345.1. NCBI lineage: Eukaryota > Metazoa > Arthropoda > Insecta > Trichoptera > Rhyacophilidae > Himalopsyche > Himalopsyche anomala. The sequence continues at coordinate 19,777,832 of CM062821.1, read as the reverse complement.
TGTTGGTAATTCAGTCGTAAACCTTAATCCAAGGCAAGCTTTCTAGCTTTTTACCTATCCGAGTTTTTATTTTCCCAAGTTGCACATTATTTTGGCATTTTATACCTTTTGCCAAATTATACGTATTGTTCATGCTTTGTAACTTGTAAGCTTGTATGACAGTCCTGATTGGTGTAGGGATTCCACCTTTAACTATTGTATATTATATATACCATTAGGTTGACAAAAAATATCATTCAGCGTTTCACCATGTTTTGATATAATTTATTTGTAGATTTTTTTAGAAATCCATAATATAGCTAACATGACAAAACATATTATATTTTGACTACGTTCGTCTTTAGGCACATTCAATTTCTAAAATTTTCTACAAAACAAATTGTCTCAGCTTATTCCGAATCATATTGATTTTTTTGTGTTTTTAAAATTGTTATATTATTCGACATTCGACTATTTGCTTAGAACGAATATTTGGAATCCTTCTGCGGTTGGCTAATAGTATTAGCAACTGCTTGTTTACTTTCTATTCGTTCATATTATCACGGGCCAGGTTTTACTGGTCCGATAAAACAGTTTCACCGTTTCGAATAATTACATTATTCATATTAGTACTTGCTATAAGGCATGCCGGCTATCACGTTGTCTTTTGCAAATGTAAATACGGCGGCAGCTTTCGTTCGGTACGATAAAAAACATTGCTATACGAGATATTCTAACTTCACTTAAATGTTCTAACGGAACTGTTTTGTGGTTGGATTAATAATTAGAGAGAGTAAACATATCCATTCCATAACAAACTCGATAAATACAATATAATCAAACCATTAAATACATACATCATGAATTTATCAATACTTCTTTCGCTGCCAGCTAGTTGCTGAACTAGTTAATGACGAATGCGATGTGATTGAACGAACTCTCGCAATTTTAGTGTCAATCAAAATATTTGTACACACAATTAACCCACCAGAGCTTGCTAGTAGGGCTAAAACTTATTGTGATGCCATTATGTTTAACCTCATGATATTATTTTGTGAATATGTTCTAACTATTTAGGTATTATGTAAAACGGTATTGATTGTTATTTAAAATTACAAACTTTGTAGAATATAGCTCTTTCATTTAACATAAAAAATGCTTTGAGTCTGCCCACTCTAAAATAATAGATGGAAAATGTATCATTCCTCACTCCCAAACAATCTCATACTAGATCATATAAATGAAGTCACAATAGCTGATTTGAGTCGTTGGTTTTTATAGGAGCCCATTTTTTGTATGCGTCACTTCAGCTTTTAAAAAAAGGTAAAATGCTGTAAGGTTTGTTTCTTCCGCCACAAACCATCAGTAAAAGACAGTGAAGATGAAGAGGTAGTTTATGATGCTGGTAAATTGTACACGGCGTGTAATAGTGTAAGTCCTGAACATAAATGATCCGATGCAAACGTTTTCTTTTTTATTTGGAAAATATTTAGAATATATATTGTGAATACGTAGAAGTATTGTTTGAAGATGAAGGGTAGGTGGGTAGTCGTAGCGTGACGCACTTCGGTACGTGATCCATCAACCTCACGACTGTTCGCTCATCAGCCGAGATATTTTTTTATTGTAAACCTTATTTTATTACGATCATGCCAAATTACACCGCGATCGATTGCGGTTACTCGCATTGGTCCGGCGTAAACTATGTGCACCAACCAATATTGCGATAAACGCGTAACAAAGCTTTCGCTTGGTTTTTGCATATTTTACCTGAGAAATGTATTGGAATCCTGTATTGGAAAACATTGTTACCCTATTAAACTAAACACTACTGTATCGTACAAAGTAATTTATTTTGTAGATTGTTATATAAAACAAAATCACTTGTTTACGAATTGATTTCTTTACGTATTGTACATAAGTTTGTCAATCCATGACATTTTGAAAACTGTCTCAAATAATGAATGTTTTTATTACGTGTGTCGTTTTTTTTTATGAATTTTATGGAAAACAATCTCTTTGGGGTTTAATAGATTATATTTGCTCCCGAGGATCTTGTTGTAATCATTCTTCATTTACGGGCATTCCTCCCGAGGCAATTAATCACGTTATCGGCAGGTGTGTTACATGAAAAATTACAATTTTACAAACATGTGGTTGGCTATTAAAATACGGTCGGGTCCATGCCACAGTGGTTGATGTCGCTGGCTTCCACGCCGTACCTCCCAGTACGAACAACATCTTTTCAATCAATTTTTCGGTTACTATTCGAAGGCATGTTCACGATGTCTAAAATTTTCTCCCCACGTCTTAAAATAACGAGGTGTAGCGAGAATGATTAACCAACTATTAGTAGTATTCTGGCTAATCCTTTATATGTATGGTACTCTCTTCGAAAAAAGAGAGGTGAAGCGACTGAGTAACAGTTTTCGCAAAAAAAATCTTGTTGAGAGATCTTCATTAGGAGACCTTATCCTCCACATTAGGAGCGGATATGGATTAATAAATAATAATGGTGTGACTGCGTTTGTGCAAACTGGGGATGTGATTCATAATCCGTTTATATACTCGTACTTCTACAAACATAATTTATATGTATGTATATTGTTACCATGCCCGCTCCCAATGATAACCATTTTGACTCATGGAGCTTATTTTAACATAAGTTTTTCTACGACAACTTTATGTTATTAAATTGCCTAACCTGGTGAGGTAAAGGTTAGAAGACTAGGGCAGGACTAGTGGTTAGCTAATTAATCCCGCTACGTCTTGTTTTGAGAATCGGATGGGTGGGAGTTAATTTTGACATTACATATATACACATCCGCCGTACCTTTTAACACAAGTAGATTATAAAATCAATTTAAGAACTGCGAACCGGGATGCTCAAGGCTCAGCGATATATTTAATATATAATTACAAAATTCATTTTATTTATAAGACAAATGTATTTTTCTTTTATATAATTTACTATATCATTGTTTTTTTTACAGCTGCAGTACACTATTGATGTCGACGTATCAAACCATGCTGCGATCAGCGCCGCCCCGCTCAACGTTAGCCGGTCAGGCGGCGTCCCTACGTCTCTCGAGACCTTCAAGATCTCTCTGCCCTGTTCAGGGCGCCTCGCAGCTGAAGTCGACGTCTCAATATCCATCAACATCACGATGAGCAAAGATATAACCAACGTAACCAAGTTGAACATTCGCCGTAGAAAAATCTGCCTCAAAGAAGACGACGCGAACAAACGCATGACCAGAACGCACGTCTCTGTGGACACCATCCCATCGGAGACAACATCGGCTAATATTTTCTACATCGCTGTTGGATGTGCTCTCGTTACTCTGGTGGCTATTACACTTCCTATTGCGACGTGTTACGTGAGGAACAGCAAGGCGAGGCGCCAGGGTGAGATGCTCCAGGATTCCAGAGATGGCTCTCGGTCGAGCGCCCAAGCGCATACTGCGTTCTTGTCAGTCGATACTGCGATTCCTCACACGGCGCTGACGGGGACTAGCGGATCTTCCTGCAAGTCTGGAGGAAGTTACGCTAGCTTTAGGAGGATGCCGAGTTATTCCGTTGTGGACGAACGGTCCAAGGACTTGCACGAAAGAATTGCTGAACTCACAATACAAAGGTAAGAGCAAATTTTATGTTTATAATCAGATCAATAATTTTATTACAAGAAGCATCATAATAGCATACTATTATTTTGAATTGAATAAATCTAAAACTAATTAAAAATGTGTAGCCGTGCTTTAATTTTTTATCCATGACCGCTCCCAATGTGGAGCATATGATATGGCCTCCTAATAGAGGTATCTCAATTCTCAACATATTTCTTCTACGAGAAGTGTTTGTTACTCAGTCGCTCAACCCCTCTTTTTCAAAAAGACTAGTAGGGATAGAAGGATAAGGCGGGACAGGACTAGGACAGGACAAGTGGTTAACTTATCACTCTGGCTATGCCCGGTTATTAAAGGATAAACGAACGAGCATATTATATTAAATCAGATATATAACAGCATGTCAATTTTTTTTTTTTTTTTATTAACAAACTTTGTTAATTGGGACTAGGTCTAGGAAATCAATTAATCAGATGCGTCTTGAAATTTAATAGAAAATCAAAGACTTAAAATAGCCATGCTTCTCAATCGGTGAATAAAAAATTGTTTTACAATACGTAACTTACTTGTTTGTGTTCGCTCGTCTATATTATATTTTATGATGATTATAAAATTTACCATTCGGCATCGTAAATTATTTAAATAGATGGTGTATACACAAACAATGTGTTCTAAAATAATCATACATGCAGAGTTGGTATATCAACCGCTCCATTAATTTATTATTATTCTAACAGAAGATGTATGTACACAACTACATAGTGTGCATCGAGCACATCGCGGCTCCATTCGAATTTGTAATAATTAATGACGACGCTTAAAAATTCACCAATTCATCTCCCGAGCGCTTGTTTGAACACACCAACAAGATCGCGGACGCCCGTTTAATGAAATTTATTTCATCGTTGGTTCGTTTTCCAGTGTTTTAAGTCTGTCTACCTCTGGAGCCGCACTTCTTTGTTTACACTTCGAGGCCCTTGTTTAAACATTCGGAAAAAAAAATATTATCAATGGTCTATCCGTAAATTACTGGAAAATTTGTAGAGGGTATATGTGTATGAATTAAAAATATGTTGTCTGTTTATTAATGTTGCAGCTTTTTGCCGTGTGCATTTTTATTCGTTTCCAAAAAAACTGATTATGTTAGGAAAGGGCTATTTGCTCTCTTTACGTTTACAAGATAATCTAGGTGGCTGTTAGGGAAGAATGAAATTACACTTCAATTCACGACCATAGTTTCTCAACCCTTTTTGAGCCCGTGACCCTTTTTTTTGAGTGATTTTTTTTAGCTCGTTGGCGGATTTCATTTTTTTTTTGCTCGCTGACCTATTTTAAAAAGCTGGGAATCTACGGATTTCACAAAATGAAAAAAAATGTTAGTTTGTTTTTAGCTCATTTTCCTAGGGTGCCCGTGGTCCCCCAAAACTGTGCTGTAGCTTCCCTAAAATAATTTTCTTTGTGGCCCCATTAGACACATTTATGAATCTCGCGACCTCAAATACTATACGAACTAGGGATTCTGAAGTCTCAGGTTTTTCAAAGTCCCGGGACACGAGACGTGAGTAAGTCAAAGTCCCGGGACTTCCCGGGACTTGGGAGTCTTGGGACTTTTATTTCCCCTTCAATAAAATTATAAATTTATTAAAATTAAATATTTGTATGTATGTATGTACTAAAAAGGGATGATAACGGTAAATCTATTGAAAAAATATCAATGAATTGGGTAAAATTATGACCGTTACTTCACAAATCACAATACAGCTTTTATACCCTTTTTTGTCGTATTGAGACATTGATAACTTTGTACAATAGTGAAAAACATTTGTAAATAAAACAACATCAGGTATGAACATTTAATTATAATATTAGCGATTGCTTACATCCAATTTTATTTTGTTAGAATGGTTTTTTCGAAATTAAAATGTACAATTTGGCTGTCTTTAAGTCCCGGGACATTTAACAACAAAGTCCCGGAACTTAAGACAGCAAAAAACCTTAAAAGTCCCGGGACTTTTGTTTGGGACGTCTCGACACAGAATCCCTAATACGAACACTCAAATACGTTGAACATTACGGTAATGACACGAACTAAATAAGCTATTAGTTATTATGTGTTAAGAATATTAACCGTTTGAATACGCGCAAATAAGTCATTAATATGTCCCAGAGATACTGCGTGTTTTTGAGAAAAATAATTTTGCCCAATATACACTCGAATTCGATATTTTATAAACTTATATTGACTCAGTATAAATAGCACTACACATATTCATCAACATATTGCTTATATTCTATTAGAATACCAAGTATTTGATTTTTTAAATGTCTTGGACATCCGTGTTGCATATGTTCCGGACACGTGTGTCCGCTTGGTATTCAAGTGGTTAAAATATCCTTAGTAAAATATTATAAGTGAAACTTTAATAAGAAAATACTTTTGTAAGAGGCATCGCGAAGGCAAAACGATTGTTAATGATTGATATTACGTTAAGATTTTGCCAGTTTTTGTTTTTAAAACTACTTACAGAGTGCTGCTTTATTGAGTATTTAAATTTACAATGCAAAATGATTATCATCGTTGGCAATTTTTTTTCTAGAATTTCTAACACATGTATAGTGGGAGCGAGTCGAGAACTTTGTATGATTTTTTTAAAGATTACAATAAGTCGCTCTCATCGTCGGCGTAACATCAATGGGCCTAACAAGAAATGAGGCGAGTCCGAAAGCGTTAATTGGTGTATATATTATTATGGGTTTGAAGTTTGAATCCCGCCGCGATCCGCGGTGTGCTGATCAATTAGCTCCTCGGTCGGTTGTGATTTACGACTCCGCCTTCGGTGCGCCCCACCACACTTTTTATTCAATACATTTGCTAACTGGCTTGTTACCATGATTTGATTGCCAGTTTAAAGAATAGTTATTCCGATGTCAGGTGTAAATTTCTGGCACATTTAACAACTGAAAAGATCGTGTGCTTCCGTCATTTGGTCCCAAATAGACAGTCGAACTTTATTTGGGCTGCTGCTAGCGAAACGTTCTCTGATTTATCTGTTCACAACCGGAACCGCACTCTCGATCACTCAAATATTTATACCAATACCCTTTGCTCTATCTATTTTTTATGATCAAGTGCAAACGCACATGTAAAAATTTGCTTTCTGTTCTGATTAAAAATTGTTACGTTGATTGCATTGATCTTTATATTGAATGTTATTTGCCACTAATCTTTTTTAAATATTATAATAATGTTATAACTAAACATTTTTTTTTGTTTAAACTAGGTACGTCCAAATAAATCACAGGCAGCGATAACACATGTCACCGAAATATTGTTATTTGTTTTTGTTAAACACCTATGACAAATAACTTCATGCAATATCAATCATAATATGTACAGTAAATCGGGGGTCTCTAAACTACAATCTGCGAGCATCACCAATCCATTCCCGATAGTCGTATGTTGGTATAATTATCTAACTAGGTCTTAGCCCTAAGACTAAAAAGCTTGGAGACCTCTGTAGTAAATAGTAGCTTTCTTCTTCAGTATATCTTTATTTTCGCAGTCAAATTGTTGTAGTGTTTATGTGAAATTAAATGTTTAAATTTGTCGGTTTGTATTCATAAAAGTATTATGAATCCAGCGTGCGCTATGGATGGTGATAATCATTCGATGATTCGAAACCATTGCGGATGCTGTTGGCAAAACCAACCCTGTAACGCACGCGTACATCAAACGTGGAATTGACGGTTAAGTAGCCTAATTTAATGTCTCTATTATCGAACGAACTTTTGTCTTGTGAAACTCTTTAATGAAATCAATTATTGTAATTTTAATTCATACACATTCTTGTGCGCGCCAGTACCCAATATTAACGCCAATTAAATTCATTTATTGTTGTCAATGTAAATGAGAATCAATCTGGAAAAGATGCTCAACAAAGTGTCCGAGCGACTGGAATTTTGTTATCCGTGAGTAAGTAATTCTCTTCGCCGCCCGATTGAGCTTGTTTTGTTTCACTATTGATTGGGTTCGATTTTTTTGACCCGTGCCATTATATTATATCGCTAATAAATGAAATATTTGGATGGTGAACTCTGTCGAACTCGAGCGTTATGTTCGATAATTTTCTTGTACTCGTCATTTTACTCTAAATTTAATTCTACATAATTGAACTACTATTTTTTTAAATAATATATCTGTGCTGTGGATGCTTCTTAAAGTAGCTAAACATCCGTCACAGTTAGTTATACAGCAAGTGTTACAGCAAAATAAGAATATTGTCCACAACTTGCGATTTGATCAATGCGACATATTCAAGTAGGAATTTAGTTTTACAAGAATCGTAGAATATAGTTGATAGCTGTTTCGGGTTCACGATATCGTCTAGACACGTCGCACTCTCAACAAAATAGTATCGTAAAAATGCCTTTGTTTTTATTTATTTTATTAGAGGTTATACAGATATCACGGTTTGCTCGTAAAAACCAAACGATAGTTTATACATTCAGACTTCTTTTGTGTTGCAGCAAATGTACGATAATTTCAAATGACTCCTGCAAATTCAATTTTGTGAATGGCATGTTGTGAAACCGAAATATTTATAATTTATGCATTACATAAGTCTTGTCGAACTAGATACTTAGCTATTTTAATCTAATATACTTATTTCAAATAAATGCAAATTAAATCTTTATATTACATGTAATATAGATTTAATTGACATACTTTATTCATATAAATACGATTGGTTGTTGTTATTATTTGTTCTACAAAAACCGTCATAGTGTTAATGTTAAACTTTTTTGATTATTTGGAAAAATCTCCAGATAGTGTTCATCTTTCGTTTGCTTCAACCGGTTTAGTAAATAAAATTATATGTGACATTTCCAACACGGAAACTTCTGAACACGTGTCGTCTTCCGTATAGATTACGCTGCTATGCTCTCACGTGTCCCCCTATCTCTCTTTCACATTGACTGGCTTAACACGAGAGAGATGAAATGCATCGTGCCTTAGAATCGATTTGTAAACTTGTCTTTGGGTAATGGGGACATGGATGGGGCAAAGAATTGGATAGGAAATAGTCTCAGCGTAGCACAAAATATTTATAACACCTGCCAAACTGCCCAAAAAGAAGAAGGATACATAAATAGTTCCTTTGAATTGACATAAACAGCGCCTTTGAATTAATTTAATTGCGTTTTACTTTTAAGATGCTTCCTTTTTTTAAAGTCTCAACTACTTGGTGCTGCATATTATTTATCTAAACATACTCTTTACGTAAAGAAAAAAATGTTTTTATAAATTCTAATAAACATTCTAATAAACATAATTGTATTTCCTACTGTATATAATCAACCTATAATATTTAGTTTTTAGTATTAATAGGTTTTCGACACATTTAGACCTTAAAGTTTAATGGAAATCGAGTTATTCAGGTCTGGTTTATTGCGGGAGATTCTGATCCGCGAATCACTGATTGTTTTATATTATAATATAATGGATTCTTCCGTACACGTATTATCCGCATAAGAAAACACCGCACTTGCGACCATTCCTGTTATATTCACCATGTTATAGTATTATCATTGGTTTTATTTATTGCTGAAATAAGACAGCGCTATGGAAAATATTATATTCATTAGTTAATATTGTTGGATATAAACAGGAGAAATCGGAGTGAGGAGAATTTGTAGACGGAAAAAATACCGACGATGAAACTGTTAATACATTTTTAACGTCACTTACTTTCAAATTACAACCATTTCGTATTTTTATAAATTTAAATTTACGAAATTATATTCTGACTTTTATTTCATTTTAGAAACTTCGCATCCATTACATTACAGCTAAGACAATCACTATTGATTATGAATAAAATATTGTAGGTTGTTACAGTCAAACCTAACTTACGACCCACACATTATTTTAGGAAATATCTTATGAATGTTTAATATTTATATATATCATTTGATCTTAGCGTATTAGGCTCGCGACAGTGGTGCCCACTATTTTTTCCATGGGATCTACCATTGAATGCGATATGAAAAAAATGTAAAAATCATGTTATTATTAACCTAACGAAGTCCTCTGACGTACAGCATACTAAAAAAACCTAACATATTTATTTACTTGTTATCCAATTAAATTTTAAATTAATTTGTAATAATACCTCGACGTCAGAATATTTCCCCCCCATAAATTATTCTTCTAAACAAGATGGAGTAATCAGAATTGATTAACTGCAACTTATTTATCTCGTTATTTTTATAAATGATGTATTTAATGAGGTACACGGCTTTGGCTTTCCGATTATTTATCAACGCCCAATTAATTGTGCTCAGGTGACAGTACAGCCGTCTTGCGTGATGTTCCTACAAAGGAAATACATAGATAAAAACATTAATGAAAATGTTGGATTTAACGATCTTTAAATTTCTATCCAATGTACAAGTAATGTTAGCAATAAATAATAATTTAATAATAGCCGAGGCTTATTTGCTTACTTGACAATTTTACAATCTGGCTACATAAACATCGTATTTCACTCACTCGTGACTATCAGTTTCCAAGTTTTCCTATTCAATTTCTAATCTGTAGCGTGAATATTGATATCAGTCTTCTTCGTCTTTGGCGATGGTCGTCACCGAGTGGCTTTTCTCTGGACTACCACGTTAGACCATTGATTCAAATCTCCCCATGTATTTTAAATACGTAAAAATTAAAATTGCTAAATTAGATATGGTCTCATATTTTAATTTCAAGAACACGATGATAAAAAAAAACATAATTGCACAACGTCGTTTGAGCTAATGGTTTTATAATAAAAATTCTATAGAAAATCATAAATTATTGAAAAAATAGAGTTAACAAGTGCGGTTTTAAAACTCCAGCAGGACATGGCCTTTATCGCAGGGCTGAGTCAGGAAAAAAGACGACTCTGACTGTTTTAAATAACCAAAAATACTCCAAATTGGTTTTTTCAAATATGTTTTTCTGTGTAACTAATAAATCTGTATACCATTAGATCACTCTAGTTTGTAGAATAGATTCTAGTAGATTTCAACAATCAATATGATGAATATACCAATAATTTTTCAATATCTTTAAACTATTTTCCTCCGGTTTTTGCGACTCTGATTCCACATCCGGAAAAAACACCCGACTTTATTGACCGGGTTCGGACCGGGTAGCTTCATCAAATTTTGCCCCGCGCAGATCTATACTATATATATATATATTAAACATATATGTATACATTTTGTCTTTGAAAAATCATGGGATTGACAAGTTCATTCAATTGGTACATATTAATAGAGAATATATGAGAATTGTATAATCATTTTTCAATTATATTTATACTGCCTTTTCCGGCACAGTATGTACAGTCTGACGATCAACATAAAAAAAAGTTGTGTATTTCTTTTTTACCCATTTTCATTTTTTTCTGCTGTTTTCAAAATAATCCCATTGGTAATTTGGTATCGTCTGTTGGGAGGCTGGTACATTATTCATGAACATTTTTTTATGCAATACAAACCGCACGTCTACAGCTTCCGCTTTCCATCTCCCTTTTCATGGCATCGTTTGACCACTCATTTGAATGCACCATTGTAGTACAAAATTGTAATTTAATTTTTGATTACCGAACTTGAATGTTACCTCCAAAACTGAAGACAAATGCAATATTTAATTATTATTTTTGATACTTGAAATCTTCAGTCAAAATTTCATTTGATTAGCTATTTTTTTTTAAGTATGTTCATCCTTATTATTTATTAGTTATTGCTTTTACAATATAGAATATTATCTTCAACTATTTTACATATATGTACATTATAAATGTTAATCCATCTTTATTGCCAGTAAAGTCCTGGATTTGTCATAAAGAAAACTAAGTGACAAAACATCATAAATCAGATATTGACGCTCTATCAAGAATCCCCAGTCCAGTTAATACCGTATAACTGTTCTTTCTACATATTGCGAAAACAATATTGTAATTGACGGAGATCAACTGTTTATAGTTATTTTTTGTCCTTTTTATCACGAAAGAAAGTAGATATAATAATACTGATGTCGACAAGATATGTTTTAGGAAATATTTTTTTCGAAGATTTGTTTTGCGATAATAATGAGTCGTATAAATATTTACTGCCAAAATATGTTTTAGCGATATTTTACTCATCAGCCATGCATACCACTGGTTTCATAAAAGCGTATGTATTTAGTTCATAATAGCACATAATCTATTTATGCCTAGATCGTTTGTGTTGGTTGCTAAGCTGGATATCCTATCTAGGCAGAAGTAAATGACGCCGAGCTTAAGTGAGAGAAACTCACTCATTAATCATTGCGAAGCTCCACCAGTCACGTTGCAGTCCTCTGTAAAGCTTTATTTTAAAAATAAATCTTTCTATTGTAACCATTAAGATCGTGGACTCTTTTTTTCTTGATTAAAGCTTTTAGTGGACGTTGTTGGGCGTGTATTTTATATTAATCTCGTTTGTATCTTTATTCAAAATGCCGATACGAATTTCATAGCATCGTTTTACTTCTAAAATATATTTATACACTTAACTTATTTAAAATAATAATTAATCTACATTAACTTAACGGCGCCGCTGTGTCAGCGAGTAGTAAACGTTTAACAATTCAATTCATATTTACTGAAGAATTGTAGAATATGGAGTGCTATAAATATTAGAAATTTAGACATCTTTAAAATAAAAGATTTCTCATTCGATATTGTAATCAGCGATTTTACGAAAAATGTATGAAAAAAAAATATCCTCAATTTTATTTTTAATATGCTTTGCTATTAACTGATAAGTGACAAAGTTAATCGAAAATGACGATTTTTTTAGTGATACTAAATATATTTCGCTTATAATAATTTTCACTGAAAATAGTTGCGTCATTTTCAAAATATTGAATATAGGTTATTATTATGAATGTTTTTTAAACGCATACTATGATATCTCGATTTTAATTTTAGCAGTGTTGCTATAAGATGATGTTTATATCATATAAATATGATTGTGTTTCATATCAGATTTTCTTTTTTCCATCAGATGCCGCGTCCGACTCCGCAGCGTAGTTTTGGAAGGAACATTCGGTCGAGTATATCGAGGAACGTATGCCGAAGAAGAATGTAGAGAGAGAGAAGTCCTCGTAAAGACTGTCACAGAGCATGCTTCCCAAGTTCAGGTTTCTCTTCTGCTCCAGGAAGGCATGACTATGTATGGACTGGCTCACCGGCATGTCTTGAGTGTTCTGGGCGTTTCTATCGAAGACCATACAGCGCCCTTCCTCATATATCCGCATAGTGGATATACAAATATGAAAAAGTAAGTCAACGATTAATATCTCTCGTGAATTATCTTCCGATTTGACGACTTATGAATGATGATTTCGTTATATTTGAGTTGCTATAAGATTTTATAATAATATTTTTGATTTTTTCACAGGTTTCTTCAGAAATGTAAAGTAACAAATGAAGGAGTTGCGCATACATTAACGACCCAAGAAGTAGTAGACATGGCAATACAAATTGCGCAAGGTCTTCAGTATCTACATAAAAAACACATTGTGCATCGAGATATTGCAGCCAGGAATTGTGTGTAAGTATTCTTAACATTATTATAAATCCTACGAATATTTTATAATTATCACAAGTTGTCTTCTATCGATACAGCTATAATTTCTTAGATCTAATCGTGTATGTATTGACATATTTTTTTCTCATTATGAGCAGTTAACAGGTTTAAGATGTATACAAAAATTGTAACTATTTAATCTTACATACTATTGATCTTTTTCCTCTCAGTGTGGACGAGAAACTTCGCGTCCAGATAACCGACAACGCCCTATCCAGAGACCTCTTCCCCGCCGATTACCACTGTTTGGGAGACAACGAGAATCGTCCAGTCAAGTGGCTTGCGGCGGAAGCCCTCCAAAGAAGATGCTTTTCCCCGGCGAGTGACGTATGGGCGTTTGGCGTATTGTTATGGGAGCTGACCACTCTCGCACAACAACCGTACGTGGAAGTGGATCCCTTTGAAGTAGGAGCTTACCTGAGAGACGGGTACCGATTGGCGCAGCCTGTGAACTGTCCCGACGAATTGTACGTATAGTTTTACAATTGTAATTGTTAAAATATGTTAACAATAAACCATTATATTTTATTTTGAAATAAAATATTATATAATTTAATTACTATAAAAACATTCAGTACATTGTTGTCAAATTAGTTTATATATTTTTATCCGATCACTATGCATTCACTTTCATACATAAAACGATTAGAGAATTAATGTTTCGAGAAGTGAATATGCACCTTTGTAAGAAAGAATATTTAATCAATCCGTAAAAAAAACACCAATATAGAACCATGTTAATTTATTTCGAATCTATTTTTATTAGCATTGCTGATATTTGCCTCATTAAAAATTATCTCTAATTCATTTTAAATATCTAATTTATATGTTTTCTTGATTCCGTCAGGTTTGCAGTGATGGCGTACTGCTGGGCCATGTCTCCAGACGAAAGACCGACGCTGCCACAGCTGCAAACTTTCCTTCAAGATTTCTACTCACAATTGACGAGATACGTGTAATGTGACAACTTTTACATCAATCGCGTGTTTTTCTTTTTTTGTGAGGGAACAATTACACCACGTGACTGACTCGTAAATGCAACCTAAAAGAGTCGACCTGTTGGTGTATGGAGAAAGCAGTTTTTTTTTTATTTAAACATCAAACATTATAATTATTATAATTATTTTTTAAAAAAATCAAGTTATACCTAAAATGTGCATTTTTGTTTAACAGCATTAATTTTTCATAAATGTTAATTTATTGATATAGCTGGAACCTACCCACATACATATGTGTACGAATACAAAAAAAATAATGAGAATTCAAATGTATTATCCAATCACATTGTTATAAATGACAAACTAGATAATATTTACGTCAATGCGTAGAAATAAAGAAATAATTTATTAGTTATATATTTTATTTCGAAAGAATCGTCACCATGTTAGCACCAAATGAATCGAAAACTCAAACTATCTAACATAGGCTCAAACTATATTTATAATAGTTGGTTACAAAAAGAATTACAACTTTCTTCTAATTAAGATCTGGTGATTACTTTCGCGACTAAATAATGTATTAGTAATAAATTTAATGCAGCTGTGTTTCATTAATAATTGATCGTTAATTTAATCGCTCTAACCGATACTGCATCAGTTATTGCTAAGTGTGCCAAAACGAAATTATGATAGGAAATAATTAATTGATATGTGTATCTATGTAAGTATAATATAATTAAGTGACAAAGAAAAATACAAAATAGTTTCTACTAATTATTGTAAATAAATTAAATTTTTATTGCGAAAAATAGACTTATGGGCAAATTTATCGTTTTAGAGTAAAATCGTAGTTTTTTGTACTTTTAATATTGCCAAAATATATTTCACAGTGATAACGATTTGTGGCTAGCTGTATGTGGCTTGGCTATTTGTGATGATTATCTTATGTAATATTGAAATTTTACAATGTTGTAGTACAATGATATGAACGAAATACGTATGATTAGTGCCTATGTTCCTTGGTGAATACATTACACAACAACTTAGATCTATGAATGCGCCTTGTATTTATAGAGAAACCTACCCGTTTATATTAAGTTTTATATTCTTTTCTCAAGATATTTATGCAGAATTTAGCATTAAAATCGAAGTATTTTTAATATTTATTTCATTTAGTTAAATATAAATAATCAATAGATCAGCATTTATTTTTCATTATAAGTTAGAAAAAACTTTTATTTGAAATTATGAATGTGCATTTATTCAATATATTTTTTATTTGCTACAGATAACTATCGACCGTACATTAAAAAAAATCATATCTGTCTCATATGTTTTATCTTTTTTTTTGTAAAATACCTATTTATTCAAGTGTAAATGCCCTGCCATGTAAATACGTGTTAATTGTACATTTTTTGTGAATAGTTAATAATTGTAAGTAAATATTTATTGTCGCTTCCAAATGCTCCAGGCGATTAATTTTAAATATACTTAATGTCATAGGCGTACATATAAAATGGTACCCATACAAATAAATCGAATACGAAATTATCATTGATTTTATTTTATAATATCCGACTTTATCCCTTATTCCTGAACAATCCCAATTAGTTATCTATTATTGTAACTGCAAGTTTAATATTTGCAAAATCCCACCAATTAAATTATTTTTTACAAAATTAAACACAAATTTTGTGAAGCAAAACTTTTTGAATTAATAAAATTATTCACTATAAATTGTAGGTGGTTATTGAATTAACACTGTATTTAAGCCTTCAATTTTAAGGAGAAAATTTATTGTAACAATATATCGGACCGAAATAAAATGAACCAATAGCGAGAATCGAATATTCTTACATCGGTGGGTACACTTATCGATATAGCAAGCATTATATACTTTCTTTTTCATTTTTGCTCCTTTCGTTTCCTGTATCGTCTCCGTTTCTCTTTTACCTTTTAATGTAAGGAAAGCTTTGAAATGCTTTTCAATTTTATTCTATAGGATAATATATTTACCGAAGTATGTAAGGTAAAGCGATATGTTCTCGAAGTTATGATTTTGTCTACGGAAATACCGAGAGACTTCCAAAGCCTTATAAAATGTTCGGTTCAATGAACGATGACGTTACGGGTTTTTAGTATGAAAATATACTTTATTAAATTATTATCGAAGTTATTGAATTTAGTTTTGTTTCAATTTCGTTACTCCTGCTAGGAAATTGAAGTAAAAATCAATTTATTCGCAATTAAGAAAAATAGATCAAAGCTATGCAGTTAATTTTGGAAGACATCGACTCTGATTTGAATAACTACAACTATGCATTTCGGTGAATATTTTATTTTTCAATATAACTATAATCTTGCGCTGGTTCAAAAGAGTCTCTGGCACATGTAACTTTTTCGAATGATGGAGCTAAAAGAAGGTCTTCGATTTGAGAATAATTCTGGAATCTGTAAATTGGACATTTTTTCGCCAGAATTTTCGGAAACAATTGTAAGTGATCAACCCCGGGTCCCCGGGTCTCCTGAATCCTAAAAAAAACGTGAATTCCGGAATCGAAAAAAGGGTGCGGGATTGTATGCCTTAGTCACTAATGCTTCCTTGGCTTATATTGAAATATATACATATATGTATTTTTTTATCGATGTCCACTTTCAATGTGGCCTCCAAATGGAGATATTTCAACAAAAGTTTTTCTACGAGAACTGTTTGTTACTCAGTCACTCAACTTCTCTTTTTTCAAAGAGAGCAGTAGGTATAGAAGGATAAGGCTAGGACAGGACTAGTGGTTAACTAATCGCTGTTGCTACGTCCGTTTATTAAAGGATTGGAAGGGTTGGAGGGAACATAATAAAATATGTTTTAAAAAAATGCATTATCCAAATTTACTTGGTTGACAGTATTGAAATAATCATGTGCAACGGTAAAATTCAGGGAATGTTTGTAGTATATTAAACTGAATAAACCGACAGAATATTTCCAACATCAGTGATAAAATAAAAAGTGACAAAATAAATAATAATAGTCAGGCAGTATCATTGCGCTACATTCTAAATAACACACACGTATTTATTCTGCAGTTTAAATTAAATATTGAATCTTATGCTAAAAATTCAAGTTTAGATGTTGTCCACATCTCTAATGAAAACATAAAACAACTATCCACAGAAAAAGATTTTAATAAACCTCATCATCCAAGCCAACATTACAGAATAAAGCAAATGTACTGTCCTATAACAATTAAAGATATCGGCTGGAGTTAATTGAAACGATTTAAATCTTGTAGACTTCCATAAGTTTCGTTACAAGCGACCCGGGCTTCACCTTGCGGCATCTTCAAGCATTTAAGTACACGAACGAACTGTCAGAAATAACGTGACTACGGTATCTAGTGACGACTTATGCAAGTGAGTATAGGAATTATATTCTTTTGAATAAAAACTCGCTGAATATGTACAATGCATACATTATATGAGCCCTCGAGAAGCGAGTATACTAGTAAAATGGTAAAACTTTTTTATTACATACATTTAAGTACATTCACGTCTTTACTTTGTGTTTTGGTGGATTGCATATTTTTATTTTACTGAGATAACACTATTGCAATGTGTATTAACTGAGGTTACTTCACTTTTACGATGCTTTAAGACGTGTAGAATGTTACAACGTATGTAACATTTTTTTTAAAATACCACTTGGCTCACTTCACCTCTAATGGACCCATATGAACAGCAATCTATTATTGAGAAAAATGCATACAAAAACCAGGGTCTCCGAGACACTTGCTCCACGAATTTAAGACACAGATTTTATGAATTTGGATGCTATTTTTGGAGTTTTTTTTAAGTCGCTATGAATCTGTGAAAGTTTATCGATCGTGGAAAGGAAAAAGGACGTAACCCACAGTTTTTTCAAAACACATTTTTTTCGATAATCACAATTTACACAGCTTGATACACGTTCTATCAAAAGGATTGTAAGCTGCAAATGCCAAATAAGTATCTAAATTTAGCTTTAAGATTTAAAGAGAAGAAAATTGCAATCATGAAAAAGGACTTAAAAAGGTTTTTCTTAAATAATTTATTTAATTTATAATAGATTAAATCAATTTAACACCAGTTTATAAGTCTCCGTGCACTTCAAGCTTGTGTATATTTATTTCATAATTTGCCTTTGACCCAAAGTCATCAAAAAACTTTAGTGCCTCCTGTAAAATTCGCGTGTGTGGGTTACGTCCCTTTTCCTTTCCACAGTCGATATGGCTGTACAGTATTTAACATACATACCTACTAGCTGATATATGTATGCAGGTTTACTTATTCAACCCGAAAAAACCCGTCCACTGTATTGTAAATAAAACTTTTTTTAGCTTCTTGGCATATCTTTTATCCAGGGTCGATTGCATGCCCCTCATTTTGTATAGAATATGGCTCCGCTGATACTTTCCACCTTTTCCTTTCACATTCTACATACCTACTCTTAGGGTGACAATACGATTTATTAAAATTACGAATTTTTTAGCCGTAATACTAACGTAATTTTGTGAATACCTTGGTGTATATTAACTACATTATAATATAAGTATGGTGGATCAAATGAATTTTCAAAACACTGTTATAAGAAAATGATTACTTTGGATAAACCTGTCTTTAAATTTGTCACAACACTGATTAATTTCATATTTACTGAAAAGAGTTTTATTTTAATTAATAATACTTATAAATAAATGTATACCTGTCTTTAAAACGATGTTCCTTGAACTAAATTAAAAATAATACCTGAATACAGAATTTAAAAAATGACCAAGTTGAAAAAATCAGGGAGTCATTAAAAACGAGCTACTCCGACTGTTTTCTTTGATTGAAGTTATTAAAACAAAGTATATATATGAATTTAACATTTTTTTAAAAATCGCAATCCCATTTGTAAATGCTGGATTGGGAATCGCGGTACTTTTCACGAATCCACAGCCCTGTGAAAAACAAAAACATTTAATCATTTAAGGTTTTCAATACTTAAAAATCTTAATATTTTTTTTGGAGTCGCCATTGATATTTTTTTTACTTTTCTTCATACATGATTTCCGACTTGATTGAAGTTGCTTCTGTGGGAACAATTGTTCATAATTTTCTTTTTTTATCCCCTCGTACACTAATTTAATTTTACGTTTTTTAAACACATTGGCGTTATTGGTACAATATATTATATTTGAATTTATAATAATTACCTTACTTGCCCTCCTCCACCCACCAATGCTTTCTCATCCGTTAATTGTATACGACAGTATCCAGTGGCGTAATAAAAGCTTAACGAATCAATGGTTGTTTTGTTGACTGGGAGCATCTTAGGAGCAGGGCAGAAAAGTCTGCAGAAAAACTATCCTTCAAAAAAACAAACATTTTCTGAGACTTAATCACTCTTCGTATGACGCCGAATATTCCATAAAAGCTTTAATCTTTATAATATAGTTGCAGAAACATCGGCATTTAATGACATAAATTAAAATTACATATAGTGTAACATGGTCACTCTATTTTTTGTAGCCTTCGCCTTCTTTCGTTTTTCAGTTTATTCCTATTTGCTGTTTTCTTCCTACATCCCCGAAACCAATGTAGTTTTGCCACCCGTTTTCGATTTATCCCAACTGGTAACTAGCGATAGAATCTGCAAAGGATTACTCCGGTTCAAGAAAAGATATTGGTTCACCGAAATGCCGCTAAAACTTTACTGTACAGCAATTTTCTACATCCACGGAAGTAACGCTGATAAAAAGATTTTTGAATCTGTTCCCTTGTACATTTTAAAACGATCTCTTGGCTAAATTAAACATATTCATCTGATTATAAATATTCTTGTAGAGAAAGCTAGTGTCACGTGGGAATCATTGTATAATTGTGGGAAAACTAATCGCACGAAATCTCGCTGCGTTTTTATTACCTTTGAATTTGGTGGTTACTTTGTGGATTAATTATTTTCATTGTATAATTGAAGATGGTAACATTGTAATTTATTCCTCTTGAAATAATGCATCGCAAATATATTAGAATTAATAGAAATCGATAAAAGACCGAATTCAGTTGATTCTTAATTATAACTAATGCATTCAAGTGATTAATTAGCTGGTTTTCCTCCTCCTAAATGCTTACCACTCTTTTCGCTAGTACTTGCGAGTGGTTAGTCTCTTCACTTTTTACGCCCAGTTAACGGTAAAACCCCCCAGACTTTTTGATTCTAGTGCGTGCAATAATTTAGTTGGACGTACATGTATATTTATCATGAAAAATTATGTGTAAAAATTCTCCTCAAAGAAGAGGAATATATATATATGTAGGTCACCTATAACAGGATTTTATAATAAATTACAATATAACTTATCTACTATTAAATTATCACACGGAGTATTAATATGCGAATCCTATATATTTTTCGTGATATAATAATTCCGCATATCTCGATTTGGTTCCATAAAATGCATAAGATGGGAGATTTTTGGGCTTTATCCCTTTTTATTCAGGCAGCTTTAGTGCCCGAAGGTCGACCAAGGCGGAGAGAACAAATAAATAAGAAACGTAATATGAAACAATATTTTTGGGATTTTCTGACTTTTCTTGCCTGGCTTATCCAATATAGACATTTTCCACGACTTCTGCCTAAGCCACGAAAAGCGATATATGTGCAAGGGAAACGGTCGTACCGTTATTGAAAATCTTTTTCGCTTAAAGTAGATTAGAGAAAACTGTTTTTAACAATATTTTTCACGTAATATATCCACCTACCATATTATAGTATTTATAACATCTTAGCTGTTTAGGTCACTCGAGATTTAGAAAATAAATTGTTTAAATTTGCAAAGTAAAGTAATTTGTGAACACTTTGGTATCGAAAATAATTAGATTACAGAACATTTTTTTGTGAATTAATTCTCATGACTTATTATTTGATTCTCCATGTATCTATAAGTTTGTTGAAATTCTGAGCTACCTGCTGCAATGGCAGTCGTGGCCGAGCGGTTAAGGCGTCTGACTAGAAATCAGATTCCCTCTGGGAGCGTAGGTTCGAATCCTACCGACTGCGGATATCTTTTGAACTTTTTTTTATGAAACACACTGCTTATCTATTATTAAATAGACCGAACATTATTTTGATATATTTTAGTGGTTTTGATCATTTTTTTAATATTGATTTTTTTCAGATATTTTTTTTTTCTTACTTTTATATCAAACGTTTTTACTTTCATAATTAACATAATCAACTCATTTATCTAAAACGAGAATATAATACCAAAGTTAATTTAATTAAAAATAATTTTATACACTTTGCTTCCAGATTTGAGTAAACTGAATCCCAAAGGATTCGCTTTATTAAAGATAAAATCATGTAGTAAGGCGAGCAACAGTCGCCCATAGCTAACTCTATGAGAAACGGGATTATTTAAGTAATGAGGCACATAACGAACATCATTGTTGGGTGTGTACGAAGCTATCAATTCTGTATATTATGTATTCGAACCATTTTATTAAAGTATAAAAAGTTATACTGTAATATAGGCGATGTCTCTTTATATCGCACCTGCGATTATTTAAAGCAACATACTTTCATGGACCAATTCGTAATAAAAATAAATTTAAACTCAGTTACAAACATCAATATACTAATAAATATTGAAATAAAAAGGTATTCAAATCTGTGAGTTGAATTCTCTTTCCGTATATATTAAAGATAAAAACCTAAATTATGGTGTTTATGTGAGGCCGTCCAAACGAGTATTAGAGAAAATAAATCAGAATAGCTTAACCCATTTAATCGGAACCTTTATTGAAAATCAATCAAGTATCTTAAACGAGAAAAACTTTCAATGTGAAAACTCGCTTTGCATGTAGGTTTACCTCTTTTGTCCGCCCTTTATTCTGCCTAAAAAGCAGTTTTCTTTTATGAAAAGTGATGGAATGTGCGGTACACTTAGCAATTTTCCACTCGACATTCTTAGAGGGTGAAAAGCGATGGCTTAAGAAGCTTTTGAACTTAAAAGAGTTTGATAATGTGTGAGAACGAACAGCTGACAGGCATTCACAACGAGAATATAGAGCTTTTCATATAGAATTCTTTAGATTTCTTTCAATTGAAGCATTGAATTATTGTTGAATGTACACTTTTTGCTGATCCAGAAGTATTTGGTGTGTTTTCATGCAAATAAAAGCTTGCAATAATTCTTTGAAAGAACTTTTCATATACAGAAAAATTTCTTTACTCAGCAGCCGGCTTTGATTTTTTTCCTTGATCGTTACATTTGTAATAAAATGTTTAATATATGATAAAATTATTTTACGTTTTTCTCCAAGAGAAACTCTCCTTTTCTTCATATTGGTTAAAAATATATGTATTTGTGTTCTAATTTTTTAAGTGCTTAGTTTTGATAAAATATCATTAAATAACTGTTTGGAAATAATAACGCAAAATAAATGTTTGGTGGTATCATTTTGTTTTTTAGATATACATAGTTACTGGTTGAAAAAGCTAATTTTATAAAACTGTCGAACGTCGATTTTTTAAACAAGTATTTCCGAATGAACTTTTTTTGTCAAAGCCTATATACATTACATAATTAACGTACCATTGGGTTTTATAGTTAGTTTTAGGGTTATTTGAGACATTGATTGATTTATTAATACTATGAAATTTAGGGTTCCCATTCAGTACCCATCTAGATAATAATATTCTAAGCGCACAACTAGGTGAAGTTTGAATTTCTTGCAGCTAATTGCTACATCAAAGTTGGTTTGCCTAAAGATAATGTCATCCTGTGAAAGATGAACGATGATTAATCGCCATACTTACTCACCAGCCCTCGTCGCTATAGTTTGCATTAAATTTATCAGGCGCCTTTCCTTGGACGGTCCATCCATCATCCTTCGGGAATATCGAGATCGGAGACAAGGCGAGGTTTCCTTATTTTTTTCCGCCCGCAGGGATCTTATTATTATATTTTCGTTTGAATATTTTCGCAACCTTCATCCGTCTTGTTTTTTCTGGAATTTATCATAATTTATCTAGTATGTTATATGGGCCACAATGATCAGTTATGTCAACGAATATTTTACTTAACATGAATAATTTCTTCAGTTATTCAATTATCTATTGCTGTTTTTCAAATAAAATGTGCTTAAATATTTATTTATTTTTTATTCAATCCTCCAGTGATGTTTAATTAAATATAACATACAAAAATCGATATAAATTCAAATTTTTCTATGCACTTTATTTCGAGAGTTGTAGACAATATATTGGATAGACTATAAAGTCTATAGTCTATCCCAGACGGGTATCCATAGATTTTATTTTTTAATTACTGTACATAATATACGCAAATCTAAAGAAAAGGAAAACTTTTCGTTGATTTTTTAAAAATGTAAAAAGAAATATTGGCTTCTTAATTCTACACTTTTTTTTTTGAGGTTATATAAGAATGCTGGTGCTATAGAATGTTTGAAAAAAACTTAATCGTGCAAATTTTGTATTATCGCGCACGTTTTGTCACAAACGACCCGGGTTTCGCCTTCCGCCATCTTCAGGCATCCACGGATGAAGACAGATGAAACCCGGGTCGTTCATTAGTGACAAAACGTATAGCAAGCAGTGTGCAAGATTTAAAGAATTCACGAGTTCATTTAATATTGAAATTCCACCTGAAAGCACTTTCAGTCGAAATCTTAAATTATATAAAATAATAAATAAAAACAGATTTGACGAAACGGTATCTTTCAAAAGTAAGAACTAGAAAAAAGCATTTTCAATAATTTATATTATTATCCCTAAAATAAGATCGATTCGTTTGTGTTTGAGATTGTAATGCGATGCATTCCCAGTGAATCAACAACATCTAGCGCTGGATTAATGGGAAATGGATGTTTTGTTTGAACATTGATTGACTCCCTCTCGCCGTTAGCCTATGTTTTTCCCAACATTTTCTTCTGCGAGAGGGGAAGAGATGATAGGAAAATGAACGGGAAATTCGAGATGAGGGAAAATGCAATAGCAACCCCACCGTGCTTCGTGTTAAGATAGATCCCTTATTTGCCAGATTTACTGCAAATAGCTTGACACATTGATTAAAGGGGCTAACTTACATAGGTTTGTTTGACTAGTAAAACCCAACATGAATAATTTTCCACACAAGAAAAGATGTAAATTTGGCCTTTCATTGACTTTCTTTAGTAAGCGCAATTATTGAAACAAAACAATTATTACGTTACGAGTTATAAAGACTTTCTTTAAATTTCAGTGACTTTAATTATTAAACATTTGTATCATAATGATTCAAATCATTAATTTGTACACTTTCGATGTAGTAAAGTATTTTGAAAAAATATAATAATCGATTAAATTATTTATGATAACCTACTGTTAGATAAAATAGGCATATGCAACGCGTAAAGGCCATTGGGCTCAAAAGGCTCCAAATTTAAATTTTCAAAAAAATAGGTCAAAATGAATATTTTTCTTTTTCGCCTGTACGTACGAAATAAAAGTCTGTGTATTTTGTTAAAAAATCTTGCAAAAAGACGTTTACGGTCCTTTATATACGTCGACAGTTGGGATTTTACAACTCGAAGTATATATTTGTTTTCTTTGCATAATTTTTATGTTTGTAAACAAAATAGGTGCTCTTTGATAACTTTTCCATATGAGCCCAAATTTTATAGTTACGCCACTTACGAGATTTGACGAAATTGGCAATGTGTAGTGCAAAATACCATATTTGTGGCGGTGTATAATTTAAAAAAAAAGTATATATTGTCAAATATCCGCTGCGACCAACGAGTGACAAGATATTTGAAAAGTGGAGAAGTTTCCGCATATATTTAGTGATAATTTACATATATACAAGAAGGCTGGGGTTCGTTGGAGGAATTGCGACAGAGAAAGACGGTTCTGTTACTTACATTGATCGCCAACGTGACGGGAATGCTTAAGAATGTGGATAAACAATAAATTTTGTGAAGCAGTAAATAAAACACTGGACTTGAATTGGTATATACTACGATGATTTGTGTGGCTAAAATAATTTAAATGTGCGTTAAATCATTTTTTCTAATAATTTTCTAAATAATCCATATAAATTTATACAAGCAGTCATTAGAAAACAATATCATAACTTTACTAAAAATTATTGCTTATCAATGAACCAACAAATAATATTTTAATGAAGCAAATATTTTATGATTTGAAATTATATACCTTGTATCGCAATACATATAATACAATCTTAAAATCTTTAAAAAAATCCCATTAAAATGACGTCACTTCAACTTTGAAATAATTTTGTTTAGTCTTTTATTTGTAAGTAATCAAGGAACTCACGAAGAGCATTGCCAACATCTGAAATAAAATGTATTCAAAAAGTTTCCTATTCCAAAGGGGAATGTTCTGGTATTTACATAAATTATGCGAAACATAATTCAGTTTTATCCTGCTTTTTCATATCAAATACCGTACCTGCGATTGTGATTTTTTCACAAAACAATGCCAACTTGTACGAAAAAAATATTCAAATATTTTATTATTCCGAAGAGACATACAAAAAACAACACACAAACAACTAAGACGAAAAAGATTTTACTCAGGCAAACGTTTTGCAAAATATTGAAATTCCATGAAAAGAAAATTTAATACGTTATTATTACTTTCCGTTCTTTGATTATCTTTCATGGCTTTTTAAATATAGATATCAAATAATGAACGAGTATTTAGGTCAAATACGTTTTAATGAAATTTTTGTATTATGTGTAGCTGAACCATTTTCATTTATTTCTGATCTTTGTTAGTGTTATTTTGTTGACCCACATTTAAAAAATGCTGATGCCTTTATTCATTTACAAACCTATTTGTATTTTTATTATAAAAATGATGTGAATTTATTCCTTTGATAAATCAAGCCTCTTCAAAATTTGTCCCCAGTGGATTTGTGAAATTTTCACCCCCCGGTCTTCAGAGTTATTTATGTTGCAAATTCATTCCGTTTGCATTTTTTTACTAGACTGATTGATATTCAGATGTATACTATTTACATGTTTCGTATAATTTTAGTGCCTTGAAAAGTGCCTTTAGTGCTTTTTTCCCATGTAACGCGATGAAACGACATTCCGGCACCTTTTATCTTGACATTTTTAATGTTTCAAATTAATTGCGAAAAAAAAATGTTTATTTTCCTTTAAAAACTTTTTATGACGAAATAATTTGAAATATTTTTTAAATCATGATCTCCCGAAAAACTAAAAAAAAATATCACAACGAATATCGATTTCTGTTTGAAGGCGTTGAAGCCATATCATCTACATTGCTTGTACATTGCACAAAAGTTTGACAAGATTTGAGTTCCGGTACCTTTTTTTCAAAAAAAGCACTGCTTATAGATATTATAAACATATAATTATAACCAGAAATAGCTTCAATACAATAATTTTCGACATGTTATTCGATTTATTCACAAATGTTTTTTTTGGGATCATACTTTGGGTGGAATGTTTTTTTAAAGTTGTAATTATATTATGAAAAAATTGTGTTGATTTTAATCCATGGTAGAGATAATATCACTATAATGGATACAACTGCTTCGTTATATTCAGAGTTTTATATGTCTGAAGGACTCCTCCCTGCGGGTGGCTATGGTAGGCCCCGCACAAAGGCAGTTAATCAAGCAGGTCGCCATTTCAGACGACAATTTTTGTTCAATATAATTATCTTATTCATAAAGTAAAACTTTGTAACCTAAGTATAATCAACTTGATGGAGCCTAATTTTTAGTGTCACTTTCAAAAATATTAATATTCTATTCGGACTCTATGGAGCAGCCTTGCACGTTGGATTCTTTCGAAAGCAATTTCATAATAAGTAAATCTGAGAAGTACAAAAACAACATCTTATTCACTATAATTAAACGATAGCTTACTCGAGAATAATAATTTTATATGTGACTTAAATCAATGTGTGAAGGATAAAATAATGTATGTCATAATGTGGATGAATTAACAGCTTATTCAAATGTATTGTAGAAATTTTATATGGATTAAAGTTTATTTCTCAATGTAGTTTTTGCAGTAATAGTGAAGACGCCATTACTAGTATGTACTCGTTAAAAGCCTTACAAAATTATAGATGGCGGTGGCGATAGGCGGAAGAACCATCGGAGGGCGAGGGAGATAAAGCACGGGTCACATGACCGAGATCATCCCCCTGTCACACATTTATCACATAGGGGTGGTAAACGACAACCGACGAGATATGATAGCTTTATTTTTCCATCAATCATTATCCGTTTTCAATGTTGAATGTTGTCGTTTATTTTGAACACAGTCACAGAATATATTTACGAAAATATTGATGGTGACACTGGTATAGGAAAAGAATTTAATATATCAAATCAAATACATCAAGAATACATAAACTCACAATCTGTTTATAAAATATAACTTATGTTTTTATTCTAAATTTATAAAGACGACGGTGGGCCACTTGAAAAGAGTGATCTTGTTAACGTCACACTGGAAGCAGACCAAGAAAGAGATGGATTGTCCACTAACAGTATGAATAGGGCAAGATTAGAAACCCAGAAGTAGTCGCAGTAAAAATAACAGCCAATTATTAATGAAGCCATATGGCGTCGATAAGAGCATAGGCAAGAGGAACTGAAGATTTAACGAAAGTAATCAATTAATAATTTGACTTTTTTTATTATCGTTAATAATTCATTTCATACCAATAGTACATTACAGTTACACCATATCCACCGGATAACGTATTTAAAACCTAGACACCAGAAACATTATACATAAATTGTAAGTATGTATATTGAAATAAAATGCCAATTGGAATACTTTGCAGCAGGAAACTAATGGCACATTGTTTTGCGTTCATCTCTTGCAATGTGTCTAATAGATTCGGTATTCATTGAGAGTTGAGACTGTAGGAATATATGTATTTACTGGGCAGGTCGTCTATGTTTTGGGGTGTTTCTGTGTACACAGTTATAATGAAATTTTTGATTTCTATGCCAGTTTTTAGCAGTGCCAGTAAAATGCCCGAGTATTGTTTATGATTCGAATAAATCGTGACAATTAAAACGAATATGAATTTGTCATGAAGCCAAAACATTTATTACGTGAATCGCGTTTACTAAAGACGAAAAATAACACAAAACATCAATTTATACAGGCATTCACCGACAACCAACGCGATAAATTTATACGCTAGCGAATGTTATTAATAAGTGATACTGGTCTTTGATAAATGTTCTTCAAAATTAAAAAAAGCCATTCAGATTTTTTAAATGTGTGCTATAAATTTTGTTTTGCTCATTGAACATTGAGGTTGGTAAAACAATTTTAATATTGTAACCTAAACAAATTCAAAATAGTATTCTGAAAAAAGTACAATTGAATCATAGCCACAATAATATTTTTGTCTGACTAACATAAGTTCTTAAATGTTCTTGACATCAGTTGGTAAATTATTTAATAATCACATTATCCTTTTTTGTGCGGCGGCATTTTTATTTCTTATGCCAACTCAGCGATTGGCTGCCAATACGTTAACAAGGGGCTCGCATAATTTCAAAGCAATTCTCAGTGTTCTGGGTAAGGAGTGAATTTTTTTCATCACATTCTTACTTACATGTTACTTCATACACGTATGATATGTAACAATATGCAATTTATCATAAACTAATCAATGAAAATTGTTAAAAATGTACTAAGCTGTCGTAAATAATATATATGTATGTCAGAAATTGTAGTTATATACTAATTTGATTAAGAATATTGGTTTGTCTTAAATTAACAAAGGGCTCGCCGGCATTAGTGAAAAATAACAAGGGGATCGCGCGAGCCCCTCCGATCCCCCTCCAACCCTGGGCCAACGACGATCTAATGCCGAATCAACTAAGTAAGAGAAAAAATGCCAAATTCGGATATTTCTCACGTCTACCAATATTGAAATTCTCTTAATTAAGGTTCATCAATACATATTAACGCTATTACTTTTTGATTTAAATTGATTATAACAGTTTAGAAAAATACTTTTCATTATGAAAAATATATTATAATGATAATAATATTCCCCTTCGTAAAATATATTTCTTATTAAGCTCTGATTAAGGAGAGGGAAAATTAAATAGACGCTCTGCGTATATCCTAAAGGAAATCTTAGCTCTCATCTATCTTCTCTCTCTTGGGATTCCCAACTACGGACTTAGTAGTTCCCTTTCATTCCGCTGCCTTTAATGAACACCCACTATCTTGATAGAAAATAAGAACATCAAATAAATATCTTTCAGTCATTTCGCAGGCATTTAAAATAAATAATGTCTGTTAGTATATAATATTCTGTTCAATAATAAATTTACTATCTGTACTAAATCGTTATTTCAAAATGGTAATTTATCTGCATTTAATATCATTAAACAAAATGAAAGTATGTACTACGATAGTGCAATTACGTGGCAACTAACAAAAAAAAAATCAATTACAATTTGAGTACATAAGTAAAATCAATAACTAAACAACGATTTAATTACTTCCGGGTAACCTGGAAAAGTAGTAAGCTTTTTCAAAACCAATAGCCATAATTTTATTTTGTTTTGTATAAATAGTACTGTATATTGTAGTATAATGATCGTCATGAGTGAAACCGGTCACGATCATTTAAAATAAAATTGGTATTTGTAGAAATGAGTTTTTTATATATAGTGCTTTTCCACCAAGTATTGACAGTGAACACCCTAAAAGTGAGAAACTGTTATATTTATCAATTTAATGTATCTTTCATACTAACATAATATTATTATTATGGTGATATTATTAATGATACGAATTATCCAATGTTATGCGCCCCAAAATTAAACTTGTTAATTAGTAATTTATTTAAGTTAGTGTAACGCCAGAGCTTATTTAGGGAAATATATGAGGCTAAAATTAAGGTACAAGGCGTATCTAATTGGGTGTACAGTATACGTTGTACATGTATGTTTTAGTTATGTTTCTATTACCATTGTTCGCTTTATTTTACTTAATAATAATTCCTAGTCTTACAGCCTGGCAACAGAACAAAATGTATGATTTAATTTTGGATGTTTACCTGACAATATTACCTCCATATTCATGTTTTTTCATTAACCAATCGGGATTCACTTATCGTCATTTTCAATCGTTACACTATTATCATAATATCGTAACATATATTATGCTAGTTGAACTGCTGCTTAGCGATACAAATTCACTGAATATGGGTCCATTGGAGGTGTAGTCAGCCAAGTGGTATTTAAGAAAAAAAATGTTAGATGTGTTTTAATATTCTAACGTAAAAGTGAAGTAACCTCATTTAATGCACATTGCAACAGTGTTATATTCGTAAAATAAAAATATACAATCTACCAAAACACCAAGTAAAGACGTGATTGTACCGCATTAGAAGTAAATGAAAAAAGTTTTACCATTCTACTAGTTGGCTCACTTCACCTCTCGGGGGCTCATATCAAATACTTAAAATAAATGTGATAATTCAAAAAAGTAAGCACTGACATATATATGTAGTTACGAAATATTTGTAAGTTCAGTTTAAACATGAATCGACTTCAAAATGACATTTTTTCATTCCTCGTCACTGCCTTTTAATAATGAAGGGACAAGTCAAAATTATAATTTAATGAAAATTTATCATTTTTATTAAGCTCAGTACAAGATAATGAAAGACAGTGCAAGTGAAATTTATTTGTGCCTTGATTGCTCAATTCACGACGGGACACAGAACTAAGACGATTTTTAAAAATATTAAAATTATCAAAAATTGAAATTTGAATGATACAAAAATAGTAACATGGGTATCGTTAAAAAAATTGGCTAGTATTCTTTTTTAAATAATAATGTCGCGATTAACCTTTTTTTGTAAGACAACGTTTTAAAAGTTTTTATTGTAAGACAACGTTAAACATAAAAATAAATTTATGAATTTTGGATGTGGTATGGTGAAAAAATTCCAATTATAAATAAACTGTTTATCAATTGGGAAGGTTCCAAAAATAATAGCTAAGGTATTTTATTCATTAATTTTATTATTCAGTGTTTTTTAGAAGTATACGTATCTGGAGACCCACGTCATTAGCTCCGTCGATTAGTGAATGTGAAAAATTGTTATGCTCTTGGTTACCGAATTTTTAGCCATTTCCGAGAAATGTAAATCTTAAAATTTCCATTTTCATTTTCTTAATGACGGCATTAAAAGCTCAACCGGCGTACCTTAATGGCCTTGGATATAAAAATTAATGATTTTCGTTTGAAAATCCTTATGTTAGCTCTGTTTTGCGGCAAGTCACGAAATTATAAATATAATGTGATTACTCCGCTCTTATTTCAAACATAATCAAATTTTGTATATTTAATTTTGTTTGTTTTTAAGTACATTCTCAATTGTAATTTTATCCCTTGTGATATTAAAAATGAATATCTTACAATGGAAAGCTTCTTAATCCTTTCCTAAAACGCAGAGAAAATATCTCTGATTATAATATACATTTTATTGAGATCAGGCGACAAAAGACTCAGTTATATTAGTAAAACATACTAAAAATGTCGTCGATATATTCGGCACAGTGATGTTTTTTTTTATTATTTTTACAATACATAAATTACAAAAATGTGCTTGTAGAACTTGCCAATGCATTTTTTTTAATTTAAAAAATCATCCACTTCAGTTTTATGGGTCCATTTATGAATTGAAGATATAACCCCAACGGATTTATTCTTATAACAGATTCTAATTATGTTTTTTCGAAAATATTGTTTGTCTTTAATTAAAAACTATTGATTTAGTCCCGTGTAAATTTGCCAGCAGTTCATTCTATTTTCAAATTTAATGTATTTTCATTTTAACGCCGTTGATAATTTTGTGTTTGTGTTTATTCTGAAACATGACCCGAATTCAATTAATTTCGTTTGTGAAAGCTAGAATATATCGACCAGCAATAGGCAGAAAATCGTAACCGACAGTTAATAAATTTTACTGGAGACAGTTTTTTTTTACATAAGTTCGAAAAATGAATTCCTTAAGCGCGGTTAGTAAATAGTATATTGTCAATGCCTATCCTGATATTGTAATAAAATTGTTCAACTATTTTTGGTTTTCTAGATTAGCGTTTCTCAATCGGGGTCCACCTAATAACCTAACACCTAAAAATCGTCTACTTATTATATTTATTAATTTTCTCAAAACGGCGTAAAACGAATTAAGAACGATATTAATGCCAACTTGCCATACTGTTCTCCCACGCAGCTTTTTATACATACAATATATTACTAAAATGTCAGGAACATAATTCTATTCACCGCGAAGAAAAGAAATTCATAGCTGTTAAATAAATGATTTGGATGAAATATTTCTTCCATGTGGTGAATGAATATGAAGGGAAATGTCAAATTCAGGTTTAAGAGTGTATTGTTATTTATAGTCGTGATATTTTTTTTATTCTAAGAATACTTTTTGTGGTATTAAAAGAATATGAAACAATACCGCTAATACTTAATTAATTTCATTATATTTTGACATCTCTTCTTTGTGGAAAGGTTTTTTTAATAGGTATAACAATGTTTCATTTATTCTCAATATAAGGTTAAGTTTTTAGTAGAGATTGTAATTCTGGTATGCGTTTTTAAGTTTACAAACTAAATCCCGGGATCTCCAAAATTCAGCCTAACATTTTTTTAAATCTCGTCAGTTGTATAAGTATAGGTATTTGATACTTTTTAAATGTACTTTTATCATATTTTATAAAAAGAAATAATAAAATTCTGAGTAATCTGAAACAATAATAACAGCTGTCAATAATTCCTCGCTGTAAAATTGTAAAATTGATTTAAGGGAAAAATACCTAGTCATAAAACTATTTATAAATAATTTAGTGATTGATTAAATACATACGGAACTAAATTCGATTAACTCAACACTATTTTAGATAATATTATTTTTTTCTTATTTGGGGGCGGTGATTTTACTAGAAAATAGATCTTTTAATAACAACGTAAATGTTGTTGTTTATTTTGCTGTTTGAAAAGTAATTAAAAATCAAATTGAGTAGTTGGTAAAAAAATCTAAATTATTGACGTAGTTTTCCTAAAATATCCGCATACTATTCTGGTGCAGTTAAAAATAGAAATCCACAAGTCTGATTTTACTTCCTGACACACTTTTCCGAAAAACACGCTACAATTAAGTTCACATTGTTTTGTTTTTGAAATAACAATACAAGTGAGTTTTCTTATTTCCTTGTATTCATGAGACATTGAAATTATAAAAACCAAAAATATGATAAAATGTCTGGTGTCTGAATATCCCGCTTCTGCATTACATTACAGTTTTAAATAATTGATATATATTTTATAAAAGTAAATCTATAAATATTTTTGATTTAGATATAAATTGTGGAATAATCTTAGTAGGTTGGCAGTGATATTGTGTTTAAATTTTATGCTCATCGCTGATATTAGTTAATAACTGTTTTATTGCACAACTGACAACGATAATGAAATATTTCAATGTCGAATTAGTTTGCAAAATTTGTAATTAATACATTCACTCATTAGCACACTCCCATATGGTCTAGTGGCTAGGATACCTGGCTTTCACCCAGGAGGCTCGGGTTCGATTCCCGGTATGGGAAATCTCTTTTTTTATATCAGCATTACGAATTTTATGGCAGTCGTTTAAGCACTGCAATAATAATCTATTAAAAATAAAAATGTGTATTCACTTTCGTAATCATTCATTTGCATTAGCCAAAAAACTTTGTCTTACATCTGGTATGTTTACTCTAAATGCGTAATTAAATATTATCTTTTAATTAGGTTTACAATATTTATTTACTTGTCGTTGGCTAAATTTAGCAATAAAATATGTAAAAATGATAAACGCAAATACTTTTTGCCAAATCAAATATTCAGGAGTGTTAAGTACATAATTAAAACATGATAACTACTTTCAATGAACAAAATTATTCAATAAAAATGTAGGTATTCATTCAAATTGCTTCTTAGCATTTTAGCAAATAATATGTTGAAATATTTACGTTAATTCAGGAATACCGGCGTGAAATTTACAAGGTAAATATTAATTTGCAAAGATTTATTTATATTTCATGTTTACTTTTTTAACTGACTGCACAGCGTCCATAGTGATAATATTTACACAGAGATAAGTTTTTCAGTGGCGACGTACACGGTCGTTGCGAAAGGTACTTTTCCAAATACTGGCCAAAATGAACATTTATAAATTATCATAGTCGAAAGTCGTAAAAAACGAGTGACCATTTTTTTAATTAAATTGAATCTCAAAAATGTATACATTTTACTAAATATTTAAGAAATATACAAATACTACACATGCAATTTCAAAGAATCGGGGTGTTTTTCACGCCTCCGCAGCCCTGTAAATTATATTTAAACAGAAGAATTTTTAATGAAAAAATCTTATTTTTTAATTCTTATTGAAACACATTTTTAGTAAGTACCTATGTGAAACATTTTTTAAATAGTTTCAAGTATTATTTAATTTATTTTTTATAGAAGAGATAATAAATACATGTAATTAATTTTGGTCTCTGTAGCCTTGTAGAAAGAAGTTGTGGAATCGGAGTCGGAGTCGAAAATCGGAGAAAAATAATTTAAGCGTATTGAAAAATATTGATTGGTGAAATGTAATGCAATTATTCTAGTAACTAGAATGATCTGATGGTATATGGGCATATAAGTTATACGGAAATCATCAAAAAAATCAATTTGAAGTCGGTTTTTAATTTTAAAATCGAAGTCGTTTTCTTTTTAGCCGACTCCACAGCCCTGGTAGAAAGACATCCGCCTTGCGATTAGAAGATTCCAGTTTCAAGTCATAGCAAAATCAATGTCAAATATTAATTGTTGGTAACAAATGTGTGGCATGGCTGTTTGTGATTCTTTTCTTTTCTGGTCGAGCTAATATCTAGTCGACATTTGTTTTATATTGTGTATCATACTTTTTACATTTACAATAATAATATCATAATAATCTTTCCTTTGGTGGAAACTGAATGTTTTTGCGTGACGAACAATGATATGATAGATTTTTTTTTTATATCTCAGATTAAATAACTCATTTAATGTAACGATATTCTTATCATGAAGAATTTTGAAAACATTTAGAAACAAGTGACATGAGGTATTGCACTTGTATACATGCATTGTATTTTTTTAATATAGATAATTAAGCTCACCGAATCATTAAAAACCTTGGAGGAATTTACCACGTCTTTATTTTGCATTTTTTCGTAATAATGCTGGTTAAAAATATTACTTTTTATACGTCTTAAAAATCGTTATTTGAGAATAGATCTCGACAACACGTCGAAAATTTGAAATGCTTAGGAGAAAAATGACTGCGCAACATTGAATAGGTAGAAAGAAGATTTGAGCCGTTGCACGAGTATAATAAGTGTTTGTTGAACACTAAAGTTTGGAAAATAGCCTACTCCCTTGACAAACTCAAGCGACGAAACCATGGCGGAATTATCAAAGCGGTTAACTTAATTATAAGATGAGCGCAAGTGT
The DNA here is from genome assembly GCA_031772345.1 of Himalopsyche anomala. Taxonomy (NCBI): domain Eukaryota; kingdom Metazoa; phylum Arthropoda; class Insecta; order Trichoptera; family Rhyacophilidae; genus Himalopsyche; species Himalopsyche anomala. The sequence continues at coordinate 19,742,008 of CM062821.1, read as the reverse complement.
AAATTTCGTTAGTCATTTGAAGGGAAGAGAGGTGAATTAGTCAAAGAGTCGCATGGGGGATTACCCCAATGAAAGAAGGTGGACAATTTTATTATCACTTATTATTTTTAAATTACATTTGTCAGGAAAAGAACATGCATTTGTATACAGGATTATTAAATCCTACACTCTCCAAGACTCACATATTTTTTGAAACCACCAAATTTAATATTGCTAAATATGACAATTAATAACGTTAAATGATATAATCTAACGATAATTCATGAAAACCGTCATGGCATTTACTGGCATTAGATTAGGTAAACTTGTTTATATACTAGCTAAATGTTCTGTCAACTTTACTCAAGTTTCTGATAATTCTCTTACTTCTGTTGTTGACTTGTTATTTGAATACTTTTAAACGTTCAGATAACTTTTCACTGAATAACATATTATTTAGATTTAAGATGATAAATGAAATTTGGGTTTAATTTCATTATCAGCCTGGTACACCATCAACTTAGTGTATTAAATTAAAATAATATTTCCAATTGTTGGATGTATAATATTATAGCACTTTTAAGGGTAATTTTCGAGGAGATTCTCCATATTCATTAAATTAAACACAATTCTCTTGTGATAATTCTACAATTTAAAATAATGCCCACGAATGATTTCGATCATCTCGAACATTTTCAATTGATGCCAATGCGAAGTGTGCACAATTGTCTACTTTATTTATAGGCAACAAAATAAATGGTCAGAATTTAAATCAATTTCTGGTCAGAATTTAAATCAACTTTTGGTCATAATAAAATTCAATTTTTGGTCAGAATAAAAATGTTAACGGTCAGAATAAAAATACTAACGGTCAGAATAAAAATAATAAACGGTCAGAATAAAAATAATAAACGGTCAGAATAAAATTAATAAACGGTCAGAATAAAATTAATATACGGTCAGAATAAAATTAATATACGGTCAGAATAAAATCTATTGTACGGTCAAATTTTATAAATATTTCGGTCAGAATAAAAAAAAAATGAAATTAATAATCCTTTTTTTTCAACATTCATGTTATGTGTGGAAAAGCAGACTCTTATAATGAGTCATTATTATTACAAATAACGCATCATCTGATTACATACCACTCGGTTTGTTTATATAAAATACACAACCTTGAAGTGCACGGAGACTTCTAAACTGGTGTTTAATTGACATAATCTAATATTAATTAAGAAATTATCTAGGAAAAACCTTTATTTCAGTATTTTTTCTTCGTTTTAATTTTTTACAAGGTCATCTTTTTCAAACTTAAAAGTTAAATTTAGATACTAATTCGGCATTTTCAGCTTCCATCCTTTAGATAGAATGTGTGTCAAGTTGTATACATTGTGATTATCGAAAAAAAGCTGTTTTGGAAAATTGAGGGTTACGTCCTTTTTCCTTTCCACAGTCGCTATGAAATGTACCATAGCAATTCTTTATCTAAATGTTCTTTCCAAAAATATTATCCTTTCCTTTACTCTCTTCAGAGCAGATCACAATGTATCGAATTGTGCAAATAATAAAAAATAGTTGCAACTTTTAGATTATTTAAAATTATTTAATAACCAAAAGAATATCGGTTAGGCGGAAATACCGTGAACATTTTTTTAAATAAAAACTTTTTTTGACACGAAACATACAAATGCCTGGATGTGGGAACCTAGCAGAGATAGAACCTAGTCTATGAAAACTGTCAATTCTTCCTTAGGGTGCGCAATAATAGTGATTCATTCAATGACCGTGGCGCTAGTAGCAACGCTCGTCCAATCGCCCATTGGACGATTTGCCGTAAGCAACTTCACTTTGCACCAATAGCAACGCAATACGATGACATCATATCATCAAAAAAAATCAGACCATCTGTCAAAATAAATATGACCGATTCCATTTAAATTCTGACCGATCCCATTTATATTCTGACCATTTAATATAAATTCTGACCATTTAATATTTATTATGACCACTTAATATAAATTCTGACCATAAATTATTTATTCTGCCCTCTGTAATTCTGACCGATACATTATGACCATTTAATATAAATTCTGACCAGTGTAATATAAATTCTGACCGATGTATTAAAAATTCTGACCGAAACTGAATAAAAATTCTGACCGTTTAAATACGAGCCTTATTTATATATTGCCAAATATATGTATCGACTATCGAGGTGTTAGACATTTTAATTTGTGTTATTTTAGTGTCACTTATTCATAATTTCTACTGTAATTTGTAGATTCTTTTCAATACCAATTGTTTGTTACACCTTTTCATTTCAATTTGTTTTTGTATGAATGGCACTGTTAAATTCTATTTCTAATTAGTTGACACTGCTCGCTATGAGCAAAACTAATCCTGATCTTGATAAATAAAAGATCTTGATCTTGGAAATAAGTAGAAAGGAATATTGTGTTTTACTTAATATGTATAATATGTTAATATGGATTTAACAGTATCTATCCAACGAAGATTTTTATGAAGAAGGTATGATCGTTATGAATATAAATCATTCACACTATAGAGCCAAGAGCGTACAGATTTACACACAATGGGGGGCTCTTTTATACGTCTGACATGTTGCTTTAAAAAAGATTAATAACCAAATCATCCCCTTTGGTCATTCAAAATAAATCCCGTTCGTACTTATTACACTCATGAGATATTTCTACAAATGAAAAGTCGGGACATAATAGACAATGATCCCGAATTCAGTAGTGAGTAGAGTCACTAGAGAGCATAAATGGAACATTGCCAAAGTAGATTAGGCTACGAATGTAATAGCCAACAATGGTGTAGCCAAAGTTCTCGCAATGTGCATTATTATAAGTGCTTCTAAATTAGCAAAATTATGGACACGGATGAGGCGATGAATCGGTTATTTCTTACATAAAAAATACTTGATAATGTAGCTTTAATAAATTTCACTATTAGTCGCAGACCACAATGCTTAATGAAATTACGACTGCATATGAAGTTAATTTTTTTAAACATTATTAAAATCGGTGTCGGAGTCAGAAGATATTTTAACGATTCATCAGACAGGATAAAAAGCTAATAGACTCAACATATTATTAGTTCTGCATGCACAATCGTGTCAAATTTGTATATGTAATATTTACAAATGTATTGTACTAGTAATTCAGTAGAACCTTGATTATCCGGACTAATTAGGTTCTAAGGTAGTCCGGATAATGATAAATTTGGATAAGGATTGGCAAGGATAAAAAGTGTATTTTAATTATATATTATATTATACAAACATATAATATTATATATACGCACATATAGCTTTAATTAAAAAATATTTTTGTAGCTTACAAATAGCTGTCTAGAGTTTTTATAGTTCTTTTTTATTCTTCCTGATGTTGAAGCATTAAAAATCGTCAGAATTAATTGGACGCATATTTCTACGATTGGGAATTTCTTATTTGTTTTCTTGACAATGTTTATGTGATGCAGATATTTCCATCATCATTTCCTTATTATTCAAAATTTAGAACCCAGGATCGTTTGCATCGCAATTTAACCAACCCGCGAAATCGCCTTTGTTACGTACCCTGCGTATTGAAATTTGTACTACCACTTTAGTCATATCACTTCCTACTACATTACTGGAAATTACTAATGACATTTTAAATTTTATTCCACTTTTTTTTCAAAGTTGATTAAGTTCAAGAATTCCAATTTGGATAATAGAAAATCCGGATAATAGAGGTGTTATTGTATTATCAAATATAATAATGAAAAATATTTTCTTACATACATATATACAGCAGTGGGCTGCACAATACGTTAACAAATGGCTCGCTTAATCTCAAAGCAATTCTCGGTGTTGTGGGGAAGGAGTGAATTTTTTTATCACTCCTATACAATTATATGGAATACTTAATAAGCAATCGATTATTACACAATACACCAACAAAATATGAAAAAAAGCAATTTACCGTAAAATTATCAATGTAAATGAGTAAAAATGTAGTACTCTGTATACTAAAGCTTTCGTTGATAATTTATTAGTCAGAAATTGTAGAAATTGTGTCACAAATGTGATCTGAGAATATTTTTTTCTCTTAAATTATCACGCGAGTCTTTCCGAACCCTCCCCTAGCCCACCGCTGCCTATATCAAGTAAAATAATGTCGGCATTAAAATAAAATCATTGAACAGTTCGATTATGTGACATGTAGACCGTATAATCCATAAGGTTAGTATTGATAAGATGAAGAATCGAAGAGTTTGTCTGTATTTGTTTGAGTATTTTTGATACGTAAGTTCTATCGTTGAATGCACACATTATTGATTTATAGTGAGCGAAGTATTGTGAAGTAATTGATTTATGATTTTGAATAGAAAGTCACCGAAGCTCCACCACAGTTGTGAGATACAGACAATATGATGCTGGAAATCCAAGTCGTAAATATTGCGATAACAATAATTATTGTTGCACCGCCCATAGGGGGATGGAAATTAAAAATAAACCAACGACAGTAATAAATTATCGTGAGTTTATTCTATTACACAGTTGAAGCACGCGCCGCGCATTTTGATGGTTGACTTTTTGTTCTGTTTAATGTTAGGTTTGCCCCTATAAATTTCAATTTATACGTTTTTGTGTAAGTAATGTTATTATAAAACTGGAAATCGAATCACTTTATGTTAGTACATTGAAGAAATTATTGTTAATGAAAATAATTTTAATTTTTAATCCTAAATTAAAATATATACACTTTGATACAACAAAATTGAAAACAGACACAAAACATATGAATGAATATTAATTATCACTTTTAAGGTGTTCACTGTCAATACTTGGTGTAATGGCATTATAATAAAAATAAGAAAACATTTTTAAGTACTTTTTCCACATAAAATTTATTTGATCAGGACTGGTTTCGCTTATCAGGAAAAGGATTTACAAATTACATTATAAATACACAAAACTAAAATGCTTAACACCTATAACATACGATTAAAAAATCATCAGACTAATAAATATAAGTGGCAAATGATGTCAATTATAAATCCAATTAAAATTTGGGAATTTTTTAACAAAGTGAAACTCTACATTACTAAAGTAAATAACCTAATGGTGATTTTAACTTAATTTTATTAATAATTTTAAAAAGTATTTTAACAACATTTCAATAGTTTATTCTTATCACGTTTTATTTCACTGTCTATAAAATAAATAAGACAACTTTTTACATTGACGAATGGCAATTAATAGAAAAAGAATACATCAACATTTCAGATCAGAAAAATACACTATTCAATATTTTTGTATAAAAGGATCTGTCGTGCCATAACCTGAAAGCTCTTATCAGTGCATCATTGTCTGGTGCGGTACCATACCACTATTCTCGGTATATTGTGGACTGTGGTACCTTTACAGTCCGTTGTTTTCTGAGCAATGTGCAGTTCACGTCTCCAAGCCTTTTGTTGCACTTTTTTTGTTTCGCGTTTGCTTACAGTCAACAAAGAATCTAACTTCTGAAGAAACTCTGCGCTGAAGCTACAAAACGAGATGGGAAAGGAAATAGTACTAGTGAGATATGTTTTTACATTAGCATCAGTCGAACTGCAAGTTTTATATCAATAAATTATAGTGTAATCTGTTTGATTTATTATCTGCGTAAATAGACAACGACTTTAGAATTTAAAATAGACAGATAGCTACTACATTAACTAGAAACTGCAATCAATGTGTATTTATTATACCTAGTGTATTCATAGTAGACATGATTCTTTCAAGTAAACAAATCCAAATGATTTAATCATTGATCACTTTTAGGGTGTTCACTGTCAATACTTGGTGGAAAGGCATTATATTAGTAAAAACACAATAATCCTTTGTACTTCATTCCACTTTATTTAATATGTCAGGACCGGTTTCGCTCATTACGAGCATCGTCAACTGATAAGAAATATAATTTAACAGTGCTATTTATACAAAAATGAACAGTTATAAACAACAATTGGCATTGAAAAGAAAATACCAATTACATTAAAAGTGATTCTAAAATAGCACAAAATTAAAATGTTTAACACATCTAACATATAATTAAAAAGTCATCTCAGATTAATAAATTTAGAATGGGAATTGAAAGTAATTACAAACATAATTAAAATTTGGGAATTCTTTGACAAAGTGATACAATGAAAATAATGACAATAATATAGTGAATAGGCTTAATGATAGTTAAGAAAATTTCCCCGCTTCCAAGTAGTTGGTAAGTGTACATACTTAAGTAAACATACTAACTTACATAAAAAAAATAAATATATATTTCTTATCAGTTGACGATGCTCGTAATGAGCGAAACCGGTCCTGACATATTAAATAAAGTGGAATGAAGTACAAAGGATTATTGTGTTTTTACTGATTTAATCATTCATTTGTCACTTGCTATTTCCATTTGCTTATATGTATATATATAATATTAGAATAATTGCGAATCACTTCCTTTTCCACTCTGATATAAGAAATAAGAATAAAGCCGCGATTCATTTGTTCTTGTGCCAAAGTGATATGACGTAAATGAGCGGTAAGATATTTGTTTAAGTGGCATTTTGTAATCAAATTTTCATTAGTATCCATTACTGATATTATGAATCAAATACATACTGCAATAGACACTTATATAGTTTGTCGTGCGGTAATTTGAAATACCTTATTACCGGGAGATGTCCCATTTGTTATAACATTCGGCTATGTACCATGAAAAAATATATATATGCTGAAAGCTAAAGCCAAAAAAGTAAAGCGAGCTTTTCAGGGTAGGACATCGATTCATGGAATAAGCTCAAAATGTTAAAAAGCGGGGAAATAATTTCTGCGGCGCTACTTTCATTATTTTTTTCTTATCAGTGCATAGTTTGCAAGTCGCTTTTAAATTTGCTCAAATATAAAAATATAAATTTTATTATTCTTTTTCTTTCAATTATTGTTAGGTTTTAATTTCAAAAGCACATCAAACGAAAACATGAACACCAATATATACTGTTCAATTCTTTAACCCTCCAAGGACGAGCGTGACCATATGGTCACAGTAAACATCGTTGTTTATTGATCCCACTATTCATCCTTTTTCTAAATGAATATCGTTGCTTTCACTCATATTTGGTTAAAAAGGGTACAGACTTCAGTTAGTCATCAGCCGCGGGGACAGAAACGGTCACCAAAAGCACATGCGATTTTTTTAATTTCCGTTTTTTTTAATGGACTTTTTGAAATTGTTAGTTATTTTTTTATCAAAACATCAAATTATGTACAGTTCTTTTGCCAATATATTTGTATTGAAATTATAATGATCTAAAGAGGTAAAATTGAAAATTATTTTAGATATTTCACGTTAATCCCAACTATCCAATACGTATTCACAACTATCCAATACGTAAATATGACATAAGAATACTATGAATAATCAATTCATTTCAAACACGACACAGCTTTTTTATCATTCGGTAGAAGTGCACTATTAATCTGCGAGATGAGTGTGTAGTGCACTTTCGACACCCCCTTCCATTTTAAGTGAGTGCCGCCCCTCGCCCTTCCACTTGTATTTTCCACTTTCCACCCTGGACTCTGTCACTATCGAAGTGGAATAAGAGAGTCGAGAGAAAAACTAAATTGTTCAATTTACCGTCGTCATTCAGTAGTAGGATTAACACGTTCTCCAGCATGTGCCGGTCTTAGAGCGTGGACTCCGAATAAATCGAGTAGGGCTGGCGTGAGATAAGGAAATTCGGCAGCATGCATATTATTACATAATTCATTCTTACCATGAATTATATATTAGCTGTTCTTTCCACACAAAAAAGAATATAAGAATATGTTTTTTTTCCGAATTTAAAATACCCTCACTTTAGCGGTCTCATATATTTATTATAATTATCAAAAGGAATGTTCTCTTTGCTTGACAGAGGTTAAGAGTTATTACGACGATGGTTTTATAATATATACACGAACATTAATGTGCTAAAGAATGTTTTTTGCAATACGATTCATTGAGTTGTTAACAAAAACTATTACCTTTACTTCCTCAAATGCTTCCGAAGAATGATTCATTTCTAGATTATTTGTTAGTTAGACAAACACAACTCTATTTTATTTTATCATTTTTATGAAACATTTTCTTCGGTATGAAGATATATTTTTAAATCTTGTAATATGATATAATTTCATTTATATCGTTGGTACTTAATTATTTTATATAATTTGTAGAAATCTGTTAATAATATGTATATCAACAGGATAAACAAAAATTATAAAAACTTTTTTTTTTGTTAATCTATGCCCGCTCTCAATGTGGAGCATATGACCTCCTAATATAGTTATCTCAACACAAGTGTATTTTCAACGAGAACTGTTTGTTAGTCAGTTACTCAACCTTTTTTCCAAAGAGAGAAAGGCTAGAAGGATAGAGTTAGAAAAGGAATAGTGTTTAACTAATCACTCTTGATACGTTTTGTCATTTTAATATTGGAAGGGTGGGAGGGATTTTTTATACATCACAGACACACATAACTTTGAATACAAATCAATAAACTGATTGAAAAATATGTTGTTCGCACTGGTACTCGAATCCGTGAGATCCGTCCCGAAAGGCAATAACTTTAACCACTGCGCCAAGGACCTAAACACAAAAAAAACTAACAACCCTTAAATTATATTCATATAAATACTGATCAAGAAATGAAAAATAGTGAAAGCTATGTGATGTTAGTCTACAGTATAGACTTTACACCCAACAGTATAAATACATATTAAATATATATGATAAAATTAATGTTGATTATTGTTTTTACAATTGAAGAAAAAGATACGACATTGTGCTGTACCGTTATCGAACACAATAAGAAAAGAGAATCAACGACAACCCTAAAATAGATACATAGAGAGGGTAAACAAAATGACACCCCAGAGGGATGGACCAACTTCCTCCAGGGCAAGTCTGTTGAAAGCATCCCTCAGAGAATATGGCCATGGGTTCGACGAGTCCACGTAAAGATGGGTTCTTACAAGTATTTTCTGAATACGAAAACATATGTTTTTTAAAATTCTATATCGTCAAAAAAAGATTGTCAAATAAACGTTTGTTTTGTGTAATATTGACAGACATATCGAGTGTTCAGTGATTAATTTATTGAATACATTTATTATTTAAATTGCGATATCTAGCGATATGATCTGGTAATGTTACCGTTACATAAATCAAGATAACTTCTGTGGAAGAAATCCTAGAATAGCCTTTTTTTGGATGCCATGTGCAGTGTTTACAAAACCTGTAGAGCAGTGATGTTCAACCTGCGGCCCTTTTGAATTTGTATGAATTTTTAATCTTAAAATTAAAATATAGTACATATATTTTGAATAAATTAAAAAAATGTGAGCAAACGTTTTCGTTGATGTAGTAGAATAAATCAGTTTATAGAAATAGGTTTAATGATTAAAATTTGGATTCGATTTTGCAGGGTAATACTTCAAATATTAGGTCAAATTCTAAGTAATAAGTTTGAAATTTACAAAGACAGATATCGCATTAATTTATGAATTATAAATACATGTATAACTAAATATTTATCCTAATCCTCTTGTTGCAAGGTTTTAAAATAGCACGGCCATTGAATGAATGATTCTATCTTTCATTAATATGTTGATGGCTGTTTTAAGTGGAACGTATCCCCCGTGTAAAAAGAGGATTTAGCTCGCTTTAAATTTATTAAAATTAGTGAGTGCATACAATTTATTTTTATAATAAATGTAATGTTGGTTACTATACATCCTCTTGAAGAAAATAAATTATAAAGAGGTATAATATGTTATGTAATCATTCCACTCTTTTTTAATTAGCTTCTTTTAATTTCAAACTAGTTGAGCGATCGAACCCGTCCAATAGTTAAACTTACTAAGTATACACTGGGTAAAAATGATAAATAAAATTACAAATATTCTAAATTTCATTTTTGTGCACATATCTAATAATTTAGTATACACATCAACCCCCAGTAGGGCTTCCAACTAACCGGACTTAAACACTAACCGGTTTTCGGTTTTTTTCTGACAAATAAACCGGGTAACCGGTTTAAACCGAAATATCATGTATTTTGATTAGGTAGGTATGCAAAAAAAATCGTAGAAATTTTTCAATATTTGGCAAAATTTTTCAAAATTATCTAGCTACTAACAAGCACACATATGCATAAAAATGGGTAGAGAGATTTAGATTATTAATCATAAAATTGCATACACTTAAAAATGGTACATGTTAATTATATGGAATTCTTATAAATAGTTTTTTAAGAGATTTATTAGGATATTAGGATTTTATATATGTACATGTTTGTTGTATTTTGTGAATTGTTTCCTATATTACGCAGTAAATTCATTATAAAACATTTTTCTTTTTGTAAAAAACAATGAAAAACAAGAAAAGAGTATTTTTGATAAAACCCGGTTAACCGAGTGAAATAAACCGGTTTTCGGGTTTTTTAACACACGCAATAAACCGGTTAACCGGTTTCGGTTTAAACCGGTTTGGAAGCCCTAACCCCCAGTAAAGATATGGTTTTGTTTTTTACTTACCGTAAGATATCACTTTTATTTTTGAGGAACCGATGATAATAAAATCTGAGTTCTGATCGACGATAAAAGTTACGTGAAAACCGTGCCTTAGAAGTATAGAAACTACTCTATTCCGAATGCATTTTTCGACTAATACCAATAATGGTATTCTGATCTAAGCAAGAGGGAATGTCTTAATCAAGTTGTATTTTTTTTACTGCCGATCGAAAAATTATTCGAAGAAGAATGAGACAATTTATGTTGGCCATTTTTGTTTTTTAAGTTGTTGTATTTGAATGTCTTATCTTAACAAACAATAAAGATTGTATCAGATATTTTAGTAGCAAACAGTTACATAAATTAATTTTGTTCAGAAAATATTTCATTGTAAAATGAATAAAAACACTAGATTCGTAATTTATTTATTTTTGCGCTTGTTTTAGTTGTTTTTTTTTCTGATGACTATTTACAAATTCGATGTTTTATATACTTAACCTGATAAAATGTTTTTCATTACAAAATAAATCTTAGAAATGGCATTGTAAAATAGGTGAGTTTTCTGTAATATTTATTATTTAACAAATATATTCAGTATTCTGTTTGACACATGTATATGATTGCAATAAAAGGTGTCATGAGAGGAAAGAGGTGCAAAACTTAATGGTTTTATGTCACGGAATAATCTGAAAAACTTCATGAGTCACATCCGTATCAACGCAAATAGCAAACGTCTATACAAGGAATAAAATAATATTACGTTGAATATTGTATCAAAACCAGGGCGTGCTACAAAATGATTCAGTTAGCACAATAAAACAAATCCCACGTCGCCCTCCTACTTATGTTTCTCAGTTTTTCACCCCTCGATTCATGACTCATCCACGCAATTCCTTATGGCTCAATTGTAAACGCAAGAATCGATTCCGATTCTCATATAACAGCACTCCAAATATTGATAAGTGCGAAAATGAAAATAAGATTGCGTAAGGGAGTCTGGGAAACATAAATCATGAGTATTGTATGATTTTGATGGGCTTGTGTTGTATCGTATTGCTACGAAGCAGTTTCATTCTTCAAATGAAATTGAATATTATACTTGATAATTATATTATGATTAATTACTACCAATATTACTATATAAGGAAAGGGCTAGGACAGGACTAGTGTTTAGCTAATCGCTCTCGATACGCCAAGTTCATAGAATAGGTTGGGTGGGAGGGGGAATTAAAGACATCACATACATCCATGCCTTTAAACAGAAATTTATAAATCTATTGAAAAATCAATTTATAAAATTGCCCGTACTGGGATTCGAACCCGTGCCCTCCGTAGCGGTAGCCAACGATGTTGACCACCTGTCCTAGCCCTTTCCTTATATTCCTACTCTCTTTGAAAAATATAGGTTGAACAACTGAGTAACAAGCAGTTCTCGTAGAAACATTTCTGTTGAGATAAACTCCATTAGAAGTCCATATGCTCCATATTGGGAGCGGACATGGTAAAAAAAAATAAAAAAAATATTACTATTGCCTCTTGAGTATTAAAGTTTTATTTGTAACCTACGTAAAGATGTATTAAATCCACACAAATGCGCGAGAAAGGCATCGCAATTCGCCAAAAGTTAAATATTTTGCATATTGAAATGAAATAGGTTTTTTTTTATTTAACCATGAAAGTTAGAAAGTCTGTTGTGTTTTAATAGCATTTTAATTTAAAGATTAATTATTTTGTTCTTATATTCTCGTCTATATTATTATCATATTTCAGAAGGTTGATCTTTTTTTATACATACATATGTATGTTATAGATAGGATGAATTAAAAAACTTACCAAACTATAATAATATTCAAAAAATAAAACATCCTTTTGTAGTAATTCCACGTTTATTTTATTGAGCGAAACCGATCATGTTAAATAAAAATGGAATTAGTACAATTGAGTATTTCCTTTTTTTGAATTAAATGCATTTTCAGTCATTCTACCAAGTATCGACAGTGGAACATAGACTACGTATTTATAATACTTTTCAAAAGACTATTTATACCCAAATGAAAGCTATGAATATCGAAAGGTATAATAGAATTATTGTGAAATCTGTTTCATAGTCCATTCGCGTACAATAAAAAAATATAAAATTAAATTTGCATAATATTTCAAAATAAGTCTATGCATGCTTCAAACAATTGGTATACGAAGTTCGTAGATGGCGTGAGGATATAAGAAAAATTCATGTCACGACGCGACTGGCGAGAATATTCTGAAGCTCTCGGCGTAATGCAGTTTGCCGACCCCATTACGTTTTAGGCGTACAAAATGGGTCCACATTACGTGACGTCACATCTTAATATCACATCGAGAAAATGCTTGGGAGGGCTAGGGCTGCCTTGTGCAACAGTGCCGTCCTCCGATGAAAACATATAACAGAGAGCAGCGTTTAGCGCAGGTACGTCTATCGCTGATTACGTAGACGCAGCTGATAGGCTCCTTGATAGTTTGAGAAGCCATTTTTTAAATTAAATTTTCTATGTGACATGAGAATATCCCATCTGCTTTAGACATTATTAACCGTGTATAAGAAAATGAGATTTACCCAAAACGGATAAATTTTATACACGGCATAAGAACCTTTTTTAAACTATTTTAAGTAGTCAAATAGTAGTATTGGTATGTACACTTGACTTAATAGATTGGTGTTTTTTTTAATTTGATAATAATTTAAGTAATTATAAGAAAATAATTAAAATTGTGGGCTAATAGTGCGCTATGCTTCGCTTTGCAAAAAATGACGATATGTGTTATTTTTTTTCATAATAAAAAAGTTAAGAAAGCGGCACTCGTGGACTTAATTCTTTTTGACAGACCATTATTTGAATTATATATTTGTGTATGTATTACTATGGTTTTTTTTTTAAATTACAGTAGTGCACATTGATATTACACTTATTTACATACTATTTTACAAAGAGCAAGAATCTAATGTGTCATAGATGGAATATATTATAGTGTTGAACATCCAAAATAACAAAGAAATATGTATCTATAAAATACTAAATATAATAAATTAATACTTGAAAAAGTATGCCACTGATTATGTCTGTGTCTTGGAAGGCAACTGGTATGAATATACCGGTGATTCCCTTCCAGCCATAATGGAATGTCATTGAGAGCAAAGTGCACATCTTTCGGTTCTGTGACACAGTTCCTTTGAAGCAATAACAATCAAAATCTCCGTCTTCTTCCAGAATGTGATAACCAATTTTCCGCTAGTCGCTTAGCAATGCAATGCAATGCCTCGCTAATTTTCTTGATCCCTCTTCTTTGAAAGTTAAAAGAACAGCACTGCTTTATATAAATTTTATAACAAATCAAAAAGAAAATGCATTGAATTATTTTTGATGTGGTTTTGTTATAAAATAATTTAAAGTATATTATGTCTTATGAATAAATTATGGAGCATATAGACTTCTAAGAGAACTTATCTAAATTATTTTTTTACGAAAACTGCTTCTTACCCAGTGACTTCTTAAGAAAGTCGTATATCTGAAGGTATGGATAAAAAAAAATATGTCACCGTAATGCCGTGGGCAATTATTTTATGTTACTTAAATTAAGAATGGCTTGATAAATGTGCAGGTATGTGCAACTGTTTGAATTGTATCATATAATACATAACTGTAGTCATAATTGGTGTAGTATAGAACAACAATTTGAGGTATATTAATTGTATTTATCCATGAGATTGGTAAATTAAATGAGTTGTCAGTAAAATAAATTAAAATGATTAGTATTTAACTAATCAGTATTAATTGTTCAGTTACGTAATTAAACTGTATTTTTTTACTTAACGGCCAGTTAAGGAACTTAAGCTAAAATTTTACCATCGTCCCTAACCCAACCTAGCAAAGATACACAATATTTTATGATATACAAAAATGTACTACGTATGTCATAGAATGTCATTTTATATTAACTAAAATGGTACGATTTCGCCGAGAAAAAATATGCTGAAGAATATAACGAAGATATTGTTTCACTTCGCATAAATTATCGCGAAATGACTTCACCGCTGTTTATATCATTGAAGAGATTAATACATTTCTGAGAAATTTAAATCCGGAATGCCCTCTGCTGTTCTTAATTGCCGAAAAGTAAAAAAAGCGACGGATGAAGAATTCCTCGCCACGCGTTCCTAAGTAGCGACACTCCAATAAAAGCAAACAAGAGGAGTAGTAATGGATGGGACATTAATTTGTGGAGGAAATAATGTGGGCATGACGGATGCCTGTGACAAGTGACAATTTGATGAAGATGTTCTTGGAAAACATGCGTTTGCACTTGCAAGCAGATTCAACAAGTTTCGTCACTCATTGATTGGTCACAGAACGATATCGTTTTTGCTTCGAATACATTTCACTGTGCTATCCATTTTATCTCACATTTTATCGTATCTCACATTCAAATACTTTTATAACTAAGCACTGTTTCAATATTCAAGAACGCAATAATTTATTATTGGCTGGTATATGTTTTCGGTCAAAGATTCCCTAGTCAATGTTTACTGTGGCCTTATGTCGATTCAGAAAAATCAATGCGGCTTATAGAGAAGAAAAGGTTCCCCACCCCTGGTCTAAATTTTTTTGTTTATTTTTTACTTTTAACGTAATATTTCAGTGTTTATATTCAATCATTAGTCTAATCGTTTATATTTAATGAGTTTCAATCATCGCAAAAATGCATTATTCAATAACGAAAAGTTCATTATAAATGATCAGTGTAATATTTGTATTCGTTTTCTGTATTCTCGAAGCCGGAAAATAGTCCTCTATTAAATTTTACAAAAAATCATGTGGAAAAAACACCAGTTAGCTAGTTTAAGAACCATTCTAAGAATAATTTAGGTACAGTAAGCAAATAAAATAAAGTCGGTAGGGAATTTAAGCAATCGCAGTATATGATCATTTATAAATCAAATGTTAATAAGTTTGAAATAACAATACATGGAAGTCCAACTCTATAAAATTAAATAGTAAAATGAGCTTGTTAATTTATTATGGAAAATTGTATAATAAAAAGAACTGCGATTATTCTTTCATTATAATGATTTTGAGTTTTTTTTAAAGTTTGCAAATCAAATGGACACATTAGAGGTGAAGTGAGCTATGTAGTATTTAAAAAAAATGATGCGTTGTAATATTCTACACGTTTTAAAGTATCTATTTAATACACATTGCAATTGTATTATCTCCGTAAAATAAAACAAATGCAATCCACCAAAGCATCAAGTAAAGAAGTGATAGTATGTACTTAATAGTCCAAGAAAAAAGTTTTACCATATTACTAGTTGACTCACTTCACCTCTAATGGACCCATAAACTATGTACGTCTTTAATTCCGTTTTCAGTGAGAGAATTGGATATTAGATTCGTCGTTATGTATGAACCAACATATTCTTAGAAATATTTTAAGAATGAGCAAATACCGCATGAGATTATCATAACACGGACAAGGGTGCGTATTTAATATTTTCATCATTTCATATTCGATAATATAAAAAAATACATAAAACACAGTTGACGAGTGATTTTCTAACTTGCGTATTTCCATGATGATGAATAATTTCTAGTCTGAAAGGTCAAAAGTGGTAATAAGAAATTTTAAAAAAATCCCTACTTGTCTAGTGGTGCTTATTGCTTAGCGAGACTGGTCACAGAATAGGGTTATTGAAAAAGTTGTACAAATTGTATGTTTTCTTTTATAAATTATAAGTATTTAAAGAATTTACAGTTAATATCATTCGAGTAGTAGATAAAAGAATTGCTAATGCTTAAATAAAATATATTATCTGAGCTGACTGTACATGACATATATTCATGGCTGTGCAAATATTACTTAGTAGTAATCCGTCGTATGCGGGCTGGACCCCTAATTGATTGTAATTAATGCACCGGCATGTGTTGTTTGAGGAAAGATTTGACTCATATTATCAGGAACACTAATCCGTCCAATAATTCATCCGGGATTTCAATGACATAATTATCTACAATTACTTAAATGTTTAATTCTTTATTCACAAAAAATGTAACTACGAGGGATTATTTATAAACATGCGCCATTTTATAACAGATGTAACATGATATGCCAGCTACCAATATGAGAATATGAAATCATGACCGATGTACTTTAAATTGTATTGTTTCATTAGACAACTGATAACTAAACCAGCGATTTCTAACCTGGGAGGCGCGAACAGTCTAAAATATATATTTACCCTTTATAACGTGCCTTTATTACCATGTGAAATAAAGGATGGGGAGGCGCGAATATATGTGTTTTTAACATTAAGGTTGGAAACCCCTGAACTAAGCAACTGTTAAAAAAATATTTTCTTATTTTAATCGAGCA
Source organism: Himalopsyche anomala (assembly GCA_031772345.1). Classification (NCBI taxonomy): domain Eukaryota; kingdom Metazoa; phylum Arthropoda; class Insecta; order Trichoptera; family Rhyacophilidae; genus Himalopsyche; species Himalopsyche anomala. Next base: position 19,725,015 of record CM062821.1, on the reverse strand, counting down.
TACACCTTTATCTGAATATCACACAATATCTGAACATGTAACACGGTGCTTAAAAACTAAGTTATACTCACAGTTGCAGCAGACACAAATTTGTTTTAGGACTATTAATTACTAGACTTAAATCCAAACTGCGACATAAGGCAAAAAAAACTAACGTATTTTAATGCCATGGTCGGAGGAGGAGGCAAGTAGGATTGAGACTTTCCGGAGCCATCCGCTGCACGTAGCTCAGCCAGTTCCAACATCTCGAAATGGCAACTGACGTAACATGTGTGACAACGTAACAACTGACAAACCAAACCACTTCACCTTTAGCATCTATTCCCGAAGCTCAGTGTATGGTCTTTTGTGAGACTTTGTCAAGTGCCAAGATTCGCTACCACAAAGCAGCACTGGTTGAATGCAAGCGTTAAGCAAATGGAATTTGGCTTTAATCTTTCCAGACAGTCCGCATTGACTTAAATGTTGCTCCAACTACATATTCTTAACCGAAGAACAAGCAAGATTTATCAAACTCAATTGTGGCATTTGAAATAAAACATCGTGGATTATTATGTTCTAAAATGATTCTATTATCCATAAACTATAACAGTATATTGATTTTTATACATTTTTTCATGATATCCTTTATAATACGGAATAAAAAATAAATATATTTTTTATTAAATATCAACAGTTTTTGGTGCCCACTATTAAAATGCCATTAAAATTACGATGTATTTTTTTTATTCAAATCAGTTATAAAAATATCTCCCCTTATTTTATAAAGTGCTGCAAGCGGTAAATACGATTTAAATTGTATATTTTTTTATAAATGACATACTTTAATGAATGCACACCAACAATAGATTTCATAGTTCAACATTTTAGCCGCGATGACTTCATTTTATACTAACTGATGTGGTGACATTTAATAATAGTTGATGCATTATGAATGGCGCAATAATAATTGCAGCTGTCAGGACGAATTACTTACGATGGATGGTTGGTGACCATATCAATAATTGGACGCACAGTGGTGTAGATGAATCTGCGGATTTTGTTCCAACGGTTTCTGCTTTCTGAGAAGAGAATAAAGAATATCGGTTACTATTAACACAATATGAGCTAAAAGTATATTGTACTGCGAATAAATAAGAGAAAGAGCTTTATTACTTTTAGGCCCTTTGAACTACTGGTAGATGGTGACTGGTCTCTGGAAACCAGGTTGACGACAACACTAGGCAGAATAAAGCAAATTAGCATATACGCACGTGGTCGCGGTTACTAGTTCAGGTTCTGGTTGCTGGCAACCATGGTTACCGGAGACCAGTCAGCAGTTCGTAAAGGGTTCAAATGAAATGATCGCATTAAAGCATTTATAGTCTATCACATTTAATAAATGATTGTGAAAATTTGACAGCAACATTTGTTTGATTGCCAAAGAGCTTTACGCAATAATTCACAATTTTACCACAATAATAAACGTTTAGAAAGAACTTACACAAATAATATAAAAATATATATTTTATATAGTCGTAGTTTTGAATTATAATATGATTAAAATTAAAACTGACATTATTGCATATTCTACCAAATTTATTTCATATGTAAGTTAATAAAATATCATTTATTCGTTTTAATTTACAATACGTAAGCAAAATTAAAGCTCTATTGAGTCTTCTTAAAGGGAATACAAATACTTGTATTTTAACGATTAGACATAATATAGTTTGTAAAATAAATAAATTATTGCTCCTATTTTTTATATTGTGTCAGTTATGCCACTGCCTTTCCAAATTCGATTTAGAGAGAAGAGGCGAGACAGTCTAGGGCGGAAACGGTCACCCTTCAGACTATTTCCTGTTTAAGGTGTGCTATCAAATCAACACATCGTTAAATTTTCTGTGAGAACCCGTCTCACGCGTGATATATTCGATGAAACTAGCTTATTACGTCAACCCGATATGCCCATTTTATTGACATCGGACTGCCACACTGAATAATACTCGCCGACCGAAACTACTCGGTGAATCCAAATTATCAGAGTGCCTTGTCATATAGTAATGTCGATAAGACTGTATCACTGTAAGCCTCCTTACATACATTTTCATCCACATGAAGACTCGGCTGCGTCCACCGGCTTTCTTCAGCTAGGTTGTATTGCTTCGATTGTATCCGTAAAGAATGTCCAAAGAAGTACAGCAGACCCCCTATAATGACATTCCCGTACTATAAAACCCCGTACTATTTTGAGACACTTTCTTACAGTGACATTACCCCCCCTATAATGACAAAAAATCAAAATCCTAATCGAAACTTTTTTAAATATATCGTAAGCATTCATGCTACAAATACGTTTGCGTATCGATGACTATTTCATATCAACGAAAAATACAATTGAAAATCCCAATCCCCTATAATGACGCCCCCTATAATGACCCGTTCTCGTCACAGTGGGGGGTTCTACTGTGGTTCTGTTTTAACTGTCAATATTAATTGGTCGATGGGTGGGCCACGTAACCAGAAAAATCTGCACCGGGCCGATAAAGAACATGCTAGATAAGAGATCTGATAGTCACAGGTCAATAAATTTGCTAGCTAAATCTCCGAAACCTATTCGAGACGAGACGATTGGCAAAGAAGATGAAAAATATTTAGACCAACCCTGGCTGTCGGGTAAAGAATGATGATAATTGTTTTGCTCCTTTTTTGAATCGTAATTCAATTATACTCCATTTAAAAACAGGATCCTTACTGACGAGGCGGTCTCACTTTAATGTTTGATAATTTTTGTGTACCTACATTTGAAAATAAATTTTAATTCTCAATACATATTTGACTGCATGTTAGTAATAAACAATAAAATGGAATATTTGTTATACTAATTGAAGCGTCATAAATACGTAGAGAACATTTGATAAATTTACTTATATATCGTATTATTCTGTAATTTGTGTAGTCAAAGAGCTACAGGTAAGTGCAGGTAGGTGGTGTATACAAACAGTGTTGCATCGCCTGCAAATTAAGTGCGCCATGTATTAATCACCGAGAGCGTCGCGGGATGGCGTCTGGGGCATTGACCACCAACCTTTATTGCACATTGTAAATCTTACGTGGACAGAAGTTAAGAGCTTTATAAAGATAAAGGAGTTTCATTAGCATTACATAATGGTATAGCGCTCCTCCAATGTAATTAAATTCTGTAGTTGTTTATGTTGACATTGTAAGTTGTAAAAAAACTAGTCTTTTTGCGATATAACACTTCGCTGTAATTGTAATTAACTAGTTACTATGGCCGAGTAGTAAAGCTCGACAGATTTCTTGCGTTCTTGCGATTGAAATGCTTGTTTTTGTTAACAAATTTCAAAATCAACCAGTACGATATTAAACTCTTTCCATGGATAATTATTGTTGAAACGTTCAGTTAGAAGACCATGATGTGAGAGCCTGATAGTAGATGGTTACAAATGACTTTGAATAGTCTGAGGACAATAAATTCAATAGCACTCAAAACAATTTATGGATGATCAATAGATGGTTGCCGAGCATTGTAAATCTCGACAGCAACCATTATAAATAAAAAAATAATCAGAATGACATACCATGATTTTTATGTACGACGATTTAGCCTTTTTTATTTTTTATGTAAAAACAATATCTAAAAATTTTCATTCACGACAACCAAAATAAATAAACCATTTGAAACACACTGAACTTCTTCTGTGTAATTTGATTGACATTACATTTATTAGTTGACAAAGTAAATGTTTTGTAAATCTATCTTGTGTTCATCTAGCTTAAAAAGGTTCAGATACCCTCATCCATAAAAGGCATAACGCCTATATTATGGTATGTTCGCAGCTATGAAGTTTAGAGGCTTTTGGAAATTAACTGTCAACTTTGTTAATTTAAACGCTCGTTAGTGTGAAGTGGAAAACGCACTTCCGTTTCCGTCAGGGATGGGCTGGAGGGGGCTCGGGGGGGCTCGCGCGAGCCCCTTGTTAAATTTTGGACCGGCCGGCGAGCCCCTTGTTAAGTTTAAAAAATCAATCATCTCAGATAACATCATCACCTAAATGTTATTTCTGTAGACGGTTAAATAGCATTATAAAACATAAGACTCTGTTGGCCCTTCAATTTGTTCGTAACATACATTTATTTCAGTTGCATATTAAAAGGGACCTTTTTTTGAGCCGGTTTTTTGACTATTGTCTAAAAATGCCGATGTTTGATATTTTATTGCTCAGATGTCCAGGCATCACATTTTTATGAACCTTCTTTCTAATTTACTTAACACGTGTACATTTTTTTCATTTCACGACCTTCGCCGTAATCTACACTTTTTTGCTTTTGCAAGGACAGAGTCCTAACATTTCTTTTAAGATTTTTTATGATCTTCTTCTTGGAACTTGGAACGAGGTATAATGTTTGTGAAGAAAATAATTACGATTAAAGAAGCAAATTTTAAATCATGGATGTGCTCTTTAATGATGATTAAAATAAAATTTAAGATGTTCACTGTCAATCCGTAGTGTAAAAGCAGGCATGCAAAACCTTTTTTATCGAACAGACAGCAAAAAAACAAATTATGATAGCTTAGGTTTGCAAGTAAAAATGAAATTTAAAGTACGCTCCTTTTACACGCGGATACGTTTCATGTAAAATAGCCTTGTATGTAGTTTAGTGATGCACAAGCCGCGGGCAAGTTTTTCTACCAATTTTTTTAGTGAATACTATAAAAATCTGTGTTTGATATATGAAAAAATGATGCAGAAGCAAAGGTATATAATCTGGATTATCACCGATAGAAAACATAATCCTATTTTTTATTATTCAACATTATGATATTATTTTCACGGGCATAGATTCGTGACCGAAATTCATCTTTTAACAATGAATGTATCTCTCGTCTACTCGTCACTTTTATCCTCTGAGGCCCTCGAAAAAATAGAAAATTAATAAATTGGTCCTTCTTTCAAAAACCTTGTGCACCACTGATATAAATACGTGAAAGTTAGTTTCTATTACATTCGGCCGTGTTATTTTGAAACCGTGCAAAAGAGGATTCGGTGTACATTTTAAGCAATATGTGTTGTATTCCTAATTAAAAAATTGATGCAACTTTTTCCTTTGTAAAATCTTAACTAAATATTTATAATCCGCAAAATCAGTAATAGCCTATTTCTATCTTAATAGGCGTATTTCTATGAATCGATTATGCATTTCAACCAAAAAGCTTGCTCACATATGTATTTATATTAGAGGTCTGCGCGGGCCCGGGCTCTTACGAGCAATTGGGATTCGGGCTCGGGCCGGGCCCGGGTAAGGAATTTATTTCTTCAGAAAAATATTTCAGACTATGTTCGTATCATAAGTCAACCATGATAATTTTGATTATTACCATTTCTATAGAGAATTGTAAATTGTTGTAAATTTGTAAAAAACGTTTTTTTTCGGGCTGAGGAGTATAAATCTGGGCTTCAGGTCGGGTTCGGGTAACAAGTGTGGTATTAGACTCGGGCCCTGGCCGGGTCGGGCCTGAGTCTTTCGGGTTCAGACCGGGTAAGTTCAGAACTCTAATGTATATAAATCAAATTTATTATAGATTAATAATCAAATAAATTACTTAAAAAATATGTACTATATTTTAATTCAAAAATGAAACATCCGTGGGCCACAAAAAAAAAGCGGGTCGCATGTCACGGGATTTTCATCATTCCTGATGTAAAGGTATTATGGCCGAGATTAAGCGAGCCCCTTGTTAGAATATTGGCAGCCCACCGCTGGTTTCCGTGGTCTTGAATTTCAGGAAAAGTTCAGCCTTTGCCGGATGCCATTCTATTTTGCGCGTTGCTTAACCGACCGCTTAATACATTTAATGTTCGCCATTTAATATTTATGGATTCTGAAAATTGTTTTCTCGTAAATAGGAGCTATTCAATTTCACTTAAAAATGGTGTTTTGATTAATGAATAAAATTCAGTTGTTATACGCGTATTGTTAAGAAGATATCAATCATATTAATATTGTATGAAATGAAAAAAAGTACCGACATATATGTTATAAATTAACTTAATTCTTTTCATAGTTATAATGGTTAATACATGTTACTACTTATATATAGGGTTCAATTGATCTTTCGCGAAATAAAACATTTTTGAAAACAATATAAAATATTATGTAGAAATTAACAAGTTTCATTATACGATAACTGAAATAAATAATCATTTCAATTCATATTAAAAGACATTTGACATTGTAGACAATATTTTGATTTTCAAATCGGTATAGAAAAAAACATATTTTCCCACTCAAAATCAACTCTAAGAGAATAGAAGTCGCATATTCTAATTTAAGTCAAATATTGTACCAATAAATAGCATTTGATTTTGACGTTTCCATATAGTAGAAACCATCTTATTTATAAGCAGAGAAATTGCCATTGAACTACATGACATGGATCTAAATTATAGAATATTAATTATTATATATAACTGTTATTCTTATTCTGGAACTAAGTTGTGAGCCATATGTTGTATGTTGACTTGTCAGAATATGGTTACATACTTGTTATAATGAATGTTTTTTATACAAATGAAAATACATACACTACATATTTTTTTACAAATAACGACCCATACTGTAAGCAAAGAGTATAAATTTACAGTTTGACATTAAATCAGGACAATGATATAGCTATACGGGCATAAAATCTAATGCATGTCTTTATTCATTGAAACGAGTCTGAATGGTGATACAGAATCTTTTGGCGTACTTCCGATATAACTAGTAAGATTAGTAAGAGATTTTGACCATTCTGCCGTAAGACCAAACCCGAATATATTGACTTTCGATATACAATAGAAATTCACATATCAGGGAATGGGATTTAATACAATATTTAGCCAAGTGTTAATCACCCGAGTATCGAAACAGGTACATTAATTAAGCACGTGCGACAAATAACTATCCCAAAGGTACTCACTCACTTGGAAGATGCATGATAACATGACTAAAGAAACGACGCAGTTAATTGAGTAAAGAAAAGCTGTGGATGAGACAAAGTCTCCATTTGAGTTTAAGAGCTATGAACGAAGCAGTAGAAAATTACTTGAATAGTACAATTTGTAGTGCAAGTTGACATGAACATCAGGCAACACAATAAAGTTAATTGTTAAATGTGATTTTGTTATTTGTTATAAATTTAGAATTTTGTCAGTAACGGAAACATAATTCAGGTGCAAAATATTGTATCAATTTAGCGGAGAGTGTATAATAAAATATTTACTCAGACATTATTGTTTCATTAACTTATACCAAAAACCTTCTGCTAAAATAACACAGTCTGCCCAAATAAATTTATTCTCTTGAATAACTTTTCGAGTTGTGTATCCTTGAATCTAACTTGAATGAAAAATGCAATAAAACTTAGCGAAATGTCACTTTCCTCGCAGGAAACGGACGCAAATTTCAGAGACGTGCTGAATAAAGGGGGAAAACATCTTATAGTATCCGATTAAATACAATGTAATTATGTAGTTATATCTATTTTTGGATATTTGGTTTAAATTTTAAATGTGTTTCTTATTTAACATACCGATAAAAACAACTGATTAATTTTATATATGCTAAACATCATAGCCATTGTAATTGTGGAGCATATTTAGTTATTTACTATGAAAGACGTTTCAAAGATAATTGGTTGCAAAATCTTCTTTGGGAGAAAGACACAATATATGGAGAATGCCTACTAAACGACTATGTTATATAAACAGCAATATCTTCGTTTATTTTCTACAAACATGTATGTCAACTTTTGTCAAATTTGAGTTTTTTGATGTAATGAATTTAGAATTGAAATACACACTTTACTCGTATCGAAAAAATAAAATATTTCGTGCTTTATTTAACCTTATATTAACCAAAACGTTGACAAATTATATGTTCTATATTTAGCATTAAAGAGATGGTGGAACTGAGAATACTGAGATGGATGGAAACGTCTTTGCTTCTACCTTTTTAACTTCCTCAAAGATATAGAAAACAAAACTATAGGAATGGTGTTTTATAGCAATATAAAGCGATAGAATAATTTATACTTATGTATCTTCTGAAAACTTTTTTGAATACGAAAAATGTTGTAAAAAATTCCCGGCGATATGTCTTAACCAGGGCTGTGGAGTCGGAGTCGAAGTCGTGAAAAATGAGCGGCTCGATTTTTTTTTGAAAATATATTTAATGATGTATTTAAGTAAAATAGTCAAAAGTGTTAACATTTCATGCTTGGCTGACTATAGATGATCTGTTGGTATACATATATATAGGTTAAAATGAAATTATTGAAAAATGTCCTCGGAGTCGGAGTCGTTAATTATTTTAAAGCTGGAGACAGAGTCGGAGTCGGAGTCGTCTTTTTTTCCCGCGACTCTACAGCCCTGGTCTTAACTCACCAATTGTAATTAGTGGATAGCAAAATGTATTAGATTGCCGTTTGTCGAGCGACTAAAACATAGCTTATCGCTTTCCTCAAGTTTCTTTTCACATGATAGTATAAGTCAAATTAGAAGTAAGATAATAAAAATAAGAAACGCACATACATAAATTAAATAAAACATTAAGAATTTGAACCATACATGGACACGCAATCTTCCACGAAAGTATAAGATGTTTTTCGCTTAAAATATTACCTTATACTATATATCATATTATTTTGACGATTGAAAGTGTACTGAACGATCACTTGTATTACGCAGCATTCTACTACGCCACTGCTTTCAGAAAACTGGTGTTGGTGAACAAGAGTCTCGAAGTATTTATTGCTATGAACAACGCGAGAATGTCACAGAGAGTAAATTTATCTTCTGTAAGGAGAAACGCTCAGCAAACTCAGTTAAATTTATTTAACGCCCAGGTATATTACGGTCGCATGCTGAACAAATATTATTATACGAACTGCTTAATTTATTCCCAATTCAAATTTTCATACAATTATTATCATTGTTGAATGGACTGTAAATTGTATTGTATGAGGAATCTTTGTGAGTGATGTGTCGCAGATTTATTCTAACAGAATTATAATTTGGCGATGACTCGAAATATACGCGCTATCTTTCAGTATTAATTGAAATTTAAAACATTTGGAACATTGTAATGAGAAATGTTTAATATTTACTAATTGCAAGCTTGTAGCTCAATCTCTATTGTCAAAGATTGCAATAATAAAATTATGAATAGTAGTTAATTTGTTCCTGTCAAAATGCCACCTATCCGGGATCAGATAAAGTAGCTTCAAAATAATGGAAGCATTATGAACGTATTAATTATATGATTGCACGATAAATCTATGAAAACGTCCACATGGAGAAACGTATTCTTGATGGCGAGACCGAATAGAATGGATGTACTCAAGCGTTACCACTCGGGCATGACGATCTTAGATAATTATTAGTCTTAACGTTGCCATAGGCGTTATCTACGAATTGTAATATATTATCCGTAAGCTAATATTAAATATTCAAAAAATAAAACATGTAGGTATTAATTTCACATTTATTTAATATGCGAGCATTTTCAACTAATGAGATTAAGAATATACATTAATACAGTGCTATTTATACAAAACTAAGTACCTAAAACAACAATAAAGGGTGAAACAAACAATTGGTAATAGAAATATGCATCCGCATCTTTAAAATAAAAAAATCTGTATACCTATATGTTCGTTATAGGTATGGATTTAAAATGTATGTATACGGAATTGTAAGCCCAGTTAAAAATTAATATGGGCAAATTAGAATTTATGGAAATAATTAAATTGCGAGAATATTCGAAACGACATTTCTAACGACTGTCTATTTTCTATTTCCATTTCCATTAAAACGGTTTCCGCGTTGAGTACAAATAAATAATTCCCGCGACCAATTTTAACGCAAACAAACCGTCATAAATATTTCGTAGGAGGCTGCCACGGATTAGTTTCGCGTTATGCTAAATTACCCGTGAACCCTTCACGACTGCTCCTGTTCACCAAAGTTGAACTATGATATATTCTCTCTACCCACCCAGTAGTTAAAAAATATCAAAACAAGATTTTTTCCGTGTCAACAGTGAAGGTGCAAATATCTTCATTATTGGACTTTTATTATAATGTGTAAACGAAACATTGATGCGACTGTAATTGGGTGAAAAGACTCACTGGAAAACACTTTTCTAGCATGGATCTAAAAATACTTTTGAGTACAGCAAATTTACTTAACAAACTGCAAAAACTTTTTACTCATAATCGTTTTTATAACATAAGTATTTGTGGTTAATATAAAACATACAACCATTCATTCAATTGTTTTTATGTGTATTTATTTTATATGTATGTACTTTATGGGTTTATTAATGATGCCAAGCTGTCAGTAGGAAGTGGGTCAAAGATAATAGAATAACAGTTCTGCAGGAAATTGCATACCACAATAATACCGAAAAAGTATTGTTTTATTAAAGCAATGGATTGACATCAATCAATAATCAAAAAGCGTTTCGTTAATTTAAATATGAAAACAAGCAGCGCGTGTTAATGATTATTTTATAATAATTGGTGGGGTAATAATGGATTTAAAATCAAAAAATATTTTACAGCGATTTATGGACCACTTTTCGTAAAACCTCGCTGCATCATCATTAGCGGATTAAGCACATGGAAGGCCCCAGGCGCAATGCGATTTGGAGGGCTGGTTTTTCAGATAAAATAAAAACGTCAAGAAATGTCAAAATAATAAAAATTTGAACATGGGTTATGTTATATAAGCTATTTTTGAGGCCCCTCGGATTCAGAGGCCCCAAGCGCGCGCCTCATTAGCTTATTTATTGGATAATCTGCCACTGGCCATTATTGCGAAACCAAAACTATTGAAATTATGATGAAAACAATCAATATAGTATTATATATGTAATTTAATATGAAATCTTTGATATTTACATGGCAATTTGTTATCGCATTATTAACTTAGTCTCTTGACAGACTATTAATTCATAGTATGAAACACGAATAACGATAAATAAATATGAATTGAAAGAATTTATTTACAATATGTTAATTTTATTGTTCTTTTGATATTTTATTTTTATTGTATTAATGTTGTTGCGTATCAACTATATATAATATATTGTTTTTATTAAAGACGTCGTATATAGTTCAACTAAGTTTCATAGGAAGATAAATAATATTTATCAGATAATCATCGCTCTTTGTTCTTTATTAAATACAAAATTGTCTATGGTGACACGTTTATCTCCACAATAATTCTAATGTTGGGTGTGCAGTACATCACACTCAACAATATGTATAGAAATATTTTGCACGTTATGATGAAGTATAAGTGCACTTAAAGCCCTAATAGGCGAAATATCAATAAATCATGGTCGTGCTCGATTTTTTTATGTAAAAAATCGAATACATACTATTATGCTTTATCTATACCGAACCGTAGAATTTTTTTTGTATGTTGCCAGATTGAACTTATTAAACGAAACAATGAAAAACCAAATAAATTCACTAAATAATCAAAATAATTAAATAAATAATTGCATTTTCGAAATGAACAATTTTTTAATTGGTCGAATGCTTAAGAGCTACGATCAATTTCACCGACGTTTATTTTTTTTCTCAACATTTTAATCTAGCGTAGATACGTATTGTGCAATTTAAGTAAGAGATATTTTATAGGTATATACTCGTACTATGATATTTTATGATATTGTACAGTTATTCAAAAACAATTTGAATTTCCAAATTTGAACTACTGAATTATTTTTGAAAAATAAAAATACATATATTGATTATTTTGATTTGTGAAACCACACACAAACTACATATACTATAGGTTGATATTATTACCAAAGTAATGACTGTGACAATATTGCAGATATTATGAAAACCGTTTTACCGATGAGCATGTAATAAATCATTGAAAAAATGACTAGCGCCTCGTGCCTCACACACTCGAATAGTTCTTCGTTTGATTTTTCCATGTCATTGGATAAAGTCATTATGATTCCGAATAACATTTACGAAGCGTGAGAATCGTCGCAAAATTTTTCCCTTGCGGTATTTGCATTCAAAATGAAAAAAATAAGTAATTTTACCAACGTGGCTTTTTTTATCTCTTACCACATACCTATTGTAAAAGTTTTCTAGAGGTCAAAAGTTTTCCGTATGGAAACTTTGTGGAGTCTGGGGAAACGTAGCAAATACTTTCTTATTTCATTTACTTGTGGTAGGTATTTGAGTCTACGTAATTATAGGAACGTGCAAGAAAGCTACCTACTATATCCTTGATTGTTTTAAGCCAAAAAACATTTTTTACTATATATGTACAAATAGATAATACTGTAATGATAATTATACTCATGGAAATGAATTTATGAATTGAAGAATTTTTTCATCATGCAGTTTATTTTAAGAGAGAAAATCTTATTACATATTAACAAAAATGTACTTGTAAATGTAAAAATTCAAATTAATAACATATAAGTCACAACCACAACTCAGAACAACCAGGCGGAATAGTCCTGTTTGACGATAAACAATAAACATATATTTTCTCATATAAAATTAAATTTGATAATTTTATTATTAAAAATTTTGTGCTACAACTTGTGACACGTGCTTCGTTTCTTTAATAAACATCATCAGACTATCTCAACGTTTTTTCCCATTATTTTGCAGTTTTGTTCTCCAACAGTCGAACGATTAACTCATTAACTAGAACAGGTACTCAATTTGAGAAAATATTTTTCTTTCAAATACATGATAATAATATACATGCGACTTCAATAATTTACAATTGTTAATTCCTTTAGCCCACATACAATGATATTCGAGTGAATACAGTTGGTATACTACTTGATTACTGCACCCATATATTAGGTAACCTTTTCAAAGTTATTGTTAAAAGATACATGTAATCTGTTCAAACAGTAATTGTGTTGGTTAAAATGGGTGGTAAAATAAATAAACGTGTTGTGTTACTACTTCCTAACAAATCACAATTTGGTATTACATTAGTTTGTTATCAAATTCATAAAATGGTTGTCATCTGGTCCAATAACGTATTGCTACCTCACAATATTTGATCAGGTGTTGTGTGTGACATGTAAAATACCAGGATTAGTTCAAACGACGTATTGTATGAATAACAAACAAACAAAAAAATCTCGGTTAGTTATATAATTCCTGTGTAGACAAAAAAAACATTATCAATCAAAAAGGAAACATGTGAGTAAATATTATACTATATAATTCACATATTGATATACATATCTAATTTTCAATTGTTAATTAAAAATGAGTACACTTGGCATTTTTGAAAACCTGCTAGAAAAAGAATGCATTAAATATCGTTTTCTCGAAATCAGCTTTTTCGGGATGCTGAGGGATAAAAAAATATAGCGTGCATAAAAAGCCTGTCGGTATACATTTTCTTTTATAGCTTTTACCAAGGCAACATATTATATTTGACGGATGGAAAAAAATAAAAACATATATCTGAAATGTTAATAAAAAGTTATTCGGTAATATAATGAAACATTTAGAAACGTTTGGCCATTCAGAAGAAATATATTTTTTTTCTTTGCTATATAGCATATATAATATAATCAGACGGAAAATAATATTCAAAATTCCATATTTGAAAAAAAATATTTGACAAAATGTAATTATTTATCATTGTCATTGAAATGATACAGACTTTTAAAAGAAATTAAGCATAATACATTTATTTAAAATAACAACATAATGAGAACTCTATGTATTATAAATACAATGTGAAAGATTGAAAATAAACATAAATTAACATCAATAATACAACACTTTTATTACAGAGAATATGAAACTTTTACTGAAATTCATAAAATAAATTGATTTAGATTGATTTTTTTTATTTTGTATAGTAAGTTTTAAGTAATAAATAATTAAATTTGTTTTGTATTGGGTCACGACTCACAAGGTTTTCAGACAAAACAGTATTTTGTTTTATTCGTGATCGTATCCCTTACCTTTACCTGATTTTGGCCGAGGCTGATAGTGGACGATGAATGCAAAATGTAAATTTTCACTATGACTTTATTTAGTTGAGAGCGCATGATGAATATTTTCCATAACCACACATTATGCTGCGGATATTAAGAACATCCCACAACTAAGAAAAATCTTATTTCTTTTTTATAATGTTTAGTTATAATGTGACTGTTTTTCGGTTGTAGGGGATTTCAACGATCGAGCGTTACATACTACATTAATATTATTGAGCAGAAGGACTTGAAAATATTCTAAAATTATTAGAGGGCCGCGAATGCAAGATGGTCGAGAAACACTGATGTAGAATAATTTTAAAGTCACTATGTGTTTGATAAAAGACCTACTGTATATTTTCGATTATTATTTATTTTTGCTTTGGCACCTACTTTAATGGCAACTGTAGAATATTGTTTCTATTGTATGCAACCCCCCGTCATTCCCTGATTTTGTAGAGATTTCGCTCCCCTTATTTTATAAACGTTGTTTACTCGCGCTCGTCGCTCGCTTATCCTAGAATGTGTCAATCATCGTGACCTATAAAAAAATATATACGTTATACCGTGTATTGAAAAATAGGAAGAATACAAAATATATTGCATTAACGAAAGGCAGGCGTACGTTGTGAAAAATCTCAAATAATTATTCAGCATATAAAAGAGGTGTCGTGTCGTGATGATAAATAAATAACTGTAATATTTTTACAATGAAAGGTATTAAACTCATTGAGAAAAATATAGTTTATAATTACAATATTACTTGACAATTTACTGAGTATGCTTTGTATCAGTTGAGTATCATCTACATTCTACATTATATGTGTACTTCAGTAGTGCTATTTCCACGTGCATGGTACTTACTTTGAACGGTCTGAAATACCCCACAAAATCACGCGTTGGGTGTTTCAGACCAACCAAAGTAAGTACTAGGGTATCCAATCCCGGGGTTTTTTTGTGACCCCGGAATTTCGGGATTAATTAATTTTCAATCCCGGGCACTCAACATGAAATCGTGTATAAGTTGAGAAAAGTTTTGGTGTCGAAATTTTTCATTATTTCATTTCCAATTTCAAAAACCCAGGTATCTGCCGATTTGCCCCTAATATAACAGTGACTCGTTTTTTTTAGCTCTACCTCTTTAAGATTTGCTAAAAATGTTCCAATCCCGAAATCTCGGGAGATCGCGACCATACCAATCCCGGGATTACGGGATTCGGGGAGCCTAGTAAGTACTACGCAGGAATAACATTACAGAGGGTAAAAGATTCGATATGTGATTTTTATTATATACTAAAAGAATGATAGGAAAACATATAATAATATAATATAACGGCTGAATGATTAGTATCTGTAAATGCAATTCAATGATGTGGCAAGACAAACTGTCAAAGGAAAAATTTGTATCGAAGTAAGTATTACGTTACTTTAATAATTAGTGTTTTGAGTTCCCCTGTCAAAATATTTTTAATCAATTATCAAGTCGCAGTTTTTTTCATATTAAAATTTACTAAAAAATTGTCTTCAGTCTATCAGTCTGTAACGAATATTGCAACATAGCACATTCGTTGTTTAGCAACGGAATAACTTTAGAATCAGTCTAGCATTAGGTTTTAGCGTATCAAATTTATACGTAGGCACTCTCTCGTTATCTATCTGCGAATCTGTATCTGTATAATGATACTAATATATATTACTTTAATATCATTATTGATTCCGCATATTTTCCTTTGTTTCGGAGGATTGTTGATTGTCGAATGATACTGCTATGGATAAATGAATTTGATAAATTCAATTCAAATACTAATTGATATTTTTGATTGACTCTCCCTTTGCGATACCTACTAGCACAAAAGATCGAATGTGTATCATTAAAGTAGGGTGTACATTAAACGGACGCTGAGTGGACAAAGCAATTTATTGGTTTCCAGATTATTTACTCTCACTTATTTGTAGCCGTTTATATTTTACCAGAGCACATTTTGTTTTTGTTTATCAATTTCAGAAAATTGCTCGAGTACCTTATTGAAATAAACATATTTTGATATGTTCACACGCGTTTTATCATTAAAATAATATGTATATTGACGGTAAGCTCTTTTATTGACACACCCTAAAAAATTTCGAACTGAGGTAAATATGATATAAAGTTTTGTTATGTATGGCATTTTTAAGCGAAGACTTATTTGTCTTGTTCACTTATATTTTAATTAAAATTTTTACTCGAGCAATACAAATGTACTGATAAAAAACGTTTGAAATTCATTCCGCCCTTACCGTGTTTTGCCTTTGTTCATTTTATTTCAAATTTATTTCCACGCTCCTTTCACTTTTCCCGCCCATCTGTTCTTAACTCAATGCAGACGAACAAATTAATGGTGAAATATGTTTCATGGAGCCGGAACCTATATATTTAGTCATAGACAAGAATAGTAAGCTGTTTCAAAATCCTTCGGATTATCATAATTTTAAATATCAATGGTGATACAACATGATATTATAAACGCGAAATACAAATTCGATGAGACCATTAAAAATACTAAAACCGACAACACTATATACATATGTTCATTATTTCTTTATTATAAAATGTAATTTGCTACATTACTGAACCTAACATTTTGTATTTGGTGGTATTTTGGTTTTTAATCAATAATATCGTCAGTTTTATGTTGATGGTCTTCTTTGACTTTGTAAAACATTTTTAAAATATCATAACGCACGATGTTAGTAGGTACTGAATTCATTGATTGGCAAGTGACAATAAGTCTGAGAACAGGCAAGACCAGTAAAATATAACTAATATTTTTTAAATTCTTATAGCCGTTTCCTTGGAAGTTTGGACACTGCTTTTTTTGCTGGTGATTTCAGTTTTAGTATAATACTTCTTAAATTTCTATTGTATAATAACCTATGTAATAAATTATACGGAATAAATTAAAATTGATAATATTTTAGCAGGACGAACAATTTAAATTGTTTGATCGGACCAAGCGCGTTTTTGTCTCGTGTAATGTATATTACGTATAATAAGTTTAATTTTTTTTATATATTTTTCTTTTAGCTGCCCTCACAGTAACATATAGCAGCGTACACAGCTTTGGGAATTGGTCTCGAGACAATGATTTAAAAATAATATAATGCACACCGTCTCCCTATCAATGCCATATCATCGTTTTACTGCCAGAAGTCATTAAGTGACGAAATGTTTATTTTAGGATAATCGGCTTTGAAGTTACAACTAAATTTTATCAGTTATATTCAAACATAAATAATAATGTCTTCTGCTTTGTATAATCCGAAAGTTTCCAAAAAGTCTCAAGAATATTTATTTTTTCGATTCCAGCCAAGGTTTCAATAGTAAGTTTCCGCAATTAGTAACTAAAAAAAACAACAATGTAACAACAAATTAATCAATTTTATCTTCAAAAAACGTTTTTTTCGACATAATGACTTATTTACTGGATAAAGATGACAAAATACGTAAATTCTGACATCTAACTCAATTTTGACTGACATGTCACTTAATGACTTCTGGTAGTAAAACGACGATATACGATATGTAAAGTGGCGTTAAGCGAATTACTAACAAACAGCACTGGTAAAAAGCATACTAACTTATTGATTGTCGAATACTGAGTTTGTAATACAAATACATAGGTGTAATATATTATGTTTTGTAAAAAATCGGCATGCTATTGATTGTAAAAAAAAACCCCGCCCTAAGCATGTAATAAATATTAAGACATCCTCTCTTGTAGTGAAGTAAAATAATTCTCTGCAATATTTCATCGAAGAACGAATGGTTATTTGTGGCGAAAAATTATTAATAGTTACAATTTGATCTGTGTTGTTTTCATCTAGTCGCAGTATCGGGATTCGGATCGTTCAGTTTGCAGAGCAGATCATATAGTCTATATATTAATCGTCATTTTAAAAGTTGCATATCGAAAAATCATAAAACTATGATAAAGCAAATTGAAATATAATTAATAATCACTACAGCATAACACTATTTGACTTAATATATTAAAAAAAGTCAATTACGTCATGATCCTTACGTCATGGCATTTAACTCCTTTTCTATTCGCACAAATAAAATTACTGTGAACAACGTGAAAAATAAGAATAATTACTAGATGCTCATCAATTCATTCAAAGTATTTTAATTTGCCCATATATAATTTTATTGATTGTTAACATAATTCTCTACTCGCATACTAAAAGTTTGGATATAGTTTAAATAATGAATCAAGTGGCGGTCCACGAAGAGTCGCGCAATTTAGTGGCGTTTATTTAGCGAGAGGGGTTGATTTATGTACATTGCGTCGGAAGTTGGATGATAAACGCATTTAAGTAATTCAGTGGGACATTGTGGAATCACTTCAAAATTATAATACATGTACATACTTTTATAACGAAAACACATTTTATATAATTAAAATATAATATTATATATGATCACTTTTTAGGTGTTCACTGTCAAGACTTGCGGAATGGCATTTAATGGATGACTGAATGGATATTAAAAATAAAACCCTTTTCGTACTAAGTTATACATTATGTAATCAGAACCGGTTTCGCATCATCGCGTACTAATATCAAGCGATGAAATATAAAACTGTAAATCAGTAATATTTGTTTGTAGAGTTCCTTAATATTTTAATTAAAGATTATTACGTTTCATTCACTGACACTTTGTATTTTTTTTAACTATCACATCGTGTTATAAGTGTTACTTTATTGTGTATACATAGTTATACAAAGTTCTATATCGTTTTATATCTCATCAGTTGATGCATGCGATAAGCGAAATCGTTCCTGATCTATTATAAATAATGGGTAATAAGGCGATATTTTTATTTAAAACTTAAATTTATAAACGTATAAAAAGTGACGAATGAGAAATCTTTTTACTAAGCAATATTGTGGTATCTGCACTTAATATTTTTTTTCTCTTATAAACGGTGAGTTCGAAATTTGGATATCTTTGGCTCTTTCAAATATCATATAAACTAGGTAAAACAAGAAAAATAGTACGTTTTAAATTATCGCAAAATAAGTAGTCAAGCATGTCGCTAAAGTCATGAGAAAATAGTCATAAGATAGGTTTATTTTATATATTTTTTTCTAATTATGTATAAACAGTTTCATAGTAGGAAAAACATCGAGAAAATTTAATAAATTCGTTCATCATTTGGATGCATGCCAAGCGCTCATAATGGCCATTCAATATGGACAGTTTTTTTATATTTTATTTCTAAAATACTTCAATGTAACAGTCTGAAAATTTCAACGCTCAAAATCGACGATAAGTTTGTTTCCAATATCGTTATGATGACTTATGGCTCTGACTAGAGAATTCTTTATGAGTGTTGAACGCCCACTGAGGAGTGGACTATGAATAAATATTTTTAACAAGCTCGTTTGTTTCTCTTAACAGGTTTCACCGTGGATCAGACAGGATGGATTATGATTAAATGCATGTTGTTGGACGGCTTGCCGCCTGTTGCCTCAAATACCCCGCCACTTTATTTCGTTAATTATTTTTTATTGTTTCAAACTACATAATTAGATTCAACTGTGTATTTATAACGTCTAAAAATATAAACACCTGCTTTACTTTTTGAATAATATACAATACGTACGTTTAGTAATTCTGAATATTTTATAAATTAGTACTGCGACATTTATTAATCTGGCAAATCGTCATGTGGTTATAGTCGATCAAAAAGGCAGACGCGATCTACTATACCTAATATAATATTAGAAAACATAACTGTTTTGTATTTTAGTTGACTCGTGTCTGTCGTGAATCCTCATTTTAAAAAATCCTTCCATTGACGATGTTATTTAGTTTGTACGACTATTTTGCTGAGAAAAAAGGTTTACCATCGCTACACACTTTAAATGATACTTTGTTTGAATAAATCCTATTTATAAATATCTGCATTGCCCATCGCCATGCTGGCTTAACTTAATTAGCTACGTTACATTATTATTAAAATTTGATAGATACATTATACCTTTAATTGGAACTGTTTCTTTGTGAAACCTTGAATGATATCTAGGTTAATAATATTATAAGATAATAAAGAATAGAAGACGTAATTACTAGAGTGATAATAATATTTAATTAAAATATTAAATTCATCTATTTCATTAAGAAGTTATTACTGATTTATTTATTATAATTACAACAATGTAATAAAAAAAACTTAGGTATGATCCACAAAAATGAAATTATTGAAACTTTATCTGTACAATATAGGTACACAGGTACTAGGTAAGTATATTGAAATTAAATCAGGGCTTCCGGTTTTCGTTCCGACTAAAATAACGATTTTAATGGTTTTTAGTTTTCGATTCAGTTCCAGTTCGAAGCCCTGAATTAAATATCTATTTGTTGTGTATTAAACGAGTTCCATAATAATTATTATATAATGATAATTCAAATCGATAAATATGTTAATTTTGTACAAAAATTACAAAATTTACATATTATTTTACAATATTTATCTATTTATATAATTGTTATTATTGCTACGCAATTTAAAAATATTTTTATACCGCAAATCATCACACTCCCGTATGGTCTAGTGGCTAGGATACCTGGCTCTCACCCAGGAGGCTCGGGTTCGATTCCCGGTACGGGAAATTTTTATTTTTTATTTTTTAAAAACAATTTACTTTTATAATTCTTTACTTTCATCACTCATTACAAAACTTCGTTACAAAGCCATGTGTGAAAAAAAAATTTCTTACCTAGTAGTAAACATATAATATATGTATTTCGACATTCTCTTAGCGACAAATCATCAAGGGTTCCCATACTTTTTTCATCAAAGGAACAATTTGAAAACCAAAAATATTTGGCGGGCCATAAATTTTTTTTAAAAATATTTTATGTTTTAAGAAAATGTAAGACAAAAAAATATTTCATTGTGTACCTAGGAATATTGTACATCGTGTACTTTTTAACATTATTATCATTCTTTTTAATAACCTATAAACAAAACATGATTTTTGCAATTGTTTGTTTGAAAGTAAATCCTGCTATCTATCTATGTATATAGGTTCAAGTTTAGGAGTGGATACGTAAAACAGATGTGATATTATATGGTTGTCTTAAAATAAAAAAAGTTGATGTAATATCAATGTATTTATTTGCTGTTGTATTCTTTGTACCTACATAAAACTGAATTTTTCCACGTTGTAGTTTTCCAGTGTTGAAAGTTGGGATGTCACGAAGCATTACGAAAATGGAATGTGGTTGTCTTTTCTTCACCTCTTTCATTTGGCAGATTGTCTTTTATTTTTGTGCTTTTCTTTATTTTACCCTACATTCGTGTGCGCGGTGCCACTTTTGTTTAGTGGTTTGTATCTGTAGAGGTGTGTTTCTTCTTAGCAGGAGTTTGAAATATCTGAGAAACTCAAATTTTCTTCTCTTAAGAAAAATATTTTATCAGTTGTAACACTTAAAAACTATTTCATTACGTATTTTCTATCACTTCATCGATGCCAACAATGGCAATACTTAATTAAAGTTGTGTAATTATATTGACTTGTGGATAGATTTGAACAATATGGTACATATTATATAAGGAATTAATACACCGTCTTTTTATTTCTTGTTTTTGTATTAAAATAAGTGTCTCCTACATCTCATTACAAAATAGTTTAATCTACCGTACCTTCTATCCACGATAGTAAATATTCCTCATTAAAAACGTTATCCTCAATTCTTAATTTTTTGACGTTTTGTTCACTATTTGAATAAAATGTCCACCGCTGGATACCTTCAAGATATATTTATATTTCTTCAGTAGTCATCTCAGGCTGAGATATATATAGTAGTACAGAGGAAATATATAAATGGTGGCCGATTACATCATTTTAATGGTCATCAACGGCCTTCTAGAACGACGGAATCCACGCTGTTTCATTCGAGTTAGGTTTTTTTGAGGCATCCACATAACGTGCAAAAGTCAGCTCCATCGCCTCTTTTTTAATTGTGACGTTATATAGAGTAGTTGAAGTAGCTTAACTGCTTCAAAGGCTTTACTTGTTCGCTTCCAATAACAGAACAACCGTTTAACATTTTCTTCGATAAATACTAATAACTTAGATGTGCATATATGAAATAATATGTACAACTGCCCATCCATTTTTTGTCATTCCAACCGTGTCCCATTTTTTCTCCATTCTTCTTCCCTGCTAGGTTTGTGGCGTCTGTAACCACCGTACACCCCAACCCCTTATATTTTCACATCCTCCCAATAGGAGCCGTTTATTTCCGTTATGGTTTTGTCGTTGCTTTTGTTGATGTCACTTTGTTTTGTTGCACGAACTGAGGAAACATGTAACGACTTGAAATAGCCCCGAACCCAGTAAAGCCTCTTACAAAGGGAACCGTTAAGCACTCCGCAGGAAGAAAAATGTCTGTTTAATTCGTCATTAGGAAGAATAAAGAAAAAAATAATTAGAGAACTTTTTGTGTCTGTTTTTTGTACTACTTATACCAGTTTTGTAACATAATGAAGATGAAAAGAACACTTCATCCGTAATGAACTAATGGATAATTATTTTTTTCATGTGTAGTTAGTTAGTGGGGGATATTTTTGCTATAGTCAATGTGTTAAAAGTTTTCATGATAATCAAAAAAATTAAAAATATGTAAATACTATTGGAATGCTAGAAAAACATTAAATAAATATTTAAATGATTATTAGTAATTAAATACTAATGCATATTATTATTGTGCTTGTGCCTCCATCCTATGAAATATGTTGGACATTAAAAGCACTGCAACTATAAAATCAGAACTATTTTATGTGAGACATTTTTTGAGTAATATTAAAATTATAAAAGCTTTCACGAGGAGTAAGAGCTAACATTTAACATTGCGCATTTCCCGTGTAAAATGGTGTGCATAGAAGATAGAAAAGCTTTCCAATTTATGGTATACCTATCTATATGTATAGGAATTACGAAAGCTTTCACCAAAATGTTCTATTTAGACATGTCATAAGGGAAGTGTCACGGTCTACAGAGACACCTATAATTAAGAGAAAATATTAAATTGCTTATACACAAAAAATCGTTCAATTGATAGAATCTAGACTAGAAAATTTTCAAATCATCTCAGCATTTCTTATTATTATCATATAATAATAAATTTTGTTTGTAAAAAATGAACAGGGACTCAGTGGCGTGCTTAAGCAGGGACGTCCTATCTTTTTCATTAAAAAATTTAAAAATCGTATCTCAACCAAAACTCACTATTTATTTTTGAAAAAAATATCAAACGTTAGAAAAATCAAATACATCAATAACTATATAAAATTTTATTTTTTTCAGCTTTTATTAGACATACATACCGTATTAAATTTTGAAATTGTATCTATCAAATGGAGCAAGCGGAATAATTTATAAAGGTAAATTTATTGATAGTATCAATTGCAAAGATTTAGTGGTATAAATCAATAGACAAATAAATAAATATCGGCGACCACAGAGGCAGAGGGATAATTTTGAAATAAAATTATATAGCGGGCCACCATTTTTTTTTTAATATTTTCTTTTTTTAGAAAACAAGGCAAAAATATCTCATTCTGAATACTTATATTTTATACTATGCATTATCATAGCTCTTTTAAGCAATATAAATAATAATATTAGTATTTTTTCACCTTGTGATTTATGCATATATGCAGAGGACATATGTTTTTAAAATTATTTTATGTTTACAGATATGGAAAGAAAATGTGTAAGTACATAAAAGATTTAATATCAATCTTTCGGGGCACATCAAAAAGTCACGCGGGACATAAATGATCCTAAAGACACACTTTGTGGACCCCTGATTTAAAGTATAATTAAATATCTCATTTAAATATTTTTAATGCATACATTTAAAGAAATATGTATAACCATTTTTATGCATTGTTTTGGTATAATTATATTTTTAAAATTGTATTTTTATAAAAATAGTATAATTAAGCGACATCTAGTATTTAAAGATATAAAGTATAATGTAACATTTAATAAACTTAAAAAGTTTGCTTTAAATTTACATAGATGTCAGTACAAACGCATTCTAATTCATTACCAACATAAGAAAAATAATAGGGTAAGAATAGCAACGTTTGCATTTAGTTACATTTACAGTTTTGAAATTGTATAAGTCACGGTTTACAGAGACATCTACAATAACGACAAATTATTAAATTGCTTACAAAAATTCGTTTAGTGGATAGAATCTAATTTATTAAGATTTTCAAATCATCCCAGTTGAGTTAAGCATTTCTTATTATCTATTGTAATAATGTTTTTGTATAACATTATAAGGGAATCCAGTGACGTGCTTAAGTATTGACCTTCTATTTTGTTTCAACAAAAATCGCATATCAACTAAAACGTAGTAGGTATTTATTTTTGAAAAAAATATTACACGTTACCAAAATCAAATACATCCATTACATTAAGTTTTTATTTTTAAAGTTTAAAATTCTATTCAAAATTTTTGGGCTCAATAACTGGACTTTTCTGTTAAATATTACATATTGAAATCAAATGCGTCTAAAATGCACCAAGTTCATAAACCAATTTTTTCCCGCGGACCAGACTTTGCCGACCGCTTACTTACAGTGTAGGTAGTTACACGAATGTTTGCAAATAAGTCACTTAATAATTTTCCCTTATTATAGGTGTCGCTGTAGACCGCTATATTTACCCTTAATATTTTTGGTTCAATTCAGAGGTTCCAATTTTACTTATAAAAGAGAATACCTATCTATATTCACACATGAATAATCACAAATTCTTGGTAGGTATATATTCTTATTATATATCTATTTATGTACTTATATTAAAGTTTAGTATCTCTCTCTCGTCCAATAAGTTATGACTTATAAGTTATACTTATTTCATATGTTTAGAAATTATTAATCGATTTCGAAATACTTACCATTGATCTGCCAAGTTTGCAGTAAAATATTTGCGATACGATGCAACCAATACTTGATAGTAACTATTTATTCAATATATTATTACAAGCATTTGATACTAGGTATATAATAAAAATATTAGCTAAATTGGCTAACAAAGTTTACTTTAACTGAGGCCTACCTACATTGCAAGTCTTAGTACCAAAAGTTTTTTCGTTAATATTATAATTTATACAGTACCATCATATTATATATCCGGTACCATCATATATACTGGAATTTTCGGAATCAATGTTTATGCAATTTTGAAAAAATATATTATTGGTTATTTTATCAATTTATAAAGAGTAAAAAAGTTCAAAAAGTTTCGCCCAACGTGGGGCTCGAACCCACGACCCTGAGATTAAGAGTCTCATGCTCTACCGACTGAGCTAGCCGGGCTGTGCACGGTAAGAAATTATATATGTATTTAAATCTATAATCACACTTTGTATTCAGTGACTATTTTTTCACTTAGTAGGCTACTGCTATATATACGTATAAAGTATAATATGCGTCTTTCATCTTTTTTCGACGACCTGGGGATGAACCCTCGGAATATTGTTGTTTGCTAAAATAGTCAACAGCAGTGTCTGCCAAACTGCCGAAAGTAGTCTCAGGTGTGTCGCGGAAGAAGAAGCCTACACAATTTTCATTTTAAATATTACCTATTAATTTAAATTTTCTTCAATTTTAGATAAATTCAACATCTAGATCAGTGATCGGCAACCTACTACCCGCGGGTAATTGAATTACCCACTTCGACAGTTTGAGTTACCCACCAAGAAATTATTATAATATTTTATTATCAAATTATTTATTTAATAAGTCCAAGGACGCCACCAACAACAATATTATATGTGTGTTTTTGTATTTACACATATGTATCATGCAAAAATATTATTTATTGTATATAAATATACATATTATTTTCTAAAAATGATTTTTTAAAAGAATAAATGGTAAAAAAATATGTTTAAATTTTACCCACCAACCATTTTTTTTTTACCCAGTCTCTCAAAAGGTTGCCGACCATTGATCTAGATATTCAAATAAATATTGTCACGTTCGTAAAAAGTGATCGACGCAACACATTTTCCACATTTATTTTTTTAAATGAACATTTCCTTTTTTCAAACACCTTTATTTGGTGTGTCGCGAAACAAATCCCATTCATCATCAGTGGGCCGTCAATTAAAATTTGTTGGCAGACAGTGGTCTACAGCAGGGGTTTCCAACCTTTTTGGACCCTAGAGCGCAATCTAAAATATTGGTAGGGCGGCGAGTATCACATTTTTTCAAAATCTCAAAACCCAGGAATTTACCGATTTGCCCAAAATATCAGCGTGACTCGTTTTTTTTAGCTCTCCGAGGAATTTAAGACGCAAAATTCTATGAATTTAACGATTTGATAAATTAGTTGGCGGGCTCATCGGAATCAGTCGGTGGGCGCCATGGCACCCGCGGGCACGGGGTTGGAAACCCCTGGTCTACAGGAAAGTGAGTATGGTGGTGATGAGTGAGTAGACCAGTGGTGGGGAACCTGTGACCTCTTGGCTACTCCGATGCGGCCTTTTGTCTTGATCAACATATTCACTTTGATCAAAAAAATATACGCAAGCGTTTGGAAAAAGAGCGTAATCAACCCATTATATTTTCGACAGTCAAAAAAAAGGGAGGGGGGGCGTCAACATTTTCTTTACTGCGGCCTTATGTTGAATCAGATAAATGAACGTGGCCTTTAGGTATGAAAAGGTTCCCCACCCCTGGTTTAGACTTGATGGCGGCACTGATAGCTCAGACAATAACTTCGAAAGGAAGCTAAGCCATCAGTACCCCAGACGGTCTCCAAGTTATAAGTGGCGTCGTGTGGTAGTCTTCTCCTTTCTTCTGCTGGTACTAGATTTTAGGGTTAAATCTTTAAAAACCCGGCTTACCCGGTTTTCAAAGTCTTACAAAAAAGGATAATTCAATTTAAAATTCAAAATATTGAAAAATGCAATTTTTTGAAACACAAAAACACTATAATTTTGTTCGGTGTATCTTTAGAAAACAGAAAACATTTACTGATCCACTATAGTTGGTTACCTGCTTACACGCACTTCCCCTACGATGATAAAAAATACTTCCGTAATAAGTTGCTGGCCCTTTAGGAACCATATTAAAAACTTGCGATGTTAACATGTGATTTTTTAAATATCCGTATTGACTTTTAGAAATCAGTTTACCACAAATGTACATCTGCAAGTGGTTAACTACGGAGTACGGACATATATTTAAACAATTCTGTTTTTTTTAATGGCAACACTTTTATTTATGTTTTAAGCTTAAATGGCTAACTACTGGACATGGCTGACCATAGGAACAGTTACCTATCTCAGTCTCAAAACAAAACATGGACGTTCTTTAATTTCTTTAATAAAAACGAAGTAAATTAGTGTTAATTATAACATTAGAAACCGGTATACCATGTTCAAAAAACCCGGCTTCGAATGTCGGAAATTTTATTAAAAAACCGGTTTTTCAAACCCGTCAACCAAGTCATACTAGGGATGATGTTCAATGAGCTTTTGTTATAATCCATAATTTTGTAAGTATTCCGTTATAATATAAAATATATAATTTTGTCAACGCATGCTAGGTATGTAGTAATGAAATGTAAAGCTATATTTTTTATGTTTCATACTTGAAATAAACTGGTTTTAATGTTGTTTCAAAGTTCAGAATAAATTTAACTTGTTTCTACGCCATTTCACGGTACAGTTAGCAAAATAGCCAAATCAATTATACCTATTAGATTAGATAACGTTTTCATCTTATGTGTTTTAATGACTATGATTAGCATATTCAAGATTCTTAACTTTTATACAATAGGCACATTTTTGCTATAATAACAATAAAAATAGTGCTGGTGAGAAGATAAAATTTTCATTGTGTGCAGATTTTCTAAGCTATATTTTTCGATCTATCGTTTACATATAATATTAGTCTAATTACAAAATTTACCTCGAATTATCGTCGTTGTCACACATAATTTGTTGGTGAACGGATTCTTCCGAGCAAGAATCTTCCGAACACAAATTCTCCAAAGAAAACGAGTCTGTACGCAGTTTATTCCGAACAACATACCGTAGTAAGTAGAGCTTGTCAGTTTTGAAAAACCGGTTTTAAAAACCGTTTTTTTTTGCTAAATTTGTGACACTCGAAAACAGGTTTTTCAACTTCGTAACCGGTTGTGCCGAATTTTCCATAAACGAGTCTATAAACAAAATGACAGAAAATTTGAATCTTTTATTTGATGGCTCAAAGACCATATGCCCTTCATCATTTCCCAGCGAAAGGGTATTTTCGATATCAGGAAATTTTGTTACATAACAATCAGTAGACGCTTTGTGTTTTCTTAAATCATATTTTCTGAAGAGAAACTCCAAATAATTTCTTGTTGTGTATTATTATGCATATAAATAAACATCATAAAAAAATTGAAATTTTTCTCGCTATTTTAATTTAATTATCCATTTTTTGTAAAACTTCGAAAACTGGATAAAACCGGTTTTCGAACAATATGGACATTCGAAAACCGGTTTTTTCAAAAGTCGGTTTTTTTATAAGCCTTAGTAGTAAGACACTTTGCTGAGTTCGGTGCTCAACACCTGAAACACCCGTTTCGACACTGTTACACTTTGCAACCAGTACTGACTGGTCACATCAGTTACATCGTGAACTAGTTTATCTCGTAACTATAATGATTCTTACGAAGAACGTTAGAAATTTATCTGATTAATATTAATTATCTAATATTATAAGTTGAAAGAAATCCAAGAGAAAACCATGCTGCCATGGCAAAATGTCTGAGACAAACTAAATTTTATTGCAAGCTACCTAATGGTGCTAGTTTGAAAAGAAAACGTAGTCCTCGACGATTCCTCCCGTTAGTAGATTCGTAAAATTTGCCTTATCTTAGTAGCATATCATTTTTTACAGTAAATATATTCATCCCTCCCAAAACACCATATTTAAAAATATATGATATATCTACCTACTATCGTAAAGAAATATAGTAATATTACCAAATCTCTTTTTCTAAATGTAACGATCTTCCTTTCTAAGTTGCTATTTCAGTTCGTAATTAGCTATACGTCATATCGAATGCTAGCTTTAATAAAATAAAAAAAGATTTACTTAATGATTTTTAATCGTTCAAATTTGGTACATTTACACATGTTTTGTCACTAGCGACTCGTAACTTATCAGTTCAATTACATCCGTGCACTTGACCGTCTGAAGATGCCAAAAGGCGAAACCCGAGTTGTTTATTCATGATAATAAATGTAAAACATTTTCTTTGAATCCATCCAAAAAAATATTACTGACATCAAACTCCATGGTTCAGAAAAAACAGATTCTAGATTAATCTATCAGAAAGTAATATGTATGTTGAGCGTGACGTAACTGGCAGTACTGAATGTATTAATTATTCATGAGTCGACACTCGACATAGAAACTTTTGGTTGATTCAAATCAATAGATCCTGTTCATATCGTCCGGGTAAACCTAGGTTAATGAATGCTGTATGACAAAATAACATTATGTAATATACGTCATTGAATCACTCCAAATAGTTACGATGTTGGACGTATTTTGGCAACACTTTATTTATTTTTTAATTAATCGCCTAGCCATAAATTGAGTGAAATGAGAATTATGAGAGTACAGCATCAGCAGGTCAAGGTTTGTAATACAGCCTTAATTAAAAATACATTCATGGACCCATGACGCATCCTAGGGTGTGGAGTGTCATAACATAACCATCATACGAGGCGTATGGAAAGTTAAAAGTAGTTTTCATTTACTTATTTTCTTATATTATAAGTTTCTTTCTGAATGAAACTGAACGGTGATTTTAGCAGTAAAATTAATTACTTTTAATGTTTCCACTGTCATTTTTTGGTGGAAAGGCATTATATTAAAAATGAATTATTTGTTCACTAATCCAACATTATTTATCAGTTAAATAGTAAGACTAAATTCGGTCATCGCGAGCATTATCAACCGCAAAGCCGATCCTGATTTATAATAAATGAATGTTTTTTTTTTTATCAAAACTCCTTATATGTTTAATGATTTTGAAGTATGCCAAAATATCTATTTGCATCTCTACATTTATCGAAAAATAGGTAAGTACTAAAATTTACTTTGAATACCGTTAAAGCCACGGCCAAAGATTATTATCGGTGTCGAAGGTCACATTTTAAATGAATAATATGATATGGCTAGAATGATCAAACCGGCGATCGGTATTTTCATGGTATAATAGTATATTTGTATAGTGCTACTTTTCACTTGCGATAAATATTCATGGTAATTTATAACGTTTTTTATGAGCAATAAAAATTGTGCACCTGTGGTTTTTTTGCGATTTTATGAACTTTGATTTTTTGTGATTATGAATTATGATACTAAGCCCATCAATAGCGTGTAATTACTACAAAAAGGGTTTTATTGTTTAACAATGCAATTAAAGTTAATGTGTCCGAAACAGAAAAATATAAATGTTTACAAATACAATTAGCATACACGAAGGATTGCACGATGATATAATATTAGCAACGTCACTGAGAATCTGGGTATTATCTAATTATTTCCAATGATACAATATTTACAATTTATTCGAGCAAGAAAATACATCAAAACAAGTAGGTAAAGATGAATAATGGGGGTAAAAACGAGATATAAATAGTCTGGGCTTAAAATTTTCAGGATGATATAATATGACAAACGGGAAGAAAAGGGGTCAATACCCCCGTTTTATGATAACAGGCGCCTAACTACAAAAATGCTTGTTTTGAGTTAAGCACGGTTTTGGCAATGCCATATTTAGATTTATTATACACAAAGCCATACCTCGTGCATATAACCGTTTACAAAATACGGTTGGGTATATTATCTAATGCTGGACACACACGATCATTCCGAAATGCAGAAACGTCGGGTAATAAAACGATAAAATGAGACGTTAATTGTTTTTAGCGATGCAGTGTTTCGAATGGCCACAGACGAAGAACAGAGTTCACCACTTCAACCGCCTAAATAAAAACACTCCTAATAAGTAAACTGCCGTAATTTGAATTTTGGCTACTTTGAGTTATGAATGAAGCTTAAACAATTTCATCTTTTCCATCGTCGGAGAAAACTGCGGTTTTATTTGAAATACATTTCACGAGACACCCAAAACTTCAGTATAATTTTTAATACGATGACTAAAAATTGCAAAATAGCACTAACTACAATACCCGGAATAAGTACAAAAGTGTTCCATTGATCGTTTCATATTGTCATGATTATTATTTCCAATTGCAAACAGACAGAAATGACAACGAAAATGAAAAATTGTATTAAATATGAATTATAGCTTTAGCTTCGCAGAAATCATTGGAAAAATACATATTCTTCATACTAAATTCACTTCAAATGCACGCAATTGAGTCCGTTTCAGTTAAAATCGACAATATCAATAATTGATATAATCAAACATTATAAATTAAAGATTTCTATTTTTATAATTCTATTTTGATAAAAATTTTAGTCTTATGTTTAACTACTATGAATTGATGAAGTATATAATTAGTTACATTTTCGTTTATGTTTTATTTTGCATTGTGAACAAGCATACTTGCTTAAAACCTTGGCTCGAAAGAATCTTTTGTTTTCTGAAAAATTAAAATTATTACATACGGCAGTCGACCTAAACAGTAGCGAAAATGCAGCAAGCATCTGATTATATGTCAAGTTCAGCACACTTTGGTGACTTGATGAATAGGGCTATTAAGTGTTTCTACCATCGATTTTACTTCCAGGGGTGTACTTAAATAAAATTGGTCATATTAAATATATGTGTAGAGTCAAATTCGTTTTAATGTTTTTTATAGACAAAAAATCGATTTATTTTAAGATTATTTACCTAGCTTGTAGTGTAAATGTGCTATATTTGTTTTTGCGAAGTAGCACATAAGACGTTATTATTGGTTTATATTATGTATGAGTATAATAAATACCCTAAAAAATAATGAATCTCTTTTGTTCTTATTCTACGCTTATTTTATAACAATCAGAACCGGTTTCAACATTTCACCACGAGCATTTTCAACTAAAAAAAATATATGCCATATTCCTGGTTCTGGTGACAATAAAATAATTGTTCTATTATTTTTCAATATAATGCATTACTAAGTAGAGACATTGAACACTTAAAAATTGATAATTACTCAATGTATTATCATTAATCGTTTTTCGATTTACATATAAATATGTAAGTACGAAATATGAAAATTTCACATTCCAAGAACTTCATCCGCCCCTGGAGTATTCACTTGTGTGTATTCACTTATTGACATTTTTTCATCGCAGACGCATTGCAGGATAGCGAACCTATGGCACGCGAGACGATTTTGCAAAAAAATAAAGTGATAATACAAAAAAATCAAAAAAGTTTTAGAAATAGTGTACAAAAAATTCAAAGCATTTGAAACTTAGTTACAAATATTTAAACATTATATAATGATCATAAATTTCAAGTATTTTCCTAACCTAAAAAAATACATGATGAATCTGGATATTAATGAAAAGCCGGATGTAGGGAAAATAATAGAACAATTTGAAAATGCTTTAGAAGGAACAATATAAAAATTTTCGGGAAGGTTTGCTCATTTTCTACAACTTATATGAACTATAATTTCTATTATCCAGTGCAACAGTGACAATTTTTTCATAGACATATTCCTGTGAATCATTATTCTCTTCAATTAACTGACATTATCAGACATAATCATACATAAATCAGACATAAGAAGTAGACTAACAAACGAAAGTTGTATTTCTTGTATTGTATTAAAAGCTACCAACTGTGAACTCGATATAAAACATTTAGCATCTAGCATCCAACAGCAAAAATCTCAATAATAATAAAGTTTTGAAGGTTTTTTTTAAATTTTAGTCTTTTTTATTTTGCCATTAATAGTCATGTGTCATTAAGTAAATTAGACATTTTTTATTTCCATGGCATGTGTTAAAATATATATTATTATATATTTGAACACATGCCATATTATTAAATTTTTAAAAAAGTGGCACTGAAACTTAAAAAGGTTCGGTACCTCTGATATATTGTTCTTACTCATAAACATACATTTTTATTAAGCTGAGTATATGTTTTGACTTATTTATTACCATTTGTCTGAGAACGAAGAACAAAAATAAGTAGGTACATATATTTTTAACCCTTTGAGGAGTATGGCAAAATATGGTAAATATTTTGGTTTCTAATGCTTATTGCCATTTTCTTGGTTTTAATTAAAATGTCATTGTTTTTTCACATATGGGTAAAAAACATTTTTATCTGTGATTTTTGATGATCGCGTTATTTTTATTATTTGTTGCAAATGAACAAAACAATTTTGTAAAAAGGTTAAAACATATTTGTACTCCTAATCCTAATTTAGTAAAAATAAACTCACTACTCAAAGGGTTTAAATCAAAACGATAAAGCAATATCTGCCGATTATGAAGCAATATTAACAATTTCTTAATTTGATAAGTACTATTGAAAATATTATATATATTTATGAAGAATTTGTACATGCGGAATCTATGAATATATGTATAATCGCATATTTTTTTAAGAGAACTAACAAACAGTGTCGTAGAAAACATTTCTTAAAATAAACTTTATTACGAGTCTATATAATCATACAGAGATCTTGCTAAGACAGAACAACCGGTAAGCTAATCGTTCTCACTGCACGTTGCTTTATAGATCGGATAGGGGGATGGAATTTTAGATACCGTAAATATTTATGTATGAAAAATATTACTCTTATGTACTGATTTCACATTACTTCAATAACGATTGTATCCGGCTTCGTTCGTTACAGACATTATAAACTGATGAAAATATAAATCAATACTGTAACACAATATA
Source organism: Himalopsyche anomala (assembly GCA_031772345.1). Taxonomy (NCBI): domain Eukaryota; kingdom Metazoa; phylum Arthropoda; class Insecta; order Trichoptera; family Rhyacophilidae; genus Himalopsyche; species Himalopsyche anomala. The sequence goes on along the minus strand of CM062821.1, from coordinate 19,691,007 downwards.
AGTAAACTTAAGTGGGAAGGATTGTATCTTTTTGCATAATATATACGTCCAATTCTGATGGAATAGTTTTTCTATAACTTGATTATAGAGTACTAGAATCGCATAATTAATATTTTTTTATAATGTACTTGCAATTCAAACTACTTATTATTGGATTTTAATTAAAAAATATATACATATGTATATGATATACCTACACTTCGACTTGAACTTCCAACCTGTTGGATATTCTTTCATTCCGCAAATGTTTGCAAATTGTTTTGTTTTATTTAGAAATTTAAACATTTTTACTCGTATGTAATGGGTCATAAAGTATGAATGGAGATGTATAGTTCTTTTAAGTGACGTTTTAAACGTTTGAATATCGGGCGTGATGTAGTTAGCAAACATAATTCACTCGATTTTGACTTTAATGAGCTTGATTTATAGCATGAGCTGAACTTTTAATGAGAAAATAAGATTTTTCGCGCTCGTCAGTGGCCGGCCTAAAAATGAAATTATAATGGAAGAGGCACAAAGATAAATCACCTGTTATACCTTAGTGAACTTAAGATTATGTTTTTGTAGATAGACCCTTATCATCCAATACCTCTGAAAATGTTGAGGTAAAAATTTCTTGACGTTATTTTATTGAATTTTAATGGCTGCACATTTAAATATTTTGGAATTTTGTGAACGATTGATAAAAATACGTATTTGGAATCATCATCATCACAAATACTTTACTCGTATGCTACCAAAATGTTGTTTCTAGTAATCGCTACTAGTTGTTGGTCGTCATGATTATAACAAAAATATTTGTAAGGATAAATTAAGATATTTTTTAAACTAGTAATATGAGTATTAAATAAATACAACGTTTTCGAGCAACTTATGTAATTATAATTGTCTATTGGAGCTTAATGTTTTTCTTAAAACAAATTATTGTCATTATTTTATTAAATATTATGATTTATGTACTCATAAGAATAAAACACTAATTGATCAATTATTTATGCTTGTACGTAATTCATATATGAAGAAACAAAAAAATAACAAACATTTCAAACGGAAACTACTTATGATGGTAGCTTTTATCTTCACAATCTAATTCAAAATGATAGGACAGAGGAATTCAAGTCACAGTGTTTTTTTTATATTATAATATAAATTGTAAACACGTTTAGCATTATATTGCATTATTTAATAATTAAATCTTATCGAGTATCGTTTTATCACTCAGTTAAACAGAGTTACACAAAATTATCTAAGAATTTTGATTTTCTAATGAAATTAATTTTTGGTACGTTTTGCAAAAATAATGCAGCCCAAACAAACTAAATCTGATACGCAATTTGACTCGAGACATATATTATGTTAGCTGAGTAGGATTGTGCATGTATATTTTATATTATTGTAATATACTTCATCGATTTCTCACACTTTCTCAAAATATAGAAAATGTAATTGTGCTTAACAAGGCAAGTAATACAACATGCATTTACGTTTACAAAATACAGTGTTCAATCTGGTGGCGTTACTGTGATTCCAACTCTTTTTTATAAATATTCGTTAGGTGGTTTGAAAAAACATAACGTTTGAAAAACCCTTTCTTACTAAGACAGTCACTATTTGCGGATATTAACGAAATTGCTACAAGAATAAGAAATATATTGACCACATTTTACTTGTAATAATGACCTAAATTTAATTGAGATACATCTCAAAAATATGAATGCCATAAATTTTTTCCCCACTTTCCATACTGTTTTTGAACCATATTAATGTATTGACAGTTTTTGTTGCTAATTAAAAAAAAAACATGCATTGCAATGAATTTTGCTAGACTTACAGTTGAGTTATTAAAATTATTGAAACATAAGCAACCACAATTTCTGTAGATTTCTAGATCGTTTTCTACAAACAAATATTTTTTCAATACTTATAAGATAGTATTAATATACCATCTCTGGCAAACAAACATGACTTCAAAGGACCTTCGGTGACATATTGTTCTAAGCAAGGTGTTCACATGACAATTTTCGCAATCTCGGGTACTCAATTAAATGTAATTTTACTTGAAGATGGTCGCTGAAGACTTGCTAAATCATCAGTTGGAATCGTGATTTCATATCGTCTTGACAGTTTTAGTACACCTTTAATTTAGATTAAACACTAACAAAAATATTTGAAAATGTTTACGAGACAGCCATTTATATTTATATTGATATGTGCTGTTAATTTTAAAAATGGTGTGTAACAATGGCCAGGAAATATTATATATAACGAATTATAAAAAAAATAGCTGATATATTGTTACGTATTTTAAATATTTGTGATTCAAATGCCGTATAATAAATACATATAAAACAACAATCTATGTATTACCAACATAAAATATGTGTTTACTGCTTTATTGAAAAAAGCCTACTTTCTCGGTTTGAAATAATAAATATTGACGGTTTTCTACTAATTCAAAATTAAAATTTGTTTTTCGTCCGATATACTATTTCTCGTGAATTATATGTACATAAAACTCATAGTTTCGGAAACGATACGGGTTATAATATTAAATATTTTACTGACATGTATAATGATTGTGTTAAAAAATTCGAAAAACTCTTTTTAATATGAGTACTCGTGAATATTTGATGCATAAATTTTGATACATAACATTGGTCTAGTTGGTTAGAGCTTGCTCTACCGATCAGGGGGGTCCGGGTTCGATTCCCGGTAAGATCACAATGTCAAATTGGATTTTTTCAATTTTTCAATTGAGATCTAAGGCATGGGTGTTTGTGACGTCAATTCTCCTTGAGTTAATCTCATGTGACTTACAAAAATTCTCATCGAGTATATCTCGTATGATCTTTCAACTTTAAAACTTTAAAAATATTTGACGCATTGGCGTAAGCTGAATGTCAAATATTTTTTTTTAATTCTAAAAAAAATATAAAATATAAAAAAATACATAAAGGTTTTAATGAAACTAAATTATCTAATTACTGAAAAAATACATTTTCTATATTACCCATATGAAAGTAACATTTACATATAATGCCATTCCACCAAGTATTGACAGTAAACACCTTAAAAGTGACTTACGTATTGGTTTAAAAGAAGACACTTTGTATTTTAATTGAAAGAATTAACCACTGAAACAATCGAGATAAATTGTTACTTTTACACGTTTTAGTGGGATACATTAAATCATATTTTATGCTAGGATTTTACGAAAAGTTCGTGATATGCAGTGATGTGTTTATTATTTTGTATTTTTTATAAATTGGTTTGAAAGTTTCATGAGAAATATATATTTTTACACAATATAAAACTAAAAAATAATCTAAGACGTAGTATTTAAAATCATTTATTCGGTTTTGCGAATTACAAGCTTTGCATCTCAGCCATATTTTTATTATTTGTGATTTTTATAATGTTTCACTTATATACGTTTACGCTTTCCCTTAGGTTACGGTGTCGGCTTGTCACCAAAACTGGATTTTGGCGAGAGTGTTTTAACAATTAATCCGAGCTCTAGTCCGGGATTGGTGGGATATTCAGGCAACGCTCCGGAGCTTAATCTTTATGAATTTACAAGTGCTGGGCTTAGCAGTGTAAACAATGAAAAAAACAAGAAACGATCACTTAAATCAAATACAATAATCATCAATCACAATCCACAACTACCAACGATAGATAAAAATGATGAAACAAAACCAGAGATAAATTGCGACGGACAAAAATGTATAATAACCTTCATAAAGGATCATAACGAATCTGTGAATAAAAACAAAAAAACATCTACCGATGTCCATGTAAAAATATCGACTCAATTTGACCAATCAAAAGAAAAACCTATTGCAGCCGATGATGACGACGACGATGATGTTCCTATATTCAAAGGAACTATAGGAGTTGACCCTAAAGATATACCAACTGAAGTCAATAATTTTGACCAAGTATCTCGTGATGTAAAGGAACCATCTAGTTTAATAACTGTTCCCAACAGCGATAACAACAACTTTGCCCATACAAACAAACACCCAATTCAAGGGCCATCTCTTTATTTGAGACCTCCGATTTTTAAACCATCTAATTGGCAAGAATATCTTCACCGTAAAGATGAAAATGATGCAGTATATCACCCATACAATATAAACAGTGGGCATAATAAATACCCTGGCCATGTGTACTCTACTGTGAACCAGGAAGAAAAGAACGATATCCCAAGACAGCCAAATTTCCCACCGCATAATATTCCTATAAGCAGTTTTCAAGGTTCAAAACCGAATAGTTGGTCAAATTGGAAACCAATCGTTCCATTGACTAACCCAAATGACCAATACCATTATAATGGAAATAACAATGGAGCTTCTGGATGGAACCCACATTTTGTTACAAGTTGTACGTGTTCTAGGCATCCTGTGTACAATCCAAGACCTGGTGTTGATCCTACACCGAGACCGGTTTATCCTTGGTATCCAACAGAAACTACAACGAAGCCAGCGCTCGATGGAAAATTATTGCCGCCTTTCAATTAAATGTCAACTTAAAATTTGTTATCGTTTATTACATTTTTCCAATCAATAGTGTTGTTTGAATCGTATCAACAGTGACTGTAACGAAAATAATTGACAACATTGTGTTAATAATTATAACTATTCAATTTAATATTTTGTCATATTAGAAAAATATATATTTAATTTAAAAACACTGAATGTGAAAAAAATCTATTTTTTGGTAAAACCCACCGTGAAATAAAATTAGTTTAAGCTGCATATCCAACTAAATCAGGGGTGGGGAACCTTTTCTTCTCTAAAGGCCGCATTCCTTTTTCTGATTCGACATAAGGCCGCAGTAAACATTGACTAAGGAATCTTTAGCCGGAAACAATTTCATGCCAATTTCTAAAGCCCAGAAATAAGTGGATTACCCAAAATTAGCTGCGTGGCACCTTTCTCTAAGGTCTTCCAGGAATTTTCAAATCCAAAATCTTAGGAATTTACGAATTTACAAACATTTACAGAATTATAGAATTGGTCAGAAGGCCGCACCAGAGTAGTCAAAAGGCCGCAGGTTCCCCTCGCCTGAACTAAATAATTATTCAATAATTCAAAATGTGTAAATGTACCTTCACTCAATTGTTACCTGCAGATGTTTGCATTACTATGACTCAATAAAAAAACACAAATTGTATAAATGAATATTCTTTATTTTCTATATCAATACCTTTTTTTGTAAACTATATTCAATAAGTACACATTATAAAAAAAAGTAAAACATCACATCTAAATAAATTATATTGATTTAAAAATGCTTTACAAAAATGTCATCCAGACAAAAGTAAATAACGATTGTATTCGTCGAAAATAAGATCACAATAGAATTATTACTTAAAGCACTTCTTACGCTTTTTTATAGAAAGATAAGAATTCACTAAAATCTAAATACATACATATAATAAAAAACAATAGAAAAGAAAAAGGATATAATTTGAAACCCATATTTTTTAAATTAAACCATTTTCTCTAGAAAATCAATCGGAAATTTTTAAGATATAACACAATCAAAGAGAATTTTATGTTTTAAATAAAACAAAATTTGAATCTTTGGAATACACCGATGAAAGATATTTTTTTACTCACTTGAATTTAAGTTGAAAACTGCGAATTGCATCAAAACGAACTTATTTCAATTTGAGGATATGTATATTTAAATTAATAAATAGTAACATGGCATACAGGGTACTAATTATAAAAAACACCACCTACAGCAATACACAGTTTAAACATGTATACATTTCATTATTGGTTATCTGCATACTCCATATCTGTATTAAAATAAATAAATTTGATTTGCTTAAATACTAATAAATATCAGAATATTCTGAGGCAAGATATTGATGCTTCAAAGAGTTAGTTTAACTTCTAACTGTGTGGGTAGTAATCCTCCCATTATCATTGACGGTGGTAGACGCTTCCTTGTAGTTGGTCTTCTTTCCGTTCAGATCTGAACTACTGGAGAATGATGAAGAGGACACGCCGTATTGCCCACCTGGTTTAGGGCCATCACTTCCAAAGCGGGTGTGTACGTTGGGGTTTGACTGAAATCGGCAAAGAGTAGAATTATTACTAACTTAAAATTGTGTATACATATAAGTCTTCGGTGTAAACGGGGGAGCACGAGTACTTTTAACTTAAAACAATTTTTATGTTCTGAATTTCTCAGTGCTTTACAAAAAAGAAAAGGTGCCGGAACTCACTTCTTGTCGAGCTTTTATTTCTAATCTATGTATGTCCGTTCTCAATGTGGAGACTTTCTAACGGAGGTATTTCAACTGAAGTTTTTTTTACGAGAACTGCTTGTTACTCAGTCGCTTAACCTCTCTTTTTTCCAAATGATTAATAATAGAAGATAGGGCTAGGACAGTACTAGTTATTAAAAAACAAGTTTCACTTCAAAAGTTTTCAAAGCAAATTAAAATGAAATTTTGCGACCTTTGATTTAAAACATTAAAAATACCAAGAAAAAAGGTGCCGGAACGCCGTTCCATCGCGTTACAAGGGAAAAAAGCACTGATAGTAACTATTTTTGCGACGTAATGAAAGTTTTCCAGTTATTAACTATCTCAACTACTAATATTGACCAAATGACTCGTTTTAAACGATGTTTTTTCGAGAAATTCCGTTCTGCAAAAGCGGATAGTCACTTTTTTAAGTGCTTTTAACATTATCGGCACTCGTGTCATTCGAGCCTGTGACAAACCCCACAACCAAGTTGACGAAAGTTCTAAAACATTGAATACTCGACTGAATGATCTGCATTCAAATGTATAGAAAACAAAATACATATCTCGATGTTTGTCGTGGACATTGAGTCGTTATCGATATTTTACTCACAGGATTGTGGGGATAGATCGACGCCGATTGGTAGCCACCACCAGGTCCGAATGAAGCACTGGCTGAAGCAGCTCCTCCATTTCCACCACTGAAACCTCCGTACTGGAAGCCATTGTTCGGTCCAAATCTATTTGCTGCCGTGGCTTGGAAAGCCTTTTGTGCTGCTTCAAACGCAGCTTGTTGGTGGGCCAAGTTCTTGGCAAAAGCTCTGAAAAAAACATTCGATTCAAAATGTATAATTTTTTCATAAAGTAAGCTATGTTATATTCATTTAATTGATATCTAAAATACATACAAAAAACCGAAAATCAGCCAAAACAGTTAAAGAGATACTGAGTGAACAATGAAAATATACAATATCAAAATTCATTTATTATTAGAAATTAGCTACATTCTAAATAAACTAACTTATTTGTGTCAAACATATTTAATACTATTAGGAAGAATATACAAATCGAAACATGGAATCATTATATCGACTATTGAAAGGATAAAAGATTTAACACCCAGTTTTTCAAGACAGCTTTTTTTCAATAATCACAATGTATACATACAACTTGATACACGTTCTATCAAAAGGATGTTGGCTGAAAATTCCAAACAATTACATAATCTAAATTAAGCTTTTGAGTTTGAAAAAGCGGAGCCTGTAAAAATTGTAACCAGAAAAAAGGACATAAAACAATGTTTTTCGTCAACAATGTATAAAATTAAAATAAGATTAAGGCAATTAAACATCAGTTTACAAATCTGCATGCACCTTAATGATGTATATATTTGTTGATTTGCCTTTGGCCCAAAATCATCAAAAAACGTTTTTTGTGCCTCCTGTAAAGTTTGTTACATCATTTTTCCTTTCCACAGTCGATATGTTATTGATATGATATATTTTGTAATACATAAAAATAGTTTACCCGCTGTTTTCCTTAGCAGGATTAGAATAGCTGAAGGAGGCGCTTGATGAAGATGAAGAGTGGGGGGTCTTCTTTTTATTTGAACTGGTTCATGTAGAGGCAGAAGATTTGAAATAAGAGAAGAGAATGAAGATAACCATCACCGTTAAATAGCACAAGAAAAAGCATCGAAATAATCAATATAAGTAAACCACATATCGAAATACATAGGCTTAGTAACTAAATTACGCACGAAGATACTCAGAGACCAGTGCATATCGCGTTTTTCCCATACATAATGACTAGCTTTTGTCTTGAAAAAAAACTAACTTTTATTAATTACATACAACACTCTTTTTTTAAATCAATATTTGAACAAAGAATTTAAATAAATCATTTTTAAGCCTAGATTTTAATTGAAAACCATATTGGAATTAAATTCTAAATTCTTAGCTTTGTTATTCTACCGGTTGTGTCACAAATAGAAGCACAACCAGAGAAATAACGAAATTATTGATTTTAAATTTATATAAAAAATGATATTTTGACATTGTTACTGGTAAATCAATCGACAATAAGAAAATGATATTATTATTTTTGATAGTGATACACCACCTGTTCTTATTTGATTGACTTTTATAAAATATGGACAATTATCAAAACTTTAATACAATGCTGTATTTTAATGGCAATTCGTTTCAGGGTTAATTGTCAATGATGGCACATTATTTGGTTTCAATTTCTAATAAAACTTATACTTTATCAGGCTTCATAAATTTCCAAACAAATAAAAAATGTACGTATCTACGTACTTTCGAAGTAAACAAATTAATAAAAGTTTAGATGAATCAAGAAAATACAATTGCAGTTCGGATGGGAAGGAAACGTATTAAAATAGGTAGTATGTGCTCTGTGGTATTACATATTAAAGAATGTAGGTAGTCAAAACATAGAGCCGGCCACAAGTAAAGCATCCCATAGTCTCGTACGAGCTATTTTTATTGAATGCGTTATACATACTCATTTGGCCAGTAGTACCCCAGTTGATTTGTCTCAAATGGATTTCCAGAACTGTAAAATGACATTGATTGTATGGGGAATATTATAAATTAATGTGAGAAGCCACAACCAAACACCCACAAAATACTGTTCGATAAACAGATGATATCACCTCAACCATTGTTAAAATATTATTAAAATTTGGACTCATTTGTCTATAAAATTTAAAAAAATATTTATTTAGATTTACTCGATGGTACGCGATTTTTTTTTACAGAAGAAATGTTTTGCCCTGCGTTTAAAGAAGTGATGACCCTACGCAAAATCATGTGATGTAATTCTGCTCTGAAACTTGTTTAAATACAATCCATTTATTAAATTCGTTGAATAGCACGTTTCCCGGTCATAGATTTTACCGCCGAGATTTACTATGTCAAATAAATGCTCTCCAGATGTCCAAATATTTTAAATACATACAAAATAATAAATACGAACCGAAGATGGACGTACTATTTTTTTTATTAAAAAAACATTTATATGGTGATGTTTTAGGCACGTACCAAATACACACCTGCGTTTAAAAATAAAATATTTTACAATTACGTATTTCAAAGAATCAGTATCAACTGTTCGTCGGACCAACTAAACAAATCCAATGTATTTAATAATAATTGACTCAGATCAATAATCTAGGAAAAACGACATTTTATCAAATGAGTTCAAACAAATTTCAGATTCAAGCAAAATTCAATACGTTCGTTCAAAAAATCACGAACGATTAAATTTTGCAACCGACAGTGACAGCAGCGAATAACTCCTATAAGTGAATACAATTATGCACATATACATAATATGCACATATATTACGTTTCTGTTTCTCATTGTATTTTTATTACCAATAAATTAATTAAATTTTAAATATAAAAAAACTTTTTTTTCGCGAATTTTTGATTTTTGGAACCAATGTATCGCGTCAAAAAATGATTGAGTGTAATTTTCAATTGGGCTGAAAAATTTAACTGCGCAGTAATAATAATGATTTCTCAGTAGTTACTAGTTAGATGTTTTTTTATATAACTAGTAGATTTTTTATGGTTACCCATACATTATAATCTTAAATTAAATGTAATATTGTAAAACAATAATAATGGTAATAATGATTATAAAATTTTAAGCATCTAATACAATCTGTATGTCAGTTGTTCTTAACCGGTGCACCAGTGCACCGCGAGCTTATTGTGAGTGCACCGCGAAAAAAATGGTAAAAACGAAAAAATCCGCAAAATAGTAAAAAGCGAAAATCCGCAAAATAGTGAAAAGCGAAAAAGTCAAAAAAAATATTTCCACATATTTTTATCGACCTCTTAATTCTGGTGCACCGCCACTTTTTCCCATGATCAAAAGTACACCGTGACTTTAGGTTAAGAACCACTGGACTGTATGTATACTTAAGATTCTATACGTTTTTAAAGTTATCATAAATTTGTGAAAAAGCACTGAAATAAAAATACTTAATTTAAACTGGCTTATCATTATGGTGAATAAAAATGATTCTTACTTTTGACAATTTGGCGGAACTTGCGATGACATTGTTGTTTTGGTACAATTTATTATTATGAATAAAAATGTAGAAACTAGTAGAAGATTGTTTTCAGACTATTAATAATATGCGCTCTCAAGAGTCGAATAAGTGTTTATCCCCACTTATAAAAGCCTGTTTCAGAGGTAATAAACTTGCATCAAATATGTACACAAAAATATGAGCGAAGTTTGGAAGTATGTACATTAAACGTACATACGGAGAAACGAACATACATAGCCCACAATAGGTATTGATTACAAACATACCTAGTTTTATTTTTTATTAACTTAAAATAATGGGTCTTAATTGGTGTTTTGTGTGATTTGCTCAAATACTTATTCAAAATTGACCATATATAATATATATAAAATGGGTAATATAATGTAAATATTGATTTAAATTATTGCGCATATATACTTACAACGCAAGATTATTGTTGAGTGCCTTGAAATAGCTCTGGAAGAACTGGTTAAATTCGATAGGATTTGGGAATGGTGGTATTCCTGGTGCGAAAGGAAATTGTGGCGCGTAGGTCGGCGGGAATCCGCCTGAAAATCCAGAAGGGTGATCCCCAAATCTGTTGAAGACTGCCGGTCCGTTGTCGGGAGCGTGAAAGGTTCCACCGTAGTTTTGACCATTTACTGATCCAGAGTAGGAGCCCGCTGATGCTCGGACCGGTCTTCTATATTCTGTAAAATACGAAATAAAAAACATTTAAGAAAGTATACTTAATAAAAAGATAGTTTTTCCAGTAGCAAACAATCAACTGATATTAAACAGTTATTGTATAATTAAGTCAATTAAAAGTTGAATTTATTGAAATACTGAAACTTGAACTTCAGTACACAAATACTTCATAACCATATGTGAGACACCACCGAGTGCCATCTCGCAAGTTTTTTTTTAAAGCCATTTAAATAACAAATGTTTATTTATAACTGAAGATGATTTTTTAAATCGTTCTCGAAATTATTTTGGTTCTCAATTATGTTTAATCGTTTTATTTTTATTGAAAAGTTAATTTTATCTAAGTATTCTCAATAATATGTTTGTCAAATGCACAGCGCGTGCCGTCAGCTGTAATGCCATTAAAGTTCCTTTTCGTTTTGCAATAAATAAATTGGTTGTATGTTTTTAAAATAATCATTATGTTAAAAGGTATAATCTTAATAAAAAAATGCTTAATTAGTGTATTTTTTATAAGCATATAATGCCTGTACAGTGTACACCAAGAATTGACAGTGAACACCTTAACTAAAAGTGACGTTAAAAATTACTTAGTAAATAGTAAGGCACCACGCCACTAATGAATTCACTGTTTCAAATCTATTGTTTCGACAATATTTGTTTTGAATGTTTACACCTGACATGACTCATTTTCAAGAAAAACATGACGTATTTGAAGCATTTAATACGAATATAATGAACGTCATTTATGTTTTAAATGTCGTTCCATTAGAAAAAGAGCTCCGAATTGTGTACAATATAATTCCAGTAGAACAGTGGTCTCCAAACTCAATAAGGATTGGAACTATGGATGTACTTTCAGAATTTGAAATTTTCTGGTGAGCTACATATACATATCCCTTCTTTATATTTTTTTACCATCGACCTTTATCATAGCGTATTACTTAAAATAAATTAATACATCGAACTTACAATAAAACATAAAATGCGTACTTTTATTATTTATTTATAAACAAAACATAAATTGAAATAAGTGAGTAAAAGTATAAATAATTAGTGAAAAGAATAGCATCCACTTGCTCCATATTTTTTTCAATTCTCGGTGAGTACATTGTCACACCCATCCGAATGCAGTTATCAAGATGTGCCTACATCTGTGAGTCTATTTCAATATTTACTTTTGACGACCATTATAGTGCAAAACGTTGATTCACATAAGTATGTAGAACAAAAGAATGCCTTGATTTTTAGCGCAATTCGAACTAAAATTAAATATTTTTCTGTTGGGACGAAAGGCCATACAAATTCTACAGTTGAGTTGAGACAGCACTCGCGACAAATCACATTGAAATTCTATAAATTCCATTTCTGATGAAAGGCCATCAGGTTGAAAATTTTCTTCAATACAGCTGGATAGTTTTTCTATGTAAAATTTATAAATATGATAAAATATCATACGCGAGCAAACGGTAGCTCACGAGCGACCGTTTGGCGATCACTGCCTTAGTATGTTACAAAATAGATGTTGATCACAAATTTATTGTTTCTTACAACTCAACTCAAGTTATTTCGTATAAATACGTACGTTCTAATTTAAACAATAATTTTCCATCAACTAATTGGCGTTTATTTGCTACAAATGTATACTACCGAAAAAAACTACCTTTTAATACGTAATACAATTTCAAAAATAAGTTGTTTCAAGAAGCCATTTTTAGAGATACTTTTTGGGTAAAATCAGCGAATAACTTTATTTTAAACAATGTATTTATAAAAAAATGCGTGTGATGAGTGAAACCAGTCCTGATAATTTTCATTACATAGTAGAATTAGTACACCAAAACTGTTTAATTTTTATTTATATACATAAAAATATAGTTCAGATCAAATTTATAGAATATTAAATTCAACTGTAAATATATTAGTTTTCTCATCAGTTATAATTGATATGTAAAAGTGTCAAACGCTATTTTTGAAATTATTAAATAAAACACCATATCACAATTGTAGCAACATAGATATGTTTATTTCAATAGTAGTAACTTTTTTGAAAAAAAGCCACAACCACGATACAGGTGATTATATAATACGAGTATTTTTTAACTAAAAAAATGAATGATTATGCTTATCCAAGCAAAAAATCACTTGTTTTTTGCGAAGAGAATAATTATTGAATCAGACCGATTAAATCATTCTAAGAAAATAAATAAACGCTCTGTGAGAGGTCTTGATAAAAACTCTGAAGATGGAAAATCCTGAATAATTAACAAACAAGTTAGGTACGATGAGTGTAAAAAGATTTCGTATTGATACTGGCCAGACATAACATTTTTTATGGTTAATATTAAAAATTAATTCAGTGAGTAATTTTGCGTTATTTTGCACAGTCACACGAAAGAATATTATTAATTTGTATATTTTTGCGAAACTAAAAACTACAAATTAATAATATCTTTTGTGAAGATTTCAGTTATATACGGCCTATAGTAATTGGTCGTGTCCCATTTTCAAATGTACCTTTACCTGTTATTTATTTTTAAAATTATTATCTCATTTTTTTAAGTAAACCACATTTTTGTGTTCGTTTTTCTATATTAAGAACAATTTTTTTGTTCTAATTCCACATGTATTTAATAAAGATAAGGGCAATGTATTTCGCTCGTGGTGAGCAAAACCAGTAGTGATCATTCGCAAATAATGTCGAATTAGTATGAAAAAGTGTTGTATATTTTAATATAACACCTTTTCACCAAGAGTTTACAGCGAGAATATTAAAAATGATAATTAATTAATATAAGTCAATTGAAAAAGACAACCAAATTTCTATTTTTTGTTACACAACAAATAATTAATGTTAAACTTTTCGAACTTAATATCTTGCGTCTATAAAACTTTCCTTTTAAATTTACTGAATTTTATTTATTTCCCTCGACATTTTGCATTTCGGAAAAACACATATAATAGAAAAGGTCGTGTTTGACGAGGTCAAACAACAAAACTAGTTATATATGTACAGGGCGTAGATAAATACGAACACACAAGACGTCATTTGAGTGGAGAATTGACCGCAGACACGAAGTAGTTTGAAGTTTTTTTTTGCTCATCAAGTATGTATTATTTTTTTGTAGTGATGCATACTCCATTCGACTTTAAATTATCACAATTAGTGCCCAGCATAATAAATATAAGGTGTTCTTAAAACAACATTATGAAACCGTGTAATTGACGAGGAAGATAAAATACTAAAAAAACACCGTCTTCTATCTACGATAATTCGATGAATTGATTTTTTCGGAAATTCGTATTTTTGTAAACATCGGATGTAAATTATTACTCATTCATGTTTTATGAGAATTTAAATTTAAAAAAAAATGCTACAACGCATAACTTAAGTCATTAAATAGGCTTGTGGTATTTTATTATATTGTTACTTTTTCAATTGACTAAGTGTTCCAGAGTTAAACCAACGTCAATGTTCAATACATCATTACAAAGAATTTTTCAAATAAATAAAATAAAAGCCGTTTGAAATATCTATCATTGGCCAATATTTGTATTTTTATGTTGTATGATCAATGCATAATTTTACTGCACGTGATTGACATTCGACTTGTCAACATTCAACATCAATTAACACAGAAAATATCATCTGACTTTAAGTTATTTTTTACCAAAAAAGAATACGATATTTACTATGCAAAATTTATCTATTAACGTAAAAATATCCTGCTATTATCGCTTTCACATTTCAACATATTATGTAGTCGCCAAACATGAAACTCATATTTCACAAATATTACTGATTTCCATAAAAATAACGTGGTGCATTTTTATTGTTATTCTGGTGTAAAATTTTGTTATTTAACTTAATACTATGTTCAGAAAGTATCGAAATTAATAGAAAAAATACAAGATTTATGAAATAGCGATTCAATTAAAATAATAATACTATGATATTTACAGCACAAAAGAATAATATTTATATTGGTGTGTTGTTTTTAAACTCTTGGTCTGGGTTTTTTTGGGAAAATCTTGTGTCCAAAATGGCATCATTACATACAGTAATAAATTATTTTAATACAATGAAACATAATTGTCAAATTCACCTTCAACGTAATAGGCGAATCTAAATTCTATACAAATCATCATTATGTTTGCATGTGTAATAAATATTTGAAACTATTTGTGATGACAATATTATGATATTGTATTAAAAATATATTGATATTTAATATTACTTTAAGACCAATTCATTTCCATTAAATTATAAAACTAAAGCATTTAATCGTTTCAATAAAAGTAAAAAAAACGAAATAAATACATAATAATATGAATAGTAATATTTGAACATTTAATTGCTTCGACATTAATTTTAATTTTATTTGTTAAAGTAAATTATGTAGTTATATATATATATATATTCTATAATAAATATTTTACCTGAGCAAAAACAACAAAATTCCAACGTTTATGAAAAAAAAAATCGTTTATTTATATTTGATATAACCACATCAAATATGAAAAAAAATGTTTAATATTATGGTTCCATTCATTTACAGATAATCTGATAAAATCATGAATTTATTTACAGAAAATTTATCAAAATATAATATTGCTATCTATAAACAACCCACGTTTTATTCTGACTTTTAATTATTATTTTTTTGTTGTATTTTTAATATTTAGATGTTTATAGATACACATGTGCCACTTTTATAAGTACTTAGTCCTTTAATTAAAATAAAAAATAAGATTTTAAGCAAACGTTATAATTAAGAAAAGGCACAAAACACAACGGTTATAATAATGAAATGGAACGTATAACATTTTTTACACCATTTTTTTTTTTTTAATAGCTCATACAAAATAATTTATTTACATATAAAATTTACGGTAAATTAAATCGATTATCAATATACTCTTGAAGTTAATATTATAGAATACGTTGTCTACACAAGTGTATTAAAATACATAGGTTTTTATAACTATAATAAACTCAAATTGAATGACATACACATAAACAATCAAACTACAGAAGAATAACTAAATTATAAGATTTTTTTTATTATATTATATTGCTTTCATAAAGTTCTCATTTTAAATTCCTGGCGCATTTATTTCTAGGTTGGATATGTGGCTTTAAACCTTTTCTAGAAATAGCCAAATTATGTAGATTATATTATAAATTTTGATTTTTGTAATAATATAATATATTTATAGTCTACTACCTTTCGATACAGTCTTTATATTTACGGAAGTCTAAATATATATTATATCAAATGGCAAAACGAACATTTGTATTTAAAAAAATATAACATAATAATTTATTTTTAGAAAAAGTATAATATGATTGTACAGATCATTTCTCACGGCTGTGAGTTTGTTTTCCCGGCAGAAAATAAATGACCGGAAGTTTACATATGAAGTATTTTCTCATCTCCTAACAGTCCCATCATTGTGTGGAACTGACCTCCAGATTTCAGATAATATCTCGATGTTTTTGTACAGAACGGAAACATGTGTATGGTAGACGCAATATTAAATTACTCGTGATGTCTTTAATTAGATGACATTGAACTTGAAGATGAATAATATTATTTCAAATTAGAATAAAAAAATGTGATAAAAAATACACGAAGATTACGATTAAAAGAGTAAAATCGTAACATTAATAAAACAATATTTAATATTATTATCACATTGTGGCGATGCACTTCTCCAATCAAGGTCTATTTTAAGCGAAGAAAAACATTATAAAATAAGATATAAATAAGGCCACAGTATAACAATAACATGACTAACGGCGCCAATTTTTCGTATCAAACTAATATGGTATCATATATATTATAATATAAATATTTATGAACGGTGAAAGTAATTACTTTGATTAAGCGATTGTTTATAATATAAAAATATTTATTGAATCATTATATATTAGACAATTGAAAGAATAAAATAAATAACTGTTGCAATCGACGAATAAATTAGAAACTAGAGTCTAAATTATCGACCCACGTGAGTACATATTCAGCAAAACGTCCTTTAAATAAGTGATTGTGTATCTAAGATAATTGATTCAACATATTTATTTCTTAATCTTCAGTGACATTAAGAGATGTTATGAAAAAACAAACCAACAAGAACTCTACTGTAACAATGTAAAAAAAGTATTTAACTTTAAGTAAAGCTTACGTTTATGAATTCATGAATATTTTAGGATTTCTTTATAAATTTTGTATATTAACACAAGTTTTGTAACTAAACTTGATCGTTAAACTTGTCAGTTCACTGAAAGGCGAAACCCTGGTCGTTAGTGACAAAACTTGTGTGTATATATAAAATTTGAACGATTCAAATTGAATTAATGAATGTTATTTCGGTTCAATAACAGATGTACAAGATTTAACAACGATGCGTTTCTAGTCATTATATTTTTTATGTACAATTAAATTTATACCATTGCGATCAGTGTTTTTGAAATATTCCTGTATCTCGTTTACAAAAAATGCGAGTGTAATCAGATTTTACATTACCATAATAAGACTCTGGCACCATTATCAATTAATAATGACCTCAAATCGATATGCCAGATACAACTTGATATTATCTGATGCATAACAAGCGTGACATCGAATGTCATACAGTATGATTATATGTCGCTTAAAATTGCTCGTACTAAATATTTTATAGAATATGTAAATCCATCCTATTATATCGTATAAGGTAAATATATATTTTTACTTATTTTTATTAAAGCAATTCTCTCAATAGAGAAAGAACTTAATTATCGATTGTAGCAGAATCAAAAAATAAATGGGTGTTATATTATATTGACAGAATGTTTTTGAGTAACAGTATTTATATTCTTGACCTCAATATGTATTTTGTAAAAAAAAACAAGTTATGTATAATTTAGAAAGTTAAATAACTGTTTTGCAGGACTAACATTTTACGGTAAAATGTAATCAAATATTAGTGGTCTTTTGTAGACAATGTATCAGAAATTATTTGTATTTTAGGTCCTACGCGGTCAAGTGTTTGAATCCCTGAATGAACTTTTGCATATCGATGGTCTAACAATGACAACTCGTACAGCCATTTTTTTATTCTCAGCTATCATCTGATATATTATATTTAAATATAGTTTAATAATTTGAAAACATATCCGAAATTTTTCAATCTTCTATAATCATACAATCCTTTTTAATACAATTTATATACATATATCTTTGCTGTACTGTTATCCCTGGTTTTTTGTTTTGTTTTGACGGGCTGAAAAACCAAAAAACATAAATTTCAATGATGATATATTCTTTAAACTATCTTGGAAAGTCTGCCTATGATGTTTTCATTGTAAATTATTAGCTTACAATTATATTATATCAAAATAACTACTATACCTTTCCTTATCTCATCTTTTTGGTCTTATTCCATCCGAAGTGAGAATTTGACCGACTGACTTATTACTGTTCCTCCTTTGAAATTGCTCAAATAAGATTCCATATTTCGAGTGAATATAATTTCATGAATGTCTATAAATCGACCATAAAAAAAGAAAAAAATCTACATAGGAATATATTGTTATATTATAGAATGATATCTACTCAATAAATAATTCTGCCAGCAATCTTCTAGAGTACGGTAAACTTTTGTATGATAATTTGTATTATGTTACAGTTTCATGCAATTATTTTTTACGAATCAAATAAAAAAGTTCCCTACAATTTGGAAACATAATTATTTTGAATACGCAGTATGTGTATATACTGAAATATAATTTGGACAATCAAGAATCAACAGAATTATTATTTATTTTGAACGTAAATTACTGATTTCAAGGTAATGTTGCTATGACATCAGAATAAGCACGAGACATAAATAAATGAACCGTTGAAATTTCTTATGTAGCACATAATATGTGTGTACCAATATTGATAAATAAAAAAAATACGAAATGGCATAAATCGATAATTGCAATGAATATGAAATTTGCATGAAAATAAAAGAGACTATCTTCTCACTTACTAAAAGACTTTATGCATTTAAAAGCGATTAATTTGTTTATGTTTTCATTCAATTTTCAAAAATTCAAACGTCATAAAATATCGATTTTTTTTCTGATTTACACGGTCTGGATTACCGAGTAATCTTTTTTGTATTTTAATCCCGATATGGAACTAATTAGCACATTTGTAAAAATACAAACAGTAACCTACCATCATAATCAAAGGCGATAGTACTTCCGACCACCGCTAGGATCGTCAGCGCCAGGGTAAAAGGTGTCATCTTTAATAAATTATTAATTCTTATTCACGATCAAACACTTCACTGCTACAAAATTTCAATATCAATTACTATTTATTGTAAGGCAAACATGCAATAAACCGGCTCGATTCAAACTGAAGGAAGGGATTTGTGAATGGGTTCCCGCATAGGTAAACGTTCTACCGCGGAATATGTGAATATGCGAGATGTTCTTGTTTATATGTGACTCTTAGAAGCGGTTATTTACGTGTGAGAAGGAATCGATTTGCACTGCTGGCTTTGAGGCAAGCTGTAGGTATTCCGCCACACGTCAATTTTTGAGTACCTGTTTAAAAAGTTAATAATAATAATAATTAAAACTCGGGAAAATTCAAGAGAGGTGAGTGACTACTTTTATTCTCCATATAATTGATCCCAAATTACTAAAATTATAACTAAATCGATCGATTTGTACCATTTTATAGATATACCATACATATTAATATAATAATCACATGAACTCTAGAAGAACTAGGTTATCACTCATTTAAGTAATTATCATTATTATGCCAATAGCATAATTGTTATATTGTATAAAATTAAAATATAAGTGGTTAATACTTTAGTAGACAGATTACAAAACTTCTTGTTTTTGGCTAATTTAAATAAATGCTAGAATGCATTTTATAAATACTGAGAATTAAAAAAAAATGCTGATTGATTGAATTCTTTTTATGAAAATACAGTGCAAAAATATTTATGTCTGCTTATTGATCAAATGGCAGCTATTTTTCGACTCGATTTTTGCCGTTCTTTCACAATAAAAAATAAATAAGAAGATTATAATATGTTCTTAAATAAAAGAAGGAGTGTCAGTAACTGAAGAGAAAGAGCACACGGTGAAGATGCCCAGCTAGACGACAGTAAAGTAATCAGCTATGGACCGTAGCGCCAATGAAGCATATGAAAGACTATTTTCTAAATACATTTTATCACTTTTTGTTGCATGTCGTATCCACAGCGTAAGAAAAAACAATGTTCGACTTATGAGTATTAGTGAAACAAGGATCTCGTCTGGAAAAAATAAAATAAGAGTGATAAGTCTACTGTCAATATTATACAAACATCTTTAACAAGAGATGTCAATTTTTTTTTCCAGTTTTTTGTGTAAATAATATGTAATTAATATAATAATTTGTAAAATTATCTTCATTTGGAGCATACAAAATTATTTAAACATCTAGCATGAATTTTGCGTTATCTTTTTTCTCTTACCCACAACTTCCTGAAGAAGCATGATTGTCTGAAAACAGCATCACAGTAATATTTTAAATAAATTTATGCATAAACATCCTAAAAAATATATTATACTTGTAGTCCATCTACCCAAGTACCGTGACTCAACACATTATCTTTTTTTTTGTATGAAAATAAGTTTATTGCTGTGAATTTGGCATAATAACAAACTAATTAGACATTTCTATTACGTAGCAAAATGGCATTTAAACCATATTGAGCAGAAGAGGAATTATGAAGTGAACATACATTATATATCTTTCATATAAATAAATATTTATAAATCGAAGTAACGATATTTCTCACGTTATTCTTATCGTTATTTAATTTTATCAATTCCATTAGTGTCTTTGTATTGTTAATAAATTCATCCACTATTAAAAATTATCCAATGCTTGCTAAGCTTATTTTTTTTTTATTAATAATCACAATAGACATAAAAACAACGATACTTAAATCAATATTGTACATAACTGAAATATGAAATGTTGATATTTAGGATATTATTTCACATATTATCCATAATTGGGGAACAAATATATTAAAATTTTCAATAACCGCCTTCAGGAGCTTACAATTTGAGATTTGCTGAATTTCAAAATAAAAAAGGAACAATTATTTAAACAAAATTTCATATGAATTTTGTCTGAAGGATATTGGTAACGTCTGATGATGATAATTATATTTAATAATACTTTATTCATTAAAAAATAGAAGCCATTTTCATGGGACTTAGGGAGTTTCACGGTCATCTTCTTTTGAAACACGGCGTTAGTAAGAGAATAAAAAAAGATGAGCGGTAAATTTTGTAAAGCATTTTTTTTTTGATTTTATTTAGAAAAATTGACATTGAATATTATTAACTACCATGGTCAAATATATATTTTTTAAAAATTTAATAATTATTTAGAAGGCATCAGTACTATAAACAGATTGGTATACCAGAACCAATTGTGTTCATGTCTCGTAGATCGATATCATATTTTGTTGACCAACCTTACAATAACCTTTGCATGTAATCCGGATACCTATAATATTGTGATATCTTCACGAAAATCATGTCCGATAGTTTTTAGTTTATTTTTATTCAGTTTTATGATGTTTTTGCATTTCTTACGAATCTATTACTCCTGTCAAAGGTTTTGAAACACACAATTATAAGGATGATATTGTTTATTTATACTATTCAAAGAAGACTATAAAAACTGATTCAAATTTAATAAATCTTTAGATGTGAACATATTGTATTTTTTAAGATGAATATATCAATGAAAAAAATAGGTCTCTACTAATACGCCAATAAAATTAATTATACGTATCGATTCCTTATTTTCAGATCGTGACTTAATATGTTTTAATCTTGTTATATATATTTTCCTGAAGGTGAATTCATCAACATCGTACTTTAATCATCAACATATACTTTAATCATACTAATGTGTTAACATAAATTTTTAACACAAAAATCAGCTTGTTTTACTGAGATATATGTAATGAGCAAATAAGCTTTTTTGTTTATTGATATAAACAAAAAATGTTTTTTTCTGTCATATCTTTTAACAAGCGTGTGGCGTATTTGTAATGAGATAATCTCGGAAATTCGCACGAATATTGAATAGTAACAATAGCCGATTCATATAAAATTGATTGAAATGCCGTTACATTCGTTGGATATCCTAATATTTAAAAAAAAAACATATCGCTACCATAAAGTAACAGTGAGATAAAGTGAAAGAAGTCTATATTAAGATAAGTTTTCCAATCGAATGCTGGAAGGTAAACCTTTATAAAGAAACACTGAAATATTTTATTTGAAAAATAAAATAACCCGTTCAAATGAAAAATCTTACATTTCCAATTATTGATATCATTTATCATAAACTAAATAAAACCATAATTCGCTATTTTAAAAGTACAACACAAATCTTAAAGTTCAATTATCTCGAAACTAGTATTTTCGACTTATCCCACTGTGCTTTAGGGCAGGGGTAGGCAACCCGTGAAAAAACATAAATTAATCATAAATTAATGTTATTGTATTCTTACTATTAATAATCTGTCATAATGTGTAATAATTATTCAATCGATTTATGAATTTCTGTTCAAAGGCATGGATGTATGTGATGTCTTGAATTCCCCCCTCCCACCCATCCTATCATATGAACGGGGCGTATCGAGAGCGATTAGCTAACCACTAGACCTGTCCTAGCCCTTTCCTTATATTCCTACTCTCTTTGGAAAAAGAGAGGTTGAGCAACTGAGTAACAAGCAGTTCTCGTAGAAAAGCTTCTGTTGAGATAAACTCCATTAGGAATCCATATGCTCCACATTGGGAGCGGACATGGTAAAATAATAATAATAATAATAATCTGTAGTATATGGGAACCTTAACAACCTTAAGGGCAGAATATAAGATATATATTTCTTCATCTACTCTTATATGACTTGACACAGCTAATAGATTATTACCACGTCCAAAAAGACTTTCAAACCTAAAACGTTTAATCAATGCATGCCTAAGCATCAAAATACTCTTAGCATTTACATATAATAGTTGACAAGATATAAAAAAGAAATTGAAAAATATTCGTTGAACTTCATGAAAATAATCAATTAAAACTCTCTTTGATAACAATTTCGCATTTTCAATTTTAATACATTTAAATGTAATGTCAAAATGTTGACCATACGATTTGACAGATTTTAAATATTCCAAGCAATCGATCGTCAAATTAGAATTGTCTGAATGCTGTTTGATCATCAGTCGATGGTTGAATTGTATTAACGGTATGGCAGACATACAAACATTGATTTATATATATAAAATCTAAAGTAAGTTAATTTTAATATGCCTATAACCTTCCCGGAAGTGCAAGCTTAAAGGTTGTCAAAGTTTTATTGCAATTGGAGCGGTGGTTTTCAAATCTATATATACCGAAAATTATGCAAACATACAAAAATTCATTTATATATATATATATATATATTTATTAGATTTGTATTTCTCTCAACATTTTTCTTAGAATTTTTAATGTGAAAATGTAAATTTGAAATATAACAAATCTTTGTGTAAAATTATTAACTAACTCATAAATTTACATTGAAACCTACAAAAATTCAAAACAAAACAAAATATGACGTATTATGTTAATATACGCTGAAAGAGATACAATTTTCAGCCATCAATAGGAAAACGGTGAGAAGAGGAACGATTAATACGTTTCTTCGGCATATTGTAAGAGCATTTTCCAGAACCTTATCAAATGCGGGAAAACGACAGACCCAGACAATACAAATAGGATTATTATGTGTAAAAAGGAAAGGATTTTTAAAATTCTAGTATACGTCTGGAGGCTTGAAATTTTTCAATGTTGTAAACGCACTTTACTGAATGCCCCGTAATTCATATCAATATCTCTATACGTCATATCAACTACTTTAACCGGGCATGATTTTTATTGTTTAACATATTACATCACCAAAGTGTTGTGATTCAATAGTATTTTCCTTATTCAATTAATAGAAACAAATCACTACCTATGGTTGGGTATAGTTTATAGAACATATTATTTAATTATCATGCCATTGAAAAGGTCAATATTGCAGACTTCTTTGATAATCAGGCTGTCACGATTAGCCCCACGTAGAGCAAGGATAATAAAAATGCTTTTAAACATGCCGAAAATAATAAAAAGATTTTGTTAAAATATGTATTTTTATTACCTACGTTCACGTTTTATTTATGAATATTAATTAAAAAAATTATAAGTATTGCTTTTTGCGTAATTTCTAGTTTAAGTAATAAGTTTTGTAGTAGCCGGGTTTCATTTTTTTCGAATCCACACACCATACAGAAAAAAATAATAATTTAAAAATATTTATTTTGAACTATTTTTTCAAAACAAAACATTTGATATTTTCACACAGATGGTGCTAGTTTAGCAAATGAATAGAAAAGAAGAGTCCTACACTGATTAGTGCAAGAATCAAAATAAAAGTTTTTTTTTATAAAAGTAGTATATCATGGAAAAATACTGTGACTAAGGAAAAAACCTAACTTCATTTGGCTGTGAATAAATTATCCTAATGACTCGATCGGCAAAACTGGTCGCCTACTGAAAGCTCCTGTAAGCAACATAATATTTCATGTAAATTATCAACATTTTGATCTAGGTAGGTACCGTGAATTTTAAAAAATATTGTCATCGAAATATACTGGCATGAAGTTGTTCCGTTTTATTTGATGAGAATTTTTTAAAGCTTATTTCTTAAAATAACATATCTGCATATATTTTTGAAAGAATCATAAAACATTTTGTAGTATATAAAAATTGTAAGATATATAAAGTTTGCAGGTGCCTCATTCGCATAACGGGGATCAAATTAAAATTAAAATATTACGCTGAGATTAGGACATCCAATGCCAAGCCCTATTTGTGATCCCGGGACTTTGGGATTTACAATCTTTCAATCTTGGTATCCCAGGATTCTGGGATTGATCGTTATCCATAATTTCATGTTATGATTTTTTTATACATATATCTCTAATGTTAATACAAAAAATACTGACATTACAGCTAACAGCCAATGTGACAGATTTTTTATTATTAAACCTCAGTTCTTTGAGATTATTCAAATAAAAAATATATCACAAACAGTCGTGTCCAAGATTTCAAATTAAAATTGAAAAGCTCTTATCCCGCTCTAAAAAAAAATATTGCAACTGAAGTTTGTATAAAATTGTGAAAAAAACTGCCTGTTTCTGTCTATAACCGCTTAAAAAATATGAGAGGGTGTAAAACCACAATTCATTTATTTATGTTTAGGTATTATACAAAAACACATATGTATGTATATTAACAAACTAAAGTACACTGTCAGAAATGTTTTATTATTAAAATATATGATAATAAATCTGGAAGAATTTAGATTTTAAATTCAATTTTTTACATGTTATAGTAAATCCGCAAATCCCGGGATTACGGGATCGCCAGATTGATTGGGATCCCAGAATTTAGAGATTCCTGATTCCGGGACTAGATGCCCTAATTGAAACATGAAATAAAGTCCACCGCAAAATTAATTTCGGTGACAGCTATACAGCACACGAATAGAAATTTATTAGAAATCACAAGGGACCTTATGCGTGTCACGAAACTTATTTTTAGTTTTAAAAATGACTAAACAACCTTAGAATCTTGATAGGCTATAAATTCACTGTCGCGAAATCAACTGGTTTCAAATCCGTGGATTTAGTTAATAGTAATAGGATCTTTAATGCAATACGTCATAGGTTTCTAACATTTTTATAATTATTTTATAGTTACTTGTAATACACAAATGGAATAAAACAATATTTTTTTAGGTTATATATAAATTGAATATATCCTGGACACTTTTAGGGTGTTCACGGTCCTGATCTTGATAAATAAAAAGTGGAAATAAGTACAAATCAATATTGTGTTTTACTTAATATATCCTAGACATCTAATCTTTACCTTCGAGATTGTTTATCAGTCATTTTCTTTTCTCAACATGCAATGTAGTCCCTCTGTACTTTTGTTTTGATAAGAATACAAATTAAAAGTACTCCATTATGATATTATAGAACCAGTCTACAATTGAAGTTGATCTCTAATGTCAAGCATGGCGATATTTTGTTATCATCGATACGTGGCAACCAGAGTTCTAAAAAAAAACAATATATGGGTTGAAAACAGTTCCTCAGAAACGCTGACAACATTCAAAGAAGAATGGATTTAATATAAGTAGAGCCTTCTTCTTTTATATCTGAGAGGTATCACCAAAATTGAAATTGAAGATGACTAGTAATTTCCTCTTTGAGATTCCCAGTATGTTCACAATATGTTTCTTTTACCATATTGCAGAACCATATCAACACTGGTTTTAATGCATTTTTCTGTGGTGAAAATCTGCAAATAGTTTCCAAACATTCCAAACTAGTAGCATCAACATAATATATAATACGTAATGATCTTCAATGGCCTCGAGAGAATAACACATCTTTGTTCGATGGTTTGTACTCAACACTCAATTATTCAAACGTCGTGACACCGAGTAAAGATGAATTGTAGCACGATAGTCAACATTTTCCTATTTACCCTAAAAAGCTCACCGTGCAAAATGTTAATAAATATTTGAATAAATTTAAAAAAAATGAATTTTAGTACAAATGATCCAAATAAGAAAATAAATTAAAACCATTCATTGTATATTCAATAAAAAAGGGGGGGACAGAGATTTTTTTTTAGATTTGGGAGAAACATCAAATCCACAAATTCCTGGAATTTAGAATTTGAAGTCCACGCTGGTCTTCCGGGAAAATTCATAAATCCATAAAAAAAACCTTTCAAAGATGACAAAAATGGTAAGGGGGCCACAGACAAATAAAGACACTCAAAAGGGGCAACGGGCCCAAAAAGGTTAAAGAACACTGATC
The DNA here is from genome assembly GCA_031772345.1 of Himalopsyche anomala. Lineage (NCBI taxonomy): Eukaryota > Metazoa > Arthropoda > Insecta > Trichoptera > Rhyacophilidae > Himalopsyche > Himalopsyche anomala. The sequence goes on along the minus strand of CM062821.1, from coordinate 19,663,965 downwards.
TAAACCAAAGCCATGCTTCATGCTTCACGAGCTATTTTTTGACAGTCCGTGCAATAAATGATTTTTAAATATCTTAATTTTATGAAAAAAAAAAATGATATTTGTACCAATTTCGCGTTATTAACTGATGTTATAAGTAGGGCTGTTGAGTCGGAGTTGGAGTCGGAGTCGGAGTCACGAAAAATGAGAGACTTGATTTATTTTTATGTTTTATTTAATGATGTGTATTCAAACCACAATAGTACATAGTGTTGACATTGCATGCTTGGCAGACTAAAGATGATCTGATGGAATACGTATATGTAAGTTAAAATGAAATTATTGAAAATTTTTCTTCAGAGTCGTCTTTCTTTTACATGACCCCACAGCCCTAGTTATAAGTAATGACAAGATGCTTAAACAAATGGTACAAAAAATATAAATGTAGATATTTAATTTTCTATAAGTAACAATTTATAGAACCTCTTACAAACAACTACTTCTAGTTTGAAGTAAAAAAATAAGTCTAAATCAAATTTAAAATAGATTGTATCAGAAAAGTATATTATATAATGAATTGAAAAAATCATCAAAATTGTGTAGCAAATAGGATTTTTCTACCTCCAATTTACGGTCATTGAATCAATCTCAAAAACTATTTGTGTATTATGAAACGAATTATTTTAGTCAATAATGCCGTTTCACCAAGAATTGAAAGTGACCTATATTTTATTGAAGGCTCATTTATCGTTATCAATAGTAATACCAAAAATAAAAAATAGCCAGGGGTGGGCTCGGAGGGGTTAAACAATATTATCAGATGAAATTAGTATATAACTGCAATATCTGACTTATATATTATCTGCGACAGCTTCAATATGTACAGTAGTACATTTTTATCCATTAGCATTGATTAGTTTACGGTTAGTTGCATGTTGTTATATATTATAAGTGTATTGAGTAATAATCGATTGCATATAATTGCATAGGATTGATAAAAAAAATTATTACTTCCCCAGAGCACCGAGAATCTTAAGATTAAGCGAGCCCCTTGATAAATAGCCCATTTTTAATATATTTGAAAACTAGTATTATCTGGCGGATCGCCGTTTTTGAATCTCTGGTCAATACATTACATACATTGTTGACGTTTGCCAACTTGTTAGACACGAATAATTTATACAGTATACTACCAAGAAAACCCAAGACGTAGAATAAACAAGGATTAAAAAACACACACTAATGAAGTAATATGAAATATGTAAAAACTGTTAAATATAATAACAGGTTGTCGGAATAACAGACACATAAAGGTGGCTGACCTCACACAGTTGCACAGTAAAATCATAGACTTCAGTTCGAACTTAAATCTGGATCTATGAGACAACAAATATTTCAATGCCACCTCGAAATCCAATATAATAAATAAAATTACGTTTCTTCCTGATTTGTGAGTGGAACTATCTATTCTATACAATATAAGTATAATATATTCAGTAATACACTAGCAAGGTATAAGAACTAGCCTTCTCCAGACCATTAAAACAAATTATGCATCATCTTCAGTCATAAACCTGAACGGTAAGACCTTTCTGCACCAATCTAGCCAACAACTTCTGTTGACAGGAACCTTTAACGCTTCTCCAGCTATCAAGTTTTGATGGATAAAATTATATGGGTAGTGAATATTTATTTCTTTAATTTATGTAAGGGAAGATAAAACAATAAGTTAAGTATAACCTTGAAGTTGTATAATTGAACATGACCTAAACGTATAGCTATCTACTGAAGACTGCGTACCGGGCTCTCAGTATCCAATGCTAATTTATGGCTACGCTGTCTTACTACATCATCTGACAGTTTATTTTTTTAAATATGAAAGGAAAATGAAGAAGCCCCCTTACGAGTACTGGCTGTGGATAATTTTGTTATGAAAGATAATAATTATCAGTGTCCAATAATAAGTACGTTATATTCCGATTACAAACAAAAGTTGCATCAAAGCTCTATATCCATTATCTAATTATGTAAAGTAGAATTGAAATTCCATAGAAAGAACTAATAAGAAATTAGGCTAATATTCTGTTGGTTGTCTTTTTAATTCAAATATAAATTTATATATTTGTTAAAATACGATTCTATCTATAGTGAATAAGCAATAATGAATTTGTATTGAATTATAGAAATATCTCAATATTTAACACAAAGATGTGGGAAACTATTGGTCTATTAAAATATGCAATAATGCAGTTTGGACTGTTAAGATAGCAATGTGCGCATATTTCTACATTAAAAACAAAATAATATATAATCTTATTCTTAAGTTTATTTAAATTGGTTCTCTCAGTATGGAAATAACGCAAACTTCCTGGTTATATTGACGCCGCCAAAATAGGTACAAATTATAAAATATCTTTAATGATGACACCTGTTTTACATATTTATTATTGTAAAATTATGTCGGGCTCGAATGTTATGTTATTCAATAATGCCTGTTTATTATATTAAAATTGTATGTAAATGGCATATAATTAAATGGTCGCCTATAGTAGTTTATGTATTAAAATTTTCAATCTATATTGGTAAAGAGTTATTAATTTTTAATTGTTAATATAATCTTAATAATCGTTAATAATTTACCCTCTTTAATAACTGCCCTGGTCCTAGTAAATTTTAGAATAATGTGGTAATATATAATAATATATAGGAGGACCGTCTTTCTTGACGTCATCGAAAAGGCGAAATCGCGACCATATACAAACGAAAAAAGTATGTATTTAGTATGAATAAAAAAATGGCGACAGCGGGGCTGGGGCGGAGGAGGGGGAGGAGAAATCGCGGACAATCATACAGACGGACGGACATTATCGACTAATAATATATAGATAGTTATTGTGTATTGTGGATTAAAAAAAATGTTTGTTAAATATTGTATGTGATTAAACTTTGATGATTGTAAATTCCTAAATAAACGTTTTTGTAACACTTGAGCGATGGTTTTTATTTAATTCTACCTACCTGTTTTACGTCGAGTTCATTCACACTGTTATTGGTCTTAATGACTCGTATTAGTGGTGATTTATTCTTGGGGTATAACATCGTGGACAAAAGTAGAAATTTCTCACAATAAATGAAACTCGCTCAAAAATAAGTCACGAGTCATGTCAAACCCTATCCTTTCCATCTCTACTCTCTCCAAAAAAAGAGAAGTTGAGCAACTGGGTAACAAATAGTTCTCGTAGAAAATTTCTGTTGAGATACCGCCATTAGAAGTCCATATGCTCCACATTGGGAGCGGTCATGGGCTTAAAAATGTAATATACTGTTAAACTCATAAATAAAAATAAAAATATGTACTCATTTCTTTGCAGTAAAGTTGCTTAAATGCATGTCGTCTATGAAAAAAAAATCGGGTGTATTTTACTGTATTAATTCAAATTTTAAATCTGAGGTATCTTATATAAATAGTTTTCAAGGGGGAATTGAAGTATTTGTGAAAAGAATAGTTAAACGTTTAAAAGGAACTTTTTCCTTTCCGACTGTGAAGAAAATTTCCCACAACATCAGAAACTCTGCTGCGACGGCTTAATAACTTTACCTTTGTCAGATTAAAAAAAAAAAGCAAATATTTCATAAGCTGCCTACCTGCATAATAATAATTTTCGTCTTGTGAATAAATTGTCAATAGCACGAAAAAGTAGTAATACAATTTGTAATTTTTAATTTGTTTCACCAAAACCTTTTCCACACCTTTCCGCGAGTATTATATAATAATATAATATAAACGTAAAATACACGCTTGGCTTTCTACATACGACATCTTCTTTGGTTCGCCCCTGTAAACAACTTTTGAATAAGTGTTTGAATATTGTACTTATATTGATCGTTCTGTATTGAAAGAAGCCTTGCAATTGGCCATCAAGTAAATCGTTGACTGGCACATCACAAAAATATTAATTTATGAGTTCGGAAAAATGTAAATGGTTTCATCAGATTTTCGTTAAAAAAATATCAATGACTTTAAATTCTACTTTAATAACTATGGTTACTGATAGATTAAGAATGTACATTTAATAATATAACTTTTTTTAATTTAATTTTAAATTTACTGCTGATTATTTCTTTATATTTCAAAACTTTACATATAAATAAATTAGAAATATTATGTATTTAAATTGAAATTATTTTGAGGTTTTAGTTTTGTCTCGTATACAGTTTCAAGATACATGGCGAATGGTTATAAACGTAAGGGAAGTTTTGACAAATATTTAGGAAATTAAAATATATATATATTTCGTATTCCTAGTGAGCTATACATACCACTTATCGAACAATATTTATTAAACTATTAGAGTGAAATACACTACAAAAAATAAGGTTTATGTTTACGAAAACTTCCAATGTAAATAATTTATGCAGAAAAACGTACAATATACGATCGGAACGAAAATTGCATATATACTTACTTATACATCAAACGTTTATTAAATATTTATACGATGGCATTGTCTTTTCTTTGGATAAAAATTACGCAATCAAGTATGCTAATCTTATATCTATTATGCATTATTATTGAAATCTAACATAAAAAATGAATATAAAAGTGAAGTACGGAGTTGATAGAAAGCGATGGTGGGCGTCCGCCGTGGGGCGGTAGTGATCGTGTCCGCCGGTTAAATATGACGTGAGATCTTATTCTTTCGTTCTCTGAGTAAGTGTACCTGCGGAATTTCTAGCTTAATTATTGAGAAACAGGTCTGGGATTTTCTGAAGGCAAATTACTCACGGAATCGTCCTAATATGTATGTCCGGCGCGGCAACTTTGCGAGCAACCTCACTCATAAGCGTCGCCCGCGTGGACTTGAATGCTAAGTGCCCGCGTATGCGACCTTCTCGCTAGCATTTTAAAGCCGAACTCTATTTGTTCAGTGTTTAGTGTTAATTTTAGTGGACACATTGACAGATCATTCCAACAAAATGATTAAGGCGACAGTGCTCCTGGTGGTGTTTGTTGCATTGCAAAATATCAACGCTATACCCGTGAACAAATTTCAACAGAAATTGGCATCGAATAACGACGGTCGGATATATTTCGTGGACGATAGCAAACCGGATGAAAGCGAAAATGTAATTACTCCACCCGTGCTGCCGGTGCTCGATCACCTCGAAAATGATCCGACGACTCTTACTCGACAGGAAAGTGACAACCTTAAGTCGAGAAAGGGCAAAGTGGATAGTGTGAACGGTGATGTCGCTCCGAGATTCGGACTCTCGAACGGATTTGGTTTGTCAAAAACGGAAGATGGTGGATTTTCCGCGAGTTTTAGTCACGGCTTTTCCGGATTGACAGGAGCTAACAACGCAGGAAGTCACAGTGTCACTGTTGGCGGAGTCAGCAAAGGATTCCAAGTGTCTCAGTCGTCCAGCCAGGCCTCGAGTTTTGGTGGAAGCCAAAGTATATTAGGGTAAGAAATTAAATTTATAATTATTAATCAACCCTTGCCAGAAAAACATGAAAATAAAAATTAATCTTTTATTTAAGCAAAATATATATATATATATATATATAAGTGTTATCATGAAACACAAAAATTAAATATCAGTATAAAGTATATTATAATGTAACTTGATATGGGATTTTATTACGATTAAAAATTGTAATATAAAATGATATGTGTTAATTACTCAAATTGGACTTTGTTAAAAAAAATTGATCTGGAATATATAAATATAATAAGTGTATCCTTGAAATGTTAATATACAGATAATATTTACTCCCAAACCTTAATCGGTCGCTGAGTATTAATTCCTAGAATTTAAAATAGGTGACAATTTTAATTGATGGAGTAAGGATGATTAAGTATTTTAATATTGATCATATTTACTGGAGCAGCAAAATGTCCACGATTTTATATGTATGCACTTACTATTTTTTTCCATTTTTATTATAGACAGTAATAAAATTTAATACATCCTTCTTTTAACTATCTAATTTTCTTACAAATGATGACGAACTACAAAAATGCATACCAACAATAAACTGGTTTTAAAAACATTCGATATGTAAATAATCGTTTATTCTTGAATATTTGTCTTGCTATTGCATCTACACGATATTTTAAGAGATGAAAAAATACCGGCGAGTATAATTTGATCACCGATCACACTTATTATATCATTACTGTTTGTTTGTTAGGTTATAATTGAAGGGTGATAATATCTAATAAGAAGGTATCACTATAATATAATTTACGTTTAAAAAAACGTGAAATAGAGAGAATTTTAGATTTTCTCTGATAAAAACACTCTGAAAATACATTAAAATGCAAAAATTCTTTTTAAGCCAATTGTAAAGTTGTCATAATTTATTATTTAAATCTAACTGTAATTTTTTTAACATCTCTACTGAGTGTTATATAAATTATAGCGTCACCTTTCGACGGACAAAAAAATCGATAAAAAGAAATTTGTTTCTTAATGAATCGATTTTTTTATGTAATTCTCAAGTAAGTCTCAGCATTATCAAAGGTGGAAAGTGAAGTAAAAGAAACGACTTGAATAATGATTTGAAAACTACTTTTGTTTTGTTGCTCAGAGCCTCTTAAGCCCCCTCATTCGCATATTAGGCGTGCTTGAAGGCTGTGGCATGTTTTTAGATGCTTTCTTTCTACAAATATTATTATAATCGATTCAATGACATCCACCCGCGCATTTTTTATAGATTACAAATTACTTAATATACTATTTTATAGCGTTGTATTCATTACAATTTATTCTTCAGGTCGTCGTTCGGCGGTAGCCAAGCGAGTAGCCAGTCGTCGAGTTTCTCAGCTGGAATCCAAGGCATTTCATCGGCACAATCTTCAGGATCAGCATCGCAAACAGGAGGCAGTATATTAGGCCAAGGATTTTCTAATAGTAACGCTCAAAGTCAAAGTGCTGCGGGATCTTTCGGACCCCAAGGAATATCATCGGCGTTTGGGCAAGGTTCGGGGTACGCTGGATCTTATCCAGGACAGACATACGCTAACGGCCAAAGTACGTCGGGAGCATTCGGGAACGGTGCCGTCGGCCAAGCATCAGGCGGTGGAGTAGCACAGAACTCAAATGGATTTTCTGGAAGCGCTGCAAATAGTCAGTCACTTGCAGCAGTTTATTCGGGTAGTGGGGTCAATGGTGACTATCAAAACGTCTTTGGTGGACAACCGAATTATGCCCCACAACACGGTTTTCAACAGCAAGTTAGTACCGGCAGAGGAATCACAAGACCTGTCGTTTTTCCTGGACTGAGTACTAATAGACAAAGAAATCTACAATATCAACAGTCACAAACCGTACCTCAGAACGCAGTCAGGTGGCAACGTCAACCTAAGAGACGACCCAGTGAATACCAATGGATTAGAATAGAAGTTTAATAATTTATTTATTTCATGCATCACATGTAAAACAATTGGCTGAGACTTATGTAACGTCTCATAGTTACACTGAATTTTAAACCAAAGGATTTCTCTTCGTGAATAGGTCAACTGTAATCGCAATGTAACAGAATCTGCCACTCAGGAAGAGATATTAACGAATTGAAAAGTTACTATCGATATTTTTAATACTTTGATAATGATTATGAATCCAAAAGTCTACAAGTGAAAGAATTTGTTGAAACAATTTTAAAAGTTTTATTTATTTTATTTATGGACTGATCTTATAGGAATTATTCGACTGCAATAAAAAAAATGCATTTTTGGAGAAAATAAAAACATTCTACTATTGTATTTCTATTTTGCTTCCTATGAAATATATTTAGAAGCCTGTGCGTTAGATTTATCTCTGTATTAAAGTGTTTTTTAAGCATATATGTACAGTGGCGTATGTTCATCGTTGCTCTTTTGCAATGTTCCCAGTAAATCCATGATTCTTCCTATTCATACTTAATAAATTATTTATGTTAATATTTTTAAGATGACATTATTTTTTAAATAAAACTAAAATTGTTATATTTACTAAATCCAAATGATTACCTTTGTTATCCCCTCTACATTGATTTTATATGTTTACATCATATTTATAGTTTTTACATCAATACATAAGCAACGAAATTTTACATAAATCTGCTATTTTTATTAATCTCTTCGGTTTTAAATAAAATTCGATAAACCTAGCACTATTCATACATACTACTCATTTTTTAAGTTTTAATGGTCAAACTATTATATTGATGGACTAGTTCCATAGAATGATAAGTTAACATTTAATGTTTTGAGTTATGTTACCCATTATATTCAGGGGTGGGCTGGAGGGGGCTCGAAGGGGCTCGCGCGAGCCCCTTGCTAAATTTTACAAAAGCCGTCGAGCTCTTGTTAATTCAAGAGAAAACAATATTCTCAGATCAAATTAGAATATAACTGCAATTTCTGACTTATATAATATCTACTACAGCTTCAGTACACACAGTAGTACATTTTTAGCCATTTAGATTGATAAGTTTACGGTAAATTGCATATTTTTACATATTGTAAGTGTTATTATTAGTATTAAGTATCAATCGATTGTTTATTTAAGTATTGCATATAATTGCATAGGAGTGATAAAAAAAATACTTCTTCCCCAGAACACCGAGAATTGCTTTAAGATAGCTCCACAAAAGTACAACTAGAAAAATTCTAGTTTTCTCTGTGTAGGCAAATGTTTGCACGTGTAAATAAATAAATATAAACAATCTTCTCTCAGTTCCATATAAATACAATTCGAAATATCATTTTATGCTTTCGTCAACGTTAAATGATTCACTAAAAAGAAGAGGCACATAATAATTGACACTTTTTTACAACTCGGCTTAGATGTGTCATAACTACCAATTTCTGGTTGTAAGCATTATGGAACTTAATCTATCGATATGTTGTAAATAAAATATTCCTTCAAAACATCGAAATGGTTTTTCCCAGCTACTGGTTGAAGCTGTTTGAACTGGCATAACTCACTAGCAAAACGAAACCGGATATATTTATTTGTAGTTAATATTTGTAAAATATAAACTTAATAGATACACAGTGTTTTTAATCAATTCTGTTACATCAAGGATGTATAAAGTAGTTAGAGGTCAATATCAAATAAATGAATACCAGTTTATCGGTAAATATTGCTTTCACAAAATGTGCAATTTATTGGAAAAAACAATTTAAAAAATACAACACTTGTTTTGTTTACATCTTAAAAGATTTTTTATCTTTGTAATTATGACCATTTTCGGGGCATATTTAAATTTTTGATTCTGTTTGAGTTTTATAGATTAATAAATAAGTGATGGAAATATTTTATATTTGAGAATTTGATTGAAATATCATTTTAATTTTAAGTGAATGTAATTTTGTTTGATTTCAAATGTTAAATATATAGATAGAATGATGATTGAATCAAATTACTATATGTACGAAAAATTATTTATAACAAAAGAATCGTTGCCACATAATACTAGTTAACTGATATCGCTATCAATGCAATCCAATTATGTGATAAAAAAAATGATAATATGACGCCTCTCTTTTTTCTACCCAACTTTAATTTTCTTTTGTACTTTATTCTAATATCATAAAATTTGAAAATACATGTATACGTTTGAATATCGAACAATTTAGATTATCTTTTTTTTATGATTAATCATTATTTATATTATATAAAAACGTTTTATAATGAAATAAATTAGGTAACTAATTTTATAAAACCACATCTCATTTTAGCGTATTAAAGATTGTAAATTAATGAATTAACGCTATATAGCAGCTAAAAAAGTTGTGGAGACTGTTTAATTAAGGTGATACATATGCTCAGAGACAGCGATCTACGTGCAATTTGCATGAAACTTATATCTAAATATAACTATTTAGTATGTCCCCGATGCAAATAATAAATAAGGAAATCTATTTTTTTGAAACGAAAAGGTTCTAAAACTTGATTGAAATAACGCTAGAAATATTTACCAAAATCGTAAAAACTTTGAAACACTGTAAGAAGATGGTGTTTTTACTTGAATGGTTACTACTTACTAGTAGATACATATAAGTAAACAAAATATTAAATAATAATTTAAATGGTATCTGGTTCGACAATATTCTAAAATAATATAAATTTTACATATTATATTTATCGATTACCTATATACATCAAGTAAAGCGTACAACAATGCATACTCTTTATTCTTTTGTCTAATCTATTACGTTTTTAAGTACGTTCATGAATTTTTTTTTGGTAACATCGTTCCAAATTTTGATTGACAGAGATATCCATTCTAGGTATGAAGTATCCATTACAAAAGACAAACAATGAGACCATCGCCAATTAATCCATAATATGGTATGTGTTTGTAAGTGATCTCTGGCAACGTCTGGTCCCCACTTTTCCTCCTTTTTGCTTATACTCAGGTGGTACTCTCAAGGTCAACCAATGTCAAGGTGTATATCTCGAAAATATATAATTACTCATAGACGGAAATTTTCTCGCAATAATGTTATCCGAACACCATTTGGTAGTAAATTTTGTTTACTCTTTTGAATTATTTATGAAATTACTAACCTTTCATTCATATATGAGTATCAATTGTTTTATGTAGCATAATAACATATGTTTTATACGAAGCGACGTAAGAATTATCATATATTTGTTTTTTGTAAGATTCTTTATGATTGTGTTTTTATGAAAATATTTTTTTTAAGATCTTGGTCAAAGGCATTTCTCATTTTTAAACAAGGAAGTTTCTATGAAGATTTAATGCGTAATAAATAATTTAACCTTTACAGTTTTTTTTTTTCATACTACTAGAAATTTACAAAGGTTAAATAGGTATTACTCGAGATTGCAATCTCGATCCGTTTTCTTTGTGAGGTAGCTTTGAAAAAATCGATTTCGTAATCACAGGGTAGTAAAATAGAACATTTTACGTTTAATATCGACCCGTAATCAGCAGAAAGGCGTAAGCAACAATTCATAAATTTTACAGAAGAACCTTTTTTTAAGTTACTTTCGAACTAGAGCTTCCGATTCTGGGATCAAGGATCCCGAAATTTAGGGATAGTCTTAGTACCAATCCCGAAATTTCACTATCACATCTATTCACATTGAAAAACTTAAATTTTCGTAAATATAGCTAAATAAAACAAGTTCATCAGGGCTGGAATCCTTAGTCATTGGCGTAACTTTTTTAAGTGATGGAGCTAAAAAAAAAGGTCTTCGAGTTGAGAATAATTCTGAGATCTGTCAATTCGTCACTTTTTTCACAAGAATTTTCGGAAACAATGGTATGTGATCAACCCCGGAAGACCAGACCCCAAAAAATTGAGAATCCCGAAATCCCGAGATAAAAAAGTGTGCGGGATTGGATGCTTTATTGTGTTATGTGTACCTATATCCACTTATGGAAACGTTTCTTTTTTTATAACAAAAACTCTCAAATATTGTTTAGGGAAGACATCGTGTTTTTATATCATAAGTAACAGGTGTATATTTAATAACATTATTTCTACGAAGCCTCCAAAATTTCTCAATCGTATCGTTAATTTGAATATTCTGAAACACAAACACATTTCATAATTGAAAAATTATAATTATAATGGTATCATAAAAACTAGAGGCAATCAAATAAAAATACAAATTAGGAAGGCTATAAATACACACCAAATTTTAAAGATAATTAAAAGTTTTGATTATAAAATTAGTTGAATTTGTCTGTGGTGAGTTGGGTTCTTCTGACGCATCATGTGAAAAAAACAAATATAGTACATTTAATATACAGAATTCATAAATAGGTTCTTGGAAGGAAAAGTGTTTTTTTACTCTGTCGTGATACCCGAAGGCGACTTGTGCATTTATTTTGCACATGTTAACAGTGTTTTTAACACTAACGTATTATTAAAATTAAATTACTTACTACCAACTAAAATTTCTTCAAATTTAAACAAACTGCTTTTTGTAATCGTGATTCAAGTATAAATGACTCTAGATCAAGGTGTAAATAAAAATATAGTAATGCTACTAATATAAAATATGTTCTACTGATTAATGAAATTTGTACGAAATATTAATAATAGACCACAAGCACTTACCTTATAGGAACATGGGATGTATTTACCGTTAATATTTTGATATAAGATATAATAAATAAGTCGAAATTGGAATTAAATGACGGTGAAAATATTAATTCGGAGCCTGGAATACGAAAAGAAAATGGTGTTTATTGATTGTCGATTTTTTTACATACATGTGAAATGTGACCATCAAATCAATATACAAACCATTAATTCAGGAACATAAACCAAGTTAACTACGAACTCCAACTACTGCTTGCTTCGAAATATTTATGATTTTTTTTCCAGACGGCGTGATGAGATCACACCTTTTCATATTATATTATATTATTATATAAACTTTTCAATGATCTTGCCAAGATTGTTGTTTTCGTTTTAAAATTATCAGCAATTACGCGGAAATTGAATATGATTCACAGTAAAACATTCTCACATCTATTATGTTGTAATGAATTATAATACAATTTTTAAAAATGTATGATAATTTAATTGTATACAATATATACAAATAAAACAGTCATGATCTGCAAAGTCACGATTCAATGTGATCATGAATCAATCAATCATTGAAGTTTTTACAGAACATTACATACAAAATCCGTATGCCATTAAAATTTTAAAAATTCTAATGAATCACTCACTCATTATGGACTGTGAATGATCTTCGTTGCTTTGCAAGTCACTAGATGTAGCTACAATGATTCTGTATGTTCCCTTAAATCAAAAGGAGTACCATTTCTATCCACCAACTTCAGGTTATTAAAAATATAAATACGTGTGCGGGCGATATTTTAAATTCGACAAGTCAGCCATTTACTATGTACGATTGGAGTACATTTTTATTTATCTGATAAGTAAAAACTTAAAAAACAAGATTGTATAAGGGTGATATGAAACTGGATCACTAGTTTTCGCCTCGGCGTCAACTCAAACATAGTATTTCTCACGTAGGATAATTTGAGATTTAAAAAAGGAATAAGCATCCTATCATTAAGTGATATGTTACCTGTACAGATTATCGAAATAATTTGTTCCAAAATTACATTTAAAATATACTTAGTATTGAACCAAAATAAAAAAAATATATATTCCTGAAACGATCGGCGGCACCCTGAACTTGCACCCTGTGTCTATTCCAATAAGAACTCAGATGTACGGGTCCGGCTTGAGATAACTATGAGCAGGGTGAGAGTGAACGTTAGCTAGAAATAAATGAGATAATAATATTTGATTTGAATTCGTATAATTATAGAATTTAATCACGTTTTTTTTTATCTACATAGTCATAAATAAATTAAAAAAGTCTTAATTTATTCTAATATTTTAATCAAAACAATACAATTTTACCACATGAGAGTTTGGGAGAATAAACATGTTAGGCAAGATTATCTATTAACGTAATACCTTATATTTGTTTTATCCTTATTGTTTTATACGACGAGTAGACGTAGATAGATGCCAATGCTTTTTTTCAGTTAACAAAAACAAAAAAAACAATTAGTGTTTTTTCCTTAATTTGTTTGATAATTAAAAATCAAAATAAGTTTTTAAGAGGAAACATAAAAACAATTTGCTCACTATATGTTCCCAGCCTGATACGTTTTTTTTTAGTTTTTTACGTCAATTAGGTGTGGTGTTGTGGGCTTGTATATTATTTTTTATGTTATAACAAAAAAACAATATTTTGATACAGATCAATACTACGAATATACAAAAAGAAGTTGATCTCACGTGCATTGAAAAAAAAATGCACCGTGTTTCATTAAAAACGGACAAGTATGTAACTAAATGCTATAAATATTCAACGATATCTTTTTTCAACTCTCAAACGAGTTTTGTTTCGCATTTATAGCGACGTAAACATTCGTTCTATATAAATAGCGCATTGTTGATTTGAACGGGCTAGTATATTCCCGCTTTTGCAAATAATCAAGATGATGAATAAACAAACTTTTTTTTTATTATTTAACTTCGTGACCTTGGTGGTGTCGTCTCAAAGTAGTGAACCGGATACTGAAATAACAAGAGTGAAATCTTTGCCGGACAGCGAGAGAGGACGGGGAGGCAGAGCTGTGGATGAACAAAAACCAAAGACAGTCTACTTGGTTAACATATTGACTCTCCCGAGGAATGGCAATCCAGCTGCTGGGACAGAAGGAAAGGACCAGGATAATAATGGTCTGACTGAGCAGACGTTACCCGATCCTAGAAGACGTAATCCTGCACTGTTTTTCCTTCAAAAAGTAAACGACGATGGCAAACTTCCCGATGGAATTTATTATCGCCCTGCTGCTGATGAGACCGAGACACCAAAGCCATTTTACGAGAAGGTAATTTAATATGTCTCAATAAAAATCATTGTTTTTTTCAATAACGTAATTTTGAGTAGCAAAAAATTCTATATATTACAAGTGAAAAATTACAAAAAGATATCAAAACATGTACCTATCTATGTATGTTATGTATTTGACATTTGCAATATTTTTATCTAAGGCCAAACAGTTCGATAAACAAACCATTGGTATGATAATAATAGTGTGGATTAATCTTTTTTTTCAAATGCTACGTACTCACAAACAATTATTGAATTTAAATGAATATAAAAAACATTTTCTCAACTACGTATTTTAATATTCGTTCTTCGAGTTCTTACTGCCGCCATTAACGCAGTTTGTTGTGATTTTTCACATACAGGCATTTAAATTTTCGACAGAAACTACTAAGATTCTGATTAAAATATTTATATACATGTTTCTAAAATTTAAATAAATTTAAGCACACGTACAAATAAACAACACTCAATATAGTAATTAAATAATCGGATAGTATCTAAATAACCCCCCCCCCTACCTAATTTTCAAAACTTTTATGACATAAATGTAAAACAGAATTTCTAAAATACCTATGTTTTACATTGTCATGTAATTGTATTACAAGTAGGTAATTATTTATAGTAATTCAAAATTGACATTCAAATTCTAATAATTTTTGCGCAGTATATACCTACGTATTCTTTAAAAATGCATTCAACAATTAATTTACGATATGCTTATAGTTATAATTGTACATTCTACTAAACTAGTTTTCGGAACGAAAAATATTTGGAAGCAGATAGTCGTTTACTAAAATAGGTACTTAGCATGATAAAAACATTTTGCGTAGCATATTATTATATCATTACAGATGTATGTAAATCACGATTTTATACCTAGAAGTCTTATTGTTTGTATTCTATTATACTACTACAAATGCAATTATATTTTTCAGGATATTACTGACGTCCAAGCAGTAGCGCTAGGTCAAGGAACAGGAAAGTGAGATGGAACAAATATAAACAAACATCTTTAAATTTTAAATCGTATGCATAGATTGTGAGTATTTTTTCTATATAATAAAATTCGATTCTTTCTTCATGAACAACAATCAGAGTTTTTATCATTTTGAGAATATTAATAACAATTTTTTGTACAATTTATATAAATAATCTTATTAGGAATTTATGAAATTTATTGTGAAATATGTCATTAAAAATATTGGAAAATTATTACTTGTTGCCATTTTAATAGCGATAAATACTTTTGTAGCCATTTTTCATAATGCTAAAAGTGAGTTCATTAAAACTCTTTAAGTAATATAAATTTAACCGTCGAATTTTATTGTATTCTAAAGCAAGATTTTGTTTAAACTAATCAATGAGAGAATTTTATTTCATCATTTTACACGATATCTCTATTCGAATGTGTCAGTACTGTGGGTCCAAAGTGAAATCCTGTCAATAGTAACCGGTTGAAAAAATATTTTTATATGTTTCAGATACTTACTATAATAGAATATGAGCAAAATCACGAATGTGGCCTCACGTTTGACCCGTCAATACAAATCTACCACACGACCGAGCAAATAGATCCACGGAGGAGATCTTTTATATTCTATTATAAGATATCCAAACTAATCGATATCAATTATTCGCGTTATTTTTATTGATGTACCTTTTAGAATAATACACAAATTTATGTAATTAAGAGGTAAATTACCAACCAATACAATTATTATAAGTACTTATATGAAACGATGTTTGTATTACATACTAATTCAATGTAAATTTTACATTATAAAAGAAATATATCTGTCACTATTTCTCAAAATATTATGTATACATACTTACATATTATGTATTTAACACACAAAAAAAACTAAATTTTAAATTAATTATTTTTTATTACCACTTTAATGAGACTTCTATAATAAATATTACATACCTTACGTTCGATATTGGGTTAAGGTGGGGTCACCTTCATTAGAGCTTTCAGAAAATAAATGTATTTTATTAAGTCCTACAAATTTTACATGTATACTTTTTCCATACCTTAATCCTTAAAACATCCTTTTCCACTATCGAGCCGTGATAAATAAATACACAATTCCATAGGTTATAACAAAAATGAGGCATAGATATTTCGTAAAAATGGAAATAAATATAAGCTTACGTGGCAAATAAGAACGTTTGAAGGCGAAAGTATGGATATAATCGGAGAGGAGGAGCACAACTAAATTATTGTATTAAATTTTAACATTACTTTTTTACGATCTGAATGAAAATCACTTAAAACTTATCCATGAACTCAATAGCACACAAAGTTTCTTTTTGAACGAGAAATTTCAATTTTTACGCATGGCTTGTGGCCTGGATATTTTTTTCATTATTATTCAAAGGCTATCAATCATTATTATTATATTGTCCTTTAAGATCATTTACGAATCGCTAAAGAATGAAACCATTGAGATTGAGATATTATAAAAATAAAACGGACCAATCTTACTTATTTATATAATTCGATTTATATTTGACAATATATGAGCATTATTCAGATTTTTTCAATTGTATTTATGTAAGCAATTTCGTTGTTTATTTGGTATTTAAAACAATATTTATTAATTGCATTAAAACACTCTTAGTTACCGGATGTTTGGTGTTAACATTTACATAGGCACTAGGCAGATACAAAAATATTTAATTCAATTTGCAGTTGAAGGACCTACAGCAGCAGTACATTGAATAATTATCTTTTAAAAAAAATCCGGAAATTAAATTTAGTATCGTGCCATGGATATGATGATTACTCACATATTAAGGATCAAGTTGAGACAAATTATTTAATTACTATAATAATATATTATTAATTTTACATTGTGTTTGATACGTTCAATGTTACTTTGACTAATCAATAGTATGTTTAAAATTGATAAAGATTGTACACCAAATGATAGAGGTTAGTCAAATAAATAATATTTGGTGAAATTGACAATTGTTCGGTGTGTTATCTCGTATGTATGTATTAAAACCGAGGGCCTTTTATCATCTACGTATGTGTGCCGTTAATATTATTGTGTGGTGTGATGATGATGATGGTGGTGAAGTGGTATAATATTGAGGGTGGTGACACTGATCGACAATTAATTAGTCTCGCTTTTTTTTCCATCGTTATGTAAATTTAATATTATCAATGCAATATCGATAAATATTATGCATGTTTTTTCCCCAGCATTATTTATCATGTATCTTCGTTTTTTGACATGTAACGATGATACTAACACTTTTATACGCTTGCATCTAATTGTGTGGCGTGTTGAGCATTCAGAATCCAAAAACAATAAGGCTTGATTAATAATACACGATCGCTAAAAGATATTTTAGGTGTTTATGGTGAATTTTCTATCAATTTACTCAACAATCTTTTTTCATGCTCAGAATATCATTGCGTGACATTTCGCACTGATAGAAAACCTGTACAAGAACACTTGGCATTGAATAACTCATTTTTGAAAATAGTCTTAGTTAGCCATTTTTCGCTTCATAGGGACGATATGTTCACACTGAAACATAAAAACAGTTATGCTCTAATACAGTGTCTGTCAAACTGTGTGCCGCGGCACACTACTGTGCTGCAAGAAGTATCAGGTATGCCGCGGTGGAAGAAACCTTAAAAATGTTGATTGTAATGCCTATTCATTTAAATATTCTTCAATGTGAAATAAATTCAACATCTACACGTTCAATCAAATATTTGTCACGTTCATACATAGTGGGCATCTTTATTTTGTGTACCGCGGTACAATTTCCATTCACCAGTGTGCCGTGAAGTAAAAAAGTTTGACATATAAAATATATAAAGTGATTAATGTAGAAATAATTATACATATCAGACTAAAATCTTTTTCAAGATAAATTATAAAACTATTGATAAATTCGAATAATAATATATCTATCAGCTTTACAACGATTATTGACATAAATAATAAATGGAAAATTACTTTATTATGTAATTTTGAAAGGTGCGTGTGTTTTCCGATTGTTTGCTATGATTTTTATAATGTGGATAATGTGGCTTTTAAAAACTCATATCCTCAAAGAAATGCAACAACTTGTTAATTGATAACCATGTATATGATTAAATAATGCAGCAAGCATCGTCTTTGAAATCTTTAAATATTCACCCAAGTCGACTAACCGCTTTATTATATGTCCAGTTCCAAGTCAAACTATTTCATGACAAATTCGTTATTCATAAAGCTGTCTAAAACCACATTTTAAAAAGGTGGAACTTAATTTTGAAGGTCCACGAAGTTTGTATGATATTGCGCAATGCATTAACCTTAGATACTTCATACATTGTTAACCCTAACTACATAAGTGTGTCTCTCAATAATGGAAGATGGAAGGGAAATTGCACTGCCGCAGTAATTGCCGTCAAGTGTTTGATGAATGATGATGAGCCATAATACATCTAAAACTATTACTATACCTAGCATCATTCCACTAACGGCTAAATGCACTCTGACGTCTCCAATATGATAGGTCATTTTGCGATAGAAATTTTATGACCTCCGATATGATTTAACCTACAAACCGCTCGCTGCATAACCATTTGAATTTACTAATGTTAAAATTCTTACAAAAACTATTAAATACAAAAAAAACATTTTTTTTCCATTTAGCGTTATTCATACCTACCAGTTTAATAAAATTGCGGAGTTAACAAATTATTATTGTATACTAAAGTAATATTATTGAATGCCGTATGATTTTAATTTAAAAATGATGAACACATTTATATAAGCTACGTAAATCTTGAAATAGGTGTCGTATATTTTTTTCAACAGTTTGCTATTTGTATTATCATAATTAAAAAAAAAGAATTATAAAGATATGCCAATGCTAAGGGTCTTGCATTAAAAAACTATGTCTACACAAGATTTGCTTCGTCAAATTTGATAGGTAGATTTTTGATCATTACAATATTACCTGACATGAGTCGAGTAAAAAAAACTACATATCGACTGTGGAAAGGAAAAAAGACGTAACCCACAGTTTTTCAAAACAGCTTTTTTCGATAATCACAATGTATCAAACTTGATACACGTTCTATCAAAAGGATGTAGTCTGAAAATGCCGAATTAGTATCTAAATTTATCTTCTAAGTTTGAAAAAGATGACCTTGTAAAAAATTAAAACCAAGAAAAAATACTGAAATAAAGATTTTTCCTAGACAATTTCTTTAATTAATATTAGATAATGTCAATTAAACACTAGTTAAGAAGTCACCGTGCACTTCAAGGTTCTGTATAATTCATAATTTGCATATGGCCCAAAATCATCAAAACGCGTTTTTAGCGCCTCCTGTAAAGTTTGATATGTGTGGGTTACGTCCTTTTTCCTTTTCACAGTCGATATTATCAAACACCAAGACAATTAAATGATATGAAAGGCCACATTAGTTTCAAAAAATTAAAATTATAAAATCAACTATATTTATAATGTAAACCTTAGCATTTTATTTTAGTTATATTTACTTCAGTTTTATTCAGAAAACCTCATGCAATTGATAAATATATAAACTGTTATGTATTTTTCTGGAAACAGTCTCAATCTTCATATTATGCATCAATATATAGCTCAACCACTATTTCATACTCTTTGACGACACCTGCACTAGGTCATCAATAAAATAATATTGAAAGGAGCTATACTGGAGTTGACCTCATCGCTGAAAAAGTCGCATTATAATAAATCGTTGGGAAAACCTATTATTTATATTGATACACCTTTTCTACATTATCATGATTACATTGGTGATAGAAGTCGATTTGTAAAGTTAATTAAAATTTTGATTCAGTGGCGTTAAATAAATTATACCAGTATTTATTTATTTTAGAAGTTGTAGTACGGATACTATATATAAGAAAAAAATATAATATTTTCGACCAATTGCGATGGCAAAATCAGTATGTTCTTAAATGTTATAATCTGTCAATCTTGATTAGGATTCCGATTGCAAAAGTTGCTGCTGAAGAGCGCTTTCATACGCTTATTGATGAACGATTATTAAATAATCAATCGACGAAATACCGGCATTTTTTAAAAAACAAACCGGCTTTTCACACTTAATATGGGCTGAGTAACGGCTTTGCGCCTCAGGATCATTTTCGGATAAATATTTAATCGTTGTCAACAAGAGTCTTATTATACAATAAACAAAGTGAAATTACACTAATTGATACAATTTCCTTTTCGAATGGTTTGTTAAACTCGCAACGGAATCGAATATTTTTGATGACGCTTATTGTATATTTACAATTCGTGATTTAATTTTACATCAGGTCATTAAACCAGGGTGTTCTCGTTCATATTACAGTTAGCTTAGATGCATTTGTATTTCTCATTTAAGTAAACGAATTAACATTACATTGACATCCCAGAATAGATAAAAAAAAAATATGCATAACAAGCGAGCGTAATGGTGTAGTTCATGGCGTCATATGAAGAGCGATTAGTTATCGATTTTTGTAAATTCATTAAATATGTGTATATTTTTCTACTTTTCTTTCGAACAAGTTGAATGTTATACGCCGTGTAAAAATAGTGCTAAGATAATGTGTGTAGTGTTGGATAAAGCTTTGAGTATCCTTTAAACTGTAGTAAGTGATTTGTTCCAATACAACTGTTAAATCGACAATTTTTGTATTGTCAAAGACTTTTTGCACTAAGACATACTGCAATTACATTATATTTCTGTGTAAATATCCATCGTAATTTTCAATCAAACAATTACATATAAATTATTATCTAGACAGCGAAACAATTTATCATCTTATCATAACTCATATGTCTACTGCCACTGGTATCATGCCTAAGCGATATTTTTTTCTGATTAGAATATTCCTTTATGTAAGGATTGTAATAAATGACCAAACACTAAGTTATCCATAATTTCCGGCACTGATTTTTTGGTCAACCTTCATTGTGTTCAATACAATATTATTCGATGATAACTAATAATTAATATCACTCATACTTCCAATAATTCTTTGTTATGAAAATAATACGAAGAAAAAAAGCTATAATCTTCATTGTATTGTTTTGTTTAGTATTATAATCATGATATATTATTTAAGAGCTCATGCAGACAATATTTTTGAATATAAGTAAAATAATTAAAACTATGCTTGGTTGGTCATATGCATAGAGTATGTAATTAATATAATATAATCATATTTCAGATTTATAAGAATAGGTTGGACGAGTGTTATTAAAAAGATGAATTATATTAGTCAAAGCTTTACAATAACATGGATGTCTATCAATCTGTCAATTCGCTACTTTTTCTGAGGAAGAACCTAAAAAAAAGCTGTCACGTTTCTCAATATCTGTTGAAACCGCCAACTCGCTACTTTCTAAAGAAAGGTTTGGGATCGGATGCCCTGCCTAGACTGCAGTATGTATTCCCTAACATTTTGACACGTGCATGTCGGTAAAAATAGCAGAAATATTTCGCCAACCGCTAGCGCTTAAATAACCATTATTTATGTAGTATTTTGTGTATTGGTTTAAATCATATATTATAAAATATTTATTACAAAACATAAGTCAGTTTGCGAGTAAAATAAATATATAACATGGAATCTTATTTGATAATTGATATAACAAAGTCTCTACGATTTATCGTAAGATTTACAACAAATTATCTAAATAGATCATTATTCTATCGACTGTGGAAAGGAAAAAGGACGTAACCCACACATATCAAATTTTACAGGAGGCGCTAAAAACGTGTTTTGATGATTTTGGGCCATATGCAAATTATGAATTATACACAACCTTGAAGTGCACAGAGACTTCAAAACTGGTGTTTAATTGACATAATCTAATATTAATTAAAGAAATTGTCAAGGAAAAACATTTTATTTCAGTCTTTTTTCTTGGTTTTAATTTTTTACAATGTCATCTTTTTCAAACTTAAATGCCAAATTTAGATTTTAGTTTGGCATTTGCAGCTTGCATCCTTTTGATAAAACGTGTATCAAGTTGGATACATTGTGATTATCGAAAAAAAATGTTTTGAAAAAACTGTGGATTACGTCCTTTTTCCTTTCCACAGTCAATATTATAATGAATATGAGTTTATTGATTCTTCTAATTTTATTGATGAATATTTCTGTAAGATTGCTGATTGTTCTTCATTGAAAATATCTCAAAAATTCACCACTGCTAATGTGTCTAATTGATTCAGAACAACAATGAATGTCGTCTGAAAATTTGCATGTCTTTTCATGACTGGATTCCTGCTATTGCGCCGCCAAAATAATTAATACCCAAAAAAAGTAGATCTATCAATTAGTTACAGTTAGTCAAGCTTTTTTTATTGTGTTGTGTTTCTCATAACGGGACAACGTCGAAATCTACCGCAGCTGTGGCACAACATCAATTTGATTATGACATTTTATATCGTATTTATCATGTCGCAGAGTATTTATAAATAGGTCATGCTTATATAACATTACTTACTAATATTACTACTTCTTGACTAGTTACACTCACCGTAAGAGCATTCTCCACATATCGCTCAATCGTCAATCAATTTCCGAAAACGGACTGATCATTTTATGTAATTGTGGAACTAACTTACCAGTTAGAGTTGACAGGTAAGCTGTTAAACAATTGATTAATTGTGGATGCGGTTTCAAATTGGGTGTTTTGTTTGTCCAAGTAGCTAGTCTAGGGCAGAGATCGACGAACTGTTTAAACCAAAAATAGTCAAATATGTGTTGCACAACAATCTAATAGTAAAAGAAAATGAATATCATCAAATATGTATACATACATATCGACTGTAGAAAGGAAAAAGGACGTAACCCACAGTTTTTTCAAAAGAGCTTTTTTTTGATAATCACAATGTATCCAATTTGATACACGTTCTATCGAAAGGATGCAAACTGCAAATGCCGAGTTAGTATCTAAATTTAGCTTTTAAGTTTGAAAACGATGACCTTGTAAAAAATTAAAACCAAGAAAAAATACTGAAATAAAGGTTTTTCCTAGACAATTTCTTTAATTAATATTATATTATGCCAATTAAACACCATTTTAGAAGTGTCCGTGCACTTTAACGTTGTGTATAATTCATAATTTGCAAATGTCACAAAATCGTCAAAACACGTTTTAGCGCCTCCTGTAAAATTTGATATGTGTGGGTTACGTCCTTTTTCCTTTCCACAGTCGATATGTATATATTCAGTGGTGGATTACCCTATAAGCGAATGAGGCGCGCGCTTGGGGCCTCCGAATCTTCAAAAATAACTTATATTATATAACCCATATATATTTTTATTTAATTAACCTTTGTTCAGATTTCTTAATATTTTTAGTATTTTACATGGAATTTTCTGATTTTTTTATGTTATCCGGAAAACAGGGCATCTCGTGTGCTTAATCCGACGCTGTATGTATTTCTTAAAACTTACGTGAATAAAAACCTTAAATTTACTTGGAAAGTTTTTGTATGCTCGATATATCATCTCACCATTTTTTATATCATTTTTTTCAAAACCATTTGATTTTTGAATTATAGGTACGGCTCTAAATTCTCGTCAGTTCTTTGGCTTATTTATATGTTTCATGTTTAAAAATGTCAATTCATAGACCCGAAGATAGTTAAAAAAAAAACACAGAAATCATATTATTCTTTCTTATAATTTTCCATTTCAGTGGCAATGATTTTTACATTTGTATTAAAGAATATGAAATCATTATAAATAACTCTAAAAAAAGCTTTTACATGATTATTGCGATGCAATTACATGCCATCCGTGTTATTCTCTTACAACAAACCAAAGTTAACTATTTCCTTCTTGTTCATTAATCCCTGTTTGCAAATCTATCACATCCCAGACAATAACATTTATTCTCCAATACAAAAATATTGCGCAAGGAAGGTTCTGGCCTTGAGAATTAACCGGTCGTGAACTTCGTTCTTACAATATGCGAGACGGTTTGTGATTCAACGGGCTATTATTTCGTAGCTGTAGAAAGAGGTATACGTTGACCAGATCAGATTATTACACAAGGCTTATTGGCCGCAGGGCTTTTGTTTATTTATCACTTAGTCGTAGGTATGTGATACCAGCTCCTGAAAAAGAAACTGTGATAGTGTAGCTATTTTCTAGCAATCATTTGGCGACTCTAAATTTTAAATAAGAAGCATATGAATGAATTATTGGTATCTTTTAGTAAATATTTCAACATAAATATACTTCAGTGTATATACTAAATAACTTGTTCAGTGTGTTTTAATTTCATCACTTGAACGGTGTTTTAACTGATTAAATAGTATGGTACTTTGGGTTATTTATTATAATGGTACTTAATTCAACAATTTTATCGTGGAGCAGCATTTTGCTGATACAAATATAATTATTATCAGAAAATGTCATAATGTAGTTAGGATTTTATCAGTTAAAAATATTCTAACAGTGTAAGTAGTACTGATCGTATAAAAATGTGGAGTGATTAAATACATAAATCGATTTGACCACCTTTATCTATTTGTTTCTATATGATGAAAAATTATTTTGAAAGATCACATTTTCCACAGAATCTCGCTATATGCGTATGAAACCCAGCAAAAATTATATGATAAAAACATTGTACTGAAATACTACATTTTTTTGTACATTCTTACTGTATTTAGTGATTTAGTTTCCACGTTGGCTGGATCAGTATTTGGACTGCTCGATATCCTAACGTGCGTTGGGGCGGTGCCGAGATTCCGCTGCAATCGCGAGATTAGGCTGCGATAATATTTATTATTGCAACACGGCGAAGACGAACCCATTCTGAGGTTGAGCGTTTCTACTCGAGCGGATTGTCTCCTCCGAGTTGCAAACCAGTGTGGCGGTCATCGCCTCCCGGTTTCATCTTTGACTTCGCCACAGCGCAGTCCGATAGAAACCTTCGCGGCGGGAGCCTCACTATCACACAACAGAGATCGATTATACGAAAAGTTCATTTTCACGTGCATTTCCTTTGACAGGATGGCAATAACTGTATTTTCCGTTCTTGCTGTAGCGCTCGTGGTCTGCACTATTTGTGGTAAATATTATTTTATTAAAGTTTACACATAAACGAGTATTTAGTTATGTTCAGATAAATGAATACAATTCATTTTTGTAAAAACAAAAAGCTCTGTATTAACGGAAGCTTTTGTTTTTATTAACATTAGATTTAAACTATTTTTTTTTTGTGAATATTGTTTACAGTTCTTGTACATTAATTATTACAGTTTGATAATTAGAACAACGATATATTTGTTGTAAATTTAATTTCTTTAATATACATATTTTAATGTGTGTTTAAATTAAAGTCAATTGTAAGTTATTAAAAAAGTTTTATGCTTATTTATTTGCTCGCTTATAAATTAACTGTCCATTCAAAAATCTAATATGTTAGACCAAAGTGGTTTTATAATAAACGCACTTGTTTTCTTTTATAATATGTTTACAATTTAAGCGAATGAAATTTATACATGTAAAAAAATATTTGATTGTGCACGTACATGTTTTTAAAAACTATTAAGCAGATAATTCATTAAATTTAATTATACAAAATAATATGTGATGTTTCACTCGGTGATATATTTATTTAAAAAACGTTGTCATATTATGTAAATAACGATATGTACAACCAATAATAATCGATTCAAAATTAAAGTTGTTATCCAAGTTCAAGTTGCAATGTCCCTTTTTACGATGCTAACTTTTTGTAATACATGCATCCGCTCACAAAGATGTAAATGATAGTAGAAATATAAAATGATAAATATGACTAATGAAAATTTTACGGACGACTAAACGTGTTTCTTATTTTTTTTTTCAACAAAAGTGAAGTCATATAAATCATGAAACTGTATTTAACTTACGAATAAGTGCGAATTTTAAAATACCATTTACGTTCAGTCATAAAATATTTCAAACGGATGATCTAATATAATAAACAGGAAATCCTTTTTCTCAAGAGATGATAAAAAAAACATATCGTAGACATACCTACCGTAAACATTCGTCATTTTTAATAATAATGCATTAAACAATTGATGGATAAATACGCATTATTAGTAGTTCACATTTTTATCACTAACCTTTTTTTCCTTGAATACTTACTTTTGGATCAAAAATTATAAATTATTATTTAATATTATTATTATTCTGAATTGGCAAACAATTACGCATCCTAGTTTCTATCTAAAATTAAAACTACCATTCTATACCAAGAAACGTTCGTAGATACCTGCAATGATATATATACATATATACGGAGCTTTTTTTGAAAATAACAGTTGCCGGAACTCACTTCTTGGCAAGCTTTTTATAAAAGTTTTTTTTTCTAATCCATGTCCGTTCCCAATTTGAAGCATATGAATACCTAATGGAGGTTTCTGATTGTTACTCAACCTCTCGCTTTTTAAATAATATATCGACTGTGAAAAGGAAAAGGGAAGTAACCTACACATTTAACAGGATACACAAAAAACGTATTTTGATGTAATCGTAAACTCTTCTCATTTTTTCAAACATATCAGACAAAGATTACAAAAAAAATATGCTTACAAACTCTCATGTCAAGACGTTGTACGAAACTTCCCTCGTTACTCTTCCGTTTTTTAAATTTGATGAATCACTTTTTTACATATCAAAAATACTAATTATGCTATTATTTAAGAATTCTGGTATGTTACCTCAATGAGTAAGAGCGTCAATCTTTCTGTTAATTGGAGTATGGAGGTTTGAGTTTGGAGTTTGTTGTGTAATCATTAGTACTGTGTGTCATTTATTTATTTAGAAACGTTAACGGTAAGTAGGAACACAGTTATAACATAAAATTTTACGAGATACAGAATAAACCATTATTGTCATAGGTAATAAAACTTCACTACTATTCACTTATTTGAATACGACGGCGCTATGTGTTGTTTATTTGTATTTTTTTCAATATTCTACAAATCTAACCGGTATTTTGTTTTTTAAATATATGTATGTATAACACAATTGTTAAGGAATATCAAAAGTATATGCTAAATCGAGGATTGTTTAATGCGTTGCTGTGAATATTTATGAACTTATAATTTAAAACATTTAAGGTCACCATTATTCTTTTATAGATGCACGACCCGCTAGCAGTCGTCAACTACTACCACCCGTAGCAGGCTATGTTCCGGTTTATATCAGAAACGGTGACACACCCCTCGAAGATATAAACATTGAGCTCGCTGAGGCCTTCCATGCGATTCATTCGGGAAGAAGCGCCGGACGAACAAGCATCGAAGCCCTCGAAGATGACCCTCGAAACGACGTGGCTTTAATAAAGAAACACAGTTCTTCGTCTCATGCTTCATCTGTTACATCCGCAGATGAATCAATAAAAGTAAAGAAATCTGACACCAAAAAAGTCAGCAGCGTTAACATTGATGCAGCAATAGCTGATGTAAAAGAACCTTCAGTAAAAGCGAAACAAGAGAAAAAAGGAAGGGCTCCGCAATCATTGGATGATATTACTGTGGGAGAAAAGGACGATGTCGTAGTTGATAAAAAAGAGACAGAGAAGAAACCTTCGCAGTCGGCTGTGAAAATTTCGGAAAAAATAGACCTCACTGCAAACATTCAAAAGATCCCGAAAATTTAAATACAGACTAAACAAGAAGAATTATTTATTTTGTAATGTATTTAATCTTACGATCGATTCTATTCATTTAAATTGCAATGTCACTTATATAAGTGAACGGTAAGATAGCATAATATTATATAAATATGTGATTTATAGAAATAAAATTATGTTAAAATAATTAAAACAAGGTCAATATTTGATTCATTCACACACAACAAGAATTAACAGAAGTAGATAACTTTTTGTAGAAATAAGGTGAAGAATATCTAACCGCATATACTGGTTGGATTCATAAAAGGATAAACAGGTAGAGCTGTAGATACAGTAGCCAAGATTAGCTAGATCGATTTATCAGCTGATCGAACTGCAACATCATTTAATGTTTTTACGAATAATATGACCCGATTTATTATGTTACTAATTTTGGATAGTTTAATGCAAAAATAACTATATTAAATAAATCAGCAAAAGAGGTCGATTGTTCTTAAAAATTCAAATCCAAGACAAAATAAAATTGTATTGTGAAACGAGGTGAAATACAATGCCACAATTAAGTACGGACTGCATATTTGGTGATAGTTAACGAGAGAAAATTAGAGTTGTTTCCATTTTTTTAAAAGTTTTGTCAATTTTATGTGATTGACGATAATATGTATCATAATACAGTTTTTGAAGTCAAAAGAGTAGGTAACATACAATACAACAAGTCGAATTATGTCCATTGGGAAATTTTCATGGACACCAATTGTTGTTACGACACTGGGTAAGTATCAATAAATTTATTGTTAGGGCTTATCGGTGGGTTTGAAAACCCGGTTTTTAGCTTAATTTTAGATATTCTAATGTCGGCTTTTTCAACTTGGTAACCCAGTTAATATTTTTATTTACATAATTAAAATCGTCAATAATTTGACTTGACTCAAATTGTAATTAATAAAACAAGATAAAATATGTAGTTGCATAGTCAGTATACACTAGACATCAATGAATGTGTTAAAAATATTATATTAAGGGTTATTTTGAAAATATTTTTTTTGAGCACTTTTTGTGTATCCCAGCGAACGAGTAGTTTCGATTTCAGGACATGTCGTTACCAAAATCAGGTCATCGCTAAATGATTGATCAGTTGACGTTGTGTTTTCTGACAACATATTTCCTGAAGAAGAGCACATAATAAAACATTCGTATTTTTTGTAACAGTCTTTATGATTATACTGTATAAGAACTGTTTTTTTTTCTATTTAAGTTGAATTATTCATTTTTGTGAAACTTCAAAAACCGGGTTCAACCATGTTTTAGGAAATATTGGAATTTGAAAGCATTTATTTCCGAATTCGGTTTTTTTATAGAATACCTTAGTCACATCATTATTAGGAAAATTATCTAAGCGTATATTATTTTTTACGCGATTGCGGAAATTTACATTAATTTAATATAATATTGATTATTTTATTTACTATTATCGTTAATGCAACGATGTTTTCAGAGTCTTACTTGAAAGCTAATTTCATTTTACGCTAATGCCGACTATCATTAAACCAGTAAATGGTTGACATTTCGATAAAATGATAGCTATTAAATACATTTACTACTCTTATATGCAACTATATGAAATACAAATATTTATGAGTTGGTTCTAAGAAGTAAGTGGAAGAGGAAATCAAAAACAACCAAATCAGTAGTAAGTACTAGGGATTCTGTGTCGAGACAACTCTAGAAGAAATCGACGCTTTTTGCCAATCTCGGTTCCCTCACTCTCGGCACTCTCACAGAGAAATAGGTTCCAAAGATCAATAAATATTTTAATGCCTTTTGTTGCTTTGAAAAAACTTTTTTTAAATAGCGATTTATGTCTCTTAAAATCTCTCAAACTTTTCGTAAATAAAGTTTCTGGCTTCTTGCACTCACAGAAGACATTAATTAAATTGAGCTTTGAAATTGAGAAACTCAATTTTCAAAAATGACCGATAAGTGATTTGTACTAAGCTGACTTATTTGAGATTGTTGCTCAACCAAACGAAACAGAGGATTTGGTGTCTCAAAATATACGAATGTTATTGAAAGTACAACAATGTTATTTAAATATATTTTTAGGTGTTTCACAGATTTTAAAAACCACAAATTTTACCACTGACCGATTTAAAAAAAACCCAGGAATTTGGGAAATTACAAAAATTAAAAAATATGGGTTGTTTTTTTTTTAAATTTTCGGGGTTTCGTTTGATTGTCTGTTTTCACAAACTTTTCAGAAATGTTGCACTTCTTATCCTCAATCCCGAAATCCCGGTATTAGCACTGTCACAATCTCAGGATCTCGGGATTACAAAATTGGTCGAGATCCCGGGCTTGGACTCCCTTCCTTGCCCTACTCATAATGTTTTACTAACATAATTTGTTGAACTGGTGAAAACTTTAATTAATGGTATTATTTGTTTTATCTTATAATTCCGATATTAAAAAACTGAAAATCAGTTGCATAGTCAAATATTTCATAAGTTAGTAACTTTGTTCAATTCGGCATTTTCATAAAAAAAATAATTTAGCAGCTCAGGTTAAATAAAAATACAGAATATTATTTATCCATTCAATAAATTTAATATTGGTCCCAAAACGAAATAAATATTATATAAATTCATTTTCATAAACAACATATGCATTTTATAGACAATTTAGAAACATCACGTAGTCATTGCTATAAATTTAACCTCAACATGAAGTGCAAGGGTTCAGATTTTAATACACCAACATTTATTAATGAGAAAAATATTAAATGATGAGATGAATTGATTTACTGAAAATACAAGAGGTTAATGTTTCAGTACACCACTGGCTCCCTATCCGCTTAATACAAAAAACAACTGTTCGAAGACTGCAATAAGAAATGTCTGAATTAACTGAAATGTTTTTAAAATCCTGATTTGCTGGATTTATTATTAATAACAAAATGATTGTAAAAAAAGATTTTTTTCTCATTAACAGATGTATCGCAATCTCAACCTTTTCACTGACCCTTAAAAGTGTTTCTTATTATATACAGCGATGGTCAATCATTTCGTGCTAGTTTGTTTTCATAGCTCTGAAAATAATAAAATAAAAATGATTATGTCGATCATCTCTCAATAAAAATAACAATCACAAAAAATTAGCTATAAAAGTACCTTTTGAGCAATTTCCGATAATGATTCAAAAGTAACTTTTCCAGTTTCTTTGACCATCTTATATAAGTGTCCATTTATGTTTTGTAACAATATGTGAGCATGATCAAATTCTAAAATTGAACCTTCATTCATCAGAAGCACCTAAATCGAAAATGCTTGTTTGAAATTCGGAATATATTACCAGATACATAAAACAAACAAAAATAACTGTCAATATAACATATGGATAGGCTGGCCAATGGGTCTCTTTTCAAGAGAACATGTTCTCTTTTTTCTATTATAGCCAGAATGTCCTCTTTTTTCAATTTTGACTATAATTTCACACAAAATACAAAACTTTTGCACCATATTAGCTCTGTAGATAAATATAGTGACAGAGATGATGAAATTGAGATTGAGAATGAAGATGATTAAATTCAACAATTATTTTTTACGCACACTTTTCATATTCCTAACTATTATTACATACATATGCACAGAGGTGTAGCAAGGGGGTGGGGAAGGGGCGGCACATTTTTGGTAGAGGCATTTTCAAAGATTGACATGGGACGAGTTATAGGCCTAAGCTCCTATTGCCCCTTTTGTGATGACAACTGGCAGACATTTAAAAGTTTAGTTAAATTAATTGTGTTTAATTTTTTTTATCATGTAACCAGTAATATCGATTGTTTTATTGTTTATGACCGTAAATAGCAATACCCGAAGCGATTCTCGTTTTTTTCTTCCTTGCTTTTTGGGACGTGGAACGGACACCACGGGTGTCCGTGCTTCCCGGCGCTGGAACCAGGTTCCATTGGCTTTTAGTTTTAACTTCACTTGTGGTTTTTTTCTTTGTGGTTTTGTGCGATATGTGATTAATAGAATGGTGTATCGAAAAGCTCGACGTCCGAGATGGAAGAACTGATATTTTTCCATCTCGACGATAATTAAAATTAATTTTCTTTTCTATAGCGCGCGGACTTAAGCATAAAATTTCTTAACTTTTATAAAATCGTTTATGCAAGCCGGGTATTATCGGTGTTGTAGTAATGTAAATTCTATTTGTTAAATATTTTGTGTGTGATTAAAATTAAATGCTTGTAAGTTCTTAATAAACATCTCCGTAACAGCTCAGCGATGTTTTTCTTTATTTCTACTTACTTGTTGTACCTCGACTTATAATTCAAACTGCTGTTGGTCGTAATGACTTTTATTAGTGGTGATTTATTTTTGGGGTATAACATCGTGAAAAAAATTACAAATTTCTCACAATAAATGAAACTTGCTCAAAAATAAATTACGAGTCATGTCAAGATAAATACAATATTTTTCGAGAAGTTCTATTTATACATAAACAAATTAATATTAAAAAGTCTAGTTCATAGATAAAAAATAATATAAGTGATTTAAAAATGAAATTTTGGGGGTGGAAAATTCAAGGACCGCCCCGGGCGGCAGAACACCTTCCTTCACCACTGATATGCATTTGCCGGTTATTATGAAAGTGGAATAAATCGTATAATATTTTGTTTGAGATAATCGGACTCTGTAAATTTGTTATGAGAATTATTTTGATATTAAAATATATGTATGTACATTACATATAATATTTATATATGTTTGTAAATTATGATTCCTATGATACCCTGTAAAATAATAGTTTTTTGGGAACCGGCACAATAATAAAAAAAAATATATAAAATAACCTCTTTTTAAATGTTCTCTTTTTTGTTCCTAACATTTGACAACCCTACATATGGATGATCAAACATAGATAACTATTAGCTGTTCTTTCAAAATATTGTAAAATTAACTGTTTTACCCTATCGCAGTCCATGATGCTCTGAAGTCGATGAGCAACAGTAATCACCGTACAATCAGAAAACTTGTCCCGAATCGTTAATTGAATTAAAGCATCAGTACTGAAAAGGAAAAGGTGTAAATGTTTAGTTAAGAAAGATTCACCCAGCAGTTTATTTTATAGTTATTTGTTAGATGATTTGATTAAATTTATCGTCCCTTGAAGCCCCTATTAGTAATGTTTATAACCTCACCGAGTATCTACACTAGCTGTTGCTTCATCTAATATGATAATTTTATTCCGTTTGATTAGTGCTCTAGCTAGGCAGAAGAGTTGTCTTTGACCAGTACTAAAATTAGAACCACCTTC
The DNA here is from genome assembly GCA_031772345.1 of Himalopsyche anomala. Taxonomy (NCBI): domain Eukaryota; kingdom Metazoa; phylum Arthropoda; class Insecta; order Trichoptera; family Rhyacophilidae; genus Himalopsyche; species Himalopsyche anomala. The sequence continues at coordinate 19,630,614 of CM062821.1, read as the reverse complement.
AGAAATAATATAATCCAATCCTCCAGGTAGATCAGAAACAACACTCTTCATTTCAACCTGGAATGCAAATAATTTGAATGAATGGAATGAATAAAAAAAATATGTACAGTAATCACTTTATTTACAGGAATGATTAGATCAACAAAAACAACACTTAAATGAAAACTGTGTAAATAGAGTCATGGGTAACATGCCATAAATAAGATTCAGTTCGATAATTTCAAATATTTTACTCTTTATATAATATTATCATTATATACTACTGTGTGGTTTGTTATTTTGAATTGACTTTGAATACAATCTATTAATTTTGATTTTCCACATAAAAGTGTTGCATATTGTTAAATTGAAGTTTGTTAATTTCAACAGAGTATAAATTTTCTTAGTTCACTGAATTTAAGTGAATTATTTTTAATGGAAAGTGTGCAATTAGACATCTTACAAATAAAAAACCAATATATATTAAAAACAAAAAATATCAATATATATTAATATAATATTACGTAATACTGACATGTTGTAAAGTCTCCCATAGTAAATCATCATTATACTCTCTGTAAGGGTCAAGATTTTGTTTTAGCGTCCCTGAGAGCAGCATTGGCTCCTGAGGGATAATTGACAGCTTCGAACGGAGCTTAAAAAGTCCTATATTTTCAGTGTCTATTCCATCAATTTCAATTTTTCCTTTTAGATAACCTATCCTGTATTAAATAAAATTTAAATAAAGAAGGCTGCCCTTTGACACTTTCAATTAATTAATATAATATTATATTTCTATGACAAATTGTTTCTTAGAAATGTTAACGATGGCGTTTACCTGAAGAGAGCGTTTATGATTGATGTTTTTCCTGCACCTGTGCGACCGACAATAGCAATCTTTTCATTTGGGTGAATCATTAAGGAAAGATTATTTAAGGCCATATTTCCAATCGGTGAATATTTTAGGAAAATATTTTGCATCTCAATTCTGCCATCTTGTGGCCAGTCTATAGGTATTTGATCATCAATAATTGTCTCCAGTGGGCATTCCTGCTCCAGAGAGTTGTATTCTAGTACTCTAAAAGGAAAAAGAATAATTAATTGAACTTTATAAGAATTGGATAATATTGAAGGAAGCTAATTTAATAATACATATTTCTCTTCTTTAAGCATATTAACTTCACTGTTTCCAAAAGAAACTTGATCTGGTGCCTAAATACAGCACTTGTAGAATGCAAGTGTTGAACAAATAGCATTTGTTTTTAATTATGTACAGCTGCGTGTCCCAGACAGTCCACATTGAGTTAAATGTGGCTTTAGATATTCCTAGGCAAATAGCGAGCTCTTTCTTTATGCTACTGTCACCCATAATATGTACGATATGATATGACTCTCGCATAGCTTGCACTATTCTCATTCAGAGATTTGGTAATGGCCACAATCTTTGATGGTATCTCGTATGTATCCAGTATCCTATTTTCTACTCTAACTAACCTTAAAAAGTATGGTGTTGTAAAAGTGGCTGACCAGTAACACAGTGGTAGCAAACCTATGAAGATCAAATACTGTGATACCTTTTAATTAATAATGAATGTAAAAATTACACATATGTCAATGCCGACTTGGTTGCATCTAAGGCAAATTATATGGCATTTAAAGAATTCTCCGCGTCTTTTGGAAAAAGAGTTGAATTAAATAGATAAAATCTAATATTTTCAACTGCACTTAATTATTTATTCAATTTTAAATTTCTTCATACTGTAGTGCATGCAACCAAGTCTTGAGGAATTTCTTCTCGGGACATTTCTGGCAAAATTTTGAACACGACTAACGTTGTTACGCTACGGAATACACCCTATACGAAGAGTGTGAAGCCGTAGCGGGTGGTGGTGGGTACAACGTTTAGTACCCTAGGGAATTAAAAAAAAAAAAAGTCAGTAAATAAAACTTCATAAAAACCTTTCTACACTGGTCATATGATTTTCCATCTCTGTACTTTGTTTCATGACAAATTGAAACATCATTGTTAACCCAATTACTTGTGTTATGGCAAGACCGACATTACCTCCGAGGGTTTCTGGAAGTCATAAGTAATGAATTGTTAGTTTCAAAATGGTCAATAAAATCATGGATATTCAAAAGTAAGGTTTTGAAAAATTATGAAACTCGCACCAGTTCCGGGTATTAAAAAGCTGAGAGTCACTATCACCATAAAGCCCCAACAGACTATATCCAGAGCCAATCCAAATGTTCTCGATGCTCCAAGAAACAAATAGAAAGCAGACGTGTGAGTATCCTGATACGTATCAAACTCATCTACTAAAATTTTCTGGTTGCCAAATGCCCGAATCGTTGTCATGCCCTTTAATGTTGAAGTCATATGGGAAAATACTGGGCTTCGGCCTGGAAAAAGTGAGATTGATTAGCTATCTTGAGAACGTCAGATGAACCACACTGATATTATGATTTAATGTTACAACTCACACGTTGCTTCCAACCTCTTCAAACTTCTCGATGTCTTTACGTAGAATTTACGCAAGTAGGCAAATATAACAGTCATAAAGATTATAGGAATAATAAGCCAATAGTTTACAATCATAACGACCACTAAAATGCCTGCAGTTTGTAAAAATATCTGGAAAAAAGTACAAATAGGAGGTAAATTACTTTTCTTAGAAAAATGTATATGAATCGGTTGAAAATTGAAAAAATAAGTTGTCTTCTTTTGAATTTAAAGTATGATAAAATTCATAAGTTTCATTAAATCAAAATAGACAAGATAAATGATGACCACAAGTACCTGCAGAACATCAAGCATAAGAATAGGTAAGATATCATCAATACAGCCAATATCCTTTGAAAACCGATTTAGCACTTGACCAGCTGGGTTTGTATAGAAGAAACGCATTATGCTATGTGACACAGACTTGAACATATTATTATGTAGCGTGATAGATGCTTTTATTGTAAGCCAACAGAATAAATAAGAACGAGTTAATGTAACTATAACTAGAGATATAATCAATCCTGCAAAAATAAAAAGAAACAGATTTAGTAATGACGTTGACTACTTATGTAAGAATTTTTCTTTCCAATAAACTATTCAAATTTAATATTGAAATTCCACCAAGCACCTTCAGTCAAAATCTTAAACTTTTGTATCTTAGACAACATGGAACATATTCAACTCTAACAGAATAATAATTTGTCTTATTTGTCTAAGGATGAGACTACTCTATAATAAGTGACCGATTAAGCACTTGGGAGCCCAAGACGCAATCGAATTTAAGGCCACGGTTTTTGAATAATATAGAAGTGTTGAAAAATTCTTCATAAAATAAGAATAAATAATTAAAACTAAATTTAAAATTTCGATGGCTTAGATCTAAAATATTGTACATCGAATTTTGGCTGAAAATGAGTGAAGTACTTAAATGTACCAAAACTATGGGAAATCTTAGTTTTGCATTTTTCGCGGAAAAAACCAAATCTCTAATTTTGAGGCACCTTAGATTGGAAGTGCCAAGTGTATGCTTATGGGGTAATCAATAACTGGTAACAATACATGCTCAGAAATACTCAACCGTTAAATATAAATATTTTAGCTGTTTATTTTTATACTTCAATTAAAAATTCCAGGGTTTTATTGTAGCTAGAAATAGTCACATAACCTTATTCATTTCTTATTATTTTTTAAAGGATTAAAATATGTTATTTACCCAAATAAATATAGATGATTTCAGATTGTGATAATTTAGCAAAATTTGAATGTACGATTTGGTTGTCAGTATAATCAGTCATGTATTCAGTAGTGTTTTGGATGAGTACATCTTCAGTTGTTGAATAAGTATTTATCATGGTTGACAACGTAGAGTATTCAGTTTCATTGAATATAATTGATTGTTTTTTATTTTGATTTGCAACCATGTCCATTTCATGTGAATTGACCCTGGAATATAGAGTGAATACTATAGTTTATTAAATAATAAGGTGAATAGGTTAAGATGTGAGTAAGAGAGGAGTTGAAAAATGGTAAAAGAGGGAATGGGAAATATGATTGGTGATATCCCACCATCTCCACCCACGACACCTATCAAACCTGCTACCACTGACGAAATAGAGACTTGAATCAAACGCTTATTAAATCGTAATGCCGCAGGCAACTATAAAATAAAGCATAACACGCTCAAACACCTTCCCGAGAATGGTGTCTTAGCGCTCACATCGATAATGAAGGCCTGTCTCAATGTCCACCACTTTTCAACTGCTTGGAAAGCAGAGGATGTCATACTTATACTGAAACTCAATCACCGGCGATCCCCAAAAACCACAGACCCATAAGCTTGCTCCCGTCGATGAGCAAACTCCTGGAACTGGTTATTAAATTTCAGCTGAAGGAATTTGCACTGGAAAAAAAGCTCATACCGGATGAGCAACACGACTTCAGAAGCAAACATTTTACCACCTATCAACTACTCAGAGAAGTGGTATTCATCACGGAAGGTTTTAACTGCCGATGTTTCACTACTGGACTGTTCCTTGACATAGCCAAGGCCTTTGAAAAGGTTTGATACAAAGGTGTGATAGTTATAAGAACCGATGCCTGGACTAATAAATTCATTCATTTCAAACAGAACTTTTCGCGTAAAATTCAATGGCGTAAAATCGACGATGCGCAAGCCAACAGCAGGTGTATCACAACAATCGTTGCACAACACAGCCATCCTAGCCAAATAGCTAAACAGGAAAACAGCCACCGCACTTATGCAAAAAGTAAGAACAGAAATATTCACCTGGTGCTCCGACTGGAGGATTAATATCTACCCTGATAAAAGCACTACGATAACTTTCAGTTGCAGGCCTAACAGACACAATAATAACATTAAAAGTAAAAATGATACTGTGGCCTCACGCTAGACTCGCGATTAACTTTTTCCAAACATATTGCTGAGAAATAGCACCAGGTGAAATCACTGGTAGACTCTATCCGATGATTAGCCACAAGAGTAGACTGATCATGAGCTACACATGCCAAATATGGGCACACGCAGGCATGAATCGTATATGGACACTACAGACAATACAAAACAAGGCACTTCGCATGATCACTGGGGCTCCCTGGTTCATGGGAGGTTCCATGTTAAACAAAGACACAAACCTAGAGCTGATCCTCAATCACGTCATGAAGCTGTCGAAGAAGTTCAACGGCGACATGGCGGATGACCTAATCCCGGATGGCGGATAATCTTTTAAAAATTTACTTAACGACTATGTTGATTACCCTCACACAAACAAAGCGTGATCGCGGAGAGTTCTCCTACTCAAACCCCCTTAGCCCCCCACATTCACATGTTTGGTTGTAAACAACTGCTAAAACACCAATCTCCAAAACTGAACGACTGCCACAGACACTGTTGGTTTGACCTCCTCTAGAGGGTAAACAACAACAAAAAAAGAGGCCAAAAAATAAAAAAAATAATTGTAAAAAAAAACGAATAATTAAAATTTACAAAAAACATAACATACAGATCAAAAAAAAAATACTGATCAGATAAGTAGAGCCCCAATTAATTGATTATTCCAGCTAATCAATTAAAAAATGCAGCTCGAGGTTACTGAATCAACCACCAGTGTCACACCTGCAATGCCTACGAATGAGAACTACAAACCACAAAAACTAAACAAAAAACATCCTATTCAGACCACGCACCCACCTATTCCCCAGTAAGTCCAGGGCATTACGCGGGAAAAGCAACATCAAAATATACCTGATGAAAAGGAAATTGGAGCACGGCTCCAGAATTTGATGTATATATATATATATCAATGATTGGCAGCCCGTGTTTCAAGAATTTTTAGTTTGACGGAAAATCCCTACTATAACCTATAATGTGAGCACTAATGGAGATGATTAAAAAGATGTTAATGATATGGCTCAAAATATCATCAAAAAGCAATGTCATGTAAGTGTTTCCCAAAAAATAATAAGAACAATTAAATTAGCAGAGTGGGTACCAACCAAAAAATATAGAACAATAGAAATAGGATCTCTTCCCTTTGTAGGTACAGTTTGCAACTATGTTATAAATATTATAAATTAATATTGACTTTGAAACAAAAAAAAGGTAGAACCTTGAGAGGTAGAGAATTTAAAGATAATCAATTTACCAGTAAGCAACCCAGTAGTCCGTAGCGGATACCAATACTTGACAAATTATCATGAACATCAAACATATTATGATGAGAAAATTTGATCCACTGGACTCTGCATACGACCTGTAAATTGCTTTGCCAACTGAGGTGCTACGTGGTTGTTCAGGAATTCGTTCTTCTGGTTTCATTTTTAACTAAAAATATATTACCAGCCTATATATTATAATGATAAGATTTCTTTTAAACTGTGAATTGTAAAAGATATACGTCAAGAAATTTAATCATTCCAAATAAATACCTTCTAAAGTAAATTTGACATTTTGTAGCAAGTATTCATAAAAGGTTTCATTATTATTGTCCAGGACTGTGGAGTCATAAAAAACCAGGCGACTCCGATACAATTAAATGAATTTAATACAAAAAGTTATTTTTAGTAGATATTAAACAATATGCAAATATTATTAAGTAGATATAAATAAAATTTTACAACTTTTTTAAGCCAAAGCTGGAGTCACAGTTTTTTTTGCAGCCCTGGTATTGCTGTATGAAATATGTATTGCTTTATATACACTAGACATCATGGTAGAGTTTTGTGTGTTTCCCATACCGTGACTATCTTTGTAAATAATTACTGAAGGCTATAAGCCGTGGGTTTATTGGAAAGCATGAAAATAATCACTCACCGATTGTAAACTTGAAGTTTTGTAAATTAGCTCTGGTTCCTCCTCTATTTGAACTGCAGAAGTAATATTTTCAAGACTATCTTCCACTTGGGATGTACAAAATTGTGAAAAGTCATAACCGGACTCCTTTAAATATTCATATGTACCGTCTGATACAACACCACCATTTTCTATAATAATAATCTGTGAAAATAAATATCAATTATAATTTTAGCATAAATAAATAAAATTTGAATACAAACAATAAAGTTATAATGTGAATATATGATTTTAAAACAAATTCTTTGAAATAATGTATAAATAACTAGTTGTTCCCGAACATAACCAATTACACTACTTTTAAGGTATTAACTGCCAATTTTTAGTGGAAACGTGTTATATGAATGTACCCCTTGAAAAGGATTCTATATGATTTAATAAAACTTTACTAAATATTATTTAAATATATCCCATTTTTTTCACAAACCAGTCTTGATTTAAAATTATGTATCCCACCAGTATATTTATCACAAGAACAATGGACTGAATGCTGAATTGAAAATAAAGCACAAATACATGTATGTTAATGGCATAAACAGTAGGTAATAAAGAAACATCGATGAAATTTATACCATGTTTGACATAAGTATTGAGTTGGTAACTTAACGTCTAACTATGAGGGTGTTCAACAAAAGATATTTTGAAAACATTACAAATTTGCTGTATTCTTGTTTGATATCACAATTTGAAGACTCTTAATACGAAACTTACATGGTCAACACGATCAAGATATTGTAACTGGTGGGTGATAAGTAATCGTGTTTTTTTCTCTAAAAACTCTGTAATGCAATTATTGAAAAGTTTTCGGCTGACTCGGGTGTCTACTGCAGACAATGGATCGTCCAACAAGTAAATATCTGCTTGACGATAAACCGTGCGAGCTAGATTTATTCTTGATTTCTGACCTGTGAATAGAAATAAGTTACATACAATATTTAGCTTAATTCCCGTATTTTATCAATTAAAATGATTACCTAATACAAATCAAATTCAGTAATATACTAATCTACTTCTGATTTTCTTGATACCATAATAAAAATCAATTTCAGAAAAGCGATAATTTATTTTATAAATTGTCATTATTCTAGAAATTATACTTTTATGAGTATACACAAACCTCCACTCAAGCCAGTTCCGCCATCTCCTATGAAGGTTTTATCTCCACTTGGAAATGAATGAAGGTCTTTTTCTAGGCAGCATTTGCTTATTACTGTATTGTAGCGATCTCTGTCCATCTTTGACCCAAATAATATATTTTCTCTTATTGTACCTAACAAATTTAATAACATGTGTGAAAAAAAACAATCTTTTAATATTTCTATCAAAATTTTTAAGAGGTCTGTATGAAACGAGTTGTATCCTATTTTTGATACAAAGGGGTAACAGGTAAATTATTAAAGAACATCTGCATGCGAACATATTATATTAACAATACAATAGAAGAAAATTTGTATAATTCAAAAAAAATCATATAAATCTCTTATATCATGCTTACCATTAAAAAGCCATGGTTCTTGTGATGCATATGAAATGTCTCCATTCACAGTGACTGAGCCATTTGACACAGGAAGTTCCTTTAATAAGGCATAAAACAATGAACTCTTTCCAGAACCCACCGATCCTACTATTGCCACCAAGCTAATAATGAAAACATCAGTGAAATTTAACGAAAAAACCGTAATTACTTCTATGGTATCAAAAAATATTTATATAATGTAATTAATTACCTTCCAGGTTTGACATCAAAAGTTATCTTTCTAAGAGTGTATTCAGATCGGCTTGGTATCCATTTGAAAAAGGCCTCATCAAAAATTATTGCATTTTTAGGGATATTAAGATTATCTAATGTTATTGTAGATGATTCTTTTGGATTTCTGTTAACATCTGGGTCTTGGTCTTGTGAATAAAAATCATTTATTTCTTTGAAAGCATTCCAATTCACTTTGATACCTTTTACATTTTCACCATTAAATAGCGGAATAAGAGGTTCTTCTTGAAGTGACTCCTGGCTTTTATCTATATTTAGATTATTCACACTGTTTTCTTGATGATTATAACATATAGCTGGTGGTGTTTCAATCTCATTGTGCAGCAAAAATGTTTGTAAACGTTTTATTGTAACTAATAATTCAGGAAGTTGGGTCAGACCTACAGCAAAAATTGATTATTGATTTAAAAACCAAATCAAAATCCACTTGAATGTTCAGATGATATAATATAAGTTAAATATATAATAACATTATTCTATAATTTAATCACCGAGTTTCAAAATCATTATGGATGATTTTTTATGAAAATGGCACTGTGAAAGCCCTGTTTTTCTTTAGATTAAATTCTATCTAGTTAGGCGGGTGAGAGATTTAACTTCCATTCTATCTGGTGAGGAAATCATTCCGAAAATTTGGGTCATTTGCAAAAACCACACTGTTTGAGAACTTAGCTTCAAAAGGCATTCAAAATGATATTGACCAATCAGATGCCACAATTCATATAAAATACAATATGGCCACAGTTCTAAACCTACACATTCCCAGGCAAGGCACACTTTTTGATTGTTGTATTTAGTCATTTTTAATCATGTATAATGGATAATTCTTTAACAGTATCATGGAATCTCTTTTTTACACAACATTAAGGAAGTGTTTAAGAAACCCAGAAGTGGAAAACGCAGCATCCTACGCAGAGAAACTTTTATACAATTTGACATTTCAGTCCATATTTTCATGGTATTTTAGTAAATAGTCTCTATAGATAATAAAAATATCAGGGGCGCCAGGTATTTTTCCAGGTTTTTTTTTTATCATGCTTAGATATTATAATTATTTATATTAATGGCTGATCTATAAAAAACATAAAATAATTACACACCCAATGTATTTTTAGAATTTACGCAATAAACTTTAAATCACAGAAATTATTAACATTGTCAACAGATATGATATCTTGGATGATTAAAAATAGGGTTTTTTTGTCCAAATACTATTTTACAAAATTACTGCAGTATCCAAAGTGTAATCATTTAATACAGTGGTGTAGGAAGGGGTGCTGCCGCTCAGGGTGGTCCTTGAATTTGCCGCCCCCAAAATTTCCTCTAATTTTGTTTGTAAATCACTTATACTATTTTTTATCTATGAACTAAGAGTTTTTACTACAGGTGGCTTAATTTTGTTTATGTATAAATATAATTTATCGAAAAATATTGTATTTATTTTTGAAAATGCTGCCGCCCTGGGGGGCCCGCCCCTTGCTACGCCACTGATATGATACTAACAGATTTAGTTGAGTTCCACCAATGAAGCTGATTCGGTTATTTCATTTAAAGTTTCTTTACGTTTCTTTTTTTACTTAACTTTCGGTTTTATTAATTTTTAAAAATATTGTATGAAATCTTCTTTCTAAACCGATTCTAGTCATTATATTCATGAATATATTTTTTTTTCAAGTTATCTGCATACAAATTAAAAGATATGAAGACTATGACAACAAAATAATAGAGTCAATGCTTAGGATGTATGCTCAGCAGTTTTTCGTCATTTACTCAAAACATGAAAAACCTTCTAATGTTTTTTGAAACTCGATGATTCAATTATGCATGCATGAAAAGTGATACTGAACTTTTTTATAAAATATTAAAAAAATAATGTGATTACCTTTAGGGAACATAACAGTCATTGACAATTTTATTGCGCCATAGAAACCGGCGACAACAAATGCTTTCTGAGCTGTTAATTCATTACCTAATAAAACATACACACAATAGGTGCAGAGAAGTGTCAACCTCATGGTGAAGATGTTCAATGATATAACAGTAGCTTTAATCTTAGAAGTATGACCAATTATATTCATTTCTTTCCTAAAAGATATTGATATGAAATTAATAAAATTTTGTAAATTTTATATCATTAAGAAAGTCTTAACACACCTATGAATCTTGTGGAGCTAAAACTGTTTAAAATTTAGTGGATAATAATTATTGGTATGTAAATTATTTAATCGACTTCTAAAAATGAGAATTATTGAAACAATATAATTACCTTCTAGCCGTGTCAACCAGTTTGGTGAATAGTTTCTCCCAAACATACATTTTGATAACTTGAATCCCATTTAAAATTTCATTCATAAGCGTAATACGCTCATCAGTTAATTTAGCTGTCGCAATGCGAAATTTTCTAGTCTTTTTTCCCATCCACACTTAAAACATAAACATAAATACTAGACTTTTGTTGTTTATTAGTGTCATTTATGGTCAATACAATGATTTTTAGCATGTAGGATGTACTATCCATAGGATGTACTCGGGCATGTCATGGGAGGAAGCAAAGCAATTGGTGGGAGACAATTAAAAATGGAGGTGCTACATGGCAGTAATATTCTCCACATAGGAAGCGAATATGGTCAACGAAAAAGAAGAACAATCTTTTTGTAGTTGTAATCAGGGGTGGGCTGGAGGGGGCAGCGGGTCACTTATTAAATGTGACTTAGACCAGTGAGCCCCTTGTTAAATTTATAAAAACAATACTCTCAGATCTATGCGTTATATAATACAGGTAGTCCTCGACTTATGACCGAGATACGTTCCTGGTCGTATGTCAAATTGGTCGTAAATCGAATTTCATACAAAATATGTCATCGCTGCACATCAAATATGGTATAAGTGACGATTTTACGAAAATTAGCTAAAAATACAGTTTTTTTCTTTTTTTTCTCCGCCTTATAAAGTATGATCCATGTAATAATACAACATACTAAAGGAGATAGAAAACAAACTATGTGCCATCATTCAAAAATTTGCATTTGCAAAAATGTGCTGCAAGTATGGGTGTTCTTATGACCAAATGATAAGGGCTAATACCCCATGGGAAGATAGAACAAACATTATCAGCTGGAGTCAAATAAATGTTTGTCAAAACGGGAAATCAATAAATTATTTTATTATAAAAAATTCATATCCTCTGCATACACGATTCATAATTCCTTTGTCATAATATTTCCATAACATTCACATACATGTCGTGATAATAGAATCTCATTATTAAATTCTGTTAATTTGACACTAGTGACTAAACTATTGCCTAGTTATCAAATTTGAATTATTTTGAATAAAATATTTTGACTGCCAGTATTTAAAATGGTTCAAAAAACGCATTAAAATGCCATTTTTTTATTCAAAATAGCAAATATTTGCAATACATGTATTCTTATACTAAATGAAATATATTCTCCCTAATTTGGACATAAATAGAAGTATTATTTTTTCGTTTCGTTTTTTTAAACAGTTTTTATCGATAATCTCAGAATGTACCCAGAGTCACATATATCACATTTGATGTACACGATGTATTAAAATAAATCATTTTTTTATTGTTAAATTTGTATATATGAGGAAATATGTGTTGCATCATCATTTTTAAGTCATCTTATTTTACGCATGCATCTGCTGTGATTCCCCGCGATGCAATTTAAATTTTTAAAAAATGCTATTTTTTGGTCGTTAGTGTGAATCGTCGTAAGTCGACCCGTCATAAGTCAGGGACTACCTGTATATAAATATGCATTCTAATTAAATTTAAGAATGCAGTGGTGTAAATTTGGTATTTCTGACATATATAATATCTAGAATAACTTATGCGTAACATTCAAAATATGTAATTGGAACGAAAAGAATAGAACCCATTTCTGTGCCAATCTTTGAATTCTACAGTCTTGCAATCTAGTGAAGGTAAATATATTTTTTAGCTGTTGAAATTAATTAAATTACAATATATTGTGTTTTGTTACATAATGTTAGCAAATAAAGTAATATTCGATTGGTTTGATAACATTTGTCTGAAATTGTATAAGCGTGATAAAAAAATCCGCCCTTCCCCGGCACACCGCAAATAGCTCTGAGATTAAGCGAGCCCCTTGTTAAGATATTGGATTCCCACCGTCGAGCGAGTCCCTTGTTACAGTATTGGCAGCCCCCCGCTGTTTGTAATTGTATATACAAGTCTTTGCATAAACATAGACCAAACTATTCTATTTATAATGTATATTTATAATGACACTGCTTGAAGAAATTATTGCATAAAAACATGTTCTCTATATTTTGTAATGATTACTTACGTTCCAAAGGTATGAGTGAGCACAACAATGCTATACCAATAAACGATGAAACTCCAATCTCTCGCCAAAGAAGAATGGAAAAAAATATTGCCAAGATAGGAGCCATATAAATGGATGTTAAGTTTATGACACAACTGTCAAATCTGCTGACATCGTTTGATAACAAATTGACGACTTGTCCCGCTGTAGTTTTACCGAGAGCAGTTTTTGAAAGTCGTAGAGACTATTGGAAAAAAATAATATTTGATTACTTTTCAGAGACATAAAATTTTAATTTTAAAGTCATTCTATCTAATTAAATTAAATCTTCCCCAAACGAAGAGCACAATTTTGGGATATAATCAGTCAAGGAAGGTGTTTTATGAGAACTGTTGGTAAATTAGTCACACAGTTATAGAGTTTTTCGGTTGATCCTCTTCTGTTTTATAATCTAAATAGTTTCATTTCACTAACATCTTTCTATTGCTCATTACAATATAAATTGATGTGTTTTGTTCTATATTAATGTATAAAACAAAAGCATATAGTTGAAATGTGTATACTGATCATGCTAATTATCAATATTATATATGTTGACCGTAGACAGATTTCTTCCACAGTATTTAGTCAATATAAGCAAGTAGCCAAAATAGTGTTACTGGCTTAACTCATTGTAAACTTAAATATTTTCTCTATTTATGGGTAATGATTTAATGTTCTTTAAATATTTATTATATGATGCATACATTTTTATCTCAAAATTTGTTACCTTTCTGTAAATTAATGAACAACAGGCTATGCGAATCTTCATTCCTAAATGTGTAAGCAACATACCACTAGGATGGTATGCCAGAACACATATAAGTGATGAGCATGTCAAGCCCACAATGTACCAATATAATTCAGTTGTTGACATTGCAGTTTGCCCTGGTATAAAGTATGAAATCACATATCCAAGGAATATTGGTTGGGCACATCTGTAATATTGTTATCTATATATTAATATCAGATAATGTTTATAGCTTCACAGAATTTAACTATGATAGATTCCATAAATATTTTAAAAAATAGCAAAACCAAAATACGTAAGTGGCAACGAGTTCTGCTGATAACTGAATGATTGATAGTTCGATTTTGTTTTCATTTGCTCAGCTAAACATGTAGATATTATGTCAAGATGCGAAGTATTATTTTTTTGTGGTAACTATTTATTCAAAAAGACATAATTTGTTTTAAGTTCAATATATTTGTTTTATGCTGAATAATATATTTTTCGTGCAGTGTATTTTTTTAGTAGAAAGGATTTTTTTAAGTTGTTATGATCTAAAGCAATCTTCTCCAACCTTTTTACGCCTGCGGACCGGTAAAAAAAGGAAAAAAAATCGCGGACCACTTATGCAGGGCCGCATTTTTGATGTCTACTTTTCAGTAGAAAGATTTCATACAAATCATAAATATTACTAATATTGATGTTTAGGTGCGTTTTTAAAATTTGCATGCGTATTTAATTTATGCTTTCACCCACAATTAGTTGGGTATATAATTTATAGATATTGAAAAAAGGACATAATTGGATAAAGGATATAATTTGAAATGACGTTTTCTTGACACGTGTTTAAATTCATACCATATTATACCACACTCGAGATCGGTTGTCGGCTTCACCACATTTGTTGGGTATTTCACTTCCCATTATTATTTTTAAGTTCCTTGGTGTCGCATCATCCTACCAATTATTATTATTTAACAATAAGTCAAAATACAAGTAAACGTGCAGAATAAAAAAGATCCTATATTTATTATTTTTGCATGGCGAAATACTTGAAAATTGGCATATTGTTTGTGGCCTGGCGGAAAGTCTCTGCGGCCCGGCACCGGGCCGCGGACCACCGGTTGGGGAACTTTATTTAATACTCATAATTATCAACGTTAAGACTGAAAGAAAATATCAATAAAATTCGGCATTACCTCCTGAATTTTGGTGATCAAATGAGAACGGGTGCTTTCAATGTGGTATAGTTGTTAGCGAAAGCATAGTTTCAGTATGTATTCCTTAAAACATGTTCCATTTGGAGAATGAACCAAGTTTATTCATTCTGATTTATTTGATAAGTAAGTATGCATTTGATTGTCCATGTCAGTAAATTTCTGATTTTTGTATAATTTGAAAAAATCTTCCCGTTGGGAGTAACGGACTTACAGCTCGTTATTAATTCTTTGATACACGAATTTGTTTTAAGTTTTTTGAATACATTTAGTTTATTTGATTGAGCTTCATTTTGATACAACCAAGTAAATGCAGCAGTATTTTTACTTTACGTAAATTGCTTTTATGAAAGCCTTCATATTTCTATTAATATTGCATTCTTACCTAACGGTTAAATCAATCAAGAATTGAAACAAATGGATTATGATCAAATCATTCTTGAAGCAGCGTAAAATAACTTTTATCAGACTTGGCTCTCCAGTTGTCAGCTGCTCATCCCATAATTTTGCCAATTTTTCTCCAAGTAACCCTAAAATATTAGAAAGTACCTGCATGGCTTATAAATTTTAATATGAACGATTTATTCCTCTGAATGTGCATAAGATGCGGTCCAGGTATAAAGCCTCACCTCAAAAGGCAGGAGATGGGTCTAAAATAATTTGATTGTTTGTGACAACGAAGATAAAGAAGTTATGGCACAAAGAAAAAAATATAAATCCATACTTCCTCACATTAAAATATTGTTACATTACAATTTATATAAGAAGGGTATTTTTCGAAAATGATTAAATATTTAGTGACTAAGTGTGTAGGAAAAGGTGATCTCGAATGACTACGATTTGTACCACCCCTTCCATTACAGTGATACTAACTTGGAAATAAATAAATAACATAAACTTGAATGCAAATAAAAATAAAAATGTTTTTTTACCCGAGGCGTGGTCATCTAAGGGTTTATAAAGGTCTGTTGTGTCTAAATCTTTTTTATTTCCTCTCCTAAATATATCATATGCCCATCTAATGAAAAATAAGAATTAAAAATACTTAATTATAATGTTGATTCAAATGTTCAAGATTTATAATTTAAAAATTTCCATTGCATGAAAATTCGAATAATTTGATATTTATATATGAAATCCTGATAGTTACTCAAGGTTATCAAAAGCCTGTAATAATCAAGGACAAGGCTGGCTAGTGGCGTGTGCAAAGAGTATGGTGCACACAGGCGCACAT
This sequence comes from Himalopsyche anomala, assembly GCA_031772345.1. NCBI lineage: Eukaryota > Metazoa > Arthropoda > Insecta > Trichoptera > Rhyacophilidae > Himalopsyche > Himalopsyche anomala. The sequence goes on along the minus strand of CM062821.1, from coordinate 19,614,456 downwards.
GCGGCGTACACAGGCGGACAGGCGCCTACACTTAGATTTTTGCACTATCCACTCATTTAGATCTAGTTTTTCGAGCCGGCCCTGATCAAGGAGTATTTAAATTAAGGAAATTTGAGTAAGAATATAGTATCTTCAGTTACCCTATTACTAATTTAACTTTTTTTTCAATCCAGTTTGGTATGAAAAACATTTAAAATCATTCACTTTTGGTGTAAGGTTTTCATATTCAAACTAATACAATAGATACATAACACCTTTAATTAAATAGTGGTGGTAAACGAAAAACATAGTTTCTCAGATAACGCAATCAATGTTTTCGATTTTTCACATGTTTTCACTTTTTTCTAACTTAGTGTGTTATAAATACATTCAACTTAGTATTGCTGAGCAAATAAAGCAATATTTTCTTTAATTGAATGCATTTAATATAAATAGTGCTGCTATACTTCTAAATCACTGTTTGCATAAAACATAGTCTCATCTGATGATAATATAAGTAATAATAGATCACTTTTAGGGTGTTCAATGTCAATACTTGGCGGAAAGGGATTATATAAAAAAAAACATTTGATAATGCTTGTCATGAGCGAAACCATTCCTGATCTTTAAAATAGATCATTAAAATAAATAAATAAAAGTTACTCTCTGCTTGATTGATGTCTTATATAGTGACTTTCAATTTTTGGTATACTTTCAACATGGCTTTAACTCCAAGCAATATTTCAGTACCAATAACTTTATGCTGATCATTTTGCCCCCTACTTCGGTCTCAATAATTCCATTTTTGATTTTTTTTTTATCACTTTTTGTATCGTACAATCAGTTATTACTACACCATTTTTTTTTATTTCTATTTTGGCATTATTTCAGTCAAATAACTTGCAATGTAATCTGTATGGTAGATCAACAAACCCGAATCCCAATAGTTTTTTTCGTTGTTCTCTGTTAAAACCTTTTTGTATTGTAACCTACATACTTCGTCTCCACTTGGAGATCCTATAATTTTCTCACCAATTATTTTATTTGAGAAGTTTTGTATTCTTATCCTTGGTTTCTTAATGTCTTCACTGTTTCATTATGGTTTGGCGGTCTTGCTTTGTTCTGTATTCTCTTGATTGCCGATACTTCACACTATGGAAGCATTTGAAATAATATCTTGATCGGAATTTTTGGGTGACTTCTTGCTACTGCCATTTGAGCTATCTACCAAAGAATAAGTTTAACTGCTACCAAAACTTAAATCACTGAATGTATTGACTAAAGTTGAATTAAAGTGGTGTACAAAATTTGCATGTTCTTTGAAAGCAAATATTCTTTATCATCATCTGAAGCTGGTAAAAAAATCACCTTTTGAATGCAATTCGGTTGGTGATTTAGAAGATCTCTGCGAAATATATTTTCTTCTTTTTTCCTATGTAAAATCAAAATTTTCCCTGTCCCAAAACTTAGTTGGTGTCGACATAAAATTATTTTCTGACGTATCCATCTCAAATTGATTTGAATTTCCTGTCCTAACATTTGAGCCCTGATTAGAGCCAAATCAAAAAGTTTCTTTGTCCTATTTATCGTTTACTTTAAATTTAATAAAATTGTTAGTTTAAATACTTATATTGATCACCATATTTCGTTGATATTATTTAGTTTGTGTACTTTCAAAAAATATATTGTTCTGTAAAAATAAGAAACTCTGTTCAAACTATGTGCTTAATGACACTTTACCTTTAATCTTCACATTAAATAAAATTATCAGAAACATAGTGACTTTCTACAAAATACCACAGTATTCTGATAATTTAATTTACCATCTTTGAAAGATAATATAATGATACTAAACAAAATATGACAATATTAGTACTCTTCACATCACTTGTAAGAAAATAGAATTATGGAAATAATGACACCGTATGAAAAATGTCACTGCATCAATAATAAATTAGGTACATAATACTTACCCAAAATTTTGTACAAAAAATGTCACTTTATGTCACTGTATGTGTACGAATAACAAATATGGGAATATTTTATAAATGTGATATATTAATAGTGACATATATGATTTACCACTTGACAAAAATTAATGCTGGGAGTGTGGTGTTTTTGAATTGAATGTAGTGAAGTCACCTAAACAATCTGGCGTTCAAAAGTCAAAAATGCAATTGTTTTATAGTGCCACTATTCTAATAAAGGTGTGACATGTATAATACTATCAAAATCAATGTCAAAAAATCACCAAATAGTTATTTATGAATTAAGCATTTGGCCTGAGTCCATCAAGGGCCTGAGCCATAAATATAATCTTGGTTCATGGCCCAACCCGGGTAGAGACCCATATGCTTAGCCAATTCCAGTGCCAAATTTTATTCAGTAGTAGGGATCTTTGACTTGGTCAATTTTACACATTTTTATGTTTCCCTGCTAAGTTGAAAAAAAATGAAGGTGTAACATTGATCAAAAATTAAATGAAAAAATCTCTTAAAAAACACATTGTAATACTTACGAAAATGTTATTGATGGTAAACATCTTGAATACACATGAGAATAAATACGATCTAGTTTGTAATTGTTGGTATTCATGTTGAATTAATATTTTTATTTCTTATTGAATTAGCTTAACACTTTTCAATAGAAATCACTTAATAATTATTGTTTACCCTCTCATATCATCATCATGTAGTAAGTTAATGTAAACTCTTAAAATTCATTGAGGGCAACTGATAAATAAAATATAAAGTCTTTATTGGCTAGTCAACTTTACAAGTAAATCACGTAAAGATGAATTTAAAGTAACCCAATGCATGCAACAATATCATTTGTGCTATCTTTAGATATCATGTTTTAATCATTTTATCATTTTTAATCTTTTGTTATCTCTCTTTGTAGAAATAATTAAAATAAGTCAATGACATAGCATGTACGTGGTTCAAGAAAATAATTACCCATTTTTAAAAAAATATGTAAAAACGAACCTTGACTTTGATTTTAATATCCTCACCAAAATTGTACAAAAATTCTTAACTGCCCAACTGCTGACTCCTCAGTGGTGGTCCTACGTATAGGTCTAGCTAGGCTCTACCCGCCAATATATTTTTTAGGCTAAATGTGTAAAAAAACATTCTATATATTCTAACGTATCTAACCTATCACAAATTCATACAATATCTTTACTTTGATTCACTTCTATCTTTTTTTATGCGCATTTCAAAATAAGTCTTTCCCATCGGGCGGAACGACCACTTAAAAAATGTGTGGTTTAGAATAAGCTGTTAGCATTGGGCGGACAATGGGCGGACAATCATTTCATAAAATTTTAGGACTATTAATATTAAGATAAAAAAAACTTCTGTGTTAACTTGTTCGAATGCACCGCAGTGTACAGAATGTGAAATAAAATGAAAAGCTTTTATGAATCGAGTTTTATTCTTTTTTGAAATGTAGCAATGAAGTACTTGAATGCTTTATGATTGGACTTTGATGCAACCAAGTCGGCATGATCAACAGGGTCGAAGAATCTTGTTGATTTATTGCACACATTTTTTTATTAAAAATTTGATGAATTAAGTACTGAATGAATACACACTAATACACTTACACATTCTGTTTACTATACACAAAGCGTATCAATATAGTAAAAGGTGTATACTTATGAAACATACACTTTATCAGCAATGTTTTCATAATTGAACAGCTTACAAAAATGAAGATTGAAGCTTCCCCTGTCCAGCCACCAAACGCAACTTGTCTTCCAGTGCAGTGCTCTGTAACCTTTCCGCTCCCACGGCATACCAAAATATTCTCTAGATTTCCGCAGCCCACTTCAAATATGCATATGTAAGGGTATATTCAAAAATAACATTAGACATCATTCTCAAATGTGTAATATATATACTGTGGTAGTCGATATTGTCACCTCAGTACTACATCTAGGCAACTCTGATTTAATAATTGTTTGAACAAATTATTTGATCTTTTCTTCACTGAAGTAAAGCGCTGCGGCACACTTAGCATCGCCTCATGGAACACTAGTGTGTTGCGGTTGTGGAGCACTGTTCTAGTGCACAATTTTTTTACAATTAAAAAGGCAATGAAAACATCAAAACATAATTTTAAAACGATAACATAAACATTAATTACAACATTTGCCTTATATTCATTTATACGCCAAATATCGTTTACTGCAAGCACAATATCGTCGCTGCACATTTAATTTCTCCGATATTACATATTTGTAAAAAATAAGTTATGAATGTAGTTTGGATATGTAGATTTTTCTTCACATTCTACATTTTATGCCTTTAAAAATAGTCGATACGTACAGTGGTCGCCGCCCAAGGTGTTTCTTGAATTTGCTGTCCCCCCCAATAATTCTTCCACTTTTTTTAAAAATTACTTCAGTTTTTTTAGCTATGAGATTATACTACAGGTGGCTTAATTTTCTTTATTCACAAATATAATTTCTCTAAAGATACTGTATTTTGTTATTTTTTTTCAGAGCAGGAACTTTTTATTGTTTTTTTTATTATGTTTGGAGGAAAAGTGGCCAATATTGCTATTATTATAAGTATTCATTTTACAAATAAGTAAACGAATTTAAAGTTGTAAGTTAATTCATAACAAAAGATATCTGATTTTATTTTGTAAACATAACATTTGGGAAAAAAACATATTTAAAATTTAATATTCTGGCTTTTTTCTTCACAAAATTGTTAGTAACGTTATCAACATCTATTTTATCTGACAGTTAAATTTTTATTAAAAACATGATTGAAGAGTTGGAGTCGTTAATGTAGTTGGAAAAAACTAACGACCCCGACTGTTTTTTTAATTTATTTGGGTGTACAAATTGCTCAAGTCAAAAGTCGTCACTGGTCAATCTGGTATGAATGTAAATTAAATAAGAAAGAGATTTTTTTTAAATGAATTGCAAAAGTATAGGAGTAAGTAAGAGTATTTAAATTTTCCTTCACATCTCTGTTTGCTTAGTAGAAACAGCAACAAAATTTTTAATTCTTCCCAAGCAATGTCATCATGATCTTGTTTTAAGTGTTTTACAAAGCCTAATCATGCAAGAAAAAACTGATGAATTAATTATCGCTTGTATTGATTCGAAACTTTTTTCTATTTCTTAAAAACGCGACCCCTAAAAAGTTGTGTTTAAGCAATTAGTCACAAAGCACAATATTGAAAGTGATATTGCTTACTGTATATTTATAATGGTGTTTTAGTTCTGTTTACATATCAATCTTTGTTTTCATATTACTTTTAAAAATTCTGTTCATTTTCACAGAAATGTGCCGCCCAGGGCGGTCCGCCCCCTCCGCCCCCCCTTTGCTACGCCACTGGATAAATACAAAGCTATAGCAAGAATTTAAATGAACTATGTGACACCTAGCATAATTAAGCACAATAATAAGCCAAATATGTTTTTGAGAATGAGTATAAGATTAAAATAATGGTACATTGTGCAAAATTCAATGCATACAATTTTGTTTTAAGAGCAGAAAATACGGAGGAGTGTTAATTTATATTAAAATACGAAGAATTAACAAAGGCATGTTATGAGAAAAATTATAAATAAATAAGTTTTTTAAAACAAATAGTTTAAAAATTGATATTTGTTTTGTTATTTTTTAAACAGTGTTATCGATTACCTGGTAAAGTACTTTTTGCCACATAGGACAATAATCAAATGTGCAGAGATGATATGCAGGATGTTCAATGAATAGGTTATTTTACTTTCGTTTATTAAATTTGTTTCTACTCTATTTCTGTGATAGACAACTAACTCCTGGGTATTGCCGACTAGTTGATTGCCGTGAACCATAGACTAATATGCCGTGAACTGTCATGCGAATATGTTGACATTCCCAAGTTTATTATGTATGATTTCAAATGAGTCGACCTGACGATGTATGATTGTTTATTTTTAGGTTAGATATTGAAATTTGCCACTAAATAAAATAAAAGCTTAATAACATTACGTGCGATGTCGGAAGAAGAACTTGAAAGTTTTGAAATTACGGACTATGATCTGAATAATGAATTTATAAGAACAAACAGACGTCCCACGAAAGAGCAACAAATATACGGTGAGTGAAGAAATCCAAAGAATGGCCCATTGGATTATTATTTAGAAATCATTTTATATAATATGGTCGCTCTCCAAATAAAAGGTAAATCCCCTTCGTAGTGAGAATTACTGAGGCATCACTTGGGTGGAGGTTATGTTGCCTATCATTTTGGCAAGAATAATAGACAGCTTAAAAAGAACGAATGGCATTTGTTCAACGCCTGCATTCGGTAAATTTGACTTATAGTATGCCGCGATTATTTCGGCGAAAAATTTCAATGTAGCTAAAAAAAACGCCACGGTTTAAAATCTTTTTTGCGGATTTGATAATCGCAATAAATCGCACATTATTATCAAGATCACTAATAAATTACGCGAAATACCAAATACATTTTAGTATGAAAATATCGCCATCATATATAAAAAAAAATTACCTTCGTTCCTTTATCCACTTCGCTGCAAAACCAATGCAGATAATATTTTTAAAAAATGTTCTATAAGTACTGCATATTTGACAAAATTATATTTATTTTCGAAATACACAGCAGGATTCAATGACGTATCCAGAAATTGTCCAAGGAGGGGGTCATTAAATTTGAAAATAAACATGATACATAAATAATACATTAGAAAATAGATGATTTTAAAATAATATATCTATATAAAAATATGTCAATACATATTAAGTATATATTCTATAAAACATGATAAACTAAACAATTAAAGAGCACATTTCACAACAAAGTTTTAATAAACTAGAAAAATGGAAAATAAATTCTCCTCAAAAATAAAGGATCCTCCAATGGCAGGATTGTATATATCTATTTTTTCTTGCTCTAAAAATAATGTAATGAAAAATTAATATTCTCCCGCTAATTTTCAACAACCTGTTGTGGATAAAGGAATGAAGCTCGGAACATTTCATATGCGATGGCGATGTTTTCATACTAAAATGTATTTCGTATAGTTTATTAGTGATCTTTGTAATAATGTCTGATTTATTGCAATGATCGAATCTGCAAAAAAAGATTTTAAATCATGGCGTTGTCTTTAGCTATATTGTGAAATTTTTCACCAAAATAATCGCGGCATAGTATAAGACAAATTTACCCTGCATACTGACAGTGCGATTTCATGACAGCTAATCATGACGTCTGACAGACTTCCTAAAACCGTTTATTGATTTTTGAGACCAAAAGCTTCGTTATGATACAACGGGTAAGGTGTTTTGATGTAGCAAGTAATTCCGAGATTAAGGAATGCACCAGGCAACTCTTTGATGTATCAGTGGACATGGAGAGACATCAGAACTGGCTAGAAAATATACTGCGAATGCCGTCGGAGAGCTCCTTACCTCATCATAACGATGGAGTTCCGGTATCCTTGAAGATTTTCTAGTGCTCATTATAGAATGCATTGAAAATATTGAAGTTGCTTTCTGTATCTAGTCTTCTACTAAGTTCCTATATCTTTTAATATTCAAGTATTATTTTTTTCATTTTAGGTGTTTGGGCAGACAGTGATGAAGAAGATGAAAGAAAGACTACCAGAAGAAAAGGAAGGGTTCGCAAAGAAAAAGACTATACTGTACCGATTGGATTTATTTCTGGTGGAATTCAACAATCTGCCAAAGAGAAAGAAGAAAAGGGTGAAATATTCTTGTTTCAATTTTGTTGAGAGTATTTTTAATGCACAAATTAACACTGACTTTCGTATTATCGAATTCACGAAAATGTGATTTGTTTTCATTTTCATAAAGCAAAACGACATAGTATTTGTATTTTTTGAATGATTGATTTGACAGATTTTAAAGTCTGCTTTTTTGTGTTTTGACTGGTCATTTATATTATGCGAGTGTGTTTCAGTAGAAAATGACGAGTCTACTCGTGAAGATCCAATACAAGTCGGTAGTTCATCAGATGAAGAAACCGTGGAAGTACCTGATGAAAATCTCACTGCTGGATTACGGAGACGAGGAATGACTGGACCGAAGGCTATGTCAAATGTTGGCGGAGTGGGGAATTGGGAAAAACATACTAAGGGAATTGGGGCTAAGCTTCTACTTCAGGTAAGTCTCTATGTGTATCTGATCACATAAATGTTGTATTGTTTTTATTCAGTAGTATTTCATACAGTGTTATCATAATAAAACATTGTGAATTGGCCATGCATTGAATATTTATCAAACTTCTTCTCAAGCTAAACTCGAGGGAAAATTTTAAATTTTATGACCATCCATTACGCTAAAAACCCACCGGTCACAATAATCTTCTGTTTACTAAATGAAGCACTTACATCCGAGCTGCCAGGCTGTTCTTCACAATTATCTTTTATTCATGGTATCCATGAAATTAAATATTACTTTAATGTATTTATCTTTTATTTTTACAGATGGGTTATCAACCAGGAAGAGGCTTGGGAAAAGCTTTGCAGGGAATATCAGCTCCTGTCACTGCCACTCTTAGAAAAGGCCGTGGTGCGATTGGAGCTTACGGTCCAGAGGTAACATAAAATTTCTTAATACTTTTTTGATTTTCGTACTTTATTTCTCCCGAATTTACAACTTCAATTATTATGACCTCATTACCGTTTTGTTGGAGAGTAGAAAAGAACAGGAAAATTGTATTAATATTCCAATGAATACGCATCATAGTTATATCGTTAACTTTTAAAACTTCAAATTACAGGTTAAGATAAAAAAAGATATGGAAATTGCGATGGGAGTTAAACAAAATCAAGCTAAAGAAGAGGATGAAAAATCTTATCAGTGGAAGAAGCAGCAGAAGCAGAGGTATTTCTACCGCGATGCTGAGGATGTGATACAAGAAGGAAAACCAGTTACATCAGCACACACACAGCAAACGTTTGTATTATTACATTTACTTTATTAACCATTTGTTTACTTTTTGTACAGATCTGTGTATCAACGACTTCCTATTTGAGGGTATTACTTGAATTTCATTTTGAAAAACAATGTAGATTTTAAAAGTATTTTTAGTCTTACATTACTTTGGAATGATATTTTGGATGTTGTCAAGCCATGTTTGAGACTGATTTCTAAAAATACTTTCAAAATTATTTTCTATCTACTAAATTACATTCATGGTTCATGTTTCAACAACTTTGGAATGAGCCGGGTTTGCAAGTAATACCCTCATTTGTCAATTCAGAACATATTGCACTTATCACACTGATTCTTTGACAAATAAATTGTGAAAAATCTTATGAATTCTTTAAATTCATATGAAGAACAAGTCTTCATTCTACTATATTGGTCTCGGTTGCTAGTGACACTTGATAATCAACTATTATATAAGTGCGTACTTCTACACTGGGCTGAGTCATATTACATTGCCTAGCCAAGGTGATAGTTTTAACCCATGCAAAGACTGCCTTTTCCTTAATCTCTTACAATCACTGTTTAAGGTGTTTGCTGTCAAATCTAGGTGGAAAGGCAATGTATTAAAAAGTGAAAACACTCGTTTGTACTAAATTCACATCTATTTATTAAGATCCAACTTGAAAAGAGATTTACTTAGTACCGTATTTAAAAAAAAGTGATGTTGAAAATATTTTGCATGTCAATTCTTGTGCAGTAGATGAGTCAGTGTAAAAAAATATTTTAATATTAAATTGATTAAAAACACAATCAATGGAATATAAATGTGAAATACCGTTAACAATGCTGTTGGGCTTTATATGTAGATCCAGAGTATAAATCTCCAAATAGACACTTTTTGCTTTCAATTTTGATTTCTTCCCACTCGTCTTCCACCTGATCCTGAAAATGAGGTGTAAAGAGAGTGATTAGCTATGTACAAGTCTTTTCCTACTTCATCCTTCTATCTTTACCCTGTCTGAGGAAAGAATTTGGGCCGCTAATTTAAATGTAATTCTCTAAAAAAATGTTATGTATATAGATCATTTCGTTAAGGTGCTGCAATTTTATTTTGTAACTTTAAATATGTTGAATATTGATTGTAGTATTAATTTTACTCTATTATTTGTAGAGCTGCCTTGGCAAGAGTACCTGTAATAGATTTAAGAGGTCCAGAGAAACGTGTCCTTAGTGGATATCACGCTTTAAGGGCAGCTGCGCCACGGTATGAGGACGTTCCACGGAGAGAATGTCCTCACCTCGCTCTTCCAGAACTCCTCCACAATCTCAATCTACTTGTCGATATGTGTGAACAAGTGTGTATAAATATTTTCTTATAAATTCGTTGACTTCCTGTTTATTTGTATGAATTCTTTTATGTTTTTAATTCTAGGACATAATAGAGTGTTCTAGGGATGGCCAAATGGCAGAAGATCGACAAGTTGTTCTTGAACGTGACAAGAAGGCACTCGAAGAAACAATCCGTAATGAAGATGGCCAGATCTCAGCGATGCAAAATATTCTCACTCAAGTAGAGAAACTCAACACTACCAATTTGACTTTGAGTGAGGCCTTTGCCATCTATAGCCATTTACAGGTTAGATATCTAATAAAATATTACGATATATTGTACGTTTCTGATATTGCTGTTGATGGAATTTTCCCAAAATTTTGGATATATTTGTTAAATAAAATTTATGATTGTTTTAAGCCAATCCCAGTGTGTGACCTATGCTGTTGGAGCTTCATCTGTTCACTAACACGATCAGGGGGCCAAATTATATACATTGATTATTTTATTAATAAATTTGTATTTAATATGCGTAGATGTCTGTCTTGTTTTCGCAACTCAAAAAAAGATTTGTAACCTATCTTATTGTTCTTTTCAACATCTCTTGAGGTCTTGGAAAACATTTGTAATAGTCCCCTTTTTTTGGTTATGCATAAGCTTTCCATGATTTTTATATTTGGCTGGTATGGTTTGTGTTACCGATTAGGTGAATGAAATTGATAAATAACATAAATCTTCTGTGAATGCTATAAGTTTATTGTATGTATAACAATTATTGGCGAAACAGTTGCAAGATTAGTAATTGTATTATTATATTTAAGGTATCATATCCGATAGAATATAGTTGTCTGGGTCTGGGAGCATTTGCAGCATCGAGCAGTGTCTTAAGTTTTCCTATGCTGACAACTTTTGCACTTTGGAAACCCTTGACTGCTCCCCAGGAACCTCTACCCGTTCTCAATCAATGGTCAACACTGCTCACTGCGCAAACACTGCAAGAACTGTTTTGGCAGCCGTGGCTTGAGTGTGTCAAATCAGCGGCGATGTAAGTTGATACTTATGTTCATTATTTGCCATGAAATATATTTTTTTTTAACAACGGTAGCTTTGTAATACTCATCCAATTACAAAAAAAAGTACTACTAAATTAAATTTTATGCATAGAAAATGCAGTGCTACCTGCCTCCCCAGCTGAGTGGGATTTCATACTCCCTGTTTATACAGACAAGAGTATAAATTTCTTGAGTGGACATTTTCATACATTAATTTATGGATTGTATACAAAGGAATGGATTTGTTGTGAACTTGAAATAGGTCTTTTATTCCTCTTTAAGTACTACTGTCTGTGGGGGGGGGGGGTTCGTTGAGATATCCCAGCAACTTCCCCACAATATTTTTTTTATTTTTCCTCCAAGCTTTAAAAAAACAATACACCACTATGGCAACCAAATAATTATTTCTATCCCCACCATATAAAATAAAGAAAAAGCCTTTGCTGATCGTGAGTACATACTTTATTTGCAACAAATAAATTAAAAAATGATTACGTGATGTAACTTATTTGAAATAGGTAGTTATAAATACTTGATGAATAAAATAACTAAGTACAGTGAAACCTCGATTTTACGTTTTCCAAGGGATCCTGGAAAAAAAACGGTAATTGCGGGAAACGGTGAATGCGGGAAAGCTTCAAATAATAATAAACAAGTAAAATCTTAAAAAAACATTTATTTATTAGTTACTTTTACATACTGTCTTTTATGCTAGTTTGTTTCTTTGTTGTTTGGCACTTTAATCGGAACAAAGACGCCTCAAACTCGCGTACTTTTCTAAGAGCGGATTCATCGATTTCTTTGGAATAGAAAAATAATTTTATTTTTTCGAAGGCCAATAATGCTTGTGTAAATGTCGGAATAGGTTCGGTATTATGGTCTTCGCCATCTTCTTCTTCACTGCTGTCATTAGTTGCATCACATAATGACTCGATTGTTTCAACGCCACAGGTAGCTAGCTCACTGTCACACTGCACATACATATGTTGCAAAGTCAAGGTCCCCCCGAGCTGCAAGACGCCAGTCATCATTAAATGAATCGTTTGATTCCTCTTCAGATTCCATTAGTTCTTCTTGAGAAATAACTGCTCTGAAAGTGTAACCACATTTCCGGAAGCAATTCATTATTGTCGTAGCTTTGACCTGATGCCAAGCAGTTACCGTGTAGTGTATTGCCTGCAGCACATTTATCTTGAGTGTTGCTGGGTTCATAACACTTCCAGAGTCCATCATGCATATAATTTTTTGTACCAACTGCTTTCTATAAAGTTGTTTAAAGTTCTTTATCACTCCCAAATCAAGTGGTTGTAAAGCACTGGTACAATTTGGAGGGTAATAAACTACCTTGATGTTTTTAAGAAATGAAGTATCTCGAGGATGGGCGGCACAATTGTCTATAAATAGTAGTATTTTACGCCCCTGAGCACTAATTGAGGAATCGAAATTCCTCAAGAAAGCCATAAAAATATCGGTGTTCATCCATGCCTTCTTGTTGGCGTGTTATTTTACTGGAAGTGTTTTTATATTCTTAAAACATAGAGGTTTCAGCGATTTTCCTTCTTCTTCTCAGCTGAGTTTTAGTTTTCTTTATGGGTGGCGGCATTTTAGTTTCAATTTGGAAAAAAAAATGATACGAGATGTGAGGCAATATTGAACGCAACTGACTTGTACAAATCCAGCTACGCGACCAAAAAGTTTGTATGTACAGGAATAATTATTATCATGAATTTTAAACAATTCTACATTTGCATCATAAACAATAATACGCGTGTGGTGGATTTCAACCCAAAAAAAATAGCACAAGCGTCCAATGTGTCTAACATGTACAGTGCATTCCAAAGTGTCTAGACATAACACCTGCACTCGGCTGTGTCAAACTTACTTGCTGATATATGGAGAAATATGCAATAAAAACGGTCAATCAGGATAATATTTGTGACGGGACCAAAATGCTTAGACGGTTTATCGAGGAAATCGGTAAATCGGGGAACGGTCAATGCGGGATTATTTAACATTGTTCTTATGGGAGTTTGACGGGACTATAAAAAATAAACGTTCCATCCGGGAAAACGTATTATGCGAGAACGGTTGATCGAGGTTCCACTGTAGTCTTCTTTGACCGTATCTATCTGTTGCATGGCGCCTTCAAGGTTTACTGTCTGCTGTCAATCTCTTTGCTTCTTCCCAAGTCGTACTACGACTCATATGCCGCCTTCAAGAAAAGACAGGCATGATTCGAACTCCCGTATATCATTCACTTTTTTAAAATCTCATGTTTTCTGAAAAAAAAAAATTGAAAATATAATAAATTTAATTATATACTTAAAATTTTTAGCAAGGTCCAAGCAAAATAACGAAAGACGTAACGCACCCACAATATTCAAAGTATTTAGGTATAACAATTGTTTTTTGGTTATTTCTAGAGAATGGGAAGTACGCATTCCAGCACCTATGAGAGAATTGATGCAAGTGTGGTCTGGAATAGCGCCATCACGTGAGACCCGGGCTGTACTTCGAGAAGCTATTGTGCCGAGGTTAGCAGCAGCTGCTTCTTGTTGGGACCCCACTGTAGACACAATGCCTTTGCATTATTGGATTCTTCCGTGGCACGAATATGCAGGTTTATCAATTTACTGCTAAAATATCTATATAAACGTAAATACGACACACTTATAGTAAAATATGTACAAACAATAATAGGTATAATAGAAAATATTTTTAAAACTGTTTCAGCTGATCTACTCGAAGAATCTGTGTATCCTGAATTGCGATCTCGGTTAGTAGCAGCATTGTCCGCTTGGCATCCAGCTGACGGATCAGCTCTGGCATTATTGAGGCCGTGGTCAAGCGCGTGGGCTCTAGCAATGCCTTTGTTGACACGCTCCCATATCTTACCTCGGCTTGAAAATTGCATGAGAGTTATGCTCGTTGAGCCTGACTGTGATCCAAGTGGTAAGAATTAATATTGCTGAAAAACATTTATTGGAATTTAAAATACACCCATCTCCCGATTTACATGGTACATTTTTTGCGCAGCCAAGAAAAAGCATTTTTTTTTTAAATATGTCCAATATAAATCATGTTTCGAGCGTGCCGCTTTGATGACACTTTGTCACCCTGTCCCTCTTCACTCTTGGTTGACCTACATATGTACACTCTTCAGCCTGAAAGATTTGTTCTTGATGTTTACAGGTGTTTGTAATTCTCTGTTTTTATTTTTTGTTATTAACAAAAATATGGAAAACTACTTTTTTTACAAATTTATTTATATTTGTACATAATATATTAAAACTTTGCTTAAACATTTAATTTAGAGCCTCAAAATACCATACAATGTCACAAACATGCCAGTAAAGAATAACATTATTAGATTGGAAACAAAGATTATTATTAGATTAACATTATTAGATTGGAAACAAAATTTTTTTTGGATCGTCTACAAAAAGGAGAAAAGATATTGTCTATCGCAAACTCTTATGTAATGAAAAAAATCTACTATTCGAACAATAAATAAAAACGAAAAGGCTATTAGATAAAGTGTGATATTAGAAATGTAAACTCTTAGATGGATTAATTTTTGTTTTCAGAAACATGGAGTTGGTGTTCGTGCTGGCAAGAGTTAGTGGGGGCTCGCGCGCTTGCTGGATCTGCAGGCAGAGCCCTGCTTCCGCGGTGGCTTGCATCTCTCGCTGCGTGGCTTAACCGAAGACCTCCACACGCACTTCTCATTGCTCACTACAGCAAGTGGAAGGTGAGATTCTTTTGAAGAAAATTGATTGTCATCACATGTGAAATTATTAAGAGAATTTTTTGTCAGTCTTGTAGATGAGTTCTTATGAGTATGATGAGTAATTATGTTTTCTTATTTTTCTAGAGTATGTTTTCAGAAGAGCTTTTAAAAGAACCAGAATTTGCAGACACCTTTCGTAAAGCATTGGATATGATGAACAGATCGATGGACTCTCCCATTGTTCCTCCGCCGCCTCCTCCTCCCAGGCCTGTCCCGCCTGCCACAATTCAAACCGTGGCACAAATCAACTCTAATCAACAGAAAAGCTTTACAGAACTTGTACAAAGCCGGTGCAATGAACGAGGTATCGGACTCGTACCGATCATTGGTCGGAGCAAAGATGGAAGACCAGTTTATAAGATAGGATCTATTCTTCAATGTTATATTATCCGAAATGTTGTGATGTATTCCTCTGATATGGGAAGAAATTTCCAACCTATTTCTCTGGATGTCTTATTACAAATGGCTAGCACTTAATTTTTTGTTGTGATATAGTGTGGTTCTACTTTCGAAATAAAGTTATTTTACCTGATTATTATTATTATTAGGTATTTCAATCCTAGACAATTACAGTTACAAGTTACAGGTTAAATTAAAATTTAGATCCAAAAAATGAATTTGTTTTCTCATTTCGTTGATATAATAGATAGATAAAATTTTCCTCTATCAAAAAATGTTGTAATCCCTTCAAAATAAATTTCATCATAACACATATATTTTAGTGTCAATGCTGAAAAACGACCTGCCTACTGATTAACATATAAATATTTAAGCAAACATAAAATTTTATGAAACAAACTTCTTTTTACAATATTTCTGTGTACGGCCTGTGCGGGGATGGAAAAATGTGTGCGGCCACATTTTGCGAGGTGTGTGCGTGCACATGCACACACCTTGGTGGGAACATTTTTTTCAGACGTACAGTTTAAAAAGAATTTCTTTTCAACTTTCGTTTGTAAATTGTACACAGCAAGAAGCAGCAGTTCAATGTCGACCGGAAAAGCTACTTAAGCATTTACTTAATGCAATTAACAGATCTCGGAGTCGGGCTCCAGGCTCTAGTGTCGATCCTTTGGGTTGATGTGACAGGTTTGTTAAAGATGAACATACAGTAAAATGACGACGAGGTGTTGCTGGGAGTAGTGGAGTTGTTACTATATCTCAGGTGTTAGTTAGTATGCGAAACTAGGTTGATCCTACTTTCTTTTAACTTAAAAATGTCAATAAAGGCAACATTCTGCTTTACTTCACTCCACTCACATGTCTGGACATCTACAGGGACCAAAACAGTCACTGGCTGACCCTTAGAATATCAGAGTAAGTTGAATCTACGATTATTCTTACACTATAATTGCTTACATTGAGTTTGCATCTTAGCTCGCATTTCAAAGTGTTTGTTTTATATAAGGTGGTCAGATTTTCATATAAATTGCATTTCTGCATGGGAAAACTCAACAAAAAAATTGTCAGAGAGCAAAACGTTATCTTAGAACACATTCACGCTGAAGTATGTAAGGACTCTATATTACTTACATTTCATTTAAATAGTTGAATGCATAGTTTCTCAACCTTTTTGGGCCCGTGGCCCCATTTAAGTCTCATATTTTTCGAGACTCAGGGACACAATTATTTCGGGATTGATGACTGGGAAATTGAAAATAGTGAGAAATTGAATAATTACAAAATAATTTTCAATTCTTTGAAAATTTTGTCACTGGCCAATTTAAAAAAACCTACAAATTTACGGATTTCCTAAAATGAATACGACATGAGACTTTTTTTTAGCTCAAACAATTTTTGTCGCTGCCCGATTTTAAAAACCTGAAAGTTGTCGGGATTTGGCTGTGGCCCTCCAAAACTGTGCTTTGGCTCCCCTAAAATTATTTTTTCTCTGTAGCCCCCGGTTGAGAAACCGTGGTCTAGATAAGATGCAGGCCTTTTACAGGTTTGCAAAATGGGCAAATATTAATTGTTATCATAAATCATACACAACACTGACTGACGACATAATATCCAATCAAAAACGCAAATTAAAGAGAACCAATTTAATAGTCAAGTCAAAAATGGCGTGAATTTGACACAATGACCGTAAACAATGAGGACTATTTTCATAATTCACGAGGCATCAGAAAAATACAACACAACAGAACCAATAGCATATTTTACTTTCTAAAAAAATACATTCTTCCCAGTTTAAGATAACAACGTCTCCAAAATGGCTTACAACAACCACTCATTGTGTAATACAATGTTTTTCAACCTTTTTGGTCCTGTGGCCCCTTTTGAGTGTCTTTAATTTTCTGTGGCCTCCATATCTGTCAAAATTCCACGATTTCGCAAAATGAGTAACTTTTTTTTTATCTCTTCGAAACAAGCTGTGGCCATAGGGCCCTCCATTGAGAAACTCTGGTGTAATACATAGTTTATCAACCTTTTTGGGCCCGTGGCTCCTATTAAGTATTCAACGGTTGTCAACATAAAAGTGACTTCATGGTTAAAATATTTATTTTTGAGCTGTTGCAACAATAATGTGAAGATGCATTTGAGTTTCTAGCCTATTGTTTAAACCAGTGCTTCCCAGATTGGGCTGCGGATAATTTTTTTCAGATTTAGGGGGCCGTGGAATGAAAAAGGTTGGGAAGCACTGGTTTAAACGTTCAAAGACGACCTTTTAAGCTACAGCACCCACTTTTACTCGATCTCAAAATCATCGGGTGTAGAATTTAAAACTTTCGCATCAATACTTTTTTATTGCATTATTCCTTATTACCAGGACAATTTTTATTTTGACGTACCTTATAATGGTTTATTATACTAATAAGATATTGGTCATCAATATTTTTATTTCCAATTTTTTTTTTAATCCATGACCGCTCCTAATGAGGAGCATGTGCCCTCCTAATGGAGGTGTCTCAACAGAAGTTTTTTCTACGAGAACTGTTTGTTACTCAGTCGCTCAACCTTACTTTTCTTCAAAGTGAGTAGTAGGGAAAGAAGGATAAGGCTAGAACAGGACTAGTGGTTGACTAATCGCTATTTCTACACCCAGTTATTAAAGGATCAGAAGGATGGGAGGAGAGGAAATTATGTGAATTGACATCACAAACACCCAGACTTCAATCACAACTTTGAATTGAATAATTCACTGTGATCTTACCGGGAATTAAACCCAGACCTGCGTGATCGGTAGAGCAAGCTCTAACCAACTGGTCCACAGCAGGCGACAATTCTAAAAGTTTTCAAGACAGCTTAATTATCAATCCCAATCGTTAATAATAAAATTCAATTAAAAAAAATTGTATATTTTTTAATTTTTGATATACAGCACACCTACCATCAACACTCGCCGTACCTCACTGCAACTGATACGTTCCTGTCTTCATTTTTTTACAGTTAAATTATCAGATACTATTAACATTATTTCATTGACGTATATAAGGAGATGGATATAACCAGTAGTGTGTGTGTCTGATCCCGAAATTCCGGGATTGACATGGTCGCGATCCCGGGATTGAGAATTTTTTAGCAAATCCCGAAAATTAACACGAAATTGGCAAACTGTGGATTTCAAATTCCTCAGCGAGCTAAAAAAAAAAAAAGAGTTTCTGTGACAATCCGTGGAAAAAATATACCAAATCGGGGATTTCAAATTCCTCGGTGAGCTAAAAAAAAAAACGAGCTTCTGTGACAATCTGGGGAAAAAGTATACCAAATTGGGGATTTAAAATTCTTTGGTGAGCTAAAAAAAAAAAAACAAGGTTTGGAGATAATCTGAGGAAAAAGTATAGGGAATTGAGGATTTAAAATTCCTCGGTGAGCTAATCCCAATCCCGGATTGAAAATTTATCAATCCCGAAATCCCGGGATTGGAAAAAGGCTCCGGGATTGGATACCCTAGCTCAGGGATAGCGAACCTTTTTGGGTCCGCGTGCCAAAAGTTCTCAAATATGTATTATTTCTCGATTGTGTGGCGTGCCCAAGCAGTATTTTTTTAACAAAATAGAAAAAAAAAAACTTGTTTTTGACGTGAATACGTCTTTAAAATTGCTTCCATAGGAAGGCAATTAAAAAAAAACGAAATCGGGGGATACGGTTTGGTGTTGCAGCTGGATAGCTAAATAATTAAAGAATTTATTACGCTATGTAAGGACTGAAATACATCGCGCGGGGCGGAGGGGGAAGCGCCCACATTTTGAGGTAATTTTGCTGCGTATAGAGATTTCTATTAACTATAACTTTTGATTGGTTTTGAAATACAGAGATCGTATACAGTTGGAAAGGGCTTCTCAAGAGCAATCGAATGGTACCATTACAACGACACATGACCGAGTCAAGCAGTGCCGAGAACGTAAAAATGGGGCGTAATATCACCTATTACGAGACGTATTCACATACAACACACGGCCGTGTCCATGACACAGCCACACCCCATTTTTTTTAAACGATTGCCGTTTATCTTGAGAAACATTTGAAAATTAATAAAACGGAATAAATTAATAATTCACGGATTATTTAATCAAATTTTTATTTTTTTAAATACAAAAATATTTTTTTTTTAACTTGAAAATCGTTCGCGTGCCATCCAAATTCTCAAACGTGCCACCTCGGACACGCGTGCCGTAGGTTCGCCATCCTTGCCCTAGCTGCTATGAGTTCGCACCGGCTCTGCCGAGCCGGTTCTTAAGCCCGTCAAGGTTTTTAGCATACCCTAAATATCTGTGATTTTGAATCCAAAAATTCGCGAAAGATTTTAACGAACGAGTCTCTAGATTCTTTCGAATCACTGATCTGTCTGTGAAAATGTGTGTTGCACGCTGCACAGTTGTAGGGATGTTTGCTTTCTCAGTTTAGCCAACCTCTAAGTAAGAACTGTCAGACTGATGGTGAAAAAATATTTTCTTGGTTATGTGGTTAACTTTTACATTTTATTCTAAACAAAGTGAAGTGGTTTTTTTAATTATACGGCAAATGAAATATCCATAGTTAAGTAAGGACTCTTTTCTGCTTACTTTTATTATTGATATATCTATATTTAAATTTCTACACCTATGTCACTAACCTATTCAATTATTTAGTCACAATATTATTCCGTAATTATGTCGTAATATTGTACGTATTTACTATTATAGTAACTATACTTTCCCAAATCTCATTTAATTGTATCGATTGATATTAGCAATGTTTGAATGCATTTTTCAGTGTATGTTATAAACTATAATCCTCAAATA
This sequence comes from Himalopsyche anomala, assembly GCA_031772345.1. Lineage (NCBI taxonomy): Eukaryota > Metazoa > Arthropoda > Insecta > Trichoptera > Rhyacophilidae > Himalopsyche > Himalopsyche anomala. The sequence continues at coordinate 19,594,150 of CM062821.1, read as the reverse complement.
TATAAATATTCTCTTGTTGCTATTCTGTTTTAATATTAATACCAAAATAACGTGAAATAATATTTAGACATTTACATTCCAACTTATAATATTATAGCATGAATGCATAGTAATTTACATCTCATAAAAGACTCCTACTACTCAAAATTATCGTAACTGATCCCTAATATTATAATATGACCGGTGGGGATTTACATTTTATTAGCATATTTGTCTTTTAAAATAAAAGTTTTATTACATGAAATAATCAATAGTATGTAGCAATAAATAACTAAAATAGTAAAAAATACTTGTACATAAATATGTAATCTTCGTTTCTATTGGTCCTTTGTAATTAATATATTAAAATCAATACAAGAATATGTATGTAAGTAAAATAACCTCAAAAAAATGTATTAAAGAAAACATCGCTTTCGATGCATGAATAAGCATGGTTAACTTTTCAACTTCGCAATAAATTTATAGAAGGTACGTCAGACCATATCAGAAGGGGTTGGCAGCCGAAATAAACAAATTCAATGAAAAATATGTTACTGTTCAAGCACGCCACTGCGTCCTTTCTGTTACAATAACTGGTTAGTGGAAGAGTATACGAAAGATGTTTTTAAAATTTTAACTAGCCAACTCTTAACAACAATCAATTCACGATGAATTGACGCCATAATGATTGATGTCACTGGTATAGAATACGACACCTTTAACATTTTCTTTTTTTTTTAAGAAATAAATATAAACTTTTCTGATGAAGGGCCAACTTCGGGGATTCAAAATGCGCGATGGGCCGCAAGTAAAATACCATTTTATATGTACGCCATTTATTATCATGAAAAAAAACAATCTCATGAGAGAAATTGAACCGTTTTACGTCTTTTAACATTTTTTTTAAAATTCAGGTGTTAATTTTGTAATTGAGATTCTTAAAACTGCTGGTATCGTTGTGTTCAACGGTAATGTTTTTATTGAGGTTCATGATTGAAAATGTTTGTTCACATGTTTAAATGATCCAAAAATAACGAGCATTTTTCGAGCAACATCTTTAAGCTGGTTGAATTTTTCCGAATTAATTGCGTTATAAAATTTGCAGATTCTTCACGACGGTACAATTCCCTTAAATTAAAAGATAAAACGTGAATGTTTTTTAAAAATATAATACTGCTCGCGGGCCGCAGAAAAATACTCGGCGGGCCACAGTTTGCCCGTGCCTGATGTAGATGATCTCAATTACTTACTCGAATATTCGCTGTTTGTTCTAACAATTTCGTTCGATTCTATTGGCTTATTCTGAAGATGGGTTTTTTCAGTCAATTATTTTGACAATGGTACCAACGATAAATGCAAATCAAATATAACCCCATGTTTCATTTGATCGGTTGATCAAATATATATATGATAGCGAAACCGGTGCTGATCCATAATTTGATAAAAAAGTTTTATATTTTCAAGTACATATAATATAATAATACTTGATAAAGCGTAACACTTGAAATATATATCGACTGTGAAAATGAAAAAGGACATAACCCACAGTTTTTTCAAAACAAGTTTTTTTCGATAATCACAATGCATCAAACTTGATACACGTTATATCAAAAGGATGCAAGCTGCAAATGCCGAATTAGTATCTTGCAAGTAATTGCAAAACTTTATGAAAAACATGTCATTTGATAACGTAGCCCAAGTTCTTTAAAAAATGTTATTAAAATTAAATTGTTTATGGAATAAATTTCAATCCACGTATTTTGTATAATCTAGAACTCTTGGGTTAGCTAATTTTTTGGTTTGAAATTTGGACAAAACACTATTTGCATGAAACTTGTGGACAAAACACTATTTGAATGAAAATGAAGAGTTTTTAGTTATATCATAATTATTAATTTAATATTTTATTAATATTAGTGAGCATATGTATAATTATTTACATATTATCAGTGATTTTTTCACCATGTGATGCGGTGGAACGGCGTTCCGGCACCTTTTTTCTCGACATTTTTAATGTTTCAAATCAATATTAGTAAAATATGATTTTTATTTTCATTTGATTTTTTTTTCTGTCGAAAGCCGTTTGACTTAGACTTAGAATCCACTATTTCCCAATCTTCGCCCAACAAATCGACCGAGCCAATTTACTTATAAACTTCTTGATATTCTTCCGGAGTCAAAATTGGTTGTATTTTACATAGCATTCTATCTGCTGAGCCAAAAACATGGTCTGCTAGTAAATAGCTATGACAGTGTACAGGCAGTGGAGTAGGAAGGAGTCCTGCCACCCAGGGGGGTCCTTAAATTTGCCGCCCCCTAAATGTCCTCTAATTTTGTTTTCAACTCACTTCTGTTTTTTTATATATGAACTAGGAGTTTTTAAGGTTTTTGACGGTGTTTTTTTTTTTTTGTTTATAAATACAATTTCTCGAAAAATTGTGTATATATTTTTGAAAATGTCGCCCCAAAAATCTGCCGCCCCTATCGCACCCCCTTGCTACGTTACTGTGTACAGGGGAATATAGTTCGACTCTTTTTATTATTGTTTCAGCCTTGAATATGAAATGCATTATTGTTTGGGCAATAACATCTTTTATATTTTGTGTCACATCTATCACACAACATTCGAAGATTTTTTCCTTGTACATTTTTTAAATGGTGTAGCAAGGATGATGAAATTTGTTGTCTTCCTTTCTCAGTTTTTTCTTCTGGCCAGGTAGACACGGTTTTGTGGCATCGGGATCAGCAATGCAGAAATTATAAAAAAACGGGTTGTCATGCTCGTCTCTTTAGTCACTTTTTGTATTGAGGAAGCAATGGTAGTTAGTATCTTGTCTCAGTTTGACAGGCTGGGAATATATTATAATAAGGTGTAAAAACGTTACATCCATTGAATGTAGAATATATTTTCTTTTTGGGTCCAGATCGTTTGCGCGTGGAATTTTTCTTTTTCTAGATCCAATATTGGCTTGTCCAATTTACTCTTCACTATCTTCTTGCATCGTATGTTCAAAAAATAAATTTCGTATTTAAAAAAAAAGCTCGTAGAAAGCACAACTTATATTAACAAATACAGTCAGTGAAGAAAGTATACTAGTTCCAATTTTCATGCAAAATGTGTTTTGTCACACATCCAATATGCCGGCTTCTACGCTGTGATTGGTTGAGAGGACAAAACATCTTTTGATTGAATTTGGGTGTTGGAGAAAACACGTTGTGCATGAACGTGTCAACTTTATGATTTATTTTTTATAGGAAAGAACTTTTTTTGAACGTTAATTGTGATTCCCATTCATAGATTTCATTATTGACTATCAGAACTGATATTAAACAGCATTTTTTTAAAATTTGTGACAAAACACTTTTTGAATGTTTGCTCCTCATGTTGAATTTGCTAAACACACAAGCAGCACGAAGTTTGACTTTCTTTTTATCATAACAAAGCTACCACGGCGTATAGGGAAGTATTTCATGATGTAGAAAAGCTATCAATTAATTAAGTGAATCGTATTCGCGCATACCTGTCTCCTTGGAAGCCAATTGGTAATGCTTCGAACAAATTGAGTCGCATAATATTCGTTACATATTATGAAATTGAATTGGCCTTTATGAAAAATGCACCGTGTGAAAAATGCAAGCATGAAATGCTTCCCTGTTCAGTTGTTGTGACGTTCGTACCGTAAATTTTAGGCAAATCGTTAATATCATTTAAAAAAACATATTAAGTACCAATTTGGTCTTGTGTTATTCAAGTATACATAACCACCACGTGAATTGCAGTTTTTAAATACTCGCAGGTTAAATTATGTAGAAAATACTAGTTTAAAGATAATTGAACTTTAAGCATTTTGAATAGCGAATCATGATTTAATTTGTTTCTTTTGCGGTTTATGATAAATGATAAAAGTAGGTTTTTTGTATACTATTATCTATCTGTATCTAGTTATTTTACTAATCTCGCTGATGCTTTGAAGTTACAGGGAACAATTGTAAATGTAAGATTTTTTGTTTAAATGGGCCATTTTCTTTTTAAATCAAAATATGTATGTCAGTGTTTCTTTATAAAGGTTTACATTTCAGCAATCGATTGACATACTTATCTTAAAATCAGCTTTTTTCACTTTATCTCACGTTGCTTCATGGTGGGGAATTGCGCTCAATTGTATTTATAACGTATATCATTCAGAGAAACAATATCAACAGTGAAAGAAATGTCATAATAATATTAAATGTGCGATTTTGTAGAAAAAACGATACTTTTTATGTCAAAAAATCGTCAATTTTTATTTTCTATCAATTAAAAAAAATTGTTAAAAATTAACAAAGACCAAGATTGCATTAACTTTTGAAAAACATATACAGTGGAACCTCGATTCTACGTTTTTCAAGGGATCGTAATAAATGAACGAATAATGCGGGAAACTGATAATGCGGGAAATTTTCAAATAACAAAAAAAAATGTTTAATTTTCAAAAAACTCATTTATTTATTAATTAAAGAACAAATAAATGTTTTAACTTGCTTAATACAAACTAAGTAGCCTATTTGCAGTTTGGGACTTAAATTTTAACAAACACTCTTCAAAATCGCGTATATTTTTAAGTCAACTAACTCCTTTTTGCTATGTTGACTCGTTTTTCTCCTGAATTTTTTCCAATGTCTTTAATTATTTTCAGTTTCTCAACTAGAGTTCTAGTTTTCTTCATTTAGGTATTTTAGTTTTAACTTTTGAGTTAGAAAAATTTACGCAACCAGATGAAATGTAAGATTATTTATGAGCGAAAAAAATATTCTACAAAAATGGTCAATCGGGATAGATAGTAACTGGGACGGAACGATAATATTTAAATGATAGATCGAAGAAATCGGTAAATCGAGAAATGATTAACGTGGAATTACTAAACATTGCTATTACGGGGTGGGGTCTTGGTCGAGTAAAAAATAAGCGATCCATGCATAAATCGGCAAGATCGGGGTTTCACTGAAAAAAACGGGAAACGAAATGCGAGGTAAGATTATTTATGAGAAATATTCAACGAAAACGGTCAATCGGGATAATATTTTTGACGGGACCAAAATATTTGAACGATAGATCGAGGAAAACGGTAAATCGGGGAACGGTTAATGCGGGATTATTTTACATTGTTCTTATGGGTGTTTGAACGGGACTATGAAAAATGAACGAACCATGCGGGAAAACGAACAATGCGAGAACGGTAGATTGGGGTTCCACTGTACATGAAACAAATATTTCGCAATGAAACGATTTTTAATAAGCAAGTAAAAGAATTATATTTATATATAGTAAATTATATTAAGTAAAAGAATTATATAAATTAAATATATTGGTATATATAATGTATTATTATTAAAAAATAGATACGCTCACACGTGCACGTAGGCCTTCACATTTTTTAGTTAGCGTTATTCTGAAGTGTTGATGGCTTATCGTGTCTCAAAAAGGGCATTCTAAATTTAATTCTGGTAACGCATCTGACGAAAAACTAGTTCAAACGAACCATTAACTTAATTGTCCGAGAAAACTAGAAACAATTTTGCCCTAAAGCCATTCAAATCGGAAATGAACTGCAACGTTATCGGCAATATGGAACTAGTTTTTTAACGATTTATAATAATGAAGGCACGTATCAGAATATATTTACAGCAAGAAAGTAAGTTAATCAAGTCGATATCAATCGAGAACAAAACTTTCGGAAAATTATTGCAGGTTTTGGATTGATTATTACTTCTCCATAATTTACTTAGTTTATTCTAATATCGAAGTCGTATATATATATTGTAATACATAAATTACCGAAAATGGGATCCCATTATTTCGGCTGATTTTTTTTTTAACAAAACTTTATAGGTAATGACAAACATAAATTAACAAAAAAACTATCGTCTCGGCTGGAGTATAATAAAATTATTTGATATAAAAACATGAAAACATGAAATTAAGATATATTATCAATCTATTTCGTTCTCTTCGCGCTATAAATAAATTTACGTTTCCAGTACAAATTTAAATAATCTTTGGAATCACTGGTTACTTTGCAGACATTTATTTTTATTTTAAAATTTTGATTTTTTATATTACCAGTTTGAATTTTAATTTCAAATTTTAATACATAAAAGCCAATCGGAAAGCATATTTAGAGGTAAAATGATATCAGCTCATTCAATACCGCCATTATTATGTTAATAATAAAATTTATATTCCGGTTATATGATGTAATGTAAACTTGTGATACAACCGTCTTGTACTCACAGTGGATTTTTGAAATTATTATTATCTTCTCAGACATTTCGTGGGTCGGGGCATATATTCAGGTAAGTCAGAAATTGTCATTTTGAGATACAGCCAAAACAAAAATCAAAAACCTTACTGCACACTTAAAAATATGTTAAGACTGCAAATGCGCCTTCTCGATACGACTTAACTGACTACACACACTGAAAGAGTATTTTTTTAGTCGATTGGCATTAATATTTAGCATTTTTCATTTTTTGTGACTTATCTGACCTCACACCTTGTCTCAATTACTCTTGTACCTGTTTATTTTTTTCATAATATATTTATCAAAATAGCGATTTTGTTACTGAAAAATAATAATTATTTTTATTGAAGAATTGTTACTAATATAACTGCGCTCACATTTTTACTATCACGTGCACTCTTAGTAGGTATTGCGGAGCTTGCCGTACACCTGAATTGGTCCAAATTTTTACTTTAAAGCCTTATTGATTCCAAATAATATTGAATGTGAAAGTTAAGTATCGTTTATGGCCATTTCGTATGTATAATATAATCCGTGATGCAATTAATACTTGTAGAAGTGGCACCCGATGGGAGTTTATCGTTTAACCACTGATATAAGACATAATCAAACACATTTATTTGTGTAAATTTGGTACATTAAAACACATACGAAAATAAAATTTTGAATTTATCAATTTATTATTTTAGCTAATTTTATAGCAGATGTGCACATCTAACGAAAGATAAGTCCCGGTACATTCCCGTTTAAGCTGTATCATAAAATGCACGACCATATGCAGTTTTTTCATCATTTATCTCACGAAAAAGCGCTTTTAAACTCAGTCATGTTGATAGTTAGTCAAGTAACTAACCGTTAATAAAGTATCTCAGTAAAACCATATAAAGAAAGAATCTATAAGTATTGATCTTATTATGTAATCGATACTATCCTTTCGATTATTCGGTATGTTGGTGTTATGTTGGTAAGTGTTATAAAGGAATCGGTACACACGTGAAATGCATCTCTAGTGTGCGTCTGTACACAAACTAATATTAGTGTGAGTAAGCGTAAGTCTGTTAATTGAATATGCACCGATTAAATTAAATAAATATGATACCGCAAATTGGGATTGAACCGAGAAAAGTTTTGGTGACTCTTTTTTTTATTTTTTTGTATTTTTTGTAGGAAAAAACTCAAAACCCTATAGTAATTTACCGGTTTGCCCAAATTATCTCCGTGATTCGTTTTTTTTTATACCTCATCGAGGAATTTGAAAATCTCAAAACCCTATAGTAATTTGCCCAAAATATCACCGTGACTCGTTTTTTTTTTAGTCATTCCAAATCCAAAATTCTATAAATTTTCGGGATTTGCTAAAAATTTCTTAATCCTGAAATCTCGGGATTACGGGATCGCAAAACTGAACGGGATTCGGGATCCTGGGATTGGAGAGCCTAGTCGCGACCTACTAGTAGATAGCGAGATGATTAAAAAATAGATCGTAAATTATTTTTTTTAAGATTTCTTTTAAGAATAATGCTCCTCCTATTTTAGATTAAAAATATGGAATATCAACATTTTTAACGTTATTAATATATGTGAAAATTATTTAATTTGAATGTATTATTTTTTATTACTATATTTAACCAAAATAATATGTTAAAAAGATTACCGTTTAAATGCCCAATGATTCAGATGATAATTTACAACTAGTCTTCGAAAGATCAAATCGACCGCGGACCGTGTGAATGGGGGATTTTTCACTAGTTTAGTTATTCTCAGAGTAGGAAGGTTCATTCCTCTCTGTTTATGAAAGAAGTACTTGTCTTGAAAAATATAGTAATGTTAAAACGTCGAAACACTTTCAGCTCGCTATGTTTTCCTTTCCCTATTTATGTGAAAATATATCAGTCCGGGTGTTAATATTAGTAAATATGTGAGTATTTAAAACGTATATATTGTAAAACCCTTTTATTGTAGTGTACGGCCAAATCTTAATCTATATATTAATAGTCGATAAGGTCCGTCCGTCCGTCCGTATGTATTATGTCCCCGGTTTCGCCTTTTCGATGACGTCAAGTAAGACCGACAAAATTCTAAACATTATATTATTTACAATTTAAATACTGCAGGGGTGTCGATATATGTCCCGAGATCTATTTCTTCTTCTACGAAATATATTTGTTGCAAACTTAAACATTTCAATTATTCTAAAAATTATATTAATTACAATTTACAATTTATTTTTCACGCCAGTAAATTTTCTGACTACTTAAAAATGTAACAAAAATACCCCCCCCCCCGTCGAGGTCAACGGGCTTACAGCTAGTATTCACTAAATGCCCAAAAAAATACTAAAATTATAAAATGTATTTCTTTTAACGGTTAATCTTGAGAGTTCTTTATGTGCAGGTTTTTCAGAGCACATCACATTTATAACACACATGCGAGATTGGGTAGCCGGTTGTATTGTATAAAGTTTATACATATATTATACATTATAGATACTATAAAATAATCGAACAACAATATGAAATGGGATAGTGATAAATGTTGATCTCTTTTTACCAATATGATGTGTTCTTTGTAAAGTTGTCTTGAGTGAAATAAACAGTAAAATATTTTACTCGTAATGTTTGAAGAATCAAATTGTCCTTTTGTAACTTTCGGAACACGTATTTGCGTGAATCTGTCGCACTCAGCATACTAAGAAGCATCGTCTACTTTGTGTTTTGGGGATTGGCTTTGTTAAGCATTGTATAATAATTTTCATATCGCACGATTTTTATTAGATTGCAATAAGTTAAAAAAAATATTTTCACAGAAACATGCATCGTTTCATTTCAAAAATATTGGTGCGATGAAAAACTCTGCATGTAATAAGTTTCTTGAAATATAATAACAATATAAAAATAAATATAATAATTCAAAAACAAATTCCAAATTTAATTTTTTATGTCTTCAGTGACAGCTATCGTACATTCACTTTTTGATTTTTATTTGAACAGTTTTATTACAACTTTGAGAAAACTTAGACCAATTGATAAAAACATTGTTAGATGGAATGTATGGATATTTTTAATTTATAAAACATTATGCTGATGGCGTATGATACGCATAGTTAATATTATATATTATAATTCTTTGTTAACATGTTATTGGACCTCAGTCGTCAATCAGTTTTTCTGTAGGTTTCAGAACCGTGCTGCTAATTAAATTACTGTAATGAAACCAACATAAATCTTCTGAAGAAATTCTCCACAGAAATCTGACTTTTAACCATTAATAACTTATTTTATATAAACTCAATGGAGATAAATTCAATATTATTATAGCTGAACAAAATTTTGTAGTAGGTATAGATTATTATTTTGAGAAACCGTTTCTTTTTGAGAGAAACATTTTTTTAATACTGTCTTAAATCTCAAGAATCACAACTACGATCAAGAACACTGCCGTATGTGTTACTTATATTTCTAGCACAGTACTGAATTAAAATATTATGTATAATTATGCTTCGCGAGTTAAACTTTTATGCTATACACATGTGCTAATAAATCACAATAAACTACGATCAGAGTTGGTTTCGTTGTACTGTGTATATTATAAAATTGTTTCTATCCACCGTAACATAACGGCACGAAGAGAAAGTGATATTGTTTTTTTTAATGTTTATTTATATAAAAATGTCTCGGCTGTAACAGTGCAGTGAAATTATTGCAAGTAGCCGTGTCGTGCTCGTTTTATTCTGCGACTGCGTTGTCTGTTAATATTCATCGAAAGCGTTTATAATATCGTGTCAAGTAGGAAAACTATTTGTAAAAGCGAGGTCGCTTTGACAAGTTACTGTTGTGCGTTCTCTGATCTTCCTGTGGTTATTTTACTGCCGCGATATCTGTTTACAGTAAATACTTCTATGTTCGATCTTAGTCGGGTTCGGTGAAACAAAACATTGATAGAAGAAAAGTTTATTTCAGTATGTTATCAAAATATTTAAAATTTAACAGAATGAATAGGCCACATTCTCGCAATTATGTTTATTTACTAACCTTTTTTTGATCAATAGAGATTCACATATAACCAAGCAATACTATTTTTTTCTTATTTACATAATGAAAAAGATAATAAAATCATCTAGTCGCTGTATCCTATTCATTGTTCTCAAAATATGTAAAATATTTTTTATTTAACAATGTATAAATAAATCACAATAAAATCTATTTCAGGAAAAGTATGATATCAAATAACGGTATGATAAGTACTGTATTAAACGATAGCTGTAAAATTGATATAAATGAATTACTCATGAAAAAAAAACACTATATGTCTCAAATCTTAATCTCGTGGTTAAGTTGTCTTATAATAGAAAAATATAAATTTTATCCAAATGTAATGTAAATTTAAATTATAGCAATTCTACGTTTAACTGGAAATATTATTCGTTGGAAACTATTTTTTGTATTAATTCCACATTTTTTCGACAGTATTTATTTATTATTTTTCAGTATTTAGGAATAACTCATTAAAGCTACCTTTCTTACCTAATTTACTTTTAATTTAATGTAATTTTTAACTAATAATCAGTAGCTATTACATTTTTGCAAGTGGTACTAAACTTTTAAATAATTGTTATAGATAGTTTTATTCAATTATAATTTGCATTATTATATATTTGTAAATTCTTGTCATGAATTTTTATTTCTTGTACCAATTGCATAATATACTGTATCTTAAGTTTTCCTCAATTCCATATAAATATACCTGCATCGATAAAAAAACCATAGGTTGATAATTCTCGTGATGAGCGAAACTGGCCTTAGTCTTTATTAAAAAATGTGAAATGTGTACAGAAAATGTGTTTTTTTTTTTTTTTAATTCTGCGAATACGTACCACAATCTACAATAACCTTGATTTCATTGTATATAAGTGTTTATTATTTTACGTTTTTGTTTTAATATCTGTAAATATTGATTGACGATAAGTACACAATGGTCAGAACGACATGGGTGTCTCTTCGTATAGCTGTCTTTATACAAACCACAGATATTGGCACTCCTGAGAAATATGATTGTTTGCTAATATTTTTGAATTCAATTGTTATTGGCAACCTATTTATATATATATATATATATATATCATTTATACTTATATACGTCTTCTCCGCAATTATTTGAAAACGAGTACTTTTCTTGGTTCCTTTATTGCTTTTGAATCCTCAAAATAATCACCATCGAAATTTGTAAGCAGGCGTTTCTATTAGTAATCATTATCTATTTAGTATCGGATTGTATTACAACAACGCACATGTAAGGTTGGTAAAGATATTTTGAGAATACATCAAGATTTCAACTGAAGGTGCTTGGTGGAACTTTAAACGAAAATGTTCAAATATTGTACACTTCCACATTTTGTATCACTAACGACCATAGTTTCGCCTTTCGGCTTCTTCAAGCATTTGAGTGCACGGATGAACGATTAAAATATTCGTAATATCATTTTAGGCACTCATTCGTCTCATTCTATGAAAAATATTATAACAAGGTAATTTTATCAGTTTATTCTTATGTGATAACGGTAAAAATCACTCGCGTAATCTACTAAACGATGGAATAATAAGAACGTGCTTTCATATTTCTTTGATAAGTAACAATTAATATCTGCAAAATAAAATTTCTTGTTAAACTGTCGTTTTTGTATAATAAAAATCATTCTGCAATGAACCCGCGACTGAATTATAATTATGTTATTCAAACATATTTTCTGTATAAAATAAATCTTCTCTCGTGGGACATCCCTAGGGATTTCCCAAAAATCCATCGCGCCCGAAAGCTTGTTAGATACGGAAAAGTAAAACAAGCCTGTTGCCTTTTTGATCCCAGCTTCTAATGGGAAAATAAAAATATTCCAATCATCCTGGCGAACCTTCGCTCTTGTCAATCATTTGCAAATGCGGGTTTGTTTTGGACATCTCATCATTACAAATATGACGCACATGGCAGTATCTATACTACAATATATTAGGTATACTATAAAATGTCCGACAGTGTTTCCCTCCACGATTATATTGAATCGCTCTGTCAATTTCAGTTGTGGCCTGACTCTCGCCGAGTAAAGTTGTGCACGAATAGTACGTAACTTAATGTATAAATAAATTTTAAAATTTTGCGCGTGTTTTGTTTTAAGTGTTTTGCATCGTCCGCAGATCTGTAATAGCGAGACGCACTGAGCGAGAACTCTTCCGCTGTTTAATTATGTAAGTAGATTTTCATATGGAAACTCGAATTTCTCATTATTTTTCAATTTTACCAGTGGATTTAACATTTTAGCTAAAGGTAATTTTTTTCGCGGTTTTGTTTCGCACTGTATATCAACACCAGATGATTTATATTTCCATGAATGAAAACAGCTGTCTTCTTTCAATGTCAGTGATCTGCCAAGCGTCGTTGTTGGTATACATACTTTTTACAAATTTTGTGTTCTCAATATAAAAAGACGTTAATTTAAATAATATTTTGGATCATTTAGTGTTTTTAGAATTTTTCTTGTTGCATAGCACACATTTATTGGTATATTTATCTATCTATATCATAATTTAATGTACATTTTATGTCAAATCGTTTTAGCCGCAATAATTTGGTTTGTCAATATTCTTAAAAAACAACGAAATGATAATGTGATGTACATTTAATACAAATTAAAGCTTTTATTTTGAAAATGATTATTTTGGTATTTAAACCAACCGTCAATGCCATTTATTTATATAAATTTCAATAGTATTATTATAATACCAGTAATTTTACATGTTGCTCTTGACATATTTTTATTTTTACTGAATCTATAATATATAACTATGGTTTGTTTAACATACTTATACTTTTATCTTATCCAAGAAATGGCAAACATGCAAAAACGTATTTAGGATAGATTGTGTCAGGAAGCGCATTATTGAAGAAAATATTGTTTTAACTTTACCTAGTTTTTACCTTTAATTCAGTAAATAATTTACTATTTACTCTAGAACTAGTTAAAATGTTATGGAAACTTTTGTGCTTCGGATGTAAACTTACTGGCTCCATATATAATTAATGTTTATTTTAGACGTTATACAAACTATCGGCCCTAAATAGTTATTCAATAAATGAATAGGAAATAGAATGTAGATCTTTACCAAGAATTAATCTAACGCAGCAAAGAAAGTCGACCTATATATTCTTATGTTTTTAATTTGTATAATCCTAATAGACAGATTAGTGATTAGAATGACAATAAATCATTCAATAAAACAAATGACTTGACAATGACTGGTTGATTAATATAAGTCACAGAAAATTGATCGGAGATTAAAATATTATAAATCGTATCAATGAATCCTATATCGAAAATGAAGTTGTGATTTATGATATTATATGTACACCATTAAAAAAACTCCCAAATGGCCCATTATCGCTATTATTAAAACAAAATATTAACAATAATTATTACGCCTTCAAGAAGTGAAGTGAGCCAAATGGTAAAACTTTTCTATTCGACTTTAAAGTACAATCATGTCTTTAATTGGTGTTTTTTAGATTTCATATTTTTATTTTGTAGAAATAACACTATTTTAATGTGTATTTACTAATCTCACTTCACTTTTACGATACTTTAAGACAGTGATGCACAACCTTTACCTTCTAGCGGGCCGCATAAAACAAATTATCGAGGGTTCGGGCCGCAAAGAAAAAAATGATTTAAAGTACGCTCATTTCTTTTTTATACAGAACATATGTACGTTCCATGTAAAACAGCCTTAAAACCGTGTAAAAAAAGATTAAGTGAATTTAGGTAAATGAGTAATAGGTACCATTTTATTATTTTGACCGTGTTATTTCGAAAATAAATAAGCCATGCAAAAAAGGATTGTGAGTACTCGCTTATTAAAAATCGTTTCATTGTGAAATATTTATGTTTCATTTATATGCAATTCATAAGTTTATGCGTTCTTGGTCTTAATTTTTAACTATTTTTTTTTAATTTAACATAATATTTTAAGCCTGTTTCTATGAAGCGATTTATTCTCCTTAATTGAAGAAAAAGCTTGTTTACATTTATTAAATAAATGTTTTACGTTTTAAGGCCCGCCAAAAAATTCAAAAAGGGCCGCGGTTTGTGCACCACTGCTTTAAGACATGTAGAATATTATAACACTTGTAACTCATTTTTTCATAATACCATTGGGCTCACTTCACTTCTCATGGGCTCATTTATGAAAGACCTTTTCCTTTTTCAAATGAACATATTGTGTATACACGATAAAAAAAAACATACACAAAACTTGAATTATAATTTACGAAACAAAAAAGATTTTTTTGCAGGAAAACAGTTTGTAAAAAACACCTGGAAACAATGTATGTACTTTAAATGTATATTTTAAAACAAATTCTTCCTACAAGCGTGGATTTGGAAAAAAAAATGAAAAATACTTTTTTCCATTACCGGTTATGATATATGCCGATAATTTGGATTTCCTTGCCAGGAGGACTGCTTTTTAAGCAAAGTAACATTTTATCACTGCAGTCAATAGGGAATTCGTCATTTGTATCAAATGGGATAGCTCAAAATAAAAACTTAAATTCCATGAATTATGATTACAATACTTATCACGCATTTTTACAAGTTTTATGTGTCTAACTTCAATGTTTGGTTATAATTAAATAATGTGCGATTGCGCTAATCACCTGATTCGATTACATTCTTTTTTTAAAATATCGGCGCTATGTAAATATAGCAAATATTGCATTATTCCGCAGTCTTTCAAAATGGCTTAATTAGTGGCAAAGAACATACCATTGCGCCAGATTATTCAATTTATCATCGCGCACATATCGCTAAATGATTATTCCTTGGTCTTCTATTTCCACACCTCTCTTTTGTTGACTGGCAGTGGGATTTGCATTCACGCTATTACTATATTGTGAAACTCATCACGTAACTCCGAAAATATATTTTTTTTATGTCATCACGCCGAAAAACTTTCTTCCAAATACATTTGAATAATATTTTGAGCGTCGCCGTGTCTGCCTCGAAACAAACTCGTACGCATTGCATTACGAAAAATCAAGATAACGGTAATGTGCCCTGATAGTAGCGAAAAAATGAAGTGGCAACAAAGAGTCTTAACACTTCGCCCGAAAATTTCATCGTTGCTATTCTAAATCCATATGGATCTCAGCTTCTGCGCTATCCTGAATTTCGATCTAAACATTTTCAAGTCATTTTTCGACGAATATAATATGAATAAGAATCGTTACCGAAAACGTGGCGTGGTTGCATCGACTAACCATTAAAGTTTTAACGTCTTATATAATTAATCTAAATATAGAGTTGGGGTGGTAAACTCACACGGTGGAGTGATCGTAAATATATGTAGATTATGTTAATAAATATAAATAAACATATAACATAGGAGTGGATATTATAGATAGGTACAGATTTGTTTTATCTAATCAGTGCAGTTTTACAATATACATAATACGCAGTGCTTTTTCCCATGTAACGCGGTGGAACGGCGTTCTGGCACCTTTTTTTCTCGACATTTTGAATGTTTCAGATCAAAAGTAGCAACATTTCATTTTTTATTTGCTTTGATTTTATTTTATTTTCTTTGAAATGAAAGCGCTTAGTTAATCACTAGTACTGTCCTAGCCATATCCATGTCCTTATATTCTTACTCTTTTGAAAAAAGAGAGGTTAAGCAAGTGTGTAGCAAGTAGTTTTTGTAGAAAAAAACTACTGTTGAAATACCTCTATCAAGAAGTCATGTGCACCAACCACATTGGGAACGGACATAGAATAGAAAAAAACTATTGACAGGAAGTGATTCCTGGCACTTTCGGCACCTTTTTTTTTAAAAAAAAAGCACTGATAATACGTTTCAATAATGGAATTATAATATTTTATGTAGTAAAAACGTACAATATTGTATCAATCAACAATGTGATGAAAAGTGAATTAAAAAAAGAGTAGTGAATCAATTCTATCCGACATGTATTCCAAAAATAGAGCATTAGTAATATTCAAGATATTAAATCTGCGATGACAATTTATCGTTTTCTTTAAAGCCATGACGACATTCTGGACAGTTCTGTTTTTCCCATCTCTTAGCCGCCGTTCTGCGAAATATAAGAAAATGTATATTGAAACAAATAGCAATTGTTTATGGCTCGCTGTACAATATTTTTTTGACACGCATTGTCTTATTTTTAGACATTAACGCACTGTGACCACTCTAAGAAATACGTTATGTGAATTTAATATTAGATAAGTATATTTCATAAATGTCAATATTTAAAAAAAAACCCAAATCATTTCTCTGAAAATAATCAGAATGTCATATTTTTTAATTGGTAGTTCGTATTCTTAGCATTATATGTTATATTATTCCATACCGTTATAAAATGTTTAAATTCTTGGAGACTCAATTCTAAAATATTTCTAAGTCACTATAAAGACACCCCAATAAAGTTTTACAAACATTGAAAACATAGGTACTATAAATTTTATATTTGGATACTGCTTTTATCTCTATTACAAAAATGTTGGCAACAGTCAAATATTTGAGAAATCCAGTATCAAACACGGCTAAGTCATGTTTTTGACGATGTTCACTTTTTTTATAAATTCCAGTAGATAATTGAAACGCCAACAATTTAATATATGTTACATTACAGTTTTAAAATTATACTACAGGTGTATAAATAAAGACTTTACTATAAAAAGTGGCTAAGTCATTGAGTGATTTGAATCGGCCAATTGATTGTCATTCAGTATTTTGTATGGATTTTAAACGCTTAAAGTTTAGTATCTGGGATTTTGTAGTTATTTAAGTTAATTCGCATTAAAATATCGCTAGAAAGTAGTCAATCGTTTCGGCTCTCCTGAAAAAAAAGTGAAACTGACTTGGCCGTGTTTGATACTCACCACCTCATTTTGAATAAAATTATTATAACATGTGGATACTTTTCACCAAAATTTGACGGCACAATACATCTTGAGAGTTGTTTTTTACAAAATATGAACATCAATCAAATATGTCGCATTTAAAAAAATATATTAACCTTGCGGTAAATAAAAAATTAATTGTATAGTGAAACAACATGTTCAAATAAAGTGTACTAAATACCATAAAATAAATATTTATTCAAAACAATTAATATTGTATGAAAAACAATAAATTTGCATTTCAATTATAACACATCACTCAATAAGTTCGTAGGATGCATCACGTATTAGTCTTAGGTTGACTCAGCAATACCACTTCTCTACCATTTGTCTTGGTAGACCAGAGTCCGAATAACACTCGTCAAGCCATTGCGTTTCTTGAGCGGTATTTTTCCCATTAAAAAGCAATGCTTTATCTACGCACGAAATTCAGATTTTTCTATTGTTTTGAAAATTACAAAAGTAGCGTCACTAAAACCACTGTAACTAATAAACTAAACGTCAGATTGTTATGAAATTTCGACACGTATTATTTGAAGGTTGGTACTTGGTTGAAATCATATGGATTTTTCAATAGTGACGCCATCTATATGTCACTACGAACTTATTGAGTGATTCAAAATTTGTCTTAAAAATGTTGTGATAAGAAATAATAAATAACCTAATTCAATACGAAATGGCATCAGTAAATTTCCTCTCTTTATTGATACTGGCCCATTTTTAATAGTTACTATGATAATATTCTATGATACTGTATTATCTTTTTTAAACACAATTAAGTACACACATAACAAATTGTTGAGACTTTTTCCAAAGACTTGAATGACATATTTATCATTGGAAACCAGTTACGAACTAGCCGGTTCACGGTTCACGTGCTTTTATTTGCCCAAAATTCATATGAAAAGATGTAAACCCTCGCAGTGTGGTGCAGTCGTCGCCGCATGCTGAGAGGACAGTCAAGGCCGGTCACTTTCTCTCGCGATGCCTCGTACACTCAACCCGTTAGCCGCGGTCCGCGAAGTAACTACGAATTTTGTTCTATTGCCCATACGTGATTGATAACTTCCCTCTTCCGTGCACACTATTTTTTGCTACCTTTGAAATGATTCCATTACTGCTATCCACCCTAGTTAATTTGTAAAATTAATAATTCTGTATAATCTCGATATTTAAACAGTCAAATTTGTGAAAAAATAACGAACACTATTAGGTTTATACAAGTCCAAGAGTCACAGCTTATCAATAATATGATGCACATAACGACACGAAACTAAAGTGTCTGCGAATGATATGGAAAACACCATTTGTAAAAAAGAGAATATCATTGGTGATCTTTTTCACAGACACCGCTGATACTTAACGATAACAAATAGGAGCATACTGATTTTTGGAATAAAAAATGAAAAGAAAATAATTCGCATTCTTTCTGTATATATATAAAGGTTTAATCAAAACATTTTTACTAATTTTATTTAAAACTAAATATTTTGGTCTCAAATAAAATTAATGTCGGTTTCTCTTATAGTGTTTATCAATTATATGTATTAAACGAACAGGCGATTTAAAAAAAAAATACTACCTATATAATAACTCTACTCCTCGTTTCCTGAGGATTCACCAAATTATTACATATTGAAAACGATATAGTCAGCCAAGCCCTTACACATTAACTCGTAAATAAAATGGATAGTTAGCACATGCTAGTATCCAAGTGGTGATTTGAAACTTAATGTATGGTTTCATCAGTTTAATGAATGAATGCACGTACAATATAATAATTAAAGAAACAATGTACGCATAAAACATTCGAATAGTGTTGGACGATAGATATCTGTGTTCATGAAAAGCGATTTTAAATTCTTATCGGATGTATTGTTATTTTTTATAATTACCGCTTATCACTCTAATGTGCTTATTTGTGACTGACAAAACGCGAAAGTTTTGATTAGGATTAGAGGATCGTTCAACCTTTGTAAATAAAACACCTGGTTCGACTGTTTCTTATAATCTTGTTCTATGATGACTGGTGTATTCGTTTATTCACATTTTTTAATTAAACATCTTTTGATTTCGTTAATCGTTATAAAAATTTGCGTTATATCTCGAATATTATCAATCGAAATACATTAAATAGCATGATAGCTATTCCTCAGAAATTATTTGTTTTTTTAATGATCATTACATATTAGAGCGATATTTCGGGTTATTTATATTTTGCATTACGAAGTGTGTATATAGGAAATAGATAATAGAAATATATAGGAAATATGTATTTATATTTTAAATATATGTTAATACTTTTATTACATTATTTGTTATTTTTTTATATTTTCCCATTTATTTATAATTTATGGTCTATGTTAATCGCAATGATAGTATAAATTTAAATTTTAAATATACATTTTCCTGGTCTATTAAGTATTTAATACTAGTTTCATTTTAATATTTACATAGTCGTGCCATAAATACTGTTACAAAAGCGAAAATGACTGAATAAAGTAAACCACGGCTCACACGCCCGTGAAAAAAACGGAGTTGGTGACCAGAACCCTTATTCATATTTTGCAAGCTAGCTGCTTCTGTGGGTCAAGTTTTCAACATAAAGTGGGGTGTTCAAGAGGACCGGTTAGCCGTGATTGAATTGCTGTTGGAGTGATTTTCAAATGTTTAATGTTATTCGGGATCAGCCGACAATTTGTGTATCGGGCCATTTAACGATATATCGTCGGTTTTCAGCTAAAAAGCTTTAAGTCATAAAACCTTGTTTCGAGATATTTGACTTTTAAGATTTTCATGAAATTGAAACCTCTCTATTTCTACACCTGAACCTTTAATTGTTGAACTGACAATTTTATGACATTATTCAATTATTTGACAATCCGATTTGATGATAATAAAGTTCATTTTATAGTTATAAAATTAAGTTTTTCGAAATTATCAACAAAAAGAAAAGTCTTTTACCTGTAAAATTTTCGTGTTTTTACGCTAGTCAAAAAGTGAACTGTCAAATTTACGAAGTAATGACATTTTTTTATTAAATTTATTTATGTAAGGCAGACAGGTAGACACTTTTATGTTAGAATTAAAGACGTGCAATATAAATTAAATAAAAATAATACATAATGTAGAAATACTCCCAACAAGTTAGTAATTAAAAGATAAAAATCGACAGCTTAGAATCTTGGAAATCTATGAAAGCATACATAGAGCAATCAAATATTTTAGGTAGTTTTGCAGATTTCACAACTCCACTTTTGTTTTCATAAGATAAGTTTTGATTCATCTTCTTTTTTTGAACATTTCATTTACATCCAACAGGCTTACATTTATTCAAACGTTAAGGTCGGGGTGCAAATACTTGTACTATAATGTTGTTATTTTCTGTAACGAATGAATGAAATAGAGCCATGATTGGAGTTACACTCAAAACTTCATCAGATATCTGCAGTTGATTGACAACCTTCATTATAGATTAGATTGTTTACCATATCCTCATTGATTCCTTGCTGAATGATTTCTGTAAAATAACAAAATAAACACAGCATTAACTCAAAACACCCAATTTTTTTTTAATAAACACAGCATTAACTCAGAACAACTCAAAACACCCATTTTTTGACATAAAGCTTTTTGGCTGAACACCGACGATATGGATGTCTGAGGAATAGAAGATCGCCTAAAATAAGGTCGTCCGCGATCTGCAAAGACTCCACGAACGATAAAAGCAGTAAGTGCCAGAATTAGACAAAATCCCCTCCGCAAACAGAAAATATTGTCTAGAGAGATGAATGTTTCGACTACAATCTCATATCTACAATACATATCTCGAATCATAAAATCAGACCTATGCATGGCAGCTTATCGTTGAAAAACCGGTCAAACATCAACAACATCCCTGTGTGAAATTAGGAGGGTCAAATCAAAACAGCTGATAAGGCGGTACTCAGGAAATAAACACCGAGAGATCCTTTTTTCTGAAATATTTTTTTTTTACGATAGAACAAAAATTCAACCAACAAAATGTCAAGATCTACTTCTGCTCACACTTCTCGAAACGCCTCTCACGTCATTAAAAGAGTTGATAAAGGTCATCACCCTGCATCAGTCATGGTTTAGTGGGGTATCCTATCAGGAGCTGTAATTTCCTATCCCTGAGCTTCATTTCTGTGCCCAAGGAGTCAAAATAAGTGAAAAAAAACTATTAAAATGACATTTAAGCAAACGTTGTGAAGGATTTGAACTAAAATATTTTTAACCGATAAAACTCAAGATTATACGCCAGCACAAAAGATAACTACTCAAAAATGGTTGGAAAACAATACACTGCAGTTTATCAGGGCTCAGGATTGGCCTTCCGGAAGCCCTTTTTAAAACCTATATAGTAAAAGATGAAGACAGAGTTGGAGCGGATGACCTGTAGCAGAAGACAACCCAACATTGAAAGTTATTGTTAGATATTGTACGTACTACGATAGATAATTGGTTCGTCGGATTAAAGGCTTATGTGAAAGCGCGGGCGGCCATTTTTTTTTTAGAATTTTTAGCTAATTGTATAACAAAATCGATTTAAAAATAGAGTTGTTATAGTTGTTTTCTTGTTTTCCTCCAAAAACTTTTCTTGATTTCTTGCGGCATATAGTTTGCCAGACACTGCTTTATATGTACAGCATTGCAATTAGGGCTCGTCGGTTTTCAAAAACCGGTTTTAAAACCGTTTTTTTTTTTTTGCTAAATTTGTGACATTCGAAAACCGGTTTTTCAACTTCGTAACCGGTTGTACCGAATTTTCCATAAACTAGTATAAAAAAGGGCAGAAAATTTGGTTATTTTATTTGATGGCTTAAAGACCATATGCCCCACATCATTCATTACTCAGCGAAAGGGTATTTTCGATATCAGGAATTTTTGTTACAAAACGATCAGCGGACGCTTTGTTTTCTTAATTCATATTTTTTGATTAGTATCACCAATCAACTTTTTCTCGCTATTTTAATTGAATTATCCATTTTTTGTAAAACTTATATAAACAATATTGACATTCGAAAACAGATTTTTTCAAAAGTCGGTTTTTCATCATTTCAGTACTTCATCTGTGAAAAAAATGTTGTTTAAAATTATACTTTTCAATGCAGTTTAACTTAATAAAACTTTGTATATAATTCATAAATAAGAGTGTTTATGTAATGTTTTATTACCCTTCCCAATGAAGATCATTTTTAAATTATATTATCTACGAAATATTGTGAAAAACTATGATGAAAAAGTATAGTTAAATCTTTTGAATTGACGTGCTAAATTATTATATATAAAAATCTTATTTTGGAATTTAATGATTTTGATTGTTTTCTATTTTGTGTGACAACACTTCTTCGATTTGTTGTAGAACTCCTCTGTATAAAAAAAAGGTATATTCCTGCAATTGCCTACATCTTTTATCGCGTATTCATTTCTCCATATCCGAAGCCATGTGTACGGTCATTGGTCAATGGAAACGACCAATCAATTACACGAAATTGCAAATTAAAATCTGCGAAAATCTCGTTGGGGCAATTTCTCAATTGAGATTGGCGACCGGCCTTGAGACTATGATTCACAAGACGTAACCCAATTCTTTTCGCTTACCGGATCCCCACTAATGTCATTAAGAAACATTATATGGGGCTGCATTAATACAAGCGGTCAAAATTTTGTACATTGCCGATTATATTTAATTAATTGCTTGAATTGCAGCACAACAAAACATTTAAATTAACCTTCATAAGAATTATTCTGTATGACTAAAGGTTGTATTTCGACAAACTTTATTTGATTTCAGAACCGTAATAGCTCAAATAGGTATATCGCGATGTATTTTTTGTCTATTT
Source organism: Himalopsyche anomala (assembly GCA_031772345.1). Lineage (NCBI taxonomy): Eukaryota > Metazoa > Arthropoda > Insecta > Trichoptera > Rhyacophilidae > Himalopsyche > Himalopsyche anomala. The sequence goes on along the minus strand of CM062821.1, from coordinate 19,571,060 downwards.
TTTGTTTCGTCAAACGCATTTACTTTATATTCGAGGTCTAGTCAAAAAATAAATTATGTCTCATGAAATGTAGATATATACCGTATTCATTATCCTATTAGAAGATCTGTCTGGCGCGTTTTTGTGTAAAATGTCTTGCCTGCACCACTGGAGGGTAAAGAAAATATGCCAGGAGATGGTCATTCAATTTTAAAATATTAATCCTACATATTTAAACGATTTTTTTTAATAGGAAACAATAATTTATCTTCAAATTTAATTGTAAACAAGTTATTACTAATACATATTTAAAGAAAAGTTGTTATCATTGTTTGCCTCTAAATTATTCTCAGGGAGTGGCCATGGCTGTCATGGTCATCCCTCTGGATCCGTTAAATGGTCTGCAATATGAGTTACATACAAATAAAGGATTAACTTACTCTTCGAGGTAGATACGATATGGACTTAATAGTCGCTGGAGATGCAGACAACAATTTTTACTTAACTTAACTCCGTTTAGAATATGCAGATTACCTTGTATACTTTCTTATGCGGTGCAAATTCCATAAAAAAACATATTTTTCTTTTTGTATGATAATGTGAACGATCTTAAAACGTATGAAATTGTTAGAAACAGAAAGAAACTCAACACTGTTTAAAAATATTTAGTTTATTGTAAAACTTGTTATTAAAATAATCTTATGAAAGCTCTTAATTTATCGAACTTTCAGTTTTCTTTACCGGCTATTTAAAAATGGCATACTCCCAGAGCTTATTCCGCATACAAATCACTGGAGGTCGCAGATATTCTTAGACTGTGTCATTCCGTTTACGATTCGGTCAACTATCAATTGACCATAATGTAACTTGCTATTATAAAATGCGAAGATGATAGTCTAAGAACCTTGATATAGTTCATTAGCACTTGCTGTCCAGTCGGTCAATTGCAGTGACGTTCTCGGCCACTAAATTAAAAATATACAGATTTAAAATACGCAGTTGTAAAATTTATTGAAGTTCATCGGTGGATATAAACCAGGGATACACAAACTGCGTTTCGTTTGATTTTTTTCTGTGACCCTCGAATGTTTAATCTTTAAATTAAAATGTACATATGTTCTAAGTAAATCTGAGCAAACTTTTTTGTTGTTAAAGCCGAATAAATTGGTTCATAAAACTATGCTTACTGATGAAAATTTGTATTCGATTTTTATTCGATTTTGCATTTAATACATGAATATTAAGTCGAATTCCAAATAATTAGTTTAAAATTTAAAAGATCACACTGTCTTTTAAATTATCAATACAAGACATATACCTAAATATTTCACTATAAAAACATTTTGGTAATTAAGCACACTTAATCGTCTTTTTGTACGGTTTTGAAATAGCACGGTCAAATGTAATGAAACCTTTCGTTCATTTATCTATTTTCACTTAGTCTTTTTTACACGTTTTTTTGACGTGGGATGTATTCCCGGTGTAAAAAGTGTTTGTACTTAAAATTTATTTTTTCTTTGCGGCTCGAAACCATCATAATTTGTTTTTATTCGGTCCGCTAGAAGAAAAAGCTTGTGCATACCTGACATAGGTAGATGGACTATTTACTATTCTTATGCTGACAATTATTAAAAAAAATATTAATTTCAAACGTTTTGCGGTCACGTAAATATATTATGGAGTGTAATCCTGTATTTTGATAAAATATCTGGAAAAATCTCACGAAACAGAAAATATCAAACCATCCCGTGTGAAAATGCTAAGAAAATGAAAAGATTAAGGATTTATTTATTGCGCGTTTTACGCTAAATTGTCACCCCACTGCTTTCACGAATGCGTAATGTATTTCTTTACTATTATTATTAAGTTTTCTACTGTGTCAATTGGAATGAACTCGCAATTCAATTTAGCTGCAACCTTAACTTATAAATGCTATCAAGATCAGTGATGTCAAGTTCACTATTTTGCAGCCCGTCGGTCGTCTTTTGTTTCGTTCATTGGTTTGCGATTACCCGCTGACATAACTGATTGCACTTCATTCGGTAAGACTGCAATATATACTAGTGTTTATCGTCACAAAAAACAATTGTTTGAGGTAAAAAAAAAAACAATGTCTTGTTTATTATATTAGGTAAAACGGAAAGAAATGACATTTTTTCTGGCGCGTCACTTTAAAATCTGTTTGTCAACGGTTGCCGTTGAGCTAACACGTCGGGGTTGGTATTATTTTAAAGCTCTGTGTGTACTCTTTCCATTTCAACATATTTTATATTTTTTTTGCCGTTGTGGAAAAATGGAGAAGCCTGAGATTGAATAAACACATTTGCGCTGTTTTATGCTGTTTTTATTCGATAAAGGATTAAAACCAAAAAAAGCTACGAAGACCATTTGTGACATTTACGGTGACGTCTTGAAACTTTGAAAGTGCTTTAGATGGTTTCAAAAGTTCAAAAGTGGCGATAGGGAGTTAAAGGACAAACCAAAAACAGGAAGACCCCTCAAAATCGATGATGACGTCCTAAAATCATTGGTGGAAGCTGATCCTCGTAAAATAGTAAAGGAATTGTCACACGACATTGGCTGTCCAATAACAACTGTGCAAGATCATCTGAAAAGATTGGGAAAAAAACACAGGCAAGCTCTCTCAAAAACACACACTCTCTCAAACGGCCTTGGAACAAGCGTGACCATCTGTGCTTCTCTATTGTCCAGGCACGAAACGGATCCATTTCTCAGAAAGATAATTACCGGGGACAAAAAATGGGTTCTTTACAGTAATACCAGGGGAAAAAACAATGCCTATCACCAAATCAAGTATCTGTGCCTACTCCTCGGCCAACATTGACGTTAAAAAAGTTTTGTTGTGTGTTTGGTGGGATGTTTCGAAGATAATACATTTTGAATCATTGAAATTTGGTCAAACAGTTACGGCAGAGCTATACTGTGCTCAACTAGAACGATTAAAAGCAGAGTTATTAAAAAAACGATCTTTTTTGGTCAATAACAATAGGCGGATTTTACAACATTACAATGCGAGACCTCATGCGGCAAAAATTACTCAGCAAAAAATAAGAGAACTTGATTTCGAACTTCTGCCACTTCCTTCATATTCACCGGACTAATATTAACTATACTTGCTCCGAATTCAACGGTTCATAAAACGGTACTAAGGTAGACACAATCCTGCCAATAAAGCTTTTTATTAATTAATCTTATATGAATCTATGCAATGGACTAGAAAAAATAACTGATGTTGGTAGTACATATAGAAATAGTAGGTCAAAAAAATCGTTATTAAAATAATCAAGTAATAATATTTTTCCTCGTTGTACGGAGGTTTTATTGTACAATCTGATATTTATTGTTTAAATTGACGTGAATTATAAAATAAATTCAACGTATTTTTAACATTATGATAGGTTTTTAGATCTGGGTTACGTTAATACGAATAATACAAAATATATATTAGATATAATATTCCAAACTGCCATTCTTTTTTTTATATAAAACGAAATAAAATATTCATGTCGTAAAACTACCATACACCAAGATATTGAAGTGCTATTTCTTGTCGTCCATTAATTCTGTTATAATATGTATATAGTAAATTACCTTGAAGGTCTTCGATAAATAGATTTGTTTTGCTTTGTAGGCCTGATTAGAATACACCTCTTTAAAACGTGCCCAGAAATTATTTACTATTTAACGACACTTCATCATCCTTGAACAAATGTTGCACATATTTTTGAATCCTCATATTGAGTTTGATTTTGAACATGCTAAAAAACATATCAAATAACGCGAATATAAACTTTTTTAATCTTGACAGATCTTCAGAAACTTTCTATTTTATAATGAATTATGTTAAGAGTTTTTTTTTAATTCCTTGTTATTTCGTGGATAAAAACATTATTTCTGTAGCGACGAGTGGAGAGTACATATATTTACTTTCAAGATCATTCACACTTGTCTCAAACCAGAGCTTTGTCTGCACTTCGCCAAACTAAACACCATTCAAGTGTACGACACTTGAATTTAAAAAAAAATGCCATTTTTTATTATAAGTTACAGCTATTTAATTTTTTTTCAGAGCTCATGGAAAAACCATTCTTTCTTTGTCCGCAAAGTATCATTACTTAAGAATCCCATGCAATTAGTGTAGCTAGGACATAATTTTATTTAATATTTCATGTCAAACGTATATTGTTTGGTTTTTTTTTTAAATTTTCATATGAATATCATTGTATTTTGTCCGAAGATTGACCATGTCCGGAAGGGGTCAAATTCCTCGAAGTCTTTGGAGGACTTGAAGTATCACGGCCGCTTGGTAATTAAAATGTATATGCCAATAATACAATATACACTTCTGGCACTTCATCTCGGTTGTATGTTCAACTATCCCTTTATACATTAATTAATAATAACAGTGGTCAATTTAAGTGTAATTTATCGAAATTGGCATACGATTCGTATTGTTGTTAAACACATCAGCCTTGTCTCGGTCGCTCTATTTAATATTTCCAGCCTTGGAGACTTATTTTTTAGCAGCGATGGCAATGGAGCGATTCAACCATTAGTGATTGACAATATTCTTATTATGATTGGTTGTGCAATCAGCATTCATGATGCTATTTAGGCATACTTATCCTATGACATAGGTAAAAAATGATAATCTTTGAGTACCCAGGTGGCGTTTAAGAAGACAAATCCGCCACGGCTAACACAATAGGGTCATGGCAATTTATAATGAATGATGGCTGTAATTGCTTGAAAATTGTCTTATTTCGCGCGTTTGTTTGCGTTTCGGTTAGCCGCGACGCGTGCGTGTCAGATGGGTTTTGAAGCCAATCACACGTGCTTACATATTATTCACTTGTGGTAGATGTCATGTGGTTTACAGGATTATAATTAACCATTATTTTCATTTCGTAAACGTATTCTGTTAGATTATTATTGAAGTAGAAAAACTGTCTGTAGCGGATCTTCTGTATTCATTTCCGTTTATCACTACAAAGATCGTTTTGCAACGTGACATTTGTCATTAATATAAACTTGTTTTTGTCTTAGTTCATAGACACACTTTTCTCAGATGTCGAAGATAAACAAGTTAACTAATCAAATAACCCGAAAATCACTTCGAATACAGTGAAGTTTATATAATGAACTCTTAGGTTTATTTATATTTAATATATTCCAAGGTTATCAGTATTTATTCTTAATCGTGGCGGTTTCTTTAGCTCATTTATATAAGATTCCTTCTCCATGAGTTTATCTCAATTTTGTTTGGGTTTTTCTTAATCTCCTATTAATTTATTTTATAGTTTGTAATTTAAAAAATACGCGGCGCTTTTTCAATTTTTTGTGATGCCAGTTATCTTTTTTTTATAATATGCAATTCCCTCTGTGTTAAACAGACGTTTTCTGTGAAGTAATGAACGTTATGCGTTAGCAATTGGCCTACGGCGGCTTCCTATTTAGTGTGCGAAATATTTCCTTATAAAAATGTCCGAAGTTTTTACGACTGTATCTCGATTCTCTCTCCGTACTACGCTGAAAATTTAGTAAAAGCTAAGAAGTTTGCGTTAGTAGCTAGTAACTACTATAGTAAAGCTTGAGTTATTATAAATTATTTTTCTCTATATAATCAAATAAATTTCTATGTTCAGTTAGAAAAATAATAAAGCGTACCAAGAATTATAAATCCCTTTTATCAGATTCTAGATGACACTAACTTTAATATTTATTTGTTTTGTTTTTCAGTTTAAGCAAGCGGAGCGTGGGTCTAGGAGACCCTACCGTAGCCATGGTGTCGCGTTTCTTCAGGCAGTACGGGGAACTATGCGCGACGCACCCTTGGGAAGTGATCGTCGCGACGCTGACCGCCGCGGCGTGCGCGCTAGCTGTCGAAAGGGAGCCGACATCGGCGTCGTCGAAAGTGCGAGCGTGCGGTGGATGGGCGGACGCTTGCACGGGACTCGAAGCGGAATATCATGCTGCCGATGCTGTAGTCATGACATTCATAAGGTGTCTTGCAGTATTGTACGGATACTATCAATTCCGTAATATACTCAAACTCGGCTCCAAAAATATACTCGGTAAGTCTTTATCAGTTACAGTATAGCATTATAACATTTTCTTACGATTTGTTATTTTAACTGGCTGTTAATCATGCTCTTTGGCTAGACAAGTGTTGCTGGTTTGATAGTCACTGTATAGGTACATCCCGTTTCTCAGAATCGGATCGTGAGCGGTTGAGAAGGAATAAAACCATCACAGAAACCACGCGTTTGCAAAATGAATCCATTAAGCACTCGGTTTCGATATTTATAAGCAAATTATTTTATATTAAGTTTGAAATATTCCAAATGTTTTTTTATCATAATTTAAAATAAATGTAAACGAAGCGCTCGATTTTTAAGTCAAAGAAAAATAATATAATTTAGTAATTCTGCGCACATGCGCTCGATATTTTATGGCAGCAGATGAAATAAAACAGTTATTGTTTTTTCGTGTTATGAAATGTTTTCCAGACTAGATATTTAACGAGAGAGAAGTGGTAGAGGTATGCTATTTCGACATAAATAGTTATATCGTCACAAAAAATAATTTATAAAATTTGAAACGTTCATTTTTTTTTACATCAGATCTTGATTAATTTTACTAATGTTTTGATTGTAATGACGTTCAATCATTTTGACGCTATCAAAACCTTTATACTTGGTGATAAAAAAATCTTATAAACCTATTCACAATACAAATATTTACCAAGTGTCAATTTAAGTTCATCCGTGCACTTAAATGACTGATGGTGCCGAAAGGCGAAACCCGAGTCGTTAGTGACAAAACGTATAGAAATTTACAAAATTTCAACGATTCAAATTTAATATTGAAATTCCATGAAGCATTAACGGTCGAAATCTTAAACAATATACAATAGTATGTGACGTAGAAGTATTTCTTCGCCTATTTAGATATGTACTAAATTTGGAAGTTTTCACTTATACAAATATAAACTGGATAAAGAAATCGCCTCCACATCACAGTTAAACAAATTATCTGTACATACCGTTTCATTGTTTTAATAAATCCTAAAAACTTTATGTAATATGCGATATTTACATTGCCGGTCCGAATCGACTGGTGGGAGATTTTGCATAAATTTGCATTTAATTTTCACATTACGTCTGTGATTTACCTGAATTGCGCAATTCATTCAATATCAAACAACAATTAACATACTTGCCTTAATGTCTTTGGGGTCCAGTCCTCGGCGGCCGGACGGCTATCACTTTCGAAATAACAAAATATGTGTACATGTTATAATTGGACCCAACTGTTTAAACGATTAATATTTAAATAATCAGATTCAAAAGATTGGAACTATTCTTGACCTTTTTTATGTAGCCTGTCATTGTTTGCGATTTGCTTCACACCTGCAAAAATTGCGATAAAAACCGATAAATCACTCTCCATGCGAAGGCCGTGTTCATAGTAATAATTCAAACTGTCCTCATTTATAATATTAACTTAAGAAAGATTTTTTAAAAGAATCTTTAAAATATTAGTGCATTCAGTTCTATACATCTTCAGTGCAGACGAAAAATTTATTCAAAGCTGATAAATTCTAACTCCTTCTGATAATTTTGATAATGAATTTATTTATTTTATTGTACATTAAAAAAGAATTACGAATCATTCATGTATTACTTTTGCAATGTAAAAAACAAGATATAACAGAATATTTAAAAAATCAACTAATAGTAGAAAAAAAAAATAAGCACTTGAAATTGGAAGTCATTTAAGTAAGCTCCGGCAGAGTCTGATCTCACCCACGTCCACGTGGAATATGTCAAAATCCGAAGCAATATTTTTACACACTGTTGAAGCTCTCCGTAGTGGCATCTCCATTGGTAGGTTGGTTCTACACCTTAGGAGAATAAACAATTCATGTCCACAATTTCTCAAAAATAATCAGGAGCATTAAGTTTTACATTCTCAAGAATGGTGGAATTTTTATTTTGACCTCTTATAAGCTGAAAGAAATATATGGTCAGGTACATTTCTCTTCAAACGTTCAAACTATTAAAAGTTAGCATGCCTAAGAGAAAGTTAGACGCCATGGGTAATTTCCATACACCCTCATATAGATAAGTCTCAAAAATTTCTTCAGAAGTCTCAAGTCTGCTTCGAACTAAAGCATTGTACATTGATATCACACTTTAACTCCTGAAAAGCCTCTGGTGGTACGGATGATAAAGCCCAAAATTTGCAATGCTTTATAAGTAAGAAACGTTAAGTGGTTAATTGAACTAGGGCTTCCAAACCGTTTTAAACCTGAAAACGGTTAAACTGGTTTTCTGGTGTTTTGAAAAAAACCGAAAACGGTTTATTTTTGTGCGTTAACCGGGTTAATAAAAAATCTTTTCCTCATGGAAACACCACGAGATTAATTTAACAATTCATATGTAGAGTATAAATATTAAAACTGTTGAATATACTAATAGTATTAAAGTAGTACAATATAACAAGCATTTTACTGTTCAATTGTCAAATTTCTGTGACATATTAATAATACAAACTATGTAGTCGAAATCAAGGACAACTATACAGCTTTCAATCAAATATCATGAAATACTAAAGGAATCTCAAATATCAATGATAACAAAACAAGTGAACCTTATTGAACCAAAAATATCGTTTCATCATTATATCTTTAAATGAAAAAAAATATCCGAACCGAAAACTTGTATTGTTACAAAGCAATTTAAATATTAGTTAACAAAAATTTTATAAACTACATTTTTTTCACGTATCCAAATGATCTATATTAGTCGGATTCTTTATAATTATTAACATATAATATTGGAATTGAACTTAAATATATTGTATAATATACAATTGCTAATATTCCGAGAAAGTAGTAAAGTAACCTGAACTTAAAGATGTCAATTTATATTCATGTTTTTTGGCAGCATACATACTAAAAAGATTAGTGACCAAGCCCATATTTTTATATATCTTTCAAGTTATAAACAATTCAATTTTAAAACGTTTTATTTTTATTTTCTAACAATCGGTGCCATAAATCATCGGCTACTTTAAAGGAGTCGTGTCTTCCAATATTCACTGTGGTAAACAAAAAAAAAAAACAGCAAAAAGGTTCGCAGTGTTGTACAATTGAACACAAGCTAATATGCGTTACATTAAAATTTAAGCCATTATTTAAAAATTGACAATGTTAGGCCATAGACTTGAGGACTCGAATGCATGTTTGCGCAAGTGAAATTGCTAGTTCTAATTATATGCACTTATTGACGTTTTTTTTAAGAAATCAAAAAAAAATTTTTTGCAACAATGGATAGTGTGGTACTAAAAATGGTTTTTTGAAAATAAATCGTTTTAAACCGGTTACCCTGGATTAATTTTATTTAAAAAAAACCGAAACCGGTTTAGTTTAAATGTCCGTTTAATTGAAAGCCCTATAATATTGACTATATCCCAAGATCTTTAACTGATGAAACTCGCAAAAAAAAATCGGCCATTCATTAAATAACGAAATAATAACATCCGCAACTTTCTTGTAAAGGATAAAAAAATGCATTTATCAATATTTAAATCTTGTTTGTTACAATTTCTCCAATCCTAATATGATCTCTATCAGACTGGAGACGGTGACAATTATATTAGGTGACAATCTTTAAACAAAGCTTCAAATCACCAGCGAATAAAAAAAACATAGCATTTTTAATAAAGTTTGCTATGCCATTTATGAATATAGTGCTAAATCAGATAATTCACGGATCTTCTGGGTATTCTGCTATCTATTTATGAAATTATCGTAAATGTTTAACTATACCACATACAATATTTCACGAAAAGTTCAATCATATTCTGAGAATATCTGCAAAATCAACATATCCGAGATAAGCATGAACCCCACCCAGTCAGGCATAATTTTTTTTTTTTTTTTTCATAAACACTTGCCAGTGTGTTTATTGCTTCAAAGCATATTTTTATCGTCTTGCGTCAATTGTAATAAATTAACAAAATGGGGAATATTTGTAGTTGGATTTCATTAAACAACGTGTATTTTGTTTTATAATGTGCTTATTAATAAAATTAATATGTTAGTATCATACGAATCGGTGATATCAATACTGTAGTCTATGATAAAAATGATACATCGTGTTCCTAGCAACAATGTATAGATTTTTTGTATTTTTAAAAATGGGTCGCGTTGAAAATATTGTATACAAAATCATTTTTAGAAATTTATTATTAATTTCGTTTTTTTAAAGTAATTTTGGTAACGTACACTAATATTGGTATCAACCAGTCATCTACCTTTAACACTGTGTTACCAATAATTTGACTGCCCGTAAAACAACAATCTATCATTTATATTGCTAAATACACAAATGGTCGTAATATAACCTATTTGTTTATTTATAAATTTATAAGATATATATTACATCAGTGCTTTTTATTATATTAGTAAACATACCCACCAAAACGTTTCTAAGTGGACTCAGCTTCGGGCAGTGTTATTTTTCTTTCGCATTTCTATGCTTCGTATCGTATCGTTGAATTCATTTGAATAATAATTTTAAAAAAGAAAGTTTAAATCCTATATAAATATCATTCATGAAAATTCCAAACACTTACATTGCCTTTATATGATATAGAATTTTAGATTTTAATAATTAAATAAATTAACCTGGTATTACTGTATATCAGTGTTTCCCAAAGTGGTTCACACAGTGGTGACAAATTAAAAATCATTTGGGGGTGCGTAGACAACATCAGGAGTCCGCGAAGGAATACATATCGACTGTGGAAAGGAATTTGTGTTTTGAAAAAATATAATTTTAATAAATACAACACAAATACCATCAAATAAATTTTAAAAAAATACATCACCATTTACAATTCTGCTGGGTGTAGCGAGAACTACCACTAGTCCTGTCCTAACCTTATCCTTCTATCCCTACTACTCTAGTTGGAAAAGAATGGTTGAGTGACTGGGTAACAAACAGTTCTCGTAGAAAACCTTCTGATGAAATATCTCCATTTGGAGGCCATATGATCTACATTAGAAACGGACATGGATAAAACATATTATCATTCAATACGTTAAAATTAAGTTCATTATTTCACTTGGGTTCCATGAGCATAATAAGTTTGGAAATCACTGCATTATGTGGACGTTTGATCTGCTTAAACTTAAATCGCACGCTATTTCAGTTGCATACGTTACACATTTACATTATGCGTGAGGCAACGAATGTTGAATGCCATTGGAGTCCACGAAGAAAGTAACTGGTGATTTTTTTTGCAGCTCTAATTATGTACGCGCTTTCCTTTCGTTTTTGGTAACGAAGCGCGGTATTCACATAGCGCACGATAATCTCAATCAAAAATAATACAAATCTCTTCTTTTAAATGAGGAACTTGGTATCGAACTCATAATATCCCTGATTGATATTTTTGAGATAAGTTTGCCAAAAAAAATCTTAATACATCAATCATTACGTATGCAACGTTCCTTCAAGCTGCGCGTGCGCTCGAGCGCTCAGCAAAAAGGTTAAAAGCCTCCGTGCACTCATTCCGGGTTGGCGCGCACTCATACAACTATTCAAATAGTATTTGTTTAAATTTGACCTAAATAAATTTTAACTTGAACATTTGGATAATTCAACTAGAATTAAATTCTTATCTATTATAATAAATTGATCTTAATGGAGTATAAAATATAAGGATTAGTTGTAGGAAACGTCGTAAAAAATGTTGGTAAATTTATTAGCAATTGTTTATTTGTTTCATACTGCCCATTTTCTTAATTTGTGCTTGATTACATTTTATGTAAAAAATAGATTTAGTTCTGTTATTTCTTTTTTTCGTAATATTTTTTTACTATTTATATTATTAGTTAACAATAAAGATAAAACACACTACTTAAATAAATCCAGGATTTATAGATTGCAATGCTTTTTTTGTACAAAATTTTATATCGGGAAAACCGAAAGGACATTGTAGACCAGAGTATCAGAACACATGGCAGCCTTTAGATCAGTGTCTGCCAAACTTTTTTACTTCACGGCACACTGGTGAATGGGATTTGTTCCGCGGCACACCAAAAGAAGTCACTGTAAAAAAGAAAATGTGTCACGCCGATCACTATGTATGAACGTGACAAATATTTATTTGAATATGTTGATGTTGAATTTATTTAAAAAGTAAATTTAAATGAATAGGCATTATTTAAAATAAACATTCTTGAGGCTTCTTCCTCTGCGGCACACAGTTTAGCAGACACTGCTTTAGATTGAAAAAAGACACGTCTACTTTTGCTAATCACTTAATTTCGGATAGACACGTATTCAATCAAGAGCAAGGGATAAAAATGTTACATCCAAATACGGACGCCCATAAACTCTTTTTCCAGGAAATTCTAGAAATAAACAGAGCGCAATTGATCAGTCTTCCGATTTTAAATGAAATATTTAACATGTCTGGGTCGCCGCTTTTATACCCTATATAAATATAACCATAAAACCTTTTCCGACAAACAAAATAAATCTAATTCTTAAAACTACTCACTTCTCAAATCTGTGAGAATTCCCATGGGCTTATCCTTTACGCCAGCAATAGCTTTAAACTCAGTGATGCATTTATTTCTTATATAAACACGAAACATTCATTTGCTAAGCGTCAGTTTAAGTTCATCCGTGCACTTGAACACCTGAAGATGCCGAAAGGCGAAACCCGGGTCGTTAGTGACAAAATCTGTGTGAATGTACATAATTTGAACTATTCCAATTTCATACTGCTTATGTTTTCACAATTTGTGTTTGATTTTATTTTAGTAAAAACACAATAATCCTTTGTACTTCATTCCACTTTATTTAATATGTCAGGACCGGTTTCAGTTGACGATGCTCGTAATGAGCGAAACCGGTCCTGACATATTAAATAAAGTGGAATGAAGTACAAAGGATTATTGTGTTTTTACTAATATAATGCCTTTCCACCAAGTATTGACAGTGAACACCCTAAAAGTGATTTGATTTTATTGTTTGTTTGAACATGAATTCGGTTATTTTTCATGGTTTAGTTAAATAAAATTAATTCTTGCTTAATATTGTTTTTAAAAACAATATGTCTGTAAAAAAATGATTGTTATTTTTCATGTTTTATTTGAATGTATATATTAGTATAAATTATTAAATGATAACAATTCTAATTATGCAAAAAAAAAACAGAAAACACTCTTTTTATATAAAATATGCCATGGTGTGCTGCTAGTACGTTAACAAGGTGCTCGCTTGGAATGGTTTTTATTACTCTCATACAATTATACCCAATAACTATTATATTAATGCTTTTGATTGTGCCGATATATATATATATATATATTTCATTTTCACTAAAATCGCATATTTCAAATTTATATTGAAACCATTGTAATTAATATATATCATCTTAGCGCTTTCAAAATCAGCTATGTATTTTTTTCAAAACATGTTAAAATACGGTACGGAACATAATGTCTGTCCTCGACAAAATCGACTAACTTGTAAAGCAATTTTTGGACGCCTAATGGCTAATATCATAATCATTTTTTTTTCTTCGCAGGTTCCATGAATTATTATATTTTTTTTAATGCAATAATCCGATTTTGTGAAAATATGCAAATAGCGGAATTTGAAAGCGCAAAGACATTATATAACGCATATCTGAGAATATTGATTATTAATTTAACAAAGGGCTCGCCGGTTTAAGCTAAACTGAACAAGTGGCTCGCTCGAATTTGTGAAACTGTTAAAATTATGCCTCGCACTGGTTGGATTGGCCTGCTCAGCTTTTGAATTTTCCGTGCAACTAATCCTTCGTCTAAGATGTAACGTAGGTTAGGACTGTTAGAGTCAAAAGGTTACATTATTCTAAGACAAATCTCTTAAAATCACAATGATGATGGGTGTTTAACAACCATTAATAAATCTCGAAATATTATTATGTTGTTACTTATTAACGCGAGGAGAAAACTTACTCTCAAAAGTAAGCTGCTCCTCTGCACAGCAATTACTCGACCAATCATGGTGTATGCTGCTCCAATATGGACTATGCTCACCGCAAACATATGAAGACTCGAAGAACAGATTGTCCAAAATAAATCACTGAGGCAGATATGTAACTTCCCGTGGTACGTGCGTAACTCGCTGCTTCACAGAGACTTGAAAATACCTACCGTCCGCGATTTCGTTCGTGGAATATCTCAAAAGTTTCACACCGAGGTAGGAAAACATTTTTACCCAACGATCTCTAATCTCCACAACTGTGACGACACACTGCCTGAGAATCGTTTTAGACCGAAAGCAGTTCTGCTCGACGATCCATCATAGATCTTATGTTTCGTAACGAACTTAGAATCACGAAAATGACTCTCCTTGGTGGCCTTTTTTTGACTGTATGTGTGTATGTATGTTTGCGCATGTGTGTATACATGTACAGATATAGTATGGGGGGGAAGCATATAGAATGTGATTTGCAAAATAGAGTTCCCGTGAACTTCTTATATCTGTAATGATCGCACCCTTCCGTCTGCAACGATGGTAATGTATTACGATGTTTCAAAAACATTAGCGATGAAGAAGACCAGAAAAACCTTGACGCTAACGCGTCCTGGTACTTAAAGCTCCATAAATATGATATCCAACAAAAAAAATCGATCTGTGTGTTATCTATTTTATCACCTTGTCCATATTCGGACCACTGGTTCATTGATCTAGTCTAGTCTAGTCCATCGCGGCCGTCTTAAAGCAGGTTTACACGAATGTCTTCCAACGTCAAAACAACATTTTTTTTGTTGATCGTTTACTAGTTATCGTTGTTTGTCTAAAAAAGTGCATGTTTTGGTCGACTTTATGCACACTCGGTTCAGTGTTGGAAATCGTGACAATTAAAGATACTGATTTGCGGCTCAACTTAAATAATTTATTCATCGTCATAGAGCTCATATTTGAATACAGGTTATTATTTTTAAAAATAATTATTTACTTTAAAAATATGAAACTACACATTGTCAAAAAAAACCCAAACAGCAGAGTAAACTTCTTTTGTTAAACTGACAAACCAATCGTAATTTACGACATGCATTAATATCTTCCAAACATCAAAAAGTCTGAGTAAATATCGTATATTTACACCTTTTTTACTTGAAAATCTTAATTTTAATTGAAAACAAAAGTCTTAGTACGAACTTTCAGTTTGATGGCCACCGCTTACAGATTTAAAAAATGAAGACTGTTTCATAGACAAATGCGTTTTTATCAACTAAATATTTAACGTTGGATCTATATATAATTAATTAATTATTTTTATGCAATAGTATACACTGCGTAGTTATTAAATTTACCCGTTTACACGGTTTTAATTGAGGATATCTCGATTAAAATTGCTTTTTTACGCAGCGTGACCGTTCATTCATCCCTGACTGCATATAGTCTTGACCCGCACATTTTATGTTCTGGTTGAAAAAATAACAAAGCAGTTATCACTGGTAAATATTAAAAGTCTCATTTTAATTTATCAGTTAAGTTAAATAAATTGATATGTCATACATAAGTCGTCAGCAAACTTATTCAATCACAATCATCGTGATGTTTATTCGTTAAGTCTTTAAAGAACACGCACATCAAGAAAAAAACAATTTGCTTTCACTTTTAAAATAATTGTTACATCTTTGGTAAGGTTAAAACTACGTACATCATTTGTTTGTATTATTTTTCTCACATAATTCTCTAAATAATCTTAAACCTCTTTGATATTATGTTTCTGTTCACATAAATCATTTTGACTTTTAACTTGTTACTAGTCGAATAATTTAATTCACTATTTATCATGGTATACATTATTAATTTACAAAAAACATTTCAAAGTTTTTCACAACAAATTCCAATAAAGAGGATGTAATGTGACCACATTTATTTGATTATAATATGAATACAATAATTTTGGTTCGAAAACTTAAATTTAAAAAATGGCATGCTAAATTGTATCCTTTCAAACCTTTTATGTAATATTTACAACTTTTGTCGATTGTCTGTCCGATACTGCTTCATACGGATAATATATATTTATATAATATATTGTCTTATCTATCATAAAAATATAATATAATTTATAAAATCCCGATCAAGAGCTTATTTCAAGGCATTTATAATCATATCGCTACTTCAATACTACAACTAGGTAACATAATTTTCAATAGTTTTTAGGTAACTATTGAATAATATGACATTTGCCACGGAATAACTGAGTTGAATGCAGATGTATTCGCTATTTGACTAACTTGTAATGGCCGAGTCACAGCCTAACGTTGAACGTTTTATATACAACCTTGTGGAAAAGGCATTTGGGAAAATATATTGGAAGGGAACTGCGAGACACCGCACCCACCGCTAATTGTGCAATAGTACCGGTCAGATTGAAACAGGTAAGTTATTTCGACACATGAAAAGAGTGCTCGTTCTTGCGAGACATCCATTTGTTTCAATACCATGCCATAGATTTTGAGGTTAACGGGCGCATCAGATAAATCGTATATCGTGCGGTACGCATGCAGCTCATCAAAAGGTTTTCGGCGTGTCGATTAACAGTTATAAAGAAACCTATAAATTTCCTCTTCGTTTACATCGACGTACCAAAGTTTGTGGCGGACACTGCTGCTAACATTTATTCTTGGTTTGCGGTATATAACAGATAACTTAGCGGCATACGATTTGAATAATGTTTCCATGTAGTTAGCTAACCTGTTAACTGTTTAATTACAATATATAAATTTACGAAGCATATGTTTATTTCTATACGTATAATATTTTATATCAATTAACATGTTCGCGCAGTAGCTAATAAACACATAATTTTACCAAGGCGAATCTCATGGTGTTTTTTTTTATTTATAATATATTGCAACATTAGATTAAAAAAACGATCCTTTACACTGTTGATTTTACTTTTTTCAATTGGTATTTGTGAATTTTGGTATTGTCGTGTAGATCAGTGCTCTTCAACCTTATAAGTGTATATTGCCGATCCGCGAAAACTTTTATGTTCCGGAAAAAATCGACTAATATATACATCCACTTTGAAATTTATATGGGTCACCCGTGGCCAAATATTATTTTATGAAATATTTACTAATAAAAAATTGATTGAAACTAGAAAAAACATGTTTTACTCCGTCGTCAGTTGAGAAATGGCTATAGAAATACGGGTATATGGTTGACGGCGGTCCGCGAAATATTTTTCCAATTTTCTCCTGTCCACGAATGTAAAAAGGTTGAAGGACACTGGTGTAAATTGGTTAAGTTATCTATTCAAGATAGAAAACTGCAATTCGTCGGTAACTAACAATTTCGGAAACGCTTTTTATTGCGTACTTTGAGAATGCTAACGGAAGGAAGCTCCCAATTGTTTGTCTATGTTTTCGTTTTTCCTTTACGATAATGAGTAATTGTTTATTTGCGTGATACGTTCAATTCCGCTATACGAGAGATTAAAATTGATTTTTGAACACGAATACGTTGAAAAATTAATTTACATTATGTGTTTCACAAAACATGCTGTTATCTTAACAAAAAAATAGTTAACCGTACATCAAGTCAATAAATTTGTGAAAGACCGCAAGTAGTTCATTTTTTTTTTTGTGAAATCCAATGTACCGACCAGCATGCACAACTAACACTTGAGTTTATGACCTGCTAATAAATAGTATTATCGCACCGACTTGATCGGTAATAATTAGTATAAAAAGCCTTGAACCAGTTCTATCTGTAAGCATGTGATCAAGCCGAAATTTCGACTAACTTTGTCAATATAATGTTTTTTAATAATGAAAGTGAATGTAATTTATTTTAAATTTCTCTCATTATTCGAAATATGTTAACATGTATTAACCCACTCTTTTTGACATTTAAATATTTTGTTTGCTTTTTTTGATATTTAATATTTATTTATTCCTGTGCAACTTATTTAGGTACTCTTTTCTCTGAAAATGTTGCATTTGCTGCTTTCAGCTGATATATATACCGATAAAAAAAATTAAAAGTGTCCGACTGATTATTTTAGTAAAATGTGTAATTTCATCGTCACGTCCACACAATACTTATTTCACCAACTACGGCGATACAATATGAGTGAGTGGAGTGACTGTTCCTATATTCAGCCGTGTCCAGTAGTCAGCCTTTTAACTTAAACATGAATAATAGTGTTGACACTGAAAAAAAACAGAATCGTTTAAATATGTGTCGGTAGTTAACCACTTGAAGATGTATATTTGTACTAAATTGACTTTTAAAATGTAATGCATATGAAAGGCTAACTACTGATTTTTGGTGGCCGAGTACTGGATTTTTTTTCCATTTTTTGGAAAACTGTTCTTATTTTATGTGTGGAACAATATTATCCGCTTTTATTTTCACTTTATTACATTATTTGGTACCTGTTATATAAAATATCAGTGCAAAAAACATATAATAATTTATTATATCTTTCGAAAAAAACACCCTCCCTTAACTGGCTGATTACTGGGACAATCACCCAATGATTTTATAATTTTGGAATATTTCTATTTGGATTAGTATACTGGTACATGCGGAAGTAAAATAAACTCCGTGAAACACGTAAATAAACACAAACACGTTTAATAAATAATTAAAAAAATAGTCCGCTGTTTTTGAAGGCTTCGTTTAAAGTACCATAAATCGTTATTAAACGATATAGTCACATGTATAATAATGATGTCTAGTAAATCGAATATGCACATAATGGTGACATTTTAAATCATGCAAATTAAAAATATGCAAATAAATCTTCTAATCGTTGGTTGTTATTTGGTTGAATCATAAAGTTTGTTCTGTATAAGAGATTTGGCATTGTTAATCTGTACGTTTTATTCACTGGAAAAAATCGTCGATAGTAATAAATACTGTATGTTGCTCTAATACAAATAACTATTTATCTAATAACACCGTCTCACGTACTATATGAAAATTAGTTGACTCTACAAGTAAAACGTTTCCAATAATAAATATAAAAATAGTGCGACTCTGTACCAATACACAAATTACTATAATAATAATTGCAACACCGCGCCGTGGAGATCTTATTTCATGAGTTTATGATTAATAATTATCACTCCTAATACCTGTAGTGAGCGTAAGCTTGGCACACTTTTTAGCCCGAGCTAATATTATTTTCTTGCGAAACTCGAAAAAAGCGAATGTTTTTTTTTAGCATGGCAACATTGAGCGTAGTTCTCAGGCTTTTGCGGTTTTTAAAGACGACTCATTTTTTTGTCTTTCGTAATATATCTAATTACATTCTAGATTCTAGATTATTCCAACTGCGTTATAAATCATGTATATTTAGTTGTGTAATTTCCCTGCTTTTTACGTGCTCTTTAACTAGCAAAATATTGTACGCTTCCACCGTATAGCAACTGACTTTTAAATACGATATTAGCAAATATATGATATTTGTCTACTAATGCCACATTATTTGATCAGGAACTGAAATAATTATATCAAACTTATCGTATCACATTATAATGGGTGCGTTTAATTAAACTTTTCAAATATACGTAAACGTGACGATGCGGCAGACACCATATCGACAATATAACTATTTTTTTGATATAATATATAATGTAGAACTCTATTTGAAAGTTGTTTAAAACATATTTTGTTTGCATCATAAATAACCATATTACATAGTGAAAGTTTTGATTAATTTGACTATTGACTATACCAGGCGTCGGCAACCTGCGGCCCGCGAGGCGTCTTGGTGCGGCCCGCAAAGTTCTCTAGATTAAAATATTTGTCTACTTTTACACTGTAATGACATGTGACCCAAGTGCGGTCCGCACTAATCCCCACGTAAAATATTTGGCACTTTTACAAAAAAAGGTTGCCGACCCTTGGACTATACCATTTAATATTAACGATTAAATTACAATATAATATGATAAAAATAAGAAAAAAATTGCAGATATAAATAATTAGTCGCTAGATTATAATGGCCGAAAATGTAATAACGCTGCATGTGAAATTTGTACTTTTTATTTGCAAAAGTTATTTTTTCTTAGCAATTTCTATGACCAATTCTATTGTACGCATCCTTCATTCAATCTTTAATGTCAATAGTTATATGAATCAAATATTTTTATTTTCTGAGAATTTTCTTTCATTGTCAACATATTCGTCAAGGTTATGAGCATATTAAGATTTTACAATATTACATATTCAAAAACGAACAGTTTATCTGTTTATCTTAATGCCTTCAATTTCCGGACATATTACTCAATTGGAAAATGTCATATTGTAACAAGTGGCCTTCTTTTAATAGCTTATTTGACAGAATATGATATTTATCATAATTCTTAACATCCATTTTGGTTGTTTGTTTTTTTTCCTTATTATTGATATTTTTAAGATATTTCCAGTTTATAAAAACTTCTTGTACTCAATTTCCATCGTGACACCATACCGATCATTATACAACGTTTAGTTGTCTTTTTGTTTTGTATGGCGACATTCTATAGGTAGAATACCATGTTATGTCCCCTATTAAATATTTAGCATTGTTATGCTCCATTTTTATTACAATTTGGTCCCAATGAATATCAGATTTTCCAACAATTCAAATCAGAGAAAGTTTATCTAGAAAAATCTGTTTTAATATAATTTGGGATGTATAGATTTCGTAGCGCATTTTTTTATTATTTTGTATTTTTTCTACGCAATATTTCATAGGACTTCTGCAATCATGCAGTTGATTGATTCTGAAATACACATTAAATATTTGATTGAATTTTGTACTTTACACCGAATCCATGTCGTAAGTCGTTACTCGTAACAGATAAAATATTTGAAGGACATTAGGCTAAGGTTAACTTGCTGCTAAGATTCAACGCAATGTTAAATAGTTACGTTACTACTCGTCACGGCGAGAGTGAAAGTGAAGGTGGGCTGAAAGTAAGTTATTATTCAATCCTCTCTCGTTTTTTAAACTCCCAATAAAAACAACGCTGCATATCAAACGGTTTTATATATATTAAAAAAAAACTAAACATATATAATATATGTCGACGTCGTAGAGGCGTAGAGGTAAAGCGAAACAATTTTTTTGTCGAGGTTGCAGTTTTTGTAATATATCAGGTAAGACATTTTCTCGACTGATAAATAGAAAAATATCGCGTATTATTAATATGAATCCACTAAATATAGCACGTGTAAACAATAAACTGTGTTAAAAAAATATTTTTAGTATCCAAGTTCCTTCCAATCGTTTTCTACCCGTACTCTCTTCTAAAAAAAGAGACGATGAACAACTGAATTTCAAGCAGTTATTGTAGAAAAACTTCTGTTGAAGTATCTCCATTAGAAGGACACATGCTTCACTCTTTCTAATATGTCACTAAATGTAACTAAAAAAAATATTACTTTTTCTGATATCGTACAATAGACATCTTTTCGTAATGATTTACTTAATGTTATCTTTCAAAATAAATTATGTAAATGACAGTGTTTAATAAAATATATGTCTCATATATGAACGGTGACAAATTCAACAGTCTTTACCAATGTTCCCTCTAATTTTCCGGTTGTGTGCGCAAAATATTTTGGCTGTGCAACTTTGAAAGGAAATTAAAAAAATTGTGCGCCAGATAACGGTATTTAGACCTACTTAACGAAATGGTTATTTTGTTAAAATGACAATAATTAACAACACTATATAATGATAATTAATTTATTCTGTTTGTGGTATAGCTGGTGTAACTTTTGTGCGCTCTGTTCTAATGCATGTGCGCGCGCACACGCGTACAGCTTAGAGGGAACACTGGTCTTTACTTATCTTAACGGTTCAAAAATTGAATGGAAGTATTTCAACCAATTCGACTAGGTGTAAGTTGACGTTGTTTGCATGGCTAACGATTCGCGCGTCGTTTTAAAATGACCGTGGACCACGTGCAATTATTATTTGTCGTAAACGTATAATCTTACGCAAGTCTTAGCAGCGCTAAAACTCTCTCCGTCGATAATATTTACGTAACATACATATTATGTTCTTACGCATTCATTCACATAGTATAATATTGACTGTGGAAAGGAAAAAGGACATCACCCACAGTTTTTTCAAAACAGGTTTTTTACGATACTCACAATGTATCAATCTTGATACACGTTCTATCAAAAGAATGCAAGCTGCAAATGCTGAATTAGTATCTAAATTTAGCTTTTGAGTTTGAAAAAGATAACCCTGTAAAAAATTAAAACCAAGAAAAAAGACTGAAATATAGGTTTTTCCTAGACAATGTCTTTAGTAAATATTAGATTATGTCAATTTAACACCAGTTTAACAGAAATCTCCGTGCACTTTAAGGTTGTGTATAATTTATAATTTGCATATGGCCCAAATAATCAAAACACGCTTTTTGCGCCTCCTGTAAAATTTGATATGTGTGGGTTACGTCCTTTTTCCTTTCCACAGTCGATATGGATAATTTATTTTTAGTGTTATCTCGACTTACTTATTTTTTAATAGCGACCACTTGACTTTGTTTATACGTAATCATATATTTTAATAGATTCCAAAACATAGACAGGTCTAGTTTACAATTTATCGAAATTGTACAATCCTAGACATAAACCGGTTTCCAGGCAAATTGATTTGGATAATAAAGTATGCCTTTTATAACATTTTTATTACATCATTGATCATTTTTGAGCAGGGCTTCGAACCGCTATTTTTTTTCGTTCCGGTTCAAGTAAAATATATATATATATCGGTTCGGTTCCGGTTTTCGTTCCGGCAAAAATAACGGTTTTCGGTTCCGTTCCGGTTCGAAGCCCTGTTTTTGAGTACTATGTTACAATTGATTAAAAAAATAACACATTAAAAAGAAAACCGGATTTCAATTTAATAATACATAGTATTTTTGTTTTCAGAACGTTATTGAGACATTTCATAACGCGAGTTCTCACACTTGAATCGAAATATTGTGTCATATTTTATGCTAAAAAAATGTATAAAACATTTTATTTCCACTTCCCCCTTAAAATGTTTGCATGGTTAAAATAATAATAATAAAAATAATGTCGTATTTCTCGAAATGAGAAATAAATACACGTTAATACATAAGCAAATCATAAATGAACACAGTTTATATTTAATAATAATTTAAAAAGTCTTATTGCGAAATCAATCAGGTAATATATCGTCACAGCTTTTCCTCGCTTTGTTTTCATATTGATGCCTAATTTAATAGTTTTTTCTGTTTGTCTTGACCTAATTTTTAATGTTTGTGAATTATGTTAATAATTTGTTTTTGAAAACATCCTTACAATAATTATAATATCACGGCAGTCTTGTCTGCTTGGGCGTTTTTAGTTTTTTTTTTGTATTTAAATAAAATCCGCATTACCATTTTTATTGAAAAGTGAATGTTTTTCAAAGAAAAATAACTTATACCGTTGGCTATTGAATGCGTTCGAAAGCAAACTACACGAAATAGCTGAAGTTTTAGATCAATTTTATTTTAATCAAAATATGGCCGGCGAATTTTACAAAGACATTTTAATTTTTTTTAGTGCTTAACCGGAAAAGATACAAAACAATATTTTCACAATTGTACTAGAAAAATTATGTATTTTGAAATGAATTCTACCATATGATATTATGATTGTGACATGTAATTGATTGGTATGCCGAACGTGTGCGTCTCACCAGTGCCACCCGGTGTACCTGCTTCACCGGAGAAAGTCACTGATACTTTGGTTCACGAGAGTTGAACCATGACTTTGATATCCTCATTTTTTACAAATATTTTTTATGAGTGACTTCAATTATTTTCAAT
Organism: Himalopsyche anomala; assembly: GCA_031772345.1. NCBI lineage: Eukaryota > Metazoa > Arthropoda > Insecta > Trichoptera > Rhyacophilidae > Himalopsyche > Himalopsyche anomala. The sequence continues at coordinate 19,547,164 of CM062821.1, read as the reverse complement.
TTGGAAACATATTTTTTTTTTCAAAACCAATATATTGCTTTTGGAATATCTCAACAGAAGTGGTTTTTCGAGTACTGGTTGTAATTCAGTCGTTCAACTTTATTTTTTAGAATACAAATATAAAGATGCTGCTAGGAAAGGCCTTGTTATTAGCTCATCGAACTGTCGACCCCAGGAGGGCATTTTAATAGTATATATGCCTTTTAGCGCAAATCTATAAATCGAATAAAAATCAATGTATGAGTGTGTATGTTCCGGGACTTGAACCTGGGGCTACCGGGTCCGAATAGAACAAATGCTCAAGAGCGTTGATCATTCATCTGCAGAACTGGCAATGATTATCATCAGGTAAACAAAACATGTTGTCGCCTGCGTGGTCGAATGGTCAACGTCGTTGGCTTCGATTACGATTATCATGGGCTCGAATCCCAGTACGAACAGTTAAAATAAATTGATTTATTGATTTCTGCCCAAAGGCGTGTATGTATGTGATGTCTCAAATCCCCTCCCACCCATCCTATCCCAGAAAAAACAAAAAGGGTGCAGCGAGAGCGATTAGCTAACCACCAGTCCTACTCTAATCCTATCTTTCTATCCCAATTCTCATCCATAAAGAAAGGTTGACCAACCGAATAAAAAACAGTACTCGTAGAAAAATATTGTTGAAATATTTCCATTTGGAGGCATTATGTTGTAATGCCAAATACTTTTTGGTAAATCGGTTTTATTACGTAATCTTTAAACGACATTAGTCGCTTTTATTTCAAAATTAAAATAAGTGTTTTATTCTTTTCTTCTATATATATATAGAAACACTCCTATATATGTTATTGGAATGTTTGTAGCTTAGAATTAATTGTAAAAAATCTTATGTAATACACAGATGATAATATTATTCAACAAGTTTATGGCGAATATTTTCAAATGTCACAAATATTAATTCATTATCAGTTGTCACCTCGTGATGATACAAGGTAAGTCAGCTTACTGTTAAATTATAATTGAAAATTAATTCATCACCAAACATTATGTATTCAAAATCGAAATTCTCCGTCAAAAGAATTCTACTCATCATCAATATACATGATCGCGATAGAAAATTACAGTGGAACCTCTCATAACGAGTTTAATTCGTTCCAGAATCTTTCTTGTTGTGTGAAACACTCGTTATGCGAAACAATTTGTCCCATATAGAACAATGTAAAATACAATAATGCGTTCCATGCCGAAAAAAAACATTTTTTATATTTTTAACGTGTATTCAAGTAAAATTACATACTTATAAATTGTTAAGGAGCGTAACAACCTGGAATGAGATTTAAAAAAATCGACTAGTTTATTATTTATGACAATCAATTCTTTTTTACTAGCAGACATTTGTCTTTGCCTACGCTTCAAAATTTGATGACAATGTGACAGCATTATATTATCATTGAATAAATGTCTAAAACGCATAACCACCTTCTTATTAGGGTGATGCTTCTTAATGTACGATGCAACAATTCCACATGCTTTCAACATTTCTATTATTCCGCCAGAAGATTGTTTCTCTGCTACTTCCTCTTCCTCCACTAATAAACTCTCCTCCATAACTTCTTACTGTGAAAAACAATGCAACTCCATAAGCTTTTCGGTGGTCAGCTCTTGACTGTACCCTTTCACAAGCTCATCAATATCGTTGTTATAAACCTCCAGTCCCATGGTATTGGCCAAAGATGCAATATCGCTGACTGTAGACTCCACAGGTACTGTTTCAAACCCCTCAAAATCACATTCGACAACGCTCATTGGCAAAGCTTCTTCCAAGCTGAAGTGAGGGTTATCTTGGCAACCACTTCCCACGCCTTGTCAATCATCTTGAGGCAAGCAACGATGTGAAAGTGATCTTTCCAAAACTCTGCGTCACTCGTAATGCGAAATATCGCTCGTTAGATGTTAACATAATATGTATTGTTTGTTCTTTTACAAAAAATCGAATATCACTAAGAGATTCCATACAGTATTCATCATTTGGGTGATATATGTTATATATTTTTTGAAATAGGTACACAATAATTTTCAAGCATACAATTCAAAATCTTGAAATGTTTTTCTTCTTCTTTGCAACTATGAATACTATTATTAATACTGACATTGCTGTCATGTTTAGCATAGAAATTTAATTGATAACTGATGTTAATAATCTTTCACTTTTCGCGGTGGTAAGTAATCATGCTTTCAAAACCGCAAACGTAAAACTACAGTATTTTTATCACAATTGTATCGTAGATTCCCAATATTGAATTACTATAAAATGTCTGTCTCCGTGTCATCTCATTTCTCAGTGGAATGGAATTACTTTAGATAATATACGAAAAATGACCAACATCGAAAAGTATGCAATGCAACTATTGATCGTAAGCAGGACAGCAATGTTATTAACAGCTAATACAGCCTAGAGCAGGGTTTCCCAAACTATGTTCCACGGAACACTGGTGTTTCACAGTGAACACCCACATAAATTAAAAACCATTATTTTTCAATGTTTTCCAAAAACTAGCAATTATGATTCCTTGGCTTGGAATATATATTCCGGAACAGCAAAACCAGCATGCTTAATTCAGCGCAAGTGGTTATGAAAATCTGACTGATTTTATCAGTGGTTCTGATATAAATGTCATTAAATTCTTTCTTAGCGAGTTTGTCAGAAGAATCCCCCAATGTGTCAAAACAAGTAATTATTGTTTAACTTTCATTTTACACAACCTATTTATGCAAAGCAGTATTTCATTTTTATGCTGCAATAAAGTCAAAGTGTATGAACAGGCTCGACGCCACACCATTAAAAAATGATAAGTGTTTTTATTAACATTTTTTTCTTGTATTTATACTATTATGAATTACCCGACCTAAAAAATAAGCCAAGTGTTCCGTTAAAGTTTCCGGATTTGCGAAGTGTTCCATCGCAGAAAAAGTTTGGGAAACCCTGGTCTAGAGTATCATAATATGATCAGAAGAACAATCTTGCGTGTCTGTATACTCGTTAGTCGTTACCTCAAAGTGTAAATACTGATTCATTATTGCTATGACTTAACTCTGTTGTGTGATTTATGGTAGAAATTGATTGTATTTTTGTTTGGTTTATAATCACTTTCATAGTATAATTTTTGCTGTTCCTTATAAGTTTCTGGAAAACAAATTTCTTACAGTTTTTAATAAATCATTATTATATGATGATAGTTCGTATTTTGCAGTATATAATTCGTTGTTTTAATAGTAAAATCCTGTTACATTAAAAAATGTAGGTACATGACATTGGGTTATTAATTTATAAATTTAACTTACTTGAACATTCCTAGTTTTGGCGCCGCCTAAATATTTGTCACTCCTTGTTTATTTTATAGAAAAGATACAATATAAAGCTTTGTATTGTATCTTGTCTTTTAATTTCCCGAATTAAAGTTGTTCTCGTATATATGCATGTTACAGTTAAATTGTGAACATAGTCAATTTATAAAATATCTTGTCAATATATATATTGTCCATTTTAGCCAGTTACGTTGTACACGAGAGGAAAAATAACACTTGAACAGTAGTACACAGGTGTAGTTATGCCATGTCTACTTTAACTAACGCTTCTCAGTACACTAACATAAGCTAAACCATAATATAATTTAAACTATGTCAAGTGCCCGTTTATACACTTACTGGTTAATTTATACATTGACTTGTCTTAGTGAATTGTAATGATGTAAGCTTCAACTAAAAATATGAATCAATGTATACAATGGCAAGATATACATATATATATGTATTTATTTAAAATAATATTTACTTGTTGCTGGGTACATGAATCACATTTATTTTACTTTGGCTTATTTTGATTATTATTCGTCTATTATACGAATTATTGTATATGGATACTTAACTTTACTCACTTTCTCTGAATGAGAATTTTGGTAACTGTGATCGCATCGCGAATAAAATGAAAACAAAACATTTTAAATTTGGTTTTAACCTTCTGATCACTTAACAGCGACCAGTCGAAGTACTATTCATATGATTACAGTGGCACCTAATAATACTTTCAACGTTAGGTCAATAAGTGCAAGCTTCAAGTTCAAGGATAATAATGCTAAGTGCTGTATGCATTGTTTTGGGCATCGCTTTTATTGGGAATAAGTAACATAATAATTCGAATATCAACTCTCGCCGTCATACGAATTATTATGTCGCGTATTATAATTTAAAATATATACTTTCAATGCCCACGATTCAGCTTAGCGGCATATTTTAACCGCAATTTATTGTACGACTGATAAAATCAAAAAAAACAGGTTAAGTGAAATTATACACTGTTAGTTATACTGCTTTTAAGATTGTGTGTTTGATCTCTTTTCGTTAAAATACTGCATTTTATTTTACAATTTTTTGAAAGCCCTTTTTGTTATTTCTGTAAAACCGGATTATGCTGGCCAAACAGCTTTCCATAAATATAAAAGCAATCTATCTATGTAAAGTTATATTTAATACGTAAAGCTATGTTTAATATCTGCATATTCAATTAGATTTTTTGTATTCTAAATGTGCTTAAATATTTTTTCATCTATTAAAAATAGTTTTTGGGTCAATGCATATAAAGAAAATACACAGTACATTTTATGTCAAAAAATCTTTGACTACTTTTTTTCGTCATCGATTGCCGTCAATCTCGTGATCATTGGTGAAATGGTTTCTATTCTTTAATCTACCACGGTCTTCAAGTCTACCTTGATAAATTTTCTTTGAACTCCCTAATTTTGTTTAGAATAACTCTAATTTTGTGTAAATTTTGATGATAATCGTGTACCTTTGATAGATATATAGTTCCAAATTTTCATTGTCCACACTACAAAGATGTTAATATATGAAGATTTGAACTACGTGTTGCTTGTGAATTGTAATGAATTACTAATACATCAATTAAGGATTTTTTTCAATTTAGATTTAGAGATACTCAGTAAAAAATCATTGAACGTTTAACGAGAATTCAGAAAATGGTTAAGTTAAATCTCAACTCTGTCAATTTAACTACGTGACAGCGTACGTACAGTGGAAAGGATTATTAGTGGAACGATTAGAAAAAAGTATACCTTCAACGATGACGGAATTTTTTATATATTATAATATCGGCTGTACGACAAAGGAAAAAGGACGTAACCCACACGTAAAAAAAATACAGGAGACACAAACAACGTTTTTTGGTGATTTTCGGTCAAAGTCAAATTATGAAATATACGCAACCTTGATGTTCATGGAGACTGATAGATAAACTGATTTTTAATTAACTTTATTTGATATTAGTTTACTATTAAAAAAAAAAAAACCAGATCGCAATTCCCTTTTTTTCAAACTTTATAGCTAAATTTAGATATCTCTTTTTTCCTTTCCACAGATATTATAGTATTTTAAATGGTTGTAATTTTTCGTTTTCAATAGAGCGTGGCATATTTTCTTTTAAGCAATTGAATTCATGGGCGATATATCTAGTCGTTGAAGAGTACAAATCTTTCTCAACTGATCGATGTGCTTGATAATAGTCGTAACACTGTAAAATGTTGCGGAACAGTTAAGATTTTCTGTCAATGTTTGTCTCCTTGATATGATAATTCTTTCGACCTCTTATTCACATTTCAAGTTACCGCCTGTCCTTCAAAACGTAAGACGAAATAATATAATACATTATCAATCGACTTTTGAAACAGTTATTCACATAACTCGACCCGTGTAATAAGCTAAACACAAATTGATTGAGAAGGGTTTCGCTTTCTGTCACATTTGGTTTACATTAATTTTATTTTATTTAATCTGAGGCGTTTTGATATTTTCAATGTCTCACATCGTGCAATAAAACTGGGTCCTATAAATTTGTTTCAACCGGTTCTTCGCCTGAGATAATAAATGAATTTCTTCACCACCGAGGTCAGCGGAAAGACCGACATTTATTTTTATACTTCTAGTAAAATATTTAATAGGGTAAAAATATCAAAGTATTTCAGTTCTACAGTTTTTTATATGTTATACGTTGATAGCTATTTCCGCTTTCGCCATCGTCAGAACTATCTATAGAACTATAGTTCTGACGATGGCGAAAGCCGAAATAGCTATCAACGTATTACATATAAAAAAACTGTAGAACTGAAATACTTTGATATTTTTACTCTATTAAAATGGAGTTCTACCAAGTAAATGCCAAATCAATAAATAAAATATTTAATCTTTTATTTAGTTCGCCGGGAGTTGAACCCCAGCTAATCTGATCTTAGAATACAGCTATTGTCATTAGATCACAGAGGCTGATTTTAAATGAATGTAAGTTAGTGAATAGTGTACTGCTAAGTGAATGTAAGACATATGTCCATTTTTTGTGATTATTTTGTATGACATGATTTCTATTAATACCGGCAATAAAGATATATTTGTAGATTAAATTTAGCGTGAGGAGGTTTATATAAGAAGTAGAACACACGTTTCACACTTTGCTTAGTCATACATGTCGATAATGAAATATCAAAGATGTCGATAATCATTATTGCACATATAAATACATTATATTTACTAACTTATTTTCTATCGATGATTTCCAATTAAGTTTACCTTATTTTATGCAACTTTGTTCCGGGTTTACGTATCCATTTTATTGTTTTCATATCAATGTTTGTATTTACGCGAGGAAGACCCACTATCTGGATGAAGTTAAAACAATAAATGTTCATTCTGCCAAGTACCATGTACTAAGTGGTAATTTTATAAACTGTGTTAAAAAGTTTTCTCTCAATTAAAACGACAAGTCTCGTTTTTTTGTAGTCAAAAAGACTCATGGAAATACCGTATGTTAAGTGAAATGAAAACTTAAGCAGATAAAAATGAAACTGACATATTGAATTAAATTTTATCAATATGGATCGAATTAATGTACACATTATCTTTTAGTTCTGAAGTAATATTGTTTAAAATGTTCTTCTCAAATTAATGAAATTATAGTATACAATTTTACATTGGTCAATGAACGGTTATAATAGCGTATTTATGTACATTTACACCTAAGAAAGATATTAGTCATATCTTGTAGGTCAATCACTCTTCCTCTGGCCAAAGATACTACTACTGATTGCATGTTGCTATGCGATGTCTGTATGCGACCTCGCTTCACTTCCCTTTATCATAAGCTGCATTTGGTTCGTATTCTCTTCAAGTAACAGCAGTGAAGCACCTGCAGTTCTTAATGTATGTTAGTATTATATTATGTATATATCCAGCTCACCCTCGCCGTACATATTATATTATTCTGTTGTTCCACATTTCATACATTTCCACCTTGAATTATTGGTAGGGTCAACATTAAACCTTCAATGCAAGCAACTTCTTCAATCAACCTCCAGACGGACGATCAAATCAATAGAGAGTAACCACCTACAAGCGCCATGGATCATTTAACTTTAATTGAATTCAACCACATAACATTACTGTTTCCCAAGAAATAACTTCCACATAGTAATATAATCAGCACACACAGTTTCCCTATCTAACTTGTGAAGTTTAGTTTTTTAGGACCGAAAAATCATATCAATTAATTTGTATATACCCTTACCTGATGACTTTCTGTCCATATCGAAGATTTTTTATCTTTTGTTTATAAGTTTAATAATCATTTATTTAATTCTCTTTTTATATTAATTAATTTTAAAAAGCAAAATTTGACACGATGTATGGTTCAAGAAGAATAGTGCTCACTGTAAATTAGGTATTGCAATACCGGACAAATATATCAATACCGATTAAAAATATATATACATATAAAATGCAAACAAACGGCCAATCGGGATATCAATACCGGGTAATTAAATTAAAATCTGAATTTCGATATGTCATATTATAAAATAATATCATTTAAAAAATATATAAAAATTACAGACGGGTGATTTTCATAAATAACTTACGGTTTATTTAAATTACAATACATCATTGAAAGGCTCACCAACTTTAAAATCTTTCAATTTTAATTTCTTATAATCTCTTATGAGATTTAAAATATTTCAATTTTGGTAAAGCATACAAAAGTTTTCATACATTTGGAATCTGATTTTGGTTAATTTTTAATACCGAAGTACCGGGTTTTTTTATATTGTCAATACCGGTATTTCTATATAGATAGAAATCTATGTATATAGAAAAAAAACACCGTGAATACCGGGATACCGGTTTCGGAATTACTGGGTATTGGGCACATTAGGTATTGCAATGGCAATACCCAGCGGTGGGCTGCCAATACATTAACAAGGGGCTCGCTTAATCTCAAAGCAATTCTCGGTATTCTGGGAAAGAGTGATTTTTTTAAATATTCTAATGCAATTATATGCAATAGTTAAATAAGCAACCGATTGTTACTTAATACACTTATAATACATTTTTGACAACATGCAATTTACCGTAAACTTATCAATCTAAATGGCCAAAAATGTACTGCTGTGTATTCTTAAGCTGTCGTAGATAATATATAAAAGTCAGAAATTGCAGTTATATTACTAATTTGATCTGAGAATATAGTTTTCTTTTAAATAAACAAGGGGCTCGCGCGAGCCCTGCTGACCCCCTCCAGCCTACCCCTGGAAATACCTAATGTGCATATTAGATATCAAATAGATTCCAAAATATTTAAATAACTCGACTAATAAAAAGATGGTCTAATACTGAGTGTATAAATAAACGTATACGTATTTTTGCTTTAATATTCTTGGTTTTCTTGACAAGGTCAAATAAAAGCATTATAACCAAATATTACAGATTTTTCGTTGTGTATCCGCTTTAACTATTAAGTCACAGTAACAACATTCCAATAATATGCAAATATATTTTAATATATTTTAGAAATCATTTTTTAAAGTTGCCTAATATTGTCAGTTTTCCCACTCTCACATATAAATTTCATATTTGAGGAGGTGCTAACTTTAAACTTCTATCTTTACGTTACACATCAATTTTAATCCGCACTCGAAGCACATCGAAAATCTCTTTTCTTATTGTCTTATCCGTTATATTATTTCGTGAATGTTACTTTTCTTGAAAAAATATATTGTCGATGCTTAACTGTATGGGTATCATTCGATCCTGTTAACTACCTTTAATGCGTATCATTAAAAAAGTTTAAATGACCTTAAGGACTCATTTTTACTCGAAATCGTTTAGACTTCTAAATATATTTTCTAAATTTAGCTTAATTTATTTACAGTTAAATGGAAATTACGTATCGAGTTTACTAAGTTCTAAAAGTAATTATATGTTTGCAGTTTGATATTAACAGAAATAATTTTATTTATTTTAATTAAACATGACTTGCTGAAAAATACTACATTATAAAATGCTGCCATTGAACACTGAAAACAATAATATTATGATTCGAAATAATCAATAATGATTTTTTTTAAGTTTCTTTTACTGCCTGAAATATTCATTTAAAGGGTTAGAATCATTCATTTTTTAAGTAAGATTTAAATGTGCTTCCTAATCAAGATACTTTTATGTATTATGGTGGGTATTATTTGTGAAATTTATATTGTAATATTTTTGGTTGCTAAGCAACTTCAACACAGTTTTCATCATACAACACATACATGGTAATGGTATGTTATTATATCCTTCCATATATTTAAAGTAAATGTCACATGGATATTTTTCATTTGTCGAATTTGCTCTATTCTTTTCCTCGGTGCACTGCACAGCTTTCATTATTTTAAAATCAGTTTCACTTAATTATTATTCTGATGCCGCCTTTGCTTCATATCCATTCTGTACTCGTTCTGATTATCTATATAACTTATTATTGAATCGACTTACATTCTGATTTGTTCCCTATCACATAACTGTATGCATATATTTAATATTGTGAAACTGAAAACATATTCGCATTGCGAAGAATGGTGTCATCCATCTGGTATTAAAACAAGATTTTTTAAATGATATTTAGAGTTGTACCAAAAGTCATTAATGTCTGTGGTATTTTAATAATTCCTGCACTCGTCGCTTATTGAACATGGGACGTATAGTGAATAGTGGCTGGATAATCATCATGCAGCCCAGCACTCTTTGAATGTGAATTCGAGCGATTGGCTTCTAACCAGTGGCGTAAGAAAGTGTCCCGCCGCCCAGGGCGTTTTTTGAATTTGCCGCCCCCCCCCCCCCCCCCTCAATAATTTGTCATCTTTTTTTTTAATTCACTTAAATTTTTTTTGCTGATACTCCAGGTGAATCATTTTTTTTATTTATAAATACAATTTCTCTAAAAATATTGTGTTTTGTTATTTTTTTTTCTTTTGGATTTTTTTTCAAAGCATGAACTTTTTTCAATGTGTCAAAAAAAAATATTAGTCAATTGTCTTTTTATTATGTTTGGAGGAAAAGGGACAAATTATTCCTATTATTATAAGTATTCGTTTTACAAATAAGTAAACAAATATAAAGTTCATAACCAAAGGTACCAGATTTTATTTTGTAAACATAACATTAGGAAAAATAACATTTTTAAAATTTAATTGTCTGGCTTTTCTCTTCACAAAATCGTAAGTAACGTTATCAACATCTGTTTTAATAAAAACATGGATGTAGAGTTGGAGTCGTTAAAGTAGTCGGAAAAAACTAACGACCCCGAATTTTTTTTTTGAGTGTGCAAACCGCATAAGTTAAAAGTCACCACTGGTCGATCTGGTATGAATGCAAATTAAATAAGAAAGAGATGTTTTTATATAAATTGCAAAAGTATAAGAGTATGTATTTCAATTTTTCTTCATATCTCTGTTTGCTTAGCGGCAACAGCAACAAAAAATTTAATTATTCCTAAGCAATGCTACCATGATCTTGTTTTTAGTGTTTTACAAAGCATAATCATGCCAAGAAAAACAATTTTTGTTTATTACCTCTTAAGTTTTTTTCTATTTCTTAAAAAAGCGACCCCCAAAAAGTTGTGTTTCATCAGTAAGTTACAAAGCACAACTTAGACGAAAGAAGGCATAATATTGCAATAAAGCTCGCATTGATTCTATATCCAAAACAATTTATATTTGTTTTTTTATCTTTGAAAATTTCAAAAATGCCGCCTCCAAAAAAGTATATATTGTCAGTGGGCGGAAGAAAATATAGTGAAAGTGATATTGCTTACATTGGTTCTGTATACATATCAATCTTTATTTTCATACTACTTTCAAAATTTTCTTTTCATTTTCGAAAATGCCGCCCACATAAATGTGCCGCCCGGGGCGGTCCGGCCCGCTTTTTTAAATAATTTACCCTTTTCAAAAAAGCGTTTTTTTAACAGATATTATATTTATGTTGTATGGCCATAAGAGCGATAAGTCTACGAGAGAATTTTACAGGAAGGAAAATAATATGTAAAGTGCGCACATAGGTAAAATTTCAAAATAAAATAAACTAATGTAAATTGTATCATACAAGTGAAAGTTCATTTTATGTCAATTAAAAATATATGTAATATATGAAACGTATTCAAATTTTGATTCCTTTTTGTAGTAATGTAGTAAATATGTACATCTTCAATTGCCACGTTATCTACCGGTACTGAATAAAACAGATAAAATAGTTGCGCATTAAAAACCACGAACATGATCTTTTTCCATTTACGTGTATGTAGATTTCGTTTTTTTTTTTTTTTTTTCATAATCAAATTGCTCTTAAAAACGGACACACTGATAATCTGGGAACTGGTTTTAGAAAAACTAACGATGGAAATCTTGCGGAGCCAACACAAAAGAAACAATTCCCAAAAGAGCTTGATAATATATTTAACAGAAACAAAATCAGAATTTCACCAGGAGTCTTTCTTGACACAATACAGCGACAAAATAACACATTCCTCCGTTTATGCTTCGAATACTGTCTATCAGTTTATTCCAGCGGTTTCTAAAATGTATCCACAGATATATAATATCTACACTTATTTATGGTCATTACATTTTCCGGTATCATGAGACTTGGCTATTTAAGATTTTGATTGTTAACCAATAAAACATTAATACGTATACTGTAGGTATACCTAGTTTACTAATATTGTTCTTTCCTTTGTTTCAGCCATCGCGGGTATATTCACGGTGTTTTCCAGTGTGGTTTTTACATCATCTGTTGTAAATTTTCTTCGCGGTGATATCTCTGACCTCAAGTAAGTTTCTTTTTTATACTTTTTCCATATATTTGTTTTCTTACGTGTTTATTTATAGGTACGACGGTTGATTTTTCAGACATTGAAGTACACACTACATTTTTAACCATTGAATTGAAACCAATTAGTGTGATTTTTTAAAAGAAGAGAAAAAAATTAAACTATATATTTAATTTTATTTTTGTCTTATTGAAAAAGAAGAATGCATTGTAAAATGTTTTGTCCTCTGCAGCTGTGCATCAAGACAAGACACGCTGCATAATTTGATTTATTTCATAGATCGTCCTTGCTTTGTGGTAACAGGGTGTGAAACAGTCGCTTAAAGAGTGGTGGTAATAAAGTAAAGTAATATGAGTAGCGATAGATAAGATGACAGACCGAGGTTATTTTAAAAATCTATTCATACGTTACTTTCTTCCGGTTGTACTCCGTATTATTACAACACTCGTATTTACTTACACAGTATTTTTTTTAGTTTAACATGCAATAATAAACCAACCGTTTCCGCGTTCAATAATAATCATTTCAAAATAGTTTACAAATCTTACAACATATTGCCAATATTGGCTGATCTGTTTGTTTCATCAAACTTATTGAGAAATAGTACCATATAATGGTCATTAAATAATATAATATATTCTACGAATTATCAATCCAATTCCGCATCAAAAGTGTTGCGTGACCTGAATGAATTGTTTATAGTTTTTTAGTTGAGTGTTCTCGTATTGGAAACCGTGACGTAGTGAGAAACTCGCCTGTTTAAATAAACTACTACGGTATTTCCCAAAAGTTTCACGAATTGCGTTGTGATAATGTCGGTTTTGAAAATAAACCAAAATCGAATTTTGAATGTATTATATTCAAACTATCACATACATATCTTAAGATATAATATATTTTTCAATGACTGTATTTTATATGGAATATCAAAATACCTATTTTGATTTGGTCCCCGGTACTGCGATTCAAATTGGTCGTATATTATTGCTTTATTAAAACTTTTTTTGTCATACCGGAATTTATATATTCGGCCGGTATAGCAAACATTACTTAGAATATCTTCATCGCTTATCTAAAAAAAACTTTTTAATGTTGCTCTATTTTTCATGAATAAAATACCAAAAAAACTCAGTCATATTGTGCGCAAATATTACGTACGTCTCTTTATAGTAATGTGGGGGCTTGTTCGACATTTAGATCGATATTTAACATATCGCTTACCCGCATTAATGTGAAACCGCCAAAAGAAGTACCACATACCTAAATCAGTCGATGGGTTTATATTATGTTTTTATTTGATAATGAAAAGTTTAAGTTTAAACATGATGGCCGGCCAGTTCGCAATGAATGGGGGGGGGATATAGTAGTTCGTAGAGTATAATGTGGACACCTTTCTCATACGAATGCAGTTATGATAACGAAGGCTGCGTGAACCTATTACGTACATGTTTAATATCCGGTCGAGCTTCTTCGCCTTGGCGGTCGTGAAAAGTGAAACTGTTTCCGTCTGCACCCCTCCATCTCCAGTCACCATCACAATCTCTTATTCCTCTATATCAGCGGTGCGCAAACTTTTTAGAATGTCTTGCCTGGCGGTCCCTTTAAAAATTGTTCGATTACTCGCGGACCCTTTCATTAAAAATCAATATTATTTTATTAAAACAGGGGGCGCCAAAGAGTTTGCGCAAAGGTGCTACATGCATAAAAATAAAACATTTTTGACAAACAATTATTTATTCAGAAAATATATTTTTTTAAGTTAAAATTTTAACGAGACGGATGCATCTGCTTTTTCTGACCCAGTTCTTCTATGTTTGGCTTTGTTTTGGCCAGTGAACCTCTCATGTCATTTTTAGCTTCTAATTTGTTTCGAGATTTTGTTTTGAGAGTAAGCAAGTGTGGAAAAAGCCTCTTACATTCATAGGTGGTTGTAAATGGAATCAGCACTCTTAGAGCCATTTTTGAAACGTCAGGAATAGGACTGTACCATTGTAATCCAAAAATCACTACTACACTTTTCACGGACAACGTGTTTTACATCCCCATCGTCTATTAAACCAATAAACTGTTCTTGAATTAAATTATCCTCCGAAAGTAGATCACTGATGGAGAGTACAAAATTAGTTCGGTATAGAGCCGCCCAGAGTAGCTAGTAAGTCACGTATATCGAAATTTATAACTTATTAATGTAATGAATATCTTGATTTAAAAAATCGCAATGCCATTTTCCACATAGTATTTTATTAGTGTATTCCTATTTGTTAACATTATGTCGTTAGCGCTTTTAAAAAAGAAATCAGGCGACTAAAACAACTATAAGCTATCCGTATTTCCTTCTCGAGAACGTACTTAATAATAATTCTCTTAGCTGGTTGTCATTATGAAAGTTTGTTGCAGCAGCATTATCATAATATTATAAAATTTATATTTTATAACGTTGCCATACGGTTCGACGAACTCGGCACAACTATCGTTTACGCAAAACTCTGCTGCTGATTTGATAGCTTACTGCCTAATTGAATGCGTTTTTGTGATGGAATTTCGGAGATTATTCTTAACGTAAAACGTTTTAAAATTCAAATTTGGACCATATATATTTTATTTAAGAGATTGAGCTTCTATTAAGAGGAGGGTGCACGTATGAAAAAATTGCGTGTCACAGACAGTGAAATTCTTACAATTTCAAAAATATTGAGCCGATAATATTATATTATACATTTTCACTAAAAAATAATACATTTATTAAATGTAAATGTAATTATAATATTTTATAATAAAAAAATTCGTATCACTTTTATGGGTCATTCGTTGTTACACTTGCTACAATAACCATAAGCAAAACAAAAAAATACAATTGTCACATTTCTTCCGTTATATTATAATTTTTTTAAGTTAAAATCTGTCCGAATACTTTGTTTAAAACTGCCATTATTTGAATAAACAATGCATGCAATATACAGTATAAGATAATACATTATCTAAATCAGGTATGTTTTCGAAAAATATGTTACTTACTGCGTCGGCTAGATAAGTCGGGAAGAATTATCAATAAAGATTTTTTCAATTTATCTTAATTGTTATTTATTGTACAGGCATGGGTGATAATGAATAAATAATATGATTGTATTGAATTTCGTGAATTTATGTCCTTAATTATTTTTTAAAGATAAAATAAATAGCATAAAAAAAAAGATATTTTAATCAATAATTCTTATATGGTAATTGGTAACTGTACTCTGTTTCAAAAATAATTTGTGTCTGCAGATTATTAATGATTACTGTATACTGTGTCGATTTAATACTATTGCGTTTAATCTACGAAAAACCTTTAATCATAAAAACAATCATCGGCTTCAATTTTTTTAATGGCAAGTGAATTTTTTGTGCAATGTTTTGACTGAAAATATTTCAACAGAGACGCGCTTTTCCTGTTCGTCCTCCTGATTGACGTTTCTAAAGCGTCGCTGCTCGCTCGCCTCGCCCTTTCCGCCGGAAGCCGTGGAGAAGTGCGCGCCAGCGTCGCAAGGGGCATGCAACTACTAGGACCCCCTTGCACACTGGACGCCCTCGTAGAGGCTCTTCTAGTGGGCGTCGGTGCTCTTTCTGGGGTACCGAGGCTCGTGGCGCTATCATGGTATGCCTGCATATCCGTCGTTGTCAACTATGTCGTCTTTATGACCCTGTATCCGGCTTGCTTATCGCTAGTATCCGAGGTGAGTTCAAATTTTTTATTTTTCTTAATTCTTCCAGCCAACTAACTTTAATTACCCTACACAGGGATGGGCTAATAATATATAAATATGCAACATATTTAAATAACAAAAAGTATTGTATTGTGCGTGTGGGATTTCTAACGTAGATTTTTCAGCTATTGATGTTGATTAAATTACGATACACTGTATACTGTTACAAAATATAAGTGTATATGGTAACATTCGATAGCTTTAATAATTATTGCGTATAATGGCATATGAGTGATAAAAAAATTCACACCTTCCCCAGAACATCACGATTAGCTATATGATTTAGCCAACACCTTGTTACCGTATTGGCAGCCCACCGCTGAAGCCCTACAACTAAATTGTTTCATAATGAAAAAATATTCGCATACCATTTATATAAGTATCAGGCATACATCCAAAAGTTTCTGTACCTATACATTTTTTTTTTTAAATTAAAAAATATTTGACATTACAGCTTACGGCAATGCGTCAAATATTTTAAAGTTGAAAGATCATACGAGATATACTCAATGAGAATTTTTGAAAGTCACATGAGATTAACTCAAGAAGAATTGACTTCACAAACACCCATGTGTTGGATCTCAAATTAAAATAATCCAATTTGACATTGACCTTACCGGGAATCGAACCCGGACCCACCTGATCGAAAGAGCAAGCTCCAAAGCAGGCGACAATAAATTATCAGTGTGAAAAGATCAGGGCGATTATTAATTATCAGTGTGAAAATCTATGTATAGCTGAATCATAGCTGATTGATGCTAATAGAAGTGTACTCACTTAGCTGCAGTTGTTAAGTTCTTAATCATCGTTAACAATTTAATAATTCATTAATGTTATTCAATCCTTTCTCTCATGCATTAAATATTTCAAAATCATAAGTAAAAATAAGCTAATAAGTTTATTTTTGAATGCGAGTATGTTTGCACTTTAATCACCAAACTGAATTTATTAAATTCTTAACATCCACTATAACTAATAATAATTTGTTCAGATTCCAAAAGTAACATGATTATACGAAAACAATGCTTATTGAAAAGGTAGATTTATTTAGTATTCTTTGTATGATTTTTTTAAGCTCTCGAATAGTTCTCGCAGCAGAGAAGGTGCTGGTGCCGGTCTGTTGCTAGCCCTTCATGACGCTGAAGAGGAACAGAAACCGAACCCTGTTGTACAGAGAGTGAAGCTTATCATGTCTGCAGGTTTACTACTCGTCCATCTTCACAGGTAAGTCTTATGATGGAAATGTATTAAACTTTTATTTGGACTTAATAGTAAGAGCCGATTACATCTTTAATAATCAAGTGATATATTTTTATATGTAAATTGTGCAAGGAAAAAAATTATCCATATTCATTGAAAAGTTATTTATAATTCAATATTTCGACTGAAGGTGTTTGGTGGAATTTCAATACTAAATTTGAATCATTCAAATTTTGTAATTTCCACATGTTTTGTCACTAACAACTCGGGTTTCATTCATGTTCATCCGTGCACTTAAACGCCTGAAAATACCGAAAGGCGAAACCCGAGTCGTTAGTGACAAAACATGTGGGAATGTACAAAATTTGAATGATTTAAATTTAATCATTTATCTTCAAATACATACTCGGTAACAATTATTTTACATGTGAGCCGTTCATTTAAATTTTTATTAAAATCTCATATAAAAAATATTAGAATTTAGAAAAATTTCTTAATGTACTGTAAAGATTTTTTTTTCTACTGTATTTCTTTGACATCTCGGTATCTATATTTTATGAATAAGTATTCTTATAACACTAAAACAATTGGCAATATGATTTTCAATAATTCTTGAGGGTTACATCTTTGCCATTGAATATCTTGGGTAGAGGCACACGTGTCGTTTCATACGTTCCCAGGAAATTCTGAGAAAAATTCACTGTCATATGGGCCATAGTATGGAAAGGAACTGTCTAATGTAAAAGTAAACAATTTAATGTTAATAATAGTTGGATTGAAATAAGCAAAAGTACAAACCATATTCCATCATTTATGAAAAGTACTAATTCCCTTCCAACGTAAATCATGCACTAAAACATAAATAATACATTATATTAAACATGAACTTCCACAAAGTTACCTTGGAATCCATCAAAAATCTATATATTAATAGTCGATAATGTCCGTCCGTATGATTGTCTGATTGTCCCTGATTTCCTCTCCCCCTCCTTCACCCCATCCACGCTGTTGCCATTTTTTTATTCATACTAGACATATTTTTTCATTACACTGAAGAAGTACATTTTGTAATGTGAAAAATCGCTGAACCTTTGAGTTCACATACAAAAAAATTCCACGCCTCAGGCTCGAACACAGATCTTTGGATTACCATTCGAGCTCTTTGTTAACTGAGCTAACATCATAATTATCAGAGTCGATAAAAATAGATCATATATATTAAATTTCGTTTTAAATTGGAACCTTTCGTTTTTTATTTGAAAAACAGCATGCATATTATATGTTTTATTTTACGCACTTTCCTGAATTCCTCTGTACCCTAAAGGTAGAGTGTAGGTAGGTGGCTCAAATCTAACCTTGAGCGTTTTTTTTTGGGTTTATAACAATTTTATTTTTTGAAAACATTCTTTTTAAAACAGTAACATTTTGATCGTATGAAAATAAATGCTATCAAAATAACAAAATCCGATTGACTAGCGAAATAAGTTTTTCAAAAAATAAATATAAGACGCAATTATTTCAAGATTTGTTTTTAATCTAGGTACATACGTGATATAGTTAGTTGTTGGCGAAAGCATAGTTTCAGTATGTGTAATAAAATAACGTCAGTAAAAATCATTATATATATTCTAAAAAACAAGTTCTATTTGGAGAATAAGTCAACATTTTGATAATTTTGATAAAATGTGCAATTAATTTATACTATTTTGCATGTAAAAATTCCATTTTTAATATAAATATAATTTAATTTTTTGCCCATTTATTTTCAGACTTTTTCTCACATTCCACTGGAGTGAAAAAAATAGTTCAATAGATATTAAATTATTTTAAAAATTAGATCATTCTAAAAAATCCAAAATCTATATATTAATAGTCGATAAAATAATAATCACAAATCATAAATAATCACAAATCACAAATATGTTCGTACAAATAATGTCCTCGGGTCTTTTTCTTCTTCTACAAAATATATTTGTTAGTGTACTTGAAAATTAGTTCAATAAAATATATATTTTATATAATGGAGATCTATTTCTGCTACTACGAAAAAAGATTGTTAGCAAACTTGAACATTATTCCAAAAATTAAATAATTTACTATTTAAAAACTGCAGGGCTGTCGATATATGCCTCGAGGTCGATTTCTGCTACTACGAAAAAAGATTGTTAGCAAACTTGAACATTATTCCAAAAATTAAATAATTTACTATTTAAAAACTGCAGGGCTGTCGATATATGCGCCGAGGTCGATTTCTGCTACTACGAAAAATGATTCTTAGCAAACTTGAACATTATTCCAAAAATTAAATAATTTACAATTTAAATACTGCAGGGCTGTCGATATATGCCTCGAGGTCGATTTCTGCTACTACGAAAAATGATTGTTAGCAAACTTGAACATTATTCCAAAAAAATTATAATTTACAATTTAAATACTGCAGGGCTCTCGATATATGCCCTGAGGTCGATTTCTGCTACTACGAAAAATGATTGTTAGCAAACTTGAACATTATTCCAAAAATTAAATAATTTACAATTTAAATACTGCAGGGTTGTCGATATATGCCTCGAAATCGATTTCTGCTACTACGAAAAATGATTGTTAGCAAACTTGAACATTATTCCAAAAATTAAATAATTTACAATTTAAATACTGCAGGGCTGTCGATATATGCGCCGAGGTCGATTTCTGCTACTACGAAAAATGATTTTTAGGAAACTTAAACATTATTCCAAAAATTAAATAATTTACAATTTAAATACTGCAGGGTTGTCGATATATGCCTCGAAATCGATTTCTGCTACTACGAAAAATAATTGTTAGCAAACTTGAACATTATTCCAAAAATTAAATAATTTACAATTTAAATACTGCAGGGCTGTCGATATATGCCTCGAGGTCGATTTCTGCTACTACGAAAAATGATTGTTAGCAAATTTGAACATTATTCCAAAAAAATAATAATTTACAATTTAAAAACTGCAGGCCTGTCGATATATGCGCCGAGGTCGATTTCTGCTACTACGAAAAATGATTGTTAGCAAACTTGAACATTATTCCAAAAAAATTATAATTTACAATTTAAATACTGCAGGGCTCTCGATATATGCCCTGAGGTCGATTTCTGCTACTACGAAAAATAATTGTTAGCAAACTTAAACATTATTCCAAAAATTAAGTAATTTACAATTTAAATACTGCAGGGCAGGGCTGTCGATATATACCCCGAGATATATTTCTTTTACTTTTAGAATTTCTGGCTTATTCAATATATAGGTTTGTAACTTATTTTTCACGCCAGTAAATTTTTGACTACTTAAAAATGCAACAAAAATCCATCCAATGAGGTCAACGGGCTTACATCTACTATACATAAATACCGATTCAAAAAAACAGTCTAAAAATGGCACCATTCAATGAACTATTCCTAGTGAGTGTAAATACCATCCCCACCAATGAGAGTAAGAATAATACTCATAAGCAATAAAACACATGTACACAATTTTTTTGCAGTATTGCTTTCTTCATTGGTGACAATCACCATTACTTTTTTTAACCGGCAGCAAAGTCCTATAATTTTTATTTTAGTGTACGAGGCAGAAACGCTGCCCTTAACCTCTAAACTAGTGACCTTACAGCTTCATTCATAGAAAAAATATTCTGGATATATTTATACACAAGTAATTATTCGTTGCATCTCTTTGTGCTGATATATCTGTACCACCCGAATGATCCTTTGACACTTTATGAATAAAAAAGTTCGAGAAATATTTATCGTCTTTGAATATCTAATGATTCCCATTGTCTCTCATCGACATCCCAACAATGATTTTAAAATCTCTAGTGGGGATATAATGCTGTCAAACGTTCTACAGTCATTTGAACTACTTTTTTTTGACAGTTTTGCTTCAGCTCTACATCTGATACAACGTTTTCTAATTTGATTGAAATTTTTCAATAGTCCTATTGAGTTGTGTTGTTTTTCTTATGAAATATTTGGTTTTTTATTCATTCAGCCACTGGTCACTGAAGGGAGATTCCGATCATGGCGTGCCTGTCGGCTCTCTAGCTGATCACCACAGCATGACCTTGAATCGTACAGAAGAGGCCATACTGCACCCATATATGAAGTATGCCTTTTTTATAATTAATATACTATCACAATGAGTTGTATAACATGTTAACAACTCTAAATTTTTAATTGATAATAACATATTCTTACTTAAGTCTAATTTTTTTATGTTTGGTTACATCACACTTCATCGAAAGAAATTAACTCAATCTTTTTAATTTTTGTTTTGATTACACATATTATCATTTAAGCTGTAGAAATTTTTATCATTTATGAAATATGCTACATTAATAATATTTTGCTAAATTCTAACTAAACGTTTGTGATGTTATAGATGGCTAACTGTGAGTGTTGAACACCTCGTGATTCTAATACTTGTATGCGCATTAGCTGCAAAGTTTATATTTTTTGAAGACCGTGAAGACCTCACATCTCCGTTAAATCTCAGCGGACAAGAATCTCACACAAACCAACCTGAAAACATGGCATCTACATCTAGCGACTCAAATATGAAACATATTGCATCCATAGCTGATTTGCGAGTACGGGATTCATTCGACACGAGGAAACCCATATTCAGACTGTCGGATTTCGAATTCGAAGATAAAGAAACTCAAACAGAAGAAAACAGTTCTACCTTAGCTTTGCTGGCCGATTCAAAATTAAAAACTGTCGACGAAAATATTCCTCTCGTATCCCGATCGGAAGAGGAATGCTTGGAAATATACAAGTCTCAGCTCGGAGGCCAAGGACTCTCGGACGAGGAAGTTGTGTTACTAGTCAACAAAGGACACATTCCTCTCTACAAACTTGAGGGCGCTTTGGGAGATCCATTGAGAGGTGTAAAACTTCGACGAGAAGTTGTCGGACAAATGGGTGGATTTTCTGATGCGTTAGAAGCACTTCCATATTTGCATTATGATTATTCCAAGGTGAGAAAAAATAATGTATATGATTATGTGATAGGATTGAAATGTACTTCGTTAAAAAACACTGAAAAAAATATATATAGAATGAGAGAGAATTAAATTTGTTTTTTTGTTTCAGGTTCTCAATACTTGTTGCGAAAATGTTATCGGGTATGTGGGTATACCTGTCGGTTTTGCTGGACCATTAGTTGTAGACGGTGTACCATTTATGGTACCGATGGCCACAACAGAAGGTGCTCTTGTAGCATCCACTAACCGTGGAGCAAAAGCTTTAGGACAACGTGGAGTCACCACCATTGTAGAGGACGTCGGTATGACCCGAGCTCCAGTAGTTAGCTTTCCTAGTGTAGTCAAAGCCAGGTAAATAACATATGTGATTTTTTTGCTTTTACGGAAAATACTTCAATATCCTACATTCTTTACTAGGTATCATTATTATTGAATTATATGGAGCTCATGTGAATATTGTTTGACACAATATAAAATTACATTTCGTACGTCATTCTGTTGTTATAATTAACTGAATGTTATTTAAATGATTCTTTTTGGTCACAGTGATGCGAGAAAGTGGATTGAAACCAAAGAAAACTATGATAAAATTAAGGAGAATTTTGATGCTACCAGCCGATTTGCCCGACTCCAAGAAATCCATATTGCAATGGATGGACCTCAATTGTACATAAGATTCCGTGCCACGACTGGTGATGCAATGGGAATGAATATGGTTTCCAAAGGATCTGAAATGGCTCTACGTTACATTCATCAATTTTTCCCTGAAATGTGTATCATAAGTCTTTCTGGAAATTATTGTTCTGATAAAAAGCCTGCTGCAATTAATTGGTGAGATTCATTTATTTTATATTCATAAGTGGTATAATGTTTCATTCAGAAATAACTCTTGAATGCTTTGAAAGTATGTATCAACAACGAATAGCAAAAAAAAGCATGTTATCTAGAAACCTTGAAATCAACCACTGTTTTCGAATTAGACTATAAAAGCTTTCAATTCAATTCTAATTCGAAAACAGTTTGCAAACTGTCAGCAAACCGTCAGAAGTACGCAGAAGAACAGAGCTAATGATAGTGGTAATTTCAACCATTTAGGCCCTGCAATTGTCTCTCTTATATTTTCATTCATTTTAGAATCATGTTCACATATCCTTATAACATGTAAAAACCGTATTCATTTTAGGAATGCATAATCAGGTACTGAATTAATGTATACCTAATAAAACAAGATAAAGCAGACTGGATAATGAATGATCTATGATGATATAATAATAATGATTTCAATGATCATAGCAACATATGACAGATCTGTCACTGTTACAATTTGACACTGTTAACATCCAATAAGTTAGTTTTTAAATATAACGGCAATTTTTTTCACAGGATTAAAGGGCGTGGAAAACGAGTTGTGTGTGAAACAACTATTGATGGCGAGACATTGAGGAAAATCTTTAAAACTGATGCAAAAACACTAGTCCGCTGCAATAAACTGAAAAATCTTTCCGGCTCTGCATTGGCAGGAACAATTGGTTAGTATTCATTATGCATTTTTATGCTATATACTTACTATCAATGCTTCCAAATGAATTTATTTGACACATTCCTAATACGAGCTTCGGTTTCATTCCGAGTAATATTTATTGTTGCACTGTGTAGCAGATATTTCAGTTTCTTTAAAATAAAATATTTTAGTCATTCATATTATGGGTATCGAGTTTTAAGCATTAATGCTTAACCCTTTTACCTCCGGCTTTTTTTGGAGGACTTGCTAAAACTACCAAGCAATTTTTGAGGTTTTTTGGGTGTTTTACAAAAATTGTCATAACTTTCTAGTTTTTGGAGTTATATTTCTGTTTTTTTATTATTTTACATTTGTTTTGTAATACTTAACCCTCCAGAGACGAGAGCTTTTTTCGATAAAAAAAATATTTTTTAAGCCATATTGAAGTTATTATTCCTAAAAAAAATTAAAAAAAAAAAGTTTTTGTATAGAAACACTGCATGACTATATTGTCATGCTCATCCTTTTTTTACCGTGTAATATTGTGTACGGACAGTAGTAAGGACGAGCGTGACCGTGTGGAGCCGCATACATTCGGGGTTGAAATACAGTAAATTCTGTTTTTATGCGATTTCGAAGTTATGCGGATTTTTAGAGCTGCACATTTTTAAAAAATGTACTATATTTTACAATATATAAAAATTTTAAATATTATATCGAGAGCATGTATCTTTGTATTTTGGATAGAATAGAGAATGAATCATAAACACAACCGACATTTGGAAAAAAAAAATACAATTTTGGACTGTTTAAATCATGTTGCATCTTCCATCGCTGAATTAAGTACATCTTCTTGGATGTGTTACAGTCGATGAAACCATTGAAACATTGGTAATATCAGCTGAAATGATTACTTTAGCTCAAGAACTTGACGGAGGAAGGTTTGATACCTTAAGCGAAAATTATATCGACGAATTACTTACGGATAATGCTATAAGTGACGATGATGTCATTAATTTAACTTTAACTATTGACAAAAAACCAGAAAACGATGACGAACTGGAAGAAATTCCAGTTCCTTCCCTGCGAAAATAGTTCAACAAGATTCAAATTCTGAACGCGAACATTAAAGTTTCAACGATAGCTTAAAAAAAATATTTATGGGTATAACAAACTGCATAACCAATTAATTATCGAATCATAAAATTTAAACAATCTCTGAACACTAATTTCATTGTTAGAAAAAAAACATAGTTTTATGAAATTGATGCGCAGACTATTTCTTCCGAAAAAGAGTGATTTAGAACCACATGATTTAAAAGCACACATGTATCCTCACTTTTTCTATTGAAGTCAAGTTTTTTTTATGCGATTTTGTGTATATTTTGACTCGCTGTTTCAAAGTTATGCAGATTTCAAAAATTCATGGAACGCATCCCCACTTTTTGTATGGAAGTCATGTCTTTTTTTGTGCGATTTTTTTTATGCGATATTTCGTGGAACGCATCTACCGCATAAAAACAGGATTGACTGTATAGCTAAACGTGAATTTTTTTTAAATATTTACAATTTGACCTCTTTAGATCAATATCATTTCAATACAAATATATTAACAAAAGAACTGTAAATAATTTGATGTTTTGATAAAAAAACACTAACAGTTTCAAAAAGTCCATTAAAAAAAACGGAAATTCAAAAAATCGCGTGTGCTTTAAGTGGCCGTTTCTGTCCCCGCGGCTGATGACTAACTGAAGTCTGTACCCTTCTTAACCAAATAAGAGTGAAAGCAACGATATTCAGGTAGAAAAAAGATAAATAGTGGGATCAATAGACAACGGTGTTTATTGTGACCATATGGTCACGGTCGTCCTTGGAGGGTTAAGATAATACAATCTCAAAAAACAATAATTACTGCAACAAGCTAAATAATACAAACATAAAATTTACAAAAATTTGAAAAAAAAAGTTATTTCACATATTGCAGAATATATCTTCAAACTATTATAGTCTATCAGTAAAAACACTAAATAGTTTTAATATTTGAATGTATTTTTAAAATCAACTAAACTAAAAAACAACCATCTCTACTGTTTCCTACTGTCGGTTGTTTGCGTGACACATAATATCACGGGTTTGTTTGTCGGCGTGAAATAAAATGCCGCAACTAATTAATTACCACTAGTCCAACTTCTTTGATAGAAGATTATTAGGGTAAAAGTTTAGTAAAACATGTGTTAAAACAACTTGAGAGACACTAGAGTGGAATATGGTTTTTGCAGCGCGATCGCGCTGCTTGGGCGTAAAAGAGTTAACACAGTTAATAAAAAGTGATACAACTACAAACATTAGATAAAGGTTCCATTCCGCTTATTGCTGTTATAATTCAAATTAACTGTTTTTATTTAATGGAAAATAATCATTAACAAATCATGTTAATTGAGCACATATAATTCAACATAAATTATCTTTGTCTTCATCCTAGGTGGCAACAATGCGCACGCTGCCAACATGGTGACCGCAATATTTATTGCGACCGGACAAGATCCTGCACAGAATGTGACCAGCAGTAATTGCAGCACAAATATGGAGGCTACTGGAGACACTGGAGAAGATCTCTACATGACATGTACAATGCCATCTTTAGAAGTTGGCACAGTTGGTAAGAAATTTGAAATAATGAATTGTTACAGACATACAACGCATTGTATAGCAAAAAATATTTGAATTTTAATATCTTAAATTGAGATCACAGATTGAAGGGCATTGCTTTTGGCTTAAGTCATGGCACTTATTTGAAACTTTGAAAGCTACACAAATAATAAGGTCTCAAAACTCTTTTATGACTTTTAAGGCGTTCACCAGTGCTAACTAAAAAAAGTATGGGAGGACTGATTAAGTATAATATTTTAATGCTCTCTTACTGCAGATATCCAATTTCCGCACCAAAACGTTCTTCCAATACATTATTACAAAAATGATTTTATTATATTTATGTAAAAATAAACAGTTATCGCCAAATTTCCAAATCGTTCAGTAAGGTGTGGAAGCGCCGACCCTCTTGGTGTAGTGAGCTACACCAGTGGCATTCACTGTCTATTCTTTCTTGGTGGAAATATATATTATAAAATTAAGACCTTTATACTAATTTCAATTATATATTGTATAATGCTCAAGATGAGAAATTCCGGTAATAAAAATAATAAGTAATAAATAATGTGCAATTAATATTTTTATTTTTTAAACTCTTTAGTCCCTAAAATTTCCTTACTAAGAAAAATATTACTTTTGATGTTAAGATGTATTCTTGTTAAGAAAATTTGCCCCTCATGTTAAATTTCTATTGTTTATAGGGGGAGGTACAGTGTTGCCAGGTCAAGGAGCTTGTTTACAAATTTTGGGTGTCCGAGGAGCACATACAACCTGCCCCGCTCAGCACAGCATGAAACTAGCTAGAGTAATCTGTGCAACAGTTCTCGCAGGAGAACTCAGCTTAATGGCTGCACTAGTCAACAGTGATCTTGTTCGCAGCCATATGCGGCACAATAGGTTATTATGGAAAACAGTATAATTATATTTCAATATGCCTTCATATTTACCATTTTTTATTTCATTCATAAATTAACATATTTTTTATTTTATATACTGAATAGAGTACATAGAAATACATTCTATAATCCATCCACTGAATATTTATTGTCGAATTTTGTTTTCATGTATAATTATCTTTTAGGTCTTCTGTAACAATTGGAGTAGGTACCAGTCCGGTTCACGCAAACAACCCTAATCAACCTCCGCAAAGGAAAATATCTTTGGCGCCACCAGCTCTGCATTTGTCTCACACGTGATCTTTACTACAGTGCTTCGTTCAGTATCGTGTGACACTAGTTATAAAGTGCTGCTTACATTATTTTTGAAATAATTAAATACAGATAAACATTACCTCGAAGAATGATATTTTGTACATTTATTAGTTATGTTTTTTGGTGGACTAATGACATTTTTTTAAGATGTGTTAGTTATATGATAGTGTCTACTGAAAACTTTTTTTAAAAGTCTTTTGCAGTATATTGTATTGACAAATGGACAATGATTCTTCATGTGAATATAATTGTATGGTGAATATCACAAACAGGACTCTCGGAAATAATCTGGGTAAAAGTATACCAAATTGTGGATTTCAAATTCCTCAGTGAGCTAAAAAAAAAAAAAAAGGTCTCTCGGAGATAATCTGGGAAAAAGTATTCCAAAAGAGATTCGGGCTTCGGGTAACAAGTGCGGTTGGGAGTTTTTCAGACATCTACTATAACAGTAATGATTTGATCTTCTGAACACAGAATAATTGATACAATTTTCAAATAATGCTTGACCCACAAAAAAATATTATGGGTTTTGAAATCACTTGTTTATTTAGAATGTAGATCTTTTAAAGTTAAATGTACTTATTTTCAATAGATTGGTATAGGCCTGAAAAATTATTTATTTTAAAAAATTGATTGAGGATGTGTATATTTTAGTATAATTTAACACTTTTTTTATTGTAGTCGCCCGCTTTGGTCTAGTTGGTAAGAGCTTGCTCTACCGATCAGGTGGGTCCAGGTTCGATTCCCGGTAAGGTCAATGTCAAATTGAATTTTTTCAATTTTAATTTGAGATCTAAGACATGGGTGTTTGTGAAGTCAATTCTCTTTGAGTTAATCTCATGTGACTTTCAAAAATTCTCATCGAGTATATCTCGTATGATCTTTCAACTTGAAAATATTTGACGCATTGGCTTAAGCTGTAATGTCAAATATTTTTTAAAAAAAATTAAATTTATAAAAAATGAAAGAAAAAAAATCTATATTGATAAATGACAATTGTATTTTCGTATCTAAATTACATTGAGAGTGCATAAGAAATCTATCAATAGAAACATTCAATATGAAATGGAAATCCTAAATACTACTGTATTAAGATAATATATTATGATTTGTAAAAAAATACAGTATGTATGTATAAATTATAGACAATTTCAGAACTCTTTTAAGCTTGTTTTATTTTGTGCTTCAAATACATAATATGTTTTTCGAATCCTTAATATTATGAAGGATTTGAAAAATAAATACAATATTTTAAAAGGTAATGATGGTTGTCATTGGTGGCTTAAGAATTGGGCCCCGTACAAAAACTGCAGTTAAAAGTATTTTTTGTCCAAGAAGTTAAACAGAAATAGTTTTCAGGAGATGAAAAAATATTACTACATATGCTGACGGCAAAGTGTGGTCCGCAAGAAAATTTTGGTGGTTCGCAGAGATCTGACATTATTTTATGAACTTGGTGCATTTTTAGATACAATGGATCACTTTTATTTCAATATGTAATATTTAACACACAAGTCCAGTTGGTGGTCCGCTGGACTAAAATTGTGGATTTAGTGGTCCGTGAGCCTAAAAAGTTTGCCGACCGCTGACATATAAGATAACATTTAAATCTGTTACCCAGTTGTATTAATGTTAACACTCAAGCAACCGGCAGTTTCGCGACAAAGTTACGCTTAAACCCGCACATGCAGCCGGATTCGCGCGTTTTTTCTTTAAAAAATCATATCTTTTTATTTAATCGACACATTTCTTTAAAACAAAAAGGGCTCGGAAGCAAAGAGTCGTACCTATGAAAATAAACAATGAATGGTCTTGTGAAGGAGTATGTGATGCGATAAAAATGCATAATTTCACTGATGTTGAAATCATTGATAAGAACCGAAAATAATAAAAAATTGACAAGCATAATTAAAGTAAGTGCCCATGAACATGTGAAGCAATAAATTATGACTCTTGATTGTTTGATTTTTACGGCATCCAGAAAATCTCAAACTGTGTAACATTTGTTTGCGTTGACGTATTATATGTACATTTTTAAGGAAGTCATTTTCACCCATAAATAATAAGGTAAATCGACACAAAAAAATACACATACGCAGCAAACCCTCTTGAGCACCATAAAAACCCGAAATAAATTAGTTTTGCCTTAACAGATACCGACACTTAACACATGTGCCCTGTGTGTAAACCTGCGCTAGCGCGGGGCCGGGGTTTAACAGATAACGACCATTTCCGCGTTAGTGCGGGACCGGAGTGTTCAATGGATGGTAAGGTGTCTTAAAAAAAAAAAACATGTAATCGCTTTGCATGATTCAGAATTGTGAGGTAAGTGATCTTCAAGGTCTGAAAAGTTAGTGACTGCTTCCAGGGCCGGCGCCACCATACAGGCGAAATAGGCAACCGCCTAGGGCGTAAATCATAAGGGGGCGCATAAATTGGGTACTAAAATTGTTTTTTATATTGGACATTCATTGAAACGTTCTTGACTTGATTAGTATAGAATTATAATTAAAGAATCTGGTTTTTTTCATATCCAGTATTCAAATAACGTTTCACTACTATGCGCTCGATGTTGCGGCGATGTGAGCGCGCAACCCTAGTATTTTTTTTACATTTGAACACACAAGGCCGGGCAAACATGGGTTTGTTTTTTAAGAGTCCGCGCGAACATGTACGTTTTGCCGAATGTAAGTTTACACAGCAAAAAAATCCACAGTACCATCTAGGTCTGGGATGGCGAACCTTTTTCGTAAGTGGATTAAATTTGATTTTTAAAAAAAAACATGTCGCAGGTCACATAGATTGAGTAATTAAATTACATTGTTACACGAGGATAAACTTATGCAAGATGGCGTCTTTTTATTTTTTAATAAATGAAAGCTTTAAATAAAAACAACCGTTTCTAAAAGTTCAAGCGGGTAAGATAATTTCTGACGCGGGTCCCTCGTTCGCCATCCCTGATCTAGGTCCTAGAAAACAATATTTCTTTAGATAAAGATTAACCATATAATTTTAATCAGCTTACGTTATAGAGCAGCTATTTATTTTTGGTTTTAACTTATCTTAACAAAACTAAAATAGTGATCGGATCTGGGCAGAGGAAGAGAGGGGGTGGTATTCAGTTACTTTATATTAAATTACTGTATATTATAGCAACTCTTTATAGCCATTTATTACTAAATTATTAGTAAACAACCCAATTTTACAGTTGTTAAACCTCTTTATATGTGACTCTTGGTTGGAAAACACAATTTTAATATGTATAAAACTATGCTTAAGACTCTTCAGAAAAAAAAAATTGTATATAGCAATCAATTAAATAGACATCGCATTTTAAACGTGAGCGCAAAAATATGCCATTTGCGTGAAAATTGGCCGGCTCCCGCGAATGGTTAAGAATGGAAATCCGCAGACGCCTATGTGTTAATAACTAGACATATTTTATAGCTATTGATTAATCATATCAAAATGGATAAACACTCAAATACTCATGTATTTGAAATATAAATCGGCAATTCCACATGGTAGAATGTACTTATTTTTTTTTGAACTGATTTTTTTACATACTAACCATTAATTTATTTATTTAACAGCTTAACGACCGCTAGACGCGTATTTAAGTCTTTGAAAACCAATGGTTGTTGGTCGGCGGACGTATATATGCGTCCTACGTCATATATTCCATTCTATTAAAAAGTATCTGGAAGCTAGAAAATTAAATTTGGTAAAGATATCTCAATTGGTTTACAAATTATACTGAATTTAGTAAAATTATAATTTTGCGAATTTTTCGCAAAATTGCTCGACCGCCAGGTGAAATTCTATAAAAAAAACGTGCGGTCGTTAAGCTGTTAAATACAAATAGAAACCGATACGTATGTATGCATGCATAATTGTATTTTTCCGGTTTGGTTCCAAAATATAATCGTTTGCAATTTTTAGAACTAACGGATTGAATTTTGGTCTGGTTTGGTGGAATGCTGTTTTAATATTTTAATGCCTAAAAATACATACAATGGCAAACATTAATAGCTGCAGATATCTTGAATATGGGTATTTTTTCTCCTCAAATTGATTTTAAACTGTGGCTTAAAAATTTTAAAAAATTGTCGCTTTGGTCTGAAGCTGTAATGTCAGATACTTTTATACTAAAATTAGGGATATATAAAACAGAAATCCCGGAATCGCAAATTGGGTTCGGAAATGGATGCCCTAGTCACCATTTCTTCTGTTAAAAATTTTTTGAAGAAAAAAGTCGCGTAACAATGAGTAAATTGTGTAAAAAAAAAGTTGATACGGTATGATTTATAGTCACATGCTCTTCAACCACTTTTGTGAAGAAAACTGGCAGACATTTAAAATTTGTAGCGAAATTGTGTTTAAATTTTTGTTATCATGCAACTCGTAATATTAATTGTTTTATCGTTTATGGCCTTAAATGGCTACATTGTTTTTCGATACCCGATGCAATTTTTGTTTCTTTCTTTCTTGCTTTTTGGGACACGAACCGAACACAATGTGTGTGGGGGACACTTCCCGGTCTTGGAACTTGCTTCCAGAGACCTTTAATTTAAATTCACTTGTAGTTTTTTTTTCTTTTGTGGTTTTTCGTCCGAGATGAACTGATATTTTTCCATTTCGACGAAAATTAAAATTCATTTCGTTCCCGCGCGGATTTTAGCATCAATTTTCTTAACTTTTATAAAATCGTGTGAGCAAGCTAGGTATTATAATAGTTAATGTGTATTGTAATAGTTCAAAATTTTGTTTGTTAAATATTGTATGTGATTGAACTTTGGTGATTGTAAATTCCTAAATAAATGTTTTCGTAACACTTGAGCGATGGTTTTTATTTAATTCTACCTACCTGTTTACGTTGAGTTCATTCAAAATGTTATTGGTCTTAACGACTTTTATTAGTGGGGATTTATTCTTGGGGTATAACATCGTGAACAAAAGTAGAAATTTTTCACAATAAATGAAACTCGCTCAAAATGTCAGTGTCATCCAAAAAAATCGCGTAAAAGCGAAATTGTGCAAAAAAATCATCTCACATAGAACATTTATGCATAATCATTTGTCTTTTTTGGTACTTAGTGGCTTTTACATCTCCAGTATTCATATTATGATCGCAATACATAGTGAAGATATCAAATGAATATAAAATATTTCTTTCCGCACTAAAATTATTCACAACAGGATAAAGATTAAACAGTAAAAAAAATACTAATTAAAATTCTTGTAATGTTGTTTATCGAGAAAAATTCTAGTAACTAGCCTTATAGCCCAATATTTCTATGTCCCCTAATTTTGTTTTCAAATCACTTCTATTATTTTTTTTATCTATGAACTAGGAGTTTTTACTACAGGTGGCTAATTTTTTTCATGTATAAATATAATTTCTCAAGAAATATTGTGATTATTTTCGAAAATGCCGCCACCAAAAATGTGCTGCCGGGAGCGGTCCGCCCCTGCCGCACCACCCTTGCTATGCCACTGGTCTTATGGTTAACAAATTTTATGTATTATTAAAAATACTAAATGTCTCTTACAGCCGCATAATGAGTGTTTAATACATCTAGTATTTTTTGACCATTAGCACAGCAAAACAATGACATTATCGCTGTAAAAGCAGTTTGGTAAAATACCATTCATTTAATATGGTTTTCAATCTCATTCACTTGAACACTAAAATTTACTTTATTTGCCAGTTACAAGTTTCATGAAAAAAAATCATTTTATGATGATCTACATATGCATAAAATATTTTTTAGCAGTTTCAAAATTTTAAATGTTCATAGATTCCAAATTATTTCAGATATTTTCACATTTCTTCTTCTTTCAAAAAGTTCAAATAATACCCAATATTTAATAGTGTACTGTCTTACGAGATTAATGTGCCATTTAGTTATAAAAAAATCACTTCAAGATAGTACCAGAGAGAAAGGGCGCACAATAAAGTTTTAACGTCGCTTTGACTGCTCAAATGACCAGTTTACTGAGTATTAATTTTCATAATTTGCAGATCTATTCTTATCACTGTGTTTTAGGATTGTTAAAAAAGTTTACATTATCTAAGCAAGATGTTCACATCTTCTCATAGGTCTCTACATGTTTACAGGTTAAACAACTGTGAGAATACATATCTTCATCCTCAATGTATTTTTCCGGACCAAAGTTATGAGTGTGAGCTTTTACTTTTGTTTTATCAAACAAACTACTTCTCACGTTCATTCGCAGTTCTTTTAACTGCTTGGAGTATTTTTTAGATTTAGCTACATCTTTTTTTTCTACTCTTAGTTCTTTTTCTTCCATTAATGTTTCTTTAGAACCCCACACCTCTAATGCACGTTCTTCCACCTGTATGTGTAGATAGAGCTTCATTGAGCCCCATCGACTGTTGTGAGGATTTTGACGCATGATGCATTTCAATACTGGTTCCCTTTTGTCAAAATCACAATCTTTTAAAAGGTAATCATTTTTAGCTTCGGTCCGTGTAATCAAGGAGTGCTTGTCATCATTATCTCTGTAATAAAATAAACCGTTTAATATGTTCTCTCAGAGAAAATGATAGTAATGTAAAAATGTTTATTATCTGTAAACCACATTCTAAAATGAACAATTTACCAATTGACAATCCACTAATAAAGGGATTAATGAAGTCTTTTCAAATAAATTATATTGTTAATACCTGCATTTATCACAAGCCTTGTAATCAAATGTTTCAAATAAGTATGATGCTGAAAACTCCTCATTACATTCAATGCACGTAGGACGTTCTGAATGAAGTACTATTGGTGGTGCTTTGGTAGTTATTATTTGTTTTACAAATGTCTCTTGAGGTTTTTCTTTA
This sequence comes from Himalopsyche anomala, assembly GCA_031772345.1. Taxonomy (NCBI): domain Eukaryota; kingdom Metazoa; phylum Arthropoda; class Insecta; order Trichoptera; family Rhyacophilidae; genus Himalopsyche; species Himalopsyche anomala. The sequence continues at coordinate 19,512,813 of CM062821.1, read as the reverse complement.
ATCAAGAACCCACCACCGCTATCGATAAATTTTGCGCCTTGAACTTTGACTATTGTTTGTTTAATACTGTCAGTTTCTCTACAACAATAATCAGAATTTATATAAACACAAAATCAGTTACATTAATCAACATACAGAAATTCATCAACTATGTCATTTTACATTTTTGCTGATGGGTGTGGAATAAGCTTCGCCTCTTTTAAAGTGACAGCCATCAGTCGATTCCTTTCGATCCTGGCTCTTTGAGCAGTAGTAAGCTGATCGTCTTCGGATACTTTTTCTGAACTCATGGTAACGATTATTATTATTCAATGCTATAATTTAAATACTTGTGTACTAAAACAATCCGACTACCTAAATTATTTCAATGTAATTCAAATATTATTTTACTTAGAGTATGTATATTAGTTTATGATTTTACTATTTCCGATTTGAGAAATGCACATTTTTTTTTATAAAGTTGGTTAAGGTAATGGCATAGACTAAATTATCTATAGCATAGCAATGTGCTGAATCCAAAAAAATAAGAATTTTCAGAGAACGAACACGAACAAGCAGAAAATTTAATTCTATAGTTTGTTTTTTAATTTTCTATTTCCTTGAATGGCCCGAAAAAAATAAAAAGTATTCCATTTCAATTGAAATTGTCGATCCACCGATTATATGATTTACTTATAAAAAAATTATGATATTAAAATTATAGTATATTATGCGCATCTATAAAAAATGTGTAAAAAAATATATCGTTTTTCTCTATTTTTTTAAACAGTTTTTTTTTATTATCTAGTAATGTTGATTTAACCAAATAGGAAGTATTTAAAATGCATGCGCGATATAAAAAAACTCTACATTAAAATTTAACTAAAATGTCGAAGAGGTTATAAATAGTTGTAATATTACGATCAACCCTAAAGATATGTATTATTTGTCTACACTAAATCTGTTAGGCCCAAATTTTACGGATTATCGAAAAATCACAAAACTTTAATCCCAATTCGTTCAGTAACGTCATATCATATATAATTTTATAGATTTATTTGAAAAGTTTGCCTAATCAACGACGGTGTAAACTTAATTTTAGGTTTAATTCTGAAAACTTTTACTTAATTTAATTTTGTTTTGTCATGTTTTCAGATAACACGTTTACTCTTATACCAACTTAAAAGCGTGTGACATCTTGCCTCCTGTCGCCGGATAAAATGTATTTTACAGTATAATTTACTCATTCCAGAAATATTTAACGTTGACAAAATGGGAGGAACTCAAAGCACCCGTAAATTAAGTGTCAATAATGAGACACCCATTCAAGTCTCAGAAGCAGCTATCAAACGGATGACTGACTCGGAACCGTCAATTGTCAATGTTTGTATTTTTCATTACATAATGTAAAATTAAACGTTTTGACTGTTTCTATGAGTAAAAATAAACACTTTTGATTTTAAGATTGAAAATATAAAACAAACATGTTTTTCTGTAATAAGAATTTTTATTTCTTGTCGGCAGACCCTAGGAACACCATCTCGCCCTAAAGATCTTAAACCTGAATATGACTACAGTAGAAGTGAGGATTACTGGGCAAAACGTGTACAATTCCTTAAAAATACACACGATGCCATAAATAAGAAAATGGAAGCAGAATATGACAAGGCCGTGTCGGAAACCGCTCAAATGTTTAAAAGGGCCCAAACCGCATGTGTTGTGGGAAAACTCCCACCATGTCAAGAACAAAAAGCTTCTGTATGTATTATTATTCATTTATAACATATAGCTTGCATTTTTTAACAGCAAAATATATCATAATACTAATATTTTCAATATGATTGTATTATCACTGTATTGATATTGAAATCATCTAAATCAGTGGTTCTCACGTGAAATTTAACTATGACTGCATTTTAATCATCAGTCCTATGGAAATGTCTCATGGCCGCGCCAAATTTTTGTTTTGAGAAATGATAAAAATAGCAGGTGCGTTTACTAAAAAAATTGATCAACTTATAAGTCTATATTCAACAAAAGACATTATTTTAAATATCAATATTTACTATGAAACTGTTGGTGGCCTCAGAAAATTCCTCTAGTGGCCGCACACGAGAACCACTAATCTAAATACATACATACTTACTGAGCTTTCTTCAGTCTCCATACCTAGCTAGGATCAACCTTACTTTTCCATTATAATAATAAGAGTCCTAGTATAGATATTAATTCTAAGATTGTACCTGACCTTCGTAAATGCTTGCAAGAGTCATTTAAAACTATTGAATCGGTAATGGTTTTTTGAATATTAATTAAACCCTCCTTACACATAACTCTATTATCACCAAATAACTGATATATATGTGCAAACTTTAATATATCATCGGAACTATATTTTTTTCAAATATATCTGCTTCAAATGTGAAGCATCCCATCAGATTTGTTTTACAAGAACTGACTATCTTTCAGTTGCTTGACACCCAGTTTTCATAAAGGGTAAGGACAGTGCAAAGAACAGAGTAGTATTTATCTAATCGATAGCTATGTCCTACCTCTGTTTTTAGATCAGCTGGGAGAGAGAATAGAAATTAAATGTTACAAATATTTGTTGGCTTATTATACATCAAACTTAGCAACACTAGTTCTGAAAAGCTTTTCAGTATACTTTTGGTGCCCTGATACAGTACTTCCCAAACTGGGGGCCGCCGCAGAACATGTTTTGTATTTAGGGGGACCGCAGATTATTTTTCTTAGATTTAGGGGGCCGCAGTTTGGAAAAGTTTGGCAAGCACTGCTCTAATATACCAAGCAGGCGGCATGCATCTGTCAATATTTATCATATAAATATATACCAATAATTTGTTTATTGGGAAGTGCACATTCTATAATCAACTTTGTCTCTTTGGTGGATATTATTTGGAGCACATGGTGTCTATGACACATACAATAACAAAGAATAACTTCCATTATATAAATTATGTTAAAAACTCTCCGGAAGAAATAGTTACTGTTTCTGATAATGTCTTATTTTTTTTTTTTTGATTCATTAGTATTGTGCTTGCCTCAATTCAGCATCACAGACTTTCACTTTAAAGCAGACTTCTTTCATTAGGAAATAAACACAAAGCATGTCAATCTTGATTATATTAATTTTATTTATTTCTCTTCTAGGTAATAAAATGCTACAATGAAAACTCTACTCAGCCTCTTCTATGCGGGAAATATGTTACGGACTTCAATGAATGTGTTTCTGCAAAGCGATCAGCAGTCATGGCAACAGGGGCATAATTATCCAAACTTAGTTTACTATGTAGTTGAATTCTGTTATATTTTTTTTTATTTGGTAACATGATAATTACTGAAATCATTCAAAAGAAAAATTGCTTCATTGGATTATATATTTTTTCTTTTTTCAATTAGGTGGTGCTGAAATCTTGTAAATATACTTACGTTAATAAATTTATGTTAATAAAAAAGTATTTGCTAAATAGCATATTTCAACTCTATTATTTGAATATCATATTCTTAGTACATATCGAAGGCTAAAGGTCACAAGGGCGAAACAAAAAAAAAATGTTGTTTATTTTATTTATACAGTTAATCTTCTTAGGATCAGCTTTATATGAACACCCGTTTTCAGATAAATGGAACCCTAAATTAGGGTTACGTTTTTTTCTTGAAATATGCTGAAATCTCAAAAAATATCTTAAATAAAATATTTTGTTACTATGCGGACATATGAAATTGAATTTCACCGCAAACTAATAGTTAACTAACTGTATGATTGTCGGGAAACATAATTTTTTTTTATACTGTTGGTTGATAGGTTTTTGTTGGCATGAAATACGACTGCAGTTAATTGTCACGAATCCTACTACTTAACTAGATATGTAGACCAACTGTTTGCAATCCAAAACTGCAGCATACTCCTTTGCTTGGCGCCAGCTTTTTGTGAGTAGGTATTATTCTTCCATTGCTTTTTAGATATATTTTTATTGTGCTTACAATTGTTTTTTAAGTTACTAATAAGCATCTATTTGAGAATGTTGTATGATTCATGCACCTATGTTATACAATAATAAAATATATTGGTAATAAACATACAGTAGAACCTCGATTATCCGGACTAATTGGGGATGAAGGTAGTCCGGATAAGGGAAAATCCGGATAATCGAAAAAAAACATAATTTACACAGAAAGACATGTACAATCAGTGTAAATAATTTTTATTTGTCTAGATTAACATAAAGCTTTAGTATTAAATTATTTTTTATCAAGAAATTCATTTATTGGTTTTTGCTTAAGTAAGCTAGCTGTTCTTTTTGAAGTTGCCGAATCGCGAATACTTTTAAGACATATAAGTTATCCTGAGATACACTTTTCTTGGCTCTCAAACCACTTCATGGCGACATCTAAGCACTAAAAATCCTTAGAATGAGCAGGAGCAATATCTCTTTCTTTGCATATCTCTTCTTCATTTGTTGATCTTGTTGAGCCAAATATTTCCCTAATTATTTTCACATCATTTGAAATCCAAGATCGTTCGCATCAAAATTTAACCGCTTGGTAACATATTCTTCGACACATTCAGCACATATTGAAATTTGTGCTATCTTATGCTTCTATAATGTCTCTTGTAACAATTTTCAGTGTGTTACTTGAACTTCCTAATAGTCTTTTCAAGAATTTGTACCATGATTTTCCCACTGTTGGTAAATCTAAGAAATTCCAACTCTCAGAAATTTTAACGTAAACATTTCATTGATCTGGTTTAAACATTCTATTGATAGGTGAGATGATGCATTATCTAGAAATAATATTTTTTTTCCTCTTGTATCTATGCAGTTTTGATATGTTACCCTTTAAAATTATTTAAAATTTACCCTTAAAAAAAAGAAAATATATTATGTGCCTAATTTCTCAATAGCTTCAATTTTCATAATCGTTAATTACGAATCGTTACGCTCAACATGTCCGTTGAGCCAATTGCATTACATTTCCCTCCCAAACAGCCACCGTCGTCAGTAGGCCCGGGGAGTTTAGTTGTGGCTAAAAATCAATAACTTCTTTATTTTTAATGGAATCGAATTGAAATAAACAGTATATCATTCTTGACTATAGGTAATATTTTATTTAAATAATAAAAAAAAATTGGGGTTCCAGGAATAAATCATACTGCTTTAAAGTATACTCGTCGTTATATTACATATTTTAGTATTAAAAACGCTGGAAATTTATATATTTTGTCGTTTGATGAATAAAAATCCCCTCAACACAAATACAAATGAAATCAACATTGAGCCATTTGGAATTGATGCTGGATCGCTTCAGATGCAATTGCTAGATTTAAAATCTAAAGACTTGTGGAGTAGCAAGTTCACAGAACTCAAAAGCAAGTTGGAAGAGTTGGAAGTCCAGGAATGCATGCACATCGCGCAGCATAAGTGGACACCTCTAAAAGAAATTCCGCGAGTTGAGACTCTCATATTCGGCGCATGGAGTAGTCTTCCAGAATGCTATAGTGAGGTGAAGAAGTTGGCATTTGGAGTACTGACGATCTTCGGGTCGACATATTTGTGCGAACAAGCTTTCTCTTGCATGAATATAATAAAAAGTAAAATTAGAAGTCAACTAAAAACAAAAATCTAGTGTCGTGCTTGAAACTTAAAACACCAAGTTATAAGCCAGATTTAATCAAACTTTCAAAATACATGCCAAACCAATGCTCCCATTGATGTAATTACATATGTATCTATATTTGTGTTTTTAAATGAATAAATATTATTCCGTATTTTAAATCAACATTCTACATTAAATACACGATATTCAGCGAATACACGATATATATATATATACATATAAGTAAATACTATAATATTGAAACGAAAAATTTTAGTGGCTCTTTAAAAACTGAGATTTTTTGTAAATTGTAACTTTTGGCTCATTAGGTCATTATGTGTTTCATAGGTCCCAAGTATGGTTGTTATGGCACTGTCTGGAAGGTTAATATTATGGTCAGTTTGAAAACAGAAATGTGATAAACAAATTTTAAGGGAACTGGCAGAAGTGGCCATTTGAGAATAATGATTGTTATCGAGTAAATATTACCAAGTTAAGATGTCCATTGTTGAATTTAGGCACCAACTGAAAATCATTCGATTTTATAAATTTCCATATTTTTTTAAATTTTGAAGCTACACCCAGTCCTCTTTTTATGTGAGATTTTTGGACGGCATCGTTTCTTTTTTTAACTTGATTTACTCATTGTAATGACTTTTTTCCTTCCAAAATTTTCCCAAAATCTTGGATTAATGACTTCTGAATCTTATTAAAATACATTTATTGAATTCGTAAAATAGCACATTTTGGCCATAAATTTTATCCAAACACAGAGAGCTGAATATGTATTAAACTACTAAATAAATGCACCCTTGAATTTATTTGAGGAAAATGCTTGTGAATTTGTATCTATATATTTAAATTTACGGGGTGACTCTTTACAGAAACAAGGGAACCCCTATTCTGTTTCAACTAAATTGCAGAAACTGTGTTTCAATTGAATGGCTACATAAAATATTTTACGAATTGTAGACCTCCAATCATTTGAACTCGCAAACAGATGTTGAATGTTAAATGTTTGGAGAAAAAATATAAATTTCATAAAAATGTATTTTTTATATTCAAATATACACAGCGATCTTTACAATTAAATAATATCTATTTAATTTTAATTATTTTATCACAATGGATGAAATCACTGGAGGAGAGTTAAATAATTATGTAGAAGCCACTGCGCAGCAAATCAAAAATTCAATTCAGACTTATAGTTTTCGATTCAGTGGATTTTCAGGTGATTTTTGCCACTGTTTAAAAAGAATTTGTTTGAGTTGAGATAGTTTTAATGATGGATTTTCTTCTTTAATTATGGGCATGTTGATTTCCTCAAATGCAGTGTAAGCCGCCTTCATGCGTTTTTCTGGATGTCTGTCAACATCTTCTTCTTTCAAACTGTAATGAAACATGATATCAAACAACTTTGAAGAATGCTTGCTATTATCATTATTATTGTTACATTACTTTTAGTTCTCATATCGCCTGAACAATTATTTCATACTATTTAAAAATGTGTTACTTACCTTAAAACTGATATAGCCTCTTCTATGGTTTCCGCAACTTCACCTCCAATATTATATCTATTGATGTTTTCCTCAATGGGTTTGTCAATATGTGTTTTTACATTCTATAACGAAAAACACATTAATACAAAAAAACTGCAGTTTTTAAGAAGAGGAGAGTTCTTACTTTTTTGGCAAAGCCATTAAATAATCTTAGTATGATGTTATACTTCACAACATGTAATTTATTGATATTTAGAAAATATAAGGCCAAAGTGTTACAGAGTATATGCCAATTGAATAATTGCTTATAATCAAGACGTAACAGTAGATTACTAAACAAATGCTTGTAATAAAGGCAAAGTAAAAAAATGGGAGAACTTTATGAATGAATTCTTTGAATTTCGAACACATTGATATTGTCACTAACCAATGGCTAAGAGCTATGTAGGTTTGTCGTTAACAGCAATGAAAGAATTGTCATAGCTAATACAAAAAAATACAGTTTCGACATCCATATTTGTATTATGATATAAATATGCTATCTTCTAAGATTCTTCCAAGAAAGATGATTTTATTGCAATATAATTGATTTGAAAATTTGGCACCCCAGATAGTAGTTTGCTTAAAATTATTACCTCTGGCTTCACAGTTTGTTTAGCCATCTGATTTCTTTTTTCCGTTTCAGCAATAATTTGGGCTCTAGTAGTTTTAGCTAAGGGTTGTTTCCCCTGTGTTTTAATTGAATCCATCTCTTTTTCAAGTAACACTTTGGCTTCAGCTTTTTTATTCAACTGCTCCTGCTTTTTCTTTTCAAGTTCTTCCTGTTTTATAAATGTTATTGAAATTATAGCAAAACAAAACAAAAATTATGATACAGCTCTCTTTTCTTTAACACTCGAGTACCAAAACGTCGAAAATAGGACCAAGGAGTGACCCCAGATAGATTCGAGCAGGGCTTTTTTTAACCTGTAACGCGGCGGAACGGCGTTCCGGCACCTTTTTTTCTCGAAATTTTAATAAATGTTTAATTTTATTTTTTCTATTTTAAAATATGTATATTTTGTTTTAATTTCTATGCATTATATGAAAAGCCTTCATTAATTCTATCAAAATGATATTCGAATATATAATAAATAATATACCTTCTTAGAAAATGTTCGAAAAAAGTGGGTTCCGGCACCTTTTTTTTTAAAAAAAAAGCACTGGATTCGAGTAATATTTGTATTCAGTGAATGGTTAAAATAAGAAGAATTTTGCAATTTGAATGCACCCCATATAAACTTAGAGGACAAAAACTTTATGTACATATTTATAAAAGAATTGATATTTTTCTCAAAATATTATTTGAATTATTAATTGTTGTAAAGTGCATGGAAATTTATTAAGATGTTTTAATAATTCTTGTAATCTTCAATATTCAAGATATAGGCTTTTTAATCATTGTTAGCTTAAGCTATTTCTTTCATTCATATGTGATAAAGAAATAAATGAGTCAGGCCTTATCATATGAGCATTATATTTAATATTACTAAAGTACTTTAGTTTTCGGATACATCAAATTTATTTCTTAAGGACCCTAAACAATTGACTTCTAATTCATTTTACTCGCGGGAGTTCATCCAAACCATGGGTTCCTTGCACATATATAATTATTTACCAATTTAGTAGTGAGCTGAAATATTATATTTATGGTACAATGTCAGTAGTGTCAGGTCGATGATACTTACCAATTTTTGTTGTTTCTTCAAAACCTGCTTGTGATCATCTCGCCATTCTTCATCCTCTTTCTGTTTTTGTTTAATTTCATCTTGTTGAGTTTTGGCCTGAGCTTTACGTGCTTTCGCGACCACGGCCTTACTATTTTCTCCGACAAATTTCTTCGGCATCTAAAAGAATATCATAAATGAGACAAATGAACCAACGGCTAAAGCAAAGACGTAATGCGATAATTCGGAGAGAGATTAAACAGTAAAGTTAAAATGTATCACCTTAAATAATAATTATACAGTTTCTCATTATATTTAAATAAAAAATACAGAGGTGAGATATGCGCTGTCAAACCCTTTGAGGGTTGCCAGATATCTAAATGTATATCAATTATTCAGTTCAAGATTTTTTTTTAAAAAAAAATTCTTGCTATGCTTAGTTTATTTAGGTAAGTAGGTACATATTTCGTTTTGATATTCGAAATTTTTATAAGTTTATTATGAAGAAGAGGCAATTTTAAATAAAATCAAGTCCGTTTCTATAAATGATATATTTTATTTTCTTGTGAGTTTTATGACCATCCATTAAAAAAATTATTACTTACCAAAAAAGAAACCACGTTAATTAATTAAATTATTTTGAAGAGTCAATACTTTGGTAGCAGGTAGAAGAAAATATCCAAAAAGCATATATCATTATAACATTTTTGATATTCGTTTCAATTTGTAAAACGCATGAAATAACGAACCATTTTACTATTATATCGTCTTTTATACTGAAGATATCGTTATCCCTCTGTTGCTATATGGAAATTGGTTTTTTTCTGAAATAGTTTTTAGAATGTTATTTCGTTCAAATTGTATTTGGCAACTTTGATCAGTGTCCGTGACTCAAAAAATTGGCGTGTTTGGAGTCGTTGCATGGGCCTCGCCGCTTTTACGGTTTTCATCGCAGTTTTGTGAAATAGGTAGGATTCTTTCTTACATTGGCCTATTTTTTTTTTATATCAGCGTTCTTTGAAATATGAACTCTTTATTATATAAGGATATAACTCTTATGATAAACATTTCTTATGAAACGTCAGGCGTCATGTGGCCTGAATTTGTCGTCGTTTGAGACACTAACGCGAACATATTCTACGTTTATTCAAAGCACATTGGCCACGTTAGTTGCATATGGACCTATACTTAGCATGTATCTTACTTTACATATTGTAAAATTTGATTGTCCATTCCGCCGTTGCTTACTTTCTGAATAAAGACTTCTTGTGTTTTTATCGATATTGTTTACGTCACGATTTTGTAGGCACTAACTTTCACTAAGTACGATCGAATACATCTTCATCTTATTACTTTTCAGAGATGGCTCGCGGTCAACAGAAGCTTCAGTCACAGGCGAAAGCTGCAGAAAAGAATGCAAAAACTAAAAAGCAGCAGGGTCACAGTGCAAACGACCAGAAAAAAGCTGCACAGAAGGCTTTAGTTCATGTTTGCACAATATGTAAGGTATGTGTAAAAAAAAAAACAATTCAAGCCTTTGAGAAGTGCGTTATTTTTTTATAAATTAGGTTATTCTATATATTTCGATTATTTTACTATATAAACTGATATATAAATACATTTTTTTTGGTTCGGTGATTCTTCCAAACACGAATTCTCCAAACTAGAATACTTTGTACACCGAATCTTTCGAACACAGAAACTTTCGGACATAAAATACTCCGTACACAGAATACTCCATACATTTAAATATTTTAAATACAAAAATCATTGTCTTATTATAATGCGTAATGTTTTATGACAATTATGCCCAATATTTTTTCGAATAAAAACAAGGAAAATATTTAATTATAATTATTATGAACAGTTTATCATTTAACACATCTTTTGGCTTATTAATTAATTAAATTATCCTGTATTGTAGTATTCTATGTCCGGAAGATTCAGTTTACGAAGTATTTTTGTTAGGAGAATTCATGTTTGGAAGAATCCGTTGACCATTTTTTTATGACCACATCTGGGAAGAATAATTATCTGAAGTCATAAATATTTTTTTGGGATTTTAAAACGCATAGTTAAAAGTGTACGAAATCATAATTACTGTTAAATAATTATATTATATAGAAGCTATTACTTCCAATTCTGGCCTTCTTTCTTTACAAAAAATAATAAAAATTATGCGATTTCCAAAAATCACTGAAAAATTTATGGAGTACCATGTCTCAAGAAATAATAATAATAATTCAATAAAATGTCATGAGAATAGCAATAGTTAATAAGCCAAAAAAATACTTTGCCGTAACGGTACAGCGATACTAATCTAAGGGTTAATCATAACCGATGTTCCCTCTAATTTTCCGAAGGTTATGTACGCAAAATACATTGGCTGTGCAACTTTGGAAGGAAATTAAAAAAATTGTGTGCCACATAACGGTACCTATTTAACGAAATGGTTATTTTGTGATAGTGAAAATAATTAACAACACTATATAATGACAATCAATTTATTCTGGTTGTGGTATAGCTGGTGTAACTTTTGTGCGCTCTGTTCTAATGCATGTGCGCGCGCTCGGCGAATTGTGTGCGCGTGCACAGCTTAGAGGGAACACTGATCATAACCATGTTTTAATTGCCTATCTATGTATATGACATTCAAATCTTTATAATGTAGAAGTTTATTTAGTTGAATCAGTGATTATACATGCTCTGTATTTTTTAAGAACCTGCAGTCAAATCGAGTTGCTCACATTATTATTATTGGTCAATAATTTTAAATGGGTTTTTGAGAAAGTGAATTTTAGTGTCAATGTATATTATCTATCGAAGGTTCAACATAAGAGATTTTCTTCACTTAACAGCGTTATTGAACATTTTTTTTTGCGTAACATATAACACTTGATGTTCTCACAATCAATAAATTAATTTTACAAAGACATTCATGGAGGGTATGTGTACAAATGAAATATTCACTGTTCAACATTGTAATTAAGAGGGACATTTTTGTTATGGTAAATGCTTATGGTTTAAACTATATCTTGAGATTTTTCATGAAAATGGCTTTGACATATTTTTATCTGAAAAAAATCTCTTTATCTATATGATAATGAAATACGTTATTGCCAAATAATTTTTCGTAGAACCATTGTTTTCCCATATAATCTTGTTGTGAGTTACTTCTCCAGGGTGGCTATAATTTAAAGAGTATTTTGAGTAAGTTGTAGAAAGTTAAGTTTACTTTGATAAACAGCTATCACTTCTCTTCAGTGTAGTGAGTAGTAATTAAATTTAAGTTAGGCAATAGATATAAATTATTGACACTCAAAATTAGTATGATAATTGGGTGAATTCCATCCATCATAAAAAAAAAAATAGAATTGAAAGATTTTTGTTACAAATATCAACACAATCAGTGGAATAGCATATTCATCAAATCTCATTTGATATGAAAGAAACTCCTTAAGGCAGTGGTTTCCAACCTTCATGCTACTGCGCCTCCCTTTGAAGAAAAAAATATCTTCGCGCCTCCCCATCCTTTATTTAATATAGTAATAAAGACACGTTTTAAAGAGTAAATAAATATTTTGGATTCCTCGCGCCTCCCAGGTTGGAAATCGCTGCCTTAAGGTTTAGTTAGTTTGAATTGCGTTGACAGACAAAATACATAAATATTCATTCAAATTGATATTACCTTAATCCCTTTTGATTGATGAATAATTGGAATATATTTTAATACACACACGTGACGATATTAGATTACGGATTCTATGTTTCAAGAATATCGTTATATAATACTCGCTAGATAAATTTGGTTAAAGTAATGTAGCAGTTTGGTATTTTGACTGAAGGTGCTTGTTGGAGTTTCAACATCACACTTTAATCGTTGGATTTTTGTACATTTCCATACATATTTTATAATATAATAAATATTTTAGACAATAAATAGATGAAGAATTTAAAATAAGTGAATGGTATATATGTTATGTTTGAATATTATTTCATGAAATATAACCGCCCCTGCATATACAAGGGGTGCATTGATCCAATGCCACATTGACTGGCGGCCACTGATCATTATAATGAAAAGTAATGGCATATCACACTGTATAAAAAGCTTCCATTTAATATTAAACCATGATATTGCTAGATTATGAATGAATCATAAATTTGTTGAATTTAGTACATTCTTGGTTTCATTTCGTGAAGTTTTATCTTCAATTGATTTTTTTTTGTCTGGCTATTATTGAAATGTAATAATTTGTTTATGGTTCATGATTTTACTATGTCTAAGCGTAACCTTTCATCTTGCAAAGTAAATTATAATTGTTTCTCATATTTGTATATTTTTTTTGCAGGCACAGATGCCAGACCCTAAGACCTACAAGCAGCACTATGAAAATAAGCATCCAAAGAATGACCTACCTGAAGAACTAAAAGACATCTAACAGTGCCGCTTCCTCTTATCTATGTGTTTCCCTCCAATATCATATCATTTGACTATGGTTTAATCCTTTATTAAACTTATACAATATGTATGCATACATTTTTGCATTTTACTTAATTTAGAAATAATGGTAGACTAAGGAGATAGGGGTAAATTTATTTTTCAACCCCACATTTTTTAAATGCATAAATATCTTGTTGGTAAATCTGCCGTCAAACTAGTAAACCCTCCTCCACAATTAACATTGTCTCGTTCCTCTTCTAGTGATAAAAAATATTTTCATCCATAAAATTTTGGTATTTTTTTGTTTTCAGTTTTAAAACAAGACTGGTTTTATGTATATAGGGAAATATTCCATTTAATAAACTGCCAAAGTTGAGACGTTCGTCGATATTAATTTTAACTCCTTACTGTTCCGCCTTCTGCCTTAGTCTGCCACAGTCTAGACACACAGATCACGTTTCAAATACTCAAAATGAGACAAACACATGAAGGGGTATGATGAGCAAGCGATACAGTCGAAGTGATTAGTGGAACTTTTTTTACTGCTATGGAAAGTTTCTATGTATACTTATTTAAATATGAAATTATTATTATATTTTGATGGTTGGTTTTAAATGGCATACTTTGTGTACCTAATTGTACGCTTTTGATGGTCAGTTTATTTTTTATGTTAAATATCTATGGGTTTTCAATTTTTATGCAAAACCAGTATTATCCTCGTTTTGGGCATATGAGTGACAAAATGATAAAATTTTACTTTATATGCTAGTGGTGTAAGAATATTTTTTAATGCTGATCATTAAGGTATGGATGACAAAATATGCCCACCTTGCATAACACGTGAAATTGGCAGTAATGTGAAGAATATGGCATTTTGGAGGTTATATATTGTTATATGTATGATCTTGCATTTCCATTGCCTGTATTATCAATTAATATATTTATACATATAGATATGTCTTATGTGTTTGGTTATGCATCCGCACTTCAGTGGGCATCAAAAATTATTTGTAAAATGTAGCTTTTCCTATATAACAATACAAGTAAACGATATGCTGTATTAAAATTTTTATACCAATAAAAAAAACCCACATGCGAATTGATTTTTTTCTTTTCCAACACTTGATGGCAAGTAGCAGGTAAAATTGGGTGATATTTTCATTAAAAATGAAAAAAAAAAATTGTAACATGAAAGTTTTTTCTACTTTTCGACACTTGAATTCTAGAAATGAAATACACCGTGAAGTACTTTCTGTATCAGCTGTAACCAAATGTTGATACATCGGCGGGTGCATTGAAAAATAATAAAAACAAATATTTGTATAAAAATACATCTATTTCAATCTCATATAATTCAAGTCAAGGCACATAAATGATAAAATTTCAAAGCAGAAAACTGCAATAACATGATATAAAATATGTATTTAACATAATAAATTAATACTAATTGTGCAGGTAGTGACATTATCATTCTATTTTATTTACACACGGAAAGGATGTTCCATCTCTGAAGATGGCTCGATAGTATTGCGAAAACAGTCTTGCCATGTATTGGTCTCTAGCTTCTCCAGGCCATAAACCCTCCATAAAGCCAATGTGCCCGCCGCGCGCAGTAATAACTATGGCTACATGCTCTGATTTAGTCGCTTCCTCGACTGGAATAGCTGAAAATATATGAATTGGGTAACTTCAACCAGACTTAAACAAAAATCCAGTTTTTGTTTGATTTCGTACCATTAACATTGCCAGGTGATCCAGAACATCCAACTCGGCTCTGCTTCATGGTCAAAGAAAAATTTACTGATCTTCATTACTTCCCATATACAATTCAAAATGCCATTAAGCCGTGTAAAGAAACCTTTCTTTTATATTTAGTATATTATTCTATGTCAAGATTTGTTTTTAATTTAGGTACATATTATTATCAACATTAAGAAAACGGTAAAAAAAGAATTCGGCATTAACTCCTTTCAACGTGGTATATTTAGTTGTTGGCAAAAGGATAGTTTCAGTATGTGTAGTAAAATAACGTTAATAAAAATCATTATACATATATACATGTATTCCAAAAAACAAGTTCCATTTGGAGAATTAGTCAGGATTTTGATAAAATGTGCAATCAATTTCTATTATTTTTATATTACTTTCGCGACATGGTTTCCCAACATTTCGGGACTCGACATCCCTGCTACCTCAAAAGTTTATTGACACATTTTTTTTATTTTTACTGAAACTACAATTAAAATAATATATTTTTTTTTTACTATGGATCGAATTCTTTTTTAACCTTTTGAGCAGTAAGTTATCTTTTATTCAATTTGGTTTGGATGTAAATTTTGATTATTTACATTTCAGTTCCCGGTGCATTTTATTTCTTTTAGAAAACTGGGTGTATTCTTAAAAAATCCATTAACAGAATTAATTACGTTTATATCTTCTGGTTTATTCAACAAATAGGTATGCATTTGATTTTTTACACCAGTAAATTTTCTGATTATTTAAAAATGCAAAAAAATCCCCCGCTGAAGGCAACGGCTTACAGCTAGTACTATTTATTTATAAAATAGTTTGATTGTTTTAAATGGGATTCGGACTTCAAATATTTTTTTAGGCCAAGTATCGTGCAGTGGTGAAACTTTTGACTCTAGCGATTTGTATGCACAAAAAATTTAAAATCTAGTCGTAATCGTTAGTGTTTTTATGACTCTGACTCAGTAGGTAAAAACAGTCTGATTCCACAGCTCTGGTCAATAAATTGTCCAAAAGCGATTCTTGCCAAGGTATGTAAAATGCACAGGATTTTCTGTTGAAATTCTTCACTAGGATTCCATATTATGTTTTCTTATATGGGTCAGATGTGAATAAGCGTTTCAATTGCTGGATTTTAAAATAAAAGTGAAAATTTTACAGACCCGAAGCCTCAGTGGATTTCAGATCTTGCAAATGGAATTAAAAAAAGTATTTTACACCTCAGAGATATAGAATGATATCAAAGTTGGCCTTAATTTTTTTTTATTGATTTATTGACTCATAAATCAAATTTATGTTCTGAAATTGATTTTTACTATTATTGACTTGCAGAACAATTGAATCAGTGACTAACTTTATCAACCCCTTTGTTACTATAATGTTATTGAGCATGTGTCATAAAATGTACATGAACATAAAAATTATGAATCGAGTAATCAATGTTATAAATTGAAAAAAGTCTCACCTTCAAGTGGCTGGAATGGATCATCTGCTGCGCTTAGGCACATCAGTGGTATCATTATTTTATCTAACTTATTGTGTAGTGTTGCCGCACTATAATAATCTTCCACATCTTTGTATCCAAAGTGTTTTGAAGTAAATGCTGCATCAAATTCGCGAACTGTTTTACTCTGCATTATTTCTGCAAAATCCCATGGACCCTGTGGTTTAAAAAAAAAAAATTAAGAGACATTTTTTCCAGGTTTGTGGAGTCGCCTGAAAAAAAGACGACTCTGACTCCGAGGATTTTTTAAAATAATTTCATTTTAACTTATATATATGTATACCATCAGATCATCTTTAGTCAGCCAAGCATGAAATGTTAACACTTTTGACTATTTTGTTTAAATACAAATCATTAAATATATTTTTCAAAAAAAAATTGAGCCGCTCATTTTTCACGACTTCGACTCTGGCCAAAATACCGCGACTCCAACTCCACAGCCCTGTTTTTTTCACCATTACTATTTTAGCATCGCACATTTGGTAGTATAAAATGCTACTTAGTACTACAGTCAGTTCTAGACTTACGACGGGGTTCCGTTCCGCTACCTCACCTGTGAGTCGCTTCGTTGAAAATAAAGATTTTTTAAATATGTAAAAATTATTGTGCTTGTCATCTATTTTTGAACCCAATGACGTCTAAATGTTTAATAAATCTTCATTTTTCACTAGGGCTACCTATTGAATGATTTTTAATATGAGAATGGTATTTTGAGATATATTTAAAAAAATATGTACTACAATAATATATTTAAATTGAGACAACCCTGAACAAAAATCGATCTCAACGACGAAGCTTCGATCAGTGTACATATTATTGACTAAGAGTAAAATAATATAAAATTAAATTTAAAAAAAAATATTCATAGTGTTGTGACAACCCTGGACAAGAAATAGACTAAACCCATAAATGATACCGCAGCACAGCATGTGTTATACATACATATGCTAGGGCACACCAGAATATCTTAAGAATATGAATTATGTAATTCAAACCACTTTTTATGCAAATTCTATTTGTTTCTAAAATCGCTGACCTGAAGCGCTAAATAAAATATTTCACACTAGGAGTTAAGTGGTTAAATAAAGCAGACACAGTGAATCCCCGATTCTACATTTTCCAAGGGACCGTGATAAATCAACGAATAGTGCGGGAAACCGATGATGCGGGAAATCTTCAAAAAATACCAAGAAATGTTTAATTTCAACAAACTTATTTATTTATTTCACGTTTTTATTAAACAGTATACAAATGTATAAGTTTATTCTTTAATTGCTTAATGCGTATTTTTAGTTTGGAACATAAATTTTGACTGACACCCTTTAAACTCCCGTACTTTTTCTAAGTTAACTTTTTTTGCTATGTCGACTCGTTTTTCTCCTAGATTTTTTTTAACGCCTTGAATTGTTCTAAGCATTTTAGTTTTCTTTTAAGACTATTTATGATCGAAAAAAGAAATATTCAACAAAAACGGTTAATTGGGACGATAATATTTATATGATAGATCGAGGATATAGGGGAATGATTAATGTGAAATTATTAAACATTGTTATTACGGGGTCTTGGTCGAGTAAAAAATAAACGATCCATGCAAAAAAACGAAGATAGCGAGAACAGTAAAACGGGGTTCCACAGAAAAAACGCATAACGAAATACGAAGGAGACTATTTATGAGAAATATTCAACGAAAACGGTCAATCGGGATAATATTTGTGATGGTACCAAAATATTTAGACGATAGATCAAGGATAGAAAACGTTAAATCGGGGAACGATTAATGCGGGATTATTTTACATTGTTCTTATGGGTGTTTGGCCGGCTATGAAATAGTCACGGGACTATGAAAAATAAACGATCCATGCGGGAAAACGAACAATGTTAGAACGGTAGATCGAGGTTCTACTGTATTCAGCAACAAAATAAAGAGGCTATAATTTTATAATGAATTAGACAAAGATGATAACAATTCTCAAATAAAGTGAACAAAATGAGTAAACAACTATATTGATATTCACCTCAGCCTCTTTTAATGCTTCACATTTATCAATCGTTTTGAGCAATGTTCCTGCCAAATGCCGACACAAGAAATTATTTAAATATGGCTTCTCAATACTCTCACAACCTGAAAATTAAAAAGAAAGTGTAATTAATTTATTTGAATCCACAGAATACAATGGGATTATTTATTATGCATGATAAATGTGATTTTTCACTTGATGATTTTTCTTCACTCCATTTCAATGTTATACATTTTAGTAAAATAATTTCAGTCCACATTTTGAAAGTTATTTTTTCAACCCTGATTATTTTACAATAACAACAACTCCATTTAAGAATTATAAATATGTCAGTTAGACAATTCGCTAACATAAAACAACAGTGGAATAAATAGAAAATACTAGTTTTGGGATAATTGAATATTGTTTGTGTTGTACTTTTTTTAACCTTTTAGCTGCCGTAGAAAAAAAGTAAATAATTACCTATCACACTGGCTATAATTTGCAAGTATTAATTTAATTAATATTGACGAGTTAACTCATAGCTGGGGTGTTGAGCACGAAAAATTTTACAAGATATGTCGTCTGTGGCAGCCATAGAGTTAAATAGTTAATTATGTTTTATGATAAAAAATAATAGTCAGTGGCAGTTCGTGACCTAAAATCTTGGGTGGGCTAGAGAAAAGTTTAGCATTGTATACTATTTACGAAATTGTGCATGTTTCCACTTCACATTATACATTAATCTACAAGCAAATCAACAAATACTACAACACTACTGCAAAGCATAAATTATTTTATAATAAAATCAAAGCTAATGTATGTATGAAATAATAGAATAGTAAAAACTGGACTACAAAGTGAACTACCGTGTTTTGTTTCATACAATACAACTTGTCTCTGAATACAACGAACTCTAACGTTTATTTTTTAACGAACAGAGGTTGGTACGAGTGATTTTGAATGTATGGGCCGGATTGAATTAGCCCCTGTGACGTAATGACTGCAGGCTGAATGTCGAGGCGCAATCGTTTACGATTAGATGACGTTTTCGTATGGACAATGGTTATAAAATACATACGTTTTCGAATCGTGCTTGATTGCGCCCTAGTGTAAACTGAGTATTGCAAAAAAGGATTTGTCTTAGCTCGGTCTGATTTCAAATTAGTCCGAGCCTTTATTATTATTATTAATACGTAGGTATTGCCAGTTGCCTGTTCTGTATGAAGTATGTATGGAGCCATTACTTTTTTTATGCCGGCTCGGTTTAAAATCGTAATACAAAACACAATAGAGTATTATTGTAGGTAGACATACATAACATTGTTTAATATTAACAGAGTAAAATCAAAACAAACATATTGTATAATTTGGGAAAGGTTAGTTACGTTTAGAAATGTATTTATTTTGTTCAGCGGCCGAATTGCATTTTTATTCAGCCATCTAAAGTTTTATTTTTCTACACATTTTGGGTGAAAAATCCAGGTCAGGTTAAGCCTACCTAGCCCAGTATCTAGAACCGCCACAGATAATAGTGGGTTTTTTGTATGCTATCATTTGTGTTTAGTTATTTCATTAATCTCGCTGATGATTTGAAGTTACGGGGCAATATCAATAATTGTAAAAGTAAGATTTTCTTTTATATGGGGCTTTTTTTTTTAATTAAAATATTTCAGTGTTTCATTATCGATTACATTACCTTTCAGCAATCGATTGTGGTACTTATCTTAAAATCAACTTTTTACATTTTATAGCACTGTTGCTTTTTGATAGTGATATGTGTGATACAAAGCAGCTGCAAAATTATTACGATTGTCTTGTTTTCGCTTAGAAATTTTTATTTGAAAACATAAAATACTGTTTTTATATACCTTTGAAAACATTCCACGGCACTGATATGATCATGGATGCATTAATACCGCAAGCTTTTCCTTTGGCAGCCAGATAATTACCCAGAATAAGTCCACCCATAGATATACCAGTGGCACCTATGACAGACGTGGGATGATCGTTGTGGACATGTTTTACAACTTCAGATAAATCTTCAAAGTTGGCCGCACAATACAAACGCGGTGTCTAAAATGAAATGAAAATCATAGATATATATTAAGGGGACTCAAAGTTATCAGGTCTATGATCAAGTCGTTAACGTCATAGGCTGGCTACATGTTTTTTAAAATATAAAGAATGAAATCATCATTATGAAACATGTGCTTTCGAATAAATATAGCTATATTTATGTATCATTTCAATTAAACTTTATCACGTTTTTTTATAATGAAATTAAAGATTTTTTTTTATTCAAAAATTTGTCAATTAGTTTAACCCTCCCTATTGTACCAGCACATATATAGTACATTGAATTAAATTAATTGTCCGATTTGTTTTTTTTTAAATGAAATAGAAAAAAAATCGGGTTTAGCTCCCCTGTTTAATCCCCTGGGGGAATCCATATAGTCGACCATTGGTTTAGGCTTGAACAACATTAGTCCACATAGTACCAAAATTTTTCGCCTAGATATTTTTTTTATTTCATCTTGTATTTGGGATATTTTATTTTTTGAAAAAAACTGTTATCTAAATTTTTGTATGAGTTCCATGTACTGTACCCTATAACCAGGCCTGTGGAGTCGTTAAAAAAAAACTACTCCGACCCTAAATTAAAACACAACTTCAATTTTGACTCACTCTAAGCAATGTTTTTTTTTCCTCCTACTTTTCTTTCAATCATTTCCCTTTCTTCTAGTGCATAACCACTCGTCAATACGGTGAATAAGCTAGATAGGCAGAATGGGTTAAAAGTGTAAAATATAAGTATTACCTTGAGTACCATTCCACCAAGACCTCTGTTGTTGAATATCACAGTTCTTACACCTATAGTAAGCGCACCATTGACTAGACATTTGATATACTCTGCTTGAGAAGCTCCCGTTAACCCGGGTAAAATAATCACAATTGGGCTATCACTGAGACAACCTTGATCCATCCAATCAAGTGCCACCTCACCTCCGTCTGCAAGTTTTAGTATTTCTCTATAAAAAAAAGATTATTTTTAAACAGGGTTGGCAGATTTTCAAAACAACATAATATCACTATTTTCTCGTAAAGAGTGAACTAATATGATAACATTTCTTTTTTACACATTGCGTACAGTTTTTTTTTTGAAAAAACCAGAGAAGGGGCCATATTGTGATAATTATGACGAACAACTTTTTAATGATGACGGTCTTGGATCAGTATATTAACCAGTTACCAGCATACTATTTAAAAACCGAAATTATAATAAATATGTCCAGTCTTTGGTTTGATTCTAGATTTTGAAGTGCAAATTAGTTATTACAGATGTGTATTAGGAGTTCAGTATACATCTCTTAACAGGGGAAAAACTCTTACTAAAATCCTAACCTTAACCTTAAACCTTACTTACATATCGACTGTGAAAAGGAAAAAGGACGTAACCCACTAATAACAAATTTTACAGGAGACACAAAAAACGTTTTTTGATGATTTTAGGCTAAAGGAAAATTAAGAAATATACATAACCTTGAAGTGCACGGAGACTGATAAACTGGTTCTTATAATTGACTTTATCTAATATTAATTAAATATTTTTTTTTCAAAAACTACCCTTTTTTCATGAATGCAATTTTCGCAGGACTTTAGTTTTTCAAACTGAAAAGCTTTATTAAGATAATTATTCGGCATTTTATGCTGACTTCCTTTTGATATAACATGTATCAAGTTGTATTTATTGTGATTATCGAAAAAAAGCTGTTTTGAAAAAAGTGTGGGTTACATCCTTTTTCCTTTCTAAAGTTGATGTATAATATTTTTATAAACAATTTTTCCTATATAAAACAATGTAAAATACAATAATGCGTTCCATGCCGAAA
This sequence comes from Himalopsyche anomala, assembly GCA_031772345.1. Classification (NCBI taxonomy): domain Eukaryota; kingdom Metazoa; phylum Arthropoda; class Insecta; order Trichoptera; family Rhyacophilidae; genus Himalopsyche; species Himalopsyche anomala. Next base: position 19,490,423 of record CM062821.1, on the reverse strand, counting down.
AAAAAACAATTTTTATATTTTGTATTCAATTAAATTTTTAACGTGTATTCAATTAAAATTGCATATTTATAAATTGTTAAGGAGCGTAACAACCTGGAATGCGATTTTGATTTGCAAAAAACGATAAAAAATCGACTAGTTTATTATTTATGACAATTAAGTAATTCTTTTTTACTAGGAGACGTTTGGTTTTGCCGACGCTTCAAAATTTGGTGAAAATGTGACAGCATTATCATTGAATAAATTTCTAAAACGCATAACCACCTCTTTATTAGGGTGATGCGTCTTAGCCTTTTATCTGCTGTAGATAACTAATAGTAATTACTTAGCACGCCAGCTATAATTTGCAATTATTAATTTAATTAATTATTGACGAGATATCTCGTCTGTGGCAGCCATCGAGTTAATGTACGATGCAACAGTTTCACATGCTTTCAGCTTTAGTCTTACTGCGCCAGAAGATTGTTGCTCTGCTACTTGCTCCTCCTCCACTAATAAACTCTCCTCCATAACTTCTTGCTGTGAAAAACAATGCAACTCTACAAGCTTTTTGGTGGTCAACCCTTGACTGTACTCTTTCACAAGTTCATCAATATCGTTGTTATCCACCTCCAGTCCCATGGTATTGGCCAAAGATACAATCTCGTTGACTGTAGACTCCACAGGTACTGTTTCAAACCCCTCAAAATCACATTCGATAACCCTCCTTGGCAAAGCTTCTTCCAAGCTGAAGTAAGGGTTCTCTTGGTAACCCCTTCCCACAAATTGTCAATCATCTTGATGCAAGCAATGATGTGAAAGTGATCGTTCCAAAACTCTGCGTCACTCGTTATGCGAAATATCGCTCGTTAAGGGAGCATTCTTTTCACAATCTGTTTTGCTCGTTATGTGAATTACTCGTTATGAAAGGTTCCACTGTATATAAATTAAGTCTGAGCTAAAAATATGCAGTGGTTAGCCGAGAAGTGACACAACCCATCAAAAAACTTAAATGAACTCTAAGCCATGTTTTTCATGAACTAGAAGTGATGCTGATAGAAGATAACATTTTTTTCATACAAGCGTTAATTTTAATTTGCATTTTTAGAATTGACCTACTTCTCCGTCGACTCCTGCCACATGAAAATAATTAATATTGATAAAATCCTAATTATTTTATCATTTATGGCTGATGAAATAAATTGTATAACAATAATATAAATAGGAAACATTCAGCAGTGTAACTAAAAATGTCTGGGAGTGTTATAATATTTTATTAATTATAATATTTTAATACCACCTATCCGTAGTTATCAAATTTCTGTATCAACAAAGTTTTCAACAAAACGTTCTACCAATACAGTTACAAAATATATATTTTTTATATTAACATTATATGAAGTAAACTTTTATCGTAGAATTTCCAAGTCTAGAAAAAACTGTAGGAGCGCCGACCCCAAGTGCCCGCCCCACTAAACTACTCGAAATGTTGTATATGTACCTGTACTATACTGTACCAAATATTTAAAAAATACTTTTACGAGAGTCCTTTCTACAGCCTCATAATAAATTATATACATACCATACCTCCCATAAGGCGGAGTTAGGTTCAGTGTTCTGTGAACACGTTTTATCGGATACATGAAGCTCATACAAAATTAGGGTTAGAAGAAATATTTTGTTACTATGCGGACTTATGAAACTGTCATTCACGCGCAAACCAACTGTTAACTGTATGGATTTCCCTGTATTGCCACAACAGGGGAGCTAAACTCGGTTTTTAATTTTTCATTTTAATTTTTCACACATTGTTGTCGGGAATGTAAAATTTCGTTTTTTATACTGTCGGTTGTTAACGGGATACATAATATCATGGGATTTTTGTTAGCATGAAATACAACAAAACATTTAATTATCATGAACTTTACTCGATATATAGACCAACTGTTAACTTTGCTCAACGCCAGCTTTTTGTGAGTAGGTATCATTTATCCATTGCTTTTTGGATATATTTTTATTGTGTCTAAAATTGGTTACGTAATTGTTATTTAAGTAATTAATAAGCGTATATTTGAGAATTTTAGATGATACGCGCATGTATACTTACATTATACGATAATAAAAAATATTGATAATGAAATGTTGCCTATTTGATTCACAAGTTTTAATGGTTTCCTTGAAATAGCTGCCCCACCAGCAAATTGTATCTGTTTTTGGACAAAATGGAAATAAACCACACAAGTTATTATTATTATACTCTGAACACTTGTATTTTTATTGTTTAAAAAGCATCACGTTTCACTCGAATATTTGCGGTTATATTTCCCACTTCCAGTCATTTTAAAGTTGTAGAATTTGCAAGTATATTTTATTATTTATTTAAGAAAAAAATGGTATGGGTAATGGTATTATGTTTATATTATATTGTTTTCAATATTTCAGATTTCTATGCAATGTGCAAAAAAATTTTTTTATTTTATAAATGTAGTGAAATTATGATGTTATCGTAGTGTTTTTTGTTATTATTTTAAAAGATTTAATGTCAACGATAGTTACCTTCAATCTTTGATTTTAAAGAATACATATTTTTTCGCTAATCACAAAATTGTTAAAGGCGCCCAATTACAAAGTGTAATAGGATTCTAATCAGACAATTAATTTAATTGTATTTTCTAAGCATGCACTAATTCAAGAGGGAGTGCTTAACAAACAGTTCAGTCATAATATTTCGACAAGTTTTAAAATGAAAAATAATAGTCTGCAACGTTGACCACACAGGCAGACGTCAGTTCATCCATGTTGCCCTACACGACTGCGTTCTTGTTCTGTGAAACATCGACTCAAATATTTTCGGCATTCGCGTCTTGAAAACTTGCGTTATGAGAGGAATTACTGTACTATATAAAATTATGGGATATTATTACAGTAGAAAAAATATATTAATACCAATCAAAATTTTAAATTTTAAAGATCAACTAGAAAGAAAGCTAGATTTCAAATGTTTAATTTTTAAAATTCACATTAAATATTGTCATTATCTGGATTTCTATCTAGAACGCAACTAGGCTACATCAATTCTACCATATTTCTGGTTACAAATTGAACAATTAATAGAATTATCTTAGATAGTAATAAAAAAACTAAACTGTGTTTTCATTGTAGTCTGTATCACTATATTGATACAGTATTATGTCTTTTTTATGATAATTCAAAGAGAAATATTTCCTTTAACCACGAGTATGAAGATAAGGTGTTATCAGGCAACCATTTTTAAAGCTGATAACCTATGAGTATTCTTATTCCCAATCAATCTATGAGCATGGTGCATGATTTCCAAAAAAAAATATGATGGAGATTATAATATATAACAAATATACTTTAGAATTATCAAGGCCCCTTAGTACATGTTATCAGAGATAATGATAAAATTTACAAAAATAATTAGCTTAGGATTTCCGCAATAATGCTACCTATAGATTATACCTTTACAGAAAGAACAAGGTAAGGAGTTAAAATATATAATGCATGTATTTGACTTATACTAAAATAATAAAAATACATTGTTTTTGTCTGAAAATTCACCAATTCACCAAAATTGAGCCAAGTTAATTGATACCTGAATATTTTTTATCTAATCAATGTAAATGTGTTAATGAACTTTTAAAACAATTAACACTTAATAGGCGGGAAACGACAAAAGTCGTTTTTAGCGTATTGTCGGTAGAATGCGGATCACGGCATAATACGTTTTTTTATATCGTCGCTTGTTTGTGGGACACATAATATCACGGGTTTGTTTGTCGGCGTTAAATAAAATGCCGCAACTAATAAACATTAGTCCTAATTCTTTGCTAGAAAGGGTGACACATGTGTCTCGAATATTTACGCTGCGATTTTTACGGCATTAGATTTTACACTTCCAGTGGTAGTAAAGTTGTAGGGATGGCGATTATATATTATAATTATTTATATAATTATAAAATATTGATAAATATGCTATTTTGTTATATAGAATGTTTTGAATTTTTAATATTTATAACATGCGGAGTGCTTTCTACTAAATTGATAACAAGTTTTATATTCAGCTTAGAAACATAGTGAAATTATGATGTTATCGAAATGTCCTAATTTTATTTTTAATGATTAAATGTCACGTATGATTTTTTTTAAAATTTCAATCGAAAATATCGTTTGGTTTAGAAGTTGTGTTGATTTTAAGAATGTAATATATTTGTGCGCTAATCACTGAAAAACGCCCGGTACAGGCTTGAGTCTATTTTTGAAACGCCCGACTAAGAAGTGTTAAAATAGATAATATTAAATTTATTTTATATAATACATTTTCATCTTTACCTATAGTACCTATAGTACCAGCTGTAAGTCGAAGGACAATTACGGCCAATGGCATTTTCCGAGCAATGACACCAACTTTATTTTACAAATTTTTCATCAATTATCAATAATATTTTGAATCAATAACTTACAATAGTTTAAAGAGTTTTCTACTTATTAGAACAGTATAGTGAAAGAAGGTACGTGGAAAATATACACACAATAAAAAATACAGTTACCGGACCGTTAACTCATTTGGTAATGCTACAGGATTGTAGCATTATCAGTTGAGCATGTTCGTACATGAATTTTATTATTTAACTAGGTATACAAATTTGAACTTTCAACCTATCTGACATTTTCAGCTCTTCTACTCTATCCACCTCTGAAAACAATGGGTAGAGGTATTGGCTAACAATCAGATTCGCTAACCTAATCCTTCATTGCTCCTGTGTGAAAATAGATTTAAGTAACAGCTTCTCAGCCAGTTATTATTAAAGAAGTAGTTTTGATTGACTTACTTCAGGAGTCGATATGATCGACTATGGGAATGAATTATAAATAACTTTAAAATATTTTGTTTTAAGAAATATAAAAATTACCTTTTATATTTTATATCCGGTATTATTCGACTTCTAAGTATACTAGCAAATACTGTATGAAATCGTGATTCGAAGCACCATAAAGTCGGCCAGAATTTTTCACCGAGAAGATGAACATTGTTTTGAAGAAAATCTCTGAATGGACCAATGCGGCAGACAAGTGTAGGATGCTGTAAATTAATAAACAATTATGAAGCAAATTTTGTGTTTAGTAAGTTTGTGAAGTAAATATTGGAATGGGCAACACCCTAGATAGCAGACCAGACGGTCGCAGGTCAATTCGCGATTCAAACTTGGGTGGCTGGACTTTGTCAAATGGTATTCCGGAGTAGCCATTGTAACCAATGTGAGAAGATTAGTGTATTAGAGAGAAATGGAAAATAGTTCTGGAGGACTCTGACAAAAACAATACCATAATATTATTAATAATGTATTTAATTATTGAAAAATCAATATAAAAATTAATATGGCTAAAAATATCATTTATTTCCACAGTAATTATTTAAAATAGCCATTTCATTATCACAGTATTCTCATAAATATAGTATGATAAAATTAATAAAAAAACAGTTCTAAAGATGTAATTGTTAATTATTATTGGTTTTATACAACGCAGTTCTACTAATTAAATGGTAATTCAATCAATAAAGTAAAAATTTAATTATTACTTTACATCAAATAGGGCAAAAATATTATTAATTTATACATAAGTTACTTGATATTTTATCAAGGCCAATCGATTATTAGCACATTTAAATAATAGCAAAGTCTAAATAATTTTTGCTTGCCCCCGTCCTTCTTTAGTAAGCATTTTTTTTTTCAGAAAATATCCTAACTACTCTTAAAAGTTTGGACAAATATAAATAAACTCTTCAAGTTGAAAAGTTGTGGCTGGAATTCAATTTAACTGTTTTAAAAAGTAATTGCTAAATTACAAAATAATTGAAAAAATGTTAGTTTAAAACGGGTAACTCCGACTCCTTGTTATAAATATTTAAATTAAAATGCAAAAGCTTCAGTAGATATTGAAAATTATGGAATGCAGAGTTGGAGTCGTGAAAAATGAGCGGCTCAATTTTTTTTTGAAAAATATATTTAATGATGTGTATTCAAACAAAATAGTCCAAAGTGTTGACATTTCATGCTTGGCTGACTAAAGATGATCTGATGGTATACATATATATATATATATTTCTTCACGACTCCACAGCCCTTAAGTTTAAAACAATGTGTCACTAAATGGAAACAAGAATATAATATTTTTTTACTTATGATGCCATACTGTTAAATGACTCATTGAATAAAAATATATGTATGATGGGAGACTCTATATTAAAGTATGGCTCGTCAAATATCAATGTGTGACTTATATTTCAAATGATTATGTTTCAATTGAAATCTATCAAACATACGTTGTCGCCATAAGGTTATCAGACAATCTCATCTAATCAGCTTTTTTATATTTTGCATTTTAAGTCTAGTGTTATGTTATTTTTTACTGACAAATTATTCTATTACTGATATTTAAATTACCAATTTGAATATTACTGATTCCCCTGTGACTTTTGTGGCAAAAAAAATATTGTCATTTAAATAGGTCATCCTTAAAAAAAATCTATACTATATATCAGGCATGGGCAAACCGCAGCCCGCGGGTCGCATGTGGCCCGCCGCGTATTTTTCTGCGGCCCGCGAGCAATATTATATTTTTGAAAAAGATTCAAATTTTTATCTTTTAAGGCCTTTTTAAAAAAGATTGAAAACAAATATAATAATCGCTATATTTGAATCAACCTATATGTATATATGTGAACAAAAAATTTCAATCATGAACCTCTTAACGATCAAACATCACCGATGAACATTTACAAGCAGTTTTAAGAATCTTAACTACAAAATTGGCACCTGAATTTAAAAAAATGTTAAAAGACGTAAAACAGTTCCATTTCTCTCATTAGATTGTTTTTTTTCATGATAATAAATGGTGTACATATAAAATGATATTTTACTTGCGGCCCGCCGCGCATTTTGAATTCCCGAATTTGACCCGTCATCCGAATAGTTTGCCCCCACCTGCTATATATGAATGATTGTACCAGTAAATTTTAACATACATTAAAAAGGATATTAATTTCATGTATCTTTCTGTCTCCAGAATACTGATCAACTAAAAATGCCAACAAGCTGATTATGAATTATTTTATTCTTTCAATAAGGACAATATGCTCTTTATGTGAACCTATTATTATTTCAATTAATATAAATAACTGAAAATTGTTACGTATAATAGTATTTATGAAATTAGCATGAAGGAAGAGAAAATTACCAGTGATAATGATAATCATTAGATGAAGATTTGTAGCCACTCGATGCATACAACTGCAATATGGGAGTTTCGATAAAAATTGCAATATACTATAATTTTTAAATTTTCTTTTAAATTATTTTTTTGTATACAATATTTAGCTTTCGACTATCGATTTGCATTTATAGAAAAAAATAAGAGAATATAAATGTATTAACCATATGCACAGCAAAGTAACAATGGCCTCAATGAAATTTTAGTTACGCCACTGATTGATGCTTGACACTAACTCACAGCTATGTACTCAAAATTAACAAGGTAATGTAAAAACTTTACATATGCATAAGCCCATGAGGTGCGCGCTTTGTTGCCTCAAAAAAGCTTATAGTATAATATAATATATTGATATGGTTTCCTGTTATCTGGGAAACAAGGCCTTTGAATCGTATTGCGCTTGGAGCCTCCCAATTGCTTAATCTGTCACTGTATATTAAGGATTCTGAAGTCTCGAGGTTTTCAAAGTCCCGGGACTCAAGGCGTGATAAAGGCAAAGTCCCGGGACTCGAGACTTTTACTTCCCCTTCAAAAAAATTATAATTTTATTAAAATTAAATATTTGCATGAATGTATTTATGTATTACATACACTCGGTGCTTTTTGAAAGTACGGACTAGTAAAAATCGCGTTTTTTTAATACAATGTTTTTATTAATATTAATAATTATTATTTTCTTATGTAATGGATGTGTGCAATTCTTACAGTTAGTTTTTACTAAGGGATGATAACGGTACATGTAATGAAAAAATATCAATGACGCCGCCGTCAGGAGTAAATTTATGACCGTAACTTCACAATACAGCTTTTAGACCTTTTTTGTCCTATTGAGACATTGGTATCTTTGTGAAATAGTGAATTAACATTTGTACATAAAACAATATCAGGTTTGAACATTTAATTTTAATATTTTGTAATTTGCTTTTGCTACAGTTATATTACAATATAAAAACACATGGTATTTGAAACTTCTACGAAATTATACATCCCAAACATCTGTTTTTCTATCTTGTTAAAATCCCGGGTAAGTGTCACGTCCCGACCATGTTGTGTCCGTTTTTCTTGGGGATCCCCTCTTATACCTTCTTTAATTCAATACACATCAGTCCTTTTGAGGGTTTCTTAACCACAAGAATTGTTTTTTTTCAAAATTAAAATGTACATGTTATTAGCACATTATAAATCACAGTCACAATTCCGGGAATATTTTCCAAAAAAGTCCCGGGACTTAAGACAGCAAAAAAACCCGACAAGTCCCGGGACGTCTCGACACAGAGTCCCTACTGTACATGTGACTGTAAATTTGATAATTGAAACATCCATAAATATGAATAAGAATTGACTGATATAATTTCTCCTGCAAAATGAACTATTGCTAATGTAACTTTTGAATAATTTTTACATCACAAAAAATATGAAGGTTACAGAGCATAATAAGTTACATTTATTAAAAAGTGATTGAAACCAATATTCACATTAAGAGAGAGGACAGTAAAAGGTAACCCAAGGTGTAATACTATAATTGATAACCTTGAAACTGTCGCAAATAAATTAAGTACCTACCCGTGATACTTAGATCTAATATGATTAATGTTTTAACTTAAATTAGGTCTACAAAACAAACGGTTCTCTCCAAAACATTAAGAATTTATCTGAATACGTATTTGATAGTAGAATATAATCAAATGAAACTATTTATTAAAATTACAGTTTAGAACTTCTGAATGCTTTCCGTTTACAATTAGAATCTAATAAGAAATAAATAATTTAACTATATTGTGTACATTGTAATGATTATTATACTTGAGTGCGCAGTTGTCAAAATCTAAAACTTTTTGCATACATTGTGAACAAATTACACAAAATTAAGCGTGACCAAACTGTGTGATCGGAGAGCGCAAAAGATAAATAATGTTAAAATGTTAATACAATAAATGTATACATACCTTCACAACTTCAACCAGGTAATATGTCGTAAAAGCAGCTATTGACAACCCTATGACATACTCTCTTGGAAAATCCTGAAGCACGTCTAAAAATTTGTACATCATCTAAATAAATTAAAATAAAAGTTAATCCTATATAATTGTGTGCGCTAAAGCTTTAAAATGACACACTGTGTACGCGCCCACGAGTGTGATCGCATTTCGCAAATTATCACTAGACAGTCACACTCACACATTCATATTCAAATATATGTCATTATAAGCAATGTTGCTACATTGTTTTTTTAAAATACTTTTATACTAAGTAATCAATATGCTATGTAATACCAATAGTAATAGATGGACGTAGAAAAAGTCAGAAATAAAATAAAACATTTAAAACAAAATTTAATCCAGGGTTGCGTAATGTAAAAAAAAGACGACTCTGACTCCGAGGATTGTTTTCATATGTGTCCTTGCCTGCTATGGCCCAGTTGGTTAAAGCTTGCTATACTTATCATGTAGGTCTGGGTTCGATTCCCGATAAGATCACAGTGAATTTAAAAATTATTCAATTCAAAGTTGTGATCGAAGATTGGGTGTATGTGATGTCAATGCACATTATTTCCTTTCCTCCCATCCTTCTGATCCTTTAATAACTGGATGTAGCATAAAGGACTGGACAGGCCTAGGCCTGGCCCTCGGGCCTCTAACCGGTTCGGGCGGATAAGCGCAATTGAGATTCAGGCTTGGGAAGGACCCGGATAAGGAATTTATTTCTTTAGAAAAATATTTCAGACTATGTTCGTGTCATAAGTCAGCCATGATGATTAATTATTACTAGTTCTATAGAGAATCGTAAATTGTTGTAAATTTGTAAAAAAACTGTTTTTTTCGGGCTGAGGAGTATAAATCTGGGCTTCGGGTAACAAGTGTGGTATTAGAGTCGGGCCTGAGTATTTCGGACTCGGAACGAGTAATTTTGTAAAATTTCAACCCGTGCAGACCTCTAGACCAGCATTCGGCAAAATTTTTGGACTCACGGACCACTAAATTCACAATTTTAATCCAACGGACCACTAACTGGACCTTTGTGTTAAATATTACATATTGAAATAAAAATGCATCTAAAAATACACCATGTTCATAAAATAATTTCAGATTTCTCTGCGGACCACACTTTGCCGACCGTTGCTCTAGACCAGTGTCCCCCAACCTTTTTACACCTGCGAACTAGTAAAAAAAGAAAAAAAATTCGCGGACCACTAATAATGAAATAATAATGGTTTTTATGTAATATTTTTTAAATCTTATATTGTTACAAATGGACATAGCTATACAACTATTGACAATGCTCGCAATGAGCGAAACCGGTCCTGACCTTTAAAATAAAGTGGAATAAAGTACAAAAGAATATTGTGTTTTTATTAATATAATTCTTTTCCACCGAGTATTCACAGTGAACACCCTAATGTATTATGAAATTATTGGTATATTTAGGTAGGGTTTTGCATCTGGGTTCACTATCGAAGAGCAATATTTATGACTGCCGATTCTGAAAAAATCAGCGAACATCGTGTCGCACACAGAAAAAATAATACAACAGAATAAGTATCCGCAATAAACTAAACTTTACAAATTTGAAGCCAGATTTTAGAAGTGTGAGTAATATGTAACCGCACAAAAATGGCCAAGAAACAAAATACGGAGCCGCATTATTGATGTCTTCTTATTTAACAATAACTACAAATACAAGAAAACGTGCAGGCGATGAAAAATCCTATTTTCAATATTTTTGCATGGCGAATTTCTTGAAATTTGGCATACTGTTTGCGGCCCGGTGGAAAGTCCCTGCGGCCCAGCACTGGGCCGCGGTCAACTCACTAGTCTGAAAAACACTGCTCTAGACTGTAGCAATAGGGATTAGTTAACCACTAGTCCTGTTCTATCCTTCTTTCCCTACTACTCACTTTGAAAAAAGTGAGGTTAAGCGACTAAGTAAAAAACAGTTTGCGTAGAAAAACTTCTATTGAGATACCTCCATTTGGAGGCCATATGCTCCACATTGGTAGCGGATATGGATAAAAAAACCTATTCCATCATATCATCTTTAGCCAGCCAAGCATGCAATGTCAAAACTTTGGAATATTTTGTTTGAATACACATCATTAAATACACTTTTTCGAGCCGTTTTATTGTGAAATGGGCCAGTGGTGGGCTGCCAATACGTTAACAAGGGGCTTTCTTAATCTCAAAGCAATTCTCAGTGTTCTGGGGAAAGAGTGAATTTGTTCACTCCTATGCAATTATATAATACTAAAATAAGCAATCGATTCTTATGTAACATTGTGTAATTTTATTGCAGTTATATACTAATTTGATCTGAGAATATTGTTTTCTCTTAAATTAACAAGGGGCTCGCCGGCCTTAGTAAAATTCAACAAGGGGCTCGCGCAAGTGTGAGGCCCAAAACAATTATAGTCACCACATTCTTTTTCAGACATCTGGTATTGTTTCCAAAAAAAATCCTGAACGAATGAGTATTTTGAATAATTTGTATTTTTTTTGTCCTTACATTTATGTTATGTCACTATATATTTATAGTATACTTACGTATTACTGTTAGTAAGCTGCAGCTCACATAATGTAGCACAACGTGGCATGCGGCCCAGACAAAAAAAGGTTGAGTATCACTGCTGTATTGGCTTCCACAAATAAATTCCCTTTCTCGTGACCACTAATGCAACAGGAAGCTGCCTGATCAGTTACCCATTATTTAACTGCAATACTCAACACAGGTTATTGTAGCTCAATTAGTTGAGCTACAATAATTGATCGCTCAACAGTATTCAGGTGTTGCACAAGTGGCAATAGGTTGTAAACTGAGCAATAATTGCTATGCAAAATGAGTGATTCTTCATAGTTTTGCCATCACTCAAGGTATATTCTCCAAAGCAGGGATTCTTAGCCCTGTGCCTGCGGAGCTGTTTTCATGCGCCCTTACAAAGTATGGTACGACAAAAAATGTTAATTATTACAATTTAGAATCTAAATAAATTATAAATAATATTAATTTTAAATGATCATCCTACACAACCAACATTAGAAAATTATGGTCAGTCAAATGCACTGCACAATCATTGCCAAAGATCGCATTGATTGTGTTGTCATATTTTCGTACTGAATTTTATTTCTATTTTTAAATGCCCTTTTAAGTATATACATTTATTTACAGATAAATAATAACATAGTAAATTAATGAACACATAACTGAAATCGTGTTTTTTAGAAGCCCAGCTTGCGCTCGCCACTATTATCCCAAGTCTGAAATGCACCCGTTACCACAATTAAGGTTACCTTATGATTTGTTCCATATTGCACTATCATAATAATAAATCAGCTTTTGACTGCTTAAGTGCATAAATATACATAACTTCTCGTCGCCAATATTTAAAGAGCATGTAACTGATTTTTTTGGTAAAGTACTTCTTTTATTTGTTGCGATCTCTTACATACCGCCCACTAGTGGGCGATTTTTGCTTCATCTCAAAACCTTACAATTGTTTTTTTTAACCAAATACTAATATTGAAATATAGCGATGTTGGTGGGCATAAAAAGTTTGATGAACCTTGTGTTATATCATATACACCTAACCTAATCCTTCTTTTGCACGATACATTGGTTTCAGAAAGTGGAGCGTAAAAAAACCTCACTTTCATATAATTTAATAAATCGGTTTCAAAAATCAAAATATTGCGTAAAAAAGTATCAAAAATGTATGAAAAAACAAAATTTGTTCTTCAAATTCACGATTTTTTGAACAAACGCATTGAATCATGCTTGAATCTGAATTTGCTCAGACTCATTTGATGAAATCTTTACCCGAGTTAATTATTATTAAATTGAATTTGTTTTGTTGATACAACGAAGTCAAAACTGATTTTTTCAAAAAGTGTAAAATATTTTTTTTTTAATGCAGGTATTTATTTGGTATGTGCCTAAAACATAACCATATAATTTTTTTTAAATAAAAAAATGTTTCCATCTTTGGTTTGTATTTAAAATATTGGATGTCTGGAGTGCATTTATTTGACTTAGTAACTCTCGGTGGTAAAATGTATGACCGGGAAACGTGCTATTCAACGAATTTCATAAATGCATTGTATTTAACCAAGTTTCAGAGCAGAATTACATAACATGATTTTGTGCAGGGTTATCGCTACTTTAAGCACAGGCGTCTTCACCAACTCATCAGAAAAAAAAAATCACATAAAAAAAGTAACACAGGACTGGGTATATTTATTTTCAATGAGAAACATGTTTAATAATTATTACAATAACGACTAAGTAATATATATTTTTTATTTTTGCAATAATATCATTTTTTCTCTCCTTTCAAATTTATCCGAATTGTTCTGGCAGTATTGGTGACGATGGTATTTGAAAACATTCACTGTTAACATGCTCAATGCGAACTAAAAGGAATTTTGCATTTTAGCATGCTGATTTTATATTATAATTCTCGTTCGCAAATTTTAGGAATGCATACCTGTCTCGATATTTTATGGTTCTTTGGCATGTTAGCTTTCTGATTGATATTTATATAATATTGTATACATACATACATAGCAAACAATAGATACATTTATTTATTTTCTACATGGGAAGTATGCAAGATCGTCAGAACGTCTCAGCGGTCTTTCCATTTAGTTGCACATATTTCGTCTGGGGTATATTTTATCACGGACTCACTTCTTTAAACAAATATATTTGTAGCTTTTTATTTATTAAATTATAGACAGAACACTTCGATACTCAAAGAATCTTAAAGAGTGTAAAAAGAAAAACAGTAAATAACGCCAATTAAAATTTGAAACTTACGTAGTAAATGTATTCTAAGCGAAAGTGCAAACCAACTTTAATGTGAAAAAACACGACTTCTGCAGGCCCACACTACCGATTTAATATTACTTTTTTTTTTATTGCAAATCAATGAAATATCACGCAAAAGCGAGTTGCGCCCGTGCTTAAATAAATTTGGGGACAGGCTAAGTGTGTTCTTAGCATCCTACGAGTTAAGAGAATAATAATGCAAATAATGCAATAAAACAAAAATATAAGTAAGAGTATTAAATCACATTTATTTAATATAATATATATAAATTATTTTAGTACTAAACTAATTACAAAATCACATATACTAGTCAATAGTTTTTAATAAATTTAAAATAAGTCATATATCATGGAAAATGTTATAAGTAGCAAGAAATCTTTTTTGAAAGAAAGCTTGTGTTGTGTTAAAAAATAAAATACATCAATCATTTTTGGTATTACTACACAAATTTTATAAAATTTGTTTCTCTATAAGTATGAGCACTATTTATGTATTTATTTAATATGTCAGATATTCAACGAGTTCTTTGTACAAAATACTCTTTTAAGCAATTAAAGAATTACGAATGGGATACAAAGACATAAATGAATAATAATCATTGTGTTCTTTTTTTATTCAAATAAGGTATTTAATTTTATTGTAGAAACCTTTGGGTGGCTTAGCCAATTTTTTTTTTTTAGAATCAAACTTATTTTTAGAAAAATTTGAGTTTTACACTGGCTTACACACTAAAAGTAAAAAAAAAACCTAATATTAATTTGATTGAATAAGTCCCAAGGCCCGGTATACACCAGTGATGAAGTAATTTAATGAGGTTTAAGAGCAGGAATTAAAATAGTTTCATTGTGTTGAAGCTGAAGTAAAACTGAAAAAGTGACGGGTTTTACAAGAATGTTTTGGGAGGATTTAAAAACCACAAATCTCCATACAATTTAATCACTTAATTTGGCATCGGATTGGAACAAATATATCAATGAGTTATGTATAGAATTAATATATACATGCAGAATCAAGTTCATATAAAAATCACAGGCAGTGAATAACCAGACTTGACACTTATTCAAACTTTAATGTAATCTTCTAAAATTAACTTACAGCAACTTTTCAGCCTATAATCATCAACTATGGTGGAATAATGAATCTGGAAGCCTATCAGCATTATTTAAAGCTGTTTTCGTTAATATTGTCAGGAAATCTTATAGCACATGCCTATGATTTTAGAAGGATGCATAGTCGAGTTTAAAATGGAAACTCAAAATAACTCGTTTTTATGTGCATTAAGATGAGTCAATTTACTTTAATAAAATAAAAATCGCAAAACCGTTTTTAAAAAAGGAAAAATGAGAGTTATCAATAAACATTCTAGTCGGTGAAATAGTCAATCTGGTCTATTACAGCAAAATCCACTTGGTAGCTTATGTCTACTAATCAAAAGTAAAAAATTATACTGTCACCAAAAGCATCCATATTCGTAAAAAAAGATTTAATTTTTTTTAATCTATTTACAGTCAGAAGTTTATTTAATATGGACACAATATAGTGCAAAATACTGAAGCATTTGAAACGTCAAATGATAAGACGGAGTAAAACTTTTTTTTTCAATCCATTCATTTCACACCTAATGTATAGTAAAGCAGGGTTTTCATAAAAATAGAGAATCAATCTATTCCACCTTACTGAAATGGTAAGGCACTGATTAAGTGAAATTTTCAAACTGTTTTTAACATCCACAAGATATTAGAATTCTGCATCCAACGTAAATACATTATCAGTTCTGTTAGCCATAACACCCCATTTCTGGTACTCGCCGACTTTCTTCTCGAAAAAGTTAGTTTTTCCTTCGAGAGATATCATATCCATAAAACTGAATGGGTTTTTAGATCCGTAGTGCTGGAAATTAAAATTAAAAAAATATGTTAATATAAAAAAATGTGTTATTAACAATATCATGTGTGCCAGGGTTTCCCAAACTATGTTATGTGGAACATTGGTGTTCCATAAACCTAAATAGGTGTTCTGCAAATTTTTTAAATGGTTATATACGCTGT
This sequence comes from Himalopsyche anomala, assembly GCA_031772345.1. NCBI lineage: Eukaryota > Metazoa > Arthropoda > Insecta > Trichoptera > Rhyacophilidae > Himalopsyche > Himalopsyche anomala. The sequence goes on along the minus strand of CM062821.1, from coordinate 19,474,283 downwards.
AACACATTTAAACATCTTCTACTTCATATTAAAAATCGAGTGATGATATATCTCTATTGATGTTTAAGATGTCAAATAGTACATCTAAGTAAAGGCAGATATTTTGAATCGCTAAGGCTTTGTTGACTCATTTTTTATATGTTTTAAAAATAAATAATAAGTGATTTAATAACATATTTTTACTATGATGAATTACCCGACCTAAAAAATAACTTGTGTTCCGTTGTACAATAAGTTTGGGAAACCCTGATGTATGCAATCAACACTTTATAGGTGGGTCACGGAAATGACATTTTTTTGGATTTTCAGTTATCGACGCAGGCAACATAGTATTTCTGCCTGGGAGTTATTGGCAGGACACTGATAATTCTGGTTCCATGTAAACAATGAATCTATGTCATCAACTGTTTAGGAAAGCCTTTATTAGAAAATTTTGATATTATTTCCTCATTCTTTCAGGGATTTTAAATACTTACAATTTAATTTTGTATAAAATATTTACATCATCCGTAAAATGTGTCATAATATCAGCCATATATTTTCAAATGTTACAGTAATGCATGCCTCACGAGTTTAAAAAAGCCCTTTTGTTTTTCTTACGACCGACTAGGTGTGCCTTTAAATCATTATTCTTAACAGCTTAACGACCGCACGTTTTTTTTTTAATGTATGCATAAATCATATGTGCAATTAGCCCGCAAAAATAGTGCTCTGAACACAAAAATAAACAATTTTAGGGATAATTAATTTTGTAAAAAATATTATCCACAGACCATGTGGAAATATTGATATCAAGGATTTCTAGGAATGTGCCTATTGCACACCTCATCCACTTGTAAAATATTAAATTAGAGGTCAGCACATATTCGGTGAAATATTTCATTTATAATGTGTATATAAATGTGTGTAAATGTATATCAACCGCCCGACCTGCAGGTTAATTTCCGAGAAGTATGCAAAAAAAAAAAAAAAAAAACCCACAACGTTCCCCTGACTTTTGAAGCTTATGTACGAGAATTATGAAATGTCAAAGAACCAACCGCAAACTTTGCTTGCCCCCGAAAAAATACTTTTGTAGACTTGTAAGTAGTCGCATTCAGAAATTCAAAATTAGTAGCGGGCCGCAAATAAAATACCATTTTTAAATGTACACTATTTATTATCATGAAAAAAATTACTAAATAAACAATCTAATGAGAGGAATGGAACTTCTTTAGGTCTTTTAACATTTTTTTTAAATTCAGGGGCTAATTTTGTAGTTGAGATTCTTAAAATTGCTTGTAAATGTTCATCGGTGATGTTTGATCGTAAAGAGTTTTTATTGAGGTTCATGATTGAAAAACTTTGTTCACAAATAAATGTTGATCTAAAAATAACGAAAATTTTTTAACTGGTTGAATTTGTCCGAATTAATTGCGTTAAAAAATTTGTATTTCTTCATGACGGTACAATTCCCTTAAATTGGGCTCACACTGCAGATCAATAATCTCAAGTTGCAGCTTAAAGTTATTATATTTATTTTCAATAGTTTTTTAAAGTGTTAAAAGATAAAAAGTGAATCTTTTTCAAAAATATAATATTGCTCGCGGGCCACAGTTTGCCCGTGTCTGATCTATATCAATTATTAAAATGAACATTTTTAATTCGGCATAATTGGCATGTTTTTCAACATTTAATATTCAATAAATTAATTACATGGTCATATTCAATTTTAAGCGTGATATATGAACAAATAATTGTATTAGACTCCATAGTAAATCAGTGGGCAGTTTAAATTTAGTATGCGAACTTGCGGTCTTTTCTGGAAACTGCCAATAATTTTTAATATTTTGAGTGGTTGGATATTTTAGCACTGAACCACCAAAATGAAAAAAAAAAACTGCACCAGCAACTAACATGCATATTTTATTGAATTCAATATCATTTATACTAATTTTATAAGTCAGAATTAAAACGAAATGTTGGAATTATGAGTAAATAATGCAAAGAAGACAATTACAGAAATGTAATGCAGTTAAGTTGTCACTTATAGAAAACTAGGGAAGAAAATTATTTTTAAAAATAAAATACCTTAGGGCAGCCCAAATCCAGAAGCAGTCTGTCAGCGACAAATTCTATGTATTGTGACATCAATTCGCAATTCATTCCCAAAAGTCTGACAGGAAGAGCGTCCGTAAGGAACTCTTGTTCGATAACTACAGCATTTTTAATGATATCTAAAACTCTTTGTTTGGAAGGTTTTTGAACCAGGTGTTTAAACATCAAGCAGGCAAAATCGCAGTGTAGACCCTAAAATATTAATTGTTCAATCAATGCATTCAGCGGTTTCTTCATAGATATTCATTATTTTAACAAACAGTGAAATGAATATGAAAAATTCTCAATAGGAAAAGTGTGATAACAAACTCATACCTCATCTCTTGAAATTAATTCATTGCTGAATGTTAAACCAGGCATAAGACCTCTCTTCTTAAGCCAGAAAATAGACGCAAAGCTTCCCGAAAAGAAAATTCCTTCAACTGCTGCAAATGCAACGATCCTCTCTCCAAATGTGGCCGTCTTGCTTCCAATCCACTGAAGAGCCCAGTCAGCTTTCCTTTTCACGCATGGTAAAGTTTCCACAGCGTTGAACAGAAAATCTCTGAAATTGTAAAAATGTAGTATTTAAATTTACACAAAAACTCACGAAAATTGAATGTTTTTTTGTACTGAAGAAAAATTCAAATAACTGAAATTTAATTACAAAAGCATTAAATTATTAATGTTTAAGTATGGGTCAGTGTGCCAGTTATAAAAAAAAAACATTTTTTTTGAGCTAACTACAAAATAGGAGAAGTATTACATTAACATATTTGCTTGATTATATTACGCATCTCATTTTTATATGCCAATAATAAAGAATAATGTAAGTGTCATCTACTACGCCAGTTTCCCAAACTTTTTCAATAATGGAACAATTCGCAAATCCAGAAATTTTAACAGAACACTTAGCTTATTTTTTAGGTCAGGTAAAATTCATAATAGTATAAATACAAAAAAAAATGTTAATTAAACACTAATTATTATTAAATGTTGTGGAGTCGAGCTCTAGCCTGTTCCTGCACTTCAACTTCATAGCAACATAAAAAAGAAGTCCTGCTTCGCAAAAATAAGTTGTATAAAATGGGCGTAAAACAATAATAACTTCTTCTGCATACTCACCAAGAAAGAATTTAACGACACTTATTTCAGAATCACTGATAAAATCAGTTAGATTTTCCTATCACTTGCGCTGAATATGAATTTATTTTTCAAAGTTTTCCAAAAATTAGCAATTATAATTCCTTGGTTTGGAATCCATTTTCTATATTCAGCCCAAGTCATTTGGAACACCTATTCAAGTTCTGCGGAACATAGTTTGGGGAACCCTGTACTACGCCATCGATTATCAGATGCACCTTTTATTCCAAAATAGGAAGAGAAAGAAGAAAAGAAGAAGAAAAATACACATATGGTATATTGGTTTGCATGATATATAAATTTTCATAAATTACAAGATTGCGTAATCACTATGAAATTAAATTAAGTAAAAAAAACTCAAAAAGGTGATTTTGACATTATAAATACATATCAAAACAAACATATTGTGGTTGGGCTTTCAGAATCCGCTATGTGCATATTTTCACAAAATCAGATTGTTGTATTAAAAAAAAAAAATAATAATTCACCACACCAACAAAGAAAAAACCATTTATGACATAAGGCGTACTAGAGTTACTTTACATGTACAGTAAAAACCCTCATTTACACTAAAGTCGGGCAGTGTAATTTGGGGAGTGAATCTTATACAAAATTAGGGATTTTGTTTTTTCCGCAAAAAATATGGACGAAATATTTAGTTACTAAGCAAAATCCATCACACAGTCGCCCGGTTATGCTTGTATAGCCTGACATGTGTCGAATACACAGACGCTAGCCAACATTTGACTGTATGCACCGCACAGATGGCCATCTCGGCAATGGAATGCGACCATTCAATTGGGGGATTTGCAGCGAATATTTCAAGCCAGCGTGTAATTAGGAGTAGAGTAATTGGGGGGTTCCATTGTATTTTGATTTTGCTGAGGACAGACATAGCCACAGCAATTTTTTGAAAAAAAAAAACAGCATATTTTAAAAGCTCACTGATGATATAAAGAAACATTTTATAACTAAGTTTCTTTAAATATACAGTGGAACCCCGATCTACTGTTCTCACTTTGTTCGTTTTCCCGCATGGATCATTTATTTTTCAGTCCGGGCCAAACACCCATAAGAACAATGTAAAATAATCCAGCATTAATCGTACCCCGATAAACCGTTTTCCTCGATCTATCATCTAAATATTTTGGCCCAGTCACAAATATTATCTCGATTGACCATTTTCGTTGAATATTTCTCAGTCTTATCTCGCATTTCGTTTCGCGATTTTTTCAGTGGAACCCAGATCTATCATCGTTTTTTTTTTTACATGGATAATTTATTTTTAAATCTACCAAAACCCCGTCATAACAATGTTTAATAATTCCACGTTAATCATTTGCTGATTTCCTTGATCTTTCATCTGAATATTATCTTCCCGTCCCAATTATTAATCCGATTGATCGTTTTTGCAGAATATTTTTTTTCGCTCATGAATAGTCTTACATTGCATCTCGTTAGGCAAATTTTTCTAACTCAAAAATCAAAACTAAAATAAATACTTAAATGAAGAAAACTTCAACTCTAGGTGAGAAACTGAAAACAATTTAAGACATTGAAAGCAATTCAGGAGAAACATAACAAAAAGAGTTTACTTAGAAATGTACATGATTTTGAAGAGTATTTGTTAAAATTTAAGTTTCAAACTGCAAATAGGCTTCTTATTTTGTAATGATCAATTCATAAAAAAAAGTGAAATAAATAAGTTTTTGGAAAATTAAACATTTTTTTGGTATTTGAAGATTTCCCGCATTATTAGTTCATTTATTACGGTCCCTTAAAAAAAGTAGAATCGAGATTCCACTGTACAATGTTAATCATTCTCAATGTTGAGCTTTGTGTGAACATTTTTTATAGCTATTATTTTATATATCTCTTCTCTTTCCTTGTATTTATTTATAAGCTGAAAGGAGGGTGAATAATGATATGAAACAAGCTAATTATATTTTGTACTGCTTTTCGCAAGATAATGATTGTGGTTTTAAAAACACATTGTTGAGCAAGTTGACATGAGAATTACTATACATTATTTTATATTATTCAGGTCAGTTATTATTATTTTATGCACAAAGATCTATTAAAAGACATTGTTGTTGCATAAATGCATATATATTAATTTATCCTAGGGTTGTCAACCTTTTTATGCCTACCGCCCGCCCATTTTTGCTTGTTTTTCATGGTAAAATTTCCTTCACCAACATTGCTATATTTCAATCCAGTATGTGTGAAAATTTTTTCAGAAGGAATTTAGAAGAAATAAAAATCTCCCACCATGGAAGCCTCTACCGCCCACTAGTGGGCGGTACTTACCAGGTTGACGACCCGTGATTTATCCATTTAATCGGAGAAAAAAAATTGACAAAAAGTAAAAAAAAAAAAAAAATTGCTATAACATTCACACAACTATAATGAGCATATTTTATGAATATTTACTAAATATGGCTATAAAGTAAATTAATATACTAACACTTTGGATTTTAATTGAAATTACCTTTCGGATGGGTCTCGTATGTAAGTTTCAATCAGCAGAGAATACATTTCAGAGTGGACATTTTCCATTGCAATTTGGAAGCCATAAAAGCACCTGGCTTCAGTGACTTGTACTTCTTGAGAAAATCGCTCAACCAAATTTTCATTTACAATGCCATCAGACGCTGCGAAAAATGCCAGGACATGAGAAATGAAATGTCTCTCAGAGTCTTTAAGGTTTACCCAATCAGACAAATCCTAAAAAAAATAATTGAGAAAATTGTAGTACAGAAGAATTTGAGATAAGAGGAAGGGGTAAAACTATCCATAACACAGTGGTGCAGGAAGGGGTCTTGCCGACGGGGAGATCCTTGAATTTGCCGCCCCCAATAGGTCCTCCAATTTTTTTTATAACACTTCTACTTTTTTTTATATAAGAACTATACAGGTGGCTTAATGTTTATATGTATAAATATAATTTATCAAAAAATATTGTAACTAATTTTGAAAATGCCACCTCCAAAATCGTGCTGCCCCTGCCATAACAGCACATTCTTTTTCACAAGAAAACATTACAAAAATACAAATTACTACGAGTGCTAAGCTCAATGTTTATGAAGTTAATAAAAAAATCAGGCATTAGATTCAATTATTTCAGCAATCAACAAAGCGGTAATAATAATGTTTAATTTTTTGGTGTTTGTCATTGTGTAGGGCAAAAGTTATTCACTCGGAATGGTTTAGGGCCAGCAATATTCAGCCTGCATGACTCAGTTCGGTTATGCTATTGTTTATTAGTGCTAACAAATGAGCCCATAAATTTCGGGCAGGAATATTTTATTTATTAAACATGTACTGAATGCTGCAGCCAGGAAAGGACATAGAATGGCAGTATGAGCATAATAATTAATTTTTATGTTACTTAAAAAATTGTCTTTTTACTCGTTTGTTTAATACTGTCTCAGAAATGTCATACATGCAGAAATAAAAGTATCCATAATAGATAGCTCACATGCTGCCTATAAGAGTAAATAACAATTTTGTCATGGGTGCATTCGAGTAAACTATCATTATAAACATGTGATATTATGCAAACATTTATAATCGGTAAGTTATGGATTGTGCCAATGCTTATTACTGACATTGTTATTTTTGGAAAGCAGCGAATCCAGATACAATATGAAAGTATCACCTTGATAGTTATCTATCGGCGTATCAAATAATTTGTGGCAGATTTCCATTCAACCTGAGCCATAATTAAGTCGCCGGGTACTCGCTTACCTTGGAGAGATCGACCTCTTCTACTGTCCAAAAAGATGCCTCGGCTTTCTTGTACATTTTCCAGATATCAGGATATTGGATTGGGAAGACGACGAATCTTCGTGGGTTTTCTTGAAGTAGCGGCTCAAGTTGAGGGTCAAAATGTGTTATTTCAGTAGATATACATTCCGAAATACAGTCGTCATTTTTGGTGGCGATTATAGTGCCGGAGTTGGCATCGTGAAGAATATTCGCTTTTTTCGGAGACTGAAAAAATGTTAAATACAATATTAATCATACAGAAGTGTAGAAAATAAAGAGCGTGAGGAATAGATTAGGCAATATAAATTACCTTTATGTGAAAGCTGTTCATCTCATTCATCATATTCTCCTTGTCAGATATTAGACGCGCCATTTTCCGGTGTTAGGTTATTAGACGTCAAATTAATCAAAAAAATCTACGCTTAGTAGTATTCTAATGTGTAAGGGTGAGTTGAACGATATAATAACACCACGAATACAAGTAACGTCAGTCACAAATAAACGCTCTTCACAATTCGAGTAAATTTTAGAGAATGAATCAGATTGAATACTGCTAGAGAACTGACAAGTAAGCAGCTTGGTATATTTTGGCGGGATGATTACAAATCTACTACTCCCACCATTGAAAATGACCAATAGAAAGTATTTAGTATAAATAAAAATTCTAAATATAAGACTCTTCGTAGTCTCTTTTCAATGTAGAAATTGAAATCTAAAAATAACTTTGAAATATTATGAGACCTAATTAATATATCTCGGCATATTTTCTATATAAGAGTATTATATTATTTACCGCCAAAAATTTAACCTCCATTATCCAATGAAAATGATAGCGTAAAAGTGCAATGAGCCAATTAAATTAAACTTCATAGGGTTGCCAGATAATTTCAGGTCAAATATGGAATTATTTCTGAGAAGCTGTATGTACGTTTCAATCAAATAAGATTTCGTCGAAAATACTTTATCACCGTGATCATTGTGTTATTAAAGTTTCTGAACCGATTTTGGAAACCGGTAGTGATGTTTAGGTAAATATTGATAGAAGTAAAAACAATACAATTATGAAGTATTTTTCTTTAAGGGTAAGGGTCACGCTAAAGTTGTTCCCAAATTACACTGTAAAAACACTGTTATAGGCGAATTAATGATGATCTATGAGAATGAATAAATGTCTTTAATTTTATTGCGAAGGCCTGAAAATGACCCTTATCCCTTCCATCTTGAGGAATGATAATGTTTGTTAAATATAGGTTTGGGCAGTAATGTGGTATGATGATGTAATATGGACATGGATATTTTGTTCAGGATATGTTTACACTCCATTATGTATCAAAATAAATTAATATTTTTTGAATATTTCTTTTTTAAAAGTCTGAAATAGAAAATCATGATTACTGAAAAAGTGCACAAATTGAAATAATCCTTGCATCATCCAAATGCAGTCATATTTTTCAATCCCTCGGACTATTTTAAAAATAATTTCATTGCTAGTTCTTTCAATGGCACAATACGTTGAGCCTTTCTGTCAGCTGGATACATTGACGCATGTGATCATTTAGCTAAAAAATTTAAAAATATTGATTTCAAAATATTTTTTTATTAAAAAACAACGCTTCGTGGGGCTGTATTATATAACTGAGGACCTGTATGTGGCTTGGATGTCAAAGGTTAGGTACCCAATGTTTTGACATTTTAGTTTCAAATTATGTTACGTACATAAAAATATATGTACCATTTAGAAAAACCGATTTATAGGATCAGGCTATTTTTGGCGATTACATGAATGCCGATATATCGGCTCTAGGGTATTAAAAGGGTTAAGACACTTGATGATGTCTTTCATCCATTTCCAGCAGTGGATCTTAACCTTTTTAATGACCCCCACCCTCTTGAATTTGAAAATATGTTCTCGCACCTCTTTAAATTTATAATACATTTTTTTTTATATATGTCAAAATAGAAACTTCTCCCGCACCCCAGGTTAAGAGCCACTGATTTACAGGGATGGTGGAGTTGTGCTTAATTTGGCTTTTGTCTGAGGTATGTGTGATGCTATTCTTGTTTCCGTTGTACCAATTACTTACTGACAAAACCTCATTATTATGTAATCCTAAAATCATCAGATACATTATTTCAGTAGGTAAATAAACATCTGTATGTATGACTTTATCTAGTGAAAGCTTACCCAAAATATTTTTATGAAAACTTTTCAGTACTGATTTTGATGCTTAGACCGATGGAGGGCAAACTTTTCGGATGAAGGGCCAAATTCAGGAATTCAAAATAAGCGGCGGGCCGCAAGTAAAATACCACGTTTATATTACATTATTTATTATCATGAAAAAAAAACAATCTTATGAGATGAATGGAACTATTTTAAGTCTTTTAACATTTTTTAAATCCAGGCGCTAATTTTGTAGTTGAGATTCTTAAATCTGCTTGTAAATGTTCATTGGTGATGGTTGATCGTAAAGAGCTTTTATTGAAATTCATGATTGAAAATGTTTGTTCAAATATTATATACAGGTTGATCCAAAAATAACGATTATTATATTTATTTTAAATCTTCTTTTCAAAGGGCATTAAACGATAAAAATGTGAATCTTTTTCAAATATATATTGCTCGCGGGCTACAGTTTGCCTGTGCCTGGCTTAGCAGACTTAAATATGTTCAAAATATCATTTGGTTTTTATGTAAATTTTTGAAAAAAATATCGTTATCAGAGAATGTATGAAAAAAATACTTTGGATTTTTTTAAATTTAATTCATTCAGACATTCATGTAAGGCAGGAAAACAATACAAATTATTACATGGATTCAACGGATGATATTCAAAATTGTATTTTTTGATTAAAAGATAAAATTTTATATCTGGTATTACAAAAAAAATCCTTGTAATGATATGTTCATATACTTCATTGCACTTTGTAAAAATATCTGTTAGATATGCAAGATTTATCAACCACGAAGGATTTGTTAAAACTTCAACATTTTTGTCCTGAATTATTTTGTGCCTTCAATAAGACCAATATTTCACTTCGAAGTTCATAGCCATCTCACTACAATACTCATCTCAATTAAAAATATAATCGCACAAAATTTTAAATAATTTGGAGTGAAGTGGTCTAGATTTACATAGTTTATCATTTTCACGGCTTCATCCATAACATTTTTATAAGTGGGTAAAACTTTTTTAAGTCACCAGTGCTTGCCTATGCAAAATACAATGATTGCTGGTGGCTATTGCAACACCTTTCATCTTTCCTACCATTGCTTGAGCACCGTTTGAGCAAATATCAATACACTTTTCCTAACTCGTCTGCTGTTTTGTCATGCTATCATTGATACAGTTGAATATATCTTGTCCTGTTGTTTTTTTTTCGTATACACCTAATCCCTTTTTTACACGATCGTTTTTGTTGGGTGTTTCCTGGTCATACATTTTACCACCGAGAGATACTTTGTCAAAAAAATGCACTCCAGACGTCCAAATATTTTAAATACGAACCAAAGATGGAAATATTATTTTTTAATTAAAAAACATTTATATGGTGATGTTTTAGGCACGTACCAAATAAACATCTGCATTTAAAAATTTACATTTCAAAAAATCAGTTTCAACTGTTCGTCCAATCAACAAAATAAATCCAATGTAATAATTGACTCAGATCGAGAATCTAGGAAAAACAGCATTTCTTCAAATGAGTCCGATCAAAATTCAGATTCAAGCAAAATTCAACATGTTCGTTCAAAGATTGCGAACCATTATATTTCATAACCGACAGTGACAGCAGCGAATAACTCCTATAAGTGAATACAATTTTGCATGTATACATGTTATGTATCTGTTTCTCATTGTATTATTATTATCAATAAAGAAATTAAATTTTAAAAGTAAAAATAAAAAAAAATGCGCGAATTTGAGGAACACGTATTGTTTTTTATACTTTATATGCTATATTTTGATTTTTGAAACCGATTAATCGAACTATATGAAAGTGAAGTTTTTTTTAAGCGCCACTTTCTGGAAGCAATGTTTCTCATAAAAAAGGAATCGGTGTACATAGTTGTGCGAACATGATTTAATCTTCTTTTATAATATGAGTGACGAACGTACTAGTACTTAGTACAGCTAGGCTGCGACATCTCTTTCTATATGCTAGTAGAAAGATCTTAGGTACGTCATGAAACAGTATTATTTGACAATTGTATTTCATGATGCAAATTGCATGATGCCATTTTCATCTATTTTTTTATTAGTCTACTTGGTAAGAACATATGACACCATGTCTTTTTCACATGGCTCTACGAGTGTCTCTCCAATTTGCTGAATATTTAACACGTATTTTCAAGCTTTCTTTCTCAGATTTATGAACACTATTTGTAAGCGCAGCTTGCTGACAAGACTTGTCGCAAATGCGCACGGGGTGTAAACCTCCACCTGTATTTGACGTCATAACATATGTAGAGATAGACCATCACTCGCTTTTTAATATGAAGTAGAAGATGTTTAAATTTGTTGCAGTATATAAAACCATTCCAATTTTTCGTAGAACACGTCTGGCTCCGTGGAACACCTACTCCGGCTCCGCGGAACACCAGTGTTCTGTGGAACATAGTTTGGGAAACCCTGTAATAGGCAATAGCTGAAATAGTGTCTCATCTAGTAACAATAAACAGAATGGCAAGGTTATCAATTTAAATTTTATTTCATAAAAAATATTCACAATGTTTCCGTCAAATCCATCGAAAATATTCTTGTGATATATTTTTATTATAAAATTATATTTACTAATGATTTTCACACATATTTAACACATTATTGTGAACTTAATATAAATACAAAAGTATATACCAGACATTTTTGTTTTGAGATAGGTTCTAGATTAGGCAGTTTTATACTATGGAATATCTTTTTGTAAATGAATGGATTAATTCTTACATAGCACCCATGAATGTGAAAAAAATCCCATCATTGGAGAAAATTTAAGTTATTGAAGCATTTTGAAAATGCATAATATGCATGCATAGCAGTATTACAATACATTTGAATAGTTGTATCACAAGGGTGGCCAAACCGTGGTGCATGCGCCAAAGATGGTATATTGGAAAATTACAAGAAGCGCCTACTTATTCTTTTAAAGTAACGTAAGAACGCTAAAGTACAAACATAAATAACATAAGAAAGAAGTAAGGTAGAAAAGGAGATTAAGAGTTGTATGACGCATTTGAACTCAACAAAAAATTGGCGCATGTTTTCTAAAAGTTGGCGACCAAAAAATCAAACATTACGCTAGGAGCCGGTTATAAGTGAGATTCAATATATTAAATAACAGTATCCTTATGGTACTCAAGGTTTCACCCAAGACAACCAGTAAGCAGTCTTTCTAACTGGGTGTAATTGACCGTGAATTTCAAGATTTTGTAAGAGATATCTGAGGAAAATTCTTACAGAATATCAAAATGGATGTTTGAAAAATTCTCTATTCTAAAATTCTTTGAAAGTGGTAAAAACCACAATGAAAAAAAAAAGTCAACCCTCCTATAGTACCAATATCAGGATCACGCTATAGAAACCCGCCGTATAGGCACACATACTAAATTTAAGATTAGGTTTTGTAAATTGCACTAAATCAATATAATATACATAACACATTTTAACATTTTTTACATCCATACATATTTTAAATGACTCACTTTGTTCCAAGTATATCGAATGTGGAAAGGAAAAAGGACGTAACCCACACATAGCAAATTTTACAGGAGGCAAGAAAAACGCGTTTTGTTGATTTTGGGCCATGTGCAAATTATGAAAAATACACAAACTTGAAGTGCACGGAGACTTTTAAACTGGTGTTAGATTGACATAATCGACATTACTTTAAGAAATTGTCTTAGAAAAACCGATTTTTCATGCTTTTTTCTTGGTTTCAATTTTCACAAGCTCATCTTTTTTCAAACTTAAAAAGCTAAATTTAGATACTAAATCGGCATTTGCAGCTTACATCCTTTTGATAGAACGTGTATCAAGTTAGATACAGTGTGATTATCTGAAAGCTGTTTTGAAAAAACTGAGGGTTACGTCCTTTTTCCTTTCCAGTCGATAAATTTTTATTGGATTCCATAGGTAACTTTTTTATGATATTTCGCAGACGATAATGAGTTAATATCTATGTATTATTACATATCTACAAAATATGTAATTTGACTTTGAAAAATTTGCGTTTTATTGAAAACGGCGCTCTAGGAGGGTTGTAAATTTAATTGAATTTGGCTCCCATGCAAAATGATCAAAAGTTTTATTTGTTACGGGCATCTTGCATTTTGCCGATATATGAGATCAGCTAAATTTGATTACAATGTTGTAGGAAGTCTCAACTCTCCATAGTCCTTGGTTTATGGTTGATTTCTATTTTTTCTATCAAATTAATCACAAAATAATTCATTAGATGCACATATTATTTTTTGATTACAAATTTTTGGCTATATAGTTTGTATGTTTGATGTTTTATTAGCATTTTTGAGCAGTTGCGACACGAATGCCATTTGCAGGTGAGCTAGTATGGTGGAGCTGATTTTTATCTTACTGATGATATATTTGTACGTTAGGGAATCGCTGCATTTTATTTATTGTTTACAGATATAGAGGATAACCCATAAATGATAGAAGTGTTCTAGAGTTTGAGAGCTGCTCACTCTCCTTAGTAAGGTGTTAATTTTTTAAATGCCTAGTAATTTGTCCTTGATGGAACTCTGAGAAACTGCTATTTTATATCCCATCGAACAGTAATATAGATAATTTCATTCTTATATAAGTTACTAAAATAGTGTTAAGTCATGGTAGTAAGGAGTTTTCTGTAAGCCCAAATAATGAAACCTGGATAACAAAAAGAAATTAGGAATAGTCAACCTACAAAATTATCCATTTTTACAGAAAAATCTTTACTTAAAGCTATTTATGTATCAGTAAAGTTTAACAAAGAATATTTACACATGAAATGAGCAGGTAAAAAAAATGGTCTTGTTAAATAATATTGTAAAATAGTAAGTTACTTGATCTTAAAAAAACATAAAGTTTGAAATATACATAAAGAAAGATTATACATTTGAGAAGATAAAGACAGAAAGTTATAAATTAACATTATATACATATTGCAGTGAGAAGCGTATACCTTAATTTTTCAATGTCACACCAAGTCTACCAAAGACACTCGATTTAGTTTTGACATTCTTTACAATAAGATTCGACTTGCCTAGTCTCATTTTAATGTTTGTTTGTGTAACATTTATAGGAATTCGTTTTATAATTTTATTTTGTGCTGGTATAACTGTTTTAATTTGCGACAAGGCCACTGTTCTAATATTGTTTATTGGGATTTTATTTAAAACTGAGCTATCAGAGCGTTTTTCGATTTCTTTGTAGTCTATGTGAGGAGAAAACTTGACAGATTTTCTTTGAGGGTGAGTTAAAGGCAATTTTTCTCTAACATTAATAGGTGTTTCATCGGCTCTCATAGTTCCTCCAGTGCGTACAATTTTTACAACTTCAGGTTCAACAATTCTTTTAATAATAATTTTTTTGGGTATTGGTGAGCTTTTTAATATTCCTTCATATTTTAGAGGTTCATTGCTGTCAGTAGAATCTCGTCGAACAGAATCTTGTTGCGTTCCTTTATCACCAAGTCTAGCAAAGACAGTTTTTTGCACTGATGATGTAGGAGTTTGTTTTAAATTTGTGATAGAGATTTTCTGAGGTATGACACTGGTTGCAGCTGATAATATTTCATCGTTAGATCCTAGCCTTGAAAACACATTTGCCATCAACGCTTTCTGGGATGATACTGAAATAAAAAAGATTTGTGTAATAAATATTGCCATCTGAAGTGAAACTTCTTATGAAAAGATCTTATTTGAATGATGCTAATTGTGAAGGTGCTTTAGTGCAAGTACTTATTTCTCAATTGTTTATTTACAAAATTGAAAAAAAATAAAATTTAAATGAACCATTACCTGGAGTATCAGAGTCCATGCTGGACGTGGTAATACCGTAGATATTTTGCTGTGACAATGTTTGTCGACTATGTTTGGTTGAGGCTACATTATCTCCGAGGGATGCAGTCTTGGTGATGCTTTAAAAAAATGATTTAGGAATAAAAGAAAGTGAAATTAATAAAATAAAATAGTCCTAAAACCCATTAAATTTATCATGAACTTTTGCTTAATATTTTTTAAATTGTTGTTTCTTGCCTTTTGTAAATACCGTTGAATTCATAAAGTACACACATCAGAATTATGAATCATGTGTTTAAAAAAAAGAAACAAAAATAAAGTGCATCAACATTTTTCCGACATTACAAATATAAGGTTAAAAGCAATTTAGGCATTTTTATACTAATTGAGACAATCAATTCGAAAATTGACAATAACTAAATTAGCTATGTAATAAGTTAATTTCTATTGAACAAGCATTATTTGAATTGTCCATTTGAAATTGTTGTGAGTTGTGGGCATACCTGTGTACATTTGGTGTGACAACTTTTCGCTTTGTGGCTGAAATGCGCATGCCACCCAGCCTCTCTTTCACACTGCTTATTGAATTGGGGGGCGAAATGTTGACTGGGATATTACGTGTATAGTGTTCAAGCATCCTTGTTGCAGCTGTAATTAATATTAATTTATTGATGGTGTCGAGTGAAAGTTGTAGGAATAAAATCAATACCTTAAAAGCTATTGCGTATCACGATTATAGATAAGTAAGATGTAATCTTTATGGGTTAAGAAAGTATTGAAACTCATCAATTTAAAAAATAAATATTGGATGAGGTTCAATCAATCTTCAGAAAAAGCTGAATCCCCGCTGAGAATGATTATTATTTCTGTGTGAAGTAAAGTGTAAAAGTTCAATGAAGTAGAAAATAAAAGACAATCTGGACTAACGAGTTGCTGGTTTTTGTTGACCAGGCCTGCCGGCAACAGCAGCTATAGGGACTTTGGGTGTTGTTATACCAAGAACTCTGTCTCTGGCTGTTTCTTCGTGGACCTGTTTGGCATGTCTGAAAAAAAATCAACAATAATAAGTCATAATTTAAGATTTCGACTGAAGGTGCTTGGTGGAATTTCAATATTAAATTTAAATCGTTCAAATAATCGTTCAAATTAAATTTGAACAATTCAAATTTAATAACAAGTCAATAAAAGCTTAAAAATTTTAACAGCAATACAATTCAAATTCAGCCACTTAGCATTTGATGAAACACACTCCTGGAACAAGCGGAGGGGCGATGGTTACTAAGATTCAAACTGATATGCCACTCATAAATTTTTACAGTATCAACAATGAAAATGTATTGACGAATTTTCGAGTTACGAGTGTAGTAGTTACAAAGTTGATTAACTAATATCAAGTCAAAAAATTATTGAATATAATCAGCAAACGTGAAAATTTTAAAAACTGTTTAGTAAATTTTTTAGTCATTATTTGCCCATAATGTATTTTGAGTAGCATATACTTCATAACATGTTTTGTGGATATCGCCAAGCTAAAGCCACAGTGACATAATTAAAAAATAGAACTTTTGAGATACAGTCGAACTTGGTTATTACGAGGAAGATGGGACCGACTAAATTTGCTTGTTATATCAGAGAATAGGTATTTTTAAATGCTTACAAACATACCCGTCACCCGAAGACATGAAGTATCTGGAGCGGTCACATAACACAAAAAGTCTTGCGCCTTTAATATTGGCTCATCGATGGAAAATCCTGCGGTTCTTTGGGTAAAAATCCATTGTAACAAAGCGTCATCAACATTTGTACGATTGCATTTCCTAAATTTTTTCGTGTTCGTAATCTTCTTTGAAAATGTTTTTAGAAAATTTTTGACGATATTTTTGCTCGGTATGCTCGAGAAGTAGCTTGTTATAAAATTGAATAAATGTATTGAGAAAACCATAAACTAAAATGTCAACGAATGTTTCCTCATTACATCCGAGATCTTGCTATTTCCGTGATTGTAATAACTGAGTTTGACTGTAATTAAATATTTTAGATTGGATTATGAGTTAGAAAAGTTATATATAGTTTCTTTAGGGGTTTATGATAGAAGATGACAGTGAGATTTGTTGTATCTAGTTGTTTCACTTATCCCACCGATGCTTTGAATTTGCAGAGTAAGTATCAATAGATATAGATTCTCATAATAACCCAAAAGTAATAAGGCAGTTTTTTAATGAAAGATGCACGAATAGAGTTATGTGGGAGTCTTAAGTTGAAGTTGGTAGATTTGAGTTGGTAGATTTTCCAATGAGCACTGAATATGAAGTGAAAAAATCTAAATGGTTATAGAAACTGATCTGGGTTTGCAAGTTACTGAATGACTTATCTGTCGAACAATGTATGAAATTTCAGTGTACCTCAAGATGGCAATCACATCTCCCATACAAGTGATTCCCATTTCTCGCAGATATTCCTTATTCAAATCCAGCAACATATTCATTTGTATTCGGTTTTGAGTGAATGTCAATGCGTATGTCGCGCTGATGCCTGACGGGAGTCCAGCATCAGAAAAAAACTTAATCCACATATCTGAAATAGAACAACGGCGTTATTGCAGCATACTTTATTATTGATGTAGGAATGATTGATTAACTAGTTTATAAGATATCTAATATTCATTTTTGATCAAGTAGTTATGACACGAAAGCCAAGTCTATGATGTGTAGGTGTTCATCAAATATGGTAGTGTTATAAAGATCGCTGTTAAACAAAATGTTAGAATTACTTACTCTCGGGCGAAGAAAACGCTGCCATATTGAAATTGGCGTATAAGTAACGCAACAATGTATAGCTAATTCAGTTAAATGTCATGTTGTATCATCAAACTTGGATTAAAAACATTAGTAAAATTCAATTCTTCATAAAAATAGACGTGAAGGACGAAAGACAACCACAGACAATAATTCTTTTAAGTATATTGTCTATGATAATACTGCATCAAAAGAAGGAATTATAAATAACATAGATTAATATATTTGACACTGTTGATCTATATTTTCAAAGTCTATTGTAAATATTGTCAAAATAAAATGAATCTAAAAATATAATCATGTGTTGTTAAAAGCCTGGTGTATAATAATAAAAAAAGTATATGTATTTTCTGTCTGGATATTTGTTACTTGGCTATTTATGAAATAGGCTAGAAAAGGTTAGCAAAGACTCTAGTTTATATAAGAAAAACAATATTCTAAGGTATGTATTTGCATAATATTAAAATATATACAAATATTTTTTTATAAAATTAAAAAAAAACATATCGATACTTATATATTTGGTGCTTCTGACATATTATGTATTAATCTACAACGGTTTAAATACATGTATGTACTTAAACCAGTGGTGTAGTGATAACTAAAAAAGTCTGGGAGCGTTGATTAATTATATTTTAATACCTTCTACCGGCAGTTATTCAATTTCTGCAACAACATTTTTTTAAATCAAAACGTTCTTTTTATACAGTGGAAAAGAACCTGCGGCCTTAAGGCCGCATGTGGCTTTTTGGCTACCTCTGATGCGGCCTTTTGACATAATCAAAATATAAATATACACTTTGATCAAAAAATTATACGCAAGCGTTATAAAAAAAAGCGTAAGTAATCAACGCATTATATTTTCGACAGTCGAAAAAAAGGGGGGGGGGGTCAACGTTTCCTTTTTTGCGGCCTTATGTTGAATCAGATAAATGAATGTGGCCATTATACATGAAAAGGTTCCGTAACCCTGTTCTAACACATACATTTTTTTTATATGTACGTAAAAATAATCATATATCGAAAAAAATTCAAAAGTGTAGAAAAAAGTGTGGAAGTGCCGACTCCAAACGTTCCCGGCTCACTACACTGTTACCTATAAAATTTGAAACATGGGATTGGAGCGAAAATAATAGAACCTAGTTCTATCCCAATTTTAAAATTCCTTACTTTTGGAATCTAATGTTAGTAAATAAATTTTTCAACTAATCATATTATTAATTGTACTACGGTACATTGCGTATTTTTACATACTATAATTAAATATACATAGTAACATTTGATAATATTTATATCTCTTGCGTATAATTATGTAAGAATAATAAAATAATTTACCTACTCCTTCCCCGGATCACCGCAAAAAGTTTTAGCGAGATAAAGCGAGTTAACTCTCGTTAATCTATTGACAGTACATCGCAAGATGTTCATTAATTTTATTAAAATCTGGATTAATTTCTAAATATTTTATACATTTTTTAATATCTACGCAAAGTG
Source organism: Himalopsyche anomala (assembly GCA_031772345.1). Taxonomy (NCBI): domain Eukaryota; kingdom Metazoa; phylum Arthropoda; class Insecta; order Trichoptera; family Rhyacophilidae; genus Himalopsyche; species Himalopsyche anomala. Next base: position 19,454,993 of record CM062821.1, on the reverse strand, counting down.
ATATTTCGTTTTGAATTTTACGAAGATACTATAGTAATTTTCTTTGATTATATACAGCAGTGGCGGTTCCTGACCTGAAATCTTGGGTGGGCTAGAGAAAAGCATATTTCCACTTCACTTTATACATTAATCTACAAGCAAATTAACAAATATTACGACACTACTGCAATGCATAAATTTTTATATAATAAAATCAATGCTAATGTAACTAAGAAATAATAGAATAATAACAGGGAATCCTTAAATTCGTCTCTTTCAAAGTGAAATAACAAGTACCTACTAAAAGCAGTATAGAACTGTCACTTGCTGTCACTGAAAGTCAATACCTGTCACTTTCATACAATACAACGATATTGGTTTTGTGTTTCAATGCATAAGTATGCGTAATGGGCTGAATCAGATCAGCCCCCAACGATCAACAGAAGTTCGACAGATTGAAACACTATCCTTTGTGTTTGATGACGTTTCCGTACATACAAATACAAAAAAAATCTAATCGTGCTTGATTGCGCCCCAGTGTAAAGAAATATTGCATGATATTGTCTGTGGTTACGGGCTTGAACGACTTAGCCCCTGAGTGGTGTTGCCAGTGACGTAACGTTCCTGTTCTCTATGAAGTATTTATAGGGTTATTGTTTTTTTATGCCGGCTCAGTTTAAAATTGTAATACAAAACACAATCGAGAATATGATTGTAGGTAGACGTAACATTGTCTCATATTGACAGAGGAAAATTAAAACAAAGATATTATATTCATTTGGGAAAGGTAAGTTACGCTTATAAATGTATTTATTTTGTTCAGCGGCCGAATTGCTGTTGATTTTTATTCAGCCATCTAATGTTTTGGGTGAAAAATGCAGGTCGGGCTTAGCCCACCTAGCCCAGTACCTAGAACCGCCACTGATATACAGTGGTGTGCTGCTAAAATTTTATCGACCGGCTCCCACCTTGGAAGGCGATTTGAGATTTTCAAACAATTTCAAAAAACCCATACATTTCCAGTGCTGGACGTTTTTTTAGCTCTTACAAGAATTTTCGAATCCAAAATCACAGGAATTTACGTATATACTAATAACCCCGTGACCGGTCTTATTCGTCTATTATCTGCGGTCATTGACTTCTGAGACATGATTTTAGGAATGGTAAATTATTTTAGTATTTTAGTAACCGGCTCTCCGAACCGAAATTATTTTAGGAACCAGCTCGGAAGAGCCGGTGCGAACCCATAGCAGCACACCATTGATTATATATGAACTTAAGCTTTAGGAATAACATACAAATCTGATTTATAAAAATAAATGATTATTTTTGAAACCGAAACTATTCTGGAAGTGGCCATCTAAAATACTTAAGACACAGGCTCCAGATGGAAAATCACACGTATCGAACCGCTTAAAAATACACAGTAAAAAATGACATTAATATTTTTTCTTCAATTATTTTATTTTTGGATAAAATGAGCAGCTTCAATAATTTATCAACCGAAACGCGAATATTTTTAGCCTGCGTACTTCTCTTAGCAGATGTCTTATTCGAGCCCTGATTAATACATGTACCTGGATTTAAGTCCTCAGATTGGTAAAATCGGTCTAGGCCAAGGATGCCCAAGGGAAATCACTTGGAGGGCCAAATAAAATAATGCATGTCTATAATTGGCCACACATACATATATTGAACCTTAGTAATAATACAATTTTTTTATAATAATATTAAACAAACAGCTCAAAATAAAAATAATTTTATTTTTTTAAAGTCCTAAATAAAATATAGTCTGACCATTAGAGCGAGATAGCAACTGGCAAGTGCCAAGCTGTCTTGCTCAGTCGGCTACCGCTGTCCCTCAACACTTGCTTAGTAATCAACAAAATATCTGGGTCTGTACATTTATGGTTTAATTCAGCGATTTCCAACCTGGAAGGCGCGCCTCGCCTCCCTGGGGAGTTGTAGATTATTACAAAGGGAGACGCGAAAAGCCCAAAATATTTATTTACCCTTTAAAACGTCTTTATTACTATACGAAAAAAAGGATGGGGAGGCGCGAAGATATTTTTTTCTTGAAAGGGAGGCGCAGTAACATAAAGGTTGAAAGCCACTGGTTAAATCTTTTCTTTGGGGGGTCTTTCGAAATTGGTATTACTACAAATGAATATCTTTCGGTGGAATGCGACATCTAGGGAAAAATTTGTCACAGTTTTAGTAATACATTTTACATACCCATAAAAAATGAAAAATGTATAGAACGATGAAAACTTCAAAAGGGCCACACAAAACCTTCTATAGGGCCACACGTTGCCCATGGGCCAAGGTTTGGGCATGCCTGACTTAGACTTTTATGAAATATTCATCGTTTTTGAATGATATAACAATACGATTTGGTAAAAACACTCCTGACATTATTGAGCATATCTGTGAAAAGTTTATTACGTTTTTGCGTACAAGTAATATGGTAATATTCTATGGGGAGTAAGTAATTAGTCTACATACATAATCTTTTCATTATCCCAAACATAGATATTATGTAAGATATTACGATAGTGAATCAACAAAATGGCTGTGTATTAAGCAGTGGCGGTTCGTGACCTAAAATCTTGGGTGAGCTAGAAAAAAGTTTAGCATTATATACTATTTACGAAATTGTGCATATTTCCACTTCACATTATACATTAATCTACAAGCAAATCAACAAATACTACGACACTACTGCAAAGCATAAATTATTATATAATGTAATCAACGCTAATGTAAGTATGAAATAATAGAATAGTAAAAACTGGACATCAAAAACGTCTTCTTCAAAGTGAAGTATCGTGTTTTGTTTCATACAATACAACGAACTCTGACGATTATTTTTTAAAAAACAGAGGTTGGTACGAGTGTTTTGTATGTATGGGCTAGATTGAATTAGCCCCTGTGACGTAATAACTGCAGGCTGTATACCGAGGCGCAATCGTGTACGATTAGATGACGTTTCCGTATGGCCAATGGTTACAAAATACATACATTTTCTAATTGTGATTGATTGCGCCCCAGTGTAAACAGAATGTTGAAAAATACCATTTGTTTTAGCTCGATCTAATTTCAAAACAGTCGGAGCCTCTATTATTATTATGAATACGTAGGTATTGAGAGACTGACGCCACGTTGCCTGTTCTGTATGAAGTATGTAGGGCCATTGCTTTTTTGATGCCTGCTCGGTTTAAAATCGTAATAAAAAACACAATCGAGAGTATTATTGTAGGCAGACAATCCTCTGTCAATATAAACAGAGGATAATCAAAACAAATATGTATATTGTATAAATTTGGGAAAAGTTAGTTACGTTTAGAAATGTATTTATTTTGTTCAGCGACTGAATTGCTGTTCATTTTTTTTTCAGTCATCTAAAGTTTTTTTTCTACACATTTTGGGTGAAAAATGCAGGTCGGGCTAAGCCCACCTAGCCCAGTACCTAGAACCGCCACTGGTATTAAGGCAACTGCATGTTCAGATCATGTTAGTCGTAGTTAATGTTTTGGTAGCTACTCTATAACTAACGTTTATACGGAATTAAACTCATCATTATTCTACAGACAATTAAAAAGTTTATGAAAAAGTGTATTATTAAAAATATGTTGTATGTTTCATGTCTAAATTCTATTACAAATTAAATTAATTATTCTACTCAGAGATAATAATCATACCTTTTTAAAGTAATTATGTATATTTATGGTTCTTAACTCTAGAACATTTCATTTCTTTTAAAGTCGAATTCCACTTTTTTCCCAAAATCTAAAGACTATGATCGTATGTTACATATACTAGTAACTAGAAAATCACACTCAGAAATTTAGTTTTTCCGTTTTTATTTTTATATTGTTTCTTCCTGAGCTTGAGTACGATGAAATACGAATTCTGCATGTAAAGACATTGCGTATGAGATGGCGGTATGGTACTGCTTTATTACAAAACTTCGACGTTGAATATTTTCTTCGTTATTGTTTCCTGCCTATTTCGACTTCGTCTTCGAAACTAGAGTTGAGTTCGCAATGCAAGCTCCTTGTTTCTTGGTGTATTTAATTGCTAGATGAGTGAGGACTTAACCTTTGCAATTCTTTTCGGTGTGAAGTTTTTTAAAAGTATTATTTATCTGTATCGCTTCTGATAGTGATTTGTTTCATAAAATTTATTGAAGGCCAATAAAAACAGATTATTGATGCTGAAATCTGTTGCAGTGACCCCTTGGTTCACATTGATGATCGAACTCTGTAAATAAGAGATACGTAATATTAATAAAAAACATAATATTCCTTTGTACTTTATTCCACTTTATTTAATAGGTCAGGACCGGTTTCGCTCATTGCGAGCAATGGCAACTGATAAGAATTGAATAAAGTACAAAGGAATATTGTGTTTTTATAAATATAATGCCTTTCCACCAAGTATTGACAGTGAACACCCTAAAAGTGAGATACGTAATAGCTGACGTATTTTTTGATTTACATATATTGAAGAAACTAGCAAAAGAAAACTTCCCTACACTTTTTGTCACGTTGACCCATTGCTAAAAATGTTTTTTTAGATTTAATTACTTACGAATTTAGTTTTTGTATACAATAAATAAAGTTAGGCGGTAGTTACTTCAAGTTGTCGTGGTCTGTATACACAAACATTTCATTTAAAAAAAATCTACAAGTAAATCTAATAGAAAATGTACTGAAAAAATGTGTAACTAATGGCCGTAAAGAAAATATGCTTAAAAAAATGAAAAAACCAAAAAAATATTATACAAATAAAGATGGTTTTCGTTTGAACGTAGCCTGTTAGTTGTCATACGTGACTTATAACATTGGTGACCTATCATAAGTCCCAGAAAATTATTACAACATTAGTTTCAAGCTCCGACCATTCCCGGAAAATGTTATTTTCTACGATTGCAAAATGGGAATAGGGATGATTAAATACGGGGCGTTCGGTGACTACAACTGCGCATGTCTGATCCTCTCACTCCAGTACACCGCAACTGGCTCGGGGCCAGACAGTGTCTTTTCAGCAACTGACCTCTGAGGTTGCTCCTGTCATTTCAATACCACGAAACTAAACAAAATATGAGATTATCATCTGATGACAGATAAAAAAAGAGTGTTTTTATTTTGTAAGTCAACGTTATAACCCTCAATTTCTAATGTTAGACAATATTAGATGGTTGACTTATTTTATTTAAAACTCAAAATTATGCGATATAATACGTGACAACAAAACAAAACGAAGGCAAAATTTTAAATATTGTAAAAAAATCACTAAATCTTAGTTTTTAGTAATGAAATAAACATTATATTTAAAAATAATAAAAGTATGTTTCTATAAATTAGAAAGTTTGCTTAGATTAGAAATTTTCAACGATGAACAATCAAAAACAGGCAGTAGTTTGACGTGTTAATTAAATGTATATCAACTTGTAAATACAAGAAAAATAATAAATATAAAGTTATCATACAGAAATAATAAAAATAATTTTAAGTCTGTTCTTAATTAAGAGTAAATTGTGTAATCTCATAAAAGTGATAAGAAGAAAAAAACATTTTGAAATTAAAGAAAAATGATAAAGTGTTATGTGGGGAAAATGTGGGCGTTGGTTTTTGAACGCTTGTCATTAGAAGTGCGATGATACTGCTAGTAAAAAAACTAACATAGTAAATTTATTACAACAAAGTTGCTTTTGTGAAATGGAAGTTTTTAGAAGACACCGGGGAGGTGCCGTGCTGAGTAACCACAGAGCATTCTTCATATATGTCATATTGGTTCAAAAGATTGCTATATTAGGTGAGTTAACATGTACAATTAATTATCTTCTATATATTTTATTTATTTACAAAAAATGTTTCAATGTGTCCTTGCTGTAAAATAAAACAGCTATGTATTTTTAGTTTTACAGCCTACATCGAATATTATTATTAAGTGAACCTTTCTTACAATTGTTCCAGAATATAATTTATCAGTAATATAAATGTATCCAATATTAAATATCATTTGAATACTATTACAAATTAAATTAAAAATCAATTTTATTGTACATTTAAAAAAATCTGCTCTACTTTGTTTGCTACGGGTATAGCGAAAAGACGGAACAATTAAAGTATTAAATTCAAATAAACGTTTTGTAGTTTTTTTTATATGTTCAATTGTAATGAAATATGCCCCATCCATTTTTTATATTTGATAGATTTTAGCCAAACACAATGAATATTTTGATCACTAAAAAAGTGATTTAAGCGCTTTGTAATGGTCCTTTCTGCAGGCAATTAAATGTTTGGGTGTATGTAAGTTGATGCACAGTAAACTGTATATTTCGATAGATTTTTTTACCGACGCTACTCTTTCTTTTGGTTTGATAAGATTGGTCAACGAAAGAAATTAACAAGTAAGCATATATGTATATTATGTTTACCCAACAATACTTATGAAATGATAGTTTTGTATTATATTGTAATATATCTGTAAGCGGTATCCATCCGGATGATATTATATTCTTGCAGTGTTTGAAATATAATCTTTTATAAACAGGAATCCTTGATATTTATTCAAATACACCAGAATGATCATTTTAAAAAATAAATTCTTGAATATGAATTAAACTTGCAAATCAAAGGGTAGACGGCAAATTTAATGTAAAAAAAAAACGATTCAATACTGGAACGTTTTATAATGAGATGAAATATTTAGATGACGTGAATGCGTGAAAGAAATATTCTAGTAGCTCAAGAAAAAAAAACATCATATGTATTTTGAATTTATAACAAAATATTATTGGGATATGTGGTTTAAAATATGCCGAAATGAAAAAAAAAAATAGACAAATCGTTTTTCGTATCTCATTAAAGGAGGAACTCAATCCTTGCAAATGACAGTGTATTTTATGCGGTGTAAAAAAATCGAAGGATTAGTGAATTTAACAATGCATACAATCACTTTGACGGGAATCGTTTTTCGGAGATTTTGAAAACACATTATTAAAATAAATTGTAACTGAATAACAGTTACCATCCCTTAACAACGGAGAATAATTGAGATGGACCCCAATTTGAATAGAATGAAAGAGGTTTTTTTTTTTGTAAAATAGCCGAAAATGCAACGTTAGCAAATTGTCATTTTTTTACCACGAACTTAGAAACAACGTAAATTTATTTTGTTTTCTAAATAGTTGACGAGGCGAAACATTGTAGATCTTTTGGCAGGGCGGAGCGAGCGTTTTTATCAATTATTTCAAGAATCGAGATTCTGCGTCGTTTCACACTAACATTTCAAGCCCTGGGTGATGTTATACGGCAATTTTTACCCAATACAATATATTTTTATAATTTCAGGTCGAAGTTATCTTTGTCATAACAAGCATTTTAATTTAAAATATGGATTGAATTTATTAGTATATAATTTAATGATACTTATTGGAAATTGTGTGGTCAAGTGGTCAACGTCGTTTGCTTTTGTTACGGAGGTCACAGGCGGACAGTTTTGATAAATTGATTAATAGATTTCTGTGAAAGGCATGAATGTATGTGATGTCTTAAATTGCCTTCCACCATTCCTAACCTCATAACGAGCGTAGTCAGAGCGATTAACTCTACTCTCTTTGAAAAAAAGAGATTGAGTAACTGAGAAACAAGCAATGCTCGTATAAATACTTCTGTTGATACAAATTTGATTATGAGTCCATATGTCCCACATTAAGAGTGAACATGGTTAAAAATGGGAAAAGTGCTTAATATTAGTAGATATTGAATAATATCGTAAAAATATTATATAGATTTGTTTTAATAAAAAAGGGAGATTTTATTTTCCTTACCAATTGATAATGCTCGAGAGGAGAAATGTTAAGCATTTGTTTTTGTTTTTAATCGAAACTTTTCTTTAATTTATATCGATTGAAAATTTTTATATAAGAAGAACGAACGACAAACCACCTTACCTTCACAATAGTTGATGTTAAGCAATCATATTAAAATCCTTATTTTATTAAATTATTTAAAAAAAAATACTTCATATTTGGGGTCGATCTTTCAAGAAAATTTTAAAACTATTTTGTGGCTTGCGGTATTTTTAAAAAATAGCAATTTTTTCTCAATTTCAAAGATTTGTTTTAGTAGATCTCAACTAAATGATTATCTTTCAATATCTATTATTATTAAGAAAAAAAATCCTATTTTTAGAGATATACTGAATAAAGATGACGAAAACACGACAGTAGAGTTACTTCACCAGTGTCGCCTGCTGTGGTCTAGTTGGTTAGAGCTTGCTCTGCCGATCAGTGGGCTTGAGCTCGATTCCTGGTAGGGTCAATGAGAAATTTAAATTTCTTTTAATTTAAATTTGACACCTAAGACGTGAGTGTTTGTGATGCCAATTATTCTCCTCGAGTAGATCTCGAATCACTTGTGAATCACTCACAAAAAGTGTTATAATCGAGTTTATCTATGTAGGATCTTTTAACTATAAAATATTTGGCGCATTAGCAATAGCCGTAATCAGTGGCGGCCGTTCAATGTGGCATTGGTTCAATGCAACCCTTGTATATGCAGTGGCGGTTATATTTCATGAAATAATATTCAAACAACTTTTATAACATTCACTCATTTTAAATTCTTCATGTATTTATTGTCTAAAATAAAATAAAATGTTCTAAAATATTTATTATAGACAATAAAATACATGAAGAATTTAAAATGAGTGAATGGTATAAATGTTATGTTTGAATATTATTTTATGAAATATAACCGCCCCTGCATATACAAGAGGTGCATTGATCCAATGACACATTCACCGGCCACCACTGGCCGTAATTTCATTTTTTTTTAAAATACATTTGAATGATTTAATTTTTCTTAATTTCATAACGGCCAAAATTCAGGTTTGGTATTTTAGTCGTGGATGTACCTAATATATTATTTATGTTTTAAAATCACTGATTTCAACATACAATTTTTGTAATCAAGTAATATTAGGAGAATATATTAAGTCAATAATTCTTCAAAAGTTATTGGTAACAAAAAAATAATTAAAAAAACAACGCCTTGGATACACAGCTATTTATTTAAATAAAAAATATTTTTTGATTACCAAAAACATATCAATAAATGTCCGAATGTTCGTATTTTTAAGAATTCGGAAATCTGTTACTGTTTGAACAATGAAATATATATCTATAAAGAAGCGTAATATATAGATGTGTTGTCATATAATACTGTCGAAAGTAGAACATGGATTTGTATTTTTAAAATTTAATATGCATACGAAACATAAAACATATCGCCACATCTATATATTATTAGCGGATAATGTTCGTAGGTATGGCTGTCCGTATGTCCCGTGGCACTGACCTCTATGTGTAGAGATTTGAAGAGTTTTGGTGTGGAACATTGCTGAATCTATATTGAAGTATATGTGTAGAAGCACATTTTGTGGTATGAAACATCGCTAAACCTATACATATAAATATAAGTTTTAATTTCACATTAAAAAATACCTGCAGTCAGTAAGATTTGATTAGGTACTTTCGATTATTAGTCGAACGTCTTACGTACCGATCTAAATTGATCGATAAAAATAGATAATTATATTTGAAAATGGAACAATATTAGCAATTCAAAGTGACTTCGATTGTTTGTATTAAAGATTCAAAAATATATTCAATCTGTAAAATCGTGCGTTCTACATTTTGACATTCTGTTCAAATACACCTGCAGTATGTGTGATAAATTCAAAATAAATTGATTTATTAATGTAGTTCTCTATGGCAGGGTTTCCCAAACTATGTTCCGCGGAATACTGGTGTTTCACGGAACCTTAATAGGTGTTCCGTGAACAACTACATTACTTGCAAACAACTATTTTGCAATATTTTTAGAAAACTAGTTTACTCTTATTATCCTACTTTACCGTCCTCGCTACATACAAAAAATATTAATTTTGTAGTTAATATATCTTAATATACAAAATTTGATTATAAACAAGTATCACTTCCTCTAGTGATACTAAAAAAACGTAAATAATTTACGTATTTACATATAGTACAGCAAGATTTAAAAATCAGAGTATCTTTGATATATTATACTAAGTCGAAAAAAGATTTTCAAATGAATGAAAAAATAAAATATGAATCTAAAAAAAATAATGTTACAAGTGATACTAAGAGGAAGAAAAAAATTGTAAGAACGTATTTTTTTTACTGAAATGTATACAGTTTTTATATAAATTAATTTTGTATTTTTAAGATAAATTCGGTATCAAACAAAAATAATAACAAAAACTAAATATTTGTAAAAGCATCTCCTAGATATTGCCAATTAAGAACATATTGTGATGACCTTTGTTACATACAACACTCAGTAAAGCTAATTGCCAATAATATTTTTTAATCACTTAATAAACACGCTGCGAAAATAAATAACATTTGATTCAAGATGCAGAGAAACAGAAAAAAATAACATCGTCTACCAAACTTGCCAGGATTAGAACCTGAACCGTTGCTCTACGATGGCTGTGTAGTAAACGAATAGAAAACAATATATATACATATGTATGAATTTTAAAACTGAAATTTAAATAGTGTCTGTTACTTTGAGAACGGGTCGATGATATTATATATATATCAGTATCAACAAAGAGCGCAAATGATATATTTACGACATTTAAAAGATTATGAAGAGAGAATAAGAGTCAATTACAGGTGGAACGTACGCGGAAGAATAATAGCATAGTTTAGATCTGTGGAAAGAATTGAGAACGAAAAGAAAGGTAGACGATAGAGCTAATAAAGAATGAAAAAAAAGCGGCCAAATAAATTGTGAAATTCACAATGATGTCGTACCTAAAATAATGTTGGATAGGAAAATAAATAAAATTTATTCAGTCAGAAAAAGGAAAGATATTCGAAAGTAATAATAATTTACAAGAAATGAGAAACACTGTTAGTGCCTAAATACTGAAATAGAAGGCATCTTTTGGTAGTCCTATCTGAAAAGCCTCTTTAAATTTTATGAAGGGCTTTTGTAACAATCAAAAAAGGACAGTTGTATATTGCTTGTTGAACGCTCAACTAAGATAGCTGGAATTCAAAAGCAGAATTATAAATTTAAATTTAAGGTACTGACGTAAATCATCGTTTTAATTTTGTGCTCAAAAGATTATTTGAAGTCATGTTTTAAAAAAAATAAAGTTATGTCTATCAATGCCTCATATATTTTAGTTAAATAATTAAAAGTGAGAAAATTATAAAACCTATAATAGAATAAGTTTTATGAACAATCCGCTTGAAATCCATAAAGTCCACGTAAAAAGATGATATATTTGTCAAAATTGAACCACGTGACACTCGTTTTTACTTTGATAATAAATAAAACAGGTACAAATAAAAATAAACATAGATTATTTGTTGTTAACAAAATACACACTTTCAACTATAAGAAAATTGGTTTCAAACAGGTCTGTGGAGTCGTGTAAAAAAAAAACGATTCCGAAGAAAATTTCAAATAATGTCATTTTATCTTATATATGTATTCCACCAGAACATCTTTAGTCAGCCAAGCATGCAATATCAATACTATGGACTATTGTGGTTTGAATACAAATCATTAAATATATATATTTTATAAATGGGTCTGAGTCGCTCGTTTTTCACGACTCCGATTCCGCTTCCGACTCCGACTCCACAGCACTGGTTTCAAATGTGAAAAAATGTCGTCGTTTTTCATTTGAAGGGTGTAAATTTTAAATTATTGGTAGAATGAAATTTCAATTTGCGTATCTTAATTTTAATTTTAATTTCTTAATTTTGTGTAAAATGTTCAGTTAAAAAAATATTACTCGTTGAGAGTAACTAGAGATGATTTTATAATAAATTAAATATAATTTGATATAGAACTATGCTTTCCAAAAACCTCCATAAAGTCAACATAGCATTACAATTTATCTCAATTTATCTGTATGTTTATAAGCTTTAAAGTAAAAAAAGATTTTAAAAATTACCGCCTATTCAATAAGCGAACAAGAATCACAGAAACGAAAATGTTTCTTTTGGAAACAAAGTTGTTTCAACTCGTAAAATAGCGGAAATCCTGTGACATGACGAAGCACTAAATTCTTTATATTACTTGAACGTCAAATTCAATCACGAATTTTCATAAAATGAAATATTCAAATCGATACGCGAAATATGAAGAAGACGTCTTATTTAAGGAAAATCGCTTTTCGATATGAAACGGCTAAATTGCTGACGCAGGAAAAGTATTCAAAAATTATTGCCTGTATTAAGCACCTTGTAAGCCTGAGTGAATGCTTTTTGAAAAGAGACCATTTAAATTTACATTGAACAATTTAAAATTTAACTTAAATTAGCAATATTGTAATAATAGTCGTTGTTCTGACGAGTTATTTAAAACTCATTTATACTCCTAAGATTAATAGTGCGCAACGAAAATTTTATTGTAAGCGTTTCGAAACGTTAATTAAATCAAGAAAGTTAACATTTCTTATACAAAGCAATCTTTTAGTAACCTTACAATAAATCTGTATTATGTACTAACAAAACCATTCATTACGTAACACAATGAACGTTCACTTATTATACACGTATTTTTTTATCAGTGTTTTCACACTCAACACCTTAGGGCTTTTATAATAACTTGGATAAGTTTTAAGGTTAATTGATTTATTGCCAATCCATATTTATTATTCCAATTTATAATGATTAAAATCGGGGAGATGAAAACATTTTTACATTTACGATTATTAAGGATATAGGCGAATGTAAGGAGAAACGTGAAAACTAGATAGGTAAATCGAAAAATGATCGTCGTAATTCAAATATTATTTTGAACTTTGAAGTATGTTCATATGTATATATTTTAATATATGAATAATTTATTTGAAAATTTTTGAACTTATCGCTTTCGGTTGAATTAATTTACAATAAATTAAAGAAAGAAATAAGAAAAATAATAAGCTTTCAGAAAATTTATGAAATTTCAAGTAGGTAAGTACGCACTTGTAACCGAAAATAGGCAGTATTTAATAATGTCTAGTGAAGTGGAGTTCAAACTCAAACTTCTCGAGTCCTTGAAGCTACATACCCCCAAATTTTCTTCTGAAGAAAAGTTAATTCTTACTTTCGTCCACTTCTGCAGGATGAGTGAGGTGGCGAATTCAGTAACTTGTAACTTCTTCGAGAAAGTTCATAATAATTATAATTGAGAATAATCTCTTTCTGCTTAGTAAATAAAATTTTCTTTCCTTAGAGCACTTTAAGGTTGAAAACACCACCGCCCGCTTCGAATCATTCTTACATGCTGTTTTCCGTACCGCAGCTCATCAAGTTGTATGCACTATAACTGCTGAAAAAAAGAGAGGCTATAAAAATTGAAAACACTAAAACTAGATTTATAAGCTTTTTGGAGGACGTCGTAAAGTTAATAAATTTTCTTTTAATTTCCTCTAGATACAATTATTCACATAATTGCCTGCATAATCATGATAAAACTTGCATACACCTAAAGAATATTAGCATTAACATTCCCATTCGAATGGTATTTTATATGTTATAACTTATAGTCATGAAAATATGTACAATATTAATTATATATTTATTTTTCCGCCTACAAAATGAAAAAACACACGTAAGTTTCAGAATATAATTAACTTTATTTTAAATTCAAATAAAATGGTCTTTACGAATGATTAACTTAAGTCTTCTCTGGATATGCTTGAAATAGATAGATTTCTTGAGATAATATCATACTTAACTTTCAGATGTCGTTTATCCAGTAGGGTTTTATTAGCACTTCATTGATAACGATCCCCCTCACAAAATACTTGAAAATTCGATGGGAAAATTTACTTTAATTTTTTTTAAATCGACATCTGGATAATTATGCATATTTTTTTTTGCAATAAAATAATATGAATTTGATTATTTTGATTGGAACCGATATTATTTAGATGTTTTTTGATAACGGCTTGATGAGTTTTGAATTGCGTGTATTTCTTTAATAAAATTACATACACTGCCGATTATTATGTGTCAAAAAACTAGCTTATCAAATTAAAATGACATAACGACAATGAATTTGGGGGAAGTCAAATTTGCATTAAAATCAAATGCTGATGATAAAATATAGAAATTGTATGCAGTAAGTTATTATTGCGTTCATGGTGGAAGTACGATAATAAATATGATATAAAAGATCAATCATTTAAATATGAAAAGTATTGAGATTTCCTCTTCTTTTTCCAATCGACGCTGGTGATAAAAAAATAAAGAAATTGATCGGCTCCGACCAACGTTGTATGACACAAACAATGCCAATTAATTAAAAAAAATAAATCGATCCGTGAAAAATATTCGAGAATTCCATTTGTACAATATGGTACAAATTTGAATTATGTAATTATCATTGGAAACGTGAAAAAATAGATTCATTTTTAATGTAATTAGTGTTGAAAATAAATCTTCTATCACAGCGTCTAACAAAAAATGATTAATCTTTTCAAACCATTTACAAAGCAAATACTTTAGTAATGATTATTTTGAAACAGAACATCAGATCATGAAAAACAAATAAGTATAAACACATTATACGAATGAAAGAAAGTGTAAAAAATATATTCAAATAGTGTTTCACGTGAAACAGAATTTTTAAATTCTGCCACCATTATTGTGATATTTTATTTGAATGTAGACCTCTAACGATGCATTGAGTAATAATATTTATTGTAAAAATGAACGATATATTTTTTAAATGCTCTGTGCTTATAGATTGATTGAGATACTTTATCATCAATTATATTTTCGAATGAAAGACTTTTTAATATTTAATATTCATATAATATTTTAACTTATTGTTGCAATCTGAGAGTTTTATGTAAACTTACGATCAACTGTGTGTTTGTGACCGTTTTTCTTGAGCACGAATCTCCAAATAGATAGATACGGATTCGCAAACTTTTAATAAAGTCAGTAATTTTTTGTTAAGGAATTTATGCCATCAAATGAAAAACAGTGAAGTACACAGAAATACCATCACACTTGAATATTTATTCTGATAATAATATATTTTCTTTATAGTCAAGTGAAATGAAAAGATTGCAAACTAAGCAAGTAATTAGATGTTATACATTTCAGAAAATGAATAAACTCCACCGCACTACATATTTATATAATAATATACATGTAGTGCAATCATATGTACATACCGACGCAACTGTTTCAACTGGTGATCTGTCAGTTCAACCAAGCGTAGAATGATAATATCACCATCTGTCGCCATTAATTTTCTGTTTGAATAGATAATTGATTGAGTAGTCAGTGCAACGGCTTAGAGATTCATATTACAGTGAAACGAACATGATGTGTTTATGATCTTGAATCTTGCGGTTGTAAAGTGATAAACTGTCACCATCAAATATCATTCATGCAAAAAAGTATAGTAAAAAATAGTTACAAAAGCAAATGTTTGGCGAAAAAACATTATAATAAAAGAAATGCAAAGTTTGAAGAAATTATTCCACAATTTATTAGTGCCGGTTTCGTTAACTATGTGAGCGTATTAAAGTGTCATACACTACCTCATTGTTGAGAATGTTTACTTAATAAGCAAAACTGGTCGCGATCATATTATAAAAGTGTGAAATAAATGCCATAGAAATTTTATGTTTTTATAAACAAAAGAGAAATTTTTATTGGCCATTTTGTTGGCAAAACAAAACTGATCAACTCTATAAGAAATTTAAATACTCTTTAATATATTTTAAATATTTAAAATAATATTTTGTTTTTCCAGATATATATATACATATTATAAAAGTAATTAAATTGCTTTTATCAATTAACTATTTTTGTGATATCTATGTATATCTCGTGTGTAATATTAAATAACGAATACTGTTTGATTTAGGTTTTACACACTACTAGTACAGATAGTAACGTGACACAGGGGATTTCTTTATTTTTTAAAGATATGCTATTGTCTATTAATTTACATAAGAAATCTTTGTTTTTTTTTATAGTTTTTACTTTTCAACCGTTATTGCAATATAGACATAAATTTTATTTGATAACTCTTTGTCGTTTTAAAGTTATCGAAATAAAACAAAAAAAGCTTGACTTAAAGGTGATGTATGGTTTTCACCAGGACTTCGAATCGCTATTTTTTTTGTTCCGGTTTTCGTTCCAGTTCAAATGAAAAAATACATATCGGTTCGGTTACGGTTTTCGTTCCGGAAAAAATAACGGTTTTAACGGTTTTCGGTTCCGTTCCGGAAAGCCCTGGTTTTTGTCATATAAAAATGAAAGAAAAAGTATGTTAATATTATAAAAGTATTTAAAAAATAAGATCGTGGATCGATTTTTTATAAACATTATTAAACTCTCCTCTACGCAGAGTGCTGCTACGCCAATCACTTCTGCTACGACTAGTAGAGCTGATACGTACATAGGAATAACTCTACTGTGTCTCTACGGAGTATTAACGGTACGTTTATTTTTTAAAATGTGAATTTTATCTAAATTGAAATACATTTATAGCTCTTGATTGAAACTGTAATCAATTATATTTCAAATAATATGCTTTTCTCAACAACTATGAAAAATCTTTAGAGTAATATATATTTTCTTACTATTGGTATTGTAAATAATATTTAAGAGAAATTATTTTTGTCACTATTGAATATAAATTGATAATTAGTCTAATTAACAAGTCATATTCGATTTTTTTTCATACATAATTACATAATATATGAACTCGGCGATTCAAGAGTAAGAATATTACAAAAAGCACTTCAGATGAAACGATGGCAAATACTATCACCGAAAATGTTTTCCAGATATAAAACAAAATAAGAAGAAAAAGTTACGCTATGACTTGACAAGATTCTGCTCTTTCAATCAAATTAAAACTATTTATTTTATTAAAAAAAAATGTATTTTCATAATTCAAACTAAATTAAAACAAAATAACTTTTCTGATAACGCTTAATGATGCTGCTTTTTCTTAATTTCCAAACGATAAACAAAGATTACCACAAAACTGCGCATTGAAGTTAAAATGAAAAAACAGGAATTGAATATAGTTTGAAAAAAGCGAGTTTTATCGTTGAGAAGATTTGTGCAAGATGAATTTTAAAAGTCATTGAACAAACAACCACCGGAAACGAGAGATAACTTTGTCACGGAAGTTTTATTGTAAAACAAAAAAATAAATAAATGAAAATGAGGCGTGCAGAATTTCTGACTAGGATGAATAAATATGCAGAGAATAAGTACATAATGACATAAAAATCTTTATTTTGTTTAAAATTTGACTAGTAAGGTACAAAAGTAAGGTACCTTCGTGCATTCAATTTCATTCACTTATTATTATAAAAAAATAAATGAATAAAGTATGTATTTAAAAAAATGTAATTATTAGTAATTTATATTTAATTAGTAGAAAGCCAAGTAAAAGAAATTGATAATACAAGATGAAAATCACAGTAGTGTTCTGGATACTAAAAGTATGAATATTGTCCAGTATGTTCTCTCTAAAATATTTGTAACATTATAAAATAAATCGATTAAATCTATTAATCATATTAATTTTATAAATGTTTATATATTATCATAACTCCAACATTATGTAATAACGTAAAAGAAATATTCAATAATTAACTAGCCTGCTGGAAAATATGTAATGATACATTATCAGTAAATAAATAAATTCTTAAAATGTTAATAATGAATGTAATATTCGGAATTTCTCAATGAAGTTCTTATTTAAGTGATCATATTTATTATTGTGCTATTATATAAAGTGCAGTTTGTAGTTTCTGATTTCCAGCAATTTCCAGATATATTGATATCTACAGAAATATTTTTTTACAATACTTTATAGCGTTAACGTTTTAAAAATCTATATAAGTATATATATAAAATGTTTGAAGGATGCTATGAACTATTTATCCTAAATCAAAACTAAATATTGTAATATTTAAAGCAGGTAAAATCACTAGCATAATGTTGTATAAAATAATAGAAAAATTGGTTAGAGTAGAGGAGAAGTATCATAATAAATTCGTAAAGAAAGGTGAAAGCTATTCCCATAATATGTAAAGCTTAAACAATAACTACATTTTGAAAAAACCGGTTTTCGAATTCCAATATATCATTAAAGTCAATTTAAGCCAGTTTTGGAAGTTTCAAAAATAGTGTAATTCAACGAAAATAGCAAAAAATCATTTTTAATCTATGTTAATTACATATGTAAAAAATACTAAAATTTACAAATCTAATATTCAGTGATACTATTTTGCAGTGGTGTAAATAGTAAATGTGCTTGAGTTGTAATGCCCAACAAATATATTTTCAATATTACTCAAAACATAATATTTTTAGCGCGTCATTGATGTTTGCTGACTATTTACTACACCTATTTCTTCACGTTTTAATTATAAATAAAACAGTTTTAAGTCAAAATACTGACATTTTTATTGGAATAATAGTAAAAAAATAATATAATTATAATTATAAAACTTGAAACCGGGTTACCAAGTTGAAAAAATCGGTTTTCGAATCTTCCGAATTTCACTTGAAAACCCTTCTTTTAAAACCAGTTTTTGAAAACCGACAAACCCTAATAATACGTCTGCTTAATTTCTCTTCTCGCAGTCTACTTTAGACCATTGTAGCTCATATGATATAACTACGTATAATTAATGTACATAAACAATTAAGCAAAAATCTATGTATGTATTTGTAAAACTATCAAAGGTTATCAGATTTTGCAGAGCATTAAAAATGATTGAATTGCTATATTTTGTTGCAGATTCTTTACAACTAAGTGGAGATGAAGTACGCGGAGGAGAGAGATCACCGAACATGCTGCAGCCTCCCACGGCAGCCACTGGTTTCCCGCTGTTTGGAGCTGATAGAGTAGATCCGTTTTTCGTTTCCTTGGCACCGCCTAATGTCACTGCCTTGGTAGGACGATCGGCTTATCTGAGTTGTCGCGTCAGAAACTTGGGAAATAAAACGGTAAAATTTTCATATTATTTCATATATAGTTATTTTTTGCTTTCGATAATAACTTATATTTACTATACTTATGAATGAATTATTTGATTCTTAAAGTCGATAAGGTAATAAGATGTTTGAGTGCGATGCACTGTTTTTTTTTATTCAACCAATAAATGAAATTGAGAATGAAGTTATCACAAGGCATAACAAAATAAACAATTTTAGCACAACTGTCTAGAATAAGAACCATCACACCACTGCTTTGATATTTGATATAAATACTGATATTTCAATAAAAACATATATTTAGAAAAAGAATGAGCGTCTAACTTTTCTGTTACCTTTCATAACTCACCCAATGCTCAAAATGAAAGCAGGGCAACAGAGGATCGGCTTAAATACTTCATCAAGTTCTTGCATATTAGAAATATCAAAAGTTCAAGGCTAGAATACAGCTGAGAATGCAATACTTATCAGGTTAGTGTAATTTAATGTATGATTTTTTCTTTGAAAAAAATGTTTGTAAGTTAAATATGCTAATCATCTGCTTTCATTTTGATTAAATGTAAATTATTACTATACTTATGAATTTTAAAGTTTAATCGTGTAGCTGAATAGTTACGTAGAATACGGCAAAGGACCTTAACACTCGGTTGTTAGGTCTCAAGTTGGAAATATTTCTAACCAAATCATGAATTTGTATGCAGAGTAAAGAATGTCTGTGCTGTTTTTGTTTTTTCCTACTCACCAATTATTCGTTCCTGAAAACACGGTGTAGATCGAATGATTTGCTAAATAATAGTCCTTTCCTTACTCTACTCTTATTTCTTTACCCTCTCCGAAAAGAGAGGTTGAAAAACTTACAACAAGTACACACTAAAGCAAGTTCTGATGAGATTTTGCATTAGAAGTATATTTGGTCCACATTAAGAGTAAACACAGCGTAAGAAAAATCAAAATAGAAAAAAAATATGGGTGTAATAATATTATTTTGTAACTTTCAAAAAATAATGATTGAAGAATGCTTTTGTGATTTTTTATATTTCGTGTGCGAATTCATTTTCTTTTAAAATAATGAAATGGGTGTACCTTGCGTGCGTCGAAGAAATCAAATATGTAGAAAGAAGCACGTTTCAATTTTTTGAAATACTTTAAAATACCAATACCTTTTCTAAAAATGATGTTGATATGTTTGAATATTCATAGCCTCGGGTGTTTCATGATTTCTTAATAGAATTTCAAACAAAAAATACGTGTTTGTGTAAAATAAGTAAAATATTGCAAACATTTCGTAGCGGAAAATTAAAATAAATTTGTTTATTTAAATTTCGAGGAATGAATTTAAAATTATTATTAATCTTTGATGCTTCATTTTATTTTTAGTGCTTATTCAAGCTATTTTTTTATCAGTTGTATGAAGGGCATAAAGGCAGTTTTCGGTTTTTTATTAAAAAAAAACCGGCTAACCGGTTTAAACCGAAGATTTTTTCAAAATATTAATTTTATTACCAAACTAACCAATTTTTCAAGGAAAAAATGAATAAAAGGCATTTTACTTACTTAATTCAAATTATATGTGCATCCAATAAAACGGAGATTCATATTTTTTTAAACTATGTCTGATCCCAATGGAAAACATGTGGAATGCTAATGAAGTTTTTCTCAACGGAAGATTTTCTCGAAAAACTGTTTTTATTCGGTTACCTCTCCTTTCTTCAGAGAAAAGATATGCAATAAAGGCTATAACAGAATCAGTGGTCAGCTAATCAATAAATATTATATAAAATTCGAATATTGATTTGATACATTAAAAATGCCAAGAAAATAGGTGTCGGAACGCTATTCCACTGCGTTACCTGAGAAAAAAGCATTGGCTATAATTGACATTTTAATATTATAAGTCTACAATTCTCAATTAATAAATTAATTGAAAATGTTCGCCATGACTGAAACCTGGTTCTGACCATATTAAATAAATGTGAATTAGTAGAAAAGAGTGTTTTGTTTTTCCCCATTCATAATAGACACCTTTATAGTAAAAAATAAATAAAAAATCTAAATATTGATTAAATCAAAAACATTTTTTTTTATAAAAAAAAACTTATTATATGTTATATCCTGGTTTTAATATTTAAATATTTTTTCTGAGTAGTTTAGTTTTAAATATATAAATATACTTTCACGAACATTATTTCACGTTTTTTGTTAAATGCATCTTGCAAAATAATAGTGTTTCATTATATTACATATCGAATATCTATTTGCGCCTCACTTAATGAACGTTTGCGCGCTTTTGTTGTTTATTTTCGACAACAATAATGGTCGAAATAAAAATAAGTTTTATGACTGAATTGTTTTGTAACTTGAAGGAAGCTGTCGATTTTACGATGGATAAATTAAAACATGGCTTTATAAAAAAATTCATGTATGCATACTTGAAAGCAAAAAAAAATTAAACATACAACAATAATCAAAATACACAATAATTTTTTAAAATAAGATAAATTTCATATTTGTTTTTTTTCATAATTCTATATATATTTCAATAATCTAACAAATAAACATCAAAATAATTCGTGAATAAATGTAGATATAAAATTTTTGTTTACTAATAAATATTAAAATTACTTTATAACTGTTTTTATGAGTTTTTATGCCGAATATTTGTTTTATTAAAAAGATATACAATAATGAACGTAAGTGTGTATTTGATTCAATAAGAGGTTTTTTACACCACTTGTTTTATTCTCAGAAATAATATAAGAATCCTTTCGTATTGTAGATATTTGATTGAAAAAATCTATTTTTTTTTTCAGAGCGAAAATATATTTTTCAATAAACCCCGGTTAACCGTCCAAAATAAACCAGGCTTCAGTTTATTTTTAAACAGCCAATAAACCGGTGGGCCAGTTTCAGTTTAAACTGAGTTGGATGCATAAACAGATGTATATATGTATATCACTGGTGGTTCATTTTCCGATGTGGAGATATTTGTTTTTGCTCAATAATACAAAAACAAATAGTTTTACTGAAATAAAGAACTTTTAAATACAATATTGATTGATACAAATTCAATCACACGATATATTGCAACCAAAATGAAAAGAAAAACTCAATTTCGATAGACTGGAAGAATATAAAATAACTAAAAATAGTCCGTGAAGAGAGAAATTGACTTTGACTCTCGTTTTGCCAAGGAAAGTCTCGGAAAATAGATTTAAGAAGTTTTAATGGCTGCTTATGTTTCACAACTTCACCATTCTTACTTACACGAAGCTTGTATTTAAATGTAAAATGATTTCAACATAACAATGAGGTGGGAAATATTATATACATAGGTACGTTGATAACTTGATTTCTATAAGCTCCTTAAAAAGTTTTGTAGGTCTAAATTATTCACGTGATAAGGCCAACGAGGTGGCTATATAGATTTTGCATTCTTGATAAATTCGCTATGCTGAAAGTTTTTCCTAAAGGAACACAATACATTTCCTGATGTACACCATCTTTTTTCGCCACAAAATGGTTTTTTCATTTCTTATCAAGAAAACAAAATATTGCGTGGCCGCTATTTATCCTAAAAGATACCAGGCAACCTTCCAAATATTCCAAGTCAGGGTCGATTTTTTCTTAAACGATGTCACTGTGTGAAAAATAAGAATAATATAATAATGTACACATTTCTCATTTATATTATTTTTTGTTCCAGAATTGACCCGCGAGACTTTATACCTGTGAACAAAGTATTCTTGTAAAACACAGGTAAAAAGTCAATTTAAAATGCTCGTAGTAGGCTGCGAAAAACAAAAACAAGTATTTGAACAATTTTGATGTGTTTTACTATGAGTTGGTAAATGGTTTTTATAAACGATAGCATATAACTGAGTTTTAAGCAAATAAAAATACTCTGGAAAATAATTATACATATTATATAAAAAAATGTAGAAAATCATAGCACTTTAAAAAAATATCTTTTAAAGTAATCCAACTTTATAAAAAATGGGTATTTTTTTGTTATAAATAATACATGTTTTCATCCGACGCCGTTTGATAAAACTACTTGAACTTACAAGAGATGCTGACGTTTGGATGCAACTAATTATTGTCGAGACCAGTGACGTTCCTAGGCTATGTGCCACCCCTAGGCAGAGATTAAAATAGCGCTTTTACTATTTTTTGAAATTACCCTATCTGCCGCCTATGTCTATCCTAAAGAAGATTTGTGGGATAAATTTAACTACTGTTTACCCATCGGTCATAATATTACTATCATTGAAAATGTTTTTTTCAGCATTATAAATCACGATTTGCACAAAACACGTTTCTAGAAAACATCAATGAAGATATTTCTGAAAATATATATATGAAATAAAATAAAGAATGAGTAACGTTTTGATCGACTAAAGTAATATTGTGAAGAAATTAATACGAATTTTTCGTGATGTTTCCATTACAATACACTTACCCAAAAAGAACTGCTACACACGCACATCCATCAAGTGATATATTCATTATACGAGAGATCATATTCTATTCTGTCTTCTTTGTACACTCATATCGTTTGAAAATTCTGTCACGTTCAGATTCTAGGTACGTTTTGAAATCAGATAAAATATTCCATAAGGAAAGAACAAGAAGAAAGGGAAAGCCCACGCCAAAATGAGCTTACTTAAATCTTCTTCCGATCGCAAGGACTTTCTTTACGTTATAAACATTTTGGAAAATATATGTAAATGTAATGGGTGAAAAAATTAATGTGTCCCCTGTCAATTTAATGAAAGTTAAAAAAATCTTTTTTATAAGTACTAAAAAACCGATATTTTTTATTACTTGTGTTGTAAGATGCTTACAAATAAAATAAGTATCTTATTTTACTAAAAACTTTTCGTCTCGTAGAAATGTCTTACGATTGACTTTAATGTACAATAAGAAAAGCAAGCAAATATTTTATGTAGAAGTATAATATATGTTCTTTTTGATTTTTTTTCAAATACACTTCAATTTCATGGGCTAAAAAATGAGATTGGGAAATAGATATGTACATATATCAAAAACGAGCTTAGTTCTTCCCGAATAAGATATTTTTTATAAAAGCAAAAATGAGAATTTATTGTTATACTTAGTAAAAAAACCTTCAACAGCTTTGGTTTTTATAAATTGTACTGTTCTGTTAATAGATAAAAAGAGTAATTTAGGTTTATCGTATATACATATTATATTTTAATATTCTATTGTGGAAACTCAAAGATTTCATTTTTGTTAAATGTGTTGCTGAAACAAAATATATTTTTTTAACCAAAATTGGCTGAAAAAAACTGCTGTGAATATTAAATTTCAAGCGTATTTAAACAAGAATCAGTTAAATTATACAACGCTGTTTTAAAATTGAAGAAAAGAAAAATAATTTAACGGTGTGCAATTCTTTCTCTAGAAATGCTTAAATAAGATAACTTTTGTATTCTCATAAATGGGATAAGATACCTATAATAAAGCTTTCCTAAAGGATACTTAAGCGCTTTTAAAGCTTGCGAGCTTTTTTATAGTCTTGAAGTAGGGTTTTGATTAAAATTATTTTTTTGATCTCATTTAAAGACGTATCTAAAGACGCAAACGTGAATGTAGGTCGAGTGAACTTTTATGTTTCAGAACATAAATACATATTATCAATGAATATATATTCAAGCATCATACATATATTATAAAAATCTTAAGAGGTATTTCATCATAGATATGTATAAACATATTTGAAACCGCCACGCATATGTTTTGACTGCATCTCTTTGAGTCTGTGACAGTTTTCGTGTTTTTTTTTTAAATTTAAATGATGGATAATTTTTCGCTTTCCCTTTTGAGTCAACGCATATTTTGGTGCAATGCGATTGTCACATGATTTTTTTTAAAAAACCGTACTCTTTATTTGTAACATTGAAAGTATTTTTTTATTTACCATGATATTAGCAATGTTGACGTTTTTATGCCAACCAGATGTGAAATTAAAAATGGGTAAATCTGACGAATCATAAAAATAGTATAAATTCGTTAATTTTAAGCAGTTCGCTTATTGATGATATTGAAACTTCAACAATCTCATAAGAATTCGCTATGATGTGAGAAATTAACAAACAGTTCTCAAAGAAAAACTTATGTTGGGATACCTTCATTAGGAGACCATATGCTTCACATTGGGAGTGGACATGGATAATA
The DNA here is from genome assembly GCA_031772345.1 of Himalopsyche anomala. NCBI lineage: Eukaryota > Metazoa > Arthropoda > Insecta > Trichoptera > Rhyacophilidae > Himalopsyche > Himalopsyche anomala. The sequence continues at coordinate 19,429,774 of CM062821.1, read as the reverse complement.
ATAAATAAAGAAAAAAACAATGTGAAAAGATTGATGGAAAAACAATTCGGAATAAATGATTAAAAATTAATCAATTATAGTTTTTTTATTACTAAATAAGATTAGTTTTGAGAATACATTTATTCATTAACCATAAAATGTCCAATCATATCATCATAATTATATACTTTTTGGTGAATATAAAATTAAGTAGTTTCTAAAACACATTTTGAACAATACTTTTTTCAATGTATTTAAGGGCACCATTCGCACAAATGCCACACTTTTTAAATATTTTCTTTCACTGAGAACAATCTAAGTTAGTTAAAGAAAAGACGAGGCTGTCACGCGATTCCCGGTATCATGAGACGGGTCCATACTTCTACCCTCTGAATTGCAATACCGTTTTCCTCTAGACCTTTCGTGCCGTGTCACTTCTGTTAATAATATCCATAACCAAAAACCTTTCCCATCCAAAGACGAATGAAATAAGGCATACATTTTTACGCCACACTTTTTATTGTATATTGGGGCGAAGAAAATGCTTCACTGAAAACACGGAACACTACACGTACAACTGTTGTTAGTTCACAAAAAAGTAACAAAGGATAACTTAATAACACAATTTAAAGCAGGAAATTGGCATTTTTAAGCTGCACATTAATAACAAAACATTTGATTTTGTAATAATTTACAAAACCTATTAAGGATTCCCGCTTAAAGCTTGAATGGATGAAATAATATTATCGATTTAAACATTAAAAGTGGCTTTTGTGTTTTTTTCTTCGAGGCTGTAAAGTAAAAGTTTATTTAAAAACAGAATTGTTTTATTTATAATGTTTCTAACATTTGTTAATGTGGTGCTAAGTATATTTTTTCTTATTGTTTCTATAATTTATAACGTAAAATATACATTATAATAAAATGACTCCGTTGGTTCATTTGTTGAATATTTATTGTAAAATACGTTTAGCGTAGCTAAAATAGTAATATAATAATGTATTATAACCCACTTTATTTATTGTAATAAGCAGCAGGTGCAGTGAAAGTGTTATTAATTATTTGTGTGTTTTTCGTCAGTCATACGTAATGATAAAAATACCGGTATTTTGATATTGAAATTGACCAAATCCAAATTTTGAATATATAAAATTATCACATATTTAAAAAAAATGTTTTTGATGAACTAAAATATTGTAATTCTCATGAGATTCGTATAAAAAATTAAAGGCACAGATTCGATGACCTCTTTAAATAGTGTATTATTATTTTAAGAAACCGTTAGTTTTTTTTACATTAATTACAATATTTATAAGTTGTGTTTAACGTACAAATTTTAGATTTTTTTTTCTTAGACGTTATTTATTTTTATAAGTGATTGATGGGTTTGATAAATGTGTAGTAAAACAGTTTCTACTATTAATAAATAATGTTTAAGTACAAACCATCACTTATGTAGCATAAAAGTGTGAAAAATTGCAATTTGTATGCATATATCAATAAATTTTAATGCGCATAACTATGTTTATGAACACCACGACTGTTAAAAATCGCCTTACAACACTTCAAATAACTCTCAAACGTGACTAGTAATATAATGCTTAATAATATGTAAGTACGGTAACATAATTTAAAAACAATATCGTGTGTAGCCTGAACGCCGTGACTAAGCCGGTAATTTATTGTGCTAGCTAGAGGTATGTAGGGTGTCTACACCTGATTGATTTTTTAAACTTTATGCTGAAAGATAAACGTGTGAGATATTATTATATTAAAATATTCAACTTTCTAAATGATTCCGAAGTAAAAATAAATCAACCTGGTTAAAAATGACATAATTGTATCATTATTTATTATTTTGGAAATTTATGAACATCGTTATAAAAATAATAATATTAAAAAAGTTTATTCCCCATTATAAACAATACTTTTATAAATTCATTAGAAATAAATAAGGCCTAGGTGAAAGTATATTACTGCTTTCTAGTTATGAATTTATTTTGCAAAAATGTAACCAAACCTTACCAAATTCTTGTCTAATCAGACTTAACAAAAAAGTCTCACTCTTTCAAAACTAACATAAGATTGAAATTTCTTAATGGAAATCTTTGATGGAAGGAATGTATGAAATTCAGGTTTCAAATGAAATACGTTGTAGAGAATAAACACGCATTGGTAGATAGGTCATATGTAAAAGTAAACTGTATTTATGTTGAATACAACTTTGTCACATAGATTAACTAAATGCTAAAATGAATATCAATCATCTATTATAATTAATTCTAACAGATCATTAGTAGGACACAAAAAGGTTGGAAGCTTTTATCACGGCAAAGCAGATGAATTTCATAATTTTGTTCAAGTTAAGCTGTTCACGCATCTAATTTTAAATGAGAAAGGTTGACAGTCTTAATACTTGTGACAGTGAGTAATTAATACGACACTATTTTAAGATATTAAAATGGAGTTTTTAATGTTATCTTAATTCCCAGTGGTTGATCCACTCTCGGAGGAATTTCGCAGCAATATTGTCACGGTATGTAGCGCTTGTTAGTAAAGATTAGTTAACTTGTCACAGTTCACTTGTGGTATAAAGGGACACGTTTTTAGTATAAATGAAAGAGGTTATTAAAAAATTGCCGCTAAATTTAATTCTAAAATTATTTGTAATGATGTTTCATTACAAACGTTAGTTTAGTTATTCATAAGATAATATTGGTAGATACAAAATAAATTGATCTATTTTTGGTGTGAAGATATAATTTATTTATATTCTAAAGAATGAACCATGATTAAATTTTTTGCCCAATTCAGATCTGAAAATTATCTTTTGCTACAGCTGCTTTTATAAATGTATATTATTATTGATTTCATTATTTATTGTATACACACCATAAATCATTAAGTAAATACAGTTTTTTGGACGCTTTTTCCCAATATATTCTTAGATATATTAATTTCAAATTATATACTTCGAGCTTTGAGCACTTTTTACGGAAAGTAATTTATTCGAAATACCTTAGGTAAGAATTTATAACGGAATACATTAAAGAAATTTATTATGCACGCAACATCTTTTCATGCAAAGTATACAATTTTAAAATGAACAAGATTAAATAATGCGAGTTGAACCCTATAGTCTTTGTAAATACTTGATAAACTTTAAATAAATAGTTAAATAGTCCTCTTAATATAATTGGTTCCGTATTTTTTTAATACTCTAAAATTTACAGATTGCTTAATCTATATTGTATCCACGGCAAGATGACAAAGAAAGTAATTGGCTATGCTACTGAAAATAATTAGCATTTGTAGAATTATTTTTGACCGAGGCAAAAATGAGAGTTTAAAATAGCTAAAATATTTTTGTTTTCCGATTAAAAGCTTTTATTTTTAATTAAAATACAATTAATTTTAAATAAAAAATTGAATAGATACCAATTAATTAATTATGCTTGTATGTGAAAATGTAAAATATAAAATAAACTTTTAAATAGGTAACTAGTTGAATGGATAAAAGTGTTAAACAAAAGGCAGTCAATAACGAAAAAAAATTATGTTCAATTAATTTGTTTTTTAGGATGGAAGAATTAAACTTTCAAAGAACGCCAACTATTTAAAAGCAATTAATCCTAAACGTTTTGTGATAATATTAAGTAAGTCTAAAAAGTAGATCAACTAGCAAATTGTGAGTGGCATTGTGAATGTCAATGTACATACATGTAGTTCATTCTAGAAAGTTCAAACATACAATGAATAATTGATTGACTTCTATACAAGTTTTCCTTTACCTTTAAACTTGTTTTAGGATTTCTACTCTTGGGATCGCTTAAAGTAAAAGAAAACTAAATAAAACATTCACAATTTATTTTATAACCAAACATGTTCTTGAAAGTTTGAGTCACGTATTATTTAAACGATAACGATATACGATTAATGATAAATTAAAAATATAAAAATTTAATTAAATGGACTCGATTAACTTGCGGCTTTTTACGGAAAGAGTGGATAAAAGAAATTCTCAAGAAGAAAATTTAATGTGAATATTATTATTTGAGTTACGCTTTACATGTCTATACTTTATCATAGAATATTAAATAAAAGATTAATCTGTCAAGTTTAATTACTCTTTCCTATTTAAAAAAAAAAAGACTAACATCATCAAAAGTATTGCGACATGTTCATCTAAAAATTATTCAATCATGTAAATATAATGGGAAAAGAGATAAAAATAAGATCAATTGGTTACATAAAGACGAATTTCATGTTTTCTCCATATAAATATATTTTAGTTTATAAAAGAACCAATTATTTTATGTCTGATAAAAATATTGGATTTTTTTGGCCTTGCTTTTGACATAATACATTTGGAGAAAAAAACTTAAATTTTGTATATCAGTATTAATTCTGGGAATGATATTCACAATGTAGAGCAAATAAAAGTTTCAATTCAATCCAGTATTCAAAAGATTATAAATTATCAATCTTTGAAAAGTAGAGTTTTATGTTCCGCAAGAATTATATATATATATATTTAATCCATGTCCGCTGCCAATATGAAACATATGACCTCCGTCTCGAAGTATCTCAAAAGGAGGTTTTTTTATGACACTTGTCTTTTACTCAGTTGCTTAACCTGTCTTCTTTGAAGAGTATCGCAGGGATACAATAAAAGGCTAAGATAGGACTAGTGGCCCCGTTGTTTTAGGATTGGAAGAGTGGGACGGAAGCTTTAGCCATCACAAACATTCATAGCTTCAAAAAGAAATCGATTGAATACATGCTATTCGTTCTAGGATTCAAACTGCGTAATAATTTAGTCGATTGCTATTCACTTTATTTCTGAAGATGACCTGATGCCGACAAAAACTATGCAACATTACTTCTATGAGACTAAACATAATGTTATTTTTTACGTTTGTAATTGTATAAGATATACTCTACCCGGTGAATACCGATAAAAGGTAAATTAAATGGTTAATGGTTAATTAAAAAAAACATATAAACGATTACCATCGCAATATTTTTGTTTTTGTTGTGATGACTTTTTTACATATATGTTTACGAAAGATTTTTTTGCAAAATAAATTATTTCCGATACAAAATAAATCATTCTTCTAGTAGCTACGGCGTAGCACAGCTACGAAAATCTGTAGTTTGTGGAAAATTGATATATATTTTGCCATAAAGTGGAGTTTTGTCTCTCGAAAACTCCGATCCAATATTTTATTTAATACATACCTATGACCCATCACAGTTGATCCACTATAAGACAAAGGGTTTGCCTAGGGTTAACGCTCCTTTTATACTCGCTATACCGATGCTGTATTCGTCAGCCAATTTTCAAGCTCGTTCACTCGGTGATCTCCAAGAACACCCTTCAGGCCTCTTAATATTATATTTTAGAAGGCGCCAATAGACGAAATTTCGAAAATGTCAATAGCCCTTATTTTAACAATACAGGACAATTTCTTAAAGAATGTGCTGATGGAAAAACACTAGAATTAAAAATGATAACTATGCAAGAAATGGCAACCGTGTTATATTATTAAGCGATATTAGACTTTTATGTATTTTTTGACGGTTACGATATATTTTTTTTACACTTACATACATATATGTATAATATATATAGAAAAATTATGAAATGTCGTACAATTGGGTTTTATGATAAAAGCAATGTTTTTTTTCCAATTCAAAAATAATTATGAGCTTAATTTTTAAGATAATGACGTTCAAAGCTTTGCAACGTCAATTTTTATGATGTATGTTAATTATCTGTTGACAATGCTCGCCATGAGCCAAACTAGTCCTGATATTGACAAATAAATTGGAAATTGCGTTCAAAGGAATATTCTGTTTTTTTTTTTTTTAATATAATGTCTTTCCACCAAGTATTGACAGTGAACACCCTAAAAGTGATTAATTGTGTGCCATCAATATGATTTTTAAGAATGATTAACCAATTTTACTGTATAAATGTAATGAAGAGACAAGATTGCCGACAAAAATGCTTAAAAATTTATTGTAAATAGCTTACCTCTTATGTATTTAGTTGTGTGTTCATAATTTCAAATCACCGAAAGTTAACATTCATATAACATTAAGTTATTTGGAAATTAATAATTACGGTCGGTAGATATAACATTAAGCCACTCCTTCAACTTTTTTACAATCTATTTGTAAAAAAAATCAAGTTTTTAAATCGAAATAGTACAACAGTCCTTTTCCCTCACTAACATTTTTTTTTCTTCATTCAAATATTTTTGCATGGAATTGTTTGTAAGTCGATGATTGCTATAATGCAGTCATTTTTCACCTCCGGTCACCAGATGGTGTTTTTCCTCTAGATCTAGAAAATTTTGAAAATAGCTCACACGTGGTGCTTTGTTTTAGAAGCTCAACTCATGCGAAATGCTTGCGCGTTGTTTTCAATTCTTCCCGATTGTTTTAATATGACTTTTAATAGTAGATTAAGGAAATTCGAGCTTCTTTGTAAGCTGATAATTAGTTTTGGTTGAATTATTTTCAGTACATCTTAATCCAATTTCGCAAATATCCCACTGCCAAGTTTGTTTTAAATATCAACATTTCCTGTTCATTTTTTTTATAACACATGAAAAAAATAAACATCTAAAACGTCCCCCAAATTATAATAAATGTTTTTCGTTATCGTAGTTTCAGAATTTGTTCATACCTTAAGTTGCATGCAATTTAAAAAAATCTTTGGTAGGTATAAATTCTATTCTAAATGATTATTTTATTATTATTAAAATGAGTGTGCCGAATTTTGGTGAACCGAAAAATAACGAGGCGCTTATTGACACGACAGGCAAAACGCGACTTATCACCCAAACGGACCGAAAAAAAATGACACTAATTTCCGAATTACCTAATATTTTAGTTTTTCAATTATATTATAGATTTGCATTCACAGTGTCTGAAGTTTTATCATCAATATGTCACACATTATATTTTTCTTTATATCAGCGTATAGCAAAAGCAATTAGTTAGCCACCATTGTTGCTGTATATTCTATGTTACAATTTCTAAAAAATCAATCATATAACGACCAGCTCACAGCAAGATCCCATCGAAGATATCGAGTCAATATTTCATGAACATTAAGAGTCAATATTTCATGCTGGGAACATACATGACAAAATAAAGATACATACGAAAGGACTTTTGAAATGTTAAAATAACTTACGTATGTAACATTATGGGTATTATTAACAATTTTTATCGATTGTCGCTGATGGAAAAAGCTGTTAGTTTTACATTCTACAAGCGTGCATCATAAAGAGAACATTAATATGTCACCCTATTCGATTCGAAGAAAATTATAAATGAATTCTTATTTTCCTTTGTTACGGTCAGGTATCGTGGATACGGCACCGAGATATTCACATATTGACGGTCGGCAGTTACACTTACACGTCGGATCAGCGGTTTCAGACAACACACCGTCCTGACACGGACGACTGGGTGCTCCACATCAAGTGGGCACAACAACGTGACGCTGGCATGTACGAGTGCCAAGTCTCTACGCAGCCTGTCAGGAGTTACTTCGTCAATCTGAACATTGTCGGTGAGTCTCAAATTAGAGTGATGTTTGTTATTGTAGTTTCCGTGTTCGTATTCACCGCCACCACAAAGGGATTGGGTTATTTAATTAACAATATCACATTATGCAATTTAATTTGAATACGTAATATGAACATAAGCACCTTGTTGTGATAAACACTTGATGATGTGGTGTATGTCAAAGTATTTACGAAGTTCTTGAAGCGAAACGTGCTTTAAAAATATTTTATATAAAAAGCGATAAATAGGATTGAACTGTAGAAACAATTAACTATATTTTAATACATAAACAATAAAAAAAGTTATATTTAATAAAAGTTTCAATCAACGGTTAATGAAGATTTAAATATGAGTTACTGCTAAAGAAAAATCACATATACAAAGTATTATAACGTTAAATGTTATAGAGCTAGTTACGTAATATGTATTCAGTAAAGCTGAGAAGAGGAATAAAAAAATCACCCTTAAAAAGGTGTATAAAAGACGTTTCGCTTCTCGAACCTCATTCTTTTGATCGTTAACTTTACATTCTATCAAACGTGTCAGCTTAAGTTGCGCCGTAAAGAAACTTTTAAGACGAAGGTCCAAGGCAATAAATATTTACTGAAGCACTTTCATAAACCCACTTCGGGAGGTAGTTAGCTCAGTTTCTTTATTCAAACTTCTGTGATGGAAAACTTGTAAAATATTCTCACCATGTGACGCCGCCTGACAAAAGCGGCTCCGTGAAACAGATTCACATAAAATAGTTTTTCGATTCAAAGTTGTCGTTTCGAAGAAAATCGCAACAGCTGGAGAAGTCACAAAATGAGTGGGAAAGAAAAAGCTACAGTTATATTCTAAATAAAATAATATATAGAGTGACGCCTTTGCAATAACGAAAATAAGCGCACTACGTAAGATTTTCAAAAGCCAGGTGCTTATGACAGAAGAATGCAATATGATAAATCATAAAACGTTTTCTTTATGTATTTTTTTTTAAAAAAAAACTCTTTATTTCTATTTCCGCAAAAAAAATGTTTTTACTTTTATTTAGTTCAGGTTAAAGCCTAATTTAATTCAATTTATTCGTAAAACAACTCATCATTGTGAAAAATATTTTTTCATCATTATACTATTTCAAACAAAAAACATTTTTAAGGAAAAGTTATACAACCTGTTTGAAATACTAAGGTTTGAATTAAAATTCTAACGAAAGATTTTTTCTTTTACAAAATATACAAGTTCTAGTTGTATAAAATATTATATTGACGCTGATATTAAATTGCAATTTTGCGACGGTTTTCTCCTATGGCAGTCCCAACGGCCACCATTCTCGGAGGTCCAGACCTCCACGTGGGACGTGGTAGCACCATCAATCTCACCTGCTTGTTGAGATACAGTCCAGAGCCACCGGCATATATCTTTTGGTATCACCAAGATGAGGTAAGAATAGCTTATTAAAAAAACATTTTATGTATTTGCTTATTATTTGTTTTACGTTAGGTGTATTATTTTATACTGCTTTTTTAGTATCCAGAATATTCGGAACACGTTATAATTTAAATATTTTTTTCATAAATCAAAGGAATTTCATTATTTCCTGATAAAATGCGATTAGAAATTCATTATCATCACCGTTTATGAAGAATAATAAAAAATGAAGAAATCAAATCGTATAAGAAATATAGTTGTTTGTTTCGAGGCTCACGATTTATTAATTAAAATTATTTGTAAAATTATACTTATAAATGATACGGTTGTATGTCATTGAAGATTGTCAAAGATTTTTTTTTAATGTCATATCGAAATGGCGTCGAAGCGCTGTCAAGTCGATTATCGACTAAATTTAACAAAATGCGACGAAACACCGCAGGCAGTCTCTTCACCGCTGTTTCCGTAACGACGTTTACTTAGGATACAGTGGCGCCCCCTGCCACAGGAGTAAGAAAATAATTGGCTTCACGAAGCAGGAGTATTATAAAATAGTAAGTAAGTATTTTTCACACAACTTTAAATGTAATCTGGACGAAAAAATATTTCAGAAAACATCTCTATCGCATTCTAACATTTAATGATCGATAAATCAATTAGAGCAATACAATATCTATGATTTTGTACAAATGACGTAAAATTTTTAATTTAATTTATTTATATTTGGATGTAAAACTATTTTTTCTAGGAATTCCTAAAATTATAAATAATTATTGACAATATTAAGAGAAATATTGAATGTTTTAATGGCTCGAATAGCTATGCCTGCATCATGGGCACGGAGGTGTTAAACAAATAATAACACCATTCAATGTATAATTTATTTTTAAATAAATAGAAAGTGATTAAAAAAATATTTTAAGTTTGTTAAAATCGTTCTTCAAAAAATAAAATTTGCTAAATGCCACATACGAAAAACCTCGTCCAAAATTTTATAAATATAATTGTGCCTAGAAATTGTTAGAAAACTAAGAATACATTCAATTCAAGCATAACTTGAATTTGTACTGTATATAATACTATAATAAGTATACATATTGGAGACAAATGCGTCACATTTATCAAAAGAATATTGAGATATGTCCCAATTTTCCACGGAGCATGTCCCGCTTGGAAAATTGGCGGGCACAGGTGCAAAATGACGTGCGCACCACTTCCGGGGTCGACTGATGTCACTGAAAGTTCATAAAATGCTCCCGAGCAAATAGTCTTAAAAATACTACGCCCGAGAGGAATGTATTTAGAGATAACACTCAGGAACATTTTGTTTGTTCATCGGGTCAGCGAAATGTCTTTTGTTGTGTCCTCATTAGAGTCGACCCGAAAGAATAAGCCAAATTAAGGGATACTAAACAAAAAACGAATTTACTTACAGGTAGAGTTTAAAAAGACTTTGGCGTGCATATTATGGTATATTAGAATTTATCTAACCGTGATAAAATATCCGTTTGAGAGATCTCCAATGTGATCGAAAAAAAAACAGAAAATGAATACATATGTTATACCTCAATGATGATCCAATCCAAGCATATATCGCTAAATAAAGATCAATATTTAAAGCAAATCATGACTAAATAATATATAATATACTATGTTATATTAAGTAAATATATTATAATTTTCATAAATTAATATAATACGTAAAGCAAGAAGTTAAATGGGTATTTCATCAGCAAGGGTAATGAACTAAAATAGGAATGAAATACGATTCAACGAATGGTTTTGAATACTGTCGACTTCAACACAATTTTCACGCTAAAAGGGCGAGGTAAGCATTATACGACTGAAAATAACAATCAAAATTATATACTAAAGCTTCGAGTGGGTGTGAACTCTTGTTATTATTACAATGCGTGTCATAACAAAAAAAATACCGTACATTTTCTCCAAGTCGTCTAATTTAAAAAAATATAATACACAGTCTTAAGTCTGTATTAAAGTAATATTTTATCGATAAAGAAATATAAGAAAATCAAATGTAATAAAATGTTTTCATCTAAAGAATATTGCATGTGTAAAAATAGCCCCGTGACCCATCTTTGGCTTTACATGTACGTTTTAATAAAATATTGTATATAATATAGAAAACCCTTTGAGTGAGATTGAAAAAAGAACTAGCCCTCAAAAAGGTCTAAAGAGTTTTCCGGGCGGAAGAAAATCCACAAAAAGGTAAAAATGACGTCCTCAATAGGACAGATGGCGGAAGAACATTAGTGTCCTCTGTTGCTAAGATCAAAGAGGTTTCATATAAACGATGTCGGTCTACTCGCTAAAGATGTTTGTTACAATGTAATTGCATACGTTTACTAAATCTTGAACGCTCTCATCCGTAATAATAGTGAAACCATATATACAGTAAGTATATCATATGTGTTTTTAAACTACATATACTCCAATCATATGTGTGTATATAATTATTTTTGTTCATTATAACTTGTTCTTTAGGTAGTATACCTACATATTATATGATGCCTGCCTAAGCTCTAGGGCAAGGGTTTCCAACCTTTTTTGCCCTGGAATCGACTTTTCAATCTTAAGTTTTCTCGCGATCGACTTCTAACATGATTCTTATAAGAAATTTTATTTAGCATGGTTTTTTCCCTTCTTCAAACTTACAAATGTTTATTTTAAATGCGAACTACATATCATTAGATAGGTATGTGCTTACAAAATAATTCAATTTTTGTATTTTTGTATATTTTATATTTAAATTATATATTTTTTCGAAATTCACGGAAGCTGTCGGGATCGACCAAATTTTGCTTTGGGATCGACCAGTCGATTGCGAGCTACCGGTTAGACACCCATGCTCTAGGGTGTCCAACTTTGTACCTACCATCACCCACAACGGGTTCTCAGTATTTTTTCAGGGTGTATTCCAGAGCCGAGCTTTCGCGTGATAAATTAACCATGCGTCGAGTTTCGGAACTGTGTTTTATAATGGTGATGCCTTAGCGGTGGTATAGGAAGGGGTCCTGCCGCTCGTAGCGATCCTTGAATTTTCCGCCCCCAATTTCATTTAAATATGTTTTCTAATCACTTCTACTATTTTTTATCTACAAACTTTTTTAAATTCTCTAGGGTACTCAACGTTGTACCCACCACCACTCGATACGGCTTCACATTCTTCTTATAAGGTGTATTCCGTTTGCTCAATCTTGCCAGAAATGTCCCGAGGAGAAATTCCTTAAGACTTGGTTGCATGCACTACAGTGTGCAAAAATTAAAAGTTAATAAATAATTAAGTGCAGTTGAAAATATTAGATTTTATCTATTTAACTCAACTCTTTTTCCAAAAGACGCAGAGAATTCTTTAAATGCCATGTAATTTGCCTAAGATGCAACCAAGTCGGCATGACCGACGAGGCCGACAGATCCGACAGATAGTCGTCTTGAGCAATTTTTTCCGTTCGTTATTTAAGTCTGGACATTCCCAGAGGATGTGATTAGCATCCTGAAACATATATCCGCATTTACATTGAGGACTATTTACTAACTGGCCAAGCTGGAAGAGCTTGGCAGCGAAGTAACCGTGGCCAGTTACGAATTGGTTGGTTCAAAAATTAGGAGTCAGGACTTTGGTCTCCATTCGCCATTTAACATTCGGAAGGAATATAAAAGTTTGCCTCCCCTTAGAAGATTTCTCCCATCGAGCCTGCCAAACTTTCATTGCAGTTTTTATCGTCACATTGCGCGCTGCAATTCTATGTTAGAAGTCTATTTGGAATTGTAAGTGTCTGGTCGAGTAGGAGGCAGTAACTGAATTTCTCCCACCTGGGACTCGACACCTTTGTACAGCATTACTGTTGCGCCTCTAACTTGAATGTGCAAGTCCAACGAAAGTATACCAGCCAAGACCAGCAATGCATCCGTATCTATGAACTAAGAGTTTTTTCTACAGGTGGCTTATTTTTTTTATGTATAAATATAATTTACCAAAAAATATTGTATTAATTTTTAAAAAATGCCGCCTCCAAAAATGCTCCGCCCCTGCATTACCCCCCTTGCTACGCCACCGTGCCTTAGTCTTTAAAATAAAGCCAAAGCTATGGGATTTAGCAACATTTAATGGGAAAAAAATTGGCATTAAACCAGGTACTCAAATCATTCTAATATAGTTATTCAATTATGTTGTCAAATACAGTTACTGATATACTGACAACAACCGCAGAGCAATATTATCACAATGTATATAATGCGTCTTTTTGCTCTTCTGAAGACTACGTGATGGTGCAATCATCTAGTTTAATTAAAATAACAAAATTGCATAATTCACAAAGCAGGATGTAAACAATATGTTTTAATACCAAGAGCAATAGTAGAAAATAAAGAAACTTAAATTGTCATATCATAAACATATGGCAATAATGGCATGCACCATTGAATATTTATAGACTTTTTATTTTTTTATTTAAAATCACAAAATATTTTATTTCATTTGACTTGGCAGTTTCACAGCTAGTTTTAGAAAAGGCTGAAGATGCAGTCCTGCAAAAATAAGCCAAGCACTAGAGGTTTGCATAGGCCAAAATTTTAAAAAATTACCCGGTCCGAGCCCAAAAGACTCAGAACCAACTCAACCCGGGTCCGAATCTAATACCACACTTGTTACCCGAACCTGACCCGAAGCCCAGCTTAATACTCCTCAGCTTGAAAAAAACCCGTTTTTTACAAATTTACAACAATTTACGATTCTCTATAGAACTGGTAATAATAAAAATAATCAAGGCTAACTCATGACACGAACATAGTCCGAAATATTTTTCTGAAGAAACAAGACAGCCCGAGCCCGAATCTCAATTGCGCTTACCCGCCCGAACCCAGCCCGTGGGCTTGGTCAGGTAGAAGCTCGAGGGAGCAGGCCCGGGTGGGTAAGCACAATTGAGATTCGGGCTCGGGCCAGGCCCGGGAAAAAAGAAAGGGGCACATTTAAAGAAATATAACTGTAAAAGAATATTCAACCAAGATATTTTTTTATCCATTTGTATTCTAAATCAATTCACTTAAATTTTATTCTAGTAAAGAATAATCTTCGCTTCCTAATCGTCATATTATGTCTTCATGCCTGAAGATTTTTGAAATCAATTAACTCTGTAAAACTAGGCTGTCTACATTACAATTAGGGCATCCAATCCCGGGATCCGTCCAATTATGTGATCCTGAAATCACGGGATATCGGGATTGAGAAAATGAAACACGGACGAGCTAAAAAAAGATGTCGCGCTGTTATTTTTTGTAAATCTGTAAATCCCTGCAATTTGGGATTCGAAAATTTTAAAAGAGCTAAAGAAAAAAGGTTCCACGCTGGTACTTTTGCGAAATCTGCAAATTTCTTGGTTTTTGAAATTGACATGAAATTGTTTGAAAAATCCCATGATTTCAAAATCACCGATCAAAAATGTTCTCAACCCCGAATCCCAATTTATACACGATTTTATATTGAGTGCGCAATCCCGAGATCCCGGGATTGAAAAAATATCAATCCTGAAATCACGGGATCACAAAAAGACTCCGGGATTGGATACCCTAATTACAATCTCTTGTATGCTAGCCTTAAAAGATATACCTGCTCTTCGATAATTTCCTTCAACTAGTCGCTCCACCTTATTGGTTCAACTGTTAACCTTTTTTTACTTACATACTTTTAAAAACAATATGTTTGCCATTAATTTTTGGCCAGCCATTTACAAACATTTATCTTCAAAGAGCAGCGAAGATAAAAGAAAATTGATTAAAAAGATTTAATGGTGCCAGGAAAAATCCGTATTCACAAGAATATTCAATATCGAAATTCACTTAAAAAACAACAAAAGAAACATAAGAACAATCGTAGGGTAATTCCCATGATTTCTCTTTTAATAGTCCTCAACTTTTGATAAAGTCTGCTTGCTTTCTCGGAATTTAATTTATACACCGTAAACAAATATATTTATACTTGACGGTATTATGAAATTGGATAGCTTTAAGTTTGTTATAGTTAATCTTAATAAGTAAAATGATTTCAAAATTGTTAGCTTTTATTATATAGAGAGAAAGAAATGTGCGAGAATGCAATAAAAAAACAAACTTTTCGGGATTTAAGAAAATAGAAAAGATTGTTTCTAGTACTCTTGAATTCTTTACGGCACCATTAGTGTAATTAAAAAACATCCTCAAAGATTAATAAATCACGATTCACCCACCAAAATTTATAATATTTGTTTGCAAATAATATTTTTGTGAGTGTAAAATGTACATTTAGAAAGTATGGCTGTGCTGGCAAAAAGCGTTGACCGAAAAAACCTTTTTCAACTGAAATGAAAACAGCCACAAAAAAGATTTCCTTTGTTGAGTGTATCAATTTTCATTAAATAGAATTGTATACACTAAAAAACAAGAGCTTTTTGTAGATACTAAATAATTGTCTGTTTTATTTGATTTTTAATAACCTAGTTTTTTTATCATTTTATAATATAAATAGTTTAAAAATCAACCATTGGATGTTTTAAGAAATGTCAAAGGAAACAATTAAATGTTACGGTTTCCATTTACTCAAATGATTATTTTTTTATTGTATGAAATTATTTATACCTTGCGTCGTTGGTTGTTTTTGGATGTCTAAAATGTTTAAAGCTATCGATTTTTTTTATATGTTAGTAATTTAGTTATCCGAACACTATGCACCTGTCATATCAAATAAGTTTTAAATAATATGTTTTTGGTTTCTATTTATAAAGGTGATAAGCTATGACTCATCCCGTGGCGGTGTATCGGTGATAACTGACAAAGGAGAAGCAACGACATCTTATTTGCTAATTCAAGATGCTTCAGCATCAGATTCCGGAAAATATTCTTGCAGCCCATCAAACGCAGACGTTGCTAGTGTGAGGGTTCACGTACTAAATGGTTTGTATTTTTTAAAATATTCAAAATTGTGTGCTGGTAGAAGCAAAGTTATTTCTGTCACATTTTGTTTTGTATATTATGACACAAAATCCTTAGGAGATAAAATGTTCCTCAACATGACGCGCGTCATTAGATCTATGTGACACTGTAACTTTGCGCACTGTGCACTTATGCTTCACGCCACACAGCGTGACATCTAATCTGGAAGCGGGATATGTAGGCGCTGGTCTACGATAAAAGCAGTAAGCCGTGTGTCTCCGAACTAGTGTGGTCTCGTTATCACGCTGTACGCGCGCTGCATGTTGCGTCTAAATGTCAAACAGTGCGTTTTTAGTTATTTTTGAGCATCGCAGCGTCAAAACGTCGTGACGTCTTGGCAGAAATGGACAAATTTAACAAAGAAAAAGATGAGTTGTCAATTTAATCAGTTCAAACAAACAAAGTTTTATTTGATTCAAACAAAAAGAATTTTAAAATATTTATATGATCGTTCTCAAGTATCGCCAAAACAGTCAAAAACGGATGAGTGACACCTGTGAGTCCAAATACTCTTCAAACTTCATATTGCAACCATATAAACGTTTTTTGGCTTATTTAATAAAAAAGCTATTAATCAGTTTAGCATATTATGATTGTACTTTTAATGTAATGTATTGCTATATATTAACACAGTGGTTCTTAAACGTTTCGAAGTCACGGTGCACTTTTGATCATGAGAAAATGTGGCGGTGCACCAGAATTAAGGGATCGAAAAAAATATGTGGACATATTTTTTTTTCGACTTTTTCGGTTTTCACTATTTTGCGGATTTTTCGGTTTTTACTATTTTGCGAATTTTTTTCGTTTTTATCATTTTTTCGCGGTGCACTTACAATAAGCTCGCGGTGCACCGGTTAAGAACCACTGTATTAATACATCATTGTTGAAATACAACTAAAATAAAATAAAGTTTCTTTATTGTAGGAGCCTTATGAGCATTTTAATTTAACTTCATTCGCATTGTTTGCATAAAATAAAATCAAATAGCCTTAGTCGTACACAACACTGACCAACATATAATATTATCCTCAAAGGGTGACATTTAGGGCTTCCAAACCGGTTTATCGCGTGTTTTGAAAAAACCCGAAAACCGGTTTATTTCAGTCGGTTAACCGGGTTTTATCAAAAATACTCTTTTTTTATTTTTCATTGTTTTTTACAAAAAGAAAAATGTTATATATTGAATTTACTGCGTTATATAGGAAACAATTCACAAAATACAACAAACATGTACATATATGTACATATATATATATATGTATTGTAGAATAATTTACTTCTGTCTCAAAGTTGTCCATGTTGTGAACAGAAATGACTCTTTAAAATAATTTAACATTTTTTGACAAGTGAATATTTTGGTATTTTACTCTATTTTTGTCTAAACATTGGATTTCTTGTCTTATCCAGTTGGTATTTTTTTTTAATTGAATGCATTTGAACATCATTCTTTTGGAGAGTTTTATAACCAAGATCTATTTTTTTTTTCATAAAATATTTTTTCACATGTTATAATAGTAATTGTTACTTTGCCATAGCAAACAGGTTGGTAACTAGAGTCCCATTAAGATAAATATCGTGTTTTTTTTGAAATTGGAGTATTAGCTTTTATGCCAAATATTGAAAAATTTCTACGATTTGTTTTTTGTGTACATGTCAAAATACATGATATTTCGGTTTAAACCGGTTACCCGGTTTATTTGTCAGAAAAAAACCGAAAACCGGTTAGTGTTTAAGTCCGGTTAATTGGAAGCCCTACTGACATTGCTGCGTCGTCATACGTGAATCCTGGTGAGTATAAGCACAATTTTCCGTGACTGTTGAGCGTCATGCCCCGCGGAATTTGTCTCCCAATGTATACATAGCTTTATATTGAAGTGCATTTAAAATTAAATACAATTAAAAAAATGATCGTTTATAAATTGCAATGTATACTAAACTTTAATGAATATTTTGATTTATACTTTTTTAAAAAAAGTAAATTTTAAAAAATGTACGCAAAATACATTATGTAAACTAGGGTATTAAATACCAAAGTTTATCCACTTGTAAACATAAGCTTAATGTATAAACATATAGAAAGTATGGTGTTTTGTGTGAGTGTATGTGTGTGATTGCAAGACAAATACGTACATAATTAAAAATAATGAGGGTGCTTTTTTAGATTGTCATTATTGAAAATGAATTTCAACAAAATGGATTTTTTTATAAAATTATAGCTACAAAATATGGTGATTTCTAGCTACAAAAACTCATTCAAATATAATTTTGTGACTTACTTAAGAACCCTGTACAACGTTAGTTCTAATGCAATCTCAGCACTATTGGAGATTAATCTGATCTACCGTAAAACAAATGATACTCGTAGAAGTAATAAAATACTTAGGGAATGATCTAAATACTCCCCAGCGATTTGAAAGTTTTTCAGTTCAGCAAAATGCATAAGTCAGTACGATTGTGCACGTAAATGTATGAAATGACGCTAACTTGTTTGAGATAAGACACAAAACTAGTGAATACGGACATTGGCAAATCTTCAACGGACAAAATATAGTGTTTATGCATTGCTGCAAAACATTTTTGTTTTTAGTTTGGCAGAAAATACTTTATTGAATTAATTTTTTTTTAAACCATGTCCGCTCCCAATGTGAAGCATATGGAGTTTATCTCAACAGTAGTGTTTGTTACCCAGTTGCTCAATCTCTCCTTTTCCAAAGAAAGTAAGGATAGAAGGATAGGGCTAGGACAGGACTAGTGGTAAGCTAATCGCTCTCAATACGCCTCGTTCATAGGATAGGATGGGTGGGAAGTGGGAATTCAAGACATCACATACATCCATGCCTTTGAACAGAAATTTATAAATCGATTGAGAAATCAATTTATAAAACTGTCCGTACCGGGATTTGAACCCGTGCTCTCCCTAACCAAAGCCAACAACGTTGACCACTCGACCACTTAGGCGGCAGAATACACAGTTTATAATTAATTAATTTCATACATGTTTTCTTCGTATAAAAAACTGATTTTTTTTCGTTAGCAGTGCGTGCGAAGGTAAGTGTGTTAAATAACATTTTTTTTTAAAAAAATCTAACATTTTTTACGAATACATGCCATAAAAAAAAGAAAACAAAATATTTGGTTAGATAAAATAATATAAATTTTATTTGATAACTATTTGAGGATCACACCAAGACTATAATAAATAATGCCGTGATGGCAATAAGACCATAGGCCATAGACAATATTATTTCGTTATTGAATTTATTTGGACTAGCTGTAAGCCCGTTGACCTCAACGGAGGGATTTTTGTTGCATTTTTAAGTAGTCAGAAAAGTTACTGGCGTGAAAAATAAATTACTAACCTATTTATTGAATAATCCAGAAATTCTGATAGTAAAAGAAATATCTATGGGCGTATATCGACAGCCCTGCCCTGCAGTATTTAAATTGTAAATTATTTATTTTTGGAATAATGTTCTAGTTTGCTAACAACTATTTTTCGTAATAGCAGAAATTTCGTAAGTTATTGAATTTTTGGAATAATGTTTAAGTTTGCTAACAATCATTTTTCCTAGAAGCAGAAATTTTGTAAATTATTTAATCTTTGGAAAAATGTTTATGTTTGCTAACAACCATTTTTCTTAGAAGCAGAAATTTCGTAAATTATTTTATTTTTGGTATAATTTTTAAGTTTGCTAACAATTATTTTTCCTATCAGCAGAAATAGACCTCGTAAATTATTTAATTTTTGGAATAATGTTTAAGTTTGCTAACAACCATTTTTCATAGTAGCAAAAATAGTCCTTGTAAATTACTTAATTTTTGGAATAATGTTTAAGTTTGCTAACAACCATTTTTCTTAGAAGCAGAAATTTCGTAAATTATTTTATTTTTGGAATAATGTTTAAGTTTGCTAACAACCATTTTTCATAGTAGCAAGAATAGTCCTTGTAAATTACTTAATTTTTGGAATAATGTTTAAGTTTGCTAACAATTATTTTTCCTATTAGCAGAAATAGACCTCGTAAATTATTGAATTTTTGGAATAATGTTTAAGTTTGCTAACAACCATTTTTCATAGTAGCAAAAATAGTCCTTGTAAATTACTTAATTTTTGGAACAATGTTTAAGTTTGCTAACAACCATTTTTCTTAGAAGTAGAAATTTCGTAAATTATTTTATTTTTGGTATAATGTTTAAGTTTGCTAACAACCATTTTTCATAGTAGCAAAAATAGTCCTTGTAAATTACTTAATTTTTGGAATAATGTTTAAGTTTGCTAACAATTATTTTTCCTATTAGCAGAAATAGACCTCGTAAATTATTTAATTTTTGGAATAATTTTTAAGTTTGCTAACAACCATTTTTCATAGTAGCAAAAATAGACCTCGTAAATTATTTAATTTTTGGAATAATGTTTAAGTTTGCTAAAAACCATTTTTCATAGTAGCAAAAATAGTCTTTGTAAATTACTTAATTTTTGGAACAATGTTTAAGTTTGCTAACAACCATTTTTCTTAGAAGCAGAAATTTCGTAAATTATTTTATTTTTGGTATAATTTTTAAGTTTGCTAACAATTATTTTTCCTATTAGCAGAAATAGACCTCGTAAATTATTGAATTTTTGGAATAATGTTTAAGTTTGCTAACAACCATTTTTCATAGTAGCAAAAATAGTCCTTGTAAATTGCTTAATTTTTGGAACAATGTTTAAGTTTGCTAACAACCATTTTTCTTAGAAGCAGAAATTTCGTAAATTATTTTATTTTTGGTATAATGTTTAAGTTTGCTAACAACCATTTTTCATAGTAGCAAAAATATTCCTTGTAAATTACTTAATTTTTGGAATAATGTTTAAGTTTGCTAACAATTATTTTTCCTATTAGCAGAAATAGACCTCGTAAATTATTGAATTTTTGGAATAATGTTTAAGTTTGCTAACAACCATTTTTCATAATAGCAAAAATAGTCCTTGTAAATTACTTAATTTTTGGAACAATGTTTAAGTTTGCTAACAACCATTTTTCTTAGAAGTAGAAATTTCGTAAATTATTTTATTTTTGGTATAATGTTTAAGTTTGCTAACAACCATTTTTCATAGTAGCAAAAATAGTCCTTGTAAATTACTTAATTTTTGGAATAATGTTTAAGTTTGCTAACAATTATTTTTCCTATTAGCAGAAATAGACCTCGTAAATTATTGAATTTTTGGAATAATGTTTAAGTTTGCTAACAACCATTTTTCATAGTAGCAAAAATAGTCCTTGTAAATTACTTAATTTTTGGAACAATGTTTAAGTTTGCTAACAACCATTTTTCTTAGAAGCAGAAATTTCGTAAATTATTTTATTTTTGGTATAATGTTTAAGTTTGCTAACAACCATTTTTCATAGTAGCAAAAATAGTCCTTGTAAATTACTTAATTTTTGGAATAATGTTTAAGTTTGCTAACAATTATTTTTCCTATTAGCAGAAATAGACCTCGTAAATTATTGAATTTTTGGAATAATTCAACTGTTTATGTATGCATGTGAAGTATGCGTATTTTGGAATTTTTAGAATAATTTAAATGTGTGCTTAATATATAATATTTAAATTAGATCAATTCTGACAGTTGTGTGTTTGCCCGAGCGGTAACGATCTCAACTCATAATCTACAGGCGATGGTTCGATCGACGGTCGTGGCGTTTTTTTGTATGATAATTCATCTTTTCAGCGACTTGATTTGTTTCGTCAAATAATAAACAGTGTGTTGGGAAAATATGTCTTTAATATGAATAAAAATATTGCGTCAGCGGAGCTGGTGAAGGAGGGTGTGGGAAGGGGCAGGGGAGGGGAAATCGCGGACAATCATGCAATCATTCGGACATTATCGAGTATTAATATATTAATACTCGATAATGTCCGTATGATTGCATGATTGTCCGCGATTTCCCCTCCTCCTGCCCCTTCCCCCTCCCTCCTCACCAGCTCCGCTGACGCAATATTTTTATTTTTTATTCATACTAAAGACATATTTTCCCAATACACTGTTTATTATTTGACGAAACAAATCGCTGAAAAAATTTCATACAAAAAAACGCCGCGACCGTGGATCGAACACAGAACTCTGGATTACCAGTCGAGCTCTCTATCAACTGAGCTAACGTCATAAATATCAAGGCGATAAAAATACATTATATAAATCAAGCATTTGAAAATGGAACGATATTTGTGATTCACAAACTGACTTCGATTGTTTTTATTCAAGATTGTGACGTCTGTCAAATATGAATGTGGTATATTTTACATAATATAGTTTCGACAGTTAAATGCAAATATTCCATGTGTGTCATATGCTGACGGCTATTAAATATTTTACTTTTTAACAGAGGGTATTTAGAATTTATCCCGATAATTTAAAAGTTTTGTATCTTTTGTTTTAAATAACGAGTAAACGAGTCTATGCTTTGGACAAGGTAAATTTATGCTCAAATAGTAATATAAATAAAGTAAGCGAAATAGTTTGATAGATTGGGGTCAACGAGATTAAAATACGGAAAGTGAGCCAAGTTAGGATGATGGGAAAAAGTGAACTGAACCCACCCTTTTTATTGCATAATTTCAATCATTTTTTCTCTAAAATACATTGTTTATGCTTTCGATGGATTCGTCGGTATCTTTGTGGAAGTTCATTTGAATATAAAATAAAAAATAACTTAGATTATTCCACGTATTGTGCTACAAACTGTGACACGTGTTTCGCCTCTTTCAGAGGCATCCTCAGACAGACTTACTTTTACTTACTGAAAGTAAGTCTGTCTGAGGATGCCTCTGAAATAGGCGAAACACGTGTCACAGTTTGTAGCACAATACGTGGAATAATCTAAGTTATTTTGTATTACTTTTTTATGCTTATTTATTGAAAAAACTTTCACATAAAATTAAAAGTTGATGACAGTTCCCACAAAAATTAATTGAAAACGTAATTGCACTTAAAAGTCAAATGGAAAAGTTTCACCATTTTTATGTTTGGTTCCCTTAAAGACTCATATATTCCTAAAAATAAGCTCCGTTTGGCGAATTAGTGAAGTTAATTTATTCTGATTAATTTGATAAATATGCATTTGATTGTAACATGGAAAATTGATAATTTTGTTTTGATAAAATGTGCAATTAATTTATACCATTTTGCATGTGAAAAATGATTATTAGCAAACTTAAACATTATTTCAAAAATTAAGTAATTTACAATTTAAAACTGCAGGGCTGTCGATATATGCGCCGAGGTCGATTTATGCTACTATGAAAAATGATTGTTAGCAAACTTGAACATTATTCCAAAGATTTAATATTTTACGAAATTTCTGTCACTACGAAAAAAATTGTCAGCAAACTTAAACATTATTCCAAAAATTAGGTAATTTACGAGGTATATTTCTGCTAATAGGAAAACTAATTGTTAGCAAACTCAACATTATTCCAAAAATTAAATAATTTACAATTTAAATACTACAGGGCATGCTGTCGATATATGGCCCGAGATATATTTATTTTATTTTTAGAATTTCTGGCTTATTCAATAAATAGGTTTGTAATTTTCTGACTTCTTAAAAATGCAACAAAAATCCCCCCGTTGAGGTCAACGGGCTTACAGCTAGTATAGATTATTTGAATTTTAGGCGTTCAATTTAATAAATTATCAACATATTTTTTGTTTAATCATGGTTGAAATTTATCAGTTTAAAATGCTTATTAGAACAACAAAACCGGCACAACTTTAGGTAAAAAATGTGATACATGTACAAAACTTAGATAATATTTTTTTCTGGCTCAAATTTTAATTTGACATATCATTAATAATAATTGACATTCAAATAGTAATTTTGGATAAAACGATAAACAAAAATATTTCGATGAATACTGAGTATCTACATTTTAAATAATAAATAATCCCAAACATGGAATATTAACTATACAAATAGGTACTTGAATGTTTCATGAATTTTCGACAACGACGCCGAAATTTCAACTGAATAGTAAATTATGTCGGAAGAATAATAGATTGGGTAATTCTAATTTGACTTATTTAATATTCCCAGGGGAGCGCCCAGAGGCGATGCAGACTGGTTCAGCACGCCAAGCAGTTAGTCTCTTCAGCCTGTTTCTCTTCTTCGCCATGACGGCCGTTTATAAGACCTTGGCCACCACCCCAACTTCTCAGAGATGATCTCGATAACTTAAAGTCTAGAGATTTATCTTAGCTGTGATTAAATTTGTTGTAACATAATTAAAACTATGATGTATCTAACTTTTAATTAAGATTATGAATGTGACCGTTTTTATTCTACGATTTGTCTGCCTTAATTTGTGTACAAGGCATGCATATTTTTCGCAATAAATTAATAAACGAAAACTGTTGGATTCTTATTTATAACAAAAAAAAAATGAATATTTCCAACCCAACAAAAAAATGACCGAGTTATCGGACCATGCAAGTGCAAGATCATCAAAATTAAAAGATTATTTTTTACGTCAAGTCTCACTACCAGATAGCACACCATTTTATAACAGACCTATGTATACTAAATCAGTCAGTATCTACATAGTTTAATGGTAAGTTTTTTAGTATGCGAATGGTCAGTACAAATGTAATATTTGGTGAGTATAAATATTATGTTCGGTTCGTATAATCATGGACAAGTTTCCATTGCCTTTACATTTGGTCAACAGCTGTGATTATAATAACTTGGTTAGGTTAGGTTAAGTTTGGTTTGCCTGTCAATATAAAACTGGCCTTGAGGTTAAAATACATATCGACTGTGGAAAGGAATAAGGACGTAACCCACACATATCAAATTTTACAGGAGACGCTAAAAACGTGTTTTGATGATTTTCTGACATATGCAAATTATGAATTATACACAACCTTGAAGTACACGAAGACTTCTAAACTGGTGTTTAATTGACACAACCTAATATTAATTAAATAAATTGTCTCGGAAAAAACTTTATTTCAGTGTTTTTTCTTGGTTTTAATTTTTTACAAGGTCATCTTTTTCAAACTTTAAATCTAAATTTATATACTTTTTCGGCATTTTCAGCTTCCATCCTTTTGATAGAATGTGTGTCAAGTTATATATATTGTGTTTATCGAAAAAAAGCTGTTTTGGAAAATTGAGGGTTACGTCCTTTTTCCTTTCCACAGTCGATATATATATATATATATATATAATACTATGTTATTTAAAAATCAAACCAATAAATATAAATACTGAATATCTTTTATTAAATTCTATTTAAATGTTGCCCAATATTTATATTTTGCAGATTATAAAACGGTAAATTTAAAAAGCAAAAAAAAAATGAAATTTGAGTTTTTCAAAATCAATTAATATATTTAGGAAATCATCAATCTACGTAAGTGGCGATGCTAGAAATTCGGTGCCCTTTCGCAAAGGTCACGAAAAGCCCCCCTCACCCAATTTTTTATATTTAGTATGTAGAAATATTGCCCCTCCCATTTTTGCTGGGCCCTTATGCATTCCATGACTCTGCTATGAGGTTGCTGCGCGCCGTTGATCTACATTCACAGTTTGGGTGTCGAGAATATTAAATCATTTTTTTAAATACATATGTATTTCTTTGCTAAACAGAAGTTAAAACAAAACTAATTTAATAGAGCAATAGTTATTTAATTATTAATAAAATTTTCTCCAAAAAGTACACAATTTATGTGATTTTAAGCAGCATACAGAAATATTTTTTGCAAAAACCAATAAAAAAGTCGGCCGGCAAAATTCGTGTTGTTTTCGGTGTATTTAATATTTGCTCAGCGGGATGAAAAATGTCGATTTCGTATTATTGGAAATTTCCAATAAACTCCAGTTTGAGCATGTAGTTTTTCTCATTTTAATATAAAGTGACATTTTGCTTGCTTACATTATGAGCATACTCATACGCTGTTGAAAATTCAAATGACGCATCACTTATAAAACGGTAAAAGAATATTTCATGATTTATATATGTACTTCAGCAATATTTTATAGAAACAAATTTTTAAATTGCATTTAATAAAAAAAGCATAATTTCATTTGACGCCGATATAACATAATATGATATACGCATGTGATGTGTCTGTCTTAAATTATTACTCTACACAAGATAATTCTGTATCCCATGAAATTATTAAAGTTTCTCTTTTGCAAAAAAGTACAGTTTATAAACTATAGAGTAAGAATTTTAAAAATTTTATTTCAATGAAAACTCGCTCAAAATCCAGTTATACTGAGTTTGTTTTAAAATTTATTTTTTAAGCTAAAAATCAAATATTAAAATTTTTAAGATAAAAGTTGAAGACATATATGTATGTTTATTGAACAACCACAAGTATTCATTAAATTTTTAATGATTTATTTTCTTCATTGAAAACATTCAGTTGACTAGATCTTTATTAATACAGTTCATAGCTAAAATACATGCGGGTGATTCTGTATCTACCTTATGAATAAAAAAAGTAGAAAATAGCAAGCCCGCTTTTAACACGCAACACATAATTTCAGTGCGGTAATAAAGATGGGAAAAATATTTTGGCAAATCTTGATGAAGATTATATTTATAAAAAAAATGCACCAAAGTTTAGGAGAACGCCGTAAACTTTATTTTGAAGGTTTATATATGACATAAATTTGCGCGTTCGTATATTTTTTATGTAACGCGGTATGTAGATTTTATTACAAAACATTTATAAAAGAATGCTCGGCGAATTCACAAAAAAACGAAACGCCCAAGAATCAGGACGTACTAAAAATAAAAGACGCCACTGAAAAAAAATGTTTTGCTAATACTGCGACTTTGTTAATCAAAAAGAAGAAATGGTGTCTAAAATATAACCAAAGTGTACACAAGTTGGTAAATATTGTTCTCGATTCTCTTTCACACAAACGACGTTTTCTTTTATATGTAAATATCTCCGCTTCGAAACAGAGGGCAAAGATTAATAAAGGAAAAGTGCTTATTGTTGATATCCATTGAAATCGGAATAAAAGCGCCTGCGATGCTCGAGTATACTCGTGATAAGGTTGTCAGACAAAGCTAGATGGAATGCCAGGCCAGAAGAAATGTGGAATTGTTGTTCGCCGATGATCCCGTGAATAATTGGTCCGATGAAATTCACTTGTGAAATGTCAAGAACTCCTCCGCACTTGAGATCGGCAAAACTCGGCAAGTATTTTAACCCCATTATATTTCAATTGGGTCGATGGACTCTTTGCCTTTCTGTAGTTGTCAGTGGATAATTTTTTTTGAATTCCAAGCACTCTTTCGAGTATCGTAGGTCATCCAAGTATATTTTTACACGATTTCAGACGCCGACATAAAAAATACATTCACATCACAAGTGATATACAAAGCCAAGTAGGTTAATCGTGACTGAAAAATATATCCTTTGTAAAAAAGTGAGATAATTTCCCATGATATCTTAAATAAATAAATACAATAATAATTTCAATCAAATATCTTCGTTATAACTTCTTCATATTACTTATGGATTCGGATAAAAAAAACGACTCCGACTACAAATTAATATTTTCAAACATTTAATTTTAATTCACATATATGTATGTACACCATCAGATCATTATAGTTACTGGAATAATTCTAGTAAAGGTATATATGATGAATATACTAGTTTTATACTACAGATTTTTTTCGACTCTGGTTATTTATTACATGGCCAAAATATTGATGTCAATATTTTCAAAATAAAAACTGATATTTAATATACATATAAATCTATTACTATCATAAATGGATAGATAATATTCAAAATAAGTATAATATATATTATAAAATAATAATGTGTATTAGTAACCAGTGACGAAATTCTACTAGTGTATCTTTTGGTATTTACTTTGATAAGTGAATTGAAATATAATATATATACATGTATACATATATAAATAGTTGAATAAAATAAAATAAATAAAAAAGATGAAATACCTCACTTTACAAGAATAGAATTTTGTTCATAATTTCCAAAATTGAATAAAAAATATGGAATAGTAAAAAGAGACTACTTTATCCAAATACGAAAGTCTACACCACAAATGCCGCGTGAAACTAAAACAAATGAATGTAAATTCACATTACTAAGAGAATGAGAGCTATTAAAGGTTTTTTAATTAAACCCGTTCGCAAGACCATTGTCGTTCAGAGCATACATAAAATAGCTCTTTTCCTATGTGAATAATTTAACATGGAGCTTTCACTAATGTTACACAAAAAGTGCATTACTAGCTTAATTAAATATTTGAGGATCTTTTATACAGTGTCATTTAGAAACGATTCAAATAGGTTTCCAGTGTATTTTTAATCTTTACAAATGTTTATTACAAATGGTCATATATTATAAATGTATATAACATATATTACAAATCAATATAAATTGACGTTAGAATGAATACATTTTATATTTTTGTTCGTAGATTGGCAGTTGACTGATACGTAAGATGGAGATTATAATGCTGATTAACCGTTGAGTCGGTGAACACTAGTGATGATGACCACATCTCATTATAAGATTATAAAGCCGTGCTGTGATTGACCATGCTTGAAGAGTGCTATGAAAAGTTTCTTCTAATGGAATGAAATTCATTCAGCAAAAGTTGTTTAAGTGAAAAAAATAAAACCTTTAAAGAATATTCAACATAAGTTATCAGTTACATAAGCATAATAAAGATATATATTACGCAACATAAGTTATGCGTAATATATATCCTTCGTTATATCATAATAAACATATTTTTTGTGTTTTGCGACATTAAAGTTGTATCTTTTAAGTTCATACGAACTTATCACGCAAATATTTAAATTAAAAGGTTTTAGTTATTTCAAATTATCGACGAATGCCAGGTCCGAATGAAGTGTTCATAGTTAAAATTAAAAATAATCCATTACGCATAAAATATTACTGGAATATATGAAATGTAATCATATACGTATATGTAAAGTAGTTGCATAATTGCATAACTAATAAATATAATACATCAACGGTAACAGTAAAAACAATCCTCTAAAAACGGTGACAAAAAAGCTAGAATTTTATAATCCTGAGCGGTTTAAACTCGTGCTGCAAACGTTACTTTTGTCAAAGTTTTGAGTACTAAAATAGTATTATGTATAAGGATTTACTAAATTCAAAGAGAATTCCTAATTCTTTTGGTGACTTCGTGAAGCAAAATGAAATAACTTGTTCTCGTTATGTATTTTTCTTACGCTCGTCTGAAGTATTATACCAAGTAAGTTGTGAAAATTGTTGGTGAAAACGGAAGCCGCTTTGTAATGTGCAGGTGAAATAAAACCTCAACTTTTAGAAACTTTATCCATGTTTCGGTTTATGCGGTAGGAGAGTTTCATTGTTGCATTCATTAATTAGTTTTCATATTGATATTCAGACTTAAAACTTTATGATATATTACTTTGGTCTGATTGCGTTCATTAACTTTTTCGTAGCGGTTAATCATGACAGATTCTCCTATTTTCGAACTAAAACTTGTATGGTAAATGCGGTAGAATATCAAGAACACATTGTCACTAAAAATAACTTTTTTAACTGAAAAATAAAACGTATGTTTATTTATGGGTTCGTTTTTCAAACGAATATGATAATGAATGTTCTCCAATAAAAAAGCTCTAAGTATGAGTCGTGATCAGTAAGAATTAGCAAAATCTCTGGTTTAACGTTTTATTAAACGCTCTTAATAACAATCATCATGAAAAAAAAAATCACCCGGGATCAACTCGAGAACCCATGTTTAGAGGTATGTATTTTTTACATCTATTTTTTTTACAATTTTAGCAAATCTACTTTAAATTTTAGCGTTTTATAGCATTTACATTTTTTAATTTTAGCATATATTTTTCTTAGTCGTTCATTTTCAAATTATAATCAATTTCGATGAATTTAACAAAATTTAACACAGTTTCAAAATTATGAGAAATTTAAAAATCGTTTTGTATATGATTTTTTTGATTACATTTAAGATATTAAGACATGTTATTATAGTGTCAATTCTACTGTAATTTGTAAATTCTTGTCAATGTAAATTGTTGTTAAAACCTTTTCATTTCAATTTGTTTTTGTATAAATAACACTGTAAAATTATATTTACTATCAGTTGATAATGCTCTCCATGAGCGAAACCGGTCCAGATCTTTATAAACAAAAAAGAAATAAAGTACAAAAGAATATTGTGTTTTTTCTTATTATATACATTCGTATTCATAGTCTGAATATATTTTATATACCTTACGAGTTGTTTCGTAAAAATCATCTGAGTAATTGTTGTATTGAAAAAAAATATAATTTAAAATAAAATCTAATTAACTATTATGCTTATTGATACCGAAACAAAAAATAATAATACGATAACATGACATTCAAAATCATCAGTACAATCAATCATAGTTTATTAAAAAACGGAAAAGCTTCATTATTGAGATAACTCTATTCAAAAAATACTCGTGTTTCATAACAATTTATTTGATTGTACTAAAAATAAAACCTGTCAGTAATGTGAAAGTGTGTACAAAAAATAAAAAACATAATGACGGAAAACTTCCTATAATTTTGTTTTCCTTGTAGTGAAAGGATTTAGGTTTGCTGGTATTTGAGAGAAAAAAAACTGCTAGAAATAAAAAGATACGGAAATAAGAATTGCCTTTGTTGGCAGTACGTTCGTATTGTTGTTTTTAACAAAATTTGTTTCAAGACAACCGACAGAAAACCTTTTGTGATACGAAATGTAAAGTCTTATTTTCTCGTAAGCTGAAACTGTCTCTTCACGTCCGATCCACGTCAATCTACGAATTTAAATGTCATCCATCTGAAGGTGTACCGACAAAAGACATCGTTTTTAGAGTGACGGTAGAATTGCCAGAAATTTCAAACAGATATAATATTTGACCAGCCTCAATTTCGGATGGAAATAGAAAGAGAAAAGTTTCCGAATATATTATATGTTGACAAGGCTCTAATACTATGGTATCTGTCTGCAAGGTGTCATGACATATATAACTAATTAAGAACCCAAGCGAGATGAAGTTAAAAAAATATAATGACTTGGATTTTTTAATTAAATTATAATGCATATAATTACGCATATCGTTTTTTTTTTAATTAACAGGATCGTTATTGAATATTGAAAGTCCGTTATCAGACTATTAGTTGCATGTTAAAACAAATTTCATCATTCAGTTTGTTGGTATTTCGAATAAAGTCATTGTTGTTGGAAGATTTTAAATATTATTTATTAAGTGGAACGTAATAATGTCAATCTTATGTTTTGCTATATTACTAAATTTTAATGTAAAAGTACGAAACTTGTATAAATAACATAATAATAAAATGCAGAAATCAAACGAAAACATAAACAAATTTCCGTGGTAAGAAATACATTCATTTAATATGAAAATCTTGTAATAAAAAACGGTATAAGTATTGGACACGAGATAAATCTTGACTGAAATCTATGAGAAGTTATTACTTGTGAAAGTAATCGTATATTACTCAGTTCTTAGCAACAAAATTTACACTTCAAATTCATTTTCAAAAATAATGGGCAGGTGTCATCTAGAAATGAAAATAATCACAGAGAAAAAAATGTGTAAGGCATAGCACCTATCAAAATTAGGAGAAAACTTTCAGCCCCTGTCTAAAAATGCGATTTATAAAATTGTAATTTAATCCGATCTTGCGTAATTTTTCTCGAGAAAAACACGATAAGAAAGTGGCGGCAAATTGACAAGGAAAAATGTTTGTTGCGTAAAGCCTACTCCAACTCCATCCCTGTTAAGCTGCCTTTTCTAACCCACCCTGCCCGCTTGCCATTGAGTCTCGTTCATGAAAGGTGATCTCGTGTCTGCGTGACATTTGAAATTGTGATGTATTGCTTATTATTGCTGACCAGGATCATCTGTCTTAGTTGTATTTTGTTATAAATACTTAATCTATTTATTTTAGTCCATCATAAAAATCAATAACATGAACCATTTAAACCATGAACCAAAAGCATATACATACATACATATAAAGGTATAATTTAAGATTTCGACTGAAGGTGCTTGGTGGAATTTCAATATTAAATTTGAATCGCTCAAATTATGTACATTCACACAGATTTTGTCACTAACGGCCCAGGTTTCGCCTTTCGGTATCTTCAGGCGTTCAAGTGCACGTTCATCCGTGATTTAAATTTAATATAATGGTATGTTTTATTTTAAAAGAAACAATTCGTTTTAGCATGAATAAATAGTTTCAACGAATGCCGCATTAAAATTCTAATGATTTCGTTTCAATACATTGTATTAAAATGATAGAGTTCCTTCAATTAGGCGATTGAAAATTATTGATTGAATTGACATTGGAACTCCGTTGAAATAAGGTGAAAAATAGCGAAGCATTTAGTTCTACAAAATTAAAACACAACATATTGATAAATTTATCATTTTTTTTATTAATTAATTCTTTTTTTCTGTAAAATTATCCAGAAATTAGAGAATATTTTTTCATTTTAATAAAATCTAAAAATCTCATATCATTAACCTTATACTAATAGGACTGAATGAAAATGAGGTAGCTGGGAAACAAAACGTTTAATATTTAAAAAAAAATGCATAGTAACTGTGATTTATTGCGTTGTAAAATAATGAAATGATTGTATTACCAGAGATTTGCAGCTTAAATCCAATAATCTTACTACTGATACTAAAACATATTTCTATTAAATCCTAAAAGTAAATAGAGAAGTAAAGGGATCAATGTTTTTAAATACAATTCATAAGTCAGATTTAATTTTTCACTTTTCATAAACGGAAGTGTGAGGGTATAAAACAATGCAAAAGATTTAAGTATTGAATTATGTATATTGAAAATGATAACGGCTGCGTGAACCAATGCATGGTAAGTTTGTAATGTTTTATATTTTGTAATTTTACCATCGTAAACATCCTGTATTCAGTGTTCAGATTTAACTTGAACTCATGTCATCTGAGTGTGTCTAAACGTACGGGTATTCTACACCACTTATTCCAATGACTTAATTCACTTTGAGGTGACAGCAGCCCTAGAGCGACCTCTGCCAATAATTGACTGTACTGCATGCCGTGTTATATACTTATTTTTCCGATATATCAACGGAAATCTTTTTTTATTTACACAGCCCGACATGAAATTAAGTTAGTGATTCAAAAAGTATTGATTTCTATTATTGGAGTCGGTTCGATCTATTTTCATGTTATATGAAATGTAAAAATACCATACATTTTCTGATTTTTCAATATTTGTTTTTTTCTGGTATTTTTTCCTCTTTAGATGCGGTATCCATGAGCTCACATTTCATAAAAAACATTTCAATAAGTTGATTTTTAAATCGATCGATAGATTTGTACGCCTGAATTACTTCCCACCTATTTTAAAACTAAAAGTAGCGAGAGCGATGAGTTTACTATTATTCCTGTTATTGTTCCATTATTCTATCTTTACTCCATACTTAATGCTGAACGACTAAATAACAGGCAGTTTTCATTAAACAAATTTAGTTTTTCTATAAGAAACCCGTTTGTTCAACATCATGAGAAAAAATGGTATTTTTTAAATTTTATCACCTGAAATAGAATATTGTAAATAACATGTAAACAAATTATATTTTTTTCACATTTTTTTATGATACTTTTTTTGGTGTTAATTTTTATGAACATTTTCAAAAGATTTATTTCTAATTGAGTTTTAGGATGCTTAAGTAACTAATGTATAATAACTAAATTGTAATATATTTCAAAAAAATATGTGTAAAAGTAAATAGTCCACTGGATCCGAGTGATCGACTTTGTTGGCTTTGGTTGCGGAATTAACGGATTCGAGTCCCAGTAAGGGTAATTTCATAAATTGATTTGCCATTCGATGTATGCATTTATATTTGATGGCATGGATGTCTGTGGTATCTTAAAATTCCTTCCTACCCATCCAACCATAAAAATAAGACGTAGCTAGAGTGATTAGCAAACCACTAATCCTGTCGTAGCTCAATCCTTCTATCCATACTTAAAAAAAGAGGTTGGGCAACTGAGTAACAAGAAATTTGTAGAAGATAAACTTCGTTCCGTAAAGATAAAAGTCACAAGGTAAATATACACTCCACATCGAAAGAAATTCATAAAAAATGAAACAATAGATCCATATTTAGAAAAATCAAACCTTTATTAACCCACGATTTATTTCTTTTGAATTAATTTGAAATAAAAGCATTTTATAAATAAATGAAATATTTTTATTATTAACTTTATAATTGATATTCTTTGTGAGATTTCAATACAAATTAAAACTTATTATTGATCGTAAGTCGGTGTTTGAGTACGGGTCACGAACATGAATACTATGATTTCGAACATTTTATTTACAATGAAACAATGCATTTTGCGTACTCTGGTGAACTAATCACAAAGTTAATATCTGCATCGAAGGTGTGTCTGGACTTTTTGACGAACTTTAAGTTGAGATTTCTATTAATAACCTAGCACAGACCAATTACTTCACAATGAACGGTCACGACATAACATAATATTTTCTTATCGAGACTAAAATATATTAAAACTAAATTTAACTTTATAGAACCTCCGTTTTCTATAAAAATATTGCAAGCACTGTTTGATTATTAGTGAAAAATAATTTAAAGCCATAATAATACAAAAATAACAAAGAAAAAAAGTAAACTTCTATCTACGTCAGTAGTTTCCAACCTTTACGTTACTGCACCTCCCTTTGTAGAAAAAATATCTTCGCGCCTCCCCACCCTTATTTCATATAGTATTTAAGAAACGTTTTAAAAGGTAAATACATATTTTGGACTGTTCACGCCTTCCTTTGCAATAGGCGCGCCTCCCAGGTTGGAAATCGCTGATCTACGTGAATATAAAAAGCATTTAAGTTAAAATAATAACATTTCTTATGATCAATAATATAACCGGAGGCAAAATGTTTTTCCTATAAAAAAACTGTAAAGAAATATTATACTTTGTTATTAAAAATACGGATAAGTGGAATAGCAAAAAACATCAAACGCTTGAATATATTTTTACTGCTTGTTTGGGAATTGAAAAATTTGCATTTCATGACTGATATAAGATCAAAAGATTCGGAATAAAAAATGGGATTAGGGCCATTTTGTTTTATTTCCTTTTGTTGAAATGTTTGGTTTCAAAAACACATTGGCAAAATTGCAAAAGATTAAACTCTACGTCTGAAATTGTTTTTCATGCCTAACCTTTATTATAAAGTAAGAAATCAATTCTTTGAAGGTTTGTTACTAAAATTCTCGTATGAATATAGCATCGAAGAGTGAAGAAAAAAACGCCGATTTTCATGGTTTTTGTGTTGTCAAGTTGTCATTGATTGAACTAACAACTTATCCTTCATTTTTTTTGACAACTAAAAATCAATAAAATATAATAAATTTATCTGTATATCGAATAATTTTTATAGTTTGAAAAAAAAATCAACTGAATAATAGCATAACCATATTGTATCATTATAATAACTTTAACTTTAAAAACTGTTTATCAACTTTAATTAACTTTAATAGCTGTTTTATCAATTCATTAAAATAGTTTGTTTTAATTATCGCACTCTCAACATGGTATTTTTTTTTATCAAATGCATGACATATTAGCGTGAATTGTAGATTTTTTACATTGAAGTATTTTAAACAATAATAGCAAAAATTATTTAACAATTATTGTGCAAAAACTACGGAGTTATTTCGTGAAGTCATAGAAATTTTAATACGTCATTACTATTGGATGTAATTCATATTTTTTTTTTTGTCTTTTTCTATAAAGTTGATGAGAGATAGCTGTCAAAATTAATGGTATTATAAGAAACTTTATTCAAGCCACCTGATATAAAACTGTTTCGAAATTATTTTCGAATGTTTTCTACGAATAAAGTTATTGATGAAATAAAGTTTAATGTAAAGGAAATAGTGGTAGTAAGCACATAACCTATTCTAAGAAGTTTTGTTCGTTTTCAGATCGGTTGATTGTATTAAATCTAGAAATACTGCAAGAAACTACAAAACCTCCCGTGGATTTTACGTTCAATATTTACTATATTGAATATCTATCTCTATTTGGAAATATAAATAAGTTATGTGGAAAGATTTCTTTATATTTTCCGGTAGTTTTATTTTACATTCCAGGTTGTTTCCCATAACCTAATGAACCATACTTGTGCAATTTACTTTAGTTGGTTCACCCTTTTCACAATGCTATTTGTTGACAAAAATAACTTTATTTCGTATTAAAATAGAGCCACTTCAAAATAATTACTCAGCTTACAAATAGTAATTTCATTAGAAATTCAATTCGTGCGCATGCGTTAAGATGATATAAAATTCAAGATCATCAAAACAAGTGATAAGTAATTTTGATGCGAAGGTGGTTAATGACTTAAGTTAAAGTTTCAATCTACGTTACCTAAAATCTAAAAGGGAGCAGTAGCTTTATCTTCTTAAAAGGGTTTATTAGACCTATTTTAACAGACATAAAAGTAGGGTTCATACTCCATATACCAATTTATCGAATGTTTCCGTGTTTGTGTTTCACGCGTTAAGTTTTTTACGACACTAAATATAATAAATAAACGCTTACTTCATATACAAATAATGAATTGATTTATTATGATCAAATGAAAAGTTAAAGATTGACGAGAATGTTTTGCATATAGTTTCAATGGTGAAAAAGTAAAGAAAGAAACAAAGGCTTTGATTAAATTGTAGCATATATATCACATACATATTAAAATAATAATGCGTATTTCACGGTTACAATTTTTTGCTAATTTTTTTTTGTATTTGAAAAAAAAATGGTGACTAAATTTCCGCTTGATGCTGAGTCGATACACATTTTAAAATTATGCAATTATGACAAAAAAATAGATGTTTAGCCGTTTATGATTATTTGTGACATTTTAAATAAATATTTTGATTGCCACGATTAAAACAAATTTTGCGTTGTTTTACATATCAGCTGAGATTATTTTTCAACTTAGTACAACTGACAGTTGTTGAAATAAAAATTTTGAATTCGTTTATTTTAAGTGGATCCTTAATCGATGTCGTCATGAAATTTTACTGTATTTTGAGAGATTGACAATTCTATTACTATTCGAAATGATATAAAAAATATTCATCTGTAACTCAAGAAATATGCCTATGACTGCGGAAGTTTAAACAGGTATTTTAACTAAATCGATGTTAAAGTTAGTCAAGCTTGTCTTCAAATTAAAAACCAAATAGATAATGACAGTCTGTCGACTGATTAAGAAAATAAAAGGTGGCTTGAAGAACCTGTAAAATAAAATACGGCTGTAGATGATACGGATGATATCTTTCGTGTGATGAGGTTTTATTGACATTTATAATCAGTTATACGATAATGATCTCCATTTAAAGTTTCCAGTAAGACCTTAAAAAGCAAGAGCAGTTCAGAAGCCACGGAAATAAACCTAAACAAAGCATGTTCTCACCAGTTGCTGTGCTCAGAAAAAGACATCTCTATGAAGTCACTCTCTGTTTTATCCGAAAAATTAGTTGTTTTATATTAAAAATTGAATTTGTCTACACTATAATTTAAATAAAAATACTATTATTTCAATAAGAAATGTATAAATACGAGCCCTTGAATGTACTACCGAGCAGTCAGTATGTTTTTAAAGTAAGCAAAACGTATTTTGACAAGATTTATATTTCTTTTGAGAGATTTGCTTACGAATTTCCCCAAGCTTGCTGCATTACGATATAATATGTAGAAATTTTCCTTTCAAAATATAGTAACAATTGAAAAGCGAACATACATGAAAATTTTCAAGAAACAATGAAACAAAATTTCATTTAATCTGCGGTTTTATTGAAAACAGTTTGTAAAACTTCTTTCTATTGTAAAAATATGACTTTATTTTTGCCAGACCGTTAAATCACAAAGTTTACTTTAACTTTATATATTTTATTTACATTTTTTCAAATATGATCAAAAACAAAACAAATAAATCTTTCTAAGAAATAGTTCAGCGAGACTTAAAGTATGACATTAGTTATTCCAAGAGAAACCAATTACACTGTCTACAAGCTTCTAAAATTTTGTACATATTTTATTCCTAATTGTAACTTTTTATAAAAAGATTTTTTATATTTACCATTATAGTTGTTTGTTCTCAAACATTTCCAACGACCTGCTACGCTTGTGAGGTGAATATGAAAACTGTTTCTTTGTGTATCCAGCCCATTGACTCGCCAATTCAAGAAAAAAAAATAACAAATAACATCATCTGTTTGTATATTATAATTTTGATAAAAATTTTGTCTGTCAAATTTAGAATGTTTAATCATATTATATTTTTATTCGAATTTAAGTTTTTACAAACATT
The DNA here is from genome assembly GCA_031772345.1 of Himalopsyche anomala. Classification (NCBI taxonomy): domain Eukaryota; kingdom Metazoa; phylum Arthropoda; class Insecta; order Trichoptera; family Rhyacophilidae; genus Himalopsyche; species Himalopsyche anomala. The sequence goes on along the minus strand of CM062821.1, from coordinate 19,391,358 downwards.
TAGAAATTGACGTAGCAAAAATGCAAAAAAAATCATATTAATCTATTGGCAGTGAGTTAAATATATCCCGCTTGTAGATACCACAGCAGTGTATCGCTAAGACAGTTGAGAGATGAATTAAAAAAAAAATCAGTATGTATTATTGTTTATAATATTTGTAATAATAAAAAAACCCTTATTGGTATAACCAGATATTATAATCTCTCAATTAACATCGTCGTATCTGGTCTGTCAAAAGTGAAAAAGCGATTGATTTACAGTGAATAATCGTAAAAAACTTCGTATATACAAGATTTATTGGGCGAAAATAGTCAGCCAAATCAACGGCATGGGAGATTTATTCAAGTAACTGTCCTAATGTATATTGGGTCGTCCAGAAGCCTATATCGCTGGAAAGAGGCTCTCGCCTTCCCAGCCGACAAGTGGCGAGAAATCGATAGCCACTTGCTGCGGGCAAAATTCTCTTAGCGCACGTGTGTTCCAGAGATACGAGGCGAAATATTTACGAGCTGAATAGGTGGACTTAGGTCGAATTACGGCCTGGAACTTATGCCATGTTGCCGGTGATATGAGACTATTATGTGTATCTTGCGACGCACCTTATGTATATTTATATGAGACCATTGTAATAACATTATCTTAGTCTCGAAGTGGAAGAGATTACAGCGAAAAGGAAGGCGGTGTTGCTTAATTCAGTGGGTTGTACAGCGTTAAAAGAATATTTAACCAGTGTTAATGGTACATCTACATATAGAATTTCTAATTAAAATACAACGAAACAGAACAACTAGCGAGAGCAAAGGCTTTCAACCTTTTTCAAATTGTGACCTCTTTTTATAAAAAAAACATGTAACCATGCAATCTTCGGTTACATTTAAATAAAAAGTATTTATGACAATGGGGAAAAAAAGCATACGAGAAGATTTTAATTATTACAACTTACATAAATAATATTAAATGTGAAATTGTTACTAAAACCAGCGCAACAAGCATTTACAAATTGCGAATGAGTATTTTTATATATAATTTATGAATGAAAGTAAAGATTTAAATGATTTAAAAGTAAAATTAGGATAGCAAAGAAATAATATGTTACAAATACATTTTTTTTCTGCAAGTTTGAAGAAATGTCAAATGTATTTTAATGAAGAAAAATATATTTAACATTTTTACTTGACGAACCTAAAAAGACACTATGCGACCCACCGATTGTGAACTTTTATATAATTACGAGAGAACGAAACGATTTCTATAAAATAATAACCTACATTACTTTTTTTTGTATTACTTGCCGTAAACTGTTGTAAAGTATATTTTGGTGCGATGTGGTTGTTAGGAAAAACCTTTTTACAAATAAATGCAAGAAAGAAGGAGAGAACCAGGCATTTTTCTCGGAATAGGTTCGTGATATTTATTATTAAAGGCGTCGCCTGCAGCAGGTGATGTATTAACTGCTTAATGTTTTTAAATCTACTGATCTTTAATACGGATTTATTTCATCATTTTTTAGGAACAGTAGTTGTATAAAATAACTTTTTGTGCATTTAAATTATGTTTTTTTATTGTTAATTCAAAATAAAGTAGATAATTAAGTAAATAAAATGACAGTGTGTGATATTAAAACCCCCATTCGATGCGACTCTGAGTATAAGGCGTAGTGAAATCGATTATCTAATTAAAAGTAACTTTGTAACTCAATCATTCTAGCCTTTTCCTCCTGGAATGTTGAGCTGTAGAATTTCAGACAGACCTCTTTAAATACCTTTTGTTGATATGCCTCTCTAAGAGTGAATACGAAACCATATTGTCAACTGAAGTCGCTAAATGTGTGTTTATAATATAAAATTAAATTTACTAAAACAGATATAACAAAAGTATGAAGAAATATTGTTTCAAATTCAATTAACTGTCATTTAAACGCTTTGAACGTTTAAAACTTGTTTGAAATCATATACGTTCGACATATTTTATGATTAATTTTGAATAACATGTTTGACGTGTTTTTTAAACAATATATATTTTCGATCGATCAAATATTACAAGTACAAAATTAATCTTTCAATTCTTCAAGTCTATAAAATATGAATACCAATTTAAAAAAATTAACTCTTAACAAAGCGCCGAAACGATTCTGGGGTTTCAGAAATTTCACATAAAAATATATGCATTTTATTAATGAGACCCTTTTCCAATCAAGCAGAGTAATTTGGCCTGTATTTTGACACACACCGCTGAAAAGGACTGCAAAAATGGGAGAAAATTCGCTTTCGACTTGTAACCTTACCCCGCGCGGCAGCTGTACTGACCCTGTTAGAGCAATAAGGCACACTTTGTACAAATATTAGTTCACCTAAGCATTTTGAGCTTATTCTTTAGCAACGGTAACCAGTGGTGCACGCTAGTCATATGCTTAATTGTTTCCAGGTCGATATTAGTATTTTTTGGTTAAAAACAACGTTTCTAAACTCTAGATGTGGGAGTGAAATGTAAACCAGATCTTATTTACATCATTACACAGCTTTCGTCTTTTTCAGGGATCTATTCATAATTTGATGTAATTTTGGAATCCTAAATGTGGTTTAAAGTAAACTATAGCGTTTGGAGAAAATGATTCTTAATTATTTAAAAAGCGATGTCATCAGCCTGTTTCAAAAACATGTAGAGATCCTTACGTTTAGTTTTCATCAAGTTATAATTTCATCAATGTTTTAAATTTATATTCGTGAACTACCACCGCCTATCGGATCTTTAGAACAAAGCATAGCAAAAACGATAAGTTTAATGCTTATATTTTCTAGGCACAGGAGTTTGAGCCACTGATATTTAGTTAAAAGTTTTTCTAGAAACCCCAATTGAGATGTTGAATTACGTATATACATTTACTATACACTGGAAGAGGACCAGAATTATTTTCTAAGAAAGTAGTACCAAATTAAAAAATCGTAAAACTTCGTAAATGATTTCATTGAATACAAAATTTTTATGAGTACATTTTAAATGAAAATGCAGCTAACATATGTAGATGGTTAAAATAAATTGACAAACCTTTTATTAATTTAACCAATTCAAGTAAACAAAAAAAAAATGTAATAAAATCAATTGAAACCTTTAAATTTCTAAAAGTGAAAGGTTATATCTCAAGTTACCCGGAAAAAAGCTGTAGCTAGTCAATCGGGTAACATTGATGGCCAATTTTTCTTCCAGCACGCCCATGACTAGAGCGGTAGATCTATGTAACTGGACCCACTCTACAAAACTCAGAAAGGTTACTCGGTACCAAAAACCATCTATATCTGTGCTTTTACACTACTTTTTTGTGAAGGCTTCAGGCCTTACAACCAATTTTATTGTTAATACTTACACAACCATTTCCTAAGGCTGTAGTCTGTTGTTTTTGGAGAATCCTTTCTAGCAAATTTAGGCTTTCCAACAGGGATTCAATAGTACTTAGTAAGTTTTTCTTTCTTTCAGATGATGATTGTCTTTGGTTTGAAAGTAAAAATAAGAGCTCGGAAAAATTCAACATGTTTTTTTAAAAATTAAATTAACTGTTTATTACACGCTTAAAAAAACGATTTTCGATCAAATAATAGCAACGATATTTTCATCTAATAGTTAAAAAGTGTTATAACACTCAACATTATTCTATGCTGTTTGCATAATATTTAGCTTGAAGAACGCGTTTAAAAAACTGTTTATTGCCAAACTTTTAAAAAATAATATCTCATGTGTTATATTCTCTGACAAAAAGTGAAATAAATCATATTATTTATATTAAAGAGCGAACACACTTGCCAAATTGGTTTCAATGGAAAAAAAAATATATTTCAATATTGAAAAAATGTATGTACTACTAATTCCTCAATAAATTAAATATTATAAAGACTGTTTTCACTCAACGAGTGAACATTTTCAACTAACCAGTTGATAAAGCTTATGATCAGCGTAAAATGCTCAGTCCTGATATTAAAAATATTATTTAGTAAAAATAACAAATCTCATTTTTTTTATTCTTTTGATAGAATAACAACTGAAGTCATAAAAATGTGTTTGTTTTTAAATTACGATAACAACAATAAAAAAGTAAATTGATTCATGTAAAATAAACGTTGTCTTAAAATCTTTTGTAGTTAAGCAATGAAATAATAAAACATCCTGATGTATCAATAAAACATTAATAAGCAACTAGAAGCGGGTAAGGTTAACGATAAGCTTGTATTATGTAAATATTAATAGCCCAGAGTCACGTTTGGCTTATTTGACTAACAAAAGTAGTTATTGTACACGTCAACTATTTCCCTCCATCAATCAATATTTTAAATAACGTTTTTCATGACATAGCAACGCACTATAGATTTTGATGATAACGTAATGAATTATTGTATTTCAATATAATTGGACTGCTGGAAACCATCGTGTAGCCTTATTATAGGTTATATAACATTTAGATTTTATCGTAAACGTTTACTCCAACAAGAAATAAATAATGTATTGCGGTAAAAAACGCCTAGTGGACAGTGTCGTGTTTTGAGTTATTTCATCATATAATTCCAATTTTCTATCGCCTGCAATAAAATAAATTAGTCGTAATTAAAATTCTCTTGATTGACATGTTTGCGTCATAAAACCAACAGAATATAATATACCTACAGATATTATACATACTATGCGAAAAAAATATATTTTGAAATTGAATATTTAGTCAAGATGCATTCATTGTAGGAAAGTTTATTTTTTTTCGATATTATCGTCAATTTTTAATTGTTAGTTGATAATATTCTTCGATACATTTTAAAATCCAAAACCACTATGTTATCATTTTATTCAATAATCACAAAATTTTAAAGATATCGCACACATCTTTAAGCTCAATATTATAATGGTCTAATTTTATTTCATCCCAATACATTTTCTCTACGTCAATTAGGACTGATTTACAAATTTTAACAAATGAACCTCAGAAATTCAAAGCAGCTTAAAATAAAATTTGAAATTGCTGATCACTAAGTGAGGATGTCAGTACACGACAGATCAAGACTTATACAATCTACATAAATATATAGATTGATAAAATTGGTGTACAAAAGAGTGATCATGATTTGGGGGTGAATATTCAGGTCCTAACAAATATTTCATATTTAAGGAGTTGATGCAATTTTATTTACCTTATTGTCTAGCATATTATTTGCTGTACTAAGCGTGAACTTTTGTTTAATTTGTTTACCATTAAGTTTTGAATAAACGAGCTTCTGTTTACCTAGATCTGAATCTACCTAAAATCTAGTAAATTGCTTTTTCTCTTTAATTTCATTGTCATTGTCCGCAAGGATGATATATAAGAAAGTCACTTTTAAAGTGTTCACTGTCAATACTTGGTGGAATGGCATTATAATAAAAATAAAAAAAGATTTTTAGTACTTTTTCCACATAAATTTATTTGAAATTATTTATTAAAATTAAAATTGATCATAATTATTTACTTTAGTAATGTAGAGTTTCATTTTGTTTTTTAAAAATTCCCAAATTTTAATTGGGTTTATAATTGATATAATTTGCCACTTATTTTATTAAGGATTTTTTAATTGTATGTATAAGCATTTAAATTTTGTGTAATTATAATGTAATTTGTAAATCCTTTTCATAGTTAGTAGTTGCTTACACCTTTTATTTCAATTTAATTTGTATAAATAGCACTGTTTATATATTTTTCTTATCAGTTGATAATGCTCGCGATGAGCGAAACCGGTCCTGATCGAATAAATTGATGTGGAGAAAGTACTAAAAATATTTTATTATTTTTATTATAAGAAAGTGACAAAAAACAAGTGTACCATTTTTTTCAAATCCATGTCCGCTTCCAATGTAGAACAAATGAAAGGTATCTCAAAATAAATTTTTTATATGAAAACTATTTGTTATTTAGTTGCTCAAACTATCGTTTTACTGAAGAGGGTAGGGATATAAGGATCGTACTAGGACAGAACCAGTGGTTAACTAATAACTCTCGCCACATGCCGATTATTTAAGGATTGGGAAGGTGGAGGGGAACATTTAGATATTACAAACACCCATGTCTTCAAAAAAATGATGTTCGTACTGGGGTTCAATCCCATGAAATACACCACGGAACCCAACAATTTTTGGTACCGTGGTACAGCGACTTCGGACCCAACAATTTTTTTATCGCATTACTACATTTTAATAAATTTATATAAGTAACATAATTTAATAGTCTTCAATTATTTTTTATATATCAAAACAAGCGAACTTTTTATTTATAAGATAATTATAGGAAGTGTTTCATTAGGAAGAATATTTTTTCGCAAAATATTATAGTTGTAAATTAAACGTTCCAACTCGATTACTCGTGCTCTAGGTTCGCCAACCCTGATATTGAAGACAATTTATTGATGCCATGGTGGAGTTTGATGACGGTGTCAAGCTATGGATAGAGCATTAATCTAAAAGTCAACCAAATACCCTTTAATTGAACCCGTATTTTTTAAACCAACCACATAAAAGAGTGAGATTTGTCGTATAAGCTTCTGAAATAATGAGAGCATTTATTCACGCTATCTACTATGCCAGAAGTCTTATCATGATACCACTCAGCTACTATGTCTGGTTCAAAAATGAAAGCAAAAAGCATATGAAAACATTATTTATAACATATAACAGTACGTAGTAGTTGAATTGGTAATGAAAAGTTATATAAATTGATTTGGAGAAAGCTGCCAAAGAACGGAATATTATAATATAATATTGAAATTCATAGTGTATTCATCATCAAAGAGAGTGTGATAATACGAGCCAGTTTTTCGAACCACTGACTCCTTAAAACTATGTTGATTGTATAAAGTACTAATAAGTGGTTACTATGTGAACTTTGAGTGTAGAAATTATTATGCTGTTCGCGTAAAAGTAGGTTAAACCAAAAGAGCTCGAAAAAAATTATAATGTCGAAAAGAAATTCAGTTATATGGATGAACTCAGAACTCAAAGAAGATAAAGTTTCGAGGAAAAATTTCATTTAGAAAACGTAAATGCGGTGAAGTTTGTCTGGCGAACAAATTTAAATTTCACCTTCTTGGGCGTTAAAGTGAAGGAAACGGACTCGTTTGAGATCCCACAATTCAGCAGGTAAGTGAAATAACTCTAAATGCGACCGTATAAAAGTAACCACTATAAAAAAACGCCTTGTTTTATAGAAGTACTTGCAGTATTTACCAAAGTGAGGTTTACCGAATTTTGAATCTTGTTTATTTACTCTAAAAGTAAGGATTGCGTCATCCAGTACCTTCAAAATGACACATGTTTCAAAAAAATATATTTTGTTGGAGTAAATAAGTATGTATAAATGTATTTTTTTGAATAATGGGATACATTACACCCTGACAATACCTTAAAAACATGTTTTAACACTTACCGCCCATCAAAAAACAGTAAAAACTCAGGACGTATATTAAAAAAATAAAGTTTTTCACGTGGTTTCTAAAGGGCCAACAACATATCGGAACTATTTTTTAGCGCCGTAGGGGAAGTGTTAACCAGGCATTGAGTTGAGTTTCAATTTTTTTTATCGTCTACGGAAAGATAAGTTTAGCGACTGAATTACAAATTCTCGCTATGAAACTTCTATTCAAATATGGGATGAAACAAATTCAAGTTGTATTTTAAAATCATATGAAAAAAATATTAAAAATTCAACTCATTGTCTTTTCAGTAAAAAACTATTAAATTCATATGATAGTGGTACTGAATTCATTTTTTTATTAAAATGACGACATTAAGACATTTACAACGTTTCATGTGAATAAATATAGAGGTATTACACTCTTTGGTTCTTATATTATTACACCTCGAAAATTTCGTCTTCCTTAATTGGTTGTCGAAACAAAAAATACATTTAAACCAGACATCATAATATTTAATCTAGTTCTTGAGTTACATGGAATCCTGACAAAAGAAATAAGTCTATTTTTGTTTGAGACAGCGGAAAGAATAATATTTAAACATTAAAATATACAGTTGTACTTTTGTTTGAATTGTATTCACAGTTTTTGCCACCTTGGGAAATAGCATTCCTATAGCTGACTTCACATTTCGTTAAAAGAAAACCCGCGTTTTAGAGAGAGCCTTTTGTTTGCCGCAAACGTGATACCAAAAAGCTGATTAAGGATTCAACATGTCAGCACAAACTTTCTTCAGTTTTCACCTGTATTTGTCTTTCGGTTTAAGTTGTTAGCGCACCAAGAAACCTTACCTGAGGGAAATAATTCCACAAGACTAGTTTATTCAAAATACCTCGATTTTGCAAAAGAAACTCACCAACTGTTTGCAATGCTGAGCATTATGGTTCCATGCATAAATGATGGAGGGACGAAAACAAATTATGAGAGAAGCGGGTATCAAAAATCTGCTACGATTTTATAGCTTGACTTAACACAAAATAAAAAGCAACGGATATAATATTATGAACGTAACAAGAGTGAAAATACAAGTAAAAAACAAGTTAAGCAAATATTTTATAAGAATTGTCAATACCTACAATACGAGTAAAAAATAAGGTAAACAAAGCTATCAACTGTATATAACTATGTCAACACTGACACTCATGTTAAATATCTTAACTATTGATTGGAAAAAAAAAAAACAACACTTTATATTAATCTAGTCAATCGTTTTGATCACTCTGCTCTGTTTTTTTGCTTTAATACAAAGATAAACTATTTTTTTACTGTTTTAATATATTCTATACATGATAAAAAATATTGATGAAAAGTTTTCAAATACTACAACATCAAAAAGAGATAACACTTTACATATTTCAAACTTCTAATTTTGAAAGTATAACATATATTTCAAAATGAAAATAAATTGCAGAATAATAATATTCGTTTTTGTGATGTAATTAATTACAATATAAAAAAAGAATACATTCAATTGGCACCTCCTCCGCTAATTAAATTTTCTTCCATAACAGTGAGACACAATAAGAACAAAATAAATATTCCAATTATATAGAATTGCACGACAAGAATGTCGAATAACACGAGATAAAAGGAAAAATGTCGTCATTCAAAACAATTCCCTAACGTGGAGAATTTTACGAACTATGTGGATTTTGGAGTACTTTGCGTCAACGGAAATAATTTGATTGTATGTTTATACGTTTGTCATGTTTAATTTATTTTAGAATTCTCAAACATTACATTTGCTTTTTGACTAATTTATTCCTCATCACGAAACTCATTTCACCGCAGGGAATTAAATCTTAGAATACAAATCTTTTGTTTTAAGATTTATTATAATATGCCTGTTTATTACATTAAGGCACCTAAGAATTGAGTGTGATACGTCAATAGAAGTAAAGAATTTGAGTAAAACGTTTCAATCAAGAGTTGAAAACATTAAAGAATGTTGATTTTTAACCATATCTACTTCCAATGAAGAGACTGTGGATCACACATTCGAGACTAAACCATCCCAATCCAAAAAAAATCGACAATGAATTTTTGAACTAATCTGTAGTTCAAAAAATTCATTATCGATTTTCGACTTTCGATTCGAAAACACGTACTGTGTTTTCTTAATATGATTAGCTGTGGATAGAATTTTACAATATAATCATGTTAATTTTAGTTACTTAACGTACTGATAACTGCCAAATGTTGTGTTGGGGTAATTCCGAACATTATTGATATTATATACGACTTCAAAAACGTTTTATTTTGCCATTTTGCAAAGATGAGGATTTTTAAATTTAAAATTTTAGTCACATTAAGAACGAATGATACACTATCAAATGTACTATTTAACTAAAAACACGTTACTTTGGACTTGTGGCGGCTTATAATATATGTATAGCTGGTGTGCGATGTAGATTTGAAAGTTATTGTGTGCACGTATCATTTTGAAGAGTAAGACAAAAACATAAGAGCCTTTATACCTTAATTACAGGACCTTATTGATAAACTTAAAATTAGTTATGTACAGGGCTTTTTTACCCTGTAACGCGGCGGAACGGCGTTCCGGCACCTTTTTTTCCCCTCGAAATTTTAATAAATGTTTGTAAAATTTTATTTTTTCTATTTCAAAACTTTCGTTTCTTTTCTTGGAAGCCATTGACTGTTAATCCCTTTTGAATATATAGGGCATCATAGAACCCATAAATTAATGTCATGCAAGAGATTGCAAATGCAAATTGGAATGTAATTTTGGATAGCGTTTTTAGTAAATTACATATTTTTTTAATGTTTACATAATGTATGAAATGTTCTTTGTTTAATTTTCATTTGAAATTTCTAAAATAAATATATATATTTTGTTTTATTTTCTATGCATTATATGAAAAACCGCCTTTAATTCTATCAAAATGATATTCGAATATATAAAAAATAATATACCTTAGAAAATGCGTTCCGGCACCTTTTTTTTTTTAAAAAAAAGCACTGGTTATGTATAATTTAAAATCATAACTGACTCAATTATTATTATCGATGCTTATGAAGTTATATCTTTTTTTAGTAACGTAATATTTGTTTATTTGAAGAAAAAGTGTTCCGAACATCTGGATGTTTTTGCATATCATGACGTCAATTTAATTATCCTAACGACTTGTTAGGTAGTATTGTGTGTAAGCTGAAATGTAATGTCATTTGCACTGACATTTGACAAGTAAGCTACTTTGTGTACTTATTCAAAATATCAGCCGCTAAAAATTTTCGTTAAAAAAAGCGTACCCGGTGATATATAAAAAGTAACAACTTCATAGGTTGACATAAATACTTTACAAATTGATAAGATTAAAATGAACTTTATTGTTTAATGAATATTTTCACATAACAAACCATGGTCATAAGAAAGTTTTTTTTTAAATTTGAGTGTTTGTGGTGTCGTTTCTCCTCGAGTCAATATCGAGAGCTCGAAACAATCTAAACGCAAGCGAATAAAAACATTTTAAGCATTGGCGATTATTAGCTGCAATGCTTAATTATTGTTTTTATTATACTATTTATAGAAAGAAATCGTATTTGTACTTATAGTCAATTTTTATTTACATCAGAACATAATTTAATATTAAAGCCTAGTCAATTTATTTAAGAATAATGAAAATAGAAGCGCATACGGATAAGATCTAAGGCCAAATGTATGGTTTAAAATTTTAAGTATGCAATTTTTTTTTATTTTTTTTATTTATATAAAAAATGGCATTACAGCTAATTCAGCTGCCAATTCGGCTGCCAATTCAGCTGCCAGTTCAACTTCCAATTCGCCAATTTTTTTAAAGTTCAAGATCCTACGAGAAAAACTCGATGATAATTTATTGAAAGCCACTCGAGATTAATTTGAGATAAATTGACATCACAGACACCCACGTCTTAGGTCTCAAATTTAAATTGAAAAATCTAAATTTGACATTGACCTTCCCGGGATTGAACCCAGACCCACCTGATAAATAAAAAAAGGTCTAATCAACTATACCACAGCGGCCGACTTATCTCCATCCAATTATTTAAAAGCACTGGTAGAAATAATAATTGAACTGGACTTTTTGAAAACGTCATAACTGACAGAAAGCAAATTTGTCAGGAGCGATGAAAAACTCCGTAGCAGTTTTTTTAGTTACATGTTAAATATTTCACGTATGGTTTTTAAAAATGGACACGAAAATACTTGCCTCAATAAAATTCGGTTGCATATTCACACTGAAACTGAAGAGATTAATAAAGTTACCCACAACAAACAAAACTTCACAATAAAAGTAATTTTTCATTTTTTGTCTGTTATCGTGTTTTGGAAATTACTAGTTCGATGTTAAAAATCAAATGAAGCATTTGATTGTATTAAACTAAATATATTTTTTATCAAGAACAGTGTTAGCTGAGTGAGATGTTTTATTATAAAAATAGGTTTGTGTTACAAATATTAATCTTCTTTTAAAAAATAATGTATAATATACTAAGAAAATTGAGTTTGAATTTTGTCTGTATTCTACAAAAAAGTATTTGACAAGAATAAAGTATCAACTGAATCTAAAAAAATGAACTGTATCAATATAACCTAGTTTTAAAATGGAATCTCTCGAAATCGTTGTATTTCACATTTTATTTAAGTGGAAGCCATTTATGCAAGCCCACATACAAGAAAATCCTTGGTTCGTTGTTTTCGAAGCTTACATTGAGATACTATCGAATATTCCATTTCGATAAATAGCCCCCTGTGCTTTAGCTACCCCAAAGTTGTGGCGTGCATATAATTCAAACTGAAATAAATAAATGCTAAAGTTTTAATATGATTTATTATGTCTCCGTAATGGGATTATGTAGGTAAATTAATTTAACATTATTATCTCTTGAGGGATGAGGTATCTCAAAGAATTCATTAGGGATTCTGACGGTATAGGCACCGTGTCTGGATGAGTTTGTATTGTATTTAATTTGATAATAAAATATGTCAAAGAAAACAATGTTACACCACGCAAACAGAGAAACAATAAAAATTAACGAATATTTGTAATTTGCTAACTTGAAATTATAAATCTGTAGTAATTTTTTTTATATTAAAAATATTTTCTCTCAAAGTTAGAAGCCACTTCACTTGGTAAAAAAATGAAAATGCTTACCGAGTACGAATAATGAATTGGACAACTTAAAGTAAATTAAACGATTAAAAAATACTAGAAGAAGAGGTAAGAAATCACCGTTAAAAAACTTGCTACTAACTGATTACGTGGTTTCTGTTTTACATTTTATTATTAGGAAGACTTAATTCATACGAATATGCCAACAATCTTCTACGATTCTCTGGCCAGCCTGTTAAGCAAGTTGTCTAGTTCATATACATATGTAGCCACTGAACTCTTCTACAGAATTGGTACAAAGATCAAGTTGAATCATAGTCGTTTGTATTATTTACAAAAACAAAGTGTGTTATATGCAAGTTAAAATAAAAAATAAGGGCATAAAAAGATAGACTAAGTACTGAATTCGTATGCAGAACATAGTGTATCTTTTTTAATTTCATCAATGTAGCAAGTTATACGAGTTTGATGTAATCGCATTAAAATCTCATTATCAGAAACATCACCTCATAAGCACACCACTATAGTAAATAGATGCAGAGCGTTATTTGGACACGTCTTGGGTACGTTGTGTGAAAGTATAATAATTCGCATTTTTATGTAGCAAGAAACCTGAAGCTACCTTTGTGGTCATTCTAGATTTAGCGGTAGAAACTACAACATCAAAGATCTACGCGGTGTAAGAATTTCATTGAATAAAAGACAAAACGAGAAAAGTGATGGCGTGCCATGGAACATGTCCCACATTTAAAAGAATAAAGAAGAATAGATTTAATATCCAAAATAATAAAAAGAAATGAAGTAGGTTAAATATGACAAAATAATAAAATAAAATAAGAGATATTGTTGAATCTGTAAAAGCAATTCTTGCCTTTTTACAAATGATACGTTACCGAATAAAAAGAGAGATTAAACTTATAAAGCAGACTATTTTTATTCGTTTTAAATTGACTCTAAATTGAGTGCACCACTGCCAAAGTTTGAAGCTTCACGGGAAATCCGATTTGCAATGTGACGTCACAGAGCCGAGGTTAATGTGGCATATCACATCAGCGCTGATTGATAGCAAAGTAGTCTCCATCAGAAGCAGCCGGCTCGATGTAATAAATAATTCACTACTTATATTAACATTCCAACTTATATAAACATGTCTCAGTTATGTCTTACGGTAGGATTGAGTTTCTCATGATTTGAATATGAAAGTATATTATTATTTTGGATAATAAAATTAAAGGCGGTCTTGAAAACCGTTACTTTTAATGGCCCATTATTTACATTCATTGCTTAATCTTTTGAGATGATATTTAATGGAAACATGTATCAAGTGTATTTTCGAGGAGATATTTTCTCGAAAGGTTTTTTTAGTTACTTTTATGCTTTCAATTTCACACCTAACTGCTACAGTTAACTAATGTTGAATAACAGAATAATTTTTATTTTTAATAAGATTATTCAATGAACCTTAATTATGAATTCATATTGAGTAACAATCTAATAAAATCGCTCTTGAAACAAAACTTAGAATATTGAATACTAAAGAAATTCAAAGAAGGTAAGAACCTTTGAAAGTATCATTCTTTGAATCTTATTTAAATCTGAAATTCGAAAAGGTACGTAGTCACATGTCTCATTTTGAAAGCATTTTCTTAGTGGTTTTGTTTTCACAATATTCAGTAAAATGGAACAGTTTTTTTTAAAATAATAGATATATTTATAAAAAATACATGTTTTTGAAGACATCGTTGTGAAAATAAAGAAAAATAATTTACTTAAAAATACAAAAATCCACAAGTTCGATAACTTAAAAACAAATAAATTGATAACACATTCTATAAAATAATATTTAAAAAATTGAAACACATTTTTGTATCTATATTAGTATCCCAAGCCTCAATGACATATACGTATATAGATCTACCTCCTTCTGTGAGAAAACATCTCGTTGTATAGTAGATTATTCAAATATTTGTAAAAAAAAATCGTAAAGTATTGGTGCAATCTATCCGTCTAAATCAGTAATCACAACACTGTTTTTTTGTTTTGTTTTCAAGTACGATCATCTACTTTTTTAATCTTTCGGAATAATATTAAAGTAACATTAGATAATATTAAAACTTATATTCTTTCCTAAAATAACTTTAAATTGTTAAATTATCTGTTGGAAAACGATCACTCCAATAACTTAGTAAATACTGGCACTTAAAATGATAAATCATCTTCAACTGGTAGTATTTTAAAACAAGCCAAGCTTTCTGAATCTATTTTTCATATATGTATCGATCGGCACGTCGATGGCCAATTGACTGATGGTTGGCAAAGTATTCGATCTTCTTCCTAACCTGTTTCAAACATTGAGATATAATACATGGAATATACTTCTCAGTTGGTAGATTTTCAAGTTGATGCAGTGTATACTGAAAACTCTTGACGAGTAAGTAAGATCGCTTAAATATTAAACATATTTTATGAAATTTAATTGTAAAATAAGTATCCAAAGCGCTAATAAAATAATTTACTTTTCAATGTCAATTCAATATCAATTCAATATGAAGCGAATATGTTGATAAATATTTGTTTTTTTTATAAAATTTATGAAACTATTTGATAATTAAAATGTAATTTTCACACCTAATTTATCGCTAGTCTTCGAGTGTTTTAATTTCTATGCGACCAAAATGCTTTTCTTAACTTTTAAATTACTAGTTTGAAATGCCAAAAACCTTCAGGTATATTCAACTTTACTTTATTACCAACTATTGTAAAATCGTGGTAGATCTCTCAAGTGCAAGTGCTTTGCGACTGTTTGCTTCAGAACCAATTGATCCAAATTATGTATTTTATAGCTCAAATAAAAAACCAATACTAAAAAGGCAACCGCTTAGGTAAACTTGTTATGTATTGTTAGTTTATTTCTTTCGATCATAAACCTATTTAAAAACTCATGAAAACTTGAAGATAAATATTAAAAAAGGCGACAATATGTATTTTACTTTAAATATTTAAATTGATTTTTTTCACACAAATCGTTTGATTTTGCGATAAAACCATTTCAATAAAAAAAATACATAAGGTCAGTAATTTTATGATTTTATTGAAAACTAGCACCTGTCGACGTTCGTAAAATCGTCATATTTTATTTTAAAATAAAAGAAAGATTTAGAAAGCTTCTAACCAATTTTGTTCATTTCTGATTTAGAAACGTTGTTCTAAATTAATTGTTTTTAAAGTAAAAGGATTCTCAAACATAAATGGGTAAAATCTTTTTTACACACATTTTTAAGAAATTTAGCGGGTGTCAAATCTTGCGTTGTTTTATTGAAATTGGCATAAAGCGTCGATTTAACGAAAATTTGTTCTCGGGCTCTTTCAACACAGAATCCCCATTCCCGACAGAATTGGGTGTTTGAAGTTATCCACGTAATGTATATATTTTTATCTTCATAATCATTTGTAGTTAAATCTGTTTTTAAGCGTTTTTCAAATTTAAACAGCTAACATAATATTTATGTAACTGTATTTTCTTACTTTCTTACCGTCAACTTTTGTCTTTTAGAATTTGTTTTTAATGTATTTCTGCCTCAATGTACAACATTGTGAATCTCTATCTAAAAGATATTAATCTATCAACACCATTATACAGTTTAAAAAAAATATTATGTTAAAAGTACGAAGCTTTTTAATATTCAACCAATCGTTTCGCGGATAGTATGAATGTTGTGGTAAGCCACAATGTCTTATATGTACATCTATGCATATATTTTATTGTATTATAACTGTTTATTTTAATATTTTTTTAAATGTTCAAATAAAATTTTGTTTTTTTGTTCACATAATCTTTAAATGCCGGGAATATTTTATTCATTGAAAGGGTATGAAAAGTTATTTTAAAAATTAAACTTTATGTAAATGTAAAATATAGTAAAGTCTTTTTGCTACACCAATATTTATTTATATGTAAACAATTGAAATGTAATACTTTGTATTTAATCCTTATCTTTCTGTTCTCAAAGCACTCGTTTGTGACACCATTTTGGATAAAAGTAATCATTTCAAATGTATTGTATTATTATCCACGCAACTTCCATTTACGATTATGCTGTTTACGGGTCTGATAGTGGGTATATAAAATAAAGTGGAATCATTGGTTATTCAACAACGGTTTAATTAAACATACTATTAATATTTCATTCTTCAGAATAGCTGTAACTCATTTTCGTAAAAAAGTGATTTGCGATAGTATTCCAATGAGTAACAGAAATATACGTTGCCACCCACTTGCGTCTAAAAACTGAAAATTTAAAAAATATGGAAACGAGTACAGCTGTTGAAATTAAGTGGAAAACAGATTAGGGGCGCTTCTCCTGAATTTTGCTTGATTTTGACATGATTGAAAATTCAAGCGTTGCAAACTAATTTACAACCATACGAAAACTGTTTGCTTGTTACACTTAATGTTTTACAATATACAGTGAATTTATTTAATTGTGTTAATTCAATATAAATCAACATAAAAGAATACAAAAAGGAAATTTTCAAACTGTAATAGGATTCAAGCCCACGAGTACCGTAACTGAAGCAATCGATGTTGATCACTCGGCTTAAGGCTTGGCAAAATAAAATCTGATGACACAGTTTTCAGTTCAAATAAATAAAAATATCACACATAGTAAAAAAAAGCATTACATTGATTAATTCTTGGCTGAAATTATTATAAAAAATATGAAAGCGTTCAACTACTGTGTTCAACTAGGTGTACCGCAAAAACAAAATAAACATTGCTACATTTTCAAAATTGAAAATAAAAATAATACTTGATTGAAAACGTTACTCCAAGAAGAAGATTTATTTTGATAAAACCTTTAAGGTTTTTAATAAAATTGTTACATTAAAATATTCCAACAGGTTGAATAAAAACCAATTATTCACTGCACAAGATTGAAGTTAAAAGATTGTAAGAAATACAAAAAGTAAACTTGATAAATGTTTTTACAGCAACTACAATTCGGCTGAAATTACATTCTAAATAAACGCTTCCAAATACTTTGAAAGCTGCCGCTTTCAAAGACCTTGAATTCTTTTACCTGTGAGTCGTAAAAAAACATTTGTTATCACGTGAAAATGTTTGTTGGAAAACCGGAGATGTTCACTTTTCATGTAAATTTTATGGTATAGTAAAGTATTTCATAGTTGATCGGCATAGCTATAAATGACTATTGTGACAAACGAGGCATGCATGATGTTTCAGTAAAATATTTTACATTTTGTTCATGTGAATTGTCAAGCCGAATATACATATTTTCTTTATGGAAAGCAAAGCTTATACCACGCATAGAAACAAAATAAGATGATTTTTAACATTTAGTTTATTTAACCTTTTAGCTGGCGTAGAAAAAGGTAAGTAATTACCTAGCACGACGGCTATAATTTGCAATTATTAATTCAATTAGTTATTGACGAGTTAACTCGTAACTGGAGTGTTGAGCACGAAAAATTTTACGAGACATCTCGTCTGTGGCAGCCATCGAGTTAAAAATGTCAACTCCCAATGTTTAGCATCTAAGTTTTAAATCAAGCATCTGTTAAACGATATATACAATATACATGTCCGACGTCAGTTGTCAAACCTTTCAATTCATATAGTAAGAATATAAAGATGGGTTAAAACAAAACTGGAAGAAAGCTTACTGCCACCTCTATGCATAAAATGAAGCCATCACAGTTATCCTCAAATATAATCAGAAACAGTATGCATGAACAGTCATGAACTCTCATGGAATGATCAACAGCATCGACTACTCGTCAACGGGTTAATGGTAAAAAATGCAACGCGTTAAATATAACAGTACGTTCCGAGTAAATAAATCATTTCAGTATAGGTAAAAAAAAAATACCAACATGAAATAAACGTCAGTTGCAAATAAATTATTTTGTAAAAATTGTCACTAACGTCTTGTTAGTGACAACCTCTTAATTGTTCTTTGATGTGATAATTTTTTTTATCCATGTCCGCTACCAATGTAGAGAAAATGGCTTTCTAATGGAGGTATTTCAACAGATTTTTTTCCTCGAGAACTGTTTGGTACTCAGTCGCTCAACCTCTCTTTTTCCAAAGAGAGTAAGTAGTAGAGGTAGAAGAATAAGCTAGAAAAGAAACAGGAATAGTGGTTAACTAATCGCTCTCGCTACGCCCAGTTATTGAAGAATAAGAAGGGAGGGAGGGAAATTAACACATCACAATGATCACATGATTTACAAATTAATATCATTTATTTGTAAGAGGAATTACAAATTTTAATTATATTCAATTAAGTTTCACTTATTTATATTTTGTACCTTTATCTATAAATTAATTTAATATTCCTGTTACCAAATGTTGTGCAGTTTTACTTTGCTTAGTATTAATAGCACTGTATCATTATAATGATTTTTATCATGTAAAAAAATCAATTAAAAATGCTCGTGATGAGCGAAACCGGTCCGTATCATATTAAATAAAAGTATAATTAGTACTAAAGAGTGTTTTGTATGTTGTTGAATATAGCGCCTTTCCACAAAGTATTGACAGTGAAAAACTTAAAAGTGATTTATCACAGTGCTTCCCAACCTGGGGTCCGCGAAAATTTTCATTCTTTTAACATTTTTTTGTGATAAAATATGTTCATATTGAAATAAAAAAAATCGGGGGTCCGCTGATTATTTTTTTCAGATTTAGGAGTCCATGGCGTAAAAAGTTTGGGAAGCACTGATCTATCATATTATTAATTCACGTCACGATGCATGCTGAAAAAAAGAAATGATAAAAAATTGAAACATAACGTGCAACTATGTTAACACTAACGAAGATACAAAATTCAATTAAATTTATCAATTTTTATCGACAGTACAGACAGCGCTATCGGAAAAAAAATATTTTTAAAAATTGTAATATTTTTTCAGTTTGAACAATGTTAAAGGTTTCTTGAACAAATCGACGCTCAAATAGCAAAGTTTTAAAGGAGAGCAAAAACAATTTTAAAATCAGTTAGACTTTTAAAGGTTTAAGGTTAAGTCTTAGGTAAAATTATTGTTTAAGATAATGTTAAGTATTAAATATCAAATGATGCGATATTCGCATACCAACATATGTCTTATTTTTTCTATAAATAAGATTAATATTTTATTCTCAGACGGCATAATGTCAAATCTTTTAATAAAGGTTATAAATACAGCTATAATGTTTTGCCGCATCGTACGATTTTTGTGCAAGAAAGTTGGAAAACTACAAATACTGTATCTATTATATAACACTGTTATCAGAGTACCGAAATATGGGTGGCATTATGTTTGATAAATAATATCATAAATTGAGTTCGATATCCAAAATAAATTTTGAATTGCTATAAAAGGAATTATATCGCTCGACTGTGACGTTTTGAATTGTATTTTCCAAATGTCAGCACATAAATTGTAGTTATAAAGTTTAGACGTGGGATATTTTGTCGCCTACAGACCGCATGATTTACAGACTTGTTTTTGCTTTCATGCAAGCTACGCTACGCCGTTCACTTGTCATCCAATGGAAAATGTTCTTTGCTGAATGAAGTGATGCAAAAACATCTGGAATTGGAAATTCGGGGAAAATAGGTGATTATACCTTCTAATATTGGATACGTTTAACTTTTTCTTGATTATGCATTTTATGTTCGGTATTAAATACAATTTAATTATAATGATTGCAAATAAAGGTTTTACTTGAACGAAGTAAGAGCAGGGGTGGTCGCGCGATCCCCTTGTTAAATTTTACTAAGGCCGGCGAGCCCCTCGTTAATTTAAGATAAAACAATATTCTCAGATCAAATTAGTACATAACTGCAATTTCTGACACATATATTATCTACGACCACTTCAGTATCTACAGTAGTACATTAAAAGCCATTTAAATTGATTAGTTTACGGTAAATTGCATATTGTTACAAAATATAAGTGTATCAAGTAACAATCGTCTGTTAATTAAAATATTGCATATAATTTCATATGAGTGTTAAAAAATTCACTCCTTCCCCGGAATACCGAGAATTGATTGGATATTAAGCGAGCCCCTTGTTAACATTTAGGCAGCCCACCGCTGAGTAAGAGTCATGCTCAAATTATTTTATCAAAGATCATTATGATTATATCAAAAAAGGATGATAAATATGAATATCTATAAAACGTGAATAATATTTTTAGTGAGCAAGTATTTTTTTTATCTCTAGTGATAACTGATGGCTTATAATATTTAGCTGTACCAAGTCATAACAACCCAGTAGTTGATTAATGTCAGTATCATGCATTAAGAAACTCATATTACCATTAATACTGACACATGTAAATATACTCAATAATGTAATGGCTATCTGTATTTTTTTGGCTATTATCTGGTACGGCGTTATCATCAACGAAACAATTCAATGGATAGTAAATGTTACAAACGATATGAAAATAAGTTTTTATTGACTAACGTTGCACTCTAAATACTTTACTAGAATGGTCATTCATAAAATGAATAATTTATTAAACCGAAAAAAGTAACGTAGCATTATTTAAAAAAATAAAATAAACTTTAATATATGACTATTATTTAGTTATCATTCGAGCCAATTTCATTAAAAAGCGAACAAAATTTTTATATAAACCACCACGGTAAAATCGTATTGATTAATGAAAACTCATAAATACCCACTAGATTTAATTTACCCATTTTATTATATGTATATAAAACATAACAGTATTATTCTTTCAAGTAAATTTATTCTGAGATATTAGATAAACATTAACTGTCAAGTAAGCCGCTGATTTTATGGAATATTGTAACTAAATCGACACATTTTTTCTTGGTGGTCAAGTAAGATCATTTTTTCTACTGGAATAAAATGAGAATGAAAGTGTTCTATCTGAAATACGAATAAATAAATAATATTTCCTAATGCCTAAACACTAGGGCATCCAATCCCAAAACCTTTTTGTGATCTCGGGATTGACATTTTTTCATTATAAAATCAGGATTGAGAAGTTTTTGCTCGGCGATTTTGAAATCCTGAGCTTATGCATCCGCAGGGATTTTTCAAAAAAAAAATCAATTTCATAAACCCAGAAATTTACGGAATTCCAAAAATAAAACGACTCGAGACCTTGTTTTAGCTCTTCCCAGAATTTCTGAATCCAAAAACCCATAAATTTGCGATATTGCCAAAATTAATTAGCGCGCAAATTTGTCAAATTTTCTCGATCCCAGATTTCGGTATCCGTATCCCGGGATTGAAGACTACGCACTTCATAAAAGAAAACAAGATTTCAATGTTTTTTGTCTGTGATTGTGATCTTCAAATAAAATTATGTAAATTGGTTTTGTATTTCTAATTTACATATTTCATAGTAATAAAACGAATTCGTATTCATGTTTTTCATTTATGTATTCTCTTATCCAATTAAATTTTAGTAAACAATATTTCTACTAATATATCGTATTTCATTACGGCAAAACAGTTCATTCTAGATGAAAACATACCAAACTACTAAACACATTCCTGACTAAACAATAATATTATTCATACGTTTATTTACAATATTCATATAAATTCACAAGCGTTATTTCACGTTGTTGTATGTAAAATTTGTAACGCATCCTGTTCTATGATTTTTCTCATGGGAGCTGATTTTTACCTTTCGAAATTGAAAAAAAATCGATTTCGAAAAATGACGAAAACATATTTTTCGTTTTTTTTTTCACGACACATAGTCATTAAATGCACCGATGGTAAAAAACGATGCCACCTATCAAGCCTCAAAATAAGTAGATTAATTAAATTACCTTAAAGTAAATAAAAAAATATTAGTTGATTATGTAATTAGAATATTATGTACAATTTCTGGTTAAAAATATATGGAGAGTGAAAGAAATAAACCGGTGGACTAGTATGAAATGAAAAAAAATCATCAATAAAATTTATCGTTTTTAGCAGACCTTTAAAAAAATCAAACGATGCATTCGGGAAAACGATAACTACGAGATTATTCAACGTTGCTCTTATAAGCCGGGACTTATATACAAAATAGCGTATAATGCTGGAAAAGGATGAATGTGAGAACGATTAATCGAAGTTCTTCTGTACATAGATGTTATAACTGTGGAATGGATTCCTATCTTAATATAAAATAACTTAGATTATTCCACGTATTGTGCTACTGTGACACGTGTTTCAACTCTTTCAGAGGCATCCTCAGACAATTTTACTTTCATAAATGTAAGTTTAAGTACGAATGATTTTATTGAAGTTATTTTATATTAAAATAAACTTCCACAAAGTTACCGCCGAATCCACCGAAAAGATACAATCTTGATATAGCAAAGTGTGAAATTCTACATAAATTAAAGAATGATTGAAATATTATTCTTTCATTTATGTAAAAAAAATAATAATAATCATGATAACATAATAAAAAAAGTTACCATTGTAATATAAAACATTATATTGATCTTGATAAATATAAGATAATGTCTAGTGGCAGCGCACCGAAAAGTTTTTCTAATTAATTTAGAAAGCTACATTATATAAGCATTGATTTTTCTGTTTGACTGAATTCGTGATAAAAAAAATGAATTTAGATGTTTAAAACAGCTGCCACAAAAAACTTTAAAATAAGCGATTAAAAAAAAAGCGTTAATTACGTAAATTTAAATGTATCGAGGTCATATAGAGGTTCCGAAAACTAGGCGATTCATTTAGTTGTTACGTAAACAACAGCTTATAGGGTGTTATTTCATGTTTACTAATATAATGAGTATTCACTTAAAAATTGGAAAAAGTTACGGTGTTATTCATGGGCCTCCAACATTCACAACATGTATCTCCTTTTAAAGTTAAATACAGATTATATTTCTATCTTAAAAGGTTGAACCCATTAAGCTAGTCTAATTAAACTATATAGTTTCAACTACGATAATAAAGCTTTTGTTCCAAGATGTACTTTTACCTTAAATCTGAAGGCTTTGTATGTCTTGAATCTAAATTGCATTAGAAAATAGTTTTAATCAAGTTGTTTTAATATATTTGAGCTTTTAATTTGTCGTCCGCTGTGGTCTAGTTGGTATGAGCTTGCTCTACCGACCAGGTAGGTCTGGGTTTGATTCCCGGTTAGGCCAATGTCAAATTTAGATTTTTAATTTTAAATTTGAGACCGAAGATATGCGTGTTTGTGATATTAATTTACCTCGAGTTTATCTTGATTGACTTGCAAATTATTATTTTTAAAAAATAAACAATGCCAAGATTTACCAAATTTTATCGTATATCAATGAAAAATTAAAGACTTCATATAATCCAAACATAACTGTGGAGTATGGCGAGATTCAAAAAATAAATAAATTAAATGGCTTATAAGTGCAATTGAGTGTTTTCACGGTTGTGTTACGTTGTATTTGTTTCTAATATAATACCAATTGTCATCGTGCACAAAAATTTCTGCTGTCGACCAGACATGTCATTTTGATATTGACAAGATCTGGAACTTGTGGATTGATTTGTGTGTAAATATATAGAAATGAATAAGCAGTAGATATTTTTGGTGCAGTTTTTTTGATACGAAAATAGCAAGTAAAGATATTCGAAAATAATGCATCTTTAACAGAGTAAGTTTTTCAGATTTCGAAATTGCGGAGCTGAAGTTATTGAAACAGGTAAAAAAGACATGCTGTATTGTTGTTTTCCGGGAAAGTTGGATACGCAAAATCATCCTCCTTTTGTTGTGTGGCCTTATCAGCGGGCGTTTGTATAACTGTTCTAAGTTTCTAGCGATAGCGAAACATATTATTATATATTGATAATTAATTCAGATTTTACCCTGCGCAAATGAGCTGTCTAGTTTCGAAACAAATCTATTCTAGGAGTACTTTTGTGTTGAAAAGGATTCTATGAAATTTATTAAAAACGTCTTCTTTGTTGAAAATTTCCCAAAGATAGGCTTTTAATAAAATCTATACACATTACAAAAGGATTTTCGTATTATTTTATCTCTATTTTATCTTTGTGTACTAAGAATAAAGTAATAAAGCCAACATCCCAGTTTGAAAAGTTTCATACAATATAAATAGATCGGTTCGGCTATAAAGTAATAAAAAACATCTCATGTTTATTTTCAGTAGATTTATACGCATAACCAATACAATTGACTTTTACTCGACTTAGAATACGCTTTTTTTCTTACATAATACTTTGTTAAAGAAATGTATCGTAATAAATATGCATTTTTTCATCAACGGTAAAAAAATACTTCTTTATATTAACGATACGTTTGAGTCTTTTTGTGATGGTAATACAGTGCTAAAGTTACTAAGCTAAGTTCCCTTAAGTTACTTAAGCTAAGTTCCCTACAGTGCTAAAAATACTTTCGATATGATGCTGGACTTTATAGAACCAAATGAAAACATGTTTTTTTTTTAAAAAGAAATGTACGTATATGTTTTTTAACTTGGTTCATTAAGGGCCAGCAACATAGAAAATATTTTTTAGAGCCGTAAGGAAAGTGTTTAGACGTTGACGATTTGTTCATTATTAAAACAACAATGTATTGATTTGAACAACATTTATCACGAAATTTTATTGGTTAAATTTTCACGGAATCTCAAAGTTTACATATTTGATATGTAATATATGAGTCAATTAATACAAAAATACTTGCGTACGTAGATAGTTTTTTCAACAGCAAGATTGAGAAAGTTCTGAACCCTGTGATATAAGTTGGGTTCAGATTGAACATGACTACTGATAACCAAGATTACTCAAATGTCTTCTTTTGGTTCAGTTGATAATACTCTCGATAAATGAAACCGGTCCTGATCTTTAAAAAATAGTGTGGAGTATGTGAAAGATAGGGTTTTTGTTTTTCAAAACATATTGTATTTAAAAACACAGTATTTGTAAATATACTTTTTTTGTATTATTAAAGATTTCGCGATGTTTAAAGGAATAATTTATACATGTAACTAATTTTGAAATCAGGCAACACAAATGCAGGCATGACGCTAAACTTGTGTAGTAAATCTTTGTTGACCGGACGGTAGAGGCTTATCCGATCCGTGCTCATAGATCCCGAATGTTTGAGATAGCCGGGTCGAGATGGTAACCGCTCTGCTGAAATTGAGATTGCGTGGTGAGTAATACGGAATTATGGCCGCTTCAATTTGGAGCACATTAAAATATGAAGATTTATTGTATGTGTTCGGAGCGGTAAAAGAGCAATTGGAAGGCTTTTTCGCAGCCATTTTGTAGGGTGCCGCGGTGTAAATTGTGACGTAATACCGTTTACTTTACATCAGGTATAAAATATGCTAAGTATAATCGAATTATTTTATTCTCGATGGTAAAGCGAAATTCAGGAATTAATGAAATTTTAGTGTGCTTCTAATGGTTCACCAGCATGCTTATGAAGTGAAGTTGTAAGCATAAATTTTGTAGTATATTATGTCTAAGCAACTTAACACAGTAAAATGATATTTTAAAGATACTGACCTGAAATTTAAATTTTGCTTGAGTTAGTACCAACTTTAATCATGAAATCATATTTATTGAAGTTTGATAAAAAGTTTAAGAGAATCATAATATTTTAAACATTATTTGATAATGGATACTATGCGCTTTACCATAATAATTATTGTGAATCCATGTCCGCGAGTGTATGGCTAGCAAGTATCTCAAAAGATTTTTTTCTACACGAAATGCTTGTTATTGAGTTGCTCAACCTCTTTTTTTCGCAGATAGTAAGGATATAAATAATATAGCTAAGACAGTTTAACGCTTCGCTATGCCCCGTTATTAAAAATTCGATCAATTAATCCAAAATCCACCAATCGATTGAATTATCAATTGACAAAATTTTACTTATTAGGATTCCAACCCATGCGCACCGCAACCAAAGCTTACGTCGTTGACCACTCGACGACGAGATAGGTCATATTTTAGCGTAATCAAGTTTTTATGATTTTTATTCAATTCATAGGTGTAGTTGTGTACCTCTTCTCTACAACATGGGTAAGAACGCATCTTGAATTATTTTATTTATTCTTTGAGATAGTTATTAGTCAGTCATTGAAATCAGGAGATTAGTGGTTCACTGATTCAATTGTTTAGCTACCTGAGCAAGTTGATTTTACATTTAAAACTGTCGAATCGATGTCGCATAAATAATACTTAATAATGACTCACTGTTCAAAATATTTTGACTTTTGCTATGAAGTTTTATGATTTGTAGATAATTTATAAATCAATCAATAAATTAATTAAATCAATGTAAGCATTTCAATTATTTTGTGAACGTTTGTCATACATATTGTATTAAATTCATCAACATTTTCCGAGAAAACATAATTGCGGCTGGCATGAAATGTGGTTAGCATAAACATACCCCAAAATAATAATTTTATCCCAAATATGCACATTTGGCAGACTACGCGTAGGGAATTTTCGTCAAACATAATATGGATTCCATAAAATACAAATATGTGTACGTCTGTTTTACAAACAATTTGACAGAGGAATTTCTAAAATGCGTATGTAGTGTAAATAGTTCGACATATTGATTGTATTGGATCACCAAGTGGTACATTTTACTTCACAGTTCAACGTTGATGAACTGCAAACCACTTATAATTAATTACAAAGATCGACAGTATTTAGACAGTTTACGCAATTACGTGAGAAAAATGTTTAAATAAATCTCCGCATTGTTGTGCCAACTTTGATTAATAGTTTTTTACTTCAAAATAATGTACTACTATTCTCCTGTTAGGAACAAATGTTTATAGAAAGGAGTGATATAAACCCAAGTTTTTATGCGGGTACTGAGTGTAAGTAACATCTTTTCTCCGAGAAATTAAGAATATACGATACACACATGATGTTGGATGATGAATAGGTGTTGAAAGATCGCTTTGCGTCCTGTTTTTATTGTGAATTTGATAAGAAAGTATAAAATACACAACATTAAACATATATATGGTTGCAAATTCATAAATTGTTTTCGTTTGGAAATTACTAAAAAGATACGCATAATAAATTCAATCCATTGAACAACTACTACTAATAACTTATAGCTACTATAATAAATCGATAATACAAGTTCTATTGATTACTTATCACACAATTAGTTTTTATTTAACATATCCGCTTCTTATTCGAAGCATATGGCAATCACACGATTCTTCCAAAATAATCTATCCCCCTTTAGTCTCTGCTTCTTTTTGGGTCATCTAAGCGTCCTGTAGCGCCACCGAGTACATCCTATGGTTATCATTGGCCTTCTACGATGACGGTATCCATCCGGTTGTTTAAAGAGACAGGCAGGGTCCAAGCTCTCCTAAGACATCAGAAGCACATATCCAAGCCAGGTCCGTCGACGATTTTTCGAAAGTCTTTTCATTCATACTTAACATTCTTAATAATAAAACTGTTCAAAAAGCAAAATCATTTTTTCGTAAAGTTTCATGAAACAGGTATTTATAAAAATTAAAATATAAGTTTATCTGGAAAAATCATATTTTGTATTTAATATCTCAACAATGTCTGTTGTCTTATTGACGACTTTCTTAAGTATCTCAATCTTATAGATTTTGGTGAAATTTGACGTGTTCATAAACTATTATATGAAATTTCTCCCCTCTCACCTATCCTATCCTATGAACGGGGCGTATCGAGAGCGTTTAGCTAATCACTAGTCCTGTCCTAGCCCTATCCTTCTATTCCTACTCTATTTAGAAAAATATAGGTTGAGCAACTGAGTAAAAAGCAGTTCTCGTAGAAAAACTTCTGTTGAGATAAACTCCATTAGAAGTCCATATGCTCTACATTGGGAGCGGCCAAGGTAAAAAAATCATTTTGCATAAAAAATAATATAAGAGAAATGAAGGTAAGTTTTATAAAATATAAAAATTATCACATGAAATACTTTCGGCAATTCAAAGAAAAATAAATTACCTCACGTTTTTTCCTCACACGAGCGATTAGAATAAGTAAAAAAATATGACTTTTTGCGGCGTGGGTTATGACATATTTTTATATTCCCTTTAGTCTAATTTCATTCAAAATAAGAAAAGATCCCGTATTTTATTTTTCAGTGACTATATTTCCCTAACGACTACGTTTTTTGGAAAATAATCGCTCAAGTTTTTAAAAATAAATAAATATATAATCTCAAGAGTCCAAGTTTTTGTTCTGAAGTCGAAAAGTTTAAGTAGTGAAGACCCTCAATACAGATATTGAGTTTCGAGGCTAATGACAAAATCAATAACGCTTTGTATTTATGTAAATGTAAACTTGGGTAAATTTTAACATAAAATCAAACCGATTAAAATAAATTGCTCTGTGTAATAATATTGTTTCAAGGCATTCAATCAAAAATATTTGGTTGAAAGCTTAGCTAGCGTGAAACTTGATCTTGCCACAATTGATACGCCATACTTAAGACAAACGGAATTCATAATAATCAAACTCGATTCATACTGACGAGCGAGCTAAGTAAAGTGATACTTAACAATAGGATTCTTTCAAAATTGTAAAGTAAAAAAATAAATAAATACTTCAACCAGCTTATGCCAGTGCTTTTAGGTGTTTACACAAAAATAAAGAGTATATATGTTTGTAAAGAATTTTCTTTTTAAAGAATTCAATCAAGCGTATCGACGAACGTAAAAATAGTTCTTTAGTTTTAAAGGAAGGTGGCAAATTCACACTGCTCTCCTCATTGACGGCCGTGAATGTAAAAAATGTTAGACTGAGATTAAATTCAGGACAAATATATTTAAAAATGTTGATAACATAATAAAATTATTATTCATCAAATTGAAAAAAATATTTATGCCAAAAAGTACAGATACTCTCATCCCCCGATTTTCGCGATAATTTTTTAAATGTAGTTTCACTTAAACGCGGTCAAATATATTTCTTTGAAACGTTGTGTTAAAAGTAGATCCAAATATGGAACGTGCTCTCAAATATCCGAGACCTGCAAAATGCATGTGCATAGTATTAAGAAACATACAAATAATTGCACAGATATTTTAGTTAATTGTAGAATTGAGCTGAACAGTTCTTCTAATGATTCTGAGCCAGTTATTAAGAAAATGGTTAGAATATTAAAAGACAGCATCAAAAATAAGGATGAATGGCTTTTTAGTATTGTTATGTTTTGTTGTTTAAAACATATGACGCTAAAAATACCCACGATGCATAAGATGTACCTACAACAATTAGGATTTTCTGGCACGCATTTTTAAATATAACATGAAATCAATGTGTTCATTAACGGTTTTTTTTAAATAATGGAACCTATCTTATGATTTTGTATAACTCAAGTTCCCTTTTTTACGTGGTTTTCATTGACGCAGGTTTGTGGAAAACGTGTCTACTATGTATCGGAGAGGATGGGTTTATAAGAGTACATTTTAGAGTGATAAAGAGCTTAGTAAAATACGAACTCCAAGTTTAAACAGTTTATCGGATCATCTATTTGATAAAATCTATAAATGTATAATATTTGCATGAAACAAAAGTGCAAAAAAATAGATTAGAACGTTAACTAAAAATGTTTTTAGTGGCTGCAATAAACCAAGCCTTTCGTCTATTGTTTCTCACCGAAGGCAGCAGGCGGCGTTTCAATGTAAACACATTTAATCGGAATTGCTTATAAATTGAAAATGATTCGAAAGGAATCAATCACACGCCAAACGGTTTGCAGCCGTTACAACTCAAATGTAAACAATTTTCGTGGAAAATACGAAGCCGCCTTTCATTACCTATTGGACTTCCTTTTCTAACGAGCAAGCGTCTTTTCATCTGGAAATATTCTAGCAGAAAAGCGTTACGATATTTATTAAATTAACCCCTCAATAAAGCAATCAAAATTTTTGTGTAGGAATCCTATGTTTAAATTAAACGAATTATTCTACTTAATTATGCGGCAAACGCCGTGAATGCTATTATTATTTACCACCTTGCGTTGAATGAATGCTAGGTAAAGAAGTAATTAAAATAAACATTTTTATGGTAGTTGTTATTTTGATAAGGAACTTAATTGCATGGCTGAGAACTAAAACATAGTATACGATAGCCAAATGTTTTTTGAATGTTCGATTCTGTAAGTTGCTTTTGATGAGTGTTTATATACATATGTAAAGTTATATTGTTTAAATTAATACAAATTTTCATTGGTTTTTATATATAACTAGCTGGCCCGACGAACTTCGTACCGCCTCAGAATCAATAGATGTTGTGTTAATTTATTGGATGAATTAAATTCAGTTTGAATGAATACTCAAAACGAATTAAGTTCAATAAATGTTCAAAATTCAAAATGAAAAGTATTTAAATTACATTGAAATGATGTAATTCACGTGGCACAGTCGATAGATTTAAAGGAATGCAGTAGATCAACGATTTGATTTTGAATTGTGAAGTTTAAATGATCCATATCTTTTTTCTTAGCCCCAAGAATTGCTCGTTCACTCGACCAATTGTGATTTTTGTGATTAGATGTTTGGGAACATTTTGTTGATGAAACCGTCCTTTGTTGAGACGAAATTGCAAAAATTCGGTGAAATCGGAATCAATCCGTTCGATTCGTCAACAGGAACACGGCCGTTACTGACGATAGTCAGCAATTGCTTGGAGAAATCTTCGGCAGATGGATTGTTTAAAAATGCAACTCGCATGTTTATCGTTAGCTGAAGTTTCTTCACATAGCGCCACAGAGTCGATGTTTTGAGGCAAGCGTTTATTTCATCGGCAGGGGTCGATCTTGGAATGACTGGTAGTGTTTGGCGGAAATCGCCAGATATTTAAATCATTGCGCCTTCAAAACATCTTAAGTCATTGCACAGATATTCGATTGAGTGCTTCCAATGCGCGTTTGTGCGCCATTCATCCCCAGTTGATGATCTTACTTGCTACCAAAACTTTGGCCATTGCTGAGTGTTTCGCAATCTTGCATGTCAGTTTTTTAGTCGTTTGGAGGTTTAACGGCAATTTCAACGTTGAATGAGCCGTTCGGAATCCTTTTATCAACTTGGCCGTTATTCCAGAAGACGAAACTGCTACAGCAATTTCGGATCTCGCACGAACAGTCGCCATAATCAATGACATGAGAAATATCTTCCCAGTCCCACGATGTGGCGTTGGCATTCCTAACTTGACTAACAAAATGTCTCACATGAGGTAACACATGTCTTCGCTCTAAATCAAAGCCTGGTTATTTATCTCTTCATTCACCTCGAGATCGGGATTCCTCGAACTGACACGAATTCAATGTAAAATGTCTTCCGACATGTCATCCTTGTATTTGAAGCATGTCAAAATAATGATAGAAAATAATGTGCGTATCTGACTTGGAGATTCAGAAACAATTTCTTCAGCGATTGTCATGTCCCAATAAGTATCATTTTCAAGCAAATTGAGCTGTTGACATGCAAGTAGAAAGAAGCATTCGTCATTTTTCGGATGAACTGTGTAGTCATTCGGGTGATCAGGAACCGCATCGCTTTGCTTTTGACGTTAAAATTTCTTCGATATAGCGTTCCAAGTGTAATAACGTGTCATCTCAGAGTAAAGCAACGTTCGTGCAAAATATTGTTGTCAAAAATTTATCATACCTAATTATAAACATAACCTTATTTCAATATTATCTGATTTTCTTTCGTTTTCATTTCATATCATCGATTTCTTTTATTCTAATTCATATTCTAAATTTAAAATTATTTATAAGTCAATCGTATGCAAAAGAAGCAAAAACAAACAAATATAGAAAACAGTGCGATCTGGTGGATTTTTCTGAAACCAGCATACGACATTTTATCGTTTGAAGCTAGTTCGTCATTTGAAAATCTTGTTCTGTATGAAGATATTAATTTTCTTTATAATTTCTTTTCCGTGATATTTTTAAAATGTTTTAATGCTAATTCTGCTATTCTAGGCAAACACAAATTTAATAAATCAAAGAGCATTGAAATCCATGCAGTAATTCTCGAGATATACGTGGTGTAAATAACCCCACTTTGTTTTATATATAATGTGTATATGTAACATGTATAGATATATAAATAACTCAATAAATAAATTTTATAAATAAAAAAAACGTTAAACTCAATAATTAAAAGAAACAAATTTAAAATATGTAATCAGTTGAAAATGCTCGTCATGAGCGAAACAGGTCCTGATCATCTAAAATAAAAGTGGAATTAGTAAAAATAAGATTGAGTGTCAAAGTAGAAGTTAAAAAGATTGAATCGATTTTGGTGAGATAGAAATTATTCTTTAATCAATTAAAATTTTTTGGTTGAGTTTACCGTATTCTTCTTATGTATGCCTACAACACTCACGTCTCAACCTTCTTTTTTTGGGCGTGAGTGCTAAAAGAAAAAAAGTTACCTTTAATATATTTTATATTCAAAGAATAAGAGAACAAACAAAGTGTTGACAAATTAGCAGCTATAATTGCTGCGTATAAATATATTCACAACATTTTTTATTTTATTTTTAGATCTGTAAAACCACTGATACTTAGAAAATAGAAGATATTTCATATTTTATAAATCAAAATGGTTATAAAAAACATCAATCTCGCAGATAACTTGTAATCATTACGGGTTACCGTCATCCATAAAGATATTCGTAAAGATATCGAGTCAGTATTCCACCACAGTATTCGTAAATTGTTTTATGATAATAGTGATTTTTGTTTTCAGCTATTCTGTCATAAAATGATCGATGTTAGAGTTTTGTGATAATGCTAAATATTAGACGTAAAATACATATTTCAGCGCAAATGCTCACTGGTTGTCGGTACTCAATAAGAACGACGTGATAATAGAACTCATCTTGTCAACAAGGCCAATTGCCTAAAGCTTGTTTATCATCGTTTCCTGTCGTGATTTTTCCGAATTTCACAGATAGCGTGCTTCATTCGGTTCATTCTTCTTTTGCCATCAAAAAAATGCGAACATAGGTAAGTATGTTTGCACTGACAGAGTATTCTCTTTTGTAAACAGTACGTCCCGAGTGGTTTCTGTAAATTTGCGCCGCATAATAAAATATCAATATTTATTGACCGAATTGATGGTTCTTTGGTCGTTCCGAGCAGAAGTGACATAATGCAATAAATTTCTTCCGATAAAGTTGAAGTGCAAATAATACACGATGAATACAACCTTGGCTCTAGATTCAATTTATGTCTTGCTCAAGAGTGTACTGCTGATAGCCTGAGACTATTTATATTTTTTATTTCACTGTATATTTTTTCGTTCATACTAAAACATATCATAATATTGCTTTTTATCTTGTTATCTCTCTGAAAGATGCTCAATAGTTGTTGTGGAAATATTTAATAACAAAAATGTGTAAATTGTTTTAAATAATTATATCATCAAACATGAGAAAATTAGGTTCACATTTAATCTATAAAGAGTAAAATATTTAAAATTATTTACAATGCTATTTACTCTAGAAAATATGCTTTAATTGACCAAGAAGATCTAGCCGACACATCACTTAACGTACCTTATCAAAGAAGCGTTCATTTTTTATCCGTTTTCCAAAGATGAAGAAAGGTGTTTTCTGTAATTAAACTTTAATTTGATGTCATATTATTTTCAACTCCTGTATCACAGCAGCTAACGTTATTGAACGCCTGCCTTTTTCATTTTAGTGTCTACAGGTATTAATTCCCGTAAGGATAATCTATTAAATTGAGTTCAATCGTTGTGTTCATAAATTTACGCTGTACTAATCTTTCCTGAAATAGAGGCACAACGAGTTTGGTTATCATTTTCTCGCAACATTCTTTTATAATTCAAATATTTATTAACTGTTAATGTTAGACTTTATATACGTATGAAAAATAGGTACTCAATTTAGTTAAAGACTTCGCAATAAAAGTACGCAGGTATCCCTGTGTCGAAATCTATAATCTTAAGCCACCACAAGATTCTCCATGCCTCATATTCCATAAGAACAGAATATCTTTTTAAAGAACACAGATAAAGTCTTTCTAATAATAATAAAAATCATTAATAAAACTCTTTCGAAAGCTATAGCTCTTTCGTAACAGAAGGCTGTCACTTTTATATTATACATAGGAAAACATATAAATAATCCCCAAACTACCTCTTTTTAGTTGTCTTATACCCTCCTACTGACCCATTGTGTTCCAACGCATCGCCCCAACTTTTATTTTGAGTATTTAGTACCTTTTTTGGGAATCACTCTCTTATAGTTAGTTAGCTTTATATGGTTCAAAAAATACATGGCAATTCTTTTAGGAGAATAAATTCACACTACAAGACACTGAATAACAAATGTATAAATTTAAAGTGAAATATTGAAGAATTATTATTATTTTTTTATGAATGCATTAGCTTATTAATTTCATTAATCGATAAAAGCAAGCTTTCCAAAGTAAATATAATAATTATAAATAATTCACTCTTTAAATATTCAATACATTATATTTTTACATATGTTTGATGCTGTAGTTATTTAAAACATTTTTTTCTATAAATACCGAAACAATTGAGATATTTAGCGACTTTGGACTACTGGCATTGAGTATTCTAAGCTTTTGAATGTTATACGGAGGCTTTAAGAACGAAAAAATCATCTCAAAAAGGTACAGAGTGCTTTTTGATGTAAATTTTTTAGATCCTTTGTTTCCTTCCAAATCTGAAGCAAGAGCTTTTTTAGTGTACCAAACTATTTGACGTTCTGTCAAACTCGCTTTCAAATCTGTTCTTTGGGGCTATTATTTTATTTACTTAATACAAAAAATGACAGTTTTAATTTTTTGAATTGATAGCGCCGTATTTTTAAGAAAATGCTCCACTGAAGTAAATGAAAAAAATGTTCAATAATCTCTTAGAAATCATTTTTCTATTTTTGGAAAAACACTTGTGGGATTTTAATGCAAAACGTATTATTTCCAAAAATAAAAATTTTCAGTAGAGGCAAAAACTATAGCGAACAACACAAGCATACTATTATTATTGAATCAATTAAAAATCATACCATAAATTATTTTGAAGTACTCCATAAACTTGGCATATGGTAAAAAGTATTTTAAATTCGTCATTTCGTTGTATTTTTTTTCAAAACGCACTATTTCCTGGAACTATGTGTACTTTGTGTACAGAAAATAAACTCATTTTTTTTTTCAAACAATATAAGAAAATAAATTTAGGGAAACAAGTTGAAAAAAATATATAAAAAAAATATTTTTCAACAAAATAAGAAAAAAAATATATTTTATCCTAAGCAAAGAGACGATTTGCAACCAATGCGTCTGTGTAAGTATTTTTTTCGACTCAGCTCTAGCTGCGTGGCTTATAATTGGGTAAACATCAAGTTTCATTGAATAATTCACAAATCAATTGCAATTCATCCCTGAACATTCAATTACAAGTCATCCCTAAACGTTCGCAGAAATATGTACGACCAATATGTACGACTGTCAAATTTCTCAAGTAAGCCGA
The DNA here is from genome assembly GCA_031772345.1 of Himalopsyche anomala. NCBI lineage: Eukaryota > Metazoa > Arthropoda > Insecta > Trichoptera > Rhyacophilidae > Himalopsyche > Himalopsyche anomala. The sequence continues at coordinate 19,355,251 of CM062821.1, read as the reverse complement.
AAAAAAATCTCATTTCCGCGCACGTCCGATCGATTTTGATTCCGTCGTTAGTTTGGTCCTCTTCCTGATTTGGTTTCCTGTCAGGAATAAACAAAAATATTATCCTTTCCTTTACTGTCATCATAGCAGATCACAATGTTTAAAATAAACGGTCAAATTTGCCAAAATTTGACAGCTCAATACAAATAGTGCGTTTTTCAAAAAAAATTGTTACTCCGCTCAAATTTCTATTGGAAATAGTCCACTTTGCCGTAACATGGAAATAATGCGTTTTGAAAAAAAAGGTAGATCATTTCTCGTTGGAAATAGTACGTTTTGTAGAAAAATACGATTTTCAAGTTTAAAATCGTATTTTAAACTTGAAAACCTAAAGTAAACATCGCAAAGTCGTAAAGTAAACATTTTTTCGTAAAACTAATAATACCAGTCGATTCATTAGGTTTGAATTACCCTATCTGCATACCTAACTCAATATCGCTCATTTTGGAAATAGTTTTGCATTATAGCATCACACTTAACATTAATTTATGTTCATCGATAGAAAATGACGCAGATAAATCATTAGATGTTTGATTACTCCTAAGAAAGGTTATCAAAAAAAAGTCGACATAAAGTGACTTGTTCGAAACACCCAAATAGAAACGTAAAATGTCTGTTGCATAAAAGCGCTCTATTTTTATCTGAGAAAATATCAACTAACCGAATGAAGGTTCATTTTCAAGTGATCTTGGCGCCTAAGAAAGGGTACAAAAGAATGTTGACGTACAAAAATAGCTCCGAATATTTTTACCTTTCACATTCATAAAAATATATGTGCACACAAATAATGTTTTTATGTAAGCAAATATTTTATCTTCTATCTTACTGTAGCCATATTTTAGACGGCAAGTGTAAGTATCGATGTCATCGAAGAATTTTCAGAGTACGTTATTCAGTATCCATTTATAAGATGATATCTTTCTATACAACATTGAATTGATTTATGCAATATGAAACTGTTTTCTAAATAATATTTAGTTCTATATAAATAAATAAGTTTTTCAAAAAGGTTAAAATGCTATACTAATAAATTACTATATTTGGTAAAATAAATACAATTTTAGACCGGTAGTCGCTCGTTAAGATTGTATTTCTAACTGACCCATAAAATTCATCTACACATTTACATATAAAATCCAGATATATATTTGAATAATAAATCAACTACCCTTGACAAAACAGGGGGCTTGAAAATTTACACATACATACAGCTATAAAATTATACGAGAATAAGAGTGAGCAGCTCTAATTAATAGCGATATATTCAGTGTTGTTTCAATATAAACTTAAAGTAAAAATTATTGGTCTTTTAAGAAAGATCGATATAGTTTAAAATAGTATTGCTAATTGCAATATTATGATTTTTTTTTATTATTTCGTTTTTAGTATCGATTATATTATGTATTCAAATTAGTAATTTCAGTAAACCCCAATCAATAAGAAACATGTTTCTTAATCAATATATCAGTACTGTGATAGCAAACTGCCGTTTAAATAATTGTTCAGGAGAGCAAAAAAAGTTATTTTGAAATCAGTCCGACAAGTTAGTTTATAAGATGTTTGCGAGAATTTTATATTTAAATAAGCGCAATCAGCAACCCAATATAAAACTTTCAACATTTATTTAAAAAAAATGAAGTTTATTTGTTATCTTACATTTTAAGCACATACATATTTTTGCCATATCAACTTTTTTCACATTTGGTCAGATTTTACCCATTAACACCACTTACATTTCTCTGCCACAACAATGAAATATAGCATAAGTCAAATAAAACAATATTTTTGTTGTCAAAGATGTAAATTAGCACCTAAATTATTTAATCGTATCACCTATAATGCGATAATAAGATGGCAAGAGGTGATTCCTTCAACATAACTTTGTGACGAATAAAGTTGCAGATATAATATTTTGCCACTTATAGCCGTTTGTCATCACAGTACCGATATTTTGTTCTTAAAATGACATTGGTCTAAAACTGTAAATTCTTTATTAAGTCAGAGGCGTCAAGTTATTTGTGATATTTCAAAACGCTCACCAGAGTCTCATCTATCAGAATATCAAGAAGAGTTCCTTTTAGAAGTCTTTACACTCCTCTTGTTAGGTGTTAAATATATTCCATATATATTTTTCTTCAACTTTGGTAATAGTGAATGGTTCATTTATACCAAATGTACATACATATACTTAAAATGCATTGAATATTTTTTTAAGATTATTAGTAAAATTATTTTTACATCATACATTGTCTGTAGAATGTAACATCAAACTAATGTATCCGTTCGCAAAACAATTATAATCTATTGTTATTTTCGTAAATTAACGAGAGATGAACTTCTTATAAAATATCAAATAATTATGTGATAAATATAAATATTTTTATAGCTTTTTCATTAATTTATACCTTCAACGCATGACAACTTTTTGATAATAATAATAGATTTGTGACTAAGTATTTTTATATATTTTTTAAAGATTCAAAGTTTGGCTAATCAAGTAAAATTAATTTGTTAATGATTTGATAAAAAAGTCTCCTTAAATAAGCTTTTTCCTTAATTGGAACAAATACTTTTGCAAAGTATCTTTTGTTTTCGGCAAGTCACTTAGTTACATTGAATCGTTAAGGCTTAGCTACTTTCAAATGCTTACTTAAGCTTAAAAAATCTTACATTATGTAAAGATACGGAACGGAAAAAGCTACACTTCACAAAGAATAAATTGTTCGTGTGGTGTACGTTTATTGATCAAGAATTTTAGATAAAATTCGACAAAGTTTTATACAGCTATTAAATAGAGATATTTTGTCTAAAGTATTCTGTTAAATTGTAATTAAACATGAATATTTGTTGTATCTGAAATAAACTTTAAGTACTCTAAAAGGTAAAAGAAAATAATATGTATATTATTTAGCTACTATATAACTAATTATTACTACAATAAATTTTAAGCGTAGACTGCAAGCTTCCTAAAACAAAACAAAAGTTGTTGTTTATATGTTTGTTTAGTTTGGGATAGCTCATTTTTCAACTACATAGTTTAATTACAAGAAAACTTAATTACAGTAGAACGAATGATATACATACATATCTCGTTGGCAGTAAAATAAATTATCGCAGATATTCTACAATACGTGTACGATAAATCATTTGTTTTCGACATTTTCAACAAATCACGCATTTTGAAATAATATACAATATTTTAGAGAAAATTTTCAAAGAACCAAAGAACATTCTTGTGATTATCAGAAATGAAGCATATATGGATTGATCGGTTGATATGTCAACTATGTGATCAAATATTTTTTAAATAGTTTGACAAAAATCGTTAGTGTAAACTCAAGTGTAAAATTACTAATATACTCTAGCTGTTTGTTTCCACGGTTCATATTAACCTAAATACCCGCCCAGGTGTCGCTCTAGATGGGTCTAATCAGATAAATTGGCCCGAGCTATTTGCCGTCAGCCCTTTATCGGAAACTTTACAGTCCAGAGCCTTTCATATCAGTGCTATTCATCATTTCATTTACACGACATTTCTGAGCGATTTCAGTCAAAATACGCTGTTCTAAACAACACATGTAATCTTTACGGTAGCTTTAGAAACAAATGTTATGTTGCGTAAAACGATTGCAATACTATGTACCTAGAAGAAAAAAATATTATTCATTAGGAATATTTCTGCAAAACTAATATCATGATCGTTTTATTGAATAACGAAATGATAAATTAAATTTACTAAAATGTGTGAGTACTTAAATATTGAAACAAAGATGATATTTCGTCAAAGATACTGTTGAGACAAACAAAAAGTATCATGAAAAGTATTGCTTTCGTTTGTAATATGCTCGCTTTTACAATGCACATAAAATATGTTCTTATCTCAAATAATCTTTATATTTCGATGTTATTTGTAAATAATATTACGTTACATACATTTTCAAGTACTGTATATGGCTTTATTCACTCTTTTTAAAAATCAAAGACGATTTGATCATCTAAATTTCTAGCCTATGAGCCAGTGTATTCGCGTTCTGACTAAATCGACTTTACTTGAAAAATGATCGTTTCTTAATTTTTCTTTTATATTTTGTAACACTAAATGATGACTTTATATTTGCGTGCAATTTCATTTAATTCAAGGTGTTGATAACTATAAATTAACAACCAGCCCAATAACTTCAATAAAACAATTTAAATTTGCAACTACTTTGACATATATTGACAATTATAGCCAAAGTCAGAAAAAGAGTCTGTTGGAACTGAATATAAATAATTATCTTGAAACAAGATATGTGTTTTATCTTGCAGATTTGTTAAATAGAGAATTTCAGATAAAACATAAAGCTTCATAGCGAAGTGCTTTTTAGCTCGAGAAACGAATAAAAGTATTTGTCGAGTAAGTAAAATGAGAAGAAAGCAAGAAGAAAGTTAATAGAATGCCAACACTGATTTTTTACTTACATATATGTATACGATAAAAAAAAACAAACTGCTTCTACGTCCATAGACTGTGAATATATTCTTTGCTCGCGCATTGCCCCGGGTAACGGCCAACTCATATATGATTTTATTCACGTTTAGATGGAATTGACATATTTTTATCCTAGTATGAAATGAAATTATTTTTGTCGATGGAATTGGAAATACGGTAAAAAATTGTATGACTGAAATAACATTGTTATTAGAATATTAGATTGAAAATTTGAAACTCAATTTAAAGAAATGGAAGAATGGATTTTTTTTTATAAATTGAAATACACTTAATACTAAACTTTCCCTCCAACTCAATTGATTATAAATGGGACGTATCAGAAGATCTAGATAAACACTAGTCCATTCCCAATCATATCCTTTTATCAATATTCTCGTCAGAAATGTTACCCTGAGCAAGTAACAAATAGATCTCGTAGAAAAATACCTCTCGAAATATGTCCCAAATTGAGAGTGAACTAAGGAAAAAAACTTATAGCTTGTATTGAAAACGAAAATATTTTATTTTAGATGGAATCCGTTAAAATACAATACAATTAAAATAAACAAATACGGTGATAGCTTCCCAGTTGAATTTATTTTTTATTCTTTATTGCTTGACGACTCAACGGATGTTCGAGATCATGACAACGATAATGTTTTTAAAACAGTATTGTATTACTTTCAAAAAGTCATAAACCAGTGATTGTCTTTTTTGTCTTTTTCGTCATTGCTTTCCAAGGCGACTAGGATTTACTCAGAATCTCATTTATCATGAAACGATTCTATGCGGCACTGGTAACTGTTTAATTTGTTTTATTACGACGCTCCTGTATTGTTATGATTCTTATCTACAAACTGCTTGGATATTTAATTACATTTCGAAAAACAAAACTCGATTCTGTATATTTTCTTTCTATACGATAATCTAGGTGTGCTGATTTCAATACCGTAATAACAAAATGAACAGCAAATTATACGCCGTCTCTCTAAATATAGGCTTGGAACTTCCCTAGGTTTAGTTTATTAAGATTCCACATAGGCGCATTATTTGTTTTCTTTATTTTTAGTTGGCTGTGCTGTGATTGTTTTATTTCTAGCATATTTTTTCCAGTCAGCCTGGTTTTTCGCGAGAATATGGCCAGTAGCATATTATATTATATTACACCCGCTGGGGCGCTGTTTGTCAGTTGGGTCGCGAGACGTGATCTTTTCCCTTTGCGATTCACAATTTGGTGATTTTCCGGAGAAAAATACGGGGAATTATCATTTTTCTCTGTATCACAGTAAAAACACAGATGGATTTTAATGATGTCTCCTGAAAAATATTAAAATTGACTGATCAATCAGTTAGCTATATGCTTTATTTCAGTATAGGTTTCATAAATATTTAATTGTAAAAAAATTAGGTTGTCATTGGAAATCATTTATTCGATTAAATCGGCATTGGAGATCTATTATAGATCATCTATATCTAAATTGTTATGAGTGTAACACTTAGAAGTAGATCTTCTTATCAACTTTATACAGTAAAAATAAAACGTAGATATGTCGTTTGATTATTTCTGTTCTCCATACAAGACAAGAATTATACCGTAGCTGCGACGTATAAGTTTTAAAACAAATAAATCTAACGTAATAATTGAAATATAGGAGGAAGTTACGCGAAGTCACTTGATTCGCTTCAGAAGAAAATTGTGTTTACTTTCATGAATGGAATGTGGTACAGTTTGAAACAAAATTTAGAGTAATCTGAGAAATATTGAGTTAAGTTAACGAAAGTGGAAGTAAATGAGTGCCGTTTGTTAACATGAGAAACTGAATTAATATTACTAATTTTACTGTAAATGCGATAAATTTAAATGATGTTTGTCATTTTAAAAAATGACTATGAACAATATTAATGACAGAGTGCACACTAGAGATCTTTTTTGGAATATATTTTTATAACAAGATTTTTCAATAATATAAAAATATATATAATATATGTTATTTGCGATGTTTACAATAAAGTAAATTCCTGAATACCGTATGACGAGTTTCTTTTATAAAGTAAAAAAATGTTGACATCATTTATGCCGAGCCGTGTATTGAAAGATTTTTAGTTTAACAAGACATCAACTAATTATTATTAAATATAAAGAAACGTTGAAAAATATTTTTAGCATTTCTCTGAACGAATAGAAAACTTTCTAAAGGCAGTTTTTTTAGGCCTAGTTTCCTGCGGTAATTGAAAAGAAACTTGCTTATATTACTTTTAGGGCTGTGTGGAAAGTAAAGTTGTTAGTTGTACGTCCCTTCCGTGAATTTCCCTGTAAATAGTTGACTCGGAATTCGTTCACCAGCGTATTTCCCCCGAAGTCATAAATTAAATCAAAAATAATATGAAAACAGAATCAGTTTCAACTGAGGGTTTCGTTACGTTAAAAACTGTTTTCGGCTTTGGGAACATTAAAAATATATTTCACTTAAGTTTTGATTTAAATTCATTAATCATTGACGGTGAAATAAATAATTGTATTGATGAAATAAAAAATAGAATTGTTCTTACAATTTTCCGGTTTCAAATTTTTAGTGTTTGTCGAATAATAACGCAGTTATTTAGGTTTGTTTTAGTAAAATTATATTTGTAAAACTTCGTTTAAATATTGTTAAGTGTGTGCTAGTGGAATACTAAAACAATATGAAGTAAGGTTAATGTTTTGAAAAATTCATATAACCAAAGAATATTTCCTTCGGACACGAATAGTCAGTGTCTTTGCGAGAAGTAGCGGAGCAGGTGAAAGGATTACCTGCGATTCCGCACGCCCTACCTCCTCTAATTCCCTATTAGGTAAACACGACCCAAAGAAGCATTTTAGTGAACGTTGATTCGATACAGGGATTTTAGAATTTTAACAAGTTATAAATATTTTTTAACATATTTATGCAAAAAATAACTGGAACAGAAAAAAATGGGATGAAAAATCCATCTATCATAGTTTAAACCATTTTTTTTGCTCAAGTAACAGAAAACAACGATTAAAATATACGTACAATTTATTTATTGATATTTTTAATCAACTCTACATATATACCAACTCAACAATCACCCCGTGGTGGTCTAGTTAGGTAGTTTCTTGCTCTACCGATCAGGCGGGTCTGGGATAGTTCACGGTAAGGTCAATGTCAAATGTAAGATTTTTCAATAAAAAAATTAAGATTGAAGACATGGGTGATTATGATGTCAATTTACCTTGAGTTGATCTTAAGTGACTAACAACAAATTCTCATCAAGTTTTTCTCGTATGATCTTTCAACTTTAAAATAATTGGCGAATTGACTTTAACTGTAATGCCAATGTAGTGTAACAAAATTAATTAAATAAGAACACATTATCAATATTATAATAAGTTAACTTATTGAAAAAATCCAGCTAATATGCCTGCTTTGGCAATGAATACGTATGAGTGGTAAAGGTTAAAATGATTTGTAATAACAATCCATTAATTCCATGAAGAAATCCCGTCAACCATAATCCTAAATCCCGACAATGCTAAAATAGCAATTAATTAAAAATTGTTTAATTGACATTTTTTTTTAAATATATATGTATATAGTTAAAATAAAATACCTCGTAAGAACAAGCGAATTATATTAAACCTTTCACTGGCTAAATGTCATTGTATAAATGATTGATTATAATGAAAAGTAATCACTATCGAAACTATTTTTGACGGTATTTTCAAACCAATTAATAGGGCATTAGACGATGAAAAATTTCTTAAGAAAATGTTGAGTCGAACGTCTTTATCGCTGATGTCATCTCCCTTTCAGGATAGTTAATAGGATTTGTACGATTAGTCGTGTTCGCCTTTGCTCTATATATTCTCAGATCAGACGTCACACTACGTCGGCAGTCACTCTCCAGCAGCTTATGTATTAAGTTTCTATCGATATTTTCATCTAAGAGGTAGGAGATTACCAATAATATATATAACGGAGAAGTAATTAGTCGAGGCATTTTGGTTTTTTGAGCAAATATTATTTTTGTGAATAAAATACTCCATCTAAGCATGATAATGAAACTACAACTTGTATCATGGTTTCCTTTACTTTATAAACTGAACATATTTTTTTAATGTTACATCGTATATTTAGTTATAATGTTACATGACAAAATAATTAAAATTGTAATTAAAAAAACGAAATTTTATAAAAAATGTTTTTTTAATGTCAAGTAAGTTTTTACGATATCGACTGTACAAAAGCAAAAGTACAGAGCCCATGGTTTTTTATAAACAGATTTTTTCGATATTAACAAATAAATTTTGAAAAAAGAATGGTTTGTAAAAATTGCGACCAGGAAAAATTGGGATTTGATTGAGTCAATAAAACATCAGTTAATTAGCCTTCATGCACTTTAAGGTCGTATTTAAATCATATTTTGATTTTGGCTCAAAATCATCAAAAAACGTATGTTGTGTATCCTATATTTTTTTGTTTGGGTTACGTTCTTTTACTTTTTCAAAGTCGATATCATAAATTTTATAATATAAAAAATAATTTCCTAAAAAAATAGGACTTTTGGATGTTGTAATAACAAATATCACCAAGAAAAGGTTAAGTTTAGTAGTATAACTTTTTTTATATATATTCAATTCGATATAAAAAAACGATATGTACATATGTAAACTTCTGTAGCAAATTAAATTAAAGAGTGTTTTTTTAGTGATTTTTATTACTAAATTTTAAATGATACAAAAGTATCTTTCTGAATGATCCCTCTTAAAAGTATGTACCTCTATACCACAGCGAATTAAGAGTACATCCAATCCTTTTTTAACGCGATGTATTGGTTCCAGAAAGTGGCGCGAATCCGCGTAAAAAAACATAACTTTCATATAATTTAATAAATTGCTTTAAAAAATGGGTCCAGGCGAGTATTAACCCGGCAATTTTACCAAATGAAACTGTTAAAATATATTTATAAAGTATCAACATGTATTTATTTATCATTTTTAGGGTGTTTACTGTCAATTACCATTATTACACACTTTAAATTTATTAATCTTTGATGATTTTTTAATTATATGTTAAATGTGTTAAACATTTTAATTTTGTGTAATTATAGAATCACTTCTATTGTAATTTATAAATTCTTTTCAATGTCAATTGTTGTTTACACCTTTTCATTTCAATTTGTTTTTGTATAAATAGCACTGTTAGTTGATATTTCTTCATGAGCGAAACTGGTCCTGACCTTTTTAAATAAAGTGGAAATAAAGTACAAAGGAATATTGTGTTTATATTATTGTATTTATTTAGTTATTATATATTGTATTTATTTAGTACTACTGATTTGCCCAAAATATCAACGTGACTCGTTGTTTTTTTAGCTCTCGAGAATTTCAAAATCTTTAAACCCAGGAATTTGCCGATTTGCCTAAAATACCAGCGTGGCTCGTTTTTTTAGCTCTTACAAAACCAAAATCCTATAATTTTTCTGGATTTGCTAAAAAATTCTCAATCCCGAAATCGAACGGGATCCCGGGATTGGAGAGCCTAGTCACTATCACTATCAACTAGTCAAAGATAATATTCTTGAAGTGCTTTACAAATATTTTTTCTGTTGTTTCTGGAAACGTTAAAGGATATTTTAATGAAGATATCATACAAACCATACATATAAAAGCACATGTTTTATATGATTAATATAATACGTATATACCCTTTTTTCAAAACATTATTATTAGAAATGTGTGTAAAACATAAATCTTTTACAAATCGTAAATCTTCAACAAAAACACGTTTCATTTTATCAAACGGAACAAAGATTATTAAAAACAAGTACCTGGCTCTGTTCGTAGGAAATTCCGAATATTTCCAAGCCAGCACTACGCGTTTTCTTTTTTTTTTCAATATAGGTATACTGATACTCATGTGATATTATTTTGTTTTCACATCCAATGTTATGGTAGTGGGTGTACAACTGTTTTTAGAAAACAAATCCTTTCTCAAAGCCATATAAGGATTTTGACAATCAATTCAGAATGGAAACCTGTGCGAATAGTGTTTTTATCAATAGAAGAAAAATACATCGATTCGCATAGTAATAAGTGATCACACAAGAAACATTTTCAATAACATTGTTTAATAAAAAGTATGCGGTGATGTATACTGAAAAAATATGTGAAATTTTCAACGTTCGTTTTTGTTGTATTCAGTGATGTTTACTGTACAGTTAGTAATCTTATTTTAAACATGTTAAAAGCGAATGCGGCAAATATTTTAAATTTTGAACTAAAATGCATATTAAAAATATTATACATATTCAATGTTTTTCGATAAGAATCATTGAAAAACCATAATTCTTACAATTCAAGCATTCTGTCAGTGTTTATTCCCTTACTCGTGATATAGCATATATTGTGTAATTTAGAATTGAACCAGTGCATTGAGCTACATAATTAATGCTAGTGTTGACCATTGTTTCTTTTGAAACGAGAGATTACTGCGCGGGAAATTCAAAGGCTGAGCAAGTCAATTCAACTAACGATACGCATACTTTCAATATTTTTTCATTTTTTTTGTTGGCTTTATGTTGTTAAAATTATCATCATTTAATTTATAGTCATATGTAGATCAAAATAAAACAATAAAAATAGCACAATTATTATTTTTTGAATTAAATAAAATCAAGCATAAACAAAGACAGCAATAAGCAAAATAGAACAAATTATATACCGCTAATAAAGTTATTTAGATGTTTAGTAAATTTTGTTAACAATTGCATAAATTTTCAGGTCGTTTTTCCATAAACTATATATACTTCATCTAAATTAATTTCCTGTTCTGATATTGGGAAAGATTTAACTATAATAAAATGATCCAAATGTTGTATTTCAAATTTATTCATGTTAATCTGGGTTAATACAATTTAATAAAATATTATTTAAATACTAATAATGGAGTGCTCGCCAACCTAGAACGTTTGCGCGGGGGTACTTGAACCACCGCGCGACTGCTTAGCCTTAGAGAGAGGGGGCTGGTGTTGATACTCTTCCCTATCCGCCAGCAGAGGTATCAACTAATATTATCCATCACCCTGGCTTGTTTTTAGTGTACAACTAACTCTAGAGTACGGTCCCTCTCGAACGTCGTCGATATTGTAGATTTTGACACACTTAAAGTTTCTACACCAACGATATTCATAGCGTAAGAATCTCTTTTGACGAGACTCGTACTTATTATGTTCACATATAAGAATATATACAAATAAATCAACTGGAAGAAAAATAAAAAAAGAAGTCGACTAAAATTTAGATACCTAACATTGGCTTGTCTGAGCATTACATTGCGAAGGCTTATGATAATACTTATGTTAAGTTAAAAAAGATTATAAATTATAATCCAACAAATATTTGTTTCGTTTCAATCTATTATTTTTCTCAAAATAAATGATAAGCATTTAAATCAAGGTCATATTAAATATTACAATTTACTTTACAAAATGAAATACAAACTAAATACAAAGAACATTGACTTATAAATCAACGTAGGAAATTGGGATACGCGGTGCGGTCTACCCCTACACAAGTAAATCTTGATAAAGGCAAGCAAGCGCCTTAAGCAAAGGGTAAGGATTATTTAGATAGGTCCAATGCTTGCAATATTTGAAAGATAATATAAAATGCCGACCGGTATCTGATGTCCAACTTTGAATTGGTAAAAGCTAAGGGTTAAGTGCCAGGAACGACTGTACAAATGGTAGAATGTTTCAAAACAGCGAAGTAACCCAAACAATCGGATGCTTATATAGCTTTAATACTTCATTGTTTGCCTATATGAAATTAGACAACGTATTCAGACAGATAATTTCAATTTCAAAAGAGTTAATAAACCCACTCATTGGGAAAGGCAGGTAGCTTACAATATCATTATTATACTACTTATCTCGCATACAAAAATATTACGTGACAAAATTCAGCAGTCATTATTGTTCTAGAATAATTGACTCGCGTAGCTAAAGTTATTTAAATTTTGCCGAGAGAAGTGAATTGAAATCAGAGTACATTTTTTAATATTGAAAATTATTTTTTTCAAAAGATTTAAACCTTTAGAGTAAAAATGAAAACACGTACGTAAGTTTTGTGGAAAAAAATATAATCGTTAATATTGATACCGAGTATTTTGAAATTTAATATGATAAACTTACTTATAGTTACGGTAGATTTTTTTGTGCTTTAAAATATTATTTTATAATGTATTATTTGAATCGTGAGTTTTTTATGCAATTTAAAAGCTTACACACGTTAACACTGAAGAGCAAAAAGGCAAAAGAGTAATCGTTAAGTAAAGTAAAGTACATGAGAGGATTAAGTACACGTTCCAGGTGGAAATTTTGAGTTACAAAATGTGTTCTGGGCGTCACCCGCTACTGAACTTGCTGAGTGTGATTATCAACTTGTTAAAGCTTTGAGTTATCAAACGCGTCAAGAAAATCTTTTGCACACAAAAAATCATTTTTGTAATACAATAAAATATCTTTCTCATAAAATGAATGATGTAATTTAATTAAATGAATCATCGATTAAAACCAAAAAACTCTGTTTACAAAAGATAATAAATATATTGAAAAATAAGAACAGAAAACAAGAAACAACTATTTTAAAAACTGATTTAAATATATGGAAGTCTATGTATTGTAAAACTCGAATAATAAATTTGTACTGAATCCCCTTTTTATTTAATAAAATCAGGGTCGGTTTCGCTCACGACGAGCATTATCAACTGATTACAAAGTATTGATAGTGAAGACCCTAAAAGTGATGAGTATTGTGTTTTTTTAAAATGTTTCAAAGACTTTAAAAATACAACCAAAACGAAGAGAGAAATCATTTTTTTTTTTAAATAAATATGAAAATAAGCTATTATTCTATAAACAATCTATTCGATTTTGTGAGTATGAAAATCTTAAATTGATTGATATTCTTTGAACAACCGGAATGAAAAGTACAACACATGGATAAACAACAACAAAAAAGATTGTACGGACGTAATAATCTAAGCATATACTTCAAATTTTCGGTATGATATCACATGACTATTTTATGAAATTCATTTCATCGATGTTTGTATTTTTCTTTCCCAATTGCTGCGAAATATAAACGCGGGTCGCTGGATGTTAAGTACCCCTCAGGGCTTTCTGTCGGCGGCCTCGTTAATTGAGGAAGGTTCTGCTACTACAAGCTTCCGCCAACTTTATTGGCAAATGACATTTTGTGTACAAGCTACGACTGAAGCTTTTTTAATCACATAAAGTTGTTCGAATTGCATAATTCAAATATTACGAAGATTAATAATGCTGCGCATAAAAATGACGACGTAATATATGGGGATGAAATTTAAGTGTCACCAATGAAAAAAGTGATATAATATAATATTACGATAACATAAATTTAAAAAAATGAGAGGAAATGATATTTTATTAAATAACGCTGGCGGCGTGGTCGAGTGTCAATGACATCAACTTAGAACACGGAGGTGGCGGGCTCAAATCTCTGTACGGAGATATTTTATAGATCGATTTATGGATTTATGTTCGAAAGTTATGTATGTCTTGAATTCCCCTTCCGACTCACCTATCATAAAAAAACGCGTATAAAAAACGTAGCAAGAGCGATTAGTTGATCACTAGTCCTCTCCATGCCCTATGCTTCTATCCCCACTCTCTAAGAGAGGTCGAGCAACTGAGTAACAAGCAGATCCCATAGAAACTTTTCTATGGGACCTATCTCCCACAATTCTATTCCAAAAACGGACAAAGGAAAGCAATTAGCCAAGTTTTGTTATATTCTTATCCTTATATTCATACTCTCTCTGAAAAAAAGAGAGGTTGAAAAACTGATTAACAAGAAATTTTCGTAGAAACAGTTCTGTTGAGATAAACTTCATTAGCTGTCCATATGCTCCGAATTAGGAACGAACATGGTAAAAAAAAAATATATATATACCAGATTTTAAATAACTCTATAAAATAAATTAAATTAAAACATTTTTACAACAAAGTATGATCAACTAATTAAATTGTTATGTTCACAATACTGCCATTAAGATAGGCACTGCAACGTCGTTAAGTTGTATCAGTAATCCCAAAAATATCAGCTCCATTTTAAAATTCTCCTAGAAATAAATGATCCCCATTTTTTTATTGCACTTACGACTATGTACTTCTTTATTAATTAAAGGTGATTAAATTCTTTAAAATCCTGACCCATATGTGTTTAAAATCACAATTATTTTACTCTCGTTGTTTTAAGGTATGTTCTCCATTCATGGTGTCAAAATTAGCCAGATTTGATTGCCCTTCCAAGTTGTGAATCCGTAAAACCTTATAGCCTCTAAGAGACAAGCTTATCCTCTTAATATTTTTTAAGCTTACTATAATATTTTTTAAGCTAAATATAATTTGATTTAATCATCGATTCAAATATCTCAGTCGTGATTTTTGACTTGTATTGCACACTAATTTTGTCAACAAATTTTAACTTAAACCTTAAATCATTGTTTAAAAGGCACTCATATTTGCAAATGAAAAATTAATGTTAGTTTTAATTACGATAAAATGAAGTCACAACATGTCACAACTTTCAACATTTTGTGATGTTTGGAATGTAGGGAAAATCGCGCAAGGCACGCAACCCCAAAAACACATCGATTTTTGTGGTTGGGTAACTGCCATGAAATCGTTTTTGAACAAAACATTTACATTTAATATATTTAACATGATACAGCTTACAGTCAACACAAAACATGTGCATTAGTTTACAGAGGTTTCTTGAGTATTGTTTGTGAGCAGCGAAATGAAAAGGTAACTTATTATTCACTTCCTGAATGAGAAGTTACGAAAGCAATATATAATACTTGACTAGTGTTTTCTGAAGAAAATTCCTGCAAGACTGTGAATCTGTTTCATAGTTATAACATGAATACATGTTATGAACAATTTTAGTTAATCCACAAGTTTTGTTGATTTGAAGAAGTTATGCTTGAAGGTTGAAATGTTTTTGCAATTTGTTTTTGGAATTAAATTTTTCACTCCCAACCGGAAAGTAAATATTGAAGCAGAACTTGATTAATTAAACTTGGACGAAACAATAGTGTGAGAGAGCAAAAAACATAGGCGTGGAAGGCTTTCCATTAAAATATGCTTCCGATTCGTTTCTTTTAAATTCTTTTTCATATCGTAGTATTGTGTAATATCATCAATTTAGTCGGTTCATCATTTGTTAAGACTTTATTTTTCTTTAGAAGGTCGCTTTTGTATCTCAATTACTTCATCCATCATGTAACAATGTATCAACGTTAGTTCAGTGAAAATATTTTATAAAGCAGGCTCGTCGTTTTATAATAACACAATAGAAAAATCTGGATGACAAATATGAATCGAAACTGTCTTACTTTGAATATAAGTAGATTAATTATGACATTCGTTTATAATTAACGTCAAATTTAACAAATTTATTTTATAAATTGAAGTGAATAAAGAAAACAAATATTTAAAAATTGAACTTGTAATTATTTCCTTATTATTTTTTTTACCATGTTCGCTCCAAGTGTTGAGCATATGTATTTCTAATAGAGTTTATATCAACAAATAGTTTCTACGAGAGCTGCTTGCAACTCGGTTGCTCAACTCTATTAAAGGATAGGGATAGAAGGATAGACTAGGATATGACTAGTAGTTAGCTAATTGTTGTTGCTACGCCCTGTTTTTTTATGATATAATGGGTAGAAGAAGAGAATTCAAGGCATCACATACCTTCGAACAAAAATCCATATGTTGAAAAAAAAATCTATCTATAAAAACTCCCCGTGATGAGATTCGAACCCGTAACCTCTGTGTTCTAGTCAAATGACGTTGACACTCGACTTCGTAGACGGAATTTCACTGTACATTATACTTATATTGGTATTTAGGGCGTATTGTCAAACATCTAATCTGTGTAATAAATAATTAAATATGTCATGGATAACAATAAAGCTTAACTCAAAAAGCTCAAAAGCAATTTAAGGTATATACAAATAAAACTATCGTTTTTTTAATACGAATATTTAGGTAATAGATACACGTTTTTTTATTGATTTTTATTAAATAAAATACAAGGAATTAGTTTTAATGATTGTTACATTTTACAGCCACGTTGAAATTTTATCGCTGCTTGAACTATGAGATGACGTAGCTTTACGATAAAGTATTTATTGGTTTAGCTAGGGAGTTGTTATCGAAAAAATCCATAAATAAAGAGATTTGTAGAAATTTATCGTTTTAATGAATCTTTTATGCTAAGTAATAGATATGTTGATAAAATTCAGTAAAAAAGAAATATTACTGCCGCAAAGTTGACAATAAACAAATTTGACTAATAGTGGCGATAAAATATTACAAGCGAAAAATATTTGTTTATGCACACTGAGTTCAAACAAATTGATCTCCTTGAAATAATGTATATGATTTCGTTGAATTTTTATTCTGATCTTCATTTGCATTGTAAATGAGTAATATTTTGAGTTGATAGCTAAGCCGATCTTAAATGTTGGAATAAATATTTACCCACCGGAAAAGGCTTTTCCGTTGAATTTAGTAGGCGGGTTTATTTCCACGGAATAAAGGGTACAAACACTTTGAGTTTCTGGAAACCCCTTCCGTATAATTGTTGACCCTTATGAAAAGTGTACACATAACAGTAGATTGTACAAATAAACGACAAGTTTTATGAACATATTTTGTAATATTATGCGCAGAGAAGTTCAGTATTAGATTTTTTTGTTATTATATTTTCAAATTTTTGTATGTGAACGTTGATAAATTAAAAGTAATTTCTTAACCTCCTCCCACAATTGAATTAGTTTTTAAAAAAAATATTTTCAATATTATTCAAAGCAATATATTTATTTTCTTTTTGGCCGGTCAAACTTAATATTAAACTATAATATTACTAAGTAAAAATTAAACAAGAACAACGGTAATATATATATATGTATATATTACCTCTGTTTTTGTTTAATTATTACTATATATATATATATCTTTAAATATACAAACCTCATAAATTCCTTCTGAACTATTACTATTATAAAAGTATATATTATATTACAGTCCTTAAAAAGTAACAAAAAAATCATACTTGAGTCCAGTTCAAACTAAAGTATTATACACAAATGGAATTTCTCATGAAAAATCCCAATAGCAAAGAAGATAAATCCTAACATTTATAATAATTACAATAATCGACGTCAATACCACTAAAACATACGATTTGCAATATAATTCGGCCATTAACCGAATAACGAATGATTAAACTGACACATTCTTGTAAATAACAAAAGATTTGATTTTTTATAAAAAACATTTAACGTCATCGCCATTTTATTATATTAGCCTTATCAGACTGACAATGAAAACATTCATCCGAGGTGACAATAATTATCAATAAAATTTTACCGAATACTGTGCTAAGCAATTTTAATAGCTTTTGCTAAAATTTTCAAATAAAGTAAAAAGTAATGATCCATCGTGTGAACACTGGGGCAAACCAGAATACGTGAAGTACAGTATCGTTTATATATACCATGCGAAGTGTATTTAAATAGCTATGACAATAGAAAGCATTAAAAATAAATTGGGCACTACAATAGCTATTAAAGTTTTGCGTTTATTTTTAAATATAAAATAAATAATATTATATAGCGAATCTTTTTTTGTCTGCGTGCCGAAAATCCTCAAATATTATTTCTTAAATGTGCAGTGTGCCCAAACAGTAAAAAAAAGTAACAAAATAGAAAAAATAAAAAATGTTTTTTTTTTCTAAATTCTTGAAAATTAATAAAACGTAATAAATTAATAATTCAAACATTGTTTAATCATTTTTTTTTTGTTGAACTTGGAAATTGTTTACGTGTCAATTCTCAAATGTGCCACCTCGGGCACGCGTGCCATAGGTTTGCCATCCCTGATATATATTATATCATTGAATATTGTTGTATTTGTTGTAAAAAATAAAACATTAAAGCTTTTTTATGATTTGCCTTCATGGTGTTATTTAGCCATATCATAAAAATGCTTTCAAAACGAATCAATTAGCAAATTATGAACATGTGAGAATACACAAAACAGCTTTCACAAAAAAAAAAATGATAAGAACAATAAAAAAATAGTTAATCATTACCTTTGAAAGCAATAATATCATGCAATCTTTCATTGCCTATTAATTCGTACGATGGTTTTAGGCATGTATATTATTATATTTCCTTCTACGAGTATGTACTAGTGATGAAACGGAGCTTTCTTTTTAAAACATAGTTAGTATTGATAATAAAAACAAAAAAAAATATACATAAAATTAATACTGAGGTATATCGTTTTTGTAATAAGTTGTCATTATCTAAATAAGACTCGGTCTAACTTATTTCCAAAAGTGTTTAAATCATCAGAAAATAATATAATTTGCTCATTTTCATATTAAAAAACGTTTTTTTAAATGTTTTATACTATTAGTGCAAATTTAGCTGTTTTTCTTGAAGTATAAAATTATTTTTCGAATTGTTTTAGATAATACTTTATAAAATAGTAAAACTATAAATTACAGACATTCCACGTTGATATGTAGATTCAGTGTGCTGAATTTCTGTCCATTTTCAAATATAAAATTGTCTAAATAATGTGTAGCAAATGATACGCATACAGTATAAAGCGTCAATTGTACAAACTGTATTTAGTTGGGTAGAGAAGTTTTATCAATATGTCGTCCGCATTAACAAAGATTTCCATGAAAATTACCAAAAAAATACTACACACATAAAAAGAAACGTTTCATGTTTGCGCAGATAAGAATAAAGAGCGACACGGATTATTATTTTTTCCTTTTATCCCAAGGACTTGGTCAAAAAACGTTTTAGACGCAATTCGTATTCGTCGAATGTTCTTTTGGAGCATATCCACTCGCGCTCATAGTGTGCCCGCATCCTTACCTAACAATCGGGGTGAAGTGAAAAAATCTAACTAAGGCAATATCTGTCAGCCGTCGTTAACAGTTTTGTCGGTTGAGTGGGGTTTTTATCGCAAGCCAGCCTTTGCGTGATGTCAATATAAAGCTGAAACATTTTCACTTTTTATAGCCCCGTCCATGCAATTTGATGGAATTTTTATTCGACTCTTCGGATGGTCGTCGCGTTTTAATTGGAATACGAATGTAGCGAAAAAATATCCGAAGCAATTTGTCACATTTATCATTTATTACGAGCAAGCAGGAAAAAACCCTAAAACCCTAGAAATTAACAGTCTTCCATTACATAAATTGACATGGAAATTTTTATTGCGCGATTGCCGTTTTCAATATTAAATACTTATATTTCTTAAAACTTGAACAAATTATACTCGTTAATATTGAACAGTCAGAATATATGAGAAGATATAATGTTAGATATTGATATTCAAAGAATTGTTGTGTATGTTGTAACCTTTTTTTCCGGTTTCTACGGCCGAATGGTACAGTTATGTGACTTTTTCTTATTACAGGTTTCTTATTACTCACACAGAAAATGGATATTGGGCTAAAAATGCCATAGAACTTGTTTATTTTATTGAACATTCAATTGAGCTCACGAGAGGTGAAGTGAGCCAACTAGTAATATGATAAAACTTTTTTCTGGAACTTTTAAGTAGAATCACGTCTTTACTTGGTGTTTTGGTGGATTTGCGATGTACATATATTATATTAACTGAGGTTACTTCACTTTTACAATACTTTAAGACGTGTAGAATATTACAACGCATCTTAATTTTTTCTAAAGTATCACTTAGCTCAGTTCACCTCTAATGGGCCCAATTTTGATGATTATTATTAAATAATCTTAAGATTATACTGGTTATTTTTTATTTCTAAGGTTTAAATTATAAATTAAGAATAATATATTTTTGTTTTGTTTTTTAAGTGTCAAAAGTGTTAACCATCGTCCGATTCGATTTAGTAGTGTTAAATTATAGGTAAACTTTATTGGCTACAAAAACTTATTTTTAAAATAATATGGCATAAAAATGTTTTTTTTTTTTTTTTTTTGAAATTCGTGATTTTATAGTAAGATGAACTTTAAAAAGGAAATATATATTTAAATAATCACAATAAACACATTTTGTAATAAAAATGAATATTTATTTGTTTGACTAAAATACCAATTTGTAACATAATGTTTTTTTTAAAGAGGCAGGAACATGAAAGGAATACATTTTTCCTGAAATATAAAACAGCTTTCACCCTCTCAAACCAGTTTATCTTAATGTTGTATCTCTCTGAATGCGCATTTTTAAGTTATTGCATTTTTTTCGAATGTACATTGCCGCCATTAATCTGAAAACGCTGAATTCATTTGAAGATGGGGTGAGAAAAATGAATAAAAGATGTGCCTAATCTATTTCTGCCAGAGAGTAAAGCACTATCATTTAAAACCAAATTAGTGTTTCATGTTAGTAAAATTAGTGTGTATTACAATTCTTTGCTGTGCGCAGCAATTTTTTTAATTAAAATATAAGACTATGACTGCCAGACTCATTAAACACGCGTTTTACTCAGAATTGTAAAACTTCTGTCGCCGTTATTCACGACTATACCAAATATTTAGTTAAAAACAGTACACATATATAATTACTCAACGTAAAACACTTTGTTAAAAAGATATATACTTAAGCTATTATCTAACATATTTTGGATGCTTCCAATCATCATACCATTGGTAGTAAGTAAAAGTCGAGCTAACCAATAATGTTGTATCCGTTAAAAATGAAATAGTAACTATTAATTTACAATTACAACAGCGCAGCTATTTTTGTAAGCGAACAAAGTGAGCAAGCTATAAAAAATAATATTAAAACACTCTTTTGTACTAATACCAAATCTATTTATTAGTATCAAGACTGGTTTTGCTCACAACGAACATTTTAAATGAAAGTAATGTAAAAATGTACATATATCAATACAGAGTTATATGTACACATATACTGAACCAACTATGATCAATATGGGTGTAACAAACCTCCTAGTGATCATAATGATGTTTTTTTTTTGGTGCATTTTTATTATTCTTACTTTGCTTAGTATAAATGGTACTGTATACATATATATTTTTATCAGTTGAAAATGAAGAGAAAAACCGGTCTTATACCTGATCCTAATCAGTCAATGTGGAACTATTTCAAACAGTGTTATATTTTTTAATACAATGTCTTTTCACCAATTGATAGTTAGCATATTTAAAGAGACTACAAACAAAATAATGCTCATTTACCACTGATTTTTTTAAATAAATTGTAAAATTTAAGAGAATAAGAAAAGAACAAAGCAAACATACTACTGTCTAATGCTTGCATTCTCTACGTTGCTTCTTTATTTATTTGTCTCCTTATTCGACCGTAAGGATACTGGTATCTTGGAAGAAGGGACGTATTTGACGGAACTAAATAATGCTGATATGACATGGAACGAAATAAAGCGATTGAAAAGTGATAAGATTTCATTGTACTGCGTGGTGATGCTGTGTTGCGAAGCGGTTGTGATAAGAGACTCCAATTACTCACCACTTTAACTAATCGAATATCGAGTAGTCAAATTTTAACATACTCGAGTACTCGAGTTTCAGAGTAGTTTCAGATACTCGAGTAGTTTCAATAAATAAACTTTTATTAATACATGTATTTCAATTTATAAAATATACATTTCAAACATAATAGAGAATTAAACGCCCTATCCTACATCCATTAGTCGGCAAATCAAAAAAAAAAAAATTCTCTTGTCTCTTGTCATCATAAACATACAATTAATAAAATAAGTCAGAAAGAACCAAAGCAAAAGTAACAAAAGAAAAGAAATTCAACGGCAAAACTGAGAAAACCATTTTAAAAAAAATATTACCTGATAGTAAAATTCACCCGCGAGACTCAGTTAAACGCAACGGTTAAACATTAAATATTTATTTTTTAAATAATTAAATAAAATTTGGAAATAAATCTTCATTTATAAATAACGAGTATTGAGTACTTGGAAAATGGAGTATTCTCGAGTATCGAGCATTCGATACTTGAATTAGAGTCTCTAGTAGTGATCACAAGAGAAGAAAAAAATAATTACAAAAGATTAACAAAAATCTAGAATGTAGCAAGGTACGCTCGACTGAGAAAGATACATTATATAATTTAAAACTCGAATTAACAAAAGCCAGCGAATCTTTGTTTGACAATATCATTTTTAATAAATCAAAACATTTTATGTTGTTGGTTTGTTATTGAATAAATACATATAATTTAAAGTTTAATGAAATAAATACACTAATATGACTGTTACTATTAGAGAATCAACATCAAAAACATAAACAACTAAATATTATTGTTTACGCTTAATATTTGCTTTAACAGTCATTTCAAAGCTTTCAATAGAGTCATGTAATAATATAATAGTTGATCAACGAATTCGCTTGATTTTAATAATTCAAATTACAAATTGAAATACATAGAAACATAACGTTGAATGTATATAAATTATTGCAAACGGTGTAACACATCGGTATTTCATTTTAATTAAACTAAATTTCATCTTATTTTGAAAGCTTCATATTGACATAAATTTTAGAAACTACATTTCTATACAAAATACTCTAAATACAATGTAAATATTGTTCTACATAATATTAATACTATTATTAAAATTAAAATTGAAATACTCTAGGCACGTATAATTATGAAAGTAAAATATCTATTTCTATCTATGAACAAATTTTATTCAATTTCACATAGTGAATAAAAACTATTGGCGCTAATTTCATTTCATCGTTCATTTTTCATTTTACAATAACAGAGTTTTGATTTGCCGAACGTATAGATATTTTCATATATTTTTTTTAATAATATGAAAAAACTATCTTGAATAAGGTTGTATTTTTGTTGATGCAATATATGTATGAATAAAAGGCGCTATAGCCATTGAAATGAATTAGCTTAAAAAATAAACTGTGCGTATTTTTTCAGAACATATAAATTGTTAGACATTAAATGTGTAAAAGGTTTAAATTTTATCTATTCATTTATCAGAAAAAATGTTCACTCTTTTTGTCTTAAAGAAGAAAAATCTACTATGCTTCTGAAAGAAACGAAACAGGTGTCACACCTAGTAACACAGCCAATGGAATATCAACGTGATCAATATATTAATTTAAAAAATATATATAAACAGCTTGCAAGTCGTATGATATATTATTTATAGATGTAAAATCCTTTTTAAATCAAGTTATTATACACTTAAATACCAAAATTATTATGAAGGGTGTTCATATCTCGATCACTTATTGGAAAGCTTTTGTGAAAAAAACATCATTGTGTAGAAAATTATGCCCACACATGACTGTGCGTGGTGTATTTCGTTGGCTGCGCGACGAGATATCGGCTTCGAAGCTCTGTGAAAGTTTTACACGATTACTACGGACAAAAGAGATCAATTTTTCTCGGCGCACAATGAGATTACCAAAAACGACGCGAATGGTAAAAATCCGCCTAGCTGCCAATCACCCAACAGCCGGGGTGCGGCTGCTATGTGTCTGCGTTCAATGAAAATAATCCTATTGAAAAGAAATCTTTGCCAGCAAAAGGAAGATATTTGGAACTGCGAGCTGGATTCAGAAGTATAAAAATAAATTCCAAAATGATACTTTTTTCATATCAGAAGCTGTCTTTGATAGCAAGACGAAGCCTTGCACAACGCAATGTATTTACTTTTCTTCGTAACACGTTTTTCCTCTGAGTTTTAATATTTATGGGTTGTCACAGGTTGTATTTGCTATTAATTGAAGTTTTAAATATTCATTTTTTAACCTGATATGATTCATCGGAATATTCTTAGTTGTTGTATATTGATTTAATAAGAAAAAAAATCAAGTCAAAATTGATTTCACTATTGCGATATACATAAATATATAAACATATATATTAAATGGCGATAAAGATAACCAAGACAGCTCAATCTAAGGCTAGTTCAACCCGCAATCAAAACGAGAGTTGACGCCAAGTAACAAGAATGAATATTCTAACCGCTAGGTTTTATTTATTTGGTAGGCCACTACTAGGGTATCCAATCCCGGAGACTTTTTCCAATCCCGGGATTTCGAGATTGATAAATTTTCAATCCTAGGATCCCGGGATTGGAATTAGTTCACCGAAGAATTTGGAATCCTCAATTCCCTATACTTTTCCCCAGGATTGTCACAAAACCTCGTTTTTTTTTTTAGCTCACCGAGGAATTTGAAATTGCCGATTTGGTATACTTTTTCCCAGGATTGTCACAAACCTCCTTTTTTTTAGCTCTCCGAGGAATTTGATATCCACAATTTTCCAATTTCGTCTCACTTTCCGGGATTTACTCAAAATTTCTGAATCCCGAAATCCCGGGATCGCGACCATGTCAATCCCGGAATTTCGGGATCAGAAAATTGAACGGGATCCCGGTATTATGGGATCCCGAATCCCGGGATTGGATGCCCTAGCCACTACTGGCATCCAAAAGTGTGTTTGCGTTATTGCGGTTAAATATCTTGATCTCTATCGATACCAATTTTTTTACTGAGTAGTTATACCTAGAATCTACCTGCATTTAAAAAAAGTTAAATATTAATTTGCAATTGCAAGTTGGGCAGAAAACATGTCAACTCTACATTATTGATAGTTTTGATCCGTCCTCATAAATTTCACTTTCAAACAAACAAAAAAATGCTGTAATTGTGTACAAAATACTTATTTCCCCACAATTCAAATTTTAGCTTTAACCTGAAGAGCGTCAATTTATTATATTGTAATAAAAAAGAGAAATTGTTTCAGTGAGGATACAAATCCATGCCTCAGATAGATGAATCACCAGCGGTTTTAATTTCATTTTATTTTTAAACACACTTTGCGACTTTAGCGTGTAGCTTCAGTTTGTTATCTGAGATATTTAGCTGCGGTATTATCTGACCTGCTCTTGGATCGTTCACTCATTCGCCGAAACCTATTGAAAGAGTGACCTTACTTTCGCTGTGACCGTTAAAATGTCAGCGATCATGTATCAACAAATGCCTCTCCATCGAAGAGTTAACACGAGATCATAAAATATTTGAAAAGCGTCAGAAAAAAATGATAAACTATTGATCTATATAGAGTGGTTAAGTTGTATGGGTTGAATGATGAAACGACCATTCACTACTTGATACGATTTAAATTGGTTACTACAAAATATAAAAGTATCGGGTTTATCAATATTATACGTAGCTTCAAAAGAATAAATACATAACATAAGTTGAACAGTAAACATGGTGCTTTATTCTTGTTTCATAGTGTAAAAAATAGGCTTGACGAGGGCCTGTTCTGCACAGTTTGTTATTCTACCAACAATCATTTTTAGGGCTTATATATTTCAAAAGGAATACATATATTATAGTTTTGAAGATAAATTAATGACTAAATAACTTTCAACAATATTTGAAAACTGTTATTAATATTATTTTTTAATCCATGTCTGCTTCCAATTTAGTGCATATGGCATCTCAACTGATTTTTTTACGAGAATTTTAATAAATTACTGTCACTCAACCTTTCTTTTTCCAAAGAGAGTAGTAGGGATAGAATGATAAGGCTAGGACAGGACTAGTGGTTAACTAATCGCTCTCTCTACGTCCAGCTATTGAAAGATTGAAAGTGTAGGAGAGTAGATAGGATTTTTTAGACATCACAAACACCCATGCCTTCGAACAAAAATCGATAAATCGATCGAAAAAATTCTGTTCGTACTGCGACTCGGGCCCGTGAGATCCAGCACGGAAGCCAACAATGCCAACCGCTGTGCCATAGGACGCCACAAAATTATGATAACGTTAAATATGGCTTAATTTATTGTTGTTTTACAACGTAAAAGCATATTCAATCATTATAGAAGAAATTTTTAAAAAAATGTCAAATATAATGCTTATAACATTATAAAAATTGGCATAATTGTAAGTCCATAGTAACTTACGCTCACATTTGATAATAATTATAAAGATATTTTATAAAATATTAACCATTTATTAATACCTCTTAATTTTTCTACTTAATTGCAGTCTTGTGATGAACGGGGAGTTTTTTTACTGTAGCTAATAAGTCTCATCAAAACGACTATAATATGTGTAACTGGGTGTGCATAAAAAATATCTGCAGCATTTTAGTGAATAACATTACACATTTGATTACATGTCATGTATAACATTATTAAAGAGATGTATGTGTGCCCATTATTTATTTTCACTTTACGTTACTTTAGAGTCAATGAGTCTTTTTTAGCTCTTAGCAAGTCTTCGCATGTTAATATCACACACTGTTTTGACTTATGCACGATTCCTATATAGTATCATATTACATTAAACGTATAAAAACATACTTCAATACAAAATAACTGTAATAAAAAAAATCATAAAAATAAAATTATGTCTTGCCGGTGATCACTACCAGTGGTTTCTACTTTGACGACATGTGGTTAAGGTATTCATATATTATAAAAGTTTAATTGATTTTTAACTAAAAGGCTATGACAAATTACCAAAAACAAACTTTGTATAGGTTTTAACACTTAACATATTTTAAATTCTTAAAACAAAATTAACTAAAACAATAGATTAATAGGTATATCCTTAATTAGTTACTAATATTTTTAGTATAAATTATGCGATTTTTCATATAAAATTTATTGCTCTTTTGCTGTTATGTCATGGTGGGGACACCCAGGGGAATGAAGTTTATGGACTTGCAATACAGAAAAATCAATAAA
Organism: Himalopsyche anomala; assembly: GCA_031772345.1. Classification (NCBI taxonomy): domain Eukaryota; kingdom Metazoa; phylum Arthropoda; class Insecta; order Trichoptera; family Rhyacophilidae; genus Himalopsyche; species Himalopsyche anomala. The sequence goes on along the minus strand of CM062821.1, from coordinate 19,327,889 downwards.
TGACTCATAATTTATAATTTTAAATATAACGGAGAGATTGAAAAACATATGCTCGAATAATACAAAGCCTTCTAATTTATTTGCTATTTCTTATTTCGCCACTTTTGAACCGGGGACATCAAATTATCCCCTTATTGTATATTTACCCATATATGCACATCCTATTTAAAAGTAGTTTTGGTCTAAGTTGTATTTAAAAATTATCAAATTTTATTGATTTATTTCATCTTCATTATATTAATAGCAGAAAAATAATAAATGAGATTCATAATTGATCTTTCGTGACCCGAGAACTGCAGGTTATAAGTGTAGAACTTATAACCTGAAAAATAACAATGAATACCATTAATAGAAGTGGAAGATTCCTCCATTGATTTTTTTTCTGCAAAAATATTCACATAGAATATTGTAGTTTTCGGGTAGCGATTTGTTTTATAAGTGTCGTAGGGAACGAAATAAAAAAAACAGTTTTCAAAAAAGCTATAGGTAATGAGCTGGGTAAAACAAATTTATAGTAAATCGATGAAACGTAGGTATTATAGGTTATTATTAACGGACTGATAGTATAGATCCAGAACCTATCAGATTGAACGACATTTTATTCTATATATTCAACACGAAAAATGCCACTGACTCGATTTAATTTCACGTAATATTTTTAATTTGTTCAAAACTTTTTTTGCTACTTGATGAGATTAATGAAGTTTATTTGAAGCAAATGTAAGTGCCGAAGCGTAACCTACTTTAAATATTTTTTGATATAATTCACTTAAAAAATTACGTGCAAAAATATCTGAGGAAGAATAATCCATTCATTGACCCAATTCTGTCAAAATACGTTTTATTGCTTTCAAAATTTACGATCGGAGCTTGATCAATTCATAAAGATTTTCTGAAGAACTGGTGCATTATTTTGTTTGTGGAGAAATTATATCAAAGCAGATATGAACGAATATATACCTGAAAACCTGCAAAATTTTTGACGTTACCATTTGACAATATAACGGAAACTTATTTGTTAAATGCTAACAGTTTTTAATCTGTTGTCGGTTTTACCTAATTAAAAGTTGAGTTAAACAAAAGCATCATTAAGGTAACTGGATAATTAATCAAAGTAAAATGCTTTTATTTTTAAGTAAATTAAGATAATAAACTCGTTCATTTAGGATATCTGATTAGGTTAAAATAATGCTAATCACTAAGGCTAATTATGATATTAAAAATGAGAATGAAAAACGATATTTAGACGAGGTAATTACTTAAAAAGTAACATAACTAGTAAAAATTTCACTGTCTGACGGTGTTCTTGAAAATTTTTCAGAATTTGCATTCAAAAAAGGTTTTCAGTAACAATGTCTCTTAATTGATCCAACACATTTATTCCGAAAAGCAGAATAAATATATGCTTGCCACGTGTGAATACGAATATTGATGAAGCTTAAAATTCTAATATTGTTCCAGTGGAAATTACAAAATAACAGGAAATTAAAAAAAACAATGTGCCATTTTTTAAATCATCTTTGCATTCAGTTAGAATTTGTATAAACATACAAGATTTACTATAAAAGAGCACAAAATGTAACCCATAAATTGTCATTTGACACAATATTTTACTTTTATTTGTTATTCTTTTGTTATCCGTGTCCAATCCCAATATGGACCATATGGCCACCTAATAGAGGTATCTGAACATAAGTTTTTCTACTAGAACTGTCTGTTACTCAGTCGCTCAATCTCTCTTTTCTATAGAGAATGTAGAGATAGAAGGACAAGGCTAGGACATGACTAGTAGCTAACTCATCGCTCTCGCTTCGCCCAGTTATTGAAGGATCGAAAAGGTGGGAGAGAATTTGTAGACATTACAAACACCCATGCCTACGAACATAAATCGATAAATCGATCGAAAAAATGCTGTTCGTTCTAGGACTCGAACCCGTGAGGTCTGGCACAAAAGCCAACAACGCTAATCGCTATAGGACCCGACATTCTCTATACCAAATTTAATGAAATTATAATGAAATCTTAGGTGTAACAAATAAATCACACTCAAAATAAGTAATAATTTTACCAATCTATACTGAGCATTAAAATAATTTGTATTCATGTAGAAAGTTGTTGTAATTATTTGGATTTATAAAAGAGAACCCTTTTCAAACATAAAGAAATATATTTTTACTCATATTATTTGAAAGAACAACGTATTTAATTTGTAATCAACTTTATAAACAGATTTTTTTAAAAAGTTAATATCGATAATGATTAGTTAACCAAATATCTTAAATCGAAGTTAACTTACTGTAGTGGTGGTATACGAATGGAACATTTGGGTAGAATTTACCTGTCACAAATAATTTAAATCTGACAAGCAGACAAATAAATAACCACCCAATATGTATGTCTAACACACAAATGAACAACAAAAAGGGTTCACGTGCAAAACGGTAGAGAATTATTATAGTTAACTTGATTTCAAGTGTGTTTTAATTAAATAACTATTGTATTCTCTATCTTATGTTAATATTCTTATTTAACTTAAAATTAAAATAATGGATAACACATACGTTAAATAAAAGAATGGGTAATAAATATTTAAAAAATAAAATACTCTTTGGTACTTTTTCCACTTTCATTTACTTTGATACGGACCGGTTTCGCAACAAAAGAACCATGTATAGGTATCAGTTTAAAAATATAGAATAGTATGTTATATTTAAAACCTTAACATCGAGTTCATAATCTTATCCAGGTCGTAAAGGAGTGTAACAAATCAATATGTTATTTTATTTAAAATAACTTACCAATATTCTCTTTCTCTCTCTCTATATTCTTTTTTTTGCACGGGAAATTCGATCCACGGACCATAATGAGACAAACAATGTATAAAAAACTTAAACACGATGGATTCAGCGGTAAATTTAATTTTTATTTTCAAAAAAACGAAGCTCATGAAATATCAGTAAAACAACTAGTAGAACACCAAAATTGTTTATTATTCTCTAATAACTTTATGACGGTCGCTTAGAAAAAACGAACATTCCCTCCCACCCATCCGATCCCTAAAACGGGGCGCAGAGAGAGCTATCATTAATCCTGCCGTGGCTCTATCCACATATCTCTACTCTTATTTAAAAAAAAACGATGATTAACTGCGTAACAAGCAGTTCTTGTATAACAAAAATGCTAAGTAAAACTCCGTCATTAATCTACATATGTGTATGGTCTACATTACTTACTAAAGCTTATTTTTGGGGGAGGGTTTATATTCCAAAAAATCCTGAAAATCACGCTAGGGCTTATTTTCGGAGGATGTCTTATTTTCGGAAAAAGACGGTATTAGCGGTATTAGTTTTAAAAAAATATGTTGTTATTTATATAATATAAATAAAATAATTAATTGAACAATTTTTAATAACAATTAAATTTATTATAAATAATATTTTTTTTCAGTGTCCAGTTTTTTGACGTAAGTGAAATGTTTTTTATAATATTTTTTTATAGTCGTCTTAAAGCAAAATATTAATTACAATTGTTCCGATTTCTTATTGTTGTTATTTTTGTGTTGTTTCTAAGCCATGCAAAACGGGAATTCGTTGTCCACCTGTATAATGAAAACAAATATATACTGCTTAAATTTGTATTCAATTAGAAACACAAATTTAAGTAATTGAACTAGGGAGGATCATAAACTCACGTTGGAAATTGCTGGCACAGCAGATAACCTAAATAGATTAACATTAGCTTCGTATGACTTTCATTCTAGCTCCTACGCTTAGGTTTAAGGTTTAAGGCTTAGTAAATTGGTTACGGATGTCACAATTCCAGGTAGAGAAGAAGAACCTTATCGAGGTATCATATAGAACCCGTCTGTTGATAGATGAGAATAACGATGATAAAAGGTTTGAGCCTTAGTCACGTAATAAACATCATTTGATGTTACTTTGATCATCTTCCCTGAATGTTTTATCTACGTGACGGTAAAATATTATTCCAGAAGTTTTGTGACGTTAAACACAAATCCAATACAATTAGAATTTTGCATATTAGAATTAATATAACTAAATATTTTCTTAAAATGCCTTTTATATTATATGTCTGATATATTATATATATATTTTTAATTACATTTGGTCAAAATGTTAAGTAAATGGATCCTGGCGAAGAAACTATTCTTAATTGTTTTTACCAGATCTTACTGTAAGCCAATATTTTTTTTGGAGAATCTAAGGAAAGAAGGAAAAAGCTAAAAAATAGTGATTATACATTTAAAATTGGTAAATGTATGGTGTCAAAATAAATCAGTAAGAATTTAGCATTTATTTTCTTGGAAATTACAAATAGACATGATATATATGACGAGGATAATAAATTTAATGACATATATTTTTGATTTTACTGTGACACGACTCCCGAAATAATATAATATAAATATTTATAATTCAATTCCGTTTTCGATTCTTTTTACTGTATTATTATTTTTTAGCTCTCAGTTATGAGTCATTTGTTGTAATGTTAGACTCGACACGACTATAATAAAAAAATCCACCTAAATAATGTTCTGTTCAAAGATTAGGTTTATATGAAATAATGGAAACGTCAATTATGACAATTTTATATTCCTATTATGATATTAACGTTTCATTACAAAATAATACGACCATTAATCAAAAATATCATAATGTTAAAATATGTAAATGTGTCGTGGAAGGTTTTTGATAAAACATGTGCGGTAATATTATCGTAGAGGAAAAGAGTGGTTTTCACTGACATTGAATACATTTTCGGGTGGGGTGAAGCTTTACTTGACACTTGTTTATTTGTAGACTGATTATGGGTGGATGTTTTTAATTGCATCAAAATAACAACTAGATTAACAAAAATATCTGATACTCATTAGTAAACTGGGTTTCCCAAACGTTTTTGCAATGGAACACTTCGCAAATATGTAAATTTTCATAGAATCCATAATTTATTTTTGAGTTTGATAAAAAAATCGTGAAAATAGTAAAAAACCACAAAGAATTATGAGTAGAAAAAGCTCTTAATTACTGACGAATTTGAGTCGTTGAATTGAATATAAAATAAATATAAAAATATATTTTTTAATATCAGTCACTCTATAGGTGATTTGATTTCTTATATCTGGTGTGGCGTTAAACACTTTTTTTTGTCAAATATTGCAAAAATAGTTCTATTCCAGTTATGTAGGTATTCACGGAACACCTATTCAGTTTTCGTGAAAGACCAATGTTTCACGAAATATAGTTTTGAAAACCCTACTCTGTATACATTAAAAGATTTTTTTAATGATGAATAAAATACAAAAAAACTTACTTAATTTTGTATCAATAAACCTGTATCGGCTTAAATTATTATCACTTGATAATCCTCGTCATGAGAGAAGCCGGTGTTGATCTTTAATACAAAATTTAATAAGTTTTTTTTTTTTAAATATATATGTACAGTCTTTTCAGCGAGAATCTACAATGAATACATAAAAAGTAAATAATTAAATGTCTACAAATTAAAGTGGTAATTACAAATTAATTATGCAGATTAAATTAAAAAAGAAACTCTAAAAATTAAAGCAGTTTCTCATTATATTAGTTTCAAAATACTTGAGAATTTAAAAATGAGTCATATGAAATCAGCCTGTTTCTTGCATACAAATTGTAAACATGCAAGCCAGAAAAGTGTTTTTTTTACTGCTAACGCTGATCATATTTTTTCTGTGAATGATGCTAATTTGTCAGACGCATTTATAAAGACCGCAAATGTTTTTTTATCTATTTCGTTTTTATTATTATACAATATGTGAAGACTGATCACAGTCAAAGATTGATTTTTGACTCTCAATATTAAGAAAGAATAGGTAAATACGGGAAAGAATAGTATGTGTTACAACTTAAAACACAACCAAAAGAACGAACTTATCATTTAAAATTTATTATTTTATTTACCATATTTTTAAGTATTAAAAAATACACATACGTATGATATAGTAAATGCTTAAATAAAAATATTCTTTTCATGTATCCTATCCTGTGTATATGTATATAAAAACTATTTTCTTATGATATATGTATACATAAGTTTAAGGGTTTTTCACTGTCAGTACTTTGTATTAAAAAAAATATTACGATGGTACAAGTCTTTTAAAAAAAGATAATCCTAAGCATTGATCATGTACATATGTAAAAATCAACGATATAACGCCTAGTTATTAACAAAGCAATTCTAAGTTAAGTATAATTAAAAGCATTCATGTCGCAAAAATTTTCGCTTTTTAATGTAATATTTTTCTGAAATCTTGTTTCAGTGTTGTAAGAAAGCCTTAATTTTAGTTTAGAAAATGCCTTTAATAGTAAAATGATTTTACCCGAGTAAATAATATTTAATTTATATCTCATGAAACTGTAATTTGACATACCGAGTCTTCATTATAAGGTGTTACATTCTACACAGATTTCGAAATTTTCGAATTGAAAAATATTCGTAATTGCAATTAAAATAAAATAATGGCTTTCAGAGCGTAAAAAATAAGCTGCCCCTAATCTTTCAACCGCAATTTAGTGCTCGTAAACATCTCATTATTTTTCGATGTAAATTTTATTGAGATTGGAAAACCTCGATATCACGGATTATTTTTTTATTATAAATTATGATGAAAGTAATAAAAAAGGAAGCTATCATTTTTTTAATTAGCTCTAAGAGCAGAGCCTAGATTATATATGCTCAGATTTGTATTCTAAAATTTCTTCCACAATCAAAATAAAAGTCTGGACACATGCAGAACATTTAGATGCTGAAAAATAATTGCATCAGTTGATGGAGTGAAAGTGTAAAAAATTGATTAACGTATCATAAATAAAAACATCAAAACATGAAAGTAAGTCATAATCGGATAAGGAACAGCTTGAGCAACCTTTAACTGAATGGGGAAAATTTTGGATTCACGGATGGACTCACTTAGAACCTAGAAACTTGCATGGATCTCGGTAGAGCTGCTTTCCGGTTGCAAGTCATGGCACATTACGAAATCAAAGAATAACCGTATGCTGTCTACTAAGAGAGAGAAATACTAGGTGTAGAGTAGTTTGACTTTGTCAGGTGCAGTGAGATAACTAGATTTTTTTACGTTAAAAATAAAAAAAAGAACGATGGACCCGGATTGGACATATGCACCAATAAAGCCTGAATCCTACATAGTCTTCGATGATCCGAATATATTCCGTCATAGAAGGCCACTAATCGTTATCCATACAATGTTTTCAGCAAGACGATGGGACGCTGAGAAGACAGGAGAAAGCAAAAAGAGCAGTGGAAAACAGAAAATGTCAGAAGAACTGTGTGGTGGCTATATATTCCTAATGAGAAGCGAATGTTGTTTTAAAAAAGACATTAGAAAACCAACGGGTTTCAAAAAGTGGCTGTACCAGAGTTTATACAATATTATATCAGGTTATTATCATATTAAGAATGATTATGTTTTATAACGAGCCACGCCTAACGAGCATATTTGAAAGGGATCATTAAACGCAAAAAATACGAATCAATTATACTTAAAATGTAACGAATAATTATAAACAGAGGGAATGTACCTAGGAAGAGATTTTTTGATGCAATGCTTCGTCAGAAAAGACTGTCACAGGATAGGAGTGCTGAGATGTGAAATTTGGTCGTCAATCGTTCATGAAAAACGGCATCAAGAAAAGAAGATATTTTAACAGGTTCATTTTTTCTAGATAAAACGTTCAAACGCCAACTCGTAAGTGGTATTTAATGCTTGTACTGTTATATTCTTAACTTTATGATAGCAACTTTGCGTTTAACAAGAACAGAATGGGCGAATAAAAGTTACAAACTAGAGAGTCAGTTAACTTTTGACATTGAAGGGGAAAGTTTTTCGTTGTTCGGAATCATTAGGGAAACAAGATTTTTGTAAATATCCATATGTAAGAAGTTAGTCTGCTTCTTTCCTGTCCTGTAAAATATGTTTCACCAACGTTTGTTTTGAATAAAATGAAAAAAACAAGGAAGCAAATTTGAAATGCGTGTTCAGTTAAAGTGTGAAAAAATATTATTGGAGATAAAATCTCGAGAATCTCCATTATTAAGGGTTTTTAAGAAGCATCAAAAAATATTGAACAATTTTCTTGAAATATATATGTTTTAATAATAATAACTTATGTAATGAATAGCAATTACGTTGAATAAACATTTTACAAAAGGTACACTTTATCTTTGTCCGTATTGTAATAAAAAAATGTTTTTTGGCCAAAATATATATATTTTAAGAATACCCCACCTTGTTGTTTTTAGACAATGTCATTGTCAACCTTAGAATATTTTATCCAAGGTTTGTGGAGAAATAAAAAAGGAAATACAAAGTAACCGGGTATGACAACACGGCTTCAAAAGAATGACTTGACACATGGTTTCTAAATAAAACATTTTTGCATGATGTACAAAGGAACAACAAAAGCACATAACTATGAAACATATTCAACACTTTTGTGAAAAAAGGTTATATATTATTTAACATTAAAAAATAGAATCCAAATATGTCAAAAGTATCTAAAACTTCCTTTGTTCATATCAAGTAGCACACTGAAAAAAAGATACATTACAGATGTGTAAATATTTTTAAAAGATTTATATATTTTTATATTCAATTTAATGAATTGCTTTTATTTTATTTAATTATACTTAAAAAATAATTATAATGAATAAATAATTTTTCATAACTCATCATTGTTTTATTAAATATATCCTCTTCATTACAGTCAAGGTCACATTAAAATTATAAATAAATAAAAGAAACATTGTACATTGCATACAATTCAAAATTTGGTGTGTGTTCGTGTGACCTTTTCTTGAAAAGTTCTAGATGATTACTTTTTAAAAGCACCTTAACATTTGCCTATAAACTTTGATGATTCACATAAATTTGCTGAGGTAAAGATAATTTTATAATGCCAAAATAAAAATGACATCCAATAACAGTTTATAATAAAATTGCTATCTTGTTATTGAAAAATAAAGCCCATAAATAATTTATTACGTTTATAATCTAAGAGGTAAATTTTATAGCAGCCTCTTGTTTTAACGCGTGTTTGGATCGTTTTGAATTTTTTAAAAATGTTTTTTCATCATGGAATAATGATAAAAACTTTTTTATATTGCTAATATAAAGATATTGAATTCATAAGATACATTTTTAAATTTAATGATTTTGTTTAATTCAAAAATAAAAATATATTTCATTTTTAGTTAACTACGCACGGTATTTATCATTTAAAATCTCGCTTTTTAGGTTGACTGTATTTTTTTCTAGAAAGGCTAAATAAATTAGGTTAAATCAGTTTAAAAAAACTAGTGATGAGCGAGAACAGTCTTAATAATTATACATAATTGTGGAGGTAGCACGAAAAAATCGTTTTTGTTATGAATATAATCAAAACTTAATATAAATTGAATAATTGTAAACTTAATATAAACGAATTTTCAAAATTATTTTATATTAAAAATATTTTTTACAAAGTTAACACCATGTCAGTCAAAAAATTATTTTGATAAACAAATATTTCATAAGGAATAATTTTTGACAAAAAATGCAAAAGTTGTTCAACTATTTATATATAATTAAATTTGCATAATTATTTTCCATAATAATCTAAGATATAAATTTTATTTGATTTTAAAGAAAATATCGAAAAGTACAGAAAATATTACAAAAGCTCTGTTAAATATAGTGACCAAAGTCATCCTTTCAAGGGCTTTGTAGAAAATTGTTTGAAAAGTCTTGGATCTATTGTTATAACTTCATCTCGGTGGAAACCTGAATAAAAAGCAAATCAAATTACAAGGTGCTCTTGACTACGGTAAACTAATCCGTGAAATTAAAAGCAAGTAAATTCCTGGATTTCCGTATAGGAATTCACATAATAAATGATTTATTTATTAAAAATAAGAACTCATAATGATAAGAAGGAATAAAGCGAATAATAAATACAATGTGCCCTTTGTCTTCGTTGAAAATAAGCTCGTTTTGTTTTAGCGTTGATAATCCTGGGAGAATGCTTTGTTACGTTTCATTTTACGATAAAGCGATGTCACTTCAGTCGTGTGACATGGTACGCCACGCCACTTCGCGACAATAATTATTCTAATTTACTGTTAAATATTTATAGCAAAAAAATATAAATATATTGGAACGGAATATAAAATAGAAGCATGTATTTAAGTAACTAAGTACACATACTGAAAAAATAATTACAAAACATATATATTTACTGATATGAAAATAAAATCTTTAAAGAAGAATTATATTATATAGTGATAACAATTTTCATAGCGCATTTTTTGTTCGCACCGTTGAAAGTTTCAAAAAGTTAATAGCAAAAATATTTTAATATTAAAATGTAAGTATAACATTAGTGGTCTCTTATATAATATAGTGGATGGAGAAATAATAATTATAAGGATCAGTGCTGAGTTTTTGGGTGCATACTTGGAGTATTATTAATATTTATACTTAATTTTGAATTTTTAATATTGTCCGGTGCTTTTATTTCCATGTAACGCGGTGGAACGGCGTTCCGGCACCTTTTTTTCTCGGGATTTTAATGTTTCTAATTAATATTCGCAAAAAAACATTTTTATTTTGCTTCGAAAGCTATTGAAAAATATGAACAGAAAAAATCAAGCTATGTAATAAGAATCAGTAAAGAAAAAGCAATCTTTCAATGTGTTGAAAAGTGGAATAAATTTCCAAAAACGAAATGGGTAATATTCTTCATTCTACAAACACGTGTGGTTCAGGTTCAAGTTTAGTTATATTCGAAGGTGTGAGTGACTGTGATATTTTAATTCTCTCCCATCCTTCCAATTAAAAAATTAACAGGGTAAAGCGAAAGTGATTAGTTTTTCACTAGTTCTGTCCTAGCCTTATCTCCCTCTTCTTAATATCTTAAAAGAATAAGATTGAAAGACTTATTAATAAGCAGTTGTCGTAAAAAAAGTTCTTTCGAGATATATTCTATTATATATATCCACATTGGTAACGGACATGGATAGGAAAAACTTTTAGTAAAATGCATGACAAGAAATAAGTTCCAGCACTGGTATTGTCTATCAATTATTTTTAAATATCTTTAAATACTTATACATTTTAAATTTTAAGAATGAATAGCTGTTAATAACTTTAAATAAACGTAAGTGAAAAAATGAATTTAAACATATCCCATGTCCCATTAACAGCATATTATAAACAAGCGTCATTCAATAATATCAAAAAATATCAATTCCATTTAAATCAAGATGTATAGAGGTTTACTTTTATGTCAATATTACACCTACATATTTCGTTTACGTACTGAAAGTCATTGTTATATGAAAGTTATTAAATTTTCAACTGGCTTCATCTTTTATAGAAATAAATACATAAAGTCGAATCCCAGACTAGTAAGAGGGTGTGCAGGTTTGGCTATGTAGCATTGACGCACGATTTTTTTTATATCATGTTGACCATTTAAGTTTTCTTAGTACCTCTAATGGTATTTTTAAAAACTGGATAGACGTATGAGAATTATTAATAGCCAAAATATAATTTAGAGGTCAAGAGGAGAGAATGACAAAATATATATGGTCAAAAGCCCAAGTTGTTAAATATTCATTCAACGTCTCAATCAATTGTACCACGTCCACTCATGACGTTAAGTATTTGAATTATTAATGGAACTCTTAAAAAGAATTTTATTTACGTGAAATGATCGTAATTCAGTCAACCCACCTTCATTTTTGGAGGAGGTAAATACACAAAGTTGAGGATAGAAATTTATTAGTAGAAAGCTTATTAATCTTTCTATACTACTTTTTGGGATTGAAAAAAAATGAGAAAAATATAAACTTTAATATTTTGGATAAGAAAAATAAATTAATTGAAAAAGCAGTAAATATGTGAAGGTATTAGTAACATGTACGAATAGGCTCAAGAGAAAAAATTGGGAAAACCTAATAAAATAGCTAAAATTTTTGATCATAAACTATATGTATTTTTATAATTTAAAGAGCATGCCTGGGATTTATGAATGTTTTTGCCGGATGCTGGAATATTTACAGTCAGCAAGCAGTTATGAGTGTTATTTTTGAGAATCTGACTGAATTTGTATTCTAAAAATGTTATATATGATACAACAGGTAAAGTGCGAGATTTTCTGTCTGAAAATACGGAGGATTAAAAGAAAATTCAGAAGATCATTTAGTGCTGTTGAAATAAAATGGCATATGAGAATGACTGATGTTCCAAGATGGCAAGGTGAAAAAAGAAAGATAACGAATTTGATTATGTATGTGACTGATATCTAAAAATATTAAAAAAAAAAAAAAGAATATTTATGAAAAAGTGAATCGAAACAACAGGTATTTTAATTTTATGACTCGAAACAAAGTTTTTGATCACAATCGTAACAATATATAAATATAATATTATATTTCGAAGCTCAGTGTTGATTTCGTGAATTTTCTAATCTGGAAAAATTACTATATTCTTAGTAAAATGAAGAAAAAATATGATCGATTCGCATTTTTGAATTAAAAATAACGCTAATATTTGACGTAGCCTGATGCATTTTTGCTAAGCTGTAGAATTTATTATTATGTCGTTTAAAGACAGAGTCACCGAAGCTCTAATTTGAGCTGTTGCGAATTTTATAGGGAAGTGCCGAATCCCGTTTTGTCTCCGAAAATCCCGATTTTTCAAAAACTAAAAATTGTAGTTGTAGAAAACTGAATGTGCAGATAAATATGATTGCTTAAGTTTCGAAGATAGACGAGTGAAATATCATTTTAAGAATTGAATTTGTGATTTAAACTTTTTTTGTTTTGCATAAAATCGTTTTCCACATCCTCATATGCCCAACTAAAAAACTATGTAATGGTTTATTTTATTGATATATCTGAGTATACATAAATTGCCACCTCAACATTTCAACTAAGTTACTCGATTTCCAATAATATGGTTTCCCATTTACTATATAAATTTAAATAATAATTATAACTATATAATAATGAAATATTTTTTGAGTATCGTTATCCCAACTATAGTAAAATCGAAGTTATCTAAATTTTGAAGTATTACGGTGGTGATATTATGTTATTTACTGTATATGTGCATCTATATATGTATAGTTTAATAAAATTTAACCGTTTTTTCGATCATTTGAAATGATAACTGTCACGATCAGTTTAAAACCTCGCAACCTGGTGTATTAAAGTTAAAAAAAAAATTAATAAACAACAATGCAGAAGATACGGTTTACGAAAAAAGATGTCAAACGATCTAGAGTTCCAATGATTTGACTAAGCGAACATATGACTAACGCATAGATTTTAAGATTGAAGTTTTATATCGCTGTACCACGCAGATAATTTTTTTTGTAAACTCTAATAATAACTCTTCCATAGATTATATCAATTGATTCATATTTTTTAATGAATAACGACTATGTTTGAATCATTTGATAAAGAAGAAGAAACAGATTTTTTAGTTAAAAAAAATAAACAAATCCCTACGTCTTGGTTTCAAACAAATCTTTTTAATAAGTTATTCATTTATTTATATATTACTCAATTAGTTTATTATTTTTGAAAGGTCAAATAATAGGTAACAAAAACCTAAGATTTTAAAATAAATCTGCAAAAATGAGAATTTCGTATTGGTCGATTCTCGATTTAAGATATAAAAAAGAGAAAAGAACACTACCAAGATAATATCATATAATTATCAAAGCAATAAAAAATACACTTGCCAAAGTAAGTTATTTATTACATTTTTGTACATAGTAAAGTGAGTTTTAAAAGAAAAAAATTAAAATGAAATTATGTTTTGTAAACAACAAAATATTAGGACCTGTATAAAAACAAGAATTTTTTAACAATCATTTACTTTGGAAATATTTTTGAACCTGGAAAAATTAAGTTTTCTGTGAACATTTTGACCTCGAACAATTCAATTATCGAAAGTCAACAAAGATTAAGTTTTTACAAAGGAACGATTTTAGAATTATCAAGTTGTAAAAACAGTAAGAGCAGCTTTTGTTAGACGAAGCGTTTTTTATTTAAATAGGCCTTTTTAATAAAAAGCGTGAGCGAAAAAGTTTGAACGAAAGTTTTGACTTTGAATTGAAAGCTCGCCTTATAGTAGACCCTTAGTTAGTGTATTTATTCATTGAAAAGTATATTTTTTTTACAAAAGAGCATACATTAAAGTGTTATAAAAATTAGAATAAAAACACCCAATACTTTTTATTCACAGCTTTATAATCATTTTTACAGTGTTTTTACAGACATCCGTGTAGCTGAGTGTTTGTTTTAGTTTTTTAATAATAATTAAATCAAATATCTCTATTTGATATGAAAATACATTCAAGAATCACTAATAATAAAATCATGTGTATGAATAAACTATATTATTCATAAACTAACTCTAGTAGAAAAGAAAACAAGATAAAATATATAAATGCTAAAGTTTTGCGTGTGGTTTTTTATGTGGGTGTTTTAATCGAGCTACGTTTTTTTATCAATTGAGTTTTCAGAGATTTTTAAGCAATTAAGCTATTTATAATTAAAGTTAAAAAAGTATGTGTTTCATCATAAATATTGGCAATTTTTCACAAATAATAAATATCTAACGTACATCTCACTTATAAATTAACCACAATTGAATTGTTATTTATCATTGATTTTTGGATTTAATATTTAACATTTTACCTCAGTGAATCTAGATTTAGTCGCTCTGTACACACGAAATAATTTTATGACATTGCAATATAACCAACCTTAACAAGGACACGGAACTTTAGTGTTGTTTCCTATTTTATCGATGTATCTGTCGTTGGTGTGATACGTTTTAACGTACATTTTGCGACCAAATCGAGACTTTCACTGGTATAAATTTTGAATTGGAAAAAAATATGGCGACTTTTTTACTTAAATTTACGTAAGGTTAAAGATGTAAATTTTTTATTGCAGAACTTTAGAGTTCTGTGAATAAACAAAAAAGCAATTTGAATGTCTACGCTTCCACCGGGAAAAGGGTGTTTCGGCTTTATTATTTGACATGGGTCAGTAGAGTCAGACATGGGTTCCTGTCTTCTACTAACCTACTTAAACGTATAGCTACTCTACATACGAATACATAAATTCACTACTAAATGGCATGAAAGTACGCTGCCCATAGATAAGTTAAACAAATTAACAAAGTTTAAGTCAAACATCAATTGTGCAAATGTTTAAAGGAAAAGCAATAAATACTTTACATCTAGACTGGTAGTTGGAGTAAGCATCGTGTTTTGAATTCTTGCGGAGTGAATAGGACGGGAGAATATCAAAGTGAAATGCGAATTTGAAAATAGGAATTCTTCTAGTCGTATTGTCATATGGTAGGTTACATAGCTTTGACACTAAAACAAGCTTTAATTAAATTAATATTTAAATAAAATCGTTGTATGTACGTTAATCGTATTAAACAGTAATGGCAAACATGTAACTCGCATACGGGGCAGCAATTATATGAATGAAGCTCTAGAGCCTAGGCTACTCCACTTATGAGGTCCATTTGAAAAATATTGTTTACCAACCAACTAAGCACATATTTAGAATTAGATTCAGCAACAGCAACCGTTTCATATTTCTTACACCATGGCGCACGGAGTATTATAAAAAGTCATAAAGTTAGTAGGAGAACAGAGAAGTCTGGTTTTTGGCTCTGAAATACAAAAATTTATATCTCGTTGTCAGTGCCCGAAAACGACGAAGCGAACTTTTACTGAAAAATATTTTCCTTCTAATATGTTCATATATTCTTATAAAAATTAAAAACATAACGATCTATTATATTAAATTTTAAGGCCCAACGTCAGTCTTGTTAGCTTATTGGTTAATCAGACTATGCATGCGTGAATATTTACGGATTTCAATAAGGTTTTTTATAATAAAAAATAATAAAACATTTTTTTAGTACTTATTCCACATAAAATTTATTTGATCAGGACCGGTTTCGCTCAGCGCGAGCATTACCAACTGATAAGAAAAATATATAAACAGTGCTATTTATATATGTATATATATATCTATTTATATATTTTTCTTATCAGTTGATAATGCTCGCGATAAGCGAAACCAGTCCTGATCAAATATTTTTTTTATGGAATTAGTACGAAAGAAATGTTTTATTAATTTTTATTATAATGCCATTTTACCAAGTATTGACAGTGAACACATTAAAAGGTTTTTTTTATAGTGTGTTGTAAGTATTTTGATAGGAATTGTCAACTATCTGTTTGTGTTTTAATATTTTTGAGTTCATTATGAATGTATTTTTTAAAAACCAAATTCGTTCTTACTGTGACGCTGCCTCAAATAACCGTGGAATATCATTGACAACTTGTGCTGTCATTTTTTTATTCTCTTCTGTCGTGTGATATATTAAAATATAAATCTATAATATAAAAATAAATGCAAAATTTCGAACTCTTCTGTGATCATACAATCATTTCTAAGCCGTACTATGTTCTAACTTTTTTTAAATATCTTTTTACTTATTTGTCTTTGTTTCTTTGATTTAAACAAAAAAAGGCAAATGTAAGTAACGGCGTGTCACAGTTAGAACATAGATAAGTTGTTCACTGCTCTCTCTAAGTTGTCTTTGACAAGTCACTCTTTTTTAAAAAAGATTTTTTAAAAAACACGCCCATTGATTTTATGACGAATAATTTGTATGGGCATGAGACATTAACTCTTTCACGGTCACATTCTATAGCGCACAGAAGAAGTTAATAAATTTCAACAGTAAATATCAAACTAGAACTTATTTTGAGTCGATCACGGTACGCACGTAATCAAATTTATTGAATATTTTAATTCAATATAAAAATAAAAAGGGCCTTTTGGTCGAGAAAAAATATATACTGAAAAAATATAAGAGGTTACAGATTAAGTGCGCAACTGACTCCCTGTTATTTTTTACAGATAGATGCATAGAATGATAAGGAAAGCTTAACTCAACTGGATTTTTTAAAAATCTATGTAGCTAAATTTTATAAAGTACACAAATTTTTGTAAATAAATAGTCACTTAAAAAATTGTCTTAATTATAGATGTCGCTGTAAACCATTGCACTCTCCATTAAATTAAGAGAACAGAAACAACACGACGGATTATTATCGTCCTCTTACAGCGACCCACAATCCTAAATAATAATACTCAACTATTATCTTACTACTCAAGTACTATATTAAAATTTAGAAAGTACATATTAATTTTAAATAAATTGTTAAGAAAACATGTGAAAAGAAGAAGAAAAGAAACCCTGTGGGTATTTTAGTAGGAACTTCCATTAAATTTCGAAACGTTCAAAAGGTATAGAAAGGAGAAAATTCTTGCTTACGGATAGTAAGTCGATATTTTATTTTTGATGTAAAAATACCCCTTGATGACATTATGCGATGCCTTACTCTACTGAAGGAACAAATTATCATTAACTCTAAAAAGAAGGGATGAAAGCATTCCTTGAAGCTTTCAATATTTAATGACTTGGTAAGGGTTATTTTAGGCCGCTTTCGCTTTTGCTTTCTTGCTATTTTTTAAAAGCAAAAATCAATTGCCATCCATCTTTTATATCATCAGTGACACCGTTAATGTGTGTATTTACACGATCACTTATAAATTGATTACATTTATATTAGTGGCAATGAAAATCTATTATTGAAAACCATTTTCAAGAGATCAATAGTCATCGCGCTGAGAAGCAAATTTGGTAAAATCACACTATGCAGGTAAAAATGTATTATTATACTGTAAAACGAGTATTTTGACTGTAAAACTATTCCCACGCATAGATCTTTTTAAAGTTTGCTTGGAAGGCTGCAATTAAGGCAAGATATTTTGTGAAAAAATATTTATCACCTAAAATATTTTTTAGTTTTTATCACAGTTGCAATTTATTTAAAAATTAATGAATGGAGAATTCACGAAAATTTTAAGTCATTTAAAACGAGTATGTATGTACTATACGTAAATAACATGTTTATTTTGATTAATTTAATAACATGTTTAACCATTACTGCCGAACGTCAATAAACATGTGGAATTTAGTTCCTTGCGAAAGTTTTATTGTTATTCTTTTTAAAGACTGAGAACAGTCGGTTATTCCTTTAATAAATAAATTGTGTGCGCAATGTACAAGTTGAATTGACGTAATTGCTCATATAAATAGTGCAATTATATATTTTTTTAATTATAAAAAACCGATCTCCCAAAAATGTCAAAAAGTTATAGATGTGATATTTTAAATGCGATTATTAAAAAGAAATCATTTCAAAATGGAATGGCTCTCCAAATTCGTTGAAACAAAAATGCCATCTTTAATTTATTCGCAGAAAGTAATTATAAGTGATTAATTCGTTTATATAAAAGCAGATATAAGCAGTGTTAAATACTTAATATGTTTATATTAATTTATAAGTTTAAATTTGAAAATAAGTGAAATGAATGGATGATTTACATACCTTTTAAAAAGGCATTTCAATCAAAAAGTGCACCGAGATTCAGTTACAAAATTAAGATATTTGATAATGTCAGAATTGCGAAAATGATAATGGAACACCCGAAAACTGGAAGGTTAATATCGTAATGGTCGAGCCCAAAAAATCCAGTTGCGATCCAATAAAAGTATTAATTGATATTGGTTTGTAAGCAATTCAAATAAATGCTTCTATGCTTTCTGTTCAAGAAATTCATGATCATCACGTATCGAAATACACAGAAATTTATGAAAACTTGTGAACTAAAAATTATGTATTTAAATTTGTCGAATGCATAAATGCAGTATTGAAAAAAGTATGCCTGCCGAAAAAAATGAAAAAATCACCGCTTTTTAAAATTAAGACTCAGTAATTAAGATCATTTAAAAAATATTTCAGCTTTACGGAATGTTTGATGAACTTTTAAGGCATAGAAAGCTGAATGTGAACGAATATCGTCTACTTAACAGAACCAATAGATAATAGGATAGGCTTCTATTTTGTTTCTAAAAATTATATCTTCTAAATAGTTCATATAAAACTCAGCTAACAACGGTGATAGACAAGTTCCCATCACAAGGCCGTATGTTTGTTTATAGATTTTATTGTCAAATTAAAAATAATTTTGGTCAACGCAAACATATAAAATATTAAGTAACTATTTTAAAACTATTGGGTTGACTCAACGTGCATTTAAGGTATCTTCGATAATTCTTTTGCATTTTTTGACTGGTACAGTAGTAAATAAACTGACCACGTCAAATATGATTTTTCAGTTTTTTCACTAATTCTAATGATTTTTTTACACCATACGTCGGGTTGAATCCACTATGGTAACGAATGAGAGAGTTAGCTTTTTTCGATCATTTATAAGATGGGCCATTGAGATATGACACCACAGGACGATTTGGGATTAAGGGTTTGTGAAATTTCGGTAATCCGTAAAATTTGGGAGCTTATGGATTCCGTGTAGACAAATAATATATATCTTTGGCTGATCGTAATATTACAACTGTTAATAACATCTATGACATCTTTGTTAAATTTTACTGAAGCGTCTTTTTTAAGTTGGACTATACAAACGACAAACAAAAATAAATATAATTTCTAAAATTATCCACCATTCAAATTTGTACGCATTTCCATGGGTTAATTCTTTGGGTTAATCCTTTTCGCTAGCAATGGCTTTAAACCATACATTCATTTATTATTTAAACATGATACACTCATTTACTAAACGTCAGTTCAAGTTCACCAGTGTACTTGAACGCCCGAAGATGCCGAAAGACGAAACCCGGGTCATTAGTGACAAAACTTGTGTGAATGTACATAATTTGAACGATTGAAATTTTATATTAAAATTCGAACAATCACCTTCAGTCGAAATCTTAAATTATGTCGATTGAATCAAATTCAATACAAATAATGAAAGAAGATCATTTGAGTTACAATGTTTATTGCGAATAAAGTCATAACTTTCATCCGGCATAATTGTTGATTTAAAAATGGTGTACAAATATTGGGTAGAAGGAGAGAGAAATAATGATAATAGAAAAAACCTCAATTTCAATGTATAAATGTCACAATTAAGCTCATCAATAATGTATATGTTTTGTTATATTTTAATTACATTCGTCATATTTATATTTGTATTAATTGATCACTTTTAGGGTGTGCACTGTCAATACTTGTTGAAAAGGCATTATATTAAAAACACACAGTGTATCTTTGTACTAACAGTGAGGTAATTTAAGCGAAACTGGTCCTGATTTGGTAAATAAAAGTGGAGGACTACCTGAAAGGATTATTGTGTTTTTAAATATTTGAATTTATATAAGCTATATTTGTGATGTGTACATACCTAAATTTTAAGTACATAATCGTTTTGTTACCACGACAAAAAAATATAAAGTTGAATGCTGTGTTTTAGAGAAATATGTAAATAATCGGTTGACTGACTGGACTTTAATGGGATAAAGTACCAAGCAATTATTAAAATATTATACAAATTTCATAAAGATCATTGCTTCCTAGATTTTTTAATTGGCGGCATAATACGACGAATCAATTAATCTAGTGTCAGTGAGGTCAGTCAGTACTCAGTACCTATCAACGCATTTGCGCAAATTTTTCATTTTTATGAAAATTTACTCCGCACAAAAGTTGATGGTCCGCACACACAGTAGACAAATTAAAAGGAACGTTGGCTTGATCCCCTTTTTTATGACTGAGTAAATGAGATGGAATATTTGATTAAAATAATATAACGATTTTTTTTCATTAAATTAAGTAACTTTATAATAAATGCTTTTATAGTAATTGTCTTTAAAAATATATATGACATGTTTTTTCCCCATAAGTTTACTTTTAAAATTTATAGAAACATATTCGTTATGACAGCTTATTGCCATTGTGCTGGATATTTTATACCGCTGAAAATGAAGGAATATTTTATATTTATTGAAAGTATTTGACCTGTATAAAAAAATGGCGCAACAAAACTGACAACCAACATCTCTATTTTATTCACAATACTCTTTTTTTTGTTTTAAGTAATAAGTTTCGTGATATAAAAATCTAGCGGTGTAAAGTTTAATGTATTTAATGTAAAAAATTCAATAAATACTGAAAGTTTTACGAGTCCCTTGATTGCTGAGAATTTGTAACAAAACTTTTTCTTGTCGAATTCTTGAAAAGAAAAACGTCTTTTCTTAAGCGACTGCGTATGGAGATTCTGTAGCAATGACAGAAATCACTGTGTGAAGCTTGAATGGATCACTAGGGACCCATATTCGTCGCAGGAGTAGGGTTAGTCGATGACTTGGGACCAGTCCCTTTGAAGTCCCAGCAGTTTACCTTTCTACAGACGCTCTTCTTCTTGATACAGCAGTTTCGGACCCTTTTTTTAGTGCAATTGTGAATAAAAGGTTTTGATTTCATAAAATAAGGAAAAAGCCTGTAGCTTGATTAACTTCTAATGTAATGATGTTATATTCAAAAGATTTTTGACATTGGCCGTAACAAATATACGATTAAAGTGAAGCACATTAAAAATGGTCAATATAAAATATTTATGCAGATACGTAAAAAATAAACTAGTTTGATTGAATTAGGATTCACTTTGGTAGAACTTCATTGCAATAAGGTGAAAAAATAACAAAGTATATATGGTTGATAGCTGTTTCGGTTTATGCCTTCGTAAGAACCACTGACGAAAACGTAAGCCGAAATAACTGTCATCTATATATATAATATTTGTAGAACTAAAACAATTTATATTTTCACCTTATTAAACTGTATTTTTTCAAAGGCTATTTAAATATTTTATTAAATATATTTTGTAGACAAATATCAGTAAGTTTGTATTATAACAACAGACGTGAGTTTTGTGAGATATTAAAACAACATTGATTTTATTTTCAGGTTAAAAAATACATAATAAAATATCTTAAAATAAATACTGTTTTTTTAATAGCGGCTGTTGAAACACAAAATAAACGTTTCTATTTTCATAACATAAATATGAATTTTCTTTGAATGTTGTGATAATAATGCATACCGAATGATAAATTCCAGTAGCCATATTTCCGCATACCTATTAGAAAGTTTTGCATCCATAGCTAAGTTAAATGTTGAACTTTTTAATTTGACGTTTGAAAATTAGG
Source organism: Himalopsyche anomala (assembly GCA_031772345.1). NCBI lineage: Eukaryota > Metazoa > Arthropoda > Insecta > Trichoptera > Rhyacophilidae > Himalopsyche > Himalopsyche anomala. Next base: position 19,305,643 of record CM062821.1, on the reverse strand, counting down.
TATTCATTATGAACTTTGGTATGTCTTTGACATCATTTGTTCTCGACTTTTTATCCTCGAGTTTACATCAAGTAATTTAAAAATTTAAACCATCTGGCACAGAAGCATCTTATTATTATTAGAAAACTCGCATTATAAACAAAATAGAAATCACTGTTTACATAATCATTTAATTTAAAAACTGTATATATTTTATCACGATGGGCAACGAATAAATTTCATACATAACTGTTTGAAAGAGGTCCTTATTATATAGCATGTTATAACATTATTCTGAGTGAAGGCTGGGCTATCGTTCTCGAAGATTTAGTATCATTTTGGAGTAGAGGCCGGAATTTTCACGACTGAGCGAACACTTTTATGGGTCTTAAAGGTTCATGAAAAACTGCTGATCTCGCTAACGATCGCCAGAATGAGTTATCTTCGGAAGGGTTGGTTTTTCAAAAAAAAAAAAAAATACAGCTCATTATGAACAAATGTGTTAAAGCGTGTAAACCCTTATGAATTGATAACTCGTAAACCTGTCCTATGAGCATTTTTCGTTTCAGATACATGCCTACTATAATATGTAAACGATGTTTTTTGTGTAGATTTATAGTTGTATATAACATATTTATGTTCTATGCATCACCATTATCATGTTCAGTATTTTCAATGGCATTTCTCTTATATATAATATTTATATGCGCTAAAACAGCTGTAACATTTATTGTTATTATTGTTAATGAAAAAAGTTATCCAATAAATTTTCTGTCCACAATACTTTTTGTATTTTTTTAAAAATCGATCAATGTATTTTTTTATTGAAGAACATATTATTAAGCTTTTTAACTGATGATCAATTATTGATAAAAGGTATAAATGATTCTTTCCGTATAAAGCAAAATGCTTAATATTTGTTTACGTGTAATTTTCTTACGTTGAAGACAAGCCATCGTAAAATAATAATAAAAAAAAATCAATCAACATATCAGAATACGTAGAATCTTAAAAATACAGCATTGAATGAGATATTTGGGTATTGCATAGATTTTTTTTAAGCAAACAATCTTTCACAATGATAAATTTGTGTGTTGGTAAAATATTGTTTTTAGAAATTGAGGTTTGAATATGAATATCTGAGAACGCTGACTCGGTTAAAAAAGCCATTTTCGCATTTTTTTATTTAATAAAAAGCCGCCGTAAATTATCATGACGGTACAACATGTATTTCCGAACTATTTTTTTTAAAAGTAAATAAGTATTGTTTTAGAAATTACTTCGATTTTTCAAGTCATACCTCGATAAATAGTGTAAAATTATATATTAATTATGAACTGAATTATATGTGAAGTCTATAAAAAACATGAGTATTCTGAATTATTGTGTTAAATGAGTTGATTTGTATCTTGTACCTTCGGTTTCGCAAAAAGGAAAACATTAAAAAACTCATCACAAAAGATGGATTATGCAAAAAATAGGACATTGAAAAAAATACTAAAACAAATATATTGAAATTTTCCATAAACATTGAAAACAACCATATAGTGAGAGTTGTCTTTCATTTTTGTGAAAGTATAAATCATTGTTTCTTAACCGTATTGAAAGAATCGCCCCCGTTAAGAACCACTGGTATAAATGCTTTTGCAAGCTTGATTATTTGAGTCATATAATATTACAAAAACTTTTGTTCAGTGTATTATCAATAAATTAAAAAGTGTTTCAGTAATTTAATCACAAAAAATAAAATCATCTTTAGTATAACTCAACTTATGTCTTAAAAAAACACTATATATCTGTAATTGAACTTTTATAAGAACGCGATATTGTAAACGCTTCGTATAATGCAATCGGATATATTGTTGATTTTCATTTCCGTTTAGTGCAATTCATTTCCTTATTCCAATTTCATTGAACAAAAAAAAAGAAAGCTTCTCTGCACGTTAGCCTTTTATAACCCCAAGCCTTTGCATACCGAATGTAACGTGTATTACAAAAGCGTGCATGAAGATATATTCTCTGCAATAAAACACAATGCTTACATTTCAATAGATTTCTTACAATTCAGTGGTTGCTTGTACTAGTAAATAATTCACAAGATGAATTACTCAGACAATAAAATTGTTCAATGGTTTCATCTTCAATAGGATAAACTGTTTTTTTTGAAACGTTTTTTATTTATTTTTAAATGCGTATCTTACCAAATGGATAGCTTAAAATAAATAAGAACAGTAACTGTGCAATGTATTTTTTTTGTGAAACTGTGGACCACTGTTTGTCTTTGTGTATTAATCACATACTTTGCAGATAAGAGAAAACATTAATTGTATATAAATATTTTTTTTTCTAATTTTCCACATAGTCATAATATTGTATCTCAAAATAACTTGTGGTATATTATACCTTGTTTTTGACCGCCGTTGAAACTAGGGTCTCCAATCACGGGATCTCCAACAATTATTCAATCCCGTAATCCCAGAAACGTCTAACTACCAATAAAGATTTAGAGATTCGCTTTAAAATATTTAAAAAATATAATAGTAAATAGATAAAAATAGCATTAAATAAATAAATAACCGTTACAATATAAAGATACTTACAAAATGAACTATGCAAATAAAAAGTGTAACTAATTCATATTTGGAATATTTTTTTAATTCAAAAATAAAATTCTTCACACATAAAAAAATCTCAAAGGAAACGAGAAATGAGAGCCACCCGCGAATTACTTAATTAATAAAATATTTCAACGTACTCGTGGACAGCAAAAATAGTACAGCTTTTTTAACCCATTACCGCCCGCCGTACTCGCTTGAGTACACCTATTCCAAGCGTGATTTGGTGTATAATTTCTTTGTTTATTTCAAAGGTAATAGCCTTTTATGAAACTATATGATAATAGTAAACTGTAAAAAAATAAAATTTGGCAAAAATGCGTACATGTTAATAGTTTATTATCGAAATATTGGTTTAAAACAAGGTGATTTAGGTTAGATATTTGAATTATTTTTTAGTATAAATAATAATACATTTTTAATTGTTTTTCATTATTATGTAAACTTAGGCTCTGCTTAAACATAATGTATTTTTAATATGATAATATTTTTCATCTACAGTGTGGTATGTTGCATTTTATTGCACTGTGCTCAAGCGAGTACAATGGGCGTTTAGCCGTGAAAACTGCGCTAGTCTTTTCGTTTTGATTTTTGCACTACATGCGAAAAATGTGTAATAATTCAGTTCTTACAAAGACTACAATGGCAACCCATACGAGACTAGAAGAAGCCCTTGTATCGATCATGTCCGATGAAAACGATGATGCCGAATATGATTTATTATTAGTGCCATCCAACCCTGATGATCTCAGTGACGAAGAAGATGGAGATGATGATGATTTGATGTCCTTAACTTTTGAAAAAAGAGGTTGCAGGAGCAGTTGAAGTAGTTCCACGTCATCCCGACCATGATGTTTCTGACTCGGACTATAGTGATGATGAGCAACTTTCAAATCACAAGACACCATCAAAACGAGTTAAAAATCAAGACGCACTCGAGTGAAGAAAAACCTTGCCTATAGTATTTATAGTGCAACTCATGACGACATAAAGTTGTAATTATGGGTACACATTTTGAGTCCATACAGCCTCTACGCAAAGTAAAAAGATGGTGTAGGCCCTCAAGCAAAAGATAGATATAGGTGTACCAATATTTTTCATTAATCATAACAAAGGGATGGGCAGTGTCAACGAAATGGATCAATAAATCAGTAAATAACATGAAAAAATAGTTTTCGCACGTGGTTTCCTTTTGGGCGTTAATGGGTTAAAAGCATATTTAAAAAAAATGGGTCTGTAATATTTGTAATTTAATTTAAGAGTCTATAAAAAATGCATTGTACGTTTTTTAGCCTTGGATTATAAACAAAATACATGAAATCGAGAAGAAAAGTAGCAAAGGCCCTAAAATTCTTGAGGTTATAGTAATTACTGTGAATATTTGGGGTATGGACCAGAATTACCCAATGTGGGGTACACACTTTAGCCAAAATTGTTTTATCTGTATTCATATATCGAGCATAGTAATATTTCAAAAAAAGGTTTTTTGAATTCCATCTTAATACGCTGATACTCATCTTAACCAAATAACACCACACATAACAATAAAGGTGATTAATAAAAACACAAAAAACCCACAAAGCTGGGCTAACGTTACCCGCGTTGACTGTAATAATTTTAGTACCATTGTAGCAAAATAAATTGATGTTTTAACAATTTTTGTTTATTAAAATATGAAAAATATTAACCTCAGCCCATAAACTCAAAAAATATAAAATTTATAAAGAATAAACAAGTACTGTATTTATTTTTATATAATAACATGTAAATTTTATTTATGGTAATATATTGTATCACATACATTAAAGTCAACATTATGTTGTATCTTTGGAAATATATTATGATGTGGTATCTACTATAAACAATCGTTTTTCTATTACAATTGTGCTTTTCCTATAGTAATTGTATTATTATTTTATTGACTGACTTTTGTACGACCTATATTTAAAAAAATTCAATGAATGCTGAATTATTTAACTAAATGCGATTTATTATTGCGATTTATAATATTGTGAGCAAACATCGATAATGATCACGATTTTTTTTTATTATTTACCAAGCGAATTGGATTAGCAGGTAGGAAATTTATGTGCATATAAAAAATGCTGAACCCATTTTAATAAAACGTAGTCAGCATCTCTTGAATACTAAATGATTTTAATTTCATCAAAAAAAAATCCCAATTTACTTAATTAATACATTAATTTAAAAGGTTTTCCATTAATAAAGTAACGAAGGATATTTCTCATTTGATGATTAAAAAATTACACAGTTACGTGAATGAATATAAAAACATACAATAGAAACATTTATGTGAACAATTTACACGTGTAGGTATAATAAATAAAAAGTCCGTCAAGTAATAAATTAGGTCATAAGCGCAAAATAACTTTTATTTATGAATTACTGTAAAACAACTTTTTTCTTCTAAAGTTACATCAAGTCTAAAATATAGACATATACTTGCTGCTTAATTTTGAACTTCTAAATGTTTTTTAAAAGAATATCAACAAACAGGAAAAATCTCATGTTTTTAAAATGTTTCAAATTCTTCAGAAGATTTTTCATGCGAACTTTGAATGAGGAAAGTTTTCAGCGTAAACCTCAGTTTATTAAAAACCCTATGAAATATAAAGTATACTGGAACACTTTTAGTATCAATTAAGCTCATTAAAGTGGAAATTTACACCACCATCGCTGGAATTACTCCAGCCGCGAATGTATTCTGAATAATTCACATTATCCTCAATTTATCCTCGTTTTGAGCATAATTCACTTTGCAAAGTGCATTTATGAAGTGCTCTAATGTAGAAGGTAATGTGGTCTCCACATTGCTCGACTAGCACTTATGCAACGGGCCTTCGACATGCAAACTGTGAACAAAGAGCGAAAGTATGTTACACAAATTACTTGGAGTATAAATTAGATTTCTTTCTTTTATATGAGTCACCAAAAGTGTGGGTTGCAAAAGTATTTTAAACCTTAAGTGAAAAGAAATTAAAAGTAAAATCTTAATAAACTTTTTGAGTAGGCGTACGAAATCAATGATGGTCAAGATTCAAAAAAAAAAACAGAAATTACTATAACATAATTTATTCACTACTATTAATTAACCGATAATGAATGAGCTTGTCATTTTTAATCTTGTAGTACAGATCTTCACGCAGTTAATCAAGTGTGGGTAATTTGACTGGATCCAAATGTCCATCTCATGGTTTTCATTGATATACAAAATAGTGGAAATATATAATAATATAAAATAATAAGTTTTTTGATAGCGATCATATTTATTGATAATTACAGGAATGTAGCCTTCCACAATGAATTATCTTATATAGGATGATGATATTCACCGTTTTTTAATAAAATAATGGAAATTTGTATTGCTCTATTTCAATATATGTATTTTCTAGTGAAAAAAAACGATATAACTATTGTACATGTTTATAAGACCGAGAAAAAAATATACTCGTATTCTACGCGAAATTTTACACTAAGTGAAAATGTCTGTCTTCTAAAAAATCAATATTGGCCCTTCGAAAAAAAACATCTCAAATCTTAATTACCGATAAATTCGTGAATCAGAATATTTCAAATCTGGTGTATTCTAGTATGTGGTATTTATAATTGTATGTTGCTTATAATTTTTTAATTGTATGATTTATAAAAGCTGTGATGCTGTTTTCATTTTAAAAAGAATCTCGACTTAAAACAAAGTTGTTTCGATTAAAACATTTAACAATTGTTCACCAAAAATATTTAAATTTGTACATATAAATCACTTTTTGTTACTAGACGCTACATAATGTTTAATGCTATACGTACCGCTTAAAACTATAAAATATTTATGAAGGATATAGTCATGACGATTCTAAATCTGATATAACTAGTAAAAAGAATTATGTACTCAAAATCTAGGGAAAAATATCTTTAAAAATAATTTAGAGTTCAGTATTTTGTAGTATTTTACGTATATACTAAAGTATCCAATCCCGGACCCGTTTTGTGACCCCGTTTTTGAAATATAAACTTTTTTCGAAATTGCGTAAAGGTCCACTTAAAACGAAAATGACATTGGTGACGTCGATACTGGTGGGGTAAAATTCATGTAGAATATGGTGAAGTGAGCTAACTAGTAAAATGGTAAAACTTGTTTCTTGGGCTTTTAGGTATAATCATGTCTTTACTTGGTGTTTTGGTGGATTGCATATGTTTATTTTATATAGGTAAAACCACTATTACAATGTGTATTAATCCAGATAACTCCACTTTTACGATATTTTAAGACGTGTAGATCATTACAACGCATCTAACTTATTTTTGTCTAAAATACCACATGGCTCACTTCACCTCTAATGGGTGCATATAATATAAAAAAATACGTCCAAATTATGTTGCATAAATTAATCATAACTGATTTGTTAAAACAGTGCAAATACTAGATAAAAAAGTTTTTGGGAACGAATTGTTTTAATATTATTTTAAAAGACGTTTGTCGTTTTACCAACGGCAGCAAAAATTTGTAAGATTATCTAAAGTTACTTCATTCGAAATCTTGTTAGTAAAAAAAATAATTATTCAGAGTGTAAAAGAGGCTAATAGAGAAACTAAATCTTTGTTGACTAAAAAGAAAATTTATTGGCTGAGAAGTAAAGAAAGAGGGAATAAGAAAATAGCAACAAAAAAGGTATTTGTCGGATGTGTTTTGTGACAAAGATTGTAGTTGGTGAAATAAAAACTCCTGGATGAGAAGAAGTAAAGAGTGTTCGTAATTTGAATAAAAAATAAATACGAAAATCTTATTCACGCCGTTAAAAGTTTTTCCAATCTTACACACTGAAAATAAATAAAAGAGGAACGATGTTATTTATGTGACACAATTTTAAGTTCGTAACTATTCATTACTTATAAACAGTAAATGAAAGTTATTTTTTTTCTTTTTTCATAAAATAAAACATAATACATACTAGAGTACAGTATTTTCAACAATGTGAGTAAATAATTTCCACAAAAACGTTAAAAATGCATTAGAATCCTAAGTAGATATATTAATACCACTTAAAATATTCTTGCCTAATTAAATATAAGACATGCTTTATTTTAAACTTAATAAAAAAAACACAATCAAAACGAAAATAAAAATACACTTAAAAGGAAAAAAAATGTTTTCGGGTGAATATTTAAAATTAAATAATCATTAAAAAGTAATTTTAAGAATCGGGAATTTATCTTATACTCAACTAATTTATGAAATGAAATAAAAAAAAGGAATAATTTCCTTCTTTTACCATGTCCGCTCCCAATGTGTAGAATATGGCCTCCCAAATAAGGTATCTCAACAGAAGTTTCAACTGTTTGTTACTCAGTCGCTCAGTTACTAAATAATGGTATTTAGATTGGCAATTGATTGCGTCTGATATGTTTCAATAAAATCGATATATTATGTTTGATAAAATCAGTAACGATTATATTTTTGCCAAACATTTCGGTTGAACGACAGTTTGCTGCTACTATTATAAAATTAGTTTTTTCTAATAAATAACACTATTCAATATATTATTTCCATAACTTGTGTTATTCAATAAATATAAAGAATTTCTTTATATTTACTGAATAATGATTGTGGCGTTGGCCCGTATCTTCAATATATGACAAACCATTATCAACTGTACTGCCATGCATCTTATGAACGTTTTTTTATTTATTTTTTTTTATTCGATAAACTTTTTTCCTGTCTGCATCACTCCGAAGACGATGTCTCCTCAATGATACAGTTAAGATACATGTTAAGATAAAGGCAATTTTATAGGTAACAATAATAATTAGAAATATAAAGAGATACTAATAAAGGTTAATTAAATAATTAAATAATAAATTAAATAATAAACACGGAAAAAAAAATAATTAAATAATAATAAGCAAGAATGATAGTTAATGGCACTAATGAGACAACTTTTAATTTTGAAACAGATATAATATGATTAAGGATTGAATGGTGAGGGGCAGGGAAGGTAAACTTTTTCTCCAAAAGAAGTAGCAAATTTCTTGAAGTGAGCGAAATTTTCTGGAGATGAAACTAGATCTGGATGCCCGATAGGACCATCACGGTTATTTCTACATAACGAAAACAATATACCTCTTTCAACAGACATAATCGAACAATTCCAGAGAATATGCTCTGAATCTTGATTACTGTCACCACAAGGACAGTGTGGGTTAGATTTGATTTTAAATTTATGTAGCTTGGCATTAAACGCACCGTGTCCGGTGATAAATTGTGAGGTCCAGTGATCCGGAGAGAGCCAGGTTGCATTCTGACGAAAAACAATATCTGGGAAAAATAAATAGGTAATTCTACCACGAAGGGACTTTGACCATCGACTTTGCCAATTAGTTAAAACGGTTAGTGAGCAGAGTTTTTTCACTTTAGCTTTTAAAAAATCTTGTGAATCCAACGGGTGAAGAGTTGTGAGACCAATTTGCGCTGGTTTCCCGTGCAAAAGGTGATGAATTGCAGCTCGTCTTTGGACCTCTAGATCCAATGGAGTAAGTCCCAGCATTACGGGAAGACATTCTGTTGAGCAAGTTCGGTAAGCTTTGGAAATAGCAAGAAGGGGAAACCGTTGTCCCCGAAGAAGTATTTGACATATTTCCTGTCGTTGGGTACACCTATATGCCCAACAACTTGCAGCATGACACGCAATACCGAGAAATATGGACTTTTAATAAAGCCGAGACGTAGGGAATGTTAACCCCCAACTTACCCTAGCCATACGTGCAGCCTTTTCGAAGCTTGTCTTAGAATTAGCTATCGCCGTTTTCACGTGGTCCAAGAAAGATATTTTTTCATCTAATATCACACCGAGGTTTCTCAAGGTTCTCTGGACTGGATCTGTGATTGTATTAAACTTAACTATTGGTTTTCGCGTCAGTTTCCCTTTAAGCATTATACTACATGTTTTATGGGGTGCAAATTGTAGTTTATTGTAGTCTCCCCATGCAGCAACTTGCTTTAAACAGTCAGTTGATAGCTTTTCGAGAATGCTTCTACTATTACCATGAATAAGCATTATTGCATCATCAGCGTATGCTTGTATGTGCGTATTTTGAGGAAGAGGGAGGTCTAACAGATCATCGAATAAAATATTCCAAAGAAGTGGTCCAAGAATCGATCCTTGAGGACAACCTCGTGTGATATTTCTTTGGATTGAAGAATTTCCGGTTGAAATGATTATCTCTCGTTTTGAAAAATAGCTTACAATAATTTTAAATAGATCAGATGGAATCTTTCTCAGTTTCAGTTTTGTTAAAATCATTGGCCACCATGCATTGTCAAATGCTCCTGATATGTCAAGGGAAATAGCCAAGATATATTTGAAAGACGAGGACGCTACCACACCGAGTAAATGATTGATAGCATCATCTACAGAGATCTTTGACCTAAATCCAAACTGATTTGACGATATTGGTTTGTTTGAAGAAATGTGCATATTAAGACGAGTAAATATAACCTTTTCGAGAACTTTACCAAGGATTGGGAGTAAGGTTAAGGGACGGTAAGCTTTTGGGTCGGTTGGTGGTTTTTCACAGCGCTTAGGAATGATGATCAGAATACCAGACTTCCAGCAATCAGGAAAAATACCTTGCCTTAAGCAACTTTGGTAAAGGTATGTGAACTCATGCTGTCCGATATCCCATGCTCTTTTGCACAGTTCAGCATCAATCCTGTCGATGCCCGGTGATTTAGTAACATTAAGATTTTTAAAGATCTGGTTCAACTCTTCTCTAGTAACTGGTGGCGAATCATCTTCTATTGTGTTGGGTAAATCAAATGCGTATTTCCGGATTCTAGCATGTTCTGTTGAGTCCGAATCTGGATCATCTTCAGCTATAAGGGAATCCAAGAAAGCTTTAGCAGTGCTTTCGCCGGTCATAGTAAACTTCCCTGAATTAAATATTCCACTTAAGACTCTTGAAGTACTTCTCTTGTTTGAGATTGATTGGTATACAGCACCCCAAGGATCGGTTGAACTTGCTTCTCGCACAAAGCTTTTCCATGCCTCCTTTTTGGTGGAAAGTATAGCATTTCTTAAACGAGAAGAGGCACACATGTAGCTTTTCTTAAAAGTATCTAGAAATGGTGAGGGTAGTTTTCTTCTCATTCTTTGATATGCTCTACGAGCTCGGTTTTTACATCTTTTGAGTTCATCTAATGTGGTGTTCCACCATGGATTCGAGGACGAATGCTTCGGTTTGGTTCTTCCTATCGCTATATCTGCACAGTCAATCACACTATTTGTCAACATTAAAGCTACTTGATGAGGAGTTTCATCAAGTCTTTTTGCTGATTCGTTCAACTGTGTTTGTAACAATGTGTTGAAAAATTTCCAGTTGCGCTTAAACTTCCTAAACCGCCGTGGGATGCATTCCATGTCTGGTATGTCGTTAGTAAAATTTTCTAGACTAAAAATAATAATATTGTGGTCGCTACCAGTGACATCCTCTAGAACTTCCCATTTTTTGCAGTCAGGCAGTATTTTAGGGGACGCCAATGTTACGTCAATATAGCCAACACCAAGTGTAGAGTTAAAAGTTGGCGGTTGATGGCGGTCGTTTAAGATAGACAGGTCAAATTGACTTACGAAGTCTTCGACGGCGGGGCCACATAATGCGTGTCTTTGTGCTGTTATGATTCGTGGACTCCACATGGGTGACTCTGCATTGGCATCTGCTCCAATAATAATTTTTTCGTCGCCAAGAGTTCTCAGTAACTTGACTAAGTGCGACATGTGAATATTTATTGTGTCTGAGTATTTAAAGTATGCGGATATTGCAAAAATCGAGTAACCATCTAGTTTTATTTCAGCAACAACACAGGTTGTTGTCGACAGATGCGAAACTAGCAAAACATGGATTTTCGGATTTAAAACGACGATTGATGCAAGCGTGTCACCTGATGGGCATTGTTTTTCTATAACTAATGTGTTATTATCAAACCCTGAAGTGTGTTTATCTAATAAAAACGGTTCTTGTATCAGAAGAATATCGATCGAGTTTAGACAACTCCATTGACGTAGTTCTGCCATGGCTGCTTGGCCCCTACCAATGTTGACTTATGAACTGTTAGAAAAAATATATTAATTCTTGAAATGACGTGTGTCGTGAAACAAAACGGTTGTTCTGAGAGTTTATAAGTTTCGGTATACACGCGACACCTGTTAGGAGAAGTAGTTCTCACATTCGAATGTCGTGGGATACACCGAATGTCATTAAATCGATCGTTAAAATGTATTCTGAATATTAAATGATTTTGCTAAATACTTAATTCTTCTTGCGTCATGCCGGAGAAATATTTTCATAAAAATAAAACATGGTGTCGTAATAATACCACATTAAAAAAAATGGAGACCTGTTTCAATCATCATAAGAGTTGTTAAATTGAGAATTTTAAATATTATATAATGTTATAATTATTGTACCTTATATCTCAAATCGTACCCACTTCAAACGTCTAAAATTCTGGAAGTTTGGAAGTGCTTTGAGGTTAACTGAAAAATGTATACGGCTAATTAGTAAAATACTGACTATTTTTTAAAAATCCATTTCCGATCTCAATGTGAAGCATATGGTCGCGTAATTCAGATATCTCAATAGATATTTGTTTCTACGAAAAATGCTTGTCACTCAGTTGCTAAACGCCTGTTTTTCTAAAAGAGTAGGTAGGAAGGACAGAATGATATAACTAAGATAAGAGTAATGGTTGAATAATCTTTCTCGCTACAATCCATTATTTTAGGATTGGAAGGGTGAGAAGTAGGGTTGCCACTAGTCCCGGATTGGCCGGGATCGTCCCGAAATTGGAAACGCTCTCCCGGATGGATCCGGATGAATGCTAAATTGTCACGGAAATTTTGAGCAAATTGATTATTTCAAATTCCTCGGTGAGCTAAAAAAACGAGTTTTGAGCTATTTGTCCCGTAATTTTCCCAGAAAAAGGTGGCAACCCGAGCGAGAAAGAGTTTTAAGAAATCACTAATACCCATGCCTTTTGAACAGAAATCTATTGAAAAAATGTTCGTATTGGGAATCGAACCCGTGAGATCTGTCACAATGTTGACCGCTGCGCCACAAAAGCTTGTTAAACCAATTTAAAGGACTTACTAATAATTAAAAAAAAGCAACATCATATAGACGAACTATTATTACGACTATGATTGATATGATATACCACCGTTTTATTATTACGACTAGTGAAATTCAATCAACTGTACTATCTTTTGCGCTTTGAAGAATAATATGCTATTTGAATAAGCTTGAAATGAACTTGTATATTATTAATTTATTCGCATACTCTTTTATGTATTTTCATATTTTTCCAAGTCTGAACCTCTTCTTATGATTACAATAATCATACAATATAAATTACCCGAGATATTATCAAAACAGACATAAATTTTAAGTCAGCATTCAGAATAAAACTAGCGCTTGCACAAATAATATTTTTTTTCATATTTTGCATCTGAAAATAAACCTCAAAATATACTTTGTATTTGGCCAATACATAGCAGAAGCATCTTTGCAGCAAATAATTTTATATTTTATGTATACTGCTGAAATTCTATTCGATGAACCTTCTTCAGGTTTTTATTAATTTGATTTTTTTATACCCGAAGGTTTTCCAGGCATAGCATAGAATTCATTTTTTCCCTCAGCCATGGAGTATTTGACTGTTTTTATGATAATAGTGAGGTGTACGGAACAATATGGTGTATTCGCTAGGTTTTGTTCTCATTGCGATTGTTATGGTTTGACGTCTAGAAAGCGGGTATTCACTTAATGTCAGGCTGCACTCTAAAAGTGACACACGTCGAGACCGCATGCGGGTTGATTGCAATCCTTTGTTGTGGGGCTAGTAACTATTCATGTATTCCCAAGCGATAAAGTCATCCAATCATAAAAGATTGTTCCAAAGGCAAAAGTTAATGTCAGAACAATAGAAGAACGAATTTTTAAAAGATGTGAAGTCAAGCTAAGCTGTTCATCGATAAGTTTTGATGAAACGATGTCTGAAAACATCAAATATTCAAACAATAAGTATGGATTTAATAAATCGCTACACTATTAGTATAATATGCATGAAGCTTCCTTATAAAAATTTGATCTAAAATATTTGTGATTGAAAAAATTTATTCAATTGAAATTTCGATCAAAAAACATTAAATAAACCGTTCAAATTTTGTACATTTCAATACGGTTTGTCACTAACGACCTGGGTTTCGCTTCCAGATCCTTAATCCACATCAATATCTTATTAAATTATTAATTTTATTCGTAAAGTAACACGATAAGACTTTCTACAGAACTTTAAGTATATTCGTGCTCTTAAAATATATTCGTCCAAGGTTTTCAAAAGGCTAAGCTTGACGTTTGACGAAAAAAGTTTGACGATTCAAATTTAATATTTTTTATTACCAGGCAAGGCAATATATTTATGATAATACTCTAAGATAATCCAAATCCATCAAAATCAAGATGTAAATAATATCATGCGTAGCAGTCAGTGTAAATTTAGAAAATCATCGCCATTTATTTTAACACTCGAAAAAATAACAGTCAAAATATTGTGTGATATTTTGATCAGAAAAATACTACAAAGCAATATTAGAAGGCGTATGAAAGAAATCACGAAGTGGTACAAGATAACCAAAATTGATTTAAATGTAGATATGCACGTTATTTCTTTTGAACGATTTCGTCACAGTTTAAAGTGAAATTATATAACGCGCGGAGCTATGCCATGAATAAAGAAAATTTTATACGGTTTTATGAGATAACGCATTCAATGGTGTACGAGTAATATGACTTTTGAATGAGAGCCATTTCGACACTCGTTCGGTCTTCATTTATTTTCATATCGAAATATAAGATAAGTTCAAATAAACGTTACCTCAGCGAATAGAATGTTTCATGTGTGAAATGAGGTATGCTGTGAAAAATATAAGATAACATTGAAAATACATTATTTAGGGGTTTTTTCCTACCTTTGCGAATAATGAAATGAAAACATGACATATGGATATGGAATTGAAATATACGATGATAATGGGTGAATGTATGAGGTGGAATATTTAGGTTTATATTGAAGTTATATTTTTTGAAAGAAAATATGATTATGTCAATATACACATTAAGTCTGACAGTGTGGGGTGAGATTATTTTTATCTGTGTTTTGGAACAAAAAATAATTAAAACTTTCGCCTGCTTCCGGTTATATTAAAAATCGCAAAGTAGTTTCCACTTAAAATAACTTATTATCGCTGAGACTGTGAGAAACTGCTCTTGATACTGATCTATGTAGTTTTTATCAAACTTTTTTAGCTAGCGCATTAAATTTGTTCATTTTGTCAAGAACGATTTAAGACTATAAAATTAACTTAAGTCGAAGTGGATTTATTGTTCCGCTGTCAAATACTTGAAAAACATTTTTGTACATTACAGATATTTCACAAACGTTAACTTTTCATCAGATTTTTTGTCGAAGACATTAAAATAGTTCTTTAATTAAAAATGGAAAATCTTAGCACATTTTCAAATAAAAAGTATTTTTCTTAGCAAAATATGTCGGGATCGAAATATTTGTTGATTAAAAATTTGTCATAAATCAAATGTATGAATAGTTCATTACAAATCAATAACTTATTTTTGTACAATTATTTAGAAATATTTACATTATACATAATTTTTGACTGAACTGCAATTCTCAATACTTTTATTTGAACTTAAATTTAGGTTTTTTTAAATGTTTGAGTTAACGATATATTAAAAGAAATTTAGAGTTCTTATCTATATGAATTGAACACAAGAACGGCAAATGTTGTCCAACTTGTTTGATAAAGCTGATCAATTTTCACTTTTCATAGAATGGGTCAACGATGTCAGCATAGCACAATTTTAGAGGGCTGAGCATAAAAAAGAAGCGGTGAACTTTATTTTCATAGTTGCTTGTAAGGGCCAAAAATTGCCAAACTTTTTGTTATGAAGCTTCGTGCAAAATATACTAGAATGTAGTTTGTTTGGTACTACCAAGTCTGCAATAAGCCGTAGCAGCGTGATAATGGTTGTGAATTGCTTTACCAAACTGCATCTTTAGTACTTATATTACTAAGAAAAAAAAATCTTCTTTATATTGTTGAACGTGGGTTACTTTGGTTATTAAAAAAATAATATTTATATTACTTGTACATGTAATGTAAATCACAATATTATCGGTGCGAAATATAATGTAAATAAATCAAACGTTTTATTGATATTATCTCATTTCGTATTAAATTTCCCAATACGATTGCTGAAGCTTTGAATAAGGAAAGCGTTTTTGTGATGTGAAAATTAGATTGACATTCGTTTCATTTAAAGTATCCGAACGGGTGAAGGGTAGAATTATTTATCATATCTTTATAAAGCAAAACAGTTTATACGCTCTATAGACGTCAGTAGAAAGAGACGAGGGTCTTTCTAAAAGCCGTGAAAACATTTCTCTATTTCAGAATAAACCCAGTTATTCTATTTCTCCGGGGCACTACATTAATTACCAGACAACTTTAAATTAACGGGAATAAATGGAATGTGTTTCTAAAAACATTCTTCAATTATCAACAACATGTTTTAGAAAAGCTTTAAGATGAAAATCATGAAAATAAAACCTTAAATCCAAATTGATTAAACTGAAAATTGCTATTGAAAGAATATTTAAAGGATTAAACAAAAATGGGAAAAATTTGGTTTATATAAAAAATTGACGATAAGACGGTATGAAATGCTACGTTGGAGCCAAAACTGTTTTTAAAACAATAAAAATGCATATTGTGATAAAAATGTTGAATTTTAATTCTTTGCTCCAAAATATTACTGCAGATATGTAATAGTTATTATGCTAGTGAAAATCACAAAAAAAGCAATTTAAACAAAATTGATGAATATAACAAAAGAAATAGCATCGATATTACCAGTATTTTCCAATTTAAAGTCTGTGGAGTTTAGTTTTATGTTAGGTAATTAATGATACTAAATAAAAAAAGCAATTGAAATACAACGGGGAAAACACTATTATTCTATCGGTTTCTATAAAAAACCAATAAATTCTTAATTCACTTTCACGCAAAACATGGCAGCTTTGCGAACTGTGTAAATCTTGAGTCTCTCGGGCTTGTGTTATTTGGTTGTGTGTTGGAAGCCCCAAGCAGACCCACCTCACCCTTTCAACCTATTTTCACCATTCGTGTACATAGTTTTGTTACTCTTTAGTCGGTTCACACAAATTTTGTTTGTACTATCAAATATTATATTATATTATATAAGAATAAAAGGGGTTTTCTTGTTCAATTGAAACATAAACTTCTTTTTTTTTGACACAGTGTTAAACTTATATACATATTTTTACAGTAATTCTTTATTTTAATGATGTATAATTAGCGTTTGATATATCACCAACAATTTTACTTTTATTAGTTTGCAAATTGAAAATTTTATGCATGTGCATAGATTATGTTTGTATGAAAATATATTCCGTATTGAAGTGAGGTTAAACTCATTTAATTATGAATATATGTGTTATAAAAGCGAAATTTGATTGTGATATTTGAAAAATATTATTTATCATTTTAAGTCCAATATTTATATATAAAACAGAGTTTCATTTATTTGTTTGTCATCTCAAAAAAATCCAACTTAATACTCAGCTTAGGACATTAAAGTTAGGAAATTAGACTCAGACCACTCATTTGAAGTAGGAGTTGATGATTTCGAAAACCAGAATACAAAATTATGATGGAGCCGAAAAGTATAACTACTGTTACATCAGTTTAATTTAATTAAAACTTATTTATAAAATATGGTTAAATTAGAAAATGACGTTAAAAACTGTCTTCAATTTGCAACAGGGATTGCTTTATTATTATGTATATATTAATAAAACAGCCCATATTTCAATCTTAATTCATTAAAGTTGCTTTACAAAAACAATTATGTTTTTACAAAGAAATAGTAGCAAAAAAAAACTATCAACAATTAATATAACTAAACTGAAACGAAACGTGCTCATCGGTATGTAAAGTCAGTCGTTTGAAGTTAAATAATTTATTTTAGGAATGCTAATAGTATTTTGTTTGTCTGAATTCTAAATAGATTAAAATGACGAAGAAAGAAACATAGAACACTATATCGAAGACGTTGAAGTTGTGAACTTAATGAAATTTTAGATTGCACTTTTATATT
Source organism: Himalopsyche anomala (assembly GCA_031772345.1). Lineage (NCBI taxonomy): Eukaryota > Metazoa > Arthropoda > Insecta > Trichoptera > Rhyacophilidae > Himalopsyche > Himalopsyche anomala. Next base: position 19,287,779 of record CM062821.1, on the reverse strand, counting down.
ATTGCAACTGAGAGTATTTGGCTAATAAAAATGTAAATGGCGAAGAGTGTGAGTAAAAGCTTTCAGCCTTTTCGTTATCGAAAGTTCAATAATCGATTTAGACAAACAAGAGGCAAGTCAGTAAACAAGCAGCTCAGAGGTACTGGAACACAATGAAAACAATATCTGCCAGCCATCGTTAACACATTAGCGTGCCAAGAGAGGGTGCTTCTGTGTAGACACTTCAAATATATTTATTTTACCGTTTCAAGCAATATTGTTGCTTTGAACAGCTTTAAATATAAATATAATATACAGGCATTAATTAAAACTGTTTTTTTTACAAAGTCCATTAAAGCAATGTTATAATATTTTAATACTTTTAAAAACAAGAGTCAATATTTTTAGCTAATTTGTACTACTCAGACATGTAAAATACTATAATTTAACCAGGAAAACGTTTTAAAGTTAATGAAAAATAATATTAATGTGTGAGTAGATTGATATTTTTTTTTCAACTAACTAAAATGAGGCGATTGAATATGTATACTTCAACAACTACATCATTGCAAAATATAATCTTATATTTAATTATGATGATACTAAATTATTTACCTGTTGAATCAATGACAAAACAGGTTACGCAGAAGACAACATAACCACTATTACGTGTTTATTAACCTTTACAAAAACATAGTCTATTAATCAGAGGCTACAAAAAATATGTACAAAGTAATAATATAACCACCACCTTGTTACGTATGTAGTAACTTTTATACATACATAAATAGATACGGTGACGGAAGATCATTATACAAGTTTCATATTTTTTTGTTACAATTGTGTTTACGTGTTCAACTTAATGAATCAAAATGCTTATAACTATATCATGTACCTGTATTTTAAGTTGTTGTTTAGCATTGTAAAGTTGAAAAGTGAGCAACAAAATAAAAATAAGGACTTGTAATTTTACTGATAAAGCGCAACAAACTCCTATCGATAAGCCATTGTCGTAGTGTGGCGATAAATAAAGCGCGTTGTCTTTCGGTAAAACCTTTGCTAACATAAATTTTCATCTTTCTCGCGGTATGGCTCAAGTCATAAACCGTTTTGAACGGCGTGGCGCGGCGCGGTGTTATGCAGCAAGCGGAGTTCGCCAGCCACACATGCCGAGACACTTCAGCCCCCCCCCTGTCTATTGATCACGCACATTTGAGGCTTATAGGTAAACACGTTACCTATTCAGCAATATTCTCAGGTACAGTTTGGCTCCAACTGACGTGATTTCGGAGTAGCGTGACTTACACGGTGTTTTGGTGTGTGTGTGTGTGTGTGTGTGTGTGTGTGTGTGTAAATAATATCAAACATATAATATTTCCAGCCTTTAGCAATATTAATTAATTTATACACCATACATACTTAATGAGTTTTTTTTTCACAGCCATTATTTGGCTGTCAATTGAAATTAGTATTATTTTAAAACAATTGAATGACCCAAGGAAAAAAAGATATTTTATCTCATATTTATATATATTAATAAAAAACACGGTTTTATAAATTGATATGGTTCATATTTTTAGTATGCCACATTTGAACCGTTTTTAAATGGTAGCTTTCAATGTCATAATATCAAGAACGCTATCTTAAATTTTTAAATTTGAATCGTTCAAACTATGTACATTCTCACAGATTTTGTCACTAACGGCCCGGGTTTCGCCTTTCGGCATCTTCAGGCGTTCAAGTGCAAGGATGAACTTGAACTGAAAGATTCGAAAGAACGATTCAAATTTAATATTGAAATTCCACCTAGCACCTTCAGTCGAAATCTTAAATTAAATTTTTAATATTGCAAAATTGAGAATACATTCTACAACACGACACTAGAATTTAAATAAATCAAAATATAAGCAAAAATGATGAAAAATATGTAACAATATTTTAAGTCAACAGATTTTTATTAAAAGAATTTTTCTTTTCAGTATATCAACGCTAATATAATAACAATAAGTGTTTGCAATGTAAAAAAAAGTTGAAAATGTATCTTTGTATAAATTTAAAGTACTCGTGAATAATATTTAAGAAAAGGAAAATTGCGCGATTTTAGTTTTCGTAAATTGAAAGGGTATTGTGTTCGAAGCTCGTCCCATTAGAGCGGAGCTTTCGGCGCGGCAGCCCGCTTTGCAGGTGAGTGAGTTCGGAGCTTCCGGAGATTAATTTGTTAGTTTGCCCTGCGTGAAGCAATGAATCACTTAGCGGGTTTCAACCGCTCCCACGCAGCCCGCCGTGAGCTTACATCGCCTTGAGTGTGGTTCGCTTCGGTTTTGACGGCAAGTGCTTTGAGTCTCTTGTCTTAGGGGACCGCGATACGGCTTCGTTTCGTTTAATACATCGAACCACTACCAATCAAGATGTTCTTTTGATTAACGTACTTGTAAGGCGATCCTTTGTTACGGTTATTCACATCTATTATCTGTTTAATTTATGCGCAGCGGTAAGCAACACTTATTACAGATAGTCACGACGAAGGCGTAAGCCTCATATTGATTATATCTAAAAATATATTCAGACAAGACGCGTTCATATTCTTTACACTGTTGTACTATACTGTCTTTCCCTAAATAAGATTATGTAAAATAAATTTAAAACCATGGTTTTAAAAAACCGTATGTTTTCACTAGGAAAATGCCCATTTCCAAATACTTTTCACTCTACCTATCTGTAAAAGCCAAGAGCTAACATTTCTTCTAAGAACCTGTAACAAGAACTTTCTAAGGAAATGAGAATAGTTTAGCTATCGATGTATTTCATTCTGAAATACTTGAATTTACCAGTACATTTTACCAAAACCAACTGCCGTGTGTGAGGCGGCTTACTTAAAAGTGGCAAAACATGTCACATTGAAGAATATTTTCATGCTGAAATTCTAAAACTGATTTGTGATAGAATTGATAAACACAGCGACGAGGAGAAAATATTGAAAATACCAAAAGTTGATCAAGTTCATCTACATCAGTTCTTTTCACTCCTTATCTGATCTATATTCCTATTTACACTGGAAACCGTTAACACAAAAATGATTATTTTTACGACAGAGAAAAAAGTAAAATATGTCCCAATAAGTCGCGAAAGAAATGAGTAACAGCTTTATCGATTTCGGAATTATGGAATATTTCTCGATTGTTAAATATTTATATTCTAATAACTTTTACTTAAAACATTTTAAAAAGGTAAAAAATTATCCATGTGAAAAAAGGAAAACTTATGTAAGTCTACATCAGTGTCTGCCAAACTGTGTGCCGCAAGAAGTCTCAGGTGTGCCGCAAAGGAAGTAGTCTCAAAACTGATCATTTTAAGTAAAGCTTATTCATTTAAATTGTCTTCGATTTTAAATAAATTTAACACTTACATACTCAAATAAATATTAGTCACGTTCGTCCATAGTCTTCTTTTCCATCACTTGATTATCAAATGTACTAGTGGGTCGTCAACCATTCCTAAGGTTCGACAGTATACACCTGACACTAACAGAGGATAACATTTTAATAGATCTAAAAAGACAGATCTGTGTACAATGCCTCATTTTCAAAGGTAGAGTTGGCAGCATTTTGGATATCGCTATGGAGTCAATATCTTAGATTAGATACAACAGCAATTAAATCTATGTTGCCGTTTGGATCGTCGTATCATTGTGAATTTGGTTTTTCAACACACGTCAAAATAAAATTTAAAAACAACGACAGCGTTTACATATCAACTGTGGAAAGGAAAACGGAAGTTACCCACACATTTTACAGGAGACACAAAAAACGTTTTTTGATGATTTTGTGCCAAAGACAAATTATGAAATATACACAACCTTGACGTACATGGAGACTGATAAACTGGTTTTTAATCGACTTCATCTAATATTAATTTAAATATTTTTTAAAAAATATCTTATTTTAAGTCTTTTTTCATTATCGCGATTTTTGCACGTCCTTATATTTTCAAACTTATAAGCTAAATTAAGATACTTATTTGGCATTTTTAGCTAACTAAATTTTGACAGAACATGTATCAAGTTGTATGCATTGTGATTATCGAAAAAAGATGTTTTGAAAAAAGTGTGGGCTACGTCCCTTTTCCTTTCCACAGTCGATATGGTAGATGAGGAGTGTTTGTTTACCTAATTTAGATCAGCATTTTGACAAAATTCTTTCTTAAATCAATTCCATTCTTCTCACTAGTAAAATTATTACCACCTATGGACATATATGTTGATAAAATACCTTTAAAAAAATATCTACACTAAAAACTTATATATGCATATTAATAAGTTGCATTTCCTTTTTTAATGCATTTTTATTTGGTGAGCCGCGGAAAAAATCCAATTCACCAGTGTGCCGTGAAGTAAAAAAGTTTGACACTAGTCTACATAGTACAATAGTTTATCATACTTCAAACAGTAAATTATGTAAACACTCAATGGACGAGATTTGTTATAATTATTTACAAAGAAAACGTTTGCAAAGCTTAACAATTAACTTTCATTGAATCTAAGAACAAACGGAAACAAAAATCTCTTCTTATCTTGTAAAAGCTGTTCACTTATGGAAAAGTTTATCAAAAAATACATCACAGCTTCAAAGCTTTTGTCACCTTAAGTGTCAAGTATAAAAGTGAACCTCCTTTTGTTTATGTTCATATATTCAAGGATCACGAAAAACGGCTATAATTCAACCCTTTATATTGGAAGTGGTGCCTGGAGAATACAAATTGTTTATTGATTTTTCAATTTAATTCTCATTTCAAGCAACAGAGGCGTTAAATTTATAAAACTATATCGCGTTGGTTGTCGTGCAAGTGGTTTTCACAAGAAAATCTATTTTACTTTGAAATTTCGAAGCTAGACTTTATTATGATTAGTCACTTGCGTGAACTGAAAGTTTAAAATTTGGCCTTGTTAACTTTTTGAAAACTATTTTTTCTCAAGGTATGTGTTAATTATTGTAAGTAATTCCATAAAAAATATTTATCGATATGTACACCATTTAAACATACATATCAGATGGCATAATTCATTATTTAGCTGTATAACTTCAAATAATCATAAATTGATTTTTTAAACATCATCAACAAATTTAAGCATGTCATTAATGGCGTCATTAGAGATGAAGTGAGGCAAGTAGTATTTTAGAAAAAAATTAGATGCGTTGCAATATTCTACATGTCTTAAAGCAAGGGTCAGCAACCTTTTTTTGTAAAAGTGCTAAATATTTTACGTGGAGATTAGTGCGGGCCGCACTTGGGTCACATGCATTGCGACGAGAATCTTGCGGGCCGCACCACGACGCCTCGCGGGCCGCAGGTTGCCGAATCCTGTCTTATAGTATCGTAAAAGTGAAGTAACCTCAGTTTATAGACATTGTAATAGTGTAATCTCCGAAAAATAAAAATATGCAATCCACCAAAACACAAAATAAAGACGTGATTCTTAATAAAAGTTCAAGAAAAAAGTTTTACCATTCTACTAGTTGGCTCACTTCACCTCTCGAGAACCTATTTATAGTAAATGTCAGCGTGTATAAAATATAAAATTGCATTTTTTATTGTGTTGCATAGATGATACAGAAAAAAAAATTAGTCCCGATAAAAAATATAATAAAATATTTTAGTGATTAAAATGTGATATTGAAATACTGCAAATCACCCTGGTTGACAGTTAATAATGTATAAATAAAATAAAACGAATTTGCGAGTTTTTACGCACTTTTAAATTATATTTTATTTCTTTAAACAACATTGTGTAATAAGGTAAGAGTGGAAAAAGTATAGATCGCATTTGTTAAATTTTTGATGCGTAAAGTAAACTACTGAAAGAAGTGTGTATAATTTTCAATTTATTTTAAACTCCTGAAGTATGTAGGTATTCAAAAAGTTTAAAATTAATGATAAAAAAAAACATCTTTGTACTTCTTAACACGGTTATTATAATGAATGCATAGCTGTAAAGCTTTGAGACGCTTTCAATTTTCAAGACGCCATTTGTTTTGTATTGATTAGCGATTGAAGCTCAGAAAATATTCATGCTCGAGAAATTACTCGCCTTGCATCTTTCAAGTGGATTGTGGAGCTTTACAGATCGACTAGTTCGTCGGCAAACACTGGCTTTGCAGTTTATCGATTCAATTTTGATATTTGCTTACTTTAAAACAGTGTCGATGTCACAATGTTTAATATTTGATTTTTTTACGGTATTATTTATGTTATTAACTACACTCCTATTTTTTTATTAACAGGTAAGAATAAGGTAATGTTCTAACGCAGATCAAAAATAGACACAGATAAGTTTGTAAACCAATTTACTGTCCAAATATAAATTTTTGTTTTTAATATAATTAATCATTAATAAAACGCTCAGGGTTCATTGCGAGTACTTTTTCGTTAGGCAAGTTTTACTTATTATGTTTGGTAACATTTTAGACGCACTTAACTTATTTTTGTATTTTTTCTGTGAAATAAACGTTTTAAAAATTCTAATTTATTTAAAAATTACTTCAAACAAGTTAGTTATTTTTTAAACAGCCAAAAACTTTAAATGTCAGCTTTTTTGAATATATTAAAATGTATTTTATAAATATAAATCAATTACAAATATAATATTTCATAAATGAAATGAAATAATCCGATAAATTTTTTTATGGATAAAAAAATCTTTTATCTAGATCCAACTTTGTTACAGAAAGCAGTGGCAGTTTTTTTAATAATACAACAAAAATATATGATAACATCAACACTGTGATGAAAAGGCAAACAAAGCCTTTGTTAAGTAGCCTGAACAATTGTAAAGCTCTTATTAATTTGCTCTAAGTCCGTCTGAGCCACAGCTTTGATCAATTGTGCATGAGTATTGAATGCAGGAAGTGTCAATAAGATATGTTATGCACTTTCACCAGTCAGCGGTGTTCATTCAAACACAATGGCTTACAATTTACACCGATAAGATTCTGCTAATCTATCCCCCAAAAGTCTTTTAATATCTACCGTTATTGATCAATCATTTTTTAAGTCCAGAAAGTTAGCTGGATAACATATACTTGATAATTTTATGTCATATTGATTTCGATCAAACATCATTAATGATTCCAAATCTCTATCTATATTCTGTAAACATAGGTGATCAAGCAAAAGTGGATGAAGACAATATCAATCACACTTTCACTTAATTTCTAAATAATGTAAAAAAACTTTAAAATAAAAATACTTAGAAAAAATTGTGTATAAACACTGCTGAATGTATTAAATGGTAAATGAAATAATATCGTGTTTGGGTAGTAAAAACGTAATGAAAATGAAGCTCTTCCAATGAAATGTAGATCAAACTCTGATATAATATCATGTGACAATTTTATTAAAACGAAAAAAAAACGTGAAATGAAATCGTTTAGCTCTGAAACGTTTTATTTTTACTATAAAAGCAAGCAATATCTTTTATTTCTCACCATAAAATGAACGGTGCCGGAAGACTGAAGGCAGAAAAGAATTTAATGTACGTTAGGTGTCTAGAATAATACAAACTGTCGTATAACATTATTATTACCCATACTATAAAACTGTATTAAACCTCGCTCACAGTCAACCCTAACGGTGTGCATATAAACCAAAGTTGAATACCTGACAGCCTTTCTAGTGCTGACTGACGTATGTAATTGTTAAATTGCTTAATAAAAGTGAAAAATAAAATAAAATATTTAATACGGGGAATAAAGTATTTTTATGCATTTAAATAATGAAACCATAAAGATGGAAAAAATACACAAAAGAAAAATTTGAATCAAAGTTGTTGGAATACAAATGAAGAATGTGGTAAATTTTTAAATGATTGGAAACGTTGAAAATTTCCTAAAAATAATTTCATTGAACCAATTTAATATGATAAGATTTGAAACCATTAAAAATGTCATGTTATTTATTTGACCCTTTGATTTAAAACCACTTTCTCGATTAACAAGTATATAAATACCAAGAATATAAGTTGAGACAGGAAAATAAGCAAATTTTCAAAATTTCGACATCCTTCTAACTGAACTACTTCGATTTAAAAGTTCTAGCAAAAGAATATGGATGTTTTTGAATCCAAAAATATTGGATATAATTCTAACTGTAATAAATAAGATTTTTTGTCAACTTAACCCTATAAAGTTTCAAAAATAAATTTAAATAATTAGTAATTTTTCTTTTTGAGAATTATAAATTATAACAGTATAACGGCTTTGGTGCCCGCCGGCGTATTACGACTGAGCTTTAAAGTCCTATTTAAATTAATTGAATACAGATTATTTAGCATTATGATAATTTCGTTTATTATTTCGAATTAAACCGGCCCCCGTTCGTAGTATCAATTATCTTTATCGCCTTATTTGCCCGTAAAATGTTGTTGAGCGTTGAAATTGGAAAGGCCGTGATTACGTCCAATCAATTGTTAAAAAGCCCCTTAATTTTACAATGTAACGAGCAATAATAAAGTGGGGCAGTAAAATGAAGGCACCTCACTGCCCGCGACTCGCTCTGTGTCAGGGGTAATAAAAGAAAATTGTATTAAATGTGGGACCGAAGTGTGCCGAAGTCACGTACCGGGCCACTGACTTTTATAATGGCTGGTCCGGACTGCGCACATTGGCCACACCACACTAAATGGTAATATTATTTACTAAAATTGTTATTCTACTTTATTCGAGGTCATGTAAGTAGATAACGAGAGTGTATGAAATAAAAGATAGCTATAGCAAACGCAGTGTGATCATGTAATTTTCATAACTTGGCAGAGGTTAATAATAATTCAATGTATTAAAAAATGAAACATTTTTTGTGCCAATTTAGTAAAATAAATAATAGATCAAGAGTTAACCTCTTTGCGAGCATTCCTAACTAAATTATCGGTTAATAAAGGTCACGATAAGCGAAACCAGTCCTAATTCCTAACAAAAATGGTAAAATGAATATATTTTATTTTTTATTTTTTAATACAACGTTTTTCCACGTACTTAAGCTTAGCTATTGTAAGCACCAAATTTGTTTAATAAATAAAATTGTACGGATTTTGTCTGCGTTGTACATATATTTGATCGCTAAAAGATTATAAAAAAACATTTTTTCATTTATTGTATGTATATATCCCCTATTCATTGTCCCCATATTTATCGTATGGTTGCCATGCGATAAGTCTTAGTTTCCCCTTCACCCAAAAAAGCATTGTTTTTCGCGGATAATGCCAGCATGCTGTAGTACCTATTACATCATATTAACCGAATACAACGCTAATCTTGATCAGTCAAATTCCACCGGTAAAAAGTGAAAAACTAGATTGAAGCTGTAAGGCATTTAGCAGAAAAAAGTAAAGAATATATTGTTTACACGCAAACTATGGACACAAATTTCAATTTCAAAAATCAGATGAAAGTCTGAGAAAGTTAAACTAAATTTTGAAAGCTTAAAATGACACTTCAAATAATTCCTGACAAAAATTATTTTTTTTATTACTTGAGCACTTACAAGTAATATTCGAAAAAAGGTTTTCATAACAGTAACTCTGTAAAAATTCATCTGTGGACAAAACCTTTAACAAGACAATGCTTAGCTAAAATATGCGTGGAAAAAGGATTAAAAGACATCAGCTTTAAAACGAACGACTACATTGCTGGCTCCAACTATTTTTCAGTAAGTAAATACAATAATAATCAGCAAACAATTACATATGATTTATGTTCATATATTTTAACATTATAAAAGGGAAAATCAATCTCTATATTTATAAAGTACGGTATTTGATTTTTGAAATGTAAACTTAAATTTGCAAATGTCGGGTTATAAATTAAAATTATTTTTTTATTATACAACTTATATGTGTAATATTGAGTTACTGCTATGCCATACGAGACAAGAGCATACAATTGGCACATATTCTTGTACGTTCAATGTGAACATGTCTTTGCAACGCGCTCTTGTGCATCAACGGTGAAGGCGTTGGGTTTCAAAGCTCGATATTCCTGAAGAGTGACAATTTATTTCACAGTCGAACTCGATAAATACCATGCTGCATGGAACATGTTTGCTCTCAGTAGATGTGGCACGTATTGTCACTGAGAAAAATTCTATCCCACGATACTTTGCTTTACTTTAAATGAATTATTTTGAGTCTACTTATAAACTATTCAAAAAATTCAAGACATGTTTTTTGTCATTGTCAATTATTTAACTGAGTAATTTTTTTTTTTTTATTATAACGTATATATTTTTTAAACACTTTCTCCAAAAGTTTCACTGATTATTTTCAGTTGTTTCCGAAAAGCTATTATTATTTATTTTTGAAATCAGTTTTAAAATTGACTAAACAAAAATGACGCTAAAAAACCTAAACACTATTACTAAGATACATGTATAATATATAATAAATATAATGCCTGGAACATAATTATCTTAAATTAATTTTGTTGTTTATTTATCGATAGCTCCTCTTAATTATATTATACTCTATATGTCTTTTAAGTTTGATCTTTAATATAAAATATAATTAACATAAACTCCTAGTGATAAAGAAAATGCCTATATTTAATTGAAATAAATGTTTTCATAGTTTATTTACGACTTTTTTTGCTACTATGATCAATCAAAAAGCTAAGGTTGCTTAGTAAAACATTAACTTTAATGAAACATTGTATTTGTATTATATTTGTATCATTATTATGTTCTATAATATAATTTCACTAAGAGTGGGTGATAAAAAAAAAAAAATTACCGTAAAGATTATTATGTACAATCAATTATATAGTGATAGATATTCCGAGCAATTTCCATTTATGGTGTGCTTAAAATATCTAATGGATGAATAAATATAAATAATAAAATCAATAGCTCCATTTTTTTGTGTCAACTACTTGATCGATAATTTTGGTGAAAAGTTACAAACTTTAAATATTACACATACAAAGTTGCGCAATTAAAAATGTTATCTTAATTAACATGAAAACGAGCTTCAAGGTTTGATTGACTTTTATTTGAGATTAATAATTGATAACTAAATACCCACTTAATGCTGAGATATTTTTTTAAATATGATTATCTTTCATTACTAAAAAAATAGTTCAAGAAAAGTGATTTAATCATGGTACAGACTAAAATCTTAAGTTTCATAAAGAATTTTTACTTTCCTATAAGTAAACACTGTGAAAGATTGAGTCTGCAAAATCCACTTAGATTTTCTTTCATCTTGGCATAAATCCAAAAAAACATTAAAAGCAAGCAGAAAACTCTTAGTCGTCTTTTTATTAAAACGTAATTTTATGAATAGATTAAGGCAGAGTGTGTTTCAAGGAATTGTTTATTACGAACACTCATTGCTTTTGAATACTAATTTATAATTAAGGTTATAATTAAACGAATGGGAAAATTCTAATTAAGATGATTATGAAAAATTCTAGAAAGTATATTCAAAATATCTACTGAATAACACATTCCTGCGACATCAATTGAGTTTAATGAGTGTACCAAAAAAACTTATCCATTTTGATACCCAATCTCAATTTGACATCAAAACATTTCTTAGAAAACTGAAGTCGTATTTAATGTTGCCAATTCATATTGATATATGTATACATATATTCTATGTAGATATTTATAAACAACATGTGATATTTTGTTCTGAAGACGTCTTTAAGTCAATAGTTTTTCAACATAAAATTAAATGTATAGCTAGAGCTGTAACTATTATATAAAAAATAACATTTTGGTTACCATAAATTTTCTTGTATTAAGGTTTTTCAAAATTTTAATGGATATTTATTTACGCTATAGCTGGTAAGAAATCGAGTAAGAAGCTCGTGTACAAGAGTTTTAATTCCTTAATGAAAACTTTTAAACACTAAATTTTCTATAGGTTTACGACTAATAAAAAGATTAAAAAATTATCAGTTGCTTTGTTGCTCCCCCTACTTTTTTTTACTTCTACTAAGAAAAATTCAATGTGGAACGTACTGACAACTTAGTGCCTCATTTCAACCCAAGGTCCGCTTCCAATATAAAGTATATGACCTCCTAATAGAATTATTTCAACAATAGTTTTTTAAAAGAACTGTCTCTTTTGAAAGAGAGTTGGGACAGAATGATAGTGAGTGGCTAAGACAGGACTAATGTTATCAATCTCGCCACACGCAGTTATTTTAAAATTAGAATAGGGAATTTTCTGACATCACAGATAAAACTTCCATTTCCGGGATCAAAGATCCCGACCAATTTGGAGATCCCGAAGTCACGGGATCGTCTTAATAGTAATGCCGGCATTTCGGAATTCACTTTAGCACTTAAAAAAACTTAAATAGAGCTAGAAAAAAAGATTTTCTAAATTGAGAATAATTCTGGAATCTGTAAACAACACACTTTTTCCCTAATGATCTCAAGCAAATGTAGTTTATGGAGAATAAATATATCATCATAGCCGTTAGCTGTAATGCCAGTTATTATTAAAAAACTAAAGAACTAAATAATTATGGTAAGCGATCGATCAAGGGATTCCAAAGATTGTGAATCTTGAAATATTTAGGTAAAGAGTCCAAGATGTGATGCCCTGATCACAAACACACATGCGTCGATAAATCGATTGAAAAACATCTGTTTTTACTGGGACTTGAACCCGTGAGATCTGTCACGGAAGCCAACGACGTTGACTATAATGCCATGGACCTGATAAATTCATATATTGATAATATTATCGATAAATTATTGTGTTGATTATGGGAATGAAACTCTCAACCTATAAACCAAGTAAGTCCAAAATCATACATTCGTAGCACTTGGCTTCAGCGACCGGCTTCCTAGTAATTAAAGTTGGGTAACACAATGATCATTGATTTTTTCTTGTCCCAATTCATAAACAAAGTTTTAAAGATAATGTGATAGAGAAGATATAAGTCCGAAATTGTAAAAGCAAGTATTATTACCTGAACATCAAATATTACCCAAAACAATCCAATGTTTTTCTTCATAATAGTTTTCGATTTCTCATTCAACAGGGCATTTGGTTTCCATCCAGCCAGTCTGTTTATCGCTACATCTTTTGTTTTATAAATCTATGGTTTCTTAGTGAAAATCCAAAATGCGCATCGTTGCGTTTCTTTGCGACCGCCTTTCGTTTGAGGGTCACGAGGGGGACCCGTTCAGAAAATTCCCCCAAATAAGTGGCGACGAACATTGGCTACGTTGCTTATGAAAACTAAAACTACGAATTTCAGCCTCATTGCATCTATCGTTAGAATATTGAGATAAAACGTAAAAAAATGAGTTTTGGATAATGATCAATATTAAAATAATAAATAGATATTTATTATTTTTTAACATTTTTATCGAATTTGATTGTGCGTCATACGAGCAGACGCAATATCGCCATTTGATTATTTGATGTATAATATTTTGATGGTTGTTTTCAGAACAAAAAGTATCTCAACATTGTCAACTGAAAGTACGTCCAGCTCTACCCGTAATGTTGGATTGTTGCCTTACTTAATTTTCCCGTCTGTAACACAAAACACAACATTGTCAGCACAATACCATATACGTAGAATGATGTGAGAGCGTGCGTGTGTCAGAGCTTGAGTGTTGAGTGAATTTTGATGGTTGGCACTTAAAACACCATGCATAGGTAACAATATGTGTGGTGTAATTATTTTTTAAAAGGGCTTAGTCAAAAAAAAAACTATTGTCACGCAAACCGTCATCAGTTGCACGAGTATTTTCAGTAATTATTAATTACTAGCTGTAAGCCCGTTGACCTCAACGGAGGGATTTTTGTTGCATTTTTAAGTAGTCAGAAAAGTTACTGGCGTGAAAAATAAATTACTAACCTATTTATTGAATAATCCAGAAATTCTGATAGTAAAAGAAATATCTCGGGGCGTATATCGACAGCCCTGCCCTGCAGTATTTAAATTGTAAATTATTTATTTTTGGAATAATGTTCTAGTTTGCTAACAACTATTTTTCGTAATAGCAGAAATTTCGTAAGTTATTGAATTTTTGGAATAATGTTTAAGTTTGCTAACAATCATTTTTCCTAGAAGCAGAAATTTTGTAAATTATTTAATCTTTGGAATAATGTTTATGTTTGCTAACAACCATTTTTCTTAGAAGCAGAAATTTCGTAAATTATTTTATTTTTGGTATAATTTTTAAGTTTGCTAACAATTATTTTTCCTATTAGCAGAAATAGACCTCGTAAATTATTGAATTTTTGGAATAATGTTTAAGTTTGCTAACAACCATTTTTCATAGTAGCAAAAATAGTCCTTGTAAATTACTTAATTTTTGGAATAATGTTTAAGTTTGCTAACAATTATTTTTCCTATTAGCAGAAATAGACCTCGTAAATTATTTAATTTTTGGAATAATGTTTAAGTTTGCTAACAATTATTTTTCCTATTAGCAGAAATAGACCTCGTAAATTATTTAATTTTTGGAATAATGTTTAAGTTTGCTAACAACCATTTTTCATAGTAGCAAAAATAGTCTTTGTAAATTACTTAATTTTTGGAATAATGTTTAAGTTTGCTAACAATTATTTTTCCTATTAGCAGAAATAGACCTCGTAAATTATTGAATTTTTGGAATAATGTTTAAGTTTGCTAACAACCATTTTTCATAGTAGCAAAAATAGTCCTTGTAAATTACTTAATTTTTGGAATAATGTTTAAGTTTGCTAACAATTATTTTTCCTATTAGCAGAAATAGACCTCGTAAATTATTTAATTTTTGGAATAATGTTTAAGTTTGCTAACAACCATTTTTCATAGTAGCAAAAATAGTCCTTGTAAATTACTTAATTTTTGGAATAATGTTTAAGTTTGCTAACAATTATTTTTCCTATTAGCAGAAATAGACCTCGTAAATTATTTAATTTTTGGAATAATGTTTAAGTTTGCTAACAACCATTTTTCATAGTAGCAAAAATAGTCCTTGTAAATTACTTAATTTTTGGAATAATGTTTAAGTTTGCTAACAATTATTTTTCCTATTAGCAGAAATAGACCTCGTAAATTATTGAATTTTTGGAATAATGTTTAAGTTTGCTAACAACCATTTTTCATAGTAGCAAAAATAGTCCTTGTAAATTACTTAATTTTTGGAATAATGTTTAAGTTTGCTAACAATTATTTTTCCTATTAGCAGAAATAGACCTCGTAAATTATTGAATTTTTGGAATAATGTTTAAGTTTGCTAACAACCATTTTTCATAGTAGCAAAAATAGTCCTTGTAAATTACTTAATTTTTGGAATAATGTTTAAGTTTGCTAACAATTATTTTTCCTATTAGCAGAAATAGACCTCGTAAATTATTGAATTTTTGGAATAATGTTTAAGTTTGCTAACAACCATTTTTCATAGTAGCAAAAATAGTCCTTGTAAATTACTTAATTTTTGGAATAATGTTTAAGTTTGCTAACAATTATTTTTCCTATTAGCAGAAATAGACCTCGTAAATTATTTAATTTTTGGAATAATGTTTAAGTTTGCTAACAACCATTTTTCATAGTAGCAAAAATAGTCCTTGTAAATTACTTAATTTTTGGAATAATGTTTAAGTTTGCTAACAACCATTTTTCATAGTAGCAAAAATAGTCCTTGTAAATTACTTAATTTTTGGAATAATGTTTAAGTTTGCTAACAATTATTTTTCCTATTAGCAGAAATAGACCTCGTAAATTATTTAATTTTTGGAATAATGTTTAAGTTTGCTAACAACCATTTTTCATAGTAGCAAAAATAGTCCTTGTAAATTACTTAATTTTTGGAATAATGTTTAAGTTTGCTAACAATTATTTTTCCTATTAGCAGAAATAGACCTCGTAAATTATTGAATTTTTGGAATAATGTTTAAGTTTGCTAACAACCATTTTTCATAGTAGCAAAAATAGTCCTTGTAAATTACTTAATTTTTGGAATAATGTTTAAGTTTGCTAACAATTATTTTTCCTATTAGCAGAAATAGACCTCGTAAATTATTGAATTTTTGGAATAATGTTTAAGTTTGCTAACAACCATTTTTCATAGTAGCAAAAATAGTCCTTGTAAATTACTTAATTTTTGGAATAATGTTTAAGTTTGCTAACAACCATTTTTCATAGTAGCAAAAATAGACCTCGTAAATTATTTAATTTTTGGAATAATGTTTAAGTTTGCTAACAACCATTTTTCATAGTAGCAAAAATAGTCAACGAATAATTCAACTGTTTATGTATGCATGTGAAGTATGCGTATTTTGGAATTTTTAGAATAATTTAAATGTGTGCTTAATATATAATATTTAAATTAGATCGATTTTGACAGTTGTGTGTTTGCCCGAGCGGTAACGATCTCAACTCATAATCTACAGGCGATGGTTCGATCGACGGTCGTGGAGTTTTTTTGTATGAAATTTTTTCAGCGATTTGTTTCGTCAAATAATAAACAGTGTATTGGGAAAATATGTCTTTAGTATGAATAAAAATATTGCGTCAGCGGAGCTGGGGAGGAGGGAGGGGGTAGGAAGGGGCAGGGGGAGGGGAAAAACGCGGACAATCATGCAATCATTCGGACATTATCGAGTATTAATATATAGAAGATTGATCCTGGAATTGTTAGCTGACTTTTCCTTACGGCTTCCAGATATGCATAGAGTGTACCAAATAACTATATGACCATTGGAAGTACAATGCTACTATATTTTATCGAAGTATTCAAAGTAAATAATAATTTTTTATTGGTGTCTTCAATGTCGTATCCGTTTATCATAGAAAATCTAATGTTTTAAATCTTTATACTGCAAAGAAAATAATGGAAAATGCAAACAGAATGAAACGTTGAATTTTGATGGGAGGCATTGGTAAAGTTTTATGTTAAGTATTGTGCAACATGAGTTCGATAACGGTTTATCCATTAAAAAATAAGCACCATGGTATAGACCACATAATAAAGAATACAATATATTTTAATCATTCTCTTGCAGTTGTGAAAGCGTATGGAACGAAACTTTTATGGTGTAGAAAGCATTTTAGCGACTTTAAACAAACAAAATTAGAGAAGTGCTTGTGATAATAGATCTGCCATTATTAGCGCACGAGTTTTCTGTTGACAACAAAGCAAGGATCGATAAGGGTGCTTTCAACATTTATCTTCACAGCTAATGGAAAGTAATGCTTCCGAATTTTCTTTCCCAGTATATTGCGTTAGTTTCAATATTGAGAATTTTGTTTTCTTTTGAGAACATTTTGCTTAAAACAAGAATCGCTAAAACACCCACGCCAATTTATAATCATTCTATTGAAGCGAACCCTTTGTTTGCAATCCATTTTTCAAAATAACAAGTACAAGTACGAAAGCAAAAAATAGGAGATTATTCACCCAGCCAATGGATACGTTAAAATCATTCGTTTTGCTACTTTAATGGAGTATAAAATGTGTGAAAATGAATTCGATTGTATTTACAGAATCATAGAATTACAATATATTAATTTTATATTTTTTGCAAAATGTATGGATAATTTGGCTTGAGTTGAATAAATACATTCTCTCAGCTTGTTAGTAAATAAGTATTTCAAAAGAATACAAAGTAAAAATAATAAAACGACTGTTTTCTTTAATATTTTTTTTCGAATTGTTGAGAAACGGTATATCCATTTATTTGACTTCCTAGATACGAGTTAGCAAATACTATTACTAAAAGCTATGGAAGAAAAATAAATGAAGAGTGTTCGCTGATTGATCGAGTCGGGATGTGGGTTGCTCATTGCTCACGTAAACGTTAGTTAGTGTACGTTTCGGTTTGGTTTTCACTAGAAGATTAAGATATGGCAAGTTTAATTAATGACTAATTATTCCTTATGTTGATTAAACAAATCAATTAACTTTCAATTATGTAAACTATATACTTAACAACTCCTAAACGTGAGATATAGTTTAAACTTTGTGTTTTCTGAAAGATTGTTGAACATTAGGTGATTATATTTCGTTTCTCGTCATTTATATTTCTACATATTTATCGTTATATAGTTTTGATCAGCAAACAATAAATTGATATAAACATCTTATGCTTGAATAAAACGTGTGTAACTTTATAATTTTACAGAAAAAAATCATAAATTAAGTGATTGATTCTTGGATTAAGTGAAATGGGAAAGATAGAAATATATATTAAGAGAAAAAAATACAGAAATTTATGAAAAAATACGCCTTCAAGTGAAATTTCAAACTCTGGGAGATACAAACATTGTGCTGTAGGTCAACAATAAAACTGAAAAACAAGTGAAAACTGAATACATCAAGTTTACCTATCAAAATTTAATAAGTTTATTAATGGCATAAGCGTTCAATTTCTCAGCATTGTATATTATAAAATATTCTAAAATATGAGTGTGCCACATCTCGAGATATTTATCTATATTAGTATGGCTAAAACCTAAATCAATCAAAATTTACGACCGCTGTGTTTTCGGTGAGTTACTGTTTCATCTTTATGGTAAAACTTTACTCTGAATACTTTGGCAGATAAATTGTACTTTTTCCCTTGAAAGTTATTACCATTATACTGATACCATATTTATTACGCAAATTGCCTTGTTTTGAAAGTACAACTTTTGGTAAAGAGGTTTTCTTTGTTTTCGGTAATCAGTTCCAAATATATATAACAAACGATGTTTTTATATATTTATGAATTTTATTTCATCATAAATGATGTATATCCATATTTATTACAGTACAAAAATAACAAAACATCAATAGCCTTCAAAGAAAATCAATGCATAATAATAAAAGCCAACGTACAACTTTTCTGGAATCTCAGATTCATATCCACATAGTTTATAGAAGTGAGCACGCATCTAAATGTTTTAAAAATACACTTTCATAGTTTTCATAGTTTTAATCAAAATTATTAGAGGAACATTGATCTTCTGTTAGCTGTGACCTAGTGGTAAAAAACTCTAATTCCGTTAAGAGATTCAGGAACAGCAATACATTATTGGCTGTTAGTGACGAAGCAATGTCTACGTTGAAGACAATCAATTTACACGCTACGCAAGCCTTCTAGTTAGTTTCAATTTGATATGTCAATACTAAACGGATAAATCAATATCGTTTTTATTTTAATTTTAACTAAATAAACTGCAAATACTAATACTAGCATTATAAAAAAATATTAAAAATAGCACTAAAAATATAAATAATTACAAACTAATCACTTTTAAGGTGTTCACTTTCAATACTTGGTGGAATGGCATTATAATAAAAATAATAAAAGATTTTTATTACTTTTTCCAAATAAAATTTATTTGATCAGGACCGGTTTCGCTCATCGCGAGCATTATCAACTGATAAGAAAAATATATAAACAGTGCTATTTATACAAGTAAAATTTACATAAAAGGTGTAAGCAACTAATAACAATGAAAAGGATTTACAAATTACATTATAATTAACGCTTATAACATACACTTAAAAAATCATCAACAATAAGTTTTTTTAATTACAAACTGATATTTGATATTGATAACAGGCTCTGAAAAAATATCTTTATCGTAAAAATGGCCATGGTTGCGAGGTCGAGTGTCAATGTCGTTCGTTTAGAGCACGGAGGTAACGGATTCGAATCCTATTACGTACATTTTTAGATTTATAGATTTCTGTTCGATGGCATGAATGTATGTGATGTCTTGAATTCCCCCTCCCACCTATTTTATCTTAAAAAACAGGGCGTAGCAAGAGCGATTAGGTAACCACCAACGTTCCCTCTAATTTTTATATTGTTTGTGCGGATTATTCACTGCTTTGTGCAGTTAATTTTCAGTAAAAACAAAAAGTGTGTGCAAGGTAGAACTTTTGATAAATTCATTTGATATTATATCATGCCGCTCAAATAACTCTAGGAATCAATGAAGTTTATGAAAACTATAATATTATTCATACCCGATTGCTTGGTGCATTAGAGGTGCTTTATTGCATTAGAGTCTAGCAAAATAACCCATTTACATTACTTATTTTTAGAATATTTCTGTTTGCGGCCACATTTCGGGACACGCGCACACCTTAGCGGGAACATTGGTAATCACTTGCCTAGTTCTAGCCTTATCTTTTTATTCCTACTCTCTAAAAAAGGTTGAGCAACTGGGTAACATGCATATCTCGTAGAATCTCTTCTGTAGAGATAAACTTCATAAAGAGTTCACACGTTAAGTGACAAAAAAATATTGACTTTTATTATGTTCCTTGAAGTAGGTGACGATAGACCCTATCTAATGTAAAAACTGAAGTATTGAAAACAACACATTATGAATCTTAATTCAGAATGTATCACACGTGAGAAGAGAATATAGTTTTTGAAATAAATATTGATTTTTATTTTAAAACGATTCAATAGTATCACTCCACGGTGACGATAAAGCATTGCGTTCATGAATTAAAAATCTCACATATTTATTTATAAAATCTAATCAAAATATATGGATGTGTGTGATGTTTTTTTTTATCGTCTTATACTTTCCAATATAAAGGAAAGGTATATGAATAGTTGTATTTTTACACATTTACGTCTCCTCATACTATTATTCAAAAAAGAAGAAAGAACTATTGACATAACATCAAACAGTCATGAAAACTATGTACATATAATGATCCATGAATGGAAAATTGATATCTAAAAAAAAACTAAAATAAATAGTGCTATTTCGAAATTATTCGAAAATTCATCAGATGTAATATTTTTGTTTGCTTTCTACCTAGTTCCCGACACACATTTAATCAGCAATTTTTAAATTGCGAAAGAATACGTCATTTTGTTTTTTAGTATCACAGCAAGCACCAAAGATAGAAAGGACAATCGTTTTGTAAAAAGCAAAAAAAAACATTCTCGATCAAAAAACTAGAGAGTGATATGAAATGTTATATATGAACAATATTAATACTGTTTATATTTTAATACGCAATGGGTACACATAATATATTATTGCAATATTGCCTCAACTTATTCTTAGATTGCTCGTAATGATAACATGTTTATATATTATGCAAAGTGAAGTTTTACTGCGAAAAGAAGGATTATCTGCAAAAGAAACAACTATCTTGTGAAATGTGAAAGTAACTGATATACAGAGTTTTATTTATAAGCGTACGTGTCTAAACTGCCAAAGACGTATGGATCAAAGATTGAACTTTCTTGCCGCATAAGGATTCATAAGTTATGGCAGACATTTACTGGACAAATAAAGATGACCATCGTCTTCCATTATTTTTAAACTTTCTAGTTTTTATTTTTCGAAGCAATCAATAAACATTATAAATATAACAAATTTTTTAACAGCATATCTTAAAGAATATTAAGTATTCCTCATAAAACATATGTGATTTTTTTTAAAAGTGAAAACTACTTAATCAGTTGTTTAACCATATTTTTTTTTAAATAAGAAAACAATAGACAAATATAACTTGGTACGGACACATAGTTAAATTATCACTTTTATTAAGTCCATTTTTAGAATCGAATCGGTAAATATATTTCAGAAATTACATGACATCGAAGTCTCTCAAAAAACTCATTTATCAATTAAAAATTCAATTTAGTAAATTGTTCGTATTGGCATTCGAGTCCGTGAGCACCGTAATCCTAGCCAACGATGTTCACTTTTTGACGGACCCGATAAACCAACAATATATATTTGAAAAAATAATATATTTCATACCAGCTTTCTAATTATTAATAGTTTCGTGGCCGTGTTCTACTCGATGTGTGGACAAAGGTACAATTAATTACCCGAAGGAAAAATTTCGCAAATTTGCTTTTGAAACAATCAAAGTTACATATACTTTACAAAAGTAAAACTGTTTGTTGCGTTTTTCCATCTTCATTCAATCCGGTAGTAGAAGGCGCAATTACTTGAATGTTTTTTTTTTTAATAATAACGGAACTTACCTTTTCCAAGAAGATATATTAAGTGTATAGTGGTTTAACAAGTCCCTTGAAAATACCAACATTATATATGTACATACATAAATACATATTCGGGGAAGGAAACTTTCACTAAAAATCACTGATATGAATAACTTGTTGAAAATGTATTGAACCGTCATTATTATTTACAATATATATAAGGTATTTTAATTTTGAAATAGTGCAAATAAAAAAAGTAAACTATGTGAAACTTTTCTTAAAAATAAAAAGAATTGATGAGAAATTTTTACTGAATAATTTCCTATGTACGTCATTTGAGGTATTTCAGAATACTTTCTCATTTCAAAGTAGTCGACATCTTAAGAAAGTTTTCCAACTACTCAAACTATGCTACTTGCTTAACGCTTTTTTTGCTTTTAGCGTCGAACTTTTTCAAAGATATTAATACTTGATTATGTAACCGATAAAATGTTTTATATTGAACTTTCATGATGCTGTATTATATAGAAGACAAGTTTACAACATTTCGTTGTTTGTATACTGTGACGTAGTTAAAACGCAAAGTTAATTGAGTAAAAGTAACTGAGAAACAATAGTCTCTGTTACTTTGAGTCGAATAAATTTATACCACTACATAAACATAATTATTATTTCACTATAGGCATTTATAATATACATATGTGATCATATACTTTGATTGTGTTTTAAAATGATATACATGTAAGAATGAATCCTGAAGCACTATTTTGTCAGTCCGTCATTATATTAGACATGCACAATCTTTTTCTTTTGGCGAGCAGTATAAAAAAATATGATGTTTTTGGGCCGCAAAGAAAAAATGAATTTTAATTCAAGAATTTTTAATTTAAGTTCATTTTTACACGGGGGATATTTTTCATGTAATGCGGTCGAGCAAAACACCCGTTTTAAAATGATGAAATAATTATATATATGTAGATAAATAAAAGAAAGTTCCCATTATGTTTGAGCGTATTATTTCAAAACCGTGCAAAAAGAGGTTTCGGTGTATTTACGAAAAAGTACATTTTGGATATATTTATTGATAATTCAAAGTTAAAACAATCTTTTTGTTTGTAAATTATTTAGAATTTGTCTTAATAATGCTGCAAAATCGAATCAGAATTTTCATTAGTAAACAAACCTATTTATATATTATTAACTAATTTATTATGACTATCAACCAATAAATGTAATCGAATTTGTTAAATTTAATGATTTACTTTAAAAAACGTACGTTATTATAACTTTAAGATGAAACATTCGAAAACCGCATTTTTAAGGGGGCCAAAATTTACGCATTCCAATTTTACATGAATGATGAAAAAGGTTTATTATAAGTTATTAGATACCAAATTATTATTCTGGACTAAAGCTAAATGTTTCATAAATTTTAAATCATTGTAAGTAAAAATATTTTAAGCGATACAGACTATAAATGATTTTTACAATATTTCAAATAAGTATTGATACAGCTCATTGACACAATGAACAAAATTTTGATTTCATTAATATTCGCCCTGGAGTGCTGATTGAGATTAGAATACGTGCGTCCGCTTTGTGCCTTGACGTTGAGTTATCATTGTAATGTTGCTTATGAAAAACGAAAATGAGAAATACGTGTTATATAAATTTAAGAAAAAAGGAATTTTGAAACATTTCATTAAAACTATAATGATGTAAACTATAATGATGTAATTTGTTTTCGGCATTATTGTGTAGACATTGTCACGGTCAAAAATACTAAATATTTAAATATCACACTTATTGAGATTAAAAGGGTTATATTTTATTTAAATGTTAAAAGGCCAGAGAATTAAAGCATTAAGTGTCTGAAAATATTTGAAAGTCAAATGAAAAACAATTTATTTATTAAAAAAAATTGTCTCTGAAGATGATTATCCATGCTTACCTTGCTTGATGTGAACATGTCAAATTTGGAGATTAATTGAATTAACTCAAGGCAGAATTCTGAGAGAGAATAAGTAAACTCTGATAATGAATCAAAATTTTGGTTTAAGTTGTCAAAAATGTTATCAGATAAGACTGAAACGTAAACCATTAAAACTCCGCTGAAAAACAAGTGGAATTTAAAATGACGTTGTCTGTCCTTTTGTTTCATACAAAAATTTCAAAAGCCGATTGCGTTAAAGCTTTCAGAGTGAAATCAGTGATTCCAAGAGAAAAGATTTTATTTAAAGTTCTTGGTTGTCTACTTAATATTCAAAGTCTTATTAAAAAGGTCCTCGGTATTAATAAAAGACCTCGAATTGATAACGTGTTTTATATTTCAGGTAGAAAATGCTGTTCACTTTCAGACTCAACGGTGAATATCATTACGCTGTATTGTTTAAGTAAAATATTTCTTGCAAAAACATACAACATTAAGAAACATTACCTAATCTCTTCAGAATGAAAAGATTATGTAATGTTTTGAAATCCTTATAATATAAAAACTTAACTGTTAATTATTGCATTCAAATGCTAAGAAGTTAGATATTTTTGGCGATGTTAATATTTTGACATCCGTTTTACTAGTAAATTATTATGTCACCTCAAAGCTATTTAACAATGAAACATATGAAAATCCCATTAATAGGAAAAATAAATAAAATGATTGTTTTTTATTACCGATCGCTAGAATTAATTTTGTAAATTTTGAATTCATCTAAAAAAATACCTAATTTTAAGCGGAAAGACACTTTTTTGTATAAATTACACATTTTTATTCAAAATCAGGACTGGTTTCGCTCATCACAAGAATTGTTCACTGATGAACATTTAAATTGATACAGAATTTTTCATAACAGTTTAGTAAGACTACTAACTCGGTGTATTTATCAATTGGTAAATTAAATAAATAATGATAAAAAATATAAATGAATAAAATTAAACAATCTTTAGTTAAAATTTCAAGGGTTTGTTCGAAATTAAAAACTATGAGCTTGATATCACAAACTAAAGTAAACTAAAAATCTATATTGAGTTAGGTATTCAATCCTAGTTATTCCATCAATTATATGTTCAGTTAGACTTTTTAGATTTTCAATAGTTTTTACAATTTTATTTCGTAAAATTTTGTTTCGACCCAACTGACTGCATATAAACAATTAAAAGTGGTAATTCCCACTTTCCCTTTGCAGAGATTTGTTTAGCAGAAATCAAATTTTCAGAACAGACACCTAATTATAATCTACTGAATAGACCTTTTTTACACCGTCTCTTGTTCCAGATTGAAAGTATATGTCTTCTGTTTTAGTGAGTACATACGTTTGCTATAAGTGATAAAAAAGTTAATTTACTTTTCGAATTTAGTTTAACTGATACTGGGTAGGTAAATTGTAAAATGATTACATGGCACATTTTCACTGATTGAATTTGAAAAAATAAGTTGACACTGGTGATAATGTAACACTAACAATGGCATCAGAATTTATGAAACAGTTTATTTGAGTACTGAAAATATTTCTTACTAGTGGAAAAACCAACTGCCCACCGGCCCATACAAGATGTAATATAAGTTTGGTCTATACCTTCTCGACTGCGAACCCTTAAAAGTTTAGCGGTGAGCCTTTCGCTAAATGAACGTACCGCTAATGACACTCCCATACCTCTTGTAACACTTTGCGGTGTTCCCCTAAACTTTTGTTCGTTTTCTCTTCAATTTTCCGGCAGTCGATGTATTGAAATAAATGGTCAGGCATATATTTTTCTTAATGCTTCTTTTCCAACCAACTTTCAAGGGGAAATACTTATTTTGTTTCGGAAAGTTACGATTTCCAAATACATAAACTTATGTAAGTAATTTAAATGGAAAGTAGGAAAGCAATTCAGAAGTCTACCGTTGAAATATGCTTTTCAATTTTAATATAAAATATTCTAGAAAATAAAAACTATATTATGATGATAATTGAAATATCCGTTTACCACGAAGACTATATTTTTGTTATCAACTCTTACATGAACATACTGGTCGATGCTATTGATACGCAACGTCAACTATTATAATTATTTAGATACGTTAACTAAACATTCAATGAGATTACAAATATATAAATGATATTTTGTCAATTCGTTTAGATTACATTAAAAAAGCGATTTCTAAGTCTAAGTATTTTTTTATCAAAGATTATTGTACGCTAAGATGTTTATATGATATATTGTAATCAATTTCAGCTAAAAATTGGTTGACAACAAAGACATCTCTCATCGTGCTGTTTAAAACAATGAAAACAATGTGTATAAAAATAATTTAAAAAAATGTGAAATTAGTACAATTTAAAAAAAATATATCTGTATTCTTATCAAGAATTTTCAGTTTTCACATATTAAAATAACTTACAATTATTTTAAACGTTTAAATCTTGAAATTTGATTTATTTTATGACCCTGGAATTCCTAAATGTTGCATATATGCAAAGATCTTTCAGCTGAAAAACTAGTATCTCAAAAAATAAATATTTTATAAATAAGCATTTTTTTCTCTAATCAGAGGTGAGAAAGACTTCAAAAATATATTTTTTGTACTTACTATGTAAAACAGCTATTATTTATTATACTTATTATTATAATTTATTAGTAAAAAAGGGAAAAAAAGCATTTTCATTTGATTTGGCAAGCAATGATAATTTTAATACATTGTTTATTAGTTACAAGTTCAGAATAAAACGTGATTTAAGGCACTCTCAAATGTAATTTTAATTTCATCAAATTATAATTTTTGCCATAAAGAAGGTATATATCTGTTTCAATAAAAAACAGGTATTATCGGTATATTTGTGTTTCATTCATCAATTTTAAACGACAAAAGATTATGTATGAAATAAAGTAAGCGATATGTATATGTTTCTTTATTTTTTAAATCAACATTAAAATTCATTGAATTTTTCTTAATATGAAAATATAACATAAAAAACGATTTCAAAAAAACCACTTCTCTATAATAAACGTGTCTGATATTTCAAGAAGTCTGATAGTTTTACTTTATGCCTCTATGGCAACTGTTACTACTTATATGTAAAATGTTTACATGAAATGAAATATTGGATAACAGGCAAATTTCAAAATTACTTTATATAAATATCCTATTTAAATATTTTTATGTTTATTTATTATTTTATGTTTATAATACAAAAATTATATCGGTGCTTCTTTTTCTGAGTACTTTTAAAGACATATAAATTTTAATATTCTGGATAAAAAATGTTAATTCTTTTGCACCAAATCAATCGATACGATTTTGCAGATCTTAAAAAATATTTGTAAAAAGCTTTATGAGCCAATTTCGGTAAAACAAATATTACGGATATATATATTTAAGGAACACCTAAAAATGATAAATGTATGCCGCATGACTTCTTTGGGCTTTAGTGTCTTATTTTTCCAATGCCACCTGCGACACGATATTTCATATCCTGTGGACTGTAGGCACATAACGCTGGGAAAAGTTTTCACATTTTGAGTTTTATAGGTGTGAACCTTAAGAGAAAATATTCATCAATATTATGTTTCACCCCGAAGGTGTGTCAATTACTTTCACAGGCTGACGCGGAGAGATTGACAACAAACATGGCCTGAAATTTACAACACACAGAATGTTGAAAATACGTTAATATTTAATCCGAATGTTGGAGAGCTCGCAGTGCCGTGATTTTTTTAAACGATATCATCTTCTTATATTCAATATATTATAAGAACAAAATATAATATTTCTATGGAAAAATGGTTAACCATCGAAAATAAATCTGATTTCAGTTATTTTAAAACAGCCAATAAACCGGTTAACCTTTCGGTTTAAATATATTTGAATGTCTTATATGTGATAAACAAAAACTTGTTTTCATTATAGATAAAAGTAATTATGGCAAAAAACATTTTAATTTGAAGACAGGATTTTTTGCAAAATGTTGCCTATGTTTGAAATATATGTTTATATTTTAACAGTTTACAATAACAATAATTTAAAAAATGTCTTATTTCATAAAACTAATCCTCTTTAAGACACGGAAAAAGCATCTTTAACACTGTAATAAATAAATAAAATTGGAATAGAGTCGCAATGGACATAGAAAGAATGAAAATAATACGTCTGTGATTTAATAGTGATTTTTTAAATTTTATTTGCAATTTGGAAAGAGCCCTATATATAAATATCCTTGTTGCAGTTGGTAAACGTATTGAAAGTCATCAAGGTGACTTTTCATATATTTTTAAAATAATTAGGATATTTAAAAAATATTCCAAATCACCTGTGATAGTTTTATAAAAAAACCAAGATATTTTTTACCGCACGCCACAGAATAATGTCGAAGAGATGGTTACAGGGTTACAGCACGCGTTATCAAAAATTTACTTGTGAAAATCATACCGATTTACGTGTACTTTTATTTTGAAAAATCATTAACAAAGATGACTAAAACACTATTCAAGAACCATAATGAAATATTGCATCATTTAATTAAACAATATTTTTGAACATAAAACCAAAGGTTTTTGAGATAGGTCAGTAAGCCTTTTTGTGTTTAAACAAAAAGTTTAATATATTTCAAAACAGTTTACTGAAGCTTTATTGTATTTTCAATTGATTTATGGAGTTCTGTCCAAAATCATAAACGTTTGTGATATCTCGACTTCTCTCCCACAATTCTATTCCAAAAACGGACAAAGGAAATCAATTAGCCAAGTTCTGTTCTATTCTTATCCTTATATTTATACTCTCTCTGAAAAAAAGAGAGGTAGAAAAACTGAGTAACAAGAAGTTCTCGTAGAAACAGTTCTGTTGAGATAAATTTCATTAAGTGTCCATATGCTTCATATTTGGAGCAAACATGGTTATTTTTTTAAAACCTATTATTAGTTAAGCAACTCGGCTTGATGTATATCGCGATAATAAAAATATTTATAAAGCAATGATAGAGGAGAGGTTTAATAAAGTGATTGTGAAATAAAGAACGTTTTGCAAAATGTGAAATAGATAAACCGTTTTTAAAAAAATGTAGAAACAATCCCAAAAGCTTAAGTTCTGATTAATCATTAGTCTTACCCAAGCATCTGAGATTCGTTATTAAATAAAGCCAACGAAATGAATCCCTGTAAAGATTTTTTACGTGTCATCATATTGTGTTTATGTACGAATCTTGCTAGCCGCAAAAACAACAACGCGACAATTTTGACGAATTTGTATGCGAGATGCGGTGGCGAGAGGTAGGTCACGTTTTGTAGGGCTAAACTGGCAAACAGTAGCGGGAATACGTAAAAGAAGAGCCTCGAGAACGCAGTGTCGCCTGGCCCATACGTGAGCTCGTAAATTTTCAGATTTTCTCACACTATCACGGAATGGCCATAAGGCCCTGGCTGAGTGTGCGGTCGCAGCTGGACGTGTATCATCTCATCTGCACGCTCTTCAATGC
The DNA here is from genome assembly GCA_031772345.1 of Himalopsyche anomala. Classification (NCBI taxonomy): domain Eukaryota; kingdom Metazoa; phylum Arthropoda; class Insecta; order Trichoptera; family Rhyacophilidae; genus Himalopsyche; species Himalopsyche anomala. The sequence continues at coordinate 19,258,433 of CM062821.1, read as the reverse complement.
ACATCCAACGGAAATGTGCAGTATGAGAGGTCGTATGGGGCTTTTCTGGGTATATGGACGACGCGTGTAGACATTTTTTATGCTAGACGTATGTTTGCTCGGAATACCTTTTTTCTCATTTAATGCCACCGAGAGCTCTGGCGTCTATATACAACGATATTTGAAACCTCAAATTTATAAATAACACATTGTTGTATTTGTAAGACTGGACAGTATATCTTCAATTAAATAAATACAACAAGATTAGCTTCACGTAGCAACCAAGCATTTGTTTTCTAAAATTGAAATTGTCAGTATTTTTTTGAAAAAAATCAATTATTTGAAACAATTGATCTGGTGAAATAAAAGTTGTTTTCTCATCAAGCATTTTTAATCGACACTGTTTAAAAAAAAGTAGTATACAGGCGAAAAGAAGGAGAAAAAGATAAATCAAATTAAAGAAATTAGAATCTATAATTCATACAATAAAAACACAAGAGTAGACAAAATATATTTTTCTGTACATGGTATAATTACTTACAAAAAATATGAATTTCTAGTTTTTTGCTTTTGTTGGATTTTATTGAAATACTTTCATTCACAATGCTTTTACAATTTAAAATGGTATCACGATCACTTTTCTTGGGTTAACTGTAAATTGTTGCCGGTTAAAGATATCTTTATTTAGTGTTTTTTGTTTGTACAATCATATAAATTATAAATCAATTTTATCAGCAACAGTTTTACTCATTTTAAAAATTTTCAAAAAATCAGTTTTCATATTTTACCTGGAAAAATTAACTTAATTTTTAATCCACGCCCAATAATGAACAGACATTAAGAGATTTTTTTTCAAAATAATTTCTTGCTACTCAATTTCTCAACTTCTCATTTTCAAAGAGAGTAGGGATAAAAAAAATAAGGCAAAGACAGTACTAGTGGTAAGCTAGTCACTCTCGCTACTTGCTGTTATATAAGGTCGGAAGGGTGGGAGGTAGTTTTTAAACATATAAAACACCCATGCCATCGAGCAGAAATCGACAAGTCGGTTAAAAAAAATTCTTACTGAGATTTGAATCTGTGAGATCCGTCACGGAAGCCAACAACGTGACCACTGTGTCACGGACCTGACAGATTTATATATGAATTAGGTAATCGATAAATGATTGAAAAAAATCCTGTTCATGATCGGTATGCTTTATTATTTTGATATTAATTTTAAATCACAAAACACGTAGATAATCCTACGGAAATATAGTTTGGCCACTTGATTTAAAATTCATACCAAAACCCAAATGTTAGATAACATTAGACATTCAATTTGTCGAAAATCTTGTCACCAAAATAATCCAGCCTTTACCGCTATATAGCACGAGTTAATAACTGTGTAATTTTGTAGTAATGAATTTTATTGGAAATAAGAAAAAAATTTCATTATTCAAATGAAATGAATGTTTGTGTATGTATATTAAATAAAATAAAAAACATGTGAAAAAATATTTTTTCAAAGTAATATTCAATATAATTACCTCATTGTTTAATAATCTTTATATTTTTTTTATTAAATAACCAATGTGTGATATATTTGACTTAATCTCTAGCTTGTTTGTAGGATTTATTAAATAAAAATCCTGATAAATTTTTTGAATTCATCACAATAGGGCAAAGGCGCCATATGCTCTAAAGAAATTTATTTGCTCATAAATTTTGTATTCTAACTCAATTGCATTCTGTTTGAATTTATTGAATTTCAAGTGAACAACGGGATTATTTTAAATCTCCACCTGATGACCGTTTGATACAAAACAGTAAATAATAAAATTATTTTGTCACGCCATATTTTGTATTTTGTAAAATAAAATTAAACAATCAGGTTTACGTAAGCTTTAAAAATAATTTTCAGAAAGAAGTAGTTAATGTTTTAAATCAGACTTATGGCTCCCAATCCTTTTTTGCTTCACGATCTCTTTTAATAGTGCTCCAGGTTTTGAAAAACCATACATTTAGTTTTTTTTTTAAATCCATATCCGCACCCAATGTGAAGCATATGGCTTTCAAATAAAGATATTTCAACACAAGTTTTTTTCTGTAAGAACTGTTTGTTACTCTTCTATAAAATAAATAATAGAATATAACTGATATAAAAATTCATGTACATAAAATGATCTGCTATGTAATAAAAACGTTTTTCTTTCATTCGAAGTTGTTTTATCTATTAAAAATACTTTATTGTTGAAAAAGAACAAATTTAAAAAAATCAACTGTCTAAAAAGAAAATTAGGAGTATTTTCTGTTGACAAATATGGAATAAATAATTTAAGCACAAAGAGAAACGTAAAAACGAAATTTAATTTTTGTCATATCAGATGTCATGTCATAATGAAAGATACTTTCTATTCGAATATGTCAAAGAAACAAAAAGTTCATCATGTTTTCTGAGTAGGAAACAGTACAAATTTTATTTACCTTTGTTCACATTTCAAAGAACAATTATTATTAAAATAAAAACAAAAAGAATATTCAAAAACAAAGAGTGTAAAGCAAAATATACGTTAATTTAAATAATAATTTTCACTTAATTAGAATGAAAGATAAAAAAACTGATATCTCAGGCATTGATTACTTTTATTGATTGAAAAAGTTTTCATAGATATTTTTCTGTAATATAAAATTTTATAAAAAGTATCCAGTGGAAATTTATTAAATGATTTTTATTCTTATACTAGTAAATTATTCACAAAACATTGATTTCATTTTTGTTAACTTATGGCTCATCTGACCACGAGTGTTCAACATTTTTTGTGTTGCGACCTTCCTTTTTAATGTTAATGAAGACCATAGCCGAATTGGAATACTCTTTTTTTTATTACGAATAAAGCACATAAATTGTTTTTTTTTTTAAATTAAGACGTTATCAATATTTAATGCGATGTTTTTTTTCATTTTGACAACCAGCTTAGAATTTGCGTCAAAGCCAACCAAATAATTATTTTAAACGTGTACTCCAAGTAAAATGTTTATTTGTTTTCCTGTTCGTGTTTTTTCATTTGAGTCTAAGATTTTTCAACGCTGTAAACATTTTCTCTGTATCACGACAGTGAATACAAAATATCATTTTATATGAGGTTATTCTTAGTTTTGTTAATGTATACCAAATTTAAAAATAAAATAAAATAAAAAACATTATATGATGATGATAACATCGTTATTATCGTATCAACAATTTAATGTTAACTATATAAGTTACTACTAAGCCCACTGTGATTTTTTTGTATCATCTTGATAAGAGCAGTCCCTTTAAATATATATCTTTGTTTCAAGATACTGATGAAATGACCCAAAGCTTACCAAAAATGTCAAAAGCAGTACAGTCACAGATATTCAATTGTCTCACAGAATTTCATAATTTACAGAATGTGATTTTATTCTTTACTATTTCACGCCTTTTTTCTAACTAATTGATAACATGAAATGCTGAGATATAATTATTTCACTATTTTGTCTTTGCAGAAGCATATAATTATAGGTTCAAGCAAGGTTGATTGTAAAATTCTTTTAACTGTGGGTTTTTGAAAAAAATAATGTAAAATTATGACATTTGTCAGCACACATTCACATTGTATTGTAATCAATTAGAATTTTTACTAATTATTTTGCTCACAATAAAAACAATTTATAGTTATCTAAGATAACTGTAACATTATTATATTGAGCAAATGTAAAATATCATGAACAATTGCAATTATTTTTGTATTTTACTGTAGATTTAGTTTCAGTTACAGTATCCATAAGCAATACCGTAACTTTAATCTAAATATAGTTGTAAAAAAATCATTTAATAACAGAAATATAAGATTATATTACAATGATTATAATATATTAAGCACATAATTGTAGCGTTCTTAACACACCACAATTTAAGAAGTACATATTTGAATGATAAAAATGATCCAGTCGAATATATATACAAAAGAAAGATATTTCATAAAATGAAATAATAACGCGTTTGGATTTTTATGTCAGTAAAATTTTACCCAGCAAGCTTTTTGTGGAGTGAACATTTCATTATTTGAATAATTTACGTTTTTGGAATCCAGTAAGAGATGTAGGTTATAATAAATCGAGTTATGGTCGTCAGCATTTTTTGGCGGAATATCATAAAACACTACTCAGATACGAAATACGCCAAATCGATTTGATTTTTCATTGAATAATGAATAAAAAATGCCGACTGTTAATCATTTGAATAGTAGTAAGACTTAAACATTTTTATTGGTTGAATTCTCTATTATCTATATATTAATACTCGATAATGTCCGTCCGTCTGAATGATTGTCCGCGATTTTCCCTCCCCCTCCTCCGCCCCAGCCCCGCTGTCGCCATTTTTTTATTCATACCAAATACATACTTTTTTCGTTTGTATATGGTCGCGATTTCACCTTTTCGATGACGTCAAGAAAGACGGTCCCCCTCCCCCCCATCCTGCCCCGCTGTCGTCATTAATTCATTTCTTCATTTTTCTCTGACGTCATGAGTGAATTTTTGAAATCATGACATTTTTATTTTATTATGTGTAAAAACAATTAATTTTCAAAAAATATTCTCTCAAGCTGTGGGATTCGATACCATGCCCCAATTTTCATGCGCGACGTTCGGACACCCAACACACTGCTCCACCAGTCCAGTTGATGGTTACGAAAAAAAAACTCTATTTAAAGTTTTAGTTAACTAATAATGACATCTGTGGGTGAAATCTTGCACTAAACGAATTTGACCGTTCTGCAGCGTTTTGAGAGGCTATATAAGGCTGCTCAATTATATATAATAATATAATTAACGATTTATTTATATATATACGAAAAATGGTTGTTAGCAAACTTAAACATTATTCCAAAAATTAAGTAATTTACAAGGACTATTTTTGCTACTATGAAAAATGGTTTTTAGCAAACTTAAACATTATTCCAAAAATTCAATAATTTACGAGGTCTATTTCTGCTAATAGGAAAATAATTGTTAGCAAACTTAAACATTATTCCAAAAATTAAGTAATTTACAAGGACTATTTTTGCTACTATGAAAAATGGTTGTTAGCAAACTTAAACATTATTCCAAAAATTCAATAATTTACGAGGTCTATTTCTGCTAATACGAAAAATAATTGTTAGCAAACTTAAACATTATTCCAAAAATTAAGTAATTAACAAGGACTATTTTTGCTACTATGAAAAATGGTTGTTAGCAAACTTAAACATTATTCCAAAAATTAAATAATTTACGAGGTCTATTTCTGCTAATAGGAAAAATAATTGTTAGCAAACTTTAACATTATTCCAAAAATTAAGTAATTTACAAGGACTATTTTTGCTACTATGAAAAATGGTTGTTAGCAAACTTAAACATTATTCCAAAAATTAAATAATTTACGAGGTCTATTTCTGCTAATAGGAAAAATAATTGTTAGCAAACTTAAACATTATTCCAAAAATTAAGTAATTTACAAGGACTATTTTTGCTACTATGAAAAATGGTTGTTAGCAAACTTAAACATTATTCCAAAAATTAAGTAATTTACAAGGACTATTTTTGCTACTATGAAAAATGGTTGTTAGCAAACTTAAACATTATTCCAAAAATTAAATAATTTACGAGGTCTATTTCTGCTAATAGGAAATTAATTGTTAGCAAACTTAAACATTATTCCAAAAATTAAGTAATTTACAAGGACTATTTTTGCTACTATGAAAAATAATTGTTAGCAAACTTAAAAATTATACCAAAAATAAAATAATTTACGAAATTTCTACTTCTAAGAAAAATGGTTGTTAGCAAACTTAAACATTGTTCCAAAAATTAAGTAATTTACAAGGACTATTTTTGCTACTATGAAAAATGGTTGTTAGCAAACTTAAACATTATTCCAAAAATTAAATAATTTACGAGGTCTATTTCTGCTAATAGGAAAAATAATTGTTAGCAAACTTAAACATTATTCCAAAAATTAAGTAATTTACAAGGACTATTTTTGCTACTATGAAAAATGGTTGTTAGCAAACTTAAACATTATTCCAAAAATTCAATAATTTACGAGGTCTATTTCTGCTAATACGAAAAATAATTGTTAGCAAACTTAAACATTATTCCAAAAATTAAGTAATTTACAAGGACTATTTTTGCTACTATGAAAAATGGTTGTTAGCAAACTTAAACATTATTCCAAAAATTCAATAATTTACGAGGTCTATTTCTGCTAATAGGAAAAATAATTGTTAGCAAACTTAAACATTATTCCAAAAATTAAGTAATTTACAAGGACTATTTTTGCTACTATGAAAAATGGTTGTTAGCAAACTTAAACATTATTCCAAAAATTCAATAATTTACGAGGTCTATTTCTGCTAATACGAAAAATAATTGTTAGCAAACTTAAACATTATTCCAAAAATTAAGTAATTTACAAGGACTATTTTTGCTACTATGAAAAATGGTTGTTAGCAAACTTAAACATTATTCCAAAAATTAAATAATTTACGAGGTCTATTTCTGCTAATAGGAAATTAATTGTTAGCAAACTTAAACATTATTCCAAAAATTAAGTAATTTACAAGGACTATTTTTGCTACTATGAAAAATAATTGTTAGCAAACTTAAAAATTATACCAAAAATAAAATAATTTACGAAATTTCTACTTCTAAGAAAAATGGTTGTAAGCAAACTTAAACATTATTCCAAAAATTAAATAATTTACGAGGTCTATTTCTGCTAATAGGAAAAATAATTGTTAGCAAACTTAAACATTATTCCAAAAATTAAGTAATTTACAAGGACTATTTTTGCTACTATGAAAAATGGTTGTTAGCAAACTTAAACATTATTCCAAAAATTAAATAATTTACGAGGTCTATTTCTGCTAATAGGAAATTAATTGTTAGCAAACTTAAACATTATTCCAAAAATTAAGTAATTTACAAGGACTATTTTTGCTACTATGAAAAATAATTGTTAGCAAACTTAAAAATTATTCCAAAAATTAAATAATTTACGAGGTCTATTTCTGCTAATAGGAAAAATAATTGTTAGCAAACTTAAACATTATTCCAAAAATTGAGTAATTTACAAGGACTATTTTTGCTACTATGAAAAATGGTTGTTAGCAAACTTAAACATTATTCCAAAAATTAAATAATTTACGAGGTCTATTTCTGCTAATAGGAAAAATAATTGTTAGCAAACTTAAACATTATTCCAAAAATTAAGTAATTTACAAGGACTATTTTTGCTACTATGAAAAATGGTTGTTAGCAAACTTAAACATTATTCCAAAAATTAAGTAATTTACAAGGACTATTTTTGCTACTATGAAAAATGGTTGTTAGCAAACTTAAACATTATTCCAAAAATTAAATAATTTACGAGGTCTATTTCTGCTAATAGGAAATTAATTGTTAGCAAACTTAAACATTATTCCAAAAATTAAGTAATTTACAAGGACTATTTTTGCTACTATGAAAAATAATTGTTAGCAAACTTAAAAATTATACCAAAAATAAAATAATTTACGAAATTTCTACTTCTAAGAAAAATGGTTGTTAGCAAACTTAAACATTGTTCCAAAAATTAAGTAATTTACAAGGACTATTTTTGCTACTATGAAAAATGGTTGTTAGCAAACTTAAACATTATTCCAAAAATTAAATAATTTACGAGGTCTATTTCTGCTAATAGGAAAAATAATTGTTAGCAAACTTAAACATTATTCCAAAAATTGAGTAATTTACAAGGACTATTTTTGCTACTATGAAAAATGGTTGTTAGCAAACTTAAACATTATTTCAAAAATTCAATAATTTACGAGGTCTATTTCTGCTAATAGGAAAAATAATTGTTAGCAAACTTAAACATTATTCCAAAAATTAAGTAATTTACAAGGACTATTTTTGCTACTATGAAAAATGGTTGTTAGCAAACTTAAACATTATTCCAAAAATTCAATAATTTACGAGGTCTATTTCTGCTAATACGAAAAATAATTGTTAGCAAACTTAAACATTATTCCAAAAATTAAGTAATTTACAAGGACTATTTTTGCTACTATGAAAAATGGTTGTTAGCAAACTTAAACATTATTCCAAAAATTCAATAATTTACGAGGTCTATTTCTGCTAATAGGAAAAATAATTGTTAGCAAGCTTAAACATTATTCCAAAAATTAAGTAATTTACAAGGACTATTTTTGCTACTATGAAAAATGGTTGTTAGCAAACTTAAACATTATTCCAAAAATTCAATAATTTACGAGGTCTATTTCTGCTAATACGAAAAATAATTGTTAGCAAACTTAAACATTATTCCAAAAATTAAGTAATTTACAAGGACTATTTTTGCTACTATGAAAAATGGTTGTTAGCAAACTTAAACATTATTCCAAAAATTAAATAATTTACGAGGTCTATTTCTGCTAATAGGAAATTAATTGTTAGCAAACTTAAACATTATTCCAAAAATTAAGTAATTTACAAGGACTATTTTTGCTACTATGAAAAATAATTGTTAGCAAACTTAAACATTATTCCAAAAATTAAATAATTTACGAGGTCTTTTTCTGCTAATAGGAAAAATAATTGTTAGCAAACTTAAACATTATTCCAAAAATTAAGTAATTTACAAGGACTATTTTTGCTACTATGAAAAATGGTTGTTAGCAAACTTAAACATTATTCCAAAAATTAAATAATTTACGAGGTCTATTTCTGCTAATAGGAAATTAATTGTTAGCAAACTTAAACATTATTCCAAAAATTAAGTAATTTACAAGGACTATTTTTGCTACTATGAAAAATAATTGTTAGCAAACTTAAAAATTATTCCAAAAATTAAATAATTTACGAGGTCTATTTCTGCTAATAGGAAAAATAATTGTTAGCAAACTTAAACATTATTCCAAAAATTGAGTAATTTACAAGGACTATTTTTGCTACTATGAAAAATGGTTGTTAGCAAACTTAAACATTATTCCAAAAATTAAATAATTTACGAGGTCTATTTCTGCTAATAGGAAATTAATTGTTAGCAAACTTAAACATTATTCCAAAAATTAAGTAATTTACAAGGACTATTTTTGCTACTATGAAAAATAATTGTTAGCAAACTTAAAAATTATACCAAAAATAAAATAATTTACGAAATTTCTACTTCTAAGAAAAATGGTTGTTAGCAAACTTAAACATTGTTCCAAAAATTAAGTAATTTACAAGGACTATTTTTGCTACTATGAAAAATGGTTGTTAGCAAACTTAAACATTATTCCAAAAATTAAATAATTTACGAGGTCTATTTCTGCTAATAGGAAAAATAATTGTTAGCAAACTTAAACATTATTCCAAAAATTGAGTAATTTACAAGGACTATTTTTGCTACTATGAAAAATGGTTGTTAGCAAACTTAAACATTATTTCAAAAATTCAATAATTTACGAGGTCTATTTCTGCTAATAGGAAAAATAATTGTTAGCAAACTTAAACATTATTCCAAAAATTAAGTAATTTACAAGGACTATTTTTGCTACTATGAAAAATGGTTGTTAGCAAACTTAAACATTATTCCAAAAATTCAATAATTTACGAGGTCTATTTCTGCTAATACGAAAAATAATTGTTAGCAAACTTAAACATTATTCCAAAAATTAAGTAATTTACAAGGACTATTTTTGCTACTATGAAAAATGGTTGTTAGCAAACTTAAACATTATTCCAAAAATTCAATAATTTACGAGGTCTATTTCTGCTAATAGGAAAAATAATTGTTAGCAAACTTAAACATTATTCCAAAAATTAAGTAATTTACAAGGACTATTTTTGCTACTATGAAAAATGGTTGTTAGCAAACTTAAACATTATTCCAAAAATTCAATAATTTACGAGGTCTATTTCTGCTAATACGAAAAATAATTGTTAGCAAACTTAAACATTATTCCAAAAATTAAGTAATTTACAAGGACTATTTTTGCTACTATGAAAAATGGTTGTTAGCAAACTTAAACATTATTCCAAAAATTCAATAATTTACGAGGTCTATTTCTGCTAATACGAAAAATAATTGTTAGCAAACTTAAACATTATTCCAAAAATTAAATAATTTACGAGGTCTATTTCTGCTAATAGGAAATTAATTGTTAGCAAACTTAAACATTATTCCAAAAATTAAGTAATTTACAAGGACTATTTTTGCTACTATGAAAAATAATTGTTAGCAAACTTAAACATTATTCCAAAAATTAAGTAATTTACAAGGACTATTTTTGCTAATAGGAAAAATAATTGTTAGCAAACTTAAACATTATTCCAAAAATTAAGTAATTTACAAGGACTATTTTTGCTACTATGAAAAATGGTTGTTAGCAAACTTAAACATTATTCCAAAAATTAAATAATTTACGAGGTCTATTTCTGCTAATAGGAAATTAATTGTTAGCAAACTTAAACATTATTCCAAAAATTAAGTAATTTACAAGGACTATTTTTGCTACTATGAAAAATAATTGTTAGCAAACTTAAAAATTATTCCAAAAATTAAATAATTTACGAGGTCTATTTCTGCTAATAGGAAAAATAATTGTTAGCAAACTTAAACATTATTCCAAAAATTGAGTAATTTACAAGGACTATTTTTGCTACTATGAAAAATGGTTGTTAGCAAACTTAAACATTATTCCAAAAATTAAATAATTTACGAGGTCTATTTCTGCTAATAGGAAAAATAATTGTTAGCAAACTTAAACATTATTCCAAAAATTAAGTAATTTACAAGGACTATTTTTGCTACTATGAAAAATGGTTGTTAGCAAACTTAAACATTATTCCAAAAATTAAGTAATTTACAAGGACTATTTTTGCTACTATGAAAAATGGTTGTTAGCAAACTTAAACATTATTCCAAAAATTAAATAATTTACGAGGTCTATTTCTGCTAATAGGAAATTAATTGTTAGCAAACTTAAACATTATTCCAAAAATTAAGTAATTTACAAGGACTATTTTTGCTACTATGAAAAATAATTGTTAGCAAACTTAAAAATTATACCAAAAATAAAATAATTTACGAAATTTCTACTTCTAAGAAAAATGGTTGTTAGCAAACTTAAACATTGTTCCAAAAATTAAGTAATTTACAAGGACTATTTTTGCTACTATGAAAAATGGTTGTTAGCAAACTTAAACATTATTCCAAAAATTAAATAATTTACGAGGTCTATTTCTGCTAATAGGAAAAATAATTGTTAGCAAACTTAAACATTATTCCAAAAATTGAGTAATTTACAAGGACTATTTTTGCTACTATGAAAAATGGTTGTTAGCAAACTTAAACATTATTTCAAAAATTCAATAATTTACGAGGTCTATTTCTGCTAATAGGAAAAATAATTGTTAGCAAACTTAAACATTATTCCAAAAATTAAGTAATTTACAAGGACTATTTTTGCTACTATGAAAAATGGTTGTTAGCAAACTTAAACATTATTCCAAAAATTCAATAATTTACGAGGTCTATTTCTGCTAATACGAAAAATAATTGTTAGCAAACTTAAACATTATTCCAAAAATTAAGTAATTTACAAGGACTATTTTTGCTACTATGAAAAATGGTTGTTAGCAAACTTAAACATTATTCCAAAAATTCAATAATTTACGAGGTCTATTTCTGCTAATAGGAAAAATAATTGTTAGCAAACTTAAACATTATTCCAAAAATTAAGTAATTTACAAGGACTATTTTTGCTACTATGAAAAATGGTTGTTAGCAAACTTAAACATTATTCCAAAAATTCAATAATTTACGAGGTCTATTTCTGCTAATACGAAAAATAATTGTTAGCAAACTTAAACATTATTCCAAAAATTAAGTAATTTACAAGGACTATTTTTGCTACTATGAAAAATGGTTGTTAGCAAACTTAAACATTATTCCAAAAATTAAATAATTTACGAGGTCTATTTCTGCTAATAGGAAATTAATTGTTAGCAAACTTAAACATTATTCCAAAAATTAAGTAATTTACAAGGACTATTTTTGCTACTATGAAAAATAATTGTTAGCAAACTTAAAAATTATACCAAAAATAAAATAATTTACGAAATTTCTACTTCTAAGAAAAATGGTTGTAAGCAAACTTAAACATTATTCCAAAAATTAAATAATTTACGAGGTCTATTTCTGCTAATAGGAAAAATAATTGTTAGCAAACTTAAACATTATTCCAAAAATTAAGTAATTTACAAGGACTATTTTTGCTACTATGAAAAATGGTTGTTAGCAAACTTAAACATTATTCCAAAAATTAAATAATTTACGAGGTCTATTTCTGCTAATAGGAAATTAATTGTTAGCAAACTTAAACATTATTCCAAAAATTAAGTAATTTACAAGGACTATTTTTGCTACTATGAAAAATGGTTGTTAGCAAACTTAAACATTATTCCAAAAATTAAATAATTTACGAGGTCTATTTCTGCTAATAGGAAAAATAATTGTTAGCAAACTTAAACATTATTCCAAAAATTAAGTAATTTACAAGGACTATTTTTGCTACTATGAAAAATAATTGTTAGCAAACTTAAAAATTATACCAAAAATAAAATAATTTACGAAATTTCTGCTTCTAAGAAAAATGGTTGTTAGCAAACTCAAACATTGTTCCAAAAATTAAGTAATTTACAAGGACTATTTTTGCTACTATGAAAAATGGTTGTTAGCAAACTTAAACATTATTCCAAAAATTCAATAATTTACGAGGTCTATTTCTGCTAATACGAAAAATAATTGTTAGCAAACTTAAACATTATTCCAAAAATTAAGTAATTTACAAGGACTATTTTTGCTACTATGAAAAATGGTTGTTAGCAAACTTAAACATTATTCCAAAAATTCAATAATTTACGAGGTCTATTTCTGCTAATACGAAAAATAATTGTTAGCAAACTTAAACATTATTCCAAAAATTAAGTAATTTACAAGGACTATTTTTGCTACTATGAAAAATGGTTGTTAGCAAACTTATACATTATTCCAAAAATTAAATAATTTACGAGGTCTATTTCTGCTTCTACGAAAAATGGTTGTTAGCAAACTTAAATATTATTTCAAAAATTAAGTAATTTACAAGGACTTTTTTTGTTACTACGAAAAATAGTTAACAAACTTAAACATTATTCCAAAAATTCAATAACTTACGAAATTTCTGCTTTTACGAAAAATAGTTGTTGGCAAACTAGAACATGATTCCAAAAATAAATAATTTACAATTTAAATACTGCAGGGCAGGGCTGTCGATATACGCCCCCAGATATATTTCTTTTACTATCAGAATTTCTGGATTATTCAATAAATAGGTTAGTAATTTATTTTTGACGCCTGTAAATTTTCTGACTACTTGAAAATGCAACAAAAATCCCCCCGTTGAGGTCAACGGGCTTACAGCTAGTGTAGTTTATTCCACAACTACTCAGATATATATTATTTTTTATTATTTTAAAATATTAAAATGCATTCTTTGGCAATTTAAATATAATGCGTTATTAAAAATGTACTAGCTGTAAGCCCGTTGACCTCAACGGGAGGATTTTTGTTGCATTTTTAAGTAGTCAGAAAATTACAAACCTATTTATTGAATAAGCCAGAGATTCTAAAAATAAAATAAATATATCGGGGCATATATCGACAGCCCTGCCCTGTAGTATTTAAATTGTAAATTATTAAATCTTTGGAATAATGTTCAAGTTTGCTAACAATCATTTTTCATAGTAGCATAAATCGATCTCGGCGCATATATCGACAGCCCTGCAGTTTTTAAATTGTAAATTATTAAATTTTTGGAATAATGTTCAAAGTTGCTAACAATCATTTTTCGTAGTATATATTTTATTTAACTAATTTTCAAGTACGCTAACAAAAATATTTCGTAGAAAAAGAAAAAGACCCGAGGACATCAGTACGCACACATTTGTGAATTGTTAAATGTGATTTGTGAAAAGTGATTATTTTATCGACTATTAATATATAGATTTTGGAATTTTTAGAATAATCTAATATATTCTAATTTTTAGAATAATTTAATATCTACTTTTTTTCACTTCAATGGAATGTGAGAAAAAAGTCGGAAAATAAATGGGCAAAGAATTAAATTATATTTATATAAAAAATGCAATTTTCACATGCAAAATATTATAAATTAATTGGACATTTTATCAAAACAAAATAACAATCATTTTTCATAGTAGCATAAATCGATCTCGGCGCATATATCGACAGCCCTGCAGTTTTTAAATTGTAAATTATTAAATTTTTGGAATAATGTTCAAGGTTGCTAACAATCATTTTTCGTACTATATATTTTATTTAACTAATTTTCAAGTACGCTAACAAAAATATTTCGTAGAAAAAGAAAAAGACCCGAGGACATCAGTACGCACACATTTGTGAATTGTTAAATGTGATTTGTGAAAAGTGATTATTTTGTCGACTATTAATATATAGATTTTGGAATTTTTAGAATAATCTAATATTCTAATTTTTAGAATAATTTAATATCTACTTTTTTTTCACTTCAATGGAATGTGAGAAAAAAGTCGGAAAATAAATGGGCAAAGAATTAAATTATATTTATATAAAAAATGCAATTTTCACATGCAAAATATTATAAATTAATTGGACATTTTATCAAAACAAAATTATCAAAATTTTGACTTATTCTCCAAATAGAACTTGTTTTTTAGAATATATATATATAATGATTTTTACTGACGTTATTTTATTACACATACTGAAACTATGCTTTCGCCAACAACTAACTATACCACGTATGTACCTAGATTAAAAACAAATCTTGAAATAATTGCGTCTTATATTTATTTTTTGAAAAACTTATTTCGCTAGTCAATCGGATTTTGTTATTTTGATAGCATTTATTTTCATACGATCAAGATGTAATGTGATTTAAAAAGAAAGTTTTCAAAAAAAAAATAATGTTATAAACCAAAAAAAAACGCTCAAGGCTAGATTCGAACCACAACTTTCAGGATATCAATCGAGCGTTCTACCTCTAGGGTACAGAGGAATAAAGAAATGTTCGTAAAATAAAATATATAATATGCAAGGTTCCAATTTCAAACGAAATTTAATATATAGTTTCTATTTTTATCGCTGCCGATAATTGTGACGTTAGCTCTCATTGTTTGACAAACAATATATTCCATTTTTGAATCTTGAATACAAACAATCGAAGTCAGTATGAAACGCAAATATCGTTCCATTTTCAATTTTTTCAATTTATATACACTATTTTTATCGCTCTGATATTTATGACGTTAGCTCAGTTGATAGAGAGCTCGACTGGTAATCCAGAGTTCTGTGTTCGATCCACGGTCGCGGCGTTTTTTTGTATGAAATTTTTTCAGCGATTTGATTTGTTTCGTCAAATAATAAACAGTGTATTGGGAAAATATGTCTTTAGTATGAATAAAAAAAATAATTAATGGCGACAGCGGGGCAGGATGGGGAGGAGGGGGACCGTCTTTCTTGACGTCATCGAAAAGGCGAAATCGCGACCATAATATACAAACGAAAAAAGTATCTCTTTAGTATGAATAAAAAAATGTTGACAGCGTGGCTGGGGCGGAGGAGGGGAAGGGGAAATCGGGGACAATTTACAGACGGACGGACGGACGGACGGACGGACATTAACGACTATTAATATATAGATTAATGATTTATATGTATGATTTAAATTTAATTAAAATAGTAAATATATTTTTTTAATTATTTTACATTTAAAAATTAGTATTGAAACAAAACATCTTTATATAGCTGTCTTGAAAAAATTCCCAAATTTGACTAAAAGTAGTTTTATATTTTACTGAAAATCCACCTGCAACATGCATCCCGTTTCTTATTTCCATACACCATTGCTGTATAATTTGCATTTATGCCACTACTGAGAATTTTAATAACGGTATTAACGGTTCTGGGATGCCGGTATAAATGATGTTTTTTCAATACTGAATTACTTGTTTTATAAATTCAAAACAATGGTATTGAACATCGGCTAAAATTGTTTTTTTAATTTACAGAATCCGTCACATATTTTAATAAAATTGTTTGAGATTAATTCATTCAGACCCAGAATTTATGAAATTTTCCAAAATGTATTATCATTTCAAGAATCAATTAGAAGAATATATATGAAATACCGATATTGATTAACTTGTCCAGTATTGCATTTTCCATTCATTTAAACTTTTCCGTCAACGTTTCATAAAGAGAGAAAACGCGCAAGTTTTTCGTTTGAAATTTTTTACTCGGTGGCCATTATGTCGAATCATCGTGTATTCAAAATGTATATGCCTTAATAAAGATATCTAGATATTGACATATATAAACTTGGGTATTGTAGAATTGTATGCATGTACAGGATTGTTAAAAAGTGTTGATTTTATGTTCCATTTCAAATACGTTATTATTAATACTGTGTTGGTGACACTTTAAGTCTAAATGAAAAAGACCAAGAGTGAACAAAAATGACATTTGTTCAAATCAAAATCAAAAAAAAAAAGTTTTTATACGGCTCTTATGTTTCATGGCAGCAATACATTAGTATAGTAAATAATTTTATTGCAAATGCCAATTACTCATCTATGTCTTAGGTTGTAAAAATAGAAGTCTGTTCAAAAGACAATCGAAATTTAAATTTGTTTTAATGAGTTTTTTCAGTTTTTTTTTCAAAATTTAATTTTTTATCGCCGGAAGAGAATTTAGATGAACTGATGTTGGTCGGAATTACTGAGAGAAGGAGACCAAGTGGAAGTTGAATAGGGATAGAGACCCTCATCAGTGTGTAATCGACCGGGAAGAAGAATTAATGACATAAAATATTTCTATTCACTGTGTAAATGACCGTGTAACAGCATAAAAGCAATGATTATTAGAATAATTAAAAGATTATTGTGATCTTTTATTTTTGGCCAAGACGATTAATTTCATAATAGATCCACACTTACAGTAATCTATCTGAAAGACTGTTTGTTGCAAGACTTGACAGTTTTTCTATTTATGACGGACATTATTTAAATAAACTGTTTACTTATGTGGTTCTTACTAAAATTTTGAATGATTCAAATTCATTTATATATATTTTAGCCCGTTAGCGTAAAGGATGTACTCGTTTTAACGATTGCGCTGTGGAAAGTGGCCGTCAAACACCGGCTACTTGTACGCCACCGGTGGTTGCGTTAAACCAATTTTATTAAGTACCTTTTTTACGCAAAACATTGGTTCCAGAAACTGACGCGTATAAAAACTCACATATAAAAAAAATACTTTCATACAATTTAAATTGGTTCCGAAAATCAAAATATCGCGGAAAAACGTGTCAAAATTGTATGAAAGCTAAAATTTGCTTTTCATATTCGTGCAAAAAACATTGTTTTTCTTACATATTAACCATTAACTTCATTGTTTAATACAAAAGTACAATGAGAAACAGATACATATGTGGACAAACAGATCGATTATCTTTGGTTGCAAAATATAACCGATCGCGATTTTTTTAATGAAAGTATTGAATTTTGCATGAATTTGAATTTTGCTTTGATCTGTTTGATAAAGTGATGTTTTTCCTAGATTCTTTATGAAGAGTCTATTATTATTACTTTGGATTTGTTTTGTTCATCCGACGGTTAGTAATTTATCTTTAAATATATTCCGTTATAAGTTTTTGCTTTGATTTCTGCATTTCCCGTGGCTGTAATTCTTTATTCCACCCAGCTCATCATGCAGAGACTTAATTCGTTTTGAAATTTTCTAGCTCACCTAGCATAAAGATCGATGACCATCTATATTGATATTATCAACCATTCTTGAATCGTTTCAACTTTGAATGTTAGTTCTCGTCACTACTATTATCTGATTCGTTATTAGACGTAAGAATGTCTAATAAGTCTTCACTGTAAGCATTTGATCGAGTAGGATCTCGTCAATATCTTCACGCGTAGTATTTTTAAACCTTCACCATTTACGGTTTTGGTAAAAATGGACCTCTGGAGTGCATTTATATGAATGGTTTAATGCATATTTAGCTCTCAAAATTTTGATAAAATATATGGCCGAAACGTGCTATTTAACGAATTCAATAAATGTATTTTAACAAGATTCAGAACAGACTCATCACATTACAAAATTATGCATAGGGTCTAAACTTCTTCAAATACGGGGTCACCATTCTTTCTGTAACACAAAAATTCTACGAAAGAAATTACGTAAATATGTTTTTATGCGATACAATAATTTGCCAGTCAAGATTCTGGAGAATCAAACAGTAAATAAATAAATGTTTCACAGAACGTGTTCAATTATTGTGACTATACTTTTTGTTCGAAGGTTATTTATGTAATTTTGTTCCACTGCCATGAAAAGCATATCGCATACAAGTTGATAAAGTTTAGAAGACATTATTTTGAAATGGTCAGAATATTTTGAAATACATAATAAATAACTCACCAGCGACCCTTTGCAAATCACCTCATATTAAATGGATCGTGGCGTGGAACGAGTCTGAGTGATTGGACCGCATTTGTCGGGGAAAGGCATTAAGTATGGATTACTCACATCAATTTTACATAAATTCGGTTCATACGCCATGTTTGACCTCCGTATTTTCTTGCAATCTATGCTTTATTTTATTATTCATAGTTTTACAATAATATTATGTTAGGATATTTTCACTTTTGCTTGACGGTAAAGAATGCAGTTTTTATTTATTTTAATACTTCTTATCCGTTATAGATTAAATAATTTATATAGATTTTAAGCATTCTTGACATTTTAAATGTCAAAGTAAAACAGTTATTCAAAAATATAAATAAAAAAAACAATATTTACTGTTAAAAAAAATTTGAAAGAAAAAGATCTTTATAATTTGGCCGTTAAGCACGACACGATAATTAAAATAATACTAAAAATATTATGAAAAAACCAACTTTATTAAAAAAAATGCATTAATATATTTAATAGAAGTGAGTCCAATTTTTTAACCGTGTTAACTCTCAATTTGTATCTGTACAGAGTTTGTTTCACGAGCGCTTATTTATAATTAATCATACGTAAAAAAAGGTTTTCAGAAAACACATGGGCTTAGACAATGACTATTAGTAAGAAAACCACTTTTGTTGTGTTTTTAAGCAAAATATTTTTTGATTTCAAAATATATATTTATGAAACATTTAATTTAACGATTCAAATCATTGACGATTCACTCGAATAATTTGAAATACCGAAACCGT
Organism: Himalopsyche anomala; assembly: GCA_031772345.1. Taxonomy (NCBI): domain Eukaryota; kingdom Metazoa; phylum Arthropoda; class Insecta; order Trichoptera; family Rhyacophilidae; genus Himalopsyche; species Himalopsyche anomala. The sequence continues at coordinate 19,239,125 of CM062821.1, read as the reverse complement.
TTGCCACTTGATTATAAGAAAAAAAATAATATTTTCTTTAGTTTACAGTTATCATATATGAAACTAAGTAAATCAGCTTTTTTACTCTCAGGTTAATTTAACCATTGTGCTATTTTAGAACCATATTTTCCATCTAAAAATTTGGTTTGAACAATGGATATTAATCAAAATTACCAAGAACCTTAATTACCAAGAAATTTACATTTTTATTTTGGATGTAGTCAGGTTTGATTTAACCTTTGATTATGGCGTTGAAAATGAGCATTTTTGATTAGCACTGAAATATTTATATAAATTAATTAAAAACAGGGCTGCGCCAAAATATTTTTTCACGATATTTCTTCATTGAATATCTTTTAGCTTAGATTTTAAAATTATCAGTTTACTTACGTTTTTTATGTAACTGTTAAGTGTTAATTGAAATACATTAAATTATTTATTTTAAACGACAAATTCATGTAAATTCTCGATGGAGATGACTAGATTTAAAAAATATCATATACTTTGTGAACAATTTTGTGGGAAGAAGAGAGAAAATAACCATATTTGAAATAAATATTATGATATAAAACAACATGAGTAGCCATACCAACAAAAAGTCAGTAACTGGTGATGACCGCGTTTGGTTTGTTACGTCGCAAACTTTGAAATTATACTTCCTTTGAAGATAACTTGAAGTGGGTTTACAAACATTAGAGGAAAATTTAAGAAAGAATTTTTTATGCTTGGTTGCAAAATAAATGTTTGGGTTGGAATATGTCCAAAGAAAGGATGTAGTAAAATATACCATCGTAAAAGTGAGCCCAGTGAAGTATGTACGCAAAATGAATATCGATGTTGCATCAAAAAGTAAATGTGAGTTGGAGCAAATTAAATAGCCAGCTTACTAAAGTTTATTATATCATTGGAAGCATTCGAGAGTGAATTGTGCTGGTCGAAACTCAGAGGGCGAGTTTGCAGGCTAACGCTTATATTATAACATTCAAGCCATCAGTGGCATACGTAAAATGTGATTAAAAAATGCGATAAATTTAGCAAATTACTAAGTCAGGAACGGTACGCCAAAAATCATTATTCAGAGGGCTGAAACGGAGAGATATACGGCTTACAGTAAATATCTAAAGTATTGATTGAATTAACATTTACTTGGTAGAACTCTTTTGTAATGAGGTAAAAAATACTAAAAAAAACTAAATACGTTGTTATTTTTTTCCTAAATAAAATCTATCTATAAAAAGTATCTGAAAAAATACTGAACTATTTATTCATTGCGAGATAGTAAAACTGCTTAAGTACAAAAATAGTTTCGTAAAATATATGAGATAAATTAATATTGAAATTAAAAAAGGATGTATAAGTAAATAATGAATGAGAATGTAAATAATTACATAATATGTTTTGATTATTTGAGAGTATTTTCATCATCTTCGTTACTAATATCCATGGCTGCTCTTAAGATTCATCATCATCGAGTGCAGTGATAGTGGTCGTACATTGAAAAATTTTTCAGTGTCTGAGTCTATATCTTCAAATTTTTTAATGTAATCTTTAATTTGGCTTAAGACTACAATCATGTATTTTAGCGCGCACATTTTGTGTGGTTGTTCTAGTTATTTAGTTATATTACATTTATTTATTTGACTTCTTGTTCTTTGATTTCAACCAAATCTTGATTTGTGATTTCCTCAACATTATATTCCAAAAGTTGATGTATATCTTCATTGTCAACGTTCATTTGAAGTGGTTGAGAAAGTACAATCATATTCGCCATTTCTTAGATTTCCACGTCTCCATTGAAATTCATATTGCTATCGTATCTTTTAAAGCATTCGTTCATTATTTCATTCATAAATTTTATCGTCACTCAGACCATCATTCCAAGATATTGTTTATTGCATTAAAATGTATTAATTTTTTTTAAATTTTCTCTATGGTTGATCTTGTTTTATCCCTTCGATCACTTGGGTAAGAGTGATTTTTTAACAATGGCGTTTGAAGTTAGCAATAACACCTTGATATATCAGCCGTAAAATACTTATGGTGTTAGAAGGTAAGTCACTTTTATTTTCGGATGAGACTCATTTGACCTTTGGGTGTTGAGGATATCCTGAAGCATTTTGAAGAATCAATACAACTTGTGGTTTTCATAAAATTAATTCTTTATTTCAGGAAGTAATGAAATAATTTTTTATGTTCGTAAGTTGAAGAGGTCGATAGTCGAGAACTGAATATTGCCAAAACCGTGATACATGTAGTTGCAGTTCGCAACGAATTCTGCGAGTCCGGGTTCAGATAATATATTTTAAGAACAGTCTAAATGTGGCAGGTGGTTTATAACATATTTGATTTATATTTTTTCAGAGATATTTTTATTTGCCACTTCGACAGTCCACATAACTCTAAGTATACATCTTCAAAAACAAAACTTAAAAGCATACAATCTCTTCCACATATTCCATATTCCTTCTGCATAAAGATATGTGTTTTCAAAAGATCAAGGCTGCACTTTACATATATTTAAGTGCTAGATAAGATGCCTCTATCTTTTGATATCCGTTCCAACCGCGAAATTGCTTTTTAGCTTTCGCAGTTTGCCCTTTTCTTTTTATTTGAGTTTCGGAATTTGAAGAATATTTTTTTAGATATTTCCAATATTTTGACTAAGACATTTGTAATATCGGTTTATTATTAATCAAACTACAAATTTTTACTTACTATCTTTAGATTAACATAAAATATTGTCATTTTGTAGAAAAATGTTAGATGTGCTCTATTTTATACCAATCGAATATAGTTTATAATTTGGAAAACCCTCCTACCCATAAACACCACTGAGATTGATTGAGAGAGCTGCATCCTTTGACTCTCAGTACAAACCGTTTCTATTTGAAATTCCTCGCAAATGGACCAAAAGTAAACAAAACGCAAGGATTGAACGTTCAACGTATTATTGTTGATTTAATATCAAATAGTAACGTAATCAATCGCTTAATCGATTACTGAAAAACGTTTTATACGGATATTATTGATTTTGACCAAAATGTCAATTTCAAAGTGCACAACAACTAGAAAGACGCCAGCTTAATAACTATTGCCTCCATAGCCGTAAAGCGAACTGTATTTTTTCAATACTGATGGTTTGTAGTCCATGTCTTTATACACCGCCTTAAATAAAAATAATAACCCTCGTTTCAATACCCTTATCGATTTCGTTCATTACAATTGATGGTCACTGCTTGATGAAAATGAAAGCCCCAAGCTTCAGTTTTTGTTGGATACTTTGCTTGTTTTTTGTTATCTCACTCATCGGTCTATCAAAAAATAAGTGAAAACATAAGAAAACAAACAATTCACAGCAGTCCTAATATTTCTATGGAGACGAACGAGTGATTCTCGTTCAATCACACATATTAGATTACATGAATTCATTTATTAAAAAAAAACCGCACGCATAGAACATTATTTAATGTAATAAAAAAATATCATTTTATAAAAGTAGGGTTGAGTTTAAATTTTTAAGCATAATTTAATGTATGAAATTTGAAAAAAGTTAGCATCGTACGTAAAAGATTTAGAGCGATACATATTATAATGTATTCCAAGCATAAATTTTGCCGTATATTGCGAAGACGTAAACATTTTAGAATATTCTGAATTTGAAGATGCAAACACGAGAAGAAAAGATATATGGATCTTATTATATTTATGGTCGCATATCAATTGTGAAAATTTATCGCAAGAGACAGTTACCGGAAAAATACTTTGCCCAAATATTCTACACGTTCTGAGCGACCTGATCACTTTGTTTTTGTAGATGTATTTTTTTTAAACTCCACATCGTTCCAACTGAAAACATTTATTGATAATATCTTTATATCAACGTGGTCGGTTGCAATTATTTAAAAAATAATATCAATAAATTGAGAAATACAATTTATAAATGATATTATGTCTTAGTTTAAAACTGAAAAAATACATTACAGTGGCGATCTATGTAAGTAAAAGTTGTGCAGATGTAACAACTTCATCTGTTAACAATTCACTAAACAAAAAAATATATACAAAGATTCTATTTCTAAAATAAAATATAGTTTACAGATTTTCGTGACGTATATCAATATTTATTTTATTTATAAATGAAAATGAATATCAACCGATTGATTATACTTCGTAAGTCATGCAAAAAATGCCTTGATTGGCATATTTTTCAGTTAAATGTAAAAGTTATTTGACGTAAAGTGCAAATGTGAAATAGCAAAAATAAAATAATTTACGTCACGTAACAAAAAATAATAAAGTGTTGTTTCGTATTGAATATTCCATAGCACGGTTTCATATTGTACACTCCATACAAACCGTGTTATAAAATACGTTTATAATTTATAATTTGTGAAAAAAAACTTCACCAAAGTTTTACTACTGTAAATTTTCAGCCATCCAAGTAACAAACTTTATTTAAATATTTTTCAAGAGTATTACTAGAGAGTTGATAAATACCATATAAAAAAAGAGATAAAGGTAGCTTTGAAGGTATACATATTCATAAAGGTACCCAATATGTAAAACAAATCAACCTATATTTTTTTATTTGTGTGAGGAATAAATACAAACCAAATATGTAAAAATGTTTATCATATCAAATACATTTTGAATAATAAAATCTTGATACGAAGTACGCTTTGGGATTCCAAAGTTAAACCGTAAACACAGTTCTTACCCAAGGATGACTATAAAGAGAGGTTAAGCCCCAATAAACTATGATATTTCAGCGGAACCTTTTACGATATGGCCAAAATTTACTACTTGATCTTTGGACCCGAGAAAAAGTAGGGTCCTTTTGTGCAGGGACCAAGGTCTTATTATCCATAAGTACCTATCGAAAAAGACAAAGCGAAATTTCGAAGAGAGCTTTGTTACAATAATACCTATAACAATTTCAAAGAGTTACTGTTACTTTCCACGCATGTGAGTATTATTGAAAATATATTATTATATTGAAATTCAAGAACATAACTCTATGCCTTATAATAGTATCGTTTTTATAATAGTTCAAGCAGTCTTTTTAAATCTGGAACTATGTATATTGAAAATAATAACGACATAATTATTTTCATTGTAATTTCGAAAGAAAAACAGATACCATATGAAAAACAATTATTAAAATGTAAAACTAGTTAATATAAATCAAAAGAAAATATTGTTTACGAAAATTGTAATTCCAAATTAAAAAATCAAGTATAAATTTCAAACCTAAAATCACCGAGAATGAACCGTCGTCAAGACCATGAACCAGATGAGCTTATATTTTCGTTTCAATATTTTCAAATACCTGAATTGGTGATTCTTATGTTATAATAAAAGGAATTTGAAACTAAAGCAATTGTATTTTCTTTAAGCTTGGCCTTCGTTTCGGTCATATGGGACCTCAGCTACAAAAACTGCCCGGCTCTTATAAAATTATCATTAATTATTGTTTATTATATTTACATAGTTTATAGTTGTAATATAAAATGACAATCTTTAATTTATCGTTGTAATCTTTGAATTATATTTTGAATTAGCTTAGCCAAAACTTTTGTTGCTTTTATAGCTTCACTTAAATAAATATGCACACTAAGTATTTATGAATGAAACACTATTTTACAAATATTAACTAAATGGTTTCAAAGCAAAGAAATTGTGAACGTATTTGATGCTTTAAAGCAAACGTTGAAATTGTATTTCTTCGAAATAAAAACTTGATTCATCTATTGGAGTTTTATCTGCCGGTAAAAGTCCTACCGTAAAACACGTGAAAACCATTGCAGCACAAGAGGATACTAAATAATATTATGGAGAAAATGTCGCGATCCGTTTGAATGCCTTTACAAATTGAAACAAAATCCTTTGAGTATCCATGATTTGGTTTTATTCAGAAGTCAATGTATAATTTTACAAATTGATATCGAAAATTCTGTAAAAGGTAATATTACGCTTGAATCATTTGATAAGAAATATCTTGGGTCGAATTATATTGTCAAAGTTACGATATCGCTTAAAGTTTAAGTGACTAATGAACCAATCACATGAATTGAGGTAAGGTAAACATTAGATAATGATGTTATGTGTAATGGGTACTTACTGAGATAATAAAGCTCATACTAATATAATAAACTTATACAGAAAACAAGTGATTACATTAAAGTGCGGATCTTTTAAATTTTTTTATTTACAAATAATTCTGATAAATGTTGCTATACTAGCTTTTTTCATCGTATGTTTGTTGTGTGTCACCTCTGCAACTATTTTGCACATCATTCAAAAGGAAATGTTTCTGAAAGTAGCGAAAATTGATTACTGGTATTTTTTTTAGCATGAAGTCTTCAGAAGTAAAAGTTCTAGAATGGGACAAGAATAATTGATAGTTCAAATATTGATTTCTGTCACTGCATTGAGTAATTTGTTAACATAATCTTCTTTTATTAGTACTCCAAGTCAGGGTGAATTTTTCTCCTTCGACTTCGATTTTCAGTGTTTTTTGGAAATTGTTTAACGATGTCAGTAACAGTCGTCAAACCATTTTTTTATTAGCAGTCTTTTAAAAATAAGTTTCATTTATTTTCAAGAAATTAAAGAACTTAATAACGGAGTTACCACGCTTTTACACAAGAGATGATAAAATAAATAAGTACAGTAGATATCGTATTTGATTGTTATTTACCTTTACCACGTGCACTATAAACATAAAATTAATATTTTCAACATTATCCTAAATTTTTGATTATATCCAGCACTTTGATCCACACGTTGCTTTGTGTGTCGTATATCTGTATTTTATTTTAACTCGAAAAGATTTGTTCTAAAGAGTTAGCTTAAGCTTTGTACACCGTAGAAGCAGATATGGAAAATACTGGATTTCGAAATCCAGCACGAAAAATTCAGAAGTGAGCAATATCAATAATTTTACCACTTGCTATTTGGTTCTATAAAAATATCCACTAATAATATAAAATATTAATGAATATAATAAAATAAATTACAGAGCTTTGTGTTTACGTTAATGTTTGGTGCAAACACAATTCATTAACATAAATATAAAACAGATTTGGGACGTGTTTGATAAGTGAAGCAGGATGTGCTTTTTTTGTCCATGTCCGCTCTCAATTTGGAGCATATGGCTCCCTAATAGAAACATCTCAACATAACTTTTTTCTTTCTATGATAACTGTTTGTAACTCAGTCGCTTAACCTCTCTCATTCAAAGACAGTAGTAAGGATGGAAAGATAAGGCTAAAACAGGACTAGTGGTAAACTAGTCGCTCTCGCTACGCCTAGTTGTTAAAGGATTGGTAAAAGTAGGAGAGAACTTTGAGACGTCACAAAAACCCATGCCCATGCGAAAAAATGCTGTTCGTACTGGAACTCGAACCCGTGAGGTCTCACACGGAAGCCCTCAACGCTAACCACTGCGCTATAAGACCCGCGTTTAACATCGTCTTAATCTTTTATATATAATTCATCCAATTATGTAATATTCCGGTTTAGCTTTATTTTTTAATCCCATGAATATAGTCGTTGTCAAATCGCTTCGTTTCGGAATATTTAAGCAATTGTCGAATAATGTATATTATATTATTTTGATTGATATAAAATAAATGTAATAATAAATTTTTATTAGAATATATATTAAAGTCAAGTAAAATGTCAAAGGAGCTAAATTGTAAAGAAAATAATATCAAAGACGAAGTATTGTAAAGCTTCCGCGAACAATCTTTGTCAGTTCAATTGTTTTGCTTAGAATGTTTAGTAGTGTAGTCTAATATAATATTACATTGCCAAACGTAGTTCGTCGAGAGTTAAAACCTCTGCTCAAATTTTAGTGATGGACGTAACAGTAATATTAAATATTATTAGGCCTAGATTTTAATTAAACATTATTATAATAATATTCACGCGGCTAAGAAATAAAGTATTACAACCGTTAAAAGTAATTACTTTCTAAATACAATAATTATTTGGTTCGTTCATTTTAAGTATTACTTAGAAAGACTGTACAGTCTAAAATCTATTCATATAAAATTAAAAATAAAGTTTTCAGGAATTTAAGGTATGTATGGGCTTCGGCTTCAAGTACTTGAGAGTGTACGTCACGGAAGATGGCAATTTACGCAAAAAGCTTGAAAGTAAGTTAGGGATATCAACAACAACCTAAAACTCAATGCGAAAAGTCTGTAATACGGTCAGAACCAAATACCAATAATGCAACTTAACAGTGATGCTTTACGGTTGCAAGTCATGGCGTTCTATCAAGGCACAGAGTAATCGTATACTGTACTTCCAAAACAGATGCTTTAGGCGAATACTTAGAGTACGGTGATTTGATTTATTCAGGAACTCGAAAACAAGAGAGCGGATTTACCAGCCTCTTATTATGTCAAAAATAAAAAGGGACGATAGATCTGGCTTTGACATGTGCTGCAAATGACACAAACGAGCTAACGTGTTTCTTCAACCAATCATATATATCCCGTTGTTGTAGAAAGCCGTTGATGAACAACCATAGATTTTCTCAACGAAGCTACGAACCTGTGCGATGTTCTTTGAGGAAAAATTTTCAATTAACATTCTGCAAGAAACAGCACACACATATAAACAACTTTTTTGTTTATTTTGGAAGCTTGCTAAATTACATTTCATACTGACATATGTATAGATTTTATTTTATTTCTTTATATATAAATTCTATTATAAAAATATTTAACTACTTAAAAAACATTGTAAAATTATATTACGTATTGTCAGTAAAATTTAAATACTTCATATGCATATTTCGTAATTGTCAATTTGTTGTAACGTTGTATATGAAACTATATTCTTAGTAAGGGATCCGTTGCAGTGTGAAAAGCACTTCCAAAATGTGTGGTGAAGCATGATGTAGGCTAGGAAACTCGGAATGGTTCAATCGCTACAGGAACTTGTAATTAGACGCGTGGTGTGGCAAACGATTCTCCAATATGGCAATTTTGAACGGTAAAAGCAAGTAATTTGCGCGCGCATCCCACAATAATGAGACTATGTACTTTTACCACATCAGGTTGACACTCTAAGCAAGGCCTCACGACACTTTCATAAGCTTATATAATTTATCGATCAATATTACCAAGGAATTATATGAGCTCAATTACTGCTTTATATGAAATCATGATATGTTAATAAGTCATGTTAGTAGTGTGCGTGGATATATATTAGTCATCAGTTGAAACATACTGTCAGATAGTTTGGCTACATTATTATTTGCTGCAAACAAATAAAGGGTCTTTCAATACGGACGCTCGATCTTGCAGAATGTCCATCGTGGCATATGCTGTGTGGCACGTAACGCCGTCCTGTTCAAACGACATGTTATCGGTATTAATATTATAATTAAGGCCACAAAAAGTTGCTTATCATCAATCTGTGGCACTCGCCATTGACGGTTATGGCAATGTCAGTTTTGTTTTGGAAAAAGTACGGAAAAAATAATTAAAATGGTGGAAAAAAAATATCTTTTTTTTTAATCTACGTTTATTTGTATTATTGTTTAAAGTAACTATTTTTTGTTTGTTTACAGAGATTCGCATATATTCTGTATATTCAGATTTTATTTATTTAACAATTGCACTTTTCGAAGCAAATGAAAAAAATAGGAAATGTATTAAAGTATAACAAAACCTCAGTAGCATTTAATTTGCGCGACGAATTGCCACTTGGGAAGAGTTAACGGGACTTATTCATACCTGTCCCTTACTTCGTGGAAGTCTATCAAAGCCAAAATGAATTCAAATATTTTTTAATTAAATCTAAATAAAATACTTTCAACGAATTCATTAATAAATGTTTACTGAATTTTAAATAATATAATATTTCTTCTTGTTTTATTTGTACCTAAGGCAGTTTAAAATCAAAATTTTAAAATCTTTAATTAAATAAAGAAATTTAAGACCGCGTCTCCAAATAGGAAAAATTGGATATTTTTAATGTTGAAAATTTAGCTAAAAAAATTGTTTCAAACTATTTTTTTAAATCTGCAGGCACTCCTTTCTCGCAAGAATTGACAATGAATACATTAGTAAACAAAGTATAATAATACATTTAAATATTTTTTAAATTATGAAATATTACATATAAAAAGTTAATGTCAGTAGAGTAGGAATATTTTCAAAATTTAACCGATTCAATCGAAGTGTTGTAAAATATTTAGAATAAAAATAAATTGTGTTTATCGATGTGAGACAATAAGATCATAAATGAAAAAAATATTTGAATAAAATTGACAGAAAAGCGAAAGTGGTTTTAAACCTGTATCCTAGATATCAAAAAAGATTCTACAAAAAAACATTTGTAGGTCGATGGTAATAAAATATGGGTAGTTTTAGAGTTGCATGTTGATTTATCTTGCCTTTCGGTAGTCAAAGTACACAATATGCTTTAAATAACAGCGTTATAATATGTATGATTTAAATATGATAATTTGCATGAATACTAAAACAGTTGACAAGTCCTGATTGTTCGTTACACGTATGCGATGTGTGATGAATGTTTACGGTTTTGCATTTTACGAGGGCCACACTGAGAACACCAAAGGGACAACAACTTGCACGATAAGGGCATCAAAGTTTGACAACTATGTATTCCAGAACGCGCTATCTATGTAATTAAATACTATCAGCGGTAGTTTGACGCCATATTATATTAAATAAACTATGTTGGGGAATTTTGAAAGATGTCTTTCAAGAATAATGAAGATTTGATACTCCAAAAAATCATCGTTGGTGTAACACAACGTTGCTTATTTGTTCTATAAGTTCAAACGCACAAATAAAACCAATTACTTCAAATATTTTCAAAAAATACTGTTTTATTCAAATAAAGCATAGTATTATATTTTTGGATTAATTGAATATGTAACCACTTTCAGCCGAAGTGTGTAGCGATGATAAACTAAAAACCAAAAAGAATTCGTAGGAAAGTCCTCAATTATGAGAAAAAAGCAGGCGAGTAGAGATGTCTATAAAATTAACAGTTAATCGCAGTGAAATAAGTTACTTAGATACAGTGGTGTAGGAAGTGGTTTTGCCGCCCGGGGTGGTAATACAATTTGCCTCCCCCAATATTTCCTCTAATTTTTAAAACACTTATACTATACATTTATCTATGAAATAAGAGTTTTTAATAAAAGTAGCTTAATTTTTTTAATTTATAATATATTTTTTTGAAAAATATTGTAGGTATTTTTGAAAATGCCGCCCCCAAAAATGTGCCACCCGGGGCGTTTTGACCCTACCTATTGTTACGCCACTGCTTAGATAAGTCAAAAGAAATCTCAATGACACCAAAATTGCAAAATGGTTGTTTAAATAAAAATAAAATGTTTTGATTTATTATCAACGTATTCACTTGTAAAGTTTACCAATCCATACGCATTCAAAAATAAAATGAAATAATCTGTAGGCATAATATGTTTTTGTATTGAAAATGTACTCGAAAGAGAGTAATTATATATTTTTTCGTATAGGCCTAACAAATTGTTTGTAAATCTATAGATGTAAAAGTATTGAAATGTAAAAATTAAATATCGTCCATTGATAAATAATGCGTTCCCTTTTATTCAAAGAAAAAATATACCCTATCAATGAACAATAAAATTATTGATATTAAATCTTTCGATTTATATGAAAATAACCCATAATGACAACGCATAAAGAAATAAATTACTCAATAAGCGGAGATTTTAATCGTAAATATTCATTTCAATTTTTGTAACGCAGAAAATGTGGAAAAACGAGTCTAACAAATCAATCGTCAATTTTCCTTCGGCAAAAAATGTACAAATAACCTGACCGGAAGTCAGGCATCGCTCATTTCAGATCGAACGCTTTTGTATTTCCGGTCAGCGGCGGCAGAGCTTTCTACCTTCACCGAAAAAGTTGTTTTTTAACGTTATATGTAAGGGTCACCTTTCTTTATATCTTTCACGCTGCTACCATGTGGTATTTCGAATTCAAATATATGTTATATAAGAAAAAATACAATTCCTCAGACAATTTCAATAACATTTGTAAATGAAAATTGAAAAATGCAATATTGTAGCTAGAGAAGAGTTACAAATACCTTCAACTGTCATAAATATTTAGACTACGGTACCTGAAAAATGACTAAATTTTTATCATGAAAGGCGAAAACTTCTGATCATTTATCGGCAAAACTGAATATAGAAACATCTACCACCATAAATAATAGTCAATAAAATTATTTTTATTTGGAATAACCAGTGATATAGTAATAATGGGACTTAATAAATAACTTAATGCTTTCAGTCCACTAGGCCAGTCAAACTTTCACATTTTCTGCTTGAAAATTAAAGCTTTCCGACTTAACTTAATAAATCGTTTTATTTGATAATCATGATTCAAAGCAATCAAAAAAGGTTCATTAAAAAAGTTTTTTTGGTTGATATCGTAGTATATATTTGATTTCTCTGAATAAATGAATATTTTTTTTGCATTTCAATTTAAAGGCATAAGAAAAAACTTTGCTTTTTCCCCATTGAAAAAAACATTTCTTATTGAAAATGTCCGTTATTGCATTTAAATACATTGATCGTATACAGATATAAAGGAGGCAAAAATTTCAGGAAAGACTTAATTGTCTTATCAAAATACTAAAAACAGTAATAAATAACCAACTCATATAATTGGTCAAAAAAAGAAAATGTTTACATTTCCGAGAAAATAAAATTGAGGTTCCAAAAAATTTGAACGCATGCTTTAAATCGAAAGTTTTTCCCAGAGACAAACTAGTCATATATTTTTATTTAGTAAAATATATTGTTATGAAAAAGTTGTTGGCGTGTATATAGATTAAAGGTGATATTTTTACATGCATTTTTAACTATATAACATTCCTTACTTTGATACAATCGACAAAAATCAGTTTCATGACTTATTTCAAGTAAATTGTCAGTGCGATACACTTTGAATGACATTTTATCAAAATGAATGAATTCTCTAAAGGAGAAGCTGCTGGTTGTTGAATATTTAACAGTAAAAAACGATAGGAATTAATCAAAAAACAATTAAATTTTACCGATACGCATGAAAAATCTTTATCACAAAACCGTATGTTTTATGTCCTGCGACGGATTAATTTGAATTCCTTTGAATGAATATTTCGAGTCTTCTGTTTACATAGACAGAAAATAAAATTGGTAGATTTCTGAGCAGTTATATTCAAATAAAACGGCGCTGCAAAGCAGTCACGTTTATCTCATGATTTTCCTTTAAGACCATTAGGTCTCTTTTACTAGATAGAAATAGAAAATTGGACCACCCATTTTACGTATTATGTGCAAATGAGACGACAGGATTATGGGAGACTTTATCTTTCTCAAGGGATTGCTAATTTAAGGGAAAAAGTTCTTTGCTCTAGTAATTATTCTGCGCTGGAATACTAAACTCGTTCTTATCTTTGGGTCGCACAGACCCAATTGAGGCATGCAAGAAAATAATTTTAATATTTATTGTGAAAGTTATACGGTAACTCGTGTTCATTGAATATTTTTTTTCAATCTACACAAAAATGTAAGAAAACTTTTATTATCTGTTCTATGTGTTGGATGGAAAATTTATTGTAATACATTAATATAATGTTTATGTTTTCTATTTTTCATTCATGTTTTAGTATATTATTTTACCCTCAGTTCATAATAAAACGTTTTTTTTATACGAGCTTCGAATCGGACTTATAAACATATATTTATTGAATTAATAACTTTACAAAATATATCATGTAAAAAATTTATAGTTGAAATACAATAACATAATTATTGAATAGAAAACGTTACCTAAAATCCATGTGAAGATCTCGTTTCTGTTAAAAAAATAAATTAATATTTCAAATTATTTTTGTAAAGACTTATATGGAAAACATTGTGCCAAGAAATAATTTATACAAAAATAATTTTACACCTCTTGAAAAATGGTTCACCGTGTTTGGTGGATTCGAATTTCATTTAAAAAATGCAATTTCAGTTCATTAAATGGTATTTATACCAAAGAGTTAATCTGTACTAGTGATTCGTGAATCGTTTTGACCCAACTGATTTTAGCTGACATACCTAAATCATGGAAACAAATTGACTTAAAGCCCACTTATAAAGTGCTTACATTGTGTTTATGTTAGATTTTAAAAGTGAATAGTTAGTTATGTTGAGATCAGAGATCAGATCTTTGACAAGGTATGTTTTATTTGATTTTCTTCGACAAAGGTAAGAAATTAAATATATCTGGCATGAAAGTTTATTATGTTATTTTTAAATGTTTATGTTACTGTTAAAGTTCTAAAGGAAAAAAAAAATAGTTTAAGATTTAAAATCTTGTGTGTAAGTGTTTGTAATATACTTTTTACTCAAGTTTATTTTGAATGAGTTCATTCAAAACTCTTTGTGCTTAATTTTAATTCAAATTAATGAGATAGTATCCATTTTGGAAATATACTTTAATATTAATGGTTTCCTTTGAAATCATATTATATAATGAGAAAAAAGAATTTATTATTTTTGCACGAGGAAGCAAAAAAACACCAAATCATTTTAAAGAATATTGTTGGAAAATTAATGAAAGAGAGTTGATCGCAATCCTGACTTATTTAGAAAATCATTAAACGAATAAAAGCCTGTAAGTAAACAAAATTCTATAAGGATGTTTTCACTTTGTATAAGTTGTATAACTTCAAGTTTAGTTATTTCTGGCAATCATAATTACTTAATTAATGTTGTATATGAATTAATATACTTTATTCATTACGAACCTGAAAAGAAATAATTGAATAGCAAGCAATACGTATTATTATTCGGCGTAATCAAAAAGTTATTGAGTATTGCAAAGTGCTCAGGGAATATTATGTTATTTTCTTTCAAGCTTTCATATGGCCAGGGTATGGAATATAAAAAGAAATAATGTATGTAAAAATGCGAAACATTTTAATTTATTTTCAATAGATCTGACGGTTACTTCGTATAAATAGATATGAGATATAACATGCACATTATAAATAAACCTATTCTACTTATTTTATAAACAAATGCGATGAATATCATTTCACCTTAAAAATTCTCCTTACCAAAAAAAAAATTAAATGATTATTATCAATAAAAAAATATTAACCAAAAAATATGTGAGTACTGGTTTGACGTTGAGAAAGTAAGACCTAACTTATATCATTACTAACAATATTATACGTATATAAATGTAAGGTGGGAGTTTATGTTTGAGTAGAAACATACATATATTGAAAGTATAAAGACACCTACTATCATAAGAACATTATTTAACAATTTTCTGCTTTTATGCGTTGAACGATTTTTAAATTCTCAATTAGAGAACCAATAAAAACGTGTTAAAGGAATAATACGTGGACTACTAGTCATTATTTTCTAGTGGCTTATTAATCTTTTCAATAAATTAAACTAAGCATGTTCTCTTAATATTTGTGCAAAATGGTATATAATATGGAAATTTAATTGTGTGATTCGACGTAAAGTTTCTAAGCCTGTCGATCAACGATCTTTTGAAGAGATAGATGTTTGAGTAGTTGAGTAAGTGGAATAATCGTCAGCTACTTTTGGAAAATCTTCTATCAAGGGTATAAAACAATAAAACGACTATTATATTTTGGAATATATTGAAAAGAGGACTATAGTTGGAGAAATAAGCTTTATCGGCATTAAATTCTCGATCCGTTTATTAAGCTCAATGATTTGGGTTCTAATAATAGCAGGTAAATATAAAATTTAGATTAAATTATTATTTACCTAAAATTCCTATTTTTTCAACAATAATAATATGCGTCTAAATATAGAAAATATATTATTACAACTATACAATATTCTCTTGATAAGTTCATTTTCTCTAAATTTTAAGTGAACAAAAATATCAAAACACTTTTGTATAAAAACATACTCAAAAATGTATAGATTCTTCAGTTATGAAAAGTAAAAGTAATAAGGGTAACAATTATTTTCCAATAAAATATATATATTAAATGCAGTGTAATCTAGATAAAAAAAATTCTCGATAAACATCCAAAAAGACCAGAATCGACAAAAAAAATCTTTGTTTTATCTTCCGATGGTAACGGGAAAAAATCTATCTGTATTTTTATGCAGCGTAGCAAAGTAGCTATGTATTTTATGAGAGGCTGAAATTGGGTCAGTAAAAATTAAGCTGATTCCATAGTGTTAACAGGAAATGAGATTTTCTACTAGAATAGGGACTTAAGATTACTTTCCACTGAACACCTGCGGTAAAATAAATTATCACATTTTTTCCAATGACCGGTTATATGAATGCTTAAGCAAATCGTTTTAGAAGAGAATCAGTCATTTTTCTTTTTTTTAATTTTTAGAGCGGATAATCAGATTAATATATTTATGTTGTTATCTTTTATTTGATAAAAGATAAAAAACCTTAGATAAAGAGAATTTTAACAGTTGAAACTGGTCTCATTTAAAAATAAAATTCGTAAAATATATATTAAGAAAAAATAAAAACAAAAAAGGCATGCTGTAAGTAATTTCTACTCTATCTTTTTCAGACTTTCATAAGACTGAAAAAAAGAGAAAGAAGAAAACATGTGAAACATACTGCTTTGCTTTTTTGTCAAATGACAAAATAAATTTTTGAAAATCAAAAAATTGCTAATTTCAAACAGATACTGAACGCTTCAGCTAAAGCACAAAAACCATAAAGCATCAATCACGTGACTACACATACAAAAATTTAATAAAATGTCTTAATTCTGAATATAACTCCACAATCGAATAATTTGAATTCAATTTTCTTTCTTTATGCGTAGTACCAATACTTTAATTATAACTGAAATCAGACTGAGAAAAAAATATATTAGAAACCCGTATATTATTTGTAGATTTAAAATAAAATATTTAATGAAAAAAAAAACTTGTCTATTGACCTATACAAAAATTAAACCTCAAACTATCTTACCAGTAAGTTATGCAAATACTCAATGTGAAATCATGGATGTAGAATAATAGTTTTATCAATAATAAGTGTTGATAGATGATATAAATAAAAATATAAACACATTTTTACTCATGTAATAACAGAACTTTAATCTAAAACATATTAGTATTATATATAGTTTTACATGTAATTTAATAATTTACCTAATATTTAACCGATAAGATTAGCTCAAATATTAATGGTTAAGAAGTTATTGATTTTACGCGGATACTGCGTAGGAAGGAGTTTTATCGTCAGAATATCGTATAATATTTGACTAGGAAAAACATTAATCTCAAATATTACTGTATTATGATTAATTAATGTTGTGAACCTACGGTCACCAATCAGTTGTTCGAGAACCACTCGTGAATTGTGAGAAGGTTTCGGTGGTTCGCTGAATTGTTGTCATAAGAGACAGAATTTTACGAATTTTACAAGCACCCAGAAAAAATATCGTTTTTATCAATTTGTTTTAATGAAACAAGTAAGGTATTTTTTTAATCAAAAAACTAAATTATTATATTAATAAGTATACGATTATTGTTATAGAATTTTTGGACGTTTTTTTTTAATTAAATCATATAAGTGGTTCGCAATTCAAAATTTCAAGCTTAATGGTCCGCCTTACTAGAAAGGTTGGTGACTGTTGTCTTTAATAACAAATTGTTGATTGAAAATGCTAATACATCTATTATTTTACTTTAAGGTTATATTATTTAACCTTTTAGTGGGTTTTTAACAAAGCATTTCATGTATATATTATACAAGAGTTGGCGGCATACAATATTCCTTAGATCGTTTTGCTCTTATTTATTCTGATGAATTTTAGTATTTTAATCTCACTGAGTCTATTCTATATTGAATTACGAACTGTTATTCAAAGGTTTACTTTAACTAGGAAATTGAATCTAGTTTGTGTGTGGTAAGTGATTTTGAGTAGTCGTTCAGAGAATTTCTCTGCCACAATAAATTAGTAAAGAGTTTCATTTGCTTTAAAATTTCACGTAATATGAGTTAAAATATTTTTTTTATAGTAGGTACTAAATTCTGCGATAGTATTGCATTAATTTCAAATGAGGCATCAGTCGTAACGTGAATGCCTAGCTTAAACATTCGTTGACTATGCGCTAAACACCTATGATCGAGAGAACATAAAATGCTGATAATGGTTAGTAGCTAACATCCCTTGAATAATAAGCGAATATTATTTCCGAAGAATTTTCTAAGGGGTCGTTTTTATTTTATTAAGTACGTTTTTGTAGGATTATTGGATGCCGTTCATTTCAAGTGCCTTAGTCTAAATGTGAGTATATAAATATTAGCTCAACGTTTACTGCATACGGCATGTATTAAAAACAAGATTACGTAAAGAGTAACGAGTTATCAAGATAATGGATTGGGTTCTCATCTAATTGTACAAAAACTCAAAACGAATGGTTATCTATTACCAAAGAATTTGTTTTGAGAAACACCATTTTTGATTGAAATGTAAATAATACAATACCACAGTTATGACAGCATTAAAAAAAAATATATATTCCATTCTGTACTAGTTAGTTCCTGTAGTAAATAAAAATTTGAAGTCGAAAAAATAAAATTTTCTAGGTAATTATAAATCATATTCTACTACAGTAGAACCTCAATTATAACGGATAATGAAGAATCCGGATAATTGAAAAAAATGTAATTGCCAAGAAAAGATAAAAACATTGCATTTTTTTTATAAAGAATTCAGTCATTGACTTTAGCTGTTATTTTTGTTTAAATTGTCGTGATGTACACTATTCTTGAATTACAAAGCTCTTCATGGCAATAACTATGTGTAAGACAAATAGTCTCCCCTTACAAACATCCTCTTCGAAATTTCATTGATTGCTTCCACATCATTCAAATCAAGAATCCCGGATCGTAAGGATCGCAATCTTACCTCATGATCATATCTTATTCGTCACATTCAGCGCTCATTGAAAATTGCGCTATTTCTCTTGTGACGTCTAGTATATCACTGTACTGCGTTGCTGGATCTTATTAATGATGTTTTCATTGTCATATCGCCTGAGATTCAACTCTGTGCTTCAATTTAGCTATTGACTTATACCAATTTCCTTCAGGAATTTGAGAACCGCTTCTTTATTTTTTTAGAATGCAAGAAATAATTGTTGAAAGATCTGTTTTCCAAATAAACGTTTGAATGTTTTCAGAACACTGTGATCTACTGGTTGCATTACAGACGTGAAATTTAGTGGGAAAATTTTCACCGTAAAAACATGCATAGCAAAAAAATTGTGATAATTTTGAAAAATCCAGATAGTCAAGTTCCGGATAATCAAGATTCTACTGTAATAATGCTTTCAAGGCTTTATTGCTAAAAACATTATTTTTATTTACTTAAATTCTCAACTTGACTCAATAATGTACAAAAAACATTAAAAGTATTAAGTTATTTATTACTTTCTCAATTAAAACATTATTAGAAAACTCATATGCGTTTGTGTCTCAGCCTTTTTAATGATAATTAAAAAATAAATTGTTCATTTGTGTATATGAAGCATACAAACATTCAACGACGATTGCCTTCTAATAAACAATTCTTAACGTGTTTTCTTGGTTTTATTTTTTAATCTGTGTTACCAATAAGTAATATAAAAGCTCGATTCGCGATGGATAAATTTTGTCTGCATAACATATTTATTTTTGTTTGTAAATATAAACTGAAATGAATTTATCAAGACCCTTACCCTATTTCGGAGTACTTGAAATATATTAAATAAACTTTTTCAATTTGTCGCCAAATTATTACCATAGGGTGCCTGGGGTTATTGAATTTTAAACTAATACATGTTTTGAATATAATTAAATTATGATTGACAATTTGAGCTAAGTGTATTTTGAAACTTCATATTTTTTATCTCATACTTAGTGGAACAAAATATCACATGAATAATATTTTCCGGTCTTGTAGCAGAAGAGTCCAAGCACCTGGGTTTCATAGTGAAAGAATAACAAGGAGCTAACAATTAGTGGTTTCCTACCGTCGTACTTCATTCTTTTCCTTCTTGAGGTTTTGAGAACATGAATTACAACCAATTATTTTTAAAATTATTTTCTTAACATGCAACAAGGTGAACGTAACTTTTTTCCACTGTACTGATTTATCCAGTTAAAAGTATTTTTTTTAAATAAAACGTAATGTTAAATTAAGTGGTTGATAAATTCAAGTGTATTCAAATCAAATAAAATATAAATACTGAAGTAAGTAAATAAAATAATATATGCTTTATAAAATGCGTAATAATAAATTATATCGAAAAACTTCGGTAAAATTTTTTTCCAAAAGCCTGTGTTAATTTTATAGTGCTATTATTATGAGTTAGATTATAAAACATTTTATTGAACCGTTGGAACTTTTAGGCTAATCAAAGCTCAATGTTTAATTACTTATAAAACTTTGATTCCCAAACTGCCCATTTCATTCAATAAAAGTCATTTCATTCCATAACCAAATTCACAGACTTAAATATTTAGGTGACTCTTTTGTTGGCAACAGAAATTATATTGTCGATTTACTTCTTATTACTTGATATTGATCGAATCTAATCTGATAATATCATATCTAGTATGATCATATCTAACAAGACAAAACAACTTTCACCGAGTTGTATAAAATATTATAATTATATATTCTTTTCTTTTACAAAAGTTTGAGTTTTTATTTTTGTAAAAATGAAACCTGAGTTATATGTGTACAGGTAATATGACGGCAAATTAAGAATTGTAATTTCGAGATAATTTTTGAAACCGAGACCTAAACATCCCACCTCTCTTCTGAACAATAAAATTAAAGACAACGTGATAATGAGTCATATTTTAAAAAAATCCACAGTAATGATAGAATATTTGAATACGGAAAAAATGGTCGATTATTCGAACGAAGCATTTAATATAGAAATATGATAATGCTTTGTCGATGATTGACGGAATACTATTAGCGATTTATCGATGGAACAAGCCCGTGATTTAAAAAGAAGAATCATATTGAATAAATACTATTTATCAAAATGAGCTGACCATTTAGAACAGCAATGCACTGTTAATAAGCCATAAGTTTTGTTGTGTGTGACAAATCTTTTCAAATGTTTTTAAGGGAAAGAAAACCTAACCATTTTTTTAAATTTTGATTAAAATTAATAAAGAGTATTTTCTTTTAATATTTGACGTTGACCTTTTACGATACGACTTATTTTGTATTTAAAAAGTATTTTAATGTAGTTTTAGACCCAAATAAACTAATACCTTGAATTATTGATAATTTATGATGTGAATAGTGAAATAAGATCCAAAAATTCTCATGTTTGTCAAGAATTGACGCAAGTCAATATTTATCGTGAGACATTTCTCACGTCTCTTAAGAAGTCTGTGTCGGCTAGTCAGGAACAAAGAGTTAAATCACTCAGTTTAGCGCACAATGCGAGCAGAGTGGAGTTACTGCGAGATAATTGTTATTTATAATGCCTGTCAAATATTGAATCGCTTCAATTAATATCTTCTCTTTTATTATATCCCATTATCAGCCATTTTACAAAGACCTAAGATGGATTTATGTTTAATGTAATCTCTTTACTCTGTTGTCTTAGTTTACCTATATTAGAAAATAGTTTGTGAGAGCTGAACTGAATTTTAAAATATTTTTTTCTATTTATTAAATACTAAATATGTGAATGCGCTTATATAAAGTAATATTTGAAGTCATTAAATATGCTTTAGTATTTATGCTTCAACCTTTATAAATTAAAATTAGTATACACATACGATATCTTTTCCATGTACTTGTAATAGTGATAAAGTTGATTCAAATTTAATGTGAAACAGAAAGCAAAGTATACGCAATTATTTAAGGGCAGATTGCCGTTAAAAGTTAAATAATATAACCCGAATGAACACTAAAACAAGTCTTTTAATTTATCCCCGAAGCCTAAAAGCTTGGTTTGTGTTGGATAACTAACTTTTATAACTATTTCAATCATGTAAGCCTCCATGTAAAGCACAGCTGACCCAAATTATTTACTTTATTCCCCTCTAAGATGAGTTGGGATTTGTTTTCTTGCAACCTTAATTACGAAACTTCGTATGAACGTCGTTGGTAGGTTTTTACGTGTGTTCAATAATATAAAATAGCAAAATCTTACATTAAATTCTACCTGGGCGTTGT
The DNA here is from genome assembly GCA_031772345.1 of Himalopsyche anomala. Taxonomy (NCBI): domain Eukaryota; kingdom Metazoa; phylum Arthropoda; class Insecta; order Trichoptera; family Rhyacophilidae; genus Himalopsyche; species Himalopsyche anomala. The sequence goes on along the minus strand of CM062821.1, from coordinate 19,216,874 downwards.
GAACGTTATAAAAGTGACTTGATCAGAAAAAAGCTTAATTTAAAACCCTTTAAATGCATCATGTTTGATTAGCATTTTAGATTTGTTGAGTATTATGAAATTGAATAAATATGTAAAATAAACATATATTTTTATAGAAGAGAATAACGTTAAACCTAACTCAAAGCATTTTTAAGAAACTGTAAGTGCAATGTGAGCAGTATCTGTTGTGTAACATAATGGGTTTGTTATAGTGTAATGTAATATACAATGTTTTTTTCTACATATAAATAACACATTAGAATGAAAAAATAAGAATGTAGAAATAATGGCATGTCATGTAAAGTTAATAAAGCATCATTGTTTTAAACAACGAATACATACACATTAAAATAATAGTCAAAACTCCTCGTTATTTTAAGCATCATTATAAACAAAGCAAAAAATGTTGTTTAAAAAAAACATTATTATTTTAAACGCTTACTTTACTTAAATTTTGTTTAAAATATGTATACACTAATATCAATTGTTAAGACATGTGAATAACATAATTAATCATTATCTATTGTTTTCAAAATAACACCGAAAACATTATCATTTTGTTTCTTTTGATACATTTTCATATTGTTGAAATAATTAAAAAATAATTAAAACTTCTTTGTTCAAGCTTTTCACAACGATTAAAATAATTAATATTTTAATTAGTCTAACATACGATATGATGAAATATCAAACCAAAATATTTTTTTTTGTTTTTTGACATTAAAGTTAAATCAATTTAAAAAGAAATGTTAATAATGAAATTATGTTGAATATTTGTTATGCATGCTCACCTAAAAAAAGTTTAATCACCGTTTCAAAGGTAATTATTTGAATGCTGTGTCACACCATAAAAATAATCTCGTAACAGTTTGCGATAACGGAAATGATTCAAAATTATAAATTTGAGAAAAATATCAATTGCTGTAATCATACAATAACCATTAAGTCATTGAGCTTTTAAAAAAGCATTCATAATATTTAAAAAAAATACTATTTTTTACTTACATTTAAAATTATAAGGACATATTTCGCACATAATCAGCATTATCAACATCAGTTGATAATACTCATCATGAGCAAAATCAGTCCTAAGCATAATATAAGTGGAATTAGTAAAATTGAAAATTATTTTTTTGAATATTAATAAAACAGGCTGAGACTTGTTAAATTTCCGAAAAAGTGTGTAAAAAGAAGATTTTATTCATTCAAAACCTATAAAGTTTGTAAATTTTTATACTTTGAGAACTATTTATATATGACAACATTAATAACTCGAGAAATAATAAAAAAAACATGTGAGAAACTTTTTAAATCTTCCATTTATTTTATAACATTATTGACTCGATGTATTTTTTTTCGACGGAAATGGTTCCTTCGTCAAAATCAAACAATGTGCTTAAAAAAAGCAATATATTTATTTACAAAACAAAGTTGTCGTCGTTTTTAATAATAAACATCAAGTTTGCATGAGTTTTAAAGTAGGTACCAATAGAGTTTATGATTGAAAGAAAAAATCTAAATATACATTACGAATTTACTTCTTCATGAACGGTTGGCTTTCTGAGTATTTGCTTATTATTTGAGTTATGAACTGTATAATTTGGACTCACACACAGCCTCTAAATAAAAATATGAATTTAAAGTTAACTTTTTATTTTAATTAAACTACGCTACATATTTATAACGGCTACTTTTTAACGTAATAAAAGCAACCAATGTATTAAAATCAACCCGAAATTTGGGAAAAACGTCCAGAAAATATTGTAGATAAATCGGAAATATTTCTATGTATGTATATTATAATTATGAGTTTATATTTGAAACATAATTTAAAAACAAGTTTTTTTATTTGCATGAAAGAAATGTACACAATTAAAGAATGCTTCTTTACTCCATGCATGGAAATATTCGTTTATATTGTATATTAAAAACAAATATACTACAGTACAACGATCTCGGGCGGAAAAAAAATTCTGACACAAGAAAAATTGATGTCTCGTGTTCCGGGATATAGAAAACCGAGGCTTCAGAATCTCTACTCGCGGCGTTGATGGTAAATTAAAAAAATAATACAATAAAAAGTTAATAATGTTTTTGACAAATAATTGTCTTTCAGGGCAAATGATTTGACAAATATCCTAAAGTATCTAAGAGTAGTTTATGTTTACTTAGTATTTTACAGTACCATTTTACACCTGTGTTATTTATTATAAATGAAATGTGTCATTGGTAAAATGTGGATAATATTTGTACAATTTTTATTAGCTATTATTTTCAAGTAAAAAAAACAAAAAACATGGTATATAGGTCTAAAAAATAGACATAATGAAAACGTCAAAGAATAAATTTCTTCATGATAAATAATTTAAGACCTTAATGGCGATTTTATCACTGTCATACCGCTTGGCTTCCATTTATTCTGACATATTATTTAAGTTGACTTGACTTACAAAAAGCGTAGTCCTTGTTATTATGATTTCAATCTAAAAAGCTTCTCATCTGCTTGCCTTGAAATAAATTTATACCTAGGTGGAGAAAAATAGAATTTTAAAAAAATGACACAGAATAAAATTTTACTAAAGCAGTCTGAATGATCAAAAGACTGGTTTGGAATTATTATCATTAGGCATGGAGAGACAATGGATGAGAATATTTTAATTTGATGTGACACTTGTGACGTGTTTTCATTTTTAATAAATATTTTTTTATGGTAATGAAAACAAATCCTAAATTCTAAGCCTAATTTCAAAGTCGAACGTTACACTTTTTCAATTAATATGATTATTCAACCATGTTTTCATTTTATTAAAAAAAACGAAAAAAAAATAGTTGAAAGAACTACTATTAGCATTCTAGCACACAAAGAATTATAAATTCTTTTCTTTTCTGATATATATAATATAAAATTGTATTAATTTTTCAAGAGGTACTGTGTTTTTGCTCCTTATTTGAAATGGATGAACAGTAATAATTGATAAACTTATGAAAAGTTTCATTAGTAAATTTGTTTAGTAAAAAACTAAATTGACTGCAAGGTAAAACGTAAATTATCGAAAGTTATTGATTACGAGTAGAATTGGTAAATAAATATGTTTTAAAAATTCTAAAACAGAAACATTCGTAATTTTTGATTATCTATTAACTATTTTATAAAAAATCGGTAAGATTATTCTTTTCTAAATGAAAAAAAAAAACAAAAAATCTCAAGTATGTATTAAAAAGAATTTGAGGTGAAATATTGTATCGAAGAAGTCATTTATTTCAACTTTTCGATTTCCGTTGGTGAAAAATGTGCAAAAAGAAACGATGAAAAGATCTTCATTGACAGTTTGTTACTGTCACTCTGCCTGTGCTGTGATTTCCATAACCGTTTTCACAACGTTATTTTGATCGTTGCAGCAGTTTTGAATGTATAAAAAGGATGTTTTTACTCAATTTTATATTTAAGCTAGCTGACATTTTTTTGAATTCGAATGTTCGTGTTCGTAAAAGGATTACATTTTTGTCATGTTTACATATATTTCAAATATCAAAATCAAAACATATTGAATATTCAGAAAATACATTTGTAGTCGTGTTTTTTTCAAATTATATCTAATTTCATAACACTTTCAGTAGCAAATAGATTGTATCATCAAAGAAAAATGCGTTCAACGCATTAATTATTATTATATTTGAATCGTAAAGAAACATTTTTATTTATAACAAAGAAATATTTTTAGTCTTTCTAGTGTAAAATAACGATGTCTAGTCGGCTCATATAAATTGTAGATACATATAACTGTTTATTGGTAAAATGAAGACTTACAATAAGCTGTTTTCGACATAAAATATAAATTTTAATAAATTTTACCGCAACATTTCTAATCTAAGGTGTGTACTTATAAACGAAGCTTAGTTTAGCCTTTTAATAATATTTTTATTTCTTTTATTAAATTGGCGACATGTTGAAACCATTTTTTTTTTTACCAAATATAAGATTTGTAAAAAAACGCCGAAGTCGCAAAGATTTTTTTCTAAATATCTAAGAGCCACTGCCTAGCACTTACATCACAAAAAATACATGTTTGAGTTATTTTTAAATATACTTCAGACATCAAATTTGGTATTTTTTTTATTTGTTTTAAAATTAAAGTTCTGATCGAAAAGGTTTGCGTTTGAATTTTTTTCAACTTCATGTGACAAATATTCAATGGCAACGTAATGTATTTACACTCTTCTGCTGCAAATATGCTTAGGTTGAATAGCAAGCTTTCTGGAGACGTCTAAAAGTTTATGCCACAACACGCCTCCAAAAGTGGTTTTCTAGCTGAAGTATTCTAAGACAGTCTACGGCATACTTCGAAGTCTTACCACCTTTAGCAAGAAGCTCGCCGTCTCTGGCTTATTGTGCTTTTTGGTAAATACCATATTTACATACGATTTACATGATACAGAATAAAAAAATGTATTTGTCTTGGTTGGATTTAGTTTTGCGTATATATCGTCTCTATGTTTTTTGTATATACATAATATTATAAAAATGCAAAAAGACAAAAAAAAATTACCTCACAAGCCCAAAGTAATTTGAAATTGTTTTTACTTAATATGAAATATTGAAGATTTTTTTAAAAATATAAAACACATCTTACGATAAACCTGTTGTTATCTAAAATAAATATCATCAAAATATTTATCCAATGTAGTATTTGAAAATGATTATTATGAAATGTTAGGTGCGGACTGCTGAGTGCTGAATACTTTAATGTGGTGGCACAATTTTAATCTACATTTCTTGTGCATGTTTTTATAAAAGAAAACAAAAAGAATTGTTCAAACGATATGTAAATAAGTAAAGCGAATACGTAAAAAATACGCATCATCTTTCAAATCATAAAGGTCACGTATTATATTAAAGACTTCCATACAAAATCGCTTTAGCGATCATACTATTTCGTGACAGTCAAACAAAGGGCTCGTTATATGTTTTTTGGGTTGCTCGTAATTTACTCGATTAATCATAACAATGACATTTGAAAATATATAAAAAATTGTTTCTTACAATAATTAAACAAATAAATAATTATTAATAATAATAACTATAACAACGATCAACATTACAATCATTTTTTTAGATTTTCGATAAAAAATAAAGTTTATTGGATATATATATATATTTTAGTAACACTTTAATGAAATAGCAGTTTTATGTTTTCCAGAATATTCAAAAACCTTTTTATTTATTATAAATAAAAAATTGTAATATTTTCTACATATTTTATAACAATAAAATCAAATTAGTTTCGCCTATGGCAAGTATTTTTTTACTTTGAAAGACACGGCTTAAAACGTCCATTTAGTCTTTTTGAAGAACTATAGAAACAAAAAAAGTTAAAGATTTATATTTTATTTATTTTTTGAATGCATTTCTACGAAATCATTAGGTAATACATTTGCAAACCGAATGAAGAAGTTATTCAATAGCTTTCAATCTCAGCAATTACGGATGAATCTTTTGGTATAAAAAATATTTTGTGTACTCATGGCATAAAAAAATATTCAAGAATGCAGAAGAACATCTAATTAATAGAACTATCGTGAGTTAAAAAAATCTAAATGACCATTTTTAATTAACTGTACATACTGTACTTTTGTAATCATTTGAGACGTACGTTGCTTGCGATATGTTATGTTCGAGATACTTTAACATATTATTTAGCTTGGAGTTATTTTTTCCAAGGATTTGTTTGTTTCATGTAATTATGTAACCGCTGTGTATTATAATTTTATTATGTATACTTAATTTAAAATGAATTTAATGTACATAAAGATATATCATCATTCGGAGCAATTTTTCATCCTGAAGTGTATTTGACATGAATCAGACTCACAAAAGCTCAGATTCACCTTTTTTCATCTGAACTTTTTTGTTACACGCGCCTTTGCGAATTTTTCTGGGTGACTTTAACATGTCATGCAAAAATTGTTTCTACGAATATTATAGAGCAAAACGAGACTACATCCTTTTATCATCACAAGCTAATCTAAAATGTAATCTAATTAAGTTTTCACATAATATGGCTCATGAAGTTTTTCCTAATTATATTCATTCACTTTTACTACAAACGTATTTGATTTTTTAGAAGAGCTACTAAGAAATCACCAAACGTTTGACAAACGCTGCGTTTTTGTGCTTAATCGTGACATTAGATGATTTTTGTGAAACACGTCTGTTTTATTTAAATAAAAGCGATGTAAATATACAATTGTTGTAGTTTAATTTTACACTTAAATTCAACATGAAAACCCATAATTACTGACAATCGATAATGTAGCAAAGATTTGACCACTTCGAAAATTTGTGATAGTTTTTTTGAAACAATATTCAACATTTTATACTATGAGTGCATATTTAAATGAATCGGTAGAAATATTTTCTTAAGTATACTAGTTGAAAGATCAATAACTGAAATATAGCTTTCATGACTGAAACATCCAAGAAATTTATTCAGGTTGTTAGTTTCGAATGCGTCACAAACTAAAGCAGTGAGCTATTAAAATAATCGACCGATTTAATTGCCCTCATACACATCGGTTGTAAAACCTCTCATCGTTTCCTCTATGCCATGAGTAATAATCATCCATAAGAGTAAATTATAGCATGGGAATGGTATGCATTTGCGTTTTGACATTCCGGTTCCTCCCCTAGGCAAAAGAGACTCTCTCTCTTTAAGCACAACGCAACGGAAATGAGCACATCATCAGCGGAGGTTCGAATTATGTCTCGGAAAATTAATTACGTCGATAGACGGCGAACAAAGCGTCGGCATTGCCACCCTCCGGAACTCTAAATACCAGTTTCCGTGTACCAGCAGAGCCTTCCCGCGTGCCTCTACTTTCTCTATTGTGCCACTAATGTTACCCAAATGTAGAGCTTCTCTAAGTCGCAAAGATACCGCTGAAACATCTAGACCACCGACAATACTCCAACGGAGGCATATTTCTATTTATGTGGTCAGATATGTTAATGAAAATCATTAATACATCAATAAAAACAAATCGCATTGGAAGTAAATTAACGATACTATATTTAAACTCAATTTTTTTTATTTAAAAACTAATTTCAACACATTAAAAAAATATTTTTTCATCCAACCCATATGGTGAAATAAAAAATAAAAGGTTATGTTCCATTATGGTGTGAATGAATTTTAGAAAAATATTGTTTTATAAGTTCTAAATCTAAATTGATATTGACAGACATGCTCAATCATTGGAATTGGAAATCAAACAATTATTTTTATGTACATATATGTGTAAGTGGGTTTAAAACAACAAGTTCACATATAAGAAAATAATAAGTAAATATAAAAATAATGAAAAAAAACAGCAAAATTATTAATATTAATATTACCTTGTATTATTTTGTACCTATTATTTTGAGTAACAAAAGAATACGAACATTATAAGACGACACTAAGCCACTGAGGTATTTGATTGTGAGCTTAAGAGTCTTAAAAAAAGATTTTCTTTTATAATTTATGTAACAAAATTTGCCACAGATATTTTTTTAAATGTTAAAATGAAAAAGAAGATAATTTATGCAGTACTAAATGAGTGCTTTTGTAGAAAATCTCAATAGGAAAATATTTCACCGACAGAGGGCAATGTGCGATAAAATCTTAGTGCAAACTTATTGAATTGAAATTTACAAAGATGAAAAAAGAGTGGTTGGTATAAAGATGCTTGAAGCAACGACGGATTGCCCGGGGACGAATTATCTATGGGTCCCGCTGTGAAATGCGCTAAATCACGGCGACTTTGAGTATTCCTTCCTCGCGTGAGTTTTTTTGCTGTCTTTATTTGCTTGGATAAGGAGTTTGTCTCTAAAAATGAGAATTCACGCAGGGAAGCACAGTATTAACCAGAAAAATTATTCGCTCACGACAGTTAGTGCCCTTGTAGTAAATTTGTAGAATCTGATAAAGAATACCGGTTCCGAAGGTCGTAGAAAACTCCTATTTTACTTTTAATATGGTATAAAAATGTACATTTTCCTTTAATATTTATATATATTTATCTAGAAAAAAACCTATAATGAATACTATTTTAGCTAAACGAAACATTGAAAATAAATTAAAACTATTTTTTTCTGATTATCAGTTAAAAATTAAATTTTCATTTAAAAGCCAAGTAAAGTTTTTCAAAATTATTTTACTACCATGTTAAATGCGTTAGTGTATGTATTTGTAGTTCTATTTTATCTATTTGTCGTAGGTGTGCTTATAACGATTATAAAGATCTATATGATAGTACAACTTTGAATGATTAAAATGTGTTGATTCCTATAGTTTTTGATAAAAATATGTAAGTGTAAAACATGTATGATTACTACATGATAGAACCACTATATGATTAAAACACAACAATTTTTGTGTCACAACTTTTTTTGTCGTAAACAGTGAATGTGAGAGTATTAAATTTTTCACCATTTATGTTCGCTTCCAATTTGAAGAATATATTCATTGCCAAATCTTGGTGGAAATTTATTATATTAAAAAAATAACTTTCGTCATGATAACACAAGATGTTTAAAGATGCGGACTGGGTTCATTCATCGTAAGTATTATCAACTGACGCAATTATAAATTAAATTAAGATTATTTATATAAAAGAATTAAGGCTGATAACAAGATGTAAATAATAATTAACAACGTAAAAAAATAACAAAAATGGTTTTTAACTACATTTCTATGAATTAATCGATTAATAAAGATTAAAAACACTGTCTTTTAACAAAAACAAATGTTGTTTAAGTTTAGGGTACTTCAATTTTTCAGAGTTTCAAAAGCTGTAGAAGGTTGAAATAATGAAATCCTGGAGGGGGGGGGGGGGGGGGGGGGGGGGGGGGGGGGGGGGGGGGGGGGGGGTGGGGGGGGGGTGGGGGGGGGGTTTATTATAATGGGGGGGTTGGGGGGGGGTGGGGGGGGGTGTTGGGGTGGGGGGGGGGGGGGGGGGGGTGGGGTTGGGGGGGGGTTGTTGTGTTTGTTTTGGGGTGTGGTGTTGGGGGGGGGTGGGTATTTTTTTTTTTTTTTTTTTTTTTGTTTGTGGGGGGGGGGGGGGGGGGGGGGGGGGGTTGGGTTGTGGGGGGGGGGGGGGGGGGGGGGGGGGGGGGGGGGGGGGGGGGGGGGGGGGGGGGGGGGGGGGGGGGGGGGGTGGGGGGGGGGGGGGGGGGGGGGGGGGGGTTGGGGGGGGGGGGGGGGTGGGGGGTTGGTGTGTTGGGGTGTGGGTTTTGGGGGGGTGGGGTTTTGGTGGGGGGGGGGGGGGTTGGGTGGGGTGGGCGGGGGGGGGGGGGGGGGTTGTGATTTGTTTGGTTTTTGGGTGGTGGTGGGGTGGGGGGGTGTTGTTGTGGGGGTTTGGTGGTGGGGGGGTTTTTGTTGTTTGTTGGTGTTGTGGGGTGTGGTGGGGGGGTGGGTGGTTTTTGTGGTGGGATTGTTTTATGGTGTTGGTTTTTTTGGGTGTTGTTTTTTGGGGGGGTGGTTTGGGGATTGGTTTGTGTTGTTGGGTGTGGGTGGGGGGTTGAGGGGGGTTGTTTTTGGTGGGGTGGGAGTTGAATGTTTGTGTGTTTGTGGGGTGTGGTGGGGTGTTTTTTTGTGGTTTGGTTGGTTTTTGGTAGGTGGGAAGTGTGTTTGTTTGTTTTTGTTGTGGGTGGGGTTGGGGGGTGGTTTTGGGGGTGTTGTTTGTGAGTTTTGTGTGTTGGTGTGTGTATGTAATTTATTTTTAAGGAGGGTTGTTTTTTTTATATGTATAAGGTATTTTTATGATATATTTGTGTTTAAAGTGTGTGATATGAATTATTTTAGTAATTTATTTTATGTGCGTTTATTTAAAAATCTGTAGGAAAACTGGTCAACTTTTAAAATGGAATTAGTGTTTTTTATTATTATTTGATAACTTGCATTGAAAAAATGTAAATAAAAGAAAAGTTATCGTGAATGGTTTTTATTTTATCCGGCAAAAAGTTTCTATACTAAAATTTTAGAGATATTTATTATTTAAGAGTATGTAAATGAAAAAAAAATTGTGTGATATAAAACTAAAAAAGTTTATATGGGGTTTTTTTTTAGTAAAGTTAAAACAATTTCAAAATGGCAACACTTTTTCCATCGGCAGTTGATTTGACAGCTGTTAGCTGATTTTTGCTCAGTTTAGTTTGCCATTTGAAGAATATAGGCGTTTGACCACCGTGTGCGTCACACGTGTAGCGAATGGGCCGAAAACAAGATTGTTATTGATCCTCATTTTCAACATAGAGTTTTTTTTCAGTGATGACGCTCGTTTATGGTTGAATGGCTACGTAAACTTGTCGTATTTGAAATAAAAAATGCATAAGATGTTATTCAGACATTGTTATATCCACAGAGAATCACTGTTTGGTGTGTTTTATGAGTGGAATCATTGGTCCATATTTACACATAACAGTCAATGTAGAGCGCTATAAATCCATAATTACATAATCCAACATTTCCCAATTGAATGCCATTTATATAGAAGAGCTATGGTTTTAAAAAACGGCGCAACATGCCACACAGCTAGCACCACAATCAATTTATTGAAAGAAACATTCGATGAGGGCATAATTCGACAGTGTTTTAGAATTTAAGAGTTAAATAAAATACACAACAATCGTCATACAGGCCATTTTATTGGCATTATTGGAAAGAAAATTTTATGCCTTTTGTGATAACATAAAATTTTGGGCATATGGGGGTCACCTGCAAGTTTTGTGGTGAAAATGAGGGTCAATAACAATCTTGTTTCGATTCAAACGGTTTTTTAACGAACCCACGACTTACGCGATTACCAAGCGGCTTAAATTTTTGAAATGACACACCAAACTGAGCAAAAATCAGCTGTCAAAGTGTAAAAAAGTGTTTCTAAATCGAAAATAAAATCTCTAAAAAAATACTGTAAATATAAATAAAACTATACATTATATACGCAGTAGCAACACATAAAAGATGAATATAAAATGAGACAAGTAAGGAAGTTATGATATTGTTACTATATTAAATTATGTTATATTTATATCATTTAATAAGAATCTATGAAATCTAAATAACGAAATTAAAAAGAAAACGTATTGAAATTACGCAGATGTTTTAGATATTTCAGTTTTGAATAAAATGTAACGAAAAAACAGTTAAATCTATTATCTGAAAATAAAACCACGTAAGATAATAATTTAAAGTTTGCAACCTTAGATGAGTGGTATAAAAATCTCGACTGCAAATAAAAGATTTTTTTATAATTTTAAAAAAGCAAAGAAGTATTGTCATGGCAAGTTCAAAAATGAAAAGATTAATAAAGTACTCTAAAATAGAATGTGCAAAGATAAAGACGGGAAGAAAATGTATTTGAACCTTTAGGATGACAGTTAAGAAGCCGAATAATACGAGTAGAGTCGGGAAAACGAGAGCACATTATGATCTTTTTTCTTCTTCCTAGTAGTTTGAAAGTATAGCGTTGTGGCAATAAGTATGTTAAAATGTAAAACCATTTGAAAAAATGGAAAAATAAAAAAAACAATGAACGCAACCTTTTTTTGTTAAAAAAAATATCTCCTTAACTATTTTGGAATAGATTTCTATGTCAAAGGCAAATGTTGATACAAATGAAATATGTATTGTACAGAATAATTAAAATTACTAGCATACTCGAATTACAATGAAATTATTAAAGTCACTTAATTAATTTGAAACAAATTATAACATTTAAAAGATTTAAAGTATGGTTTTGCATTTTACTTCTTGTATAAAAAATGCCATTGTTGTTGCATTTAATGCTTTCAGGATTAGTAAAAAATAGATATTTTCGTCATGAATTTCGTATACAAAACAGTGGAACAAATAAACATTTTTATTTTTTATTAATTCTTGATATCAATGATGGAAATAATTACCCATGATCAGTTATGAATTATTTTTATATTCATTAATGTATTAGTTTTTTCTATTTATAAAATCAGTTGTCTGAATAATATGTCATTTTCGTAATATAAAGAAAAGTGATAACATGTTATGAGTTTTGTTCTGAGATATTGAAATATTACTCCTATGATATGATAAGTGCGTACCAACTGGTATTTTTTTACGAAAAAGTTTCGGTTTTCGAATCGTAAAAAAGAAAGCTCAAATTTATTTAGTAAATGTATGAAATCTATTACATGATTGTGTTGAAATAATACATAGGTTCACCTTCAAATAGATACTATGTTCTTTAAGAGGCATTTAGATGCAGAGACGATGTTGAAATTATACAGAATTGGTTTGGTGGAGCTTACTGATAAATGGATTGGAAACGAAATTTTAAATTTGTTTTGCTTTGTTAAAATACTTGTGCTATGTGTATAAATGCATTGGTTTCCGAAAAAAACATCACTAGTAAAATTTTTGCGCGCTTTGTTTTCGGATAAAACAAAATTCTTGTTGTTTGATAGTTTTATATGTGTTCAGAATAACTCTATTTAACAGTGCTATTAAAGCGACTGATGTTTAATATAATAAATAATTTATATATAATTTGCATTAAAAAAACAATGACGTTGGGGAAGCATCTGGATGGTGTGTGAATGTTTAAATACATATCTATATAGAAACATATTATATTCGTATTGATACTGGATCTTAATGATATTTATTTGAATAGCCTATAAGTTGACAAGATTATAAAACAATTCAATTTGATGTTGATAAATCTTAATTTTTATACCACTGGTTTTGCAAGATAAAAATTGCAACGTTCGAAAAATTTGCGTGGGTCCATATTTCAAATATGAGAATGTCAATTTGAGATATAGCCATTACATAGTTCAGCCATTAAAAGAATCATGTGTTAAATCGTTATTGTATATATTTTTTAAATTTAATCGGTTGCATGCTTTTTAACTTTTCATATCGTCAAATGGAAATAAAACATATTTATTGAGTGAGTGAATTCACTAAATTACATGTATGCGCTTATACAAAAGACATGTAGAAATATATTTTTAAAAATATTGTTTGCATTCAGATAACTTAAAATACAATAAATCTGTTGTTAAATAAATTGGACATTTTATCTAGTTATATAAATCTGATGTGAAGTCCTGTTCTGTCCCTTTCTGGGTAAAATATAAAATTTCTTGTTCATAAATTTGATCTGAGCTACCATAACCATTTTAATACAAAATTAGTTTCACAAAAAAAAATCTTCGAACATCTTAATGGCGATTGCTATTGTTGATCTGACGACTGCTACGAATAAGTTTAGCGAAATTATTTTTTTAGTAAAAAAATGATAAGAATTCACGCCAGAACTGTGAGATCTAAAATGGTCAATTGGATGTCATTAAATTCATAAAACAAAATGTAATTTGTGAACTGTTTTCACAGTTTTCAATGAACATTTTTTAATGTTGGGTGTGATAAATTTTTACACGTAAGTTGAAACTAAGCATGAAAATTGTTTGGCTTTAAATTTAAGTTGGAATGCACGTGACAAATAATAATAATAATAAAATTAAGATTGTACTTATGTTAAATTCAACTTCACGAAAGGAAATCGGTTATAGGTCTCATCCCTTGAATATAATTTGGAATTTAGTGTCATAACCTAGCGAGTAATGCGGCTCGAAGCTTCAAGCTCTGATTGATAGTGGTAGTAGAAGTGGTTTTCATATTTACTTTCTCATTGAAGTATGTATGTCTTGTCTAATCATAATATGTGTTTGAAAGTGACACAGTATAAAATGAACAATCAAAAACAATATTTTTTATTAATGTTTTGTGTTTATTATGTTTATTATAATCAAATAAATAAATATCTATATTGTTTATTCGGAATTTAAATATGACACTACATATTTAAATATTGTTAATTTTTACTGATAATTATCAAAAAAGACATTGACATAAAAAAACAAATGTAATTTTTTTTCATTTTAATAATATTAAAATGCATTTTTAAAGGCATTCAAATAAGATTTAAAAAATATGCATTTTTTCTAAAAACTAGTTCAGTTGTTTCTTCTTTATCACTAGGTAGCATTAGTGTACATATATTCCGTACTTGTCAGTGAATGAACTACCAAACTATCTTGGATTTGTTTAACCATCCATTTTCAATAAAAAAAACGAAAATCCAGAAATAGTATATAAACAACAAATGTCACGTTTTTTTTCTTATTGGATTATTGAATATCTATTTAACCGATATAAACTCGAGTAAATTTTAGCACGCATATAGAGCATATAAAACTTTTCCACGATTCATTATTGTCGAATTAATAAAAATCCCACTTAGATACATCCAACGTTTTAGGTTTTTACCATCTCCTGTAACAAATGAGATTTATGAAATTAGCTGTTTTATGAAAAGATTTTTAATTGATTTTACGTCTTCACAAAAAAAATATTCTCATTTTATTACTATCATTCTAAAAAAATATACTTTCCAATAATTGTGAAACAACTATTTCTTTAAGAAAAATCTGATGTATCATATTAAAGTTACTCATTCTTCTAATAATTTGAAACGGATATAAAAACTTATAAAAATGGAATCTAAATCAATGAGTTGTCATAATTCCTATTAATTAGCATTTTTAAGTATGGTGATGCTTATTTGTGCCCAATACATTGTTTTTGACCAAAGCGCTTCTGATCATATAAATCAATATTGTTTTATGACACTTGTATATACAATATGTTTTTTTACACGATTTTTACCTATGGTAAGTGAAGTTGGCAGAATTTTATTATTGATTTTGTAGAGACGGTATTATGGCTTCTGAAGATAGGTTTAAATTTCAGATTTGTCGTGTTTCATGCTTCTCGTTTAGTAAGTTTGTAATCGGTGACATACTGTCATATTTGTAGTAATTTTGTCATTTATAAGTGTCACACATGTTTGTTGCGGTGTAGTTAGAATGTTGATGAAAAAGCAGGTGCTTTACGAGCTAAGAAGTTGTGTGAGACGTATGGCCGCCATGTTTAAAAAGCAATTTCAAATGTCTGAAAATTTACGTAATCTGCAATTGCGGTAATTTTAATGTCAACATGTTATAAATTGTGACACCACGCAGAAACGAGACAAGCTTTATTTATTTCGTGTTGAAAGTATAGACTTTGATTCAATATTTGAATAAATTTAAAAATTTACATCATTAATGTCGCTTTGGTTTTATAAATTAATTCTGATCTCAGAGACAAAAAAAATCCGTGTTGAATTCGTCCCAAGAGTGAAAAAGTAAAATAAGCATTGTATAGTATTGGGTAGACTGCTACATATTGTTTGAGAAAATTGTGTATTCGTATGGTCTCTCAAATTCAATAATTGACACAGATATAAAATAATTGCATTATCACCAAGATTCAGTATATTACGAAATTATATTTTTCAAGTTATTTTATCAAAGATTAGATTATTAAGATGAAAGTTGTAAAATTGCATTTTTTTTACAGCCAAGCTTACAAATTTGATAGAATAAATAATAATTTGAAGAATATATAGAAAAGGTAGAGTCAGAGATTTTTTTGTAAGAATGAATTTGTATAAGGCTGAAAGAAAATTGTGAATCAAATAAATACATACTTAAAAAAATATGTACTGATGTTTCTTCTTTACTTTAGTAACAAACGCTTTTGAATCATTGAATAAAAGATGCGTCAACAATGGATAATAGAAGAAACGTTACTGTTAAGGTTTATCGCTGACTTTAGCTGACTTTAAATTACTATTGCATCAAAGAGAACAACTGCACAAAACTTTTAAGCCTTAAAGCATAGTGCAGCTCAACTAGGACAAAAGATTTTTATTAAAAAAAAAACAAAATACATTCTGAAAAGTCAACGGTATAATAAATCTACACAAATTTATTAATTTTAAAAAAATTGCATTCAATTTATACTTTTAAATAACTTTTTCCATACTGTTCATGCAATAGTTTAATGTTATAATACATATTTTATTGAATTATATTATTTATTGTATTATTCTTATTAAGAAACATATAACTTCAGTAAAAATTTTACATTTAGAAAAATTATATAAAATGTATATTAAAGATCACATAAAAAAATTAGTCCATTTCTTTGAAGAATATGATTCTAGCAAGTAATATTTATATTTTTATTTTGAAACGACCTAAAATTTTGACCTATTTTTATGTGTAAAAGTATTTGAGGAGTGAGAATGTTATTCTTTAATATTATTTTCACAGAGTTAAAAGATTACGTACCTTTTCAGGGAATGCTTGCTTTAATTAAAATTTCTCTCCATACCCTGTTTTTAAAAAGCCTGCAGGAAGTAGGGAAACATCTCTAAACTCCAACATTTAAATTCTTTTTGCTCTTAAAATGGATAAATTTAATTATTTTCCAAGGAAAGTTTTCTCGTTAAATTCAACTCTCGATCAGTTGAGATCCTAACCGTCACATACGTTAAAAGTACATAATTAAATTCTTCATCAGGTAAAATAATCATTGCTTTCCATATATTGTTGTCAAGTCATTTACTGCCACCTTAAAAAATATTTGAATTGAACAATCCTTATATTTTTGTTGTTAAAATAATACTAAAATAACACTTCAGTAGCGAATAAAATAATTTAACGCAAAAATGAGACAATTTCGTAAAAAATTGATTATGTATTTTATTTTTTTAACTTTTTTACATACAAAAAAGTAACGAATTAAAAGTTCATCATCTGTACATTCAACTGTAGTTTTAGTCCATATATGATTTATGTAACAGAAGTTATGATATTTCAATGTTTTTTTAATTCAGTAGATGATATGTTTATGGATCAAAAAATGATCGAAATGAGATGGATGTTATACGAACTATTCGTCGGTAAAAAAAAACAAAAATATTATGGTCCTTTAAATAAGATATAAGTAAACAATATAAGTAATGACTATCAACACCAGCTTGCAAAATTGCTTAATTGCTTACAAAAAAGTTGTATTCACTTTCAATTACAGATTAGGAGATAGCAATATACATACAATTTATGAATGTGAATAAGTTCAATTAAGAAACCTTTTTTTAATGTTTTCATATCTAGTTTTGAAGAAAAAATAGGAATATGTTGAGATATTTAAATACGACACAAAGTGGATATATAACCATCGATAATTATGCATAGAACAAATAAGTATTCATAGTTTAAAACTTTTAATTCCATTTTCCCTTGACCAGATTATTCATCTGCGTAAGTTGTACATCACGATTCGTGACATGGCTCAGTCCAAAAGACAATTGCCCATGTCGAGTGCGGTTCGCCGATGTCTATCACCTATCAGCACGATTGAGCTTCGTGGTAAAGCAGAAAGAAGTAATTTTGGAAATGGAAAAAGTATTCTACTACCAAATTAACATTCCAGTGTTAACAAACTACGCAAAACTTTAGAGCTAACAGTTTCGAAAGACCATGTATAGTAAAAAAATAATGAAAAAACTGAATGAACATGCGATGAAAAAAAGCGAAAAATCCTGTTCGATCATTTACCTGATTTTTTGTAACTTGTCCAATTCATTATAAGTATAAGTAATAATGTATTGTGTTTTTTAAAAATATTTTCATTTTTAACTATTATTTTCAAAATAATCGACCTGTCGGTCGTCACTTATTTAGATCAATTTCAGTATTTCGTCTTTTATACCACAAATTAGAGAGTCAAATATATTTGATATAGACCATTGATATAGACAATTTTGAACCTCAAAAGTTCATACCAAATATTGACAGTTGAATTATTTGATGACTTCGTCTGACAAACGTATAACATGATTGAGTTTTGTATGCAACTGGATAAACTCTTCTTTTTTACATATTTATTAGTTTTTTTAAAAATATTTTAGGTGTTTAATGTTAGTTCTTGGTGGAGAGGAATAGTGTTATACGATAAAAAAAAACACTATCGAACTAATTACACCTTATTTTATAATACCAGTATCGGTATTTAGTATTTTTTTAAAGATTTATTTACCAGTATTGCAATCCTAATAATTCATGTTTTTTTGCTTATTTTTGTCTGTATTTGTAAGACCGGTGTTGCTATATATTTTCCAGTATTGCAATACTCGCTTAGAGCCAAAAAATTGCTGTAGTTTCTATCCTTTGAATTCTTCTTGTCAATATTTTCTCTTCCGCCATAAATCAATCCAACGATTAAGCTAAACAGCTTCCAAGAGACAACATCAATTTTGTTCGATACAACAACAGTGACGTTGAAACGTTAAAAAATAGACACAATGACTAACTATCTCACGGGAAAATAAAAATGGAGAAAAAATAAGCCTTTAGTGACGTATTATTATGATGTTATTTGAAGATAATATAAGTACATGAAAATTTCGCAAATTATTGACATAATTAGTGTTCATTGTAATACTGTGAAAACGCTACTAAAGCTGTCATAATATAAAATTATAAACTTAATGTATAATTAATATTATTTTTTAAAACCTTAAAATTATCTTGGGAAATTTACGCGATTTAAAGTGCATATTTTGATCTATGTTGTGAAATAAATGATTCAGTTTTGTAAATTTCATTATTTTAATTACACAGATGAGATTTTATTTATTTTTAAAATTTTGATCACTTTTAGGGTGTTCACTGTCAATACTTGGTGGAAAGGCATTATATTAGTAAAAACACAATATTCCTTTGTACTTATATAAATAGCATTGTTAAATTATATTTCTTTCAGTTGACGATGCTCGTAATGAGCGAAACCGGTCCTGACATTAAATAAAGTGGAATGAAGTACAAAGAAATATTGTATTTTTACTAATTTAAAATTTTGGTTGAATTTAATTGAAATTAAATTTTGACGATCAACTCTGTACAAGGGTTTTGAGTAACTTTATGTTTTAAATTTTTAAATTCTATTAGTTGGATAAACAAATAAATTCACTAAAATTAAAATTTCATTACAAAATACAAAAAATGATTAATTTTAAGTAAAAAAATAAAAATGTTCTAATAACTGGATTATTAAAACAATGCGCTTATTGCACAACAATTATTATAATATGTATTTTTGTATAAATGTATGTATACAAAACAATGTGTAATATTGTTTTATTCGACAGTGCAACGACAGAGACATAATATGTTCAACAATTGTAGTACATTTTTTAACTTTTCATCTTAGTTTTTTGAATAGGTTAATTTTATAACATTTAACTATATAATTGAGAAATAACGTATTCTAAAGATAATGTAAAATGAATAAGATTACATTATACGAAAACAGAAACTATAGAAAATGAAAGATAAAGCGTTGCGACGTAAATCGTATTACAGTTTGAAAATTTTATGGAGCAAATTTTACCGGAAGCATTTAAAATGCAGCGCAAACGAAAACTTTCTTATTTCCTGGTTTTTAAAGAGCGTCGACTTTCAAATGTACTTGCCGATTTAAAGCCTGCAGCCAATACGTACCGAATAGCAAGTCCATACAAGATAAAGAAATCCCATCCAAGTTTCTCCTATGAAAAGAGCAACTGCTTTAGAGTAAAACTTTAGAGGAGGGCATTTAAATTGGCGCCAATCACGGGTAACTTGAAACCCTGTGAAAGTCACGTGTTGTGAAAGTCAATAGATGGTTTCGATACAAGATACTCTTAAAACTCACACATCTCTTGTTTTGTTTGGTATTTATATAGGGACTTGAAAGTTTTTATCTACTTAGTTTTTAGCACACGTATCAAGTGTGGTGATTTTTCTTTTGATTTTGAGAAGCAATCAGCGGAATTCTTAGATAATATGTTAGATATATATCAGCATTATTGTGTGTAATAATTAAAAACAAATTCAAAAGTCTTTTTTTTTAATACTAACATAATAATACCACGCATTGAATAATGATGACCAGTCAATGTTTCAAAACCGTTTCAGGTGTCTATTTTCAATATTCCCAAAACACTTAAGTATTAATATTGAATTGTGATAACTGATTGACTGTTAGATGACACAGCAATTGAATGAGCGTGTAAAAGTTTTATATACATTTATAAACTAGAGAAATATTTTAACATCATTATAGACATTGAAAAAATTAAGTTGTTTCCTATAATATATGTTACTACTCATCACATATGAAGCTTTTTACAAGATTGTGCTTTAAAATTATCAATTTTATTATAAAAAATCAAGCTTTTGTTCTGTTAAATCGATTTTTACTCTTAAGCTTTCTTTTACAATAACGAATTACGGAAAATGACAAACACTGTGAGAAGCGTTAAGCAAAATTTAAAGAAATATAAGATTACCTGTCATTGCACAACATTCAAAAATAAGAGAAAAGGTCTCTTATCTCTCTCGTACGAAACATCAAAACATTTTTTTCTGAGGTAAATTATAGTAGAAAGCAAAATTATTTGGGGATGCAAATCTCAATGGCGTTGCAAAGTATTTATATTCTCCACATCAGCATTTTACTCGTTAAGCATGTCCAAATACGACTAAAGATACTCATAATTAATGCTTTTAATTTTTTTTTGCAATTATTTGTCTATTGTTGACATATAATGCATTTATTTTGATTATTCTTATTGTCGTTGCGCTTTCAATATCCGTCATGAACATATTTTTACAAAATAGAATTTTCGCATTGAAATTTTATATGAATTCACCGTACCCGCAGAGAAGACGTTCTAGAATCTCTTTACAAGTATGTCAATTTTGTCGAAGACAGATATTGTAATTCGTTCTGTATTTTAAAATGTTTTAAAACTACAGCATTTTTTTGAAAAAATACAGCAGATTTTAAAAGCGCAACTACGTTATACTGTTAACTACTTAAAAATATAATGTAAATTAAATTGGTTTCATATTATATTTTTCTTTGCGCAACAAATAGGCAAGGGTAAGTGAGAATATGTTCGGAGAAGAAAATAAAATTATCCTTTATATTAACGCTTACTGAAAATATATGCCGCAAATCGAGGTTTACGAATGCTGATCAGGTTTCGGAAATGCTTTCGATGGCTTCTCTATTGAATATTAGCATTCAATATAAAATAACTATTTTGTGTTATCGTAGATGCTGAATTTATTCGAACGTAAATTGATTCGTTTTGCTAATATAAATTGAATGTGTCCAATTACAAACCTGTTTTTTTATGACTTGTAAAATGTTATTGTAGTATTAATTGATTCATTTTTATAAAAAGTGACACAATATGTACTAATTAAAAAAATCACATAATGTTATCAACTATTATTAATTTAGTTGTAATTCAAACTTTCAATCTCTGTTTTCAGAGAAAGTGATGAAAGAAATATCTCTCCTTATCAATTTTCATTATTTAAAGAAAGTTTTTTTTATATTTATAAAGTTCACGCATTCATCTATACATTAGTTTTTTAGACATTATGGTGTAATTTTCCGTTATGTCTTATTTGTTGTTGTAATATCTATTAAAAGATTCTAAAAAATATAAAATCCTCATATTAGTCGTTTGTCACAATAACGTTGCCTCTGTCAAATTTGTATATAATCTCTAACTTGTCTTTCATTTCATTCGATCTCGAGTGGCCACATTTAGTTTTCACATAGCCTTCCAAAGATCAAAACGTAAACAATCGTTCTTCGAAATTTCAACGATTAGTTCACTAACCATAAAATTACAGTTAACTGTTTTATTTGTGCTGCACAAGTTCGTTATT
This sequence comes from Himalopsyche anomala, assembly GCA_031772345.1. Classification (NCBI taxonomy): domain Eukaryota; kingdom Metazoa; phylum Arthropoda; class Insecta; order Trichoptera; family Rhyacophilidae; genus Himalopsyche; species Himalopsyche anomala. The sequence continues at coordinate 19,195,150 of CM062821.1, read as the reverse complement.
ATTGAATTCATAAACCATAAAAAAAAAACAACGTATTGTAGAAAGAATGTTATTTTTATGTATCACAATTACGGTAATCCATTTTTTTTAATATATTGTGCAGTATTATTTTCCCCAACTGTTTGTCATAATGTATTTATGGATATATTATTTGACTATATTACAGTAAATGATACATTGACGTGGCAAATTATGTAGTAGATAATGGGAAGGCAATGCTTTTGTGTCTCTAATTGAATATAGTTCAGATCCCAATGCAAATTTGAAACTCATTAATAACAATGCTGTGAGACAAAGCACGGGTCAATTTGATCTGAATACACAGGTGGATTGTTCGTTAAGATGCAAACTAAAGACGAAGTAGAAGTGGAGTAAATGGGTGAGTAAACAATTAATTTATTTTCATTTAGATTTTGTAAAAGATGATGTTTAAATTTGATTATTGTAAATAAATAATAACCCTGAAAATAAAATTATAGACTTAATAACTATCATAAATAAAACATTAAATATCTGAGAGTTACTCAAATTCACGAAAATTATCTTTTGAATTCTGTTTAATCTGTATTCTTTCCTTTTTTCTTATCTACCTTTTCACATTTCTTCAAAGAGAAAAAAGAATTAGAGTCGAGTTATGGAAACAAAGAGAAGAAATATAAAACTTAATGAAAAGTTTATGAAATTTATCTTTCATTATTAAAAAAGTTTGTTTTGTACGATTAAAATCGACAATAGGTTTCATAATTCAAAGGTCAATCAGATTTTTTTTTATGTTGAGTTATGTTACAACGATAAAATTTGACAGTAAAAGTGTAATATAACGTTTTATAAGGTTTAATGTTAACGAATAGTGATATCAGCTGATTTTTTCCGAAAAGATAATATATTTAGTTTGATACCAAACAAGTAAGATTATTAGTATTCAACAATATTTTTTATTTCTCATAAGAATCATCATTATTCAAGATGCTTCCACTCACATTTAAAATAAAATTCATAGGAAACCTAAGTAATTATTAAGCTTCTTATTCATATCGACTGTGAAATAAAAATAAATGTTAAATAATTACTTCAATATATAGCACATTCAGAACAAACATTGGTAAACAAAAAAGACAACATACCTGACATCTGAATTTTAATCATTGAAAAAGTATTTACGATTTTATCCATGGCCAGTCTTCATTTGGCCTACTTGCGCCAAAACGAGTTTTATCATATCGTTCACTTATTCACGGCACGTACTTGGCATGGGATTAACTTTCCCCCAGAAAAAAATATAATGAAATCCAATCGACGAAAATAGAAGGGATCCAATGCAAATTCAAAAGGTTTGTTCAAAAATGTATAAATAAAGACACAAATATCAATTGTCCTTATTTTACTATTAATATTATATGCCTTAAAATTACTAATTTTATTTGACAGATCAAAATTGAAGTATTCTTAGTCGGGTACAAGAATCGTATTTTTATTTTTAAATACTTAAAGAATTTATTTACTCACTGTTACCTTTTCTTTTCTGTTGAATTTACCTGGTAACAAATCAAGACACGTTTTTAAAAAGATTAGTACAAAACGTGATGTCCTGAATGAAAAAAGTTCTTTTGCTGAATTAAGTGACTGGATTAAAGAAATAGGCGAATTGCTAGATTTTTGTATTTATAATACAAAAATATGTAAATTGAATCACGATTTATGTTCTTTAGATAATACCTAGGTACTTACAATCGTGGGTATTGTTATCAAAACCTTTTATTAAATAAAAAAAAGTCTATAGTATAAAAATGAACAGTGAAAATAAGTTAAGATGTGTTGATTAAATAATGAAAAAATCAAGGAAAAACAATGTTGGTTAAAAATGTATAGCATATTTATACAGAAATTTATAATAAATGTGAATTGAACAAGCCTTAAAAATAAATAAAGAAAATTTAAAGAATTTACTAGTTTTATAATTTCATTGAAAACCGTAATTAAACTTCTACCATAGTTTTAATGTTGCACGAAATGATTGTAAATGATTATTATATATTAATAATTAATTGATAATACATAAAATTGGTAGTGATAAACATGGTTGAAATAAAGTTAAATTTTATTTGTAAAAAAATGTTCATTCTAATTATCAGGGGTCGCTTGTTTAAGCAAGCAGTCATGCAAAAATTATTTACCGTATAGTTAATTATGTTTTAAAAAAGTAACTGTGAAAATATAAGCCTTCATTAAAAATCTTTTAGATATAACTAATGATCAATTTCAATTACTTATTTGGCATTTTTTCCTTTCACTACTATTCACGAACTCTATTTAGCGTTGGCATTTTTATTTATTCTCCAAGGAACAAAGGATTTTCGAATTGGATACAAAGGATACAAGCATTACCTTGCTTTTATCTCAAAATCCTTGCATCCGCAATGGGAGCATAATCGAGAACAAAGGAATTGTAGGTAGGTATAAAAGCCACTGCGAGACTAAAAAAATTACGCTTTATTTCGTTGAATTATTTCAAAATTCTTTAGTGGTTGCCAGAAAAACTTGATATTCATAATTCCTTTCGTGAAATTTCACAAATTACCGGCTTTTGTTTTGGTGGAATTTCTTTGGTCAAATAAATTTAAATTTTATATTATGCGATATTTCTTCTTTTTAAAATCAAGATCTTTCTAAGCCTGATATTTTTCACAGTGATTTTTACCGTATTGAAAAGAAAGTAATTCGAATATAGATTTTTTTGGTGGTAATACTGTTGTAATTATTAAATATTAAAATGACCATCTGACGTAAAACGTAGTTTTGAATATGAATAAAGACATAATTCACGGATAAATAGACTAATAATCCCTTATCGATTGCACCAGTGTTTTCATTGTGATAACTGGGAAGATATAATTTAGGAAACAAGCCCACAGATGACAAGATATATTGGAACACGGTTTGGGTACAAACAAATCTTTTTCTTTATTTAGATTACGTATAAATTAACAAATATAGGATATTTTATGGACAGAAAAATTCGAAACAGAGATTTTATTGCTATAAGAAAGTTAATTGCGGTCGATCAATAAACTATTTTCATTCTCGACGTAACCATAGCTACTGATAAATTAAATTCGTTTTGGTGAATGAATATTTGTATAAATTTGTCAATTTAATGCTACATACAAATGATTATTTTTCTGAAATATTGTCATGCTATTTTATGACGAACGTCATTGATTTTATTTGAATATCTTAGTTAATTACATCTTCTATAAAAAAACATTAAGAGCAAAATAGTATTTAAGTATATTAGAATTGAAGCAGTGCCTAAAATGTAATACTTTAAACAGCACAGTTTTATAAACTGTTGAAAATATACATCGATACAAAGTTATTGTAAAAAATATGTTTGTATTAAAACCGTGTTTCTTTGTGCCACTGTTGAATTTATGCTAGAATACCACCAAAGATATTTTTAACTACATTATTTAACATGGTGTTTAAATGATACATTTAATCTGACTTAAGTCTAAATTTCCCAGTTGATTTGCATTTAATTATCATGAATCATTGAATAGAACAAAGTAAACACTTTTTCAATACTGAAATCACATTTGTTTTGAAACCTCGATCATAGTGCTTCGTATATTGTTTTTTATTTTCATGTATACATTTACTAGATTAAAAAAAAAACTGATAAGCTTTTAGGTAGACAAATACCTCGTATGATATTAAATGTATTATTATTATTATTATTATTATTGACTCTACATCTACATAATGAAACGTCTGGTAGTAAAGTATTTGCCGAATATTGTTGTTCACTTTATATTGATAATTTAATTAGTTCCTGAGAGAGATCGTGGCCTAAGATTGAGACGTGCAAGTGAGTCTAATCGAATTTTAAAGTGTTCGAGCTGCTTTTAGTAGCTGTAAGTCGAATCGGGTGGTGAGAAAATTAGCGACATTATACGTTTTGAGAATTGGAACTTTCAAATAGTACGATACAATAAAGAGACGGTAGCCGATTAGCGATTCTATTAGATAATTGGAACTACCGTTGAAGCTTATTGGATTATTTCTCTAGGAAGATGAGAAAAAATTTATACATAGTTTTACTACAATCAAGATATACTTCTTTATTATTTTTTATCACTTATTTTCAATGAGAACTTTAACTGACGTCATACTCTTTTATAAAAATACTCAATATTATTATGTTTAATCTGAGCAATATTATAAATTAAAAATTTCAAATTTTTTCGTTGTTTAATTATTAAAGATATTTTTATTATCTTATTTGAGAATTCAAAGATTTAAAATAAAACTAAAGCTTCATACTGTAATTATTACTTGTGAAAATAGTAAATATTTTTGTGTTGAGATCAACGCTACATCTAATTGAATAATATTAACTACATCACAAAGCTACACTTACGGTAGCTTACAAGCACCACAAAATAGCACTCAAAGTGGTACTTTTAAATCAAATTTAATTCATTTGTTAATTGAGATTTTGTTTTAAAAATATAAACTACATAGAATTTTTCTACTCTATTTCATAATGTCTTATATTATTGTTGTTTTAAAAAATGATATATTTTTATAAAATATTTTTTTTAACAAAATATTTTTTTTGATACATCTTTAGTTTTCTCATCACCGGAAATAAAAATCATCGTATTTTATTTTTATGGTGAACGTGTATCTGACAGTTAATTTCATAAACGAATCGATCTATGTCTACTTTGAGATAAAATATTATGGCCGTAAGCATGCGTTAAGAAATTCTTTAACGATATCAAAGAAAAATGATGTTATACATCTTGAAAGCAGCCTTCAATTTCCTTAAATTAAATTTATGAGTTGACACAGATGAATAGCTTCAAATTCTTCAAGCAGTATCAGAAATAATCTGTTTAAGCACTTACCGCTTCTCATACAACAAGTATGTACGTTAAAAATGCTTTGACCATAATAATGTATCATACGTGTGATGTTTTCTAACTATGATTCAAATATATTCACATACATATGGCTTCGGATTTCAATTCAAAGCAATCGCCTGACTAGTATAATATGTGAATTAAAATGTAAGGTGTGATTCAATAATAATGTATACATATGTATTTTGTTTTGTTGTGAAAAAATACGTTTATTACGACAACCCTAAAAGTGCTTCTAATTGTTTTTTTTATTAAGGTCCACTCACAATGTGGGGCATATGACTTTCAAATGAATGTATCTTAGCAGAAGTTTTTCTATGAAAAATGTTTGTTACTCAGTCGCTCAACATCTTTTTTTCCAAAAAGAGTAGTAGGGATAGAAAGATAAGGCTAGGAAAGGACTATTGATTAACTAATCGCTATCACTGTGCCCAGTTATTGAAGGATCGTAATAGTGGAAGGGAATTTTTAGAGATCGCAAATACCCAGAATCAGAACTTCGAACAGAAATCGATTGATAAAATAACGCATTCAATAATTTAAAATAACTAATAAATAACGCAACATTTTATTTGTAGCTATGGCAGTTTTAAATTGAAATATTTTTTACCTAATTGAAAAAAAAACGGCCCTCGAATCTCGCAAATTTGGCTAAAATACCGATTTTGAAAAACGAAAATCTCTATATGACACGAATAGTTTTTGTAGGAAACGATTTTCGTGTAGTGGTTTTACCTAAACATGAAACCGTTAATTCGTATAAAATAAAGCTTTTTGAACAATCTAATGTCTTTTTTGAATATTCCCCAATTCCTCAATTCATTAAAAAAGCTAACAGCTCACAGCTTGGAGCATCAAATGTCAGAAATCCTGTACTGGAAATCTTTTATAATTATAATTATTTTAACTCATGGAAACTTTCAAGAATGATTTAATTATAATGTAGAAGAATAATTAATTGCGTTGTATATTTTCATACATTTACTAAATAATTTTTATAACTGCACAACTTACATGATCAATTAATACCTATTTCGATTATGTGAACATACAAATATTTAAAAGGCTAAGGCATCTCACAAAACTTTTATTATGTAAAACATTTAATAGCAGACTGGGTTGGGAAACTATTTTTTATTGTTTAGAATACGCTATTTGTCATGTAGTGTCCCTTCTAGACAACAAAAATAATTTATTATTCTGAAAATTTGTGCCTTCAGTATTTGTAACAATGAAATTTAGCCAGCAAAGATAAATGGTTCAATTGCGTACATATGAATTCTCGTTAGAAATGCCTTGTGATCATACCTTAAATTAATTAAATATTTGAATAGTATATTCACAGACCCAGATGATGGTCTCCTCTCACCAGTTACAAATAACCAGTGTTTCTAAGCAAGTAATACGCTAGTTTTGGGATAAAACGTTTTTTTTTATTTTTTAAACTATCAATTTAAATTCAAAAAATTTGTTTCAAATTTAACATGTAAATAACAAAATTCTAATGTTGAAATATCCAAAAAATAAATTACTTATTTGTACTAATTCCACTTTTATTTCATTTGATCTGGACCAGTTTCACTTATGAAGAGCATTATCAACTGATGAAACTGGCCCTGATAATATTCAGTAAAGTTGTAATTAGTAAAAATAAGTATTTATTTATAATATAATGCCTTTCCACCAAGTATTGATAGTGAACACCCTATAAATTGAACATATGATTGTAATAAAAATAACACATATAAGCAGCGATGGGAGATACATTAAATTATGTTTGATCATATTTGATATTTTTGAGTAAAATAACCTTACTCATGTTGGACACATTTAAAAAAATCGAGCACCGGCTATATTTTAATGGGTCAGTTTAAATTAAAAATGACATTCGATTTTTCCAAATTAAATTTATATTTTTTTAAGATGTAAAAATCTTCTAATGTACTTCGATTTTACAAAACCTAATAAAGATTAAGTGTATCTGGAATCTACTCGTCAACGTAGTCTAATGCTGGAATATAATTGTTAGCTATCTATTCAATTAACTTCAACAACAAGTGAACACGTATGTTCCGTTGTTAACAATTTTTCATAAAAAAATCGAAGTACTTTGACATATGAAACACAGTCTGCATTGATATGTTTGAAATATTTATTTTTAGAAAAATCTTTGAATAAATAATTCGACTTTAAATAATTTAAATACTGTTGTTATATGTATGTTAATTAATGAATATAGTTTTTATTTTCAATATTTACCAGTATAATTAATTATTCTTTGCTTATTTAAACGATATGTGTGTACATAAATATTTTGACTGAATCAAATATTAAAAATTACATATGTATGCATACATCACATTTTAAACTGTCAATTCAAGTACATCCAAGCACTTGAAACCGCGAAAACCCGGGTCATGAATGACAAAACTTGTGTGGATGTCCAACATTTCAAAGATTCAAATTTTACATTGAAATTTCACCAAGCACCTTCAGTCGAAATCTCAAATTATAATTGAAAACCTATTAAGAATGTAATGCATTTGGGAAGGTATTTGGTTTTCCCTATACATGATCTATGTTTTTTTTTGTTTCCGAATTGTGAGATCGTCTTACAAAGTCTTCAAATCTTCAGTAACAGATAGTTACAAAATGCAAAAATAAACGCAAATTTCAGCAAACATTACACATTATAAATTATGCAAGAAACTAATATGAAATTATTAAAGAATCTATAAACAATATTTTATTTTGACATTTACTCATATCTTGTAGCACATTGATTTGTTTGCTTTCAGTAATTTATTAAAAATCTTAAAAACGTGGACCAAAATTTTACTCACCCCTCCAATAGAATATTTATCGGCCGACGCGGTATCGTAAATTCTGCCATATCTTTTAAATATTTTCTTGCAGTAGACATCTACTAAAATTCTCCTTAAGAATTACTTTCCCAGTAACGTTTTTATCATAAATTAAAGTATTTTAGAGTAAAATAAATTTGTTGAATCGGAATCAGCTTTTTATTTTAAAATTTGTCATGAGAAACAAAAATACTGCGCAATTTTTGCAAAAAGTTTTGTTGTGGTTACAACTAATTAAGTACAAAAAATAGAAAAATAATAATTATATAAAAAAAAAAAAAATGCAAAAAAAGCTAGAGACTGTGATCACGAGAAACTACACGGCTTACACTCTCAGCTGAGCAGACTAAGTAAAGAAAAAAAGTGTTTTACAAAAATCTTATGCGAAGTTTGGCCGCCAGACCACCCCAACGTCACCTCTAGGGTATCCAATCCTGGAACCTTTTTGTGATCCCGGGATTTCAGGATTGATTAATTTAACAATAAGGCACTCAACATGAAATCGAGTATAATTTGAGAAAAAATGTTTTGGTGTCGGAATTTTTCATTATTTTATTTAAAATTTCAAAAACCCAGGAAATTGACAATTTTCCAAAAATGCCACCGTGACTCGTTTTTATTTTAGCTCTTCGAAGAATTTGAAAATCTCAAAAGCTATTTACCGATTTGCCCAAAATGTCACCGTGACTCTTTTTTTTTTTACCAAATCCAAAATCCGATAAATTTTCGGGATTTACTAAAAAAATTTCAATCCCGAGGTCCCGGGATGGCTAGTCGCCACAAGCCATTTGTATGTTAAACACATAAACGACAAAAATAATGAATTTACCTATCAAATCACTTCTACCCCATTATCCGACACAAGCATCTGTTCTCGAACTAACTCAGGTCACGTTGGTCTAAAAATGAATACAAGTAAGACCAATGTGATGTGTAACCAAACCTGCCATGACTCTGATAGGACCCTGATTATCGCGGACAGATCATCGAGAGAGTCAACAGCTTCAAATACCTTGGCGTGCATATCCCGGAAGACGGTAGCTCAAAAAAGGAGCTCACCATTCTTCTATTAATGGCTGGAGCCACATTTAACTCAATGGGGACTGTCTGGGACACACAGCTGTACACGATTAAAACCAAATGCCATTTGGTCAACGCTTGCATTCTACCAGTACTGTTTTACGGTAGTAAATCATGGTACCTAGCGAATACTCAAAAAACCGTATACTTGATACCATCATGATGAAGAAAAGATAAATAATTACATATTATGTTTTCGGTACATAAAAAAAAAAAAATCTTAGCTGCTAAGAAATGCGTGATAAGTCAGTAATTAATTAAATAAAAACGAAGTTGCTTTTTAAAAAAAAGTATAGTAAAATAATATACCGTAGGTTGATATATATAAAATATGAATACATTTTTTTAATGAAGTGACCTTAATTCAATCAAGTTAGCTAAGCTAAAGTTGGACATTTTTAGATTTAAAAATATATTTTAATACTGACTAAAATTATGTAAATACGATATTAGTTACTTAATAAACACAAATAAATATTTTTTTATTACTTAATAAAATAAAAGTCTTGCAGCATTTTTATTTTAAAACTCAAGCATACAATCGCTCGGTAGAGTAGTTGTTATATTAAAATATATACAAGTTTTTGTTATGCTATCCTACGGTAAGATAATTATTAATGAATGGTTAAATACTGCATTCCAGTGACTTATATCTTAGATTTATGTAAATATCTACGCTCGTGATTCGGATGACTTGGTTGTCGAAATTCATTACAGCGAAACTGTTTCTCAGCTTTTCGTATTATTCACCATTGCTTTAGCTAAAATTATTATTCAGGTCATAATTAAACCGCCCCTAGAGTTGGGGTCAGAGTTTGAAAGATATCTAAAGCTCACATAGGCTGGTTAATTTAAATGACAAAAAAATGTTTAAAGTTGTATACTTCATTTTTTTTGACAATAAAGAAATTTCATAGTTAGAATTTATATTGTGATATAAATTTTTAAGAATTGATGAATTATCGTCTTCATAAAAAGTCACTGGTTTCTTTATATGGTATAATTATGTAACATTGCAAACACGCTACTTTTGAAGCCCAATGTAGAGATTAAAAAAAAATACAAAAAAAATATATTAAATAAAACCATAATCAATTTTGGTGTTGATTTGGTTGACTATTGAGAATCGGTTTGGCCAAAATTTGAAAAGCTTTATTTTACGAACAATATTTAAATATAGACCAATGAAATATCAAAAGGAAGCTAAAATATTGATTTAAATTTATGATCCATGTCCTCTTCTAATGTAAAGTGTAAAGCTTTAATGGACGTATCTCAATAGAAGTTGTTACTATAAAAACTGTTTTTTACTCTGTTGTTTAATATCTCTTTTTCAAAGAGAGTAGTAGAGATAGAAGAATAGGACTAAGACAAGACGAGTGGCTGAAAAAACGCTCTCACTACGCCCCGTTATATTCAAATTGGAAAGGCTGGAAAGAATATTTAGACATTAAGCATCCATGTCTTCAAAACGAAAATCGATAAATCGAATGACAAATGTTTTTCTTACTTTAGTGTGATCCGCCATGGAAGCCAACGACGTCGATCGCTGCGCCACCAATCCAACAATATTATTGGCTGACGATACTTCTATGTCAACTTTAAAACGATCAAAAAATTAATACATTGATACAATATTTTGTAAAAACACGTCTATATTTTAAAATCGAAAAAAGATTTTCAGTAAAATTAATTTGTTTGATACCTTGAATTGTATCAACATATGGTTGAATTGCTTTATACTACTAAATACATGAATAAAAACATCTTTAAAAAGAAAGAGTTGGAAGTGAATAAAACATATGGCATTGAAAATCTCATTTTAAATTTCATTCTGAAAAATGTTTATGTCTATATCATCCAAAATAAACAATATTGTTCCTATAAATAAAAATAGCGAAATAGAAAGTAAGTATTATTTTTAAGCTGCTTCTGTGAGTAATAAATCACAGAATTTTAGATTTCACTTTCGTGCTCCGTAATACAAAAAACTAAAAGATAAAATAATGAAAAAGCTTCTTTCATTTTCATTCAATTTTAAAGTAGATCTATAAAAAAATAAATATAAGTAATCACCCACACATTATAGCGTTTGTTTTTAATATAATATATATATATATATAAAATATATTTTTATTATCAAAATACTGAATTAAAGTATAATTTAATATGCTGTTGTTATATTTGAAGTGACTGTCAACAAAAATAATGATTAAAAAAGCAAAACACTCTGATGTCAGAGCTTTTTCAGTATTACATAATATGTGTACAAATTTTTAATATACAATGAAATAAAATGAAAACTATTTTTTATGACTGTTTTTTCACATCAAACACTTGGATTTTTTTCTCTACAAAACAGGAATGAATAGTATTTTAGAACCCGAGAATGAGAGTTCGCAAAATTAGTATTATGAATAGTATGTGAAATTTATGAATAAATATTTACAGATTTTTTAAAAATGTACAGACGGCTTTTTTTCCTCAATTGTGTTCTTATACAAAACATCAATAAGCAGAAACTCGATAAAACCAAATCTAAAAATGTCGACATTTGATTAAAAATAACTCAATACAGATTAGCTTTTTTATGTGTCGAATAAATACTTATTTGGACTTTTTTGCCAGTAAAATAAAGCTTTTGTTAAAGATAAAGCCTGTAGATATCAAAACCTTGCTTAAATGACTTTAGTTCAATCAGCTTATTCTTGTTCAGTTGAGATACAACGTTTTATGATTGGCAGCTGAATATTATTTTTTTATCATTCGGGGAATCCGAGTCAACGTATATTTTTACACAAAAGGTGTGTTGGCATTGTTGAAATTGGATAATAAGAACAGTAAAAATGAATAAAAAAAGAGTAAAATACGTTTCTCATTTTATTATTGAAGAATTCTAATATATAAATACATTAGAAATTTATTTTGCACTATTATATGAACCTAGAAAAACCTAACCTGAAGAGTTTTGTAAATTTGTTAGTAAATCATTTTTCGGAGGTTATATTTAATATTTAATCAGATCTATGATGGCAACAAAATTGCAGCAGCAGCGTTTTATTTATTATTAAGAATGGTTCAGTGATAAGCTGAATATATTATTTACTCGAAATATATTAATATTTATTGTGAGTAAAAACTTTGTTTCGCTAAATGTAAAAGTGATTTTATATGCTATACCACTCCCTGTGTTTACTCTGTAATATATCTTTGATCATAAGTTATTTGTGCGAATAGCAAAAAAATGATATTTTTTGTCTTAAACATCGAAAGCAATATAAAATGAATAAAATATGAAACCAATAAACAACGTTTATAATAAAGTATTACTTTATTAATAATTACTCGTAAACTCAATATTTGAGTTTGACTGATGTTAATAAACCACAAAGAACGTGCAAATAAAACAAATTGCTGTTGAATATTGTGAATATTAATTAAATCTTTTGCGTTTAATATTTGCTGACATAATTATAGTCGCACACGCTTAATGGTTTGAAATTTATGTTACCATTTTGGTTGATCAAACAATATATAATTTATCGGTACAAACAATCACAAGCCGCTATGTTAATGCCGTATTCTCTGTTGTCAATATTTTAATAACAGTCAGAAAATTTCCACCAAACATACATTGGAAACTTCAATAAATGTTAAAGCGATTTTCCGTTAACATTTAACGATCACCAGCAAGCAGATAAAACGTATTGTTCCAACTATGTATTGCACAAGTATTGACAGATTTCGTTTCCGTTATATCGCCGCCAAAATTTCATACCTGGAAATTTTATATACATGCTTAATAATATTAGTAATACTAAAGTTGGCACTCAACAGACGTAGCAGAATATGGCACACATAATATTATTTTGTAATGAGGTATACTTTTATTTTATATTGAAAAGAAATGTTATGTACTAATAACACATTTTTCTAATCTTTGCAAATTACTGAATTCGTTGGAAGCAATCATTCTTAATCGAAAATGATCGCATTTAAACAAATAATAACTTTTTGCGCAACATCCATACTGATACATAGATACTCTGAATTAAAAATAAATGTATTGCGATAATTAAATCACATTTAAGTGTCGTAAGAAACATTTTTTTTTATAAATTTTATTTGGAGTTTCTTTTTTAACCAAATAGTTATTTCAATAGTCACAAAAGACTTAAAACTCGTGTTTTTAGATACTAACCTCTTAAAGTGTGTATTTAGTGCTGGAAAAAGTGTCATTCTAAAAGTAATGTTTACTTTTCTTTGAAATTTGAACTCATCCACAATGTCCGTAATATTATTTGTATCGACCAGAACATCGTTTTTATAACAATACGAATAAATTACCACTACAGCAGATATATAATTTTGTTTTAAAAAAAAAAGGTTTTTTTTTGATTTTATTGTAAAGATTAATTATTTTGTATAACTTTCGAAAATTTAATTCAAATATAAGATTGGATACCTCTTTTAATCTCGGATTTGCAATAATTCTAAAAGTATAGAAACTCCACCAAATATATGAAACCTCTTACATGAAACCTACTTGTTAAAAAAAAGTAAATCGTCGAAGTTATAAGGAAACTTTATTGCAACAGCAGTTAACAAATAAAACTACTTTGTGAACATTGCCTTTAAATTGATAGGAATATATTGATTACAGTAACATATTTAAATTTTTTACCATTTACAAAACACTTTTTTTATCATTTTAGTGTTATGTAGTTTTTCTCTTTACGCTGTTGTTTTTATGTTCGTTTTTGGAATATTTCCTATAAAATTGCTTCATAAAATTTTATTTTCTTTCATTTCCACTTGTTCTATCGAACGTGTTGTGTTTGGGACAAAATTTAAATATTTTTGACATTGTTGAGGTTTTATCGAATCTCTTGTTATTAAAATTAAAAATGATAACATACGTTATAACAACTTATCAATGAAAAATACAATAGAAGACATATTATATGATACCAGCTCAAGTAAAATACCTAGTTTCGGTTTGAATGGTTATTATATTGTTATTGCATCAGTACGAAAAGTATCTAGATCTTTATAAGAAAACGCATTAATTATTCACGAGAATAATTAATAAATTGTTAAGCATAAGTTTTAGATGGATCTACAGCCACAAAGAAACTGAGACCATTACTAAAGCAGCACAAAGAATTAAATACGTTATTTACAGCAGAAAAAGATATAAGAAGTTTGTTTATCTAACATTTAACTCGTGACAGTTAGTACTCATTTTCGGCTGATTATTTTTGAATATTATATTGAATATAAAATGTATTAATAAAAATATTATTAAAAAAGTATACATCAATTTTTCAATGATAAATTTACATTGTGACAAAATAAATCATAGTTGATACAGTGCGTGAAGTCAGTGTGTAATACCTGTTGGTAGTGAACGTTCAAATTCACCTCCGGTTTACACGCATTATTCATGCGACATCTGGACCGGTTTGAGTTGTGACCACGTACGCGGTATTTATACGCTATTTTTTTAACAGCCCATGTAAATCTCTTCGAGTTTAAACAAGGAAATCTTTTTTCGGCTTATTCCTTAAGAATATAACCCTGCCTTTCTTTGAAAAAATACGAACTTTCCGCCAGATTATAGCGATTGAAATGTAACGCTATCCTCGTTTTATGCAAAGACTGTTTCGATTTAATAAAGAAAACAGATTAGTCAGAGCAGATTCTCAAACGCTTTGATTAGATTTTTTTTAAAATTAAGATTAGAAAAATTAACCGAATAAAATATAATAGTAAATTCACAAACATGGACAAGGAGATAATAAGTGTCTCAATCAAATATTCAAAACTCAAGAAGTTTCAATCACTTCCACGAATATACTATGGATTTGAATGTACAAAAGAACACACATATATGATTATAAACAACCAGTTTACGTGTAAAATATTATATTCACATATTATAAAGAAAGTTTGACAAATAATTATATATATATGAAATAACTATTTTTATGCTGAATATTGATGTCAATTATGAATATTTTGTCGTTATTTTAAAATTAAATTTATGCAATCATATTGTACCCGAAATACGTAAAAACACAATTTGGATTTGATTAAGCCTCCACGGGAATAGAATTAGTAGCGAATCACATTTATATGTGTTTTCATCGGTATGTGAATCCACAAAATACTACTAAACCTAGGGAAATTAGAACTTTGATCGAATGAGCACAGCTGGCGTGTAAGCCGAATTGCACAAAAGCAATCATTTATAAATCAATCTTGTAATAAAGTTTAGAAGGTACGAAATTTTCACAGGGAAACAGACGAATTCATAATGATCAATCGATGGCAGACTTTAACATATTTTTTTACTTCGCTTAAACAGCAATAACTAAGAAGGAATTTGGTCATTGGTGGATCATTTTTTTCAGATGTTTATAGTTTTTTATAATTCTTTATTGTCAATGAAAAATTTCACTTTTCGCTATATATATTCAGTTGTATTTAATCTCTTAATAAATAATAAAATAATAATACGAGTAATTATAATTTACGATTTTATGCATTTGCCTAAGTAAGTTTTACAAATTCTTTGCTTCAATTTTTGCAAGCTATTTCCGTTACCAAAATGAAGACAAATATGTTATTTTAATAGAGCCAATCTCACTTAACTCTATACGGTGATTTCAATTTTTAAATTTTAACCTAAGCAAGAAATCAATAAAATTCACTGTGGTTTATTAAATTAATGTTGCTTTTTTTAAAAAAAATATGGCATTTTTATTTTAACACTAGTCTTTGTCAGTTTCATTCAAGATCGTCTTAGAAAATCGTGGCAATGTTAGGAAAATTAAGGCTATAGGAAAACCTTCTGAGCTTGACGGTTATTAATTTTTTCAGAAGCTTAAAATGTGATTTATATCAGAGAACAAAAACATTATAGAGTTTCTTACGACTGTATTTACTTTTGTAGTTTATTTAATTCAATACATAATTTTGATTTTGGTTAAAAAACATGGCCAAAACCAATTCATAGAATAAAAAAATATATAATATTAAAAATGTTGCGATAAATAATTCATGAGGAGCGTTATTTTTACGGTAGGATTCCATTCAAATTTCACAGCGCGTTGAAGTCATTTCATTATTACTTTTTATCTTTGGGGATATTAAAGAACAGTGTTCCTATCAATATTTCAGTGATCGATTTTTTGAATAATAAAATGGGCTTCAGAGAGCTCATATAAAATACAATTTTAAAACACAAACACGAAGATTTTCCATATAAAACGAAAGGCGTCTCTGTATTTCGGCCATTATTTTAAATATTCTATTCCGTTATTCCCACTAGACTACTTTACAACAAAAAGAAAATTGCCAAGCCTCAAACAATCCCTATACATTCGATGCATTATTAATGCCTTGCCTTCACTTTGCAAAGAGGGAAAAGTATTAAAAGCGGAAGCTGAGGAGTGTGAGTACTTGTCATTTCTTGCTTGCGTCAAAAACAAACTTGATAAGATGGCCGGTTTACTTAGCAAGTAGAGAGATAATTATCAAGAAATCGTATAATTTTTTAATTAGTCGTTCTGACCGCAAAGAGATTATATTTCTGTTTGACGCATGAGCGGGAAATGTTAAAAACACTTTTTGCTCGCAAACATACCCCTTCAACTATTCAATGTAATGATTCAGTCGCTTGTGTATTGTATTTTGTGTATTCATGTATTTTTACTGAAGAAAAATAAAATATTTAAGCTCCATAATTACTCAATTATTGAAGATTACAATCGCATATTGAATTCTAGTAGGATGAATTCTATACAATAAAAGAGAAAAGGTGAACAGTAGCGGCGTGACATTTTCATATGTCATTTTGAGTGCCACGTCTAGAGCATTTGTGCAATTTTCAACATTCCACTATACAATGTTAAAATTTTTATAAATTGATGGGCTATCTTTTACGAACTTAACAGCTTAACGCCCGCTAATTTTGCGAAAAATTCGCAAACAATTGTAATTTTACTAAATTTACTATAATTTGTAAACCAATTGAGATATCTTTAGCAAATTTAATTTTATAGCTTCCCGATACTTTGCCGCATAAATAAATGTCATTTGAGCAGTGGTTCTTTATCTGTATATGGCATACTTATGTTGCGTAGTGAAAAAACCTAAATCTACTAAAAGATCTTCTCTTAAAATATGCAAAACCTACTTTTTCACATTGTTTTCTTTACTTTTATGTTGATATATATTATAACTTATTTGGAAAAACTCTTTAAATCAAAACAAACCAGAAACGATTTATAAATCAAATATTTAAACAGAACGTAAAATAATATTATGAAAAATCACATACGAAAAAAAAAAGTCTACCGTTTAGGGGTGTTTTTTCACGAAATAGTTTTGCATAATAATAATTTATTTTTTGTTAAATAATACGTCAATATGTGTACTACTATCTCTCGTTAACATTTGAAATCAAACTCGATCCTAACCAAGTGATTTTTCAATATAATGGAATGTATGACGTAGGACACGTATAAAATGATGTTGTAAACGATGATATTTTCAGCTTTTAACAAAAAAGTTTTTTCATTTGCTAGCATCAAAATAGCGTTTAAGGCTAAATGACTTAATAGTGTCAAAAGTAATATTTTTTTACAAAATATAAAGTTATTTGTAGATTTTTCATTGACGAGCTAATTTTTAAATTCCTAAATTCACAGTTCACCTCAACTTTACGTAACATAAAAGTATTAGTTATGAAATTTCAAGGTTTGTTACATCGGAAAATGTCATCGAAAATATAATAATGAGAAATACATCTTCTATTTGGTTTAAGGTAAGGTAACTGACTATATATGAGGCAGAGGCAGTCAATAAACTACAGCACCATTAGCAACTGAAAACGAATAATAACACAGCTTGTAAAAATAAAATAGTATTGGTATATCCATACATATCGTCGTCCATTTTATTCTACTCAAATCAATCCTAGTTTGGTTATCAAAGGCCTTATGAATTTCCGTTCCTGAAAGTTAATTAACGGTAAAGTAAAAACTGAAAATTTTTAGCGCTTGAGTAAAACGTCGAATACCAAAAAAGTTCGTTATGTGATTAGTTGATATGTAAAAAATATAAAAATCATATTATTTACAAGTACAACACACGGTTTTCATATTTAAAAAAAAATAAGAAAAGACTATTGAAAAACAAATTTGTTGTATAATATTATTAAGTGAGAACAAATATCCAATCAAGTAAAAAATGCGTACCCGGATTTCAAATAAAAAATAGTTATTTAGATGTATTTACCGTGCTATATATTGAAAATAAAACATGCAGAAAAGCTTCAAAAGATTATTTGAGTAAATTTTCCTCGTATTTTTTGTTTCACGTATTTACAGAGTTAATGATGACATACTTAAAAGCTTTTATTTTTTACATGAATATGAACTTTAAAAATGATACCCAGATCTTTACGCTACAGAAATACTTTAAGTAGAAAATATTTATAATAAAAACACGAAGATTAATAAAAATCACAAAATGAAATTTTGGAAAAAAGTTGCTGGATTATTTTGCTATAATATTATTTAATTGCTTTTTATTATTTAAAATGGTTTTCGATTTAAGTTATGTAAAATCATGTGTTAAAAGAAAGTGTGTGAGGTATTTATATTTGTATTTATATTGTATATTATATTTGAAAAAAATAATATTATTATATTATTACATGATATGCTGTTCATATCTAAGACGTCAGAAAGAACAGTATTCAAAAAGTTTGAGGATATTAAATGTCACATATGTATTGCATTCAATACAATTTGCTCTAATTTGGCGGTTTCAACTGCCGGACCACTTAGGTAGAGATAGCACTACGCTTGTCAGCTTAAAAACTAAACAAAACATTTGATGATCTTTCTTACAAATAGGATTTCGATAACATTGTGAACGTTGGCCGTGAATATTATCATAACGGGTAGATGTGAGAATTCACCATGGATAACACTAATCATTTATTCCAGCAAAAATGGGATTGTGAAATTTACTCTAATCGTTCAAATTATGTACACTCCCACAGATTTTGTCACTAACAACCCGGGTTTCGCCTTTCGGCATCTTCAGGCGTTCAAGTGCACGGATGAACTTGAACTGACGCTTAGTAAATGAGTGTTTCGTGCGTCAGTTAAAGTTCATCCGTGCACTTAAACGTCTGAAGATGCCGAAAGGCGAAACTCGGGTCATTAGTGACAAAATCTGTGGGAGTGTACATAATTTGAAAGATTTAAATTTAATATTGAAATTTCACCAAGCACCATCAGTCGTTAAATTAAACCTACTCTAGTTCCTGCCAGACATCTTTGCTAGGGTTTTATCCAGCAACATCACTATTGACAATTTGAAAGAAAAAATGTGCTTTATTATTAATACTTTTACGTTTTATGGGATTGTCGTGATTAAGTGAGGAAGTCTCATTTCCTAATATTTTTTGACGCCGAATACTTCTCAGCATATAAAATTTCATTGAATAATATTTTCAATGCAATATACACTTAAATATAAGATATTTATACCTATATCTCAAAATGTTTTTACTTGAAAAAAAAATGTAATATATATTTTAAAGTATTTTCTTTTCAAGTAAGCACACTTAAGATTTAAAATGAGCGTCAGTTTTCTTTTTATTCGTTACTTAATCGTTGGGTTTGAATAATTGTATTAGTCTGTTTTTGGCTTTTATGTTTTGCAAGATTTTCATTTCAAGTAAATTAAGCAATAATGATGCGTCATGTTTCAATCCATTAAGGTTTTATTGATAAAAAAACGTTTTATTTATATTGTTTTTAAACACTAATTTCATTTCGTTGTGAGTGAAAAAATAACATTTTTCTTCAACAAACTTGAAACTTGAATAAACTTAACATTTTACTTAAATAATAATTGATGAAGTAATAATGACAATATTATTTAATCATTAGAACTCTAAGCAGCGCCAGCTATGTTTTTCAATGCATTTTATTTTACTAAAAAAAGTTATTGACATTTTTTTAAAAATACATTCTCTTTTATTGCTACAGGCAATATACTGTAATTAATATTTCAGACATCATTTGTCTGTTCTGGTTTTAAAAATAAATACAATATATGACATTACCGTTAATAATTGCAAATGTAAAAGATATTTTGAAATGTAAACATCAATTGACATACGTATTATGAAGTGTTTTATGTCACTTGAAATCAACTCAAGAATAAAAGACATAACGCGTATATCTATGCCCATAACTTCGAATGTCAATTATACATCCTAATGAGAAATTGATCTTGTAAGTAGGTATTCAAATCCAAGACAAACTAATTTCAAGGGTAAGAGATTTACCCTAGAGATCGGATATTCAACTATCGAGGGAATATTAAGACCGGAACTTAACTGTGTATATAGTGTGTCTTAAGGCCAGAGAGAAAATTGTTTGAGATAACCAAGATTGTCTTCGGACTATAGCACTAGATATCCAGAATAAAATTTCGTTAAGTAAATTTAGCTTGTTTAATAAATTCTAGATGTTGTTAATTTGACGGTTAAATAAACACAAACAACTAAAAATAGATTGTTTGAAGAATATATGACAACATTTGAAAATCCATTTTAACAAATTTCAGTACTTAGAACAAAACATATTTATATAAATAATACAATTAGTCTTGTATGGAAAATTGTTTAGTAAAAGTGTATTCAATTTTACTAAGCAATTTTATTTTCATAGCATACAAAGACTGTGTATGTTTAAATACAATAATGCATGAATATAAACCATATTGTGATGCCGTTATCTATAGCTTTGAAGCTCGTGCGTTATTTTCATGAACTCTGTAGCCATAAAGCTTCAGATAGCTGTATGCAAAGTTTCAACTTTGCTCATAATGTGAAAAGCAATAACATATGCCTTCAAGGTGTATAGCGATGAACATTGTATGCTAGTCTAATATTTTAGCAAACATCTAAGTTTAACGTTTAGCATCTTGAGCATATAAAAATTGCGTACGCTTATAGGCACGTCTTGAAAATTTATTTACGTTTCGTGATAATGAAAATTTTACAATTTCATTTAAAGTTTATTGTTTAATTATTTCACTCTCTGAAGAAGTATACTAACTAATTATACTAAAAGTTGAAGGGGAATGGCTTAAAAGAGATTATGTAATTAAATATTTAGCTTTTTCTATGGTAGCTTCATTGTGACAAAAGTGGACAGTAATAGCATTTTAATTCCGTTTTTCAAATCTTTATTTTATGATTTAAAATTAATCAATTAAATATATTCAAGCGTTTTTTTATATTTTGACAATTATGTTCAGTGTTCAGTTTTACTAATTCTATTTTTTAAAAATACCCATGTATGCTTTCAGTTAAATATAGTAAGAAATTTTATGATTATGATTATTAAAATATTTAATATGATTATTATTCCTGTCACAAAAAGGATAACAAAAATACTTTTCATAAAGTATTTTGTACCCTTTTATATAAGAAAACTGTTTTTTATTTTTAAATAGTGTGTATACATTGGCTTCACCTAGTGATTGACCGTTTACAGTATTTTCATAGAAACCGAATAGGTGAAAAGTTCTTACGCGATCAGTAAAATTGAATGTTAAAGAACTTCGAGAAATTTTGTTTAACCTTGCAATATATTTGCGTGAAGAGTTAGCAGTTCACATTTTTAAATTGATTTGATTCCTTTTGAAACCATTGGATATTAATATTTACAGGTCATACAAATACTATATATTTTGGTTATATTGATATATATAAATTTATTATTAAATTATCTTACTTAACAAATATAAATATTCGGTCTATTTTGCAATTTAGGAAAAAATTATGTCAATATGATTTTGAAGTTCATTCATTAATCATATTCGCGTTATTATCATGTTGTGTTCACTAATTTGGGCATGATGAAAACGTTGTGCAAAAAGTCGCGACACTGTATTGTGTGTAAAAAAAATGTGACAGGCGTAATTACAGGTTAATTTTGTAGTATGTATACGCAACACAACGGTGACTTCTTAACGATGAATGATTGCATTCGTCGAGCAGGAGTGTTGAACAGCTTCACATCATCATATCTAATTACAATTTAGCGTGCAATAGGAACTTTTAGCGTCGTAAAATCTGGAACAAAATTAACATCACAAAGAATTTTAATAGCTATACATAAAATATACTTTCCATACTTATTTAATATTTTTTTTTGTTAAAAGCAGTATCGCCAATGCGTTCTTAATTCCAATCGATACTAAAAATTATAATTAAATAAAGATATTTATAGAAAATGCTAAGAATATAACTTCATGACATGGACTGAGAAAACTGTTCAAAAATTCAACATCAAGATAGTGATCGGTATACAGGGCTTAATACAAACAATTAAAGCAATACATTTATTTTAATTTAAAGTTTGCATCCTCAGTATATCATTAATAATAAAAGATATCAAAAAATCAATTTGTGAATTGAACAAACTTTTGTATATAACTATCTATGTATTATCTTGCGTTTAATTTTATTGTATTTGTCATTACAGAACGTTCGTTCACTGATGGAATTCGTATGTGACGATTTTATAAAATTGTGAAATAACTTATACAACAAATTTAACTTAATTTTTGGTAATATAATATTGTTAATAAGAAACAGCCTTTTGAGTGAACAGTAAATAAAAAATATATATAATGTAAATGTTATATAAGCATTATTGTAGCCGATGAAAAACAGAACATACATACAATATAAAGGATATAATAACCTACATAAAATAATCTATAGTATATAAAAAGATATTAAGTATTTAAAAAAAAAATGACATTCTAAGCTCTTTTGCCTTCTATTAGGGATCTCAAGGACAATCAATAAAACTCTTTTTTCACACTCATTTACCAAAACACTAAGTTAATACGTGATTTTTTACTGTTTTTCTAGTTGGCTCAACTCACCTCTCGAGAGCAGAAATGATAGTTTAAAAGGTTTTTTATTTTAATCAAAACCGTTAACATCATAAAAATTATTTAATTTATCAATTGCTGTAAAGAGTTATGATATATAGTCGATTGTCCGATAAACTTTAATGTTTTATATTTATTATACAATGCTATATATATCATGAAAATAAAATATAAACTGTGATTACTTTTCGAGAAAAATAATCTTTTTTTTACCAATTAAGATGTCATTTCCATTACTACGCTCTTTTTTAAAATGGAAACTGCACTTAATATTACTTTTCTTAAAAGGTGGTGTCAAAAGACTAAAGGTCATATTATAACATCATTTATGCTACATACTTGTAACGAAATATGTATTGCACTTAATGCAGCACAATAATTTATTACGAAACATTAAAATGTAAGCTATATTTTAGTAACAAAAAATTCAGCAAGCACAGCGAAACTATTATTTTAGCTTTTTATTTGACCATTAGTCAAACAAAAAAGTATAAAACAAAACTACAATAAAGCATGGCTGTAATTCAAGTTATGATATTTAAGAAACCAAGTCGAAAATAGTTTTCAGTTAGCTTTTACAAAGAGTAGGAAATAGGACGTGAGTTTTGTAAAATTTATTCCATTTGCTGACGCGGAATAAAAAGTGTCTGAGTTGGTTGCAGCTTTTATTCAGAGTGGTCTTTCACAACAGCAGTAGTACGTGGAAAATTATTTATAAAAAATGAAATACATTCGTGTGTTATTTATACTTCACATGTCTTTTTAAAACAGCTTATTTATTTTCGAAAATTGTATTAAGCATAACTATAAAAGACTAATAATAATAATAAAAAATGAAGCTTCTGTTGGACTTTCATAGCTAACTTATAATGTAGAAATTAATATTTTTTCCGTCGCCCTTAAAAAATCTGTTTATTTTGTCACAAAATCGTTTTGACAGATAAATGCTTAATATGCATCCCAATGTTAGATCGAAAGATTTTTTAATGTCTTATTTTTCAAATGCGATGACCTGTTGTTGGTTGCACGCGTTTAATGATATTTTATTGACGAATCAAAAAAATATTGAAAAAATGTCCAGCTTGAATAATTGGTTTTTGATTTTGGTCTAAAAACTAGCAATGTTTTAATTTTTATAATATAACGTCGTTTTGCTTAGATTTTATACACAAAAGAAGTACCGTTTATACAATTCTAAAGCATCGAATAATAGTAAAAAGTATGTTTTATATTAAATTGTGCAAAAGGAGAAAAAAAACCATCGGTGGGTATGCCGAAAATTCTGTAATGTCGAGATGGAACGGAATTTTGAAGTTTCGTAAAATAGTTCAACATTTAAAAAAATGTGAAATGAGGCAAATATTTTTTTGAAAAAATATATATTTTTAAATGAAAATTAATTTGAGAGTAAAATTGAACGCTTCAACTAAGTAGTATTCATCCTTCTCATTATAGCGTTTTACTTATTGATGTAAAACGCCGGGCTTGAGTTAAGCCTACTGACCCAAGGGTCCTAGTCTAAATTTTGTAAAACCGGATTTTAGAAGAGATTTAAGCGGACGATTTCAAGCTAGGGCAGTAATGACCTTAAATGGATATTGCAGAAATACATGTCGTAATTATTTTAATCTCAAAGACATTAATTTTTTACCGGATGTCTTTTCGTTTTCATTAAATTTTAACCAAATTTGAATAGGTGCCCCGAAAAAAAGATGATTTGAAAACAGCTTAAAATTTAATTGTCTTCCATATGTTTTTGTATTACCCCCAAGCTGAATGAATTGTTGACTATCTACTCACTATTAATGTTATGGTATTCAACGTTGTAAGCCGGATCTATTATAAAACAAAGTTGTTTTATGTTCTTTCAAATGTTTACCGTGATTGTCTTACGAGAAAATATCGAAATTTAGTTAATATTCAATAAAGTATACCGTACTAAGTTTGCGAAATATTAAATAATTAATAAATGTTCATTTATTGGTTATCGATTATTAAAAAAACATTATTTGCCAAAAATTGCATATAATGAAATAAGATTTTCAAAATCAAATGTGTTGTTTATTTTTTGGTATTCTAACGGATACATTGATATATGTATACTATGAATTTATTAGCTGTCGTTTATATTATGAGTCTGGTAAAAGAAAAACTAACACGAGCTAGGAAATAAAATATTAAACGTTTTTATGAAACGATAGTCATTTTGCACTATCAGTAGTATAATGGAGGAAGATAATCTGGGGCTTAATGATCAATCTCTAGAAATGAAGAACATAACCAAGAAGAAATAATATATATAATTCTTTGATATCAACCTATCGGCTATCATATTTTTTGTGAGTCTTCTCCCATAGATGTAAGTCGATAGAAAAATTATAGCATCATAATGGTATTTTTTGTTACTTGTGCTCTTTTATCGATTGTATTTTTTTTTTGTTTCTCCAGAGATATTTTGACAGTGGTTGTACATACTTGTATTTATTTACATGGATAATCCACCGCCTCCAGTAGGAGCCTTGCGGCCGCTGATTACCTCTAGGGGAAACCTAGATTATCCATTCATTGTGGCTTGTCCTCTGTTACTTTAGATAAATAACTTTTCAAATGTTATTATGCGTAAACAATTACACGTAATTAAACAGAATTTTAATACAGATATTGTAAAATATGTTTAGATTTGAACATTGTAATTGTGTATTTTTTAAAAATATTTTAATCTTTCGGAATATTTATTATGGATATATTCACCTTAACAAATAAATATGCCACATCATAAAAATGTATTAGGAGTAGACTTTATCTGAATAACTCAAAATTCAGTTCTCACAATGTTCAGTCGAGTAAAATTAATTTCGATGAATGCATATACGATATAACTCTTTGGAAACTCCTAATATTTTTTTTTATCATAAAATAAAGATTATGATATTTTTTAATGTTAACTCATTTAACATTGTCTTAACCCATTACCTGCCAGATTTTTTTTCCCGCTTTTTTTGCAATATATGTGTTCCTTTTTACTGAAAAATAGGTTTGGTAAAATATTTTGACGAAAAAAACATTTTACCCCCATAAAAAGTAAGTTTTTATAAATGTTCCCAAATGGGGATCATGGCATATGGCGTGTAAAAAAACATATACATATTGAATAGTCAAATTTCTTTTTTCATAATTTTGTTATCTTTTATTGGACAGTTATTCATTCAACTATATCGTACTGTGCCCGTAACAGTAATATTTCTATCACTTAACAGTCTCATTAACTCAAAACTGATAAAAAGGTTATCGAAATAAAAAAAAATGGTTGGATGGATTATCGATTTTAGAAATATTTCTCATTATGACTGACGTTCCTAGTCCCATTTCTTGGTATCTCCCTCATGTATTCCTTGATATAATTCAGCATAGAAGCAATATCCAGTTTCGCTAAAACACATTGCCCATTGCTTGAATCCAAAACGTTTAGGTTTTCGTCTTATAAATTGTTTGAAATAAAGATGGCCATAATATCGAATTATTTGTTCATCAATACTAATATTTGTAGAAAAAACTCAAAATTTTAGAAACAGTTTGTTCATCATATCAAGTAATGAACCAATATAAAAAAATGTCTGTACATTGCTTCTAGATTAATTCGGCATTGTCATTGAAGTGTAAATTTCTTTTTATCTCCAAATATCGGTTTCGTGACAAACATTTCCTTACACATTGAATAGATAAACCCTCGTCCTCGCACCTGTACATTTGTTCCTGGGGCAAAGAATGATATCCAGTTAGCAATAAAACCCCTAAAAAAATTCTTAGACAGTCTGGTGAAAAAATTGAAACCATGGCGGTTATTTTGGGATGCATACAATGTACTTTGTTTTACTATATGTTCCATTATATTTTCCTCAAATAATGTCTCCAATACTTTCACAAGAGATTTTCATTTCAGAATTTGTACTATATATTTCATATTGCTTAAAATTTCATCATCTTGTCTCATTTTTTTTTGAAAATTCTGGTCTTATATTTTTCCAAAGCGATTAAGATTTTTTAATTTTAGATTTAGATAGGGAGATCTTCTGAATTTATGAAGGTGATGTACTTACATTATTTTTTCCCAAAGTGGAAGCTTCTATTGGTAGAAAGCTTGAATGAATTATGACTCTGCCTGGAACATCTTTTGGCTAAGTGTCTTCTGAAGTATACGTCACCGATTTCTCCTATATCTAGCCGACGGTATAGGGTGGATGTTCAACAAGGTCTATCTCAGGATCTGATTCTTCGTCAACCATAAAATTTGGATCATTGACTATTTATTCCAATTCAGAAAGCGAATAAAATTTTCTCGTGCGCATATCTACAAATTAGTAAAAAATAAAATAAAGCACATGTATCAAATATTTTACACGGCATCCGCCATGATCCCCAAATGGGAACATGCGATAAAACAGTAATAAAGTTGACTGCGATTTTTAATTTATTTATAGCTAAGCATTAACATTTACTATAACCTGTATATTAGTCATGCGCGAAATAACAACTTAAAATTTAAAGAAACAATACAAAAAATATATTATACAAAAGTCACGTTTTACCTTTTTACGATTTACCTTAATATTTTAACTTTTAGCACTTATAACTCTTATCTTATAATGCTATTGCAAATTATTTTCTGTGAAGATGGTGCTACAGACTCTTCTGAACGTAACTGTGTTAATAGTAAAAATATTCCAGCGAGTACTACCAACTGCAGAGCAATAATAGTCGCGTACCCCAAATGGGGATCATGGCAGGTAACGGGTTAAATACGATTTGTGTCGGTAAAAAAAATATAGTTACTGAGTTTCAAAAATATAATGCCATACATTTATTATTAAAAGATTTTTTTAGATTTTCAGGTTCTCATTTTTATTTTCATAATTTAATTGATTTCAGAATTTCTTTAGAAAATGGTAGATTGTATGTTCAATGAGAAATTTTTATTAACAAAAATTAAACTGGGTTAAAAAAACGAGTATATTTATATTTTTTTTTGATTTATCAAGTACTACACAAATAGCATCTAGAGAAGCAGTTATCAAATCGTAAATAATATTCACTCAATTTATGTGTGAAATCTGTTTCAACAATTAATACATCGTTTTTCTATGAACGTTTTAATTATTATCTTGCCAAAAAACTTCACTGGTGCCGTAAGGCGTAAAGCAGGGGTTCCCAACCTTTTTGTACTCTAGAGCGCATTCTAAAATATCGGTAGGGTGGTAGGCACCACCTATTACTATATAATAAACAAAAATGTTTCAAAATAATAATATTTACAAAACGTAAACAAAAAACACAAATACAAAGAAAACATTTTATAAAAAAATATAATATCAATCTGTCAGTGTGATCTTTGGCATTGCATATCATTGGCCAGTGCCTCATAATTAGAAGAGTATGACGATAATCCTGTTGGCAAACAATCATATTCAGATTCTCATCGGTGAGTCAAAATCTATATCTTAATTTTATTAAGTTCATGTTTGAAAACAATGATTGGCATAAATATGTCGAACCGAAAAATGATTTAATTTTATATGCCGCTTTTTTCAAAAATGGGAACTTTTCTCTGTCCACTGTATTCCAAAAGTCCTCTGATATTAATGATGTTAGCAAAATATCATTCTTAAGGTCCAAAATTTCTACTAGTTCTTCTGCCTTCCCTTGAACAAGATCTGCAATACATGCGGCCATTTCCATTACATTTATTTGACAAGTAAAAGGATTGATACAGAAGGAAACAATTGGCTCGATATTTGTAAACTGCAGAAATCTCTCTTCAAACTGTTTTTTAAGCACTCGAAGGTGCTTAATAAATAATGACCCGTTTAATTCATTGTTACCTAGCATTTTCTTCATATGTGGGAAATGCACGAGAGACTTGATCTGCAGATGTTATATCAACAAAACCAATTGAGCTTTAAATGACTTTACAGAGCTTATCATTTCAGCTATATTTTTGTCTTTTCCCCGCAACTACAAATTTAAAGAAATCAATTTTTCCATTTCCAAAATTTTAAAACTCTAACAAATAAATAAAAAAAAATACATTTTTAATTAGTGTTTATGAACAAATTCTGTCACGGTGGAATAGTAGCGGGCACACAAGAATCGTTACGCGGGCGCCATGGTGCCCGCGAGCACGGGGTTGGGAATCCCTGGTGTAAAGCATTACAAAAAATAAGTTTATTTGAAATGTTTGAAAATAGTTTTTTATGGAATAAAATTTTAGTCATTCATACTTTTTTATCGATACACTGCTAAGATCGTTTTTGTTGTATCGTGATTGATTGTTGTAAGTGAACAAGACATCACTTTGTATATCTATAATGCTTATGCAAGGTATTTTTATTTAAAAAAAAAATTGATTAAGTATATATAAAAAAAATACACTTAATTTTTGAAATAGTTCTCAATAATTGATATATTTGATTTTTCTGAAATGAAGAAACGTTTGATAACGTTTTCTTATTTCCATGATAAAATAAATATTTTTCCTTTCTAAGTAAAAAAAATGCATGCGAATTATTAATTTTTTGTGAAAAATGCAATTTTCCCTTAAAATTTACGCTATCCACATGAGACTTGAATATTTTGCGCAACTTTCACCGATATTATTTCTTACTGAATAAAGGTTGTAATAAACTTACTTCCACAAGACGACGAGAGATGGCAGTACATGGTAAAGATCGTACTGTTAAAAGCTTAGTTTTGTAAAACAAAATTCTTTAGCTTTTTAATAAATGATTATAAATAATTAAAAGAAAAATTAAAATTCATTATTATGATTAAACTAAAAATAATACTTTTTTTCTTTCAAGGTGAGTCAAGTAACAGTTTTTTTTGGTGAGTCAAGTTATCATGTAAAACAAACAATTTTATTTGTTGTGCAAAGCAATAATTAATTTTGATAACAATATCTACTTTTGAGAAGATGAATGATTTTTTAATGAATTATTCTGTGCTTGAAAATATTGAAAAAAAATTTTTTATACAAAATAAAATATATAATGTACAAAAACATCGAGCCGTTCTTCGTTTCGTTTAAAGTGTATGAAATAGGTAATTAATTATAATATGAATTTATTTCATAATGCATTACGTAGGACTCTAGGTTTGAAATTGACAATCTGCAGAACGCTCGTTGTTTTCATTATTTGATTTAAGCACTTGGTAATACACCCAGCAACGGTTTTAAATCAAGAGATTACAACAATCTGCATACCGAATATTCTTAAAATAAACACTTCTTAGAAGCAAATAAAAACAAAATATAGTTCATATTGTACAAATGTACGCGTAATGAATATTGATACATATAGTTTTGACGATGAAATGAAAGCCCGTCGAGCTTATGCCATTATATTGTTCGTTTAATATTATACATGATTATTAAATTTAATATATTACTGATATTGAATATTGCATAATAATCAAAGATAGATGATGGAATTTGGAAACAAAGAATATCGATGTTCATACGATGAAGAGGCATATATTTATAAAACGTTATCAATCACTTATTAACACTTCTATACTACTGATTTTTGCTAGTACAAAAAGGACATTTTAAATGACTGATTCTTTTTGAAATGAAACAAATATTTTTTTAGTATCGATGGTATTGAAAATCAAAATAAAAATTAGATTTCATACATGTCAATAATTTTAAATGTAAATTTAGTTTTAAAGTTTCTTAGCCCTCACTCTATGTAGATTATCCCTTCAATGCATTACGTGGCTAACTGCCTTTGAAAGGCACTAACCACCTCATTTATTTTATCCACGCAGATTCACTTTATAAAGGATTTTTTTCGTAAATTTACAGTAAGCGATGTGAGAAAGTTGATTTTATGAGAGCATTTTTTTGTTGAAACGTAACGTATACTTACTTATTCACAAGAATAAGAATGGGTACTTAAAACCAGACTTTTGATCTGAAATTTTGCGAGAAGATTATTGCAGTATCGTTGAAAACTTTTGGCGAATGTTTCAAAATTTACATGGATACAAAAGTATTTAATAAAAATAGTTTGATTGTTAAGTTAAATGAACTTTTCAAAATGTATCCTGGTCACTATTAATTTCTTCAATATAAAATTAAAAGGTGTTAAGTCAGATTTAAAATTAACATTGCATCCGTTTATTAAAAAGTATTTTTATATACAATGTTTATTTAAAAGTTTAATAAACTAAACATTAGTAACCTAAAATAAATACGCTTGATAAAATGCCATAAAATTTATGGCTCATACAAAGGTGGTTAGTAGAGACGATATAGGTAGGCAAGATATCTTCGCTTGGCTATAAAAATCAACTAGTATCGTGTGCTATTAAAGTATATTTCCATCAATTAAATCCAATGTTTGTCCAATAACTGAACTATAATAAAATGTTAAGAAAATATGAATTATGAAAACATCATAACCTCAACGAAAACTAAATATAGTAAATTTTATATGAAAACATGCATTTCAATAATTGTTTATTATCAGTAAAATTGATTGTTTTTAAAATGGAAGAAAGTTTAAAACATGGTTATTATAATCTCGCGATGTTGTAAATCAATATGTATGGAAATATTTGATTATTGAAAATAATATTATAATAATAATAATAATATAAATTAATAATAATAATAATATAAAATAATAATAATAATATATAAATGAAGTATTGCGAGTTTTTGTAAAAAGTGCTTAAAAATAAAATTCATCAGGTATAATATAAAGGAATACACTTTAAAAAAGGAAAATATAGAAGAGTATTGAAAAATATTAATACCCGAAGTAAAAGTTTGTGTTGATTTATAGCGCAATCGATGAATCCGCGATATCTGCTATCTAGAGAGCTTTATCCGCTAAAGTTTTCTGCATCAGAAAGTGGAGTCAATAAATCATTTCTTTCCATCGTACATAACGATCTAAAAACGTTCGTTCAAAAGTGAACTCTGCCAAACCAACTTTTAAACTTTATTTAACATGAAAATTGAATATTTTATTTGTTTTCGGCTTATAGGTCAACCATGCAGTAGATCTGGACAATTTTTAACCGCTATATTCGTTCCGCAACACTTGGACTACGCAGTTTTATTAAATAATTAAAGTATTTGGAAAAATTAATATTGCTATTAATATAAAATTATATACGAATGAAAATAAAATCTATTCATTGCTTTATAATTTATACAGTGATCAAAAATTGTTTCTCTCAGCAAATGAGCATTTTGAATACTTTAAATTATATGCAAGCAAATCATATGATTGAAATTATTTGTGATTAATTAAATAGTTTATGATAGTGGAATGATTTTTTGGTTAAAGCTCCAGATAAAAAAAAA
Organism: Himalopsyche anomala; assembly: GCA_031772345.1. Classification (NCBI taxonomy): domain Eukaryota; kingdom Metazoa; phylum Arthropoda; class Insecta; order Trichoptera; family Rhyacophilidae; genus Himalopsyche; species Himalopsyche anomala. The sequence continues at coordinate 19,162,901 of CM062821.1, read as the reverse complement.
TGTTAGACAAATTTACTTAACTGGCAAATTACTTTTTCGGACCAAGAAAGTTCATTTTTTTTTTGGTCATATTTTAAAATTGTAGTAAATCAATAAAGTATAGGTCAGTAAAATATAAAACGAATAAATAAAAATTAAACTCTTATCATAATGAGCCCATGAGAGGTGAAGTTGGGCCAGGTGGTATTTTAGGAAAAAATGAATTGTACGTCATAATATTCTTCATATCTCAATATATCGTAAAAGTGAAGTGGGCTCAGTAAATACACACACTAGAATAAAAAAACATGCCATCCACCAAAACATCAAGTAAAGTCGTGAGTGTACTTAAAAGTCCAATAGAAAGACTTTGCCATTTTACTACTTGGCTCTCTTCACTTCTTCAGGGCTCATATTGTCAACGCAATTGCTGCGTTTATATATTCATTGAAGGCATGCTTACCTTAAACATTTACTGAAATTTTTTGACTGAAAGTGCCCTGGTTGTGTATTCAATTTCGAATAAATCATCTTGACATAAAAGTGATAAAAATAATAGAAAAAGTTTATACAGTACATATACACGTAAAACCACGAATCACAAATCTATATTGGTTCGCTTAAGATAACTAACATATTGTAAATACTTGCAGCAGGGTCAATAATTTATATAAAAAAACATTATTGATTTTTTATTTATTCATGCAAAACTATTCACCCATCCTTCACGTTTTGTATGATCAAATGATTTTAAAAGTAATGATAAAATCTTGTAATGTGTTTTTATGTTAATAATTTTGATATGCGTGTTGAATTGTTTGTGAATATATACGAAATTCTAGTGGTATCACGCGTAATTCTTGTGTTTTTGAATACTCATTTATAATGTTTATGAAAAAGTATTCAATTTGAATCGTTCAAAAAGTATTCATTTAAACCCAATAGCGGGAGCGGGTTTTCTGTTTTATTAATCCAATCGAACGCGGTCAACAAGAAAAAGAATACATACTTGTTATGTATTGTCGCTTTAAGTTAAGGTTGAAGTAATATGAAAATCACAAAAATAAACTCAAACCACAAAGCTGAACTGTGAGCTTAATTTTTATCATTTGATTAATCGAAATCCAGACTTAATCACAATAAATGACAAATTACTTAAGTACAAAGATTTTCAAATATATGTAATAAAGTATTGCTTATTTTTATACGAATCAGACATAACAATTATCTAAAATATTGTTATTTTTGAAAAATTGTTGACAACAAAATAACTTTCTTAGAAAGCATTTAATTTTAAATGAGTGCCAGACTTTTTGAGTTTTGACAGTAAAAATATGAAAAATTTCTACAAGCAATTATTTTAACTTTGAAAACCGATAATTTTCATAAATGATATTAGACCATATGAAATTAAAAATAATCTTAAATTGAGTTTGATCACACAAACTTTACTGTAAAATCAGACATATTAGAAAAATCAATTAAATCTTCAAGAATCAAGTAGGTCAAACAGTTTACCATAAAACGGTTAAATTCTTTTCTCATTACTGGTAAATGGAAAATGAGACCTGGAGAAGATAATATAAGTATAACTGTATGTGACTACTTTTACGAAAAAAAATATTCTAGATATATTTATTTTATTTATATATTTATTAAATTAACATCGCACAAAGTTGACAAATTATAAATTTAAAACTATTACAATGAAGAAAAAAATAGTACAATTTAATATTAAAAGCAGTCGAAAAATATGACAAGGAAGTCAACTGAGTAAGCTCCGACGAACTCTACTTTAATACATAAAAAATAGTATTCGTCGGAACTCACCCACTTCTACGTGAAATATGTCGACATCCGAAGCAATATTGTTGAACACCGTTAAAGCTCTCCACAGAAGCATCTCCATTGGCAGGCTAGTTCTACATCTTAGGAGAACAAACAATTCATGTCCACGATTTCTCAAAAAATAATCAGGAAGAAACATATAGCCAGATACATTTCTCTTCGAACGTTCAAACTATTAAAGTTACATAAATATTATTGAATAATGCCGTAAGTTGTTGTAATGCAGCTGAAAAGTGTGGTTGTCATGGTAATGAACGGCAGATATTACCAGTGTGACCGGTAAAAACAACAAGAAGGGTTTAAATTTTGTTAGAGTCAAAAAAAACTCTCCATTTAAAATGCATATTCATAGTAAGTTTTTGTAATGATATGCTTGTATTAAATTTGTTCTCAATTCACGGTAAAATATTTTTCTGTAATTATTCACGATAATCAGTAAGTCTCCTTAGTCTCTATATCAAAAAAAAATATTGCTGAGAAAAGTTTAAATGATGAGAACGAAAAGTATTTGATTGCCTGATCTTCTTTTAAATTCAGAAAAAATCATACACTTAAGAAAAAGGTTTTTTCAATCCCGCATTCTCTGAGATTTTGTCTCATTCATTTGCAAAATCAAACTGGTACGAATCCATGACATTTTGAAATTGATTTATATGTAGATGTGTGCTCAATTATATTGTGTATTTTTTAGTTTTTATATTACCTTCTACCCATACAATCATTAATTGAATCTTTAGAAAAGTGATAAGTTAACCGTTTTTCTTACATAAAGCCAATGTTCAATATTTATTACATATCTTTTTCGGAAAAAATTTGAAATGCTCATTGAGAAAATTACATGCTTCAAATTAGGGACAGTCTCGGTTAAAACAAAATATCAGAAAACAACATAATCATTTACTTAACATAATTAACTTTTGCATAAGAAAAAGACAGTATTTTTTTCAACTCATATTTAGTAAACATCTTACAATTAACATCAAGTGTGATTAAAGAAAAGGTTTTTATCTTTGATTGTTCAATCTGTAGCCAAAATAGTACCATCTATTTTTCGATCGATAGTTATTTTAATGAATTTCTCACACTCATAAAGTAGATGAATGAACAACATAAAGCTTTTTAATGTCGATTGAAGTAGTTCTTAAACTGAGCTTGAATATTCATTAAGTAGTATCGAGTAGGGAAGCTATGAGTAATTACATACAGCGCGGCTGCTTAATAGAGTTTTCAAATATTGTGTTAACATTGATGACAAGCGACATCTTAAACTAACAGTGCCCTGTTATTAACAGAACAAACATTACTTACAATATGTGTTTAATATAATAATACTCATAACCTATAAGGTGAAAATTTAAACCTCAAAGCGGATATTGCAAGCTTTTCAAAATGTCGGACAGCAGTCGTAAAATTGCAAAGTATGCACTTGTAATTTTACTCAACTTAAAGTTATTGGTTCACATGCCAATTGCAGAATCAGTAATATGATCGAACGAGAAATCTGCCATCGAAACGTAACATGAAATACTTCTTAGAAAAATATTTCACTATGCGCATAGAAATACTTTAACAAAAAGACTGGTTGATGTTGGTAAGTAACAAAGTGTTTTGCAAAGTATTAAGTTAACAGAAAAAAAACATTTTTAACTTTTAGAATAAAAGCAAAAGAATAGTCTTGATATTTTATGTTGATTAGAGAATTATAAAATCGGAATAGAGATGCTGATCTGACACAAATAAAACAAAGAATTAATAGACATATAAAATTAATTGCCTGTCTTTAAATCTGCATTATTAATAATTGCTGATAAAATAATTTGCTGTATCGGCCGATCTGTAACTATATATTATATATAACTTGTAAGTGATTCCAGAATTGATATTAAAGAATCATTGTGTACTAACCTGATTTTCGTCAATTTCATAACTTATTAAAATCTTCCATTTTGGTTTAAATAATATTTTAAAAAAATATTTCAAAAAATATTTCAAAAGAAAATCACATAGTCTTTATGTGATTTTCTTTTGAAATATTTTTTTTGAGAACTACAATGAGTTTAAGATAAAAGTAAATATTCCAAATATTATTAAATATTATTAAATGATCCCTTCTTTTATATTGGGAAAAAAGATATCATCATATTATTGAATTAATTATCGTATAAAGATTTTTTCTACAAACACGTGTTATTAATTCATGTTTATTAAATATGGCATCTTCATTCTAATCAGAATTTGTTGATAAATACATATTTAATGCAATATTTTTTCTATAGTAGTATTTTTCCAACTACTTTATACTGGATTTTTTTTAAAACACTTGAAATCTCTTTTAAAATCTTAAATAACAAAATAATAACGCTACATGAAAAGCCACATAAACCAAAACAGCTGCACCAGATTATGAATTGAAAAAACACCCCTGCTAAAATATTACGTGGAGGTCATTAAAATTATAAATGTCTTTTTATACTACGCCACTCGTAAATACAAAGATCCAAAAGTTATGAAATTAAAAAGAAAAAATATTTTACCGCTGGGAAAGCTTTGTAGATTACCCAATAGCAAATCACTGATTAATATTAAGAAAATACTAAAACGGAATATAAATAAAATTGAAGTTAAAAAGTCAATGACACCCCTAGCTTTGGTAATTGTTGTATGTAAGTACCTACTTTATGTAATATTATTGGTGGAGAATCTCATTGCTGTTTGAGTCTTGACGGGTAAACAATTATTCAAATAACGGTCTTTCTTCCTGATTTTACATCACATAGTTATTTCATTCTGTGATGATATATTTTTTTATAACCATATTTTATAATTATATTTGAATTTATATTTAAATACCGTCTCAGTTATGAATAAATGTGCCAACTATTAAACTTTTTAATATTTATTTCAAAAAGCTACAGTTTAAATTGATTCGTCAAGAAATTATTAACACAGTCTTAAATCAAATAAAAACTCATATTTTCTTATGAATCTACAGTGATTTAATTAATGTTGGCAGAATTCAAATTATTTTTGATTTTCCTGTCAATATATTGATAAATATAATACTTTTTTTGTCATAATCAATCTAAATTTGTTAAAAAAGTTTTTTTTGTATTCCAATAAAGACATTAAAAAACAATACTATCAAAATTGGTGATATCAATATAGTACGCTAAAAAAAAACAAAGTATTTGTTTCTAGAATTTTTTTAGAATTTAAATACTTTGTTATTTTTAACTTTATTACAATAGAGTTATTCTAAGTAAATGTCAATTCAATCAACGATATCAATATATGTAGCAGATACACTTCTGTGATAGTTTTTTAGCTATATAATAGAACGATTGATTTTTTAATGGCTTTTGTGACGTTGATTGTAAATTTTTGGTGAAAAGGCTTTATATCAAAAGAAAAATCGATTTTTTGTTCAAAATCTAAATTTTGTATACATGATCAGGACTGGTTTTGCTCATAAGGTGTATTCAGTGGAACGATTGTTTTGCTTATGACTCTTTTAATTTGACAAAATGCATAAACGTCTTTCTTTACAGAAAGTGTACGTGCGTTCAAAAAGACTTTTTTATTTTATTTAAACCATAGTTTTTTGCAAAATTGTATAACGGAATTCTGGATTTTTTTTTGCAATGGACTTGTGTTGCACTCTCTAATTGAAACACTGATTCATTCTATTCTCGTTAACTGACAACATACTGAAATAAAGTATCTTTGTTTGTTTATATCATAAATATAATACTTTACAGCATGGTATTATTATATTTATCCCTAGCTTAAAATGCCTAATAAATCAAAACGAAAAGTTTTGCAAGTTAAACAAAAACAAACAGTCCTGTTACGCTCTGATACTTTTGTATCTTGATAATATTCCCTACTAAATTTGAATATCAATTTATAACTTACGAAAAATGATAGTGCTCCTTTATATTTTCAGTCTGTGAGTTTATTTTTATTGATCAAATAGATTGCGATATAAACGAAACTCTTTTAATAATATTTTCGTTTTCTAAAACGAAAACACTCAGCAAATTCAATTTAACGTGAAAAACACTTAAAGAAAATCGAAAAATCTACGAAAGGTGGACTAAATTTATATTTTGATTGAATGCAAATCAGAGTTTGTTCCAAAAGTTATTAAGGAAAATAATTAAGTATGTTTTTTTCATAAAACTTAATTGATTATTAAATTTATATAAATTCAATTGCTTAATATATTATATGATAAAGTAATTACAGTAAAAACAGAATGTAACATAAAAAAGTTTTTATTAGTCATTAACTTCTAGTCATTCTCAAATGTGCTTCTTTTTCGAAAATAGTAAAAAAAAATCGTCAAAAATGTTTTTAAAGTAAGTTTTGAAGATGCATCCTTAGCGAAAAAAACACGTTTTACCTAACATAAAGTAACATTAGCAACTAATACAACTTTTTTTATATAATAATGTTTTTTATTTAGTTACAAATAATAAATGTATACTTTTTTATTTAATTGCATTTAGAAGCTTTTTTTAAGTTAAAAGTATAAGATTATTTATTTTTACTTTGTCAATAATAAGTTTTTTGAATTTTATAACGATGCACACCAATTACCAACTACAAAATTAATGATAACGAACAAATTAAAAACATTTATAACTATAAGGTTTATTTTTCATAATTTGTATGTACATATTATATGTTTGATTGTAGAATATACATTTTAGTAGATTACTGACATTAATTATTTGCTTTGTTTTTGACTGCATATTCTTTTTAGAGAAAAAATCTATGAAATGAATTCATAAAAAAACATTGCTTTTGTAATCTAGAAACATATAAAGATAGCTCTTTTTCAATGGACATTCCTTAAAGATAAAGTCTATACGATACTCATATTGTATAATAATATGATGATGCAATGTTTCTTTTTTCATTTTTAGAAGCTACTTGTTGTCGTTCAAGCAATAGAATATGGCGTTTACGTATTCTACGATAAAGATAGCTTCAGAAATGGTATGAGATAAGATTGTGTATTCTTCGAAAACCCATTTTATATTTTTATTTACACGGTATTAAGATACAATAAAGGCATTTTATTTTAACGTATTTAAGTATATGATAATATCATTAAAATGTATACCCCGTTAATTTGTCTTCGCATTCATCAAATTAACACATAAATTATTATTTTGTTCACAGCTAATTACGGTAAAAATAGTGTTAGTAAACAAAAATTTTTTTTCCATTTTTTTGAGGGCCCCTTGAAAACGGTGAATCGGTTTTCAACTGCATTTAAAACGTTAATGTGTTTATTTTCATTACGGATTGAATACTTTTCATTATAGTATCAAAAAATACATTAAACATAACGAGACTTTGAAGAAAATTACGAATGAAGACCGAGTGCAATGCTCTCAAACACTTGTAAGTAAACTAATTAACTGTTACTGATAAGCGTCTACGTAAAATCTTAGAACTTTAGAAAATTTGAGTAAGTAATGTTTTAGTCACTCGAGTGTGATTTCGTCTGTATACAGATTCAATCAGTCTGCACAGAAATTTTCATTGAGAGCTTAGAAGAATTTACAAGTTGTTGTCTGCAACAACTATTGTTCTTATAATACTGTGAACGTGATGCTTAAGATAATATTATTGTTAGAATACGTGCTTAGTAATAACAGTTAAACAATAATACTCTCAGGGACCTTGATAAACTTAATTATTTTTGTTTGTGTGAGGTATTTCTCTTTGGCATACTGTAAGCTATATTGAATGTATTTATGTTTTAAATAACTGCTTTTTAAATGTAAAAAAAATATGTCTGATCCGAATATACTCAGTCCTGTTTTTCGCTATTTTTTTTTGCGAGATTTTGATTTTAAGTGATTTTTTTGGACATTCCCGGTCTGAGAAATCACATTCTCTTTTTTAATATCTTTATTTTTTTAAGTGCAACAATGATAGGTCCCTCGCAGCTCTGTATCGGGCAACATATATGAGGAGTAAATTCGTTTTTCGTAAAACAGCGGTTGCATAAAAATAAGGAGTGGTGGCGGGACAATCAACATATCCCGTCTTTTCATTATTTAATTTCTTTGAAAAATCCAGGTTATACGACTAAGCAACAGTCAGTTTTAATAAATTTCACAAGGAGATTGGAAATGTATCACGCTGGGCGCATTAATTTTTTATGTTAAAACGAATCTTTTATAAATAAAACGATTCTCAGTAACCATTATAAGTTAAATGTGTAAAACTTTAAAACTGTTTCATTGAATATTAAGTATATAAAATTGAAATGAAACTATTATTTACGACAACACAAAAAACGCAAATTTGAGTAAAAAAAGCAACAACGATATCTATTGGTTCTGATTTGCAAAAAACCAATAAAACATACTATTTGCCGTTATATGTAAATATAATAAAAAGTCAAGAATATTGTTTTTTATTCTAACTAAACTTTTATATCTCATCAAATTAAGTGCAGTTTCAAAATCGATAGTTGTGAAAATAAATTACGTTGATGGTAACAAAGGCGTTTACGGTGTCGTGAACATGGCTTGACCGTGATAATAACCTTATCTGGTTGAAGTAATTAATACTGAACAAGGAAATTTAGTCTAATGTGTCACTGCAGTCATTCGATTTGATTTGTTTCAATTCAAACATTTTCGAGCAGCCAATTAAACTGACTCCACGTTTTATCTAAAGACGATGACTTTTGTTCGAGTTTGTGCCCGAAAGTGAAAGATTACGCTCAACAAGGGATAAGGGGGTTAAACATACGAAGACAAACGAGAATGACGGCAGGGCTGTCAGCTTGTTTTTGAGGAAAATAATCAAAATTTAAATTATTATTAAAGTTTTAGTTAAAAAGGAAGGAAGTGAAAGAGTTATCGATGTCAGCTTATAATGGCAGCAGTAAATAAAAAATATAAAATACGTTTTAATTAATTTAATTTATTTTTGATTTGTTTTCTTGTTTGAATAAAATAAATACAATTTTATACTATTTCCCCGCTTTTGGTAATATATAAGAAACGATATCTGTTTTTCAACATTTTGTCAGTTCTTATAACTGTGTAGACTATTTAATACGTTTGTTTGTCCAAATAACATTTTGATGAGCAATTTTCCTAAAAATCAAGCAATTTTTCTGCGTTGCTAGCATTTGTAGTCCTTCAGTATATATTCATTCATCTCATTCTCAAAATATCTGTAAAAGATGTGATCTGAGACTTAGAATGTGTACAAAGCCTTTAAATATTTGTAGTGATATAGTTAGTGTTTATGATATTATTACATAGTTAAAAAATGTTTATATTGCCTTTTTATTTGTTTATATTTGAAATATCAGAAAACTGAATGTGATACAAACGAAAGAATTAATTTACCGGTGAAATAACCTTACAATTTTCAGTTGTTATAATTAAACTGACTTGTATTTGTTAACAATAAGTATTTTTAACAGCCCTAGTTGAAAACAAGGGGACGGGTGGTTCGGTGTCTTTGGCTCGATTTTCCAAGCTCTAGACTCAGCGCTGATAATAATGTAGCACTCAGCTGATTGGCTAGAATCACGCAGCAGTGAGGCGCGAAAATAATTGCGTTGCCTTTGTGTGTCAGTTAATAAGCAGCGCCGCGACGTTCAAGAGAAGCGTCCTTATTGGGAAAACTTATAAGGGAAAAGTTCGATTGGAAAAGGCAGCATGATTTTTTATCATCTAGTTGAGCTTTTAAAGTTGCCTTATAATACAATTTAAATTAATATTCTTTATCTTTGATTCAAAGAATGGATAATGAGTATTGTACAAAAGAAAAATAAACCTTACAAAAGTATTCAGTTTTTTACAAAACTTACGTTTTATTTTGTGTAAAACTTAAATCATTTAGTTTTTTGTTTCGATTTAATTACACAAAAGGTCACAAAAAGCTCAGGATATATAAAATTAAATGTTTATTCGAATTAAAAACATTTCACTTAATGTCTTATGACAGATGTTCACCTTAACAAAAATTATAAAAATATATTAATTTATTTTTTTGATTTTTAAATCAGGTCACGGAAATAACATATTAAAATTTTATATAGACCATACTTTTTGAAAGATATCTAAATAAAAAGTCTATTATGAATCAAAATAATAAAATACACAGAAATGTGTAAAAATATTTTATGTAAACAGGACAGAAATATTTTAATAATGCTTGTTATTTCTTATTTTTATTATTATATCAATTGAAATGAAGTTAAAAACGAATTTTTCTATGATATTCGCCGACAACAAATATGCTTAAAAGCTTGTTAATTTTGTTGGTAATGCATTGTACAAACATTTTAATGGATTCGCTTGTAATATTTATTTAGGGTGAATTGCCCAGCAGGCGAAATTTCACGTCAAAATAATATTGTTTCTTGTTAGAAATAAACGAAATTGTTTTTTAAACTTAAATTTAGCAAACCTTTGAAATATGGAATAACACGATGTTTTTGATGTGGGAATACGGTGTTTTTTCAACGATTGTATTTTTTGTCTTTTAATATCTTAGTATCAAAAATAAAATGTTTTTACAATAAAGTTAAAACTGTTGAGAAACAAGAAAAACTTAATCCACACTCTTTTGTTTTCAAGAAGAAAAATAAAAATATGCTGTTGTGCCTAGTTACTGAAGTTTTGCAACATTGCGACTCAAAATTATCCAAACTTTTGTTACTGAAGCAGTATAACACTAAGTTATAGAGAATATTGTTTTTGTAACGTTACTTAAGATTTTAGTGCATTTTTTTTAAATTTCAGCTTAAAATAATATGTGTAAGTAAAAAAGGCATATAAATATATTTTTTAAAAATTTAGTTTTTAGGTTATAATTTTATTGAAATTAGATTGGATGCTGGTAGTTTAATCTGTTTGATTTAAAATGCCAGCACTGCATCATAACTCTCGCAAAAAGCTGTCTTAATAAACATGCACAAATCCTTTAAGCTCATTGCACAGGCAGATGAACGTTTCTTGGTGGAGAAATAATTTATCATTTTATAGTTCGAAGGACTTGAGAGTGATGTCGAGTAATGGAATATTTGATACCAAAAGTAACATACGACGTTTCGGAGCGCACATCGCCCACTTCTTTATGCACATGATAATGTCGTGAGGGACACAGGCTTCATTCTGGCGATTCCCATAGTACAAATAAAAAATGAGGGTCCCACTAGGAGCGAGGTCGTACACTTTAAAATCCACCTGATTACATTTTCACGGGTAGGATTATACTCTCAGCCTTTAAAAAACTGTGCCGTTGTGCGGATTTTTAAAAATATAAGATTGGAATTTTAAATTCTGAAGGAAAAAAGTATGTGACATTATAGAGAATGTAAATAGCTTATACTTAAATGGTTTCAGTAATGATACGTATAAATATCTGTATGTATATACAATGCACATATTTGATGTCAGATTGATATACAAAAATGTTATTTATAATGTAAAGTGTGTTGCTTTTTAGCCATGATCGCTTACAGTATAGAGTTTTTAAAATCGTATGGAAGCATACGTCAGTCTTCAGTCGGTTAACATCTCTTTTCATAGCAGGTGAGGCAAAACATATGAGAACAGTTGGTAGTAAATATTTGAGATTGGTTTATTATATCAATCTACTGAACTGTACTGGGTAAAAAAAAGTTACTAACACTTGAATGTATCATCATTTACATTCAATCTTCAAAATGATCGTTACTATTTTGTATACAATAATTGAAACAATGAGAGATAACAAATTATTTAAAAAGAATCTTAAACATTTAAGTTTATCTCACCGTTCTAAATAATGATAGATGAGCAATATGGCAAAATTGTAAACGTGTATATGAAAACAAGTTTTATGACAAATGTTTTTTAAAAACCATTCAAATTGAATTGTCAAAAATTTGAAAAGTTGGTTGAATACACAACAATTTATTAAAAAAATAAAGTTTTTGCAAACTTTTTATTAGATAAATGCAAAGTATCGAGTCAGTAAACCTGGGAATACCAATGAGAACAGAGAACTTTGTAGCTTCGACTAGAAAAAATACTGTACTATCTGTTTAACCGAAGAAGAATGAAAAATGAATATGAAAAAAATTCAAAGATTATATAATGAAATTTGAAGTTCTTATTTTTAACTCAATTCACTTCCGATGTTGCTCAGTATACACACCCACGTGCTTTTATTTTATAACACAAGTACACGTTAAAAGATCATCTATGAGTACTTTTTGTTGTGTTAAAGATATCTAGGGAACGCTTGAAACAGAGCTTATTATGAAAAAAGGTTTTTTTCGTACCTATCCACTTATTACTTATTCCAGGAATGAAACTTTCCCGGCTTTCTGCGTTGCTATATGGCGATCCTTGTTGTATCTTTATCATAATATCCCGGATTCATTTTCCCAATCATTTTAGAGTTTTACATTTTTGTAAATAAATTGCGTAAAGCACTATATATTTATACTTATTAACATTATAAAACTTTAGCATCGCAATTACAATTTTGATAAAAACTTTGCCAAATGTGAAAAAAAGCGTTTTTTTTTTATTAAAGCTGCAAACAAAATAAAATGTTTTATTATTACAACAACGAAAAATATTTCTTCAATACTATATTCACTTTAATTGTTAATTCTTGAGGTAATAGTTATTTGATACATTTTATTAAAATTAAAATAAATAAATAATTGTATGTACGGTAATAAAATGTTCCGACAATATTTATAACCAGAACACATTTAATTGGTATTCAATAATATGTCACAATTATTTTAACACTTTTGTGGTCCTATTTTTTTTCTTGTATATATATGTTTCAAGACCGAATACTTTTTTAAACATTTTAAATAGGTTTGGTAGAAGTTTTTACTTAGCTTTGATTATATTAACGTTTTATTGACATTTAGTTTATTAACGAAATTTTGAAATTTGAAAAATAAAATGTATGAATCTACGTACAATGTTACGTTTCCAGTTTAAAAAAATGATAATTTGTTAATCCCTCGGTCGATCCTTTATTTTATTTGTATCTGCAAAGTATTTAAACTTTGTACAGAAGTTCAAATGAACGATACCCTTTGTACACTCGCTGCGTAACAATTTTCCACAATCAACGGAACAGTGAGCTCGAGAGACCTGTTAAAAGCCTTCAGCAACCTTACCATTATAACAACAAACTTTGTAATTTTCCTTGGGAACAAAGATTAAATGCGATTGTCAAAAAGACAAAATTTTCAAGGTGTAATTTTAACTTTTCAAGTGTTACAGTTGTTTACTTCATTCTATATTTTTACTAAACATTTATTAATTTAAAACAGTGCAGTTTTGAATACAGTTCAATCATTCTTATTCTTTAATAAGATTGTATTGTTGAAGATTTTTCTTTTAAACCTTTGTCGCCTGAAAAAACACATTTACTAAAATTATAATCTAATAAAAAACACTTTTTACAATCGAATGAAAAAAAAAGTTAAAAAAAGAAAAATACTAAATTTGAATTTTAAAACTATATATCATGCTTTCATTTCTTCCAATGACTCAATTTTGTGTTATTGAATTAATTTTGTTTGCCAGAGCAACATCGATCTGCCAACGTATTACTAAGAATAAATACATATCAGTGTTTACTTCAAACATAAAATAATATTCAAGTAAAGTTAAATAATAAAAAAAAACAGAAAATTAATTCCATATTTTTTACATGTGCTGAAAAAGTACAAATCAGAAATACAGGAAATGACCAAAGTAATTTAAAATAAATACAAGCTGTTGAAAATACAACCGAGTGAACCGCTAAATAAAAAAAATCTTTATATAAAACGACCCTCGTCTGGTCTAAGCCCGCACGATTTGATTTTTATGAAACATGTATTTCAACCAGAATCAAATTTCAAATGATTTCAGTTAAAATTCATTTGCAGATATCCAGAGATATTAAATTTTACCTCTTTGACCAAACATTGCTCACGAATACTTAATACAAAATATTAGAGAGTATTTTAAATAACGTGTTTCAACAATATCCGTGGCGGAGAAAGAGTGATAGGTATACTAGTTACATATCTTTTCTAAGCTCCTACTTTTCAGTATTTTCGTCAACCAAAGAAAAAGTAGGTGGGGGAGGGAGGAACTCAATACAGTAGAAGGTAGTCCGGATAAGGAAAAATCCGGATAATCGAAAAAACTCATAATTGACATCGAAAGACATGTACATTAAGTATGAATAATTTTTATTTGTCTAGATTTACATGTAGTCCCGTATTAAATTATATTTTATTAAGAAATTCAATTATTGACTTTTGCTTATAGCAGCTACCAATTCTTTTTTGCAAATACTTTTACGACTTATAAGTTGTAATCAGTTACACTCTTCTTGGCTCTCAAACCACTTTATGGTGACATCTAAGTACTGAAAAGCTTCAGAATGTGCAGGACCAAAATCTCTTCACCCACAAATCTCTTCTTCGTCTTCTCGATCTGGATCCTCCCTCGGAGGAAAATATTTCTTTAATTATTTTTTCATAATTTAAAATTTGAAATACAGAATCGTTCGCATGGCAACTTAACCACTCGGTTACATCTCCTTCGTCACATTCAAAACATATTGAAATTCGTGCTATTGCTATCGCAATGCCACTTATGACAATTTCTAGTGTGTTACTAAAACTTTCTTATGGCCTTTTTAAAGATTTTGTTAACACATTTAAAGAGTTCCAACTCTTCCAACTCAACTGACATGTAACAAGAGTCTTTTAAATCTATTTTCTTGTGAAAGTTGATTACTTTTTCTTCATTATTTTCGCCTACCAGCAATAATCGCCGTAGCATCTGTTTTCTATATATGTGTTTGAATGTTTCTATTACACCCTGATCCATGGGTTGTATTAATAACGTGGCATTTGGTGAGAGATATTTACCGGAAGCATTTCATCGATCTGGTATAAGCATTCTATAGATGGGTGAGATGATGCATTGTCGAGAAGTAACAATGTTTTTCCTCTTTTATCTATGGAGTTGTGATATTTTTTATTTCTGGAAATGTTATGCATCCCATCACGTGCGTAAACAACATTGGACGGAATTTGCCTCCTGAAAATCAGCAAATTCGTAATATACTGTTTACGTATTATGAGCAATCCGGATAATCGAGGTCCGGATAATAGAGGTTCTACTGTAACTACCATTTTTGAAAATGCTATACTTAAATAATTAAATGACTGATAATTATGTTTTATATAAAAAAAATATATATTTCAAACAGAGCAGCGATAACTATGAACTTCGAATTGCTATGGACATTTTTCAAGTAGATAAATAACAAAATAACAAAGGTTGATACATATTTTTGGTAAGAAGATCTCATTCATTTATACGTTACTAATAAAATTTCATACATAAATTAATAGATGGATGAAAAAACTCAACAGAATTTTGAATTTAGTCAAGAGGGGTACACTTATCAGGGTTCAAATAGAAAACTAGTCGCAGATAGTTTAATGTCCTGATTTTTAAAATACTCGATAAAAGTCGATCTTTGGTCAAAAATAATTTTAAAATCTTTTATTAGAAACTGCTTGCAGTCGGGAGCTCTGTCGTGGGCATGCTGTAAGCACCTATCCGCATCGTATTCAATTGATTACGTGCGGTGCTTATGATTTTGAGTTAATTATAATATTTTATTGTATGGCGTGACAAAAACTTTGTCTCGAATAAAAACATTTAAAATCCAGTCAAATGGTATCCCTAAACTACTATCAAAGATTGAGAAAACTGTAGACTCCCCACCTTAACACAGGTAAAGATATATTTAATAGATTTTTATTTAAAATTTTGGTAAATTTCAAAAAATAAATTATTAAGTAGCTGAAGATTTAAAAAATAATTTTAACGTTAAAAGAAATCTTAATTTTGATAATAATCTGTGATTAATTATGAACAGTTAAGTTTATACCTCACGAGTTCACGACATCAACCAATATATTTTGCATGTGCATTTTATCCAAACGTACTATAAGACTGACGCTCTGGACATAAATTTTTCAAGTGGAAGAGCATCGACGTCAGTTGTAACGCCAAGTAATGTCCTTTTCATTAACGTAAGATACTTAATAATAATACAAACTTAATAACAAACTTTGAGACATATATCGGAGTAAATGTCCACTTACGGCAATTGACAATAATATGCTTATGTTTCAAACATATCAAACATGACCTTCTTCTCATCGCCTTTTTTTGTTCATCAGACTTTATTCTTTATCAATAAAAAATAGCCATAATCGATTCTTAAGATTTTCCACGTAATACAACGAAGCTAAATAAAAAAGTAGTTTGTAGACTCTTTTAAATTATGAAATGCAAATGAAACAAAAAATGATTGGTATTTTTTGAACGGTAAAACGGTTTTCTTTATCTTAATCTATAATTTGATGATGGCACTGTATATCAAAACTATATGCCGCAAGCGTTCTTAATTTTTTATTGTATAAATTGTATTCAGATATGTATTCATTATAATAATTAATTATGTTCTGAAAATAAATCAACATCTTTAAATATTAAGTTATAGTCCTTATGTTTGGTGATGTATAATGTTTGGAATCTTGAAAAATCTTTCAACAAATAAAAACCTGATTATGTGGTATATTAAAAAACACGATCTACGTAACCACACTTCCATTAATAAGAATATGTAGTTGTATTGAAAATAATTTTAAACAAAAATAATTCTCGTTTATAAGTCAAATTAGTATGATAATTTTAGTTAGTGAGAATAGTCGTTATCCTTTTTCGAAGACTTTTTCACCACTGCAATTATATTTGATCTCGATTAATCAATAAACTTAAGTTTATAAACATTTAAATGTATTCAAAAAATAAAATACACACTTGTATGTACTCATTCCCATTTTTATTTAATAAGATCAAGACCGATTTCACTCATGTTTGTCATGGTATTGAAAGGAATTTATAAACAAAAGTCCAAAAACCTCTTAAGTAATACTAATGATGTTCCAAGATTATAATTATGTTTGAATTATCCACAAGTCTCCACTCTAGCTTAATTACTCTTTGAAAATGTTTTTAATTACATTTAAGAGGTATTAAGGATTAAAATTTCAGTCAATTAAGAATCACTTATTCATATTTTGTACTTTTATTTGTAAATTCCTTTAAAATCCAATTGTTTATTACACCTTATTAATTTCATTTTGATTTGTATGAATAGCACTGTAACACTGTGCTCTTTTATTAGTTTATAGTGCTATTAAATAAAAGTGAGAATTAGTGCAAATGTGTATTTATTTTTTTAATTTAACATTTTTCCACCAAATATTGACACTAAACATCCTAAAAGTGATTTTAATGTACCTATCTCCGTTTTAAGTTTTTAGGGATACAAATTTCTGATTGACACTTAAATTTGATGTTATTCTAGATTAAAGTAAAACAAAATTTTAAATGCTTGTTATTTTATTCCCACAACAACTGTATTATTTAAGTTAGATTAGTAAGTAACATTCCTCTATCGAAAAGTTGAAAATATTCGTTACTCAGAGAGATATCTCCAGCAATTTGCAGGGACAAAAACAAACTTTTGTCATTTCGGGAGATGCCAACAAAGCATATTGTTTGAGCATTAGCTAAATTGCTTCACTAACTTTTCCGAAGAAATTACAATTTTATTGTAAAAAGGATCAGCTATCCCTTTTTGTTAACGCCAATGTATTATTTTATCACTTAGAATAGACAGTTATATGATTATTTTTGAACTGTATTATTATTTATCATTTATTACGCCAATGTTTCATTAGTAATTTTAAGATTTTTTTATTAAAACTGGCATGAATAAATATGTACCGTATATATAATAATAAATAAAATATTTTAATTTGAACGGAAATAAAATAAATTTTTTATAGTTATTAAAAATGTTATTTTTTTAATATTATACATATGTTATTTCTACTAAGTAGTATATATATATTTGTATGTTGCTAATTGTAAAGTTATTATTTAAAAGAAGCTGCCATTAATCCACCTTCAAAAGTTAGTGCGAATTTGGTCTATGTTCTGCAGTTGCCTTTCCAGACAATCTTCTGCAAAATATAATAATTTAATGCCACCAACATTGGCGCACGGATGTGTAGTATTCGACTTAAAATAAAATCTTTTTTTAATCAGAAATAAAGAATAAAGATGTTGGGTATGATGCAAACAAAAGTTTATTGAATAAAAATTAAAGGTTTATTGTTAGTGGCAAATATTGTATTTTTTTAAGAGAGTTAAGATAAGTTCGTTGAATTTTTGGGAATATATTTTTTAATCATGTCATAATCGATTGTTTAATATAATCTGAGAAAAAATGTATAAAAATCTAATTTATTATTTTGTTTTAATTAAAAATGATGAAAGTTTTGTACTTTGTGAGTATTTCAAGCCTCTTTTATAAAACAATGATAAATTACTGTTGAAAAGCTTAAAATAACAATTTATTGATGTACATACAATAAATAAAAAATATCAAAAACAATAACAACATCTTCAAAATAAAGAAAACCATACCTTTATGAAATATTAAAAGTAGGAGAGTTGTTGAGGATATCTCCGATTTATTGTAAGTTAAAAAAATCATGCTTGCTTTACCATTTCCTTCATAATTCACAACTGAATAGACAGGATGAATACGTATTAAACGGTATATTTGTTAAAATAATAGTTTTCTTCTTATAACATCAATGCTTGTAGACATATATTTATCCTATTTTTCTAAGAGCGTTTGATTTAAAATAATAGTTTTTGCGTTGATGCCACCCAAAATATCAGCAATAAATACATACAACTTGAAACATGGATTATTTTTGTCAGTTAAATTCAAATTATTAATATTAACCTTTAAAAAATACAAACTGCTATATATGTGCATTGAATCATATTGTTTTTGCATTTTATGAAAGAGTTCTCGTTTGAGAACAACTAAAAGATATTATTTGACGATATTGGTGTCAAAATAACTTATTTATAATCGAAAAGTTTAGATTATCCCCTTTAAATAAAAAAGGTTTACAGTCCTTCTGAAAAGCTACTGACGTAACTTTCGTGTACCGGTTTAAACATCCCCTTTATGTTATTTACAACACCTCCAAGTGAGACCAGTCACAAGTTCAGTAATGCGATTACGAGTTGGCGAAATGAAAACACTTCCTTTTACCAAGTTCTGGAAGCTCTACTGGAGAAAACTTTTCCGCTATGTTAAGCTCTCAGACATTATTTATTGAACGTTCCTTTCATAACAGCACAGTCAGTTTTCTTCAAGACTTTTACTCACTTACTTTACATACGCGATAACAAAAAAACTATCGAACTCTTATCATATAATATAACCCTAAATAAGTCAGCTAAGTTATAAATTATGCCTTTCTTATAAAGTAT
The DNA here is from genome assembly GCA_031772345.1 of Himalopsyche anomala. Taxonomy (NCBI): domain Eukaryota; kingdom Metazoa; phylum Arthropoda; class Insecta; order Trichoptera; family Rhyacophilidae; genus Himalopsyche; species Himalopsyche anomala. The sequence goes on along the minus strand of CM062821.1, from coordinate 19,143,621 downwards.
TATTGAAAAATTTACAATGATGATCCTATCGAATATTTGGCATCTTTCATTTCGAATTGTGTAAACTCAATTTATTTTAATTTAAGATTTCGACTAAAGGTGTTGGTGAATTAAAATATTAAATTTAAATTTGACTTGATGTCAGTTTAAGTTCATCCGTGCACTTGAACGCCTGAAGATGCCGAAAGGCGAAACCCGGTGACAATTTGAACGACTCAAATTCACTTTATTTTATTTTTTAAAACCATATCCACTTCGTATTCAGAGCCACCGCATGGTTCGTCTAAGAATCTCTATTCTCTGCCAGTTTCCTTCTCCTAGGCCACCCCAGCATCTCGTAGCTCCGTCAAGTACGTCACAAAAATGATTTTCAGTAGACTTCCATATGATAAGTAAATAAGACAGATGAAGTTCAAGTTTTCTTGAGACATCCACAGCAGATGTCCATGCCAAGTCTATCTTAGTTCTTTTATTTTGGACGTAATAAGTGGCTAGTCTATTATTTCCGTGTTATGACTCATTACTGTCAAGACGCACGTGTTGAACATTATAAATTTGGTTTTTATTGGGTACAACCGTGAGTCTAAGTAAGATTAAGACTCACTTCAGTAGCACATAATATATAAAAATGCATTATTTTTAATGATAAAATTTTCATACAGTGCATTTTAACTTGCATGAATGATTGAATTTTTTTGTTTGAAACGAGCTTTCACCAACGAACCAATAAGTAGAAATTGAGATTTTTTAAAAATATTTCAATACTATGCCATTTAAAATTTGACATCCATTATTTGATATTCATTTATAAAAAAATCTCAATACAAACTAAACATTTGTTCATACATATTTTAGTTTCTCTAAATTATGACATAAAAAATCACGTCAGTAGAAATTTCGTGACAATATTTGTGATCTATAGAATAAAAACAAGTTTTTATATTTCGATTATTTATCATTTTAGGTCTAGATTAATAAATACATAAAAATGACATTGAAAATTTATCCTAAAACCAATTGAGATGTGCTCAATATTTTTTTTAAATATATGTCGCTTTCAATTTGTTTTATATTTTCAAAAGATTTATTAAATTAAAGCTATGATTAAATAAGAACGAACGTCACTTGAAACTTTTTAAAATAAAAGACAGTTTTAATACAATAATCCATATGTTTTTGTAAAAACTAAACATAATATTTTTTGAAGGTGATTCGGAAAATTTGTTAAGATCAAACAGCTTACCGAGAGTATAATGCGCTATTTCAATTGAACGAACGTAATGGCTCATTGTTAGTAAATAACTCAATGTCCAAGACTATGAGAAGTAAGATATTTCTCTCACTACTATGTGAATAAGATAACAGTGTACACGACATTACAAAATTAACATTTGAGAATGAGATATCAGAAATAGTGTCGTTAATTACCCCACAAGGGGGTGATACAAATTTCTTGATTATCTGCAACCCTCATCATACATAATACAGCGCAAGAGTTTAATGACGTCACTCATATAAGCAAAGTTAGATTAACGGAGGTGAGATTGAAGGTTTATAGAGGTAAAACAAAGGGGACTGCATGAATTTCTAAGAAATTTCACTAGTGAATCTCAGCATCGTAAACAAAGCAATGTTGATAGTCTAAGCATTCTGTACAATTGTCATTTGTGTTAAACTACATATAATAAATGTCTGTAGAATATCAAAAGTAATAAGTTTTAAGTTTTAAGTTTATATTTTTGAATACATGTACATGAGATTCCAAAACAATATTGATGACATGGTTTTTGATGGATGCTTTTTTATAATAACGTTATAGTTTTTTTTAGTAGTTTTAGTCATATAAACAATACGAAAAAAAACCTGTTCACCACATAACAAAATAAGCATAATTATTTTTTATCGAGAATTTATCATTATTGAAAATTATCTTTACCAAAATCGATATTTTCATGAGTAAGAAAATAACATTAAGACAAAGATAATATGTAGTTTTTTTAAAAAGCTGTTTATAATAATAATATAACTTTATCACCATAAAATTATTTTAATAAATCAACGAACATAAAAATTCAAATAAAAAATATGGATTTAATTTTTTATCTATAAATAAATATCTAAAAATATTTTTTTTTATATAATAAACTAAAATATTACTAAAAAAATATGCCTAGCGCGTTTACGAACTAAAAGACCAGGTGCCTACTTTTAGAAAAAGTAGCCAAGAAGCAAACCCACGGTAGTATACTTAATCGTTTTTTAGTTCTGAAGGAAAACGCGCGGCGCGCTTTTCAACGAAATTGAATTAAGTGGTTCTTTAAAGATTTCACTGAACAAGAAATATTCTTGCACTCTTTTACTTATTTTTTAAAAGAAATTCACAAAAAAAAATTAAAGGATCTTCCTTTTTTTAATTTTACAGCTGAATAAAAATGATAAATTCTTTTATATGACAATAGAAATACACAGAGCTTAAAATTAATATTAAAATCTTTCTAAACAACGAAAATCAAAGTTTATCTTTAAACTAATAAATGTTTTATTTGAATATTTAATTGGTTAAAATAGAAATGAATATAATTGAGTTCTATTTAGTTTTTTTTCTATTGAGTCTTTAAGTACATATATGTAAAAAATCTAAAAGCGTATAGATAATTTGGTCAATTTTATAATTTTTTTGAGGTTTTATTATCATGTATCATTAAAAATGACGTCTTTCTAGGAAGCAGTGTATTGATGGTTCACTAGCAAATGCTTTCAATAAAATTTTATCACTCTGACCGCAGCCAATATCAAGGTTAGGGCTATCAATCATGTCAAAAACAGTCCAGAAAACCGATAGAAAAGTATAAAATTAACGTAATATTCTTAACAGAAAAAAGTTCTACTTGAAAAATCATGGCGCTAAATCACTGCCAAAAACTATATGAAAAACGACTCGACGCGGTTTTCTTTGTAAAATGTCACTAATGATGCTCGCGGTAGTCTAACGACGTGGGTGTGGAGAGCAAGGCTCTGACAAATTAAACCGTAATGCTGTAGGCATTTACAAATTACTGCGAAAGTATTATGAAATACTTTTAATTCACGCGAACTTTGCTTTTGCATATGCCCCGAATGCAAACTTGTTCATGTTAATGCATGTGATGCTATTCAATTATGACGCGATAGTCCATTGAATAGAACTAATAAATATGAAAATACTTAAGCATGCTGTGTATTCAGATTAAAAAATTCTAGATTTCTAAAAAAATATTTTAACAGCGCTTTAATTAATATTATCTGTACATTTACAACATATTAATATAGTAGACTTTTTGTCATAAAAGGGAAAAGTGTTTTTTTTAACATTTAATATTTAAATAAACTATTCAAAAGAGGTATACAACAATCATATATATATAGAAAATATAATATATCGCAATGCTTTCGGGTCTTTCGCCGATCTACATAATTATTATGTAGGTACTTACGTATCTCAATGATGATTTCTAAACTTCAATTAATTTACTATTGACATCTATGGACAATGTTTGAAACATGTCGCGGAAAAGCATTCTTCCTTTTTTCATTTTGATGATTTTTTCAAATCTTTGAGCTGTAAATTTAACTAACATATTTAATCATATAATTTAAGATTTCGACTGAAGGTGCTTGGTGGAATTTCAATATTAAATTTGAATCATTCAAATTATGTACACTCCCACAGATTTTGTCACTAACGACCCGTGCGCTTGAACGCCTAAAGATGCCGAAAGGCGAAACCCGGGTCGTTAGTGACAAAATCTGTGGGAGTGTACATAATTTGAATGATTCAAATTTAATATTTAATCATGTTGTTTTAAAATTTACCTCATTTTTGTATTCATTGTAAACAATAATGAAATGTGTAGAAAAGATTATTTTTTCTTAAAAATAAAACTATCATTAAGTTATTAACTCTAGTTATGTAGCATGTCACTTTTTCCCAATTCCCATTTCCCAAATTTTAATTATGTTTGTGATTACTATCAGTCACCACTTGAAATGTATTAATCTTTGGTGATTTTTAAATTATATGTTAGAGGTGTTAAACATTTTAATTTTGTCTAATTAAAGAATCATTTATATGTACTGTAATTTTTAACTTCTTTTCAATGTCAATTGTTGTTTACACAATTTCTTTTCAAATTATTTTTGTATAAATAGCTCTGTTTATTAATATTTCTTATCAGTTGACAACGCTCGCAATGAGCGAAACCGGTCCTAACCTTTTAAATAAAGTGAAATAAAGTACAAAGGAATATTGTGTTTTTTTAAACTTAAAAATGTTCTAAATGACAAAATGAAACATGAAGAGATTGGTAGAGTACGTATAATTTTAATCAAATTTAAATTATTTTTCACGCATGTGAATTCTTGTTATGCATAATTTTACGCATGATTTATTTTCATTTCCCTTGGACCCTGAGATATAAACCTAGTATTTAAGTCTGGCAATACTGGTAAATTTCTAGTAACATTTTGTTCAAATCTAATATCTCTATTAAAGTAACTAAATAAAAAACATTGGAACAAACATCTCAACAAGCATTGAAATATTCAAAAATTAAAATACTCATTCGTACTAATTTTACGTTTTTTTTATATGATCAGGACTGATTTCCTTCATAATGACCATTACTGAGCTCTGCAATCCTCGTCATGAGCAACACCGGTCCTGATAATGTGAAATTAGTAAGAATGGCTTTTTATTATGCATTGAAATTTTAGTGTTTTTTCTAGGCGTTGAATTTTTGACTTTGAGTACAATGTTGACAAATCGCTGTAAAATAATAAAAAAACGAATCTTAATCTTACCTCTAAGCCATACAATGGTTGATGTCATTGTGTATTTTGGTATTTCGAGAGATATATCGAGAGCATGTAGCAGAAGTTTGTATACATCGTTATGTACTACTACTTGTAACTAAGCGATATTGCATTTCTTGCAGCGTTCTGAGATGTAATGAATTATTCAACATGTCAAGTTATTTCCATTAGAACAAGAGATTTTGAGACAGGGAACAGACCGATTTGATTAATTAATACAACGACTGTTGTTATACAACGTTATATCTAAATTTATGTGAGTATTGAGAAATTTATACCAAAATTTATTTTGACATGAATTATTGAGCATAAAATTAATTTAACTAACTTGATAATTAAATATGCACTGATGTATTGTTTGTGTTAATTATGAAAAATGGTTTGAGATTCATTTTAAATGAGTCTATAAAGAAAATGATTTCTAAATTAATATAATAAAGTGAAAGGTTTTGCCAACACGTACACATAATTTGTTGTTTGATAAAATAAAGTTCATAACTGACTAACTTTTCGAAAAAAACTCTTTTCCAAATCGTTTGAAGTCAGCATTTGCATTACTTTTGATGCTATTGAAGAACTCGAGTACGTCACTGAAGTCTAAAGGAATTCCTTGGAGCCCTCTCAATCTCTCACACCCAACAATGTACATAACCTACTCAAAGAACTCCCTTTTACAATATATACTATATGAAGATAAAATTGTGCATTACAACACCTTAGATCAAAGTTTGTTTTTATTATAGTATCAAATTCTGTTTCGAAATTCTATGTCATGGTTTTCATGGACTCGCCACACTAAAATATAATGTTGCTTTAGATAAAATTAAGCAGTAGGTCTCTTTTTTACCAGGTTTTCTTGGACTTCAGCTTAGACCAGAATATAATCAAGTACTAAAAATAAGGCATCATTAGTGTTCGTCTTTGTGATGACCTTAATGTCAATCTCGTTCATTTTAGAACTTTGCTATCCCATATACTATGTCATTGAGTATAATCCATGAAAGTCGACTCATTTTTCTGCTCTCAGGACCTTCTTTTGCAAACATTTCCTTATCAAAATTAAAAAGTATATAATATAATACATTCATGGGTGCACGTTGTCACCACAGAAACACCGTTTTGAAAAAAAAAATATAATTCTAATAAATATCCTCAAAGTATCGATTATTTATTTTCAACATAATTTAATATGATGATAATGAAGTTTTTTTATATTATGTTGTTTACAAATCTAATTTGTCTAAAAAACAAACAAGGATTTAAAATTTTAAGATTTAAAGACAAGTGATATATTTTTAATAAATAAAATTGTTGATTTACTTATTTTACAAATATTTGTGTAATTTATTGATAAAATCTAGGTGAATATTTTTTTAAAAACATTTCAGTTAATTTAAGCACTTGTTATGATTTATTATATTTCACTCTGACAATTTAATGTAAATATAAAATAAACCAATAGCCAGTGGCGTCCTTAAGAAGTGATTTCATATTTTTTTGTTTCTTTAAATTAATTAAGCTCAACCAAAATACATTATTTTTCAAAATATATAATAACGGTAAGTAATTGTTTGATCACTACTCTTTCTTGACATAACAGTTTTAATATTTCTCCACTAACTAGTTGTTATTTGATCCCTGTTAAGTGGAGAATGTTTAATAACAGTTTTTAGAGATTGTGATAATTTTAATAGATTTCTTGTGAATGTTTTAAGCAATTAAAAAAAAAAAAGTGTTCTCTACATAATAAGTCGAGTATGGTTTCATCAGCAAACGCAAACGACACCCCTCTAGAATGATGAGTAATTAAAAGAAATAATCATATTAACAGTAAAATATTGCATCTAATGTTATATTTAACATTAACAAAAAATAAGTATATATGTTTATTTAGCTACCGACCGCGTTTATTGTGAAAAGAAGAAATTGAAAAATGTTTAAGAGGTTATTATTCTTAATTATCCTGTTTAACCATTTTACCATAAATAAAATTATGAACTGCAATTTGGAACTACAGCCCCTGAATGAAAATATTTATATGTAAATAAAAATATTTTTATGTGTGTAAAACTTATTTAAATCGAAAAGAATGAAAGTTAAACGTCTATCATAAATTGGTAAAATTCATTTATTTTTATAATAAATGCGTTTCAAAAACTATTTGAAAAGTGAATATTCAATGACGGATCAATCAAAAGCCTCTCTTATTTTTTTTACTTCTATTTTTTTTTTTATATAAACGACTATTTAAAATTGTCAAAAAATAGGGTTATTCGTTTAAGATTAGACAAATTGAAAGTTTCAAAACGATGAATAGCTCCAAACGTAACATAAAATTAAAATATTATGTTACAAAATTGGTAATGTTATATATTGTAATGTAAACTTAAATCATTAATTGAAGTTTTCTCTTAAAACAGATACTTATCAAGTGTTCTTAGTATAAAACATAAAACACTTGTCGATTTTGGAAACGCTATGAAATCATTCGCCGCCCTTTCTGAAAATATCAAATAATCTGATGATGGGCGGAAATTGCCCGTCTGTTTATTGAAGCTCAAAAGATAATGAAGACGTAAAGTGATTTTTAAAAAGCTTCTTAAATACGAATACAACATAGGTACTATTTATTTATAAATATGAAACACAATTTTTGCAAACTCCACAAAGAATCGACGTTTGATACCCTAACCCTAAATATTACCAATTTATGGAAAAAAATCAGGTCTGACCAACTTTTCGTCTGGATAATTGTATTTTAATTTGAGACTAATCATTAAGTTTTCATCGCTTCATTACAAAAAAAGTTAACCATATCAGAATTTATCTAACGCAAAGAGAAAATGCATACTATAAATAATATTTTTCAAGTCAGTCTCAGCACTTTTATGTAAGTAATTAACTGCACAGCAATTATAATTGTCCAGTTTGATTCTTTGGCGTAAAGCATCCGTTTATACTTTGTTTTTAGCTTTAACGTAAATAAAAAAAGCCCTTTTACGCACGACTCTACATTTAAGATTCCATATTACGACCGTTTTTGGTCATTACGAGCATTATCAACTGTATTAATAAAATACGCCTGTATCAGTTTCTTCTATGCGTATATTTTCAGCATTTGATAATATTCATGATGAGCGGTTGCGGTTTAATTAAAAATGTGGAATTAATATAAAAAGTTGGATATTTCTAAATGAAATAAATTTCCATCAATATAGACAGTTAGCCCATTAAAAGTGTTCTTAAGTAACAAATGATAGAAATCACTACAAAAAGTCTATTAGTAAAAACACAATAATCCTTTGTACTTCATTCCACTTTATTTAATATGTCAGGACCGGTTTCGCTCATTACGAGCATCGTCAACTGATAAGAAATATAATTTAACAATGCTATTTATACAAAAATGAACAGCTATAAACAACAATTGGCATTGAAAAGAAAATACCAATTACATTAAAAGTGATTCTAAAATAGCACAAAATTAAAATATAATTAAAAATTCATCTCAGATTAATAAATTTAGAATGGGGATTGAAAGTAATTACAAACATAATTAAAATTTGGGAATTCTTTGACAAAGTGATACAATGAAAATAATGACATTAATAGAGTGAATAGGCTTAATGATAGTTTCATATTTTTCCCCGCTTCCAAGTAGTTGATGAGTGTACATGCTTAAACAAAATCGACAGCCAGGAAGATTCTGAAAAAGAAATTTTTCAAAGACCATATCAATTCTAACAAAGAAATATATATATATATATATTTTAAATTATATAAAAGAATAGTTAACAAGTTAACAATAGTCCTGACATATTAAATAAAGTGGAATGAAGTACAAAGGATTATTGTGTTTTTATTAATATAATGCCTTTCCACCAAGTATTGACAGTGAACACCCTAAAAGTGACAAAAAGTCTAATATTAATTCATCAATCATAATGGTCTAATTTGAAAAGGAAGGAAAGGTTTTGTTGGTCAGTAGTTACCGTGAAAATTGAACGGGTTTAAGAAAGTAAAATCAAAGAGACAGGTTAAAAAAATACTCGCTAAGATATCAATCAACTTTTATCGAGTAATTGTATCGAGTTTAATTTGGCTTGTTTATCAATTCAATTGAAAATGCAAATACAACTTATGGGCTTCAGTATCAACTATATAGATTTATATTTGCCGAAAAAACGTGACTAGTTTTTGTAAGTTTAATTAAAAATGATCGAGGTTTAAATGCTCTCAACAAATGCGAAATCCCAACAATTCTCCGCCCGGGCAATCTAATTTTAGCGGCGAGCGTTCCAACATTTTAAAGTTTGTTCACCTTAATGTTAGCAAATATACATAGTTCTGTTTGTAGAGCATCGAGGTAAATCGTTTAATTTGCACTTAACATAAAAAATGGCATGGATAAAGTCTATCATTTTTTAACATTTAAATCGTATAAGTCACTATAAGGTAAGGAAGCCAAACCAATTTATTTACGGAAAGCAGTGAATCAATAACGATAAATGAAACTAAACAAAACACATTTTTTTATTGAAATGGCATTTATTTGGTAGAACTCCATTGCAATAAGGTGAAAAAATATAAAAGTATCTTATTTTCCTAAAAAAAATATTTTATATATGCACATATCGACTGTGGAAACAAAAAAGGACGCAACTCAAAGTTGTTGCAAACAGCTTTTATCAATAATCACAATTTATACAACTTGATACACGTTATATTAAAAATGATGTAAGCTACAAATGCCAAATTAGTATCTAAATTTAGCTTTTAAGTTTTCAAAAAGAAGGTCATTTGAAAATTGCAATCAGGAAAAAGGATTTAAAAAATGTTTTTCACCAGTTTATAAGTCAAGGATGTAAATAAAAATGTAATAATTTGCCTTTAGCCCAAAATCATCTAAAAACGTTTTTTTGCCTTCTGTAAAATTTGTTATGTGTGGGTTACGTCCTTTTCCCTTTCCATAGTCGATATGGTTGATAGCTATTTTAGGTTATGCCTTTATCAGTATTATGCTTAAACGTATAATAACTAAGCCATGCATACTGGCTAAGAATAGATAAACAAAATTTGCTCTTTCTACTCTCACATCCTAATTTATATTGCAAATTATAGTGATATATTTTATGATTGATTTAAGTGTTTTTTGGCACGATAATCGATAAATAATTATATATAATTAATTACACAGCATATACACTTGATATAAGTGATTATGTATTGTTAGTGTTTGATAAGAGGTTTTAGCATGTCAATTAAAATCCTTCGCCAAACTCCTTTATAAGACGCTAATGTGACTAATTATAAATAATACCCATTTTTTTCTACGAGTACTATTTGCTACTCAGTTGCTCAACTTCTTTTTTTCGAAGATAGCAGGAATAGAAGGATAGGACTAGGACAAAACTAGTGGTTGGCTAATAATAGGATGAGTGGGAAGGAATTCAAGACGTCAAATATATTAAATGCATCAATAAAGATTGACACATTCAAGATATTATATTTGTTTAATTTTTCCTGTACGAATGCGATTCAATGATAAGAAACTAATGTAACTAAAAAATAAAACACCGTTTTGTACTAACTCCTGATTTATAAATAAAGATATTAATTAATACAGAGATTTTTTACAAAAAAGCTATAGGTGTAATAAATAAATGGCAATAGAAATATGAAAAGGATTCATATATATAATACAAAATATGAATAAACGATACACTGTTGTTTATAATTAAAATGCTTGAGACTTCTTACAAATAAGTACTACTGAATTTAAATCGTTCAAATTTAATATTGTAATTCCACCAAGCACCTTCAGTAGAAATCTTAAATTAAAGTACTACTGATTTGTAATCACACAGAAAAAAATTATTAAGTAAGATAGATTTATATTATTATTTTTTAAAGTACATATAACTTAAATTAGTAAATGTAGAATTTTTAAAATATAATATTTCATTAGATTTCAAATAAAAATAAAATAATTTACTATATACGCCAGCAAAAAAAACTATGAAAATTATTCATTAATCATGAAAATGTGTCCTAAAGATTAAATTGCTGAAACAAATAACTGCTCAAAGCAAATTATGCTTATTCTAAAAGCCTAAAGAATTATTAGAATGGCGCATTATTTTCCGGATGCTTTTAAATAACGGCCACGGTAAGCGTAAAGTATTCAAAATAAAAGCGGTAAATGTTTTCCTTACAAGCTATTAAGGATTTTCTTGTCAGCTCATTTAGGATGAGGACAAAAGAATCTATTATGTCCTATCGCATAATTAAATAGCTTCTTATCTGTATGTATGCAGGAACAAGGAAGAAAAGGATCGTTTAACCTAACACGTATCGACTTTTCTCGCTTTTGAAGCATCACAATTTTACGGTAGAACTTTTTGAGATAATATTATCTTCCAGCTTATTATAATAGTAATACGCCACTATAAAAAGAGTTTTTTTTATGGGAAATGTTTTTTAATTAGTGGAAGTTTTATATTATTCATCATAAAAATGGTTGTTTATTGATAATGATTTTTGAACTGCAAAGGTTTTTTACATTTTGATGATAAAAGATTTAATGTAATTTTATTACATCTGGAATAATGATACAAATTCATCATTGAATAGTAACATGAATAGTAACAGTTTCAAATCAATTGTAAAAAAATACTGCTTTGTTTTTATGTTTAGATTATTGAATTAATTAAAAAAAAAAAAAAGAATGGCTTTGTCTCTTTTATAAAGATGAAATGAAATAAAATCCTCTCCATATTTTCAAATCAAAGTAACATTTTCAAACAATCCTTTTGATATTTGTTATGTAGACAAAGCTGACATGGGATTTAATATTTTTTCTTATCACTACGACGTTGAAGCTGATGAAAAAAAAACCTCATTACCTTTGAAAGGTTCTCTAATTGAACTTGGATCTTAAATGAAAAAGGTAAAAATAATGGAATATGTTGCTTAAAATATAAATAAAATATGTTTTCATAGTACCTTTTATTTCATTTTCAGGTATTTTGAAAGATTACAAAAAAATTCAAGCTAATCATATATAACTAAATTGGTAAAAAATATATTATTAATTATTAAAGGAATTACATTATGACCAAGTTAAAAAGATCTAAATAAAAAAAATGTTTTGGGAATAATTTATATAATAATTTAATGATACAACGTAAAGAATTTGCTTATAATAAAATTACGAAATATTACTATTCTTTTATCATAATATTTTAATAAGATAATAGATTTTTGCGTAATTATTTGAAGTGACGATAGGTATTTTAAAAATCTAGACATTACTGCTGAGTCAGACCGAGAGTGCTTGACAATTTGCTGTTTTAGGGGCTGAAATTTAATTACATAAATTGCTCTGATATTTTATTTGCTTTGCCAAATTAATGAACTTGCACGTTAAAACAAGCCATTCCACTATCTCTGGCCTACAAAACAAAATTGGCTCGACTACGCCGTTTTGATTAAAATTACCCGGTAAAACCATTTTTTTTATCTCATATTGCGTCAACATTATTCACCTTAACATCTCGTTAATGTTAATGTATAACAGTGCAATACTGTTATCTTAAAATGATCATGTTAATCAATTGAATCGTTTTAAATATTTTTATCATTTTGAATATAAAGTATTTTTTTATAAAAACAAATTATTTGCTGCAATATTCATTACATGGTAAATAATATGAGGGTTTATCTTTAATGTCAAATAAGACTTGGTATATGACAAACAAAATTTTTCCTTGCAATATGCCCTGCGGTTGAATAAGGGAGTCACTTTGGCAACCGCGTTTGACAGTAGCTTCTATATAGGCTGGATACCTTTGTTCAGTTAACCTAGCATAGGGGTTGTCTGTTTACCTGAGCGCTGTCAAGCAATTTATTTTTCATAGAATTTAACAATTAAAAAATCTTTTTATAATTAAATAGATTTAGTAAATCACAATTTTTTATTTACATTTAGGATTTTTTAAATCCATATCCGCTCCCAATGTGAAGCATATGGCCTCCTAATAGAGGTATTTCGACAGAAGTGTTTCTACGAGAATTATTTTTTACTCAGTCGCTTAACCTCTCTTAATCAAAGAGAGTAGTAGGGATATAAGAAAAAGGCCAGGATAGGACTAGTAGTTAACTAATCGTTCTCGCTTCACCTAGTTATTACTGGATTGGAAAAGGTTGAGGGAATTTTAAGACATCACAAACACACATGCTTTTGAACAGAAATCGATCGAAAAAATGCTGTTCGTACAGGGACTCAAATCCTGAAGCCACAACGCTTACCGCTGCGCCATATAACCCGGCATTTATGATTACGCAAACATTTTCATCAGCTCAGTATAATATGCTCCTTAAAAACCGTTTCTCACAATTAAAAAAAGTTGTGTGTTTATTTTCATATACATATATTATGCCTTTTTAACAAGAATTGACATTTTCCTGATTGACTCTTAAAGTGATTATAATTTAATATGTTAATAAAATACTTACCCTCACCTAAAATTGTCCACCGCTTTTGGAACCATGTAATTATGATAAGAAGTACACGTTTCATGATTTAATGTAAAAAAAAATCAACATATTTATCATTTTTCGTCTTAGTTTTTCATACAAAAACTACATAATTGTTATTTTTTTATTTCGTCGAACATGTGTGACGTCCATATCCAGAGCTTTACAACATTTTTTTCAACAAAAAAAAATAATTTTTGATTTGATTCTATTTAATTAGATATATTTCAGTCATAATTTAAGTACTTTGCGTACTAGATATGTGTTGTTTATTAAAATTTGAATTATTAAATCTGTTTAAATTTCATTTTCTATTGAATGTACAAAATATGTGTTCAATAATTACACTTATCATCGTACGAATTACATTGTGACAATTGGATTGGTATAATTTGATTGCTAAATTAATTTAATTGTGATATTTAACATAAGAAAATATGTATTTATATATCTCCAAAATGGGTTGAAATCGACAATAAAATCTATTTATTTCAATTATTAAAGCTGTGGATGCATCGTTCACTTGTAAGCAATTGTTCAGTAACATTCTGAAATACGATGGTTGGAATAGCAGCAACTAAGTAAAGGGTCTCGTGGCCAGTCAGAAGCACACTTGATGTTTGACACTTTCCTCAAAGCTAGGTTCGTGGAAAACTTTTAGTTCATAATCAAACAAGAGAAAAGATTGCGAAAATGAGAGTGTTATACAATAATTAATTAATACACTAGTTAAAACATGTTACGAAGAGAATGAATAAATAAAACCATTATGTGGGAAAATATTTTTCGATTGAGGACAATAAGTTATACTTAATTATCTTATCTTTTATTTGGCCTTATCCCCAATCGTGTCTTCAATTGAAGACATTCTTTGGAATTATTTCGAATATTTTTGTACTGCCGGCCGCGTTATGAAAAAATGCAAATTTTTGCAAATTTATATCTATGGTTATGGTACTCAGCTACATTTACAGAGCATTTGGAAGCTTATTACATGAATAAAATCATTTGTGGAGCTTGCTTATGAAGTGATAAATTATTATCATTAATCCAACGTCAGTAGGATTAAACATTGTTTCAGCAAATATTTATTAAAACAAAATCATTTTAAACCATTGCACACTCCGTATTGGCATTGAAATTTAACGATCATGCATAAGCCCCACCCCATTATTGTAAAATAATAAAGTATCATATAGCAAATGCTCCGTATCTAAGCAGCAAATACTCGTTCGTCCGAACGGTTTGCACAGTTCGAATCCCACTTTAGCACATAAGTTTATCAATATATAAATGCAAATATATTTTTAGTGCAAAAGCATGCATATTTGTAATGTTTTCATTATATCACAATCTTGGGAAAACCTAAGAGTTTTTATCTATTTGTGAGAAGAAAATTTGGTTTATGTGAAATGTTTAATATTGCTTAGAAAATTTTAAATTATATGTTTCAAATACATTTTTATATATAGATTCAAGTGATTTCATTATTAAAACAGTTTTTATGGCTAAATGAGTCAGATAATCTATCAAGAGCACTCAATTAGTAAAAAAAATATACGACGAAGAATTTTTTATGAGAATTTCAAAAGGACAATATCTAAGAAGTGTACGACATAATTTACGATAGATATTCGACAAAAAAAGTTTTATAAAACCTTCGATTAATCGTTGGTAAATAAAAAAACTTTCAGAAACATCAAAGTTCATGTACAATAATGCGAAGCATCGTCTAACTGGCTTGTGTGAATTTGGTGGTTTATCCAGCATCCAATGCAGGGGAACCCCCGGGGTGTTGGCCTTTGCCGAGAAATTATTTGCATCTTTGTGCTGGTATCAAGTAACCCTAAGATGGAATCACTTAATGCTCTTCCTTTATTCATTTCTTCAGCACCTTTCCTGTAAAGCCTTCTTGTATTTTCAAAATGGCTTATTTTTTAAGGAACATACATTTGAAAAACTAACATAAAATTTAAACTAATTTAAGGAAGATTAAAGTCAGCCTAATTATTAGCTGCACATACATTACATAAGACTTACCTTATCTAAAAAAACTTTTAGAGAAATAATTTAAATTTAAGCGTACTCGTTTTCATGTTAATTTGAAACCCGCTCTGGAGTCTCATAAAATATAATTTAACACGCAAATGATACAATTAAATGTAGCTGTAATGAATGGGTTGAGTAACATAATATAATTTACATAGCATGCTGACACAAAAAATTGTGTAATCATTGATTGACTGTCATCTAAATTAAAATTAAATATGCGGATACATTAGTAGACTTCAGATTAAATTCAGATTAGGTAAGAAGAAATGATACTTTCAATGATGAAACCAAGTGAAAAATATTATAATATATGTAGTAATTTTCATTTATCCAAAATCTCTTTTTTATCGGCTATATTAAAATTATTAAAAAGAAAATAAAGCGTCTAAAATAACGGAATACTTTATACTGGCAAATACCTGTCTTTTAGATATTTTTGCTGATAATAAGTTATTCGGAGTTAGTATAAGATACCACCATATTTGAAGTGTATTTTTAGGGATAAAGAAATTCTGACTAAGAAAGATATTCGTAAGCATCTCAGTAATGCAGGTGTTTTGGCCACATTGGCAAATGCGCTGTAAACCCTAAGCGGCATTTCGAAGAGCCTTTGTCTCCTGTCATTAGAATTTCCCAGAGGTGGTTAGGTGGTGTGGCCTCCCACACGACGCTGTCACTGAGATGGTTATGCCATACTCAAAAACATTACATCACGCGTATTCGGCACTTGTTCTACATTGTATGCAAAACACCAGGATCAAGACCTGCAAAACTTTTATCAGCCTTACAAGAAAGCGACGTTTTTCGAATATCAAAGTATTATATTTTCTATGAAAATTTTAAGACCACCTCAAAAGCTCATTTCTCTATGTATGCATACTAAATGATAAAAAATAAGGTAAATTTAAAACATGTTTGTCCTATACTTCCTATAATCAGGGCTGTGGAGTCAGAGTCGTGAAAAATAAGCGGCTCGAAATTTTTTATGAAAATATATTTAATGATGTGCTTTCAAACAAAATAGTTCACTGTTGATATTGCATGCTTGACTGACTTAAAATAATCTGATGGAATACATATTATATAAGTGTTAAATAAAATCATTGAAAAACTTCGTCGGAGTCGGAGACGTTTTTTATTTTAAAGTTAGAGTCGGAGTCGTCTTTTTTTACATGACTCCACAGCCTTGCTGAAAACTCATATTTTTTTTATTCATGCCCGCAACAGAAGTTTTTCAACGAGAACTGTTTGTTACTCAGTCGCTCAACCTCTCTTTTTCAAAGAGAGTAGTAGGGGTAGAAGGATAAGGCTGGTGTTAACTAATCGCCCTCGATACGCCCAGTTGTTAAAGTATCGGAAAAGGTGGGAGGGGCATCACAAACACTCATGCCTTCGAACAGAAATCGAAAAAATCCTTTTAGTTCTGGGATTCTAACCCGATTGGTCTGGCACGATAGATAGCCCACAACGCTAACCGCTGCGTCATAGGACCCGTCCGAACATTTTTATTATTATAAAATATGTCAAGCCCGAAAATAGTAAATAAATCATGATATTCCAACATGATCAGCAAAACAATATGTTAAGTAAATATTCATTTATGGCAAAAACATTTTTTCGTAATTTAAATTAAGTAAATCTTATCCATGATAAAAAAAAAACCCTTCAACCGTCTCCCTCTGTCTTTATTGGCCTTTTGTGGAAGCTTTATGAAATCCTTGTGTATTAAGAAAGTAAGATAACGGCTTGGGGCATTTTGAATTTATTATATGCCTGATCCCTCCCTGCACACAGAGAGCAAGTGAGTTATTGACGTTCACCCAGGGTTAGGATGAGGAAGCTCTTATATTTGTTTTTTATTAACACCTTTCAGTAGCTCGGGTACAATAAATGTCAGAATGAAAAACGACAAGCATAGTTTGAATGCAGATTTCATGCTGAATTGTCGAATAAATCTTTTTAAATGTTGGGATATATGAAAGGATATATTTTCAATTCATTTGGTTACCCGAATCTACCAATAATTGTATCTTAGGATATGATATTGAATCAACATAAAAATAATACCCATGTAAAAGATATATGCTGTCATATGATATTTTTAATTTTATATGGTTAGCTTATAACATAATCTTCTATATTCCAAGATTGTGTTTGATCGAACAATATACATAGTACTGTCTTCATAATACCTTAAGTAGCACATCCACTGATTGACTTGACTGCAGTACATGCAAGTGAAAATTTGGAATCGATAGAAATAGAACGGTACGTATTATTTTGATATAAATTATTTATACGTCATACAATAGCAATAAATATAAAATGCTATCTTTAGAGTCTTAGACGAAAACATTGTTTACCTGCGCTTTCAAAAGTCGTTCCAAAGAGATTTTTTAAATTTATTTTAATGTAATATACATCTGAATATTAAATAAAACATAATAATTTCTATTTTTATTTTTATGAAAACCACACAAAAACTTATTTAAAAAATTATTTGGAACATAAAGCGATAACAAATACGTACATAAGTAAAATGTTAAATAATTAAAAAAAACAAGCATTATGAAGTTTTTGACATTTAAAACACTTATTCTCAAAGAAAATATGTTTTATTCTTGATAAATACAATTTATGTGCATATAATATAGTGTGAAAACTTCAGAAATATCATAAAAAAATATATTACGTATTATTAACCTATTTTACAAAACAAATATTATAAAATATATGATTTTATCATGAAAAACTGATTAAAGATGATATGTCTATGCTATTTATCACATAAACTTTTCATAACATGTCAAATGACAGGGATACTGAGTTCACAAATAGGAAGAAAGCTGCGATGAAAATATTTTCCATCACACTTTAGAGCAACCGAAAGGGTGTGAAAACTGGGAAAATATATCTCTGCTTTCCGAAAAGCAGGTATCAGGCAAACAGAAACGGATAACAGGTAGCAGAAAATATTTCTGCTGGTATGTGCTGTCATTGTGAAACGTTTGGTGTAGTGATCGAAAACCTGATGTAAATAAACACTCAGTTTTGACATCTCTTGAATTTGTAAGAAGATCTTTATCCGATTATTAATTGAGGTAAACTAGTTGACACGTGTTCACTTAGTGATAACTGATAACCAAGAGGTAATATATTAACAATATTATGCTATGTATTAAAAGAAGAGATTATTACATTGCGATCTCGTGAAATTTTATCGTGCCGTGATTTTTAAAACAAAAAAAGAATTCGCAGTTAATAAGATTGCTGACGAATTATGTACGGATTATTGGTTAGAAATAAAAAGTTATAAAACTTTCATTTATGTTCACTATTTATGAAAGCAAATTTAATCTTTTGATTTTACCATCCGAGCTTAAAAAACGAGTCTAGTGTAAGCGTGTTCATCACTAGTCCTGTCTTAGATCCATCTTTATGCTCTTACTTTTTCCAAAATAACATCGTACAACTTAAAAACAATGTTTTCATTAACCAACTTATTTTTAGATTTGCTTTATTAGAAGTAAATATGATTCTTATTGAGAACGGACACGGTTATCAAATATATTCAAAATAAATATACAAAAGTTAAGCCAAACAAATTCATACCATACAACTAAAAGCCATACAAATAAAAAGAATTGCGAAGTTAAAATTTCAACGAAATTATGGATCAACATTTTTTCATTCAATCAGTTAATACTGAGAGTAATTCATTTTTATAGATAACGGTTTCTGATTAAAAAACTTTTGTAAATCTTAATAAATGGATACCAATAGTACAAGATTTATTTTAAAATTTGCTCAGTAAAAATATTAAATCATTAAATCTGTATTGTATATTAAATTTAACAATCTTTATAAAAAAATGTTTGACGTCCCTTTTGCTGCAACTCTCTTGCGAAAACGAGATTCGTCCGAACGAATTGTGTTATTAGGTCATTTGGTTACGTGCGGAGTCTTGGTGGAATGAGATAAGAATATATAAACAAAAAGAATATCTCTTCAGTAAACTAGTTTGGAGGAGCCGTTATTGTGCGTTGAGAATTTTTGTGGTAAAAACAACCGTGTCTTTTGTGATTTATGGAAGTAAAATTATTTACACGGATAGAGAAAATGTTGCGTTCACAGAAAATTTCATTCATAAAAATAGAAATCTTGAACAGACCATACTATTTAATGGTCAAAATCTTCGAATAAATTCAATGAATCATTTAATTTTTAAGTTATGAACAATTTAACAAAACAATATGATACAATAACAACTTTAATCCATTCTAAATACAATACGGAACTGTAGTATCCCCAAATGAATTTAGAAAAATGACATTTTGTACAAATTTATTTAAATATATCTATTGTTAATTCAGTTTTTTAGTTAGTGTTAGTTACAACGTCATAATGAGGGAAAAATAAAATGCTATATTGCTTATTTGAATATTGCATTTAATCGCACATATTTCCAAGCACAGTAAGTTTAATTGCCAAATTTCTGGCTCAAATTTAATGTGTTATTTCTTACATCCTTTTGGTGACGATATTTACTAATAAATTTTTAGTTTTTAGTTTTTAATTTAGAATTAATAGTTAATTTTGAATACCAAAATATTATAATATGTGAAATTGTATAAATTTACAAACGCACAGTTTGACAATTTGAGATATTCAAAAATATATTATGATACAAACACTGATCGATCAAGATCAAGTGTAAAAATATTATTGTAAAAGAAAAAAAATGAGCGGATTTCAGGAATTATTTCGTTAAATTTTTTTTTAAAATCAAATACTTTACCTACATTATTATTTACAGGAATCAGAAAATATTTCTCGTTAAATCGACGAGAATGATTTTTATAAAAAATAAAACAATTTTCTCGGAAAATATTTACCGTCAAAAAATATTTGTTCCGGTTCATCATCCGTTTATTTATAGCAAAGTAGGATATCTCAGATTAAAAAAAATATAAATGTAAATACAAAGGATTTGAAGGAAAATATCATATGAACATAAAACAAAAAAAAGGTTAATAATAAATTATTTAAATAATATTTTTCTTCGAATTCATTGAAAAAAGATGATACTTATACTGCCATCTATTAAGGAATGCTGAAAGCAATGTACAAAAATGTATAAGCTGTTGGGTACAAAATATCTAATTGGATACTTAAAAATAAAGCTGTTTTAATAAATCATTCAAGCATACAAGTAGCTGAAAGTCATTTAAATAATTACTTGTACACAAATTTCAGATATACAAATTTATTGGTATAATTCATTAAATATTTTCATTTCATCGGTTATCTCATCAATCATAAGTACTCAACGCTGTCAGACAATTAGTTTTTGAATATTATTTTAAAACGATTGATCGTGATGTTTTTATACTTATAACGATTGTCACAATACGATTGGTAGTTGTTTGTCTATTTTTTAAGTACGCATTGGGCAATCAATATACGTAAGAGTACTTTTTTGACGTTAATATTTTGCTTAAACCCATTTGTCATTTGCCGAGATTTTTCATGTTTGCAAACTATTTTTTAAAAATAAAATTCAATTTTCCCTGAGAAGAAAAACAATTATTCTCAAAACTTTCAGTCACAGGTCAGTTTTGTAGCCATTTTTTAAACTGTGCAGTATTTATTAAGCCACGAGTAAAATATGTTCTAAAACTCAAATTTTGAATCCTTTTAGAATCGGAAACGTCTTTGTCTTTGATTTTGCCAACTCGCTTAGATATTTTTTATAACTATTTAATATTAAAATATGTTAGGTTTTTGATATGGTGACCGCATATACAATTCAAATGAATCCTTGACATATAAAATAAAACCGTATATTTGTATCATACTTGCTAATTACTAGAGCATGAAACCCACCCGTTACTGACTGAAAAAGTACAATACCTATTTTCCACTCTCTTTACAGAAATGCATTTTCATTTGTTCTTCACCACATTTGCAAGCACCTGTGCACAAAAGAAAAATAACTGTTTAATGAGATTTTAATGGTTTCAATATTCCATGACTGGGGGGAAATATTACTGTGTTAACACAACTCTTAGATGACAGATTTGCGTTTTACCTACGGGAAAATTTATTACGCAGGAAATGAAACTTTTTTATCCTTTTCTCAAAATTGATCCGTTGATGAGAATGTAATTGATTGAAATTTTTATACTGTAAACCGATTTAACTATCAATATAATAGTAGCGTTTTTATGATATATTTATCAAAAGAAGTTTTAATCAATTTAGTAAATGGCATATGAACTTCAGGCAAGCATTATAAAGAGCCTTTTGTGTTCGATATGTGTTCGTTGCTATAATTTTAATTTTTGACAAATGATGTAATACAGAATATATTTATGTTATACTATTAAATTATTAAAAACCTTTAATAGATTTTTTTAAAAATTGCACTTTTGTTAGGCTTAAAAATTAATAATTATAAATTTGTTTTTTGCTGTTTAAAGAATCATGAATAATTATTTATATTATTTATATAAATGATAGTGTAGTAGCGTAGGCAAAGAGTTTTTGTATGGTTGGTCAGATGATTTAAGCACAAATTTTGTTATCCAGTAGTATACTTTTTAGATAGATTGTTAAATAAATCTATAACTTACTGGGAATTTCACTGTTACACAATTTCTCAGATCAATCCCAAACCGATTTAAGATTATAATGTGATATTATATATAATCCATTCGAAAGAGCCAAATAATTTTTTCTGTAACAAAGAAATTCATTGTTTGCTAGCTGAACGTTGAAGAATATTTTGTTTGTTTGCCACTTGTAATTGAATACAAATAATAAACACTATATGTGTATCATTAAGATGCGGGATAATCGGAAATGATTCTCTAGAAAAAATAACAACTGACTCACCAATCAAAACGTTACCAATGGCGACAGCCATAAATAATTATACATTTTTCGAAAGAGCGATCCATAGAGAAACACAAAGGTTACCATTTGTATGACTTTAAAAACATAAAAACTAACTCTTACATACCTAATTAAATAGTTATACGTCCAAAAAGCAGTATTATAATATTTAAAGGCTCTTAAATTCAATAAATAAAAATTAAGCTCGTTAAATAAATCGATCGATGATCAGTTCTCTTTTTTAAATAATATAATTCATCGAAATTGACGTGGACCACTCTCCGTTAAAGTGTTCTTAAATTATTCATTTTGATATTTGGATGTCATTTTACGGGCACAAAATTTAACGTATTTTTAGACGCGAAACCTTTTCAGGGGAATGACAATCATAATTACATTTTCATAATTTGACACGATGTACCATGAAAAGGGAGCGGTAGTAGTGGATGTATGTGGCGGTATCCGTAAGGTGAGGTGTTTTTTTTTTATATCCAAAATAGATTTATTAAAAATAGCTGGGTGCGTAAATATTGAATAGTAAAAGGAACGGAAAATCGATTTGCTGATTGGTCTACAGCGGCACTTATAATTAAGAAAAATTGCTGAGTGACTTATCTAAAAACATTCGTGTAGTAAATAAAATTTAGCATAATGAGATTTTCAAAACATTCCAGTTGAATTAAGCATTATTTATAATGCTATTCCAATACTGATTATTTGTAAAAAATGAACAGGTTTCCACTGGTGTGCCTAAGAACTAAGAAGTGACCTCCTTTTTTAAATGATAAAATTGCATCACAACCAAAACGCGCTATTAATTTTGGAAAATTGTGTTAAACGTTAAAAAAACAAGTACATTACTACTTAAATTAACTTTTATTTTTGAACAATTCACTAATTGACAGTTACTATTTTAACTTTGAATCATTCAAATTATGTACAACCCCACAGATTTTGTCACTAACGACCCGGGTTTCGCCTTTCGGCATCTTCAGGCGTTCAAGCACACGGATGAACTTGAACTGAGTCGGTTCAAGTTCATCCGTGCGCTTGAACGCCTGAAGATGCCGAAAGGCGAAACCCGGGTCGTTAGTGACAAAATCTGTGGGAGTGTACATAATTTGAATGATTCAAATTTAATATTGAAATTCCACCAAGCACCTTCAGTCGAAATCTTAAATTATACTATTTTAACATTTACTTAACTATGAATCTGAATTATCTAATTAATCTCGATTGAAGCTGAAAGTTCATACAAAGCAATTTTTTCGTAACAGTCTTTTTGACTAGGATGATTTTTTTCCTTTTTTCACCAATGAAAGCTTGTTTAAAAAACCGTATTTTTTTATTATTATTTCAAGTGTCTAAGAACTTTCTTTTCAAAGTTATTGATTATAATAATTTATAAAAACATCTTCACCATCGCTGCTATTTCAAAGTATTTACTCAATTAATTTAGTTTACTATAATTATTCAAGAAGCACCCCATCTAGTGGTCTTCCTATGCTAAAAGAGTCGTAAACTTACCCTGCTGCGAAGAGTTTGGATCTATGTATGACTGCATAATCAACTGTGCTGCCTTATATCGTAAGTACTATTGAAGTAATTATTTTACGTTGTAGATTAAATTTCGCTAGCGTCATGTTGGAGACGTATAAATAATAGTATATTATTAACCAATTCTCGTATGTTTGCAATGTTGTAAATTGATCAGAAACATAGAAGTGGTTCAAAATTAGTTCTTAACTTTTATACAGTTACTATCTAGCTCACATACAATCTGTAAAAACCACCATTTTTGAAACAATTCGAATAATACACAGTAATTAAAATAAACCAAATTATATTAATTAATCAATGCAGTATATAATAAATAAGAATGGACTATAATTTTAGATAAAATGATAACGTAGCATCGGTTTGTATTATTGGCAAGAAATGTGAAGATAAGTTTATATATCACGATTCTATTTATAAAAAACCGGATGAAAGCGTTCATTCATTGTGAATCTTCTCATACAGCTTGGATGGAATTGTAAATTGAATGACGAAGCAATAAAGTCGTTATGCGTGTTCCAATGATCAACCTAATTCCATATCACGGGTTTAATAAAACCGCTTGTGCAAATCCACTTTTATAAAATACGTCAAATATTATATTAAATTATAATCTCGAATACAAAGAGAAATTTTTGTTTGTTGAATGTGCGGTGATATAGTGGTTATTAATATTCAATACGTTGTTATAAAAAACTTACTAACAATTATTTTTAATTGATTTTTTGAACGAATAGTAAATTACACAAAGATTGTAT
This sequence comes from Himalopsyche anomala, assembly GCA_031772345.1. NCBI lineage: Eukaryota > Metazoa > Arthropoda > Insecta > Trichoptera > Rhyacophilidae > Himalopsyche > Himalopsyche anomala. The sequence goes on along the minus strand of CM062821.1, from coordinate 19,118,968 downwards.
TGTTGCCACATAGATAAAATGATATTTTTTCCAAGTAAAAATATGATAAATTATATTTATAATATTATCGTTGATACAAGCATCAAAAATGGAGTAACTATTATTTCTAGCAAATTTCACGATAGTTTTGCGGGAATAGATTTTCAAAACAATATTTCTATTAATAAAAAAACGAATATTCAGTTCATAAATTTTATTTTTATTTCAATTTTGTAGTGTTTGTAAAATGTTTGAAATGAAGTGTACATAGGTTTGTTATTTAGTAAAAAAAGTATCTTAATAATACAGCAAAAGATGAGAGATACAAACAATAATATGAGTATTAAATCTTAAACAAGGAAACATAAACGTGTAATATGAGAAAACATAATTCAGCTCATTAGAAAATACAGTGTTAACATATAAATTATAATACTGTAAGAACCTGAAAATATGCCAATTTGATCCAAGGCAATAGAAGAAAAAATATTATCAAACCATTCTTTTTCACACGAATAAACGAAATCATTGAGTGACTTCTAATATTGTTGACTAACATATTTACCATTTAACAGAGTGTGACAAACACAGAAGGTTACAAACAACAAAATGACATATTAATATAAAAGTGTATATTTTTATTGATTCAATTAGCGATAGAAAGAAAATGTCTTTTAAATTATTTATACTTGATAATTATATTTTCATACTTACGTTATATCATGTTATATCATGTTATATTATTCAATAATAAGGGATGTTATTTATCACAAAGCGATCGCCGTAACTAATATTGTTATAAATTTTCTTATTCCAATGTATGATAAATATAAATGTAAATAATGGATATAGTTAAACCATGAATTATGAGTAACTTCTACGTCTATTTTGCACGACAAGCAAAATTTTAATTAGATAAACAAGTGAGATCTTGCAATACAAATATATAATGTCTTGATCTTCTAAAGAATGTGAACGCAAGTGTCATTTTTGGATAAGTTAAAAACTGTTCGATTAAAATAAGTATAGAAATAGATGGCAGTGATTACGTTAGTTATATTAAAATTCGTCCATAGCACTAAACCTCCGCCTTCTCTTTTTCTCTCCTCCATCTTATTTCAGCGTAAATCTTTTTTTAGTTAGTAAATATTATGATATTAATAATGATTAAAAAAAGTTTATGTCGTAGTAATCTTATTTCCCATTATTTATATTGGAGGAATTCCCTTTGATATGTGAGTGAGTTTAATTACAAGCATGTTTTCGAAACGAATTGTTCTCACGATCCTAGAATTGACTGTTATATAATTTTGACACATGTGTTATCAGCAATTAAAAGTTGTTAATATTAAAGTGTTTTTATTTTAATTTAAAATATTGATTGAGCGTGTGAAAAAAATAAATCTTTTATACATATAATGTTATAGTATCGAAAAATCGTGACATCAAAAAAAATACCGAAAATCAAAAGATTCAATTACATACAGTAAGAACAACATCAGCGGTTGCACCAAGTTGCACAACCCTAATTTATTTTGTATTTTGAAGGTAGCCTATACATATTTTAAGAGCAGCAGAAGGAATAAAAATGCCCGCAGCAAAATGTTTCCTCGTTATAAGATAACATGTCTTTGATCTTTCGAAACCTTTAATCTTTCTTTGCGTAACCCTATAATTCTGCAAAACAGCATTTGAGATAGAATGGTTTAAACTATAAAAATAAATTACGAAACGCTCTTTTAGGGAGTTTTAATTATTTTTTATTTGTTTACATAAAATATTAAAGAAATATGTGGATGGCAGCTTAAATTTTGTAATTTACATCTAAATCTCATTGAAATAGAATCTTGTGTGGTAACAAGAAATACTGCACTCAGAACATCGCTTATCTGCCAGCGCCACTCAGTCATAACTCAACTTTCTTTCTTATCCTTTGCCTCTACGTTGAGTGTCCTCCGGCATCTTAACTATTTGAGCCTTGCGTGATAGAAATCACAAACTTGGAAAAATACTTTGATTAATTTAAGCAATTGAAAAAAAATGTTTTTGGGTAAATCTATTAAAAAATTAGGAATTTTCATCAATAAATACCGACAAATCACAATTTATTTCACACTTTATAATATACGGAAATTTATTTTTATTCTAAAAATGCGAACAAATGACGTTATTTTATGGCACTAAAATAGGTGAGCATAAACTATTTTATTTTCAGCTTTCATTGCTTTTTTATTTAAATATTAAAAATACTAAATTAATTTTGGCATAAAATTTTGTTGGAATTCCAAAACTGAAATGCATGTTTATGAAATGCTTCGTTTTTAAAGGTACTATGCTAAATCAAAAATCAAAGAATGGGGATCAAATAAAAGTACTTCTACTTATTGTTTGTCAGCCATCACGTATTGCCAGTTATTGATATTGAAAGACTTATTTCTATGCTATATCTATTGTAACTTCTTTCTATCTGAACATTTTCTGTCTTTTTAAATGAACATATCATTTGTGTTTCCTAACCGCTTTAAGTAGTGGCTTTTCATCACACCTTAGGCGTGCTTAACGTGATTACTAAAACTTTGTTTCACTTTGATGAGTGTATTCATCTATGTTAACCGAAAAACTTACGCACATGTCCGAAAATAGGTAAAGAAAACAAATAAAACTGAATCGGTCAAGCTATTATCCCTACCTCTTTGTCAAAAAGAAGGACGCGCGCCGGTCTCTTAGTGTTATTAAAAAGTTGCGCAAAACAGCCTACTTTTTGGCGTCGCAACCTACGCTTAAAGTCGCCCATAAAACGTGTTAGCAATAAATATTGCCGAGAGGCACATTTATTCAATTTACAGCAGCCGATAGGACGATGGCAGGTGAGCTTAAGGAAGCTTTATAACCAAATTCATAAACAAGTAATGGTTTTTTTATGCAATGGAACCTTATTGTAAACAATGGAAAGTATTTTTTCCATAGCAATTCGATTTTTATTATGAGGGCTTTATAGTGAATGATTTTTTTTATTACGGACATTGGAGCTTAAAATGATCGAACTTAATTTTGAAATTTTAGATAGAAAGGGAAGAATATAATACTCATAACATAAATACAATCCATCCGAAGCCATCAAAAACATTGAATATTAATTATAAACAAGTGTTTTAGTTATTTTAATAAATGCTCAAAATATCTCTGAGATAATATTTTTTACGATAATATGAGACGTTTATGTTGTATAAGTATCTATTATTTGTATAAATATCGGTATATGAACTTTAATACCAATAAAGATTATATGGGTAAACGTAAAATACTACATTCAACGTTTCATAGAATTTTAAACTAAGAAAACTAAAATATAATGCATATGTATCAATAAAATTCATTTCAGTTTACTATCAATAAGTTAAATCAACAACTCGAATGATTACATAAACATGTTTAAATTTGGTAGTAGGTACGTATGTATAAAAGAAAAATATTTTTTTTGGGGGGAAATTTTGAAAAGTGTGGTAAATAAATCCAAATTAAATATGATTTTTATTTAGTATTTTTTGAGTATTTTTTTTAGATGAGGGTCATTGAAATTGTTTTCCGTGGTTATGAAATACATGTTGCTCCAATACTTTAAAGATATTTTTTTTTCTGATAATAAACACATCATTTAAATGTGTGCATTATAACTTTTGAAATGTGACAATATCAAAACTTATGAAATTAGTGAGACCAAGATTACAAAAAAATATTTGTAAATGATTTCCGAAAAAATATTTTTTGAATTTTGACAGTATTTTCATTTCGTTGAAGAAGTTAAATTTATGTGAGGCAAGCCAGTTTCCTAAGAGAGAGAAACAAATTATGTCCAGAATTTAACCACAACATAAAGTTTGTCATTCTCAGGAATGGCAAAATTCTTATTTTGGCCTTGTAAAAGGCAAAGTTATTATTTTGAAAGGTCCATTTCTCTTTGGTTGCCCAAACTTTTAAGCGTACCTTAGGTTAAGAAAAATGTATGCGGATAGAACTAGGGCAAAAGTAATATACACAAGCTATTAAATTGAATACTAGCAAAAATTTCTTCTGTACCTGTACTTCCTAAAATCTTAAAATTTAAAAAACCTTTACAATCCCATTACCTACAGTAAGTTTATGCAATGTTAATGAACTGTGATATTTGTAATGTACATTATTGATAGAAATATTATTTTCAGGGATAAACGTAAGTATAAAAAAAGCTGCTTTGTTCCAAAAACATATATTTAAAAAATCAATACATCGAAATTTAAAAACTCTTTGCTTATAATTGAGTAAACGCTTACTGCGATAAATAAATTTATAAAAAAAATGTATGCGGTATCTAAAAATATATCAAATCATTCGATTTTTTTCTACTTTAATATTTAAGGGTAGAAAAGAAATCTGTAAATTTAGAGTTAATGGTTGCTTAGAAATAACTTTATCGGAATAATAATCATGATTTATACTTTTTAAAATCGGATTAATCATCAATTATTTCGAAACAGTATGTTGTGTTAATGTTCAACACCGAAATTCTATCATTAATATTTTGGGGAAACAATTTATACAAGCATACATTTTTTTATTAAAATTTATTATCAAATACCCAGAGAAACCTATTCCCATGACAGTAAGTCTCACGAAGCTCGGCTAACACCTCAATACGAAAAATTACAAAACTCTACAAATCACGAGAGCTTTTGGTCCGGCAAGTGCGAGCGGGAAATCGGGGAACTTTTCCGTTCGTAAGGAATGCGGGGGTAGCGGGAGCTACCGAGAGGCGCTAGCGCCAGTCTCGTCCCGGCGGCGACGCGGGAAACTTCTCGCGAGTGACGGACGTCGCGCAATATAACCTCTCACCCTTCAAACTGACTTCACTCACACTGTGAAAGTCGGGCAATGCGTCACACGCACCGTACGCGCTCTGAATTTTTATGTGGACTTAGGACTTATTAATGGAATAACCCTTTCAAGTATAGAGTGGTGAATTAATGATCGGGGTGAAAGCGTGCCTCCACTATTGAGCGGCGCATACCACCGACGGTGATAATGATAATTTTCAATTTGCCTAATCGATGCTTGATGAAATAAGTCAGAGATTTATCAGGTTCGATCATAATTGTCAGTGTTGTTCGTGACAAGTGACAGTGAGTGTATAGTGTGACATTTGTATGGATATTCAAAATCTTTTGATGTGGTAATATAATTATTATTTTTTGAAATTAGCAAATAAATTAAGTAGGTTATCTAACAATATTCCAAAAATTTACAATTTTATCAATATATTTCCCAAGAAGTCGTAAATCACACATTAAGTTTCTTTGAAGTCAAACAATTTCATAAAAACTTCAACACAAAACGTCCGCCGGCGAAACATTTACAAAATAAAACACTAAACGTTCCAATTTTCTTTTATTACTATTTAAAACTGATAACTCAATTTCCAAGCCAACAAACTCATTACGATAATGGCACAGTTAAAAATAATGCCGCATGTTAATGTAACGGCAAAATTTCCAGCAGTTCTGCTGGGATTTGTGGTTTCCAAGTAAATGCGAAATTTAAATTTAACTGTTATTACAATCACCCCTAAAAATAAAGCATTATTCAATTGAACTAAACCCTCAAATCGACGCAAATTAGTTATCCTGTAAAGCCCAGTAATATATATTTTTAATGTATTATAATTAAAGTTTACTTAAACAAAAATTGTAAAAACAATCAATTTATAAATTTATTTCATCTCATCGTCTTTTAGGAATGTATATGAGTTAGTAATGCCATAAATAGATAAAATATAGAATAATTCATTTTGTAACGTCTCTAGTCTATACCCAAAAAATAGTTGAATTTGACATGTCCTGTTCTTTCTGTAATAGTATATAAACATGAAAAAAAAATATTGGTACTCATTTTTATACATTAGAAATTTACAATTTACAGTAAACCTATTCGTGTGCTACTAACAAGAAAACATAAACATACTTACTTATCAAAATGTATTTATCTTCATAATGACGTTCAAGATTCCAAAAAACATGCACGCTAATCTCAGATTAATATTTTCAGCATTCGAGTTTAATACGGATAATGCATCATCATATATTAGGGTTAATATTTTCTGAACAAAATTTTTGATAAACATATTCTAAGAAATCTAGTTAATCTTTCTATTTGCAAGAAAAATATAAATAATATCACGAAAACAAAGATATTCTTGGATATTTGATCACTATCCAAAGCTTTATAAAAATATCATAATGCCTAGCTAAAAAATTAGCAGAAAAAGTCCTTTCTTTCAACATTTGAAATTTTCACGATTAATTTCATTATTTTTATTTCACGGATATAATAAGAAAAAAGCGCTTCCTCAAAATGTTCGCATTGAGTAGAAACCTTAATGAAAGCGATAAAGCGGCGAGCTTCTTTTGTAGGTCGCCAGCGAAGCTTTTTTGTTCTCCAAACTTTTTGTGGTTTTCACATTAAACTTATCGCCAAAGGTTAAAAAAACCTTTATTTATTATGAGAGGAAACTTTTACTATATATATTTCTATGAATATTTCACGAATATAAAAGTAATGATAATTTTTGAAATTCCTACTGAAGAATGTACAATATTTCAACGCTCTTTTTCAAAGATGTAGGGCACGCGAATTTGAAAAGATGAAGTTTTATTTTACACAAACTTCTTTCTTGAAAAATATCGAGAAGTTCTGAAGTAAAATGGTATATATTTCCAAAATGATTATAGAAAACGCATTGATGAATTACAATTTAAATAAACGACGGTGATGAAAAGATTAAAAATATTATTATACAAAATAAATTATTGTTATATAGAATCTCTAACCTAGATTTGTAAATAAGAATCGTTAAAAGTTTATATATGTAGATGCATACATTTGCAACAACCATCGTGATCCTTGCACTTGAATGCCAGATACATACAAAATACGTGTCATTTGTGACAAAACTTATAGAAGAGTGAAAAATCGGTCGTATTCTAAATAACTTGTTCTTTTAATATATTTGAATAATATTTTCATTGCCATATACAATTTTAAAACGATCATTAAAGATCATTTACCTGATTAAAATTATATTATTTTTTTTAAAGTTTTTAAGGTGTTGATTGTGGATGGATGGCATTACGTTAAAATACTTTTTAATTATTTCCAAACCTTAAAAAATGACGAGTAATATAAACTGATGATAGTTTTCGTGATGAGAAAAACCGGTCCTGATATTAATTTGAAGTTTGTAATTATAACAAAAATATGTTTTTATTTTAAAAGTTTTGTTTTTGACAATTATAAACGAACAAATTTAAATATATGAGAAACGAAACTAAACTAAAGTAAAAAAATCTAATTTTTCATAATATGCACTCAATCCGTTATACGTCTAAATAAAACTCATATTTCAGGTCAAACGTTGAATGTTGGCATAATGGTAAAGTTTACCAAAAAATATGGTAAATTTTATTGCCGTCTAGCATAAAATATAACCGTCGTAAAATGCAGTGTCGTTGTCAAAAGAAAACTTCTACAGACACACATAAACCAGCGATGAAGCAACAAAACAAGTAATGGAAGGCTCCAGAGAACATTTCACGGAGTGGTACAGAGGGGAGGCCAAGGAAATTCGACATCGTCAAACCACCCGTCATCTTCCGACATGGATCACAACGACGGTTTTGCTGTGTTGCAGTTCAGGTAATAAATAACATTACCATTTTTACATTTTCTGATACAGTTAAACCACCACTATATTTTCAGGCGCCATACCCAAAATGTTGCCGTGTTAATATTTTGTATACACAGAAAGGAATAGTTTTTGGACTGTATATTTAAATAAGTAGGCCTGCTATCATGTTTCTTGTTTTTTTTTGTTTTCATTTTAAAATCATTAATTTAAATTTCTCGTTTGGAAATTAAATCAATACAGGTACACATGTAATCAATTTTTATTGTATTTCATTCGGGTAAGAAGGATTGATGTATCCTGATAAAATAATTAACCATTTATGAAAGAGATGCTTATTATAGAAGAATTTTCTCAACAGAAAATTAATGAGTCATTACACAATATATAAGTAAAAAAAATGTTTTAGGTTATACTATAATTTTATGTTATTTTAAATCATAAAACAAAATGTAATGATATATTTATTCACCACAATCCTCGCTTTAAAGATTATTTAAATATTCATGCTGTAAATACCACGACAGAGCCTTAATCCTAAAATATGTTGAATGAAGAAAGTCAAATATCATTCATAGGATTTATTCGGTTGAACTTAGGGTTGCTTTTATGACTTAGGAGGAAACGAAACTGTTTGCGGGTTACGGAAATCTAAGGGCGCCGCGTGGCGGCTATATACTTCGGCGCAATATGCAGCGGATGTGGTTTCATAATTAAGAAATACTAAGTTATGCGAACAATCATATACTGTTTTTATTATAAACACACACTGGGGTAAAGTAGTTTGAAAAAATCTATCTCACAAGAATAACAATTGAGCTAACAAGCATTTTCAATGTGTGTTTTGGGAAGATTATTTAGATAATAAGGTAAGTTAAATCTGTTTTAAAAATAAGGTTTTTCAGTTGATCAGAGTTAATTTTGCTTTTTCGCAATAATATTTACTGATTTTTCTATTCTTTTTTTTTATTTACAAATTAGAATGGAAACCAAGGTATAAATATGGTATGCTTTTAAACTAGTATTAATTTTATAGCTATATACAACTTTTACCGACCATTCTTCATCATATAATTAACATCTAAAATTTTGTTAAAAGCTGTAATATTAAAAATAATTTTAAGCGAAATATAAAATTGTCAAATTCTTAATTTGTAAACATAACGATTTGATCATATATTAATAGTTATCATTTTCAAATTATTTTTTATCAAAATAAATATAATTAAAAAATACCAAAAGCAATTTTAAAATAAATTACTAGGCACTATCAATAGAGAACAAATGCTTCATTTTGATGTGATTCTGTTGTTTTTATTTTAATTAAATCAAAATAATTTAACATCCCAGATAAATAACGTTCAATTATATTCAAATACAAATTAAAAATTACTCTTAATTTTTAATTAGTGAAATAAAAATGGTATCAAATTTTATTTAATTCAAACAATGAACTTTCACAAAGTTACCGCCGAGTCTATTGAAGATTTAAAAAAAATATCACATAAGCTTCACGATAGTGATATCAGTTTTATATATAATTTTGATCAACAATCGTACCCACTTCCATCGAAATTTGTTCGTGTAAAGTACATATAATTATATATCACTATTTTAAGTAATATTTAAGATATAAATTATAGATATAATAAAATTATTTCATGTAAATAATTCATCGGCTGAATGTAGAACAAGGTTAATTCAATTTTGGTTAAACGTGCAGAGATACCATTAAAACATTTCTCTTTTCAATATCTTCTAAAAGAACAAAGGTTTTTACGTGAATTAAGGTTTGTTTTCTTTATATTGAGAAGTAAAAGTTTTTTTTTCAATATTCGTGTTATTTAAATAATATATGAGATGTTGATGTGGGTGTTTTATTCTCGCGTTGATCTAGAGCAGGGATGGCGAACCAGGGACCAGCGTGGTAAATTATTTGACCCGCTTGAAATGATGAAAAACGAGTTTCTGTAACAATCCGGGAAAAAGGATACCTAATCGAGGATTTCAAATTCCTCGGTGAGCTAATCCCAATCCCGGGATCCTATATTTGATCCACTTGCGAAAAAGTTTTGCCATCCCTGATCTAGAGCGCTTTTTTAAAAAAAATCTGCTTAAGGTTATGAAAGACAATTCAAATAAAAAAAAAACAAAAACTCACAGGATTTGTTTAAGCTTGGAAACAGTCAGCAACCAGACTTTGATATCATGATCATATGATTTTTAATTACTATGTTAAAACTTAATTATCACATTTATCAAATGAACTTTGTCCTTAGTCCATCTGTTTATGGACTAAGCCCTGTGTCTATACATTTTTATCACTTCATATTTATTCTCTCTCTGTATTGTGACACATTGTATATGTAGTACAATGCGATAAGTGTATTAACTAAGTTACAATATGGTAAGTCTTTAAACTGTGAATGATATCAGATAGATATTGGACACAAAAGCATTAATTAGGCTTATCAGTGGCAGTAGTGATGAATTTTCCAAGTAGGTTTCAGTCAATGTAAAAAAGAAGTATTTTTTTGTTTTCTTTCTAATCATCATAAATACTTTAAGATTTCGACTGAAGGTGTTTGGTGAAATTTCAATATTAAATTTGAATCGTTCAAATTATGTACATTCTCACAGATTTTACCACTAACGACCCGGGTTTCGCCTTTCGGCATCTTCAGGCGTTCAAGTGCACGGATGAACTTGAACTGACGTGTCCTTCCGAAATTAAGTGATTAGGACACGTGTTCAATCAGAGACAAGGGATAAAAATGTTACACCCAAATACGGACGGTCATAAGCTTTTTTACCAAGAAATTTTGGAAATAAACAGAGCACAACTGCATCGCCTTCCGATTTTAAATAAAATATTGAACATGCCGGGGTCTCCACTCCCAAGCCCTTTATAAATATACTCATAAAACCTTTTCCGACAAACAAATAAATATAATTCTTAAAACCACTCACTACACAAATCTTTGGGCATTCCCATGAGATTATTCTTTTCGCCAGCAATGGCTTTCAACTCAATGATACATTTATTTATTATGTAAACACGAAACATTCATTTACTGAGCGTCAGTTCAAGTTCATCCGTGCACTTGAACGCCTGAAGATGCCGAAAAGCGAAACCCGGGTCGTTAGTGACAAAATCTGTGAGAATGTACATAATTTGAACAATTCAAATTTCATCATAAATACATTTAAAAGGAACTATACATTTTACCAGACGATACATATTGTGAATATAGATTTCTAACATTTTTTTATTTTATATTTGTATTATACATAATATTCATGCTTATTTCTATAAAGTATTTATTAATTATAGATAAAATTTGACCCATCTCTTAAAGTATGTCGAAAGTTAAGTAGCACACATTGTCATCAGTATTAATAGTTCCTAATCAAAAATAAATTGAACCTGTAGATATAAAAATAAGCGTGCGATACATTCAAGAAATATTAATATCTTCCTAGGTCGAAATCGGCATGCAAGATAGAGTGAACGCTGTAAATAAATATTCTTATTTTTCTAGTTTTATTCAAAAAAAAAGTTTTTCTAGAACTCCAGAAAAACAGTATTTGATTATTTTTATATAAAAAAAAACATGTCAATAAATAAGACATAATCACAAACTTAATTCTAGTTACAGATACATATTATTTCAAATACTCATTAAGAGAAATCGGCCAATACTTTCATTAACTGAAAATCATATGGCATATAGCCAATAGACTTTTTATTGACTAATATAACTAATATGTCGTACTTTAATTTCGAAAAATGTGTTTTCTTGACATTCCAAAATATTTATGACAGAAATAATCAACGCAAGGTTACGATAGTTTCTGTAAAAAAAAGTAGTGTTAGTGTTGCCAAAACATGTTGAAAAAGATTAAAATTAAAATAAAGATTTTTTAATTTTTTATGATTTGAAATTTTTATTATATTTTAATCGGAATAAAGTTACAAATTGTACGTTTTACATTTTTTTATTATTGTTTGGCATCGTAAAGAATATCAATATAAATCCATGCTAGCAGTACACCATTTTAATTGATAATACTTCACTAGTAGAAGCTGTACAATTAAATTTACACGGGTCATTACTCCTAGTTCCCTAAATATATCACTAAAGTTTTGCGGTTCAACCATTACCTGGTTTGTATGGAAAAGCAACTAAAATCTCTCAACATGTGGTCCAGCTTTACTGAAAGCAGCTTTGTTCCATACGATTATATAAACTATAACAACTAATTAGATTTTATGTAAGTTCTATTTCTAATTTTATAACATTAATTTTGAAAATTTATTTCATTTATAAAAAAAAAATGTTTTATAAAATTTAATAATGCTAGTACGTTTGTTTTATTTATAAGAATTAAAGGTTATTTTAATAAAAGATTAATTAATAAATATTCCAACTTGGGTTTTTACTTAATTACAATAAAACTATAACGCTGTAATCATATTAATTTATACAATAAAATTTAAAAAAGTAAGGCAAAGATAAAAACATAATATATTTTTATTTATTTTTGAAAGTAACTCACTAATTTAATAATGAAAGCGAGAAAAAATCTATTAAAATAATGAATTTTCGAGAAGTTCATGTTGCATATTGTGGGGATTAGGTTGTTATCACTTGATACAATAGAATCATAAGTATGCATTTGATTTATAGTTTTATGATTATCTTGAAAATTTTATGATTTTATTAAACATTATTTTTATTATTACGCATGACCAATACAAAGAAAGTTTTGATATGTTAATAAAATAAAGCTATATCAATATTACAAAAAACTAGAATTTGCAGACTAATTTAAAATATTATGCTGCACATTGTAATTTGTTTAATAAAAAGTGAAATATAGTTCATTGTATTTTTAAGTTTATTTATTTTAACCAAATTGAGCTCGTGCTTCACTAATATTATTTTCTGTGTGAGATAGTTAATGGCCAGACAAATGAGAAACCAATTGAGTTCATTCATTTTTATTATTAAATGTTTAAAAATCAACAAAATACTGTATTTTTGTATGCTAACGAAGGCATCCAATCTCGGACTCTTTTTGTGATCCCAAGGTTTCAGGATTCAAAATTCTTTGTTCCGGGATTGATCATTCATGCTACAATTGCTTGAGTTTCTCGAAGAATTTCGGGATGTGGACTCGAGAGATTCTAAAATAATTAACTCGATGACTTAAAAAGTTTGGGACTTGGGAAAATGGGTCAAAGATTTGACAATTATTTGAATATGTGAGAGTTTTTTTTTTACCTCGCTCCTTCAAAAATTTTTGAAATGACAGATTGTACAGTTTTGCACAAATGTGATACCTTTATTTTCCGGGATTGGATTCCCTTATTCTAACCGTTGATAAAAATCGATTTCACATTTTAAATGATAAATTCATTAATCGCATAACAAAAATTTCCAGTTCACTCTTATAGGAAGTATTTTCCTCCCATTTTGACACAAATACTATGATATTATTTATCTATTTGATTTTATAAATCATGTCTGTAATGAAAAAAAAATACATTGTTAAATTCTTTTTATTTCTTGACACATTTATAAATTAGATTGAGAGACGGTGCGATAGGGCGGCCAGGTCCTGGTAGCATCGGCCACCTTTTGTTTTCGTTCTCACCAGAGTACACCGCAATTACGCCAAAGTATAATCGTCGAGAATACAGCGCCGCTGCCTTTCGGTGTGTTGGTGGGGTTTGTATAATTAAAACTAGATGTTTTCGTTCGTTTGTTCAGCAGGCCTGGTTTTGTTTTCGCGTTTAATTGCGCTAAGCGGTCGAAGATTAAACGGATGTACTGGAAAAAATCCGAGACCTAACGATGCAAAATGATTACAATCGCCATTGATATTCATTTTTTTTTATAAAACTCTTTGAATGTTATATGGATCTGAGTAAAATTTCATTTCAATAGAATGTACCTATGAATGTAAATATGAATCGAGTTTAAAAGTAAGCCAAGAATCCACTCTGATTTAAAAAAAAAATGTTTACCAATGACAAGAATTTTATTCTCCTTTTTTTCACATACATATATATACTATCACACTGTTATACTGATACAATATACATTAGTAAACAAAGCTTTTCTTACTTCCACAAGCGGCTTAAAAAATATAGAATTTGAATCATTCTCATTAAATGAAAGTTTCCAAAACCATTTACTTTTAATAAAATATTTGTTTGATTTTGAGTTTTCATAAATATATTTTTTCTTCTTCTTCTTCTTAAACCATGTCCGCTCCCAATGTGGAGCATACGGACTCCTAATGGAGTTTATCTAAACAGAAGTGTTTCTACGAGAACTGCTTGTTACTCAGTTGCTCAACCTCCCTTTTTCTAAAGAGAGTAGGAATAGAAGGAAAAGGCTAGGACAGGACTAGTGGTTAGCTAATCGCTCTCGATACGCCCCGTTCATAGGATAGGATAGGTGGGAGGGGGGAATCCAAGACTTCACATACATCCATACCTTTGAACAGAAATTCATAAATTGATTGAAAAATCAATTTATAAAACTGCCCGTACTGGGATTCGAACCCGTGACCTTCGTAGCGGTAGCCAACGACGTTGACCACTCGTCCACACAGGCGGCTATTTTCGAATATTTTTTAATCGAATTATAATTTTTTTTGTTCGAAGTCATAGATGTATTTATGTATGTATGTGATGTTTTTATTTTACACTTTTCTCCAAATTATCCTTCAAACGAGGCGTAACGAGAGCAATCAGCAAACCACTAGTTATGTCCTGGCCCTATCCTTCTATCCCCGCTTTCTTTGAAAATAGAGGTTGAGCAAATGATTAACAAGAAGTTCCCGTAAAAACAATTCTGTTGAGATAAACTCCATTAGAAGTATATATATATACTTATAATTAATAAATTAAAAATCAAAAAATATATATGTACAGTAGGACCCCGATCTACCGTTCTCGCATTATTCGTTCTCCCGGATGTATTATTTATTTTTCATAGTCCCGGCCAAACACCCATAAGAAAAATGTTAAATAATCCCGCATTGATCGTTTCTCGATTTACCGATTTCCTCGATTTAAATTTTAGGGCCCCGTCAGAAATATTATCCCAATCGACCGTTTTTGTTGAATATTTCTTATTTCACTCATAATATATTATGTAGTCTTTGCATCTAATATCGCGATGTTTTCTAACTCACAACTTAAATTCCCCCCCCCCCCATAAAGAAAACTAGAATCTTAGCTAAGAAACTGAAAACAAATCGATACGTTGAAAAAAAAAAACAGGAGGAAAACGAATTTATACAGCAAAAAGAGTTAATTTACAAAATAATACGAATTTGAATGGTCTCTGTTAAAATGTAAGTGCCAAACTGCAAATAAGTAACTTGTATGTATGAAGCAATTTAAATATAAATATATAAAATTCTTTTATACAAAAAGTGTAAATAAATAAATAGGTGTCTTAAAAATTAAACATGTTTTGTTTGTTTATTACGGCCCCTTGAAAAACATATAATCGGTGATTCACTGTATATTTATAATTAGATAAACTATTAGAGCATATTTTTTCCACAAACAAATAAAGGTTTTTATATTATATTGGTAACTTCAAATCACGATTTCATAAATTTATTGGGGTATAAACAAAGTAGATTGATATAGGGTAAAACCTACTATTATTGGCCATCTTCAATTATTGGCCACTTGCAGATAAAATCTAATTTTATAAGATATGAAACTAACATTTCCACTCGTTGACTTAATAAGAAAGTTCCTTAAGTATTCCTCCGTTGGTATAGCAGATAACTGTCATTTAAAGCATTGTCAAATAACCTAAAATCTGATTTTAAACTTACTGTTGAAGCTTTGCCGTGAAACAAGTGAGACTTCCGTCTAATGGTAAATTTAACGTTTATATTTTCATTAAATGAATTGAAAATTGATTTGAGTAGTTTGTCTTTAGTGTATTTATAAATCATTCACTGATTGAATTAGATAATTTTTTGTAAAAAGTTACAATGGTGGTGTCCAATATTTAATTCCATTTTTTTTTGCAGAATCTATATATTAATAGTCGATAAAATAATCACTAATAATTCACTTGTATTCATAATGTCCTCGATCTTTTCTTCTCTACGATATATATTTTAGACATTTCAATTATGCTTAAAATTATATTATATACAATTTAAATACTGCAGGGCTGTCGATATTGTATATAGCAGCTCAACAGGGCAGCTCAATTATGATTTTTATGTATATAGCTTATTATATTCGCTATTTGCATATTTTGTTTTGCAGTCCTTAGGTTTTTTAGTTTTTTAAGAGAATTGGGTGTATTCCTAAAAAAATCCATTTAGAGAATTAATTATGTTTAGATTTTCTGGCTTATTCAATAAATAGGTTTGTAATTTATTTTTCACGCCAGTAAATTTTCTGACTACATAAAAATGCAACAAAATTCCCCTCGTTGAGGTCAACGGGCTTACAGCTAGTTTCTATTATTGGCCTGACTGGCCAAAAATACAATATGTGACTTATAAGTAAAATGTTCAATTTAATTTACAAAATAGTATTTTGAGAGTACTATTAACAACCTATGTATTTATCAGATTTTTTCGACAATCCTATATAAATGTTGGCCCCTTGGCCAATAATTAAAACTTTTTTCATGTAATAGAGTAAACATCATCAAAAGGAAACACTACAGTTATGTTTACATTTTTAGCCAGCGGAACAGTTTTGATCCTCTTATTGTGCTTAAATATCAAACATTAGTAATGGAAAAACAATTTATTTTAATAATCAAGATATTATTGATTAAATAAAGACTGAATCAAAGATGAAAAGAAATGAAACGAAAAAGCAAAAAGCAATTGTAAAGAAAGACGAAAGAGTTAACAAGAAAACCAATATATCTGCATTATCATTAAATACAGAAAAAAATATTAGTAATGACGAAACAATATTATTTGAATAATTGAGAGAACATTGATTTTTAAATTTCTGAACCATCTGACAACAGTTATTCAGGACTCATCATTAGATGCATTGATTAAGCACTTTTTTTAATATTTTTTTACTGCAATTTTTGGTATGGCCAATAATTGTATCTTTTGGTGGCCGATAATTGAAAAAAGTGGCCAATAATATTAGATTTCTGCCTTTTTTGGTTTATTTTTTTGTAAGTGCAAAATATTTTTTTTTTCATGTTTTGATAATTGATTATCATCAATAAATAAGCAATTTAACATATGTTATTTTTTTATTTCACCTTTCTGATGATACGTGTCCACAAATCAATAAAATAGTTGAAAAAATCCTTAAGTGGCCAATAATTGTATGTTTTGCCCTACATAACCTCTGAGTTTAATTGTGTTTGAGACCAGCGTTTAGAGTCCGGCTAATCCATGACTGAACCTAAAATAATGCTTCACGTCAAACTTGAATAGTAACGTTGACATAAAATAAAATGGGGTTAACGAATATGTATAGTAATAACCAATGTTTTTGTCCAAAGATCTGAAAACTTATGAAAATAAGCATATCTACTGTGATTTGTGAAAACAATGGAGCTCGCTAGGGTGGTCTGCTTTAAAATAAACAAGAGCGATCTGTTCACTTCTCACTCGGATGGAATAAAACAAAAGACTTCTCGCGGACAAAGAAGCAAGAATCTGAGTAGCTGAGATCAGAATATGGAAATAAAATAAAACAATATAGCCTTTATTTTAGATGGCATTTTCTGAAAATAATATAAATTGATAAATGATGTTGTAAAAACCTTATTTTTCCATCAACAACAGTGTGATGTTTTATAACACGTAAGCTATTAACATATTATGTTAAGATCAAATCAAATAATATTTGAATTTATTTACAGTTATAAGAAAACAACATTATATACGAGTATTCTTTGAATAAAAGAATTTTATAATATATTATGAATAAACGGTAACCCTTTGCAAAAACTTCTTTCAATAGAAAATTTAAATAAATCATGCATTGCAGGGGTAAGATTATCTGATAATAATGAGATATTTGTTATTACTATAATATTTCATTTGATCTTAAAAATGCAAATGTAATCTCAATGACTCGATATTCTTTTGAGAAAACGAAAATTATTCGAATGAAAATGGAATGATTCTGTTAGCCTAATAATTTTGAAATGGGTTTGCTTGATGCAAATAGTTTTTATGCAAAAACTTTGTTACCGCTACAGAGTGCCAGAAAAAGTGATATCGTCGTCGCGTTTGTTATCGCTTATTGCAAAACTTTTCCAGATTCAATTTGCGCGAAACAGTGAGCCTTGCATTTTTTTTATTTTCCGTCCAGCTTTGGGGAAAAATAAGGAAAAATCTGCTGAATAAATGTGTGACATGTTTTGTTCTCGTTTACTGTCATACTTAGTTTTTCGCTCAGCGTCCCAGGAGACAGGAGCGATGTTGTCGTCGCGTCGCCTATTTATTTCTCTCTACATCGAGGGAATAGCGACATCAATCACATTTTTTTTTATCTCGATGCTTAGCAGTCAGGTTCTGTAATCTGTTTCTTTTGCCAAACAAACCGCATTGCGTTCGCGGCAAGCGATTGCCCCCAGGACAATCTCTTCAAAAGACACATTACGTTAGTTAAGTCATTTCAAAGAGATCGGAAATTGTTGTCGTTCGTTCTATTTGTTCTGTTCATTTTTTCCAGTTTATTCGTTGTTTTGAGACAATTTTTAACCATCCTCACTTCTATAGAATTCTCACGTAAAAAAGTTTTCTTGCAATAACATTATTTTTCTTTGTATCGCAATCGCTTTTAATGTTTTTTGTTGACATAATTTGCCATAAACCAGGTTTATGGCTATTTCTAGATTATTATTTTATTCTTTCCACTCACATAAATCATATTAAATAAAAATCATTATTTTCATTTAAAATGGTTTTGTTTACTAAGAATTTTAATTGTAGGTAAGTTTTGGCTTAAAATCTTTGGTAATTTTAAAAAATCTTAAAAAATATAGAACTCGCTCAATAAAGTGATATTTAACGATAAAATAATCCATCAAAAACTAAACAATTTTTTTATAGAAATAATAATTGAAAGTAAACAAAAATAAAAAAAAAACAACGGTATACAAATCTTTTTCCAGAAATAACAAAATAAACATTCCAAGTACTTTCATTATACGAAATTTTTTGTAGGTATTTGATGTTTTATGCAAATACCGAAATTCAATAGCTCGACGGTCTTTATTTTTGATGTCAATAAAAGACTTCTGAATATTTTCATTCTGGTAATAGATCTTTTGATAATTTGACTTAAATTTGCCAGATTGAAAATGTTTTCAATGAAGTAATTATATTCATGTCATACGATATTGCCAATTACAGCCAATTGACGTTATCGTTTCCATTCCATAACAAAAAATAAAAATATTTAAGAAAATATCATCTTTTATCAACCAATACCATGTTTATGCCAACTATAGCATAGTAAAAAAGTTTATTATAGATTTTAACCGTATATCTTGATAATTTATAATGTGACAGCATAAAAAAAGGATATTTACAACATTACATAAGAATGGCTATTAATTACTAAATATTGGCCCATCATAAAACGTTGTTTCAGTATTTTCGAATCAAATATTACTTAAATATAATTTTAAAACCATTTTAAGTAATGTTACTTTATCAAAACAAAAGTGTCAACATTGATCAACATTCTGTTGTCACAATAATATAAGTATTTATATTTCAAAACCAAAAGAGTCCCTATATTATGTAAGTTTTTTGTTTGCAAACGAAGAAATAAATTGTGACAAGAAAAAATGTTAGCATACATTTCAGTTTCATTTCGGTTGGGCGTTGTTATGTAATTAAAAATTGTACCGAGATCACTAAAACGATTATTGATTAAAATTTTAAGAATAAAATAAAAATGATAGTGGTTAAAAGGATTTTTTGAGGAGCAGCGATTCAATTGATAACCTTTCCCCATACCAGTCACATCTTATGTAAACTTAATCAAAATGTTATATGTTTATTAAGATTTCAGTGAATTTACCATGCAAAAAAATTGTAGGTAAAATCTTTTATTACAAAGTTCTAGTGAATAAGAACGTTACAAAGGAAATCCGAGCGTATCTTGGTAGAACGAGGCTTATTTATATCCCATTATATTTTTTGGGGTATCCTTCAAGTTCTGGTGCCCTGATAAAAATACAATGGGTTGTTATTATTATGGAATTATGGATGTTAATATTAATATTATTTTATTTAAAATTTTAAAATATTTTTTTCTCAAAAATGGCGAATAATTTTTGTTAGAGACATTGTATTAAAAATGATCAAATAGTACTTTTTAATTTGTGATTTCGTTAAACGATTTTCTTTAATAAGAGTTATTTAGCGTATTATTAAAAAGTTAAAAAATAAGATATTGTTTTGTTTGTTGAAAAAATAGCGCTGCACGATTACTCTTCAAACTGATTAATTTTTAACATTAAAACGAAAAACCCCAACTAAATTAAAACACATCTGTATGAAAAGCTTATTTAACTCGCATAGTGTCATACAATGACACTTTATTTATTAAAGTAAAATATAGTTTAATAAGATATGGAAAACTTTTGAAAACCTAATTTGATTGTGAATATGCAAAAAATAATAAAGTTCATTTAAATTACACTTTCATTATTTAAAATCTAAAATTCATATATTTAATAATATAACTATTTTCTTTTGGGCTTGTAAAGTTCGAATAAAATATTGGTCATAAAAACGTTCTCAAAACACTAAAATAATAAAACAGATAAAAATATTTATATGTGTAGATAATATTTATTTGTTATGTGTGTAGAATCCACTCCAAAAACAAGCGGATTTAAGAAGTTTTTTGAGATCGTCTGCGTTGTTCAAGACTTTTATTGTTAATGTCTCTTCAGTGAACTAATGATTTTGTCTGTTTTCTAAAAAAGCCGTCGAAACAAGAAAAACTTCTATTTTTATTTGACATTGACATAAAGGTTTGATAGTAGTTTTCAAGGTAGATTTTTTATGATATCGTCCAAAAAAATTAAAAAATATATAATACTCCGTAGCCCTAATCATACCGATAATAATTAAAGCAAATAAAAAAAATGATACGTTATTTACATAATCTCAAAATGAAAGTCACCAAATAAACTTAGATAAGAAGTAACTAAGCTTTTATGTTAATTTAGCACATTTAACTTTTATCCTTTATTTGAAAAATTATTAAATTAAAGTCCATGTCTATTATTTGTCAGAGAATAAATTGTTTTTCATTACATTTTTGTAAAAACTGAATTATTATTAAAAATAATAATAATAACTTTATTACTCCACTTGTTGTTTTATATTTTTTTACACGTGTTTTAACTCTTCAAGAAGCATCGTCAGACAAAACATTGCTGAGCATAAACATGAACTTAAAATCGATTCTAATTCTTATGTTATAAATTACGAAATAAAGCAAGGTTTTTTTCTAATTCTACTGGATGCAAGAAGGAAATACGATACCAGTCTTGATAGTACTAATTAAAATTAATTATTTATATGAACAACGTTATATCCATATGAAAATAAATTGAACAAATATTTAATTATTTTATTTAATTAATCACATAACTTTACTGTTTTCTGAAAAAATCAGCATGAGTCATTTGAAATACATACAGAGCAGATAAGTTTTACTACAGGAACAGTAGTGATAAGATAAACATACATATTTGTGTTCCGCTCGTACTTGATATTACAAGACACTTATATTAAAATGAATTGCTTTATAACAATATGGTACATTTTTGGGTTGATAATTTTATACAATGTAACTCATAACATATAATTATTTGGTTTATTATTGACTTTTTCAATAGTTCGAGATAATGCTTTATGAGATGTATGTTAAATAATTTTACTCAATAACTTACATATGATATTGTTTCGCTCTTACCTATTATGAATCTTCCCAAACTACAAACGTTATATTGAACAATGAAATTTGAGAACAAATTTGGTTCCAATTTTCATCATGAAAACACTCAAACACAAACGGAAGCAATATTTCAAAGATTGGTTTATTAAGACTTGTATTGTTATATGATAGAATGCTTATATTAAATCAGATAATGAGGAAATATTACAATTTATTTATAAGCAACCGAGCTATTGCGTATAGAAAAAAGATTATTTTTGATCTATTATTTAACAGAATATGACAGTGAATTTTGATTCATTAAAATATAAACATGTCAAAATTGTCGGATCGATGATGGAGTGGTCAATGTCGTTAGCTTCCGTGACGGATCACAGTACGGACAGCTTATTTTTTTAAATTCTGATCGAATGCATGGGTGTTTGTGATGTCTGAAAATTCGATCATATTATTTCTATCTTAAAATTAACGGGGTTTTGAGAGCGATTAGTTAACTACTAGTCTTGTCCTAGTACGATTTTTTTTATTCACAATCTGGTCGAAAAACGAGGTTGAGCAATTTAATAACAAGTAATTCTTGTGGAAAAGAGATTGGGAGTAGATATAGACTGAAAAAAATATTAGGTATTTTTATATTGTTATCATGAAGGTATTTGCTAGATTCATTTTTGTTGAACATCTTTTTAGTATTTTTTTATACTATACATTTAATGTTCATAAAAACTTTTAACACTGACATCTCAAAGTTTTTTGATTAAAAATACGGTTACGTATTTTTTAATATCAATCTGTTATAAATATCAAAAAAAATATTGATTTTGAAGGAAGATATTGCAAAAACCTTAGTGATTTGCATAACATTTTTTCATCTGTGAATCCTTTTCATTTCAAAATATATTATTTTGCTTCGTGAATACAATATTCCTTGTGAATGTAAGTTATTATCTATTTCAATCCAAAGTCCAAGAAAGTTCGAAAGGATCAGAAAATTAACTCTTTAAAAACCTTGTCAGCTCTTGTCACAATGAAAAATTAGAATAAAAAAAGTGTTTTGTTATTATATTATAAACATATTTCCATTCCACCAAAAATTAGAAATTAAACATTTGAAAGTGATATCAAACTATTATTGTCAAAAACCAATGTGTTTGTAGATATATTATGTGTTTGTATTACACTTAAGTCCATACTTTAAAAATTTTGATAAATAACAACAGCAACGACACAAAACTCTGTTTGAAAATAAAAGTGGATTGGAATATTGAACAATAGACCTTGTAAATATGAGCCGCTTGAAAAAATCAAGCGTTGATGGCCGAAGCGCGGCCTTAAAAATGAAAATAAAAATACCTCTCATGAAAAAGAGACAAACAGTAAATATTTGTGTAAAAAATTAAATGCCTCTTCGTTTCCTGCGGTAAACTTATCTATGTTTACAACAAAATTAAACCTGTATAAAGAATGGTTCACTGTTTTAAAAATTACCTCTCTCCCAAGATTGATGGTGTCACGTCAGTAATGGAAACCTTCAGGAAAGCTCTTATTGTAAAAACGTAGATACCAATATGCAGGATGGCATTCCTTCAACCCTTTTTATGTGCGCGACTGATAATTTAGCTCTACAGGACGTGAGGAGGGACTGGAAACATCCTATTGCATACGAATTCATCAAAATCAGCTCGTTGTTAGTACCGTGAGCATGAACATTTGAAACGTGTGACGAATACTAAGCAGAATTGATTCCATTTGGCCGGAACTCATTTATTTTGAGTATAAAAACGGCATATTGTGACAATATTATACATACATTCTGAGTGAAGTGTAATGATTTGTATTAATAAATTTTCAAGACCTTTTTTTATAAACCAAATTGGTGTAAATTTTTTTAACGAACTAATTATGTCGATATTTTATCCGATTAAAAAAAATCAAATGATGAGTTACTAATAATATTATATTTAGAAAAATATAAAAAAAATGTCGGTTTGTGAAATATTTTGAGAATTTTTTCAGAAAAGAAGTCGTAATTAGAAATTTTGTAGCTACCAATATGATGGAAACTCAAGTAATTAGAAAAAATAAAAAATATTAAAGTTTCTGCGTTACGATATATGCACACTTACTTATACGTAAAGTTAACTATTTTAATAGAGATATGTGATCTAAGATTTTAAAAAATTAAAACGGTGATGCTTTATTACGTTCACTGATTTAGTTTATGTTGGGAGGTGACATACAGTATAATGTTTCGATGTAAAAATGTACAAAGTGAGATAACCCAATGCCAATAGTCAATTGACTGAATCGTGTGTCCAATTGAACGGAATCATTCCTATTCCAACGAACACGTCTATTTCGAAAAAAGGGGTTGGTTTTTGCTGCCTTATTTTCACCAAACAATGAGATATACAAACAATGAATATGATTTTTCTGAATAGCCCTGATTTTTATTCGATTGGGTACATTTAGAACCAACTTAAAATTTTCATCACATCGTGGCAATCAGTACCTATTTATAATTTATTTTTCATTAACAGTGTTGAAATTTTTGTGAATAATTTAAATATTCATTATATTTCGGAATTTTCCACTACATACATAAAAAAGCAATTAGTTTTTTCTGAAAAAAATTGTAAGTAATTTATTATAATTAAATTATCACCGCCTCAATTAATTCTTTATTAAAGAGCTTTTTATTAAAAAGTATTGTATATTCAAAGAAACTTTTCGTCTGTTTTGATTTTGTAAATATAATGATAAAATATAAATATGAATAATATTTTGTTGTATTATTTAATTCAATACATTTTACACATATTGTTGGATATTGTGTTGTTGAAGTTCATTAAAATAAATTTACTTTTTCTCTAAAAATAGCAGGGAAAGCATTATGATTCCACAATAAAGTTCATCTCACATCCCACATTTTAAATAAAATATTTATGTATGAAGCCCGTTTTGATTTCCCCAAAGGTTCATTATTTTTAGGGCTGAATTGAAGTGCGATATACGAAGGGTAAACACCTTTACTTTATGTCAAGGATACGAATATTAATTTTGAATAAAAAACTTGATTAGTCTTTTTATGCAAATCTTATAGAATATGCATATATTCAATGAAAAACTATAAATAAAAGTTTATTTTATAACTCATATAAAACAAAGCTTGATTATTTCATTTAAAAAGTATTTTTTTCACCCTAGTTTTCAATTAAAACAGTTTTTTTTAATGGTGACATAAGACTATATTTTTTTTATCATTAAGTCGCCTGTGTGGTCGAGTGGTCAACATCGTTGGCTACCGCTACGGAGGGCACGGGTTCAAATCCCGGTACGGGCAGTTTTGTAAATTGATTTTTCAATCGATTTATGAATTTCTGTTCAAAGGCATGGATGTATGTGATGTCTTGAATACATATATTGCTTTCATCAAATGACATAAGATAAATTGACGTATCTGTTTTTGACATTAACGCAATGATAAACTCGTGGAAACGGGGTATGTATCCATTAAGTTCCAGTCAAGATTTTTCGAAAAATGATAATGGATTTTTAAATAATTACCTTACTGTTTATCTATAATATATGTATACAAAAGTATCGGAAATACCATAAGTAGTTGTAAAATATTAAATTATTTTACTTACACTCACCATACATTGAGCTAGTTATAAGCTGTTTGCTTTCGTAACGTCCCGTTTCTTGTATATATAAGGCTTTTAAGACTCGCGGCTCTGTAGTCGAGTGGCCAATGATCTTGGGTATAAATTTGATTTTCAGAGTCTCAGGCTCCATGCCCAGAACGGAAACACGTTTTATGGAATGTAATTTATGTATTCCTTTTTACGCAATACTTTGAAATTTTACGAAAGATCGCATCATTATATAATACTAGTAAAAACACAATAATCCTTTGTACTTCATTCCACTTTATTTAATATGTCAGGACCGGTTTTGCTCATTACGAGCATCGTCAGTTGACGATGCTTGTAATGAGCGAAACCGGTCCTGACATATTAAATAAAGTGGAATGAAGTACAAAGGATTATTGTGTTTTTACTAATATAATGCCTTTCCACCAAGTATTGACAGTGAACACCCTAAAAGTGATTATATAATACCACTAACTTAAACTTAACTAGAGATATACAAAATTATCTGGAACCAACACTCGTCAAATCAATTTTTGTTGAGAAAATCGATTGGCAATTGCGTCTGTACATTATAAAAAAATGAATGAATTTATTCATATCGGGCCTACATTTTATTGGTATTAAATAAAAAAAATCAATATATAAAATAGCATCCAACCCCGGAACCTTTTTGAATTCCTGGTATTTAAGGATTCACAATTTTTCCATTCCCGGAATTGATTATTTGCCATAAAATCGTAGACAAAAAGTCGGGATTCGGGATTGCAGGTCACTGGTGGATTTTAAAATCCTGGGAATTGACGGCTGTGGAAAAAAAATTGGGACTTAAACGTTGCCTAGTTGTTTGTTTTCAAAAAAAAAATCGAGAATTTTTCACTTCTTAATTTTTTTTTTAAACTTCTTTAAATTTTTACCCTAAATCCCAAAACCCCGGGATCAGAAGCCCTAACTAATATCTACATAAAAAAGTTCGATTTAAGAGTATTGGTACACGGCCACGTTTTTATCTTTAATTGTTTACGCACAAATTGTTTTATAAAATAGAGTTTCAACGGAAATTGCAAAACAACTTGTTAATTTGAATAATTAATGTATTCTGCCTTCGCGAAAAACAAAATCCTACAATACACTTTCATTTTGGATGTCAAAAAATGAAAGCACCTAAAACATACACATTTACAAAGCATACAAAACTTTGTTGACATTTTTCCTTCTGAGGATTTTCAATAGAGTAAGAATATTTGCCATGGGATTAATTTAGGCATCAACTACCCCACCTAAAATCTCACTTTATTTATTGCCTATAATTAAAAAGAAATAATAACATGTCCAGCTTTTTAAAAAACTTGTATTATTGTTACAAAAAATCTTTTTTTATAATTAATAACCAATCTAAAAGCAAGGTGTAAGAAAGTATTTATCTATGATTGATTTTCTTCAAATTAAAAAAAAAAATACCAATTACTGGTCAATGGTTGACTCGTCATGAAAAGACCCCCCCCATAGTAAACTTTTTTTTTTTTAATTTTTTATTCAATAAAATACAACGATTTAAAAAAATAGTTGACATTACAGCTAGTGGCAATGTGTTAATAACTTCAATTTTAACAGATGAAAAGAGGCAAACTCGATGAGAATTGACATCACAAACACTTATGACACGGCCACACATGACTCAAATATAAATTGAAGATTTAATTCACTATGATTTGAGCTCAGACTCCATGCTCTAACTAACTAGACCATATTAAGCAATCACGTATTGTAATATTTTCATTTATTTTCATCTATCTCAAGACCGATCCTACAAACGAAAAGTTTCTTTCTTAAAAGTGCTCTGAAAAATGTTCAAATTCATTGAAATCATATGTTAATTATCTATTTAGCGGTAAGTGCAAATGTAAATAATTGTTTTTTGTTTACAATAAACTGTTATGTCTCGAGTTATTTGTTTTATAAAACTGAATATTTTCATACAGTGTAGTCATCAAAACACAATTGTTGTTAACGTTTATTTTATTGATAAAAAAAAACAGTGCATCCCTAACTGAATAGTCAAAACAAATTATGCATTGTGAAATACATGTATGCATCGAAATTCTGGGTTGTAAGGTGTTAAAATAATAAAAAAGCTAAAAGTGTTTTAGCTGTGGCAGGGTAAACAAAACACGGACACGCTTCATCACGGGAGCAGATGAATGATGAGTCTCGGAAGGCGTGTCCCGGAGCGAACCGGTCCACGGGACCGCGACAAGCCCGGACCCGGACCCGGATGACATTTGAATTGCTAATCCACCGGGGAGTCGTATAGGATGGTATTAACCCCTCAACGCCTAATGCCATACTTACATGCAACTGTAAATCTGATATAAATATTTATAATACAATTTATGCCATCGTGATTTCATGAAAAAATACTTTCAATTTAGAATGAATGAATAAGTAAAATATTTTTTTAGCAGACCATGCAGAAGTATTTTTCGAGTTTTACTTTGGAAACCAATATGTTTTGAGTAAAAAAATCTACACTTAAAGCATTTAAAACAAATACTTAGTTATTTCACACCAATAAAATTTTATGTTGAATTTTATTTTTAACATCAAGAATGTTTTATATTAATAACACAAATAATAAAAAAACACATTTCAAGCACAAATTAACAGTAGTAGAAAATTCATTGATTTTATATAAAAAAAAACTATTATTAACGTATTTTGTGCGTAACGTTAAAAAAGGTAAAAATATAAAAGTTTTCTAACGTTTTAAAATACACGTGAACCAATAATGGATACATATTGAGTCTTAAAAAAACATTTAACACCGTAAATTTTGGATCTGTATTGATAAAACCACTTAAATCCTCATTTATAGTCTATTTACATAGGGATGAAAAAAAAAATCAATGAAAAGCGATGTAAGCGTGACATTAATAAAAATGCTTACTGTGGGAATATGAAAATATGATAATAATATTTTTTGCCATATTCTCGTATACTACCAGATTGCACTCAGTTACGTCAGTAGTAATGGAAAGACGTTAGAACTAGCTGGGCCACGTGCCTCAGAGCCTAAGTCCTGTTTGCCAATTTTTCTGACTGATAGGACTCCAGCGTGTTGGAGAACCGTCTGGTTACAACTTTTCATAGAAAGAATCAAGTTGTTGGTGGGTACCATAAAGGCGCCAAATGGTCACATACTCCACATAGAAAACGAATATGTTTTAAAAAGAACGCCTTGATGTCTTTCAATTTTAAACAATATTTTTGATGAATTTAATATAACAACCAATAAGTAACGCGAGCAAAGTGTAAGTTGTATCAAGTTATATAATGCGTCGCCAGTAACGGAATACCTTGCGGAATTGCCTGGACATATTATATATTTGTACAAGCATTGGTACATCGCTTATAGTATTCTGTACTCTATACCCGTTTGTTGTTAATCTTGTGTTAGTGGAGAAGAAAATAAATACATGATACAATACAAATAAATATTTATTTTTTCTATCAATGTCGGCCTCTGTGCCCAGAACAATCTTTTACTCTAGAGATCAGGTGTATCTAGGCTTTAGCTCTAGCAAAGTTAATATCAAATTGAGATTTTTAAAATTTTTAATTTGGTCTTGGACATGGGTGTTTGTGATATATTTTCTTCTCCAGACGATAGATTTGAAAAAATAAATAAATATCTGCGCCTTGACTATTTGCTCTAACTGCAAGATATTATCATTTAAAAAAAGGTTTGCTTAAATTATAAATGCAAGGATTTTTTTATTTGATACTTTGTATAATAATTCTATTTATTTTGAAGCGACCGCTGACATTCAATGACAATGACCTATATAACACACACAAACTTTCTCCTGTCATTTTGAATGTTTTCTTCCAAAGATTTTTTGTGCCAAGTCATCAAGTTACGTTCAAATGTTAAAATAATATTTTACGGGTTGAAAAAATTAAGAAATATCGTTTTTTTTTAATGTGGTTATTCACGTACGCTTATTGAGCAAATTTAAAAAAGATTGTGGGGAATATTTATTATTATACAACCATAATATGACGTATTGTACTTTCGTACCGAAAAATTAAAAGTTATTTACATAATTTCATGTAAGAAAATAATATTTTAGCAAATAAGTTAGAAATGACATATTTAATATTGCCAAAAAATTGCTTCAAAACTTTGAAAGCGACCATTACTTTTTTTTGGCAACGCCAACTATAAAACAACTGACCTTACACGCGAACGATCCGCATCACATTAAAATAGGTATCTTGTACGGGCTCCGCACAACCAACGACCCGAATTTGCGATGCGGATGGAATCCGGATGACACAAAAAGCGCACTTATTAAATGAGCCCTCAAGAGGTGAAGTGAGCCATCTGGTAAAATGGTAAAATTTTTCTGTTGGACTTTTAAGTACAATCAAGTATTTACTTGGTCTTTTGGTGGATTGCATAGTTTTGTTTTAGGGAGATAAATTTTTTACAGTGTGTATTTACTGAGTTCCCTTCACTAATATGATACTTAAAGAAATTTACTAAAATACCACATGGCTCACTTCACCTCTCAAAGGATTAAATGATTAAAACAAATAAGTCAAAATTTCAATTATTTTCTATAATGACGTTAGCTTATAAATTAGTTAAAGAAAAGTTTTTTGTAAAAAACTGTGAAACCAAGTAAACGACAATTAAACCAATGAAAACATATGTTCTATTAGAATTTATTATAAATTTTGCACTTAATTACAATATGTGGAGCTTGTTATCAAAACTCATAATATTCATTTGTGAGATAAGTATACCAAAAAATTCTAGATGCATCACTACATCTAATATCAAAAAATAGTTTTGTATTAAAATTTACTTTAAACACTGCTAATGATCATTATCATTTTTACATGTAAAAATATGGTTGAAAAGAATCAATAAGCGATTAACATTTTTCATAGTGCAATAGTATATTTCACATATTAAAAAGTGCTACTTTTCACTAGCAACCAATATGCATGTTTATTATCAATAGTTTTATAAATAACGAAAAATTGTGCTCCTGTGGTTTTTTTCGATTTTTCAAAACTCGATTTTCGGAGAATGTGAGCAAGATAATCATATGCAAAGAGAAATATTCGACTGTTTCCAATGTGTTAATTGAAGTTCTTAGAGTAAAAATTGATATAACATAACATTACTACATATTAGCAGATTTTTTTGTTTATATCGGGGAAAATATATTTTTTATATGAGATTCATGCAAGCTGTTATGGTGTGAAAATAATAGCTCATGTAAATGCTCTAAATGAGTAACATACGCGTGAAAAAACTATTCAGGGTAAATATTTTGGACGTAAATAAAAGATAAAGATCTATCGACTTGCGACAAGCATATTAAACTTTTTTTTTCATAAGCTTTTTCACATGTATCAGGGGAAAAAAACGCTTAGAGTTTTTCGGTTGGTATTTAATATCATAGTGATTTTAGTAGATTTTTTTTGGGTATAGTTACCATGAAACTATACAATATGTGTGTATTTTGTGTATTTATACATAGTAAATATATATCTAGAATAATAATCAATTCGACCAGCAATCCAAATAATCCATTTTTTAAAAGAATACTATTTTAAAATATTTTTGTATACTATGTTAAGCTTTCTTTTATATATTATGTTATAAATTTTACAATTGCTTTTTAACGATTAACACATAATTTCAAAGATTTTTAGAAAAAAGGTTTTTTTGCTCTTACTTCCCCAGTTGATAAAACGTCATTAATATCAGTAACGTAAAAAATAGTAAAATTAATAAAGATTTAGATGTAATATTACATAATTAATATAATCAAAAATTAATAAATATTAGTAATACTAATAAAGACCTCCATCAATAACTTTAGGCCAACTAAAAATAATTTTATTCTTATACAATTAAGATAAAAATATTTACTATGCGTTATTCTAGTTCAGTGGTGGGAACCTTTCCATTTCTAAAGGCCACATTCATTTATCTGATTCAACATAAGGCCGCAGTAAAGAGAACTTTAACCCCACCTTTTTCGATTGTCTAACATATAATAGTTTAATTACGCTCTTTTTACAAACGTTTGTGTATACTTTTTTAAGTTGAAAGGCCGCATCAGAGTAACCAAGAGACCCCATGCAGCTTCAAGACTGCAGGTTCCTCTCCACTGGCCTAGTTCAACCGTGAAATTGAATGCCTGAAAGTGTCAAAAGTCAAAACCCGGGTCGGTGGTGGAAAACATTTACTATTTTTTATAAGTTTAAGCGATTTAACATTGATATTGAAACTCTATCAAGCATGTTGAATCGAAATCATGTAACAGTAAAAAAAGTTAAAAAGCACGCAAAGGTTATAATTTGACGAGATCTTGCTACAAGAATGACCATTTTTCAAAATAACATTATGTTATGTAAAAAAGTACTTGAAAATGGATGGCTTTATTTTATATTTATCTAGTAGTTTATATGATATCTAACAATGTAAATTTTTAAATATTTTATGATGACTTTTTTATTTATGATTCGGTATAAAGAAACAAGCTTTGAGGTGCAATAATCTACGTACGAATATTTTTGAAACAAACTAATATAAATTTAATCATATCGTACTACAACCAATTAAAAATGTTGTTTCAATTACTTAAATGTGAAATATCATACAACAATATAAATCTTTTTAAAAGAAAAATGGTTTGTTGGTTTGTTTTTTTTATATTTAATTAATTCTTGCTTCAATTTCTATTAATCTACCTATGTGGGTTTTGGATACGGATTAAAAAAATCCCTTGGTCAGCTGTAATTAAGTCGATTAACGTTTCACTGGGTTTCAGGAATGAGTTTTAAAAAAGGGATTTAGCGAAAATGTACGTTTTAAAATAAACAAAAAAACCGTTTACCCAGGAAGCTTTTCGTGTTTGTCGAAGTAAACGACATGCTTCTATGGAAATTCAATATAAATGTTGATAGTTTATAAACGTGTAGAAATTTTTATATTCAATAAAAGTACTACTGTATATGATAGATCGTCATTATTCAAATCTCTAAAATATTCAGTTAAAAATGTCAACTGATAAAAAAAGCATATTTTTTAAAATTTACCGGCACAATTTCACGTGTAGATAAAAAGCGTTTTTACAGAAAAATATTGATAAGTAACATTTATTCTTTGAGCATTTTTTACGTATGAAATAACTGTTACCAACCTTCATAATGTTTTTAATAACTTGTTTTATAAATTTAATATTTTTGTCGAAACCAGATGAAAAAATAAATTTAAAGTTTTATATGATTAAACAAACAGATTGAGTGGAAAATTTGTTTATTGTTTGTAAAAATACTAATAAATTGTTAAATTTTATGTTTATTAAGACTTTCCAAACTTTGATTCATCCGGTAGGTTGTGATAATTATGAGTGTAGTTAACCATTTTTATGGGCGGAAGTATAACAATAGTTTGTTAAAATAATTTATTAGCATTATTTTTTCATATAAGTTTTTCAGACTTGTAGTTTGTAAATAATATTCAGTGATTAAAATATCTAGCTATGTCATCTCGCCTAGTATTAAAGTAAAAGCCCACACATTTTTGATTGAAGTGAACTTGATTTATTTATAATGAATCGTTTATTGTTTATTTTATTCACAAAGGAATAAGATTTATCGTTCAGTAACGAAAATTCATTTTCATAAGATATTTTTTTTTACAAGTATGTACCATGAAGAATGAGTTTTGAATGTATTGATTGAACTGGTTTTTTCTTGGTAGAACCCCATTGTTATAAGGTAAAAAAATAGCAAAGTTTGTATATATATAATTAAAAAAAAAGTTTCTAGCTATTTTGGCGTATGCCTTTATCAGAACTATAGTTCCAAAATAGCTATCAACTGATTTAAAAAATATATAGATCTAAATTATTATTTTTTACCTGATGAGTTTTGAATGATTAATATCGCTTTTGTTTTTTTCATTTGAATATTCTCCATTCAGTTTTTAACGAAAATAAGTGATGCTTAGTTAATTTTGAAATTGATTTATCATGGAGTAGAATAAAAAAAATATTTCAGAAGATACAATAAAAATTAATATCGCACTTTATTGACTTATTTAAAAATCAGCGGAATGATCAATCATATCATGTCTTTAAATAATAATTCTGTTATTATACTGTAAGTTTTACAATTCTACTGTGCATGCAATGATACATAAAGTCAAGAGGTAAATTTATCCATCTATGAATGACAATAATGTCATTGCTTAGTTTGTTGGAACAGATATAATTTGTTTATTTTGTCTACATACAAAAGAATCACAAAATAATAATTTATTATTTTTACAATGTAAAAATCAGAATGTAATAGAATATTTAAAAAAGTAAGTAGTAGAAAAAAAATAACATTTGCAATTGGCAAGGAAGTAAACTGAATATTTTCTATATTTCATGTTTTTTTTTTATTTAATTTCGAGATTAAATATTTATAACACATAGAACATTTGAAGAAGTCAATACATCTTTTTTAAAAACACGACGGAATTAATCTAACATACTTTATGTTAATATAAAATTTAAAATAACTTTGATTATTCCACGTATTGTGTAACTAACTGTGACACATGTTTCGCCTCTTTCAGAGGCATCTTCAGACTTACTATTGCAAAATTTGCTTAAGTAATGAAGCAAGATTGATTCTATGAACTTCCACAAAGTTACCGCCGAAACCAACGAAAGTATTACTTTATGTTATTGGCTAATGCTTCTTTTCTATTAATGACTTTATTAATTTAAAAAAACTCCAAGCTGCAAAACAAAACATTGAATTTTCTTGCTTTAACAATAAAAATA
This sequence comes from Himalopsyche anomala, assembly GCA_031772345.1. Lineage (NCBI taxonomy): Eukaryota > Metazoa > Arthropoda > Insecta > Trichoptera > Rhyacophilidae > Himalopsyche > Himalopsyche anomala. The sequence goes on along the minus strand of CM062821.1, from coordinate 19,084,789 downwards.
AATAATAACAACAAATTAGACTTTTCCATTTTAGAAAAACCAACGTATACTGATGTTGTTATCCCCACGCAATCCTTTTATCCTTGCTCTGATAAACTCTCATTATTTCACTCAATGCTAAATATAAATAGACTTATCCCCTTTGAAAAATTGATTTTGATATGGAATTAAATACAATTAAACAACACGCTTGCTATAATGAGAACAAATCAAATTATATTACTAGTTTACTAGTTTTGTTGTTTCTTTTACTGTTCAATATGAAATGAGCGTCAAAAAAAAAAGAAATAATAAGTCAATATATTTGAATAATTAAATCATAACTGTAATCGTGAATCATTTCCACTTTTTTGATAAATACCAACAGATGACTGAACGTAAAACTGTAGTAAAAATTCTTAATCAAAAGTATGGAAAAGGTACTTTGTATTAAAAAAAATAGTGTTTGGAAATACTGTGACCACAGTTGCGATAATACTAGTATTTCTATCCAATTTTCAAATGAATCAAATGTGTGATCTGTATTACGTTGTAAAAAATGTCTTTTAATAGTATATACCTCAAAAATGTATATGAAGACACCTGTCTTATGTTAAAATCTAAATAGCGTATGATGTTTTTCCTTTTAAGTTTACGATGTCGATAAATTTTTATTTGTACACTAAAGTAATATTGAAAAGCTGCTGATGGATGATGGAAGTACGTAGAAACTGAATTGTTTTTTTTACACCTGGTCGTTTGTCACTTGATCTAACCAGTGTATTCCAATAATGCTCTGTAAAAGAAGGATACCCAAAATTTAGACAGATGTAGCACATCAAACCGACGTGTCCTGTGTTAAAATTTCCCCTTTTATTTTCGTCCTGCGAGACGAGGGTTTTTTGCGAGACAAGCACAAAAGTACAAGAAATGAATCCAACTGACTGTTTTATAAAAAAAACTAAAACAAATACATACGTGATGTTTGTTTACTTTTGGAAAATATAATGTATTTTTCTTGGCGAGAATTCAAATTTTCATATTTTTTGATTTGTACCAATATTACATAGTAAAACAATTTTTTTTATATTTTTTTAAATACACTACAAAAAAATAAATAACCATAAACCCTTAAAACTATTGATTTTTCAATGAAAACGTTAATTTGGTATCTTCAACGTAATTGGCAATCGTTTTCAAAATGCTTTACATCGGGGTCGATTTATATAGGATGCAATTTCTTCTTTGTTATGATTTTGCACTTGAACTGTCTACATCTTATATAAATCACCTCTTGTAAATTAATTGAATAGTATAAGCTGAATAATAAACTTCACATTAGAAATATCATTTACAATTTACAATATTTTCGCATGCTGTATAATTTTACAAAATGTAAATTTGCTTGTGTGGGAAATGCGAAATTGTCTCCAATTTACATAATAAAATATGAAAAAACTTAAATAATCAACCAAATACAACTCACAACAGTATGGTTGTTCATAATTTCAATAGTAAAAAAATGCCGGCGAATAAAAATGCCTTTTGTTTATAAATGACATGTGAAAAGGTGAAAAAAACAATTTGACAGAAAATGTGTATTGTTTTATAAATAAATAATCATGAATGTGTTAGAATACAAAATTACTACCTTGAAATCAAATATACCACGAGCGAGCGAAATAAAATCTATTTTCGCCGTAAATTAATTTCCCTTCATAAATCGAGATGGAAATTATTTTTTTATTTATTGGCAACGGATTATCAAAGCTTGAAAATAAAATAAATATCAATTCCGACACGCAAAAGTGAGCCAAGGCTATGTATGTTACACATATTACGATGGCCTTTTATCGTGAAATCGTCATTTTTTATACCGAAGAATGAATTTTCATTCACTTTCATAACATTTTTGTTCCTGTGAGCGATTTGTTGTTAATAAAACAAGTAGCGTGACAAAGAAATGACTTCATTATTTTTTCTCGCTTAGAAAACTCTCCGTTTATAATGCCCAATAGCTGTTGTAGGTATTTGAATATTATTCATGGTTGGGAATTTTTGTGACTTTTTATGTATGGTAAAGAAAGTAGAACAATGACCGGTTTATTGATTATGAAATAAACTTTATATGCACCATTTAATATGAATAAACACAAACCGTTCAATGAAATATATAATTTTTAAGTCAAATAGTTTCTCTTTAACATTTTATAGGTATTGTATAAAAAATAATATGACAGCTATTAATTTTTTTTTTGCAAATGAATTATAAAATATTTACTATTTTTAATTGATATATAAATTTGTAGCCTCTTTAGATTCAACCAATTCCACGACAACGACAAACAAAATTGTGCTTAAACAAATAGTGATTGATTGATTGACTCAAAAACTGAACGAATTTTTCTGTTTGAAATTCATCTAATCAAAATAAATTGACGGTGGGCATCTAATTTGCGACGAAGCTTTTTTACAGTAAATATTTTTTATTAAAAACATACTTTAAAATCTATTTAATGTGATGAATGTGGAATTGTAAATGATACATATGTTTATCCACCCTACCTTATAAAAATACTAATAATATTATTAGTAAAATATTGAAAATATCCATGTTTAGATTGAGACCATCTTATTTTACAGTTCTTAGTTTTAAGTATGAAATATTGTTTAGCACATCGATAAATCAAATTAAATAGTTTGAATAGCCATTATTTGGGCGCAGTTTTTGATTTACAGTACTTGTTTGGTTATAAACGGCCATTTTATGATGCTTAATTACGGTAATTATTATTGTTAAAGTAACATTTTTGATTGATATTGTTTGTTATATAATAAAGGAATATATACTTTTCTAAATTAACTTATTTCTCAAGAAAAAACAGGTTCATGAATCATTTCATCAACTAAAAACTTTTTTTTGTATGTCGGTAACAAGATCAATGATAAATGGTCAACAATATTTTTATTGATCACAATCATTGAATGTTCATAAAACAGTTATATCATGAAAAAAATACTACAATATATTTGCTTTTAAAAATATAATTTAGATTGGAAAAAATAGGAAAGAAAGTTAGTTAGTTATCAATCCATACTTTTGATACATTTAAAAAATAAACGATTTTATATATTTTTTAACGTTTCCGTTTCATCATCGAGTAATTTTAGCTTTTGGGCCTTAGACCAGTAATTTCCGACCTTTTTGATGCCATGGACACCTGATTTTTTTTTATTTCACATGTTCATATTTTATCAAAAAGAATGTTGAAAGAATGAAAATTTTCGCAGCCTCCCGCGAAAAACCTGTGGAACCCAGGTTGGGAAGCTCTGCCTTAGAACATTTTTGTTGGGAGGACAAGAGTTGGAATCGTCGAACGGTGCATTTCATTAATTGATTTCCCAACTTATAACATTGTATTCAACACCATAGATTTCTGTAATGTACACGTTTCTTCCCAACTACTTGATCCACGAAACGTGAGTAAAGTGTAATAACTTGCAATTTTCTAGTCAACTTGTGCTATTATTTTATATATATATATATATTCATTACAATCTTTAGTTTAAAGTTATGATTTTTGAGATTTTTAAAAAATTATAATGCTTCATCTTTTGAGTACTGTTAAATAACATGTTTACAACATTCACAATATATGAATAAAAATATATATATTTTTAATAATGTAATGTTTTTGTAAAAAAGTGTATTTTTGTTATTTAATAATATAATGCCTTTTCAGATAGAATTTAGAAAACAGTAAAGATATAAAAAGTGAAAAATGTTGTTTTAGTTAAAATTAATTTTACAGTTTAAATAAAAACGAAATTAGACTATGAGAAGGAATCGCGTCTTGTAAGGAGATATAATGTTAAATTTATTTAAACACTCCAAGGCTTATGCTAGCGTATTTTGTTGCGCTTTTGCAGTGTTAAAAGCATATTTACGATAAAAGGAAGGCGATTATGGTGCACGAGCGTGCTCTGAGTATCCTTAAGTCCCTGTTTATGAAATCACGTCGGCTATAACGGGATAATTTAGGTTATCAATGTAACGAGTGTTCGAAGCTTGTTCACAGGTAATGGACATCTACAGTAATTATCTCATTAAACAAATATAAACAACCTGTAAGAAAATAATTAATTATGCGTAGTAAAAAAGTAAATATTATCATTGACGTAATATTACGACGGTAATTAGCTACAGTAAGTTGTACTCCGCTAAGAATTTCTGCAATGCTTTATTAAATATTAACCAACTCAACTATGTTTTCATAAAAAAATTTAATTGAGTTTGTTTCATTTATCTAAAGATTTCGAAATTGCCATTAAACAAGCATTATTAATTGATAAAAAGTATGATAAACATTTATATTTAAAAAAGATATTTGTACTAAATATTATTCATACCCAATGCAATGTATGTCAAAATTAACGAATAAATAAAGCATTTTTTTGAAAGACATGGCTGTTCAGTTGATAAGGCTTATTAAAATGGCTCAACGATCCATTAACATTCAAGCTATTGTACACATGTTTTTATAAAATCTAAAAATATATTTTTACCAAGATACATTGTATCAAAATAAATGACTCGTGTTGTTCGAGTTTTTGGTTTTTAAAGCTGCAAAAGTAATATTTCACATTATTCCCTATTACTGGTTCATTGATGAATAAAAAAAAGAGTATTTAAAAGAAATGAATTTACACTGATTAAAACTTCGGTACATACATATTTATAATAATATTATACAAATCTACAACTAAAAGCTTCCATAGCCGAGAAGTAAAATTTAACTTTCGAGAATTCCACTGAAGGGATCAAATCTCTAAGACAAGAATGCACAACCCGCTGCCCGCAGGCTGTTTGACGGCATTTGACAGTTTTTTTAGAATGAAAATATAGTAGGTGTATGTATTGAAAGTAAACAAAGACAAAGATCGCATTACCTTTTGGAATAAATTATAAATGTTTCGCACTAAAAAGATTTTTTTATAAATGAGGACTTTAAATCCATCATTTTTATGTAGCCCGCTAGATGAAATGGGTTGTGCATCTTTCCTCTAAATGAATATAATAAATAAAGATTGTTTAATGATGATTTTTCATAGTACTATACACTGAAAACTAGATTTGTGTTATTTTCTAGCCATCGTTATTTTCCACCTATCCTAAAAATGAGAAAAAAAGAAATCAATAAGCAAACTTCTTGCACTGTTATAACAACATAATTTACTATACAGAATAGATGACTTTTGACCATCTTGAGACCGTTTCTTGTTTAAACGATTCCGTATAAATTTTAACGTTGTCACCGTTATACTATAGTAAAAAATAAGGTTTCAAGATAGAAATTACCATTTACGAAAACAAAATAATAATATTAATTCAAAATTTTACATAACACAAAAGACTAAATTCATGACAAAATTTTCCAATTAAAGCTAACTTTGTGTTTTAGTTGAAGTTAATATTATGAAAACAAATGCGATAGGCAGCGAGAGTCTGTCGCATTGCTTACAATGATTTATGATAAAGGCTGCGATAATTATTGTAATCGCTTGCGGTATCAAAACATGAATTTACAATTAGAACAAATTAAAGCGGATACAGTAAAGTTTTCAAGCGACTTGTCATCGAGTAATGATGAATGGAAGTTGAATGCTTTACCAATTTTTCTATAAGTGTGACTATGAAATTTCATTTTTATTTGAATAAATTATTGAATTTTTCAATTTTTTATAAAATCTAGTAAAAAAATGTGCAAGCAATATTAATTTTTTACGCTTTATCGTTAAAAAAGGATTCGAGATGAAAAGTCAAAATAAATGTCCGATCCAATCCCGGACCCTTTTTTGTGATCTCGAGTTTCTGGAATTGATCATTCAGCATAATACATATCATGCCACAATTGTTTGAAATTATTGCCGAAAAAAGTGGGTAATGAATAGATTCCAGAATTTTTGTCTTTTTTAGCACCTTCCTTTCAAAAATTTACGTCTTTCGGTGAGTCCAGCGCCGTTGAACATTTTCTTATTTTTTCTACTTAGGGATGTTTAGGTACTGTAGTGTGTAGCAAATCCAGAAATTTCGAGATAAGTACTAAGACAATCCCGGTATTACGAGATCGCAAAATTAGTCAATATCTCGGGATTTCGGAATCCCTGATCCCAGGTTTGGATGTCCTAGTCATAATACTTTAAGTACAATAGAAGTTTCCATTTTGAATTTTTCAGATTATTTAGCTTGGCAAACATGTTCATTATACTTATTTTCGGGATTTGAATCGAGAACAAATTGAATGGTCAGAATTGAAATACATTTTTGGTCATAATAAACATATCATACGGTCAAAATATTTTATAACCATTTTGGTAAGGTTAGGTTAGGTTTTTTTAATTTCATTTATATTATGACTATTTAAACTGACCAATATATTATGACCATTTAATATAAATTCTGACCGAAAAAATGCGAACTATTTGAATCTATATTTTTTGGTATATTTTATCATTAAGATATGATATGTTCCACAGATATGTTCTAATGTTTCAATATTTATTGGACTAATATTTTTCTGTGAATTAGATAAATAATGGTGGCAAATTCTAAGGAGAAAATGTTTATCTTGACACTTCAAATTAATCAAAAATAATGTAGTTATATTTTTTAAACTAACCATACCACCCCACAGCATTTTTCAAGCACTCGATTTCCTCATACCATTTTATTCGTAAATTTTGTCCCTCCCCACTTTGCCTTAGCACCCTTAGAAACATCACCACTTCTCACAACGCACGGCTTAAATAATAAAATGCCAGCAGTTGTAAAAACTTGAAGTGATTTTTATAGAATATGTCTCTGTAAGTGGACCAAACGCCTGCAGGTAGATATATACACTTTCAAGAGGTATCTTCAAATATACTTTGTAAAGTGATTTCCTCTTCATGAACTTTGGAGATATACTTTTGAAAAGTAAAAAGTGTTGGATTAAAACAGATTTTCTTTCTTCGTCGATACTTCAGTAGAGTACAGATTTACAGAGCACTTTGAAACCCAATAACAAGTAAAAGCTACAAATCATAATGTAATTTCCGGTCGCAGTGCCTCTGGCGGGAGCTCTCTGTAAGTGTGTTATTGTGAACAGAACTTCCGCTTAGGATGAGGGCCATTCAAAAAGAATTGGGCCAAATGTTATTCATTCAAATGTGTGCACAGCGTTTTTGAAGTCGAGTGTGATAAGCGTTTGAGTATTTTAACAAAATGATTAGCTTGCAACGAGGGTTCTGCGAGTTTCATGAAAATATATCTTTTACAGGACACACTTACGACGACCCTCATATTGCCACTCCAGTTAGTCATTTACATTCACAAGCTCTAAAATAATTTTTGCTTATTAAACTGTTTTTTTGGAAGTATGTGATACGAATTTTTGATGTATGACACGATCATTTTTAATGAAAAACCTATATGTATATATATATTATTGAAAAGGTAATTTTTCATGTTTATCATAAATGGTTTGAAACGTTTTGTTGTTGTTTGCAGTGTTTTAATTATAATGATTCCTGATTTGAGGTCCAGTTTTTACTGTTGAATATTTAATTTAATACTTCATTTTAGTTTAAATATATCTGATATTTTATGCGTGCAATTTTTACCAAATTGAATGCAAAATAAAAACTGATTTCAACTATAAAGTATTCAAATATGTTTGAAAAAGAATAAAGTGAAATGATAACTAAAAACCAGCACATTTGATGTCTCGCATAGAACATATTCAAATGTAATATAATTGAAAGACGTCTTGCTTAGATATGCTTACATACGTGTATCTCAAAAAAGTAAAGTAAAGTGGTGATTTGTTCAACTATTAGAGTTTATTGTAAGCCATCTAATATTTTAATGGTATAACTCCATTAATATTAACAATAAGCAGACAAAACAAGGAAAACACATTCAAAAACTGATTTGTCACACAAATACATACCTTGGGAAATGATCATTTGAGTGTTGGAGAAATCACGGTTTGCTTGAATGTGTCAACGTTATGATTTAATTTTTATATGACAAACCTTTTTTGAACACGAATTGTGATTTCTATTTATAGATTTTATTACCGACTGTCAGAACTGTTATAGAACGATATTTTTGGAAATTTGTGACAAATCACTTTTTTAATGTTAAAAAAGTAAAATTTGATAAATTTTGATCTCTTCTTTGGTAACATCTCATACAATTTTTTTTATTAAATTATTTATTTCATGTTAATTAGGCGAAAACAATGCTTTTCTAACGAAAAAAGTGCACCGTAAGTAAGCGCTATAATAAAAATAACTTTTTTTTTCAAATAAATATACATTTTTTTATAACCCATCGGAATAGTATGATAATAATTATTATTTTGTAAAAATACAATACAATAATTGCGTAGAACTCTTTAAGAAAACCTGATATTTTCCTTTTCCCGTATAATCCAACATGCTGTAAGCAAATGGGTCACAATGTCACAAAGCTCAGCGGGAATAGAAAGAATTACGACATCGCTTTTATCTTTGAAAGAATTGACATAAAATGCTTATTCAGCTGATAAAGCTTGTAACAAAATTGTATTGATTGTCAGACGTCTTTGATTGCTAGAAATATATATATATATTATAATAAGTTCGTTCTTAATTAGAATTCAACGCTTGTTTTAGTAGAATATCTTTGTAATGTATTGTGTAAACATCATAGAGATATCATATTGTTTAGGATTCTTGGAAACCAATAAGAGCCTTTAGTCACTTAGTAAATTAATGTTGTGTAGGACGAGTGCCACGCCCCTTTAAAATTTATTTCTCTCAGGATCAACCCCCGCATACAAGTCATAACTATTTTAACAGTCTATCCTTGTTTTCCCTATACCCGGTCAAGGAGAAATTCTTCTACCACTGCTATTTGTAGTATGTATATATAGTAATTAAGAGACTAGAATTAAAAACAATGGTAAAGATATCAATTGAAATACGTTTAATCTGAAGATGTTTCTAAGATAGTAAGCAATTGTTAGGTTTGTGGTACAGTGGTCATCGTCGTTAGCTTATATGTCGGAGCTCACGGGATTTAATCACATGACGAACAGTTTTTTTTTCAAATCAATTTTTAGATTTGTTTGAAAAAATTGATACCAAAATTTACAAAAGTCCTCATCCTGTAGAGATTCTCAAACTATGAATATTGAATGAATAAAATTCCCTTCATACAATTTTTATTTAAAAATTAACAAATCTCAAGTCTCGGTTTTTTTTTTGTTTTCATTTGTATAACTAAATACTGTGTTATTTTTTACCTTATTAAAATGAAGTTCTTCCAAGTAAATGCCAATTCAATCAATAACTTACTTACTCTGTTTTAGTAAGGAAAGGAAAAATCCACGTGCCAAATAATTAACTTACTGCGAGCATATAATTATAAAATAAATAAAATCATAGTTTCGTAAAATATATTATCGTTCGTCGGGCTAATTTCATAAATGTGTGGTCGTGCAATCAATCATGTTTTAAAAAAACGGACGTATGTAATTATAAAGTAATTTATTTTTTAGTTAATAATTTATTGCGAAAAAATGGCTTGACTTAAAAAAAACCATCAATCGGTAGATAGATTTTTCTTGCTTTTTTCTTAAATAACACATCTAAAATACATTTTTAAATTTAGGTTGGACACGCAGAAAAACTTTTTGTGAAAATGACCATATAATTTACCTGTCTTCCTTTGAAAAATCAAAAACTTATTGATTACTACATGGATGTATATTTTTATACAAAACTTTTCGTTTATTTCATAATTAAATATGATTTTTATATGGCTAGTTAAATTGATAAGTAATTATTTTTTGCAGTAGATATATATTAATATTTAGTAAGAGATATTTCTAACTGTTGAACATTGATTTGAAAAATGTATACATTTTTTTTTAATACGTCGCTTGTTCTTTCACGCATGCGCATGGTTCAAAACGTATAACTAATGTAGATTCGATTATTTATTTGTTGTTGGAAAATTATGAAAATATGCAAGATTAATAATGTTATTTAGTATGTAATAAGTTCATGATTTAATTCAGGGGTTTTCTTTAAATTGTGTTATAATGGTTGTAAAATATTTGGAGTAGTGTTAAATAATGAGCCGATTACGAAGTCGAGTAGTGAGTGTTTTTGGCTTTGGTTACGGAGGTCGCGGGCTTAAATTTTTGAATAGACAGATTTTAAAAGTTGAAATTGATTTATGTCCAAAACCTGTTTGTATGTGATGTCTAAAATTGCCTCTCACCCATTCAATCCTAAAAACGGGAAAATTGAGAGCGATTAGCAGTCTTCTTGTTCTGTCCTAATAATATCCTTCTGATACTACTCTCTTTGAAAAAAATGAGGTCGAGCAGTTGAGGTAACAAGCAGTTTTCGTACACTTCAGTTGACACCATTAAAGTGGAGCGGATATGGTAAAAGAAAATATGGGTTGATTGATTGATATGGGCAGTTGATTTTTCAACAAAAAATAAATAAAAAAGTCAAAAAAAATACCTATAACTGTATTGATTTTCTCAAATGAGACAGGTTATTATTCTATTTATCGTGGCATTCAGATAATTTTTTGGAAAATTATTTATTCAAACATTAAATTTAAATGGAACTTTTTCTAGATCCGACTAAGTATTTACCATATAAGAAACCAGTGTAAACAATATGAACTATACTTCTAATGAATAATCTCAATATAAATTGTTTTGAATTTGAACTATTTATTATATGTCAGTTTTTACCTCCCTTTTTAAGAGAAGGAGAAAAGAAGAATTAACCGTGAAGAATAATTTATGTAGCTATAAAAATAAATTTGTCAAAATATTTTGTTAAAAAGCTTTTATGGCTTCATTTTTACTATTGAAAAATTATTTTTATTGTAAGAAAATAAATTTTCTAAAATCACTTTCGAGATGTTTTTGCAAAATTCCATTTCTAAAATAGTCGTGTTTGTTTGTTCATAAATGATAAACTAACCTACACATGTTTTATGTTTCGAGCGAATTGACTTGATTTTTTCTTATATGTACGCCAACAGTATGACCATAAACAAAAACCATATTCAGCCGAGCACGTTTTTATTACAGAGAAAAAATTCTATTGCAGATTGCAAAAAAAAACTGCTAGAGATTTCTTATATAACGCACGTAGCAAATGGAAAAACGATGCCGGCTGTGAATGCTACTTTCAAAAGATAATTTTTTGAAAAATTGTATAGAAATATCAAAGAAAGGTATTTTGATAACTTGATATATCTAAATATAAAATAATTTTCTATTTAAAAGGATACTTCCCATGTTTTGAAGGTCCAAATATATTTTTTAATAAAACCAAAGTTTTACATCTATATGATTTACATAATCCGTAAGTGTAAATCATTTTAGTAAATTAACGCTATTTCAAGAAAATAATCATGGGCTTACATTAAAAAAATAAAATAAATCTTTAAAAAAATCTCAAAAGGAAATAAAATAAATTGCTCAGCTGAATAAAGGTAACTTATACAATAAAATTAATTAGTGTGCTAAAAAAATGGTACATTAAGTAATGGTACCAAGTGTTTTTAATAAATCTGATAAAGATGGGTAACGTATACTTTTCTCAAAGGCGTTGTTATAATAAACTACAGTGGGGAAAACTTATAGATATAAAATTTTACTTCCAAGAACCCCTAAAAAACTGTAATATCAATACTCTTTTATTGCATTATACTTATTAATAAAAAAAATGCTTCAGGAAGAAATCTGAAAGGGATGATGTAACAGTGGATATCGCCTTGAGGGTGTAAGGCAGCCTCTCTGGGGTACGCAAGTGCTTGAATAAATAACAAACCCCACAGAGCAAAGGTCATTCGTTTTTTTACTGACTGATTATTTGTATGCCGATAGTTCGCCAAGAAAAACTGCGTTAGCGAAACAATTGCACCTCTTATTTATGCAATTAAAAAGACTGAGGGACGTGATTTATTAAATTCATAATTTTATACAAAACAAATCGTAATACAATTTGTATGTGTACCGATAATTATCTTTGACACAAACGATATGATTTTCCCTATGTTGGTGTGATCTATGCATAACGTTTTTGATGTAAAATGTGTATTTCGAATGCAAACTTAAACGCAATAAAATATTTAATGTAGAGTTCTAAATATTTTCATATTAATCACTGCAATGATAATCACAGTAAATCATAGTAAATAGCCTATCCTTTCACAAAAATTTGTGAAAAGATAGGCTATAAATAAAACAAAATGAAAAACTTAAACAAAAATGTATTTTTTTTAAAAGTATGATCGCAGTATATTTGACAACACGATTTTCAATTGCAAGGCAGCACCTGTGAATATTTTTGAAACAAGTTTTGAAAAAAAAAACTTTATTAATTTTCTTTTAAATCATTCAAGGTAAAATAAAGGCCTAGAAGTAAAAATAGACAATTTAAAAATTGTATTTAATATTGATTTTGTAAAATGCAGACGAATGGCGTTGTTCCAGCCACCAGCGTATGGATACTTGTATATATTATGTTATATTATGTGTATGTAATATTATTTTGTATGTCCGCACTGTCTGCTCGTTCCAGAAAAGCGTCGCTTAACAGTTCGTGAATTATATATTTTATGCGTTCCACTTGCTGGCTCTACATCCAGTGAACCTTTTTGATATGATACCTATCTAGAGAGACTTTTTTCTGGGGCAAGTAGTTTTAGACGCAAGATATGGAAACTAAGAAAAGCCAATGGTGGTGTTTACATCGAATTTTCAATAAAAAAGCATGCATATTGAATACTAACAACGTAAAAGATTTATTATGTATTTATGTTAGAAGGTTTTTGTTAGATGGTAAATAAGTAAACTTTATTAATATAAAGTTATTTGGGTAGGAAATGAACATAAAAATATTTTTAAAATAATGATGCAAATAAGTATAAAAAACTTTTGACTTACTAAGTTTTGTAAGTGTGTTGTGATTTTAGGAATTATTTATTTGCTAAAATTATAATCGCAACGCAAAGTTTGAGGCGAGAAACGCAATTCTAGGTAAAAGTAACTGACGTTAGTAAAAGTTAATCTTGTAACATGATGTGAAAATTATGATCTTATTATGTATAACCCAAAATTTCAAAATTTTATATTTCCAGAAAGCAAAAGATGAGAGCCACCAAATTAGATTCTGTTTAATATTTATAAGCAGTTTTAAAAATCTTACAGCAAAAGTTGCAACATTATTTAATTAAAAGTTAGGGTTTTTTAAACAATGTAGAAATATTATTCATTTTTCTCTCCTTTGCGTTTTTAAAGATAAAAATGGAACTTTTGTCAGTGGGTTTGAAAAAAAATCACCAAAAACTTTTAACTTTCTTTTATGTTTTGAATTTTATTAAGAAAATTTTGTGATTTCTGTAAGCCCGTTTGAAATATATTATAAAAAAAACATCTAAATAGGCTTACTTTAAATGGAACAAAAGTTTTTAAAATGATTGTTTTTACGATTTATTCTTCAACGCTATATATATTTATTTTTTATTTACAACCCAAAATAAACAAGGAGATTTACTACCCATCAAATCATTTTACTGAAGTACCATTAATAAAAACTTTTTTGTTGTTTTTATATAAATACTTTAATCAATTAATTGATAATAGTTAAAATGTTCACATACGTATCTTATTAAACCCTCTACGCAATATAATACTTAATCATATATATGAATCATCGCTCAAAATAGTATATTTTCAATTTAAAAAATAAATAAATACATTTATAGTTGAATACATGCAGTGACAGTGAATACAAGCAATCGAAGAAATTCCATTAAAGGCTACTGACGGTCAATTGAAAGCCTTCCACAATCGACCCTAAGAGTTCCAATGCGAGTCTGACATGATGAATGTGCCTGTGTTCGACTTTCCTACTTTTTCTTGCCCAACTTTTCTGCACAAAACTTACAAAAGGTAGTGGGTAGAGTGCTCACCCTGCGCTAAATAATGAATGACTCCCACCCCAGTTTATATGCCACGTTGGTGGGGTAGCGGAAAACGTGTTTATTTTGTTTATATGATAACACATTAGAGGCAAGTAGAGTATGATTTTGCAATATTTTATAAAATGACACATTTATATTTATATTTATTATTCATATTTTTTGAAACTATTTCCGTTTCTCTAAACATGTTCAAGGAAATTTTCTACGAGAATTTATCGTCATTTATTTTTCAATCTATCTTTTATTAAATAAATAATTAGGATATGACTTGTCATTAGCTATTCACTGTTGATACAACCTGTCAAATATTTTAATTTGAAAATACATCTTCTTTAGTATTTAGTATAAAAAATTGTCAACACCGCAATTAAATTTATTTGGAATGGTCATCTTATCAACAATGAACGAGAGCTACTTAAAGCAAACTACTAGAAGGATTTTCTAAATTTTCGGCGTCCTATGAAGAAAGAGTAGATTTACACTTATAGTAAATTCGGACATTTTTATAGGGTAATTTTTTGCAAAATAAAGTGCAGGCTGATAAGTCTCGGTCAATTGTTCCTGGGACAATCCTAGCACAAAACTGAATAACGCATAACGTAAAACATCTGTTGGACACATATGCATAGCCGTGGCGGGTGGTAGATGATAACTACAGATTTTTTAACAAATAAATTTGGGGGTAACCGTATTGGGTTGTGAGATGGTGATTAAAACTTTATGATAATTATAAGAACATTAAAATAATTAAATTGATTGTTTCACTCTGTATCTTTTGACAAATATTTGTTATTTATTACACTCTTGATATTTCACTGAACGTAGCATTGAAGTTTATCCAATACAACTAGTAAAGTATTAGATAAATATTATGACCTTTTCAAATCTTTTAAGTAACAGTTTCATGGTTTACTTTTTTTATTAAAACGCAACATTTAGTAAAAAAAAACATTAGTATTTAGACTGTTTATCTTGAGAGTAATACATGTTTTAGCGTTAAAAAAAGAAAACTAATAATTCTTTAACTCAAAAAAAAAATGAAAAAATTCCAAATAAATTCAGCCTATTCTGTCTGCAGATGGATTGAATGGAAAACAAAATGTGTCGCAGAAGTTTCAAATTTAAATGCAAATGAGGAAGTCTACTGGCATTATTTTAACATTTCTTTCGTTATTGAAATTCGAAAGCTGGGTACGCATAATAAATAACCACCCATCCGAGGGCTTATTCGTTCGACTGGAAAAACAGAAAACTCCCACTAACAAGTAAAAAACTAGAAGCTGCGCCCTGCTAGTGTCCCGACGCCGACGTCCAATTGATTCGACGCCACGGCGCCACATATTTAACAAATTAACAATGGCAGAAACGAATGTTTTGTTATCCTGAAAGCCTCCCTACATATTTCCCGACTCATATTACAAACGCCTTATCATTAATTACTAAATTGTTTGTTTCTTTCTTCGTATTTTCTTCTAGTCATTGTGTGAAAGATTTATATTATTTTATGTAAGTAATTGATATGAAATAAATAATCCTATAAGAATAAAACAAGTATCATTGTTAACACTTGTCTGTGTATGATGAAAAATTAAATAATGCTTGAATAAAGTAGGAGAAAATATTTTTTAAATTTAATATTAAAAATATTTTTTATAAATTATAAATTCATTAAATATCACTTTTAAGGTGTTCACTGTCAATACTTGGTGGAATGGCATTATAATAAAAACCTTTTATTATTTTTATCATTAAATATATTTACTTTTTGAAATGGATGCCCAACAAAATTTGCTATAAGATTTTTTTTTATATTAGAACTGTATCTTAAGCAGTTGTTCAAACTCTGTTTTTCGAAAATATTAATGATTAAAAAATCGTATAGAACAGAACTAGTAGTTAACTAATAGCTCTCGCTACGCATTGTTTTAAAAATTGGATGGGTGGTAGGGAATTTAGACATCACAGACAACCATGCCTTCAAACAAAACTTATGAGGCTTTTTGTACTGGGATCTGAATCTGTAAGCATTGCTAGAAAAGCTAGTGACGCTGAGTACCCGATACAATGATTACACCAGTTAATTTTTAACGATATTTTGAAGACTGAAATCGAGTTTTTTGTAATAAATAAATATTTTCCAAAAAAAATTAAACACCTGAAACCAAATCTGTTAAAATTTAATTATTTTATTCTTTTGATTTTAACATATACATATGATATTATATTATTAATCTGAAGATGAAAGAAATCAGAAATTTTTATAATAAAGAATCATTAAAATTGTAATTTTATAAAACCTCGTGTATGGTGTTATAGTTAATATTCGTTAAATAAAATAAAGACAGAACTACACAAACGAAAATAAAATTTTATAATCACCTGCAAAGAAAGAATAACAAAACAATAAAGCGGATCTTATTAATTAATAAAAAAAGATAATATTAACATTTTTTTAAAATTCAGTTCAATTTTATATTCAGTTCTTAAAAAAACAATGTATTAGAGAAGAATATTAATAATTGTTTTGCTAAAAATGTTGGTAGGATTTACGATGTTGCTTACGACTTGAGATTAAAGACAATGAGAAACTAATTTCAAAGCAAAATTCTGCTTAAAAAAACCATAATTAATTTTGCAAAAGTTTTTTTGCGTTGTTATAATCTCCTTAACACAACGCTTACTAAATGCTATCGCGGAAACCAGGTCAAAACTCTTTCCCGAGAATAGAATTCATAAATCCGAATACTCTGAAAATTGATAAGACTTAATTTTTACTGAGCACTGATTACCGTAACAAATACCAAGCCGACAAGAAACCTTTATGTAATACTCATAATAAAAAAGAAAAGTCCAAAATAAATGCCCGAAAAGCTTTTGGTATTATTTATCAGAATTAGGCCTTTTCACTTATCATCTTTCTGCCATAACTTCCGGCAGGTGATCGTTTTAATCTTGCAGACAAATGATTTCCGTCTCCTGCTTTATTAAGTTGCTTACAAAGTAAAGAAAAAGTC
Source organism: Himalopsyche anomala (assembly GCA_031772345.1). NCBI lineage: Eukaryota > Metazoa > Arthropoda > Insecta > Trichoptera > Rhyacophilidae > Himalopsyche > Himalopsyche anomala. Next base: position 19,067,743 of record CM062821.1, on the reverse strand, counting down.
TCCTCGTAATCCAAATGCGACGACTTTTTCTAAGTTTTATTAATTATATTTTTTATGATTGTCATTTGGATTATGTTACCATACAAAGGTTTGCAGTTGAAAGATGCTCCTTTTTCTTATCCAATCGGTTTTAAAAAATATATTTTCTAACATGTCGAAAATATTCGTTCATTAAAATAACTTACGGAATCACTAATTATATTATCATAAAAAATAAAAATTGTTATTCCACTTATTGTGTAAAACGCTTTTCATACGTTAAAAAGCTTTAAGATTTTTTTTATTAAATAGTAAGAATAACTAAAAATCATTTTATCAGAGCGGGATCTACCAGCCAACTTTTCAAGACTGTCATACTGCTTATGTTGGACATACAGATGAAAACTTTAATTTAAGATTTAAAGAACACGCCAGATGTCTTAAAAGTAATTACTATGAAATATTTAATAGATGATCAGAATTAAAAAACAAAAATAATTTTGAAATACTCCTTAAAGTAAATAATAAAGGGCTACAAGTGAATAGCTAAGAATTTTTTGATAAAAATTAAGTCGTTAAAGAAAGAAAATTTTGAAAAAATATTTTAAATATTATAAAATAGCTAGATCAATATTATTAAATTTATTTCCATCAGGATTTACCACAGTAAATGTAAGTAATTGATTTGATATTAGTAGAATCAAAGTTTCTGTTTAACCCCTCACTGCGTCCAGAAGAAAAGGACAAACCCCAACTTTTATTTCTGAATTTATAACGTAAGAATAGGAATAAATTTTTAGTTTATTCGTAAATCTGTAAATGTTGATGATGCTTCTCAAAGAAGCGAACACGCGATTTGTAACACAAGTAAAATATCAAAATTAAAAAAAAAATATACATATTGGAAATGAATTTTCACAATGTTACCGCCGAATCCATCGAATAAATGAATAATTATAATATTTTTTTAACAAAGCCTTCATTTTAATTTTATATGTGAGTAAGACATTAAAATTTTGATATTTTTTGACTTTTTTAATTGAGTTTTATTAAATAAGTTACCTTAAAAAGGTTGGTTCAAACAAATACCCAGCATTCAATTCTATTCGCCCGGACATATGTTGTCCTTGTCATAGTTAAGTATTTCAATTGAACATGCGTAAAAGAATTTCAATATTAAAAAGAATAACAAGGATTTCAAGTTTTGATGCTATGTGTTTCCCGACTAAGATCATTAATAAACATACAAATTTATTCAATACATAAGCTAAGTGTGAAACAATATTTTTTTCTTGTTTATACAATTAATCTGTCAATTAAAACTTATGTGTCGCTAATAAAAAATCTATAGTAAAACTATTTTAGATCGCCATTAATAAATTTTAAGCAGTTATAATAATTATGTTTATGAAAAAAAACTATTTACTCACCGCCAGCTTAAATTCATTGGTGGATTTGAATCTATAAAAATGGTAAAATACTAAACCAGGTCGAATGAAAATGTTCAAAATTTTAACGAGTCTAGTCTTGAAATGAAAACATATTTTTTATGTGTATTTAAATTTCATAATATATTTTAAACTTAATACACACTTTATTAAGTTTATAATACTTAAAGGTAAAGTTTTATTTTATAGAAACTTATCTCCAAATATACGATTATTTGTGAAATAGATGAGCTGGCTAGGTAAACAAAGAAAATTTTCACAACTTTATTATTCCGTCCGCAAAAGGAAGAGAATAAAATATTTAATCACGGGGAATACTTGGAAAGAGTAACGCTTTATCAAGTAAAGCCTTCCGGTCCATCGGTCGATTTTTATTAGTTGAGAGATTTCGCCCACACCTGACGGTGACTTTACTCTTCCGCCCGGATCCAGGCTGAGCCATACCTTTTAGCATCGTGACCTTACTACTTCTACAGTCTGTAAGCTTCGAGCTTAAATCAGGGTGTTTGAAGCTTTAAGCACACGTGGAATATTTCATATCATAACTACACGAAATACCACCTGATATAAGACGGTATGTATGATGAATAATTCATCGCTTCATTATACCAAATATTCCATAAGATAAATCAGTGCAATTGATCTAAAATATTTTAAAACAATAATCTAAACGAAGTTTATTTTTTATTGTCTGTCCTACAAAAATTCATAACAATCTTGTTTTATATTTTAAATCGATCAAATATTTATATTAATTTATAAATTTACGACTATTGCTTGATTTATCAAACAACACAATGAGTATATCATAACACTATGATGGATTTTATTTTTGAGAAACTAACGATATAATTTTTTAAATCTAGTAATTGGTTCAACAAAAAATATCGAGAAAGAGAAGAAAAATGTTCATATTTGTCTTACCTTCTGCTAACAACTATTTATATAGTAAATTTTAAAACATATCATCGCGTGGGAACTAATAACACTTTAATTTTAAGTAAATGCAAGTGTTTTATATAAGCAATCATTTATTAAATGATGTTTTATTTATCACTTATTTGCGCAGCTGTACGTTTATTATTGCGAGGAATGTCGCATCTGTATCATGCTGATACAGACGAATCGTCGCCTTGTTAAAAATACTTGGATAATTTGTATTGAAAAATTATTGCGCAATTAACTTTCAGCATATACGTTTTCACATTCATTCTACTATCGATAGTTTTCCTAAGTTTGATTTTTCAATAAAACTATATAATAGTAATGAATACATTAATTTTGAATGCACAAGAATGTTATATTGCTTGGCAACACAAGAAAACGTGTTGTTGTTTCCAATAAACTTATAATTTTTTTTTTTCATAACTAAAATAAAGTCCATTGAAATTAACTACTTTTCAAATAAAAATAAAACAAGTTTTAGCTTTTAAATAAACAAAAATAAAAATTCCATCAATAATTTTATAGGGAACAAATTAAATGGTCAGAATTAAAATCAATTTTTGGTCAGAATAAAAATATTATACGGTCAGAATATTTTATAACCATTTTGGTTAGGTTAGGTTGGGTTTTTTTTCAATTTGATTTAAATTATGACTATTTATTCTGACCGATATATTATGACCATTTAATATAAATTCTGACCGGCAAAACAAGAGCCAATTTTATATCCTGTCAATGGTGAATATGGTTTGTTCTCTACAGAAAGTTTTTGACATTATTAATGATTTTGTAAAAGCTAATTTAACAGCAATGTTTGCAAACTCATGACATACTTGTCAAAATTTATGTTATAGCATTTACATAAATTCTTGGGATAAACACAACAAAAAAAGTATATAAAAACCTAAATAGTAAGTTTGTTTTAATTTTTCCAGTGTATTTTTTAAGCTTTTGAAAATATTTTCATGATTCAATTACAATAAAAGGTTTTAAAATTGAAAAGCCGATTTTTAATAGAATATCTTTTTAAGTGAATCTATATTTCGGTCCCAACTTCCCCCATCAATTTTAGGGCTTCGTGTAAGCTGATATCTGGTGTATTCGTGTTTATTTATATTTCGAAAACATACCGCATGCGAAACCCACAAATTATATCTTGAAAAAGATTCTGTATGGTATTTAGTCTCCCTAGCATGGCCAATTTTTGGAAAATAAACTTTCAAAAAAAGTAATGTTTATTATATTCATTATAGCAGAATAAACTTTTTTCATAATTTGAAAAGAATCATTTTTTAATTAATTATTTAAAAATATATTGTATACGTGCCTAAAATTATGAATATTCATCACGAAACGTGGTATTATAACAAATAAAGTGTCTGAAATCAAAAAATATTTTAGTTTTACGATACAAAATTTCAGCATCAAATTATCGGTAGATAATCTTTTCCGTTGAAAGCTTTAAGATCCCTGCCTCAGAAAAGGCATAGTTTTCATTCGCAGATGTAGAGGGTATGGGTACAGTGCGGGCATCCAGCTAATGGCGCGCTCGGCAAATGGCGCGAACGTCGACGTCGCGACGTTGCGGGTTCGGTTGGATTACTACCACGCCGAGCAGGATTTTATTTAATGTCTGCGGGAGCACGGAAAATCCAGATTCTCACGAGAGGCTATGTGCCACTGAAGACTGACGATGCTTTGTACTAAGGTGTATATTTAAGTGCTAGATGGATCTCTAAAGCTTCTCTGAATTCCGCAAAATCTGGTCCTAGATTTAAAAGAATCTCTTAGATGCTTATTTAAGTAAACAAAAGAATTTTGAATCATTTACATTCAACAATATTCACAGCTTAAAAATCGAAAGAGCACGGAATGGTTTTTTATGAAAATCAGAATCATAAGCTGTTATCTTTATGTTAAATTTGAATCGTTCAAACTATGTACATTCACACAGATTTTGTCCCTGTGAAAAATCTGTGAGAATGTACATAGTTTGAACGATTCAAATTTAATACTGAAATTCTACCAAGCACTTTCAGTCGAAAACTTAAATTATATCTTTATCACTTTTAAGGTGTTCACTGTCAATACTTGGTGGAATGGCATTATAATAAAAATAATAAAATATTTTAAGTGGAAAAAGTACTAAAAATCTTTTATTATTTTTATTATATCTTTATGTTCCTATATTTATAGAACTCTCACTTATCTATCCTTGTATGAAAGGAAAGAAAGAAAAACGATTTTTTTTTGACGTATCCATAATGTTTTTTATTAACTATGAATTGTAGCCAAAACCTTTTATTATTTCAATTTGATATGTAATAGATTGAATAATGGACTACAATTACAAATACGACTTTTTTTCACAAAATTGTTAATAACGCGTTGCTAAAACGGTTGATTAATTTTTCAACATACTTACGCATGTGTGTAGAAATTGGTTATTGTGTTATTTAAATCACTTACCACCCACCTTAACCCAAGTTTATCTGAACGAAACTGAAAAATCTGAAAAACAAGAAAACATAAATAGCTAATTTAAAGTCTTTTCAAAACATTATTTATTTTCCCTCTGACTCAAAAAAAAAGGTTGATAGATTTATTTATAACCAGTTTCTTGAAACTTTTTTTTTCAATGGTTCATTATAAGTCTATTTGATTATTTACACACACATTAAAAAAAAAGAAATATATTCAATTAAAACATTAAGTAAATTGCTCTCATGTTATTCTAGTTACATGGTCTCAGAAGAACAGTAGAGTAATAAAATACTTATGTAAAACACATATATATTTGAAAGTTTAACTTCCGTCTTGTATAAGCAAGACGCTTATTGAATAAACATTGTCCTTTATAAACTACATAAAATTGAATTTAAAGCAGTGACCTACTTTAAACTTGTAAGACATTAAGTGTATTTCGTTTGACATCAATATTACTACAACAAACAACTTGACTGTCTTTAAAATGCAAAATGGAAAATCGTTAAAATATCAAAAGTCTACGTATCGCATAAAAAATCTCAGAAAACGAAAATTTTCAAATAACAACTACGCTGTTATTTATAGGAGCCAATTATGTAAAAACATATTGATAAAAGATTTTTTCAGACCACAAATACTCACTTAAACAGAATCACATATTTTGTTTTATACTGCTAATTGTTAAACGAACAAATTTTTTTGTCGTCATGTCGAACAGAGTAAATTATTTTGTGTGTAAAAATAAATCTATGCTGAATGCTTTTATAATTCTTATAATATTTTTTTTGTAAAATTAGTTTCATATTGGCAGTGAAAAGGAATACAACAAAATTCTATTAATAAAGGCCAACCAAAAATGCATGGTTATTTTTTGTCCTACTTTTATTTTTAAATGTCTTAAATAAAAAAAAATGTTTTAACATCAACATGAACTAATTGGTGTGTTCTTTTATATTAGGAATATTGAATATGGCGTGGGCTGGAGTAGCAAGCGGAGGGTCTGGAAGTCAAAATTCTTTACCGGTGGGTGGAGGAAACAACGCTGGGGCAGCACGGGGACAACCATACTTCGACGCAGTCGCCCCCAGAAACGTCACAGCCCTTGTCGGAAAATCTGCTTACCTAACATGCAAAGTGAAAAACTTGGGCAATAAAACGGTGAGATTTTTTCGCATAAATATTTTATTTTATCAATGAGATAAACGATAAGTGGTCATATAACATTTTTAAAATACAATATTCAAGTTAAAATAAGACTTAAACACAAAACTTATGTAAAATAATCACACATTTTAAATTCGTGTATTATTTACTTAGGTATCTTGGATTCGTCACAGAGATCTTCATATTTTAACTGTCGGCAGCTATACGTACTCATCAGATCAAAGATTTCAAACAACACTTCACAAAGAGGCTGGAGAATGGACGTTACATATAAAGTGGGCTCAACAAAGAGACGCTGGCATGTATGAATGTCAAGTTTCAACGCAGCCTGTGAGGAGTTACTTTGTAAATTTGAACGTAGTCGGTAAGGAAATTTGAATAAACCAACTATGAACTTGTAAGCTAGAATATTAACTTCCGCTAATTAGAACAAAAAAATGGTCGTAGAAAATCCATCGCATTTCTTTAACGAAATTCTTCTTATGTTACGAAAATAATCATCTAAACTCAAACATATGTATGTAAATAATTACGCTCGGGAGTGGGTTTTAAAAGCTAAAATTATTTTTTGTTTATGTGAAGGACAATTTAAAAAAATAGTTACTGGAATGTCCGAAGTATTAGCAAAAATATTGAAAGACACTTAAATTATTACCTTACCTTTGAAAAAATGGAAAATACAATAAAATACAAGTCAGCCTATTTCTACGACCAAATTTATATGTAGAAGTGAAAGAGTATTCGTGGTTTATAAAAAAATTTAATAATCTAAATGATTAATTTTATGTATTGTGAGAAACGGTAGAAACTGATTGAAAGCAAAAGACATTAAAAAATCATATATTAATTACCATACATCCATATTGTATTATTTTGCTAGAATTATAAAAGATTTGCCACTACAATTCGTAGAATATTATAATACTCGTGTTTAAATTGTTTGGTGTCTATATTGCTTTGAATAAACTATTGATATAAATTGAAGATAAACAGAAAATTTAAACACAATTTTACCTGATAAAATAATTACTTTTTAGAGTGGCCTGTACTTAAAAAGATGCTTACTCCTGAAAAAAAAACAACAACGGTCCCACCTTCCACTGAATTTCCAATTGAAATTCCAAATATTGTTTACCAGATGTATGCTGATCAAGGTCTAGAGAGCATCGTAAATATTTTGTTTGCGTGTGAGAAACAATTTTAAAGTTTCGTGTTTGCTTAACTTATACTAACTCAATCTTTGGATTAATTCACTTTGCTTTAACATGTTTTTGTAACTTAAAAATTGAATTATTCGTTTAAAAATCATTAATAATATTACGAATTTACCATTTACAAATATCAAAAAAACAGTTGTTAAATTTAATACGCAAGCTCATTGTTAAATTTAACAAACAAATTTAATCTCTTTCATAATAAATTCAAAACATGTGAGTTGTTGAATATCCTATTATATTTGTCTATCATTCATGTATGGAAAGCGGATAATTTGCTTAATTATGGGTTGTTGAAGGTGTTTTGATTAACATATTGAGCTCTTTTGTTTGTATGTATTAGGTAATTGGGTTTTTCCCAAAATAATTATTACATAATATTAATCATATAGAAATTATTCGGAAAAAAATAACATATTAACAACTATGATATTAATACTTTTGTATTGGTGTGTGTGTGTGACAAGTACTTTTCATTCAACTAGGAAAAACCTAATGAAATATGTATACATATTTTAATATGACCGATTACTCTCACTTCTTCTCATTGATTTTTCGAACAGCATACTGTAAATTCTTTCAAAAATATTAGTTAGCTCATATAAAACTGTGTTAACGGCCATGCGTTTTCTTTTTTTATTTTCTGTTTTTAGAGTCACAACATAGTCACGTTCTCGCGTAGTATTAAATAAACATATTCAAACTTTTTTCATTTTAGCTAAAATATTAATTGCTTTATAAAATATAAACAATATTTTTATCAAGACATATTGGGAGCTGCACTTAACACAATGAAGCGCCGCATTTACCCACGTCTTGTATAAGTTATCAGATTATTTAGACAGAGAGCAGCGTTTATTTTTGAATATTCCATAAAGTCGAGTGGGTGGGTCATATAATTGATAATATTGGCGAAATATTATCAATTATATGAAATATAAATCTTTCAATAAATAGTCGATAAATATCTTAAGTGCCTTGGTACATCAAATATGAATTGAAAATAGAAACTTTATTTTTATGTTTCAGACTTGTTAGAAATTAATTATTATTCCATATAACATATTTGAATATCATTTCAAAGAATATGATTGAAAATGGTTTATCTAATTCATATAGTAAAGTATGTTTATTGCATGTCTCATTTGATTAAACTAACTACATTTATATTTTGCAACTTCCATTCGTTTCTCATGATGAGTCGCCGACAAAACGATAAACGAGTGGGTGCGGAGTAAGTGTAGCGGGAAAACAATGATTTATGACAGAATAAAAAAGGTAAATGTAAGACGATTCAGAAACTCTTGAATAACGAAAGCATGGGAAAAATATTACATAAGGAGACATTTTTAAGATAAAAAATAGGTACTTATTTTTTATGAAAATTTACACGGCACGCTGAGATAATTTAAAAAATAACGCACTTTTTTTGGAGTGGTAAAATATTATTTAATGATATTTTGGTCCGTATCTCAGTGGCCAATTTCGTTGGATACTGTGACGGATATTAATAGATTAGTGCATTTTTCAATCTTTTTATCAATTTCTGTTCGAAGGCATGAGTGTCTGTCATGTCTCAATGTTCCTCTCGCCATTCAAATATTTAAAAAGAAGAGTTAAGCGACCGAATGAAAAGTAGTTCTGATAAAAAACATATATTGAAATATTTCCATAAAAAGGTCACATGCTTCACGACATATTTTTGTAAACACTTTAAATATAAATTTATATTACTTCAACAGTTCCTACTGCCACGATATTAGGAGGACCTGATCTTCATGTGGATAAAGGAAGTACAATTAATCTTACGTGCAGTATCAGATTCAGCCCAGAGCCTCCCGCCTACATTTTTTGGTATCATCACGATGAGGTATATAAAAAACGATATATATCTTTACTTATTTGCTTTGTTTTTATTTACAACGTAGCAATTATAGTTTGAAACGTCTACAAACTTACAGCAAACTCAATTAAAAAAATATGTGTAAATAAAAAAAAAATCCAGACATAATATAATGTGATGAGTATAATAGTAGTAATATTTCAAATAATAGTGGTCAAAATTTTAGGTTTAAAAGGTGATATTATTTTTATAATCTGATGTTTCACTGTGCATTATATTTATATATTATAGTATTTTCTTCCATTTTTCCAAAAGGCGTCCTACCAGGACAGAATAATTTTTTTTTTTTTTTGCCACTCACAATATACCAAATACAATGTGATGATGATCATTTTTAAGAATGTATTTTAGACTGGATTAAATTATTATAAAATAGTTTTGATATTTCAAATAAATTATTATTGTAAAAATAAAAAGCTTTTCTAAAAAATATTATAACAACGTAAAATCTAAATTGGAGAGTAAATACAACATTACTTTTCGTAACCTTTGTCAATTTATTATTGTTTGGAATAAATAAATGAGATTTTGGTATTTTTAAAAACACTGAAAACAAATTTGTTGAAAATTGAGTGTTGTATATATATTGAAAAATTGATTTAATTACATATACATGCTTTTATTAAAAAAGGTTATCTTATATAAAAGCAAAAATCTATCAATGTGTATTATTCAAATAATGTTTGACATTTGAATATTAAATTTACTTGCGAAAATTTTTGTATGAAAAACTAAACATTCATAAAAAAACATTTTTGATATGCAAAAAATATGTGATATTGTTCGATAGGTTATAAGTTACGATTCTGCAAGAGGTGGAGTGTCAGTCGTAACGGAACGTGGAGATATAACGTCTTCTAGACTATTGGTGCAGCATGCTGATCTTCCTGATTCTGGAAAGTATTCCTGCAGTCCATCAAACGCCGAAGTAGCAAGCATACGAGTACACGTCTTAAACGGTAAATATTTTTTTTTAAAAATAGATAAATTAAAGTAAAATATATTTTTTCTTTCTAATTGCGTCCCAAATACATGTAATATTGTTTTTCCAGTTATTTAAATATTAAAAACATTATTCAAGTCGTTCACTCTTTACTTTACTAAAAAACTTTGAATCGACTGACATCATCAAAATATTCATACATATAACATATTGCAACAACGGAATTTCCAAGTTATTTTTCAGAAGCGCCCCCTCCTCCATAAGCGAATAATTTATAAAAACGCTTTCAGATGTTAAAGAGGCCCTAAATAGTAAGAATACTTAGGTGCAGTTACCTCATTAATTATGTTATATTAAATGACGTTACTCTATTTTATTCCTACTTTCATAAAACAGAAATTTCTAATCACAGATTTATGTTCACGTGTAGTAATTTAAGGTACAATAAACATAGTTTGTAGCAAAACAAACATTAAAACAGTTAATGCATATATATGCATATTTCAATGTAAAAAAATGTTAAACTAAATGTTTTTTGTAGGAGAACGACCCGCCGCCATGCAAACTGGATCTGCTGGATTGTCAAGTAGTGCACGACACATTCTCCCCCTGCTACTAATGCCAGTTTTGCATAACAGGCTAAGATGGCTAGACCGGTGACAATAAAGCGTGATATAAACATTAACAAAACTCAACTACCATGCACATACTAAAAACTTCACATACTGGTGAAATAGAGACCGAGTCTCGAATGAAAACGTGTATAAAGCAAGGGTACATTTTTATTATACATAATTTTCATTGAAAAATAACAGTGATTAACATTTAAACATTAAGACATGCGCTAAGAAAATAATCTTTAAAATTAATTAACTTATAAAGACAGTAGATAACGAAGATTAAAAGTATGAATCAAATAAAAAAAATGAGTATTCACGGTAGAATAATTTAATAAAAGTCGTCATTTTACTATAGTGAGTATGTTACGAAACAAAAGACACGACGATATTACGGAAAACAAAGTAACACGGTTCATTTATTATTATTAAAAATATGTGTGAGATGTTTTCTTAAAATAGTGGTATAAATGATTTTAAAAAATAATTACATATTCCAATACTAAAGTGAATGTTTATACATATTTATTGAAATAATTTTTTGTTTGGAATTTTTAATATCTTAGATAAATTTTAATGTAACAATGGACGTACATATGTATATGTAAAACAGTAAAATAACAATCTAATTGTTTTGTGTTTAAAATAATTTGTTTTTTAATTAAAAATAATTGTAACACACGGAATAATTTATAAAATTTAGCAAATCTTATGGAATACAATAGTGATATAATATATGAGCACAAGAAGAAAGATGTGTAGTGAAGAATAAAAAAAATAGTAATTTACCTGATATAATGATTTTTTAGGGAAAAACAAAAGAATTTGGCTTTGTATCTTTGTTGTTAGTAAAACTATGTGTGTGTGAAAGGGAAAAGGAAATAAAAAATAAGCCAAGTTTTCTTATATTTAGTAAATATAAAAAAATAAGAAATTTTCCTTTTTAAGACTTAGTGTCATTCAATCACTCCGTTATTTACATAACTTACATATATATTTTATTTTTAGAGTTAACTCTCATTTTCCTTTCGCACTCAGATACTATATTATGCTCTATTATTTTTAAGCCATTAAGTTTTTGATCAAAGCAAATCACAAAAGTTTAGAAAAAGACATTATTTACCTTAAATATTGAGAATGTTTTTCAATTATCAATTATCCTTTTTTCAAAGTTGTTTAAAGATAGTTACAAATAAAACGTAAAAAAACTATTCTACATTTATGATGAATTGTAAATAACCAATTTATGTAAAAATAATGTACAGATAGTAAAAAAAGATTTATAACATTATGTAAACAGAATTATGTTATAATTGAATGAACTGTATATACAATAAATATTAAACGTTTTATCGGGTGTTTTATTCATATAATATTTTAATTTTCTACCTGCATTTTTTTTTTTTATTTTAACTATTTTATCCAAAATTATTCACCAGTTTACAAATGCATTTATTACATAACATAACGAGTATATTACCTGTTTAAAAAAATGTATTGAAAGGTCTGATTGTCTCTGTTTTTTTCATAACTTTCCAACCATTTTATCAGATATTTAAGTCGTTTAATAGAAAGAACCACTAGCCAAATAAAAGCCCATTTCTGAATCCACATGTAAGTGGTCATCAAAAATACACACAGCCTGCATCATTACCGATAACATTGCCAAAACTATGGTCTGGCAACATTTTTGGAAATACTATGCGAACATATGTCTGGGTAATGTGCGTCTGCGTATGGCTCAGCATCATTGCGGGGCTAGTATGGCCAATAATTAAGTGTACAGGTCAAGTGAGCTAAAATAAAATGCTTTACAGTTGCTGCCCTTTTGACAGCTGTCACTTTTTCCAATCAGAATACATTGGAATATTATATTAATTACATTTGAATCGTTAAAATTTAGAGCACTCCCAAACGTTTTGTCACTTTCGTTCAAGGTTTCGCTTTTCAGCATCTTCAGACGTTGAAGCGCTCGAGTGAACTTAAACTGGTTATACATATTATAAGTATATTGAATAGTAAAAAATGGTAATTAAATTTTATTATTGAAAGCCCAAATCACAAACATGACTTCGTTGGCTGTGATATTTAAACTTTTTTCTTTGTAAAAAAAAATGATTGATTGTATTATGATAAGTAATTAAAACTTTTTTTGACAATCTATTTTGACCAAAAGAGGTTTAGAATCATAATCTTTTTATGCCCAGACGCATAAAATAAAAAGTTTTGCAGCGAAAAACTCTAAGACATTAAGTAACGACCTTGTAGGATGTGAACACCTATTACGTATCATGGATTTTAAGCGTCGGCCATATATATTGACAAAAAGTTTATAACGTTAGTGTAACTACAAACCTACTTTTTTTAGATCCATTATTTCAAAATATAAAAAGCAAAAGGTGGGTAAGAATTCCTAAATAATTAATATTTTGTTAAGCAGGTTGGCGGTTTTCCATTTAATTCTAAATTTCAATTAAGCTAAAATACGTTTGCCAAGATTAAGAAAACCAAGAAAGCTTTAAGCTTTGAAAATAATGAGAACTCTAAAAGGTTTTCGTAAGTTGAAAAAAGTCTTTTAAGTAAATACAAAGCTCCGTATTAGATTAGGAAAAGCTGGACCGCGGTTGCAGAAAGGGTACTTTTGACATAAATCTTTTGCCATCTTTGAAAGGATGTGAAAGTTTTATTATTTCGGAATATCTAAGTAAGGAATATCAGCTGTAAACCTTCATTTGATAATACACTTTCTTTGATGCTAAATAATTAACTAAAAATATTTTTTTATGCAAACATATTTTTTTTTATTTTATAGTACGAAGCTGTAAATATCGTTTGATTTGACTGAAACGTGTACATTTTCCTATGAATAGAATTTTCAGGAAAATAAAACACTTTATGATGTTTGAATAAATTATTTTTTAAACTCTTTTTATGTGCACGTCTAGGGTCAATTTTTGATTTCGGGATTGGCGTATTTTCAATCCCGGTATTTCGGGCGCACGAGACTGATCATTAAATAGAATAACGTTCCTTAAATTATTACACACTAATATATCTCGATATAGTAGATGTAACACACCACTTAAAGCCGTGGAAAAAAATATGTAAAGTTTAATTTTAAATCATGCTGTATGTAGGTTCATGATAGAAAAAATTTGTGAAGAAAAAGACTCTTTTGACTGAAGCTCGTACAAAAATAGCAAAATAACTTAGTATTTAGCATTAAAAAAGCGGATAAAAACATATTTTAGAAATGTAAATTATTCAAAAAAATATTAAGCATTACAGTTTATATGTATATGAAAAAGCAACAAACAAATTGAAAATTGAAAATCATACGAGTAGGGCTCATTCGAGTCACTCTAGAAGTAGATACAAGAACAAAACAATAATATTGTGTGTACATACTACATACATACATACATCAACGGAAAAGTTTTTTTATTTATATAGTTCACTATGTATGTATTAAAGTTTTAAATATGAATACATTTTCATTTTTTATTTGCATAGTTTACCAGATATGTATTTTTATTTAAAATATGAAGATGTCACGGAATTCCGGTATTGGTATAAAAATATCTTGAAATAACAAGATTAGATAATTGATCGGATTGCCGGATCCCGAGATTGTAAGCCCTAAAGATAACAAATGAAATAATGACGACTATTAGTGATATTTTAAAAATGTTTGAAATGAAAGAATTCAAAATAGTTTTAAATGAATATTTTTAACATTTTTCAGTAACTATCGATAAAAAATGCTAGTTTTAGATCTAAAGAACGAATCAAACGACATTATTTTTTTCATTTTTATTCTTTAGTTTTTGAGAACTGCAAGAAAATAGTTGTGACAGTGTCAAGGCAAAGAGAATTTGGTGGATTTGTCATGTTGTTCCGTTTCAACTGTCTCCTTATTTGGGTATTTTCTGACGTATGATGTTTGATATTTGAATTTTTGAAGCCGTTTGTTTGTATACAGAGTGAAATATTTTTTTAAGAGTTGCTGACAAAAAACTAATATACCTCCAAGAAATAGTATTTTTAGCGGTTGGGTGCGATGAAGTAATTTAAGAAAGGAGAAGAGTCAAAACATATTTATTTCAACCGTATCCAAGTAATTTAATAGTAATAGTGACACAGTTTTAAAATATACATAATAGATAAATCGCGATATTTTGTGAAATATTTTCATTTTGTCTTATTGAATAATTTTTGATGTAAAAGCGTATTTATGGTTCCAACACTTTTGTTGATGGCAGCTTTTATTGTTCCGCTGAACTTTGTAAAAAATGACGAGATGATTCTCAGTAGTGTTTATCAAGAAATGTATTAATACAAATACAATTGTTGCTGATGATGAACGTTACGTCAAGTACGTAAAGCTTTTAAATGCTGTTTACCGGAAGATTTTTTATTTTCTCTTATGTATTGATAGATCTCTTTCAACTTTAAACTTCGTTTAAACCGTAATAAATCGTTTTGTCTCTATTTACACCCGATATGTTCGTCGCCTATGTGACTCGACCAACCAGGCAGATCTAGAATCGATTTTTTAAATTTGTGATCATCGGTGTCTGTGAGGCCGAATCTCGTATGATCTTTAAAATATTTGACGTGGCATTTTTGCTGTAATGGCTTTTTTAAATTTGTACATATATTTTGAATAAAAAAATATATGAATAAAATATGTAATTGGGTATGGGTAAAAGAATATGCAGTCAATATAATGTTAGATAACAACGGTCCTGTTAAATTGATACCTTCTTTCAGTACGGTGACTTTAGTTTTTGTAGAACATAACGGACAAGCCAGGAACGAAACGTTATACGTTGAATTTGTTTTACATACATATTCTATCATTATGAAATACAAATAGATATTAAAGTTATAATGAGTGAAGAAGTGATCCAGGAGGACATTTTTGTTGATCTGAAAAAAAATCTTAAGTTATTTAATTCTTTAAATGTGTTTATGAAATCATTTTTAACTCCCTATCGAACGAATAAATGTTAATGTAAAGTAAATCAACGAATTATAAAAAAAAATCATCGTTGTAAAATTAGGACATACTACAGATCATACATCTTTAAATTCAAATATATATAATATAAACACAACGTGTATTAACTTTACCAGCACCGTGTTGCTGGCAAAGGTCAATGAGATGAAAAATTCATATTTTAATAAATTCTGCCCGGCGTGCTAATTATCATCAAAATACAAAAGCCTTATGATCACCGTATTTTCAAGCTTGAAACTTCTTTGAAAGCGTAAAATAAATATACACAATAAAAAGTTTGTACATGTATTCACAAAAATATATTATAAAAAAAAATATTTAATTAATATTGAAAACATATTATAACATCACTCGAAAATGTTTTTTTTTTATTGAAGAAACTCACATAAGAGTTCAAGTAATAAAAACACAGCGAAATGATTATTTTTCGTAAAAATGTAAAACCCATTTTCAGTCGTAGTATTTTCAACGACTCGATAATATTATTATTTTTTCCAAAAAGTTTCCGCTAAAATCGGTTTGCTTGAATGAGGCTTGAATTTGAAGCCGCAACGTACTTGTACATTTTTCGCTTCGCTTCATACAAAATATGTTTGGGACGAAGAGTTGATTGAAGTCCTTAAATTGATTGTTTAAGGGTGAGTGATTAATAAATGTACCTATTGATAAATGAAAATGTTTTGCGTTTGACATTCGCTAATAATAATTAATGACTAGTATTATATCCGCCTGATGACTTTAGTTGCATGTTTTGACATACGAATATTGATTACAACTACCGGATTTATTAAAGGGTAAAGAAAATAGAAAAATATCCAAAATGATGAAGCCAATAAATTTATTTTATATAGGAAAATAGATTAGGTGAGATATTAAGAGCTATTTATTATATTATGATTGTTTTTAGTGGGCATGTAATAAAGTTGTAGGCTTAAAAAATATTTCAGAGAATAAATATTCAATAAAGCATGAACAAATTGTAATAAAAACATTTATTTCATTGTAAATAATTATTTAGCAAAACTTTTATGAAGTAAGATAAATTAATCCAACAATATAAAGCATTGTTTTTGAACAAATAGGTCACGGAAATTATTATTTGTAAAGCAAAATGTAACCATTTATTTGAAGGCGTTAATTTATTTTACCTTAGTATCCTTGGTTTGTGAAATATTATTTTTGAAACATGGCACTATTCATAACATCTTTATTAATAACATTATAAGTCCATCATGTCAGCCGTTAAGCGTACTTCAAATCATAGGAATTATTCACCTTTTCAACAGTATACAGTATTATAATAAATGTGGAACAGTTTACTTGAACAATGATTGTTCATGCTTTATCCTGCGTCAAATAAAGGTGTTTTTTTTAGTTTTATTTCATTATAATTAAGCATTTAAAAATAAACAAATTTAATTAAAAAGTAGTGATACAATCATATTATTTTCAATAAATTGTATTGGAATACGTGAAGTAAGTATTCAAATTCAAAACATAGTTTGCTATTTTCAGCGTTATGTTATACAATAGTTAATTTAGACCTTCAATCCCGGGATCCCGTCTAATCCCGAAATTTCGGGACTGAAAACAAGAAGTGCAAGATTGTTGAAAATAGGCAACCAGACAAAAAAATTGAAATTTGAGCGAGAGCTAAAAAAAGTCCCACATCTTCATTTTGGGAATTCCGTGATATTCTAAGCTTTTTGAATAAGCCAATGGGAATATATTTTTGAAATCCCTGCAAGAGCTAAAAATAGGTCTAACATTTTTTCATATAAGGAAATCTGTGAATTCCCAGAACTTTAAAATCGCCAAGCAAAAAAATTTCAACCCCTACAATTTCAACACGTTTTCTTGATGAATGTTCAATTCCGGGATCCCGAGATCTCGGGATTGAAAAAATTGTGAATCTCGAAATTCTGAGATTATAAAAAGGGTCCGGGATTGGATGCACTAGTAGTAATGTATAAACGATCAACGATATAACATATTTTTGCAATATATAATGTAATAGTGAACGTTGAAACGCATATTTTATGAAGATCCTTACTAAGCAAAAAAGGATTATTCAAATAAAAATCTCTTGTTATCTTTTCAACGTAAGTGAAAACAAAACCATTCTGAATAGGCTAATATATATTGCCTTCGCTCGTGTGTTTTACAATTTTCGATGTCACTTCTAGAAGGCTTAAATTTGACTAAGCTGCGCTGCATGTTATCCTCTTGTAAAGATTTAAACTTTGATATTTTGAAACGTCAAAGTCTTTGTCTACTTTATAGTTCATGAGGCAACCAACTTTATCTTCAAATGAAATGCTGCAGCGTTCCGAAACAACGTGCATTTGACTGCACTTAGCGTAAAAGTTTGCTCACAGTTCAAAATTTTTTGTTATTAATTGCATACTAATTTAAGTATCATGACTACGTTTTAATATTTAACTCTTAATCTTATATAATGAAAATTTATAAACTTCATTTAGAGTTTCTTAAAGATACACATATAATTACGCTTTGATTATTAAAATATAAGCGAATGACCAATGCAAGGATGATAAAACTATTTCGGTAATGATGTGTCAACATAAAAGCGATTTCATTTACAAACTACAATAAATTAATTGTTTATTTATACATACTCAAAGATGTCTAAAAGTTAATTTTTTTTCATATGTTAATTAAAAAGTAGATATTTACAATATTAAATTTAAAATCGTCAAGATTAAATTTAAGAAACTTTAAGATTTATTAGTCGCTGTGATTATAAACATACGGATTATAAAGCTCGAATTAAGTATTTCCACTTCAAATTTAAATTCATACTGTTTAGTTATCTATTTCATATTTTAAAGATATATAATATAAATATACAGACAATTTTGCGGGTTTTAAAATGTCAGCCAAATACCAAAATAGGATTTATTAGTTTACTACCACTGCAGAAAGAGCCCAAACAAACGCTGAAGTTATTCCGGAGTCTATAATTTTATTTTTATATCACTTAAGGTAAATGAGAAAACTCGAACTTAAGAACTTCGAAGATAGAAATAAAAGAACGTGATTAAGTTTATATTTTATGATTGTAGGTATGATACAGATTTAACAAACCATTTTCAATTATTTAAGGTCAATTTTTTTAGACCAATATGAGGTCACAATGAAAAAGCTTGAGAGTCACTGGAATAGTGTACATTATTTCCCCACGTTAAACAAAGAAAATGTGCAAACTTTAAAATGTATGTGTGGTACATAATTTGAAAGTAATCTTTTCAACCTGCACCTGCACTTAGCGTAGAAATATTCTTGCCGTTTGACAGCAAGGAGCAATTTGAAACAGTTAGAGAGCAATTTTCTCCTTCCTTTTAGACTACCTTTTTTGAATTTAACAGGATCATAATAGCTTCCGGGCAGATGTCGCCAGAGTGTACGGTTCTGCATGTACCTTCTGAACTAATGACAAAACCTACATACCAACGACAACTACATTACCAAGGTTGTACATCGTACAATGTATACGGGTGTTGGGTTGCCGTTTAGACGATGCCATTTATACACGTTTAAGAGTGAATATAATAAATATAAGTTATACTTTGAAATGTCAAATATATATTATCCTTGACTTTATTTTTAATGTGGATATAGGAGCTATCAGTTAGTGAAATAAATAAGACGATTGCTTAATTTTAATATTTGTATTATTGATAATCAAACAATCTATATATTAATACTCGATAATGTCCGTCCGTCTGAATGATTGTCCGCGATTTTCCCTCCCCCTCCTCCGCCCCAGCCCCGCTGTCACCATTTTTTTATTCATACCAAATACATACTTTTTTCGTTTGTATATGGTCGCGATTTCGCCTTTTCGATGACGTCAAGAAAGACGGTCCTCCTCCCCCCCCCCATTCTGCCCCGCTGTCGTCATTAATTCATTTCTTCATTTTTCTCTGACGTCATGAGTGAATTTTTGAAATCATGACATTTTTATTTTATTATGTGTAAAAACAATTAATTTTCAAAAAATATTCTCTCCAGCTGTGGGATTCGATACCATGCCCCAATTTTCATGCGCGTCGTTCGGACGGCTTACACACTGGTCTACGAATCCTCTTGAGAAAAGCGATATAAAAACTTTATATAATTTAAATAATACAAAGCAAAAAATAAGAACGCGTTTTAAGTGAACTAATAATGACATCTGTGGGTGAAATCTTGCACTAAACGATATTGAATTCCAAGATTTCCACCTGCA
The DNA here is from genome assembly GCA_031772345.1 of Himalopsyche anomala. NCBI lineage: Eukaryota > Metazoa > Arthropoda > Insecta > Trichoptera > Rhyacophilidae > Himalopsyche > Himalopsyche anomala. The sequence continues at coordinate 19,047,768 of CM062821.1, read as the reverse complement.
GGGTTGTGAACGGCTATATAGGGCTGCTCAATTATATATAATAATTTAATTAACTATTTATTTATATATATACGAAAAATGGTTGTTAGCAAATTTAAACATTATTCCAAAAATTAAATAATTTACGAGGTCTATTTCTGCTAATAGAAAAAATAATTGTTAGCAAACTTAAACATTATTCCAAAAATTAAGTAATTTACAAGGACTATTTTTGCTACTATGAAAAATAATTGTTAGCAAACTTAAAAATTATACCAAAAATAAAATAATTAACGAAATTTCTGCTTCTAAGAAAAATGGTTGTTAGCAAACATAAACATTGTTCCAAAAATTAAATAATTTACAAGGTCTATTTCTGCTAATAGGAAAAATAATTGTTAGCAAACTTAAACATTATTCCAAAAATTAAGTAATTTACAAGGACTATTTTTGCTACTATGAAAAATAATTGTTAGCAAACTTAAACATTATTCCAAAAATTAAGTAATTTACAAGGACTATTTTTGCTACTATGAAAAATAATTGTTAGCAAACTTAAAAATTATACCAAAAACAAAATAATTAACGAAATTTCTGCTTCTAAGAAAAATGGTTGTTAGCAAACTTAAACATTATTCCAAATATTAAATAATTTACGAGGTCTATTTCTGCTAATAGGAAAAATAATTTTTAGCAAACTTAAACATTATTCCAAAAATTAAGTAATTTACAAGGACTATTTTTGCTACTATGAAAAATGGTTGTTAGCAAATTTAAACATTATTCCAAAAATTAAATAATTTACGAGGTCTATTTCTGCTAATAGGAAAAATAATTGTTAGCAAACTTAAACATTATTCCAAAAATTAAGTAATTTACAAGGACTATTTTTGCTACTATGAAAAATAATTGTTAGCAAACTTAAAAATTATACCAAAAACAAAATAACTAACGAAATTTCTGCTTCTAAGAAAAATGGTTGTTAGCAAACTTAAACATTATTCCAAATATTAAATAATTTACGAGGTCTATTTCTGCTAATAGGAAAAATAATTGTTAGCAAACTTAAACATTATTCCAAAAATTAAGTAATTTACAAGGACTATTTTTGCTACTATGAAAAATGGTTGTTAGCAAACTTAAAAATTATACCAAAAACAAAATAATTTACGAGGTCTATTTCTGCTAATAGAAAAAATAATTGTTAGCAAACTTAAACATTATTCCAAAAATTAAGTAATTTACAAGGACTATTTTTGCTACTATGAAAAATAATTGTTAGCAAACTTAAAAATTATACCAAAAATAAAATAATTAACGAAATTTCTGCTTCTAAGAAAAATGGTTGTTAGCAAACATAAACATTATTCCAAAAATTAAATAATTTACAAGGACTATTTTTGCTACTATGAAAAATAATTGTTAGCAAACTTAAAAATTATACCAAAAACAAAATAATTAACGAAATTTCTGCTTCTAAGAAAAATGGTTGTTAGCAAACTTAAACATTATTCCAAAAATTAAGTAATTTACAAGGACTATTTTTGCTACTATGAAAAATAATTGTTAGCAAACTTAAAAATTATACCAAAAACAAAATAACTAACGAAATTTCTGCTTCTAAGAAAAATGGTTGTTAGCAAACTTAAACATTATTCCAAATATTAAATAATTTACGAGGTCTATTTCTGCTAATAGGAAAAATAATTGTTAACAAACTTAAACATTATTCCAAAAATTAAATAATTTACGAGGTCTATTTCTGCTAAGAAAAATGGTTGTTAGCAAACTTAAACATTATTCCAAAAATTAAATAATTTACGAGGTCTATTTCTGCTAATAGGAAAAATAATTGTTAGCAAACTTAAACATTATTCCAAAAATTAAGTAATTTACAAGGACTATTTTTGCTACTATGAAAAATAATTGTTAGCAAACTTAAAAATTATACCAAAAACAAAATAACTAACGAAATTTCTGCTTCTAAGAAAAATGGTTGTTAGCAAACTTAAACATTATTCCAAATATTAAATAATTTACGAGGTCTATTTCTGCTAATAGGAAAAATAATTGTTAGCAAACTTAAACATTATTCCAAAAATTAAGTAATTTACAAGGACTATTTTTGCTACTATGAAAAATGGTTGTTAGCAAATTTAAACATTATTCCAAAAATTAAATAATTTACGAGGTCTATTTCTGCTAATAGAAAAAATAATTGTTAGCAAACTTAAACATTATTCCAAAAATTAAGTAATTTACAAGGACTATTTTTGCTACTATGAAAAATAATTGTTAGCAAACTTAAAAATTATACCAAAAATAAAATAATTAACGAAATTTCTGCTTCTAAGAAAAATGGTTGTTAGCAAACATAAACATTATTCCAAAAATTAAATAATTTACAAAATTTCTGCTATTACGAAAAATAGTTGTTAGCAAACTAGAACATTATTCCAAAAATAAATAATTTACAATTTAAATACTGCAGGGCAGGGCTGTCGATATACGCCCCGAGATATTTCTTTTACTATCAGAATTTCTGGATTATTCAATAAATAGGTTAGTAATTTATTTTTCACGCCAGTTACTTTTCTGACTACTTAAAAATGCAACAAAAATCTCTCCGTTGAGGTCAACGGGCTTACAGCTAGTTATTTATTAATGTGTCTACGAACCAACTCTTTTTGAGTAAATAACTTTTTAATTATATATATATAGCAAAAAATGTTAATTTTTAGGGAAAAATGTACTTTTTTTCGAGATTGTATTCATCCAAATGATATTGAGTAAAAGAAACAGTATAATTTGATATTTAATGTGATAACATAAGTTTCAATACGTATTAATTTGTATTATTTAATGAATTATGGCAAATAAAAAAGAGTTATTTAAAATGAAATGTATTACTATATAAATGTTTATTATGCGTAATAAAACATATTTTTTTTTTATTAGAAACGAATTATCATTTCTAAAAATAAAATATTACTAGTTTGACATGAAAATATATCGTGAAAAAAAGCATTTCCCAGCATAGCGTTTCGTGCTCGTTTATTTGTTTACGTACAGTATCGTACGTATCATTAACGAGAAAAATATTATTATTGTATTTTTTGGCCACGAAAACTTCGAGATTTTTTTATTTCTTGATAAAATGTTATATTTTATGAACTCATTTCGAGGAATTCTGAACAAATAGCCATGGCAGCTTAGCGCTAAAGGTAACGGAGATTCTAGACATGGGGGAAGAACTTTAACATCAGGAATCAGTAGTGGAGGAAAGGCTTATAATGCAATCAAGACAAAAAAGCGGTAAAAGACGCAAGGTAATATTTACTGTCGGGAAATAAACATGCTCTCAATATTATTTTAGATATGTTAAAAACTTTTTAAAACAATTTAATGAGTTATTAAGTAAATAGTGTTCCTACCTACAAGCAAATTTTAAAAATAAATACGATGTATTTTTGGAGACGATCCTGTTGCCGAGTGTTCAACGCTATTGAGCTTTTGTTTTACTTGATTGCGTGTTCACGTGTCTGAAAACCGGAACCCAAGTTTCGTACGTCGACTTTTCAATCGATTTATTTATAAAGATATAGATATATAACATTATAACATGAAACCTTTAATTATTTTCAACATGAAAGTAATTTGATTCAAAAAATTGAGAAAGAGTAGCCAGCTAAATACTTATCGACTCTTAATTATATTTTTCTTCAGAAGAAAACAGATGAAGCGATTTAAGTATTATTATTAATAGGATTTATGATAAGTTCCTTTATAAGAAGTGTTCGAGTTTTGTATATATGTATAAATGTGTTTGCAAAAAAATTCACGGTAAATTGCAATACATATAATAAACTATATCAGTTTCGTATACTGCTAGTTATGTTGGGGTTTCGTTTTACTTGGTTACCCGGTCAAGAGTTGGAATCTCAAAATGAATACTTGAAGGCTCGAGAAACAATGGTGGCTGTCCCCAATATATATATTATAAATATATAATAATCCCAAAATGTTGGCTAATCAATTACAACTTTTTTCTGTATAGATTTAGCGCCTGAAAAAAGTATTTTTCAATATTATTTTTATTATATTTCATTTATTAAAAAAAACTTTGTTTTTAAAATCCGTGACATGACTGCTGTGGTTGCTATAAAAGATTATGTAATCTGCCGTTTTTGTAACAAACTCGAATATAATTCTTCAAAAAATTACATTCTAAAGTCTATTAAAAAAAAACTTTCTATTATATTTGGATTTGACAGCTCTACGCGATGATATACTTAACTATTTTTTGGCAAAACATGGAGACTGCCGTCTTTATTTCAAGAGTCCTCTCTTTCAGACATGATTTTTAGTTCGATTTATACTTAAAAAAGTGAATATGTGTGTTTCATTATTTTTACATACAATCTTATCAATGACCCAAGGCGTCCACCAAACAATTTTTGTTTTGGCATCACATTAGAAAATGAATATGTTAACACAAATATAAAAGCTAAAAAAACCTATATATTTTTTATAATACAGATTTTTCTAAGAAAAAAGGATTTTTAAATTAGATTTATTTTTATACCCAAAAGTCAATATGAACTATATGTATACATTCCCTTTTTCGTATTGGATGCTTGAAAAGTATTTAGAAATATATTTAAGGCTTTGTAAAAAAAGAGATGAGTTTTCACCAAGATTGAAAAAATGTGAGTTTAAACGGTTTCCGACCCTCTATTTCACAGCCCAAGAAGTCCTTATTGAAGGTTTTAGCAAAGTCAGCAGTACGTGTTGTTACCTTAGCGGCGGCCAATGGCCCCTCTGCTGAGTACTCTATTTGAAACTGATGTGATTGTGGTACTCCAATCACTTTTTTACTGGAGTCTGGTTTATTTAATTATAAATGAATGACAAAAGTATAAAATTTGGAATTTTGTCAATTTGTATTTGGGTTAAAACATAGTTCTTTTTTAATATTCAGAAATCAACGCTTAGTGTAATTCATACAATTGTCAGAGTAGTGTAACAGAATATTAGCAAGACCCGAGAGTAAAAATATTAAATTAAAAATAATGCATTCTACAACGTTGTATAAGAATATTGAGAATGCTTAAACAACACAATATAAATCTATTTCTATTACCATGTCAGATTTTAATGTGCAGTATACAGGATTTTTTTACGAATAAACGTTGAAGGTCAGATGCTTAACTAATTTGTCTTCAGGTAGGGAAAGGTCTAATGTTAGCCAGTATCATTTTCGTTGCTCGTTTTAAACTATTAACAGTTAAATTGTGTGTAGAAAAGAGATATGGAGTGTGAAAAAGAATTTAAAAAAATCATTAATCGTATAAAAAGATTTATATATTATACATTGATTAGGAAATCTATTTATGGAGAAAATATATATTGAAATTTTTAAATATTCGATTGCTAAAAATTTTACCACTAAGCTGCTGGATTGAAGATATGTATATTAAATTATTTTGGAAAATCATTTTTTCAATTTTTTTGTTTAACACTTATTTTCAACCATATCTCAAGCAAGTAAGTTAGAATAAAAAAAAAGCAAAGAATATTAGCAAAGTAGTGAAGTTGCTACGGGCTTAATATTTTCTCTCTCCTATGATCGAAAATTGAAAGATATTGATCAAAAAGCCAAACGGCGCAGACAAGCCATTAAAACTATGAAAGTTACGTCACAGTTTTCAATAGAATGCCTCTAGGCAATGTTCCCGGAAATTAAATGATGATTTATTGTCAAGGCCATCAAACGGGATGTCACGATTCTGGAACCGTTTGCTCTTACCAACGCTATCAATTATCATTTTGACATGTGAGATAGGTGAGCCTTAATGTGGATTTACGAAAGTCAATAAACGCCTATCGCAATATGTTTTGATAACTTTTCTTATAAACGGACCTGTTTGTTTAATTGTTAAAAGATTGCAAGCTGAAAATTAACTTACATATTATTACTTAATTGCACTCAGATGGAAACTTACAATCAATTTGAATGACATTTTATAGTACGACAAAGATGTGGCAAATGAAAAGAAATTTGATGTATTAGATTATAAAAATATCGTTATAAAATAAAATATCAGGTTCGACACTCAGAAACAAAATGTAGAGAGATTTTTTGATTCTTGAGATAAATGTATCGTATTAATTAAGTATTACAACCGAAACTTATGTTGAATGTTGTTAAAAGTAAAAAGATAACAAACAAAGCCTACGCAATATGGTAATTTTGATATTAGAATATGTATTAAAAATGAAGAGAATAAACTTGTTTATTTGAAAGCCAATTAAGAACGTGCGTATGATTATTTTAAATAATTATTACTTGCGGGCGCTATCTCACTAAATTTGTAAAATATTTAAATAAAGAGCCGATATAATTTAAGTTTATTAAATAAATTGAAATATATTTATAGATGGTTTTGTTAACCTTCTATAAATATATTTCTTGCTTGTTAACAAAAAATTGTTCGATACGAATTTGAATTATTATACTCGATGTATTTTTTAATAAATCCCTTAATAATGTTGATATTATATATTTTTTTTTCTTTTTCTCAATAATTCATTTAAATCATTGAAACTGTTTTTATAGGATGAACATTAACAGAGATAATGTGAAATAAGTAAGTAACATTATTTTAAATCTACCTCTGCCGATGTGTAATGAAATTCATTCTCTTCTTCGAAATAAATTATTTTTAGTTATTTTAAACTCTGTAGAACAAAAATCAGCGGCCTTTTATGATTCAATTTATTTCGCAATAAGCAGAAAAATATGATAATTAGAGTCTTACCTATTTAAATATTTGAAACATGGGAATACATTTTGAAGTTCCTTAAAAAGAAAAAAATATATTAAAATCAAACTGAATGATAATTAAATTAAACTATACAAACAAGTAGTATAGTTTATGAATTATAAAGTTAAGTAATACATTTCCTGATACATTTATATATAATATTTACTTCACGAAAAGATAGACATTCGGTTGTCTGATTGCTAATACGTAATTGTCAAAAATGTAAATTAATACAATTATTAATTAATTTGTTTAATTAATTAATTCCAACTGGACAAATCTGTCAATTAATTTTATTTGCAAAATGTACATAACACTACGCCTTGTAAATGAGTGTGTGTAGCTTTATTTTCCGTAATTAAAAGTATCCATTTATACTAGTCAAAGAGTCAATAAAATATATTATACAATAGAACTGCATACAAAAAATGAAAGATTCAATTCATAATAAAAAGCGATGGTTATATCGTAAGAAGTGTAGAGCTGTATATTGTATATTGTGTTTAATTGCTGCTCAGTAAAGGGTGGCGCCTCATTAATGTTCCACATACAAATGCGCCGGCAATCATTAGAGACACTTCTCAGAGGCGCTCTTATAAATTATGTACCCAAGTAGTGGTATATAACAGTACCGGATTTGCATTGCTATGAAGTGAAAAAGAACTTTCAAAAGATTGTAATTGAAAGTGAAGTAAGACGGCTTTCAGATAAGACACACTCAATTTTAACTAATATTTCAAAATGCTTATTCTTATAAAAAATATTTAAGGTTTTATATGAATAAATGCGTTATCAATTAAAATTATAGGGACAGTTTTTAATTAAGACTTGTGCTCTCTGTTAATACTTGCTGGAAAAGTATTATATTTAAAAAAAATACTCATTTATACTAATTTCACATTCAACTGATGAAAATATTAATTATAGTTAACAAATGCGTAATTACTAAAAAAGAGTGTTTTATTTTTTGAAGATAGTTTAAAAAAAAAATACTCATTCGTACTAATTCCACTTTTATTTTAATTGATCAGGACCGTTTTTCTCACGACGAGTATTATCAACTGATACTATATTACAGTGCTATATTTCACAGGACAAAAATAAATCATTGTGGTGTGATAAAAAATATAAATCAGAGGCATTAAATTGACTTCAATTAAAGTGTTAAATTAATTAAGTATTAAAAAATATAAGCGAGAAAGTTGGCTAATATTTTTTTTCTTAAATAAGAAGCCATCCATTATTTTATTGTACTATATTTATTGTCCACATTACATCCATACTATATATCATATTTACATCCATTATTGTATATTATGAGGTAGAGCAAAAAACTGCGAATACAAAAAGATGATGATGTTTACATTGTTATGCTAGCAAAAATCAAGCATTTTTTTCAATACATTAACCAGTCTTTTAAAAAAACAGTAAAAAAATAAAGATTAAATTAATTAATAAATGTGCTGTCTTGCATAATAAGAAAAGGAAAATTCATTTTTGAGAGTACCTTATATTGAAAGAAATAAAAGTTCTCTTTCTCGCCATGGAAAGAAGTCATTTAATTTAACTGAGTTTATGTGCTCGAAAAAGGGCCTTCTTATTAGTCACTGGTTTTGGTACTGTTAGTGGTAACTGGTACTTTATAGTAATGTATCCAATGAATATACCCCAACCGTTCCGTTTTCCATTGAAAACTAAAGTGCTGGGGTAAGGAGCAGTTGTTTGTAGTTTCACGCTTGCTGAGCACTACGCAAAAGGTTTTTTTTCCTATTTATTTTCAATAAAAATGCAGCATTATTTGATGCAAACTAAAACATCTGGAAGATGAATTATTATTAACAAGTCTGTTACAAACAGTTTCGATGGTTGGTAAGAGTAAGTAACCAACTTAGTTATACTGAAACAAGATTATTTACTATTTACATAACATAAAAAATATATGTTATTTAAGCGACGCAAAAAACTGCGTTTTTATTTGACTATCAGTTAGTAAATAACTTTTATTCATTTACAGCGTATCTAAATGTCACGAATATTCGTAATATGCGCAGTTTACAATGATATAATGAGTGCTGTTTTATTTTCTTTAGTACTTTAACGGGATACATTTAAAAAAATATCTTATAAATGAATAAAAAAGGCTACATTTTCTACCCACTGAGAACTCAGTTTTAAATATGGTAAAAAAGAAAGAATTGTTTCATTATATTTTTTTATACATAAAAGCATTTTTTTATTTAAACACATAATCAAAAGATAGCTGATAAGCAAAAAGAAACTAAAAAGTCTGTGAGACTTATAAAATAAAATGACCTATGACTTTATTAAAAAGTAACGACAGTTTGGGATTATATGAATAATTAATAATGAAAAAACAATCTTATGCAAATCTCTAACAAAAATCACGTATTCAAATTTCCCCTTCCACAAAATAAACAATTCGCAAGAAGATTAACGCCAGAAAATATTCCTGAATTCATAAAATGTCCCACCCCAGAGACTTTCTTGGAGACAGTTTCCAGTTGCAGCTGCCACGACACTTTTCCGAGAGCTTTGACTACGCAGCCTTCGAAGTGAACCGCTGGTTGATTTAATGAGTCTGACGTGTTTTTCCTGTATTTCATTAATTTTAATTAGTCTTTCTCAAATGAAATGAAGTAATTATTCAACAGCTGTGGAAACACGCCCCAGGCAGCTTTGGGATTTTTCCATTTTTATGCGATCCCCTTTTCTTTATTTTTTTATGTTTTCATCTGTGGTAGGAAAAAATATTTTTTACCGCCTCCCTATTTGTGTCTCATTTCGTGAAAGGTGTGGAGGTGGGGAGGCGGTTAAGTGTTTAATTGCTCGATTCTAAAGAAAAATAAAAAAGGTTTATTTAGTCTAGATTCGGTGGGATTTCATTAACAAACATAGATATAATTACAAATATTTACATTGATTACACTAACAACACTCCACATAAAATATTTCCTGATGGAATAGGCTATTCTTATTTATTCTTTGTTTTTTTAATGATTATAAAAACTACTTTATATTTGGTTACATCTTTTTGGAGCTTATGACTCAAGATGATTATTCTATGAACCAATTAAGGTTGAGGCACATTTTTTATTGAAAAATATAACTATTTTATGTATGTTGAATATTCGTTTTATATTCAAATTTAAAAAAATACATAATTTAAAAAATGCGGTACTACATTTTTCGTATAAAGCAAAGAAAAAACACGATAATGAAAAAAAAAATGTGTGGTGTTTATACAAAAACCATTGAGTGTAAAGCACATTTTATTTTGCAGAGTTACTCTTCAAGTACATAATCAAAATATTCTACACACTGTGTTTGCAGTAGCGAGACGCTGGGCTATAAGCAAATTGCATACAAGATGGGTCTCACTGGCAGCGATGAACAAACAGTGGTCGTATTTGCTTGCAGGCCATTTGATATGTGCAACTACGTTGCCGCAACATGCAAATGCCTTTTTGGATAGCGCCATTGGGATCCAAATATTGCTTCGATCAACGCAGAAATAAATGAGTCAATTTCTAGAAATATTTACTCTCACCGAAGAAATCAAAATATTTTCATCGTGATTACAAACGATGCGATAGAAAACTAAAACGTAACTTTTAATATAATTTAAGATTTCGACTGACGGTGCTTGGTGGAATTTCAATATGAAATTTAAATCGTTCAAATTATGTACATTCTCACAATTTTTTTCACTAACGACCCGGGTTTTGCTTTTCGGCATCTTCAGTCGTTCAAGTGCACGGATGAACTTGAACTGACACCTTCAGCCGAAATCTTAAATTTTATCAATATTGCTAGTACAGCAAGATTGGCTGTAACTTTTAATAATATTATTTTGTATGAATATTTGAAAAATCTTGAATTATAACTATTCATTCATAGATATTAAGACTAGAATGAAAGTTTTTAGCTTTTTAATAAATTAAAATCGTAGCCAACATTAGTCAACTAGATATTTTCACTTTAAAATAGCTATTTTGTGACGTAACTAAGATCGATACGACTCTCAAGCCTAAAAATAAAGCGTAAAGATAACACTAAATTTCTTACTATATTTAATGATGAAATGCTCTACCAAGGCACAAAACAACTAAAGGAATAACGTTGATGTTGGACGAAAATTGAAATATCTTGAAAAGTAATATTTATTATAGATTATGGTTATGTCAAAAACGGATTGTTGGTACCTGTTTATGATAAAAAATCTATTAGGTTCTAAGGAGTATACTTAATTTGAACATTTTGGAAAAAAAATATTTAAAAAATTGATAAGTTTCGCGTTTCTCAAATATCTCGAAAAAAACTGTATATTAAAAAATATAAATTTTGTCTGAATTCTCATCTAATATTTTCCTGAGATTTTACATTTTTATTTTAGCTATTGTTCGTATCTAACATATGTTTCCTTAGTCAACATTTTAGAAGGTATTGATTATGGTTGTGAATTTATATTAAAACGAATGATAATTCAATCTACTAAAAACCTCCGATTACAAAACGTAAAGCTGAATTTTCATAAGTATATGTAGCATTAGATTTCAGTTAAGAGATAAAATAGAGTGTAAGTTATGGAAGTGCATAACTTTAGTGCTGCGGGCTTTTAACACTCTCAGCATTTTGCTTCTAATGAATACCCTCGCACAAGACTTACGTTCTCATACAACATAATATAACAGTTTATTACTAGTAAGAACGAAGCCAACATTGAATAAAGAAAATGTTAAATAATTAGAGTGCATTTAAATGAAACGTAATATTTCACAAAGCATCATTCATTACTGGGAATTTAACTTTAATATCTTCAGATAAACTTAGACATGATAAATTATGTTTAATTACTTTACTTACAGATTGTACAATCAAAGTAAGAAAGGAAAATATGTTGTTGGCTTAAAAATCGAAAAAAGATCTCATCATTATATTTAAACAACCAATTTCCTGTTTTAATATAAAACATAAAAATAAATTATTTAATTATTATTGTAGTATTTAAAAATACATTTTCAATCTGCAAATATTTGTGCAATTTTTTTTTTTAATAATTTTAACGAATGATGATAAAAAATTTAAAAGTTTTGTTACTAACGACCCGAGTTTCACCTTTAGGCATCTTCAGGCGCTTAAGTGCACGAATGAACTTGAATTGACGCTTGATAAATAAGTGTATCGCGTATATATATAACAAATAATTTATTTATCACTAAGCCAAAAGCTGTTGATGGCGACATGAAATTATTTTACCAGTGATTTCATTTAAATTACGTTAAATTAGCTGAGAAAATATTCACTTTGACATATTAACAAAAACAGTGTTTTTATGTATTTAATATGTCATGTGATTATCGCTATTTTTTAACATGGGAATATCTACTAATTTAAATGGTGGGTAAACGCGATATACTTATTTACCAAGAGTTAGTTCAAGTTGATCCATGCAATTAAATTCTTCAAAATGCCGAAAGGCAAAACCCAAAACATTTGCGAATGTAATTTTTAAATTCAAATTTAATATTAAAATTCCACCTAGCACCTTCAGACGATATCTCAACATGATATGCTCAATATCGTTTATATTCACAAATAGATACAATGTTCACCTTCTTCTTCTTTGGCCATGTTCGCTCCCTATGTGGAGCATATGGCCGCCAAGTGGCACCTCCATGTTTCCCTGTCTCCCGCCAATTGCTTTGCTTCCTCCCATGACATGCCAGCATCCCTCAGTTCCGCCGAGTACATCCTATGGATAGTACCCGATGGACGTCCGGGACGCAGGAATTCCACCGGTCAAAAGAAAAGGCAGGCAGGATTGAGGCTTTTCGGAGGCATCCGCAGCACGTGACCCTGCCAGTTCCAACGTCTCTCCATAACCACTGACGTGACGGGACACTGTCTTGTACGCTCCCTTATCTCTGAATTCCTCACAAAATCAAACCACCTCACCCCCATTATCCGACGCATCTGTTCTCGAAGCTCAGTATACGGGTTTTCTGAGTCTTCGTCAGGTGCCATGATTTGCAACCGTAAAGCAGTATCGGCAGAATGCAAGCGTTACATAATAATATATTTTTTTAACTTTTATCGCCATTAGCACCCCACACATCACATGCTTATGTACACGCAGTTATGCCACTTATAAAAATCACAAAATGAATATATCATAGAAGAAGATAAATTTTATAATTCATGAAGGTTTGAAGTTATTATATTTCTTTTTTTAAGAAAGTTATCTTATTTTTTATCGTAGTTGGCATAATTTGAAAATTTTAAATTATGGATTCTTTGAATAAAACATTAAATTCTGGAAAAATCTATCAGCAAAAATAACTTAATCTTTAATTACATGAACGTTTAAATAATAATCCAAAACAAGTATCTACAGCGTATTTTCTATTGTGCTATTTACCATAGATAGCGTATAGTTTTGACACACGTGAAATCCGACAGGTAATGCGCCTCTAAAGGTCTGAACCTATCGCTCAAAGACTCTTCAGTCAGATGTAGACTGTCTATTGACTGTTGCCATACCCTTTCATGTATTTTGTTATTGTACTATCGTCGTAATTTACTTTATGGTACAGCAGTAAAGCCAATATGATCTAAACTACAAAAGAATTTGCAAACAAAATGATTTAGTTTTTTTGAATTGAAAATCTCAAGAATTAAACCGTTATAATATATCTGATTTAGGTTAAAACGATTATTTTTTTGGTTCAGTAGCTGAGTGAACAATACTTCAAATACATGACTTTTTAATCTATCAAATGTTTGTGATGTTTCCATTTCTTTTCACCCAACTTTTATCTGATACTCCAAACGCACCATTTACATAGTGACTATATAAGTAAGTACAAGACTTACATACGTTCTTCAAAAAACTTTGTTAATAGAGAAGTTAAGCGACTGATACATCACCGTTGTTTTCTAAAAAAACATCTTGATTTAAGATATTGATCTAAACGAAATTTCTTTATATTATCCATGTTTCATAAACATTTAAATTATTATATTTGATGAAAATTATTAACAGCAATTTTATTTTATACTTCCTCAATTTGTGAAAAAAAATCTTTCAGTATTAAAAAATAAACGTTTATTGTTATTTGAGGTAAAATGAAAATAACGTTTTTTAAATTGTCATGATTTTGTGCGTGTTAAAGTATAATGTGCACGCATTTTGAAAACTTTTTAACATGGTATGTTATTTATGTGTGTTTTAGATGTGTACAATAAATAGGTTTAGTTATTTTTTATTAACTATGCGGATTTTCTAACAGAAAGCAGACTGTACATTAAAGTGAAAAAGAGAAAAGCTTTAAGCTCGACAAGAGTAGAAATATCAGTCAACACTATTTGCTTAGTTTTGGAGTTCGCAACATGTTTGTCTTATAAATAAGATTGTTTAAATGTATTTAAAATAACGCGTTGTTGAATACGTTGCTTATGTAAATGTATCAAAGTTGACTTGGGTAAGTTTTATATGAATCGAATTATAAACTCTAAGATTAACAAATATTATAGAAAACAACACAAGGTTACGAATTTAATTAACAAGTATGGTGCTATTTTTCTATTTGGCAAGAAATTCTACAGCAATTTTCGAACCCAATTTACAAAAGAAGTACATGTAGAATAGATTATTATAAAGAATTTTGGGACCTCTGTGGAAAACGAAGCATTTTTGACCGCATGAACGACTTTCTACTATGAAAGAAATTAACATTCTGGGATTACCGAGAACAGGCAAGGTCGTGGGTGACCACGCCTTAAATGGTTAGACGGAATAGACAATGGCCACCCAACACTTTCTAGCAATAAGTGTGCCAGGGAAAACATTGTAAATAAACATAAAAGATACAACCAAGACCCATTTCAATTGCATATATGTGATGTTTTTGCCACAAATTAAAAGTTATTTTACTCTTTCCACGTGTTGCTGTGACTGTAAATAAGAATAAAACTGTTGATAACATCTATTAAATGATTATGATTCTTTATGAAAATATGTAAAAGTTATTGCTTAACGACGAGATTAGGTGATGGTATTTGTACAAACTGAAGTATTGTATATATAAGTTTTAACTATTGGCAATGTTATTTCGACAGTAGTTTTTTTCATATTGATTAATCATTTAATGATAAATCCATCAAAATTTCGATGTAAGGTTTTTTTTACTATATCGCCTGAGAGACTTTTGACCTTTGTAATTGAATTAAAACTATATTTTTTCAGAGAGCCTGACACTTTTTCTTCCAAATTTATTTCCGAGTATTAGTTCCCCAAAAAGAATCAATTTAAAACTGACAGGCTAAAATATAATTATAAAACAAATAAGATTAAATGACTTTTCGAAATTTGAAAATAATAAAAAGAAATATCAGTTATCTCAAAAATTAGTGATAAAAAATCATAAACGGTCAGCAAATAATAATTTATTTTTCTGTATTTTTTTTTGAACATGGTTGGTTTCTTATTCATGTGAACGTTTATAACAGTATCTGACTACATAAATAAATGTGATCATTTTGATAAAATTTATTATTGAAAACGAAAATAATACGATTACTGAAAAATACTGATCAAGTAGATATAATTTTTGACAGATTAGATTAAAAGATTTCGTCTTAAAATAATGAAACATTTTCACCGACGGTTTTATACCGATGGATTAAGGCCGAAGGGTGTATTGTGAGTAAAGTGACACCGCGTGGTACTGTGTCGCGTGTGATATCGCCGTTTTCACGATTTTATAGCAAATAAACGTTTCCTGCCAATGAGTAATAAAATTATGATTCAAAACACACGAGCCTTTGGTTATGAAAATAATTATTGTGCGGGGAAACTGTGACGCCATTAAAACTGTGCGGATGAGATAAGATAAAAAGGATAGATTAACTTAATGAACCATTAAAATATTTTATCAATATATTACCTTAATGCTAGAATAAATTATCCGTAGAAAACTTTATATAATAGTCGTAATAATTAATAATTATTTTTTGGAAAGAAATTTCCTTTGGCTATCAGTTTAATTCGGTAATAAAAGGAATACTGATTTATATTATATCACAAATCGCTTCATGACCTGTTATTTTAAACATATTTTTTTTAATATATTTTTTTTAAATCAATCCTATATTTTTTAGGGTTGCTAGTGTTGTGGAATTATTATTCACTTACATTATAAGAGTCTTAATCAATAAATCAAAATGTTTTTTGTTTTTTTTTTAATAAATATGAAAATGATGAATGTTTTATACTTTTCTCAAAAATGAAAACCTCTGTACAATCATAATTTATATTATTCCAAAAGTAGCCCGGATCCTTTTGATTTCAAAGAAGAGTACTTATCGAAAGTATAAATTGAATGAATGCCTTCATGCTCTGTCTAAAAGTATGTTTTATAAATATTTTTAGAACGGCTCTGATATGTAATATTTTGATTAAAAGCATGGTTGGAATATCAATAGCTTTCAAAATGAAATTAAAATATATTACATTGCTATTCGGTGTGAGAATATTTTTGTATGAGACGGGCAAATTTATGATAATTGGACTGCTTCTAATATAATCATCTTTACTGAATGAATGGCGCTCGTATTTTTTGTGTCGTTATTTTAAAGCATTAGATATGTTTTTTGGGAAACTGAGATGAATAAAATGTAAAAATTGTGATGGAATGAATAGAACGTGCAAAGTCTGTGATCTTAAACTTTTTTTATACCAAAGCTGTTTTACAAAGAGAGCATCTGAACGTTTATTGTTGCTTAATCTTACGTTTTTGCAACGGGTCTCAAACTTTTTGAGTTTTAACCACTTCTTATTTTATTAAGTAATACATAACGTGGCCCGTACTCTATAAAGTTGTTATTAAACACGTTACAATTGACACTGATTTTGTATCTATAGAGATGGACAGACACCTCTGTGCGTCATCATCTGACCTTCTTCCCCCCCTGAATTTATATCCACGAATAAAAATGACCAATTATTTGACTCAAAATGATTTATCCATCACTTGATAAAATTAATTTGTTGTACTCTTTAAGATAAGCTAGTTAGTACAAAAATTCAATAGTCAAAATAAAACGCCAAATTATTTGATCCAACTGTCCATTTGACTGATCGAACAAATCAAATAAGTGGCTTATAAGAAAACTAAAAGGCATTTAGCACATAGCGGTATAAGAAGGCTGAAAATGATCATCAGCTCATTACTTTGGGTTGACTTAGCATTTTTACACACTCATGCCATCAAGTTTTGAGCAGTTGCTTCTGCGACAATCAAGGATAAGAAAAAAAGCTGTGGGAAAATGAATGTGAAAAAAAAAGTATTTGACTATGTGAGTTATGGTAGATGAAGAAGACCATTTTAGCAAGTAAATTACGTCGTACGATCTATTTTATTCGCAAGACTTTTATAAAAATCGACCAATCGAGTCTTCACATGATCAAGTTTACCATTATGAATAGTTTTAAGATTTAAGTGAATGTTAACTTTTATATGATTCATTTATATATATAGTAACTTCTTTGTTGGAATGTTTAATGAAAAATCACTGTAATTTATTTCAAAGATGTTCACGGTAGTCAATATACAAAGAACTTTTTTTTTGACTAAGCTGTTTCTTTATTTACTAGTTTTTTCAAATAAAAAAAATATTTGCAAAATTCATTTTAAATCGCTCTCCCCACTGATTGAGAACTGAAGTTCCAAAAAAATATTTTGTATGTTTACAAATATTTTGTGTAGAACACATATTTTTTCAAATCGGCAGTGCTATAACATGATTAAAATGTTTCATTAAAACATCCATCTCTTTTTGGAAAAATACAATCTATATCTTTCACGTAATGCTATTTCTATTCTAAAGAAAAGAAAAATACATGATAATAAATGAAGTAGTGAAAAAGACATCTGAATAAACAAACGATTTAATCAAAGATAATGTCTTTCCATTTTCAATGAAGATTTGGATTGCGAAAGTGTTTATAAGTCTCGTCTCACGTGAGGTGACTCAAATGACCTCTATGTATTTTATCTTTTATTTATTCATAATATTTTTAATGTTTGCATAGTTGTATGCGGGCTGATAAAAAATAATTCAAAAACAACATTTACACAATTGTAAGTGATCTAAAATAGCAATATTGTTTTATTTAGCAAATAACAAGTCACTCTTTTGAAAAGTAACCTTATATTTTATAAATACTATTTTAAAAAATTAAAGTATTTGTATATTTACAAACCAAATCGGAGGCTTAGTGTTACAAGAGCAAAATACAAAACACTGAAAAACGAAAAAAAGCTGAAACAGTTTTTGTCTAAGTAATTATGTATTTATATATATTATATTAAATGGCATTGTGTGCCTTTACAAAAAAATGTTTTGAAAAAATATAGTCCCTAAATATAATATTAAATACAATAAATAGTGGACGATAAAATAAACAATAAATATATTTTTTGTAGCCCTTTGCCCTTGCGACTCTAAGCCCCTGAAATAAATATATACCAGCAATAAAAGCTATTTAAAATATTTTAACTATGATACAAAATATTTAAATTATATTGGTAAAGTATCTGTCACGAAAAATGCAGAATAATAATTAATCAAATATGGAATCTAGAAAAAAAAATATGACCATTTAGTCTCAAGTCACAATCACAGAACGGTAAGAGAGTCTTAACAACCATCAAGTTCACAAAGAAGATATACCTTTTAAGGTGTAAGTAATATAATTTTACAAATAAAACACCATTAATAATAAAAAATATTTATTAAAGATTATAACCAGTTTTTGATCATCACGAGCATTATCTATATATTAATAGTCGATAATGTCCGTCCGTCCGTCCGTCCGTCCGTCTGTCCGTCTGTCTGTAAATTGTCCCCGATTTCCCCTTCCCCTCCTCCGCCCCAGCCACGCTGTCAACATTTTTTTATTCATACTAAAGAGATACTTTTTTCGTTTGTATATTATGGTCGCGATTTCGCCTTTTCGATGACGTCAAGAAAGACGGTCCCCCTCCCCCCCATTCTGCCCCGCTGTCGTCATTAATTCATTTCTTCATTTTTCTCTGACGTCATGAGTGAATTTTTGAAATCATGACATTTTTATTTTATTATGTGTAAAAACAATTAATTTTCCAAAAATATTCTCTCCAGCTGTGGGATTCGATACCATGCCCCAATTTTCATGCGCGTCGTTCGGACGGCTTACACACTGATCTACGAATCCACTTGAGAAAAGCGATATAAAAACTTTATATAATTTAAATAATACAAAGCAAAAAATAAGAACGCGTTTTAAGTGAACTAATAATGACATCTGTGGGTGAAATCTTGCACTAAACGATTTTGAATTCCAAGATTTCCACCTGCAGGGTTGTGAACGGCTATATAGGGCTGCTCAATTATATATAATAATTTAATTAACTATTTATTTATATATATACGAAAAATGGTTGTTAGCAAACTTAAACATTATTCCAAAAATTAAATAATTTACGAGGTCTATTTCTGCTAATAGGAAAAATAATTGTTAGCAAACTTAAACATTATTCCAAAAATGAAGTAATTTACAAGGACTATTTTTGCTACTATGAAAAATAATTGTTAGCAAACTTAAAAATTATACCAAAAATAAAATAATTTACGAAATTTCTGCTTCTAAGAAAAATGGTTGTTAGCAAACTTAAACATTGTTCCAAAAATTAAGTAATTTACAAGGACTATTTTTGCTACTATGAAAAATGGTTGTTAGCAAACTCAAACATTATTCCAAAAATTAAATAATTTACGAGGTCTATTTCTGCTAATAGGAAAAATAATTGTTAGCAAACTTAAACATTATTCCAAAAATTAACTAATTTACAAGGACTATTTTTGCTACTATGAAAAATTATTGTTAGCAAACTTAAAAATTATACCAAAAATAAAATAATTTACGAAATTTCTGCTTCTAAGAAAAATGGTTGTTAGCAAACTTAAACATTGTTCCAAAAATTAAGTAATTTACAAGGACTATTTTTGCTACTATGAAAAATGGTTGTTAGCAAACTTAAACATTATTCCAAGAATTAAATAATTTACGAGGTCTATTTCTGCTAATAGGAAAAATAATTGTTAGCAAACTTAAACATTATTCCAAAAATTAAGTAATTTACAAGGACTATTTTTGCTACTATGAAAAATAATTGTTAGCAAACTTAAAAATTATACCAAAAACAAAATAATTAACGAAATTTCTGCTTCTAAGAAAAATGGTTGTTAGCAAACTTAAACATTATTCCAAATATTAAATAATTTACGAAATTTCCGCTAATACGAAAAATAGTTGTTAGCAAACTTAAACATTGTTCCAAAAATTAAGTAATTTACAAGGACTATTTTTGCTACTATGAAAAATGGTTGTTAGCAAACTTAAACATTATTCCAAAAATTAAATAATTTACGAGGTCTATTTCTGCTAATAGGAAAAATAATTGTTAGCAAACTTAAACATTATTCCAAAAATTAAGTAATTTACAAGGACTATTTTTGCTACTATGAAAAATAATTGTTAGCAAACTTAAAAATTATACCAAAAACAAAATAATTAACGAAATTTCTGCTTCTAAGAAAAATGGTTGTTAGCAAACTTAAACATTATTCCAAATATTAAATAATTTACAAAATTTCTGCTTCTAGGAAAAATGGTTGTTAGCAAACTTAAACATTATTCCAAAAATTCAATAACTTACGAAATTTCTGCTATTACGAAAAATAGTTGTTAGCAAACTAGAACATTATTCCAAAAATAAATAATTTACAATTTAAATACTGCAGGGCAGGGCTGTCGATATACGCCCCGAGATATTTCTTTTACTATCAGAATTTCTGGATTATTCAATAAATAGGTTAGTAATTTATTTTTCACGCCAGTAACTTTTCTGACTACTTAAAAATGCAACAAAAATCTCTCCGTTGAGGTCAACGGGCTTGCAGCTAGTTTTATAATAATATGTGTTAAACTTTGTCAAATAGTAGGAATATTCATACATGTTGTGAATTTTTTTTTTACTTTTAGGGTGTTCACTGTCAATACTTGGTGAAAAGACATTCGTATTACATAATTACACTTTTATTTAATGTGATCACCACCAGTTTTGCTCATAACGAGCATTATCAACTTGTTCGTATATATCGATAATATTTTTTTATGATAGAGAGACAAAACCCGGTGACTATAAATAATTACTTGATAGAAATGAGTACCATAAAATTTTATGCTGTGAAAATCAGCAGGAAAATATATTTATTATCTTATTGGAAGTGCACTTAGTTCATGTGTATATGATTAATTTAATGATAAAATCATATTTGGAAATAATATTTTATTACATGTGATTATTATTATTAATAGCTGGAGCAATATTAAACTGTACAGTGAGCAATAACAATCATATGGATAACTCTAATATGAGCATTGAGCCGCGCTTACTTCCAATAAAATAATTGACGGCGTCGTTGAGTACTAGGCAAAACGTTAAACTTGTCAAAGTCCCCATAATTCGACGCCGTCGGTTTCAGCTTAGCGGTAAACGCTAAAAGCCCACGTATAAACCGAGCGCTCCACGTTGCATATACGCTGCGTACCGAGTCCTCCGAAGTCACGTAATCCTATATTTCAGTGTACTTAGCTGCTTCCCATGGGATATATAGTAACTAGAAAATCCTTTAACTGTCACCAGAAGTGGTTTCACTGCGATGACTCGGAACATGGGTCAAACACATTGAGCTACTTCATTCATACCAATTATATACAGAAAGTATTGTCGTGGGATTTTTCATAATATAAGTCGTTTACATTGAAACCCTCGAGGAAACATTGGTTTTTTTTCAAGTCATAAAAATTGAAACCAGTAACAATTCAATTAAATTAAAAAAAATATTTATCATCGTTTTTGGATGAAAAAAAAAGTTTGGATTTTTTTAAACAATCGAACAAGTATGGCGGAAAATGAATTTTCAATAAACGAAACGTTTCTCAATTTAAGTACTACAAGCAGCGGAGTAAAAAAGTAATCAATCTTAATTTTGTACATAACACAAAAAAAGTTTCATTTTGAAACTCTACCTTTTTGAAGTTGGTGAAAAATTTTGCTGTTTTCTGTGAAATTACTTTACACATTGAAAACGTGTACATTTGTACTATTAATGGCTTAAATAATCAATTAAAGCATTGGGTTGTTAATTTACACATTTACTAAGTGCATATTAAAACTGTTACATAAACACTTATGGGATATAAGCGCAATATAATTGGGTTTGATTGGTAAAGGTTTTGTTGAAGTGGTTTTATTTATTATCTAACTTAGATCTTATGTTCATTAATTGAGACTCGTCAATTGTAAGAGTAAATAAAAAATATATACTAGTACACTTTATGCGCATGTGGAGTTGATTAATTTGTTGCTTGATATTATATGTATTCTCGTAAAAATACTCCATGTTTATTACTTTGAAAGATGGATATTTTTAAACACGTATAACGTATACAATACCAATTTAACGAAAATGGTTTAAATCAATACATGCTAGAAAAAAATACGTTTTTATCTGTATATCATTTCGTGTATATTTGTAGCAAAAAAACTAAAAGCATGACTGGCATGTATGTTTGACATATGAGAATTTCTTGATAAAATTTAAATATTTACGGGAAAAATTTAACACATGTCATTATAGTTTTATCTTTTGACAGGTTGTCTAAAAATTCCAACGTATATTGAAAAATAAAGCCGGACATCTATATTTTGTGAGTCGAAATACGACTATAAACATATATAGTGTATTTTCAGTGCTTTGGGGAATATTATAGTGTCCAGATTTTGTCTCAAAATACATTTACGATAGGAGACTGGCAAATAAGAGAAGCGATTTTGAAGTACCAACCCATGTCACATATTATGGCATTTTCATATACTAAAGTAGTTCGCACTGTCAGTAGTCAGAGTAATTTATAAAAATACAATGGTAAACCAGCCGCACAACTTCCGAACAATTTCAAATGGTGATGACTTTTCCAATGATATTTTTTGAATTTATTCTAATAAAGTTTCGTGTACTATATAACATATATTATAACGTGCCGTATTATCTTCAATTGTATAAGTATCATGTATGATCTGCGTATACTTGACATAATAAACTGTATTGTTCGGCTTGTATTATTTTCAGAACCAACATTTTTATTAAAAGGAATTCATGAAAAATATCTATGTGGATGATTGATTTGTGTGCTTATCAAGCAGTTCTTAAAAGATTCCGAAAAATTGATTTATTTTTTTATAAAGTCTAGCTAGTTGAATGTATGAGTTTTTTTTCAAATAACCTATTTTTTTCGTATCAAATACTATAAATAAATACAAAAAAAAACAGAATCTATCGCAATTGCAGGCATTATATGCGTTATCGTTTTTGAAATGCTTGTTTATCTTTGGTAAAATTTGTAATTATATAAATCACTAGATTATTTTTTTGAATTAAACTTTTGAATTTAAGGATTTGATCACCAAATGGCGTACCAAAGCTGTTTAATCATGTCAGTATAACTTATTATTATCAAACCAAGCTATGAAATTTTGACGAATAAGTTCTAAGTTAAAATTTACAGTATCAAGTTGCGCTGGAAATTTTACATCGACATTATACTCCGTGCACAGGCAAAAAGAAAAAAGAAAATTACTGTGGAGGTGTTGAGATGCCTAACGATATAGCGCAAGCAAGACAATGTTGCACTTTTTAAAGGTAAGTGAAGATAAATTGAAGTTTTATAATGCTTCGCCGAAATGGTTTTTTTACGATCCCTGAATGTTTAACGTTCCGCGATATAATGCATCGAAACAGTGGTGTGACGAGCAACTTGCGTTAGACGTATTTTTAAATTCAATCTTACGTTTTTAAAGTAAAGTAATTTATTATGAAAACAAATTGATAAAAAGAAATAGTTTTTTGTTCAATCTTTATACAACACAAAGCAAAGTTTTTAAAATAATAACATTATAATACTGACCGAGCACGAAAAATGCATTTCATTATTTTTGTCTAAGCTCACCAAGTTCATGCGCAATGTTATATTGATACACTTAAAATTAATTAACTTTTTTTTGTGTAACCAACGGCCGGTCGGCTTAAAGTTTTTGAAGAAAAACAACACATGCTAACAATTACTCAAATAATTTTGTTCTTTGATTGAAAAATAATCTTTGTCAACGCTCTTGTATTGATTCAATATCCCAAATTCACGTTTATAGTCTGATCAATTCAATAAAAAAATAGAACTGTGGGTGATACTGATATTATAAATATTTTTTGTGGTAAATACACGTGTTACACAGCGAGCGGAGTAAAGAAATTATCAATTATATAATATATCAATTGATTTAGATAGAAACAATACATTTATATCGGTTATGCGATCAAATAACTGTTTTTAGCGTGTGTTCACGAAATTAATGGTATTTATTTCAGGAATGGCGTGTATCACCACTGAATGGTGTATTGGAGTATTGCAATATTCGTAAGTGTGTATTACGGACGTTGGTGTTTTGCGTCGTAAATCTATCGTTTTGTAATAGCTATCGAATCGAAAGTGCCATTGAGATAAAGATTTATTACAAAGGCTTTCTATTGTTACAGAATTCATCGGAAGCTCGGACCAAAAAATAGCCTCAATATTAAACACTAAATACAATTGATGTTTTGAAATACACGACAACACACTTACACTATGCGTCATCCTAAATCTTAACTTATTCACTCCTCTACATCAGATCAAGCTTTGAATGTAAACATAAAGCTTTTTCAAAGAAGAGGTATATGGAGCACAAAATATCTCAAACATACTCCAGTTGATATTCTTAGTAAGAAATAATCTTGTTTGTCTGAAAAGATATTATTATTTATGGTGAGACAAAGTCTCAAGCACTTAATGAATATCATTATACGTATATACACTCTGAGAAAAGAAGTATTTGATTCGATTAAAATTGAAATATTAACTGTTATTCTTATGTTATATTGTTTTTTAACTGTCTGAGATCAGTTTTTTCGTTTCGTCGGCTTAATTCTAACATGTAAGTCAGTTTGCATTAAGTGTTCAGGAGACGGTTAAAAATGATTTTTTCAACGTACAGAAACAAGTTAAGACTTATTTATTATTTGTAGTAAAATGTTTGACTATTCTTTTTAATGTTTATAAGAAAAAACAATAATGTAAAGAACTTACGTTATATTAGAATAAATGAACATAAGAAGAGATGCAACATATTATTTTGTTTGCTTTTTGACGCCCTTACACTTTCGAATTTGGATATAAAATTAATGAAATAGACACGACGCGTTGATAATATCATGTGTTGGTGATTTCGTTCATAAATCATATTATAATTTTTAACCGAAATCTCCAAAACATGAAATTCTATATAAAAAAACTTATGTGAGGTCAAAATTACGTTGACAGTTTATTATTTATTTTCAAATGAAAAGCAATGTTGTTAGTGTAATTTATTAAAATTTTCATAATTTTTCTGATCCCGTAGCCAAGTAATTACTACTTTTGAAGACAGTTGCTCGTTTAAGAACTGAAATCCCTTAAAAGACACTTATATTATATTGATATTTATTCGGTTTTTGGGTTTGTTCCAAAGAAATAGACTGTGATGTTTTTATTCTTCTACATCCCCTACCTATCACAGTTAAAAAGAGTCACATTTAAAATAAAGAAGGTAAGTATTTTCATGTTTATTTTTGTTTTGATTTCTAAACGGATCCTTGGGGGTTTAAGTCAGCGGTTTCCAAACATAATGTAACTACGCCCCCCTTAAAAGAATATCTTCGTGCCTTTCTACTAGGACATCTTTTTTTTCACTTTTTTTGTTCCCAAAATTTTTGGATTCACATTTTTTTCAGGATACCGAGATTGATCACTTATCATTTTCAGTAAACTGTGTCGATACAAGTTTCGAACTAACAAATCCCAGAATTATTCTCAACTCGAGGACCTTTTTTTTAGCTCCATCCTTTGAAAAACTTACGTCTGCTATTAAATAAGTGTTTCAGCCCTGTTGTGCTTTTTTTGTTCAGCTTTATTTCTGTTTTTTACATGTTATAGTGAATTTCGAAATCCCGCATCCTTCTCTTCTGGTATGCGCCTCCCAGTTTTAAATTTGCTGGTTTTTGTTGAAAATACAATAAACATTTTGTAATATCATTTTTTAAGGAAATGAGACTTATCTTTAATTGAGTTTCACGTTCAGGTAATACAAATAAATATTTGCAATCGATATCGTATCAGACGTTTAAAGTGTACAAAATTTCATTCCTTTTTTTTGTTATCAATAAGTCGATTTTAATATCTTAAGTATTAAAAACAAAGCTACAAGAATATCTAAAAACCTCTTTTTGCGTCCATTAAAAAATGAAAAACCCTAAATTTTTTTTGTAATTTATAACATAAAAATTATAATCAATTTTTACTTTATTCGTAATACTTTTGGTGTAATACATTAGTATGTTGGCATTTTATAAACCTACACAATGATATATGCAGTCACTAATTTACTAGCTAGTAAAAACCTTTCATATAAAAAAATCAGTCATCGTAAATTAACTTCCCTGGAATGTGGAGAAGCAAGAAAAAAAGTTTCTTCGGTTCACATTCCTTGCTCGTTCGAATAAACCTAATGACGAAGAGAAATTATGTCTTACTTACTCGCCCTTTTTTAAAAATATTGTATTTAACGTTTTAAGATTCTTCAACAATATAACTGAAAAATAACAAAATAATTACAGTGGAAATAAAAGTAATATCAAAATACGAACTTGTTCTCTTTTACTTATTGAAGTGCTAAAAGCTATTTTAAAGTAATGGTAAAATTTTACATTTGATTTCAGCTGACTCCGCAGTAATGCGTTCGGTGCATTATATGTTAAAGACACTTTGGTTTTTTAAATAATGCTTGTAGTTTATGTATATATTTAAAAGATGTACTCTTGTTTTCGAGAGCTTGATGAATAATGTGATGTATGGAAAATTACTAATGTTAACAAACAAGTCGTTTATACATAAATACATACATATACATGAGGAGTCATAAATTAATATATCAGAGTAAATTTCAAAATTGAGAGTATTCAACCATCCTCATCCACTAGCAATTATCTTTAATGGCCGGTCAGATTAACTTCGAGAGGGATTATAGTCAATAAGCCCTGTCTCTACTCTGTACGCTTCACTTAACGTATATTATAATAAATATATGTATTAGTTAATTTGTACGTCAGCTATAACAAAATAAAAGAGCAAAATATAAAACATAAACCAGTATTGAACGACCATATTTTTTAAAATAATATGTATTTTATACTTTTATATTAAATTCAAAGTTACTGCTGTAAATTAAATTTTTTGAAACCATAACGTTTTCATCGTCGAAACATCATATTAATTACCGTTATGATAACAACATATCCAATTTTGTAATAAAAGATTATTTCGATATTAATTTAACAAACTATGCAAATGAATTTAAATTTTCTTCTATGAGGGGTGATTTTATTAAAAATCAATAAACTAATAATAATTTAATAAGCATAACCTAATCTTATAAAAAAGCTTTCTGATTATTCATGTTAAACGAATACCGTATCGTTTATAAATGTTGTTATTCTATGAACAGGTAAAAAAAAACGAAAAAACTCTTTATGACATGTTTCGTGATCCAAATTTAAAATAAAAAACTAGTTTAATTTTAAATATTTGACTATATTAATTTAAGGCAGCTGCATGTATCAATAAATAAATTAATGTTTAATGCTTAGTTTTTTTTTTAACTATATATCTCTTTAAAAATTGACAACACAACGAGTTGGTTGTCTTACCACCCACCCGTTATGTATATGCAACCGCTGTTTTATGGCTGGCTTCCGTAGTACGATATTTAAATCAATGATGCATTTATCCTGAATACTTTGGCTCATGCCATTTATACTAATAAAAGCTCGTTATAGTACTTTAAAACAAACCGACATTATTTGAATATAAAAAAATGTTTAATATTTCAGAATGATGAACATGCGTTTCGTTCTCAGAGTTTCATGTTACTTGCACGGTTTCCGCTGAAATTAATCAACCACTAACCATTATTTTAGAATATAATTTATACCGTTTCGAATGTAAGCTGTATGCCATCTATATGATTATTATCAACCATAATTGGTCGAACACAAAGACCATGATAATATTAAATTAAATTTAAATACCCGAGGGTTTCGTGTGGTGGATCATTTTCTAGCATGATAAAGACAATGGTGAAATATTTGTGGTAGTGTGTTTTCCCACTTAAGGGTTGGTCGATTGTTTTATGGTCCCAAGCTCCAGTGAATATTATATCAACACTCCGTATCAATTTCAAAAACAAAGCTATTCACGATGGTAACTAGTAGCATTTTACTTTATTAATGAAGCTTTATAAAAAAAATATATGGGAGATTTATTTTTAGTAATAATCTGATTATAATTGGGAACCGGTAAGGTGAGAGCAACCTTGCTGAAGATACGGTCATAACATATAACCACTTTCAAGGTGTTCACTATATATTCACGGTGAAAAGGCATCATATTAAAATAATAAAAACACTTATTGAGAAATGTATAATTAGTACAAAAAAGTATTTTATTTAAAAAAAAACATACGTATAGTTTTAAGAAAATGCTTTATTTCAATAATGAAATTTCACATCATAGCGAAAGGCATAAAAACAGTACGACAAACTTCGTACAAGGCAGTTTTGTTTAAATGCGAAAAAACGTTTACCGGATAATTTACTGCGAAAATGTTGGTTTTTATAACTTTAAGCTATGATGAAATCTTTATAACAAAAAAAATATTTTAAATGAATATATATATATGTATTAAATAAGTTAATCATTTTTTAACAATTCTCCTCAAGATAACATCCATTGTCAAAAATTTACAATATATGGAATTTGCCGCTATTTTTCTGGGCCCCACAATTTTTTTGTAGAAAAGCATATTGGAGAGCCGTATGGATACATCCAGAGAGCCGCAAGTGGAGTGTTGTACT
The DNA here is from genome assembly GCA_031772345.1 of Himalopsyche anomala. Lineage (NCBI taxonomy): Eukaryota > Metazoa > Arthropoda > Insecta > Trichoptera > Rhyacophilidae > Himalopsyche > Himalopsyche anomala. The sequence goes on along the minus strand of CM062821.1, from coordinate 19,018,792 downwards.
CATGGTTGATTTTTATCAAAAAAGTTTTTTCAATGGGTATTGATAAATTATAAATCTCTAAAACTATTTTTTACTATTTGAATATATGTTAGTATATGTACATCATATGGTAAATATAAATAATTAATATATTTACCTTAATTTTACACCACATTCATGAACCAAAATGCTAAATTTGACTTGATCAAGAATATTTATATTTAATACAGGATGCTGATCACATCCTATGATAGTTTCAGTGGATGAAAAATAAGATACTCAGCTCGGGTGGGTTAATCATATTGACGCGAAACGTTTTGAGAATAGAGAAATACCATAGAGAAAGATAATCCAAATCTCAAATTATTTTTTCAGCCATACACGAATAGAGTACGAAAATCAAGCTTTGGGTAATTGATTATTTGTGAAATACACCTGCCAAATATTCGAAAGGGCTTAGAGCTACTGTGTTCCTGGGTTGGTTCATTATAACGATTTGCAAATGACACGCTCAATGTTCCGTGCTACGGAAACATTACAGTGTCAAAAAATAGGTAATTACCCGGATTCTGGAAAAGGTGTCTTTTTTAGAATAATTGTTAGATTTTGTATACAAATTTCGAAATAAAAATAATATATTTGTATTAACACACTACAAAAATATTAGTTATTGCAAGAATTGATAGTTTTTAACGTCATAAGTCTTGTTGAGAATCGTGTATGATTTAGAATTTGTATTCTAGCAACAGAAACGTTTTTCGGATGTTAAATCTCATGGGCATCGCAGCAATTTCCTTTGAAACCCTGTGCGGAAAACTCATTAAATAGTGATAACTACCGGAGCAGTTTTCCGGGAGAACCGGTGTGATAAAACACCGCGTGTTTAAAGCTTTCGAGTAGGGGTATAGCAGGAATGAGAATGCAACTACCTCTTGAGTGCATGTGCCCATACACAGCTTTCCTATTTCACAATGTGTTGTACATACATGATAAAAATCGCTTTGAATCTCATTTAAAACTCCAAAATTCTGATGTATGCTGTATTCAAGTACATTATACATTTAATTTTGCTATAATATATTGATAAAAGCGTCTACTGTATTCTATTTAAAAGCGCCTGATAAGATTGCAAAATTTTGTAAAAGTAGACTATTTAGATCAGGCATGTTCAAACCTTGACCCGCGAGCCATATATGGCTCTTTTGAAAGTTTCGTGTGGCATATTCGAAGTTTTCGAATTTCTGATGAAAAAGATATATCAGAATTTTACGACAACAATGGCTTTTAATTATTTTTTATTAACAGATATAACAAATAAATTAAATCAATTTAATCAGAAACTATAAGGTGAAAATAAACTGATTTCAGAATTTTATCAGAATATGAATGCTTTTGTAACAAAATTTAAGCTTTATGAAAAATAACTACTGAAATTGTCAAAATAAAGATAATTAACAATGCTAATTGTTGCTGCATTTGGCACAACATATCGCTGCGAATAAAAATTCTCAAAGGTAAAATTAAATGGTTAAAAGATTTGAAAGAATAATAAAATTATTTTGATTGTGAGGTGTTTGCTTAACATTAATATAAAAATATTATATTATTATTAAGGCTGAAATTATTTTTGTGTGGCCTATCAGAGACATGCATTATTTTTTTGACTAACTAAGTGATTTCAGTTGGGCATCCCTGATTTAGATAAATTAAACCAAGTTTATTGTTTATCCTCAAAAAATCTTGTCTTAAGACTTACTACTTTTTTAAGTTTGATTACTGTAAGGATTTATTATATGATTGATACATATTAATAACATATTTTGTCAAATAAGCTGCATTCTTAAATAACCTTCCAGTATACTTACTAAAATGTATGACTATGTTTGTCTTTGACCATTAAGAATAAACATTCAGTTATTTTGACTTGTTTTTATATTTTGCAATAATTTTTAATTATCGTTTTCATTTTCATCCACATTTATAAGCAGACAAGTAACTGTAATGTTGAATACTTTCATAGTTTTAAAATTGTTTCATAACTTTTACAAATTTGAGTAGATTTTTTTCGATAATTATTACGCGAATTATCATGGACTAAAGATTTCTAGCCTCTATTGAGATTTATCAATAAAATTAACGAACTCTAAGGATTTTGTGTCGTGACGTCCCGGGACTTGTTGTGTTTTTTGCTGTCTTAAGTCCCGGGACGTATTTGGAAAATGTCCCGGTAATTGTGACTGTGATTTATAATGTGCTAATAACATGTACATTTTAATTTTGAAAAAAAACAATTCTTATGGCTTAGAAACCCTCAAAAGAACTGATGTGTATTGAATGATTGCAGATATAAAAGGAGAGCCCCAAGAAAAACCGGACACGACATAGTCGGGACGTGACACTTACCCGGGGTTTTATTAAAATTAAGTATGCATATATAAAACGGATCTGATATATAATTTCGTCGAAGTTTCAAATACCATGTGTTTATATATTGTTATATAACTGTAGCAAAAGCAAATTACGAAATATTAAAATTAAATGTTCATACCTGATGTTGTTTTATGTACAAATGTTTTTTCACTATTTCACAAAGGTATCAATAGGACAAAAAAGGTCTAAAAGCTGTGTTGTGAAGTTAAGGTCATAAACTTACTCCTGACGGCGGCTTCGTTGATATTTTTTCATGACATGTACCGTTATTGTCTCTTCTTAGTTAAAATTAATCATTAACTTTGCACACATCCATTACATAAGAAAAATAATAATTATTAAACATTGTATTAAAAAAAACGCGATTTTTACTAGTGCATACTTTCAAAAGGCGCCGAGTGTATGAAATACGTAAATACATACATACATGCATACATGCAAATATTTAATTTAAGTAAAATTATAATTTTATTCCAGGGGAAAAAAAAGTCTCGAGTCTCGGGATGTCCCGGGACTTTGACTTTATCACGCCTCGAGTCCCGGGACTTTGAAAACCCCGAGACTTCAGAATCCTTAACTAACACTGATATATAGTATCTAATAAATAAAAAACTTTTTTTTAATGCGAAAAAATTAATTATTTTAAATCATTAAGAATAAATTACTGAGTAATAAAAAAAAACCTCAGAAAACAAAATTATATTGGTAGCATAAGAATTTATTTAAAGAGTGTTGACTAAATGTAACGTGGTTCATTCGGCAGCGTGTGATATCCTTCATCCCGAGAAATGCATACTGTATGAAGATGGCACGATTAAAAAAAAAATAAACAATAAATTTTCAACAAATATTTAAATTTTTCTAGAAAAAAATAACTTATCACTCCGGAACTAAGGTTTCGTTACATAAAATTAAAGGATTTTTTTTTCTTTGATACATTGAAATTTGAAGTAAAAGGCAATGTGTATATATAAAAAAATCAATATACCGTGTTATTTTTAAAACAAACCCTTCTTAATAAATTACTTAAGAAATTTTCGTATTTCGGCAAGAGAGCATAAGGCAACAAAAGGTAGCGTGTAAGTACTGTGTATTTCTCGTGTAAACATTTTATCTTTTACTTTGGTATAATATTCAATCTTGAGCAATTGAGTCATAACGTATAGGTCAAAATTATTTTCGGATGAATATTTTTTTGGGAAGAGGTTATTAAACGATTTTATTATTATATTGGTAGAAGTGACACATCATTTTTTTGACAATTACAATTGCTATTATTGGCGCATAAAAAAACATAATATATGTTGGTAACCTGGAAATAATTAACCAAAAAAGTTAAAGGCAGAATCTTGCAAATTGGCATTTTTCTGTCCGTTGTGCAGCACAATGTTTCAAAAAGCGGCAAAACTAATCATTTCAATGTGCAATAAATGTCGCTTCTCGGAAACTCGCAACTTGATGGCTGAAATTGCCTGGCCATACAGTATATTCGTTACATTTGCATGTTTGTCGGAACAACACGATAAACTTGTATCTCTCTCACAGGATGCAGGGCAGATGTACCTGGGGGTCCGTAAAACAACAATACAAATAACAAACTTTACGGTTACGTACGATTTGAATTGCTGTTCGCGTCTCAAAGTAGACATTTTATGGTCAAATGCTCGAGTGGCTTGGGAAGTGAGCTTCTGTTCGAACTCACTCGTAGGTAAATACTGAAAGAAAAAAGAAATCTTTTCTCGGAGACCATTCTAACCGTTATGGAAAATCTTTAAAGTTTTCCAATATACTAACCAATGTGTTCACTGTCAAAACTTGATGGAACGGTATTATATTCAAAAAATAAAATATGCATTTATACTAATTCCCGCTTTTATTTAATAATATCAGGACTGGTTTAGTTGAAAATACTTGTCACAAGCAAAACCGGTCTCGATCTTACTAAACATAGAAAACTTTTTTTAAAAAACAATTTATACATAATATGAAATATTTAGTTATTTTTTTCTTTTGGAACCAGAAAAAGTGTTAATTTTAGTAACAACAATTTTATTGCAATTGTTATTTGACAAAAAAATGAGAATGAGAATGGTTTGCGATATTGAAAAACGCTGTCAAATTTATGATATTGGCACTAAATGAATAATTAGAAAGTGATATTTTCTTTTTTTCTCAACATACAAAACGTATTAAAAATTTAAATATCAAAAAAGTGTTATCTATAATTATGATAGTATTAGTAAGTTGAAGAATTTGAAATGACAAACATTCATTTTTCTCTTAGAAAACATATTTTTAAAATTTTGTTAAAAATACAATTTGTTAGTTTTAAGATATATAAGTCAAGCGCAGAGATTTTGCAAAGCACATGTGAAACGTTATTAAAAATAACGTAAGCCACGCAACTTTTTTACAAAGTCATCATAAAGCTTTGAGGTTTTGCGTACTTGAAAAACAGTAAAGAACTTAGTGGTAGAAAAGTTATTTTAAAAATAGAAATGAACCGCCAGTGAAGCTTTATTTTAATACTATAAAATGCAATCGAAAAATGTGTTTTAATTAATGAAAATAAAATAAAAAATCTTTTCAGAATATAAAAAGTAATTTACGACGGCAAAAAGAATATCGTGAATAGTCAACTTGAGTTTTTCGTATTTTTTTGTAGTATATCTATTATCTTCTCGTCTATCAAGAAACGATCTTATATGTAATTTTCTTGATTTGAGCATATTATATTAAACCAAAATATTGCCAAACATCGATCTTATTACGATTCGTTTTGTAAAAAAAGGTATTCATTTCAAGAACTACCACCAAAGAGAGTGAATCAATAAAAAAATAAACTGAATGAATAGACCAACAGAAAAAATATTCCTTATTACCCCTCAATTTTATTCAGTTGCTTTATGTATGCTACAGTGATGTTTATGCATCATTGTATAATGGTTTCGATAACCAGTATTTTCAAATGAATAAGAAAATAAATTTACCTGCTATTTTAAATTGTTTTTTGTGGTTCATTTTGTTGACATGAAAAAGTTCTTATTTATTGTTTCTGTAACTAAGCGAAAAATTCAGACATAAAACAGGAACCAAAAATATAGTATAAGAAAGTATAGTGAGATTAAGAATAGTACTTCTCTGAACTCAATCTCGTTTAAAAGAACTATATCAAAACTTGATTAAATTATGTGAACAATCTTTTTACCAGTGACCATTAAAAAGATTGTTAAACATTTAATTAAGCATAGTTGATACCCATGATTCCTTAGATTATCACCAGAAACATGTAGATCGACATTCTCAAGAACGACAGAATTATCAATCTCGACTCATAATTTGAAAGAAATGTGATCAAGAGCTTATCTCATCGGCTGTTCAAACTATTGAATGTAAGCATGCCTAAGGGAAAGTCAGATGGGTACTGCCACGGTAAATATTCAAACAATTCTAAATGATGATTCTGAATCTTCGCTGGGGTATATGTCGAACTTTTTGTAACTCATGTAATCAACCCATTCTCAAGCCTGCTTCAAAATTTTTAATCTACAATTATATATATATATATATTATATTTTTTTTATTTAGAAAACGTCGAACCCATAAATTGTTATTTTGATTTCATTGCATATAATGTTTAAGTTATTCATCAATAATTACTATTAACATCAATACTTATGACGAAAACATCCATCCAGATATATAAATAGAAAAAATTATCGCGGTTATTGGTAAACCACAAATTTACAATTTATGAAAAATAATATCCACAAATTTCCCGGTTTTCCTATTGCAAAATGGCAAAACTACGATTTAAATATTTGCAGAATTCGTCCATGTGAATTTGACTTATGATTATTATAATACTCAGAAGAAGTATTAAAATTCTAAATGTTAATTAAAAATAAATTTCAAATGCGTTTTATCTTAGTTCAAGAAATTATGGTTTAGACTTTTTCTTCATAGCTTCGTTCAAAAAAAGTGAAAAAAATACTACGGATAATATAATAAAAACACAATTTATTTATGAAAAAAATAATCTTATTATTAGATAATTGAATTCAATGTAATTGTTAAATACTTTCTTTAGTGGGATTTTGATATGAAACTATTGTAAGTTAACAATGGGACAAAAACTTTTAATCATAGTTAAGAAATTTCAATAATATAGGTAACGAAACCTCTTTAAAAAATATTTGAACTCATTGTTGCAGTAACGATTCTCAGGACCCTTATAACGAACAAGATAGCGTTTAACGAGAGACCCGTAACGGCAAATGACAATAACGGAAGTATTTATTTTTCATTTGTAGACTCGAGGGAAGAGGTAAAGGTAAAATGCTGACGGGCTCGTAAATATCAAATATTATTTTTATCAGACGCCCACAGATCTTCATAAATATTTCACTACCAAAAAGAACAAAAAAACCCTTTTAAAAACATTTCCAGCTGAGCTTTTTTGTTTTCACTCGCAAAATTTTTGAAATGTATATTTTCATATATAGTAAAAAAATACTCGTCATATTTGTATTATGTTTTGATATTTTTAAAGCTCCATACAATGTGAGAATATTAAATGTACCTAAAGTGTTGCTAATTGATTCGTTTATTATTTATACTTTTAACTTGGGTACTTCATCAATCACAGTTACAAATCAGAAACAAAATATGTAGTGTTAAAAATATTATATAAACTTGGTTTTACATACAAGACGACTCAATTAAATAACATAAATACAGTTATTTATTCTTCAAATACAATGCAGCAGAGACTGCGGGGTAATTAACAAACTAGACATGTGAATGCTTCTCTCTATTTTACATCACACCCTGTGTGTTAAATTTAATTACCAGAAATAAAGGATATTGCAAACCTGGTACGCTTTGAGTTAACAGTAGTAAGATAAAAAGATGTTATTACAAATATAAAAATCTGTTAAGATGAGACGGTCAATACTGACATAAAATGACTATTTTAAATATATGAATCAGTGTGCTTTCAGAAAAATAGAATTTTGTTAAAAAAATATTTTGTACATACATAATTTGAAAATGTTGTACAGCTATCGTTCGTCACAGTTGTATAGTTTATTAAACGTAGCAGGTCATAGTTTCAGTAACTTGACCCTCATCACCCCTTTTTCCTGGAAACATGAGTTCAACATATTACGAGCGTTCACATTTCATCCATGTAAAGCTTTAATACATAATTTCAGCATTTTATCGGTGCTCTGATAATCTTTTGTTTACAGAAATGCATTTAGCGACTTCAATCTGACTATATTAATAATAGATGAGTTAACCTCACCTTAATTGCATCAACCCTTGATAGATTTTCATAACGTGATGGCAATATATATGATTAGCAAAATTGTATTCTGAACAACAATAAAAAAAATACATATGACCTCTAAGCGTATCCTCTTTTGTGGATATCCATTGTAAGGACATAGGCACCGGCTGGTAAAACATGCTTGCTATAACGAAAGCAATATGTGTCAGATACTGTTAGCACATCACTGGATATGATTGAGATTGTACCAGAGTTGCTGAGGTGAGCTATTTCAATTTGGGGATCCTCAAAACCTGGCTCGTAATACAGATACAATTTACAGTCGTTAAAATATAAAATAGCTTTGTTTAATAGAAAATACTAGAATGGATTATCAAAAACCATTCGAAAGCAAAAAAAAAACATAACTATTTTTTTGTAATTTATTAAATTAAAGCTTTGAATTTTGTATCATGAAAAAGATTTCATAGAATCAAACATTTTTTATGCTGATTCCACATTACTTAAAAAAGAGTAAAAAACAATTAATTATAAAAATATTCGAAGAGTTTATACAAAAATAAATTAATGTAATTAATCAATCTGTAATTAAAATGTTTATAACTTCTTAAAAAGAAATACGTATAATTTTTAATCAAAATTTAACCCGATTAAAATCAATTAAATAAGAAAAGTAAATATAATGAGTTGAAAATTAATAATATGGGTGAACATTATCACTTTTAAAATATTCATGAACAAATTAATCAAACAGATTTTTTGTACAATATAATTAATAATGTCGATAAAATTATTGCTTTGAAGTGGAGATGAAGATTTTTCTAATTCAGTCGCCAAAAGATGTTTGAAATGTTTAATCTAAAACTCATGTCAATTCTTACAAGCAAGATTTTAAAACAATCATTTTATGTGTTTGTTGATAATTAAACGTAGGTTGATGAAACGGAGATAACTAAAGGGAAGAAAAAATCATCATTAGTTCAATTTTCAAATAGTTAATATATCATTGACGGTAAAAAAAATGTTAAATACTCTCCCATCGACCAAAAAAATATTCTATAAAATGACAATAATCGTATTTTTTACTTATAAAAATGTTCATTTGATTAAGTTTTTTAGTAAATCGAAAATTTACAATATCTCTTCAAATATTGGTTGAATATAATAAAAGCAGTAATTTATGATAATAATATTATTTACAATAGTTGATATTTATATTTTACTAAGAGTGTGTTCAAGATATGGGAAATCATACTAAAAAAAAATGTTTATAATATTGATTTCTCAACACTTTAATGTTCATAGTCGTAAGTTATATTGTTAGAAACTCTGAAAGCCAACAAGTTATATTTTCCACGTAAAGTATGAGAAAGCAACCGCGGTAGCTTAAAACTTTAACAGATTGCCAACCTTTCGTAACATAGGCGTTAGTAGATCGACAGCATATTTGACAGGTGTAATCTATCTTACATGTATGAGCATCGAGAGAAAATTAAATTTACAACGTATTTGATAATAACAAGAAATGATTATTAATATAATAAAGGTGATGAATGGTCCTTTATTCGTTTTTTCATCTACTGTTAAAAGTATTTAGTGTCTTAAGCTATGTTTCAAACACTTAATTCACATTTGAGTTTTTTTCGCTGACTCGCTTATTCTATGAATCAGATATTTTTGAAACTAACGAACTAATTATCACGAAGCAAACCAAAAACACGTGTTATATTATGAAAATGTGGTGTTTTTTATAATTATTATGCTCAATTCTATGTATCCAAGCAGCCAAATATTACGACGAGGCATGCAAACAAATAGATTTCTAACTGAATATTTACACGAATTTGTCACTGAATGAAGTGGAGTCTCTAGTATCATAATATATTATGTTCGCAAAGATATATTAGTATTATGCACGAAGGAACACTCCTCGATAAATCGCATAAGCTGGGAAATTACGTAAAATTAATATCATCTAGTATTTTTTGTAATATATCATATAAAAAACATATTTTGGTTAAATATCAACTCGTTATACGAACACATAATGTTTTAGAGAATACGTAAAGGTATCTTCCTACACATATGAAATATTCAAATGGTAAATAGTTTTTTTTTAATATTTGAATTTACTCTCAATCAATTATGAAATGTTAAAATCTATTTTTAAATTATGTATAAAAGTATTTGTTCAAGAAAATATCATAAATAAAACAAAGATGTTTATGTTTTGTTAGTAAATCTGTTAAAAACTTCGATAGTTCTTCGTAAATAAAAAAAAATAAAAAATTGTATTTTTTCAGATATGCTTGAATTTAAGATATGCTTTCTGGATAAAAAAAGTAAAGTACCAACAATTTGAAGATATACAAATCGTTACGAAAACTGGGCATAGAGTTTTTGTCTACCGTTTGACTTGCGCCTTCGGCCGGAAATTTGACATGAAGAGAAAAGCGGTCGAGCGGTCGGGTGCAGGGAAGGAAACAAACATTCTTTATAGGGCTCCATTTATTTGTTCCCGGTTGCAACATCCGCAAGGGGACAGCTTCCGGTATTGCGTGGGGATGGCCATTTTTGAGTAAAAAAGTGTTTCGAAAATTTCGATGATAATGAATATCGTACATGTCGCAGCGTTAATTTGATGTATGATTGATTGTTATTGATTACTTATTCACATAAAAATATTTAAATGGGTAATTTTTTTCGACAATATGAAATCAATATAAGAAAATATTCATAAATCTTTTTTTGTTGCTCATCAAGTCTTGTTTTGATATTGGATACTACAAAAAAAACAACAAAACCTAACAAAAAAAATGGTAATAAAAACCCCACTACAAGTGTATTGTAGCAATTGGATTGTCGATTACAACTTATTGTGTCTACTTAATATCATAAGATAACAATGCCTTGTTTATCAGAGTAAGAAGAACAGAAAATTACACAAGTAAAAATATATGTAACGACTTAATTACTCTTACCTAATGTGAAATTTATATGTTATTATTTTAATGAATTTTATTTATTATTTCTAACGATGATTTGTTTTTTAATATTCACATCGGTCTTTTCCACAATTTTATTTTTACGTAATGCTTACGTAGTGAAGTGAAGGTAAGTTATTAAATAAAGTTTGCTTCAAAAATAATTAAACATTTATTGAATAAAGCAAACAAAATGTTAAAAACAATGACTAGCGTGCGAGCACTAGTTTATTATTTTTTTCAAGAAAAGCCTTTAAACTATAACTTTCTGAGTTGCGTATTCTAATAATAAATCTTCGACACGTGTAAAGCTAATGTGAAGCGGGAAAGTTTAGCAAAACAAGCCTCTGCGTGGTGTTTGGCAAACAATTACATTGAGCCATGAGCAGTAATTAAAGTAAGAAAACTAGTTAAGTAATCATGCGTGAAAGCAAAAGACTCCTATAAGAAAACGAATCTAGGAATAGGTACTTAACGATTCAATCACCTGCTAGCAACGTAAATAAATTGAGTTTTTCTTTCAGATTCATTTTAAGAAAAATACATTTTTAACAAAAAAATAAGTTTTATTCAATATAATTTGTATTATAATTTTTTGAAATTATATGTATTATTTATACATATGAGCCCTCGAGAGATGAAGTGAGCCAACTAGTAAAATAGTAATTTTTTTCTTGGGCTTTAAATTTTAAGTACAGTCACGTCTTTACTTGGTGTTTTGATATATTGCATATTTTTATTTTACTGAGTTATATAACACTATTGCAATGTGAATTAACTAAGGTAACTACCACTTGGTTCACTTCACCTCTAATGGGCACATATAATGTCATGATGTATTACTTATGTACGCATTGATAAATGCAAAAAGAAACAAAATCTCAATCTTGAAATTCGCTACATCATTAATTATTCTTTTCTATGTTCTGTTCGATAAAGTCGTTGTCTAGAGAATAAGTTGTTTTGAATAAAAAACAAAGAGAGAGACACTATCACAAACTAATGATTCTGTATTGTTATATTGCTTTGGTCTAGATCAGTGACTACCAGACTTTAAGTTACTACGCCTTCCAACTGACGAAAAAAGTGTCGAATTAACAGATTCCAGAATTATTCTCAACTCGAAGACCTTCTTTTAGGAAATCACTGGTCTAGATTTAGATTTATGCCAGTTACATCAATCAGTATTTGTTTTATACTGATAATTAAACTATGCAGATAGATTTTGAACGAAAAGTTTGTATTTTTCATGTTTTTTCCTTAATTGTATACTGGACTTATTAGAATATAAAACAAAAAAATATATAAAGTAATTGATGGTAGCTGGCTTTTTCAACTAGTGCTAAAATCTACAGGGCTCCAATTTTTATTATTATTAAATAAAAAGCGTCGTGGTTGGCTATTACCAGGTCTAACCAGCCAATAGCGTTTCAGGCTTATTTTATTCTTAAGACCTATCGGTTAACTAAACTTTGTTATATATATATTTTTTATCCATGTTTGCTTCCAATGCGCAGCATATGGCCTCCTAATTGAGGTATCTCAACAGGGTTTTAGGAATAGGACAAAGCTAACGCAGGCCTAGTGGTAAACTAATCGCTCTCGCTACGCCAAGTTGTTAAAGGATCGGGAATGGTGGGAGGGACATCACAAACACCCATGCCTTCGAGCAGAAATCGATCGAAAAATGCTGTTCGTACTGGGACTCGAACCCGTGAGATCTGGCACGGAAGCCCATAACACTAACTGCTGCGCCGTAGGACGTAGGAACAAAATACATTCATGGCATTACATGTATCATGTCACATTGTACGATGTTGAAAATGACTTAACGCTTAGAACAACCAATCTTGAAGTTAACATTAGATTTGAAATATATTTCATCCAATTATTTACTTAATAAAGTATCAAACAAAATATTCGTTTAAAACTTAACTGCTGTCTACAAACGATATCTATGGTTGGCGTTAAGCCGGGTTTGTAAGCTGGAAAAGTGCATTCGTAAGAGTAATATTTGATTAATGTGTTTTTGATCAACGCGTATACCAGAAACATACACATTTTATAGTAAATAAACTGTTATTCTATTACTCAAATACAGATTGACTATCAATTAACAAGTACTCTTTAGTAGTAATTGTCGACTGTCAAAGCTTGCGCCGGAGTAGTAATTTTGTATTCAATATAAAGAAAAAATAACGACCATTGTGTGCCAATTAAGAAAAACACAATAAAAAAAAACAATTTAAGCTCATCATCACTTAGGTTATAACGTTGTGAAAACTCATATACAGTGTGACAGGTCAAGTGTCAAAAAGTCTTTTGAGTGAACCATTACATATCATCATTAAATAATGATGTGCGTCACACTGAAAGCAAATTATGTTTAAATATTAATGTATTTATTTGCGTATGATGGGATGGTATGCAAGTTCACACGTACATAATATTTTGTTAAAACCATTTTATTTTATAAAATATTTATTTGAGAGTCAATAATCTATGGAAATTTTTCTATTACATATAATATTATCGATACTGTTGAAAACATTTTTTTTGCATATGTAAGTTAAACTTTTAACTGTAGTTTATCGTCAGAATTGTAAGTGATTTAATAGCATTAAAAATTATCGTGTCTACATGGCGTATTACATTGTACATAGTATTACGCAATAACATGACAATATTGATACTGGCAGTCTACATAAACAAAGATTACTCACTATATAACAACCTTAAATCCTTAGTACTTTCCATTAAGTTGTATTGATAAAGGTTTAAATTCTTGCTCAAACTCCGACCCCTGCTTCCATTCAAAATAGGCTCCACCTAGTCATTAACATAACAATGGTGCCAAAATTATATCTCTGAAAGGAAAATGCTCAGCTAGCACCTACTTACTTATACAATGCGGTGTGTACTTCTCACAAAAGCTGAATTATGAAAAGTCGTAATGTGACGAAGAATGTTGATTTTAAAAAAATGGTGAAGCAAATTTGAAAAACTTAATTGTAAATGTAAATATATATATTATAATTATATTTGTTTCGTTTGAGGCATTTTCATTTTGTAATATTTTATGTTTTGAAAAAACACCTAGCGGCTATCTTACGAAAAAATGGGTCGTTCAATTGTATTTTCTTTAACTTTCTCGTTAGCTACAAAGCTGTAAAAAACGGCTTTATATCAAAAGAGTTTTCATAGTGACACAATTGGTCCACAACAGAGACACGTAAGTTTGTACAACAATTTGGTCGTCAACTTAGGATGTAAGGCGGCACCGAGGGAAGAAGAGTGATAAATGGTAAAATTTCTCTCCATAAATTGTAGTTGCAGGGTCGAATACATGATTGAAAGCGATTTTTTTATAGTTTGACTTAATAGATTACTTGACCTTAGCGTAATTAAAGTAATTGTAATCCTGCCTGCATACTTTGATAAACTTATTCGATCAATTCTTTAAATACTTTTTATTTTCAATTTTTACATTTGGATATTTCCAAACATTGGTTAAAATTTTAAATACGTTCATAAAGTGTACGTTTTCGGTAGAACTGATTTTTATACGCATTGATATATAAAAAAGATATTAAAGTTATTAAAAGTTGCACTATTTCTATGTGTTCGTAATTTGATTTATCGCTTAGAGGTTCATTTATTATCCCCGTTGTCTAATTTCCACGGATACTCTTAGCTACTTAGTATTTGATTATGTAACATATTCATAATTGAAGTAGTATCAAGATTATCTTTTGTATCTTTAATCTGTTCAAAAATGTCAATGAAACCTTAGTTATACGATGCAAATGTTTGAAGGGAGATTTAATGAAGTAAATATTTTAATTAAATGAATACTCATTACAAAGTAAAAATATAGCATTTATGGTTACATTTTAAGTGCGAGTTCGTAGAGCATATATGATTTTTTAAACTTTTTTAACGAATAAACGATAGCTCTTTTAGTATTCATTTTACTATCCTATCAAACACTAGTGTACTTTGATGTGTTAATGTTGGTATCGATATTATCTTGGATAAGCGAACTTTGACTGTTTACTTTGAAATAAGATGCGATATCTACACAAGATATATGATATCATATTAAAAGTAGATTATTATAATTGGTTTAAATAGTTTCATAATGCTATTTTGCTCATTGAGTATTATCTAAAAGATCTTGTCTTCAACGCTGTAATTTTATATATATACTTATGAGAAAAATTATATTTATTCTCTCCATGTCAAATATAGAATTTTTAAAACGATATAAAAACATTAAATTTGAGGTTGTACCATCAGTCACATAAGTTTTTCTTGGTTGACGGAAGTTTATGATTTATATACCTTATACATATGTATTTAACAAATGAGAAAACAGAAAGTTATTTTCCAAGTTGATATTTTTTGAAACACTGTGTTGGACAAAAAATTCATTTCTGTTTCAGCTAACGTATTTCGAGCAATAAAACTTAAAAAATAATTAGCTGCCTTCTCAAGAACTTAATACTTTTAACTTACTGAATATATGACAGCTTTTAAATGCGATAAGAAGAATTGGCTTAGATCTTATCTGATTTTAAAATAAATAATTTGAAATTGCTCATACAAAATAAGAAAATTATATATCTACCACATAAGAATTGATGCTTTTTAAAACATTCATTTAATCAAAAGTTTAAGTAAAATTGGTGATAAAATCAAATATGACTGGTTTATTCATTGTGCACAGAATAATTTTACTTTTCAGTTGAGCTTTGCTATAATTAAATTTATAAAATGTATATTTAACCAGATCACTGCCATATGTCGTATTAACGAATTTATGATTCAAGCGCTTTGATAAATAAATAATTTATGATTTGACAGCTGCTGTCATCGCTTTAAATATAGAATGCATTTAACATGAAAACACCAATATTTTTGACACGTAAACAAAATTCACTCTGGCATTCCAATTTGGCACGTTAAACTTGTAGTTGAAGAAATATTTTGCTGTCATAAATTGTAGTGTACTAAATTTTGGTTGATAAATAATCTCGGAACAGCAGAAAGTGGTGTATGTGTGAAACCGTTTTCATTCTCTCTATAATATACGTTTTCTGCATACACATTGATAATATGGTGAATTATATTAATTTTTTAAAGGCCGTTGGTGGCCAAACTGGCATTTAAGTCACGAATCGATAAAACTGTTTCAAATTTGCGATATCAAATATCACAATTTTGTTTTCAGTTTTTTTTTATAAAATTACATAACCGCAAGAACCATTTTATATTAAAATAATGTAAAATTTATGATTTATACTTTACATGTGTTGACATGCTGTTAATTAAAAATATATATGTCAGTGATTCGAGGGATTCAAAATAGTGCTTTATGACGTGACGTGACTTTTTGCTTAAATAATGCATAAACTAACTAGGAAATTGTGGGATCCAATCAAAATAAACGAAGCAATCAAATATTATATATACACTTTTCAAAAGTGAAATGTTAAAACGTAAATAAATGCCCGGAAGTTTTCAATGCATGAATCAGCACTAAAGTTAATGTATAAAAAAATAAAAACGGCTTTCTGTCAAAAATTTTCAAAACGTTATTGATAGAGCAAAAATGAGGTCTGAAAACTCAGATCGCATTGAAAACTTTGAAATTATTCAACCGCTTGTTTTCGCATGCAGACCACAGATGTCTGGAGCTTTTAGTACAATGGCTTGAGTCTCCGGCACTAACTGAACCACAAATTATCATTTGGCTATATAAAAGCACCAAAGTTTACCTAAGTGCACTGTACAAGTTTACATTATTCATCTAAACGTGAAAGGTCAATATGCTCAATATTATAATAAAACATTTTCATTAGTAAATTCACATTGTAAAACAAGAATAAACTTTTTACCAATACGAGTAAAGTTATTTTTTTTATATTCAATTTTTTTTTTAACTTTGTCATTTCCTAATGTGGAACATATGTATTATAAGTAATAGAGTTTATCTCAATAGCAGTGTTTTTACGAGAACTGCTTGGCACTCGTTTGCTCAACCTGTCTTTTTTTATAGAGAATTAAACTGTAAGATTAAGGCTAAGGCAATACTAGTGGATAGCTAATCGCTCTCGCTATGCCTCATTTTTAAGATAAGATGGGTGGAAGGGGAAATCAAGATATCAGAAACCTTCTTGATGCCTTCGAACCGAAATTCACAAATCGATTGAAAAATCATTTTATAAAACTGTCCGTACAGGGATTCGAACCCGTGTACTCCGTAACTGAAGCCAACGACAATTTTATGGTTTAACAATTTAAAAACAGATTTTGTGAGAACTTTAAAAATAGTATTTTTCCATCCATGTGTTCATGTGTACACATGGAGACATTTCATTTTAGTTACCCTTTTTAAAGATTTAAAACATATTTAAGATACATAAATTACTTAACGTACTAGTTTAAATGGTTATGGTTTTGTTAAAAAAATATATAAATGCACATATTTTTCTTAGATAAAAAAATATATACCTACATAAATTATGAACATATTATACTTAAAAGAAATGAGAGGAAAATGTATTTCAAAACTTCGAATGTGATGTAACGCTGTGCTTAAGCAGATACATTTAAAATACATCAACATTTCTTTTATAAAAAAATAATGTAAATCTGACAGCTTACTGCATTAACAGACGATTGAACATGATATTTTCATTCTGAATGATCCAAATTGTTTATTTTTTAACGTGTTCTTTTTGATATTTTTGTCTTTATTAGGTACATTTTCTGAATCTAGATAACAAAGATTAATATAAAATAAATAAAAAAATGCTATTTTTTTAAGGAGAAAAAGAGTAAATTTAAAATTTAGAAGTTTCAATTTGATTATTAAAATAATAGAACTTTTTGATTTCACCTAAAACGTAAATGGCATAAGTTCAGTTTGTTCACCACCATTTGTTAGCTCCCACGAAGAATGATAAATGTACTGAAATAAATAAAGCTCTGCGTATTTTTGTGCTAACAATAGTTTTCTTGTCTAGTTATTGATGAAGTGTTGACTGCCGCAGACTTGAGTGCATTATTGACGCGGTGTGATTTGTCTAGCAAATTGGATTTGGGATTCCCCTCTGGGGAAAAATATTATTTCTGTCTCTTGGGATATTGCCTAATAATTATTGCGAACCATTAAACAGCGGACGTTTCTTTTCTCGCAATCGATGAAACAGCAAGACATCAAAATAAATGCTATTGTGGTATGATAACCGACGACAGTAAAATATAAAAGTAAAATATAAAAGAATATAAATATGTATATAATAATTTTTCTACAAATTCCTTATTGAAATAATATTTCCTAACAACTCAATACGTAAAAAATATGTGTTATATTATGTTAGTACTGTCGTTATAAACCGTAATTTTTCTATTACAAAGACTAAACATTGAAAATAAACAAAAATGTAATTTCTTTTAACCGTGTTCACTTTTAATAAGCCTCTAGTGAAACATCCCGACAGTTCTTAGGAGCACTGTTTATTTAATATGAATTTAAGGATAAAATAAGAAAAGGCTAAAAGTTAAGTAAATGTTTTCGTTATTAATGTATTTTTTTAATGTTTATTAAACAAAGATACCTAAATTAATTTTTTAGTGCGTAATACCTTTTTTAAAATGTGAATTTAGTTGACAACAAACGTGTGTTTTGACTTTAAGTTTCAAACTCAATAAGATAGCACATTTTTAAAGTGCACTTCATCGCAAACAAACCATTTGGGGTACCTATCTCAAATTAAAGATTGCCAACCGATCTAAGGTGTCCGAATAACGGTTTGCGACTCTCATATTATATTATGTAATATATTATTATCTTCCAGTTTGTGGGTAAACTTAATGTCACCAGACGTACCGTTTTGAGGCGGTGTGTCCCGGTGTTCCCGAACACAGTTTCGTGACGCCAAAAAGTCCCGTTTTTGAAAAGAGAAAAACTCGTAGTAACAATTAAAAAAACACGCAAAATCAATATCTTGGCGGTAGAATCAAGACTAGTAGACAAAGGCGTAGGCGCAGTAAATAATACATATTTATGTAAATACTGATTTTTTTTAAATATATCTAATATGACATAAAAAAATATTACTGTTTAGTTAATTTTATTGTATACAAGTTTATGGCGCCTAAAACTGTGCCTAAAAGTTCAAATTTGTTTGTTCAAGTGTCCCGGCTTGGGGGAAAAAATAAATGTTCAGGTTGGATATATACTACACATCAGAAATCACATATATTGATGTATAGCTCAACATATTATTTTGAGTTTGAGATTTATTAGTTTTAGTGAGCAGAGTAACACATTGCATACATTAAAATAATAAACAAATCGATGAAATTTTAAACATTGCAGCATATAGCCTACTCATAAAGTTCATCTAAGCCAAAGTGTTTCTACGAAAAAGGCTAGTTACTAAGTTGCTCTACCTCTCTTTTTCGAAAATAGTTTTGATGAAAAGATATAGGGTAGACTAGGGTGGGACTAGTAGTAAGCTAATTACTCTCACTACGATGGGTTTTTTAAGGATGGGTGGATGGGTGGGTGGGAAATTAAAACATCACAGAAATCCATGCCTTCAAAGAGAAATCAATAAATCATTTTACGAAACGGTCCATGCTGGGACCCAAACCCGTGAACTCCGTAACGAAAAACAACGACGTTGATTATTCGACTAGGGACTCGAAAGTTAGGCAGTCAAATAAGTTCTTAGAATAAACGAAAAAAAACTCTCTCAAAATTAATTCTTTGTATATGTATAATTTACGAACCATTTTGATGTAAAAAATATTTTTAACAAAAAGCAGTGGGAAGTAATTTAAAAAATATATAATTCTTCTTGTACTACTAAAAATATTTTTTAAAGCTATGTAAAAGCTTGTAAAATACTAAAAAATCTTGTATATAATGTATTTTTTTTAATAATGAAAAAAATAAAGCTAGTACTGTTTAAAAATACAAAAGATGTTTATTTTGATTTGGTAACCATATTATCCTCGCAATGTGAAGCATACGAACATCAAATGGATCGTTTTTTATAGTATTATGGCAAGTAATAATCAAATTTCTTTTCTTTTGCGTATCTCTTTTGAGATAGGAAAAAAATGAATAGCGTTGCAGAGCAATCTACGTATCGATCAAAAATCATTTGAACTATTGAAATGAAGATTCGATCATCTAGCCTGAAAAAAAAACTTACAAATCGATACAAAATTGCTTCAATTCTCGGTAAGTATCCGTCCGATTCTAATGAAAATCGAAAATTTTATTGTTAGATGCTATAAAAGCAATAACAATAAAATTCCGTTTGAGTTTATAGCGAAGACATAACATCACATTTAGCTGTAAATTGAGCTTTACAATGTCTGGTGTCATTTTAATTTATAATTTGTTAGACACAGAGAATTTTGATCAAATGAAAATATCTTTCGAATCAAAGTTTCTGACATCATAGTTTGTGTATTTATTTATAAAACAGATTAAAAATGTTTGTTTTCGGGTATTCTTACTATAAATATATCGATCTAAGTAATTGAGTTATTATTCAAAAATTTTGGACCTGAGAAGCAGAGTATGATAAGTTGACTTGAAAAAAAAAAAATTAGAGCCAATTTTCAAATGAGACTATTATCTTTATCATGATGCAATATGCAGCAAGTTTAAAAATGATCTACATTTAAAAAATAATCTAAAATGCAACATAGTGACATTCGTTATCCTAAACCAACAGTGGGATGAATTGAAAATACTAGTTTTGCGATAATTATACATTAATATTTGTGTTTTAGTTTTTAAAAAGTTAATTGTGGTCTTATTAAGTTTCTTTTACTGTTTATGATAAATGATAATAGTAGGTTTTTTAGTACTTTTATTTTTATCTAGTTACTCTACTAATCTCACCGATGTATTTATTGCAGCTACATGGCAATATCAATAATTGTAAAAGTTATATTTTTCTTTTAAATAAAGCATTTTTTTCAAATATTTCAATGTTTCATTAAAAAGGTAAACTTTTCTACAATTGGTTGGCATAGTCATCGTAAATTGATTGTTTTCATAATATTATAGAGTCCATAGTGAATATTGTTGAATTGACTGCATTTTCCTGTATATTTTAAATACGTTGACAATATTAGACGACAGCAAAACAATAAGTGACACTATTTTAAATGATGTCAGAAAAATTTGAATAAAAGAAGACTGAAATAAATCGTATTTTATTATTCTCTTTCTCTATCTCTTTATCTCTTTTGACTACAACTTGATTGATTTTAATTAAATGGTCATGAACTTTTATATAAAATAACTTGAACAGAGTTCACAAACTTATTTATTAACTCACAGTCCGATAAAAATCTTCTTACAAAAAGACTTCATAACAAAGTTTTTCTACGTGAAATAGATGTTGCTAAATACACATACACAAATCAACATCGAACTTAGGACAGATAAGTAACCGCCACACTACTACTTAGTCATCGCGGTTGTTAATTTTTTTGTATCTCGTTTTTAAATGTGTGTGATTTTTTTAGTAAACAATAGCTATGTTCATAGGTGTACGTTTGCATATGTTATAACAGTTACCCTTAAGTGAATGAAAACGGTCCTTATTATCAAAGATAAGTGTTAACTGTAGTCTGGCAAACGGAAGTAATCTTTAGTTTTTCCAAAGTGGCTTGTTATCGAAAGTCACAATGTTAATAACTTAATACACATTCTTTCAAAAGGATGTGCCGAATGCCGAATTAGTGTTTAAATTAAGCTTTTAAGTTTTATAAAAGAAAGGCCTGTGTGTTTATTGATTATTTTAACTTTGGCGAAAAATCAATCAAAAAACGTTTTTTCCCTCCTGTAAAATTTGTTGTGTATGATTTACGTTGTTTTACTTGACTAAAGTCGATGTGAAAATGTCTTCTTTTTGATGCTTTATAAAAAAAGTACATTTTTATATTATATTTTTTAAATTGATAACAGCATGCTTCCAAACAAATCATCACTATTTGTCTCATTTGATAAATTTTATAATAAATATTAAAAATTACTTTTCTATAAATTTAACTTTTGTAACTTCTGTCACTTTTGTAGCTTCTTACACCACTCTGACTCTGAGCTTCAAACATTTGTATTGTAATATGAGCAAATGTAGTTTACTGATCACTTTTAAAAACTTGGTCAATCTAAGCAGAATTTTTATGTTTGAAAACTGCTAAAAAATTAACTAGTATTTCGTATAATATTTTATAACGTTTGGTAATAAGTTCTAAAACAATAAAAAAACAAGTTTTGTTACTTTACGTAAAGTATTAGGTTTGCTATAAGTTAAAAAAAAGCGGTTAAGCGGTTGTATTCACATTTTATTTTAATCTATAGAGAAATTCTTTTTTTTAAATAAAACAATACCTTTCACAGATAGTAATTTATTTTATTAGAGGTTAAGTGAGCCAAGTCATATTTTATAAAAATAAATGTTTGATGCGTTGTAATATTGTACACGTCTTAAATTATATTAAAAGTGAAGTGACCTCAGTTTATACGCATTGCGATAGTGTTATCTTCGTAAAATAAAAATATGCAATCCACCAAAACACCAAAAAGATGAGGTTGTGCCTTAAAGTCCATGACAACTTTTACTATTTTACTAGTTAGCTCACTTCACTTCTCGAGGGCTAATATAATATGTAAGGAGTTTATGTAAATGTTAGCGTGTAAATAAACAAGATGTCAAACTAAGTGTGACGAAAAACTGGGTCATAAAATACATTTACTTAAATGCTGCTAAGACACAAAGATAAATGTAAAAATATTAAAACTAGGTCTTAGAGTGTAAGCATGTTTAAATGCTTTACAACTTTATTTGTCTGTTTTTCATAATGAAAGTTCCATTAAAAGTGCAGAGTTGAGGAGGAGCTAAGATCTTTTCTAGTGTCAGTGCGACACGTCCCCTTGTTAAATACACACAGTCTGACAAGCACAAGCGTTGTGTAAGAGAATGAGATTCATTTTAAGTGGAAATGTCTAACTTTACTTGTGGTATTTTTTCTATGGCAAGCTAAAAAAGGTTCAATTGTAACCTAACAACAATTTACTTTCATAAACGATACTAAAAGTGGTTTTAATTTTATTTTCTGAGTATTTTGTTTGTAAAATGAAATTTATTTCACTTAAGCGAGCTTCGAGTTTAAGTTTTGAATTATTATTGTTGGAAAATAGCCATTTACCAGATCGTTTCAAACAATAATTAATTAACCTTAAAAATATCGATAAGAATGTTTGATTACATTCGAAAATACGTTTTTTATAAAAAAAAACTGAAGGCATTGTAACTGATTCAAAATCAAAATAAACGTCTTATCATAAATTATAAAATATAAATGCATGTTATTTGATCCTAGCAATAAACGGGAACAACGTCATCTGATTTACTTCCAAAGACGTAATAAATATTCTTTTGCTATGTTCGTGATGTAACTAATTGAAACATTTTTCTTGATTAATTTTACTATAAGCGTATTTGTTTTGAAGGCGCAAACAAATAATTATTTCATAAAGAATTAAGGTTTACAGCAAATAAAAACGACATGAAAATGTTTACGATTCAGGCCAAATTTATGAACACTTATACAAACCTTTGCATTCCAAAATACCTACTTAGTATTAATTACAGGTTTGAGGTGTTGTCATAAACCAGTGCAATAAAAAATCTCCCTTGTTTTTGCGTTCGTCTGTTGATTTAAAGATAGCAACACTGAGCACCAAGATGTAATTTACGATAATTATCTGGTTTCAGCGACCATTATAATATTATTACAAACAGAGCTGGGATGGTTTAAGTACACGTGTACCAACAGATAATCGGTTGGTAAGTACGTATTAAGGTATTTCATAAAGCTCATCTGTAATATGAGAATAAAGCCGGTAAAGAAAAGCTTTAATAAGCTCATGGATAGGACCTTTATAAGTAGCGCTTTTATTCTCATCTAATTATTCAATTGCTGTTGCGCTCGTTTGGAAGTTTTTGGAAAATCGGATTAGAATGTTAAATTATTCAACGACTACAACAATTTAAATATCTTAGATATTTTAGATACTTAAGTGTTTTTATACAATTAACTAACGAGTAATATAATCTCATGAAGTGTTTTAAAAAACAAATTAGTCATTTTAAATCATTAGCTACAAAGTCTGTAGCCCCACTAATACAATTTATTCTTAGCATCAAACTCTTGATGAATGTTTTTATCCAACTGAAAATATTACATTATAACGGGTCTGTGGTTGAGTGTTAAACGTAATTTGCTTTGATTGCAATGGTCAAAAGTTCAAGCCCAAGAACGGAGACTTTCATATATTGATTTTTCAGCCACTCGTCTTTTTCTATAAATATCCTCCTATATCAATTTTGAATGACAATAAGAGGCTGAAGAACTGTTGTAAAAACAGTTATTTAAAAAAATGCTGTGATAACCTCCATTAGAATTTCATATCTTTCACATTAGGAGTGGACATGGTTTTACAAAACCAAAATCTTAAATCTAAGCCCGGAGAAACTTTTAGCTGGGTTGCATTCGTAAATAAAAATGAATTGATATAAAATAAAAATAACTTTGATTATTCCACGTATTGTGAAACAAAATGTGACACAATACGTGGAATAATCAAAGTTATTTTTAATTTATATTAAAATGAACTTTCACAAAGTTACCGCCGAATCCATCGAAAGTATAAAAATGAATTGCGTCCACAAGTAAAAGATTATTTCAAGGTATTATAAACTATTATCGTGATTTTCTCAAAACAAAATTATGATCGCATAGTGGCTCTCCAAAAATACTGACAGCGTAGTTTGTTTAAATCTGATTTAAATGTTAAAAAAACGGAAAAAATCAATATGGTAATAATAAGATGAAGATATTTTGTAAAAGTTTTTTTTATGTATAGGGCTGGTTATATTATGTTCAATAATTGAAATTCTTGATAAATTGGGTAGCAAAACTTTTGATAAAGCAAGATAATTTTCTCTTAAAAACACAAGCCTTAATATTTACTTAGGTATTAGGTCTTGAGTTTTCTAACGTATTCATAAAAGGAAAAGATTCGAAGAAAATTTTCTTCTTGAGATAGCTTCCGGGTGCTATCGTATACATATATAATGTATAGAAGCTAATGCCGAGATTCAATCAATACAAGAAATGTTTCTAGAATACAAATGATGCGAACATTAAAGTCGGTTGCTTGACACGGTTATCCTCTTACGAAGGATATCGCCGCGAGCTTGCTTATTCACATTGTATGAGTACTTCATAAAGATTTTTCAACGTGTTCTTTCAATATTTCTTTCAAAAAAATATGTTCTTAGGTGACATCTATCATTGAAGATGCAATGTTGAATACTTCCATGAACTAACCCAGCTAAGTTATTTATGAAATAATACATATTTTGTATAAAATATTTATTTTCTTAACAAATTATTGTTGACGTATGAAAAACGAAATAGCTATTAATTAGTGATAATAAATGTAAATCGATATATCAGTGATTTTTCTTTGTGTATCTTAAATATTTATAAGAAGTTATTTATAAAACCTAAAAGATGGATAGTGAATTTAACCTTTATAATTGTTTTTGCAAAAAAATATATTCAAATTTTTATAATGTTTTTCAGATGCTTTAAATATAAATTGTTTGAAATCAATTTCATGGTGATAACTTTCGACTATTAGTAAAAAAAGTAATTAATTATACCCAAACATTTTCTGATTCTACAGATTCAGAGTTGATTTTGTTCATAATTTTCAACTGAGACCGGTCCTGATTGTTTATAAAATTGTGGAATAAGTACAAACAAAACGTGTTTTATTTCATTTATTAATTTGTATGAATAAAATTCAGTGTGATGAAATAATGAAATAAATTTCATTTAACAATAAATATTGAAATAAGTGACAACATTAAACAGTTTAAAGCAAAAATCACTCGCCGCAGTTATTCTACAAGAACAGCTTGTTACTTAGACATCTTTTTGTTTTTGAAAATAATAATAATAAAAGGGAAGTAAGACTAAGATAGGACTAGTAATCATGTTATTGTTAGTGTTACGACCCGTTATTTTAGTGTCGGAAGAGAAGGAAGAAATTTTTACCACCACATAAGTCATGCATTCGAACAAAAATTAATTGAAAAAGACTGTTCGTTCAATCTCAATCCGTCACGGAAGCCAACGACGTTAAACACTGCACCATGGAAACGGAAAATTTATTGACTTAATTACCAATAAAATCAAAGAAAATTCTTTTTTATAACAATTACATAATTATAAATTTTGATTGAAAATTGCTGAATGAGTACCAAAAAAATTTTTGTTATTATAATGCTATTCTATGAAGACTTCATAAATTACACTTACAAAAAAATTTAAATGAAATAGAATCATTAAAAAGTATGTGAAGGAAAACGTTGAGGAACCTTTTTATTTGCACAGTTGTTTAGTCTAATGTGGAACATCTATATACAAAGTGATAGCATTCGAAGAAATGGCTCTATCTTTATTTCAGTGAGCATACTAGAATAGTAAGTAGATAAGAGTTAACTTTACTGTTGCTTAGTCTACTACAACATTTTCAATTACTACTGAAAAAGTTTCTGTTTATAAGAAATAATTTCAAGATAAACTTAATTAAATACAGACTACTTGTATTTCAAATTTATTTTTGTAAATGTAACGAAACATCTCGTTAAATGATTAATGAACAAAAGTCTTATTTTAATATGTTGTTGTTTTGAAGGTTATAATAAAACAATCTAAAATAAAATCAGATACATGTGTGTTTAATGTCAATAACTAATGAGTAATGCTTTTATAAATATGAAATAAGATTAGAGCAAACATATAATCAAAAAGACGTATTATTATAAGCTATAAAAAAGCGGTAAGTAAAACTATTAATGATTGAGTTCAGTGAAACTCCGATCTATCGTTCTTGCATTCGTCGTTTTTTTACTGTTTCAGGCTAACATCATTCATCCAAGCAACAAATATTCATCATTTTTTCATATTCGTAGTTTTTTGAGGGACCCTTTAAAACTCCGCTTCTGCTGTACATCAAAAAAATGCCGACGCATTCATTAATGTATTCTGTTTTTGTAAGGGTACTCTTTATCGAAAAAAATATTGTAGCCTGAAAATCGTTTATTATGAATTGATTTGATTTCCAATATTGATTGTTAAGACCACAATAAAAATGGAATTATATAATTTTTCTTGACCACACAATATTTTCTGTCTAGTAAAAATCATTGCTAATATCAATCAACAAATCAAACATTTTGAAAATCATCATGAAAGAATAATAACAGTCCTATTTTTATTCTTAATATGTTAATAAAATAGATGATGAAAGACTGACCAATGATTAAGATCAATTATGATTTATACATGTTTGATTCGAAATCTATATAATAAATACTGAGAGTAAATACACTTTCAAAGTATAATATACATTATTGGAAAGTATTGGAGGTAGTCATAGTCCATCCCATCTTTTCATTTTAAGTGTCTGTGATTAAAGTAATAAAAAAATAAATGATTGTTTGCAAAATTGCATAGATTTTGAAATAACACGAAAATTTGTGAAAATCGAACATTCAAAACTTGACCCTAAAAATGTAAAAAAAACTCATGAATATAATTGTAAATGCACATAAAGATATTTTTGTATTTTAAATTAAATCACTTTTAAAGTTTTGACTGTCAATACTTGATAGAAAAGCATTTAAGAAACTGATTAGTTGATTATGCTCGCCATGAGCAAAATTGGTGCTAATTATATAAAATATTTTTTTGTGACCAAAGAGTATTTTATTTTTTGATTTTATTAAATGTTTATTATTTATTCAGCATTGTATTGAATTTGTTTTTATGCGTTTCAATATTTCGATTATTTGTTATTAATAAAAAACAGTTAAAACGTAATGCAAAAAATCTAATAACACGCATGCGTATAATGACGCGACAAATTTCTTGGAAGATTACATTGTCAAATTTTTCATTCAAATGTCATAGGATAAAAGTTTGTAATAAGTCAAGCTCTATGCTCAATTTCAAAATCTTAGCTATGGTTAAATGACATTTGCATAATTATTATATTTAACAAGGAAATTCAAGCTACATCTCAAAGGCATACTTCTAGGATGTATTTTACACAAGTGCTGTAACGCTAAAATTTGCATGTTACACATAAGTAATTATTAGGGACTATTATACTATCCCGTCTAACTAAAAGTGGTAACTATCACAACTTAATAATGGTAGCGTGAGCCCTTGACATCAATTTATGTTTATGTGAGTGTATAAACTATGGCAAAGAAAGTTTTCTGTCATGACGTTACCACAAATGGATAGTAATCCTTAAGCATCCCATTAAATTATAACTTATGACACTGTGATTTTGTATCAAGGACGTGTTTAATTTTAAAAGTATTTGCGAATATATGTTATAACAAAGAAATGTGGCATAATAAAGAGCTCAATATTAAATATTTTTAACAACCAAAACTGACAGTTAAGAATACACCACGACATTATCAATGTGACTGGATTACATAACAGAAGATTAAAAGATAATATAAAAGTTGCTAAACGGATTGAAAATAATGTTTTTGTACTGTAGGACCTTACAGTATATTATAAGTAGAAATTTAAATAAATTTTGAGAAAACGTCATGCAAAAGAAAGCATACGCATATGGTAGTCGGCAACGAGAAAATAATATTTTATTCATTATAACCATTAAAATAAATCCTGAAATGCACACTTCAGGTGGTTACAGACAATTAACTGAACTTTCTTACAATTTTAATTAAATAATTTTAGTTACTAATGGAATAAAAAAAAACACGTACAAGGAAACTAAAATACGTTATATATATTTAATATTATTGTATAAAATAATAAAAAAGTCAAAATTCCTTTGTAAATTACGCTACCTTTAATAATTTGAGTCGAAAAAGTACTAAGATTACGTTTGATGGCTGGATTATTCATGTATGACATAATTATTTTGATAATGCCTCATTTGAGAAAGATCACGGGTGTTCCTTGCGCCGAAAATTGTGAGCTAATTTGACGACATCTGGCGGGTATTTTGCCTAAAAGATGATAAACGAAAACTTGTAACTACTGTGATTAATTGCTTATTTGGTAAAATCTTGTAAATAAAGGCATACTTTGTATAAGCCCTGATATCAATTTTGGCTCGGCATAATGGCGTCTTTATAATATGACGTTCATCATAAAGTAATATTATTTTAAATTCAAAATTACCAATAAAAATATAATTTTGTTCCATATCTCTTTCATTGAATTTTTTTTTATCAAATACACCCCAAAAAATATTGAATATATGAGCCTTTTACAAGTCAAGTGAGCCAAATAGTAAAACTTTTCTATTGTATTCTAAGTAATTTAAGTACAACTACGACTTGAGTTGGTGTTTTAGTGGATTGCATATTTTTATTCTCAAATTCATCAGGCGATTCAAAGTTGTGATCGAAGACTGGGTGTTTGTGATGTCAATTCACATAATTTCCTCTCCTCCCATCCTCCCGATCCTTTAATGACTGGGTGTAGCAATAGCGATTAGCCACCCACTAGTCCTGTTCTAACCTTATCCTTCTGTCCCTACTACTCACTTTGAACAAAAGTGAGGTTGAGCGACTGAGTAACAAACAGTTTTCGTAGAAAACTTTTGTTGAGATACCTCCATCAGGAGGCCATATGCTCCACATTGGGAGCGGACATGGATTAGAGAGAGAGAGAAAGAGAGAGAGAATGTTTTTATTTCATGAAGAAAATACTATTACAGTATTTACTAAATTCACCTCACTTTTTTAATACTTTAAAAAATGTAAAATATAACGTATCCAACTTATTTTTTCCTAAAATACCACTTGGCTCAATTGACCTCTCAGAAATAAATACTTTTTAATTTTTAACTTTTAGAATTCATCATATTTAATTATTTAAGCTGCCAATAAATTGATGGGTACTTGGCTAGAATAAATCTTTTGTTTCCACCGTATTGCTTATTAATAAATCTTGACTCGTGTCTATACACTGTGTTGTATTTTGGTAATTTTTTATTGTACTCATGTCAGAATGGAAAATAGATTTGCCTTATAACAAGTTGAAAAAATAAATCATACTGTTCTTAACGTGTACAATTAAAATTTTGGTTATTTAAAATTTCAATACAAAAGTTTCATTTTGTGTCAAAACAAGCCCAAACATTAAAATCTGCATCAAAAGAAAAAAAATGTAAAAGTTTGCATAAAATAAGAACTATTTTTCAATTAAAAACTTGTTTCGTTGAAAATGAATAAAAATATTGTTGATAATTAATAAACTGATATAACTTTTCCAAAGACCCGTTCGTTCTTATTGTACACATAAAAAAATAATGTATTCATTGATAACATTGGTTTAAGGCCTACATCAAAATATAAATACATAATCTTTATTAATCGATCAGAATAACATTACATTGCTAAAGATTAATTACATTGCTAAAGATTAGTTGTTTCATCCTATTTAATTTTAGAATAATTAAAATAAATGTGTTTGATGGATATAAATATTTTTTACATCAAAAAAAATTGTGGAAATTCCAATTGTGCATTTTTAAACACGAGTAAAATAATATTTTTGATTCATGAAAAATAATAATAAATAATATATATTCTATTTATATTTTTCAATACATGTATTCTTTAGTTTTGGTTAAGTGATGTGTAAGAAGTACGGGTAGACAGAGATTTCAAATCTCAGCTTTAAGGTTATGTTCCAACGTACGCAGTCGTAATTTTACTACCTATATAAACAAGGTGTATCAGTAAAAGCTCTTTTCGAACTCTTGATCAGTTTGGTAGAAAGTATAAACGATGTTTGACGGATATTGCTTCAATCTAGTTTACTCGAACAGCAAAAATAAATTTTGTAACTATGTACATGTTGAAATTTAAGCGAGTTCTTTTTCGTGTTTCCAATCATAAAACATAAGATATAAAGTTTTAAAATCGACATAATTAAGATTAAAGCTATAATTTAAAATCGTATGCAGATTAATTAAAAGACGGCTTTCTTAAAAAAATTCAACTCTTTTTCTGTGTTGAATTGATTTAATGCAGTGATGCACAAAACGTGGCCCGCGGGCCGCATGCGGCCCTTTTTGAATTTTGTGGCGGCCCTTAAATCTCTTTCTCAAAAATACTTTTTTCACGTAAAACATCTATTAAACAAATTTAAGCAAGCTTTTTCTTCAATGAAGGAGAATAAATCGGTTCATAGAAACAGGCTTACAAATATTATGTCAAATTAAAAAAAATAGTTAAAAATTAACAAAGACCATGAACGCGTTAACTTATGAATTGCATATAAATGAAACAAATATTTCACAATGAAATGATTTTTATTAAGCAAGTACTCATGGTCTTTTTTTTTGCATGGCTTATTTATTTTCTAAATAACACGGTCAAAATAATAAAATGGAACCTATTACTCATTTATCTAAATTCACTTAATCTTTTTTACACGTTTTTAAGGCTGTTTTACATGGAACATACATATTTTCTGTATAAAAAAAGGATTGAGCGTACTTTAAATCATTATTTTCTTTGCGGCCCGAACCCATGATAAATTTGTTTTATGCGGCCCGCTAGAAGGTAGAGGTTGTGCATCACTGATTAAATGTATTGATTTAATCATCTCAAATAAATATAAAATATTTTTTAAATATGATTTTTAATTTATTAAAAAAAAAAAATTTCCATATTTGAATAGTAATAAAAATGGATAAAAAAAACCTACGTGTCTTGTAAAAAATATTGAATAAATAGGGTAAAATATACACGTATTTATGTAGTTCTACAGTTTTTTTATAATTTCAGGTTATAGCTATGTTGTGTATAGTTGTGACGATGGCGCACGCCGAAATAGTTATAAACTAATAATTTAAAAGAAAGCTGTAGAACTAAATACGTTGATATGTTTATCCTAATCCAATGGAGTTCTACTAAGTAAATGCCGATTCCATAAATAAATATTAAATTATATATATTTTAAAATATACATAAGAAGAATTACTCTGCAATTTGTGAAATACAAAATAAATCTTATCCACTTTTTTTTATTTCTGTTTTTTTTTTGATGAAATGGAAAAAAATGTAAAGTTGATATATTTTTTAGTTATGTATTTTATTCTGCTTAATTCTAAACAAAAACTGCGATGTAAATTAAATTTTCTTACTAACCTTCACAATGCCCACTATATGAATTTAAATTATTTTTAAAACAAAATTCTTGAACGTGAGTGGAAAATTTTAGAATTTTATTGTGACGATAAAAATATTTTCCCTAAGCACGTACAATATTGCTATTATTTTGATTAAATTTAGCTCGCTTTAGGCTATTTACATGAGGTTGAACAAAGCACCTTTTCGTTATGAGAATACAGTCTAAGTACAATCTGTTTACTTTGAAGGCCGTCAAAAGGTCTACCAACGGTCATTCATTTTGGTACAAAGGGATTGCATTCTCCGCTAAAAACAACTGACCCACTATTTTGCCAGGATAAAAGTGAAGGCAGAGAAAGCTAAGAAATTGTTATTCTAGTCGCAAGAGGAAAAGAGTTTTCCATTAAATTTTTATGACACACTGAACACTTTTTATACAGAAGTAGTTAATTAAATATTATTATTACGTTTTTGAGCAGGTATATTGTTTAAAAGTTACATCGTAGATAAAAAATGGCTAATACTATCCAATTAACAATAAAAATCGAAACATAACAACAAAACCCTTTTGCGTTATTTAATATAGGAAAGTTTTATCTCTTACAAGATATAAAACTACGAAAAATAAATTCACACTTTTCAGAAAAATAAAATTTCAGCTGCTAGGATAGCAGTCGTAGTAACAGTCGTGTCTCGTATACACTTACAAAATATAAGTTATTAGTAAAATATATTTTTTTATAATATCTACCCACATTGTGGGTATATAAAGAAGAGAAATTTTAATCTATCCCTGATGAGGGATTGGTGGTCCCATTTAGTTTTGGTTGTTGACTACTGCTATGTTGAAACTGTTTTTACGACTATCAGTAGTAATACTGAGAAACAGCTTGGAAGAAAGTGTATATATTAACGCGATTTATAATAAGTTTTTTTAACTCTATGTAACTAAAATTTCAGTTACATAGTGCAATTGCGTTTTCGTTGAATAATGTACTATGCATTTTATACCACTCTAGCAAGCATAAAATTGAGTTTAAATAATAATTTTTGAAGAATCTTTTAAAATAAATTGAAATGATTTTGTGATTAAAATTATTAAGCATTTTTAAGCACCAAAAATATGAAGAGAAAAAACCCCTGAGATGGTTTAATTGGTATTCCGGAAAATTGATCTCAACGACTATTAAGAACAAAAATAACGACGAGGTTAGACTAAATGAGAACATGAAGGGGGCCATAAGGTTACCAATGTAATTTATAACCGTACCAGTAAACGAACATCGATAATTGTTTGGCGTTCTTTTTTGGGGTTAACAGATCAGTGCACATCAAAAATTAATAAGCCTGAAGAAAATAATTGGACCACGTTGTTGGTATGCTATGTTTTTTTTAATACTTATAAATATGATTAATATCGTACGTTTTAAGCTATATCCGCTTCCTATGTAGATCATATGAACTCTTAGTGAAACACATCAACAAAAGATGTTCTTGGAGAACTTTATTATAATTTGGTGGATCAGCATCTCTTAAATGAGAGAGAAAAGATAAAAAGATATGGTTTGGACAGGACTAGAAGTAAGCTAATCGAACTTGCAATTTGTTTTTTTTTTTAATTGGATGATATGCGAGATTTGAGCTAGCGGACAACGTTGACCATTGTGTTAGATGTCTGGAAATGAATATTTTTAATTTAAGTAATGTATCAGATAATAAATAAACAGTCTTCTACAAGTATGTTTGGTATTTATGAGTGTTTTTTTTTGTTTTATGATAACAGTATTAAAATTTATTATTATATTAGTAATTTATATATGGTTGATAAACATTTAAATTATAAATTTATTAATTAATTATTTTGTTATTTCAATTGAACAATATTTCGGTAATATATGTAAATACATTGATATTATTTTATTTGATCGCTAATGAAACATGTATGCCATTCATTATTTCGTGTGATGCAAAAATTGTGCTCTTGCAGTATATTCTAGAATTTGTTTCCCGTTGCGTTTAAACAATAATATAGATAGTATACTGAGAAAGAGTTACAAACTATTTGTTATTAGGCGTTATTAAATATTTAAAAAAATGCAGAAATTATAATTTAAGTAGTACTAATGTTACTTCACAGCTGAAATGATCTTTAAAATTTTAGTACTTTATTTATCCTCAATATAAATGTTTCCTAAGTTGAATGAATTGTTTACCAAATAAAACCGTTGAAAAGTCTATGCTTTCATACAAAAAATAACAGAAAACTGAATATGAGAAAATGCACGGTACAAAATACACAACAGAAAAATCAATACGCTGTTTAGATTGCCAGTATACGTCATATTTTTTCTTGTTGTCTTTGAAATTTTTCCGCCCCTCGCCGTTCGACGCCTCTGGGCACTCGGGAACGGCGTGCAAATGAGACGATAAGATTACTCAGGGAAGCTGGGAGTCGAGATAGATTTTTTATCTGTATTCCTTTCGAAGTGGCTGAGAAGCCTCAAGACTCCGCGAAGCGCGAAAAGTCGTGCGTGCAATTTGTTTATGTTAATGTGTCCCGAGTAGAAGGTTTCCCACGAAAGGATTTTATTTTCACATATAAAAAAATGAGCTTCCTAATTCTTATATACGTTTTTTGAATTTACAGTCTTGAGACTCATAAAATGTCCCACAAATTGTTATTTTATCATATATGTTGTAGCAAAAAATACGTATTATTTTAAAGTTTGAATTTACTTTTTTTTGTTTATTAATTTGTTTAGCCAAATCAAGTTTATCTTTCAGCAAAGAGTTTGCAAGAAATATTAGTAAAAGTTGAACTTAACTCCACTTAAAAAAAATCTTTTCATCCACAAATATAATATTAAGAAGTATTTGTAAAATTCGATCAAATATGTGAACACGTCCAAATAATAGAGATATATAATAAGACGAAAGTTAAGCCGCCAAAAACTTAAAGAAAAATATCGATAGTATATATAAATAAAGTAAATAAATAAAAAAAATCTAGGAGAAAGACACAAATAATCCATAGTTACAGTGAATTCTTTGAGCAAAGCAATAAAATCCAATTCAGTCTCCTTAAACATAAATACATATAATTTAAGCACAAGTCTAAGGCATTTTTTTCTCAGAATGAGAAAATGAGTTCACATATTCTATTAAATTACAGGTACAGTGTAAGGTATCATTCATTGTATTTTTTTAAAGGTATATTAAATAAAAAATAATATTACCGTTTGTATCATCGTAATATCGTTCCCCTCAAATTAGATACTTGTAAACATTATGAGTCTTGTAAAAAGCTTTCAAGTTTTTTTAAAAATATAAATGATAAAAACCTGAAATTATTTGAAAATTTCCTTCTGTTTGTGTGAACCATTTATTAGTCATATGCCGAAAATCTTGAAACCAATACTGAAAGCTTCGTATGAGGTAAATATTTTTTGTGTTTTAACAACCGACGCATTCAATTAGTGTAATAAGAATACAAGATTTGTCGTTTAATGTAATGTAAAAAAAATGTTGATGTTTGTCGGCTTGAATTCTGAGAAACCTTAAATTTGCTTTTAAGAATATTTAATACTAAAAAAAACTGAAAGTCATACCTAGTAAAAATTAAAATACAAGAACATACGTTTGTCCGATAAAATAAAAATTGTTGAAGAAGAAAATTTAATAACAGTAGTTTTTATCACTTTGTACTCTTGAAACGATTAGAAGAGTTTCTAGAAAAAAATATTTTCATAAACTTTTATTAAATATTTTGGGTATTTTATATCAATCTGTTGAACTTATTTTTATATAGAATATTTTAATAAAGAAATTACACCAAATGAATTTGATGGATAAGTTCTCACTTGATGACATACTATACTGAGAAGAACGAACCTTTTCTTAAAGAGGTTTTCCAATTCATCTAATATAAAACGAATCCAATGAATCTTCTTTGGCAGATCTATATTACTATACTTGCCATTCCTTAGGCTATATTATAATATGTAATATGTATTTATAATTCTGATGTGTTGTATATGTATATATATATTTATTTTTATATTCGATAATATGCTATATAAAATATTATTTAAAAAAAATAGTAACAGCGACATTTTATGCACTTTAAAATGTCGTCGACGTAATCCTAAAACCGACTAAAAGATGGAACCGTCCTGTTCACCGTTTTTAACATAATTTTAATGAGTATTGTATGCAATTCACGAAGTGCGGACAACAACTTTAATTTAATTTAATTTATTCATTTAGTTTAGTAACGAATAATTTATTTGAAAGATGTTACTATTCAACTTTAAGTGCTATTTTGTAGAACGGGTAAAACATATAATAACTTTGTAGGATGAATAGTTATTTTTTAAACCTAATGTTTTTGTAAGCTTTCCTCGAAAAATTAAAGCCACAGACAAGTTGATTAAATTGTTAAAAGAAATAAAATATCCCTATCGAATAATTTCCATGAGATTTGATAATATATTAATTGTTTTGCTTATTGAAAACCAGTGAAAATAAATTATTTTATTGAAAGTTTTGCCATTAAATAAATGTGGATGAGGCAGTTTCAATGCTTTTAGTATATATTTATTATTAGCAAGCATTTCCCATAATCGTATTAAATTTTATTTGATAGAAAATCGACACAATTTGTTACTTTAGTTTATGACAAGTAAAATTCAATAAGGGGAACTATAATATTTTCTCGCGTGTCGTAATACTGTGTGCTATTTTTGTATGTGTGTATTATGTGACTGTCGATAAAACAGGTCGCTTGTGATGGATGAATTTTTAACCGGTCGAGCCGCACGGCCGCTTGTCACCGATTATTATTTCATGCAGACGGGAATATTATACACCGAGTGAGAAAACATGACGTCAGATTAAAGATTACACACACTGAGTGGATTTTGATGTTTTAAAGAAAATTACTTCTCCCTACTGCATAGGTTTACGCAAAAATATTATGTAATTGATTCGTCTGGATGAACAAACTAACGGACGCCTTATCTAAAGATTATTTGTTGACCTGAATAGCTTGACAATATCTACATCTTACCTTGCCTTAGGCAAAGCGCTTATAACTAAATTTTAACATGCTTACTTCATATGAAAATTGCTGGGCTAAGGGTCAAAAATAAGATATAGTGAGTGGATTGATAGTGCGCCGAAACGAACAGAATATAAAAAAAATATACCGAGTTATAAGTAGTTAAATCGATTATTTAACAGAAATGTGTTCCACAAATTAATTCATATAAATATAAGAATGCTTGATTTTTTTTCATTATAAGGTTAAGTGGAAGAAAGCTGATCGCAATACATAAATAATTGCTTATTGGCATAATAACTTTGATTTTTTTTAATACCTTTATTAAAATTAGAATCATTTATTTATACGATATACTTGCGACTAACATGTATAGTTAAATCAAAAATATTCACAAATGTTATTTTTAGTTAGAGTTTTGTACAGATCCTGTAAAAAGTGTGTAATTTTAATTAACTAAATTACTCTTGTATGGGAGTGGATTGAATATTTTTGTTTATACTAAAGCACTATGTGATGTAAAAATAGTTGTATTCTTATTAGGTAATGATACGAGTAATCTTGAAAACACTGCATTGCACTGATCAATCTTCAGTATAAAAAAATGATATATTTTTGTTTTACCTTTTGCAATAATACAAAACTCGCAAAGTTTTGTACGCAAATATTTTATTTCAGTAAAAATATATATTTGCTTCTCCAGCTCGCATACAGTTGCTATTGTTTGCTCTGACGTGATATGCGTGTAAGATAAAAATCAGAATAACTTATTCAATTGACAATGTTTCTGGTATTAGAATACAAGTGTTGTAGTTGTTCCTCATCCTTCGTGGACCGAATGACAAAACAGTACACGTGCGGCCGGATAACTCGTCTCAGAGTGAGCACGCCTATCGATTTGAGGGCGGTGAGGAAAAGTGTACGACGTCGTCGTTCTGGTCGGGCGGGCGCACCTGTGCGCGTGCGCCGGATCGAGCCTTTCCAGGCTCCCGCTAGAGGCGCTATTATGCATGCGCGTGTCAAGAACAATAATTGAAAATATTAGCACATTATTTTGCCATGTCGCTTATTCTATTTTAGAAATTAAATTACTTATTCATACGATGTGGAGTAATTAGGTTCAAGTACCTGGTAATAATTAAGTTGTTTGAGTTATATTTTCGTCACGTGATTTCATAGAGTACATATTGAAATTATTGTATCAACGTTAAGCACACAAAAAATGTGTAACACAAATAGGATCGTTTCAAAATATGCCCTTTGATTATTCCGCGTTACATTTAAAACATCAATATGAAAAATAATAAAAACGTTAAGCGAATGATAATATTTGTATGGGTTTAATCATTATATTTTTATTTTCATTTTCAAACATACAAATTAGTCTAATTTGTTTCCAACGTACCATACATAATATGTAATACATGAAAATAGTACATTTAAAAAATATATTCACTCAAACTAAGTTTAATAAGAACTATATACATTTTGAATAAGTTAAAGTGCCCATTGCCACAGTTTATTATTGAAAATGAATTTATAAGCAATGTAAGCGAAGTATGCTTTTCTTCGGTAAACGTTAAATAAGTTTTTAATAAAATGTAAATATACGATAAGTCTCTTTCTGCATTTCCTTGAAAGGCATGTCAACGCATAAAAGCATTGCCCAGCAAATACATTAAATATTCTGTAAAAAGTTGCAAGCCGCTCTTGCTCTGTTATCACCAATGCGGTGCAGCGAAGCAGGTGGGTCGTTTACTACTGCATCCATTTACTGTCTTATAAATAGTTCCATTTACACTTTACCATTAACTTTATCAAAATACATGTTTGCGAAACAAGTCTGCATTTGTTTTTTTTTAAATTAAAGAATTTACATAATCTAAAAGAAAAAAATAACATCACATATCATTTTTTTTTTATATTGAAATCAAATGTAGTAGCAAATGTGACGAAAATTAAAATAGTAAGAAAAAATTCTAAATTTACGACAAAAACAATATGAATCTTTATAAGAAATGACACGATAGATTTCATAGATATACATTATATGAAAATAGCATATAGTAAATAAAGAAAAGAAGCATAAATAACCAAAGATGTGTGGAAGTAAAAAATATTGAACAATTATAAGTTTGTGAACACAACACTATTTCAAATATTTTTCATTTAATTTGAATACTTGAATACAAATTTGAAATTAATGTTTTATATAAGAAGACTTTTCAAGTCATTTTGATAGTGATGTTATAATGATATGGCTAAATTAAAAACGATTAATGTGTTCTCTGACAATTCTTTGTGGAAAGATATTATATTAAAAATAAGACACTTTTATCTTTCAATATTATGTCGGCTTCTTATACTACAAGCTTCCAACTAATGGATATCTACAAACATATCATAATACTCATGATGAGTGAAACCGATTTTGATCGTTAGCCAAAAATTTGCCAAAATTTAATAAATGAAGTATAAGAAAAACTTTTATTTATAATGTTTTCATAATACATTGGTAATGAAAATATATTATGATACTATTAGGAAAGCATTTTGTTTGGATACACAATTGAAATTAAACAAGTAATAATAAAATATGGTTACCTTTTTTTTAGTTATCTTCTACAAATAAAATGTATTAAAAAACTTATCGCAGTTCAATTACTATACCAGGAGTGTTTTAAGAGATATTCAATCATCAAGCCAATGGATAGGTTTAGCTAAATGACGGAAAATAAAATGCTAGAAACTATGTTGTGATTAATGTGGAATAAATAGATGGGATGAGTGGAGATTGCAAATGGCTTCAGAGCAATAAATAAAGAGTAATGAGTACTTCGTTGCGTTCGTGCTACCAGAATAATGACTGCTCAGTATGGACTATCTATATGATTTGCGCTGTTTCATTAAATTCAAGCTCCATTAATTTTACAATGTATTTTTCAAGTCATACCCAGTAAGTATTACACTTATAATAAGCTTTTGGAAGAGCTTTATGAATACCAAGTAAAACAGATAAAACATTTTCATAAATTAGACGAATAATTATTCTGTCATCACAGTGATATTATTAAGCAAATTATTAAAAACTGATAACAAAGTAAATGATTTAAATATTTCGTAATACTAGAGCACTGTTTCTCAACCGGGGACCACAGCATGTTAAAAAAAGGCCACAAACAAAAAATAATTTATTTTAGGGGAGCTGCAGCACAGTTTTGGGGGGCCACGGGCAAATTCATAAACTTCGAGGTTCTTAAAATCAGGCAGCGACAAAAGATTTTTTGAAATCCACGAGAGAGATAAAAATAAAGCTCCCACATTTTAGTAATTACGGATTTTTAAAATTGAAATTCCTGGGAAAGCTTAGAAAAAAAGGTCTCGCATCCTTTTTGAAAATGGGTTTTTGAAATTGACTAGTAACAAAACTTTTAAAAATCCCCGGAACAGCTAAAAAAAGGCCCCCGTTTTCAGTTAAGAAATCCGTAAATTCCTGGGTTTTTGAAATTGACTAGTGACAAAACTTTTTGACCTAAAAGTAAAAGATCGAGAAAATTATTTTGGAATTTTTCAGTCTCTCACTTTTTTCCCAGTCATCAAATCCCAAAATTCCGAAATAATTGTGTCCTCTGTCGGGTTCTATGGCGCAGTGGTTAACATTGTTTGCTTCCGTACCGGATCTCACGAGTTCCAGTCCCAATACAAATAGCATTGTTTTATATCGGCTTATCGATTTCTGTTCGAGGACATGGGTGTTTGTCATGTCTTAATTTTCCTCTCACCCTCCTCATCCTTCAATAACTGAGCTTAGCGAGAACGATTAGTTTACCACTAGTCCTGTCCTAGGTTGAGCGACTGAGTAAAAAAACAGTTCTCGAAGACAAAAGTCTGTTAAGATACTTCCATTAGGAGGCCATATGCTTCACATTGGGAGCGGAAATGGGTAAAAAAGTCTCTACAAACTAATAACTATCGGGTACGGAGGCTACGAAACAATGTGAGAACCAAAAAGTTGCCACGGGCTCAAAAAGATTGAGAAACACTGTACTGGAGTATTGTGGTATTGCGAAACTAAATGGAAGACTTTTTTTAATTTTACTGTATTTTTTGCATTATGGACAAAGGACAGTTTATCAACAAATATAATTCAAAGTAGCTCACTTTGTCGGACACCTGAGTTCTAGTGTTATTCCCAATACAGATAGTGGGTGGCTTT
Organism: Himalopsyche anomala; assembly: GCA_031772345.1. NCBI lineage: Eukaryota > Metazoa > Arthropoda > Insecta > Trichoptera > Rhyacophilidae > Himalopsyche > Himalopsyche anomala. Next base: position 18,977,511 of record CM062821.1, on the reverse strand, counting down.
TTGAAATGAAAAGTGGATCTACTCTTTAGTAGGATGGCTTTTGTTTTAGCAGTTGCAAATGTTATTCCAAGAGAGGTACTCTAAACCAAAATTGATTTAAGTGACACATTTGCAGTCCTCTTGATGCAGAGGCGTATAATGTAAGGCGTTAGATGCTCACTCAAGCAATAATGGCGCAGCCAGACAATTCGATATTGAAAACCCACAAATTTAACAATGGAGCACACAATCAAACTATTACAATATAGTAAACAGCCACAATGTTTATTGACAGATCAAAAAAATAACGATGAATATTATGTTGTCACTTAATGTTTTTCAAAAAATGATTTTTCAGATAAATGTACCGCGAAAAGTTTTCAATAACCACCGTTATATTAAAGTGCCAGAATGAATGTAAAAAAAACCTTTAAAAAATCAACGTTTCGCTTGTATCAATATTTACACGTAAAAACACTTCAAAAACTTGCTTAACTTCAATTTAGGCAGGGAAAAAGCAAATTATCGCATTGAGAGCGAAGATAAAAGAAAAAGTCTTCACACAAGTGTGCTCATTTTTTCCCCAAAAAATAGAGAAAATCTTTGAGGTTTGTAAAAAAGATATTTTATATAAAGGATTCTCGAGCTAGATATATATGCTGTCATTATACATGTGCAGCAATTTATTGAATACACATATTTCTAAACATCAACTATTTGTGTGATATTCTTATTTGCTGATAAAGAGAGTCAACATATACTAGCTACAAAATGGAAGTCAAAATATTATAAGAATATATGAAGTGATATTTTATTGTGTCCCGTCAAGGATTATATAGTATAAATATAGTCGATTGGTCAACTCATTGAATTCACTGACGGTGCTCTCGGATTTCAATCCCAGTACAGACAGATTCAATAATAGGGATTTCGATTTATGGATTTACTAGCTGGCCCGACGAACTTCGTACCGCCTCAGAATCAATAAATGTTGTGTTGGCTGAATTAAATTTAGTTTAAATGAATACTCAAAATGAATTAAGTTAAATAAATGTGCAAAATTCAAAATGAAAACTATTTTAATTACATTGAAATGATGTTATTCACGTGGCACAGTCGATATATATAAAGGAATGCAGTAGACCAACGATTTGATTTTGAATTGTGAAGTTGAAATTATCCACATCTATGTTATTTGCTGCAAGAATTGCTCGTTCACTCAACCAATTATGATGTTTGTGATTAGCAATGATATTCAGGAACTCTTTGTTGATTGTTCTTCGATGAGACAAAATTGCAAAAATTCGGCAGAAACGAAATCAATCCATTCGATTCGTCGACAGGAACACGGCCGTTACAGATAGTCAGCAAATGCTTGGAGAATCTTTTTATAATTTTACGAAAGTTCATTCTAAATTTTCATGTTTTTTATATTACGAAATGATATAAATTCTCATTATAACAAAGAACGCAACATTTTCCAAATCTTCAATATTATATTTATGAGATTATCTTTCATTAGAAAAAAAAAAAATGTTTTTTTGTTTAATGTTCCACACATACAAACAGTTATACAGTCAATCCTGTTTTTATGCGGTATATGGGTTCCACGAAATATCGCATAAAAAACTTGACTTCCATAGAAAAAGTGGGGTGCGTTACTTAAATTTTAAAATCCGCATAACTTTGAAACAGCGAGTTAAAATATACACTAAATCGCAAAGTATAAGAAAATTAGGGGAAAACCACGGCGTTAAAATATTAAAAAATAGTCACTGTATGACAATTCTATGTGTGTTTTAAAGCATGTGATTACTCTTTTTCGGAAAAAATAGTATGCGCATCAATTTCATAAAACTATAGTTGTTTTCTAACAATGAAATTAGTGATCAGAGTTTGTTCAGATTTTCTTTTTCGATAATTAATTGGTTATGCAGTTTGTTATACCCATATATAATTTTTTTAAAGTTATCGTTAAAACTTGAATGCGCGATCAGAATATGAATCATTTAGAAAGAAATGATCTTCTAATTTAATGAAAAGTTGGAGACTTTCTTCATTTATTTTCGCAGTGAAGGAACTGGAATTTCTTTCAGTTCGTCATTATTTTCTGGTTTTTTGTCAATAATTAAATTTAAATTATTGACATCTTCGTCACTTATAGCTTTATCTGTAAGTAATACGTCGATATAATTTTCGCTAAAGGTATCAAACCTTTCTTCGCCAAGTTCATGTGCTAAAGTAATCATTTCAGCTGATATTGCCGATGTTTCAATGGTTTCATCGACTGTAACACACCTAAGTAGGTGGACTTAATTCAGCGATGGCAGATGCAACATGATTTAAACAGTCCGAAATCGCATTTTTTTTCAAATGCCGGTTGTGTTTATGATTCTCTCTATTCTATCCAAAATACAACGATATATGCTTTCGATGTAATATTTAACATTTTTATATATCGTAAAATATTGTACATTTAAAAAAATTCATTTCTAAAAAACCACATTACTTCGAAATCGCATAAACAAACCGCATAAAAACAGGATTGACTGTATATGGGGATCAAAAATAAAATAATGATTTGATAGTATTCTATAACAATATAATATTCATGAAAAGTATACTGATTTTTTTTACGTACCTTCTGATTTTATGTACTTTCATTCGTCTTTTCATATTTCAGTATATATTTTAGCGACAGTGATGAACATGAGACATAAATTCCTAAAAGTTTTTTTTTTTTAAAATGGATATTAAAGATTTAGTTTCGAAATTCTGACACAGCCAAGTTCGTCGGAACATCTCTAATTCAAAGTATGAAACAAATGAATTTTGGAAATATCGCCATCTAGTGTATGAAATCAGCATACAACGACATTTTCATAACTTCAAGCTGTTCCTCATTTAAAAACTGTATGAAAATATTAATTTTACAATCAACGCCACCTAGTGTATTAACCGCAAACAGCATCAACGTCATGTTCCGCGTTCGATTTGGAAATTTCGAAAATACGAAATGTATGGAGAAATTTATTTTATTCATAATTTCTTTTCCGTGATATTTTTCCGATGTTTTCATGCTTATTCTGCTATTCTAGGCGCATACGAATTTAATAAAGCAAAGATCATTGAAATCCGTCTTCTAATTCTCGAGATATACGTGGTGTAACTAACCCCACTTTGTTTTATATATATAGATGTTTAAATGCATGGCTGTTTGTGATGTAGAAAACTCTCTCTTTAATCCAAAAATAAAAATGAAGCGTAGCGAAAGCGATTGGCTACTTAACGATTCTGTCCTTAGCGCACTCCTTCCATCCTTACTCTCTTAGAAAAACGAAATTCTGAGCAACTGAGTAACAAACAATTCTCATATAATAACTTATGAAAAAAAAAAAATCCATTTGGAATCTTTACATTACGAATTGGGAGAGGACGCGGTTTTAAAAAAATAGTACATAGTAAAGTAAAAATAGTTTACAACACCCATGAAAAAAATAGAGAAAAAAAGAGGTTTTTAATTTCTAATGTCCAATATTTCTTGCAATGCCACTTTTGCTGAATAAATAAGTTAAAAAAACCAATACCACAGTATCTTGATATTATAAATATTTCAATTAGTGTGTTTATTTTCACAATGTTATATATTTTATTAAGATATCTTTAACAAAATAGGTATGAAAAATTAATTAAAATTAATTAAAGCAAGGTATGACTTCCATTTTTAATAATAATAAATACAAATTTGTAAATATGTATATTCGATGATATACACGTGAAATAACGAGTATATATACTTCTAACGATTTATACTAAAACAACAGATCACAAAGTTTCCATGACACGGTGAGATATGAAAGAACCAATTCATTCGTTCACGTGACAAATAAATTAGAGCTTACTAAAACAGCCTTCTGTAAAAAAAGCATTTCAGCGTACGATGCTTACGTTTCAGGTGTTATTGAAAGCTCTTTTAAACTTAATGAATATTAAAATTAACTTATGTTGATAATGATGAAAAGCTTTTTACCATTCCGTTAAGGGTTTATACAATGAATGAGAGGCCTTTGTTTTCTCACCACACATTTTCAAGGCTGTTAGTAAGAGCTTCCCAATTTAATTTTAACCTGAATTATAACACTTAAAACGTCGTGGTTTGAAAAGTTTAGTCTTTGGTGATGTTTTTACTTTGATTGAAAAAAAATCTTTAAAAACGTTAATAAGTTTTAAAAAATGGTTTTTTCCTATACTTTCAAATATTTAAATATAAAAATGATAGTAACCTTTTGATGTTAAAAGCGACACACATTTTTTTTAAAAAAAAATTTCGAACAAAGGCATTATTTAAAAAAATTCAAATTTTGAATATTCCCGTACGACCCAAGTCTTACTTTCCCCGTCAAGCATTTTCAGTCAAAATTCTAAAAGAATTACGATTGAAAAAAATATTGCTTCATCTTTGCTTCATCTGTTGCATATTTTTTTTGTTTTTTTCCTGTCGTATAAAAAGCAATTAAAATAATGTGTTTTATTATAAAATAAATAGTTGTACGTTTGATTTTTCAGCATTATTAAAACATTATGGATATATTCATTAATCTTTATCTCTCGATACACACAGTACTAACCCGATTGACGTGCTCACGAATAAATAATCCTAGATTAAACATGTATAAGTATGCTTGAAAAAAATAGATTTGTTGAAAAAGTGTTTTTTTTTATACTAGTATTAGAAAAATAAAAATGTTTCACTCCGCAACTTAACGTTGATTAATAAACTTATCCGTGTAGTTTTTGAATTAAAAAAAAAATAACAAAGCCGCAAGCGTTTTTTCCGCCATTGAAAATAAATCTGTGTACTTTGATGTAAATGACGAAATTACGTTCTTCTATAAGCTTTTTAAGTTTCCCCTTCATTGATGATATGTCCACACACACATGTGAATTTTTTACTTTGACTCATATAAAGCTCTGGCAAAAAATCCTTTAATCTGGAAGTTTACCCAGCGACGAGGAATTTGCTACTTTGAAGGCTTTCTCAAAAGGTTTACATTGCCACTAAATGCAAACGATTGGGTACACACGGAATCCCGTACTTAATCCTACGTGTACCTAGCTTCTGTGGTTTGTGATTTAATTTTATGATTTTCTAGTCCTTGTTGCTTAATATGCAATAAGCATATTTCAACTTTATGCAATTAAATATGAATGTGATTTGAAACTGGTCTGCACATGGTTAGCATTTTGTGAGTTTAATGTTTATTACGTTACCAGTTTTGTATGCGCAATAAAGTATTGTTAACATTTTACGAATTAATATGATGCTATAAAAACAGAAAAGGTATTATTAGTTTTTGTTACATGATATTGCAATTTTTTGAGTGTTTAATATGATAAATTTAATACCATTAAAATACATTTATGTTTCACAAAAACGTCTTAAATAATTTAAATTTTAAGCAAGTTATTAAGTATTATTGGTTGCTTTAAATTAAAATAATTATAGAAGGATTTTGTTAATTACGAACTTTTCAAATTATCAATGTAATTACAAACATGTTTAATTTTACGGTAAGCTAAAGAAAATTATCAAATTAATAGTGACTAAAAATATGAGCAAATGCTTATACTTTCAGATATTTTTAATCCATGCCCGTTTCTAATATGGCTTCTAATGGATGTATCTTTTATACGAAAACAGTTTGCTTTTAGGTTTATTAACCTATCTTTTTTTTTTGGAGATAGTATAGATAGAAGGATATGGCATGGACATGACAAATAGTTACCTTATTGCTCTATTGTTGTTTTAGAATTGAAAGGGTGAGATGGAATGCTTAGAAAACACTGAACCCTCCAAAAAGAAAAATCGATAAATTGATCGAAAAAATGCTGTTACTACGACTCGTACTAGTGAGATTTATCAAGAAAACCAACAACTTTGAACGAACCCAGTTTGACCCAATACAAACTCGATTCAAAACCTTTTTTGATTTTTTATTCTGCATATTTTATTATGTTAAACAATTTTTTCTCTGCTTAGTCATAGGACAAGATTATAATACAAAAAAATATATCGATTTCGTATTCATTACACTTTGCCAAATGTTTCGTCTACAAAAGAAAACGTGTAAATGTAAAAAAAGTATAAGTATGTTTTCCATAGAGATCACTGAGTTATCGAGTTGTTTTTGTCTGTTTCAAGACGTTTTATTTGGGGCTCGCAAAGAGACAATTGAAAATAATTTTACTTGGCAGTAAATTGAATTTGTGTTCGTATGTTTTGCTGAATAATATCAGCAGCTCTGCGAGGGCGCCTTATATTTACAAAGTAACCGTTAGTGAAATGCGTTGTGTTTGATTATTTTAAAGAAAGGTTTATTCAAATTTAAATTTTGACTTTTAATAATTTGAATAAAATAGCAAAGTTACTTTAAACTCCAAATTTTGTCTCGAAGCATTTCTTTGTATCTCAATATGATACACAACTTATATGATACACACATACTAATGGAACTGAAACGGTCGAAAATATTAAAAATATTATTTGTTATATTCTATACCCTGGATGAAGTTGTACCGTAGATATGACTTTTAACTGAAAGTGCATAACTAGCTTAAGCTTTCGTATAAAATAAATAAATTATTATAGCCTGTAAGCCAAACAGTATATATAATAGATAATACCCATTATCCCTTTTTTTGACATTATGTTGGAAAGTTATGACCAAAATCGTTTACCACGCACTAAATGCGTCTTGTTCAATATCATTATATAAAATATAATATATGATTTGTAAATAATTCGTTTGGAGACTCCATTTTTTTAACGTAACCACATTCATTATTCACCCAGCACTTTGCTGGGAAATAAGTCATGTGGTAATATTATATTGATTTGTCAAATTAACGCCTGCTTTCATATCAGCAAAATCTAGGAAAAAACAATACATTATTTTTATGCACTATTCAAATATTTAAAGAATATAGTTTTTAAAATATCTTAAACTATTTCTTAACAGAAACAAGCAATCGTAAGGTAAATAATACGTTTTTAAATAATATTAATCAATCATTATAATGATTTAAAGCCAGTGTAAAAATCTGCACGTGTAATAGACTGCGCAAGTTTTACCATAAAAGGTTTTTTTTTTATTCAACGTAAATATGAGAAAATTATAATATATTAAACGCTATGCTACGAACCTTTCACTAGTTTCCTAGGGGTCACTTGGTTATTTGAGGGAGTACTTTATAAAGCTTTGGGACTGTCGGAAACATGGATTTAGTATCTCATAGACTAAATTTCCCCAATTTTGTGGTATTATTTGGCAACAGAGCCAAATCCACGTAAATTACTTAACTTTTAACTTTGTCTTTAGTGTCATGGAGTAAACTTTTACCAAAAACGAATATAACGTTTTGAAAACAAAAAACATATATATATATTTATAATTCGCTAAATTTAATTTAATAATGTTAGGTACATATTTCAAACCACAATTTTCATATGTTTAAAAAATGTACGGATTGGATTTATTTATATTTTATATTTATTTAAACGGAAAAATCTTTCAAATAATTTTTTGCAACCATGTCCGCTCCCAATGGAATCATATACACTCCATTAAGTTTATCTCAATAGCAGTAATTTTTTAACAATAACTACTTATTCAGCCATTCAAGCTCTCTTTTTTTCAAAGAGAGTAAGGATAAGTCTGCGACAATAATATTGTTTAGCTCTTACTACTTTCCGTTTTATAAAATCAGGGGCTACGGCGTTGACCACTCAACATAAACGTTTAAAGCTAAGATTATATTTGAATATTCCTTCTTCGCGGCCTTTGTTAAAAATATTACTTGTGAGTTTAAGCATCTTTGATATATACATATATTTGAATGACCCGTTTCGTTTTTAAAAACAATATTGTTGATCTTACAATGTACACATTCTCGTCTATATTTTGTTATAATAAAAAGATTTGATATTTGTATGCTAAAGCATATCTATAATTTTTCGTTGATATGTTAAATGAATATCACATGGTAAAGATTATAATAAATATTATATTGGAGAAACATCGTTTTACAATTTAAAAAAGGAGAGGTGAGTCTCCATTGCTTAATTTATTTTCTTTAAGATTAACACTTACAATATTAATTATTTGTAATCGGTACTACTAGTGTTTGTAAAAAGGAAAGAACCATAACCTTCTTTTTGTAATTTCTAGGTTAAGAATAATAATCGAATATTAGTTCATTTGTAAATAACCTCACGAAAGTTTATCTGGAGGTACGTTACATATTTGTTTTCAGAACCTGTGAAATAACAAAGTTAATTATTTTAATTTTTTTATCAAGAATGAACAAAGTTAACGCTGAATCCATCGAATATGATATAGTGAGACCCAGTACTTTTTTTTGAAAAAAAAGGTGCCGGAACGCACTTTTTTCGAGTATTTTCTAAGAAGGTATATTATTTATTATATATTCGAATATCATTTTGATAGAATAAATGACGGCTTTTCATATAATGCATAGAAAATAAAACAAAATGTACATATTTTAAAATAGAAAAAATAAAATTAAACATTTATTAAAATTTCGAGAAAAAAAGGTGCCGGAACGCCGTTCCGCCGCGTTACAGGGTAAAAAAAGCCCTGGTGAGACCAATTAGCACTGTGAAAAAGATTCAGATGTTATCATGATTATTGTTTTCTGTATGAACTTTCTGCTTAATGCGTTGGACAAATAATAAAAAAAATCGCCATCAATGCGAAAAAACATCACATGTGTTAAAAACGTTTTTTTTCAGGAGACACTAAAAACTGACACTAAAAAATACGCTTTGTAGTTTCTCCTTGTTTATCATTTCAACCATACGCCTTACTTAAATTATTATTACTTACATATAACTGCATAATCAAATTTAAAGTTTAAAAAAATAATAAAAACATTTGTATTATGATGTGGTCATAATAAATAGTAGGCGATGAAAAAAAATACCTTCAATAAAATAAGAGTATTTCCTATTACATGGCAGATATTACCAATCAGTAAAATAGTTGAATTTCTCTGCAATGCCATATTTAGCATTGTCAATTTTCATAAAATCGACTACTTGGGAGGTATTTTCGCAGTGATGACTTTTTGCTTTTAACTTTGTTATTCAATTTTATAAAAATATCAATCATCAATAATTGGAAATTCTCTGTGTTTGATAAAAAAATCGTTTTAATAATGGCAGTCGGAATTGGAATATTTAAAAATAATATGATTTTTAAAAACTCCACTTAAATAATATGTGTGTAGTGTGGCAGCAGCGCATTCCAAAAATATTCGTTCTAACACAATTACGGATCATTAAGCGAAATGTAACCTTTTTACATCAAAACAGACTATCACACTCAAAACAACCTATTATATATATATAAATTGTTGACCCGACGGGATGCGCTAGTGTTATTTTTTGTGAATTTCCAGTAAAGCTACGATTTTATTGCTTGATTATAACTATGTATTTAAATATGTGTCCGTACCATGTATGGGCTTAACATTTACATTAGTTTAATATTGAAGATGCAACAATGGTTTTGTCGATTTATTTATTCTAGAATGTAACGATATATTTCTAACCGAACATTTGCAAAATTTTTCTCATTTACACGTTATTTTCTAAACGTATTTGTCAGGTATACATAAATTTCCATTCCTGCGTACAAATTGAATTAAAAGGGATATTTGCATGTTGTTTGTATCCAGGTGTAAAGCAGTAAATTTACAAGTTGTAAATTTATGGGAGAGTTTCGTGTACCAACAAAGACATGTGGAAATAAATTGCGATGTTATTGACCAACTATTTGAACACTTTTGGGTTTGTGTAGTTTAGAATACAAGGAAAATTTATGAGATAACATTAACGTTTTCTAGCAATTACTTTCATATCAGGGTTTGTGCGATTATTATTACTAATTTGGTTTTTACTTTTCAGTAAAGAAATAGTGTAAAAAAACAATTGTTTATTTAAAAAATACGTAAAAAGATATTTTAGTATCATTTTGACAACTTAAAAATATTATATTGACAACATATTTGTTTTTATTGACTGTTATTCTAACGCTACTTTTATAAATATCAACACAGTGAGCAAAATACGTAAAAAGAGGGTAGAATTTTGGTTGCTTTGTGCCTTGAACAATAAATGAAAAGTAACCTAACCTAACCTAACCAGTAGTGCTTAAAAAAACAGCATTTAATAAGTGAATGGGAAAAAAGTATCAAGTGAGTAATCAAAAAACTAAATGTTTACTAAAGTAACCTTTGTTTTAACAGAGAATGCTGTTACGCTCGATTTAAATCTATATATATTTTTTTAATATTTTGAAACATTATTTTCTTAAATTATGATTGTATCGTCATTAAAAATTAGACACAAATTCCAGTGCGAAAAATTGGACAAACATTTGCTTTTTAAAATGAAATATTGTAACGATAGAAGCTTTTGTTTTTTAATCCTAAATATAAGAGGCAATTTTTTTTTTCCTTTGGAATACCCGTAATACGATTTATTTTTATTAGAAATTGCATTAAAATAAAATTATTAAAAAATGCATATCGGGCAGTACTTCCGGGAATTGCATATTCGCCCAATACAAAAATTGAAGCGAAAATAAAAAGAAAAAAGCAGAGTTTACATAATTTCATTCTCGTTATTGCCCGGATGGGACGACTCAGGGTGAAACGTTACCTTGATCATGTTAATAATGAAATTTTCTTCATCAGCGACGCATCAATATGGGTTAAGTTATAAAAAAATTAATTGTATGATGATACCCGAAGTGTTTATTATGAAAATTATTTATTCGACGAAGCTAAATGGCGATGTCGTAACTTGTCAAGCGACGGGAAGATTAGCCAAAAATAGTGGTCATTCGTTCTATTTTTATTTATATAAAATCATATTTGGTATTTCTAAGCCATATTGGTTTCTTACGTAGAGCATCTTAATATAAGTTGATTTACGATAAATTGTTATGATTTAGTCGTTCTCCTTCTGTGGTGAGTAAGAATAAACGATTTGATATCGGTACACTCAATTTTTAGATGTAAGCATCACAGACATCCATACCTTTAAACACAAATCTATACATTTGTAACGATACTATCTTTAAAATAATTTTTACCTGTGAACACAGCTCCAAATCAAACCGAAATCATTGAACGTAAATAACTCAGTTACATAACCGATGAAATTCATTACAGTTGTCCGTAAGTACAAAGAAATATTGTGTTTTTTCTTAATTCAGTGTTGTCAGTTAAAATGCACCGAGAAATTATTGACTTGTGTCAACTAAGTGAAAGATGAATTGCCTTTTCTGTGCATAATATTTGTTACTCAAACTACGCCACTGCCCGTAAAAACTGTTCAACGCTTTCCCAAACGATCATCAAGTATTCCATTACTGGTGATGCTCGGAAAACTGCTATTTTATTAGGGAGAAAATATTCATCAGTGTGCGTGCGTCCCCTATAAAGTTTAAATGATTTCTTAATCGCAGCCTAATTTAATATAACGCCCATAAATGGAACCGTTTGATTTCCAGAAATTGTGCTTGAAGTTTCTAACGTAAATAAACTAAAAAATAATATTATCAACCTTATCTGATAAACGAATCGGATACTATTAAAAACTTAACACTACGATGTTTCTTCTGTTAAAAAATGCCACTGAGTAACATAAAAGATTTTTTAACTCTAAAATATAATTAAAATTATAAAGTATTTATTTTTATTATAAACATGTGGTTTGTGAGAAATTTTAAATATTATTATCTAATTATATTATAAAACCTTCTCAAAATATGAGTTTAATGGAAAAATATTCTCGTCAGTACATAATCGATGTACAATACTTCACAATATCTTTAGAATTCTTGTTTACAATACGAGCAGTATATTGTAAATAATATCATATAATCGACTCTCATTATAAAAAAAACCTTGAAATACGATATACCTGTTTATTCCTGAAATCAATTTTCAAAGAAGAAACAATAACATGGATGCCGTATTTGAAACAAAGCTTATTTATTAATCCTGATAATTTGTTTTTATAAAGTTTTCCAAATTCTGAAAAACGTTCACTCTTCCAATACCGAGAAATTAAACTGAAGACTTAAAATACTTGAAAACAGAAAGAAGGCGTATGCAAACAAAGGACTTCAAGTAAAGAAACTTTTACAAGAGTTCTGTGAAAACACTTTGTTCCTCGATTTTTCTTATCAGCAAAATAATGATTACAAATACAGCTTGGTTTAAAACGTTGTAACTTTAATGAAATAATGTGGCAACTTTGCCCATTAGCTTCTTGCTATGGACCGTTAAAAGAAGTAAAACAAAACGTAATCTGAAAGATGAGTTGAATATCTGTCCTAATTATTGAGTTGGCGATGTTTAAAGTAGAAAGATAAATCTCAAAGAGCATTAATTATTCTTTCTTTAAATATGCAAAGGGGCATAAAATTATTCTGCGGATACTGTTTGATGATTGAAAATAAACAAAAACTTATTAATTGTTCATTCGAAACTTGACTGCCATGGAATTTATGCAATATTTTTTATCTGAAAATTTTTCGACTATATGGAATAATGAAAATCTTCATGTGATGAAAGTAAGAAATATAAAAAATATTCTGCTAACAAAACAACTCTTTTTTCATTAAAATACAATAATAAAATATGCACAATGTATACTAATTGTTTTATTATGTTTTCAAATGACATCTTCCCACAAAGGTTTGCTAATGATATTTAATGATTATGAGAGTTATTTCAAATACCGTCAAAATTTATTAAAATTGTCTCTCATGAATTCATTTTATTTAAATTACATAAATGTAAAGTGATTCTTGCTATTGGATATTGATAATTACTATAACATGGAATATTCAACATAGAAGATTGTTATAAGTGACGCAACAAATATAAATGATACACTGGAAAAATTGTATTGTTATTTTTTATCAGAAAATTCCTATTACCGAGGATCAGAAGACTTCAAATAAATTACAATTCAATTAGAAAGATAAGATCTTACTATAATTTATTCTACAAACTGAAAAAAAATGCGAAGTGTACAGTATGTATAACGTCATATACAGTTGATTATAATGATTTGATAAAGATATACCCCTTTTGTGTTTTTAAATTATTAATTCCTCTGTATTACTTTTTAACATCACTTCACTAGAGTATTTCACTACACAACGGCAAACGATCGATATTTTTGATCAATATTTAATTTGCTAACATTTTTAAAATGTAAAATGATCTTTTCTAACAAAATTATCATAGGAGAAATTATGCAGTATATAAATGATTCATAAAAAGTGTGCAATGAACTTTCTTTCCTTAAATCTGAGATCACGATTCAAGCAGTGCGGTAGGTTGGCAAGGTGGATCCACGTAAATTATTCTTAACAATGAAGGCAAGAACGTGCAAGACACACCCCGTTTGCAAAAATGCACTCAGGAAAATGTTCATGGAAAGATGCAAGTAGCTTAATTTATAACGTCCGCGGATTTTAAAAACTCGGAACATGTCTCTTAGAAGATAATTTACGCAGATAAAATATCATTTGTAAAACACTCTTATTTCCATACATATGCAATATTACAACACTTAAAAAATATTATACATACATATGTATCTAGTGTTGTTGAAATTATTAGTTTTATTTAGCAATAAGCTAAGTAATTAATCAATGATTCATTTGATTTTTTTAGAGTTTTATTGTTGCTTTATGTTATGTCATAAGGTTATATACTTTAACGAGTAGTTTATTTGATACGCCACTAAAGGCTTAAAATGTCAAATTAATTGTGAAGGCATTGTGTGATTCATATATGTGAAAATATTTCGTAACAGAAAATTAAGTATTCCACTGCATTTAGATTTTGTTATTAATTGTGTCTTCAGTCCGGATTCAGTACTAAGAGACTTAAATTATATAAATTCTTCTCTCAAAACTTATGGATCCAGATAAATTAAGTTAATATTCTATTATCATCAAATAAAGCGTTTTGTAATGATTTTGGCTATACAATTATAGTAAAGATAATGCCAGTAACCCTAAGGCAGTCATAAGTTTTATATCACAAATAGTTGCCGAGCGAGATGTTTATTTTATATTTGATGCTCAAAAATAACTAGGAAGATGACTAGTAGCGGATATTACTGTGAAAATGGATAGCTAAATGTTGCGGGGTTTCATGAAATCACTGACTCAGTGATATTTCATCATGAATATAGATTCAAATCAACAATAATTTGAAATTAGTCCACAACAGCGCACTTGAAAGCATTTTGTGCACTTTGCTATTGATCATATTGAAAAACACAGTTGACATAATCGATATCTAAAACTTGATTGATTTTTTTAGTCTGTGTTGTATAATTTTTTATATTTGGTTAAGGTGTGCTCTAGTATAAAAACAAAAAAAAACATGAAACCTTAATTAAACGAAAATTATTTTCGATGGAATTGGCGGTAACTTTGCAGAAGTTTATTTTAAATATACAATTTTACTTAACAACTGTGTTATTCCACTTGTTATGCTATAAAATATGTCACACAACAAGTGAAATAAAAAAAATATCAACTTAAATTTTATTTTAATATCAATATATTTTTTTTATTTGACTGATAATAATTTGTATATCGAGAGTTACATTATAAATTTTAAGACTTTTATGAACAAAAGTGAGCGTATAAAGTTTTAAGCAAACTTGGCCTAGATAGAGTATCGAGGGTGTTTCTTTCATCGTTATTTTATGGTAGATAACACCGCCAAGTAAGTTAATTTTTTTCATGGTGGTATTTTGACTCTTCACTTACAGAGGGAGAATCAGCCCGGAATTCGTCAGTGAAAATGTGAATATGTCAAAATATCGTTTTTACTTTTTGCAGATCCAATATGATAACATATATAATCGCCTGATAAGAGTACATACTTCATAGTTTTTTAAAGTCAAATTTAATGTTTGAAATAAATGTTGTTACTTCCATAAGTTTTGTAAAAAAATGGTTTTTTTGGAGCATTCGAAATTTGAAAACCATTAGTTTTGTGTCACAGAATATTATGGTCCCGAATAAAAGTTTTTTTATTAAATTTTATCTGAAAACAAGCTGGGCTGATAACTGGTCTCGTGATAGTCTTTACTTGTGCAGAACAGAGCGATACAACGGTATTTTTGGATTAAAGGGTTCATATTGAATTATAAAAGTTTTATAAGGAGAAATTCATAAATATTTATACGAATCCGTCGACAAATAATTTTATACTTATAGTGAAAATCACAACAAAAATTTTTCAATCAGAATATTTGACTCTGTAAGCGGATCTTAAATTTTATGCCGACTGAAAAAATCAATTACCTACTACTGGGAAGTTTTCTGAAAATAATGTTTGATATCCAGTTACGTGGTAAAAATCAAAACTTTTCTTATTTGCGTAGGAAAAGTTCAAAAAGATTTGCTTCAAAGGTAAAAGTTTTTTAGGGTTTTTTTTCTTTCCGCAACCATTTTTAGTAATAATAAGAATCGTATGAATATAATCATTTCTTAGAAATCATTTAAATGCATGGTTACAATTCATAGAAGTTGTAAGTATTGTAACGTGGCCAGACTCGTGACTAGAGCCTTCAATTCCGGGATTCCATCCAATTTTGTGATCCTAAAGTCCCGGGATTTTAAATTTTTGAGTTTTTAAAATTGCAAATCTTGAAAGAGCTAAAAAAAGGTTTCCAATCCCGGGATTGATATGATATGAACATGATAATATCGTCATAAGAAGCATGAGTTATGAATCATTGTATATAATGAACTCTTGTGTTGCCATCTTATGCAACCTGTTTTCAATAAAGACATACAGACAGAGAAACTATAGCGATTGTTTCATTTCTTATTTCATTTATATATCATCACTAGCAGTCAGTTCATTAAAAAAAATGTTGCGATGCTTTACTAGATATTCATATCTTCCACAAGTCACTAAAAAATGAAATTTTCTCAAAATTGATCCTTATCTGTAATCGTTACTAAGTTTTTGATTATTTTAAACTTCATTGTTTACTTTTGGTTGTACAAAAAATTTTGATGTTCTATATTTTACCTTGCACGCTCCCGATGTGGAGCATATGAACTTCTAATTCAGGCTTTTTCAATGGAAATTTTTCTACGAAATTGCTTGTTACTCAGTTTTTAAACCTCTCATTTTGCAGTATTGAGTAAGAATATAAGAATAAAACTAGTAAAAAATAGATACAATAAACGGTTTATTATTCTATTCAGGCCTTGTTTTAAGGGTCGAATGGATGGAAGGGAATTTTGAACAGCAAACGAATTCTTCTAATAAAGATTTTTCCAAACATGGATTCTTCGTACAAGAAAACACCGTACACTGATTATTTCAAACATTCCGTAAGCAGAAAATTCTGTACATAAGAACTTTGGGCGCAAAATATTTCGGACATTTCAACAACAACAAAAATTTGAATTGTTTATTTATTTGAATGTCTTTGGTCAAATATTGTTCAGGTTAAAAACAAGCAAAAGAATAAATAATATGTTAATGTTTATTTTTCGTATTTTTAAATAATAGGTGTAGTGTTGATGTCAAATCTCGAATTTTTAACATATTTGCATATATAGAATATTCTGTGTCCAGAGCTTTCTACGTGCGGAAATTTCAAAAAGTCTTTTTTGGAACAGTCGATTTTATCTACGGAGTGTTCTGTACGAAGAATTTGTGTTGGCATGAATTTTGTACCTCCGAATCACACAACTATATTAGACATCCCAGATTTCCATGGTTTCGAGCACTTGTCCATGAATCGATTGAGAAATTGATTTTTCAAATTGCTTTTACTTGGATTTACACGGTAAATGAAAATTCATCATGTCTTAAAAGGCCAAAGATTCTATAAAGTATAGACAATGCTATAAATTCTGATTTTTTTAATCATGAAATTGATTTAATGAAATAAATTATAAGCACCATGCAAAAACATAAAATTCAGATAGTTTATATACTTGTTTGTTATATTTACTTTAAGATCTCTTCATTATCAAACACTTGGTGAGTGAGTATCATCTTTATGAAAACGTAAGCCTTATCCAAGATCGTATTATGCATTATATTAAATTCTCATGAAAGTAACTTTCACTTCCACAAACTAAGGAACAGAAAAAAAGACTTGACAGTAATATATTTACTTATATGTATTTATTTCTTGTAAAAAAAACAAAACAAAGAAAAAATAATAACACAAATAATTTACGTATAAACTTTTGAATCTAATCTTTTGGATTGTATTAGAAATTGAAATCTTTTATTTACGTATCTTATTTGTTTCATTTTATCTTAAAGTATGTCTTTTCACAAATACTATGAGGAATCGGTATTTAAATTATTGATGGTATGCAATTAAAACAAATTAAATAATTTTATTCAATGCGAATATAATAAAAATATTTTCCCTTTAAAAACTGAAACATTTCACCAGATTTTAAATAACAGAATGCAATAAATTTTACCCAAAGGATTTTTTCAGTGAAATGAACAAAAATTAAATTAATTGGATGACAAATTTTATTAAATATTATCAGTGTGTATGGTAAATAAACATAGAACCCTAGTACGCAATGTTTACGAGTCATTTTATTCATGCACACCCAGGCAATTAATCATTAATTGAATAATGCCGGACGCATTTTTGTGCAATTAAAAATGTTTATTTGTGAGAGAGCACGGAAAAGCTTTATTTGATTAAAAATAGCAAACGAATGCCAATATCACAACTAGGCAAGCCAAATTTTACATACCTACTTTCTGAAATTAGAGAACATTTTTATGATTTTTCCCAAAAACAATATGAATAATTTATTGAACAGTTATCTTACTTTTTTCTTGTATCAGGTACTTGGAGAATTGAATAATTATACATTAATGTCACTGCTATTGATCATGACCTATAAAATCTCAAGTTCACTTATTATATAAAAAGTCAATGGAAATAAGAATACTATTCAGAACTCTAGTTAGTTATGTATGAAAGGCTGGTGAGAATCGTCACACATCATAAGAAAACATACACTCCGATGGCGTTCTGAAAATCAGCTCAAAACATGTGAAAATTTCCAATGGATCTATAATAATCAACTCATTACTCAATCATTAATTGTAAGTGTTGTATTTTCTATAAAATATAATGTACGATTAAGAAAAATGAACATCACAAAAATTATAAAAAATAATGAAACTCGATTAAAAAAGTACGGATGATAAAAGATACTATTATAATAAAAACACATTTTATTAGTATTTGTATAAAAGTATTTTTTAAGTACTGAACCACATTCGTTTTTCAGAATACCATTTCGAAGCGGCATTCATTTATTTTTCAAACGTTAGGTGGGTATATTTGGAGCTCTATTTTTTGGAAACTAAAAATTTATCAACAACCAAAATTGGTTGTCAATATGACGCCATAAATCTTTCCCAGGTACCAATATAGAAACGGAACTTTTCTGAAAGATGAATTTATCCTTCCTCTAAGGCAATTAATAACTCTGGCGAGGTTTCACTTATCGCTTCACGCAGATGTTATGTGATTCAGAAAAAAAGAGTGCTGTATAAAAGTTTTTACTTATTAATAAGTAATTATTGGTTAATTAGTCCATCGCGATTTCATTCATGAGAATATAAGTTTTGTTTTCACTTCGATGAACGAGATTGTAAAAGTTATTGAATTATTCCAAAAAGTGTGCTGAATCGGCAAAGTTATTAGCGTGCTCACACCCCTGTTGTACTGATTGTAAGGTATATGTGGCTTTAAAAAAAAATAAACAATGAGACTTATTGATAATTTCATTTCGATTGGTCACCTATAAAAGAATCTATAAAGCAGATAACAGAAAAGAATAGTATTCAAAGAGACAAAAAGTCGAATGACAACGTAATTAAAAGATGTCAGCGATATCAAACCGAATAATAAGTATAATTCTTGCAACTTTGATTAACTTTGTCAAGGGCAGCAATTTTTTTTAACAAAATTAAATTATTTTATTTATGTATGTATGTTTAAATACACAGTAAAAAACTGTTACTTGAAAACCTATTTCATTCAGCATCATTCGATGATTACAGTGCCTGCGAATAAAACTCACAATGCATTCGAAGCGTCGTACCACAGAGAATCATACCACAGTGTCTGCTCAAAATTATTATTCCTTGATTTTCATATTAAGAATAAGATAGATAAAAACATATTTAGTGTAAACAGTATGCCAGGAAACTTGTATAAATGTTTATTTTTAGCGTAAGCATATTGATAATATTAAATATGTTATGGTACTGCAATTTCGTATTTTTTGTTTCAGATATCTGTTGACTGGCATGGTTTGAGCTACGAAAGGGGTCCCGACCAGGTGGTAATAAGTATACTACAAAGTGACGCTGTAATGGTGGACGGCGGGCAGCATTTAAATCACTACTTGTCTCATACACCTCCTTAGCGCTCATTTAATAGAAGTCTTCCAAGAAAACTTCACGGTTATTACACTTATAAATTTGCTTTAATATTCAATATTAAAGACGAAAATAAATGAAAAACGTTTTATGTTTCATGTTTTACTTATCGCAAGAATGAAATTCTATTTTAAATATTATTCAATTTCTTTGGATACTGTCTTCTAAATACTTCAAAAGCGTAATAGTTTTATATTTTTTGAATTTATATGATTATATTCATATAAAATACACATGTGTAAAAAAAAATATAAAGAACATTTACATTTTTTAGATATGTTTAACATTATTTTTAATCAAACGTAAAATTAGTGTAATTACGCTATGCTGAAGTTAATTAAAACAAGTAATGTTTAATTTTTGAAACAAGATATCTCGCCGTAGACTTTTTACTTACCTTTGTGTTTTATATTTATTATAAAGAACATTTGTTCTTCTTTTGTAGATAGAAAGTGTATGAAATTATAATAAATGAGAGAATCGCGTATTCAAAATAAATATACATGATTATTACAAATTCTTGTTATATGGTCATAAACACTAGGAAATAATGCACTCAGCAAAGAACCTGGATAAAATGGTATTGCAATAAAAATGTAGTCTCAAAAACAAAAATTGTCTTTGCTTACTTCCATTGTAAACGAAAAAGATTTCACGTTCTGATAAAGATAGAATTATTCAAATATTGTCAAACGAACCAAAGCTCTTCTTTGGTAAATGCTTTATGTTTATTTTGCAATGAGATGAAAACTACAGTTGCCTGTGCTTTGGGAGAGTTCACATTTGTGACTTGGACTCAGTTCATACAATGCCTTCAACAACGGAACAAAGCGCGCGAGTAATTGTCATTGTCAACGTTACGGCAAAGCAAAATTCCTTTCCAATGTGTAGGGAAGGGCGGCTGCGACTGCGACTGGCGGAAACAAACTTCCCATGAACCTCTTTAATAAATTGCGTTCCCTCGATTTAGATTTACGGTCGGTTCCATAAAATGGCATTTCATTCTTTAAACATAAAAACATATACCTATATGACTGTCAACTACCACAATAAGATTTAAACGAATGTTAAATTTGCATTATTTACCGGAATCGAAGTGGTGTAATGAAATTGTAAATAAACACATACACAAGACACTTAGTTCTGCAAGAATTATGTCAATAAACATATAACGTATTTTTGTAGTAGAGTTCTATCAACGAAATACCAGTTGAATTAATAAAATTTTACCTCTAACAATTTTTTTAATAGTATAATTACAGTTTTAGTACTTTTAATTACATAATATTTTATCAAAACATCATTTATAATAAAAATTGTTTGTGGGAACAATTTACCGTAAGAAACCTTAAAATATTTCTATTAAAGGATGATTAAAACCTTGTTAAATTTAATGGTGGAAAGTTTCGACAGTCATTCGATAATAATGCATGGCGATTATTATTTATAAAAATCATGCATGATTCTATTTGTAAACATGGGTAGATCATATTTTTGACATTTGAAAACACTTTTTTAAGCGATAATCGTTATGTCCGTAAAAAATAGGACTATTTTAATGATTGAACGTTTTCAAAATTTTATTTGACACTGTTTACAAACAACAGAATGTAATATTTTAAGTTGATTGTCATATTATTATATTTAATATCAACTTTATGTTACATATGTATTATAAGATTATGAGCAGAGTTTTTTTTAAATGAAATACTTTTAAATCTCTTTTAAAAAAGGCTTACATGAAGAGATTTAAGAAAACTTAAAATAATATAATGCCCGATAAAAAGAGGATAACATAATCAGCAATATTAAGCCACCTTGATACTACAGCAAGGTTAATTGATGTTCAATTTTTTCGAGATAGTAATTGAACATAATCGGAAATATAATCTCACATTTCATTCTACAAAATTAAATTAGATATTGCTTAATATATTTACAAAGATCATTTTTTATTTTCATTTTAGACAATGATTATCGTTAGGTTACAATGGTTACATGTAAATAGCATGTATTATATAAATCAAAGAAGGTTTAAACTTTATTTTTCCAACACTGGTCAAATGAGAGTTAATTTGATGTAGAATAGATTTTTTGTACTAAATTATAAGAATCGGTCTGAAGTCGTTTAAATAAGAAGCTAATTTAAAAAAAAAAGTGAAAATTGTTATTAAATTTACGAAATACAATATTCTTCTAAATAAAGTTATATATTGTTTATACAAATATTGCTTGAAATGATCATGGCACGAAATGAAATATTTTCATTGAATAAATTAAATTATAGCCAACATCAAAATCGATTCGACTTTTTCAATGAATAGCCTTATTCTAACAGTGAACAACGAGATGTCAGTTCTCAATAATGATGGCTTTAAAAATTTCTTTTGTTGAATATGTGGATACGAAAAATCATAATATGTAAACTGGCAAAGAATGATAAAACGGAGTTTGCTTGCCATGATTGATGAACAGCTTTCGCTTTTACTATATTTTGATTGAAAAAAGTTGATATGCAAATTGCCATCATCACGTTTAATTCGTCACATATATTGACATCTCTTATAATGCCTCCCGTGTATGCCTATTTTAAATATTCCATAAAAATCCCTCATGAAAATTCATAATGTCATTGCTAAAGATACGTGTCGTTGCATAAATCAGACTCTGAAGGGCCAAAACGTCGAAGACTGACAGACGAGATGTACATTGGCGTACTCAAAATTATGTATCAAAGTATTTCTTTAAGAATTTCTTCTTATGTTCGTTTTATTCCGATGATCATAAAATGAACTCTTTGTAGATAATGTTTATCTTTGTTTGCAGCAATCGTATAATAAATGTACAATAAAAAAGGTTGTATATTATAATTTTTTATGTAAGTTGGAAATAAAATGCCGTAGGCTAAAACACAATATATCACACAAAAGGTTTTAATAGCACTGGGCACACCGCCAGAAAGAGAAACAGTTTCCAAATTAAGTAATCCATCGACGACCAAGTTGATAAAATAATCATATTTGGAAGATACTCAAAGAGTGGAAAAATCATTATAGCAACAAAAGCTTGAAGAAGTTGTTCAGGATAATGTCGTGTATATGCAACAAAATTAGCATGCTCATTTTCCTTATATACTATATTATTTTAATAATAGAATAAAGAAATTTCCTCAGCTTTAAACGAGATACAATTAATTCTGCTATTATTATGCGTGCGAAACTGTGTGCTTTTGATGATTGATCACTTGAAAGACGTATCTCAAAATTGCCGATGGTGATGCTTAATGGACAATAATTTTCAAATTATTCAACAATTTAAAATTATACGAGATATATATAACTCTTTTATTTAAATATTTTTGGACGCCATAATTCGTGAGATCTTTGCACCTTTAAAAGCTTTGCAAACGGTGTTGTTTCTTATTTTGATAACATAATTTCAGCTTTTGAGATCTCTTTCCACCGTGGCTAGACGATGCAATGAAACATCATGTAAGTGCAATGAAACATATGTTCAGTCACCTTACTTAATTAAATATGAAAACTTTCTTATCGCACCAGATACAAATGAAATTTCATCAAACCAGATTCCAAATGTTAGATTGATAATGATAGAACGGTTTCACATAAAAATCATTTATTTTTTAGTTTATAAGATTTTTAAAAATATTGTTTTAAACATAGTTAATCATTTTTTTATGTAATATACATACTTCAACTATTGCTAAGCTTACATTTCATTTATCATTAAATTTTATTGTTGTTAGTTCCTTTATTGCAAGAAAGGTACGATTCGGAAAAAATGCAGTAATCTTTTTATTTTCAAACATTAAATAGAATATCTTTTTTAAAGTGACGATTGAAAGAAAATAATATATTTTATATATTTTTATTTTCTTTTTTGTCATTCTAGCTTGCTTAGTAAATAAATATTTGATTTTATTCAAGAGTTTTTTTCCAAGAAAAAAACGTAGCTTGCTGAAATGTTATTTTGTATTGTCTATGTAACTGAATGAAAAACTATTATGTAACATACTTGCTATAGGACTCAATTTGATGTGTCAATTTATAAAAACAGTGTATGATTGCTATTCATATATTATATTTTGGTTTGAGTACATAAGAGGTATCGAAATAAAAAAATGTATTAATACAATACGTGATTTCACCGATTTATGAAAAAAATACGTTTTAACAAAAGTTACATACAATGGGCAAAAAATCCAAACAATACAATTTTTATTTTGATACGTATCTCAAAAGTACTGAAAAACGTTTACATTTTTTACTTTGATTGATGAGATTTCCATTAAAAGTATTAGTTTTTTTGGCGTATGCAAAAAGGTTTTTTTAATCTCAGCTAGAAAAAAACGGAGGTGAATTTCAACAATAAAATTGCACAGCTGAATTTATCTAAGGCTAAATCTCCATTTTAAATAAGCGAAGCAATTTTACTGCCAAACTACCTTTACAACCGCACACTTATCTTTAGTTAGTCGGTAAAAAGGAATTCTTGGTAGATATATCAGGGCTGGTGCGCCTACAAGACTTACATTTTATAATTCGTTTTTTTTTCCAAATAAGAAAATTTAATTTTACATAAAAAGTTAATTTTATCAAAGATTTTAACGAATAATTATTTTTTTATGCCATCTCAAAGATAAAATTTAAACAAATTTTTAAACTATTACAAATAAAGTAGGTATAGTTTTATGGACTAAAATAAAGACTGCATTTTTTTAATCAATAATTATAGCCACGAATTCCTTTTTTATCATTTTTTTTCCATTATAAGATGAACATTAATAGAATTTGCAATAACTGGCAAATAATTGCAGTCGGCATAAGACGTACTTTGTGCCACTTGTTTTTTGTCTAATTTTTAATTCTTCTGTATTCAACTTTAAATTATTTAAACAAATAATAACGATGTGATGTAATCAATTCTTTAAAACAAAAATAAAAAATAGTCATACCAGTTTCAAATGGTGCAAAATGGATAAAAAAAATGCCATCCTTTGAATCGTTGTAGATTTGGCTCGTAGATTCTAGCAGAAGATGGAGCGGAAACCGATAATGGTAAACCAAACATGCAGCCTTGCATATTACACTTAAAGTTCGACTGCTCTCGTGTACTTTTACGTCACGGATAAAGCTCCTACCACGTTGAATCAAACAAAGTATTACTATTTAAAAAAAAGCTTTTTAACTGACTTTTTATAAAATGGAATAAAACAACACTTAGAAATAAGCTTTCGATGCTGTATTTGTAACATGACGAGAAAATCTGTGAATGAGAAAAATGGTAAATTAATACAAAAAACGCATATAATATATATGAAATAACATGCATATAATAAAATCTAACAAGCTATAATTTTGCGCACGTCGTTTGTAAGGTATAATAAATAGTAGTTAAAAATATACACTATAACCTCAAAATAAAGACACTGCCACGTCTGACTTTAAACATATGGATACCCAGGCCTTTTATGTTTGAGAAAGTAATATTTTTTTTCTTTTATATCGTTTAATTTTTGAAGTAAAATGACGCATGGTTGAAAATAGCTTCGTACAACAAAAATACGAAGTATTTTTTTTATTTGTACGTTATTGCACTATGGAAAGTGGCCGTGAAATACATAATGAATGGTGTTGGGACAAACATCTTGTGTAGAGGTACTACAATATATATTATATAAAACCGTATGTTAAACGAAATTAACTCAGAAGGGTTTTTTTACTATTTTAATTATAAAAATATCGAGAGAAAAAATAAACATTATAAAATAATAATATGGTATACTGTACAATTTGTACATATTTCATAAAGTGAATGTTTTTTTATAATATTAGTTTGACTTAGTTGACAAAAATGGTAAAATATAAATAACTTTGTAGAAATCACTTTCTTTTGCTTTGTACTTATTTTGAATACGTACAAATAAATTTATAGAATATAAAAAAAATTATATCGGCAAAAGGTTAAAAATACATATTCGATATGACGAATACTTTCGGTAAGAAATAACGTCTGGAGACTTTCGTGAGTAAAATGAATTTTGGCAGGTGAAGTATTTTCAAAATACTTTGAGAATTACGTTTATTCTTTATGTAATGCTAAATATTCACGTGGAATGTGTCCAACTTTTGTCTGAGAAACTTCGAAATATTCCATAAAAGTGAAGTTTTTTTTAAAAATTTTATGTTTAATATAATTTTAGAACAGTTCATTTGATTTTTCTATCAGTAAAATATGTATTTTTTAACTGTTATTCATTTTATTTTCATAAAAAATCAATTTATCAAATAATAACTCACTTACATATATATAACACGTATTAATTATTTTTTTTATTATGAACATTTAACGCTTCCGAAAAATGTTTGAGTTCATTAAAATGATATTTAATAATGTAAATGAATTCTTTAAAACCATCTTGATATTAGAAGATACGAAAACGATATTTCTGCAAACGGTCTTTTGGCTATACAAAAACAAAATAATTCATAAACACCACGTAAATATTTTAAGCACATTGTTTTGTTTATACCTTACCCTTAGAGCAAGCTCGTTGAAAACAAGATGTCAAAATTATGTAGTGATATAAATTTTGCCCTAACAAACAATATCAGTATTACATAGAGAATGCCGTCTTTATTAACGGTAAAGCTCGAACGAATTTTGAGGTGCCACAGTTATCTAATCACATTAGCTTTGTGGTCCCTAAATAATGGCTAACATCTAAAGATAAAGTGAAATAACGCTAAAATAATATGGTTTGTGAAATATCTAAAGAAGTTTTACATTTTTTTAGAAATTCTAGCAAATAAAATCTGTAAACTGTAGCGAATTAAAAATATTTTTTCCGTTTTTTTTTAATCGACTGAAACGTTGTAAATATATTGATACTTTATTCTAGCTTATGTTTCATTCCACTGAAAGTTTTGATTGGGGTAAACAATTAGGAAAAATACCTTACAAATACAGACTGTGGGTGCTCAGTAAACACAAATGTTTTATCACTTTTAAGGTGTTCACTGTCAATACTTGGTGGAATGGCATTATAATAAAAATATTAAAAGATTTTTAGTACTTTTTCCACATAAATTTATTTGATCAGGACCGGTTTCGCCCATCGCGAGCATTATCAACTATACAAGTTAAATTGAAATAAAAGGTGTAAGCAAATCCTTTTCATTGTTAGTAGTTGCTTACACCTTTTATTTCAATTTAACTTGTATAAATAGCACTGTTTATATATTTTTCTTATCAGTTGATAATGCTCGCGATGAGCGAAACTGGTCCTGATCAAATAAATTTACGTAGAAAAAGTACTACAAATCTTTTATTATTTTTACAAATGTTTTATGTTATTATTCATAACATGAAAAGTTTGGGGTAGCAAGGACAGTGTCATCTTTACTTTCATTTAGAGTGTTAGCAGGAACATCGATTTGCTGTAATCAGTCTCCAGACTTTGATTGAATTCATTAAAAACTTCGTATTCATCATCATAGACATTTTTTGTTTATTTTTAGTATCTACTATATAAAAAGTGTTCATTTTAGTGTATAGTTTTCAGAGATAAGATTTTAATTTCATTGTTTCATTCATCATTTATAACATGCTTAATACGTCAAACCAAATGGAAGAAAAATAATATTTGATGTATGTACTGCTACTTACTTTTTTGCTTCTGAAATTTAATAATTATGGCTAAAGATGTTTGATTCCAAACCTGAACATTAATCTGACAGGACCCCCAACCCTATAATGGTAGAGGTCGCGACTCACGCCACGGTCACTGGGGTACTAAATCTTATCTTATTTTGCGAAACACTGGATAAAGTTCGACTATTTTTCGCTAAAAATATTGCTTCTTAGAAAATAAATCAAGTTGTAATCAATTTCCAGTCAATTCAAGACATTTTCTTTGGTAAAACGCACTTGATTTTTTTTTGTTAATGATGCAATAAAGTAATAGCGTAATAAAAGTTAAATTTATAAAAAGGTCAGAAAATTTATCAAATAAATGGGTTTGTCAAGGATTGCTGCGTTAATTGCTTGATATATTGTTATTGTTGAAAGGTTATTTTTCACACGACAGTCTAGACAAATTGAGTTTGCAATAAGTGTTAACGTTTTAAATAAATTGTCCATTAAAGTATTTAGGCCATACGCATTTTGGTTCCTCTAAATCGGAATTTTATGGAAAGTTTTCTGAGAAATAATACCAAATGTAATTTACTCATTTCACTTTAAAGAAGTTTAAACGTATTCTGTTGTTTGTAATTTATCGTACTATATTTAGTTATAATAATTAAAACGCTAAGACTTCTTTCGTTTCAATATGATCAACAAAATCACAAAATACGTTAACTTGAATAAATAATATCATATTTACTAGTTGAACAACTGTTTTCTATTTTATTTTTTTACTTTTGAGTAATATAAGTTTTGTTTATCTGAACTAATTTTGCATTTAAATATTGATATTCCTTTACGTAAATGCTTTACGTTATTGATATATATTAACTTTTAATTACAGTTTCAAAAAGCTTTGTTGGGATTAAGCTTTTTAAAATTCAATCAAATTTGTATTTTTTATTATTCTGTCGAGGTTATTTAAAAAAGCACTAAATACTCTGATTTGTATTTAATTAAAAAACACAATTGAAAAAATTAAAGTTATCTGTAATCTTTTATTTTCAAACAAATATATAATAGAAATAAAAGTAAAATAAAATACTTTTAAATATTTGTACTAATTCCCACTTTCATTTAATAAAATCAGGAATGGTTTCGCTCAGTTGATAATACTCGTCATGGTCTTATTAAATATAAAAGGGAATCAGTAGAAATGTATATTTCATTTTTTTAATATCATGCCTTTCCATCAAATATTGACAGTGAACTCCCAAATAAGAAAAGTATTCTGTAATTCGTCATTTCTATCCTATAACCCAAGTATTTATTAAAGCAATCGGATTTTTTTTAAAACCATGTCCGCTCCAAATGTGGAGCATATGGACTCCTAATGAAGTTTATCTCAACAGAAGTGTTTCTACGAGAACTGATTGTTACTCAGTTGCTCAACCTCTTTTTTTCCAAAGAGAGTATGGATAGACGGATAGGGCTAGGACAGGATTAGTAGTAAGCTAATCGCTCTCGATGCGCCCCGTTCATAGGATAGGATGGGTGAGAGGAGAGAATTCAAGACATCACATACATCCATGCCTTTGAACAGAAATTCATAAATCGATTGAAAAGTCAATTTATAAAACTGTTCGTACCGGGATTTGAACCCGGGCCCTCCGTAGCTGAAGCCAACAACGTTGACCACTCAACCACACAGGCGGCTAATAGAAATACAATATTCTGATTGAGATCAATTTGACAGGATAGTCGAACCCCAGATTTACTTTCTACGGATAAATAATTAACATGCAACATGAGTTAAAGCAGTACAAAAATAAGTAAAAAAACTACGAATGAGAAGTAAATAAATACGTGGAATGAGTTTTATAGTGTTGTTAGAACGCCTGGCGTTGATGTGTAAATAATCACAAGGGGAGTGAAACGTAATGAAACTGTAACAAATTTGCAGACAAATTTAGAAGTCACGCTATACAAGAAGCAAGTACAGTGGGAGGTCTCAATCTTCGGAAATATTCGGTGCATGTTTCCCTTTTGGCATCTTATTATTTATGTTCCGTTTATAACGAATAGCCGCAGTTGTTTAACTGTAATAATTCAACCATTCAAATAAACTTACAGATATAAATCTTTCGTATTTACAACTATTAAAATACTTACTTAAAATTTATTATATAATACAATAAAGCACACAATTTAACGAAATTTTATTGCTGACTTTAATTGAATGTATTATATTAGCAAGTTTAGGAATTTATCGTGTATTATTTACCGGATCCGTGGTCGAGTAGTCTTGAACTCCTTCCTTGCTATCCGATTTTTAGGGAATCTCTCTAGAATCTATCTATTCCAACTTCTTTTGAAAAAAAAGGTTTTAACTACTAAATAACGAGCAATTCTCGTAAAAACAATTATATTGAGATTAAATTAAGAGTCCATATGCTTCACATTAAGAGCAGAGAAAGTTTAAAAAAAAATACATTGTAGTTAAATTTATCAAATAATAAAAAAATATTTGCTTATTATTATATTGATATATTATAACCAGGGGTGGGCTCAGAGAGGCTCGCTCGAGCTCCTTGTTAAAGTTTATTATGGCAGGTGAGCCTCTTCTTAATTTAAGAGAAAACAATATTCCCATATCCAATTAGTATATAATTGCAATTTCTGACTTATATATGATCTAAAACAGCTTCATTATACACAGTAGTACACTTTTAGCCGTTTACTGTAAATAACATATTGTTACATATTGAAAGTGTATTAAGTAACAAACGATGACCTATTTAAATACCGCATGTATGAGTGAAAATCAAATTCACTTCTAACCCAGAACACCGATAATTGTTTTGGGATGAAGCGAGCCCCTTGTTAACGTATTAGCAGCCCACCGCTGATAACACGTGTTATCAAATTCTTGTTGCATACATAAACATCATATTATATAAAAATAAATAAATAAAATAAATAAATGGAAAAAGCATTTTAAAAATAATACAATGATTTTTTTGTGAGCTTTTTGCTTGTTGTTTAAATATATAAAAAAAACATATTATTATTAAGTTTTAAAATATGTATGAGTGGCCAATCAGAGACGTACAAAAAAATATTTGGCCCACTAAGTGATTTCAGTAGGGCATCCCTGCTCTAGATCTTCAAATTTAAAAACATGTTTGCATTCTGTGCAAGTAAACATTAACGTGGGCGTCCGCCTTTTCTTATTGTGTACACCTGATATACACCAAATAACAACAAATAAGTTTATTCAGTAAAACTTATAGTTAAATTTATAATATTCAGAAATAATGATGATGTGATACAAGAACTAGCCCGTGGTATGGTCTTAAGTTCATAGACCTCCCGCGTTGGTGTAGTGCGGCGTGTTATTAGTACTTTTGTTTATTTAAATTAAACACATTTATTGACAGCTTCCAACGCAAATGTGACGTAGATAAAAACATCTTGCAAATGTATTTCTGACATAGAGTAACTCTAAATTGAATTTGAAATCATCTTTGACTGATTAATAGCTTAACAACAACAACAAAAAATGGTTAATTCGGAATACTTAATTTTGACTAAAAATGTATATCTAATTATAAAAACAGTACAATTTATATATTTTTAAATATGTTTTCCTTCTGTTTAAGAATAAATTAAATTCTAAAACAGTTTTCGTTAACACAAAGTTAAATTACATCAAAATAGTGATTAAAAACAAATGACCATTCAAAAAATACGTCTCTTATTTAATCTAACAATTTTATTCCAAAAAGCAACCTTCATTTCATATCGTTATCATTAGGGATCAGCAGGGATTTTGTTTTACATATTTTCTTCCTCTCTTGGGTATCGGGATTTTATTCCCACATTTCTTTACTGCCTATCCATAGTAAGGTACTTACTATGCTAATTTGAAATTATTATCTTTATAGTTACCAAATTCTACTTCTTCTATCTCGAAGTAATTCTTGTGGAACGCCTCTTATCTGTGAGCTTTTGCAGTGGATGTTTATACGTGTAATGTTTGTAAGTTATTTTTTCAACTTCTAAACTCGAAAAAAAGTATCGTTGCGAAAGCCACACAAAATAACGTTTCTTCATGCAAATAATATATGGAATAATTGCAATATACCACCATATTGAGAACCAAATACATTTAAAAAATCATAATAGATTTTTAAGAACTATTTATTTTCAGATTTGATATGAAAAATTTTGTCATAAAAAAGATAATATGTTTTAGTAATGTTCCTGATATTTTGTCATCGAAAATGATATTCATAACTTTATCAGAAAAACGTTTACAATCGAAAAATATCTTTGGTTTGAATTCATACAAAAATGATATTTACATATTTTCGTGTCTTTGAAAATCCAGGTCTACGTACGCTAGAATATTAAAAATCGTATAAGCCGAAAGGTTCAAAAAGCAATGTATCCAATAAATTCAATATAGGCATTTAAGCGTGATGAAAAATACGATGTCATCTTTATAAATGTATGAAAAGTAAAAAATGAAGAAACTAGAAAGGGCAGGTTATGAGAAGTCACAGATCATTTGAATTTTTACACGTTTGAATAAAAATTCAAAACGTTTTGCGTCTGGCAAGGTCGGTGGAATGCATCGCTGAGTAGGCGTCAAACATTTTTTTTACAACTATCAAATAGTAAATTACAAAATGACTTGCCCCAAATCAATTGACTATCCAATTTCTTTCAATGCACGGTGGTTTCGCTGCTAAGCTCTTCAGGATTGGCCGGATAGTGAATGTGCCAACATTTACATGTTAAAAAAATACAGGATTGTCTTTTAATGTCACAGGAACGGGAAGAGTCACTTAAGCCTGTGCGACCAGCTGCTGCACCCTTGGGTTATACCAATCTGATAAAAAGCCAATAAAGCAAACTATGTCGTATTTTATAATATACGGCGTCATACGACGAACATACATACATATATATGTATATACAGAAGCTTTGTATGTTCTTAAAGTAAGGTTTTGAGAATACAAAATTGCAAGTCACCAAGTCTGATTAACTACTACTGAAAGAATCTCAGCCCAAATAACGAAAGAACGTATAACGTTGTAAATTGTAATGCAGAAAACGACTACTAGTAACAAACGATGGCCGCGGTGGGTATTTTAATGATCAATTGAGAATGAAAAGTACCAGTTAATGAATAACGTTATTACCAAACACGTATTCCAAGTGACTATTTCAAAGATTAAAATGACTTTGAATGTATCCCAATTACGATAAAGGATAAATGTATTTAATTTATTGGTTTCCGTCTGTCGTTAACTAATAATTTCCAACTGATAAGCTGACCGCACAATATTTTCAATTTTGATTAAATATCAGGATCTTTTTCTATTAAGGTTATCGTTTCGGGAACAGAGTTTCTAAGAATGTTTGCCTAAATCTAGATTCAGCTTAACTATTATTGTTTCTCTACTTCCGCACTGTTGAAACACGTATAAGAAAATAAACAGCATGTAATCAACTGCGTAGATGCTTGATTGCTATGACTGGTAAAAGCCACTTATTTTGTTTACTTGATAACTGTGTTTTGGGAAATTCAATATCAGTTGCAAAGTAGTTTAACACTCGTGTAAAAAAGTTCTTATACCATAAGTGTATGGTGTCGACGTATATTTTAAGTATAAATAAAAAACACTTTTTTTCATAAGTAATGTATATTAAATTCGTAAAAAAATAGATCATTGATATAACTTTAAATCTAATGCTGAGACGACGGCGTTGAGGTTTTATTTTGTATATCGATTATCTCAGTAATTATCTTGAAATAAATTATTGTAAAAACATTTTATGATAACTCTACATAAATAACATCTTAATAATATTGAACGTATGAATTTTTATTTTTCAGTGACAAAATAAAATATTTTGTATTTGTTAAAAGAACTTCATAATGTTAGAATTTTTAAATGTGTAATTTTTGATATAGTGATGATGGCCATAATTTGGTCGTGTTTTTTTTTTTTTTTGAATCATGATTATCACAAGTATCTTTTCAAAGAATATTAAATGAAAGAAATGTATTATTTTGTTCATTAAACGTTATTTCTTCTTTAAATATTTTTGAGCAGGTTTTTTTTCGAAATGAAATATTCTCATTTGAATATTATATATATAATACATATCTCAAAGAAACGAATCTTTTCTTTAATAAAGCAGAGCGGGAGTAACGCGTGATTTACAATAATGTGTCTTCTGTGAACCGCGATACAAAAGAAAAAGGTTCTTATATACCTCCCATAAAATTTACCACCATGAACAAAAATCAGTGAATCATTTGTAGTCTAATAAGAAGCTGGATATTTTTTGTACGAAAAATGGTAGTATCACTCTGTCGACTGGGAAACCGCGTACAGCGACAGTCTACGAGCGGCGGCTGTTCGATGAACAACTCACGAGCTTTAAGCCAAACCTAACCTTGCATTAGCCAAGCTTACGTTTCATACAGTTAAACCGTATACTTATACAGAAACCCTTCATTATTATTATTGGGTGTATGCTTTAAGCCCCATATATTTGTAAGGGTCGCTGTGCGTGTTGTTATTCATACAGTTTATTATTTTAAGTGTAGCGATATCCTGAATAATAAAATATAAAAGTGCAGTGTTTATATCGTGAACGATGTATAAACGGATATACTGAGAGCGTAAGTTACGAGAAAAACTTTTTCAGTGGCATGAATTTTCCGTGAAAAATATTCAATTCATAAATTTCTCGGTTAAAGTTTAGCATTTGTGTTCTTCATTATGTGAACAATTTCATAATTCTAAAACGCAAAAACCACGATAATAAAGCAACTTTAAAAGAAAATGGTATTTCGGTTTTCTTGGAATGTAGCTTTAAGTGTCTTTAAATTTGATTGCGTGTCAAATAATAAGATATGAGTATAAAAAATATTAATTCAATTTAAAAGTATAATATAATATTATATTCTTTTACATAACGGTGTGTTCATATATCATATTGATTTTTTCACGTTGTAATGATAGTTTTAAGATTATTGTTTGGTTGAAATGAAAATGGGGCTGTATCGTTCAAGCGCCGTGCGCCGAAATAATTGAAATGGTAATATTAAGTAAATAATTTTGTAATTTTTACTTCATAATGTTTTGCTCAAATAAATATTATTGTCAACTAAAAAAATACCTTTAACTTAAAATTTGAATACATTTTAAAAACTTGAAATTAAATTTACCTTATTAAAAAAAAATTAAACGATTTTTAAGAAACAAAATTAAATTTAGAATAAAGTTAAGTATATGTTATTTGATTAACATACAAACATATACGTTTCTTGGTATTATCTATCCTGTTGTGCAAGAAAGTTTTCGATGTCGAGAAAGTAAGAAGTTTTTCAAAACGAATTTCTTAATATTTAATAAAGGGAAGATAATAATAACGCAATGCGGTGGCTATATTTCTTCGCAAACATATAAAAAAATCCATTCCCTAATGTAGTTTTGTACGTGTTTATCTGATAAAAGTTTATCTGAACTCTCATTGCGTTTCGCCCGCAACAAAATTGATATAGCGGTGTGACATGAAAAAATTTACGTATACAGTAGATAGGTAAAGGTCTATCTTTGAAAAGATAGAATATAAAACGATACATCTACGTATTCATATTATTTTTATCAAGGAAAAAACTTTTTAGATTTATATAAAAGCACAAAAACTTTGCTTTCTTTTAAGTAACTGTCGATAAAATAGTATGTGGGCTTGGTACACACATGTATTCATTTGTAAGGTTCGTTTATTGATTTATGATATAGGCTTATATTAAAAAATATTTAAAATTAATATATTTTATTTTTATTATTTTGTTTGTAACGGTAACTGGACTTAACGACACGATTAAGCAGAACATGACTAAACTGAAAAATACAAAAAAAAGATGTTGTATATATTGATTGATTATGCACGAAATATGTATTCACTGCATATTGCTCATTTTTAGCACACAATTTTTATAATCCTGCATCTATTGACACTCAATAAAAAATGTTCTCATATTTGCATTTTTAAAAGATGCCTTTATTTTTATTTAATTTATATTAAGTAAGTTTTGTATTGAAGTATATTTTTCCTAATGTAGAGCATATGACCTCTTATGGAAGTATCTCAACAGAAGTATTTTTTTTACGAGAACTGTTTGTTTCTCAGTAGCTCAACCTCACTTTTTTTCAAAGTGAGTAGTAGGGAAAGAAGGATAAGGCTAGAACAGGACTAGTGGTTAACGAATCGCTATTGCTACACCTAGTTATAAAGAAACAGAAAGATGGGAGGAGAGGAAATATTGTGAATTGACATCAAAAACACCCACTCTTCGATCACAACTTTGAATAGAATTATTCTCAAATTCACTGTGATCTTACCGGGAATCGAACCCAGACCTGCGTGATCGGTAGAGCAAGCTCTAACCAACTAGGCCACAGCAGATCTTGTTTTCTAAAATAATACAAATATTGTTAGTAAGTTGTTAACGGCAGGTATTTTCGCAATCGTAAGATTTTTAAAAACTTTTTGATTTAGTGTGTAATTTGGCGAGAAGGCATTAGGAATAATAAAAAATAAGGATACATGAATTTCTAGAAATTTTATATTAATCTTATCCAATGAATCAATTTCAACTTTAAGTGACTCATCATATTAAAAATGTATCCATATTTATTCAATAATATTTAATTGATAAATAGATACGATAGAACATTTTTTTTTTACTTGTTCTGCTTAATCATGTTTTGTTTAGACCTGAAACCGTTTGTTACCAGGGTTGCGGAGTCGTAATTTAAAGATATTGAAAAATTATTAGTCTATTCATCATATTGGTTTATGAAACATACAAGAATTATTCTAGTAACTAGAATTACTTGCTGATATACCAAAATGTAAGTTAAACGGAACTGATTGAAAAAATCGATTTGGAAATGAAGTAGCCCATGTAATTTGTATTGTGACAAAAAGGATAAAATGCTTCAAAACTGCAAAACCGTGTATAACATTAGTGATAGGGCTTATACAAAAACTGACTTAAAAAAACGGTTTTCGATTTCCAATATTTTTACAAAAGGTAAAAATTTCGCCCGCTGTGGCCCAGTTGGTTAGAGCTTGCTCTACCGATCACGCAGGTCTGGGTTCGATTCCCGGTCAGATCACAGTGAATTTGAGAATTATTTAATTCAAAGTTGTGATCGAAGACTGGGTGTTTGTGATGTCAATTCTAATCATTTCCTCTCCTTCCATCCTTCTGATCCTATAATAACTGGGTGTAGCAATAGCGATTAGCCAACCACTAGTCCTATTCTAGCCTTATCCTTCTTTCTCTACTACTCACTTTGAAAAAAGTGAGGTTGAGCGACTGAGTAACAAACAGTTCTCGTAGAAAAAAACTTGTGTTGAGATACCTCCATTAGAAAGTCATATGCTCCATATTGGAAGCGGACTTGGATTAAAAAAAACAGTTACCTTTTTTATAAGCTTTATTTATAAACTAGTATTTTTTTTTCGGTGAAAATAAAAAAGTCTACTAATATATTAATGGTTAACCTTATATTATATTATTAACGAAATTTCCTGAAATATAAATCTTTTGCTGAGTAAATAAAACGTCAAAATTTTTGATTCTTTTGTTTTTAGAATTGCTTATGTGAAATTCGGCTATCAGTGTTTTTGAGTTTGATGTACTCGTGTACTAACATACATATATCCAAGTCAAAATGTACAATACAAATATTTGAATAAATCTAAATAAAATATATTTTCAATAATTTCATTGACTACTAAACAAAATATTTCTTGTCGTTGTCGGCTTCAAATAATACATTTTTATAAAAAATAATTTAATTTAAATTTTTATATTATGTAACAATATACCGAGTTACCAAGTTACCAAGAAAAACTGGTTTTTAAATCAAGTCTTTGAAAACCAACAAGCCCTTAGTAGTGAGCGGTTTTAGGTCAAAAAATTTTAGGAAGAATATATTTTTTTTTTTAAATATTCGCGATTTTTTTTATCAAATTGTTACTATTTCGATCTTTCTAACAATCCATTTAAATCACACAGTCTAAGAACCAACCACATATTATTTTTTATGATTTTCAAAATATAAAGTTATTCTATAATTTAAGATTTCGAATTAAGATGTCTTATAATATATCAATACAAAATTTAAATCGTACAAGTTTTGTACATTTCTCTGCGTTTTATCGCTAATGACCCGGATTTCGGCATTCCGCATTTTCAGGTGCTTAGATGCGCAGTTGAGCTTTAGCTGACTGTTAGTAAATCTTTTTATCGTGTTATTGTAAGAATAGATTTTAGGATTGATTTGATAGATTTTTTGCATTGCTTTTTATTGATGATCTATTCAAATTATCACATATAATTTCAAAGTTATTCAGAGATTGTAGTTGTATATGTGATAAATTTCCTATTTAAGATTAACTGACATCAATATAATATTAAAAGTCAAATAATACAGATCACCATTGATAACATGAAGCTTCAGGGACTATTTTTTATCTTAATTTTTGTTATATAAACATAATATTTTTTTTATTAACGGCACCATTTATATTTGAGTGTGAAGATGCCAAAAAGGGAAACTTGCGTCGTTAGTGCTAAACGCATACCAATGTCCAAAATATGAACGATTTCAATGAGATTATTTGATAAAATAAAATGAATCGCAAAAAATAGTAGACATCTGGGGGTTCAAACAAAGCATAATTAAATTCTTTGTATTTTTTTACTTTATTTTTCCTAAATATGTTGATGTATTCCATATTGTTTGTAAAAAAAATATACAAAACTTTAGAGAAAATTTTAGTCTACTTAGCTTAGATTGTAATAATACGGAATGTGTATACTGCATCAGATAAAAATAGTTCATATTAATGTCGTTGTGTATTCCGCCGTAGTAAAAAAACACAGCTTTCGCTGGAATAACACAGTCAAAAACATAACAATAACATAAACATGAGGCAAGTATGACGTCATAAATTTGCCACTGCCTCAGTGTATACATGGACTTGTACGCTTCTACGCAATAGCATTTCTGCCGCATGGAAAATTCTAGTGTTATACGATAAGCCATGAAAAGCATTTTTTAAGCTAGGGGAGGGAAAACAAAACGCAAGTCGCTAATCCCGTATAGATAATGTTCCCGAAAAGGTTACTTTTGACACAGATGGTTGAAATACTGAAGTTTATTATACTTCCATCCACAAAAACATCCTCGCTGTCACAATTACTCTAAAACGTGTATAGAAATAGTCTAAGAACAATGAAATTTAAATATCAATTTTAAGAGTTGAAGGTTAAACTAGATCATTATTATAACAACATTAAAAAGACGTTTAAATGTTCTTTTGATATTGAGCGATAATTTATATAACCATATGTCTTCATTAAATTGTCAACATAAAATTAAATACCACGCATACCAAGGCTGTGGAGTCACAGTCGTGATTAATATTATTTTAGCCGGAGTGAAGTCGAAATCAGCTGACTCCGACTCTTTTTAATATATATTTTTTTTTTTTTGTTTTTGAACGAATGTAATGATATTTATTTTTCACATTATTCACAGATGGCGTGGATATTACCAATTATATATTTATTACAATTATGACGTAATGATATTACTCGTATATAATGCAACTTAAGTCGGACTTTTACAAATTGTTAAAATCGCAGTTTGAGATTTTGAAGCCTCTTTTGGACCTAGTAAGTCTCAAAATCAAATATGAATTAGTAATCAATGTTGTAATCCAGGCTTAAAATACAGAAATATGGTTTAATTTGATTTGATACCAAATAGATTTATATGTAATAATATATTATTTAAACGTTTTAAGCTTGTAAAGCTTAAGTGAAAACTCAAATCAAAGATATTTAGCTATTCATGTAAAATGAAAACATTGATATTTAACAATATGATGAAGATTTACTCACAACTGTCGTTCGAACACTTCAGTTAAAAAATAAAACTCTTTTTGAGAGTAATTCAAGCCCACAAAGTTAAGCCAAACGATTTGTGTAAAATGCAAAAGGAGAATATACTAACGAGGCAGGTCGCTGCCTAACAGATTTCGGCCGCTTGATTAATGCCGTTGATGTAGTAAGTGGAAAGTAATCCAGAAATATCTTTGTCACCGTTCCAACAAAACGCTCTCGCTATTCGCTATGTTGATTTAGATTAAGTTCCGCGAGCTCCTATATAAACCCATTTTTCAAAACTTTAAAAGCACGCTTGTTTACAGAACATATATTTTTCACCATCACACTCGTAAACGATGAAAGTCTATCATGTCATAAGCGTGCCTTCGGTCTATGAACATATTTCAAAAATTTATGAGAATTTGTAAAATGTCATCAATGCGTAGCGAGTTGATATGCAATATTAAGATTTGATTGACTTCTTATGTAATAATACATTTATCAGTGGCAGCCAATTTGTTAAATATTTCTATCCTTTCATCAACATTTTGTTTTGTGTACACTATTTCATTTTAAAAAACACCTACTCAAATGAAACTTTATTCAATTTGTAATGGTTTTTTTCCACTTTCAAAATTCATAACCAGCACAGTATTAAAGTTGGCAAAAAAAGTAGTATAGGAGTTAAGTTAATTTCTCACGAGGATTAATATGACATTTATTATAAAGCATCGTTGAGTTTTTTCACGCGTTCAGGTTGCGTCTTTCGTCATATTTTTATGTCGGAGAAAATGCATGGATGGACTCCAGATGATCGCTTGCAACGAACATACAATATATGAATGTAAATACAATTTTCACGACGATTAGTAAAATCTCTCTTGTATCAATAGTCAAAAGTTTTAGTGACGTGTTAAAGATAGAATATCAATTCAGAATCATGGCTTGTATAAAAAATATTATATGTAATTAGTAGTTGTATATTTTTATAGTAAATTAAAGCATAAAGCATCATTTTGATAAATATATTAAATTTCACAAAGTTTTTACATGGAACACGGAAAAAAAGCTGACAGATAATTAACATTTTTTTTGCAACTGAATACTCAAATAATTAGACCAGTGGTTCCCAACCTTTTTCGTTCCACGGCCCCCTTAATCTGAAAAAAAATAATCCGCAGCCCTCCTCAATTGTCTCCGTAACTCGTTTTTTTTTTAGCTCACCGACAAATTCGAAATCCTCGATTTGCTATAGTTTTTCCCCGAATCCAAATTTCTCACTCCCACATTTCCGTGGCGACCCCCAATATGGGAAAAACCGATTTGACAGACTTAAATTTATAGATATTTTTACTTTCTTCTGAATTTCGCGGCCCCCAGGTTTGGGAAGCGCTGAATTAGACAACACTTAAAAAAATGATTAGGTGTTATCTAAAATAATGTTTTAAGCGTAGAAACTATGTAGGAAATCTAATAGGTCTTGAGACAGTAGTGTTTTTTAAATAGTGACGGAGTTTGGTTGGGCACAACACCCTTGGTATGATGGAAATTTTGTTAAATAATGTTAATGTAACCATATCATATACACATGATTCAACGCTGAGTTTGCGTAAACAAAATACGGTGGATTACCATGTACCCTTGTAAATTGTAGTTATCTTTCATAACGGATGACGAAACACCTCTGTTATAATGGCGCATGAATGTAATCATTTTGACACCTCTACTAAATTCATATCAAAAATTAAAAGCATCCTTTCTACTCGTATGTATATTTATATACATATATAAAAAATAAAATAAAAGCTTTTTTTAGGAATTCTCAAATATTGTTATGGTTGAAATTGTCATGAACTTAATAATGACTACATAATTTCCGACCAAATGTGAAAACAGCCAAAATCATAATGGTGATTAAACATAGTAAAAGCTATGAGTCATCACTTGTTCACATTATTATGTGCGTTAATTGAAGTTAGCAACAGCTTTGACAAGACCATGTTGGCCAAACATTTATCTAAGGGATAGGCATAAATAAGGTCAACAAGAGCCACATTTTGGATTTATATATATATATATATATATATATATATATATATATATATATGAAATGGTATATAAGAGCCACATTATAATCAAATAATCATAGTAAAGTTTAAAATAAATTATATCAAGAGAGATTGGAAGCCGCACTTAATGTAATGAAAAGCCGAGTGTTGTTCTCGAGTCCACATTGGCTCACGTCTGATCTATCAACAAAATATCGTACATCTCTTAATATGTTGTAGAAAACAAATACTAGTTTAAATTGGTTTGTGAAATTACACATTTTTTGTATAATTTTCACGATTAAAAACCGTATTCACTAAAAAAGTTGTTTTAATATAAATTCAGACTAGCCTAGTCGTTTGTATTAGTCTTCTATATCGAGATTGTACAGTAATTAAATTGTTTAGTGAGTTATTGGCGGCAAGAATGAATGAAAGTTAAAATAACACCGCAAGAAATAAAGCACACAGTTCTTGAGTGTTAACAAGCAAGTGATGAAAGGGGAATTAACCTTGCCGATGAGTAACACGGAGCTGCGTTGACATGCTGAGTAAATAAAAGAATCTAGAACGAGTCCATTTTCTACAAGCCAGCCATATGGCCAACTGCACAAACAAATGTTAAAGCTTACTTTACAAACAAGTTACGTGGCTTACCTAGCTACAAAAATCCCATGCAAGTATAATTTATGCTAGGTAACGGAAGTCAAGTTCATAACGTGCACTCAATAAAAATGCATATTGCAGTTTGACGTAATACATATTTTACATTTACTTGACAAATGCAAAAATGTATACATATATAAAATTTTAAACATATTATGTGTTTATAAATTTTTTATTGCAATGACTTTAATAAATAATTTTAGCAA
This sequence comes from Himalopsyche anomala, assembly GCA_031772345.1. Lineage (NCBI taxonomy): Eukaryota > Metazoa > Arthropoda > Insecta > Trichoptera > Rhyacophilidae > Himalopsyche > Himalopsyche anomala. Next base: position 18,935,380 of record CM062821.1, on the reverse strand, counting down.
TTATTATTATTGAAAGAAATGAAAGTATAGTTGAAGTTATTCTTAGATCTGTTTATTACTCTGTTTTTTGATGATTAATATTATATTCCCCCCTCCCACCCATCCTATCTTATGAACGGGGCGTATCGAGGGTGATTAGGTTACCACTAGTCCTGTCCAAGCCCTATCCTTCTATCCCTACTCTCTTTGGAAAAAGAGAGATTGGACAACTGAGTAACAAGCAGTTCTCGTTTAAACACTTATGTTGAGATAAACTGATGGCCATAGACTAGTATACTTAGGACTGTGACTTTTTCTTTTAATTTGCAATACTAACTTCTTTGTGAATTAATGTTATACAATGACAAATGTAGGTATTATAGCTTTAAGATAGATTTTTTGTGTTATTTTAAGTATACTAGTCTATGGCCATTAGTTTATCTCAACATAAGTGTTTAAACGAGAACTGCTTGTTACTCAGTTGTCCAATCTCTCTTTTTCCAAAGAGAGTAAGGATAGAAGGATAGGGCTTGGACAGGACTAGTGGTAACCTAATCGCTCTCGATACGCCCCGTTCATAAGATAGGATGGGTGGGAGGGGGGAATATAATATTAATCATCAAAAAACAGAGTAATAAACAGATCTAAGAATAACTTCAACTATACTTTCATTTCTTTCAATAATAATAATTGCTAAAATTATTTATTAAAGTCATTGCAATAAAAAATTTATAAACACATAATATGTTTAAAATTTTATATATGTATACATTTTTGCATTTGTCAAGTGAATGTAAAATATGTATAATATGTGTATCAATAAGATAATAAAATTATGTTTAAAGTACTGTGTTAATCAATTTGCAATTTTAAATGTTTATATGCATGGTATTTCCATTTAATATAATCAAAAATATCATTGTGTGTATAGTATACTATTGCGCGCACGTTGAACTGCACAATCTCAAATATTAAGGGGGCTGAAAATAACAACACTATGACGTTGGCTTAAAATAGCTTATATTATATACGAAGCGTTGCAGTTTTGTAAACCTGCTTTTTTAAACAAACAATGTTATTAGATATTTACATTGCACGAAAGATATTTTTCATATAAAGTGATATTGTCTGATAAATAAAGGAATGTCTACACTATAATATTTTTTAAATATTAAGGATCCATTTTTTCCATTGTCATGTATCAACTCGAATATTAGAAACCAGATTACCAAGTTGAAAAATTGGCTTTTAAATGTTGAAAATTTAGCTAAAACCTGAGTTTTGAAAACAGACAAGCCCCATTATTTCTGACTATGAAGCTTATACTCTAAAATTTAAAAAAATCATTTATATTTTTATAGAGAACATGTTTATGATTTCTTACATTTTTTTTTATTATTATTTATTACAAACGATATATTTTTTTTCCTATTGTTCTTAAATGATCCGTTGTTAACAAAATCTTTTTTGTGCTTTTTAAACTAGATTTCATGATAGCTTAAAGTATTATTAGCCTTGTTGTTCAATCAGTTTTTGCAATAATAATTGTATTTGAACGATAAAATTTTTCAAATATAAATGAAATAAAACATCAAACCTTTAAAAAACATTTTTTCATTTGCATTTAAATATGTCCATATATTGATTCAAAATGAATCGGACTGGAATTTCAGTGAAACATCAGCAAAATGTGTCAAACCAGTTGTAAAAATGGTTGCATTATATTGTTTTGTGTGAAAAAAGTCAAGTGATGTGTGCAAGTGCCGAAGCCAACTATCGAAAAGCGCCCAGAAGGATGAGAAACCACATTGTGACCTGGATTCTTCTGAATATTTTGACAGGTGAGACTCGCGGTTTCAAATTTTACCCTAAATTATTTCACTTTTAAGGTGTTAAATGTCAATAATTGATGGATAGGCATTATACTAATAAAAACACAATATTTCTTTTTACTTTATTCCACTTTATTTAAAAGGTTAGGACCGGTTTCGCTCATTGTTTTTATTAACTAAATTATATGTTTTAATTTTAGTCAAAAGCTATTTGTAATAAATACTTAATTTAATTATTCATGTATTATTACTAAGTACAAATAATTGTCTTCCATAAAATTCACTGCAACATGTCTTAATTTTTAAATTGAACATTTGCAGTATACATTAGAATTACATAAAAAATTGGTAAAAAAGAATTATGTAAATAATATTAAAATGAGGAATGTTGGATGTTGTATTGAAATTTCTTCTACTTTTTCTAAAAGTTTCTTTGAAAAATATTTAGACTAGGATTATTGTTTTGGAATTAGGAATTCAAGCCAAATAATAACTTTCTTCTAATCAACATTGTTAATCGTAAACAGTTTCTTCTAATCTTTATCGAACCACACTGTTGTGTATTGTTGAAATTTCCATCATTGGCTGATTGTTGAAAAGCTATCTTATTGCTAAATAAATATTTTTTTGTTACTCCGGAAGTGTTATTTTATTATTTAACTTTGAATTATTTGCTAAAAAAGCAAGTAATTCAAACTCATTAAAAGTGCCAACAATCGATTCATGGTGGAAAGAAATGAAAAAACATATTCAACACATTTTTATACAACTTTTACATGCTCTTTAAAATCACAAAGCTTATTATAAAGGATAAACTTCCTTGCGTGTAACATATTTTCTTCTATTCTTAATCTATCTCCATTTCAAAATTTGGTAATACTTATTTTATACAAACAATCCTTGATCATTTTTTGGGAATGTGTGTCTGATAAAGGAATTTATTCAAGTGTTCACGAAGTTAATAATGCTATTAGCCCATAGGTTTTAGATCACGCTTTCGTTTGTCTTGTAATCCAATATCATTGTTAATGAGATTTTTTATGTGTTTGAAAACCTGATATCTACTTAAAAGGGTAAAAATAGAAGGTGGGAATATGACTTTTATAGGCAAACGTTTTTGCGTGCTGATGACCCTTCTCCATTAGTGGGCTCAAACAGTGTTTGTTTGTTTAGCTTCTTTACTTAATGCTGGTAGAAATAAAATTCATTGGATCAAGTATTACTTGCTACATAACTATAGACTTGCTACATATCAGAAAATACCTCAGAATAAATTTTAAACATATTTTAAAGTTGTTTTATAAGAAACTAATAAATCATTTAAATAACTAAAAGCAAAATATATATTAATGTAATATGGTAAAATGGAGTTCTACCAAGTAAATGTCAAATCAATAAATATATAAATGTATGAAATTGATACGTGAATGTCAGATATAATTTGTGGTATAATTGAATTTACCCGATTAGCTATGAGAGACAGACTCTTTAATAAGCACGATGGAATATAAGTTTCTTGAAGTCCAGCTAAATAAATAAAATCAATTTACCATCGCTTGAAAAATTACGATTATTCCATTTATTCTTATAAAAAATACCAACTTTGTATTTTTTATGATCGATAGTGATTTTTTCAATGGGTTCAGCATTTTTTTTTGCCTCACCTGTCAAAACTGTCAAGCTGCTTATGCAAGGCAAACAGGTAGAAACTTCAATGTTAAAATTAATGAACACGTACAATTTCTAAAAAGCAATAATTTTATAGAAAATGATTGCCAATTTAAATGAAAGTAAAAATTCTGAAGTATAAACAAGAAACGTCGTTGGCTTCAGTTACGGAGGTCCCGGGTTCGAATCCCGGTACGGACAGTATTATAAATTGATTTTTCAATCGATTTATGAATTTCTGTTCAAAGGCATGGATGTTTGTGATGTCTTGAATTATCTCCTCTCAACCATCCTATCCTATGAACGGGGCGTATCGAGAGCGATTAGCTTACCACTAGTCCTGTCCTAGCTCTATCCTTCCATACATACTCTCTTTGGAAAAAGAGAGGTTGAGCAACTGAGTAACAAGCAGTTCTCGTAGAAACACATATGTTGAGATAAACTCCATTAGGAGTCCATATGCTTCACATTGAGAGCGGACATGGTTAAAAAAAAAAAAAAACAAGAAAAAATAAAGGCTAAAGAATGAATAGCTTGAAGTTTTTTTTAATTGATAAAGCCATTAATAGAAAGAATACATAAATTAGTAAACAATATTTTGAATAAGATAGATGGATCACCAATGTTTAATTAATTTCCATTGGGATTTACTGCACCTTATGTTAATAATCAATTAGTTATGGCTAATTAGTACTATAATTGTTAATATCTTACTGCATCCAGTAGAAAAGGACATAAGCTTTAATTTATTATTTGTAACTAACGAATAAGATTGATTTTTAGTTTATTCTTTACTTAAATTTAAGCCTTGCACTGTTAAGTCTGACGATGCTTCTCAAAGAAACAAAAGACGTACCACATTTTTTAATACAACAATTGCAATAAAAAAAGTTATCAAAGTTTATTAAAATTAATTATCAAATTATACGAAATATTTATGTATAATTTTTAATAAAAACGACGTAAAAAATACACATCCAATTTATCTGCAGCAAATTAATAAATGAATTTAATATAAATTGATATTATTTATTCTGCCAGTTTTTACCTTAAAAACCAGTTTACTTAACCGAAAGAAAAGTAGTTGAAGGTTTTATTTTGAAAGAATTTTTAATATTATATGTTTTAGATCACAAAACAATAGATTTCGCCCACCTACCGAAAAAGAGTTAACAAAATGCATTAATTTTTATAATTACAATGCATGGAACGTGACGGTAAAATTTGGATACGAAAATATAATTTGCATTTAAAGTGTATTTTAACGATCAGAAAAATTTTAAGAGTGCTGTTAGACACAAAAGCAATCTTTTTGAAAACAATAATAGCCGAGCTTTGCTTATTTTTGCTCGCATGCAAAATGAATCACCGTCTTTTGACTTCGCTCTCATAATAACAAATACATGCGTCAGTAATAAATCAAAACTGTTCCACAAAGTCCAAATGACTTAATCTTACATGAGCGATCATAGTAACCGAACACTTCTCACGATCTCAATTTTCCTCGGCGTAAATATAAGAAAAACATAATTATCATAATACGCACCAGCGCATGCGTTATTCGCTCAGCAGAGATAAGATGTTAAATAGAAGACCAGTATTTACAGAGTCGGAATTAGTTATACGAAAGCCAGGGCGTAAAGATTATTTATGTAAATTTATGTAATACGTATTTTCTAGCATCCGTATTGTTTTACTCAAAATTTAGATGCTTTTAGCTTAAAAAAACAAAAATCCTCCGCATAAAATCTACAAGCAGCATGTTGTTGAATTTCACAAAATAACATGACCATTTACCATTCCATCCAACCTTTGTTTTGCTTGCCATAAATTCTAGGTTATATTGTTTTTTTACTTGAAAAAGTAAATACAATTAAAAACTCCCAAATATTCTTTTTTAATTTAAAATTTAAACGTTTGTCAAAGCAAAGCTGTAGCGATAAGAAACCCACTAAATTATCGTAGAGCTTCATTTTTAAAGGCAAACTATTTATTCAAATTACACGAATATATCATGCCACGTCATTTTCATAATATTTTTGAGGAATGTACTAAAATTCTTTTATATTTCAGAAATAATTTTGATTATTAAATAACTGGTATTTTATTATGAAAACCATTTTTTTAAAGATATAAACAGAGAAAGGTTGAACAATAATTAGCATATTCGGTTATTCTTTGTTTATATCAACCATCTCACTTGTGATGTATTTTCCTATTTGTTTTCGATCTAGGGGAATACTTTACTGATTCCCTTTCGACTACGTCATGTTTGATTTTAACCATATTTGTCTGTAACGAAACAAATAAATTTACTACGTCAATTCAAATCCGATAATTGAATGTACGCGTCGAATGCTAAATTGAGATATATGCGACTCTGGAGAGTTGTTAAGTAAATGTATGTTTTATTTTTGTGAGAAACCTAAGGAAATAAATAAACAAGGCAATGAAAAGTTTGCGTACACGAATATGTTTATAATTTTAAACATAAACAGTAAATTTAATAAATAACTATCCATTTAAAATAACGTGTTGTCCAGCAATGTTTTAATTTAACACACAGTTCGCCCTCACGTACACACTACGGCTTACTCGGAGGACACAAAATGGCTGAATATAGCCAGCTTCGAACAAACGTTGGCATTTTTACGAGAATACCGTCGGCCGCAAAACTTTAACGATATATTTATAAAACCGGGGCTAATGGGCCGTGTAAATTTAATAGTTTACCGCTGGTTTCAAATTCCGCGGTTGGATATAAATTTATATTTAATGCAGTTTATATGTTATTGGCAAATTCAAACCAGATCGGCGCAATTATGGGCTACTACAACTGCGATACGTATAACATAAAACTCACACAATGTGTCAAAACATTTTCGGCACACAGATTTTCTAAATCAAGTAATTCGAATTTTCGTTTTTTAAGTTTGTTATTTTGAAAGCTTCATTAATAAGTTATCATAAATGGTATTTTTCTTAAGAATTTAAATGTCAATATTATAAAAGATCTTTAAGTTTAAATCTGTTATGGTCTTAAACGTCGAATACTCAGAATGACGAAAATATCTGAAATATTATTTCGCTTGTATTTTTATACCTAATTAATTATTGAAAATCAAGCATTTGTGCAAAATCAAAAAATGATGTACAAATCCGTTAATAAGTTACTATCCACAAATACAAATGAGGTAGATTTTTGGAAATGAAAATTAATATTTTACTAAAAGGAAATCATTTGAGGGTACAGTTTTGTAGCTACTAGACTGAAGATATCATTGAGCATTTTAATATTTGTTATACAAAAATGATATCTTGACGTCTTGTTTTACAACATTAATGTAATATAAGTAAATAGAATTTATTTACAAATAGAGAATTTTAATAGTCTTTTCTAAAAACATCGTATTCAAAATTAAAAAAACCCACATTGTACTAGAATGAATCAAAAATTATATGAAACTATTAGATGAAGTATATGGTAAAAAGTAATTGTTAGAAAAAATTGTTTTTGATGATGTTGGCTGACGATCAAGGAACAATTATAATACGAGCAGTAAATACTTCTTAAAAGTCTCACAGAAAACAAATTCATAAAAATGAATGCCTGAATGTTGGGAGGTTATAGAACAATGTTATATTTAACTATCGATGAAGCTCCTCAACGACTGTATGTGAATAGAGAGATAGTGGATAAGCCACGGTGGTTTAAATGTCTACAAGCAGATACAGATTTCTTGAGGCTTAGAAACTGGTGAGAGACCCCTGTAAACACACGGGATTGAGGGCGAATTCTGGAAAAAGTCAAGAATCACAGTGGGTTGCATTATTGGTGATTATTCAATAAGAATGTTGCTTGTAAAGATTTTTAAAAATACTACAGATATACAGTTACTGTTTTATTATTTTATATTTAATATACGCTTTATTTTAATTAAGGATTAGTAAGTCTATTACATTTAACATTGATTTGAACTGTCAAATAAAATAGCTAGGTTCATAGCGAAGTGGCTAACGTCTTTGGTTTCCTTGAAAAATCTCACGGGTCTAAATCCTAGTAAGAACAGCATTTTTTCAAATGTTTTATCGATTCCTATTCAAAAGCATGAAATGTTTGTGATGTCTAAGAATTTCCTACCATCCTTCCAATCCTAAAATAACGGAGCGCAGGGAAAGCGATTACCTAACTACTAGTCCTGTTCTATCCTTAATCTATTCTTAAAATGAGATAGTTTGAGTAACTACTTAAGAAGCAGTTATCGTATAAATACTTCTGTTGAGATACTTCAATTCAGGGGCCATGTGCTTCACATTGAAAGCGGACATGGATTTAAAAAAACTTTTTCGAATCAATTGTTTTAGCTGCAATTCATTTTATATATGTTAAACTCAATTTCCAATCACATCCTATTGTTGAATTGTGTTGTAAGTAGTGTATTTATGCCTTTTGCTTGAAGTAAATGTTTTTTTCTAAATATAAGAAAGCCAAAAGTTAGAAGGCTTATCAGAAATCTTACACAGTGTATCACGGTTCAATTGTTAAGAACGCGTATGCTATGTAGAGTAATGAACTTTTATCGTGCTATAACAATCTTTTTAATTTGAAATTAATAAGAGTGCTGGGTTAAAAAAATATTCTTGGGTGACTTACAATTGACAAGTCTTATAACATTGTGTTTACAAGGTTGTCAATGGCCATAAAATTATCTTTCAAAATGTGAGGCATGCATGCCTCATAAACTATGCCGTCTGTAATAATCTGACATATGTAAAGTTCCGGTCGTTAATGATTGAACAACCCATCCCTAACTATTATCCAAATGTTTTCCACTAAGTCATTAACGCTTGGGTTAAGGATGGCGGAATGCTAAATTTACTTATTATTATAGCTCTGTTAACGCTAATTACTATCGGTGTCAGGATTATATTATATGATGGAATATTTTCGGAGCTTACTATAACAGTTACAAGTAAATACTGTTAATAAGTAAGAACTAATGATTTATTCAAAAAATAAATAACATTTTTTAAATAATTCCACTTTTATTTAAATTTCAGTTTGAACTGATGCTTGACCAGAGCAAAATCGGTCCTGGTCATGTTAAAGAAATGTGAAATAAGTACAGTAGTTTTTGAATATAATGATTTTCCACCGAGTATTGAGAGTAAGCACATTATAAGTGATTAATGATTTATTAATTATAAGCAGAATGAATGTATGCCACTGCAAAATTTTGAAAGCTTACATTGCCTAAAAAAGCTAAAAATGAATATACATACAAAATTATATAGAATGTGGTAAAAAGTAATAATCAAATTTTATCGATATTTAACTAACAGGCAAATCAAAAGTTCTTTCCCATTCATATTATTTTTTATAAAATCTAACCATGTAAAATAAAGTTACATTTGTGTGGATTAAAGTATTTATGAAATATGATAATTTTCAGTTAACATTATCATATAGGCAAAAAACTGAAGCAGAATATTATTCTAAAATTACCAATTATGTTATTGTAATTGTTATTTTTTTTCCGTATCACTAAAGGTGTTGTTGTGGTATTAACAACGATCTGCATTAAACATTTAATTGAGTTTATATAAATCTGTTGATTACATCTTAAATTTTGTGTATGTGAAAAAAAATCACTTCTGTTATGTTCACTGTTACTTTTACTACGCCATGATACTTAAATTCATAACTAAATTTGTGAGGATTTATTTAATATATTTTTTTAAAAGAGCATACAACTACTTAAAATGATACAAAATAAAATCTTGGAATAAAATACGAAATTGATTGACAATTGATAAGAAAAAAATAATCAAAAGAATTTCGGATAGCATAAATACAAAACAAATAAAAAATTAAGATGTTGTAATTCACTTAAAAAAGAAAAAAAATCTAGAAACTTTATTGTCCTACAATCATGACAGCGTTTTAGTTTTTTTAAAGTTCTTATAGCGAAACTACATGTTGGTTAACGAGGCTTTTGGATTGAAGCCAAGCCCGAGTGATGGAGTCAAAGATAGAGCTGTAACGGTGTGACAAAGCGGAAAATCGTATGGAATCCACAAGCTTTTAGGATTCTAGCGGAAATAGCTATAAAAATAATGTCGTCACTTAAATGAACTTATTTTCTTGACGTCACCGGTAAAAAAATTATATTACTGTATACACTTTTAAATAAAATTGTTTTATTCGAAGCGTTTACTATTTCATTACGAATTCAATATATTTTTTAGTGGTAAGCCAAGAGAACAACATACGTAAGAATTTTTTTTTTTTTAATTAAAAGTTCATTAAAAATAAAAATAAAACAACACGATTTGTTTCAACGATGCCATATTCAGTATAAAATCTTTTTTGCGATTATTAAAATTGGTATCTCGCTCTAAAGTTACAGGATAGTAATTGAAATAAAAAAAATGCCGATTAAAATAACAAATCATCTTTTTTTGTTGTCAGCAGAATCTTCAAAGACATTGATATTCTTATTTCAAGACTAAAATAATTTAAAATATGTACTCTTAAATTCATTTGTCAATATATTTAAGCTAATTAATAAGTGAAAGCTAAATTTAATTAATTCAAGTGATACTAGAATAAAGTTAATAAACCGTTTTTTGTTCACACAACCTGTGTAAATTTTAAGCACGCTTACCAAAGACTTTTATTGAGAAAGGAACAATTATGTAAAAAAATTATCAGTACACATTTACGGTAAATAAATTTATGGGCGGCAATCTCGCGACATTTACAATGCAATTAACACGACTTGACTAATGAGCGGCCCTGGCAGAGTGTCAAGTCTAAGCAAGAGACGTCGAGACGCTTCGCTCTTGGAGGAAGGCATTCCTTTAACTCGAAAAGTGTCCTTATTTATACTTATGTCCTTAAAGAGTGCATCTTAACATGGTTAATGAGTTAAAGCCCAAATTTTTGTCAGTAATGCTTCATTTATTTAAAAGGCGTATGTTTACAAAAATTTGCTTGATTTGTTGTACTAATATTGTCATTATTTTAAATTACCATAATAAACATAATATGAAAGTATTATCAAAAAAAAAAAAAAACGACAAATATTCTCAGAAATACTATTAACCTTACAAAGCAAAGCAATCCTATTTATTTACGGCTTTTTAGACTATCTTCGCTTAGTGATCTTTTAGTGTTGGAAAATACTTTGTGATATGCTCTGTAATCAAAAATTATTACTAACGTTATATAAGTACATATGAATTGATCTCTTTTAATGCCATAAATATTTTATATTGTAAAAACAATCTAAGATTTCCTTTATAATATAATATTAGAATGTAGCGGAAAACTTTCCAAATTATCTCAAACGAAAACTTACAAAAAAAAAATGTTTTGTCTGAGTAGACATTTCTGCAACATAAGAAAAAGTAGAAAATAATATAAACTCTTCTTGTCGTATTATGTTTCCATAATGCGGGTTATATTTGTTTGAATTTACTCGAAAATTTAGTTAATAACACAAAGTTAAAATTAACAACGTTTTGTGGATATGAGAAACATCTGAACTTAGGTGACAAAGACGAATTTTGTGGCATAACTTTTCTAAAGTATATTATTTACAGTTGAAATGAACAGTCATAACAATTTCCCAGTAGAACACTTCATGAAGTGTATCTCTCTCGAAAACAACGACGTGTTGCGTAAAATTATTGTAAAGTAGAAATATAATTATACATGTTGTAGTAAAAATGTTTTTATACTTCCCAGTGTTGATTGTTGGGTAATTGTTGTACAATTGTCCATTTGACTTAAGAGACAGGATAAAGAAATAATAAATGACTAGGTATAGTGAATTATGTAAACAGTTTGCTTCTTTATGAAAAGCAGATACAATAGTTATTGTACGAAGTTAAATAAGCCAATCTCGCAACCGAGTGGTCGATTTACTTTTATGCTTTTAATTTTCTTGGTTGTGTTGTCATTAATGCAAATGTAAGTATCTCACTATTTGTATTTTTCTTACACTATTCTTATTTTTTAACTTGTTTTATAAATACTGTCTGAGTTGCTTTACATGTATAAAAAAAATACAAATTAAAATTAATGAATGACGTTAAGTGTTAAAATTATGTTATATACGACTAAACGGTTGGATCCGGTGAATATTTTCATTGGCGATTGATATATATTTTTTTATATAACTAAAGTACTTAAAAGCATATTGTGTTGGTAATTAATCTGAAAAAAGCTAGTCATCCACGTACTTATCTAAAATGCGTAGTAAGGCGTAATCAAGCATACGTTCGCTTCACGAGCACGCTTTTGTAAAGATATTAATGTGAAATATACAGCTGATGCCCATTTTTGAGTGATTATTCAAATCACCAGACTTTGTTTATACTGGACACACATTTTGTATATTAAAATTTGACTCAGGCACCCGAATTGTACACAGTAGCGGTATTTAAAAAAATATCCGTACTTTTCATCAAACTGTAAAAAAAGAAAAACTATTTGAACTTTAAAAAACTTATTCGATTTACGGTTAACTTAACTTTAAAAAAAATTCATAACACTTTTAAAATTTTGATAATTTTTTATTTTTTATTTAAACCATTTTCCTTAAAATGTTGCGCTTCCTAAGAAAATCTGATTGATAAACATTGTAAAAAAGTCGAAAGTACATATATAGTTAACAAGTCGATCATCACAAAAAAATCAAAAAACCTCCATCACCTGATACCTGACCATATTACATATTTGAAGCTTAAGTAAACCCAATTGAAAAAGTATACCTTCATCAAAACAAAAATTATGTCGATGTTTTTATTTATAATGCAAAAATAGAAAAAAGAATGGTTGCTTATTAACGCTGTTCATTTAATAAAAAGATAATCATTTATTTAAAAAAATAAATGAATATCTTTTTGATATTAAATGAAACACGCACTACTTATTATTGTAAGATGCATATGACAAAAAAGCAAGTTGCATTGAGTTATTTTCGTCTAATCGCTGAAATATTTTATGGGTGAAAAATTATACAACATAAGTGCGAAGCTATTCTTCGCTGGAAGCTGTATTATATACATATCCAATATAAAAGAAAAAAATCTTTGATTATTGAAATATTGAACTCTCATTTATTTTATAAAAGTGGTTAGAAACACCACTGTTTGAGATTTAAAAGATATATGCTTGTTATATAGTCGTTCGGGGCTTAATGGCGAAGCTTTTATTTTACGCGTCGACCAGTCTGTGGCATGAAAGCCTTTTGCAAAGAGAATTAAAACGCATTTACGCGACTTGACAAAGGCTCTTTTGCGTAAAATAATTTCCGCTTTTTTCAGCAACGTAAATTTCTTTGTGATTTAGTGTAAAATATATTCTGAAAAAATATGATTAATTGGTTAAAAATACACTATACGCATTGATTTTATGGGTGTTTTTTTTTAAAGAATTTATTGAGTGCATTATTTTGAAGGTAAACATTTCAATCGTTATCATTGTGAAGATTTATTAATAATTCTATTATCTTTTAAAGTTTTTATGTAATAATGAGTGAAAAGTGTATTATTATTCGCTTTTTCTTCAATGGCAACTTGATATGTTTGTAAACATTTTTTTTCGCTTTCTAAAAGTGTTTTGGCGCAACTCATTTTTCTATCAGTTGGATTATTGATCCAAAGAACTTTTGACATATTTTTTTTGTGGCAGGAAAAAAAATGACTTTATTAATTATTTTAAATAAAGAAATATCTTATTGAAGTTGTTTTCTTTCTCGCTTTATTTATTTGCTTCAATAATTGTCAAAAGTATTAAAAAAAGGGTTAAACATTGGTACGATTCAATGATTTAAAAATGGAAATGAAAAGATTGTAAAGTGAAGATTTCGATTAAATATTTGAAATTTTATTAAAAGAAGAATGTATTTTTAATTGGGCCGCAGCTCGCCAGCAGTGGTATTAAAAAGTATTTAATCAATTAACAATTTAAATCGATGGGGTTGCTCATATCTAGGTCCTTTGGAGTTTTTAGACTAACCATTTGACGCTTCCATGTTATTATTATTAAAATAATTATGTATCACTCTGCAAGCCTCAGAGACAACGCTTTTTGCAATGAGAATTAATGAAAGGTCAAATAAAATAGCCACTGAACAGTGTGATAGGCATGTGTGTCGTAATGAATCACGAATAAGAAAGATCATTAATTAAACGTTTTAGAGACAAACAGTCATCAATTTATAAATTGGTCAACTGAACTTGATTTATTTTAAAATCTTTCTGTTAAATCATTAATTTGCTTTTATTTAAACTCGTACTTATTATGCAATTAAAAGAAATGCGTAAACACCAATTAAATTTAAATAACATTTTTGTTAGGATCCATGTATTGTGGAATAGTATGATGTAATTATAAATGTTTTTATAAATGATTTGAATTGAAAATGTTACATATATGTACATTGTTTTTATGCTAAAATATTAACAATTAAAAAAAGCCTGTTTTATTTAAATTTGGTGAAATTATTTTAAGTCAAACTATTGGAACTTAATAAAAAATAAAGTTGAGCTTCTAGTCAAAATAATATGTGTTAGTATAAAAATACATTTTTAAATATATCAACGTCGTCCGTTTTCTATTATATATTAAATGCATAGACTTTTTTTGTAAAATGTTAAAATAATAAAATAAACAACAAAATAACGAAAGAATTTTTAGAATAAAATCTTGAAACAAACACGACGATGTTCATAAAAGGTTAAATTATTTAGAAACATTCATTTCTTATGACGTCTGGAATAAGCCAATAAAATAATACTTTTTCTGTATTTTGCAGCTGATAGTCAACCCAGAAATAGTTTTACTGATGACATAATTAAATATACTAATGAATGTTAAAAATCGGTTGAACATATAATTTTAAGACCAAGCATTAACTTTATTTGATGTTCGTGGTGTAAGAAATTAGTAATACGATAAAAATAAATTTATTTGAATCATGAGACAAATAAAACATTTATCTTGTCATTTTTTTGTAAAGGTAAGTTACAATAGTTAAAAATTTAATATTTGTAAGTGAGCGGAGTTTAATAAGAGTTTGTATCAAAAACTTGAATTAAATGCAAATTGTGAGGAGTTTGCATTTTATTTCGTGAACAGTTTCCAAGTCATTTTCAGCAATTTAATTCAAGATGACTTCGCAAAGCAAACTAATTATAGGACGTTGCAGAAATCCAATCTTGAAAGTGGTGCAGGTAATTACAGTTTGCAATTCCCATTGCCTTTTGTGACTTAAGTTTTACGACAAATTAAGTTTTAGCGTGTGTCGGTCTTATTTACCTGCTTGTTTAATTAGGCCTTTCAGTAACCCAATTAGAGTATCTGATTTAATTTATTCGTATTTTTAAAAATCTATTTACCTTACCAATTTCTAGTACTTTAAAATAATACATTAAGGCTCAAACAATAAAATTTATCTTTTTCATGAAAAAATTGTGTTTGAAAGTTGAAACCTATCGTGAATGAAAAATCATTCAATATTGAACATTCAAATGAAAAAAATTGTTTTTTTTAAAAACGTTTTCGATTACAAGTTTTGTAATTTTTTTTATAAAAATAATATTCTACTATTTTCCAAGTATTTAACTGACCAGGCTGTTAAATCATTAAATCGAAGGAATCGTACACAAAATATTGTATTTTGAGACAATCAAAATTTTAAAGGTAAAAATATCACCTAAAAACAAGGCACGCCTGAAAAATAAATACACATTGTCCGTAACACATGAAGCTATTGTGACTGTAAAGTTAGCTATATCATTTTTTTTAAAGAAAAAATGTTATCTTACTAATTTCCGCGATAATTCACAGCTTATGCGTATTGCAAATTGGTTTTGTGTTTATGTCACAGTTAATGAATAAAATCTCGTCAACGTATACATTCACCAGCAGTTAAAGTAAAAACTTACATGCTATTAATTCACATTCACTTTGTTCAGTCAAGGTATGATTTAGCTAAGAAGAGAAGAAATGATAATACGGCTTAGGTTATGTTAGTATACTGACAAACGCTTGTCAAAGTGAAAATCACATAACTGCTAAGGTCAGGTTTGGTAAAGTTAGATATGTTTAAAAAGAAGAAGGCAAAAATTACAACAAAAAGGTTATATTTTTGAGGTTATGTAAAATGTCACATGATAATAATAAAAAAAAACTATTTGTAAAGAGTGACTGGCACATTGTGAGCTTACGCGTGATTATTTTTAAGTTGGTTACAATTTAGATACGTTAATTTAGTTAATGTGCACGTTGACTAGTTACGGCTTTAACTTTTTTCTCGTGTATACTGCAACTGTCTAAAGTAGACAATATTTATATTGACTTGTTAATTTATACATTGATGTAGTGACAAGTGCATACATACTTCTAACATATGTATGTATGTATATAAGTTCTGGCAGAGAAAACCTTTCACGTTGCTGTACTGTTTCACGTTGTCTGTACTAAGTATATCTAAAAATTCATAATTCCATCGGAGTAAACTTTGTCAACGAATTGTTTTTAAATAGGTACTACAATAAACACTAAAAAAGAGAAAAAGTTATATTTATTCGTAACATAGTACATATTTCATTCGATTTTATTTAATCTCTGAAATAAAAATTGTTTTCTTTTATAGCTTTTGATCTTGGTGTAAGTTTGGTTGGTTAAATTAATAACAAATGTTAACGGACCAATATCACGCAGTACGGTGCCAAGCTGTGTCGCTATTTCTAATAACTTTCAAAGATTTGCCGATTAAAGTTTCCTCATTTTTGCAAAGTAACCTGATGTATAAATTAAAGAAAGCGTGCTTTGAATGTTGTTTAAATGATCACATGCCACTATTACTATGTTTTTCAATATTGTTTCAACTTACACAATAAATTGATTCTGATTTGAAATAGACTGTTTGGAATGTTTGACGTTTCACAAGAAATTCTGTAAATTATATTTGTTATAAATTTTGGTGAAATAATATTTTAATCATTTGACACTGTGATCTGTTTTAAATCTGTAGTGTCATGTTTCTTAAATTCATTTAAGGAACCGCTCATAAACGACATAATACGATTTGAGGTATTTTTCAACCCCACTTCCCTAATATTAACGTTTCTTCATATATTGTTTGACCCCTTGTCTACATTTTTAAACTCCTTTAATTTTAAAGAAATTTTCCACAAAGTATTATTTTTTTGATATAAGTGAACGATGTTTTTATTCTCAAAAAAATATGTTATTTAATGAATACGGAAAATAATAAATAAAAGTAAAAATATTTAATATGAATATTTAATATATATCTTTAATATATAATATAAAAATATACTATCCAGAGAATTAGAAAACCAACCAACTCTCACATTTTACTATCGCTAGTAGTCGACGGTAGATTAGAGTTATTAATTTCGGAATAATTGTCTCATATGAATAAAAGTAAAAGCGCGCGGCGAAAACATTTATCTAAAACTAAATTTACAATATAATATCAAATAAATTAAGGGCGGGCGAAAATATTTATGTTTACTATGTACTTTAATATTTTTACCGTATTGTAATGGAGTTCTATCAAGTAAATGGCAATTTAATCAATAATGATACTTCTTTTATTGATTGTTTTTACTCTTATCTTCCTACGCCCAGTAGAAAGAACAAATCCGATCTTAATTTTGTAATTTATAATTATTTAAAAAGTATAATAATGTCCATTTTATAAATAAATAGACCCAAGGTAAGGTTTTATTATAAGTGAAACGAAAAGTGCAATTAAAATTTGCCAAATATAGTGGTAATTGAGTTATATGTTAAACATTTTAAGTGATATAAATATTTTATTTTCTCTATAATAAAGTTCTTATATAAAAATAAATAAACAGTACCAATGTCAAATTATCATGGAGTAAATTGCGATAGGTCTTTGACATTCACCATCACAATTGAAAATCTTTTGTTTGCTGTAATTTATATGCCAGACGTACGCAAACGACCATTGAAAAGTTTTTATGCCAACAATTAACTAGATACCTAGAGAAATGGTTTTTTTTTTGAGAGAAATAAATTTAAAAAGTTTCTCAACGATGAAATATCAAATAAAGTGCATTCAATTACCACTTCAAGTCAAAGTTTAAATTAACCGTCGTTTATTTTATAAATGTGTGGGTGTGTTTTCATTATGCTTATCTTAGCATCACGAAAATGACTCTCTTTGTTTAAAAACAATTTGTATACTATATGTGTGTATGTATGTATCCGCATGTGTGTGTACATGTACGGATATAGTATGGAGGAAGCATATGGAATGTGATTTGCAAAATAATGCATATGGAGTTCCCGTGAACTTCTTATCTCTGTAGTGATCGCGCCTTTCCGTCTGCGAACGACGGTAAGGGGATGCAATTTACAATTTTTCAAAATCTTTATCGATGAAGGAGACTGGAAGAACCTTGACGCTGGCGCGTCCTGGTACTTGAAGCTCCATAAATTTGATATCCAAAAAAAAAATAAAAAAAATCTTATTGTTATATTATTTTTAATTTAATGTGAAGAATATTTCGGTTTTGAAATCATTCCAAAATTCGATGATTGTAGCATTTTTATATCTGATATATCCTTTTCATGTTGTAACAATGTCATATAAAATGACATTGAGTTATAAAATACTAATTTGTTTTTATTTTTAAATTAATATAAAGATAAAGATAAAAAAGACTGAAGTTGCTTATTGCCAAACAACTCCATTCTTTTGTTTTAAGTAAAAAATCAAAAAGAGAATATAAAAAAAGAAAGCTGTTCAGTAATAAATACTAAGACAGCATGCTAGTTTTTGTGTTAACTTTTTTTTTAATTCATCAAAAATATTTTCGGCGTTACAGCTAATGTCAATGCGCCAAATATTTTTAAAGTTAAAAAATTATGCGAGAAAAACTTGATGGGAATTTATTTAAGACACTTGAGATCAACTCGAGGTAAATTGACATTGCAAACACCCATGTCTTAAGTATCAAATTTAAAATGAAAAATCTTAATTTGACATTTACCTTAGTGGTAATCAAACCCAGACCCGCCTGGCCGGTAGAGCAAACTCTTACCAATCAGTCCAATGCGGGTGATTTTATAACATGCAGACACTGGCGTGTCTAATATATAATCTATACAAATTACTAACTTCATCACAAACATAACAGCGTAGATTTGTTATTAAATTTTGTGCAAAAATACCGTTGTTAATATTTCTCTACGAAAATTTTGCTTCTCAGATTAAAAAATATATATAATATAGTCTGGAAAAAGACTTAATATAAATATTTCTACTTTGCTATCACCTGGTATCAGTGTGTAGAAACAAAGATCCTTTTTTACTTCTTATAAGTAACTGTAAAATAAATATTGCCATTGTTAAGATTTATTAAAAACTGTTTTGAAAGAGAACATTTGTGTATTATTAACAATATCAATAATTGAACTTTATTTGAAACAACCTATGAAATTTGGCAATATTATAAGCGGCATTTCTTTAAAAGAAATGTCATTTTGAATAATAGAGAGAGAGAAAATAATATTTGAAGCACATTTATTCAATAAATGGATCGAATGAAACTTCTTTAAATTCAAATAAATATAAAAATGAAGAAACGAAATGAATATTTCGACATTTAATTCTAAAACAAAAATAAGTATTGAAGCACTTTTTTTCAAAACGCGACAAACTTTTTATATTACAAAAAATAAAGAATTTATAAATGAATACTTTTTAGAAATTTGGTAAATTTGAATAAATGTCAAAAGCAATTTACAAATCAAATAATGGCATAGGCAAAAATTACATCAAGATAATATCCGGGCTCGGTGAGAAAATGTCAAACTCGATTGATTTCTTCAGATAAATTTGTAAAGTCACTTAGAGATTTTAATACAAATTTGACCTTCCTCTTAAATATAAACAAAAAAACACTCGTTTTTTTATCGCAGAAAAACTAATTTATCCAATACTTTTATCTGAAGAAAAAAGGCTGAAAACATTTTGTAAGCATATATTTTTAACGATGAAGCTTGTTCAGTGGTTGTCTAATAAACAGAAATTTTATATATTACAAGTTATTCGACCCGGCTTCACTTGGTATTTGAGATATGAACTAAATTAATATTATCACATCTTGTATTTAAAATATAATCATAGCTATGAATGCAAATACATTGGAACTTTTATATTCGTAATCAATCTATTCCTAGTAGAGTAAAGAACATGGAATATTACGAATATAGAAAACAATTGTCCCATAAGAAATAGCTGGAATATTTTAATCAGTTACTAGTTAGCTGTTAAAAATGGTGCAAATATGAAAAAAACTGATAGAAGCAGAAGAAGTGGAATGTAATTATTGTTAGAAATAAAAATTGCTTGATATCAGTTTATTCCAATTCCGACCACGGAGTATATTTTCAATAGAATCGAGAAGAATAAAATTCTTTGTTAAAATTAAAAAATAAATCACTTTTACTTCCAGTTACGTTGATCGCAAGCATTGTCAACTGGTGAAAATACTTGCAACGAGTAAAACCGATACTGATCTAAAATAAAATATGTGAAATTAGTTTAAAAGTATTTTTTCCATATAACAACGGTTAAAGTTTTGGTGTTTTTATATAAGAAACTAAAGCATTCTTTTTTTTATTTTTTCTTAAAATTAAATCATAGAATAGTTAAGATCGGTTGCTTTAATAACCCTTCGTCACCTTTTTATCAACTTAGTTATTCCTCTTGAGTAAAATTCTTCTGGATTTGATTTAAAAAAAATCAAGGATTGATTTTACCTGTGCTGTTGTACAACTTTTTTCCATTTAAATAGTCTTACAATGACCGAAATAAGTCAGATAATGATTGCCAGAAAAGTAGAAAGGTATGGAAAAAAATAAAATGCTGAATAAAATCCCAAATCAGTTTATTTTATTTATGTTAGGTTAACGTGGCCACATGTAGTCGCGAGTTTTTTTTTATAAAAACTGGTGTATACTTCAGATGTCGCACCCCAAAATCATCCTCGTGTGAAACAAATCCTTCACCATGGTGGGTTGGTAGACTTCTATGTTCAACACGA
The DNA here is from genome assembly GCA_031772345.1 of Himalopsyche anomala. NCBI lineage: Eukaryota > Metazoa > Arthropoda > Insecta > Trichoptera > Rhyacophilidae > Himalopsyche > Himalopsyche anomala. The sequence continues at coordinate 18,914,774 of CM062821.1, read as the reverse complement.
TCTCCATAGTGCTTTGGCGTTGATCAGTGTCAATTATAGCCTTTAGATTGTCATCATCTGACTTCAATGATCGCATTGTTTGTGATTTATTAGCCAATAAAAACACCCATATAGTAATTTTGTAAACCATTTCTGTGTAAGTCTATATGTAGTAAATGCTTAGGATGCTACTGTCGCACTATTGCTTTTAATGAATTCATGAATAAACAATGATGTAAAAAGATTTTATCGGAAGACCATCAAAAATATATAAAAGCTCGCTACTGTTTGCTGGTAATATCAAAATTAAATAGGAAGTAGGAAGAAAGCATCCAAAAACAATAACACTAATTAAAGGCAGCTACTATTCATCAGCTAGGAAAAAAATGCAATTGTAAGCATTCATTTATTGTTTTATAAAATTTATTTGAATTGAGAAGAATGGATATCAAACACCAAACATTCATTTTTTTATAAACTTTTTGAAAAAACTTTTTGAAATAATTTTAAGCCAGCAACAAGGAAAAGTAGTAAAATTTAATTTAATTTTAAAAGTATAAAAAATAAATGAAAAAGGTTGGAACAGAAATCCACAATAAAGAAACACCGATAAAAGATTGACACTGAAAAGGTCCCTGAAGATGCTTATATCTTTGTGTTATTCTCGTGATGTGCTTTTAAATTTAAAAATATATAAATTGCAGAGATTACCATTTATTAAGCTAAATTCATTTGTTTTCATATATATTAATTCTTAGCTATTTATACGTAGACATGACAGTATAACGCTTTTTTTGTCACGGCTGGAAGAAATATGATGACGCCGCTTTTAGGGTACAATGAGGTGTCTGAGTCTAGGGAAGATTTATAGTTGTTTACCCTCAAACGTATGGTGACAGTGCATTATGAACACAATTGTTAATGCGAAAAAATAACGATGAAAATCACTGCAAGACTGCAGGGGATGTTTTGGCTTAAGCTCGAATGCTATGTGACAGTTATAAATATAATACTGCAGTTCGATTAGAATGATTTTAACTTCTAAGATTAACGGTGAAAAGTTTAAAAAATTAAAATGCTTAACGCAAGAGCTGTAAAAAAAACACTAATATAAATAAAAAATGAGCAGAATTTGAAAAAAAAATATTGTTATTTTATTAAATGTTTTCATAGTTATTTTTAAATTGTTAAAGAATATTTTAGAGCATGAAACAATAGTTTGATAATGGATTAATCGTGTAAATTCAATCGCGTTGTTTTTGTTGTAAAAATACTTCTGTTTTACCAACTATATATAACATTGTAAAAAATACGACAAAAATCTACTCAGATTTCGCCTAGTTGTGTCTACATACATATCATTTAAATGAATGCATCGTTGCCAATTTATTGAACGCCCAAAAATTGCCTACAAAGGAAATTAAGTAACAAAAGTATATTGAGAACGTTGAGAACTTTTTTTCGATCTCGAATGATCTCGATGATATCCGTTTATTGTTTTGTTGGTCGTGGCCATTCAAGCAAAAATATCACTTAAATGAGGTAAGTGTTGATCTGTTTACATTGAAATTCGATTCCGTGATTCAGTTATTTAATCGCGTAAACATTGTATTTTTTAAACAAATTATCAAGATGGCTGTCCAACCACTACCACCTGTCATGCAACGACTATACAACAGAAACAGTTTTTTTTAATAATGTTAAAAACTAAAAGGCTCTCTATAGTTTGTGTGTAATTTTATAGAAGATTATTCGAATTTTTATTTAAATATTTTTTCTCAAACATCATTTGAGAAAATCAATTTTCTTTTCGCATACTTATCATAACGATTAAAAATATGAGTTTTTTATTACGAAAATTTCCTTTTCTAATGGAATATCTTTACACAAGTCATATTACGAGAACTTTTATAACACGGAAAGAACTTGTAGTGTGTTATGTTTTTTCCCTTTCTGAATTTATGATCAAATTTAAAAAATAACCAAGAGCTAAAATCACTGGCATCTAGTAATTAATCTATGAATACAAACGTTCGTTCAAACACTCCAACTCTTGAAAACCGAACTAGATACGACGAACGCCAGAGAAAGTGAATCCTTTCGCTATAGTATCGCCAAAAAGTTAAGTATATACAGTATAGAGTACAATTTTTTTACAAAGAAAACACATTAATTTGAAGCTGACGCATGTTTTTACAATATAACATGATATTTTCCCTTCTAGACTGTTTACGACAACATATGCCATTACGTTTTCATAACTAAGGCTGTCTTATTATTCTGTTTCATATGATTTTTGCTCTGAGTTTGTCTTTGTTCTTCTTTTTCAACCTTAAAGACATATTTTAAATTGACTGTTAATACTCGCAAAGTAGAATAAAAATATTTCCATAAATAACAATGGGTACCAAAAAATAAACAATTCCAACAATAATTATCATGTTTTCTTATGTTTTAAAGATATAAGTATTCTTCTCTTTTTTTGTAAGATTTTTTCGTTTCACGGAAGAATTACGCGTTGTATATTATTTTAAAAAATACGCGAAATAAAAATCTGTATCTTTATCTAATTAGTAAACAATATCGAAAATATAAAAGAAAATCTTTAAGAATAATGATCATTAGTATAATTATGTATAAAAATTACAAATAAATATGACATTTCTGGGTCCTAATGAAATGTTCACTTTATTTCAATACTTTGTAAACAAATTTAAATATGTTATTACTGTTTTATTAGCAATACGATGATGACTTTGAATTTGGTGACAAACATATTGAATATGCATGTCATCAAGAGAGCTCAAAGCTTGACTCACAAAGATAGCACTGTTCTAGAAGCTTTGCAAGAGATAAAGCACGTAGAATCCACAGGTATTAATTGATAATCAGCCACAAACGACCGCAAACATAAGACGTTCACGTTACAAATTTAGGTCACGTATGACAGACAGCGCAAAACAACCTTCGGCGCGCGTGCTTTGCACTTGCAAGCGATGTGACGTTTTTAATCTACCCCTATACTCTGTCGTGTTCGTGTTTTCTCTTTCATTAGATTACTGTAGTTGTGTTTCAATCAAGCGAAAGAAAGCTATTCATCTTGACTAATTGCCTGCAGAAGTGAGAGTAAGCTTTTATTCTGGCGCAACTTGTCGTTAATAATGCTTTAATAACAATAATTTTTACTTTGTGTTTACAAAATAATAAAAAAATCTCTTTTGATTATTACACAAGCATAATTTATTCCAAATTAGCCAGAGGAGAAAATACAACAAGAAATTCTTAAAAATAATGAAACGATACTTTTTCAAATATGTACATATATAAGCTTATTTTTTGGTGCACATATTTGACATACACCTGTAAAGAAGTTCTTATTCATTATAAAAAAAAAAAAACATTTCAGATCACTTTTTTGTTTAGAACACATTACTTAGATAAATCCGGGATTTATAGACTGCAATGACCGAACGATCATTAAAAACAAGATTGTTAGAGCGCATGACTACCTTTAGATTAAAGACAGATCTCCACAATTGCCAATCAAATAATTTCCGAAAGCCACGTGTTCAATGACGAACAGTGGATTAAGATGTTACACCCAAATACGGACGCTTTTAGTTTTAATTTTCCAGGAAATTTTAGAAATAAAAAGAGCACAATTAAAAAGCGCACCAATTTTGAATGAGCAGGTAAATCTGCCAAATTCCCCACTCTTATACCCTTAATGTGAGTAAATCTAGTCATAAAATTTCTCCGACAAATAAAAATAAATATAATTATGAAAATTATCCACCATTCCAATCTGAAGGCATCCCCACGGGTTAATCCTTTTCGCCAGCAATGGCTTTAAACTTAGTGATACATTTATTTCTTATTTAACACGATACATTCATTTACTAAGCGTCAGTTTAAGTTCATCCGTGCACTTGAACGCTTGAAGATGCCGAAAGGCGAATCACAGGTCGTTAGTGACAAAACTTGTGTAAATGTACATAATTTGAACGATTAAAATTTCAGATCACATTTGGAACAAAAATTATATAAAAATATTTTTTTTTCCAAACTTCATATCCCTAGTGAAATGGGATTGCTTAAAAAATATATTTTTAATAATACATGTTTTTGCCAGATTGGGGACGGATCCCAATGTGGAGTATTTTGACTTGAAAAAGGACACGTCTACTTTTGCTAATCACTTAATTATAGGAAGGACACGTGTTCAATCAGGAACAAGGGATAAAAATGTTACACCCAAATACGGACAGTCATAAGCTCTTTTTTCAGGAAATTTTAGAAATAAATAGGGCACAGCTGCATAGCCTTCTGATTTTAAATGAAATATTAAACCTACCGGGATCTCCACTTCTATACCCTATATAAATATAATCACAAAACCTTTGCCAACAAACAAACAAATATAATTCTTAAAACCACTCACTACTCAAATCTTTGGGCATTCCCATGAGCTTATCCTTTTCGCCAGCGATGGCTTTAGACTCAGTGATACATTTATTTATTATATAAACACGAAACACTCATTTACTAAGCGTCAGTTCAAGTTCATCCGTGCACTTGAACGCCTGAATATGCTGAAAGGCGAAACCCGGGTCGTTAGTGACAAAATCTGTGGGAGTGTACATAATTTGAACGATTCCTTTTATTATATATTGATTACGATAAAAAAAGCAAAATATTTTTTCCCAATTCGAAAAAATGTTGATTAAAAACTTTAAAAAATTACGAAAAAAACTTTCAAAACTCTAAGCTGTCTTCTGACAAGTCAACGTATTTAGACATGTTATTTGCTTTATGACATTTTCTATGCCTTCTCAGATCTTGTGCTTTTTACTAAATACTCCCCGGATTTTTTCTACTTTCTTGACTATTATTGTTTAAATTGTCAATTCATGGTGGAAAAGCATTTTTAAATAAAAATAAAATACACATTTTTGTTAAATTTTCACTCTCTCTCTCTCTCTGTATAAAATCACGATTTTATGCAGAGATTAAGACTGGTCCTGCTCATTGCAATCATTTTCCACTGATGCAAAAAACATTTTCGCTACAAGCCACTAAATATGAGTGCATAATTCTTTCTAATTTATTCCAGAAGAAAAAAATGTTAAAAGCGACATGAAATATTTTTATTTCGTACAAGGTAAAAATAATTTTAGATGTATCCATTTAAAATGAGACGGGGGTCGCAGTTTTTTACTTGGCTAAATAAATATGACCGCAATTTGTTTCCCTTGTGCAAAATAAATATTTCAAAAACACTAAAGAATTCTTTTTTACTTGTAAAATTATAAAAGAATATCATAATATTTGATAATCGGTTTGCTGATAGATTCAATGGCTTTTTATGCCAAATGATTTTACGTGTTTAGATATAAGACTAATTCATTGTACAGAAAAATTATGCATTTCATATGCTTGTTATTTATTTATTTATTGATGCTGCTTTTTTATCTGAAGAAATAATAATAAAAAATTGACGTTATTTCAACATATATTCATACATACATAAATGTAAGAAGTTTACAAATAAAAAAAAAAGAACAATACCCAATAGTAAAATTTAATTTCGTTTGTCAAAAGATCAGTCACACAAAAAGAAGCATAATTAATCAGCTCAAAGTGTCTCGTAGCAAAGAGCTAAAAAACATCGAATTCTACATTCCACTATTTATTTTAATTTCTGTCGGATACGTTTAGAATGAGTTCTTTGACACTCTATTGAGAACACAATTAAAATGTCTCACCGTTCAAACGAAAAAATCTTAAAAACAATCTGAAATGTCTGAATATAAAAATAATTTAATATGCTTATTACTTTGCCAAGAAATATTAAATTTGACATGTCGAACATATGAATTCCGGAAAGGACTCAGGTTCTAAAATAAATTGCTTGATACAAACGATCTTACGTATATAATATGTATATTCTTTCGAGTTTCATTCTTTGTTTACAAATAAATCACCGAAGTTTTTCCTTTTGTGAGAAACGGTTATAGTGTTTGCGGCACACCGTGTACTCTATTGAGTAATTTCACCTTTCGGTTATGGAAACTTTTCGAGAACAGTTTGTCAGTTGTGAAAGAAAGTAATAAAATATTATTGCATGCGAGCGAAAAAGTTGTTCATAAATTTGAAAATGGTGGATAGAGATGCCGCCATTGGTAAAATTTAACCGCAAAAAGTTGAGTTATCTTTGAAGAAAACATTTTCTTAAAAATATTTTATGTTAACAATTGATATTCTGGAATCGTCTTTAAATTATGTTCTTAATTTTTTGATCATTTATATTGTAATTTTTTTTTAATTGAATATACATACATAATAATAATGCCCAGAACAATATAAGGCATACAAATTTAAATAATATAACAAGGAAAATATTATTATAAAGCTGTTCAATATTTGCATATTCAATAATGAGTTTAGAATTATTTGAGTTATGGCTGTATTTATTTATTCGATATAACTATTTTAAATAATAAAAAAATTAACACGTCAATCGCTCAGCTTTTGTGTGGAATTTTTATTGATGCGTCTACGATACCTTTGGGGAAACTTCTACTGACTTAAAATGTTAATGTTTTTTTTGCTGTATCCTCGAATTTCACACGCTTCCGATGAAAAGTCATATGTTTCAATGGTCGACAGGTTTCAATTGGAAACTAGTATACAAAGCAAAAATTCAAAAGATCAGAAAAGACATAATATTCTAGAATAAAAAAATGCATATAAAATTTTATAATTTCATGACATTTTTTTTATTAACACTATGGTTTTATGTTTCATGAAATAAATAAACATTTTTTTACCTTACCTTTAAATACAATGCAATACAAGAGCTTAAGAAATAAAAAAAAATTAACAGTACAGTTATTAGTATAATCCGTATTAATTCTAGAAATATTTAAAAAAAGTAGTAAAAAAGCATACATACCATAAATTTAAGTGTTGATAAAAAATCTTAAAATAAGTTGTTGACATTCGACAGTTGGATATATTTATTGATTTTTTTCACACGGACAAAATTAGTATAGGTACTGATTACTTAAAATTTAAAAATGTTTTAATGTTGTTGTGTTGCGTTTATGGTTCATAAATAAATATAATATTGTACCAATTTAGGAAGGAAATATAAAAAAAACATTTTAAAAAATATGATTATATTCTAAAGAAATATAATTACCATTTTATTATAGCCGAAATAAACTAAATTTAAAAACATTACAATGTAGTAGAATTTTATTGGTCCTGCTGTCACGATGTTGTCCAATTTACATGACTGTATTTCTAAGGGTTTTCCTAGTCGAAATACATCAAACATTATTTTTCAGTGTATTAAAGAAAGCAATAATGCTTAAAAATTAAAATGCCTTTAAAATTGTCATTGTGTCTGATTTTTACTATAATCTTGAGTAAAATAATATATTTTTTTCAAATGAATGGATAACATCATTAAATTAAATCAGTTTTGTAAGTATATTGTTTTACAACTTTAAGATGTATCTCGTACATAATAGAATAAAGTGCAGTGCTTCTGTTTTGCGTATTATCAAACTCTTATCATCTTATTAAATGACTTGGTTTCCAACTTTTAAAATTTACATGTTCTTTATACTAATTTTTAAAGTAAAAGCACATGCTTTGTTAGCTATTGATCACTGGAGCTAATAAAATTCAGTATTTTGGTTGCCTTTGCGAGTGTTCCAATTCCAGTAGATCGATAAGGGAAATTTCACACGTGGCTGAGCTTTGATCGGTGACCTGTGAAGGCACGCGACATTGGACGACATTAAATTTTGGAGGTTCGTAGCAGCGCGTGGCGTGGTTCTTGACGAAAGTTTGAAGTTGAAACGGAAATAGCACTGAAGATTTGACCACTCTAAAGTCGGAAGTAGTTTGTCTCAATCATTCTGGTTATTTGAAGAGGTCGCCAATTCATCTTTAATAGGGTTCAAACCAGCTCGATAAAGTTATTTGTAAATGAAATTCGTAAAAACATTCTGAAGGTTTTATGTTTTCATTTGCAAGAGATTAAATATTTAAACTTCTATTTACAAAAAAATAAATCGTTTTTATTATATTTTATTGAATCAACAATTTTAAAATTCATTTTTATTTGTTTATTAAAGGCATTTTGTAATTTAAATGTAAATACGCTATAATCTTTATGTAAAATTTTATTTTTAAGCACAAAATTAATTGAATTTAAAAAATGCCGTATTTCTCTCAGACTTTTGCTTTTATCAGTTAGCATGATCTACTTATTTAAAGCGTCTAATAAATGTAACTAGACGCTTATCAATTCATATTTTTTCATAAAATAAAAAACTTTGACTATAATATTGAAATTGACGTTTTGAAGCTTTGATACGAAAAGATATTTTTCATCATAGATATCGTAATTTTATCGCAAAAACTTCCCACCTACCCATACTAGTCCTTCTCAAAAGGTATATTCAAAATAATATACATACACGTAGTGTTGAAACTCTTTTTAATGTGTAGGTATTTATGTACATGACATTATAAATTTACTGAGATGATTTTTTACGAACTAATTACTGAAGCACATTTCAATAAACAAAAAACTTACAAGGTATTCAAAAATGTCGTTTATCTGCATGTGCAGTAATGAAATGAACAATTTGGCGATTCAACGATTTAAGAGGGTGATTTTCCCACCGGTTGGGAAACTTTTGGTTTAAACAGATTTGGATCCCATCTAATAAAATCAACAATCCTTTCTAGCTAATTTTTCGTGCTTGCTTAAACTTCAATTTATATACGTCATCCAGGTAGACCTAACCTAATAGCATATCAAAAACACATATGACTTATATTTTTACTTATGCTGTAAATCGTTTAAACCTCTTGCTCTTCTTGTAACTCGAATTCTTAAAAATATTGAACAATAAAATGAAACGTTTTTGAATGTAGACTATAAATTTTAAAAGTACTTATTTTATAATTAAGGTACGATTTTCCATTATAAACTTTTTTTACAGAAATAAAAATATTTGGGAATATTTTATTTCAATATATAAATGGAAAAAGTGGTCACATATTTCGGAAACTTACAAAAGAGAATTTTCATAATATTCTTAAAGCAAAGTTATGTTTGTTTAGAAACATTCTGACCGCAAAAACATTTCACGGTTTCTGCAGGAAACCACTGAGGTAAACCAAGTTATGAAAATTGTTGATGATTTACTTTTATTATCGATAATAAAATAGTACATACAAATATATATTATAAAAATCGTATATAAAAAAAGTTTGTATTGTATTAAAAAAAAACACATTTAACTTCAGTATTTCCATCAAATTTTATTTTAACGTCAATGACATGATTGCCTTCAAACACAATTACAAAAAATGAATGAAACATAAATACATATAAAATATATTGTTATTTGGTTATGAAGCTAATATACATGATAAGAAAATATTAATTGTAATAGCACAGGCATATCAAATACGAGGCCTGCTGGCATGTTTTCTGCAATACTGCGTATTTTAAGTATTTTTCAAAGTTAAAAAAATGATAAGGTACATAGTATATGATATATTAAATCAATTTTAAGGAAATGATTTGATGAATAAGCATGCTTGCTCTTAGCTGAGAGTTCAAGTGATTTTTTTTACTATCAAATCCATTTTTGTCTAAAGATATAGATGTCTGTGATATTTTCATTTATTTACACTCTTCGATAATTTGACAATCTCTAATCCAAAAATATGGTGTAAGTTAGATTAATAAACCAATAACACTTTACCTACAATAAGCCACACCCAAGGATGCGCTAAAATTCTATTCAAAGTATCTAAACGCTCTACACTAGAGTAGTATAATATTTTTATAAAGATGCAATCAAAACATCCGATGTGGTAGTTTATGTAAAAAAATTAGACGTATAATTAATTCACTCAAAGTATGAGCATTTTTTAAACATCTTGCGTAAAAACCGAAAGTTGCAAGTAGTACAAATAACGATTGATAGAAACATATTTTTTAAATAATAAAATATACGTCCATTACCCTATGCATTACTAGCAAGCCAGGTCTACTGTCGGGGCATTGCTAATGCAAGTTTTGTTTCTCGGTCCAGCGGAGACTGTGAGATATATTGCTACTCCTAATGGCGGCCGGGGGAAATGGTCCGCGCTTCAAAACGCAATCCGACTAGATTGAGGATACCCGCTCACGTTCACGGGAAGCCCCGACCGAGATTCTGACTGCTTTTAAAGCTATGGCTCTTCGATGGCTGTATTTTATCAGTTTTATTTTTCTTCTTTACTTGGCTTACTTATAGCGTTATTCAATTTATCAAAGATTTCAGTTGTTTTCATTGTTAGTAAGCACATAGTTCAAGAAAACGTTGAGTAGTATCACAAGATTTATTAATTCTTATGATTTTATGAGTAAATTATGTGAATATACCCAAAATCTTTTTTGTAGTTTACTGGTTTCTTTTTACTCCAAGTCTTAGCCAAAAGTACAAAGCATTATTATAATATTATCAGCAAAGTATATATTTATAATATCAAATAAGCACTTACATAATATTGCAAAGCTTTTATGAGACATTAAATTGAATAAAATTGGGGTAAATATTTATAATTTATACAAGAAATGGGCTCTTTAAATCAATATACACTTTGAAAAAGGAGTTCAAAGGGGAAGTGGTTTTGTAATTCTATTCAAAGCCAGTCAACATTTTCTAAGGAATGAAAGACTTTGGAGATTACTTTTAATTTATTTTTGAATCAAAGAAAAACTTTTTATTCCCACATGATATTAAATGTATACATGATTTTTGACGAAAAAACTAATCAATAAATGTAACTTCTGAAATGTAAAAAGTATCTTCGCTTTTATTTCGTACACTTATGGTTATAAAATGGAGATGTTGTGTACGTCGGTCATAATTTTTAACCTTTTTATAAATTTAGTTTATGCTTCTATCTAATCTAGTATAACATAGAGTAAAACATTTTTTTTTATCGCATCTAATTATTCCGCTCTAACACTGACTCTAACAGTAAGCAATATTAAACTTATCCGTATGACATTTTCTAGGGACCGGATTTTCTTTGTTATTTAAATTTTAAAATTTTATTGTGTAAAAACATTTATAAAAATGTGGTTTTGGCAAAACTATCCATTTACACAATAAAAACAAAGAAATACTTAAATTGTTTTGAATAAGTTATACTTTTGTCAACACTTTTAACGTTACTGTTGATGATTTTGTAAACGGACTTCGTTTTGCCGCAAAAAAACAATGAAATAATTTCAAACTCAAATAATATCAGAGCCTTTTCTCTTTTTGACAGGAAATTGTATAGTTCAAGCCGAATTCCATAACAATGGTGGCAACAACGATTTGTTGGATACAGTTTTCCAACAAAGTGAGCCGACATTGTCACCCGCAGAGCCTTACTTTGACGTTGGAATGGCGAGAAACGTCACTGCAACCGTCGGAAAAACTGCTTACTTCGGTTGCAGAGTGTTCAACTTGGGGAATAAAACGGTACTTTTGTACAACAGTAACATACATCTTGTTCATTATTTCAATTGTGTAATAAACCTATTTTTAAAATTTTGATACTCTTACGTGCTATAGTAAAAAACATAACATTATGTATAAAAAAATGAATTTCAAACAAGTGAATACAATTGAAATCAAACAGAAAATGTATGAATCACTTAAATTAAATCAGACTTAGTAAATAAATTATTTGCCATTAAATATATTTATCAATCTAATAAGTTTGTTCTTTCACACAAAATCTGATTCTTAAAACATATTAAATCATTACTTAATTAACTTAGTGGCAGCTCATTAAATTGAAATTTAATTATAAGTTTATGAGATTTTCTGATAAAAATAGTTTGTATTTATAATTTTGAAAAAAAAATTGTGAATGTAGCTTAACGTGTATTCAAAAGTTGTTTTTTTTATTAATCTTTAAGTTTTTTTAACACCGAACCCACAATTAAGAAAAATTAACATAAAAGTCAATTTTGATAAAAATGGGATTTTTTTTTATACCTACCTCATTAAGGAATACAATTTGTAAAAATGTATAAATTAAAAATTTAGTTTCACAATTCATTGCTTTTCAGTTTCACAACATTAACACTCTGAAATAATTATTATCTCTTAAAAATATATAATAATATCTGTCTAATTTAAATAAATCTTTCGTAAAACTATTTTTTTCAATCATTTAATTAAATTAAGATTGTGCTAAGCCATTCTGAAAACAACGGTGTCTATACATGCATTAATATATATATATTTTTAATATTTGTATAATATACTATTCTTAGCTTTACACTGTGAAATTACCATTTTTTATTTCAAAGTAAGAATTCAAGAGATTTATTTTTTCATAGGTTTCATGGATAAGACACAGAGATCTTCATATATTGACTGTAGGAAGCTATACATATACTTCAGACCAGCGGTTTCAGGCTTCACATCAAAAAGAATCAAATGAATGGACGCTTCAGATAAAGTGGGCACAGAGAAGAGATTCTGGCATGTATGAGTGTCAGGTGTCCACACAACCAGTTAAAAGCTTCTTTGTGAACTTAAATGTTGTTGGTAAGAATATACAAAATATAAACACATATTAAAGCGTCAATGGGAAAATACGTCACGGTATGACTCTTTACAGACATAACAATATTATTTCTGGTTTGTGGTCAGTCGAGAGTATACTCTTATTACTTTCGATGAGCGTAAAACATTATCATATGAAAAACATGGTTTTGTTGATAAGCTCGTTGATAATGATGAATGAAAAAATATAGGTGTGTTAATGACACCGTAGAATATTTTTTTTCATATCTTTGATATTGTAGTTTTTACGTATCTTTGTATCAAATAATAAATTAGCTTGAAAGCACACACACATAAGTTTATCGAATTATTGAGAACTATTGCGGTATAGTGATGCTATGCTATAATATTTTTTTTGCTTGAATAAATGATATTTTTAAAAGTTAAAACTTTGTTGGTAATATAAATAAATAATTGCTAACTATTTGTTTCTATTACCAACATAGTTTTATAAACCTTTTTTTTAAATCATACGATAAACTAAGTTTAAATCTTTCTAAATACTTTAAAAGATCTAATCAATATTGATTAGTAAAAATGCAAAGTGAAATGAATTCCAGAAATACACATAAAGTTTTGTTATTCCTCTGGTCTCCGGTGAATTCGTTTGGGTTACTTCTTTTGAGAAAATATTCTAACAGAGGATTTGGTTTTTTCTTTGCAAAAATAGGATATAAAATGAACGTCTTTTATATTCGACCATTATCAGAAAGTTTTGAGAATTTTTACAGAACAAGGTAATTCATATCGACATATTCACATAAAATTCGACTAATGGACGGTGCACATTTTTTATTATTATAGTAATTATTATTTAATTATAGTTGATTTTAAGAAAAGTATTAGTTCAAAAATAAAGCGCTTGGTGTTTTTATGATAATTTATTTTTCATGTATTTTTGTATTAATATTAGGATATGAAATACCCACGTATGAAATTGGAGCACCACGACGATGGCCACCACCTTCTCGGTCCCGAACAACTCTACATGATGAAATTTATCATACAATGTTTGCGGACCAAGGTGGAGAATAGATTTGAAATGAATAATTTTTACTAACACAAACATCTAACAATATATCACCATATTCTGAGTTTATTAAAAAATGTGTTTTCTTTAATTTCAAAACAATGGAGTAGAAATGTCTCAGAAATATCTCTGAAATATCCTTGCAGTATTGGCGATGTTTTGCATCTTACATCATTTTGATAGAGCGTGTAAGTAGTTGTATTACCTAAAAAAGCTATTTCGAAAAAAACGAGCTATTTAAATATTTTCCCACGGGTTTTATCAATAATGATTACAGATTTTTAGAAGTTGTATTAAAAAAAGGTTGAAATATTTCCGAGAGCATTTAAACAATATTAAAAAGCAAGAAATATGCCGAATTTAACTATTGCTAAGCAATATTTTCTAACCATTCAATTATCTAAATAGGAGTATTAATGTAGTTGGAATGTTAATTAACGTTATGTCGGTAATCTGTTTGACATAAACCAATCTATTGGAGAAATCTCATTTGTATGTTAATTATGTCATTAAATATTTGCAGCTATTTAATCGCTTTTAATTCAAACATTCTGTCAACTATTATAATTCAATAAATCAATTTACCAATTCACGTTTTCATCTGACTTTAGTGGCTATAAATTAATTAGTTACTATGTGTGCTTTAGTATTATAGTTCTAATATTTACATTTAAGTTGTTTTGTTGTAGCAATTTTTAATCTAAGGTCAATTTTCAATAACTATCATATCAACTAATATTGATTGATACTAAAAAGTATGTTTTAAGAATGTGTTTGTTTAAACCTATTAACCAGCAATTTAATAAAGATTTCAAAAATTTTAATTCACATATGAAGTATCACCATATGACAGAGGTTCCTATCTTTTTTTGTTCTACCACCTTATTCATCATTGCTTCGAATATCATTCAACCTTTCTCAAGATAATTTTACTCTTATTCAAAAAGTACATTTAAAATAATATGTGCAATATTGAACAAGATAAATAAATAGCAGTACTCTCTCCCCTGTGGTACTATTCACGCACAAACACTCTTATTCTAGAAAGTCTGAAATATTCAACTCGTGATTGTGTTAGATAGATGGGCTTTATACTAAAAACGTGATTATGTTAAGTATTTCAGACAGATAAAAATAAGTGAAATGCACGCGGAAATAGTATCGCTGAAACTCTAAAAGTTTAAAATATCCCCCATTTTCGATTCCGTCAAAATGCGATGAGTTCCCCACCTCAGCCTTTAATATACGAAAAAAATATTTTTTTATGACTAAAATCTTACTAAATAACAATATATGCGTTGTTGACTGTAAAAGCTTGTTGGAATATAATTTAAAATCAATATGAAAATTAGTATAAATTATTATTGTCGTTGTTTTTGAAAGCAGTCCCGACTGCGAAAATTCTTGGAGGGCCAGACCTCCATGTTGATAAAGGGAGTACCATAAATCTGACATGCAGTATAAGATTCAGTCCAGAGCCGCCAGCTAACATATTCTGGTTTCATCAGGACGAGGTAAGTCTGCTAAATAATGTATCTTTGATTCTTGTAGCTTTATTATAAACATGTAATAAAAAAAAAAACAACATTTTTCAAAGTATCTTTCTTAAAAGGTAGATACGGATATTTTTTTTCGTTTTAGATAAAAATATAAATGTCACAAAAATTAAACTAAGCGTGTTTTTATGTCGAAACATTTTTTTATTTTATGAATTGTTTGATCGTTTTTTGGTAAAATATAAAAAAATAAAATGTCATGTGGTAATCAAATATTCACGCAATCCTATTTTTAGTGCTGCTAAGTGACTTTAGTAATCATAGAATGTAATGGTTTTATTTGAATGACAGGCAGCAAACTCTGGCGTAAAGGTAATGTTTGCTTTGTATTTGGGCCGAACGGTTTTATTTTGTTTTTCAATACATAGTAAAATGTACATTATTATAATAAATCCTTTACATTATAAACTAATTTGAAATTCTTTGTCAAAGAATTAAGGTGGAATATCCAATATTGATTTTAATCAGAGTAATATCTTAATAATAACAACTCCTTGATTTAAGGAAATTTTATTGTTATTTTCCATTGTCTGAATAAATAAATGCAAAGCGGCTTTGAAAAATGCATTTTTTATTGGTTTTATGTACCTATAGATAATAAACTTCAATGAGGATCGCAGTGGCGTGTCGGTGTTAACGGAAAAAGGTGAAACAACAACATCAATACTTCTAGTGCGTGATGCAGATCTCTCGGACTCTGGAAAATACTCGTGCACTCCTTCCAATGCTGATGTAGCAAGCATTCGAGTTTATGTGCTTGATGGTGAGTAACTTATTGACACAAAAATGGCTTGAAAAACACAAGCTTGTTCTTTCTGCATGTTTTTTTTTATGTATCTATTTTACAATTGTTACAGTAAATAAAAATAAAATTTTCATGCAACTTGCGATTATATTCGATGAAATAACAAAAACGGTGGTGATAAGTAAGTGACAGGTGCTGTCTTCATTTTATAATATTGCTGTTAAGCATTTACTGTGACAATGCTAAAAAATAATCAATGCACATGTACCTAGTACTGTTTCATGCCAATATTTTAACGTCCATAAGAAAAGGATAAACAGTAAAACCCCCATTTACGCGAAAGTTGGTACCGCCCAATTGGGGGAGTGAAAAATTAACGGTTACGTTTATTTCGCGAAAAATGCAAAACTGCCAAAACTAAGAATAATTAAAAACATATATATATATATACGAAATATTTAGTTTTTAGGTGGTAAAATGCATAGCGCTCGCCAACGTTTGACTGTATGCACCACACAGACAGCCGCCCAACTGTGTGTACAGCAGCGACGACAATGGAATGCAACCGCGCAATTGGGGGATTTGCGACAAATTTGTATGTTCGGAGCTTAATTCGAGGGAGCGTAATTGGGGGTTCCATTGTATTTTTAAAGCATATCAATAAACGACTTTCTATTTTTTTTAAAAATAATCCAGTATTTAGGGGCATCCAATCAAAAAGTTCACCAATACTACCCTGAGCCCATTCATGGCAGACGTCAACTCTTAGTAATGAATTAGAAAAAGTTGATCGAATTGATGCCACTTTTACATCATAACAAGAAATAGTGATAGATTTTGCAAAAAAAATATTTTGAAATGGATATAGCTCTATAAAAAGATACAGAAATTGTATAATACTTGTAGTATTCTGCATTAATACTTTTATATATACGATAATAGCTTGTATTTCATAATCCCATTTATATTTTTACCAGTCTGTTGACCTGCAAAGGTTGAAGAACGCTGTTGTTATTCCAGGTACTGAAACCTATTTAATTGAGACTGCATACTTTTGAAAAGAAAAATCACTGTGCAATTATTTAATGTCAACTATGAAAAGAAAGACCAATTATTTGATAACAAACATATTAAGTTATTATGCTCGAAAGCTTTGATTATTTTAAGCGAAATAAACTTTTACGTAATAATCATTGCATCGGACGAAAAAATGTTTGTTGTAAATCTTTTATAGAAAAAAACGAACGTGTCGATAGTATCGTTGCTTGATTATTTTATACGAAGTAAAAACTGATTATCCGAATGAAATCTTTCGGAAACCAAAATAAAACAAAAGTTTCTTTATTGTTGTTGTGTGACTGCTAAAATTTTGATAAAACTGAGCTTAATAATGGGAAAGTATTTTTTACGTTCAATATTTATGTAACATAAAGTAGCTTTTCCTAAAAATAGCATGGTGACGATAAAATTTTATTTTTATCAGTTGTTAGTGTCAAGTATAATTAAAATTTAACATACTATCATTCTTTTTATTATTAAATAAGATACAGCTAAATAATTATCATGATAATGTTTTTGCATTCTTTTAAGGGGAAATACCGGCTGCCATGCAGACGGGGTCAGCGGGAATTTCTAGCAGTGGGCGATACGTACTTGGACTTTTTACATTATCAGCTGTTTATCACCACGCGACACAGTATCTGCAGTTCCATCGGTGACGAAATTAGTCAAATAACATGCAATCCTGAATATACTCATTATTGATTATGAAGTGTGTTAATGTTACCTTAATACTTATCAAATTACAAAATATTATATTTGTTAGGTTAGATAGATTTGTTTTATATTTTGATATCGATAAAAAAAATATAATGATGAATAGCATAACATAAAGATTTGTAACAAATGTTATACACAATAATTGTCCTGAAAATATAATAAATTATATTGTTTAATTTTTTTTAGACAAATTCGACATATATATCTCTGGTGACAGGCTTTTAAAAATAAACATTAAATACAAAATATGAAATATTAAGAACTTATGAAAATCAACATCAGCTTTTAACCCTATACGAATTATTGATTCTTTTAAATGTGAGCACTACGAAAAGAAATAAATTTGAGTGCTAAAAATATGGTTCTACATGAAGCGGTAGTACCCACTATATTTCAAACGATTCATTTTAATGATGGAAGATTTACTGTGAAAAAACGTATTCGTTGAAAACAGCTCAATTCTTAAAATTGGCTCCCAAAGTTGAAATGCCCATATTTTATTTTTTTGATTTTTTCAATGAGACACGACTTCGTAAACATTTATTGTGATAGAATATATATAATATGTGCATTAATATTTTTTACCTGTGTTGGTTAAAAGTAATAAAATAATGATGTCAGTGGTAACTAAGTATATGAGCAAATATGATCTAAAAGCAATTATATGTAGTGCTGTTTGTAACTGTAAAACTAATCAATCTTTGAGATTTTTAAAAATAGTAAATAATTCATATTATCAGATTCTTTCATTCAATAGCTTATCACAAAAAACGCAAGCTTACATCTAGAAGTCATAATTATAGAGTTATAATAAAACACTTAATTTTTGCTAAGTCCACGGAATAGTAAAATTCACCATTAAATATTAATAATTTCTTTAAAACTATAAGTATATTACAAATTTATTTTATGCACAACACATGCATTAGATAATTTTATTATTGTATTAAATGTTTCGACCTGAATGTAATTGAATAATAATTACCAATCTAAAAAAATTACATTTCCTAATAGGCTTTGTACTTATTTAGTTTCATCTAAAATTATACGACATCTGCCACGCACAACAAATACTCATATTTTATAATTAAAAGTTTTCTGAAACGATTTACCTAATTGATTAAATATAATATGTTAACTTAAAGAAACCAACGATATTCATAATTTAAAAAATGATTTGTAACGTATCATTTTTAACTGTTTGTTATAGATTTACTGGAATAAAATATTGACTGTCGGAAAAATACGTGTAATATAAACATAATAAATATTTACGTTAGATTTTTCGGATTAATGCTTTTGTAAATAATTGTTCATTATTTTTTAAAACCCAAATAAGGCTTGTTTGAGTTTCAAAATTTCGTCGGAAAATCAAAATACCAATAATTTTGTTTGCTTAAAGCATACCATCATATTTTCAAAATTTTAAATAATTTTGAACAAAATGATTTTGACAACATCGGTGAAAATAATATCTTCATCCCGATGAATAAGCCCTCATCCTTAAAAAAAGTATTGATTTAGAAATTCGATAATAAATCACAGCAAGAAAAATTCCTCTCTGATATATAAAAAAGAAATGTGAGTTTTCCATTGAAAAATATGAACTGAATTTTAATCCATATCATTACTAATCAAAAATATTTTATTATCACTGTTAGCAAAATACTAAAAGTAATGTAATTTATAGTATATTGTAAATGAGATACGGAAACCACTATTATAACCTTTGTATTCTTGTATGTGCAATATGTATATATATATATATATCATTGAACTTTATATTAGAAGTAAAAAAAATATTTGTATGTCTAATTATTGTTCATATATTTTATAAAAAAAATATTAAAAAGAAAAAAAATATTTTATTTCTATTCGTAAACATATTGAACATAATTAACACCATTAATTACTTGTATCCGGAGAGAGAAATTTAAGGTAAAATAAATATTGGAAATTAATCTGCCCTATTCTTAATTTGATTTCCTATAAATGATTATCTTTTAAGGCTCAAACTCAACTGTCCATTTACTCCTTTATTTCATTATCAAAAAAGTACTTTACAATCAAATGATTGACAAAATCTGAAACATTAATAATATTAACACATGTTTTTTAATACTTATATACAAATTTCAACATAGGTATAATATGCCTGACATAAAAAGCTTGACAATCTGTGACAATGATTTTGCCTTTTTTTAAAATATAAATGAGGTTTCATCTAAATTTAAAATACTTTCAAAAACTAGTCGAATTTTGTCGGGTTGAAGTGTTTTTGATGATATTTCAAATAAATCGATAGCTAGCTTATTTGTCTTTTACTTGAAATGAAAATTGAAATATCAGGGCTGTATCGTTTATCAGTTTAAATGATAATAATATTTTGTTTTAAATTGCTGAATTCATCAGATATATTATCGAATAAGATTTTTTTGTGAATCATAATTGCAATTTTAAGATTTTTTGATAACTTACTGAACATTTTTTTAATACTTGGATTAAGTAAGATAACTTAAAAAATATGTTTGGTATTAATGTAAAAACATGTATAAAAGTATTTATCTATATTACCACATTCGAGTATTAAACAATAACACAAGCAGAATATGACGTTTTTCATTGGAATATGTTGTTACAAAATATCACTTTGCTGGAAAGCCAATGTCAGTTATGTTAATATTTTAATAACACTCATAATGATATAAAAAAGATTCACTACATATTATATTTTTAAATAATATATTTTATATAAAATATGTGGTAGTTAATGATTGAGATTAAATTATTAGTTGGCGATACTTCGATTAATACTTGGATTATCATATTTTTTTGAATAAATTCAAAAAATATTATTATCATAAGACATCTTCAAAGATGAAAACATAATATTGTTCCAAACTAACCAAAGCACCTTATAAAATTTGCATTACACACACTTACTGTAGAATAATTCAATTAAATAAATAATGAAAAAAATATGCATAATCCCGATGAGAAGTATCCTTTTTAAGATTTATCAATTTATCTCTGCTGTAAAAAACAAAAGTAAATATTAGCTTATCTAGTGTTTAATTTTCACGAGCATTCCTTAATCATCGTGACGGGCTATAAAAACAGCGATCTGTTTTGCCACTGCCTTCCAACAAATATAAAGAAGAAAATGAAATTATAAACAAAGATGGTGATAATATACTTTTACGTTCTAAAAATATCCATAATAAAAACATTTCCTTTTAGTCAATTCCCTAAAATTGTATATGAATTGAATCTGTAGCCTTTGGGCAACTAACTTCAAATCGGTCGCTTTAATATTGCTTGCGTCTGTGCATAAATGCATTTCTAGAGTTGCACGCGTCGTCTGCACCAGGCCCTGGCAAGACGTATTCAAATTTACGAGCCAATATGGCCCCTAGCCTGGCTCAGTTACGAAATGGGGTTTAAAGCCGTTAGTTTAATATCAGTAACGTTATCCAGCCTTGAATAGATCTCCTCCCTTATTTATAACCCGATTATTAGATTTCTAAGCCGGATGTAGAGGATCATTGCGAAAATTTATTTCAGTTCAGACGATATAGCAGTTTTTAATAAAGGTTGAGCTTAACTTACACTTATGTTTGTATTATCATTCAAAGTCAACTCACAGATAAAATAAGATTGTAATATTTTTTTAGTTATAATTGCGATCAATTTTCATTGAATATTATTGTAAACATAGATGCCCAGAAAAATACAGTCGTCAATTCGTTTTTTTTTTTATTTTGCAGGAGAATTTTCTGTAAACTGAAAAGAGGTTCTAATATTTTATTTAGGGAAAAAAATCAGAATCTATTTGCAAAACATTACTTTTCATTACATAAATATGACTGAGTTAATTATAACTATCCATTTTACCGTATTTTTTAATGTGGTTAAACACATTAACTGATTTTAAAGACACTGCTTAATTCAGTTCAGGATACACGAAGAAATTTTATTAAAATAAAGAAAAAAAATTAGAACTCAAACAATAGTCGTAGCTTAAAAATGTTAATTTTGGAATTCAAGTAGCGTAATCATGTCCCTACAAAACTATTAAAATAAAGGTAAACTACAAGATTTACAAGTTGTTAATATTTAATAAACAAGATGAATCATGAAAAAAGTCTTAACGTGGATTAAAATCTGCCAGATGATTAAAACGTACAAAATATTTTCTCAATCTTAATGATTATTAAAGAATAATCAGGAAGACAATTCACTAAATATTAAAAAGAAAAATATTGAAAAACCAATTTTATAAAAACCTGCCACTTAACGAAGCCTAAAAAAATTCAAGAAAATCATAAAACCGACCTTCTTTTATTCCGTCGTGTTACAAAAAAGTCTTTTAACAATAAACATACTGAAAGTTTTCAGTTAACGAAATATATGTATAGATATTGTCAGTACTCAGTGGATATTTACTTAATATATGTTTTTTAATGAAAGCTTGAAGTTAACCCATTTTTATTGAAAATTATATGCAAACTTTTATAGCTACGAGGAAACTATTTTCATGAATAATGGTTTGCACATTTATAATTTATTTATGGCGACGACGTTCAAGTAATTTCGATTTACGCTAAAGCCAACAGCTTGTTATTTATTGTCTGTATGCATAGGTATTATTCGGATTCAGATTTTAAAATCAGATCAGTTGAATTAATATGTAGAATATGAAGGTTATTTTTATTAATTTTCACCGTTTACCAATATATATATAATATACAATAAGAAGCAAAAAATAATTTTGTATAAAATTGATTTGTTTTTAAGTCCTGGTTTGTTTTGATTGAAATACGAGTAATAATTCTTTTACCAATTCATTACAAACAAATCCGTAGATCAAATCTGCGAAACTTTTCATCAGTCTCAAGTAGACTCGCTTAGTTTTACGGAAAAGAAAAAGGTTTTGTGGTATTTTTTCGACACGGGCTGACATCGTTTTATGGTTTTACGTTTTTTTGAGGCTGGCACAAAAGTCGAGCGAAGGTCAGACCGATAGTTTTTCAAGGGTGGTGAATCCATCCATTTCCCAACGGTACTCGAGTTACGTCAGAGTTCTAGCTGATTAATGTCTCACGGTGGATTTAACTACGGAACATTGGCCGCGACGAGACGCATTGGCATATTGAGTTATTGTAGCACGTTTGCAGTTGTACCGAGAAGAACCAATTCTAAACGGTTTGTGCTGCTTAATTTGCCAACCGGGAATCTGTATCTCATATCGAACCACAAATAATGACTTGGAAAAGGCAAATAACTAAATGAGTCTAGCATGCATTATTGATATTGACATCAATAAAGTATGAGTATGTTGTATAAGTGTTGATATTACATGCAATTGAAAGTCTTAGATATTGGTAGAATCGCAAATAGGTCGATACGATATTTGTATGTTGACATTTAAAATGTATATTAATATGATATTTAAAATATTTTTTTAATGTTAACAAATTAACAATCAACATGAATATTAGGTGTTTGTATTTTTACATTTCTATTAAAAAAGTAATATATTTATAAAATTTATTTTACTTTACAACTGATGAATGCGCGACATTTTATACGCGATATATTTTGAAGTAATAAAATTATTCAAATTAAGCGCAATGAGAATTTTATAGGTCACTTGAGATCAATTCAATAAGATACAAAATCATAATCACCCGTGTACACATCTGAAATTTAGGAAGAAGACATCTAAATTTTATATTTATCTTACTGATTCTTGAATTTAGACTGGCCTGATTGCTATGGCAAAGCTCTTACATATTACATACAAAATACTTTTGACTATTTCTAAAAGTCAAAATGACAAGTAAAATATGCGTGTGTGTAGATTATTTAGCGAGTCTTTATAAAAATAATCGATTTCTTCCTTTTTTTTAATATTTGTAAGCTATATAATTAGTCCACTATAACGGTCATTGCAGTAGCGGCCGGTCAATGTGGTATTTGATCAATGCACACCTTTTATATGCAAGGGCGGCTTTATTTAATGAAATAATATTCAAAAATAGCATTTATACCATTCTCTTTTTTTAAATTCAATAAAATAAAATACAATTTTAAATTCAATATTTTTATGTTTGAATATTATTTCATGAAATATAGCCGCCCCTGCATATACAAGGGGTGCATTGATCGAATGCCACATTGACCGGCCGCCACTGGTCCTCGGTAACAGAATTGCAACATTATGCACATCTTTGGTGTATTAACGACAGTTGGCAGTCGGAGACAACCACGATGACAGCTTTCGGAAGGTAGCCACAAAATGGCATGTGGTCTCGGAATATTCTAGTTGGCGTTCTCAAGTCATAACCTAGCAATACTATAAGTTATTTTTATATCGAAATCGGTTATGCATACATAAATAAAAGTAGAATATTATGTCATGTATTTATTCAAATTATATCTAGTGTCATTATAATGCAAAACATAGTAATAAGATAAAAAAATATTCAACTGTTTTAGTGCTACAAATATTATTTTATAAATGGTTGATAAAATCCCAGGCTTCATCAGACATAATCCGAAATAGCTATCAACCATTTATAAAATATAATTTCCAGAACTAAAATATTTTCATATTTTTTCACCTTATTCCGAATGAGTTCTACCAAGTGAATCAACAAAAAATAGTAGTTTTAAATGTGTGAGTATGTTATAAAAAAATATATATAATCAAATTTGATACAATATGTAAAAGACATATTTATCATATTTTGTATGGTAAATAATGGCATTAGTTTTGGGTTTATCGTGTCAATTTATCCCTTAAAATAAACCAATAGTATTTTATAAATTTATCTAATATGTGAATATTCTTTTGTTTCAAGATAAGACTTTGAAAGTGTGAAAAATGAATTTATATAATCTATCCTTAAAAAAGTCAGTTTAAATGTACAAAAAGAATAGAAAATTTGTTGTGTCGGAGATTATTTTCTGTGTGCAAAGAAAAATAATATCAATCTGTGGCTTATTTATATGACTCTCAAATACTGCAGCTGCATTTCATTTATAATTTTCGCACATAAAAGTTTTTTTGCGACCGAGTCCATTTTCTTAAGAAAACTTTGAAGTTCTTCTCGTAGCTGTTCAAACAAAACCCAGCCAAAAGTAAGAAACTTATTTATGTTCACAAGGAGAAAAATAACTTCTAGTTCTTGAAGTGCTCTAGAAAAGAGCAAATATCTTAATGTTTACTTGGAAGTCGAAAAATGAAATCTGATTTTAAAAAAATACTAATAAAGCAATTTAATAAAACCAACATTCTGATATTTATTTTGTAAAAAGGAAATGCGATTGAATAAAAATGATTTATTCAAATGTTTCAGTATGGTAAATAGTATTATGTTTTTTACTTGTGTCTCAAAATTATGGAACTTGATACATTTTTAAAAATTAAATAGTACAAAAATAAATTTTTCGTGTTAATTGGTAACCATGAGGACATAATTATTTGTTGTTCATTTAACAAATATCATAGATATATTTTCCATCGCAAATAAGATTTTTTTTATCATCACAGAAAACAAATCGGGGTTTAATAATAAATCTTGTAAACAGATTTGCACTGGCTGAGGAAGAAGTAAAAAATTGTTCAGGAAAAGTGATGGTACAATACGCTGGTTTCATTTTTGATAATGGTGATGATAAACAGCTAGTTCTGTTCCACATTCTAAGAGCTTTTTCAAACGGTGAAGCTTTTGTGAACGAATTCATATCTTTTTTACTTGTTTATTGAGCTGCTTCGCTGCAGATAGCAGCCGTTTGTTTACTTTTATACACACAAAATAAAAAGTGAACGAAGCTATACAATACACCAACATGAGTTAATTCCTTTTATCAATAACTCTTTCTCCTAGAATATTGCACATACAAAAGTTTAATTGTAGGGTTGTTCTACGCATTGCATATAATAGATTTCATAAGAAGTAACAAAAAGTTAAAGACAAACGTAGATTTGACAGTTGTAATACAATGGTTTAATTTTTAAAATTATTTTTTCACGTTAAGCTTATAATAGAATAAATAATTATATGCTAGTGAAAAATCACGAAAGCTGCAAGTCTGCAAGTCAGCAATTAGTAAGTAAGACGCAAGTTCAATCAATATATCATTATTAGGGAAAGAGTCAATAAGCTGCGGTTAATGTTCATCAAATACTTTGCATGTAATATCAATTTTAAGGTTATTACTGTAAATACTTTGTGGAATGGTATTTTAATAAAAAAATAAAACACTCTTTTGTAGTAAGTCAGCATTTATTTAAAAAAAAACATTTCCGCCTTTTGATGCTCTTTATGAGTGAAATCGGTCTTGATTGGGGAATCCAATGCCGAGCCAAAATGTTGATCCCGGGATTTCGGGATTAGAATTTGTCGATCCCGGGATCAGTACATTTTTTTAATAAATAAAAAATGATAATATTGGTGAAAAATAAATTAAACAATTCATTATATATTATATAACCAGCTGTGGGCTGCCAATACGTAAGTAAAAAGCTCTCATAATCTCAGTTATTCGCGATGTACAGGTGAATGAGTGGATTTTTTAATAACTCGCAAAAAAATATGCGCCATCATAATTATTAAACGAACTAAATATGCATACAGTATGTAAAAATACGCAATATAACTTAGAATAATTTATGTCAATAGCTGAAAAAAGTATCTACCTACTTCAGACTGCAAGAGTACCTAAAAGAACACTAAGTCAGCGATTTCCAACCTGGGAGGCGCGGACTATTGCAAAGGGAGTCGCAAACAGCTTAAAATATGTATTTACCCTTTAAAACGTATCTTTATTACTGTATGAAATAAAGAATGGGGAGGCGCGACGATTTTTTTCATTAAAGAGAGGCGCAGTTACACAAAGGTTGGAAACCACTGCACCAAGTAATTTTATTATTATTTTAAAATATGCGTGGAATTAATACCAGAGCATCAATTGTTTCGCCGTTTAGTCTACGGTTTCATTGTGCAAAGAACCAATAAAATATATTTATATATATATAATATCCAGTGACAAGTGCTTTTGTTGAAAGATCATTTTTTACAGTGAAAATAATAAGAACATTCAATAGAAATAGTCAAAGTGAGAATTTATTTTCAACTCTTGCAATAATATTAGTCGAAAAAAAATTTAGACAATATTATATGCGGTTGTTGATGACTTTAGTCGCATGAAGTCGGCGGCGCGTCTTTGATATTAATCATACTGTTCATATAGAAAGCTAACCGAAATATGTTTTACTTGACACGTGTTTTATTACATAATTAATGTTAATAGAACAAAAGAAACATAAAAGCACGCAAAAAAAAACATTGCGATTGATATCTGATAACATTCATTAAGAAGATATAGAAAACAAAGGTACCGAAAAATTATTACTGTTGTAAAATGCATTCAAATAAATGCGATAAGAAAATTTGACATGTTAGGGATCCAATTACGTTTTTGTATACGGTAAGTCTTATCGCAAAAAAAGTAAACTGCCGCTTGAAAACCAACACGTTTGTTTTATAAGAAAATCAGTCCCGTAAGTTTCAGGATCATGTCTTCTAATCCTGAGATTGAAATGTATCGAAAACTCTACGGGATCCCGGGATCCCGTACCCCGGGATTGGATTCCCTAGTCTTGATCATATTTAATAAATGCGGAAATAATACAAAATAGTGTTTTGGACTTTTTATTAATTCTAAAAAAGAAAACAAAAAAGGGAACTATTATTATAACTTGATAATTAATATACTCTTCATTATAAATAGTTGCTTTAATTATCCAGTGTTATTACTTTTAAGTTGTATAATATTTTTACTCACCCTGTAGTTATATTAAAAAGTACTTATAAAGCTTTGCAACAAAGTATGAAAAATGCAAACATTATGGTGAAGAAGAAGGTAAGATAATATAAAAACAGCGAATAGGACATATAACTTAAATAACGAAATATGCAGTGATTTAACTATTGAGACTGCACAAGGTTTAAGTACCGACAAGAATGGAGGAAGCCTTAAAGAGCCTTCATCAAGATTTAATGTAGTATTTAAAACCGCCTGTGTGGTCGAGTGGTCAACATCGTTGGCTACCGCTACGGAGGGCACAGGTTCGAATCCCGGTATGGGCAGTTTTATAAATTGATTTTTCAATCGATTTATGAATTTCTGTTCAAAGGCATGGATGTATGTGATGTCTTGCATTCTCCCCTCCCACCCATCCTATCCTATGAACGGGGCGTATGGAGAGCGATTAGCTAACCACTAGTCCTGTTCTTGCCCTTTCCTTCTATTCCTACTCTCTTTGGAAAAAGAGAGGTTGAGCAACTGAGTAACAAGCAGTTCTCGTAGAAACATTTCTGTTGAGAGTCCATATGCTCCATATTGGGAGCGGACATGAAAAAATAAATTTAAAACAGTAAAGATTTTAACACATACATTTTGAATACTTTACTCGATCTGGTTACACCAGTAACGTTTACAATTAAGTGAAATCCCAAAATGAAACTTGCAATTAAATGGTTTCATTTGCATTTACAATAAGTTAACGTGTGTATGTTAGAGTCATTCTCACATACTATTAAATAGCTTGATAGTGTTGGCAAACAACCTTTTCTCTCACACATTATATATGTATATATTCCAGTTACACTTACTCGAACTTATTGATCGTGTGACGTTTATTTTGTTACAAACTTTACTCTTTAGTATTGATTCGTATTATTTCGCATTGTAAGTAATTGATTATACAAGAGAAACTTTGTTTTATTCTGAGTAAAAAAAATGTTAGTATTTTTTTTATACACTGTATTCATACCTCTACAAGAATTCTTTAAAATATTTTATTTCATTGCGTTTGCAGAAACATATTTTTTTACATAAGTATTTTAATATATTTTGTAGTTTTCTGTGAATGTAGGTGGAGTGTGGAGTTTTTAACTTAAAATTAGGAGGGTCTTGACTTAAGCTCCAGTTAGGTTGAATTGTTATTTAAATTTTAAACAATTTTTGCTTCAGATCTTGACTATATATTTCCGTGATGTCGCATCTTGAGTGTCTTCTAAAAAGTCTCATCAAGCTAATCTCGTGAGGTTTGCCATTATTATAAAAAAAACCGCAACTACGTTAGCTGTTGTGCTGAACATTGTTTTATCTATAACATTTTATCTATTTATAGTTTAATCCATGTTTTAAATCTCTAGTTTATTGTGTTGTTCAGGTTGAATGTTTTAATAAATTCTAAAATATCAAGTTTTTCAGTCATCTAAACCCAGAATACTTTTCGAAATAAACTAGACCTATGTAAAAAAAAAGCACTATATATTTTTACTGTTACATTATGTTTTTCATTATTTTGTAGACTTAATTGCCCGTGCGAACATTTGAAAAATTTAACACCACCACCTCTTGATGCGATTGCGTGAGTCAACATTTTTAAAAAGATAAGCCGAGCTTTTTGTATAAATGTCATAAAGCTTTGATAATAATGATATAAATCATGAGTTGGATCATCAATCCGTCGGGGGATGTTATGAAATAGGGTTTGACTCATTCTCCCACTGTTTGCACCCTTAAAGCAAACATCATGGGGTACACCGCACCCTTATAATTACTGAGAAAATCTTAATTACGTCACGGATCATGGATTCACAACAATTTAAAAACTGCTTGAGAAAAATGGAATTAACATTTTTTCCTTATTCTAAGAATATGAAATATATTTTTTTATCTTTCTTTATTTATTTTTCAGCATTCATTTTGAATCTTTTTGAATAAATGTTTCTGGGGTAAAGCTAAAATGTTTTCTTTTTTTTTTAAAAGTTCAAAAAAACAATTTTGCAATTAATTATTTTTAAAAAACTGCCTGCTAAGTTTTATTTGAATATTATTTATTAAAAATCTATATTTTATGAGTCATAATGTCAGCATTGCATACAAATAAAATAGCACTAAAAATTTCTTTCCTGAAAAGTTGTACTATTATTTTTGTAAGTTCACGAGATTAACATTACCAGATTTAGTTATGCATAGTAGCACAAATTTTACGTTTTAAGATTTTAAAAATAAATGCATTTACAAGCTCAGATATTTATAAAAACAAACACCCAAATTTCACTGAATTATCAATGTAATGTAGATTTAAGAATGACACGTTCCTGTGAGGCTAAGAAAAACTTACTTCATATTTTTTCAGGCAAACATTCAACCGTATAAGAGCAATTATAATGTTTTCGTGCCAAATGCATGAAATTATTTAAAATGCCACCTGGATGCTATTTAACCGGTTTCTTTCAATGCTTCATGTAATAAAAGTTAAAGATTATTTTTCGTTTTGTTTTACCTCATTTGCTTGCGGTTTGTAGGTTTGTTTATAAAACAACATTAAATATTGAAAATAATAAATGAGTACCACTTGTTATTAAATTGTGAAATATTATTGAGTTTTTTTTTAATATCTGTGTACTTTAAACCTAAGTTTGTAAGTTTGGCGATAAAGACTTCACCGGTTAAAGGTAGGCTGACTTTTATTCTAAGCAGTAAGTAGCATTCTTAAAAAGTAAATAGAATTCAATATAATGAAATGGGCCCACTACATCTAAATTAAATATATATATATATATATATATATAACCTTAGATGAAAGGGAGATTGGAGCTCGGCTCCACAGTTCCCCGTATAAAGATGTAAAGACACTGATGATGGACAATGGAATTAAAGTTACATAGTGGTTTTGTTGTCAACATTTTTGTTGTTGGTTGATCGATTAATACACAAGATTGTCAATGTTTGATTGTCTTTATAGAAAGATGGTTGGATTTGTGAGATTGCGACGTAATTGCCACAAAGGTTAAATATACTGCACTCAGTAGATTGAAGTAGATTTCAACTTAGTTGCTAAATAATGTATTTTGCTTAAAAGCTCAAAGTGAAATATAGTATTGTATTAATTACTAGCGGAAGTGGAAAGGATTTTTTTTTTTGATATATAAACAAAAAATCAGCTTTTATTGAATATGAACGTTTATTATTTATTATTTATTAATTTTATATTTCTTTTAGAATTCATACTTTACATATTTTAATGACCTCCGCTAGAAAGTTTTCATTGCAAAAAACACATTTGATGCGTAATGCCACGGTGCAATCATTACATGTCGAGTGTGAAAAGGAAAAAGGACGTAGCCCACACATAAAAAAAATACAGGAGACGCGAAAAACATTTTTTTAAGATTTTGGACCAAAGACTAATTACGAAATATACACAACCTTGAAGTGCATGACAACTGATAAGCTGGTTTTGATTTGACTTTACTTGACTTAATCTTTTTATGAATTGAGTATATTTTTTAAATAAATCTTTTTTTACGTATTTTTTTCTGATCGCAATTTTCTCATGCCTTTCTTTTTTCAAGCTTAAAAGCTTAATTTAAAAACTAATTCAGCATTTTCAGCTAACATACGTTTGATAAAACGTTCATCAAGCTGTACCCATCGTGATTATAGAAAAAAATGCTGTTTTGAAAAAACTGTGGGTTACGTCGTTTTCCTTTCCACAGTCGATATGGTAAATGAATTATTCTCTATGTTATTATATTTTTACTGAATATCTTATAACTTACGATCGGGATTAAAAAGCCAATTGCAAAGTTATTGACATGCTACCTAACCCGATAGTTGCCTCTTTGTAAATAACTTCCTAATATAAAATTTCTTCATCTGCATCAGGGTACAAAGAAGAAGGCAGAGTGTAAGTAGATGGCAAAGGATCATTTTTATGTGTCGACCTCCGTCAAGAGTTGGCTGGAAGGAACATCTTTTGGAGGGTCGCCTTTTAGTTTGCATTATCCTTTGTTGTCATGAACTCGGCCTTATTTAATATTTTTATGTCATCTGACATTGAATTTCAATTGAAATCTGTAATATTTATTATCAATTCTGATCTGTTATAAAAAAATATGAAAGATTATTATTTCGAAAAAATCTATCTACAATGCTAATGAGAAAATTGTAACGATCGAGGTACAAAAACCTGTCTATCTTTATACATACAAATCCAGTATGAACAGTGAATTAATAATTTGCAAAATAATAGCTGTCATAATATATCGTAATAAGTGAAGTTTATGTGTCTAGATTAAGAGATCATTAATCAAGAGTTAGGCCATTATAATAGCGGCTAATATAAATCGATGCATATGTCATTCCTATTGTCCATGCCCTTCTGGAAGTGCGGCCAAATGTGAATCACAATTGCTTCTGACAATTCATATTATTATAAAGCTATTTTTTAACCGTGATATATTTTTAACAGAAAAAAATAGCATTATTTCCTACTGAAAATTCACTTTATATAAACTCAAAAAACTTGTCTTGAAATTAACATTAATTACACTTTTGGTAAAAATAAAAAAAATACAAAAACCCAATGATGCGTTAATTAATATAATAACGAATATGTTAATAGGGAAAAAATATCTAAGTATTTCAAGTAAATTTAAAATCAATAAATAAAACGAATATGTTGTGTGTGAACTTTTTGAAATTATTAAATACATAATTGTCATTTAATCACTGCAATAACATTTTAATAATAAAACTCAATAAAGTTGTATTTTTATTGAGGACTGATGTAAAATGCAGTTGAACCCGGATAAATCAACAAAAATCACAAACGCCTCCAAGAAATTGATAGATAACAATGCAATCACAGTATGCAATGTCATAATAACCCACTGGGATACTAACATCGTCCACTAAGTGCAATAAAAAACGAAACTACAAATGTACACATGAGCGTATTAGCTTCCATATTCAAAAAGACTGGTCGAAAGTGACGTAAATTAATATGCATAACTATAATATTTTGTATATATTATGTCTTGTAAGAGTCAATTGATTGATATCAATCTCGTATTACCTACTATTCCGATAATCATTAGAAATAGTTAGCGATGTCTAATTTTTCTAAATAATCAATGAATAAAGTAAGTAGATGTCGAGATTTATTTATATTTTGTTTAATATAATACAATTTCTTTAAATTATCGTAAAATATACGTTCGAACTTTGCTACAAAAAAAAACGTTTTTAAAACATATCGCCTTTTTATAACATTAAAAACAATTGCTTTCACAAACGAATTGTTTGAATGTCAATTGTCCGTATCCCGTCACGGTCTGGGCGTCCAGTTGATGACCCATCAAGTGCACAGTGCAACTGTGGTGCGCAATCAAAATGCCTGAACAATTACCCGGTGACAATGTTCACATTTGTCTTCCAAGTGTGATTGTTTTGTTTGTTTGAATATATAACAACACGCATCTGCCGTAATGTGCAGCAGATTTATACACAAATTGAATCCTAATTAAATCATCATGAGCGTTCAATCCAAAATCATTAACAGTATTTTTTTCAAAATTGAACTTCACTGAACAAAAAATACAAATCTGCTCAAATAGAAAATTACCGGGACATTAATAACTTTCCTGTTTTTAAATACGTGATGTTGTGGTATTTTTGCCTATCGATAAAATGTACCTGCCATTTATTTCTTCGGCTTATACGAGGCCAGAATGACAAATCCGCCGTTCTTAAGAATCTATAACTCAATGTCTTACAGTTTTGCTTAGGATGTTGTCATACTCCGCTTCTACGTGAGTAAGTTGAGACGAGTACTGCTTAGCATTACAGACATCTTGAATTCAGACTTAGTGTGAAAGTGAAAATTAAATTTTCGACTTCTGTTTATTATTATTAATAATAAATTTGATAGCTAAAAATACGGTTAGTCAACGATTGCAAGGTAGGTTCTATAATGTATTGTATTTGTATATTAGAGTATATTGGTATTGAAAAGTAATGAATTACCATAAGAATAAATTTAACATTTCTTTAAAAACAGTTAAAATATAAAACAAAAATATTCACGACCAAAAAAATATTCTCAGTGATAAAAATAATACTTTTGCCACTTCAGAGCTATAATAATTACTAAAATAATTTTAGTAAATTTCAATTAGTTTGCACCATCATAAACTATGTATACAAAAACAAAAAAATAAATAAACGAATATTTCCTAACCATTTTAACGATACTATAATAACACAGCAGTAATAAGTATCGCAAACCATTGTTTTAGAAGTTAGTGATTTGTGGTTTTTAAATGTGTTAAGAATATTTTTACTTTATTTTATTATTTGAAACATTAAACAAATACCATTGTTATACCTTAGCTATTTATAGTTGTTTAAATATAAATAACGGTTAGATCTTCTTATAACAATGTATGCAATTAAATTTGAATTGTGAATTTTGACAGGGAACACTATACAAGTGATTATTGCTAAAATATGAAGTTTTGTCGATAAGTTTTTTTCTATGGACTATTGTGGTTTGAATTAAAAAATCTTTTAAAAAAATAAATGTTTCGAGCTGTTCATTTTTCACAACTCCGACTTCGACTTCACAGCCCTGCTCATTACTATTAAATATAGCTATAAGTCTACATGATATTGTTATACCATAATGAGGCAATTTTCCGTTTTGTGGATTTAAATAAGGTATTAATGGAATATTATTGATGGATGGTGAAAATAAATGTTGTGGAGTAACTAAATTATTTCGCAAGTCTTAAATTATTATTTCAATTACCGCTAAGCCACTAGTTAAGCGATTATAGCATTATGTTTGGCAGATGTGCTGTTAATATTTCAAGAGAAATGTGAGAGAAAATCTTTCGTGGTCTTGATATAAATTAAGCCATTCGTAGATTTTTGATACAGTTTTCATTTGTTTATATCAATATGTTTCATCTTAAATTAAATTAATAGACAATACACGAAAAGACAATGATTGAAAAGAAGGTTTTCGGGTAAATTTTGCGTGCGTGTATTAATTACAATTATCGTAATAAAAAATCAAATTAAAGTAAAATGCACGTTGTATAATCTAGTTAAAAGTATCATAACAATAAAAAATTGACATTTTTAACGCAAAAACAGTGTTTTTGTAAAGTAAAACCTTTCTTAGTTTATATTAAAGGTAAAATGATTTTTTAATTGAATGCATACTATATGAAATCGTCAAAAACCGTTTTTATATATATTTTATAAATGCATTGAGTATAAATTCTGCAGCGCCCATTTCCTTAAATCATTATACGTCTTAAAGGAGGTTTAAACGATGATTTCATTTATCTTAACCTTTCGTGGTTACCCACACGTGAGCGCAGCTTTAATGTTGACGTTTGGGGGTAAGACCCTATAGTAATCTAGTAGCGCGCACGGCTGTTCTAAGAAGGGGATTAACCATAAAAATAGCATAAAAGTCTATATCATAATAAAAATGTTAATAAAATATAAATTTCGTTGTAGGATGCTTTAGTTGGTGGTATAATTTTCTCTTAGTTGTAATGCTACATACTTACATTGTTTTGTAAATGTGAATAACTAGAGATTTAGTACAATATATTTTTTATAATATATGTATGTAGTGGTCCACCAACTGTAAAAAGTCAAAATCGGAGTTAACTTTTCCTGTTCAAAGCTCAAGAAATGCTACCCCAATACCCACATTTTCTTAAATATTTATTTTAATATGGGAAATACAATGTTTATAATTAAGGTATTCCTATATCATAGTTTTTGGACCTTTTGTAGAAGAAAAAAAAATATTCAATCCATAGTTCCGTCTCTATTAAATAAAACAGAAAAGAAAAAAATCAACTAAATAAAAAAGATCCTCGAAGTAGAACAAAAAACGGATTGATGTGTACGAAATGAAAGATAATAATTTATGTATCCTGGAATACTATTCTCAAAAAATACACAATATCTTACTTACATCGATGCCTCATTTTATATAAATACGCGATAACGAGATAAGCGCGCGATAGCGGTCGCTCGTAAAATAGGATGTGCAATGATTGGTGAGCTAAATCTCGTCAGTTGTGATTTCATATGTGTGCTGGGATGACGTCTTTTTTACGCGCAACTTAAAATATGATTATTTATTAAAAAAACACGGATTTTTATAAAAAAATGTATGAGGAATGATGCAGAGAAATATTTTAAAGCCCTTAGACTATTTTTTTTTTTGAAATTCATAAGAATAAGGCCAATAATGAGGAAACCACTGGGGTCCCTAAACGACCCCCATCGGAAGAGTTTTTCTAGTCTCCGAGCCGCGAGTGTTAAATACGTAAATCTTTTTGATTAAAAAAATACACGAGACACGTTAAAATTCTACAGAAATAAATCAAAGTTTTTTTATTGTCTAGTTCATTACACGAATACTTCTCCATGTTTGACTTATGGACTCAGCCAAATTACCAAAAAAATTATGCACCTGTTGATAAAACTTGACTTATGGTGACCACTGAATATTGATTTTCCCCATAACAGGTTATTTGGAGCTGCCTGACGATCGATGTTGTATTTATGAATGTAAATATTTCTGCGTATCTAAAAAAGATAACACTTATGTATGTAAAATACAACAATTTTTAAAGAAATTTTCTTATAAGAGGTTTTTTTTTGTAAATTTATGAAAACGTTATTCATAAACTATCTGATACATTAGAATAAATAAGATAATAAAAATTCATTTAAATTCTTTTACGTAAATGTTGAGTGCACAACTTGCAACATTCAAAAGGTCCTGACTCTCCTTGGCGTGTTAAATAGACGAGAGAATTTTTATTTATAAATTTTCCCTTCGTATGGTACCAAGGAACTTAAGTGTACCTGCTCGGTTTTATAACAATATGAACATACTGCAAACAAACTCGGAAAGTGTGATAATAAAAGAATATTCAGCCTCAATTTTGGCAGCAGTTAAAAAAAGCAAGCATGTTCACTTATACGAGGTGTGTTTTATTTTGTCACAAACCAAATTTTTTTCATTTCGAAAAAACGCAATTGTATGAAATACTAGTTTTATACGTTTAGTAAAGATCAGACTCAGTTTTGCTCATCGCAAGCATAAACAACTGAACAACGAGCGAAACCGATTTAAATCTTTATACCGAATTTGTAATTAGTACAAAAACAATGTTTTTTGTCAATATAATGTCTTTCCATCAAGAATTACGGTTAACAATCATTATTATCCAATTTTCTATCATGCGCATAAATTAATTTTAATAATGAAATTCTTATAATGTTTGTGTGTTTGTTATAAAAACAAATGACGTAGTGCAAAAAAAACTGAAATTGACGATACAGAATTATTTTGATGCATTTAATAAGAAAGTACGTATTAAAGGATATATGCAAAATATTATATTTTCGATTCCTGCCACTGATTGTGCATGATTAACGAATAATTTGGTAGTAAGGGTGGTAGCTGGTTGCTGTGACGGGTTGGAAAGGCTTTCATTATAACCAATATCCCACTGCTTATCATTTCAAAAAATATTAATAGTTCGACAAATAAAATGACCAGAAACAAAAATACGATACCTATATAACATACATAGATGATTCAGTGGTGATAATGATTTTGGTGTTTTTTTACCTTATTGGGATTTCAATAAATGGCCTTTCGAAAATTTAAAGTGGTTTTAGAAAATATCACATACGCAACAATGAATTTCAAACACAGTTTTTTTTACAAGATAACTTTATTTATATATTTTTATTATACCAATTTCGATCGTAAACATTCCTTATTCCACAGATGCTTTTAGCGGTATTTATGTTACATTGAAAACTAAATATTACACTTTAACTGTTGAAACTATTGGAAAAGTTATATAATTTTTAACATTTTGAAAAATATTGAAAAAACTTTTTTAACATATTTTGATTGATATTTTATGAATAAATAAATATTTTTTTTATATTTTTAAATTTCATAACGATTCCAAGTAAATTAAAATGAAAAGTGATTAAATTCAATGTTTTCAATCTACATAGACATTGCTGTAGTTGGTCTCTCGCAATAAATTTGAAATCTATGGAACTTGCAGTATTTTCATTAAAATGTATTATACTGTATTTTGATTTATTATTATTGTAGAAATACGATTATTTATTTAATCCTTTGATTTATATCTATGCCTTAACTGGTGTATGGCTTGAATAAATAATTTAATTTGATTTGTTAACTAATGGCATTCTAAATAATGTATTTTAATTATAATTACAAACTAGACTGAATGAAACGATCGAATATCGTGGATGTTTTAATACTTACTCTGTTTACAAACCTTGTAGTAGGTATAATGTTTCGATACAAATTTTATTTTTAATTGACTTTGAATGTCATTTAAAGATTTGTTCGATAAAATTTACATATCTTATGAAAACAGTTTAATTTATTGCCTAGACTTATATTATTCAAATCTTTTTTTCTAATATAGATGTAAGTTAAATTTGATTGGGTAAAAGTTATTGATTTAACGTTATAAACAAAACTTGTATGCAAATGGAAACACTTTTTATGATTTTCCATCAAATAATTATTAAAATTAAATCACTAAATTACTCAAATTTGAATTTGAGTTACTCTCCATCTGTTTAAATTATTAGTAAAACTAGTCTCAGAACCTTGAGCATGAAGAGACAAATTGTCTTGGAAGAGCAGTGTGTTGATATACGTCTGCGCAAGAATGTTTCGCGCCCCTTCGAAAATTCAGTTTTATATTTTAAAATGTCGTTTAAGAGTACAGATGAATAGTATCTTTATAAATATCATTACAAATGTGTCTAAGCATGTACTCACATCTTAAATATAAATGTTTTTACCGTTTTTAACATTTGAAACAGCTAATAATGAGCTTATGATAACCAGAGTAGTAGAATTAACAATTCGTTGTGTTGATTAAATATTTTTTTATTTAATTTTGCGATTATTATTTTTACCAATTGTTAATTATTGATAACTTTTAACATCCAGGAAATATTAAAGTGTATTGAAAAAAAATCCATGTTTTCATCAAAGATTTTTATTTAAATTAATATTTTATTTCCCGCTCTAAGCTTTTATGGGGGTAGTTATTCATAAAAATAGATTTCTCCAATGTCAGAAAACAATACGTAAATAAAAGTGGTAAAGAGATTTTAATAAGAAACATTTAATATCTATTAATTAAAATAAGCGAATGGATTTTATTTGGAAATAGTTTTTTCTTTAAATTGTTATTATTTTTGATATTTTAAGTAATATGGTCTTAAACTGAATTTTAATAAACCCACAGCACCCCCAAATATCATACTCACGAGCCGCCACTGTATATATTTGTCATGTTTAATCCAATGAAACATTTGTTTATTTATTATTTTCTTTATGAAAGTTAGGTTTATTAAAAAAGTTTTGTATTTATTTATACTTAGAAAACTATAATAAGCAATAAAATCGAACTAAAATTAATTTACGTAACTATTGGGAGATGTTCAGTTCACAATTAAATATTGTCAAATTTAAAATAATGAAATATATTTGTGAATTCTTAAAAAAATTAAATAGCCAAAACAAAAATGGACACAGTTACATTGTATTACATAAAAAAACTTTACATATTATATAATACTCATTTCTCAAATGAAATCGTATTGACAAGATTTGATAGAGTTTGAGAAGTGTCTAGTTATTGAAATGAAAATTTTGGTTGTCAATAACAATAAAATATTTCATTTACGTTTAAGTAGTAAAAATAAGCTGGCTCGCTTTATAAATCAATATGAAAAAGTTTTGAACACCTTAATGTTGTCATTTAATAATTTTAGATTATTTACTTAATTTGTAAATATTATTCTGACGCAAACTAATTTATTTACATATTTGTACAAGATTTTAATAAATGTTTATATTTATATTATAAACATTGAATAATTATTCACATCCCCAAACCACTCTATATCTTAAGCCTTTATGAATATTCAAATATTAATAATGTATTATCAAAATACGTTACGTAAATACATAAATGTAGTGAGAAGGTTTCTTGGAGAGATGTATGAGTACACGTCAGAGAAGATTATATTTGTCGTGTGAGAAGAAAACTACAGCTGCTATTTTTAGCACATTTTTTGTGTTTAGATACCAAGCTTTTTGAACTTCTATTGTTGACCTTTCAAAATGTTATCAAATATTTGTACAGCATGCCATATATTTATTATTAACTGTGAGAAAGCTTTGTTTTTATACATTACAGTATTAGTTAATCGTATATATTTTTTAAATTAAGCTTGTAAAGTTTTATAGAATAAGTTAAAAAACGTATCATATGTTGACTGAAATTATGTTGGTTTTAGTGGTATGCACACTGAAAAACATAAATTATTATCTTAATACTGTAATATTTAAGAGCAGATAGTTTTAATTAGCTGCTAAAGATTTCACA
The DNA here is from genome assembly GCA_031772345.1 of Himalopsyche anomala. NCBI lineage: Eukaryota > Metazoa > Arthropoda > Insecta > Trichoptera > Rhyacophilidae > Himalopsyche > Himalopsyche anomala. Next base: position 18,874,656 of record CM062821.1, on the reverse strand, counting down.
TAGTGGTTCTTATAAGATTAACAACAATTGTTAATGCTGATTAAATAATCAAAAAAAGTGTTAAATTTGAGCGATAGTATAAAAGACATATTTTTTTTATTACAGTTTACTATAAAGGTTTTATTTTATATTAGAGGAAAATTCTACTTTTATTTCTTTTATCAACAAATTTGATATTATAGAGAAATCACTGTCATATTCAATTGAGGGTGCAGAAACTAGTTTCCTAACCTAATGATCGAAAAATAATAAAACCTTGAAAATAAAATAAAACCTTCTAATAAAACAAAATAAACTGGCAACGGATCTTGTGTTTTCTGTTTTTGATAACATTTGAGCCCTGGTTGGTGACCTATGACATAACTCCAGTTGCGTGCTAATTTTTGTTAATATGCTACTTTAATATTTTAGATGGATACAGTGGAAAATTTATGGAAGATCCTTTTTAATGTGTATACATATAATATAGTTTAAATTTGATAACTTTGATACTTCACTTGCTATAAAGAAATGAAGAAATAAAGTTGTATTTTTTTTGTGTTCAACTCAATATATTCTATGTAAAAATAAGATCGCTACTATTGTTGCGAAATTGATCTTAGAAGGTTTCTAAAATAAATAATATTTAAAAATAAAAACAACGTTTATTTATAAAAAATCTCGTATGAATAACTCATGTTAAAATACATATTTAATTTTATAAATTGTATTCATTAATTTCACTCAGAAATCATCTTGTTTCTTTGTATTAAAGAGAAAACATAATACACATAACTAAAACAACGTCATATTATTTATACAATGATATTGGTGTTTATAACTACAATAACTGTCTAATATTCTTTTTAATATGTTATGAAAAAAATCCATAAGCATGTTGGAGAACAAAGTAAAAATTAATTGGTACTTTTTAAATTGTCTTCTATGGTGCTTTTTTCGTGTATTTTTTAATAGTATTTTTTGAATGAAAAGTAAAAAAAAATATTGTACGCTAACGTCTGCGCGCCTATGTCGGCACACTAAGGTTCCGCGCACTGGCGTCGCTGCACCGGTTTGTACATAAAGTAAGTTTTTTGTAAAACTAACCATTTATCTTATAAATAATGTAATAAATCCGACTTCATTGAAAGAATTATGTTAACATAAATGTATTGTTTTAATTCAAAAATGTATAACGTTCTTCAAGACTTTTTAGACTCAATTTTTTTATTTATTTTTTAATCTGAAATAATACTAAGGTAAGGTTTATTAAAATGACAATTATAGTATATGATTTTATAATGTCAGATTTTATTTATATTTAAGAAAATGTGTAGCAACTATATTGTACGCCAGTGTACAACGTGCAAGAGAAATACTTTTCATTGTTCCCTACACATAACGCATGATTTATCGTTTGCTATTTACTTCCTCTGTTTCTTTTTCTTTGCCCGAAAATTCATATATATCCAGGGAAAAATTTCCTTCTCTCTACCCAACATGGAATGAAGCCCGCCAAATTTTCTCGCATATTTTTTAAAAGTATTCACAAAGTGTTTGGTGCTTTATGGATGTTGTTTCATCGAGAGAAAAACTTACTAAATTAGTTTTCCGGAGATTTCGTTTTGAGAATATCTATTTTTTTTCTTCATATTTTATCATTCTTAAATCAGGAAATGTTTAATCGAAACTGTACATTTTTTTTTTTTAGTTTTTATACAAGTATACAAATTAAAGAAGCAAAGAGTTATTGTTTGTATAAATGTAAAAGACTCGTTGGATAAAAAATTTCTTATTTAAAGATACAAAATATTTTATTTACGCGCGATCAGGATAAAGTAGTATACTTCCTATTATAGGTGTAAGCCTTGGTATTTACTTGCTCAAACTCTCTTTTAAAATAATTATATAGTCCGTAATCCACTTACGACAGGGAACATTAAAGTATTTACAGAATATATTTAGATAGAATAATTATTTTTGAGTATTATTATTACCTTTCTTACTTATATCCATGGGTAACTCTTAAGATTCATCATGGAGTGCAGTGATAGTGGTGGTACATTGAAAGATCTTTCGGTGTCAGAGTATATATCTTAAAATTTTTGAATGGCATCATTGATTTGGATTAAGGCTACAGCAAAGTCTTTGAGCACATTTTTTTTGAGTGGTTCTTCAGGTTGATCTAGTTTTTTAGTAGCACACTCCCAGATTTAGTTGTTGAAAAAATTGTACAATTATATTACCAATCTTTCAATTTCCTTGTTTCATTTGAAATTTGCATTGTTATTATATTTTTATAAGAGTTTTTTTCAATATTACATTCATACATTTCGTCGTTATTATTCGCTTAGACCAGGCCTGGGGAACCTGTGGCCTTAAGGTCGCATGCGGCCTTTTGGCAACTCTGGTGCGGTCTTCTGGCCAATTCTGTAAATTTATGTATTTTTTTAAATTCCTGGCATATATATTCTGACCGTAAATTCCTGTTTCCTACCAAAGATTCCCTAGTCAGTGTTTACTGCGGCTTTATGTCGAATCAGAAAAATGAATGCGGCCTTTAGAGAAGGAAAGGTTCCTCATCCCTAGCCAAGACCATTCTTCCAGGATATTGTATAAAAATGTTTTATTTTTTCCAAAAATCTCACAATGTTTGATTTTAGATTGTCCCGTCGGTCGTTTTTGTAAAAGTAAATCTTGAATAATGCACTTTGAAATTAGCGATACCAAGTTGATCCATAAACTATAGTATGCTTGTGGTGTAAAGAGGTAAATAAGTTTCATTTATGTTTGGATGAGACTCAACTAACTTGTGGGTGCTTAGGATGGATTGGAGCATAAACAAGAATCAATAAAATTTTAAAAGGTATGTGGTTTTCATCTTTGTATTTCTGTACTTCAGGAAGTAATGAATTTATGTTTAGTTTAGTTTAATGTCAAATGCTGAAGTCCGAATGGTTGTAAGTCGAGATGATCGTATAAAGAGAACTGAATGTACGTTTTGTTATTATATATTGATAAAATTTCAAGCATTCTTACTGTTTCAAACACGGTTGAGAGTTGATGATAATTTAATATTGCTTTTAATAATTTTCATGTAAAAAAGTTTGTTGACAATCATAACATATTTTTTTCATAAGTAGTACGCAATTATATAATAACAAAAATTGAATAAAACGAAACCTTTATTGATAAAATATTAACAACTAATATTTTTGGTTGTAAAATTATAAAAAAAAAGTTTTTACAGTAATCTTCTGGATCTTAATGTAGACACACTCTTCAGAGACAGAAAGTCTGAAGTATCTATATTTAAAAAAGCACATTATATTTTTATAATTACTAATATGGGGAAAAAATTCAATACAAAAAAAGTTTATTTGAATCTATCTACTTACGCATAAAATCATTTTTTTTATAAAATAGAACTGAAGGAAAATAAAATTTGATCCAGAATTTTGGACAACGTATGTGCTGGCATTCGAAACGAATCGGCAGTAAAGGGACGGACAGTACAAATTGAAATTATTTATTCAGTACGCAGGCGTCAACTTGGAGGCATGTGTTACATTTAATGTTAGCAACGTATAGAAATTTATTCTTAGTATGAATTTAAAAATGGAAATTTAGCTATGTGGCATTTTTGAAAAAAATAATTGCAAAACTTGTGTTAGTTTTTCAATTAAGCAAAATAATGTTATAAAAAAGTTCATAATATATTTTTTTAATTATAGTACACATTTAAATCATTGATTTTTTCATGTTACATACTTAAAATTGTAAGATTTATACAGATATGTACTTTATAAATATTATAATATTAAACTCAGGTAAATACATAAATACACTCGTAAATAATCCTAATAATTTGGTATTATAAAAAGCTATGATTTAATAGGTAATACAATATACGATATTAGAGCAATTATTTAATAAACAAACGTTTGATTTTCACATTATATTTTGATATTTTTTGTTCAACAATTTGCTTTTATGTGAAAAAACGCAAATTAAGCTACTCTCTGGACACAAAAACACCATTAAAGCTTATATGGCTACACCAATGAATGAAAAAATTTAAGCCTCCGGGATGCAATTTAAATGAAAATGAATACCATGTTACGGTTAACGTACAAATACGAGAAATTTTTCGAAAGAGCTGTTTCCGCAATGCAGAAATAACATTTTTTGACCACTGTTAATTACAATGATTTATATAGAAAACATTGAACATAATTAAATGATTATTTTTTCGTCGATTTTTTTATTTAAATTTCATGTAGTTTTTTAAGAGTAAAATAATAAGAGAACATCAAAACTTTTGAGTTTTTTTTTGAAAAATTGTCTCAATTGAATGAGATAATTTTAATAAATTTTAGACGTTTAACAGTCTACTGCAAAGAGCACATAAGACATTCTTAACAATGAATTCGATTATCTTAAATGAATCGCTAAATTGTATTTATTAACTTAGCGGAACATTAACGAAAAGATAGTTTCAACTCATCGTTAAATCTCTTATTCGAAAAAAATACCATTTTTTTTTATTGAAAAAAGCGTTCATACCTCTATAGGTAGGCCTATGCCTGAAATTAAATAACTTAATTGGCCTCTGGGGGAGAATGAGTTTGAGCTTCTTTATTTATATCAATAAATTCCCAAGGGAACGACACACAGAAAGAAAAAAACATATCAGCAATCTTCATATGAGGCAGTGTTTTAAAAAGTCCTCATATATAATATGATAGAAAGTAATTCTTCTAACAAGGCTTAGCCGTTTGTGGTGCTGTCGAAACTTTTCCCCCAGCGCCTACACCAAGTAATGAATATTGACGGAAGACGTCCGCTAGACCGCCGGAATAGAAAAAGAAAATAAACATTGCTATGAAATAGGACGATCGGACACCGATAAATAACGGTGCATATATGAAACTTGAATCATTTAATGAATTTGAGGTGAAATTTCAATAAAACTTGAATAGTACTATCATTTATGTAGATATTTTCAAATTTATTTTATAATATAATATTCAATTAGACATTTAAAAATAATAAAGTAAAAGAAATGGAAGAATGGGAATGAATTTTCAGACATCACAAGTACCCATGCCATCGAAAAGAAATCGATTTAAAAAAAAATGCTGCTCGTACTGGGACTTGAAAACGTGAGATCACTCACGGAAGCCAACTTTCACCACTGTGTCACGTACTCGACTTAATAAAACTATCATTTTCCGTTTTCTTTTGATCTATAAATCAATTAGCTAAAGCATTTACCGGCAAATTCTTGAGGAACATTGTAATAAAGAATCAAAATTTAATCAAAAAGCTATTATTGTGTTAATGACAAAATCTTTGAGAATGTACACATTATAATTTGAATGATTCAAATTTTATTGTGTTAATATTATTCCAAATTTAAAAAGTACAATACTTAGTATGTTAAGCTGCTTGGAGTTAAATATATTATATAATATGAAAAAGTATGCATATGTTATCAAAAACAATAATTACTTTTAAAAAGCCTTCATTGTCAAATACTTCGTGGAAAGAAATTATATAACAAAATAGAACACGCTTTTGCACTAGTTCTACTTTTATTTTATTTGATCAGCGCTGTTCTCGGTCATGACGACCATTATCAACTGATAATGGTAGTCACGAGCGAAACATGTTCTGATCATATGCAATAAAAGTGGAGTTAGAAAATAATAGTATTTTCTTTTTGAATGGTTAAATGTAAGCTTTTCCAGAAGCATTGGAATAATTGAAAATGAGCGACGCTTATTGTGTTATTATGATTTGGGTACCATCAGTAGGTAGTATCGCGTTTTATAAATGCATATACATATCGAAAATGAACTGTTTTAGAACTCTGGCCAACACGAAAGATTTATAATTTGGCGATAAATACATAATGTTCAAAGTTTTCTTTGACCCAAACATTTTTTATCACTGTATGCTTTTTAGTAATATTGATAATTTATTTTCTTGGAAGTATTGATAATAACAGTATTTGGCTAAAATATTAACGTTCAGACCAAAAATTTTAGGGATCGATCGGCCTATACAAAGAATAATGGATTGATTACACGCTAAACGGCCCTTAAAGCTCCTACTCAAGTATAGAAATGGCAGGTGAACGATAAAGAAATTCAACAATCCTTTCCGCTAACCAAAACGATCCATTGCCCTTCAAGCGGGAAGTAGTGGTACCTAGCCTACAAATGGAAGGAAGTACTTGAAATTTCCTAACGAGACTGAGGCGTTACTTGGTTAGAAAACTAAATAAAACGATCTTTTCACTCCACCTGAATTGAGTCTTGATTTCTTTATAGAAGAGTACAACTTTTTCATTTAGAAAAGAAAGTATTATCGTACTCAACAATCATTTATATCGGTGAAATAATGATTTATTTTTTTATATATAGGAAAAAAAAACATTTTTTTAATCTCAATAACAAGAACAATTAAGACACAAGAAAACTTTTCAATTATAAAAAACCAACTTGAACCATGTGCGACAAAAGTTTATTAGAAGAATAATAATTTTAATGATAAATTTATAAATAAAACACTATTTTTTTCAATAAAAACAATATAATGATGACTAGCCCATTGTTCTTTTTTTAACAAGAATTAAAGTACTGATTCAAAGTTTAAAAAGTGTGGAAACTAAGAATAAACTGACCAATTGAGTAAAAACAGTATATAAATATATATTTTTTTAAATAATCGAACATGCTCGATTGTAATATTAAAAATGTATATGGTAATGCATTTCTGCTGTTTTCAGCAATTTTGAATTGGTGTTAAAATTATGTACGAAAAACATACAGCCACGAAGGCAATAGTGTAGGCCCACCGGAACAGATACATAGCGTTTCACAGGGATGAGTCTGCGTCAGTCTGAGAGCGATCATAAATCTTGCAAAACATTCTTAACCTAGCGCGAGCATCTTGCCATCGCATTTACGATCCAAAGTGGCTATCAAGTGGGCTTAATGCGAATCGTTTTCCCGGATATGGGGATTGGGGGAGGGGGCCGACCCGCCCTCCGGCGCTAGTGCGCGCTATATCCGGCGTCGTGACGCCGATCGCCGGCCGATAGGGCAATGGTCTGCAAACTGTGGGTCATGACCCTTGTGACGGTCTTGACAGTTCTTTACCATAAATAAACACGATGGCTTATCTCCTTCTCCGGTGAGCAGTGTTCCTTTAAAATTATTCAATATTTTTATATTTATTGACACCTAATAAGACTTAAGATTAAAAAAAACAATTATTTGATGATATTATTTTTAGATACCTATGGAAGATTACAAGTTTTTACTTTAAATGTAAGTCATATAAAATAATATTATGACCAAAATGAGACTTTTTAATTTTTCAAAATTAAGTTGACACAGTTTTTTTTTATCAAAAAAACCTTTCATATAACATAATATCATCTGGATATCCACTTTTTAAAAAAGCTTACCAATTTAAACTGAATCAGACGCCAATGAAACGTTTTTACGTCTGGGCGTATTGCAATATATAATAATACTTAGCTAATATAATACTGAAATAAGCATAATAATAAAATGGTATCGGGTGTTTTTTTAGATTCAAAGTAACAAAAAATTGATATTTATTTATAGTGTTATCAATTAGCACGCTTTATCAACTGTGAATAATGATGTTTTTACAGTTTCTGTTTTATCATATGAGCATTATCACCAATATACATTTTAGTGAATGTGCTATGGCTTGAATTATTTCTTTGAAAAATGTAAAAAAAGTGTGGAAATTTATTCGTCGTGACAAAATAAAGTTAGCGGACCGCTGCGATAAGGATCTGATCTACCCCCTCCATCTCCCTGCGTCATATTTGGGCGATCGCTGGGCCGCGATACGACCCCTACCGTCCTGACGGAAAGTTCTAAGTGGATTTTTTGACTTCATTAGCCTGATCATTCCGAGATATATACGACTCAGCGTTTTACTCGAGTTATATGGGAAGGTTTATTTATACAAAGTTATTCTTAATGCGTTCTCTTTAGCAGAATAAACTTAATGGCTGTGACTAATTTCGTTTAATTATTTTTTTCATGCAGGCTGCTTTTTTGTTTGATATATGAAAAAATAATTTGTATAATTTTAAGTTCAAAATAATTAGCTGCATTTGAATACAAATATTTTTTAACACGAATTTTAAATTTAATCCTGAGTGTGGCATAAAAAAAATGTCAACAATTGTTTACGAGAAACATTGATTTAAAAGCATTTTAATAGACTTTAACGAATACAAAATTTCGACTCGAAAAAAGTTTACTGTAGAACTATAAAAATTAAAAATAAATTCCGTCTAACGTCCAGACATTTACACATCATGAATTCGACAAATGTAAAATTGATATCGACACGCAATGTCACCGTATTATTACAATACATAATAGCGTACGTTTTTCATTGCTTTTGTTTGTTGATTTTTTCCCCGTGAGCAATGATGGAAAAACGATTTTCTTGATGGCTTTGTTTATGACACTTATCTTTTTAGAGACTGCTTTTTTGAGTGCCTTATCCTTATGCCGACCGGACATAACGACTTTTATGTAATTGATAGCAACAATTTTGGCTTTTTGGACTTTCGTCTTCACTCCATAAAATAACTTTTTTGACAGATGTTGTAGTCCAGGATAGTTTGAACTGTTTTATATAGTATCTGTCATATTTATAAATCGAATACCCTTTATTCTGTTTTTCGGTAGTTTAAAAGCTTATTTCATTATTAGTAAAAGGATATTTTGAACTAATTATTAACAGAATATTTCACTGCAAACTGAATTATATTGATACTGATATACCGACAACTTAGTTTTGGATTAATTCAAAAACGAATTTATAAGTTTTCAGGGTTACAATTAATTCTGATTTTAAATAAAAAATAATGAATTTTGTTTTATCAAAAAAATAGTGCCATATTTGTTACAAACGAGTTTATAAATTTCATCGATTATCCTTTTTGATTTTCAAATTCTTAAGTGTAATTTTGAATACTTCGTGGATAAAATTACCACGAGTAGAGACATTTCATCTTATATATTTGAATGACAATAATTATAAATGTGAAGATTCTTTAAAAATAAAACATAAAACAATGAATTATTTTTTCATAACCGACGTTTCAATTGAAAAAATATTAATGAAAAAAATAGAGCGATTTTGAAAACTTTAATAAAATAATTGAACACAGTAGAATACAACTTTGGCAGAAAATTTTATGGTCACCAATATAATTTCTTAGGCAAATTTATATTCGCCTGCTAAAATTTGGTTATCTAGATAATCCTGACTAAATATATTTGTATTGGCAATGTATTAATTGTTTCAAATCTCACTAAACAATTATTAAATGATCCGGGCTTATGACGTCACATATAATCAAAACTTAAACCTCTCTCAACGAGAAGCTTAACCTTATCTTCTTAGGCGTGCCGGATTACCAGAGAGCTTATATTTTGCAATAACTATAAATTTATCCGGTTACATTCAATTTGATCTTGGAAAATTGTTAGCATATCTGAAAAATTATTGTGTAAAATCTGACGTTTTACATACACAGACAGTCAAATGTAAACACATATCAATGTCTAGTGATAGGTTTGAAAAAAACGTGTTTCTTTAACCATTCGTTGGAAAATAAGTTAATTTTTTATTTTAGTTCTGTATATTTCATGGGAAGTATATGATTCTCCCACGAGGGAGAATTCTTCACCATATGAAGTAATCTCAGCATAGCTTTGAGCTTAAAATATAATGTTATTTCTTGAAATAAAATATTCAAATCAAGAAAATTAAATTCAATATAAAATAATATTTTCACAACAATTTAACTTAGTTCGTTATAAAAGTGACTTATTTGTATGGTACTGACCGTTATTTTGTAGCCAAACGTTGTTTCCGGAAAAATGAACGGTTTGAATTACGACCATTATTTGACATTATATTATTTTTAAAAAATTTAATACATGCAAAATAATAATATTTCCTTCGTATGATTTTTCATAACTGTTGTTTCAAACTATTTTTAATTGCATTTTATAGCAATTGAATCAAATGCTAATAAATTATTTTTTCCATTTAAAAGTAGCGTTATATATATATGTATATTAATTCTATACAGTTATGACCAAAGTAGCGCATAACTTGCTGAAGATTATGGGACATTAAATTTAAACATACTGCTATGACAAAAACAAAGACCAGGAGGATTACAGCATGAAGAAAAAATATGATTTACCAAAAATCATACAAATTCAAAGTATAAAACACTATAGTTTAATAAGCTTTGTTTATAATTCACTTTAAGTGACTTATAATATAAGTCTGGGTAAATGGCATATTGTTATTATAGTTGTGTTCGTTCCTTGAACCTTTTTAATCACTATTTTTATTATAGTGAAAAATAAGATTTCTATTATGTTATTTTTCTAGCTATTATATTCAGGTTGTACGTAGTACTTGAATTTAGATAAAGAATAAGAATTAACAGTACAGTATGGGTAGCCAAACTAAACTCTTTTATTCTTTCGGAATTTAGAGTTCAGCGAAAAAACTTTTGGCCGACCCGTAAAGGGACACAGTGCCAAGATTGTTTATGTATGCAAAATCATGTGAATAATTCATTCTGCTTTGACCAAATCGTCCAACGCTTTGCTCGTAGTTCATTGGCGGGCCGTGAAACTGTGTTGGTAGGAGATTTTTTAATTATAATGACACTGATATTGACTATCGGCACTGAATCTTCATTAAATAACTCTCCGTAAAACTATTAAAAGCACAACTGGTCAAACTCATTTCAAGAAAATATTGTCAATGAATAGTTTTGATCTATAAAACAAACCAATCAGCTCAAGCTTTAAATGAAAAAATATGTGAAATTTATAGTTACTTTCAATGAAAGTATTTATGTTGAATTAGCGAATGCCTTATTTTATTTATTTCAAAATTTTCATTAGGTTGTAAATAATATTGTTATACCTAATTTACAATCAACGAGAATTAAAACGCATGGAACCGGTTGTTGAAGCCATCATTTAAGCCAAGAAGATAAAAAATCGGTTGGGCATAATAATAATATTTAAAAATTGGGAACGTATTATATGCGAATTAGTATTATCAATAAATGAAACGATTTCATCTATAGCGATTGGCTCTCTACAATTTGGATCAATTAATTTTTGAATTTATTTCTTGCACCTTTATTATTCTAAATAAGAGTAGGTATATTGAAATGAAGTAACTTTTATCTAGTTGAAAATTAAATATATAAGTTAAAATGCGAGTTCATCCAGTCATAACCTGAACTCTTAATCCTCGAAATTTTATTCGGGTGGATGCAACCAATTCACAGCAGACGTCTGTTAATAGATAAATAGGTATCTACTGATAATAAGTATCATACCTGTACTATATAACGTTTGCGCTTATTGCAATGATCATGTCTAGAACAAAACTTTTCCGAAGGTTAACCTGTCCTGTTTATTTGATCTTCTGTTTGCAAAGCATGTCTATGTAAGTAGGATCGAGATTCAGCAGACCGTGAAATGAGCCTTCATTGCTAGATAATAATCTCACATTAAATTGATACGTGTACAACGTGTCCACGTTTTAACACATGGTTTCACAGATAATCATCTACTGTTGACACTATCAGCTTAAAATTTTATGCTTGCCGGATAAAATTTTAACCCTTAACTCACGTATAAGATTGAATATGTTTTATTCATAGAATAAATAAATGGTTTGATTTGAGAAGTAATTGAACATTTGTAATACAATGATTTTTTGGCGGCTTATTAATTAAAATTAACTAAGCTCTGCCACAACAGCAATAAATTTATTTAGAAAAAAATAAGGTTTCAATAATAAAAAATAAAAATGATATCGTACTTTTTTATTTTTTCAAACTTTTGGCAACAATTCCCTTTCAATAATCCACAGCTGTCTTGATCTATATTGCATCCAATAAATTGTATACTCCATAGCTGTTTGTCGTTTCATTTTTTTACTAAATACATTACTCAAACTCTCATTTTTTTTCATCTGCAATTCAATATTTTTTTCAAAATTTATTTCTTCCCATACCATTAGCGTGTATAAACAGTGCGATTGCAAATTACTGACTGTAACCAACAGCTTCTGTTGTTGAAAAGAACCTGAAAATGTAAATAATATTGCTTCAATGTGACACCAGTTCTAAAAATACTGTTGTTTTCGATGTTGTTATGGCAGTATGTGTATAATGACCAAACAATTTGTGAGGAATAAAAATAAAACAATAAAGAATGATTGAGAGAAAAACATTTCGATTTAAATGTTCGTATACCAGTAAAAGAAAATAAAAGACCGGAACTGCCGGCAGCATGTTGACAAACAAAAAGAATATTTTAGATAAGAGATATAATACTGTGACGATATGAGACAGCTACAGCTCTTCGTAGTATTATATATTATCTGCGTCAAAAGAAAAAGCAGATAGTTGAACAATATCTTAAGCGTAAATGTTTGAATTAATAAATCATATAGTAAAAATATTTTTACAAAAACATTAAATCGGCATATACATAACAGCTATCAATTTGAGATAAATTTATGAGACTAGTATTGTCACACAATTATAAAATGAGCTGATTGGTAAATGAAAGTATGTATATGAAATGATTTTATTAACTATTGCTTAACTTAAAACTATAAAGGTCCATAAAACGACCAAATTTAATTTTTTATTCATTCAAAATTGATTTTTTGTAAACATATTTATGATTGTTTCAATAATCAGATACTTAAAAAATGTATTACGAATTTCATTTATTGCATAGGTACTACATACATATAATATTTCGTTGTTTTGGTGAATTTAATATCTGAACTTTTCCTGGTCTTGTTAAAGTGTATGTTATTTCATTTTGAAGTTTTGACGCCTTATTGGTCTTACTTTCATAGTGTTTGGCCAGTTATTAAAGGTGTATGTACCTCGACCACGGGTGGTTGGTGCCTTTATGAGTTATTTTATTCCGCCGGTAGTCATGAATAGTGACGGACGTAAAACTTTACTGTTTATTGGATTGCTGCGCCATACGCTTTATGGAATTCAACGTAAAATGTGAAAATAAAAACGGCGCTATTATAATAAATACTTCATATTGACTATGGAGAAGAAAACAGTACGACATGTGAGTCACAACAACAGAATACCAATGCTTTCAAAAAGCGCAATAAAAAAATTATACGTATTCCAGTAAAAGTCTTTTACTTTCCTTTGAAAACCTTTTTCATTCAGCTTCATGCCTACAGCACTTAAATGCATTATATTTTAATTGAAATATCACACAAAACCAAACGAATTTATTAAGTCATTCGATTTATTCTGAGAACAGCTGTGGAGTCGTTAAAAACTAAAGTACTCCAACTCCGACCTTGACTTTAAAATAAAAAAACGACACCGATTCCGACTCCTACCTGCATTCAGTTTTAAAAAATGATCTTTTTTATCCCTCCTTGAAATGATCTTCAATTCTTTCAATCATTTTTTTTCTCCTAAAAACAGTCATTAATATATTTCGCTAATCAAAACAATGGATCGGCTTATTTTACAAATGTATATAGCTCACTAATACTGAATTTACTTAAGGATTACAACGTCATCGATAAGAATTCTTTATATTTGTATTTTATTTCATCTCGATAAAGAATTGAAAAATTCTCAGCTGATTTTTGTAATGTTAAAAAAGATATATATTTTTTTTTAATTGAAATATTTTTTTGGATAATAAAATGCAGTGGCACTTTTGACCAAGCGATTTTTATACATACCAAGAAGAGTTGGAGTCGTTAGTTCTTTTACGACTCCGATTCCGGAAAAAAACTAGTTGTGGAGTCTTCAAGAAATAAGACGACTCCGACTCCGACCATGGTTTAATACACAACTTTATTAATAATTTTAATTATTTAATGATTATTTTTTAAGGCTTAATGGAATACAGTGGTGCCATTTTAGATCCTAGAATTTTAAATATACATTTTTTTAAAAGACTTGATAATATTTTTTTCGAGCACGAATCCACAACTCCGACTTCACAGTCCTGCTAAAAACAATCTGACTCCACTGTCCTGATTCTTAGGTAACTTATGGTTACTTTCGTCCTATTTGTAAAAGCTTAAACATAGCAATCAGGTTGGTATGGACTCAATTCCCAATAAAGTCAATATCAATTTATATATAAATTTGGAATCTTATGTATAGGTGTTTTTAGTGTTTATTATATTCGGGTTCATCTCAGGTGAATTAAATTATCGTCAAAAATAAAAATTTATAGCTTCAGGCGAAAACTGTAATATTTTAGGCTAAAACTGTAATATCTAAAATAATTCAGCTTGAATAGTTTAGCGATTAAATTGAAAAATCCCGAATACACCTTTCACCACATATTTCCAATATTACATTTCATCCAAGATAAAATACAAATTTGTCGTTTTTCTTAAAATGAATTTCAATTGATTTTTTGAGTTCATCTTACTTGATTTTATATAAACTATATGAATCTACTGTCAAAATTAAAAATATTTATAATTTTTAAAAATTGACTTACATAATAATTATGTTAAAAATAAATAACCAGCCGATTTTAATCGGTTGCTGAATCTTTGATAGCTAATTTTCATAACAGTAGTTCTGAATGACAGCGGTGTAAATTATTAAAAATACAAACATAGATCACGTTCATTTTTCCAAGCAACCTTTTATTTATTTTTAATCCAGCAAGGCCTAGCTTGTTGCTTGGCATTTTATTCATAATATCTCTAAAGTATTATCACTGAGTGAGTATTTTTTTAACATGCTTTGCATACACCTGAGCCATTTTCAATGCAAAGTTTTTGGCGTATTCCGAGAATCGCTAATTATATTACCAAAGGAGACGTGTATCTTAAAATTACCAAGACGTTTTGAACCTCTTTTGAGTCGAGAGTGTAGGCTGCGAATATATATTTGACAACCGGAAAACACAATGTTCACTTACTCTATGCTTAAGACAATGGAATATTCTGTGGGTTCTAGCACTTTCTGCGAAGTCGAATTATCGGAATAATTTAATCAAAGGGATATTTAAGAGACAAAAAATATTAAAACTGTATTCTTTTATATTACAAACTGTGTAAAAAATAAAAATTCTACAACAATCATTTTACGGTGTTTTTTTTAGATATAACTTTTCATATCGTGTGTAATTTACCAATACTATAATAATTCTTTTATCTTTGAAATATATTATTATGCAATGTGTATAATTCACATACGCGATATACATTCATAACATCCCCAAAAAAACGTCACATAAAACAGGGTTCATTAAATGTTCTAAGAAACACCGATGTCCCGTGACATCTTAAATCGCTTTAAAATATGTTCTGTACGGCTTAATAACACATGAATGATCTTTCTACTTGCACTGAAAAAATGTCAATTCTTAGATATTAATTAACATTGCAGTGAATGTAACTTGCAAATTGATAATTTAACAGAACTCAGAGCTGGTTATGTCACTAGTATTTCGTAGTTACACATTTGATAAACGTGCTAAATATTATTTGATTATGACACGGGCGTTTGTCTACGTAAAAAAATCCACAGAAAAATAATAATATAACTGTTTAATTTAAATGATTAAATTATGAAAACAAGAAATAGATTGAGCTAAAAGACAATGTAAAATTTTGACCAATTTCATATTATTAACAATTTTGTGAAATTAAATGGTCAGTGAACATAACGCACTTTTATAACAGTGGAGTAACATGGTTATCCACAAAAATAGCTCTATTGAGACATGTTTTCTTGAAGTCACAAAACTATATTACATTTTTAGCAAATCCTTCATGATGGAAAAATCTTACGTATCTTGCAGAATCTGACCCGCCCCTACAATTCTGAATGTTTATATTCTGAGTCAATCGCGTCTGGAGGTTTCAATTTTCTTTATCTCTTTGTCTCGGTAAAAATTAAAACTAAACTAAACTAAGCCATCTGGCTGGTGGAAACATAATATTAGGCCGTTTGAATATAATATACAATGTCATATTTTTAGTAGTTAAGTGTTATTTTCAACACTTAAGGTTGCAATACAGCAATACTTCGTATACATATTACAAATTATAATCTTACCATATCATAAATACTGACCAGAAAGCTGATTTAACATTCACATTTTTTTTTGTCGCTGATGTCCTTTGAGTGCGACCGATATCTTTACTTTAATAAATATTCTTTCTTTTTACAATATCTGAATGAAAAATTGTAATATTTTGGACATTTTTAACACTATGATCAAATAAAGTTTACATTTAGCTGCTTTTTGAATAGCTAGTTTCAATATAATCAGATTATAGTAAATTTATTGAAAGGACTTTACTCGCACGGCTGGAACATTTTTAATGAAAGCAGCGAAGAATTTCATTTGAATTTAACTTAAGAAAATAAAAGGAAAATATTATGGAATGGAAACGGAACCAACCATGCTCATAAGTCAGTTTCGTGTTTCCTGTTTCCCTGAATTTTCATTAGCAACAACGGTCCATGCTGCCATATAACAAGGGGACACGCCAATGTATATGCTGTCTTTAAGTGGGGCTTACCAGGTAACGGTAAATACAATTATTTTCTGGGAAAAAGGGAAAGTAAATGAACTTCCTGCCACGTCATTGATTTTTTGAAACAGTTAGTTGAACGTGATTTAAATAATAAAAGGGAAAGTAAATATTTTTGACCTGTATAAAAAAAGCCATTTTAGTCATACAATTTTATTCAACAAATAATGACTATTTGTCCCTTAATATAATGAAATATTTTTTTTATAGCATTTTCTAAATGTATAATTCGACTTTATTTTTTAACATAATAAGACCAAGTCGAATTTTGCTCAACAAATTTGAAATACAAAATTCTGTATAAGATAACCTCTCTCACTTGATTGTTGCATGTAATGATAATATAAATATGAAAAAAAAGTAATCCTTGTTTATTGCATTTTTTCACGTATTAATTATAAATTAAGCCACGGTAGATTTAATTCTATTCGTGATTAATAAAAAGAAAATTTGTACAGTAATACATAAGTTCAAAACTATTATTCGCTTACAACCATACTTCTTAAAACATCATTTTTTACATTTAAAAAGTGTTTTATTTATATTGTTCTCAAAAAATATCAAATGTTTCTAAAATACTAAAATTATGCTTTTATACGAAATATAATAGAATATAGTGCTGAACTTATTTTTTCAAACGTTGTGATTGAGTAATATATTTTTATCCATTGCGCATGTATAAGGTGTCTTGAAAACGTCTTCATTCTCTCAAGACCCGTGTTAAATAAATGACATATATTATTCTCTCATCGGAACAACCTGATTCTTCTTTGCATTTATTACAAAGAGCACTTTGCCGAATTAGAAGTTCGGATCGTACTGGGATTTGTCAGCTAAAGACGCTATCTGCCTGATCCACGCAGCATCAGTGGTGATGACGTATATTGTTCGCAGAGAAAAAAATACCACAACCTTTTTGTTTCTTTTTATCAGGGCTTCGAACCGCTATTTTTTTCGTTCCGGTTTTCTTTCCGGTTCAAGTAAAAAAAAATGTATTGGTTCGGTTCCGGTTTTTGTTACGGCAAAAATAACGGTTTTCGGTTCAGCTCGAGTCCAAAAGCCCAAGAATTTACCGATTTGTCCAAAATATCTCTATGGCTCGTTTTTTTTAAATTTTTTTTTTTAGTTCACCGAGGAATTTGGATAACTCAAAACCAAATAGTAATTTACCGATTTGCCCAAAATACTAGCGTGAACCGAAAAAAAACCGATATTTTTTTCGGTGTGGTTCCGTTTTTCGTTCCAGCAAAAATATCGGTTTTCGGTTTTTTGTTCCGTTCCGGTTCGAAGCCTTGCTTTTTATCAAGGAGATTTTATAAATCGATTCGCGTAAGTTAGAAAACAAAAGATTCGTTTGGTAATATGGTAAAAATAGCGACGTATTGGCATTTAACTAAGCAAGAATTTTCAACACTTCTGTTTGGCACCACAGTTTCGCAAATCTATCACTCATTAATAACATGTAAAGTAATTTTATTTTTTAAAGAAAACCATTTAATATTTTCGAGATTTCGGACAATTAATATTTAACACCTAATGGTAACGGTAATTTTTAATACACGTGTAAATATATTATTCAAAATTTATTCTTCGAAATACGTTTGAACTGAAATTTCAATGTTTATTATACATACTATGGAATAATCACATAAAAACAAAGTTTCCAGCTGATGGAAAGTGTACAAAAGTACTATTATATAATACTATACATTTTTCAATAAAGCCACTTTGTGATACACAGTCATCAACTTTATAAAATGATCTTACTTTTAATAGATAAGCACACCGAGCTAACATTTTTAGCTCACCATTTAGTTGAAAATGCTCACTTACATAAAAAAAATGATCCCAATTAAATTTTACAGAAGTGTATTAAGATTTTTTTTTATTTACTTCGATTAAAATTTCACATTTATTAAGTTGTATACTTACTTAATAAAAAATAAAGTTTATTAGTTACAGTTGAAATAAAAATTTTCGCTTCAATTATTTTGAACTAGGTGTGACACATATTTTTTACCTGATGGTGATGGTGAATGTATGAATTCTAAAAACTACATTTAAAGTAAAATTATTACAAATTTACAGCCGTATTCATTGAAAATATACTATGGTTTTTATTATAATGTAAAAATAAAATGGTCAACAAATAGGAATTTTACCTCA
The DNA here is from genome assembly GCA_031772345.1 of Himalopsyche anomala. Lineage (NCBI taxonomy): Eukaryota > Metazoa > Arthropoda > Insecta > Trichoptera > Rhyacophilidae > Himalopsyche > Himalopsyche anomala. The sequence goes on along the minus strand of CM062821.1, from coordinate 18,855,822 downwards.
ATACCGTTGGAAAATTTTGTTTTTAATTATCGCTTACATTTAATTGTTGTTCAAAGTAAGTCACAAATTCTGGAATGGTGAAGCATCCATCAAGAGCTTATCCATCGTTACCGTGTTTGGAAAGGTTCTCAATCCGTTTTTCTTAACGGATCACACGGAGGGTAGGTGGCGAGGGAATGAGAAGACGATCGTTGATCACTGTCACGGGTGCGGCATGTAACACGCAGATAATGGTAGTCGAAATGAATGAACACTTGGAAAAAAGCGTAAAAAAAAAACTCGCGGAAAGATCGTCCAGTCTGCTTGCGTCAACCTTTCACAGCGACGGCGACCGCGGGGGATGTCCCCTTTTCCGCGAATCAGGAAATATTATCCATCCCGGGCGTAGGTCAAAGAAAATGGACTGAATATTATCAAGCTGAGATGGGGTTCGTGTTAACAGGCTAACCGGGGATAATCTCTTAGGGTCAAAAGTACCGTACTCATGTTATATGATAATAATATAATAAAAGGTGCACGAATACTTACTTACCTTGAATAACAATAGCTTATTGTTAGATAAAAACACACGTGCAATCAATATTAAAGTATTAAATTTATATTTAAACTCAGTCAACCACAATGTTTTAGTTGTTTTTTAACGAGTTACTATAAAAATAAATAATTCACTTGTCAGAAAATTACATGTTATCATCATCTCAAAACGACGATTCCCGGTAAAAAATACACAGAAGCAAACAACGGATCCCCTTATAACAAGAAATTAAACAATATAATACAATGATCAAGACAAAGGGCTTCATTGGATCTCAACACGTTAGACGTTTCAAATATTTCTTACAAAGCGATTTGTGTCCAGTCCTTCATAAAATTCCCATATATAATAATGCAGCGATGAAGTGTTTTATTTGGTCCTAATTAAAATAAATATTAGGTATTTATTATGGTAGCCGGTAAATTTCTCGAATGGAAATTGCTCGAATTACAAATTATTCGAATTGCTTGGTTATTTACACGATTTTTCACGACTTTTTCTACGAATTTCATTTTTATCATGTGCGACACTTGTTTAGAGAGTGAAATATAAAAATAATTTTCGTTAGTATTTATTTTAACCGTGTTCGCTCCAAATGCGGAACATATGATCTTTTAATGGAGTTTATCTCAACAGAAGTGTTTCTACGAGAACTGCTTATTAATTAGTTACTCAAACTGTTTCTATATATTTCCAGAACACATAGAAGACTAGGGCTAAGACAGAACAAACGGACAAAACAAACGGAAACAAATTGATTATCTTGTTATTCGAGCAATTTCCATTCGAGCAATTTACCGGGAACCATTTGTTGTAAATAATATTTTGTGTAATTTACTTATTGAGTCTTCATTGTTACCATTTTCTATAACACAATTTTCATCTTTTTCTAAAACTAGGTTTTGTTAAATTTAGGATACCGATTTTCAATTATTCACTTTTTTACAAGGTTTTTGTGGAACGTTTCGATTGTGTGAAAAAAGAGTTGAGTGTGTATTGATTTTCGATCAATTGCATATATCATTATCTACATACATGAGCAAAGTTGATATTTCTTGACTCTCAACCAATACTATCCAACCTTTTATTTCCACGTACCTTCCAAAATCGGTTTTGATCTTTATTAAAAAATGTAGAATAACTATAAAAAAATGTTTAATTTTGTAATATATTGAAAGTCTATTATTGATTTTTTTCTCATCTTTATATTTTAAGCTCCTTATTAATCACATTTAATAAATAATATGTATACTTACAATTCAAGCTATTTTTTCTTATTTATGTATGATAATATCTCTATTCAATCTGAAGTTTAATATTGTGTTTGAAAGTATTTTGATAAACGTTGTCTAATAATTTAAATGTTTATATAACAATATTATATCAATGAAATCACACAAAAGTGAGATACTTTGGGTGAGGTAGATCAAATAATTTGAATATCATCTCAAATTATTTTATTTTATGTTTATTTATTTCAATAACTAACATTCATGTTTATTGAAACGAATCATTCTGGGTAATGGCTAAAATTTATAAACAAATACTCATACCAAATCACACAATTATAATTATTAAATCTCATAAAAATCAGTTCTATTATTTGCGATCACTAATGAATTTATTCACTAACCACAATTCAACGTTAGAATTTGTATTTTCAATAATATAACTTAAGCATGTTATTAAATTTGTTTGATTGATCACGAATCACGATACCGTGAATATTTTCGAATATTTACATGAATTTTAGTGGTTATTCTGTATTGAAATCACATAATATCAATTGGCCGAAATATAATAAAATTCAACGAGACAATATTTTGTAAATTAAACAAGCCTTTTATTGTATTCATATAACGAAACAATCAAGTAATTTTGAACTAGGTAGTAACACAATTCTTAATTAACAAATTAACAAAATTTACCTATTTATTAAAAATACAATCTTTTTCGTACTAATTCTACACTTTGTGTAAAAAATAAAGACCAGTTTTAATTATGATGAGCGAAACCAGTCGTGTCATTTAATTAACTATATGAAACTGCTTTTTTGACAATGATTATTAACAGTGATAAATAACATTATAAGTGAAAATTTTATGTCAAGAATGATATAATTAAAATTTTAAAGATAATTTTAATCGTGTAGGAATCACATAGGAAGATTACTGCTTATTTGGCTTACATCCAAAATATCTAATGAATAAGACATAAATGATGAAGACACTAAGATTCTTGGTGTAATTAACCTGTTTTAATAGTGACCTATGATTCTACGGTTGCTTCAACTATTATATTATTATCTCATTTTAAAATATAACCCCAATTTATAAGTTGTCAAATGTGTTTCATTCGCCAGCGTGAAAAAACGATGTAAATGAAAGTAATATTTAACCCAGATATATTTTTAAATTTCAATCACGTTATCTCAAGATCACAAGTTTACCGTGAGAAAAACTCTATTCAAAATGCACATATTATTAAGAAAGAGATCTGTTTGTTTTCTTTGCATTACTTTATTCTATTCTATAAATCTGTTAAGTAAAGTGATATTTTTTTAATACATGCCCATTCCCAATGTGAAGTGTATGGCTTTCTAATAGAGATATCTCAATATTCCTTAAAGAATTCTAGAAAAAAATATGGATATAAAGATATGCCAAGGACAGAACTAGTGATCAACTAATACCTCTCACTACTGGATTAATAGGTTAAAAATGATTTTTTTGGACATCACAAGCAACTTGATAATTGAATGAAAAAGTGCTGTTCGTATCTTGAAAATTTGTGCATCATCAACAAAAGTTTTCTAAATATTCAGTAAACTATCTTGTATACTCATAAAAAGTATTTTTTAATATTTGGTACACTACTAAGAATGAAATAAAAATATTGTATATCACATATATGTAAATCTAAATAGATTTTGTAATCAATTATTGGAAATAAATAGGTTCCTTTCCATTAATATTATAATTAATGTCTCTTTGATATTAATGGTTTTACCAAATTACTATTAGGTGTGAGTTAATAAACTGAGAGCGGATGTCAATAAATAATAATATAAAGGAATTACGTATAAACATTAACATTATTGCCTATTTAATTACTTGGTAGTAATTGGATCAAAAGTTGGCTGTTATAATAATTTAATTTTGAAAACTGTCGAGTACAAGTACTAATATCAATTTAAAATAGTATTTATTGTGTTTATAAAACTAAACATTTGACCGAATCGAAAATGGGTTCGTTAATATTCAGTAGCTATATAAATATCATACAAATTATACAAATATATAAACTTCCCTTCAAATTAATTGTATTTTTTAAATTTTATCCGTCATACGAATCATTAACACAATTCTATAAGTATATACATTGTTAAAATGTGTCGTCGTAATAAATATACCAAAACAAAAAATAATGCAAAGTTACATCACTTATTTTGAAGTTTGTATGTATGTATGCAAGTGATTTCTGTGGTCGAGTGGAGTTCTGTTATTTTTGGTTGAGCGATTAAATAAAATATTTTATTTTTTCAATACAGCTAATAAATATGTATTTAAACACATGTACGTCATATTTTTATTTTATTTAATCTCAAATTCATACAAATCAATCTTAAAAATATGGAGTACATACAAAGACCGAAAATTACAACTAATCTTTTTTTTATTCAAGTTTTATGTTGTAAATTATATTTTAAAAGAAAGCCTACGCAAAAAAATCTGTTTATTACTATAACTTACAATGTTTTCTTTGAAATAAAAGCATTCAATATTAAGCATGGTAAAAAAATATCATCTATAAAAAATTGATGCTGGTGACGATTGAATATTTGTATTGTGCGACGTGGATGAATAGAATCAAATGCGACCTAAGAATAATTAGAAATACAAAAAAAATAATATGTCTATTTGTTTTGGTTTTTGGTGTTGAATCATTGAAAATTAAAACGGATTATTGAACGCTGGTTATAAATGTAGTGTTGTTCAAATCGATATGAGCTGCCTTTAAAATTTTACTTAAGGTCAATGAAAATAAAATTGATGTTTGTTTAACGAGTTTTTTGGCATCTTTCCAAATCCAAAACAATGTAGAAAAGATTAACTTTTATTCACGTGTGACAGGGCAGAATAAAGCTGCCAATTTAAAAAAAATCTTTCAATATATATTCGATTGCTACAGTCAGAAAATTAATAAGAGTTTTACAATATTTTAAAAATACTCAGATATATTAAGATACTTTATGAATGTTTTTTTAAGCCTATGTGTGAGGTGGAAGAAGTTAAAAGCGAAGGTATATATCGCCGTCTGGCTTTCAAAATTAAGCTAAATTCATATTTTCACGAAATTGATTTTTTATTATAAAAAAATATAATTATTCACCGCTCCCGCAAAAAAAGGAATTATAACATTAAGCCTTCTGGATTTGGTTTTCATGTATGTCGATTTTGTCGCGGACAGAAATTATAATTTATACAGTATTATAACATGTTTTGAAACTACAGCAATGTTTTGAAAAAACACAGCGGATCTTGAAAGGGCAACGATTACATTGTTCTTACAATTTGAGGTGCTTCATCATAATTTTCAACTCAATCGACGTCGTTAACATAAGTATGTATATACGTAAACAAATTTGACATCATAAATATTAGAATTATCTTTTAAAACAATTACTAAAAAATATTTCTATTTAGTTTTAGATTAGGAAGTAGGATTAGAATAATATTACTTGTCACAAACATCGCATTTTCTCTTAACGGCTGTAAAAATGTTAATTAGAATATACCTAGTTTATAATAGATTGCATTTAGCATAATAGTCTTCATGATTTTTTTGTTTTAGCTGAATCCATCCAGAAGAAATGTTTTATAATTAGAATAATAATCCCTATTCTTTGAAATCAGTTGATTTTAACGTACAACTAGACGAAATATAAAATTAAGTTTTCAAAAATTTCAACATGACATGAGGGAATAAACTATTTTCCGCATGGGAATAAAAACAATTTATTATTCATGGAATATAGGCTCAGACAGCGACTTAAGCATAGCATCAGTTGCTCTACCATACAAAAAAAAAATAGTTTCTGTACACTTTTTTTTTAAATGTCGCATATCTAGGAAATGACTAGACATTGTGAAATAAATGATGTCCTGGTTGAAAAAAACATTCCAGCTAATAATATTTTTAAGTTTAATACGTTCAATAATTTTTGATTTTTCTACATAAATATTTTTTTTATTCTAACGGTTTCGCTTAATCGTAGTTGCAAAAATGAAATATGTTTATTTTCAAATAGAAAAAAGAATTCAAAAAATCAAATACTCATTTTTACTAATTCCACTTTTATTTTAAATGATAAGAAACGGTTTCACTCATGATGACTATTATCAAATGCTATAATAATACAATGTTACAGTTATATGTAGACAAAAAAATAATATTAGGGTGTAACAAACAATTTGCAATGAAAAAAATGAAGGATTAAGTCCAAATTAGTCATTTTAGTGATAAATTATTGAAATTTTGCTTTTATTAATTAAAATCATTTTTCGTCTTATATTAAAAAAATATTTCTTATCACAATTAAAATTATACTTTTAGTATACTTATACTTGTATTAAAAGCAGTCATAGAAAAAATAAACATAGTTTTATAATTTGAAAAACGATCTTGTTTGTAAATAGATAACTATTTTGTGATACTTATGAATAAATTTATTGTTAAATGCACTATTTAATCAGTAAATAGAAAATTTACCAGCAATGTTTTATAGCTAAGATTTCCATTCACCGAATGCACATGTTTTTCAAATCTACTTAACTTTGAATGCGATTGAATCATATAAAGATTAAAATAATCCTGATGAAATGAAGATGCACTTGTTCCACAATTGGTGGTATTATTAAATACATATAACACACGTTTGGTAGAGCTTTAAGCTCTCGAAAGCTTTGGCGTTACCATAACATAGCTGTTCGCACGAAGTCAGCGCCGAAGCTGCGCTACGGGCGTTAATCAGAATTAGCTCCGGCATGAATTCTAGACGCCCGCCGTTACAAAATAATTAACCTTAGCATAGCTGCTGTTGCTGTGACGGGATGGGCTGTCATAGTGTCAAGCAATTGCCTCACTTACCACAGCTGACATTGGAAAATTATGCTTCATTACTTATTGCGTGTACTCCATTTTTTTTAAATATAAATACATACACGAGTGAAAAATTTCAATCTCGTCCAAGTAAATTCTAATAGTCTTTTTAAAATTCATTTTAGTAAATTCACCATTACGAAATTCGAATTGTAAGTCAAATAAAAAAAAACCTATATGAATGAAAACAGTTATTTTTTGAAAAATAAGTATATGTTTTTTAAATTGGTGTTTATTTAGTAGAACTGCAATAATATAAGCAACAAGTAAAAAACTGTATTTTTCCTAGTTTTCTGTAAACAATTAATATTATAGTTATCAACTGTATGAAGTTATTTTAACATGTGGGTAAAATACATTATAAATCATTTGAATTCGTTAATTTCCTTTATTTTGCAGCGTTTTTTGTGCCAATGCGGAGTAAATAATACATTATTCAATTAGTTTTTCCGGATCCCGAAGATTTTATGAATTATTCACATACAATGAAATAAAATTTAAATTTTGACAAATTTCTTCTTTAAACTAAAAATTAACTATTCAAAATCAATAACACCCGATATAAAAGCAATTTTTAATAAAACATGTAACTTTAATGATAATATTATTTACCTCAATTTTAGTTTAAGCGTATAAAAATATTACAAAAAAAATGTTTTTTCGAAGTATAAATAAAAAAGCTCTTCTTGAGATAATATTATTTGGTCAGTCACAAAAGCTCCCAAAAATGACAAAACTTTCCCTTTTAAGACTAGTTCCAAAAGGAAACTTTTTCTCATTCATCATTGATTACATTGAAGATTGTAATTAATTATTTCTTAGCGTAGTTTAATTTTACTTCACTTGGAAAAGGTTTAATTAAATCATTGCAGTAAGCGCTTTCAATCAAAAGAGTGAGAGAAGCCTTAGTAAATAAGCACGGGAGTCACTCTTCACTGTAGCAAAGCGAGCATGTTGGCATTGTTTTGCTATTCTAGGGGATGGTACGCAGATCTTTGCTCCAGATCTTCATTGTCTATTGTTCTGAACGAGCTGGGGTCTTCGTGAGCTCAACCTCTCACGCTTTTATGGTGCACTTTTAATTGGCGAGGGGGAAAAGTAAAGATACCTTGATTGTTGTTTCGAGGAAGTAATGCTTTTGTTTCACCTTGATAAGATTTTGTAGGAATATGATCCTCGTCAAATTATGTTGGTAAATTTTCATTCTTATTTCATTATTATAACGTATATTTAAGCTCAAAGTTTTAAATAATTATTAATTTCTCTCCAATTTGGTTTATCGCGAGTATTTAATTTGTACAAAGCACTTTGATCTTATACTGTTAATCTTATTATTTTTTAAAATATAAGAAACAAATTTGTTCAAAAAGCATTAAATTTGAGATACCATGCTTCTTTTATTTGGAAATCATTTTCAAACGCGAGTAGCGGAGAAGGAATACCCAATATAATTTAATTTAAAACTTATTTTGAAAAATATTACACGAGCTGCAACAAATATTACAAAAAGATCTAGTATAAATCTTTTTTCAATTTTGTGTTTGTTCATTATTTCAAAATAAAAAACTATAAAAATAATGTATACATATAAATAAAAGCTGTGTATATAATAAAGTTTTATGTCCCATTGTTTTGTTTCTGGCGTAACATCACTTCCAATAAAGTTTTTTTAATGGTCCGTAGCGCAGTGGTTGGTCTCCGTCGTTGGCTTCCGTGGCGGATCTCACAGGTTTGAATCCCAGTTCGAACATATTTTTTTCGTTATTATCGATTTTTGCTCAGAGGTATGGATGTTTGTGGTTTGTAAAAAATATCTCTCAATCCTTAAATAACGGTAAGTAGCGATAGTGGTAAGCTAATCACTATTCATGTTGTCCCCATTATTTTCTGTTTCTACTCTCTTTGAAAAACAAGAAAGGTTGAGCTACAGAGTAACGAAAATTGCTTTTAGAAAAACGTCTATAAAGATACTTCTATTAAGAGATAATATGATCCACATAAGTATCGGACATGGATTAAAAATAAAAATTATATGATTAAATTAAAAAAACTGCGTTAGTAAAATACGTATTGGAGAGTTTAAATAACGTAAGCAAACTGACCTTGTTCGAAAGATTAATATAAAAAAAAAACGATAAATATGTTTGAAGCCATTTTTGCGAGAAATAATATCTCAATGAAAATTTTTGTTTTTATAACTACTACTTAAATGCAATTAGTATTTTTTCTCATTTTCCGGATGGAAGCACTTTAAAGGGAGCTCTGTTTATTTGATAATAAGACGAAAATATAATTACGACAAATTCATTAATTTACGAAAAGTTTCTTTTCACTTTTAATGAAATATTTTCTTTTGTAATTTATTCGGTCATAAAGACTTCAATGAACATAATAAAATCCATCTTTTGTTCGTCTTGTTTCAGTTTCTTATTTTAAAAGATAATTATGTTGAAGTGAATTTAAACATTTTGTTTTGGCAAAAAACATTTTTTTAATATATTATTTCCTTTTTCAAAATAATAAATAAAACGAAGATAATCTATAATTTATTTTACCATGAGCTGTATACCTTTTCGTCAATTATTATCAATTTAATGCCATATTCGTGAACTACAAAACTTATATCTTTTTGTGACAGCACAATGTAATGAATTTTATATGCAATAAAAAATATTGAATACTTTTTATCTCAACAGTAGAACATGTTTAATAACATATATGAAAATAATTCAACTGTAAGTTATAAACATAAGTACATATATTAAAAATGACTATTATGCTTCTTATTGAAATACAAATATGGTTGATGGTTACTGTCAATGTGTCATTTTGACTTTTCAATGAATAACTTAACATGCGTTTTTATATTACAAGTTGGTTGTTGATTATTCCACCACCATTCGTTATGTGTATAAGGCCGATGTTTAACACAATAACGATCAAGAAATGAAACGAATTTATTCCTCATATTCCTCGTACGATACAGAGTTGCACCAGTTAAACAATGCACTACTATGCTTTAAAAGATAAAGATAGAAAAAAATAATGAAATGTGACTTGCTTAGCCATTTAGCTTATGTGATACTTAGTATCCTGTGTATTCGTAATTCGTATACTGAGAATCCACCGTGGCGTTAGAGTTTAATCTACTCCACGTTAAATTTAAAGAGTAATCAAGAATATGATGTTGTGAATTAATCAAATACATCAAACAAATTTTACAAGATTTAAAGATGATAAACATTTGCATTAACTATGATACAACCCCAGACGGATCCGATTTCAAATTGTTAAGGCAATTAGCAGATGGATTTATATATTTCTATTCGAAAACATGAATGTCTGTGATGTAAAATATTCTCGTCTACCACCTATCCAATTGGAAAAGTGGAATGTAGCAAAAGTGACTAGTTAATCACCATTCTTGTTCTAATCCTATATAAGTAACCAACATTTGTCGTGGAAAAATATCTACTAAAATAAACTCAATTAAGAGTTCACTTTATGTTTTGAATTAGAAGCGGAAATGGTTAAAAATATGACACAGACTTGAAGTAAGCTGTTACCAGAAAAACGAGAATTAAATTTGTATTCTGTAAATAAGTTTACATGCCAAACATTTATTTGTCAACCCAACGTACACAAAAAATGCACGGTTGATGGTTATTCGTCATGCACTGTTTTTTTTGTGCGGTAAAATATGACTTAGATCGATATAATTGGACTGTGACACGAATCACGTGACCGCAAAAGAAGTCTGTGTATTTATTCTAAATGTTTGTGTATTTATTTTCATTAAAATCATAATATAAGCTACGGATCAATACAAAAGCTAATAAAGACTAACAAAAATATATATTTTTGTTTTCCAATTCGAATATTATAATATTAGTAACACACGAGTTGGGCGAGCTAATAATACCAAAATTTTGGTATTGCATATTATTATGAGTAATAATTATTCAGAATAATTTTAAATAATGCAAAGAAATTATTAAATTTGACTATGAAAATTTTTGTCAATTTGGTAGTAAAAACTGTGAAAAAAAAAGTTAATAGAAAAATATCGCAAGGTTTGCGAACAAATCCCGCGATAATCTATGTTATAATGCTTCTTAAAGAGGCGAAACAAATTTCGCAATTCGTAATACGACAAGTGAACTTTCACAATATTTAAGAAAATATAAGGTGTAACTTTTTTTTTACTTTAGACGGCAGTTTAGTATAAAATGTAAGTCTTCAGTGACACTGATAATTGATATATGCATGGAAGATTATGTGTTGGTTTTATTGGTGGCACTGGCAATGTGTAAATCTTCGTTTCATTTATGTATTCGGTATTCGACCTTGTCTAGTTCTATGGCGCAGCGATTAGAGTTGTTGGCTTCCGTGCAGGATCTCACGGGTTCAAGTCCCAGTACGAACAGCATTTTTTCGATCCATTTATCGATTTCTGTTCGACGGCATGGTTGTTTGTGATCTATAAAAACTCCCTCATACCCTTCCGATTCTTCAATAACTGAGCGTAGTAAGAGCGATTAATTAACCACAAGTCCTGTCCTAACCTTACACTTATTTGCCTACTTACTCTCTATGGAAAAAGAGAGGTAAAGTGACTTGAGTAACAAATAGTTATCGCAGGAAAAATTTTCGTGAGATACTTCCATCAGGATGCCAAATACTTCACATTGGGAGCGGATATGGATTTAAAAAAATCGACCTTACATTTAACAACGAGTTTGGCTATAAGATGGTGGAAATCTGTGAAACTCTTATTAGATCGGCATCCGCTTTGATAAGCTTGTAATAAAAGCTTTGCCCTCGCTATCAGACAGCCACATTTTTTTAAATGTAGTATATGGCATTTTTGACATCGGTTTGTGTGATGTGTTTCCTTCTTGATTATAACTGATGGGAGGGGGGTGGCTTAAAACCGAAAAATTATATGATTTGAACTGAAAGTTTCAAAACATTTGGTACTTCAGCTATCACAAACTGTATTTTTTTGTTAAATGAAACCGTATCCGTTTCAGACTATATTTATGAACTAAAATTGTATAAAAGCTTATATTTCAGCAAAAGCCAACATGCTATTATCTTAATTAAAAAGGATTTCTATTTTCAGATCACTGACTTTATTGCCTATTATCTTTAACCCGCTCCTCGTAATAAAAGTTTTTAATTTGGTTTCAAGCTAACAAGAGCCACTATCAAAAAGCGCCGAAAATAAATATTTGCGACAGGGTTGAACGAATCTTTAATAGCCGGTGCATGAGGTGAAGTAAGTTTACGCGATAAAAAAAAATCACTTTACACCATGCAATATTTCTGATAGAATGTAGAAACTCTTAAACACGCCATATTGTTCTCTTCAAAAATAATATAAAATTTTCGAAACACGTTCTAAAGTAAAATGGTTTTGCCAAACATAAACGCGAACATTAATAAATAGTTTGAAGAGTATACGACTACATTTAAGACTTTTTTTAATATACAAAACTTTATGGCAAAATACACAATATTCTACTCACAAATATGCTCACCAAAATAAGCTTGCTCCATCAGAGATTAGTAAAGCATTTTGAAATAGATTTTGTAGAATCATACTTGAGAATATTACATACGTGCCTCACAAATTACACAATTTAAATCTTCTGTTCATAGTAAAGAGATTTAATACAGTGAACGCATTAGGGCGAGTGGAAATGTAAATGCTCTCAAAAAGTGTTTTAGTAATTTAAAATATTTTTTATACCTCTCACTAATTATGTTAGCATATTTGTTATGAAATCAATTAAACAAATTTTGATGATGCATGCAAACAAAAGCATTATTTTACAAATCATTTTTGATTTATGAAATTCTTCAGATTAGAAATACATACATACATATTATATACGAGTCACCCAATTCCAAAACTAAAATTGTCTATTTTCATAATTTTGTAAACGCTTACAAAATACGTGTTGAAAACCTTCTCATATAAAAAATAACCTTATTTTAATACATCAAATAAAAATAGATGGTATATTCTTCAATTCGATTAAAGAAAATATGGCTTTTATTTCAATGTAACGGCTCTCTACACGTTCTTTTGTAGATATGTCTAAAAAAATGAAAATAGACAAGGTGAATTTTGGAAATGGGTGACTCAAATGTTCCAAAATGCGAATATTTTAAACTTACTAATAAATATTTTGTTATACGAAGGTTATCTGTGAGAACGCAATATTTTATGTATAAGTTAAGTAACTTTAACAAGTTCAGTTACGAGTCGATCGTTTTTTTAATCTTGAAGAAGAATACATTCACAAATACAGATTGTATTGAGAATTGCGATAATTAGCTCTAAAACAGGTTTTTAAAATGAAATTTTTTCGATAATTGATGGATAATTTTTATTCAGAATAATATTAAAAATGTAATGTTCTGAAAGTCTGTTTCTGCTACCCAAAGCCATGTCTTTAAGTAGTTTATATTTTTGTAATTGATTGACGATTCTAAAATAAATTGATAAAAGATGGAATTCTTTTCAATTATATAACCATGAAGATAAAGATTAAATCATTCTAAAACCTCCTCTTGGTAACATACTAGTAAAAAAGCCGAACTTTTATCCTCGCAGAAAAGAGTTATGTCAGAAAAAAACATTATAATGATTTTTCATACTATACTTAAACCACTTCAGATATAAACTCAAGTCTTCTATTTTACTTCATCCCTTGGCGCGAGTGATAATTTTACGGATGACGCATCAAATAAAAATGAGGTGACGAGTGGTGTGCTGCTTCGTCGCTTTAGTGCGGCGTGGGGCGGGCACCGAGCGCAGTGGCGTTACCCGCTGTGGTCTGATTTCGACCACCATTCAGTCGGATCTGAATCTAATTTGCATGAAACAGCCAGTTTCATGCAAGGAAAACACAGACGACCGTCACGTGGTTGCTGCACTAGATTGTCATCACGACTATGTTACTATTGCTAGACGATTAATCGCGTCTGTTTTAAAATAACATAAGCATTGAGTTTTTCTTCTTTTAAGTATGCTTAATTTATCTGCATATAAGATTTCTTTAGACAGAAATTTAATAATTTAATGATATTAGGGTGACTTGTTGTATATACGTATATATTTTTACATATTTAGAAATTTGTTAAATCCCCCTAAGACGAAAACATAACACAAGGATAAACAATACTAAAATTTTATATTTTGACTGAAGGTGCTTGGTGGAATTTCAATATTAAATTTGAATCGTTTAAATTATGTATATTCACACAAATTTTGTTACTAACGACTCAAGTGCATGGATGAACTAGTTAGAATCGTGTGAATGTAAATAATTTGAACGATTCAAATTTAATACTTAAATGTTGAAATTGAATAATAAGCATAGATTTCATACTTGTGAATACACTTGTGTGCAGAAAAGTTTAAAGAGAAATAATGGATACATAATCCAACACAAATTAATTAGGTAATTATGTCACCATCTATCGAGAAACATAATGTAGGGATTTTTTTAAACGATCACGATGGTAGATATACATACAGAATGTTAAGAATAAATATAATAATATGACAATCAATATAAGATTTTAACTTCTGTAGCCTTTAATCGATGTCAAATTAAATATTAAAAACATCAATTATACAACTAACAGGACGAACAAAATATACGGTGACAACGAGTAGCATTTTAAAAAGTGTTTTTAAATGTCTTTACAAGTTCTTAAACAATTGTATTGTTTATTTTTTAAGCCCAGTCGCAATCATTATCAAATGATTGCCAAAATTTTACAAAATCGGAACATTAAATATTGTTACTTCAACAAATTCACATTGTTTGCGATGCCTATAAATATTTTTAGAATATTACTTGGCGGGAAGTTTGTGTCACAAAAAATTACGATGAATAGCGGGTTGATCTTTTATCTCATTAATTAAAATTACTTGGGCTGTAATTATACTGTTAATATAAATCATGTAACGGGTTATCTTTTATTAATTATATTAGTATTTACCTGAAAGAACTCTACTTTGTTTCAATCAAATCATATAATTCTTGTGGAAGTAACGTTTGCGGAAGTAATGTCTTACTATTTTTGATTTAATGAACTCTTACCCTATTCAATACAATCAATAAGTCGATGGCATTTATATGTAAGAAGCTCCATATAAAACTTTCTCGATATATTCAACATACAAGTTTTTTTTGCTCAAATAAACATAGAAAACGCTTGAAATGGGTAATGCAATTTCCCCTAGGGGCTCTTACCTGTTACATTTAACTGAAGAGACAAGCTGGAACTTTATCAGCTGGAATAACTGGCGAGCGCTGGCAAATCCCTCGTCTGATACGCCAAAAGCTGCAAACTCAAATGCCAAATGCAATTTCCGATACTGTGAGTATCGAAGACTCGATAATTGGAGGTTCTTAATTACTCTATTGCTGTGTTCCGTTTATATATCAATCGGTTGAGAATATCTTTGATGCTTAGATTTAGTCAAAAAATATGGAAGTTTTTGAATAACTCAAATTAAAAAAAAAAATCATTAGGATTTTAATAGAAATATGGTTACTAAAACCAAATTTCAACTATTTTTCGAGCTCGTTTTGCCTCCATTGATAAAAAGGACTTTTTCACTCAAGCTTCAACGTCAAATATGATATAAAATATCGGATAAAATCAGAACAGGTTTGTTATTTCTCTACCATTACTCTATGCTGAAATGTAGATGATCAACCCATCGTAAGTATTTATAGTAAGGGGAAAACAGGTGTTTGTTGTAGTAGATTATTTTTACTCAATATAAAAAAAATTGTGGTTTCTGTAAAAAAACACGATTCAATTTCATATAAAAACATTTAATAATATGGCTTTCATTCTTGACACGTTGACAGCTATTATTACGTGATACGTTCAAGGGTACTTTATTGTATGGTATAACTATCGTCAAAAAACTGTATTTAATATGTTTAAACTACGATAAAAATAATATAAAATTGTTATATAGGTATGAAAGTGCTATTTTCCCAACACAAATAATGTATGCCATGGTATAGAGGTACGTACATTGGATTTATCTGTGTACCAACAAAGGTTTAATTTAAAATTAGGTGTTTTTTTATACAGTAGGTATATATTAACATATTTTATTAATGGAAAAGTTCGCTATTTATAAACCTTAAATTAAAACAATTTCAAAAAAAGTAATCTTGCGTATTGTAAGTCGGTATATGATAAAGATTTCCGTAATCCCTTTGAATGAATCCTATGGAGATCATAAAATATATCCCCTATAGACTCATCCCGAATAATATTGGATGAGTAGGTACTGTCCATCAAAAAGTATTTTTATTTATCAAATTGAAAACGGGTTTCTATGAGGAATTGGCCGTAAATAAATATGAGCTGTAAAATATTTACTGTCGGCAGCAAGAGAGACTTTTTATTAAGGCCTGTATAAATTGCCGAAATAATCTGGGTTATTGCAAAATATCAAAAAAACTTGATGGTTATGCTGACATTTTTATTTTATACGCCGACCTTTTAGCGTTACTGAGAATTCTCATATTAATTCAATTAACGATTTAAGTATTTAAAACAATGTTTGAACACATTAAATTAAATTTTCAATTTTAAACAATGAAACGATTTTGTGGTGAATCCGTGCTAAATATATGAAAATAATTTCTTTCAATTGTGGTGTTAAGTTATTATAAATTTTCCACAATACTTTCTGGAGATGGTAAGGGTATAAGGATGGAGCTAAGACATAACTAGAATTAAGCTAATCACTCTTGACATTCCTCAACATCAAATTAATGTGATTGGGAGATAACAAAAACAAAATATCTATGCATATTAAAAGAATTCCATGAACCGATTAAAAAAATTCAATGTTTAATAGTGTTTGAACCGACGTTGGCCACTTGGCTATATACAATAAACACTACGTGTTATGTGAAGTTTGGTATTTTTGACAAACATACTTAACATACAATCTATTTAACAAAAATACATCCCTCAACAGTGTTAGCTTTGTCTTTTTTAATTACATCAAATATCCCTAAAATTTTAAAATATCGACAAAAAACAGAGCAATTTATTATTGCTGGGTTAAATTTTAACATATATGATACATATATTAACTTAGGTTATTTTATATTGAATTTTAATACCTCTTCATTTCCGCAAACATGTTTTTTTTTATATACATCCTATAATGTCTGGTAACGAGTTATATAATAAAAATAAAGATTATTCATGTTAAAAAACACATGGGTTTTTAAAGTGATTTTTTTAATCCATGCCCACTCCGAATTTGGTCTTCTAATGGAAATATTTCATTTTTTTTTCTACGAAAACTGTTTGTTACTCAGCTGCTCAACTTCTCTTTTTCAAAGAGACTAGGGATAGAAGGATAGGACTAAGACAGGACTATTGGTTAGCTTTTGCTACACCCATGATAAGATAGAATGAGTGGGAGTAAATCCAATACACCATGTCCATGCCTTCGGACAGAAAT
The DNA here is from genome assembly GCA_031772345.1 of Himalopsyche anomala. Lineage (NCBI taxonomy): Eukaryota > Metazoa > Arthropoda > Insecta > Trichoptera > Rhyacophilidae > Himalopsyche > Himalopsyche anomala. The sequence continues at coordinate 18,838,594 of CM062821.1, read as the reverse complement.
CCATAAATCGATTGAAAAAAAAATCCGCACTGGGAGTCGAACCCATAAGCTCCGTGGTTTAAGTCAAGCTGGCTAAAGTTATTTATAACTTAAGAACAAAATAGCTGTCAATAGTCTTCTGTATGAAGCTGTCCAATGAGAAAGATGCATTCATTTGGTATTTAATCAACATAGATGCATGTATTGAAATATCATTATTCAAACCTGTTTGTATCAATTTTTTAATTACAATTTGGAATTTGTGAACTATCATGCATACATACTCAGATAATATAGTATATTATCATTCACCGTTATTTATGATTAAAATATCAATGAATTTTGTAGCCCGAAAAGTTTATTTTATCTACATACACTGTATTGTTGATATTCGGAAAATAGTAGCGAAGTAGAGAATTCAAAACGTATTGATTCAATTTATTCAATAAAAATTGCAATTGCGGAAAGCATGTTTTAAAGTGTGCCGTTAAATTTTATGACGCAAGTAAAATATTGCCTCAAATAGAGCTTGCATGTAGCTGATGTAATTTTCTTTGCAACATAATGGGTGTATTTACTGAACTGATTTTATTGCCAAAAAACTATATATCACAAAAACGTATCAATTTGAACTGGCAGTTGGCAGAAGTATTATTGTATTTAATGACACTTTATTTTTTCTGCAATCATTTTTTTTTGTTTTCACGTAATAACGTAAAAATATATAAAAAATCGAATATTCATCATTAAATTAAATTTTTAAATGTTTAGCGCAATATATCGATGCTGCTCGTGGTTAAGATACAACACGAAAGTGTGCTCCTTGTCAATGATATTAATTTTACACGTTTGGAATGTTCTTTGACGTTTCTTTCAAGACTACAATGATCTATCTACGCGCGCTTGGAACAGCCATCAAAATTATTTATTTTCAATGTGTAGTATGTTTTAAAAAAAGCATCAAGCCATGAAAATTAAAAGATTGCTAATATTAAAAAATATTTAAACTAACAACATTTTCAGTTCAAGTTCATCGGTGAACATGAACGCCTGAAAATGCCGAAAGGCGAAACCCGGTCGTTAGTGACAAAATCTGTGTGAATGTACATAATTTGAACGATTCAAATTTAACATTTTTTCCTTTTATTTTATTGAGTTTTTGAAAATGTTGACTTCAATTCTTTTTTTGTGCATTGGTATTATATAATGAAATCAAATTAGAAAAAATATCGTCAACATCCATTATTAGTGGAAGTATAGTATGTACATCATTAAATGATGGGTCCATAAGAGGAGAAGTGAGCCAAGTGGTATTTTAGACGAAAAAAAAATAGATACGTTTTAATATTCTAGTATCGTAAAGTATCGTAAAAGTGAGGTTACATCGGTTTATACACATTACAGTAGTCTTATGTCCGTAATATAAAAATATGTAATCCACCAAAACACCAAGTATAGACGTAAAGCCCAAGAAAAAAGTTTTACCATTTTACTAGTTTTACCATTCACCTCTTCAGGGCTCATTAGATTTTTAATATTTTTAAGCACCTCAAATCATGCAGCGCAAATTTTGTAGACATAGATTAATTTATTAAAAAAGTACTAGGTTAATGAATGGTGAGACTTTTAAATTTACGTTTACTTAAATGAAAACAAAATACAAAATAAAAAATAATTAGCTAATTATAATTCCATTAAAATTTACGTGCGTACTATTTTGAGCCAACAACCAACTTATTTAGATTTGCGATATTATGTAAATGGGTATGAACATAGCTTTAAGTGTATGCCCTTCACTTGTCAGCCAGGGTGAAATTTATTTTTATGCTTTTTTCCACCACATTAATCAACGGATTATACTTGTAACGAGACTTGTCGTGTATAAGACAACTCTAGAGAAATGAGCGCTTTAATATTACTGGATTATTTATATTTTGTGTGAAATTTGAAATAAGCCGGGCCTTCTCCGCTTAAACTTATCGGAAGTTGATGAAAAAAGTATTTTTAGTATAAAATACAGAGTTATTCTTATGTGACGTTCATTTTCAAGTATTCTTTTAAACAATATTGGGCTTAATGTCAATTAAATAAAATTATTTTGTTGTTTCATTGTTTGTGTTACACATAACTTGTTTTAATTTTTTACGAAGCATCATCAGAATTGCCTATTGCAAGGTTATTTCAGGCATCTTAAAAATAACGCAATATTTTCCATAACTAGCGAGAACAACCCCACAGCTTGGAATCCATTTTTCGGAACCGCTAAACTAGATGGCGCAAGTGCAAGTGATTATGAGAATCTTTATAATTTAATGAGTGAATATGATTAAAAAATCAGCAAAACTTACTTCTGTTTCTTTCGAGAATTTTATCTAGAGACGTTCTTTTCATATTATGATGCAACCAAATCCAGAAACAAGCTCGTTGCCACTTCATTATATATTTCTAATAAATAAACATTGTAATATTGATCCGAATATTAAAAACATTTGCAAGTCAAGAACCAAGAACCATTAAAATAATCAAAAATTTCATTCAGTTACCTAGATTTGTACGTTTTATGTTTTAAAAATAATAACTAAAAAAGTTTTAGGTGTTTTCTCATTTGCTTAGCTTTTCTAGTTAATGTAGTGTTATTACAAACCCGAAAGTAAAAACAAAGTGTTATTTTAAAAATTCAGGACTTGAAAGTTTTTATCTCTTAAAATGTTACGTAAACCTATTATATGTGTGTTGAATCATAAAAGTAGATAATGTACCCCTAATGACACATACTCATGTTAATTGATGGTGATTCATTATTTTATTTATAATTGCAGCAATTTTACACAAACGTAAATTAAAGCACTTGAAGAATATTGTGTGTTTTACTCTATATCAAAACATGTTTATTTTTTTTTTGATAATGTTTTCTAATGTTCAATCAACTACGCATACCATGTACTTCAGTCGCCAAAGTTAAAATATATTCATATTGGCGACGTAAACGAGGTTTTGAATATTAAATAAGACACATGATGTCACCTTGGGTAAACAAGGTTCCATCTGAAAAAAACTAAAACTGTGCAGGAGGAGCCATTTAAAAATTCAGAAGATGTAATTACTGTAGTGTATATCTTACATTTTAATTTTATTTAAATGACATTATTATATTAAGAATAGACGAAACTACAGATAGAACTTCGGTGCTCTCAAATTTTCTTAAATAGCTGAAATAAATCTGCAGATAGAACCTGACTGCAATAATTCGTGTTGGCATTGGCCATTTTTTAAATTGTATAAACAATCTGTGTGAGGATTTAACTAACTCAACACTCACCAATATTATGTCTCCCTCTCTCTTATGTACGTTACGACATGTGTTTCATTTGCACCTTGGATACCCGTAGGAAACAAACGTATGCATCTACTTACGCGAATGTAAGAGTAAAGGCGGAAACATACTGCTGACACCCAACGCCACGTAAGTGTGTTGGATGAGATCATAGCTACATATTTGCCATTGTATTGTATGGAACAGAAACACACTGCCAAAATCCAACGCGACGCAACGGCAGTGCGTTCCTGTTCCATTCAATACAATGGCAAATATGTAGCTATGATCTCATCCAAGACGCTTACGTGGCATCGGGTGTCGACTGTCGGCAGTATGTTTCCGCCTTAAGACTGTGATTTTATTTCATCACGCTGATGTTTTAATTATGCATGCAGATGGAGCTTTGTTGTTCTATAAAAACTCATATGTTTTTCAGATTGAATTTTTTTTTTTTGAATATTGATGGATTTAATAAGAGTTTGCACTTTTTTTAAAAGCAGATAGAACCGTTTTTTAAATGAAAATAAAGCTGCATCAAAAGGTTATTTTGCGAAAAAAATGCAAATGTAACATGTTTACCCATTCAAGGAATCGTTAACTTTTCAATTTGAATCTATCTAATTTTCATAATTGGGATCACAAAATGCGCCTATCAGAAAGTTAATAAACTCTTTTACTACGTATTCAAAATGTTTAAAGAAAGGTCAAGATGCATTTTCTTCAAATAAAAATAATAAAAGATACTGTTTTCCATAAAGTTTCGAGAACTTACACTTTAAAAGTGATTATAAGTTCATTTATAGCCTTATTCTTCTTTAACAGGACTGACCACACATTTTTTTCTTTGAGTGACTAGTTGATAAAATTATTGATGGCTATCGACTAATATTGCTTGTAATAATATCACGAAAGAACAATAAAAAAACATTGTTTTTTAATTTATATAAATGGAATTAATTAGCAGTTATTTTATACATATAATACATAAAGATCTGGGAATGATGTGTTGGTTTTTATGATAAATTCGTCGTTCATTTTAATCTATCAATTTGTGAAAAGATTTAATCTATCAATTTTGTTTTCAGATTATGATGCTAAAAAATAAAAATAGCTGAATAATAAAAAATATTGAATTATAACAATTGATACAAAAATAAATCAAATTAAAGACAAAAATGTAATTATGTTTTTCACAAGATGTGGATATTTATTGTTAACAAAAAAACTACACTATACGTCCGCGATCGACTATAAATACATTTGCGATCGACATACTGGCCATCATTGTTCTATACCCGCTTAGTCGAAAATATAGAGAGAATTTTAGCAACAGAATAATAATCAGTTGTTTAAAAACGTTTCGTACCATAAAATGAGTAGCATATATTATATTTATCTTTATTTTGGGGAGTGTTTCTTATTGAATAATATTTTAAATCAGAGAATTTTAATGATCTTATTGTTTATTCTGTGATTACTATGATATATAATAATGTTGACCAAATAAATTATTCTAGTTATTTAGGAAGACTTAAAATCTTTATAAAAAGTAGTAAAAGTGTTATTTTGAAGTAATTATATAATATATATACGTATATTATAAAGATTTAACGAATATGAATTTGTAATCCAAATCACCCAAAAAGACAACCGATTCTAGTGAAGATATTTTGAAAAAAGTTAACTAACTCGTTATCATAGTTTCATTATATTAGGTATTCATTTATGTTGGCTATCTTTTAAATATTATCTGATTTTCACTTTTGTCAGCTTAATACAATGGCTTGCGGTAGGTAAGATTTTTTTATGATAAAATGCAAAAGGTATGGTAAACGACTTGAAGACTTTGACAAAGCTATCATTAGAAATAAAATATTTGTGGAAATAAAATGATTCCAATATTTATACGAAACTAAATCCTCTTATAATGTTGTCTGAAAAGTGGACAAAGGGTATAAAAACCAATAAAGTTCCTCAAACACAATAGGAGCCGAGTAGAGGGTATTATAAAAAATCTTAACGGGACTCATGGCTCCGGAAATATGAGATACATAAAGTGACCCTTATTTGTGCAAAGCAAAAGAACTGGTAAATAAAGAATGAAACTCTAAGAAAGAAAATCGTATAACAAATGAGGAAGATTATTATTAAAGTACTTTAATATTATAACGGCCTGCAAAATAAATGACCCTCCGATTATATTGGTTCCATTCCAGACAAAGAAATCATTTTAATACACAGTCCATATTGTGGACTAATAAAATAAATTTCTTTCATCTTGTTTTCCATAAGGTAATCTCTTGAAACACTCAAATCATAAAAAAAAATATTTAAAACAATAAGAAACGATTAAGCGTTTTTATTTTTGTAATTAAATGGCAATGGTAATTAAAAAATAACCATCGACCAAAGAGTATAAAATAAAAACCTCCTTCCATTTGGATAACGTTAAGTTTATACAAAAAAATAAATACTTAAGTTTCATCTTACTTAACTATTTTCCAGGCACGTCGTCACAGTAAGAAATAATATGAATGTATAATCGATTAAATATTTTGGCAGATGGATACGACGATCTTAGTCTTAATTATTTATGATAATGTATAACGTATTTTATCTTTACTCGAAACGCTTTGCAAAATAAGCTTATTTAATTGATTATTGTCGTCACAAATGTATAAAATTATTTTCCATTGTTATGCAAAGTTGTAAAAAGCCTGTAGCTGGATTAAAAAACGCAAAAATGAACACTGTTTTATTCACGACGAGTAAGTTTTGAAATATAGCAATCAATAATTATTGCGTCAAATGTTTTTTTAAATACAATTCTTTTTCCTTTTTAAATACATAAATGTCTTTTATCAATTTAAATTGATACATCGAAACTAAACTTTTTCCACACGAATCAGATATATGTATCTTGTTATTTATCATAAATATTTATACTGACTACGATCTCCAACAATGTTTTTTTGTCTTTTTTTACCAATACCGTAAATATCGGTTTCAACCGGACAAGTATAAATACGATAAGTTTTTGTATCAAAATTAATGGATCCACGAAGGACGATAGCAAGATGTCGCGCTTCATATGAAAAAATCGCTTTTGAACTATCGACATTACTGTTTCTGTTCCTTTGCGGAATCCGATAAGAAACTTTATAAATGCTACAAAAACATTTATATAGTGATTTATTGCCTTTTCCATTGACAATATGGATATAAAAATATAAGATTGGTTTTGAAAAAGATTTAACTTTTGCGGAACTCTCACGATGGATCGTAGGCGATGAACAGAAGTGAAAAATAAAAAAAAGAACAATTATTCATATCTCAATGAAACTGTATTATTTTCGTAATTTCTTTGATAATCATCATGATATCATATGAGGCTCGTAGAATCAACAACAACACTGTTATATTTAACAATGCCAATTCATATTTAAAATATGAAATTTGATAACTTTGTTACATATTTTGCCTTTGAGAAGCATGTTGAAACTAACATTAGTAAAGTTGTTTTTTAACACTTCCCCTACGGTGCTTAAATACTTCCGATATGTTAATGGTCCTTGAAGAACCAAGTGAAAAATATGTTTTTTTTAAATGTAAGTCCTGGGTTTTTACCGTTAATCAAAGGGCGGTAAGTGTGAATACATGTTTTTTTATTTGGTTCTTCCAGTATTTTTAGCACCGTATGGGAAATGTTAATAAAGTAAACGTTGATTCTAATTCTTAACTAAATGGCAATTTATTTGTTTGTTGTGCTGTTTCTTCTAAAATGATACAAACGATATCGCCTGAAACAAATGTTGCCTAGTTGGAAATTTATTATTTTTTTATTTAACTCGATCGAAGTTTTTAAACCATTTGATATTATTTTTTTTAAATTCATATTCGAACTCAAAAACGTTTCCTCATTTTCTAAAATTATTCACTTAATTTGAGAGTTCGGCAACTACTTCAATTATAAATGTACTCACTAAGCGAAATCAATTCTGGTGATACAATATGTTTTTTACGAATTATTAGTTGTTTTAATAGTAAACACAATTTAAGTGCTTGAAAAATGCCGTCTTTGCCATGTTTATTCAACTGCTAATATAATGTATGGTTAATTTACAGAATAGTTTTTACCGGTTACAGGGATTTAGTTTCAATAAAAACAAAGAAAAGAGTAGAAATCTGGTCGGTTTTAATTAACTTCTGCTATGAGTGAAGCCCGCACATACATAATATAAGAAGTGAAGCCTTCTAAATATCAAACCAACAAAAGACTATTCAACATAAATGAAATAATTTAAAACGCAGGAATATATTTTCTTAAATATTAACGCTTATTTATTTTGCTATAAGTCAGCCTAAGTTAAAAATAAAATAAGCTCACGATTATTTTAACATAAAATATTAATTTGTAAGTTATCCTAGTGAAAAAAATGTAATAATTACTCGTTACATATTTTTTATAAATAAATGTTTTATTTTGCCTTTTCGATAATGCGAAGATCGATTAATATAATAACGATAGAACGTTAAAATATCTGTTTTTATTTTTTATAAAAAAATCTCGTTGGTGTATTAAATTTCTTATTGGTTTGATGTTAAAAATGAAATCTTTTTTCATGCATAACAGTCAAAGAATTGTCTTCTAAGTATTCATTGGTAAAATCTTGAATCCTCCAAACTAAAATTAAATATTTTATGCACTAAGAACTCTGATTGTATTACTTACTCACTATTTAGCTTTTCAATTTTGAATCAGTATTTATCATATATGTTTGTTTATATATGCAAATTAATTTTCATTGGATATGACCGAAATATTTTAATAATAAATAAGACAACTATGGTTTTAATTTTTTTTCATGTCCGCTCCCAATATGGAACATATAGCCTTCTAATGGATGTATTTCAACAGAAGTTTTTCTACGAGAGCTGTTTGTTACTCAGTCGCTTAGCTCTATTGTTTTCAAAGAGAATAGTAGGGATAGAAAGATAAGGCTAAAACAGGACGAGTGGTTAACTTATCGCTCTCGCTATGCCTAGTTGTTCAAGGGTCGGAAATGATGGGAAGGACATCACAAACACCGATCGAAAAAGTGCTGTTTGTACTGGTACTCGAATCCGTGATGTCTAGCACGGAAGCCCCACAACACTAACCGCTGCGCCATAGGACCCGGCAAATTATTTTTTTGGAAAAAAGATCATTTTTAAAATAGTATCTTTTGCATCATAAAATTTTTGATCATTGTTAATTGGACTTTTTAGTATGTTTGTGATTTCAAAAAACTGTGGTAGTTTTATTCATTCATCTGTAAAAATTTTCTTTTATAAAAATTCCATTTCTTTTATAGTCAGTCTTTTGAAATGAGTCATGTATTTTTTTTATAATTTCACTTTAAAAAAATATAGTTAAATTTTATGGAATCAACCACAAGTCTCAATATTTATTTGTAGACAAAAAATAATCCAGTCTTTTTATGTTTAACAGTAATTTAATCTTCCTGCAAGATTGGCGGTATCGTTATCCTTTTTCTCTGTATTGTCGACGCACACGTCATTTGTCGGACTTCATATCCCGTTCGGACAGTTTGGTACTTCCACCAAGTGTGAAAGTTCAACAAGATTATTATACTTGGGACCAGCTCTTCTTCAAGTGTAAACGAGAGTGTTATTGCACTTCAATAAGTTTCACCATCGAAGCTTAAAATTATGTTCTATCAAACATCAGAGCTCTGCTGTAACTTTACAATCTATGTATGTACAATATAATACTTGTACCTAAATCCTTAAACATCACTCCAAATTATTAAGCAAATTATAACAATTAAGTTTTATTTATTTAAGTAAAACAATAAATTCAACAATAAAACTAATACATATAAATATAAAATTATTTTTTAAAAATTATAATCTTCTGGTGTTTTAAAATTTTAAGTGACACATTTTACATTACACATTTTTATTGGTAAGTATATTTTTTTGCTAATTTTTTTGATTGAAACCAGATCAGATATTTAAATAAATTGTTTGATATATACTATAAATATTTATTAGTATGGTGTCAATGATGATACAATGTATTTTATTGCACACATATTTTTCATCTTAATGTCTGATGCCCAATGTGGAGTATCTCAACAGAAGTTATTTCGCTAAAATTGATATGAGAATTGGCTGAACCAATTGATGATTTTTTTTGTGATAAGAAAAGAACATTGGCTATGCAATCTCTCTCTACGTCACAATAATTACAAGATATGATGTAAGGGAAGAAATTTGAACATCACAGAAAACTATGTATTTAAGCACAAATTCATAAATCATAAACCAGTGTTCGCTGGGGGCTTAGAATATATGAACACTATAACCGAATAAGATGAATGATTATTTATCTAGCATATCGGTTTATTAAATAAGTACGTTGGTATTAAAAAAATATATAATATTATTAAATAAAACACTATTACAGGTTTCTTTTTTTACAAGAAAGCTCATTGGTTTTATAATATCACACTATAGCTGAAAGACTGATTTTCATTTAAATTTAATTTATTATTAAATTGTGAGTCGTTATTGTATAAAAAGGGATCTGTCAACTTTGATCCAGTTGTAGAAAAAATCTTATACTCAACGCTTGTTGGACGAAAGATTTTTTTAAATTTATTTAAAACATCCAAATAAATTACGCTACTATGTACTATTAAAATCAGTATTTCGGTAATAAAATAACATCCTAAGCTTTGGAATCCTAGTTTTAGAATCGTTGATATTGCAATACCCACCCACGACTTTAGGCTTAGAGAATATTTAATAATGGGAAACTTACTCAATATATCAGTAAGTAAGACGTTGATGTTATTCACACACTGTGAAGCTAAATTTTAAAAAATATAAATACTAAAATGTTCACGGTACTAGCTATTATATTTTGTTTCTGTAAATTTATTTTAGTTTTAATAACTATGTTTCCACTGGAAAAGGTTCTTTATTTGAATAAACATTATATGTAGATCACTAATTGTATTAACTATTATTTTTTATACAACAAAAAAAACGGGGTTCTTTCCCTATCCTTTGTATCCCTATAACTTTCTCAAAAAAGATGAGTTGAGTGACTTATTAACAAACTCTTCTCGTAAAAAAAAACTTCTTTTAAAATACCTTCATTAGAATACCATATGCTCCACATTGGGATCGGGCATGGATTAAATAAATAAACTATCCCAATTAATCTTGCTGAGTGACCTTAGACGAGTACTATTTGTATGTACTAAATCAGACTGTCGGAGCTTACTCGGTTGATTCTCTCACTAACTACTTTTTTTACTATATGTATCTTTGTGGTTTGCATATAGCACCAAGAATTGAAAGAGTCAAAGGACACTACACACTTGAGTCTTCACAGCTCATAGGCAATTTGAATGGTATTTTACTATGAAACATTACTATGTAAATTGCACTGTTTGTCACATTTTATCTTTTCGTTACATAGATTTTTTTAAATAATCCAGTTTTTACTCTATTTTTGTGACTGTTATCTGTTTTTGTTTATTGTAATACAATATAACTTCACTATAAAAATGCAAACAAAGCCAAAAACTATTAAAAGACTAATTTTTAACGGTTACATTGATTTTGTTATTCATGTAGAGTTTTCATTTTTTTAAATATTCTTCATCAAAACAAACTTTTCCATTATATATTTATTATAGGTAATAAGTACAAAAGTAATATTGAACCAACGATTTGAGGATACTTTCAAATAAGCTCAGTCGTACTTACATATTTCAATAAATTCGTAATTCATTGTTTTTTTAATACTATATTTCCTTGATTAAATACTCATAATGTTGCATCAAAAAAAGTAGTCTTATATAAATTGATTTACTTTCGACATAATGTCTTTATACCTACGAGATGCCGTCAACGAGCAAGTGATTTATGATGAATATTTCATCAAATTGTTTTATACTTGTTTATCTTTTTACAGGAATGGGTCCGCTGTGGGTGGTAATGAGATTTCTTTAATAATAATTGTTGGAAGATCTAGATAACTTTTAATACGAAAATATCTTATTTTTTGTTTTCGCCGCATATTCGGTAGGCGTTATACTTAATTAAGCGTGCCTTACAAAGTCTTCACAAGTCAAACAAGCGCTCAAGAAAGTATCATTACTCATAATAGTTTGTCCTTAATTATGATCGATAGTAATTAATCGATGGTTTATTTGCCACTGTGAACACTGATTTTTAAGACTTAAGTTTTTAACAAAGTAGCTCTATAATAGTTTATTATGAAACCACTAAATGTTCTTATTTTTCTGTCATCGACGTTACGCATAATGTATTTTTAAACTCAAATTTGGATCGACTGCTGATTTTTTTTACAAACCAATTATCAAAGAATGTGATTTTGTTTCCCAGATATCAACAATTTATTTGGTAAATTTAAAAGTTAAAACGTTGGCGTCAAACAACACTAAAAATGCTTTAAAACGATCTATTATTCACATATAATGCATATGAGTAAATGTGACTTTTATAGTCTAGTGGTAAAGCAATCAGTTGTTTCTGAAATTTAGATTTTTTTCAATATATTATTTGAAATTTAGAGCATGAGTATTTGTAGCATGAGTGTAAATGTTTTAATTCCTCAACTGGATCTCGAGTGGTATATATTTAAAAAAAACACTTTTGAGTTTTTTTTTAAGTTTAAAATATATTAAATTTCACAACTAGACCACTTTTATTTATAATTTTTTTAAATAAATAACAAAAAATATTAGCCCAAATAATAAAATTTAGTCAAAAAATAAATACCAATGTAACTTTGACGTATATTTATTTGATTATTTTCCTAATTTCTAACCAATGTAATCAAATAAGCTACATACGCTCCTAAAGTTTTACAAGTTTTGACACACACATGTCAAAGAATGATACTTATATAAAGCACGTCAGTATTTAAGTCATTCATAAGAAATGAAACCTTACAGACTAAACTGACTGGGGTAAAAGTAAGCAGTGTGAAATAATTTTGTTTTTTAAATGGTTTCGTTGAAATTAATATCGCAACCTTTCTTATAAACAGTAAAGCTATTTTTTAAAGAATACATCTATTACAAGGCTTTGATGAATTATATTAATAGTAGAAAAAATCTTATTCATTGATTTTCTTGAAGGGTATTAATTCGAAAAAAATACTGTTTTACTTAGTTTTTTTTTGTTAGATAAAAAGGTGGGTCAGTGAACATTTATTTTTCTATTTAACTTCATAATTATTTTCGCTACTCTACAATTTTTCAATTATATGGGTCAGAAGAACAACGCAAGCATCTAAGTCTTTGAACAAAACTTTATGAAGTGATGTAAGAATCGTTTTATAAAAGCATGTGTTCTGAAGTTAGAACCCATGAACACCACACATTAACAAAACTGACGATTAAATCGTTTACAAATGAGCTACAAACAGGTTTTTATTTTTCATGTTAATTGAAACAAACATAAAGTTTCTAGAAACAAAGTTGTCAATCTCCGTTTCTTATAGGAAATTAATAGTAATGTCATCGTGTAGAGCAGAAAATTCCGCATACAGTAGTAGGTTAAATTAAAAGAACAAGGCTGTGATTTTTGACAAGAACAAATTTGACGAATAAAATATATATTTTAGTCGATATAATTATATTTGTCTCCAATGTGATTGTTTTTGATTGAGTGCAAGTTGATGAATTCGACTTCAAAAGTTAAAACATATTATCATAACAATGTTACTGAAATTGTTTTTGTAATAACCATTCCGAAAACATCAAAACCTCACTCCGCTCATCAGACTTCCTTAAACAAAACTTTTTAAACATATTCTCATTCTCACATAAATTTTTAATGCGATAAAAAGTTTTCGTAGTTGAGTTAGGTAAATAAAATATTTATCAGTTCAAAGTGGATTCAACGCGTTGTGTTTACTGGAAACGCTGTCTGAAATCAGTTCCGAACTTTTTAAGAAAGTGAAAATAGGATTGAAGGATTTATGATCAATATAGTATAAAATGATTATTCCCAAGAAAGATGAGATCTTTATTCGAAATAAATTGTAATAAGCCAAATATATTTTGTGCTACTAACCCACTTCAATCTTTGTTTTGTATTAAAGTCACTCAGCACTTATTTAGATTTCAAAGATTTTAAATCAAAACACTCACTTCCGCTCATATTTAAGAATCTTAAATACCATATTGTATTCCAGAATTTAAAACATGGTAATTTTTAAATGTTATTATTATGATTTTATTACATAAAAGAATTAAACAAATTATGCCGTAGAAGGTGTAAACAGTCTCGAGTATTATTTGACAGCACTTAAACAATCAAGTTGGTGTCTGTCTAATTTTGTCGACTTTGAGTGCACATGACTTTTTTTTATTCAATACGTGCACTTGGCGTATTGGTTGTTTGGCGGCGAAACTCCTTAGTTTAGCACTGTCTAAGTCCTTGGTAAAATTTTCAAATTTAATAAGTTTGTGGCAGGAAGCTTCAAGACAGCTTAAATATTACAACTTTGGTAATCAGATGAAATCAAGCCCGAGGATATGAAAAAGTTGGTATTTTTGCGGAATACCTTCTCATCTGGGAAAGGCGTCAAAATGAAAATATCTTGTCAGCGAAATTATGGAAGGCGAGTATTGTTGAAGTTATCATAAATATCCATAATGTTTTTTTTTTAGATTGGTACACTTTGCCTAATCTTTCTAAGTTTCCAATAATGATCATTACATTACTATATAAATATGTAGACCCTGCTTAACGTGCAATACTTGTAGTTGTCTTTGTTTAAATTACCATAAACGATAACACTGTTAAGAAATGAAGTGATGTTTTGCTTTATTATTGCAACAGTTCGAACCATAAACTTTAGGGATACGACAAAAACACAGCGTAAGTATATTTTTTACCTGCTTACTTATCTTTGTTTAATGCATTACGTTAACATATTAAAGTAGTTACACATGAGTGAAACATAATACAAGTATGTAATAGATTTATTAATAAAAATAACTATTGCTTAACATGAACAGTCCTGTAGCGGAGTGTCCGAGTCGAATTAATTTTGAATAGATTTACTGACATGTTAGAGCGGTATGGATTTCTATCATGTATATATTTTCGTTCATAAATACAGCCCTAAAAAGAGTGACTTGTATTTCCCCTGCTATTATATCATGAACATCTTCAAAAATAAAGGTTGAGTTCATTTTATTCAGACTAGAGTTTGCCAGATTTTTATATTCTATGATGTTAAGTAATAAAGTTTTAGAACAAATATGTTAATATTGTAAAAAAGAGGAATAATAAAAATAACAGCATTACATATTCAAAAAATACGTTTTATTGCGTAACGTTAAATCGTACACACATGCTAATGAACTGCGCCATATAGTTAAGAATTATCTCAATGTTAATTTTGTTTTATCAAAAACGTTATTAAAATCTTTATTATTCATTATTTATGCTTTTATTGATGCTGCTGTTATCCCAACTCATAAAAATAATGAAAGTTGTTTTTAATGGAAATGTTATTCAGTTAGGCGCGAGAATATCCCATGGGGACTCGAAGTCTCGAAGCGTTCTTGTATTATCAACATCACTTTGAAAATTAGACTTTAGAAGTAAACAATATTGTAATAAATTTGTTGTAAGCATAATAAAAAATTACCTCTCCACCGTTATTAATATTCGCTTATCGTGTTGAAAATATTTCAAAGATGAAATATTATTATAGATGACAAAGAAAAAAATGACTTCTTAGTGAAATCATAAACCTAACTATTTTTATAGTGGTATAAAATTGACGACGAACTGCAACAATGTATTAATTATTTGAATACAGTTTGCTAAACAAGAGAAGACATCATTAATACAAAATATTTTTAACGCATACCTACATATTTTCAAATTTTAGTTTTAAAATGAAAATGTTTTTATTGCTAAATACTTTGATTGACCCTCTGTACATTACAAATACATTATGATTATAATATATACAGCCGTTAATTTAATTAAGAGCAGATTGAAGTAACATTATTTTTTTAATTTTATGATTCTGATTAGGGTCTGATATTATATATTTTTTTTCCCATGTCCACTCTCAATGAAGAGCAATTTTTCGACGAGAACTGCTTGTTGCCCTGTTGCTAAACCTCTTTTGTCTTCGAAGAGAGTAGGGATAGAAGAGATAAGGCAAAGACAGTACTATTGGTAAGCAAATCGCTATCAAATCGCTACCCTTCGTTATTTTAGGATGGGAAGAGTTGGAGGGAATTTCTTAGACATCACAAAAATACATGCCTTCGAACAGAAATCGATAAGTCGATTGAAAAAAATGCTATTCGGACTGAAATTTGAGCCCGTGAGGTCCTGCATGGAAACCAACGACGTTGACTACAGTGCAATAGACCGGACATGATTTTTTACCAAAGCTACTCAAAATTATATTAAAATACTCAGAACATGGGGATGAAAATAGTTGTCAGTCACTGTTTAAAAATAGAGGTTACTGTTCTATCTACATGATATATGTGTCTTCAATATTCAATAATGAGGTGTTGTGAGAAGAACAATAAAATATTATTTTTTTCCATGCCCGCTCCCAATATGGAGCATATGGACTCCTAATAGAGTGTATCTCAACAGAAATGTTTCTACGAGAACTGCTTGTTACTCAGTTGCTCAACCTCTCTTTTTCCAAAGAGAGTAGGAATAGAAGGAAAGGGCAAGGACAGGACTTGTGGTTAGCTAATCGCTCTCCATACGCCCCGTTCATAGGATAGGATGGGTGGGAGGGGGGAATTCAAGACATCACATACATCCATGCCTTTGAACAGAAATTCATAAATCGATTGAAAAATCAATTTATAAAACTGCCCGTACCGGGATTCGAACCCGTGTCCTCCGTAGCGGTAGCCAACGATGTTGACCACTCGACCACACAGGCTGATATATAGGCAGGCAAAATATTAGAGAAATCTATTTAGATGACAAATCAATATATCGGTTGAAAAATCGTTATATGCAAGTTTCCATGTAATTATT
The DNA here is from genome assembly GCA_031772345.1 of Himalopsyche anomala. Classification (NCBI taxonomy): domain Eukaryota; kingdom Metazoa; phylum Arthropoda; class Insecta; order Trichoptera; family Rhyacophilidae; genus Himalopsyche; species Himalopsyche anomala. The sequence goes on along the minus strand of CM062821.1, from coordinate 18,822,210 downwards.
CAAATTATTAGTTGCAAAAGCCAACAATAAGTTGTTAGAAAAATTTTAACAACTCTTTTTTGAAAATTTCTCTAAAATTATATAAACACATAGCAATGAAATGTTCTGTTACTTCACCAGCAACTAACTTATAATGGTTTAAAAGTTATCTTATAATCAGAACAACAGGATCAAAATTCAAATAGTTCATAACGCTTTTAAGAATAAAACACACATTAGAATTGTAAGCCATTAAACAGCAACCAATTCTTGGAGCTTTCAAAGCATTGTACTGCCTAAGTAAATAAATAAGTTCGGAGAACAAAGTTTAAACCCTTAAACTGAACGAACTTGAATAGAATAAAGTTACATCCGACCGCGACGCCATTGAATTGTATTCTACTGTAATTTTACGCGATAATATCTCTTTTAATTATAGTCTGCACGGCATTAGGTTTTCAAAAGTAAACCAATTTGACCGACCCCCACAATCAAGCTGCTCAGCAAAGAGGAAAAACAAATAATAGCCAACACAAAATTTTTGAGAAAGTTTAAGCGAGAGAATATCTCTCCCCCCATTCAACTTTTATAATTAGACTTTTTCCTTATTATTTATCATGCAACTTTTACTCAAGAGCAGCATAAAAATTGTATTTAACTTTAAACGGAACTTTTTGCAAGCTAAAATTTGTCGCCTTCAATTTTATTCGAAAAGTCTTCATTTGATAACCTTCACTTATTCTTTTAGTTATCTTCAGACCACAATAGAGCAGTAAATCTTTTTTTAATTTACCATGACACTGTGACAGTGATATTTTGACATATCAAGCAAATTCTATTATTAGTGCCAAAAAGTCTTTTTGAGATTAAGATTCCTCCATGTCACAACAGAAGGAAAATGAGGTATCAGTAACGCGTGTCATTGTCTATTATTATGCCCATTGATGTAACTGGGAGCTGCTTGGTCCTTCAAGCTTTGGAAAACCGTCAAAAACTCAAATCAACTTACACGTAATATATGAATCATTTTTGTCAGATCAATATGATTTTTTTTGTTGTTATGCATCATACTTTTTTGTTGTTAAGTGTATGAAATCAGGTAGAAAAACAAAAAAATATATATATTATAAAGCTTTTTATCATTTTATTTGGTTGAGTTGCCGACAGTGTTTATAAGTTATGGTCCAATGAAAAAAATAGAAACATATACATATATATATTAAGAATTTACTTAATCAGATGCTTTTCTTAGAATTGGTTTTTCGTTCGAGCAATACACTGTATAACTTGGATCTACATCTTCTAAATGAAAATATCAAAAATATATTGTTTATCGTTAGCTAATTTCTCATAGCTCGCTTTGATTGTTTATATCGGCACTTTATAATAGATGAAAATCAACCGTCAATATGAAAAAAAAATATTGACTTAAAATAATGGATTTGTTTCAGATTTATTATTACTATTATGTGTTTGTTATTAAAACATAATTTCAAAACAGTTGTTTAGTTTTTAAAACATAACTTCAAAACATTCGTTTAAAGAAATACATATTTTTATGACTGCTACTGTATACCATGCATAAAAAAATATTTTAAATATTTTTTCACAAAAATTACTACAATACATTCCCGCGTCCCGAGGAATTTCTGGATATAAAATTATCATATCTCGTGTCCCGAGACTTGAAAAAACCCAAAAAATCAGAATTCCTATAACCTACCGAGTACTGCCACAATATTTTTTGCAATCATCGAGCTGCACTGTAACCAAATATCTTTTTTTTAGTGGCCAAACTATCAATATTAGAGAAACTATTTTAGAATTTAAGATAATGACTTATATCTAATAAACGTACACATATAATTCGAGACAAGATCCCTCTTTTTAAAGTTAATTAAAGGTTTATTTTTCATTCGAAGTCAGCAATAATAGTCTTTTCAATCTTCTTTAAATCACTTTAACTTTACTTACATCAAACGACGAAATTTTGCTATGAATTCGAATTGACGTCTTTGGAAAATGAAAAATTTGCATATCCTTCCTGCAAAGTGGCAGCGGAATCATAATATTATTGAATCGACTCTTGACTAGTTTATGCTTACCTTGGAATGCAAGATTAGTGTATGCGGTTATTTTTAGAAGTAAATGTTCTTTTTTGCATCAACTTCCTGGCAAAACCTCATTCGTACTTAAATTCACTTCTGCCTGCATTCATGGCGATAAGAATAATATATTGGATTTGAAAGAGAAGAAATAATGAGATAGCCGTATACTAGGAGCTTAAATTTAATAATAAATTTATTTTGTAAAGATGAATTCGATTAATCATAATGGGCATTTAATTCAATCAATTGTGGTTTTAATTCAAAACCATAGTGTTAGAATTCTTGGTTAAATAATTACAAAATGTCTATAGTAATATTTATATTTGTATCATATATTGTTGTAGAAAATTTGAAAATATTTTTTTATTAAAATCACAGTTGATTTTTTACTTATTATATACCTATATTAACGTATCAGACTTGCGTAGAATGCGAGCAAATAAACAAACAAACAAAATGTTGGATGCTTTGAGGCAAAATATTAAAAAATGCTGTAAAGAATGAAACAAATGATAGTCGGAAAGTTCAAGGTTTGGATAATATGGTGGATGAGATAAAACTTTGTAACTGAGTTTTTTTTAAATTTAATCTATAGTCAATTTACCACATGGGGACGCGCATTATCATGTTGCAAAACTATTTTTTTTTTGTTTATAAGCCCAGGTATTTTTTTAATTTATAGTGATAACGATCTAGTTTATCATAGAAGACGCTGGCCGGTATTGTTTGGCCAGGTAAAAGCATTTCATGATTCACAATCATTTTATGGTGGGACAGCCCATGCATATGATAACATTTGTTTTCACTGACCTCCGTCTTTGGGGTATGCACGTGATATTTAGATAACCATTTTCTTCTACAATGAGTCTTGTCATACACACCGATTTTTTATCTCCTGTAATTAAATGACCGAGGGAAGAATTCAGTTTCAAGATCCAGAAGTTCTTGGCACACTTGTATATGCGCCGACTTTTTTTTATCGCTCAGTTCAGGTGGAATTCATATGCACTGTCTCCAAGCCTCCCTAATCTTTTTTATGCGTATATGTAATATAAAATCAGCTTAGCCTAATTTCTTGCCCAGCTGATGAATAGTTTGAGTATGAATTGCTTACATTTCTGTCTCAAATATGTCTTTGGCTATCATTGTTGGTCTCTCACATCCAGGATAATTCTTGATATCGTAATTTCTGGTTCAAAATTTTGTAACGGTTCTTAAAACTAAAGAACAAATATTAATTTACCTAGCGTTTTGCAAATGTTTTTTGTGGCCGTAGTTGCCGAGTTTTTTTGCAAGTAACTCACACAGCATACAATTTCTTATGAATAGTTCACTTGAGAATAACCTCATATATAGTATAGATTTTATTATCTTTGTATCTGTATGATTATCCAAAAAGTAGTCCAGAAATAGGCCTTTCAAAATATTTTATATTTTTTTAATTATTCGTGTTTTTATTGTCTAAAAAATAAAATAAAATGTTCTTAGATATTTATTAAGGACAATAAAAATGAAGAATTTAAATAATGGTCTTAATGTTATGTTTGAATATTATTTCATAAAATATAACCGCCCCTGCATATACAAGGGGTGCATTCATCCAATGCTACATTGACCGGCCACCACTGGTTTTAATCAAAAAAGAAGCTGACGGGTGGAGGTTGTAGTGACTGTTTCAAGAAAATTGAATATGACTTTTTAAATTGGTGACGAATGTTTACTTTATGCAAAGCTAGGCTTGTCGAGAAGGCAAAATAATTTTTGACATTCGAATTCACTACGGCAAAATGGGAATAACAATAAATCGATTAATTCAACCTCAAAATTAATTAAACACAAACTTGTTAATTGTATTGATAAGGGTCGATCATTATTAAATAGTTATCTGTAAACTAATGTTTGAAATTGTCATGTTACGAATTGTGACATTGTGACACTTAACTGTTGGGATCATAATGAAATTGAATATGAACATTCTTCGTTAATTAAATTATTTGTTCAAAAACCTTACTCTCATTGACAGCTTATCTTTAGATCTTAACGGCCGTTTTTAATTTTTGAAAATTTTACAATAGTTGATGTTCAATCATCTACTTAGTTACGTAAAATAAATTTTATCTTAATATATATTCTCAAACGTTTCTTTATTATTTTATACTACTATGTTTATTATCTTTTACGAGGTACAGTTTAGTTCAAAGCTTTAATATTCTCTAAATTATTAATAATTTATCGTCTTTTGACAGATACATAACGGAATCTTTTCCCAAAAACTGACAATGAGCACCAACAGACTATTTTGACAGGTGAACCCTATTCAAAATATTTCATTTAAATTGATTTACAATATTGTATTTATAGCAAGAGCAAAAGACGCTTTACTTATTTGTAAGCTTGTAAATTGTATCGTATTTCACCATCGTCTTCAAAAAAGGATTTTTAATTTGATTAATTATAATTTATTTAATTTTTACGAAAAATAAAGGTAACAACATTTTTGGACTTGACTCCTTTTACTAAAATTTTACTAGAACAAATTTAAATATTATATATATACATTTTAAATATAATTAATACTAAGAAATTTAAAAATAATTGAATAAAAATCCTTTGATGAAAGTTATTAGACAAAGTGTAAGTATTTGTGTACAATACGAATGAGTTTACCAACCAACAAAATTTATTACAAATAAATATGTTTTCAGCGAATTTCGGGTTTGGCAATATGAGAAATATTAATAGATAAAAGAGTCTGCCTGGATAAATGGTTTACAAAAGCGCCGCAACAGGAAATTAAACATCGATCTGATGTTGACGTTATTGCTTTTAAATATCGTTCAAAAGACTGTTTCAAATGTTGTTCATTCAATTTCATTTTCGAAAAATTCTACTTGATTTTGCTTAGATTGTGATTTTAGACAAATATTCAATTAACCGTATTATTAAATTTATTTGTATTTACTTAATACGAATAGTGTAAATACTGTGTAAAAAATAGTTTAATCTACTAGCCATTTAGGGGCTGTTAAACAACATATCTGAAGAATATCAATTTTAACGAAACATATTAGAAAATATATCATAACTCACATTCTCTAAATATCGAAAAAAAACACAGGAGCACAAATTTACTCTTCAATACTAAATATTGAAAATACTGGTTCTATTTTTTACAATCGATAAAAATATACTTTAAACATACATTTCAATATGTTACTTTTTTTCTTTGTTATTTCCCAACTTTTATACGTCAGCAAATTTGTCAAAATTTTTAAAGATATTAAGAAAATTATTTGTAAAATAGTACAATTCGAACAGTACTACTGTAGCACAAAAACACATTGAGTTCATATAAAATTATGAACGTACCTAGATATATTTAAAAACTTAAAAATATTATTTTATTACAGTGTATCCCTAAAACTTTATTACATGAAACATTTTACAAACCATATGAACTAGCTGTAAGCCCGTTGCTCTCAACGGGGGGATTTTTGTTGCATTTTTAAATAATCAGAAAATTTACTGGAGTGAAAAATCAATTGCAAATCTATGTATTAAATAAACCAGAAGTTCTAAGCGCAAATAATCTCTAAATGGATTTTTTTAGGAATACAGCCAGTTCTCTAAAAAAACTAAAATACACCGGGATTGAAAAACATAATACGCAAATAGCGGTAAATTCCGGGCATGTGAAAACAGGATTTCACTGAACTGTGAATGAAGAAAATTTACGTTCAAACCAAATTTAATAAGAGAAAACTTTCTGCTTAAAAGGTTTAAAAATAATTTGATCCACAGTAAAAAAAAAGGTAGTTATTTTATTTGTAGTTTTAGTATAAATAACAAAATGTGACTATAAACCTTTGAGATAGAAGGGGTGTCGAGTCGCGAAAGTTACATAAAGCATATAGACAGTAGATAGAGGTGTCAACTCTTAAAATACTGAGAATCCGTGTAACGTACGATGAAAAAAAATCATCAAGGCAGAGGGTGGGGCGTTGACTTGTAAAATGTTGAAAAACCGCGTCACATATAGGATGACAAAAATCATCAACACAAATAGAAGTGTCAACTCTTAAAATGTTGAGAAACCGGGTCATATTTAGGATGACAAAAATCGTGAAGACGATTGATGGGGGGTTTCGTCCCAAATAATGTTGCTATAAAAAATCATGTTTGATATAAAAAAAAAATTTTAAGGCCGGACGCCAATAGTCGAATCAATGAAACTGATCAAAATCTGTCAAATCAGCTACAAAGAATCTTCTTTTCCCATCGACTCACACGGTCCAGAGATTCATTTCGTCAGCCAAAAAATCAAAATGAGCGGTTTAAATAAACTGTTAGCATTGGGCGAAAAATGTGCGGTTCAAAATAAGCTTTTATTATTGGGGGCCGCGGACGGACAAAGTGGGTCATAAGAGTGTGATAAGCGTGTGAAAAGTGATTATTTTATCCTCTGTTAATATATAGATTTAGCGAAACATAAAAATATACGATCATTTTTGTTTTTATCAAATAACTTAAGGAGTGTTTATTTATCAATAATTAAAAAAAAACATAACAACACGTAAAGCATACGTACATAAAGTTTTAAGATGACTTTGATGATATTGGTTTCATGAATTTCAAACATTCTTGGGATACCATACCTTGTCTGATAAGACAAACTGTTATTAAAGACAATTGAATTATTTCATCAACTGGTGTGACGTCAAGTCTGGACTATAATAGTTTTGTTGCAAAATCATCAAAAAGTCCTGCTTTTGATAAATTATATTTTGTTTTTAAAGAATGCATAGTAAAAAATGCGTTCAAATTAAGAAATTCAAAATTTAAGTTTCAAATAAAAATGCATGTTTCCACGGAACACCAATTCACGTTCTGCAAAATATAGTTTGAGAAACCTTGATCAAACTTACTTTTCTAAGTTTATTTTTTAATTATTCAAATAAAAAAGGGAAATTGCGAGGCTTTGTATTTATTTTTTGTTTTAATTAAAACTTGTTTAATAACAATATTTAAATTTTTGTATAACTTCTGAATTGAAAAAATATTCATTTCGTTAGACGTATTAGTGTATTTTCTTTAAGTTTTTATAAAATTGAATGTAGAAAGTGGTTTCTGAACTTTCGGAAACCATACCGGTCGAGTATCAGATAAACTTTCATGTTGTAGGCTATATTTTTCATATAAGAGGTCGTGTTTCAGTAAGCTTGTCGACATGTTGCGAGTCACAAAGAGAAGCTACTTTATTTGACCCTACGCTGCTATTGGTATCTTATTTACGAAGTGTACTACCAAAGAACAAACAGTAAATGAACAAAAGGTCATATTGTGTAAGAGATTTAGATAATAAATAAATATGGATATCTGTATTAATGACGGCGTAGTTTTTACTTAGAAGAGAATGCTTTTATTAAACACCAACTGGCCTAAAGGGATATATTTTCTGTGAAAACTGTAATTTAATATTATAAATATAACAACAATTCGAAATATTTATAAGGTAAAGTTTAAAATTCATGTTAGAATATGTAGTAAAGTAAAAAAATATTTAATTTAAAAATAAAGGAATACATACACATATATACTTGATATACCGTTTTTATTTATTACGAAATGTATTAATTTTCATACTTGTATTTTAATATTAATTTAAATAACAAGAACAGTTGTTATAATAAAATCGTAAATGAGAGTAAAATTAACAGCTGATTGAAAATGTGTCAAATAAGTCACTCCTAGTAAGTACAGCGAGAATACATACAAAAAAATGGAAATTAGGATCCAATCAATAACATTCCTACCACTTATACACTAGCAAAAAATGTCCAGACCTCATAATATATATATGATATTAATTTCAAATATATTTATTATTCTTATCAGTACATAAACGTTACCTTATACTGTTATGCTATAATTTTATTTATTTTGGTTAAATCATGTCCTATTATAACTTTGATAAAATCGTTTTATTATGAATTTTATCCAATATACAACCGCTTATTATAAATAGCCTTTATTTTTGAAAAGAGAAAAAGAAAAGCATGGATTTAGAACAGAACAACTACCATTTTTATCACTTTTAGGGTGTTCACTGTCAATACTTGGTGGAAAGGCATTATATTAATAAAAACACAATAATCCTTTGTACTTCATTCCACTTTATTTAATATGTCAGGACCGGTTTCGCTCATTACGAGCATCCGATGCTCGTAATGAGCGAAACCGGTCCTGACATATTAAATAAAGTGGAATGAAGTACAAAGGATTATTGTGTTTTTATTAATACCATTTTTATGACCAAATGGTTAGGTTAGGATAGAATTATTTTAAAAGATTACATATCACCCACGCTATTTATTGAATACAATGCCATTCATTAATCGATTGAAAAATAGATGCATTTGTTCTGGGATTTGTATCAGTAAAGCGTAACTTATTTTCTTTCATTATTATTACGATTATCTATTGTATTTGGAATATTTCATTCAATTTAAAAATACATATAATACGAAATTATACAAAAATCTTAGTTAATTTCACAAAAAAATCATGAAAAATAAATGTTTATTATTTACTGGTATGTCTATTCCGTCTGATAGAAAAATATTCAATTCACTTGTCGTCATACTCGATTTCTCGCCCAATCGTTCAAATCCCCGAGAAGAAGCAATGATACAATATACTTTTGGTCAATGTATGGATTTGAATACGAATTCGCGGACATGCGTCTAAAATTAAGTTTCTGGTATAAACAATGTTTTGAAATGAGTCTATTATTCCATATAACGGAAAAATACACAATTGTACAGTTTATGTACGTTTATTGTGTGCAAACTTTCAAATATTAAATTCACGAGAATCGAAACTGTGTATTCGCATTTTCGTTATCTATTGTAGTAACGTACAAAGTATAGATATTCGTAGTTAAAATAGTCATCTCTCAATTAGCTAATGGAATCCAACTGATGTTGAACTAAAGCATTTGATATCATCGACGCTATCATATTGCCTTCGCTAATTCGTGGCGGCAGAAGCTTTAATCTAATTTCATCACCGCTGAATGCATTTAATCTACTCGAGAATAGCTGATGCTATTAGAAGTGACAGCACTAGTATTTTAATATTTTAACTTACATAAATAATTCATTGTTTGAAGATTTTTATCGATAAAACTATAAATCAAAAGTAAATTACGCTATAAATGTAATAACAAATAGTATTGTCAATATTTTTTTTACAAAAAAATAGTCACTCCTTAAAAAAATATTTCGATTTATAAATAATGATTTTAAGTGACATACGAATGTCAAATACGCTAAAAGTTAATATTTCATACCATAACTTAACAACCTTTTGGTCATGTTGTGAATCAATTTTTGTTCATAATGAAAGACGAAAAAAATACTACTAACGATATTTATAATTCACGATTGCAACAATCCTTTTCAAGTTCACAACCGAAATGATATTATTGAAGTATAGAGTATTTAATTAAATTTAATGATTTTTTTATTCCACTGATTGTGCTACAAATTGTGTTAGGTTTTTTGCATCGTCTTGTCCCTTTAAAAAAATGCTTCGAAACAACGTCGCAAAGAGGTGAAACACTTGTCACAATTTATTAAACAATTAGCATGATGTATTATTTAAAACGAATCTGCCGCCAATTCATTTTTATTCATATCTTTGAATCCTTGGAAAATTTAAATTTTGGCCGGATTGAAAAAAATCAATGTGAATTATTGATATACTATATTCATTAACAGATTTTTTAATTTTTACCTAGCGTAAAGAACTTACCAAATGCCTACATGAAAAATCACAAGGATGAAACTTTAAGATGCCTTCATATAGCATTTGAGTTGAAGTCATATTATTTACTTCCAAAAGAATTATTAATATAGTAATAGTTTTGTTTATTTTTTGACACATTTGATCACCAATTTAATGTCAAATATTTTTTTTAAATTTCAACCTCTTAATATATATAAATATTTCCTTAAAAATTGCAATGTTAAAATCGAGCATGATAATATACTTCGTATTGAATTAAAATATAAAATTTATCTTATGCTTAACTTTACGAACCACTACTAAAATATAAAACAACTTGGTTTAAGTAAATTATATATAATATTGTAAAAAAAACGTCCCGTTACAAAATATCAGTAATTAATAAAACGCTCATGAAAGATATTGCATAGGTATAGGTATGTAACTGAAAAATAAAGTGAATTATATTATACTACTGTAAATTATATGCAATGTTAAATTTTAGATAATTATCTTCTGAAAAATTATTATCTTTTACAGAATGCTTGTAATATATGCTGAGAAATAAGCAATAAACGCTTCTTCGTGCGTGATCCCAAATTTTATTGTGGTATAATATTTATTATTGCTATTAAAATAATGTTCGTTTCCTTGTATTTTTTTTTGCGTGACAGCAATTATAATATATCATTTACAATAATTTTAGTATTGTTATAATGACTTTGTTTTTTTATGATTCAATCATTTTTTCAGACTTAATTGATGAGGATTATTTATTCAATTTAAAAGAAAATATGGTCGATATAATAACAATTTTTTTTAAGTGTCTACTGTAATTTTGTTTGTGGAATGGCATTATGTTAATAAAAAACAAATTATTTAATATTATCAAAATACACTACATCACTATTAATAAGTGATGTAAAATTTATGCATTTTTTTTATAATCATAATATAAACTCCACATAGAAATACCATTGTTTAATATTAATGTTATTAATTAAAAACCTGAATTTTCTAAGTATTATTATGAATTCCCAAAATATAAAAGAATTGACCTTTCTTTAGAAACATTTTAAAGATAATAATTGAATTGTATTCACTCGTTACTAAAATGACTGATTGTTGATTTTATTTTTTCCGTATCTACAAAAAAGCTATTGATATTTTTTCAGAAATGTTTACTCGACGTTTTTCCGAGTAAAAACCAGCTAAACTGGTTTTTTGAGTAATATTTAAAAAACAAAATTGATGTAGACAAACAAAATTCTTATTTTATGATTTTTGCCTCGAAGTATTGTTAGAAAAATAATGAAATCAAACAATCGATCACAATACTAGTCTTTGTGTTTACCCCCTTTTCCGAGCCCAATATAAAAGATAATCACACGCTTCATTTCGTTCATTTGTAAGATAATCAATATCAAAATCTTAAAGTGAAATCCAAAAAAATACATTTTACAATTACTTACAACCCATATCCTGGTATAACAATGTTATTTAATATAACTGTAAAGAGTTTTCTTAATATTTCTCTGAGCTTAAATTTAAAAAAATGTTAATCGAAAACATTTTTAATTATGTATTTTATATATATATATATATATATACACATTCGTCAGCATCTTAGGACATATTCATCAAAGATTGACAGCTAACTGTCTTATTAGTTCAACATTTAACCGCTAAGAACATGGAAACAAAATACATATTATAGTAGTATATAAGTGTATTCAGTGGCGGTTCCTGACCTGAAATCTTGGGTGGGCTAGAGAAAAGCATATTTCCACTTCACTTTATACATTAATCTACAAGCAAATTAACAAATATTACGATACTACTGCAATGCATAAATTTTTATATAATAAAATCAATGCTAATGTAACTAAGAAATAATGGAATAATAACACGGAATCCTTAAATTCGTCTCTTTCAAAGTGAAATAACAAGTACCTACTAAAAGCAGTATAGAACTGTCACTTGCTGTCACTGAAAGTCAATACCTGTCACTTCATACAAACAACGATATTGGTTTTGTGTATCATGCTAAGTATGCGTAATGGGTTGAAATCAGATCAGCCCCTAACGATCAACAGAATTTGACAGTTGAAACTATCCTTTGTGATTGATTACGTATCGTAAACAATACAAATAAAAAAATCTATCGTGCTTGATTGCGCACAGTGTAAAAGAAATGTAGCGGCTATTGTCTGTGGTTACGGGCATTGAAGAATTTAGCCCCTGAGTGGGTGTGCCAGTGACGTAACGTTCATGTTCCCTGTGAAGTATTTATAGCGTTATTGTTTTTTTATGCCGGCTCACTTTAAAATTGTAATACAAAACACAATCGAGAATATGATTGTAGGTAGACGTAACATTGTCTTATATTGACAGAGGAAAATTAAAACAAAGATATTATATTAATTTGGGAAAGGTAAGTTACGCTTATAAATGTATTTATTTTGTTCAGCGGCCGAATTGCTGTTGATTTTTATTCAGCCATCTAATGTTTTGGGTGAAAAATGCAGGTCGGGCTTAGCCCACCTAGCCCAGTACCTAGAACCGCCACTGAGTGTATTTCTTACGTTATTAAGTCTTTTGCTATAAGAATTTATCATTATCATTATATTTATGGATATTATATGATAAAAAAAAATGTTTTTGCTGGTTAGTGGTTATAATCACCTGATGTTTCAACCGCGCTTAATATTTCAATATGGATGCAAACATTCAAATATTTATTTTATCAGAGATAATGCAAGTTATTCTCTAGTGTAGTGTTTACCTAAGTGTGTTACGCGTACCCCCTGGGGTACGTGAATAGTTTGGTGATACGCGCTTTGACTGTGCGTGGTGCAACAAGCAGCTTATATATTTCGATTGTTATTAAAGTATATGGATTTTTTACAAAGATTATAGAAGGTGAACACATATGTCAAAAAATCGGAAAACACTGCAGCCTAGTGCAACATATTTCTTATAATAAGCAACCAGAAAAAGAAAAAAGATTGTACCAACCAATTTTCAAATAAACCATAATGTTTATTTACAGAAGCAACAAGGCCAATAATAAAATTTAAGCAATCAAGCTATATTAGAACATAATATTACGCAATAATTAACAGTCCACTTTTATAAAAACATAATTTAAGAGAGAACTTTATTTTTCAAAGTAGAGATGATAAAACTACACCAAACCATTATTAAACAAACATTGCGTAATGCGTACCCCAGTGAGTGATATTGATTTTATCGCGCCGTGTTAAATTGTAGCGATTAGCTTTTGAGTTAAACACTTTTTACGAGCAAAACAAGTTAACACGGTGCTTTTATAATTACAAAAGTCGTTAATATTTCACCCGTGCCCGCCTTGCGCCCAACGAAGAATAATTGGGGCAATAAGTTTTATACCTATTTAATTAATTCACAGGTACTGCTCTGCAAAGGGCTTCAGCCAACCTTCGACCAGTGACGTGCACCAAATAATACGCCCCGTCACGGAAGAGAATCACAGTCGACCAAACTACAACAAAGTTATTTTTATCAGATTTCACGCTAAATAAATTAAATATGAGACTGTTTAATATGCATGGCTTTGTGCAGGAAATAATACTTTAAATAGTTTGACGAAATAATGATTCAATCGTCACCAAAGAAGTAAAAAAACGATGTCAAATTGAGTACAGGTATTCAATAATTTTTATTTATAATCTTACTACTACGAGAAATTTTCACATCATACAGATATTATTAGACATTTTTTTTTGAGTAGTTTTATATCACTTTTAGGACCAGTTTCATTTAAAGAAAGCATCTTCAGCTGATAAATCAGTAGGCAAAACTTGCGATGAGCAAGAACGTTACAGATCATTATTTAAAAGTGTGGATTTGAAAATCTTTTTATTATAAATATAATAAAATGCATTTTCACAGAGAATTAAAGGAGTATGTTTTGAGTCTTATGATTCAAATAATAATCAACTATACAACTAGATGTTGTTCGTAGCCGTATTTTAAAATATTATAATACAAATCACAAATGTTATATGATCAGGGTCTGTCTAGAGAAAGAGCATATGTTTATAGTTTTTATCTCACGAAATTACTTAATACCTATCACGAGGTTATAAAAAGACATTAAGTATATCATCTAGTAAAACAAATTTATTCTATCGTTCATTATAATTAAACATTCTTCTATTTGATCAGGTAATTGTTGTAGAAATGCTAACATTTAATTTCATTGCATTGTTGTACATAATATGTATGTAAAGCTCTTAATTTAAAATATTTAACATCGTTAGTAAAAAATGCTCAAACGGAAAGTAAGGCTATCGAAAACTATTTTTTTAACAAAAAAATATAACTGACAGTATATTGACACAGAAAAAAAATATTGTTTTAATTATATAAAAGTGATATTTCTAAATAAACAGCTATGCGTGAATTTATATCAAAAATATTAATACAAATTGAAAATTATTCATTGATTTGGCATTTACCCAGATACCCCAGACTTTTATATACCCCAGACTGCTTATAGTTCTTGAAACACTAAAATCACATTTAATAGGTGCAATGTTGTAATTATAATTTGAATTAGTATGTTAGAGTGAATAATATGATGCATTGTGTATCTCTTCTTAGCCAGTATATATAGCTGAGCAAATTTACGCTTAAGCATAGTTCTGACGATGGCGAAAGCTGAAATAGCTATCAACGCATAAAATATAAAAAAAGCTGTAGAACTGAAATACGTTGATATTTTTTTCCTAATACAAATTGAAAACTATAGTTTCGTGACGATATTTAGTACAGTTTTGATACAAAAAAAATGATATCGAAGAAAAAAAGACGAACGCCAATGTTCTTGAAGTGGTAGATACTGTTGCCGCTGGCTTTCAGTGGCGGGGGATGGAGGGAAAAGTTAATAAGAATTATCAAGTTGTGCGGTCTGCGTTCTGCTTTGTCAATTTATTTTCTCTCGCCGCTAGGCGACTTTGCAAGACAGGTAATGAAGTAAGTGTCATTTTTCAATCAGAGTACCTTTTGTAGCGCTGCGACACCAATAAAGCATCCCCTTGACGCCGTTTGGTAGGCTTAACCTTAATAAATTAAAGGTTATAGGGATGTTGAAAACATGTAGACGAAATAAATTGATTTACAACATATAACTTGAATAATTTTGCAGTAACGCTTGAATATAAAGTGGTCTTGGAAAAATTCTGGACTCAAGGTCTCGAATAATATCTTAAAAAAAACTGCGTTTATAAAGCGAATAGCGATTACGAATATTATACGACCCACTCTTTATAATAATGATATATTAACCATCTATAAAATACCAAAATAAAACTAGAATAAAATAATAAATTTAAAAGATGTATTAACCTAATATGACAGTTGAATGAAAAGTAATGTTATATGATGCCATCTCTGGAAAAGTAATAAAGGTTAAACTCAATGATCTTCCAGGTCTTAAAAAATATTAAAATTCTTCAGTAAATATTACATTTTTTCATAGAGTCGTATAATAAAATAATCAATAATATTTGTAAAAAAAGGCATTTTTTTTAATAATTTACTTATGTAGGTTGACTATGTAAAAGACTAGATACGGAATTCGTGTTCTAAAAATGACGCTTAAATATTTAATTGGATGTATTTTTTTTTTACAATAAGTGATAATTAAAGAAATCGACGGAATACAAAATGTTAAATCAATAAATAAAGTATGTTTAAACCATTTTCTTCTATGAAAGCTCAATTTTTTATGTGAATGCATTATATTTAGATAATCGCAGCTATTTATTTTTGGAATTTGGTTGTATAAACTAATTATTTAAAACTTGTACAAGTGTGTTTCGTCTGTAAACACAAATACAGCCCCCAAACGGGAGTCTTAATTTTTAAAAAAAGCTAATCTAAAATTATAATTCACAACTTTGTTATTCCACATGTCAACCGTGTCTCATTTTGTATTCAACACGTGAAATAACAAAGTTTTCAGGTATATTTTAATTTTTAAATGCATTCCCAAAAAATTACCGCTGAATCGCAAATACCACATCTATCGAAAATATTAAAACATCATAGGAATTAATATTCATTAAAAAATATATATGAGTATACATTTACATTGCACAGCTTCTTGTTACGAAATAAACCGTTTATTTAAAAAGCTGCCAAATATTTTGAAAGGTCAAAGAGATAAACTTTCAGTGTATTAACGTTTTATTTAATGTCTCTCTTTATAAACAACACACAAATAACGAAGATGGACATCGTTTTGATCATATGTAACGTAAATAAATACACAAAAAAAAATATTATAAAAATAACGATTTGTCTTTCTTTTTTAATATGTATTCGGTTATTATATAGCTTATGACTATTTCACAGTCGATATGACATTTTATACGTAAATTTACTAACAAATATTCAAAACCCTGACTCTCTAAAGCTTTAAAAATGTGTTTGAAACATGTTTTATTCTCGATAATTGATAAAAAAGTGTAAAATTTTAAAGATTATTGATAATTGGAAGAAAAAATAAATATAAACTACATGAAATGTTCATAAATGACTAAAGTCGATAAATATGTTGTTAATTTTATTATTATAACCTTCTGTTGAGTAACCAAAAGAGTAATTTTTAGGGATTGTTAGATTGTTAGCTAAAGCAATTATTGTGAAGTCAGCGTTTTAAATTATATTATATCTATACAATATTTTAAAATTCATAATATTGCAAAATATAAATATTTTTCTCTTAAAGCCAACTATCGTTTGCTTTTCATTTTTACTTTAAAGACATAATAAACTAGATAAATAGAGATATTTAAAAAAAAATGATGCTATCATTAAATCGAAGCTGTATGATAGTATTATTTTGAATAGGAGAGAAAAAATTGAAAGGAAATTAATATTTTGATCTGGAAATTTTCCCAACTTTTTGCATCGCAACGGGCAGTCAATGTTTAACTAAGTGGTTTTTATTTGATGTAGAATTTTCAATTTATATGTAAATTACCAGCAAACTCACCGGCCATCACTTTGTAATAGAAAATTTGAGAAAAACTTTTATCAGTGATTTTTAGACACGATTATCCTTCAGAGTTGAGTTTTTGATGAAATATCCCGGTCACGTAAGAAAATTAAAATATTCAAAGCAATAAGATCACCATAATACCATCTAATGGGATTTAGAGCATATTTTTTTAAATTTCGGATTATTCTTTAGAAAATATTACTGTCATAAAAAAAATATAATTAGATAAATTTTTGAACAAAATGTCGTAGTTTCTTTAATTTACAATATATGTGGATTCAAAAAATTGAAGCTCAAAGAATTATTATACCCATTTTCATACAGATGAATAAGAAGCAAACTCCTTTATTGTCTCATTATTTATTGCCTATCTACATATTGCGCCAGCATCAATGCTAGTTTTTTTTTCATGTGATCAATTCATTTTCTTTAGATGTGCTTGCTATCACGTGTTGATTTTATGATTAAGTGATTTCAAAAAAATTTGGATAAAGAAACGCGGCCTGGAGATAGTAAGAATTATGAAAACTGGATTGAAATTTTCAACATTTTTCTGTTAGCGTTAACACTAAAATATATATGAGATGCATTTCTTGCTACCAAAGTCTGTAGTGTCTGTACTAAGCAAATTTTCTCGAAATATGAGGTGGAGATATATTGGTTTAAGGGTTTATACAAACCTTCGAAAATTCTAATATATTTTAAAACTCAGTTAAACTCGTTTTTAGAAGTTTCATAAAACACATAAAAAAGAATATACATATATAATTTAAATAGCGAAAAAAAAATTGTTAAATTTATTATAAACGCAGTTAAAAAAAATCCTACGATTTCACTCTGGATTCCTATACCTTCCCCGTACTCGAAAAGTGTAAGTCAAAATACCTATACGACAAAAGCATTTTTAAAATAAAACTAAATATATTTTTTAAAAGCATTAATTGATGTATACTGACTTGTATAACTTATTATAAAGTACTTCATCTCATTTAATTTATTACCGAGAAGGTTTTATGTCAAAATATTAAGTTTTCTTATAAAAAATATGAATTCTAATAATTGACACTGGGTTGCCAAATAGCCAAGCCCGGCATTCAATTGTAGCAAATTTTGCTGAAAAACCGGGGTTTTAATCTGGTTTTTGAAAACCGACAAGCCTTTTTTGTGACTAAAAATAGCTCTACTGTTTGCACGGCCAGTCATATTACGGATAGTACAGTGGCGGATTATCCTATAAGCAAATGAGGCGCGCGATTGGGGCCTCAAAAATGGGTTGTATTGTATAACCCATATACTTTTTGTTCAGATTTTAAATATTTTCATGGAATTTTCTGACGTTCATATGTTATCCGAAAAACAAGGCCTCCAAATTTAATTGCGCCTGGGGCCTCCCATGTGCTTAATCCGCCACTGGGATGGTAAAAACTACAAAAGTTGTAAATTGTAAAAATACACTGGATCTTTCGGTTGATTAAATTGTATATTTAAAAAAATGTTGAGCAAAAATATGGGTTAGAGTTTTTTTCTTTATTAGTATATTTTTATGATAAAACAAATTTAATTAGGTTTATCCATAATTAAATTCAGATTATATTCAAATAAAAGATTTATATTAATACTAATCAAATTCTCGTTGGGATTTGACCATAAAATGACGGTTACAGTTTTAGATCCTTCCCGTGAGTTCTGTGTCACATAACAAACGAGATTTACTGGGCTTTAAAATTTTCACGACATTAAACAATTTCTTATTGTCACAAAATATATGTAAACAAAAAGTTTCTTAATCGTTAGTTTTTACTGTGATTTGCATGAACGGTGTTTTTCAAATTTATTAGTCTTTATATGACCATACGCTTCTTTTTTCCGGAGGCGCTAAAGATATTTTTTTAAAAATACATCAAACTAATCTCCCGACATTTTTTTCATGCAATGAAGCGCTCCAAACAAATTGATTCTTTTTCAAATCAGGCAAGTTTATTGGAGCGAAAATCCTTCCACAAACGTTGTCGATTTTCTTGGTGAAACATTTTTTTTTTGAAAAAACATTTACAAGACTGCGAAATATATTTTGGAGATTTTTTATCAGTAATATAAACAACAGATTTAGCGTTCTATTTAAGAAACATAAATATTTTCTCAATAGTGCCTACTCGTAAGTATTATGAGTTTATAACAGAAAGTAGACAAGAGTTTTGGTTTATATTTGAAAACCATTCCATATGTTGTAAAGATAACTTTATTTTTTCAAGACTAAGCCCCCCATTTGTAATAATTCTACTGTACCAATTTTTTGGGATCAGAACCGGTTTTCACCGAGAATTTCAACCTTTCAACCTCATTTCGAGCCTTTTTAAGAATAAATATTTATCCAAATAAGGGTGTAACAAACATTTTGTAATGAAATAAATAAATATATGAAACCCATTTAATATGAATAAGTGACACTAACACAAAATTGTATCCTTCCACTTGTTGCGGAACAGTGACATGTGACACGGAGTGGAATAATAAAATTATCTAATTTAATTTTATATTCAAAATTAACGTCCACAAAGTTACCGGCGAATCTATCGAAGAAATAAAAATGACAGTAAATTGAGTTTGATTAAAATGTCTAAGATTTAAACAAAAAAATACTTTACGTGGTACAATTTGCAATCGCATTAAACAACAGTCAAGAAAGAGATTCTTATTACTAGGGAGATATTTAAATTTTTATCGGCTAATGGAAAATTTTGAAAATACAATGTTTATTATCGAAAACAAATAATAAAATAGAAAAAATAATTTTTAGCAGCTCTCAGATAAAGCGGGAAAGAATATTTTTACTAATCGTAATTGATAATAATGTTAAATTGAAATTTTTCACAATATTTTTTTATCAGACTCATACGTGTTATATAATATTTTTTATTGTATTAAAATAAAGAAATATGCTTCGAAAATTGGTGAAATGAGAAATCCTCATCAAAATTTAATGTATTTTTTTTATCCATATGGCTTACAAATTTGTTTTTTAAAGATTATTTTTTCTTTTTTTATGCATTACTAGGAAAATATTTTTGACCTTTATGTGATGAAACTAAGAGTAAACTACGATTGTTTGAACGGCATAAAAATAAAATAATGCATGCTTTAATAACACGCATATGTTGAATAATGTAAATTACAGCTCTCCAGCTAAATATATTTCAGCGTACGAGCTATTATAAACTAAATCTTATAAATTATATGACACGATATATTTATTTTTAACACATCGCGTTTAAAGAAATTATTGTTTATAGTCATATTATCGTCTTAAAATATTACTAGCATGCTAAGTAATGGAGAGTTTTTTTATGATATACAGTTTATTTTCAATATTAAATTGATACCTCATATCAATGTTTCCAAACCTTTTTCATTCCATGGCCCGCTAAATCTGAAAAAAAATAGTCCGCGGCCCTCTTCAATACAAAACATTTTCTGCGGTGGCCCCCAATCTGGGAAGAACTGCCTTATAGAACAACATTTGCGTTTCTTGGAAAAAATTAAAAGTATTTGCTATACACTAGGTCTTACGCCAGTCATTTCCAGCTTTTACAAGTACATATACTGTCCAACACCCTAACCAGATCAACATATTTGGTGAAATATTTAATTCAATTTGGAATTATTTACTCACTCATCCGGAAATAATAGATTAAGTACCCTTTGCCACCAGAATATTATCCATTACTTCCATATTATGAAAAGAATTTCTGATCACTGATGTCTACTAGAAATTACGTAAAAAGTATTGTTAGTGGATAAAGCTTTAAAATTGAGGCAATTCGTTTGATAAAAACTAAAAATTTGTAAAGAATTAAATTGTGCTACGATAGAAATATATCTAAAAGATACTTAAAAAAACTGTCAATTCAAATTTGTTTTACGATGTATTTTTTTCTTTCAAATGGCTTAAAAATATTTTGACATTTATTAGTACGTGTGTGATATTCTTTAGCTAAAACTAATAAAAACATACAAATGATATTTACCAAATATTTAACGAGTCTTTATTTGGTTGTCTAAGTTGTCAGAAAAGTTCGATTTGTTTTACATCGTCCCCTCACAAACTATAAGAATTCTTGAAGTTGACGAAATTAATCAATTTTAACTCTTTAAAAGTTTTTTCTTCCAGCCGCTGCTTTACAAAAGCTCTCGGCACTTACGCCAGCAATAATATTTTTACACCTAAAAAAATCAGCAAGCAGCTCGACGAGAAAAGTGGTAGGTATTTTTAAGGCATACTCAAACGCTTACCTCAGATGATTCTACTTCGAGGAAGAATAAATCAGAAACCCATTTGGAAAATATAAAAGCACAAAAAATTTACGACAATGAACATAAACATCGCGGACGCGGAAAATAAAGCATACATTTGTGGCAAGTCGTGGGATGGGTCCTGGATTTAATGTAGACTTACGATAAAATATCCTGCTTGGGGATAGAGAAATTTTTATTTATTGTCGTATCAACCTACGGATATGAGACGTCTGTTGACGGCAGTTACGTGAAATGACTTTTCTTCACATATTTCACCCGTTAAACTGACACTTTTTGTTATTGTTCTTTGTAAATGATATAAATTAATTCATTTATTCCAAAAATATTTACCTTTTACATTCATTCCTTGTATGAAGTAAATATTATCACATAGGGCAATTTTTTCCCTATTATTGTTAGGGCGGCATCCTGCTGCATTAAAATATTTTTGAGTGTAATAAATTCTAACATATAAAATATCAATATAGCTAATAAATAGTTGAACATACAAATATGTACATATTTTACTAAAATTAAAATTGGTATTTATTTATTATATCTTTTATTTTAATTATTTTTGACACAGGCAGCTTTATCGTTTAAACTGTTCAACGTTTGCTGTTTTATTTGAATTTTGCTAAAAAATCTAAATCATACAGAAGTTACTTTTTTCATAAAACTTTAAATTTTAAGCAAAAATGTATTTTATATCAAGACAGTTTTATAGTTGTTAAGTATTTAGGACGTATACTTCTAAAATATTCATCAATATCTATTAAGTATTTACTTTGTATAAATTTCTGCATTGAAAATAATGGGATTTTTTGGAATTATGCACCGCGATACAAAAAAAATGTCACCTCACGACACACCAGAGTGGGGCGGCACAGCTGTCGTGAGGAGCTGTTTTATATGACCATGAAATTAGAATTTTCAAAATATTGCTACCGTTAAAAAATATATTTAAAAGATATACCTATAAACGATTAAAATGGACATTTTATATTATATTTGATGATATTCGATTATTATTTGTTTATATTTTTAATTGTAATGCGTTCGTTGTTTATGTGATAAATAGCTTGAAACACCATTTTTATTTATATTCAATGTTTAATTGTATTACATATATGTATGAAATGTATTTATATTACTAGTTAAGGTTAAGTAGTTTCTGCTTTTCAATAAATTGAATGCCAATAGAAAATGTATTATAATAAATAATTCTAAAAACCGCAATTGCTATTCTTTTAAGTATCAATCATAAAGAATGAACCTAACCACGATGGCAGAAACGCAAATTCTGTTATTTTATTGCAAGTCATATTTTTTTTTCTATTTTTACACACCATTATGATGGTTTATATGTGCACATAAATAATGCAGTTGAACTCACTATTATCCCTTTTTCACCCTCCAAGAAGTGAAACATTAACGCATGGGGATAGCTAAACCCTTGCCTACATATATGCATACATTTATGTAAAGTACAGTAAGTTTCCACAATTCATATTCTATATATACTACAAGACGAGTACGATACATTTGAAAGCACAAATAAAGCTACCCTAGTCAGATACTCTCATATTTTCCAAATATTTGTTAGAATTTAAATGTTTTATGAAAGGATACTCATCAACGAACATGTTACCTAGCTCCTTTCTACGGTTATTTGAACCATGTTTACTTTTATTTGTTTAATAAGTTATTTATAATCAGTAGGTATTAATTTGAAATTGCGCCAATTGTAATGAAACAAGATTAGCCAAACGAAATCTTTAAATAAACACCCAATTAGCTTACACGTTTTTTTATCACCAAAGTTTTGCGTGACAAGATAGTCATTATGATAAGATCACCATGAATACTCATGGAGATCTTATTAGTTGTAATTCGACAGTAAAAAATAGTGTACAAAATATTTTTAAAATTCTTTTGCGTTTATTTATTGTTATTATTAAAATATGTTTATTAAAGCATAAAAATTTTATCAATGCAAAATAAAATAATTTCACATTATTACGACTAAGCTCAGAAATTTGTGAGTTACTGTTATTTAAATAAAATGTGATATTTCGGGAGAGAATTTGTTTAAAACCATTTTTTTCTTTACAAAGATTTTTATATAAAACTAAATTTATCAAAGCAAATAAGATTAACCCGCCGAATAATTATTCAATTTGGGAATGCTTCCTTGTTGCCACTTTTTAATGAAAGTATTTTTTTAAGAGTAACTTTGATATATTTTTTAATTATCTACATTTTGTTAATTTATACGATTTATAAAATACTCCACGGGCCGGAATTGCCCCGTAGGCCATCATTTGCCCAGGATTGCTATAACACAACAAAAGCAACTAAAAGCATGTGAATGGTTTTGATCAGTGGTGCTAACTATTTGTAAGGCAAGTGCCACTTAACCAATGTTAACTTGTCCATCAATTCTTACTTATTTGCTCACCATTGTTCATCAGTATAAGTGAATTAAAATACTAATGAAATACGTATTACATGTAATTTTAAACTACACTCAACTATCAATTATACAAATATTTATTAAAAGTTTATTGGTAAGGATGCGGATAGTTTCGTAGCTAGCTCGATACTTGGACTAAATTAAGAGCGGTTAGTTTAATAAAAAATACAATGGTAATTGTGTATAAACGTGGTAAAAGGAAATGTTTTTATGAATAGTGACTTGAATAATTTATGAATTCGCTAAAATTCATAACAGCAGAATAAATAAAAAAATAAACTTTATACACAGGTATATTATAATGTGTCTCTACACTCATTTTAAAAAATTAAAAAAGCTCAGAGTGCCACCGGTATACACTTTGAGTGACACGTGTGGCACTCTAGGTACATTGTGCGCATCACTGATGTAGATGCTTTCAATGTTTGAAACAGTCAACAATCGTCTGCTAAATTTAGAACTTGTATTTATTAACGGATCAAAAGCGGCGGGCGTTCCTTGAACCACCGATGATTATGAATTTATTGAATACCAGAACCGAGGCTTATCATCCTCAAAATAAATAAACGGTGAGAGATATTGTTTAAACAGCTGCAGAAAATAAACTATGTACTCGAACAAAAATTACTAAATAAAAAAATATTGATGTTTTTTTGTTAGCTTAAGTTCGTACCTCAACAAAAATGCGCGACCTTATTTGGAGTTGTGACGAATGAGTAATAATTAGGCTAATGATTCTTAACTGTGATATTTCAAGGGAATCCCATTTTTCTTCTGACTTTGCTTCTATTGACGTTCTCTTTTTTATCATAAAAAAACCTAATGAATAACAATTTTTAATAACATGTTACGCACATAACGTATTTATTGCCTAGAGAAGTGGACATTTTTAGTGATAGCATTTGTGAACTATTTGTTAAATTTTACTATTTTATTTCTTGATTTTGTGTGTTGATTTTGATGTATTATGTAGTTTTATTTTATATGTTGTCTCTTTATATTTGTCAAGTACAAGGCGAATTGGCGTCAGCTGTTATATCATGTACTATAATTTTAATTTTAAACAATATATATTCATCAGTGAAACCTCAAAGCATATATTTAAAAAAGATAAGAGATAGTCATAAGTATCAATGAAAATTATTTAGTTTCTTAATTTAACATTCTTCCTCAGAAAAAAATGGTTTTTGTTTTCTTTTAAAAATTGCCAGTTTTCTGATAAATTGAAACATCATAATACCTACGTATTTCATTTTTGATATATTTTAAAGAGCATACTCTTTCAAATATATATCAAAATCAATATATTTTCTACCCTTGCATAATTTTTAAAAACATAAGATGTAGAATACTTTCAATAACCCTGTCTATGTTACCTCTAAAACGTACAGTGAATTGATGCAAGAGACATTAGACGGAAGGGTAGTATAATGGCACTATGGTAGCAGCTTCGCGACCGCAAGAAAGCGACAAATATAAATCTCATACTACAAAATCGGCTCTGATTTGTGGCGAGAAAACAGAGCTTACCCAGCGAGAAATGTTTTATGTCCCTAGGAGCGGAAAAATAGCTTTTACTGAAGCAAGGGTGATAAAAAAATCACCCCTATATAGGCACGCGGAGCTTTTGCTCCGTCCAAAGCTTAGGACGACCTACCATTATGGCTATCATCCATGAAGTACGCGTAATCTTACAATGGTTTTCATAAAAAAATCAGGAAGAACTATCACTACAATATTGAATCCATGTTTTCTTTATTCCGTGTGAATCATTAATATGTGAAATAACAAACATCATTCAAAGTTTCAGTATAAAAATATTTAATCAAATAATATGTTATTTGAATACCCACTAATAATTAAAATAAATCTTTATATTAATAATCGATGTAAAAAAATATGGTTTAGTAGACAAGACAGTTACGATTATAATGCATACGTATTCATTTTGCATCTGACTTTATACTCTTCTAAAATTGTGAGAATGACAGCTGCAAAGGATACATCATATGTTATGAGGTAAACAACGGCTTTACTTGCTGGTCTACTTAGTCTCCGAAATGCGAATTAGAAACTTGGATATCCCCAAGGGGTACCCCAAATAGCGAGAAGGAGTAGTTCTGGCGTGTGTATGACACAAAATTATAGCAGAAAACATGACACAAAAGCCCAAGGCAAAAGCACCGAAAGCCGAAGAAAAACTTTTTCTCATTTGAGCTTTCAAACTTTGCAGCTTATTTTAAATTCCCTCCTACTTGACAATGTTTCACGTCATCCCTTGCCGTGACACCCGTTTTGGCGTATTCTCAAATAAGTTAATACGGTGCGAATGTTAGAAAACTAGTTTACATATTCTGAAAACTTTTAAAGATATTCAGTAATTTTTAGAAGGAGAAAGGTATTCGAACAGCCATGTTCACTATTTGCAAAAGCATGTGCTCCATCTTGTTTGAGTTAGTAAAAGCTTTTTTGTAGCAAATTTTACCATATAAGCGAAGATTAAGTATGTGTGTGTTTTTTATAGGCTTTTAATTTTACTTATAAAACAATATAAGTGAAATTTTTCAAATCATTTATATCACTTCAGAATACATTAGTTTTTTAAAGATTGATTGATTTAACTTCACTAAAATATTTGACAAGTAAATAATTGAAATGGATTTTGTACACATTACTATTTTATGAATTTCAGTCCAGTAGCAGACAAATATTAAATACTTACTGAATGCTATAGATACTTACGGCACCACCTTTGATAAGACATGTCCTCTCCCAAAATAGTGCATATAATGTAGAAAAAAATATTTTATCGGCTTATATTTCGGGAACAATGACTTTTTGCAAGTATTTCTTTTAAAATACAGTAACTATTTATTTAATAAACAAAAAAACGCTCCACTTTTAACTATAAGAATCGCAACTATCTATATAAATATCAAATACTTCAACACAAGTTATATTGATAAAAAAAAATACTCATGAACTATTACGAGTATTGCGATCTGGACTGGTTTGACTCTTCGCAAGTATCCATATGATAATCCAGATCTAATTAATAATTAAAAATTAGCTAAAAAGGTGTTTTGATTTTCAATACAATGCCTTTCTGTCAAGTAAACAATTTAAAGGTTATGTGATTATTTATTTAAAAAAATGTTTTCTGAAGTGAACATTTTATTGGTTTTTTTAAAATAGAAATCATCAAAATGATAAGCAGTGGTAAGCTTTATATTCAAGAACTTAAAAAGAGACAACTACAATCATTTTCGTTTAAGTTAAAAAACATATTGTGAAAATGAGCTGCAGAAATGAAATCTTAAAATAAAAGAAGGTGATTCGGTGGATTGTATGTTTTCCTGAAAAATGAAGTAACCGTAACAAAAACAGATTATTTCTGCTGAATATGTTATTTTTTTCACATGAGAATGTATTGTGTGAATTCAATACGATTTTAGCTTTCCGTATACATGTCATTGATTACAATATAAATCAAGTTAAATTAATATTGTATTTTCATCAAAAGGTATTTTTTAACGCTTTCACCACAAGGTATTTGGCCACACCTCTTCTGTTTACCCTTTACTGAAGAAAAATACTTGTGTTATAATTCATCGGGCAACCTCTGTGATTAACAAAACGCGGGGTGTTTGCATGCTAGGCAGTTGGGCGGGATTTCAAAATGGTGAGCTTATAATCGCTACTGGGCTTGCCGCAGATTCACTACCCGGCTCTCAAATAAAAATAAATATTTTTTTACACCCGGAGAGAGAGTGTGCGTGCGCTACTTACTCTGATTACAGTTCAGGATGTAAATCCAAACTTTATCATTTTTAAATATTAAATTAGATAACATTATTAAATTTTATCCTAGGACCTCTCTAACTTTAACTCTTTTTATTCAGTCTTAATATAATAATAATAATATGAATCGGTAAATGGTAACTAGACTTGGAGTGCTTATTTATATTACTACCAAAAGGCATCCGAATAATAAACTTGAATAAATATACACGTATGAATATTTTAAATAGTTACAAGTCTAGCTTATGTTTACAGAAAATTATTTTAATGCTAACATTTTGTTGTCAAATCAACATGTTGAAAAATACAATTATTTGATAATAAAAAAGTGACTCATTTTGTTTAATTTAAATTGGTAAAAGAATTTTACGATTTGAGCAACACTTCACTTGCTTCACACATGTATGTGAAAGTTTAAAATGTACGTGTACTTTATACGATTAAATGAACGGCACACTCATAATCCCGCAATAACGCCTGCCCGCTTATAACAGTCACAAATGTATTCGAATATTTCAAAAAACATCATAATGGACAATACTAATGCCCGAAACTGATAAACGTCCTCGGTTATTAGAGCAATTGTAATAAAAATCACTACATTCTAGCATGCCATATGGGATGAACATTATTAAGATTTATCTACCCGAAACAATTTTCGACGGAAAATGGACAAAATAACATCTCAAAAATCGCAACCTACTGAAGTAAAAGTAGCGAGTCAATATTCCCCAATACGATTTCTGACTGTTGATCTTTGTCGTTTACTGCTCTACATTTTTCTTATGAACCAATGAAGCCTTTATAAGATCCGTACGAAATTTTCCGATTCTTTCTACTGCAAATATTCAATGTTTATTCAAGCGTTTATAGAAACAAAATCCGACAAGCGTTGTCATTCGGCAACGAAACAAATTATTGGAAAAGCGATACATCCGGTTGTTAGGCACCAGATTGATGTTTTTTTATACATTTTTGTCAGATTTTTCAAAACTAATACAGCTTAAGTTAAATATTGAATTTTATAAGGAATTTTTGTTCTCTTTTGCTGTCTTTAGAAGTGTTCACTATTTGAAAAATATTTCATTTTTACTATTTATAAAATATTGAAAAAATATATAACATTCTTTTGTTATAACTCCACATTTATTAAATATGATTAGGATCGGTTTCACTCATCAATTTCAATTGTATACAATGTACATATATCAGGGCAATTTATACTAAGCCAAGTAAAACTTTATAGGGTGTAACAAACAATTTGAAATAGAAATATGAAAAGAGATTAAAAATGTATGTATATTCTTATCAGTTGAAAATGCTTGTGATGAGCAAAACCGGATACGATCATAAAAAATGAACATAAAATAAGTACATACAAAGATTTTTTTTTTTATTCAATGTTTTTCTACCAATAATTGACAGTGAACGCCTTTAAAGTGATAAATTGTTTTTGTCGAAATATATAAACAATTATGCTATGGTAATTTTTATCCCAATTTTCAGATGAAATCTTTAAAAACGTATCAACAGAGAGAAGTGTTTTGATAATATATGGATTGACAGTCTGAACAAATCATGTTATATTTATAAGATAAAACAAATCGATCATTATAAATGTAGTGCATGCTTCTATCGCGTTTTGATTTTATAGCCGTATCTAAAGTATTTAAGCACGACCAATAAAATTGAACCGTGGATTTTATGAAACGAGTTTCAGTTCTTGTTTAAAAATGCCCCCGGGACATATAAAACAATGTTCAGCGATCTGCGGAATACTAAACTAGGTTTTGTCCCATTGCTTCAATGGAGGAAACAAAAATAGAAGTTTAAAATCATTCGATGAACTTCGTATTAATCAAACGTGTTTAAGCTCCTACGTTTCTTATGTCTGCATAGTGATGATTTACCTTTTTCTGAGCTTTGTACCAGTCTAGGTTGCTTAACCTTATAATTTGACTAGGACGACATGTATTAAATCTTTTTTTTACTTGAACACGTTAATTCTATGCTTCGGTCACAAATTTATTTATTTTTATGAATTACTGACAAATTTCAGGTCAAATTAAAAATACAGAAGATTTTACATGTCCACCATTTTGACATTAGTCAGTTCAATGATCTATTTTAATTTAATTATACAATCTTTTCAGCACATTGTTTTGTAAAACTGAGAATTTTGAGAAAAAATATTTATTAAGCCAAACTAAAGATAAATGTGTGTACGCATACCTCACGAGAAAAATTGCACATGTTCAAAAAAAAATGTGTATTTAATGCTTTAACTTTGGCGGAGAGATTTCGTTACGTTATTTTATTTAATTTATTAAACATACATAGAAATGAAAATAGCTTGCCAATATTTTTGAATTTTGTCAATAAGCTGTCACGACTTCATTAATTACTCTTGTAGTATTTTTTGAAACTTTCAAAAAGTATTTGTCAAAACAATTTTCAATTACGAACGAGGTTTTAAAATAAACGGTGATGATGAGAAATTAATATAACATTTATATTGAGGAATGTGTGGAACAAAAAAATACGGTAAAACAAATATCAATAATAAGTGACAATTCATAAATTTAAGAAGAGTGGTTTTTTCAATTACTCTCGTAGTATGTTAGGAAATGAAATTTCTTATATGCCGTTAGTAATATTTGGTCAATGCTCATACTTAACTTAAATTGTTTAACTGCTTCTCTACGCACTCACACCATACTACGTATTGCATATTAATATTCAATTAAACTACTTCACTAATCAAACCTACCATGAATATAAGATACCGCCATCACGTTACCACAAATCGCAACTAGACGGAACACTGAATAAATCGTACCAACCATAATATTTAACAAATAACGTCGGTAATGTTGTTTGGCTCAATTCTATAAAAAGGTAACAAGTCAAAGGTAAAATGCCCTAAAAATGACGGGCACATAAGATAACAGTCTAATGTTTTTGTCACTAGGTGGTATTGAACATTTATCGACTTAAAACGCAATTTATCGTATCGTGTAGCTTACGTCATTATGCCGATTAAAGGTCGATATCATCTAAAGATATAATTAAAATTCAATTTCAACAAAGTTTACTTTAAAAAACGTCAAAAGATTATAGCTTTTACGTATCTTTGATGTTAAGCAATGGAAATCGTTTTTCAGGAGCGCTTAGCTAATTAACGCATCAATCCTTCGTTGGTGTATTCGGCACACACCGCCTCCGGGTCTCGCACAGATTGATGTTGGCAATCAATTAAGTTTAACGCAGTTGCCAGTAGTTAATACTGGATTTCACCGTGACACGCCTTCGTGATTATGCAATGTATGATCTTTCCATCGTTCATTATTACGAATGCGTTTCTTCGAAAATGAAACCTTTG
The DNA here is from genome assembly GCA_031772345.1 of Himalopsyche anomala. NCBI lineage: Eukaryota > Metazoa > Arthropoda > Insecta > Trichoptera > Rhyacophilidae > Himalopsyche > Himalopsyche anomala. The sequence continues at coordinate 18,791,332 of CM062821.1, read as the reverse complement.
CAAATGACGTTCCCAATACACTTGTTAAGCTTTGCTTAGTTATTTATTTATTGTGCAAAATTGTATAGATTTTAACTTTAAAATTTTATATATTTATTTATTTATTTATCCATAAAGCATATGGCCTCCCAATGTAGGTATCTCAACAGAAGTTTTTCTACAAGAACTGTTTGTTACTCAGTCGCTCAACCTCTCTTATTCAAAGAGGAGGGATAAAAGGATAAAGCCAGGACAGGACTAGTGGTTAAATAATCGCTCTCGCTACACATAGTATTAAAGGATTGGAATGGGGATCGATTTTTTTAAATCTATACTTATGCCGCTTATACGTAATTAAAATTGTACATAAACAATTGCATGGTATATATTTTCATATTAAAAATGATAATTAAGATATATGAAACCTTACAATCCGTGTGAAGAGCATGTAATCCGATTAGGGATAGATGGAGTATCCTTTAACTTAATGAGGAATGTTTGGGACTCACGGTTGCACTCAGTCAAAACCAAGCACTTTCTGTTCAACTCATACGTCTTGACAGTCGTTTTACGGTTGTGAGTCATGGCACCTTACAAAAACACAGAGTAACCGTATACTATGCTTTGAAAACAGATGCCTGTGGTGAAAAATATGGGTGCGGTGGTCTGACTTTTCAGGAACACGAAGATAAGAGAGCGGGCTAACCAGCCCCTTGTTACGGCCAAAATAAAAAAGCGACGATTGACCTGGTTTGGGTATGTGCTGCGGATGCCCCAAGAGAGTCTGAACCCTGTCTGTCTTTTAACCAACTGAATGGAACCTGACTTCACTAAAGACTGCTGATGATCATCCACAGGATGTACTCAGTAGAGCTAAAGGGCACTGGAAAGGCCTGGGATGAAGCAAAGACAAATATATAGAAATAGAGCGAAAGATAAAGAAAATTAGTACACAATAAAAACCTTAATACATACAAATTTTAACAAAATAATAATAAAGCGAAACTTTCCAACTGACTAAATATAAAAGCTTTAAATACAGATAGCATTTTTTTCTCAGAAATCAATAAAAGTTATAAAACATTTTCTTTCGACCTTGCAAATAATGATAATTGTCCGTGGTTCCTTCATTGTCACGTCCTTGTCAAACTCCCTATCAATAACTTTCCAAAATAATAACAATTAAGAATAATATTCAATTTCTCATTCTCAAATTTCTCATTCTCAGTTTTTTTCGTTGCTATTGGTAATTTTTACGACATATTTTGTCTAAGGTTCTTTTAAAGAATTATAGCACCAGAAATATAAAAATCATTTATGTTTTTTTTTATTTCGGATTGAACATTTTACTTATTTGCTTCAAAAGTATTTTTTTTAATAAATTGAAAAAATTAGCAATCGGGCATTCAATCTTGTTCGTATAGAAAGTAACCAATCAAGGTCAGTTTTTATAAAAAAGTTTTACGTACTTTCTACGGTATGGTTTCATGTTCGGGATATTCAAGAAAAAACATTTTTCACCTTGAAAGCTCGCATTTTCTCCGAAAGAAAATTTTGCAGTAAAGCCTGAAAGTGGATTCTTACATAAATCCGAACTGAAATCCAATTTATTTTACTTGTTTGGAGTTTTGCTCTCATTTCGAACGACAAAAGTATTGAAAACAAAGAAAGAATGTAGCGCATTCTTGGACTTAAACTCTTTATATAATACCTACCAGGCGCCTCATTCTTTTTTATGCATATGGTTTCCATTTTTCCCGAGTGTCATTTGTCGTTTGTTCTTTCTATGACTACAAACATAAATAGAAAATGGTTTCGTTATCTGAAATCATATAAAATGCGTGACTTGGGAATACTTTTCTGTGTTCCTCTTACAAGCAAAATGTAACTCAAGTCAGACTGTATAAATAACATGTTTATAAAGTTTTTTCTGTGAAAAAAGCTATTAATTATTAACATAAAATACTTTCTTCGCACCTGTTTTCATATACATATTTTCATAGGTATCAAAATAAGTTTAAGATCCTCGTACAGTGAACAGAAGTATCTGGCTCAGTTCTCAATAAGAATATAATTTTAATGTTTTTGTTTTCTGTTCAATATTTTTGAATGACAGGTGCAAATATTTTGTATTTAAACTACTCACATAGAAAAAAATAGATTTTTTTCGTTGTCATACAGACTTAGGTAGTATAAATATATTGGAATAGTCGTGTTGAGAGATTCGCTTAGTGACCAGAAGGTCTCTGATTCCATTACCAACAACACATTCGTATTGAAATCTCATGCATGCTTCTCTTGATTTCTTTGCTAGTTATTTATATTTGTTTTGTTTGTATTTATATATAATATTTAAAGTTATCATTCCCAGCATCATAAAAATAGTTTTTCTCGGTTTTCTTCTTTATGTGCTGTAGAATCTCGATTATCCGGACTAATTGAGGATGAAGGTAATACGTTCGAAAAAAATCATAATTGAGAAGGAAAGGCATGTCCATGCAGTATGCATATTTTTTATTACTCTAGATTTACATACAGCTGCAATATTAAAACATTTTTTATAATAAATTTTATTATCGGTTTATTCTTAAAGTAGCTAGCTGTTCAAAATGAAGTTTCCAAATTACGAATACACTTAAGATATATAAGTTGTCCTGAGTTACACTCTTCTTGGCTCTCAAACCACTTCATGGTGGGAATAAAGAGTTTGTACGACCAATATCTTTTCCCTCGCAAACGTCTTCTTTGTCTTCTCGATCTTGTTACAGATATTTTTTTAATTGATAAAAACATAATATTCCTTTGTACTTTTTTCTATTTTATTTAAAAGATCAGGACCGGTTTCGATTGCGAGCATTTTCAGCTGATAAGAAATATAATTTAACAGTGTTATTTATACAAACATAAATTGAAATGAAAAGTGAACTGGTCACATCTGCAGCAATCACACTCTTTTGTCAGCTCCGATGGAAAAAATAAAACAAAATAAATGCTCTAAATGTCAAATTATACCCAAAATAAATTGTATACTAAAAAAGCTCATTATTCAACCCCATATCAGCATAACGCTTGACCAACATCTTAATAAGACCAGTAGTGACATACATGGATGCATGACGCAGCTGTAATCGTCTTCCGTGACGGATCTTATGGGCTTGAGTCCCAGTCCGGACAGCAACTTTTCGATTTCTGTTCGAAAGCATGGGCATTTGTGATGTCTGAAATTTTCCTTCCGCCACCCCTCCATTCCTTAAATAATGAGGCATAGCGAGAGTAGCTGGTTAACCACTTGCCTAAGTCATATTATTACTCCTTATTTCTCATAGAAAAAAATCTTTGAAATACCTTCACTAGAAAGCCATATGCTTCACATTGGAAGCGGACATTGATTTTAAAAATATTTAAAAGTAACATACGGCCATACAGAAACATGTAAAATCTCTCATGATTAAATAATACGGTGATCAAACGATGTTTCGTAAGCGCATCAAAATTCTGACGAAGGTTTCGTTTTGAGAATATTAAAGTTTGACATATAAACATTAAAATTTCTGATAAAATAAACATTTATATAGTTTTTAGGAATCTGTGTTCCAAAAAAGCTAAGATTTTGATGTTTTGATGTGATGACATTGCTTAGCCTACGACATATTTTCGATACAGTCAAGATCCGTTCAAATAGTTGTAGTGATGATGCTACTGTCGTTATATGATGATAATGACAAGTACTACTTTTATATAACAGTTTTATTAAATATGTTTGTCTCTCCGATGAGAAAATCACTACAAAATTTGGGTCATTTGCAAAAAAAAACAAACTTTTGACACACGTTATCTGCATATAAATTAAATGGCTATATTACATGTTCTACCACATAAATTATGACAAAAAATAATATATTTAATGTTGAGTATTTATGCACAGCAGTTTTTCGTCATTTACTTGAAAAAAATTTCAGAATGCTTTTGCAACTCAATGTTTAATGATATATTATTTATATTTTTTGTGCTTCTAAAAATATTGCTATCTATGAGCGTTTTTATGATCAGTTTCAGTATTTAGTTAACATTTGACTATAAATTTTCAGTAAATAGTGTAGCGGTATAACCCCTCGTACTCGGTAAACTTTCTAGCGACACTATGCTGTAAACAACGGAAATTGGTACTAGGGATACGGCGACCTGGCTGGCTCTACCATAATAACCGGTAACGTGAGAGGTCATGTGGAAATATGACGCCATAACTGTGAAGCTCAGAGATAAAATATCGGCTCACAGGCTTCTGGAAGTTCGCTGAAAGAGTTGAATGGCGAAAAATACGCTCCAAAAGTGTCTAAATGGGCAAATATTGAATGTCGCCTTCTAGGAATTGAGATGTTTCGATTTTTAGTATTCAACACTATCTTCTTTCTCTCTTTACGTTTCAATTTTCAATTTGATCGTTGAATTGAAATTCAAGCGTTTTCAAATAATTGGCGAAAGAATATGTCGAATACTCTTCGTTTGGTAATTTGATCTGTTAGATACCTCTGCATTACCTTTTTTCAAATATACAGCAACAAATATTTAACTATATATTGTAAAACAAAATTTTCCGATAAACTGTTAAATTTAATGAACATTTTTGGTTTTCATTTATAACAAATGTAATGTAGTACACATGTTTGTAAATAAATGAATAATAGTCGTTGACAGAAACGATAAAAGTGGTTTCATGTTCCATGTTCAGTCGGTATATGTAATTTGGTTTCCTCTAATTTTATAAATGGAATGTACTTATCAGACTTTGGTCATAAAAAAAATATATTTACTAGTTTTAAAAATTGAGAATAAAAAAAGCGTATTTTTTTTAAGAATACTTCAGAATTAATAATTGTAGCAATTTCTATCGAACCAGAAATTGTTTGTATCACAAAATAAAGTAAAATAATTTAATTTCATTGTTCTTTTTTAAAATATTTTAAATGAAAATTTTTAAAAAAAGATGAACAATAATGATATATTATTATTATTTTATGCAATATGTATTTAACAGCTTAACGACTGCACGTTTTTTTTTATAGAATTTCACCTGGTGGCCAGGCAATTTTTCGAAAAATTCACAAAAATTGTAATGTTACTAAATTCACTATAATTTGTAAACCAATTGAGATACCTTTACAAAATTTAATTTTCTTAGCTTCCAGATACTTCGCCTATACGCATATATGAGTTTGCCAATCTTTCTTTTTTAAATACGCGTCCGCGGTCGTTAAGCTGTATATGACTCAATGCAATTACTTTCATATATATCTGGCCTAAGATAAGCATCGATTGGACATTTATTTTTATATTTTGAATTTTGAATTTATTTCGGTAAATAAAATTAATCAACAACCTTACGAAGCTAGAGGTAAAATAAGGAGTCACTTGTTTTTGTTTTCCCATTAATGTTACTTGCAATATAAAAAATCGGATTAAGCAAACAATGTTATTCTATTATCAATTTCTAGATTTTTTTCAGAAAAACCGTATACTTAGCTTCGAGAACAGATGCTTGCGTCGGATAATGGGGGATTGAAGTGATTTGATTTTGTGAGGAATTTGGAGATTAGGGATCGTACAAGACAGCGCCCTGTCACATCACTGTTTATGGAGAGACGTTGGAACTGGTTGGGTCACGTGCTGCGGGTGCCTCCGGAAAGCCTCAGACCTGCCTGCTTCTTCTTTCGACCGGTGGGATTATGATGTCCCGGATGAAGTCGGGTACTATCCATTGGATGTACTCAGTAGAACTGAGGGATCCTGGCATGTCGTAGGAGGAAGCAAAGCAATTGGTGGGAGATAGAGAAAAATGGAGGTGCAGCATGGTGGCCATATGCTCCACATTGGGAGAGAATATAGTCAAAGAAGAAGAAAACATTTTCTATTAAATAGTAGTTGATTGATACAATTCTGTGACGTTGAACGTGATTTTCAATATATGAGTAACGGTAATCTGCCTTAAATTAACGGGTTATGAATGTAAAAATTGAATTTACTCACAGTTTTTTATGAAAATAATTAATTATATTATACTGACAATAAAAAAAACTAATAATTATTACCATTTTACAAGAGTAACTCAAAAAGAGGAATGATATATGAATGAAATATATTTAATAAAAAAAACACACACATTTGAAAAGTAATTCGAAGAAAACCGATTGAAATTCAAAGTAGTACCTAAAAGCAATTTATATTTTTTATACGTCTGACTGAGAAGAACTATTACTCTCACGAAAGTTTTTTGGTAAAAAAACCGTTTTATGTTTTGTTTATCATTTATCTTACTAAGAGCTTATCAGATACAACAAAAAGCAGATTTACATTACATTAGTATAAGTCAAAGAAAATTTTATGAAGTTGGAATATATTGGTGGGATAATATTATTTATTGGAGAAAAAAACTTTACTCAATTAAAAAGATACCGTAAAGCAAAAATGACAATTTTGTAAAATAACAGGAGTAAAAGCAGCTCACTGCTTACGATCCTACACTACTTAATTTTTTGATCAATCTAAACCAGTGCTTCCCAAACAGGGGTCTGCAAAAAAAAATAGTTAAATTTATTGATGCAGAATTTTTTTGCAGAATTTATTCGATATCCGGCCTTTTTTTAAATATTCGATATTCGGATATTTGGGGAAATATTCGAATAGCATTCGTAATAATTTTTAATAAAATATTTTACAAAATCTACGAAAGATCACATCACAATTTCTCCACATTTAAATGATAATTATGAATACCCCAGGTAGTTTTTTTTTGCCTTCACCCAAGTTGGGTGCTATTAATATCTTATTATAATACTTGAGTTTGATGAATCGGCTCGGAATCGGGGCTAAAAAAATCTTTAATGCCGTAATTCATTAAAGAAATACCGTTGGAGTAATCCGATGCAGCAAATTTTAAATATTTTAAAACAATGAAACAGTGTTGAAATGCGTATTTAAACGTATTGTCTCTATCTAAGATTTTACAGAAGCGGGAAAATATTTAGTTTTAAATTATTATGAAATGTATATCAGTAAACAAGGAAACGTTGATCGTGCAACATCTATATTTGCGTGCGAGTTATAGTTAGTAAATAAAGCTAACGTTAACCGCTACTGAACGAGTATTTTCAATGAGAGGAACAATTAAAACTAAGTTAAAAATAAATTTGAAGTATGAAACATTTAATACCCATTTTGAAATTTGAATAAATGATTTTTATTAAAAATGAGCTCGTTTTTAATGTGCTATTTAATGTATTATTTTAGTATGTATGTACACATAATAAAAAAATGTATAAAAAACTATCCGAATGTATTGGGAGTTTCAGTTTTACTATTCGATGTTCGAATAGTTGATAATGACGAAAAATTGGAATCTCTACGTTGATTCTCATATTTCAGCGAAAGTATGGATATCAGAATAAGATTTGATACAAAATGATCATGAATGATAATACTTTTTCATTGCTCTAGCCCAGTTTTTAGTATTTTACAGACTGTTTCTAAAGGGTTAAAAACATTTAATACTTTTAAATAAATATTTACGGACATATTTTTACTCGATATATTATATTAAAAGGTCGATCTGAAGATTTTTCCAGATAGTTTCAAATATCACTCGTTAGTACAGAAGTCATACAACAGTAAGACTTTGTGATAAAGATTGGCAGTATAATATTTTATACACAAAACATAAAAACGTCAAACAAATATTTTTTTTAAAAATCTGTCATGAAAAGAAGTTTATCTTCAAATGAAAATTATAACAATTTTTGAAGTGTAAACGAATCTTTGGAAGCATACACACGCTGAATAGATATTTGCACAGAAAGTAAACATATCAAAACCCGTATTGAATATCATAGAATAGTCTTTATGCATTCAGTGTATGACAAACAAAGCGGGATTATAGATTGTAAGCTAGGGATAAAAGCTACTGCGCATTGTGTATGAACAGTGACGTTTGCACGGGCCCTGGCCCGGCCGGCAGTCTTCTATCCGGCCCGGTCTGCAAACCAACCTTGGTCGAATAAAATGTAAAAATGAAAACAAAACAATTAAAGGTTTATTGTTTCAATGTATATTTCGTATTCATTTCAGATAATTAAAAAAGATTGATCGAATAATGCTTAACTTTTAAGTAAGTACTTCATTGAATAATACTGATTGCCTTTATTATAAAAAAATCGTTTTTGTTTTGCGTTATAAAATGTGGACTAATTTCAATGAAAGATTTTTGCGTCTGCTGAGTTGTGCTTTACTGAGTAATTTTCGAACTAGATATTTACTTACTTTTTTAAATTGCAACCCGTGCAGAATTCTAAGGTAAAGTAAACACTTTGTATGTTTTCTTTCCTTACCAAAGCTACTGTTTTTGATGTTACTTGTCAAAGAAAACGTATATTTGATTTTCATTACAAATACAATTTTACTTTTAATTACGAAAAATATTAATGAAAGAAAAATAATAATTTTGATTTCATTGATATAATAGTATATAATTGATATAATACATACAAAAATAGCAAAACGTTTACTTATAATCGGTTTAATGATATAAGGGTATCCATGTTTTTTATATATTTCAAAAAATCTTTTTACTTACCAGCTTTTTTAAAGATTTTCTGCTACCAATATTTTTGCTTAAAAATACACTTAAAATATTAAAATACTTGAAATAAATAAAAATCGTTTATTATATTTTTTAATAATTTATAACGAAAAAGTCATTGGTCAAATATCTAATATTTATAATTTTTTCAACTACATAAATTAAACGGTAACATTATATTTTTTATCGTTATAACATTGATTTTTTAAATAAAAAATATTTTGATTGCTATTAAATTAATGAAATATTTTTACACATTTTTATTTCTTAATTAATAACTTATATAATATTATAAACTGATATTTTGTTTAAAATGATAAGTACCTCTTAACTCTTTTCCAGTCATTTCACTATATATTATATTTAATAAGAAATACGTTTTTACATACAATATTTTGTTACTGGAATATTTTAAATAAAGTAGTTATAAACCTTTTTCTGTCAGTTAATTGTAAGTATATAATTTAAGAATCACACAAACTATGGATTTATTTATTCTATCTTGCCAAATTCAATATTATATTTTTTGAAATTTCGGTGCTTTAGTTTACTCGCAAATTTTGTTTTAATTTCAAGTTTCTGTAAATCTTGATAGTGCATTCTTGTGAATAAATAAATGTTTTACTTAGGGATATTTTTTTGAATAAAACATTTAGAATATCATTTACCATTTAAGCTCATTTATTTTAAAAATCATGTTTAGTATTGAATAAAACAAAAGATAAGAAAAAAATGTCATTATATCATTTTATCTTTTTCTTTCAGTTAAACACTTTTTGTTTGTATTTTCTTGTGTTCATTCCAAGAATAAAATTCTTTTATAAACATAAAATTTTGGTCAATAACACTAGGTAAAAATATTCAGTATTTATAAAATTTTAATAATTCATTAATTTGAAACTGATTGACTGACTAAAAGTATATTTTTTAAAAAATCGATAACATTCTTTACTTTAACATACTTTTAGCTTTATACTTAAATTATTTCTAACTGCTCATCATGTATCTACATAATTTTATTAGTTTAAAGTATTTCTATAAAAATCTAACAAAATATTGTCTATTTACACAATATATTTACATAATATATCTAGATAAAAAATCATTTTTTTGTATCCTTAAAACAATAAATCTATATGTCTTATTTAAAAAATAGTGTAACATGTATTAATTTTTTTTAATCATATTTACATAAAAGTACATATATATTTGATTTCATTAATTCAACTAAATGTGAACGTAATTTAACATTTCCAGCATACTGTGAATCTCAATTAACCGCAATTCAACCTTAATAAAAGCTCCAAATAAAGTTGCTCGAAATTGTAAAATATATATTTTTCCACTATAAATAACCATGTCATAATTTTTATTCGGTGTGTATCTAAGAGAAAAGAATATTTGTGTAAAATATTCTAAGAAATATGAAATTACTTAATATGATAACAATCTAGTGCAGGGGTGGGGAACTTTTTCTTCTCTAAAGGTCGCATTCATTTTTCTGATTCGACATAGGGCCGCAGTAAACATTGACTAGAGAATCTTTGGTCGGAAACAGGAATTTGCGGTCAGAATATATCAGGAATTTACGAATTTAAATAAATTTACAGAATTACAGAATTGCCCAGAAGACCGCACTAGAGTAGCCAAAAGGCCTCAGGTTCCCCACGCTTGATCTAGTGGTTAACGATCCGAGTGATTTTAAGCCTTTTTAATTTATAATATAGAATTGTCGCTATTTCGATAGATTATCTCTTTAGCAAAATATAGATGTAACAATCGAAACAAAAATCAATAAGAAGAATTATTCCCGAATGTTGGAGTTTGATATACGTTATATATTTTTAATGTGAACCAGTAGTAAAATTGTTGTCTTGAAATAAAAACACAACACGTTTTTTTAATTATACATATGTATAATAGAATTTTTTACTGAGTAGAAGTCATCAATTTATCTTATTTTAAGTATTAAGTTTCAAAGGACTTTTAAGAGTTGATTGATAACTTTTTCGGCTTCACGACATCGTCCACGCCATCAAACAGTTTTTATATTTTTTAATTTAAATATGTTGATATTTTAAGCCAATTATAATGGAGCTCTAACCAAGTGTACCTTTTTTGTTCAAACATTAACGATTAGGAAAAGTGTTATAAAATAAAGATAAAATATATTATAATGAATATCCAATTTTAATGGGATTTGATAAAATCATATATATTATATATTCAATCCTTCAATGGTATAAGGTCTAGACGTATGCTAAGATGCAAGCGACGCAGCACAGTGTAACTCAGGGCAGCACAGAATTTGTATTAGACACGGAAGCACTGAGCCGAGTACTACGCAGGTGCGTGCGACGCATACATAAATCTGTTCTGTGCTGCGATCCTTTGTGATCGCGGCACATATTACTACTTCATTCGTACAAACAAATAAAGCAGTAATGTGTAAAAGAACACTTCCAAGCACTGTAAACTACTCTTAAAAGACATCACAAGAGTTATTGTGGATGAATTATTCATTTGTCACTTGTTTGACCAGAGATTTACGAAGCTCAAATAGTGTGTTTTTTGTACAGTGGTAGACTATTTATTGTAAGATTTTTGAGTTTTAATTACATTTACTGAGAACTGGGAGTTCTGTTTGAATAACTCGTTTAAAAATGAACCTTGAATATCATTTTGTAAATTAATATACATTATGCCATATGAAACTTGTGTGGCGCAGCTGTGAAGCATACGCTGAGCACATTTCTGCTTCGCCTGCCTACACCTGCCAATATTGTGTTGCCCTGCACTGCGTTACCTGCATATAATATTTAGGCTTATGGTTCATTCAAGTGAAAACATATTTTTTTCAAATAAAAATAATAAATAAAAAAAAATGGTAATTCGTTGTTCCTCTTTGATAAAGTTTTCAATTATGTTCTACGGCACAAATTTTTGATTTTGCTTTCAACCAACGTTGTCATCTGGTGATCAATTGAAAAAAAAACTACCTATGAATGTAAATATATATTTTTTTTAACACGGCTATATTTTATATTTTACGAATCATCAAATACACAATAATTTTTTTAATGCAATTTAAAATTATTATGTATCCAGAATCAACTAGTAAGTGTAAATTGTATTGTTATAATGCAAATAAATAAAATTGTTATAGTAAAATCACATGTTCAGGGTATATTAAGAAACAAACGGAGATATAAATGAAAAGTATAAATATGCATAATAATAATAATAATAATGTAAATCGTTGATGTTAATGAATTAAAACATGATCCTTATACTAAAGAATTTTAATGACATATATTGTATGTTTTTTTATAAACCACATTCATAAACGAAAGTCCATACATAACACATAAATCAAACGTTCAGGCTCCTTACAAGTTGTGTCACCTGTCTAGTCGCCTAAGCCTTTCATGAAGTATTGGAAAGAGAAGAAGAGGTAAGATGTGTCGCGCGCTGCTTGATAAGCCTGCGGATCCAGTTTGCATGGCAGCCGGGCGTTCTCCTATGATACCATCAATCACATTATAAAAACACAATTTATAATAATAATAACTGTTAATTTTCTTACGTATAAAATCACCAATATGCATTAAATAGTGCATAAAATACATCATTCTTAAAGTATGTAAGTATCACCAAAACTTTATTTATTATTATGATTATTTTGGTGATATTTTTTTCAACAGTTGTATATAAGATATAGAATATCCATATAATATTCTACAGCAGAAATACAGATAAAATAGCGTGGATATCGGAAATTCTATTTTAACTTAATATATATATGATATCAGGTGCTTGGAATCAAAACACATTAACTATGCCAAGTGATAATAAATTCATCATGATATATATATAAAAAGTAGGCCTCTATTACTGTCAAAGCTCTCATTTTAAAATAAATAATATGAAATAGTTAGAAATAACCATCTCAACAAAAATGCTACTTTTCACTTACAATAATTAATAATGGAAGTTTATATATATTTTTTGTAATTACAAAAAAACATGTTCCGTGGAGAATGTGATACATGATTCCAGGTTACTCATATGTTTTACGAATAATTACTGTATTTTAAGAATTAGTTTTCTGGGAATTTCTCAGAAAAGAAAAGATAGTGCCAAAATCATCAAATAATCAAACCAAAACAAACACATCTCATAAAAATAATAAAATATCAGATAAAAAAGTGTATTTCAAGATTTAGACTGAAGATTCTTGTTGAAATTTCAATATAACATTAATAAGACAGAAATACGTAGTTTGTCAATTTTATATGAGCAGGTGAATCTTCCAAACTCTTCATCACTCTACCCTATATGTAAGTATATATTAATAGATTTTATTAAATAATTGTAAATTTTCCAGCAATCGAAAATAAATATAATTCCTAAAATTACCCGCCATTAAAATCAGTAAGCACTCCAATGTTATACAATTTTAACGATAATCACATTTGATTTCAAACAACTACAATGACTGTATCAATTTCAGTTAATATTTATTCGGCTAATTAAACGTAATTAAAATCAAATCATTAGTAAATAAATCCATGTCACCATCAATAGATTTTGACTTAAGGATAAATTCATTTCCTGTATATAGACGAAACAGTTATTTAACAAGCTTTAGTTCATGTCCATTCATGAATTTGAAAGCCTGAAGATACCGAAAAGCGAACATTTGTCAGTGAAAAAAAATGTGAATGTACTAAATATGAATGTTTTAAAATAAATCTTACTCACCGTTAAGGACGTGAACCCTAACGCTAGCAACATCAGCATTTGAAGGGCTGCAAGAATATTTTCCCGAATCTGGCAAATCAGCGTGCTGAACTAAAAGCCGAGATGTAGTCACCTCTCCTTTTTCTGTTACGACTGAAACTCCACCTCGAGACGAGTCGTAACTTATCACCTATCAATAAATTAGAAAAATTTTGAATGTTGAATAACAAATATATACGCAAAGGAATCCTAGTATACTGGACCACGTAAAAGCACTGTTCATTTTACAGAATATGATAAATAAATCATACTCATTTAACGTTGAACAAAGTTTTTGATTGAATCCAAAATATGAAAAATTTGTTTGAATTTAATTTTACGTATTGAGTAAAAGTTTTTTTGGATTAACGTAATATGTTTATTACAATGTAAATAGATTTTCTGCTGAAATTATGTTCGGCTTGAATTCCGTGACAAAAAAAAAACTACATAAATTTTTAATGCTACTGGGCATTTTTTTGAAAGGTGCTTTCTTTTTTTAATTTAAATTCCGTTTGTTAAGTAACAGAGTGTGGCCATGTAAGGCTTGCTTATAAAACACCATAGAAAAAAATATCTTTAATCTCAAATTTCATTAAATTCTTCTTTTATTCCTTTCTTGATTAAAAGACATTTTGGAACGGGAAAGAAGACTAATAGTTAAAAAATTACCACTAGATTTTTTAGAAAATTAGAGAGAAAACACTGAGAAAGAAGATCCCGTCTTATAAAAGTATTATTTATCGATATTGATTGATTTGTTAAAACTATAGAGTATTTTTAATAAATCTTTTTTATTTATTCGATGGAGTACTGAAATTAAAAGAATGTATTTTTTTTGGTGGCAATTAAATGACAGTAATCCGACTATAACAGAAATATTATAGATAAATCCGTTATTTTTTTAAGTAAACTTTTTTCATCGACAATTAAAAACTCAATAATGTAAAAAATAACCTCACTCAAAGTGAATTTTAGATTCTGTCACAGACAAGACAAACAAATAAAGACATATTCAAAGAAACGCTTTTGAAGCAGAAGTTCAACTTCGATGAATAAGTATAGGAATAAGTGTTTTATTTAAGACACCTATTTCAAATACAAAGTAACACTTTGACATTATTTTACTTTATTTAAAAATCATCATTCTGAGAAAACAAACTCCAGAAGCAATTCAGCTACTGTAATTTTGTCTAAAATATATTTCATCATTTGAAATTAAATTTTGTTTCCATTGAATATGTCATTTAGTTAACTGATTCATGATTTATGAGACAGTTTTACTTTATTAGCCAAGCATCAATAGTTGTCCTCAATTATGTAGATAAAAAAAATGATGTTTATACTCACCTCATCCTGATGATACCAAAATATATATGCAGGAGGCTCGGGACTGAATCGGATACTGCAAGTGAGATTTATAGTACTGCCCATATCTACGTGCAGGTCAGGACCCCCAAGAATCGTTGCTGTTGGAACTAAAAAAGTACGACACAATTTTTTTTACAAAAATTGAGACACAGAGTTAGTTTTTAATACGTAAGATTTAGTTTTAGTTTTAGTTTAGTTTTAGAATAAGAGTTAGTTTTAGCCAGGGCGATTCAAATGAATATTTTGAAGTAGTATGTATGAAAGCAAATGAAAAATACTAACTACTTAGATACTCGAATGACAAAATATAATAGTAACTATAATACTACCAGAAGAAAATATAATATAATTATAAGGGTCAAGTGTCTTTATAACAAAAAAAACCTAGTGATCAAAAAAAAAAGAAATATTTTTGTATGTAAAATTAAAAAAAAATGACTCACCAACTACGTTAAGATTTATGAAATAACTCCTCACGGGTTGCGTAGACACCTGGCACTCGTACATTCCAGCGTCTCGCTGTTGTGCCCATTTTATTTGAAGAGTCCACTCACTCGCTTCCTTGTGGTGGGAGGCCTGAAACCGTTGGTCTGAAGTGTACGTGTAACTACCTACGGTAAGGATGTGGAGATCGCGATGTCTAATCCAGGAAACCTGATGTTTAAAAACATATTTTTTATTGAATAATTTATTACAAAAACGTTTTTGTAATTATAAATACCAATATAAGAAAAAAATAAATGATAACTTTTTGGCATAATTTAAATGACGATTGGTCAGTAACTATAAAACTAATAAAATAATTAAAATGACAAAAAATAATCGTTAATTATGCAGTTAGGTGTCAAAGCTTTAAAATAAATTAACTCAATTAAAAAAAATACATTTTATTACAATTACAACAAAAAATCTATGATAAACCATTATTAATTGTTTATTTATAAGTGTTATAAGTAAAAATGCTTCATTTTGAAATACTCAGTAATCATTATTATAATTGCAAAATTAAAAACTTTATAATTATATCGCACCATGTTAATGTTATTTGAATCAAACCATTTAATTTACTATAATATAATTAAACTGTTAAAAGCATTATTAAAACCAATTGTAATTGTGGCTAGTAAAAACGGTATGTTAAATGCGCATTTTGCTGCAGTTGAATATTTTCATTGTAATATCACGAACAAAATTGTTCTGGTAATGTCTTGAAGATTGAAAATATATAATTCGCAATTAGTGCTTACGCTTTTGTTCCCCAAGTTCCGCACTTTGCAGGTAAGATATGCCGACTTGCCGACAAGTGCAGTGACATTTCTCGGAACGGCGTCGAAGTAAGGGTGGTTATGTGTGGGCGGAGGTTGACTTGAGTAGGCGGAACCACCAAGCAAAGAATTGTAGCCCCCAGACCCTTTGCTATACACTCCAGCTTGCACTGAAATACTCCCTGCAATTAAAAAAATATTTTTATGATTTAGTTGCTGAATTGTTCGATAAAAGTAGTTCTTCTACCAATAACAATACATATATATGTATGTTCCAAATAAAACATTATTATCTGAGATTGAAATACAAAATGTAAAGCTCATTAAATTAGTAACATTGCGTAAGTGTTCTTTTAATAGTGAACTGCTGCACGGGGCTTAAATCTATATCTGTCATATTTATTTTTAAATGTCTGAATTAGTAGCTGTATCTTCGAAAAATTAGTCAGAGTCAGGGTAAATCAGTAAGCTATATCCACTTTATGATTGATTTCACTGTAACAAATATTAATAGAATAAACAATATTTTAGGCTTTTTTTCATATATTTGAAATATTATTTGATTTTTTATATGAACTTTAACATGAACTGTCACCCTCATATTATCTTGTTATCGGGTCAAAATCGGTGCTTTGAGGTGCGGAAGGGTTAATGTTGAGTAATATTATTAGCAAATTAAGAGTTTTTTCTATGCAAAAAGTTTGAAATTTAGCCGTTCAAAAATTTTAAGCCTTGCAAGGGACAGAAAAACATCATAAATAAGGTGCCTGTCACTGAAACATAATATTTTGCTGTATTTGTCAGATTGAACGATACTGAAATGTCAAAGATCGGCAATTAATCCTAGAGTGACGCACTGTGGACACATGATAAGAAAAATAAGCAGATATGCAAACAGTAGAAGAAGAATAAAAAAAAATTGCTCTTAAAATTATATTTTTACGCTTATTATATTAATTATATTATATATAATTATATTTTATTCAAATATAACGTATGCTTAATACATATTAGAAATATGAAACTGTTCATTCATTTCAGTTCAAAACTTGGCCGTTTGTTTGGGTCATATCTCAAAGTTCGCTACCACTTTCAACTCAGATATTATTATATTTGCCGACAGTTTGTTTGATATTGCTTTGTGGCAGAGATTATCAATACTGGTTAAACATTTTATTTTATTTAACAATTTTATATTCAATTGCAGAGACAACACTCAAATAATATCAGTTTTATTTTAATATGAAACGACCGTTAAGTATTACAAAACTTGTAATGGTGACATATTAAATTATGAACTATTCTAACAGTTCATTTTTATTTTAAATATTTATGTTCTGAAAATATAATTTTCATTTCATTATTCCAAGATAGAATATATTCATTTTTATAAATATCGAATTGAAAAAGTCATGTGAAAAGTATGTTCAATTAAAAATACGTAAAGAAATTTTATTTATTTCATTCGTATTTTTAATAATTTCGTTATTTGGTTAATAAAGTCAGATTTAATAATAATAAACTTAAATATTTCTTGAAAAATATACAAAATTCCGGAAAAACAACATATTTATAAAATTTCTTTTATATAACTTTACGGCCAAAGTATATTTGTTTTTATAATTAAAATAAACAAGTCTTAACAGAATAATAATAACATTCCTTTTAAAATAATTTAAATTTTAGCGATATAGACAGCTAAGAATGGTTCAGAATAATTAACATCACACTGTTATATGAACATCTGTTGTGTTAATTATAATGTTTTTTCTCTTAGTATATTGTATATACATTCGAAGTAATGAAATAGTAGAATACTATATCTTATCTTATATATATAAAAAAATGAATGTTGCCTAACTTTCGGTCGCTATGGATTTGAATACCGCTGATCCGATTGCAATAAAACTTTAGACAACAACAATTTAGCTTGCAATTCCGGGAAGGTTATAAGGCATTTTAAAATTAACTAACAGTGTTGAAAAACTTAAATATTCGTAGATTTCAATGCTTTTTACACTGCAGTATAACAAAAAAAAATGGCCGACGTTCGAAAGTATAACATTCGAAATCATATTGAACAGCAGCCATTTTGTTTTGTTATATTGATATTCCATTGTTTGTGTTAAAAATGGAATCCAATGTGAGTGTAATTTTAATAACTTTAAACATCGTCATAATAATTCTATTATATCTTCTTCTTCTTAATATATAAAAATGAATGTTTGTGTATTCTTATTCTATGGGAGCGGTCGGAAAAGTGTGACCCGCGAGAAAATTATGGTAGTCAGCAGAGAAATCTGACATTATTTAAATTTTCTAATCCTACCACCAGAAAAAAATCTTAGACATGGTAATATGTAGATATAAGATTCGTTTGGAGCAAACATTTAAGATACTTAAGACACTCAAAGTTAAATTTCATTTATCCTTAGCAAGACATCAGTTTTGAGGTTCTTTAAAAAGTAAATTCCCTTTGCGTGAAGAGGCGATGAAAATTCTTATTCAATTCTCCACAACATATTTATGCGAAAAAGTTTTTTATTTGTCACAGGAATCTAAACACGGTATCAATCTTGGCTTAAAATGCATTTAGTTAGTATATTTCAAATCTGTCAAATCGTACGGTCTACATTTTAATTTTACTTTTAGATGTGTTTCGTGCATTAGGTGTTTAGTAGGATTGTTTGTTTGTATTTTATGCGTTGCCACACCGTTCATTTTTTTCAATCTTTGACAAACTTTTTGCTTACACTTGAGCAAAGGTCATAGGTATATTAAATTTAGCTTACAGTAAGTATTTATATAAAAATCAATGTTTGTATGTCTGCCATACCATTCATGCAACTTGCGCAAAGGTAATAGGCGTATTACAATTAAATTATAGTAGGTAGCGCGTGTGTCGTATCATAGACAATCGGCAACAAACGTCAAACAGACAGAAAAATAAAGCATGCACTTCAATAAACACAATTAAAACACAAACACTTTCTTTCTTTTAGTGGTATTGCAACGATTGCCGGGTACCGGCTGGTATTATATATTAAAAAGTTTATTTTTACTAGCATTGTGAATGACATGGAAATTGAATATTGATCGATAATTATTTATTATTGATTATTATAAGCATACATAAAAAATCACAAGGTTCAATTTTATCATCAAATTTACCAGAGGTGTGAATATTGTGAATGCTTTTTGTCATTATAGAATATCGAATATTTTTTGATTAATACGTAATTCACTTAACCTCAAACAAATGAAATACTTTTACAATTTTCTTGCCCCATTGCATCATTGCTTTCAGAAAGTTAGTTAATTTAAATAGAAATAAGAACCAATACTTTCTTAAGTTTTTTTATTATTTATGTGAGTAGATAACTGCAAAACGGTCAGAGATAAAGCGTGAGTAAACGTTGTTGACTACAGTTGCGATATTTATGGACTCAAATCTGGGTAGGGATATATATATTTATAGATTTTTATTAAAATTTACTTACGGGCTTAAGAGTAGATTTTTGTCACTCTTACACATTTCTTATCATAAAAGGGAAAATATCAATCGCGGAAAACTAAATATAGACCTTACCCTAGTCCAAATATGTTCAACACTTGGCCTGCGGGCTCATGTGGCTCAATTCAAGGTTTTTGTGGCACTTTCGAGGATTTCAACTTTCTTTATATTTTGTTTTGGATAAAAGAAAATAATAAAAAAATAATTAATTTTAACTAATTTGTAAATAAGATATTATTATATGGGTGGTCGAATGCTACAGCAAGAAATTCGTATGTAGTAATGTAAGTGCTATGCAGGACAGCAATATCCGACTGATCAAGAGAGAGCGAATATAGTGCAGTTCGGAAATATGGAGAAATTCGTTCAATATCCATATGCGTATGCGTATGAACAGTAAACACGTGCTTATAGAAAAATGTATTGCTTACACGAGCTAGTACAGTCTATATATACCGCGGTCACAAAGGTGTGACCTTTCAAAGACATACAATGTTTCATTTGGCCGACCAAATGATTTCATTTGAACACTCTTTCCCAAATCCTATTGTTGTATCTTTACTCTTTTCGAAACATTGAAATTGAGCGATTAAATAACAAGCATTTCTCGTCGATTCATCTAAATACTACGTAAAAGTAAACTTCATTATGAGTATGTGTACTTGAAATTAGGATCGGACACTTTAAATAAAAAATAACAATAAAAGCTGTTATAAAAAAGTTATCTAAAATATAAAATACAATTACAGACACTTTTGTTAGAAATAGAATCTGATAATAAAAAAATTCAAACAATATGATTTTATTGTTTAAAATTATTTAGGTTGAAAATAAAATATATACTCCCAAAGGTGTGTAACTTTATGATTGCTGCGGCTTAAATTCGCGTCCTAAATAGCATTTCGTTCATTATTTACATTAATATAATTTTTTGTCCAAAAACATGAATTATTGTATTCCTTTTGGTCCGTCCTACTCTACCTGATTCTGGAAACAGAAGTCGTTTGTCATTTAACTATAGTGATTTGTTCTCTTCCAAGTTATCCTTGTATAAATCTATCTGAAAACGGATATTGAGTACAGTCAAAAATTGTTTTTTTTTTTTTTTTTTTTAATTCCCTAGGGTACTCAACGTTGTACCCACCACCACCCGCTACGGCTTCACACTCTTTATATAGGGTGTATTCCGTAGCGTAACAACGTTAGTCGTGTTCAAAATATTGCCAGAAATGTCCCGAGAAGAAATTCCTCAAGACTTGGTTGCATGCACTACAGTGTGCAGAAATAAAAATTTAATAATAAATGCATTTGAAAATGTTAGGTTTTATCTATTTAACTCAACTGTTTTTCCAAAAGACGCGGAGAATTCTTTAAATGCCCTATAATTTCCCTTAGTTAACCAAGTCGGCATGACCGACGGGGCCGACAGATCCGACAGATAGTCGTATCGTCTTGAGCAATTTTTCCCGTTCATTATTTAAATCTGGACATTCCCAGAGGATGTGATCAGCATCCTGAATCATATATCCGCATTTACATTTAGGACTATTTACTAACCGGCCAAGCTGGAAGAGCTTGGCAGCGAAGTAACCGTGGCCAGTTATGAATTGGCTGGTCCAGAAATTAGGAGTCAGGACTTTGGTTATCTCCATTCGCCATTTAACATTCGGAAAGAATTTAAAAGTTTGCCTCCCCTTTGAAGATTTCTCCCATCGAGCCTGCCAAACTTTCATTGCAGCTTCTATCGCCACACTGCGCGCTGCAATTCTATGAGCTTTAGAATTGTAAGGGTCTGGTCGAGGAGGAGGCAGTAACTGAATTTCTCCCACCTGGGACTCGACACCTTTGTACAGCATTACTGTTGCGCCTCTAACTTGAATGTGCAGGTCCAACGGAAGTATACCAGCCAAGACCGGCAATGCATCCGTAGACGAGGATCTGTATGCTTTGGTTAGGGCTATCAACGCACTGCGTTGTCCACTTAGAAGTATTTTCTGTATCGAAAGAACGGTGCATCGTTTGTACCATGTGCTAGCGGCGTAGCTAGCAATCCCCATGTATATGGCATCGTAAGCGATTTTAAGGGCACTAGATCTTAAGCCCCAATTTTTACCTGCTAGGCGTGAGATTGAATAGAAGGCAGAAGTAGCCTTGCTCACTGATGTCTTGGCATGGTATAAAAAAGAAAGTCTGTCGTCTAGAATAAGACCAAGGTAAGTGACCTTTTCAGAAACTTTAACCGTCGTAGTTCCCATGCGTATAGTGGGACGTCTTTGTCTACTTAGGCCGACACCACCCTTGAGAAATATAGCTTCAGTCTTTTTGGGAGCGAAGGACAGTTTGTTGGCGTCGCCCCAAGCTAGGATTGATGAAAGCGCCTCTTTTGATGTTTTTTCTATACCCGCGCGACTATTTGCACTTACTAAAAGTAAGGCATCGTCTGCGTAGGCAAAAATACTGCAGTCAGGTGGAAGAGAGATGGACAGAATATCATCAAATAAAATGTTCCACAGCAAGGGACCAAGAACGGAACCCTGTGGACAGCCCATTGTGGTGTTTCGTTTTACAATCTGTTGTCCATTTTCATATAGAATCGATCTGCCATTGAAGTAGCTTTGGATTAAGGCATAGACATAGACTAAATGTCTATGCCTTAAAAATTGGCATTATGAGAATATAGTTTTGGGACCGGGTAATATGTTATATGGTTAATAACAGAAGTACTTGTCATGCATGGTTTATTGTATTTATTCGCGTCAGTAAATGTTTCGTTTTTAAAGGGAAAAGAAAATATTTTTTGAGAATATTTTAATTCAATGTGAATTGAAGAATTGAAGGAATGCCACCGTCCTTCACAGTAAAATTGCAGGTTGACCTAATAAAGGTACTACTATAAACTTGTCTAAAATTTTACTACGCTTATCAGAAATTGAAATATGGCTACGTAGATAAGCTTACAACAAGTTTGTTTCTAGAAACCTCCATAATGCTCATTTATTTATGACAGCAGTCAATTTGTTTCCGCGAGCTTCCTTCCGAGGCTACTTCCGCCCCTTTTTGCTATTATCGTCCGTGGCTGGCCTATTGGTTTAGTTCCATACACAGATAGGGGTTCCAAGTTTCATCAGCGGAAAATTTGGAAGACTTAAGTTTCGATGAAAATTAATTCAGAATTTGATACAAAGAGGCTACGGTATTATTGGATCCATAAATAAACACAAATGCGTGCTTGCATAATATCAGCGAAGTTGAAACAATATAATGTCGCTAAAGTACTGTATTTACGTATAATAGATACGAGAAATCTAGTTATTATATGTAATGTGAATAGTTATCTGGGAGATTCAATGTATTTGTGAAATTTTAACGGAAAATATAATTTATTATCATTCACTATCGAAATAAGTTTGTTCTATTAATTGTGTCAAAGTAAAACAAAAAAATATACTTATAATGATGTTTATCACAAAGAGCATAAATTTCAGAAACATTTAAATCTAAGTTATAAAGAACGTACGAAAAACTTAACAGAATGAACATTATAAAAAAGATCTCTTTGTAAAAAGTTTTAACCAGAATGTATATCATCTGGCAGGTCAAAAGCATTACTATTTCCGTTAATTATTTATACCCAAGTGTACCCAGATTACGTAAACAGTTTTGTAGTGGCCATGTACTCCGAGTTTTTTTATTTTATTAACATACTCTACGTTTTATGATAAGCATGCGGATTATGATTGTATTATATGTAAACAATCGTAATAAAAATTTGATAAATAAAAATTATTACATTTAAATCAACTTAATTTGTTGTCACAGAACATTAAAAAATAATATTTCTCATAAACCTAACCGTCAGTTAAGGTCATAAATGAAATTCGGTTTTATGTATAAACAGGATTGCGAATTATTTTCATGGTATAATAATAACTCACGTATCACCCGATCCGCTAGGATCTTCTGGAATTTACAGTAGTAATAAAACTGTCATTTTATCTCTTTATACCTTGAAAATAATAGGACGATGTAGGAAATCAGAACGGTGACTGATATTAAAAAACTGTCTTAAAAAGACCATTTCGTCAAATGATATAAAAGATAAAGCTACCCTGACATAGGAATTATTCATAACGGTGATTTTTTGTTAAAATATATTAAACAGTATAAACTTCTTTTTTCAAGTAACATTATCTTGATTCAGCTATATTATTAATTAATAAGGTGAAAATAATATTTTATTTAGTGTAGAGAATTATCATTGTAAACAATTTTAAGCGAGTATTTTATAACGGCCAATTAACACTTTTAGGTTGTTCACTGTAAATAATTAGAGGAAAGGTGTAATATTAAAAAAACACCTTTTAGTATATATTTCACATTTATTTAAAATTATCAGATTTATTAATAATCAATTAAGTGTCTTATTATTTATATTTAGAATCTTTATCAGTACATATATTCCATGCATATATATAAACAATTGTTTGCGACACCCTTAATAGTTAAAATTGAATGTATACCTTTTTTTGAATGTACACTATTACTAGTTGAAAATGCTCGTGAGGAAAAAAAATGATACTGATAATATAAAACAAATGTAAAATTAGTTCAACAAGTGTTTTATTTTTTGAAAGGTACTAGTTAGTGTTTATAGTAATGGTAAAACGTAATGCGGATATTATTACGTACTAACTACTAAGTATGTTTCAAACGTTTGCCATGATACGAATTTTCACTATGACAACAGATTTTGAAGTTAAGATATCGAATTTATATATCGTACCAAAGTATTTTATTGTAAATTATATCTTATTTTGAATAAAACTTTGTGTATAGCAATATTTTTTTTACTCTAGCGTAGTAAGCAAGGAAACCGATATAATTTTTTAATATAATTATTTTCAACTTTAGCAGCGACAACGAATTCATAGCACGCAAGTCTCGCAATTAGCCGAGTAATTATTTCTTGGTTTTTACACGATTTTTTGGTTGCTTTAATTTTAAAAAAATGTTGAAAAATACATATTATTGTTAAAAATATCACTAAATGTCATAAACAACCTAACTGCTATCGCAGATTCGGAACAAAATATGTCAGTGTTCATCTAAAAAAGTTGTGGATTGGTTATTGAAAGATCGTTGAAAGTGTCATTTTTAGAGAATCAATACTGATGAAACTTTGGATTGGAATTATTTTACGATATGTAGATTTCAATTATTTAAAAAATCATATATCATATATGCAGATGTAAATTTTAGCACTGAAGTATAATACAACATTCGTTCATTACCACAATGCTATGATTGATATTAGTAATAATAATAGCATCGCAATTTTTTTTATGGCCACTGCCATCTTAAGTTGAATATTGCCATAATAATTTGACATTTTTGAAGGCCATATTTTATTTAAGTACTTACAAACAAGCCCTATTTGAGACACATGCCATTACTCTTCCACTATAAATTAAGTTATAAGTAGGCAGTCGGTAGGCTTCTCTCTCCAGGGTAAATCGAACTCTTGCAAGTAATCCCTATCGGTTGTTAAAACAAATTTTAACTAGCATCGTAAATCAAAATGAAATTGCGATAAAGCGGATTACTTCATTTGATGTATTGTACTTTATATGAAAGCACAAGGTACTTTGAAAAAAGCTTTAGGATATTCTATAAGCTTTTAAATAATCATTATTCAATACTTTATTATTAAATGTTTATCAAACGGATGGAATAAAATCGGTTTTATTTCATAAAAATAAGTGAAAAAATTATAAAAATAATAAAACTCAGCTGAAGTTTCAATGACTATTTCAAACATTGTGTTTCTTCACTGTCAAAAAAAAATATATTCCCAATAAAAATGTTTTGTAACATTAGTTATACTCTACTACACCCATCCTTATGATGTAAGACTGCATTGGTCCATTCATTGCGGACTTTGTGCTGTACATTTTTGTATGATTGCTTTCCTGTTATTTCATTCGGCATTATTTTTCTATACATAGATACATTTATATAAAATTAGCCAATTATCATTTTAAATGAACTATTGTACACCGTATAGGAACAAAAGGTTTTGTTTTTTAACTCTCGCGGCTCGGAGACTAGAAAATATTTCTTTGCCGATGGGGGTCGTTTAGGGACTCCAGTGGTTTCTTTATTATTGGCCTTATTCTTATGAATTTAAAAAAAAAAATAGTCTAAGGGCTTTAAAATATCTCACTGCATCATTCCTCATACATTTTTTTTCATAAAAATCCGTGGTTTTTTTAATAAATAATCATATTTTAAAATGCGCGTAAAAAAGACGCCATTCCAGTACAAATATGAATTTGCAACTGATGCGTTCAGCCCAGTTATCTTACGAACGATCGCTAATAAGCGGGCGCTTATCTCTTTATCGCATACTCGCGTTATCGCGTATTTATATAAACTACAAAAGGTCCAAAAAACTATGATATAAGAATACCCTAATTATAAACATTCATTTTTTAATGAATTTTAAAAAACAATGCAAACTAGCTGATTGAAATCAAATTGAGTGTTATTTAATTCATTGGGTCAATCAATACATTTTTATTTTCATAGTTAAATTATATTATTCAGAACATCTATAAAATTATTTAATAGAGTGAAAATATCTCAAAAAATCGTTTTATCTGAGATGTATTAAATGCATCTAAATCAGTAATGATCAACTTGTTAAATGGATAGGCGATATATTTTTGAATATTAGTATAATGTAAAGATTAAATAATAAAAAAATATGAAAAAATATTAGATACGAACAAAACATTTTTCAATCGATACCTTAAACTTGCTGTCAGTAAACTGCTAAGGAATCAGACGGCTTCAAATTCAAGACTTTTCAGATTTAATTTTATATTTTTGATCGATAGCTACGGTTTATTTTTTTTTAATCTTTGTTATAATGTAAAATATTTTCCAAAAAATAGTAAAGAAATGCTTATATCAATGTGGAATGTATTTATACTTTTATATTAGTTATCAGTGAAGTGTAAAATACAAGAAAAAAATATTCAGTCAGACAATAGAATATTACTTAACAAGTTATTATGTTTCCTAAAAAGTAATATTTCCCAAGGTATATTGGTAATAAATAAATGTTAAAAACATAGATTTTATTTATAATTGATGCTTACATCATATAGTTATTTGAAAAAAAAACAATTTAAGTTTAATCAAGATTTATATTTAATTGTGATCAATAGTAATATAAAACAGTAATTATTTTCTTTTGAATTGAGAAGGTTTCAAAGATTTCTTTGTTTATATTTTTCTGACAAGCAATAAGCGGTAAAGAACGTTTTATTTTAAGGGCTTTTCGTTAAATCAGCGGTCGTTCATTTTCCCTCCCGCCCACTAGTGAGCAGTTCCAGCTAATGTTAGGCGGCAGAGGTTTTCGTTTGTTTTCCCTTTTTAGAATCAGATTAATTTCTATCAACTTACTTCAAAATAAAAATTGTCAGTTACTTTTAAAAAGGATAAATTTATTTAAAATAGATTTTGCGCTAGTAAACGCTGCTTCTACGAATATATAAATAAGGATTCATCAAATACTAAGTAAATTAATAAAAAAGGTAATTTTTATAAAACTTCCCTCTATAATAAAATCTTCACACCCACTCTAAATTTGAATACTGTCGCAGACTAGCAATACAAAAATACTTCAATTTTGACCCACCTTTGGGTAAAGGTTCTTTAGGACTGTTATAGATCTTATAAGGTTTGCTAGAGCGATCTTGTCGGTAGGCTAACGACTGAGGTGATAAGTGAAAACTTGTTAATATGATTAATTGCCAACACGAGCACAACTCCCGAGATACGTGTCTCGCCTACAAAGTGATAACAGTCTCCAGAATAATACGATTACTTAGTTGATATTACAAAGAAGATTCTGTTTTTTTCCAAAACAAATTTAGCATAAACCAACTGTAGAATTGTGATTGCTGGTAAGATTTTGTTTTTGAAGAAACTGAATAATAATCTCTTTATTTTCATTTCATATTTACGACGTCGAATGTTTTAAATGAGTAAACTAGGATGATCATGTTCAGAACTTTTATTCTTTAAAAAATATTTAAAAAAATCGTTATCTTTTATGATAATTAAAAGTCTTGTTTTATTTCTTTTTGAGATGCCATTGCCGACATGGAGTTGTAGAGTTTATTTATTTTTTATTAATATACAGATACGAAGAAAAAGATGATACCAAAACAAGAGGTAGTTTTGATTTGATCTTTGAATTTTAAATTTTAAATAATGGACTTATTAATGGAGTTTTTCATGAAAACGCTTAGCTTCCATTACACATTAAAAAAAAACAAGTTATTTGAGTCCCTGCTCTTTGTTTTGCTTCCATTTAAAAATGGTATTTTCTTATGGTTTATCTCGTATTTTTTAAACCATGTCGTTCTTAATGTAAAGCATATGAATATATGTTTGCTCCGATGCTTATTACTCAGTCAACTTATCTTTTATTGGAGGCAGTAGAAGGATAGTTTTAGGAAAATACTAGTAGTAAGCTTATCATTCTTTCCATTTTTTTTATAATTGGAAATGAAAAGAAAATTCAGGCATCGATGCCTTCCAAGACGAATCCATAAATCGATCCAGAATCAATATTTTTTATGATATAGTTTGATTTAAAAAATCCTCAAAACAATACACCACGTGTTACGCGCATAGAGAGAAAATAATATACTAAGTAGAACTGACAAAATTATTAAGTATAACTAAGTGTTTAAAGGTTATTAAATTTCAATAATGTAATAAGGTCCAACGTAGTATCATGCCATTAAAATGTCACCACACGCGTTGGCAAATGTTTTAGATGTGTATGCATCGGTTGCTTTATTGTTAATGTTGCGTAAAGTTGAACTTAGCCCGGGACTCTGCAATTTAAATGAGTTGAGATTTTGTGTAGAGGATATTATCTTCATTCGCCCTTTTACACTTCATTTTAGGACTTGGGATCTGTGGAAATAATACAGTCGACTCGAGTTTTATTGAATGAAAAGTTAAGCGGAAGAAAAGTTTTGGACTTCATTTCGATTTACCCGAGTGAGCTAAAACAGACCAAAGATTTTAACAGTTGCGAGGTCAATTTGGTTTCGAGTTTTCACATTAAAATTTTATAATTGTATGGTATTAGAAATGAAGCTATTGAACTTTATATTTTTATCAAAGATAATATAAGTATTTAAAGAGAATTAAATTTTCTGGAGAATTTGATAGTAATTTGATTACTTGCATGGCAGTGGCCTTGAAAGTTATAGTGCATTATGAAACTATTCAACAAAAAATAATTAATTTTCATCACAATTAGGTCACAAGAAAGCAACGTAAGGCTATTGAATTTCAAGAAATTTACATGAAATTTCATATTCCAGGACCACGTAGGAATGCTTTCTGCTGCCACATGAAAAAGCGTTTCTTTGTTACACGACATAATAGAAAATTGCAACTGCAAGTGCAATAAATATGCAGGAAAGACATTCCTTTTGCACCGCATAAGCGTGTTCAAAATTTTATGGAACCAAAACTAAAAAGTCAGCCACAAAGAAATCAATCGGAATAATGCTTTGAAATTCTTAAAAAACCTTGATATATACATATTAAAATAATTTATGTATAATTGAGAAATGCTCCAAAGTGGTATTTTTCAATACGAAGATTAATTAATAACGTTTTTTATGTGATATATCGTCTTGTGTTTTTACAATCACACATAAAAAAATCTTTTTGTGTATATAAACACCATGTTCATATTTTAAAAATATATATTATATGGTATAGTAGTATAACATACCTTAGTTTTTTTCTTTCTTGTTACAAATATAAATCACTGTTATTTATAATGGAGATTAATATACCTTTCAGCTATAGTATTATAAAAATAAGCTTTTCTTTTCAATATCAGTGCGAATAAGAAAATACTATTCGAAGCTTTTTTATATTAAAACAAAAGTAGCGAACGTAACATACACATAGCAAACTAAGCACAAACTTTGACAATTACTCCCCAGAAAAGCTTTACTGGACTTTCCATTACAATCAATAAAGGCTTTCGTACAGAGATACAAATAAACAAAAAAGTTATATTCACTTGTTTCAAAACAGTTATTCGTAATATGAGATTACAAAAATTTATAATAATATAAAAAAACATATCTGTCAATGCTTGTTTTGCATTTATTTTCATTATTATTCATTCAAATCAATGCTGTTGTATTATTAGTATTACACTTTTAGGGCGTTTACTGTCAATACTTGGTGAAAAGTCATTATATTTTTTAAAAATACTCATTCGTGCTAGTACTTTAATATGATCAGGACCGGTTTTTCTCATACAAAATAAAAGTGGAATTATTACAAATAAATATTTTTTTTCTTGAACAGAACACGTTTGACTGCATATACTACTGACAGTGCTGACTTTTGAAAAAAAAGTTGGGTAGTTATTTTTAAAATTCTAATAAATTAGCGCTTATTTTTTTTTTGCGAGATTAATGCCCACATTTATAATATTATTTTCTGTTATTAATTATTTATTTTATGATATTAATTTACTAATATGATCTGATTTTTTAAAAATATTTAACTTCAGCGCTGTATTCAGTATTGTCTACTTATTTACAGAATCCATACTGGCAAAAAAAATGAGTTTTAAATTCAGTTTGTTTTTTTGATCGGCATTATATGTTATTTTTTCAATTTAGACTAGTATCAACATATTTATTTTTCTACCTCTTGCTTTTTATTCGTCTCACTATGTTTTGTATCTTTACTCACCCAATTGTTTTTTTTGTCGATCTTGTTTCTAAATTATTATTTTTTAATTTGGATACAATTTCATTTGTTTTCTATTCTCAATTCCATCAGTGAACACTTTTTTTGAAAATTATTTGAAAACAATTACCCCAACTTTATTCTAAATATACTGTTTGTATACTCAAGCTCAAATGGCCAACAGTATACTGTAGAATAGAGGATTTATTAAATAAACTTAAGCTGTACAAAATGAAACAAAACTTCGATACAACTTCACACTCTAAAATATTGCTAGGTGGTTTTGTAATGCGGTGTAATTTTTCCACTCTTTGTTTGCTCAGTCGTAAAAATATATAGGTGCTGCTCAGTGGAATTGTACGTGCTTGAAACACATCGTATTTGAAGCCATTGTGATATGGAAGAACAACATTTCTCGTAGATTTGTACGATTTCATTTTTTGTGCTCATCATTACTTTGGTCATGATATGATACTGTAAGGCAGTTACATCCAAAAGATTTTTGAACGAATATGATTGCGAAAAAAATATCCACCATAATCTTTTGTTATAATATCGTTTTAACTAAATCTCACCTGTTGAGCAATAAATTGCTACTTAAAAAAAGGCATCAGTTTATGCAATTAAATATTATATTTAAATTCATTTATACAGATCTTTTAATTGATCACAATATTAAATTGCACCCTAGAACAACGCCGTCATAACCCCAGAGTAATTTAATTTTTAATTATCTTCATATAAGTTAAAACGTTAAAAGTAGCTATATTTTTTAAAATTTGTCTAAGGCATAAATATTTTTTAAAAAAACCTGGTCTTACGTAGTCACCATTTGACCACGACAGTTTTTTTTATATTTTCAAATTATTGAGATTGAAATACAGTGGTATTTCGTATACATTACAAATATTACTAGCCAAAGACAAGGCAATCTTAAATTTTCATAATTTCATTCCAGGCAGTTGATTTGGCAATCACATGTAAAAACCACCATTTTATGGTTTGTGATGGTGTTGTAGAAGTGCGACTTGTTCTAAAAAGCTATTGATTCAATAATAAGAGTATTTAATAATCTTTTCACACTATAAATAATATTTATGTATGTTTATATATTTTCATTTTTACCAAAGTATATATTATTTATTGTTTCTACTGGTATCATGGATCAAAAGTAACATAACCCAATGGCTTAGTCTGAGTTTAAAAAATAGCTATGGTTCTTTGTAAAAAAAAAAAAACATAATTCAAAGTATAACAAAAACAAAAATATGTACCAAATTAAACATCTAAATCAATAAATTTGCTATTCCACTTGACGGAAGATGGTTCTCGAATAAACAAACACGTTAAATTAAATTACCTTAAGAAACAACACCAGAATCAATTATTTTTAATTTAATTAAAAAAGTTGCTGTTAATTTCAAATAAATCTAAAATTTTCCGTCAATTTAAAATATGAATTAGTATTGTATTTAATGGTTGGTTGATATAAAATGTTATAAAAAATATTTTTTTATTTCTACACTGGCGTTGCATATAAAAAGGACACAAAAGTACCGAATGGTAAAAACTGATAACCGGAAAGCCTGAAAGCTAAAATACTCTAGTCAGCCTCATGGACTATGGATAGATGTATAGTGTTGAGTTGGGCGTAAAACAGAGTTTAAGCTACATTCTTGTAAAACAGAATTGTCTATTTGGGCAAAACTTTATGCAAATTAAATATATTAAAAGTGAGTTTAAGTGATTATGATTATTTAGGAGTGATTATGGTATAAATTTAATTGATGAAACTAATAATAAAAAAGTATTTTGTAGTATATGGATTTTGAAATAAATAGATTATCAGTTATTTAATGGCCGACAAGGAATTGATACCAGTTTTTTATTTGTAATTCTTACCAACCAATTCTTATTTTTGAAGTAACTTCCGCATCTAATTTTAAGCACTTAGAAAGATATAAGAATTTAATATTTCAACTGAAGGTGCTTAATGAAGTTTCAATATTAAATTTAAATTGTTCAAACCATGTACATTTACACAAGTTTTGTCACTAACGACCAGGGTTTTGCCTTTCGGCATCTTTAGGCGTTCAAGTGCACGTATGAACTTGAACTGCTCAATTTACCGAGCGTCAGTTCAATTAAAATAATCCGTGCACTCGAACGCCTGAAGAAACTCGGGTCATTAGTGAAAAACTTGTCTGAATGTACATAATTTGAACGATTCAAATTATGTACATTCAATTAATCAAAATGATTAAGCAAGATTGATAACAAATATCCCACAATTACTGCAATTGAAATTAACAATTTCAATTTTTTTTTGTTTTATAAAATATGAAAACATATAACAAATATTATCGTTTTTAAAACAAGCCAGTAAATTAAAAAAGAAAATCTTAAAAGTTTGATTATATAGCACATTCGATTTAATTTTACTGGCTTATAGAATGTTTTTAATTACATCTCAAGCACTTCAAAAAAATCGTTGGTATATATATGCTATTGATCAAATAAAACATTGTTTAGTGAACATTCTAAAAATGTCTTTGATATTACTCTCTTAAGAGCCTGCCAAGTACGTTTTTAGTGATGATTACGTCGACGAAAGGAAAAAAATAAAAATGTCGCTCGTTCAATAATTAGCTTAGCTACAGCTTTTCTACCCGGACTAGAGTAATTGCATAAAAGGTTGAGTGCCTTTAAATTAGATATTTGCCGCCTTGTTTTTGCCATTTATCCTTTTCGGGGCTCAATTTATTTGGTTCACAGGGTAAAAATGGTCCCATATTCTAGAAAACCCGTTTTGTCAATTATACGTCGCAGCAACAATATGACAGAATAAAAATATGACTTGGCTCCGATTGAACTTAGGTGCCCATGGTCACAATAAAATTTTATTTTGCGATTTTATATTAACATTAAAATTATATAAAACAAGTGAATGATTTTTCTGCAATATTTATATTGAGCTTAAAGTGACGACTCGTTGTAATAAATATGAAAAATAACATTGTTTTTATTTTTTAACAGTGATATTATTAATGAGATTGCATACAAATACGTCACTGTCTTTTATGATATCCCTAAAATATATATTTTTAAAAAATGTTGTCCCTTCGTATTTATATTGTATAAGGGTGATTATTTATCATTTTGTTACGTTAATTAATATTGCATACATGTAAAGTGTATCATGATAAAATAATACACTTATTTAATATTGATAGAAATTGTGAGAAAAAATAAAATTATTTCCTCGTTTTTTTATCATAAAATATTTTATCTTGCTGTTTATTAAACTGAATTGCGATGAGAGTACTGAATGCTTTTGTTAATTGTTTATAAAGTACTTTGCAAAAGGTATGTTTTCTCTCGTGCATTTGGTGGTATAAATACTATTTTGGTCTAAAATATTCGCGCACAAGTTGGAAAAATTCGTATGTTACCTACGATAAAAGGAAAAAAAGTTCGTTCACATTTTATTGACATTTATGCATGGCATGTTTTTTGTTTTTGTTTTAAGCTTTTATGTTTCTAAAGGTTTAATAAAAGTCAAACGTACGCATTCAGTTTGTAAAAAAAACTATACAAGTACATTTTATTTTAGAAACTGTATTAGTCAATGTAACAATTAATTTAAATTGTAATATTAAAAAGACATTATTTTTAATAAAATCGAAAAAAATCTTTATATTATATTCGTTAACATTATTATGAATATTACCTACATTAAATCAGTTTTTAATGTAGCTTATTCTGTTATGGTAGTATATAAATAATATTTTTTTCAAATATTTTTTTTCTCTCAATATGTTACTTTGAAATTGAATACATTGATAAAATTGCTTATTGAAAGGAATCGATAAATACTTTCTTCAATTCGTTGTTATTATAATATTTTGTCAGGTGCTTAAAAAACAACTACAAAATATCTGTATCTAATAATTAAATGATTTAATAGGAGGCAAATGTTTAAGTGCAAAAAAAAGTGCACAAAAATCTATGCAAAAGTCGAATATAATATTTACCCATATTAAAACATTTGTGTATATTGTTGAGTACATATTTGGGTTATATTATTGTTTCCATAAAAACATTCCACTGTAGCTAAAGGTATGGCAATTTTTAGTCAATAGTAGTAAAAAATACCAAACACGTGGACAATAAAGAAAATGAGGTCAACAAGAAATATTTTGTTGATTTCATTATGATAAAATTTATCCAAACAATATTATCGTTAAGCTTTGTATAAACTCTTTCGTAAATATGTAAATAAACTTAATGTTTGTAAAATGATGAATAAGAAAATATTTTTCTTTAATGACTGTGATATTTAATTGTTATGACGAATATTTTAACATTATCAACAAAATACAATTTGTTTAATTACTCTACTTTAAAATATATGAAACGTAAAAGAAGAGCATTTTAACTGAAATTTTATTTCTTATTTTACTATAGTGCTTAAGTTATTTTACATATTTTATTAATATTATTTAACATTTTTTCATAAAATTCAATTATATCTTGGTTTAAAAGCGGTACATAATAGTTTTATTTAAAAAAATGAATTTGTTTTTTTATATTTTAATGTACGTACGAAAACTAAGAATTGCCTCTTAGAAATAAAAAAATCAAAAACAGAGGCTCGAAGGAAAAAAGTCAGTGCTTCAAGTGACTGTTCAATATAAATAACATAATATTACTATCTAATTTACATTTGCTGTTGCTTTAATTAGATAAGAAAATTGTAAAAAAACATGTTTTTTTATAAAATATAAAAAATATTTTAATGTTTTACTTTATTTAATTGCATAATTACAATTGGTTATTTAAACATATTTAACACACCAATTGTCTGTTTAAATTTTTAAAATCTTTATTCCCACGTTACCTACATTTTACCTACTTATTTTAACCTAGAAATGATGTAATATCTGAAAATTGTCGGTTTCGAAATGTTTAGAGGTATAAGGCACGCATAATATAGTGATACATGTTTATTAATATTTCAAGTTCCCTTTTTATTTAAAATTCATCCAAACAACAAACTTTCTATAAGAATTGATTGTAACTCGTTGGTCAACCTCTCAAATATTAAGTATAAAAGCATTGGGCTGGAGCCGGACTGGTGACAAACTCTCGCATTCCCCAATTTTGGGATCGGAAGTTTACGACATCAATAAATTTGGGTAGAAATCCATGAATTGATTGAAAAGTCATTTTATCAAAGTGTCCACACTAGAAATCGAACCCGTAAGGACCATAACCGAAGATAAAGATGTTGACCAATAGATAACGTATCCGATCAAATAACACTAATCGATTATTTTCATTTTCATTTTCATTTCACACAAAAATGCTTGTGGAATTCCTTATTCGATGAAATAATAATTTTGATTTGCATTTTTTATAACATACGAGACGATCACAAAAAGAAAATTTAAAAGACTTTTTTTGAATGTATATATTAATATTTTACAAATTCGAATCTCAAAATAAGTAACGTGTATAAAATATATATATAAAATATTTTGACAAAAAATAATAATCAGTTAACCAAATATATTATATTTAATACATATACCCATATACTACAATCCTTTACTTTAATTTAAGTAAATAAAAAGTTGCCATATTTAAAAAAAATATGTAATATTAAATATTTAAAAATACAGGATTATTACAGTTAACAATAAAACCCTTCGAGTTAATACTAATATGAAAAGTGTTTTTTTTTACTAAAGGCTTGTTAAAACGTTTGCAACATTATAACTTATCGTACTTAATGTGACATTAACTTTCTACGAAGAAAATGAAATGGTTATGGAAATTCTAGTCTTTCAAAGTAGAAACTATCCATTAAAAGCTCTCAAGGCGAGTACCTTATTATTCTTATCTCGAAGAATAAAATGCAGAAATTATTTTCTTCAACAGTGTAGAAGATTTTTTGCAAGACTTTTAAGGACATAAAACTTTTCCAGGTCGACGGGTCGGTCCCCAGTCGCCCGAAAGCGCCTGCCCGGCGACTGCGAAACAAACTAAGGTTACCTCTGACTTTGCAGCTTACGATAGTTTTAAAATATTACATTACTCGATTACAACACATAAAGATTTTCTTTATAAAATTATTTTATCATCTGATTAATAATATCTTTTGACGCTTCACTTCAATATAAATAATCCATAATATAACATGTAACTCTTTTACGTCTTATAAAATTACTATATTTTTAATGCAACAAATGATGGTCGTTGAAGAATTCCATGAGTGACAACATAAGCGTATATTGTACTAAAGTGATTTTGTAAAAAAACTATTCAACTACTCAGATAACATGTGTACAAATATGTAAGTAGAATTATTAAAATAAACTGAAAAGCGCTATTTTTGTAAGATTGATATTATCTTCTTACTTAAGGGATTTCTACAACGTTTCTATTATTTTCATATAGAAAACGTTTATAAACAGAATAACAGCTCAGTAATGCGATGTTATGTAAATTTATTTTTAAAAGCGTGAGCTACTGTATCCAATTATCTCAAAAATATCAGAAATCGTATTTCAGTGACATAAAAGATTAACGACTTTCATTTGCTTATTGACAGCCCTTGATTTACACTAACATGGAAGGAGGAGAAAATTTATAACTGCCGTCCAGGACTGTTCGCTCTACTTTGTGTAAGTCGTGTATCGGTACAGAGTACAGTTCACCGCTGCTCGTTACTTTTGTTTTATCTTTTAACTCTTTGAATAATTCAAGTAAGTGACTGCATGCTGTACATTTTTATTCTGATGCGTCTGAAAATGTTATGACTCAGTATTTAAAAAATATATAATTTCGTAATATTATTTCTCTGTAATGTTATGTCGAAGTACCTATATTAATATAAAATATTTTATATAAAAAAATCATACTTTAGTTAACATAAGCGCATAATACCTTCATAATCTGTATTTTTTTAGTAAGCTAAGATAACTGAAGGGCCAGTAGAACTGTTAAAAGGGTACTCATTTAAAAAACTAATTAGATTTAAAAATTTAAACATGCAAAGCTCTGCCCAGCTTATCTGAATTCATTTTGGGATTTTTTAAATATAAAAATTATTTTTCTTACAATTACAAAAAATACAAATTAGTATTTTACAAATCACTGTTTTTTAAACATCAAAATTATGAGGCAGATTATTACAAAAAGGTTTTTTTTACATATATGGGAGCTTTGTGCAACATAAATTGTTTTTTATGAGACGTTATTTAAATGCCTCTTAGTTTTTGTCATTTTGCAACTAGTGCTGTAGATTGATATTAGCCTTTAAGCTGCCGTAGATAATTGATAGTAATTACCTAGCACGCCGGCTATAATTTGCACCTATCAATTTAATTAGTTATTGACAAGAAAACTCGTCTCTGGCGTGTTAAGCATGATTTTTTTTACGAGATATCTCGTCTGTGGCAACCATCGAGTAAATAATACACTTAAATATCTTAACTTTAAAATATCTTTGAATCTAGAAAATACCAACGCGTATTGTCTTTACAAGTAGATTGACACAAAAATATGATTCATTTTTTTAAGCCGTGATCCTAAGTGAGATCACCGAAACAACAATTCATTTCAATCAACCTTACATTACAAAGAAAAACTATTTAATTTAAGTATATTTTATATGCACTGGTATAACTCATTTGCATTTATTGAAATACAATTTGAAATGATGCATTTATTGCTGAAAATCTTTAAAAAATAACTAATGCAATATTGTACAAATATCTCAAACATTTATACTTTTTCAAAAACAAATAATCGTTGTAAGTAGCTGTTTTTCATAAACAGACATTCTTTAGTAAAAATATTGTGTTTTCCATTGACGGCTTTTTTGATGTTTTAACGTCAACTTTTCTCGTCAGTAAAATTCTGAAATGAATAATCCCATGAATGTGGACAACTCGAATTCGTCGTTAAAAATATTCTCTTCTCCTAACATATATTTCAAACTTTCTAGCAGTATATTGATTATATACCCAGTGTATTCGTTTAGTCGTATAATTTAAGCTTTGGTCTCATGAGAGCTCTATAAATACAACATCAAGATTTTAAAGAGCTTTTTATTTACATATATAAAATATTCCTACTTATATCAAAATTTCTACTTAGTTTTTTACAATATATGCAATTTTTTTTTCTTTTGTTAATATGTTAATCATTCTTTAGTTGTCATTGGGAGTTTTTTGTATATATCAAAGATCTTTCTTTTTTATTCGAGATAATGCCACAGCAAGATTTTGGGATAAACCATGTGCTTTTATAGATTTAAGAATCAATCAAACATAAATTTGTAGCGTTATTTTTTCTAGTGGGTTTAAAAAAACAGTTTTCAAGTCATTTGTAAATATTCAAAATTTACCTAGTGTTGCAAAACAACTCGAAAAAAAATATGAAAAACTTTTAAGTTAACTTTAGAGATACTTTTGTAAACTGTGCAAAAACACAATCACGTTATCAAGTTTGAAAACACTATAGAATAACATGAATTCGATGCGGAAAAATTACATTAACTCAAGAAAATATTTTATTTTAATGTACGCAAAACTAATATTTCTGACAAAGATTTTTACTACATTGGTTTTGTAAGAGAGCATTTTTAATAGCTTAAAATGTTGACATGCTTAGTGAAACTTTGGGCATGCATATTGCAGTGATCACTTAGATATAAAACACAGAACATTATATGTAAAAATGTTAAGAAAAAAAATATTCTTTTAAAAAATCCAACATGCCATAGTTATAGCACAAGAGTTATGAATTTACCCTTTTCATTTGAATTCATAGATTTAATGTCATTTAAAATATTCCGTGAGTTTCTGAGTGTGTTTTACCTCTTTTGGCAAACATAGGACGTAGATAGATAAACGTGCTTGTTTTACGAGATTCTACAATGCCACAAGATTGACGTGGTTGGCCAAAGTATTTATTCTACCTGAAAGATAAAGCACAAAGAAAATCTTCATTTTTCATCCCATCACTTGTCAAAAGAAAAATTTCTATGAAACGTCGCGTACAAAAAAAAATGGATGGATTTGATGTAATGGAGAAAGTCTGATTATCGAATAATCAAAAATACGTTCCTAAGGCTCAATCCAATCATTTGATACTGAAATATTTATTTTGTGACACAAGATACTAAACGATTAATTCTATCTTACAAATTCTGACAGTGAGAATTTTCATTTTCGTTAATTGTTCTCTTTTAAGAATTTTAATTTTGTTTTATTTATCGAAATGGATCCAGATTTAAGCATGCTCAAAAGCGTCAAATTCATTTAAGTTTGTTTTTAACTAATTTTAAATATGATTTAAAACAAATAAAATAGAAACAATCTCGTCTTTTTTCGAGACACGTTCAATGTTTTAAAAGCCTGAATAGAATCTTGCGTCCATTCATTTACAATCAATTAGTATAATTGTTTTGAAAGTCATTGATACCTGTGATGCTTTCATCTCTTCCCACCTATTCTATCTAATCATGAAAAGGAAGCACTTAGTTAATATGTTACTTATCCTTTCTAAGCCTAATATTTTG
Organism: Himalopsyche anomala; assembly: GCA_031772345.1. NCBI lineage: Eukaryota > Metazoa > Arthropoda > Insecta > Trichoptera > Rhyacophilidae > Himalopsyche > Himalopsyche anomala. Next base: position 18,751,388 of record CM062821.1, on the reverse strand, counting down.
TCTACCTTTCCGTAAAAAGACTTTAATAGGATTATTTTCAAATTGTTTTAATTAAACGACTTGTGATAAATTGTTTCATTAGTAATACATTTCAGCAGGGAACTTCGTTTTAAAAAAGCATTTATCATTTGAAAGAAGAAAAGCGTTCCGACTATGTGTGGTACTTAAAACAAATCAATAAAGTATTGAAATATTTTGAAAAGATTTTTTATTTTTCATTTAAGACATGATTTTGAATTCAGTAGGGTAGTTTTTTTGAATTTACTTATACATACATGTTACGAGTATCTAGCAAAAAAAATCCACAACTATACTACTAGAAGATATCTAGTATTCATGTAAATATCTTAACATAATGTAAATACCTGTGAAGACACCCGTCAGGTTTATTTCTGTATATTTCAAAGAACCTTTTTGTATGGCTTAGTGAAACTAACCAAAACTCTTCTTATCTGAGCTTACCAAGTACATTGTCAGACCGGAAAAGCTTTTTTTTTAAAGTCATTGTTTTGATAACGTAAGTTTCAGTTGCCATGCTCTGGCTTTTATTCTTAAAAATACCATCTAATCGCTTTGAATAAATGTAAAAACAGAAGCAAACAGTATATAATATTATTTTGGAGCATTTTTTATTTACAATAATTTCTCGTTCTATTTAATAATTTAGCAGATTGTGTGAACAAAAACATATTACAAATACGAATTAGTGGCTTACTTCAAAATAAAGTAATTATATTTCAGTTGGATTCATTACCGGCTAATAAAAAGTAAAAAAAAAACTATTTTCAGAGTCAGCTTAAGTTCAATCATGCAATTGCATGCCTGAAGATATCGAAAATCAAATCCCCAGTAGTTGTAGACAAAACGGTTTGAAATTTAAGCAATTTTTAAAAAAATAGTTATAAACAATACAAATTTAATTTTGGTTTATTAAGGCTTCCATTTTGGGATTAAAACCATTAAAAGCGAGACCGAGTAAAAAAATCCTAACAACATTGATAACTTGGCTCAGAAACCTGTACAAGAATATAATATTTGACGCGTTCTATATTTACTATCGTTTTACATATACTATGCATCATTTTACAGTACAAATTTGTCATGGCAAAAATATTCGATGAGACTATCAGTAAAAAATGTCAGACAATATTTCAGCCGCTTAAAAATGTGTTCGCACTATATTATGAACTTCAAAAAATAAATGTGTACCGCTGACCTACTAAACTATTTTTCCATGACGATAAGTCATGCGTTTCTATCGAGAATAACATCCAAGACGGTTGGAAAGCGTTTCGATTTAAACGCAGCAGAATATTTGCGGTGTATCGGAAGAAAACTGCTGGGGACACATTTATTTATTGTGTATGACTGAGTAGATAAGTAAAAGAGTCTGTACGGGATTTATGACTGCATTCAGGAGCGCGGGTTGAAAAAGAAATCGCCGTATATTACGCGGAACGATTACGTTTTAACATTATGTGCCGAAAACACGAGATTTACTGGAATGCCAAAAATCATCAGACCGTACACGCGACATTATAGGACACACGTCTGCAAATCTGGAAAATAGTTTAATTGTATTCCAGTGTAATAAATAGATTGATGAATCGACTATAATTTTAATTAAAAATATCATTAATAGTTTTTATGCTGAATGTCAGAAGTGTTTTCAAGTTAATCTTTTTTTATTAACACTTCCCCTACGGTGCTAAAAAAATACTTCCAATATGTTGCTAGCCCTCAAAGAACCAAGTGAAAAAACATATTTACTTAACGCCCTTTGACGGACGGTAAAAACCCAGGACGTATAAGTGTAAAAACATGTTTTTCACTTGGTTCTTAAAGGGCAAGCAACATATCAAAAGTATTTTTTAGCACATTAGGGGAAATTTTAACCATCGATAATCATATGTTTTTTTCATATCAAAATAAATATGCAATTATTAAATGATTTTCTCTATTGCAAAAAATCAGATAAGGCTTGTTTGAAATTATAAATCTTTGGATAACCTAGAGTTTTGGAAACTTAAAAAGCTGGTATTGTTCTTATTACCTATAAAAAAATACGCCGATTTGCTTAGCAACAAAATTAAAATTATTTGCACAAAACAAGACAGGAGTAATAATTTTTTGAACCTCACGGTTCTAAGAACTAAATGTTTCATCAAATTTGCATTTTGTTTAAGCAGACGCTTCTGTTTTTCAGCTCAGATTTGATATATTTTGCAATTTAGCTAGCCATAGTTTAATGTTTTTAAATGTAAAATCAGTGCAATAATTATGTGTGGATAGTTCACATTTATTTCGTAAAATAATATTGCTAATGCTATAAAACAGTGTGCCGAGAAAATTTTCCTCTGAAAAGAAATTTTATATCAAAATCTGTAAGAAAGAAAAACATTATTTGAAAACGATTTGAAACAAGCCTTTCCATCGTTTATTTCCTATTTCAATGGCTTCATGATCTCTTAAAATACATAAAACGTCGTTCTTTCAATCGTTTCCATTAACATTTCTTATAAAACGCTGAATTCCCTATTGTTTCGTTCAATACAAAATATTCTCCACAATATAAATGAAAATAACTTGTACCGCATAAAACAATGGGTGACTTTTTGAGATGGTTGAAACAAGCAAAATAAAAAAGGATGAATTTGAGTACAGCGATAAATTTTCATAATGTGCTATGGGCAAAGTTCCATCCTTTCGTACTTATTTTTTATATAAAAGAGAAGTTTGATTAAATTCTTTGATTTCCTATATATTAAACAAAATGAACAAAGTTGCTCTTTTACAACATACGAAAATATAACGATTTTTTGCTAAAGCCATGTTCCAGGAGTAGTTTTTTTATAAATTAAGCTTTATATCAATTATACTTGTATAATACAATTATATAAATTTTTGAAAACGTGGCTTAACTGTATTAACTCTCGCGGCTCGGAGACTAGAAAAATACTTCTCGGCCGATGGGGGTCTTTTAGGGACCCCAGTGGTTTCCTCATTATTGGCCTTATTCTTATGAATTTCAAAAAAAAAATAGTCCAAAGGCTTTAAAATATATCTCTGCATCATTCCTTATACATTTTTTTATAAAAATCCGTATTTTTTTAATAAATAATCATATTTTAAGTTGAGCGTAAATATACGTGGTTTCGGTGCAAATGTCACTGCGCGACTGGCACGCTGCTTTGCGCGTTAGCTTATAATCTTACGAACGATCGCTGAAATTTACCTTGTCATTCATTATTTGACAATATTCCATTTTTGAATCTTTTATACAAACAATCGAAGTCAGTAGGAATCGCAAATATCGTTCCATTTTCAAATTTTTATTTTAAATACACTATTTTTATCGCCTTGATATTTATGACGTTAGCTCAGTTGATAGAGAGCTCAACTGGTAATCCAGAGTTCTGTGTTCGATCCACGGTCGCGGCGTTTTTTTGTATGAAATTTTTTCAGCTATTTGATTTGTTTCGTCAAATAATAAACAGTGTATTTGGAAAATATGTCTTTAGTATGAATAAAAAAAATAATTAATGGCGACAGCGGAGCAGGATTGGGGGGGGGGGGTTGGAGGACCGTCTTTCTTGACGTCATCGAAAAGGCGAAATCGCGACCATATACAAACGAAAAAAGTATGTATTTGGTATGAATAAAAAAATGGTGACAGCGGGGCTGGGGCGGAGGAGGGGGAGGGAAAATCGCGGACAATCATTCAGACGGACGGACATTATCGAGTATTAATATATAGATCATTGCAACTAATACTTTGACTTCAGAACAAAAGCATTTTTTTTTGTTAAAGGAACAATTTTTTGATCAAATTTTTCCCGATAATATATATTATCATCAATAAAAACAAAACACTACAACTTTAAATTTTACAAATAAAACTCAGGTTTTCACTTTTTTTTATGGACTAAATATTTACAGGTTTTTTCAAATTTCACCTTTACATGAAACTGTCAACGTATTTGATAGTTTCATTTAAATGCTTTTTTTTTAAAAAAAAAGGTTCCGTAACACACTACATGTCTGTTCCTAGTGTAAAGAATATGGTTTTCTAATGGATGTATCTCAATAAAAAAAATACGAGAACTGCTTGTTGGATTGTTGCTCAATTTTGCTTTCTTTTTTTGAAGAAAATAATTTTAGGATTAGTACCTTACCAATCCTAAAATAACAGAAGAACTATTTTAGATATCACAAAAGCCTATTTTGAATTGAATTTGATTGAAGAAAATTTTATACGTGCTATGACTCGAATCTATGAGATCCGTCACGGTAGCCTAGTTTTCCTTGAGTGACCGCCGTTCAACATATTTTAAAGGATATACAGTGTCAAAGGTGCGGTGCTTCTTGCGAACTGTTGAGCTTGGAAACAGTGTGACACAAAAAGTGCACCAAATTAGCGACACTGGTTCTGGTCACAGAGTAAGTCTGGTATTTTTTTGTTTAATACCAGGTATTAACATTCAAAAGAGACCTAAGATAGGGAAAAACCGTTTATGGTTTCCCATGAAACAATAAAAAGATTTCAAATCAAAATATTATTTTTTTCCGAATATCAATTTGAAACATAAAGAATCCAAGAAAAAAGGTTCCGAAACGCCGTTCCACTGAGTAACATGGGAAAAAGCACTGAATATAAATATGTATACATCTGTAGTATCTGTATAAATATCATTACGTATATCCTTAATTCGACTTATTTTAAAAGCATATAATACCTAAATACTATTGAAATTAAAACTATACTGATTTTTCTCAAAATAATATTTTTGTAAATAATAATTAATATTGATAATATGCTTAGAGCACAGACTTAAAAAATATAAGATTTCTAACCATGGGCGCAGTAGTGAAATGGATATTGTACGTACATATAAAAAAGTTATTGATGAGGAGCGGTCATAAAATTTCGGTAAATAAATGAGTTCATTTTTTACGATCATTTTCATATGAAGAAGTATAATATAATCATAAATTTAGTTCCCTACGATTTCGTGCAATTTAACAATGTTTTTCCTTCATATATTTTATTATTTCCAATTTGTCTACATTTGGATGTTTTTTTTCTGATAGATATTTTGTTCGTATGAGAATATAAAGTTATTATTAAGAATACATATTTAATTGTAAGTAAATCTCTTTAACTGTTGTATAATTATCAAGATTGATGTTAGAAGTTTTCTGGGTCTCATGTATTATTTAAATCGTCGTAAAATTTTGGATTACGTTTATAATTGGACATAAACTGACAGATATTGTCAAATTGGAATGCGTAGTTCGTATATGCATATATACATATATAAAAACGAGTATAAATTACACTCTCAAACAAAACACTGGTGTACATTTAATTGAATATGAAATTCAAATGCTTTTTACCTTAGAAGCTTACTGTCTTAATAATTTTTCACTTTAGTATCTAAAACAACATTTTTTTATTATTTATTAAATGTAAAAGATATATTTTAGCAACCGCTGGATATATTTTATAACAAAACCAAATGTTTTAAATTTGAATCGTTCAAATTATGTACACTCCCACAGATTTTGTCACTAACGACCCGGGTATCGCTTTTCGGCATCTTCAGGCGTTCATCCGTGCGCTTGAACGCCTGAAGATGCCGAAAGGCGAAACCCGGGTCGTTAGTGACAAAATCTGTGGGAGTGTACATAATTTGAACGATTCAAATTAAATATTGAAATTCCACCAAGCACCTTCAGTCGAAATCTTAAAATGTTTTCATTTTTCTTATTTAATTTCAAATATAAAGCTTTTGGAATTGTCATTTTGATAGCTTTTGACTTGGTATTGATACAATATTTTATGTTATTAAGTGACACACAATAAACCATAAAATTTAACATACTCGGACTATGATTAATAATTGTCTACAACATTCCACTAGATAAACAAATAATAGCCGAGAATTTCTTTATCCGATTCCATTCATAGCTTTCAACCACAACTAAATTACAAACAACCATCCAACGGCCATCGTTACTGAAATAATATTATTAATACTGCATTGAATAATTTACCTGGGTCAAAGCTCAGCACCGTGGCAACCGCAATCCATCGCATCCAGCCGATCCGGGTTGGGCGTCGGTTGGAAAATTGCCCACCCTCTTCGCCGTATCCCTTCATTCTGGCCATATTATTTTACTACGTCACCTCTCAATGTACCACTATACTGACGTAATTTCTTTGGTCAGTACATTTTGATTAATTTACAAATCACTACTACTCAACAGTCGTGTTCTTTTGATAAAATGTCATTCTACTTTAGTGTTTATTTATTTCATTACAATCACATTTTAACTTTATACTTATGCGAATTTCAACAATGTTGACAACATTTTTCTAAAAAAAAAAACACTTTATATTACCTAATTGCTTACTGAACTATACGAATATTGCAAAAAAATGCATTTCTTAATAAAGAGGTCGTTTTACAGCTTTTTTGATGAAAACATTAACTATTTTGCAATGCATTCAATATAACAACACAGCATAGTTAACCATTGTCAGTATTACTCGAATTTCATGATTTTTTTCACGAATGCTATGTCATCGCTTCTAATAAAAACACATTTCTGGGATTGGATTGCAAATTGTTTGACGTCAAATACTTTATTTATACGTAGCAATAAAATTCAAACAATCTGTTATACAATTGTTTCACTCTGCAGAGCCTGAAAAAAGCAAAAAAAAAAACGTTATTAAAGCATTGAATGATGATTAAAAAATGATTTTTTTTAACAAAAAAAGGTTTAATGTTCATTGAATATGAATTTTTCAAGATAAAAAAAAGTATTACAATAACAAAATCATGGTCACTTTGTTTATTATACTGATTTTTTTATTTATCAACCTTTTGAATTGGTATCAATACCATTATATAATACAACAGAATACAGAATAATTTTTCACACTTCAGTCAGCGAGAGAGTAAAAATAGCTTGTAAATATTCTGTTTATCAAAATTGCTTCTGATTAATAAAAAAGAGGATGAATATGAACTAATTAATGAATAAAAAAAATCAATTTAACTTTTATAAATAGCACTGTTCAATTTATTTTTCTTATCAATGCTCGCGAGGAGCGAAACAAAAGAAGTGGAAAAAGTACTTAAAATCTTTTATTATAATGCCATTCCACCAAGTATTGACAGTGAACACCTTAAAAGTAATTAATGAATTTTGTTTTCATATATTTTTTTGATTGTAAGCATTATAGTTTTTTTTTTTAATTGTATGTTATTTTCTTAATTACTTTCGTTGCAATATAAATTCATCATTTCCGTCATATTTTAACCGACGATTTCAACATATTATAATTCAGCCTGGTTTTTTCATGTCGTTAATATTGAATTGAAAGGGTCACACTTACTTCTGCCCACACAATATATATTTAGGAAGAAAAGCCAGATACACGAGACAAAATATACAAATAGTAGTAGCTAAAGATTTCGGTTAGTTGTTCCAATGTTTACACGGCGACACAATAAGCGGTGTTCTAACGTTACACAGATGGTGCACCTGTTTTCCTAAACACAGCGCTCGGATGTTTATTTAACGCTTCCAGAATATACTCAGGTGTATGGCTTGGTTTTAGTGAGATTTTTTCTATGTATAAATGCTTTTTCAATAAGATTTCATGGATTGCTTTGCAACGCCTAGATTAAATCTAGATCAAACAACTTTTACCTTATAAGTCTTAACTGCATAGTTGGATTATATAATAATAAAAAAATGGGTTCATAAGACAATTTTCGCTATGTGAGAAAGCTATTTGATAAAAAATGTTTCTGAAAAAGAGCATATTGTATTTCTTAAACAAAGTAATATACATTGTAAATATACTGCAAAAGTTTTATTTGTATTGAAAAAAAAGCTTATATATGTTTGAATAAATAAATAAATAAATTGAAATGAAAGTAAGGAAGTTGCTGTGATTGATTTTTTCTTATAAGTATTTTTTTTACTATTTTAAACATTCAAATCATTGAATACTCCTTTACAATAAAAAAAATCCTTTGAGCACATGTTCATTAAGTTACATACTTTATAACCAATATGAGAATCGTTTTTTTTTTGTATGATATAACTAAGTTATTTATTGATCAACAATTTATAGCTACATACTGATTAATATATATAAAAATAATGCACATTTTATTTTTAGTTTAACTAAAAAGTTTATTATTTTTGTTTATCTGAAAATAAAATTTTAATTCGGCTTCTTTATAATGTTACGGTGCATAATAATCCATTACAGTAATAAAACTATTTTTGTTTTCCAGAAAAGGTTTATTTGATTGAGAATCAAAATGGTTTGAAGCCTTGAATAGTTTTAATGATTTATGCTAATTCTCTTATGGGTTATTTACAGCGGACCAGCTTTGTTAGTGAAGCTCAGCTTGAGTTGCCAAGTCTGCAATTAGCTAATGTTGTGTAAACTAATGAAATTTATGAAGCATTCAAATCAACGAGGTAAACTCGTTTCGCAAAAACATCCAAGTAACTCCGCTAATCGATAACAAACTTTATAATCACCAAAGATATTTTTTGGAGTAGCGAAAATGTTATTATAGTTGTTCCATTTGGTGCACACAATTTATAAACGTTTAAGAACCAAAATTAGATAAAGAAAAGTTAATATATAAAAAAAAACAGTAAACAGTGATAATTTGAATTATTGTAAACTTATGTTGCATAAACTAATGAATTCCCAAGTACATATGTAGGTTAAAAATATCTTATTTGCAAAATTCAAAGAATAAAGCATAAAAGAATGTCAAATGATCTTTTGAACGATATTTAAATGTCTTTATATGAATTTAAAGTAGTTTTTTTTTAATAAATAAAATTGATCTTATTAATAAATATTTCTTTTTCAAATTAGCATTTTTTGAAATTTGATTGAGTATTGCATCTAATAGCATTTTTTTTTTTTTTAGTCGAAAATATTTAGAACCTAATCATTTAAATCAATCAAATTTAAGTTTGAATTATAATAACAAATAAAAGGATCCCTAATTTATAAATCGTTATTTTTAGTTGTACATACATACGTACACAAAATTAATTATAATTTAAAATTCCAATTCAAATAACACTTTTAATATTATGATATCAGTTCTAATTTAAATGTTAAACATCAAAATCGTTGATTGGATGACTAGTCATTCAAATGTTATAACACAGATGGATTTTGAAAATACTTTCCGCATATTACGAACGCCTGTTTTAGAGTTTAATGTTAACTTTGATGCTTACCAAACTTTCGGAAAGCAGACAAAAAATGAAAATGCAAGACATTCGCCTTCCTTACGATAATATTGTATAATACACATATGTACGTACATATATAAGACCAGAGGACAGCAGTTTCTCTAACTATCCCTTGGGGACTATTCCTTCCAGAAAGGTTTCCGCAGCGTGACAGATAAGGGTTTCGTAAAATCTAATACACGCAACTCATTAGGGATTGATTGAGTTGGTATTTCTTAAAATCTCACAAACATGTAAAATAAGGAGGTTATAATGAATATTCCTTTTTTAAAAAATTGGAACATTAACTGATAGAAACGTTCTGATATATATTTTTCTCGCGTGTTGAATTAAGTGACAAATTATAATATGATATTTTGATTTTATTTCCAAGTAAATTTTGACGTTATACCTGCTACGGCAAAACCGTGATATAAATGATTAATAAAGATTCGAAAAATTGAATGATGCCTTTAGTATATTAGGTATAACAAATGTATAAAATTAGCGATTCAAAAAACACATTTTTTGATTCCAAATGTAAATTAAATCGGGTGCTTGTCAAAATCATGCAAAATGGCAAGTCAAAAATAATCTTTCATATTACTATGCAAAATAAAAGACTTCTTTGTTATTCGCTCACACAAATTCATAAGATGTTTGTTACAGTAATGTTTGTTTAAAAATATCACATACAATTGGTCACAACAAATCATCTAATTTAATTTAAAAAATGCTTTCATTTAGAGAAAGCACACAAAAAAAAGCTTTTTTTTTACATTTTGACTCCAGGAATGTTGTTGCGGTAAACAAATTTATACCCCTATCGTCTGAGGTAGCGAGGAAATTCTAAGATGCTTTGAGCAGTGCGCACATTACTGCGTTCATCTTCATCGTGGACTGTGAAGTATTCGCCAAACGTTATTGCAAGTCACATTCCGACCGCAACCCACAATAGCCCACTACAGCCTTCGAGCTATGCGCGTGAAGAGCTATTTCACAAAGTATGCAATTGAAGCATGTTAACTATTTATCATTTGTTTAGACGAGACTAGAACACTCATAGTAAGTGACTTTTACACAAGTATTTCCGCTTTCCACAAATGACTTACGAGAAGACGTATCGCATTCATCTTTGCTGTGGAAGGATCGCTTGATTTGTTACTTAATATTCATTTAAGCGGGGCGTAATATACGTGTGACATATGCTTGCAAATAATTTATACATAACGTCGGTATAAATAATAACTGGTGGCTAAAATGAACTGGTCATTTTGAATACCCCATAACTGTCAGAAAGCAAATTTAGCAAAAAAAAACAAAAAATGGTATAGCTGTATTTTTAGTTACATACTTTACGTAGAACCGACGCAACTTTTTTTTAAATTGAGTTGAAAATTCTCAATGAAACTCTTTTCGGATGTAGTGATAGCGTTACTCTTATTAGACAAAAATTCAAACAACAAAATACTCATTTGTACTAATCAGGGCTTTGGAGTCGGGTAAAAAAGACGACTCTTACGCCGACTCCAGCTTTAAAATAAAAACAACTCCGACTCCAAAGACATTTTTAAATTATTTCATTGTAACTTATATGTTTACCGTCAGATCATCTTTATTCAGCCACACATGCAGTAGTAACACTATGAACTAATGTGGCTTGAAAACACATATAATTTTTAAAAAATGGGTCTGAGTTGTAAGATTTTTTCGACTCCGACTCCGGAAAAAACTGCAACTATACGACTTCCAACTCCAACTCCAACTACAGAGCCCTGGTACTAATTCCCACTATTATTTAATAAGATTAGGACCGGTTTCGCTCATGACGAGCGCTATTAACTAATTCTAGTCATGGGTGAAACCGGTCCTGATCTTATTAAATTGAAGTGGGTATTAGTTAAAACAAGTATTTTATTTTTTGAATATAATGCCTTTCCACCAAGTATTGACAGTCAACACTCTAAATATGAGAAAAAAACTGCAAAAAAGCATTTTCTCATTTTGGACAGTTATCGTGTTTTTTAAAATTATTACATCATGTTAAAATATAACATCAATTATTATGTATGCAGAAATATGATTCAACGTGCAGATCACATTCGCAACAAGAAAATCAATCGACTTCTCCAATCTAGCGAATGAAGATTTGGTTTCGTCAATGAAAAATGACAAGATATAATGAAAAATAATAGTTTTTTTTAAAGAGTTACAAACTTTTAGTGGGAACAAACAAAAATTAAACAAAAAATATAAGACCAGCGTTATCAATGTTGTTTTTATAAGGCTATATCTTTCTTTTCTTTACAGCATTTATAATTTTATTTTAATCTTGCATAAACAGAGGTATTTTGTATAAGCACTCCGTGAGTTCGTCAACAAACAATATTATATGATATTAATGTTCACATTAATACTAAATCAACAAATATTAGATGTGTTAAAATATTAGTTGAATTGTAAACATTATTGATTAAGCCGTTTATTAAATCTTTTAGAGTGAAATTTATATGAATCGCGCAAATAAATATAGTCGTGAATTGATATTGTAAATATAAAAAATTATCAGATACTTTTACAAAAGTTAACAAGATTATTCAAGCCACTATGAAAACGTATAAAAAAGGGTTTAACAAAAAGTTTAAGGCCAAAATTGATACGTTCCCAATATAATATAATTTTATCAAAATGTTCGCTATAAAACTAATGTAGTGTATAAAAGACAGAATGTTCGAAGACGTAAAGAGTTGAGAATGCATAATGGCGTTTAACAAACCGTTTCATGAACCTTTATTATAATAGGATTCCAACGCATATCGTTTTAAAAGCCTCTGTTAAACTTCTCAATAACCGAAAATAAAATGAGAATTTATTGAATTTTAAGGATATGATACGTACATGATAATATTTTTTTAAAAATGAGAAAAAATGATATTAACAGATAAGTTATGTTTAATCTAAAATAAAATAACTCGTGATAATAAACATTTGAGATAAATTGTTTTAACAAAAACAAAAAAAAACACCATTTCGTACTATTTTCACATCTATTTGATATGATCGGAATCAATCTTAAGAATTTCAAAAATCGATTTTACTCACCATCTGTTAAAATTGCTGTCATGGTTGAAGCCGGTTCTGATTTTATTAAATAAATATAGAATTAGTACAAAATAGTGTTTTCTTTTTTTAATATAATGCCTATCCACTAAGTATCGACAATGAACACCTTTCATTTTTATATAATATATATTTTAATGTTACAAAAATTTTGGATAACGTAAAATTCTCAGTTTACCAGATAATTTGCTTTAATCGAACTTAACAAATTCTCTGAAAAATCATAGGCTTAGCAGAACATAGTGAACTTTAGTTATTCTGAGATTGAAAAGTTTTATTTATTATATAATTTAATATGTGTTAGTACGCACTTATTTCTTTAATTCAAGGTAATTTCGTTTTCAATTATTACTGACAAAATATATTAAAACTTCTTATATCGTATATATTTTTTTAATAAATGTGTATCATACACTAAATTACGTTCTGCAATTGGAAAATGTAATTCAACCCAAAACTAGCTAAGCTGAAAAAAATGACCTTTAAATTTGTATACAGAAAATAAATTTCAACACACAACATTAAATTCACATAGATTTATTGAGTGTAGTCTATGTTGAATAAAATATTAAATATGTCTGTGTATTTGCAAAAATGAGAGTTAAATAGCTTATTTAATAAGTCTTACTTAAGTAATATTCATTTGTAAATTATGGAAAATTAAGCAGTGTACTTATTTCAATAAAGCCGTTTTTGAATGGTCTGTCTTAATATTTCAATGAGAAATGAATATTATATTCAGACTGTATTCGAGTTTTCCATAAATCATCAAGCGGGGTTAAAATAATGCATTCACTTCGTTTATTATATTACGGTACTTTGTGTTTTGTTAAATGACCATGTAAAAGGAAGGGCATGCTTCCGATAGCGCTTGGTATACCTAGTCTATAAAATGTAAATTCTTTATGACATGCCACACCAAACCAGTGAGGTGAAGTTTTACTGTTTTACCGTAAAACATCACCTATCCTTTTACTGGATTTAGAACAAATCGTCAGCATATTCTATTTGGATCAATGTGGTCTCAAAAAAGTGATGCTATGTTTTTGACCAACAACAAACTTTGTAATATCGACTACATATCTTTTTTTAATACTTCAGAGAGAAAAAATACTCAAACAACAACTTAATATCAGTTAAACAGAAAACTAGGGAGAAGAAACTCATTTAACATACACCTCTATTATTTTAGAATGATATTTAAGGCGGAAAAAAGTCTTGCTTCTTGAAATTTACAACGTTATCCTCAACAATTTAATGAATACATTCGGACTGTTGAAATTCCTGCAAAGTGACTTCGTATCAGTATGGGATTTTAATTAAATATATATTACATTAAATAAATCGAAATGTGTATTTTTAACATTTATTATAAGAATAAGTATTGTATGAATACAATTATTGCATTAAAACATGACATATAACTCTAAGTAAAATATATTTTGATAGGTATTTCAAGACTTTTTAAAATACATATAGGTCAAAGAAGATGTCTTTTTTACTTGAGATAAAAAAAATATAAATTTAATGCACATAGATCATCTTTCTTGACCATGCCTTAATGGCAAGCGTTTACCGTTATGTATTTTTATTGGTCCCTATGAAATCAACACTAAATTGTACCGCAAAAAATAAAACTTTATGATATCACTGCCCACGTCATTATTCAACACCATAAAGCATAGGGTATGGATGATTCGATATACAATTTATTCACACTCATTTAATTTTTAGTTGACAGCGTAGTAGTTATGGAGGTTTTCTTTTATAAGGAAATGAAGAATGGATGTTCAGATATATGTTATTGTTCGTGTATTCTAAAAGTTACACATTACCCTTGATCTGAATACGATTTGAAACATAAACTTCGCTCTGAGAAAGGAAATTTTCCATATATTTTTTTTATTTAAAATGATCTTTTTATTTGATTGATTATTTGGAAGAAAATAAAAATGAATTCCTTCATGAGGGGCTCCCTAAAAATATTATCGAGAAACGAAAAGAATTTTTCATGGTAAACAGTACATGCTATTATATTTAGTAAGGCTTATTCAACATATTTATTATCGTTTTAATAATAATAAAATATCCTTCTAATGTTTAAAATGAAGATAAAATTAAAATTGTTGAGATTTTTTTTTTCTTCAAATTATTATAAGTAACCATGTTTTGTTAATGTATATATAATATTTGTTAATGTATAATATATAATATTTTTCTGATATAATTATTTCAAAATTGTAATCGGATATTTTTCTGCTTTCAGATCATTGGTAAACATATGAAACATTATTAACATATTCATTTCCAAGCAAATGTTGGTCCTTTGTCTATTAATTGTACAATGTGTTTCTTAATTGTATTATCCATATTATTGTATAAATATTTGGAATTTATGTAAGAATTAGACAGAAGACTTTCAACTCAATGATGTTTACGAGAATACACATATATGTTTATGTGATGTCTTTTACGTGATAAGTGTTTCAAAGTTTTAAATAGCCACAAAAAAAACAAAATACGTGTAAGATTAAATACGACGATTGATCGATTCCAATAGTTCTTTGCTGACGGTGAATAAGTAAATGAAATAGGTTTCGAAAGTTTGAGCTTGGCTCTCTATACACTTGTCAAACACAAAACAGATAAATTCAAATTCTAAACAAGTTTCACTAGCGGTAGTGACGTATGATAGTGATACCAGTAACATGTAACACCATCGTTTCTACGGTAAATGCCTTTTTTACTCACGTTTCGCCAGTATTCTTTCTCGCTACATATGCGTTATTTTCCATTGTAAAAACATGGTAATATAGTACCCACGTTTCAGCAGTTCACTCATTTCATATTCCATCCGTCCATACATTTTTTAACGCCCATAAAAAACTTTCTTTCGTGAATCGCGGTGTGCGCGCGGGAGCAGTAAAACCTTAATCGGCCCATTACAATGTATGTATAAACTCGTTTACAGCGATTGTTTAACGGCCGGCGAAGCGGTCTATCTTTGTTAAATGATAACGTCGCGTGTTATCACACCGAGTGGAAGTAATAACCGCTATTAGCATCCCTCTCCTTTGCCATTAATCCGCGCCATATAAATGCACCACCGGTCATTAGGGGCACACCCTGCGGGGCGGTGTCAACTCTCCGCTAAGATTGACAAGCGTACGTGCGTAAGTTATGATTTTACCTCCCGTTACATCACGTCGAAATTTTAAATTTGTTCTGTCATCATATTTTTTTACAATTAACCGACAGACTGCTCCAATTAACAGTAACCTACATACTTAGTATTTGATAATCCAGGAAACTCTGCGGAGGCGTTTATTTCTTCCACAGCACTGTGAAGCAATAATATATTTTAACAAACATACAGCTAAACTGGCTTATTTTTTATTCATAGAAATTCAGGAAAAAATATGCTTATAAGTCATCAGAAAAATGGAAAAAAAACATCTTTTTGATTATCTTAGAGATGGAAAGATAATTGAAGCTTGATAAAGCTACGAGTATTTTTTATATAAAAAAGGTAATCATTTTTAAGGTGTATTATAAAATAGAAAACAATTTGAAATATAATGTACATTATGATATTTAATTTCAATCCGGTAGATATTAAGGCTTCTTCTACAAACAAATGTATATTGATTATATTTCTGAGAAAATTAACGCTTTTAAAGCTCCAATTTCACATATCTTGACACAGACCACTCATTTTGTATTATTATCAAAGTAAAATAACTATTCATGTATCAAATTTCATATAGTTTCAATTACCGGTTTCCGATGAAAACCTACTCACGGACTACCTCATTAAGTGGAAGTAATTGTATCGTTGTTTTATCTGAATACTCATTTAAATAGGTATGTTTATCTCCACAAATACGGCAATATGATTATAACAAAAGAATTTGAGAATTTTTTTTTTTTAAGTTCTTCTATATATGCTGTTGATGTTCATAAATATCGTATTTTCAAAGGTTGTATGAAATTTTATACCACCGCGATACCCGATATGTCTTAGATAGATGCCTAAAATGTACATTATACATAAAGTGTTTTATATCAACTTTAGAAACACGACACAGTTGAAAAATAATGATTGTACAGAATAATATATTTCAAAGTTCCGTAAAACATTTTTTGGGTGTTTTCCAAATATTATTTTAGTGATTGGGTGGGTTATTTATTATTATTATTGAAGCGACATGAACATTTTTTTTTGTCTTATTACATAAAATAAATATTATAAAATAGCCATGGAAAAAAATACTTAAATTAATAAAAATTAAAATACGTTGGGATATATATGACAAAGCAACAGGTCTGCAATTATTGTATGCGATGAGAAAGAACATATTATTATGTATTATTCATGTCGAAAGTGATATGCCAAGTTTTTTTTTATAATATGAAAAAATCAATAATTGAATAAAAATAATATAATATGTGCGAGAAGACTAGTTAAACAGCATTTCAAAAAAAATTATACGACAAGTATGTTGATAATTTACCAATTTTGTCTAGTGAACGTTTACAGTCTGTTTTTTTGAGGGGTTTTTTTTAATAATCGTTTTCGTTATTCAAAGGTTTAAGCTGATTTTTTTAAAGTAAGAAAGTAATTTACAAGAATATCTGTGAGAAAAACAGACAGATTTAATATGAATGCAATCTTTTTATACGATGTTAAGTCCTATAAGTCCTATGCTAATAGGAAATTGAAATCACGCTATACATCTTCTTACCACAATATGAAATCTATCAATAAAGCCTGTTTACTAAGTCATCGTTTTTGTCGAAGAACAATCATTTGCATAATTCATTAGACAAAATATGATTTTCATTAAGGCTTCATTATCCGTCCCTTTGACAGTCGACCTCAAACTGACAGTTTTGTGTCGGTGTACTTCGCTGAATCATCTTCCAACACAAAGGGAAATTTATAAAAAGCCCGCAAAGTGATCGTTACCGGAGTAATAAATCTTGTCACGGGTTTTCATTCGCCTTCATAGAAAAAAAAACAGAATACATGATATTCGCGCATCCGTTGCCACTAGCAGACAGTGTGTTCACATACGCCTCGGCGACGCCTCTTTCGCGTAGACGCTACCTAAAAGGCGTTATCTACTTAATGCGGCAGTCATGAAATGACTTGCCCCACACGCTAATGGAGACCACGCGGGCAAAGTGTCAATAACTTCACGAGTAAATTATCAGATCATTAGTGCTGCACTCAGATCGTGACCGTAATTTCTCATAAATTCACGACCTCGTGTAATTGACTTACCTATACTGCCTCCGTTCTAATGAGATTTTTTTTACCAAATAGCCGCAAAAATTTTAGCTCATCAAAGTAATTTTCCACTAAAAAATTGAGTCATGCAAGCTAATTTATCATATAATACGATAAAATTTATGTTAAACCTCTTAAATTATATCATTTTTTTATAATTTTTAAAAAATTTCTTTAATAATTTAAATGTTTGATTACAATTCAAAGGAAATAATGTCACATTTTAACATTTGTTTTTACAATATCTCCTTTATATTTTCAGTGACTACAAGATTAAAATGTTATATCCAGTCTTTTTAGTGATATGACTAAAGAATAATACAATATATCAGCTTTAAATCAGAAATAGGTCTAATTTGATTATTAGTATCAAAAACATTTGGTTATTAGTATCATCACGCTATTTAAGCAACAATGTTTAAAAAAAAAAATCAACGAATTAGTTGCTTTCTATTGTCACAAAATGTCTTTGAAAACTAACATCAGTTATATGGGGTTTATATAGTGTATTTGAGTAGTAATTTTGATCGTTTATTTTTTATCTCAGGAAAAGCAAAATATCTTCATTTGATTTCAATTGATTTGTGAAGTTTCGTTTTTAAATTTGATATGTATTGAAGGTTGCAAACAACACTTGTTTGCTGTAATAATTAAACACAGCATCCACATTTTTTGTACTATTGCCTGAGTGATGATTATATTGTAGATTAATATTCCTACTTCAGACAGAGAAAAGAAAACCTTCTATCACTTCTATCATAAAACATTAAAATAGGATGAATAATGCTTTCCATTAGTGATTGCCATACAAGCATATATAAAATGTTTATGCTAAAATCATATCTTTAAACATAAATACATAATTTTTTACGACTAATGTATGACAATCAAATTTTAATAAAAATTCTAGGATACATTTTTTTCTTATAAACATTTTTATTTAACTAACAGTTATGTACATATACATACTTGTTTATCCAACTTGTTTATTTTTTATGTTATACGAGTATAAAAACGCTGCCACTTCAGGTATTCTGGAGTCTTATTGCTTTTCTGTTTTATTTATTGTTACCGACATTCTGGAGACATTTTTGTATAAAATTAACATTTTTTATAGCTTTAGGAAAACAAAAAATATACAAATTAAAACAAATATCACAATAAAGATTTAAATTTACAACTGGGCTTTATGAAAAAGACTAAAAGGCACGAGTTTCCGTGTTGTTTGGCTGCAAGTAATTGTTCTTTTCCTGTATCCTTTATCAGCAGAGTTCAAATTTCCAACCATTTTTGCCTTTTCTTAGTACTATAGCTCTAATTAAAGCAATAAAATACATACTACACAAGTTCAATTAGAACTTTTAAAACCATTTACTCTTTTTTACACAAAAATCTCTTATTTAAAGTTTTAAATATTTATTTAAATATTTAATATTTATTTAAATATTTAATATTTAAAAATAATGTATTATTAAAACTTTCGTCAATTGTGACCATTCAGAATAACCCATCACTGTTTTTAAATTGACAAACTTGTAAACAACGTTCTACTTCCAACAGAGATGTGTAACATATTAATGGTTAATTTTGTTCATAAATGTTATATAGCATTTAAAACTTTGCTATTTTGGACTATTTCTAACCTTTTGGTTTCTTGAATTGATGTAATGATATTTTTTCCCAATTTTTTAATTTTATAAAATAGTATGAAAATTTATCTGCTTTGACCAACGAACTTATCATGATCGTGAAACTAAAATGCTTACAATTATAGTGTTGGAAAGATATACATCAGAATTTATTTGCACGTCCGAAACGTTTCAATGAAATTGCAAACAATAAAATAAAATAAATATTTAGAGAATATAAAAAAATCAAATAAATATTCTATTAATTTACAAATCAACTCATAAAAGCAAATATGTATTATTATTTATTTTTATTTTCATTAGTAATATATAAATTTTACAATGTTAGATTCGAGTTGACTCAAGTATTTAAATAAATAAATGTTATCATTCGATAAAAGTTTTCAACAAAAAAAGTTTTTTTATTTTCAAAACGCAAATCATTTGAAATATTTGTTATACATAGTTAACCAGGCAACCTAAAATTCATCAAATCTTACAATAAAGCGTAGTAAAATATATATTATTTTATGCACACCATCACCTATGCAAATACGGAATATTCTTTGGAATTGACTATTCAACGTTATCGCGAATGCGACTTCAGTGTTACACATTAATTATGAGACACTCTGTTCAAATATCTGATTGGGACTGAAAACCAAACCGTTTATATACATATTGATTTTGTTGAAATCGCTTCTATCATACCTTATCGAGTCAGAACTTAATATAATACATAATCTCCCTACAAGAATAACATTAATCGTACTTTATACAAATGAATATTATGAACTATGTTGCACGTTGCAAAAAGTTTTATTCTCTTAATGTTATATAGATTTTAGACTTTAATGTCATTCATCAAAATCGAGTTATTTTACTGTTTGACTCACTGAAAACTTTCTTCATATTTTCAAAACTAGTATCGATGATTCCACACGGTGACATTACATGATATCACAGTTGATTTTATTTTTTCTCGACTTAATTATGAAAATTGCGTGAATTTAAAAAAAATAGAATCTTCATAAATCGATTTCGTCAAATAAAAAATCTGTCAAGTGAGACACCCGATAAGAAAAAAATAATTTATTATTATTTATACTTAATATAAGTTTCAAAAATATATGCCGAGAGCAATTGAATGTAAAGGGGAAGGAGCAGAAAAAAATAAAAAAGGAATTTGATAAATGCTAATGTCAAGTATATGTTGTACAAAGACTATAAGAACAAAAGGTAATTTAAAATAGAAAAAAAAGTGTTTTAAAGAAAAGTAAATCTTTATGTGAAAAAATGAAAGCTTCTTTTGTTATGAATAGAGAGGTTAACCTCGAGATTTATAGAGAGGATAACCGTCTTATTTTACTAGTGATATATAACAATATTTTCATTGACAAAAAATATTTCAATATTTGTTATATTTCCGTATTAGAGAAGAAAAATATTTCATAATATTCGTATTGTTCATATTACGGTCCAATCATAAACCGTATAAACAAGAACATTACAGGAGTGTGTAAAAACACTTTTTTGGGAGTTTTTACGATGAAAAACACAACATCAAACAGTATTTCCCATGTCATTTTTTTGTGTTTCATAATGATGCGGTTGTATCATTTTAAGTAGTAGAGTTACTACAAAAATGTTGTTTTTATGAAATATATGTATGTAGTAAATTTCAAAATCACGTATATATTGAAATACATATAGATTAGGTAAAATTAAATATAGGTTGGTGTTTATTTTGTTTCTTTCGATAAATTCAAGTAAATGGTATTGAAAATATTACCAGCGTTGTTATTGCTTAAATCATAAATTATTATTTTTGCAATCAATACAATCATCTAAGAACAAAAAAGGGTGAGTTTAATATAGGTGTTTATAATTTAAATAAAATACTTATCAATCTTTAAATATTGAAAAGATAGTATTTTCATAATGACTTCGTATTCACTGTCTATAGTTTCGCCATATTGTATTCAAGTAGTTTTACTGAGCCGATCGAGATGCGCACAGTCAAAGGTTCGTCCCTTTGAAACTCGATTAGACACTCAGCCTCACATGTTCACAATAAAGCAGGCCTCAATAAACAAGGCTGGAGTACACATACCTACGCACATTGTAGAGATTTGGGATAAATCAATTAGGAGTTTCCATACAATATTCCTTTAGGAATTATGGTTATTGTAATATCACGCAAGTTTTCACCATAAAGTTTTGTATGAAATGATCATATTGTAACTGTTCTACGGTATTATGAGAACACTCATCTAAACGAAGGTTAAGTTAATACTTATACCAAGTATGTACTACAATCTGTATACGATATTGCTTTTGTAAAAAAATATTTCATAACTCTTATAATACCTTTTCTCAGTATAACTTAATTTGATAGACGTTCTTTTTTCTACAAAATTACTTATCTTGATCTCAAAATTTTCAGTTCTATCTGATCCAAATAATGTAAAAATAATTTTTAGAGAGCATAATAATTCATGTAACAAACATTAGTAAAGGAATTTAATACATATTATAACATATCGTTGATTGTTATCGATAATTTACAAAAATTATCACACAATATTTGTATACATTGCATTTTTATCTTTTGAAAATATATTGTTCTTTCAACATTCGTTTACCGACTACATTGAAAATGTTATTTTAATGGCGCCTACGTTAATAGATTTATCTCCAATATAAAATATAGATTTTAAATATACATTTCCACTTTAGAACGTTTGTATTTCTAATACGTCATTTCGAAACAATTCATTCGGTCGCTAAAAATTATTTTGTTTAGAGGAAAAGTACAATAATAGTTTTGAGTAGAAAGTTACAAATATATCACTCTTTTTTTTTACTCGGCGCTTGGGTATTAAATTGAAACGCCATTTACTTCTCTTAATAATCAGTGTTCCTTAAAGGGGTCGTTAACGCCTTTAAATGTCCTATTATATTTTTAACGTTAGGGAAAGTGCTGCTAAAATTCGAGTGAGTGAGTGCATTTTTTAACATTGCGATGTTGACAATCATCAGTCATTCATTGTGAAACGAAAGTTTTCAGTTTTATATAGATTGATATTTTTCTATCAATAATGTAGTTTTATTAATAAAATGAGTAGGCGCTGAATATTTAATTTGAACAAAGTGTAGTACAATATGATAAATTCAGTAAGGTTAAGAAAAACTGCCAAATAAAACTCAAAAAAATCTTCGTGTGTATTTGAGATTTCAAATTGTTGGAAAGTTAATAATTTAGCATTACTTACTAACCATATATAAAATTAAGGTGATATGCATCTGTGAGTTGATATGACGCGAAGCATATCCGATTACAAAATGTGACGTCAATTTCTATTAATCTTTCAACTGGTAAAATAATATCATCTAATAAGGTATTCAATTTGAAAATCATCTCCATGTACCGCAATTTCCTCCCTAATTTCTGCGAAGGCTGTTTTATTAATTACTGTCGTTTTGCACATGCTCTACATTCTACAATATTCTGCGGCACGTGTTAACAAACGTCTTACAAATTATTCGCTCTCCAAATTTACTAATAAAATAAAGCGACACTTTTTTATGAAACGTGTACGTTCCCTCTAACAACGGCCTGACTTTGTTTGTTCAAGAATCGTCTTAGAAATGTTTCACGACATGGTTTTGCTCGAAAAATGACTTCGTGGCTTTGGAAAATTATTTATTGTACAGAATTTAACGTTGCCAAAACTTAATGAAAATAGTCATGCTCGAGCGTATATAGTTCATTGTCATGCATGAATGTGTCGATGTATTGTATATTTGACATTATATACGGATACCAAAACTTCAACTTTAAGCTCACATTAAAAATAATAATTCATAATAAATATATTCCGTGACACAAATATTCAGTTACTTCCAAATTAATAAAAAAATATTTGTATGTAAATATAAAGCAGTTTTTTTCACATAATTGGCAAAAAAATAAAAAAATCACCATCCTACGATGAAAAAAAAAGATGTAATGCTGATTATTACGACTAAAGAATTTATCCATATATCGTTAAGTAACAACATCGATGAGATTTACACATACATATTAATTAAAAACATTACTTAAGACCAGTTTCGCTTATCTCTATCATTTTAGACGGATGAAAAAATCAAACAAGGTCGGTAATATAGTTATATTATTCACATTTAATGGCAAGGTGTTCATAATAATTAGGAAAAGGGTTATGTAAATAATTTAATTATTAATATCCAAACTTTAAAGATATAAAATTACGATTTAAAAATAAATGTCTTGAAAATTGTACGTGTATTACCAATTCTATCAATAATTGACAATTTCATTAATGTGACATTATTATGAATTTTGATTAGCGAGATCGTTTCCAATTTTTAAATTATTACATAGTTAACAAAACTTAATCTTTTTGTAACATAAAATCGTCAAATAATCCACAAATCTTATTAAAAATCTTTATTCCTGAGTTCGTATTTAAAATTCAAGATTTTTTTATAAGATGAAGTCAAACTCATATAAAACCCCGAAAGGGAACAGAACCAAATGTTTTAGCATTGATCGAAGTCAAACGGTGTTTACATTCGTATTGGAATGCCTTTGTCAACGCTCCAGTTTGGTCTGACCTTCTGGCAAGCAACTATGGGGTGCCGAGCGTAATAACATGGTAAATATTTACACCCCAAGAACCCGAGCCGAAGAGTATATCCAATTATTTATACCCCAGACATGTCTTTCGTCCCCACGGTACGCTGCGTCTACCAACTTTGGTGTAAATCATATAATATGCAAATTAAAATGCTCTTTCATTACCCTTTAAGTATACTTAAGTTGTAATCATTATAACTGTTATGCATAATTTGGAAAAGGCTTCGTAATTATTTGAGCCTAATTTGATCTATTTTTCACATATTTATCACCTCTAGTAAGATTTTTTTTTGAAGATACGATTCAAATATTATCGAGATCCTTGTTTTGTTTTGGTTTTGACGAATCCATGATACGGAAATTATTATCAACTATATTAGATAATTCATGTTGGAGCTTAAAGAATATACTATTGTTTATCTTATCAATTTCGTATTTTCTACTTATAGAAGGACAAAAGCTTGGAAAAAAGGTTTTTCACGCTTTTCTTTCAATTAGTTATTTGAAAAAAATACGTTTTTCGCTCTGACTATACATATTCTTAAGCATTGCTTTGTTAGTATAAACAAAAAACAATCATTTCCAAATTCATTAATGAATCTTCATCACTAAAAATGAGCGACATCTATTGTTTAGTAACTCGAAACATGATCGTCAACTTTTAATGGGCTTTTTCACTGTTGTTTTCTTACATAATAAGTAAGTACTAAATTATACTCCAATTCTTCAGGTCAATTAATGTGTATTGCATAAAAAGAGACAAATTATGAAACAAGTTTATATGTACATTTGGGTTGATATTTTTTGCTTATTTTTATCTTGTGGCAATCTATTTATTTTATCGTCATGAAATCTTCAATATGTGTAGACACAATGAGCACTGTACTGTACTTAACTATATCCCGATAGTTACATTGATGATAAGCCATTTCCCTGACGTTAAGCGACTTTTATTCTCAAGAGATATATATTAGTGATTTAAACGCTGTGTAAATTAAAAATAAAATTGAATCAAAAAAATATTTTTTTGCAAATACTCTTCAGGTCTATAAATGTATGATTTCACGACATTTAGTACTTTATTACACTTTTTGTACTAATTTCACATGTTTTTTTTAAATCAGGACCGGTTTCGTTATACACATACATTATCAATTAATGAAAATACGAATCGATACTGAGTTATTATTGAAAAAAAAGACAGACAGCACAGTGCAACAAAAACTTAATAGAAGAAGTAAGAAAATAGGTTAACAACACCATGTCTATTTTGACAAAATTGAGATATGAACATAATTAAGTATACCTCGCGATGCTCTTTCCAGTGATATTGTAGAAAAACACTTCAGGTATGATCGTCAATGATATTAACTAATAGTAGAAGAAAACCATTGATTTTCTAACATAAACTCCACGAGAAAGTTGTCAACAGTCATAGGGAAATACTGTTATTTTTTATATTGTAGTTACACACTGTAGTTTTACTCCTATATACACATTTATAAATAATGATACAAGTTCCTTGTTGATTATCTCACCACCACCCATTATGTATAGTTATTTTTTCAAGCCAGGTTTGAGAATCATATAAAAAAACATTTTTTTAAATGTTTTATCACTTAATTACATTAATGGGTTGATTTTTCAACAAAACTGAAATGAGCCATGCTTACCAATAATACACAGTAAAATACACCTACACTTTCAAAATAGAAAACAATAACTTAGTCATTATAAGATAATAATCGTAATAACACAATTCATTTGTTTTTTTTTTCAAATTCAAAATATACCCTTGACTTTAGATAGGTTGAGAACTTCTTTCGTAATCTATCTAAGCTACTCGTCCATATTCATTTGAACCCAATTTATTATATGTATAAAAAACTAATCACAAAAATCGTTCTAAGTACTAATTCTTTATATTAAAAACACCAATCTAAGAAATATTAGTGTGTATTTTTATTGCTGGGTTAATTATTTTGGAATTTTATAAAAAGAGTAATAAAAAGTTAACTTAAAAAATATAACTCCTATATTATTACAATTTAATCAAAAGAATGAGCAATTTATAAGTTAGTTAAAATATTATCACCGAGAAAAAAAAATATTCATTAGCAGAAGATACGATATTACTAATATCTATTTGTATTTTTATAAAACACTCGGTTTCATATTTCAGCAACTAAGAAAGAAAAACTAGCTCTCTACGCGATTAATCAATCTTTTATTTTCCAGAAAAAGTTACATGTAAAAAGAATATTGAAAACTTAGCGCCAAATATACTTTTATAAAATAATTACCAAAACCGTTCTCTAATATTTCACTGTTTTTATGGTTTTATTCACTGTGGAAATCAACGTTAATTTGGATACAAAGTTTTTTTGTGTAAATCTATAGTTGAAAAACTTTGTTACTGTATACCTAATAAAATAACTTTAATATTTCATATGAACACGAGTTGCGTGACTGGGCGAATTGACGCAAACAAAGATTTGGGCTAAAAATACTAAAAAAACATGGCAATTTAATAATGCTTAGCTATCAAGGCCACTCGAGATATAAATTAAAACCAGCTGATATAAGGTTTAAAAATAGCTCACTCAAACGAGTTTTACCCTCTTGTATGATAGAATAATTAGCAACTATAAATTAATATTTTATACATGAATAATTATTTAACGTATAAATATTTAACAGTGCTTTGAAATTGCTTTAAAATCTCCATCAACGAATATATCAAATTATATGACGTCCAAATAACCTTTTTCAACGTGTTATTATTATTGAAAAGTAAAAAGACTTGATTTGCCGTTCGTTAGTTTTATGCAGTCTGTGTTTTTTGGTACTCTCTTTAACGCTGCTATACATATAGTCGTGCTTGTAATGTTAGCTAAATTTTCATTTTAACGCATTACAGGTTATTATTAACTCACATATGTATTTTTGTCAGCAATTGAATAAAACAGTAACTACGTCTAAGCTCTCATAAATCAAAAACAAAAACAGGATTGTGGTGAAACTCGTTATACTAAAAAATTATCAGAAAGAAATGATCTTCAGATTTTGTTCAACTTCTGAGGAGAAAGGAATGAATTTGAAGAAGGATGGAAACATCGTTCATCCATGTCTTCTTGATTCACCAATTTTATGAATATTAATGTGTCTTTTTTGAGATTTAAACTTTTAACTACGCAGCACACACACATTGGGTTAGGGACAAAATTGAGAAAATTCAACCTTGATTTTTTTATATTAGTTTAATTTTATGTCGGAAATTATTTGGCTTTGAGGTTTGAAACTCTTACACTTCCTTATAATTAACTTTAAACCTTAGTTAAGATTTACTTTAAAAATCAATTACATTTATCTTTCTCTTGGTAAATATAATGACCAGTTATCTAAAAGCAAGAATCACTAAATCATCCAACTTCATTTATTTGAGAAGCGTCGCGGCTTAAACAAGATAAAAAAATAATTTATATAAATATTTATTTCGATTGTCGATTATTGAAAATGTAATCAAAAAATAACAAATAAACTCAGGCACTTGTAAAGAAATACGATACGATTTCTTTTAAAAATATAAAAAAAACGATTTTTTTATATAACAACTGTACTTGTTAAAAAAAAACTTATTTTTCTTGGTATGCTAATGTGTTTTTATGTAAAAAGAAAATATTTTAACATTTATTAAATTTTCCAAAATAAACCTAATATGTACATCGAAATTATTATTATTTGGTTGAGCCCAGTTAAATCAAAATTAATATTCGTCTACATTTGAATTAAATAAATACATATTTAGGTATTCAATTTAAGTAAACAAAATTCGAAAATGGATTATTACTTTGTATCCGCGCGTGATAGTTTAACATTTTCTGTATTAGTTTACCCTTTTTAATTAACTATTTACATGATAGAGTTACATAATAAAAATTGAGAAAATTATTATCCTGTATAAATAACAGATTACTTTAAATGCTTATTACACAAATTGACTGGAGGCAGATTTGGGTCAAAACGATTTTTAAATTTAATTTAACGTAACCCACATAAAATATTTAAGAGCCACCAAAAAGCGCTAAATGTTATGAGCGTTCTTATACTACTAATAAAATTAATGTTATTCGCTTTAAAGCTGAAAACCTGTTAAACATTTAATGAAAATAAACCATTCAGACTGACGTATATTTATACTTCTTCAATAAAATGATTGATCAACGAATAAAGAAAAAAAAATGATTATATTTTCCAATAAATGATAAGCCTCTTTATCCATTTATATTTCTTAATCTGTTTCTGTCAGTGATAAGAAAGGAATATTTAAATAATCCCACATTGTCTAGCCTGCCACCGTTAGATATTCAAAAATGTAAATATTGTTTATTGTTAACCACTTTATTTACTTAGTATTTAATATTTTTAACTATTCTAAAACATATGGTTGTTTTATTTCAATATTTTGGTCGACCAAAAATAAAGAGCCCTTTTTCCGGCGGCAAAATAAAATCGTTTACTAAAATAAAACATATTATTAATGTATTCTTATGGAATAATAAATAAATAATGCGCTCTTAGATTCAATGCAAAAAAAGCATACAGTATTTTGTAGATAAATATTAAGCAAATATTCCGTCTTACCTCAAACTGTTATGATACATTATCCATGACACTTTATAATTAAATGTTCATGCATGAACGTCAATTATGACTTACGACAATAGACCGGTTGTTTATAAACTGAACGATGAATTTGTAGAAACTGAACGAAGAACAGTAACGTATATGTCATTCACGACAACTCTTGTCAAATTAAGACAGATGATTTACCAATATAACGAAATCAGTTGAAATATATGCCTGGTTTATAAACATATTACCGTTGAACAAAGCTCACTGTGGCGCCACCAGTGAGCGACTGGCGGTAGCATCGGGGCACCCCTACAAACCCTCCCCCGCGTGACACCCTCCAGTGCACCCTTCTCTCCTCTCCTACCCCTGACGTGAGGCTGAATAATCCCTTTGAAAACTCTCGCAAGTGCTTTTGAAAAATAATAAATAGAAAGAAGCGAACGTGAAACGATACGTACTGTTTTGCTCTACCCTCGAAGCCTGATGAAACATCTCTTTGTGAAAATGTGGACAGAAGAGAAAAGCCTTTATTTGTTTAACGATAAACAATTATGAAACTTTTTTGAGTTTCTTGTGATTTTTTATTTTATAAATAAAGCATTGTTAAGTATCACATGGAATATTAGTCACAAGATTCATGAAATTTAATACCAATATATAGGTGCTATAAATCATTTTGTTTTATGAACGATTTGGATTGAAAAAAAAATTGTAAGAATTTATAATTATTTCAAGATAAAAAATGTATTTAAAATCTTGATCTATTAATTATTTTTCATTATATTCAAACAAACTTCCCACTTAACAAATTTGAAAATGGTAAGAAACGTGATATCAATTTTATATATCCCTTATACTTTCATGGCTCCGAGAATTCATGTCGTTTGCAAGACTTCTTGTTTCTTCTTAGATCTCGCTATCATC
The DNA here is from genome assembly GCA_031772345.1 of Himalopsyche anomala. Taxonomy (NCBI): domain Eukaryota; kingdom Metazoa; phylum Arthropoda; class Insecta; order Trichoptera; family Rhyacophilidae; genus Himalopsyche; species Himalopsyche anomala. The sequence continues at coordinate 18,721,834 of CM062821.1, read as the reverse complement.
TTGTAATTTCGCCTAAAATACTCTATATTAACAGCAACCTATGACGCCAAAATCTTACTGGTTTTTAAAAACAAAGACAGTGAATCATCGGTATCATATAGCAAAGACAGTTCCAACGTCTAATTATTTTTTTGCGAGCTCTGTTTGTTCATGTAACACTTCACTTTTGATTATCACCGTTAGGATCTATTTTAGCTACTCAGCGAAAAGTTATACTAAGCCTTCTTAAATTTTCTTAAAAAAACGGTGTATATGTATTTACTTTGTCATTCTCCGAGTTGATTCATACATTTTGTATACAATTAATCACTGTTGTGAAGTTGGATCTCATATGGCAAACTTTTTTTTACCTTGAAATCCGGGTTTAAGATAACCACTTCAATTTTTTATAACTGTAGAAAAAATTTTGGAGCAACATCCTTATACACAAAAAGTGAAAACTGTGGGCGGAGGCTTTTGATGGCGTGACGCTCTACAACTTTTGGAGTCTCCATAAAAAGAGTTTGATAAATATACTTCAGTTTTAAAAAGTAGGTTTTACTTTTAGTGTTTTCACTGTCAGTATTTGGTAGAAAGACAAACAAGATCAGAACCTTGTTTGCTCATGACAAGCATTAGCTGATCTTGATCTTAATAAAAAAAGTAGAATTAGTATAAATGGGTTTTATATTTTTTAATAACGTACCAGTAATAAAACAAATAAAGTGTTTCAGTTGTGGATTTTTTTTCTAAGGTGCAATGTTTCCAATACCAATGAAAACTGTTGAAAATCTCGCTTCGAACAAAAAACTTTTCATATCACGAACCAAATTATAAGAAGTTCGTGGTACGAGACCCAAATGTATTTTCCTTCCGGGTAGCAAGCTTCTATAGCGATGTCATTGTCACTCTTGTGCATTCCAAAGCGTTTTCAGATTTTGTCAATAAAGATTTTTGACCGTCAGTTATTGGGAGGAAATTTGAATTTGGGCAGGCGAGATTTCAAATAGCATTCGTCTTTTAAGCAGTTAATTCATAATCTAGTTTGTTCCTAAAATTGTTCCCAATGAATTCTTTGATATTAGTGTCGACGCCATTTTTTTTTTATTAAATACAGGTTTTCATGGTACAAGTATTAGACTTTTTATTTAATAAATTATGGTTTCATTAAAATAAAATCAATACATTTTCCAAGGCTCACGGAGGGGGGGGGGCAATATGTGTCGTTTGATGTTAATTTGCGTAGTAAAATGTTAAGGTAATCAAAGCTTTCATGTAAGTTGATTCTTCACGAAGAGGAAATTATTTTGGCTTAAAGCTATGCTGTTTTTGGCGTTTCTTTTAACTTTATTAAAAACGGAATAATTTGTAAACAAAAGTCTTTTTAAAATAAATAAATTAATATCTATTCGATGAATTGTTTTATATGTATTAAAAAATGCAGTTTTTTTTTTACAAACAATGAATCAAATTTCATAAAAAAATATATAGTATATATTTTTAGCGTTAAATATGTTGATGTTCATGCTGATCTATTTACATAAAATCTATATTAGATCTATCTATATTAAGTATAAAAATAAGTATAAACGTATATAATAAGTATATAAAAGTATATAAAAGTATATAAAAGTATATAAAAGTATAAAATAAGTATATAATAAGTATAAAAATCTATATTAAGTATCTATACATTTACATAAAATTAAATATTCGCAACTTAATGGGCGGATCATTGTGTTTTAAAGGGTTACATTTTATAGAAATCGATAATAAACACCACGAACTTATTAAGAGGACTTTATTTTAGCCGTTTAAATGTATAAATTTAAATAATTCGATGCAATCTAAGTGACTTAAAATCTTATAAAATTATTCGCAATTTTTTTAACTAAGCGAAAAACATTTTGCTGATGAAATACTAAGTCTTTTATAATGTAATCTTTATATTAAATAAATTATTCTATGTTTGACACGTACTTGCTTTGTCAGCATATTTTATAAATCTTAAGCGCTTTTAAAACTGGCAGTTAACACAAAAACGTATTAAAAATCGAAAACACTTGTTATTATAAGTTCAAAGCATTAATTACCCTCGTTGTGGCGACGCTACGTGCTTTTCCGATAAAACGAAATAATGTTTTTCTTCTTTCGCCGCAATATCGAGACGTTTGGCGGAGCACAATAGACGCGCAAATGGGGGAAAAATTTTCACCGTTTGCACCGCAAATCGAAAAATACTCCAACAATTCTCCTGAATACCATATAGCCAGCCAACCACTTTCCATTTTTTCTTTCATTTCTGTCCTTTTTACTGGTGACATGATATTTTACATCGAAAAGGCCAATATATCTGACCACGTTTTAAGTCTTTGTACAACGCACGCCACATTTTTTTCTTTTAAGATTCTTTAAATTTCAGATAAGATTAAATAAATGCCTTTTATAAAAAAAAGAGTAATAGCAATATGCGTGCTTTTGTGTTTTTGCAACGCCTATTTGTAATATTTATAAAATATATGACATTCTTAAAACTTATAAAAATTAATAAAAAAATCAAAACCTCTATAAATGTAGCAGTTCATATACTCCAAATGTCAAAAGTATTAGGAGCTACTACATTTAACTCATCTTAGCTTGTGGCCAAAGAGATCGGCTTGTTATTGAGTCGTTCAACTTTCTTTTTTGGGGGAGAGTAAAGATAGTTTTTTCGATGCTTAGAAGCTGAATCATAGATTGGAGACTTGGGAAACAAATGCAGCAGTTTTCATTATACTAATATGTTGACAAATCAATTAAAACATTTTTTTTAAGTAAATCAAACGTCTAAGAAAGTATTCAATGCTTATCATACGCATCTAAATTATCTTGTTAAATTAGTGTATTTTACATTGTTTTGGGAAATCCGTTTAATAACTGCCGTTTTTGATATAGATTCAATTTTATGTGTTTGAAAATGTACATGCTATCGCCATTTAATTTACAAATATATGCGGAATCGACAGCTCTACGCGATTACATTTCTTACTCATTTTTGACAAATCATGAAAACTGCCGTCTTTGTTACCAGAGCCTTCAACATATCGCTCACATGACTCTTCGTTTTCAAGGATTTGTTGGCTTGGAGCTTTTTTTACGTATTATTAAGTTTTCATTTATTTGAAAACCAATCTAAAAATATATCGATTTAAAAAATATGATTAAAGTTTCCATACTGGTAGTTCTATCCGAAGACACTACAATCGAAAGACACACAAATGCAAATTACATTTATTTATGAGTATGAAATCCGACAAAAAAATACGGCTTACAATTCCTTTTAATTAAATTCACCTGCTTTCAAAAGATAATATAAATCAAAAAGATATCGTCATAAGAAAATATTGCAAAGACAAACAAAACAGTGTGCTTTCAGAAGCTTTCCAGGCAGAGTGGAAGAGACTGATAAAGCTTGTTTGGCACACTTGCTTCGTTTTCTGGGGCGCAAGACATTTTTGAAGGCAGGTGGGCTTATCAGGCTGCCACTCATTCGATACGCTAAACGGCCAACCACTCATCTGTAAAGTGATATTTATTTATTTATGCATTCTGTACTGTTTCTTGTTAGGTTTTATGATGAGAAAATTATATTCATGTATTTTTTTCACTAGCTTTTCCGTTAAGCACTAAACTTTTTTTTTAACGATAAAAAAAAGTTTGTCACCAAAAAAAGACTTCGTATATGGTAAACTTTATAAATGTCGAAAAAAGTATCTCTTTTGTATAACATAAACAAATGTAATACAGGAGAACCTCGACTTTCGCACACTTGACTTTCGCACAATTCGCTATTTCGCACATTATTGAAGAATTTTTTTTTTTTTATAATGCAAAAATGTTTTGTTTCCGTACAGTAATTTCCCTGTCTTACAACGAAACGCATATGAGCTAAGTTAGTACTATCAAAAGTGTTACGTACTGTTCGCACATATGCATTGACACACGAGCGCGAGCGGGTCCGAATGCATCCGAATGCATCCGAACACTCCCGCCTAATTTTGACAGGTTTAGTCTTGCGTCAGTGCACGTACAGGTGCATTGTTCCGCGAGCTTTGTCACAAATATTTCGTACCCACTTTAACATGAATGGGAAACGAAAAAACAGTGAAGTAGATATGGCAAAAAACAAATTAAGAACCCATAAACTTCATACAATCGAAACGAAGATGGCTATAATAAAACGATCTGAAAATGGAGAGTATTATGCTTCAATTGGTCGTTCGTATGATATGAACAGGTCTACGATATGTTCGATATTAAAAAATAAAGATAAAATCAAGGAATATCTAAAATCTTGTGGAAATGTATTATCAAAAGTTCTTTCCAAAAGGCACGGCATAGTGTTGGATGAAATGGAGAAATCTTTGTCGTATTGGACTAGTGACCAAAATCAAAAAGACGTTCCTCTGAGTACTTCGATGATTCAAGCTAAAGCTCTTAGTTTGCATAAGGATTGGAAGGCTAGACTAAAAGATGATTCTCACACGGTGTTTCATGCAAGTAACGGCTGGTTTTCAAATTTTAAAACAAGGTATTCTTTACACAATGTTAAATTCACTGGAGAATTAGCTGATGCGGATAAAGATGCTGCAAAAGACTTTATTTCCTCATTGTCTAAAATTATTGAAGATGGAGAATATACCTCTGGTCAAATATTCAATGTAGATGAGACTGGTTTATTTTGGAAGAAGATGCCTAATCGTACATTCTTACCAAAGGATGAATCAGTTGCTCCTGGTCATAAACCTTCTAAAAACCGATTGACATTGCTTCTTGGTGGAAATTTAGCTGGTGATTTAAAATTGAAGCCAATGTTAGTTTATCAAGCAGAAAATCCTAGAGCATTGAAAGGGAAAGATAAAAAATTGCTTCCAGTCATTTGGAAATCCAATAAAAAAGCCTGGGCTACAGCTTTATTATCATCTCGAGACATTTTTGAATATTATGGAAGAATGTGATCCTAATGGAGAACGCATATCTCAAGTGCGTAGGGCGATCCATAAGAGTACGGCATGTTACAGAACTCTCTACGAAGAAAAAAAAAGTAGTAAAACACAACTAACGCTTGACAAATTCATTAAGAAAATATAATTTTTATTTAGTATGTACTTAGTAATTTTTAATAAATAAAAAAAATTAGAGTACAATTTTTGGTGTTTTTTTTTTACTTTCCTCGGCTTTCGAACATTTCGACTTTCGCACAAAGTCCAGGAACCAATTAGGTGCGAAAGTCGAGGTTCTCCTGTATTTTTATTGTTTATTAAAAAAAGTGATGACTTTCAAATTAGGTAATTGATAAAATCTCTTGTTTATGTTTCATTTTATGTAACAGCTTCTTTCTGTTGTAAATTTTATTATGCTGTTTAATCCAAAAATAACAATTAAAATATTTTAACAACTTTTGAATATTTTATAAATAATAAGGGCCGAATAAAATTTTAATGGCGCAAAATAAACAGTTTGCTAAACTAAAGCCATAACGGCTATATACGTTTTCGACAATCGTTAAAAAAAGCCTCGTCGCAGAATGGCGTATGGTAATTTTGTTCACGTAAAAAAGGGATTAATCCCATTTTTGAAAAAACCGTAATGAAAGTTACAACACAGTGTGTGTGCATCATACGTTTAAATGCGTAAGCACGAAAATGAATACGCGGGCAAACAAAGCGTGTCGTAATGGAAAACCGCAAAACTGTAAAATGATTCCCCGCATCATTTATAGTTAGGTAAGTGTAACGTTCAGTTTTATAATAGTACATACAAAAGTATGGATTGCACACAGTCCAATACACACGGTTAAATAAAAACAGGTACAACAGTTTTATTGAGTTGTTTAAATTTTAGTAATATAATTTATCAAATTAATTAATGACGCAATATAAAAACATTTATTGAGTGCATCTTTTGGATAATTAAAAAAATATATTTCCAGTACGAACAGCTATTTTTATATCGATTTATCGTTTTCTGTTTAAAGACTTGAGTGTTTGCGATTTCTTAAAATTTTCTCTAATCATTCTTGTCTTTAAATAACGGGGAGTGATCAATTAACCACTGATCCTTTCCTAGCCTTATCCATTATCCTATTACACTTTTAAAAAATGAGACTTTGAGCATCTGTGATTTTAAAAAAATCTGTTGAGATGGAGGCCATATGCTTGATATAAGGAACGAACATGAAAAGTGAAAGCACTCCAAATAAACTTTTACGTCAAAATCGAATACCGTTAATTTTAATACAAAAAGAGATTTTTGTATCACTAGTTCGTTTGATTACAACGTAGTTTTTTATACACATTAAAATTATATGTCTACATATGTGTACAGGTAGGCTAATTATTATAGATGAGAAATTAACGAAAGGATTTTTATTTTTTTCAAGCGTGGTTGTGTAAATCAATTTTAGTAGATAATATTACTAACGATATGTGTGGGGTCCTCGGTTTTAGATTTGTTTCCCTTTATTTTTTACTTATGATGTTTCCATCAAAATATAGGTTGCTTGATTATTGTTCGTGCGTTCCATTCCTTCAATAAAAAACAGATAAAATCTTATTTTAATTTAAGGAAAGAATCAATTTTTAAATCAAACCTACAGCTTAATATATTACGATAGAGATAGTTTTGGTGTTTTCTAAGTAATAAAACCGTATTGTAACCCTTTCGATGGATTCGGCGGTAACTTTTTGGAAATTTATTTCAATATAAACCCTTTAAAAATATTTTAATATAGTATTGTAACCCAATTAATAAAATAAGATATTTGAAAACCTTAATTTTACAAGTTTTTTTGTATTATTTTTGATGTCACATTTTTCAGGTTTAAGATCAGCCGAGAAATACTGCGTAACTAACTTTTACGTTAAAGCTATTATGGTTACTTGTTTTGTATCATAAAATATTTGTTTTTTAAAATATTAGATTTTTGACTTTTCCCAAAAGAATAGCATTTGGCAGTTTTGTAAATGTTATGAGCGTAATTAGCTCTACGATAACCTAGACATAGTAGTTATTTTAAAACTCAACACATATCACATATGAAAGAGTGAAAGCTTTAAAAACGCGTCACATTGTCTTCGTTTGAGAGATGACGAAGTATAACACCATGAATTCACCTGATGAATAGTGTAGGAAGACTTTCGAGTTCTGGACATCAGTGCTTGAAGTAGGAAGGTGGTGGACCGAGCGAAAATAAAAAGACTTAGATTATCAAAAAAACAAAGTAAATATTTTTATTTGAGACCTTCAGTAAAATCTGTAAAACACGATAATTAAACTGAAAACATTTTACCGGTATTTTCATTACTAGCTCACATTTCATTGATAGATGCATATTATTCTTAGTGTACGATAATGCATACGGCTCATAAATACTGTTCCCTCTTGTTTACTGAAGTAATTTGTTACTACATAAGCCTGTAGATTAATAAAAAATTGCTTGCATACAAGTTGTTTATAATATCTGCTAGGGAATATTAAAAATGTGTATTCATGAATATTTAAGGCTCACAAATGCAATGCATGCGCAATTATATAACAAACTTCAATCCGAAAAATATGTTTAATTTGTTTTTGTTCAGTTTTTTATAAATATCTTGAATAGCTGATGCTGAAAAAGCGCTTATATTTTGATAAAAAATGTTGATATGTTTATATAACGCGCAATACTTTTGGAACTCAAAAGAAACGAAAAAGTTTGTATTTCAGTGTATTGTCAAAACCTGATGATTTGGAAAGACGAGCATGAGATAAAGAAACAAAAGCAAAATTTCGTTGCAAGATATTTCAATAAAAAGCTCAAACATTAAATGACTAAACATGCTACGTCAACATTTTAACAATAGTTGCCACAAAAAATCACATCTTTAAAGTTCTATTCGACGGTAATAAAATTAATAATAATTGTAACACAATGTAAAGTCATTCACACAGCAGAGTATGATGGCTTCCATTTTATTTTTTAAAGACATATCTTTGTTTGGGAAAATGTTTTCACAAAGCCGTACAAAGCCAATCAATGTTTCAAATACTTTTTAAAGTTTTAAAGATTCTCAATTTTCAACATTGAAGATCGGTTTAAAATGTTGGCTTAATACAAGGTTTTCATAAATATTTTCTTGGAATCGTTATTTATTTATTTCAAACTTTTGACACAATTATGACGAGAAAAACCACCAGAACTTTTTATAAGAAATATGATAAATTGAGTAAAAAGACGTTTTATTATTTTTCTTTGGAACAAATTTCGTTATGGAAAAATTCATGTAATGATATATTTTGAAAATAAATTAAAAAATATTTTTAAAATCAAAAACATTGAAATATAATAAAATTTGGTGTGTTACTAAAAGTAAGATAAACATATTTCTTTTATGACACAGCCAAAAATTGTAATTCAAAATGGGTTATTTATAGAAAACTAGCTGTAAGCCTGTTGCCCTAAATGGGGGAGATTTTTGTTGCATTTTGAAATAGTCATAAAATTTACTGGCGTGAAAAATAAATTGCAAATCTATTTATTGAATAAGCCAAAAAATCTAAGCGTAATTAATTGTGGATTTTTTTAGGAATACACCCAATTATCTAAAAGAACTAAAATACACTGGAACTACAAAACAAAATATGCAAATAGCGGATATAATAAAATATATTCATAAAAATCATAATTGAGCAGCCTTGCTGAGCTGCTATATCCAATATCGACAGCCCTGCAGTATTCATATTGTTAATATGAATACAAGTATGCAAAAAAATATATTTCGAAGAAGAAGAAGAAGACCCCTGAACCAAAAAAAACGCTCATGGTTAGACTCGAACCACCTTATCTACAGGTTACCAACCTAGCGCTCTGCCTTTCGGGTACAGTGTAAAATGCAAAAATTAGAATACATTATATGTATGCTGTTTTTCAAATAAAAAACAAAAGATTCCAAATTCAAACGAAAATAAATATATATGATCTATTTTTATCGTCTCTGTCAATCTGGCGTTAACCTCAACGGTAAGGCGTTTCATTGATAATCCAAAGTTCCATGTATCGATCCTTGATGGCGGTGGCTTTTTTGTATAAGAATTCAAATTTTCATCGATTTTCCAAGACACAAAATTTGCTTCTTTAAATGTCAGTGTATTGAAAAAATATGTTTTTATTATGAATAAAAAAATGCAACAGTGGGCAAGGACAGGGGTGGGGGAGAGGACAATCTTTCTTGACGTCATCGAAAAGGCGAAATCGTAACCATACAAACAAACGAACCTTATTGACTTTTGATAAATAGATAAACATTACAAATAATAAAGGCATATAAATCATTAATAAATTGAATTAAAGTGTCTTGACAAATTAAAGATATACTCAATTTTTTTCATAAAATTTATTTAGAGATACATTTATTTAAATACCATATGTTCCACATTCATTCAGTTGTGAATTAAAACAAAAAAAACTGATACCAATGTCATGTTTTACTTAAAATCGGTATTACCTCTGAAGCAGCCAGACTTTTTTTTTAAAACCATAAACACAGATTTTTTTGTAAATTTTAAATAATACAATACAAATATAAAATGCAGATCTGAGAAACACGCGACTCTGGCTTTGTGCTGCTGTTTGTTTTTATTTACGTTGACCAAACGGCCATATTCAAACGTGTTTCGCATTTTCACAACCGAAAGGTTTTCCATGTATATACTCAGATGAATTCGTATCGATCCAGAGAGAGCGGACCGGTCCATCCGCTCCAGAAACAGAACCTTCGCACTCACTTCCCATTATCTGCGGTTAATCAAGCATACTACTAACTGTTGCCATGAAGCACCTGCTTGTATGACCGCGGACGTAACTTATCCTTTATCAAGGGTCCGCTTCTATTCTCAGTGATTGTAGGTAGCAACCGTATTCTCAGGCAAGGTGTTACATGACAAATCATAATTCGCGTGAAAAAAGATTATTTTTTATACTTAAATATCAACATTACAAGTTTTTATTAATCCATTACTAGTTCAAATGGTATTTTTCGTGGAAGTATAAAATAAATTTAAATTTAATTTAAATTAACACTTAGCTTTAATATTTTTCACATTATTCATTAAATATCAGGATTGGTTTGGCTTATCGCTAGAACTATCATCTGAGTTGATCATTTCAATTATCATTAGTTGGTAATACTCGTGATGACTAACAAATGCAACATTAGTAAAGAAAAATGTTTTATTTTTCAATACAATGCCTTTCCACCAATAATTTATAATGGATACATTAAAAGTGAGTATTCAAAATTGTCGAAAATAGTAACATGAGTAAACAGAATATTATTAAACAACACATGACTAATCAAAACATGACTAAACAAAATATGATAAAACCAGACATAAAAAAACAGAACAAGTTAAACTATTTTATTTTCGTTTCGTCTTTTAATTAGCTGAACACAAATGAAATATGTATGTATAATATATATATATGATTATGTATTCAGTGCAAATGGACATTTTTAATATTATTTATCAACACGAATTTGATAATCCTGCACATCTGTTATCCCCCAATGTTCTCATATTAACCATCCGGTTACTGTTGAAAATATGCATTTTATTACAAGTTTTGCTTTTAATTTGTAGCATTGATACTCCTAATCGAAGTTGTAAATTACTTTAATTTATTGAGTTGCTCGACCTCCTAGACTCAACTTTTACTGAATGGATCAAAGGGCTTAACTTTAACTAGTCCAGTGTCTGACTCATCGCTCTCACTGATGCACGCTGTTTTATGATCGAATGGGTGAGAGAGAATTTTACACATTACGAACATCCACATCCGCAAACTAGAATCCAAAACTATTTGGAAAATCAATTCTCAAAAATTATTTTGCATGTTGAGATAGCAACTGTGAACGGACGAACGGAAAATCTCGGCATTAAACAGTCGACTAACATATAAGCACGGTGCATTTATAGTGCATATTATTATTATCATTGCTTTAACGTTTTATCATTAAAATAATCAAACGATAAAACATTAAAATAATCAAACGGCTTCTTGATTTTTATATTTTGACTAGTATTAAACATTTTATAAAAAAATCCTGATTTAAAGGTATATTATTTTCAACGAAAAAATAACGTTCAACAGTCAATGAAATTTTCATTCTAGCGCTCGCGAGTTGATTTTTATTGGCTACTTTTCCACTATTTCAGGCATGCTATGCGGCCTTAAATTTGGATTTCACATACTGGAATAGTTTTAATCAGACAGAGTTTTTTAGGGTTACGGGTTTGGTACAAAAAAAATGTTTTTCAATTAATCTGAATAAAAGCTGTTTATTAAGAAAAAACACAATATTCATTTGTACTTTATTTTCACTTTATTTATAAAGATCAGGATCGGTTTTTCTCATGGCGAGCATTGTTAACAGATAAATGTCATTGAATGACATTGTCAATTCTCCCCATGAGTGAAACCGGTCTTGACTTTTATACGTCAAGTGGAAATAAAGTACAAAAGAATATTGTGTTTTTCTTAATACAATACCTTTCACCAAGTGTTGAGAGTAAACACCCTAAAAAAACTGTCTTAATATTATAACTTTATTTATTTTATTTTCAATTATCCTTAATTTTTACTCAAAAGCAATAAAATAGCTTTTTAAAACCAAAAAGAAATATTTAAATGTATGTTGGGAAGAAGCTACCTAATATAACAAAGCGGTTGAGACGACTTGGCTAAATGTGCAAGAAGTGTCATGAACAGTCATTTTGCATTTAGTTTAGGTTGCTTTTTGACGCTGGTAAAGGATCGCTTCTGTCTTGCCAGCATCTGAAGAAGTTAGTCAGCTGATATGTACGTACCACTCTTGGGGTTAAGAAATACAACGTTGTGAGTTGTGACCATCGCACATGACTATGATGACAGTGTCATCTGCGTGAAAAGATTAAACGACATATACGTTTATATTGTATTTTAAATTTTATTTAACAGAAACGAAAAAGCTAGTTTTCATATAATTGATCTTCATATCTCTAAATCTCTTTTTCATCATACTAAATCTCAAAAACAGTATCAGTTGAAATTTAATGCTCACTTTATCGTAACATCGTAACATGACAAAAATTAAACCTTTAACACTTTTAAAATTATTATCAGCCGTCAAAAAAATTCAAAAACACACGAAAGAGAATTTGACTCGAATAAATTAACAAAACTAATAGTGTACTTTTTGCATGAATTGCAAGGAAACAATATTGTCATATTCACAGTTTGCAAAACATTTTAAACTCTGCAAACACCATTACTCACTGTGTCAGTAAAAAGTCGACAGTGATTTCGTGATTAATACTATAAACTTACTGACAATGACAACTTGCCAATTGTTAGTAGGGATAAAACTTTGCTCTTAGGCCAAACCTTTTGTAATTTGCTTTAGTCAGCGAAATTTAAGTAACAATTATGCACTCTGTTTTTGTAGTTGCAGTTTATTTTAATTATAAAGAAACCTTATGTGTGAACAATAGATCTGTACATAAGAGGTAAACAACACTTTATCACAGATAGCAATTTATCCCTACGGATTTTTTCCTTTTAAGCTCCTTCATGATAATTGTGCTAGAAAACGTTTTTTCTACTATTTTTTGTTATCATTGCATTTTTTTACAATATCAATGGAAATAACGTCGAGATGTATAACTACATTATGTCGATATCTCCATTATGCCAAAATCTACAGAGTATAGTTTACTTGACATTTAGCATACATACATTTTCTATAACATATTTGTTATAGAAATGTTTTGTACGCCTATTTAAAGTTGTAACAGCAACCTGTTAATCTTGGTATAAGAGTGTCATATTATATTGAGAAACACTTTTTTGTTTTTCAAAATTATCAAGCCAGTAAAACCGGTCTTGATCTAAAATAATTAATGTGGAATTAGTACAAGAGGTTTTTTTTTTAAAAAAAAAACAGTTGTATTAGCACTGCAGAAAAGCAATAAGGTACAGAAAAATGGCCAATCATCTGACAATACATTGTATGGAGCTTTCCAATTTTGAAAGAAGGCTTGATGTTTTCAAAAACACAACATCTCTTAAAACGTGTTAACACATAACACGTTTATTTGAAATTTTCTTGTAGTGTAGTAGTAACATGATGTTTACTTATGGTCCCTATGATGTATCTAATAACTTAAGACACGTATTTTTAGCATATATTTGAAAAAAAATCGTTTCGACATTTTGCATTTTGGAGCAAATAGAATTTCAAATTAAGCATGTATTTCGCGTTAATTTCTTAATCGTTGTTTTCACAGTAAATAAGTTAAAAGTCAAATTAAAATATAACTGACTATGCAATAAATAGTTTATTGATAAAAAAGATTTGAAATTATAACAAAAAATGCAAAAACGACAAGAATCTCATTCAAAGTATAGGAAAACATACATACATTCATACAAAGGTTCAAATAGAGTATTCATGAGTACAAAACATTTGAAATTGTTGTAAAAAATACAATATAAGAAGAAATTACTTGAAAAATATAGAAAAACATGGGTTCAAAACCTAAATTCTTGAAATGTATTATAACATGTTTCAATAGATGAGTGGTGAGCCGAGTACGGCGATCTATTACAATTACATTATAAATGACATTACTGCCGCATTTCAAATGTTTAATTTTCACATTGAATATTTAAAACTAAATTTTTACAAATGTGTGAACAACCTTCCAAACATTGAGTGGTTTTTATTATTATAAATAGTGATAAATTTGATTATAAAATATTATTATCGCTATATACATTCATAAAACCCCTTGTTTGTAGGGGGTTGCTCTTTCTTTTATATTTATTTTTTTTCTAACCATATTGAGGCTAAGCAAAAATGTTTGTATGACATCGTGTATGAATGCTCGTCAACACAACCAAGAAGAAAACACAATTTTATTAGTACTAACTTAAGAGTGTGGAATCATATACTACAGATGAAGAGTTAACCATTGAGTGCGGAAAGATTTCCAGTAATCATTAATTTAAGATAAGATAAGAAAAAAATCGAATTTTATAAAATTTCGCATCTATTCGCTCACTTTGGCAATTTCGCAATAATTTCGCAAATATCGCATTTATCGCTTCTATGACTCATTTATCGCAAAACGCGATAATTGCGTATCTCTATAAATAACTTATCGTTCTAGATACATTGCTTATAAAGGGTAAAAAAAGTTTTATTTTAATATAAATAGGAAATCAATCTTGTATAAAATGGTTTTTATACAGTTATGTAAAGAAATTTGATTTAACTTTATTTACTAACATATTTGTAAAAAGTTGATACTTTAGAATAGCATTAGGGATGTTTGTATCAATAATTGTATGTTTGTTCATCTTTTAAATAAAACAGAAACTTTCTATAATTGTTTCTATTCCAGTTTTCTTAATATATTATAATAACGCATCATTTTTAGTATTAATAAAAACACAATAATCCTTTGTACTTCATTCCACTTTATTTAATATGTCAGGACCGGTTTCGCTCATTACGAGCATCGTCAACTGATAAGAAATATAATTTAACAGTGCTATTTATGCAAAAATGAACAGTTATAAACAACAATTGGCATTGAAAAGAAAATACCAATTACATTAAAAGTGATTCTAAAATAGCACAAAATTAAAATGTTTAACACATCTAACATATAATTAAAAAGTCATCTCAGATTAATAAATTTAGAATGGGAATTGAAAGTAATTACAAACATAATTAAAATTTGGGAATTCTTTGACAAAGTGATACAATAAAAATAATGACATTAATAATGACAATAATATAGTGAATAGGCTTAATGATAGTTAAGAAAATTTCCCCTCTTCCAAGTAGTTGGTAAGTGTACATACTTAAACAAAATCGACAGCCAGGAAGATTCTGAAAAAGAAATTTTTCAAAGACCATATCAATTCTAACAAAGATATATATATATATATATACATACCTATATATATTTTAAATTATATAAAAGAATAGTTAACAAGGGCTAATGCAATGGATAAAGTAACGGGGAACTAGCAAATATTAATTGATCGTTCAAAATTCTTATCAGTTGACGATGCTCGTAATGAGCGAAACCGGTCCTGACATATTAAATAAAGTGGAATGAAGTACAAAGGATTATTGTGTTTTTATTAATATAATGCCTTTCCACCAAGTATTGACAGTGAACACCCTAAAAGTGATTTTTAGTATCTCTGATATTCAAATACTTTCAACAAACTGATAATTATTATTTTTGCAGAATTACAAAATACGTAATATGATGTTTTTGTTTAATATTGTCAATTCTTAAAACTCAATCGTGAATCAAACCGTCGTAAAACAGTTTAATCAGTTGTATTCGCACATGAAAGATTTTTAAGACAACAAATATGCAGTGACTTTATTAATTTATGAATATTTTTCTAGGACTATTTAAAATGTCGCTTTACAATTCTACGCTTCAACATTTTCGAAAAAGAAACCGTAAGCCAAAGAGGACTTTTCCAATTTTTCGTGTGAAAAAATCGCAGAGGTAATTTTGGTGAAAGCTGCGATAAGCTGGTTTATTCAGCACAGTTCGTTAAGTCCCCGACGCGCCCGGTCTACGAGTATAAGAGTAGGGCTCTTGTTGTTTCTGAAGCGAGGAGAGTCAAGATGTTATGTGAAAACGAGCTTTTTTCTTTAGCATAAAGCTTCCTCACTGTGACATGAGTGAAAATAGCTTGTCAAAGTATTTTTTCCGATAATCGCTACTAGATTGATGAGAACATTAATAAATCAATATCAGATCCTACAAACTGAATTATGTACATGTTAAAATAATTGAATGGTTGTTTTTTTTTTACATTTCTCAATATATGTTGTCAGTATGATTTTACGTTTAAGATATCTTACTATTATTCTGATCCTTATTTAGGATTATTTCAAGAAAATATATAAATTTAAATCCAATTGATTTTATATTTTATCTATAATACACATATTTATTCTATTGATTTTATCATATTCAATATTTCAAATCAAGCCGTTTGAATATTTTTTTTTTTATTTTATCTCCCGTGAAAGTAAATTGAAATATTAAAACAAAATGATAACAGGACTTAGTTGAAATTTGTCACGATAAGCGAAACCGGGCCTGATAATTTGATAATGTACTGGCATCGGTACAAAAACCGTATTTATTTCAATAAAATTAATGCTTTTCTATCAATAATTGACAATAAACATATAAATAAAATATTTTAACCTGAGTCAAAAAGGGTATGCAATCATTTTGATTTGATCATAATACAGCATAATGATTCCGATTGATCTAATTTTACAGAAAACCAAATCTGATCTAAAGTCCGTTCTGACTGCCAGATGTCTGGTCGTTCTTGCATGAAACATTTTGTAATATGGTCTTTCTAATGGTATTTTCATTTGAAACCAGACGATAAAATTTTCAAAGACAATGATAACTCTTGTTATAATTGTATAAATATAACTTGAAAAACAATCTGGTATTAACTAAAAATAAATTTATCCAATTATAGCAATATGTTAATCAGTGTGCACGCTACGGAAAACGTAATTAAACCATTTTAAGGGATTTTCTCGTGTGTATACATAATTTTTACTCGATATCGAATTATTGTAGATTATCAATTTATTTAAGAGTTTAATAATAATTCTGAAATGTTGATAAAACAAATTTTACTAACCCTTATCTAAACAACATCTCGTAAAGTTAAGGCAGACAATATCGGAACGGCTTTCTATTGGTAAATATTTAAATTTGACAACGTCTTCAAACACCCACGCTATTGACTCGAGATGTTTGTTGATTTTATAAAGATTATATTCTAATTAAAACTCATAATATAAAAATACAACTATTCAGACAAAGGAGAAAACGACCTTAAGAAAACCTCCAATATAAATAAATCAACGTTAGTGAAATATCTACTAACTTTGCAAAATGTCTGTTTTTAAAAGAAACTCATAGTTTTAATATAAGGTCCCATTTCAAAGTTTTTCATTTGAAGTATTCGTTAAAGTTAAGAATCATTTTTTTAAATTAAACAAGCGTAAGTAGCGGCTACTAAGTAAACACGCTGATCAGGTAAATTCAAAGGTGTAAATTTTCTTTTTTAGGAAACGTTTTGTTTTTTTTTTAACTTTTTGAACAATCATTTGAGACGTCAACATCTTATTTATAAAGACTCATTTTTTTATTATTTAGAAACTTATTTTTCTTAATGTCTACTGCTACTGTCCGGGGTAAACCTTGGCTGCCTTAATTTTCTCCACCTTACTGCGCTAATCACTGACCTTTAGCACTTGCAAGTTTTGTGATACCCTGCCCATCCATTGAAGTCGCAATCATTCAAGGTTCTTTTTTCTCTCGAATGTATAACATGTAAGGTGCTAAGTATACTTTCACTCACTCAAACGTGCCGTGTCCAATCCAAAGGGAGTTTTAACAAATCTAAATGTCTTGCTTACCGTAAGGTTATTAAGCTCAGAATAAGATGGGCTCGTGAACACGTTCAAAAGTCTTTCGCAGATTTTGCTAAAACACTTGTATCTTCTGGGTCTTTATAGCTAAGCGTCCATGCCTACGACCTATGTGCCAAAACTGGTATTATGAGAGAATTGATGAGGAGAAGTTTTGTGTAAAAAGAGGAAATATTTTAGAAATTATGAATGTTAGAACAATATATTGCTGCTTACAATATTGTCTATTCGATTTCCACGCCAACATACTTCTGAAAGATGGCTAAGAGCTTAAGATACATAAACTCATCGACTGTTTCAATTCATCGGTTATGAAAGTTGAGACTGTCTCTGAAATCTTTTATTAGGTTTAACCATTAACCATTTACTTTTAAATTGATATTTTTTCTATGTAAAACATTTAAATGTGTGAGTGGTCTCAAACAATGCAATATAGGGATCATTTTTAGTTTACAATTAACATACTTTACCTACTTTAGCAAAAAATATTAAAAACTTATTAATAGATAATAAAATAACAATTTACGTAAAAATATCGAAGAATCAAAATATAAAAAGGTTTATGATAACTATTACACTTTCTCTGTACAAAAAATATTTTGTATGTATAAAATCCAATGCTTTCAGGGAAATATTAAAACATTTGAAAAATGTTTATAATTTTTTAATAAAGTACACTATTCTTCAAGGTTAATAAAAAATAGAACCGTATATACAGTTTTATTTTTATTCAAAAATTGTCTCTCTGTTTTGCTGAAAATGTAAAAAAATAAAGGAACAGTTTTATACAAAAAGTCGAATACAAAAAAATACAGGTGTAATGTTTCAAAAAAAAATTTAATTCGTTTTTAAATTGGAGATTTACAACATGAGAGTAAAAACGATACGACGGGGAGGGGCTTAATGTTTACTCAGCCACGCTTTATCTTAGAGTTTGAAAGAATAAAATTTAGCTGCGGCTTAATGTAAATGTAATAAAATTTTATATAACATTGGCTTAATAAAACAATTTATCTTCATTAGAGTTTTAGTTTTTTGTGATTACCGTTTCATGCGTAGGGATTACAACACCGGACGAATACATCAATACCGATATTTCAATAATACCGTAATATAGAACATTATTTTTTTAAATACTTTAAAATAAGTATAACAGGCTAATTTTTATAAACATGTTACAATATGTGTTGTTTTTTCTCATCAATATTGGACCTATTTCATCAATCCTGAACTGAAAATAAAAGTACAAGTTTACCTATATTTCTAACTAATCAACATACTATGCAGCATTATTCAAAAGTAATCCTTGAACGTATATAATATGAAAAAAAACAATGTGTCAGTGTAAAAATAAGTTTTGTGTTAACTTCAAAAACAGTTTTGATATGTGCAGTCAATAATGGTGAGAATTTGTTCGTCTGTAAAATTACAACGCTTTACTGCTAAAATAAATAACATCTATTTTTTTCGATTTTGTTTCATTTTCAAAGCCGAAATACCGCAAAATATCGGTATTTAGCATTTTTAAAACTAGTATTTCGGTATAGAATAAACAGTCAACTTACCGGGATTCCAGTATAGTAATACCAACAATGCAATCATTATTCATCCGTTATTATTTTAACGTAAGACAAATTTCAGTCTTGGAAACAGATTCAATTTAATGATTGGTATATACAAAAGTAAATTAAATGTACTTGATATTTCAAATAAATTTAATTTCATTACCGCCAAGAATTACCTACCGAAAATGCAATGTTTTCGAAAAAAGATAAGCAGAATAAAGGATATTTCAAATATAATATAAAATCATATGTTTATATAAATATGATCAAACTAATAGTAAAATTATGAAACTGATGAAAATGAAACTGAAAATAAAATAATAAATGAGTATAGAAATCTTTATACCGAAAACATAAGTAATGTCTATATGTAATATTGTTTGTACATTCATTATAAAACGAAAAAATATAGTACACTCATTATGAACTGATACTTTGAGAAACAGATTTTTTTTGTGATGATTCGAGTGATTGATTACTTGCGTATATTTTTTAAATTTACCAAGTCCAAAAATCTGTAATTTTGATTCTGTACTCTTCCATAAGTATTGTCGATCACGTCCCGGGTTTCGCCTTTCGGCATCTTCAGGTTTATCGAAGTTTTAAATTAAATTTATAAATATTTCAACAGTCTTAGCTTTACAAATGAAAAAACAACAGATGGGATATAAAGTTAATTAATTTCTCAATACTTTTATGAATAAATAACATTGCATAAAAAAAATATTTTGAATATCTAAAATTTTAGAATAGAAGTTTTTAACAAAGAGCGCTCGGTTTGATATATTCTGAACATTTTTTTTTTAAATACAGGCTTATAATTTATCTTCTTTCATTTTAAAATTTTACTAGATTACAAACTTGACCACTATGGTACCTGAATGAAGCGTATTACAGTATTTTATTTAATATTACATTTAGTATTCCAATAGTTTGGATTAGCATTCAGCGTTAGATATAACGTTGTTAAAATGTTGGCCAATGTATGTAAAGTAAATTCAGAAATAAGTCTGCGGTGTCTGTATTATGAAGTCTGCTACTACTGAATTCAATTTTCACTTGGCAGACACTCACTGCAGAAGAAAATAGCGAATTCTATATCCAAATATTATTTTCTGTAAAGATATATTCTTTTTAAATAATAAATATATATATCATAAAAGGTTTATTACACATTATGTAATTAATGACTTAATAAATAAAAATAAATTAATAAAAAATATACTAAATAAATCTTTAATATATTTATATACATTACCACTTTACATAGGTAAAAAGATTTTATATTGGTGTTCTGTGATATAAAAAAGTAATTAAAATGATTTTTATATACAGCTTAAACATGAATTTTAATTCAGTGGTAGTCATTTCATATTTATTTTAATCAATTGCTCCATTATTTTTTATGGAATATAAACTATTGTTAAACCATCAATTTAGTTTAGTTTTGCGCTTTATATCAATCACAATTCATTTTTAATTTAAAAAATAGTAAATATATCTACAGCTTTAAAGAAACCAACTCAAATTTGATCAATATATTTGTCACCAATTTAGCTAAATTTATCGATAAGAGAATATATTACATTCATAAAATATTTGTTAAACACATGCATTGTTTTTGTAATCTGCAATGGTGTCTTGAAATAACGGTGCAAACTATAATCGATGGTGACAATTATGTTTAGAAAATTGATTTTGTGAAAATCTGTATAACATGAGTATTTAATTACTATGTAAGTAATATTATAACCGTACGTGATATCAAGCTTTATGGTCGAGAGAGCTTTATGCGCCAATTGTAAAATACATAATTGAGTTTTCAATCCGGGAAAGTTATTCAGTTGATGAAGGTTAACCAACGTAGCAAATGGCATAAACGGAACTGGTTGAGTGCACCGAACAGATTCTACTAGATAATATGCTAAATAGTTTCAATATTTGAAAATTAACTTTGACTATTCGCTAGGTCCTTGTTTTAGTCATTTCATGATATTTTATATACCAACTCGGTATGATTTTAAATTAAATTTCACTGAATAAAATATGTATTTTTTTTATCTTGTATGATTGGTAAGACTAAGCCAGCATTGCCGGATAAATAGTTTTGCGATAAAATAATAATCCGTATGGTTATATGTGCATCTCCCAAAAATTGACAATCAAGAAAAATATACATTTTTTCAATTAAGCATTTGATATCTTGAGTATGAGTTCTCTCAAATGACAGAAAAGTTGTCTTTGAATTAATACGTGAAACATACGAAGGATAAGAAATAGTGCCATATATAATAATTAAATTTATAAAATAACAGAATTATCATTAATTAAAGTTAGAAAAACAATTTTAAATATTATCTAATTTGAGATTTTGACTGAAGGTGCTTGATGGAATTTCAATATTTAATTTAAATCGTTCGAATTATGTACATTTACACAAGTTTTGTCACTAACGACCACGGTTTTTCCTTACAGCATCTTCAGGTGTTCAAGTGCACGGATGAACTTAAACTGACGTTTAGTAAATAATTCTATCACTTAGTTTAAATCCATTGCTGGCCATCCATGGGAATGCCTACAGATTTGAATGGTGAGTAATTTTAAGAATTATATTTATATAGTTTGCTGGAAAATTTGTAATCATATTTACTTACATATATGATAGAAGAGTGGGGAATTTGGCAGATTTTCCAGTTCATTTAAAATTAGTAAATTATTTAACTGAGCACTACTTATTTCTAAAATTTCATGAAAAAATAGTTTATGCCCATCCATGTTTAGATGTTACATTTTAATCACTTTATCCTCGTTGAACGAATGGTTCTTACAAAAGACACATAGATTTTTGCCAACCACCTGATTCAAATTTAAATATTATCGTTTATTTCTTTTTAATATACGACTTTGTAAACAAGTTATTTTATTTTATTGTGTACGGATACAAGTAAATCTTTGATGAAATTAACTGAACGATTCTAACCGATAAATAATAAATTAAAATATTTTAGTTTTATAAGCATACTTTTTTTAACTCGAAATAAAAAAAAAGTCATAAGCTGACGATTTTTAATACATGTTTAGATCAGTGGTTCTTAGCCGCACTTCATATTAACAAAAAGCATCATAAGTATCATCTGCAGTGTGTCAAGTTTCATGTTTCAAACTTTTAAGTAGAGCCGTGGTATTTAGTATACAAGTTTATATTGTTTGCCATAGTATAAAAGAGGCAAAATTATGGTGTTTAATACAAAAAATCAACTTTCACAGTCAAAATACTTATATATTATAATTTGAAAACCACGTGGATTTATTTTAACAATACATGTTACGCTGTTATTATTCAAAATTACTTTCACTGTGAAATAATTTTATTTCAGTAATAAGGTAACTCATTTAAATATGATATGGCAGTAAAAACGTTTTATTATAACGACGTATAAAATACACACTCACATATTTTTTAGTTTATTCATTTGAAGACATCTTTTAATCTTTCGGGACTGAATAAAATTTCAACGTAATGAAAGCACGCTTTAATAATTTTCTGCTGAGAGAAGATTTTCAAGGGTTTCACCTTTCCTACGTGTCTCTGGAGGACTTATATGTACGCCCGCAATATAAGTAAGCGTGTTTTGAAATTCATTTGCAATAAATCTTTTTAAGTGACGGCTAGAGAATGGTTTGTTTCAGCGCGTAATTATGAATCATGCCCGAACTTAAAAAAGAAACTATGCAAGAAAAGTTTTAAACCGCGTTGCCGAAAGCTTGAGTATCTGCATATAATATAAACGAATTGTTTTGAATTACAGTTAATGTGAAAAATATTTTTTAGAGAAAAAACGCTAGGATATATTTTTAAATTCAAAATCTTCAGAAAGAGCACCTTCTAGTCTAGAGTAGCTAAAATAATTTCATTAAATAACAAAGAAACTTGAAATAATTATAAATATAATAATTCAAATATAAGACCTTCATTTCATCAAAAGCTTTTCCAATGATCACTTTGCTAGATATAATTTATTATTTACACAGAAAATAATTGCGTATTGTATCTATAACAATATATGCAAGGTGGGCTGGAGAGAGCTCGGAGGGGCTCGCGCGAGCCTTTTGTTAAATTTTACTAAGGCTGGTGAGCCCCTTGTTAATTTAAGATAAACCAATATTATCAGATTAAATATATACATAACTGTAAATTATGAATAATATATTACCTAAGATAACTTTTTTTAGTTACAGTATCAAGTAACAATCGATTGCTTATTTAAGTAATGCATATAATTGCATAGGAGTGATAAAAAAATCACTTCCCCAGAACACCGAGTATTGCTTTGAGATTAATCGACTCCCTTGTTAGCTTATAGGAAGCCCAACGCTGAATATGTATACCTCTTATGTTAGTATATGAGATTATTTTATATTTTGCCCAATATTAAAGATATCTCAAGTGTTTTGTTTTACATATTCTTGTTTACACACAAGCTATATGCTCAAACCTGTTACTATAAAACTTGTATTATTGAATCAGTTTTTATGAAAACAACAATATTTGTATCACTTTTTATTTAAAATTTAAAACATCAAATAATGTATGAAAACACATAATTTCTTTTATTATATATTTATATCATTGTATCTAAAACTAAAGGTAGCTGTCATTTTTCCTGTCTTTCATACCAATTATTACATATTATAACACTAGCTTACCATTTTAAAAAATCAGAATGTGTAGGTATATGTATTCTACTTTCTTCGGATATTCCCTAATTTTATTCGCGGTCTTGTTTCTTAGTATTTGAAGCATCTGGTTTTATGTTTATTTAATATTATTAACATAATTCAAACTTTTTCTTCGTATACAGTTATATCCCGTGAAACAAATTTTCTTCTAAAACAAATTCATAATTATTACCGTCTAATCACGATGTTTTTCAAGGGATCAGTTTCCAATTAAAACATTTTCAAAGCTCTGTTTGCAAATTGATGATATTAAATATTTGATAAATATTTATTCGCTTGCGGCATTCTATCGACAGGTGTAGAGGTGAACACTTAAAAATTCTTAAATAATAGATAGATAAAATAAGAAATAGTTATTTGGTTTACTTATTTTATTTGTACAATCCGAATGATTGTCATTTAATGCCAATACACAAAGCTGCTCCGACCATATGTATATTATTTATCTTACTTAAATGATCTACTAAGATCAGACATCTTTCGTGCCGATTGTCAGCAATTCATTTATAATCAGAATATCATTAGATAAACGGCACATGCCTAAAATCAGAATTTTGAGAACAAATAGTTTTAATTAAGGTATTTTTTTCTAAGGGCAATAAACAAAATAAACTATTTACAAACAAAAATTTTACTTTATATATATTGAAGATTATTAGTATAATTGAAATTGCAAAGTGTTGAGAGATCTGTCAGGCCAATCAATCATACACAAATGACCAAACAGATAAAGATCATTTCATTTAATTTAAATCAGTGTAGCACAGGATATGAGTGGAGAGTTAGCTAAGGCTATTTCCCCACGCATAGAATGGTTCTTGGAAAATTCAAATATCAGTTTTACTAAAAAAACGGAAAATATGGAGTAAGACGATTGTTCTCCGAGTCCCTCATTTAATTGACTATAACCTTAAGCAAAAGAGGTGTGTCAAATATAAATATAAAATGAGGAGCAAACATTCAAAAAGTGTTTTGTCACACAAATGCAGAACTTGGTAAATTATAAAAAAACATGTCATTTGATAACGTAGCCCAAGTTCTTAAAAAATTGTTATTAAAATTAAACTCTTTACGGAATGAATTTCGATTCACGTATTTTGTACGATCTAGAACTCTTGGATTAGCTAATTTTTTGGTTTTAAATTTGGACAAAACACTATTTGAATGAAAATTAAAAGTTTTTAGTTATATCGTAATTAATTTTATTATATTTTATTAATATTATAGAGCATATGTGTAATTATATACATATTATCAATGCTTTTTTCCCCATATGATGCGGTGGAACGGCCTTCTGGTACATTTTTTCTCGATATTTTTAATGTTTGAAATCAATATTAATAAAATATGATTTTTATTTTCCTTTGAAAACTTTTTATTTTTTCTGCCGAAAGACGTTTGAAAATATATTTTTTAATCATAATCTCCCAAAAAACGTAAAAATGGGAAACAAAAAATTATTAGAACTAAGGTAAGACCTAAAAGATCGATTTCTGTTTGAAGGTGTTGATATTTTTTATATCTATCCCTCTCACTCTACCAATCCTAGAATTAACAAGGCAAAGCGTGAGCGATTAGTTAACCGTTAGTCCTGTTCTAGCCCCATCTTTCTATCCGCACTCTAAAAAAACTTGTAGAAAGCACAACTTCTGTTAACAAATACAGTCAGTAATAAAGTATACTAGTTCCAATTTTCATGCAAAATGCGTTTTGTCACACATCCAATATGACGGCTTCTACGCTGTGATTGGCTGAGAGGACAAAACATATTTTGATTGAATTTGGGTGTTGGAGAAAACACGTTTTACATGAACGTGTCAACTTTATGATTTATTTTTTATAGGAAAAAACTTTTTTTGAACGTTAATTGTGATTTCTATTGATATTGACTATCAGAACTGATACTAAACAGCATTTTTTTAAATTTGTGACAAAACACTTTTTGAATGTTTGCTCCTCAATGCCTATATATTTATCTCTACGAGTAAAGATGTTTTATACAAAACTGTAGTAAACTAACATACTGCACTAGCCAGCATTTTTTATCGTTTAAATGTTTGTAATATATTAAAGATTTATTTTTTAATAAACAAGTTCATTTGAATGCATGTTTCTTTCAATTAAAACAAATAAACTGGCAGTTAGCAAACATAACGTGTATTTAGTTTATTATATTACCTTTCTTGAACTTTTTACGGCAAAATATTGCAAGTCGATTCATTTGTTTGCAGCATACGTGTGGACTTAAAGCAATAACAATTTATCAAGCTACAATTTTTCCTGATAATCATTGTATTTTTCACGTCATCGTTGCATGCAAGAAGCAGTCAGAGCTAGGCTTTATTTCAGCAAACGAATTTCCATTTTAACTTGGTGATTTACGGGTTTCTTTGCATGCTTTTGCTCAGATTTAAGATGCGAAGTAGATAAAGGTGGCGCTAAAAGCACGCAGCGTTTAAATATTACGCATTAGCATATTTAGAAAACAAATAAACTTTTACAGACAATTTTAGACATGTAACTGTAAACTTTTTAAGGCAATAAAAATGAAATTACGGTCTTTATAATTTACTATTCAACAATGAACAAAAGTTTCTACTTTAGCCACTTTATTGTATATAATTCGTGAAAAGCTTTTTATATCTACACGTATCTAATTTTTTTACTAAAAAAGTAAACATTTATATATTTTATAAAAGAATTGTGAAAATAATTTTAATCATTATAAACTTTGCTATCATTACTCCATTGAAAGTGAACACAATATATAAGAAATTTAATCAAAATTATACAATATTTTGACAAAATATACACTGAATGAATAAAATTGTTTTTTTTTTTACATTTTTAATTAATATAGCTAAAAGAGAGTGTTTTCTGAAATATATCCTGGCATGAAAAAATATCTCATTTGTATTATATTATCTTCGTTAAACGCACTTGTTTGCTAACATCACCATATCATATCACCATATTTGGTTATTTTTTAATTTTATAAAGTCTTTGATGTGTCTTTTTTCCATATTATTAGAAATCAACAAATGATCGTGGCTCGCAAATTTTGGGTTTTCCTAAAAGTGAATTATTTCAAAGTAAGTAACCGACTATAAATATAAACATATTAATATAGACAGCTTTGAGAGCCAATGACATTTGAATGTGACATGTATAGTAAAAAAAACAGAAGGTTAATGATTTCCAAACTTCTAAGACATACATCAATTTTTATAAAATTTTACATAATAAAATCCAATTGATCAGTATTTGTAGCTTTTTGAACTTTTTTTTAACAATTCAAGTAAGAAATAAATACATAAAAATTGGTTCGATTCTAGTTTTTGCTCCCAAAAAATATATAGTTTTTCTGTTTTCAGATCAGCTCTGAGTGATAAATTAAAAATTTATACAGTTTTTCTACCATAATTTAGATCATTTTATGATACTGGTATGATAGCCTTTCACCTTGCTCCGAAAGAACCAAGACGTCATACACGTTTCACCTTCGAAAATTGAACGAAAACTCTACTAAAGTGTTAACGCGTTTTTTAAAGTAAAATTATGTTAACGCGCATATTTGAACATGTACCAAACCAAAAAAAAAAACGTTCAGTTCAGTTCCGGTTTTTTTCAACAAAATTAACGTTTTTTTTGGTTTCAGTTTAATTCAAACTTGAACCCTTTATAAATCAAAATTATTGTTGAATTTTATTGAACCATAACTAAGCATTAAATTTATATATCATTTTGGCAATTAAATCAATTAGAAGCTTGAGCCAATGTTCTACACATGTATATTAAATAATTTGGGAAACATTCTGTAAAACTATTGAAAAAATTGATCACAGTCGCTAACAACCATCTAAATTTAAGATAAAATATGTGTCATTTTGCAAATATAAAAATATCTGTCATGTTCACGGAAGTTTTTAATACTACAACACATCAAATCTTAATCATATAAACTGAATGAATTTTTCTTTTTGTTTGTCGAAAAAAAATATTTCACTAAAAGTGCGAATTTTTTCAGGGTCCGGCAATAAATAAGCCATGCCAGGTAAAAGTAATTGGCCTCAAAGGGCAGTTTATCGTTGGTAGCAAGCAGTTCGCCATTCGAGAACATAACTTGAGACGCCTGAATTCAAAATCAGCCTCTTTTGTAGGTGTTTCAATTATATAACTATCAAGTTAGATCTATCCCTACTATTTTGTTGGCATTTTCTCTTTCTGTATACGCTGTATAATATGTTTTATTGGTATTTTCAATTGTTGAGAAATAGTTGTAAATGACTACTCACTGAACAAAAACTGTCCTGAGAATGATATAACATTTTGGAAAAAATACTTTTATATTGTTGAATGCATTAAATAACAATACACCATATACACTAGTTATAACGTGTGATTACCTAAGTTCATTAGTTTAAATTGCTCACAAACTAACTACATCTATGACTTTTTAATTATATGTTAGATGTGTTAAACATTTTAATTTTGTGCTATTTTAGAATCACTTTTAATGTAATTGGTATTTTCTTTTCAATGCCAATTGTTGTTTATAACTGTTCATTTTTGTATAAATAGCACTGTTAAATTATATTTCTTATCAGTTGACGATGCTCGTACTGAGCGAAACCGGTCCTGACATATTAAATAAAGTGGAATGAAGTACAAAGGATTATTGTGTTTTTACTAGTAAAAAAATATACTAAAATAAATGATAATGGTGGATAGGCTTTTTGCTTCAAAATAAATTCAGGAAATCAAAAATAAAATGTAGTA
Organism: Himalopsyche anomala; assembly: GCA_031772345.1. Lineage (NCBI taxonomy): Eukaryota > Metazoa > Arthropoda > Insecta > Trichoptera > Rhyacophilidae > Himalopsyche > Himalopsyche anomala. Next base: position 18,693,207 of record CM062821.1, on the reverse strand, counting down.
TCTTTTATTGAAACTTAGTTTCATTTTAATAAATAATATGATAAATATACGACATCGCTTTTAATTGAGAATCTGGGAGTCCCTGGGTGACTGTGTAATATTTCTTTAAAAATTTTCGGGTTTACGTGCAAGGTATTGTAATACAGTGCTATTTTAAATCAATGTTAAAATAGAATTCAGTGTATAGAACAATTTATAGATTTTTTAAATAAATATTAAATGTTTCTACATAAAATGAATATGTCTCTTCATGCTACGTCTAGAATAAAGTTTCTTTTTAGGCTTCGTTTAATTCGTTAATTTTCTGTGCGTGAATTGGGTACGTATGTTTCTATAGTAGCAAGCGGTTATCTGTTATGCCTTATCTTGATGGTTTATACGATATTAGGGCCTTCGTATAACGTGTATATTTCACCGCTTTATCCTTTTCTCCATCCTGACTGAATATAGTTGACGGGTCCATAGATACCACGAAGCACCTTTAGCTTCAAAGAGCTCGGAACGCCCTGTTTCTTATCTTGCAGATGACAACTGGCTATATCAGTATTTTACAAAATACATAATAAGTACATAGAATTGACGGTGGTTTTTTGCATAAATTCATTAATTAAAAAAAATTTTGCAAATATATTAATTTTAATACTTGGTATTTTGGCATTTGAAAATATTGCTAATTTATTTTTGTATCGCCATAACGTTGATTGCTTACCCGTTAGAGTTAGCCCGTCTTAAACGAAAGACTTACAGTAAACAGATTATACACACGATACATATTCACTTGATTTGAGTGGAAAAGCAGATCACACTATTTTTAATTATAATTATGTCATCTTTTTTTTCAAGCACACTAATGCATTGTTCAAAATCAGTCGTATGCAGCTCTGCTCGAACTATGATTGTGAGAAGTATACTCATTTATTTGCGTCGATATCGTTATGGAAGGTAGCCATACATATACACAACGAACGGAAGTGGGAAACATACGATTCTATATATTTTTAGTATATGTAGTTATTGTTATATCGTATGAATTCGACTATATAAATACCTAAATTTGATTAAATTTGATGTAGAAAAATTCACTCGATAAAAGAAACGAGTTCAGTTTAATTGATCAATATATATTGTGAAAACTCAATTATTGTTTTCTCAAAAAATATTTTACCCTAGTAGAATCTTCTTCTTTTTTGACCATGCTCGCTCCCTCACAAAATTCTCATAAAATCAAACCACCTCAACCCCATTATCCGACGTATACGGATTTTATGAATCTTTGTCATGTGCCATGATTCGCTACTGTAAAGCAGTACCATCAAAATGCAAGCGTTGAATAAATAGCATTTGGTTTTAATCGAGTACAGCTGTGTTTCCCAAGCAGTCCGCATTTAGTTAAATAGTGCATGTAATACTATGTAGATGTCTAATTTTAACGTTGTTTTTTTTAATGTATTCATTGCTTTAGTTTGCGTGTTAATTTAATAATAAATTATTTGATGAAAAATACGGCCCTTTTTGTTATAGCTTATGTGAATATTCCATTTAACATTTTACATGAAATTTATAAAAATCATAGATGTCATTTTATCTTTATGTAAGGAAATTATCAGCATTTAAGATATTGTGATGGTACTATTGCAAAATTTATTTACCAATTGATCAAAGTAGAAGTAAAGGATACGTATTTTTTCTAAAAACAATTGCGTGTTAAAAATAAATAAATAAATAAATCTTGCAGGAATCAATCTAGTTAGTAAGTAAGACATGCATTTAAATAATTAAGAAATGAAACTTTTTTATCTGAATGTTTGTGAAGGCGTTTTCAAATACAATTTATCACATTAATTTATTATAATTCACATATTTAGGGATGTATTTGTAACTTATATTTTTTATTTAAATGCTGCATGTCGTGGTATTTTCAACGTTTTTAAAGCGTTAACACTTTTTTAAATAAGTAAACGAAAAAAATAGACTACTGTTGAACATGTTTTAAAAATGTACAACTTCTTCTTTCTGTCTGGGATGAGGCATACTTATTTGAACGCCAAGATTCAACGCGCGAGATGGACGCATGCTTAAAAAATGTGGTCATTTACATTTCTTTTAAATATTGATAGAACATATACACTTGAAACTCGGGCACGCACGGTGAGAAAATTTATTTTTCATTTATTTATTTTTAATTACAACATCTTTAATTGTCGTAACAAAAATAAAACTGGATTTCCCATTTACAATGAAGATATTATTATACATATAATATACATATATATATAATAAACCTTATTTTTAAATGATATCTGATAGAATAATATTCTTTTGATCGTTTTTGCTTTGCGCTTATCATAAAGAATTTTCTTTTACTTCAAAAAACGTTTTCTTATCGTCTTCTATTATTTTGTGTTAATCTGCTGAGTTGGCAAACGAAAACCAATAAAAATACACAAATAAAATATTTTTTCGCAATCACATTTTTATAAAGCGGGTGAATTCTCTAAGCTCCTTATAGTTCGACTGGCATTCACAGATAAGCATTTCTTAGCTTGAAAGTACGAGTATATTGTCATTGCTCCCTCTAAATACATTTGTGAGCATTCACGAAGTATTCAATGGCTGTGGTAGTGTGTTGGTATAGAATTTCACTAGAATTAACGTAATATATTATTATATCAAATTATTTTATTAAGATCGTATATTTCATCTCATATTATTTGTAAAGATTTCATTGTTATGCTTAACAAATTATAGTTTGATATTTAGTTTCACGTATTGTTAATGAAATTGAGAACTTTCTATTAAAGCATTACAACTCTCAATGGATAATTCCATAAACACTGAAAACTTTTTACATGGTTTGCTTACATAACTTTGAAATAATACAGTCCACTAAAAAAAAGGAACACAACAAATTGTTTGTCCTAACACTTCTTACATGATTCTCTGAAACAAAAAAACAGAATCGGATAACGGACTTACTAATAACAATAAATTCAACAACACAAGATAGTTATAATAAAAAAAGGCTTCATTAAATCCTAACATTCCTAACACATAAGATATGTCGGAAATTTTTAGCGATGAAGATGATTTATGTCAGGTTCCTCGTTAAAAGTATCAATACATAATCAAATAGCGATGAATAGTACCATATTTTCTTAATTAAAATACATATTATAAATAATTTTTCGTCTAATTTACTTACTAGGTCTTCATTATAAACGTTTTTGTAAGATTTTCTAGGCTATAATGTTGCTCTTTTTAAAAAACATGGTTTTTAAAATTCAGGAAACAAACCTTAGTTTTTTTTACACGCGTAATAATATCACAGTTGATATTTCATGACTCTCAAGCCACATCTTTAACATTTCATTCAAGTCCAATGGATTCAATTACTGCTAGTTTTTTACACAATGTATTTCACATTAACTGCAAAGAGATATTGGTCACGGAAGAAAAACAATTTGTGACAATTTTCACTTTCAATAATTTAATGTTGAAACAGCTAACTTACCTCGACGCAAAATAATATTGCGAAGTTTCAAATGGCTGAAGTTTTTTTATTGTTACAACTGAGGCTCAAAATTAATTTTTCCCTTTTAATTGCAGCTATGAGTTAATTACCTCTGCACCGGTAAAACTTGTTAATTTTAATAACTACGGGTACATCATTTTTGAAACAGCAGTAAATCAGCCGTCAGGCGAAATTATTATTTCAATTCTTGCGGTACTCTTTCATTGAAGGGATGAAATAATAATCCTTCCATAGCAATGAATGGGGTGTTTAAGTATTTTCACTTAACGTAAAATTTATTGTTTCAACCTCTTCTCTAATTGCTCCGCGCAAGATCCGAGCTAGAGACGCCTCGAGCTCTGTGGGTCATTCAATTATTTTTTCATCTCCTTTTTGTTAACATAAAACCCTTTATTTTCATTTAATTTGTTTCCTTGTTCTGCACAATACTTTCCTGAATAGTGCAAGTGGCTTAGTTGAGCTATGGCGCTTGTTTAAAAACAATCACTTTTCACGTTTTGAAATAAAAATATTGGGAGAAAAATGTTACGATTTACTAACATCTGTTGAACATATTATATATGTAGATCATAAAAAAATCTGTGAATTTTGTAATTGTGTAGCAAAAAATGATTGAAGATATAATACAATAGCCTGTGCATATTCAATAATGTATTTCATTTACACATTTTTTGCAGACTTAGAAGAGCCCAAATTTCTCTCTTTTTCTTTTTCCATGTGGATCGATACAGTCGTTTTTGAAGACTGCTGATGATCATACATGAGATAGATGTCAGTACAAGTGAAACTACGAAATTTTTAAATAACTTTGAACAAAAACAAAGAAATAAGCGGAAACGAGAAAACATGAAGGCACCTTGCTGTTGACTATATGCATGTGTACTTTAGTATTGTCAAAATGTGAGAAATGGCTTAATCTTAATATTTTTCTATGTTTTCTTTGTATTTCCTATGCATATTCTTATATATCGTTTTAAGAAAAAGTTTGATTTAACAATTTTGCAAATTATTATTTTTGGAAGTAAATGTATTTTCTCATTACTTAAATGAAACTTTAATGTTAGAACACAATCATTCTTCGATGATAAATAATAAAAAAATGTTTTTCAAATATATTTCATAGAGATGAAAAACTTTATACTACAGTTCAACTTCTCTGGTTTATGTGAAATATAAATACATTTTGAAAAAAAACGATCCAATCGTTGCTTTGTTATTGGTTCACCCCTTTTCTTTGTTACATAGGAGAACGAAAGTCGTACTTCAAAGTTATGAATTGAGAAATTCAATTTAAACTAGTTCCGCCTAAACCAACTCTATTGGCCTGATTTCTTTTGAAAAGTTTCTAAAAGAAGTTTGAATAGCTGTAGTATATACAATTTTGTATACGTTTTTAATAAATTATCATCAACTTGTGCATAAATAAAATTTCATCTATATATAGGCAAAAAATCAACTTATTGAATCGATTTTTTTTATTCAATACCTTCGAAACTTTTCAAGTTTAACTAATAAAACTGACAAACAAAAAGATACATTTTCAAATGCATAGAAAACAGCAAAGCAAAGTTTTTATCATCTAATATTTCTCACAATGGTCTGGAATTGAAAACAAGCTTTTGTTGTCAGCTGAATTTCCGGAATTCGAGCTTAGGGTTAAAACGTCTTTCCTTTAGCACATTCCACTGGAAAATTCTATCCACAATCCACATTGTTGTCTCCACTTTATTGGATTAAAGTTATCTTATTGAAATACTTTAAATTAATGAACAATATGTTTATTTGTTAATATTGTGACTCCTCCAAGATATGTCCTATATTTTAATTAATACGGTTATTGGAAACAAACTTCTGACTACTTTTATTAAATTTAAAAATGAATAAGCGATATGAAGCATCGTCGATATGTTTTGAAACAATTGTGATTTTAGTAAGACACCGCTCTATAATTGGCGGCAGTTCTCTCTGACGATTTTGACTTTCTCTTATGAAAGTTATTGGAATGATTTTCACTACTAATGAACATGTAATTTACTAATATATACCATTCACGTTCTGTTGAAAAGGATTTCATTAAATTATTGACTATAACCAATTATAATGATGATGCATTAAATTTGACAATCTTTAGCACTTTCATTGTCATCATTAATAATTTGATTTCTAAAAATTTCAACCACTTACTTTTTTATCATTTGTGATAAAGCAAATATTTCAGCACTATTGTTGCTGTTAGTTTCATAGATTTATGGCTTACATTATTTTCACATGTATGCATTGATTTTAAGCTAAAATCAATGCATTGTTGATTGTCTCAAACGCTTTGCATATTTTGCGCGTTACTTTAAAAGGTTTACCAGCGTTCTTAAATACATATGAATTATTGCTGGATACATATTTTGTCTGAGAAAAACCTTTAGCACCATTGATCTTAGATCTTATTTGATAGTAGCACTAATGTTTTCACTTTTCGTCACTTATGGCATACTTCTTTAATTTCTTGATCAACATTTTGAAATTAAATAAAATTTGTCATTTTTTTAAATTACTGCATCACTGTATTTCGAAGCAAATATTTTCAAAACTTATACCTGATTATGTACATGTTTGAATCAATACAATACAATTTACCGAAACTTTTTTTTTTATCACACTTTCAATTGTTTGCATATGGTCAATCTTCTTAATAAATAAAAATACCAAAAAAATACTGAAAATCGCTTAAATTTAAAAGGAAAAGCATATAAGTGAATATATTAAAAATACACAAAGACTTATGAGGCAACCTTTAAATAGTTTTAAAGATGCGCATGTATGTATGTTTGACAGTTTAGGTATTTGTTCAAAAGATTTGATAAGTGAAGCGATATAGCTATACAAACTTTATTTAACTAATGTATATATAATACAAAAAAGAAATATTAGCAGTTGCAGTACGTTTTCATATTTTTTAATTATTCATCATATAGTTATATAAGCGTTTTTCTTGAAAATCTGAAAAATTAAATTAAAACAATAAAAATCACGAAATTAATAAAAGTATAACTCACTGGTCAACGTTGTTGGTTTTGGTACCGGAGCTCACGGGCCCAAGTCCTGCTACGGCTTGTATAAAAAATTAAGATTTTCAATCGATTTATAGATTTTGCAAGAAAACACGTACGTTCGAATTACCCTGCCATATATTATATTCTTAAAAATAGACACAGCAAAGCAACCAAAAATCCTGCACTAGCCTTATTCTTTTCCCTCTACTATCTTTTAAAAAAGCGACGTTGCGAAATTGAAAAATGAACAGTTTTTGTAAACATACTTTTGATGAGAAAAAGTGTATTTACTCCACATTGGAAGAGGGTATGGTTGAAAAATACAAAGAGTGTAATTTCATCAAGTCCTTTTGGTCTTTGCTTCTTGTTTCAATTGTTTATTTAGAAACAAATAGTCTTATTAAAAAAAAAAAATCTCTTTATTTTTTTCATAATTATTAAGTTTTTTTCTACCTGTACCTAGTATCTTACACTAAAAAAACGTAACTGTGTTGTAGAATAAAATATCACTTTCATAGAGGACATATTGAGTATATGTATAGTCAAAAAACTCTTCGGATTCTTTAGAAACTAACTTTTTTGGTTGAATATTTAAACATAGATATGACTCAGCTACAGATAAAGAAAAGTGACTGGCTGACTAAAAGACGGAAGCACTTTGAGAAAATCAAATACTTTAATGAAAACTCATGCAACATGTGAGTTTTTGAATGATCGATTTACGGAAATATTACAAAATGTATACAGATTTTTATAAATTGTAATGGAACGCCAGCCCTCCAAAATCTTCAAGTGTGTTAAATAAAAAATAATTATTTATAATACTCTTATGGGAAAGTTTAGTTTTTACCGCAAAAAAAACAACATTGCTCCAGTAAATGAGTGACGTTTGTTGTACATATTTGGTTTCACTTTCCTTAGGTAAGGCACGTTATAAATGTTTAAAGTAGCGTTCTATGGTGCAGCAATCGGCGTTGTTGGATTTCGTGCCGGATCTCACGGGTTCGATTACCAGTGCGAACAGCATTTTTTTATCAATATTTTTGATTTCTGTTCGAAGGCATGAATGTTTGTGATTTCTAAAACTTCCCTTCTACCCTTCCGATACTTTAATAACCGGGCGTAGCGAGAGCAATTAGTTAACTATTAGTCCTGCCTTAGCCTTATCCTTCTATCCCTACTACTCTCTATGAAAAAGAAATGTTGAGCGACTGAATAACAGGCAGTTCTCGTAAAAAAAATCTTTTGAGATACCTCCATAAGGAGGCCATATGCTTCACATAAGTAACGGACTAACATGGATGAACAAAAAAAAATGTATTTGATTTAAAAAGAAAAGTTGGAATTACCTCCAAAAAATCTATTATTTCAATAGCAATAAGAAAATTAACACCCTTATACTTATCACATCCATAAATCAACGGTAGAAAGACAAATTGACGTACCCCGCACATAAAAAAATAGCAGGAGTCAAAATATTAAATGTATACAATATAAAATTTGAATCGTTCAAAATACAACATAAGTCGTTTTTTCACAATATTTTCAAATTTAGTTTACATCATAATTTTAATTGCTGATTGAATTGGATTGACTAAATTAAAACTAGCGTTTTATACTGTTTTTTTGTGATAAATTTAAATCAAAAAATGTTTGAAACTTTCATGGCTATTCTTTTTAAATGAATAAATTTATTAGTTACATATTTTCAATATTAATTAATTATTGTAGTATGATTATTGTTTAACTAATTAATCATTTTATTAATAGCGAATAGTTACAGAATATTAAGCAGCAGTTTTAAGAAAAGGCTAACTCTAATTTAAACACAAATTAAATACGAAAGTCAAAATGGCAGAGACTCTTAAGAACACAAACAAATAAAAACAGCGAGAGAAGAGAAAACAAATATCTCTTTTTTCTGTTCTTGAAGAACACTTTCAAATACATTCTTTGGCATGGCTATGTCAACAGTTACTGTTATGTCAAATGATGTGGTTTCTGTCGTTCTTTGTCATCAAATGAAACAAAATGAAATGGAAAACGAATTTTGAGACTGATTGAATTTAAATAATAAATTCACTAGGAGTTTTATTTACATTGTATTATAGATGTAGGGTGGAGTATCGCTCCGCCATCGCAAAGTTGTTAAAGTCAATTGAATGAACCATTTTGCGGTATGGCAATATTATCAATAGGGTGTTGTTTTAGGTATAAAACCAAGACAAAACATTTTATTTAACTCGTCAGAAGAAATTTTTCATAAAAAGATAGTATTTTTTTATATCACACATTATAAATGTATTGAGAATTTTTTGGTGATAGCTGTTGCATCTAGGGCTTATACAAAAACCGATTTTTAAAAAAACCGGATTTCGAATGTCAATATTGTTCGAAAACCGGCTTTATCCGGTTTTCGAAGTTTTACAAAAAATGGATAACTCAATTAAAATTGTTTATTTATACACATAGTAATACACTATTTGGTGTTACTCTTCAGAAAATATGATTTAAGAAAACGCAAAGCGTCTACTGATCGTTTTATAACAAATTTTCCTGATTTCGAAAATACCCTTTCGCTGGGTAATGATGTGGGGCATATGGTCTTTAAGCCATCAAATAAAAGATCGAAATTTTATGTCCTTTTGTTTATAGACTCGTTTATGTAAAATTCGGCACAACCGGTTACGAAGATGAAAAACCGGTTTTCGAATGTCACAAATTTAGCCAAAAAAACTGTTTTTAAAACTGGTTTTCAAAAACCGACAAGCTCTAGTTGCAACACAAATAATAACGAAAAATAGTTAATTGGGTATTTAAAAAAAAAAAAAATACAGAGTAACGCAACGCATTAACATCATTATTAAGATCCGTGTTTAAGCGGTTCGAAATAAAATAATTTCATTACATTTTAAGCATGAGTCAAAAAAATTTGCCAAACTGTACAGAAATACAATGGAAGTTTACACTAGTGAATAAGCATTGTTTGTGTGAACTAGTCAGGTAAATAAATCTTAAACATAACCATTAAAAATAAATATTCGTATGATTAATCTCCAATTGAGCTTTTGTTATATGTACAAACTCTACATTCTCATCAACATACTCTTAAGCGTCGTTAGTTGGGGGCGTCTATCACGCAAAAGCTCACTTAATGGCTAGTGTACGAGTGGACCACATTCATCAGACACTTACACATACAACGTTTGATATGTGTATTTGTTAAAAAAATACCACTTAGAAACTTAAATTAACTTATAAATAAGTATTAGCTTGTATTAAATAACGACTGTTTTTTTCTATTGGTTGGTAATGATTTTATGTAAACTCGCTATACGTATTTTTGTAATACGTTTAATTAGTACGTAGTGGTCAAAATACATAATTAACTAGCTTAGCTATTTTTTCATCCCTGTATATTTTCAACAAAACATCAAACAAATTATTTTCAAAAACCAAAATCATTTTAATTTCATAACAGGTAAATAAATAAAATAATATAAATAAAAAGCCTTAGATTAGTGTCATTTCATTAAATAAGAAAAAGATTTTCTTCTGCTAACCTACCTAAAATTAATTTTCGAAACAGTACAAAATAAACTACAGCTGTTATGGATTATGTCAAAAGAATAACATTGAAACACTTAAAACGTCCCCAAAAGCTGACAAGCAAGTGTTTATAATAATAGTTTATCGTTTAAAAATCTTTCAATAGCAATATACTTATATAGAAGTAATACTTTGGTGTCCTAAGAATATGCTTAGAAGTTTCTGACCTCATTATAACTTTAAATTATCACCAATTATGTAGTAAACAATGATATTCGGTGTGCTTAGAGTGTTTTATAATAATATTGATGAATATATTGCAAAATGTTAAAATTGTGGAAACAGCATTTCGTGGATTAAGTCATTAAAATAAAACTGAGTAAAATTTTTAATATGAATGAACGGGAAATTGTGAAACATAGATTTTAAAAGGGTTTACATTAATTCAAAAAATAATATGTATTACTTTTTGACTAGTTGGAGAGTGAAAACTAAAAGACACATACCACAATCATATAACTCAACTATATCTGTATGTTTTTATATACTATGATAGTGTGTATCATATTGGTTTTACCAGACAAAATCTCAATGGTAAAATTATTTAAATAGCTTACTGAATGTTAAATAAAATTTAGAATAAAATTATGACAGATTATTTTTGATTGAATTAATACATGGCTTGACTCTATTCAAATGAGGTACAAATTTAATTGTATTTGAGCATACAAAAAATTAAGGAATTGCTTAATTACTATTTCATCATCAAACTACTGCTCTGTCTATTGATATTGTCGCAACAAAAGGTTTGTCTATATGCCTTGCTCATCCCGAAAAATGCATTATTTTTTTCTTAGATTCTTTCTAGAGAGTTTTACACACGGCCCGATGCTTAAGACTTCACCATATATTAATTAAACGAGCGTTGTATTTATTATGTAAAGTTGATAATAGATGTCACACAAACAGAAAATACTCATCAAAGAAATTTTACTAATTCATCAATATAGAAACACATTCGTTTGAAATTATACGAAAAAATACAGGTGTAAAAACGTTACGTTAATAATTTGATTAATATAATAATTTTTGGATTACTGATTATTTTAACGAATAAAATGACTTTACAAAAAAACAAAATTATTGGCAGGTATACCAAAAAAGATGATTCATTTCCAAACGGTTAACTGTGTTTCACGGTTTTCTATCTTTTGTGACGTAGTCCTCCCGTCAAATATTTGACCGGACTGTAATACTGTTATAAAAATTGCTTGATAAACAAATAATCTACAAATTGATCAAAACACTCCAGATTGAAAGCAAAAAATACATTGTTTTGTTGCATATTGAAAGGTTATAAATAATAACATACACAATATAAATGAATCTATTAATCAATCAATTAAAAAAAGATTTTCAAGTTCTTAAAACGTTACCGAAATGTAAAAACTTCCGGTTTCCGTTTTGTGATAATTTCAGGATAATAGGGGTGAAGTTTAAATAAATCATTTTAATATAACTGAGTAAGCGTTACCTGCATTTTAATGGTGAATTGTAAATGTGCGTAGGAAGTATTATTTTATTGCTTTCGTTTAATCACTAAAGGGTGGCAACAACCCGAAATAGTCTGCAGCAAAGATAAACACCGCTGTTGCTTCGCCAGACTATTAATTTAATAGGTAGCCACGTTAATGCCCTAATTATTCTTTAACAGTGCTTATTCCGTTCGACTATGAATTATTATTGCTAACAGTCTCATAAATTTCCCTCCATGAATAAAATTAAAAACTGTTAAACTGAAAAAACTGAAAAAATAGCAACGCAAGTCTAGAGCTGATAAATTATGAATAAAAACCATTTAAAAACTTACATTGGAGATTTTTAGTGTACCTACGAGCTTTTCAATTTTATTTTCATGGTTCAATGAAATATAAATTACATTAAATGAAAATTCACTAAACATTTTCTGTGTTTTTAATAACTTTTTAATAAAATACTAACCTCGGTTACTAAAAAACATCACCAAAACAACATGTGTGTCTAAAATTATTCCGATTATGTATATCAGCGGTTCCCAAACTTGAAATGAATTCACAAACTTATTTGTAAATTCTTTTCAATATCAATTGTTGGTTACACCCTATTAATTTTTATTTTGTTTTGTATAAATAAGACTGTTGCGTTGTATTATTTTATCCGTTGATAATGCTAGTCATCAGCTATACCTAATCTTATTAAATAAAAGTTGAATTAGTACAAACGAGTATTTTTTTGTATACAATGCTCTTCCACTAAGTATTGACAGTGAACACACTAAAAAAGACTTATAATATACTTGAAAAGTGTGTAAGTAGATCATGATAAAATCTTGAAGAAAATACATATATACATCTCGATTTCAAATTAACATTTTGACCTATTCATACACTTAACCATAGTTCTTCTGACAATGTCTTGCCAGTTGACTTCAAAACATGAATATACATGAAAAAAATCCAATTAAGAATCATCTCAATAACAATTTAAAAATGTTGTTTAAAAACAACGAACAATCTTGAGTCAAATGTTATTGTTTATAATTTAAAATACTGCGTCGTTGCAGCATGATTCCCATACCAAAATTCACTCTAATACAATATATTTCTGAAGCTTGTAGTAAAAGAGACAAAACACGTATCGTACTTAGAAACATCACCAGTGAAAGTACAAAGTTCAGTAATAAATAGTATTTTTGTAGTATTTTAAATTGTGTCCTGGCGAACAGTTTCAATGTTTTACCATTTAAGTATTTTCAAAACTATATGACTTCCTTTGTCATTGCTATCCTTATATTTACTGATTTAGTAAGATATATTTTAATTTTCACTATGTTCTGTAAGTCGGCATATTTTAGAGAAACTATGTATAATTGGTCTTATTATTTATAAGACATAATATTTACGAGGAATATGCAGCGAGACTTATGCTTAAAACTGAATGCAAGTCTGGTTTATTTCTATTATATGAAATTTCTGTGCTTCAACATAGCATTCCCAACACCAAATAGTTTGCAGACTGCTGACTCATTAACGTGTAATATTGTTAATTTTATTTGTAAAGACCACATTTTACATGATACGTAACAATTATTGCGATGTAACAACAAAATGCATTTTATTTTTGGTTATTATTCATAAAGTATTGTGCTTCTTTGCTTTACTGAGTTTCACCTAATTATTTTAATATCTGTGCATATTTAAATGTTTTTTATTTTATTGAACGATCGAAGTAGTTAAATTATATGTAAAATTAAAACTTATTTACGGAATCGATAGCTTATTTGATTCAATCTTTTATTAGGGATCATTTTCTTTCAATATTCCAGTAAATAAATACTACAAAGCACAACCATTTTAAAACTAGTATGAACAATAAACTACCTGGTCTTTGCTAAGAATATTGTTATTTTCAGTTTGAACCATGACTTTGAACTCTCATGTATTATTTGACGTCATAATATTAAATATATTTTGCATGATTTTCTTTTCAAACGAATTAATCACTTGTAGTTTTATAAGAAAGGGGTAAGTTTATTTTATTATACAAAAATCGTTTGAAGCTTCCCTGACTTGATGACTTGTGTAATTTTGTAAATGTTATTTAAAAATGCTCTCAGTCAGTTTATTTCATTGAATATACAATTAAAATATAAAAAAAAAACAAAAAAATCCAGAATCGGTGAATTCAGTATTATGAGAATATTTTAGAAAAAATAAAAGGTTATTTTTGAAGTCACATTTTTCCAATATTATTCTCTAACGTCGTTGATTAGAATATTAATACAATATTAAAATGCAGTCCATGCATTTAAAAAAAAACAAAAAAATGTATTAAATTCTAACCAGTGTAACTATTTTTTATTATTATTCCAATCTCAATAAAGTCACTAAAGACATATATTATTTTTTACTTGATTAGGTCGTAATATTCTTTGCTCAGCTTAATATAGCACGTGGTCTTTAATCCACTAACAAAATTTTCATAAATTAACTTATTTTGTATGGGATCCCTTTTGGTTAAGCGTTTCAAATGTGAATCCATCATTCGTATCAATTTCACGGAATCAAATCAAGTTGCAGCCCTTCCTCGCATCAACAGATATATTGCAGTGGGGATTTTTCCGAAAGCCGAACATAAGTTCTCAAAATTTCATAGTATTCAAATTACTGGAATTTTATTTATATTTAGTTTATAAATGTTTTTTAAACATAGCAGATTACATGCAAAATTAACTAATTCTTTGTCGAAACTCGTACTTACCACACGTCATTAGTTTATCTTGAACTTAATTATTTATTTTGTTTCTAACATCTATATTTACATTTAACAATGTTATCGTTGATTATTCATAACGCGATTGATTAAAAGATTTGTCTTTCGTTAGACGTATTTAAATCAATAATTATATTTCGCTGACTTCATCAATATTCAATATGTTTCACATTCAAAAAAATAAATGACTCTTTTGTACTTATTCCACATTAATGTACTAGTGCAATTAAACGAATCAGTGAAAGAGTGTTTTATTTTTTTGATATAATGCCTTTCCACCAAGTATTGACATTAAACATCTTAAAAAGGTTTCGTGTTGATAAATGCGTATTTGTTTAAAAAAATCAGTCTTTCAGAATAAAAATAAATTACACTTTTTTTATACAATTATTAGTCTTTCAATTCTCTTGCTCTTTCTCCTCTGTAACTTCAGTGATAAAGATGTAAGTCAACATCGCTGTATTTAAATCACATAAATATTTACTAATAATTCGTATGCAATTGATTGAGGGACACTGTCGTAGGCGAGAGAGCGGCTACGCCTGCGTCTACGTCAACGTCCATACCGGCGTAGCGCGGACCCGACCCGCCAAACCACCGGAACATCCCGACAAATTCAATTATTTCCGGCGGGCATTAGCCGAGTGTGACCGAATACTCAAAATGCTTTCAAAGTACCCGAATGCGGCGACGTCATTTGCTAGCGCTCTGTGAAAGTAAAGTTGTTAAAGTGGCCGTGCGAAAATTTAGCATGGGACTCAACCGTACTGGTGGGACGCTATATTTCCGGTGGCGACCCATTTGCGCCGATTTACACTACCCGCATATATCAGAATTTTTCGTTACGAGTTGTGCTTTGGTAATAACATAATTGTAGGGCGAATGGTTTTTTTATTACTTCGCATGTCAAATATAAAATGAAATATTTGCTTTTAAATAATAACATCCCGCTCGCATGGAAAATGTATCTACACAAGAAAAATAAAAACATTGAACCAATTAAATGAATTAAAAACGCAATTTTTCATTATTTTTACATGAAATAAAATTCATCATTCTATTTTTCTTGATCAGCATTTTCATACCAATTGTACATTATTTTCACTTTTGAACGTTTTTACAATTCAAAATATTCTTATGATAAAAATATATTTTTTTTAATTTCAAGAGGATTTATATACTTACATATAATAAAAAATGGAACCATTAAACGAATAGCACAAAATTACGAATTTTCCACTTACGAAATGCTTTTTAGTTTTGTCACTACTACACAGATGCAAAATAAGTACTTAATAAATATGTAGCTGATTTTGTTTTTACTTAAAATTAGCTCAACCAAGACTAGTTAAAATAAATAAATGTATAAACACATTTTTTTTATTTTAACGATATGAGAGAACTGTGAAATTTTGTCACAGTTTTATTCCTTGAATTTTGTTTTAAATATTGTCTTGATATCTTCAAACATAATATGACAAGTATTATCTTCTTCTATATTTGAGAACATCTCGAAAACTTTTTTATGTCAGTCATATGATAAAAAGATTAATGGCAACTACGGCTGAGAAAAATGTCGCATTTCGTGACAAAATAATTTGAGCAAACTCCACGAATTTATTACAGAGCTGTTGACAACTAGACAATTTCGTTTACGGTGGTTTATCGTTGATAGAGGATGAAAAAAATAAGCAGAATAATCAAAAAACAAACGGTTAGAAACTTAAACTCTAGTAAAAAATACCACTTAACAAAGTCACACTCATAAAGTGATATGCACCAATCCAAAAAAGTAATTCTAGAATGTTCGAATGCCTAATTGATAAAGCATTCGACTTTATTATAGTAATAGGCATTCGACTTTATTAATTCAAAGTAATTCACGCATATATAAATATATTTAAATATAGATGAATACAGAATTTTAAAATATTGACATGTTAATTTTTTAAGTTTTCTCAGTAAGTAAGTAATGATACAGCAAAAAAAGTACTAAAAATGCTTAAAAAATAAAATAATAAAAAAAAATATCTTGTTAAAAAAAATTGTAGATGCTCCAAAAACTATGAATTTTATTTTTAATAAGCAAAAAGCTGACGGATTAAAAGCTTAATGTTACTATGTTTTTAGCTTGAAGATGAGGAAAAGTTCAAGATAGCGCTTTGTTACGTCAGTGGTCATGTATACTATACATGTATAGACGTCTAAACTATCTGGGTCACGTCCTACGGCTGCCTTCGAAGATCCTCAGACCTGCTAGTCTTTATTCCAACCAGTGGGATTCTGGCGTACTGGACAATCGTTGGGTACTGTTCATAGGATATGCCCAGTGAAACTAAGGGATGCTGATATCTCATGGGAGGAAGCAATGCGTGGCAAATGTGGCAATCATATTCTTAATATAGAGAATGATATGATCAAAGATAAATATTTTTTTTACCAAACATTCAGATAATTCGAATTAAGCCAGACTGCTTGTAAAAAAATAAAAACAGCAACACAAACAATTGATGTTTTGTGAATGTTATTATTTGCTTTATTTAAAGACGATATTTGAATCATTTTTTTTCATTGGTTCTATTCTGGTTTTAAATAAAATTTGTACAAATAATAAAACTTCTATTTTTCGACTAATATATCGTTGCTTCGATTTCTATAGCGCACAAAGCGGATATAGTCTGGTCAACCACCTTCCTTTGAACTTTGTACTTCTGTTATGTGAGGCTTTCACTACATTACAAGCGCATAGAGCAGGATATCCTGTTTGACTCACTCCCGCTTACACAGACGACTTTACTTTTCTGTTCATATTTTCAGAATCTTAAAGCGACACGAAAACTTTCAACAAAATTTCAGATTCCGTGAAAAGTCTTTTCATATCAAATATGTTTATATTTATATAAAATATATATGTATTGGTAAAACGTCACCGCCAAGTCTGAGCAAACAAAAAAAAATGAAGAGTTATAAAATAATTCAAATTATTCAATCCCAAGCCAATAACTGTAACAGAAATAATAAATGCTAATAACTTATGCGATGTTCTTGGAGAATTGACGAAGCTCTTAAAAATTTTGATTACTACTCCAATGACAACTGCAGAACCTGAGCGTTGCTTTTCTACATTAAAATGAATTAAAACTTACCTTAGGACTACAACTAGTCAAAAAAGAGTGACAGCTTTATCAATGCCTTCAATAGAGAAAGATATGATTGGAAAAATACCAAACATTAACGAAAAAGTTATAGAAAAATTTGTCAATAACAAAAATAGATAAAATATTTGCAAGTAGCTTTTTCTTATAATTGTTATTATTTAATAGTAGTATAGTAATATGGTCGTTTACTGAATTTTAATCTACCCACTGCACCTCCAAATATCATACCCACGAGCCGCCACTGATTAAAACTATTACAATATAAAAAAAAAACATAAAAAGTGGTATTTTATTGCAAAATATATTTTGGGAAATGGATTTACTTTTGCTTGGATCAATATATTTTCATAATTTTACATTTTAACCTCGCAACATTCATTTAAAATTATGACAAAAACAACAACATTGTGATCTACAAATTTTCATTGTCTAATCAATTAATACATTTATCAAAATAATTCTATCAAAAAACCCTTCAACTGACTCACAGCCGTATTCGTCAATTTTTCCAGGAGTAGTTGATTTTATTGTCAGAGTCTGTGGTGTAATTGGCAAGAGCTTTACCCTATCGATCATGTAGATCTAGATTCAAGTATCAGGAAGGTCAATATAAAATTTAGAATATTTAAATTTCGATCAATTAAAGTTGGTTTTAAGTGACCCGTATAATTTTCGTTAAGTATAATTTCGTATAATTGTTTAATTTCACAATATTTGACACATTGGCATTGGCTGTATTACCATATATAGATATATAAAAATGTGTAAGAATTTAACATTTTAAACTTATATATGTATGTTGTACTTATATATGGTATATTTAAGACGCCCATCAGAGAGTTTGGCGAGTTTCAAACCACCAAGTACACATTAGACAGCCATATCCAGAATTATGTAGTTTGAAAAGTATTTTGGCTATCCACCAAACTGCTGAGTATATTGTGTAATGAATAAAATAACCTAATATTTATGATCTATTGTCATTCATAATATCTTGTTATATAATACAGAGAAGTTTAAAAATTGCAAATGATTTTTGTAGTGCTATTTGTAATTTAATTCACTTATACCCCAAATTTACTCTGTATTCACTTTGCATCAAGAATATTGAAAATATCTATTTTTAAATTAGGATTCCAAATTTTTATTGAAATCAATATTGAGGGGCTTCAACTTTAAATATATCATCGAATACGTTTTTTTGTTTGTTTTAGATATAAATATAAATATAGTAAAGGATGTATTCGTAACACTAATTGAAAACTTCTGTATCGATTGCCGAAAATTTTTTTTCAAATAATATTTTCAAAGCCGTTTCAAATATAAGAATCAAATAAATTACAGTGAAAATGTAATACATAAGATTAGAAAAACATTTTGCATGAAAACATTTTTTCAAATACAGGTCTGTAGCCGAAAATGAAAAGTCGTCTTCTTCGGTAACGTTGTCCACGGATTTAAATTTAGATGCAACTCAAACCTTGTAAGACGGAAGTCTCAATCGATATTTGGATTGTTAAAAGGTATGAATGTCTTTTTTATTTACAATTCTTTCCTCCCATTTGATCCTTAAAACGGGACACAACAAGAACTAACCACTAGTTCTGTCCTAGACCAATAAATTGTTATATAAATACTTTGAATAAAAAAAAAAAGTATTTAAGTTGGTAACTAGCAATCAATATATTCTCTCAAATCAGCTGCTGTTAAGAGTCCTGATCGGTCGCAAATAATATGTTTTTTTTTTTTAAATAAAATTGGTATCTTCTAATCTTATAAACATATTATTTATTTCTACAGTTATTTTTGACTAATCTTTAAAACACGTTGTTTTTTTCATTTTTCGTACTATTATTATAATGTCAACTTTATAAATGCAAAATGTAACGTATACTCAATCTTATGTTAGCTTAAAATAATACATCCTTTTGATTAACGTTTATAAAGTTGTATTAATAGTGGTTATCGTAAAAAGTTGTTTGAAAAAAACGTGGATTTCATCGTTTTGCCTTAAGTGATATTAAATATAAATTATACTTAAAAAAATAAGACATTCAAATTCATTTCACGTTCATATTACAATATAATCAGTATAACAACTAACTTCATATATAACTGTTCAAAATAAATACTGGCAAAATAATTTTATTCTAAGTGTAATCCTATACTTTATCCAGCAGTACGTTGCATTCGAAAAAAAAGTTTTAACTTATTTGAGATTTTTTTCCAACGGACAGATAAAAAGTTCAAAAAAGAATACAATGTAACAGAGTCGCAAGTCTCTGTTGTTGATGCGGATGTAAATTGCTTGAAAATGCTGCAATTATTCGACTTCGGAAGTGCTTTCTGTGTAAATACATTCTAAAGCTTTGCAACCAAATGAAATGTTCGTACTTATTTATAGGTCGCGGAAGATGGCGGCATTATGGAAGACAGAAAAAAAGCAATGCTTGAAATCAGTGAAATGATATGCAAATGGAACAAAAATAAACAATCTCTTTAATTAAATTCGTTGAGCATTAGTGTAAGTTATCGTTGATATTATTTATAATAAGTATGAACATACATTTTTTATACGAAAAAGAAAACTTTTCTTTCATAAGCAATAGTATTTAAATTTATGACCACGATATCTATTACAGGACTCTTTTGATGATTTAGGGATATTAAATATTATTTTTAACAATGAAATCATCAAACGTTTTGATTTGACCATTCGATATTTTTATAAAAAATACAGAATTTTCCTATTTATTTTTCATAAAAGAATGATTAAAAAAAAAAACCTACAACAGAAAAATAAAATGACTCTTTGGGTCATGCATGAGGAGAGGGTCCAGTCGAAAATTCAAATTATACTCTCACACAACATACAATGAAATATTAATGAAAAATCATCGCATGAATTTTCCATCCGAAGATTTAATTTTTTAAGCATTCAGTATTTGATAGCTAAGCCGGTCTTTGCCATTTTTCGATGCATCAAAAATATTCAAAGACACTAAACAAAACCTTTAATTAATGTGTGCAATTAATATTGCATTGCGCGAAGATCGTCATTTGACTTTAACCATAAATTACTATGCACCAAAGCAAGAAAACAATCACTAGAATAGGGGTTCACCCGTATCAGTAGGTACAGATGGCAATTGCGACCAGGCCACACAAAGGGTCCGAAGCGCTTCAAAGTAAACAGTTAGTATCATGGTTGATTAACCGCGTAGAATTATTGTAGGGGTCAAAGGCGACTGTTTATCGCTATTGTATAACTGGCGCTGGACTATTCTATCCAAGATACACTCTAAACCTAAACGCAATACTCAGAGCCGGATCTATTTTGACTATATTTAAAATTGTGTTGTGTTCCTGAATTATTAGTCAGTTTTGATTTTTGGTATTTTTTCGTCGTATATTTATGAGCAAAGTGAAATTACATATATCTGTATTTTGAATATTACTTCCAATATGTCACTTGCACCGAGAGACTTTATATCTAAAATTGTATATAATATACTGACTAAATTTAATTTACATTTTACATCAAAAATATAAGCAATTTTAAAAAATATATATATTATAATGTTACTAATAAAACCTTTAAGATTACATTAGTGCAGTGGTCGTCAACCTTTCGAGAGAATGGGTAAAAAATATTTTTTTACCATTTATTCTTTCAAAAAATCATTTTTAGAAAATAATATATCTGTTTTTATGTAAAAAATAATATCTTTGCATGATATATACGTGTAAATGCAAAACACTTATTGGTGGCTTCCTTGGTCTTATTGAATAAGTAATTTGATAAAAAAAAATATTATCATAATTTCTTGGCGGGTAACTCAAAATGTCAAAGTGGGTAATTCAATTACCCGCGGGTAGTAGGTTGCCGACCACTGCATTAGTGTATTTCAATATCGGCAAAAAGTCTATTCGTACATAACTCAAAATTCAAGTAGGATAAAGTTACGTGTATTTCATTTTGCTGTAATAAAAACTTATTTCATATTCGTATTTTAAAAATAACATTATTAGTACATTTTTATAATTTATTTTGAATTTTCAGTGAGCAAAACTTATTTCATTAATTATTGAGACAAATTTATAGCATGAGAAAAAAATAACACACATGAGTATTTTAGTGACAAACTTTTCCAATTATAATTGACGCCCGCTGTGGTTTTGTTGGTGGATGCTTGGCTCTTCCGATCGGGCAAGTCTGGGATCATGTATCAGGAAGGTCAAAGTAAAATTCAGATATTTGGCGCAATAACATAAGCTGTAATTAAAAAATACTTGGTTTATGGTTTAATTATTGGTACATTATGAATTAAATCTTAACCTATTTTAACAAAAATTAATTTGAAGATTTAATGGAACATATTTATGTCAGAAAAGATGGACGAAGAAGCAAAATTACAGCATCGTAAGGAAAACATTTTCAAAATATTCGTGTGTTCTTGGAAAAACTTAATATACATGGCTGAAATCAGCGATCTTTAAATAATGACAGTGTTTCTGTTAAACGAAAAACAACAGCCGAAAGACACTTCGGTTTCGTTTTATGTATGTCTCACATATTTACACTTATTTATATTATGTCTTCTCAACACGTAATCTTTATTCATTTTTTGCTTAGTATGATATAAAAATATTCATATTTAGTGATTTTTCTCTTCGATTAATTTACTTTATTCACTTTCTATAAAGTGACCAAACATTACCGAACTTGAGTCGCAAGTAAACATCAATTCATTAATTCATACAAAAATGTAACGTAAATAATATTTACGGTGTCATGTTGTCGGTGAAATGCGACTCTGACCGTATTGATAAAGTTTGCGGATGTACCACGGTACATGAAGCTTACCATTGAGGGTCCTGCCGCTTGGAAACTTATTAGAGATAGTTGTGCGTTGTGAACGCGAAACCGGCCTAAACTATACGATAATAATTGAATAAGTTTTCATCGCTGATCTCTCGTGGGGTTGTTATAACTTATAATATACCTCTTAATACTAACACAAATCGGTCTTTGGTTAACTAGCATTATGACCATAATGTGTTAATTTTGTAAATAATATGATATTTAAACAAATATCATTTTAACAATGTCTTTAGTTAACTGTTAAAAACACGCATCATTTTTTTGCAATGAATTTTGTATGATTTCGTGATGACATTATTTTTCAAATAATTAAAACAGAATTATTTTTACATCAGTTCTAGCATTCAATTTTAAGAGTTTTGATCTGTGTCAGCTTCTGAAGCCAAACCACTGTCAGTTTGTTTTGGTAATGTTATGTTCGAAAGCTGAGCTTACTTGTAAATAATTAAAGTATTGATAACAAAAGTCCTTTTTTAAAGCAACATATTGATTCATTATAAAATATGGTATTTTATTTTATACTTGGGAGTTTACCAACTATTTCAAATTAAGATTTACAAACTATTAAATTTATATATACCTAGATATTTATTTCAAATTTGATTTCACTCGCTCTCTTTAAATAAATTATCAAGATAAACTGAACTTAAAAAATATATTTTAAATAATTAGAATTGAGTAGAAAGACTTATTTTTCCTATATAGCACTTGATCACATGATCACATCCATACAAGTGAAGCATTATTTAACAAAAGCTACAGTGTCGATAAATATCATTTTTTAGTTTATTATCTTTTAAAAAATGATGAAACTTTTGTTTAAAAAAAGGGTTTTTAAATTATAATTTACGAAATCGTTTCAACTTTTAGACGGAATTTTTTTCCAACAATTTTAGTCAATAGATACTCTCAATATTCGTATCGAAATATTCAAACACGGTTTTGAAAACAATGTGGAATTTAAACAAAAAAATAAACTCGTTCAATCAACGTTTAACACATGAATTCTTTTAAGTAACAACACATTCAGGTATTACTTGCACAATATGCTTTCGTAAATATAAATAATTATTGTACATATTGTCTCATTGCAATACTTACAAGACAATTTTATATGACACAGATATCACATAGCCGTCACAAGCTCTTTTAACTAAATAAACGTTGAACTAAATTTGAACATGTAAATATTTTTAAAAATAATATTCGATTTGTGAAAGAACACCCAATTTTTTAAATCGATCTTAATTATTAACTAATAAAAGTTGAACATCTCTGAAGGTCAAATGCTTTTAAGTCTGTAGGAATTATTTTATTTTATATTATATGAAAATACTAAATAAAAGAAAAAAAAGCTTGCTGACATGTATAACGAAAACGCAACCCGCTTAAAATGGTTCGTAAGTTACCTTTTTTTAGATGAATGATAATGTGTAATTAAAAACGCATTAGCATATTGTAAAAGGTGATCCGGGCGGAACACTATAAAACTTATGCAGAGCTTAGTCAGTCAAGTGCTTCACAGTGCCGTCACTTGAACAATATTTGAAATACCCACAGGAAATTTTCGTTTTTCAATCAACCATTTTCACTTCCAATGTGAACCATATGGACTTAGAATGTAGTATCTCAACAAAAGCTGTTTAAGATTATTATTTTGTTATTCAGACAATCAAGCTCTCTTTTCTGAGAAAAGAAAGAATGGAAATATAAAGTACTTGTGCTTAATTTGATAACATTATCATTTACTTGCTATACATTCATTATAATAAGTAGTATTTTAGCTCTCATAATACTATTTTTTATATTTATGTAGTTGATATCCTATTAAATTAGCCGAATTCGCCTTACACCTTCGGCGGTAACTCTGTGATAACTTTTGAATATAAAATTAAATTTGATAATTTTGTTACTCAACAAGTGATGTTACATATTGTGACATATGTGACAAGTATAACACGGTTCTTTGAGAATCATCAGCGGTCAGAAATACTTATATGTTTATTTTAATTTCTAAATAAAAATAATTATTCCATTTTAATATAATCCAATTTTCCATTTTAAAAATATTTTCAAATTATTCCTAATAACTGACAATTCTTTTCACTTGTAAAAATAGAGAATATGTTCTTTACACAGTTTTTTGAATTTTATTAGATAATAAGTAACAGCAATAAATTTCAATACTACAAAAATAGTATTAAAGAACTGAAACATTATATTTCATTTTCAAGTAAAATTATTATTTTTTATCTCACAATAGGTATTATAGTTTATTCTATTTGTTTCCGTTTCTTTTTAAAAGGGTCTACATTTTTTCGAGATGATGTCTTCCATATATCAATACCTTTTCATACCTTTGGTACTTTATTAAACCGTACCTGTCATTCTTCTCCGGCTTTATATCTTCGCAGTTTTCTGTTTTCCGAGTTCTTTGTTATTTCAAGCTATGATTTCGCATACTATCAAATAATATACATGCTATAAATTTACACGCATATATATAATTTTATACGATACACGAAGCGTTTTGCTTTGAATTGATCTAAATGTAAATGCAATTTGTATTTCGTGCTACCTACTGATATTCGATTTTAGTTCATGGGTATAGAATTTAACATGGTTTCAAGCTATTTTAAGTTGATATTAATTTTGAACCCGAGCGATAAATTATTTTCAACTGTTTTCTGTTTCCACATTAAAAATAAAGATCAACATATGAGTAGCTTAGGATCACAACTCACATTTTACGAAAATTAAGTTATGGAAAAACCCCAAAAAAACATAAGAGCACTATTTTTGTAGCTTAAAAAAAAGCTATAATAAAAAAAATAGACATTTTGTATACTGTATGATTGAATTCTACTAATTTGGCATACTTAACTCAAAAATGTAAAATGTGAGTTTTGATTCTAAGCGCTACATATATAAATATTCCAATGTTGGAATTTCAGCATTAAATTTGAATCGTTCAAATTTTGTACATTTACTGCAGTTTTGTCACTAACGATTCAGATTTCACCTTTATACATCTTCAGACGTTCAAGTGCACGGATAAACTTGAGCTGACGCTTGGTACATAAATATATCATATTATTATAATGTAAAAAGATCCATAGATATGTATTCTTATATTACTTTTGTGCATTATACAACAACATGAAAACAATTAGGCTTCTATCATTTAATCACTCAAGGTAGGAAGATTTTTGAATAATCAGTCTCCAGCAGAAAAAGAGAGCTCTGACAGATGGACCGAAGAATTCCGTTGAGAGCGAAAAAATACAGATATTTATATAAACACCATGAATGACTCTATTATCGGATAGTATGACACTAAATGAAGGAAAACCGTTAAACAAAATAGGCATATGGTATGCGACCTTTAACTGAATTCAAGTGTTCCATTCATTTATTTAAACCCCAATTTTAATATATTTATTTTAGCTTGTTAGTTATGGCTATATTTAATTACAAATAAATGAAAACGCTCCGTAAATATTAGAAAGGTCCTCCCTTTTAAAGTTTATTATTATTTATTTTATATCTAACATAAACTTTGTGCGAACATAATAATTAAATATCAATGTATTGACATTTCGAAATTGTGAGCTTTTATTGTCTTTAAAAGTTTATTCTGCCATTTGTTCCACTTATTACACCCGCTAATTGTCAGAACCACAAATTAACTAAAGTCTTCTAGCAATCGATGCCAATTACAGAGAAGCATTCGGGAAGTGATTCTGCCCCTTTGTATAACTATAAGAGAGATCAGATAAACTTCCCCTGCGACCGTCCCGCAATAATACTTACAATAGTAGTTAGGTGAAATACCCTTAAAACCAGAATTGATTGTAATGCATTATTTAGACCCAATTCACCCTCATTCTTTGTTACAGACAGCCAATAATTTACGTGAACAATGTTTCTTTTGCTTTTCTTAGTTTCTAACTAGCTATCAGGGGTAAAATTGTTGACCCATTGTATCAATTACAGGTATAAAAAGAAATTCATTTGGTTGAATAAAAATTACGTTAGAGTATTTCTCTTTGTTTTTGAGAAATGTTTTTTACTAACTTCTTCAATGATATTTATATGGTATGCCACTTATTACTATTGATTTGTGTAGTGTAGTTTTTTATTTGCCATTCATTTCATAAATAAAGTATTTATTTAAATTTTAATCTTATAAAAGTACACAAACAAAAAATAATATTTCTAGGGATGACACGTTGTTTGGTTATCAACCACCACCTGCAATAAAAACAGTCTCCCTTAAAAAATATTTGTAAAATTAGAAACGAAAATTGTATTCAACTGTGTTATAATATACAGCATATTATTTCCATAAATAGCCCCTACAAATTGACGGCTGGTATTGTTCTAATAAATTTGGTATATATTCTTTGTTACAAATAAGAAATCTTAGATTGAGACTTATTATTATTATTATTTTAGTGAGATATTATTAATATTTTTGTAATTAAATCTAAATAAAATAACAATACTACCAATAATCAGTCGTTTCATGTAAAAGGATGAAATTTATTTATGAAATCATACTCAATACAAAATAAGGTTGCTAATCAGCCATTGGATGAATATTCAACGATGCAAGTAATTTATTATCTCCTTAATGAGTTTTTCCTAAAATCTTTCTTTTTGTATTTTAATGTAACGATCGATTTATTATATTTCAACAGGAAAGCACTTTATTAACCTAAAATGTGGTAATTTTCACTAAATTACTGCTGACTTCCGACGTTTTGTGTTAAAATTAAGTTTTAAAAATCGTACAAGTATTTGAAAAATAATATATACGGTTCTTTGCTTTCGGAAATCCGGTGTCCATCTCACCTGCGTGTAGCGGCAATTGGTTTGGATTTATGGTTTCGTTTTTTTTTCGCTTCGGAATAAGTTTCGGCGCCAGGAAACAAAACATTTCCCATGAAACCTGTAATTTTAAATTACCTGTATATAAACGCAACTTCAAAATAATTATAGGAAAACAGAAGTGATTTGAACTCAAATGAAATAACTATTTTGTAAGGCTTAGAGTTTTACGGGTCGATTTCACGAATGAGCAAATTTTAATTGTATGATCAATTCGAATAATAGTTTTTTTTAATTTTTCAACTATGTTCAAAAAAATTATTGAAAATTAAAAACTATGATAAATCATTAATATTTTAAAGTTATTTTTAATTAATTATGCAAACACTAATAACAATAGTATAAAGTATTTTTTTTTCTAAATTTAGAATGTTCTGTTTTTATTAAGCTTACATTATTACAGCTTTCCCTGGATAAACACATCATTTTATACCAATTTCTATATGAATAATTCAACAAAATCATTTAAATGTGCTTGTAAAATTTCAAACTTTCTCTTGTGATTTAATTTTACTTAATTAAACGTGATTTTTGTTGAAATTTTGCTATGCATTGTTTGAATTATTTAATTAAAAATTCGAAGCAAATAATAAAATGATAGTAAAATTTCTCTGTCTACAAAAGTAAACAGTTATCCGGTGAACGTTTTATTTCCACGTTTAAGCGGAAACGTAATAAAAATGATTTATTCAGGTAACGAAATACCAAACTTTCATCCTGTCCTCATTCATATTATCTGTGACATAATAGATTAAAATACCAAATCCAGAAAATTCAAGAGACTGTAAAAAGGAGCAAGTTTTTAATGCGTAACAGAATAATTACTGGGCCAAAATATGGTAATTGACAAACAATTTATTTATTTGTGAGAATATTACTAACAATAATTATTCTATAAATAATCAGACATTTTTTTTTAATTTAAGATTTCGACTGAAGGTGCTTGGTGGAATTTCAATATTAAATTTGAATGATTCAAATTTAATCAGACATTTATTTTTTTAATCTTAGATAACTCTCTTAAATATAAAAGATACTTGTGCGAATTGATTTAATGATAACTTTAAAGATCAAGTATTTTTTTTTTCTAATACAAACTTTATTTATTAATTAAATCAACTTCACATTAAAATTCATACATTCTCAAAAACTTTTTTTTATTTGCTAAATTCATATATTAAGAATGTTCCGTGCTATGTAATTTATAATAATCACATAAGGTTTTGGTTTAAATTGAAGAAGTCATCAAATATACAGTTCGTTAAAATTTATATGTTTACCCCCCTCTTTGAAAATTTAAAACTAAGAAGTGTTTTATTTTAAGTCATTTTTTAAAAATATTTTCTTTAACTCGAATACACAGGTACATTAAATTGAATAACTTGATCGATTGACCATTTTTTGCTTATAATGTGTTTTGTAAGTAGTGTCTACGTTTAATATATTGTTCATGTGGTGTGAGACAGGTACCGCAAAAATAATTATAACAAAAAATAACAAACACAAAGATTGATAATAGATAGACATATTGAATAAGCTTATAATTATATAAAATAAGAGGATGTAAATCTATCAAACAAAGACTGATGTGTGAGTAATTCGTTTCTTATTGGCTGCTATTAAATGCTCATTTTTAGATTCAAATAAATTTTACAAAAAACTATTGAAAAATAAATCATAGATTTAAAATGATTAAATGGAAATAATTGTCGTAAGTGGGCAACAGTTGTGAAGAATGTCAAGAACCGAACGAGAGATTCCACGATATCGTGTCAACAATGAGGGATAAATCATTATTCTTGATAGAACCAGTAAGAAACTTAAGCAAAAATTTAAAAAAAAAACCGCTTGTTGTCGTATCTTCTTATATCGTTGCATCATTAATCACTCGTAGACGAACAGTGATTCAACGCTTTAAATTCAAATCAGTTTGGCTCATAATGAAGCATCCGTTTTCAATAGCATTACAGTTGTTAACTGTAATTCCAATACAGAACATTCGCCGTAACAAAAATGTTTATAATTCACTTAAACGTTTTCCTTGTAGGTAATTTTCAACAAAAAATATCAGTAATTCAGTAATAAGAAAGGAGAAGCCCGGTTCGTTAGTGACAAAACTTGTGTGAATATTCAGAATTTGAACGATGAAAATTTAATATTGAAATTCCACCAAGCACCTTCACAATATTATTTCTTTTTTTTTAATCGTCATCAAACCTTCGATTCTTAGCGGTTGTGAAGAAGATCTCATTCAAAGAGGTTTCAAGATAAATAATAAAAATAATTTATTATTTTTAAATGACAGAATGACATGGTTAATTTCAGAAGCAAGACACTGCCTTAAACATGTGACCATTCCTGGTATATTACATTCAAAATACTTGTATTGAGGTTTTGAAATATAAATATTATATTTTTCAATTATTTTTAAAATAACCCGAATTAACGTTGAAATAAAATACAGTTTTTAAAGTTTTAGAAGTATATTTTTTGGTTGCTGTAAATATGGGCTACACAACCAGTAAAAGTAGGTGGAACTTTATTTTATTTTGCGCTCACCTGGCTTCCTTCATTTCAATTTGAAAGCAAAGAATCGGCCTGCGGCTGATAGAATAGATGCACATTTCTTTTTAGACTCTTTTCTCTCCTGTTGCACATAAAATGCTACGGATGGAAATGCGCACGGACGCCATATTATTCCTCCATGCGGATAAAAACAATAATAAAATTTCTGAGATTTTTTTAAGCGCGGAGAAAATATGCGAAACAAATTGAATGAAAACAAAAAGCAAAATATGAGGCCACGCGTAAGGAAAGAATATATTTTATAAAGAACTTCATATCTATGTATTATTACGGTGCTTGAATGTTATAATATATTTTTCAAGAATTTTATTATTACATTGTTTTTTTAATGAAGTTCTTGCGAAATTACATTAAGCGGCTATCTCCTATATAAAATTAACGCTCGTAAATAAGTGATATTTAAAACTGTTAAAGATTTTTCAAGTTCTTGCAATTAACAATAAATAATTTTTCGTTCAACTCAAAGGTTGGAAATAGTAAAAAAAAACATATTTTTTTTGTTCATATCCTGAAGTGGATGTTATAAACTCCTAATAAAATATTTCAATATTAATTGATACTTGGTAAAAAGCTAATACTTTCGATGGATTCAGCGGTAACTTTGTGGAAGTTAATTTTAATATAAAAAATAAAATAACTTAGATTATTCCACGTATTATGCTACAAACTAATAAATACGTGGAATAATCTAAGTTATTTTATATAATATATCGGTAGGAAGTTGTTTGGAAACCAACAAACCATTATTTACAAAGAAAGTAATGATTCTAAGATATAACTTATGAATAGATTTTTGGTAACCTTGTCAGTATATCTATACGACTTGTTTTAGAAAATATTAGAGAATGGATGGAAAGAGATGAAAGTATTTGACATTCATACCTTTGAACAATGTATGAAAATTTTCATTCAAAGTATTGAACCGCTAATAGCATCACGAGCAACAAAAGTTCTGCAGCGTTTCTACTCAACTCCGATACCGATACTTAAAATTACTGAAGCATCATTCAATAAAAATAAAACCCGCATTTATTCCAAATACTGCAGATTTATATACTAGCGAAGCTCAAAAAGGAGCATTTTGCAAAGAATACATCATCAATAATGCAACGCGACATTTCTGTCTCTAATGATGTCTTATCCAACTTGAATTCAGAAATAAAGTCAGATTTTAAAATGTGTAGCATGCTCTTTTTATTCTCCCTGGAATTCTAAGCGTCCATAAAATTTCCGTTTTACTATTTAAAACTTAATCTAGCATTAAAAATAATGCAAATACCCTCTTCTAGTACAATGTTAAAACAATCGTTAAATTAGTAAAACATCCTTAAAATTTTACTTATAATAACAGATCAAATGTCATCGTGTACGTATATGTTTTGAAATATATACTAATGTTAATTCTTAGGTACCTTATTTATTTTAATGTAGCTTTTTTTGACGACAGACAAGTAGTTATATATTTTTTATATTTACCTTTTAAATTGTTATCTTTAAAATTCATTTACATAAATTTTATTTTTATCATGATCTTTTATATAAATTATTATCTTATTTCTTGTTCTAATTTTATTGTTTTAGAAATGGCTGTGTATTCAAAGATGGAGTAGGGAGTCGTGGAGTCGGATGTTTTTTTTCCGAAAGCGGAGTCAAAATTGGAGTCGAACAAATCGGGGAAAAATAATTTTAAAATATTTAAAAATTATTAGTCTATTCAACTAAATTGAGTGGTGAAATGTGCTAGAACTATTCTAGTGACTAGAATGATGTGATGGTATACAGATACGTTAGTTAAACGAAAATTATTGAAAAAATCAATTCGGAGTCGTTTCCTTTTTACCCGACTCCATAGTCTTATATATCGTTACGATACTCACATCCATTTTTTATTTAAATAACCCTTTTTGTAACTATTTTTCATTAGTTAATAATGCTTGAAATGAGTAAAAACGGTCCTGATCTTTAAGAAAAATATATAATTAGAGTAGAAAAAAGGTTATTAAAAAAATTAAATATAATAAAAATCAAAAATCGTCAGATACCACCTCAAAAGTGATGTCAATATTTACACACATAAATGGATGTCTTTTTCAAGCAAAATAGAATAAATATTTTAAATATAACTTCCATTTATCACGTCCCGCACATAAAACGGTATATTTTTTCGAGTTCTTCAGCTGAACAGATGTTTCCATTAAAAAGACTTCGGAATAATAATGAGTAAAGTAAATAAGGAAGTGCGCTGAAATTTTCCGATAATTAGAAATCTCGGCAAATATTTGCTCCCAGCTTATCTTTTCATTCGGGAAAAGATGTCTTTTGTTGTTAAATGTTCCAGCGTAATGAGAAAATAGATTGTAAATTATTATAACATTGTAGTTAATTTTATAGGTAGCAAGTAGCGATTGCTTTATACCCATTGTACTTTTTGTCTATTTAATTATTATAATTATGCTCTTGTTTGAAATAAGTAACGTGAATTTTAAGATTACAATTATAAATGAAAGCAGTGTATAAATCTAATAAAAGTAAAAATAATTCAATTTTTATAACATTATAATTACCAAAAAAATTGTAAAACAGATTTTTTTCATCGAAAATAAGGTATAATCGAAAAAACTAGTTTAATTCCGAAAGTGCTATGAATTTTGGTATTATACTACGAATAGTTTTTAATAAATAATTGTGTAAAATAAAACAGCCATTTTTTAGTCTATCGAAACCAGAATAAAACTTTTAGAAAAGTACTTTGGGTACAAATCTTTTTTTAACTTTTAATTGACACCATATATAAAAACTGCAACAGGAAAGCATTTTGAAATTTTATAAATAAACTGCTGATTATTAAAAAATTACATGATGAAAGTAAACGAACTAGAAAACCATCAAATCGTTTACCCAAAAGCAATTATTGGCATTTTGGCGTGCTTCAGGCTATTAAAAGAGCTTTTTAAAAAATGCGAATAGTCGCATGCGTAGGTACGTGATCGTAAATAACAATCATAAACTATGAAATTTTGTTTACTGCCACGAAATTTACAAGCGTAGCCAGCTCACGCGGAGAACTATTACTACAAGGTTAAATAAAAGCCTCATTAATTTTCATACTGTCCTAAGGAGGCTACTTTGCGAAAATTAAACCAACTCAGACTGCTAGATTTTGAGCAGTTTTGACTTCATGGGCCATTACATTTTGATTTAGAAGCTAAAAAAGTAGTAATCATTCAACTTTAAATGAAGCCGTGTTCACTTCAAAGTGCAAACGAAGCGTAAACTTTGTTTGCTTTTTAATTATTGTTATCATAAAGCTAAAAATCAATTTCTGCCATTCCATCATCGCAGCATTATTTCTGTC
This sequence comes from Himalopsyche anomala, assembly GCA_031772345.1. Classification (NCBI taxonomy): domain Eukaryota; kingdom Metazoa; phylum Arthropoda; class Insecta; order Trichoptera; family Rhyacophilidae; genus Himalopsyche; species Himalopsyche anomala. The sequence continues at coordinate 18,659,891 of CM062821.1, read as the reverse complement.
ATTGCTCATTACGGGTGTGAATCATAGCATCTGACCAAAGTGCAGCCTTCTTAAATTTTCGACTTAACCAATTCCAGAAATAAATTTTACCATGGCGTTAAAAACATACACAGAGACCACCAAACCGAAGAGATGCATTGCGTGACTTGGTTACATCTTAAATTATCCACTCTGCAAGTTTGATATTTCGGGAAAAAAAATCTGGTTAATTATTACGCATACTCCTCAATTGTGTGTTTGTAAACTTACTATCTAAAGATAGTACACCTTGAATGAACAATATTTAAGTAGTCTTGCTGGACTGAGACCGACTTATGACATTGACGAAACCTTGTATTTACCATGTGTTTAGCATTTAATTTTGTCGGCCGCTGTCATCTGTTTGTGAAGAGTTTGGCTTTACTGATTATGCGAGTCTAGGTTCAAGTTCCATTAGAATAAATTTAAAATTAAAATTATATTTTATTTAAATTTGAGATCTAAGACATGGATGCCTGTTATGTTAATTCTTCTTGAGTCAGTATCGAGTGACTGACAAATTTATCGTTTTTAATGAAAGCAGATAATCAATATTTTGACCAAATTGATATTTTTTTAACCATGTCCGATTTTAATGTGGAGCATATAGCCTTTTAATGGAGGTATCTCAACAAAAAAAATCTACTATAACTATTTGTTTCTCAGTCACTTAACCTTTCTTTGAAAAGGAGAGTAGCAGGGATATTAGCTTAAGGCGAATACAGGACTATTACTTAAATAATCGTTTTTACTACGTCTAGTTATTTAAAGATTGGAGGGATATGAGAAACATCTATGCTTTCGAACAGAAATCGATCGAAAAAATGCTGTTCGTACTGTAACCCGAACCCGTGAGATCTGGCGCGGAAGCCAACAATTCTAACCGCTACGCCATAGACCCGACATAATTGTATTTATTACTTATATTCTTATTTAATCTAAGCCAAAATTTTCACCCTTCTTGAGTGTTGTAACAAAAAGTAAAACAAAACTTCCAATAGGGCAGCAGTGAGTTTTACTATATTTAATGAACAATATGTGTTTAATCTTCGTCTTTATATCCAACTGTTCGTCTACACAGCCGTAGGAGAAAAAAGGTCAAGCCACTCCAAATGCTTTCATATAAGTTGCAATTGGTGCGAACTCTGTACACACATTTCTTCCTCGGTATTTCTCATAGGCACAAAAATAATCGTTTGAATTTTTTTATTTAACTCTATTAGTTCGTTGCATGAATAAATACGTCTTGTCTTTGTTTTATAAAACCACTTAATTCTCAAACAAAAATATAGTAATTTTCTTTGTCAATGCAAACAATTCATGCCAGGATTATTATTTAAATTTTAGCAATTCTTGCCTCAGAACAACAAAACACCGATTATAGATTTATGTTATTATTTGACAAGATAATAACCTTTTAGATCCAAAACAGATATGACGGCCATAGAGTTTGTGTTTTCATACTGTGTTATACTTTATAATTGTGCATCGGGGCATACAATGTTCCTGCCATCACTTGAGAAGATTTACTGCAAATAAACTTCAAAGCAAAGATATTTATTGCTGTTACTACAAACTTAAAGGTGCGATCGGTATTGAGGTGTGATTTCATCCAACTTACTTCTACTCGTATAACATAAAGAAAACATGTCTGTCTAAAGATGGTTCTCAACGAGACGAGAAAGGTGTAACAATTTGCTACACAATCAAAATAAAAACAAAAGCTTAAAATTTTATTAATTATAAATATACTTTACTTTTTTGTCAAGAGAGAGTATGCAAAATAAAAGTTTCAGAAATAGAAAATGCTCATTCTCTATTGTGTTACCATAACTTTTTTGTACATTGTCGTTGATTGAAGTGAACCAACCCACTTCATTTAACTATTTCTGAAGTAGGCAGACTTTAAAAAGAAAAGAAGCAAGTTGTCAAGGAAACAGGAAAGTAAAGGTTTCAAAGAGTCATAATTTTACAATATATATTTTAGATTAAAAATCAGTTCAAGTCTAAAGACCCGCAAACTTCTATGCAAGGAGCTGCAGTTTGCAATGCCCTTAACTAGGTTATTGGAATTATTCCTAAGTATCACTCCAGTGTATTTTCATTGTTCTAGAGTTATCTTCGGACCCATTATATTTTATCTTTTTTGCCAATGTTATAAGTGATGCATTCTTGCATATGTTTTGGCCAAAAAATAGTTAAACACTTTTGATCAATTGAAATCTATACAAAGCAAAGTTTGTACGGGTGTGTATAGCAGATATGTTATTGAGTTATATCAGCTCAGAAGAAGGCAAAGGCAATGAACAGGAATTTATTTAATAGCATATATTACATTTAAAACATTTTCAAAATCTGTCGTCAAAAAACAACAAATTGTTGAATTTATAAAAATATTTTCGTATGACTATTTTCAATGTGATTCCATTAGTTTATCTTAACATCTTTAAGTGATTGAATCAAATATCAAAAAGACTCAAACAGATACGATTATATCATTTTGACAAACTGTTTACTCCCTTAGTTTAAATTGAACGCTCTACAGTTTAAATGGAACAAGGTAACTTTCAATACAATTAGACGCCCAAATTCAGTAGCGAGTGTGAATGTTTTCTCGGTGCGGGTAAAAACAATTTTATCACGGCAAATATATTTGTTTCTTTATAGTTTTTTAATGTGATATGTTTTAAAATATTTGATGATTGCTCTCGTGATCTGTTTGACAGATAATTATTTTTTATTGATCGAAATTTACGTTGGTTTAAGACATCAAAAACAAAGACACATAAATCTTTTCAAAAGTAAGTTTTAAGCTTACGTAAAATTAACATAGGCTTCTTTGGCTTTTAAAGAAAAAATTCAACGTGATAATAATTTTTAAACATTGTATCACAGTGTAAGTGTTGTTCTAGGGAACTTTTTAATAAATTTGTAGGCTGTTTGCATCTTTTTGTATCACTAATCTGATCAATAAAAAAATACCTTATTATATTGTATAAAAATGTATTATATTGAGAGATTATTTTCAGTTTGTCTGAATCAAAAATCAAGAGAAACATTATCTCTTGTACGCCAATGGTAAAGGAGGTAAAACATTAATTATTCGGCAGTAAAATAAGTTACGCTATTTGACAGCTGGCGCCGAAACGGCGAATGAAATAGTATTCCTTTTTTAGAAGATCAATAATACCTAACTCGAGAATATAATAATTATAAAACCGAAAATAAATATTATTCTTCCGGAAAATCGCTTTTGTATTTCAATGGTTATCAACAAAAATATTACTTTCAATAGTAACGATATAAAGATAGCAGTAATAGGACATTCAATACTGGACCCCTTTTGTAATCCCGAGATATATTTCAATTTGTTTTCTGACCAATTTCAAAAAAGCCAGGGTTTTTCCGAATTCCCAAAACAAAAAAAGGGGAGAGTTTTTTAGTTCTCGCGCGAATTATTTAAAAAAAAGTCTGCATGCCGATTTCAAAACTCAGGAATTTGCGGACTTCCCAAAATGACAAAAAATTGACACCATTTTTGTTTGTTTCTGGGATTGGAGGCTCTAAGCAGTAAAGACCTCAGCATTAACATCAATATTCATTTTTCAAAAATACCAAAGTGCATATTCTTTAAAAATATTTAATAAGCAACTGTTGCTAACTTGAAGATTTTTATTTCTTTTTTTTCTTTAACAGATACAAGCTGGTTTCCCACCACAACCCGTTGTGTATATGAAACGTTTAATGGCCGCCTTCCACAACGCTATCGACAGAAAAAAGAAGTCTACCCCTCACATTCATGGCCCGAGAAAAACTGCACGGGACTGATTTTGACCATACAGTAATGTGCTTGAAATAATAATAATAATAATAAAAGTGTGACTAGCTCAGCCACTTAAATCAAGTTGATATTAAGTATCTTGTGTATAGTCCATATACTGAGAGCTCGTCAATATAGACGAACTTAATGACTATAGAGAGGAATCAAGGTTGTGAAGATCCCCATATGAATTGGCAAACTTTTCAAATGCTGTGAAGTTAGCTTTGATTGCAATCGAGTCAGCGTGGCCTATTGGGCCCGTGTGAGGACGGACCACCGCAAAAAATGTTGATCGTTCGGACTCCATCTCAGGGCAGTCTCACAGAACGTGATTAACGTCCTGCTCGGCATACCCACAAGAGCAGTCCGGCCTTAAAACCAACTTGACCATCGCGAATAGTTTAGCATTGAACTTGCCATGGTTTTTAACAGATAAATATATTTTCGAAAAGAGGGTTTATTTTATAAGAGTGCAGCTCTTATAAAATAAAGTCCATACCATAAACAATACGCCAATAAAATTTAGGTTCTTGAATAGCAGTTAAGCTATTAAACATAAAACAACTTCTGTTGGTAGATTTATAGATTTTTTTATTCCACAATAACTATGCCTATGTTTCCAGTTTATTATTCACTTTATGACGTTTAACAATACTTTATGAAGATAAAATGTTGCGTCGATTCTTAAAATTGTAGTAAAATAATATCTGAGAATATTCAAATGCTTAATTATAATGTATATCGTCGTCAACGCCAAAATACCTCTTATGTGATCGATTTTACAAAATTGAGTTAAATATGACATTGAGTCAACAATTGACTAATTGTTATTCTGGGTGTACAATCTGCCATGTGATGGGAAATACTGTTATTAAACTAAAAATATTTTTTTGCAACCCTACTATTGTGATCACATAAAAAATGTTATTATTGCAGAACATTAGATTTGAGTTTGCAGTTATATTCAGATAATGACGAGTTGAAATAGTCAATAATGAGAAACTGCAAAGCTTATTTTTTATGTCTAAAAAAAAATTCTCAACTCTCAAAAATCAATTAATAGTGTCATCTGAACAATTAAGTTTTCTACGTGTGAGGTTTTTTCGCGGTGATGACGATATTTCATAAATAAAGTAATTGAGTTTACATACAGTCTTATTTAGCTGTCCAAATGAGTCGTAGAATATCAATACATTCTCTTATATTCACATTTTTTTAAGTTTTTCAATAATTATCATTTTTTTAAGTATTACATACATCAAGCCCATCGAATTTATTTTCTTTGAATGTTTACGAGTAATAATTTACTCAAAGAAGAAACATATTTGCGTAATTCAACGAATGTTTGAATGTTTGATAGACATCCCACACGCTTTTAGAATAAGTTTGTCAAAATTCTTATATACAGATGTCGATAATTATTTCTTGTAAATATTTCTCATGTTGGTTAGTGATAGCTAAGAATTATCAATATGATTCTTGCAAATGAAATGGTTTTTACCCAAGCAATCTTATAGTAGTACAATAAAAAACGCTCTTTGATATTAGTTAAACATGTTTGCAGTACGCACGATATTCTAAAGGTCTACCCGAATTTGAATCACTGTGCTTATAAAAAATATATGTATTTATCTCATACAATAAGCGTCAAATTTAAATTGTAACCTATAACATTATAATGTTAAGGAAAAAAGTAGTACTCAGCATTTTCTAAAAACCTTTTCTTAATAATGCTCGTAGTTTGTGAATATGTACATCGACGTTTCATAAAAACTTTTTTTTCCATTTATCATGTAGTGTATGTAACGTTTGTGAAGTTTGCAGCTCGGATTCTTTGAAGCATTTGGTAAATTGTTTGACTACCGACTGCCGCCCAAGACCACCAAAAAATCCAAACCCCATCAAAGAACGTAGCGTTTTTTGATTGCCCACTTTTTAACCTTTGCCTACTACGATTCGATTGACAGACATAATACCGTATTTCTCACATTAAATATTTTATTTATAAACTATTTATTGACATATAAAATCCACTTGTAAAGACATTAGATAATCAAACAGTAGGAACGTGCCGATTAACCGAGATCTATAATATGAATTTCAAACTGTTAACATAATACTGTCAGCGGCAGTATAAATTTGCATTGATCCCACAATATTCAAATACCATCGTGCGAATATTATTATACCAGTGCAGCGCTAAGTACAGTTATCTGCAAGTAATAAATATGATGAGTTTTCCCCAAGTCGCATAAAATTTACTACTAACTCATACTGAAGTAAATCTAAAGTTCACCTACCGCGATGGGAGAGAAATGCATCGTAAATTTTGAAATTAACATACCCAGAAGTTATAACCCAGGTTTTCATGTAGGAAACTAAGATCTCGCTGTGTTATACGGTGTGCATTATTATATCACTTTATAGATGCTTAAACACGATTCCGAGTGATTGTCATCAATATTTTACGTGACACTGTGTGAAAGATAATTGACTTATTTGTTGTCCAAAAAAATAAAATAGCTTATATAATAACATAATAAATGTGTGTGGTGAAATTACAGTGGATGTTCAAGTAATAAAATAGGAGTATTTGAACTTTAAAAATATTTCGATTAAAGAAAACCCGTGTCGAGAAATAAAAAATTGATACAATCGTCTTCGTCTTATTTTTTTTGACTGCAGTATTTCCACTTATCTTTACCAGCATTCTGTAAGCCTAATTGTATATGAATTCAGTCTCGTATTTATTGAAAACGAGTGGATTGTATGTAAAACTTTCAGACATTTGTTAAATGGCAACAGTTAAAAAATAGCAAACACGTGTGTTTCTTGTCGAATCGAAAACTTGATTTCTTGGTCGCGTGATGAATATCTGGAGCATTATCAGTGTCGCCACTTGGTGAATGCGAATATCAAATCAACGGTTTTACCGACTACAAAACAAAAGTTTCATATTTATGGATAATAGATTTAAATTTCAATACCTAAGTCACAGCATGTCACAAAAAATGATATATTTCGATTTTCCTTATGTAATACACACTAGAGTTTATGCGATTTCACATGGGACATTTATATACACAAAGGTTAACTGTGGATATATATTACAATTAAAAATCGTAAAATAACATCATAATGGTGGGTGTTATTTAGGGCCTCCAATCCCGGGATTCCACCTAATTGTGTAATCCCAAAATCCCGCAATTCCGGAATTGAGGATAGAGGTGCAAAATCTTCGATAAGTTTTTGAAAACAGACAACCCAGCAAAATTTTTGAAATCCGCGTGAGAGGAAAAAAATGTTCTACATTTTTTTATTTTAGGAAAACCGTAAATTCCCACCATGTTCGCTTCCAATGTGAAACAAATCGATGCCTTAGTTCAATAGTGCTTTGGTAATTTTGAGATATGGCTGGCCAAAGTTTTAACTCATCGAAACTGAGTTTTTATAAGTGATTATTATTATTTATCTCATATTTTAATCGAACTTATCTGAATTCAATTCAAATTTATCACAACGTTGACAGAATCATTAAACGATTTTTGCTGCTATATTTATATTTAACTGAAAGGTTTTTTTTACATTTTATTTCTATTTTGCGAACAGTTGCCTACCGAGAGAAAACAAGTCATTTTTTCTAGGTGTATTTCTTGAATCTATAGAAAAGAAGCATTTGAATATGATTGGTAATATAACCCAAAACATCAAATTTTTGATTAATCGTTCTATATAACCTCTCTTTTTCAAAACGAGTAGGAGATATACGGATAAAGCTAGGACTAGACTAGTAATCAACTAATTGCTCCAGATATGTTTCGTTTTTAGGATCAGATAAGTGGGAGGGATTCTCAAACATTCCAGACATTCATTCCTTTAAAAACTAGTCCGAAAATCGATTAAGAAATCAATCTTTGAAAACTGTAAATACTGAGGTTCGAACCAGTGAAATCCTTAACAGTACCCAACGACGTTGACTACCGACAATAATAAATATAAATAGTTCACAGATCATCAATCAAAACGTACAACATTATTATCACAAAAAAAGATCTTAAGTATATATTATTTGACCCTTCAAAGCACTTTGGTCTGATAGATGTTTCCAGCGATTTTGAACTAGTTACGGCTCAATAACTCTCGTCTTAAGTCTCTATATGCAACCACTCGATGTAGAATAGTACGTACATATATTGACTGTTGTGCCAAAGCTACATAGCAGAGACGCACTTTACTTCAAGTGCTAACTACTTGCAAGTGTTGGCAGCTAAGCAATTCTGTAACTGTTCACGATGGTTTGTATTCTATCTAGTGGAACTTCCACAATTGCACACTGTTTGATAATCGAGATATACCGGGAGTAATCATTTATATTAAAATGCCAATTAACAATAGTCACAGATTTTATGAATTTAAAACATTATTCCAAAGAAATCAATTACCAGCTGAAATTTATTCAACCCATTAAAAGCATGCAATTTCTAAGTTTTTCTGTCTTCGGTGTGCTTAAATTTCAATAAATTGTACGCTTTTTCAATTTTAACTTTCTTTAATTTATAGATTTCATTTGTTAAAGCAGATCTGATACTCGTTTTTAATTTATTGTTAAGTTGACACATACCAAAAATGCATATAATTGTACATGTTTTATTAACAATGCAAGTTTTTCCAAGCTAATGAATTTGTGCAAGAAACTTGGATTTTTGCATTTTAGTAAAAGCGACGGAAAAGCTTTTGTTATAAACCTCTTGCATGTTTTAAATACATATAATCATTACTTTAAAATTTTAGGCGGATATTCGTAACCGAAAATTTAACAAATTTACAGGAGAATGTTTTTTTAAAACTATTCTCGTACTAAGTTCGATAAAGGAATTTCTTGAATGCGTTTATTAGTAGTAATATATGGTCAATGCTTATTCTGACTACTTTCAGTCATCTAGATCAGCTTAAGATCTTTTGCCGATTATGAGTCGACATCATCTACGTTATTTTTAATACTCAAATACACCGAAAAAATTGAGGAGATAAACCAAAAAGTATCTTTTTTATCAAATACATCCCAACTAAACACAAAAAAAATCACCCAGCAACTTCTATCAAATGTCTTGTATTATTTTATAAAAATTCCGTAGTTATAAGCAAATCTCATATTTGTGACCAAAACGAGTCTTTGCAGGAAAAGTAATAAATTTGTAAGTATATTTTCTTTTGATAAAGTTTAAGACTATATTGCTTAATATGCTTGACAAAATGTTACCGTTTTTTACATCAAAAATTTATCTAATCTCGCAAAAAAAATCAGACTTTAGATTTAATTTAATCACACATAGATATCAAAACAAACAAACGTTGGAATTTAGGAAACCAATAATTCACGCAAATCACAAAAAAACATTATGAAAATACGTTGCCATATTTCGAAATTGCCCAATGGTTTGTTCTAAAAAGTTTTATTCGACATGTTGTGATGACTTTTTCATACGAATATAATATTCAAATTTCACGTTTATTGTCGGTTTTTATGATTCCCATTTATGGTTATGTGGCATTTTCTATTTTTAAACAAATTTCCCATATAATTGCATCACTATGGTGGTAGAAAAAAGTTGCATAATGTAAAGCATATTTACCGCTTTATTGTTCATGAATTGTTTAATTTAAAAAATCATGAAATATCTATTGTATTTTCATTTGGCTGAAATTCTTAGTATTTTTTGTTATTTGATTTTAAAAAAATTGACTGAATTTTAGTAATTATATTGCATAATAATCTTTCTGACCATCGAGTCCATTTCAAAGTCAGCTATAGCGTTTGTCTCGCAGTCAATTATTTGAGAATGAATACTTAATTGTCATTATAAAAACTTTACTGTCATTACATAGAAAATATACAGCTTGTTTGTATGTATTTGTCCATCTGTATTTCATAACGCAATACTGTACATATACTGAGTACAGATATAATGTGTGTTTTAGCGTGATTTTAGCTTGTGAATTTTAAGCACTACTATCTGGTCTTTTTTTATTAGTTTTCTTTTATAAGCATTACTACCTTTTACACCTTATATTTGCCATAACTTTACGAATTTTTCTGCTTATATTTATTTTGTTTGATGACACGAGATAGTAAGAAAACTTTGATCATAACTTTATCTACCAACTATATTGTATTATTCAACCCCAAAAGTGCATGCATCGTAGAAGACACTAAATGAACTCTCCAAGCTCATCGTGGAGTGTTCAAAATTCAGGCATGTGCTGCCTTACTCTCTATATTATTAAGTCGTCCACTGGCGATCATAAATTGTACCTGAATACCGGATATCCGGTTTGGGCTCACCTACTTTCGGCATTAAATTTTCTTTGCTAGCCTCATTTTTCATTGTTAAATCTCAAATAAAACATGTCTTATTATTAGTTATTTCAACACAAAAGACCTACCCAAATACATAATAAACTTGTTCATACAAGAAATTTATTGTGTTAACGAAAAGTAAATAACATTATTCTACGGAGCAATTTATCAAATGGTATCTTATTCACGATCGAAAGCCATTTTCTACAGAATATACTTTTTAATAACATTAATTTAAGTTGTAGGTAATTTCAGAAGATGTAATCAATTGATAATACCGACATAAAATTTGTAGGGTTTTATTGAAATAAATTACAACTTAAAATATTTTTGAAAATTATCAAAATTTATGTAATATTTTTAAATAGTAAATATGTAATTGTATCGGTTGAAATCGTCATGGCGTTATCTTTTAATCGTGAAGAAATACATCGAAAAACAACATTAAAGCAAATAATTTCAATATTCTTGCATAGTTTTATGAAATTTACTGAAATTTTGATATTAAGTTGTCCCTAGTATTCATTCATTCATTCATTCATAAAAGTAGAAAAAACGCTTTTCCAGGAGGCTTACTTTACGAAAGGAAAATCGTATCTTAAAAAAGGATTTCTTATTTTGCTTTGAGTGGTGTCAAAATTCTCGCATGCCACTTGTTTACCATCAATGTTCTACGTAAATGTAACCATCGTGTATTGATTTTTGATACCTGACATTTAAACAATTACAAAAAATGCAAAATTCACAACAAAAGTCATATGATTATACAGATTCGGGAAATATATTTTTCGCCTGCTCTCAAAAGTTGTTCCGTGTTACCAACATAAAATTTTATTTTCAATCGAATATTATTATATATAATATTTGTACTTAGATACTAAGCAAATTTTAATATTTATGAATAATAATGTTGGTACTATCTTGTATATGGTATTGGTGTTTGCAATAACGGCATTGAGTGTGTGTATGAAATCATGAAATGAAGTCATCAAAAAATATAGTTTTCGGTGTTTTTCATGAACGAAACAAGCGCAGAATGCATTTAACATGTTGCGAATTACTCGGTAAACTTTTGCCCGTAATCTTAAATATGCTGAGTGGAGCGCGAAATTCTGCCTGTTCGAATTTCAGAGACAGTAATTACTGGTCGCTGCCTTGGCATATTACTTGAACTGTCTCCAAGCAGTTAGGCTTTTGTGCAGGCGGTAACTTTGGCAAGGAAGGAATGAGGCACGGCCCATATCGTCCTCCTTAATCTTCACCACTTTCAACTTCGCCCTTAAAAGAAAGGTGTCTACAATATCATTTTGTAAGGTAATATTATCGAAATAAAACGAATTGTATGTGTAGTTACTAAACAAAAGATCGTTCTCTTACATAGTTAATTATAATTCTTAGTTTCACAAAAAAGGTCAGTCCCAATTATAAACCATCAATAAAAAATATTTTTCTGTCAGTATGATGGTTAAATTAGGTGACTATTTTGTAATTTATTAAATTTGAGTACATACATATTATTGACCAATATAATATATTTTAAGACAAATTATTCAATTTATTAAGTAAAAATTGATTTTGCAAAACTTTTCGTACAAGCCTTTTTAAGTATACAAAAAATTAAATGCCTTTGAAATTAGCATATCTAATGTAAAACAGTTATCGATAGTAAAATTTACAGTTATATGTAAATAAAACATCTATATTTTATCGTTTATTTGAATTAAAAATAATTTAAATATTGGATTGTATAAGGTCATTGGATTTTTATTTGAATCAATAACATTTTATAGAATTTACTCCTCCGTTTTCATTTTCTAAATATTATATTTGAACAGTGCCCTCAGTGTTACTTCCGGTGAATCATTTTATTTGTAGGTAGGCCTGTATTCGTGGGATCAAAAGAAAATGTTCATTTGCATAAAAGCTTAAATATTTTGGGAAAACTTTCGAATATTATATCCGAGGCTCTTGAAATTCCAGTTAAACAAACTTTAGAGCCGAAAACTGTTGTCAAAGCGGCTCGCAACAAAGACAAATTTCACAATCACTGCGATCAGCTTTGTGTTATTATTTGTAACCATTTTCCAAAGTAACTCTATTGAAATAGTCAAAATATGCATAGGAATCTAGTGACACGGATTCTCTTCACTATATCGAGGAGCTCAAATAAACTTTTGTCATTGTATTTGGGTAAACAAAGCCTATTGTTTGCTTATAAGCAAAGTTGCTCAAATTACAGCTCGTTAATTCCACTTCGAGGAAATAGGTATTTGATTAGAACATAGTTAACATGCCAAATAATGTATGCTGATGCGTAATGCTTGTTCTATCTAGTTTACGTGATTTATACATGTACGGAGACCTAAAGTGTTTTCCACAATGGTAACAAAAATATCTGTGGACTGTTAAAAAGCGAGATTTGGCAATAATTAATAATTAAACACCGATTACGGTGGCTTCAATCAATGCGGTCATCAGGCCAAAGTTGAAAGTTATTACTCTTCAAGGCCATTATTTATTTTGATGTTTAATATTTTGTACCAACTTTTAGTAATCGGTATTCAATTAAAGATATATCAAAATATTTGTATCTTTCATACAACATAATCCAATTCTACAAAAACAATCGTCTCACAACTTTTCTATAACCATTATTATTTTAATATTTTTATGTCATCTAAAAAAAGTCAATACCTTTTTCGGCATAATACTTTTTACAAATACCGCAGTTTCCATAAGGATAATTTGTCTAACATTTATAATAACAAAATATTAAAAACACTCAACATTGTAAGAAACCATTGCAAAACAATTAAATGCATCTACCCACTTAAGCACTAACTAGGTTTTACGAACCTTCATATGTCACAAACAAGTAAAATATGTAATAAATAGCTTACAACAGGCCACACACAAGCAAATTACTATTGTAAACTTTTTCAAATAAAAAAACTAACAATAGGTGCAATATTTATATTGAGAGAATTGTATACTGCTTATCGCTGGGAGATAAAGGAACATAAAGATAAAAAAAAACACATAAATATATATTACACGACTATTCACAATTATTTTTTACAAAATGACATTTTGGTTAAATAGTGAATAGTTTATACCAGTATAACTCATCGAGTTATTGTAAAATCAAAATTTCTAACCTATTTGGCCTGGTGGTCAGAACTTATTTCTAGCAAAGACTCTCCGTGAAAATAGTTTCGTTATTTTTAAATTTATCATTTGTTGGCCCATTTGTGATTTTTCACCACGGTTTAGTTTATTTAAAAATGTCTGCTGTCTTGGCATTTCAAAAAATTTATACCATACATATTTTTGTTTTTTTTTTATGAATATATTTTATTGATGAACATTATAATATTTAAAAATAGAAAAGGATTTTAAAAAATACAGTGCATAATCGGCCAATGTTGCTAATTGCTATTGACTAGGTATTCCATGGCAAAATTATGCAAAACAATATGTCATATTGACATTATATTTATATTTTATTTAAATTCATCCACTAGAAAATTCTGATGATGTATGTCAATGAATCACCAATATACGAAAAGAGATAGATAGCTTGTTTGTTGATTACACTTGAAAGTCTTGTCCGACATTTATTATTGCCTTTATGGTGTAGTAATAAAATACTCCATCTCTTGCAGTGCAGAGAATACAGTGCATCGTGAAAATGGAGCGAGCTAGCCGTGAACGTTTCATTGCGATTAAAAATATAGTCAGCATTTCACGATTCTTTTATCTAGTGAGGGTTTTTCTTGAATACAATCCAAAAATATAATCTCACTCACTTTTTTTTACAATTGTGTTTAATAACATTACATTTTAGCTTATTTCTGACTCATGTAACTTATTACCGCAAATATTCGATTTTTTTATTAAATGTACATGTCAAAAAAAATATTTTTACTCAATGCAACTTTTCCTTTCAATTGTGATTTTTACGGTTATTCATACTACCTTCATTCCCAATCTGTCCGGATTATCAAGATTCTAATGGACTTGTGTACAATTAAATTTGAGAAATGAATTTTCACAATGTTATCGCCGAATCAATCGAAAATATGAAATGAAATAATATAAAAAGTTTTCATCTACATATTATGTATCTCGATATTCACAAAATAATTTATCGTGTGACGCACGAGTATAACTGACTGTTTTGTTGAGAAAAGCACGTCATACGGCAGACTTTTCTTAAAGCTCACTATTCGGGAAAATATTTCTACTGAAAGACGTTCAGTTGTTCATCGCGCTTGTGTGCATATTTAATCATATAAAGGTTACATCAAGTGATTGAATTTTTACATAGTTTTTGGTTTTCATTTTTTCATTTCGCATTATGTTATTCTGCATATTTTTTACATTATTTAGAAAACATCGAAAGGGTAAAAGTCTACCTAGGTACTGATGAAAATATAATTATTGTATTCATAAAATCAATATATTAAAATTTATACCTTTAACCGTGAAATTGGAAGCAATTTAAAGCCACTAAATTAAATCATAAAATATAAAAGTGACTTATAAACATTATTCCGATAATCACTCATCATTATCTGTAATCTTATCTTTATTCTTAAATTTCTTAAAAATAAATATCCATAGTTAAAAAAAGATAGCAGATTTAATTTCTTTAATCTTTAATTTTAGTGTCAGTTCTTATTGATACTACTAAGCATATTCTGAATAAAACAGAAAAAATAGAAGAATATGAAAAATCAAATTAATTACATCTATCTTAATGTATATTTTATCAAAAGTAATGTTTGAAACTTTGTTAACTGTCATTCAGACTGTTCTTCGAACTTTTGCAATTAAATTTTAATGGTATTTAACAACTTCGTCAAATTTTATTATTGGTATCGGAAGAACAAATCAGCATCTTTCGGAATTAAATAGCCGCTTTTATAGGATAAAGGAATAATTTTAATTCAATTTTAATTACTTACAACGGTAATTATTACAAGAAATTAGCTCACTTCGATCTTACATTAAAAACCATCTACGGTTTGTAGATTTTTCGTTTTTATTACAGTAATTAATATTTTTACGGAAAGTTTAAAAATTCTCTGAAAATAAATGAATAATTGACACCTTTATACTAACAATCAATTATTAAAGACATTTTCATCAATCGTATTATTTCTGCGTTCAAATTCTTAGTACTATTACACATATTAAAATATAGCTGTGTTATTTACTTTATACATGAATATTATACTTAAAATCATATTTATTAGAAAACTGCTTTACTGAATGGACAAAATGGAAAAGGGCACTTATTAAAACAAAAAATCATTCATGGTTGAAAGCATGAATGTATAAATATATCAAAAAAACTGTATACATACCGAAAACTTTATTTAAAAAATAAGAAGTACCATATACCTTTACGACATATTATACGATAAATAGTTGTTCATAGTTTATATTATGGCTATATACTTAGTTTTACAACAAAGGAATACTAAACTAAATGATAACGGTAAACTTAACTTTTGTATGTATGTCCTTTATATAAACCATAAGATAGTTACCTTGTTCCGCGTACGTTTATTGACTAAACAGTTTTAACATAAAACTGCTTAAAAAACAAACATTGCATTTAAAATTAGAACTAATAAATTAAATTTCCAAGCATATAAATGTTTTTATCTAAAATTGGATAAACGATTTATTAAAAAACGATGTCGAAAACAAGAGAAACTTACAAGAAAGAGTATTTAACCACAAAAACTAAATGGCCAATAAATTGGGAAAATAATAAAAAAAAACGGAAAATAGCCGCCTTCGAAAAATTCGCGCCTGAATTGTTTTGTTACTCTCGCAGAACCCGATTAGCTAATTGGTTAAAGGTACCGTAATAGTTTTACCGATAAAAACTGTTTACCCTTACGAGTCAGCAAACCGCGCCGACCCGCGCCGTGCAGTAAGAAGACATAAAGAAGCTAGTAAAATTTCCCCTACAGCCACTTACGTGCCATGTGAAGTTACACCAACCTGTGGTTAACGTACGTTGTTTGTTTTAAATCAAAGAAACATATGCACATCGAGTAAATCAATCATTTTATCATATTTAGTCAGCCTAGCATGTAGTGGCAACACTATGGACTAATGTGGTTTGAATACGCATCATTTTTTTTTCTTTTTATGTGGGTCTGAGTCGTAAGATTTTTATGACTCCAACTCCGAATCCACAGCCCTGGTTAAAATGAATAAGAATCAACCCGAAACTCTCTAAAAATAGATAAACCGAAATAATTTATTTTGGTATGATTTTGATGTTTATAATCGAAACATAATTTCAAAGGGGTTATTATTTTGTTTTAAATAAACGTAAATATTTAACGAATGCTACCGTTCTTTAGACATTGAAATATTCATCTGTAATATAAAAAAATACTGCAGTACTACGGTCTCGGGTCGCGAGAATTTTCCGGGACATAAAAAAAAGCCCAGAATTCAGAATACCTAATTCCCAAACACAAAAAACGCAGAAGCGGAAAACGGTTTTTGAAAAAACAGTTATAAAAAACAAAAAGCTTCATTAAATCCATAAAAATTAGACATGTCAGACATTTCTAGTGATGGAATCGAATTATGTCTAGTCTCTCATAATTGTTTCAGTATATAATCAAGTAGCGATGAATAGGATTATTTTTCTTTATTAGAATACATATTCTGTCCTTTTTACATGTGTTCTATACTAAAATGTTGTTCATTTTTCAAATTACACCTTTTTTAAATTCAGCGAACCAATCTTCATTTTTTTATGAATTCTATCGCTTTTTATAAACGTTTTTTTCAAAACGTATTTACCGTATAAAAAAGTTGAGTGTATAACATTACATTTCATATAGGTACAAGTTCAAATGGAACGATAAAGGATAGTCCTGTAATTTATTTGAAATGTTATCAGTATGTTTGAAAAAATAAACAAGTAGTAATGCAGGGTGGGTTCATGATTTAGTTTCTGATGTGCCTTCAAAAGTCATCGTGTAAACTTGTTTTCTTGCCTTCCTAATTAATTTATAAGCCTAATACAATTTTCAAGTCACGTTAACGAATCCACTAAAAAGTTTTAACGGGGACGTCTAAGTTGCAGTAACGAGACTAACTAATATGCATATATATTTTAGTTCAGGCATGCCGAAACCTTGGCTTGCGGGTCGCATGTGGCCATTTCCAAGTTTTCAACTTTATATATATTTTGCATTTTTTTTGTTGGTAAAATACATTTAAAATATGCATGTGTTACTAAATTTGTGACGTTTTTTTTGGGATTTTTTGCCTGGGTGCGGCATTTCGCCGCCAGTCATTTATTTGTAGTAATAACAATTTCTACGAAAAAATTAAAACCATAAATTTACAGACCCAGATCTTTTGTTGATGACTAAGTAAGTGTTGAAGGACAGCGACTGAGCAAGATAGCTTGGCAGTCTTGGCACGTATTGAAATTTTTATTTGTCATTGCTTTCTACACGTCGAAAACCTATGTACGCAAATATTAAATATGTCGCATGTGGTATCGATTGTTGTAAAGTAGTTAATTTCATTAAAAATAGCTCATTGTAGGTTTCAAGAAATCGGATCCGAATACATCGATCTTTTTTTATACCAAAATTTGGTGATTCAGTCGTGGTAACTAACTGTTTTTAAGAGACTTGAGGGAGGAAATTCGATGTTTTATGAATAAAAATGGCGAAATATCTGAATTTTACGATCAACAATGGCTTTTAGATTTAATTTTCTTAACAGATATAACAATGAAATTTAATGAATTAGATCAGAATCTACAAGGTTATAAAAAAATATTACAGAATGGTATCTTTTGCTTAGAATATAACCAAAATTTAATTATTAAAAACACTATTGATGAAGAATGCAATTCATTTTAAATTAATAAATGAACTTCATAGTGACAGATGCCAACGAAGTTACAAAACTAATCAAAGCATTCGACGACAAATTTTCATTTATCCAAAAACTTTATGAAATGTTTACCATTTTCCTCACCCCGTAAAATCGATTAAAAACTAATCAATTGCTGTTGTAAACATTAGGAAAAAAATATTAATAATTTACCTAAAAAAATATTATTTAATATTCTAATACAAATTATTTCATCATTTACAAAATATTTTATTTGATACCATCTGTTGGTAGTTTTTTGTGGCTTTGATTTCATACTGGTTTTATAATGTGAGAACAAGTATTTTTATTATACTGTTCACAGATGGCCCTGCATAATGTTCGTATAGAAAAGTCTGTTTTTTTTTCTATGCAAATCTAAGATAACGTTTACATTTATGTTCATGTTATATATTAAAAATGTGAATCATAATATAATACCTGTAGCAGCGAGTTTTTGATATCCCAGATTTTGAAATACCATATAGGTTATAATATTGTATTGTAATAAAAATGATTGTTAAAATAATAAAAAAAAAAGTACCAAGTACCAAGAATTTAAAATAAAGATATATTGTTATAAAAATTACTTGTTTTTAGAAAAAAATGAGTAAGATGCGTTGTAATATTCTACACGTCTTAAAGTGAACTAACCATCACACATTGCAACAAACCCGATCCTTTTTTTACGCGATACATTGGTTCCAGAAAGTGTCGCATAAAACAACCCCACTTTCATACAATTTGATAAATCGATTCCAAAAATCAAAATATCTATAAAAAAGTATCAAAAATGTATGAAAAACATTTTTTTTTTCAAATTCGCGTAATTTTTTTTTTATTGATTATAAAATTAAAACAAGAAACAGATACATATTTTGTATACATAGATTATTTTATGCACTTATAAGAGTTATTTGCTACTGTCACTGTCGGTTACGAAATATAATCGTTCGCGATTTTTTGAACGAACGCATTAAATTTTGCTTGAATCTGAATTTTTCTCCAACTCATTTGATGAAATGCTGTTTTTTCCTAGATTCTTGATCTGAGTCAATTATTATTACATTCCATTTTTTTTTTTTTTAAATACGTAAGTGTAAAATATTTTATTTTTAAATGCAGGTGTTTATTTGGTACGTGCCTAAAACATCACCATATAAATGTTTTTTAATTAAAAAAATAATATTTCCATATTTTTTTCGTATTTATTATTTCGTAATTAAAATATTTGGACGTCTGGAGTGCATTTATTTGATAGAGTAACTCTCTAAAATTTATGATCAGGAAACGTTCTATACAACGAATATAAGAAATGCATTGCAAATACAAATAAGTTATAGAGCAGAATTAAATCACATGATTTTGCGCAGGATCCAACACTTATTCTTTAAAAAAATATATCGCGTTAATTCAAAATCACGCAAAAAAAATCGCGTAAAAAAGGATTGGGTGTAGTGTTATCTCCGAAAAATAAAAATATGCAACCATCAAAACACCGTGTAAAGACGTGATTGTCCAAGAAAAACTTTTACTTGGCACACTTCACCTCTAATGGGCCCAATTGATCATTGACGTTAGGGATTCACTTACCTTAGGATTTGTAATGAAACATAAATAATAAGTATGAAGATATATCACAAATAAAAAGAGAATTTCAACCATTCACCATAATAATAATTTCTATATTTTTTTAATCCATGTTCACTCCCAACGTGGGACATATGACCTCTTAAATTACGAAAATTTCGGATGTCTGGATGTCTGGATATTTTGATCGCAGTAATTAATTTAAATATCATGCACCATTGTCAAAAGAAAACATAAAACACTTGTCGTTTACAATTTACGTAAAAGAAACAATACTATAATATAAAATATTATAAGCACAGGATAACCAAATGTCAAATAGCGAGACATATTTAAATGTATATTACACCTAATAATTTAATACTTTAATACTTAAAATAGAATAATTCTATATATTTGTATCCCAGAGTCATAAGACATAATGTACATTTAAACAACTATACAGGAGAGAATAAAACGTTTTCTACTGAAGAATTGTGGTGATATTTTTGTTATAAGACTCGTTTCATTAAAAAGTTAACTTTTAATTTTATTTATATGTCCAATGATGTACAAAGATGATAAAAATAATAAAAAATAATCCACAAAATAAGGTTGGTAATTTTTAAAAATGTACATGCTGTTTTACGCCTTCTGAGTATAGATATAATATGTATTTTTCTCATGAGGAAATTATGTATTTAATACTGCTGATATACATTTTATACATGAATACAGGAAAAAAAAAAGGCCCAAGGTACAAAAAAAAACTAATTTCTACATACCTTTATTTTTTTATACTTTGAGCCATTTTTATTTTCTGTTTTCACTTGTACTTATACTTACAAGTCAAATGTTTGCTGAAATAAAGACACATTATTTTATTTAAAGCATTGGATATGTTTACAGTTTGATTTTTTATATTATTAAAGGTGTCAAAATAATCATAAACGAAAGTACGCTTCTCGATTCAATTTTTTGTAAGGCGCAATGTCTTTTTTTATATTATTCAATTCACTTACTAAAGTGCGTAATGGTAATACAATTTAGACGTTATGAAACCTGACCACATATAAATTGATACTAGTTGAATTTTCTGAACGCGTTGCCTCAGAAATTGAGAATTGCACAAGTTGTACGGCCACGGATAATGTTTGATTTCCGGTAATTTAAGGATTGTAATGCACGCGGGTGTTACGAAATGCAAACTTTGTCGAATAGGCAACCATAAGCAAACAGTGATATCACATATCGTATTTTACAAAACTCATATAATTTATTTGTGAAACATGAACAAAATGGATCATTGGAATAGGTTTAAATATTAATTATTATTTAGTACAAACGAATCGATTTTAGTTTTTTTATGAAGGCATTTCACGGAATAAACAGACATCATTTAGGATATAATTTATGAATTCCAGTTTTTTTGTTTTTTTTTAATATCCTTTTAAACCTTTCAGACAAACATACACCTATTCCTTTTTTTACGCGACTTTTTTTATATCAAATTTATGAAGCTTTAAGTACCAGGACACGTTAGCGTCAAAGTTCTTCGAGTCTCCTTCGTCGCTATACATTGGTTCCAGAAAGTGGCGCGTAAAAAACATAATTTTCCTATAATTTGATAAATGTGTGTACATAGTTTAAGATGTTTATAATTATACAATTACATAATCACAACACTGTATGTAATAAAGCCAAAATTATTTCTCAATTTCATTTCACGTGAAGTATTTGACAAATCTGCTAATGTAACAACGGCTACTCTCGACGTGAAATCTTTGGATAAGAAATCGTTGATTGTTTTTTACTTAATCGTTTAACAACAGCGACGTAACCAGTGGAGTTTACAAAAAAGTGTCACTGCTTGATAAGTGCATTTTGAGACTATTTCCTTACTTATAAATTAAATATTATTTGGTGCTTTGTATGTAATAAGTTTAAAACACCTAAAAATGTGAATAAATTTTAAATTTAAGACACAATGTGTGGTTCAGAATACATTCCGTTGATTTAGTATTTCATCGAAGGATTGTACAGAAGAAAACTCGTAAAGCTAATCACTATTATTATCAACAATACCAACTGTAATTGATTTTCTTTGTAAATGAAGCGGTCATAAATGAACATGGCAACACATATCAATGTTTAATAAAATTAATTCAAATGGCTACAATTGGTCCTTTGAATGGACAAGGGACAATAACTAAATTTATTATTTTTTATCCGTAAGGAATTAGTATATCTAATGTTTATATTGCTTATTATCCACACTCTGTCGTATCCACAAAACAACTTAAATATTATAGTAATATGAGTTTACTAAAAGTCATTTCTAAGCCTCTGACAGTTATTCTTACCCTTTGCCACACGGAGAGATTGATTGACTAATTTACAATCAGCTCTCGTAAGCAGGTGGTGTTAAATAGCTACATTAAGATCTTTACTATAAAGCATCTGCATTGAGAACATACACAAATAATGGCTTATTATGTAAATAATGATATTTATCGGTGAAGGTGAAAATCTTAGCACTTTATAATATTATCTATATTCATTTTTTTAGTTAAATTCATTGTACCGTGGCGTATGTTTGTGTTATATTCTTATTGGAAGTGTTTCACGTCCGTATGATTGTTCAGTGAAGGTTGCTGATGTTGCTCTTTTCTACATACTTTTTTTTTACTATATTTTATTTCTTTTATTTATTTATACTAAAATGACAATGAAATCGAATCTGTTGTTGCATTTTTTTACGGATGTTTAAGTTCAATACAACGCATCACGAAAAGGTAATAAGAAATCTAACTTACACTAAGCCAACTGGGAATTTTTCCATTCAGTGTCTTAAATATTTTATATTATTCTATATCCGCTCCCTTTACGGAGCATATGTTCACCACATGGTTCCTCCAAAATTCTCTATCTCCTGCTGGCCTCTTTGGTCCTTCCCAGGCCATCCCAGGTCATCCCAGCGTTCCGTAGTTCCGCTGTAAGGATGGTCATCAGTTGACTTCCACGACATGTAATAAATAGGTGTATAATATTTTACTGAAGAACAAGGTTCTTTTGAAGTACATTTATATTTATGCTGGTATTTTAAAATGAGCAATGTTGATTTCTTTGCCTTCCGATAAAAGTACTGCAAGATTTTTTATATGCAAACATAAACATTTGCGTATTATGATTGATTGGTATTCTAGGTTTAATCCATATAGATATTATACAAAAATATGAAAAATATCTGAAATAGCAAAAAAATCTATTATTGTTTATTTTTAACAAGTTTGATTTTGATTTTTCACTTCAAAGTGGACGAGTAGCATACAATAAACTATAAATAAGTATTTTATAAAAGTTTCCAATGTGATACAATTAATATGTTTAAGCAGACTAAATTTTTCTGAATCACTTATATTAATTTTAACTTTCATCTCACAACAATAAGGCCAATTTTTGCTACTATTGTATAATAGTTATTACGGCTACATCTTTCATCAAAATTCGTTTCGATTTAATGGTACACAATCACTAGCATTCATTCACGCAATTGTATTTTTTTTCTAAGAAACTTTCTACAAACGAAAATAAAGTTTTAGTTTTTGTATTGAAACTAAAAACGTCGATAATTATTATTTAAACTTGGTTACTGTTAGCCAAAAAAATGTTTTTATGAGTTAAATTTAAGTGTAATATATATTTTATTGGTTATTGTGGTTCTTTGTGTCCAACTCGTAATCATGTTTTCCATGAAACCTTGATGAGCAATGATTTTTTTTCAATGAGATTTTCATATAATCTTAAAGCTTTTGAATAAATAATGCGAGGTTAAAAACGCACATTCAAATCTTTTTTTCATTTCCCATTGCTGGGAAATATTTTGGCAATTACAGATCGAGAAGGCACCTTATTGACAATATTACAGTAAATACATTTTCATTTATATCTTATATTTAACGATTGCAGGTTTTATGGTTATTTGTGATTAGTTGCATTTTTTATCGTAGTCAAGTTAGGTTTAACAGCCAAGGGTAAAATTTATATAGTCTTATAGTATGAATAGTTAACTTCATGGCGCCGTAATATAAAATATGTTACATTCAAAATAATTGACGATAAAACTAACAATAAATAATTTGCAAATATTTTATTCAATCTGATTATGCACACTTGTCTCAGATTATTTTCTATATGATCTCATATTACCACAAAAAAATCTACAACTATACATCAATTAATTTTTAGCATCGTTATTTAAGAGTACATTTTTATCACTTGTTCAATTTGTCTACAAACTGGTTTCAAAGGTGGTTCTTTGATAACTGTGTATTCCATATGTACAAAATAAATTAGTACTTCGCAGTAATTGCTTAAAAAATTATAAATTGCAACTTAATACGAAAAAAATACATGTCGGTGTCGTACAAGAAAAAGTCACCGAGTACGTTTTTACGATTTGACTCATTACAAACATAATCCGTATTTAGAAAAAAAAATCTAGCATCATATATTAGGTAAAAACTTGAATGCAAAATAAACTGTTTTAGATTGACTACAAATTTTCAAACGTTTCTCTCGAAAAAAAATGATTTTACATTCTCTCACTTTCTTCTATATGACAAAGAAATATTTTATTTATTGCGACGGTTCACACATTTAAAAATGTATAGCAGTATTCAAATATTGTATCATTAAACCATAAGTTTCATGATTTTAAATTATGCAATAAGATTTTTTCCTGTTTTGGGGGCATAGACTCGGAGGGCTGAGGTGACTGCCTTTTATGCCACCGCGACGACGATCAACCACTGTCAATATGAAAGATAATCAACTACTGCTTCATTTGTATTGAATATTTGCATCGAGTTTATACGAGTACATAGACCTTGCTAAACAAAAATGAATGTTGTGGCCTTGATGCGAAGGCCTTTTCTTCTTTGTGATGAAGAAAAAATTCTCTTTTCTCACTATCGATTATTACAGCATTGTAAAGTTTTTTTGTATTCTTAAAAATCATTACCAAAAAATCAAAATATACTTGAATCAATATATATTTTTAATAAAAATATTTTAAATGGTTTTAGATACTTTTGTTTAGATTTGATGTTTTTTGTATGAAAATTAAAACAATCGTTTAGTAAACTATTTATTTGATATCTAAAACATTTATAAAGGTTTTTAAAATAATTCATTTAATTTAAATAATATTCAAAACATAAATAAATATAATACATGTTTTCAACTATATATATATATATATATATATCGTTGAACGGCCCAAAAAGGATCTTTCAATAATATTAAAACCGGTTACAATAATATTTAATCACGTTATTTCATTTCAACTAGTCTAGGGGTAACATCAATTCCATGGTATTACAAGAATAATTAGTTAACTGTGCATAATCAAAATAACACTCATCACGAGGAGAGTTTTTATTAGAATAATAGTAATAAAAAATCAACAAAAACTGTATGCTAAATGAAGGATCAATACAAAAAACATTCTTAGAATTCATCGGGTTGTATCATTCAACAGTAAAAAATATCTTTTATATTTTATTTTACGTTTATTTTTAATCTATAACTTCTTATTGATATTTTTTATGATATAATAATATATATAAAAAATATGCTGTTTAAGTACATATATGATAAATATATACAAAATTTTAGTAGTTTATGTTATATTAAAAAAAAACGTTGTTAGTATTAGGATTATACTACTCACATTTGGAATTCAATCACAAAGGTAATTGTATAAATTTAAGTTCATGCGGATGTTAGTTCAAACAAAATATTTTCAATAGCTTTTAGCAGCTAAAATTTCGCCTATTCAATTTGTAGGTAAATAGTTAAAAAATATCAATTGTAATTTTCTCATTCATAGCTGGTTTGTAATTTTGTCCAACAGTATTTAATGTATTGCTTATATAGGGTGGTCAAAAATATTTGATACAAAAAACATTATCTGTTGATATATTCTTACTTAATTTTGGAATATATGATCTGATTACTCGTATAACAAAATATGATACTCATATTTATATAATCGCATTATTATTTAGTTTAATTCGATTTTTAAATATAGTTTTTGGAAACATTTTCAATCTTAATGATGATAGTACAAAACAAGGTTTCCCAAACTAAGTTCCGCGGAACACTGTTGTTCCATGGAACCTGAATAGGTGTTCCACGAACATCTTACTTAAAAGAAATTATTTTGAAATGTTTTTTTGAAAATTATGGAAATTTAATTAATTTTATCATTGATTCTAATTTAACCATTAACCAGGCTAGGTTATATAATCTTCCCATCTGAATTTTGGTTTATTTCATCAAATTAGTGGTCTTAAAACCAGAAATATTCTCAATTGATTTTTTCAATTAAAATTATACAATGTGTGTAAAACTTGTTCTATATGTTGTGTCTAATCCTTTGTGAAATACAAATCTTTACTTGGAATAACTTTGTCAGGTGAATGCGGCCTTGTTAACGGTTAAAACAAACACAAATACTATCCATTGAATGATTTCTAGGCGAGTCAGTCAGAAGAGTCCCACAATGTTCCAAAACAAGCTATTAAACAATAATTACTCTATTTTTAAGTTTTTTACAGTAAACATACATATTTTTGCAAAGCAAAATTTTCTTATCTAGTGCAACAAAGTCAAAGTACAAAAACTGGTTCGACGCCTCACCTGATTGATATAGAAGTTCATCTCACGGATATTGTTCCTGACATCCAAAACATTTGTGATTCTAGAACGCAAAATCGTTAAAGTCGCTAAAAGCTTTATTTTTTCATATCTGTGTGTGATATGCTTAAAAACAATTACAAAATAAATATGTGTTTACTATTATGAATGCCGCCTGTGTAGTCGAGTGGTCAACATTGTTGGCTACGGATACGGAAGGCACGGGTTCGAATCCCAGTACGGGCAGTTTTATAAATTGATTTTTCAATCGATTTATGAATTTCTGTTTAAAGGCATGGATGTATGTGATGTCTTGAATTCCCCCCTCCCACCCATCCTATCCTATAAACGGGGCGTATCGAGAGCGATTAGCTAAATCTAGTCCTGTCCTAGCCCTTTCCTTCTATTCCTACTCCCTTTGAAAAAAGAGAGGTTGAGCAACTGAGTAACAAGCAGTTCTCGTAGAAACACTTCTGTTGAGATAAACTCCATTAGGAGTCCATATGCTCCATATTGGGAGCGAACATGGTAAAAAAATAATAATATGAATGACTTCACCTATAAACATAAGCCAAGTGTCCCGTTAAATTTGCGGATTTGCGATATGTTCCATTCCAGAAAAAGTTTGAGAAACCCTGGTATAATCCAAAGGATTCTAACCGGCAATTTTAGATTTCCAGGGGGCGTCGTTAAATCACTAGATTCTTTTTTTTTATGAAGTCCTTAAAATTATTATTTTAAATACAACATGTCCATCAACTATTTTTCATAAAATCACTTCACTTGCACATGGACGGCTAACATCGTTAATTTATAAGAAATAACACATCGTATATATTTAGTTTTACATGCGTTCTTCTTAGCTACTGTCCAACTCTTTAGTCGGCGGTTCCATTACAGCACGTTTTTTGAAATTTAAAATTTTACGGCTATGTTGTCTTCTGGTTTAAGCGAAACAGTGTTTTGTAATTATAACGTATTTTTTAAAAATAAATATATAAGAATACTGAAGTACATTTTTACTATTCAAACGCACAAAGAAAGTTTTAACCAAAACAATAATTTTCCTTTCAACATAAGCATTATTATTGCTGTCGCACTTAAGATAAATGAATTTCAACAATTTTTGCCTTATCAATTTGATTATCATATAAATATAACCATACAATATATCGCATATTCGTGGTACTTTTACAGAAAATCTAAACAAATAGAATATTTTATTTTAGCATGTTTAATATAATATCACGATTTGGCTGTATAGATTACAAGGAATATTATTATTTCGATTGTAAAACTATTGCGAAAAGTTGACACTAAAGTCACGTCCGAACCGATTTTTTCAAATGTAAGTACCTCGTACTTACCTGGCTTGTGATGATTGAATACACCTATAATAATACACATTACGTACAACCTCTCGTGGTATAGAGTCGTTGGCTCCTTAAGAATAATTATTTGTCAGCGTACAGACGTTGGGAAGTGAAGTGGTGCCCGTGCGAAATTCGAAGGTGTTTGAATCACAAATAAATTTTATTCTACGCACGGTTAATTCAACCTTTTCAAAGGCCATCCTACAATTTTAAGATACTCTTATTATCGCATTGAAAATATTTTATACTGAATATAATCCGTGGACAATACGCATTGTTATTCAAATAGTTGTAAACATTGAATAGTGTTTGTTAGTGATTGACATGAATGTATTTTGTTAAATTTGTCGTTGAATTTGTTTAGTGAAAATGACAATTAAATGTGTTATTTTTACAGCATTTCTAAGGAACAATAGGCAATGGCCGCAATACTTAACAGTTTTCTCAGGTGTGTAAACGTTATAATTTTAGGTGAAACTTAAAGTAAATAAACAATGGATTGCAACTTTCGTATTAATATAACTCTACATCCTAAAATGTATTAATATAATTTTATTTTAAAAATTCGTCTGTGCAAATTTAAAATATATCAATGTATTTCATTTTAATGTCGAAAGTACTACTATTTTTCAGTTACAGCCATATTATTATTTTTTATTTCTGTACATAAACAATATATTAAATTAAAAAGCTCTCACAATACTCTTATTTGCATATAAAAGTAAATAAACACAACAATTTTGTATTATGATATTATGAAATTAAATCGAATGTGTGTCACTGTCTAGTGATAAGTTTAATTATGTCAACAAAAAATAAATAATGAATTAATTAACATGTTCGGTTAGTAAGGACATCCGTTATTTTATCTATAGTTTGTTTATTATTTAAATTTATTTAACGTATACTACGTTAAATGAATTGTTAATTAATAACAAGTTTTTTTTGTGCACATTCATTATATTAAAAAAAACATAATTTTATTATACTAATTTTACACTGTATGTATATATAGTCCTAATCTTTATTTAAATATGGGAAATGAGTGTAAAAAAGATATGTTTTTATTTTTAAATTGCTCACGCTATTTGTGTACCTTCATAAACATTTTTCAATGAAAACTTTGATCTTTCTTAGACGTTCTCTTCTTTTGTTCATGTAGGTTATATTATATTGATACTCACATAATTTTCAGAACATCCCTAGATTATTATTTTTTTGATAAAATTACACTCATCGACAATTTACTTAATGTATAGAATGACAAAATTTATTTTATATATAATAATATATATTTATAAATTTACACAGTATAAAATATAAAATAACTTATTATATAAAAAATAACTTAGATTATTACATGTATTGAATGTGGAATAATCTAAGTTATTATATATTATAATGAACTTCCACAAAGTTACCGCCGAATCCATCGAAAGTATTTCAATATGGTGTTTTATCTTATTATATTAAAATCTAAATTCTTTAAAAATTCTGATATTTTATGCATTTTGTTTACTTTTGTATGATGACCTACTGATCAATATTTCTTTGCAAGCAATGTTATCGTTATTACCGTCTTAAACATCTAATTATTCCTTTTGACGATCTTTTGATTCAAGTACAGAATATAGTGAAAACTCAAAAAATATTCAATCGTCGGTATTATTGTTTTTTGAAAATAGTGGTCAATTCTTAGCGGAAAAGCATTTATTAAAGAATAAATACTTTATAAAACTAATTCTATATTATTATTAAAGACCTGTACTAGTTTTGCTCATCACGGATCTCAACCAGTAGATAATCAAAAACAAAACCAGATTTAAAAAATAGTTTACTGGAAAGGTATATTGCGTATCACTTTCAATATTAGCAAACGCTCGCAATGAGCTCTTTTGGTTCTGGTTGTTAATAAATTCTTTATAATATTAGTACAAAAAAAAATAATCTTTTAATTAATTGTCTTTTATTTAAGTTAGTAAATTTTACATTCTCCAGTTAATTGGAATTGGAATATATTATATATCACTAAAAAGTCAAAAAATATATTGGGAATTTATACCACAATTTAATAAAATATTTTCACTTTTTAAGTATAGCTTTAGAAAACAAGCACACTTTATAATATCTCAAAGCCCAAAACTAATCTAAAAAAATGTAAATTTTTCATGAGTCCCATTAACTTATTTCAATATATAATTGTAAGATAATATAAAGGTATGAAGATATTAATTAAATATAATATGTATACAAACAATAGACAGTTAATAAAATGATGATACTCAAAATACACATATACAAAATTTACAATAGGGTGTAATGAGCATTATACAATTTTTGTTGTTAAGGCAAATTATTTTTTATAAAGCTCTATAACAGTTCTGCCCTGCCTGCGGTAAAGGTATTACAAAATGTATTGGCAGAGCGAAAGTAGATGCGTGAAAGTTGGTACTTTCATTACAAAGAATTACACTGCAAAAATTATTATTACATTTTGCAGTTTTACACAAAGGAATTATAATTGGCTTAACCGATGTCAATGATACCTTTAAAATAAAGAGACAACGTTACAACCTTTTATACGCAATATTTACACTAATACAAGTTCTTGTTGTACTACAACCCTTACAAAATAAAAACGAAAACATTAATTAAAACATATGTCAATTTTGGATGAACTTCACCAGTTTCAATACAAATAAATTATGAAATCCTTTGATTCACAAGAAGAATCAATTTAATATAGATCAATGTCATTGATTGACTTGTTTGTCATCAAATTAGACCTCTAGGTATTTGCTAGTAAATCATTATATTAAAATAAAAAAAACTTTTTGATTCAAGTTTGATAAAGCTTCTAGAGTACGAATGTTTTTAAGCCATAATGGAAAATTTAGTTAAAATCTGACTCAATGTTCCAATTACAATTCCATATTTATGGCTAAACTGAAAAACAATAATAAGCGGAACTATTATTATGTATTTATTGAAATTAAATATTTCACATTATTTCATTACATAACAACAGAAATTAATCGGTTCAAACTTATTAAACTTGTTACGCAATAATATTACTATGTACGTTAGAAATCAACGAATTATTAAATTTGATTAAAGGGGGTATTCTAGTCTAGAGGCATGAATTTCGGGTGTTTTTTCGAGCTCTGTAAAAAATAAACAAAGAAATTTTTTACGATCCAATTTTTACCATTCGTTTATTGATATTTTAAAAATACATGAAAAACTTCAAAAAATAAATAAATTCAAAACTCGAAAAGCTATCGGCTGGTAAAGGGAGGAACCCAAAGGTGGTGTCCTGGCGTACATGATTCCAACCTTTCTGGTCATTAAAAAAAACAATCCAACGGATTCTTAATTAATAAAAATGTCGCTATCGCCCGTACCTCAGAGAAGAAGAGATAATATAAACTGAATTGAAGAATTTGCTGATTATTTAATTGAAAATTGTTATCAAATTTTCTTTACTTAATATTTATTTATAGCGGTTTATTTTCTGCATTCAATCTATTGCTGAAAATATCTTTGAAACGAGTACGTTTCCCAAGGTAGATAAATACATTTGTATAGCTTTTATTTTCTGGTCTTATTTTCAAAAACTTCAAAAAGTCAAAACATTACCAAATTGTTTTTGGCACCCTGGCATAAGCGCGCCGACATTTGCGAGCCGACGTAAGCGCGCGGGACGCTGACGCGTTGTACAACACCGACATTATCACTCGGGACGGTACATTAGCGGCCTAACACAAGCGCGCAATATAAGATTTTATTAAATATTTTATAGATAACTTCTTTGCTTAAAATACATTTTATTAAAAATTAATCGGTACTTTTACAAAAATATCAGGAAAAGTTTTATCGATTGGAAAAAAGTGCATTCCACTATCGTTTTTTATTTTTATTTTAAATGGTTTGTATGGCTCTTTTTCGTGTTTTTGTTGAAATTTTTAAAAATATTTTTTTTTATTGTTTATATGTAAACAATATTGCGCTCTACCGTCAGCGCGGATAATATGTTGTCTCGCTAATGTCACGCGCGTTTACGTCGCCGCATAATGAAAGCTTCTTTTCCTTTTTTATATTAAAATATTAAATTCCATTTTTATTTTTTATAAATAAAGAATTTTTAATAGTTTTTTATTTCAATTAGACTAGGGGAAAATCGGAACCGGTCTGTCGGGGTATTAAAGTCAAATTTGATAACATAATTTCTAAAAACCAGTTTTTTAACTGTAAGAACATGTATATGTGTAAGTGTTTACTAATTAATATTATTCTTCGTGATGAGAAGATAAATCATATTTTAAAAAAAATGACATCCTTTTCCAATTCGTGTAGGTATCATTTTCTTAAAAAATAAGTTGAACCTGTATTCATCTTATCAGTATTTAAATCTTTGCATGCATTCACCAGTTGGACTGGTTTCTTAAAGAAGGTACCTAAATAATATTGCAAAATACTTTAGCATGTTATATAAGACACAAACGCTCTTAAAGGGCTTTGCCCTTTGATAGTATCAGCACTCTCCTCTCTGAAAAATAACAGAAGTATGTACTGGATACGCAAAGTTTTATAATTAAAAATAATATGGTATTTGCTGGCATACATATTATGAGTGGAGTTTTAAAAAATGTCCCAAATAAAAAATTAGAACACAGAACTTGTATCACAATAATGTTATTTCATACAAATATTTTTTTAACGGTTATATTATATATATATAAATATATATGGGTGTCTTTTTGGTGTAGTAAATTATAAGCACATGACAAAAAATTAAATTGTAGTATCGGATTGTAAGGTAACTTGGTGAAGGCTTATGAAATTATGAAATGAACTGACCGTTTCTCTTTCGCATTGATGGATGAGATACCTGAAGAGTGTCAGACTCGATTTAGATTTCAATCCAGTTAGGCATTTCAATCCAGCTTGAAAGACCTACAATCGCAGATGTACTAGTTAGTACCAATCTACACCAAAATAACTAGTGATCGCAATACCGGTATTACCGAAACCTGAATCCCGATATTCATAACCATTTTTTTAATACAGAAATACCGGTTTCCAAAATGCAAAAATACTGATATGTCGGTATAAAAAATTAGCATAAACCAAATTTTGAATCTATAGAAACCTTATAAAACAATTCTCTCGCGAAGAATTGAAATATTTTAAATCTACCAAGTTGTATCAATGCTTACAGAATTTGGGACGCTTTTTATAGGTGTATAAATTATTATTTAAAAAAAACCATGAGCTGTTTAAAAAATCGTCTTTTCATGAATATGGTATATTTTTTACAGTTATCAATCAATCATCAAATATCTCAATCAATCGTATTTCATTTTGCTTTATTGAAACTTTTTTGTAATACCAGTCCGGTATTGGTATTTGATATTTCCAAAACCTTTTACTGATATATTTGTCTCTGAGCACAAAACCTAGGCACATACTAAAAGGAATCAAAACGATATGTTCTAAGAAGGAGAACAATGTCTATAACTGTGAAGATGCCAGTAATTTAATATCATCAACAAACTAATTACTTAACAGATGCATTCAAGTGCAGCATAGAGTCACATCATATTAAGGATTTTGATGCCCATGTTTTAATTTAGATTGGTTTTGAAAAGGGTTTATATATTTTTTGAGAGTATATTATTTTTCCCCCGCATTGAGTACATTTGTGTCCATCTCAGTGTAAAAAAGTTGCCGTTATGATTAATCAAAGCAAGTTATCATAAGTAAAATCCAGATAAATTATCCTGTTCATATGTTCATTCAAAAGTTATAGGTTCAAGTTAAGCAGTTTCGACACCTACCAAAATATATTTAAAAAATACGTGAATAAACTCAAATGAAAAACTAATACAAAGTATGGCAAAAATTTGATTTTTTTTTTTGACTGTGGCACTGACACTGTGGCTAATTCTATACTCACGAAAACTTATTTAGTTTGAATTTATAATTTATAAAATATGACAATATTGTCTTTTATTGCATTTATAACACATCATTATTCTTTGATAGTTTTTGCCGACATTTCCTTGGAAAAATACTTAGTATTTTATTAATGGCTATTATTGAAATTCATATCTTTTAAGAGTATTATGAACATCGGTAACTTTTATTTTATTAAGATGAATATTTTGTAAATTTAATAGCCTTTTTATTACTTACTAACAGATTTGCAAATGTAAGAAGGTTCTCAAATACTATTTATTTTGAATAAATGTAGTAACATTAAAAAATATTAATAACAGATTAGAGAATCTCGAGAATTTAAAATTTATAAAAAAGTACAATATTGTATTTATTACACATCATTATCCTTTGATAGTTTTTGCCGACATTTCCTTGGAAAAATACTTTATTAATAGCTATTGTAAATTAATATTTTTCAACAGTATTATGAACGTCGGTAATTTTTATTTTATATTAAGTAGGAGGAATATTTTGTAAATTTATTGGTCATTTTATTACCTACTTACAGCTTTGAAAATGTACGAAGAGTCTCAAATATTATTTATTTTTAAGTAGTAAGATTAAAATATATTAATAACAATTCAGAGAGTCTCGAGTTTTGGGTTATTTTATTTGAATGTCCCAAGAGCCGAGACAGGCAACATGCGTCGAAATCTTTAGAATTTATTATCGGGTTGTCTCTACACAGAATCCCTACTTGATATACATTTTAATATAATTGAACTGATCAAGGTGAATGAAACTGAGAACAAACAGGTATATTTAACCGTTTCGATGGAATGCGTCTTCAGTCGTATTAAATGACTGCATTATCGGCTCTATCCTATGAAATATATGGAATTATGGTTGTTAGGTAAAAGCGTAGACAATTAATTATCTTAGGTTAAAAAATTGTGCTTTGTCGACAATTCAGTTTTTAGATAATGACTTGACGCAAATATTTATGTTTTTCTTGTTTCATATATTTAAAAAATATTAATTAAAGTAGCCAAATATTTTAGATTTTTTTTTTTTTTAGAATTTTAATCTAAATTATTAATGAAAATTTTCAAGCAAAAATATGATTTTACCGATTTTATGATTCAACCTCTTTTGAAAAGAGTGTAAAATGTAGGAAAAAAATTAAAGCTAGGACAGTATTATAAGTATGCAAAGTGCTTTTATATGCCATTCTTAGTAAGAGAAGGGTAGGAGAGAATAAAAGATATCCCAAACATTCATATTTTAAAAAATACACACACAAATCGGCCAAAAAACATTTTATGAAACTGCCAATATGTACTGGGAATAGGG
This sequence comes from Himalopsyche anomala, assembly GCA_031772345.1. NCBI lineage: Eukaryota > Metazoa > Arthropoda > Insecta > Trichoptera > Rhyacophilidae > Himalopsyche > Himalopsyche anomala. The sequence continues at coordinate 18,624,823 of CM062821.1, read as the reverse complement.
ATTCTGAAGTCTCGGTGTTTTCAAAGTCCCGGGACTCGAAGCGTGATAACGTCAAAGTCAAGGGACATCCCGGGACTCGAGACTTTTATTTCCCCTTCAATAAAGTTATAATTTTATTAAAATCAAATATTTGCATGTATGTATATATGTGTTTATGTATTACATACACTCGGCGCCTTTTGAAAGTACGCACTTCGCGTTTTTTTAATACAATGATTAATAATTATTATTTTTCTTATGTAATGAATGTGTGCAATGCTTACGGTTATTTTTTACTAAGAAGAGATGATAACGGTACATGAAATGAAAAATATCAATGAAGCCGCCGTCAGGAGTAAATTTATGACCGTAACTTCACAATACAGCTTTTAGAACTTTTTTGTTCTTTTGGGACATTGGTACCTTTGTGAAATAGTGAAAAAACATTTGTACATAAAACAACATCAGGTATGAACATTTAATTTTAATATTTTGTAATTTGTTTTTGCTACAGTTATAAAACAATATATAAACACATGGTATTTAAAACTCTACGAAATTATAAATCCCAAACATCTGTTTTTCTATCAGATCCCTATTATATATGCCTACTTCATTTTGTTAAAACCCTGGGTAACTTTCACGTCCCAACCATGTCGTGTCCGTTTTTCTTGGGGTTTCCTTCGTATATATGCTTTCATTCAATACATGTCAGTCCTTCTGAGGGTTTCTTAACCACATTAATTGTTTTTTTTTAAATTAAAATGTACATTAGCACATTATAAATCACAGTTAGAATTCCCGGAACATTTTCCAAAAAGTCCTGGGACATAAGACAGCAAAAAACCAGACAAGTACCGGGACGTCTCGACACAGAATCCCTAACTGGGAATCAAGTCTTCAAGCGCTGCAACGGAAACAAACGACCCGGCAATTGATTGAAAAGTAAATCATAAAAGAAATAAAATGGTCCCATTGTTAAATCTGTAATTATAAATGCCTACGACTTAATAAAAAACCTTTTAATCAATTAATTCAATTTATTTGTTTATTACTAGTGGCCTCAATAAATTGAACCCGGAACATCTTCATTCAGCCTGCAGCCTAAAGCCAATCACGCAGGTCTACTAGACTAAATAATTACTAGCGTTATACGATGTTGAAGGACAAGGTCATGGTCATGATTCATGAATAATTAATGTCGTTTGTTGTTATTTGACGTGACATAGTTGCTAAAAATCTCTAGTGACATTTTTCTATAATTAAAATGTTAACCTTCGATATGAGACATCGTAATTGAAAAGTCTTCAACTATATGATTTTTTTTCATCTATGCGTTGTAAGATACTACAACTGTTTTGGTAAATGCAAAGAAAATTCCATCACATCTTGTTAATTACACGTAGTGTATGTATGATATTTAAGTAAAATGTGTTAAATACATATTATTTATCATTTCTTAGAACTTATACAGACCAATAAAGCTTTATTTAAATACTTTTATTCTTATGTATCAAAACATATTATAATAGTAATAGAATGCTATCTGACTTTATTTATTGAGACTTTATATACTGAAATTATATATGATAAAATCCATTTTCTGCCCTGCATGATACTTAGAAACAAGCTCTGAAAACTGGTGTATTCAAATGTTTACATACATTATACAAACAAGAATTATGTCAGCTTTGAGTTTTATCAGGAACGTAACGATGAATATGTATGTAATATACATGTTACGATTTCTTAAAGGATTCTTCAGGAAAACAAATACAACATAGACATATTTTTATTGTACTGAATACACTATCAATATTAATTATTCTACTTCTTAGTTAACCACTTATTATCTTTACAATGTGAACAAAAATAAATAAAATCGTTCCTATCGATCTTGATAGTATAAACATAAACGGTATGTAAATTTCTCAATTGAAGGCCACAATATATGTATATTAGTATTTATAAATCACTACGCGTAATTGTAAGACTCGGATTGGAACACCAAAAAAAAAGCACTATTTTACAAATTGATGTTTTATAAGTACTAGGGCTTATACAAATACCAGTTTACGAATGTCGATATTGTTTGAAAATCGGTTTTATCCGATTTTCAAAGTTTTACAAAAAACGAATAATTCAATTAAAATAGCGAGGAATAGTTATTTTTTTGTTTATTTTGTTTATTTATATACATAATAATACACAACAAGAAATTATTTGATGCTACTCTTCAGAAAATATGATTTAAGAAAACACAAAGCGTCCACTGTAACAAAATTTCCTGATATTGAAAATACCCTTTCGCTGGGTAATGATGTGTGACATGTGTTCTTTAAGCCGTCAAATAAAAGATTCAAATTTTTTGTCCTTTTGTTTATAGACTCGTTTATGGAAAATTTGGCTCAACCGATTACGTAGTTGAAAAACCGGTTTTCGAATGTCACAAATTTTGCCAAAAAACTGGTTTTTGAAAACCGACAAGACTTAATAAGTACGCTATTAGAATACTTTTACTTTCGAATTCAGCATATTTTAACTTAATTGATTAGTATTTATAATATAACTTATTTATAATTGTTAAAAATGTAAAGATAATGGACGCAATCAGGAGTGGGATGGAGGGGGCTCGGAAGGGTTCACGCGAGCCCCTTGTCAATTAAAAAAAATACAATATTCTCAGATCAAATAAGTATATAACTACAATTTCTTACGTATATATTATCTACGATAGCTTCAGTATATACAGTAGTACATTCTTACCCATTTTTATTGATAAATATACGGTACGTTGCAAATTGTTACATATTATAAGTACCAATCGATTGTTCATTTAAGTAATGCAGCCTTCCGCTGGACACAATCTAAACTACTTATTAGGTCTTCTTTTGTCGGGGCGTTGACTTAACGTCGACGTGGTATTTTCCATAAATGATATAAACTATATCCTATTTTATAAATAAAACTAAGTACGTAAAAATATATTCTGAGGAATAAAATTATATTTAAATACATTTCTTCTACAAGTCTAAATAAAAATTAATTTCAAAGTTTTTGTACTTGTTTAGATTTGTTGTTAAAAGCTATATTACAAATAGTAGGTAATAATTCTATCAAACACATTCATTTGATATCATTACGTGTCTACTACAAACATTGGTTAAAAGTATAATTTATCATGACATGTTTTATTGATTAAATGATTATCGAAATAGAAAAATGAAACCTTTTTTCTCAATGAGCGTTGACATTAATCACTTTAACATTCCACTGATTGCATCGCAACCAGGCAACTGGGGAATAACAAAGAGTTTGATGTTTAATTCCATATCAACCATATACATCTTTGCATTTTTTTATATTTCCTAGAAGAATGAGCATGGAATAACAACGATACAAAACATGTTTTGAGAATAATACTAATTTCCATTTTTTCAGCGTCGCTGACGTCCTTTTTAGTGGGAATCTGTTTTGCATGGTCATCACCGTCATTGGCCATTCTCCAATCACCTGAAACGCCATTCAGAATAACAAACAACGAAGCATCATGGATTGCGTCACTGCTGCCTCTTGGAGCTGCATTCGGAGCCATGATTGGCGCTGCAATGACAAGATACTTCGGCCCAAAAAAAACCATATTGGCCACATCAGTGCCATTCTTCGCTGGATTTGTTTTTATTATATTTGCCAACGAAGCTACATACATCTGTGTTTCGCGTTTCATATCCGGTATTGCCGTGGGCTTTGTTTTCACAAGTGTTCCAATATACATAGCAGAAATTGCTGAAAATAGCAATAGGGGATCCTTAATGATTATATTTACAATAATGATGGGATTCGGAGGTCTTTTTTGTAGTAGTTTAGCACCTTATATATCTATTTGTTTAACCGCAACTATATCAGCAATGTTTGCTATTCTTTTATTCGCAACTTTTGTATTGATGCCAGATTCCCCATATTTTCTTATACGTTCTGACAAAGAAGACAAAGCAATGCTTGCATTGAAATGGTTTCGACCCTGTAGAAATGATCAAGATCTTCAAGGTGAAATTGATATTATAAAAAAGTCAATGAGTGATTTAACATTTATGGAACGTTTGAAGCAAACAACGGTAAAACCAAATTTAAAGGCTTTATTTATAGTTATCGTAATTATTTTTGCCCAACAATTCAGTGGAACTTTACCGGTAGGTTTTTATCAAGAACAGATTTATATGGATGCAAATATTCCTTTCAGTCCAGAAATAGCTGTCATTTTATCCCAAGTAATAGGTACGGCGTCAGTATTTTTATCAATATTTTTAGTTGATCGGTGGGGAAGGAAACCTTTACTACTATCATCTACAGCTGGGTGTGCGTTTTCAACGTGCATTCTGGGCGTATATTATCATTTAGATTATTTACAGGAGAGTTACCCATCGCTAAAATGGATGCCGGTTCTAATATTGAATCTTTTCACAATATCGTTCTCTATTGGAATGGCATCCATTCCATACACTGTTATTGGTGAAGTATTCTCGTCAAGCTATAAAGAAATTGCAATTTGCATAATGTCCATTTCTGGAGCATTAATCGGAGCATTAGTAACAAAGATTTTTCAAATAGTACGAGATAGCTATGGTTCCCCTTTTGCATTTTATAGTCTTTCTGGTATAACAGTATTTTTCCTTATTCTTATAACAATATTACTTCCAGAAACTTCACAAAAAAGCCTTTTAGAGATTCAAAACATGCTACTTGGAATCAAACCAGATATTATTGATAATGATGAAAAAAACAAAAAATATGTATCAAAACTTTAGCAACTTGTAAAAAAAATATTTTAAATGATACACTCACAATGCTTGGATTAAGAAGCTTGTAGGTAGAACAAACCGATCGTCAGACCAAAGTGAGAGTATGTATGTACTTGTAAAATGCCTCTCGTTTTGGTCGCGTGAAAGAGTGAACTAGAAGTTGTAGAGCACTGACTAATAATTGTTCTATCGCGTATTGACTTAATTATCCAATTGTATTATTTTATGCATTTGAAGCCATTTTCGTATGTGGGTACACTATAAAAATGGCTCAAGACTAAATTAACTAAGATAATTATAATCATAATATGTCATAAATTTAAATTTAATACTTTCTGAATCACCAGTCATCATTGTTTTATTTGAATGGATATTTTTCAAAACTAACTGTCATTGAGCAAGTTTGATTTTTTTAAATTATGCTAATGTAAAATGTTTATTTATTTTTTTATGATATGTATATAAATCATCATATATTTTAAAAGTGCCTTGCTTATCATATTCCGTTGAATAATTACTATCTGTGAAAGCATGTCTTTTTTCCAATGTAATAATAATGTAAATGTTTGTTAATCTACTTGTTAGTGCCATCTAGATTGTTGTATATAGTAGGAATTTCATCCTCGCGCGATATTTGTTGTAGTTTTATAATATAAATCTAGATGTCTCTATCAAAATTTTATAATAATGGTTATCAATGTTATCATGGCGTAATATTATTATTACTATTAGGTATTAAAAAAATCTAAATTATAAACAATTTAATATGTACCTACCATTATAAAATATTTTTATAAAATTTATATAATAATAATTTTAGATATTAAGTAATAAAATTGATTTTAACCTGATATTTTTTTCATTTATGTCCATAACATATTATTTACGTGATTTGTTCTTAACATGAAAAAAAAATAAGTAAAGGAAAAGACATTTAAATCAATATTAGTATGTTTACCGTTACAATTTTATTAACAAAGGAATCGAAACTCGTTTCTGGCTAGTAGCCTGTAATAATTTAGTAAAACATAAATCAGTCACCACGGAAAATAAGATAATATAAAAATAGCACGACAGAGAACACAATATTCAAACTGATGTCAAAATATTTTATCAAAACATGAATATTAACAACCCCTATACAAAGTTACTATGTATAATGTATGTTCAACATCAAGTGAGTTTTAATTAAAATAATCTAGACTGTGTGGCGCTTTTGTTTTTGAGTGATAAAATACGTAGGTATGTAGGTATATTTTATAAATGCAAAGAAAGATATACATATGTTACGAACGTTACGATGGAAAATCGGGGCTTTACTTAAATTTATTTTGATCTAGACACCTAATAAGGGTCCCTAATACTCGACATGATTTTTGTAATAGGTTTTTACCATTGGTATAAGTTAAAATATGAAATTATTGAGGCTATCTATGTTCGCTAACGATTGACAGAATTTTGTTTACTTACTTGAAGCTTTTAATGTCCGATAAATCATGTCGACTGTGGAAAGGAAAAGGGACGTAATCCACACATAACGAATTTTACTGGAGACACAAAAAACGATGTTTGGTGATTTTGGGACAAAGGTTAATTATGGAATACACACAAACTTGAAGTTCATGGAGACTGATAAACTAGTTTTTAATTGACATTATCTGAAATTAATTTAATATATTTTTTAAAAAGGGCCTTTTTAGATCTTTTTTCCTGATCTTAATTTTCACGGGCCCTTCTTTTTTCAAACTTAAAAGCTAAATTTAGATACAAATTCAGCACTTTTAGCTTACACTCTTTTGATAGAACGTGTATCAATTTGTATACATTGTGATTATAAAAAAAAGCTAATTTGAAAAAACTGTCAGTTGCGTCCTTTTTTCTTTCCACTGTCGATGTGCATTCACTATAGGCATTAAAGCAGTGGTTTCAAAACTTTATGTTACTACGCCTCCCTTTGAAGAAAAAAAATATCTTCGCGCTTCCCGGCTTATACCGTAATAAAGACACGTTTTAAAGGGTAAATATCTCAAATTTTAAAATTAGGTTTTCAAGATATTCGAACAAACTGCAAAATTAGCGTTAATGTAACATAGATTCAACCGATAATATATAAAAAAATATATAGATGGTTCTCACACCAAACTAATGGGAAAATTTAATGATTATTCACTGTCACGTGAAAAGAAGTCTTTTTTTCGTTTTTTGACGTTCGCTTTGTCATTGATGCGCATTACTAGTGTTGCTGTGTTTTTCGGCGTTAAATCATTGCATTTAGTATACAGTATTTCAATTTTACATCTGACAATGAAACTTCGAATAAATGAATAGTGCTGTGATATTAAATAAGTGTCACATTATTTATTTCCATAATAATATAATCTAAAAAAGTCGAAAGTAAATATTATTATTTTTTTATTAAATCGGCTGATTTTCATTTTTGCCATACGTCCTGCGAAGTTCGACACAAAACGCAAGCCACCTTGTACAATGTTTTTTCATGTCTTATTTTACTTTCATTTTTCCGTATTTTAAGACCTCGATGATGAATTGAGCAAAAAAAGATTTGTGATGCCAATTAAACAGATAAGTAATATTAATATAATCATAAATATTCGCTGTGTTCGTAAAATTAAAATATTACAAAAGTTTCGTGTGAAATCTTAATCAATGTGTCTTTACACGAAAGATATTTCACAAGGAAGATGCATTTAAGATTACTTCGTCACAAAAGGCAGTCATAATATTTTTTATCATCATTTAATTTGGTGACCTTTATTTTCATTACTTACATTCATTTCACACAGACGATAATGCTAAGGAAATATAAGTAAAAAATAGACACATACCAACTCTACTCCGTACTTAACTCAGAGTTTGTGTATCAGGTTAATACAAAAGTGACTGAACTCTTTTCAGTTAGTCTCAATTTGAAGTGATAGATGGATTGTGATATTATAATGTGCTCTAATTTTGACTAGATACCACACAAATAATTTGCTTGATTATTTGGTTTATATAATAAACGTAAATACAGTTATTGCTATGTTGATATTATAAAAAAATATCATTAACTTGTCACATTTGACCGTTCTACAATGTATTTGACTAATAAGATATCAAAGTGGATTACTCGCAATACAAAACAATGGCCACAGTATTTGGCAGTTACCTCAGGTATGTAAATATAATTGTTTTCAATAAACGATGAACAAATTAAGCCATCATTTAATTAAAAACTAAACATAATATTCATATGCATTACGCACATCATACATATGAAGATTGAGTCGATATATATTAATTTAATTATGCATTATTAAAATAAATGTGAAAAAAGAAATGATTGAAAAACATATGATTCACAAAAAAATAGTTTTAGCGTATCACAGTTTTACTTTTATATAAAAATATAAAATAAACATTTTACCGATCTTTTCATAAATTTGTATACACTATTCAGCATTCACTGTTAAGATGACAGTGGATAAATATAAATAAAACACTGTTTATTGATTGAATTGGCATTATCTTGGGAGAACTCCTTTGTAATAGATAAAAAAATAGAAAAATATGTAATTAAATTTTATAAACCATATCATATTTAAACCTACATAACATAGTTCTGATGAAGGCATACGCAGAATTATACGTGGAATAAGTTATTTTATATTAATAGCTATCAACTATTATTTTTTTTAAATGTTGAACTTAATACATACTTTGCTATGTTTTACATCAAAACACTGTTTTGTGATAATACCACATTTTTTTTATTTTTACATTCAAGTTTTTATTGAAAATGATAGTGATGAGTGATCTTAATATATATATTACTTATTGATAAAATAGTTTAAAATATTGTTCTAATTTTAATATAAAACCTTTCCACCCAGAACTGACAGTGATACCTTAAAATTGATGACTAATATTATTTCCTTGTAGTGCTGTGCTATTCCCGCGGGGAGCCGGTAAATTGCTCGAATGCAATTTCTCGAATGCAATTGCTCGAATGCAATTGCTCGAATGGAAATTGCTCGAATAACAAGATCCTCGAATAACAAATTGCTCGAATTACAAATTGTTCGAATTGCTTGGTTATTTAAACGATTTTAATACAGTTTAGTGTTTATTAGATGGTAGTTGATTACTCGAGTTTATCTCAATAGAAGTGTTTCAACGAAAACTGCTTGTTAATTATTTACTCAAACTGTTTCTATATTTTTCCAGAACACATAGAAGACTAGGGCTAAGACAGAACAAACGGTTAGCTTATTACTATCGCTACGCCCATTTTTTAGTAAGAATGGGTGAGAGGGTTTCAAGAAATTACATATATGTGTGTCTTTAAACAGAAATCCATAAACAGTTTGAAAAATAATTGATTAAAAAGTGTACGTATTAAGATTCAAGCTCCTGACTTCCGAAAATAAAACCAACGACCTTTTCCACTCGACCACTGGCAACTTTTTTTTTTTTTATTATGACTTCTTTTAATTTATGGTTTTTATTTCCCGACTTGCATAAATATTTTTTTAAAGAATGAGTAATTAATGTTTAAACTTTTATAAAAATTTTCGAGCAATTTGTAATTCGAGCAATTGACGTTCGAGGAATTGGTCATTCGAGCATCTTGTTATTCGAGCAATTTCCATTCGAGCAATTGCATTCGAGCAATTTACCGGGAATCATTCCCGCGTGCATGGTACTTATTTTTAACGGCCAGAAATACCCATCACTACTACGTTTTGAGTATTTCAGTCCATCCAAAATAAGTACCAAGCGCTCGGGAATAGCACTACTCAAAATCTAAAAAAGGTCAGATTTTTTTATGAATGATCCATCTTTTACAGATTTTACATTTACAGATTTTATTGTCATTTAAAAATGTAATTTGTGTCTTTCGTGATGACAAGAATGTATATAATATTGCTTTTATGTATTCTTTACAGCAACAATCGGATGTTTCATAGTCGGAGTTGGATACGGGTGGTCATCTCCATCATTGGCAATACTACAATCAGATAATACGCCATTTCCAGTAACAAACAATGAAGCATCATGGATAGCATCGTCCTTACAATTCGGATCTGCATTTGGGTCGATTATTGCAGCGATAGTGACCAGATACATCGGCCCTAGAAAATCCATTTTGCTATCGACACTTCCATTTTTGATAGGTTGCTTGCTGATAGTATTTTCAAGTAATGCTAGTTTTTTGATAGCGTCGAGATTTTTTTCTGGAATTGGAGAAGGATTTACGTTTACTGTGATTCCGATATATGCGGGAGAAATATCAGAAGATAACATTAGAGGATCTACTATGCTTTTGTTGACTGTGTTACTTGTTTTTGGAAGTATATTTGTATCTTGTCTGGCTCCCTATTTTTCACTTTTTTTTACTGCATCGATATTATCGATATTTCCCGTGATAATGTTTATATCATTTTTCTTCATGCCAGACTCTCATTACTTTTTAATAAAAACAGGAAAAGAAGAAAATGCATTAAAATCTTTAAAGTGGTTTAGACGAAATAGTGATGATAATGTTCTTCAAATTGAGATTGACAAAATAAAAAATTCACTAGAAGGCTATAAGTTTTCTATAACATCAGTCATTAAACAATCTATAGTTAATCCTAATTTAACTGCGTTGTTAATAGTATTTTCACTATTATTAGCGCAACATTTCAGTGGTAACTTACCTGTTGGATTTTATCAGGAGCAAATTTTTAATGATGCCAAAATTCCAATGCGTCCAGAAGTAGCTGTCATTGTGTCTCAGCTAGTTGGTATAGTATCTGTTTTTATATCTATGGTACTCATTGACAGATGGGGTAGAAAACCGTTACTGATAATATCTTGCGGGGGTTGTGTTGTATCAACCACCCTCCTTGGTGTGTATTACCAAATGGAGAATGTCCAAGAAACTTTTCCTATGTTTAGATGGCTACCGATGGTTGCTATGACTTTATTTCTTTGCTTTTTCGCTCTGGGATTGGCTCCGATTCCAAATATCATTATGGGAGAGATTTTTTCTTCCAGTTACAAAGAATCAGCCATATGCATCATGCAAATAGTTGGGTCATTACTGGGTGCAACTGTAACCAAACTATTTCAGATAACCAAAGACACATTTGGCACCCCTTGTGTATTTTATAGCCTATCGTGTACGTCATTTCTCATTCTAGTTATGAATGTTATAATTATTCCTGAAACATCAAAAAAAAGTCTTTTAGAAATTCAAAACATATTAATGGGAGCCAAAAATGTCCAAGTCGACAAAGAAGCAAAACCTGAAACATAAAACAAAATCTGGTTAAAATGGTTCTCTGCTTGTATGCATAAGAATCTATGCATATTTTTATATGGAATAGGTTAATCGATGCATACATATGCCATTTATTAAAATATTGATAATATAACTGTGATGTAAATTAAAAGCTAGTAGAGTAGTTTACTATGTGATGTAAGCGTAGATTGCATAATTGAAGTGAATACAGAAAATTAGAGCACAGATATATACATATGTAGAGACTTCGCCTTTTACATTCCACGTTTCAGATTTCAAATAGTTTAAAAGAGACAGCTTAATAATTAGTCTTTCTTGAAATACTTATTTTTATTAACACAAACATATATTTTTTTTAATATTTCTACGTATTCAATGATTGAATTTTCTTGTTTGACGTTGAAATTGACCGGTGATGTTTTTTTTAAATTTCCAACTTTGTTTTATTAAATAATAAATAAGTTTATAACAGCCACTCAGCTAAAAAAGAGTTAATATTTAGTTACAAGTTCGCTGTAAAAAAAATCATGGGCATGGCAAAAATCTGTTAATATAATATCGTCAGTTATGTTCTACAATCTCGTATCTCAAAAAGTACAAGTTTTCAGGAGACACATAAATTTACATTATTCTACCGCTATCGCTTTATACTGATATAAAACACCACTTGAATGATTTTTTCATCAATAAGTTTGAGGAAGTTTAGGGAATAAGGCAAACATGTTTCCATACGTGCCATCATCCCTTTCATGCTAAATATAGTACATGACCATTTATACTTTTTGCCAACGTTTTTATATTACGTTAAATAAAGCATGATTTATTTATTTTTTGGAATACGAGTAAAAGGAATATATTATGTATATTGAAATTCTGAATTCATTACGTCAAAAAACTCAAAACTGACAAAAGTTGAGACACGTGCTTGTAGAAAATGAACGGCGATTTATATTAAATTACTTATTTCTTCGGGTTTCAAATACAGTGGAACCTTTCATAACGAGTTTAATTCGTTCCAGAATCTTACTCGTTATGTGAAACAATTTTTCCCTTATAAAACAATGTAAAATACAAGAATGCGTTCCATGCTGGAAAAAAATCATTTTTTATATTTTTAATGTGTATTCAAGTAAAATTACATCCTTATAAATTGTTAAGGAATTTAAAAACCTGGAATGCGATTTCGATTTGCACAAAACGATAAAAAATCGACTAGTTTATTATTTATGACAAATAATTAATTATTGTTACTAGCAGACATTTGTTTTTGCCAACGCTTCAAAATTTGGTGAAAGTGTAACAGCATTATCATTGAATAAATTTCTAAAACGCATAACCACCTCCTTATTATTGTGATGCTTCTTAATGTACTATGCAACAGTTTCACGTGCTTTCAGCTTTTCTCTTATTGCGCGAGAAGATTGTTGCTTTTCTACTTTCTCCTCCTCCACTAACAAACTCTCCTCCATACCTTCTTGCTGTGAAAAACAATGGAGCGCCATTAGCTTTTCAGTGGTCAGCTCTTTCACAAGCTCATCAATATCGTTGTTATCTACCTCCAGTCCCACGGTATTGGCCAAAGATGCAATCTCGTTGACTGTGGACTTCACATGTACTGTTTCAAAGCCCTCAAAATCACATTCGACAACGCTCCTTGGCAAAGTTTCTTCCAAGCTGAAGTGGGGATTCTCTTTGTTACCCCTTTTCACGCCTTGTCAATCATACTAAGGCAAGTGATGTGAAAGTGATCTTTCCAAAACTCTGCGTCACTCGTTATGCGAAATATCGCTCTTTAAGTGAGCAATTTTGTCACAATCTGTTTTGCTCGTTATGTGAATTACTCGTTATGAGAGGTTCCACTATATGTTATTATCGAAACGAATTTAGTTGAAAATTCAAAGAATTATTGATTATAATTAAAATTGAAGCATTAATAATTACTTAAATAAATGCTATTTGACATATAAGATAGATTTAAGAATTATATAAATGAATCTGAATAATAATGCTATAATTATTGAAAAAATCTGTTTTATTTACTTTTATAATATATGTGTAAATACTCACAGCTTTTAAAATTTTGCCTTTTATTTTAATAGAGGTGTGTCAAAAAAAATAAAATAATCGTAGAATGATTTTTCAGTTGTTCCATATTCGCAAAGCTAAATTATATTCTCATGGGTAAAAAATATGCTTTTTTCGCAAAATAACCGGTACGTGATTAATTTATCGAAGGTAATAAAAGAAGAGTATATCGAACCAAACCTGATTTGTTGACACCTGACGCTAAAGCCGAGCAACTGGTGAAACACGTTCTAGATAAAACGATACCAGACAAATTAAAATATTGATGCCTTTTTTTAATAAAAATATTTATCTTGATATAGCTGCATATTTTTAGCTGATGTAGCTGAATAACTTTATGCTTTTTAAACTTCAACATCATTGGTACTTACAGGACAACATACACACTCTCTGTCAGCGCATCACTGCCATCTGGTGTATAATACTAGTTTGTTACACTGTAATGCTCAGAAATAAAAATACTATTTTTTACGAATTATACATAGAATTGCTAACAAAAAAAAAAGTTTGAAAAGGTACTTGTTAGTGTGTACAAAAACACTCCACTTTGTTTACACGGTCGATACGTTTCATAAAAAATCGTATAAAACTGTGATAGAATTAATAGAAAAAAATCAAAATTTCGTGTTATTTCATAAAGATCGTTAAGGAAACCGGGTAAAAATGTAATAATTAAGACACAATAAGTAAATTATACAAAATATTAGTAGTAATATTATGTATTTAAATTAATAAAAAATAATGATATCCATCGCTACTTGACTATGTACAGGAACTTTTATGAGGGACTGGACATAAATCGCTTTCATCGCTAGAAATTTATTGAGATGTCTTATATGTTAGGATCTCATTACTGTCTTCTGTCGTTGAATTTCTTGTTATTAGGAAATCCGTTAGTCAATTTTGTATTTTTTGTTTCCAGGAACCATGACAAAACAAATCATTTGATTTTTTTCAATTTTTAGTGAACGGTGTGGTCTTACTTCAAAAAACGTGTAAAAAGGAGTTGAGTGTACGAAAATTTAACAATGTTTAAATCAAAGATATATGGTGTCCTACACAAAGGAACATGAATATATAACAATATATTATTAAAGTAGCCTAGTTGTAGCCATTGGCGGATCCAAGGAGGAGGCCATGGGGGCCATGGCCCCCCCCTGAGGAGAATTTATTTTCTATTTTATTAAAACTTTATTGTGAAATAGGCTCCTTAATCGTTTAGTTTACTATGTTTTGTAGAATACATACTTAATTATGTATTGACTATTTTTATATAGATATATTAGCTTAAAATCATTTATTTTTTAATGTATTATGTATGTATCATGTTTATTTTCAAATTTAATGGCCCCCTCCTGGGACAATTTCTGGATCCGCCAATGGTTGTAGCTAACTTTATTTAAAGTCGGCATATAATAAGAGTGGGTGTGTTTAAAAAGTACCTTCATTCGTTTTTAAGTGACTGTTGCTAACGAAATAAATATTATAAAAAAATACGCTCTGATTTTTTACTTCAAATCCAAAACGAGTTTTGTTACCTACCGGTACTATAATAATACATACATTGTTAAAATGTTTTTTTATTATTTATTTCGAGCAGTATATGTATATGGGTATATTTAATACAAAAATGATTTATTGCATGGAGATGAAATATCAAGAAGTTTGAACTGTCAATTATTATTGTTTTTTAATCCAATGAAAAAGTGGTCATATAAATAAATTAAATAATGGTTTATTAACATTTAACTCTTGAAAGTGTGAATATCTAATTGATGATTAAATATTTTACACATTTTGTAAAATTGTCATCACTTTAGTACCGCCATTCATTCTGCTGACTGCTTTTGGAATTCAAAAATACATCCGATCCGCTTTTGATGAGGGACATCTCAAAAAAAACATTTGATTTAAATTTAAAAGTGGAAATAGTTTGCTTTATAATAAAAATCCTGAATCTTTATCTATTTTATTTAATTTAAAAATATCAATTTGGCTGACTATTTTTTACTAAAATTATCTTCACTACGTTATAACTTTCTTGTTAAGGCTTAGTACTTGGTTTTAAATCACTTTAATCATTTGAAGAGATAGTGAACGCATCGATTCTACATGTTGAAGAAAATGATTCTTCTCGATTTTAATAAGCGCCAACTTCACCATGGCAATGTGTTGATTTTATTTCTAACAGTGTAATTAATGGTAAAAATTTGCTTTACTTTTCTTTAAAAAATCGATGAATTATTGTTTATGCATGAGCTCGTCCTCTGCGGTTTGAGTTAACAAGAGCTTTGCCTCAGCAATCAGCTGTTTCTGAAGTCAAGCCCTGGCAAGTTCAACTACACATTTAGATTTCCTCAATATTAATTTGCGATCTAAGACATGAGTTCGTGTGATGATTCTTCTTCAAGATTTAATCTCGATTGACATATATTTTTTTTTTCATATGGTTTATCTCGTATAATCTTGCAAATTTAAAAACATTTGGCGCATTCGAGTTTGCTGTTTTATGTTGGTTTTGAAAATCTATAATACATTAAATAAAACCAAATGGCTTCAAAGCTATATTAAAAACAACCGACTTTACATTGAATGTTTAATAACTCAGTTATATATATTACAGCAATAGAACAATTAAGTAAAAGATAACATCAGTGAAATCAAATTAATGACATGAAAATATGTTATAATAACTCAAGCGTTTGAATTACTTACTAGAGTTCGTCTCTGAATATTGTATGTGCCATATAGTATTCACAAACCTATTGAAAAGGGCTTCGATGTGCATCTCGCCAGTTCCATTTTTTAATGGCAGCACTATACGTTTAAATATTTTGAATTATAATCAAGAACTCGAAGCTATAATATTAGATACCGAAAAAACTAGACTGACGTCACCAAATCGTTACAAGTAAAAAAAGTATAGTGTTTACTTTGCGGTCAAATAAAAGTATATGCCTAATGTTATTATTTTGATACTCAACTCAGTTTGCTGCCATATTTTTCAGTTTAATAACATTAATGATAATTGTTGTTACCTTGTATGTTATGCCATGTAAAATACAAACAAACAAACATTACATACACACCTTGTCCTTGTGTATTGGAGAATCGTCGCAATCATCGTAAAGTACTTTTTATTATATAATAATTTAACTATGTCTGAATGCTATAAAGAACTGAACAAAGAATTTGATTTGTCATACTTAATAATTTAAAAAAAAGCCATGCTCGAAATAGGTTGTTTCAATCAGGCGTATCAAACATTGTTGAATTTGAGTAAAGGACTTAAACAATATTATGAAGAACTGTATTTCACTGACATCAACGGAATAACAAAGCTATCAAATTTTATTTTACATAACAATGTATTTCCACAAAGTAACTGCTGAATCAACCAAGAAAGAAGGTTTACGGGTAAGGGGATAGTGTCTCAGGATTATCTGGAGCAGTTGTACGAGATATTTGTCGTCGGTATATTCAGATGACGAATTACGGAAGACCATATCACTCTACCGCTCTTTCTTCATGAAAATACTAGTTATAAAGGCTCAACATGCGGTATTTCTTGACGCTGGCAAAATCAAAAACTGCTTAGCTCCGTCAAGGTCTCCAGAAAGGTTGTCAAATGACGTTTGGTATACACTCCATTTTCTTATATTTCAGATATTTTTTGTATGTCACACGAATTCGAATGTCATAAAGTAAATCGAAACCTCACGGAACGTTCTTAACCGTTTATCGCGCAAATAAATCATTCATGTGTCCCAGAGATACTGCGTGTCTTTAATAAAAAAAAAATGCCTAATATAAATACACTCGAATTCGATATGTTAAAAACCTATATTGACTCAGTATAGATGGCACAACACATATTCATCAAAATATTGCTTATATTCTATTAGAATACCAAGTATTTGATTTTTTAAATGTCTTGGACATCCGTGTTCGCTTGCATATGTTCCGGACACCTGTGTTCGTTTGGTATTCAAGTGGTTAACGAACGTAAAGAATAGACTGTGCACACAACCTCCTGGTAGAAATCTCGTAAGCACATGGAATTTGACTGTTTGATATATTTAAAGCATTTTTGTTTATTTTTAAAAATACCATTGAAATATATAAACAATTTTTAATAAAAACATCTAATGACCAGTGGCGGTTCCTGACCTAAAATCTTGGGTGGGCTAGAGAAAAGCATATTTCTACTTCACCTTATACATTAATCTACAAGCAAATTAACAAATACTACGACACTACTGCAATGCATGAATTATTATATAATAAAATCAATGCTAATGTAACTAAGAAATAATAGAATACGGAATCCTTAAATTCGTCTCTTTCAAAGTGAAATAACAAGTACCTACTAAAAGCAATACAGAACTGTCACTTGCTGTCACTGAAAGTCAATACCTGTCACTTTCATACAATACAACGATATTGGTTTTGTGTTTCAATGCATAAGTATGCGTAATGGGCAGATTCTGTTTAGCCCCCAACGATCAACAGAAGCTTGACAGATTGAAACACAATCGTTTGTGATTGATGACGTTTCCGTACATACAAATACAAAAAAAATCTAATCGTGCTTGATTGCGCCCCAGTGTAAAAAAATATTGTCTGTGGTTACGGGCTTGAACGATATAGTCACTGAGTGGTGTTGCCAGACTGATGTGACCTTACCTATTCCCTGTGAAGTATTTATAGAGTTATTGTTTTTTTTATGCCGGCTCAGCTTAAAATTGTAATACAAAACACAATCGAGAATATGATTGTAGGTAGACGTAACATTGTCTTATATTGACAGAGGAAAATTAAAACAAAGATATTATATTCATTTGGGAAAGGTTAGTTATGCTTTTAAATGTATTTATTTTGATCAGCGGCCGAATTGCTGTTCATTTTTATTCAGCTATCTAAAGTTTTGGGTGAAAAATGCAGGTCGGGCTTAGCCCACCTAGCCCAGTACCTAGAACCGCCACTGCTAATGACAAACCAAACATTGATTCCACACAGAATATTATAGAAAAGAATAATAGTTTCTTAAAGGTTAACAAGAATACAAATTGTTACTCAAACAAGTCTTCAATTTAAATCTTTTACGAATCGTACTATACATTACTAATTTAAACGTAAAAGAAACTAGGGCATAGACAACAATTTCAATTTTAATATTCTTAATTCAAATTTTTCCAATAATTCAGCAAAACAAATATGCCTCTTTTGTTTCATACTTTTTATTTAAAACATCGTTTATTAAAATTGTTGACGTTTGTGAATTAATCATGTCTGGAATTAAAATAATATACAATAAATAGTTGTTTCAATTGAAGATACTACTAACTTTTTTATCAATGTTTATAATATACTCCAACCAAGAGAAGTGTCATTTAATTATAATATTAAGTGTCAGTCACTAACATGTCAATCCAACTATAATATTTTTGGACAGTTAAATTATAAAGAACAAAAAAAATACAGGTATGTACATTGTATTAACGAAATAAGTATTTTCCATCTACATTCTGATTTTTGAAAACACATGAATATTGTGTTATATCTATATGAATGTTTATTTAATCTCTTAAAAACATACATTATAAAAAAACAAGATAAAAATGCAATACACGGATACTGTTATAAAAGTGTCAAAATCATTGAAAAAGCTAGTAAGTATTTAGCTTCATTAATATACCTAGTTTTTTTAAAAACCATTTCACATTAAACATAATTCTGTGTTACAAAACAATTAAATATAAATATATGCACAATTAAAACTTTGAAAAAAATGTCGACAAAGAATTTTGGAAATAATTTTTACAAGTGTGTCTGTTGTTTAAACAGATGAACTGTTGATAATTTAGGTAGGTTTATTGGTACATAAATATATTATGTGGAACTGGTTGGTAACTTTTTATTTTTATTTGGAAAGTATTAGTATTATTCACACCTTATGCAGTTATTAGGATTAAAGCAGTTTCCGGCATCAATTTTAAATTAAAAATGAAATAATTTATAAAATTTATTTGCACTGCAAACTTAAGAAAACAATAATTGTTATATATAATTGAATCACCAGGTAGACCTTTAATTTTTGCAATGCATCAAATATACATACATTTCCATAAATGTAAGATTGTAAGGACTTAAAAAACCAACAACCAAAATTACCAACGTGTAAAATAAATTAACTTATAATGGTTTTATTAAATATACAAATCAATTCTTGATATCGTGACAACCTATCGGATTATTTATGAACTAAATAAAAAAAGCGCTTCGTCAGTCATGAGGAAAACTGCCTCACTTCCGTTGTATAGATGTATGAATTGCTATACTATAAGTACAGTAGATGTCTCTGTAGAAAATTTACATTTTAATAAATGGTTCTCAGTTTCTCCAAGAATTTAAAAATAATTAATGATTGTTTAGGAACAATAAATTGACCCTGAAGACTTTTTTTTTCCATCCAGTAATGTGAATCATTTGTATTTCCTTTATTTTAAGTAATCTTTAACGGATGTCTGCATAATGCCAATTGTACAGTGTTTTATGTCGGTATTTGTTACATAAATTACAATGAACTTCACAGAAATATTATGTTCTTAATAATCTCAAAAAAAATCTTTTATTAATTTTCTAGCGATATTTTTTACTTTAAATGCTATGGTCTTTCTATGATATATATTTTAATGGCTATTCTATACTTTATAAATATTGACTTTTTTCATAACATTGAAAAACATAAGTGTTATCTCTTAGAGGGTATGAATTTATACCATTTTTTTAATGATGACGAAACGCTTGTTCGTCAGTTTATTATATTACATCATTACCTAAATACTAAATAATTGTTTGCTCGCTCTCCGTTTTAAAACACTTGTTATTTCGAAACATTTCAAATTATGATATTTTTTTGATAATCTGAAAGATGAACCGTCCAAATACCCTAATCTTTACGTTATCAATATTTTAACAAAAAGCTAATAAAGTAAAAAAAAAACTAGAAAAAATACTTGTTGATAAAACAAACACACTTGACACAGATTCCTAATCGAACATAACATTCTTCTCTCTACTTCAATGCTATCGGATGACATTCCGTTAAGGAGTGAATGAAAATTATTTTATTTTATATTAACCTGGTAATGTGTGTATCTAAGAAATTACAAATTAGTTTAATTATGAAGTTATAAGTGATTATAATACATACTGTAATAATATTACCGGATGATTTTATGATGCGAAAATTTTTATATTTTTTACAGAAAAAATATGAATTATATGAAGTATAAAGTATAATATTTATTTTAAATGCAGAAGTATATTTTTTTTCCGGAAATGTCTGTTTATAATTTATGCAAAAAGCATAATTTGTGATTTTGAATTCTATTTTTTTTTTCATTGTCTTTTGAGTGCTTGATGTCAGTGTGACATAGAAGTGTTTTGTTGTTTATCTATTCTTTTATGAATAATGTTTGTTCGAAATGTATTTATTGATTCCATTTATATAAACTAAAAGAAGTTTTTCTTTTTACCCCACCCCAAGCTGTCAAGCATTTTTTTTATTTATAACGTTATTTGTAACATTGATAAAACACTTGAATAATTTATATTCTAATATCATAATGGTCAGCAAAATAATTTGCCTAAATTATTGTCACTGTATCGTAGGAATTATCAGCTTTTCAAATAAAACAATCATGATATGTAACATTTTTCATGGTTATCAAAATTGAATGCTAGTACCATGGTATTTTTTTCGATTTATTTTCAGTTTCTTCTTAAATTAACAAGGTGCCATTAAATTAAATAATAACCAATAAAATGATTTAGAATTGTAAATATCACAATAAAAATAAGGAGAAGTACTTACTGTAGAAATATAACAAAATATTATAATATTATAAGAAACAACAATTAGAAGTTGGTGTATAAGAAATGTTATTCTCAAATTTATCTGTGCGATATATGTCTTGTCTTAATGCCTTTGAATTCTGATTATTTAAATACTTTTCATAAATTACGTCTCTTATTTGGTATTAACATTATTCAAACGAATGTAGCAAAACAAATTTTAAAGAAATCATGTAAGGTTATTTTCTTTGAAACACTTTTACTTTTACCGCACTGTTTGATGCAGGCTTACATTCAAGTTTGTTAGAATATTGAAATGGTTTCCAATAATTTTCTTTTTTTACTTTTAAATTCATTAGAAAGTATTGTGAAAATATTCGGGGAAAAAATGAATGAAACGAGGTCAAATCAAAAAGTGGCCGTAATCTTACTATGAAATGAAATGAACGTATTAACATTTATTTCGAATGTGGGTATGAGACAGGCTTTATAAATTCAGAGAAATGTTGAGAGTAGTGTGACCTCAACCTACCAGCTGCTTGTTCAATGTCCACATGCTTTCAAAGTTACCTTGAACAAATATCTTCCGTGGCCAATTAATCGGCTTTAACCTGCGTTTGTAACGTGCTTTAAGGCAATATATTATTGCGTTTCTGAGTGGCAGTGGTTTTCAACGTCCATGTGAACAAAACATATCGTTAAACGATTTTTTTTTTAAATTGAATTAACCGAACTAAATATTTATTTGTTTTCATATATCACAATAATTTATTTACGAAACCTAAGGAAGTAGGATTTTAATACTACATGTTTATCTTCATAACTGACGTATTTTTTTTTTTTGTAAAAGAGAAAAAGCCGAAAAGATTACTTTTTAATTGACATAAGTGTAAAAAATATTCTGCATTACATTCATTCATATGTATGTAATATGTATGTAATATAATACATTCATATGTATGTAATATAATTAGTTAACTATTTTATAATGTATCTAATTGGAGTTTATTATATAAAACGCCTCAACTTAAAAAAACAGATTTTTAGTAGTATCATTACAAGTTTCATTTATTCAAATAAATGATTTTAGTGAATTGGCTAATTTAAAAAGTAGCTTAAGTATTAAAATTAGGCATTAAAAATTATACATACATTAAAAAAATTGTTTTTGAAAATTGTTTTCAAAATATTCTTTAACTAAACGTACCACGTTTATTTTAGGCATATTTGTTAACTAATCAAAACTATACCTTTAATATTTTCAAAGTCATCAACAAATATGGCTCTAATTCATGTAGTACAGTAGTGTAGTATAGGTACATATATAGAAAATGACATTTCAAAATAAGTACAATTCAATAAAAAAAAATACTACAGCCAACTTAATCTTGAAGAGCAATGGTATCACAAATGCCTTAACTATATTACATAAAAGCAATGAAACTTGAAATGCAGTTTAAAAGACAAACACACGAAGGTCCGCTTTTGCTACGAATGTTTATTTTATAACTTTCATGGCAATACTAAAGTTTGCCCAATAAACATTTAAAATATTGCTAAATTATAATTGCATACCTTCTGCAATAGCTTCTTTGTAACTTTTTTTCAGATTGTAGAAATTCCAAATTGAAATCTATTCAATATTTTATTGTGTTTTATTCCTAGTACAATCTACATATTTTATAAATCATATTATATGTTACTATGGTTGCATTTAATGTATCTATATCAATTCGATACAAGGTATAGTTATATTATGTTTTAAATGTTTTTGCTTGTGTTTTTAATTACAGTGGAAAGCTTGCTATTTGTTTGGGGAACGATTATATGCACGTTTAAAATACTAAAGCATAATGATGTCAGAAGATTTCCGCATTTCCGTTAACATATTCTCAGAAATGATTTAAATGAAATAAAATATGGACAGACGCACTGATCAACAGGAAAACAAACAATGGCCTCAAGTGTTGGCAACACTCTCTGGTTTGCTAAAATTTTTATTGGCTGAAGTTATATAGTTTTTCAGTTGAATAACAGCACGTTTAAAGTGCTTAAACTTGTGTTAAAATTCTTATTTTTGGCGTATTTTTCTTTATACTTAATGAATTTGTTATTTATTTTTTTCAGCTTGCCTTGGAAACTTTTGTGCAGGGCTTTGTTTTTCATGGTCATCACCGTCGCTAGTTATTCTAGAGTCACCAGATACTCCAATTAAAATCACTAGTGGCGACGCAGCATGGATTGCTTCTTTACTTCAGTTAGGGTCTGCTCTTAGTCCTTTTGCTGGAGCATTCTTAACGAAATCCCTAGGTCCAAAAAAAACTATATTAATATCGGCTCTTCCTTATTTGGTGGGGTTCATTTTAATTGCTTATTCAAAAACTGTCTTAGAGTTGTGTATTGCAAGAATTATATCAGGATTTGCTGTAGGATTAAGCTTTTCTACAACGCCTTTATATATTTCAGAGATATCAGAAAGCAGAAACAGGGGTGCGCTTATGTTTTTCTTTTCTTTAAGTATGAACATGGGAGCGTTGCTTATGATAAGCGTGGGACCCTATGTAAGTTTATTAACAATGTCTGAAATAATGGTCGTGTTTCCAGCGTTGATGTTAGCTTCATTTATTTTTGCGCCAGAGTCTCCACTGTACTATTTAAGAGTCAATAAGGAAGATAAAGCTTTGAAATCTCTGACTTCACTAAGATGGCAAAGTGACTCAAAGGATGTGGAAGAAGAATTTGATATTATGAAAAATAATTCACAGCAAGGTGTCAGCGTTAGAGCATGTTTTAAGGAATTCGGAAGCAAACCGAATCCAAAAGCTCTCATTTTAGTTTTTTTCGTTGTGATCTGTCAACAAATTTGCGGCGCTATCACTTCAATTTTGTATCAACAACTCATATATGAATCTATTGGACTACCTTTTTCTGCCAACATAGCAGTTATAATTACAGCGATAATTTCAAACATTTTTGCATTAGTAGCCATGAGATTGGTCGATGTTTGGGGAAGGATACCTCTGCTAATGATTTCATCAATAGGATGTGCCATATCTGACGGCCTTCTAGGAATATATTTTTCTATTCTAAGAGACATTTTAGATATTCCTTATATAAATGTCTTAGGACTTGTTGCTGTCAATTTACTGCAGATATCTTTTGTAATCGGCTTGAGTCCAATTCCGTACGCAATTGCTGGAGAGATATTTTCTTCAAATTCTCGAGAAATCGGTTTGTGTATTACTACTTCTGGGGGTGCAGTTATCGGCTTTGCTGTAGCAAAGCTGTATCAAATGATTAATGATACATGGGGTGGTGGAATTGTATTTTTTTGTTTTATGATTCTAACTATAATTTTTGCCGTCTGTATATTTGTGTTTGTGCCTGAAACGAAAAGAAAAACTTTCAGTGAAATACAAAACTCATTAAATTAATGATAGCTTATTTTTTATTCACTGTTATTATAATATCTACCAGTTTAAGTAAACATATAATATGCTTTGATTATTTTTTTTTGGATTTTTATTAACAAAATAATCAAACGAATTGAAATATTTAAAATAATTTATCGGCATTTTTTCTATAGAAATCTTATCATAAAATACATACAACTTATATATTTGCTTCAATTAAAAATATTATCTTTAAGAATTATACATATTTTTTGTTTTCATAATTGTTAAAGTTTCTTTTAATTTTGACTTGAATGTACCTGAATTAAAAAAATAATGATACCAAATTAATTAATATTTGATGTAAGTTTCTTGTCATAAAATTTTTTCTATGTACGACAACTTATTAAACTATTAAATATATGTGTCATTTAAGAGTATAGTCAAGTGATAAGCTCATGTTTAATCTTTAATTGATTGTTTATCATCGAATTATGAAATTTTAAAAGAGGTCGGACAGTTGCGCTTCTATAAAATAGCTTAGATCATTTATCAATATGCATTCATACAAACAGCTTATATAATCTTATCAATTAGTGTTGTCTGACTAACTGTTTAAAATTTGATTTGTTAACTTTTAAAATGCGTAAAACTAACCCAAACAATAAACAGTGGCCTCAAGTATTGGCAACACTTTCAGGTAAGGCAATTTATTTAATCCAAAAGTTGTGAATAAGAAAAAAAATATTTGCGAATAAAGTCATTTGATTAATTAAAAGGTAACAAGCCGCATTTTAGTTGACGGTAATTACCGGAAGCTTATTAACCATAAATTTGTTTTCTCTAGTACTGAATTATGAACAGTTCAATACAAAATTAAATTAGAAGTGAAAGAATTATCAATCCAAAACTAAATCAAAAATACCAAATAAATTAAAAGAATTACCTACGATTATTTGTGTTACCCTTGGAAAGAAAACATGATTATTTTTCTTTTAGCTTGCCTGGGACTCTTTTGTGCTGGAATATGCTTTGCATGGTCATCGCCATCTATTAAAATCCTTACGTCTGAAAATTCACCAATATCAGTGAGCAGTGCTGAAGCATCATGGATCGCTTCATTAGTGCAACTCGGATCAGCTATCAGCCCGATAGTTGGAGCTATACTAACCAAAAAAATAGGACCAAAAAAAACAGTATTAATATCCGCGATTCCATACTTTTTGGGATTTGTTCTTATTATCTTCTCGAATAGTGTGGCGATGCTTTGCATTTCCAGGCTTATATCTGGCATTGCTGTTGGACTGAGCTTTTCCGTTACTCCTATATATGTGACAGAAATATCCGAAAGCCAGCACAGAGGAACGCACATGGTTATATTTTCTATAAGTATGAGTTTTGGATCTCTCCTCATTTCCAGCGTTGCTCCATACGTCAGTATATTTACTATGGCTGAAATAGGGATAATTTTTCCTGTATTGATGTTTGTAACGTTTGCATTCGCCCCTGATTCACCATTATATTATTTACGAAACAATGAAGAAAGTAAAGCCCTGAATGCCTTATGCCAACTTCGCAGACAAATGCATCCTGAAAATGTCGAGGAAGAATTTTGTAGAATGAAAACTCACTCCGAAAAAAAAATTGGTATCATGGCGTCTATCAAAGAATTTGGAGGTCATCCCAATCCTAAAGCATTGGGAATTGTATGCTTGATTGTTATTTGTCAGCAGACATGTGGTGCAATTACTTCAATTCTTTATCAAGAATCCATTTTTGATTCAATCGATTTACCATTCCCTTCTAACATAGCAGTTGTTATAAACGCAATTATATCAAATACATTTGCGTTGATAACTATGAAAGTGGTTGATTTGTGGGGTAGAAAGCCTCTTCTCCTGCTGTCAGCCGCAGGTTGTATTATAAGTGATGCTTTTCTAGGATCATTTTTTTTAGTGACCAAAAATACTTACTTTGGTTCAAATATTAATATACTATCCGTTGTTGGAATCGTGTTTCTTCAAATATCATTTGCTATAGGATTGAACTCAGTGCCGTATACAATTGCAGGTGAAATATTCTCATCAAATTCTAGGGAAGTGGGTATGTGCATAACTTCAACCGGAGGCGCGCTTGTTGGATTTGTTGTGTCAAAGTTATACCAAATTATAAACGATGCTTTTGGTGGAGGTGTTGTGTTTTTAGCTCTCATGTCACTGACAATAGTTTTTTCGCTATTCATCTATATAATTGTGCCCGAAACGAAAGGGAAAACGTTCGATGAAATTCAGAATACGTTGCTAGGAAAAAGCTGGAGTAAACTTGAGAATACTACTTTAAATTCCATAGAAAATATATCCACAATAACACGATGTTGACGACAACAATTAGGTAAATATATATGTGTTTACCTACTTTCTCAAGTAGAAAGGTTAAAAGTTTTTACAAAAACAACACATATGTTTATTCATTTTCACAGTGAAAATATTTTTTTAGTGGCAGTATACATATTTATGGCTCCTTAAACTTTTCATATGCATCTCAATTGTATTGTGAGCATAGAAGAAACGCAAAAGAAAATCGTGAAGATTTTTGATTACTGAATAAAAAAGATTATTTAAAACTTTTAAAGTGTCTACCTTATATAAGATATTGATGCTTCAAATGTAAAGCAAATGGAATTTTAGAATCTTAAAATAAGGTTTTGTAATGGAAACGGACGGCTAGTGAGTTTGTCAACCTCCCTTGTGAGACAGAATACATAATTATACGTCAAAGCTAAGAAAATTTATTTGTAACAGTATAACTGTTTCGATTGCGAGTGAATATGGTAGGCGAAAAGGGATAAGAGTATATTTACATTGAAAACAATTCGTCTTATGGTGAAATGGAGCGAGTCTGATAAAGTGTCATACAGAGTTACTATTCTGGTACGAAAATCGACCACATGTATTGATATATATTCCATAGTTTACTTTAATATAAAGCAATGATTTATATATAAATGTTTTTTCCCATAACTAACTGTTGAACGATACTAAAAAGATTTACAAAGAGTTCTGCATACTATATATACTGCGTAAGACTAAGAAATTAAAGATTTTATAGGATTAAAGATTTCTAATTGAAAACAAAAGTAAATGTTGGTGAAAGTGAAAGGCAAAATGTCAATTATAAACATAATAAAACATTTATTGAAATTTTAGATGCTAAGCAATAATTACTATATTATTTGCATTGTAAGAACATTGTTATTTTGGCAACCTAGTTACCCTTTGGTTGTTTATTTGTAGAGTCATATTTGTACAATACAATGTTTATTTCAAACAAAATTCTTACTCACAATAATCAACACAGAAGCACTTCAACGAATTTCAATAAAACAAGATATTAAATCGACATCCTAACTAAATGTGCGTCATTTACCGAAGGAAGTTTTCCACAAGTCAAGTTCAATGTTCAATCTAAATTATATACTTCTATGTTTACTAGTGCCAATTGTTATCAAGTGAACAATATCAAAGTGAGGTCAAATTAAAAACGATATAGATATTACACTTTACAATAACTCTTTTACTAATTAATACATTTATTTTAAATTAGACTCATTTGTTATTATAAACATTGTCTTTATATGTGCAAAAAAAATATTTTCCAAAAATATGTTTGCTTATAATATGTCGATATTTTGAATGAAATTTATTTTTCATTTAAAAATCTATGTTCAATTTATTTTTTGATCGAAGTTAATAATTTCACTAGTGCTTTTAATATGAAAACTTTCAGAGTTTTTATTACATGTAGTTTAACAAGTAATTGGAAAGTTGAGTGCTCGGAATGACGGTGAAATAGCCTGAGCAGCAAAAGCTAGTGTTTACATTGAATAGCATGACACTACATTTTAAGATTTAATTATTACAGAATATCATACATACATCAAATTATTTATCAAGAAGCTCGGCAATACAAACTAGAGTATTTATGCTAATTGTCGAGTGATAAAATTTAATCGAGTAGTCAGAATCAATTATGTTTGAAGCGTTTGTTTTGCTTAAATTCTTAGAATTTGAATATCGCCATTTTTTATCACTCCAATCAATGTTTCGGTTCCGTGGAGATTTGAGAACGCGCTCAGAAAATTAAAAACATAGCTTTACTTTTATCAAGGCTACTCTCAGATTTCTTGGAAATCTGTAGATTGGGTGGTGCTGCCTACTCTAATATAAATTACATACCTCCCCATTACTATAAACATAAAACGGCTTAAGTAACATTTTTTTTAATTATAGTTAAAATAAGTTGTTTTGTTATTTTCACATAAATTTTATAATAATTTTTATTTTGTCGTCTACATTCTCTACCGTATCTTTATGAATACGTTTTCATATACATGTTACACAAAATTAAACTATATAAATATTCGATTACTCCCTTTTCGTTATGATACCAGAGTAGCGTAGCCGCTTAAGAGATACATAACTAATCTCGCCAACAACCTAGATACACCATTAAAAATGAGATCAATTTATTACAATATATCAGATTGTGTGCTGTATAATAAATTAATAACAAAACATGTTTTCTGCTGGAAAAAAAATAACGTCTTTTTCTTGTTCCGGGTTCAGAGCATATAGTTTATTATATTATACATATGTGTATCCTACCATTTAAATGTTTCATTTTCTAGTAAATAAAATATTGTTACATACAAATACTATATAAAAGATATTAATTTTTTTTTTTAAATTTTTGTCGTTTTTTCAATTTGCAGGCGTATGTGACACTTTTTTATTTGCGGTCACAAAATGCGAACTTGGAAATACCGGTAAAAAAACTATGAACTATTATTGACGTCAGTCTTATCCAAAATAATAAAAATGACTCAACGTTATAAGATAAAAATTTAAAGAAGCTCTTTGAAAACAAATTAATATGCATTTTAAGTATGGGTATAGAATTTCAATTTTCGGAAACGTCCTTGTATTTACGTGAAAAATATTTCCATATTACATCTTAACTTCAAAATTGTATACATTATTAACAATAATATTTGCCAATTAATTTTTGGGGCTCCTTATTTTTGCTATCGTATGTAACTGTAAGTAAACACTTTTTCTGAGATATATAATATAAAAAATACGTACCATAACTAAGAAACGTGGAAAACTTTATTTATTTGATGTAACTTACTTTGTGATATTGTTTTAATAATAAATACGTACCATTAAATGTACCGTACTTTAATTTCCTGATCTTTTCAATATATTTCTCTATACATATTCTCAAGGACAGACATATTTAGTCAAAAGGTATATTATAAGTACCTACATATATGTCGATTTATATTTTAAAATATTTCATAATACTTGTTAAATTTAGATTACCTACTTATTTTTTCCCAGAAACTTTATTTGTGCAATCGACTGAAGGTTTCATATAAATTTAACAAGAAACAAAATAAATTGAATAGTTAAATGAACCGCAAACAGGCAAGGCTTATTTATATGCTGAGAGGCTGGCAATACAGTGTTGCGCGGGGCAACATAGATGTTGTTTCACATGAAGAAACATAGACATGTGTATGCTGCAGTGCTGCGCTCCGTTGTGCTGCCAGCACAGATTCCGGAGGTGTGCTTTTGATTTCGCCGCGAAGCCGACAGAAGAAATTAATTGTATTAGTGCAAAACTTTGTTAATGCGATACTACTCATAAATGACATAAGAAGAGCGAGTGTGGGTCATTTATATATATCACTTGCGTGACGCAGTTGTCACAGCATACGCTGGTCGCACATGTTTGTTTCTAATGCCTGCACCTGTCAATTATGTGCTGCCTTGCGCTGCATCGCCTGCGTCTCTGATACGCCTAGCCTCATTGTTCCTGCATTATATGTTCCTTAAATAGTTTTTGTGATTTTCTCTTTGATATAAATAAAATATTATGACTATCATTTAAAACGCATTTTTTTCTGTAATATAATCAATGTCTTAATTTGTAAAATTATTATATGTTTGTATAAGAGAATTTGTTATATTATAAAGCTACCTGATATGACGCTCAATATGCAGCATATCCCGTGATACAAAAATGTCGCACTGTGTTGCATGAAACGTTGAGAGACCTTACTCAACTCTGCAGTGTCACGTGGACATGCTGGGGAACATTTTATGGGGTAGTGAATATGGAGTTTGACAGTTCATAGCACATAAATTGTGAATTCATCTCATACATTGACTGATTTAGAATTTTTTGTTTGTTTGGAAGCGTGAATAAAGAGAAAATGTTTTTCCAACAAATTGGTTGTTTCACCACTACCCATACTATGAATGCAGTCGCTGTTTTGCAAACGCATTCAATGAACGACCAAGAAAAGAATCAAAGTTAGTCCTCTCATTTTTAACGCATTACACATCTGTATAAAACTGTTTTTTTTTATCTTGAATTATTGGGAACAAATCAATAAAGACAGATTTACTGGGTATTATGATATATTTTTTTTATTTAACGCTGAATTGATTAATTAGAAACCAAACTTGCGTTTTTTCTCAATGCAGGCTTAGTGATTATATCTATTTCAACTAGCCATAACAAGTAATGTGCTAATTATATATTAACACATTAATTTCAAGATTCAAAAAGATGAAGATTTTTCATGTTTCGACTAGAAGTAATCAACAAACCTTTTTATGACTTATAATAAAATATACATTGCAATCAATTCACACACAGAGATGCGCAATTATTTAAATACATTTCTTCGTCCTAAGCATTTTTATTTTTTAATTTCGACTCATTATCATGTGTACATAATTTGAGTTTATCATTAAAAGGTTATCGTTATTATTAAGCAAATCAATGAATACTAAATATATCATTTTGCACACCATCCACGCGGCTTATAAATCAGAATATGTGCTATTAAAAACATTATTGGCGAACGACAGACTATCTTTTCATGTACGCAATTCATTGATCCAATGTGATATAAATTTACATTAAATTCAAATGCTTACAAATTCTACAATGTATAAATAATAAATTCTTGATTTTAAATTATATTGTAATACTTATATAGCATAGTACACATGAACAATTAAAAATTATGGTTAAAAAAACTACCAAATATAATATTATAAAATATCATTAAAAGATCCCATTGACATAGTAAATTGTAGCTTTGTAGTATTTAGCGCTTTATCTGGTTAATATAATCATTTTTTACGATTCAATATAATTCTAATGGATGTAATTAAAAATATTTCTATTTGATATTCTTTGGCTCTTCATGTTATGATTACGCGAAAAGTTTTTGATCAAGTCATATTTGAATATGGCTTTGTTGCTAACAAGTTGATGTGGCCGAATATTTAATTGTGTAGTTGATTTTAAAGAATATTTATACAACATAAACCAACCAACTACCAACCAATCAGTAAGATTGTTTATCGTATTAACTCTTTTCTTTGAAAATATCAACCGAATTTGACATAATTATACATCACTGATAACTCAAGCATGAAGGAGAAATAACGTGTTGATGGAGTTTTGTATTAACATCGTCATGCTTATTTAGGCGGGAATAAATACTATTTTTAATGATAGTCTTTGTTCGTCAAATCATTTTATTTCTGAGAGTTTATAACATATCGAAATACCAATTATCTTATAATTTTAATAAAACACTAGCCATTAATTTGTTACCAAAATAAAATAACCAGTCTAAAATAATATGACATATGTTGTACAATTATAACAGTTTGCAGATTTTGATTTTTGCAGTAAACTACACAATTTCCGACCCAATTTTTGAATTTTTGATCTTCCTAAAATCGGCTATTCAGCCAGAGACTGTTGTAAATATCTTTTGGTGGAATGCTTGCAAAGAAAATATTAGCTCCACATTGAGAGCAAACATAGTCTTTAAAAAAAGATTATTGATTTTTGCCGTATTTTAACTTACATATGAAGACGTGTAATTGTTAAATAAATTACTTTTAATATATATTATATTTAATGTTTTTATAATTAAAAATAATGAGTGTTGGTATACAGGTAATAACAAATATTTTTGTATTTAAATATAAATGCATAGGTATTTGGTTTTTTTAACTTATAAATACAATATAAATTATATAATTCCATATCTAGCTTGCTACGTCAAAAAGTACATAATAGTTCAATTTAAAACAAAGCCAGTCATTTTAGCATGATTTACCTTTAAAAGTACAACTCATGTCAATACTTACTGGTGCACAGTTTCAATTTGAAAGCAAGTTGATATTCGTACAGTATTCTTTTAACTCAATCTTTAGGTTGGCCTACTTTTTAAACGTGTCCATATTCATGAGTTTGTATGCCAACCTAAACGGATTTAATACATTTGGAACAAAATCAATAATAAGTCGCTTGATTGAATTATACTGAGGTCGTTTATATATGTTTGTTTTGGTAATTATCTCTTATACAAGTGTCCTAATTTTAAGCACTCGTCATTTCAGGCTGTTTGACGTTTTAAAAAATATACAAACTCACACAATCTTTATACCTAAAGACTTTTTATATTAGTGAAGGTTATATAATATTATAATAAACTTATACGATACGGGTACTCGGGCGTAGGTGTTTTGCGTTCTAGTTACCGAACTGTAAAATTAAAACCATTAAACTAAATCCAAAAAACGTGTATTTCAGTGTTCGTGGTTAATATGATCACTTTATATATAGCTGCCAAACTAAGCATACTAAATAATTAAAAGTTAGTTTGACATATAACATTCTTCGTAAAAAAGCAACTTCGTCACATCAGTTCGTCGGGGAAATTGAAAATATGCGATCAGTTAAATGTTGAAATTTTCTCTTTAACATTTAAAATTGTAAACTGTATACGTCACATGCCGTGGGATCACGTATGCCAAATTTTATTTTATCTAAATATGAAAAGATAACCTCAAATTTAACATCCCCTGAAATTTCATGTTATAATTGAAAAAAAAAGATTACATGGTAAGGAACACATCTCACCAATGATGAATTCGTATTCGAAATAGCAAATATGAAACAATTTTTGTTTCTTTGTTTGACACTACGCATAAAGGAAAAAAAATAATAGCTGAAGCTTAACAATGAAAAAAGTAACGAATGGTATACTAAATGGTTGACAGGAAGATTAATATATTTTTCAAATAAATTATTAGTAAAAGATTTATTTCCAACACTTTGATTGCATATGCTCCAAACCATGATAATTAACGCCATACTGACAATTTGAGTAGTTCTGGCGGCCTAATATATGGTGGGGCCTATCAACACGAACTTAATTTGATAAACGATTTGGTTTGTGGTATACAAAAATCGTTGTAAGAAACGAGATTTCATATAGTAACCGATTGAAAACAAATTTATTCGGTCACATCAAGCTATTTTTACGGGTCGTACGACGTGTTCAATGTTCATTTTTTAATTCAATTCTTTCCTTAATGCTATGAAGCCGGAAACATGGCGAAATTCAAAGCACATAATGAAAAGTAGTTTTTTGAAGTTTTCAGGGAGATTCTGATCCATTGGTTGAATTAGCGGTATTATATTTGTAGATAAGAAAGTATAAAGCAATGTTCAGAAATCTTGTCCATCTTTTTAAATCTAGTGGATGACGGAGTTCATGGTTCGAAAGGTTTATTGTAAAAAAACTACACTAATATTCGACTATGCCTAAGTCCAGTAATCAAGACAGAACAATCTGACATTCAGCTTCGTCAATAACTTTATGTAACAAGTTTGCAGTTAAGATCATTATAATATGTAATTCAATACCATGCAGATGATTTTGAAATTATTTTGATACCTCTGGTAATATCCCCTCTCATGCCATGTCTATAATATATTCTTTTTTTATTGAAATAATTTAAAAATAATACAATTGAAGAAACCATACTGTGGAATTATATGTTGACGATATTTCAAAAAAAAAAAAATACATAATAGTGAACCAAATAACCGCAAAAAACATACTGTCATTTAAAATGAATTATATCATTTTTGTTTATTGTTATTTATGCCTCCCGATAAAGAAAACTTGAAATATGCTTTGACGTATCTATTAATAACACAAAACATATTTTTATAAATATGGTACGTACTGAATTCTCGCACCTTGTTTTATATATATATTTATATTTATAGCGTGTCTGAAAGCCCTTTTTAAAATTAAAAATAATTACATAAGGTCAAATTTGAATCCAACAAAATTCAAAACTGGTTTGGAATCACACACATCAAACTAAGCGTGAATTGAAAAAAGAAAACTCTTTAAACAACGAAGCGGCTGAAAAATTATTAATTTTAAAAAGTTATTAGCGACCTAAGTTATTAAACTAACACAATAATCTTATGTCGACTTGATAGTTGTAAGATGTTAAAGAGTTCACTTTTATGACATAATGATTTAAAAAAACCACAGCTATCGAAAAAAAATGAACTTCATTTTAAGCCTTATAATTTTAATTACTTTTTGACGTCAGAGTGGTGTCGTAACTTGTAAGCTATATAAATACAACTATTGATGTTTTATTAAAAATCAAACGTAATTTTTTTATCCAATGATTCATCGAGTTTACATAATAACTCGTTTAAAGCATACACGCGATCCATTGTCAAAGATTTATATGAATTTAATTTATTTTATTGAATTAAAATAGTACAATCTGTACTAGGGCATGCAATCCCGGACCATATTTGTGATCCCGGTATTCCGGGGTTGATCATTTACCATAATTTCACGTTTTTAACATATCAATAATTTGAATAAAAAAAATGCTGGTATTACAGCTAACGATAAGATTTTTTATTCTTAAATCTCAGTTTCTCAAGATTATTTCAAATAAAAAATATATCGCAAACATCTGCGTCCAAGATCTCAAACAAAAATTTTAAAAAATATTTCGCGCTCGTAAAAAAATGACTGCAACTTAATTTTGTATAAAATTATGAAAAAAACTGTCTACGACTGCTACAAAATATGAAAGGAAGTAAGGCCACAATTCATTTATTTATATTATATGTAGGTATTATACAAAAATATGTATATATTATATAATAACAAACTGAAACTATGTAAATTTAACATTTTCTAAAAAATACAACGTACTAAACTAATTAAGGTAAACTGTTCAACTCATTGTAAATCCAGCCTGGACATTTTTTTCTTATAAATAATTAATTTATACGTAAAATGTACTTATATAAAATGACAGTCTTAAAGTTGAATTTTGTTTAAGAAATCAATCAGATAATTTGTTTATTTTGGTTACATAACAATTTTTATATACCATTTACCTTGACAAAATAATCTGATGTAAACACGTTATGCTATAATATATTATATTACCGCCATACTCTGTCGTGATAAGTACGCATTATGTTTTTTTATTCATTTTTTAATTCAATTCACATTAAAAATGATACAGTTACTCAGTAGTAAAATTAACTTCGTGTTAAACTGTTTTTATGTGATCAACAAAAAAAGCTTTTTTATGAGAGCCAAATAAGTTGTTTATTCGTATCAATAAACAAATCAACCATTTTCTAAGAATTACTGCATGTAAACAAGATCAATAATATATGTAACAGGTAAATAAGTAAAGAAATATTACGCAATATTAAAGTTTTTTAAATAAGTCATTGTTAAATGGTATTTAAATAAACAATGTTTTACATAACAAGAACGCCATCACGCTCGATTGTATTACTTCCTATATAAATTGGTACTATTTACTTATCACACAATAATAATTATCGATCTTATTAATAATTTATTTATCTTATACTATTTAATTTCTGAGAAAACTATTTATCCGATACGCAATCGATTTTGGTTCCCATAAAAATAATAAATTATCACGCCGTATTAAATGATATAAGATGCATGCCAAAAGTTTTCCTTATACAGTTTTACTTGATTGATAAGAAGAGGTCAATGTCAGATTGCTCTGACCCTTTTTATTAAACACTTTTAAGCGATATATGTTAATTATTTTTTAAATATTCCTAAGTTTTCGTCTTGTTTTTTTTTCAAAATTGAACATTAAAAATAAATGAATATATAGAAAGGTATCTGACATACGAACAGTCAATTGTAGTAAAAGTTTGATACTTTCAAAACACCTAATTATTTCATCCTTAAAAAGCTCTTTAATTTTTTCAAATTTGAATTGCTTTATATGTAAGAAGAACCTACATTTACTTCGATTATTAGTCGTGCTTAAAAAATTACATACATAGAAATAAACTGGCAGAACGTACAACTAAATTTAAAGAATGATACGAAATAGCGAATTGTACGATATTTGAGCGCGTTTGTGTTTATTTACTAAAAATAAAACAATCAAAATGATTTTGGTTTTAAAAAAAATGTAAATTTCTGTTGTAAATTCTATTTAAAAGATATTTTTTGTTGGTTTGAGAAAGGTTCTTGCACAGTTAATATTATTTTGTGAATTACTCATAAAATAAAATAAATGCGTATATTTGATGATGGTTTATATTACGAATGTATACTTTAATTAAATATATGTTTTTACATCTAATGACCTATTTCATAGTTGGTTTTGACATTTTAACCTTCACCAAAATTTATTTGAACCGATCCTTCTTAGAAACCTGCTAGCTTGAGAAGTTTTCGCAGTAATCGTAAAGCAGTTGCGTACAAGATTTTATATAAAATAATTTTGCCACTTTTTTGAAAATCCTAAAAGGAATGTTTAAGCAACCACATTTTGATAAAGTGCTCAATTTGACATTTACTATATTTGGATCGCTAGTTTGCCCATTTCCAATGTTTAATATCAAATTTTATGAAGAATTATACTCAAAACGCAGATTTTGCTTTGTTCCTTAAACATTTTTTTCTACGGTGGGTTGAGTTTTTTTTTTTAATTATTTCTCTTATGAATCAAAAATTACACAAGCATTTATGTTTTATGCTGGGCAATCAAAGTTTATCAACGTAGCACTTTAGTGCGAGTGTAGAGTGCGGTTGAGTCATACTGTTTTTGAGTTTGTAGACCACTGCTCAATAGTTTCTTTTTATATATTTTTTGTATGTGGCTATACGTGTATCAAGTCTATCATTAAAAGATCTTCGATATATCAACAATTCAAATCAATGAATAATTCATTTGTTTTTCTGGTATCACTTCATGCAATGTTTTTCAGATTTCATTTTTTTTTTACAATCTTTCTTGTATACATAGTTTCGTTTAGATTCATACCTAATAAAATAAATGTTTTTCGTAAAAATATAAACTATTAACGGCTTTTGCAATATTTTTTTTGAATGAACACATTGCTTTGTAAAACATATTCTAACGGAATCATACCTAATGATTACCAATATATCCAATAAACAGCCAATATATATATAAAAACAATACAAAAAGGAAAAAGATTATGTTGATTCAGAATATTTCAATAAAACTTAGATTTTTTTCCTATAACGGCATCGTTTGAGTCGTATACCAATTCGTCAACTGCTCTGTTGACTTCTACACTAGCATCATCATCGTTTCATCTTCGTTTTGGCTGGATGACTGGTTAGACAGTAGAAATGATATTAATACTACGGATCATATCAGGTTTCATAAAATCATATCTTTTTGCTTCATTTAAGTTTCCAGCCATTTTAAATTAATCTTTTTTTACATTACATATTATGTTACTTGTCTCAAGTTCGACAAAACAAAAAACAAGACTCCTTACCTTTACAATAACATAAGTATTACTGGCTGTCTATTTGTGATCGATATTGTTAAACTGTGTGCTTGAGTACTATTTTTCATCAATTGAAAATCTTCAAACTAGTTGAATAATAAAATTTTCTACTGAATTTGATTCTTGTATCGACACCAATTCGCTATAAATATCCAAGCCATTACGGATTATCAAAAAATTCCGTATGATTATTCATAATGTTAAACATTAATTTTTATAGTATGTATTTTTAACCTTGAAATGAAGAATCGTATATTGAAGGAAGCTGATCCTTTTATATGCATAGATATATATATGATATAGTTGTAAAAATTAGCAAAATCACACAAAAAAATCTCTATTTAAGTATATTGTTATTGGAAACAATGACAAAACTAAAAAACAGTAAATCAATAGTAAATTCTTGTTTGTCACCAAACCGAAAACCAGTTACTATAAGCATACATACACAAAACGTACACAATCATTATTAACTTATTTACCATACTGATTTCAACCAAACTCGCGGCCTGAGCTACATGTACATTAGCTGTGTATTTACTGCTAATCAAAATTGTAAGCATGGAAACCATTTGTTCCTCTTTATCAAACGCCTAATAACAAATAATTTTTACGTTTTTCAAATAATTCGAAAGCTTTTTACGTATCTTCAATAATTAAATCGAATACTCAAGAGAACGTGAAAAATTATCGAATTCATTCAATTTTATGAATTATGAATAACTTTCAATTCAACATACAGGTAATGTTGTTAGCCGAAATAATCGTTCATTATACAAAAAACTTCATTAATCACTTATAAGATTAAGCTGTCTAGTTCTTGATGAAAATGTACTTTATTTATATGAGAAACATCTTTCTTTTTATTTCTAACTCTTAATCTAAAGTATTCCTCAACATTCCATATGTATATTATTAATTTTATTCGTATTTTCTTCAATCACTATATTTTTATAGTGTTTCAATTATTATTAAACAAACATGTGTGTTAATCAAGATATCAAATTTCCGTAAAATTACACGTGTCAAAATATTTTTACTTACTTATATAAATACCTACTATTTATACATAGAATATTTCTTTCTAATCCTTTTCTCAAATCTCGTTTAAAATAGATATTTAGGTAGTACCATTAAATTAAATCCAATGAAAAGCGCTTCGACAAATTATTCGTTGACAAGTCTGTTGTTATTATTTCTTGAAGTTGTTATAATTTGTTTCTGAAAATTATCACTCCGATGGTTATAGGTTATCATTACTATAATATTATCGGGAATTTTTCGCGCATAAAACACTGAATTGACATACAATATTTACATATGGCGTATACGGGTTTTTTTCAACCACATATATATATAATAGAAAAAATCCGCATAGAGATAAACACACATTTTAAAAAGAATTACCGATCCTTTTTTTGTGATGTAATGTATAAATAATCATGAATAAAAAATCCATTAGCCATCACCAGCGAAATGATATAAGAGACGTAAAAGTTTTGATTATATATTTTTGATTTTAGCTCTATCTCAACTCTAACTCGATATTATTCAAATCTGCCGGTGGTTACTCCTATATTTATGCATTTACATACAATCTAATTCCTCATAATATATTAAGTGATTATAATAATTCAGTCTTTAGTGAATACATTGTAGACTCATTGTTTTCTTAATCGTTATATTATGCCGTTCTTACAGACAATGTCCAATACTACAAAGTATCTAGCATGAATAATTCTGAGGATTTAGTGTAAAAGTTTGTAAGTCATATACAAATATTTACACATTTTAATTAACGAAAGCAGTGACAAAGTATGCATATAGGAAATACTTTACTCGATATAAAATACTATTAGTTAAGAATAATCTTTCTTTGTATACCTTATAATTTCAGAATTTTATTTAGACGATTGTGATTTATAGAAAAAATCAATCTTCGAGAAACTATTAACATATGCAATTGCATATTTAATTACTC
This sequence comes from Himalopsyche anomala, assembly GCA_031772345.1. NCBI lineage: Eukaryota > Metazoa > Arthropoda > Insecta > Trichoptera > Rhyacophilidae > Himalopsyche > Himalopsyche anomala. The sequence goes on along the minus strand of CM062821.1, from coordinate 18,584,674 downwards.
GATATAGGATAATAAGCACTCTGAAAATATTTTTAATCTTCATGCAAAACATAAGAGTAGGGAGGGGTGGAGAAGGATTTAGTTACTGTACAACTATTTTGCATCTACAAAAAGGTTTAATAATGTGATAATTCTAAATAAAACAAACCGTTTTTTATTGCGACTTGACTTAAGTATGTGTTAGTTCCTTGCTACATAATAATTATTAAATACTCAGGATATTTGTTAAGTTAACCCATCAAAGACAAGTATTTTAACAAATAACTGCATATCATTCCAACATGTAATTTTCGTAATTCTATAATGTAATTATTTTCTTACAGGATAGCGTTAGTCAGATTATATTTATCTAGAATATAAATATTATAAAAAAAGATTTTCTAAGCATACATATGACTTTTTTCTTTCAGATGATGTTTGAATAGGTTTTTGTTTTAATGTATTATCTAATTATAAAAAATCATTACCTGAAAAAATTGTAAATAATATCGACCCATATCCGCCAACGCTATAAAGTGCTAAATTATCAACACCAAGCATAAAGATTTTAAGAGTCTGTATGTTAAAATTATTATTACGCAGGAAATGAAAAATAGGTTTATGAAACTGCCACATGGATACTCAGTGGATGATACTTTATTTAAATTCAATCAAGAATAAGTGAATGAGGATAATACACCATGCTATGGTAAAACTGAATTTATATATCAATATTCATCTTTTTATCATATTCAGTATGAATATTTATTTTGTATTAGTAGGTAGGTTCCTTAGTCGTTTTAAAGAAAAAAATCAATAATAATATTAGTAAAGTAATAAAAAATACAATTTATCTTTATTTAACCTGTATGTGGTTAAGACCTACAACGATATATAAACATATTTATTTTATTTGCCTGAAAATGTCTCCTTTCGTAAAATATATTATTTATTTAAATACTTAATTATTAATGCCGTGTACTGAAAATTAACATCAAAATTATTAAAAACAAAAAAAAACTACACCAAACAGCGTAAGCGACATTTCTGAAGATAAACAAGAGCTGTTGGCGTCATTGGCAAAACACCGTTCCCGCCACTATCTTAAGAACTAAAGCAGTCAGGCAATTTAATTATAATATCACGATAGGCATTGACCAAATTGAGTAATTAAAAAAACAAAATTTTCTTCAAAAGTCTTCTGTAAAATTTATGAACTGTCAACTGCGCTTTTTTGCCAATTACGGATCGATATGTCAATAAAAACTACAAAATATTGTTTATTTTTCTAAATACAATCTGTCCAACCAAGAATTAACAGCATCTTCGTTCATTCCTCTTTTTCATACAAATCAACTCTAGCGGAATATTGTTTTTTTTCTGAACAATTTCATTCATTGACATTCTTAAGAAAATGTATGCTTCAAGGTGGCTTTTATAGAATTTAGTAATAAACAAGCGTTGTAGTCCATGACAACGATCCATCACTACTGTCAATGATGCATGTTCGTAGAACACTGATGATTCACATTTTCAAAAATTATGTTTTGTGTTCTAGTCTCTACAAATAAATTACGAAGAAAAACAAAATAAATATTTGTTGTATTACTGTGTTCACAGTTAGCACCTTGAAATCCATTATTTTTTGTCATATTAAATAAATGAATTGGTTTTTTTTTAAGTTTTCTCCAAAACTGTTTTTACGACCAGGGAAGGTAACGCTACGTAACTGAGCCTATATCGGCTAAAATATGATTTTTTTCATCTACATTTCAATGTTTTTTATGGTAATCCGGAGTTTTGAGAACAATGATGTTTTTACAATTTTAGATATTAAAAATCTTTTTGAGATAGACCAATTTAATTAAAACAAAATACGTACTAACGAAATAAACTAATTAAAAAGGGTCTCTACTTTCTTTACACTAAATACATTTTTCGTATTTGGTTTTTTAGTTGGTGTAACACAAATGTAATAATTGCGGCTATAGTCACGATTATTTATGATTTGTTCGATCAATCAGTGCATTTAAAAAAGATTATTTTGAAATTCATTGTCAAACATGAAACGAATGATTCAAAAAAAAAATTGTGTGCCTTTAATGAATTGAGTGCTAAATATCCTAAGTCAGAAATAAAAATATGTGTGGCTAGGTAATTCTGGCAATTATTTATATGAGACTTTTGTCATACTTTGGGATCATTATTACCAGCCTAGACATTTACGCTAAAATTTTATAATGTTTTTTTGTTTTGAACATAAAAAATGAAGAAAAGTTTATATGTTATTGGAAAATATTTAGGTTGTGGTCTAGTTATTAGTGCGTTTACTTATTTTATGATGTTTCTATTAAATCCCACCCATCCTTTGTACAATTCTGGTGTTAGAGCCTTAAGATTCTTCTAAGTGAACTACATTTGAAACCGATCCCTAATTCATTATTTTATCTATACCCTCTGCGAGAGTGAAAGTTTAGCGACTGACATTTAATCAGTTCTCTCTGAAGTCACACATTTAGAGACGCTCCGTTTTTGTTTATCTTGGGCGCTACAGTCTAGGGTAGGGGTGGGGAACCTTTTAATTTCTCAAGACCACATTCATTAATCTGATTCAAAATAATGCCGCAGTAAAGAAAATGTTGACACCCCCACTTTTTTCGACTGTCGAACATACAATGGGTTGATTACGCTCTTTTTCAAAACGCTTTCGTATATTTTTTTTAAATGGGGATAAGTTGATCAAGTCAAAAGACCGTAGGTTCTTCTCCACTGGTCTAGGGTAAACTTTAGCATTCTTTATGTTCTAATGCCAATAGTTGAACCCTGACACTCGAAAGATTAGTGACGCTTCATCCATCTAGCGAATTTACTCTCTTATTAGGCTCAAGACGGTGTATCATGTTACAGAAATCATTTCAAAAAAAGATAATGGAAAGGATAAATAAATAAAGGAATTTTGACCACTCGTGTTGGATCATTGAACTTGTGAAGAGGAAAGAGCGGGTGGATGAGATTCATGAACGGCGACTTGAAAGTGTCGTGCATATAAAATAATGTTATACCGGTGCACGAAGTATCAAAACAAACTTTGCCGGGTTATAAAACGGAACTCGTGCGCACGCCGCGTTATTTAAACGAAGCGCTCAGCCAAAGTCGCCGCATTCAAACAATGCCAAGCGAGCGCACTTATTTGAACTATTAAATAATTATCATAATTCAAAGCAATCTACTAAGTACACAAAATACGTTGATAATTTTTACAATAGCAAAACGATTAAATCTTTTACAATCCGCAGTCTCGTATCTCTTTGGCAATAAAGTAAACGTCGTCAGACAATATTGCCTCGGTTTTAATTACTGATATAATTAAATAATAAATTCTGTGATTTCTGCTCATACGGCACACTTAGCTTAACGACAGTGTTGAGTGAAAAAGGATACGGTTTAAAAGTGAACTTGAACGTGTGATACATTTTATTTATATATAATGCAATATGAATTTAAGCACTGCATTCTATAGTGATTTCAGTAAGCCACATCGCTTGTTTCGGAGTGTTTTTAATTATTGATTGAGTGATTGATACGTTTTCAAAATAAACATGATTTCAAGTAATCCTTCTTATCCAAACGAAGGGACGATAAACAAAAACAGGCAGTGGCCCCAGTGGCTAGCTGTGATATCAGGTGCGAAAGATCGATTTATTATTTCTCAATTTTAATCATCTCTATTGTTATCATGAAAATGTCATTCATAATTGAGTACTTCTTTTGTTGTTTTTTAAATTGTTCATCTTTATCAAACCATACACATATTTTGTTTGTAAATTCAATAATTTTCATAAGACGTATTTTTTTGTTCGATAAATTAATCATTCCGTAAATATTACACAAAATTCCTATATGCACTTTTCTATTTAATATTAATTAAGTTTATTTACATTCGTAATAATTTCGATTTAAAATATTGTAGTTTGATATATAATAATATGGTTCGTAGAACATATATTTTTATTAATATATAATAATAATTGTTGTTCAATACTGATAATCAATTGTAAATATTATTGTTTACATCCCTGGCCACAAGAATATGTTTTATTGTCACAAGCAAACAGTATCGCAGAACTTTTAGTCGCAGATCTATAAACACATAAGCAATTTAAGCACAGGGTAATTATTCATTTTTGGTGTCATTTTGTAGACTTAAAAATATATAATTTTAACGAATACAACACTTTTTTTATTTTCATACAATCGTTTATATTCAAGACAATGTTCGATAAAACATTTTTTAGGAAAGCTATCTTATCTCACTGATAACTTGCAATTAAAATTAATATAAACAATATGTCGTACTTACATTAAAGTATGTTTTTAAATACTTTATTGCTATACAACTATTTAAAAAAAAATGCAATTTTAACGAAGATAAGTCATCAATTAAGCAGTAAAACCAAACTCAATGATAGTGAATGTTTCTTGAATGACAAGTGTAGAGAAGGTATACTATCTGAATTTATTTAGCTGTGTTTGATGTAAATTAAACAAAAACAGCATAAGTAAATCATTTTAATTTTGTATTACCAGACATGAATAACGCTCTGATGACACATCGTTTACCTAAAGCGGCTTACAATATGTTAAAAAACCTGATACAAAACTGGTTTTGTACTGTAATAAAGGATACAATTCCTTCTGTAAATAAGAAACCAAAAAAAAGACTGGAATTCATTTGTCGAATTTTTTACTATTAAGAAACTAAGGACAATTTTTAAAACTATTTATTTTTATATATAAAACTGATAAAAACATTGTTTACGTTACATCAATTTTAAATTACTTCACATTTTAACTGTAACTTAAACTTCTTTTTCATTCTTATAAAATATTAAAATATTCATTTTGAATTTTTACTGAGAATTGAATGACGTAAAACTGAAAAATATCCAGTTTAAAAACATATTTGCAATGACTGCTAATATATTTTATATTCAAAAACACAAATTTTGTTTTTGTTTAAATGCAAATTGAATTAGCAACGTTTCTTGTATAATTTGAGTGGTTTTTAACGTGAAACAGCATTTTTCAGTATGTTGAGTCGATAGAACTGGCAAGTGCTTCTTATCATTTATATATTAAAGTTGATATATTATATACAGGGCAAGTATCTATATACATATAATATATAGATTCATAATATGTGAATATAATAAATGGAAACGAATGATACCTATATTATTTAAAAGTGTCAAGTGATTAAATTTATTAAGCACATACATTTAATTAATTATACTGCTATGTAAAATATATTTATCGTGACATTTGATGTACAATATATAACATAATACAATGCTTACAACTGCTAGCTGTTTCCATCCAAAATCGATTAATAAAAATAAATTATCGGGCGGTTTTTTGATTGTTTATAAATTGTATCAAGTTTGAAAACGTTATGCCCACTTAAAAAAAAAGTGATTTATTACTTTATATCTCGAAGTCCTTGAAAAATATATATTTTTGAATATATGTCGTTAATTTAAAAAAATATGCTTTTATAAATTCCTATGGAACCATAAAATTAATGAAAAATCTTTTTTTTTTGTTGGTATTATAACTGATTCTTGACAACGTTTTTTTTTTTAAATAAAGAGTATTATTATGTTAGGTAGAAAAAACCCATAGTTATTTCCTCGCTTATTTCAAGCTAATTTATACGTTTTTAAAACTTAATAAAAAATATAATATACTTGTTTTTGCATTTAAAATAAATGCAAGCTACATCATATAATTAAATTCTGTCAACATGTTTTTCAGGAAGTGATATAAAAAAATATTTAAAATAGGTATATTATTTTTTTTCCAAATTCAACTTTATATTATATTGTTTGTGTTTTAAATATAAAAAAATAATTATTTTTATCATATGCAAATATTCATGAATCAACTTAAAGCAAAATCGTCTTATCCAATATCATTGACCTTTTGGCATGACATATAAATAAACTGTAAACTAAATTCATAAAAAAGAAAACTGCAATATTACAAAGAACACCGATTTATATAAATCATTACGCCAATTCAAATTCACAATAAAATCAACGTGCCTAATTGAATAATTTTCAGAAGGAATCATTAAAATCTATTGATATTAATCACACTAACTACTTAAAAGAGCACAATGTAAGAACGTGACACTGTTATCAAGCAATTTAATTATACATAGCAGGTCAAGTGCATGTTTTTTTGAATAGCTAGGAAATTATACAAAAATTAATTGTTTTAAATAATCGTCACAATTCAAGGTTGCGTATTGATGAGTTCTTTATTAGAGTTTATTACATATATATACACATTTAAAAAAAACAACCTGTGTTTTTTGTGAATGTGAAAATTGTAATTGGGAAAATGTTGGCATTTAAGCGTCAATGCAGGCATTTCAAACTATTTTTACACCAAGGGTAGTATGTATATGTTAGAAATTAAGAAGGGCTGTGGAGTCAGGTAAAAAAAGACGTCTCCGACTCCAGCTTTGAATTAAAAAACAACTGCGACGATCATTTCATTTTAACTTGTATATACGAATACTATCAGATCATCTTTAGTCAGCGTAGTATGCAGTGAACTATTTTGGTTTAAATACACATCATTGAGTTTATATTTTTTAAATGGGTCAAATAAATGAGTTAAATGTTAAATAAGTCAAATAAAAAAAAAATATTATTTTTCTTAATAAAATATAATATTAAATACTGTATTTGAAGAAATAGGAAAATATAAGACCAAGAAAAAAATCCCCAGAAATAAATGAATTTCTCAGTTATTTATTGAGGGACATTTTGGCTTTTTGTAATAGTAAATATTTTGTCAAACGCGTTACGTGACATAATTTTAAATTAGCGTATGTTTTGCTTTGGGAGTTTTTCAGTATACAACCGAAGACGATAGTATATTTTTATATTAATAGGAGTCACAATAGATTGAGATGAAATATTTGTGCTGGCAATTTAACATGTTGCTTTAAAGCGTAATACGTTTTGAAAACATACTGATAAACTAACAATGGCTGGATACATAGTTGATACAAGTGTTATTAAAATTACGGTTTCGCTCAACGATTTAATTAATAATTGACAATAAATTTTGTAATTGATAGTACAAGATGTTTACATCAAGACCGGAATACCATATAAGTAATAAGTTTCACTTTCGAACTCTTTATCGATCAAATGCCACACGCATGAAATATTTTCAATATTTCGTCAAGTAATCAAAAGAAGCACTAATGCAACGTTATTTACAAAAGTAAGTTGTTTGCTCCAAACACATCTAAATAAAAAGATGTCGTTGATATCAATTCATAAAAAAATCAGAAGCATTATGTATATCATTTGAGCTCGTTGCTCACGAAAGTGTACATCAATAAAATACATACGCATACCTACTTACTATGTAAAAAAATATTATTCTTAGATAATCATACTGTTAATGATCCCACAGCAGACATATCGGTATATTGTCAAAGGAATTTAAGGAGAGAAATATTTCAAGTAATATTTTTTTACTGAAATGATAGCTAAAGTGTCACATTCGACTAACTACGTTTTTGGATGTCAATCTTCAATTGTGTCATATTATTCAGCACATAGTGTTTTTGTTAACACATACACCGTAATCAATAAAATACATGTAGTATCATTTTTGTGAAAGTTATTTTCTTTATTTTATAATATAAAATACTCTTGTCTTACATTGACGAAATCACAATGATTAATATGAATTAAATCTTTATTTTGACAGCAGCTACAATTTTTTTTTTTGTATTGTTGCCTGATAAAGGAACAAAGATATGAAACTCCGGAATTTTTACGATGATAAAATGATTTTTTTGACTATATTTTACACGCACAATGTCACATGAAAAAATCAGAAATTAGTTATAAAATAATATTTCCTGACATACAACCTCACTTTTAATTTTTTCTCGTAATTATATGAATTTAATAATTAGGTCGATAACTGTCTTTTATAGTTGGGTCAAACCTATTCTTTGACCATATCTGACTACCTTCTCAGGTCATTGATTTAATGGGCTGTTCCAGAGGACGTTACTAAAGGTCATTAACACTATAATTTCTAAAAAGTATTTTTCTAATACACATTAAGGTAACAGCGTATTAGCATATTTCTAAGAATGAGCGATTTCACTGGAAGTCAATTATGGATAAATGTTTTTGCATAAATCTTCACATCTAGAAATATATTTTAACGATAAGATTTCAATGTTACTGCAACACACGTCACGAAATAAATTGTATTCAAATTTATTTATTATTCACACTATTACAATGTTCATTATTGCTTACGTGTTCGTAGAATAAGACGTAGGCACAATGGCTCAATATGTATTTTCTTATATTTATATTAAAAATAAATATTAAGGTGTCCTTATAAACATTATATATTGGTTAGATATTTAATAATAAACTTTGATAACCGCTACAGTGCATAATAATGCCATTATTATTTTTTTAGGAATAACTGTTAATTCTCCATACGGTACCAATAGAAGAAAACTATATTCAAATCAATTGAAAATATTCATAAGAATTCATTTTACAATCATTTCTGGTAACCCTTGGTCTCGATTGTAAAATTATGCGAGACTATTTTTTATACGTAATTATTTACAGTAAGTTTCTATAGACCATGTAAGTTGATATTTTGATTACAAAAATAAGCTGATTTATATTTTCGTAACGGTTTGTGTCATTCCAACATTTAAAAAAAAGTAGCTAGACTAGTTTTGAGCTTGAAGGGGGTGTCTGAAAGGCCAGAACCCCATTATACAAAATTATGGTGGGCCGTAAAGGCCGTGCAGACAAAGGCGCACAAAACAAAAACGCACCGGACAAAGTCTAAATTCGTATGGGTCTGATATGAAATTACTACACATACAAATTAAGAATTACTCAGAATAAAAATAATATGCATGTTTCTTTATTATGAATACACAGTAATATCATATCATAAAATAAAAAATACTATAGAAATAATAAAAATAGGAGAAATAAATTCTTCGAAACAAGAGCGTAGAGGAAAACAAATAAAAAATCAAAAATTATATTCTAAATTTGCCTTTTGTCGTACGCGCTAAAATTACTGATATAACATATATCATCATATTATTTTACACGAGATGGTCAAAAGCAAAGACATACAGATGGAATTTATTTAAAAAAAAAACTAAAAAAATCATTACAAATTGATTCAATTGTTGTGTGCTTATAGAGAAATATTGTGATTCACAATGAATTCGTCGAATGTGCTGAGCGTTTTGTGACGTGGTTTTGTATTCGATGCCTTTGTATTGCTTAGCCTGAAGAAGCTGGATTTGTTAAAGGCGAACTTTAAAAATAAAGATTTTCTATGGAATGAAAACAGATTTACTAATAAAATGTCAGCTCACATTCTGAAGAATTTTAAGCTCTATGAATCTGCACCTATAGATTTTGCCTTTAGAACTTTGCTTCTGACTCCTTCATATTATACATATTAAGCTAAAAACCATAAAGATACGACACCGCGCGATCAGTGTAGAGAAGAGATATAAACTGACTTGTGATTATTTCATTGTTTTTGGATGTACCTACGAATTTTATTAATTCAACGACTTTTCATGATGCGTGTATTCTCTGATTTTACCAATTTATATGCGTTCATTAATGTTGAAAAGTAGTGCTCAAGAATCAGAAATAAATTTTCTTAGCCATTAAATCAGTATTTGTTGTTTAAAGAGCAAAATATTTTTTTTACACCTACACAGAAACGATATTCAAAATACTCCTCTTTCTAAACATAACTGTTAAATAAAAGAATCGCGAAGGAAATTCTCGGAACGTTAATCAACGATATATTAATAATTTAAATCTACTTTCCATTCATATTGTTTATATAATGCAATTAACAGCGACTTCGGATTTATCAATATATACATACATTTAAAGCTTATTGAACCTTCGAATAGGTTTATATATAAATAAGCAACCATAAAAACAAGATAATATGTTGATACCCGTTGCAAATGGTTATTACATTTCTCTCGTTTGTTTGAGAGACATTTTGTCATGTCTGATGATTTTACTAATCGACTATCTACATTTGGGTAAATATTCCAAAACATAAAAAGAATAATCAAGTGAAATTAAGCATGTCTAAGTACAATTTAATTTTTTAACTTTAAATAGCAACATAATGTATTTTGTAATTCTTATATTCTGCTTGAAGGTGAAATAATTACGTTTTTTTATGTCTTAGTCATGGATCATTTTCCTAGTGGAGTTAGCTGGTTTATAAATTAATCAGTCGATAAAATAATTCGGTAGCAGTAGGTTCTGTCCCAGCAAAAATAATTAAATGTGTAAAACTGCAAAAAATACACACAACTCAATGGGGAATAAAAACAATGTCACCATTTTTATTTTGTTATAGTTGTTGGTGTGGAAAGCCGGTGTATTGTATGCTTGCGATTTTTTTAATTATTTTAACAAAACCGGTGTCACAGTGGTTTTATAAAACTGTTGTGGTTGGTTGGCCTGGTTATTTGTGAATCAAAGGAATTAAAAAATTAATGCCAACAATGCTTTTCAGTTTAATGGGCTAAGCATTGCCTGCAATTTTGTGATATTCACTGGGCCAAACGCGCTAATTCAAATTGACTGATAAAATTAATTGGCTTACGATTTTTTTTCCTTTATTTTTAAATTTAATAAAGATATGGGTATTTATAGTTTAAAGTTCGCCAAATAAACAAATACAAATTTAAGATAACTAGTAAAATCTAAATACCAACAACAACGCATACACCTGGTTCTTATTGATTATTAATAATACCGTGTTAATATGCTTACGTCATTTATCATTTTTGGTACAGATTTATAAATAGTTATTTTACTGTGTTAGAGGTGTATTTAAAAATTGGAGTGTGTCCACCTTAAAATATCCGGCATACATGGAGTAAAATGGTTGGTAAAGTTACGTAGTTATCATCTACAAATAATGAATGACAATGTATTGAAGAAACACGAGAAGTTAACTTATAAACAATTGCATGGATGCCCCTTGTCAGACCGCAATTATAAATTTGTGTTGACCATATTGAGATTCGGAGTTTAATGGATGTATTTTCCTTATGATATAAAAATAGCTCTCGCGTTTGTGGCTTCTTTACGTAATATCACGCGGGAACTTTTTTCAATACATTTAACGAAAATGCCGAAATGGATTGATTGCTTATAGTAATTGCTACATCCATGAAATTTCAGTATTTTGTTCAATATTAAACAAAAATTATGGTTGAATGTATCTAGTTATTTGGAATATTTTTATGAATTATTGAAGATTATAGTGTTAATCTGCCTTTTCTGACTTCATCGATATTTGACCCCGTGAAACACGATAATATCAATAATAATTGAAACATAATACATTTTAAATGACAACGTAATTTGATCAGCAACCTTGCACATGACTTGGCAAGGTTTTTTGTTTTATATAAAAAAAAAATAGTCGACCCTGTCCCTTAGTGTTTTGCAAAAAAGGAAAATTGTAAATAGAGACAACTTCCTTCAACTGTTTCTAGAATCAAGACTAGATAATAAATAACATTATATTTATTTGGGGTAGGCGGAATTAATTTATTGTTTGGCACCTAACCTCAATAAATTCTGATTAAGTTTTACTCGATTTTAAATGTCAATCACTCTAAATCTGGATTCATATATCCATAATCTGATATAATGACCAAAATATAGTTTTCACATTTTCACATTTTTAAGTCCCAACAATCAGCTTAAAATTTATTTTTCTTCTTTCACTTTACAAATAAATAAAAATACTTATGTCCTAAAAACTATGTAGGACTGAAATAAATAAACCTTAATTATTCAAAAAATAATTAGATAGTTTATTACAATCTTATGAGCATTGTAAATATAAATAATTAAAATTAAGACTATTAAATAATATAACGACCATGTTCCCCTTATTCGTTTTGATTTCATTAAGCCTAAGATATATTTTGCTTTTAAATGTAAAAAATATTTATAAATTTGATATTGTTGTATTTCAGTTAACTATTTGGCTTTGAATTAATGTTTGAGAGCTTACTTAATCGTACGATACAGTAAAATCATTATCTCAGAACATATCTAATTAATAATTTCATAGCGAGCATGTGTCATAAAAGCATAATATGTGTTTATGAAAATCAGGGTGTTTATAATGCAATAATTATTATCTTCTATAAATAATTGTACAATTGCACACGTCTTTTTGAATATTAACCATATCCGACACATTTCCGCAATAAAGATTACTCGTGCAGTCGTGGACTTTAATTGGTTCAAAATGATAAAATCGAAGATACCTATGCGATATGTTTTATTTGTATTGTATAAGAGAGCATTGAATTTCTTAGATAATGATAAATTTTGTCTCATACAATAATTATTGAGAGCGCATCTCGATAATAATACATATATTGCTAACGAACATTTAGTTTTCAAAAGAAACTAGACCGACCGTTTTTTCGGATATCTTAGCGATTTATTTATTCGAGTTATTGGTATGTAAATTAATAACGTTTTGTGTTTTATGACATACTTTAGCTCTGACAAATGATTTTGTGGAAAGGATTGCATATTTTAATTTAACTGACACTTCACCTTTTTATAAGTTGAGCGTTGACAGATACGTTATTTAATAAACTCCTGCTGTTTGATTGTTATCATTACTAACTTAACCAAAGTTTCACCCAAACATGAAAGGTTTTTATGGTTGATTTGTTTTCTTATAACCGTTGCTAATTTATTTTTATTTTTTCTTTTCAACAGCTTCCTTCAGCTTTTTCTCAGCTGGAATTGTTTTCGGTTGGTCATCACCTTCGCTGGCCATATTACAGTCTCCAAACTCTCCTTTCGAAGTAACAAACGACCAGGCTTCATGGATCGCGTCATTCTTACCAATCGGATGCGCAATTGGTCCTATATTAGGATCATACCTCTCAAGATACCTTGGACCTAAACACTCGACAGTTATATCAGCAATTCCATATTTAGCTGGATTTGTACTGATTATATTTGCGAACAGCCCAACATGGCTGTACATATCGAGATTTTTATCCGGAGTTGGCGTTGGTTTTGGGCAGACCGCTACACCAATATATGTCGCAGAAATCGCTGAAAACCATAACAGAGGAGCATTGATGTCATTTTTTCTACTCTCTATGGGATTAGGAGCATTTTTTGTTTCGTGCGTTGGTCCGTACGTCTCAATAAGAGTTATGGCTGAAATATCGTCGCTGTTTCCTGTGATACTTTTAGCAACGATATTATTCATGCCAGATTCTCCATATTTTCTGACTCGATTGGGAAAAGAAAAGAAAGCGGAACAATCATTACAATGGCTGCGGCGACAAAAGAACCCGATTGTCATCGAAGAAGAAATGAAGATTATTAGAAAAATAGCTAATGATAACTTACCGTTTACCGAGTGCTGTAAACAGTTAAAAGAATTGCCAAACCCAAAAGCTTTAGCCATAATAAATGTTAGTTTTATCGCTCAGCAAGTGTGTGGCGCAGTTGTGATAATGTTTTATCAAGAACAAATATACGCAATAGCAGGTTCGCCAATATCACCTGCATTGGCCGTAATTGTGTCATCAGTGATAGGTAATATTGTAGGTGTTTTAGTTATGTTTTTTATCGATCGTTGGGGAAGAAGACCACTTATTTTGTTATCATCTTTCGGATGCGCTAGTGCGACAGGAATCTTAGGAACATATCTATACCTTTACGAGAAGCACATCCTTGATGATATGCTATATTTGGATTGGATTCCATTTATTATGTTAAACGCGTTGCAAATATTTTTTGCATTTGGCCTAAGTCCCGTTCCATCAACGCAACTAGGGGAAATGTTTTCGTCAAATGTTAAAGAACTCGCTTTTTGTATGCTATCTGTTTTGACTGCAGTGGAAGGTTTCGTAATGGTAAAGTTATACCAAGTAGTGAGTGACAATTTTGGTGTGGTCGCAGTTTTTTGGGGACTTTCTGGAATGACATTTACAATGTTTTTCATTTTGTACTTTATTACACCGGAAACAAAAGGGAAGAGTTTCTTAGAGATTCAAAATTTCCTGTCATCTCCGAAAGAAAAACCAGCAGAAGACATCAAATTGTAGGAAACTATCAATCGATACTATTTAAATGAAATTACATAACTATATCGTTTACATATATATATTCTTAGCTTGTTGATGCGTCTAGTCTAGACTAGTCTACTAAATAATTCAAATGCATATCGACTGTGTAAAGGATAAAGAACGTTACCCTAATATAACAAATTTTACAGGAGGCACAACAAACGTGTTATGATGATTTTGGGCCATAGGCAAACATTGAAGTGCATGGAGACTTAATATTAATTTAATACACTGTGGAAGAATAACCTTTTTTAAGTTTTTCCTGGTTACAGTTTTCTCAGCCCTTTCTTTTTTCAAACTTAAATGCTAAATTTAGATACTTATTCGGCATTTGAAGCTTACATTCTTTTGATAGAACATGTATCAAGCTCTATATATTGTGATTATCGAAGAAAGCTTTTTTGAAAAAAACTGTGAGTTACGTCCTTTTTCCTTTCCACTGTCGATATACAGAAAAGAATAACCATCATGTGATGTATAATAATATTCTGTAAACAACGTTGTAAATTTAGCTAAAATTTGAAAAGATTAAGAATATATTCTTTTAAATATATACGATTAATGAAATTAATAATGTTCGCAAATCTGTGATTTTACGAAGTAATTTTTTTACTTTGTAGTAATATATTTTAATTAAGCATGAATTTAAGAGGAATGCATATAACAAATGTAGTATAACAACAAAATATTTATTTGATTCGACGTTAATTAATATTATAAGCAGTGGCGGATTACGCCATAAGCGCATGAGGCGCACGCCTAAAATATATAAACCGATGGTCCATATTATACTTTAATTTAAGTTTTTAATATTTATTTTTATTCTACACTCAATTTGGCAACGTTTTTATGTTAACCGTCAACAGGGCCTACAAATTATTATGCGTTTGGGGCCTCCCGAGTGCTTAATCCGCCACTGGTTATAATTTTAGTGAATTTGACAATATTAGAGAAGACAACCAATGATGTATCATCATACTGATTTATCAATACTTGTAAAAACATTACTAGTGAAGGTATCTACACATTCCATAAAAAATAACAAAAAATGTGTCGTTTTTTAATATTATAAGAGATTTAACATTTATATATAGATTAAAAGTTTGATAAATTTCTCTTTGTTTTGAAACATATCTTTTACAGTTAAATACTTAATCTAAAGCAATAAAAAAATGTTAACATTGTTTTAAATACAACTGAAATACAATTATTTCATAAAAAACATGAATCCAATCATTTGTTATAGTCTATTTTTCTATATTTTTTATTTTACAGTATTTTACTTGGTTCAATGATTTTTCTTACTAAATATGTAACTTGAAAAAATCATTATGTGATTACATGCGTTTAACAAGTTTATATTTCTACCTATTTCACTGTAAAAC
The DNA here is from genome assembly GCA_031772345.1 of Himalopsyche anomala. Lineage (NCBI taxonomy): Eukaryota > Metazoa > Arthropoda > Insecta > Trichoptera > Rhyacophilidae > Himalopsyche > Himalopsyche anomala. The sequence goes on along the minus strand of CM062821.1, from coordinate 18,569,050 downwards.
ATTTAAGTTTATGAGTAATACAAATGTTAATTTATAAATTTCTACAAAAAATATTTAAAATAGGTATTACATTCTTATAGACTTTATCAAACAATAACCAAATTATTTTAACTTCATACAGGTTTACAAAAATCTATGTACTTAAATTACCATCAAAATTTTGTATACAATCAAGAAATAAAAGTAGATTTTTATTGTATTTTGTTATTATCTACATACAATCTAAAACAATTAATCAAAAAAAAAAGTTGTTACATTTTCAACTCTATTCATTTGTATTATTAAAACATACAGTGATACCTACATCAGTTTTCACAAACAATTTAAAATTTAAGTCATCTATTGAACACGCATTTCTTAAAAAGTAGTTATAAATATTTTCAATCACCTTCTAAGTACTGTATGTTGTAAAAATATTATTTAAAAAAAGCTGTTTTCTCTGTTATTTTTTTATGTTTTTTGAAATGATGCTAATTATACCATTATAATTAAAAGTAGCGAGATTGTGAATCTAATCATCCCACCTTAATAAATATTAATACGAATTTTAAATATAAGGCAATAATTTAGAATTTTAAAATAGAAATAAAGAAGCTCTTTTTCTAATACAATCTTTTATTTCCTAAGTTAAATGAAAAACCTGACAAATTTTGGGTAAAAAAATTGTAGGTCAACAACATAGCAAATTGTTAACATATATGAACAGGTGTTTTTTTAATGCAATTCACTGGCTGTAACGCTAGTAATAAAATATTAAAAATTATGTTATCAAAAACGAAAAAAGAAGTGCTTACTAGGTAAGTAAGCAGTGTATGCGTAAAGTTATTTGTGAAAAAGAAGAGTATATACATATTTTATTGATTTGTTTGTTAAGAAAGAAGAATATAGTAGTCAATTAATAATATTATAACTGAAAATTCAAATAAAATTGCTCTCAAACTTCTGAAGTAGTATAAAAGGTGGCAGTAAAAAAAATATTTTATAATTATTCAAGCATTTAATGCTCTATTTTTGAGATGTTCGATTATTCTGACATTAAAAAGTAGTGCATCAATTCGTTTAATTATTAAGAGAATCATATATAATAATGCATATTGTATTCTTTGGGAAAGTAAAAAAATATTTATTTTGTATTGCCATCTGTAGACCATCAGATAAACTACTTTCAGGATCAAAAAAATTATCAACAGATGGTACTTACGACAGTTTTAAATAATATTTTTGAAAACCAATACATACATAGCATATGTATTTAATAAGGACTGATTGCAAGGAATTACCTACGTATTGTTTTATTATTTTAATCTACCTACTGATGCGCTTAATTCAAACACAAAGGATGCAAAACGTTTTTGTTATTTTAGTAAAAACACAATATTCCTTTGTACTTCATTCCACTTTATTTAATATGTCAGGACCGGTTTCGCTCATTACGAGCATCGTCAACTGATAAGAAATATAATCTAACAATGCTATTTATACAAAAATGAACAGTCATAAACAACAATTGGCATTGAAAAGAAAATACCAATTACATTAAAAGTGATTCTAAAATAGCACAAAATTAAAATGTTTAACACATCTAACATATAATTAAAAAGTCATCTCAGATTAATAATCCCATTAACAATCTCATTCTAAATTTATTAATCTGAGATGACTTTTTAATTATATGTTAGAGGCAAAAATACATTGTTTTCACTACTGATACGCAAAATTGAAAACATTATTTCAAAACTTAGTTAAGTCATCGAAATATTTTTTACAGAAAAGAATAAATCTGTTAGGTAATCACAAATCTGTGGACAGGAGAAGTTGGTTGTGAACAACGTTCCCTCTAAGCTGCGCACGTGCGCGGCCACGCAGCAGTTAGGAAGCCCCCGCGCACTCATTCCGGGTTGGCGCGCTATACAAGACTTGTTGTTCAATGAATATTTTATCGGTCCGCGCACCTCCGCAGAGCCTTTGAAATTTCCGCGCAGCTAACCCTTCGGTTTAGAGGGAACGTTGGTTGTGAATGGTATTTTTTAAGATTAAAGTGTCCATGCTGACATTAGATATCCGCTTAAAGCCCACAAGAAGCCCTATAAAAGGTAAAGAGCGTTGCTTTGTCCTAGCGTAACTTGGACTGGCAAAATTACTGGTATTGAGAAATTGTTTTTGGTTAAAGCAATTCTTAGACATTATACATCCTACCTGGGTGCCCCAAATAGGCAATATAAAAATGGAAAAATCGTTCGAGGATATTTAGTATCTCCTGTCCGATTATATAAAACGTTTGGAGAAAATATTCTTTTTCTTTTCCTAGTGTAGTAGTTATGTCAGTACAGTCCTCCTGTACTTTCGTTTACGCGTCGAGACACTTCGTGTGCAAACGCAGTGTCTGCCAAACTGTGTGTCGCAAGTAGTTTCAGGGTGTGCTGCAAAGGAAGAAGCCTCAAAACTGTTCATTTTAATTAAGCAATACATTTAAAAAAAAACAATTTCAAAAACATCAAATAAATCTTTATAACGTTTGTACATAGTGGTCGACGCGACACAGGTATAAAGCGTTCGTAGAAATTAACTAAAAAAACGAGAGCTGTAACAGGTCACGAGCCGAGTACTACAAGGTTCTATGTGGACAGCTGTAGGAAAAAAGATATGGGCATTTGAAATTTTGAATGCTTGTATTTTTAAAATTGTAAATGTTTCCAAACTTCTAATTAATTACATATATCAATGATAGTACTGGCATGATATAACTATTAATAAAATATTGTTAAAAATAGTTCTTCATAGTTAATTAGAAATACCTAAACTTCTATTAGAACCTTGTCCACCTGAAAATCAAAGCAAACCGCCAGTGCTACACAGCACAGATGATTAAAAATACAGACGCTTTTTATATTAAAATAAAAAGAATTCCGTGGAAGATTATTAATGTGATCATTATTATTGGACAAAATATATAAAAAAATGTACGATAAATAGAAAAAGGATTTTTTATTTTCGTAATTTGTGATTGATATCATTAATGTAATAAGTTAATATTGTAAAATGTAATAATACCACACTGCAAGAATACAAAACATCATAATCAAATCAAATGCATTCTTTTCGCTAGAAAAATTATTACATCCTTTTTATTTGTTGATAAAATATATATTTTTTTACCTAGACTATGATTTTATTTATTCATATTAATAAGGTGCATTTTATTTTTTAATGCATTTTTATTTGGTGTGCCGCGAAACGAGTTCAATTGTCCAATAAAAAAGATTCACAAATAATTTAAGAGTTATGATCAAAACAGGGGTTTTTCGTCAATGACACGTACGTATTGATTTGAAAACTAGTTGAAGAAATTTTCACAAACATTATCGTAAAACATATTAATTTAGATCACCCTTATAATACGACCATTTTTTTATTTACGTTAGGGATGAAAAATAAAAGTGACACACATAGCGCTGAATTCTTTTTGTTTATGTCACTCATGCGCACATGAAAAATTTATATCATCATTCAATCAAATTTCATAGAAACACTGACAAAAACAACGCGCAGACCACGCTGTTGTAATATATGCAGCGTGTTTTTTTTAGAGCAGGAAAATTTTGAGATTGGGAATTTCATCGACTTAAACAGAACCAAGACTTTCTTGGTCGCATTGGTATCATAATAATATAAGCATGGAATAGTCTGCCAGATACTTTCAATAATTGTATCAACAACATAAAAAAATCCTCCTTACACTCCACGTCCATCACAAAAGTCCTTTTTCCATAATGAATCATATACATTCAAAGATGAAGAAAAAAGATACCAAAAATATCTGACATAAAACGTTTTGAAAATATTTGAAACAAAAAATTTCTAACGAAAACTAAAATTCATTTTTATTTTGTACCTTTACTGTAATTTTTCAACAGTATAACATTTTTTCTCATACGCTACACCTTTTATTTTAATGTATATTTAGATACGGCTTGTACTGGGAATAGTTTAAAATAAAATATTCGATACGTCAGGTACTTAGATTAAATTATTATTGCCATCTTTGATTTACGATATATGATATACATCCCCCTAGTTAAGGATTATAAAAAAGAGCAACTGCAATATAGGACAATGTATAAATTAAAATTAGATTTTTTTAAATAGATTAATTGACGTTTTTTTCAACAAAAATAATTTAAATCAAAAAATAATAGATGACCGATAAAGGTCGTCGATGTCAGCCAGAGAATTCATATGTATGTACATACTAGGGTTTGCAACATTGCTGAGTATGTATATATATTAAATCGATTTTATTTTCATGCCCCTTAAAACTAACTAACGAGTGTTTTGTCATAAATCCTCCTATCTCTGGAACAAAATATCTACATCACACTAAGAAAACACGTACACAATATGAAACGTGCTTTTTGTTCCAAAAGCCTTTTGGTGTAATTCTAGTGATAATCTTATTGTATGTGACGGTAAGCTTTTAAGCCAGCCTTCAATGTTTTTTATTGATAAAATTGACAAAATGCAGGGCGTGTTTAAAACCCTATTATTAATGTTTCTCCAATACGTAGTAATGTCATATTGTAAATATTTTCAATTTAAACTAACATCCCTTATTTTTTTCTAGACATTATAACTTTTCGTCCAAAACAACAAAAATTTGGAAACCAAAGTCACCAAAATATGTTGCGGTTCCTTCTACTTATCTGATTCTAAAAGCGGAGTGTACAGAAAGCGATTTAATGACCAGTCTGCCGTATTCTAACATCCCTACTCTTTTAAAAAATTAGAGGTTGAGCAACAAAGAAGCAAGCTGTTTTCGTAGAAAAGCCTTTGTTGAGTTAGGCTATAATTGGATTTCATATTGGATATCAATATGCTTTTAGGAAAAGATTAATTTCAATTCGTCAGTGAAAGTTTTTTGTTAACTGTTGTATTTATCAGATTTTTTGAGATATATAATACAGCGTGTATTTGGTGTGAGAAATAAGTAGTTTACATAGTAAATATTTGCTATGATTTTGCCATTCAGTCATAATAGAGTATATCGTTTGTGTATATTCCATATTGCAATATTGTATAAGCTGGTAAGTAAATATGAATGTACTATTTTCTTTTCATCTGAAACGAATTTCTGAAAAGACAATTTTCTCTAGTTGTCTTTAAGCACTATTTTATAACACAATCGTTACAGAAAAAATAAATGTCTATAAATGAGTCAAATTGTTCGGCAAGCCAATTGACGAGAAAGATTGTTTAATAAAAGACCTTGAACATAAGCCTGATGATTAAGTGATATAATTTTGGTGATATGGTATTGTGTTGTGAAAATCTTCACCTCATATGATTATGGAATATAAACATAACAAATTAAACGTAGGAACAATAACGTTTGAGAGTGCGAGAGAAAGTGCGAGCTTTGGGACAATTTCACGATTAACGATGATTTTCATTTTTTTGTGAGATTCGATTTACTGTTTTTTAGATACATACTTTACATTGTTTTTAATAGTTTTTAATTTTTCACGTCGCAGTAACCCATAAACAACGGTCCGGTTGACAGCGATTGATGTTGTAACCATTACTTTCCCTAAATAATCATTCAAGTCGGAATTATCTAGAACAGTGTTTCTCAACTTTTTTTGGAGCGTGGCCTCTTTTAAGTGTCTTTATTTTTCTGTGGCCCCCATACCCTTTTGTTTGTTTTTTAGCTCACCGAGGAATTTGAAATCCCCGATTAGGTATACTTTTTCCCAGAATATCTCCGAAACACCTTTTTGTTTTGAAAAACCCTGATCTAGAAAATTGCGAAAAAATATGTTGAAATATACTAAAATTGTTTAAACCAACTTTTTCTTTAGCTTTTTACGATAGTTGCATTACGAAGATCAATAAAATAGTGAAAAGTCTGATAAGGTACAACATACATACAAATTGAGTGGCATAGACATAAAATTTAGCCAAAAGAATATACTTAGGCAGAACTTCAATGTTGTTCCACAGAACCTGAATAAGTGTTCCGCAAAAATTCGGAATAAAATTATACCCAGTAACACATTTAAGCATCTTTTACTTCATATTAAAGGCGGGTGATGGTCAATCTTCACTGATGTCTATGACTTGAAATATCTTGGTACAGGCGGAATTTTTAAATAATTAAGTGCTTCATTTATGAATTTTTATATTTTACGTTTTAAAAATATTTTTCTGTGGATTTATCTATTTGTATTTTTAATATTATAAACCACCCAACTTTTAAAAAGGCTAAATGCGTTCCATCAAAATTTTCAGACTTGCAAATAGTATCATTGCAGAAGAAGTTTGGGAAACCTTTAATTTGATGGATATGAAATCAGCTTATTATTATTATTATCAATAAACTGAAACACGGACGATATATCAACCCCACGATACTAGTGCTTTCCCGAAAGTATTTCCAGAAAAAACAATCATGATAAATATTTTTTTTGCCAATCTGTGCAATTTCAAAACAAATTCGCATGTCCAGTATTGAAATTCAACATTTAAAAAAGAAAGGAAAGAAAAAACGGTCATTTCACTTTAGACACAAAGGACAGAACATTTGCAACAACTGCAGATCCCTACAATTAAACCTACATACGTCCATTTAAAATCAATGCAATTTTCAGTCGCCAATGTTTTTTTTTACAAAAATCGTACTCGAATGGCCAACTCAATGCCGAATGCGATGTTTTCTAAAACATAATTCATCGGAAAAAAAATAATATACAACTTCTATGATTTGTTTTTTTTAATTACATTTAAACGCGTTTAATTAAAATAAACCTAACAAAAATGTTTACTCTTCAGATGTTTAGATGAATTGATTGATTTAAAGATAAATAAAATGTGTACCTTTTATCATGAACGCATATTTTTTTAATTTGTGATATTAGAAAATATTTTAATTTTTCTACATAAAAAATGTCAAGAAATCAGATAAAAACAATACCTGTAAGTTTATTTTTTTACGTCATCGATAGCTTTCAAGTGTTTTTTTGTTGCTTAAGTTTGGTACATGGCAATTAACTGTCGCTTTATTATTAGTTCTATTCAGTCAAACACATTTTCGTTTGAAATCAATTATTTTTAGATTAGACTTAAAAGGTGTACCTTTTCGAAACTAGCAATTTTAATAGCAGATTTACAGTGATAGACATCCATCCAAGCTCTCTACTTGAAAGTTTTATTTTGTCTAAATAAAACTAAGGTCTTATTGAATATAAACTATATTTATAAAAGCCTTTTCTCTCTTAGCTACATCGTTAGACTCCAGCATCGCTCTTCTTGAATGCCTTTATTCTACGGAGTATAGGGTCTGCCCCTTCAACCTTTCTTTTGTGGTTGTATCGTCTGTTTAGTTGTATAGAATCCGTCACGCTCATAGATAAACTTTTTTGACTTGAAAAGAGTCTTTGCGATGGCCGATGAACGGAGTTGATGTATGATCTTTTCAGTATGAAGTTTGAGAAACTGCTTTACACACGATAAATAAACTAGTGGTATCAGTAAGGTAGCTAGTACTTAATTTATTTTAATGGCTGATCAAACTAATATACACCAAGATTATCCAAACAATTTAACCATATGATGGTCTTCAGAAAGACAGAAAAAGAAAAAATATTGATAATTTTATAAAGCACTAATAAGGGATCTTCAGCCACTATTAATTCCTGGGAAGCGAGACACAAGATTCTATCTTAAATCTGAAGAAGATCACCCGAATAGAAACCATAACACAGAAATTGGCAAACCGTGGAATTTTTACTGAACACGAACTGATTTCGTTCGCTTACAAAATATAATGTGCATATTTTTTACTCTACGATACTAAAAAATGTAAGGCAACAATTATTAGATTACGAATAAATGAATACAGCTTTTTACCGCGAAAGGTTTTCCCTCTCTTGCCATATAACTTTAAAATTTTGTTGGAAAAAGAACTACTATTTCAATCAATATTCGGTATACAAAACAAAAGTTTTAGATTTTTTTCCCGATGCAGAATCTTTACCTCTTATGGAGTATATTGATGGAACACTGGTAAACTATTAGTCGCACAGACTTTCTTTATTCACAAAGATAGCGAAAGAATGATACGGAGAATTTTTTACGGACACACTTGTTGTGGCGCCGCAAAACTATTTGATAGATAGCTTGATGATTTGTATTTGACAGTGACTCCTAAAACGCTTTAAAATAAAGCATAAGATCAGATTCATGTGACAACTCCAAAGACTTTTTTCAGTCATTCCATTTTAACTTATACATACATATGTACATATGTATACCATCAGATTATCTTTAGTCAGCCTAGCATGCACAACTATGAACTATTTGATAACATGATTAAATATTTGTTTAAAAATGGGTTTGAGTCGTCAGATTTTTCCAACTCTGAAACCGGAAAAAACCCTCGACAACACGTCTCTTGACTCAAACTCCACAGCCCTGTAGTTTTTACAGAATTTCCCGTCTTATGTCTTGCTCTCGAAAAGACATACTAAGTCATTCTCTGAAAAAGATTTTCCAATCGTGCATAACACTTTATCTTCAAGCTTGATGAGTGCTTCATTGTAGATGAAATCAATACAGTTCAAAGTATGTTAGAATTTACTCAATGCAAGCTATTCAAAACATCTTCTAATGTGCAGTCTTTTTTATTCTCTCAAGAGTCCCAAGTATATTTGGGCTTAAAGGTTCACAAAATAAGAGGACTACTTCAAAGAGTATAAAAAATTTCAATGACCAATCCTACATTGCAGCTTCCTGCAATGTTGCGATCCATGACATGTCATTCTCGAGTAGTCTCCTTGCCAGAAAATATTCACAGTACGTCAATCACGCTTAATCTCATGTCGAGTCAGGAGATATTTTGAGCTAGTTTTACCTGTGTCGTGTGCTACAACAGTATTTGGTAATTAAAATTATTGTTTTTTTTTGAGTATATAATTAGTTACGGCTAATGCCATCAAATCCGTCAACAATTGCACTTTGTTTGGGTCGGCTGAAAATATGCACTATTATACTTGCCCCAACAATAAAATTTTAAAAACAAAGCTAACATTTTTTAGACATCGAACAATCTTGTCATGTCGATCAGACATTATTGTAAATTTTGTTTTCTGGATGCACATCAAGATGTACGACTGTGAGTTTTCCGTTCAAGCTTTTGTTTATCGCGATTGTAGATTGGTAAGTTATTATTTGTCACATTTATATTATTTAATTTCTATCTCCTAAGCCACATTAACACGGTTCGAGTTGCTATGACAGCAGGTAATGGCAAACTTTCGAGGCGATATCCTTAATGCTGCTGACAGAAGTGTCAGAAATTTTACTTGAAAGTTATCAATTAGCTAATGTTAAAATAGTATATTTAATCTTGATGTGGTTACCAGAATTTTGTGTGAAAATTTCAGTATATGGCACTACTGTTTACCGTTTGTGAGTAGTTCTTGTGACGGACAGACAAATAGACTTTCTGTTATATATTTAAATATATATTATGTCGTATAACATCACATAACTTATAGCTTCTGATTATGAGTAAGGAATGGAAATTATAATATATGAATAATAAAATTTTGGAAAAGTCGGTAGGATTATGCTTAATTTACTTATAAGGACGAAAATTCAAGCAGTGACGTAGATAAAAACCACTTCAATATCTTTCAAAAAATTTAATGAATCTTTTAGAATGAATTTTTATTTTAAACTATTTATAAAATTAGTTTTCTCGTACTCGTCCTACATTATTTACAAATACTCACTTAAGTAGTTCTTTTATACATTGTAATTCTAAGACCTCATTTTAAATTATAATACTGAAAGTCTTGTTAATTTTTTTAAAATATAAATGAGCAAGTAGGTATGATTGATTCTGTATTGTTAATAATCTTACAATCAATCATTTCCAGTTATCGAGCTGTTAAAATAATTTTGGCATAAGAAGTTGTGTTATACCAAAATAATACATAAATTCAAGCGGATTTGATGGATGATTTTTTCACAATATAAATTACCATTCATTAACATAATTTCAAGATTTTTCTCTTAATTCTTATTAAGCATATAGCTTAGTTCATATTTTCTTCCAAGTGCAATGAAACATTCTTGTATTTATTAATTTTTCTCTAGTACCTTTCATTTCTCAGCGTAGGTACAACAGGAGAACAAAGGTACATACAAAATGAACAAGAAATATTTTTATTTTAATATTAGTAATGTTTTATAAATAAATATATACATATTTTGTTAAAATCATGTAGGCGTGTGACTATGTAAATTGAAAGGTTAGCTTTGAATGTTGAAAGCCTAAATAATATCATGCTTGTTATAAAATAATATATTTGTAGCCCACCCATATTATGGCAATAATATTTTTTACAATAAGACACATTCCACTTGTGTTGTAAAAAAAACAGAACATAAAATTATGTAAGTGTTGAAATATAAACGATACATCGTTTATGACAGGTATATTTCAATATCTTCTCACAAATAATATTATTTCAATGAAAAAAATATTATTTCTTCTTGAGTTAAAATATTATTATTTTGTCAAAGCTGTTTGGGTGTACACTTTAGTGTTACTAAATAAACGGTAAAACTAATAAGCAATGGTAATTTTTTTTATCTTAACTATGTCCGCTCCCAATGTGGATCATGTGGACTCCTAATGGGCTTATCTCAGCTAAGGTGGTTCTACGAAAACTTTTTATAACTCATTTGATCAGCCTGTTTTTTTTCAGAGGAAGTACGGATAAAAGGATCTGCCTCATTTGGAGGTATTACAAAATGTCCATTTGAAGGTATTTTCAAAAATCGCTAAACCTTACTTGAACTTCAATTACTACGCATTTATTTAAGAATAAGTAGGTAGGTATCTAGTTAACTGATTTCAATGTTTTAATATTATTTTTTTCGATAATTTGTTTTGAATATTTTTTAATAAACTTTTACATATTTACAATATGTATATGAGATGCCATTGTCTTGCGAAATATCTTTAATATTTGCATTCAAAATATTCATTCAAACTTTCAAACATGTTAAAATGTCTTTGTTTAAAAATTAACAATTGAATTTCATTACACTCTTATAATTTTAATGTGGGATACAAACAGTTGGCTACTTTCCATTAAATATTCACGTCCAAAGAGGTAATGACGTGTAGAAGTTAAGTAGGAATAATTAAAATATTCATAATATTCACCACAAAGGATTCACGCTTTTGTTAAAACTCATATTGCGCTGCTTGCACTACAATATGTAAGTTTTACGAATAATACCGTTTTTGAAATTCTAACAACTTAAAATGAGCATTTTTTACATATCTCGCGTAAGAGTTGAGTATGTTTTATTTGAAAAAAAAATCTTTCTAGATTGTATGTATATACATTAACTATGAGATATACAATTTAAAATAGTAGACTGGGGCTGGTTGCAACCTTTTTTTCTAACAAACTTAATCCAGTATTTATTTTATTTTCAGTAGTAAAAATAAAAATAGGAAATTCGAAGAGTGATTTTGATTTTTCATAAAAAAAAATCTATCACATCATTTGAGATAAATTAAAGAAGAACAAAAGAAAAAACGACATTAACTGGATGAGAAAATAAATTACCATAATATTACAAAAATTTATGCTTAAGATCATTAAATACAGTTTATTTTAGTAACGTTTCACCGTTATTTTTGCAACAAAGTAATTTAAGATTTCGACTGAAGATGCTTGGTGTAATTTCAATATTAAATTTGAATCGTTCAAATTATGTACATTCACACAGATTTTGTCACTAACGACCCGGGTTTCGGATGAACCTAATCTGACGCTTAGTAAATGAATGTTTCGTGTTTATATATTAAATAAATGTATCACCGAGCTTAAAGCCATTGCTGGCGAAAAGGATAAACCACAAATTTTGACTAACAACACGACACTTTAACACTAATTTACTATAGAGTTCAGCCAATCTTGCTGTACTAGCAATACGTTAGTGACAAAATCTGTGTGAATGTACATAATTTGAATGATTCAAATTTTTATTGATCGGTGTTATAAATAAACACATTTTAAATATTAAAACCTAAAATAAAGTTTTTTTTAACTTCTATTAAGTCACGCATTTAATGGCACTAAGGTGTTGTATTTTTCGTCATGCAAATGTAAAAAAATGTCACTTAATGTTTGAAACAATACGGATAAACCCTTTCATAGATGCTTTTCAACGTGAGAGTACTATTGGCTGTGAGTGAACTGGAAAGTTTAACAAATACTGTATCGCAAAATAGAAACACGATAAGTACGTATTATCGAATATCAACTTATCGGTTACGTTATGATATAACCTTACGTTATTCAAATATGATACGCCAATTATGGTTAAGAGCTATACGGGTGTACATAATACTAATTAATGCCCTCAGGATGATGATAGCGTGTAATTTTAGCTAACGTCTGGTGTCAACACCTTCGATAGTGGGTATCAGGAGCGTCTTTGAAACATTGTTTTTTTAATTTAATCATGGATATAAACGATGACATATATTCATTTTAAGAAATATTTTTAAAAAATTCTAACACCAAGCAAAGAATTTTATAACTAAAAAAATTCAATCATGGAGTTTCTTGAATCTTGTTTACGAAGACGACTACCCTCTGGTAACTAAATTTTTCTTAGTACCACTAATTCGTTTTGTTTTAGTTATCATGTCATTCTTTACGGAAATTTTAAATCAATATTGTCTTAAGCGATGGGACTGTTATGAGTTGAAAACGGACAGTTTATGATATACATATATTAAATTCATTATAACAATATCTAATTTTTTTAAAAGAAACGTAATTTTCATATGTAACCAAATCAAACTGAAATAATTACTTAAATAACATTCAGTATATAAAATATACATTCTTTTTTTATAATAAAAATCGTCTACATTATAATATTATGTTCTCTACATCAGGCAGGGATCGAATCCGTAAATTCACTTCCTACAAATTTTCCGTTAAAAAACCTATAAATTTTACTAATTTTGTTTCCATAAATATGCTCCATATTGGATGTGAACATAGTGTTTTTTAAAAAGATGTGCTATGGTATTTTTTTGTGTGTCAGATGAAAAAGATAACGTTTTTTTCGTTTTTAATTAATAGGCATTGGATGATGACTTTGAAATATTGTTTTGATTATCAATTATTATAAAATATACAATTTTATTGTATCAGATATTTTATTTTAATCATCTTTTATTTACATTTTAACATTATTACATTTTATAAATATGGAATAGGTTCTCATAATATGTAGGTTTTTCAAAAAATGCAGGTATTTTTAAATGTTTCTTCGTGGAAAGACAATATAACAGCTTAAAGTATTTTGTTTTGAGTTGTAAAAAATAACATGTCCGCCGGATCCGTCGAAAATCTTCTCTTAACGAAATTAAAATTATTTTTCTGCCAGCGGCTTAATAATTTTATCGAATTTTATTTATTTGCTTAAATTTAAGAGTTATAAGTAAATTATTTTATTAAATAAAGTTATTTTCATGGTAAGTATAGAATATTTTTTCTTCTATATCTCTTTTCTGAAATACGAACATATCATATTGACTGTTTGTTTTTATAAAACTTTTTAAAAAAATACTATAAAATTTTGAAAGGGTAAATTAGTTTCGAAAAGTTTTAATTGCATTAGAATAAAAAGATACTGGTTAACAACTGAAAGTAAGGAAAAGCCAACTTTTTTTGTTTGTTATGGTCGACTTTTCATTTTGCTAATAGTGATGAGTTATTTACACCAGTGGCAGCCAACCTTTCGGACCTCATGATTAATAAGTAATAAATTTTATAACGCCTAACATTTTAGTGCTGATTTACAGTATATTTTTTTAGTCATACAAAAGACACATTTTTGTTGCTAAAAATGCTACTGGATTTGACTTTTACCTATAATATTAAACATATTTCAAGTGTCTTATAAAACAGTATTTCATAACGTTATTCACAATGATGAACAAGCATATTTATAAATTAATTATGAGAATTGGAAACACAGCCATTATCTACCAAAGTTTACTTCGCGATAACTTTATTGAATGCCTCTGTTTGAGAGCAAAAACTAAGTACACTATTACTCATATGTTATTTTAATTTATACAGTTTATAAACATTTTTTTAGTGTATTTTTAAGATAAATCTCGCATAATTTTGTTTCGTTTCAAGAGAGTGGAAAGATTACTCCTTTGTTTTTATCTGCCGTGTGTTGTGGAAGATTGCCATAAAGTCCGTGCTCTTAAAGAAGTGTTTGGTGTCAATTTTCGTAATACCATAAAAATATAAATCAAATTTCTGATAAAAATGATTTTGTAAACAATTTGTGTTGAAAGACAACGATTTTTGCAAACTATCAGATCATAAACGTGATATTGTAACTACAATCACCTAACTACTTGTAGAACGGCTAATAATGAGATGTTTCACATTGCGAGCATATGTGGGCTTTTTTAGTACCTTCGCTTTCAATGTGAGAGCCTACGAACTCCTGATAGATATTATCTCAACAGAGAGTTTTCTTCATGATTTTCTTGCTACTAAATTTAAACATTGTAATAAAATCCATGCGTTGGAACGAAAATCTATTCTTCAATTGAAAAATGAAACTAGGATTCGAATTTGTAAGCACCGGGAGCGAACTCAGCGACGTTTACCACTTGACCACAGACTCGACAGCAAAATGCTAATTTCATTCTTGTGCCTTTTTTTAAATACAAAGATGGCAAAATCTCCATTGATTTTTTTCTTAAAATAATTAAGAAATAAATTAATAGGTTGTTAACTTTGTTTCAATGATTGGAGTAAAAATAAAAATTAAAGTGATTTATATCTTTTAGAATATAAAAAGTTAAATTAAAAACTGCATCACGACACAAATGGTTAAATAGTTAAGCTAAGCAAATTGTGTTTATTCATTTATTTTGGACTTTTATTTATTTATTTAGCAATTCTTTTATAAAACATAATTTACTTGAACAACGAGTGTCCTATTTTCGTAATTTCTGGATTTGTGATGGAAAGTTTTAGCTTGGGCCAGTTGGAGGATGTGATCTAAATTTTAAATAACACGTTTAATATTCCAGAATACTGTTCAGGCAGCAACGTAAAAGGAAATTATACGAGCGCAAGGTGTCGTTAAAACTTTTCATATACTTGTGTGTGTTTTTCTTTTATCAGAGCTGTAGGTATTTTAGCGTAATAACCTGGCTAAAAATTTTACACGATGTGAAATTGACAGTTAAGGAATTATTATTTTTGTTTGAAAAATGTGTACAATTTTTCAAGTTATGATCCAAAAGTACAATTTGTGTCTAGTAACAATAACAAATCATTTTAAAAGATAAAAATACTTAAACTTTGAAGGATATACAGCTTATTTGCGTTTTTATTTTTGTTTTTTGTGAAATAAATTCTTTGGATTTTGTTGTTCTTCTATGGTAGTGATAATGAGTTTTCGGTGAGTGTAACGGTGTACAGCTACATCTATGACTAAGAAATATAAAGTGATTTATTTGCAAGCATTCGTGTTATCGATACACTCCAATTGAATAGAACTTTTAAAATTCTGTCAAAAAAGGCGTTTCTTATTTTACTGTTCCTGTAATTGTTTACTAATACAAGTAAAACGTAGTCAGTAGAATGCTTAAACAGCGACTTAGTTGATTGATTCATCTTAATCAAAGCAACTTATTTTAATTTTAAAATTGTAATAAAGTTGACAAAATGAAATATGTACATTAATATTACATAATACTTGCTTTTTATACCTTTTGGTTTTTATACAACGTTCATAATATATAAGGATTGTTATATGTAAAAAAAGAGTGATAGTATTAATTTAATATTTATTATTAGGGGTCATTTCAAAATAATATTACTACAAAGTAAAATTCATGCCTACAACTGAGTCCAAGAATTGTCTCATTTATTCAATAAAATAAAGTACTATGTTTGTTGAAATATTAAACACTGAGGCATATTTTAAAATAATAACATGAAAGATAAAAGTAACTCTTTTTTAACACATTTTCAACATTTCTCGAACCCGCTTGAAACATTTAGGTAAATACAATTGTATCCTAAGACTTTGATCATACTTTCGTCATAAAAATGTTTCAGAATTAATAATATTTGAAAAAAATCTTATTTATTTTAATAAAGATAAAATGCAATTTTATAGTTTTCTTATTCTTTATAAAAAATTTATAATATTAATTCTTATTTTTTGGTTATAAATTACAACATAAAAGTCAGTGTTTTTTCATTTTCTACTAAAGAGGGGGTAAGAAACAAAAGTTGATAGTTATTATCATAAATTAGTTACTTTCATTAGGTGAGAGGTGCGGAAAATTCCAATGAAATAAATTCAACAACGGTGATTCGTCTATACTATTTACGAATGCTTCTTTTCTATAAATGACTTTATTAATTTCTACGCACTCCCTCAAAAACTTCATTACTCTATTGAACGCAATGTCAAATCATGCAACAACTTCATAGCTCATAAAAGTAAAGTTTATAGTAATTGGACTAGAAAAACTTTTTTCAAAATGTTTGTTTCCAATATAAACATGCATTTTAATATCCTACTCACTATTTTTCTCTTTTATTTCGTATATTGAACATACAATAATTTATTAACCCGTAATTGACGGCGCAGTTAAATTGTTACAATATTAATGTTTTTACACTTAACGCTTTACGAATGAAATAAAATATAACTAATTATCAATTTAATTATTCATAACGCCCACTATATAATGTTATATTATGTAATAAAGCTGTTATATTTTCCTACCACTATTTACAACTCTATGAGGATCAGACATCTGTGATTGATAAATAAGAAAAATATTTATATGATATTCTAAGCACAAATACACATAGCGAGGGCGTAAGTGATGTGAAGGGTTTTCAAGCTTTTTACTGACTTTTAACATTTCGCAACATTTAATTTGCTTACGAATTCTCAGAGGCGACGGAAATTAATGAGGCCGGCAACCTAAAGCCAACACGTTTTGGATTTACTCACAGGAAAGCTCAAATTGGCCTCTAAATAAATTTGTCATTTCACATTTTTTTAACTCTCAGTGTTGACAATCATTTTAAAATTAACATAACATTTTACAATAAAAATTGTTTTTATATTTCATTTTAAATTTTAAATTGCGGTAATATTAACAAAAATTGCAATCCCTCGTCGCTAAGTATTGTATTATTATATTCATAAACGTTAAATTCTTTATTTAATATTTTTGCAAGGAAAAACGAAGCCAGCTATTCTTTTGAATTATTTTTTTATACGCTGATAATTTAAACTAACTATGTGATCTTTGTATTTATTATGGATGCCATAGATGGCGTTAATAGGTAGATAAAGGTAGTTTAGTGAAATACTGTTGACAAACTTAATATTTTAAGTACATGCATTTCCTATTCTTCAAAAAAACATTCACACAAAAATAAACTCAATTTTATTCATTATATACCTGTCCAGTAAACTATATTGTACGATAATTGATATTGATATGGATGTCAATGTCATAATCATCATCAGCAATAATTTTCATATTGAAATTATCTTTGAAATTGCATTTAACACGTTTTTGCCTTAACCCATCGATACCATATACTATAAAACTTCTTTCACGATTAAAATAATTGAAATTTACAGTTTCACTTGCATTTGAATCGTTCAAATTATGTACATTCACACAACTTTTGTCACTAACGACCCGGGTTTTGCCTTTCGGCATCTTCAGGCGTTCAAGTGCACGAATGAACGTGATAAAACTTGTGTGAATGTACATAATTTGAACGATTCAAATTCAATTGTGAAATTCCACCAAGCACCTTCAGTCGAAATCTTAAATTATTGCAGTTTCACATTTAAATAAGAATATTCTATAATCATACAATGAAAATAATAAATGTTTGAAATGGAAAATTATTGTTCAAATAACACAACTTTATAGGTTTACTAATAAATCAATCAGCTAATTTTATCGTTATCTCTTTACTGCATTTATGTATGACAAAATAGCTTCGAACGTATTCAAGACGTAGTACATGTTCAAGGCAAGCAAGACATATATGTACATATTAAAAAAATATCGCTCATATTTGCACCCAAAAAGATGTTTTAAACAAAAAATAACTATTACTTGAAATATAACATAACTATGAAACAAAAGTTTTGTTTTACTGAAATTAGCAAATAAAATTGCAGATATAATAAAAAAACTATGTGTCTTTCGCAAATATTGAAGTATATCTCATAATAATTTCTTACCAGAAATTAACACTTAGCAATATTAAAAGATTCAAAATGTATTTCATTACATGGTTTATAATTCGAATATTACAAATTTGGTTTAACAGATTATTGCTTGTATGTGAAAGAAGAACACCATCAATTAATTCCTATTTTTTCTATTTTTATATCAAATGACTTAAGTTTAAATATCAATTTTTGATATTCTTGTTACCAGGAAACATGCTAGTAAGCTTTTGATCATTTGCTACTGTCATAATAAACAAAATTATAAATTTTAATGAAAGATTGATATGTTTCTCAAGCTTTTTCACTGTTATAAATTATATATTACAATATAAACAAATATAATTTTGGATTTCAAAAAATTCGGAAGAATAAAAAAAATATTTAAATTTGTAATAATTTTTTTACATCAATTAATTTAATTTCGGATGTTTAATTCATTTTATAAAACCACGCCCTAATTTAAGACACATTTACATCAAATAATACATTTATGAAGAGTTTTACATTTGCAAACTTTGTTTGATATTACATTGAGACTGCGCATGCGGCTGATATTCTAATCGAAATGCCTCCATATCGGGAAACATCGACGACAAAATAGGAAAACCGTTTCGTTGACAACAATCAGAGCGACATGCCCTGTTTCTGGTACCCTGGTGGCCAATTAGTACACAATCCAATCAGCTTTCCGCGTTCACATCGAAGACTACAGAAATCTGCTCATTTTTATGTTTTTTTCGTGTGAATGCTACGGTAAGTGCGTGTTAAAGGTAAATGATTTACGTTAATTGATATTGACTTGATAATAAGATTACAATGCGCATTATTTTTTTCTATTACGTAGAAATATAATGGGGTGTAGAAGTAATATTTATTTTCTGATAACTGTGATATTTAATAGACAAGACATGTTAGGTGGATGAATACTTGATAAATGTCATTTATTTATTACTTAGAAAAAAATTATAACCGTTTTTTTAATTGATACCATACATAGTCCCACTGTGAAAGATATAAAGTATAAAAGTACATCTCAACCGAATTTATTTTTGTAAGAATTTTTTTTCGTTGTATACATTAAACATATCATTTTTTGCATTACAACTTATGAAAGCCAAAGAACTATTTATTTGGAATTTTATTTAATTATTAACTTGATGAGAAAAAACATCTTAAACAATCATGTAAAAATTTTGAATATTAGTTTGTAAAATCTTTAATAAATATTGAAATAGTTAATATTCGGCTACACAATCTCTCTTCTGGAAAAGAGTATGCACAATATAGATAGGATCATTAGTTTTTTAATCGTTTTTTTAATGGTCTATGATAGGAAATGGGCGAAAAGGAATGTTAATATCATTGACACCATGACCTTGAACATATATAATGTATACATCGATTGAAAAATCAAGAGATTAAAAATGTTTGTATTAAGATTGCAATACCAGTTTTACCGACACCGGGATCCCGGTATGCGAAGTGTTTTTTAATACCGAAAAACTGGTTTAAAAATGCAAAGTATATGTATTTCGGTGTTCAAATTAACTTAATCCGGTTTTTGAATGTATAGAAACCATCACATGTCTTAAAAAAATGTTCGCGTCAAATTAAAAAAAACTTAAATTTGCTAAGAGTTGACAAGTTTTAGAAGCGATAAGCCTTACAATGATGTTATATGATTTTTATAAAATACGAAAGTTATTTATGAAAATCATTTTCAAAAATAGCCCGTTTATGATAATAATGTATTTTTTGATTACAGTATTTCATATTATGAAACACTGATATACCGACTTATTTACCCGGTATTTCGATCCAAATAGGCAAAACTTTTCTGCTTTGTTTTAACTTTTTTTGCAATACCAGTATTGATATTTGGAATACTTGTATTTATTATGATTACCGATTTTTATTAAATATATTTGTCCAGTGTTGCAATCCTTAAGCCGATCCGAATAAAACGAAACCCAACACCGTTGATAACTTTGATAGAGGAAAAAATATTTAACTCGATATAAATATTTTTATTTTTATATGAACTTGACTGCATTTTGGAATTACATACTATGAATTTACAAGGGGTGTGGTTATTTTAAATTTATTAATAAATCTACCATATGACACGAATAAATTCTGTTGATAGTTTTTTCACACGGTTAACGATGCAAAAAACGTTGCGGAAAACTCCATAAAAGAAAGGCGTAGAGCCGTAGTGGGTAGTGATGATACGAATCTTTATACCATGGAGGATGTAGACAATTTTTGTGGATTCAAACAGTAAGTTTTTTTATTTTTTAAATGTTGAGTACTTCTGGTGAAACGCACTGTATGTCCGAATTTAAATCAAACTTTGACTATGTTTTCACTGCAAACAATTTCTGCGTAATTCGAATATTTTCAATTTCGATTAATTTCTGTTTTCGTGTTTGTTTATACGAGTGGTCCGTATTTACCAAACAGAGATAAAATATGAGAGATTTTTATATAACAGCTTATTTTTTTTCGAAAAAAATGTCATTGTTAGTACAATGATAATTTAATCAATCAAAATAAATAAAAAGTATCTCATTTAATAAATAAAAAATATTTCGTTTTTTTTTGTCAACTGCTTAGTGAAATATTTCATTCTTCATAAAAATGAAATAATCATTAAAAACATCTTTTTACTCCAATACTAAATTAAGAAAAGGATGTGTTGTTGAATATTTTTCATTTATAAAAATTTGAAATTTTTTACACAAACTTGACGGTGAGAACAATATAAATAATTCATAAATATTTTTATTAATCCATTTTTTAAGTATTTGTTAAACAAAATATGGTAATTGATATATTTAAAAAAGAAAACGGAATCCTGCCATCAATCTTCTAGATAAAAATGGATTGTATAACGTTATAAATAATTAATCATGATTATTTATAACAATGGCGCCCTAGCATATTTTGAGCGAGATTGGTAAACCTATAAATTCACACCAGTATCAAGAATTATCGAAAATCAAATAAGTCTAGACACCCCTTCTCGATTATGTGATAGCGTCTGGTTTATGGGTATATTTATCTTGTTTTACCACTGTCCACCACGCCATGTTGTATAATTGGTGTAACAACTACAGATATCGGTAAATTTGATTGCAATTACAGATTCAAATTAACATTTGGAGTTATCTTATCGTTATTGGTAAGCATTGTCTGAGCTAAGGGTAATTTGTTACATACATGCCCTTATTCAAATAATTCATGACGCAAACATTATTTAAGAAGAGCAAACGTTAGTAAAAATAATACAAAATAATAATTTTAAAATGAAACTCTATTAATGTTTTTTATTTTAAAATTGAGAAAGACTAGATGAATCGTCTGTAAAGGTATTTAAAAATAACCTTTAAACTCATTATGAAAGTAGCTTCATTTTTTTTTTCGAGTTTTGAGGAGTGTAGGAGAACTTAGGCGTTTCAAATGGTCGCGAACGATCAAATTCGATAACTTTAATCTCTCAAAAATCTCACAATTTGTAATTTGCTGGTTTGCATCAATTAATGCCTTTATTATGTCTTCATCAGTTTCAACTGGCCTTCCAAAACGTAGTGCATCTTCAACATAAAAATTGCCGGATCGAAATTTTGCAAACCAGTTTCGGCACTCATTTTGTAAATTAATACATCTTCTCCATACACATAGGATAATTTATTTCTTGCTTGAATAGCATTTTTACTTTGTCGATAGTAAAAAAGTAAAATATGCTGCTTTTCACTTTTCATACTTGAAAAGGTATCAACCAAAAACTATTACGTAGAACCAATCAAACTTTTTCACAAGCTTTGTTGTATCAGCTTACAAAATATGCATATGATTATTTGGCTTTGAAAAAATACAGTTTTTCTAATAAATAAGCAAAGTCTTCTATCGGGAAAACACGAAACTGCTTTCCGGACAGCCTGATGGGTACTTTTCGTACTTATTTCACTTTTTATTTTTTATTGCAGATTAGGAGTATTCATTTATATGAGGTCTCAAAATTTTCAATTATAGAAGAACGTATTTCATTTATAAGTTGTATCATTATTTATTGTCGAGTCTACGACACAACGGTCAACGTCGTTGGCATCTGTCCCAGACCTCACGGGTTTGAATACTTGTATAAACAGCATTTTTTCAATCGATTCATCAATTTCCGTTTGAAGGCATAGATTTGTTTGATGTATAAAAAATCTTTTCCACCATTTCAATTCTAAAATAACGTGAATAGAGTGATAAGCCAACTATTATTCCTGTCGTAACTCTGTTCTTTCTATCCCTACACTTATTGAAAAGAATAGGTTGAGCAACTGATTAACAAACAGTTCTCGTAGAAAAACTTCTGATAAGATACCTTCATATATTCTACACTTCGGGAGTGGACATGGATTTAAAATCATTATTTTAAATTCTTTGATTTTTCTTTCAAACAATTTATTGTTTGTCTCACGTTGTTAATTTAGTATTTAAAAACTTTTATCGTTTTATATTTAACCATTTGACTATGCTCAAGATTATCAAAACTTTAATAAATAATCTGGTCAAAGTAGTTTTTTTATACAGTTAATTTTCATCTTATTTCATAAATATTTAGCTCATATTGCAAAATACCCAATATCAAATTAGAGTACCACCGTTTTTATTTTAAAGATTTATACACCAATTATTGGATATTAGTTTCGTCAAAAAATCGAAAAAAAAAATATGCGGTAATTACTTTTGATTAAAAAGAATAAGTTTACTCACCTTCCCAATTAGTAGTGTTCTAATAACTTTTACATCAAAGGTGTAGCGAGATAAAGCTGAATGAAGAAAAATCCTGCATCAAATTTATCATTTTCCAAGGCAAAATACCTAGTCTCATTAAAAATTAGTTCAAGCCATATTTAAGAATAATTAAAGCCGTATACGAATTAATATTAAAAAGAATTTTATCTTATCTCATTAAATAAATTTAAATTTGTATTAATGTTAGTACATTCAACGAGATCATTAAACGTTTGATGATCAGGTAGACAGACGTGTTATGAAAATGAACGCCATTTAAAGACTATTTACATTTCACTTTATATCACTTTTTGATATATATATATACATTTGTATTTTTTTGACACAGTTAATATTGCCTACTTAACGACTTAAGCAATATATGCATACATTTTTGTCATAATAATAAGTTCATTTCGTTTCAATAGATTCTATTTAAAAATTAAGAATGTTCAATCATTTTCTGCATTACATAAATATCTTACGGAACTTCTGAATAAAACTTCAGTTACAATAAGCGGTTTTAAAACTTCAATTGAAATTTTACTGCAAGAAAAATAAAATAACTGAAAATCCGCAACGTCATAGAAGTCGGTTTCTTACTGCCCGCAATATTTCATTTGGTATATTTGAAAGAGTTGTGACACCAATTTCGATTCGATTGTCAAAATAATAAAGACACACTTAATAATCTATGAAAATATATTTTAATTATATAAATAACTCAAAGATTGTAATTGGGAATTTTAAGCGATTATTAATATTATATATATTGAGACATTTTTAAACTAATTAAAAACAAATACATTACATAAACAAGTGTAATAATATGGTTTTAAAAACCATTAAATTCTGTTAAATATCTTTTGATTTAGTTTTATTATAAAACTACAGTTTTTGAAACACAATGAATTAACCTACATGAATAACTCTTTAAAGATGTTGTTTTTATTCCAGTCATATCACTAAGGCACTCTTAGGCTATCATATTATTATTTTTACTGTCACAGAGCTACTGCGGACAAAATAAAGAATGATCGAGCCAATTTTACAAATGGTTAGGTATGTATTTAAAATCACAACCGAGATGAGTATAATGTTTCATTCATACAACAAATCGGAAAGCTCGCTTAGGAACGTAAAGGTTTTTCTAACACTAGACATTATTCACTGGGCATGGTACGACTTCTATTGTAATAGATGTGCTTACATTAGTTGACGTATTTGTAAGTTTTTTTAAACTTACCTACACATATTTTTTATTTTAAACATCGTTTCACAATATTGTTTCATAACATAAATTAATTTTACTGTTTCGTGTAAGTTTTGATGCTGGGTACGCAGAGATAAATAAACGAAAAAAAAAACTTTTTATTTATAAAAGATTAACTATTTATTTTGATTCACGAGAATAAATTGTAAAATAATGTGAAATTAAAAAAAACTACTTTTTACGGTGCTATTGAAGAGTTCATCCATAATCGATCTCGTGGATCCTTTAATATTCTCGAATATATTCAACCGATTCACATTATGCCAAAATCTTATGTTAAAAAATTATAATGTTGGTATTTATCTTCATCTTAATTTAAAAAACCTAATATTACCAAATCATGTATGTTTTTTATTTTGTCTTAATTAGAACAAGAAATCAATCTTATTAAAAACTATATAAAAACAAATGTGGTATTTATTTTAAAAAAACATTAGTATCGTTAGAGTAAATTTAGAAAAATATAGCACACATGGTATCATATACGATACATAATATAATAATATATCATTTGAGTTCAACGAAACATTAAAAAACTTGATACAATTATTCGTCGGTTGTCTTTTCTGAAATAGACTAAGATTTGCTCCGTAAACAGGTTTGACCGTAAAAGGTTTAGCAAGTGACCGCACACGCTTGGACAAGCAGAGTGGAAAAAAGAAAACCCCTGGAGTATATTTTCCGTCAGAAACGCGATTTCTTTTACGACCAGTTTATACTACTAGAAGACTTTTTTACATTTTCTTTTTGATTTTTATGAGCGTTTCTACAAATCCAATGATTTTTAATTACTTAGCAAATGTTTTGTTAGCAGACATAAATTTTTGTTTTAATTTCTTGCTAGGTTTCAAATGAATTTCTTAACAAAAAATACAATTTATATGTCTAAATTAACGGTTAGGAAAATTCATTTTATCTTTTTTTTCATGTTGAAAAGCTACATAATCCAATGTTATGTGCAGTATTTAGTTATTTTCCTTATTAGTCTTAAAATAACGAAAATGAATTTTAAATATCAAAAATATATTATTGAAAATAGTTTGTAATATTAACATTGAGGGAATAATAATAGACCTGAGGTAAATACTTAAAAAGCCTAGTTCTTCTCATAATAAAAACTATGTACATAAATAAATTATTAATTTAAAAAAAAGAGCGTTTCCTTGTAGTTAAATAATAGTAGCACTTATGTGAAGTTTATTCATATTTTAACAAAGGTTCTTTGTGTAAACCCATGTATTGAATTTAAAAACACTTGACGTTCTGTAACTGTAGTCGTAATATACCTGACGACTCTGACTGTTAGATTATTCATCATAGAATTATACGCGACAAGAACATTTTAAAATTCTAGTGTAAAACGATTTTTCAAATCATCGCTTTTTAAAAACGTTGTCAATACTTCCCAGTGCAAAATATGTAAACTACTATTCAAGTAATGCACATTTGAATAATCTTCATGTTTGCATAGCATTTTGATGGCAAGCTAGGAAAACAATGCTTGTCGGAAACTGTGCTCAGATTATTCCCCAATGTATATTTTACCATAAGAGTGTGAAATGCTTGACACTTCAATGCAGTCTACATTTGTATTTAATTCTTATGTATTTATTTAGGAAATGAGCAAAGTTCAGAGAAACCAAATTCTGCAGGAATCAAATAAAAAAATGTTTTGATGTAATAAAAACAAATGAGCCCTCGAGAGGTGAAGTGTGCCAACTAGTGAAATGGTAAAACTTTTTTCATTTAAGTACAATCACGTCTTTACTTGGTGTTTTGGTGTATTAAATATTTTTATTTTACGGAGATAACACTATTTAAATGTTTTTTACCTGAGGTTATTTTACATTTACAATACAAGTCGTGTACAATATTACAACGAATCTATTTTTTTTCTAAAATACCTCTAATGAGCCCAATTTAATATGTGTAAATTAATAATTTGAAATAAGCATATTTTTAATGTTTAAATTTCAATGTAGGTTTACTAGCATTATCTTTTAATATAAGATACAGCCCTAATGATATAATTGAAATAATATCAACATTTTTTTTTTTGTGCAACCTAATCTGTGCGACTCTTTTTTGAGGTGATTGAATTAAAATATTTATTAATTTAGAAAAAAATGTGTTTTTCATTAATGAAAAAGGTGTTTTTGAATCAAAATAACTCATTACGCATTATGGTTTAAATATATATCTTAACACTGATACGAATTTTGGACAGAACACATGTATGATCTGTTGTTTAAAGTAATTGGTGTCAAACTTCTTGAGTGACTGTGTTTTGAGCGATTACCAAGAAAATAGGATCTCACCCCAATCTTAGTAGTTAACCTTGTATTATTTCAAGCAAGTAGGTATTGATTGACCCAGAAAAAGTAATATTTTTCTTTGACATATCGAAAAATATTGTAAATGAAAGACTATTTTCCAAATTTTAAAATCATTCGTACTTAAAAAAGCATTGTGATAGTAAGATTGTCTGAGGATGCCTCTGAAAGAGGTAAACACAGTCTGTAGTACAATATGCAGAATAATCTAAGTTATTTTAAATCTAATAATATTTTCCAAACAAAAAAATACCTAATAAATTATATAAATGTTGCATAAATTTCATTTCTTTTCATGACAATTTTTAACGATTGTTAAAATATATTTTTTATAGTACACTGTACCATAAAAAAGAAGAATGATTGTATTTGGACAAATCTTAGTGCACGTTTGATAATAAAAAATAAATACAATTACTTGTTTTCTAAATTTGTTGTATTCTTTCGTTTGTATATCCGGTAGAGCAGAGCTTTTTGTTGAAGTCTCCGGATATCCTTTTCTGCAATATTTCATCGTTGAAAAGGAAAATTCATGCATTCATATTTATTTAATATTATATTGTCAGAAACTACTCTACAATCGTTGACTTTAAATAAAGACAGACATAAATTTTGTTGCTGAATCTTATTTTTATTGTTGAAAGTTTTGAATAAATATTAGTTTCCGTGAAATATAGCTATATATCAAATAATTTTGTTTGTTTTATATCAACAAGTGTTCAAATTTGTTATATTGATGAGAATGTTCTGTTTGATAAATAAACAATATTTGCTTTTGTAAAAACATCTAAAAACTATGTTTTGTGAATAAATTGACCGTATTTTAAGAAAAATGGGCTCCGTTATAGTAAATATATCATGACATAAACATGAAACAAACTGTAAGAAAATAACCCAAGTTGGTCCAACCCGTGGTCGGATCAGTCGGTCACGAATACTCTGGTTACGACGTCAAATTGTGCTCGATTAGAGCAACAAGTAGATTTTGGAAACGACATATATAAATTTTAAAGCAATAATTCCATGGTTTGTCAAATTTGCCAAGACATTCCTAACAACAATTTGAATTTTGCGTTACAGAAACATTGGGTAGCAACTCTAGCCTTATCTTTCTATCCATATATTCTTTTCAAAAATATGTATTGAGCAACTGAGTAACAAACAATTTTCGCAAAAACACTTTTGTTGAAATGATTTTCATAAGGTATATGGTACGCTCCATACTGGGAGCGGATATGGTTTAAAAATGGATATTGTGTAGTTACCAAAAAAATTGCAAAACGGAAGTTAAAAAAATATTTTTCTATTGGTTCGATATTTACTACAAAATTCTTATATTTGATTGTGTTTCTTGGTCAGAGTCTCGGGAATATTAACAACATCATCTACAAAAATGTTTTTTTTCAAAATGATTATTTTTCTTTTTTTATATTCAAAAAAGTTAAATTAAAAAGATATATGTATGGGTAGTCCTCGAATTACGACCGAGATAAGTTCCTGAGCTTTGGTCGTATGTCGAATTTCATACAAAATATGTATTTCGTCTCTGCACATCAAATCGATATGATATGTAACGATTTTACGAAAACTAGCTAAAAATACAGTATCATTATTAAATTCTGTTAATCTGACACTAGTATTGCCTAGTTAACAAATTTGAATTATTTTTAATTGAAATATTTTGACAGCTAGTATTAAAAATGGTTTGAAACCGCTATAAAATGCCATTTTCTTGTTCAAAATAGTAAATATTTGCAATACATGTATACTGAATAAAATATTTTTTCTCTAATTTGTGCATAAATAGAAGTTCACTTTTAGGGTGTTCACTGTCAATACTTGGTGGAAAGGCATTATATTAAGAAAGGAATCACTTTTAATGTAATAAAACTTATAAAAACAAGAATTGGAATATAATTGGTAATTTCTTTTCTTCTCAACGCCAATTGTTGTTTACAACATTTCATTTTTGTATAAATAGCATTGTTAAATTATATATCAGTTGACAATGCTCGCAATGAGTGAAACCGGTCCTGACCTATTAAATAAAGTGGAATGAAGTACAAAGGAATAAAATAAATAGAAGTGTTATTTTTTCGATTCGTTTTTTTTTAAACAGTTTTTATCGATTATCTCAGAATGTACCCGGAGTCACATATATCACATTTAATGTGCATTGACGATGTATTAAAATAAATCACTTTTATGTTATTTTTTTATTGTTAAATTTGTATATATAAGCAAAATTATTTGTATATATATGTATTGCATCATCGTTGTAAAGTCATCTTACTTTACGCATGCCCTGTGGTTTCCGTGATGCAATTCATTTCTTTTTTAAATACAATTTTTTTGGTCGTAAGTGCGAATCGTCGTAAGTCGGGGACTACCTCTGTCATAATTTTTTTAATAACATTTATATACATGCATTTGATTTTATTTTACTTTTGAATGGGTAGTACTAAGTATCGACACGGAAAAAATAATATAGTAAACAATATAAAAAATTGAGAGATAGGTTATTTAAATTTAAACAAATTAATTAAGTATATGAAATATAACTTGAAAAAACACCATTGAATTTGGGACGATGTTGACACACGTTGATCGTTTTTATATGTACATGTTTGAATGATGGTGCTGACAGTTGTAACAGCTTAGAAACATAGAAGAATTTTTAACTTCAATAACTGTGAAAAACCAGCAAAGAAATTTGTGCATTTGTGTTTAAAAAACATTATTTCAATTTCTTTCAATGTGATATTTCGATTTCGTGTAAAAAGAAGACCGGGTACATAATTTTAATTATTTAATAAAAACATTACCCCGCAATTGCATAGTTACGTAATTTTGAATTACATCTTGGTAAGCTATAATAAAAATCATTTTTTTGACGATTATCTGTGATTCATGAAAATCCGACCATTGCCATCGTAGTGTCCAATAACAAATTTAAATTTTATTTTAAGCTGACCATTAATTTTTCCTTCCAATTGCGTCAATTCATAAATCACGCGGGTAAATCATTGTTAAATCGACATCGATAGAGAAAACAGTTTTTCTATACCGTATCACAGTGTTTGCCAAACTGTGTGCTGCAAGAAGTCTCAGGTGTGCCATGAAGGAAGAAGCTTAAGAAATGTTCATTTCAAGTAATGCCTATTCATTTAAATTTTCTTTGATTATGAAGAAATTCAATATCTACATATTCAATTAAACATTTGTCACGTTCGTACATAGTTGTCAACGCAACACATTTTCCACATTTCTTTTTTTACGCACTTTTATTTGGTGTGCCGCGAATCAAGTCCCATTCACCAGTGTGCCGTGAAGTAAAAAAGTTTGGCAGACACTGCCGTATCACAATGTGAAGCATATGGTTTTCCAATGTTTTAATTTAACGGATCTTATTTGAATAAGTAGTTAGCTTATTACTCTCTCAATATACTATTTAAAAATCAGATAGCGTATGTGTAAGTGGACATGACAATATAATTTACAATTATTTTATTTATCCATTAATTTATCGATTGAAGAATTAACTTATCATAAAATATTATTTTATAGTTTTCTTGTCTTGTAAAATAATTAATCATGCTAATAGTATAAATAATAAAAGATTTTTAGTACTTTTTCCACTTAAAATTTTATTTGGTCAGGACCGGTTTCGCTCCTCAAGAGCATTATCAACTGATAAGGAAAATAAATTAAACAGTGCTATTTATACAAGTTAAATTGAAATAAAAGGTGTAAGCAATTACTAACAATTAAAAGGATTTACAAATTACATTATAATTACACAAAATTAAAATTAAAATGCTTAACACCTATAACTTACAATTAAAAAATCATCAATAATAAGTAGCAAATGATATCAATTATAAACACAATTAAAATTTGGGGAATTTTAGACAAAATGAAACTACATTACTAAAGTGAATAAATTAATGATGATAATTTTGTGTAATTATAATGTAATTTGTAAATCCTTTTAATTGTTAGTAATTGCTTACACCTTTTATTTCAATTCAACTTGTATAAATAGCACTGTTTAATTTATTTTCCTTATCAGTTGATAATGCTCTTGAGGAGCGAAACCGGTCCTGACCAAATAAAATTTTAAGTGGAAAAAGTACTAAAATCTTTTATTATTTTTATTATAATGCCATTCCACCAAGTATTGACAGTGAACACCTTAAAAGAAATTAGTCATACGTCAAAGATAGCAATAATTTACATTTATACTGTGGGATTATTTTTAAAATTATATTGATAAGTATTAATTTTTGTTAACGACAGATTAATTAGTCTATTGTTTGTCAGAAAGACTTAGAGTGTTGTACAAAAAATAAATGAAAAAAATAATTGTTACTTCACTCAAGCAGCTGTTGGTAAGCAATTAAAACAAACACAACATACATCGCATCAGTTCATTTATTGACCGTAAGTACGTTTCCGCCTCCCATCCTGCGCTCAATTTGATTTACTGGAATTGGTTGGCTGACGAGCATCAGAATGAGGACGAGGTGGGTGGTATATAAGACGAGTAGAGCGAGAAAGGCGATATCAGAAGAAAGCAACAGACCTAACAAGCAAATTGGATTAAGCCTTTCTTTCTCTCGATCGGTCCATACAAATTGCTCATTAAACTAATGAACGATTGAAAGTGGATCGAAGAATGATTAAATACAAATAAAGAAAAAAAAACACCAGGGTTGTTGGATAAAGTGCGCACATTTATCAGGTATATTCAATTCATTTCTTATTCATTGTTTCAGGAGGAGCACAGCGAGTAGATTGTTCCATTTAAATTTATTGTACATTAAGTACCATTCAATTTTTTATAAGAAATCATAAAATTTTTCGCCACTGGTATATTTACAAATGCCTTCTATAGCGTAGTGCGTATAATCTTTAAAGTGGATCATACATTAAGAGGCTTACTAACTCGATGGCTGCCACAGACGAGTTATCTCGTCAATAACTGCAATATACTCGGTGTGCTAGGTAAAGAGTTACTTTATTCTCCGGCAGCTAAAAGGCTAAAAACACTCAATATTATTTTGTACTTAGTTTACACTTTTTATTTAACAATATCACGACCGTTTTTGCTTATGGCGAGCATTGTCAATTGATTTATCATCAGTTGGCCACCATGAGCGAAACTGATCCTGATCTTGATAAATAAAAAGTGAAAATTAAGTAAAACGGAATATAATGCCTTTCCACAAAGTATTGACCATCAACACCCTAAAAGTGATAAAATAGGTTTAATTAAGCATAATGAGAAATTAGTTGTGAGATGTTTTGAAATAAGAAGTTTTGTTAGTTTTCATTGCTCAGCCACTTGAATTAGTATATGTTATGTTCAATATTTTTTAAGGACATTCAACGGAGTAAATAATAACAAGTGGATATAAAGTAAGGCAAAAAGAAAATTTGGATTTCAACTTTTGCTACTACTGCTATTTTTGATAAAAGACATTGTATTTATAAAGGTTTACATATTTATAATATACATATTTATGTCATTTTGATGTTAGAATATTTTTTGATGTAAATAGTTATTAGTAATTGCACTTAACATTTACGTGTTTCTTTCAATAGTCATAATCGTTGATAAATAATATCTAAAATATTTCTAAGCTGAAAATAATAATGGTAATAAAGTATAATATATTGCTTGTATCAACGTTCCCTCTAATTTTTATATTGTGTGTGCGGACCATCCACTGCTTTGTGCAGAAAATTTTCAAAATATGCGCAAGTATAAAAGTAGATAGAATCAATAAAGTTTATGAAAATTAAAATATTATTCATACCCGCAAACACTCCAGCAAACCTTCTTTTTACAATATTTATGTGTGCGGCCTGTGCGGGATATGTGAAAACGTGTGCGGACACATTTTGGGAAGTGTGCGCGCGCACACCTTAGCAGGAACATTTGCTTGTATATGTATCCACATTAATAATTAAATGAAATAATAAGCAATTTATTTATAACATGATAAACATAACGGCAATAATTTTTTC
Organism: Himalopsyche anomala; assembly: GCA_031772345.1. Lineage (NCBI taxonomy): Eukaryota > Metazoa > Arthropoda > Insecta > Trichoptera > Rhyacophilidae > Himalopsyche > Himalopsyche anomala. The sequence goes on along the minus strand of CM062821.1, from coordinate 18,536,263 downwards.
GTCCATTCATAATAAATATGAGATAATATACTAAGCTTAAATGGACAAAAAAAGCAAAATAATCATAAAATAACAGTCACTTACACGGCTGTTAAAATGAACTTTCATCGACTAGTGACTAGTTTAAACAAATACTTTTGCTTATTCCGTTCAAAAATAAGCAATAAAATTTAAAAATGATAATTATAATCTCGCCAATAAGTTAATTTATTAATAATATTATATTAATTAACTTTTTTCCACTTAACTTCCAAATTAAGTAATAACAAATATCAAGTGAAGCATTTAATTATAATGCAAATGGTACATGTACAAGTACATGGCGAATTGGCGTAAGCTGTTATGTCATGCACCATAATTTTAATTTTAAACAATAAATAAATAATGTTTATATATAATATATATGTATTTATAAATCATGTCTGCATGCAAATGGTCAAAATCATTAACTCATTCATAAGCAAAGCAATGTATGGAAAATAAAGTGATTAATATAATATGTAGCTGCTGTGGCTTCTCCCAAAATTTAAAACTAGTCTTCCATTGGTGATCTGACTCGGTAGAGCTCAAACATTGCTTCTCGCCATAAAAAAATAAGCTTGTTGGTATTGTCACTATCCAAAAATTATGCACACAATGCACAAATTTCCGCCGAAAACTTTTAAGCATCTCTTTGAATCGCTTCTCCGAAAAACGCACAATTATTTATAGTTGTCGCCCTTAGCAACGCGTTTTCTTCTAGATTTTTTGACACGCCGTACTAATTTTAATTCTTCAGCGCATCTTATTTTTTTTATTATAAGTGTTCTAAAAGCAGTAAATATTCTCCAACTCTCTTTTTATTATTTTTTTCAGTATGTAAGTTTTATCACTTCTGAATTACTATTTTGATAGATTTTTGGCAGTTATTGGAACTCATTTTTATAAACTTGAAGCAAGTCAAGGAACTACACTTTTATTAATATGGTAATTAATTATTTGTGTTTACGGTTGTTTTATATTTTGTGATAAAATATTCTTATTAGTAAAAACACAATATTCCTTTGTACTTCATTCCACTTTATTTAAATATGTCAGGACCAGTTTCGCTCATTACGAGCATCGTCAACTGATAAGAAATATAATTTAACCATGCTATTTATACAAAAATGAACAGTTATAAGCATAAATAAAGTGGAATGAAGTACAAAGGAATATTGTGTTTTTACTAATATAATGCCTTTCCACCAAGTATTGACAGTGAACACCCTAAAAATGATAAAATATTCTGTTACTTTTAATAAAATATAAATTCAAGATATCGATTATTTGACCATTATCCAATTGGTTATTGGTAATAAAATATTGTTATCTAGCAAGCACTACATAGTGAAATACTGCAAGACAAATTTAAAAAATAATACATTCGTTAAAATCTTTTATGCCAATAAGTTACTCTAGGGAGGGACGTTTTTGAATTCATTTCATTATATTTGTTTTGAAATGTGATTCAAATATTTTCTTTCTTCGAAGTAGTTCAACGATAACTGGTCAAAAGTGAGTCAGTTTTAAGACGAATCAAGATAAAAGGACGGGACTAAAAAGGGTTTGCTACTTAATCGCTCTCAAGACGCCCAGTTTGTAGGAAATGAAAGGTTAGATGAGAAAAGATGAACATACATCGCATGTCTTTAATTAAAAAAACTTTATGAGAATATTAAAAAAAAATAGACAAAAACATATTAGATGATCAAATTTTCGAAAGCAAAACTGAGAATGACAAAAGTTGTAGATTGTTACCATTCGGCCACCGCAGTCAAAAATATTATATCTGCTCAGTTTGATATACGGTGATTTTTATACTTAGTAAAAATTGCGTTCATATTCGTTAACAGTCTCTATTAAGAGAAAACTGCTTTCCCAGGTTTTCGACCATCAATAAAAAATAATAAGCAAAAAGACAAGAGCAAGTTGTTTTCTTTTCTTAATAATGTATCGAGATACCGCGATCTCGAGGGACAACGAAAGCTTTAGAATTCCAATTGTTCCACACTGGGAAAATAATACTGAACCGAACCGAAGAGTCGTATCACAGAGCATTATTTTCATCGAGACATACAATTGCAATTCACTTGTGGCCTTTTTATTTTTAGATTCTTCAACGGAACGAAGATTATTTGACAGGCATCCGTTACAATCTTTAACGTTTAGGTGTTTTTTGTGTAAACTGGAGAAATAACACAATCTGAATGTTATCAACTTTACAGAGATCACGTGTAAAAGTTTTGCTTAAAAAATATATATTAAAGGTACTATCTTTGATTTATATAATGAATTCTTTTTTTAAAACGAAATCAAGTATTCATTGTAAAAATGATTTCAAATTTTAATTAAATCGGTGGTTATCCGCAAATGAGTTAAAGTAATAATAAAATCACACAGTATTTATAATGGGTAACTTGATTAGTGTTATCTTAGTTTGAATATGAAATATTGGTTCATAGGTTTTGGAATGGAATGAACACGATTTAAAATACGTTTCTTTCAGGGCTGTAGAGTCGGAGTCGTGAAATGAGCTGCTCGAATTTTTTTAAAATAATATATTTAATGATGTGTATTCAAACCACAATATTCCATAGTGTTAAAATTGCATGCTTGGCTGACTAAAGATGATCTGATTGAAGACAAATACATATATAAGTTAAAACGAAATTATTGGAAAATTTCTTCGGAGCGTAGTCGGAGTCGTCTTTTTTTACACGAATCCACAGCCCTGGTTTATTGTATTACTTTTAAAGTGTTTAATGTAAATTCTAGGTAGGTGGAAAGGAATATCAAAAGAACACTATTTTGTACTAACTCCACATTTATTTAATATGATAAGGACTGGTTTCGATCAAGGCGATAATTTTCATCAGTTGAATATACATTAATACAGTGTTATTTATACTGAAGTTAGTTAAATAACTAAGGGTATAACAAACAATCTGTAATAAAAATGTGAAAGAAATCTACAGATAGATATAAAAAATATGAATAAGTGACACAAAATTGATTATAATTGCGTGGTCACTTACAATAACCACGAAGGAATTTCTAATTCTGGGAATTTTTCATTTTAAATGTTATATTTTTTTCATTATCAATATTACTATCACATTTATGCATTTAGTTGTGCATGTGTAGTATATTGAAGTTTTTTCGGTTAGACGAATATGATTGACTATTGATATATGATTGATATATTTGAAAATTGACTCTTTTTTTTAAATTGAACAAAAATTGGCCATAATTGAAATATGTTTTAAATAACAGTATGGTATATTTCATTTTTTACTCCACGATGCAATATTATAAATGACATTCATTATTGCAGATGGCTTTGTCACATTATCAAGAGCGTAGCGGTGACAGTTTGATATAACTTTAATGAAATTGAAACAGTTTGGAAGGCAAGTCTTCGTCAAAGCACACGTTGTACAGCAAACTTGTTATAATCACATGCAGATTATTCAGAATAACCAATGTTTCATAACGAACAAACTTCAAAGTCACAAATGCACTTAGAGTAAGCGAATCATTATTCACCAGGTTATTAAATCACTACCTTCACACTCGTTAATTATGCGAACATTTCCAATGTAATTAAAATAGGAAATCTATTTTACGATAATTATGGTGGATATTAACGTGTAGAGTGAGATTTGTTTACGGAATGAGACATGCTACAAATTATTTACTGTATGAATAAGGTTAATGAGATGTTTTCAAAGGATTCTCAAAATTGTTGTTACGGTTCTGTTTTAATCATGTTTATTCTTTCTAGTATTAAATTTTCAAGGGCCAAATTAAGCAAAATTATTCAGCGTATAATGTAACAAAATGTAGAAGGTAAAGTAAAAGTGGATGGCAAGAAATCTTTCATAGCTTTACTAATTATTTTATTATTTACATATGTTCCAGTAAAAAAATGGAGAGACCATCTAACATGAATAACATAATGCTGACGATCCATAATTTACCAACCATTTTATTGGTTTATTATTTGGTAAATATATTTAGCATTTTCGATTTTTTTCTGATTTTATCTTATGACTTACAAGATTTTATATGAATCAAAAAAAAATCATAACGTGAAAAATACAGGTGTAATCAAATAGTTGCAATAAAAACATAAAACAGGCGATTTAATACCAAAGAATTTTTATTTCAGTATGTATTTTTATTTCCGTGTATATTTAATAATATTTTGTAGACGAATATTATTTATATGAAATGAATTTAAAAAATACTGATAGCAATCTTGACACTAAATTTTACTACAGTGCGCCGCCCCTATTTTAATATCTGTGTTCAATTAATTGTCAGGGAAACTATTCATACACGTATTTTTTTTTACAAATAAATTATAAAACTGGAAATTATTCGATTCAAATAGTATACAAAATAGAACCGATAAATTAATGAAGAGGAGCATTTTGTAATAGTGCACTTTCAAATGATGTATTTTGTATTTTTTAAGCTTCCCGCAATGGCTCTCTTTATTAAAAACTGTCACCACCAGACCAACGATTATTCGTTTTCGGAGAATATAGACCATAATGTCTAACAAAAAGCTGTTCTGGTGACAATGTGACTACACCTTTGAATTCAAAAGAATCATTCTTAAGAAATTAATGTGCATTTCATACTTTCACAACGTGGCCAAAATATACCGATTCCTTAAAACATATGAATTAAATATTTTAAAATACTATCGTAACGTATAAGTATTTAGTACTTGTTTATATCAAAATTTTATCCTTTGGTTTCATTACAAACTATTGAACGTAACAAAAATCGTAGTTTTCAGTAAAAGATAAAAAGGTTTATACATTAGTAACAGAACTATACAAAAAAGATGCAGAAATTGATTAAAAGCACTGATATGATCTCGATTATATGTGTTATTATTTTATGTAAAAATCCGATATTATATGACTGTTCATACATAAATGGCCTTACCTAAAAATCTAAAGGCTCTCTCATAGAGGTGTTTTAAAATTAACAGTAGGATACTCACATCGACCAAATAATATAGAACTTATGAGTTATGACTAGCACTTGACTTCCAAGTACTAAAGAAGTCCAATAACAAATCAGACAAACTTTGATGGCTTAGTAGGCGCAAACTTCAGTGGCTAGATGACCTAATCGAAGATCCCTATTGTATTATGTAAACAAATAATTGTAGCTAACCCATATTCAACCTGATCTTTGAGCCAATAAAGATGAATTTACAAACAAAAGCATTTTTTTCAGCAAAATGAATGAATGTATTCATCAAATCATTGTTATGTATTTATTTGAAACCAAATAAAATATTAAAAATAACCAATCAATTTGAAATTTCACGTCAAAACCAAACACATTTTTCAAAAAACATTATAACAAAAAACGGTGGCGAGGAGTAAAAAAAGAATAATCGGTTTATCGATAAACCGAGATATCAATATATAAATGTTTGGGTATCTGGGAACCTACGTCATGCTTAATTTAATTAAAACATTTGTCTTCCTGTTACATGGGCTCAACATTTAATACGAAATGCTTTTTTTATTTTCTGTTTAAGGTTTCATTCGTTTAGAACCAGTCTGTAAATTTGGGATGTGTAGACGCCGAAGTATGATTCGAAAACTTTTAGACGAGCTTATTCTTTGTGAAAAATTCCCGTATTTCTCAGGACCGTCATTCGTGGTGATTGTTAAGCTCTCATTAAAAAAATAATAACCATTTGACTGTGGAATGAAGCTGCACAACAGTCTCTTTTTAGGCTTCTTTTGAATATTGCTGCCTTTGTTTTATCAACCATTTAATATTTTATAACTTTTATGTTCACTGAACTAAATAAAACTGGAGCATCTCTTGTTCATTTGAGTTTGGCTTCATTTAAAAATTTAGTTCTACGTTGATTATTTGGAGACTGTACATATTTCAGGAGATTATGAAACGTTTCTGTGACTTGAGATTTTATTCATTGGGAAAAAATGGCCAATAACCTAGCGTTGTTAAAAGTTTTCGATTTTTGAAACTTTTGTGTTAAACTTTTACGGAATATGTGACAAATTTATTGTAAAAGCTATCAAAATATGTCGGATAATAATATTTTTTGCGAAAAAAAATATTACAAAGCTACGTATTTCGATGAAATATTTTAATGATGGGGTATCCGGCTGTTTTGATCGCTTTCAATGTATGTCGTTATCTTGTACATTTTAACAAAATTTATACGCATATCTATCGGAAAACACATTAAATTACGATTATTATTTGAAGGGTGGCACGTTTAGGCTCAAGTCATCAAATCGTTAAATGATCTGTTAATTATTATACAGCTTACATTTTTTGGATGGCAAATACGATTAAATATCATTCATAATAAAAAAAAACGGTGTCATATTCTTATAAGAATTTTTTTAATGTTGCTGAACATGAAAATGATAAATGACATGAAATGTCTACAATTTACTCATGATATTCAATATTTTTTTATAATTACCAGACTTTAAAGCGCAAAAAAGTGTTCTAAATGTAAGTATTTTATTGAAACTTAAAATAAGTGACAAAATCAATATGAACCTGATAATCTTAACGACCTTAATCTAAATTAGTTTACTTATTTAGTTGACGCACAGAATATGTTATATTTTTAAAACGATTTACTTCCGTTCCACTGTAGTTAATACACATAGCATAGAACACTTATTCTCAATAATACCGTCAACTTGACATTGAAACTACATATAATTCATTTAAGTTTTTGTAAATTTTTCTTCTATAAGAACCATTTAACTAATGTTGCGTAGATTTTTAAAATTTAATAGAAAGTTGTCCTCTCAGGATATGCCCACCAGTTGGGAATCTGTAGTTCAAATAATGTTATGAAAAAAAATACCCTGACTGTAATAGCTAACTAGGTAAATAACAGTGGATATGCATCTACAACAACAGTTGTTAAATATATTTATGAGTTAATTTTTCCAAGATTACAAAAGTGTATAAGACAACTTCTAAGCGATTTTTGTTCATTCGAAACTGACATTTTATAAGAAACTAATAAGTGATACATATCTGTTTAAAAATACTAATTTTATGTATATTAAAAAAAAATGTTACCATGTTTTTAAATGTTTATTCGGTTCACTTTTACATTCAGACATGTATTGAAATATAACACGGGCACGTCAAATTCTCAATTTATCGAGAATTATATAATAATAAAAAGTGGTTCAGTAAAAAAAATGTTTATTGAAAATAAACAGCGTTTAATAAGAATTTTATTGGAAAGCGTGATATATAAATGATTTATTATTTGACATTCTATTTTATCGGATGGACACTTTAAATCGAATCGTAAAAATACAGACAATTATTGTTTCTGAATTTTATTGAAATTTGCATATTCGCTCTCGGTTCATTTGCTCGATTCTCGAATTCATTCGATAAAAAGAGTAAAAAGTTTCCATTTAAGAGTAATAAAAATACACATAAAATTTTGATTTCCATTAAACGCTCGCACTGTAAAAAAATATTTAAAATTCAATCACTTTCATAACTTCCAGCGACAATTGTTACGCCATAACAATTATTTGTAAGGAAAAAATATTTTTTCAGATTTGTTATTCACCGTTTTTATCGTTTGTTATATTAAATATGACTAAATTAAACATATAATAGAATGTATTTATTCTAGCAGAAATAATATTTTTCACACGCTTACATTTATATTATATAATTTTAAAGAATAATTTGATTGGTTACACTCTACATTCACCAATTCGATCATCTATTTTACAGAATAATACAGGAAATAAAATAGGCACCAAGGACCAAAAAATAAATGAAAACGAGAAATATCCTACGTGACACATGCATATTTTTTTAGTACTTGCTTATGCTTAAATTCTAAAAAAATATGTATTCAAAAGATTCATAAAATTAACGATTGAAAAATTAATGAAAATAAAAACCGGAATTTATGAAAAAACATCGTATATAGCACAATAGGTTTTCAGTTTAACATTCATAGCAAAATTAATAAGCCTTGTATTACTTCAGCTGATTATAATTATGGCTGGTTTAAGATGCTTCGTATTTCTAATCAAAATCATATTAAATACAGCTTGAATATAAACCTGTTTCTCTAGAGATAAAATTTGAAAGACGGATAAAATCTACGACGCGCACTTCACTACCATACAACATAATGATGATAATTGTGTGAAACGGGATATTTTTCCCGAATAATCCCGCATGCAAATTAGTCCAGTCCTTCTGGTCTACAAGGAAGGAATTATCCGCCATAAGCTGCTTCAAGCAAAGATACTTTCATAAAGCCCCATTTGAAAGAAGAGATTGATTTTTTCACATAAAATATCGTTCATCTCATGAATACCAAAGCAAGTAACAAATTATTCCTTGGTTGTAAGAAAAAGCAGTTTATCTTATCTTTGAAAAAACGTATATCAAAAAATGTATCGGGTTGATGAATTTTAGCTGGAAAAAATTTGGCGCCGTCTCGTATTGGTGAAACTTTTAAAGCAGGTTATAAAATATTTTTAACTAATTTTATAATTTTTTTTATTTTTATAGTAGTCAAATAAAAATAAGTTTTCTTTAAGACCAAAAAAAATAGATACATTTTTAGTCAATTCATATGGCAACGATAAATACAACGGTATCCACAGTAAAGTTTTTATTAACAGTAGTAGAAACCTAACAGCGTTTCTATATTAATATTGTAGTACACGGTTCAATGAAGTTAATTTTAGCTTATTAATATATTACTGTAATATTGATAGGTAAAAAAATGTTTTTATTTTTCTTATAAGAATAAAAAATAATAATAATTATTTAATAATTATAAGAAGATGCTATCATGGTATTATAAAAACATAAGTCAAAATCATCTTAATTACTAGATGATAAATTGTGTATTTTTTATCCATGTCCACTCCTTATGTGGAATATATAGCTTCCTAATGAAGGTATTTTAACACTATTTTTTTTTTCTGCGAGAACTGTTTGTTACTCAGTCGCTTAACCTCTTTTTAGGGCACGGGTTCCCAACCTGGGGGTCGCGAAGGGTTTCCTGGGGGGTCGCCTGGGGATTTGAACAATATAGCAAATCGAGGATTTCTAATTCCCCGGTGGACTAAAAAAAGAAGGAATTTTGGAGACAATCCAGGGAAAAAGTTTGGCAAATCGAGGTTTTCAAATTCCTCGGTGAGCTAAAAAAAAAACAGTAATTTCGGAGATAATCCGGGGAAAAAGTATAGCAAATTAAGGATTTCAACATTCTCGGGGGGGGAGGTCGCTAGTCACATAGCTTTTATAAAAAGGGGTCACCACCTGAAAAATGTTGGAAACCTATTCTTTAAGGGGTAGATGGATAAGGCTAGGACAGGCCTAGTGGTTTATTAATCACTTTTGATAGCCCGGTTATTAACGAATCGGAAGAGGGATTTTTAGACATCACAAACACACATCACATTTTTAGACATGGGTCCTTCGAACAGACATCGTAAATATGCTGTTCGTACTGGGACTTGAACCCGCGAGATCTAGCAAGGAATCCCATAACGCTGCACCAAAAGACCTGATAATAATAGTGGATTATTTTGTTAAAAAGATTTTGTATGCTATATCTATGAAATTTAAATTTATCCATGACATGAAATAAACAATTACATGTTAAAATCAAATTCAAGAAAAATTTTCATAGTCAAATAACTTCATATTAACAAATAAAACAAAAAGTAATAAAAAAATGAAATTAACACGATATTGCAACGGTTGCATATGAACACTTAATATGGATTATCTCAACAGAGGTTAATCTTGTACAACTGATTGATCCTCAGTTGCTCAACCTCTTCCGTATTTTAAAAGGATCAATGACAAACGGATATAAAATCTACGACTAGAATAGTAATTGTGGCTTACTAAGTGCTTTGGCAATGTCCCGTTTTTTAATAAATGTGTAAGAAGAAATTAAAACATCACATACATGTATGTTTTCAAAGCACTTGTCAATAAATCAAATGAATACATAATCTATAAAACATTCCTAACTGGGCTTCAAACTTGTAAACAGTGAAATTGAATCTCACGACAGCAACTGGTGGGTTCCCGGTAAATTGCTCGAATGGAAATTGCTCAAATAACAAGATAATCAATTTGTTTCTGTTTGTTCTGTCTTAGCCATTGTCTTCAATGTGTTCTGGAAATATATAGAAACAGTTTGAGTAACTAATTAATAAGCAGTTCTCGTAGAAACACTTCTGTTGAGATAAACTCCATTAAAAGATTATATGTTCCGCATTTGGAGCGAACACGGTTAAAATAAATACTTACGAAAATTATTTTTATATTTCACTCTCTAAACAAGTGTCGCACAAGATAAAAATGAAATTCGTAGAAAAAGTCGTGAAAAATCTTTTAAATAACCAAGAAATTCGAATAATTTGTAATTCGAGCAATTTACCGGCTACCCAACTGGTGGTCCACGGCCCGGTGCTGCCTGCACGTTTACTTGTATTGTTTAGGCATTGTTAAATGAGAAAACATCAATAATGCGGCTCCATATTTTGTTTCTTGGCCATTTTTGTGCGGTAACATATTACTCACACTTCTAAAATCTGGCTTCAAATTTGTAAAGTTTAGTTTATTGCGGATACTTATTATGTTGTATTTTTTTTTTTGTGTGCGACATGATGGTCGCTGGTTTTTTCAGAATCGACAGTTATAAATATTTGCTCTTTGACAGTAAACCCAGATGCAAAACTCTACCTAAATATGCCAATAATTTCATAATACATATTTTTTTTTCATATTTTTTCACTGTGAATACTCGGTGGAAAGGCATTATATTTATAAAAAAAAATATATTTTTTTGTACTTTATTCCACTTTATTTAAAAGGTCAGGACCGGTTTTGCTCATTGCGAGCATTGTCATCTGAAAACAGTTGTACAGTAATGTCCATTTGTAACAATATAAGATTAAAAAAATATTACATAAAAACCATTTTTATTTCATTATTAGTGGTCCGCGATTTTTTTACCTTTTTCTACCGGTCAACAGGTGTAAAAAGGTTGGGAAACACTGCCCTACATCATGTTAATCATTAGTATTTTAAGACTGCAGCTAAAAACTCAATTTTATATCTCATCTTTTGTTGACTTGTTTTGCCCCCATACTCCTCATCGGGGACTACGGGGCCTAAGTAAAAAAGCGAACAAAGTCGAGCAGAGTTTTTAATTTCATGAAAAATATTTAAAAGCACATTTCTTCCACAAAAATATTTTGAGACATTTTTCAAATATGCAATTGGAATTTCGCACGATACTTTTTTTATGATGTTTTTGTTTTGGTTTGTAGCGAATAATTTTTAGATGTTTATATTTAAGGAGGAATGGCTTTTTTAATATCATTTTAAATTCAAATTTAAAAAAATATATTTAACAAATATTCAATGCAACGTATATTTAAATTATCATTTAATTACTTTTGATAAAAATGAGGATATTTAAAAAGTGACAACAGATAAACTTGAAACTAAAAGTAATTAAAGCTGCATGTTTTTATGTCAAACGATAAATTGAAAAAAAAACATTTTTTATGACATATATAAAAACATGTCACCTTGTCAAGAATTGTAGCCGTAATTTTTTACTGACTAAAATTTACCGACAATCTTTTTTTCTAAAAACGAAAGAAAAATATTTGGTTCAGATGTGATATAAATATGTTATTAAAAAAATAGTAAATTATAGTAAGTATTTATGAATGTGTTGACATAATATTATAAAATATTCGTTATTTCTTTATATGCTTGCATTATTACACTTGTAAATCTGTTTGTATATAATTTCGAAATATAATAACATGATCTTATAGTTTTTTTTATATTTTAAAAACAGCTTTATTACCTACTGAAATAGCACCATTCAAAAAATATTAATCGCAAGCTTTTTACTTGGTGGTCTCACGAGACAGAGTTTTATCTGCGTGACAAAAGAAAGGTGAAGCTTAAATAATAATATGACGTCACAAAGAAAGTGTCACTCTGCCTTAATAGCGAATTATATATTTTTTCAGAGATATTCAGATTTCTTTCGAAAAAAAAATGTTTAGTATAATAAACTTTTTATGAGCGTGTAGAACGTTAGTAGAGCAGCTGATAAATTTCGTGATTTACACATTAATTGATAAAAACGTGTTAATATTGGGTGTAAATGTGAACCTTCGAATAAAATACACTGCATTTTTTTTTCTATGAATATCTATATATACAAATAGATATTACCCTTAAATTGTGATTTTGGCAGAACTTTGATATAAATTTAAAACACGAAATATAAAATGGACAGAATAAACTTTCACATCGTCAAAAAAAATTAAACGTACTTGGTTAACAAAACTGAAATAAAAAACGGGAATAATTGTATTTGGTTGAGGCTGGACCAATTTTTATGGTTCCCGTCACAGGGGTTGAACAAGCAGGCTTTGGCACAAATCCAACTACTAATGTAAGATGGTTTTTAAAAAACTTTATGCCTCAGTAAATTTGAGTGATAGAGATAATCAGGATTATTTTGTGTTTTGTGATCCTTGAAAATATTACGAGGTCACAAACCTTTCATAAAAATACTATTTATAAACGTGACATTGTGATTTTTATAAAATACTAAAAAAAGATATTTTTTGAGGAAACTATCAATCGATCCCATTTTAAAAATCATCGCGGTTTCTTATCAAATCTCGTTTTAGTTTATTAAAAAATTTAGTAAAAACAAATCCATGGACGATGATAATAATTATCACGAGAGAGTCAGACTAGGCTAAACATAATATAATATCAAAATAAAATGTATACAAAATTTTATTCATTAGATTTTTATAATAATTAAGAACGGTTCCACTGATAGTATTTTTTGTACTTAGCACCGTCCCTAGTGGAGAAAAAATTGTGCTATAAACTATCTCACAAATAAATGACAGTTAACTTCCTTAGAGTGCAAATTATTTTGAGTATTAATTACGTAAAACCGGATGTTTCTTAAAATGAAACACTTGCCACCGCTTACATAAAGTTTCTTATTTTTTTTCATAAATTTGACTATAACTAATGTGTAAAAAAGAAAGATTGACCTTAAATATCACCGATGATAAAAAAAATCAGGAGAAATTTTGATATCGAAAATAATTATGCAATATAGCATAAATTTATAAGAGACGCGAATATATTTTGACGGTTTTCTCAAATTATGAACAATATGATTTATTATATTTTTTATAAAGGTTAAAAAACATTATTTTTACATGTTTGCACTCAGGCGTTTATATCTGTGCTCTTTTCCGTAGTAAAAATTAAAACATGCTTCTTTAGAATAACAATAAACTAAGGCTCAAAGTGTTATTGTACAATTTGGTAACAATATGTTTGACATTTTCGTTATGATTCTATATAACACAAATCTAAACGTTGTTTTAATAATGTGTGAATTTAATCTTAAAATAATATGTTCATCAGTTCATTTAGTGAATATAAAATTTAAATACTACAACATGTTATTGCTTAGGGCGTAATTATATTAAATCAAATTTCATGATAATTGTTATTATGATTTATGTAAGTGAAGTAACGTAATATCCGTAAACTAGACTTCAAATTAACTGTTATAGTACGTCAAATGTTCTCGCATGCAAATTAAAGGCAAACATTGCATAATATTGTACAATTATGGAGGTATTAATAGAACAACATGTCTTGTGTATATTGCAATATGTTATCAAAATTGAACGGAAACACAGAATAGGTAAGCAAAGAGCTTTATCGCTTTTGGCAGCACTGTGTGTATGTTATTATTATCTGTCCAACTCCAATGAAGTTGTAAAAATTATAAAGAGAAGTCAGGTCAAAATGTTTTCTGGCCACTTTCAAGCTCTGGCGGCTAATTTTCAAAATGTAAACAAACATTTAATGATGTATTTTCGTTTCCTGCCATGTAAATTTCACTTATAAACGAAAGTTTTCAACAAACAACTTACCCAATATACAAATATAGTTATTTGGTTTTGGTGGTTATTTAAATCATCATATACAAAAATAATTTTACTATCAAAAGGTATGTCTATTGCCAGATTATGGTTTCTTACTTATTTATTTTGAATGCATATCTATTATATATTACCCTATGATGTTTTCTTCATATAATGGTTAATAAAATACTATAATACAAATAGATTGCAGGCATTTTTATTTTTGTGTGATACATCGGGCGTCAACGATGTCAATCGTCGTTGCTGCTATAAAATCACTTTAAGGGTGTTCACTGTCAATACTTAATGGAAAGGCATTTTATTAAGAAAAAAACACAATATTCTTTTGTACATTGTTTCCACTGTATTTATAAAGGTCAGGGCACACCTTTTCATTTCAATTTGTTTTTGTAAAAATAGCACTGTTTAATTATATTTATTATCAGTTGACTATGCTCGCCGTGAGCGTTTCTAGCCGTGGGGTTTTTGTAAATAAAGTGTGAAATAAAGTACAAAGAAATATTGTGTTTTTATCTTAATATGCTGCTATAAAAACTGAGCTAAAGTGTTAAAATCAAACCAGTTTTTTAAATTTGAATTATTTTTACATACAATTGTTCACACCACTGCTCTCTTTAATCAGTTCTCGTGAACAAAACCATTGTTTTTATCAGTCTTTCATCATTTTCCTGGGAATTATTCTCTATCGGGCTTACTTTGCGTTCTTGAGAAATTTTATTTCAGTCTGGATCTGTCGTTTTTTGTTTACAGAATTATCAGAAAATTTTTAATGCTACCAATTAAAAGAGTTTTGAAGAAGAAGAATCTTTAAACAGAATGTCAAATCTTTTTTTTAAGTATTAAGAAAATTAATATTTTTTGCTTTTATAACCTTTAGTAAAGCTACGTCTTCTATTTGTTTTTTTTTTAATTAAACGCAATGGTTTGATTGAAAATATAAAATATATAGATTGGTAAAAATATACGTTGTATAACGGTAAAAAAATAATTCTTAAATATTTTTCCTCCTGTACAATTGTCTTCAGAGGTGTTTCATTTTTTAAGTATTATAAAAAATGTTTTTTTTTCGACGTAAATGCAAAATGCGTTGATTTCTGATAAATCTGTAACTTTATGTAAATTGACATTTAGTTAAGACGTCGCAAATATAATTTGTCTATAACTCACCGTAATGCTTTGTATTTCCCACAACTCTTGGGCGTGATTTCAAATGAATCCCTTATTTATTGGCGAGAGCTTTTCTATTCTTACATCGAACTTTAAAGAGGTTTGTTTATTCAGTGGCGCAATTTTTGTACAAATTAATTTAATTTTTATTCAATTTTAAGTTTAATTTTTTTCGTTTGTCATACAAATAATATTTTTCAGTTATGTAATATTTTTTTTTCTCAAAGTAACGACTATTTTTTTTTCAGTGACTTATTTTCTAAATTATTTTTAAATTGGAATGAAAATAATAAAAATCTATATTCGATTATTGTAAAACAAACATTTTAAATTATCAAACAAACAATAATAAAGACGTTATTAAGTTTCAATAGTAGAAATAAAATTATTATTTTTCTTACTAATAATAAAAAATAATTTAAGATTTCGACTGAAGGTGCTTGGTGGAATTTCAAACGATAGACAATATGTCTGCTTATCAAAATGACATATAGTGGAAGTTTAAAAACCGATCGTTTATTAGAAATCAACAAAAAATCGCCAGGAAAGTATATATCCCCCCGCCTGGTTAAGGGTTAAAAATGTACTACGAAGTCAATTTTTTCGGCAATTATTACTGACAGAAACTTATAAATGACTTACAGATTTTTAGCTGCACAGGTTTCTTATTTATACATCTACCCAAAGATGATTGAATCACTTAACGATTTTGAGCTGTAAACATTTTGGTAAATGGTTGTTTATTTATTTGTCTTACTGTCTACAGCTACGCCATATTTTGGTTTGTTTCAAGATATTACAGTAAATCGAGAATGTATCTTAAAACAAGGTTTTTTCACTTAACGTTTTCTGGTAATATACCGAAGAGCTGTGTGTTTTGGTATGTTAAGTGACATTAATCAAAATAATATTTTTCGTCATGTAAACCAATTGTAAATAAGAGTTCCAAAGAGTATTTCTATTCGATATTCGGTAGACGGCACTGGTTTACCTTTCAACCGAGTCCCAAAGGAACAATAAACAAGAGAGCAGAGTTTTCGTAAGGGTGAGGCACTATAACGCAAATTGTCTCCGATTATCGCTTTGATACTTTACACTGTAGAACTTTTAATATAATAGCTTGCACGCCGAAAGTAGTCTTCTTCTTGAAAGGACTACATCTTGATAATGTCATCGGGGTGATCCTGTGTAAGATGCGCGCGCTTCACGCATAAATCCGAGAACTTCTGGTGAAGGACTTTCTTTCTTAAAAACTTTTGGCAATATATTCAGACTTTAACTCTTTCAAATAAAGTAACAGTCGTTTTCTACACTTGAACAATTGGATGAGGGATAATTAAATTGGTGAGTATTTAGTTGCCGTAACTAAACAAGTGTTCGAATGTACATTGTAGTATTTATCGTTATAATGTTTCGAACAAACAATTATATGATTTACTTTTACTTTCATCCTTGATTAAATACTTGTTTTGTTGTCCTTTATCACAAAGTTTTTAGCGCACATATCTAAAAATAAGTCGCTTCAAAATTATTTCGGACTACCTTGAAAATTTGTTATTAGGTATTCCGTTACCGTTGTTAGTACACTTTTTGAGCTACAATTTGTGACACGTGTTTTGCCTCTCTGAGAAGCATCATCAGCCGACTATTGTTACGTTTACGAATAAACTCAGTCAATTTTTAGTTTATTCGTAAACGTAGTGGTATACGTAAAAATGGGAAAACAATAATATATAAAATTTAATTTTATATAAATATTCTCTTTGCTGATTAATAATTTATTTATGATTAGCTTACTTTTAAAATGTATCAGATGTAAACAAATGCAAAGTGCTTTATCATTCTTTTCAAAAAATTAAATCTACATTTGCAATAATTCCCTCTTTTATTTATTAAGATTAGAACATTAGTCTTAATAAATAAAATTAGGAATTAATATTATCATTTTTTTTAGATAATCACTATTTCAAATAAATAAAAACAAATGAAGCATGAAGTCTGTATAAAATGAATATAATCTACTTTAATGGCTTAGAAAAATATTTAAATGTCACTTTAATCGACTTTTAAATTATGAATACTAACGGTAGAAAAGAATTGTGTATAATCAATTTTATGTTTTCAATGTGATTCATCAAATTCGGTTGAGTAATTTAATGGTTCTTTTATAGAGCCATAATTATTCTGTTTTCAAATGTGCGTCCTAAACTTAAGTCATAATTTATATCACAGTGCTTTTCAGAGCTTTACAAACGTATGCTACATTGTTAATGGCGTAGCGATAAGCTTTTCACGAATTTTCATGAAAAGTCACCGAGACTCCATTAACATACCCTGTTTCCGGAGTTAAGTGTTAGACATTATCCCATACAACAATGTGAGCTTGTAAAAGGAGAACGATAAATAAACAATGTTACAAAAGACAAAGTGGTAACAAAATGACTGTGATGCTTAAACAAACTATAAACGCAGGTAGGGTAAAAGATCATCACGGTATTTAATTATTGTTATTGATAATAAAATATTTTTTAAGTACCTTTCTACTAAGCCACAAATTGAAATATGGACATTTTCATAGGTTCATAAGTATTTTTACTGAACAAATTAATTATAGTAAAAAATAAAAGATATTTGAGAACTATGTAAAAAAAGTGAAAACATATATGATGAAGTCAAAACAGAATATCTGCATAGACTAAATTTTTAAAATGTGTATTTTAAGTTAACCCTATACGATATAATTATTTCAATTACAAAGATTAGTAGATTTTGGACTAATCACGAGCCTCTTCCAAAAATTTCAGAAAGCTGACAACAAACGACCTGGCACGGTAACCAGACGATATCGATGTATATGCTTTATACTTTTTAAGCAAACCAACAATTTTATTTTGTAAAGAACTGGGAAGTAACTTAAAGCTTAACATCTTTATTCGAAATAAATGTCACTAAAGAAAAATGAAGTTTCAAAAAACACAAGAACATTTGTTTATGGATGGGTAAGGTATAGTATATATCTTAGGAAGCATACATATATAAATCCTATTTGAAGTATGAATGCATATAGTGAACTGGTTTCTTTGTCAACTTGATCTTACGTAAGCAACGATTTGAAAAATAATAAAATAATTAAAAAATCAGTGATGAATGAGACTCGAAGAATTTTGACGCATGACACAAAAGTATCGCAAAATCCTGCAAGAAGTCTTCTGGTAGAAGTTCATTGCCATCCCTTCATGAATCCATCCAGTTAGTTAATTTTTGTGGCATAAAACATTTCAAGTAATCTGCGACATTGTAAATTATAATTTCTGAGACGAATTGAACACTTTTGTTTTCTAAGCTCTCACAATCACCACTCCTAATGAGTTTTTGTCAATTGATTGATTATCATCATTATCCACATATCAAAGCCTACAGCTAACACCATTTATATATTATTTACATTATTAAAGTAGAATATAATACGGAAAAAAAGAAGTATTGGAACAGGAGAGAGAGGCAGTCCGTTTGTGCTCAGTCTATAAATACAAAAAAAATACCAGTGACCTGAGAGCCCGCCATGCAGACTCTTCAAACGTTCAGTTGAAATCTCATATTTGTGAAATCACAAAACACTGTTAGCACATTTTAATACATATCAATCAAGTCTAAAATAATTTGTTGCTACAAATTATCTAGAGATTGCAAGAAATCATTCAACATGTTTGTGTTTTGGAATACTTTCAATATCATAAGTATGAAAGTGGATTCGATGGAATTCGACGGCGTTGGATGCCACGTTAAGCAACCTTGACACAAAATACTCTAATAAGACTGTATATTTTTTTAAATATCAGACACCAAAACTCAACGTTACCATGGTCGATATTTTAACCCAATCTTATTTAAAAAAAATAGAAAGTAATATAATTATTTTTATATTACTTTCTCAGTTCTAGCATTACTTGAACTCAGTGTCACTCATGTCATCACAAATAAATCAGTTGTTACTTTGATAAAGTAACTTTTAGAATAGCCTTTTCTTAATCATGAATAAATAATGACATTTTCATTAAACTTGTTACTTATGCATACATTCGCTTTATTATCCTCACATATGGCAGCTAAGCTGAGAACTTGCCTATGAAATATCATACTAATATTACAACTTCTGTTACCATTTTCAAAACAATTTAAATCATTTGACCAACCTTAACAAGTCAAAATAATTTCAACTCTCGCTTAAATACGTTTTGTCGCATATTTGAAATGGCTCTGGGTCTACCCAACGCTAAAAGTTAGTTTCATAATAAATGTATTAGTCCTCGTATATGGATATGATTAAAAAAACTATGTTCATAAACATCTATGTATTACACTTACATAATATATTTGTGTTTACTATGAATGTTTTTTAAATTTTCTAACTCGTACCAAAAAGTTTTCATGTACCTAAAAATTAGTTTACATTTAGTAAATTAATACAACTGACATCGTATTAAAATCAGAGGATTAACCATTATTTATTATTAAATAAATAAAGATGATTGAAAGTACACTCACGTTATTGTAATAAATTAGCAGCTTGTTTGTTATTTTCGTGCAATAATATAATACACGTATAACGAATATTTTATCTTTACTTGAACATTCTTAACCATAAGCAGCAATATACAAATAAAACGCGTGTGCCAATGTTTTCATGGAATTAAAAGTAACATTAGTATTTTAAATTATGTTTTTAGCTTGTCTAATTATTTAAATTTTGGCTTGATGCAATGCATTAAAAAAGTTTCAAGCCACGAGATGTACATAACATTTTTTGAACTATCGAAAACAAATATACAACCCATTTTTTTTAGTTTACATTGTTTACTATCAAATTAAATGATTCTTATCTTTGTAAATTATAAATTGATACTCTTAGTATTCTATTTCCGCCAAGAATTAGGTGTTTTACTGTAGCTATAAATGTTTGTTGATTATATTGCCGTTCGTGTTAATGTAATAGGACACGTGGCAAGCATTGCTTTCTTGAGTGAATTAATTAAACAAGGAAACAAAACAGTGCCACCGAATATTTAATTAAGCTTGATTTATCAATCGTCTTAATTATGTAACCATTTCTTTTAGTTTTGAGATCTCTGAACGTGCAATTATTAACAGTGTATATAAAATATTGTATGCTACTATTTATAAATATAATATTACAGCGTATAATGCGATATTTTCAAAAGTTTTATCAAGCAATTGGATTTTTATAAAATATGATAGTAATTTAGTTTATTTTTAATCCAATGGTGGTTAATAGAATTGCATTTGCAACACATATACTAAATCGACTAATAATAACTAAAAAACGGGTGATATGATAACTTGGTAGATTAACAATAAATAAGGTAAACAAAATATTAAGTTTCATCAAAAAGCACATAACGCTAATTTTTTGTCAGTGCAGTTTAATGGTTGAAAATTTTAATAGTTTTAATAAAAAAATGGGAGCTAAGGTTTTAGAAAATATGTATGCCATTGTGGATAATTACATACATATAGTATTATAGAGTGTGGTAAATTAAAAATATTAAAGATTTCATTGGAAACATAGGTATTATTATTAAAGTTTTAAATGAAAATGTATATTATTAATATTCTATATTCAGTGGCGCTTCTACAAAGATATTGTGAATAATCCTTTTTGAGTCATATAATAAATTTTCCGAGAAGGTAAAATATTCTTTTCAAGGTTTTAACTCTAAAAGCTTCGACAGACGTGTTTTATCCGATATTTTGGTAATAAGATTTCAGGTAACACCAGCACTACAGCGTGTCTTCATTTATATTTTAATGAGATGTGTTATTTATATTTAATATTTTGACATTAAATTGATACGTAACATCTAATTTTTTTTAATAACTATAACACAGTCACCTTTGTTTTTATTAAATCATATTAAATTGATATATTTTTAACTTTTTTGAGATCAATTATTTTAATGTTTTTATTTATTTCTAAAAATCATGATACATTTTAAACTTTAACTGAACTTATTTACTGCTTAATATCATTATAAATTACGTTAGTACAATTGAGTCCTTACAAGTTATTTAATTATAAAAAAGAGTATATGAGACATTTATTTAACGGTTTTAATAAAATCGTTTATGACATATTTAGTTGAATTGAGAAGTGAAGTGAGTCATGTACTAAAATATTAAAACTTTTTATCGGACTTTTAAGTAAACACAATCACATTTTTACTAACTGTTTTTGTGGATTTCATATTTTAACATTGTGTATAAAACACTATTGCGATGTGTATTTAATAATCTCATTTCACTTCTAAGATAAAATCATGTCTAACATTATAAGTCATCTATTTTTTTAAAAACACCACTTGGCTCACGTCTATTCTCATGGTGAACAGAACATTCATGCTATTAACACTATGTATAATCTTTTAACATTGCTTATTTCATACGATGGATTCTTTATTAAAAATGTAGTCCAGTGAAAAATTGTAATTTGTCTGCACCTGCCCTTTATTCTTCATATTCGATATTCGTCACATTTTGATGATAAAGAAATATATCCATATTTTTCGAATTCATTGCTTTAACCACGAGTACAGCATTTAATTGCAAAATAAAAAAATTACGCAATGCTGTCGGTAAATTTAACCGACCCTCAAAAAATTATTGAAAAGTGACACCCATATTCTGTTGTCAAAGAAAACATATTTTGTGCATTCAAAGAAAAGCAGACAGAAACAGGCGGTATTGAACAAGTTTAAGTTGAATTATTTATTATTAAATCATTGTAAAAACTAACTTCATCACCAGAAGTGGAGTGACTTCATGTTTTAATTGATGGCAAAAAACCTTTCTATGTACAAATGGTAACATTAATCCTCTTCCGCTTCTATTATATTCTCTTCTTAATACTATACAGATATCGTTTGAGGTTGTTTTTATTAATTGGTTACTGTTTTTGGATCTGGAATCAGGTAGTTTGAAATTTATTTATTTTTTATAGAAATAATTGTTTCCATATTTGTTGAATTCTATATTTATAAAGCCTCCTTCAGAAACAGAAGTTCAACTAGATTGAACCACAAAATAATAATTTACATACTTAAGTAAAATTTTATCAGTGAAACAAATACAACAATCTAATCAATAGTTTTTTTTATATATAAGACGAATACAATCACTCATATACAGTAAGAATAAAGCGGCAGATATTACAAATCAAATGTTGTTTTTTCATAATTAAGGTAGTCGCATACATTTCCACAAATTATTTGACCGATAAAATATTAAATTATGGTTGGCGTAGATTAAGCAGTGCAAATATTGGCATTATGTTGAAAATTTTAATATCTGTTTCAGCAAAACATACAAAGAGCTTAAAATATTGCAAATTTTTCAAATTCCTGAATATGAAAATGAGAATAAGCTTTGCAATGTCTATCGATGTTGTATTGTTTATGAAATCTGTATGACGCGTATTCAAGTGATAAACAAATTTGTAATAAAGTCAAAACGTTTCGAAAACAAACAAGCTCTGAATAAATATATTCATTTAAGGATCTTGACATGCCTGTGTAATTTTCCAGCTTTCGGTTGTTTGTTGAGCTTTCAGTTTGCTTTTCTCTCATTTTCAACGAGTTTCTTGTGTACATTGAAATAGCCAGCAAATACAATGGATGAACGCATCCTGTTTCAATATTAACCTCCACAAATCTACATATTTGCAATCAAGCCACCCTTTTTAATAAACAAATTTTAGCTTTTAAAAAGAGCAATATTCGTAACAAATTTATTTATTATGTGTGTAATGATATTGATGTTAACCATAAAATATTTCAGTAATTCGATACGTATTACAATTAATTAAAAAAAAAACGCTTGAATGTGTATTTTATTAAAAATGTATACTAATTCCCACTTTATAATCAAAGTAACTTAGCTTTAATTATACTAATTCTCAAATGCAGTTAACCAAAAACAGAAAATATTAAAATAATGAAAATAACATTAAAGTATTAATAGGGTAAAAATATCAACGTGTTTCAGTTCTACAGTTTTTTATATTTAAAAGTATTTCTTATATTTAAATTTTTTTTACAAAAATATTGAAGTATTAATATTTTTGTAAAAAATATTTGGTATATATAACAGGGAGCAAAAGTGTTAAATATTATACATATTAATAATAAAAATAATAAAAGATTTTTAGTACTTTTTCCACTTAAAATTTTATTTGATCAGGACCGGTTTCGCTCGTCACGAGCATTATCAACTGATAAAGGAAAATTAAAGTTGATAATGCTCGTGAGGAGCGAAACCGGTCCTGATCAAATAAAATTTTAAGTGGAAAAAGTATTAAAAATCTTTTATTATTTTTATTATAATGCCATTCCACCAAGTATTGACAGTGAACACCTTAAAAGTGATTATATATATTACTTTAAATATTTTCGAGAATAAAAGACATCACAAATTTATATCTAAGATCACTAGGGTAAAGCTCATTCATATGTCTACAAGATCAGACCGAAATTTATAATTGATGCTATAGTTTGGACTTGCTTGGACCAAAACCATAATATTGTCTTTGTAGTATTCTAATAAAAAATCATTATACTATGATGTAAATTCCCCCCTCTCACCCATTCTATCCTATGAACGTATCGAGAGCGATAAGCTTACCACTAATCCTGTCCTAGCCCTATCCTTCTATCCCTACTCTCTTTGGAAAAAGAGAGGTTGAGCAACTGAGTAACAAGCAGTTCTCGTAGAAAACACTTCTGTTGAGATAAACTCAATTAGGAGTCCATATGCTCCACATTGTGAGCGGACATGGATTAAAAAAAAATACTAAACGACAATTTACTTATCCATGCGATATGCATGTTACCGAAGTATTTTCTAAAAATATATAATTATATTCTTTAAATTTATCTGAAGCACATATCTGTTTAACACTTACAGACCCTCTAATTTGAGGTAGTAAACGGCACTTGAAACTTTTGTGGCTCGAAGCGTTTCACTATTTTATTTTCTATACTTCAACAATGGACTTCCGCCGTCAACGAGACTCAGCCGTTCCACACAAAAGACATTTACAATTTTCATGCACATGAGTATTCTACTTCCGACTTTAAAGGAAGAAACTCTAGTACCTGACATTTTTCAACACATTCATTTCCACGACATTTAAACGACCATCTTGGTATTTATTCGTTGGAATATATAATCGTTGTTAGTGTCTTAACTGGCGCTTATTTTATATTATATGATTTCTTTGAAAATAAACATGGAAAATAAACCTTTTGTTGACATTAAACATTCTGCAAACAAATTTAAATTTAATTAAATGTTTTTTTATAAAAAAAACTGTCTGTTTTTAATGCATGATAAAACTTCTTCACAAAATTGAATTTTGAGAAACAAGACAATCAAAATATACACAATATTTTTCTTTAGTACAAGTCAATTATATTTTTATATTTTTTTTTTATTCTTCTTCTACGTAAGTTTTTCCTCAGACTCAAATTCCAAAGTGACATAAAATAGAATGTTTGTAATGATTTATACCTACTCACTTTTTTATTCAAATAAAGCAGAACTTTTACTGTAGTTTATTATTTTCTTTTCCTAAGCTTATCTTGCTATTTTAATAGTTAAGCAAAGTAAACTGCCAGTTTTTAATAAAATATTCATTAACAGTCTATATTAGTAGAAACACATTATAAAAAAATATTTTTTTCCTACATAAATAATTTCAAAACACTAAAGCCATAGTTTATAAATTTAATGTAGCATAATTTATAATAAATATCAGTTTAAATTATTCTAATTTATGTTTTTAAAAACCCAGACTGCTTATCTTTCTTTGTAACACTAAAATCACATTTAATAAGTGCAATATTGTAATTAGAATTTGAATTAGTATGTTAGAGTGAATAATATGTTGCATTGTGTATCTCTTCTTAGCTAGTATATATAGCTGAGTAAATTTACGTTTTAAGCGTAGTTCTGACGATGGCGAAAGCCGAAATAGCTATCAACATATAACATATAAATAATTGTAGAACTGAAATACCTTGATATTTTTACCCTGTTAAAATGGAGTTCTACCAAGTAAATGCCAAATCAATAAATATATGTTTAGTATTAGGTTGAAGGAAGTGTCACTTAAATGTTTAATTTTCAAAGAAATCATATAATATAAAATAAGCGCCAGTTAAGACACTAACAACGATTATATATTCCAACGAATAAATACCAAGATGGTCGTTTAAATGTCGTGGAAATGAAAGAAAAGAAATTACCAATTACATTAAAAGTGATTCTAAAATAACACAAAATTAAAATGTTCAACACATCTAACATATAATTAAAAAGTCATCTCACATTAATAAATTTAGAATGGCGATTGAAAGTAATTACAAACATAATTAAAATTTGGGAAATCTTTGACAAAGTGATATAATGCTACATTAATAAAGTGAATCTGTTTTCCCCCGCTTTCCCCCACCAAGTAGTTGGTGTGTGTACATACTTAAACTTATAAAAACAGGAATTGGAATATAATTGGTAATTTCTTTTCTTTTCAATGCCAATTGTTGTTTATAACTGTTCATTTTTGTATAAAAAGCATTGTTAAATTATTTTTCTTATCAGTTGACGATGCTCATAATGAGCGAAACTGGTCCTGACATATTAAATAAAGTGGAATGAAGTACAAAGGAATATTGTGTTTTTACTAATAGGAAGAACTTGTTTTATCTTTTCAATAATCGATTGCGTAGCTATGCGTATCTTCGAACAAATTTTTATATTCATTTTTCAATCTTTTTTGTATTGGTGTTATATATAAGCTGAATATTTGTTATATTTTCATGACTTTCCTCACACGTAATATGGTCTTGAAAAAGTAAATTAAAAAAGCAAAAAGCTATCTTCAATTACAACTCTATTATTTCCTTTCTCGTTAGTTTTTCTATGAAAGTTTGAATTGCTTACACTTAAATAGTTCTCGATTCATACATTTTGCTGTTGCAAATAATTTTCAATCATTATGATAGACCTCTTATAGTTCATAACATAATTCTAAGCAGAATATCAATATAAGCAATACATTTTACATCTTCATTAATTACACATACATTTGTATTGAATTATATTTGAGAGGTATTAACATTTTTATGTTATAAAATAATTCATTCTTTTTTCAATAAATATGTTCAAATGAACTGCCAGGAGAACTATACTCAAGGTTCAGAACACAAGTATAAACCATAATCGAATACTCTAAAAAATGTAAATAAAAAAGGTTTTCCCAATGAAATTCGCAATAAACACTTATCTAATATCAGTCCCAGACATAATAATGATTTTCTGACAAAAGTTTTTTCTTTTTTTGTACAAGTAGTGTTAAAAACGGTCAAAGTAATCCTGTTTTACGGTTTAATAAAATACGAATCAAACCAGACTCGAAAAGGTTTTAATTTGGCACGTTGAACGCTCTCTATATCAACGTAGACCGTGTAAAAACGTGTCACACATTTCACATAGCGACGTGTTTTTTTTATAAAGAACACAAACCTATAACTGAAGGATCGCATCGAACAAAGAGTAATATCAAATGCTTGTACCAATGTGTCGGGAAATAACATTTATATTTAAAAAGCTTATATTAAAATTGTTTACACAAACAATCAAAGCGTGAAACCTATTGAGATGACTTAAAATACTTTATTAATAATTATTATGTTAATACGAATTCTACAAAAAAGATTAAATGAATAATAAATAAAGCATATTTAACAAAATTAATTACGTAAGATACTATTGAGATCATGTACATATATATAATTAAAGATAATTCAAAAGAAAATTATCAGCTAACAATATGATGTATGTATGACTTTACTTAAATGAATATTTGATTTTCTATGTAATACAGATTTTGATGTTTTATTCAACCAACATTTTATATTGTGGTGAAAACCGTTTCCCAGTTAGTATTTTAATGCGGTTAATGATTCCCGGAAACATAAAGATTTAGACATGTTTACTGATTAAACATTAGGGATCGGAAGTACACCATTGTTTCATGGATATTTTAATTATAGCCCTTAAAATATTACCTTGTAATTTATAATATACATCGTCCGCCTGTTTGCGTTGCCTGTTCGTTTATACAAAAATACTGGAAGATAATGTAAATATTATTTACAATTTTTTTTTCAGAAGATATGGAGTTTAGTTTATTTGGTAAAACTACATTGTGTGTATTTAAAAAACCCCCGTTAAATTGTGTTTCAAGCTAAAAATTACATGAACTAAAATTCTATGATCGAAAAACGCTGTTCTTCTATACTGGCAGAAGGAATTTAGTCAAAAACCATCTGTTTTGAATTATTAATGCAAATACATAGATTTCAACACTCTATATATTTTGCTTACCTACATATTTTTAAATAATTTAAACATAATATTCATCAAGTCAATTCCGATTAAAGTTATTTTCGGCATAAAAATAACTAAAACATATGACACAATACAACTATAATATATGAATTGAGTACCGTGTTTATTATTTAAATGTTATTAAATGCTTGAAATGATAAGCAATAGTCAAAGTGCGTACATAGACATGATAAATATCGAAAATGGCAATTATCTCAAAACAAGGTTTTTTTTATATGACACTTTCTACCAGTATACGGACAATCATTAATTAAGTTTGATAAAATAATTTTGTAACGGTAAGAAACCAATAATACACTTGCGATATAGTGACGTGTATTTAAAATTTCTCAACCGAATGTGTTGATTGCGTAATGACGATTTTACGATGTTCTGGGTACGAAGTTGTAGTTTCTGGGGTTATGAACTTTGCACACTAAACTGAAAATATTATATGCAGGTGTTGCACAGCTTTCGTGTTGAAATACTTTGAATAATGTACAGACATTTACAATGGATACATTCTTGTAACAGATTGTGTAACACGGATTCATAAAACACTATTCTTTGCTTTCAATTTTTAATCCAGGATTGGCAGTACTTTTAGATTTTTCGCACGATTAAAATATTATCTTTAATATGCATTGATTGTGAGCAAAGAAACATCTGAAACCGTTTGTAGCTTAGATTAAAAATAAATAATATTTTCGACAATTTAAAATGTTTGTATTGTGATTTTTTTTAAATTATTTCAAAAATATAAAATGCATTTTTCATTACCATTTGTATGATACATGACATAACATGATAAACCAAACTATTTCCTAGACAGCAATAATATTTTTTAAGCAGTTATGTAGCAATTATAAACCAGAACGAAGAAAAATACTCATATGATTTAAATCTGTGATACACTAATGGTAGAAAATACCATAATAAAAAAATACATATTTATATTCAATACAACAAGCGAATGGCAAACAACATAATTTTGAAAATATTTGTATGCCACAGAATAAATAACATCTTATTAACAATAAATAATGTCTAAGCAAATTTCATCGAAATTAATATAGTAAATTATCGGAAGTTTAAATATATATTTTTTTTAAGTTATCATGTACCAATATTGAATATCTTATTTAATTTTTCTAAGTTTTTTACGAGAACTGCTTATGACCTTTTGTTTTTGAAGAGAGTAGGGTTACATGAATATTGTCAGGATTTATTATTTATTATTTAACGTATTGTTTTCTACTCACTTGTTTTAATGATAGGATGCGTAGAAAGAATTTTAAAACAACAAAGATATTCATGCCGTAAAGCAGAAATTATTATTAATTTTTGAAATTGCTCTTACCGAGGACGCTTAATATTTGACCAAAATCATTTTCATTTGAACGATTTGTACATTACTGTTACGATTCTTTGATTTACTAGTATGAGTCTTGAGAAACAATGAACTATTCGCATGTAGAATTCATTATACAGAATCAAGAACAAGGAATACCACTCCGCTTTTCCCATGTTACATGTCACGATAAGTTGGGCGCTGTCCTTCGGGGCTTTTGTAATAAATTAAGAATAAGTTTTCTTAATAAAACCTTGCAGACAACTTACGCCATCAAATTGTAATGTCATTCAATATTATTTTAATATCACAGTTTATTATTCTATTTACCCACTCAAACAGTGTCATTCACTGTTATATCCAGCATGTATTTTCTTAACATGTTTTCAATGATTTTTTTTCATCGGTCCAACGAATTCTACCGATAACAATAATTTAATTGAATCATTAAATTAGACTGAAACTAATACTTATAAGTTAATCGTTTTTCAACATTGAAATTAATTCTCCATGTTTATTAGATGCAACAAAGATAAGGTGAATTCGGTAAAATATTGTATTTGACTAAAGCTAAGTAAATACTATCCATGCAATGAAAACATAGCAGCCACGCATGTCTAACAAATATTAATACACATTTCTAAAATCCGGTGATACTGTCTCATTTAACTGGGATAGTAATAAATTTATTTTAGAAGATGCATAAATATAAAGTTACACGGATGTTATAATTTGTTTTGTTGGAGCTAAACTATATATGTTTTACAAATAATATGTCACCTATCCCAAATCTAGTGAGACTATTTAATTTAACTGGGTTTATTATTTAATTTTTGTGTTTTTTAATTAAAATTGATTAAAATACAAATATAAAGCTTCAAAAAAGACATTATGTTTATATTTATTGTATTCATGTAAACTGCGTAAACATCGACTTTTTTTTCTCTAATCGTTTATTTAAATCCGTGTTGGTAAAAAATTTAAATGTATATTTTATGTAAAATTGGTGTTATGTTTGAGGATGTATTTTCTACAATAAACAATACTTTTTGGCAGTAAAAATATTATACGACTACCGTAAACAGACACGACATCTGTCCAGGTTCTGTTATCTCTGTTTCTTATCCGTGTTCTGCTGATTGCTTTCTTGACATCGAGTTATCCCTCAACATCAGTCACACGTCGAAAGCTCGAAAAAAAAACACTCGATCTATCTTGCCAATCAATGTCACGAAACACGTTGTCAAACTCATGAGTGATTTAAAAAATGTTTTTATTTGTAGTGTTTTTCATAGTACTTTGGCGTCCATTATAGTCTCTTAGTCGAGTTATTTAATAAAATAAGTTTTTAACGCATAGAAAATCATAAATTTCAGATTGTATTATTTACTAAACAAAAAACATTATAATTAAATAAACTTTTAATTTGAATTGTGAATCTAACAATTCAAAAGATTGCTTGAAACGAGATCTGCTTATATGTTATTGTATAAGTTACATTAGTTAGAGTCCACAGATATCGATTATGATATTCAATATTGTAACATAAATAAAATATAATTCTCATTTTTTTTTATTTCGAATGTCAGAAAAAGATATATATGTTTCATTTTATTATTATTTTTACATTGTTTTCGATAACCCTTTTTGGGTGAGTTTTACTTACCAAACGACTTAAGTTTAATGCTTCTTTTGTGGTTTGTTCGTACAATAGTGATATAAGTATAATGTTTCAGTTTAGTCAGTATATTAATTAACTCTAAAAAATGTTAAATTAATATTTGCATGACATCATATTGATGTCCACAAGTGTTATGGTTCATTGTAGGAAATACAATTTAAAACAGAAAGTTTTTCCAAATAGTTATATAAAAGATAATGCTAATTTTACCAAGATCCGTGTTATTTCTTCTAGTCCTAGATAAGAAAATTTTTAACAAAATATAAATTCATATCACCCACCCTTTCTCTTAATATTCTAAAGTTTCTTTGGTAATTTTACTCTCACAAAGAAACCTGCAGGAAAATTGTTTTTAAACTATCTAAGTGGCCAATTTAGTTTGTTTTAACTATCACAAAATTTCGCTCTCTTTAGAAAACCGCTAGAAAATGGATAACGTTATCTCACTTCCATTCTCTGGCTATTCCCATGCCACCATAATGTGACACTAACTAAGCCATAACTATAAAACCTAGCAATGCTCTTAAAATCTCCTAATAGTGAGGAGTAATGGTGTTTATTTTAGTTGTTTTTGTTTATAACTGGTGAACATTTTTTTATGTGCAAACTCATAAAGCCACTATGAGAAGCTAGTAAATTTTTCGCATAAAGCTTATATTAGTATAGCGACATTATTCTTATTGTGGATATAAAAATAAACTACACCATCAAAATAAATATAAGTAATCAATAAACCCATTTTCAACTCACGGATCATACAATAAACGTTTATTCAGAAATTGATAATAATCTGTAGTTGGTTACAAAAAATATTTTTGTAATTTAAAAATACGATCGTTATTCAAGTTTCATTATTTTTTTGATAAATTATTTAAATCATAAGCATATCATGTGAATTTTATTAGATTATCTATGTGTTATGATACTCATTTGAAGTAAAACAAGTAAAAAAATATATTAAAAACGTCAATCAATAAAAAGGTTATATTATATATTTTTTGTATTACTGCATTTTTCCAGAAGTCATTCCATTCAAATTTAATATTATATATATATATTCATTACGAATACAAGATTTAAGTTTGTTCACCCGTATTACATAATTTGGTTTCGACTGTCAATTATTGGTGAAAATGCATTTCACCAAAAAAAATAAATTAATGATTAGTAGTTAAGGTACCCACACGTATTACAAATAGTGATAACGAAAAAAAACTGGAAAAATATTATTTGTATATTGATATGTACTTGTAAATCTAGACATAAAAATAATATAAATAAAAGAATGTGAATCGAGACAAAGATTTTTGTTTTATTCTAGTACATTTATTTTCTTAGCATTTAAGAGCATTTATCATATTTATGCAAAGTATTTATGTTCATTAAACGCTTATTAAAAATTACATAGAAACACAATTTAAAAAATGTTGAAATTATATCGTATAGTTTGAGACTTTAAATATTGATATTGGTGATTCTTTCGTTTTACTTAGTTAAACTGCATTTACCTACCACGAAGAGCTATAAAGTATCTTAATAACTCTAAGACGGAAGTATGCTTAAAAACTTTGAAGTCTGAAACTTTTCACATCTCAGATATGGAAGTTTGTATATTTTGCAGACTTGAATCATCTCAATGATTTTTTTTATATTCACAAGAAACAAGAAAAATATCGTTGATATGAATGCACGTACAGTATAAATTTTAATAAATATACACAAACAAAAAAAAATACAAGTATACTTATGTATAATTTTTAGAATAAGTAATTTTCATATTTTCTATTGATTTAACAGTTATATTGTACCAATTTATTACTATTTATTCTAATATTTTATACAATAATTCCTCGGCTTAATAACAAATGAAGTTATATTCAAAAGTATGGATTCCTGCAAACTGTATATCTCTTTTTAATTAACTTAAAGGAAACGTATAGAGAGGGATTTATTAACATCTAGTATTTACTAGGAATTCTGAAGTCTCGGCTCTATTCATGTTCCGAAACTCGAGACATAAAATTGTCATATCCTGAGGAAGTACTGTAGTAGCGTTTATTAAAAAAATATTTAAACCAATATGTCTACGCATGAACACTCAAAACTCGTGCAAACTTATTTTGTAAGTTAAATATTGCAAAAAATGAAAAAATCGTATCATTTATAGTATCGTATTTCGTTATACTTAGTTATATTGCTTTTTATTACTCATCACTTGAGCGATTCTTTTGATTTTGACAGTGAAACTCATACACCGTAAAGAAGTCATATTTTATGTTATTAAAAAATAATTTTCAAATAATTCTACCTTTTTTTATTGACATTCAAAATTAATAAGTGTTCTCAAAATATAAAATTGTTCTAACTATATTTGTATTGAACGTATAAAATCTATTTTTTACAAATTTAATAAGCAAATTAACAAGTCTCACGTTTCAGGTTGCTTAGCTGGAATGTCCCGGGAATCGTGACTGGTAAAAAGCGTCAATTTCCTAAAAAAATATTTTCGCCATGCCTCGACACAGAATTCCTAGTACTTACCCATTACTAACCAAACTGAATAGAGATGTTAGGTCACTAACTTATATCTTGTTCTCGGAAAATAGTTTTTGAAATCGTGCAATATTTATAGAATATAGTGGATGTAGGAGTTTCCAAAAATATTCATTTTTTTTTTGTGTAGGGAACTTATATCTTGTTCTCGGAAAATAGTTATTGAAATCGTGCAATATTTATAGAATATAGTGGATGTAGAAGGAGTTTCCAAAAATATTCACATTTTTTATGTCTAGGGGCGAGCGTTATCTTGGCACAGAATATTTTTTCTATTGATAACGGCTGGTCTTTCAATGGCCAATATCTCACACAGCCGTTGCAGCTGTTCACAATAAAGTTATGTTTTAATTTTCTGATCATAATCAAGGAGTTATTAATGAATGATACCTTTCATACCCCACCAAAAGTGCAACATTACCTTTATTCCGTTAAGTCCAACTCTCGGTGTGGGAATTGTGTTTGTTTGTTTGTCGAACAAAATTTAATCAAAAATCAATTAATGAGTCTGTGAACGCTGTTTCTACTTAACCGTAGGTCCGATATTATTTTTCAATCAAATTGCAATGACGTAATCTTTTAAATCACCCTTAATATGCTTAAATGTGTAAATTAATTTTCGAGTTAATAATGATTTGCAGAAAGTACGATTATGATGCGGATTTTTGTTTACTGAGGGATATTATTCTCCACGTGTAAATTTGTTTATAGGTCGAGAAAGCTGTAGGCGGTGGTGTAACCTCATCAATCTAATTATGCATTCCGCCTGATTTGTTGAAATCCGCCTAAATTAATATGCTTGCGAGCAGCTCACCGTCAGGGCGAATTGAACCTAATTTGATTTCTAAATTAATTTACAACTGTTGACATAAGCGAGGCTACATATGTTTGATAGAAATGATTACATTTAAATGTTGTGATAAAATTCCCACTAATTTATAATTTTTTGACAAAAGAAAACATACATATGTACATAAAATTTAGTTTATTTTGGGCTTATGACCATATTTTAAAAATAATTTATAATGATTTATGTCATTAAGCTTGCGCTTTGTGTTTATAATTTACTTTTAATTTTTGTACAAATCATTGACATTTAAAAAAAAAATGCACAACTTTTGAAATATATTTTCTCTCTTCAAAACTTTTTGTAGTTTATTTATTTATTTTCAAGGTCGTTATAACTGAAATCAATGTATTTTTGAACAGTATTTAAAACTGAAGGGACAAACTGGTTCAAAAATGCTTCTCGCAAATGTGGGACTGTAACCTAAAAAAATACAAACATAAAAGTTTTATAATTTTAAGCATATATACAATGTTACTTTTTGTTTGGGTAAACAATTTTATAAACAAAATATATTTGATTTTTGCCGAAATTCCAAATAAAATAATTGATTTCCCATCCAAGAATATTAGCTAACATGGTAAACAATTACACACAGATTTTGAATGTCTGTCAAAAGGTCGCATCAAATCGTACATTTTCAATTTGGAAAATTCAGAGAAAGATTCTCATTTCAATAAAAGTTCGGCACACTCCAGAGAAAATAATATTGGAAAAAGTGCAATCAAATAAAAATTGTCAGTTCCAAAGATAGAACCGCTTCAATCGTTTTTCTTTCATCTTTTGAGGTTAAATGGAACGATCGGTTTATCAAACAGTATCTTTTTCAAGTGGTTGATTTTGACGTAAAAAAAACAATGATGGTCAAAATTTATTAAAGTTTTATGAAAAAAGAAATACCAAAAAATTGGAATATGTAAACAATGTTATTAAAACATTAAATAAGTGCCATTTAAAAAAAAATATGTTCTTTAGTTTTTTAAAAAGTGTTAATTTATTTTATCAATTTTAAGATCTGCTATACAAACAGAAAACGGTTATTTGCGATAAAAATATTACATTTAGCACTACGTAATTAAGACATTTTTGTTTCATTTACTTCTACGCTTCACTTTTCTACAAGCGTACATATGAAAAAATCAAAAACCCACTTTATTCAAAATTAATCTAAAATTGTGTAAGTTTTCTTTAAAATTTTATCATAAATCAAAAACACCATAACTTTACCACAATTTTGCTCCAGTGTCAATATTGTATTGATTTATTTCAATTAAAATCTTATTCAAAAGTATTTTTTAAATCACGTTGTCATACATCGATGCACACTCATTCTTCCGGACATTTAACACGAGATGCGTGGTATAACTTTTCAACTTTGAGTCTACCTTAATTTGTACATTATTTTGAACAAAGTATATCATACCTCATCAATTATTTTTTTTTTTTCACTTTTTTACGTTGATGGTTAATAATTTCAAGTGTTTTTTTGCACATTCTGCCAAACAAATTTAAAATTAAAATCAAACCAACGTCGGCATATTGGGTTTTAGGGTTTTTTATTTGCAAAACATATCTACGTAGCAAGATAAGTTGGCAAATGAAAAAATAAATTTGTTTGCTCGAATTTCTAAGCCTTATTTCCGAAAATCGCAAAAGTTTCTAAAGCAACAAATGAAAAGCTGCGTGCGTTCACAATATGACGTGTTGCTTTTATGTTTTGCGTGAAAGTAGCGATTCACTTGTTCTGCGGCATTCAAACGGAAAAAGATTGCACCAGATTTAGTTTTATATTGTGCGGAATATTATTAATTTGTAATAATATATTATGTTTACATTGTATTTTACGAAACTGCTGAAAGGTAAATTTTGAAAATCTCTTAAAAGCGCATTTTTTAATTATTTTTTTGTTTATCAAACAAAAATGTTTCTTTTTAAATTAATTTATCAAAATGAAGCTGGCCCGAACCTTAATAAAAAATGTGGATTGAGCAAAATAAAGTTTTTTTATTACAATTGATAATTATGAACACAATTGTTTTTATATGAATATTTTCCAACGAATTCAACTTATCATACTTTCATTTTAAAACAGCATTAAATTAATACTGATCAAACACCAAGTTAGGTCTAAACTTAATGGTAATATTAAAACTTAATTTTGTTTCTATTCTTATTCTTATACAAACCCAGAGACACTAGTGACAAAACATGTAAATGTACATGATTTTGACGATTTACATTTCAACACATGTTGTAATAGTTATATTATGGTTACAAGCTAAATTTACAAGTCGTTTGATAAAAATAATATGAGTTTCGTTGCTAGTATAAATTACACGGTTATTTTAACGTTTTCTTTTTAAATAACAGTCCCACAATATTTAAATCATGAAGACAAAATTTCAAGAGTATTGAGCAAGAGGCTTGTAAAAACAAGATTAACCACATAAAACAAGATAACAACAACACCAGATCCCTTCACAACAAACACGTTAACGTACTTTTAATGCTACGCGAGCCGCATAAAAAACATTTTTTATAAAATACCATCCCTTTTGTCACAACGGTGTTTGTTTTTGATTATAAAAAAATCCGTTTTTGTTATTGGTAAAAAACAGTATTGTAATACTTATACTAATAAAAAAACATAAAAAAGATGTAAGCAAAACAATAGCGAGCACGTTTTAAGTGAAAAATTGTAATGTATGAAACTTACATCAATGAGATATCTTGCTTATATACATAAATCCCTGGACTTTTATTCATAAGAGACACGGAAATTTTTTTTCTAAATTTATGATAATGTTACAAGTGTATACAGTGACAGATAATCCCTAGTGGCACAAACTTGGGGCCTCCGAATTTTAGGGGCCTCAAAAAAATTTGTATTATAACTGGCCCATATATTTCAAATTAAGTTTTCCTATTATCCGAAAACAGGTCTTCAGAGTTAAATTGCGATTGGGGCCTCTTGTATAGTCAGAGTAATAATGATATATGGAGATTTCGCACGTATTTTATCGTGTACATATAATTTGCTTTAAAATATTCAATGGACGACTGATAAAACTCGAAATGCATAATAACATGAGCATAAAAAACTGCACAACTAAAAAAAAAACATGCACGAGTATTAAAAATACGCAAACACTTATGAGGCAACCTGTTATTAAAAATATTAAAGATTTTTGACATGTTTACCATAACAACGCTGATAATAAATATCGGGTACAGAAGTGCAAGAGCCAATTTAAAAAACAGTCTGAGAGCGCAGAAAGCCCCAAAAATACAAAGCACCGCAATAAAAAGATCTCTATGCTGGCATACTGCTGCCATTACAGCATCGACAGGGGCTACGCCCGTATGACACACAAAATTACTCTGAAACATAATCAACCAAATATCATATATACTAAAAAAATGCAGTAAAATGGTATATTTTATGTATAAACGTAAATTTCTAAAACTGTATACATGACTTACATATTATTGAATGTGAAAAAATATATTGTTTTATAAATACATATATTATTCGTACTTACGTTAGCCATTGAGTAAATCTGATATTCTTTTAAATTTTGAAAAATCATTGTTTTTCATTTCATTTCATAGGACATTCTTCATCAAACCTTGAGATACATCAGTTGTATTCAGAATATAGTAATATCGCGTCAATCGTTCAATATGTGTATTTACTCATGTCTGTCTAACAGTATATAAAAAAAAAACGACAAAGAATCTGTATACAGAGTAGCAAAGCTTATCCAGTTTACATTTTATTTAAAAATAATTATATTTTCACAATACTAAATAATTTTAAAAATATCCGAATAAATTTTTTAATCAGAAATGCTAATATAATTGTAACATAACTAAAATCATTATCTGTCAAAAAATAATCAAGTATAAAAAATTGTTTTTTTTTTTAAATCTGTTCCATTCTCTTTTTAAATATTTGTTTGCCAGTGTGAAATAATTAAAGTAAATTTTATGTTTTGGTAGTTCATAAAAATATTATTATTTTACTTTTATTTTTTTAATTTAAATTTCAATAACCGCTTGAAGTGAAATATACAATTTTTAGAATCTGTTTATGAAATTGGGTGATTCTATACCAATATTTATCAATATTATTTTATCCTAAAATTTAATTAAAAGTTATATGCAAATTTCAAGCATGCGAAACAAATTAATTTAAATTTTATGGTAAATAGTTGAAGGGGTAAAAATAATTTTTGAAAAAAATACATCTATGAATGCAGAATCATAGATCTAAAAATTCTTAAGCTTTCAAGCTGATATTTCAGTAGAAAATCAGTTTTTAATCCTTAGAAAATTCTTTTTTAAAAATAGCGGTATGTAGAAACATGTCCAGATTCTATACTTTGACGAATTCATTGTGAATCACAATATTCTATTGTAAGGTATAGCACATATAAATTAATTTGATTAGTAATGCTTTTTTTAGTTTTCAATGATTTTCTCAAATCAAGTTCTATTGTAGAATGCTCCATTTCCTTTTCGCTACCTTAATTCTCGTATATACGGTATAAAAAAAGCAAAAATATATTTCTAAATAAAGATGTAACGAAAATAGCCATCAAAGTAACAATGCATTAATGATAAAATTATAAATCATTGATTCACTCATAAAAATATTTTGCAGTGCTGTGTGTTTTTATATGAAAAGGAATATTAAAATGCTTTACGGAAAAATGCATTTACTAGGAAGTGGAATTATTATTTGTGTGCGTTTTCTGTATTATATAAAATTCTTTTTTTAACAAAATATTGTTGTAGACTGAAATAAAAAAAATGGAAAAAAACCAATAGAATATTTTGAGCATTTTAATTGTATGCTGCAATTACCAAATTCAATGATATTTTTTATTATAACAATTTAAAACTTTGTTATCCAAAACAATAGAAAGATTTTGTATTGATTTGAGTATAGAAAGTTACTAGATTTGATAGTCGTATTAAAAACATAGATCGTACAATTTATCTGTTTTATCAATGAGTACTATTAAAATATATTCACGACTGTTATCATTTATATTTGAAAAATTACTCTTTATTTATCTTTTATTTTGCAATAAAACTGACTGCTGACCAATATCTATTGACAAAACAATGTTTCATTCAGCAGTTATTTGTTTTAATTTTTTTTAAATCTTTTAATATTTGGAAAAATGTGTCTCATGAGTTATTGTATATTCTCAACTGTCGTCAGCGGAATAAATTAACTGATGCAGCTTAAGAATTTTGCTACTGTAAATATTTTCTAAAGTTTATGTAAAAACAAAAAAAACGTAAAAATGTAAAAAAATCTTCGTTTGTTAAGAGCAGGTTAGGCGTACTTCCATATTTAAGTAAAATAATTCAATTGGATTTTATGAATTCATTCAACGAGTGAAAATTTTCTGTTTTACATAATGAAAATTTCAACCTAAACGATATTTATTATAGATCGCGTACGTTGTACTGCGCTTAACCATTTTGATCTATGAGCGGAAGGCTTTTGCCTTCCAGGCAATATTTTATTTATCATTTTCAGTATCCAACATGCGGGTAATGTAGATAAAGTAAGCTTTCCTATTATGTATACCGCACACGTTACAGTTTTAAATATTGCGTTGATGTTTTCCAAAACATTAAAAGTTAAGCATTTTCCTTTTCTATATATATTGTACATAATTACGTGTAGTATATATAATTTTCCCAAGAAATCTCTAGACTTGAATGGACTTAATCGTTTTTCTATATGTTGGCTTCTGCAGCCAGAAAAGTGACATAAAAGTTTGAAGCTTTTTGATATATTCAAATAAATGAAGGTCTATCGTGGCTTCGTGATCTTGAAATATTGAATCAATCCTTCTTATACTTCAATATTCATTTTTAAAAAAATGTGCTTATTTTTTTATTTTAATACTTTTTAACGAAGCATTGGTACTTACTTGTATTAGAGATTTGAATAAATAACGACTTAATCGAAAAAACGTAGCTTTAAAACAATACGTCAATGATTCAATATAAATTTCATAAGAAAATAGTGAAAATGTATAATTAATTTTCCAAAACAAAATGTCTGACAAATGATAATGAAACGTTTCATATTTGTATTACCATACAAAAAATTATCGAGTCTTCAGCCAACGTTTTTGTTACGAATATTGTAATATTATTCGTGGTGCCTCATCACATGTCCTTTGCAGGGCGTAGTGTGCGCTCTTTGCGTCACGTAGCTTTTCCTAGTAGCAAGTTGTCATTGTTGGATGCATTGTGCTATTATGGCCACTGCACGCGCAATATTTGTAACAATATTTAGCTGCTTTTTTATTATTTTATGTAAGTCGGTTACGTGCTTAGCATAATAAAGTTTTGATTATTTTTTTACATTCATGTGTTTAGCGCTATATAGATTTATATTTAAAAAAAATATATAAACACAAATGTATATTTTGGTGTCACGTACATAGTTCCGCAAATAAAAAACATACTGTTTCACTAAAATTTGTTTTCAAAGAAACATACCAAATAAATTCAAACACACATCTCATGCTGTAATTATTTGATATATCGAAATAAAGATATAAAAATAATAATATTCTTTTGTGTTTCTTAATAAATCCTTATATTTGTAGATAGTATCATGGCCCATCACATCTCGTTTACCGTTATATAACACATGCAAGATAACACTTTCTGTCATTAATAAATATGATTACGGCATCACCAAACTATACTAAACTCAAAATATGCATTAACAAGGTTTCTCCTATCCTAAGCTTCCAACTTTAGCATGTAATATTTTTTGTCAATATAACTTAAAAGCAATTGACAAAGCATTCTTTTCGATTATATATGAATCTTTGTTTCACGATTGCGTTTAACTTTTAGTACAATGTATTTAACTAACCTCAAAATAAATAAAATATTAAAAATATGTTTACAGACATCCCCTGATATGACCGTTTCATTGATCTGTGTGGCTTCACAGTTGCGTCACTACGTTCATAGGCAAAGTATAAGTCTGCAATTATTTGTTATGATTAGCATTACGGACAGAAATCGAGTAAGTGGTTGATAGCCGGCACGCTAGACTGCACAAATTGAAGCTGCGGCCGAATCTCTAGTTGCAATCTGTCTGCGTGATTAAATAGTCAAATAGAGAGAAATCACCAATGGCACAAAGTTTCGATATACTACACACCCAATACCACCATCTACCGTACGCAGGCACGTCACTATTCACCATAGATATAAGTGAAAATTGAAGTGACAAATGTATTTTTTTGGTTATTTTTAATTTTAAAAAAATACGATTTTATTTTGGTCGTATGTCGAATCGTCAAAATCAAGGATTACCTGCTTTTTATTGTTAAAGAATACAAATGTACATTTTTTCCCCGGAAGTAAAAAATATCTTAACTTGTGTCAATATTTCATACAAACTACAGCATTAATTTAGGTTTGGTGAATAACCTGTATAAACAAAAAACAAGTTTTTAAAATATAAACGAAAGTTTCATACGAAGACATTTTTTCAGAATATTAAGTACTTCATTTTCCACGATGAAGTTTCGAAATATGTTTTCAGATTTAAAAAAATATCGCCAGTGAAAGTAATCTTTCAAAATGACGTATTTTTGATATAAAATAATAATATAAGTTTAGTGATGGATTAGATACATAAAGTTTCTGACAATCAAATCAAAACTTTGTAA
The DNA here is from genome assembly GCA_031772345.1 of Himalopsyche anomala. Taxonomy (NCBI): domain Eukaryota; kingdom Metazoa; phylum Arthropoda; class Insecta; order Trichoptera; family Rhyacophilidae; genus Himalopsyche; species Himalopsyche anomala. Next base: position 18,494,391 of record CM062821.1, on the reverse strand, counting down.
CACATATTATATCACTCACTCAATACAAAACAACAATAACTGCTCATGTATCATTTTATGATAATCGTAAAAGAAGTCTCGTGATTTCTTTTTCCAATATCTGAAATGCACTGAATATCTTGAAAACCAAAATGCAACAGATAGTTATTGTATCATTCAATAAACTAACTACAAAACGATTAAAAATTCTAATCTTTGATATTCATTTAATACTTTGGTTATTTAAACCAGTGTTTCAAACTCTGGTGGGGGGGGGGTTTAAATTTTCAACTTATGGGAAGCGTAGCTGAAATTCAAATGGGCAAATATTGCATCTTTACAAATACTGGTGAAACAATTGCGTTAATGCGTCAGTGTATTCGATAAATTGCACAGCAATCATATTAACAGTAATAAACCTAGTTTTTTCAAATTTGTGTACACAATTCGGCATTTAATTTATATTTTGTGGAGGAAAAGGCGTTTAATATATTTTTCTCGGTTATTACTCAAATCAGGTAGACAAATAAATATAAATCATCAATTTGAATGAAATAAATTTTTCTTATGTTGTAATATTAGAACTGTGTCTGTCTCAAAGTTTGTTTCACAATATTTAAGATAATATATATAAATATATATTTAATGTGTTTGCCAAATATTCCTTAAATTCACTTTTAAGATGTTCACTGTCAATACTTGGAGGAATGGCATTATAATACAAATAATATTTTTCTGATAAGAAAAATATATCAACAGTGCTATTTATACAATTTAAATTTAAATAAAAGGTGTAAACAACTACTTACTAACAATGAAAAGGATTTACAAATTACATTATAACTACACAAAATTAATATGCTTAACACCTATAACATACAATTAAATATGTTACACATACAATTATCATCCATACAATTACTATCTATACATACATCCAAACAATTATAATCCTATAATATACAATTAAGTATGTTATAGGTGAAAAAGTACTAAAAATCTTTTATTATTTTTATTCCATAAATTGTTTTCTTAGTTGAATATCTAAGAATAAAAATGGTTATTTATGTGCGTCAAATAATACAGTCATATACTGATAAAAATATATATATATATATACTACCTGCTATTTAATTTAAAATGTATTTTACAAAAATAAAAATTTGGATTTTTCTAACCTTTTTATAGAATTAAAAAAAAGGATTTTTAGCATAAAATAGCCATCCTTAGTTGTTTATATCCATGCTTATCATTATATCTCACTAATATTAAAAAATCCAAATAACAATTTTATTTTCATTTTAATAACCATTTAACGTTTGATTTTCGGAAATATACGATTTCAATATAAAATAAAAAAAAATCAAAGAGATCTGTTGTTGTTGGCTCAGGTTCCCTAATAATTATTAATAATCTTATTTGGTTCTAGAAAGATTGTTCAGACCAAATTATTAACAAAATTATCTTTGACACTATTTTAAGATTGGGAAAAGAATAAGAACATATTTTTTTATTCAAATATGTTAAAAAATCGATTTTATTTCAGTCGTGCTAGGCATATATGCATATAAATCGACTATTTTTCCATATCAATTTCAATATGTCTACGTATAAGAACGAGCTATGGGATGTCTTCTCATAAAATTGGTGCTTTTCAAGGTAACACGCGCGTAAGAATCGCGATGGATAGCATATTAATTTGATCTGAATGAGAAAAATAAGCCCCAACTGACAAGCAAGAAATATGTCTTTCATTGAGATAATTTTCATCCAAATAGAATAGATAAATATATATTTTACAGACAAGCGAACTTATAGACCATGTATAAAAACAGTCTTATCGTAAGTTTAAATCAGTTGAAAATTCATTGTTCAATAGATAACTCAATATTTTTTCAAATAAAAAAGAAATCGTTTTTCTAATATTATATATCCTATTATAATAGCCATAATGTAAATTGAACAGTAATCTTTCTTTTAATTTCGCGGGTGGATAATAAAAGTCATCAAAAAAAAAATGAATCATTGATTTTCCTATCGATTTTTGAATTGGTTTTCATATCTTTGATATCAAGATAAACGATATCCTAAAATAATTTGTAGCTCTGCCTAAGCTTTATATTTCCATATTTCTTTCACATATCTCAAAAAGTAGCAGATTTACAAAAGAAAAATCGTTTTCACTCAACACTCAATTATTAGTCCATATTAAAATACTTTTTAGTGTTATGTACAAACTCCACAACTGAAAGTTGAGAAATCTTGCAGAAAGTTTTTTGTATTTTTATATAGTTTTTTGTCAGTCAAACTCATAAAAAATGATTGTTTAAAACAAATATGGAATATAAATGAGTAAAACACTATTTTTTTAATTATAAATTATTTATATTGTAAATTCGATAGCTATTATTATTTTTTTCGTCTAAAATAAATTAATTAGGTTGTTAAAAAAGTTCTCTTACTGGGCTTAAAAGACTTTTTAAAACATTTTTTTGTTTGAAACGGTCTTGATATTCGCATTAATTATTTTTCTAAAAAAAATCTTGCATAAAATATTTGAAAATTACAAGCTAGAGGAAATTCAAAATGAATAAAGGTACCATACTCGTTTGAGAAATCTATTCATTTCTGAGTACTAATTTCCTTCCTATTGTTAGAAGCATGTCAAAGTATTTTCATGCCCGCAATTACATTTTTTGGAATCACCCAATTAAGATTCATTTAGAAAGAAGCAGGCATTAATCTTTATTTAAATTGCTTACTCGTTTTCGTTTTAATGGAAAAATAATATCCAATATAGCGCGAAGGATCAGAAATTATGATAACCCAGGCACAAGCAATTCCGCTCAGGATGATAAATGTATTTTATGTGAACGGATATTCCATTTTCATTTTACCGATACCTCTACGTACATTAATAATGATGATTGTTGTATATAATATTTCTAATTTAATTTTGCTGTACTGAAATAGTAAACTTTTATTAAGTAAATTACGTTAAGTTTATTAAACTCTCGCGGCTCGGAGACTAGAAAAAAAATCTGCCGATGGAAGTCGTTTAGGGACCCCAGTGGTTTCCTCATTATTGGCCTTATTCTTATGAATTTCAAAAAAAAAGTCTAAGGGCTTTAAAATATCTCTCTGCATCATTCCTCATATATTTTTTTATAAAAATCCCTGGTTTTTTAAAAAATAATCATATTTTAAGTTGCGCGTAAAAAAGACGTCATTCCAGTGCAAATATTAATTTGCAATTGGCGCGTTCAGCGGCATTCAGCCCAGTTATCTTACGAACGATCGCTGATAAGCAGGCGCTTATCTCGTTATCGCATTATCGTATTTATATAAACTACAAAAGGTCCAAAAAAACTATAATATAAGAATACTTTAATTATAAACATTGTATCACCCATATTAAAATAGATATTTAAGAAAATGGGGGTATTGGGGTCGCATTTCTTCAGCTTAGAACCGGAAAAGTTAAGTTGATTGAAATCCATTACAGATATTATGACTATCTTCTTTTAATTGTTTCCAAAGTATGATTAACAGTTGACATTAATTTTTGAACCTTACTTACATTATTAGTTTTGATTTTTGTGAATCTTTAATAGAAAAAAAACGAATAAATACAATAGTATTTGCTTGCATTGGCAGTAAATGTGTAATCACATTACATATTTAATGTTAACATTTTTTTTTAAAGTTTTATTATTCTTTCATATTTATTGTGTATTATAAAAAAAACCATAACATGGAACGAACGTGTAGAAAATAAAAGTACATTCTTCGATACGCCAATTCACAATTATCAGAAGACACATTATAAGAAAAAGGCAATAGTTGTATTTTTAGGATATGTTTTATTTGGTTATCAAGGTATTACGAAAAATATTTCAAATTGTTACGAATAATTAAGATTTTTTTGTACGAAACGGTGATAGTTTTAATACGATTTGGAATTAGTTTGTACACGTTCTTGTCGATTTTTGGTGAAGAGGAATAATATTTCAAAATTATAAATGTTCTTGAACGAAAGGTAAATACTGTTTTCAGTAATCGTGATCATTATTAGCAGATGATCATCATCCTACAAATACTGATATTTATTAAAAACTATGGCATTAGTACAAAAATGTAGAATATTACATAAACATGTGTGCTTACTACATTATTAAATTGTTGGCGACATGCTACAAAGAATAGTGTCAGTATTAATATATTATGCAAAAAATGGATTTAAAATAATAGTTTTTTTTCCAAAATGAGAAAATATTGTTTAACAAAGAATATTAGAATCCTAATTTATTATAAATATCAACAAAAAAAAGCAATGGAAATGCAAATGTCCTAAAATTAGTAGAAAACCAATCCAAATCATAAATGAAAAAAAACAGGGTTTTAGAATCCAGTACCCAAACATTCTACATTTGCCCAAATTTCTTCCGGTAAACTTCAAGCTTCTCTATGAATTGCTTAAACAAAAAACGCATTATTATTTATGGTTTTCGTCCTTGGGAACGCAATAATTAATGATTGTTTAGTTATTTTTTTCAGTTTCCTAGATTTTTTTATTTGTTATACTTCATTGCATCTTAGTGATAAGTCCATCGTATTTAGTATTTAAATTTAAGCACAAGTGTCCTAAAAACAGTGAATACTCTAAAATTTCAATTTAACCATATTTAAATATTAAAAAATACGAAATAAAAAATGTAATTTGTTTTAGGAGAAGTAAATCAAGAAATCTTAGTTGAAATCAGACCATTTGTTGCCTATATAATACCCAAGTCGGAGTTGTGATTTTTTTACAATTCCACAGCCTTGGAAAAAGCAAAATCGTGTACATTATTTGTAAAAGAAAGTCCTGATCTTGCTGCGGAACGTGTAATACGTCTTTATTATTAAAACTACGCATATATAAAGTTTTAATAGAGAATTTAACAATTTTATATCATCTTCAAGGGTTATTTTTCACTAAAAATGTAATCTAAAAACATTTTTCTATATTAAGATTGTTATACTGAAAAAAAAAATAGTATGTAAATTATATTAAAACATACCATAATAATATTGTATTTAGTAATGGTATTTTTCTAGATATATCTTTAATGTCATGCCACAAAAAAAAACCTACAGCTCAACTACTTTGTGTTTGAAAATTTAGTATACTGGCATATATTATTACTTCCGACATTACATTATTACATCATTTTTTTCATCAAAAAATATGTCTTCTTTCAGTTGTTCCGTAGAGATAGAAATCAAAGCAAAACATAAACATTTTCCCGTATCTTCAGTAACATTTTAAAGATATGTTTCTAGTTATATATAACATATTATCTTGTATTATCGGGATATGTGTACCTTGAAATAATCTAAATAAATATATCTCCACACGCTCGTGATAGCGATACATGGTGGTCACTCCAGTAGATTCTTAATCCAGTTGATAAGCAATTTTGGCTATTTACAGCTTGGTCTGAAGGAGACCTATTGGCCTTATACCTAACCACTTCTAAATTATATCAGTATATCTACGAGAGGAGGAGTTGATAACAGAAATATACTTTGTAACTACTGGCTCTTTGAACGGAAAATTTGAATAATTGTATCGCTGAAGAGATGTCTACATCAACCGTTGAAGTTATTTCATTACTTTAAATGAATTATTTATTTATTATTAAAAAAAAATCCTATATGTATTATGAAATCGTTATCACAGAAAAAGTCTCCCAAACCACGGAAAGAAAAATTTGATTTGACTATTTTTGGAAGTTGAATTTAAAACGTAAATTTAGTACAGGTAAATCAATTGAACCGTCTTTCAAAAGTACGGTTCGAAATTGCACTACTGCTGTTCCTATCATGGTCCAGTCTGTACAATCGCGAATTCTTTGTGCCCTGTAGACACTAGTGCTGGTGTCTTTGCCAATATCAGTTACTAGTAATAAGCTATACAGTAATTTCATAAAAACATATTTTTTGTGTTATATTATAAAATGTATGTATGTATGTTGTACAAATGCTTCACATTCCTGTTAAATTGACTTTTCTGTTAAGGAGATAATTTTAATCATAAGAAAACCGTTTCCTCATTCATATTTCTTGAAGCAGTTATTAATGACAAGCAAATGTTGAAGAATGACTGATTGATGGACGAACAATTGTAATACATGCAGAATTATGAAAAATTCAAAAAAAAATGTAATATTGACGAGGACGCTATACAATTTTTGTTGAAATAAGTATCTCTTTTAAACCATTTTTTCTACAATATAAACAAGAGATAAGATTTAAACAAAAAATAATCGTTTATTATTTTTAATTGAGTCTTAAATGTTGAAGCGGGTATGCTTTTTAATCAGTACGATAAAATGCTAATGCTTGAAGTTGAAAAACGATTTTATTCACTAAATGGTCTTATTCTATCATTTTCCTTCCAAGTTTCATGTTTTCCGCATATAACGGAAGCCTTAACAAGAATTCCATTCAGTAGATACACAAACCTTAATCACTTGCTAAATTCCATAATGGTTGTTTGATTATTACAATATTCGTGAACTCCAATAATATTCTATGTTATGTAATGCTAAAATATACTATGATTGCTTGCAATATAATCATAATTATAACTTTATGTTTTGCTATCATTATTAGTGTTTTATTTGTCGCCGCATTCTTTTAAATTAGACATGAAGAATATTAAGAGAATCCATTAAAAAATATGTATTTTTCCGTTTCTTTTAAAAATTTAATACCTATGGCATAGTTAAAAGATGATCTTAATCAGAATAATATTTTTTTTTTGTTTTAAGATTTTTTTAATATAATGGCGCCAAAATATTTTAAGCATCGTTATATTTATTTATTATTCTCACGCCTATTTCAATTTAAAAAGAAGAACATCTATTTTCATTCTCAAGATTCTGAGACAGATTGTATTTTAATATTTTTTTAAAAGAGCGTTAACTCAGATTCCTTTGTTGAAGCTATCTTTACATTGAAAATATTTTAAAATGAACTTTGGCACGTGTCAGTTTGCAGGCGCTTGACAAGTTGGCTTTTTCTTGTATTTTGGTAATGTTTTTAAATAAACATAACATATGAAAAAACTTATATTTTCAATAAAATACCTGACATTCGTTTGCATTATAACATGAAAATGATTTGGTAGCACACGTTATATGATAATTTTAAGAGAAAATATTTTATTTTATTTTAAAAGGTAAATTTTACACATCAAAAATATCTTCGATCTAAAAAAATATTCTGTAAACCTTTCTCAAACAGTATCTTACACAAGGATAAGATTGTTATCCAAACCTTTTTTGTAAATATTGGAATTCAGTTAGTCAATCAATCGTCAAATGAAAAATATTTTCTATTGTTTTTTTTAATTAAAAAAACTTTTAATTTAAATCTGTTTACGGAGTTATAATATTTGCTGACAATACATTTTTAATATTTCGCCTTGCAAAATACGTAAATTATTTGTAAACAAAATATTTATTTTATAAATCCCATTTAAACTTGTTTTATGCCTGAACCAAACAATTTTCCTCCAGATGAAGCCTTAAAACGAGTAACGCTAACAGCAATAATAAAAGCTCATCGACTTCATTTTGGAATATTTAAGGATGGCATTAAATCAATGTCTGTATACTTAAATTTTAAATCTAAAGGTATTCTGTAATCTCATCCGAGATTTATTGGTCAATAAATCTTACAAAATTGTAAATATTCTGGTTACTCCATTCAAAATATGCACAAGCTGAGTGATTAAAATATAATTTCAATAAATTTCTTCATAGTCAACTTTTTCGTTTTAATTTGGAATACGGCAAAAGTCAGAATTGATTGATTTGAATAAGGAGGATTTTTTTTCTCTATTTTTATCAAACATAAAATTTCCACCTTAACGTCTTGTTTAATTAAGTATTTTAAATGAAAAACTTTCGTTGTTGTGTGTATATTTTTTTTGTAAAACCTTGAATTCACCTCCAGTTAAGGAATGCTATGGACAGAAAAATGAAAACTTTTCCGCAGCTTTTTTTCACTTCCCTCGCAAAACAACATAGGAATATTGATATTGGTATCAGTAAACGTTACGCAACATATGACATTAATATTATTCTGCTTTTCTCGGTATTGCTCTGGCTTATTTGTGTGGATTCTGAGTTTGATTTCAATTTCAATAACAAACAACGTTTGCAGGAAGTCTCGTGAGATGTTCAATCAAAAAGTGAGGGGAGGTAAGTTGCCGAGTTTACTTCAATAAAAATTCTACTCTCGATACTCTCTAATTTTATTGATATTTTATCTTTTTCAATCGCTTATAAAAATATGAACTCCCGAAATATTATTTTTTCACTTTGAATTGGCTCCGAAGTAGTAAAAAAAATAAACAAAACAATATAAATAATAACATAGTTATACAAATTCAAAACAAAATCAGCAAAATAAATAATTCACTTTTAGGGTGATCACTGTCAATACTTGGTGGCAAGATACTATATTAAGAAAAACAAAATATTCCTTTGTACTTATTTTTACTTTTATTTTCCAAGATCAGGACCGGTTTTGCTCATTGAATAAGTACAAAGTATTATCAACTGATAAGAAATATAATTTAACAGTGTTATTTAAGCAAAACAAATTAAAATTAAAAATTGGATATAAGTACAAAGGAATATTGTGTTTTTCTTAAAATATATTATCACATCTAAAGCATTTCACATTGATATAAAAAAAATCAAAAAACAACATCAGATATACTATTTAAGTATAGCAAGTGATCGTTTGTTTTACCATGTAATTTCTTAATAAAATATAAATTAGTTTTTCTGTAACTATGTGTTTTTTTTAATATACGTTTATCAGTCTTAAGTAGTTTAAGTTTATCAATTTCAATATGTTATTTTTATATCTGGTGAATTTAAGCAGTAGTGTAATAAAGTTAATTGGACACTTTAATGTTTTTAAATTAGAAGGACGTGAAAAGTTCTATCATAGGCTATGTAATGCTGAACTAGAACTAGAAAAATATCAAAGTATAAGTATCACTTATGTTGACCGTGATCTTGTTTCATCTATTAATTAACAATATTTATTACAACTGGCTGTAAGCCCTTTTGATAAATCAGATATTTACTGGCGAGGAAAATCAAATGCACACTTATTTATTCAATAAGCAAGAAGGTCTTAGCTTAATTATTTCTCTAAATAGTTTTTTTAAGAATACTTCTAGTCCTCTTTAAGAATTAAAATAAAACGGGATTGTAAAAATACACGCAAATATCGGAAAAACGTGAATTTCACTGTAAATTATCAAAACTTACGTCTGAACCAAATTTAAATTAAGTAAAAAGAATTCGACCCATTTAAAAAAAATGCCATATTTTTATTTCAAACAAAAGAATAGTGTGTCATTCAACATTGACAGTAACAAAAGACAATGGAGGATGTCGACTCCAAAAATGTTGAGAAATCGTGTCATATATACGATGGTGAAAATCATCTAGACAGGGCGGGGTGTCGAATCTTAAAATGTTGAGAAACCGTGTAACGTATACAATGGCAAAATATCATCATGACAGTAGGGGATGTCGAATTTTTAAGTGTTGAAAAACCGTGTCACATATAGGATGACAAAAATCATCAAGACAGAGGGCAGAGGTGTCAACTCTAAACATGTTGAGAAACCGTGTTACATATAGGATGACAAAAATCATCAAGACAGAGGGCAGAGGTGTCAACTCTTAAAATGTTGAGAAACCGTATCACACATAGGATAATCGAAATTAATTGCAAATTTTATCCAAATGTATGAAAAATAGTCTTAATATATTCTCATTCATTATGAAAAAATAAAATTATATTTATAATATATTGTATTTTATCTAGTATGGAAGATAGAAGAAAATATACAAAAATCCAAAAATCAATTGCACATTTTATCCAATTGTATGAAAAAAAAGCAAAATATTATTCTATGATATATCCATATCATATTTCGAATATTCTGAATGTATTAAAGAATTCAAAAAGATTTTCAAGGTCAGACGTGAAAAGATTCATCATTATGATTCAATTGATCAAATCAGATCCAAATAATATTGGTCTCACATCGACTCACACGATCCAACGATTCATTTTGATAGCCCTATAATCATATTTTGCAATAGTCAAATTAAAGTCTTTGATTATTCAAAAAATTTCGAATATTATGATCTATGGTGATACAATATTTTAGCTAAGAAATATCGATTTTTCAAACGTGGCGATATCAGAACATTCACGCGCGGTTTAAAATAAGCCGCTCCCATTGGATATAACGAAACTTCAAAAATGTGCGGTTCAAAATAAACCGTTATCATTGGGAAAATTCCACGGCAGGATATACATTTAGCGATGTTAATATGAAGATTGGATATGTCAAAAAAACTTACATACTTTGTTTAAAAATATCTAATATCAATCTAAAACCACTAATTAAAAATTGAGCGACATTCACATAGGATTTCATTGCAAATGATATCCAATCAATGCGTATCATAAAGCATAGTTTGATGCCTTTAGATTGCAGCAGCAAGTTTTACAATTGCCTTCAATAAATACTACAGAATAACACTTCCTTTTAGAATCTATGGCTTCTACGTACGTTCGATACTATTCCGAGTATAAGCTATAAACACACTCTGAATCGGGCTCAATGCAATCCGTGCAGTATGTTACAAATACACATACGGTGTGTTATTACAGACGTTTCGTCATCAATAAGATACCAGTAATAAAAAAAATCCAAAAGCAATTATTATTTTATGGAGGAAATAATGATTGCGTGACAAAATCTATTAATTTACAACTTGTAAGGTGTTCACTGTCAATACTTGGTGGAATGGCATTATAATAAAAATAATAAAAGATTTTTAGTACTTTTTCGACAAAAAAAATATTTGATCTGGACCGGTTTCGCTCATCGCGAGCATTATCAACTGATAAGAAAAATATATAAACAGTGCTATTTATACAAGTTAAATTGAAATAAAAAGTGTAAGCAACTACTAACAATGAAAAGGATTTACAAGTTACATTATAATTAAATTATAATTTTGTGTAATTATAATGTAATTATGATGTAATGCTTAGAATTTTTAATATTTGTATAAATCAAAACTTCTTTCAATTTAACGGTAAAATTTGTAAGCAATCATAACAAAGAAAATAAGATAACTACGAGAAACAACATTTGGAAACAATAGCATCACGTAAGAATTATTTTTTTATAATTTTCAGATAGCTAGAATCACGGATATCAATTGTCTGGCAGTGAATAATTCGACAGCCCAGCTCGACTATGTACCGCCCACTAGACGATTAGCAAGAGTTATGTTTAGCATTGTGCTGGCAATCTCTGCAACCAGGTTTATCTTTTCGATATAAATCTTTGGTCAAGGCAACAACTTGTGCTGCAATTAACACGATAGTCTGCATGTTTGTGAGCTTTTTCCGTTTACAAGTTGTTCGATATCCTATTTAAATTGGCATATTAATAGGAAAAGTTTGAGATTTTCATAAACATAAAGTCGTCTCATTGTTAATAAAAAAGTTGTATTGTTTTATCCAAAATAGTACAAAATATAACCTAATACCTGAGTTAAGTTAAATAAGAACAATTTATAACATCCATTTACTATGTTAGTAAATCGTATAAGAGATATCTGAAGATACTTATTAAAAACGTGAAAGAAGAGTAAGTTTTTTTTGCATAACCTGTTAAATAACAAAGTTGTGTCAAATCAATCGAAAAATAGGATAATTTATATTAAATAACATTTAATAATTCTTCAAATAATTTTTCACTTTCAATATATATTTACTGTTTCTTATCATGTCAAAAATAAATGCTAAAATATTAAACATTTTTTTTTTTAAGAAAAATCGATCTCAAATTAGAGTTAACTAACTTTAATCGAATGCTTTTGTGTTTTGAATTATTTAACACCGACTATTTGAGTGGAATTTGGCACAAATTTTTCAGTTTCTTAAATATTTTTAAATATCCGTGGCTCGATTCAATTTCTATCGGTAATGTTATTACCATTGGTGTGTAAAGTGAATGGAGTTTTTTAATGTTTGCTAAATTGAAGTTATAAAAAAACACAGCAAATCTGTATTTTCTCGGAAACAATGTTTTATTTGAGTGTATTCATAAAGTATTCATAGGATGTTTATGATTAAAATAAGAATTGTTCGATGAATAGAAAGCATGATTGATGTGCTTGATAATATATATCCCATGTATCCTTAAAAAATGTATGTCAGGGAAAGCCAATTTATCCGCGGTCAGTTTCTTCAACAGATTGTTCGACATAAATACACCGCGACAAAAGAAAAGTTAAATGGAATTTCCTAGTAGGCCACACCAATAACTATTTGTCTCCGGCTTAAATTGTTTTTCGATTTTTACGCTTTACTGGCTCAGCGTTTTTATATGTTCCTTCCAGGAGGTTTGTTTTAGATATCAAACATGAAACATACTTATCTGCAAATAGACTTTTCTCGCAACACTTTAGTGGTAAATGGCTGATCATGAATTTAACACTTTATGTTCTTTTTTTCGGTGATGGGGCAATAACACAAAATATATATCAAATAAAAATATTAACAGCACAAAACCTTTTCAATTTAAGTACATTATTTATTTTCAATATTCTTTCAATACGTATTTTATTTCAAAAACAATCATCAATGTCTATCAAAAAGAACATTTTTTTCATTTACATCACATCAATTTTGGTCAGAGTTAATTTACTGAAGAGAAAATAACGATTTGCACTTCAAAAGATTTTTATAAAAAATAAATCATAAACATGGCGTCATATTGTTGTATTTAAAATAACACTTTTGAAGAATTTTACAAAAACTCACAAATCTAGCAATTCAAAGATTTACTTACTAGAACTGCAAACTCTCCTCAAGCGGTAAAAACTCCTGATCAAGGTCAGTCATGCCTAAACGTCAAAAGGTATTTTGTTTCAATGTACTATTGGTGAATTTAAGTAAGTAGAGTATATGGAGGCGGAAATATATTGTTTGTAAAAAACAGACCTCTCGTGGCTGTTACGGTGAAATATATTTTTTACTGTTCTAATTGAAATAATAATTAAAAAATAACTCAACTAATATGTAAAATTGGCGATTCGTAGAACGAAAAACAAGAGCAACCTTTTTCGACTTACAACCTCGCGTCATCGTTTGTTGATTAAATAAAAATAAAAATAATTATTTTTCAGTGATTGGTGAGGGTCCAAGATGCGTCACATAGTGGATATGGCTCTACGAATATAACCCAATCAAAAGGTTTCTATTTAAAGATACGCCAAACACTTTCCAAAAAAGGGTTTTTCGACATGATCACATTGATTGGTTAACAATATCATGAAATATCTTCACTTCAGCAGCCATTGAAAAAATATATAGTAAGTTCTTCTATAGAAATTTATTTACGATGTAAAATTAACTGCACAGCAATTATTTCTTTTACGACTTTAATGCTGTATGTCAAATGTTGGCATACACATATCTAACTGCACAATCTTGAGTTTGGAAGAAGTGGCAACATCGCTTATTGGCGCGGTAATGGACTTTATTTATTAAATAACGAATATATCTTACATGCCCATCAATACAATTTGTATTTATCGTTCAGAAATAAGCATTCGTTTTTTTTCATCTTTTACTTTTGTAAAAGATATATGAATCGTAACGCCTGCCGATGAAAACTTTGTTAAATATTGGACACTTTTGTATCCTTAAAATTTATGTAATACTTTATCATAAATATTATTGAAAAAATTTTGACATTTTAATTATAACATTTAAAACAGGTGAAGATGAAAAAAATATTTAAAATGAACAATTTTTATTGAAATTTTATGTTGTAATACAATATGTTATATGTTAGTTAATAAATAAAAACTTATCATGCTAATAGTAATAAATCGAATCTTTTTTTTTAAATCTACCATTATTCACTATAAAAAGGATTTCAATTTTGTAGCTTTATTTTAATTATTATTTATCTATCATTTTTAAACCATGATATTTAAAATTTTAACTTAATTTTTTTCAGTGAAGAAAGGATTTAAACTTTGATCTAAAGCTTAATAACGGAATATTTTGAATTCAAAATTTCGATTTGGTATTCTATATACAAACTATTTTTTTTCGTAAAACGTGTTTTGGAATAATTTTCTGTCCACGCGTAAACCTTTAGACCAAACTCAAAAAACTTTCCAAACAAGGATTACTATTCGGGATTCTCCTGGAAGATTTCAGACTTGTGTACGCCATGCTTCATCGTAATAACTCTTTTTCAGCAAGAAGAATGGAATGGAATTCCGTCACACGCTTATTAAATAATCGTTAATATCCATAAACTCACTTCACAGCCTTCCACTCAATAAAGTTGTACATACTATAATATATTACAAATGGACTCTAAAATGTACCTATGCGAAGTATTCTGTCATATTATTATTTTTTCGCACAATCTAACTATTATTTTGCTAAAACTAAACTATTATTTATATAATAATAAATTTAATAAAAATATATATCATATTCTTTATTTTGTTAATTTGTATTACTCTATAATAATAACTACTACCGAATATTTTGATTATGATTTTCATTTCATATATTATTTCTGTAACCGGAAGAACATTACATGATAAAACAGAGCGAAAAAAATTAAATACATATTATTTGTGTCGTATCCATGTATAAGTTACATGTTATAAGTCACGCCCGCTGTGGTCTAGTTGGTTAGAGCTTTCTCTACCGATCAGGTGGGTCTGGGTTCGATTCCCGGTAACGTCAGTATCAAATTGTTTTTTTTCAATTTTAATTTGAGATCTAAGACATGGGTGTTTGTGAAGTTAATTCTCCTTGAGTTAATCTTATGTGACTTTCAAAAATTCTCATCGAGTATATCTCGTATGATCTTTCAACTTAAAAATATTTGACGCATTTGCGTAAGCTGTAATGTCATTTTTTTTTAATTGAATTTAAAAAAAATATATATGTACATAAACAAAAAATAAATAAACTTATAAAATATATTTTTAATGTAAGCAGCACGGTTTAAATTTGACGGAATCTACAATCTACACTATACGCTCTACAGCAGGGGTCCCAACCTTTTTGGACCCTAGAGCACATAGTAAAATTGGTAGGGTGGCAGGTACCACCTATTTTTTCTAAGGGTATTTATAATTGAACAAGGGTAAATAATAAATATTTATGTGTAAAATATTGTTTATATTTTAACAAACAAAAAACAAATGCAAAATAAACATTTTATAAAAATATTAATTTCTTGTCAGTGATATTTTTGGCACTGCCGATTTCACTGGCCAGCGCTTCATAATCAAGAATTTATGATGATGTTGCTGTAAGCAAAATATCATAAAGAAGCTCATCGGTGAATCGAGATCAATACTTTGATTTTATGATGTTCATGTTTGAAAATAATGATTCGCAAAGATACGTCGAACGGCTATTGCTGGTCAATGTTGGCGGGCACAGGGTTGGTTATCCCTGATAATATAAATAATATATTTGTTTTAAATTGTGTTTTAAATGGATTTTCCCGCTCTGTTATATATATTTTTTTAATTTTTTTCTTCATGATAAATTTAAATATACATACGTCAGTAAGAATATATAAAACCATAAGTAGTTCACAGAGATTAAATAAAAAATAAATATTTATAGTAAATTTGAACCTTAAAATGAATTCAAACTGTGAATTTAAGTTCAACCATGTTCTTGTATGCCCGATGGCGAAAGGTGAGTCATTAGTGGCAAAACGTGTGGGAGTATACAACATATGAAAGATTCAAATTACATTTTAAAAGTGCACAAGCACCTTCAATCGAAATCTTAAATTGAAGAGATTTATATGTCTCAGTTAAAGTATAAAATATCATTAATTTTTACATTCAATAGCAGGTTTAGTTGAAACTAACATCATTACAATTTCATTTACTTAAGTAAATGAATGAGCTAGTAAGTATATAAACTCACTGAAGATCGCTTGACTTAGTTTATGTTAGAACATATTCTGACTATAATTATATTTAAGTTTGTGAAATACAGAGCTGTAGAGTCGAGTAAAAAAGACGACTCCGACTCCAGCTTAAAAATAAAAAAAACCCACTCTAAAATAAAATTCCCAATCATTTAATATTCACTTATATTATTAAATATACCATCAGATCATTTGTAGTTATCCTAGCGTGCAGTGACTTTTGTGGTATAATACGCATATTTTTTTAAATGGGTCTTAAGATTTTTCTGACACCAACTCCGGCTCCATAGCTCTGGTAAAATATTAAATTATCTACTTCTGTGAATTTAATGTACACACTGCCTTGTTTAAGTGCCCTTTTTTCTGTCACGTATACTGTAAAATATTTATTTTGTCACAACCCTGCATATCAAATATATCCATTGTGACACTAGATTACATATAGTTATGATCAAATAAAGCTCTCAATAAAAACATAAAATATACGTACATGCACTAAATTTAAAATATTTTTTAAACTCTTTCAACGTGTATAATAAACATAAGTTTCTTACTCTGTAAGAAACTTATGAGTAAATATACAGCATTTGCCGGTAGGCTTAACGATTCTTAAAAAATCGATTATAAATATATGTATCTTAATTTCATTTGGTATAGTTTTTTTAGTCAAGAAAATTACTTAAGCTAAAAGATATTGAAAAAATCTAGTAACTACAAACAGTATAAAAATAAAATATTTGTTCAACTATCGATTGAAAACATCGGAGAGTTTGTAGGCATACGATATATAAAAGCCTTATTTACGACGCTGATAATTATATTGCTGAAAGATTTATTATTAGCAAAGCTTAGAGAAAAGGGTCAATTATTTTTTTTTAAAAAGCGAAAGGATATTCTACCAAGTAAAATGTGTCTTTGCAGCTGTATCGTATAATAGCGGACAACTTTTGACAAATGTTTATGTATTGTGATAATTTAAAAAAGCGTTCTGAAAAGTACTCATAATATATTTCTAACTGATAATATGGATTATATCTAAGTTATCCCATTTTATGATTTGGGTGGAATTGCTATTTATGTAATAAAATAGGAACTAGTTTTTCTTGTTCTGATACTGTAATATTGCGTATTACGCTTGGCTCTATATTTTAGGCCTTTTCCATATTTTTTCCAAAGATTAAATAACAACAGTTGTACAAAACTATTCTAGGCCCTTAATTACTCATTTAATATATGTATATATACATAGCTAGCGCCAAGCATAATAAATTATGTGCTTTCCATTTGTCACGCATCCTTGCTTAATGCTTATCAACGATCAACTTCATGTTGAATATATAATAACAGAAAATATAGTGAACATACTTTGCGAGAACAAGATTTCAAGATTTCTCGACTTAGCCTTAGGGGTCGATTGACTTGAGAAAGGGTTTTTTTACGTCGTACTCTATTGCTTCTCTCAGGTAACTTTTTGACCTCTTCAGCATTTTCTATGCATCCACGAAGCATCTAAAAAACGTAACGACTATGTCGAACGCTTCTAAACTTGAATAATTTTGTTATAAAATGATACTAAGAACGATCAAATTCATAAATTATCCTTGAAAATTTAACGTTTTTTTTCCAGGAAGCTTGTACGTTCTCAAGAATGTGTTTTTATGTTATCGTCACCCCTTCGTTGATAACCATTTTAATTTATTTTAAATTAAAAAAGAGCTTACATGGACATACATCAATATCTTAGCACATGAGACATGGATAATGCTGTACATACTTTATATTTTATTGAGAGAAAATAATCACTTATTTCCATTGTATATGCCACATCGAGCTTGGTTTATTTGGTGAGAAGTTTTCCATTGATGAAATGCATTAATTATATACCTTAGATACACTCTGTAATAATTACTGATTAAAATTTCATATAATATTGAAACAACTTTATCACTGAAAATATGCTTTCAAAATTATTTTTTTCATCATTAACACTTGATAAATTTTGCAAATATTTGCCACGGAGATGAAAACGATCGTTTTGACATTGATCTTACCGGGAATCAAACCTAGACCCACCTGATTGGTAGAAAAACTTTTAATTAACTAGACCACATTCGGCGGCATATTATTGTATTAAGGCTACATTTGTGGTCTCTAGTCCTTCATCGTGCAATTTCGTAAGAAAAAAATCACAACGCTCATAGTACTCATCTCGAATGATTTCTCATAGAGTTTATCTCGTATGATCTTTCATCGTCAGATTATTAAGTAAAGTATTTATTAGTATACCCACTCTATAGAAATGTGACAGATCAGCATTGAATACTTTATCACAATTCCGTACTATTATAGTATCGATATAAGAAGCGAACATTAATACAATACCATATTCTATTTTGAAAATTGTTAAAATAATTGTGTATGAAATTTTATATATGTTTAGTTTAACAAGTTTTTTTAAAAACTTTCAGTATGCAACACAATACATTTATTCATGTAAACATTTCAACGTAATAGAGTATATGATTATACAATACCATGTATGACAACACAACTGATATTAAAAACGGTAGACTTAGAAGGATGCAATCTTGTTTTGTGTGCTAATGTTATAAGTTATAAAAACATATTTCTTGACATGGAAGATACTCAACACTATTTACAAAACACAGCATTACTGGTATTATATAAAAAATGGTCTGTTGACTTAAATATATGTATAAGTAGCTTGAGAACGTGGATACAACAGAAAAGAGTAAATGATAAAGCAGACTAAACCTCGTGCCGACATAAAAAAAATCAAAAAGAACGAAAAGAAAAAAAGGGTTTTGCTTTGAAAAAACATTATATTTCTTTTTCCAGTCATTAGTGAGGTGAAATTTTTTTTATATTAGCTTTTTGACTTTCGTGCAAAATTACCACTTTTATTGTTTTAAATAATATTTTTTTCAGTAATAATGTTGCCTACATCGTGAAAAGATGTACAGTCAAAAATATAGTGGCATTGATAATAATAACTTGAGAAACTTCTGTGAAACCCAGAACATCATTTTTCAAGTGGGTCCTAACGGGCTTTCGACCAGAAACGATGGCAAATTTCCATGATAAATATCAACAAGGGGTAGAATTTTGTCTAGCATAGGTATATTCATCATATTATCTTGACATTTTTGCTTTTCTTCTTTCTAACACATTAACACACGGATTTTATTTCCGTGTTAACAGATATAAATGTTTCTGAAATGCTTGCAAGGGTAATGAAAAATACAAGTTTTTTTTTAATTCATAAAATTAATTATCAGGTAAGAATAACATTTAATTTAAAATTGAAAAGATTTTAATTATAATAATCGATCATATTTTTGTACAAATAGTTATTTATTAATCTTTGTTTATAAAATTTAAAATTAACCACTTAAACTACAAGTGTAGATTTTTTACGACCCAAACATAACAATGAGATAGTCTTCCAAATAGTTTCATTATTGGTATTTATTTTTCCTTTTTTTTCGCCATAAATCCACTCTTAGAACCCTGTACTTCTCGGGTCGCGAACTATATATTTTAAAATATATATTTGTATATTTTATTATTATGTTTGTATTTTTTATACTATAAAAATGGAGTAATGTATTTTATTGAACTTTTAACATAAAATATTTTTTATTGAATAATGTCATGTTTTGATAATATTATTTACCAAATCGCTTAAAATTTGTTTTCACTCTAATTGGTGTACCAACATTATTCGATATTTGCTCCTCAGATATCCAGAAAAATGACTGAACTAAAATTACATATAATAAAAAATAAAAATAATTGATTATTTTATTCCACATTATTATAAGCTTTTTATTAAAAACCAATTGAGTAAGTAAAATAAAATAATTATTACATAAACACATGCTTGAGATGAGATTTCATGGAAAATGGGACCTTCTCTGTTTTAAAAATTCTATTAATTTAAGCAATGTTTAAAAAAGGGTAAAACACGTGTTTAAAATTTTCTCTGTTCGAATGAGGGCATTTAAAAAAAATGTGGAATTGTGATTTCATGAGTAAGTTATTCATTCGCATTTTTTAAATTGTATGCGCATAGGTCGTGAAAACCATTCCCATATGCGTCACTCACGCTATGCTTTGAAGTTTGATGTTTGGCAGGGAACCGGAAAGCAGTCATTTGCGTCAGATCCAAGTGTAATCAGATCGCACAACTTTACGATAGGGTGCCGTAAAACAGGCTTCCCACACGTTACTGTCTGATTGGGTGTTTTACTGCGTGTCAATAGGGCTTGCCATGGGTGATTTGGGAAAAGCCACGGACTAGTGTCGTGCGCATAGAAAGGGTACACTTATCCTGATACCATAAAAAAGATAAATCACCCTATATACAATCTGACAACGTTATAAAAATACATAAAAAATCTTGTAAATAAAATTCATTTTGAAGAGTTTTCATTAAGCCGTAAAACCCTCATTGCAATGAATTTACTTAAAATATTATTTCGTATTTAAATTTATAGCTAAAAATATTTAATATAAATTAAATGATTATTTTAGATAAAAGCATTCACAAATAAAACAATTTGTATAAATTATCTTTTGGTAATAAAATACCGTTTTGCATCATTAAATTAAATAAATTTCATAGTGCTGATAATATTGAGTTTATTGTTAAGTGTGAAACTTTAAAACAAAACTTTACTTCTAAATTATAATATTTATAATAGTTGTAAATTCTGTATGGTTTTTCACACTTTATGTAATGTGCCATAGACACTCAATAGCCTAAGCCCTTGACGAGGTTATTTGAGCTACTTTCTTCATAAAATATCTATTGAAAATTTATTTTAACAATAAAAGTATTGATGAAAAACTGTTACATTCCACCCAGTATAACAAATTAAAAAAATATTTCATTTAATTATTTATTCTATGCAAGTTAAGCCAGTTAGTAATTTTTATTTGCAATAAAGCAAGGTTTTTCAAAAAACTATAGAAATTTTATCACATTTATAGCATTCAACTGATTTAGTCGAGATTATTAACAACACATCGTCGTTTATTTATGTTTTTCCTAAAACACACGGAGAATTTCAACTTTAAATCACTTGTTTTACTGTTTAATATATTCTACCACTGCCAATGTTGTAATACCTTAATTCCTTTAAAATAAGAGCTTATTCAAATTTGATTACTCGTTCATGAATTGCCTTGAATCTGATTCATGAATTAGCATTATATTCATTTATCTAACACTGAGAGAAGCTTTCTGATATTCCTTAACAAACTGAAATAAACACCTTCAATTTTTCGTTCGTCTTTGAAAATATTTCATTAAAACCAATAATGATGTCAGGTCTTATGGCGAAGCGGTTAACGTGTCGTGGGTAAGTGCCAAACTTCACGGGTTTGACTATCAGTATTAACAGCATTTTTATGATCGTTTATCGATTTCTGTTTGGATGTTTGTGATGTCCTTCCCACCATTTTTGGTATCGTTATAACTAGGCGTAGCGAGAGCAATTCGTTAACCACTAATCTTGCTCTAGCTTTGTTCTTCTATCTTTACTACTCTCTTTGAAACAGAGGTTGAGCGACTAAGTAACAAACAGTTCTCGTAGAGGAAAAAAACTCCAGTTGAGATACCTACATTAAGAAGCCATGTGCTTCACATTGGGAGCGGACACGAATAAAACATATTGTCTAATATTAGAAATACTGTATTTAAGTGTTTTTTTTAATTACGACAATCAATCTCAAAAATATTTAGGCGAATTCGTTGAAACATTCATGAATGATTTAACATTTAAGAAAACCTTAATTGAATGCTAATATTGAAGTGTGTTAATTTTAAAAATATACCACATTTATACCACAACTTTCGGTGACAGTGATGCAAAAAAAGTCAATATTACTTTATCCCTGAAATCATTTACATTTTTGTATTTTTATTGTATATTGTCATAAAGTCAATAATCGTAAAACCTTAAATTCTACAAATATTAATGCTATCAAATTTTACTTATAATATTATCATGAAAAATTTTTCATATATTATTTGCTAATGCATATGTTTCTCGTTTGAAGGACTTGACGAGACTTTTCTGTTATAGATATACATACCTTACCGGTGCTGTGATAAAATTACACATGTGAAGTATTTTTACAAAATACTTCTGTCACCATATGTGTCTCTTGACATCATAAAAGCAATACATTTTTTGAGCTTCATACGAATAATTCTTGATAACGATTTAATACTTTTATTTAATGAAAACTCACAATCAGTCAGAGACTTTTTTCACCATGCATACATAGCCTTCACGAGTCGGAATCATTAATAATATTGAACTTTACTGTAAAACATGAAGAACTTTTTTAAAAAATCACTCTGTGGTGTATCCAGTATAGAAATAAAAATTAACAAGAAACTGGTAACCCGCTTCAAATGTTTATGTACAATAGTTTCTACTGATTTCTTTCAGTGCATATGTAGAAAAAAAAATTAACTTCAAACTGATTGAAAATTAAATTCATTTACTTTGACTAAAGCTTAGATTTATGAAAGACTGATAACAAACCATCAGTTATTATTTTTGCAATATTTTTGCAACACGAAAAAAACTTATTTCATTGAATATGATTTATTAAAATATTCTGTATATACATTAAACGTTAGAGTATTCCAACTAAATTAATACTTTACCACTAGCATTGAAAACATATTTCTCCTCTTGAGAACCTTTAACAACTACTTTGGACATTTACTCACCTCAAAAGACCGTTCTGCGCCAACATCCTGGCGATTTATTTGGGCTTAGCTGTGCTTAAATCCTGCATGTGACATAAAAAGGCTTCTTTTTTTGTAACGCCTAAAAAGAAACACGCTGAACAACATCAAATTGCGGACACGGCAAATATCTTGTACATAAATGGCCGTAACCTCTGCAGGAACAATTTTATTTCAGGTTTTTATTTACAGCAGCCACGAAAATACTTTTATGGTAAGATATTTTTTATCCATATTTTTAACATTTCTTTGAATGTGTTATGCTGGGTTTTTTCCAACAAGATTAATTCTAAAGAAAAAGGCTCAATACATCACTGCAAAGTATCGGTCATTATTAAGATAGGGATTTTTATTCTCAATAAAACAATATTTCATTTTTTCGGTTATTTAGTTTTTGTTGTATATTTTACATTAGCCCAACTTGCTATCCTATCATTTATATAATACTTATGTACATTATAGTGTAACATTTTTTTGATAAATTTTAATAATTTATACTGTATCAAAATATTTGATTATTAATTCATCCGCAAATCAAACAGTTTTGTAGACTAAATTTCAGTTAGTTGAATCACCTACATTTTTGTCTACATTTTAACGAGTGCTGTTTTAAACTTTTTTCAATATTTAAATCAACAAAAGCAAAACAATATAGCTATTCGTTTTTACACACTATTACTTTCTCAGCGAGTAGTTTTATTGCGCTCGTAAAAGATATATGTTTACTTACAAAGTCAGGTGCAACTGTAAAAAAATCATGTCATAAAAAGAGCATTTTAGAACTTCATTCAAAAGCTGTGCCTTAGGTAAAAACAGTGTTTCTTAACCGTATTGAAAGAACCGCCCCCTTTTTTTCATAAATAAATTATTCAAAATCATCTATCCCCCCCCCCTCCGAGGAATTTGAAATCCTCAATTCCCTATACTTTTTCCTCAAAATATCTCAGAAACTCGTTTTTTTTTCAGCTCACGAATTTGAAATCCTCAATCGCCCCCTCGCAATCCTACAGCGCCCCCCAAATTCTGAAGAATTAAAAACGCCCCCCCTCCCAGACTTCTAAACCTCCCCCAGAGGGGCGGTACCGCTCCCGTTAAGAACCACTGGGTTAAAACATTATTCAGATTTAACAAATTCTAATAGTATATTACAAAAAAATATTGCAAATTTTGGATTTGCTCGTAACAGTATCTTTTTAATAAATTAGCAATACAATTTATGTATAGGAAATTAAATACTTTAAACTATATTGTGATTATAATTTTTACTTCTTTTATATATTTGGGAAAATAAGGTAAAATTAATAGAAACGTATTTGTATATTACCCAAGAATACACTTCGGAAGACATTTCAATTTTGAATGACTAAATGTTGGTGTTGATTGCTATTATCAGTATCGTAATGCTTAACTTTTTCTTGCCGAGATGTTTTCTTTCATATCTTGCGAAGTAAATATATTATGTCCTCATCATTAATTAAATCTGAACTGACTTATCTTCCGGCGAGGAATCTATCAATGGGCTATATCGTTTCAGAAAATATGAGGTACATCACATAGCTGAAAGATTTAAATACAAGTTTACAGCCAAGTATAAATGAGAAAAACCTCTTCACCTAAACACGAAAATAATGTGATATTGAATATTTTGACGATTTATTAATATTTAGAAAAAAAATCATAAATTTAATTAAATTCTCCAAGTACACCGAAGCAGGCAGGTGCCTTATATTGGCGATCTTACAAATGACATATATATATATAAGAACGTAAATTCCATCCGTTGCCCGGGCAAATGGGAAGCAATCACGACAACTGAAGGGTTCAAATGAGTTTTATCTGGGCGAGTTCATAATACAATCAGCGTGTCTTTCTTCAATAAATCAATAACAGAAATGTCTTTATTAAAAATAAAATGATGTAAACAAATCCATTATAAAATAAAAGCTTTCAAAACTAGGTATTTAGGTATAATGTAGGTAATTGTTTTTTTTATTTATACTGCAGTACTTCATTAACTATAATGAATGGAATATTATCAGCATAAAATGAGAACAGTATTTTTTTAAACTTATTTAACGTTCATCTACGTTGAGAAAGATCTAAAATAATTTAAAAAAAACAGTCTTTTGCACTAATTCCAGATTTATTCAATATATAATATGACGAGCATTTTCATCTAATAAGAATTTACATTAATAAAGTTATATTTATATGAAAGAATTATCTGAATCAAAGATTTTCACAATATATTTTTTGTTTCAATATTCATACATATAATATCTTTTCAAAACTTTAAATAAGTATTGCGGGTGACTAAATTAAAAAGGGGTAATGGAAAAAAGCAAAAAAAGCAAAGGAAACATGCATTGCCTTACATAACAGTTATTAAAGGAGTTTTTGATTTCCAATAATCTGAAGATACCATTTTTACAATACCATACTCATTATGAGTGGTAGTATTTCAAAAACATGTCAATTAATATTGTCGAAATAGTATTTCTTTTCTTTAAAATAATTTATAAATCATATTTTGCGTACATAGGTAAGTAGTTGAACTCTTAACAACACAAATACATTATACCGGACAGCTATCGCACGACAATAATTGCTGCTACTACTAAAAACACTTCTGAAATTTAAAATTGATTTATTAAGTAGATATTATCAAAATTGTTCTAACAAAAATATTAAATAGAATTTTAAACAGTAAACGTACGAAACACACGAAGGTAAAATTGTTTGCAAAAGCATTGAATTAATAAATAATAAAGTAAGACTTGTCTAAATTATCTCAAAAGGCTTTTAAAAAAATGTTGCTATATGAATTATTTATATTAATTGAAGAAAGTAAAGAATGAAGACACAGCCGACCGTAACAAATGTGCGCTGAGATTAACCTTTGCGCAGAAAGCCTTTGAAAGCATATCAGGAACAAACGATTTAATTTTAGCCATTTACTTTCATATTCTCTTAAAATAATCTGAAAATTCGATATTTATTCGGACATTCATGTACATTACTGGTCACCCAGAAAGTTTACCCAAGTTCTTGCACCAAAATTTATAGTAAAGTCAACATATTTTTATAAAATAAAACGTTGAATAAAAGTCGAGTGAAAATAGATTTTATTTCCTGCTACGCAGTACATAGTGAAGTATTTCACGTGTGATTTCAATGAAGAAGAAGATTACCCTCAATAGAAAATAGCTGTCAAGAAATCACTTACTTTATAGAATAAAGTGATTTTTTTTCTAGCAACACAAAAATGTTGAAATGATATTGACTAATTGATTGACTAACAAATTAATGAAACTTTATAACAACAAATATGCTTGATAATATTTTTTAAATTTTATGTTTTAAAGCGCTGAAAGTAATAAAATAATAAACCTCCATTTGACTGGCGATAATATAAGAAAACGCTTTTTAATATTTACTACAATCT
Organism: Himalopsyche anomala; assembly: GCA_031772345.1. Taxonomy (NCBI): domain Eukaryota; kingdom Metazoa; phylum Arthropoda; class Insecta; order Trichoptera; family Rhyacophilidae; genus Himalopsyche; species Himalopsyche anomala. Next base: position 18,468,078 of record CM062821.1, on the reverse strand, counting down.
GCACATTTAAATTTAAATTATAACATGTTGATAAAATTTCATTTTTACAGAAAGGTGTAAAATATCATTCTTTACCTTGTCTGATGACTTGACTAACTTATATTAACTGATTTCTACAAGTCTAAATAATTAAGTGATTACTAAGTTAAGCTCTACTTATTTGTTAAGTTGTCAATACGGTTATTTGAAAAGGCAATGTCCAAATTAGAATGTGCAAATTTGGTCAGATAGTAAAAGATAATTATATAAGAAGTATTAGGTCGAAAAATAATAAATATCTAAGCTAAATATACTAAGGTATAATTTAAGATTTCGACTGAAGGTGCTTGGTGGAATTTCAAAATTTCTAGAATTTCCTGTTTGTCTAGTTTGACAGATTTGTTATTTAAATGCAGAACTTTAAAATTTCTACCAATATCGGCAGTGTGTTTATTTTGAAATAGATGGTTTCCAAATGAAGACTGTTCATCCCCTTTCTTTGCACAACTCAAATGCTCTTTGATTTTCAAAATCTTCCTAGCTGTCGATTTTGTTTAAGTATGTACACTCACCAACTACTTGGAAGCGGGGAAAAACAGAAAACTATCATTAAGCCTATTCACTTTATTAATGTAGCATTTTATCACTTTGTCAAAAATTTCCCAAATTTTAATTATGTTTGTAATTACTTTCAATCCCCATTCTAAATTTATTAATCTGAGATGACTTTTTAATTATATGTTAGATGTGTTAAACATTTTAATTTTTTGTTATTTTAGAATCACTTTTAATGTAATTGATAATTTCTTTTCAATGCCAATTGTTGTTTATAACTGTTCATTTTTGTATAAATAGCATTGTTAAATTATATTTCTTATCAGTTGACGATTTTCGTACTGAGCGAAACCGATCCTGACATATTAAATAAAGTGGGATGAAGTACAAAAGAATATTGTGTTTTTACTAATAAATGTTAAAGTCACTAGCCATTGCTGGCGAAAGGGATTAACCCATTCCTATTCCTATGCCTACAGATTTGAATGGTGGATAATTTTAAGAATTACATTTATTTTTGTTTGTCGGACAAATTTTATGATAATATTTACTCATATATAGGATATAAGAGTGAGCCAGCAATCGCTTTGTTTTTTTGTAACATTTTTTAAGTATGCTGCTGTTTCGAATATCCTATTTATATAATTTTATTTCAAAATGTTTAAAACAATTTTTTTTTATACAGGATTTAATTTTCGTGGTCAATCGATAGACTGCAGTTGACGTTGTCTTCATCCATATTTAAAACGCTTTTTTTATATTTTACTACTGATTTCTTAGTATTTAAGTATTTATTAGACTTTGAAACAAATATTCATAAAAGAATCGACACCGCGGAAAAATATAAAATAACAAGATCTCAAATATCAACGCCGAATAAACAAAAAGGCTGTGTAGCAAAAACTGAAAGAGAGTATCAAAAGATAGATGAATTCAAAATACCAACGGACCGTCATTTGAGGGAGGTTGAAGGAAAATAAAAGTATTTTATATGAATGGAAGTACTGTGCCTCGGGATGTGTTCTTGTTTTCCTGACTCTGCATCCACTCGAACCGACAATCATATGAAAACCTTTTTCTCTTAGAGAAATTCAAATACGTGCACTAGGTACTTCTTTTTGACAGCTTTATTCGCATGAACTCACCATTATTATAAACACAGACATCATAGATGCAAAGAGATTTACGTTATATATTATTATTTTTTTACAAACTGCGTTTAAGTTTTCAAGTAAATTGATTTGTATTATATGAATGTGTAAAATTTTATATATTTCTTATATATTATTTATATATTCTTCTAAATTTTCACATATTGTTTTGATATTTGATTATAAAAGCTTTTTGAGAGAAGCTTATATGACAAATATTAAGGTATGAGCAGGGCCGGCTCGTGGTGTGTGCAAAGAGTGCGGCGCTAAGATTTTAGCACAATCCACTTATTTATTTATTTTGAGACACACAGGCGAAAAAATCCTCGAGCCCTGGGTATAAGAATAGACATATTTTTCTGCTTCTTGGAGGTAACATTAAAAATATTTAGATGTTCATCAAACACAATTTTATTTTTATTGTGAAAAATATTTTATCTTATTCAATATTATATAACATATCATTAAAACGACCTAGTTACTAGGTCCTAGTAGCTTCATGTTGACCATTTTTCACTTCTTAAAAATAATAATTGCTTATTACATTTGTTAATTATTTAAATCATTATTCTAACCGAATACTTCTTCTCAAATTTGACAATTATGAAAATAACGATTTATTGGTACTTTACAGTTTTTTCTCATTTTATAAAATTTTTTACTGCTAAATTGAAAACAGTTTTGTTTGACGCATACATTTAAAGTATTTAGTGAATATTTTGTAATTTTTCGATACAATTTTCACTTATTTAACCTATATTTCATAATCTTGTTCCATGATCTAACGCAGGGGGGGGGGAAACTTTTCTGATGAATTCAAAATGCGCGACGGGCCGCAAGTAAAATACCATTTATTATCATTAAAAAAAAACAATCTAATGAGAGGAATGGAACTGTTTTATGTTTTTTAGCATTTTTTAAATTCAGGTGCTAATTTTGCTGTTGAGATTTTGAAAACTGCTTGTAAATGTTCATCTGTGATATTTGATCGTAAAGAGGTTCATGATTGAAAATGTATGTTCACATAAATATTCATAACGACAAAAATATCGATTTATTTTCAATCTTTTTTTAAAAAGGCGTTAAAAGATAAAAACGTGAACATTTTTCAAAAATATAATATAGCTCGCAGGCCACCAAAAAATACGTGGTGGGCCGCAGTTTGCCCGTGCCTGATCTAACGGGTATAATTACAAAAAGATCAAACTATAACATAGAAGAATCAAATTATTCAATCTTTCCCAATTATCAACTAATCTTAATTTAATTATGTGACCGCATGTGAAAACAAAATCAAAAGGAATCGTGAATGAATTTTCATACTTCTTTCGTACTTCATAAACACGATACCAACTTTAAACTGTCAGTTCGAATGCGCCTGTACGTCAAGTTATCAACATGAAGTGGGGTGTTCAAGTGGACCGGATCGCCGTGACTGCATTGCAGTTGGGCAATGCACTGGGAGTGATTTTCAAATTGTTGATGTTATTAGGGATCAGCTAACAATTTCTGTATGGGACCATTTAACGATATGAGGATGCCCGAGAAATAAAAAACCGCCTAAAATAAGGTCGTCCGTGATCTGCAAAGACTTCACGAAAGATAAAAGCAGTAAATTTCAAGATCTATGCTCAGACGTCTTGAAACGCCTCTCAAGTAGGGTTTCCAGGTGTCCCGGATATGTCGGGATTGTCCCGGAATTGGAATCGCTGTCCCGTATCTCGGATGAGTACTAAATTGTCCTGGAAATTTGAGAAAATCCCGAAAATTGATATGAGTCTTGGAGATAATCTGTGGAAAAATTATAGCAAATTGAGAATTTCAAATTCCTCGGTGAGCTAAAAAAAACGAGATAATAACGTTTTGAAAATATTCTGGGGAAAAAGTATAATGAATTGAGAATTTTAAATTCCTCGGTGAGCTTAAAAAAAAAAAGTTTTGGAGATAATCCGGGGGAAAAAGTAGGGTGAGGGATTGAAAATTAATCATTACAAAAAGTTTTCGGGACTGAATACCCTAATTATTGGATTTTTTATTCGAAAGTCAGCAAATCGGACAAATATCCCGGATTCACTTTCAAGAAATCGGGCAACTCTACTTTCAAGTCATTGAAAGAGTTGAGAAAGATCACCATCCTGCATTAGTCATGGACCATGGTTTAATTAATAAGAGCTTAATTTGTGTGCCCAATGAGTCAAAATAAGTATAATAACTATTAAAATGACATTTTATCAAAAGTTGTAAAGCTTTTGAACTAAAATATTTTTAACTGACAATACTGGGTTTTCCAACAAGATTCTGCGCCAGCTCAAGAGGCCAAAACTCAGCAATGGTTGGAAAACAATACACTGCAGTTTATCAGGGCTTATAATTGGTCTTCTGGGAGCCCCTAAGAGTTGAGAACAAAGTTGGAGTGGGTGGTCAGTAGCAGAAGACAACCGGACATTGAAAGTTTGACTGCCCTGAAAAAAGCAGTGACCAATTTTCCCATGGATATTGTGCGTACCACGATATAGGTTTGACTCTTTGGAGTAAAGGCTTGTGTGAAAACATGGAGAGAATTATTTTCCGTTGTAGGACATTGTAGTTTATTGTAAAACAAAATAGATTTAAAAAAAAAAATATATATATTTTACGTTGTTTTCTTATTTTCCTTCAAAAACTTTGTAACAGTATTTATGGCACGACATTATCAAACCTTGTCTATTAGATGTTCAAAAGGCGATGTTTTGCATTTCATGTAATGGTTTTTTTTTCAATCCACATGAATGTTATTTTATAAACAAAATCCCTCATGGACAATCTAAAAAAAGTTTTTCCTTTTTATATTTCTTGAATCATTAAATACATATGTATAAGAAGCTTTTAAGTTCAGTCATTGAACAAAAAAGCAACTACATTGTGGAAAACTACAAAAACTCTGAACGATGAGAATCATTTGTTACCCTTAATTGCTGTCCATAAAAGTGTGGAAAACCGTTTTTGTAATACAACAGAGACATGCAATATACAAAATGTTTGCTATTCATCCAAGCAAATTAACTTTATTTTTTATTTTATTTAATTATGAATACAAATTAAGTTTCTCTTATTCATTATAACTAAAATAGATTTTTTAAAAACCAAAAAAAAATAAAGTATGAAAACGTTCTTACATCAATCAATTTTAAAGACTAAACATGCGTTGTAAACTGTATATGGTAATTATTTAAAATAAAAATACATACTCTAATACAGCGATCACCAAACGGTCGCTCGCGAGCTACCGGTAGCTCGCGTAAGATATTGTGTCATATTTATAAATTTGCCTATAAAATTTTATTAATGAACTCCGAAAATAAATAAAAAAATTGAGCTGAATTTCAAAAGGACGTGTTCTTCGTCGTCTTAATGAACTAATACCAACAATAGTCTAATTCTTCAAAGAAAGTAATGAAATATACTCAGAGCTTACAATTTTTGAGTAGCTGCAGGATTCTGAAAAATAAATGAATTGAATGGTCAACTTTAGGGACAAGATACAAATTTTCGGGAAATGTTCTCAAAAGTACAGGCATTTTCCAACAAACTTACATTCTGTGAGCCAGTGGCGGCCGGTCAATGTGACATTGGATCCATGCACCTCTTGTATATACAGGGGCGGTTATATTTCATGAAATTATATTCAAACATAACATTTATACCATTCACTCATCTTAAATTCTTCATGAATAAATACATGAAGAATTTAAAATGAGTGAATGGTATAAATGTTATGTTTGAATATTATTTCATAAAATATAACCGCTCCTGTATACACAAGAGGCGCATTGATTCAATGCCACATTGACCAGCCGCCACTGCTGGGAGCACAACTTAATTCGCGGATATGTTAAGCATTTCCCCTGTTTGAATGAGAAGCTGAAAAAAAAAATTGTAAAAGCTACACAGGAGAAAATCATGTCCAGATACTTTTTAGCTTGCGAAAACAGATTGTTCTGCGGTTTAGTGTTTTTAAAAAAGTTGAGCTGCTTGGTCGATTTGTTTCAGTTCCATTTATAATTTTTGATATTGAAAAGCTATCCAGCTGTATCGTCGAAAATTTTCAAGAAGATGGCCCTTTATTAGAAAAGGAATCGATAATTTTGTTATGTGATTTGTCGCTTAAGAGTGTTGCTTCAACTATTGAATATGTATGGTCTTTCGTCCCAAAAGAAAAGTAGCCAATTTTAGTTCAAATAGCGATCAAAATGAAGGCGTTGGTTTGCTCTACCTACTTATGTGAATCAACGTTTTCCATTATGAAGGTGGTTAAGAGTAAATATAGAAACAGACTCACAGATGTACATCTTGATAATTGCATTCGAATGGGAGTGACAAGGTACTCACCAAGATTGAAAAAATTGTGTAGGAAAATGAATGCTATTCTTTTCACTAATTATTTTTATGTTTATTTTTACTTACACTTATTTACTTGTGTTTTCATAGAAATTTCAATGAATACACCCACCTACATGAGGTAACCTCATGGTCGTAATCTTTTTACAATGCAAATGAAATGTTTAGTAGGAAAAGGCAAGTTTTAACAAGAAAAAAAAACTATTACTGGACATGTATACTTTTATAGGCAATCGGTGGGATCGACCTTTTTATATGATCAACATATTAAACATGCATATAAAATTATTATATTTTCATCATGTGAATAAATGTTAAATTTAAATTAATCTCATTTTAAAAATATATATATATAAGAAAAAAAATTATTTACTTAAAATGGCAAATAAAAAAAAAAAAAAAACTATTCAAAAGATATATTTAGAATTAAACCGCAATAAATGCGACGAAAGACAATTTCAAAATAGTAAAATGAACTTTATATCTTGTTTATAAGTTGTTTTCAATTAAACACGTAATTACTCACAATACAAGGATATTAAGAGATGCTAAATAGGAAGCTTAAAATATTTATCTCTTGGTCCGTTCATTAAGCGCTCAAGAAAATTTGTAAGAAGAGCTTGGTTATAATAAAACAATTATAAAAGTCTTTTATGATCGTCAAAATTTGATGTTATTTTAAAAACTTTTATGACTCGCATACTAAGCGAACTATTATTCGTTGAAATTTTCAGTTTTCTGACATTCAATTAAAATTTTCTCTTGTATTTTTAATACTTTCAACAATTTAAATAAACTACACATTAAAAAATTATATTACGGAGAAAATAACAATGATTTATACGCCGTTGCTATATAAATTTATCTTAGCATCATTTAAATTTTCCTAAAGTCAGCTACGCCATTTATGTACATATAAACCGTAGTTGAATAAAAACTACTTATCGACTATATCACTATAGAAAACTCTTTTTGAGTTTCAACTTTACCTGATCTAGTTATGACACTGGCATGTTATTTTATTTAAAATCACTAAGTGGATACTAACGCTATTATTTGGACGAAGACTTTAGTACAAGTGTTCTTTTAAGGAAATGTTTAAAGGTGAAAGGTATCAAAATAACTACTGATACACCATAAAATGATGCGAATAGAGATGTAAAATTATTTTTCTCTTTCAGTGTGTCGTCAATATTAGTTTTTTGTCATGTTGGTAAGTAGATGGATAATTACATGTCAAAAAAGAAATATATAGCTGTAATAAAAATGCATGATTAACGATGACATTTTACACAATACAACACGCCGGCACGAACGAATTTTTGAAAACATCCTTTTACGTAAGCATTTGGATACTTTCCCTTATAAATATATTGAAATACGTGACACATCTCGTTATGAAATATGGGGGTTCGTAAAGAAATATATTACAGTAAGCTCGAGTCACTTTCTTGTATGAAATTTTACAAGAACACGTCGACTTTTCAAAATTAGGTGTGAGTCACTATTTGTAATATTGATAACAATTAAGGATCCCGTCCAATTTTGCGATCCCGAAATCCCGGAATTGGTATAGTCGCGATTCCGGGATTTCAGTATTGAGAATTTTTTAGCAAATCCCGAAAATTTATAGGATCTTGTATTTGGAAGAGTTAAAAAAAAAACTAGTCACCAAAGCTTTTCTCAAATTATACACGATTTCACGTCAAGTGCCCAATCCCGGGATTCCGGGATTGAAAATTGATCAATTTCGAAATCCCGGGATCACAAAAAGGCTCCGGGATTGGATACTCTTATAACAATTACTTATAAAATGCTTTCCTCGAGTTGATGATAAAAATGTATTATTTCTGTGAAAATAAAATCTTTGATTAAATAAATGTGGTAATAATACTTCAGACCTCACGAGTTCGAGTCCCAGTACAAACAATATTTTTTCAATCGATTTATCGATTTCTGTTCGATGGCATGGGTGTTAGTGATGTCTTAAAAAAATCGCAAATAGAAAACCACTAGTCCTGTCCTAGCATTATCCTTCGACCCCTACACTCTCTTTGAAAAAGATACATTAAACGACTAAGTAACTACCAGTTCTCGTAGAAAAACTTATGTTGAGATACCTCTATTAGAAAGCTTTATGCTCCACACTGGGAGTGGACATGGATTAAAAAAAAACGTTGGGCTGAAGACGAGTGGTCAGCGATCATAGATATTCACTTTTTTTTGTTGCTGTGATTACAATTTCAAATCACAGTAAAAAATTCAAATCAATTGATTATGTTCATGATAAGTAATCTGAGAAAAAAAATTCTAACATTTACTCCAGTTCAGAGGTGAGAAACCTGCGTACCTTTGATTTTTTTTTTAATAATTTTTCGTAAGAAATCATATTTTTTGAAAACATTCCTTCGAGGGAAAATTTTGAATCAACATTTCTCCGATTTAGCGATTGTCTTAAAAGAGCAGAATTATATATATGAGTCATTTGAAGATTACGCAGTTTTATTGAATTAATAATTATGGAATACGATGAAAAGTTTACCGATGTTGAAATAATTTGAAAAGTATCTTTTTTCATTTCTAGGAATCATGTATTACACAATCTACCTTACAATATTGAATAAATAAAATACATGGGATCTTCAATACTTGATCTTAACATTGTCATAAGTGGTTGAAAGCTTTTTAAGCCTACTTCGATATCATGGTACTTTATTGTTTCTTTATGCAAACATAAACTTTATTTTAGGAATTGTGTGAATAATACAGTCTTATTTTGTTATAGAAATATGATCACGGTCAAGTTCTTTGTTAAATAAGTCTTTATAATTTAAGCTTCAATTTCAATCGCAAACCTTAAAATAACTTTCCTTAATTTCTACAAGTTTCTAAAATATAAATTATTTCTCGTGTAAAAAACATACAGGATATACTATTAGTTTTTAATGACACTTTTTGCTACCTTATAGTTTTTTACAGAAAATGTTAATACTTCCTATAATCATTAAAGCAAACAAGCGAGATTTTTACAAACACGATGTTTCTTTCATGAAAATTTATATAATAATTAAAATTCTTGTCCAGCAACTTTAAAGTCTTATCAACATTGTAATAAATTAGGTAAGGTAGTTTAAGTTTTTTGATTAAGTTTCTTTAGCTAGTTTTAACGAAGTAATCTTACACGTTTCTGTTGAATATGTTTCATCTGATTATATATGCATAGTTGAGTAGATTTAAAGATGAACTGAAAAGTTATGACTTTTTATTATGATTAAATGAAATATTCAAATATCTCATTCATAATTATTAGCAAAGACACGTAAAACAAAATGGTTTTATCAACATTTAATTATATTTATACAACCAATCAACGTCTTAGAGAGACACGAATATTATGTATGTAAGATTATTTAAAAACACAGTATCAATTAGACAACTAAGTGGTTACTGTCAAATAATGGAGAATAATAAAAAAAATAATGTTACTATTCATGTATTTGATTTTGGTGAGGTTTAATAAAAATTTTAAAAAATTGTGTTTTGGTTGAGATGCGATTTTTTATAGAAAAAAAATAGGAAGTCACCGCTTTAACACGCCATTGGCTTCCTGTTATGTTTTTTACAGATAAATTTTATTGGAATCGAATAATTAGAAATGCTTTATTCAACTAGGATGTTTTTAAATTCATATAAAAGTAGATTTTATCAATTACACGAATGTTGTAAGTAAGTCATAGAATAATTTGTTTTAATTATAGATGTCGAAGTAAACCGCTATACTCACCATTTAACTTAGGATCTATGACATGATGCAATTTTTATCGAGCTTATTTCGTTTGATTTATTCAATTTTAATTATTTATGTGAATTAGCATTAATTAGCTTAAATGCCAAATATATAAAATAAATATTATTCGACTTAGGTCTTTCCAATATTTTTTTCCAATCCCTTATTATTTATTATATTATATATATTACATTAAATTGTCAAAAAATGCTACCTTTCGTAATCCGTTTAGTTTCTTAATATGATTTTTCATTCTTTTATTTTTATTAAATCTAAATTGAAATATGTTTTTTCATTAAGTCTGCTGCTAAATCACTGTATCCGAACACGATAACAAAAGTTCCACTTCACTTCTCGTTAAGCTAATATTTTCATTAGATATGGTCTCGGTTTTATCCAATCCTTGCAAATGTGGATAAGCCAAAAGTTTCCTCACTGTGAAAAGTTTTTAAATAATGTGATACGACAGACTCGAGAGAAGAATTACACCCGAACCGGTGACGCTTCAATAATTTGTTGATCCACCTCGAAAGTTTTCTTCCTCGACACATTTCTCACCTTCCTTAACCTGTCTCACCTATTCTAATTTTCTCACGTTGTTTCGTTTTTCTTGTGATCTTATTTAGTGGCTTACCTTGGAGAACCGTTACCAAGATTGTCTTATTTTTGTAAGTAGGTGTGTACTTTACTTTTCGTTTTATATATTTTCTGTTAACAGTGGTAAAATTTCCTCACGCATTTTATCTCTTAGTGTCGACTTTTGTAATTGGTTTTCTAAAAACTGAATATTTCAGATATGAATTTAAGCAAAAATGTATATATTTATAACAAATCCTTTTGAAAAGCACATAACTTTGTGAAAACTTTGCGTTCTTATTTGGTTCTTACACACAGGAAAAATTAATTATATAATTTGTCAATCTTGTAGCTAAGTAGTCAAAACTATCGAGCACACGTCGCATACGCATAGCATTGTTACTCCACATAAAACTTCTGCTAGTACCAAACGTACAGTTGTGACAAGTAGTGGTGAAAATTGCAATGAACAACGTCTAGTTATCATAAAATATATTCTCTTGAGATGATTCACATGATCTATATTGGATATCATTAAAAAAATATTTTTAAAAAACTACCAAGTTGCTGTAATATATGAATTATTCTATTGGAACGTGAGCCATTCAATCTTTCAACATATTTTTTTTGCAATCATTATTTATTACACAAAGATAACATCGCTTGAATTTTAATATCTAGTCCGCTCCCAATCTCAACATAATGTTGTTTACAAGAATTGAGAATGTCATGACAAGTGATAAGCTCGTTTTTTTATATATTTCATCACAGACATCCACGTTTGTGAACAAAAATCCATGAATTGATTGAAAAATCAATTTATGCAACTGTCCATATTGAGATTCTAGACCGTGAGCACCGCAACCAAAACCAACGTCGTTGACCACTTGACCACAAGAACACAAGAATTATTTCATTCCAATTATCTGTATCACTTATTTGCTTTATATATTATTCACAATAAGATTTAAGCAATTTTGACATTGAGATTTATTTTTACTATGTAATGTCAATTTATAATTCAATTTGGAGTAATTGATAATATTGTTTTGAATAACCGCAATATATTCAATGCCGTTTGCTCTTGGCAAATGAGCTAAGCTTTGCCTTATGTTTCGATTAATTTAATATATTCACATTGAGAAATTTGTTTGTCCTAACAATAACACGATATGGATTTAATTAAATACAACATTTTTCAATAAATTTCAAAATCAATAAGAAAATAAACAACATTGATTTTAAATAACTTCTACGATAATGAAATTAATTCAATAGAAGTTCTCGAAAACATAAAATCTTTCATTGTTTACAACAATGAAATCTTATTTTTTACCTTGGGTAAAATCGTCTTTAAATATATCGACTGTGGAAAAGAAAAATGACGTAACCCACCGTTTTAGAAAACTTCTACAGAACAGCTTTTTTTCAATAACCACAAAGTGTACCACTTGATACACGTTCTATCAAAAGAATGTAAGCGGAAAATGCCAAATTATTATCTAAGTTTACCATTTTAGTTAGAAAAAGGAAGAGCATGTGAAAATTGCGATAAAAAAAAGACTTTAAAAGGGGTTTTTTACAATTATTTTAAGGGGTACAGTCAATCAAAAACCAGTTTATCAGTCTCCCTGTACTTATAAATTGTGTATATTTCATAGTTTTCATTTAACCCAAAATCACCAAAAAACGTTTTTTGTGTATCTTTGCTATGTGTGGGTTACGTCCTTTTTCCTTTCCACACTAGATATGTATTGAAAATCTCATGTTCTGCTGCTAGGCTTTTAAGAAATATTTAAATACTCGACTATTATTGTAGCTGTATTAAAGAAGAAAAAAACTATACCCAGCTATATCTACCTTTCACGGAAATGAGAATGAACCGAATAGGAGATATCTTTACTTTGTATACTACCTAATATTTTCAATCTTATCGAAAAACAAAGGAAACAATATGTCATTTTTGAGAGCCACAAATTGCGACGGTAAAGCAGTCCATAAATTTTAGAAAATTCGCTTTAAAAACAACCATTTTTCTCAAGTAATAAACCAATTAATTTACCTACCATTACTGAAACTATCCTGTATAAGCAATTCAAAAGTTTTATTTCATCTGTGCATTTTAAGGTAATGTTTATTTATGTTCTGTTATACTGGAGCTCAATTTATTAAGGTTTAAAGTATCAAACTATCTTAAAAATAGATTTCAAGGTACTAAGTATGTTAGAAATAACCGTAGCCTACTTCCAAATAACATTTCTACTTAAGCTCGATGCACTTAAGAATATCACAGAATGCGAGAAACTTTATAATTCTATCGGTTCCGCTAGCTAGGCTCTGAGCCAAATGTGTATTTTGCACTACTCTCTACATAAGTTGAGATTTTATCATGAATATTCAACAATGGATAGAAATAAATTTTCACTTCGCCTTTATTATTGAAAAAATATTTTCATTCACCACCTTTAAAATTGTCGATATTCCACATCATTTTTTTTAAATGGACCAGCGATTTAAAAAAAATATCATTTTATAAAAAAAATGCTTTAATACAAACTTAAAAATGTTTGATTCACAATGATTTTTTTTCAGTAAGCAGTTCATAAAAAGGTTTAATTAAAATAATGTTAAAAATCATTTTTATTATGAAAATTAAGTGCAAACATATATGTACCAAAAATATTTTTAAAAAACTTGAGAAATAGAATCTTACTTTTATTTAATTTCTTATTACTCTGCTAAATAAATACCTAAACATAAACTTTCTGACTTATTTCACAATCATACTCGGGAACCCTTTTAACTGAGAACTTGATAAATTATTGAATTGAAAAGGATTCCACAGAAAGAGTGATACTCTCTCTCTGATTCAGAACAACGATAAATAATAAATCTTCCTAATTATTAAAATCATTCTTCAGACTATTTTGAGAGAAGTGCTGGGCTTATTAAATTTCTCTCTTAATTTATAATTGGAGCTTCTAAAAAACTCGACGCATAGCTTACTGTATTAATAAAGAAAATATACAACAAAAATTATAAGTATATTTTTATGTTTTCTTTAGTAAATAGTGCAAACAATAGCCACATATTACTGCTGCATCGAAATATGATAAGCGTTACATAAATGAGGCAGCACTACAGTTTGACAAATGCACTTCTTAACTTTTGCCATATACAGTGGAACCAGTCATAACGAGCACCTCTTATAACGAGTAATTCGCATAACGAGCAAAACAGATTGTGGAAAAAAATGCTCCCTTAACGAGCGACTTTTCGCATAGCGAGTGACGCAGAGTTTTGAAAACATCATTTTCACATCGTTGCTTGACTCAAGATGATTGACAAGGCGTGGAAAGGGGTTACTAAGAGAACCCTCCTTCAGCTTGGAAGAAACTTTGCCAAGGAGCGTTGTCGAATGTGATTTTGAGGGGTTTGAAACAGTACCTGTGAAGTCTACAGATTGTATCTTTGGCCAATAGCATGGGACTGGAGGTGGATAGCAACGATATTGATGAGCTTTTATCGTTTTTTTTTAAATCGCATTCCAGATTGTTACACTCCTTAACAATTTATAATTATGTAATTTTACATTAATACACGTTAAAAATATAAAAAATGTTTTTTTTTCTGGCATGGAACGCATTATTGTATTTTACATTGTTTTATATGGGAAAAATTGTTTCGCTTAACGAGTGCTTCACATAACGAGTAAGATTCTGGAACGAATTAAGCTCGTTATGAGAGGTTCCACTGTAATTTTTATTACCAATGGGTACATTTTGCAATTTTTTGTTCATCAAAATTAATCAGAACCTTTACTTAATCGAATTTTAAAATTTTCTGAAAATAAAAAACGGCTAAAGCTTGAAGATGAAAACATTATCAGCCAACTAGAGGCCTTGGATATTGAAAAATCTTATATGACTGCCATAGTACAAGTTTAAAACGGCGTGTTTATATTTTTATTGAGTTTTATACATTGTTTGATAAAAAAAATATATTTTCAAAGACCAAATCTTGAAAATGAATCTACGCCAATGCGTCAAATACTTTGAAGTTTATCATACAAGATATACTCGATGAGAATTTTTGAAAGTCACATGAGATTAACTCAAGGAGAATTGACTTCACAAACACCCATGTCATAAATCTCAAATTAAAATTGGATATATCCAATTTGACATTAAACTTACCAGGAATCGAACCCAGACATACCTGATCGGTAGAGGAAGCTCCAACCAACTAGACCACAGCGGGCAACAAATAATTTTTAATTTCAATACATTAACATATATTTTGCTTGTTTTAATATGTCTATAAATGGATTCATATTTTTACATGTGTTTCGATAAAAATAATTTTGCCTTAGCCATTTTGTTTTTCTACAAATGGGTATAAATATCCCATTATTACTTACAGTTTTTCTACTCTGTATATGTACACAGGATACTAAAAAAATATATTATTAATCACTTATCTTGTCCGGTGGATTTTATTATTCTTACATAAAAAAATGTCTAGTTTATGTGAGCCAAAACAGTATAACGCATTACAATAATATCATATATATTTTAGGTACTCTGAAATGTCCTTACTACAGTCACCAAAATGTGGCTGTGTATATAAAAAATGAAAACGATATTTGCAGAAAATAATTCAAAATTTTTATGCAGCATTTTCAGTTAGGTCAGGACTCATTTATACATAAATATTACTATATGCGTACACCCAAAAGTTTAATGTGCACACGGGAAAAATCCATAATAAATGTCAAAAAATATCACAAACTTTTCAAAAAAAAAACGGTTGTTGAGATAAAAGAAAAAAAGATGTTTTAAAACATTTGAAAAATCGTTTCGTAGTAAGAAAAAAGTAAAATTATGCCTTTTTTAGGTTTGTTTGTTTAAATAATCTATTTACCAATAAGACATGAACATTTTATTCCATAAATTTATTCATTATTTTTTCTTTTTAACTTACACTTCTGCTTACACTTTTGTCGCCCACTGTGGTCCAGTTGGTTAGAGCTTGCTCTACCGACCAGATGGATCTGGGTTCGATTCCCGGTAAGATCAATATCAAATTTAAGTTTTTCAATTTAAAATTTAAGTGTTTGTCCTGTCAATTTACCTCGAGTTTATCTCGAGTGACTTACATTACTAAAATTTTCATCAAGTTTTTTCTCGTATGATCTTTCAACTTTATAAAATATTTGGCGCATTGGCAATAACTGTCATGCTAAATATATATTTTTTTTAATTTAAAAAAAGTAATAACGATACAACAGTAAGCAATTGATAATCTTCGTGAAATGGGTAACCGTTCCTGATTTATAATAATTTGGAATTAGTAAAAAAAATGTTTTTTTTTTAACATAATGCCTATCCACCGAGAATCGACACCATAAAAATAATTTGATATTGATTGTATTTAGAATCAAAAATGGCCGAAAATTCATTGCATAATGTGAAAAATCGCCAAAGAAAGATTCAGTATCAAATGTGGCCAAGAATACTCACTGCCAGTACCAGTATCTATTTTTCCTGAAATATAAAAGTTTTGATATTGACCTTTTCATTAATGTCGTAATATAAAGATTATTTTTTAGTATTTAAGAAAAGTGACAGTTTTAATTTTGGAGATTTTTCCTAAACAAAAGGGCTCAATTATTTATGATTAAAAAAAAATAAAACTTACGCTTAAAAGTGATTTCATTTCTGTTTGCTACGTTTACGTACATCGGAATGGAGTGTTACTTAAAACCAAAATAAATATCAAATAATCTCAATTATCAGAGTATTAACTTACTTACGAATGACAGAATACTTAAAATAACCTTTATAAAGATGTATGAAATCCATAAATTTTGTTATTTTAACGTTTTACTAAAAAAAACCTAATGTGAAATTTTCAAGGAATTTATTAAAAAATGATTTTTACGTTGACTAACAACTTCATATTTACTTGTTAGCTTAAAATTATAACATCTTACTACTATTGTAGAATTAATATGAAAACCAACGTTAAAGCAAGTTCACATAAGGAATTTTGTGTAATTATAAAATTTTCAGAACGTAGTGTGTAGCAGCTTCGATTGTATACCAGTCACGGGTTTGTATTCCAGCACGAACAGTTTCATAAATTGATTTTAAAATAGTTTTATGGATTTCTATTTGAAGGCATGTATGTCAGTGATGTCTAAAATTTTCTTTTACCCATCCAATACCTAAGACTGGCTGTAGCCCAAGAGCAATTCGCTAACTAAATTTGTATTCAATAATTTGATGCATTTATGGTTTAAAAGATATTACAAAGACATCTAAGAGTATATTTATTCGGTAGTTGAAACTATGATAGTATAAATACACTAATAAGTATCATTTTTAAAGAAAGTAAACAATCTGTACCTTTTTTTGACAAACACCCTTCATAACAAAATGTTTGCATTGTTGAATATACCCTAAAAGAGTCAGCAATAAATAAATGTTTTCATAAATTCCTTAATCGCAAAGTTTTATCCTCAAAAAGTTTGAAAGTGGAAGGAATCCGAACAAGTTATTGGATCGAATTCGAAACTTATTTTCCTTCAGTCATTTTTTGAAATATGGTTTTATTTTTTTTACGGAAACTAATATTTTTCAAATCAAATTAAAACAATAGCAATCAATAGGTATAGTAAAGAAAAGTTTTTTGTTAGTAGGAAAAATATAAATTCAATTGTATTGATAATACGTTAGTAAACCCATAAAAAGAATTCCCGCAACATTTTCAGCAAATTTGCAAAATGTAATGATTTTCTTTTAAGAATTCAAAAAAGCACCACTATCGATATTTATTTTATGAAAAACATTATTTCAACTGATGTTATATTGAAAAATGTTTTTTAACTTTTCATAAAGAATATCACCTTGTTTTTTTTCTTCAAACACAATAAATTAAAAAAATATTAACAAATTTTAGGTTGTGGTTTTTAATGACGTATATTCCATTGATTGATGCAATGTTCGTAGTTTTTGTAAAGGAATGTCTGTTGAGAGAAAAATCATATGGTTTGTCAAAATTTAAATGTCATCACCAGAATAGATACTTTATATTGGGTAAAAGCAGAATTGACATTTTACACTAACGACAAAACGTCACAATATTTGAATAAATGGTTCGGATATTGTGAGTAAAATTCCTTTCATCAAAAATTCACTGCCATATTATTGTTGAAAATGTGAAATAGTATTCAAAGTAGTCTTTCAACAATAAATTGTCTGAAATAACAACGTACTAATTGAACTCTTTGAAATACCATTTATTTATTGCATCTAGATAATTTCAATGTATTCATAAATTTTCTTTGGAAACTAAAGTTTAGAAACTAAACTAAAAGATAGAAAAAGTTTTTGCTTAAAATTTATCCAGATTTTAGTTTACCTTTATCTCTATGTTATCATTTAGTAATTCGTCGATCATTTAACATTCAACATAATGAAAAAAGGTTAACAATAAATCATTTGTAAAACTATAACAATGCCAAGTCACAAGTTTTAAGAAGAATATATATTAAAATTAAAAAATCAGTCAAATATATTGATAGATAACTTTCATAGCTTTTAAGGTCATTTATAAGCGACGATTTATATATAAAGTAACCGAAACGTTATTTCATATAAATATGCTGAATTTATTATCTTTACTAAAAAAGTGAATAGCTCCCGTTGCGATGTATAGCTAAATATGAAATTTAAACAATAAAAAGAAAAATATAAACTTTGCGCTATATTTTCTCAAATGGCCTCTTTCGGTTTTTTTTTAATTAAAGAGAGTTTACCAGACGGCCTGTCTTTTCAAATATTATCGTCTAGGGTGAAAAGTTTTTTCACTAAAAGTCTAAACAATATTTACGAAAACACTTTTAGTCCATTTACTAAGTAGGCACCGCTTATGATTTAAAGTAATAAAACCATTGCAGAAGTTTTCATATTTAATAATACGATGTGCCATAATAAGAACGCCTTAAGTTTTACTGGAGTTCTGTTAATATTTATATTTAAATTCAAAGATTTTTGCGTCGCTTTCATTGAAAATACTTCTTCGCAAAAGTTGACAGAATCAAAAATGACTCTTTCACTAAACAAAATATTTAAAAAAATTAAAAAAAGCTTTAAATCCAATCAAATTTACCTGACTACTTCTAATTAAAGAAAATAAAACATATTTTTTCCTTGGATTGTTTTCGTTTGTTTCTTATAACTGGCACCTTGAACTATTTTCGATTTCTCTTTTTTGTTTCGTCGTCATGACGTTACTGACATACCAGTAATTTACCAACTACACACAATGCATGATTTTAGGAACTTAGGATTCGAATAAAAGAAATACATGCTAACTGAATAACATAGTGACATTCGCAATTATCACTATCGTTTTACTGATTGCAAGATGTAATTATATGTATACTTATTGATATACAACAAATGATTTGCCGTTGAAATATTCATTTAAAATATTTCACTCGAGATCGATGTAAAAGTAACTATCGGTGGCATTTTTAACATTTATTTACTATACCATTTTTGCATGAAACAAAACAACAACAAAAAGTATTTGAATCGATGTATGTATTTATTTCATAATTCCATTCCACAACTTTCTGTAAATACCACTTTATAAATTCAGATGTATATGAAAAAAAAACTACAGCATCATTTTTGACCAATTGTTTATAAACCATGTCACTTTAAAAAAAATGGTGCATCATGTTTTTTGTTTATTTAAGCAAGAACTGTGATTCCGTTCTCTTCGGGCACGGAACGAAAATAAGGTTGGTGGTGTTTAAGATAAAAATATAATAATTCTACATCTATCAATATAAATCACGTCAGGTTTGACTCAACATTAGCACTCTGGTCGTTACAAAAAATGTGTAATTAGCACAAAAAAAGTGTTATACTTTTTAATATAAATGCCTTTCCATCAATAATTTATTGACAGTGAACACCATAAAAGAGCTTTATGGTTAGAGTAATAAAGTCGACGAAGACACGTATTTGCCTTTCAATAAAAATAAAATGTATTAAAGTTTTCGTTCTGTGATTCGAAACTTTCACTTATCTTCTTCTTATCTTGTGTTTATTTTCAAACTTTTCAAATTTTATAATAAACAAAATATCAATGGAACGAATTAGAGAGCTGAAAAAAAATCTTCAGTAAAACTACTTTCAAAGCCAAAAAAAATATTTGAAATTCTAACGATTTCAATGAGACAATCTGCTTTTCTTGCAACTTATGATATAGTTTTGTATTATCCGACGACTAAGTAAATTATGATTCAAGTCGAAGTTATCTTAATCAAATAATTGAATACGTTAACGAACCGCTTCTTCCATTTGCGCTCAGTTGGATTCAAAAAGCACAAATTCACCAAGAACCGCTTCGCTAACACTATTATTTGAACTGCATATCTGTGGTCTGCGTAATTAATACCGACTAGAGATTTTCACGCTATGTTAAGACATATTAATAATCACATCGGTTTGTTGGCTTTTGATTTATATGTGAATAATATGTAATAGAAATGAGAAACTGGAAAATTTATGCATTTATATTAAATAGTTTAATTATTATACTAGACGGAGAAAACATTATAATAAAAGCAAGAAGCCGAGTAGTCAATTTCGATAGCTTCTCAGTACGGGCAATTTTAAAAATTGATTTTCAATGGATTTATATATAAATTTTCCACAAATCCGATCTGGAAAATGGGAAATAGTGAACGCGATTAGCAAACCTCTAGTCCTGTCTTACCCTTAGTATTTACCTTAATATGACCAAAACAGAGAGACATAGAGCATCCGCTTAGTCAATTAACAAGTACATAGTTCTCATAGAAAATCTTTAGAAGACAATTTAACTACATTATGATGTTTAAAAAATTGTCATTTTTTTTCAAAAACGTTTTCTGTAAAAGTAAGTGTAGATCAACTAATGTTATTTTTAAAACATTTAGCTTATTTTTGTTCGTTCAACGTATTTAATTGTACAAAACATGACCGTGTCGTGGTTTAAACGCTTTAAGCTTCGGACCAAATCAGGTGAAACTATAGCGTGAGCCTGGCTTATCTTTGAATAATGGCATTTATACATTTGAAAAATTGAAAGTGCTATAACTAGCAACAATTCAATCAAATCAAAAAAAAAAAAATGTTTGAAAGACTAATAGTATAATTTTGGATGACAATAATTCCCAATATTCTGCTTTGTGAAAAGCTATTTGACAATGTTTGCACATTTTTTTGAATCCATGTTCAGTTCCAATGTGGAGAATATGGCCTCTAACAGAGGTATCTTAACAGTTTTTCTACGAAAACTGCTTGTTACTCAGTTTCTCAACATCCTTTTTTTCAAAGTGAGTAATGATAGAAAGGATAGGCTTAGGACAGGAGTAGTGGTTAGTTAACAGCTCTCGCTATTCCCCGTTCATTTTGGATTGGAAAGGTTGGTGGGAATATGTTTACATCTAAAACATCCATGACTTCGAACATAAATCGATAAATTGATTGAAAAAAATGAATGAATGCTTACACATGTACCGAAACATGGACCTTTTTTGCTTGGTGCACACCTTATAGATTCTATAGAGATATTTTTTTTCGATAATGTTTTTGTCATTATTAATAGATTATGAAATTTTCCAATATATTTTCTACTTGATGACTTTATCATCGTGTGGTCTTCAGAAGAACAAGTGAACCGGTTATTAATATTTAATCGAAATTATCTGTTACTATGGATACCACGAATATGTTTTAATAAATGTTGCAAATTAGTACTGCTGCGGCTCTATTTAAAAAAATTAACAGCATGTGAAAACACGTTACCGGGAGTGTATAGTGATTTTGTTATGTGAAAACGTGACTTTGGGAGACAGCGTGGAAATTTTAAAAGAATCTTTGTGCCTAGTGTAACATTTAGAATCTAGATATTAAATTTTAATAAAAGTTATGCGCTGTTATTGCTCCGTCAAAAAAACATTTGCATACTTGTCTTGTATAAACAAATCATTAATCATGTTTGTTGAATCACATAGAATTAGGCAAAGCGCCAAAACAAATGTCAAAATTAAAGCTGTGGAGTATGCAAGTGAATGTAGTTTAAAAAAACATATTTATGTCAGAATATTTGTACTGGCATTGAAAAACCTTAAATTATTATGTTTATCTAAAAAAAAGTAAATTTTCAAACCACCAGCTGCATGTTTACCACAACAGTGACAATTTATTTTTTGTACATAATAATAGTATGATAGTATAAAAATGTAATAAATATTGTTAAAAAATATTAACAATTGGTATTAAGTTTTGAAACCATGCCAATACCTATTTTATTTTAAAACGGCTACAAATTATGCTCTTGGAATGAAAATGCAGCATGAAAAAATGACCTTAATTCTTTTAGTTAGTTAGGAAATTCATCATAAATTAAATTAATTTTAATATTTCATTCTAGGGTTTTACCTAGTGAAACTTTTATTCAAATTGGTTTCACAGTTTTTTGTTTCTGTGTTCACAGTATACAAATGTAAACTGATTTTTTTTTTAAATATAAGTGAGATAAAGTATCTCTTGTATATTCATACCAGTATGAATTTAAAGCATCCTGGCAATATTTCATTCCTCTAAGCCGCGCATAAAAACTTTTTGAATTTTTTAATGAACACTTTTGATTTTAGCAGATATACATTTGCGATATTTGAAAATACACAATGAACTGTTTATTTTTAATATCCATTATTTCATTACTTATGTCAAATTATTACTCTTATTTTGATGGTGATATTTCAATTATATTTAAACATAAACTATTTTGTGTGTCATCGAATATAATAATATTATCATATTTTCAAACAGTGGTAGGAGTTACTAAGAAACAATGCATTGTCTGTATGTTGAAAAATTCGTGTCAGCTTCTTTTGTTTTGGGTTACAATTGAAAGAAACAAGTTTATTGATTAGTATTGCTTTAAACACTGCAGTTTATGCTTTAAAAAAATTAAGCTTTAAAAAAATTAAAATTCAATTTTAATAAAACGAATATTTTATTCATTCTGTAGTGTATTTTTTGACAGAAATTTAAGGATATGAGTATTTATCATTTTTTTGTGAAAATAGTATAATCTATAAAAGTACTACCTTTATTTACCATTAGGCAGCTGTGAAAATAATCACGATTTATTGCTGAGCCATATTGTGTTGAGTTAAAAAAATAATCGTGCGGTGTTGATGTGCCAATCCTTTTTTTCAATTTATGACACAGCGCGTATGTTTTATTTCTAAAACTCAACAGGGATTACCTTGTAATTCCCGAGAGAAAGTATGGCATAAAAATGAAAAAGGTGTTAATGTAATTTTATTCTGGTGATTTTGACATTCTGAATTGAACTTATAAAAAACAGAATTTAAAATAAATAGTTGCTGGTAAAAAGTAAATGGTTCTTCATGACAAATAAAAGTCGTGGCTATTTATCGGAGTTGATTTTCTCCGAGAAACTTAAGCAGTTAAACCTGCTCTGATGGCGGGTGACGAATGTTGACTCAATTCAGCACTCAAGCACATATTAAGACAAATAATTATATCAATATCGTAAGAAATTAGATGATTTCATCTTTTTTTGATAATACACCAACTCATCAAAACAGTTAAAATGTAATATTTTTTCAGGATAATAAAAAATTTTCTATTTCCTACTTAATGTTATCAGTCTCGTTAAATCGTTTATGTCGTATTTTCTTTACGTATGAGTTTAATTAAATACAATTTAAAACTGTTTTAAGCAACAATAAAATGAACGATATTTCCAAGTAATAAACAAAGAAAAGAAAACGTTTTTGGGCCATTCAAATTGTATTATCTTGTAAAATGTAAATTTTTTTTATATATAAAAAAATAATTGACTAAATTAGTAGACGTTTTATATGAAATGGACGTTTGAATGAATTAAAAACAGACAATTCAAATGCTTAAATTCTAACATTGACAACAGCAACTTTTTTATTGCAATGAAATACGTTTCTGGATTTACATTTTTTTACATACTTCTTTTGTAAATATAATCATTTCTCTCAAGTAGTTGTAACAGTCTGTTCATACTGTTAAACCAGCTTCGTGCCGAAATAAGATTCTTTAAAGCGAATAAAATATGATGGATAAAATTATTTTAATCATTTCCAACCCATATCTTCGTTGTGAGCAAATTTAATAAAATTAATTATAAGTTTTTCTTAAGTATTGCAAAAGTTTTCAAAGAGTGATAGTTAAAAAGTTGACTTAACTTACTATGTACCTCAAAGTTTGCATAAAATATTTCAAAGGCTTTATTCGTCTACTCTTTCTAAAAACGGCTTTCAAATAGTGCTCTTTTTGAACTCGACACATTCCAGTGTGAGTTTTTGTTTGAAAAGGGAAATTTTTCAGCATAACGAACGCAACTTTGAAGCATTCTAAGCCATGAAGTTGGTTTTAAGCCAACCTTATTTCACTTAGCGTAGTTTATGAAGGTTTTAATTTGACAAGGCTATTACGAGAGTAAATCTTTGAAAAAATATTAGTATTAAATGCTTTACTCTTTAAAGATTTTGGTGTGCTTAATAATCTTTATATAATTTGTTTTTGCAGGCTTTCGCGAATATTATGTATACCTATCATATAATTTAATAATTTAATAAGTTGACAATTATTGTTCCTTTGAAATATTTTTTTCAAAGGTAACGCATTCGATATATTATGTTTAATATTAATATTACATTCTTTATAAATAAGCAAAACATCTAATTAATTTCAAAATTATTTTAAGACAAAAGTTTCTGAAATTAATTTGTTTTAAAATAAAGAATAATACTATCTTAATGATATTACTCAAAGCATTTTATGGTACTTTTTTAAGTCATTATAAAAGTTACCAATTATTAGTCAACGTAACTATTATACATTTTTTTAATCTCTCACATATTGAATATTGATTAAAAAATACTTTTTTGATACATTTCAATCGAAATTCTGTATATTATTTTTAGAATACAGTTATATTATTTTACGAATATTTTGATAATCAAATAAAAAGAATATTGTAAAAAATATGTTCCAGAGACATACATTATAGAAAACGGTACATTTCCTGAAGGAAAAACTAAAGATCGAATCCTTTTAACTCTTACTTAAATACTAACCCAATCCTATTTAGATTATTTGTTTACAAGTTTCCGTTTCTCAGATAATCTTTCACAGGTCACACTTTTCAATCGCTTTGCCTCCTAGTAGGTTATGTCAGTGTCAGTTATGGGTGAGTGTAGCGGCTTACAGCGACACGATAATTATGACTTATCTACAAAAAACGTGTAATTGATAAAATCCAGCATAAAAGGAGGTAATAGCAGGCTCCCAGTTGAAAAAAGCATTCCTTATCATTAAATTTCATTTTTTTTTGTCTATAAACAAGTAACACCTTTGCAGTCAGTGGTTTTTCGAACAATTCTCTATTTGACCGTTACTATTTCAACATTTTATTAGCTTTGAACGAAAAAAAAATATATTTTTATTTTGTTAATGTTCAATATTTTTTTTCAAAAATAAATAGTTCGTTTCGGTTGAGATGATTTTTTTTATTGAAAAAAATAAAACTATAGAGTAGCCACCGGCTCTCTGTTCATTTTTACGGTTAAATTGTATTGGAATATAATAAAAAGGAGTGCTCAAAATAGACTGGAATGTTTTGAAAATCATATTGAACTAAATTTTACCAATTCCACAAATGATTCACTTAATATTTTTTATTGATTATAGGTGTCACTGTAGACCACTACACTCACCCTTATGTTTGTTGACTTGTGGAAACAATTTGATGGCTTTTGAGTGAATTTCAGAAGAATTTTTATTATAAGTATTTTTTTGTTACATAAAATTGATTTAATAATAAAGCTTTAATATGGTAGTCAAATTTAATGTTTTGAAAAATGAAAATGTGTTTGTATCTTAAAATGTATTCAAAATATTAAGAAAGCTCCATACTTCAATCTTCATAAGCAAAAGACAAACGTCTCAATATAAAATATGAAAGCAACAAAACCATAAGAAGCTATACGCAGTATATACATATTCTAAAATTAGCAGCCAAAATAAACTATAATTTTTAATGTGCTTTTGGTCAACAGTACACAAGCGTGTAACCTATTGATGGATTTCTTATACACAATTTTCCCTGAAGTAGCTACATGAAATATTTAATTAAATGTTTGGACATCTCATTAGAATTTTATTAACATTACTAATAAGTATGCGGTAATTACTTAATTAACTTCCAATTAATTGAAATTACATTTCAGTGACGCATGCTTATGTATTTTAAATATTTAATTATGTTGGTAGTTAAATGGATATCATTCAATAGCTTCGAATGTACTCAGGGTGATTTGGTATATTTTTTATAAGGAACGTGCATAATATCAGTTACTTATTTCGGTTTAAAATACCATTCATCCTGAGTTGTTAAAGAATGCATTTGGAAAAAAATATTTACGCAAAATAGTTTTAATAGAACATAGGTTCTCTACCTTTTTCGGGTGGCGACCCTTTTTTATAAAAGCTATTTGACCCGCGGCCCGATGAAATTGAAAAAGGCATTTTTTCAATAAGGTAATTTTAGTTGGCTGTAGTTTTCATTTTGTTGCTCAAATCCAAAATCGAAAAAAGTTGGCGACCCATAGGTTGGGAACCCATGAAATAGAATATGCTGCTGCTCACTGCTGGTAACAGTTTTTATCGATAAACTAAATTCTTTTAAGCTTTATAGTCTCAACCTAGGATGACCAGTGAGTCGATCGCGAATGTATTTTTGGTCAATCGCGGACCTATTTTGTTCAAAGGACTTAAATATACCTTCTAGACATTCCAGTTTATTCATAAATCAACTAGTTTTTATCAAATTCTCAATTAACACTGGCATTACGCAACTATTTATGTATACAACAAGATGTTGACGCTATTTAAAAAAATAAAAATACATTTAGTTCAGTAAACTCGATTGTTTTTCTATCGTTTGTTGTTATTCAACATGAAATAATATAAAATAGTTATATAGGATTTCTTTATATAGTTATTTTATTATAGAATCGATTGATCAGATCATTCTATAAATTGATAAAAATAATAAAATTAATCCAATGAAACACTGAGTCACCTCACCATTCCCACATCTTAATTTTAAATCTTTATACAATCTTTTTTAAAAATACAGAAAAATATCCGTACTTTAAAAAATGGGGATTTATTGTTTTCTCATGATATTTATAATTACATGCGATAAAAGTCGATAAACATCATTAATTTTATCAACTAATCGCTCCTAGAAAAAACACTGTGGCCATCTTGTTAAGGACAGTGCTTGTTTTTACATAATGACTTTCAGTAGCATCCGTAATACACTACGAGAAAAGATTGTTATCGCCCTTTAAATTACTCTACAAATAAAAATTGTAGGAATGGCGTATAAAAATCGGTATAAATATTCTTAAATATAAAAATCTTTTAATAACCTGACAATAAAACGGTCGATTTACTTGCTACAGATCACGCAAATAATATTCTTTCAAGTGTAGTACCTAATAAAAATAACTGAAGCAATAATATTTCCTTTAAAAATAAAATTCAAAAACACGGAAAAATTTCGTAATCCACATAATGGAGATGAAAACTTTTTTACGTTCGATAAGCGTACAAAAAATACGCATCAGCAATGATAAGGGAAAACCCACAGAGGTAATGGCCAAAAAAGACGCATGGAGATATCGCATATGGGAAGCATCGTAATATCATATTTCTACAGCAGCCCTTTATCCAAGATTAAGACGATGGTACAGCCAGCCACATGAATGTGCTAACCGCTTACACAAACATATTTAAGTAATATGTAGTCGGTCTATAGTGTAGCAATGTTGAGTAAGCTTCGTTTTCTATTAAATGTCTTTCGTAAAAGCCTGAGATCCCCGTGAGAAGAAGCACACACATGAGATGTGCTTTAGCTCAAAATCACATATAATTCTAATGGAAATTTGTACATAAATTACCTGAATTAAAACGTATGTTTATTTATCACGCTTAAAGTATTAACATTTTAGTATATGTGTAAAGGTGTTTTATTCATAAAAATATAACTGATTTACAGTTTTACTCATCACAATAAATTTCAATTTTGTTTTTCTTTATTAATATAATAAATAGTCCTGCTTGAATTTATTTTCTATCGCTTTGAAAATGCTATAAAAATATTTCAAGAGTTCAACTCTTGAAATCTCGAGAACTGAGAACTGAACTTGGTTCAAGTTCATTTGTGCGTTTGATCGCCTGAAGATGCCGAAAGGCGAATCCCGAGTCTTTAGTGACAAAACTTGTGTGAATTTGCATAATTTGAATGATTCAAAATGAAGGACATGGTTTTATTTGATTGCTAAATTGCATGATTTTAAAAGTTAACCAGCCATTTTTTTATATTCTGGTTAACTGTTATCGATGATCCAATTAACATAATGATTCTAAAATTATTTATTTTCATACTTCGTTAATATTGCTTCTGTTATATTTATAATATTAATTTAATTTAAGTTGACCCAAACTAAATCATTGATGGTATCGGATCATAGGTGTGATAATCTTTTTCTAGACGGCCTATTTTTATTTCTTATCTCTTCAGTAGATATATATAATGTTTTATTTCAGAGATAACGTTTTATAGCTACAAATTATATTACAACACTGTGCTGTAATATAATTTTCATTTATGTAATTGACTACAACATCGTGCATTGTGCGTCAAATAAGTCTAATTCAGGGTTTATTCCATCATTAATAATTACAAACAACGCCTCATAGAATAAAGCGATCCTTCTGCAGATGCTATAAGTATAAATCTTTCTCGGTCCTTCATGACGGTCTTTTTTATTCATTTTATCACTTTCTTCGTAGTGGCACGCCATCTGCCGTACCGTGCCGGAGATTTTCTTTATCCACAAGCTAATTTATTTTTGCGCTGCGATTCTTTCTTAAGAAGAGAGAAAAATTGGCAGCATACAGTTAAAAAACTGAAATTGCAATCTGATACGGAAAACTTGTCTACAGATATCTGTCAGAGCACACAGCTCTTACGCGAGAGACAATGTTTTTAAAAGTATTTGATATCATCGCAAAAATTAAAGCTTCTTTATCGATCGATGACAGAATAAAATTTATTGTCTTTCCTGTCGATATTCCGAATCACAATATGAACGTTAGCGTTATATAGTTTGATGATAAAAAAAAAATATTTTCACTGAAATAATAGCATTCCTTTTTGTGATCAATATCACAAAACTTTTATTTTCAATTTTTTTTTCAAATAAAATTATTGGATGTTGTTGGACATGTTGTTGAACGTGCAATATGAAACACCCTAGAAATATATATATTTTTTTTAATTTTTAAAAAAATATTTGACGTTACAGCTTACGCCAATGCGTTGAAATATCATACGAGATATACTCGATGAGAATTTTTGAAAGTCACTCGAGATAAACTCAAGGAGAATCGACTTTACAAACACCCACGTCTTAGATCTCAAATTAAAATTGGAAAAATTCAATTTGACTTTGACCTTACCGGGAATCAAACCCAGACTCACCTGATCGGTAGAGCAAGCTCTGACCAACTAGACTACAGCGAGCGAATAATCAAAAAATATTTAAATAATATAGTTATTTTGTTTATAAAATATCTCATTATGTGTAAGAATTGTTAACATATTCAAAAATTTAGACCAAAGAAATATTTTATTATTTAAAATTAAGAAGTATTCCTATGTTTTTCTTCTTTTATTAATTTAAATACTTTGTTTTCTTCATTCGTTTCAATTGACTTACATATATTTTTTTAAGAGAGAGATCAAATTATTGTTAGGCTAGTTCATTGGTCAGCAAAGTGCGGCTCCGGAGTCCCATCCGGCTCTTTGGCTCCATAAGTGTGGACATTAATAGACAGATTTGGCTCCCAATGGCTCTCAATATATTTTTTAATTGTTTGTAATTCATATTTGGCTCTTTGGCGAATAAGTTTGCCGACCACTGGGCTAGTTGAATGATTAACTTTCAATTTAAGAAAATGTTTGTACTTATTGCATAATCATTTTTTGATGTTTGCAAAAAATAAACTGATGTATATCTCAACTTTTGCGATATTAAAAAAATGCGTGTTGTCATAATCAACGAAAATTTTAAATTAAAAATATGCTCATTTCCAACGTACATTATTAACATTTTTAGCTTGCAAAATCTTCCGCAAAAAAAGTTTTATATTTCTCATATTTATTATTTTTGCCTTCAATTATTTTTCCAAACGTAAAGGTCAACACAAGAGAATTATACCTTATTCTTGATTTTCGTGTTGGTAATTCTGGCAATTATGTTGAGTAGATGCCCAACAAGAGAGCTTTTCATTGTTGGTTAATGGATCTTCAGAGTACCTATAATTATTAAGGTAGATAGATATCACCGCAACAAATGAGTCTGTCACTTACAGGCGCACAATCTTTGAGCAACATTAGTCATAAGATAAAACAGCCATAGGCATTCGTTTTCATTTCACACCCATTAGTTTTTATAATAAAACTTTCTTTGATTAAATTTATGTCGAGCATAATCACCAACTGTTTTATCTCAACGAATCTAAACGATTTAGTGGGAAATTGAATATGTCTTAGTCTCTTGAGTGTAAGAATCGAATTAAAGATGTTAGTTCAATGAGTTTTCGATTTGGAGAAATTCCAATTGGTGGAAATGATTGACTGTAACTCGAGCAGCGAGAGTTTAAAAACTTTCATTCAAGAATTTATTTTTTAATTTTGCCAATGTTGATAAAGTAAATAAAAACAGTGCATTTAATTTTTTAGTATTTCTTACCTAATGAAAATACTTTTTGTACGTATATAGCATTTTTTTTAGCTTACTACTTATTGTGCCGTAAAGTTACCTATTGTTTCTTGTGCTTAAAAAGCTTTGTATTTCAATAAGGCTTAATAAAATATAGACATTTTAATTTCAATTAAGTAATTTATTTCGATTATCCAGAATCAATCTACTTGTCATCTTTTAATTGTATCATATTGTTTAAGTTGATACTGGATGACTACCATGTTCTTTACCATTTATTCGTGAGATAATTTATGTATTGAAACAAACCATGGTGAACTTGGACAACAGATATTATTTGAACAATAACATACATATTTTATATTGTGTAATTTATTCTGGTTGGTATTTCATCTAGTGCCTTTAAGCTTTTTAAAGTGAAAGTATTTTTGAGAAGCAAAGATGCATACATCAAAAACTACTCTCACGCTGAATGACAGTCTACATTGGACATAATCCACCAAAAAACGCAACCTACCAACATTTTTCAACAAAAACAAAGTTTACTGAAACTTTCATCGTGAGGGTATTCTTGCTTTTCCACTTACGAACTGGCCGGCCAAGTTTAAACTTTGCCAGAAAATTGTTTAAAATTGTTTTGTCAATTAAGGAGGAAAATTTTTCAACACTCAAAAAGGCAGTAAGCGCTCAGCTTTTTTAAAGTCGTCAAAGTTTTAAAGCGGCCGTAAGAAATCAAAAGTTAGATAACCTTATTTCGTTCTATTAAAACAAGAAACCCAAGATATAAATGTCTTTTAACAAGAATCGAGATTAAACACCATAAAAAATCTACACTATCATTGATGAAATGGCAAAAATAAAAAAAAAACAAAATTGGGTATTTTGTATAAAAGGACTCATTTGTTCGATAATAACAATAAGATGAGTTAGTTGATCGATAACATGAAAATAATTGTTCTTTTTGATATTTTCAAAAACAGAGAAAAGGTGGCAGATACAGAAAATATGCATGGAACATTATTTCGTTTATTTGTTACATACATGGATATTTTTTTTTGTTTTCTCCATTAGTTGCATTTCTTAATGGCCTCAATTTTTCTTTTTTGTTATTATATGTTCATACGGTACATTATAGTCGTGCCCGCAGTACATGATCCTTGTTATAACTCTACCTGTTCACGAACCCTAAAAACCATAAATACAAAAGGGTTTTTTATTCTGACAAAAAGTGCTTAAAAGGGTCAAAGACCATATCCTCTCCATCTGTTGAAGTAAAATCTCAGCGCTTATTTAAAAATATGTATAAACCTGTTCAAGGAATTCTATACATTTTTAAAAAAAAAATCCTTTAATAATTAACCACTCGGACACAATATTAAATCGGCTTCGGCAAACATTTAAAAAATGTGGCTTAGCAAGATAGCGGTAGCGGAAAGACCTGAGATACACTACACGTGATGCCTATTTCTAATAATTAAAGAAACATGAGCTTATAAATTAACCAGGTAAGAAAACGAGCATTCGAAAGTCAAGAAAAATATTTAGAAACATTCAAATCTATACACCCAACTCTACGAGAGGTCATGATATATTATAATGTATGCGACTTTGAAATAATAGTATCACGGTCATCTTTTCACAATCAGGAATTAAAAACATATTTTAAACATTGATCAGATCAAACAAAAGATTTTTTTTAAATACATCACATTATTTATTGTATATAATATACACCGGATAGTTCATTTCTACATATTTATAGTTATTATTATACAAATAACGTTGTTTATAATATTTTCAATGTACTAAAATACTGTGTACATGTATGTAATTTTGTAATATTGTATATAAAAAAATGAGTCTGCAATGAATAAAAAAGTATTCTTCAAGTTATATTATGCATGCAGCCAATATGCTGTAAATAATAGAAAAATATTTGTATGATCCAGTAAATACTCATGTTATTTTTATGGTATGGTAAATATTCAAAAATATATTTTTTTAAATTATTTTTGATATTCTACGTGTCCATGTCAAGTAACAACTCAGTTACTGATCTTTTTCGATGAGATCAGAGATAAAAGGATATGGTTAAAGTATAACAAGTGCTTAGATAATCGCACCTGCTACAAGTTTTTGTGGAGAAAAAGGAGAAGAGAAAAAGTTTTTGGCAACACAGACACCCATGCTTTCGAATACAATCCATAAACCGATTGAAATATCGATTTATGAACGTGTCCGTATTAAGATTCAGACCTTGGTGTGATTTGCATGCTGCCATATTCCTTGATTGAATATCTTTGATTCCATTTTACACTCACATTGCTAGTAACAAATGTTGTGTATTATATTCCACGGTTAAAAACGGTTTTCTGGTGGCCTTCGTTACGCCAATTGAGACGAGTAACATCAATGTATTAGTATTTTTTTGAAATCAACACAAACATCTGGAATCAATGATTGCTACTCACAGTTTACATTAAATAAATTTACGTGAATGAGGAGATGAGCCTTGCTGTAGTGGTTTATACATTTACGTTTAAGATATATTATTAAGAAAAATAATATTCATATTATATAAATATGATGTTATATATGGTATGATGATAGCTGTTTTAGCGTATACATTCATCAGAACTACAATCATATAATGTCATAAATGAATTTCCACATGAGGCTATGCCGTAGCTAAAACATATTTTTTGCAGAAAATTGCAACTTTAATCAAATGTAAAAAAATGTCTTATCTTTTATTATATACCAAAGGAAGCATATATAAAAAAAACATAACGGACATATATAAAAAAAAAACATAACGGAAATTCACCATAAATAAAAGATATGCTTTCAACGTTGGCCTTCTAATCTTGTCACGTTCTTTGTAAGTTACCATCTGCAGGTATGAACAAAAAATATTTCTCTATTATATAGTATTATTAAATCTCGCCGTCGCTTTCAAATGATAAAAATAGCAAAGGAGTGATTTTCATTTAACTATCAAGTTAAGTTAACAATGATAAGGAAACAATAATTTATAAAGACTTTTTACAATTTGATTAGAAATATATTATACATATATTATTTTTAAATAAATTAATATCTCATCACGCACTTATTTTGAACTCAGTACTCTTGTAAACCTGTAGATATGAAATATAAGTTAATAGTCACTTCACGAATATATCAAATTAATATTATTTTTAATATATTAAGCCCGTACCCTGCAAAATGTGCATGATACAATTAAATATGCTAGGACAATGCAACAAATACATAAATCTATAGAAATAACAATTATCCAACTGACAGTACTGACTCAGATATATATTTTTACTGTAAGCCTAAATATGTATTTTTTATTTTTTGATACAAATAATATTCAAAAAACATAATATATTGCGTTATTTGAATCACTTTTATTGTGTTCACTGTCTTTTTATAAAAAAATAGCATGTGAGAATTGATATGGATTATAAAATACTTTTTCTGAATTTTTGTGGCTGTTGATTTCGCAAAAGTATACTTCCTGAATGAATTACCTTGAAGCAGTTAAATCATCGTTTTGTTGATAGTTTTACTAATGTACATTTTAAAATAGTTCATAAAAATTTCCGAGATAATAATTTTGTTCGAATTAACAATTTGTTTTCACTGTAGCTTAATTACTCTTTGATGAGTTTCGTAATTACATTTTAGAGGCATTAAACATTCAAATTTTAATCAATTAAGTGTCACTTATTTTTTACTTTTATTTGTTTATTATATTCAATACCAATTGTTTATTACACCTTATTATTTTTTTTTATAAATAAAACTGTAACATTGTATTCTTTTATCAGCTGATCTCATCATGAGCAAAGCCGGCCATGATCTTATTTTTAAGAAAGTGGGAATTAGTACCTGCAAATGAATGTAATATCTTTCCACCAAATATTGACAATGAACACCGCAAAAGTGATTTACATAACGTAATACTATGTGGATCAACAGATAAAAAATATATTATTTATTTTACAAAATTTATCAACATTTATAGTTAAAGCAAAATTTCATAAAAAGGTTTTTTTACTCGTTCATATTTTTATAACATTTTTCAAAACAATTGTATGATACCAAAAGAATAAAACTTCTTTCTTTTAAACAACTTTTTAAGCTCTCCTGTATATTTTCGTTTGAGCAACAACATCATTTTATTTTCAGCTTTATATATATCAGATTTTTTGTACCAAAAATCTCTCAGGTAGATAAAATACATTTATATACACAGATTCGGAAGCAAAAAAGACGTTCAGGACCGTAAATTTAGTTAAAGACGCGTGAAGCCATTTAACCCATTCGTTTCTCGATTCCATGGCTGTTTAATGTTCCCTACGTTATTCTCGTAGTTATGAAATTCGAATATATCTCCAAAGTTCCACTCAAATAAATTACAAAGTAAACAAAATTATCGTCTCATTCCGAGCTAGAGATACTTTAAAATTCAAGAAACAAAGGGAATGCGTTCACTACTCTCTGAGCCCGGCAAACATTTGTCAAAATACCTGTCGGTATATTCGCGATAAATTACAAAGTACATAACACGCAAACTTTGGCCAACAATTCATAATCTTCTCCTGATATTTCTGCTAAACTTTCAACCACTGGTAAAGTTCTGCAAACGTCTCTGAAATGATTGGAGCGTTCGCTATTTCAAATGTCGAACGGAAGAAAATTACAAAAACTTCGCACCTCGCTATTTTTGTTTTACAGTAATTTTATTTTCAAATCGCCATCAAGCACCGAGATTAAAATTAAAAATAATACATAAATGATCAGTACTATCACGTGATTAATTTTAAATGCCTCTTTTCGGAAAATGTCTCTTCCAAAGCAATTATATAATACCATTCTGTCAAATAATATATTTTAAGACAATCGTTACAGAATTGATGCAGAATTATATCGTTACCTTGAGTTATATTGAGTGAAAAAAATTGATTTTAAGATAAGTATGATAATCGATTACTGAAAAACCTTTTTTTTAATTGCCCTTTCTAAGAGAAAAATCTTACATTTACAATTATTGATATTGGCCTTCAAAGCATTTGCAATAAATAAAATACAGATAATACACAAATTCACCTCCTATTATCTTTTATCATATTTTGTAAATGAAACTAAATAAAACCATAACTCGCTTTTTTTTTTTTGGATATCAAATTTATGGAGCTTCAAGTACCAGGACGCGCCAGCGTCAAGGTTCTTCCAGTCTCCTTCATCGATAAAGATTTTGAAAAATTGTAAATTGCATCCCCTTACCGTCGTTCGCAGACGGAAGGGCGCGATCACTACAGAGATAAGAAGTTCACGGGAACTCCATATGCATTATTTTGCAAATCACATTCCATATGCTTCCTCCATACTATATCCGTACATGTACACACACATGCGGATACATACACACACACATACAGTATACAAATTGTTTTTAAACAAAGAGAGTCATTTTCGTGATGCTAAGTTCGTTCTAAAATTGACAAATTTATACGACATAAGATCTATAAAACCATAACTCGCTATTTAAAAAGTACAACACAAACCTTAAAGTTAAATTATCTCGAAACTATTATTTTCGACTTATCCCACTGTTGCTTTATGGTAGTGAAATATGTTAGTAAAACATGTTCACAACGAAAAAAAATCTTCATTGTTCCATGAATTTGTAGAAATAATACAAAAAATTGTTTTATTTTTATAAATATCATATTGTTTCAGTAATATTTACTTTAAATATTGGAAAAAAAAACTTATTTAAATTAAGTCTTATTATAATTTACAAAACTGCAATTTCCTGAACGTCATTTTTTAATGGATCTCATAAAATTTTAATAACATTCGTTTACTTTAACGATTGTGCAATAGCAGATGAAAGATATAAAAGGAGCGTGTTTTCAATTGACATTTTTATTGCAGGAAATAATGCATTCGACGCCGTTAGTCGAGCTAGCAGTAACAAACGACTTGCGAAGTTAACAAATTTCAATTGTTTTTACCACATGAGCTTTATTTTAAAACAACCATTGATTTATGTTTTCTAACATAATTGGTCACAATAAATCACACCAGTCGCAAGTTATACCAAATACGTTTTCAATTTAAAATAAACAATATTTTAAATACATCTTGCTATTTTTCTGGCATAACAGCATATTCTTCTCTTCCTATCTGTGCTTTGTGTAAAATTATAATTCTGTCATTATTCTAAATTTTGAAACTATCTTAACGCGTGTACATATAAGAAATCTTATATTTTTTTGCTTATTTTTTTGTAAGCATACAAATTACCTACGCGTCTGGGGAGTTTAGTCATAATGGAAAAGTTTTCTAAATAGCACGAGACGAAATAGTTGTAAACATACTCAGCAAATAATTAACCTCATTTATCTTCGAGGAAAAAACACATGGCATACGCTCTGTAACAATCATAAGGCATGTTATTTGTCTTTTTTCTGTTGTCACATTTCTCATTGCAATATAACATGGTGCTACAATAAGTGTATTTTGTTAATAAATACATTATTTAGTATCATGTTTTTGTTCACAATTGTGTTTAAAAATCATCCAAAATATTGTATACATTCTGAATGATTTTGGTGCGTAACATATATATACACACATATGTAACAACACATTTTTCTTACTTACGTACTGTAGAAATAAATTTAAGCAAAATAAAGCACACTTTAAAATTGATTATGTTAAAATGTTAAGACTTAGGTTCGTTAAATGTATCGAAAATTAAAACTTGATTTAACTGAAATCAGAACGTATAAACTTCTTATAACAAGGCACAGTGTCGTAAGTCAAGTCAAGGCAACCGCAGCAAAAGTTACTTGGATTAAAATTTTAACTCTTCTCTTAGAAAAGATAATGATATGCAAATTAATATTAACAGAATGGAAATTTCGCGACCATTTCCGGCCCACAGAGCATTGAGGTCCCTCTCATGAGACGTTCTCTCGGGCGCAATTCTCTCTGAGCTACGACATCATCCTCCATTGTAAGCCAAACAAAAGTTTAAGCGTTGAATGGGATAAAATAGTAACTTATCGTGCCATCTCATAATGTTTTACCGCAAGTGTAATGCGAATCGTATTGTTAGCTAACTACTGATTAAATAACATAATTGAAATTAAATTGTTCTAGACAGCATTGAAATTATTAATTACAATCTTTAATTGTTTTATCTATCTTATGAACATTATCATTAGTTTACCGCACGTTCTTAAGGCATAACAAAAAAATATTTAATATTAAAATAATCGTTTACATATACATACCCAAAGTTATACTCGTTTAATAAATATACGAGAGCTCGAGAAACAATGATCGCAGTTTTCTTATTTCTAAAATGTTGGCAAATCAATTCATTTTTTTTTCTTTTAAAGATAATACGTCTAAAAATAATAAAATTGTTAAATATTCTTATAAGTATTATCTTACTATTTTAATAAGGTTTACATTGTTTTGTGTTATTCGTTTAATAACTGCCGTGTTCGTTATTGAGGACTATGTAAATTACCGCTTTCGTTACAAACTCGAATTCCATACTTCAAAAATGTATATGCTTGAAACTTGATTTTATAAAATTTTACTTGTCACTATGTTATATTCGGAATTAAAGTATACATTGAATATATTAACATTTAACCATGCACAAATGGTTCATTTTCGAGAAAATTTGATCAACAATGAAAGTTTTATTTTAAAAGGCTATCTCACAAATACTCGTGCTCAAAACGCTGTGTCAATTTTCACGAAACCAATTTAGAATAAATTCTGATTGACAGATAGCAGCTAAAATATTCCACGTTACATACATAGGTAGGCAATTTTCTGACTTCGATTTGATTGAAAATATATTAAAGTATTATGTAGCAATCGTTAAATTTTATTATGCTCTTTTTCAAGACACACTTTTTTAATGTACCAAATGTCTTTCTTTGATCCCTAGCAGCCATTTACATAATTGTATTATTTAGTACCCTACAAATGCCATGTCCATTAAGTAATAAATTCAAATATTTATTTGCAAAAACTGTCAAATTTATAGTGTAATGTTTCTATAAAATACTTTTATACATTTTGTATTATTATAATTTTTTTATTAGATAGATAAATTTACATAACGAAAAACAATAAAAATATAACAAAAAAATCATAAAATATTTAACTCTTTTATAAATGTATGATACGTTGGTATTGGGTATAACCATAGCAGTCTTAAGTTCACTATAGGGGGCTTTGGTATAACCATTCGCCTAATATTTATCAACAATGAAAACAAAATACTGTCAGCTTTTGTAAAATGATTCAATTTAGCATATATTAAAAAGGACAATATATACAAACAGCTCCGTTACTTTAAAAAAACAATGGATTTTATATTAAAAAAACTATTTTTATTGTATCTTTTAATGTCTTTGGATCGAGGGTTAACATTAACTTATATTAAATGGATTATAATCCGATTACAGATTATCTTTTAATAATCTTTTGTTATGTTTTGTATAATGATTGTTGTTTCACTAACAAAGGTTATTCAAGATGACAAGACCTTAGTAAACTATACACGTGTAGAAATAAAAAAGTTTTTTTTATTTTTACTTAAATTTAATTAGTTTTGAAAAAATTCTGTACATAAAAGCCGACCCACATTTAAAAAAATGACATTCTTTGAGTGTTTCAAAGAGGCAACGGCATGAACTTTTTTAAATTATATTATAATTCATTGATATAGTATAGTGACAGAAATTACCAGGGCTATGGATTTTTTATGATATACGACTACTCCGACTCAGACCATAGCCTAAAACCAGGCTAAGGAATTTAAATATACATTTTTTTAAGGACTCGAAGTTATTTGGTTTTTTCAAGTACTGCTCCAGTTTGAAAAAATCCGACTTCTATTCAACAGCCCTGGAAAATACATACATAACTTAATATGCCAGTTAATATAATGAATATTCTTTTCATGGTGGTATATTTATGGTAATTTGAAACGGCATTATTAGGCCTGACAAAACAGATTGATAGTTTAATAGGCGGCTATCGACTTCATTCCTCATGAACATTAATGGTTAAAGAAATATTAATTTTTACTGACCTGGATGTTTTGTTGTCATTTTAACAGATAAAATTTCTGCTCTCTGTTCATTTTTATTCTCTAAGAATAAGAAATAATTTCAAAAGTACATATATAAACTCTTATATTTCGAAATAAATATAAAACAAATTTTCTTAGCTAGTATGCTTTATTAATAAGTAATTTGAATTTTTATATAAAACACTAATGACTTATGATCTATATTATTAAGCAATGCATCATCAAACAAAATAAATCCTTTTAACATGAAGTTGTAAGATTTAAAAAGTAACATGGAATAAAAAACTATAAAAACATTTTTTTATTATTTTAGTTATAAAAACAGTTTCACGAAACTTAAATATGAATTTATAAATTATACTGATAAACTATAACATCATATTTATATTAGTTTTATAGCATACAATACACATACACTAAATCAATAAAAATATGAAATAGAGATATCAGAGCAAACTTGCTTCAGAAATAATCTTGAATGAAATAATTATGTATTTCATAAATACCTATCATAAATAACTATCAACAATCAAAAAAAAATTTCAGCATCTACATGCGTAGTTATTTTGTAATGTCTTGCGTAATGCTTTTAAGTTATAGTCATTTAAATTCATATATAAAATATTTTTTTATTGTGCAATAGCATCCATTTCAAACATAAAATTTTAATCAAGCTCACTTTTTCTGTGGGTAGTTAGTGACCACTATAATAAAAGATTATTTTTCAATATTATTAAACGATTATAAGGTTGAAAAGGCTATTAAAATTCTTTAGTTTAAAATATTTGTTGGCTTTTCAAAAAAACCATGGCGTGAAATTTACCCTCTCAACTACTATTTCGCACATCACTAATAGTGGCATACCACTCTTTGTTATGCTCGTCCCATCGGTGTGGTTCATGCCTCGAAGGACCAGTGACAGCACTTATAAAATAGCTACTTTAATGTGAAAACTGGTCAGAGGGAATTTTGACATTAGTTTTCGTATTGTGCGCTTGCAATATGTTTACTTCGTAATTTAAATAAATTAGATTATAGGATTTCAAAATATTGTTAAAATGTTATTTTAAATCGATTCATTTTCATTAACCAAATTTAATTAAAAATATTCTTTCATTAAGCATGTAGTTCGGTAATTCAATCGAAAATTTATTTATTTATTATTTGTATCGTACAAAATATGGATGCAATGAGTGTTCACATAATAAAAAATATTACTCAACAGTATTTACAATCCATGTAACGTTGGCATTACATTGTGCCTAAAATAGAGCTAATATAATACGTATATACATTTAATTAGTCCATGTCCACTTCCAACGTGGAGCATATGAAGTATCTCAACATTAAAAAATCTGCGATATTTTTTTGTTACTCAGTTGTTCAACCTCTCTTTTCCAAGGAGAGTAAGAATAAAATAATAGTACCAGGACAGGTAAGCTATTCGCTCTTGTTGAGTTTGTTTAAGCATAGGATGAGTAGGAAGAAAATCAAGACATCACAGACAGCCATGTCTTCGAACAGAAGTCCATAAATCGAATGAAAAATCAATCTATAAAACTGTTCGTACTGGGATTCAAACTCGTGACCTCCGTTTTATAAGTCAACGACGTTAACATTCAAACACGCAACCGACCATTAAATATTATTTTTTAACATTGAGGTTCTCATAAAACGCTTAAAGTGTAGAATGAATGTATTTGGAATATAATATGGAAATATTTTTTTCTGTATTCTATTGATATTAACATAATAATTTATAACTGATGTCTACATTCAATCAGTATACAACACTTTTTAGCCAATTTATCAATGTAATAAATAGCTTTAATCCAAATTTTCGCTATATTGGGTTTAATGCTGTACTATATCAATCTTATAAGAAAAAAAAATGTTTTCTGTTAAATTTGATTTGGTTGTCATTTCGAAAATATTTTATTATTGATTGTTTCAGCACACAACTTTAATTAAATGGAACAAAAATGCCTTAACCTTGTCAAGATAACTTTGACGAGGCTGTCCAAAATAGTTTCTAATAATAATTTATGGTCAAACTTACTTTCAGCAAATAATGGTTATGCAATACAAATATAGCAGCCTGGCTTATTAACTAGAAAGCTCAAATATTGTAAACTGTACTATATATGCTATGTCAGCTTTCTATAGTCATAACTTAGCCTTCGGTCTGAACGGCTAAGCCCCTAGTTACACGCCATTAGTTCTGCTAGCTAGTAAGGTCACGTTAGTATCCTCTGAAAGCTAAATGTTTTAGACACACGCTCATGCTTCGATAGGTTTTCTTCTAAAATAATTGATTTTGTTACGGCATGCAGAAACATGCATCCACTGTTAGGTGTTTAAATAGTACGTCAAGTTTAGGTTCAATGGCAAAAGTTTTACTACTAGTTTTCACAAAAATTTGATCAAAGTGCTAATCGATACAGGAATAAAAATAAAAGTACTTTTATCATCATTACTTCCATCTGATAACCAGCAAAGGTCGATTTTTAGGTTTTTATAAGAAGTATGATTTAAAAAGTATCTACTAGAATTCACTAACATACATATTAAAAAAATATAAAATTTAGAATGAGTTTGCTTAGATTATTTGCACTGTTTACCCAAATCTCTTACTTAACTGAGAAAGAAAGAAAGAAAGAAAGAAATAAAATTACACCCAAGAATAATTATATGACAAAAAATACACTTTGTTAATTCACACAATAAATCAGGTTATTCAGTTATTAGAATTTTAAAGGTAAGCTATTATTTCCATTGCGTATTATTTATATGTATTCTTCGATTATTAATATAAGCAAACCTCTCTATTGAATTAAACAGTAATAACTTCAAAAAAACATAACTTTAACATAAACTGTCAACGCCACTGTTTACTGTAAAAGAGATATCGATTGTAAAAAAACGATTCAAAAATTTGAAGTGATATTTCATTACAAAATAATGAAAAGCTGTAAATATTTTACTATCATTGTTTTAAATGTTAGACATTGTCCGAATTATCGACCGCAATTGATATTATTTTGTTTTGTTAAATGTTATCTCTTGCTTGGTGGTCAATGAATGTTTTCTAAAGAAGCCTGGGTGTAATTACTGAAATACGGTTTCACAAAATATTTATAGAGAATAGATAAAAAGAAATAAGTTAATTTCTATAAAACTTGTGTTCAATGTTAATAAAGTCCAAAGAGATTTATTTAAGAAATATTTATTGATTATAATTCGATTCTTGCGGAGCTTAATATATTTGTAAAACAAGAAGATCATATAATATTAAAGGAAAAGCATTAAGCATCCGCCCAAAAAGGGTGATGAATTTTCTTCGTTTAAAAATCATTAAATAACCATATTTTTAATATCATTTAATATACTATTTTAATATCCTTATAATTAATAATAAA
Organism: Himalopsyche anomala; assembly: GCA_031772345.1. Lineage (NCBI taxonomy): Eukaryota > Metazoa > Arthropoda > Insecta > Trichoptera > Rhyacophilidae > Himalopsyche > Himalopsyche anomala. The sequence continues at coordinate 18,425,153 of CM062821.1, read as the reverse complement.
TAATTTAAATGAAATAAGCAATAAAATATATTGGTTCTTGTCTAATTCAACTTTATTAAATGAGAATTTTTTTTTCTTCGCCTATGTACATCCATTTCATTAATAAAATAATTTATTAACGATTATTTTTCTTGAAGTTCCGAAGAATATGTATGCTTTCGATATCTATTTTATTTCATATTGTAAAAAAATTCCATTTGCTCATTTAATTCGATAAGCCTGTGAATGTATTGTTTGTGTTACCTATTACCAATTGTTTGTTTTACCCTTAATAGTCTTGCATGTCATTTTATAAAAAGCCTCGTATTAATATATAGATTTTTATCAGTTGACAATGTTTATGATGAACAATACCTGATCCTGATGTTTTCAAATAAATGTGTATTCAGTACAAAGGAGTGTTTAAATTTGAAAACCATGTCTTTCTAAAAAGTTTTGACAGTGAACCCCTTAAAAGTGATTATTTTTTATTGTTAAGATTAATTTCATCGCTTCCTTGTATACTGTTTTTTAGTTTTATAACCATTTTATAGTAATCTTATCAGTTCTCTAAACTGCTTTTTGATAAATATTTTATGTAGTATAATATTTTGTGTAACATTTTTATTAAATGGATGATTAAACGTTTATCAAATTGTTATCAGCTAATTTTCATCAATAAAGTCTCAATGTATTCACATGGTATTTTAATTGTACTTTGGTATAAAATAATATTTCTGTCTTGAATGCTTTCAGAAATATTCGTATCACAAAGTTATAAATGTCATCAACGACAAATTTGAACCAGTTTTCAGGAAACTTTATCCATCTCTGTGTTTATACAAGTTTCTAAACACTTAAAGTATATTATACATCATACATTGACAATTTGTAGACAAATAAAGTTAAGTTTTGTTAAGAATCAGTAACAAAAAACTTTATTTTTATTTTTTTGATTCATGAATGTATAGTTGTTTTATTCTTTCAAGCATAAATGAACTAGTTAGTTTTATTATTACAAAACATGGATGTTACTATATGACATATTTTTTTATTTCTTAAATTTTATGTTTTTTCTTGTTACATGACACAACGACAACATTATCATAGACAGTAAATTTCCAAATAGCAATTTTTCATGTCACCAATTGCGTACAGGTAACATTATCGTTTAAATGCTAGCGGCTCTACTCTTATAGCTTTCCAGCAAACATATCGGTTTTAAATATGAGCTGTGGGTCACCCTTCTCTATCCTCGCCCGGGAAAAAATCTGGACACGGTAGAAGTTTACAAAATTTGCGAATGAGGAAATCAATCAATCAAATCTGACGTTATGTCATTTGATGCATGCAGAAATATTGGTGCAACGAAAATTGAGCTGCTGAGTCTGTAACTGCGTCATTTTTTGATGACGGTGCCTATGGGCTATGTTCCTAACACGCACAGTAACATTAATTGATGTTTAAATTAAGTTAGAGGTTTAAGTCAACAATATTTGTTCAACATTTTCTTCACTCATCCGTTCTCAAAAACAGGGTATAGTTTCCACTATTAACTAACTAATAGTTCTTTCCTACATTTGAATTTATTCTTATAACCTAACACACTACACAAAAAATTGGTTACAGCATATTAACAGCCAGTTTTTGGAGAAAAACTTCTTTTGATTTGCTTTATTATAATGCAGGCAATCCAATCACACATTGAAGCGATCGGCCACACCGACTTGATATTGACGGCGAATATTGAGTTAAGCATCGGAACAAAAAAAAAATTAAACTAAAAGAGCAAGTAGAGCTTAACTGATGGTGGTTTTACTGTTACCTAGAGTCATACACGCTACCCATTAAAGTGCAGAACACCAAGACGTCTCAGAAAGTTGCTTCTAAGGCACATTAAAAAATTGTAGATTCGCTGGAATTGTAACGACACTAAGCTGTGACATGATGAAAGAGATAACAAAATTTTCAATTTCATGGAAAAATATATATTGCTTCTCGAGAAGACCTTCAATGTATCAGAATGATATTGAATATTAAATTAAAACTACGTCACTGACGATACAATAAATTTTAACTCAATACACGTGTCACAGTTTGTAACACAATACGTGGAATAATCTAAGTTATTTTATTTTATATTAAAATGAACTTCCACAAAGTTACCGCCGAATCCATCGAAACAATTAATCTGCATTAGAAAGTGAGTTTCACAGAAAACTGGTTGCGATTACTCTTCGTTTAAATAGTTATATGGTTTACTGTATTATGCTAATATTTGGTTTACATTCAACATGCAAAATATTGTAAAAGGAAAACTTTTTCAATTTTTCTTAGACTTTTAACAAGATTTGCCACTTATGCCAGCTACGATGCGTGTGTACTTATTTACGGTTATTACAATCTCAATTTTGAAATTTGCATGGGCCGAAACATTTTCCTGTTAGCTAAAAAGTAATATAGTCTAGCGTAAGCAGATACCTGCGTGTCGGCTGGCAATTTCGCAGAGGAAAAACATATTTAAATTGAAGTATAATGTCGTCTTATTCCCGCTCACACTCATGAAAATCCATCAATATTAAGACACGGTAATGAAGAGGGCCTACTATTAAAAGTATAATTTGAGTAAAAGCTGTCCTGGAAAGTCAAATAAATTAAAACAAATCGTTTAGTGTTTTAATTGCTATGACATCATTCACAGCACTTGAATGTCTCGCTATAAATTTTTAAAACGGTATATTTCACAAAATGACAAACATTGCAAAAAATAAAACACAATGAGAATAGCAAAAAAAATAATTCTGTGATAACATCCGTATCTGTCCGTTATCGATTTTTGTCAAAAAGCGTGTAAATGAAAAAATTGCTTTGATGGCGTATCAATCGTGAAAATTATTTAACATTGTATTTAGGAGAATCCAATATTTACAAGTTTACCGGAAATAAGCTTAATGGATCTTGAAAGAGAATATATTTCTTTACGTTTATATTTCTAGTGAAATAAAACGTAATGGAGTGTTTTGTGGATTTAAAATATCTTTTGGTTTTGGATTTGGAACTTATATGTTATAATGTATTATGATAAATATACCTATTAACAATATAACGATTGAGTCAAAACGGCACGTGTGCAGTTTACTTAGTATTTATACGATAATTACCTTACAAGTTAATTTAGTGTATTGGCCATATTAAATATATTGTTTTTGTTTAACTGGAATCTGTTTTCGTGCTACACATTTTGATCAATATGTTTTATCGGGTTATTTTTATCCAAGACAAAATTCTTAATACTGTTAAAAACAACGCTTTTATTTATGTAATAAATCAGACATGGTTATGAAAATACTGATAAATTCTTCGAAATACGAAATGTGATTTTAGTTTGAAAACGTTGATATCATGTGTCAAAATATGTTTAGTGGCTTTGTTTTTTAATCAATTTTTTCAATATAATATGCAATGAATAACAACAATTATTGTGATCGATTTTCAATACTGAGATAAACAACCTGACTATGGTCACAATGAATGAATATTTACATAAAATATGCAATACAAATTATGCTATATTATGGTCTACAAAAAAATAAGCTCTAAATTAAGTGTTTTTATCAAGTTTTAATTAAATGTGAATTCTCGGAACAATTCGTCTCGAAGCTGGCCGCGATGTTCAAACGAAATTAAATAAGTATGTACTGCATATTTCTCTTTTACTGATAAAATTCTAGTAAGGTAATACAACAGATCAGTTTAATTAGATATATCGTATACCTTATATACTGTACATATTTTTCTAACCAAACATAGCTTAAAGTTATGTTTAAAAATAATTTGGCTAGGTGCGATAGGTAAATATAATATTTATTCAATTTTCATATAAATGTTGTCAGTGCAGTATAAAATTTATCTGTATATGGTTTTGATTAATATTATTCTCTTCGGTGTGACTGTTTCTTTCGATATCTGAACAAAATAACAAACCATAAAAGAATTTTTGAAGTATGGTGACGTTTTCTCGAAAAACATTTCGTATTTTGTAAAATTTATTAGTTTCCTAAATAACAATGTATGATTTATCAAAAAATAAAATTCACAATAAAAGCTTCTTAGCAATGGCGTTGTGTTTAGCAGCATTAAGTATTTTTAGCCGATAAAATAACAGATACTGAATAAAGTAGATTTATCATATTTTAAGCTAATGATAAATAACAAAGAAACTGTTGTAACAAAATAATTTCAAAAAAAAAAAATACTTTTATCAAAGAAAACAAAATATTCTTTCTAGATATCTTATGAACGAGAATATTTCAATATGTCGAAAAACATTTTTAATCCATCTATTATTAAAAAATTGAAAATAAGCTGATTTAATTCAGTCCAAGCTCGTTGTATTTACTTAAGGAACAAAAAACGTTAATACTTTCGATGGATTCAGCGGTAACTTTGTGAAAGTTCATTTTAATATAAAATAAAATAACTTAGATTATTCCACGTATTGTGTTAAAAAATGTGACACGTGTTTCGCCTCTTTCAAAAGCATCCTCAGAAAATTGCTTTTGCAAATGCTTGCTTAAGGACGTACTTAAGCACGCATTCGCATGCATCTTCTATTAAAAACGTTAACTTTACTATCGTAGATATGTAGATAATGTACACTTTCTGATGCTTGTTATTATTATGACTATTTTATTGTTCATTTATTTGAGGTTAACTAACCCTAGGTGGGAAATCCGCACGGCTCTATTGTGTGACCCCTTGTCCCATAATGTACAATATAGTGTGCATAACATTCCTTTTCGCGGAGAAAATTATGCAATAATTATAGATCAGTACTCAATCAAGTTCAATTAATTTCAACCAGTTGCAGATATTATAGAAGACAGGTATGACAGCTGGAAAATCAAAATTTATTCTGAAAAAAGCGCGGCACTAATGTCTCATAAGAGTTTCATAAGAAAACCAAATTTTGATTATATTCGCATGGTCAGTGAGTGCATGGATCAAGTAGTCCAGTCAAGTCAAGTTTTTTTTCCAGTTCTTTAGCGTCACTTTAAATAGCATATTTTAATTCAACAAACACGCTGTGATTAATAAACGTCAATACAATGCTAAAAAGGCTAAACTATATTGAATGCTTAAAGTGAGGACCATACTTACTATCACAATCAAGTTGCCTCTCTCTACAGCAATAAATGGCCCAACCATGATGTAAGATAGTCATCACAAGCGTGTGAAGCTTGACCAGATTTTAGAAAATAAATACTTTCTGTGTGCATCGCCCTCGCTGCTACAAAGAGAAAATCTCTCAAAAGTTTCACAGCAATGTAGGCAAGCATAATAACCCAACGATATTTTACTATCATAAGTATGACAAAAATATACATGTAAATCGTTTCAGGCCAAGAGAAGTTTTGCTCGACGACCCTTTATAGATTGAAAAAAAAACCATAATTAGGAAATCGGATAGCATGAAAATATCTCTACTCGGTTTACTTAAGTATGCATTGTACATACGTATGTGTAAAAAATATATATAAAACTACTGATAAAATGTGTGATCACTGCAAGGCAAGCAATCCACAGTGAAGCCAGTTCACACTTAACAGATTACAGTACAGATTGCTTAACTTGCACACTGATCACAGATTTTGTCAGCCATGATAGAAAAGGAATGCAAATAACAAAATCATCAGCGATAAAAAAAAACTCGAAGACTGTTGACGTTAACGCGCCCTTAAATTAAAAACTCATGAAGTTGATTTGATATTCAAAAAGTTTTCGGTATACTTTAAAATTAAGGTTGTCAATATTGATCACATTTTTGAGTATTCATGGATGCTTGATTCAGTGTTTTTTTATTACTTTATATACATAATAACCCAAAACGTGTCATGTCGAAAATATGATACTCCATTCACCGAAATACACAGAAAGTTAAAAATACTCCTCAGTACTGTAAAACATTTTTCTTTCCATTACCTTTTAACCGGAGTAGGCATGGTAGTGATTTTTTTTTACAGGCACGCTCACATCAACCAATAATCGTGTTACCTTAATATTATTATAAGAACGGATATATTTAATTTTCTTGAAAACAAATTCGTAGTAAGTATAAATGCTTCACAGTGGAGGTACCCACTAATGGGGGCATTATATTTTAAACATCCTGGCTTTTCTACAGTGCTGTGTTATATACGTTCGCCGGAATCTTTTGGCTGGAAAACTCTTTGGCAAGTATCCAGTTTCCTTTAAATTGCATTTCTATATTTTATCTTTTTTTATGCAAGTATAAAAATATGGTTTAAGATTTTTTTTGAAACCATCATTAAATGCGTCGCGATAAAATAATTGTATTTTATTATAATGTTATAGAATAACTATGTTTTTTATAATAAGATGTATGACACCAGGGCAATAGTAAAAGACTTATTTTGGACACAATTGCAACATGATCAAAAGTACTATTTTTCCTGTATAATATAGTTTAGGTATCTTAAAACGAATATTTTTTCGTTTACGCTTTACTTATTTGTCTTCAAAAGTAATTTTCGTTGTTTTTCATGATACATACATACATACATACATACATAAAAAAAACAAATGCTGGGTCTGTACCTGAGTTGCCAAAGTTATCTCTTTCGGTTTTGTTTTTGATGAGTTTATGGAGCAAGACATGCATGTATTTGATTTTTATCGACCAATCTTTAAAAAAGTAAAAACTAAAAGCTCACAACTTATATTCTACATGTCATATATTTTTGTGAAGTGAATAAAAAACCGTTTACGTATGTATATCTTCATTTTTTTTACGTTTTCATAAGGAAACCTACAAATTGGAGGAGAACATTATATAAAACAGTCGAACAGTTTAATGAGAATATTACTAAAACTGAAATGTACTGTCTAAGCTTTTCTTGGATTTTGCTCATATAAAGGAAACTATTTTCTTAAAGTTACAGTGATTAAAGTTTAATTCTTTAAACAATTAAATTAGTACGCTTACTGAGTCTTATTCATCTGCAGAGAACCTAATGGATTAAGATTATTTAAATAATACTCTCTAGAATAATTATTTTTTAGATTAATAGGTAGACACCTACATAACACTAAAAACTTTCACAATTATAATATATAAACAATCTTGAGAGACAAAACTACTCTAACTACTTAACATTCGTCTAACAATCTTGATAAATAAGCTCTTTGTAAAATTTCTATGGTAATACGGTTCGTTTTATTATTAGCGTTTGGGTAAGTTTTCCGTGAATTTTCTGTCAGTTGAAGTGAATAAAACTTCACCGGACTACCCAGAAAATTAGGTAAAGCATTTAATATGGCATTTAGACCGACAGTTGTGAGCAGATTTTCGATAAACTGTCAGACTGAAAACATGCCGCTTGGAACGAAACGAGTATTGAATTACACACGAATAGCTTCAGAACCAACAAAGGCGCCAAATTATATTACATTTATTGAGTTTTCATTACTCAGCAGGGGGAGGGGCATTTATAAAAGCCGTCTCAATGGATATTGTGAAATATGTTAATTATGATAAACTTAAGCATTTCAAAAATATCTTTTTATTTTTAAAATTGGCATTGACTCGGTGGACTTAAAGTTAAGCCCCATACTAACATTTCTCACGTAACAATTTAAATATATTTACACTATCGTTTACTTAAAACCGTAAAATAATTTTATTGGGTCACAAAATAGGCTTAACTGTGAAAATCTCTTAAACTTAGGGCATAGCGCAGTTATGTTGGTGAACGGCAAAACTGGTCATCGTTTAAAAGTTATAAATATTTTATTTACTTAGGTACGCTAAAAATTAAGTATTTTATTGAAAAATATGAAATCATGGCGATATAAGTATGAAATCGATATACATATTGCAAAAATGTGTTAATCGAATTATTAAAAGGAAATATCGATAATAAATATTTTTCCATCTTTTTTTATAAGACAAATCTGAGATTTGTTTACCTGTATATAAATATTTTTTGCACCCAAACAATTCACAATTTACCCTTTCTATGAGAGACATTTATAAGTCTTTTTATCTTTTGACAGAGTATCAAATTCTCTTATATTTTTCTTGTTTGTTTCGTCATAACGTGATGAGTGGCAATAATGTTTGAGTGGCTTTCATTAAATCCTTGTAATAGGCTGTTTCAGAAGCATGCCATATTGAAGGAATGCTATTTATTTGTATTGTTTTTTTTTATTTAACACTTAATAAATCTTCTAACAAAAGAAGCAATTTAATTAAAAATATGGAGACGATTCAAACAAAAATATTTAAAAAGCTGTTAATACAGCTTTTTAAAATTCAGTGATTATAAAACAAAAACGTTATATTTATTTTATGTATCATGATGTATGTGTGAAATTAAATTAAATTAAACACGAAAAAAAATACTAGTATTACGTACGTATTGTAAATGGCTGATATGAAGAGAAATTAACATAATGTATCATTTCAACTCAGTCAACATTGTGCAAAGCATACTATTGAGTTTACTACTTACTTACTGTTTGTTTTTGAGTATCGGAAACCACAATGTTATTAAGATCTATAGTGTTCAACGTGATAATATTTACATAATAAATTGGCCATGCTTTAAAGGAGGCAATATAAACATTAATTAATAATCAATTTACATGTTTCATCACAGCCGATAAATTGCATGTAGTATTCAATTATTATCTACTCATTATTATTTTTAAAAAAACCCCCTTTTGTACAAATTCATTTATTTAATATGAATAGGGGCGTTTTTGCTCATCACGATCATTTTTTACTGATAATAATATAATAATTAAAACAGAATTCAATTTGAATACAAATATGAAAGGAACTCACAGATTGAGATACAAAACATGAATAAGTGACGTTAATTTAATTTATTAAAATGTTTCGAATCTCTTACAAATAAATGGTCCTAATTTTCAATCACGACAAAAAACAAATTAAGTACGAGACATCGCTTACAATGAATTCAAACGGATTTTTATACTAAGATTTTTTTAAATATAATTTAGAAAATCACAATTAAAAAAATTAATAATAGCTAACAAAGAAATATACTATTTCCAATTCAATTGCCGTGAAGATTTTGAAAAATAATTGATAGAAACCATATCAATTCTTAAAAGCAAGACAATAATAATAAATTAAGCAATAAACGTAGATTATTGAAACAGACGTAACAAATGTGATAAATAAATAATGATTAACTCGTTCAATAAATATGAATTATTAAATATTATATGTCTATTGACTATTAATATTTATTGTTTATTCAATTTTTTATTTTTTTATTTTTTAGTGCCACAAAAGTATGGTTATTTAGAAAAAAACCACTTTCGAATGAATAAAATTCGTCATCTTTGTCGCTGCAGCTAAATGTTCTTTAATTCTAATAATATGCGTAAATCTCAGATGAGAAAATAAACACAAATTTGGTTAAAAATACAAAGTTTGTACTCGGAATTTACAAACATTCAACCGAGTTTTGGTGGTGAACACTTTAAAAGTGACGTATGGAACACTTTTTGCTTGCATAAATTGAAATCAATAGGTACCTAAAAATTATTTTTTGCTTGTAAATGAAAATTTGAGAGCCGAATAGATCTTAATTCTAGAACCCCCTTCAATCAACTTTAAGGCGACTTAGAAAACTAGTTATTTGAATACAAAAACGAATACGACTGAAAAAAGGATGGTTTTAATAAAACATTTCTAACTGTTTATGATTTGTATTGAATAATTAGTTTTGACGGCAATCAATAGACAATATGCTTAAATTTCAACATTACGTTATTTTTCTTATTGTTTTAATGATTTTTTTGAACATTGAGAGAAATTTCCAATTTATTTTGAATGCATATCAATAATTTGACAAGAAAAATATAATACAAAAAAAACTTTGTTTTAAGCAGTATGGTGTGAAAATGTGTTTGCAAGGCAAGAGGAAAATCATGTGTTTACCTTCGTATTTTTTTATTATTTCCCAATTCAGAATTCTCATTTATACTCGTCGAAAAGCTGTTTTTATTGTCGGCGTTTTTTTATCAGCAGTTCGCATCACGATCTTTAAGCAGACGACAGGTATAAACATAAAACACAAAAGTGAGATAAGAAAAAAATGTCATGACATAGATCGGTCGTATACGTGTGAGATATTGCCAAGTTCTAGTTAGAAAACTGAACAGTAACAATCGTAATCATCTCCCTCACACACCCTTTTAGCCTTATTTCAGTTCAGGGACACCCCCATAAAACTTATCGTTTTTGTTCAATGGGCCAAACTTAAATCTTTTACGCCATCCAAAATCCTGTTTATACAAGATGACTTCAAAAGATTACTGCAAATCGAATTAAATCAGAAGCATTGGGGAATATTTGTTAATAAAGTGGTGTTTTTTTTTCAATATTCTTTTTTCATCTTACTTATTTGCTATATCATAAGACCAAAAACAAAACATGTTTTAAAAAATAATCATTTAAAAACATTAGTTTAATAAGGTTATTCCACACACCCTTTTTCAGTATTTATACATCACAAAACAATCCTATTTGACTTCATGTTTTTTTACAAATAACAAATGAATGTTAAAGATAACACAGGTAATCTTATATGTTTGAAAATAATTGTGGAAAAATTACATTTAATTATAATTTAACTTATGCTTAAAACAGCAGTTATAGTCTATGATATTATTTTATAGCATAGAAAAAAATACAACTTATCAGCTAACAGCTTGTGGGCAATGTAGATGTTAGCGCTTTTGTAGTTTCAAACATGAAGTAGTTCAAACTATTCGGTGAATCGTGAGATTTACAAAGTGTTTGGCCCTTCGTGCGTTTACTAGGAAAACTCTTAGGTCGTCTTCCCATCGATAGTTGCTAGCATTATGTTATATAATATTCTTTTTTTCATAAAAATAAAAGAATATATGGATCATGGCGTTGCAAAAACTATTTTGGATGATTTTCTTTTTAATGATATGTAAACGCAATATTTTCTTTAGCTAAAATTCTACCGAGTAATACAGATGAAAGATTTTGGTAAAAAAATCATTCCGAAAATTTGAGTCATTTGCAAAAACTACTGTTTAAGATCATTTTCAGTTTTCAAAAATATTTAATCTTTTGATACACGTTATCTGCATACAAATTATAAGGTTATATCAAATTTGCTAACACACATAATTTATAAACACAATTTCAAAAAAATAATACATTTAACGTTAGATGTTTAGATGTCAGTTTTTCGTCATTTACTCAACATGAAAAGGTTTCCAGAGCGCGTTTTGCAACTCAATGATTCAATACAAAAAAATATTGTGCACATTGATTGCAAAAAAAATATAGTTGTTGAATAATCTGATTGAATTTTGAGTTTGCAATCATTTATTATAAAATAATCAACAAAAAATATTTTAAATGTGATTTATGCTTTATGATTTTTTTCATTTCGTTAATAAAGTCTGAATAATTTATCATACATATTTTTAAATAAACAAAACATAAAAGTATGAAACGTATACTATGTATGACATTATTGTATTCATATAATAGATGTAAGTTAGTATGTTCAAATATTATAGCGACTTTTAAAGTCACGTTGTATCTTTATCCACCTGTTAACTGAACATATTTCTTTGTATTATTGGAAGGAGCTTTGGATGTTGCGGCACCGTGTATACCAATGTTCGGCCGATAAAACAAGGTAATATTACTTCTTTTGTTTACAGGCAGTACTTCACAAGAAAACTAAGTAAGCGACTTTGCAAACATACCTAAAAGGTAAAACATTTCAAGCAAGTATATTTTTTATAAAATATATCCAATAAGTGCTATAATCCCTCATTAAACATGATTTTTTTTAGTAACATCAAATGGATTTGAATTGTAATTAAAATAAATTTTAAAATTTGTACTGAATGCGAACATTTAAATTTATACAACAGTAATTTTAATATTTATCGAATCAATGAAAGTCATTACTTTTTTAATTAATAAGGTAATATCGTTTGATTATTGTTTTGTTACCATATACTTTTTAGACTTAACATTCTTTTATATTTCATAGGTACGCTGGTGTCTTTCAAAGCCTCAACAATCCTGCAACTGCTTGGTGATTTTTATTTTATTCACTTTTATTTTATATAAAATATATTATTTTATTTATTCGAAGTACACTTATGGTTAAAGTTTCTTAAAAAGCATTTTGTGGTCAAAATTCTACTCATTTATGACTAAGTAAAAAATCTTGTCTTCAAAGAATTACAAAACCAAAGCTTATCCTACTGGAATCTGTTAGTAAAAGAAAACGCTGCGAAATTCTTTTTCATTAACGCATTTGGATATTTTCTGTATGATCTCTGACAATATTTCGCGTCGGATTTATTTTTTCAATCCAGCACATTTCAGAATTTCTGAATTTGTTTTCTTTTTATCTGTGATCCCTCGAGTCAAGAAGTTTTGTTTTCTTTGAAATTCAAAAAACAAGGCATGGCTTTTGGTGTTACAGTTTATTTTATTTTTTGTCAGAAACATTATATTACCGCCAAAGGAATGAACGGATCATGAGATTTTCAAAATTTATGAATGAATGATTGGAATCTTCAGCGTGTGTGAAAATTATGAAGGCGTACTTGTATTAACAGTAAACATAAAAACATAATATTAACAAAAGAACATTATCACTTTGTATAATAAAATGAAAATCATCAATTTCAATAAAAATTTTAATTTAAAAAATCATGTCCTCTCCTAACACAGAGCATTTATACGCTCTTTAGAACAGAACCTGCGTTTAGTTTATTCATCTCTCTCAATATACACTTCGCTCTTGCTTATTATCATTATATGTGCCCTCTAGAAATGAAGTGAGCCAACTAGTAAAATATTTAAACTTTTCTTTTGAACTTTTAACTACAACTATATCTTTACTTGGTGTTTTGGTGGATTCCATATTTTTTATTTTAGTGAAATAACACTATTGCAGTGGATCATTTCACTTTTACGATATTTTATTTATTTATTTATTTAATTAACATTGCAAAAGGTTGACAAATTATAAATTTAAAACTTTTACAATGGAGAAAAAAAATAGTACAATTTAATATTAAAATCAGTAGAAAAAAAAATGGCAAAGAAGTCAACTGAGTAAGCTCCGACGAACTCTACTTTAATACATAAAAAATAGTATTCGTCGGAACTCACCCACGTCTACGTGGAATATGTCGACATCCGAAGCAATATTGTTGAACACCGTTAAAGCTCTTCCCAGTGGCATTCCCATTGGCAGGCTGGTTCTACACCTTGGAAGAACAAACAATTCATGTCCATGATTTCTCAAAAAATAATCAGGAACATTTAGATTCACATTCTCAAGAATGGTGGAATTCTCATTTTGGCCACGTATAATTCGAAAGAAATATATGGCCAGATACATTTCTCTTCGAACATTCAAACTATTGAAGTTAAGCATGCCTAAGAGAAAGTCAGTTGGATAAAGCCATGGGTAATATCCATACACCCTCATATAGATAAGTCTCAAAAATTTCTTCTGAATCTTCTCCACCATAAGGGTATATTTCGAGCATCTTGGGGCCCAAACAATTGACCCACTCTCAAGTCTGCTTCCAACCAAAGCGTTGTACATTAATATTAGAACTTTAACTCCCGAAAAGACTCTGGTGGTACGGATGATAAAGCCCAACATTTAAATGTAATGCTTTCTTGCAAGTAATATTAAATGACATGTAGAATATTATAACGCATCTAACTATTTTTTCCTAAAATACGACTTGGATCACTTCACCTATCATGGGTTTATTATTATAGAGGCTTTTTTCGTAAACCTGTTATTTTTCCTATTATAAATTTCTTCAGTAAAAGAAAAGAAGTACCTATTTTAAAATGTTATATTTTAAAAAAATGTGAAAATTACTATTTATATCGTATTAATAATATAACAAATGGTATAAATATCAGTCTTGTGCAACTATGTATCAATCCAACAACAAGAAAAGTATTTTTGTGTGTTGTTTCATTACGGAAGGCGGCCGTGAAACAGCGGGTGTGTACATACAAGTGGTGATGATGTGACCAACTTGTATCAATAATATATTTTGCATAAATTTTATCACTAAAACTATAAACTTGCTAAGAGTTCAAATCTACAAGAATAATTTTAAAAAGTTAATGGCAGTTTCATATTACGTCGTCTTTATATGCTGTGCTTTAATCGATTTAATGACCTAAAAAAGAAGGAATTTTGTGATACCAGAACAGCTTTCAATGTTACATTTTTTGTTTGGAACTAATATACAAACATAGGTCTTTTAAATTATTTCAATGTAGCTCTATTGAGTCTGTATGCATAATAGGGCTTGAAATGGAACTTTCACGAACCAGACACATAATATTTTTAAAAAAAACGTTGCCTTTCATAAGATTTATTGCCCATAACTTTTTCGGCGTTATTTTTTTAATTAAATAAAGAATTATATTTGATATTTTTTTTAAAAAATCAAGTGTTATTTCCAACCTGGTTAATTAATTAAATTCTTTCTTAGTATTATTCTGTCAGTATACGTATTAGAATTTCACGAAATGATCTCACATATCATTTAAATGTACAAATAATACTCATATTAAATGAAAACATATATGCTTATATATATACAGGAATATATTAATTTTCTCATTTGATAGATTCCAGGAAAGATATGAAAGAGGATTCATGATAAAATAAAACATTACCAATTTATTCGAGTACCAAAACATTCATAATATTTCATTATAATGAAATCATATATTGTTCATTAATTGATTGTTTATAGCTGGCGTATAAAAATTAAGTGAAGCGTTATATTATACATAGAATAGTTGTCAAAGATTACACGATTTCATTCTTTTAAGTACATTAAAAACAATATTTTATTATCGTTACATGAAATATAAAAAAATCGTTTACGATTTCATATATAAAAATGTTGTGAGATTGCTTCGTAACTATTTATTTTTAATATATCTTTTTTAATGTCTTTTAAAGACATTCTTTGAGAATCCATGCAGTGAAACCTTCGTTGACATCGTGACCAAGTGGGGTTGACGGAGCTGAACCATAACGGAGAGGATGACGTCAGCGCATCCCTGAGTGTCTAAAGAGGTAGACACTGCAAACCAGGTGACTGTTATTAAATTACCATTCACCCGACTACGTTGCTATAGATCCAATTAACAGTTTCGTAAGCTGCATTCTGCTAATTTTATTTGTTTAAAGTAAATAAGTCATGAGCTAAGTGATTTCTCTCTCAGTTTTGCAATCATCTTCCTTGACTTACATTATATGTTTATTTATATTATGAAAATCATTCTTTTCATACGTTTATTGTTTTCGTTTTTAATCACGTTTGGTGATATATCGAAAAATAAATCAAAATAATCACTTAAATCTACGCTTCATCGTTTTATAAGATTTATGATCATTTACGAGCACAATGATAACTCGTCTTTTTTTTAACGTGGATATCTTTTGCAAAGTCATGTGTGAATTCGTATTATGCACTTAAGTCATAGAGGTATGTACAATCGAAACTTTCTTTAAATTAGCCAGTGCATATGATACGTGAACGATTACATTAAATGCAAAATCGAAATATTAACCAACAAAAATTTTGCAACAATCGACAAAGAAGTGGAAAAAGTTTTTCAAGTCGTATAATAATGCTTGTAAATTGAAAAAAAAAATATAGGACAATTTAGTTGCTTGAAAATGTTTTACTTTTTTATATAAACATGATCTAACATACATAGGTCTCAATAATGATATTTAATATGTTTGTACTATCCATTGGTATATTTTTATTCATGGCTATAAATAAACAAATCAATGTCAAAAAAATTAGCGATACCATCCATGATAACAATAATAGCAATTCAGACATATCAGTTTTTCATATAATGTTATTTGAAAATACCTCGTAATGGTTATTTCAAAAAAATACTGCTAACACAAATATTTTGCAAGATACAAAAAAGCTACGCAAGCATACCAAAAGAAATGTTGGGTATTGCTCTCTAGAGGGATGAAAAAAGATCATTTTAAAAGAATCTACCATATGTAATGGTAATAGTTTTTCTTAAGACAACTCCTGTCGGATCATATAAATTTATGGTATGTATTAAACAACACAAAAACAAGAACAAAACATTTGAACCTCTCTATAAAGATATTATTATTAGGGTTAGAATAGCTGTAAAAATTTGGGCTGAATATTATTGATAGTTGTTTACTTTATAAAGATTAACCAACTTATAAAGAAACGTTTTATTTTTATCATCACCATATCAAAGGATGGATTCTTCTTCCTTACGTATCAAATCTTTAATGTTTATATTATATGCAGTTGACGTTGATAGTTTTTTGCTTTAAAACAATGTATATATTTTTTATGTTAACTTATAAAATATAAATTAATTTAGACCTACAGTCGATTAGTCGAAGTCATCCTTTTCGGTTGTATGTGGGCTATGATTTTATATCACTAGGGCATGCAATACCAAAATAAATTGGTAAATCATCCAAAACGAACCATTGATAATGACCGGTAAATTAAAAAAAAAATATTAGTAATTATCGAAAAGTATTTTACCCCGAATCAAGGATAAATACAATCATATTATAATAACAGTTAACCGTAGATATCCATGATAAATAAAGAGGTTCGTTTTTTCGACTCTTGCAACACTAAAACACAGATTGTTACTGGTCATACTGATGTCAACTGTCATCACCATCGCACTGAACGCTCGAACTCTGCAGCTGATCCTACATACTTGTTTTAGAACTCAGGACGACATATATTTTAGAAACATACGTATTTTGATACATATTTTTTTTTGTTCATCTATATTGCATTCTTGTTTTTACAAATTTGTAAATATTGATTTTATATAACAAATATTTTTTAAATATTATTTTTTTTGTATAGTAATGGATAAAACATCAGTATGGCAATATTTTAATCGAGTGAAAAGTGGCCAATCCGCAGAATGTAAAAAATATGAAAAATAATAAAGAGTGCAGGAGGAAATTCAAAGATATAATTAAGTATGAATTTTCAAAAGATGATAAAAATATTATTTCTGAACCAAAATACAGAGATAAAGATGAAATAGAAGTAGTCAAATTATTTACATCTGTGGGAAAAGCTTTAGTTAGCAGTATATACCAAAAATATACAAATAAATGATAAATGTACGTATGTCGATTTATATTACATTATTCACCCAAAACGTAATTGAAATTATTTAGGTTTCAATCTAGGATACCGTTTTGATTAAAAATGGCCACATACAGATATATTTTAATCATGTAATCTATATAGATTTATTTTTTCATTTACCGGTAAATAACCGGTTAACCGGTAATGGGTAAAATTGCAATTTTACGGTAAATTGCAAGCTCTACATATCACCATAGTGTGGTCTAGTTGGTATGAGCTTGGCTCTATTGATCAGTTGGATCTGGGTTCAATTTCATTTAAGATCAATGTCAAAATTTGTTTTTTTTGGTCTCTTTATCTAAAACATAAGTGGTTGTAATGTGAATCATCTTCGAGTTGAACTGCAATGATTTACAAAAACTCATCAAGTTTATCTCGTATGGCCGTTCTTTCAAAATATTTATAAATATCTTGAAAACGAAATAAGAGCGATAACTTAACTACTAGTCCCATCTTAACCCCTCATCTATCTTTACTCTCTCTTGTAAAATGATTCTTATCAACTGAACAATAATCATTGCTCGTATTTTAATTTTTGGTGCTATATAAGAACAGACAACCTTCTAAAAATTTAAATAATATTATAGAAAGATTATCATTGTTTATTTCTAAATATTTTTTTTGAAACTATGTTTTTATTCAAGGCTTCGAACCGGAACGGAACCGAGAAAACCTAAAACCGTTTGAACTGTTATTTTTCCCGGAAAGAAAACCGGAACGGAACCGAAATAAATATGGGTTTTTTTTTGGTTCACGCTAGTATTTTGAGCAAATCGGTAAATTACTATAGGGTTTTGAGGTTAAACTAAAAAAAAACGAGTCACAGAGATATTTTTTGCAAATCGGTAAATTCTTGTCGTTTTGGATTCGAGCTGAACCGAAAACCGTTAAAAACCGTATTCGGAACGAAAACCGGAATCGAACCGATATATTTTTTTTTACTTGAACCGGAACGAAAACCGGAACGAAAAAAGTAGCGGTTCGACGCCCTGTTTTTATTTGATAAAAACAATTCTTTCATTGCATGCATATTTTGTATATACTTTTAATAAGTTCAAATGTTTTAGTATATAAAGTCGTGTCAACAAATCATAAAATACTCAAACTTGATCTATTTCCAAAACTACAAATAAAATCTAATATTTTTTTTTTATGCAAAAATAAAATCAGGAAATAAAATAGATGACTAATTAATACTTAATATTCTGTGGCTTGGAATTTTATCTGATTACATGTCAGTATTTACTCTATATTCCTACAATACTACCAATTGTTTTTTTTAAATATAAGACAGTCTAAAGAATCGTGTGGATTTGATATATTTAGGAAATACGTTTTTAATTTTAATTTGGCAAGTTTGTTTTCACATCACGTTTCAACAAGCCTTCTAAATAATGTTTTGTTTTAGTTTATGAAACTACGCAATTTCAATTGAGCATTGAATTGTGTACTAGTTTCCAGAACCAATTTCATATCGCTGTTATTAATTATACAACAAATTGTGAATAATATTATTTAGTACTTATTGACACAGTATGTTTTCCTCTTTTAGTATTTCTGTCACATTTATCAACTTTAACGTAACGTTGGTATATTAATTAAAATCACATTCAACTGAATACTTATAGTTCTAATTCTTTTTTTGTTTTCTAATAAATCCAGGACTTTACCAACAAAATATCAATGATTCCGACGCAAAACTGAATATCCCACAAAACAATCGCTAAACAATAGTAAATTAATTATATTTATATGTATTATTTATACGGCAAGATAAATTGAACATAACAATAAAGTGGAAAGTTTTGCACTCAAGCGAACTAAGAATGGACAATTTTGAAATGAATAATAAACGGCGACAGAAATTTATATTTGTAAAATAATTACAAAACTTTTCACACTTGATTGTAACTTATACCACACCATTTTTTAAAAAATCTGATATATTTTTCGATAAAAAGGCAAATTGTGACATACATTTAACAAGTTTGATTTATAAAATTTGCCCACATAATCTTAAGATAAAACTATATTTCTGTTTTGCGTATGTGCTATAACGTGTGTGATCTCATTTGTCTGGATTATATGTGATCAATTAGATTAAAGCATTTAATCCACATTTCTAATGGGCTAACCTTTTTACAGTGGTTCTTTAATGCCTCGTTTGGTAAACCAAGATCCGAAATAGCTCATGCCTGCCTTGTCATTGGGCAGTGAAGCGGGTTCATCGATTTGACAATAGTAATACATCTTGCTCAGCTCTGTGTAATTTCAAATTATTATTGTCATGTTCGTACAATTTTATAGTTGCTCCTTATCTATATTACTACTAGACAGTTCTCTTTTAGCGAGTACGCAATATATTTTTAAATTAAATAGTTTTATCAAATATTTATTTTTTAAATACGCATCAGGTAACAATTTTACATTAATCAGCCTCTGTATTATCAATAACCAATTTCAGTTTATCCAATATTGAATACTAAACAAAATGCTAAAAATATTTAAAAGGTCACATAAGTCATTATTTTTTGAAAGCTTTTCTGTAGCTGCTTAATCTATAAAATAAAAATCATTCATTCCCCAATTCTTTCTCAAAAAATACTTACCCGGATAAAAACATTTATTTTAAAACTATCTGGGTGAGTTGTTTGAAAACTATTCTTATCAACTTGATTGTTAATGCATAATTAATTACCTTCAGGTGAGAATTGACTTAGGCTTCCGGACGATGAAATGGCCTTTGTGGCGCACTATGCTTTGTTGATAATTAGTTATGTAACTACATATTATGATAAACCATTGTTTGATATTGTTACCTAGTTCTCTGAAATATTATGTTTACTATTTCATTGTTCAAATATTTTACATTATAAACCATAACCATCAGACAATAACATAGGCTTAAGCTTGATTTAATGTTACCAGATAATTTATAGCAGGCATTTATATAAAGCAATATATAGCCAGATTTTATAACATGTTCTTATGGTCTGTCGCTCACTTAATTTGAAAGAGATGAAAAAAAATTAAGAGTTAAAAACGTCTACTAAAAAGTCAAAAACACATACGAGAATAGAATCCAAAAACTTAACAACATATAAATAAAAGATATATTTAAATTTCAACGTATTGCGACGCCTAAAAAAATTACCTAAGTAATTATCTGTCAAGCAATAAAAAAATGTCAAACAGAACATTCAAAAAACCAGAACTAATTTCAGATAAATTCAACAAGTATAGAAAAGCTAACGGGAATAAAATAAAAATTTTGTCATCTGCGTGTGACAGAAGCTGGAAGTTTAAAAATACCTACAGGCTAGAATAGACAACCATATAAAACGCTTTTCCTAACCCAACTCAAGATAATAGGCTCAAGTTAACAAAACGCAGTGCTAAAGCACAGTATAAGTGTATATATTCTTTTACTTACATAATATTTAAGTTATAGCAAAGTTTTCTTACCGTACACGAAAACATGAGATTAGTATTATTATAATCATTATTTTATGAATGCATATGCATTTTTCTACGAATGTTTTCGAGCCATATTAAGATAAACAATATCAGTGTTATTTGAAACCCATAAATTTTACCTCGATAAAGATAACAACACATACTTTGTCAAATCGGAAAAATACTTCGGGTGAAATCAATTATATACTTGCTTAAATATATATTTTTTAAATGTATCAAAGTTAAAATATAAACTGTTTACATACACTTTCCAAAGAAAAAAGGTGTATTTTATAAGTTTCATTGAATTGAATGTGCTCGATGGAAATTTCTGTGAGTGAATTTGCTGGACAAGCATTGCAGGCACAATATTTATTTTATAAAATATGTTCTTATGCTATTTTGAAATTTAATATCTTAGTGTCATAATAGACTTCTACAAAATTATAATAGAAATCGACATTATGTTTATTAGTAGGCTCTTTTTCACTAAAATAATAATATTTAAGTTTCCTTGGTATTTTTTTTGAATTAATTATAATGCTCTCAATCACAATCAAAATATAACCAACGTTTCTATGAGGTCATTTAGTATTTTTTTTATTTTGGAAACATTTATGCTAAGAAAATGAATCGATTTTTTATAAAGCAAAATATTTTGTTTATAATATTTAATTATGTTCGCTAATGTTTAACATTTCAGCCGTATTACACAATACAAATAGTATTTTGTTAAAGTTATCTTATATAATATTTAAAGAAATATTTTATTGTTTATTATTTGTCCATAGTGGTAAAATGATATATATAAAATGTCTATATTGTGAAATCGACCTGCTGTCTTTTCGCTATTCGTTTATTATAATCACCTAGCTCACGTCTATTCTTTTGTTTTCTCAGCTCTCATGTAGATACATGATAAGCGGTTTTTGATGAAAAAAGAGAATAAGGGGAAAAACAGCTCCCTGACCTTACATCAGACCTTATGAACTCAATAATGACACGTAGCTGTCTTCATCATACAATTTAACGATGAGCGCTGCGTTTTCATTTTTCTCTCTCAATAATACCTAAAACGTAGCTTCCTATTGATATCTAATTATGTGACTTAACAATATTACCAATCAATAAATTGATGATCAGTTAAACAGCACGTTCAATACGAAGGATTAAAACTATATACACATTCGTCAATTCAAATCGGACCACCAATATATATAAAGCCTGTCAGTGTATATCGCCAGACTACAATAAAATTATTATATAAGAATCATATGTCTTCAAATATCATGATTACTAAATGTCTACAAAGCACTCGTCAACAATTTAAGCTATTACGCGTCATATACTGTTGAATTTTAATCAATACTAAAATAGGATTTATTTAATTCCGTTGATGTTATGAGAATTTTCAATTAAAATACATTATTGTGTTATTAAACTTATTTTTTAACCATTTTGACATAATAAAATAATTTCGTTATTCAACTAAATGGTTAATTGAATTGCACGACCAAACCAATAACCCAACATTATTATAAAATCATGAAAAGATTTTAACTTCTCGTATTTTTGTGCCAGACTTTATTCTTCTCATTTTTTAACATGAATAGACACACGTCTGAGCTTATTTAAAAAAAACGTTTAATCAATAAAATTAGAAGTGGTTGTATTGAGACTAAAGCAGCATTCACCTGTCGACCGTCAACCTCATACATAACTACTTTTGGGTTTCCGGCAATTTCCTGGAGAGAAAATAAACTTTGATTATTTGGCGACATGGAATAACAAGAAGGTCAAGTCGTTACTTCTGTTAATGGAAGTTTTCACGATAACCTGCTAACAGTCTAATTATAAAACTTTAACTGAAGGGTCACACTTGGGATAGTAAATACTCGTATTATAAATAATGAATTAATTAATATGTTTATAATCAAACTAGATTTTGTCTTGGTATATTTAGACAATTATAATTTGTTATGTTAGATAAGAGAAAACTTATCTTCTCTTAAACCCTTATAAAAATAAATATCACCATTTACAAAAAAAACTTCTTTATTTACTAAACATGCTTAAACTTTTATCAAAATATATAAATCCTTCATGTATATATAACCCATCAAATGTTTAATCAAGAACAAAATAATGTTTTCTTCAATTTAATAAAGTTTCATACTTATACTAATCTTAAATAATAATTAATCATTCAAAATTTGCATAACTCCAATGTTAGGCATCTGATTATTATAGTTGAAATGATTTTCAATAATTGACTAAGACAATATTATTATTAATCGTCTGGTGATTCTTGTATTTTGTAAATAAAACCTCTCTGCGAATTCTATTTAGGGAGTGTACAATATAAACACTGGCAATGTTTTCTTAAAGTATAGAAAGTTTCTCTACATAGCTATTTAAGAAATTTTAATATCACAGATGAACAAATTCTTTTAATATGACTCATAACGTAACATGTAAGCTCTAGACATGGTTTAATTTATTTTTCGTTTTATTTTGAATAAACCGTAAGGCAGATAAATTCACGCATCAATTACGCATAGCTATCTTGGAATTTCAAACACAAAGGCATACCTATAAAGTATTACCAACCATTTTATATGAACAATGTTGACATGTTATTTGTAAATGATAATATTATAAAACGAAATATACAAGTTTAATTTACCATGTAGTTTTCATAAAACGTCATACAAAATTGGATAGACCCAAGTGAGTTTAAGTAAAAAATATTTATGACACAGTTTCTTAATACAACAAAATTAGCTACGTCACAAATGCTGGAGACTTTGTTTATGAAAGATTAAGTCTGGACTGCATGATATAAATTATTTTTAAGTTTTTACTTAAGATTAAAAAGCAATTTAGCTTAAACTAACATTTATTATTTCAACAAAAATATTAATAATCTCGCAATGTTTATTTTTCATCGACATCTCTTTTTTGATATGAGAGATTGTCAAAACAATGGGAGATTTTTTCATGAAATGATTTGAATGATAAAACATAAATAAATAAGTAATAAAGAATTATGTTTTTGAAAATCATAATATATAATCAGTTAAAGCTATAACGATAAACTGAATTGATAATCTTCAAACTGCTTTTTAAGCGAAATTTGTCCATATTAGAGATTTCAATACCGCACGAATATATCAATACCAGTATTTCATATTATATGTCAGTTTTTCAAATACCAATTCCGCTATTACAAAAAAATAAAAAATCAATAAAAACATGACCAACTGAGATCGCAAGTCTAGGCAAGTTAAACAAAATCCTCACCGTTTCGTATCTTTTTGATATTTCATCTAAATTACTGTCATTTAAATATAAATATGTATATGTATCTCAATCATAAACGGGTTTTTTTTTTTAAATATTTTTACATCATTGAAAGCCTCATTAATTCTGGAAGCTATCACTTTTGGATTGAATACAAAATAGTTTCCGGTATTTTTACATTTTCTAAGCCGGTATTTAAAAAAAGATCATGACTACCGGATCACAGTTTTGTTAATACCGGTATTGCAAACCCTGGTCCATATCACATTTCTTATCTTTGAAAAACTTGTTTTATTTTTTTATTTTGTATAATGGATATAATTTACATATTCTACAAAAACTCTGTTTATCAAACCTTTACAAAAATAAAATCACAATATACATTAGCAAATTTACTATTTATGTCACTCAGTAAAGGAATCCAAAAAGGCATATGAAGTGATTAATCTTTATTTTAAGCATTTCTACGGAAAGTAAATTTTCTTTTGAAATAAACAAATGTAAAAAATCTTTTTCTAGCTTAGAGTTAAGTGTAAAGCCTATTTTTCAAATCCGGTCTTACTGTGTAAGGTCGATGTAATTTATCACGTTGAAATCTCCAGTAAATAAAATTGTATTCATCTTTTTTTAATCAGCCGAAACAACCACTTCGATTTAACATTCAATGCTTAAAATAATTAGTAGCAATGGACGTTTTACCCAATGAGCTTAGAATATTATAATATTTATCTTTTTTAACATATATTTTTTAAGATGAAATAAAAGTATTTTTGCCAGCACGTGTAGGTACCTAAAAACTAATGCATACTATTCTTTATGTTTATTTGTTTTTATGTTCTACCGTAAACTGTCATACGAATCTTCAGGTTTCAAGGTTTTAACAGTGGTGATTAATCTGTATTATATTTTGACTGTTTTTGACCTTGAAAGCTCCCAATAAAGATAACACAAGCTACATCGGGTATTCTTAAATGTGATTTATTATTAAAATGCGGTCTTATATGTAAACCTGTGGAATTTTAATTAATATAATATGCAGGTACAGATTTATATGTGGAACTAACTATACACGATTACTGTCACCTTCAACATATGTCTCTTGTGTGTTTTTTTTAAATCAGGTCTGGAATTTGTTTTACAAAGTAATTTTGATAACTGGTCCGTTTGTTAAGTGACCAATGTTTACGAGGGCTCGTTACTTTTCGTGCGTGATATCTACGGATTGAATGTCTGAAAGGATAATTTTATATTTTGATCTTTCTATAGATTAAGATTTCTTTTTAAATTAACATAAATTTGGTCACATTCCGTTATCGCCTATGTTATTCTTAAGCCAGAGCGTTGCTCATTTCTACTCCCGTTCTAGAGTCATCTTTCCATTCATACTTTTTTTTTAAAAGAGAGATTTATACTGAATGTACCAGTACTCACTCATACAGCAACTTCTTTGGGTAAATATTTGATGATTGTTTTCATATTTTTTAAATATCAGATGTATTAGAAAGTTTATAATAGTCAGTAATTACAAGCAAGCAAATAACGGAATGTCTGCCAGAAAATCTCTCATCATAAACGCACTATGGTTTAAATCTGAAGTACGAGCTTAAATATCGCATAAAATTTGCTCGTGTCTAGTTCATCATTAAACATATCATTTTTTTTAATCAAAAATCTAAATTGAACTCCTTAGGGATCGAGTTTACATTTATAATCGTCTGTCAAGTCGTACCTAACTAATTTAAACATCACATTCTCGTATCATACAAAAGATCAGCTTCCCTATCTGTGACTCTTTTAAGTGACACAAATTTAACAATACATATTAGATTTTTTATGTATTTCGTTTACCATATGCTACGTGAAACAGTTCTTCCGCTTAAGAAGCGCTTTAAACATTTACCCAAAATGTAATGTTTATAGGTTACCCTTAATTTTGATTGCTTATTTTTACCTCAAATCACACACGCATAAACTTGTTACCTCCCTAAAAGTTAGCACAATTAATTACCTAATTTCAATGAAACTAAAACATACTTTAATATTGTATATAAACTTATTTCGTAAATTAATAAAAGTAATATAAAATTACGGGTTCAGAAGAAATCTGGAACTTTTTCAAGTAACAACCCTCACGTAGGGTATTTAAAGTAATCCTAATTGTGTTAATAATCTCCCCTAATAAATAATAATGGTTGGATGAAAACCTTATAATACCTAAATCTGTAGCATTTTACATCTCACTGCTTTAATTTCCATGGGCCAGTTGGAGAAAGGGTAGACAGGGTTAGCTCGCAGAACTGAAGTATCGGAAGGTTAAAATGATTAACCTGACCTCCACGTGCAGCCAACGATCCGGATAAGATGGCTGATTTGCAAAATCCAGTTAGCCACTAGTACTCGTGGCTAAAAAGAAACGGAAGTATGAAGGGTCGGGACTCGATGCTTCTGATAGCGCTACCCTTCGATGGGTTTTATGATTTAATCTTACACTCAAACTGCTAAGTGCTCCTTTTATTCCATTTTTCCATACTTTATTAAGTCATTAAAATCTTTTTTGATTATATTTATTTACTTCATGAAAACGGTTACGTGCAAAATGGGAGTCTCATAGTAGTAAAATTAGTAAAAAAGGGAGTTATGACATATTTATCAATTAGTATATCATTTAATCTAACAGCACATTTTGTTTGATAACAAGCAAATCATGTGACGTTTGTTACGCCAACGTGTTGAATTAATTATAAAAAACAAGATGATTTAGGTTAGATATTTGAATTTTTTCTTAGTATAAATAATAATAATTTTTTAATTGTTTCTCATTATTATGTTTACTTAGGCTTTACTTAAACATAATATATTTTAAGTATGACAAAATATTTTTCATCTACCGTGTGCTATGTTGCATTTTATTGCACTGTTCTCAAGCGAGTACAATGGGCATTTAGCCGTCAAAACTGCGCTAGTCTTTTCGTTTTGATTTTGATGTAGTGCGCGAAAAGTGTAATAATTCAGTTCTTACGAAGACTACAATGTCAACCCATGAGATTTCTACGAGACAAAATAACTATGCAAGACTCAAAGAAGCCTTTGTATCGATTATATTCGATGAAAATTGATTTTTGATTTTTTTTTCTAGTGTTTGTATTTTCTCATAAACTCTCAATAAATAACATAAAAAAATAGTTTTCGCACGTGGTTTTCTTTTGGGCGTTAATGGGTTAAATCTGTTTTATATATGATATAATGAATCATTCAGATAATAACATATGAAATCCAATATCCATACGATTAAATCTTATTTGTAATGTATAATATACACACTAAGTTTAATTTATTTAGCTGGACCAAATAAATATCAGCAAAAAACATAACAATTAAAAAAACAAATTGATTTTGCACAAAATAAAACACAAAGTAATCTTGTTTAAACCTTTTATAATACAAATCTAAACTGAAGCTCATTAAATTTACCAATATACATATATGTATTTTAGTATATTTTTACATAACATAAGTGAGTAAATATATGTTTTAAATAAATAAATGAAAGTCCTTTTGACCGTTAGCGTCGTATTGTATGCAAGCACATATATTTTTTGTGAATTCTGAAAAAACATAAGATTAATGATTTTCACGAACTGTATGCGCGGGAATTTCCTAATGACATTTTCGTGAAGGGTTCAACATTGTAATTTATAAAGGGTTGTCATTCCATACTTCGCTTCATTGAATCAAAAGAGGAAACCAATATTTCACCGAAAGCCATTATGCATATTTAATTTTATTAAAAAATGTATTTTTAGGAGCTTAATTGATATTTATTATTAGCATATTTCCATTAATCATACATTTAAAAGTATCATTATAAAGTTCTCTCTCAAAAATTGATATTTTCAAAAAGAGTTTCGATTTTAATTGATTTTAAGCGGCAAAATAACAGGGAATTCTATTGTAACAGTTTCTTTTGAAATGCCTTAATTAGAAGCACATATACTAAGCATTTGGTGCAGACATAATACATTTTCAATTTAAAAATGTATTTGTTTGATAATTTTACATCATTAATACTGAATCAACTTACTAGAACTCAACAATAGCTATTCTTAAATAAATATTTCTTCCCCGCAACCTCGATAAAAACGAGGCAGAGACAATTCTAGTGTTCCGTTATCATTCATCTATTCTTTACCCTAAAGAAAATTTTGGTGACCTAATTACAACTATCACTACATGAACAATTTTTTGAAGATGGCTTTATTAAGGTTTCATAATGTACACATTGAAATCGGGCATGGTAAATAAATAGTCTAATTTAAACCAGAAAAAAATATAATATATATTTTGTCTAGATATTAATATTTTTTTTTCTATGTGTACAATATATTTAAAATGAATCCTATTTTTATTCAAATCCTATTTTAAATTATTGACTTAAGGGAAACTATGATAATCAGCATACGACAACAAATGGCATGCGTGACATAAAATGGTACGCTGTAGGTTTTTTGTTGATCCGTATCAAACAGTGGCGATATATGATATTCCTCAGTACGTTTATAACATTGACACAATATCATTTTAATTAAAATGATATTGTTTTAAAATATAATAAGCCATAGACGATAAACTAATTTAAAACAATACTGCGAGTATTTATTTTTGATAATATACAAACATCAAAAGCTTTCAAAATTGACCATAAGCTGATTTCTACAATCGTTGCAAATTGCTAAAATACATTTTGATAATGTTCTTACATCGCCATATTATAATTAAAATAAACATAAATAATTTTGGCGAAAGTTCATTTAATTCCAAGCCAAATGTAAATGCCATATTATATACTTTTGTGAATTTGATTTATTTATTGTCAGAGTGTATTTATTGGGAAAAAAGTCAAACGACGAAATAAATATGAAATTGTTTTAAAATTGGAAAACTGAAAGTTGTTTGTAAAAAAAATATCTTACCTAATGGGAGTGAGTAATGTATGCACATTGTAATTGTATGAAATATATTTGCCTTAGTTTATTTTTACATGTTTCAGTTAAGTTCAATATTGAATACCAAATTTGATTCAGTGACTCTAATGTATGTATGTTGGTTGCCGACAGCTGCATTAGACCATTTTACTCAAATATAGTGAATTTATTTCACCAGTGGCTTATGTTTTATTCAATTTGAATATCGAAAGAAGAAAGATAAAAAAGCAATAGGTAATAATGTCATCTAATATAGTCATGAAACTTCCATCGTAAAGGAGAGGAAACCATTTTATTTGTTTAGCTTTTCTTTTGACATTATGCTATTATATTGCTTTTTATACGGATACCAATTGCCGAAATTGAAAAAAAATTGCTCTTTATTATAACATTTAATATTATAACGCAAGCTTGTCCATGGGCAATTATAAATACATTTTCTTAAAAATATGTTGGTTCATGAAAACAAATATTCAATACATACGGCATCCAAATTATGTTTTTCCATATTATTTTAACGTATTCCGTATTATTTTCTTCTGTTTTATGTTTAATATTTTAAGTGGTGTTCGCTTTATTACAATACATATTTTTTTATATAAAACCACTAAGTATTTATTTTGTTTTAAATTTAAATTAAATGACAAGAATTATCGTTTAATTATCATCAATATATGTTTATGGATAAATTGATATCATTAAGTGATTTTGTTTTATAATTTTATATCATTTACCTAACGTACCTGCTAAAATCAATATATATGTATATATCAGCATTTTACACCACGGCTATGAAGTCATAAGCTTGTTTGCCACCGTATTTTGGTCGTAGATAAATATTTGCTTTTATCTGAACTGACTCAGTTATAAAATTTCATTATGTGACGAAAAAATTAAGTATTCGTCGTAATAAAACGATTGTAATGACCACTTTTATTGAATCTCACAAAACTGTTGATTTAGGATGGGTAAAAAAGTTTGGAGCACTGGCTGAAATGATAACATTGTGATAAGCCGGGAATATTTTTTGAACGTTCATAATATATTTTATGGTAGGTATTCATGAAATTATAATGGTGTCTAATAATAACTAGTAAGTGTACGTGTTGATAAAAAATCGCCATGGGTTATGAATGCCATTTTATACGACATAAAATTACAGTCAAATGCGCTATTTATTTGTACCTTTATAACAATGCTTTAGTGTTAACTTCACATATTCTATCCAATGTTGATTCGTATAATTAAAGAAACGCTGAACTGACCTCTACTATGTTAAACAATTTCTTCAAATAAATAGGCATTAATTTAATACACAAACAATAATTCTTACTCGTATCATTGATTTTGTTGAATTGGTTGGTACAAAAAGATTGAGTCGATGCAAAAACGTTAAATTGTCATGTTTAAATAGTAAGTATAAATGTTAAAATATGTTGGTTACAATAGTAAAATTTAAATTAATTCATGCAATTATTGAACGAATAGAAGATATATTTTAACTCAAAATAAAAACTTGCCTTAGGATAATAATTTTTCATCAAAATATCATCTTTAATATATGCAAATAATATGACATGCCCAACCAAAACAACTAAATTTTATGCTAATTGTCGTTTAAAACAAAATTGAGAAATCATATTTCCCTAAATTTTCATATTCGTAAAAAAATATTGGCTTCATAACCAAATAATCAACTTAACCCAATATATAACTTTGCTTTTTTATCGTTGGGACAGATTCTAAGCTAAACTTTGTTTACTTGGAGAAGCTTTTTCGATTTGAAATATGTACTTATAAGTAAAACAATTATCCTAAATGTCGCTAAATATTCCATTTAACCAAAGAGAAAAAGATAGCTTTTCTAGGCAATTTCTTCACTTTGTTACGTGCAAGTGTTGGAAAAAATTATGAAAACAGTAATTAACTAGTCAAATAATTATTATAATTGTTGTTGATCCTTACTTTTATTAAAAATGCTTATGAGAAAGCTTTTTATTTAAGAACTTAAAAAAACAGAGAATGACCTATTTTATTTTATTAGTACAGCTATTTTAACTAATATTGACTTTTTTTGTATATATTTATATCATTATTTGTCCAAATGTATGTTATATTTTTTTTGGATACGCATTAACGTATTAAATTCCATGTTGCGCAAAAAAAATACTTTTTAATGATGAAATGATTTTTCGGTATGGTCAATAAATAGCCTAGGAATTTTCTGCTCTTTGTTTCAAATCTTTATTTATCGACTGTGGAAAAGAAAAAAGACGTAACCCACACATAAAAAAAATCCGGACACACAAAAAACTTTTTTGATGATTTTGGACCAAATGTAAATTATGAAATATACACAACCTTGAAGTGCATGGGGTCTGATTAACTGGTTTTTAATTGACTTAATCTGATATTAATTCAATATTTTTGAAAAAAAACATTGAATTAAGTCCCTTTTCCGGATCGCAATTTCCTTCTTTTTTCAAACTTAAAAGCTTAATTTTGATACTAATTTGGTATTTTTAACTTTCTTCATTTTGATAAAACGCGTATCAAGTTGTTTACATTGTGATTATTGAAAAAATCTCTTTTCAAAAACTGTGGTTTACGTCATTTTTCTTTTCCAAGGTCGATATGGTTCATTTAAAAATGAAGATATCACTAAAAAAACTATTCAGCAACCTCACTACTTAAATACCATATATTCATACAGTTTTGGTAATGAAATAATATTTAAAATGTTTGACTATAGCTGGGTGAATAAAATGAATCGTGGGATGACGCAGTGCGAGGTTGTTTTAATCTATTTAGGGATTTTCAGATTTCACAAAAATTAAAAGAATTTTAATATTACTTCTTTATTTTTTCTAAAATGACATTCCATTAAGGCCTACTACATGGTGAATTTATAAACAAGTCAACGCGTGACTAAAGGCCAAAAATGACAGTAATTTGTGTCGGTCAGAGAAATTTAGTTCAAACATTTTAACAATAGTACTTACAATGTAGGAACGACAAAACTTTTTTTAAAGTTTATAATAGTAAAAATAAATTTCAATAATGATTTTAACAATTTTGTTAAATGACGATGACTGGTTTTGACGTTGTTATAAAGTTTTTGCGGTGAATAAAATCGGCTATATTTATTTTAAATAAGCAAATAAATCTTTCGTTTATAAATAAAATGCAGTTAATGCAAATATAAAATACTAAGTTTTAACCCTGTTTGCGTGTTTTAAATTCATAAAATTAACTGTGAATAGCAATGTAACAAAACGAAACCGTGTAAAATAAAACTGTGTAAAATATTTCTATAAACTTGACTTTTTCTATCAAAAAAAATTAGACGGCGGTTAATACGATTTATTTATTTTTGAGAATACAATTATTTTTAAAATTACGTTAGCAATATTTACATATGTATAATGAACAAAGGATAATTCACGAATTAACAATGATTTTTCTTGGATCACTTAAGCACGATGTTAACATTATTAACTTGCATCCATGTACGTTTAGAGACCCCAAAACCGCAATTCATTTGAGGCAAGTGACTTGAGCTGTCGAGTATGCAAGTCCCAGGCAGATGATTGATCAACGTCGTGGGTCCGGACGTGATGCGGACCGCACTTCATAGACCCGCCCTGCACTCACCTTGATTGCTTCTCATCCGACAAGCAAATCTTGGAATGCTTTCAATACAGAAGTGCCTAATTTTTACTTTAATACATGTAATTGCTTAGTTTCAAATTATTTTTCGTTAAGATTCCAATCAATTTTTTAAATGCATTGTTTTATGTTATTTGTTTTTATACAGCTACATTTTTTTTAAATATCGATATCGAATTAATTTTCATCGTTGAAAACATTTAATTTGTGTCAATGAAGATTAATATTTTTTTTGTTTTTCTTGTTATTATAAATGATTTATCTTGGTATTAAAACCTTGGAAGTGTTGACAAAATATAAACCACAGTAATATATTCATATCATTGGCATAAAGTTTACCCACCTAGTCTAAACGATATGAAATTGTAATACGTATGTTTTATGATATTCACAGTAGCGAATGATTGCAAATAAAATTAAGCCCTGGTTTTATGTATCTCCTAATGGGAAGTATTAGCGGTCAGCGTATGTAAACCTTCTGTTTATTAAAACTAACACACATTATTTAAGCTTACTTTTAAAAAAAGTATATTTTCTGCGTTAATGATGAACGACTTACACAACGGTCCTAGCAGCTTGCCAAACGAGGTGCTCTACCAAAGGTCGTCAAACATATATTTTCAAAACGAAAATAAAAGTTGATCGTTTAGGATCATTTTATTTTTGTAAATAAACGATACAAACTGTTTACTACGTGGAAACTCATGGAAAAGTACAAAATTCAAACAATTTAAATCTGATATTGAAATTCCATCAAACACCTTCAGTCGAAATACTAAATTTCGTTATGGAATTTAATATCCTTATTATTTCATAACAAATACACTTTTAAATAAGCATTGTTTTAATAGAGTGAGAATAATCATATTTTTGAGCATATCGAGATATTTTTTGTTTTTTTTTATATTATTCTATTTATTTAAAAATAACATTCAATTAATTTCAAATTAAACATGTTCTCGTTTTTAACAGATTTCAAATAATAATTAGTCGTTTTGTAATAACTGTAAATTCATTACAAAACATTATTATATCATGTAAAATTATTATCAACATTTAGGGAGAATGAACCATAAAAATAAATTCATTCCAAAACATTGTTTTTTTATTGATACCCCAGCTATAAAGGACAGCTAAATTTGACTCATGTGTACAGTACTTTAATTCCGATTACTGTCACCCCATTTTTGATATGTTATTAAAAAATGTTTTCGGTCTTTTTATCTTTATCGCACACGCCGGGTATAAAACGTTCGACTTGCGAAACGTTTTGAAAATAAAGAATGAATTAATGTTGCGATTTAAATTACCAATATCATTTTATCGTGTGATTTCTAACACATAGATCGAAAGAAAATGTTTATTTGTTGCAGGACATTTTTTTTATTTAAACTTTTATTGAAATCGAACCAAAGTAACAAAAAAATTAGTTTGTTGTTAAATTTTGAATGACAATTTTTAAACTATTATAATATAACTTACCAATTCAGGTTCATATTTTTTTATAAAACAGTAACTTTTCAATTATAATAGTATTATGAAAAAAATGCCAGCATTTTAAAAGGCTCGTATTTTTCCGGTCAGAATTTATATTACATTGTTCAGAATTCATATTAAATGGTCATAATATATCGGTCAGTGTAAATAGTCATAATTTAAATTAAATTAAAAAAAAACCTAACATGACTTAACTAAAATGGTTATAAAATATTCTGACCGTGCAATATTTTTATTCTGACCGTTCAACTTTTTATTCAGACAGAAAATTTATTTAAATGTTACTATTTAATTTGTTTATTTTATTGCTTTAAGTTTTTGGGGAAAAAAATTCTAGTTCTAGCTCAGGCTTTTTTGTTTAATTTAAACATAAATTTCATTTAAAGCTGCTATTATGCTACATACATGCGCTAATAGACAAAACTGATAAATTTATATGCTTGCAGTTTAGCAAAACTTCACTCAAGTTAGAAAAGCATACTTTAATCAAAATGATGGCATACCATATTTGGTACATTAAGAAAGCATTTACTTATCTTCATCAAACTTACTCTCTGTTATTGTGTACAGAAATGAAGTCGTAGAAAATTAATCGTGTGAATTTCCTAACTGCAGCCCTAAAGAGATAATATACAATATACTTTCAAGGCTTTCTATCTAATCTTAAGTCTTTCGCAGTAATTTAACTTAAATCTAAACTTAAAATAAATTTATACTCCATAAAAGTAAATCAATGTTTATTCGCACAAAAGAATCTTAAATGATAACCAAAACATAATTTTGATCTTTATTAAATCCATTTCGAAATTAATATTTTTTAAATATTTTTTTTAGCACCAAAGAAAACGAGTTGACTGACTGACTTACTACAGGTCCTCTTAAAAACATATTTAGATTTTTTTCATTAAGAGTCGTGATACTACGAACTTGAAGAATTACAGCATTATAAAGCAGTAAAAGCCTCCTTAGATTAATTTTAATGGACTTCAACTACAAGAGTTAATTACAATGATATTACATGTATTAATTTAAAAATTTGAGTGAGATCACGCTATGATCGTCGACTTTGTCTGCTAGTCGTGGAAATATTATTTCATGCCATTAATTTTAAGTACTTCGTGTAACTCTTAATTGGTACTAAATTCCTAATTGAATAACTTTCGTCAGCAACTTTACTAATCGCCCAAAGTATTAATTTCCATATTGGTGTGACATAGAATTATCAGCATTACAATATAAATAATTTGTTGCTCATTCTACAAGTAAAAACGAAAAACGTATTGTCATAACAGTTTATTGCCTTTGTCCCCAGACGACCAATTTACTTGCTTCTTATCTAATAATACAAACCAAATTAACGGAACATGTAATAATATTATTAACCTTGTGTCATATATGTGTGACCAATTCCTAATCAATTATTCTCCCAATTAAATTAAACATAATTTTATCTGAAACATGATTCTATATTTATGCGCATTTATATTTCTTTTTACTATAGTTAATATTACAGGTTCATCTTATATAAAGAAAGATCTCTAATGTCTTATTTCATATAAATTATTTTTCATGATTTATGTTAACGCATATTTTGGGGTGGAATTCTGCAACTTAAGGGTATGTAAGTCATGCAGCCAGCAGTTTTGATGTTTCGCAAACTAAAGTGGTTGTTATACGTCGTATTCATCATTTCCGCATGCTGACTTTGCATTTCGACTAAACTTCGTCTTACTTTTCTTTGATGAAGTTTTGAATAGGTAGAAGATTTATGTGTTGTGAAGTACAATAAAGATATTGTTCTCAGCAGTGGCTTTCATTTCTCTTTAAATAATAAATAAATAATACTTACGAGTAACGGTGATTGGAATTCAAACGATACCTTTTTTTAAGTAAAAATAAACTTGAACTGTGTAATTTTATTTATACTTCGCGTTTTTATTCCCACTCAATTAAGAAAATACACCATTTTTTTCAAATATTTAATACAAACACAAGGAATTGACTTTAACCATCTATATTTTCATAGCTTTTTCTATTTAACATAATATTATCTCATTACACTAACCGAATAATATATTAGTTGAAATTGCATGTGAACAGGGCTAAATTATTAAATTTATCGTCATCATAAAGATTTATATATATTTAGTATTGTCTAGCAATTAGAGATAAAGTGCACTTTTTTAATCATGGAAGTAATCTTATAAATTGTCTTATGACGAGTTTATTGAAAATAAAAATTATCACCAGTGCACAAAAAACATTGAAAAAAAAAAGTTTTACGAAATAAACGCCTAAGAAACAAGATTATACATTCATAAATATCTCAACATAATCAACCGGAGTAATATTTGTGACGGAACTGAAAATTTTAACCGATAAATCGAGAAAAGCAATAAGGAATGATGAATGCGGGATTTTTTTACATTTTTAGTATAAGTAATACAAAATAAAATTGAATAATCATTTTATAAAGTGATTATCAGATCAAAAATAAGATGCTTTTAAAGTGACGAACAGGTTTTAGAGTTTGTAACGCAAACGACGGGATAACAAGACTTTTGAATTTATTTTAAATAAAAATCAATTTCTAAAATGTTACGATTCAACCCTTTGACCAGGACTTAAATGAATCCAAAAACGATAGATTTGGGTTCCGCTGTACATTCTTTTTGTGAATTAAATTTTGAATAAGATTTATGAACCGCAAAATAATATTTCTAAAAAGTTATAGATGCTATTATCTATTCCTTTAATTTTTTGCCTCTTTGATTTACTAATTACGGCATATTTTTTTGATTAATTGCCTCATAAAGAAGTCAAATAATACATTTTTCAAACATATTTTCTGGCTTGAGTGATGTTTTAAGTATCTCGCCATCATTATGTTTTTTACTCAGAAGTAGGGCCTCCAATTAACCGGACTTAAGCGCTAACCGGTTTTCGGTTTTTGTCTGTCAAATAAACCGGGTAACCGGTTTAAACCGAAATATCATATATTTTGATTAGGTAGGTATGCAAAAAAAGTCTTAGTTTTTTTCAATATTGGGCATAACAGCTAATACTCCAATTTAAAACAAAAAAACGATATTTATCTTAATGGGACTCTAGTTACCAACCTGCTTGCCATGACAAAGTAACGATACTAGAACTTGAAACCAACAACAAGAACACAGAAGGCAATATATGTAACAATTACTATAACAAGTGAAAAAATATTTTATGATAAAAAAATATACATCAAATAAAAAAATAGAGAACGATGTTTAAGTGCAAATCACCTGGATAAGACCAGACATTCAATGTTTAGACAAAAGTAGAGTAGAATACCAAAATATTAACTTTATTTATTATGTATGTCCCAACTCCCAATGTGGAGCATATGAACTCAACAAATATTTTTTCGGCGAGAACTGTAAATGTTTGTTATATTTTGTGAATTGTTTCCTATATTACGCAATAAATGTATTGTAAAACATTTTTCTTTTTGTAAAAAAACAATGAAAAACAAGAAAAGAGTATTTTTGATAAAACGCGGTTAGCCGAAAGAAATAAACCGGTTTTCGGGTTTTTTCAAAACACGCGATAAACCGGTTAACCGGTTTCGGTTTAAACCGGTTTGGAAGCCCTACTCAGAAGACAGATTATTCTATAACTATAATTGACTTTCCGACAATTGAACGCATAAAAAAATAAAACGCATTTTTTACTAATTTTGTGTTTTTTTAATTTCTAATTAATCTTTGGATCGAGACTGTTTTTTTAATATAATGCCTTTAACCAATAAATAACAGTGAATATCTTAAAACTGATAAATTAAAAGGATTTTTCTCTCCTTAAATTATGTGGCGGACGTGCTGTTTTTGTGGAAAAAGGTGGAAAGTTTCTCAATTATCATTTATATTATATTCGATCTAAATTAAAAAAAAACTAATTTAATAAAAATCTAAAAACATTTTTCGCTGATTTTATAATTCACTATAAAAAAGAAGTTACTTAGAACAATTTTCACAAAATATTTCGATGTTATTGGCCGAAAAATATTTTTTGATATACCTTAATATTTAAAACAGTTCCCGAAATTAATAGAAGTCCTGGAACATCAAAGAAATTTGTTTTATTTTTAGTCATATAATATGGGCTACAATATTTAGAAATGTATAATGCGGATAGTTGACGTTGAATAATAAAGAAGATTTTGTATTTACCACTTCTCCATTCTAAGATTGGAGACCTCTCAAACGTGGGAGATGGAAGGATTTCTCTTAAAAATTTATAACATTTTCGTTATCTCACGAGCTTTTGCTACGTTTTCTTATTCCTCTCAATATTTTTTGTGTCACGTATTATGGAGGTGGGGCGGCGAGCCACTTACGGATTCTTTGAGTGTCTATAAAACGCTGGTTTTCAACTTGGGGACCGTCCTGAACAGACGATGCTAAAAAGTTTGTTAATCTCAAAAATATGGTAACAAATGTATGCAAAACGAAATTTTATGCTATTTTGTAAGGACACGAAAAGAAAGATCGAAATCATATCCCTAGCTATCAATTAGGGATATAAACGACAATGTTTACACTTTTTTCTTAAATAATATAAAGGTGTCATATGGTTTTAGATGGATTTATAAAAAAATAAATGTTGTAGATTGACAATGAGGCAAAAAAATCGCAACTGACTGGTTTATAAGAAAGTATCAGTTTTAAATATTTATTTTCAATAAGTTTTTCGGTGTTCTTAATATAAACTTGAAACATATTATGAGTTTTGATTGAAATTTAAAATTATAACACAGTTAAATTTCCAGCTTGAAAATGTATGACTATTTATATTATTTACTTTTAGAGGAAAACGATCTTGTACACATATTTTTTTTAATCAGAAGTGTTATAGTATAGTGTGTGGTTTAGATAGGATAATTAAAAGAATAAGACTATAAATTATTTTATAGTTAACTTTAGTGTAATTTTAGAATTATATATAGAGTGACAAAGAAGTATAATCATCCCACATATCAACACCATTGAATTTATATAGTTAAAAATTGATTCTTTGGTACTCAACTTTGTACTCACTATCAATCACCCACTAAGGTTTCACACTCTTTTTACATAGTGTATTCCGAACCGTTACAACGTTATTAATGGATTAAAGTAACATAATTCTCCATGATAGTTATGATTGAAGAATTCAAGCCCGTGATCACACATCTCTTCTTATCAAAATCCAATAACTTTTATCAGTGCACTACCATACATGTCAATTCACAAAATACTCCTTGGTGAATATTGGGAAATTTATTTTAAATAAAATTATTGTTGAATTCAAAACCTTTTCGCATATTCAGAATTAATTCTTTCTTCCATCTACTGAAGATTTATCCACCCCCGAATCTATTTTTAGCCTTTAAAAATGGAAATGATTCGTATTTCTACGATCTCGTCGCTAATTTCTTATATATTTTATTTAATTGATATATTCAAATTGTTTATGGCATTCAAATTGTATTCGAAGAATTTTTATTCAATTACAGATTTCATTCAGCACAGAAAACATAAGAAATACAGAATAAAATCAATTCCTTTAAGTATAATATAATTTGATTTCATAAAGATCAATATTTTCTCATTTTTTTCAATTTGTTTAATTATTTTTCATTTTTTCCTTGGACTATTTTAGTAAATCGACATTTATAAACGAAACTTTGGAAACCGAGCATTTCAGAATAACTTGTCGAATATCTGGATCAAAGCGTAAGCCATGACAGCAATTGTATGCATTTATACAAATAAAAATGATTTTACAAGCATTTTTATATGTACGAAAACATTTTATACCATTTTTGCTATCTTAGAACGTATACTTACTCTTAGAAAGTAGCACACTTCAATGTTGTACTATCAGTGTGCATTCTGAGTAGTTAATATAATAGTATATTCAATAATAAGCTATAACCGACCAATTTTTAAATAAACAATATTTTGACAAAAAAAAATGTTTATATCTTCTTGAGGTAATTTATGTTTGACCTTTGTAAACTTTGGCTGCCTACTAGATTTTTTATCATTTGGTTTTGATGTTGTTTTAAACATTGCCATTTTAAGCAGTCTTGTATTTCCAAAAAACGTATTATCCAATTAGAAAATCGTCCATAAAGTTAATGTGACAGCAATTGTATTCATATTCTACTGATGTTGATTTCTTTTATATTCTGTGCTCGGGGCCTCCAAATCTTGGGAAGGCTAAAAAATAGCTTATATAATATAACCCTTATACTTCTTGTTCAGATTTGTATATATTTTACTTGGAATTTTTTGACGATTTTATGATTTCCGTAAAACTGGGCCTCAAAATTGTATTGCGCCTGGGGTCTTCCATATGCTTAATCTGCCACTGTATGTAGTCTCATGACATAAAATATATACAATGCATTAAGTGTTACACTGTATAGCAGTTATACTACGAATTGAATAATATGAAGTATATTTGTAATATTAGCCAATCGCTGGAAAAATATTTCTTAATACACCTATCTCCTGATTTATGCGGTAAATACGTTTTTCACAAATTTGCATTAATGGAAACCGTGCAAAAAAGCAATGAACAATAAAAACAAGATAATAGTATAGCTCTTACAACTTGGAAAAAAACTAAAAATATATTCATTCTCATTTCCGCTGCTGTCTTTTAACGTTCTAACCATTTTTTTATAGTTGTTTTGAACCCGTTGTAATTGTCATTAGTATAACTGGTCAGTTTAATTTCACAATTACCAGAAATATGCATATTATCCTGAGAAGTTATTTTTTATTTAATCCGTGATCATTGATTGTTTTTTTTTATTTTTTGAAGATTCTCTGTATTCTTTGCACAGGTATTTTGTAAGTCCTTTTCGAATTTAAGAGCATGCTCAATATTTCGATCAGTTAGTAACATAGTGTTTTCTAATTTTCTGGCCAGCTGTAGGGCTTTATATATATATTTACAGTCAATAATGAGTTTCATAGATTTTTTAAGTGATTCAATTGCGATTTTATTGTCCGATTTAGATATTAAATAAATAACTATAAACATGTCTTTTGCAGCTACTTCTGGCCATATCCGTTTCCAACAACCATATAAAGAAAGTGCTTAGTCTATCTTTTTTGTATGCCAAATCAACATGATTTACACCAAGGTTTCTTAACCGGGAACCTTGTGTTCCCCCAGGGGGCCACAGATGTTTTGTTTTGTTTTGAAGAGCCACAGCACAGTTTAGGGGGACCACGGGCAAAATTTCTACAAATTCTTGGGATTTAAAATTTTAATCGTTGGAAGAGCTAAAAAAAGTTCCACGATAGTTATCTGGGCAAATCAGTAAATTCCTGGGAATTCTTTGAAATTCGAATTTGTATGGGAAGACAACAACGCTATGGGAGCCACAGAAGAATAAAGACACTCAAAAGGGGCCACGGGTCCAATAAGGTCGAGAAACACTGATTTACACTATCTTGACCGCGCATGCATCGCGTATATCGAGGGGAATGAAAAAAATAACTTTTGGAAGACTGATAATCATATTTTAAAAAGTTTGATGAAATGAGATTAAAAAAATAATAATAAACACACGCTGTATCTAGGTCCCAAAATTGTAATTTTCTTAGTAGTGAAATGCTCAAAAACTGATGACCCATTACTAGGCATTGTAATTGATCTATTAATCATAAGAAAATTACAGTTATGTTGCAAAACCAAAAATATCTTTTCAAATAGATTTTTTAAGATTTTGAAATATCGTTCTAAGTTCTAAAAACTTTGCGTTTAAACAAAATATAAGCAGCAAGTCATTTCAAATCTGTTTCAAAATATCCAATGTCCTGAGCGTGTCAAGAAATTTCCCCGACCGCATGCCATTAAACATCCTACGGTCGGTTGATCTGAAGCCTTAATTGACCTACATTTGACATTTAATTTATTTAACGGCAATACCAGCACAGCTTTGAAGGGCTTATCTGTATGTTTATAATTCCGCATGCTTTAAGATAAATATGTTTCATTTAAAACACAGTTAACAAATATAGCTTTGCATATAAATTTACCCTAATGTTTGACGATAACTTTTTGTTTCAGTTCATTGGAAGATTAAAATGAAAATGTTGGCCGGGTCCTATGGCGCAGCGGTTAGCGATGTAGGCTTCCTTGTCAGACCTCACGGATTCGAGTTCCAGTACGAACAGCGTTTTTTTGAATTATCGATTTCTGTTCAAAGGCATGGGTGTTTTTGTTGTCCCTCCCACCATTTCCGATCCTTTAAGGATTGGGTGTAGCGAGAGCGATTAGTTTACCACTAGTCCAGTCCTAGGCTTACCCTTATATCCCTACTACTCTCTTTGAAAACAAGAGAGTTTGAGCGACTGAGCGACAAACAGTTCTCGTAGAAAAACTTTCGTCGAGATACCTCTATTAGGAGGCCATGTGCTCTACATTGGGAGCGACATGGATTTAAAAGAATCAGAAAAAAATAAGATTGGTTCGATCC
This sequence comes from Himalopsyche anomala, assembly GCA_031772345.1. Lineage (NCBI taxonomy): Eukaryota > Metazoa > Arthropoda > Insecta > Trichoptera > Rhyacophilidae > Himalopsyche > Himalopsyche anomala. The sequence continues at coordinate 18,382,436 of CM062821.1, read as the reverse complement.
ATCAGTTTAAAATGCTGATGATGAGCAAAACTAGTCTTGATTTTATAAATTAAATGTGGAATAAATCCATAAGAGAGTTTATTTTTAAACCTTTCCATCAAACATTGAACATCTTCAAAGCGAAAATATAACAAGTAATACTGCTTTCTATGTTTTCGAAGTTTTTAATTCTTATTGTAAAAAAATCATCTTTACTATGTTTCGAACTACAGCAGATAGTAAATTTTATTTTATTATGACTTGTATGTTTGAATATATCAAATCAAATAAAATATTAATGCGAATCGACTTTTTTTCAGCTACATTCAATTCTATCGGAAACTGGGCTGACTATTTTGGCTATCTTCAATAAAATAAAAATAATAAAAGATTTTTAGTACTTTTTCCATTTAAAATTTATTTGATCAGGACCGGTTTCGCTCCTCACGAGCATTATCAACTGATAAGGAAAATAAATTAAACAGTGCTATTTATACAAGTTAAATTGAAATAAAAAGGTGTAAGCAATTACTGACAATGAAAAGGATTTACAAATTACATTATAATTACACAAAATTAAAATGCTTAATTATAATTATAATTACACATAATTAAAATGCTTAGTAATTGCTTACACCTTTTTATTTCAATTTAACTTGTATAAATAGCACTGTTTAATTTATTTTCCTTATCAGTTGATAATGCTCGTGAGGAGCGAAACCGGTCCTGATCAAATAAATTTTAAGTGGAAAAAGTACTAAAAATCTTTTTTTTTATTATTATAATGCCATTCCACCAAGTATTGACAGTGAACACCTTAAAAGTGAAATATTCAATAATAATAACCAAAAAAATTAAGTGATTTTGTTATAATGTCATCACAATATAATAAATACAAACACTTCTTCGAGATCTCATGTCTAGACATTTAGCAACACGAGAACAGTGCCGTGTCATGAAATCCACGTATTCCTTGACATTAGCTAATGCTGATGAAATACCTGTCACATTAGATACACGTGCGTATCATCTGTCGCGTGAAAATGAGTGTATTCCTTACCCTATATTTTCCATATTTTATAAGCCCTTAAGAAGGGCGCGCAAAATGTACTTTTATTCTGATACGGTAATTTTGTCAGATGTGGAAATTAAATTATTTCTTGCCACACAATGAGTTGAGGCAAACGAAATAATCCCATATCATATTTTAAAATACGTTAATGTTAATCGTAAGCATAACAGCTCTTTTAATTTGAATGTGTTGTTTGTATTAATGAAACAATTTTGAAAACTAAAATGTTAACATGAATTACACTACAATATAAAAACTCCATAACACTAACTCACCTTATTAAATAGTTTCAACAGTAGTTGACCAAAAACCAAAGAAAAACCTAAGACTGCTATTTAGACAAGTGTGTTCAGAGTCCAATTATTTATACATATATAAATAATATGTGTCGGGTCCTATGGCACAGTCATTAGTTTTGTTGGCTTTGACTTACGGGTTTGAGTCCCAGTACGAACAGCATTTTCTCAATCGATTTATCGATTTCTGTTCGAAGGCATGGGTGGTTGTGATGTCTAAAAATTCTTTCCTACCATTCCGATCCTTCAACAACTGGGCGTAGCGATAGCGATTAGTTAACCACTAGTACTGTTCTAGCTTTATCCATCTATCCCTACTACTCTCTCTGGAAAAGAAAGGTTGAGCGACTGAGTAACAAACAGTTCTCGTAGAAAAACTTCGGTTGAGATATCTCCATTCGGAGGCCATATGCTTCATATTGGGAGTGGAGATGGATATATATATATGTACATAAATATATATATACATGGATAATTTCAGTAGCTTAAATAATATAAATAATAAAGAGACAGACAACATTATGTTGTAGATTTTTTTATATCACACTATTGTCAACCTCCCAATATCGATAAATGAAATAATTATAATGTCAAAAAATTATGAATTAAATATAAACAATTTATACTCTAAGAAATCGAAAAAGTAAAGCTAACTACTCATGATATACACGACTAGTACAAACAATACGATTAAGTTTGACAATGTTCACATATGGGCATTGTAACGGGATCCATTAATCTCATTAAGATGGCCGCTAGGATGAACACAGTATACCAGAATGTACAGAACGATAGGTCAACATAATGGTGCATTGTTTGTAAGCTGTGAAGCTTCATTCAAGATTCAGAATTCCACACATACTTCATTGTAATTGTTATGTGACTTCTGAAACCGCTTGGAGGACACCTCTGCGACGAAATTAATTTTCATCGTGTAAGAGACACATGAGGCAGGTGAGTACCTGTGATCGTTAATGTTAATAGTATTAAAAACTTAAATTAGTTTGCTAACAACTATGAACAATAGTAATACCACCCGGAAAATTCTCTTTAAAAGAATTTATATAATACAAACAGGTTGTTCCGTAAAAACTATTTTTTAAATAATTTCTGGCATGGGTTTCGTGATATCAGATATTTATCTAACTTTTCAATTTTTAAGAGCAGTATTTAGCAAAATTTCTTACAAAAGTGGAGACCTTGAGTGGATTTTTTATTTCAAAGCACAATATGATAAAGTAGAGAACTAAAAGCCAAATAAGAAATCATTATTTAGACATTTTCCATTGCAGTTAAATAGCAATATCACAATCAGAAGAAAGCAAACTATTGTGATGAGCTCACACGTACACTGCCATGCGTCACGAGTGACCAATCTTCTCGTTGATAGCTGTAAGCAGAATGTGGAGTAGTGGAAAAAGGAAATAAAATCGCCGTCGATCACGGTCATAATAAAGCTGTTTGCTGAATATGCTATGTCAGTATTGTCTAATTCGTATTATTTCATTAGACGTCAAGCGAATCTTACATTTAAACGAGATTGTGTCAGCCGAGACAAGTAAAAAAAATACTTTGTGGGACTCGGGTTGTCAAGCACTGCTTTAGATAAAGTACCAATACATCAGACACTCAGAACTTTTGTTGATAAAATTGTAATAATCGTAATAAAAAAAATCATTTACTACAATTTCGACCATTTTTAAAAAACAAAATAACTTTTTTATTTCTCAAGCATTCAATGAAGTGGAATAGAGATTTAAATATTTCTTCCGTTGATAAACACACTCGAATACACTATACTAGGTTATACATTTTATATTATCAAAGTTCAGTGAATAATTTAAATATGAATAATTAGTGTGTATATTTTTTGTCTTGTTCGTTTTTATTCTTTGATCAATAAAAATTATAATTTCTGGTCTTAATTCGTAAACCAAAAAGTTTTTGGAATGAGAATACAAAATAATTTCTATACAGTCTCTATTAAAGTTATGTTTTTCGTGTTCTGTGTAAACTCTAGTACACACTACAGATGATTAATTTATTATTTTAAATAATTCCTTACATTATAAAAAAGTATATTTTATACAGTTTATTTGATAACATGTGAAGGAAAGTTTGTAGAAAAGAGCATCTTTACATGTTGAATATTGCTCTATAACATTATTAAACCAGCTTTTATCGACCATAAAAATCCTTTCCAAGCAAACGTCTTTACACAACGAGGAGTCATAATAAATGAAAGACAATAGCATCTAAACTCATAAAATCTAAACTGCTTTTTGCATTTTACTCATGAAAAGCAAATTGAATGGCAGTAATCTCGTAAAAAAGCCTTAACAAAAGTACATAGCCCCAATGGCGTATAATCACTATTCTGTGAATGCCTGAGATGCATTTACTTTATCTTTTAATAAGTAAATTACAAATAGTTTACGCTGTCAGGTTATATTTTATTGTTACTGCAAACATTATTCAGGTTTTGCAAGTTACGTTTGAGATCTCGTACTGCTCCAGGAATCGAAAGAGATTTATCAATTTTATCTAATTGAATGTTTGTGTTTACGCGTTCGCAGTGGTTTTTTAAATAACTTTATAAACAACATAATAAATTGAAAAATATCAACAATCAACAACAATATTAAAATTACAAAAAAATAATAGATAAGAAGGCTGGACTCGGTAGCAGTTTGCTGTCTTTTACAGCTGCAAAGTAAACAACCAATATTGAGCTTTTGAAAGTCTCGCATTCTGTGAGAATTTAAGTTTATTAATGTTCGAACTTTTCCAGTCAAAGTATATATTTTAGTAACATCGTAAGACAATAAGAGAATCACTGTGTCACCTAAATATGTAAAAATGAGGCCGGGTAAAAAAGAAATATTATAAAGATAGACAGGGAACCATTCATAAATTTGGAATGAACAAACCAAAAATTATCATTTCAAAAAGTTCTTTTCAAAATGGAAATTTAAAATTATCATTTTTTCAAAACCGACAATAAGAATTATATGTTGTGTTGTGTTTTAAAATGGCTTGTTTTTTTTTACTGAATATTTCCATTTCATCTTAAGCCCGTAGAAATTTGCTGTTTTGATCGTTAACTTACATTGATTATTTGATCAAATGAAATTACTCCCATGTCAATATTTGTGGTGTTTTTGTTTTATAAAACCACATATAATATGATTCTGTGTTTAAAGACTTGTGGCACATGTTAATGATATTTATATTATGTGGTGATATTTATAATGATTTCATTTTTGAAATCAAATATAATAAACGTCAATAATTTACCAGTGTCCAAAATGATCATTAGAATACAACGAATGAAAAATATAATTCCGCAGAATGATTATATATTTTCCTACAATATGATTCTGTCTTGATGTCGCCAGGAAACTTAAACATGTACTGTTTTTTTAATTTAAAAAAACCTATAAAAGATAAAGTCAGCACAATTTTTAAATCGATTTATGCATTAAAAATAGAAACAGAGTGATTCCGCGTATCTTTTAAGTACACGTTAAATGTTTAATGTTCAGATACTTTTCATTTGAAATGTTATGCTTTTGCAAGGCGGTTCACATTTTATTCATCGTATTATGTATTATTCTGACAAACGAAATCTCCTTTCAAAACCAACATAACTTCTTTTGTTCAAAAATTCTCAAAAGTAATACAGGTAAGAGAAAGCACAGACGCCTTTTAAAAGCTTTTTTTGGTATATTTAGTTAAATTTCAGCCTACCTCTACCCACGTTATATAATATAGGTCTCGTGCTTCAAATAAAGTCTTTCGAGCAGTTTTATTTGATCGAAAATGGCAAAAGAAAGCATCGAGTAATTTATGTCATTTTTTCTATTCGAGGCTTAAATATGTTCATTGTCTTGATAAGATGATTACAAATATTCAATTTACGAAAAGATTTGCCACCTTTCACTTAGTGGTACAAGTATTTACTGAAATTGGGCTCCTTGTTTTTGTGTAAGTAAACAAAATAGTAACCCTTCTCATAAAACATTGTCTTACAAAACATTATTCTTTTTAATAATAAAAATTGTTAAAAAAATGTGTTTTTTTAGCAAACATAGCTATCATACCGATTTTGTGAGTTTCTTGTTTGTTTGTAGGAGAGGCGATAATATGTTTTTTTAAAAATGTTATTATTAATATAATTTAAATGAAATCATGTGTTTAATAAATTCGCTCGATTCGACATGGATAAAATATGTCACATAAACGATTCCATTATACAATTTTAAAAAATGTTAAAAAGATTGAATGTTATTAAACAGTATGAATTTAACAAAAATTGTAGCTGAAATTGTTCGTTTCCTTGATAACTTGAACTTTGTGGTTTTCTAACAACAATTTGTAAGTTATATTGAAAATCTTTTGAATGCCAAAAACTTTTATTTGGCACTGGGCAAACTGCGTTCTTATAAAGATTTGTTTCAATGGGATAAAGACAATTATTTCAAACCAAAATAAATGATTATATGATACTTGTGATAAGAGGCAGATTAAGGCTTATAATCATTATTCGGAAACATATTTTTATAATTTGAGGCAATAAGTTTTCTTCATAAAGTGGTATTAGGTTAAAAAAAAGTATAAGTACACTAATTTATTATATATAAAGCTATCTTTTTTAACATGAACACTCTCAAAAGAATCGTTTTTATTATTCAAATTTGGCTTATGTATTTAAATTTGAATCGTTCAAATGTTGTACATTCAAAGAAGTTTTGTAAGTAAAGACCTAGGTTTAACCTTTCTGTATCTTCAGGCGTTCAAATGAACGGGAAAACTTGAAGATGTTGAAAGGCGAAACACGGTTCGTTAGAGACAAAATTGTATGAATGTACAAAGTTTTAACGATTCAAAATTAATATTGAAACTCCACCAACCACCTTCAGTCAAAATCTTTGTCAAAAAAGTTCATTTGTGTTCTACCCTACTTTCTGCACGTAAAAACTATTTTCTATTTATCTTTGTCGTGTATTCGAATCGATTGTAAATAATAACCATGCTCCCAATAACTTTTAATGAGTCCGAAAAATACCGTTCGTGGTGCATGCAGGCAATTGCAAAGTTCACCGTGCTAGCTTCAAATTACACAGGAGGGTATGTCTGCGTGCAGTTGTTTTTGAAAAATGACATTTCAAAGTTCCGGATGAGTTCTAAAATAAATCACTAGCATAGTTTTCTGCCCGAGAAGTTTATTACGTTGACACTGAATATTACTTTAAAAAATATCATTTAACTAGTTAATTTGTTATTGTTTTACTTTTAGATGTTTTGACTGCTCGTTTAATGTCTCAATTTATTTAGCCAAGTAGAACCACCAATTTAAAACAAATTAAAATAATAAATATCTATTTGCTAACAGCCGAATAGATTTTTTGGAGTTTCTTCCAATAAAGCTCATTTTATTTTTTAATGTTTTCAACATTAAAGAAGTAGTCAAAAAACTTCTCGTACGTATGTAAATATTAAAAAAAATCGTAAACTAAATGATGCAAAAAGTGTTTTTCGTGTTCAGTTTTTTATAGAAAATCAAATAATAATTTAAGTGTATATATTGTATATTTTTTCTGCTTGTATTGATTTCGAGCAACTATGGCTTACTGATAAAGAAATATGTCATTTTGGCCGTTGTTTCAATGTCAGTTTTTGTATTAAAATTAGAGATATATAAACAAGTGAAATTATGGTAAGTAATCAATGAAAGAATGTGAATCCTGAAATCTCAGGATCACAAAAAGGGTCCAGGAATAGATACCTTTGTACAGAGATACCCAATCTTGTGCCTCCGCGAACATTGGCCCGCAACAACCGTTAGACGTATTTTTGCGAATCATTCGGTGCCCGCTGCCCTACCAATATTTTAGAAGGCTCTCTAAGGTCCAAAAAGATTTCAGATTTATCAATCTGAAATCTTTTTATGTCTATCGACAACCAAATAAATGTATTTATTATATATGGATGAATATAAAAATAATACATCGCATAGATTTTCAAATTCAAATTCAAGTGAAATTAATTAACGCGAAAGATTTTTATACAATGTGAAATATTTTTCAAATATATATCCACTTGATTCTCTTTTTGTTTTTTTTTTTGAACGGCTTTAAACTGTTTTTTTAAATATAATAATTTAAGATCAAAACAAATAAATTGTCATAATATAATAGGTTGTCTCAAGTCTTTGCGTATTTTTATTACACGCGTTTATATACTTTTTTATTTTAAATTATGTTCAGTATTTTTTTCGTATTTAATCTCAAAAATTGTTTTGGATTGCTTTTCGATGGAATAAGTTTTTTTTTATTTTGTTAAACTCTATACAAACAATAGAAAGTGAGATGAGAGAGAAAAATTCAGTTTCAGTTCATTATATTGAATAAATTCAAACCTGTACAATATGGAAGCATAGCTTTTTAGACAGTGACGCAGTTAAATTAAAAATAACAAGTTCAATTTTAAAAATAAGGTTAGTCAACCTCAAGCGACTAAAAGTAAAGATATTAGTGTTGTTATCAAAGCAGATACACGACTTACAGGGCTTAACTTTTTTTAAGATTATATGTGCATCAAACAATAGTTAACAATTATTTAAAAACGTTGGGAAATTTTTTATATTTTTACCTCTTTAAAAATAAGCGTTAAATACGCAAATGCTTGTGAGACATTCAAATATATTTATTATCAGACAACGGCACTAAATTTTAATATTTTATTTATTTAGAAAGTCGTTTTTTATATAAATATTCTAATAAAATTGAAACCATGCCGTTCCGATTGATGAAAACATATTTTTTTTTTGTGCAGTATTATTACAAATTATATTATTTATTTAAAAAAAGATGTTTGTGAGAGTAAAGAAATAATTTAGTGTGTCTGCACTACATAACAATAATTGGAATATTCTTATATTGCCTAAAATTTATATTGAAAGCCATTCATTGAGATATAATGGAAATCGATAGCTTGAAATGTAAGCAACATTGAAATTGTGTTACTACAAGTACAAGCTGGTCACAAATGTCTTTGGTGATACGCGACGTGAACACCCAAGAGTTTTCGCTTCGGCCTTACAACAAAAAATAAATAAAAGGAATTGGATCCTGTTTTAGTTTTAATACATCTCCAGCCACATTATGCAGGCCCGGACCGAGTGATTTCCCCGGGGCCGAGTCGACCAACCTTGCTTACAGATCTGTTATACACATTTCTATTAAAGATGGTTTGAGGTATTTAAACCGATTCACAGAAAAATGAAGGATAATAATATGTTCAAATTAAAACAAATTCGAAAAACAACAGATGACGGGAAATAGAATTTTTTCTACTTGTAGTTGACTTTAGTTTTATTATTCTTTTTTCTGAGTTTTGATATAGCTTAGGAATTGATACCGCAGCATTGATGTTACATTGAAAACAAATATGTGGATGATCATCATTAAAAATCAGATTAATATTCAACCTATTCTAGACAATTTTTAACCGACAAGTACTAATAAAAAAATCTTCTTTACAAAATGACATGAAAACAATCTGGTCTAATAAAATAATTTCTCTTTTCTATCATTTTTTTATATAGATAAAGAATTTTAAAATGAAATTTTATTGGAAATATGATTTTATGCCATTAGTGTTTAAATTTGATTTTTGGGCATATGGGCGCTTCGGCTGGCTTGGAAAAAGCACTATCTGAAAAGGCCATTTTTCGACCATATTTAGAGCAGCTGGAGGTATTGGTCGGCAATTACGCAGCGAATATTGTTTCCACGCGGTTTATTGTTTTTGGTCTATCGGCATTGACAAATGACTTCACATATCTTCACAGAAAATAATCAGAAAGAGTTAAATCATACGATTTTAGTGGCTTATTTGCAAGTTCTCATCGAATGTTTCCTCAAATAAATTGATTGTGGTGCGTAGTGTGTAGCATGTAGCGCCTTCTTGTTGAAACAACAGCTCTTCTACATTAATGTCGTTCAATCGGGGACCGAAAATGTCAGTAATCGTAGACTGTAATGTGTAAATATGGACCAATGATTCCATCGGCTTATAAGGCACACCAAACAGTGACAGTTTGTAAATGCAACGTCGTCTCAATAATAGTTTGCGAATTTTCTCCATTTCAAATTACGGCAATTTTTCTTATTGACGTAGTTATTCAATCGAAAATAAGCCTCATCACTGAACATTTTTTTTTATTTTCTAAGCCACAATTTTCAAAATAAATGTGCACAATTCGCAAGCGTTTTTCTTGCGTAAGTCGTGAATGACGAAATGACAAACCAAACTGAGCAAAAATCAGCAGTCAGTTGTCAAATTAGCTGACGGTATAAATTTTTTTGCTAATTTTATTAACAAATCTCTAAAAAACACTCGTTATTATTTACCTATTTTTGTGAACCGATTTGTATGTACATACTTATATACGCTGTATAAAAAATACTAAATGAAATGTTACAATATTTTTCAGGTATAAAACCAGCTGTTTTTTAAAGAAATATAAATAACTGGTAATCATTAAAAGAAAAAAATCATTCTGTAAATTTAATTTTTGAAAATAATGAGAAGTTTTAAATTTCTCCATTCTTTCTGAACATTCTAGCGAGACCGCAAGGAAAAACAAATAAGCAACCGTTAATAAAATAACAACGAAGCGGGTCAAATTACAAAGAGCAATTATTACGATAAGGCGTTTTAAAATACCAGTACCTATACAAATTTTCAGAAAAAATGCAAAAGCCATGGATGAAAAAATAGAGAGTAACATATAATAGTATTTTATGCATAAATAAACAAAATATAGGTTTATAAAACGCGAAGGGAATGAATTATTTTTATTCAAAGTTTAATTAGTAAAATCAAGTTTAATATTTAAGATACGTGACTAAAATAATATTTACTTTTTTACGGCCACGTATTTTTTATTGTGGTGCTTTTAATTATTTACAATGACATTTTAAGGTCAACTTATAATATCTTTAATACATACTTTTCTTTTTAAAAGCTCATTTTCTCTTATATGTACTTACATATATTTCGCAATGGATTTTTATTTTTTCCAATAAAACGAGCAAAAATATTTTCATACAAATACCTAATACATTTATGATACAAAATAACATTATACAACTGTTCTAAAGACTTCCACAAAGTATTAATACATACAGTAATAAATAACTTTTCTTATATAATAACGATGCCATTTCTTTTTCTACTGTGTTTTTCTGTCGTAATGCGTATGATGACATAAACGTGTGCTTTTTGACATAAAACAAAGAAAAAAAGTAATACGAACGCTAATGCCAAATCTAATTTGACGTCTTAAAAAATATGTTTTTCATGTTTGTGTTTTTCTTTAAAGTTAATTCAACTTGGCAGGCCACAGTAAGACAAAACATCATTTATTTCAGTCTCGAGAGCTTTCCTTGTATTAAAACAATACAACATCTCCGAATATAGAAACCCTTGTTTACAGCAGCAGACTAAAACTGAATACATAATACATATTAGTGGTGAGGTGTATCCTATCACTCAAACCTTTGCATAAACAAATGAAACTTAGAAGCCATTAGTAATATTTCAGTAAGGGCTGTTATAATTATGATAAATTAATCAATGAAGTTTTCAACAAACAGGCAACGGTAATATAATTTTATTTGATTATTTGATTTATTTTAATTTAATTATTACTGTTGAAAAGTTGTTATCGTTACATACGCGAGAGACTGTCACTGATACTCTTATTACAAAGTATTGTAGTATGCTGGTAACTTTAACTATTACTTGTTTACATAATAAAACGTGTATATACCAAATTTACCAACTTTACTGTAGAGGCAGGCATTTGCACTGGTTATGCATCCCGATGCCAGTGGCGTCGTTTTCCATACACGACGCTTTTCGATGCTACAACGACTACACGCGGACTTTGCCTAATAGAAGGGTTTTTTTGGTAGTGTCGCACCAGATTTATAAAGATACTGTATTTCAATGCCTGCGTTCATATTGCAGTTGTAAATATAAAAAAAATATATTATAAAGTGTATAAAATTTATTGTACCTACATATGTACATAAAAATTACGGCATGATCGCTATCTCTAAAATATTGTTGAAGTATATTTCAGTTTCTTTCATTATAAATACATTATACACGCTTTTTATTTAGTTAAAGTTAGCTTATTTTAGAAAGAGGACATGTTTTGTGTTACTGTTTTTTTAGTTTTTAACACAGTATTTAAAATTGAAACAACAAGCCGAAGTAGCTTATTGTACTTCTTTAACTAAAAATTTGACTGAAGTGCCAGAAAACCACGTCGTTGTAAGCCATGGTCACCTCAATCAATCACCTACCCTCCACTTTGTCTTCCGCCTTCCCACACCAATCGCTGACCTCCAGCACTCGCATTTCCTGTAATATCCTATCCACCTAGCGACGTCGCGTCTTTTCTGTGTTTAGTCTTACATCAGGGGTATAAATGAGACATTTTTTTGGTTTGCACTCACCTATGCGTTATATATGTTTGGCCTGGCAGGCAGTGTGTTTTAAAAAATCTGATAGTTTTTGTTCCACAGTAAAAGTTATTGATGTTGGCTCATGATTGTACCAACGTCTTCATTTGCTATCTTCGCAGACATCGCCAAAAATCTTTCGCCGGATGTTTTGGTCACTAGTAGTTTCCAAGAGTCCAGGCCTCTGACTCACGGCAAAACTGGTCGCATGAGGGTTTTTAGGGGTGAACTTTTTTATTTCGTGATAAGTGAAAGAATTTGACTTGCTTTAGAAATCAATAAAAGCATCTAATGCTGCTTTCAATTTTTATTCTGATTTTTTCGAATTAGTTTTATGTACACACAATATATTTTGTTGCTAAATTAATTAAATTGATATCGGTAATCATGTTAAGTAACAAAAAAATATCAGTTGGCTTATTTAGTATATTTTAAAAACAATTGTACTTGTAACGCATTGTTTATAAAAAGAGAAAATCGAGTTTGTTCAAAAATTCAAAGAATCCACTTAATTTTATTGTATGGTAGTTATAAAATTTAACGGCAATTTCCTTCAAACGTCAAGGTCTAGCACGTATATACAAATTATAAAAATATATTGAGCTATTATTCAAGTGTCTCGGTTTCCTTTCTTAATGAGTCACACAATCTACATTTGTCTAAAGTTGAATATTTGACACGCATTTGTATAAACAAGGCATATTTTATTTAGGATATAACTACATATTAATTTACTAGTTATAACACGTTTCAGCTAATGAATTTCTACGTATGTTTATTTTCAGATTATTCTGATAGACCATTTCATTGAACGCAACTATATACTTCCGTTAAATATTTTTATACACGAAATATTTAATATCAGTATCATTAACACGCTGAGTTCTACACCTGTTTTAATGTGCCAGGTTATTTTTGTATGGAAACACTTGTTTTTACATAATATTTTTCCACATATTCACAGAAGTAGCTAGCAAAAGAAAAATTGGTAAGTAAAAAAGGACCAATATATAACAAAATTTACAAATTCTTAAATTGTGATTCAAGCTTTTTTTTCCTTTTTTATGTATACAATACCTAATATTGACGTATCGTATGCATCCATATTATGTTGCAATCAATTATTTCTCCCCAACATAGACATACAAGATGAAATGACATTTGTATGTATATTAAAATATAGTGTGGACAATATAATACACAACAAATATTAGTAGCACTTTAAAAAAAAATATATTTTTATAACAATGGGCCGTGCACAGAGATTATATGTAACGATCGGGGTCGGGGATCAAAGTGTTTTACAGGTATTATAATTATTTACCATTTACTTTGATGTATTTTTATAGTAAAAGATTTGTGACTCTTAATAATACTTCGGATAGTGTTAAACTTCTGCTCAACTCAATCCAAAATTCACATGATGATCAACAAATCGTTAATTGAAAATCAATTTTAATATTGAATCAACGACCAAATATAAAAATCTGGACATAAAAGATTGCGGACAATGTTTTTAACCAACAGTTATTTAAAAACCCTTTTGTTACCTCCCGGTTTCATGCCAACACTACAGGCGGATTTGGTTAAATACCCTTTTTTTACCTTATCTTGTACGTTGCACAATTTACAGATGTTGAACATCGAAAAGATCATTAAGTTTATTCTTCACATTTTTCGATCCGGCAATGATACAATAATTGTTTTACTTACGTCCGCTCTTAACATAGAGCATATGCATTTTAATGGAGTTTATCTCAAAAAAATTGTATGCTATTCAGTTACTCGAGAGATTATTCTGTACAAATAATCTGCTATATTTTTACAACAAGAATGATAGGGCTAAGGCAGGCTAGTGGTAAGCTAATCGTTCTCAATGTTTTTCGTTTCAAAGACCGAGTGGATGTGAGATTTAATTTTTGGCAACACAGAAATCACCTTCGGATGGAAATACATACATCGATTGAAAAATCTATTTATAAAACTTTTCGTACTGGGACTCAAGCCCTTGAGCACTGCAACTGAAACGGCATTGACTACTCGAATACGGACTCGACAAAACGTCAGCTTACTGCATAAATATATTTTTTGTACCTAAAAAGAATATATAAATACCAACTATGATAAAGGTTTTTTTTTTAATTTCAAATAGAGAAAAATTTTAGGCATTCAAAATAAATATGTTTTGTATGTGAGCGTAAACTTCAATATACCTTGATATATCGATATCACAAAATTATTTATGTTGAAACCATCAGTTATGGAAAATAAAATGCTTTTTTGTCTGCGTAATAAGCAATTTTTGTCTGATTTTGAATTAAGTTTTGTTATACAATTGTTACAAAAACAAGACCTTACTCTACACTCTAAACGTAGTCATAATATGATTTCCGAAAGCTACTCGTCAAAGAGCTTCAATACTACGAAACTCTTAGTAGACAATTGTGGTAAACTCAAAAGAAATAATGAGGACTGTGGGTTTCATTGTGAGACCTTTGTATCTTCCACACTGTGAGAAAAACTCCGGGTTTTTGGGTATACATACATATATTATTAAGTCGATAGCAGTAGTATTTTTGTTTACACGGGTATTGTAATTACTTGTATTGTTCGTATGTAATATAAAGTCTTTATTGACTTTTTGAACAATCGTTGAAAATAATAAAGTTATAAAATCCTTGAATTAAATAACTTTTCCTACTCAGCGTGGAAATAAGCAGCTTTAGAATTTCCAATCATTGAATTGATTGTATATTTCTTTAATTGTATTTACTTTTATTTTATTTTTAAAAAGTTAAGGTTACATACACACTCTGCTTTTTTCGATTCTAAGATTAAATAAAATGTCTATTAACATATACTTTTTTTAATTCACCAATCAAAAACTTTCGAGTCCATGGTGCAAAACAACGTCGTTGGCTTCCATGATTGATCTCATTTTTTCAATTGATTTATCGATTTCTCTTTAAAAGGATGTTTATGATTTCTAAAAAAAATCACTCTCTCATTCAATGACAACCGGGAGATTTTGAACACCGATTGATAACTCGACATTTGATTTTATGACTCGTGTCAAGACTTTTAAATCATTTTACATTTAAATTAAATTTGAACGTTTTTTTACTAATAAAAGTTACACGGCCGAATATTAGAAACCTGTATCATAGGACGGTTAAACGTTTTACATTCAGCCGCTTTAACATGTATGCTACACTATTAGTAAACCGACAGCTAACTGCAAAACAGTTTGATTAATAATGACATCGTAAACCAAACTATACATTAAAATGTGCTAATGCTGAAATCAATTTTTACATTTCATTGTTCAGAATAAGTATCGGCAGTTAACTGACATTTTTCTTTTAATGACAATACAACAATTGTTGATAATTTTAAATAAATACCAATAATAAAAAATATCTTGCTGATTCGTGAAATATTGATTTTTTTATACAAGTAAAGCTTTGATAATCTTATATTTTTATCGTTTATTCTAATTCTAAACCAGTGTCATTAGAGATGCTATCAAAACAGCACAATGACGAAATTCGTTTAAGGACTGGGTATTGCATGGACAAAGCATTGATTTCTAAACAAAGCAACATTGGCCAACTATTCAGCTACAGAGACGGTAAATCAATTAATCTAAATTGAATTGCGGCACCAGCACATGCAACTAGTCTGTTACATACAAATTATTTTGATTAATCCAAACCGAAATATCGCTTTAGTAATATTATACAATACAAATGATAGATAAGAATCTGTAGTGACATTCAATAACTATATCATTTTGATTTATCATAACGTTAAAATTTATTAAATGGCAATTCATTCTAGTCTACTGTTAAAATTATTACACTTATGATCACGTCGATCTGTGTTCATTCTCTGACAATTTGTAAGCTTTTTGATTATCTGGTTCAAATTATTTTTAAAAATCTTTTATTAAATCTTTGCATAAATTATATACATACATATATTATGAACATTTATTGTAGCATCTCAACTGAACTTATTTTATCTTTCTTAGGAGAGGATGTGGAAAAAAAGTACGGCCTAAAGAAATAAATAAACGATCGTGATAGATTTGAACGAAGTCAAATCTATAAAACGGCTGCAAGAATGCAATCACTAAGGGCAAAGGGGAACTGCTTTCATTAAGAGTTCCTGGTAAAAACAATATGCAGTAAAACACAAAAACGTGCGGATAGCTAAATTTTAATGTAAATAAGTACATCTTTGAGAAATCTTAAATTATGGTAATGGTAATAATCTTTTAATAAAATAATATGCTAGCTAATAATAGCTTATTTTAGAAACCTACATGAGTAAAAAAGGAATACATGCATTTAAGATAATATCACTGTTTTTTTAAAAAAATATATTTTGATCAATATAGTCGATTGCTAATGATTTTTTGTTCTTATAACAAATTCATGTTAAATTAAATAGGATTATGTTGCATATTCAAGAATGTGTAATGCAATATTCTTGAAGTTAAATATGTATTATAGATTCCTTAGAAATTGACATATTTTACACTCGTAGTCGTACGGTTCCTTCTTTCATGCTGTCATGTCATATGATGGAGCGGTATGCACATGAGCGTCATGCAGCTGTTACAGGGTTAAGTAAGCCCCCCTGTAGGTCGATGCATCACTACCGTTCCTTGGAGGCCATAATGGCAAGAAAGGAATGTAAACCAGTTATGATTTATTATCGTCAAAGTCGTATTTTCCACATTAATCTTTACAATAAAAATCGTTGTTATCAAATTTATATAAATATAACGACTAAATGGAAAAAAGATGAATGATGTTGACTCACGATGGCAGTAAGTAAACATGATAATAAGATGTTAAATGAAGTCTTATTGTTAAAATAAATAAAGAAATCAAAAAATGTTGAAAGATTTCACTGGAAAGCAGAAGGTTGTTTTAGACATCAAATATTTGTTAGAAGTTAAAGGGAGACACATATATTTGTATAAAACGAAATATTGATTTGCTATACACTTCTGTCTTTCGTTATACATTTTTTTCTGGATTGTTGGTCAATATGGGTAATATAAAATAGCTTATTGTTAATTTCACATTTATGATTTGTGCGTTAATAGACAAATAATTCCCTACATATGAATAAGGGTATTCAATCCCAGTCCCTCTTTGTAATACCGGGATTTCGGAATTCACAATATTTCAACTTTGAGATCCCGGGATCCCGGGATTGATCATTTACCATTTTTTTTTTAAATATCGACGAGTGAACTTTATTTAATATAATATTTATAAGCCATCGTTTTATCGGTTGTTCAAATTATTTAATTTATATCATTAAACTTACAAGCATAATGCTTTTATAGAATAAAGGTATTGATGTTTTTTTAAAGATCCGAAAATCATTTTAATTTAAGAAGTTTAATTATTTATTAATATTCTTGTATAAGTATATTCATATTAATTTAGTAATATATATTTTTTTCATATGTTGGGTCAGAAATCAATGTTTTTACTTTGGTATTTTTACCTATAAATTTCACAATAAAAGGAATTTTTATTCCAAATTGCTATTGTTGAATCGTAATATATTATCATTGTTGATTCACCGCTGCATGAAAACCTTTTCAGTTTCTCTCCGGCTCCTTTATATAATAATATGTTTCTTACGATGCCACATAATAAAGATTTTTTACGAATACAGTGAAACACGTTTTACAATACAATATGCTCCACAAATTTGTAGACTAAATAAGATTTTAAAGTCATATTTCATTTTTACGCTTACTTTTTTCATTCATTAAACATATTAATATATTTTTCAAAATAATATAAACTATTTTGTTAATAAAATATTTATTTCACAGCAAATAAATTATGATATACAGATTTCATGAATGAAATAAATAAAGAGTGTAGCATCTCTTTGTGATAATGGGTAGCCGGTAAATTGCTCGAATGGAAATTGCTCGAATTACAAATTATTCGAATTGCTTGGTTATTTAAAAGATTTTTCACGACTTTTTCTACGAATATCATTTTTATCTTGTTCGACACTTGTTTAGAGAGTGAAATATAAACATAATTTTCGTAAGTATTTAATTTAACCGTGTTCGCTCCAAATGCGGAACATATAATCTTTTAATGTAGTTTATCTCAACAGAAGTGTTTCTACGAGAACTGCTTATTAATTAGTTACTCAAACTGTTTCTATATATTTCCAGAACACATAGAAGACTAGGGCTTAGACAGAACAAACGGAAAAAAATTGATTATCTTGTTATTCGAGCAATTTCCATTCGAGCAATTTACCGGGAACCGTGATAATGGACTTGGCTTCGATATTCATATCAAAGAAACAGGAGTAGCTTTAGATATATTCTTGCAATATAATTAATAATTACGGTGAAATCTCAAATACTCTATATTTAGCCACTGAATCTTGTCTGAATGGTGACAATTACCTGTTAAGACATTAGAACAAGCAAGTTGCAATTAAAATAGTTGAACCGGAATGATAACGTGCTTTGACTATGGAAATTTATAATTATAGAGACCGAAGTTATTATCTTCCTGTTACAATGTATCAACTTCGTTTAATTAAATGAAGTGACAAGTATTTCAGTTTAATAAATTGTGCTTTTTTTACCCATGTATTTTTATTTAAAATGTTTTTTTAATGTTGAGTTATGGCGCAGCGGTTAGTGTTGTTGGCTTACGTTGACCTCACAGGTTCGAGTCTAAGTGCTAACAGCGTTTTTTCGATCGATGTATCGATTGCTGTCCGTAGGCATGTGTGTTGGTACTGTCTGAATATTCCTTTCCACCTTTCCGATTCTTCAACAACTGGGCGTTGCGAGAGCGATTAGTCAACCACTAGTCCTGTTCTAGCCTTATCCTTCCTTCCCTACTACTTACTCACTTTGAAAAAAGTGAGGTTGAGCGACTGAGTAACAAACCGTTCTCTTAGAAGAACTTTTGTTAAGATACCTCTATTAGGAGGCTATATGCTCCATTTTGGAGCAGACATGGATTAAAAAAAATGTTTTTTTTTATGTCTAACATAGTAGTTAATGCAATAGTTAATCGATCTTAATGCACTTTATTTTTCGAGAATCTCATTCTTTTGTCATTCTCATCGAATTCTCATTCAAAAAGCATCACATTCTGTTAAGCGTATAAAAATCTAATGTGTATTATTTTCTTTTGGATTTCAACATGCGAATATAAGACTTTATAAAAAAAGTTATCAAGAAAAATAAATATGCTAGATTTGTGAAATGATAATCATTTTATACGGCAATAGTTGCAATGAAGAAACAAACTCAAGAATAACGTATCCTTATTTGCTAAACAATTGTCTTTATAAAAACAATAAATTTTTTACAACACATTTACATCTTTTTCAGATAACTTATTTAAAAAATGAATTTTTATTTATGCCCGTCAAATCGACCAAGCACAAGATAAGGTACATAAACATTTTTGAATGAAAATTTCTGTGTTAAATATTTGGTTAGTGAATAATGTTGGCACCTGAAGTACGCAAGATAATACGGAACCATATGTGTTGAACAAGCAATGCGAGCAGGGTTGGATTATCTGCCATACAAAATGATTAACGCAGTGCGTTGCAAGAGAACTTTGAAGTTCATATAACGCATAAAGTAACTAATGAAAATCCAATTGAGATTTAAAAAAAAAATAACCTGTGAGTTATTCATTCCTAATTGAGGAATAGAAACTTTATTTAATATATAATGAACCAAAAACATTTATTTCTAACGCATTTTATACAATAGAGAGTCAAACATTATGTATATATAATAGTACGAAAAAGATGGTAGCAGGAAAAAGCATTTTAAGATCAATAATTTTGGTTTCATGATTGAAAAATGATACAATAAATTGTAATTGGATGACTGCGATGGTTAGATAATATATATCTCATAAAAACCCAGGAACCTGTTAAATTTCTTCAGCAGTGCATGAGCAAAAGATTTAATCTAATCTGCAATGGCAAAACAAATTATTATCTTGTGTTCAGCTTTTTTGGATAAGAGCCAAACGTTGCAGGCAGCTGCAACACACCATCACCAGCTGTTTGTTATATACTTGATAGTTTTTTTTTTACATTTTTTACCACATTTTATGATAAAAAAGGAATTTTTCATAATTAATTTCAGTATTTTTTATAAATAAGGGTTTTGAAGAACAATTTTATTTATTTTAATATAATGCAGTTAAAGGAAATGATTTCAAAATTTGGGTGATTGGATAGAAAAAATTAAAATGGTAAAAATGATAGACTAAAATATTCACACATGTTCGATGTTTGCCATATTAAATAGATAAAATCTACACAGCGTTAGCTGGAACACATTTAATAAAATATGTTTTACTTTACTTTTGAAATTAAAATGATTTTTATTGAACTTTTGTTATGAACTTTATTTATTATTGATCTTATTTTATCGAACACGCTTAAATGTGTAAAGTTTAGACTTGATTCTACATACAAACATTCCATGACAGCCATGAGAAAGATTTAGAATGAGAGTATTGTTTTTTGAAACACTGTATAGCTTTCTGTGAATAACTTCGCTGTGCGTATTTACTTCTGGGCACAGTTCTTGGCAAAAAGGAAAATGTCCCAATTTCATTTGCAGAGCGTGTGCAGAAAATCTAAATTTATCATAAACATTTATTCCTATGAAATTTCATAAGAATGTGGGTCCATAAAATATTGAAATTTTAACTATTCTCAACACAATGCAAAATGAAAAATACATTTATTTTGATAACGAGATATTCTAATCCAATTTGCTGAATATTCAGCTTATTTAAAAACTATTCGAATGCTTTATATATATATATATATTTAGAACGTGAGTGCTTACTGCTGACGATTTTCGATAGTTTATTAGTTCAGTATTAGTTTATTAGTTAAGTAAGTTTATTAACTATTCATATTTAGCTTATTTCTAATGTTTATTTATATTTTTCTATACTATCAAAAATTGAATAATAATTTAGCAATCGAGCGGTAAAGTGAGCCAACTAGTAAGATTGTGAACAAAATCGTGAGGAAAGTTAAGACGAGAAAAATATTAAAGCCATAATGCATACAACGTTTTTTTCCTAAAATATCACTTGGCACACTTCACCTAAATTTTTATCTAAATAATTTCTTATCATGTCTGCTCCCAATTAAGAGTGTATGGTGTTTATCTTAGCAATTTTTTTCAAAACGAACTAGTGATTATTTATTCGTCCAACTTATTTTTTTACGGGAGTAGGGATAGCTGGATAGAGATCTAGAATAGGATTAGTGTGTGGTCTAATAATTGCTCCTGCTGCACCCCTGTTTTTGGAGTCATGAGACTCGGAAACTCTGAAAATCTAATTATCATGATCCGTGTAATACAATTTCTGTTGAAAAATGTAAATGTAATATTTGATATTTTAATCGGTTAAAAACATTTTAAAGCGGTACAACGTTTTACAAACACACTGTGTCTTGTTTTACATATCAAACCCTTTTCATCATAATCTTAACTTCAAGCCAATCATAACTGTGCTATTAATAACTATTTCTGTATCGATAACTATTTCTGTAGTTATTAATAAAATGTCTATTAATAAAATTGAATATAATTTTAAATTTTGATATAAATAATAAATAATTATTGGACAGATTCCATATATAAATACATATAGGAATATAACATCTTTAATTATTTTAATTTAATTTCGAATTTATTATTATTTTTTGAAGCTGAATGTGTTTGTATTGATCAAAAGTTATATAAAGATAAATTTCATTTGATTCATAATTTATTCGATATTTTTTGTCGTGAAATTAACATTTTAAATATGGCAGCTTTTTTTAAAAACCAGCACTATTTGAACTCATTTCGGAAAATATTTTTCTTATTAGTGGCTGTTTATTCGTTGCTTCTTTGTAGCCTAAATTTCAACTTATATAATTATGATGGTTAATGTTTATGTGCGGAATGGAAATATATAAAACAAATTAATAAATTACTGAAGTCCCTTATGAAACATGTTTAAAATTGTTCCTACATATACCCAGCATTAATAATGGCAAAGTTTGTTCATTCAGTGTGCCATTTGCAGACTCCTTAAACGTGTCAAATTTCCTTATATTCTTGTTTAAATCTTTGCAAAGGACCATCCATTCTACGGCGTAGCTCCCCATGCTCGCTAACTACGGCCCAAGGAAGTCACTACGGCTACGAGAACAACAAATACTTAGGGCAATTGTCTCACACCCAGATTTAAACTTACTTCAACTACACAATATACTACTTGTCTTATGCTGTTTGCTAATTTCTAACAGTCGCATACATAGTTTGCATTTGTCACATATCTTAACAATGTTTTTGTCGGTAGGTGCTAAATATCGTTTTCTGGAGGAAATGTATAATTAAACTGGTACCAAAACAGGGCAAGATTTATTTACAATGTGCACCACGACTTTCTCTTTAACCAAAATACATTATAGGGTTAAAAAAATCAAAGTTTTATAATATTATATAGTGCTACGTAAAATCAAGTGGGATAAATTAAACATACTTATTTTGAGATGAACGAACTTTAATGTGTATGCCATCGTGCTTTTAAAATTGTTAGTTATTCATAATTTTAAGTCTATTTTACGATGTATGATAAAAATATCTTTCGTATTAATTATTTTTATCTTGTTATCTCACGTATGCCACTGATTTTTTGAAGTTGTAGGGCAATAAAAATTAATTTAATAGAAAGATATTGCTTCTAAATAGGTTATTATGTTTCTAAAATAAACCTCAGTGTTTCATTATGTAAATAAAGCAATCGATTGGTAAACTTATCTTTAAATTGTTTTTTTATTTATTTTATCACATCGATAATTTCACATATATTATGTAGGGTAAAACCTACTATTATTGGCCATACTCAATTATTGGCCACATCCAGATAAAATCTGACATCAACTTTTTTACGTGCTAACTTATTAAAAAAAACTCACCAAGTGTTCTTTCATTGGAAAAAATACAAAACTGTTTTATATGGCATTGAAAAACAACCTTAAAACCACATTTCATTCGACAGTGATTGCGTTATCGTTAAATAAGTGTGATTTCTTGTAAATATCACAAGGATTTCACTCCTGTTCAAAAGTGTGTAAAACGTTTGTAAGAACATTAAATAAGATGATTATTGAATTAGCGTGTTTGTCGTTAGTGTATTGATAAAAATTATCCTAAATGCATTGAAAATATATTTTTTAAGATGTTTTTATGATGGTGGCCAATAACTGATTTCAAAAATAAGTCGATTTTCTATTACTGGCCAGCCTGGTCTATATTTTAAACTGTATCCAATTTTCTTACTTAAATAATGTATAACAACATTATTAATCATATTTATATTTATAAGACTCCTTCGACATTCGACATGTAAATATTGGTGTTCTGGTCATTGGTTATTAAGATTCATTACTATATTTATTTATTAATTCAACACCTAATGATGATGATGATGAACATGGAGCATAAAATCTCAATAACGAAGTATTTCTCTATTCTTTATCAAATATTTTATATTTTTTAATTAATTTTCTTCCAGCTCCATTTAATTAAAAAATATGCTTCTCTCACTAAACACAAAGAATTATATGTATATCGTTAAAGTGTCATATGTCTTCAAAAATAACGTTCAAATTGCAGTAAGCACTTGACTTCACATAAATACCAATGTGTGGTTATAACATTACAAAATTAGTCATTATTCTATTTTGAAACCATTATTTGAAAGAAAAATTTCACAGAGTCTTACCACTTGATTGTTGTTTTGTTTTTTCGCATTTTCTAGTTATTAAATCTTAGATTTGTAGAAATTGATTTAAACAATAATAGAATTTGTTAAATATTAACTGAAATGATAAAAAAGAGATCAAATGACTTACTACAACCATTTTTCGTTTACATCTTGTAGGCATATTATGCTCCACATTGAAATAAATGTGTGGTACATGTATGTATGACATTATTTTTGACTCTTACGCATTTATATATACAACTAAATACCACATATTAATAATTTATAAATTTAATATGAGTAAGCATTAAATAGAGCCATATTTCACAAAGCCACAATTCATGGTACACTAAATACATAAATAAGTTCATAATTTATTAATTAATTATATATTATTTCATGTACCGAATAAACACGTCTGCTTACGAATATTCTGTACCCTAATCAATTATAGGGCTTGAAACAATAGTCGGTAACAGCTTACACAGTACAATTTCTGATTAAGATAGCTTGTTACAATAACATATTACCTCTTCTGTATAATATGACTAACATAAACATTTCGCAATATTTGTGCTACTTAGAGTAAACAGGATCAACATTTTAAATGTCAGAATAACTACATATGTCTAAAATTTGAAGAATGATCTAAAAATATATCAATATAATCATAGGAATTAGAATTAGGAGATTTTTCGAAATTTAGCAATCAATTGAATATCTACGCATTAAATTAGAAATATTAATATTTAACTGTATATTCAATTTGAACTCAACAAAATCATTACAGTTTTATATGTTAATGCTCAGTGGGATGATTAAAATAAGGTAAATATTTCTATACAAAATGGCTAGCCTGATTTTTGCTAGCTGTCTTGTTGATATATTTCTAGTAGTAATATTATAAGTATACATATCACTTAAAACAATAAAAAATGTTTAATTTGTTATTCTTTAAGTCTGAGGTAGAAAAACTGTCACACTAAGCTATACTATTTGTGGAAAAAGTTTTATTTTATAATAAAATACCATTTTTTTTTAATTTTGTTGTTTATGTATGGAATGACAGCATTGCTTTTTACTACTACCACAGCAAGAAGCGTTAGAACTTAGATAAAAACCACAACAAAAAGCTAAGAGAATTTGAAATGTTGGGTTACAGTCGCAAGATAATGATAACAACCTCCTAGTTGACAAAGTTTAAAACGAAGAAATTTTCGAATAGATGACGATGAAAAGAAACCTTTTTATTTTACTATACGATGACTCAAAAAAATGTTATAAAGGATATCGATAATAAATTTAATTAAGATTTGCAGCAGATTTATTTAAAATAATATAGTTGTTTTTAAAAAAACTGTGGTTGTGTGTTTTTAATTATTAACGAGCTCTATTTCAAATAAGAATATTAGTGAAATCATGGTTTTATAAAGAGAGGTAAAAGAAAGAAAAGTTTTTGGAAAGAGTATCGTTAAGTCATTTATTCTGTTACGCTTTTAGTGACTATAATACTAAAACTGATCATTTTTGTTGTTTAATCTGTATGAGAAATAGAGAACTGAGCACTAATACTAAAACAACAAATCCTTTCAAATGACTCTTCGTAAGTCTTACTTGTCTGAAGGATGTGGAGGTCGCAAAAGCGGCTTTTATCGTTCTCCGTTCGCGTATTTTCTCAGTTGAAAAAAAAAACATTTCTACTGCTCACACATTTTCATTTACGAAAACAAAAAGACAGTGTCCGAAATTGTTTGTCCCGAAAATTACTCTAAGGAAGCACTTCCATGAAATGAAAATATATTTATTCACGGAAAACTTTTATGTTATTATTTAATTTAAATTAAGGATAAAATATTATCATACCTTGAGCATTTCAACTTTGCAACCGGAGAAACTCAAATGAATTTTAATTAGTGTTTTTATAACAGCAATAAACTAAATAATTGAAAGAGATTTTACTTTTTAATTCAAACACATGCCAAAAAGACGTGTTGCAGATGCCCCAGGAAACTTTTAAATCAGTATTTTTTATCCAAGTGGATTGCATTGTCCTGGAATGTCATTAATGACTATTCATAGGATGTACACAATGAAGCTATAATAACAGGAGGCTGGCATAAAGTAAAACGATTAGTAGTTACCACAGAATAATATAGGGATTATGGATGAATGCAAATGAGTATAGTGCAAAAATGACCAAAGAAAAAGAAGAATTCTTAAAAAAATCACTTGCAAACTTTTTAAGCTTGATAATAAATCACAATAAACATTCCATTTTTCATCGTATTCCATTAAAAAACACATTTTTACATATAATATAAAAACCAAAATGAAAAGTATTTTAGACCATCTTGTGTTATGTAATGCTAGTTCTTGTGGATAAATATTATGCTTACCGTTATAAAAGCCAGAAGACTTTTTTATATGGCCAACACAAGTTACTTTTATTAAAGTTAAACGCATAAGTCCAGATGCGCAGTGAAAAAATTAAATAAGTAATGTTCTGAAAGGTTCTAACTAGAACGAGTAAACGTTGAGTGGCAGCAGTTGGTGCTATATAATGCCGGAATACAAATAAAGCATTTCACCAACAGTTCATAATAAAACTATTGAGAAGATACTGTAACACTTTGTTGATATTGAATAATTATTTCCTTAAAAACTTTTTATAATTCCACTCGTTGTGCAATTAAGTATTATATACTATCTATATTCTTAATTGGACAAAAGTGAAGCCTTAAACAAAACAATCAAATCGTATGCAATCGAAAGATGTGATTGTAGGAATCAATTGTCCGCCTAAAACAACTTTTTATGTTATAATTTATTGTTTACGTCAAAACTTGTTTGCTGAGTTTAATTGCAAATTAAAAGCAACAACTACATGTCACCATGATTAGGGCATCCAATTCCGCACCCTTTTTATGATCATGGAATTTCAGGATTGACAATTTTTCCGGACCCGGAATCCCGGCACTGAACTAAAATTGTATATAAATTCAGGATTAATAATTTATGGAATTCCCAAAATGAAAAGACGCGAGAGCTTTTTTTTAGCTTTTTCCAGAATTTTTCAATCCAAAATCCCAGGAATTTCTTTTTCCTTTTTTGTTTTAACCCTCGCGCAACATTCTCAAATCTTCTGAATCCTGAAATCCCAGGATTAGTACTATGACAATCCAATTTCGGAATCCCGGGATTGCAGACCCTAACCATGATATATAATACATTGAAAAATAACGGAATAATGAATGATTCCTATTTTATCGTTTTGCCCAATAAAAGTTTGTACTTAACATAGTACATGCAGTAGCAATGAAAAGAATTAGCGCCCACTTTACCGATGATATAATATCATAATCTTCATTGCCTTTCATTGCGATACATAAAGCATGAAGTACTTCAAATCAAAGAGATACACATTTTTTCAAGAGTAATAAAATAAAACGCCGAGAAGTTATATATTTTCGATGGTTTCAGCAGTGTATATTTATTCGTTCATAAAATTTACAATTTTTGTTGTTCCACTGGTTGAAGGATAAACCACGATTTTCGCCTATCTGAGAATAATTATTCATTTATAATTTAAAAAACAAATAGAAACCGACTTAACCATTATAATTTAAAAAACGATAGAATTACCCAAAAAGTGGACAACATCTCACATTGTGTAATTAAAACAAACAGTGGAATAATATATTATGTATACATTTAAAAATATATATTTTTTTTTTTTAATTTTAATCTGAACGCTTAGTAATTCGCTACTGAATTTCGTTATTTTTTTTATATTTCTTCCTCGTTTTTGTGGCCCACTGATCAATCCGAGGTAAGCTGGATTCGAATCCGCGAATCAATAATTGAATACATTGATTTTTAATTGATTTGTAGATTCGTATTTGTGTACATGGATGCATTTAATTCAAATATTTTCTCCCATTTATCCCATCTTTAATGAGGATATAGCAAAGGCGTCTTAATAATTGAATAAATTGATTTCTAACCATTTTATAGATTTGTGTTTATGAAGATGGATGAATCGAATTCATCTATATCGTCCCATTTATCCGATCCTTAAAAGAGGCGTAGTGACTGCGATTAGGCATTTTCTAGTCTTGTTTTTGTTTCGACTTTTCCTTCCATCCAAAAAAGAGAAGTGTAATGATAAAACTACAAATTTACTTACTATTTTACGAATTGTTTGGTTACCATGATAATACTATACGGTTGTAGTCTCGAGTGTCTCACTTATCCAGTTCAAAAGTTGACAATAATATCTGGTGAATACTGAAAATTTTACTTACTCTGCACTAATGCATTGTATCAATTTTAAAATTCTATAGCTGCACAAGAAAAACTGGTTGTCTTTTGTCAAACTCAATGTATACATACATAAAATGGCTACAGATATTTTGTCTTGTATTGAAGTTATCTGGCTTTCTACGAATAATAAAATACAAACTTTTTCATATTCATTACACTCATTGAGCTTCTTTGTAGTTAAGGATATGGATTTTATTTAGCGTACATCAAACGCGGTCAAATCTAAAAATATCTAAGCCTTGTATAGTAAGGAAAGTTGTCTATTTAATATAAATACCCTCAAAAGTAATTATTTTGTAATAATAACGAAGTAAATTTCTTCCTCTCTTTATGTTTGGCTAACGGCCAAATCATTAATCCTTTATATATTATATTACGTTCAATTACTGAAAGGTTTACGTTAATACTTACGATAAAGATATTTTTACGATAAATTCAGTCTGAATACGATTCTCATGAAGTACACAGTGAGTGAAAAAAAATACTTATTTTAATGAAAGTACGTTTTTTTAAAACATGTCTTACTAACTATATAATTGATGTTCAAAAATATAGATCGGCCAGCCTTCTTAATGTTACGGTACTAATCAATGATGGCCAAGTCCATTGCAACTTTTAACCTCTCGGATGGCGTGGGCAACCCGCAAATTGACACAATTTTCAACACCGACATTTTTCGCAGAATATATTTACAGTTTATGTTTGAACTAGGAATGATTTTATGTATATCAATTTATTTGTGTATTGCATATCAGTCATTTTAAATAGAAGATTTAATAAATTATATAAATCAGACGAGATTATTATAACTAATCAAAGCCTTATAATTCCTGGTTTAATAAGCATTATAGATTTAGACTAAATTATATTTTAATCTCTGGTTTGTAGAATTTTTAATAAATTAAAGGTCATCAATAGTTTTCGACAGACTTAACATGTTCGCTAGAAACCGTTCAATCTAATATTTGTTTATGTTCTAGAATTCCTTTGCATTATATTAACAGATATTTTAAAAAAAAGATTGTTTACTGTAGAAAATTTAAAAAAAAAACATCAAAAGTCATTTTTGTAGTTATTCTGGAATAAGATGAAGAATTTTAAACAAAATAACAACATTTACATCGTGAATACATTATAAATAATGACTATGAATGAGTTCCTTAGCTTTGTGCGACTTTTAGTTCGTGACCGGGTTTTCAATTTGATTTCGATTTCAAGTTTCCTTCATTCGATTATTTTTGAAGGCATTCGAAAAACTTTTGACATGGAAAGTAATTTATAAACATGCTATACTTGCATGTCGTCCATTTGAAAATATGTTTTCCTCTATTTTTTAATTAAATATTCCAATTGTTGAAACTGTGAGTTTTGATCTGTATTTTTTCAAAATATTCATACTTGAAGTACAGTGTGCAAACTATTAATTAATACTTATCAAGTATTAATTGTTGGCGCAACTAAAATAATCGTCATTACTAAAAGGCAGTTTCCAAGAACACTTGAATAAAAATAATTGTACTTATTTTATAGATAAATTATTGTATTTTAGCTGAGAATCAAGCTATCTTATCTAAAAGTTTATAAAATCGACACTATTCATTAATGTCTCATCATTATTACAATATAAAAAATGCTTAACCTTTTTGAAAAAATAGTATAACCTTTCTTAAATTATTCGTTGTCATTAAGCTAGTTATTTTCGCTTCTGTTTAATATAGTGTAACGAACTTATTTATAGGTCACTGTTTTAGCACGTCACTGATTTTTTATACTATCTACATAAACAGTTAACAATAGTGATGTATTAAAAACTATATTTTTATGTTTGCACAAAAAAAAACTAATAAAATTTCTAACGAATAGATTTCACCGATGAATCAACAATGAATCTTAATCATTACTTTTTTCAATTTTATTGATAAAAATACTTTTTTTATTTAAAAATGTTAAATAAATATTATTCAAAAGTTTTTTAAATTCCATTTCAAAATGATATTGTTTTGGACCAGTTGTACTTTTTGCTTGTTGAGAGAGATTTCCTAATTTCCAATTACTTTGAATCTAAGACTTTTCATTCATTTATTAAATAGTTTTTCTAAAAGTTTACATGATATGATTTAATTAACTTTTCGTTATTGTTTTATTTGCGTGAATTCCGAAAATATGGCGGTGTATTAAATTATAAAATATTTCGTGATTTACGACCAATATAGCTGAAACTCACGTAATTTAAATGCAATAAAAATAGTTTTTCTATTTACGAATCAAGCTTTTTTTATTTGTAATTCAGAACAGTTATCCATATTATAGGACTGCTCCATTAAAAAGGACACGCACAAAGATCGACCGTATAGATTTCATCCAATTCCAATCTGAATGATTACTCTCTCCCAAAAAGTGGTGAGGAATAGTGGCACGGTCTGATAAAACGTTTGAGCTGCCTTAGAAGTAAGTGTTGGGCGGCGACTGGCGACTTTTCCGTAGGCGGGATTTAAGCCAGGGCGGCATTCGGCAGTATAGCGGCGTCCGCGCGCGCGCCCGCACGTCTAGCGCACATCTTCCCCATTCGATTCTGCACCCCATTCGAACATATTCAACAATTTTCCGCGCTCCCTGTGCCGATGATAAAACACTTTTTCGTGTCCTATTCATGATTACAATAAAAAATGACGATGTGTGTGATTAAAAACAATATTGTTTATTGGTTATATTTTTCACTGTGGACCATTAAATTTTTGAACTACACCTAAATTGTCCATATTTTTCTATTCTAATAGTTTAGAACTAATCAAGTGCATACATAATAATAAATATTATATTTTTTTTTGTGCTAAAGTTTCTATAGTATTAAAATAAAGCAACAATGTGAACTTGTATAACTTTTAAATCTATTTGATGGTCTTGATATAATTATTAGTTAAACATTGCATACTCTGAATAGTTTTTCTTTTCTTAATTCTTTCACAACCAAAATAATATTTTCATGCTCGACAAATATTTCCAATGGTTCGGATAATTTTATTGAAAATAAATCATGTTTTAAGCTGTTGTAATAAAAATTCCTGTGATATGTTTGGATTAATTAATTAAAATGGTGTATTTGGTGGTTGTTGTGATACCTTTGCTGTGTTTTGTCGCTTCAAATATGTGTAAAGAATTATCTAGTTCTACGAGAGAAGAAATATTTGATTCGGAAATAAATAAAATTCTATCAGCTGACATCAATATTGAAAAAAATCTGTCAAATACCTACATGATTGATTCAAATCCAGTGCAGCGAGATAAAAAAAGGCACTCTGGATCTGAGAAGTCTTCCAAAAAGCTAAATGAAATTGCTCGTGGTATCAATCGTAGAAATTACATGGGTGAGCCAAGCATAAGGCATGGTCGTTCTAGGAACCATTTTTCGAGAATGGGAAGAGAGAAAAAATTGAACGATTTAAATACTGCTCATTTCATTGACCAGCAATACATGGACGATGAAACTTTTCCTGATGATTTAGGTATTTATATTACTCATTTATTCAAACATTTTTTTCAATTATAAATTAGATTAATTGTTATTAAAAAAGGTTTTTACTAATTTGATTTGATGATTTGTTTTTTTTTCAACTAATTCATATTTTACTGTCATATATTTATTTATAACATAGACAATTACAAAAACCACTTAAATAGTAAGTTTTTAGTATAAAATTTTATTTATTAACTTTTTGATAATCATAAAAGTAATTCTGTAGTAATACTCCATTGTAAAAATAAATAAATATGTTGATAAAATGAATACGCAAAAATGTTCTCAAAATAAAAAAATACTTGTATAAATTGCATTAGTCAATAAGTATGTGTGTTTGGTTTTTCTTCTCTCTGCACCTGCACTGTTCAAACCTTCTTTCAACCCTATTCATCATTTTGAAATATAATATTATAAGGACCATTTTTAATATTTAGGATTTTAATATTTTTTGCAGCTCATTTAATTTTGAGTTATTTGAGAGAAGCCAAACATTCAAAATATCAATTGAGATAACGTTTCGAATTGTAATATTAGTTTCAACAAAGTAGCCGAGAGCCCTTACAAAAATAATTGTTTATTAATAACAAATTATTATAAACATCAAAATTTTGTGATAAATCGAATTAAATTTCCAAATTCTGAAGACTTGTTTTAATGTATTCAACATCTGCAATTAATTTTTGTTTATTTTGATCACAAAATATTAATGTCAACATATCCATAGGGCTTTATTCGTATGATAATCTTCATGGGCCTAATCTTCGGTCCAATGTTTGTTAATTCGGTCACCGGAGAAAAGGGTTGATCTTATATCAATAAACCATGCCCTTGGCCACAATTAATTAAATAGCTTATCTGATACGCAAAAAGGTATGGCTTGAGTAAAATTAAGCGAAGCCCCAGTGCACAATATATTGCACGATCCTCATTTGATTTCAAACCAATCCGTGTACAAAAATACTTATATAAAGACAAACAAATAATGATCTGATTGCTTTGCCTCAGTTACGATGCTCTATATTCCTTTTGTGTTCAAAAATTATTAATTTGTTATATATAACAAAATATTAATTTGTTATATATTATATTTTACAAAGATTTTTCCACATCAGCTATTATTTGTAAAAACATATTGTAATCATTCAGCAATCACAGCACAAAACTCATACTAAAAAAAAAAGAATAGATTTTTTTCGACTATTTCCCATTCGAATCTTGATTGGCTTCAGAACATCTAAAATATTGAATGACTTATATAAATCCGTTGTATTCGTTGATATTCCGTAATCAATATGTCTACATCATCTTTTTTTCTTTATTTTATTTATGATAATATTTAAGATAAAACAACGGCAAAAGTTCTAGGACACTACTTCATTGTTATCAGCATGTATGCATATACGAACATACCGAAGAGCTTTCCAAATATGATAGTTTTCTTTTCCTTTTCGTACCGCTACCCTTCTCTCAACGTTAAATACTTAATTTTGTGGAAAATCTTAAGTCTATTTAAAAATAATCTTATTTATTATGTTAAGTGTATGTTAATTAATATTTTTTAGGTATTTTCAACAATAAAAAATTACCAACGAAATCAATCGTCAAAAAGAATACCGGTAATAATTTGAAAAACTTTGTACCAATAATTCATAACGTTATTCCTTTATTTTCAGATATTTATTTAAAAGCAAAAGAGTGTTTTTTTTAACAAATGGTTTTTATTATTCTTATTTTCGTTATTATTTCATTTTTTTGGATAAATAAAACTAACATTGGTTGCATTGTTCTAATTCTCATTCAAAAAAATGAATGTAAAAATCTGATGCATTATTCATCTCACGTAGATAATTGGTATACAATTCTTTTTGTTTTATAATATATTCTCACATGAAATGTCAAAAACATATAAGGATGAATGTGCCATAGGTATTATTATGGTATCCAACAGATAAGCTTTTGTGAAAAACCTTTCGGAACAATAGAAAATTTTAAAATCTTTTTTACATTATAACATTGTTTTTTTATACGGTAAATTATCTGTAGAACAGTGAGAAAAATACTGATTTTCTTTCTTTTCGTGTCGAGAATGATTATAATTATCTTTACGCGAATTGCGTGCTAAGTGTGTGTTTTTTTGTTCGCAGGTACAGACATCCGATCGCTTTCATTAATCGCTCCTGGTCAAAAGTTGGACGCGGAAAGTAACGACAGCGCTCTTTCTGAAATCCTCTCACAATCAGAGAAAAACGGTCGAAAAGTGAACTTTAAGGAAGATAAATACGATCTAAGATCCTTCTTTGGCTTCACGGAATCCCCTCAGGGAATGAAAACAATTCTCTTAGATAATAAACAAAATGAATCACCAGACAATAAACGTTTCGATGATAAATTGGCGGAGCAACACGTCGCCATTCCAACGCAAGAGACAATATTTCCGCGTCACAATAAAGAAACAACTGACTTTATCGCTACATCGACGCCTACGACCGCAGTCGAACAACCCGAAGACGTAGACGACACTAAAAAAGACAACTTCGATAATAAAGCTAACACAGAAAATAATAATATTTTAGAACGACCACCTCCAAAATCTTCCCTCGAGAATGTCCACTCTTTTATTAATTTAAAAAATAGATCTAAGAAAAAAGACGACATTAAATACGACGCTGATTCTGATATTCTAAGTACAGATCCTCCGGAAGATGATATTGACAATATTTTGTATCCGGAAGAGGAGACAGTCAGTGAAATAACAGACGACGGCACGATTAAAATCCAAGGTCATGCGGATATTGTAACTCGATTCTTAAGGATAGTCGAGTCCCAGCACTTGCTGGGTGAGAATTGCACCGCAGGAACTGACCTTAATTTAGGGGAAGGGGTGGTTGATAGATACGCGCAAGAGAGATTCCGTGTGGAAGCCGACGTCGCAGTTAATAGGGCAAACATGCTCACGCGTCTGTGGAAGTACGCCGGGCCAGACGTTATGCACTCTGAGTATTTGCTGCACGCCAGTGTCTTTTCGATGGTAGAATTCGATGATGACATTTTCGCAGCGGGTAATTGCTACGACCAATATCAATACAAGGATTACCAACTATTTTGTCCATTCGCCTATCGCTTACCAGAAGGACCAATACTCGTTAAAGATTTAGCTGTGGAATATAAATACCTAAGTAATACTTCAGAGTGGTTTTATATTGCTAGAAAAAATGCTGAGAACGTTATCAAGAATTATAATCAATTCAGTAGAGGTAAGTTGATCAAATAATAAAAAAACCGTAATAATTAACGACACTTTCATTATCCAGTGTCATCAATTTTTAGACGTCCATATATTTCTTGCATATTTGGCATTACAGCTAATGCCAATGCGTCAAATATTTTTTAAGTTGAAATATCATACGAGAAAAACTCAATAAGAATTTATTGTAAGTCACTCGAGATAAACTCGAGGTAAATTGACATCACAAACACCCACGTCTTAGGTCTCAAATTTATATTTAAAAATCTAAATTTGACATCCACCTTACCGGGAATCGAACCCCGACCCATCTGGTTGGTAGAGCAAGCTCTAACTAGCTAGACCACAGCAATCGACGTGATATAATATTTCAAACATATGAATTTTCTTTTATCAAATATCAATATTTATATAAATAATTATGAACAATGTTGCCGGTGCTTTTGAATAATTTGACTGTCTAGTTGTATTATCTAATAATTGTTTTTTTACAATTCCGTTTCATTTCTATTCATACGTTATAATGTTCAACAAAATCTCAAAATGTTGTTAGTTGGGCGTAGGATAATTGTTATGTTTATTAATCTTTACAGAAAAGATACGACCAATTGAACAGCTTCTCTATAAATATGAGAACAAAGATTTATTTATTCATAGGAAAAATGAGGCTTATGAATCAACAAAAGATTTGTTAACGAAGGTATTAAATTATATATTTTTATCTTCTAAAAGCGAACCTTTTTTTTAATATTTACCAATAAAATATAATATTTTTTCGACCTTTGTGGTCTAGTTTGCGAGACTTTTGCCTTAGCATTTGTATGGCACTGGGTTCCAACCCCAGTAAGGTCAATGCAAATTTAGTTTTTTTTCAATTAAAACTTTAGATCTAAAACACGGGATTTGTGTTTTATCTCATAAAAATGCCCATGGAGTTTCCATAGAAAGCGCGATGGCATTAGCTGTAATGCAATCTTTTAAAAATGTATAAAATAAGCAATGCTACTAATAAAATTTGGAGGAAGCATATGGAATGTGATTTGCAAAACAATGCATATGGAGTTCCCGTGAACTTCTTATCTCTGTAGTGATCACGCCTTTCCGTCTGCAAACGATGGTAAGGGGATGCAATTTACAATTTTTCAAAAACTTTATCGATGAAGGAGACTAATAGAACCTTGAAGCTAGCGCGTCCTGGCACTTAAAGCTCCATAAATTTGGAGAAAAAATTGTTTTTTTTATCAGAATTAGGTTAATATATTTTATTATTTTTTTAATACTAAATAACTGATCTAAAAATTAACTTCGTTCAAGTTAAAGTTGCCGTGTAAAATTAAAAAACGTTTATTTTTAGCCCATTTTTGCGTTGTCAGTGAAACAAGCTCAAACTAAAGAAAAATAAAACATTTCCTGCAAAACATTTTTTATGACAAAACTACTTTTTCTATCTTTGCCTATGATTTTTCATTTTATTTTCGTTTGACTGGAGGATATTGCTCACCGAAGGATATCAAATAAGGGTAGAAAAATCTTGTTATAAAACTAAATATCAGCACCATCAATATATGATACAACCCTAAATATAAATTTATGATATCATCGTGTATATTTTATAAGTTTATTTAAACAGACTACAAACGTTTTATTGCTTTCCACAATGAGTTTATTACCAAAATTTGCAAATACTATATGTTAAACTAAAAAACGAATCATATTGATATGCTGAATTATTAAAAGTTTCGGCTAGATAATATCACTTTATTTATACCTATGTACATAGTAAGAAATTTGATTTATTGACGACATACTTGTTGTTTACTATATTTCCATTACATGTAGACTGATTTTTAATTTAAAGGTCAACATATTTGTTACTGATACTCTTAAAAACTTCAATCAATGGTATTTTTTAAAAAATCAGTTACTATTTACCACAATGCTTACTTCTAAGTGCGTATTCAAACTCAGTAACACTTATTGAAAGAAGTTTTAATACCTTTCAATAAGTGTGACTGAATTTGAATCGTTCAAATTATGTACACTCTCACATATTTTGTCACTAACGACCCGGGTTTCGCCTTTCGGCATCTTCAGGTGTTCAAGTGCACGGATGAACTTAAACTGACGCTTAGTAAATGAGTGCTTCGTGTTTATATAATAAATAAATGTATCACTGAGTCTAAAGCCATTGCTGGCGAAAAGGATAAGCTCATGGGAATGCCCAAAGATTTGAGTAGTGAGTAGTTTTAAGAATTATATTTATTTGTTTGTCGGCAAAGGTTTTATGATTATATTTATATAGGGTATAGAAGTGGAGATCTCGGTAGGTTTAATATTTCATTTATTTCATTCATTTATTCAGTGTGACTGAGTTAAATAAAACAGTAATGCAGCAAATCTTTTTTTAAAAAAAACATTTTGTATCTTCAACTCGTGGCGTAGAAAATATATTTGCATCAATTTTTTTTTTTATATATATTACCTATACTCAAATTTTTATAACTAGTTTTTTTCAAGCATTTTTAAAAGTAACGTACAAAAGTATAATAAATAATAAACATGAAGCGCTAATTTTCACACCGCTTATTTCTTAATAGTTTTTTTCGGTAGATCACTGTCCTTAGTCGTTGTCCACGGAAAGGCAGATTCTGCGGCTTGTAAAAGCATAACACAAAACTCATTTAATAGCAATAGGTACAGAAGAATATAAATGTTTCATTTATATTAATCAACGCCGTTGACTTCAGATTTGTTTTTGGATGGTATTGATAACAAACCTATTTTTTATATAATTTATTTATTTACCGGCTAGATAATTTTATGGTGTTTTGGTCAGGAGTTGTTAAAATTTTGGTAAGCTAAATGTGTTTATTAATTTTTAGCAAAACATTATTCTCGTAGAAGCTTCAATGTGTAACTGTTTTCAAAATATGCTCAAGTATTAATATTTGAAACTATTCATTTGTTATATTTTTAAGCCATCACTGTTGTCATTCTAATGCAGACGTATTATATTTGTGTCAAAAATATTTTACTGATAAAGTGAATATTAATTTAATGATAAAAATAATAAAAGATTTTTAGTACTTTTTCCACTTAAAATTTATTTGATCAGGACCAGTTTCGCTCTTCGCGAGCATTATCAACTGATTATCAACTCACTAAAGTTAATAACTTACTTTAGTAATGTAGTTTCATTTTGTTTAAAAATTTCCCAAATTTTAATTGTGTTTATAATTGACATCATTTGCCACTTATATTTGATGATTTTTTTAATTGTATGTTATAGGTGTTAAGCATTTTAATTTTGTGTAATTATAATGTTATTTGTAAATCCTTTTCATTGTTAGTAGTTGCTTACACCTTTTTACTTCAATTTAACTTGTATAAATAGCACTGTTTAATTTATTTTTCTTATCAGTTGATAATGCTCGCGAGGAGCGAAACCGGTCCTGATCAAATAAATTTTAAGTGGAAAAAGTACTAATTTTTTTTTATTATTTTTATTATAATGCCATTCCACCAAGTATTGACAGTGAACACCTTAAAAGTGATTAATTTAATGGTCAACATAATATTTTCGTAAATAAGCTGTTTTTGTGTTTTTCTTCATTTTACGTGAAAAAAACTGGTGATTATTGAGTTGTTTATTTGTATTTCTATTGATGCCAAAACCCCTATTATATACACAAACATATTTAACATTAAGAGATCAAACCAGTTTGCTTAACTGAATGCTATTACGCACGTTTCCATTTCGACTATTATTTCAGCTAGGGTGAGAGTGTAGAAACCCTCAAAAGGTCACGGATCGTTTTGCGTGAAAATTAATGAAGCAAATATTTACCTTGATTTTATTTTCATTTTGTGGAAATGCAAAACTTTTAAGAAGTGTTTTTATTCTAGAATGTTGTAATTTTTCCGGCTTATCACATTTACAAGACTTGCAAATCCCATTTCCACGAAAACACCGAAAATTAGTAAAATTAAAATGCCTGTATTATGCAAAATGATATTCTGTTGAGTTTTCAAGAGGTTGTAAATGTAAATTGTTGATTTTAAAAGGCTGCAAACCAGGGCTTTCTCAGAAGCAAAATGTCAACTTTGAAATTGCTCCACGAGAACAACAAAAATAACTTTTTTTATTCTTCTAATCAAATTTAATAAACACACAACGCATATCTATAATTCTGATTAACAGAAACTGCAAGTGCTTAATAATTTCAAATATGTTTTACTATTTAATTACCTCATTCAATCAATGTTGAGACATTTGTAACGATGCATTATGTTTTTATTTTTACTCTATACAAATCAAATATTAAAAAAATATAGCAGATTTTATATGCCAGATTAAAATATACATTCATATACTCAGTGCTTTTTTTTAAAGAAAAAAGGTGCCGGAACGCACTTTTTTCGAGCATTTTCGAAGGTATATTATTTATTATATATTCGAATATCATTTTGATAGAATTAAAGGCGGCTTTTCATATAATGCATAGAAAATAAAACAAAATATACATATTTTTATATTTATTTTAGAAATTTCAAATGAAAATTAAACAAAAAACATTACATACATTATGTAACATAACATTAAAAAATTATGTAATTTATTAAAAACGCTATCCAAAATTACATTCCAATTACAATGATTTCCACAGTTTTTCCCAATTTTCTTCAGGTAAATGGTCCATATTTCTTTTTTTTGTGTTGGTGCCTGTGGCCGAATGTCTTCCTCTTAGTAACCATTGATCAACGTATTTTGAAGGATCAAAAAGTAACAAAGGTGGTCCGACGAGTTTAATAAACAAAAGCGACGAAACTGTTTTGGTCATCAACGAAGCTCTCATTGGGCTGATAATTAAATTCATTTGTGAAAACCCATTCAGTTGTAAAAATGGGAATAGAATTCAGTGCATAAATTAAACGAAGAAGTTTTTCCGGATATTTCTTTTCGAGAATATATTGGCGAAATCCACGGATCATTTCTCGTTCGTCCAATTGTAATCTGATTGAAATTTTTCTAATTTCTATTTCTCCAAATGTCAACTGATTATCAATATTTTCAGGCCAATATTTTTATCGAGTCCTCGAGCTGAGAGTGCAAATTCCACATCTTCTTTATTTGGCATCCTCTCTTTTATTGACTCTTTCAGCGTGGAAAAAAAAATCGGGTCAATAGGATTATTATTTTTCGAAACTTTATTGTGAAGTGTAATTCCACGAAAACGCAGAACGCCTACAGCAGTTGCAGCACATTTGTAATACGGTCCAAAACTATGTTTTCTTTCTTCAAAAATTTGAACCAGGGCATATATTTTTTGATTTGCAA
Source organism: Himalopsyche anomala (assembly GCA_031772345.1). NCBI lineage: Eukaryota > Metazoa > Arthropoda > Insecta > Trichoptera > Rhyacophilidae > Himalopsyche > Himalopsyche anomala. The sequence continues at coordinate 18,342,301 of CM062821.1, read as the reverse complement.
TGTAAAGTGTAACATTGCAATCTTGTAAATCTTAACTTTATTCTGATAATTCCTGGAGAGCATCATTCATCAATCCAAGATCCAATAAGAAGGTACTAGATGTTAAAATTCTCCTAAGGCCTTCGTATGTACACTTATCATTTTTGTCTCTTGTTGGATCGTTAATCGCGTCTTGAAAATGACGCACAAGAGATTCATAATTTTTCCATACAGCTGAAACTGAGCAAAAACTAGATTCCACCCAACGGGTACTCAAAACTCTTCCAATTTTCAGCATTTTAACGCCTAGTGATTCTGCACATAAATCCAATTCTCGATTATTTTTCGGTGACGCATGGTATAAAACATAAAGTTTATCAATAAATGATTTGAATCTATTAATTGAAGATATTTCCTTCAGAACATCACTTACTGATAATTCTAATCTAAGATTATCACAATGCCATACTATTATTGAGGGATTTTTTTAAATCAACGAAAGAAACGAATGTTTTAAAATAGAAAAAAAAAATTACGAACATTTATTAAGATTTCGAGAAAAAAAGGTGCCGGAAAGCCGTTCCACCGCGTTACAGGGTAAAAAAAGCCCTGCTTATACTAGATAGTAAAATTTACTTTTAATTGTAGTTCTTTTGTCACTTTCATTTTGATATGTTCCTAAATTCACCGAAAAAAAATCTTATACACTTTTCAATGCTGGTCATTAAATTTTATATTATATGTTGAAAAATGTTTATTCACTAATGACTCTAGCAAAAAGTTATATTTCGTTGGCTTTAGTAAAATTTTAGAAAAAAATCCATCGAAATATTCATTTGTATTGGAACATCCAACTCATCCAAACCACAAATTCTGTCCTACCTTTATCATTTTATTCATATTCTTTATTTTTGTAAAAAAAAAAATGAAACGCCTGAATAACAATCAATTCTTTTTAAACTCCTTCACTTGCGATAAGTCTCATTGAAGTTAAGTATTGTCCTCATTGGGAATGGACTTGATAAAAACATTAAAAATCTTCATAATTATTTTTTTAATGTCAACTAACTAATTTATAAATTTAAAAAGAAATCTCGCTGACCATGATTACCATTGTTTGACTTTAACTACCAGTATTCATATACTGGATTTTATTCTCTGATTTGTGATAAAGAAACCTTTGTTTTATAGTTGAAACATACCACGATATGTTACTGATGTAATCATGCACCAGAATTATCCCCTTCTGTGTATTTATTTGTTTTATACCTGGTGAAGTCAATTATTGTTCCGACGGCTTACAACTCACCATGAAATATAGAGCTATTTTTTTTTTAATAGTTATATAAAAAAAAAAATTGTTGTACAATGTCAAAGTCGTTGCACTTTCACCTGTATAAATATAGATTTTGTGAGAATAGAGACTAATGTTTTCCTAATGCACTCACGTTAAAGGGATATCATCCTCTGTAGAGGTTAGACAATAATTTATTTCCTACATTTTCAGTAAAAAGGTTCTTCCTCTGACTTTCTTTGTAATAAATCCTACTTAAAAGAAAAATAACACTCGTGCCAAACCACCTCACATTTTTTATGAAAAAATAAAATGTACATATTTTGTTTTAATGTTTTATATATTACACAATTTCTGAGTATTATCAGTAATTTTTAGTATTTTATAAAATCGAAATATTGCATTTAAGTGGTATCAAAATTATAGTACATATTTTTTTTTAACATTTATCGGAACTTTCAATAGAATAACACATACATATTATTTTGTTCTAGACCATACAATGTACAATATAGATTTAGTTCGTTTTTTTATAATATAGTTACAACACCCGACAACAAAATACATTTTTTCTTGATTCACAATGAATTTAGAATATATAAAAAACTTACAATGAATTTACAACTTTATATCCAAATAAGTATTACTTCTTGCATAATAAACAGTCATCATACTTTTGCTTATATAATCTTGAACTAGAGTGTAAAATTTTAAGTTAGCTTCGTTTCACATGTACGTAATTTTAAAAAGTAAATCCAGTTGTCATCAAAAACTACCGTTCGAAATATTTTTCTCTGGGTCGGCATATTGAGAATAGACTTCTTCACTATCACAACTATTTTGAGTCTTGCTTTCCAATAATCGTACAGCTGGAAGCAGGAGTGGGGTGGGAGGGGTTCGGAGGGGCTTGTTTAAGCCCTTGTTAAATTATGAAGAAAAAAACAATATTGTATGATAAAATAAGTACTCAACTGCAATATCTGACATAAATACGACAGTTTTAGTATACGTTTGAAACATAAAATAAGAGCAAAAAGATTAGTTCATATTTCTGTGCCAGTCTCGGAACTCTTCACTCTTGCAATCTAAGGTAGATAAGTATATTTTCAGCAGTTGATACTGCGCATTGTTAAATAATATAAGTATTCAAATGACCATTTGATTGCTCTAATATTTATTTCTTATGAATTTATTAGAGTTACAAAAGAATCAACACCTTCCTCAGAACACCGAGAAAAGTTTTGAGATTAAGCGAGCCCTTGTGAACGTATTGACTACCCGCCGCTACCTGAAAGTGTTCAAGGTTTTCAAATATTTTATGCTAATAAGCAACATGATTTTATAATTATACTAAAAGTATATTCAATAACTGTCACTATACCCTTAACCAGCAACAAAAGCAACCGGGGACTGTATGATCAATCAATGATTTAAATATGATTTAAATATTTAAATAGACTAAATATATTTTTATTGACATTAATTCCAAAGTTTACAAATGTTCATGTCACCGTAACATTTTTGAATTTTGAGATTTTTATGAATAAAACAATTCTGCCAGAAACATATATATTAATATTTTCATTTTGTTCATATTGTCACTTATTTTGTAGCTAAATATTGAATTTATTTTTGCCAAGATTTCAAGCTTGATGACATAAATGTTTTAACGCAATATATGATAAATCAAAAATATTTCTTCAACTATTTATATAGCTTGTTTTATTTGTGAATATTAAATTTATACAATTTTTGGGTTCATATAATTACCATTGCTTCCAGCAGATGTTCATTGTGTGCATCGTTATTACTCAAAGATTGCATCTATTTCTTTCTGTAGCCGAAACAAAAGAATATATCCGCTTGACCTAATTAGAACAAGGATACCAACTTCACCTTTTGTGTACGTTAAACACAGAAGATAATGAAACTATATAAGATATTCTTGTGAACTTTTAAAGAATGAACAGTTCGCGTTGTTATATTATTTCACTGTGTTTTTTCAATGAGAGAGGAAAACATTTTCACCCTATCACATTCCGTCTTTTTCGGTTAAAATAAAATGTATCGTGAATTTTTTTTACGTTACAAATTTTATTATAAAGGTTTACCTTCAAGGTAACAAACAGTTAGTGTAGTGTAACTTTTATCTTACTACAATGTAACAGCTTTAAAAAAATAAACATCGAATTTCATTAGTTTGACGCTTTCTTGATATTAAATTTTCTTTTGCTATTTATTTTTTATTATATTAGGAATACCCAGCATTATTGTCTTATTTTATTAATGAAACTCAATCTCAATTTTTAAGTGTTATTTATAAAAACGTATTCATATAAAGTTGTTTCTATTATCATTTATTTATGACATTCTAACGTCTATTTTTTTAACCATAAATTCCTTTTTTATAAAATTCCAGTGGTTTTGCATCAATATACCCGGAACAGGTCGACTTTATTTCGTCTGTTCTTTTATTTTTTTGTCATTCAAAGGTTTTTTCATATAAAAAAACAGATGGTAATCCGAAGGTACCAGATCCGGTAAATAATGTGAATGCAACAGTGTCCCTACTGAGATCGTTAATTTTTTGTAGCGCTAACTAAAACATCCAATCCCGAACAATTTTTCTGATCCTAGGATTTCAAAATTAGATTTTCACAATCTCGGGATTGATCATTAGGTGAGTTTTTATGATTTTAATTGTATACTCTTATAGATACGTACCGTTATACGCCATGCAAATGAAGCCCGCTTTAAAAAGATTTGATTTTATTTCTGTGGTGTCGTATTGAAAAACAATACAAAAGGAATTTATGAAATTGATATTATAATGATTAGAAACTTATATTTGCTTTTTGCGCTGGATAGAAATAGTTTTAGTATTTACACATTTATATCGGTAGATTTTCTAAATAAAAACTGACTATTCGACACATTGCATTTTTTTTAGTGATATTATCCAGATATTCTCTCGTTTTAATTTAAAACAATGACTGTTTATTGTATTTATAAGTACATATGTATAAAAGGCTCTAATTTCAGATAACTTTTACGATAATTTTAACGACGTGAAAATATTTTTTTAATGGTATAACAACCAAAACTTTCTTAAATTAACAATGTTAAATTATTAACTCTACAATCATAAATCAACACCAATATTTTATTGTATCAAGAAATCAAAAATTTATAATACCATTTTAAGATATAAGTAAAGAAATATATCTTAGGCTGCCAAATTTACTCAGGATATTTTAACTCTTGTATTGACTTATTATATTAGCCTCTTCTCGGTGAAACGTTTCCTCAACTCGCAAATAAATCCACCAAATTAGCTAAAATTCAATTTTCTCGATAAACTTTAGCATTGCGTCAATATTAGTATAAGACTTAAATGAATTATTTGTGAAAATCTCCGATATGAAAAAGTCAACCTAAAAACATCATAATCGGCATTCAGAGTCACATTTAAATATGTGTATTCTTTGACTTTTTTTGAAAAAAAAATCTGCTGTCTTCCCAGGTAACCTTTTTTTTTATTGTATTTATATAAAACTGCGCCTCTTAAATGCCTCAAATGATCGTTCACAACCGGTCTTGATCTTCATAAATAAATTGGAATTAGTATAAAATGGTGTTTAATTTTTTAAAATAATATCTTTCCACCAAGTATTGATAATGAACGCCTTAAAAGTATTTAAATGATTTATTGAGTGCTTAATTTTTTATAAAGCATTTAAAGGAAAGCAATTAATTACTAGATATTTCAATAATAAAATATAGCACAAAAAATACTGAATTCAAAATTCTACACACAATATTCAAGAAATCTTGGGAATATATTTAGGAATAAGTTTTAAGCTCTTATACGTTCAATATTTACTACAATCAATTTTGTTTGTTTTACCGCTGTGTAATAAATGGCATCCTTTTATATATTTGCAAGATGAAATAAAATTATGACGCAACAAACCGTTTTTGAAATTTCATTTATCAGATTTTATTTTAAAAAATGTGGAGTCAGTTGATAACGCCGAGATCATTCAAGAGTATCCAAATAAAATGTTTTTATGAAGCGACGCACCTTGGAATGAATTTTATGATAAAACGTGATTGAAAAAGTTGACAAAAGTCTGATAATAAATACCAAAATTGTACCATTGAACATTACGCCGACCGTTTTTCAAGCATCGACAAAAAGATGCTTCCACGAATATTTTATCTCGAATGTACTTTTAGAGTACAAAAAAAACAAAATATTGAATTATACTAGCGTAACAAATTGTCTCCAGTTATTTCTTATAGCAGTGTGGTTAGCATATTTTCATACAGCGAGGCGAAAATTTTCATATTTCTCTCTATACAATTCTCTCATGGCTGAAAATAAAAACTTCCTTTAATGGTTATTTAATAGTCTGAATTCCTGTACCATTTATTATCATAATAAACTCTTCTTTTTATTAAATTTAGAAATATACAGCTCATTAAATTTAATTTTATTTATTTGCTCGTTTCAAAACTTTTAATAATAAAGACTCTTCCTTATCATTCAGGAATTACAAAGTTTACATGTGTTTGTATATAATATTTATATGTCAAGTAATATTTATAAAGTAATGCAAATAGCATAAATATTATTATATTATTGATTTAGAAGTTATATTTGTTCTGTGGTTTAAGTAAAAAAAAATATTTTAAACATGATTTATTTATGCGCAAAATATTTGTTTGCGATTCAAGAATGGATTATTTTTAAAATAAATTTCAGAATACATTTACGTTCAACTTAAATGGTGGTTATTAGGCTTGAGCAGATCAATTCTTGCAAATTATTATTATTTTCCATCAATTTAACAACTTCAAGAAAGCTGAAAAGCGATTATACTTACTTATGTTTGTAGTACTTGATCAAGTTTCTCTTTTTAATAGATGGTACCTTGTCAAAAAATTGTATACGAGTTTGATATTATTAAATTTCATCTTCCTCAAAAATTACAAAATTTAAATATTAAAGTGCTTTTAGAGTTTTAAAGAATAGCGTTAGCAATAAAATATAAATAAATGTTTTATTCTTAGATATTTTCCATTTAAATCACTTGCATATTTTATAACTTACTCGATAAAAAGAAAGTTGTACATTTAACACATTACTCATTAATACATTTATCATGACTTAACATTAAAGCTCAAAAATATACATAAATATTATCAAAAAGAATTACTTTTATATTGCATATTAATCGATAAGCTAAAAATAATCCAACATTTGTCCACTTTAATATCAAAAAGGGTATATTACAAAATCAAAAGAATTCTAGTTGCATTCGTGTCTTTTTCATCTTTGTCATTTTCACCCTTGATGCTGGTTCGTTAAAATACTTTTTACTATCAAAATGAAAATTTCGACCAACCAAAAACCTCCAACGCTTAATTACAGTTTTGAAACATTTAATTTGACTGTACTTTATCTGACCATAACGTAAAAGATTCGCCTCTAATTTTAATTAACCGACATTTGCTCAGTTGAGTGCCAATCATAATAAAGTTGCACTTTAAATTCCGTACTCATATCCTAACCTTATCTTAAAGCCGTCGTTAACTTCCAGTCTGCGGTAAGTTAGAGACCAACAGGTCAGGCCGATCATCTCAGTTGACGTTGTTCTCTTTTAACCCTTTCCTTGATATTATTAAGTTATGAAATTTTCCGGCTTGTGAACTACGGATAATGGAATAGCTTATGTATGCCTGTAAGCAATTTTATCAGTATATAATACATTAGGTATGTCGAAACAAAAACAAATATTTGACCATTTAAACCAGGGGTGTGAAACCTTTTCTTATCTAAAGGCCGCATTCATTTTTCTGATTCGACATAAGGCCGCAGTCAACATTGACTAGGGAATGTTTAGCCGGAAAAAAATTCATGCCAATTTCTAAAGCCCAGAAATTTGCGGATTTACAAAAATTGTCAGCGTGGGACTTTTTTTAGGTCTTGCAAGGATTTTGACATCGAAAATCCCAAGAATTTACGGATTTGCCTAAATTGGCAGCGTGGCTCCTTTTTTTTAGGTCTTCCAGGAATTTTCAAATTACGAAAGGCCGCAGGTTCCCCACGCCTGATCTAAGCTCTTTGTATGATTAAAAAAAAAGTAGAACATTGCACATTTTCATACTTCAAAGTTATAAGAAGTATAACAATTTTACAAATACATCCTCATGTCCCTGGCACAAGCATGTTTATTTATTGACATTTTACAGGCTATAGGGCGCATGAACTTTTATTAAAAAGATCAAATTATATTTGAAGTTTGTACGTATTTCAATTGTTTTTTTGCATTATAAGGGGATTGGCTTCGCTCACCGTAATTTTTTTTCAACCAATCTTGCTCACTGAGCTATTCAAATACTATTATATTATGATTTACAACAGATTAAAAGCAAGACCTAACAACAAAAATGTGTGTTTTGAGTTAAGCTAAGTTTCGGCAATGCCATACTCATATGCATTAGTAAAACAAAGCTACATTCAGTGCACATAAATCCAAAATACTGTTGGGTATATTAACGAAATTATAACGTTAGAGGCACAAAGGTCACTTGTTATACTTTAGTGAACTTAAAACTAAGGATTTTTAGATAGGCTTTTGTGATGCTAAGCCCTCGATTTTGTTGCATTTCTGTTTATAAATGCCTATACGCAAAGAGTTGACATCTAACACAAAAGTAATATTTAAAAAAAAAAAAAAACATTGATTGTTAATTGCTGCTCGACAAATAAAAAAATATATTAGGGTATTAGTGAGAACGGTTTGAGTAAAAAAATTGACAACAAACTCAAACGCAACTAATGAGTACGTCGTTAAAATCTAGTAGCTCTTTACGGCTTTGTCAATTATGGTCAGTAGCAAATTAAAGCTACGCAGGATAAAACAATTAGAGTCAGTATGTTAATGTACTACACGTTAGTAAAGAGAAACAGTTATAATCACCGTACTACTAGTATTGTATTCATTACCCATATTGAGTATTTAAATAAAAATATTTACCAACGAAATTGCAATCACCTATAATAGATAAACGCTCATCAAAATTCAATCATCATACATACTATGGTACAAATTAATATACATTCAATATTTCAACATTTGCTTACCAAAACGAATTGCGAATTTCGTGTTATTCTATGAATATATTGATCAGACAAAATTCTTTTCAAGTATTCATATCACTTTACATTTATATCCAATGAAATAATATAATATAATTATTTCATTTTTATATTGCTATATAATTTATGGTGAGCATTGAAATGTCTAAAAAATCATAAACCTCTATTCATTATTCATTGGCATAATAACTTCAAGATAATTTTTCAAATGTTAAATTAAAAATGAAAAGTTTTCCGGTGAAATAGAAATAATAATGTAAATCTTGAGTTCCTTTCCGTATTCATCAGCATTTTTAAAAGCAAACTTTTTTTAATTTACATTTTAATTTCGTAAAAAAAATTAAGTCAATTTAATCTTTCCTTCTATTACTGAATTTCAAATTAATACGGAATTGCTGAATAATCAAATCATTCTAAATGTTGCATTCAAGCAGCGTTTTGCAGTCGACACTCAAGACCATTGTAAGCAAAACTTTCTCAAAACTTTTACTTTCACAAATGCGGAGCAGAGCTCACAACGAGTTATTATTTAAGTTTCAATTATAAAACTTAATCTAGGTCCGTCTGATAGAAGTCTTTAATTAGCTAAACTTTTCATATAAATTTGCTCTTCAGTTAATTATTACACGAAGCACATAATATTTTTTTCACGTTAACCAATATTACGTTATCATACACACTTTTAATGTTACTTAGAAAACTTAACACCTAATTAACGTGTGAAAACTTTTATATTACTAAGTTACTGCTCGTCAAAACAATTTATGAGTTGTGATAACAAAGAGTATCTTATGTTATTAAATGTTTTTTCCATAGATTTATTTATTTACATCTGGACGAAAATTTTTCAAACATTGTATTAATATAACTTTATCTCTAGCATCCAAATTCATCCACATTTCACACTTGATATTGATTGTACTTTAACAAATGTTCATTATTGGTCATAGTTCAGTTGTTATATCTACGGGTTCAAATACTAGTAAAAACGCTATCATACAATATTTTTTCTATGCACTTATTGGTTTATGTTCGAATGCATTATTGTCTGTGATGTGTGAATTTTTTCCTTCACATCTGATTAGAATGAGCGGTAGGGAAGCAATTCGTTCTGCCTTAGTCCCGTTCTTCTATCCGTATTTTTTTTTTCAAAAAGGAGGTTAAGTAACTGAATAATAAATAATTCTCATTAAACAACTTGTGTTGTGATAATCACTAAAAGAAGTACATATTATGATATACATTTACAACAGACTAATAAAAAAATATTCATTGATGTCAATTATAATATACTATTACTATTTTTTTTAAATTGCGTTGTCGAAAAACTCCACTATACTAAGACAACCAAAAAATATACTTAAATTATGTCAAAAAAGTTTATTTCAAGATTACGCTTCATGTCTTTACATAATATAATAGTAATATTTCTAAAAATGGCGTTAAGTCAGATAATTTATTATTTTTACCTCGATGTTTCTATTTTTTTAATATAAAAACACATTATTGGAGACTAGAAAATTTTTGGACGACTATATTTTTAAAACGAGTAATAAAACCGTGGTCGAATACATACGTGTGAGACATGATTAGTAATCCAGGATATCACTGTGATGTTCGAAGGTATATTGTATTTTTTCGTTATTACATTAATTAAATTATTAGAAACAACAAATTCGCTATTAAATTTTTTAAAATATTATTTCTGCGTGAATAAGACATTCAACTTTTTTTTCGTGATATCATATTATGAATCTCATTTGCAATTGAAAACAAACATTGATTAAATTACCATGATTCGTTTTGACTGATGATATCGCACGCTTATATAATATTTATCTAATTTAAATTGTATTCATAGAGCTTTCAATTTCAAGAAAATAACCAAATCTTTTTATACTGCTTAAGATGCTGTGAAGGAAGTATGCACACACAACTAGTTCACAATAATTGGTGTACTAGAGCATATTTTCTCAACCTTTTTGGGCATTGGGCTTTTTTTGTGTCTCATATTTTTCCGTGGCCTTCATGCCTATTTTCTATATAAGCGTAAAGGTTTTATAAGACTTGGGGATACAAATATTTCGGGATTGATGACTGGGAAAAAAAGTGAGAAATTGAAAAATTCCAAATTATTTTTTTATTCTTTTAAAACTGCCCTGTGGTTCTTCAAAAAATATTTATTCTTTATGGTCCCTTTAGAAAACACTGTGGCCTCCAGGGGCTACTTAGCTTCTGATTAATAAACCACGTACTAGAGAAGTAAATTAACTTTAATTATATATGAAAATGATTCACGAAACCTTTCATTTTATATGTTATTATTATCATTTTAATAACTTTTTCAATATCACAAGTCAATCAAATGTTTTCTAATATTGGTTTAGTTAGAATTCAGTGTTATAATGGAACCAATATGTGGAGATGAACGTGAACTTGACAATCTGTAGGCAAAACCTGAAACTAGTGCCAAAGCATTTAATTAAAAAGTAAATAACAATTAGAATATGATATACAAACAAATACATTCATTGTACTAATTCCACTTTTATTTTAAATTTTATTAGTTTAATTTTTTGAATATAGTTCCTTTACACTTTATACCACCAACTGTTAAACAGTAAAACACCCTTAAAGTGATAAAATAAGGATTTATTGAATGCAAAAAAAAACAGTAAAATATATTTGTTTCTATCAAACATAATAAAATGAAATGTAAAAAAATATCCAAGTATTAAATTTCGAAAATATTTGACGAAAATTTATTTAATTTGTTCGTAATTAAATTGAACATATACATAAACAAAACAATAATTAAGCAAGACTACCGCTTCAGGAATTTCGTGTACCTCCTTTTTGGTACGGTTATTACATACATCATCCTTTGGCTTTGAAATCGACTCCGAAATTAGGCATAACTTATGTTACCAGTAGGGCGTGAGTAATTGCCACATGGGCGGAATTACTTTCAGTCCACGTATTTTGCTGAATTTTCGTTCACTCTCTAAAAATATGTACTTATTTTTTTATTTTTTTATTCATACATTAATACTCATGAAGACACTTAGTATTTATTAACAATGCATTTGTGTCACATACATAAATGATTTCTCAATAGTCATAACTCATAATTAGTATGAGTAAAATTCATCATATTCAAAAAAATGTAATTCAAATAGAAGAATACCTAGTTTTATAACCCATGTCTGCTCTAAATGTTCAGCATATGGACCCATTAAGAAGTATTTCAACCATACTTTTTTACAAAAACTGGATGTAAATCAATCGCTCAACTTTTCACTTTGGAGCAGCCAAATAAAGAATAATTAAGTGTGGTAATTGTATTTAGTTAGTAGCTTTCTTTGGATCCTGATTCATGATCAGATAGACAGTGGTGAGACGTTTTATTAACTTAATAAATACTCATTCATTCATTTATTTTAGGGTGTTCACTGTCAATACTTGGTTGAAAGGTATTATATTAATAAAAATCACAATATTTCTTTATAGTTTATAAATTAAGTGGATATATATTACAAAGGAACATTGTGTTTTTTTCTTAAATACTCATTCCATTGTATATATGTAGGTACATATTTCAATGTTTAGGATTATCCATTCTGGGATTTGATCCCATAACCACTCAGCTAAGAAGCGTTTACAACTTGGTTATTTAATCATTATTAATAACGTACTGAACATAAAAATAAGTGTAGCGTATCAACTATTATGAATATATGTTTTCTTCGTTCTTCATCAGTTAGCAAATAGGTACATGGTATTTAAAACTTTGTTAATTTAGCCGAAACCAAAACATGAAGGCAACTCCTTGATCTTGTTAAACTTAAGATGCGTGAATGGAGCGCAAGTCAAAGGGGTTGTGTATATTATGTTTACGCGACATAAACATACGCATGTATTTTCCCTAGAATAATATCAATTAAGAGTATTTTTTGCATTAAAACATTCACAAAAGTATGTCTATCAGTATTTGCAAATTTTGTATAAATAAGTACTAATGTATACATTTTTTTAAATACTGAAACGTCCAGATTAATACAAATTTTGATTATCTCATCAAATAGAATAATACAGAGCTTAATAAAAGTCCACGAGAAGATGCAAGACGTTTTTCTTTGTGATTTTTTTATTTTTTACTTTAGCAAACTTTTCCCACTTATTTTAAAATAAAGAGCCTTTCCTATAAAATAAATATTATTTATTTATATGCTGGGAGGATTTCAAATTTTATAACATAATTTTAAGCGAGACATTTTTGTGTTTTTTTATTAAATAAAATATATGTTTGAACTAAAAAGTTTGATTTTCCTGATTCAATTCTCGGCTGGGTAAAATTAAAATTGTGGTTTTTAGTATCGCCAAATCTAGTAAATTCGCAAACAGTCAATTTTCATCAGTCTTACTGGCGTTGTATGAGAGAGTTCAAGTGTCACACGAAAGACAAGAAAAAAATATAGAATATTTACTAAATATTTCAAAAAATATATTTATTAAATATTATTGATTTTTGGTTTCCTAAGACTTTTAAGCAAAAATACATTAGACAAAATATTTGATAATCATTTTAGACAAAATACAAAATTGGCTGCTCAAATGCTACTGAAAATTATTAATCATCACTTCAAAGTTTGTATACTGTATTATAAATTAATAAGCTCACTTAATATATTTACAAAAGAGCTTACCGTCGTTAAAACATAAGTAGGAAATCCATTAATGTTCAATCATATTTTTTACTCAAAATTGCTTCAGAAACACACCTCTTTTGTATTTAACAATTTTGCCTTCAAAATAATTTGTGTTTGATTAAACGAAGTATTGTAAGTTGTGTTTAAAATACTTTATGAAAAACAATAGTTTTATTATCAGGAAAAAACAAATATATTTAACAGTTATCTAAAAAAAAACAACCAGCCATACTTTTAGATCGAGAAATGGGAAAAGAATTTACAATAGAATTATCCGTTGACTCTAGTCCGTACAGTAATTATTCAAAGATTTGCAAAGTAATAGGGTAAAAATAGCAACGTGTTTAGTTCTACAGTTTTTTATATTTATTAGTTGATAGCTATTTCGGCTTTCGCCATTGTCATAATTATGATTTAACTTACATTTTTCTCAGTTATATATACTGGCTCCGAAGAGACACACTGCATCATGTTATTCACTCTAACATCCTAATTCAAATTACAATTATAATATTACACTTATTAAATATGACTAGTGTTTCGAAGAACGATAAGCAATGAGGATAAATTACACTGATATTTATTATTAATTTAATTTATTAAGCTATTTTACCCTATCATAATGGATTTTTACCAAGTAAATGCCAAGTCAATAAATAAATTTGCAAAGTAATATTATAGTAGAATTATACATCTATAGACCAAGCCACCTGTTTTAATTTACAAAAAAACTTTTTCCAAAAAATGATCAAAAACTTCATCCAGTGAAAAACTTTAAAGTGTCTCTCGAATCACCGGAAAGATTGAAAGAAAAAAAACAATATGTGTTCTTACAAAACGCTGTCTTTCCAAAACAAGTGCTTGAATAACCATAGCCATTAAGTTCATTGTGTCTGGAACACTCCCGTATAAAATTCCCTTGAGTTCGCTATGGGAGGCATTTGTATGCTACGCCAAGCTTGGCAAAGAAGCCTGCGCACCTGGCGACAGCGTCAGCGTTGTAGTTCGTAGAAAGCTAGCGTCCTCAGATTGTTCGACGTCGAAACGCTTCTGTTTCATATTGTTTTGCGGTGCGCTTCCGTTGCTTAAACAACCGACTCTTCGTCACGGACAATTTGATGCGCACGCATTTTCCGAAACCTTCAGTATTTTTTTTCCAGTACATTTTACATGGAACATTTTCACTTTCCATTGTCTGTAATAAATCATGCTTATCAACGCTTCAGTGAGTAATTTTATAAAAGTTTCTCTTTTAATAAGAGTATTTTTGTGGCAGCCTCAATGATAACTTTTTTCTGTATGAAAATTAATTGTATATAGACACAATAAAAATATATTTATATTGATTATTTTCATACAATTTAAATTTAGCATAGTCAAGGAACAAAAATTTATTAAAAGTATAAATTAAACATTACATAATATGATATCGCTCGACTACTATATTTAACTTATGATATCCACGTCAAAAGCTATGAAAGAGCTCATATCATTTAAAATTTATTAAAGCCTAATCGAGAGAGAAATATAAAATATATTTAATACCTTCATATCGAAAGTTCATGCGTAATTCAAATATTTTTCCGATTTCCGATTCAAAACACTAAATAAATCATAAAATATTAAAGCTTCAACTCTGGAATCCTATCAAAAGTTACGAGCGAAAAAAATGTACATGTTTATAGCTATGAAAATTTTATTTTCTCTTCCTTCCTGCCTATTTTGCCGTTCAAATTTTCCACAATCGAAGAAAAGCCTCTTATGACAGGCTTTTAAGAAAATTGCATTCCTATAAAATGGTCTCCAAAGGTTCCGCCCATGCTCAATCAGTTGGTTATTTTGATAGGCAACGAAAATATTTTTTCAATCATTTATCATAGAAAATATATTTTACCTTGTGAATAAATGAATTTTATTTACCTTACAAATACAATCTTTGGTAGAGCGTACATTATTCTCTTTTAAAACTCTGATAACAGTTTAATGTTTTATAATTGTTTAGTTTTTTATCCATGACCACTCTCAATATGGTCTTCTAATCGAGGTATTTCAACATGAGTTTTTTACGAGAACTGTTCGATACTCAGTCGCTCGACCTTTCTTTTTCAGAGAGCGTAGTAGGGATAGTAGAATAAGACTAGGACAAGATTATTGGTTTACAAAACGCTCTCGTTATGCTCAGTTATTGAAGGATCGGAAGGGTGGAATGGAATTTTTAGAAATCACAAACACCAATGCCTAAGGACAGAAATCGATAAATCAATCGAAAAAAAAATTTGAGTACTTAATGAAAACACATATACTTGTAGTAAAAAAAAATAATAATTATTTTTAATTATTATTCTAGCATAAAAAATCATACTCATTCAAATAAGCTAGCATAATATTTCTTATTTACTGAATAAATTCACAACAATCGTTGTTTTGCTTTCAATTTCCGTAGCTAAGGTTTACTGTAGTAATTTTACCGGAAACATTTTTTCGGGTAATATCCTAAAAGTTTATTTTCTTTTGTTACAATAAACCGTGATCATTCCAAGCGAAGCAAAAAAAATAATCTTTTTAAGAGGATCGAAGAATACTTAAAACTCAATGAGCCAGCGCTTACATATTACATAATATATCATCAAATTGGTATTCTTTTTCTTTTCGCCTACTTATCGGTCATTTAGTATATTTATGTTTCGACTATGTCCATTTCAAATATGATTCATATGGATTCATGAGTCACGTTAGAGTTTATCTTTAAAAAAGTTGTTTAACGAGTACTGCTTGTTATTTTATGAAAATAATAAGGAACGAAAAATGGGCTTAGGAAAACTAATTGCTCTCACATTGTCCTTTCGAATATTATCTATAACATTGCCGTCAACCTATTGAAATGTATTAGTTAAAAGATATTGAAAAATTGTTAACATAGATAGTATCAACTAACAATATCTTCAAGCTGACATCATTCAACGCTTTTTTTTGTTCAAAAAAGTTAAAAAAACTTTGTTCATATTATTAATGTTAGCAAGTGTCTTTAAAAATGTTACTGTGTTAGATATTGACCTGATTTGTAAACCATGGAATGTAATATAATGATAAACTATAAAAAAAATTAAAAAACTTTCAAATTAAAGAAATTTTGCTTACACAAGCACCATGAAAAAAGTCACTTAACAAGTATGAATACCTGCCTTCATTTGATATAATCAGCGGTGTAATAAATTGTATGTCAAATACCAAACCAACGCGGCCTTTATTAGGATTTATGATTAGCAAAAACAGCGAAGGCAAGCTTTCGTGACGTAGCTAAACACGCCAGCCTTACTTAAGTGCATTATAACGAAACTTTTCAAGGTTTAGCTTGGGTAACGTTGCAAAACTACGCGGTGTTTGTATATTTTAACATGAACCTTAATTTGAAGCGACGTTTAAAATGCATATGTTTCAAAAGTACATCGTGTATCCTTTACTTAACCAACGTTTTATCGATACATTGATTTACACTACCGTTCATAACACGGTTTCCTATGAAACTGATTGTTTTATTGTTACTGTTTAATCATTCCACGTTAAATTTAATTATTTATTTTGATTTTCAAATGTGCAAAAGAGATATGATGTATTTTACTTTGTTTTTAACGTTATTTGTAAATTATCTAAAAAAAATGTCATCCTTTTTACAAATGCTAATATCCTATTATCATACCACTTCACTGAATATTTGAATATACTGTTTTATTCTTACTCAATTTCTTCCATTTTGTTTTTAAACAAGAAACAATCTTTCAAAGTTTGTTTTTCTTAAACGGTAAAAGATTATTCCTAAAGACGTTGAACAGCAATTTTTGGAGGCACTTTAATAATGCAGGGTATTGCCCTTATTACCTTGGCCGCCCAAATAGTACTCATCCAAACTCCCCCTACACATTTTAACTTTCTGTTTTTGTTTATCGTTTGTAATCAGGGGTTTTCTCGCGAGAATTGCTTCGGCAAGGCACCGAACGGAGTGCGCGAGAAATATAAATTAGACGATCTGGCATATTTATTTTATCCACTATCCACAAATGGTAACGCTCAATCTAAATACGTAAAGGCAATTAAAGTCGACAGGTGTAATAATGCCTTTTTGTGCATTTAACACTAATTAAACTTCATAAAAACGCATATAACTGTGCCAAGTATTTAATAATCACATTATTATTTCACTTTTAAAGCAATATATCTCTTTAAATATGTAACTTAATATTTTCGCAAATTAAATTCAGATGATATGTAAAATTAAATCAAAATATACACGACCATAATTAAAATATCCTTCATAAAATATATTTTTTTTATAATTTCTGGTAAATCGAAATTACAACTAAAACATCTGAAATGTTCTGAAAAAATATTTTGGACGGAAACAGAAATATCAAAAATTGCTTTCCATTGACTTTTTATTTTGGTCGCACAACCTTCCCGACTCAAGTTATCTTTCTTTTATACCTGGCACACTGTCTTTTACTAATGACCGTAGTTACGAAGGCTTGTGTGTTTCTATTAAGTTTTTATTAAACGGTAGAACTTATTGATTACTTCAATTTATGCCAATAATGTAAAAAAATACGTTTTTTTTCCTCTCACAACATATTACTTTTAAAATCAATTGCTTTACGCATGGCTAAAAATCGTTAACGTTTTCCATCTTTTCTAGAAAAATCTGTTTGCGGAACTGCTTGAATCATCAATTTATTATTCAAATATTTCTAGTTATTGATGATGGGACGTCAAAAAGATAAGTATATTATAGAAAAATGAAAGAGAATTAGTTCTCATTAGGGTATCCAATCCCGGTATTTCGGGATTGATTGATTTTCAATCCCGGAATCCCGGGATTGGGATTAGCTCACCGAAGAATTTGAAATCCTTAAATCCCTATACTTTTTCTCCAGATTGTCACAAAACCTGTTTTTTTAGCTCACCGAGGAATTTGAAATCCACAATTTGTCAATTTCGTGTCAATTTTCGTGATTCCCTCAAATTTTCTCAATGGATTTCCGGGATTGACACGGTCGTGACCCCTGGATTTCGGGTTCAGAAAATTTTACAGGATCCCGGGATTAGATGCTCTAGACCTGATGTCTACTTTTTGCAGTTTGAATTTTGTGTAACATTTTTACACGATATCCTCAACATTCTCTGCCAACGCCAACTTTTATGAAACTACATAACTTTATTACTACAACAAGTGCGTATAAAATATTTTATATTGGTCTACCGGCAACGTTGCGTTATTTTTATGAATTAGAATTTTATGCAATTTGAGAAAATCGGATTTACTGATATGAAGTAACTGCTTTACATCATCTGTTATTGAATACAAAGACTACATACATCCTGAATCCTGATATACGATTTGGTGAACCATATTTCAAGGAATGAGTATATAGTTAATTGATATTTAAATAAATAGTTTAATAGATTTTACTTAAAACTTATTGAATTGATAAAATATGCTTTCTTTAGTTCGACTTAATAAAATAGAGATTGTTTTTGTATGATATGCGTTTTATTTTACATGCTTTTATAATTTAACAATCTTTTGTGAATCAAAAATTTGTTACGTTTTCATATTGGCAATAGAAAAACCGATAAAATCGTTTATACGACACATATTATATGCCAAAAAGCCATGTTTTAGATTTTCAAAAATGTTCCTTTTCACGCTCAATCATATGGAAAATATGCAAATTCATTGAAATTCAAATTCTCTTTGAAAACACATGCAAAGAAATTATTAAAACAATAAATGTATAACCAGTATATTTTCGGTAACTGTGGCGTTAATTAGTTTTAAATATAACATTATTTTATCATACTGCTATTAAAAAATAAAATCTAAGGGTCATCAATCTTAATATAAACAACTGATTTTTAAATCATATTATTAGATTTTCTTTTTTTAAAAGTTCATTATTATTTTATTATTTAACAGTTATAAAAATGAAGTTTAAAAAAATACATTCATTACTATTTTAACATATTTTGTTTCCAAAACTATCATTCTAATTTGAATGATTATTTACGGAATAATCACGTGGTAAGTTTCGAATGCTTGTTTAGTACTAGAATATAACATTTCACGATTCATACGTTTGTATCATAACCATATCATTATCACCAAGAGATAAATAAATTATTTTTCTCGAGGGAACACATTTTGACTTTTGAATATGAAGATGTTTCCTCTCATTTTTTGTGACGGTTTATTATATTACAGCTCTTATTATGATATTCTTTGTCATTTTGTTCTGTGTATATTTTTTCATCTTCATTTCGTTTATCGTCATTTACTTCCAAGTTTACGGTCTATTTTTGTCTCAAAAAATATACGTTTGATGAATACGTTTATTCACACAAAGGCTAATATTCAGCTAAATTATCATTTCTACATCTATATTAAATTATTATTTTTTTATTTTAAAAGTTTTGGTACTTATTAATTTTATTTTCGTCAATCCGAACACAGTATTTCAATCACTGTACGAACGATAGATAATACATATAACGTGGCAGACGACAATTTTTTAGCGGCACACCAAAAAAAATACTTTTGTTTTTTTAAACCTGTAAATATTTAGTAGCCGCCTGTGTGGTCAAGTGGTCAACATCGTTGGCTACCGCTACGGAGGGCACGGGTTCAAATCCCGGTACGGGCAGTTTTATAAATTGATTTTTCAATCGATTTATGAATTTCTGTTCAAAGGCATGGATGTATGTGATGTCTTGAATTCCTCCCTCCCACCCATCCTATCCTATGAACGGGGCGTATGGAGAGCGATTAGCTAACCACTAGTCCTGTCCTTGCCCTTTCCTTCTATTCCTACTCCCTTTGGAAAATGAGAGGTTAAGCAACTGAGTAACAAGCAGTTCTCGTAGAAACATTTCTGTTGAGATAAACTCCATTAGGAGTCTATATGCTCCCTATTGGGAGCGGACATGGAAAAAATATATATATATATATATATATTTATAACAGGTAAAATTTTAAACAATTCGAAATCGTATTGATTTGTGGATTGTCACAACATTAGACAGTTGAATAATGTACCACACTTGATGCAAATTTATTACTAATATTTATAGACCTGTATTTTAAGCATTTTGAGGTAGATGCTAAATACGTATATTCTAAAGTTCACTATAAATGCTTTCGTTTTCAACTTGCAATATAAGCCCAAAGGCTGAAAAGATGTTAATAGGCAAAAAAATATAATTAAGAATTGAAATTTCATCTTCTTACTCAGAATGATGAATCGAAATGACAAACTCCAATCATGAAAAACATGTCCGATACTTTTATATTTGTTAAAATATTAGCAATCACGTTTTAGATCATTTTTCTTACCCCCGTACTCATGTGTGAGTAATTTTTTTAAATATTGAATTATGAACAAAATACAAATTGGTTGATAAAAAAAAAAATCAGCAGCATGTATTAGTTTGCAATCAAAGTCCAACCTAATATAAAGTCTGGCAAATATCACAAAACAAAAAATCTCATACAAGAACTAGTATGTGTTTTTTTATCGTTTTTTTTATATCTTCAATATGAAATAAATATCGTTACCAAATATTAGTGTACATACACACGCATATGTATTGAATTTGTTGTTTTTTTTCTGTTTTCAATGATCATGATTAAGATTATGTTATTTGTATCTAAATAGAAATGGCATACGCCACGAATAAAAAAGGCTTATTTGACACATCGATTAAATTACATTTCTCATCACTGATATAAGCCATTCACTGTGTCTCTTCGTAGCTTTCGGCTTGATCAGGGCTAGATTTTAATAATTATTTCGAGTTATTAAATATTTTTTATTTAAAAACTTTCTTTAAAAAAATGGTCTTTGAGAGAGTTTTAACATTATACAATTCAATATATCACGACTTACAACTTTACCTCTTCAAATATCATTAATATATTCTTACTTTCTCTAAAGTAACTACTGACTTAAAAATAGTTCTCTATATTTGAGATCTGCTGATCAATCTATCGGTGTCTTTTATGCTACATGCTAACGGACATAAGTAAAATATGGATAGTCCTTAAAAACAAAATTTACTATGAATTTTTCTTTGTTTACATCACGACGTTTGCCGTAAATTTTTTCACGTTTTTTTTTCACGAGTCATTTGAAAAGTCGTATGTTTCTCTCAAACGAAGTTTTTAAGACATTTATTAGATCATTGAATTTTTATAGATGAAAATATCCAACTGCAGACTCAAATTACACCACAAATTGCTAAATGGTGATGTTAAAATTTAAGGAAAGAAAGAATAAAGTCAAAATTAAAACATATTTATAACATGAAATTTTTCATACATTTCATAATACATATTACTTACATGGGTCTCACATATTTTTTAAAAGTTAAATAACAAAAAAATAAAAATGAAGGAGAAATTCAAGTGTTGACAGGTGTATATGTCTTTTTTTCTCGTCCTTAAAGTATGACATCCTTAATTTATATCGAAATATTTACAAAAATTATTCCTACAATTATTTTTTTGTAATTATTCGTACTCAAAGGAAGGTTTTTATGCATCTGTGATTTTTTTTAGAAAAAAACCATTTCATGGTTGACTCTCTTTACTTCTAAATTTTTTAAAATATGTATAAAGGTGGAATGCTGTAGCTGTTTCCTCTGCTGGAATGTTGTAGATAACGAAGGAAACCTGTTTACTGTTTTTGCCACGAATGCTATTTGTAATAGATAATTTATAAAGAGAATTTAACTTCCACAAGCATGGTTCATCTAAATTCGTTGGGAAAACCTTTTTATTTTATAGCATTTAACAACTCAAATTCATTGTTTATACCAAAATCACTGATTATATTTTATTTATATTATCTACAAGAGACATGGCAAGCCCACGGCCCATTTGAATTATTTTTTTTGACAATTTATACACCTTGAGAACCTTAAGTTTTTTCAAAAATATATCCTCTAGTAATATTCCAAAATTAAAATGACTGATTACAGCAGTGTTTGAAACTTCCTTCTAAATTTAGTAAAAATGAAGTGTCGCAGCAGGTTTATTCACATTCATGGTAAAATAATTATTATCACATGAATGTAAATAAAATTGACATAACCAATATCTAAACATCTAATTTATAGTTTATCTGTAGGAAAAAAATCTGTGTATGAAAAAAGTTACCTATATACAATTTTAAGTTTTTAAATTCCAGTATAGAAATCCGTAGAAAAAGGCATGCTGAAAATATGTTAGATATTTTTTGTTACACACAATTTAAAATAATTTATAGAACGTGTATTTGTGATGATCGCATTTTATTTAAACGAAATAATAATTGTCGTCCAAAGTCAAGTATTTGATAAATATAAATAAACAATCTCGCGTCTTTCATCCCCGAGACAAAGATTTCGATTCTTAGAATAAATTTAGAATTGTTATTTTGTACAGGTTGTTCAATTTATTATCTCTAAAATTTCCAAACAATGTCGTCCTGACAGGTTGAACGCCTTATACTGAAAAGTTTCAAGAAAATTTTGTGTCATTGTTCTAAATTTGTCAGAAAATTTTTCGTCACAAGGTTAAAAACATAAAAATTTGAATCATTCAAATTATGTACACTCCCACAGATTTTGTCACTAACGACCCGGGTTTCGCCTTTCGGCATCTTCAGGCGTTCAAGCGCACGGATGAACTTGAACTGACAGTTCAAGTTCATTCATGCGCTTGAACGCCTGAAGATGCCGAAAGGCGAAACCCGGGTCGTTAGTGACAAAATCTGTGGGAGTGTACATAATTTGAATGATTCAAATTTAATATTGAAATTCCACCAAGCACCTTCAGTCGAAATCTTAAATTAAAAACATAAATTGTTGAAGACATCCCTTTAATCTGCGACAAATTTCTATGAAGACCTTCATTACAAACATAATAGCAATACATATTGATTTTCAAATAAAACACACGCATCGTTCTTACAAGCTTTTATTGCAAAATTGGGTGAATATATTATTATTATTTTAGACTTTTACATAAATCAAATAGTTCTACACAGAAGAGCATTTATTCGAAAAATGGGTCAATTTTGACACCTAGTTATATATTAAATACTTAACTGATCTACAAACTTTTACTACATTATTTATGATTTTTATGGTTATAAAAGATTTATTGTGCAAAATAAAGTATTAAAATACGACCTAATTATTATTTTGGACGAATACAAGACTTATGTCGGTGTCGTCAATATAAATTGTAAAATCTTTTTTTATATTCATTTCTTGTGGGATATAAATACATATATTGGTTATAAAATTTTTCATTATTCTTAATAAACAACTTATTTTCAGTGCAATTAATATAATATTTATTCTTAAAAAAACAGTGAATATGTCATGGTATAATAAATTTTAAAAGGGATGTTTTTGTACAAAGTTTTCGATCAAAATGTTCTAAAACAATTAATTTTTAGGATTGTAGTCGAAATAAACTGCAAATATCGGAAAATATTTGTTTTGTTCCATGTTTGCTTCCTATGTGAATGATATGTAATCTCAACAGAGGTGTTTCTACGAGAACTGTTTGTTACTCAGTTGCTCAACCTCTCTTTTTTTCAAAATAGTTGGAATAGAAGGATAGGGCTACGGTTAGCAAATCGCTCTCGTTTTGCACCGTTTCGAGGGTAAGATTGGTGGTAGAGGAATTCAAGACATCACATACATCCATGCCTTTGAACATGAATTCATAAATCGATTAGAAAATCAATTTATAAAAATATCTTTATTGGGATTGGAGCCCATGACCTCAGTAACCAAAGACAACAACGTTGACCACTCGATTACGCAGCCTGCTAAAATTATGTTAAATTTAAGCACTGGGAACATTCGTGGAACGGACGGATACATTATTAGTTTGACATAATACGATAATTTGTTTTTTTGTTCGAGTATGCTATTTTTAGTCTTGTTTCTCCATAAATCTACCGAAAAACATAAGTACAGAATATTAATTTTTATCTTGAAATACTTAATTTAAATAATTATATTTCTTATCTTCTACGCCGAACTCGTGTCAGGCAAAATGTATCATGTCGGATAAGGACTGGCAAATTTATCTTTTTCGGATATCAAGACTACTAGGCTTACATAATTTGTGCTGGGAAACTTTTTACGTTGGATTTCCAAACCAACACCATAAAAATCTTTCACGAATGCCGGTTGACTGATATGGCAAATTTGAAATTTGGCAGTAAATTCAGGATGCCAATAACGTTCTGTGGAATTCCACTAGAATCAAAAAACAGTTTCATCACTTGAAACGGATGACCGCGATCGTTCGGTTATACGGGTAATTTGTGATTTATTGCGCTTAGTAAACTTTTAAGAAGAGCGAACATTATTGAATAGAATAAGTTTTTGACTATTTGTACTCATAGTTTACAGGTATTATTATAAGTGAATTGCTTTGAAACCCGAGAAACAAAACAGTGCTATCTACACATACCACATGGTAATTAAATTATTTACATAGTATTTTAAAAATATAAAAACTTAGGTGAAAGCAAATGATACTTGCGAAAAAAAATTGAGGTTTTATTTTTCAATTTGAAGTTAAAAAATTAAAAAAATAAAAACCACTAATGCGCACAAATATTCTACACTACACATAACATAACATGAATATATGTATATTCGATACAACATTTCAATTTTGAGAAAGGAATATAAATTTGTAAAAAACGTAATAAAATATTTATAATTTTAATACAGAATGTGTAGCAGTAGTAATATATAAAATAAATAATCTTTTTTAATAAATAAATTTTCATAAAAAAAAATGTTATAACGTCAGGGCTTATAGTTAAATTTTGTTTTAGAACAATTAAGCCATGGAAAAATATACGATGCACGATTAGTATTTCTATAAAATAATAGTACATACACCCATACCTCGCTATACGGCCGCTCTTTATACGGTATTTCGCTATAACGGCCCTTTTCAAATAAAGCACGTTTTCGATTTCCGGCCTAAAATGTTTCGCTATAACAGCAAAAAAAACTTTTTTTCGATAATTTCATTATTTTTTAGACAAAATGCCACCGAAAAAATGATCGACTTGGGAGACTGATAAAAAGAGATGCCGAAAATCAGTCACGCTAGAAGTATTACGTCGTATAGAAAGAAGCTGGAGAGAAAATTGTTGAAATTTGCAAGGCAATTGGACTTGCGAAATCTACCATTCAAACTATTCGCGATAAAAAAGAAGACATTAAAACATATTTGCAATCTGCTGCACCTTTAAATGTCTCGAGATTAACACGCCAAAGAAACTGGATTATGGAAAAAATGGAAAAACTATTGATTATATGGATTGAGGATTGAAGTTGTTTCATTTTTGTTTCATGTAATTTTGATTTAAATGAAGTAAAAAGATAGAATGCATTTGAATGATAAACCATGTAACATATTTTAAAAATTTGGAACCGATCCCATTGAATTTGTATGAATTTGTATTAGAATAATTGATCCCTTATACGGCTTTTCGCTTTGCGGCCAAGTTTCATGGAACATGTCTAGGCCGTAAACCGAGGTATGGGTGTATTATTATTTTTTATTGATTGCTATTATTTATTTAGGTTATCAAATGTGTTCGTAAATAATTACTTGTATCAAAAATCAATTAATCTTATCAAAATTCACTAGACAACTTTAAAAGATGGGCCATTTGTAACAGAAAGGCCTTGACACCAATATTCCTGCGTTAAATTTGAATAATTATTCAAGAAGAAGAAACAGAATCATAACAAGGATGACACCTCTCAAAATTCCCTTTATTATTCTAAATATTGTAACGTGTCAAAGTCATCAACGAAAATTTATTATGCTTCGTTGTCTATTATTGGTCGAATACGGAGAGATAACCAAGGTAAAAACAGCATTTATAACTTTATTTTATTGACTTAAGATATATTATATAACTATGGTTTATAAATTTAACAACTTGGGTTTATATAATATTATATTGTATCTGTATGTGTGTAATGAGTTCCATTTTTATTGTGATTTGTAGATTTTTTAGAGTATTTTATGCTTAGCTTTCGTAAACATAAAATCAAGTAATTGTTTGATCGATTAGGCAGCCATCCTAAATATTATGAAAAGTAGAATTTACGACTTGGGGGTTAAAATGCTACTTTAAATAATTGAAATATTGATACTTTCATTCAGAAGTGTAGTGTTGTTTTACGTACTTTGAACAAAAATATATTCAAAAACTAAAATACTAATTCCACGTTTATTTAATATGATCAAGATCAGTTTTGTATGTTCAACTGATCAGAATATATATTAATATAGAGTTATTTATGCAAAACTAAGTAAAGCTATAAAAGATGTAGCAGACAATATTGGTCATAAAAATATGAAAGGAATTTACAATTAAATATACCAAATGTGAATAAGAGACACTTAACTGAATATAATTGAAATGTTTAATACATGATACTAAGAGATTGTATTACTATTGTAGTTAGTAAAAATCACTTTTTAGTTTTTTGTATCTGTACATTTCGTTAATTTTTCTTTTACAAAGTGTTTGTTACAAACTAAATAATTTTACTATACTTTATGATATGATATATGATATGATATGATATGATATACTTTAAATAGTCCTGTACTACTATACTTTACCCATCAGTTGAAAATGTTCGCGATGAGTAAAACTTATTAATTTACTGATGAGTAAATTTGGAATTAGTACAAAAGAGTGTTTTATTTTTATAATATATTGTATGTATAAGTAAGTCAACAAATTGAGGGAAATTTCTGTCTCATAAATTATTCATATCTTGCTTATTGAAAATATATTTATAATTTTACCATATATACTTTACACACACATATATTTTCAAACTAAGATACCTTATCACAGAGTTCAGTCATGGTTCTCTAAACCAGCAATTCTTTTTAACACAAAAATGGGGTTTAAAAGACATTTCTACCCCAAAAACAGTCGCTAAAGTAATTAAAAGAAATTTTATGACACCATTTATTTTTATTCATCTTTAGAGGATTTTTCAAATAAGGCCACGACCACATTAATTTTTTTTATGGCCAGCTTATGTAATCCAACATTTTCCTTTTTATATTACCAATCTTCGTTATTAACTGAAATGGAAAAAGATCTGATAAAATCTTGGCAATCTTAAAAAAGATATAATGTGATTTTTAATTTGATATTGGTTTTTTGGCATCAACCTTTAAGTCACTGTTCGCAGTATTTTTTTATGTTGTCAAATATGTCTGTCGTAGCCAAATATCGAAAAGTTACATTACTCTTATGAATGCTTACATTAGTTGATTTTACATTCTATTGATACAAGACCTGTTTTAAATATTTATAAATTAATTGTTGTGATAAATAATTTTACTATAATGTCAACATTTCAATTTATCAGTCAGTCTTTTTCTAAAAAACATTTTTTCTTATTCTTCTTCTCAGAAATAATGTGAATAAACTTTTTACAGTTTTATAAACAAAAATCCACACAACACATCTATGTTGAGATTATTCAAATAAATATATAATATTCTTTATTCAAATAAATATATAATATACCTCACAATATTTAGTTTTTCTCATATTATTTAATAAATATCTCAACAGTCTCCCTTCTCATTGTTGATCATTTTGATTCCTCACAAGTTATCTGCACAGAAGCTTGGTAAAGAGAACTGGTTGCAAGTCAGTCACTCAAGCTTTTACAAAATTATGCAAATATGAGGTATAAAAATGACTTGTAGGAAGCTTATCTCTCTCTCTCTCTCTCTCAATGTCGTGTTTTTAGGACGTTATATAGAATAGAGTGAGAACAATAATGGCGTTAATTTATTTATTCACAAATTTGTAAAGCTATTGAAAAATCAATGTTTGAACGCCAAAACAGTGTTTAGCCATTCAGCCGCACAGCCGACACTAGCATACATGAGTTTTTTTTTTAATAAATAAAATATTAAAAACTCTAGAATATATCAAATTAATACATTTATAATTTAGAGTTTCGACTAAAAGTGTTTGACGGAGCTTCAATATCAAATTTGAACGACCATAATTTAATATTGACATATTTTTTTCCAAAATTATACTTACGGTATTTTATTTTATTGTATAGCCAAAAAAACTGTAGATTTCTTCATATTACATTATATTATTACAAAAACAACACTTATAACAGAATCATTAACGTTACGTCCCAATTCTTCAAAGATAGTTTGAATGAAGATGTTATCCGTGCAAACTGACAGCGTACGCTATGTACGTATATGATACAGGATTACAGTTAAAAATATAAATTTTAAGCTCATCTTTTCAGACGTGGATGCTAAATTCATCAAACCAAATCACCACAAAAGTTTTTCGATTAAAATTTGGTAAACATACAGCACCTTCTCTACACAGTGGAGTATCAAATTTATAATGTACTTACGCACTTCGGTTTGAAACATACTTTGTTTTTAAATCCAATTAAAATTTAGTAATTACTCTGAAACTGTTGGAATACATTTTATTTTATACTAGTTTATTGATCCTTTATGTTCCAAAACTTTTGACGTCCAATGGAACTTAACATATATTTTTTAATAGTATAAGCAAAATGCGTTGGTAGCTTAAATCCTATACGTTTTTTGAACAATTAAGTGCTTTCAATTGCATTTGTTCGATTTTTTATTTTTATATTTAACATTTCGATTTTATATTTAAGGTATACTAACTTTATATATTTTTTATTTTGTGTACGAATATGATTAAAAATAATATATGAATGAAAATTATCAACTAAGTTGAGCAAATAATTTAAAGTAAAATATTTGAAGCCATTGTTATCAATACTAAAAAACTCAAAAATTCTTTAGACACGCAATTTAGAGTAGGAATTTGGGTAGGAATTAGTTAATCGGAATTTCAAACCTTAAATTCTATTAAAACACGTGAAAGAAAAATATTATTTTGTTGAGCTTAGGTATTACCGGTACTTACGCTTGTGGTATTTTTAATTAATTATATATTTAAATTTAAAATAAACCTTTAGTTTTTATATTTTATGTGTGCATGAAACGCGTTAAAAAAATGATTTTGTCCTGTAAACTATTTCACGCCCGATTATCGAAATTATTTTTCACACATTCGTGTAGCTTTCAAAAAGAATAAAAATACTACCCAATGTTTTTGTTACAGTGCATGACATAATTTTAATTTATATATTTTATCCACTCACAAAATTGCTTTGACTATAAAATGAAATTACTTTTATAATAGTCATTAAATGAGTTTTTCTCTCTCGTAGTTACCTCATTTTCAGTATGGATATTTTAAGCAATGCCCAACGCTGGTGAAGTGGAAATGGCAAATCTATTTATTTACTTGTTTGAAAACTTTTAGTTTGAAAATTCTAGTTTGGGTGACGACAATGAGTGAACTTTACAAAGAAAGGCTTATTGTTTTCGTCTAACAATGATGATTATTATATATCCCATACGCATTGTTTGTTAACCAATTTCGAGATATAAAGGAATAAGCTTATTATGTTTATTAGTCAGATATTTCCGTATTCTATCATAGTATATTGAAATGTATTCAGCACTGATCTATTTAGATAAAAAGCTTGATTCAATGTTCATATTGATTTCAATAAGTAATTTATATGTAACTGGTATGCTACTTAACATTTTTAACTTTATTAAATATGGTATAATATCCAGTCGCTTAAAAGCTTATTTATTGATGCTTTTACTATAATAACCAAATAAAATTATGTTCATAATATTATTTACTTAAGTGATATAAATGAGTCTCTTAGATAAAATAATCATTTAACTTAATTATAAAACTGTTTGTATTTTAATTCTTTTAATATCATATGACTTCGTTTTTTTAACTTTTCCAATTATACAATCTGTTTTTTTAATTTAAGGATTGTGTTGTCATTGCAAGTTTTTCCTTGTGTTTTATGTTGTTTTAAATAATATTATGATAAAAATGTTTCAAAAAAACTTAAGCTACGACTGATTGAAAAATCGACCCACCGTAGTTTTCGGATAAGTTGGATGGACCGATTTCTTGCATTGGAATATTCAGGGAATTTTATATCTTTTAGCAGAAAGGTAGAATCAGTTTCACTTTTTACTATTTAAATATGATTTTTACTACTGTGCATATTTGTAAACTAATATTTAAAAAATGTTTATTTATAAACTCTTCACGAGTTTCAATACATGTGATATTGCGTTATTCTTTTCATATTTTGATATTGGTTCAATAAATTTGTGCGATAAAGCTATCTAATAAATCTCTAACAGTGGCATAGGCAAGCGTTTTTATCTAAATTTTATATTCAAAAATGGTTACGCCACCAAAAAAATATCGCGTAGGCACACAATATTCTTGAAAAAACATACACCCGTAAATCAAAACGAAAGCAATAAAGCACACATCTTGGTATAACATCACCCAGGAATCTTTCTAGTATCATCTAAGGAAATATAAACATCTTGTGTGTCAGGGAAATCTTCGATATCATTCTTCATCGGAAATTCAAGATACCTTTACAATTTATACATATCATATTTCAGAAATGCCTCAAGGCGTTGGTGAATCTTCAAAATATTCTCTGATAATATGAGCATTGTTTTATATACGGTTTTTATTCGATAGAAATCTTTTACAGGTTAAAAAGATACCTTTTTTGACAATAATCTTGATATTGAAATAATAAGACTTATTTTATTGAAATTATTAAGTTGTTTAGACCAATAAAATATAAATAATTATCCATTTTAATGAAAATTGTCTTACGTCAGAGATACATAGGCTATTTTGTTTAAATCGTATAAAATTTTAATCAATACCACCTCAGTCAACAGTATATTATACATATATATATATATATGTATGTCCAATTCAATAATCATAATGTAAACAGAGGCAGCTTTTATTTACAAAAAAATTTACTTTTGGAAAAAAGTGTGGACCGATTTGTTTCTACTGTTTGTTTTATTTTGGATTTCCGGAATTTTCTGTTTTAATCTATATCAGTTCATTGTAAAGCTTTTTATTTATAATTTTATTTCTTTGAAGTATTTTATCAAATAGTTGTAAATGATCTGAAAATATATAAATAAAATCATTCTGCATCTACAAATATATTTGTCGCTTACAAAGATTTTCATTTGTATCATTTTGAATTTGATTTGTTCATCGTCTATGTAGTTTTCTAATTGCTCTTTTAGATAGAAGAGTAAACAGGGGGCCACAGCGTGTTCCAAAGGGGCCACAGAGATTTATTTTTGTTTTGGGGAGCCACAACACATTTCAGGGAGGCCACGGGCAAATTGAGGATTTCAAATTTCTCGGTGAGCTAAAAAAAAAAGAAGGTAGGGGGCCACAGAAAAATAAAGACAATCAAAAGGGGCCACGCTCCCAAAAAGGTTGAGAAACACTGCTGTAAATATCTCTCAAAACTTCAAAACAACATCCCTATTTGAAAAAATAGTTTTTTTCGTTTTTTTTATTTCCAAACCTGCTTTATGAAAAATTCCAAACTATAAAGTGAATAGTTATTCATAAATTTCTATATAATTTCCCATAATTTTGCAAAGATATTCACTTTTCAAATTGCTTTACTGCTTAAAAAGGGCACTTCGTAATCCCGTTGAAGAGGAATTGAAATACAGTTTACCCTTTTTATTTCTATCTCGCGCCATACAATTTACATACTGTAAAGAGGTCGACCTTAAATTGTTCGCGGACAAAGTGATTTTACGTCCCACAACCACTGCTCTATATTTGAACTTTGAGGCAAAAACTGCTACTGCAGCTAAAAGGCTCCAAGGTATTAATAAGTTCTTTTTACTGCCCCATAGTCCGTCCCATTCATTACATGGCGCTACATAAACACTCTTCTTTCTTATAATCAAATAAATTGGTTTGTAACATCACATTTGCAGCATTAATTTGTGCATTTTGTTGTTTAAAAATTCTCTATTATTTACTATTTATTCAAAATTATACCTATGTTAATATAATATTAAACTATTCACTAATATTATCGTATAAAAACAATAATCCAACATAAAAAAGCTCCTAGAATAAACATTTTTTTAACCTAGTTTTTAAAAAATCAGTATAAATTTTCTCTGTTCAAGGTAAATGCGTCTTTACTATTTCATAAATTTGTAAAATTTATACAAAAGTCTGTTTGATTATTATAAATGTGTTACTTTTCTATCAACAATTGACAGTTTTATCTTCTATCTATATCTATATCTATACATCTATATATATATAAAACAAAGTGGGGTTATTAACATCACGTATATCTTGAAAATTGCTGCACGGATTTCAATGATGTTTGATTTATTAAATTTGTGTCCACCTAGAATAGCAGAATAAGCATTAAAACATCGGAAAAATATCATGGAAAATAAATTGTGAAGACAATACATGTTCTCATACAGTTTTCAAATGACGAACATCTTCAAAAGATAAAATGGCGTTGTATGATGTTTTCAGATAAATCCACGAGATGGCACGGTTTCCTACATTTATTTGTTTTTGCTTCTTTGCATACGATTGACTTTTAAATAATTTTAAATTTAGAATATGGATTAGAATAAAAAATTCCATGATATGAAATGAAAACAAAAGAAAATCAGATAATATTGAAATTAGGTTATAATTATATTTAGGTATGATAAACTTTTGACAACAATATCACGCCGTTTGCACGAACGTTGCTTTACTCTGAGATGCCACGTTATTACACTTGGAACGCTAAATCTAAGAAGTTTTAACGTCGAAAGTAAGGCGATGCGGTTCCTAATCACCCGAATGACTATTGATGCTCTTGATCGCATTTACACAGTTCATCCTAAAAATGATGAATGCTTCTACTTGCATGTCAACAGCTCAATTTGAGTGAAAATGATACTCATTGGGACATGACAATCGTTGAAGATATTGTTTCTGAATCTTCAAGTCAGATACTTATTTTCTATAATTATTTTGACATGCTTCCCATCGAATTCATGTGAACTGTGGAACAAATACAAGGATGACATGTGGGAAGACATTTTACATCAAATTCGTGTCAGTTCAGGGAATCCCGATCTCGAGGTGAATGAAGAGATACATATCCAGGCTTTGCTTTAGGTCAGCGATTTCCAACCTGGGAGGCGTGGACTTTTGCCAAGGGAGGCGCAAAGAATCCAAAATATGTATTTACTCTTTAAAAAGTTTCTTTATTACTATATTAAATAAAGGATGGGGAGGCGCGAAGATATTTTTTTCTTCAAAGGGAGGCGCAGTACCATAAAGGTTGGAAACCACTGCTTTAGAACGAAGACATGTGTTACCACGTGTGCGGCAGTTTGTTAGTCAAGTTAGGAATGCCAACGCCAGATCGTGGAATGAACGACGCTTTCAATCGAGAATTGGAACGTAAACGTGAATATGATCGAGATGCATTGAACCAATCAGTTCGAACGAATATACCACTGTTCAACCCACAACAGAAGGAAGTGTACGATACGTTAATGAATGCAATTGATGATGGAAATGGTGGCTTATTTTTCCTCGATGCGCCCGGTGGAACTGGGAAGATATTCCTCATGTCATTGATCATGGAGACTTTGTGTGAGATTCGAAATTGCTGTAGCAGTTTCTTCTTCTGGAATAGCGGCCACGTTGATAAAAGGATTGCGAACGGCTCATCCAGTGACTAAATCGCCATTAAACATTTAAAAGACTTAAAAACTGACATGCAAGATTGCGAAACACTCAGCAATGACCAAAGTTTTGGTAGCAAGTAAAATCATCACCTGGGATGAATGCACAATGACGCACAAACGCGCATTGGAAGCACTCAATTGAACTACAAAAGATCTGTGCAATGACTCAAGATATTTTAGAGACGCAGTGATTCTTCTATCTGGCGATTTTCGCCAAACACTACAAGTCATTCCAAGATCGACCGCTGCCGATGAAATAAACACTGGCGTCAAATCATTGACTCTGTGACAAAAGAAAAATCAAAAGAATTAAAAGAACTAGATGATAAAAATGAACTGTCTAAAAATTGTGCTTAAAGACATGGCTGCAGCTTTAAGGAGGTATTCTAGTATAGAGACACGAATTTTGAGTGTTTTTTAGAGCTTTGTAAAAAATAAACAAAGATTTTTTTTTCATTTTTTTACCATTCGTTTATTTATATTTAAAAAATGTCAAAAAATAAATAAATTCAAAATTAAAAAGAGTTGTAGGCTGGTAAAGGGAGGGGTCCAAAAAGATGGCGTACATGATTCTAACCCTTCTGATAATTTGAAGAAAAAAAAACGGATTCTTAATGAATAAAAATGTCGCTATCGCCCCTACCTCGGAGAAGTCAAAAAAAAATTTTTTCACAAAATGACAGCCGTTTAAAAAATAAAACAATTTTGACTTTTTCTTAACAGTTCCAATATTTAAAAAAAATAAAAAAAAAATGATTTAAATTGATCTTACTACAAGCTATAGATGAATGTACAGATAAGGTTCACACGAAATTTCAAATAAATCAATAAGGTGGAACTTGAGATATTATGTACGCCAGCTTGAAAAAAGTAGTTTCGAGAAAAACGCGTTTAAAGTTTTGAGTTTCGATCTGTTCCGGTCAGACCAGCTTTGTTACTGCGTCACCAAAATTGCTGTAACTCAGTAAATAATTAAAATGTTGAAAAATCCCTTTGAGGACATAATTTTAAATGTCTAAGCTTTAGAAAAATATTAAAAAAGAATCGATTTTTTCAAATTTCTAGACTCCACCAAGCACCTTCAGTCAAAATCTTAAGTTATAGAATACCCCCTTAAGCCAAATCACTAATGGAATCCAACAATTTAAAAATATGGATCCAGCCACCGATCTTCGAAGGTATGCCGCCTGATATATAATATATTATATTTTGTAAAAATATATTATATATAATTATAATATTATAAATATATATACACATAGTACAAATTCTGAAATAAATACTACTAACGTACCACTTTTAATGTATATATTTTTGTTTGTTTTTTGTATGAAATTCGACTTACGTGATAGATGGTGGAACGGAATCCCGTCGTAAGTCTAGAACTGACTGTACACGCAAAAACATCGGTAGTACAAAATGATAAATTGTGATACTACGTGTAAATAAAGAATGTTTTATCATTTTTAGGATACAATCGATAATCTACGATTCTATTGTTCAATGTTCCTGTTTTAGTACATAGATTTCTTTGATTGATCTTCATAAAAAATAACCAACCATATTTGCACATAGTTTTAAGTGTATTATTTAATTTTACTACTCTAAACAAATCAATTATTGACACCCAAATCACGTTTCTATTTTTAAATAATGTAAATTCAATACGCCAAAAATGTTTCAAAGGAATGTGTGATACTAAGCCAATAACATTTTATATTTTACTCGTAAAAAATAATGAACATTTAACCGTTTGAAAGCGCTCACTAAAGCTTGTTCTGTTTAAAATATTGATTCTTTTATAGGTACGTTTTTGACAAAAAGAGTATTTTTTATCTCATTTCGTTCTGGAAAAAATGTTTTGTGTAAAATGATTTATTTTTTATTTACTTTAAGTCTAAATTAATAATATTTACTTGAGTAATTTCTTTGAATAAGTGAAACGATGGCAAAACATTAAAAAAACGGAATTAATACAAAAATCATTAAGTAAGGATACGAAAAACCTTATAATGAAAGTATTTGGTCCCATTTCATTTTTGATTAACGATTAAACGGTTACTTATGTATATTTAGAAAAACCACAAACACGTTTCCGCAAAAACGTGCTTGAAGCTTTTATTTAATCTTCGGCTATAAAATGCCTTAAAAACGTATGTCTATAGAAGTATTAACGCTTATTTTAATGCAACAATAAATTTACACATTTTATCTGTTGCCAAAAAAAACTTACACATTTTTGTATGTATTATATTTACATGACATTTATTTACATATGAAGGTTGGACCTAGGAATTTGCGGATTTCCCAAATCTACCAGCGTGGGAAAAAAAATTTTTTTAGCTTTTCATAGAATTTTCAAATTCAAAATCACAGGAATTTACAGATTTGCCCAAATGAACAGCGTGTGAGTTTTTTTTTAGCTCTTCCAAGAGTTTCAAATTCAAAATCACAGAAATTTATTTCGGAAAATTTGCCTGTGCCTTCCCCCTCTTTAAACTGTACTGTGGTTACCCTACGCAAAAATAAATCTATGTGGCCTTCTTGGGCTTCCGTTGAGAAACCCTGGAATAGATTTCTATTCTGAATCAACTATTTTTTTGATCCAACTATCTTTAATGAATATTTTTTATAAACAATTCTGTGATTAAAATAAATAAATACATTGGGGTTTTTCAAAAGGTGTACAACTTTGTTGTAGCTTTGTGCTTTATTTTTGTACTTGTGATATTAAGGCAATTTAACTTTTTTGAAATTTAATAGTGCGTATTTATTGCATCAAAAATATATTTCACAATACGTTTACATTGTACGCGAAAAAAATCGTTCCCATAAAATTTTATATATAAGCAAGTTTTTTATACGATACTAGCCGGTACCCGGCAAGCGTTGCAATGCCACTCGAAGATAGAAAGTGTTTGCGTTTTGATTGTGTTTATTGAAGTGGATGCTTTCTTTTTCTGTCTGTTTGACGTTTGATGCCGATTGTCTATGATACAACACACGCGCCACCTACTGTAATTTAATTGTACAAGAACCTTCGCGCAAGTGCAAGCATACGTTGTCAAAATGAACTGTATGTCAGACATACAAACATTGATTTGTATATATAAGACCTATAACCTTCCCGGAAGTGCAAGCAAAAAGTTTGTCAAAGTTTTATTGTAATCGGATGAGGGGTGAGACAACGCATAAAGTACGAACAAACAAACATTCATTTCCATAACTTTCCACGATTTGTTCCATTCTCTAATCATGATTGTGTGACTTTTATTTCGTGCATTCAGTCTTTTTTCGTATTCGAAATTGTTTTTCTATGATTACCGTTTCTAAAAGGATGAACCTTACTAAAAAATACCTAAAACAAATTATTAAATAAATATAAATAGTAAAAAACATAAATTAATGTTATTGTATTCTTACTATTAATAATCTGTAGTTTATGGGAACTTTAAAAATATGAATTCCAGAATATAAGATATTTATTTCTTCATCTACTCTTACGAAATAACTAACTACTTATCAAAAATACTATTATTTACAAAAGTAGAAGTAGAATAATATTGTAGCACGGCTCATACTGATTTTTATATCGTCTGTCGGTCGCACTGAATATTTTAACAAATATATATTTTTTAATTCATTTAATCGACAGCAATTTCTGGGACAATGCAATAAAAAAAAGAACATTATTATAACAGTAGATTGTTGCATAATATTTTACACTGGACTCCCTTTTTACACGCTTAACACGGTGCTACATACCTTGCATGGACTTACTTATATGATTTGACACAGCTAATAGATTATTACCACGTTCAAAAAGACCTTCAAACCCAAAACGTATGATCAATGCATGCATAAGCATAAGCATATAAAAAAGAAATTGTACAATATTCGTTGAACTTTATGAAAATAATCAATTAAAACTCTCTTTGTTAACAATTTCGCATTTTCAATTTTAATACATTTAAATGAAATGTCAAAATGTTGACCATACAATTTGACAGATTTGAAATGTTCTTAAACAATCAAGCGACAAATTTTAATTGTTAAAACAATAAAACAAAATGGCCGCATTTCAAAAAGAAAATCTAACGTCGGCTATTTTTGTTTTGTTATACTGCAGTGTGAAAAACATTTAAATCTACGAATATTTT
This sequence comes from Himalopsyche anomala, assembly GCA_031772345.1. Taxonomy (NCBI): domain Eukaryota; kingdom Metazoa; phylum Arthropoda; class Insecta; order Trichoptera; family Rhyacophilidae; genus Himalopsyche; species Himalopsyche anomala. The sequence continues at coordinate 18,304,182 of CM062821.1, read as the reverse complement.
ATTTTTTCGACACTGTAAATTAATTTTAATATGCCTATAACCTCCTCGGAAGTGCCAGCTTAAAGTTTGTCAAAGTTTTATCGCAATCGGACCTGTGGCATTCGAATCCATAGATGCCAAAGTTTTTGCAAACATACAAAAATTATTTTTTATATATATATAAGATATATTATTGTGTATAATTATATTAGAATAGGCACCTATTACTTAGTTATACACAATAATATAAAACAAATACTATTTATTTGTTTCAGACTTTATCTCCATGGTAATAAACAAAAGACATTATTGAGTATTAATGTATTAAATAAATTACATGAAACACAAAAAACTTAATTTGATTTATACCATACATTTGAACTGCTCAAATACTTAAATACTGTATGTGAAGCTGCTAAAATAATTTATTAATACAATAAATGGTAAAAAGTAAAATTCTCTTAAAATTTACAATTGATGTTATAACGAATAAATTGACTAGCCATAAACTTTATATTTCTTAAATATTGATCTACTTAAAATCTCACTGTTCCTTTTTACGTTTTAAAATTTTTGATGAATAGCGATAATAAATTCGATTATTATCGCTTGATTTGTTGTGAGAATATTCATTAATGCCTATCTTAAATACTGTACATTTTATTTACACGTCATTCGAGAGCGATCTGTTTAAAATTGTTTTCCTCAACACCAAAATTTTCAAAACAACCCATTCACCACAGCATGATTCAAATTCCCATCCTCGCCATTCCTGGCCTGGCCTGTCCTTTGCTAACGTTTACAAATAGCTGAGGTCAGATATCCTTCCTCCTAGTGATTGTCAGTTGGCTTGTTTCGGACACGTGTGAAGAGGGTTTGCCGATTATATTGACACTTTTTAAAAGATAAAGCTCGTGAACTGTTAAATTTTATCACATCAATTTTTTAACATATTTATTTCCGTTCAGAAAAAAATATAAATAAATATACGACACGTTTGATTTTTCTTCAAAATAATGAAGTTTAAATATATATAAATCAGAAAAATATTTTTTAAACCGTGTCTGAATCTAATGTGGAGCATAATGGACCCTTATGGGAACTTCTTTACAGAAGTTATTAAATGAGGAATGGTTGTAAGTCAATCAGTTAACCTACGTATTTGGGGACTAAGTCGGTTTCTCCACGCTTTGTGTTAACGATATGACATATATTATATATATATACATATAACCAAATATGGTTTGTGGGTGCAGAGTGTTGTGAGCAACATAGACTTACGTGTTCTTCTTTCTATTCGAGCATGTGACCAAAACCATTTGACGACAGCAACTAGTCATCATATTATCGATATTATTTGAGAATAATAAATACTTGTCTAATAAATGTGATACTATAAGACCTTATATGTATTTAGTTTCCTAAAATCGAAAAACGTTGTTGATCGAAATGGGAACTAATTGTTAGAAATTAATTTTATTAAGTAATATTTTTTATATTTATTTCAACATCATTTCGTTTTAAAAACAATATTTCCCGTATATATAATGTTCTTAAAGCCATACTAGAAACATAGAAAAGTTTTCTTTGCCATTTTTACTTGGAATAATCTTTATTGTATAAAAGTAACACATTTTAACATTATTATAAAGTTTTTGGCCCACTTTGTCAAGTTATAAATATGTTAATAAATAATAAGCTTTTTGTTCTATAACTCGTACACAATAATTATAATTATTAATCATATCATCAATCAAACTTTTGTTATCAATCATTTTAGTGAGTCATTTCTTGCTAAAGATTTAGGTAAAGATTTCCGAAAAAACAATTACTGCTAACACTAAAAAGATACTATAATATTTTTTTACTTTTCTTAACTAATGGATTTTTGTGTTTTTTTTTATTTGAAAATCTGTTATAAGAAAATGATAAAAACAATTTTTTTTACAGTACCAACCACATGATAATTATTTATGGCATCAATAAAATGCTTGCATTTTTTTTCATTTTTGATATTTTTTTCTCCATACAAAGCTTGTACAACAATTTAAGCAACTTCAAGTCAGTACATTAAAATATCTTTTTTTAAATATATTTTAGTAAAATAAATTGCCTTTTCGGGCATATAGCTAAATGGTTACTGTCTTTGGGTTTGGTTGAGAGTTTCAAAAATTCATATTCAAATCAGTTTATTGATTTGTGCTCCAAGACATGGATATATATGCTGTCTTAATTCTTCTGCAAAACAAGACCCAATAACTGGTTAATACAAAAAATATAGAAGTCATATTTCAATTGCAAAAGAAGAATGTATAGAAATAATAAAGATATACTTAATCTCTAAATATGACCTTCTAACACCAAATTTTAAAATATAAAATGTTTTTCCGTCATTTATTCGAAAGCACATAGCTTGAATAATGGCATTTAATGTAACAAAAAAAAAACTCTCCTTTTTTCGTATATTTATTTTTGACATCAATTTAAAGAGAACTTGACATTTTTCCTTGTAATGTATTTGACATAGTATGCAAATGGTTTTGTAGATTAAATGGAATCATACATTAGTAGAGAGTAATTATCATGACTGGAATTATGTTTAAAACTTTAAAGTGTATGTTTAAAGCAATTGTTAATAAAGTTTTAAAAAATGATAGTTTTAAGTAAACAGTAATTAATAAATGAGCTTTTCGAATAAAGTCTCGATACTTAATATTTTATGTTATCTACATACATAGATAATTATAATATAAAAATAAAGATGAGTTTTTCCTGATCTGACCCACATAAAGTTGTAAGTAAAATAACCCTGATAATCGCCTGCATTTAAATCTGTATTATTAAAAAAAAAATAACTGGTACAATAAATACACTAGCTGAATTATTACAGACGAATAATTTCTCTACGAGAATCTCATTGCGTTTTCTTCAATTCTGTAACTTTTGTTACTTACCAAATTTTTCCAGTATGTTGGCGATTATATTCGTTGCCTTAAAGATCAAGACGTACTCGATTTTTTCAAATATCACAATAGTCTTCCTTTTTTTCGAATCCTTTTTCTGCTTACAATTTAAGTTCAAAGCAATATTTCTATTTATTGAACGTTCAAGTTGACACAAATATATCACGTTTGACTAAAAACAAGGTTGTATACATCATTGTAGTAAAAAATGATTCTTTCGTATTATCAAATGTTTGGAACGTTTTTGACCTCTAAATTCAACAAGCTTTATTTCATTTTTTTATTCAAGGCTCTTTTATATTTAAATTGATACTGAAAATTATTTCAAGTGAGTTCATAAAGATGTTTTGAAGCACATTAATAAATCCAAGAAAAACCAGGGTTGTATCACTAAATATTTTCATTTAGAAATCCGTTTGACTATTACCATTAGCTTTTAGTAGTATATTTTTTTGAAATAATAATCAAAGATTATATGACGAAGTGAAAACATTTAATTCATCATATTATTACCTTTATTTATACTCATGATCTTAAGTTGTCTGTTATAATTTTTTATAAAGTATCTTGCGTTTAGATTTTAGCTCGATACCTAAATAAATTAAAAGATGTTTGTCAGGTGTAAATCGTTTTTTTTTTTTAAATCTGTGTATGTCGATAGTGTCGTTCATGAAATGTCTCGCATTAGCATTCTTTAGTAACATTGATTTTCCATATAAAAAGTCTTCGAATTTCATAGTCTTACATGTACTAATTCCACATTTATAAATAGAATCAGGACTGGTTTCGTTCATCACTAGCATTTTTAACTAAGAAATATACATACAGAGCTACCATGTGAGCTTAAACATGTATAAGTAATAAAAGTGTAACAAACAAATGGTAATAAAATGGATTTTATATATATAATATATGTAAAACTACGTTTCTTAGATAAGCTAGGAGAAAGACTTATTTTCATAGCCATTAGTTTTGTGTCGGTGTGTATAGTGAAGATCCAAACTCAAATTCTCATATGAAATCCACTTTACAAAGTCTGTTACAAAAGAGTCAAGGGAATATTTCGGTTCGATCGCTTTTGATTCGAGTGGTTATAGAACTGTTAGAAAGTTATTTATTTATCTGTAGAAGTGAACGGCTTTGATATACACTTTTGTGAAAACAGAAGGAGCGTGATATATATAAAATAAAATAATGTTTTCCATCGCAGCTTTCACAGCAGTAGGTTTATAGAATGTACGATAAAATTCTTCGGATTTCTCACAAGTTTTTTGCCTTCGTTTTTCAGCGTATAGCAAAAATAAGAATTTTCTATCACACGTCTAACATTTCATATATTACGCATCACATTTTTTGCGGCTTAGTTGCATGCTTTGGGCGATAATCTTTCAATTATTTATTCAACGCATACTAATACAATAACTATTTTAAATAGCACAGCTTCAATATCACATTTTTATATTCTGCAATATTGTAAAAAAAAACCTGGATTTTTAAGAAAATACACAAGATCTCATCGTATTATTTCATTTCTAAAAATGCACTGATAGTAAATATAGCATTTTACTCAAACTACATTGATTGATTTAAGACAGTTTAAACATATTTCGTTTATTTCGAAATAACTTCATTGTATTGTCAAAATAGAAAATAAATACACTGCAAATGCTACATTAAACTATTTTTTGTTGAAATATTCACACAGATATTAATTACTAATATATTATTGCTATCAATAATAGGCTTAACAACTGACCGGATTTCAAGACCTTAAGCCTGACTCCATCCGGATTTTTGTCGTGCCATACAATAAAATATTATAATTCGCTGAAAATCGTAGGCACCTCACGTCATCAAATGAATACGTTGCGGGTAGGTGCTTGCCGTACATTCGCACCCGTGCTCCCGATTGAAAGCAGTTGGGAATGGCCAAAAATATAACTTATACTTTAACGTTATTAAAGCTATTCAAATTATTTTCAACCTATGACCGGACATATAAAAAAATCAGAACTTTCAACCACCTGCGACCGGATATCATATTTTAGCCTCTAGTTACACTAGTCAACAATGAATTTTGCATTCAAAAAATCCATTAGTCTTATTATAATAGAGTTTGGTGTTCTCTGAATTGTTTAAATAATAATTGAACTAGGTTCCAATAATAGTTTATTTCAATTTAATTTGTTTTAATAGTACAAAAAGGTATCTTAAAGATTTCCAATGCCGTGTTTTATGTATTGGTGAACACTTTACAGTATCTTTTATGTACTGGATAAATAAAATAGTGTTTAAAAAATTAGGGTTGAATTATTTGACACTAATACGGCAATAATCTATATATTAATACTCGATAATGTCCGTCCGTCTGAATGATTGTCCGCGATTTTCCCTCCCCCTCCTCCGCCCCAGCCCCGCTGTCGCCATTTTTTTATTCATACCAAATACATACTTTTTTCGTTTGTATATGGTCGCGATTTCACCTTTTCGATGACGTCAAGAAAGACGGTCCCCCTCCCCCCCATCCTGCCCCGCTGTCGTCATTAATTCATTTCTTCATTTTTCTCTGACGTCATGAGTGAATTTTTGTTTTATTTTATTATGTGTAAAAACAATTAATTTTCAAAAAATATTCTCTCAAGCTGTGGGATTCGATACCATGCCCCAATTTTCATGCGCGACGTTCGGACACCCAACACACTACTCCACCAGTCCAGTTGATGGTTACGAAAAAAAAACTCTATTTAAAGTTTTAGTTAACTAATAATGACATCTGTGGGTGAAATCTTGCACTAAACGAATTTGACCGTTCTGCAGCGTTTTGAGAGGCTATATAAGGCTGCTCAATTATATATAATAATTTAATATATAATAATTTAATTAACTATTTATTTATATATATACGAAAAATGGTTGTTAGCAAGCTTAAACATTATTCCAAATATTAAATAATTTACGAGGTCTATTTCTGCTAATACGAAAAATAGTTGTTAGCAAACTTAAACATTATTCCAAAAATTAAGTAATTAACAAGGACTATTTTTGCTACTATGAAAAATGGTTGTTAGCAAACTTAAACATTATTCCAAAAATTCAATAATTTACGAGGTCTATTTCTGCTAATAGGAAAAATAATTGTTAGCAAACTTAAACATTATTCCAAAAATTAAGTAATTTACAAGGACTATTTTTGCTACTATGAAAAATGGTTGTTAGCAAACTTAAACATTATTCCAAAAATTAAATAATTTACGAGGTCTATTTCTGCTAATAGGAAAAATAATTGTTAGCAAACTTAAACATTATTCCAAAAATTAAGTAATTTACAAGGACTATTTTTGCTACTATGAAAAATGGTTGTTAGCAAACTTAAACATTATTTCAAAAATTAAATAATTTACGAGGTCTATTTCTGCTAATAGGAAATTAATTGTTAGCAAACTTAAACATTATTCCAAAAATTAATTAATTTACAAGGACTATTTTTGCTACTATGAAAAATAATTGTTAGCAAACTTAAAAATTATACCAAAAATAAAATAATTTACGAAATTTCTACTTCTAAGAAAAATGGTTGTAAGCAAACTTAAACATTATTCCAAAAATTAAATAATTTACGAGGTCTATTTCTGCTAATAGGAAAAATAATTGTTAGCAAACTTAAACGTTATTCCAAAAATTAAGTAATTTACAAGGACTATTTTTGCTACTATGAAAAATGGTTGTTAGCAAACTTAAACATTATTCCAAAAAATAAATAATTTGCGAGGTCTATTTCTGCTAATAGGAAATTAATTGTTAGCAAACTTAAACATTATTCCAAAAATTAAGTAATTTACAAGGACTATTTTTGCTACTATGAAAAATAATTGTTAGCAAACTTAAAAATTATACCAAAAATAAAATAATTTACGAAATTTCTACTTCTAAGAAAAATGGTTGTTAGCAAACTTAAACATTGTTCCAAAAATTAAGTAATTTACAAGGACTATTTTTGCTACTATGAAAAATGGTTGTTAGCAAACTTAAACATTATTCCAAAAATTAAATAATTTACGAGGTCTATTTCTGCTAATAGGAAAAATAATTGTTAGCAAACTTAAACATTATTCCAAAAATTGAGTAATTTACAAGGACTATTTTTGCTACTATGAAAAATGGTTGTTAGCAAACTGAAAAATTATTTCAAAAATTCAATAATTTACGAGGTCTATTTCTGCTAATAGGAAAAATAATTGTTAGCAAACTTAAACATTATTCCAAAAATTAAGTAATTTACAAGGACTATTTTTGCTACTATGAAAAATGGTTGTTAGCAAACTTAAACATTATTCCAAAAATTAAATAATTTACGAGGTCTATTTCTGCTAATAGGAAAAATAATTGTTAGCAAACTTAAACATTATTCCAAAAATTAAGTAATTTACAAGGACTATTTTTGCTACTATGAAAAATAATTGTTAGCAAACTTAAAAATTATACCAAAAATAAAATAATTTACGAAATTTCTGCTTCTAAGAAAAATGGTTGTTAGCAAACTTAAACATTGTTCCAAAAATTAAGTAATTTACAAGGACTATTTTTGCTACTATGAAAAATGGTTGTTAGCAAACTTAAACATTATTCCAAAAATTTAATAATTTACGAGGTCTATTTCTGCTAATACGAAAAATAATTGTTAGCAAACTTAAACATTATTCCAAAAATTAAGTAATTTACAAGGACTATTTTTGCTACTATGAAAAATGGTTGTTAGCAAACTTAAACATTATTCCAAAAATTAAATAATTTACGAGGTCTATTTCTGCTAATAGGAAAAATAATTGTTAGCAAACTTAAACATTATTCCAAAAATTAAGTAATTTACAAGGACTATTTTTGCTACTATGAAAAATGGTTGTTAGCAAACTTAAACATTATTCCAAAAATTAAATAATTTACGAGGTCTATTTCTGCTTCTACGAAAAATGGTTGTTAGCAAACTTAAATATTATTTCAAAAATTAAGTAATTTACAAGGACTTTTTTTGTTACTACGAAAAATAGTTAACAAACTTAAACATTATTCCAAAAATTCAATAACTTACGAAATTTCTGCTTTTACGAAAAATAGTTGTTGGCAAACTAGAACATGATTCCAAAAATAAATAATTTACAATTTAAATACTGCAGGGCAGGGCTGTCGATATACGCCCCCAGATATATTTCTTTTACTATCAGAATTTCTGGATTATTCAATAAATAGGTTAGTAATTTATTTTTGACGCCTGTAAATTTTCTGACTACTTAAAAATGCAACAAAAATCCCCCCGTTGAGGTCAACGGGCTTACAGCTAGTCATGTATAAATTACATCGCAATGCTTAAACGGCCAACACTTTCTTGCGCTTAAATATATAACCTCGTTTATGTTTATTATTTCAGTCAATTGAAAGTACTTTAATTGTTTTTCATTGCGTGTTTTTATTAAAATTTGTAAAAAGCTATTTATAATCCTCATCATCGGGCAATCATAATTATGTTTATTTGCTTTTTAAGTGCCTTCTGTTTTCAAGTCCTTAATAACAAGTCTTAATCACGCCATTGTAAAATGAGTCGCGAGTTATGAAATCATTAAGACTTTATTATATGAAAAAAAATATACTTCTAAAAACCTAAGTGATTTTTCAATTGTATATTGTTTTGTTTCTATTTATTCAAAAATTTTCAGAACGTTATGCCGCATTAAACATTGTACAAATTACCGGTGAAAAAAGAAGGTCGACTGTTTGTTATGCGAGAGGACGGATATTAATTTTACGTAATAAAGTAATAATGTTTTTTGGCATACAATGTTTCTCTTACAAAAAATACATGGAATTTCCAAAAGGGTCTACTTGTTACCTTTTTGTTAGAACACGGCGTCACCCTTGCGCGTATGTAATAGAATAATGTATGTTATAAAATATAAATATCAAATATTTTTTGTATAACCAGTCAGAGCAATAAACTGAACCATTTACTTACACCAAAGTTAATCGCGGCTATAAAATTTGAAAGCCAATAAAATCAGTCGTAACAAACACTCGCTGGTCGTTTACTGCGAGGAAAAAACAATAAATGAAAATTAAATTTTTGGCGTTTAACTGCATTTTAACAAAGATATGGCAAATATAAGAGTTTTTCTCATAAATAATTCCAGCAATATTTATCCGATCCTTTTTGTATATCGGATATTACTTTAGCTGCCATAAAATTTTCGGATTCGATAGCAATTTGAAAATTTTGGAAAAAAATAGTATGACAATATTTTTTTCGACAGCAAAATCAAGGTATATTTGTTTTGTTTTAAATGAACCATCTATCTATATGGTAAATAAAACAATTTTCAGTTATTTTCATACATCATGTTATTAAAAAAATCGAAGCATTTAACTTGTCGTAGACATAAATATTATTTAATATTGTGCTTGTGCCACACATCATTTTGTAGTTAAAAGTATTATCGACTTATTTAACCGACCCCATGAAAACCCATGCTTATATTCGCTTAATTTACTTGTTTATTCGAATAAATTATTTTTTAATACTTCGCATAATGCTTTAATAACTTTGGGATATCCAATAAATGTGTACAGTTTGATGAAATGATTACATTATTATTAGCTGTGACGCTTTGTACGCAAAAAAAACATTTGTAATTCAAATTCGTCCGCCTTGTTCAGGTGTACGAGTTTTACATTATTTTTCGTCTTGCTATTGTTTGATTCTTTTTAAATACAATTATTCAAAAAACAAGTCGAGATAAAGCTTTAATTTTACAATCAGGCCATTGGTCGAATAAACCTTTTGTCAAATGTTTGTTCATTTTCACAAAATATTTATAAAACTTATTTATTCTATAATGGTTCCTTCTCTTCTTTATCAATAACAAATTTTTGGCATTTTGAAATTATGCACAAGTTAATCATTATTTGTAATAATTATTCTGAGTTGAGCTACCGATAAAAATGTGGATTTTTCATTGAGATGAAAGCACTTCACATATTTCAATTCTACGGCTACAAAAAAACTTTAAAAGCTTTTTTATAAGCTGCTTATTTCATAAGCAAACATAATTTTACAATTTCTTTGACTGCGCGATGACAGTGAACATTATATGCATTATAACTTTAAAAATGGATGGCAATAATACTTATATTTTTGGTATAGTGACGATTTTTGGTGGAAAGATATTATATTAGATAAAAAAATGCACCTTACATTTTATATCCCACATTTTTTCCCACGCAAACAGTACTTTTACAAGTACAAAATTTGTTTTCTTTGTTTCATAATCTTATGGCTAGATAAAACGTTGTATTGGTTCATCTTCATGTGTTTGTTTCCATTAGTTTGATATAAAAACGGTTTTTGAAAACACTGTGCCTTTATAAAACGTTTTCTTTTTTACAGGATTCAACACATATACTTACAACGAGAGCGCTCACACTGACCGAGTAGCGGACGAAATTCTTTCAGTTACGTACGATGACGGGAAATGGTCAAAACCCTATTACGATTGTGGTGGCGGAAACATATGGATGCTGACATACACTGTTCCTTTTTTTGGGCATGCCAATGATACCTACTTTTTCAAGTAAGTTAAAAGCATTAATCTTATAGAACACACTGTATTTTTACTTGCTTCTTTTCACTTAGAGCCGTGTTTGTCTGGGTCTTTTTTTTCAGCTGAAATTAGTTTTCAGTCTTCGTTTTTCACTCGATTTTACGCGATTGAAGAAAATTTTATCGATAAAGTCAAACAGCAATTTCAAGGCGAAAAATAAAAAAATATTATCGAATTTCTACAACCTATTTTGAAAATATGAATAAAGTTTCATTGTGAAATTTAATATATTTACTCGCCCAAGAAATATTAGTTATTATTTTTCATACTATACAGTACATACATATTTAATGCAAAAATTAAATAATATTCAGTGATTCTTTTAATTTAATTTTATTAAACTTATTTTTTAAATAAATCCTATTTGTGTATTAAAGAGTTTGAGCTTTTAAACAAAGTGCACTCACAATATGGAAAGTAAGCACTCACGGTGTAGCATGTTTATAATATAAAATTCATAAAAAAAATGCTTGAAACTCAGTCACTGTTTCTTTAATACGGAGTTCAAATCTAAAAATATGATAGGTAGAAGACTAGCTGTTAACCAATCAATCTTTCAACACCCCGTTTTTTAAGTTATTTTTTATTGTTTCAAAAATCTGGTAGAGCTATACTATCAAAGAGAATTCTTTTCAATTAGTCAATACAAAAACAAAATATTATCAGTAAAATGACATTTTTTTTTCATAATAAATTAAGATTGACGTCGTCATTCGTAACTATGAAAAATGTAGGTTTGTTTATGAAATCTTCAACGTGTTGTAAAATTTCTACATATTCATACTCACTGAAAAATACTTTTTCAACAAATTTTCCGTCAGATTAGATAACAATTAATATTCACCGATAAAATAAAAATGAATAAGTTTCATAAATTATTTGGAAGTATTTTCAAACAATTTATCAAACAAAGCAACCGAACATTCAACATCTCTACTCTTGTGCAACCTAGTCGTATTATATTGTTTTCATAGTTATAGTGGAGCTTAAACGAGTAAATGCTAAATCAATACTTAAAAATGTCGTTTTTTACTACTGAAAATAGTTATATATAATCAAAAATTCATTTCACCTAGCAATAAAACACTAGTGCGAAGAAATACAAACCAATCTTTTCATTAATTGCATTGGTATATCGACCCAAAATCGTCAAAAAATCTTAAGCCACACGATTAGATAAATTTCGTTTTAACTCAATAATTATTCAATATTATCTAGGGCGTCAGTGACAAAAATTTTAGAACGTTATCTCATTCATCTGATATTTTTAGGGCTTGTGCATTTTAGCGCTTTGATTTGTAATCGGTTGTTCCCCGTAGACCCCGGTTGACTAAAGCTGATCTAGATAACTGAGAGTATTCAATAAAATATCAGGATAGACATTGACAATTTATTACTATTTACTAACCGCGTTTAAAGTAATTTTAAAAAAACCTTCTATAAAATTTAAAAATTGTCGGTTACGATTTTCTGTCTATTATGTGATGATATACTTGGCAAAACTATTTTATAATAAAGTGAAAAAAAACAGGTATTTCAGCTTACGCCTTCGACAGAACTAGCGAGTTAGCCAAAATAACTATTTACAATATATTATGAAATATTAACCGAGCACTCAAATATTTTCTTTAATATTTTATCACATAATTAAAAGTTTTTATATATTTACAATATTTTATATTGCAATCTTTTTTTACATATATTGACTAAGAAGCAACCATACTGATTTTAATATTTATATAATTGTACATTGTTTTTATTTAAAATGTGATTTTAAAAAAAATCATTGATGTTAGGATGGTCATTAATTGTTAAATTACTTCTATCAATTTTCTCGCCGTTTTGTGTTCTTTATTCAAACTGTTTTACTAGAGATTGACAATAATTAATTAAATACAAGCATATTATATTTTCCCTTGAGACAGTAACACGGTAGAAGCCGGTCTCTAATAACAACTTTCCAGCAATTTGACACCTGTCACCAACAAGCACTTTTATACATAAATACTTCTTCAGGAAAAACAGTTCAATTTCTTCAACGAAAATACTACTTTGAGCATATTTTTTTTTCTTGTAATAGCCTTTTACTTTAGAACATTTTTTTTCTTAGCAATATTTTTTTTATTTTTTCTCTAAGTTTTCTTTAAAATGTGAAGAATATTACTTTGTAATGAGTGTTATTGATCAAACTTTTAAATAATCATTGACCCTTATTTTATTGTGTATTATATGTACATATATTTATATATTAATCGAATATATAAAACTTGTAAGTTGTAACTCATTATCCGAGCAACCTTAAACTTCAAATACATGATTTCGATAATGAGAAATTAAACAAGCAAATCGTTTATTACAAAATAAGATTAAAATTCATGTATTTAGTATTTTATTGAAGGCAACTTAAAAGCTTCAAATATTCCTTTTTTATGTCGAACAGTTTCAATAAAAATATATCTCGGCTTCATTATATGTTACATCTCTCTTTGTTTTATATGAGATTTGATGAAAAGTGAAAACGAACAAATCATTAATATAAAATCAAATTTGATAACTTACTCCCTTTGTTAACAAAGTGACCAAAGTTAATTTTGTACTTTAAAAATGAACCACAAAGTTACCGCCAAATTCATTGAAAAATCAAATCATTTTTTAATTATACCTTTTCAATATTTATCATCTTTGAGTGTGTTATATAATTATTCATGTTATGGTTATTATCAAATAAACACGATTAGTAAACTTCAAAGTTCTCCGAGTATAAAATCTGTACAAAAATAATTGGATTAAACCCAACATCAGTATTTACTTTTTATGTAACGTGTTAACAAGAGAGAATGAAGTATATTTCTATGAAACAAATTTTATAAAATTAATTTTCATTTAAAGATTCAATCAAAGCGCAAAATTTGTTATTTTAATAAATTACAAAAGAATTTTATTGACGTTGTTAACATTTGTTTTATAAAAACTTTTTGTTTTTGTTTTTTTTCATTGTTTACTTTTGTGTTTTATTTGTAAAAAAATTCGATCAAGATTAAAAGATATTCATGGAAATCATCTTTATATGTTTATGGTCTAAACATTTCTTGAATAATATTGGAATTTAGCATGAAATATATAAATCATTTTTTTCGTCCGGTCAGTGGTGGATTATCCTATAAGAAGATGAAGCGCGCGCTTGGGGCCTCTGAATCTTAGGTGCCTCCAAAATATCTTATAATATATAGCCAATACAATTTTTGTTCTGATTTTTACATATATTTTTACCATTTTACTTTGAATTTTCTGACGTTTTTAAGTTATTAGAAAAACAGGGCCTACAAATTTTATTGCGCCTCGGGCTTATCATGTGCTTAATCCACCACTGCGTCCGGTATTGTCATTCCTTTTTTTTAATTTTGATATTTTTTGCAATACCGGTAATTGTCAGGTATTTTATTTAAAATACCAAAATATCGATGATGACATACGTCCCGTCCCGTCTTGAAAAATATTTAATTTTATCATATCCGCTGAAGTTCTAGTGTGGTCAGTTCAAAAAACTGGCGGACATTAGCGCAGGAAAAGGGAAGATGTTGAAAATTATTGAAAAAAGCTATGGACCATCATGCTTGTCGGGCCAGCGATGATATTTGACAATCAATTATATATTGATTTAATGACATATTTTAAATATAAATATGTATATGAAAATTGTTTAGCTCAATAATTGAAACGAATACACTCAAGAAGAGGTTGTGGTGTTCTTGACTGTAAATTAAAATTAACTGTCCATTATAATGTGCTAAGATTATGCCATAATTAGTTCGCTATTGGGAATCATAATATATTGTTAAATCTCAAAGCACAAAGGCTTTTACCTAATGTTCATTTAAAAAAAAGCGTCATTGCGTCAAGCGTATTTGAAGTTTTCTTTTGTTATATTTACTTTATTTTGTTTATAATTTAAAAACCTAAGCCAAAAAAAACTATATACTATCCGAACCGATCAAATTAAAACATAAATATCTTACAATCATAATGAAATATAGCTGTACACTGCTTGACACATATTTTATTTTTATTTTGATACAAAATATTACACATTTTTTAATGTGAAAATTCTGTCAAAATATTGTTTATCTACTTATTCATCATGTTATACTTATATTTATTTATAAAACATAGACATTTTAATACAAATGAAACATATCGAAAATTTTTAGTAATGTAGCTCACAGATTGGTCAATTATTTTTTAATTTCCAAGAATTTGAATCTCCAAGAGGACTGTTTCCTAAATAAATTCATTTATTAGTTTATGTAAGTTTGTCTTAAGACGTAGAAGTATGAGGTGTTTACAATTCCTCCAAGCTTTTTAATTTTCAATCGCCAAACAAACAGGTTGAGTAATTTTATTGAAATGTTCCTTTTTTAGTAAAATTTATGCATCATAAATAACTGTCGATATTTCAATATCAAGATAGTAAGCAGTGCAAGTGTTTTTTTTCCACTTTTTTCTTCCTTCTTTATTTAAATTTAGAATTGAAAATATCGATTAACTTGGTCAACTTGAATAACTCAGACAGTAATTAACTTGATCAAAAAAAGACGACATTATTTAAGATTTCTTTCCAAGTTGTGATGAGACAAAAACTGTTATTTTCAAATTTATTTTCTTTATTTGATAAACATACATACAATGTTTTTATTTTTTGAAAATGTATTTTATTCGACGCTCCTCATAAACATCATAAACGCATCATATTGTTTTTCATTAATTTGTCAAAAAGCTTTTTTTCGATATATATTGATGCAAAAGCAATCTATTTTCACTTTGACGATTCCATGTGAATGTTTTTATTCTTTTCATCGTAAAAAAAATATTTTTCTACAGAAGTATTTGTCGCCGCCGGGTTGGAATGGTAAAAATTATTTTAATTAAATGGAATACTTCCGTTAAAATGTCTTTTAGCTCATTTTTAATGATCACATTATGAATGCAATTTATAGATTTTAAATGAAATTCTAGTGACGTTTATATATAAACAAGTTCACTTTTCAATAACCACGGAAATAGGTAGTTCGTATTCCAGAAAAACGAGCGGTGGGATGTCAATACTTTAACAAGGGGCTTCTTAATTTTCACAAAGCTATTCTCGGTGTTCTGGGGAAGGAATAATTTTTACATGCAATCCCCTATGCAATTACATGCAAACCTTAAATAAGCAATCGACTGTTACTTAATACACTTATAATATGTAAGAATATGCAATTTACCGTAAACTTATCAATCTAAATGGCTAAAAATGTAGTACTGTGTATACTGAAGCTGTCGTAGACAACATACAAGTTGGAAATTGCAGTTATATACTAATTTGATCTAAGAATATTGTTTTCTCATAAATTAACAAGAGACTTGCTGGTCTAAGTTAAATTTAACAGGGGGCTCGCGCGAGCCCCTTCGAGCCCTCTCCAGCCCACCCCTGACTGAAAAACGGAACATTCAAACAACAGACAAATCCATGGTCAAAGTCAACCGCGTGGTCCGTCATATAGAGACAAGCCGTCACCAACGTTCCTCTAAGCTGCGCGTGTGCGCGGCCGCGCACTCATTCCGGGTTGGCGCGTACTACAAGACAGTTGTTCAATTAATATTTGATCGGTCCACGCAGCTTACATCTTGCCTTAGAGCACGGGTTCCCAACCTGGGGGTCGCGAAGGGTTTCCTGGGGGGTCGCCAACTTTTTCGATTTTGGAGATTTGAACAATATAGCAAATCGAGGATTTAAAATTCCCCGGTGAGCTAAAAAAAAAAGGAGTTTCGGAGATAATCCGGGGGAAAGTATAGCAAATTGAGGATTTCAAATTCCTCGGAGGGGGTCGCTCATTTTTCTAACGACTTCGTTTCATAATAACGTTAATTAAAAAATTAATAAATGACAAAAATATTTAATTGCTGCAAAAAAACCGAAAACAGAACATAATATTTATACCTAGATCAATATTGTTAAAAATGTGTCGTTCTCCATTATTTTAACATCATTGTGAATATTTAATATTGTTTGCCAAAAGAACTATTAATCTACATCTACATATATTTCCACCGTCTTCCATCAAAGGTTTGCGACCAAATTTTGGTAACGTACTCTTATTTCATAATAAAATGCTTGAAGCAGTTTACAAATTTAGGCTAGCCAATAGATTTTTTTTGAATCACAGTTCTTTTTTTTATATTAATGTTTAAAAAAAATTGCAAACACAATTTTATTTCTATAATTTAAAAATATTGTTACAAAAAAACGTAAGAACAAAAATGTTTCATACTTTCTTCTTCTAAATATTTCATAATATAGAAGCGTGATAGGTTAATATATTATTTACATAAGTTAAAGTTACGTTAAAATAACTTTAAATGATCTATTATATTTTGAGTTGCAGTCACAATTTTTGAACACGTACATGGTGGTTTTCGTTGAGCGGCAATCAGAAACTCATTGCGTCATAATAAAAAAACAGTTTAATGGCAAAGGATTTATATTTCTATCAGAAGAATATTTAAGATCGTGCATGTTGCACAAACATCATCGAAACGACACAATTGTGACGGAAAAATGACATATGTTATAGGAATGTCACGAAGATAACAAACTCAGAACGATAAACAATTCGAAACAGACAATAAAAGAATTACCAGATGCACTGAGAGCTTGATATTTATGTAGAAGATACCAATATTTGATATTAAATTAAAAGTGAGACAAGAGGAAATTTGGGTACCGCATGACTTGAACGGTGAAAACAAATCAGCTCACTTGCACGTTAAAATAACTCATTATCGTCTACTCAACACACTGTTTCTCGATATTGCTGTGATGAGTTGTAAAAAATAGACTCTTTTAAATATCATTGAGAGAAAAATTAACAGTTTACTCAAGGTCAAATGGCAATATCTATTCCAAAACTCAAATCGCGTGCAAAAAAGGTGATGCTGTGGGTGCGAGCAGTGTGCATATCAAAAACGTACTCCGTGACTCAAGTGGCCAAAGATTGTTTTAGATGCACGAAAATAATCGGGATGCCTCGCAAATCGCTATTTTCTTTCAGTACTACTACAGTAAAACCCCCATTTACACTATAGTCGGGACCGTGTAATTGGGGGTGTGAATCTCATACAAAATAAGGGATTTGGTTTTTTTCCGCGGAAAATGCAAAACTAAGATTTCCCTTCGTTTTGCAAAAAAAATAAAATATGGATGAAATATTTAGTTTTTGTAGTAGTAAATATCCCGAAAACAGACAGACGCCCAGCTATGCGTCTATAGCCTGGCACGTGTTGAATACACAGACGTTAGTCAACATTTGACTGTATGGTGGCACAGACGACTGTTTCGTAGTAACAAAAATGGAATGCGACCGTGGAATTGGGGGATTTGCGGCGAATATTTCAAGCCAGTGCGTAATTCGGGGTAGTGTAATTGGGGGTTCCACTGCACTATTAAGGCTTTAAACTAAGGGTTGCATTCATTACGTTAAAATAAATACTTCATTTAATCCGTAGAAAGAGCTTACATACATATTAATAAATTTGGGTGTAGCTGTTGTTCTTCATCCACCATTTAGTCCAGATCCACCCTATATGATTTATTGAGATCTTTTTAAAAAGAATACAATTTAATACCAGGTGAATTTGAAAAATGTTCTTGATGATTTTTAAAATTGTAAATCGCAAGAGTTTTCAAAAGGGAGATCGAAAACTTAATGGGGAGATGGAAAATGTCAACCATATTAATAATTTAACAAATGAGAATTTTCCTTTTTTTTAATATTTTAGACTGTATAAAAACACATTTAAGCATTATCTAATACTTTTGAGGCTTCTTGGTTTTGATCTACCGTTAAAACTAATTCTGCTACAGCTTAAATCAAACATCTTTTATTTGTTAATTATTTGCTTAAATTTATGACCAACACTATTTTCGTTCTAAATTTTCTGTTGAACTATCACCGTTTTACATTTGCTTTTTGAACTACCTGGCACATTTATATTTAGAAGTTAAAATAACTCTCCGCTTTTACTCATTGTTTAATAAAGTATCTTTATAGAATATTGAAACTTTTACAATTAATCAACATTACAACAAAAAAACTTTCTCTCATTCAACTAAAAGTGAAGAGGTAGTGAGTTACTGAGTGTTGTGGTGAAGAACGCAGAATATTATAGGTACTCTAGAAAGAGATGGCTTGGAAATCTATTAAATGTTACATCTTTAAATTAAGAAAATTCTTACAAAAATATTGATGTGTTAATGTTTCAATACAAAATTACAAGTTATTGGGGACGGTGAACTCAAATATGTCATATAAATTAGACAGGAGAGTTAAAGATTTTGTAACGAAACGTTTTAGTCAGATAATATGACGTCATTTATTGACTATCCCAACGGAGCGCACAATTTTTAAGCCAATGGTCACATTTCCAATCTTAAATTTATAAAGTGCCACTCTATAAAAACGAAATTTTTCCAACGATGTATTACTTATTTGTTAGCCATATTATTTAAGCCTGATTAACAGTTTTAGTAAAATAAAATTACACTACGTATACGTAAAAAATATACGGTCAACAACAAACAATAAAAATATCTTTTAACAGCTACAAAGGTTAATATGCGAGTGACCTGTCGCAGCGAGCTCGAAACTCAGACTTAATTTAGAGCGACTTGTTTAGCAACAATACCAATTTAAATAGTATCTTTGTATATGTAGTAGTATTTTTTTTTTGATTCTGTCAATTAGAATAACTTGCTGTTTTTAGCTTTTTTTTAATACATATTTTCAAAAAATTCTTAAAACAGCTCAGTGTGCCACTGAGATATGATTTAAGTGCCACAAGTGCCACTCAAAGTACCCCGTGGGAGTCACTGGACTATATAATTAATTATCACTAGACTGGGTTGTTGGAAACGGCAAATCTAGGTTTTATTAAAGCAATATTGATACTGCAAATCTACCTTGGTAGATTTATTAACAATATTTTTCTTTGGATAAATAAGGCTATTATTTTCAACCCCGGTGGTGAAACGTGAACAATGAATGTAATTTAGTAAATGCAAACACATTTTAAAAGTATTTTTAGAAGGCTATCTCAAAGCTGGCTTGATAACATACAAAATTTCATTCCAAATTAATTTAAAACTAAAAATAATAAATTTTACTAAATGAAATTCAAGTTTTATTTTTCAACCATTATGGAATGAACTGGGCTTGCAAGTAATAGCCTCAAATATGTTTTGTTTTTTTTTTAATGGTATACATTTTGTCATTCCCGTCCAAAAACTCTTTGACATTTTTTAGGCTAGTAATTACTGTTTTACAGAAAACTAATCTATTTTGTAACAATTGACTTTTTTCATGAGATATTTCATGTCATTGTTGCCTTAAAATACTTTCAAGACAATGCAACATTTCACTTGTGCGTAGAAAGGGTTTTAATTGTTATCGATATTGAAAAAGAAACACTATTCATGTTGCTAGTCTAATATTTTCACAAAAGCGATAACTTGTATGTCATTGACGTCTGATTCACGCGAACACTTTCTCGCTACCGTCACCATAAATCGACTTTTGAAAGTTTTGCACGTTTCCACGACCCCCTCATCCTTTGCACAGTTCTAAGTTTCTATCGCAGTGAATATTCCGACGCTTTTTAGACAGCCGGAGAGTTTTGCCGTTACGAACTTACGCTTTAAAACGAGATTTATTTCACTTTCTTTCTTCGGTAATTTATAAATCTATCGCTTTTTATCGGTAACAAGAAAACATGTTACTTAGATTTTATATTGAATGATTTGCTACTCAATCATTTAAATTACGCATTTTTTTGAGATAAAAGTTTTTTTGCAAGTTTAAATATTCTTAGTTAAATCAAGAGATGTAAATATATTGCGTGTTTTTTTTTTAATAATAAAATATTTTTTCACCGAGAATCGACCATTCAAGGGGTTTAAAAACGATTTGTGTTACATGTTATCGTTAATTTTAAATTACTCTATCAAACCACTTTTACCTGGTTTGCTTATTAATGGTCCTTTTTATTTATTAAAATTATCTTATTTTGTTTACATGAATATCGTTTAGGTATATTGTTCAACAAACCGATCGTTTTACTTGCAATATAACTTCTTAAATTATATAATATACAAAAATTGTTATAATAAATACAAAATAATAAAATAAATGTAATATTTTAATAAAAAAAAATAGCTGACCATTTGATAAAGAACCACCCGTTGTGTATATGTAGACAACGTTTTATGGCCGCCTTTAACAACGTGGTGAAATAAAACATCCGCTGTGGTTTAATTAGTAACTAGCTGTAAGCCCGTTGACCTCAACGGAGAGATTTTTGTTGCATTTTTAAGTAGTCAGAAAAGTTACTGGCGTGAAAAATAAATTACTAACCTATTTATTGAATAATCCAGAAATTCTGATAGTAAAAGAAATATCTCGGGGCGTATATCGCCAGCCCTGCCCTGCAGTATTTAAATTGTAAATTATTTATTTTTGGAATAATGTTTTAGTTTGCTAACAACTATTTTTCGTAATAGCAGAAATTTTGTAAATTATTTAATTTTTGGAATAATGTTTATGTTTGCTAACAACCATTTTTCTTAGAAGCAGAAATTTCGTTAATTATTTTATTTTTGGTATAATTTTTAAGTTTGCTAACAATTATTTTTCATAGTAGCAAAAATAGTCCTTGTAAATTACTTAATTTTTGGAATAATGTTTAAGTTTGCTAACAATTATTTTTTCTATTAGCAGAAATAGACCTCGTAAATTATTTAATTTTTGGAATAATGTTTAAATTTGCTAACAACCATTTTTCATAGTAGCAAAAATAGTCCTTGTAAATTACTTAATTTTTGGAATAATGTTTAAGTTTGCTAACAATTATTTTTCCTATTAGCAGAAATAGACCTCGTAAATTATTTAATATTTGGAATAATGTTTAAGTTTGCTAACAACCATTTTTCTTAGAAGCAGAAATTTCGTTAGTTATTTTGTTTTTGGTATAATTTTTAAGTTTGCTAACAATTATTTTTCATAGTAGCAAAAATAGTCCTTGTAAATTACTTAATTTTTGGAATAATGTTTAAGTTTGCTAACAATTATTTTTCCTATTAGCAGAAATAGACCTCGTAAATTATTTAATTTTTGGAATAATGTTTAAGTTTGCTAACAACCATTTTTCTTAGAAGCAGAAATTTCGTTAATTATTTTATTTTTGGTATAATTTTTAAGTTTGCTAACAATTATTTTTCATAGTAGCAAAAATAGTCCTTGTAAATTACTTAATTTTTGGAATAATGTTTAAGTTTGCTAACAATTATTTTTCCTATTAGCAGAAATAGACCTCGTAAATTATTTAATATTTGGAATAATGTTTAAGTTTGCTAACAACCATTTTTCTTAGAAGCAGAAATTTCGTTAATTATTTTGTTTTTGGTATAATTTTTAAGTTTGCTAACAATTATTTTTCATAGTAGCAAAAATAGTCCTTGTAAATTATTTAATTTTTGGAATAATGTTTATGTTTGCTAACAACCATTTTTCTTAGAAGCAGAAATTTCGTTAATTATTTTATTTTTGGTATAATTTTTAAGTTTGCTAACAATTATTTTTCATAGTAGCAAAAATAGTCCTTGTAAATTACTTAATTTTTGGAATAATGTTTAAGTTTGCTAACAATTATTTTTTCTATTAGCAGAAATAGACCTCGTAAATTATTTAATTTTTGGAATAATGTTTAAATTTGCTAACAACCATTTTTCATAGTAGCAAAAATAGTCCTTGTAAATTACTTAATTTTTGGAATAATGTTTAAGTTTGCTAACAATTATTTTTCCTATTAGCAGAAATAGACCTCGTAAATTATTTAATATTTGGAATAATGTTTAAGTTTGCTAACAACCATTTTTCTTAGAAGCAGAAATTTCGTTAATTATTTTATTTTTGGTATAATTTTTAAGTTTGCTAACAATTATTTTTCATAGTAGCAAAAATAGTCCTTGTAAATTACTTAATTTTTGGAATAATGTTTAAGTTTGCTAACAATTATTTTTTCTATTAGCAGAAATAGACCTCGTAAATTATTTAATTTTTGGAATAATGTTTAAATTTGCTAACAACCATTTTTCATAGAAGCAGAAATTTCGTTAATTATTTTGTTTTTGGTATAATTTTTAAGTTTGCTAACAATTATTTTTCATAGTAGCAAAAATAGTCCTTGTAAATTATTTAATTTTTGGAATAATGTTTATGTTTGCTAACAACCATTTTTCTTAGAAGCAGAAATTTCGTTAATTATTTTATTTTTGGTATAATTTTTAAGTTTGCTAACAATTATTTTTCATAGTAGCAAAAATAGTCCTTGTAAATTACTTAATTTTTGGAATAATGTTTAAGTTTGCTAACAATTATTTTTTCTATTAGCAGAAATAGACCTCGTAAATTATTTAATTTTTGGAATAATGTTTAAATTTGCTAACAACCATTTTTCATAGTAGCAAAAATAGTCCTTGTAAATTACTTAATTTTTGGTATAATTTTTAAGTTTGCTAACAATTATTTTTCATAGTAGCAAAAATAGTCCTTGTAAATTACTTAATTTTTGGAATAATGTTTAAGTTTGCTAACAATTATTTTTCCTATTAGCAGAAATAGACCTCGTAAATTATTTAATTTTTGGAATAATGTTTAAGTTTGCTAACAACCATTTTTCGTATATATATAAATAAATAGTTAATTAAATTATTATATTTAATTGAGCAGCCCTATATAGCCGTTCACAACCCTGCAGGTGGAAATCTTGGAATTCAAAATCGTTTAGTGCAAGATTTCACCCACAGATGTCATTATTAGTTCACTTAAAACGCGTTCTTTTTTTTTGCTTTGTATTATTTAAATTATATAAAGTTTTTATATCGCTTTTCTCAAGTGGATTCGTAGATCAGTGTGTAAGCCGTCCGAACGTCGCGCATGAAAATTGGGGCATGGTATCGAATCCCACAGCTTGAGAGAATATTTTTTGAAAATTAATTGTTTTTACACATAATAAAATAAAAATGTCATGATTTCAAAAATTCACTCATGACGTCAGAGAAAAATGATGAAATGAATTAATGACGACAGCGGGGCAGGATGGGGGGGAGGGGGACTGTCTTTCTTGACGTCATCGAAAAGGCGAAATCGCGACCATAATATACAAACGAAAAAAGTATCTCTTTAGTATGAATAAAAAAATGGTGACAGCGGGGCTGGGGCGGAGGAGGGGGAGGGAAAATCGGGGACATTTTACAGACGGACGGACATTAACGACTATTAATATATAGATAGCTTGGCTCTTCTGACCAGGCAAGTTTGGAATCCATTTCCGATAAAACCAATATCAAATATAGATATTTTTTTATTAAAAATTGAGATTGAAGACATAGAATTTCAAAAAAGAAGTTAATCATATTTTGAAAAAAAGCAGTCAGTACAATGACAAAAACAATATTTTTTTATGTACCGGTCGGTTGATAAATTTTGGTCGTATTCTTAACGCTAGTTCTCTCGTCGATTGTTCAATTGCCTGATGTTTAAAATGAATCAAGCCCTTTAGATACACACACAATTTTAAATTCAGTCTCGGCGGTGTCGTTAATATGCTATCCCTTTTCTATGTATTACATGCCATTGTTCCGTGGTTCTTTATTTGATGTAAACCCTTTTGAAAAAAACTCGAAAAAAACTTCATGTTTATGTTATAATCAATTTTCCTATCAAGTTGTTTGCTCTTTATATTTGAGAGCTTATTTCGAATTGTAGCTAAAAAGTATCACACTTGGGATTTCAATGAGATATTTTTGAAAAAATACTCACACCATCTTTTATATACATGAAATGATTTCCATGAAATATGATTGTTTGAATAAGTATTTACTTGTCAGACCACCACTCTTTTGTTCAAAATCAGCTCTTCATATGACGAAAGCGAGTTTCTGAGATGGTCATTAGCTATATTGTGAGATTATTTTCCAATAGTATTTAATTACTTAAACAAAATTAAGATATCAAAAAAACTTATTTCACTTTATAAAGCTATATTTAACATTCAGTAGGTATGAAAAATCTCGTATTAAATAATTATCAACAATAGAACTCAATAAATAAATCGTAACAGCAATAAATTGAAATGTAATCAGTAGCCCACATAGTCACAGAAAATCTAATGTAGAATTTTCACAAAACCATAAATAAGTGTTTTTTATGAGTTTTGCCTACCGTGGTCCCTCTATTTCGTGAGTATTGTTAGCATGATTGATCTTCAGAGATAGAGCAGCCAAATATCCCAGTAGTTTAATTTTGCGCGTTGTTGTGTTTATTCTTAATTTATTCATTCTGTTGAAACCTGAAAAAATATCACGATATTATTCACCGTTGGTTTTTTTTCCTGATCACGTTTCTAGTCTAAAAACTTCGCAAAATATTGACTTATATCAATTTGAAAGTCGACCTTGCATCAGTGATCGTCAATCAAACTTATTTTTCTTGTAATCTGAAAAGTGATTGAAAATATGTATATACTAGATGGTAGGAATTTAAACATTGATATCAAAACAAGGATCCCGGTATTCATGATGTTTTTTCAATACTGAAATATCTGTATTCGTTAATTTTCAAAACGTTTCAAAAATAACAAAAATCGCATTTCGAATGTGTTTTGAACACATTTTATATTGTTTTTTTTTTGCGATAAATTAAATCATACTAAAGTGCATCAATATTAATAGATTTAAAATTATTTGTAAAAATAACCTCTTTATGATTATTACATATTTTATATGAACCATGAAAATACTGATCTTTAGATTTACTTGCCCGGTATTGAAGCACCAATTGGCCGTATCTTTTGTAGTACTGTTTTTGATGTTTGTAATACCGATATTGATATATTTGGCCGGTATTGTAAGGCCCTATGGGAGAGTCTTTAATTTATGCGAAATTTAACACCCAATGATAAACAATCAAAAAAAATTCTACTTCAGAAATACTATCCTATATATATGATTTAATTTGTGCTGTAATGTCTTAAACTTAACTGTACCATTGAAAGGAACTCACCCTTACTTTTTAATTGTTCAGCGGGAAATTTACCACCTGCTCGCTTTGGTTATGAATTAATTTGTAAACTATGTTTATGGGCAGGTTTCAATTATAAATTCATCAATAATATAAGAATATATTCAACTTATATAAACAAATGAAAGTAAATATCATTAATGAAAATTCTTCCGTATGTATATTTTGCCAACTTAACATTGTAAGTAAAAGCTCACAATTTTAAACATTTTTATTTCTTAAATGTGAAAACAAGCCTTTTCAAACCACCCTACAGATGATTATTTTTAATTTTTGACAATTTTATACCCTTAATCAATGTTTATTGGATGATGAATAAATTATTTTGCAGCATAAACATCGAATCATAAGAAGTTTACAAAGTCTAACAGACAGCTTTGTTTTATTAATAATCAAAAGAAACTTTTTGAAAAATAAGTATTTTATATATTTTTTACCATATCTGCTACCAACGTGGAGCATATGAACCTATGTTTTATATTTATCCCAATATAACTGTTTCTACGAGAACTTCTTCATATTCAGTTGTTCAACCCCTCATTCTTCAAAAGAGTAGATATAAAAATATAGGGGCTGGGACAAGACTAGTGGTTAGCTAATCGCTCTCCCTGCGCACCGTTTTTAAGATAGGATGAGTGAGAGGGGGGAATTTGAAATTTCACATGCATATATGCATTAGAACAGAAATTCATAAATCGATTGAATTATCAATTTATAAAAACTTTCCGTACTGAGATTAGAACTCGTGACCTCCGTAACCGAATTCATCGGCGTTGACCACTCGACCATGCAGGAGGTCTATCAAGGAATACATATTTAATAATAAACTAATATATATCTTTCACAATAAAACCTCATTGTACCTTTCACGTAATAGGATTTAATGCTTCTTGAGTTTTTGTTGTCAAGTTCGACCATAATCTGAACACAGAATAGCCCTCGTAAATCCATCACACATAACATTGTACGAAACACGCTTATCAATATGATCACATCTGCCGTCTATGTAAAAATCCATTGCATGTTGTAATTTTCCTGAAACAAAACACCTGCTATTTCAACATTGAAAAGTAAAAAATAATATTTTTTATCGCAAATCGTTTAATGATTATGCTACAATCCTCTGTTGAATAAGACTGTTCGACATTTATTATCAGGAAAGGTTTCCATTTTTTTATAACAAGTTGGTTATAATAATATAGTTTAATTTCCAAATTTTACTAATAAAACAATCGACATAATATATACAAAACCATTGTTATAATTTAAGATTTCGACTGAAGGTGCTTGGTGGAATTTCAATATTAAATTTGAATCGTTCAAATTATGTATACTCCCACAGATTCTGTCACTAACGACCCGGGTTTCGCCTTTCGGCATCTTCAGGCGTTCACGTGCAGGTATGAACATGAAATGACGCTTAGTAAATGAATGTTTCGTGTTTATATAATAACAACACGAAACTTTAACACTAATTTACTATAGAGTTCAGCCAATCTTGCTGTACTAGCAATATTGATATAATTTAAGATTTCGACTGAAGGTGCTCAGTGGAATTTCAATATTAAATTTGAATCGTTCAAATTATGTATCTTCAAGCGTAAGCGTAAGTTCATAACGCCTGAAGATGCCAAAAGGCGAAACCCGGGTCGTTAGTGACAAAATCTGTGGGAGTGTACATAATTTGAACGATTCAAATTTAAAACCATTGTTATTTCCGTAAATAAATTAAAAATATGATTCGTTTGAAAAACTGATATGGCATGCATGGTGTCAAATCATTGGCTGGAACTCGTTAAATCGTTGCAACTGTGTAATGCATATTTTATGGGGAGAAAATTTTTCGAAAACAACGGTTTTTGAAATTCAAGCACAACATAAACAATTTTGACCAGAATCGGTGATTTACAGTTGACATTTTTAATTTTACTTGCGACAAAACTTCGACATCATCTTTTATATTTAAGTCTTATTTAACTAAAAAGTATGTTTACACAATATAAATTTCATTTCTACTGTCACGTCTTTTAGTTAATTAGGTACTTGTTATGATTTTGTTTTGCTTCGTATGGCCTTCTTAAAGTGGTTAGTGTAGCGTCTTATCTCTTTGTCAAGTTATTTCCGTCGACATGAATTTTGTCTTTCATTATACGTAATTAAATGATATAGTAAATATTACTCTAATTACAAACTAAACAAGCAATAATGAAACGTTTCTATCATGACGTAAATTTGACAGCCTTTAAATAATTTTATGTTCTTACATAATTTTGTTATATCACTTGTGTGTGTGTTTACATAAGAAAAAATACTCCCTATAGTTTTAGTAATACGTTCACAAGTCCTATCAATGTAAGGTTTGATCTTGATGCATCTATAAATTTCGCGATAGTAATTTTGATCATACGATGGGAGAACCAACGTATCAACCACATATTTTATTTTGCAAAAATAGACATTCAGTCTTTAAGTAAAAAATAAGACAATATTAATAAACTTGACAAAAGCAATATATTTGTATAAGCTGTTTAGTGATTCGTGCAATTTGATTCATAAGACAGACAGAAAGGAATTAATCAATTTTAGCTAAAGAGCAAATGAGGTTATTTAACAATAATAGACAGACTCTCGATTTGCAAGCCATTTTATAAAATAATCGCACAGCATAAATTTTAATCCAGCACACATATGTTTACATCTTTGTAGTAAAAGCCATTGGTTAAATGGATTAGAAAAACAAGAAATTACATTTATAATGACCGAACAAATACTAACCTATCATCGTTACTCAGACCGTTACAAGAAACTTATGTAATTATACCTACTTATCACCTTAGTTTAAACTATGTTGATAATATAGTAAAAATAGCAACGTTTTTAGTTCTACAGTTTTATATTATTAGATGAAGCCGAAATAACTATCAACTAATAAAAGAAAAACTTTAGAACTAAATACGTTGCTATTTTTACCTTATTATAGTGGAGTTCTATCAAGTAAATGCCAATTCAATCAATAAACTATTTTGCGTTGAGCCAAGAAACAAATAAAGTAAATTTATAAATATTTTTCTATATTAGTTAGAATGCTAGAATATATGAGAAGATGTATTTTGTACCTCTTATAATCCATTACAGTGTTTCTCAACCTTTTTGGGAGCGTGGCCCCCTTTGAGTGTCTTTATTTTTCTGTGGCTCCCATGCCATTGTTTTGTCTTCCCATGAAAATTATAATTTCAAAAACCCACCTTTTTTTATAGCTCTTCCGAGATTTTCGAATCTAGAATGCCAGTAATTTATTTTATTTACGGATTTACAAAAAATAGCTGCGCGACGTCCGCCATTATGCTCTTCCCTGTATCGTTTTATAAATGCCCGTGGCCCCCCTAAGCTGTGTTGTGGCTCCCCAATACAAAAAAAAAACTCTGTGGCCCCCTTAGAACATGCTTTGGCCCACCGTTGAGAAACCCTGATCCAGTATATATGTATAATATATGAAGCTAAGTCAATGTAAATTTTAACATGGAACTTTGATAGCAGAAATACCTATCAACATAAAATAATATGTGTAGAATTAAAATACTTTTTTATAAAATTTTCACTTTATTATATAATTCTACCAAGTAAATAACAATTCAATGCATATACGGAAATCTTTCTTAAAAAATCCTAACACGATAAAATAATGATTTCGACGATAATTGCATATCCAAGTGTGAAAACATTTTTTATTATTATTACTCTTACAATATAACTTATGGTTTTGAAAAAAATTCGTGCAGCGAAGGATGACAAATGACAAGAGAAGATTTAGATATCCATATTTAATACATGCTCGGGGAAAAGTCTTCACGCAGACACCGAGCTCCATCACATCAATTTCCGTCACTGGTTTTCATTGACGTAGCTACTTGAATTTTAATCATAATGACCCGTCAGCTCTGAATCTTTGTCAAATCTTTTTGCTCCAAGGTTAGTCGACTTGTTCAAGTACCCTTTCATTGCCTCCTCTTTTGTTAAGAGGCATCTTCAGAAACGTGGACGACAGTCACCCTTCATCTTGCTACAAGATTCTTTCCACCCTTTGACTGATGTTTAAAATTTATTTTTAATGCAAAAAATACTACAGCTTTGTGACTTTCTTCAAGAATTTAATTATAGAAAGAAAACGGACACTATCACATTGTCTGTGAATGAATAAATAAATAATGTAATAAATAACTTTCCCTTCAACGGTGTCGTTTCATTTTATTTTTTAAATGAAATTTTATTATAATTCTCTTAATTTTGGCAAATGAAATTCCTTAAACAGAAGGTGAAAAATTTATTCTTATTACCTATAATAAAACAAAAATAACAACTTCTTTAAATTTTACTCGTCATGTATTTATTTCACATTATTGTTACAAAACTATGTGGAAATCATTATTTCACATATTATAATATTGCTTGAAAATTAAATTTAATATAAACTGAAAGCAGCATCAAAATGAAATTGTATTATAAAAGATGACAGAATAAACATTTATTTGTTGAAATGTACCTGTGCAGTAGCACAAATATTTGAAATAATTTCGTTGATATAGAGATTAAATATATAGTTTTACACGTGTAAATAATATTAATCGTGTTTAATAAGAGTAATATTTTTTCATCTATTTGAATGTATCAAAATGAAACTAAATTGTGGCATTCCGATTCAAATTTGTAAACTATTTATTACTAATCGGTTAAAAAGTCACTGGATAATGATGTCAAACAGAAAAAAAAACATGTAATTTATTGTTAAAGTTTATCATAGCAATACACAGACTTAACATTGTATATGGGAAGTAAATAAATAGGTTCATTCCAATCATCTTCACGTATACAATTATTATCAATGTTTTTCTTCAAGGGCTTAAGAACTCACTAAACATTTTTGAATCTATTCGTTCTTGCTGGTAATAAAATTCCATTCACTTTGTTCTGTTCGAATAAGATTCTTAATGTCTATTTTTTACTCATTTGATCTTAAATAATGTAATTTTTACTTAGATATACATATTATTGAAATATGTACTATTTATCACTGTTATTTTATCAGAACATATGTATGTTTTTTCATAATTCATAAAAAACAAGAACACGCAACTCATAATTTACTTAAATTTTAATACTGCGTTTGCTTTTTCTTAAAAACTGTATTTCTAAATAATTGATTCAATTTTTAAAAAAACCTAAGTCTTATAAAAGATTTTATTTTTAAAAAATATATATAAATTTAAAATACAATATTGGTGAAATAAATTTTGTCACAGCATTTTTTTATTGTTTTTTTTTTCAAATTACTTTCATATCCTCCTGTATAATAATTTATAACAGTAAGCATAAATTTTAAACAAACAACATAATTCTCAAAAAAGTAATAAAAACACGATTTATTTTATTAACACGAAAAACAATATATGGGCCGATACATTTTTTTCAATATATTTTTTTTCCCAACATACTCAATTATTTTTCAACCCATCCTACCATTGCTTAGTAAAATTCTCAGAATAAGTACTTTTAAGAAAATATTTACTAACTCTATATGTGAGATAAAATAATAATTATTCAAAGTACTTATCTGTGGGGTTTGATTTACTAAAATTGAAATCTGGGATATATTTAACAATTAAATATCACTATAAAATTATTTTTTTAAACTAATTCAATAGGTTTTATCTAAGCAACTATAATATGATGAACATATTGATTTCTTACTCACTATCACAACATAACATGTTTTACGAGAAAGAGTCGGTCTCTTCTTTCAAAGATAATGAATAAAAAAATTATATGGTTAGGAAAGAACTAGTAGATAAAAAAAACCCCAATTAATAATTATAATTTATTCCTTATTTTTTACTTTTCAATATCATTTTAACAATATTTTTTTTATTTTCAACAAAATACATTCTTCATGACAGCTTTAATATGATGTAACGTAATCATCGTATCTTTTATTTCAAACGTATTGTTTGAAAATGCCTATCTATCAAATACAAGTTATTAAAGAGCAATTATGAATTAATTAAAGAAATACTATTATTTATTTCGTTTTTACAACAGCTGGTCCCGTGTGTTGCGGAAAGAGTAAAAATGAGATTTTTTCCTCAACACAAAATAGGCGATTACTTCTTGTAGTCTCACAACACAAAACACACACAAACGACATATTATGTAGTATTGAGATATTCATATCTATTTTTTTAAATTAACGATTTCGTATTATTCTATTATGGTATCGCAATATTTTAATTTTATTTTGTATTGATATTTTCAAATAATTATGAAAATAAAGATGGCATTGAAATCAGTCGTATAAGTACAAAAAAAAAGGCAATTTTAATTGACAAACCTAATATCACTTTTGTTATACTACTCTTAACAAAAAAAAATCTAAAGATTATTGAACAGTGTGTATTAAGATTTATGAAAATTTATCTTTGAATATTTATCATACTGATTAGACTTATGTACCATGGTTATTAAAATGTAAATATGTACTGAGATGAACTGTTTGCTGTTACAAATTATCAGTTAGTCACAAATTGTCAGTAAGAAAGAGAAGGTTAAAATTCGAAATACACATAGATTGTGTTTCGAAATACATGAACAATTTTATCGAATTTAGTCAGCGTAGTGAAAATAATAGATTTCTTTTTACTATAGATAAAAATAACTCTTTTTGTGTTGTGAGCCTACTTGTGCTCTGGAAACACAAACATACTTTTTCAACAAAACCAATCCAAATATTCATCTGACATTAGTACTTTAAAAATCTATAGATTTTTTAATTCGTATTTTATCTTTTGTTCAAAAAGGTTATCAAATTCCATTTCTTTATATTTTCTTTTACTTGAAAAGTGAACCTTCATTCATAGTAGTAATATAAATGTCATTACTTTATTTTATTTGAAAATTTATCATGACCAACAAATGTTCGATACATAATTTAACTGGCATACTTGTTCAGTAGTATGGGGTGTTGTAAAACTTGCTAATGTTTTTTTTTAAGTTAGCGATTGGAAATAAAAAAAGTTTAGCAAAAACATATTTTTATATAAAATCTTGACAATATCAAAAGTAAAAAGAAAAACGTGTTTCCCAACTCGTATTTGGCGGTAACTTTGTGCTAATTTATTTTTTACATCAAATTGCTCCATTCGTACCTATATTTTATCAAAATGTTTGTTATGAGTCAATTATTTTTCAGAAAACAATGAATGTGACTTTGCTTATTCTTATAAATAAAAATATTTTTCAACAAATTTTGAATAAAATTTCGTCAAAAATATGTTTCCTACGCAGATGTTCACAACAAACTTTCATCATGAATTTATAATTTTTGAAATATTCTTACAGAAGGCGAGTTTTCGAAAAGAAAGTACTTTAATTATAATGTCCCTACTTTTTACACGTGTTTTCGTTTTTATTTTCAAAAACATATTGTATTTACAAATTTATTTTTTACATTATTATTGTTTCTTAGTATTTTCAAGCTCGCTTTAAACCCATATTTCAATTTTAAATTAATAAAGTTTGGAAATTTGAAACAAAATGCCGTTGTATATAAAATGAAAACTCAAAATTAATATATCAGTTCCATTTAAATCACCTAGTCTACATTATATTCAATGTTTCCGCCAAACAAACATAGTTGGTTTTGCTTTGGAGATTTAGGAAGCACTGTAGACTTTAAAAAAACACTTAATTAAAAATAATTTTTCAAATGCGATAGCTTTATAAAAATTCTAACGAATTCATATTAAAAAGTCGACATATCTTTACTGTCGTAGTAAAAGCATAGTCTGAAACTAAATTCATTGTGCTTTCATATTACATACAAACTTAACATTGATAAAAGCGTTACAACGTAATATAATAAATAAATAATGATCAATAGAGAGAAGATTAAAATATTATAATTTCTTACTAAGTGACTAAATACAAATTGTTTTATTACGTGCCGCACATCGAAGTAGTACTGAATGTGGTGGTTAGTTGAAACAAATCTACTAAGGATTTGTTGTAATATATTACACCCGTCTTTGAATTAATTAACCCTTAACATTACACCTTTCTCCGCACATCCAATACTAAAGATCAGTGGTAACCGGCAACGAACGATCGACAACGTTTGAAAATTCCATTTTAATTTAACTTAATAATAATATTGTATAGATATTACGAGTCAAACTATTTAAGTAATTTTAAAAATAATTAAATGAATCATTTATTTAATTTACATAAACATATTTGTTTCAAAAATTTCAAGGCAATCTTTAGGAAACGAATACTAGCAAATAGTTTGTAATTAGTGCTCAAGCTCATTTTGTTAGCAAAGTGCTTATGCGATTATTTTTTTCAAATATACATTGTTAAAGGTATCCAAAAAGAACTTGAAGATAAAAAATACATAATTTAAATAATTTATAATTCAATACATTGCAAAAATAAGCAACTGATAAACTTATAAATTAATATTGTTGGAAAAAAAATCATCTCATATTATTAATATAAAATATTAAATTCAGTATAACATGAGACGGAGCCCAAATAAGACTAGTACCAAGTTGTCCCATTTGTATTTTGTCTCAGTAAGCGGTCGTCCCTAACAATTATTCAACTTAATGCGTCGGTCACAAAACAAGAAACATGGTAATTGTTCTCGGAAATCACATTTAAGGGCAGTTTACTTCGGCGCTTAACTAACCATATAAGCGCTTAAAACCCTATTTCTTCTTTATATCAGGTTAATTAATAAAGTTGGCATTTTATATTATTATTTTGTATTTATCCGATTACCATAAAATACATTCATTTTTAATAAATTCTATGATTTTAATATGCTTAATTCTTTTAAAAATAAATATAAGCAATCTAATAATTAGTAAATAATTCTGTACAATGCAAAAAAAAAGTTCCTTGCTTAATTTAAAATTGAGAAAAGAATGTTTAAAAGCGTAACAGAAATTATTTATAATAAACATAAAACATATTTTAAACTATTTTGCCACATAGGTATCATGTTTAGATTTTAACGTATTTTTAAACTTTACAAATCATTATCTAAAAGTTTACAGCTAGTATTTGAATGAAAAATGTTCCATATTTTGTTGATAATTCAAAAATTTAATAATCGGAACCGGTTCCACTACATAATTGAAAAGTTTCCCTTTTAAAAAATATTCATGATTGCCCATAAATATATATATGAAATAAACCTGCAAATAAAAAACATGTTAAACAAGTCATGATTATATTATTAGGAAAACTGGAAACTTTATTTTTATAAAATTATTTTTTACAAGCTTGCTAAAATCTGATGAAAATAATTATGTACGAGCTTTTTTATCAAATAATTTTCAAGGAAATACGGTGAAATATTTTCAATCTATTTTCTAGAACCAAAATATTTGTTCATATATATAAAATTTCTAGTTTCCTGTGTGTGAAAAAAAAAATCATTATTAAAGGCAATGTGACAGCTGAGAGGTTTTCCCAACATTAGTAGGTTTATCTACTAATCCAAACTGTCACTCGGTATATGCTTTAGGGTATCATTAATCAATCAATGGCGGTGATCCAACACTCACACAGATTCCATCACTATTAGTGGCATGACACATTAAAGAATTTTCTTCTTCTGTAAATATTTTTCAATATAACCTCTGTTATCAATTAAAATTATTTTTTACGGAGAAGTTTATATTTATTAATATAAAATCAACTGTTTCTTTCAAATTGACAACTGGATAGATTTTTTACAGATTTTTCGGGATCGTATTTAGTCCACTGTATGTCTTTTAGCGGACACACTTTTTCTACTCATAAAGTTGACATAAATTACACAGAATAAATGCTAAATAGCATACATAAAAGAACACTTATCAACTTGAAATAGAAAATACTATGTGAGTTTAATTAAGATGCAGTGAAATCTTCTAAAGCGGACCGTTTATTCAAAAAAAGGAAATCACGTTGTCAAGGGCAACAGCTTTTAAAAAGAAAGCATTTTTGGAATCCACATAGAGACGTTTAAAGGTTGCCAAATGAAAATTCAGAAACATGTAGAATTTTGAGAGTGACAATATGTATATTAAATTTAAAAAATATATCTCCTTATTACACGCTTAAGAAGATTTTAATATTATTTTTAAAAAGTACTGAAAAGTAATATTGATATTCCTATTCTTCGACAATCTTATTAATTCTCATCAGTTTGATTGTCTTAAATATTTATTATTGAAAATGATTCATTTAAATATTTTTTTCCAAAATTTCTGCTAATAATTTTAACATTTTCATTAAATTTTGCAATTCCAATATTTTTTAATTTAAAACTGTTGGGTTTTCCTTTATCAAGTTTTTCGTTGAGTAAACAGGTTGAGAAAGTGTTAAGTAAAAAAAATAAAATTATTAAGTTGCATGATTTTATCTTCAAGCTGTTTTCAAATGTCTTGTTATAGTAATAGACAAGTGATACATTGAAATCACTCGACCTTCTATCAACAAAAATAAATTTGCGAAGCTTATTGTCCGGACTAGGGCATCCAATCCCGGGATTCGGGATCCCGTGCAATTTTCTGATCCCGAAATCCCGGGATTGACATGGTCGCGATCCCGGGATTTTGGGATTGAGAAATTTTGAGTAAAGCTCGAAAAGTGAGACGAAATTGGCAAATTGTCGATTCCAATTTCCCCCGTGACCTAAAAAAAAAAACGAGGTTTCGTGAGAATTCGGGGAAAAGTATACCAAATCGGAGATTTCAAATTCCTCGGTAAATTTATCTCAATCCCGGGATTAAAAATTTATCAATCCGAAGTCCCGGGATTGGATACCCTAGTCCGGACCAAACATTTGATATTTCCCTGAACCTGTAATATTTGTACTTCCATCAAATTTTTCAAATCTTTTTATTAATATATATCTTACAATTGAGGCTATTATTTTCAAATTCGGCTTATTCCAAAATTGTTGAAACATGAACCATAAATGTAATTTATTAAATAAAAATAAATTATGAAAGTATTTTTAGAGATCAGTTTCAAACATGGCTTGATAACATACAAAATATCATTCCAAAGTAATGTAAAACTAAAAATACTTTAATGTTCATTGTTTTTCAAAATGAAATTAAAGTTTCAGTTTTTACCCATTTTTGAATGAGACGTGTTTCCAAATAATATCCTCAATTGTTTTATTAATTTAAATACTCCTTTAATTCACTTATCACAGCGTTGGAAAATACTGAATTACTGAATAAAACAAATACATAATACAGTAAATTTTTCGATAGTAAATATTTATTCAGTCAAAATGAAAAAAACTTTGTAACGAATATATTCTACAATTTTAATATTAAAACAAAATTGGTTTCAATCAACTATTGACCATATTCGATTGTTGATTATTTAAATTATATATATATAAAATGAATAATATCGTGTTTTTAACTTTTTCATTTTCCCTGGTACAAAAAAATAACGAATAGATCTTAAGCATTGGCATTTTTACACGATGGCTTTTCCGATTGTCCATCTACATATGAAAGACATCCAATATATTGGTGTGACAGCAAAATTTAGACGATAACTAATACATATTATGCTATGTATTATACAAAAAATGTAAGTACAACGGACTGATATTTACTAAGCGTTACTTACTGCCTTTTAGGCTCACACACAACTTTAAAATTACATTTTTTTACTAAAAGTATCTTTTACATTGCTTCCGAAAATATTGACACATTTTTCATTTGAAGATTTACTTCAATTTTTCTTAATTTAAGTTCTCTATGTATATTAAACCACAGATCACACGTTGTGTCTATTTTTTAAATTTTTATTCGCGTTTAGATGACTTTCAAAAGATGTCAAAAATAATTACATTTTATTTTCTAAAATATTTAGCAAAATAAATTATTGTTTTTAGCGTAAAATATAATATGCTCTCGTGACAACGAAACATAATCATCTCAAAGTCAAGAAAAAAATTCATGGAAAGGTTTTACTGTGAAAGTTAATTGTTATGTTGATTTTGCTTAAAGCAATTGGCCGAAGCATTTTGTGTCCCACTACAATTATTTTACTTTATTGTATTGTACCTAAGTTCAATCATTTATTTAGACAAAAAATCAAATATAAGTGTTATTAAATGTATTTCTTGCTAAAAAGCTAATTCACGGATTATTTTTTCAATAGTCTTTTAATCCCTATTAAAATCTACAAAATATTTTATCAAACATAAATCCGAGCTAAGAGTAGTCATCCACTTTTATGACTTCCAAAATTTCCGTTGCTTGTGTAATGTAATTTCTGCTTTTAATATAACCAAAATGGCGACAGAAAGCATTTTATTGTACATTATACAATTTCGTATTTTTCTGGTTTTTTTATTAGACATTTAGAGGTCGGAAAAGATGTAAAAGTCGCTAAGACGAAACTTTAATGAAAATAAATGTCATCGTTATGAAATAATGGCTATAGTAATGAATAAATATACATACAAAACAAATTTAAATGCACATTAATATAATCCACTTAGGGGAAAAGCCGCAAAATATGCAAAAAAAGGCTATCTAAAGATGTTTAAAGAAGTTACCGCGGCCTAAAATTACGTGATTAAAAAAATGTAAGAGAAAAATTAAAAGATTACAAATGGGTTTTATAAGATGTAAGTATAATCATTGAGTATTTACAGTTATTGGGTAAAAAAAATAACAAAAAATAAAATTAGGAAACAAAAAAGGCCAACATTGCTTCAACCTTTTCATGTTGCATATCGACTGTGTAAATGAAAAGGGACGTAACCTACACATAACAAATTTTATAGGAGATACAATAAACGTTTTTTGGTGATTTTGGGCCGAAGGCAAATTATGAAATACACACAACCTTTTAGTGCATGGAGACTGATAAACATAAAAACATGTTTAACTCTCGCGGCTCTGAGACTAGAAAAATACTTCTCTGGGGGTGAATGGATGGGGATCGTTTAGGGACCCCAGTGGTTTCCTCATTATTGGCCTTATTCTTATGAATTCCAAAAAAAAAATAG
This sequence comes from Himalopsyche anomala, assembly GCA_031772345.1. Taxonomy (NCBI): domain Eukaryota; kingdom Metazoa; phylum Arthropoda; class Insecta; order Trichoptera; family Rhyacophilidae; genus Himalopsyche; species Himalopsyche anomala. Next base: position 18,265,334 of record CM062821.1, on the reverse strand, counting down.
TCTAAGGGCTTTAAAATATCTCTCTGCATCGTTCCTCATACATTTTTTTATAAAAATCCGTGTTTTTTAATAAATAATCATATTTTAAGTTGCGCGTAAAAAAGACGTCATCCCAGCACACATATGGAATTGCAACTGACACGTTTAGCCCAGCTATCTTACGAACGATCGCTTATCGCGAGAGCTTATCTCGCTATCGCGTATTTATATAAACTACAAAAGGTCAAAAAAACTATGATATAAGAATACCTTAATTATAAACATTGTATCACCCATATTAAAAAAGATATTTAAGAATATGTGGGTATTGGGGTCGCATTTCTTGAGCTTAGAACCGGAAAAGTTAATATCAAATGTTTTTATGTATCGTTTCGCTATATTTATAGATATTGCAATACAATTAAAAGAATCCAGGTTGCCAGGAATCCAATCTGAAAAAATCGAAATAATGATTACATTATTTAGAAAGATGTCACAATTTTTTTTTATTTTCATACAACCATTTGTCGCTGAACAATTGAAGATTGAGTCGCCTGTTAAAAATAACTTCAGAAATAATTAAGCTTCGTTATTTTGGTCATTTGATTTCTGAACCGTTCAAAAAACGTGTTTACCTAATTGAAAATACAATTACACAAAAACAAAAGACTTTTTATTTCAATAAATACTCCAGATCTGAAGTGCCCTCTTTGAAAAGGTAATAAAATGTATACAATATAACAATGATTATTGTACGTAAAAATCTATAGACCCACTCATTTTTTGTTAAAAGTGTATTTTCACTTAATATTAATTAGAAATTCACCATCTGGTAGAATCAATCTTTTGTAAAGAACTCTTTTGTTTAAAAACATTCAAAAAGTCTTTTTTAAATCTGAGAGTTTTTTGTTCTTCTAAAATATTGTTAGTTATAAATAATTTTGCAAATAATATTATTTTCTTTTAAAAATATATTAATTTAAGACAAACGCTTTGTTGGTACACTGTTCGATAGTTTACCTATCGTCAATAACAAGCTTTAATTGTAACTTTGAAAAAAAAAAAATTAAAATGCATAAGTAAAAAATATTTTATTATTTCTAAATTAAACAAAGGACTCTTTAAAAAAAGAATGAATGCTCTTTAATATGTGCAGCATAGCACAAAACAATAATGTTTCTTAAGCGAATTAAACTTAGTTTCTAGATGATATATATATATATATATATGTTTGTAGATGTGTATATATATATATATCTATATATAGTTGAAATAGACTTCTATGTGCTCTTATATGTTATATAAATATTTTAAAGAATAATAAATAAAGTTTCTCTCTTAATTAACTTTCTAAAATTGTATAATTATTTATTAGTAAAAACATCGTAAACAAAATTCCATAGAAAAAAAAGCATTTTCTTTCTGTATATTCGAATTAACTGTTTAAAATTGTGTGAGCATGTTTAAGGCTGCATAAAGTCTCAAATTTAATTTCAACATTTTGTTTTGATTGCGGTATAAATTGAGAATCTAGATTTCCCAAATATAAATATTTGCTAGCAGGTGGTAACAGCATTTCGGTACCTTACTTTGAAAAGGTTCTTACTGACATTTTGGGCTATAATTACTTTTTGGTCGGAATAATTTTTCAAGCCACATTTTACCATGTAAATTTATTTCAGATTCATATATTGTTTATCAAAGAAGTTGGCAGTATTTCATGGTTATATCTACATACATTTTTTATCAATTTGTTTGAAAAGGTACTATGAAACGACAGAACCACAAATTATCGCCACACAATATGATACACGCAGCAAATTCGGTTTGAAAAGGTTGTAACTATCTTCGCTTGATAGTTAGTATGTGTATATCAATGCTGATTGTTGTCAAATTATGAAATATTCATTATTATATAAATTTAATTGTGTATATATGTTATTCGTCCGGATCATTTGTCAGACAACTCAAATACTATTTTTTTCAGATTTAATTGAATCTGGTCTTAAATATTTCCGTAAAAACTATGAAAAATTTGACATAGCTAACAAGAGTAATAAGCAATCTCTTTTGACAGAAAAATTGCAATTATTTTATGAAAATTATTCTTATCATATCGACTGTGGAAAGGAAAAGACTTGTTTGATAAAGTTCAAATGTCCGATAGAATCATTTTAAACAGATTATTGTTCCTTAGTTCAGGCCAACAAAGTTATGGATTGACATATTGAGTTACTTGTTATATCTTTATACATGGGTTTTAATTTAAATGAATTATGCTTAAAATTGCTAATTTTATTATACAAATACTTTCTCTTATTAAAAGTACACATTTTTTTCATTTAAATAACAAAATGTGATCAAACAAAATTTCAAACAAATGTATCTCAAAACACGATCAAGTGCAAATAGAACATTTTCAAAGAAAGGATACGATTTTTTGATCTTATTATTTTTTTTTCCTTATTAAGTTTATGGTTTTTCATTTAAAGGCCATTTTTTAAATTTAAATCTCATATGATGTTGCTTAGTTATAAAATTTTCTATTACGAAAATCATAATTATTTCTTCGATCTGTTTGAGTATTTCTATAAAAAAATTCTCTATTTATTATATATATTTCATTGAATAAATAATAATCATACAAAAATCTTAAATTCTTTGTCCATTTAAGTTACAATATGGAATTGAATAATTAATACACCTACATATATGACGATCTCAATTTTAAAACCTACCTAAGACCATTTTTATTTTTTATTTTAAAATTTTGATGTCAACTTTTTCTCTATTTCAATATCTACACCATCAATAAATTTTCAATTTCAAAAATTCTCTAAATACAGATAAAACGCATTTTAAAAAAACGTGCTTAGTCTCAAAACCTACTAAAATCCAAAAAGCCCACAGCAGTATTTTGCAATTTGCCAACAATTTTGGTTTTTGGAGTTAGGTAGGTTTTGAAACTACGGCGCTTACATTATATATCACATGAGCTTTTTATGACTTAGTAGTCTGCAAAATTTTAAATATAAATATTATTATTCTTTTTTAATTTGTATATTATTTTTACCAGCACTTGGTATTAACTTCACTCTCCTTACACTTAATATCATAATAAGTAAACATTTCTTTTATATAGCACAAACAGGCAGTCATATGGATTAGTATAATCTTTTAATCCCGATAAAATCCGTTTTACCAGCGCAGTCTTAAATTAAACGCCTTAGTTTTGGAGATATAATCGAAATATTAGTAGAATATATAAATATATGTGGATTATTTTTGCTTCGAGATGTCATGAATATTAAATCGCTTAATTTACGCAAACCACATGAAAATTACATATACAATAAACATTATTTATTTAATCTTGATTCGAAATGAAATGCTCTTGACCCATGAAATAATGTTTAAATTATAAAAATTAACATTAAATGTTTATTTTATATGATATTATTTTAAAGTCGAGAAAAAAATAATGTATTCAATCCAAAAAGTAAAGGGCTATCAAAAGAAATATTTTGTGGAGATATTATTTATATTAACGTTGTAAGTGCAGGATGGTTGAAATTAAATTTAAACTAATATAATGTTTTTCTCATAATCGAGATATTTTCTTGCAGTATGAGAAAATAAAAGCGTTTTGAAAGAATTTAATGTTATTAGGTGAAAAAATAACGAAGTTTTTTAGTCCTATAATATTTATTTTTTTATGTAGTTGATATCCGTTTTAGCGTATGCCTTCGTAAGAACTATGTTGAAACGTACATTTACTCAGATACATATACTATCTAAGAAAATATTAATATTAAATCATATCTTTTTTTCCTAATTTATATTATCAATTATAGTATTACGAGTATAAACTTGACTTTAGTTAATTAGAACGATAAAAAGTATGGGATTATTTCAAATTAATTAGTTTAAACTAAAGTGATTATATATTAATAGTAACATTAAGGTCTCTCATAGCGGTGATTGATTAACATCGGTTTGATTTTGTCTATTAATTTCTTATTGCTTAAGTGCATTTAACTTAAGGTCTTTGCTATGTTACTTTGCTAAAGATGTAAACAGATTGGCATTGAATTCAAATTTATGTTTTTATCAAACAATATAATGGATTTATACCTAATAAACTTCAATTTAATCAATAAAGTCTAATGTTGTATTTAGCACTTATTTCGATTTTTAATAAAAACCTGTATGATAAAATGAACGAGATACTGAAAGTCGTATTTCTTTATTATATTAAATAACTATCAGAGTGAAGCAACTTTGTACTTTTGTTGGATAGTATTTTTTAAATTCTCACCTTTGTTTAATGTTATTGTATAATTTAAAGATATCTAGCAACTTAAACAAAACGCAAAAGTATGTAAAATAGGACTGCATAGCGCAGAATCCAATAAAGTCAGAGGTGCGAAACGTCGGCGTATGAGCCGATTACAGCTCTGGCCTCACGTAGATAACTGAGTATAAACACACTTAGTCACGGAGCTTAACGACCTGGCGCAGGGTTTAGCGCCAGTGCAAACTTTTTTGCAGTTAATGGATAATCGTCACCAAGTGACATTAAAAACTCTCGCTGAAAAGCCTTTATATTTCGCATTGTGTCAAGCGTAATCAGACGAAGTGACATTGTTTAATGTTTCATAGAATCGGAAACCACAAATAAAATCTACACCATAATTAAAATTTATAAAGCACCACATTTATCTTATCACGTAAAAGTTATAACAGACTACGTTCATTGCTTATATAGTTCTTTATATTTAAAGTAATATACTTATATTATTTTAATGTATAATTGATTATTTTTCATTAAATAAATCAGTTTGTTTTTTTTAAATTAGAAACGTAAATGGAATCTTTCGTTTGTTGCTTAATGAATTAATTTTATATATAAATTTAAATATATGATCTGTTGACACGTGTTCTACAACTAAATAATATGTCATTTTTTTCGTGTCTTAAACAAGCATTTTTAATGCGTGTAAATTTTTTTCTCTCAATTATTATTAAATCTACTTAAAAATTAAGTGTAATTTACTGATAGCTAGACGGGAAAAAGATGAAAATGCGTTGCGAACTTGAACAGTTAATTTTATGCTTTAAACCAATTTGATCATTGAAAATCTTAATTTCTTATAAACTTTTAGGATGTTCACTTGTAAGGCATTATATTAAAAAAATAAAATACTCATTTGCTGTAATTTCACTTTTATTCAATACGATCACGACCGTTTTTGCTCATGACGATCATTATCAACTGTTAATGGTCGTCACGATCATAATTATCATTGAAAATCTTATATTATTAACAACGTTTTGTATGTTCACTCTCAGTACTAGGTGGAAGGACATTATCAACTGATAATGCTCGTCATAAGCGAAACTGGTCTTGATCATATTAATAAATCCCTAATTTGTGAAAATGAGTATTTTATATTTTGAATTTATTAACAACTAATATCGTCGTGAAATGTAAGCTGACTCGTCATAATAAACTTTGAAATAATAAATTTTCTCGATTAAAAAACGACCGTCTTGGCAAGAAAATGCGCACGTTATTTTACTTCTTGAAAAATTGCATATAATATTATTTTTATACTTTATTGCAAAATCGTGCATATTTTTTTTTATTTGATTTAAGAGAAAACTTTTTTTTTAATTGTAATCTAAAAATTATTAATTCTTTGATACTTTATTATGTATGAATTTATATTTAATCAAGTAACATTATTAATTATTTAAATAATTGAATGATTAAGTATTGTATTATAACTGGGGTAATATATATTTTTATTACGTGTTCATTATAAAATATTCATGTTTATTTATCTTACCTTCACATATTCATAAATAGTATGTAATCTACCTCTATTCAACACCGCTTACCACTAGTCATACTATGAATTAATAATAAACTATAAGTAGCGATGGTATTTGATCATTCTTTTTTCGAAGACTTGGAATATATACGTTGAAACGGAAATAATTGTATTTTAAGTATCATAAAATATGGGTCCAAGCGCGATCCCTAATTGGTCCAATTAAATATTAAAACGATGTAAGCGGATACATTAATGCTCCTTTGTGACGTAACGTTAAATTCTCTCACCTGCAAGCGTACACTTTCACGACATTTTACTTCATGTTATCCACAGCAACGTCAAAGGGTATACGAGTTTAAAAGGCTCCAGATATAAATACGTGTTTTGCATTGCCCTCACTTTAAAAAAAACAGTTACACTTTTTGCACCCTGATTTCGTGTACATTATCACTCTTTAAGAAAGATATTTTCAAATTTTACGAAATACAAAGGTACAAAACACTGTTGAAAACATTTTTTTAATGATCAACTTAAAAGGTTCTAAGAAATTATAATCAAAATACTCATCCTAAATTTTTCTTTTGTTATAATAAAACGTCAAGATTATTCGATAAATAAAAAAATATGAAATATATAAACTGTGAATTCAAAATTTGATTTCGAGTCGGGGGTTTTGTTTGGAGTAGAAATCGGAGTCGGAAAAATCTTACAACTCTTTCAAAATATATTTAATTATGTGTATTCAAAACACAATAGTCTATAGGTTTCTACTACATGCTAGGTTGACTGAAGATGATTTGATTGTAAACATATTTATAAGCTACAATTCAATGATTGAAAAAAATATTTGGAGTCAGAATTGTCTTTTTTTACCACAGTCTCTCACAACTCTACAGCCTGATATAATAAACTGATGATTTTTGAGAACTATTTTCATTTGATTGCTTATTGCTTCAATAAAAATAATGTCAGTTCACTTCTATAAAATTAAAAGTTTTTTTCAATTACAATGGCTTATATTTATTATTACTGTACTTATTGAAAAGTTATATATTTTTCAAACAACGTTTACATCTAAAATATAGATTTTATTTTGAATTCTTCTTCAAACAATATTAATTCCGACGCAATAACATCAATGTCAAAAAAATACTGATACAAAAGTAGTGAAGATGAGTTTTTCATTTATTTTTTTAATAAATAATTCAGGAAACTGACTTATCTCATTAATGTTTCGTTAGAAAAAAGTAAATTGATGCCTCCAGGGAAATTAACGGGCTCACTGTAAACAAAATTCTCATGAGATAACCAATCTTTTGGTGCAAATATCCAATCTGATTTCATCTATAAAAGATTTTTTTTTTAAATCAAACATCAAATAATAAAATGTTTTAAAGTTATTATAAGACAAAATTAAAACTACTTTATGAGGTTAAATGGTTCATATTTAAAAGAACCAGCATCGGAATGGATTGACTAATAGTGGTGTACCGGCTAATATTTTCAAGTTGTTAGTTGAATAACAAAAAAAATTGTATTAACGTTTGCACAAATTTTTGATTTCATTATTTCTTTTATTTCAGCTTCACGAAGAATAACTTGTTCAGCTGAAATTAATAAACCTTAACAAATTCATTCTAAAAAAAATTCTAACATATTTTGATATCAATACAATAATTATAGTTTTACTAGTGTTTTTCTCTGTAGTTAACGATAAATATTTTATCAAACAAAACAGCACTGATCAGAGAAATAAGAGCTTAGGAATTATAAGAAAATTATAATAAAATATTTTTTGTCTAATATATTACGAGTCATTCAGGATTACAAATTGTATAAAACCACTTCACACTATCAATTCTTGTCTTCAATTGAAAATTTTCTTTCGCTGAATGTAACTGCTAGTGAATTTCGCTGAATGTTACTCCCATGATAATATAATATCATGGGAGAAGAAGTAAAAACTATTTTTTTATTTTTATAAAAAAGGTCTGAAATCTTTTCCTTCATCAAACTTGTATTTTATTTTTACAGTACATTCTTGAAACATTACTTAAACTTTTGTAGATTATCGACGCCAATACATAAGTAATTATATATATATTAATGAAAGTCTTCACTTAATATGTATATTTGCTTAAGGTTTTAAGGTAATTTTGAAAGAATAACTCTAAAACCAACCAGTGGCTTAGAGCCTCGCATTTTCTTCTTGTCCTTTTAGTGTTTCTTAATAAAAATATATTTGGCTTATACATATGTCAAATTCACATGCTAACATGCATTAAATTTAAATTCACTTTATCAATAGAAACTGTCAATACCTGAAACTTTCAAAATTGGTCTTCACCAAAAAATATTCATCATTTCGTAGTATGTGAAAAACTCCATAGAACCCTTTATTTATTGAAGAAGTATGCCGATAGCATCTGCATAAATAAAACTTTTCATTTCAAAGAGCCCTTTTTCATAACAGCTTCATTTTTATGGCATATTCAAAGAAGCTTTAGGGACCCTAGTTCAACAGACTAAAGAAAACATTTTAATAATATTTTGATAATATTCTATTCAGCCAATAAAGCAAGAAGAATTATGCTGCGGTTATAGAAAATTCATATTAACTGCCATTTTTTCCGCGCATCGTGGTTTATTTTCTCAACCATTATTTCACCTTTTTGCATCTTTGGTCGTAAACTGAGAATGTATTTTTCTCTATTTTTTTATTATTTACCATATTAAACTGCCCATTCAATGAAGGTTTCTCAGAATTTAAAGCTTTAATTTCACAATTCATAATCATTATCCAAACTCATATTTGCTCTAAATTTTACTAGAGTTAAAACATAGATTATTATAGATTTATTTCATTGTAGATTTTTTACGAGGAAAGGTTGTTCGACAGTTGCTCAATTTAATAAAGTTAAACATACAGTTTGGAGATAGCTGTCGTGTGTATCGACGTAAATATTTGTTTTGTAATTTCAGAGGAACAAGTGGAATTGACATTGATTTACGTCGTGTTGATATCGACCAATGCCCACTTCAAGCAGGGAGTACTCAGCTCAACATCTTTGCTGCCACCGACAAATGCAAGAAACGAACTACAGATGTAAGCTTGATACACCATTTATTTTTTCTATGCGATAAGGTTTAAATAGATATATGTTATTCTAAATTAATTTGAAATTTCTTATATGTTTACAACTAATGCAGAAGCATATTTTTACAGAAAAGCCATTCCAGTGATTTTTTCAAGCAACGTCAGATGATTTTTTCATTTTTTGTCTTCATTGTATTAGTTTTTTTCCACAAGCTTAATATATAAATATATATTATATTTCATCATAAGAAGTAAGATAAGTATTTCGTTAACCTTTGCTGCGGGTATGACTTAAAAGTCAAACAAAGCGCTTTTTTTAATTATTTGCTTAGCTCTTTTCATTACAAAGCCTTATACAAAAAGTATTTTAGATTTAACAAAAAAAAGTCGTATTTATATTGTTCTTGTTATCAGTAAGAGATAAAAAATATGTATATGATAAATGAACGATTTTCAGACATTACATACTTTTCAATATTAAAAACATATTGTAGCTTTTCACGTGCAGCACGAGCTGCTCATATATATGTGAATATTCACAGATAGTCTGATAAATTAATTGAAAAAAATCTTGTTCATAATATGTAAGCATAAAAAGTTTGTTTTCAATAGTTTGTGTTTAAATAAGTAAAGCTTTTAATGCCAAATTACAATCAAATTAATAATTATAATGTGTATTTTACTAATTGTGACACTTGTTTCACCCCATTATAATCATCTTAAGAATTAATCTACCATAAGATTTATATTCATAATTTAAACATTGATTCTAATTCTCAACTATGTTATATCTTAAAAATATTAATATAGAAACAAACGTATATAATAAAATATTAAAAAATAAACAGTTTATAGTTTGTGGAACTTAATATATCGTTGATGGTAATCGAATGGTAATAAACGTTTTAAATTTATGACAAGTAGATCACTTCAGTATATTAAATTCATTTTTCTTGGGATTTTCTTTCTATGCATTTGTCATTAATTGTGTCATTAGCAGTAGTAATACAACTAGTGAAACAACAAAGTTATCAATTTTAATTGAGACATTTAAAACCCACACATGCTATTTTCGTGACTGATAAATGCTCCCTATCGATTGTTTCTCTCGCTTCACTATTTACACAAACTTTATTCGATTAACGAAGTTCTGTTTTCTTTACAGTGCGTTCCACTTCCAGGCCTTGGCTTTCGTCGAGGATCTTACAAATGTGTTTGCCGAAGGGGCTTTTATTTTCCAGACATTGTTGCAGAGCACCGGTTCTATAATGGTACAGTTATAGAAGAAGAATATGAAAAATTAATGATGGTAAGTCTCGTACATTAACATCTTTTATCTTGTAAATAAAATACAAATTCGAATAGACACATTTTTTATAACATAATTTACCATTCAAAATAACTTATCAATTGATTTACACATTAAATATCATTATCTCGCTAATCGTTGGACAAGACTACAGATTTCAGAGAAAATTATTAACATTTATAATTCGTATCATTTAATTACGGCCACAATGAATTTCACTTAGCAAATATTTTAATAGACTTAAAATAATTTTATACCGTAAGTAACATATAAAGCTCATATTTAATACAAAAATTTATCAAACAAATGTTAAAAGGGTTATAATATTATTTGAAACAGAATCCACCAAGAGATAACCTCTTTTTCGTGGCGTGCTTTTTTGTGTGCTATTTATAAATAATTAAAGATGGATTTACGAGTATCATTACATACATGAATATAAAATTTTGATGTTATTTTTCAAGAAGAAACGTTTTAACCCAGAAATTGAAGTAGCACAGAATGTGTTTTTTTTTCCATTTTGTTAAGTAATATTAAATAAATAATAGTGCAATACTTTGTTTATATGAATATTTTCCTATTTTTCGTTTTTTAATAAATATGGACACAAAAACATTCAACTAAATATCGTTGAAAACGAATTTGCCATGCAGATAAACTCTTTTTCGCTAAGATTCCGATGGAAAATTCTTCTAACTTTTCAATCAATTACTTGATTTTCATGACGTATAACCGATTATGATTTTGTTAGTTTTAAAATCGTTCTAATCAACCCGCTGTAAAGATTCCTATGGCTTACAACCAAAGAAATATAGTCACTGGAGACAACAACGTCATAACATAAATAGATAAAGAACATTGAATTAAATTTGTATTAATGTTACTGATATCAAGAAACATCTACATCTACACATGTTTACTGTGAATACAAAAATCGAAAATCATTTTTACTGCATCGATCACATCGCACGTAACATAAACGTGCCAGTGTGAAAAGTGACAGATCGTGCCTACATTCCATGGTGAGTGAATGAATAGCGTAATTTCGCTTCATATAATGTATATATAACATTCTTCAACTATCAAATGAAACAACTTTTTTTTCTTATTTCATGTCGCTATCGTCCGACGTAAACTTTATTCCTTACATTAAGCACGATTCTTTAACTTTTAAACCAAACGCTGATCCCTAACACCAGAATGTTTTATAACATACCACCGATCTCGCAAAGCAGTTGTCTTTAAAATTAGTAAACTAAGTGAGCTTCCTTCCTAGCTTAACATTTGATCAGTAAATTGCCCATAACATATTTACTTTTTGAGTTTCATTCGAGGTATTACACTATACTTTTTAGAAACATATCCACAGCGACTTAACTTATGGACATATCCAAATTATGAATTGCCGTTACATCACATATGTCAATATCAATATTTGGATGATTAAGAAAGCAAAGAAAAAAAGAAGAGTTGACGCCATTAGGAATCTATGATGGCAATTCGGATGTTTGTATTATTGGTATTAAATAGGTTATTAGGTTAGAAAATAGCATGCAGAAAATAAGGTCTTAAGGCTTAAGACCAACTCAACTTTTGCATTAAAAAAATATAGCGAAGAGGTCGTTTTATGTGACTTGTATTTATCAAAGTGGGAAAATCTTTTTTTTCTTTCGTGAGCAAGATTTGTTCTAATCAAAGTAGTTCGCATTTATTTTTTCGAGTCTAAACAAACTCTCTAGCACAAAGGTTGAAACTTTTTTGTTGGTGTGTATAATTTAAAATTAAAATAAAACGTCTGTTGAACAAACACTCCATTTATTTTTTTAGGCATGTTGTATAAAGATTACATCAGTGGCAACAAAAACTCTTTCATTTCATTAGTATCGTCTCAAAATGTCTTAGTCATCTTTTTAACCTGTTCATATTCGATGTGAACCTATAAAAAACGTCTTGATGCTTTTGTTATTGCTATACACATATTTGTTAATATAAATAGGCCTTTTAAATTTTGGAAGCATATAAAACTTCGAAAGATGTAAATAAGTAAATAAGTTAATTAGAAAAAAATCAAAATACAACTTTGTTTTAACTGCCTAGTTATTAGTTTCAAATAACTTGTTTTGGGTATACAGAAAAAGCAAAATTTAAATGGTCACCATAAACCAATTATTATTCATATGGGGCCAAGATTACATATCTTCGCACATTCCTTCAACAGATGTTTGCAGATTAAATACTTAGGTTTGATTCAGTAATAAGACATCAAAAGCTATTCGTGTAGTGACATAAAAAATATTTACATTTACGCTTGATGACTGATCCCGATAGAGCGCAAAAATTTTGACGGACATGCATATTATTTTTTTCCAATTTCGATGTTTCGGAATTGTCTAACTAGTGAAATAGAGTCTAGTTACTAGTTGTGTTATTTTTTTTTATGATGGTAATAGAAAATACTTAACAACTAGTATTTTCATCAAAATTATTTAATAATTACTGTACGCTCTTTTTCATGCATTTATTTTCCTTTTCATAAAAAGCTTTAATAACATGCGTCATTTATTATCCCATATCTTTTTTTCATTCTAGAATGGAGGCTTACTTTTTACGCACTAAATTATTATCATGCGTTTGTTTGCTTATTGTTTTTTTCACCGTCCTGAAATGTTTAATTATCCCAAGGGTTTATTTTTTGGTTCTTCACAACAATAACGAAGAGTTTAAAGCAATATTTCATTTTATATTTACATATACCTGACAACATATTTTTCTTCTTGGCAATATAATACTTTAACATGTCGTATGTGCAATGCTTACACGAATCTGTGAGTTTTTTTCAACAATGGTTCAATTTTACCTCATTAAAAAATTAAGCCATCTAGGTTGTAGCTCATTAAATATGACTGTTTATCATTTATTCGTTGCAGGACTTATTATTTCTTAAAAATCAGAAACCACAGCGAAAATTTGTTTTACTCGGAAGTTGGTTTTTGAATAATATCATATTTATCATTATCTTAGAAAATTCATAAGTCATAAATAATTTTCAACGATATTATATAAAAAGAAATTAATGTAGCTGAAATATTAAAAGATATAGTTTCACCTTTTTTAATTCTGAGAATGAAATTTAATAACAAAACCAAATCAGTTTACTTTATACAATTCGTAAATGTTTTGTATTATTTTTTTAATTAATTTTATTAATTAGACACTGCTACAAAATAATAGCGTTAATTACTTTTTGCTATCTTAATCACTATCCCTAACCTTTTAGTTCTTATAAACATTTAGAGATACTCCCAGGATGGTATTCTCGGGTGAGTTTAAGGGGAATCCTTGCTAAGCTCCAATTATGCAAGAAAATATATACGAAAAATGGAGTTCAGGCCGATCGGATTATGTGCTTAACGTGGCCTTCCGGTATCACTACCTAGTCAGCTGTGGTACATCATCAAATATTTCACTTTGTTTTTTTATTGTTAGTTTAAATAACCGTCAACATCAAAAATTATTGTAACTTTATATAAGCTAGTTTCGGGCGTAAATCTCAATAGTCAGTATCGTCTTTCGTTGTATTAGCCGTTTACAATAGTGTATATGGACAGGAATCCTAGTATAAAGACTTAAATATATCTTTATTAAAAATGGATATGTGATACTCAATAAAGATTCAAGAAAAAAAATAGTTTACACTTTAAAAATTATAAAAAGCTTATTTTCAAGCAAAATATCACATACATCTGAAATATATAGTAGTTTTATATAAAATTATACCAACGGCGTTTACGTGGCAATGTTTAAAAAAATGAAAATTCGAGTATATTTTGTGTTCGTAGTGAAACGAGAACTGTGAGAAAAATATTTCGCGTATGTAATAAATTAACAAACTATTCATTAGGACGGAAAATATCTAGAAAATTTTATTAAAATAATATATATATATAACAATATGTGTGCTGTAAAAAACTTTTATTTCATATTTTTGGTAAAGAGGTTACTTTATGGAAGCTCATATTTAATACAAATAATTAAATATAAGTAAATAACATTTTAAATAGAACACGCGGCTCACCACCGTTAAATATATTTACTTTGGAATTTACTCTTTCTTTTATGATTAATATATATGTTACTAGTACTATTAGTGTTTGTATGTTACCACTCCAGCGTTCAACTAAAAATAAACATTGTAATTTATTGGTAAGGAATTAGAATCCAGTTTTATATTGGTCGTAAATAGCCTAACGATTGTTTTTTTAAAGATGCTTCTTAAAAAAGCGAAATATGTGTCATATTTTTTACACAACCTTTGGAACAACTGAATTATTAAATATAATAGTTTATATTAAGTTGTATGTATAGTTTGTAGTATAAATAAATACATGCCAAATAAACTGAATTTGTCACAACTTTTTTTTGCAATTGAAAAAGATTTATTATTTATTTGTGTTTTTTTTATATATACCAAGATGTTAAAAATGTTGGTTACAACTCTTAGTACTAATAATGTCAAAAAAGGTATACGTGATTCGATATTGCTTTAATTCTGCAATTAGCAATCGTGCTCAAATATATTGAACCAGCTTTTCTAAAACTATGGATGGATATCAATATTTCACAAGATGTATTTATTCGTTATTTTCGAACAAAATTTCGTGTTTACTTATTACCCCGGTATTTTTAATGCATATCATTTATTTAAAAGCAGTTTTTACAAAAATACTTATTACATTTGCAAATGGTCTAAAGTTGGTTTTCTACGTAAAATCACACGCTCATATATCATTAAATAAACATTCAATACAATAGAGTTTATATTTATTTTGTAAATAAAAAACCTTTTCCTTGTTTTGTTTTTATCGAAGATATTTGATTCTCGGAGTCTAGACGTCGATAAAGTATTTGTTGTCACCATACTCACCCTTTACTTTAAACGTTATTCCAAATTTTCCATATTTACAGACACTAACTACTTAGGTAAAACCAATAGTATGAAGTACTACGTGTATTTCCATATTTTGGCAGATAATTCATTCACGTCAAATTCTTGTTTACTATAAATAAAAATTATTAAAAAATTTTATCTTATACTGAAACATAATTTTCATCCCTTTTCAATGGTTGAGACTTTTGTTATGTATTTGTTATTTTTTAATCATTTAATATTTTTAAATCCGTCTTTTCAAAATATAAATTATATGTATATATTTTCGAAATAGTTACAATTGTTTTTTTTCTGTGGCTTTTACTATTTATTCATATTAGTTAACCTTTTTTGCTTAATATGGCTAGTATTATTATTGATGCAATATGGTTAAGATGGCATATACAAAAGTGTGTATAAACAAATTTGATAAAAAATCATTTTAATGATAATCATCATTTTCGATTAAATCTATATATAATAGACAAACTTTATTTATAGATAAATTTATATTTAAATAAAATATATAAACTTACTGTGAAATATACAAATGTTTTATTTTATATATTTGAATATACAAATTATTGATAAAAATTGTTTACATTTCAATACTTGTTACAAGCGATAGTGTTTTATTAAATTATTTACTTAATAAAATTATTATCAAATCTCAATTTTATCAAAATGATTGATACAAATATTATATTTTTATTACAAATGTTTAACTAGAATATTTTACATTTCACTGAACATAAAACATAGGCGGCTTAAGTAATATTTATGATAATGTAAGCAAAATTTTCCGGCTTTTGTTGTTGGCTTTCCAAAAATGGTTTCTCAATTTGAGCGTATTGTCCAACTCGCGCCAATTGATCCCTTTAAGGCCCTTTTAGTCAACATATTGTTATCACAATGCATTCAAAATACACACCCCGTTGGGTTTGGGATAGCTTCGAGGATTCGTTTGCATAATTACCCCACAAGTCGTCACCGGTTGGTAGACCTTTCTCTGAACTATATCTTTATATCCTTATACTTAACATGTATTCATAACTGATATTCAGGTCAACGCACAATTTACTTCCCCAAGAAAATATTTATAAAGCTATCAAAGGGTATACGGCTCACCTTGAAATAAAATTCAGAAACTTATACGCTATCGATAAACCCATACTGTTCAATATTCAACGTAGGCTACGTTTTTATTCCTTATTATAATTCTTCTCATAATTTGCAACATCATATGGGAGGCGGAGAAAACCTGAGTAAATTCAATGAGCTATAGAGAAACATTACTAAACTCTCAGTGAACATAAATAATTCTTTATATCACCTTGTAACTGAAGATTTCGCACGTTTTTTAATATTTTTCTGTCCTTTTTAAAATAGCGTTAGCTTTTTAATATTTCACGTTATATTAAGACACGTAAAATATTATCCAACTACCTTTTCCTAAAACACCTTTTGGCTCACTTCACTTCCCATGGGCTCATTATTGTTTCCATGATATGTAAAATTGAATTGCTTTTAGTTTATGTTGGTGTTTTGTATGCCTAAAATTTGAGGCTTATAGATTTTCAAAGTTGCATAGTAAAATTTAAATTGTTAAACGTCAATTGCTAAGTCGTTTTCACAATATTATTGGTAATGCGAGAGTTATTAAAAACATCACAATATCAAATGCATAAATTGATAAAGTAAAAATATGTATGGAAAACCATTTTTGTCTTGTGACAAGTGCTTGTGTGAAGTGCAACTGGGTTGGACAAAATTCCTAAAGCGATCTAGGTAGTACATTTTACGTGAATTATGTTGTTTTATTGTGTTTTTTCTTATGTGTAGTCAGTGCTATCAAAACGTTTACTTTAAATTTTGTTTGTAGCGTTCTATTTTTAATAAAATATTTTTTTCTCAGACATAATTAATTCGAGCAATTACATAATTTACATCATAACTAACGATTTTCTTCTACCTTTTGGTAAGCTTTTTTATATCCGTGAAATATAAATATTCTATTAGATTTATATACAAAATATGTCAAAAATATTTAAATGTTTATATCATTTAGTTTTTTAATGACAAAAAAGGTAAAAGTCATTGTAAACCATGTCAGGAGAATAGGATAGGTGTTTTAAATCATCCCGGTCAAACTCCTTGCATTTATATAGTGGCATCATTGTAGAATGAAGCCATGCATTATGGAGGTAAAAAACAACACCCTACCTTGGTGTTTGATTAGTTTTGGTCGTTTTTGTTATATTGACGAGTTACATTATTGCAGTTGTTCATAATTCTTCTTAGTTAGTAGTATTTCATAATTTATAGAGGATCAGTTTTAATAATGGCCTTCAGCTCGTCTTCATTGATAATTGAAGGACACGTCCGCTTTTTTTATCAGCTTTTAATAAATGCAGAATATTTTGGGTGCTTTCGTTGCGTTATTACTTTACTGTTGCGTATGCACTATTTTGTCTTCTATTTAACCATTGGCTATTCTGATGAATATTTTAGAAAAAAAACTTGTTTAAAATACCAAATTAGCAACATTTGGAACTAACTTATGAACTAGGTACTCATTCATTTATATAACGTATGACGATACTTACGTATGAACCAATACTTTTCAAACTTGTGTGATTTTCTTGAAGAATATGATATAGAAAATATCATCTAAAAAAAATTATGGAAACCTTTGAACAAAAATCCATAAATCATTTTTTGAAGCTATCCGTATTGAAATTTGAAAACACGAACACCACAATCAAAGCCAACGTTGTTTACCAGTCAGTTACTGGTGGCTTTCATGATATTAATAAATATATAAGCTTCCTTTTTTATTTGAAAAAAAAGTAGGCATACACCACTTTGAAGCATAACCATGAAGCACTCACGCTATAACTAATAAATAAATTCAGTTTATTTTACAAAAAATATGTCACAAAA
The DNA here is from genome assembly GCA_031772345.1 of Himalopsyche anomala. Lineage (NCBI taxonomy): Eukaryota > Metazoa > Arthropoda > Insecta > Trichoptera > Rhyacophilidae > Himalopsyche > Himalopsyche anomala. The sequence goes on along the minus strand of CM062821.1, from coordinate 18,247,239 downwards.
TATAAAGCGGTAAACGCACCAATGTATGTTAGCCACAAAGTCTGAAATCTGTTCTTACAAGTTACCGAAGCAAGGCGCGCGACAACTTCGTATAAACTCGATGGCGCAAGATGAGGTTCAAATGGCATAATATAAATTTATATACGCTTCCACGTACGTCAGTTAGCATATTACGTACTTATGCACGCCCCAGTTAAGTAGTTTCTAATCGTGTATCAATTTCCGCAGCCCCTGGCAGACACCGATAGAAGCTTACGATCGCTCAGAGCTTTTCAACGCTCAGATAAATTCAAAGATGCCCTTTACTTTCAAAGTGGATCTCAGGTGTCCATTTAAGATTCTATCTGATTGCAACCGAACAAAAATACTCAGATTTGCATTTATTCTGTAAGTTATTTCATAATGTATGGCTACTATAAGGATCATAAAAATTGTGATTGCCTAAATGCCTTAGATAAGAAATATTTCATACCTTAATATTTTGAATGCCATACATGCCAAACACAATTCTGATTGGTTAAATTGATAAATACCTTTTAAAATGGGAAATTCAAAATATTTCTGTTATCTTTTAACTCTTTGTTTTCCAGGATAATGTAAAGTCACCTCTTTTACTCACTCTTTGCATTCACATTAAACGGATTAGTACAAAACAGTGATTTATTTTTTGAATTTTATTTATATTTAAAAAAAAACGTACGAGAAAAGCTGTTGAAGTCAACAAAGTTTTACACTTGACTCGACAGTATTCATTTACTGTATGTAAAATTCACTTAATTGGGCCAAAACACTTTTTCCCAATATGATCAGATACAACGGAATCATCTGTAGTAAATTTTTCTTTATGGGACTAGACTGTGCGAAATAATATATTTAACTCACAAGTAACTAAAATAATTTTGATATGAATTATATAATCAACACTACTAATAAACGAACAATTTAGTAGTCATTTATTATCACCAGTCGTCACCAAGGGTTATATTAGGAAATAAAATTATCACCTCATATTTACCAATACATACTTAATTATTTTCATTCAGGTTAATGCAATAATAAGCATAGTTCAAATCGTTTCTGTACACTTGTTTAATAATTATACGTCTGTAAAAATAATGTTGATAGATTCGTTTTCAAATAAATATATGTATTATTTATATCATTTGCAACACTTTCATTTAATTCATAATATAAAACATATCTTAGTCATTCCGTTTATCCTCTAAATACGAAATTTACATTTCCCAAATGACTCTAAAATATAATATAAATAACAAAACCTTTTACCGCAATCTGAGTTTTCATTCATTAAAACGTATCTCGTCCATTTATTTTTATGTGCTGCGATCCATACCATAAAACGAGCTGCTCGCAAAGTATTCGCAGATGTTAGATTAAAGCAGGAAAGAATATATAATTCAGTTGTGATGACAATAATGAATGATACTTGGAGCTTTGTGAGAGAAGCTTTTGTGATCCCGGTCGGCGGAAAACTTTGTTTGACATTCCGCGAAGCGAGCCTATTTTTGAAAACCGTCTGATTAATTGCCTCCATATTTTTGGCAAAATATATCAACATTTCTGAAAATAATGGTTGTGAAATAATCTGTGATCAGTTTATTAAAACTTAAGCCAGACGACATTTTACTATATCGTCCAAAAGGCTGAGTAACTTAATGAGGATTTTGATTAATCTTTAGTCTTTTGTCTTTATAAAATGAAAGATGTTACTCGTTAATTTTTCTATTTTATTAATAATTTTATGATAGCGAAATATGTATCTCATACCTAAACCAATATTTTTCAATAGGTATATATAATACATTTTCAACTTTTCAGGCAAGCGGTAAGACGATTCTGAGCTAAATGTTAAGATTTGAGAAATGGGTTTTTATGTATTTTCTAATAAAACTACAAATTATTAACAGTGACTTTACTTTAATGAACTTGAGCTTATCAAGTTAATCAACCATGTTACTGCGGAATACATTTTCAAATTGTTTAAAATATCGTCCTTATTGATGTAATATATTGATGCCATATAGTTTCAATCTATGTATATAAAAGTGTTTATTCAAAATATTCAATAAATCTCATTTTTCAACAAAAAATTCTCAGCTCAAAACTCGCAATCGGATACCGAAAAGTTATTTTCATATATTTACATATAATTACCACAGATTTAATAGTTTGAAATGTTTTCTATAACGACAATAATTCATTTTTCATCCCGGGAAATTTTAACGACTCTTTAGCAAATAAGATTAATATTAATTTCCTTAATCACTTTTTTAGTGATTTATTTGACTGGTAATTTTGTTTGCAGAATTATTCCGAAATCCAAAATACTGTTGATGTTCATTCAGAAGCACTAAAAATACTTACGAGTCTGACGATATCATTAAAGTCCAAGCAATAAATCCAACTTGTTAAACAAATTTCCCAAAACTTCATTTAATCGCTAAAGCCTATATTGTTTGACGACTAAAAGTTTGTTTAGATAAGTGCGTTCGAGAAAATCAAATTTATTTTATATTCTCGAAAAGTTTCGCAATAAGCTTCCATTCTTTTCTTACAACTTATTCTTTATCGTTCGATAAGCTGTCGTTTGTATCAGTGACGACCAAACGTTGGTAGATCAATTGATTTTGTAAGCTTATACCAATTCAGTGAAGTACATAATCTGATCTCAAGATATTAGACACCGTTATCTAGTGAGATCTTTTAAGAATTAAATTTCATCTTCTTTTGAAATAAATACTTTATTACAGGCTTTTTCGATCAAAGATAGAAAATATTTTTTTCTCAAGAAGCCTTAGTAACTTTTAACAAATTAATCAATTTACTTGAATTTGATTAACTATTCATTCTCAAAATGGCAACGAATGGAGTTCTAATTTCTCAGAGAAGAATAAAGGTGATATTTTTTTTTAAAACAAGCCTTTGAAAGATTTTAAAAAGTCAATTATTTATTTTTTGTTTAAAAAATCAAAATTACAGTACATGACATTACAGCTGACGCCAATTAGCCATGTAGTTGACAAATACAATGAGACAAATATATATATACTGGTAGAATCTAAACAGTACTTTGTTCATATATGTGGGGAAGGGAAAATATTTAGACTTAGCTTTTACCAACCCAAGAAATAAATAAACGAGAAAAAAATGTAAACAATTTTATTCGACTTGTTTATAAAGGAGCAATCTTATATATTAACACTGCTAATAGCCAAGCTATCAGTTGAAAATGCTTGTGATAAGTAAATTTGGTTCTGATCACTTAAAAAATATGGAATTAGAATAAAATAATGTTTTATTTTCATAAATATATAGTGCAGCTTAACTATAGGTAAAAGAAACTTCCTTCAAATAAATTGAAGTAAATGGTTTCAAACTTTCCACAATTACGAAATATAAGAATACAATCCATGTGATAATTATATCAATCTTAGTTCGATGTAAATGTAAGTCGATTTCACAATTTCTATTTTAAGATAAAATTTGGTTCGAAGAATGTTTCTATCTTTGTTGAGAAAATAAATACAAAACAAAATCCATTTTCGCAGCTTTCTTGAACTTGTACAAAATATCTGACGTTAGAAGAATCTTGGGCACGCCATTAAGTCTGCCGCTTAATCTCGTTGTCTGACGGATTAACCCAGACATGAAAGGCTATCGCAGTTTGCTTTGACCGACCCGACAACATTAATTCCTCACCTGATGTTACTTGAAGACGGATGATTAGAAAAGACGTACACTCTACGTGTAATCCTGTAAAAAGGCCGTGATATTCTGACCATTATAAATAGAAATTGTCTACTCCAATTACTGTTTGGATTTTCTTTAAAGGTTGTATAAACAATTTCATTTTCTTATAAATAGTATAAACATATTCGATATATATTCGAATATATGTATATCATTATAATAATAGCCGATAATGTGTATTTTATTTATTGTTGATATGTTATGTCTCGTAACGGTATCGGTTCATTTAAAATCATGCTGCCGGAAATTGTTTTTTTTCGCATACGACTTATTTCATTAATTACCGATGACATATTTGCGTAGAAAAAAAAATTATTTTGCAAAGGGGGTTGGATCTGAGATAAAATCTTCGGTTAACTCCCAGGTGTTCCCAGACTATACCGGTTTCCGGCACCCTTAAAATATCAGATTTTTGTTGCGGCGCCATTTATGTTACTAATAGTTTTTCCCAGGAATTTACCGATTTACCCAAAATGTCAGCATGAGTTATTTTTATTTTTTTTAGCTCTTCCGAGAATTTCAAAATCATCTGAAAACCCAGAAATGTATCGATTTGCCCACGAGATCCTAAATATATATTATTTATGTTTGAAAATAATATATATTCAGGATCTCGAACAAGTCCTGAGCCTTTGTTCTTACTTTTAATAAAGTAATAATATTAAAAATATTTTTTACAGGAAAATTTTTTGGGCGCCCCAATAGAACAACCGCGGCGCACAGTTTGGGTAAATCTGTGTTAACTTTACTAGTGTTTTATTTTGACATTTTAAATTTCATACAATGGAACTTATGGAACGCAGTGTTTTCAAGCGAACCTCCATCCAAGTCTTGTTCTCGCCAAATAGTGCTTAACTTCGGTGATCAGATTGATACCTGTGCTTTGAACGTGCTTATAGCTCAGGGCATTAACAAAAAAAAAAAAAAAATGTTTAAGTTGTATGTTATGGTATAATATTTTAGTATTTGGAACGGGCTCGAATCCCGGATGCAACATAATTATCATAATATGATGATGAGTTCAACTTTTGGGTCACGACAACCTTCGACTGTGTTCATTATCGTAAATCGTCAATTATTTTCCCGAACAATCAGGATGTTTTTTCGTCATTTCTTTACATATTTATGATCATAGTGCTCCAATATTTTTAGGCACGACACTTGAAATCTGTCCCAATATTTTATGAGTCGAGACCTCTACTGTCTTCTTCGTCATTTCCCGACAGGTTTCTCAACATTTTGAGAGACGACACATTTACTGCCTTGAGAGCTAGTCGACATATTTGTAACATGGTTTCTCAACATTTTGGGACTCGGATCTCTTGCTGTCTCATGAATGATCGTTCATTTCTTGACAATTTACCGATTCACATCGGACACTGAGGGGTACTGTCCAAGAATGGGGCATTTTCCGAAGTTTTTCGAGCTATGTATATCAGATATGATAATATTTTTTGTCAACAATTTTCCAGACATTTTCCTTTATTTTTCGAAAAATATAAGACAACCTTAATTTGTATTTTCATATTGCTAAATTAATGTTAAAGTTATTTTTATTTTCAATACTGTCAGTTTTCACTGTGAGCTGTTAACGTCAAAATGCATAATATAACCAATATTAGTAACACGAACGTCAACGTTATGCGATATTTAATAATCATACTTTGATGTGTATTCTTATATTTATACATCAACATATCGAGAAAAAGCTATCCATTAAATTTTAAATTAAATACATCATCGGTTCAACATTTTTTAAAAAACATTTAATTAGTTAAGTGATGTGAGTAATGATGGATTATTTATTGGGGAAAAAATCCTTAATTGTTCTACACACTTTTGACTTGACATATCTAAAATCATTATCGCACGTTTTTCACGTTCACTTTCTGACATCCCTTGGGCTACATTTTATTTAGCTTGGCATAAGTCTTCTGTTATTTCATTTCCTGTGTGTTTCTCTGTGCGTTATCTCGAGATAAATCACATAATCACTCTCAGGCGTCAAATAAATACCACTTTGTTGGCAATAAATTACCAATTGTTAACCACGATTGCTGTAAAAGTATTTGTTATACGTGTTTTTTCCTTTTCAAAATGACAGATCATTAAAATTTTAAAGCATATATTTCAAAAATCAACCCATTAAAAATAATTTGTTGAATTTACTGTTTTTTTTTTAATTGATCATACTTTATTTTTCATATGCGTTATTGGCATAATTATTGGATTGATAAACATAACAAAATCAAAAAAATATCCGTGTTTTAATCCGCGAATAGTTTTTTTTGCATTTAAATCACCCATTCCCAAATTTCATCAGGTACATTATAATTTATTTTGAGATACTCACAAAAGACTTGTTTCTCCTGTGTTTCTCAAAAAATGACTGTTGTCTTGGGTCAAAATGAAGAAAATATAGCTTTTTACATGTTAGATCCTAAAGTAACATGTTTTAAGCCATACTCTACTGATCTGATATTTAATGACTTATTATTGGTAAAATCAATCATTTATTAACGTTAATGTACTACATTAAATGTGCGGAGCTCATTTTTTTACACTTGTCTAAAACATTACATTTTATATAATAATTGACAACAAATATTAACTCTTTGGCATTATTTTTCCTAATTTCACCATATTACTAATTTTAAAATAGTTTTATTCGTAACATGTATTGATCCATTTTTCATACCAAAACTATTTTTTTTAATTTTAGATGTATTTTTTTGGAGCTCTTATTTGAAGCATAAATTCCATTTTATTACAAAAATTCGCAATTTCATGATAGTAATAAATAAAATCGAGCTGTATGATTTTTGAATGTAGCTATAAAACTTTATCGAATATAAACTTTTATTGTTTTCTGTGCAATTTTATCGGAACATGTAACTTTTAGGTTAGCCGGGTCCGTAAAAATAGTCCTAAAGGATATTCATGTAGATGCGTTATTGGCCAATTTCTAATTTTATAGCAATTTTTATTATTTGAATTTGATCGGAAATCAATATAAACAAACCCTCAATCAATTATTTCAATCACAAAAAATAAACACCGTGTATTTATCCTATATATAATAAAGTACCATGTTACCAGCATTGTTTACAAGGTAGAAAAACTTTTTGAGAAGGAAACAATATTCTCCCCAGCTCTTATGGCTCACATTGATGTATGTACACACTAGAAAATGTTTCGTACACAACACACACTAGATGGATAAAATGTGTTGTTGAAGATTCTCCACCATCATTTGTCTTAATCGAATATCATTCCCCACGGTACAAAACGAAATGCTTTCTCACTTTTTGCAAGCCTAGTGATACACAATCTTTATCAATGGTATATTGTCATTATAAGTGTTTTACTAACACATACGTATAGTCAGTGCTTTTTTCTCGTGTAACGCGGTGGAACGGCATTCAGCAGCTTTTTTCTTGGCTTTTTAATATTTCAAATCAATATTCGATTTTCTTATTTTAATTTTGCCATAAATCATTGTAGCACTTTTGACACTTTTTAGTCCTTTAAAGTACGTTGATCGGTGGTCACTCAAAGGAAGACAATGCTTTCGTAACGAATCTCACAAATTCGAGTTCAAGTACGAGAAACATTTTCTTCATTCGATTTATCAATTTCTGTTCGAAGCAGTAGTGGCCAGTTAATGTGGCATTGGATCACTGCACCCCTTTTATATACAGGGGTGGTTACATTTTATGAAATAATATTCAAACATTACATTTATACCATTCACTCATTTAAAATTCTTCATGTATTTCTCTTTATTTTCTAGCTTTTTTGGGTTACTTTATATATTAAAATTGTATGACTCTGTAGTTCACTATAATATTATATTATAGTTTTAGCAAAGCCACATCCTCGGAATAATTTTTATTTTGGTTTAACGTAATAATTCAGCATATTTTTACTGTCTTCAAAACACTTATTATAAATATGGTTAGCTTTTGAATCACTTACTTGTTGATTATATTATTTGTTGACCAGTTCTCTTATTAAGAACAAACAATAGTCTGAAGGGGCTCATAAAGTTAAATTAGTAATATTCTTTTCCTTGTTATTTAATTTTAATTAATTGCAAAAGAGGTACGTTATTGGCAATTTTCTAATTTTATAGTAAACTTTATTATTTGAGTTTTATCGGAAATCGATCTAAGCAAATACTTAATCAATTATACTGAAGTATTGAATATTTGTTATTAAATTTCTTAAAATATGTATTTTCACGTTTTCGTGATATTTCGACGTATGACTGCATATCGTTTCTTTACATTTAATAAACTATTATTTACACGGGATAAATTATTTAGTGTACAAAATATTTTTAATATTAAATATACATATTCTACTCAATTGACAACGTAGATCTTAAATATTATGCATGAGAGATGCAAAAATATGAAGTTCATATTTTTTTGTTGTTGTTTTAAAACTCATCCCTTCATTTAAAAATTGTGTTGACTCATTAGTACATTTTTTAAATATTGTTCTTTTATAAGTCATTTTATACAGGAAAATTGTTGTGAATCACTGTTGTAACACCTTTCGTTTGCCAAGAAAACGCTTTCATTCCTTCCAGCTTCAGTTGTCTAAGGCCTGACAGCACCATCTCACTCCTTTCTTAGCCACCTGATGCGTCCCAGAAAGTACTCTACGTCTTCGAAAATTTAGCCAATCAATGAGATTTACTATCTCAAATAGATCTTTCAACAATAAACGGTAGTCTTTATAAGTTATAACTCAACGACATATTCGTAAAAAGTAAAATTACTCATCCATATTAAATTTATTTAACACCCACTTTCATTAAAATAATGCGGTATGACTTTTATTTACATAGACTTATCCAGTAATATGGTCGTTAAATTTTGTACGCGTTCATACATTATGTCACTATTTAACTGGGCTTCGTATGTATATATTATACCAGGGCTGTGGAGACGTAGTCGGAAAAATCTTATGACTCTGACTCGTTTAAAAAATGTATTTAATTATGCAAAATCTTAAATCAGTAAATATAAGTGACGTGGAAGCATCTTCTTTATCATTATTAATTATCTGACAATGCATAGTAATCGAAACTTTAAAAATTAAGTAAACTGATATTTGAGATTTAAATTCTTCCTATCACCCTTGACAATAATTGTAAAGTGAACGTAACCATAAAAATTCGACCCATTTTCATATTAATGGCTATCCCAAGTACAGTAAAAAAAGTAAAACAAAAACTGAAATAAAATATTAAACGTACATAACCGAAAAAAAACTAAAACACGCCTTACATCTTAACAGTGTGATTTTTTTAAGAATTAACCCGAATGAATATAAAACAACAAATTTTTATCAAAAAAAGACCATTCACCGTATCAAATAATTATAATGAAAAACAACATTGTATTAATCACTAAATTATACGTAGATGCGTTATTTTGAACATTATGATCTTTTTTTTATTATTTTATTTTTTGCTTAATGTATAGTAAATATCATAAGCTACTACTATACAGTAGCTTTTTTGGATGCAATATTTGAATCCTTAACAATAATACTTAAATTTTTATATAAATTTCATATCATGAGATATAAAATCATGTTAAAAGTAAATAAGTATACGAATTTGCCCTTGAGTATTTTTTATTTAGTAGATTTCAGAGTACACATTTTCTTACGTAATTCTTTTTTATTACACACATAAAATAAAATAAAAACATAATGAAGCCAACAGTGAATGTTAATAACTTTACGTGCGTCTATACATACTATTAAATTATAAAATCCTCAGACTCTATGTATGATATACTACGGTCTTTGTTTATTTAATTTATTGAAATATGTATCCAGTAATATTTGTAGGAATGAATGCTCTTTTTTTCTCATAATCAAAATTTTTACAAAAAGTATTTGCATCCTACAATACTTCATGCACTTTCGAAAATCGATCAGTATCAAGATCTTGTGCATTCAAGCTTAGCTTTATATTCCAGTATCTACCATACTAAAGAATTATTCCAATTCCCCAGATACAAATTGATTTCAATGTTCCATCATCCAAATCAATCAAAAAATCAACCCTACATTTTTAAGTAATCTCATGACAATGAAAGTAATATTGTTGATTTTTTCTAATAAATGTAACAAAAAAAATCGTCCATAGAAATTATTTTCAGATTGATTTATTTCAAAGCGTATTCCCTAAGCAAAAACATTTTACAAGAAAAACTGAGAAAAGCAATTTGAAATTGGAGCATGTTCCATATTTATGTGCATAATATTTTTTACACCGACAAAGAAATTTTGTGTGAATAATAAATTGGCTGAAGTTTCAATTCTGACATTCATCATTCATGGACCATTGCCGTCTCGAAAGATCTGTGTGTTCTTACAACATAAGTATGCCTTATTGGTTTTTGTCTGGATTTTCCCACCAAATCCCTGGTGTGCTTTACGTGCATCGCGTGGTTTCATCTCATAATTAAGTAGCAGATTTTATTATACGACCCGAAAGTATTTTTTTTAGACCCCGTAACATTTGATACAATTATTTATGAAACTGTTGAAAATTATATTAATAACAGCTTTAATAAATTGTTTAATTATTATACCTAAAAACACAAAAAAAATCTTCAATGAGTAATTTTCATGATTACTGTTTTTTCGTGATGAAATATTAGAAAATACAGTCTTAAAATATTTTGCGACAAAGATCCTGTTGTCAACGTTGCCGCATTCTTCTCGTTTTCACTTTTTCACTTTTTTGACCTAGCAAAGCCGTTTTTTGTAGTTTTGCGCTATCCTGTGGCTAAATGATTAAAGTTTTCAGAGGGTCAGGGCAATAAATTGTGGATAAATATAATTTACAGTCGACTAAGCGGTTTCAGTGTGCTCTGCGTAGCTTTGTGCCGTAATTATAAAGCAGTCTTAAAGTATGCATTGTTCGCGACATAATATGGATTGACGTTGGATTCAGCACAAAACGCGAAATGTGACAGTGACATGAAGTAATCAGCTCAAATTTTCAGATTGCTATAATTATGAAAATACATGTTTTCCACACTGATAAACAATCTTTCCTTTTGTTTCAAAGAAAAATATTCTTACATCCGTATTGCAAACGAAAAAAACTGCAAAACTCATCTTTTCAGTGTATGACTTAATCACCGATAATATTCCTGTATTGAATACAGTAAAATTACCCACCTCAAAATTAAATTTTAAGTGCTTTCTAAATACCCTTACCGAATATTTATTTATTTTTATCGTTTAAATACGTTGTAAAATAAGTAATTTCACAGCGGTCAATGACTCTAAATTTGTTATATTTGCAGAAAAACGATGGTACGGAAAACTTACGATGCGTTGGGACAACAATTCAGGCTTTTAACCCGAAATCAAAAATTACAACCGTTTTCAAAATATTGATAAAAATCGTAATGGATATTGACGGTAACGAACAACACTTAGTTAAATAATAACTTTTTAATATCACCAAAACCAAGGATATAGAAAAATATTTTTGCTTATACCAACTCCATATTTTTTTAATTTTAGGTTCACTATAAAACAATATAATGTGTCAAAAATAAATTATTTTAGTATTGTATTGTATTGTATTGTATGTACAACAGTATTGTTTCTATAGTCAAATTATAATAGAAACAATACTGTTCGATTCTATGATAATTTGATTTATTCCAAAGGAATTTGTTTAATATTGACTATTTAAAAATGCAGTTGTCAAGGGCTTTTTTTAACTGTTATAAATACAGTATGCGGCTTAATGCCATCATTTTTTTTATGTTACCAAGTTGGAAGGAAATACTTTATTTTTAAAGACAAAAGAAGACTGTAATTTTATAACAAACTATACTTCATTGTTTCGTGTGTTAATACACTTTAAATGTCTTACATATGTGAACATTCTGAAATCAAATAAGTCTTACAAATATATATTTCATGGCAATGACATTAAGAAGCAACCAATCTCATTTCATATTTTCTTAGCGCTACATTTGACATTATTCGAAAAATGAAATATCACTGACGTTGCAAGCTAAAGTTTTCTTCGTTAAAAACGCTCTGCACTGCAGAGTTTCATTTATCAATTATTCAATTGTACACCGTGACTGTTAATATATGAAAATGCCACATCTTTTTACATTAAATAAGTATTGTTAATTTGATGTTTTTTTTTTATTTTTTAATAGTATTCTACTTTATTTCAACATTATTATATTGTATTTATTATTTGTCTTGTCCTATGGCGCAGCGTTGTTGGCTTCCGTTCCTTACGCGTTCGAGTCTCAGTACGGACAGAATTCTTTCTATCGATTTATCGATGTCTGTTCAAAGACATGGCTGTTTATGATGTCTTAATTCCCCCCCTCCCACCTTTCATATCCTTCAATAACTGAACGTAGCGAGAGCGATTAGTTGACTACTAGTCTTGTCTTAGCCTTACTCTTCTATCTTTACTACTCTTTTTGGAAAAAGAGAGGTTGAGCGACTGAGTAACAAACAGTTCTCGTAAAAAAACTCTACTTCTGTTGAGATACCTTAAAAGAGATTTGTAAAAAAACATAAATTATTCTGTCTAACGACAACTTTATGAAGATTTTGAAATCTATACGAATTACTCTGTAATATAATGTGACGATGTTAGCTGATATGATATATAAAATATTACTAAAAGTACATAAATATAATTAATAAGATTCAAAATTGAATCACTTCACTAAACATCATATTTATTCATATTGCCGTAAATATCATTTACGGTAAAGAAAACACATAGCATTTCAATAATTATTACCAAAGCGCAAAGCGATACTTATTTAAGATCAGAACCAATAGGTTAGATATCAATTCAATTCGTATTTCAAAGGAAATCGACACATCAATGCAGTGCTATGTATCTATGAGTTTCCTTTCAAATGTGCTACCATTCAAAGTGTTGCACACAAACCTGTGCTTTTATGTATATATCGATAAACATTTTTTAATCTTTGTATCATCATTACATACTTGATAACATATTTAATAATATGTTTTAGCACGCATTTTATTTATTTTATCATTACATTAACTTACTTTAGTGTTTTAATTTAAATCAAACCACCATTTTATAATTTGTATTAAATCATAATATTTCATTCGTCATACATAATTATTAATCAGGTACTACGTTATGGACATGTTTCTATGGATTAAAATACGACGAATAAATTTAATCACTGACCCATCATTACGCTGACAGCTTATTAATAATGTATTTTCCTGCTATTTTTGCAAATAAAATATTATTAGTTTACTTTGAGACACTATTAAATTTCAGCCCCATTTTAAAAGTAAATTATCTACATGTGAATATAAAATTAAATTTTATAACTTTGTTCATTCACTTTGTGTTACAAAATGTGACACACGTTTAGCCTCTTTAAGGAGCATCATTATACTTAACATTGTAAGGTGTACGAATAAACTGGATATATTAAACCATGCGATGTTTAGTCTGATGATGCTTCCCAGAGAGGTGGAACACGTGTCACATTTTGTAACACAAGTGGAATAACAAAGTTATCAAATTTAATTTATATTAAAAATAAACTTCCACAAAGAAAAAAAAACCCAAACTCCATTTTGTAATTTCATAATTAAAATTTTAGAATCAATCTTGCTTCATTACTTAAGCAAATTTTGTGATAGTAAGTCTGAAGATGCCTCTGAAAGAGGCGAAGACGTGTCACAGTTAGTTACACAATACGTGGAATAATCAAAGTTATTTTAAATTTTATATTCCACAAAGTTACCGCCGAATCCATCGAAGATATCTTCATTTTTTTTAATAATTTGAAAGCTCCAGGCTTAACTTTCATATTTATAGTAGGAAATAAAAAAAAAACTGTTGTTATTCATACACTTTGTAAAAATCAGTCAGCCTGCGTAAAATCAATAGATTCGACGAATTCCTTCGTATTTTTTCAATCCGTTAATGGCAAAGAACGTTTAAAACGACCTAGACTATTATTTTTTTCCTTTGTGTAAATACTCGATGTTGGCCACAATAGAATCCTCTTATATACATTTCAAATTTTACACTGTATAGTTATTCTGAAATGCAAAACGTTTTTCTTTTTCAAAAATATGTCGGTAATACAACAATAATTTATTATGTGAAGTGAAATGATAAAAGGCGACCGTCCAATTTTGAACATATGGATTATAGTAATAACTTTGTCTAATAAAAATGACATAAATTCTTTCTTTTCTTACTTTCATTAACTTAGTTCATTTATCATTTGAAAAAATGCTGAACAGCGGGGTAAAAACATGCATCAACTCTTTCACCGAGTTTTATTCCGGTGGAATACTTTATCGCTTAAGAATGGCTTGACAAGGAAGGCATCGTTAATGTTAAGTATAGTAAAAGAAAATGTAGTAAAAAATTGAAACAACGACAATTTTATCTATACAGCACATTAATATTATGGTTCGATCAAGGATATCCAAACAGCGGCACTTTAGGAAGCGTGTGGCGAAATTAAATAATAAAATTTTACAAGAATATATTTTGACGTATGATATTATGAACTAATGCGTTATATTTAAAGAATCATATATGAAGTATATTTAGAATCTAAATAGCCGATGAGAGCTGATATACATACGTGTGTTCACACATTATGCTGTTATTTATAGTACACATTTTCTGTCAGATTACATACATTTTCAATATCAATAAGTAATAACACCATAGTGATTGCAGCAATGGGAGATTTCCATCACAACTAGAAATTCACAAATAAATGAAACGCCATATATTACATATTACGACTGCATTATTGATATTGGAAAATTTATTACCCACCGTTATTCAAAAATTGCTGGCATTCTTTCACAACCACTCAGTAATTTAGGGAGTAGTACATGGCACACAGTAGTGATGTCAAATCCCGTTTGAATATACAAAAATATTTTTATTTTGAAACATCAACTAGAACTTATTTCGGAGATATTTCTTTGTACCAAGGATTTGTTCGAAAAAAGTGTCATTTTTATTATGAACCTCAAAAAGTATTATCTTTTATACGGTGCATATTTATAAATCTATCTTCTTCATTTATAAACACGTAATACTTTTCATAAGAACTGTGCTTTGTGCAAATTTGTTCTTATTTTATTTATTTAATCAATACGAAAAAATCACATGTTAGCATTTCTTCTACGGTGCTCAAAAAATACTTTTATACTTAATATGTTGCTGGAGCTTTAGGAACTAATTGAAAAGCATGTTTTTTTTGAATATACGTCCTGGGTTTTACCGTCCATCAAATGGCAAAAAGTGTTAAAATATGTTTCTTCATTTGATTCTTTAAGGGCCAGCAACATATCGGAAGTATTAATATAATAGCTATCACTACCAAAAATGTAATGAAATAAAATATCGTTTGGATTTTTCGCCCAGGTATACAATAATTTGTATTATGTTAATTATTCTAAATAACGTTATTTAAACACACTTAAGATGGAAAGTGAATTTTAATACAATCATATGGACTATTTGTAAGTAAAAAAGCGTGAAATAGTAGGATCCGTTTTGTGTACGGCCGGTAGTACAACTACTATACAATTCAAAGGTTTGAAACAGACTTTGGAGAAGATTTGTGGGCCTGCTTTGGTTAAAGTCTAGCTTTATATTGTTTTGGAATTGGGGAAAACAATTGAGGCTTCTACACTTGAGTCTGAATATAAGAATATATTGTTTTATTCAATGGAATTCAGCTTTTATATAAATGCTTGAATTCGATAAAAAAGCCTGGAGATAAAAAAATACTTACGTACGCATCCCTTTAAAATTACGTAAACATTCATATTAGTGACTGGATTATCTAGTACACTTTTATCAAAATCCCCCCACCAATTATTAGTACTTAATATTCATTTGAAGTATTAATTTGATAATTTTATAATATTTTTCAAAAGTTAACAATAATTTCTTTTTATCTTTTCTTCTTCTTCTGATATTAATAACTTCTTTAATTCATTTTTTAAATGCTCAATATTTTATGACTGATTAACAGTCATTTTTTTACGATGTTCGCTGTCAATGTGGAGCGTATCGACTCCTTATAGAGTTTATCTCAACAGAAATGTAACTACGAGAACTGCTTGTTACTCAGTTGCTCAACCTTTCTTTTTCCAAAGAGACTAGGAATAGAAGGATAGGGCGAGGACATGACTAGTGGTTAGCTAATCGCTCTTGGTACGCCCCGCCCCGTTCATAGGATAGGATGGGTGGGAGGGGGGAATTCAAGACATCACATACATCCATCCATGCCTTCGAACAGAAATTCATAAATCGATTGAAAAATCAATTTATAGAACTGTCCGTACTGTTCTGGGATTCGAACCCGTGACCCCCGTAACCGAAGCCAACAACGTTGACCACTCGGCCACACAGGCGGCAAATTTCATTAGAAAATTGAAAACAAAACATCACTCGTTTTATTATCAATATATAACATATATGTAATACAATGTGAAAATAATTTTGCTTTTTTACGACGGAAATCTACTATAGTTTCAAAATGTCAACTATCAGCTAAATTATATGCTATAAAAATAATAATTTATGTTTCTGTAATCTGATTTTTTATATCCACTTTTACACTTTTTCCAATCATGTTTAGCTGAAAAATGTTATTTTTTAAGAGAAATATTAAATTATTAGCTATAAAGTTACCAAAATAAAAACTTAAAAATTCAATTTTTCAAATTTAACGTTAAATAATTTAATACAATTCAAGGCTGACAATTTAAGAAAGTGTAGGGATTCAAAAATATGCATCGAGAAAAATATTTCGCTTTTTAAAAAATAATATAAGACGTATTGCGCTTGACACATTATCGCCGAAACGGCTATTTATGTAAAGAACCGCAGCGCTTTATCCTTTCTTCCTAATTTTCAAGGCGAGCGATTTCCTGAGACGGGAATGTAAATTTCTCGCCTAAGAAAATACAGTACAAAATCGATTCACCTGCCGCCTCATTACCTGAATATCCAATTTCCGCGACGGCTTCAACATGCGCGACAGTGTCGTACTTAACCAGAAAAGTTTTACTCAGCGGATCAAGTGCTCCTGTAGTAGAACTCACTTAACCAAAATAAAGACATTTTATGGGTTTAAAATATTCATGATTAAATACCACTATCACTTGAATAACTCTAACCTAAAATACTGATTCGTTTTAAATTTCCCATATTATTGAATAATTATGTATTGTAAATTTTATGTTGCTGTCATGATCATTCCAAGAATAATTTTTCTGCCGCTGGCTATTTAATAATTAATGGAATAAACCAACTAGAAAAATTTTGATTCAGTTAATTTAACAAAATGCAATATCAGATTAATCCGAAAAATAAAAAAAACAAATTCAATGAATTCGTTAATCAGATTATGAGTAAACTCTCGTTATTTTTTGGCATACATATTGTTGAATTTCTATCCAAAGTTATGTTACCAATTTTTCCACGGGATTTAAGTTATGAAAATATTTTTCTTCAATTCACTTTGATTATTGAATTATTTTTTTATATTTATGCACGTATAGTCAAACAAAATATCGTGTAAATATCTTTAAAAACATTTTTTTTAACAGAAAAAGGCCGATATAAATTAAGCTGCATATTATAATAGTAATGTCACTCTGAATTTATTTCAAACTTCGTACCGCCTCAGAATCAATAAATGTTGTGTTCATTTATTGGCTGAATTAAATTCAGTTTAAATGAATACTCAAAATGAATTATTTTCAATAAATGTGCAAAATTCAAAATGAAAAGTATTTTAATATCATTGAAATGATGTTATTCACGTGGCACAGCACAATAGATTTAAAGGAATGCAGTGGACGAACGATTTGATTTTGAGTTTCAATGATTCACATCTTTGTTCTTTGCTGCAAGAATTGCTCGTTCAATCAACCAATTGTGATTTTTGTGATTAGATGTTCGGGAACATTTTGTTGATGAAGCCGTCTTTCGTTGAGACGAAATTGCAAAAAATCGGCGGAAACGAAATCAATCTGTTTGATTCGTCGACAGGAACACGGCCGATACCGATAGTCAGCAATTGCTTGGAGAAATCTTCGGCAGATGGATCGTTTAGCAATGCAACTCGCATGTTTGTTGTCAGCAGAGGCAAGCGTTTATTTTATCGGCAACGGTCAATCTTGGAATGACTGGTAGTGTTTGGCAGAAATCGCCAGATAGTAGAATCATTGCGCCTGCAAAACATCTTGAGTCACTGTGCACATCTTTTATAGTTCGGTTGAGTGCTTCCAATGCGCGTTTATCCAACATTGTGCATTTATTGAGTGTTTTGCAAAATATTGCATGTCAGTTTTTCAGTCGTTTGGAGGTTTAACGACAATTTCAACGCTGAATGAGCCGTTCGGCATTCTTCTATCAATGTAGCCGTTATTCCAGAAAAAGAAACTTCTACAACAATTTCGGATCTCGCACGAACAGTGGCTATAATCAATGACATGAGGAATATCTTCCCAGTTCCACCGGGCGCATCGAGGCAAAATAAGCCACTATTTCTATCATCAATTGCATTCATTAACGTATCGTACACTTCCTTCTGTTGTGGGTTCAACAGTGGTACATTCGTTTGAACTGATTGGTTCAATGCATCTCGATCATATTCACGTTTACGTTCCAATTCTCGATTGAAAGCGACGTTCATTCCACGATCTGGCGTTGGCATTCCTACTTAACTAACAAACCGCCGCACATGAGGTAACACATGTCTTCGATCTAAAGCAAAGCCTGGTTATGTATCTCTTCATTCATCTCGAGATCGGGATTCCCTGAACTGACACGAATTTGATGTAAATGTCTTTTGACATGTCATCCTTGTACTTGTTCCACAGTTCACATTGATTCGATGGGAAGCATGTCAAAATAATGATAGAAAATTATGTGCGTATCTGACTTGGAGATTCAGAAAGAATTTCTTCAGCGATTATCATGTCCCAATGAGTATCATTTTCAAGCAAATTGAGCTGTTGACATGCAAGTAGAAGCATTTGTAAGTTTTTGGATAAACTGTGTAAATGCAACCAAGAGCATCAGTAGTGATCAGGAACCGCATTTCCTTGCTTAGACGTTAAAATTTCTTCGATGTAGCGTTCCAAGTGTAATACCGTGGCATCTCAGAGTAGAGCAACGTTCGTGCAAACAGCGTAATATTGTTGTCAAAAAATGTATCATACCTAATTATAAACATAACCTTATTTCAATATTATCCGATTTTCTTTCGTTTTCATTTCATATCATCGATTTTTTTATTCTAATCCATACTCTAAATTTAAAATTATATAAAAGTCAATAGTATAAATAAATTTAGGAAACAGTGCCATCTAGTATCATCTACCTGAACCCAGCATAAAACAATATTTTCATTATTTGAAGCTGTTCGTCATTTGAAAACTGTATGAGAATACTAATTTTCTTTATAATTTCTTTCCCGTGATATTTTTCCGATGTTTTAATACTTATTCTTCTTTTCTATGTGGAGACAAATTTAATAAATCAAAGATCATAAAAATCCGTGCAACCATTCTCGAGATATAGGTGGTTTAAATAACCCCACTTTGTTTTATATAGATAGATAAAGTTTTTATTTAAAAAAAAAATTAATGTCTGTGTTATTTTGTATATTTCGCTAATATTATAATGCAATAATATAAGTCGGTTAATATTTAAAATACGTCACTGATGAACAGAGACTAGAAAGCATTACTGTGTTGTTTGCTTACCTCTTCTATGGCACAAAGAAAACTCAGGGGCATATCTAACTGCTGTAGTGATTTCACGATGCGTGATCAAATGAACAGTTCTCTACAATAGGTGGCATTGCCAGTTAAGGAGCCAGTGGGTTCCAACAATACAACCGGCTATTAGATTAATTACGGATACGTTATATGCTATTATATTTAGGCACTAGAGATTTTAGTCAGATATTCGATACACGAATATCCTTGATTCATTTTAGAAAAACTGATTTTTTATAAATTACTAGCTTCTTAATATAAATTCAATATCATTCTTGATTCATCCTGTTATTACAATTTTATGTCAATAGTTGGTTGTATAAAACATTTTATGGCTGAGCAAGTCACATTTTCTTTCTATTGTTTTATTTTTGATATGGGAGGCGATTGTGAAACGTAAGCTGTTCAAAATATCCTACGGCATACAGTTTTTATTGTACTCCTAAAGCGTTTTTGCGTTGGAAGGTACACAAAGTGGGATGATTACTGCAAATAATGATTTATTTTTCAACTGTGAATCCGAATTTTATCTATTTTTTGTTGCGTTTCATTGATTATCATTCTCGAGTAGTCGTACATCCAAAAATATAGCGACATGATTTGTACTCAAAAATTATCTTTACCATTGTTACTGGATTAAACAGCAAATACAACTCGATTTTAGCTTTATGGACACAATTGAGAATGTACCTTATTGAGTTTAAGTCATTCAACGTTTATTTGAGCCTCAAACATCTTTAAAAGCAAATGATTGTTCGAGACGATCCAATGACATTGTCAAATTTAGTTATTACAGTTACTCCTTGTCCAAAGGCTTCTGGCATTATTCATCGATAGTCATAATATGTTGAGAATTTCCTAACGTTGGTGGATTGACGCTGAAACTCTTTGCTCTATAAGAATGCCACAGCTTTCATTCATGGTGACAACTTATTGAAATCATCGAACGGGCCATGAACCATATTTTTAATAATGATGTTAATAAGCTTCTTGTCTACAAGAGGCTAAGAAATGTTTGCAGTCAATTTGATTTAGTTTCAATGGGTTTGTTTGTTCAAATCAAAATGTGTGGACGCTGAAGTTTGCGTTTTTGCCTATGATAAATATATAGATATTTCTTATTGGCGAAATTTAAATTGTAATTTATTTTATAGCTAAGCAAATTTATCACATTTTGTGTTGTTATGATGGCCCATTTTTGTGAGAAGTATCAGAAAGCTTTAATAAGAGCTATTAATTAATGATTTTTGTTTATTTTATTTTTTAATTAAAAAAAATATTTGACATTACAGCAATGCGCCAAATACGTCAAATATTTTTTAAGTTTTTAAAGTTGAAAGATCATACGAGATATACTCGATAAGAATTTTTTTGTAAGTCACATAAGATTAACTCAAGGAGAATTGACGTCACAAACACCCATGTCTTAGATCTCAATTGAAAAATTGAAAAAATCCAATTTGACATTGTGACCTTACCGGGAATCGAACCCGGACCCCCCTGATCGGTAGAGCAAGCTCTAACCAACTAGACCACAGCGAGATAGAATGTTTAAAATAAGTTGACCTAAAAATGACATTCAGAATGACGTGTGATACTTCAAGTTGCTACTATTAGCGTTTAGGAGAAGTGCTTGTGACAGAAAGACTAACATACTTTCTATTTTATACTATACATTATTTGTTTATAGCAGAAATGTATTAAAATTTTAGGCCGCAGGGTTAACGACATATCATGTATAGTTACATTAATCACTTTAAACATTTATTGTTTTTTTCGGTATATTTATTTGTAATCCTTTATTGATAATAATTTAAGTGAAAACCGATAATTTTTTCGCATTTAAAATAAACAACAAACATTATTATCAAATAAAAACACAGTGCTTAATATTGGTTCTATTTATTTTTAGTGTCCGCAAATGATTACAAAAATCAGGTACATAATAATATTTTTACTACTACTGTCATGTGATAATTTCATTCGTATCATTCAGATTATATATACTGTGGACATTTTTCAATTAAACGGAAATATTGCGACAGATCAATCATATTTATGGCATAACGTGACCGCAATTCATTATTCATAAATGTAAACTAATAATGATTTTACAATTTCATTTTCCGTCGTGTGATTGAATTTTCTCATGTTTAATTGTATTATTGATCACAAATAACTGATATGGCTTTAAATATTCAATTCTTATTACAATATTGTTGACTATGAGTATACTCAATTAAAAAATAACAATTCTAATGAAATTCTATTGACGGTAGTTTCACGTCTCTAAATAATCCTTTTTTTGCAGTACAAATAACAAGTTGATATAAAACTTAATACTTCGTTTTTAAGTGATGTTTTTCGTCAAAAACTGCAGTACTTCTCACTATCTCAGCCCAGTGTCAAACTTCTTTTAAGTATCTCTCATTTCGAACGTGTGACCAAAGTAAATGCACTCACCAATTCATCATCACTGGGCATGAATGGTTGTATACTAGAAAATTTGACTAGCGTTCTTATTGGTAACGTAGTATTCTTAAAAAACCTTGATTGTTCGCCAATATGCCCAATTGTCCAAAACTAATACTTAAAATTGTTGTTCCTTAGATTCTGATTATGAAGAGATGTTAAAAATAACTTTGTGCTATCTTCAGGCGCCATCTCCGTTTCACGGGCATCTAAGGGTGTAAAATTTTATTCCATTTTTTTTGTCACATCTCTAAGTAAAAACGTTAGTACTTTTTCATCGTATTATATGTATACTTATCCGCTGTTTTAGGTACTCGTCCCATCGACAACTACCCGTTTTCTCAGTCAAATATAACCAATCTCTACCACTGTCCCTGAAATATTGTCAAAAAAGCAGTTGAATACTTGTCACGTCTAGTTATTTACTCTTTTTGGAACCTAGATGTAATACTTTCAAAATGTACCATTATATTATTAACAATTTTATTATTGTTTATTTCGATTGAGAGAGTTTCTATACCTAACAATTCGAGTGACACGCAGAGAATTTGTCAACAATTTGGCTTTGTCTTTTTTCCCTGTTTGCTTCCGTTCTTGAATATTTTATTATTAAAGAATAACTATCAAATAAATCTATCGTATTTGGTTCTTAATGATTCGTTTAGTTTTATCATAAGTTAACTGTTACTCCGTTTGTAAAATTCTTATTTGTTTCAAAAACGATAGGAAAATGTTGTTGAGATAAACCATTCTTAAACCAGGCAAAGTAGGCTAGCAACTAATTTATGTAAATTCGTAGTTTAGGGAAACGCAATAAATTGTCTAATTTCCATATCTTTACAGACAATGTCTGTTGGGACGAAATTTAAGCCGCCTATCAGGCTATAATGATTTAAATCACCACAACTTAGCAAAGTTCTATATTTTTTATTACTCCCTTATGTGTATTTTTAACGGTTATTTTATTACGATTGTTTGATTTGAAAATACTACAATATAAAATCAAAATATTGTGAGTGTACCTTTTTTTCGTTTACTTGATTTAAAAATTATTAGTGCATACAAGTTTTCTTTTATGGAAGCTCATAAATAACATAGAAACACGAATTTATATTTCTTTTCTACGTCGAAGATAATAAAAGGTCCGCTGAGATAAGGTTTTTTTATTAAGTTGTACGTGAGAGTCATTTGATAACTTCATATCGCGTCTATATTACTATTACACGCTCTTTTTACTTGATGACTAGAAAAAGCCGTAGATGTACAAAACAAAATTTAAAATATTCAAGTAGGTCGAACCCAAGCGTTGGACAAGTCAGTAAGTAATTCTAGACGACAACGAATTTCATTGCATTTATTTTCTTTGATACGTCATACAGCGCATGTAGATCTCAACTCTTAGGAGCTTCTCGTTTTTTTTTATTATTCCTAAATTGAATGCACGGTAACTAAATCTTGGGTAATAATTCACTCTGCTGTGGTCTGAAATACCCTCAGTCTTTTTAGAATGCCGTTTTTATTGATTAAATTCAGCTTGCTAGAATGTTGAAAAGGTCTCGTTTTTCGTTGCATAAGTAATATGAATAAATGTTTGTCTTTAATTAGGAGGAATAAGTGGCAATTGAGAAATTTCTAAATTCAATGTTATTTTTTGTACACCGATGTCATTAGCACTGACTTTTACAAATCGATACACCAGTTCAAGATGGGAACAAGTCCAAAAAACGACTTTTGAGTTATTAACTTCATTAAATTCGCCATGCCAAGATCTGCATTTTTCAATCAAGCAACTACTCTTATTCAATATTATAGACAAGATATCGCAGAAATTTCGTAGTGGAATTTTAACTTTTCAATAAATACCATACCCTCATTTGAAACTTAAAACGTGAATATCTCAATATCATTTATTTTGAGTTGGCCACATCTTGAACTGGTGTGTCGAATGAAGTACTTTACATTTTTTTTGTTGATGATTCACAGTGAAGACAATAGCAATTGTATTATTGTGTCTACTCAAGCTACGCCTACGTTTACGCAAAATTTCTACACTGCAAAATATAAAATATCGGTGAAGATTTTCAGAACTCCTTCAATGTCGTTTTCGATTTGTATTTATATTGACGGGATAAATAATGTGCACACTGATATGATTCTCCGTCAGTAAAATAAGCACCTCTGATAACATGTGAGGTGATTTTAAGCGACAAGCAATGTACTGTGGAAAAGTCTGTTAAATCTGAAAGCAAATGAAAGGGGCGTGGCGGCTGTTACGCGGGTGAAGAGTGTAAGCAATGACAACCCTGAGTGGTTTTGTTTCTTCTTATGCGCTCACGCAAGTATTTTTACAACAATTTATTATTTTTATATACCTTATATTTTTAATATTCTATAGAGAATAAAGTTGTAGTTAAAATTTCCAAAAGTATTCTTGAGGAATTAATTAATTAACATTACCTCTATATCATTTGTTTGGATACCAGTAATGGTTTGAATGGCAGTAAATGCCATTCACTTACTTTGTAGAGATTCATTACACTAAACATATAATGTAGATTTTAAATACTATTAACCGCTGTTTCAGCATAGAGCCATCGTGTGACCAATGCTTAAACGTATATATTCATTATTTGTCAGTGCTTAAATCAGCATTATTTGACAATTGTCGTTAATCTGAATACATTGATGTTTACATAATTTTTAGTTTATTTTCAATATCAAAATTGTTAAAAAACGTGTATTAAGTTCTTCAAAAAAAATCAGATATATTATTATTCTTGTATAACCATGTACAACTCTTGTGTATCACAATGGTAAACTATTCTATTGATATTATTTCCGGTTCGGGAGAGAATTTTGACTGGGTTTCAAAGAGAAAAATATTCGTTTCACCATTCCAATCCTTAGACTAACGACGTAACGAGGGCGATAAGCTTACCACTAGTCTTACATTAACCCAATCTTTTTATAACTGCTTTATTAGAAAAAAGAAAGGTTGAGCAACCAAATAACAACCAATTCTTGTAGAAAGACTTCTGTTGATATAGATTCATTGTGAATCAATATGCTCTACATTGAGAACTAATATAGATAAAAAAATATTTTGCTGCTTTCAACAGTTCTAAGGGTGCCTTTAAAGTTTATGTTTTCGAGAAAAATATCAAACTAATACATTGTTATCGTTGTTTTAAATGGTTGATAAATAGACATAAAAAAATAAAAAACCAAATTGATCCAACAAAATGTATGACTTTCTAAAGGTTCAGCACCACGCCAAGAGATCAACGACTGCTGAATATGTTCCATAGATAATATATATTTACGTTTGTAATATATATTTATGAATTGTAAAAAATACAAAAAACTTTTCAAAAAATACCTTTCGAAAACGCATTTTTTGTATATATTTGACATTGCAGTTAATATTTTGAAGTTGAAAGATCATACAAGTAAAACTCGATGATTTTTTTTTAATAACTCGTGATCAATTCGAGAATAATTGATATCACAAACACCCACGTCTTTAGTCTCAAATTTAAATTGAAAAAATCTAAATTTGATATTGACATTACCGGGAATTTAACACAAGCCTAACTGATCGGTAAAACAAGCTCTAATCAACTAGACCACAGTAGACGTATTGAATTAATTGATATGAATATGACATCCTTTATATAATGGCAAGTTGGGTTTGTGATGAAATAATGTCAAAAGCGAACAGCAATTACATTTTAAATTTATAAATACTAATGGTTTAAATAAATTAATATTTGTTCTGTTTTCTATCTATGTACATCTCTATAAAACTAATTTCACAAAACAATTTTTAACTTTTAACGTTTTGTCCCACTCATTGAGCAAAACCGCTATTGATGTTATATTGCTGAATATATACTTTACATGTGTTTATAGCAATATTAAATGTATTTTTAGAGATATTTTAAGAAGAGAATTTTTTCATGGACACATTTTATGGTGTATCTAAAGCTGTAAAAATGTTTTCTTGTAAAATATATGAAACCAATAGCAATAAAATATCTGTTTTATATGTGAGGTTCATTATAAACACAGGCTTATAGTTAAAGTAGTTACTTTACTTATTTTTATTGTTTCATTTTCAACGTAGTACAGGCCTTCCTATATGGGGAGGTTTGAATTATTCAATAAGTGTTTTTATTACAATATTTTATGGGTAGTCTATCCACACATTTATCTTCGACATGCTTACAGCTACTGAAATGCTAATTTGTAGATAAATAAACATGAATTTTTTCTTATATTCAAATCGTTCTACGAAATTTATACTACCGAAATGCGTATTATTTTGTCATCAAATAATATACCGCTCTACTTGATAAAACTTCTTATTTTGTGCTTAAACAGAGTCAAAATACTAAAATTTACATTTTGCTTTAATTCGTGGGCTAAAATTGTGTTTTCGCAATATTTATAATGTTGTTGAACATGAAAACAATTTGAAATTATAGTGTTAAATTCACCCACTATTATTCAACATGTCAACTGCAATCCTGTGTATAATGCTTAAATTACTTTATAACAGAGTAACGATGTTAATAACGTATAGCTTTCCCATAAGAATTAAGGTTCACATAATTAAGCTTGTTTAGCCAAAGTTCGAAAATGATGTAGAGATTTTAATATGGCTACAGTCATCTGTATTTGTCAACCAAAATAAGTTGTGTAAATTATTAGTTTTTGTGTTAATGAGACAAATCATTATTATGTTTTTTTTAATACTTTATATAATAGCATTTTTGTACAAGCGATAACGGTAAAGCAGCTAAGGTTTTTTTTATTATCTCCAAATGAAAACATTGATTTTCACATTCAAAGTATTCAGCTGACGTATAACGATTAATAAATTACTTAGCTTTTAAAAAAATGCGAGAAACTCGATATACTTTATTCACATAGCTTTTGAAACTGAAAATTGAATGGATGATTTCCTTTAGAATATAAAAAATAATATCACGATTAAAGAGTTGACATAAAATTTCCAATGATGTTCAGAGTGGCATCTGATGAAGAAACAAATCTCGGAATTGCTGCTGACATCAAGTATCCGATAAGACGGAAAGAAAAAAAATTACAGTTTACAAACAGTTTAACTTTAATATTGACCTAACGTCCAGCATATTTTATAAAACTCTAATAAATTACATAGTTTATGTAATTTTTTTCATTTGTATATTCCATAATGGTACATATTATAAATAATAATTCTTTTGTTGTCTGTGTACATATTATTTTAGTTTTTTAATAATTATCATTTGGTAAGAGGCAATTAAATGATAATTTAAAATATTCTCGGGGATTAGTCGTTGTTAACAAATCAACCACTCAATCTATCTTTTTGCGGGTGTTAGAGGTCAAAATTTCTGATTAAAAATTACTTCTTGTGATTACATGGTCGTTCACTCTACGGTTTATTTCTAAAACCCCATAGCTTAAGGTGGGGAAGAAATTAAATAATCACAGCAAACGAATGAAAAATCAATTTATGCGGACATTCCGTGCATTGACCGACTGAAAAAAACTACCAGACTGCTACCAGCTGGCTACCAAATTCAATTTTCTTGTATTATTTCAACATTATACAGGAAAATATTATATTAGTCAACGAATAAGTTAATAAAAGTTATTATTTATTCACTAGAAACTAATACCAGGAGCAAAATTTCAGAATTCGCTTAATACTTTTGATGCAAACGATGAAAAGATAGAGAGTGAGAGCGTGTGTTACAAATAGACAAATATTTACCAGACGATGACAATTAAATTTCATTCATTTTGTAAATCAGTGTTCATTATCTTCACCTAAATCATAATTTTTCATTTTTATGATTTCTTATTTCAATTTATACATATATGTAAGTATATCTGTAAGGTTTTGCGATTTAAATTGTTTATTTTTAATCAAAATACTTTGATTCCGTACCTTTTTGTCATTTATTGCTTTGGAAAAATACAAAACAAAATTGATTAATTAGTATAATTGCTATCTGATTTTAACTCTTTAGTAACAAAATTGCTTCTGTATTTGCTAATTTATGTCAGTTTTATTACTATAAATACTTTTAAAATTGTAAATGTTTGATTTAATTAAGCAAACCCATAAACTAATTGTATGCAATTCAAAATTGTTGATATTAGTCTTTCTTTGAAAAGGACAGTAAGCGCATCTGATTACAATGAAACCTAAAGCTTTTAAAATAGTTATTGTAAACTTATACTGCCCTCTTTGGTAAAATATTAGGTTACGGCCGTAGATCTATTCATAGGAGTGAAATATAATCTGTGAACCATTAACGGTTGAAATTACAATTTACTTTTCGTTGCTCAAAATATATAATAAACATTCACTGTCTTCTTCCAGGTCAAACATTATGGATAAAACATGAATTGTCACAATCAGTCAAAATTTTATTTCGACATTGCTCATCGTTGAACGTTTGATGTTTTAATATTTTAAAATGAACCATACTATTTCAAATGAGTGATAACTAACTGATCTTAAAGAAGGATAGTTCTGTGGATATAGTAATATTTGTTGTACTGACGAGATGTAAATGGAAAGGTATAAAATCACAAAACATTGATGCTTTTGAACTCAAATCAATGAATCATATGTTTCCATTTATAATTTATTATTTCAAGCAAAAGCTTAGGACAAAAGTCAGATAGCATTGACCGTGAACAAATATTCACTTTCATATAATTTAAGATTTCGACTGAAAGTGCTTGGTGGGATTTCAATGTAAAATTTGAATTGTTCAAATTATGTACACTCCCACAGATTTTGTCACTAACGACCCGGGTTTCACCTTTCGGCATCTTCAGGCGTTCAAGTGCACGGATGAACTTGAACTGACATGTCAGTTCAAGTTCATTCCAACATTGGCAACTGACAATGCTCACCATGAGCGAAACCGGTCCAGATCCAATAAACTTAACGTGGAAAAAGTACTAAAAATGTTTTATTATTTTTATTTATTTGTATGTTGACTACACCATTCAAAAAAGAGATGCTTACTAGAAACTGACATTATTAAATACAACAATCGTAAATTTTCAAGAGAAAAACCTTTTTTGGTCGGTGTGTGACGCTTATTTGTATATTGTGACCGGCATATAAATGTGCCTACTAAAGTATTCTGACTCGAGAGATACAAGTTTTTCTATTCCTTTCTTACCTTACCATACCTGCGTGTCCATACCATCTTAAATGAAATATAAATAAATACGAACACGTGAAAATGTTACTCGTAAAATTCGACGTTGAAAAACAATGCCTTACTTTCACCATAGCGTAATACACAATGGTTTTTTTATTGAATTACCGGCAAGGTTAATGAGGGGATGTTTCCGCTTTCTTTTTTAAAATACCCGTAAAAATAGAAGTTCATTACTTTTTCAATTAAAGGCATCTTTTAATTTTTAAGTGGATTTTTAACCTTCGAGTCAAATATTTTAACGCATCGCTCGTCTGAAAGTATTTTGAGTAGCAATTAAAACTTTCATAAAATTATATTCAACGTTAAACAGTGATGATAATTGTGTTTTAACATAATTTAATTTAAATCAAAATTATATTCGAACAAAGGTTTGCTTTGTATATATTTTTTTTCCTTTTTTTAATATTTCAGAATATTTTTTTTAATTTAAGATTTTTTTTAATTATTACTTAAAAATTTCATTGATATTTATGAAATATTGTTTTATTTTCTGTTCTCACTTTTTTATTAAGAATTTTAGTTTTTAACAAGCAATAAGGACGTCTTCTTTTTTTCTAATTACTTTATATCTCTTTTCCATAAGAGCCAATATGTATCACCCTATGTTGTCTCGTTGATAAGACCTTTTCCTCAGCAATCAGGCGGGCCTTCATTCAAGTACATACCGGTTAGGCTAATTTAATATATATATATGGGTATTTGTGATTACTGTATTCAATAACGGACCTTTTTTGTAATGATTTATCATTTACCATAATTTCATGTTTTATTTTTTTTATATATTCTTAATTTTATTACAAAAAAAATAGGTATTACAGCAACATTCAAAGCGACAGGCGCTGGTATTTTTACACAACAGTTGCTTAAGATCAATTTGAGAAAGATATATCACAAACACCTACATATGAGTCGTATAGTATCAAAAGTAGAACTATCCATTTTTCGAAGTTGCGAGTAAAACACGAAAAACGTTGGCTTTTTGAGATTTATCAATTTAAACTCAATTTTAAACATAGCTTATCAACGAGTGCAACTTAAAATTTGTATGGGACATCACTTAAAGTAACTCTGTGATTGGTCGAAATCCTGATTTACCAAACTGTTCTACTTTTGTTTCCAACAGTCGTCGACAGTTCTGCTTTTGATACCAAGCATCATTTTCTTATGCGTTTTTGTACCACATTTATTTGATTTTTAAACATTTTTATAATTTATAGACTACACTATAGCCAGCAGAATAATGTGACAGCATTACTTTAATTTCAACATATATGGGATAGTTCTGCTTTTAAT
The DNA here is from genome assembly GCA_031772345.1 of Himalopsyche anomala. Lineage (NCBI taxonomy): Eukaryota > Metazoa > Arthropoda > Insecta > Trichoptera > Rhyacophilidae > Himalopsyche > Himalopsyche anomala. Next base: position 18,216,589 of record CM062821.1, on the reverse strand, counting down.
ACCAGACGACTCATATGTTTGGACATATATTGAAAATTGTTAAGGCTTTCTTATTTGATATAATGCTTTACGAGACTTGAAATAAACTGATTGCTAGCACAATTTATTTTCATTGTTGGCTGAAATAAGATTTAAAAAAAAACACATGAAACAAACAACCATTGATGAATAAAAAAAATTCTAACTACATGATATTATTTCCAAATATAAAAAGAAGTAATAGCATAATCTATTTGTTTACAAATTCATCGGGATCCCGGGATTGGAAGCCTTTTTCTTTTCAAGTTGATCTCGAGTAACTTCTAAAAATTTTCACCGTGTTAACCTGGTCTTACAAATTCAAAATATTTTGCACATTAGGTTATACAAAAAGCATATTAAAAACAAATTTAACATCTTAGTTATCATTTTCTGAAGCATTTTTTTTAAATTTATTTTCTTTCAACATTATTACGTTATCTGTAAGGAACATTTTTCATGCTGTCAACAATTGTTTTTTTGGGAAATCAAAATCAAAATTTCAAACAAACAAATACATCCACTGTAATTTGTTGTCTCAAAATAAAAATATATAATTTATGTGTATTTTTTAAACTTCAAGCATATGACAGAGACACAAACTTAACACGGCTTATTCATATAATTTACTGAAGTTAAAACATTGAATGTATTTTTAAAAAACTCACCTTTCAACAACAGCTACTTTAATATACATACGTCCTACATGATATGACGAATAAAGTAGTTTTCCGCATTTCATCCCCCTATCGTGGCGCAATATCGCGTAATAATAGATAAAAGCACTTTGCAAAGTTCACGCAGGGGGTGGTTTGTGGGCTGCAGCGCAGCCCGGAAGCCCGCAGCCACTCAGACCGGACGCGTTGCATATCCGGTCCAGCGCAACATAACTGTAATTTATTAGTGATGATACCGCAGGCGCAGATCGGTGCACCTGATCGCCGAGGCTTTACGCTTTTGTACCGCGACCGGTGGTTTGGCGGCTATAAGAATTTCCTGCTCTTGCTAGTCACTATCATGATAATTCCGTATGTTCATGTGGATATTATTTTTCCATGCTGCACTTCGAATTGCAAGATCAACTGACAATCGTTATTGTGTGGAAGAAATACCTTTTTTCGCACAAATAACTTCAATATAAATATAAATTCTTTCAATATTCATTATTTATTTATTGTAAATTGTTGATTTATTAAAAATAATATGTATAAGCTTATTCATATAACGATTCTCAGTTCATTAGAAGCTAATCACAAGCGTGTTGTAATATTTTAATTATTTCGAGAGTTTTTTGTGGATGTTGAAATACAGAAATTATTCGAGTCAAGACGGTCAGAATTACGACATTTTGCACATACGACAAAAAAATAAAATATGGTAAAATTATTATCATTTGAATCAAAATAATTAGGCAGCTAGTGAATATCATAATATAAGGCTGCTGAAAATGTAACGACATATTATATACGTTAATAACGAAAGAATATTATGAAATGGAACAAATTTTTAATATTGGAATGTATTGGAAATAATGTCTCGCCGTACTTGTATCATAAAGCAGCAAACATTCAAAGCAATAAAGGATCATACCACACTTGTATTGGGTGGCAATATTTCTCGATATGAATAATTGATACATAAAATGATTTATTACTCGAAACTAGGGATTCTGAAGTCTCGGGGTTTTCAGTCCCGGAACTCGGGGCGTGATAAAATCAAAGTCCCGGGACATCCCGAGACTCGAGACTTTTATTTCCTCTTCAATAAAATTATAATTTTATTCAAATGAAATATTTGCATGTATGTATTACATACATGCCTTATACGTCTTTTGGAAGAACGCACAAGTAAAAATCGCGTTTTTTAATACAATGCTTAATAATTATTATTTTTCTTTTGTAATGGATATGTGCAATGCTTACGGTTAATTTTTACTAAAAAGAGGTGAAATTTTAGAAAAAATTTTAAAGAATTCGGCCGCCGTAGGAGTAAACTTATGACCGTAACTTCACAATACAGCTTTTAGACCTTTTTTGTCCGATTGAGACATTGGTACTTTTGTATAATAGTGAAAAAACATTTGTACATAAAACAGCATGAGGTATGAAAATTTAATTTTAATATTTTGGAATTTGCTTTTGCTACAGTTATATGACAATATATAAACACATGTTATTTGAAACTTCTACGAAATTATAAATCCCAAATATCTGTACATAAAACAACATCAGGTATGAACATTTCATTTTAATATTTTGAAATTTGTTTTTGCTACAATTATATTACAATATATAAACACATGGAACTTAAGCACTTGGTACATCGTCTCGACACAGAATCCTTATTCGAAACAGCCAAGGGCTTCCGAATGAATAAACACTGTTGTGTTACCAATGCTTTACCGCTCAAACAAAAAAAAGTAGATTTATTTTCTAAAACTGGTTTTTAAACATATTAATTCCTAAAGTAAAACAATATACTTACTTAGTTATATAAATGCAATTCAATTTTAAATATTTCTCAATCTAAACAATTTTCCACGGTATGTAGTATCCGCTACTCATCATAAATTGACACCTTACAATCGAAATGTGTTGAAAGTAATGGATCCAACGTTTATTTAAGCTGACCAAGGAATGGCAATATATGATAAAATTTAATCGCATAATGCAATATTTTCAATTTTAAGCCGCCGTTTACAAGAAAAGTAATACTACTTAAATTAATTGTACTTACTACATATGACGAGCAATTTTAAATATTATTTAAGTGAATGTATATTTTTGTGCTATTTAATAAGAAAAAAAACTATAATTTTTAATTATTATTACTTTTATGTTTTTAAGATATTGGATTTTTACAAATTTTGACTTGCAACTAAATCTCAAGGGCTTATTTCGATCGTAAATCAAGAACTACCTGTCTTATGAAAAAATGTGAAAAAATAAATGCTATATTTGGTATGATAAATCTAATTAGTCGTATAGAGACTGTTATAAACATGGTTAATTTTATTCTCCTAGCTATTTAATTTCTTTTACTCTCACATTTGATATATTTAACGTACCGCTTTGCAAATGGTCACTGTTTAAATTATCCCACTACCTACCTAAATTGTTCCATTTACCACTGCAATTTTGTAACCACACAAATGGTCCTCTCTTTAATAATACTATTATACACTTAGTGTAACTGTGTCAAAATTATTAAACTTAAAGTATTTATTCATTATATTTATAGTATATTTTATTTATTAGATTATTTTCTAAAAAAAATATAGATTGATTGATACATAATGCACTACATATTTACGCGATAACAAATTCTCAGATGTTACAAAGTATTTCATTTTTGAGCTCAAAATAAAACTTTTCACTTTTCAGAATTTAATTAAATCAATTATTTTTTTAAATTCTATAGATTTAATCACATCAGTTGTCAAAAGCATTTTTAATCTTCTCTGTAAAACCGTATACTTATAGTTTACACAATTAAACTTCAAAGATATTGTGCCTCTTATTAAAATATTCCCTAAAATAAGCGTTTCAAGAAAGTTCTCCAAACTTTGCAAATAATTATCATGAACTGACGACGTTGAAAATGTGTACCCTTATAAATACACGTAGCATTGAAATTTTCTGAGAAATAAAGTGTTAATATTAATAATATTATCTAAGAAGTTTATGTGATAAAATATATACAAATTTGCGCACGCTTTTTACTGATATGTAGTAGTTATCATTTCTACGACGATTTTTTGCTTTCATTCTTGGAATTCAGCCAGTATCCAAGGTTTCATTATTTTTTCATGGGCTTTAAGTTTAATTCTTATGCAAGTACTCGACGATGAAATTCAATATTAACTTTACTGGTTTAAGCTGAATTTTAAATGGAATCACCACTTTATTATTAGACAACTTTCTTTCTTCTAAATTTTATTGAAGCCAGTGAAGTATAATGATATTATCATAGACTGTTTTTTTACGTATCTTTCATTTAATTAGAAGCTAATTGATTTTTCATGTAGCGTATTTCTATTATAATATTCTTTCATAATTTTTGCGATATTTCGCGAACATTTGTTCCAGATTGCTTTTCTCGTTTTTTGAAAAACATGCGTTCCAAAATTAACTTGTTTTTATTTATATTTGGGTTTAAAAGAGGTGGCATTTATTCTTCTTCGACATTACTCGGAAGGAGAGTTGATCTAGAAGACTTTGTTTATTTATAACGTATGTAAAAGAAGCACAGTAAAAATGAATGGCTTTTTAAAATACGATGGTTTCGCATACTGAATTGTAATAATAATTAAACCCAATCTATGTTACAGGATATTGAAACTTACTGCCATCTACTTTTCAAATAATATTAACATTTGAAAATGTACATTTCTTCGTTTATCAATAAATTATTTTATTTCTCGAGACATTGGTATGTTTAAGATTTTCATGATTTCTATCTGAATTCCGAATAAATATTGACTTAGAGAACGTAAAACTTGTCTTAGTCTCATATTTTTACTAACTGACTTCAATATTGGCCAATCGTAAAAATATTCTGTAAGAAATACATGTCTTTCAGCTGCAATTTTATCTGAAATACAAAATATGTACACAAATAAAACGATTTTCATTGTTTGTTATTCTTAATCATATAATTTCTTAAGTGTTCTGACCAACGTATTGTATTATGTAGAAGGCGTTTTTGAGCGACGATGGTATATTTTTCTTTCTAAATAATATTTTCATTGTTATGAATTTTCTTCCAGTGCTTATGTTGTTTTTTATTTACATCAGGATATTACACAAAAAATGGTAATATTTACTTTATGAATTTAGAACGGATATTGAATTTTTTTTCACTTACCGCACAGTCAGACAATTTGAAATTTCATGCTTTTCTGAAAATTCAATACTTCTTTCTTTTTATATTGTCTTCGTTTTGGCGTATTTTTATATCATTCTCAATTTTCAATGAAGTTATTGATATAGGCCATTCAAGTTCTCACAAAAGCTTATTGCTTTACTACTTTTTATTTGGTTGTTAATATAATATAAAATATTTACATCACATAATATTATGCGTAAGAATGTACACTTTACAATTTTATTTTACATTCGGAAAAAAATATTCTAATTTGCAAAATGTAAATTTTTAATTTCGTTTGTATAATTTAGACGTTTGATATTATACTATTAAGTGTCACATTAATCACATAAAAAGCTGCAACGGGAAAGAAGTTTCAAAAGTTAGTCAATGAATCCCAAAAAAAAATATATGTCAATAATATATAATACATTTATATTTAAATTTGATAGCTGGTATTTTTTAAGTAGTTTTGAATTTTTTGGTGAATTTTCAGTTATGATCAGAAAAAATGTTGATCTTGGCATGATGTAGATTTTAGTTGTATTATTTCACTACCTCTGCCTTCAAAAGACTTAACATATCTCAAATAAGAATTCAGAGAAGAGTTTTCTGCTTAATTCGCAAGAATGAATTATTTTTATAAAATAATATTGAAAATCTCAAACGATTGCCACCTTGATAAAAAAAAATGCGGAGAATTATGTTAGTAGAAACATAAAGTAGTAAGTTTGTTTTTTAAAAAGTGGTAGAAAAACTTCATTACAAAAATCGAAAAAAAAATCTAATTTAAGCCATATAATGTAATATATTCAACTTATATAGACACTTATTTACATTTATCACAAAAATTACTACATAAATCATCGAAAAAAAATATTTAGTTATTTAGAGACTATCATTTTCTATTTGAAAATAATTATTTGAACATAAACTGTAGAATCAATTGAAAATATTTAAGCCCTTACGTTTCGTCTTTTTTTATCTGGAATGTAAATATATGTTGTTTGTACTATAAATAACATATTATTTTTAAAGAAAAACAACTATTCAATAAAATAATCAGATTATCTTTGTTATTAGACTGCATTCCGATTTGGCAAGATTTATTAATATTTATGTAATGTAAAAAATCATAATATTTCGGGTTACAATTCGTTCACTAGATTATTTTAGAAATTTTTCGTTTTGTGTTGACTGTATTGTTCTGTTTATTGATCATAATATTACGATGAAGCTTATTACGGTTTGAGAATTCAATATCTAATCAAAATATATTTTTGTTTGCACATTTACTGTAAAAAACATTTTGGTACAATTAATTTACGGATACAAAATTATCTTACTACTTAATTGAAAAACACAAGATAACGATTTTCACAAATTTTTATATGAATTCTATAACTTTTAGAAATACCATAACTTTGAAAGCAATTCTCATATATATGTAATAAGATTTTTAAATTTTCTTAAATATACTTTCGATGGATTCGGTGGTAACTTTGCGGAAGTTCATTTTAATATGAAATTTAAAATAACTTATATTATTCCACGTATTGTGTTAACTGTGACTAGTGTTTCGTCTCTTTCAGAGGCATTTTTAGACAATCTTACTTTTACAAAGCTTGTTTAAGTACGAATGATTTTAATTTTAATATTCTTACATGATGTATTATAAAAATAAAAACGGGAAGCAAAGAGGAGAGAATAGAAAACAAACAAACAATAATGATACTACAAATGACATGTAATGTAAATTACATGTATAATGTAAATTTTGACACTTTAGTTAATTCCGCGTTTAGTTAATTCGTTCGTATTTGCAAGTTGCGTACAATTATTTGTTCACTATTATTTCAATATGTGTTGAATCTGAGAAGGGTTTTACTTGCAATAATATCTTATCGTTTTTAACAGATCGCAGCATTGATAAATTAGTATTTTAACGATGTCTACTATTTAATGAAAATTAGACTTTTTATCACTTTAAAATTTTATAGTCATAAAAATAATATAAATTTCAATTGAAGGTGACAAATTGTACCTTTAAACTACATGTTTTTTAAGTACTGTTAAATGTATTCAACCACACGCGTATAAATTTTCAAATTTATTGCATGATATTTTTTTCTTGATTTTAAATATTCGTTATGATAAAGACAAGAATTCGTAATTCAATGTAATAAAAATTCTCTTGTTTAATATTATCTTTATCAGAAAGATACAAATTATTTTATGCCTACTGGTACCAAATGTCAAATTTTAAAATACTGCTATTGATTAATGCGTGCGTTATTGCGATTCCAATAAGCCGTGATTATTATTTGTTCCTATCTTTTTTTTATCATACCGCCATTTAATATGAAATATCAAAATACTGTTTTTCCAATATGAGAGTGACGTTTTTATCTTTTTATCGTACGTGAAATTTAATTATTGTTGAAGTACATAATATATTTAAATTAAACGTTGGGTGGAACTTAAGCCACCATCAATTAAGGTACAAAACAAACATTGTTGAGAAAGCTTAACATTAGATTCGATTATCTGGTTTTGAGAGTTGTTATTTTAATAGTCACACGAAAATAGAATGACTTGGGTGTGGAAAAACGTTTTCAACGACGCGCTTTAACGTTTTGAGAAAGGTTCAAATATACTTTACAACACGCACACTATCAACTATCATTGACATATTTATCTCAATACTGTTATTTATCAGACATGGCATCTTTTTGTTCGTTCATTCAGTGGTGAATAACACGACAACTATATTAAATAATCATTCGTATATACATATTAAATTTTATATTGCAAATTTAATTTAAAGTAAATTTATAATATCATTACAATAATGCATGATTTTTAAATAATAAAATATTACTTTTCTTCATTCTACAGACTAAAATGCTACTTTAATGTACATTTTTTAATGACTAAGAAGAAAAATCGTCTAAACTAAAGAATACACGAGATAAGCTCAATAATTCTACGTAGCCAGGTAGATGCATCGAGTGCAATTTTTATATATCGACTGTGGAAAGGAAAAGGTACCTAACCCATACTTTTTTCAAAACAGCTTTTTTCGATAATCACAATGTATTTAACTTGATACACGTTATATCAAAAGGATGTTAGCTGAAAATCCCGAGTTAGTCTCTTAATTAAGCTTTTAAATTTGAAAAAATATGAGCTTGTGAAAATTGAAACCATGAAGAAAAACTGAAAAAAAGGTTTTTCTAAGACAATTTCTTCAATTAGTATTAGAATATGTCAATTAAACACCAGCTTAGAAGTCTTCGTGCACTTCAAGATTGTGTATATTTCATAATTTGCATATGGCCTAAAATCATCAAAACACGTTTTTCATACCTCCTGTAAAAATTACTATGTGTGGGTTACGTTCTTTTTTATTTCCGCAGTCGATATATAAGTAGCAGATGATATTATTACCAAGTTGTTCCAATGTATTTGTAAGTGAACGTATATGACCCCAAAGATATAAATGTAGCTAAGAGATATTTTTATACAATAGAGCAGAGGTCAGTAAACTTTTTACGTAAGAGCCAAATCGTAAAAAAAATAAACTCGACGGTGTGTACACAGGTGTGTTCACATACGTATGTAGCAAAAAACAAGGACTTCTTTTTTGTATTACACTCATTTTAGTTTTACTACATTTTTCTGATTACACTTACGCGGATAAAATATTTATATTTGTCGAATGTTATAATATAAATTGTTTTTTCGTACAGCAAATAATACAAATTTGATTAAGTTCCACTTATTTGAAATATTGTTTTGTATTTATAATATATATAGTATTTACATTACAAAAAATAACAATTTTTGGCCCGCAAGCCGTAGTTTTGTGATCTTTATACTGAAATAAAGGCATTTTTTATTATTATAATTTCCTCGGTTACCTTTGACATTACTTAAAAGCATTTTAAACACCAGCGTTATGGAAATGAACTTCATTTCAACATTCATTAGCGCAATAATAATTCCTTCACGCATCAGTGGGTACCCGGTCATTTACGCGTATTTGTAATTACGGCATCAACAGGGTTAAGAATGAAAGACAACCTCATAACCCCAAAAGATTTCAGAATTTTCACGCTCCATGAAAACCTCTTGTTAATGAATTTTATTCGAGTCTGGTATTTAATTAAAAGATTAAAGTGAGAATTAGATTTTTTTATTGGATTTATATTATGTATTTTTCTTTACTTACTTAACCTTTTCTGGGCCAAGTACTTATTGGGATTTATGTACGTTATAACATTATTTAAACAAACAAATACATATATATGTTTATATATCGACTGTGGAAAGGAAAAAGGACGTAACACAGTTTTTTCAAAACACCTTTTTTCGACAATCGAAATGTTTACAACTCGGTACACGTTCTATCAAAAGGATGTAAGCTGAAAATTTCGAATTAGTATCTTAAATCAAATTTCGAGTTTGAAAAACGAAGGGTCTGTAGAAGTTGCGATCAGGAAGATTGACATAAAAAAAAAGTTTTTTTTTTTAAATATATATTCAATTAATATCAGAGAAAGTCAATTAAAATCAGTCATCTATGCACTTAAAGGTTGTTTATATTTCGTAATTTTCCTTTTGCCCCAAATCGTCAGAACACGTTTTTTGTGTCTCCTGTATAATTTTTTTAGTGTGGGTTACGTCTTTTTTCCTTTCCACAGTCGATATATATTATTTCACGCTGTGCTTACTGTTCAGATATTAATATCTAGTGTTGATCATAATATATTTTTGCAATAAGACCTAGAATATATGCACGTTAATATCATTTGATTGAATTGATTTTTCGAGAAACTAAAATATAAATTATATTTACTTAGAATTAAGCGTATTTTTCAATAATTATTTTAGTTTTATTAAACAATTTTTTTTTGTTATTCAAATCAATAAAATAATGTGTATTCAGTGACGTTGCAAATTATTCTTTACCCAAACCATATTAAACATTCATTCGACCATTTGTTTTCGTGTCAAAAACTTTTCGGGGTGGCTTAAATCAGCTCATGAAATTATATCGACTACAAAAAATGTATTGTTAACCTTGACATATTCAATAATTTTTTCACTTAGCGTCGTTTTTATGCACCATTTTCTAAAATATTCTACAGAATTGTCTTCTTAAATACTTTAATTATTTTTTTGCGAAATTTATTAATATAGGTTTAATGGCCGTAAGCGCCATCGAAAATTTAAAAATAACAGAAATGAACCATAAAGATGAAATTTTGTATAACCCTTAAAAATCACACATAATCATTTTATTTTATTTTAAATATGAATGATCAGTACAATCATTACACACGTCACAATCTCTAAAAGAAATGTGCAGTTTAAACTATAAAAACAAAATTATAATACAAATTTAATTAAATAACTTAGTGTAACAAATTGTTTAAATTGACACGTGTTTAACCTCATTGAGAAACACTTCCAGACAAAACATAGTGAAGCTTTTAAAAAATAAAAAATAAATATTCGAATTTTTTTCTTATAAATAACAAATATGTTTATTTATACCAAATATTTTCATATACATAGATCATCAATATTACATTCATGGTATGTTTTCTTTTTATTCATGTTTCACCTTTGTTTATTTACAAAATGTTATTTCTCTGTAACTGGTAATGGTGGTTTAAAACAAAATAAAGAAATCATTACATGTTTGTGAAATACATGAGATATTTTTAAACTAAATCATCTGTATATTTTGTATACTTTGTTATGATCTTCGATCAATTCTTTTTCTTTACTAAATAAAATACGTTATAAATGTAATGAAAGTTTATATTTGTGCGCTAAACTTCCAGTCTTTCATTGATCTTACACAAGGGTGACGGGTAAAATCTCCTGACAAGTAAGTCAAAACGTCCTAAATGCGAGCAGAAGAAAAAACGTAGGATTTGTGCGTAATCCGTTCAAAACAGACAAATCCATGTGCCATTTAAACTGCTATTGTATTTGTCCGTTTGTATAATAAATCAAAAGTTCTCATTTTCTTGACATGAAAATCTCTTAGTTGTCTTGTTTCTACAACATTTGTTACAGGCATTGCACGAATATAATTGTTTGTCATATGACTCTGATAAAAATAAGTTTTCACATCAAACGTCAAAGTTTTTATCATAATTTTATTTAGATTAATAACATCATTCAAATAACTTGGGATCAAATATGCTTAAATAGAGTTTTGAGAAAAATTTGAAGTCGCTATAATATTGGAGTACTGACTAATTAATAAGTTTCTATAAAAAAAAGTGTGTTTTTTTCTTTACAGAGAAAAGTGGATCTTAACATTTTTGATCCCAAGCTTCTCATTATTGCTGATTTTATTTCTAAAGGAAATATAAAAACAAATAATTTATTATACGGCAAATATTTACTTTTCAATTGTGAAATAAATAACGAAAAGAATATTTAGCACACTGTTGAACTTATCGATATCAATGTAAATTACGACCGAGAACATTTTACATTTTTTATACAACTATGAACAGTGTTTTAAATATTAACTACACGAAAATGAAATCGTACTTATATTTTGATGTTTATTCCACATAGTTTTGTTTGCTTTATATTCATTTGATTAGGATTATTTCACAACTCACTTCAAATATGAACACACCATCGTCAAATATGATAAAACAATCTTCATCATTGTTACTGCAAAACACTATAATATATTTTTTTTAAGTACGATGGAATGTGAAACGCCTAGTTTCAATACCCGCCAACGTGGTTTTTGGCAATTTTGGGTTAGATATGTGATTTTTGTCGCTAAAGTTTAAGTATTAAAAATAGACAAAAACGTTTAATTGAAATTTGATCGTGATCTGATTTTTATCATGATCGAAATTATACGTTAATTTTTAAGATTCTTTAAATATGGCGTGTGAATTTCAATTAGTCTGTACATAAATAAGCGTATCAGTTAGGGCTTCCAATTAACCGGACATATAAACTAACCGGTTTTCGGTTTATTTTTACAAAATAAACCGGTTAACCGGTTTAAACCGAAATCTTTCATTTACATACATATATATCAGTCATTGCTGAAAAATGCAAAAATCATACAAACTATTTTTGCTTTTTCTATAGGTAAAAATGAAAATAGCAATGGTCGGCAATACAATTACAAAATATCTGCAATAAAATTACAAAAAAAATATTTATTTAAATAATATTTTCATATGAAAAGTATAAAAAATCTTATTAAGGGTAAAAAAATAATGAATTCAAAACAATTCTCGCATAAAAGTAAAATTGTACAACTTAAATGAACTCCCACAAAGTTACCTTCGAATCCATTATAAATACAAAAAAAAACACTTATCAAACGTATCAAATATAATTTATATACATTAATAAAAAATAAAATGCTATGAATAATAATTGAATTAAAACATAATGTTTCTATATGTAATATGACTTATATTTACAAAATTTAAATACAAAACAAGGTGACTATTATTAAAAAAAATTAATAACATTATTGAAAAAAAACATTTTATGCAAGTTCTCCGTAATGACTGACCGTAATGAGGACACAACTGTCAAAACTAATTTACTCCATTTTTACTACTTTTATGAGAAAATAAATATAAAACAAAAATAATGAAGATTAATTAAACACCTTGAAAAAATAACAATATTTTAATTTCAAATTCGTCAATCTGTGGACAAAAACAAAAAATAATTGAAAACTTTTGACATATACATATAATTTAAGATTTCGACTGAAGGTGCTTGGTGGAATTTCAATATTAAATTTGAATCGTTCAAATTATGTACACTCCCACAGTTCAAGTTCATCCGTGCGCTTGAACGCCTGAAGATGCCGAAAGGCGAAACCCGGGTCGTTAGTGACAAAATTTGTGGGAGTGTACATAATTTGAACGATTCAAACATATACATATGTATGTATTAGCAAACCATGCAGATATATTATGTACTTTTATACACAAATTGCCATTGATAGAAAAATGCAAAGCTATTGAAACACAAACAATATAAAGATGATTATTTTAATATTATAATAAACATAAATACTATTTTATTGTATTATTCATGTATTCACATTTACAAAATTAATTAAAATACTAAACATGGTAACGTATAACATTAACTTATGTTTTTTTTCACATGAATATAAAAGAAAACATTTCATGTATTTTTGGTATATTTATTATTTTAAAAGTAGTAGTACTTTAAAAAAATTAACAATTAATAAAATCAAAATAATTATTAAAATTTTGTTTTTATTTCATGATATAATCCATCTGTTTATCTTGTATTGCTTGAAAACAGGTCAAATACTTTTTCGTTGAATTTAAGTATTTTGCTCATAATATTTATCTCTATCTATATATAACATTGACAAAGCTGCCAATTTTTCCTAATTCATTGTATTTCGTACAGAAGTTTTTACTATTTGTATCGTTGAAAAAAACATTGTGATCGGAACAAGTCGATGGGCATTGTAATAATAATAACCTAATTTGGTTGTTTCTTCAAAAACATCGCATCATTTACTTAGCAAAGCAGTGTATATTACAGAATATGCGTGCGACCACTGTTAATACATACATAAGGTTTGCAGATTTTTTTGTCCAACTTCCGCCCTTCTTCAAGATGTTTACAAAATGAAAACAATGAATGCACCGCAATAAAATGTGATTTATGGTGAATGTATGTTCGTAATTCTCAGTTGAACTCAGTTGAACAGAAGAGAAAAAAAACATGAATAGCTTTACACATTGTGTTAATATACTTTTCGAAAGTTTTAAAGTAAGTGTTTGATTGCCTAAATGACATCCATTTTTTTCCACAAATTTCTCGGAACAAGTTTTACTAGCGTAAAAGGGTTCAGTAAAACCTTTCGATGAAGTAATTAAATAAAAATAAAGTAGTGACTCAATATATAAATATAGTATCTTTGAAATAATTATTAGAAAAGCATCAATTTTTATTTTTTAATAGTAATTGATTAAAATGAAAATTATTAAGAATAATATTCCAATAGGCAAAATCCATCTAAAAACAGGCATACATGTAATTGAAAACAAATAAATTGGAGATTAATGATTGCGTATTTTTATAATGATACACATGCTATCCTTGTTCGCCATTCATTTAAGATTAATACGGATGTCTCCTCAATGTTTTCAGTTAAGTCATATTTGTCATAGTGTAACAAGGGCCGAATTTATTACAGACAGTTAAGATACATTTCGTCGTTTGATAAAGTTAATTTTCTTCCTGAAAAGACATTTATGTCTATAATTTGAATACCTACGTGACAATTGATATTATTTAGCAATGTGTAAATGCATATTTCCTCATTAAAATATGCGCTGAATTTAGTGCGAAATTCTATTTTTTTTTTCAAAAAAAAATCAATACACTTATAAATATAGAATTTATGAAAACGCGGTTAACCGCGGGAAATAAACCGGTTTTCGGTTTATTTCAAAACAGGCGAAAAACCGGGTAACCGGTTTCGGTTTAAACCGGTTTGGAAGCCCTAGTATCAGTGCAAGCGTTGTCGAACAGTTGATACGTATTCTGACATATATTATTATTCTTTTATGCTAGTTAAAATGTTCAAATTGCATCGTTATACACAGATTTGACAATATCAACAAATATAACTTTTCTTATTTTTCATTAAACTTAAAAGATCGTTTCACCGGGCTATGTAACAAAGCGCTTCATATACATGTAAGCACATTTGACGGAATAATATTATTTTCTATTTACTTCAGTTTACGAAAATCGGGCTATAAATGTAGTAATACTACGTCTTAGAAACATATTGATAATATAAGCTATGCAATTATTATGAAACACATAATGCTGATTATAATTGATATATCAAATAATTACTGCAATCAATGTAAAAATATTTTGTTTTTTTAGATTCTTTAGAGTACGTAACGTTGTACTCACAACCACCCGCTATGGCTTCAGACTCTTAGTTAGTGTATTTCGGAGCGTCACAAGGTTATTCTAGTTAAAATTATTAAATATTAAAAAACAAGGATATTTTTGGATACAACATTATTCCAGGCGGGGGGGGCTCAATTTAGAAAATATTTTTTCAATTTTAGATTATATTATTGCCAGTATTTTCTTTTGTGTAGACTTTAGAGCCATATCACATGTACCGAATCTTACTCATTTGCTTTGCTTGGTTCCTTGAAACCTTGCAGGTTCTACAGAATTATTTTTTTCAGTTATTCAAATATTTTTAGTGATGTTTCCTGACATCCTGTTTTTTGAAACATTCACATTTACAATTCGAAGTGAGCTCAGCGACTTTGCCATCATGTTATCTTCAGAACAAAGTAAATGGATTCATCAAACGCGTTGCAATAAAATTAGTAACTTTTTTTGATGAAAGCAATAATCGAGTGACTGTTTCAGAATGATTTAAGTCTATCTATTAAGATTTAAGTCTATGTAAAATGAGCCTTTTCAAAAAATATTTCTAAATGTCGAACTATAGTTTTATTTGATAGATAGCACATCACGGGAAAGCACGGCTCTGGAACCCAACATGTTTAATATTAACTACTGATTTTTTAGTGAAAAGGCATATTATAATAAAATAGAATTTATTTGTACTACTTCGACAACTATTAATAATAATCAGGACCTGCTACTTTGAAAATTCAGTTGCAAAATCAAAAAAAAAATCCTCGTGGTGGATGAAACCGGTCCTTATCGTTACAAAAAAGTTTGGATAATATAATATATATCGTGATATTTTCTTCATCTACTTTATTCGAATATTTCAATTTAAAAATAGGTTTTTATTATTGAATGAACACAAAAAGTGTTTTAAGCTCAATCTTTTACCTAATATTTCTTTGTTTGGCATTTCACTTTTGTGACGTTGCAACCGTTTTTCCTCCATAACTGTTCTTTTGGTTTCGTTTTATTTTTATGTAAAAGTGACTTAATATTGAAAATACAAAGGCATATGTAATATTCACCTAAGCAAGTTTTTTATGCATTTGATGATTTTAAATTCTTTTGAATTTGATGGAAGAATCAACAAATTTAAATGGAGTATTTTTCGTAAAAACACAATTTCACCCAGAGTTTTAATATCACGAACCGTTCGTATATCGTAGTGACTATTATTGGACCGTTTGGTCAAACTAGAATTTATGGCTGTGAAAATGTGCGCGTATTTATGGTTTCAAAATTGTTTTCAGTTTTTATACCAAACTTTCGGTAAATTGATTTTTAATGCCGACATTCACCGAAATAAAAATAAAAATATTTCCCGCTTCAATATATGGTATTTTTTTCATATTTTATAACAAGCCGTTTCAAAAACGAAAATTTTCATGGTAAATCTATGTTTTTCCTTTTTGTGATAGTTTGATTTTACTAAGATATTAACAATATAAAAATACAGTTGACAAATTTGTTATTCGACTGATTGTTTATCTAATTTTGACACAGCAAAAGCTTCTTCAGAATGACAATAAAATTGTAAGGTTATTTATTCATTCAGTAAACATTGGTTATATATATTTTTATATGTATTCTCTCTTTTTCGAAGACTGCCAAGCTTATTATGTAGACTAGAAAATATAATGTTGAAAATAAAGAACGTTAAAAAAAACACTGAAAATAGCTTCTGAGTTTTATAATTATTTTATCATAAATCAAATCTGTAAGTATAGAATGACGTCAGTATTTACTTTAATAATAAATAACCTTATTATGGCGTTCATTTTAAAATGAAGAATTAAAGAGTAAAAAAAATATTTCACAGTTAGTAACACAATTAGTAAAATGGTTAAACTAAAATGAATTGTTTAGCAAAAAAATATTTGCAAGTTACCACCGATCTCACTAAAAATAATTAAAAGTAATGTTCGTGTGTTCAAAACATAAAAATCATTTAAAGTATTTTTTGACTATTTGATTTTTAATGAAATAAGTTTTAATTTTATTAAAGACATGACGTATCCAAAAATATATACAATTTTTCTAATACTAGTTAATTTACGGTAAAAACATGCTAAATTTAAGATTATTAGTAAATAACGTTTACTCGAAGCCCTTCGGAGTTCGTGAATTTTTTTACGCATTTATTTCTTTATTTAATTTAATGCTACCCAAATCATTCATTGGTATCTTTTAACAATACAATTTATACTTGTTAGTCGTAATAAACATTTCAAGAAAAAAGATGCTAATAAATGGAAGTGCGATAATTTGTATTAATAAATTTTCTCTTAAAAGCACATAAATAAAATTTTCTGACGCTTAAATGTCACTAACCTCAATTTTAATTTATGTTTAATAGTAATTTCTAACTATGCGAACATTTTTTGTAAAAATATAATATTAGCTTTTTCGTTATAACGAATTCAGTTCACCCTTTTTAAAAAAATACTTGATAATTCAAACAAAAGTGGACATCAAATAACCAAACTTTTACTTCAAATGGGATTGTACTGATTGTAGATTATAAAAATTTTGAGCGTTTGATATAATATGAACAAATTTCATTTCAATAAACATATTTAAAAAAAATATTTAACAACCATTTTTACAAAAACTTCGTTATACATAAAGGTTAGGCATATTTTTAATACAGAACTTTATACATATTATTTATGCCAAATGACTCTTTCTTTCAAATAACACTTCATTTATGACAATATTTTTAAAATATAATTTCTTTTTCATCTTGAAAAGAAGAACAAAATTTGTTTCTTAAATATATTTCAAATTAATTCCACATTTAATATTAAATTAAATTTGAAAACTGTTTTATTCTTGTTTTGTTACAAAATGAGACACGTGCTTAGCTTAAATGAGTATCGTCAGAAACATCGAAAGATTTGCAGTTGAACTAAAAATCGGTTGTAGTTCTTAGGTTATAAATTCTAAAATAAAACTCCGATCTTTGTCCTTTTCTAATACTCGGTAGGGGGTAAATTTATATTAAAAATGAGCTTCTACTACATTACTAGCAAAATCATCGATAATATTAATTTGACATTGCTTAATAAAGATCAGTACCGATTTTACCGGATCATTTTATATAGCTCATGATGAACAAAATCGGTTATTATCAATATTAAATAATGTGGATTTTGTACAAATAAGTGTTTTATTTCTCAATACCTTTCGTCCAAGAATCGACAGTCTACACGTTAAAGTAATTTATTTTGACTGTAAATATATTTAGTTTTATGAGAATCATTGTTTTGCTCTAA
Source organism: Himalopsyche anomala (assembly GCA_031772345.1). Taxonomy (NCBI): domain Eukaryota; kingdom Metazoa; phylum Arthropoda; class Insecta; order Trichoptera; family Rhyacophilidae; genus Himalopsyche; species Himalopsyche anomala. The sequence continues at coordinate 18,198,413 of CM062821.1, read as the reverse complement.
TTTATTTTTGACTCTTCAAATGTATAATTTTACATTAAAAAAAAAACGATTGTGCTGTATATTAAGCAGCTACGGCTGTTCTGCGGATAGGAATTGTGAAATAAGACCATAATGCAAGAGACTTGGTTTTGTAGCTTTGAAATCAATGCGTACCTTGAATTTGTAGAGGGCATTTGTATGATTTTTTCTCAATGCACAAGCAGCCACGGCTGCCGCTATTTACCACCAACTCATAAAAAGTAAGCATAGTTGCATGTCTTGTTGCCAATGTTGCTGAATATTTCCACACCTCGATCAGTCGTGTGTTAAGCCTTCGATATCATATGACGGTTATGCATCAGATCACATATTTGTTGTATGGTGTGTGAAATTGTGTTTTCCCTACTTTATAAAACACAGTGTAAAGAAAAAGAATTTCCAGCGTATTTTTTCAAATCAAATTTTATATCTTCGACTCGTGGTTACGAAAAATATTATAAAATTGTCATCTCATTTTTTTGTATTATAATAATATATCAATCAATTTGTCATTAATGACTTATAGCTTTGTGTTCGATGCTATTGTGTGTTCATCTTATTTGGCTACGGAGTCCACGTGCTCAAATCTCGCTAGGGACACTTTTATTAATTTACTCCTTAATCGATTTATTGATTATGAGCCCAAACGCATAGATATATGTGTTGTTTTATGGATGTCCAACCACTCATATGATCTTTCATATGATTATATGATTTTTTTACTTGTCATTTATAGGGTGCTTACTATCAATACTTGGTGGAAAGGCATTATATTCATAAAAAACTCATTTGTACTCATTTCACTTTTATTTTGAATGATCAGAACCGATTTCGATCATGACGAGTATTTTTAGCTAATTTACGGTTGTCCTTTTCTATAGCTAGACTTGTATGCTTACCTTCTTTGTATAAGAGAGGCTAAGCAGTTTCATAAAAGAATCTCGTAAAACAGCTTGTTTGAGAGCGAATAAGTTTTGAAATATATATATATTTGGTATTTATGTCGTCTCAAATATGAATATGCATTTAATGTAAAATTGCTTTAAGGTGAAAAATATTGAGTGTATCTTTTTATTTGCAGGGCTATCTCAGTCGATATGGAGCCACAGGAGTATTCGAGTGCTTGCCTTGTGCAGAGGGCTGTGAAGCTTGCATGGATAGTTCCCCTTGCGTCGTTTCACTTAATTGGCTGATGCGAACTGCAATTCTGGTCCTCGACTGCGTCGTCATATGCTGTCTACCAATCGTCGTCATCTTCACATGGAAGTATGGCAATGTAAAAGTAAGTGTGAACTTAAGTGAAACTTTACAATGTAAGTTTGTTCTGAATACTGATTTAAATCATAGTTTTTCATTTTATTACCATATTACAGAACTAAAAATATTATATGGAAACCATTCGAGAGGCAATTTTTTTCTGAAAAAAGTTAGATTTTTTACCGGCGTTTAACCTTATATATCAGCGATTCTCAACCTGAGAAGCGTGAACTATTGCAAAGGGAGGCGTGAACAGTCAAAAATATGTATTTACTCTTTAAAACGTTTCTTTATTACTATCTGAAATAAAGGATGGGGAGGCGCGAAGACATTTTTTTCATCAAAGGGTGGCGCAGTAACATAAAAGTTGGAAACCACTATTATATATCATTGATAATAGCTGTATAAATATCTAATTGTATTGTTAACTAATATATATCCGAACCAAATGAATTTTATAAAACATCATAAATTTTAGGATATTCCGTTAAAAGAAATAATAATTAAACGTTTAAATATAAATATTTTTTAAATCAGCGGCTAACATATCTATGTCTGTGTACACTAGTTTCAAGAGGATAGGTGGCTTTTACAATTATTTCTTATTATTACAATTATTCTTCATGTAATTAATCACTTTCTAAAATTTTCCTAAAATCAACGACATATTTTTTTGATACACATATCTTCGTATTTTTTTCATTCATTTCGTTGATTCTACATCCATCAAATATGTGTATATGCTCTTATGTATAAATTTTGTTTTTTTCTGGACAATTTTATGGGAATTATTGAATACTGATTTAATATCGATGACTTAAAGTCAAATGATTGGAATATATTCTACACTCATTCTTTGTCTGATTGATTTTTGTTGGACAATATTCAACTAAAATACACAAATGTTAATGAAAATTATTTACCTTGTAAGTTTCGTAGTTATATTGAATTTCTCTTTTTTTTCATAAAACAATGAACGCTAATATTTATGGTATGTTCATACAAATTTTACCCTCAAAATATAAATTTTGAACAAATTTACTGAAATAACCCATTGAAACGGATGAAATTTGTTTATTGAAACCCTGAAACATCAAAGGTAGGCTACGATTCATATTAAAATATTACCAAAATATCATTTTTATTTAACTTTGTTTCCAAAAAGGGCAAACTTTGATACAGCTTACCGGGAAAATTATTTACATTCAAATAAATTTTATAGGCTCACGTTTTGTTACGAAAGCATTCGAGTTAATTACACAGAAATACAAAATTTTATAAAAGCTTAGTAAAAAATACATTTTTCTTAATAATTGGATCTTAAATGCTGTTACACATAACTACAATTTATACAATGAATTTGCTTAAATAATATTAGTTTTGTATTCATTAAATTATGACATATTTATGAGTTCTTCACAAAGGTTATACAAAGATTTTGTGCTCACTTCATGTGGGAACTTACTAAAGGATACAAACGTATTTATTATATTTAGTGCTTCCCACGGAATCATCGACATTTTGTTCCTTCATTACTTTATTGCAAAAAAAAAAAAAAATGTTTTAAGCAAGGTACTTACTTCTTTGGACGTTTGGCGTCAGAAACATAACCTCATTTTTAAACAAGTAATTATCTAATAATAAGTCTTTAATAATTATCTATAATAAGTCTTATTTTTAAACAAGTAATTTGAATGTTGAATTTAAAACAATATTTCCTTTATTGAAAAATATATAAATACATTATAAATGTTATAATATATTCTTGAATAGTAAAATATTAAAGATAGTTCATATTCTTGTTTCTACATACATGGTCATAAAGAGAGTATCAATTAATAATATTTGAAGTCATAATAAATACAATTTTGAGTGATGATAATATAATATTATTGTTTGTATAACATGGTTATAACATCATCAAAAGATCAATCAGTGATTGAAATAAAATTACAATAAGTTAAATTATACTGACAGTATCTAAAGTCGTTTTAGCAGAACAAATTAATTCAGGAAGCTACCGCATTGTGACAAGATATCAATAGTTATCTTGGTAACTCAATAAATTTAAGTGATCAGGCAATTCTATCGGCGCAAAATAAACAGACCCTCCATCGATACCGTAAACAACTTCAAACATTGATATCGGTCTTTAGGGTATTTGTGTTAGTTATACGAAAGTTTTCGATTGGCAGCACTGCGTAGGAAGATAGTCCTTATTTAGTAGATCCAAAAAGCACAGTGAAAACTATCCGATACTCGTCAGAGTAAATTAATATATGTAGGTTATTACATTTTGTTGGCGCTCAGCACGATTCTTCGTGCTCTTCACATATTTTGGAACTGTACATACATATTATAGATAATTGAGAGAAAAATTTTAGCCTCTTTCAATTATCTTTTTCCTTTCAATCTATTATACCTCTGTTTACAATTCAAATTCAAAAAAATTGTGAATCAAATAATAAAAGTGTTGAGTAAAAAAATGTCGTTATTTGTATCAGATTTTTATAGAACCAAATTTTATTATCTTATTTTTATTATATTAGGGTCAAATATTTTAGTTTGCTTTGCACAAGTATAATTTAATAAGAATCTTAGCACCATTATTCAATAACACGTAAAGTAAGTGTATGTAAAAAGATGACTAAACAAGTAAACCACAACTTTTTGCTGACTTGTAATTTTACAAACATCTATAATATTTATTTTCAATAGACACCACATGACGTATTTATTTTCATATGACATTTTATCAAGAATTTCTACAGTTTACATCATTAATCGTGTATTTTTTTAAAATCAATACATTGATAATGTTGTTTAACGTCACGAAAAGTAATGTTATCGGATTGTGGAGCTTTTTTCTTATGATTTTGCACGAAGAAACATTTGTATTTAAGATTCAACAACAAGTCGCAGTGTGATATTTAAATACTTTTTTTTAATTTTGGAAGTCGAGAGTTTCATACCTTACGAAATGAAATACATAATACTCAATACTGCTATTAGGAGCCAAGTTTCCGTCGACACACTTTAAACATTTTTCTCTCGCATTTCAAAGTAAAGAATTGTGACCATTTTGCCATTTTCAATACGATAAATCGCTTTTGCTGGAGCTGTCGTACGATACATGAAAAGATTATTTATTATTAAAAAAGAACGCAAACGGATTTTTCAATTTTTGAAGTTCTGCCTGTTAGCTATTGCATGATTTATTTATTAAATATAAAATGTATATAGGTAATCTACGATTTTTCATAAAACGACAAAGTGCTTGATACAAAATCTGTTTACGTCAAAAAAACACCAGTTATTCAAACTCACATACATGGTTGTTTAGATATATCTGAAATGAAAATATTTGTTAACAAATTATAATAAACTACAAAACGGAAAATCTTTTAAAACAAAAGCCCACTGACACTTTCTTAAGATGCTGTTTAAAATAATGTTCATACAAAAAATGATTATCACAATATGAAGAGAGAGGACAGCGTATGAAAGAAAATAATAAATTATCTTTTAGAGTTCGCGAGAAAATTGTCGACATCTAAAATTAACATCAGTACATTTAAATATTATTCTCCGCGTTTCAAACCAGATTCCCAGATTTTTTTTTTTTGTTTTCAAAACTCGCGAAACTAAAAAAAGATAAGGTATCTTTGTACATTTCTTTTTTTATGAACTTTAAAATTTCATCAAACCTTTATTAAGATTATCTGACTTAATGTTACGACGACACCACATCTACAAAGCAAATAATGGTTTTGAAATTGAGTTTTAAACTAATTACTTTATCTTTAAGCCTCTTAAACTATTATAAAGAAGATTATAACATCTGCACTTCACTTGGGATCATACAAAGTGTCCTTTTGTTCTCCTGTTTAAAACATTATGTGGCTATTAGTCCTTTTGCGTGGTCATAAATCTCTTACGCATTCGTTAACTAACAAAATTTTCCTTGTAAATTACTTCAAAAATAAATTAATTACGTTTAAAATTGCAAGGTATCGTGTTACGGAAGTACTTCTTTCCGGCCATCTGAGTAATTTTGCGAATATTTTTGACACGTTGAAGCAAAATTTAATAAAAACATGTTTTATATTATAAAGGGGCATGTTTTTAACAAATTTAATGCAACATTCACCATTTTACATTGTACATGTATTTTTTTGGTATATATAAAATGTTTTTATTTCAACCGAATATAAAACAGAAAATTCTTCTCGGATTTAATATCCAATAGAAAATTCATGAATAATCTACTAACACGGATTTCACAAATTATTTTCATACCTAACAATATTTTCTTGTAATTTAATAATGGAAATGAAGTTGCAAAAAAAGTATTGAAAAAAAATCCTATGTTAAAACAAAATTTACTTTTTCGATCGTTTCCGAGAAGGTTCTCTGTTTAGAAAAGGATACAATTCCAAAAACCATTGCGACTTCTCTTCACGAAAAAAGAACTATGCAACGTTATTTATACATATACCAAGAGAAGATTAGAGTGTGTTACTTGGAACAACCGTTCGTTGAAAATTAGTTTACACACTAAATCATACAAATTTGGTAAACTGTGCCATCAACAATATTTTCTACTGGAAGAACATCCAAACTACTGGTGGTTTTAAGACATCCAAATCAGCTTCAAAAAATTTATAAACACCAATTATTTTATATGATTACGTCAAGCTTTTTGTTTTAAAGAAAAAAAATTAAAGAAACTCGTATAATAAAAATTAAAATTCAACCGTCTGATGTATCGTATTAGTACTCTATCTCTAGCCTGTGCAATATTAGTTTTTTCCACATCGTATTCATTTTTTTCTGTAGGATATAATATATATATATATATTTAAAAAAAAAATCTTTTTGATATTCTATATGATTACAAGCCATCTATCTACTCATATTTAAAATATATTTTATTTAATGAAATAATTCTGATGTTCTGATTTTTAATTTATACTTTGAAATGTTTTTTCTAGTATATTCATATATATATATATATCGACTGTGGAAAGGACGTAACCCACACATTACAATTCTCACAGGAGAGACAAAAAACGTATTTTGGTGACTTTCGGTCAAAGGCAAATACACATATTCACAACCTTGAAAGACAAGCGAACTGGTTTTTTATTGACTTTATCTAATATTAATTAAATAAAATTTTCAAAAAAAAACGTTTTTTAAGTTATTTTTCTTGATCGCAATTTTCACAGGCTTTTTTTTTTTAAACTTAAAAGCTTAATTTAGATACTAATTTAACATTTTCAACTTTCATCTTTTTGATAGAACGTGTATCAAGTTGTATATATTGTAATTATTATAAAAAGCTGTTTTGAAAAAACTGTGGGCTACGCCTTTTTTCCCTTCCACAGTCGATATGAAGGCTTTTGAAACAAAGAGGGCAGTATCCACGTATTCTTTGAAAATGAGTTCAATATTTCACCGTGTAGAACTAAAAATTCTTCATATTGTGGTAAGTTAAATTTTTCAAAAAAGTTTCTAATATGCACATTTCGGAAGAATTAATATCGAGTTTGTATCGCACAAAAGTAACAAACACTTTACATAGTCTTTCTTGTTAAGCAAACACGGCAATTATTAAACGGATTTCACAAAAAAAAATGAAAATTATACTAAAATAGCAATGGTGAGAAATTTTAAATTTACTTCTGTGCGATGTTTATCGATAAGAGAATACTTTTTGATTAATTTTCCAACATTTCTAAATTGTGAAAACTGTCGCCTTTGGTTCCCAAGCCTTCACGACAATTTAATGGTTTATTCATAAACAGTCCAAAAAGTTGATATTCTTTTTTATAGACTATAATAAAATATTCAGCATAATCATTGCTTTTAATTTGAGTAGTTTTGTTATAAAACAAAACGCCTTTTTCAATCATCTCAACTTCGGATAAAGCGATAATAATCATTTAATGCTTCCAACCTATTTTCTCTATGGCAACTGTCCGTGTGAGTTTTTTAATGGTTTCGTTTTGGGTTCAAAACAATCTAACCAGAACATCCTTCAATATTTATTTGGTGATCGAACGGCCTATAGTATTAATGTTCAATATCTTTTTATGGAGGATCTCAAATACGAATACTTAAAGGATTGCAATTGTTTTGCAATAATCATCAGCGTGTTGTAATACTTATAAATAAATCATCATTTTTTTTTAATCTTTAGAGAATTTCTCAATATGTTTTAGTTTTTGTTTAAACAGCGGTGTTTTTAAAAAATCTTTTTGTTTATAAAGATTTAACCTATTTTATCGTTTTTAAATTCAAAAGTAACATTTGAACAGCAACCTTTCTTCGCGAAGAAATACTCTCAATGGAAGAGTTCAACACATAAGCTTCTCGAAAACTCTATCAAACAACGACAAAACAAAGAAATACAAATGCACATACCATCACTACATGCACTACGCCATTTGTCCAAAACAACAAAGCTAAAGCTCTTGGCTTTTAAATCTTTGACATACGCTAAATTTATTTTAACTCAAAAGTCTGGATTGTTGCTGCATAAAACTCATAATCCTCACTGTTTTATGATAAAACATCAAAATTGGGACGTATTTACGCTTCTTTACGAAACCTTTGATGTCAATAAATTACTCATCCACCTATTTGATAAATAATATATTCTCGATAATATATCTTGCCGCAGCTTCGTATCTTCAATTTATTCCTTTTAGAATAACTAATGTATTTTCGCAAAAAGGTTTCAAGTTTGATCAAAGTATTAAATCATTGGTATTTCAAATTTGTCTGTATTTTTATTTAATAAAAAACCCAATAAAAGTAATCGAAAAGGAATATAAAAAAGTACGATTTTTTTTCTTCACGGGTTCTTCGTGTATTTTTACAAATTAAGAAATGTTTTTAATTTTACAATTTTACTTTGCTTAATAAATTGAATTTTATTATTATTTGTCTATTTTTTTCTTATTAAGAAAATAGTATTTATTGAGGTTAATAAGAAATGTAAATGAAATAACTTCTCAATGAATATAGCGCTTCAGTTGGTATTTGAGAACGTACACAGTTTTTTTTGTATGTATGAGTATAAATTATTCTCCCAATTACTGGCACTCGAAAAAACCAAATTGGTGCTCACGTTAAACTCATCCCATTCCTGTTCAACTCTCATCCGCAGCCGTTTTATTCAAATCTAAAATTTGGCAGCCTTTTAATGTTTCAATTGCGAACAAGAAATTTCAAACGCTTCGTCGTCGTAGGAAAAAATAAATTACCTTTCGTGATAATGAAATATATATTTGATACCATCGAACCGCCCTCTCTAGTCCGTCGTTAATTGAACGTAGACGCGTTCAGTACAAACAAAGCGGCCGGTTTGCCAGCTATCGGAAAACTTTTATTGCCGATCGACTAAAAAAGTCGACTCGAGTTCTTTTCAATTAAACATATTGATGTATGGGACGGACCTGCCCCTCCTGAATAAATCTTTTCGTTGTGAATCTGCCCGACAGGAGAAGGTTGCGTGGTCCAAATCCTGCGTAGGCCGGCCAGGGATAAAATCGATTTTTCATCTTCCTATTCGACAACTCGGCTAACTGATGCGGTCGACGGTTAAACTATCACGCGTAACTCACACCAATTTATTATCTTACTTGAAACTCATCGATGAGATTCGATGAATTCACGTATCCGTCCAACATGTTTGGTGCAGAAAATTTTATTTTGGGAGCTGATTCTGATAAAGTATGTTCGTTATTGATTTTTTTTAGCAACGAAATGTTAATAAAAAAGACAGAAGTCACGTTTGGAACTTTTCTAAAAAATAAATTTATCATATGTTTATGAATAAAAATACACAATTTATCTTGGAATTGACATAGTTTTCACGGTAACATTAAATCTTTATACCTTCTTTAACGGTGAAAAACTGCAAATGTAGCAATAAACATCTCGTTTTAAATATGCTCTTAATTGAAATGTATGTTTTGGCGTTAGATTAAAATTATCATATGTAAGTATTCAATGTTAGCTGGTATATATAATGCATTAACTTAATTAATTAATAAGTATACTGGTAAATTTTTTTTATTTAATTTTAAAAATTAATATTTGGCATTTTGAACTTGGGAGAGCATAAAACCCATTTTCATCAAGTCACTTAAGATCAACTCGAAGAAAATTGACATCACGAACCCAAATTTAAAATTTAAAAATAGATGAGTTTATCCCAAAGCTATCTGATTGGTAGGGTCAAGCTTTTACCAATTGCATTACAGCGGGTGACTTTTTTGATGTACTTGGAAAATTTATTGTATACACTTATTTGTACAAATAAAATTAATTCATTCAAAAAAATATATTAAATAGATCATCTGCAAATCAAGTATCTTACAACAACAAGACTAGCTTTTGTATTATCTTCAGTTTATTTATAGTCTAATATAAATTGGTACATAGTGATTCACTTGTCATTTGGTGAAATAGAAATTCAGGATCACGCAAACAAACACAAACTCGGCACTCTAAGGCTTTGTCCAATTATTGTTTAAATGTAGACTGACTTATTTACTAATTTGATATGACATCGAAATATTGCTTTATCATAAACATCTCTTGTGAAAATTTGCTACACCGACGACATAAAGTTTCAACAGGAAACTGATTCAAGAATACTGAGTTTGAAGACTATCTATAACGTTTATTTCTGCGATACGTTGATACCGTGCTAAAATTTTTTTTACAAATATTTTTTTCATGTTTTTTTAATTTATAATACAATTTCAAATTATGTCATTTCTCAACAAAACCCATACTATTGCGTCAGAAAAATCATATTTAAAAAAAATATTGCTTTTACTCGCATAAATAATAGTGCTAGAAATACCGGTAAAATAATTCAAATACTTATCACCATGTTTTTTTCTAAGATCATTTATTTCTTCATCCTGAATTTCAATCAAATTAAACATTTATCAAAAAAAACTTTAAAAAACACCTTTACCAGTTGTCAATAATTATTTTCTTCGTAAAAAGGAATTGGCTTGTTTTTGATTCAGCGTGGTTTTTATGATCATGTTGCATTTTTACTTTCATCTCACGTTTCTTGCTCAAATTTTTTTAACCATGTCCAATCCCAATGTGGAGCATATGGACTCCTAATGGAGTTTATCTCAACAGAAGTGTTTCTACGATAACTGCTTGTTACTCAGTTGCTCAACCTCTCTTTTTTCCAAAGAGAGTAGGGATAGAAGGATAGAGCTAGGACAGGACTAGTGGTAAGCTAATCGCTCTCGATACGCCCCGTTCATAGGAAAGAATAGGAGGGAGGGGGAAATTCAAGACATCACATACATCCATGCCTTTGAACAGAAATTCATAAATCGACTGAAAAATCATTTTATAAAACTGCCCGTACTGGGATTCGAACCCGTGCCCTCCGTAGCGGTAGCCAACGATGTTGACCACTCGACCTGACAGGCGGCATTATATTAAAACGAAAAATTAAATAATTATATTAAAACGTTTTTAATTTCAAATAAATAGAAATTTATACTTTTATCTAAACTTAAGATGCGTGCAGCATAAATAGTTTCCGAAACTCAAAAGTTTTATTTTCTTGGCTAACATTGAAGTCCATTGGCTCTAAAAACGTTTTTACCACTCAATATTGTTCTCTTTGGGCTACATTATGGTCGTATAAGTATCTTGCAAGAACATTCAGCACTATGTTCACCCAGTTGCGCATCTTAAGGCCGCCTGCAATAAAATATTGTTAATCTTAGGGAGTTGAAGCATTGCATGAACGCTTAGAAAGCCTCGAGGCATTAACCTCAGTGTATCTATTAGATTTATCACAAGCGTTAGTTTTATGCAGGGATGGGGTTACAGCATAATGACAAAATTTCAGTAGCCTGCGAAACTGATTGTTTGAAACGATAAACGTCTTCAAACAATAAATCTAGTCGGAGACCTTACGGTGATTATATTTTATGCAGTTCCGGTGTACACACTCGTAGTAGCTAATTACCCATATATGTATGTACCATATTACTATTCTAGTTCATACATTAAAACATAAGCAACCGTAATCAATTTGTTTTAATCACAATAAACCATGTGTTACAACTTGAACTCGACAGATAAAATAAATATTTGATTGTCATTAGTAAAATTAGTTATAGAATTGGTTAAAATTTTACTATTGCATTAAAAAAACAAAATTTACCGTAGCCTGTAACTGTTTTTCAATTGATACAGAAGTATTGCAAAATATTCTATTGAAGTATTTATTGCATATTACTTTTACGATTTTAACCGCCATTTCTTGGTTGAAAGGCACTAAATATGTTATAAAAAAAATACTAAGTCTACATTAGGGATTCCAATCGGATATTCGTATATTTGATATCCGGATATATTCGGCCCTTTTTCAACTATTCGATATTCGAATATTTGGGGAAATATACAAATAGTATTCGTAATCATTTTTAATGAATTATGTTACAAAATCTACTAAAGATCACATCACAATTTTTCCACATTTAAAGAATAATTATGAATTCCCCAGGTAGTGGTGTTTTCGCCTTCACCTAATTCGAGTCATAATCAATATCTTATCATTACTCTTGAGTTTGACGAATCGGGTTGAATTCGGGGATGTAAAAAACCTTCAATGCCGTAATTTGATTCATTAAAGAAATGCCGCTCGAGTAATCCGATGCCGTTGCAAATTTTAAATATTGCAATACAATAGAACGATATTGAAATATGTATTTATATGTTTTGTTTTTATCTAATACAGAAATTTGCAAATATTTAGTCTTAAATTATTATAAAATGTATATCAGTGAGCAAAGAAACTTTGATCGTGCAACATTTCTTTTTGCGTGCGAATTATACGATTATTTAGTAAAAACTCAGAAATCGAGACCACTGTCTACTATCAAAAACAGCCGGTTATTCATCGTTTAATAAAATATGTTTTTTTAATTCATAGTTTTAAAAATATTTTCGATATTATATATTTGGATCAATTAAATAAAATAACCGAAAAGTCAGACGTGTTGTTTAAAACACTTCTAACAATAAAGCCAACGTCAACTGCTACTAAACGAGTATTTTCAACGGCAGGAACAATTAAAAACTAAGTTAAAAACAAATTTAAAATATGAAACATTATTTTTAAAATTAAATTAAAAACTATCCGAATACATCCGGATAGTTTCAGTTTTACTATTCGATATTCGAATAGTTGATAATGACGAATAGTTGGAATCCCTAGTCTACATAATTTATTATGGATCGATTCCCCTGAGAAGTGAGCCAAGTGACATTTTAGGAAACATTGAGTTTGATGCCTAATAATATTCTACGTGTCTTAGAGCAGTGATACGCGCGGGATACTACTTTTTTATTACTAATAGTTATGTTAAATTGTATGCAATAAATGAATCAATGTATTTTGTCTAAGACCCGAAACAATGTTAAATGTAGGAAGTATCTTGTGTATACTGGAATCTCACCAATCTCATACTACGCTATGCAGCTGATATATTACTTCTTGTAAAACATATTTACGCGAGGAATGATAGTGAGGCATCGTAACAAATTTCTTAGTAAATACTAAACATTGAGTCTGTAGTTCTTATTTACTACATTCTACTAAAGCTAATATAAGCATTTTGTTTGCACTAAGAAAACATAGTTATTTAATTTTCATACATTCTGCGTAACATGGTAGCATAAAATCAAAATGAATGATAAAATGTTTCCCAATTGCATTTTTCTTTTCAAATTTCTCATAATAATAGATTTTTTTCCAGAAACATAAAGTTAATTAATCAAGGCATAAATTTTATATTTTTGAGATCATCCGCGACATAATTTGATTTTCACTTGATGTATGAGGGGGAATTTTCTTTCACCGCGTTTTTTCTTTTACGAATTCTGTTTGCTGTAAATTTTTCAAGATTTCTTTGTGAATTTAAAACAAAATGATAGTCTTTTAATATTCATTTGGAAAAGAAATTCTACTTTGCTCACCATAATTTTCATTTTATAATCGACTTCCTGCAGAGGTTAACGATATACATTAGTTTTGTAGGATATTTTATTTATTGGCGTTATTAATTATTTATAATAGATATTTCTTAAATTATAGTCTTATTCTTTGAGTTAGAAACTTTTCAGTATGCCTTTCATAACGACTAAATTACTGAAAGATAATGATTGTTAATAAATTATCTGTTATCATATTATTAAAACATTTGAGATGTTTTCTGATATATTGAAATGTTAAGATTGTCGCCAAAGTCGTGACCTGCAGGCAATATCTTCTTTTGAAGTGAATCCCGTGTACGTGAGACGAATTTTGAGTCGCAATTGCCATGATGGCGGCCGCTTAAAGGGCATATAAAACGATAAATTATGTTAAAATATGCTAAATAGTGAAATGTTTCATTACAGAAACGTATCAAACATTAAATTATAAAACACGTTGTCGGAAAATGAGACATACCGTTTCTTACGTGCGTAGGCTTCTTTTTACCCAACACCCCTCATTTCATTATTGCTTGAATAGAATTGTGTGACTTATTCAATATTCCAAAGCTTTCAAGACAATGCTTGTAAATTTTATAAATACCTTAAAAATTCTTACGAATACTTCTTTCACAAAATATACCATTAAGCAAATATGATGTCGTCATTTCTTTCAAATATTTCTAATTTATGAATTTGCATTATGTGTAAGTAAGCTTATAATTTGTAAGTAAATTGTGTGTCAGTATACTTTATCTTGATATATTTAAAATTAATATATTTTTAATCAATAACCTTATTCATTTTAGTACAATTGTTTATTATTCTCTTTTTTTAATCGATGTCTAAAACGTAGCATACGTCTATTAAAAAACATATATTAATTTATCGTATAACCATTTACCTCTCTATTTAATAAAGTGCAACAACTATTTTGTCAGAAAATTTACTGTTTTAATGCTGTAAGTTCAACCAATACTGAAGAAAGTTTTACCATAAAAACAAATTTTACTATATTTTTTTGATAATACAAGATCGCAATCGTTAAATTCGTAGAATGGTTCGTTTTCTTCAATGAAAACAATTTTATGATACCTTAAAAGCATTTTGATCATCACTAAATAACAACATTTGGATTGTATTTGGTGATTAAATGAGGCATAAATATCTTCCGGCTGTGATGTCAATCGTAAAACAACATTTCTGAAACATTTTATTATTTGTAGGATGTCGTAAAACAAAGTAATTTCAGAATCTGTTCCACATGCGTGATTTGTTTACATTTTTGCAAAATGCAATCTCTTTTTTTATTGCTCCGTGTGTTATAATTTATTGATTTTTTAGAGCCGTACATATTGCATTGTCAACATTGATTGTATCGTCGTGAAAATCATTTAACCAAACGAAATATTATCAAGTTTAATGCAATTTTCGTGAAATCAAATATTATAAATATACATGAAAATACTAATTATCTCAAACGAATTATTGTTTTCAACTTATAGCTAACTCGCTAAGAAATAATTTTGAGTATTTTGTGAAGAATTAACAATAATAACATCATTCAAGAGAACAATACAAACTTATAAAAAATAGACGTACCTAATCATTGAGATAGTAATTAGTTAATTTATCAAATTACCTAACCTAACAAAGTGAAATCTTAGTCGCTTCTCTTATAAGATGAAAAGTTTTTGCAAATTTCAAGGTTTATTACCCAGATTTAATTAAATCCGTTAAAAATATTTTCCTCGCAAAACGTGTACAAATTTTAAAATCTTTTGAACCTTAGATTCTCTTCTCTCTCTGAACCATAAGATGAAAATTCCTTTGAATTAGCATCTCAAGATTATTAACAAATATTATGCTCACCTTTATAGTCCTATGTTGCATAATAAATCCAATAATCCTTCAGGCTATGAAAATTAGGAAAGATATAACTACCATATTTCCCTAAAGGGACCAAAATAATCGTGACATTTTTTTGAGATTTCCATTAAAATAACGAAGGATTTGTGGCACTAAAGCCAACATTCATAACGAGAATGTATTTAAAAAGGTCCATTATATTGTCGTAAGTATAAAAGGAAGTTTCTTAACAAAAACGATTTTTTAAGTAATATGACTGATTCAGCATATCTTTTATTATTCTCATTATTTATTTGTAAAAAATAACAGTGTTTTGTTTATAAAAGATTGTCAGTTATTTCCACCCTAAGAATAATATTCTTTCTTATAAACGGTCTGTTGTTATATAGTTACGTTATGTACTTGAACGCTTTTTTCTTCACTGAAACCGCTTCGTTTGCCAAACAAAAAGACTCGACGATCCTTGTTACGATAACAACTTCGCAAAATTCAATTTTATGGCATTTTAATGAGATTATATTAAATTCCTTATTTATTTCCTCTTATATAAATCCCTATTATTTTCTATACAAATATTCTCTTCGCCAATCAAACTACGTACTTACCGTTATCGATTTATTAATACCTACCTCCTCTCCTGAAACTCGCCGCGTTTTAGAAAAACATAAGCATCATTGAAATTTTATTATCAATAGGCAAGGCTTATAGCGTTTAACCTTTTCCGTGTCTCAAATAAGATATTTTGATTTTTGAGATCTTGTGGTTTATTTATTATATAAAATCTCCAACGACTAAAGAATTTACGAACAGTAAAATTATAAATCTTTGAAGATCTTGCTTAGAAACAATACATTGTTTATCGTAACCATCTTTCTCTGTTTAAGAAACATTT
Organism: Himalopsyche anomala; assembly: GCA_031772345.1. Classification (NCBI taxonomy): domain Eukaryota; kingdom Metazoa; phylum Arthropoda; class Insecta; order Trichoptera; family Rhyacophilidae; genus Himalopsyche; species Himalopsyche anomala. The sequence continues at coordinate 18,182,338 of CM062821.1, read as the reverse complement.
CAAAAAATAACAATGAGATGAAATTCAAAATAATATCGTTTTCAACGTTTTTAAAGAGCTGTCAGTGATTATATTATTTGATTTTATATTGACTTACTGTTCATATTTTTTATATAACCAGTAAACGTTCAAATAATAACAGACCACGAGCTGAGTACTACAAGGTTCTAAGTGTCGACTTTTGGCCAAACTAAAGTAATAGTGAGGAAATCTTAAGCGTAGCATTATCTATATGCTGTATTAATATGATGTCGAAATTTCGCTTAAATTTCCAATTTGCCGTAGTTTTATGTGCGCGTCGCAAGATATCTGTGGTTTCAACTTGACCGCCTGAAGATGCCGAAAGGTGAAAACCGGGTCGTAAGTGACAAAACTTGTGTGAATGTACATAGGTTTAAAAACATATTTTTTATTTTGATAATTTTATTCTCGTATTTTTTTTTCAATTACCTGATTTTGATCAATTATCTTTATTCTTCAGCACAATGGTGCTTTTTTTCCATTATGATGTTTTGTATTCTTGCAGTTTGGTATTATTACATTTTACAATATTAACTTAGTACTTAATGATATCAAACACAAATTACGAATCAAAAAAAAACTCCTTTTCCCATTTATCTTTATATTAAAATGAAATAAAGTCTGTTTTTTTAATTACTTGTGCTTTCATACAAATTTCAGTTAGAACCTTGTAGCACTGGCGGTTTGTTTAAATTTCAGATGGACAAGGTTCAAGTTTAGGTATTTCTAATTAACTATGAAGAACTATTTTTAACAATATTTTATTAATAGTTATATCATGCCAGTACTATCATTGATATATACAATCAAAAGGAAAATTGGAAACATTAACAATTTCCAAAATAGAAGCATCCATAATTTCAAATGCCCGTATCTTTTTTGGTGCAGCTGTCCACATAGAACCTTGTAGTACTCGGCTTGAAATATATCTTCACCATTCTAGCAGATGTTGTTAAATAACTAAAAAGACAGTTATTAGGTAAATAGGTACACGGTGAGATTCTTTGATATCATTTTTTTGTCATAAATAACTCAGTGCATTTGGCAAACAGGCAGTCAATTGCCTCAACATATTTATTTCAAATTTTGTGATTTATAACATAAATTCATCTGTATTTTAGTTAAATTATTCATGTTACATAAAATGTCGAGACTAGAAGCTTTATATTAGAAATATTTTTTTCTCCATAATGTACGTTTCCATTATAATTTTGAGAGGCGAAACCCGGGTCGTGTTCGGCCAAAATTATAATGGGAACGTACATTATGAAAAAAATATTTCTTATCTAAAGTTAAATTTCCATCAAGCACCTTCAGTCGAAATTCTAAATTATAGAAGCTTTATCTAAAAGATATATGTTCAATTGCTGTTTACTCACAACTATTACTTACTAACTTCTGCCAGTACATTGACGACATTTTTCTTGAAACGCGATAGTATTCAATTTTGTTAATTCAAAAGAGTTTTCAAATTCCATTTAATTTCAGTAAAATTTTGCTTGAAAGATTTCATATCTAAACTTTGTATTGATTATCTCATATCTATTAGTAAATAGAAAATTCAAGTTTTGATACAAACCGCATTCTAACCGAATTGCCTTAATAACATAGTTTGCCGTGCTTATACGCAATCCCTTTGTGGTAAGAGAAAAGCCTTGAAAAGCTTTCATCTTGCAGCTCAATAAGAATGACTCCTGACGACCATTAAAGAAACATCTAACTGAACAACTTTTCATCAAATCAGAATAGTATATACACTTACCGACCGTTCAGTTATTCATTTACTTGAATTAATGTTTTTAGAAAAGGCAGAATAATAAATATTACAGATATTTAAAAGTCTGATTTTCGAAGCTCTCTTTATAACCTTTTTCTTATTATTTTCCCAAATTTTCTAATAACATTATTTTATATAAGAGAACTTTCATATACTGATAACAATCAAACTACGTCACATTACAAACAGATATGGGTTATAGAATATCGTTTCAACTCTATTTATTAAAATACATAATAAGTTATTAAATACCACTTGCTTTAATTCATATAATAAGATAAGAAATCTCGGGATCTAATGCTTTGATCCGAAGTTCCGGGATTGTGACAGTACTAATCCCGGGAATTTATGATTGAGAAAATTACAGAAAGTTGAGTGAAGTCTATAACAAAAAGAAGGTTCCAAATTTAGCTATTTGTTGGGAACTGCTTGTTGCTGGGTTTTTCAATTTGCAAATAATGGAAGACCTAAATAAAAGCTTTCACGTTGGTAATTTTGGAAAACAGAAAATTTCTGGATTTTTGAAATCAACATGAAATTGTTAAAAAATACCAGGATTTCAAAATCGCCGAGAATTTTTTTTCAATCCTGAAATCCCGTGATCACAAAAAGGGTCCAGGGTTGTATACCTTAGTTCTACCTGCCACTCATATACCTAGATTACGTGAGCTCGTCAAGAAACTTGACATAAATATTATAAATTAGTATTATTATTAACTGTTTTTCATACTAATTGAATATAAAATAATCTGTTGCAACGAATTCACAGTGTATTTTTCTCATGATATAGTTTTTACCGCCCAAAGGAATGTGTCAACTCGCGTTTACTTTTCAATTATATATATATGTGTTTTGATCAAATGGCTCTTAATGTTTTATAAACAAATATATTGAAATTTAATTGATATTTAATCGACTAAAAACAATATATAATAAAAAAAACATGTGCTTTAATTTAAGATAATTTAAGATTTCGATTGAAGGTGCTTGGTGAAATTTCAATACTAAATTTGAATCGTTCAAATTATGTATATTCACACAAAATTTGCCACTAACGATCCGGGTTTCGCCTTTTGGCATCTTCAAGCGTGCAAGTGCACGGATGAACTTGAACTGAGCGTGTGTTTGAACATGATCATGTGATTTAAAATAACATTTTTTTTATAACAATAAATCCATAAAGACAGAAAGTTGTATGTATTTTTTTTTAATATACAATATCATACGAGTTTTAATTCTTGTTATCGAAAACTTTGCAGGTTTAATATTCAGAATCACAATCGTTTTAAGCTCTCGTGAAAACAGAATCTCGTAAGTGCTCTAAAGAAACTTAAACTAGAATAAATGTGTTTCCAACAAACTGAATGAAACTTTTCAGTCAAATTTATCTTCTTTAGTTTCTATATAACTTTACCTACTGTTCGACATAGTAAATGAATGCTAGAGCAAATGGAAATATATTGATTTAACTTTGATAATATTTATTTGAAATATATTTTTATGCTTTTTTAACCATGCCTGCTCCCAATTTGAAGTATTATATATCGACTGTGGAAAGGAAAAAGGACGTAAACCACACAGGAGGCACAAAAAACGTGTTTTGATGATTTTGGGTCATATGCAAATTATGAAATATACACAATCTTGAAGTGCACGGAGACTTCTAAATTGGTGTTTAATTGACATATTCTAATATTAGTTGAAGAAATTGTCTTTTTCTTTCTTATTTTCTGAAAAATCTTTTTTTCAGTCTTCCTTCTTGGTTTCAATTTTCACAAGCTTGATAGAACGTGTATCAAGTCTGATACATTGTGATTGATTATCGAATAAAAGCTTTTTTTAAAAAACTGTGGGTTACGTCCTTTTTCCTTTCCACAGTCGATATGGATTCATAACAAAGCGTATCTTAAAAGAAGCTTTTCTAAACTTTGTTACTCAGTAGCTCAACTTTTCTTTTTCAAAAAGAGTAAGGATAGTCGAATAGGGCTATGACAGGACTAGTGATTATGTAATCGCTCTCGCTATATTCCGTTTTTTGGGATCGGATGGGCAGGAGGGAATTTTAAGCATCATAAACATCCATGTTTTTTTAAATATAAATCAATTAAAATTCGAAAGAGGTTCGAGCCCGTGAACACCGCTATCCAATCCAACGGTGTTCTCATTCGATCACGGATGACATGATGCACTTTCATATAAATATAAAATTTAAACTAACTTTGATTATTCCACGTATTTTATTACTAATAGTGAGAGGCGTTTTGCCTCTTTCAGAGGCATCTTCAGACAATCTTACTATCTGATCGTCTGAAGAGGAGAAACGCGTGTCACTACAAGTAACACATTACGTGGAATAATCAAAGTTTTTTTTAATTTTATATGTATATGAAAGTGCATCATGTCATCCGTGGTCGAATGTCCACAAAGTTACCGCTGAATCCATCGAAAAAAGGATACATTTTCATTTGTTTGTGAATAGAAAAACTTCTTTACCACAATCAATTTAATTAATAGTACACATTCTAGCGTTATTTTATTCACCTTGTTTATGTATACAAATGTATTTATAAATCATATTATAAAACAAATGGATTTTTTCGTTTACCGATAGAAATATTAGTTAATCAAAAAAAATAATCTATTGGAGTATTTTACATGATATTTTTATAAGAACATTCTCAATTGATTTTTTTTACTAATAATGGATAACTCTAAAAAGTCTTAAGGCATTTATTGATATTCAATAAGCTTAACCGAATCATTTTTAATCTAACTGTATTGAATTGATTTGATGTTAAAGTCATGATTATATTCAATAGATGGTTTAAAAATCAAAAAATATGTATTCAAATACTTGTAAAATTATTTTTCATATTAAAGGTCATATATATCTACGACATAGTTTGCTGGACATTTCTCGCATGATAGCGCCGATAAAATTGTACTTCTTCTATATCCTCTATTTTCCGCTCTACAGGTGTAATTTGTACAAATAATAATAAGCTTTCACAAGACTGCACGAGAGTGAGATAATAAATCACAAGTATTAAAAATTAAGACTTCATTATTCACATTCAATTTCATTTTTACGTGTATTATTTGTTTATTAATACTTTTTTATCTAGGCCGCAACATTTCTTTATTTATAGATAATCAAGTTCTACATTTGTATATCTACATTCGTATATTCAATATTTCATAAATAGTTAAGTATTATGCACAAAATCTTTTCAAACGTTTGGAAATTAAACAAGTAGATACGTCTATTAAATAATTAGTAATTCATAAGTGAACAAGCTCGCTCACATGATCACTGTTAAATCTAACCACCCAGTCATATAAAATAATTAAAAAACCAAGATTTAAGCACCACAGCGAGCGGGAAACAATTAAACATACTACCGCAAATCAAGGGACTTCATTTAAAGTAAATCATATGATAAATTTTAACGTTCAAGTTTTATTATTAATTTATATCAATATATGAGTTTTTGAAGTACTTCAGATTTAGCTTATCGGTAGAAATATTAATTGAGTCGTCTGGTATCAAAAGCAGAACTGTTCTATACGTCATGTATGGAACAGTTCTGATTTTGATACCAGATGACTCAATTAGTAATGAATTAATTAGGTCATAAATATTGATCAGATATGAATAAGAGAAGTTACGTGAGGAACTCGTTTCATTAGTGGAATCGTATATAATATATTAGTCGGCACATATAATAGTCGGTTCTGTGGCACAATGGTCAAAGTCGTCGGCTTCCGCGAACGATCTCACGGGCTTGAATCTCAGTACGAACAGAATTTTTCCAATCGATTAATCGATTTCTATTCGAAGACATGGGTGTTTGTAATATCTAAAAATTCCTTCCGATCCTTTCAATCCTAAAACTAACAGTGCGCGGCGATGGTCATTGGTTAACCATTAATCCTGCCAAAGCACTATTCTTATACTTTTACAAACCTCTTTTTAAAAAAAAGAGGTTGAGCAACTGAGTGACAAACAGTTCTCGTAGAAAAAAATCTTGAGATACTTTCATTGAGAGTCCATATGCTCCATATTGGAAGCGGACATGGATTATTATATGTATAAAATATAAATATACATACTGAAAAAATAATATTTTGATTTATGTATTTTCTTATCGAGATATATTTGATTTTATACAAGCTTAGCTTTTATTATAATATTTGAGCGATAAGAGCTTTTACTGAATGAGTTTATATTTACTTGAATATGTTACACCAGTGGTCGGCAAACTTATTCGCCAAAGAGCCAAATATGAACATTACAAACAATATTTTAAAATATTGGGAGACATTGGGAGCCATATCTCCCTATTAATGTCCGCATTTAAGGGGCCAAAGAGCCGTATGCGGCTCCGGAGCCGCACTTTGTCAACCAATGTGTTACATCAACAAAAAGATGTTAAGATTTAATAATGAAATTTTGATATATTACAATATTAGTATTATCGATACTTGTTTTGATATCACGTCATAGTAGGAATTAGTTTCAGCATTGTATATTATGTACAGTTTTTACCTTTTAAATATGCAATATATGGTGCTTAGAGGAGTTGTATTAGTATAACATTAACAGGTGCAAGGCAGTGATTATAAAAAACATGCAAACAATACCTACATGCATCAAATATGGCGCGGATATAAGAGTGTGGTCGGTAGTGAACAATCATGACCGCCGTTTCCGACGCGTGCATGTCTGCTGGAGGCATCAGACCGTTTTGTTTACGACTCGTCAACCAAACTCTGGGGCAAGGCTTTATTGTGGTGCAGAGGGTGCTTTTGTGAATCTTTAGGGTCTGTTGTCATTACCACTCCTAGTAAAATAGGCCACTAACTTTACTTCCACTGGATGTGGTTGCAAATCTACATTGAAATATTGCAAATAATTCACAAATTACTTACTGATATTGCATTTAATAAGTCATTTTTTGTTTTATTTTTTCATCGGTTAATGTAATATGTTCGTCAATTTATAACGAATAAGTTTAGTTCCCTTAAAAACCAATTTTGTAAATTTAAATAATAAATCATAATAATAACCGCGACAAATAATAAATAAATAAATTATAAATAATTTTTATAGCTGGTGTTGGTTTGGTAATGGGAAATAGGGACCTAAATTATAGCGAGTAATTGGTTCGGTTAAGTTAAGAGGCGTCAAAAAATTTGTTTATCGCAGGCCACTCAATGAATTCAAGTGGAATTAAAATTTATGCCTTAATTTTAGGCGTTAATGTGGTTGGAGCTCGATCAATAATATCGATTAGTTGATTTCGGTTCTTATAAAACAGTGTTCGCACACAATTTGAGCTAAACTTTAATTATTATTTTATCCGTCGTTGTATTTAAAATACAAAATGTTTCATAAACATTAAAAAGTAATCAAACAACGATAAATTGTAGTATCACTTCTTTTCTCTATCCTGAATGAACTTTTATATCGGTTTGATCAAAACAGGCAAATATTTTTTGAATATTTTTATTTCTCGAGAATTACTGATCTTACTTCATTTAACTGAAACCAATACACATTTTATTTACTACTTATAAGGTTACTTTCCAAAATAAACTCTCCATAAATAAAGCATAATATAAAAATTGTTTTAAGTTACTCAAAGTAATGAAACTTATCTCTCATTTTTTTAAAGTACCTACCTTAATAAAAAAAAAATGTTTTTTTGGTAGCGTGATCCATCTGCAATTTATTTTCAGTGTAAAGTAAAAACAAGGAATATACTTTTGTGGGTACTTGTTATTTTTAATATTGTGTAATCTGTTATTCTTTTGTAGATAAGAAAGGATAGATTGCGTTTCAATCCAGCGCAATTTATTTTATGATTATCTAATTTCAAAGAACTTTTTCACTTAAAACCCGAAAGAGCTCAAAGTTCTGGGTAACACCACCTGAAAAGTTTTCAAGTTTCTGCGGTCACCAGTGTAAAATAACTCTACAAACTGTATAATCAAAGAAATAAACAACGCCTCAAAAGCCTTCAGATACCGTCGAATGGGTTTGCATTACGGTACAGAAGCTTTCAATAAATTCCTGGGGATACAATCGACCGAAAAAACAATATAAATAACTTAATAAAAAAGCTAATTTTATGACTGATTTTTTGTGTCCGTTTTTGTGACCGTGTCCGATTGGTATATTTCAAATATTGGTTTTGCAATCGGCTCTTTTGAATCCAAAAGTTGTAAATATCTTTAAAGTATTTATCTCCCACTACTGAATTTTTTGTCTCCCTAAAAACCAAAGCTTTTGTAAAGAAGCGTTGAGTGATAGATAATCTTGATAAAAGTTTGATCGGCTGAGCTTAAGTATCTGGCTTAATTGATTAAATTCAATCGACAGTAACTAGTTGTCGTTTTAAATATTATCTTAAAGCTATCATTTGAAATACATGTTTCCAATGTCCGTATTGTTTGATAATTACGTTAAAATTAAATTTCGTGTAATTTTAATAACGTTTGTTTCCCCATTTATCCGTTAGTATTTTAATTCATTCTTCCAATTATGTATGCATAGATTTTGTCCGTTTAGTATTTTTGTCTGAATGTTACGGCGAATATTTTTTTAGGATTAATACAATATTTTACCAAACATCCAAACACCAAAATTACCTTCATTAATTGGGCTTATTCATTTAAATTTGTCAAACAAATCAGATCCACCGTAACAAATTCTCTGGTGCTGAAATCTATACATACATCAAAAAGCTTGGAGATTTTAATATTCTGTTTTTGTTTGTTATTTTGACGGATAAAATTTAAGATTTCAACTATTTACATGGAAAGAATGAAATATATTTAAAAATTTCTTTTTATTTTCTCTCTTTAAGCATGGTCATTATAAACGTGTTTAATCCATTTCAATAAATAAATCCTCACTAGGGATTCCAATCCGGATATTTGAATATTCAAAATCCGGATATATTCGACCCTTTTTCAACTATTCGATATTCGGATATTTGGGGAAATACCCGAATAGTATTCGTAATCATTTTTCATGAAATATGTTACAAAATCTACTAAATATCACATCACAATTTCTTCACATTTAAAGAATAATTATGAATTCCCCAGGTACTAGTGTTACCGTCTTCACCCAACTCGGGTGTTATCAATATCTTATCATAATACTTGAATTTGACGAATAGGCTCAAACTCGGCTATAAAAAACCTTCAATGCCGTAATTTGATTCATTAAAAAAATACCGCTGGAGTAATCCGATGCAACTGCAAATTTTAAATATTGTAATAAAGTGGAACGATATTGAAATATGTATTTATATATTTTTTGTCTTTAACTAATACAGAAATGTGAAAATATCTAGTCTTAAATTATTACAAAATGTATATCAGTAAACAATGAAACTTTGATCGTGCAACATCTCTTTTTGCGTGTGAGTTATACGATTATTTAGTAAAAATTCAGAAATCGAGACCATTTTCTACTAGCAAAAACAGCCGGTTATTCCTTGTTTATTAAAAAATGTTTTAAAATCATAGTTTTAGAAATATATTTTGTATGATATATTTGGATCAATTAAAAAAAAATAACAGAAAAGTTAGACGTGTTGTTTAAAACACTTAACAATAAAGCCAACGTCAACTGCTACTAAACGAGTATTTTTAACGGCAGGAACAATTAGAAACTCAATTAAAAACAAATTTAAAATATGAAACATCATTTTTAAAATATACATTTTCGAAATTTGACTCTTATTACAAATGAGTTCGTTTTCAATGTAGGTACTATTTTATTTAATATTTAAGTATAAACATATAATATATGTATATACTTAAAACTATCAGGATATCCGAAAACATCCAAATAGTTTTAATTTTACTATTCGATATTCGAATAGTTTATAATGACGAATAGTTGGAATCCCTAGTCCTCACGACGTACACTACGTTATAATCGTTACATTAAAAAGAAATTTAGATGGCTTCTTCTTTTTGAAAAATCAGAACAAGTTACAGAAGTCGACTCCAGCATAGTTTTTTTTTTTTTTTTTTTTAAATAGTACAATATAAAGATGACTATTTAACATTATTTTAAAATTTCGTGATTTGAATCCGTCTGTTGTTAAAGTAAAAAAAAAAAAAAAAAATACACACACTTTTTTTAATGATACCTTAAAATGATATATTTAAATGTTTTGAAATGGTTTGAAGGTAAATTTTGAAGTAAAAATGAATTAATAATATTAGTATTAGTATTTTGTTATGTTGAAGGTCATAACTAAATGAAATACATAATTTAAAATAGTTTTAATAAATATTCTAATGATAATACTGTTTATGTGTAACATTGTTTTACTTGTATTCTTTAATTTGATTAATAAAAATCTATCTGCATTTGTTTTACGACAGATAAGCCATTTTTTTAATTTACTGTTTTAATTAGGCGCCATTAACAATCGTTTTTAATTCCGCATGCGTCCCCTCTTACAGAACGACTTGACCTTATTTTCAATGAGTTAAGGCAATAAAGCTTTTGATGATTAGCACTTTGAAAACTCCTGATCCATAGGACAGTTGAAAACTGTCTCGTGAAGTGAGTTTCTCTCATTACATGACTCCTGATGCATAATTCAATAGTTTCGAAGCGCAGGCAGGCTGAGTGTTTATTGGATTCTTGAGCCTTGTTTATTTGCGTTCTTCACAGAGAACTACCGAAACTAACTTTGTTCAGATAAAATAGCGTCATTTCTCGGTCTAGTTGCCGAGATGTACAGTCTTCAGGGAATACGCCAAGATGCACACCGTTAAACAAAGCATTTTTGTTGCCCTTGTTATACACTGTAATAATATACATTAACATATTAAACAAACGGTAAGCAATATGGACGCTTTTTACAATAATCATAAATGCAATTTTTTTTATCTTTGCGTGTTTTGTTCAATTGCGAAGATTTATATGAATTTTATAATTCGCTAAAACAATTTACTGTCGAAAAATTTGGCCGGGATTGCCATCTATGGGACTTTCCAAATGTGTTTTCCGTATTAACAGATTGTGAATTTCAAAGATTCTACTATTTGAATCAACCTAAACATTAGACATCACTTCATTTTATTGTCAATAGTGAGTTTTAACTTTGTCAATTCTCAAATGAATCAATTTTTTTTTTAAATAAACAGATTTCGTAATAGAATAGTAATTGATGTGTGAATGTATTTAATAAATCGTTCTTTTGAAACTACTCCAACTTAACAAATCTTTTTTTAGGATAATAATAAAATAATTTCTTCAACTTTATAGTTGTCCCACTCATTTTAAATGAAGGTTACAAGGGGTAAAGAGAGAATATCAGTTTAATAAAAAAAGTCGGAGGCAGAAACAAAGGTCTTATTTCTCACTTTCCATTTAAGGGTTACTTTACTTTTATTATATATAATATATATAATGGTAAAAACACCACATTTTTATTTATTTTTAAAGTTTACTCCTACATTTAAAAACTTAACTACAATAAAACTATTTTAACTACCGAACAACGTAATAAAAAAATGGCAGATCTTCATTCTTTAGTTTTGACCTAAGATTCTATTTTTTTACATATTAATTTCAATTTGATAAATATTTTTACGTTGAAAGATCGTATGAGATAAACTCTATGACAATATTTATTTATTTGTAATTGACTCAAGATCTACTCGAGGAGAATATTTGGCATCACAAATATCCACGTATTAGGTCTCAAAATTAAATTGAAAATAATCTAAACTTGCTATTGACTTTACCAACAGTCAAACCCAGACCTACCCGATCGGTAGAGTAAGCTTTTACTGACTATACTACATCAGGCAATATTATGTAACTAAGTGAAATATCTTTTGAACTTGTCCATTATTTTTTTTTAAATTACCAAGATGGCATTCAAATCCCAATCAATAATTTCACAAAATTGATGATAATCCCTATTCTTTTTTATATCCTTACTATTAATTATAATCTTACTATATAACAGTATATTTTTCTACGATAAAATACATGTATTCTGGCATTTATTGCTATAACTAAACAAAAAATTAGTTATTCTATTGATTTTAATTTATTATATTACCTTGCATTGTTTACAAATAACTCAAAAGAAACTTTTGTAATTTATAAGGTTTACGTATTCACGTTAATCACGGTAATTATGATTTAATAATATATGAATGGTTGAGAATTTTATAATTATTTTTAAAATAAAGAGCTAATGTTCATATCCTTTACATTTTTTTTCGGGAAAATTTGTTAATCGGCAATCAGCATTAATTTAATACTAAGATTAAAAACCTTTTTCCGTCTTAAAGCTCTTAGGCTTTGATTAACTCTTTTTGTCTGCTTTGTTTTGAATAATTACATCGTTAAAATATTTTACTGCGAACTAAAAGGAAAAAAATTACGATGATATTAATGATGTTGGTATTTCGGCATAAGGCTTCTAATCTTATTTCAGAAAAAAAAATATCTTTTGTACAAAATTAAAAGATACTGAAAATTACAAAGAATCACTAACAAGTATACTTAATACATAAAAGTTGTACACTAGTAGAGTTATTTCAAATATACATAGTTCAGAACAGTTTGTTCAATGTTTTCTTCGTATTATTTGTTTATTTTTATATTTAATTTCATCAAGTCAAATAATTTTTGAATAGGCTTTGCAAATATTTTCTTTCTTACATAAGTTGATTTATAAATTTTCTTCATAAAAATATTTCCAAATAGAAAAGGAGAAAATATTTGATGTGGAAACATGTTTTCCTTTATGCCCAATGCATAATTCAATTTTAAGGGTTCGAGAATACAATCATCGAGTTAATTCGGGAAGCATAAACACGTTTCAAAGAATATTTTTAATACAAAATGTATTTTTAATATGTATAATACGAAAAATTGAAAACGGTTCACATTGAAATTTATATGATCATATTTTACTCAAATCTGAAATATCCTTTAAACTTTTAACTAACTAACATGATATTTAACAGTACCTTTCGTAACATTTTTTTTGTTCATACATACATAATATGAAATATATTGGAATATTTCAATTTTCATAAAATAAAATACTTAATTCCAGTTTTTTTACAATTCATCGTTTAAAATAATAATAAGACTTTTAAATAAATACGAAAATATGTATGTGAAATCTCTTAACGTTTTTTTTGTATTTAAATGATTATATGGAAACAAATCATTCAGTAATGCAATATAAATTGAAATTTCTATTATCTTTAACCTTTTGTATGTATTTTCAATTTGTACTCGGAAATCTTATTTCATACGATTTATTGCACAACTGAAACCGCAGAGATGTCATCTTATGATAAATTCTATTTGGTTTTCGATGTTCAACCAATATCCTGTTGTTTTGATGCGCTCTCTCAGTTAACATAAATAAATAATAACTTTTGACGAAGGTTATAAAATCAATATTTAAAGCTATTCTTTTGTCTGAGTTTATATACCAAGCATACAAAATGATTTTACCGTAAATTAGTCGTTATGTAGTGTGTAACTACAATGATTATTTAAATGAATACCTATAATTGATCTTATTTTTGAAATACGTATATTCTATAACTTCCACGCACTGTAATTTTTTTTATATTTTTAAACTACTCAGTTATATTTATGTTATCACTATTTGACAAACTCATTTACTTTTTCTGAATAAATAAAACTTTCCTTGAAAATATATACGTAGTACATAATATTCATCCACCATAAAACAACGTACATACTTCACAATGGCAACGATGGTAAGGGAATTCAAATGACCAAAACATTAGCGATGAAGGATACTCGAAGAACTTTGACGCTAATGCGCCCTAGTACTTAAAGCTCCGTAAGTTTTATATCAAAAGAAGAGGGTTATATAAATTTGTATCTAAGTGCATATTTTGTAATTTGAACAAATAATCAAAGATCATTTGGTTTTTGGATTCCATGATGTAATAATTAAATCTAGTATCCTGCTTAACTACCAGAATAATTATATTTGCATAAAATAAAAATAATAAAAGATTTTTAGTACTTTTTCCACATAAAATGTATTTGATCAGAACCGGTATCGCTCATCGCGAGCATTATCATCAGCTGATAATGCTCACGATGAGCGAAACCGGTCCTGATCAAATAAATTTTATGTGGAAAAAATTCTAAAAATCTTTTATTATTTTTATTATAATGCCATTCCAACAAGTATTGACAGTGAACACCTTAAAAGTGAATTATAATTGCAACAATGTTCAAGGCTTATTTACTTTGTTTACTAAATTAACCATGGTAAGGGATTAATCCATCATTCGATGTTAAAACGTAATAATTGTTGTGAATATTTACACAGTTAATTTATAAACAAATTTTTGACGAAGTTAAAATTTTCATTTCGACTTCTTTAGAAATACACTCATCAGCGCCTACACTTTGTTTCTTTCATTTAAATGTGACAGATTCCTTCGTACCAGTACTCAGTCATTTGACAGAAAGATGCTTCATACTAATAGCAGCGTGATGTGAAAGACTGGGATGATTGAAATCTCTCTGCTACATCCGGGCCTCCGTATTTATGCTAAGATTTCAAATAAATTCCTGTGCCGAGGCTGGATACAAGCTTTGCCAATGCGAGCGAGTTCCCCATGCGTACTTAAACCACACTGGTTATTTGAATGTAATCACAAAGTCATGATTTGAATACGATATAATTTCTATTCAACCCGAAGAGTTATTATGAGTTTGATAATTAAATCGTTATGATATGACGGAGCTTTATAATGAATATGTGATATAATAGCTCTATAACATTTTTTTTTATTTATTAACACCTAATTTGTTTATATTAAAGATAGTGTATGCAGATTACTGCAATACTTTTAATGACACAAATATATTGTAGTAAAAAATAATATTATTTTTTTAAATATAACTCAAACTCATATTGTTAATTATTTATATGGGCTTTTGACAAGGAGGTATAATAATTCACCTCTAAAACTAGAAAAAGTGATTATTTTAAATCCTTATACACCACTTCAAACTTATATGTGCAGGTGTGATGTATTTAGTGCATCAAAAATTGGCAATGCAACTGTAGAAGTTGTAAATTATAAAGTGTATAATGTATTGTCACCCTTGTAAATATGTTTTATTTCAAATAATTCAAAAAGATTTCTGCAAAAATATAAAGTTTATTTCGTCTTCCATTCAAAATCTGTAATCAATCAAAACACTGTGTTCCGACAAGTAAAATTGTACGATATGTTTGGATTACATTACTTTCTAAACAATTTCAAAAAACCTACAGCGAAAATTCTGGCAACGATATCCAAAAATAAAAGAAAAAACATGTTTGATACATTTTGCTGATTGCTTTGATATTGTCTTTAAAAGTAAGTCTATTCGTGTACGTGGGAGCGCGATCAAACCGAAGCTTTTCTCTATTACTTACTATCTCTATCGAAAATTCGTTTTGAAGCCGCTTCGGTCTGAAATCTTTAGATCGAAATTATTTTAGAGAATAAGCTCGTTCCTTTTTTTGCTACATTTTTTCTTATACAGGTTGGTGATGTTATGGCAATCTTAATAATGAACTTTTTGACTTCAAAATTTAGTGACAAACTGATTTAGTATTGTGCTTTTATACTTTGTTTTTAAAAAATGTACCTTCCTTAAATTTACTCGATCATTTCACAGTAATTAAATTCGCAAACAGACTTTTCATAGAATTTATTTTAATAGAAGTGTTCGTTCGAAAACTTTTTGTTGCTCATTGTTTAGAATAGAGTAAGGATAAAAGGATATGGCCAGGTACATGACTAGTAGTTGGGAAATCGTTCTCGCTCCTCACCAAGTTTAGAATAGGATGGGTAGAAGGAAATTTACACATCACAAATATCTAATCTTTTGCACAAAAATCCATAAATCGATAAAAAAAAATATATGAAACTTCTTGTACTGAGATTTGAGCCCGCGAGCTCCGCAACCGAAGCCAACGACTTTAAGCACTCGTGAGTCAACCTATGGCCCGAAATAATCAGTACCACTATTTTTACATTTGTAAATGTTATCATATCTTATGATTCTAAATATGATAAATACACCGATAAGTTGTTGATCGTTAGTAGTCAAATCGGAGATTTAATAACTCCCATAGTCGGTCATTCTAGTTATGTTACAAAATCAAGAGATTAAAGTTTTCAATGGAAAATCCGTAGTATAGTTTATTTCAATCCATCAATTTTTGGAAGAACAATTTATTCGATGCTTTCTTCAGCTCACAATTATAGTAATGAAGTAATAACTAAGACAATCTATCTGGACAATTCGTATTCATCGAATATGGTTTTCAGACCATCATGTATACTGTACAGCCATAGATTTTTCCCTCATGCGTATTTATGTTGTTACCCTTATATTGAAAGGCTTTTTTATTGTTCGTTAATACCTTACCCTACCTTTTGTCTATAGATTGGATCAGTAGCCCAAGGGATGTTACGCTTTTCTTTTACGCATAAATCCATCACAGCAAATCATTATCACCGAATAAAAACGTATAAACAAAAATACTCATCGCTTCTGATTTATATAAACCCAAATTGTAAACTTTGCCTCCGGATCCTTTTTGTAACAATATCCACAGTGTGAATTAATCAAAAACAATTTATACATGTACATATATCGTGTTTTAAAAATTATAAATTTGTAGTTTTCGTTTTTTTGCGAATTCGTTTGTAGACATGATCCCAATAGTAAATTCTATAAATCGGAAAAAATCTACGTCAATCATCTACTCTAATACTTCGTAATCTTTATCCTTTATTCAATCAATGTGACTGTTTACGCATCTCAATCATAAAAACTATTTGAAAATATCGTTGTCGATTTAAACCTTGAATTTTTTTTAGAATGCCATTTTATTTTTATATGAATTGGATATTTAAATAATGACGTTAAATTATAGATTGGTTTTAAGTTTGCTTAAGCTAAAAATGATGAATTGAATGTTTTCTTTATGAATGTAGTCTTTTGGATTTTTTATCAAAAGGCCTTTCGTAATCTTTTTACATTTTGCTTGCGTTATTGCAAAAGTTGTTTTTTTACAATTGTATTCATTACAGTCCAATTGAGAAAAAATCAAATAAATATTTAGCATACTTTTTCTGTTGGTTTATACATTTTCGTTTTTAATTGGATATAATACACAATCCGCGATCGTTTTCAAAGCAAATAAAATAACGAGAAATTGAGTATTCCCAATCAATTCACTTATACAACAGTTACATGTGTTTCTCGGACGAATATTTCAAAATAAATAAACGTATTTTCGGGCGCCTTTCACATTGCTAGTGATTTATTAAGGTAGTGTTAAGAGTTAGAGTTTTTATCTCATAGTAAAGCAATATTGTTTGCAAAGATTAGATTAGTTACAATGGTTAATGTTAATCAAAGTTTACGCAAGTTAATAACACTGCTACATGTGCTGAATTATTACGCTAAAATGGTATATAGACACATGGTATAAAACACAAACACATCCTTTATCAAATTAACGAGGTTACTTATCTCCACAAGAGAAGCAAGGTGTTTTCATTGTACAGTATTTGTCAACACTTGCCTATCTCATTTTTACACCGTATTTATATTAAATAAATTTTCCTGTTCGTGTGGTCGGAATAAAAATAAATTTATGTTATAAATCTAGCGAAAAAACTTATCACTTTAAAAAAACACGTGTTTCACTTTTATATCATATTTGGGGTGTGCACCATTTTATTTCAGAATGACAAATAATATACAAATTCACTAGATTTTTTGAGATTCTTTTTTATTCCGTAACATAGGTAAACAACAGCCTCTTTCGATATTTTTCATGCGTTTTAATTTCGAAATAAAAACCATCACTTTTTCAGCATTACATTTAACTCCTATATGTTATGTGAATAATCATTTACAGTTATGAATCATATCGTATATGATGAAACCAAAAAACGGATTACAATATTATTTCGAATTACAATGCCTTCACAATATGAGCCCAATATGAATCACAATATGGTTCATCGAGAGATGATGTGAGCCAACTAATAAAATGGTATAACTTTTTTCTTGGACTTTCAAGTCTTTGTTAGGTGTTTTGGTGAATTGTATATTTTTATTTTACGGAAATAACACTATTACAATATGTATTAACTGACTTTACTTAGCTTTTACGATACTTTAAGGCATGTAGAATATTACAACGCATCTATTTTTTGTTTTTTCAAACACCACTTCATCTCTAATGGGCCCATATAACACGAAAAACCAAAATGAATGAAAATACAAGATCATTCATTGTTCACATTTGCTTTTAGATTATTGTTTGTAATAAAAACAATTAAGGGTCAAGTCTTTAAAAACGTGCTGCAGATATACGACTCTTTTATACTATTTGTTTGATACCTCTGCTTAAAACAAATGAATATAACTATCGTTAGTTTTAATGGCAGCTTAGATATTGAAATCCTGAATACATAGTATATAAACAGTCGGGCTTATGTATCAATTCAATTTGAGAAGTAGGTAGCTACTATGTAAACTGTACTCCATTACCATAAGGATGTGGCTAAGAGTCATTTGTGCAAGTATAACGCTATGAATAAATACTTATGAACAACGTTCGATTCAAAATTAACTTATTTATTATTCCGTGTGCGCGTATAATTAGTTCATGTGCTTGTGATATTTACACCAAGGATAGGTTTTTTATGTTCTTATATTCAAGTGAATTCAATACAATATATACTAAACACCTCGTATATTTCAAAATGAATCATGGGATACAATATTAATATGTCATTGAACATTTTTTGTGATATATATCATTGTTCGTTGAAATTATATAAGAGAATTAAAAAAGGATGTATTGTTCTCATTTGCGACTTGTATCGGAGAACTAATTTAATATCATAATTTCACTGAAACTTCTCCAAAAATCTACTCAAAGTTTATGTCTTGTATTCTATTGACAACCAATAAGTCTAAGCTCATAACAAAATTAGTCACTATCATAAAGTTTCAAATAATAGTCTTAAGAATTGAGATTAGTTTGTTTATCGAGACTAGGTGACCTTATTTTATTAAAGATATATTTTCATCGCTCAGTCAAATTGTGTTAAGATAATATACGTAATACTTTAACGACCAATTCAATCACCCAGTGTGACATTTGAAAAACTGGTGTACCGTGCCAGTAGAATCAAACAGACAGACACAAGAAAATTGACTTAAGAGCTGCGCTAAAATAATAATAAAATTGACGTCTACGCCAGTCGAAACAATCAATTATTATTATTGTTTAATTTTTGGAAGTTCGCATAAACTTTGTAGCTTTCCACCAGACTTTAATCTGGCAGATGTCAGATATTTTGCTTTTAATATGTATGATGTGGGATTATTTATCCCCTTTATATATTTGATGTGGGTTATCATTTTACCGATGGATGAATTTCAGGGCGAATGTCGATCGCATTGGTTGTCATTATTTAGTGTTAACTAGCTTATTCTTAATACCAGTCTCCAAGATATTAATAATTCCTACAAATCGTTTTATTTTACTAGTCATATTTTAACATAAATTATGTTTAAAATACTTTTTTTGAACAACATTCCAATAATATTTTACACCATTTAAATGATGTTAATTGTCAATATTTAAATACTCAGATCAAGACTTACTTTAAAAACTACCTATGGTTCTGATTTATACTTCCAACTTGTATATTTTTTGTATAGAATAAATATTC
This sequence comes from Himalopsyche anomala, assembly GCA_031772345.1. Classification (NCBI taxonomy): domain Eukaryota; kingdom Metazoa; phylum Arthropoda; class Insecta; order Trichoptera; family Rhyacophilidae; genus Himalopsyche; species Himalopsyche anomala. Next base: position 18,162,717 of record CM062821.1, on the reverse strand, counting down.
CCAGTAAATTTAAATTTTGTCTTCATCTATTTATATTCTAAATAATTAAATAAGAAAAACCGTTTACTTAAATCATATCTATATATATAAAACAAAGTCGGGTTATTTACACCACGTATATCTCGAGAATTACTCCAAGGATTTCAATGATCTTTGCTTTATTAAATTCGTATGGGCCTAGAATAGCAGAATAAGCATTAAAACATCGGAAAAATATCACGGAAAAGAAATTATGAATAAAATAAATTTCTCCATACATTTCGTATTTTCGAAATTTCCAAATCGAACGCGGAACATGACGTTGATGCTGTTTGCGGTTAATACACTAGGTGGCGTTGATTGTAAAATTAATATTTTCATACAGTTTTTAAATGAGGAACAGCTTGAAGTTATGAAAATGTCGTTGTATGCTGATTTCATACACTAGATGGCGATATTTCCAAAATTCATTTGTTTCATACTTTGAATTAGAGATGTTCCGACGAACTTGGCTGTGTCAGAATTTCGAAACTAAATCTTTAATATCCATTTTAAAAAAAAACTTTTAGGAATTTATGTCCCATGTTCATCACTGTCGCTAAAATATATACTGAAATATGAAAAGACGAATGAAAGTACATAAAATCAGAAGGTACGTAAAAAAAATCAGTATACTTTTCATGAATATTATATTGTTATAGAATACTATCAAATCATTATTTTATTTTTGATCCCCATATACAGTCAATCCTGTTTTTATGCGGTTTGTTTATGCGATTTCGAAGTAATGTGGTTTTTTAGAAATGATTTTTTTTAAATGTACAATATTTTACGATATATAAAAATGTTAAATATTACATCGAAAGCATATATCGTTGTATTTTGGATAGAATAGAGAGAATCATAAACACAACCGGCATTTGAAAAAAAATGCGATTTCGGACTGTTTAAATCATGTTGCATCTGCCATCGCTGAATTAAGTCCACCTACTTAGGTGTGTTACAGTCGATGAAACCATTGAAACATCGGCAATATCAGCTGAAATGATTACTTTAGCACATGAACTTGGCTAAGAAAGGTTTGATACCTTTAGCGAAAATTATATCGACGTATTACTTACAGATAAAGCTATAAGTGACGAAGATGTCAATAATTTAAATTTAATTATTGACAAAAAACCAGAAGATAATGACGAACTGAAAGAAATTCCAGTTCCTTCACTGCGAAAATAAATGAAGAAAGTCTCCAACTTTTCATTAAATTAGAAGATCATTTCTTTCTAAATGATTCATATTCTGATCGCGCATTCAAGTTTTAACGATAACTTTAAAAAAATTATATATGGGTATAACAAACTGCATAACCAATTAATTATCGAAAAAGAAAATCTGAACAAACTCTGATCACTAATTTCATTGTTAGAAAACAACTATAGTTTTATGAAATTGATGCGCATACTATTTTTTTCCGAAAAAGAGTGACCACATGCTTTAAAACACACATAGAATTGTCATACAGTGACTATTTTTTAATATTTTAACGCCGTGGTTTTCCCCTAATTTTCTTATACTTTGCGATTTAGTGTATATTTTAACTCGCTGTTTCAAAGTTATGCGGATTTTAAAATTTAAGTAACGCACCCCACTTTTTCTATGGAAGTCAAGTTTTTTATGCGATATTTCGTGGAACCCATATACCGCATAAAAACAGGATTGACTGTATAACTGTTTGTATGTGTGGAACATTAAACAAAAAAATATTTTTTTTTTTCTAATGAAAGATAATCTCATAAATATAATATTGAAGATTTGGAAAATGTTGCGTTCTTTGTTATAATGAGAATTTATATCATTTCGTAATATAAAAAATATGAAAATTTAGAATGAACTTTCGTAAAATTATAAAAAGATTTCTCCAAGCATTTGCTGACTATCTGTAACGGCCGTTTTCCTGTCGACGAATCGAATGGATTGATTTCGTTTCTGCCGAATTTTTGCAATTTTGTCTCATCGAAGGACAATCAACAAAGTGTTCCTGAATATCATTGCTAATCACAAACATCATAATTGGTTGAGTGAACGAGCAATTCTTGCAGCAAATAACATAGATGTGGATCATTTCAACTTCACAATTCAAAATCAAATCGTTGGTCTACTGCATTCCTTTAAATATATCGACTGTGCCACGTGAATAGCATCATTTCAATGTAATTAAAATAGTTTTCATTTTGAATTTTGCACATTTATTTAACTTAATTCATTTTGAGTATTCATTTAAACTAAATTTAATTCAGCCAACACAACATTTATTGATTCTGAGGCGGTACGAAGTTCGTCGGGCCAGCTAGTTACTAATAGTTTTCAAGCAATCGAACGCATTACATATATGTATATATTTATTTTTTTATAATTTTAACATATTTTTTTGTAGTAAGTTTTTTAAACATATTTTAACATAAATTATGTTTAAAATACTTTTTGTGAACAACATTCCAATAATATTTTACACCATTTTAATTAAGTTAATTGTCAATGTTTAAATACTCAGATCAAGATTTACTTTAAAAACTACCTCTGATTCTGATTTATACTTCCAACTTGTATATTTTTTGTATAGAATAAATATTCCCAGTAAATTAAAATTTAGTCTTCATCTATTTATATTTTAAATAACTAAATAAGAAAAATCGTTTACTTAAATCATATAACTAATAGTTTTCAAGCAATCGAACGCATTACATATATGTATATATATTTTTTTTATAATTTTAACATATTTTTTTGTAGTAAGAAAATAATTAATTGTAACTGTACAATAGTAATTCAGTACAATAAATTAAATTTATTTTTGTTTATTCTTCGTCTAATATTAAAAAATGCATTTTGTTCTCTATTCTTCAGTGAAAATAATATTTCTTATTGTCTTTCAGGTAGTTCGCGCGGCCAGTCCCGTTCTCTTGAGGGTTATCGCTTTGGGCGCTCTCTTCATTTACTGTACCAATATTGCAATGTACCCTAGGCCGACAGTTTATACGTGTACTGCACGTGTATGGCTTAGGGAAATAGGCTTCTGCCTAACATACGGAGCACTTATGCTGAAAACTTGGAGGTAAGTGCTATTATCCATTTTGTAAATTAATAATGTATTCAAACGTATATTGATTGGATGGAATTAGAAGCGCCAATATTTACCTATCGTATATTGGGCGTCATATCTAATGTATGTATACATACATATGTATGTATGTACGTATGTTTAATGTTGTATGGTAGAGAATTAAGATGATATTGCCTATAAATAAAAGATTAAATATGTATATTACACCCACAAACAAAATTATCAATTAACATTCTTAAAAATACATTTATCACATAGCTACTCTTTCTTAACTGCCGACACTAACATAGTTTTACCTTCCTCGCTTGATTTCTCCCACACATTGTGTGAAAAATGTTTTATGTGCACACATAAATAACTACGATTCCTAAAGTAACTTTTTTTTTAGTAAGTTTTTTGACGGCGTAATTTTATTATTTTTTTCATATATTAAAAGTTTATCTATGAACCCGAAGAATTATAAGGATTATTTTGGACATAAATAAATTAAAAGCTCACGTTTATGAAAATCACCCTGTACACAATTCAAGAGTGTTTTTTTCTTCAAATATTACAGTTATTGGTAAGTGTATTTTTTAATAGTTTACCAGAATTAACCTAAATAAATAAGTACGTTATGTAAATTTTCATAAAAAAATATTTTTACGATGCATTCATTTATGTTACTAAAACTAACTTTCGTTATTTTAGATCTTACAGCTAGGTTTTTTTTTGTAAACATGAAAATTGGGCTTGAAATTTACCATCAAATTTCAATTACCTGTAAATGATATTAGTTAAATGACTACTTTTTACTAAAAACAGTGCCCGAGATTACAACGGAAATATTTCTGAGATGAATAATGTCATATAAATACATAAACATATGTCAATGCGATGTTTTATCGTTGAAATGTGTCAGTATCTGTCATTAATTCACGATAAAATAATTTTCTGTAATTATCGGCAAGTTTTCTGATTTACCAGTAATTAACAATGGTCGATTTTTGACGATTTACCGACAATGCAAGCCCTACATAAAAAGTCTAAAGAAAATCAAAACAAAAAACACGTGTCACAGATGAAGTAATAGTATGGACATTTTTTTCGATGTTACTGAGGCACACCAAAAATTTGAAGACAAACAGTATATTTTTAATCTTTTACTGTGTCACAGTAGGTGTGTAAGAAAGACCTTTCTCTAAAATATCTAAAATAAGCATATTCGTAATGAAAACGTATGACGAGATTTGACGTCCACACAATTCGTAAACATTGTCGTCAGGGCAGCAATAAAACATTAATCAGGTAATGTCTTCAGCAATAAACTGAACATCTGACCCCATTAAATCTTTACGTTAAGCTTGACTTCTCAAAGACTAGAGTAAATTTACGTTTTCTCCGCATTAAGCCATTTCGAAACACACATAAATTATATACATACATTATTGCACTAACAGTATTTTCTACATTATTATAAGATCTTTTTGTTAAAGTTTAAGCATTAGCACACTGCTGCAATCACAAAAATACTTTTTTATAGTCAATATTACATCTATAAATAGTATAAAATTGTATCAATATAACCCAATTTTATCAAATATTTTATTTTTGAAGTAATAGACAAATATTTTTCTTGTTTGAATTAGCTAACATACAAAAAATCGTGCAGGAATTATTCACTTTTAATTTTTATCATGAACATTTAAAAATTCTAATTAAACTATTTTCTCATTTAGACTTCAATGAATAAATATTCTTTACTTGAGCCCTTATTAAAAATATCGTTAGATATTATTTATTTACTCTTTAAATGCTAACAAATAATTAAAACACAATTTTTGTTCATAATGAATAAATAAATACTTTACTACGTTCCTTGTATTTCAACATTTTATTCAAGCCGACAGACAACAGGTTGCTATGAACCTCTCGTATTTATAAATCAGAATTCACTTTTGGCATCCTACTTTTAAATTTTATTTTCTAGTATTAAAGAATATCCTTAATTCTATTGACCGAGTTTTTGAAATCAACAATCGTTGAGTGCAAAGTAATAGCGATTTTAAATGTGAACTGTTTTAATATCGTCCTAGCGTAACTTTCACACATTATTAAATATGGATCACTTTATATAAGCACACGATAAATCTTTACATTAAATATTATTCAATATTTAAATAATATATCTTAATAATATTCCTAATAATATTGCCGACTCAGTCTTCATTACTTTTGCATGATTTATGAATTATCATTCAAATAGGGAGTTGTGGATCGCTTGGAGATTGCTTACTTAGCAACAAGATCCAACTAAGTGGCTTAAAATAAACTAGTCGTTAAATAATACCAAGATTAATAATATTTGTTTTACACGTGAAATATTAACAACTATATTACAGATAATATTATTTATTACGCGTACCGTTTACTTCATTTAACTTTGCATTTATCAAACTCGCAAACAATACAATTACATATGTATATTGTGTTTATGTATCAACAGCAGTTGTGTCTATTAGCAAACTTACTTTCAAAAACTAGTCAAAATGAACTGATGTATTTATTAGTAAATTATTTTAATAACACAAACTATCAAAACAATTACAGTATGCAATTAAATTAAATGAAGTAAGAGTGTCGTTTACACTGGTTTCATGTCATGAAAATTTTACAGAGCCGGTGAACCGTATAGGCAAAATAGTCAATCGCCTAGAGCGAAAATTATTAGAAGGCGCATAAATGGAGTACTTAAATTATTTTGTATACATACTTTAATTATATGAAACAATACGTTTTATCTTATGTCGATGTTTGTATATGTACGTTGTAATTATTTATTGTAAGCTATTCTCGAAAAAAATATGCAACCCCGAGATTATCTTAACATTTTTTTATGAATCTATATTTTGGTTCTCTTTGTTTTCTATCGAATTTTTTTGTTACAACTATGACCTTTCCAGGTGGACAGATTTAGCATAAATCAAGATGATAGTGACCGTTTACGCTTTTATCGTAGCACATTTTCATGGTATCATTGTAAATGCATAGATTTTTGTAAATGCAAAAATACGCCTTTTAATTTATCATAGCTACGTTTTTTAATCAATAAATATGCCATCGATATACTATTTATTATATTCATTTGACTTGGTAAACAAAACCATAACTGCACGTGTTACAACTTTCTGCAACTTTCCAAGAAAGGTAAACTCTCATATTTTTTCAAACCAATCGAGTGAAAATAAAAATAAAAATCATTAACGACGGTCAATGCGGAAAACGCAAAAAAAAAACATTTTTATTTAAAGGGGGCGCGCCAATAAACGTTGCATTGGGCACTAAATATCCTCGCACTGGCACTGGATAAGTAAGAACATGAATCATATGTAACAACAGATTGTATTCATTCTTATTACAAATTTAGATAGAACAAATATAACATACTAAATAATTAAGTCTGCACAAGCAAAGCCATTTCATTCCATATCAAGCGGTATAAAATAATATGCCAAACAAACAAACAAAAAAATCAGCTATTGTATCAGTAAATTATATTATATATCATGAATTTTCTGGGATATGGAAAGTAAATACTTTAACAAGCCTTTGACAACTTGTCCAAGAGAATGTCAACTGTCAGTGGGTTTTTGATGCTCTAAAAGATTTGGGCAAAATGTCTTCTGAACAAGACAGCAATATCATCTGAAAACACAATTAATGTGTCTACTCAAATACAAAATATTGAATCCGTCATCATAAAGTTGGTATTTAACTATTTTTAGTTATAACCGTCACATACAAAATGTATTTAAAACTAATGATATTTTATTATTATTTAAATTATCTTATTTGAACTGAAAATTCTCACCGTATTTAATTTTGCATTCAACAACCGCTTGAAGCTTAATTTCTATTTTACGTTAGTATTCATATATGTTATCTTAAAGTATGTACTAAGCCAGAGCACATATGTTCCATTTAAGCCAGCTACAGTGTACACGAGAGAACAAATAAACACTGTAACAAGTCAGTGTGTACATTAACTACACAGACGTAGTATATTTTTTATAAAAACATAAAATAGTCACTCGTGCACTCAGTGTTGCCAGTGAATTTATACACTTTCAAACATTGACTTTTCGAAGTAAATGTGAATAATAATGGTGTAAGCTTAAACTAAATCTACTACTGAATGTATACATTGACTAGTGAATAAATTCATTGAAGAGATTTCAGACTTTGATTGTTACATACACACCTCTTTTTTAAACAAAACAAAAAAAAAGTGTTTCTATGAATTGGTCCCTCTACGTATATCATAATAATATTAAAGCATATACATAATACAACACAGCTGTGTAATTGATTTTTGATTCACGATACTTGTGAAATCTCATCTAAATATTGTCGATAACGTGTTACTTCCGCAAAAGAACAACAACTTTGATCACCGAACAAACTTACTAGCCATGTAAACACAATATCAGGCATGGATCTGTGAAGGGATCTCAATACCAGATTACCAAAACTGGAATCGCGATAGTAATGGAGTCTTTTCAATACCGAATCATATAAAGATGGTTTTTTGACAGCAATAGCAGTAAGCTTAAACGCAAATGATTATAAAAATTGAATTGATCTAATCAGTTATTCTGATTTGAAACAAAAATACAAACATCAACCATTAAATAATTTCTGGAAGAGTTTGTTAGAAGAGTCCTCCAATATGTCAAAACAAGCTATTTGTGCGACGCAGGGTTTTTTTTACTATGCTGTAACAAAGTCAAAGTGCAAGAACAGGCTCAACGCCACTCTAGATATAAGAATCCAACCCACCAATATTGTGCATGATATCAAGAAGACGACTCAAAATCATCAATGTCATTAAAAGCATTAATTACTCATAATTGTATGTGATATGTTTTAATAACATATTTTTTATATTTTTTTCACCATTATGAATTAGTCAGCGTAAAAAATAAGCTGTATTCCGTAAAAAATCAGATTTTCCAAGTGCTCCGTTGCACAAATGGGAAACCCTGGTTTATAGAAACCACCCGTTTATAATAATGTATATTTTGAATGACGGTATTTTATATGTAATATCGAAATATTCTTAATTACTCACCCGATATTGAGACCTAGTTGGTCGTATGTTTTTTTAAAATTAAACTTGTTTGTGATACCGGTATTTATTTATTCGTCCGGTATTGCAATCTGTAGATCCGAGTAAAGTAAAAAAGATAGCAAATTCGTTTTGTTTCAATTTATCTACTTCACACCGGCCATAAAAGCAAAACTGTAATAGATGACTTCGAAATGGAGACGCAAATTATTATGTCTCCAGAGTAAACTACGGCTTGGCCCAACCATTTTGTTTTTATACCTTAGATAAAATAAACAGCTCACTTTTGTCTGGTACTATTCCCGTCGCAATCTAGCTCTTTTATCATCGACCCTATTATGAATTCAGTTCAAAGTTATTCAAGCAGTCTATCACAAAACTCGTGTAACCAAATATTTTCTGTTGAACCAAATTATGATGGCTTTGTCACGAAAATTATTTAAGAACGGAATATATTTAAAAAAAAACAATTTCACATTTTTCATTATAGATTACAGCCGCTTTTTCTCATCGCGAGCCTTACAAACTGATGAAATATAAAAGATGCATGGTTATTTATACAAAAATAAGTAAGATCGGTAAAAAATGTGTCAAAAAATAAGTTAAATAAATATGAAAACTATTTATAAATAACTATGCAAACCAGTGGTTTTTCCCACAGGGTGGAATGGCGTTTTAGCACCTTTTTGCTTGGCATTTTTAATGTTTCAGGTCAAAATATGCAATTTTTTATTTTTTATTTGCTTTGAAAATTTTTGAAGTGAGAGCGATTAGTTTATCACTAGTACTGTCTTAACTCTTTCGAAAAAAAGAGAGGTTAGCCAACTGAATAACAATCAGCATCGTAAAAAAACTTCTGTTGAAAAACCTCCATTAAAAAGTTACAATATCCATGTATCCACAATATGTAGACATGCCTTCGAACAGAAATCCATAAAGCAATTAAAAAATTAAAAAGTGTGCAATTAGCACAAAGAGTATAATTTTTTTTTAATGCCTTTCTATCAAGAATTGACAGTGAAAAATAATAAATCTTTAGTTCACATAAAAACAAATTTATCATTACATTATAATATGTGTGTCTTAAAATTCAACTGAAATTATCCAAAGCAGCATATAAACTTCGAATTTGAATTTTAATTAAAATTTGTTTTCAACCAGATAGTTTATTTTCTTTGGTGAAACAAATAGTGGGTCGTTGATTTAGTCCCTAACTAAACTTCCCCTTTTCCCTCTTCACCAAATATGACCACCATAGTGGAAATGCTCTCTAATTACTCCGTCATATATAACGATGCCTAATATGAATGATGGTGGTCATTCGTGCGAGTTTTTATAGCATTATTTGTGATGGATTTTTTGGCTAACTTTTGTTTTAGTTTTTACAGTGTAATTTGGTGAACTGTATCATTATATAAAATGATGTATTTGTAAATGAGATATTGGAATATTTTTGTTTTTTTATAAGCCTAAACTGAAAAAAAATATTTATAAATAAATATTAATAATAAAATATTTATATGATTGTTGTCGAGTTCTATGGCGCAGCGGTAAGCGTTATTGGCGTCCGTGCTGGATCTCACGGGTTGAAGTTCCAGTACGAACAGCATTTTACGATCGATTTCTGTTCGAAGGCATGGGTGTTTGTGATGTCTAAAAATTTCCTCCCACTCTTCCGATCCTTCAATAACTGAGCGTAACGAGAGCGATTAATTAACCACTAGTAACTGTTAGCCTTATCCTTCTATCCCTACTACTCTTTGTGGAAAAGAGAAGGTTGAGCGACTGGGAAACAAAAAGTTCTGTTGAGATACTTCCATAAGGAGGCCATATGCTTCACATTGAGAGCGGACATGGATAAAAAAACAAATATACAAACGACTATTATTATATCAATACTATTATTTTTTGAAGGTGAAATAAATTATTGATTTTAATTTTTAAAAAATGTAGCGTATTAATATTATATTGACTTATAAATGTAGAAGATTCATGTGCTTTTCAAATCTGAAATATCGTTAAATTATTAAGTTTGTTATATGGCATTTAATGTTTTCAAATTAAATATCCTTACATCTTTGTAAATTTCATGTGGCAATAATTTCTAACGGGTTGTTAAATGCATTCTCAATGCCTTGAATAACGATTACCTCCCAAATATTGTGGTACAATGAAAAATACAAAGACTTTATACATATTTTTAATTCCCTCGTCATGGATGTACATAATATTTATTATAAATCAATAGAAAATACTCTCAAAGTAGAACTTTCATTTGAAAAATATTTTCATTACCAACTTTAATATAATTCTGGATAATTAAATCTTGTTTTATTAAATACACTCATTCATGTGAATCTTAACATGTTTTCGCAAACTCAGACAATCATTTTAATACTTATTTTGTAAAAGCAAATTCACAAGTATACGTATTAATAGGTTTATTGATAACGGCGAACAAACGTTCTTATTTCAACGATATAGAGTTATTTTTCTTGTATTTTAGTATTTATTTTATAAAAAAATATTAATAACCAGTGATATTTTAACCTTGTAATTTATTTATTTTTAACAAAGGTGTGGGTTAAGCCTTTTTATTAAGAAATTTTATCGTTATTTCATACGCATGCAAGGTCCTTTAAGTAGTAAACTTTACATCGGTGTCCACAATCAAACATTCAGCTATTTATTTTAACGTTTCGGTGACCTTTCACTACTAACGAGTGCCAGATAAGCACTATTTTATCACAAGATAAATCATTAGCCACAACAAGTATGTATAAAGGCACAGCTTAGAGTCTCATCTAAACATAACAACCACCCACATGTTTTACTTGTTCTAACTAAAGCTTAAGCATATTCTAATATTATAAAACATACCCACCCGTGATACTCAAAATTATATGAGGCAAGTAGAAAGGTGAAATTTTGCTTAAATTTAAAGTATAAATTATATACGATTCCGAGGAAATATTCCAAATTCGTTATTGAATGAAACTTACGCATTTCAAAATACTGCTTGCCTTATGAAATTATATTAAATGTTTCATACTTTGTAGTTTGCATTTCATTTTTTGTTTCTAATTTTCAAATTTATCAAAGCGTTAATTAAATTAGCAAAAAATTGAGGGTTTATTTTTCACACATAACCACATTATTTTACTTTTACTAGATAAATATTTTTTTTTTCGTTTGTAGCTTTTAGAACATAGTCACTTTAATTTTGTAATTGATACAAAATTTTTAAAAATATGTGAAAGTGATTTTATATATAGATAAAATATATATTATACGGTATACTCAATTTTATTGTTTCACGGGGGTTACGTTCCGTGAAAAACAGGAGATGAAAAACAGATTACACATTTTAAAAAAAAATCAGCGAATATAGAATAATGATATATTTTTCATTAAAAAAATGAAAACATATTTACATATTTTTTCCATAGATTTCGTAAATAACGAATGTAAACAATTTTAAATTGTCTTCCTAAATTGTATTGTCGATTTCTTTTATTAATCTACTACCTTTTCATAAATTATTCGATATAACTTTGATGATTTTTTAAATAGGCACAACTTTTATTTAAATAATCATTTTGACACCCATAATATAAGACCGTTAGCACTCAAAAGGGATAACAACTTTTAACACATACTAATAGTGTTTATACGGAGTAGATTGATGATGATAATTCTGAAGCTTAGACGCGGTAAGTAGGGCTTGCAATTTACTGTCAAATTACAATTACCGGTAAACGGTAAATAATTTTACCCATTACCGGTTTATTGGTTATTTAGCGGTAAATGAAAAAAATAGATCTATATAGATTAGATGATTAAAATATAACTGCATGCCACGTACTTTTACTAAAAATCATACTTAATGATATCTTTGATTTTCCTCCTGCACTCCTTGTCACATTTTTTTTAAGTTCTTCGGATTGGCTAGCTTTCACTCAATTAAAATATTGCCATACTTATGTTTTATCCATTACTATACAAAACAAAATGTTCATTTAAAAAATATATATATATATATATAATCAATATTTACAAATTTGCATTTTGCAAATAAACAAAAATGCAATATATGCAAACAAATAATAATATGTATCAAAATACGTATGATTTTAAAATATAAAACAAGTATGTAGGATCAGCTGCAGAGTTCGCGCGGTCACTGCGATGATGATAATAGTTAACTCCAGTATGACCAGTAAAAATCTGTGTTTTAATGTTGCCAGAGTCGAAAAAACGATACTCTAAATTTATTATGGATATCTCGAATAAATTTTCGTTATAATATGATTGTATTTATCCTTGATTCGCGGTAAAATATTTTTCGGTAATTACCGATAAATTTTCCAATTTACCGGTAATTACCGATGGTGCGTTTTGGATGATTTACCGGTATTGCAAGCCCTAGTATTAAGTGAAATTGGAATCTGATTACCGACGCTAGTAATATTATTGTAGCTACATATATATTAGATATGTCGTATAGACAAGAGTCAGATTAAAACATGCCAATAATTTACTATATCTTATTACTTTTGACTTTGTTTAGATGATCCTTCTTTAATATATGTGATAATAATAACCTTCTTAATAACATTCCAGACGAGCACTTAAATCACTGTTAATTATTTTATTCCAATAACTCAGGTATGTTATTATCAGAACTTTGGAGTGAGGACAAAATTCCGTGACTCGAACTCCAGCATTTATAAATGTTCCGAATCTGATTGAAAAAAATATTCAATTATTTTTTTTATATAATAAATTAAAAAACAAGTCGGGTCACCCGTTTTATATGCCTCTGACTCTACCTAAATCACCACAAATCCACAACTCCAATCCTATATCTCTGATTATAATCAAATAATAATGTTACTGTATATGTTTTTTGCATTGGAATTGCTAAGTTTTTTTTATTGATCAGTGGTGTAGAGTAATTTTAAATGTCGACAGTATCCAAGGTATCAATCCTAATTTAGTAATTTGCGAAAGTTCGTTTGCAAAGCTTTAATATATTATAAGTCAGAGTAAATGCCAAGAAAAAAGTAAACAAAGTGCTTGAGAACTTTTCCAATCAATATTCATTGTGCAATCTTACCTCTAAATATGTTCGCAATAAATTCTTATTGGGAGCTTCATTATTTGTTTATTTTTCTGGGCAAAATAATTTTCTTCTGGCGCGTTAATAACGAAATATTTGCTGAATCGAGTCAGTTTGCTTTTTAACGTCTTTTTTAATTTCTAAATCGGTAATCGTGTATGCAATAAAAATTAGTAATACTATTCAATTGTGTTTCTTATTTTTTTCAGGATATCGGTTATATTCCGAGTGAGATCAGCCAAAGCTGTGAAAATAACTGATTTGAACCTTCTGAAGAGACTTGGTGTAATCGTAGCAGTGTTCAGCGTATTTCTGGTGATCAGGACCCTTGTAGCACCTCCTGTCGTTATTGTTGGACGAACGGCGACAGACCTGAAAGCGTACCTGTGCAAGACTGATTGGTGGGACCATTCATTTACAACACGTAAGTCGTAGCATTATTTAAAATAGCTGCACTCATTTATCCGTACATATTTTTCATTTTAATAATGCTGTCATCAATTTCATTTTCCGTGAGTCAATAAATTTCAGATTTAAATAAACCAAAAGCGTGACAAAATATTATTCAAAAAGTGAGCATAAGATGGCTTCAAAAATAGAAAGGGAAACGAGGGACTGATAACAATATTTCCAGCCCGTTTTTTATAAGCAGTAAAGATAAACGATTTCCCTTTCGTGTTGTGATGTCAGCACTATTTCAATTATTTGAAGCGTGAAAATAAGTGCTTTTTCTGACCGATTCTGAGACTTTTCTGTGAGATAACATTTGAGATGTTTGAAAAACACGACAATGGTGAAAAAAATGTTATATAATGATATTAAAATTTTTCGTGACAAAAACACACAACGATTTCTTTAAAAATATGATGTCTACATATTTGATCATAGTGCCAACTGAAAAAAGAGATTTTTTAAAAAACCGGATGCGTGGTTGAGCCGTCAGCGTCGTTGGCTTCGGTTCCAGAGGTCACTGCTTTAAATCCCAGTACAGACAGTTTTTATAAATTGATTTTTAATTAATTTATGAATTTCTGTCCAAAGACATGGTTGTATGTGATGGTTTGAATTACCCCTACCCTTCCCATCTTCGAAACGGGCGTAGCGAGAGCAATAAGCTAATTACTAGTCTTGTTCTAATCATATATTTCTATCTATACTCTCTTTTGAAAAAAGAGGTTGAGCAACTGAGTAACTCGGAGAAGCACTTTTGTTGAAATAAACTTTACATGCTCCACATTGGGAGTGGACGTGGGTAAAAAATAATGATAATAATACATATGTTTTTATTATTTTTGATACTCATTTTACTGTTCGATTTAAGTTATAATAAGTTTGTTATATAACTGTTATCCTACTAGTATAATAATTTTCCACACGCCAGAAAATTATTATAATTACGTAATTTTATTAACTTATATTTTTCTATGACGAATAAATTTGTAAGTTGTCATCCTGTTACCTGTGAAAATACTAAATACACATTTATATGTAGTTCGGACCACATGTGTTGACTACAAAGAAGTATACTATTTATTGCGGTCAGGTTTTCGCAGTTATATACCTACTTCCGTTTTATCTGTTCTTTACTGAAGGTTTTTTTTATTGTACAAAAACAAAAATGAAATAAAATTGTGATTTATAGTCTTAATACTATGAAGTAGTTATCTATACCAACATAATTTAAACATAATACAAGGAATTATAATATGTTTTAATAAAAGATGGTTCCAATATGTGTCAAGCACAATCTTTTCATCTAGCGGACTTCATAAAAATAATGAATTATAATGTTTTCAGATTACAAGGAAATATAAAATTCAACCTACGCTCAATGTTATTTTTACACGAGGGATACGTTCCTCGTAAAATAGCTTTACAAAAAACCGGGTAAAAATGATGAAATGAATATAAATAAGTGATAGACAGGTTTTATTATATTTGACCGTGCTATTTCGAAACCGAAAAAAGAGGATAGGTGCACTTATTTACAATAAATGTATTTATTGTGAAATATTTAAGTAAACATGAATCAATGAGATCATTGCTTTTGTATAGTTTAAACTAATTCTTTTGAATTTGACTTAATATATGTAGTATATAATTTTTGTATATAAAATGATCCGTCATCTTTCTATACGCAAGAATACATCATGGATGTGAAGTCTATAATAGATCCATTTCATCGAAGTTGTAAGACGGTTATTTTTACATTAAGCCTGGTCTTCAGTCTGCCATAATACTCAAATTTCAATGCAAAATTAACTCGTCACAACTACATAGGTTATCCAATCTCGGACCCTTTCTTTGATCCCGAAATTGTCAATTTTCAATCCCGGGATTTTGGAATTAAACACTCAACATAAAATAGTGTATAAATTGGGATTCGGGATTGAAAAAAAATTTGGTCGGCGATTTAGAAATCATAGAAATTTTTAAACAATTTTATTTAAATTTCAAATTTGCGGATATCCAAAAATTACCAGCGTGGGACCCTTTTTTTAACTCTTCCAAGAATTTTAAAATCCAAAATCACAGGAATTTACGAATTAACAAAAAATAACAGCGCGACATCTTTTTTCTTTTTTTAGCTCTTCCGTGCTTCATTTTCTCAAATCCGAAATCCCGATGACGTGATCCTGGGATTGGATACCTTAGTCACAACCAAAAACTCATTTTTCACAGTATATTTAAATTAAATAATTGTAGCCAAGAATTCATAGAATTATTTCAAGCAAATGGATATAACTACGTATCATAAGTATGATAAAGTATGGTAAACAAGGTTTTTTGAAAAAACATATCGGTGGTCTGCAGGCTTAAAACTGCGAGTTAGATGTTCAGTGATGTCTAAAAGGTTGGTGACCGTTGTTTTAGTGAACATAGAATTCACAAAAAAAAGTTGACAATTTCAATTGAGGCTAGTACTTTCAATTATTTAAAGCGATAGTACGAAAAAAGAGTTGGTAAATGTTTGTACATATTTAATTTATTTACAAATAATTTATTATGTTGGGTTCAGTTTAAAGGGCGTACAAAAAAGATACCAAAAACATTGTCTATAAAAAGCTGCAGCAACTTTATTTGCGGTTAAATACCTCTTTAAAGGTAAAAAGAGGATTTTTTGAACATCCGCTTTTTAAAACCGTAATATTAAGCTTTCGAGAGAATTCAAAATTTATGTGAGCCTTTGTGTTTTTTATTGTCTTTTCCTGAGTGGCTGAGCTGAAAATAAGCTCTGCATTGTTTTATTTACATAAATATTACCTACATCCACTTAAAATTCATAGTGTTTTCTATCGTGCCAAGCTTGATATACGTTAAGAATGGCGTGATGTTCTCCGAAATTGTAAAGGCATAAAACGCCTAGCAAATTTCGTTATATATTGTAGTTGGGGAAATCCTTACCTATAAAATCCTACCAACTGTACTTTTATGATCTTCTACATCTACAGTAAGCGTTTAAAAGTATCAACAAGAGTAGAAAATGTCACAGCTTATTTTCACAACTTTGATATCACTGTTTATACCACATTAAAATTGCACCGATTTTCCGTTTTTTTTTTTCATTTTACATAATGGATTTTTTCATACTTCAATGTGCAATACAACGTATTGTTGCCTTATATTTGGAACATTTTCAGTTTTTTGTAAATTATATTCTTTTATACTACAAAACAATAACAAGTTGGCTGACTGATATAATATATTATAAAAAATGACAAATAAACGAAAAGCTCTTATCGCATTTCACCATAAACATACTTTTCTAATAAAATACAGCAGTGTTCTTCAAACTATAGTCCGCAGACCGGCACTGGTCCGCAAAAGTGATCCGCGATAACTTTTATTTGTCGAAAACATTTTGACTCGAATATCTCTTTTGTACTAAAAATGAGAAAATTTTTAAAAAAAGTGGCGACAAATATTGCACCCAAAAAAATGAATAGAATTCTTCGTATCAATCATTAATTTCAATTGATACCTTTTGAATATATTATCCTAATCAAACATGTACAGTCAATACTTGACTTACAACAGGTTCCGTTACGCCACCTTAGAAGAAAGTTGAAACGGTTATAAGTAGATTTTCATATAAATATAAAAAAAATATTTTTATATTTATATGAATAATATTTATATGAATATATATTTTATGGCATTTAAATTATATATATATACATATATAGCCATGCATACTATGACATTTATATGTTTCACCCGCGGCCAAATATTGTTTTGTAAATTATTTGAAAGCAATTGGAGAAAAAAATATTGTTCACTTATTTATACTCCACTGTTAATCCAAATATGTACATAGTC
Source organism: Himalopsyche anomala (assembly GCA_031772345.1). NCBI lineage: Eukaryota > Metazoa > Arthropoda > Insecta > Trichoptera > Rhyacophilidae > Himalopsyche > Himalopsyche anomala. The sequence goes on along the minus strand of CM062821.1, from coordinate 18,145,071 downwards.
GTTACTGTCGTAAGTGTGTCACTAGCTGTGTGTAAATATTTATATCTGGTTGACGCTGGTTCGCGAAATATTTTTCTATTTTTTACCGGTCCGCGGATCTAAAAAGGTTGAAGAACACTGATATAGAGCATATCAAGGTTCACACTATATATGTACATATATAAGAGTAGATTTAATTAATTAACTGTTTGAAGACTCATTTATTTATATTTGAAATGACTCACTGGCTTAACGTCTATTCTAGCGTAAGCTTTTAAAGATAATGGGTTGAAACGCCGTTATATTATAGCATTATATTTAATTTTATTCCATTTACTATATTTTTTGCACATCCCACAAAACCAAACAATTACAAAACAATAATTATATACTAATGTTATAAGTTTGTGTTAGTAAATAAGTAGTATTTTTTTTATCATTTCACGGTTCTAAAAAAACTTATTTTTTTTCTTTTGGTCGAAGGCAAACATAAATCATTGGACCGCTACATAAAACATATAGATTTATTCACATAAACACTTAGTTAATAGGCTCGAACGATTAAGTCCAGTCACATCAAAGTTGGGCTCATTCTGTAAAATTTATAGGCAGGAAACGATTCTGTGGCATACAGATCGATACCATAGAATGATTCTCGTGTCGAATTGTAACGAGCCTCTCACAGTCTGTAATCGATGTCCCGGCTAGAGCTATTAATTACAAATGCTGTCGATCACAGCCCTACATTATCCTCTACGAATGACGTTAATTTGACGACAGTGGTACAAAGTATTATTGAAATCATTTTCGCACAACTGTGAAATGTTTTTTGATGGTAGTTATTAATTTCAACATTGATTGATTATATGACAAAAATAAACACCCATTCAAACAACGCATAAGAAATTTAGATAAATATACGCTGTACATACATATATCTATTTTCACAGTATGATTTTGATTAAACGCTAAAAATAGACTCAATAAACGCAATAAGGTTCAACTATAGTATAAACATTATGTAACGTGCTGTGAAAATTCTAGCAGGTCTTTCATAAAATAAACTTGAATTAGTTATGTATAAATTAATTAACAGCGTCTACAGTTTTGAGAGTCATAGAAACGACACATAATATAACGATCGTAAAATAACGCCATAACTATTTTATATGGCACACAGTAATAACAAAATTTAAATATCAGCACAACCCATAGTTACTTATTATTTAAATATTCAACACATTCACAAGAAATTGTGAAATTTTGAGATCAAAAAGTGAACATGTAATATTTTTATGTAACAGAGATTAAATAAATTTTGATTTTTATGAAAAAGACAATTTGATAATATTATGATAAACTTGTTGGATTTTTAACGGCACATTTCATATAATATAATGTATTAGATTTATAAATACGGTCACACATTAATTATTTTCAGGTCTTTTATATTTAATTTATTTTAATTACACATCATTTAGCTTAGATTACGATGATTAACCATAAATTTTAGCGAACTCTCCGAAACTAATTTGTGGGATATTATTTGTAATTAATGTCGCCCTCGCCCTCTTAAAGCACATAGGTATAACCTCATTACGTTTTGAGTCAGAGGTGCTAAATGTGTTATACAGGTTTCTACTGTATTTCGCGCCTACAACTTAATAATTTAATTTTAAACATAAGGCTTATAGAAAATTTTACCAACCGAAACCATCCCACGTATAACGATATTATTCAAATATTTTCAAAGCTATACTAATATATATATAATTTATTGATTTTATCATGGATCTTGCATCCATGGGCTTGTCGGTTTTCAAAAACCGGTTTTAAAACCCGTTTTTTGGCTAAATTTGTGACATTTGAAAACCTGCTTTTCAACTTCGTAACCGGTTGTGCCGAATTTTCCATAAAAGAGTCTATAAACAAAATGACAGAAAATTTGGAATATTTATTTGATGGCTTAAAGACCATATGCCCCACATGCATTATCTAGCGAAAGATTATTTTCGGTATCAGGCAATTTTGTTACAAAACGATCAGTGGACGCTTTGTGTTCTTAAATCATATTTTCTGAAGAGGAACGCCAAATAATTTCTTCTTGTGCATTATTATGTATATATGAATAAACAACATAAGAAAATTGATTGTTTTCTCGCTATTTTAATTGAATTATCCATTTTTTGTAAAACTTTAAAAACCTGATAAAACCGATTTTTAAACAATATTGACATTCGACAACAGGTTTTTGTATTAGCCCTAGATGCAAGGATGTGTAAATGCCATTTCTTATATTTATATAAATGACGAGCTTAGCTCGTATAAAAAGCATAAAGACTGACGGAAAAAATATATATTTTACTAGCTGTTTATTATCTAGTTTTGCCCGAGATAGATTCAAACTCATTTTTTATTTTTCCTGAATCACAAATTTATTTCAATACTTGGCTATATACAATATTTTTAGTCCCTGGTAGATCGGTATAGTTCAGGGTAATATGGATATTTTTTCGACGTAAGATATTTATAATATCTTTATACATGCGATTCTTATTGTTCTTCTAAGAGATTTTGCGTTGGAAGGATTACAAAATGAAAAGATTATTACAAACAGTGATCAATTTTTTACAGGTTAATTTGAATGCGCAGTTTTCTTTTATGTTTCATTCCATTGATTTTGTCTCTTGAGTAGCCCCAATACCACGTAACGGTTCTGAGATCTCTTAAGCTTGATGGATCTTTAACTTCGTAGGTAATAACAATCAAAGATTCTGGAGTCAACTCTATAGACACGGCAAACAACGTCACTAGATCTGTCATCAATTGCAGTTTGCTTTTGTTGACTGTTTCTTTTATTTGTCTCATGTATACAATTTAGAACAATACGGTATTGGCAAATTAAAAAAAAATCCGCAAATCAATAGCTCAAAGAATAATGTCAAATACTGTTTTCTTTCCAAAAATAAATACGTTCCAGATTCCATCAAAATGGTACGACTGTGGGATTTAGTTTGGGAATGAAATACCCAAAAATACGCCACGCCGTTTCATTGTAGAAATATAACGGCTGCTTGGTACTCATAAATTTCATTCCTAACATTATTATCGGACTGAGCAACAAATACATGTTGATTGAAACCTAAGTGGACTCATTTAACTGGATGGCTGCCACAGAGACCATATCTCGTCAAATTTTTCGTGATCAACACGCCAGAGTCGAGTTACCTCTCTAATAAAAAAATAAAATTACAATCGCAAATTATAGCTAGCGTGATAGGTATATACGTACTTTTTTCTACGGTAGCCAAAAGGCTAAGATCTACTTGATAGATTTTTTGAGTTCAGACCATTCAACGCTAATGTGGGCAACAAACATCTTCAGAATCAAAAGGATTGTTTGGGACGATTCACCGAATTTCATTTTCACTGGGTTGTTGTGTATCGATACAACGAATAGCAAATAGCGAATAGTTGCAAATTGCATTTCCTTAATGGATTGATGAGAATACACTTTTGTTCATGCCTGATGACAAACTACTGAAAGCGTTTCACGGGCTTATCAAAATATTTATAATAACGATGTCACAAGTATTTTTGGCTACGGAGGGTTTAAGAATTTCGACAGGAAAAATATCATCAAAATGGTTTGATTTGAATGTGTTTGTTCGCTAAATCAAAATATATGAATATGGAAGTATGCATTTTTGCAATTTTGCTATTTTGTTACATTCTTTGTATAATAGTTTTGGTTGCTAAGTGACATCAGAGCAGATTGTGTTGTTATGACGATCGTTCAAGCTAATACCGTAAAGGGCAATATCTGAAATTTTAATTAAAAGTTATCAATCAAAAGTTTTAACTTCAAAACAGTACAGTTGACCTAGAAATGGCAGCCAAAATGACGTGTGAACATTTCAAGTCGCTACTGTTCACCGTTTGGGAGGAATTTTCGTAATCGACAAAAGAACATACTTTCTTTTTTATATTTATATCTAAAATATTATTACGTTTTTTTCATTTCATTCAAATAATATTTTAAATTATTATAGTCACAATTTTCAAATAATTGGAATCACAAAACACAAAAAAGGGTACATATTTACAAAATAATGAACATCGCAAATGTATTTCTATAAAGTAGCCATAATATTATTTGGTAAATATTGTCAACATATTAGTAAATAATGTTAACATATTATCGTTTACCAAATGAGAAAAAAAAGTAAATTTTATTTTTAACGATTTGATTTTCAATATAATATAATTTATTTATAATACATATATATAAAAAAATAATGTCAGTAATAATTTTACTTTATTTGATATCATAAGAGTTCAACGGTTCATCGATTTCTTTTTTAGACACTCCAGGGCTTTATTTATTTTCTACTCAGTTATATATATCCTGATAGTCATCGCTCATCAGCCCTTTTTCTTTTTTTAAAAAGTATTTAAATTGATAATTTTTCTCGTAAAAAAATGTACAAAATTATTCGAATTATTAGTTTTACGAATATTTACAATTCTTTCTTTGGATTATTTGACGGGTGTTCTTAAAAAAAGACAAAGAAATGTTTCACTTGAAATGCAGATTGCGGTCCGACCATGTATAAATGATTTTGCTTTGTAAAGTTAAAAAAAAACAAAATTCAGCTTGCTTAGTTAAGCATCGCTGCAATTTAAAGCTTTCGTTTAGCAGAAAATTATGAAATTTACATTTCCCACGGGGTATTTCTGTATTATCCAAGTCGTATTTGAGATTAGCTTATATTTTATTTCCAACAGAATAACCTAATAATCAGGTCTCCTACATTAATATTATTTATAATCTATCTCAAAAATAAGCCATATGTTTTCCATCACTAATATTCTTTACGTTCATTATAAACAGCCATCAAACATTTTTCACGTTTTTAAACAAAGTTCTGACTAACCAAATCTATTTACTAACATTTATTTGTTAATATTTTTTGTTAACACTTTTTTCATCGGTAATTACGGATGGGACATTATGTATTTTTTTTAAAGTGAAATAATTTGGAGGTGAATATGACTTTTTATCAACATAAATTAAGACCTAACTCAACCAAATAATCTGAATAGTGCATATATAGCAGGGGTGGTAAAAATTTTTATCACTACGATCGACTTTTTACTAACATCCATTGTGTTCATAATAAAAGTACTTGTGGGGCGGGTATCAGAGATGTGTATACTACTACACTACATATCAATAGGCGGGCAACTAAATAGTTACACGCAATCGACCAGTTGATTGCGGTCTACACTTTGACCACCCCTGGTATATAGTTTAACGCTGTTAGAATATAATGATAATATTTTCATAATAATTTGTCATTTCAAAGATATTTGAGTTGTGTTATTTTGGGTTTCAGCATGTAACACAGCTAATTTTAGAAATGTGATAATCTGAAGTTTGAACAACATGAAAAATACACTGCCATATTAAATTATTATTTTGTAATTCTACTATGATAACATAAATAAAAGGATAAAATATAACACGGCCATGTAGTAAAACAGGGTTTCCCAAACTATTTTCTACGGAACACTGGTGTTCCATAAAACTTAATAGGTTTTCCGCGAATACCAACATAACTTAAAAACCACTATTTTCAATGATTTCCAAAAACTAGCAATTATGATTCCTCGGTTCGGAATCCATTTTACGCAACAGCGAGTTTGACAGACGAATCCCCCAATGTGTCAAAACATGTTATTATTGTTTTATTTCCGTTTTATTCAACCTATTTATGCAAAGGAGGATTTTATTTTTATGGCTGCAACGAAGTTAAAGTGCAGGAACAGCATTTACGCTACACCATTGAAATTTTATAACTGCTTTTATGAGCATATTTTTTTTGTATTTATACGATTAAAAATTGCCCGACCTAAAAAATAAGCCAAATGTTCCGTTAAAATTTCCGGATTTGCGAAGTGTTCCATTGCATAAAAAGTTAGGGAAACCCTGTGGTAAAATATGACTGTGCTGTATTTCGTTAAGGCATATATTTATAATATTTGCTGGTACTACATAGCAATATTTTAATTGTGGTAATTTTAAAAGTTCCAGATACTTAAAAAAATATTCTGGTTTGCAACACAGTAATACATCTTAAAACTTATGAATAGTAATATCCAGAGATATGGCAATCTTATATCATCATAAATACCGATCAAGAAATTTATTTGGCATTCACAGTAATAAATCGCCATCGGTGCTGTCTTAAGTGGGATATTATTTACTTTATATTTGCCTGTATCGTTTTTTTCATAAAATTGGATAAGCTTCGAATGCAACGTACTGAAAAATAATATTGAATTGTGATTATATTCACAGTATGCATATATTGAAATTCATGGCTTCAAAAAACCGGAAAGTTGAGTAACATTATTCAATAACGAATAATGGGCAACTACCATAATATTTCATGAACTCGGCATCCGTCAGTGTCATACTTTTTTTAAGTTTTTAACAAATAAGTTTTATACTTTCCACGGAAGTTGCTTTCAATAAAGAATCTATATTTCTTTATCGAACTATCCATAGATAAAAACAGTCTTATAGTGTTTGGTAGACTAAGATTGATGCGAGCAAAGGTGAGAGGCAAAAGTGGCGCCCTTTCACTGATTGACACGTCGCTCCGCTCGTTCTCTCGGGCACTTCGCATACTCAGCATGCTCTCCGTCTCTTTAAGATTGCTCTCATTTTATGATAAACATAGATTATTCAATAATGACATTTTTTCAAACAGATGTAAAAAAATACAGTTTTTTTAAAACATTCTCATACTATCTGGAATTTAATTATTTAAATATTGACATCAAATACCTCATTTTAAAGACCATGGCCAAATACTAATTTCAATTTGCCAATACATCTATACAAGCTAATGAAATTCAAGCTTCTCATTCCAAATTGTATCAGTATCTGTCGGGTTAAATCACGGATGCAAAACTAATATCATTTTTTTTTGCGGCGATCGACATTTTTCTTAAAATTTAAATCTATTACATGTGTTTCTTAGTAAGTTATTTATGAATTGAGGGTGGTAATCATTTATTTGTGTTTTTTTTTGTGGGGTGTTTATTTAGAAGGTTTCCTATGAAAACTGAATTCAGATTCAAGCAAGGATTTGCGCAAACCTGTTCGTCACCATATATTAATTAGCGTCAAATATACTAAGACAAAAGTTGCATTTTCTTTTGAGCTATAAATATGTCACTATAAAACCCGTTCTTGAGTCTTTTATAAAATAACTTCCTGCCTAAATTTGTTACGTTTTTTTTATGCGGCAGACTTGAAGAAAAGAGTGCATGCCTGGTTTCAATAAAACTATAATAAGATATGTTTCATTAACACATTGAGTGATTTTTGTGAGTTTATGTTGTTGATAATATTAAATCATGGATGAAGCGGTATATTATTATTAACTTTTATAAATGTAAATATATATGTATATATTTGTTTTTGCTCAAGATATTCCCATACATTAATAACACTAAGTTTTGAATAAATTTTCGGAAGGATTGGTTGCATTTTTTTTTAATGGGTATTATGATTTAATATTTAATATTCAGATAATCAGTTTTAATTTTTTTAGAGAGAAAGAGATAGAGTTTTATAATGGCGTATATTGTTAATTTATTTGATATGAAAAAGCCGTTTGAAGATTTTAAATTCGCATTGTCTCACTAGACCTAAGATATTATTTAGTCGACCGAGTATACAATATATCAAACCGGCTTATGCTCTTTGTGTCAAAAAACATTGGATAACCATGACGCGGGTTTGTCCGTTCTACGACCTTTATTTATCGAAAAATATTCTTTCTGAATGAAAAAGGGATTTCAAAAATAACAGAAACTTTTCTGCTGTTTCAAACAATTCACAAAATAAAGCTTTAAAAGATATACTGGATAACCATAATTGTCTGTTGTTTTTTTGAACAAGCTTAGTGATTTTAGAGATATTATTTTTTTTTTTTAACCATTTTCGTTCACAATTCAAAGCATATGGACACCTAATGGAGTCTTCATTTCAAAAGATTTTTTTTAATTGATTACGTTGTACGATAAAATGATAGGCGTAGAACAAGACAAGCGGTAAACTAATCTGTTCTTAAGAATCAGATGCTTTTGAACAGAAAATCGGTTGAAAAATCAATTTCAAAAATCGGTGTCGCTAATGACGAGACCGTTTCTTATTATTTTAAATAATCTTGAAGTAATTAATACAAATGAGTATTTTATTTATTGAATATAATGTCTTTCCACCAAGCATTCATTGACAGTGAACACAATAAAATTGAAAAACCAATTTATTAAAACTGTTTGTACTGGAAATCGAACAGGTGAGCATTGTAACCGTAATCAATGACATTGACCACTGGACTACGGACCTGAAAATACAAATGTATTTTTTCAAACGATGCTTAATCATTTGTCAGCTCTTCTTTCCTTAGTATAACCACAAAAAATCAATTCCTTACTTGCCATTGAATAGTTTCTTCGTGATTTTGGGAAAATGGGAGATAATTTAAATTAAATTCAGAAAAGAAATATGTTTACATCTTTATAGTGTTGTGTATTTCTTTTTATGTTCTGTAATGTATATTATAATATCTAGAATCCAAACATCATAATGGCGTTCGGATTTTTAGAGAACAATATTTGTTTTTTTTTTTTTAATGGCGATAATTACTACTGCAATTTCATGTAAAAAAGCTTAGTGCTATTTGAAACAAAATCATTCGATGTTTGCGATTGGTTCTGATCACTGATAAGGTCTATAAATAGAGAATAAAAATACGACGACAATTTTTCATTTTTCAACAGCACTTTGTAACTGAAAGATTTCTTTGATCTAAAAGAAAACGACGAATCATGGAATGAAACAGGAGACACTAATGCGCCATGCATTTCACAACTATAATGTGGAAAATACATGACCAAACGTCAACCTAATATAATAACAAAAATATATAATTACATTCATATTCAAATATCAAAAAAATATATAAGCTTTTCTCAAAACACTTAAAATTTAACAGATTGATGAATATTTCATTAAATACGTATATACCATACATAGAAATATCGTAAAATTGATTTTTTGGCGGATTTTTATATCTTTATAATGTACATTTAATAATTTGTTTTCATCTATATCTTTAGTAGGGATTCTGTGTCGAGACGTCCCAAAACAAAGGTCCCGGGACTTTTAAGTTTTTTGCTGTCTTAAGTCCCGGGACTTTGTTTTTAAATGTCCCGGGACTTAAGACAGCCAAATTGTACATTTTAATTTTGAAAAAACCATTCTAACAAAATAAAATTGGATACAAGCGATCGCTAATGTGACCTCATAAGTTAATTTTGACTTAAAATAAATTTACATTGGTGTCTATCCTCGAGGTCAGTTTTGAAAAAAATGCATTATATTCAGGCTAAGGATTAAAGGCCGGGGTTTTTACAAAATTAAGTATGGATATATAAAAGGGATCTTATAAAAGAAACAGCTGTTTGGATTTATAATTATAGAAGTTTCAAATAACATCTATTTATATATTGTTTTACGAAACAACCATTTTTGATGGGTAGAGACATGCAGAAATACAAAAAAAACTTAGACACGTGTTTGCTTTACTACTTTTGCAGCTTGGGGTAATCGCACAGAATTCCAAGAAATAAAGAAACCCATAGTTATTTCTAGAAAATGATGTTATAAATCAAGGCAGTTTATAAATGTTTTATTACCAACAGTTCTGCTGGTACTAATTGATTTTCGAAAAAAATACACCAAAGGTTTTGACAAATGCTCCAAAACAATATATTTGAAATACGGAGATAATTTACTACAACGTCTTTCCTCCGTGGAAAAAGATATCGAGATATCTGAAGAAAATATCGATGATGAGATAAATATTGCAGAACTGTCACTGGAAGAAGAATTAAATAGACATTTTACAAAAAACAAAAGATTCCTCCATTCAAAACGAAAAAACTAAACGAATATAAGATTTTAAAATCAACTAAAGAACGGACACAAATATTTTTTTTTATATAAAGCTTTGCTAAATATTAAACCAACATCGACTGAAAGTGATAGAGTTTTCTCGACAGCAACAACGTTTACTACAAAAATTAAAAATCGACCGTCTGATTCGTCATTAAATTCATTATTATTTTTAAAAGCATATTTTGATAAGCAAAAATAAAATATTAACTTTTGTGTAAATAATGCATACTATGTATGATTTGAGGTTGTGATTTTATTATTGAATTAATTTTATATTTTCATTATTAATAAATGTGGTCAAAAGATGTATTTTTTTTAATTAACGCATACTTTCGTCGCTCTTTTAAAGTACGCATGAAAAAAAATAGTTTAATTGAAACAAAATATTAAAAAACGTTTGGGAGAAAGATATCTCTATTTATGTTATTAGAAGTTTGTTTAAATCAACACGTAATCGTATAAAAAATATTACTGTAGCAAAAACAAATTAAGAAAATATTATAATTAAATGTTCATACCTGATGTTGTTTTATTTACAAATGTTTTTCACTATTGTACAAAGTTACCAATGTCTCAATAGGACAAAAAAGGTATGAATACTGTATTGTGATTTGTGGAGTAACGGTCATAATTTTACCCAATTCATTGTTATTTTTTCAATACATGTACCGTTATCATCCCTTTTTAGTACATACGTACAAATATTTAATTTAAATTAATTTATAATTTTATTGAAGGGGAAATAAAAGCCCCAAGTCCCGGGAAGTCCCGGAACTTTGACTTTATCACGTCTCGAGTCCCGGGACTTTGAAAAACCCGAGACTTCAGAATCCCTAATCCTTAGACTGAATTAACATACCGCTTTAGTAAAGATATTGTGTTTTTTTTTTAACCTCATGTGTTTTACTAAAAAAAATTAACAAATCAACTCTTTATTCAGTTTAAGTAACCTTCGGTTTATTTGAGCACTCCTTTTAGTGATATGTGAATAGTTTAGTGATTTTTATAGCACTCCCTTGGGGTTGGATTTTGTTTTTTTAATTGTTTAACCAGCTGTGGTATTTTTTTGTTATTTTAATCCTAGCGTTTTTATACGAGCGTGCTCGAATTTTATCTCAAAATTGCTTTAAAGAAAACTTTAGCCATTTCCTGAATTAAATATTTATTTCGGTGTATATACAGCCATCTACGGCACATCACATCGCGCCAAACATAATAATTCAAACAACCATGTGCTACAAGCTTACGCTATATATATCAACGGCATGCATAAAGTGATATATTTCACATTAAGAACATTGAGTGCTTACTCTCTTAAGAGTAGCTTTTAAGATCAACTATCACGTCGTTTTTAGATAATGGATTGTAATTCTATTATTCAGTCATTATACTTACAAATCATCAAAAAAATCTATTCTATTATCAACACTCATTGGCGGCTTAAGCACATGGGAGGCCCTGTTTTACCGATAACATAAATACGTCAGAAAATTTCAAGGAAAATAGTAAAAATACACAATATATATTTTTTTAAATTTAGTTATGTTGATGTATAATAATATGAATAATAAAAATCTTGTCTTTCACATTTTTTTATATTCTGCGAGATCTACATACACACTTAACGCGTATCAAGTATATTAAGTGTACTGAAATATGTTAGTAAATATATATTCATAAATTTTGCCTAATAATAAGTTGAAACCCGTTCCATAATAAGTTTTATCATTTTATACAAAATTATCACAAAAAATGGAAAAATTCCCACACTTTTCTTACTGGACTTTTTTCGCCCAGCTATTTTCGTTCCGAAACGTTTCTTCAATTTTCTTCGTGGCTTCATCTTGAAACCTGTGACAAATTTCTGTGTTAATTTCGAAGTTATCGCAAATGTCATATTTTATTTTTTTCATAATTCTTTTTCGAAAAACTATTATGCAATGCTGGATGTTCCTGCTCATGGTGTGGCTCTTTATTTAATAACTGTAATATTCTATCGATGTTTGATGTGCAAGTAGTGGAAATTTTAGTGATAATAAGTAATTTAAATATTTTTTAGATTCCTTAGATGTTTTAGAATTTCAACTTTTTATTTATCTGAGTATTTTTATCGCTAACTTTTTGAGAGATAATTAAAAGAGAGATATTAGTCTTTGTCGTTGGCTACGGATCCGGTTCACTTGTTCGAGTACAGACAATTTCAAAAAATGTTTTTTCCCTCAACCAATCCTTTTTTTCAAAGGCACGAATGTCAGTGATATGTAAAATTTCCTGCATCCACTAGATTCTCATAGCAGGGCGTAACTAACGTAGGGCAGTAACAGCTAACACTAGTACTGTCCTAGCTCTATCCTTTTAATTGTTTGTTTTCTCAAATAAGAAGGACAGTATATGGCATTACAGTTGACGCCAATTCGCCATGCATTTGACTAATTTAATTAAAATTAAAAAAACAGTACATAATACACATAAGAAGACAAAAAAAAATATTTTAACATAAAAAATCAAAAATTCAACTTTACTAACAGTTCAAAAATAGTGTTGCTGAAAATATCCACTTCTCTAGGCAATACATTCATTGATCACCCGATCAGCCCTTGAAACTGATGACTAATGACCTACGTGAGAACAAGTTTTATGAAACAAAATTGTTTTGTTAATGGTGTCGGCCACGTAGAAATAAGTTGGGAATAAAATAGGTATGATTTTCTTACATATAAAGCAACATTTAGAGATAGTGTGACAAGCAATTCCTGCAAATAACTTCTGTTAAGATAAAATAAAACAAAATCCAGTGAAATGGTGAAAAAATTTGTGGAATATATTTTTGTATATTTCGCTATTTTGAGAGACAAGCTAAGCTAAGCTGTCACGCTTAAAAATTAATCATTATTTCTATTTTTTATTATATCATCAACATATTTATCTTTTGTTCTTGTATGTATATTTTCTGTACTACATTCAATAATTAAAGATATTGAAACATAATATTTGAAACAATTCATTGAACTATAAAATAAAGCAGGGAATTTATATATTATACTTATATCATTAAATTTGCTTATTCATCCTATAAACCTCAAAATTTATTAATAATTTAAATTTTCAAATGCAAAATTAGTGAAGCATTTCATAAAACTTTTTCTTTTGAATTGTACTTTTCACTAAAAATGCTACGCGGTTTTCCTCTTTCTCCTCGCCACATTTTTAAAAGAACCCTTAAAAGTTTGTAAGCCGCCTATCCAGGAAAAAATATGTTTAGAAAGGAAATTAGAAACTTCAAAAAAGTTACTCGATCATTTGAAACTGATCCCCTATTTAGAGTTTTCCAAGTAAAATTGCAGCAAATAAAGTGGTATTTTTTTTTTAAAAAAAAGTAATAAATTATGCAAGAACTTAATTTATCTGAAATTACACAAAAAAATCCAAGTAATATTTTTAAGTGCAACTTTAAAACAAATGATAGTACAAAGATAAAAATGTAATCAGTGCGGGATAAATGGTATGAATAAAAACCTTTTTTCAATATTTGAGTAAATCTATTCTTATTTCATTACCACTGAAAGTATTGATGGTTTTACTTTTTTAAGACACATCTTTAAAGTTAATTTATCATTAATTAATTTCGTAGTAGATATTTTTTAAGCACGTAAATTCTGGCACTTTAGAGCAGTGTCTGCCAAACTTTTTTACTTCACGGCACACTGGTGAATGGGACTAGTACCACGGCACACCAAATAAAAATGCTTTCAAAAATGAAATGTACCTTTAAAAAAGAAAATGTGTTGCTTTGACTACTATGTATGAACGTGACAAATATTTGTTTGAACGTGTAGATGTTAAATTTATTTAAAATTTAAGACAATTTAAATGAATAGGCATTATATGAAATGTATTTTTTTAATGTTTCTTCCACCACGGCACACTTGAGACTTCTTGTGGCACACGGTTAGACAGACACTGCTCTAGAGGAACCGTCAAATGTCAAATTTCAATCATATTGTTTTTAGGACATAAAAATATCGATTGAAAAATTCATCTATAAAAAATGTTGATGGTGAGATTCTGTAATCGAAGGCAGCAAAATTGACACCTTGGAATTTAATTAAACGTTTGGCTGATAGTTTTATTATTTTAATAATATTCTACTAAATGTATTTTTCGATTCGATCATCGATGCGTAAGAGTCCAGTATTTTTTTCGATTACTATTTTCTTCAACAACCTTTTAAAAGCAAAAGAGCTTTTTTCAAAATATTATTACGTTTTTCTAGTTTAAAATTATACTCACTTCCAATGAAATGATTGCTAAATCTTTTAGTAATTAATATTAGACAAAAATTAGTTTCAGTATTTTTCAAATAGTTTTATAAAATTAACCTTTTTTCATATAGTTATGCTATTTTTGATTAGTAAATTCAATCTAGCTCACAGAAACGAACGAAAGGAATTTTCGTATCCTTTTGTTGAAATAGAATTTAATTTTCATCAGTGTGTTCCGAAATACCAGACCCTTTGCAAAATATATCCACATGTAAATAATGAGCAAAGTAATTCTGCACAGTAATTTGAGAGGGTCACGCTTGCATTATCTGTTCTTCCCGACACGACGGCTGACGGCTGTTTCCATGTCAAAAACTGTCAAGCTTATTCAAATTAGCCTGCCCAACCACGCTAAATGTATTATATTGTATTCCTTTACTGCCACGGCATACAAATGAGAATTTTTAAAAATGTTTTTCAACAACTTTATCTATTTCAGCTGTCATAGTTATACTGTAGTGTTTGTTTGCAATCCAGCTACATTTTTCCCTATTTCAGCCATTTAAAAAATACATATTTTTAACTTTTAATAGTTTATACCATAACGGACTAGCATTAATTTTATCTATGGTTATAACCGATTAGGCAAGTTTCTTGACTTCGATCGATGTATTTATGGGTTCGATTTACGATACGTACAGTTTCATTAATTGATTTTTCATTTGATTCGTTAAAAAATGTATTTGAAAGCATGGATATCAGTGATATCTTTTTTTCCACTCGAGCAATCCTAAGACAGGATGTGATCTTATCACTATCCATATTCTTTGACATATCCTTTAATCTCTAGTTTCTATGAAAAAATATGAAATTGAACGACTAAAATAACCGATTTTCATATATCAACTACTAACTGTTGAGATTTGCTTCGGACCCCACGTGAAAGAGTAACTTAATGAATACCGACTCTATAGAATACCAATTATTACTTTAAATAAGTTATTTTCAATCGATTATAAGTGTTTCGTTATTTTCCAAAATAGAAGAAAATAACACCACATGAGGTCTTTAAGTTGATGGTTGGGCCGACATTGTCAAATACCATCCTTGAAGACAGCACCAAAACAAAAGGAAGGCAGAGGATCGAATGGAGTAGAGAAGATTCATTGATCATCTGAACTGTAGAGCCAAGAAATATGGAAAAAGAAAGGGGAAGAAAATAACACACTAATTTATTGCATTTCACCTTTAACTAAAATGGTCACTAAAGAGTTGGAGATGAAAGTTTAGTATCTTTAGGCCTTTTTGAAACTTGAACTGACAAATAGCATATTATTGACGTCAATCATATCACAAAAAATTACTCATAATGAAGAATAACGATAATTATTTATAAGAATTTATTGCTTTAATATATTTTAACTTTATCGACAAAGAAAACTTTAATTGCAATTGTATACTCCTTGATATGTTTTTTTACTTGAATTGAAAAACATTTTATTATAATTACATTGATTTAAGTTTCCATAAAACTTTACGTTTGATACAACAGAGAAGTTCTAGGCCCCTTGGTTTAAATTCATTGCAGCGTACATTTCAAATAGAATGAATAATTAGTAAGTTTCATAAATAATTCTACATGCCGGGCTCTCGTTTCACTGTACGCTATTGTATGAAATTGAAACGTGTTTCCTTTTGCATATATGTTGTAAAAACATGTCCGACTGGTAAAAACTCGCAATAAAGCTAGTGGATGAGATAAATTTTGTGAAAATTTAAATTTTGATGTAGACTGCAAAAAATACATGTTTTTTCGTTCTTTTATGTCACGGACGTCATAATAAAACGATTCGAATGAGTTTTTATTGAAAAGGGGCTTTTTAAAAATACATTCGGCTACCTATTCTTGTGCCCTGTAAAATTATTTATGCTTACTGCTGACGTAATTTATATAAATAAATGTAGTTTTTTTGAAAAACATTGGAAACGTAGGAAATTTATTAATGAAATCTTAATCTGAACTTTCGAAAAAACATGTTCTAAAATTTTTGTTAAAATTGTTGTGTTTAAATTATATTGAGAGTAAAACATTGATTTATGGAGTCTTAACCCATTGAGTGGTGAGTTAATTTTTACTAAATTATGTTTTTTTCTTATATTTTGATTATTTGTAGTATTGCCACACACAAATATATAAAAACCTTTTTTTTTTGGATACGGACCAATCTGGGAAGAAAATTAGTTATTATTTCAAGAAGTAAATATTTTTTTTAAATTATAAAACTCATAGTTAAAAATGTAAAGTAAACTAGTCCATTATTACTTTTGAATATTTTTCTAGAAGCTATTACTTCGCTTTTGCGTCAAGATCTTTTTTGCTCTTATCTGTCTACATGTGCCGCTCTACAGACGTCGATTCCTCGATCCCAAATAGAATTTTACGCTCAATATTAATTATATGGCTACCGATTTGCTTAGAAATGTTACCCTTTTTAAAAATATTTTCTTCATTTGCTATACAAAATAAAAATAATGTGTTGGCCAAAAGTCACTGGTGAATGTATCTAGTATCCATATCTGAAGAAATAACAAAAATTCAATAAAAATATGAGAATGGCAATAGATAATAGATGACAAGCCACTCCAACGTACAGGTACGTTGATACTCATCAAATGGTTAACGTAGGAACTAAGAAACATACTATTATAATGGTAAAGACGTAAATTTTAAGATAATCCAATTAACCAAGAGATCTTAAACTGGCCATGTATGGAAAAATAATAAAAAAAAAGGATGCAGGGAGAGTTTATCTTGGTAACTCAACCATTGCAATTATATGTAGTGGCTCAATTTTCAAACCGTCGGTGATGAAAAACCACTGACCCTGACTGGATATAAAGACGTTCTCCAGCGTATTTGGTCACCAACCTTCGATATAAATTGACACAAAAAAAAGAAGAATAATAAGGTATTGAAACACTATATTACCTGTCGTCTGAAAAAAGGTCTCTGATAAGGAAAGAGCCTCCACCTAAATGTATAGGAAGAAAATATAAACATGTTCTTTCTTTATATAATAGAAGTACTTTTTGCAACTTTTATATTGAAGAGAAAACGTTATTAGCGTAATAAATTTATAGTAAAGGATACATTTTTTAGCCTCTTAATATTTGTTTTTATCAAATATTTCTCTACTTTCCAACAACCCATTTCCATAAAAGAGGTTTTTGCCTCGAGAGATTTTCTTCCGATGAAAAGTAAAACAAATAGCTTTAAACATATTTTTTACTAAAACCCGTTTATTAATAACATAAGCGTAAAAAAAGAAAAGTTTACATTTTAAATTAATAAAACATCTATTTAAAATAAGCTCTCATAATCGCTCCAATTTGACAAAGATTTTTCCGCTTCATTCAGGAAAAATTTTGAAATTATTACAGGAAACTTTTTTTTGTGAGTTTTAGTTTTTTTCCCTTTAATGTTTGCAAAGTCATTTGAAAAAAGGTCCCCAAAGGTTCGAATAAGGTAAGCGGTGTATGGTGACACATTGTTGTTAACATTTCGTTGTTTGAAAAGTGTAAACGTTTTCGGTTAGAAGGATTAGTCAAACCGAATATTTCAGTTGTTACTCAAAAATCGTTAATATTTTAATTGCAAACCATTTACATCGTATTAATATCTGGATATTCGTGCAGCGATTAGATTGGTGATGATTAGTGTATATTGTTTCACAAACAAAAATTTTGCTAAAAAAACCGTTAGTAGAGCAACCGATTCAAAATCTCAATCGCAACTATTCTTTAGCAGTTCATTAAGAGCTTTTAACTTGTTAAAAAATCACAATTACCATTGGTCTAGAACAGGGATGGCGAATCGTTTTCGCAAGTGGGTCAAATTTCATTTAAAAAAAAAAAAAAAATCATGTCGCGGGTCACAAAGATTTCTAAAAGTTCAAGTGGGTTAGATAATTTCTTACGCGAGTCAATGCGTGGGTCCCTTGTTCGCCATCCCTGGTCTAGAAGTATGTTTGCAAAAGTGTTACTCATATGTGTATGTGCATTCCTGCAATCAAAACAAATAGTCAAATTGGTGAATTCGCCTCGGGTTTCGAACAATAGCCGCCAACAGCTACCGATCTGAAGCTTTGGCAATAATAATCTATCGCCGATCCAACAAAATAATATAAATAAAAAAGGTCTTTTACCTACGGTATTATTTATTGACTAGAAAAAAATATTTACCCGTAGGATGTTTCAAATTCCAACGAATCGCCTTATAAAAGAAACCAGGTACATGCAAATGAAAGATTCAATTAACAGAATTTTTAAAAATCGACTTTACTTTCTTTTTTCGATGTAATTTTTACTTATTTTTTTGTAACTTGTTATTTGGCCTTTCGAAGGGAGTAGCCCGTTTTTCTGTTGACCTTACTATCTTGCGACTTTAATTTGGAAGTTATGGAGAGTTAAGTATCATAATTTTATATTTTGTATCTTTAATGTGATCGTTTTATTAATAAAATCTTCTGGTAGTGCACTCCCATGTTAATAGTTTCATTTAAATGTTCATTGTATGAAATACATTATGAATTCAAAATATCTGATGAAAAATCATTCACTATTTCCTATTTTTTTCAGTAAATCATACAACTTTATCCATAAGACTGTCGTATTTGATCAACTAAGGTTTTTATTTCTTTGGACATGGAAAATTTCTATTACATTTAGCAAAAATAGAATATTGAAATCCACGTACATGAAAGAAAGTATGTATTATGTTCTTTCGCTTTTTTCTTGTACATTTATATTATACGCTTTCATATGCTTGACTATATTTTTTCACTTATTTTCCATACAATTCGTTGTCATAACGTTTGTCTATTAATAGTAACAATGCAAACCACAAAATACATTAAAAAGCTTAATCCTTGGTTAGGTTTTGCCTCCGGTTCCTTTGAAGGATCTCCGGGGATTATTTGGACCCCGAGCATACAACACAAAGCCTTTGAATCCATTTCAGTATCGTGTAAATTTATTCTTCTCACTTGTTACACTATCGATGAGGTCTGCGTATTACGGCTAGTCCGATTTTTTTACTAGTGAACATAAAGCATCATTTAATCTCCATGGAATATACGGGTGCTTTTTTACTTTGAAGGTCGTCTCACTTTTATTCATACCATCCAAATTATAGCTGTTTACTATACAATCCATGAATTTTCTAAATACATAAAAGAAATTTATATCAAATAATAAAATATTAGATACACAATATCCATAAATTATTTTTTTCGTTAAAGTAATACATATATAAATGGACAGATAGATCATCACAGTTATTACAAATTTTATGGATAATAGATAATATTCTGCTTAAAAATTAATTATTATTTAATAATATATATTAAAAACATCTAAATATATGGTTTTAAATTTTTTAGGTACTTTTATTTTTTTTATTTTTAAACTCATATTAAAAATAATATAATGTTCCAACTTGATTTATCAATTTGCATTTTAATGCAGAAATATCATTTCTGAAATATTTAACAGTTTTTCGAAAAAGTCAGTAAATATTATAATATAATAACTTTATTTTTAACATAAATTCAGTCGCTTTTTAGGCTTTTCAGTCAATGAGTGTATACAATATTGTTGGAACAGGTTCTTCAACTTAAATTGTAAAATAACCTGTGTCGTTATACATATTACGTTGACAATATAATCAAAAGTGTTCAATTAAGTAAATGAAGTGGTCGATATTGAACCACGCCATTCTTTATTTTTTGTAAAAAAAATATTTTTGCTTGTTAGGAAAAGTTTAAATTTAATGTTTAATCGTTGTGTTATGGAATGTTACAATGTATCCAAAAAATACGACAAAAATACTTTTTATAAATATCTTTTTGTAATGAATTTAGGCTTTTATTTTTTTTCATTGCCGTTTAAATACAAACAAAATAATAAACCCAGAGAGAAATAATGCAGTCTCGATATACTTACTGTGAGGAAGAAAAAGAGTAAGATTCTCAATTAAGAAAACAGAAACAGTGGTCGTTGTTAGTCCTGTTTTATTCTGCAAACAATAAAAGCAGACCCACTGAAAGAAACGGCAATGAAAAGCTAAATATATTACACAAAACTACCCATAAAATATTTTCTCTGCTAAGAATGGCCCTTTAAAATGTTTTGCGCAAGTGATTTTGTCGTTATTGCTGAAGAAAGGCGATTGTTTTTAATCTTATCACGTCGATTGTGGGTTGACGAGTAATCCTAAATAAACATTAAGACGTTTGTAGTATATTTTGGAACATTTTTATATTGACATTGAATCAAAATTAATAACATAAAAAGTATTATAATTTTTGCGAATGTTTTATATGAAAGCATTATTTCCATATTATTTTATTATTAAACAACTGGCAAATACAAAAAAATGTTTTTTTATTAGAAATAATAGAATTATCAGGTGCATTGGTAAAATTTAATGGTATACAACGCAAATACATGAATTCTCCCACCAATATTTACTGTGATGTAATTAAGTAATATTTTACAGCCAATTCGATAGTAATATATTTTGATATATTTCCTGAAAACAATAAGTATTCATAGAATATTTTGCCATTAAATCATGCAATAAAAACCTTTTTTTAATATGAAGCCGGAAAAAATTAATTCGATTATCGAGTATTTGTTGTTTTTTCTTCTTTAATAGAAATTTGATTTTTATTATTTAATAAATAAACAAACAGTGAATGATAAAATAAAACTTCATTTCATTTCATCATAAGTATCAGATCGTATAGTTCAGCCATTCTCATCAATTATAAATGTATTTCTTTAGTAGTGTAGTTATAAATTAAGAAATAAAATCTATCAATACTGATGAAAACATAGACTTTTCTATTTTTCTTACTTAAAATATTCAGGTGACATAAAAATTAATGCTTTAGAAGAATGTTTGGTTTACGGGTAAATAAAAATTATTTAATGAAAATTAACGCTATTTGATTTCTAATCACGATTATGCATATCAGAATATGTATTCTATCGTAAATGAAATATGAAGGTTATCCACACATTTTCACGGCTGAGCAACAGTATCAAAAATTGTAAAAAACGTTCCAAAAATTAATTAGGCACGGAAGTATTTTTTTTTCAGCATGAAGGTACAATAATATTATGTAACATGACAATTTGCTTACAAAGGTTTTCACATGGGAAATGTTTCTCAACTTTATGACTTTTTTTCCACTTTTGCGGTGGGAACACGAACATATTTCAGTAGTTGAATATTTGATTAATTCATGAAATTATATATTTAGCTGGTAAACATAAAATAAAGGAGACCCGCTTTATTGTCCAGCCATAATTCAAAAAACACTTTTTATTTTATTATATATTTATTATTAGTAACTTACGTTTCATTTTTACGCATGTCCAATAAATAACCAAACTAGATCGAAAGAAATCCTCAGCAGAAGTTGCTTAGCGAGATGAAGTTGTCGGTCTTTTATTTTCAAATTTCTTTAATATTTTTAAATGAGATTGGGAAAGGACTACTAGCAAGCTATTTTTTTAAGAAATCGAATTTGGCAAAAATATTTTTTAAATGGTTTAAAAATGAACGGACCCTACTACGATACCACTTGACCTAAATATTATCATACTAAAAATAAAAATAGTACAACACAGTTAATCACGATCAGCTGGCTCGTAAACTGACTATTTCACGCAGGCTACGTCCTTCTTCCGAACTAAGAGTTGAACACGATAAATTCAAGCATCATAATTCCAGACAGCAGGATAGTAAAGCTATCGTACGTTTTAAATTATTTACCTTTTTGAGAAATAAAAAGTTAATTCAGAGCTTACGCCTTTACTACTTTGCAACAAATCAATCAATATGATGCATAATTACATCACTATCAGAAAACAATATGAATTGAATAAAACAAAGAATGATAATTTGTCATTGTATTCATTTCATATCTAAAGTAGGTAAGTAATACTGGTAAAAACGATACAATATCTGATTCTAAACTTTTCTACAATATTAAGTTGTGATATTTAAAATTTGACGTAGTGCTCTAAGCTGTATATTTTTTTGATTCAACCATTCATAGCATGTTGATTAAATTGAGTTTCGTGGTCATTTTTTGCGTATGAAATCGAAACTTTCGGCTGTTATTATTACTCTCGCGTTTGTAATAAAATATTGCTAGTGCCAATTAGACTAATGGAAGAAGACATATAACATTATTATGGTTGGTAATGTCACCATGTTAATTTTCTATGGCGGCAGTGCTATCAAGCATTGACAATAAAATATTCAAATAAAACGTCAAACATATTCGTCGGCGGCACTGAGTACAAATATGAAAATTAATATCAAGGCAATGCTGGTATCGTAGGCAGTAGAAAGGAGCCAAATGAGAAGCAATTAATCACGGCTACGGAGAATTTCCCAGAAATTTCATAAACAAAGGTGTTCTACGGCGAACACCATCAAACGTAGCAATAGGCTGTGGCGTAGCAAAGATGTTTCCCTTATAATTTTGAAATAGCTACAAGCTTCAAATTTATTTTATTTATTAATACTCACCTGCTGGATGCAAAACTTTTGTTGTGATGGTGTATTATGCTACTATTTCTAATGAATATAAAATCTGGTTTAATAAAAAAAGCGCATAATTTTCTTTCTGTTTGATTCTCGTGTAATTAGTGTAAGTGGCAAGCTTATATATCATCCATAACAAATATTAAGCATTACTCACACACTTCTGGGTGACATCATAAACATCATTGAATAAAAAATATCACAGATATAATTGAATCTGAATTGTGACCTTTAAGTGAAAATTTTACCAATATTATCTTATTTATTTTGCTAGCAAATAAATACACCTCAAATAAAATGTTTATTTTGAATATTGGTTTTATTTGGCTTAGAAATAGTTCCTTCAAATTTCGGCCACTAATGTGTATTTAATTTAAATGATTAAAATATTTCAAGCGGCTCATAAAAAAAAAATCACAGCATTTTTGCGTGATTTTTATAGTTTAGTATATTAATTTACTTATAAGTTTCCTGGCACTTTTTACTAATTGTTCGTGTGCTTAGAATATTATGTAATATTGTTAAATAAAAATTCTTCAAAAATATATTTTGGCATTTTAAAATATTAAATGGCATTTAACTTTATGGCTGCCACAGACGAGATGTCTCGTAAAAATTTTCGTACTCAACACGCCAGTTACGAGTTAACTCGTCAATAACTAATTAAATTAACAATTGCAAATTATAGCCGACGAGCTTATTAATTAAGTACTTTTTTCTATGACAGCTAAAAGGTTAGGCATGTATGTTTCGTGGATAAATCACTCAAAAAATACATTACTCACTTTAATATCATTCACTAATATTTTTTTTGGATTGATATTATTAATTCAAATTAAAATTTAAGTGGCAGAGATTTACACAATAATTTTATACATAATTTTGAGTTTTCTATCATTTTGGAATCATGAGATAAATATATAGCGGAGGACTCCACTGTCATGTTACCAATATCGCTACTCCCGCAAACAAAGACGATTGCTCTGAGTCGGTACATGATTGCTTATCAAACTTAATAACCTAGTTGTAATGAACGTTAAATTAACACAGATGGGAGTTGTTACCTTCCGTGGAGTTTTCTAAGCAATGATGCTCTAATTCAAACAATCAGCAAACTATTTGTTTCGAAACTATTCCCATAATAGGAAATTCCTGCATTCCGACAACGTGGCGCTTGTTCTTATTTATAATAAACTTTAATACCTGCGGCCTATTTGCCGTAAATTTTAAGTTAAGCGAACAATTCTAAAATTATTCCTAGGACGCAATTTGCCAAGTATTTTCAATACATTTATAGTACAATATTATTCTTGTTCAACTGGAGGAAATGAAACAGCAACACAAATGATTTGTGTGCATTATTATTATCATTGACTAGAATACTACTTATATTTATTAAATTTTCAGTGTAACTCTTACACAATAAAATGTACAGCAGGTCCAAGCATACGACTTTGCAGCTCTGTAGGGCTATTTTCATGTACATAAGAATCTAGAGACATATTTGGGACAGTCTAAAATATTTTTTTATTAGCTTTTGACAGACTGTACAAAGCAAACGCATTAACTACAGTTATGTTCATTGTTACTTTCAAAGTGTAATATATTTGGTTGCTTTTGCCGATTTATCAAACGTATACGGTGTTGTAATTTATTTATTTATTTTTTTTTTTATTCCATATCCGCTCCCTATGCGGAGCATATGGTCACCACGAAGTTCCTCCATGACTCTCTATCTCCAGCCAGTCTCCTTGCTTCCTCCCAGGTCATCCCAGCGTCCCGCAACTCCGCTGAGTACATCCTGAGAATGGTCATCAGTGGCCTTCCACGACGCCGGTATCCATCCGGTTGGAAGAACAGACAGGCAGGGTTCAGGCTCTCTTGAGGCATCCTTAACACGTGTCCAAGCCAGGACCACCGCCGCTTCTTTATTTTGGACGTAATTAGAGGCTGGTTAGTCCGCTCTCTAATCTCCGTATTCCTGACAAAGTCAGACCATTTCACTCCAAGCATTCGCCGCAGGCATCTGTTTTCGAAACACAGTATACGGTTACTCTGCGCTTTCGTAAGGTGCCATGATTCGCAGCCGTAAAGCAGCACTGTCAAGATACATGCGTTGAACAGGAGGCACTTGGTTCTGACCGAGTACAGCCGTGAATCCCAGACTTTCCGCATTGAGTTAAAGGTTGCTCCAGCTATCCCTAATCGGATCGCGAGCTCTTTACACGGATTGCCATCCCCCGTGATGTGTACCCCCAAGTACCTGAAACCGTCGACTCTTTCGATGTTTTGACCGGCGCTCGTCAAAGGGTAGTGTGGGTCCGGACAGGCACTGTTGCAGAGTACATTGGTTTTACTCGCATTGATTTTAAGACCGATGCGATACGAGTTGCTCTGCAGTTTATCCATTGTATCTTGAATACCCTCGACAGATTTGTCAAATATAACAGCGTCGTCTGCATACTCGAGGTCGCATAGCTTTAGATTGGGGGCAACGGTCACACCTCGGTCAGGTGGAATTGACTTCCTCAGAATGAAGTCGAAGATTATAATGAACAGGAACGGAGCTAAGACGCAGCCCTGTCTGACCCCGGTTGAGACCCCAAACCATTCAGTGGTTATATCACCGATTCTTATGCAGCATTCGCTCCCCTCGTGCAAGCATTTGATGATGGCAACAATCTTGGTTGGGATTCCGTACAATTTTAATATGTTCCATATAGAGGACCGGTGCGGACTATCAAAGGCCTTCTCGTAGTCTACAAAGCAACATGCCAGCGAGCTGTTGTATTCGTTGCTTTGCTGAAGAAGGCACCTAAGATTGTGTATTTGGTCCGCGCAGGATCGGCCAGGTAAGAACCCGGCCTGATTTTCCCTGAGGATATTCATAATTGGAATCCTTATTCTCGCCAATACTATATGTGCCAGAACCTTGCCAGGCACGCTGAGCAGCGTTATGCCACGGTAATTGTCACAGCACAGTGGGTCACCTTTTTTGTGGATTGTGACTACCTCGCCATTAACCCAGTCCCTCGGACAGCGCTCTTGAACCCACACCATACTAAGAAGCTGGTGCAGGGGGTGCAGAAGCGCCTCCAGGCCGTACTTTAGGAGCTCTGGATGTATACCATCCATGCCTGGCGCCTTCCCGTTTTTTAAGCGCCGCACAGCCGAGGAAATCTCAGCATGTGTCGGCGCATAGTCAGGAATGTTTAACGCTCGAGGAATTTCCGTAATTGTGGCTTCATTGGGTATATCAAATGGGTCCGAGGGAGGGGGGCGGTTAAGCACCCCGCAGAAATGATCTCTCCAGATCTTTTTGACACGCTCTACGTTCGATTCTATTGTTCCGCTGGGACTACGGATAGGCCCCGCGGTTGGCATCCGTCTGCCGCAAATTTCACGTGTAATTTTGTAAAGTCTCCTTGTGTCATTCCTACGTGATGCCGCCTCTGCTGCTTCAATTTTCTTGTCCAGGAATCGGCGTTTATCGAGTCGCACAGACTTTTTGACTACCTTATCCTGGAGTTGATAGTTATTCCGACGTTCCTCGACTCGATTTGGGTTTGTTTCACTGTCCCTCAGTGCTTTACGCCGGGCTCTCTCTTCAATATTTTTCCACGTATTGTCAGACATCCACTTTGGCTGGGTACTTTTTCTGACTCCAAGCACCCCATGTGCGGCTGACGCGACTGCATTCTTTATGCTGGTTGTAATTTATGGCATGAGGTAATAAAAACAGTATTTTGCTTTAGTACTTCAAGTTGTTTGATCTGAGCAGTGATGACTATCTTTGCTGACATGGTGTGCGCTTAACCGTTTGACTGTTATAATTTAAGTACTTTTTATGATGTAAACAGTGAAGACTTTGACAGTTGTGTTATACCAACCTACAAAAGCTAATATAAAACGGTGTGACGTATTTTTGATCTTCAAAGAAAGTGTCTAGATCAGCGATACTCAACCTGCGGCCTATTTAGATTTTATGTGAGACTCAAAACAATCATTGTCACTAGATACTTTTACAAACATCTGATATTTTTTGCAAAAAATTACGTAAACGAATAAGTATTTTGGATACATTTGTGTTTTTGTGTACTAACATTTACGTTATGTCACTATATTATGTATGTATGTATAATATGTGGTATATTTACGAATTTATATGCTGTGGGCTATGTAATTTAGCAAAAACTGGCATGCGGCCCATAACAAAAAAGATTGTGTATCGCTGGTCTAGATCCATAAACACATGAGAATGCCCCCAGCTGGTACAGGTAAAAAATACTATTTGTGTGGATTCATTATCTTTTTTTAATCGAATTTTACAAACATAAACCTGAACAAGAGTAAGTCAATGGAATCACATGCTTACTGGTTTTTATACTGTGAAGCTTTTTCCATTGCTCCTTTCATCTTTCATAGCACTGCCATCATGCCAGTTTTACCACTACCAAAGTTAAAATGTAGATACCAAATATTATTTAATTTAGAATTATACATACTAAAAAGTTTATAAATAAAATAAGAGGACTGCTTTCGAAGCATACTGCATACTTTTTTACTTTGTTAAAATGTTTGTTTTTTAACGAATGATACTTTTCAATTCGTTTATTCGGCCACTACGTGCTCGAATCATTAGAAGCTATGAATGCAATCATTTAAATAGTTTTTTCTCGTGTCTATTTTTTAATTTGAGTAATGGTTCTAGCTTTAAATTCAGTTTTTTTAGACAAGACTCTAGATCAGCCATGATAATCTTGCGGCATATTTGGCTTTTATGTGCGGCCTAAAAAATCAATCATTGTTACCAGATGCTTTTCAAACATTTGGTATGGTTTTCTAAACTTTTTATTATTGAATTAAAATATTGTATACACTTTTATTTTTATTTTTAAGTATTTTATGTTTGCTGTCTCTGTACAGCGCTTTGTCTTGTGAAAAAGAAGAGTTCTTTGTTGACATCACTTTATGTTTTAATTATATATAGTACAGACGTAGTGTATATATGTACGTTTTAAAAATAATATTTTACGGCCCACTATGTGATCCAGAGGAAGGTTGATTATGGCTGCACTAGATTATGGAAACACAAAATATGACACACTTTTTTATGGACTTCCATACATATATGATGAAAAAAATTGTGTAATCATTGTATACACCTAACTTTTTCGGTTATAGTAGAACCTTTTCAATTTATAGAAAAACAAAATAAGATTGGCATGATCTTAAAACGGAAAAATATCATTATTTCTATTTTTTTCAGAGAAATAGAATGATTAAGTAATGCATTTTCGGCCATTTTTATTTTGCCAGGATAGGTAATTGTTTTTACCCCAACTTTATTCAATTTCGTAACTCGCCCAATAAAAAGCGGTCAGTTTGCCTAACGAGGGATAAAATTGTTGTCTCTAATCTAAACAAACTCGCAGAAACCTTTCTGATTTATTTTTTGTTGATCGTTGTTTTTCAAACGAAATACATGCATCATAAATTGTATACAGAGATTGAAAAACATCTTATTTTAATGCTGAATTTGTTATTTATATTTTTAGAGTGATTTTGACGTGGTTCACGAAACTGAAATCTACATATTGCAAAAATACTTTAATTTTAAATAAGGCTTTTTTGGTGTGTGCAGTATAATATAAATTAAAATTAAAATGCATTTAACATTTACTGCTAATAACTCAAGTGTCAGGATAAGTTCAGGCCAGGTTGTTTAACATTACTACTAAGATTTATTGAATTTCAATGTTATCAAAGTTACAAAAAAATATAATATGTGCTACATATATTTTACCGCAAATTAACAATTGTCATTTTATGGTTTTCAGTACTGCTGTGAACTATCTGTACCTTCGCGAACATCCTGATGAATAAAGAAAAGCGTGCAACATGAGCATAAAAAGTACAATATTACAACTACGTGTACGTCATATTGTTCAATTTATAAATGGGCTATACACATAGTGCACATCTCTTTGATAGAATTATTCTCAACAAAACAACAAGGGAGTGAGAAAAAGTATAAAGCCTTTTGGGAGGTAATCCCGCCATTTTGCATGCACCTCACGAACGTGGCCATTTACAAAAGCATACATCTCGTTCGAATCACATACATTTATTTCTCTCTTCGTCCACGTGTTTTATTTCGTAAAATCTCTGCCAACTCTTTTCTCTTCAACACTGGCGTGCTTTTTCCGATGATATACGTATTAAATAATTACTTTTACACAACGTAACACTGTACAGAAGACGAAAATATCACGATGTCGGCACGCAAATAGCTTGTATAATTAAAATTATTATCAACTATTCAACCTGTTACATTTTTAAACGCATAATTGTATAGTAATACCTTGAGTTATTATTTTGGTGTCACTCATAAAAGAATTAATAAAATATATCGTTAAGATTAATTATTTACATATATTCAGTTTTGAAAAAAAACGTTTAATTGTTGACAATTTACTTTGAATTTATATCCATTGCTGTTGCATATTGGTTGCTATCGACTGCACTGGTAAACCAGTTGAAAAATTGAATCGTGTAAGAGTCAAGCGACCGATCATGTCATTAATCAATTTCATGGAATAGATTTTTGAAACAATAATTCAGATTAAACTTTTCAAGCGTTACTTGCCAAATCGTTCTGTGCGATAATATCATTGCCAAATTAAATTGTAAGAATTGTGTTTCAATTGAAATGAGGCAGCTTTAGTACTAGTTTTGAGAAAATTCGTTTTTAGATTGTTTATTTTATTACTTTATAATTTTTTTAATTTATTTTTACAGAGAATAATAATAAAGGGCTCGTTATGAGCGAAACTGACCACAGCTTAAAAAAGCGTTAAAAATATATTATTTGTTAACCCAAATCCGCTCTCGAAATGATTTCAACATAAGTTTTTTTACAAGAATTGCTTTTTACTCAGCAGCTCACCCTACTTTTTTTAATAAAGTACGATTAGAAGTATAGGACTAGGACATAACTATTGATTGAGTAATCGCTCTCGCCACGTGCCGCTATTATTTTTTTGTGATTAGAAGGGAGGGAATGGAATTTGTAGGCATCACAAAATCTCTATGCCTTAGAACAGATATCGATAAATCGATTTTAAAATGCTGTTCGCACTGATACTCGAACCTTTGGGATCCGTAACTGAAGTAAAAAACGTAGACCATAACACCACGGATCTAAAAATCTATGTATATATAATATATAGCTTTCAGTTATATCACTTTACTTTGCTAATAAGGGACATATTATGTAACCTTAATTATTTAGTTGTAAAGGTTATCCAATTTACTTTGAATCGTTAAAATAACTTGTATCTCCGAACGATTGGTTTATGGCTGACATGTATAGGTGTATCTTGAAAAGGTTATAGGATATTAGATTGAATTGACACGTGGTTGAACCATATACCTAGTTTCTATTTCTACCACCCTTCGAATCAGAATTCTCAAAATGTTCTCCACGTTTCATCGGACCCTCTTAACTCGATTACTCGCGAACAATTCGTGGTTTCGTTTGGTTGCCTCCTCTCAATTCCAATACACCCCCAATATTGTACTCAATATGTCAGAGTACACGCCATAAACTCGATTGATTATCAATTAAATATTCGTTAATGTTGACCTTTACGGAAAAATCATGCATCTACTCTACTACTCCAGATACTGACATTCGTTTTTTTAACATCCATTATCATTCTCCAAAGAGAGTTAGTTAGAGTAATCAAATTTTGTATGAATACAAAAAAAACATTTGTTTGAAAGACATTATATTGCAGATAAGATTTACCACAAATATATATGCACGAAAAACTTACATACTTATTCAAAATAACGCTTTTAAAAAATTACTCTTTAGTCAAAAGATTGTTAGCTTAATAAACTTTTACACATTTTTTTATACACTGTTTATAAGTATTTTTTGTACTTATTAATAATGCTTATGTTATTTATTGTTAACAAAAAACATCTTATAATAAAAAAATAATATTATTTTTTACCTTCCATAATCATATTAATACGTTTTATAGACTAATTCAGACATTTTAATGAATATCCTTTAAAATTCTGATAATAATGTTTATAAAGAATACCGTATAAAATACAATTTTCAAATGTTATTAACAAACCAGAAATGTTTAAAAATTTACATAAAATTGTCTCAATAATAAGTTTTCATATTTTCAATAACATTATGTTTGCAAAAACTTAATTTTTTGAAGTAGTTTCGTTTCTTTGTATTGATCTATTCGCCTTTCACCCTTATTGCGCGCTGTGCTGTGTAGCAAAAAAAATACTTATTTTATCTACATACGCTAAATAAAATGGTGCTACCACCAACACCTTTTCGTTTCGTAGGTGTGTGAACAAAGCGTCTGCTAAAACTCCACGGTCGTTATATGTTAAATCGCCCCCTTCTATCTGTGTCATTAATATAGTAAAGATAAGAGCTCTACGTCCTTTTTGTGCTGAAAATATATTTACTGCAAGAGGGTATAATATTAATCATTTAACTGGGTGGTAAAGTTTACCTTTCTACATTTTCTTTTGGGATTGCCAAGCTTTAAGTATCTACAGTCTACCACGCTAAAAATACATTTCATTTATATATCGTAACGTATTCATGTTTCCATTCCGATGTCTGATTGACTATGCCAAATTATTTTGTTATTCCAATGTTGTTCTATGTAATGACTCGCTTCATTTAATACGAGTTTATTGTCTAATATTATAGACGGTCTTATTTTTTATTTTTTTTTGATTCATTTCCAAGAAAAAATATTTCGACTGTTAGGTAAATAGTTTTTGTCATTTTTTAAATATTTCAATATATGTTTCGTAATAAAAAGGAAATATCTCATTAATCAATATTAATGATAACTGTTAGCCCACTTATTTAAATCATACATCAAAAATAATTTTAAGCGTAAAACATCAACTTCTTGTACAAAATTTAATATTTTGTTAGTTTTTCATTCGAAAAATATTATACTTTCAAATACCATATACTATTTAAAAGTATTTAGCACAGCACCATTTTTAGTCATATTACAAATCAACATTGTATAATTATGCACTCAGTATTTTAGAAATATACATAACAGTTATTTGAAAAATATTATTAAGTGTGGTTACAATTTAATAATGTTCATGAAAACACAAAAAGTCTATAAAAAAACAATCACAAAGAAATTCGCATGGATCATTCCAAGGATAACTTCTTTATGCTATTATAGTATATAAATAAATATAACACTCGCTTTTTGATAGACAGCCTAGCAGATAACATGACTAAGGTTGGTACAGAGAGTTTTTGGCAGAAGCGTATAACTATGCCTAGCATTTTGCTTTAATAACCATTTTCCATGGGTATATTAAAAAAAACTGAAACTTATATTTAATTGAGTCATATAACATGTACGCGCACGTCGTATATTCGATCGAATTTTGTCATGAAATCAAGATATCATGTACGTACATTGGTTGTTTAATCAAATATATACGAAGATACTAATTATTTTGATGAGGATTAGCTATTAATGGGTTAACCGCGTTAATACATTTTACCGAAATTGATTGAGTTACCTGCCAACGCTTAGTCGTAACCTAACCGTATGAATTTCTAAAGTATACTGTTTTACCTCTATATATTTCATTATAACTAATTCATAAGCTTAATTTAATCGTTGAGTAAGCCTTGAATCAACCGCATATTATACAGTGGATGGAAATTTAGCAATTTAATTTATGAAGGCATATAATTTTCTTACGCTGCGTACTAACCACTGTTAAATTGAACAATATTTTTTAATTCGTAATGCCACAAATAAATCTGAAACAGTGACATTACTATATTATTTTGGTATTAAACGTGTCAGGTGATGAACAATAATATAATGTGTAACATAAGTATTTGTTTTACTTACAATTATATTTTTTTCAATATGACGGAAAATATCTTGTATTAACGCGAAACATATTGAAACAAAAGCACTTCCATAATGAAATAATTTATTTTTTATCATTCTACACAATATATTATAAAATCCTTCCACTAAACTGTTAAAGACAGTGACAAAAACATTGATGTAGTCATAAACAAAAGTTAATAATTATTAATTGTTAATTGTTAATAGGATTAAACTTAACGTGCAAAGCTATAGTTTGTAGAATTATTAACTTTACGCTATTAACTTACGATATCTGCTTGTGAAAATTTTGATATTTTTCTTTTTTAAAAGTTTATGAAAACGGATTAAAATTCGTTTATTATTATTAATAATAATATAACGTCTTACATATTAAAATATTTACAACCTCTCATAACACATAAAATTCGGGGTCGGATTTTCAATATCCGTTGTGTGTTAAGATTATCGCTTAAAATATACCAGCAATCGGTGTAAGCAGGGTTTAAAGGAGAATATAACATTATTAAATAAATTGATATTTCTCTCTTCGTTGAAGACGTGCAATAAATATGAATAATTTTAGATACTTTTCTTTCCTTACTTATTTTACGGTCAATTTATAAATGGTTCTTCCTTCTCAAAGAGCCGGGTAATAAAACAGCTCACACGCACATTTTAAACGAGTGCGCTTTGGTGTTCGGTAATGTATGTATATGGGCTCACTAAATTATTCTGAGAGGTTTTACACAATTTTCTGTATCTTATATCGCGCCACAAAATGATCGGATTGTCTTCTCTTATGGTGGGGGTTCATACTCAGAATGCCATTACGCAACGTTTTTTCATATTATATTTTGGCAGAATGAATATTTTTTTCCTAAAATGATCAACGCGTAAACAACAAACCGAGGAAGGGCTAGGTAGAAAAAGACAATGAAAGTCTCTCGCCAACTTGACGCTGTTCTCTTTTAATTTTAAATGATTGATAGCTCACAATTTTCAAGAATGAATAATGAATTCTTAGCTTTAAGCATGGATTTAATAATTTTAAGTATTGAATAACAAAATTCTATTTTCGACTCTGCCATTCACATTATTGAATTAATCTGAAATGACTATTTTTGTCTTGCAATAAATACATGATACAAGAAGATCAATTTCATATAATATTAACTTTTTGATATGTTTTTAAGAAAACATTAACTACTTTAATGATTTTTTTTTTATTTTCTGTTTTATTTCCTTATTTTTGCTCATCAAAGTCTCTTTTAATTAAAATAATTTCAAATTGTAATGATTTATATTCTTATTGTAGCATTTTTAATTACTATGTCAATACTTCTACCGGTATAACTTATACGGTTTTTTTTTCTTAATTTTCCATATTATATAGATTTAAAAAAGGTGGAAAATACTCATATTTATTTTATTTTAAGTATCCATAAAAAATTGCTTCAGTGAAAAAAAATGTTAAAGTAGGGAAAAATGCTTCAAACACTTTTCACCTGATTATTAATTTGAATTGAGAGAAGAATTTCTGGAAAACAACCGGTATTTTTTTTAAGTAATAACGGCTACGGATAAAATAAAATATAGCGTATTATTTATAGACGACATTATAATAGTACATTCAGCTTTTCTAAAACTGGATAGTTTTAGCATAATTAAAGTTTTGCTCTTACAGCTGCGTTACAGTACACGTTTCTTCAAACCTACGACGTAAACAATCTACATTAAATAATCTCCGTAATAGAGAAGTTCACGTCCACTGTTTCGTTAATTGTTTTAAGCAGCAGAGTGTAGTGGCCGCATATTACCAAAACGGGGCCAAGGGTGAGGCGCCGTCATACCCACCGAATTGGCGTCAGGTGTTGCGATAAATGACGCCCGCAATTCCTTCCTTCCGGTGTTGGACCGCATCCAAAACTTTCCTCTGAAACACGACGTGCTTCAATTCAAACAGTTTTCAAGTAAATAAAAACCTAAATTTCAAATACACCGCTAGAGGTTCGAGACTGTCGAGTCGTTTAAATCTATTCAGATAATATCGCTTAGACAAAAAGAGGGTAAACGAATAAGAATGGAGAACCATAAATACTCATCATAACGATATGTTCACGAAAATTGAACCTTTGCTCTTATCCCAACATATCGTTCGTTCATTTGTTCGTATTCATAGATTATTATCGATTTCCACCGATACCCAATTTCTTTCGTTTGCCCATAAATTTCCCAGAAAAAAATACTCATATATTTCATTACGTGATTTTCTAGAAAATAAGTGAGTATTTATATTGTAAAACGTTTTGGTCCTTCTTTTATACCCTCTTCTCAGTATAATTTTATGAAAATCTAATATTAATCATGCGTGCTTGGAAAACTCTGGTGCTTTAGATGCGTAACACATTGAAAACATACTAAACATCTTAAGTGAAGTGCGTTTTATTTGCCGGATTTTCATCTCGAGTATATAATATTACTAACTTTTGATCGCAGGTCACGCTTCTGTACCTTTATTTGCCTGCTTTTCATCATAACGAACTTTTCAAAAAAGAATTCGTATTGAAATTTAAATGACATTTCTTCGATCTGAAACGGCACAGTCCCTATCCAATAAATTAGAGCACGGATTTAGGGAGTGGTTTACTTTTTTAATATTGAATTTTATTTGAAATACTCACGCTACGGTCTGAATCGCATAATAGGATTTAATAATATATTCCATCATTTCTTACCTCTTGTGTGCTTTTATAGTACTACGTAGAAGTTTTATCCTGCTCAATATCAAATGTTATAAATGTATGCTTTATTATCTCGATATTTTAATATCATTGTCTTTAAAAAAATGACGGATTATTTATTACTTCTCAAAAATATCGGATTTTCGTTAATTTTTTAATGTTTACATATTTTGTTAATTTTA
Source organism: Himalopsyche anomala (assembly GCA_031772345.1). Classification (NCBI taxonomy): domain Eukaryota; kingdom Metazoa; phylum Arthropoda; class Insecta; order Trichoptera; family Rhyacophilidae; genus Himalopsyche; species Himalopsyche anomala. Next base: position 18,109,307 of record CM062821.1, on the reverse strand, counting down.
AGAAAATTTCAATTACATTTCACGTAGATTTCCGACAGATCAGTGACAGATTCAAAGAAAACATTATTGATTCACAAACCATGCGATCAGTGTCAAAACAAACTTTATTTGAATAATTAATTTTCAATTATGTTCTCAAATAATTCTTCAATCACTGTAATTTCGAATAGTACTGTAGGCGTTTCTTCTAAATTGCTATCACCTGGCAGGTAGGTTGAAGTCACCAGATGTTAGGCGACCATAAAGCCCAATGTTAATAACAATGCCTGCCTCGTGTCGAAACCCTTCCATTTATACCCACAAAAAGCTACGACAGAAATATAATATAAATGAAGGTTTCGTAAAATATATTTTTGACGATTCTGGCCGAGTTTGGATAAGTAGGTTGTCATTTCCATTCATCTTATAATAATTAATCGAATTTTATGATCGGAATTAATGGAACCCTTCCCATCAAATTACTCGTCTAAGCCCACAGTGCATTGCTTACGATGTTTGTGACTAATTAATTTATTTTTGGTTCCTTAACAAATACCTTGGCATGTTCATTAAATATGATTATTATGAGTAACTTTTAGATTACTTATCAAATAAATATATGCTTAATTTGAAAACCATATGGATTATTTTTTGTTTCAATTAGATTTTTTACAATTAAGTTTAGGCGATTTTTTCAAGAACTATGTACATGTTAATATTCATAACTGCTTATTTTAGCTTGAAAAAAATATATGTTTTACGTTTAAAATATGTAAATTTGTATGTGTTTCAAACTCCAATTTATTTTCATTAAATGTTTTTTTAGTAATCTGATACTCAAACCGATTTGTAGGAATTTTTTTTGCGTTTTTAAAAGATATCATTAAATATATTTTTTTGATTAATTGTATTAAAATGTTTATTCTCATTACGTAAATATGCCGTTACCTGTTGTTATTGTAAACCTTTGTCCGTAAGTGATGTACGCGTGGTTCAACTTTTTTAAGTAGATAAACAACATTACACAGAATATTTTGTATTATAGCGTGATCTTTATTATGTTTTATTATAAAGCTCCTATTACTTTTCCGTGCCAACTATTTTTTTCTGATAAAGATTTATAAGAAGTTTTTATATTTCTTTCATTATTTAAAAAAAAATTACATTACAGCTAATTTATTGGCTGCATATTTTTCATAGATAATATATACAATTTTCGTATAAGGAGTGTCAAAAATACAACAAACATGCCTTTTTAAAATCCTTTTTTTTATATATTTGGTATTGTAGCTGATATTTTAAAGTTGAAAGATCATACAAGAAAAACTTAATGATATATTTTTTTTAAATCACTTGAGAATTACTCGACTGATTTAGAGAATTGACATCACAAACACCCGCATCTTAGGTCTCAAATAATTTGACATTGACCTTAATGGGAATCGAGCCCAAGCCCGCCTGATAAGTAGAGCAGACCAAGGCGGGTAATTAGTATAATAATAGGAAGCACACAAAACACTTTACTTTACTTGTTGAATATATAACTACTTATTTTAAATTTCCTTGTCTGATTTGAACATATTTCTCTTCATTGAGTTATTTATACATTTCCCTTTATAAAAAATCAAAGTCAACTAAGAAACTAATTTATCCAGTGACTTGCGCAAGACTCTCGTTTCGGCCAGTCATGAAATAAGGGTCGAATGCTTTTTAATAAATTAGGAAACCTTTTTCTTAAATGGTACTTTGGCTTGCATAATGTACAGTCTTACATTGTTGCCTTTTCTTTCGTTATTTACAGCATATATAGGCTTGGTCTAAAGGGCAGACATAATATAGTTATAACGTTATCTTTATATTTATACTTTACCCTAACCAACAACCTTCTTACAAGTGGCGTCTGTTAATTCCAACGCTAATCGACGTCCTTTGTCACGCGTATCTGTCGGAAATTCTGGTTGGATGACTACTGCTTAATGTTTTCCCAACATATTAGTAATCTCTATTATTTTCAGCACTAACTTTGTGTAAAGACAAAAGCTAAATTTCTGCTATTTGAATATTAATCACAAGTATGCATAATCAAATGTTTGCAAAATGTCAAAAGTTGTATTTTTAATTGCTTAAATATATACTAAGCCAACGAAAACCATTTCAGAAGCAATATAATTTTGTTTTGTTAAAGAAAACATGGATATTTTAATTTTGCTTATTAACCAACGGACGTGAATCTTTGACGATTTCAACATTTTGTATATTATAACTTAAAATTAGAACATGACAAATAAAATAACTTGCACTTTTTCTTCTTACTGCTTCATTGTGCCATTTTCAGAAAGGAAAATTTATTGACTGAATATCAAACAGTCTTCGCACAAATAATACGTTTAAAAAATAATTCCCGTGACACGCAGGCAAAATTATTTTTAACACACATGTTAGTTGAATGCGTTTGCTTACCAAATGTATAATTAAAATCTATCACAAATGACATTATTGAAGATGATTGAATATTAATTTATTTGAATATTTGTCGTTCTAAATATTTCTCTTTTTTTATACTCTGTTGGACTCACACTTTCGTTATAGATTCAATTTTAATTCGGATGTAATAATAGAATTATGAAAAAATATTAAAAATTATTATTTTAAAACTTTATGTATTCTTAAATATTATAAACGTCAAATATTTTAAAACAAGACAATTCAGGGAACTTATTGGTGAAGTAAGTTAAGCTTTCATGTGAAAATTACAAAACCGACAACTATTTTCAAAATTATGAAAGGAAAGTGACACTTTATTCAGATTGATTCTGGCCTTAGTTATTTATCGTTATCGGCAAAACATTATTTAGAAGCTTGTTAACTTTGAAAACCATGTGGTTAGACATCGATGGAAAGTTGTAAGTTTGCAAAAAAAACAAGCCATTTGACCCGCTAACGTAGGGGTTGTATTCAATAAAATCTAGAGTCTAGAAAAAAAGTAGTTTAAAACTAAGCCCAGATGCCATTCTGCAACACCCATATGAAGAATCGTAGGAAATCATGAAGATTCAAAAAACGTCCATACATAACATAAAGAGCAGAGACAAGTTTTTCACATTAGGAATAAGATACTCGGAATTTTTCGATGAATTCAGAGATTGTGGGTTGGACTAGGCAGTGCAAGATTATCTCGAAAACATGCCGCAGGAAATCCTCAACCCCGGCTGCTTCCACTTCCGACCGGTGTGGTTCAAGCAATCCGTCCAACACTATATTTTGGTTGTATTTAGCGGAGCTAAACGTTACAGCTGATTCTGGACAAATGACTCGGTTATATGGTCCATATGCAGTGGCGTAGCAATGAGGGATGTTATGTATAAATATAATAAATTTGATTAGAGAATCAATGCAAACATAATTGAATTCACCATGTTCACTTCCGTATTTGTTTTGTTATAAAAGACAGTATTTTTCAACAAATTATATTTTAGTGCAAGACATAAAAAAATATGTACATCACCCTCGGGTCAACCTTGTAAAAATTAATGAAGGAAAAAATTGGGGGGGAGGTGGTGGCAAAATCAAAATGCACCCGGGTGGCAAAACCTCTTGATTTGTCACTGGCCATATGGTTTAGGGAGAAAAAAAAATAACAACATTTCAAATTTGTCCATAGCGCAGAAGTCTTACATGCAACAAAACGTAATAATAATTTAAAGTGTATAATATTATGTTTTAGTTGATTTTTTATTCATGGATTTGTGTTTAAAATATTACTTTCCTTATGCGGAGTGTTTCGCCAGAGCTATTAGCCAAATTGAAGTATTACTCTAAGCTTATATTATATCCTATCTGTATCCATAAAATAGGGTTTGAGCAACTGAAGATCAAGACTTATTCGTTGAAAAACTTGTGTTGGGATCTTTCCATCGGGAGTCAATATCAATTAACAAGCCCTTCACTTGCAACGGTTGATAAAAAAATGATTGATACGATTTATTTGTCGAAACACAAGTTACTTGGTCGTTTGGTCATTGGTCATTGCTTGTCAGTGAAAATTACAATGATACTTTTAAAAACGTTACGTGTTTGCGCTGCGGATGCCTCAAGGAAATCTGAATTCTGCTTTTCTCTTCTACCAACCGGATGCCACAAATGACCATCTATAGCAGGAGTTCTTAATCTTATTGCGGTGACAGGCGCATTTCAGATTTAGGAGAAGATTGACGGGTGCAGGCCGGATTTTTAAAAAACAAGATTTACATATATAGTATTAAAAAGTATTATACATATATGTATTAATATTATTATTGTTCCCTTAACACAGTGATGCACAACCTTTACCTTCTAGCGAGCCGCATAAAACAAATTATCGTGGGTTCAGGCCGCAAAGAAAAACTGATTTAAAGTATGCTCAATTCTTTTTTTATACAGAACATATGTACGTTCCATGTAAAACAGCCTTAAAACCGTGTAAAAAAGATTAAGTGAATTTAGATAAATGAGTAATAGGTTCCATTTTATTATTTTGACCGTGTTATTTCTAAATAATAAGCCTGAAAAAAGGACTGTGAGTACTTGCTTATAAAAATCGTTTCATTATGAAATATTTATGTTTCATTTATATGCAATTCATAAGTTAATGCGTTCTTGGTCTTAATTTTTAACTATTTATTTATAATTTGACATAATATTTGTAAGCCTGTTTCTATGAAGCGATTTATTCTTCTTCGTTGAAGAAAAAGCTAGCTTACATTCATTAAATAAATGTTTTACGTGAAAAAAACATGTTTGAGAAAAAGATTTAAGAGCCGCCACGAAATTCAAAAAGTGGCCGCGGCTTGTGCATCACTGCTTTAACAGCTTTACATGTGTTACATTCATTATATAATTACTAAATTATTTCATATAAATCTGAACATTATATATATATTTACATTCACATTTACAAAAACATAAAAATAACAAAGCACATTTAGTGCTAAAAAAATTTTTTTCTTTTAATCCTATTTGATACTTCAACGCGGCGCACAAAAAGAGTGTTTTTTATCCATGTCCGCTCCCAATTTGGAGCATATAGTCTCCTAATGGAGGTATCTCAGCAGAAGTTTTTTCTACGAGAACTGCTTGTTACTCAGTCGCTCAACCTCACTTTTCTCACTACTCACAAGTGAGTAGTAGAGAGAAAAAGATAAGGCTAGAACAGGACTAGTGGTTGAATAATCGCTATTGCTACACACAGTTATTATAGGATCAAAAGGATGGAGTAGAGGAAATAATATGAATTGACATCACAAACACTCAGTCCTCGATCAAAATTTTAATTGAATCACAGTGAATTCTCAAATTCACTGTGATCTGACCGGGAATCGAACCCAGACATCGTGATTGGTGGAGCAAGCTCTAACCAACTGGGCCACAGCAGGCGTCTTTTTAAAATAATATTCAATTTTTAATTACATGAATAGCTTGGTGGAATTCTATCTGAAATATGAAAAACAATTTTTTTGTGGAAAATTCATACTAATTGATTGCGTTCGATTAACTCACATTTTATATTCCCTATTATCCTATCTCCATGTATTTAGAATCCGTGATATGAATTAATTTATTACTGTTACCCCCTCTGGGACCATACACATCATCCTGATAATAAAGACGACGAGCCTAAAACTTACCATATTGGGCCAGGAACAAGTTGCAGGTGTCTAAGGTGTCGTCAAACCTGGAGATAAGAAATATTGAGGGCATAAAAATATTTTTTTTATTTCAAAGACTTCGTCGTAATCCCCGGAGTGAATACTTGAGAGGCATTATCGTAAAAATATACCTTAGGCTGGATATAAAATAATTCTTTGTGTGAGCGCTACAAGACATATTGGAAATAAACGGCTCAATTCTCCCGCAGTATTTATTTATGTAAAGCATATATTTAAAAATATTTAAATAAACGTTCTTTGAGTTAACCATTGTAATATGCCATATTATTTAATATCTTTAAATATGGAGGATTATATAATACATCGTAGCGTTCAACCAACGTTAAAACAGTTCTATACAGACGTATAAAACGTTTGATCTGTGTCGTCGTCAGTGTAAAAATCAATACTACTCATTACTTATCTTTGATTCTTTTTCTTAATATCAGTTATATTTTGCTTTTGCGAGTGTTATATATTATTATAAAAGAGAATTTTATCAAAAAGTTTACATCAAACCATAGATAAGAGGAAAATTTAAGCTATTTTAATATTGTATAGCTTTAGAAAAATGGAAAACGAAATATCATTAAGTTTCAAAATTAAAATTTTAATATTGCCTTTTTGCTCAGTATTATAAATACATATTATCATAAACAACACTTTATAATTTGAAATGTTAAATCCGTCAACTGTATCGCATGTCAAATTATATTTTTTGATATTTCTGTAAAAATATATAATTTTTACAATTCCTTTTTAAAAATACATAATGGATGCGTATGAAAGTACTGTATGATGGATACATGTTCCTAATTTTCGTAATAATTTCGCCAATTAAATTAGATTAATTTTTTGTTTTATGAAACTTACTAATTACGCACGGATTACATGGCATAGATAATGACTGTTTTAATAATATGGGCCCATTAAAGGTAAAGTGAACCAAGTGGTATTTTAGAGAAAAAAAGTTAGATGCTTTGTAATATTCTACACATCTTAAAGTATCGTAAAAGTGAAGTCAACTCAGTTAAAACTAGGGATTTCGGGAGGAAAGTCTCGGGGTTTTCAAAGTCCCGGGACTCGAGGCGTGATAAAGTCAAAGTCCCGGGACATCCCGGGACTCCAGACTTTTATTTCCTCTTCAATAAAATTATAATTTTAATAAAATTAAATATTTGCATGTATGTATTTATGTATTACATACACTCGGCACCTTTTGAAAGTACGCACTATCTAATAAAAATCGCGTTCCTATAATACAACGCTTAATAATTCCGCCGTCAGGAGTAAATTTATGACCGTAACTTCACAATACAGCGTTTAGACTTTTTATTGTCCTATTGAGACATTGGTATCTTTGTGAAATAGTGTAAAAACATTTGGTATGAACATTTAATTTTAATATTTTGTATTTTGCTTTTGCTACAGTTATATTACAATATATAAATATATGGTATTTGAAACTTCTACGAAATTATAAATCCCAAACATCTGTTTTTCTAACAGATCCCTTTTATATATCCATACTTAATTTTGTTAAAACCCCGGATAAGTGTTACATCCCGACCATGTCGTGTCCGTCTTTCTTGGGGCTCCCCTCTTATACCTGCTTTCATTCAATACACATCAGTCCTTTTGAGGGTTTCTTAAACACGAGAATTGTTTTTTTTCAAAATTAAAATGTACATGTTATTAGCACATTATAAATCACAGTCACAATTCCCGGGACATTTTCCATAAAAGTCCCGAGACTTAAGACAGCAAAAAACCAAAAAAAATCCGGGACTTCTTTCCCGGGACGTCTCGACACAGATCCCTAGTTAAAACACATTACAATAGTGTTGTGTACATAAAATAAAAATATACAATCCACCAAAACACTAAGTAAAGATGTGATTGTACTTAGGAGTCCAAGAAAAGTGTTTTATCATTCTAATAGTTGGCTCTTTTCACCTCTTGAGGTCTCATATATAATATGATAAATATGTGAGAAAAATGTTATGTATACAATTTTTAACAACATCTTCTATATCGAAACAAAATACATGCAGTAAACTCGCGATTATCCGGACTAATAATGGAGAGGGGCTCACGGATATAATTATAACTATTTATGTATATTTAGTTTTTAGATTCTACTATTCATTTCTAAATAAGGTCATTAATTTTTACACGTTTAATACTTATAAGTGTAATTCCTAATTTCTTCCTTTACAATTGTATCCTCGTTATTTTACTTTCCCGGTTGACCGAGACGATCGAATGTGTCTTACTGAATATCCTGCTGCTAGAACCCATTTTGTTTTAGACCAAAATATTCTTTAAATCCGAGATGCGAAACTTGTCCGTGACTTCCACACATTTACTGGGACTTTTTCTGTGCATCATCTCCAACTTTTTTTGTTAAATTATACAGCGAAAAATTTGCCTGTTTTTCAAAACAGTTTTTGTTAATACTAGTAAGATCTCTTCCGATTATAAAACATTAAAAAAATGTTATTATTATTATTATTACATAATTTATATTACACTAAATGACATTAGGTAAGTGTATAAACATGTTATATTAATGTGTTATAATTGTGATGAAATGCTTCAAGTAAATCGCGTACATTTTTAAAAATTGTAAGTTCACTGTAGTACAGCGATTTCCAACCTGAGAGGCGTGGACTATTACAAAAGGAGGAGTGAAGAGTCCAAAATATGTATTTACTCTTTAAAGCGTGTCTTTATTACTATAAGAAATAAAGGATGGGGAGGCGCAAAGATTTTTTTTCTTCAAAGGGAGGCGCAGTAAAATAAAGTTTGGAAACCACCGCTGTGGTAGGTATTGAAAAACTTATTTGTTGTTATTATTTAATCCTAAGTGAAATGTATCAACTCTTTATCTAATGTATTATGTAAATTTAACATTGCATAACACTTAATAAGTTAAATTTAATATTTATTTATCTGTTAATACTTTTAAGGTGTCCATTGAAATACAAACCATTTGCGTTATTTTGAAAGATTTTTCTGTTTAAATAGCAATATAAAATTCGAAAATTTGAGAATTTTAAGCCGAATATTTCATGATTATAGTTAAGTTGGCATTTTCCAGACGTTTTACCGAGAAATATTTATAATCCATTTATTTTTGAGATCGTATTTCACATGTTAAAAAAATCTTTACCATAATTATTTTAAGGATGAAATGTGTAAAATAATATGTCGAAGAAGGTATAAAAACTAAATTTATCATTAAAAAAATAGTCTACGGAATAATTTCTTCGTATTACTTCTTTGACCTGCCAGCAAAGAGAGCCATACATAGGTTTTGTTCGTACATATATTTTTTTTTTATAATGTCTGTTTTACATGGCCTCACATGTATAACTTTCTCACGGATAAATGAAACGAAATTTAATGTAAAGAAGCAAAGTACTCTTATGTGTGCTTTATTTTTATGACTTAAAATAAATCTATTTGATATGTTTACTTTATTTTATAACCTTTATAATATCTATATATTTCCAATTTCTATTTATTTTTGCCTATCAACCTGTGCCTACCAAAAAAAATATTTTAACTGTACCATTGAGAAGATATCATTTTCAATGGGAGATATCATCTTCGAAGAAAAGGAAAAAATGTTAATCTAAAAAAAAACTTAATATAAATATAATTCCAATGAGAAATGATATCGACTGTGGAAAGGAAAAAAGTCCCGGGACTTGTCGGGTTTTTTGCTGTCTTAAGTCTTGGGACTTTTTTGGAAAATGTCCCGCGAATTGTAACTGTGATTAATAATGTGCTAATAACATGTACATTTTAATTTTGAAAAAAACAATTCTTGTGGTTAAGAAACCTTCAAAAGGACTGATGTGTATTGAATGAAAGCAGGTATAAGAGAGGAGCCCCAAGAAAAACGGACATTACATAGTCGGGACGTGACATTTACCCGGGGTTTTAACAAAACTAAGTATTTATGTATAAAAGGGATCTGACAGAAAAACAGATGTTTGGGATTTATAATTTCGTAGAAGTTTCAAATACCATGTGTTTATATATTGTATTATAACTGTAGCAAAAGCAAATTACAAAATATTAAAATTAAATGTTCATACCTGATGTTGTTTGAAGTACATTTTTTTCACTGTTTCGCAAAGGTACCAATGTCTCAATATGGTCTAAAAGCTGTATTGTGAAGTTAGGGTCATAAACTTACTCCTGACGGCGGCTTCATTGATATTTTTTCATTACATATACCGTTATCATCCCTTTTTATAAATAAATAACTGTAAGCATTGCACACATCCATTACATAAGAAAAATAATAATTATTAAACATTCTATTTTAAAAAACGCTATTTTTACTACTGCATACTTTCAAAATGGGCCGAGTGTATGTTATACATAAATACACACGTACATGCAAGTATTTAATTTTAATAAAATTATAATTTTATTGAAGGGAAATAAAAGTCTGGAGTCCCGGGATGTCCCGGGACTTTGACTTTATCACGCCTCGAGTCCCGGGACTTTGAAAACCCGAGACTTCAGAATCTCTAGTGTGTCCGTATACATTCTTTGTAGGCAAGTAGGTTATTCAAATTGATTTTCTCTACAAAAACTAGAAATTCGTTGTTATTTGTCAAAAACTGTGGGCAACAAACACTTGATTACGGACGACGTTATTTTTCCAGGAAAAATGTTCGCCCAAAAAGATTCATGGCGACCTTTGGGATACATATGGCTGGCTTTCGATTCACTATTATCGTTTTGCGTCATATTTCAAAAATGTATTTACACACGCACCATTGACGAAATCGATTTTTTCTCGTCGGTAAAGTCTCCAATATAAAATGGCCGTGTTATTGAATAGAATTCACGCTAAGCTATAACGCGTTCGACTCCCTTTTTCAACGCAATATCCTGAAGCTCGCGATTTATTCCCGTCGCTTTGCGCATATCTGTTTTCTGTGTTTCAATCTTATTCCAATCCTCGTTTTATTTGATCCTCGGATTTGTTTATCTCACCCTCGTTACGATATTTCTTTATATGCTGCGCCTACTGCTTTCTGCTTACCGCCTTCTGCTTACTACTTACTGCCTACAGCGTATGGACATAGACCCTTGTTCATGCTATGCTACCGGATATTTGAAACTCATGAAAATTTGTGAGATCTAGAGAACGCCGGCTAACGTTCTCGTGAAAACAATAATTCACTTATACAAAAACTTTAATTTACTATGCAAGGAAAGCAATATTATTTCCAGCACTAATTTATGTTATTTTCCTAATATGAATGTACTCTGATTATTGCTATATTATATTTTTGGGAGTTTTAAAATTTAATTTTCACCACAACTTATAAAACTTTTTCGTTTGATTCTGTACGTCTACCAACACAAAAAATTATTGAAAAAAAGATAGGAATGTTAATTTATCATTTCCTGTTAATAAAATACTAATGTTACTTGCGTTACAAATTTTATTGATTGAATTGGCATTTACTTGGTAAAACTCCATTGTAATACAGTAAAAAAAAAAAAGAAAAGTGTTTATTTCTAAAAAAAATACCGTGTTACTGTAACAAATTTTCCCTGAACTATGTAGGAAAAATGCGTTTTCTTCAACACATCTTAAGATAATCGATTGTAGACAACATTTCAGTGATTTTTTTAACATCTGAATAATGAAGTACAATAATTTTTGAATATTCAAAATTAACTAATTATGCTTAAATATTAAATCCTCTATAACGAAAATTACTTTTTTATTAAAGAAAATTAAGCCAATGTAAATCTAGATATTTTATTACTCAATGGCTTACAACAACAATGCTACGAAAATTCGCAAGATTATTAAACAGTGTAGGAGTATCATATTAATTCTGCGAAAAAATACTCACAACATGTTAATGACAACAAAGCAACAAATCAAAAATAAAGTATATTTTATCTTTCACGACCTAATTTACATAAAAAAATTACGGCAAATTTAGTGTCATCATGTCAGCCCTTCTGTCCCCGGCCCAAATAAGGAAAAACTATCTTGTGTACCTTTCTTATTTTTGAAGGATTGCATTTTTTCTAAAGGATTTTTGAAAAGTGTTTAAAATTATAACTTTGAAACTGCTAATTCAAATCAAATGAAAATTTACAAGATCATTTTTTATGATATCATTTCCAGTATTTCTCGTTATGCCATATTCTAAATGTTTGCACATGTACCGAGTATTACTTAATTTTTTGCTTGGCGCACACTTTGCAGATTCTACATGGGTATTTTTCTGCTGTCTTAAGTATGAAAATATTTTTAGAAAAGTTTCCTGGCAGGATGTTTTTATCTAAATTTTAAATGCAAAATGAACCCAGTGACTACTCCAAAATTTTGTATTCAAAAGAGCAAATTGACGCATCAAATGCGTTATGACAAAATCGAGTGTTGGATGATAAAATCGGTAACTATTTTTGATGAAATTAATGATTTAATGGTTGTTTTAGAGTGATTTAAGTATCTGCTATTATGTGATTAATGAGTTTTGTCTTAACAATGTTGCTAATTATCACAAAAATGTCTCTATTTGAAAGGATAGTGCATTACGTGATATCACGCTTCCGGGACTAGACGCTCGGCTAGCTCATCACATGAAAATACGGCTCTTGGATTCATCGTGTTACAAAAAAAATCGTATTTTGTACATAAGCATAATCTTAGCAAAAACTTCTACAAAAATTAACAGCTACATAATATTTCTCTCTCCCTACTCGCGAAGATTTATCACTAACGAACCGAACGGAGAAACGAAATCATCAGAAGCTGTATACTTAGTAAAATTTACTACTTGCCATTAAATTTTATGAAGCCGATTATCGTTATTATCATCGTTCCAGATATTTAATTGGAGTTTTCCTTTTATTTTAGGCTTTTAACTAAATGTTAATAAGCTCATTTTTATTTTCAAAGCTCCCGCAACTATGAAGAATGAAATAGCGAGTTTTAATGAACGAATAATTTGTAATAAATGTCAATATAAATTTACAATTAGTTAAATTAACATCGGGCTCGTGCATTTAATACTAACCACTGTCTTTTGACTTTTTGTATAGTTTTTATTTACCATTTTATTGTCACAAGGTGTACATATATAAACTATAAGAAAAGTTGGTACCTGAACAGATGATATTGTTATTTTCTTAATAAATTGTTACCTAACATTTTTATTGAATTTTGAAAATGAACAGCTGCTAAAACTAAAAACCTATCATTTAATTCCAGCTTTATTTATAAATAAAAATACCCATATAAAACTTTTGATACTTATAGATAAAATATAGGTGCCTTTTTAAGTTTTTAATTACTTTTTTGTAGCCAGCAAAGTTTACCGTACTATTGATTTAAGTATCTAAGCACTTTGTTTTGTTTGTGTATTAGATATTTATATTTAGAGAGCGTACTTGCACAAGAGAGTAAAGCTTGTCTTTTTTCTTTTTTTCAGTGGAAGTGATTTTCCTTATCTGGGGCATTCGGCTCTGCATTGTTGTTCGGAAAGCTCCATCGGAATTCAACGAGAGCCGCTTTATATCCATGGCAATATACAACGAGTTTCTACTCTCCGTGTTCCTGAATATTTCAATGTAAGTACTGTATTCCAAGAGAATATTCCAATTTTTAAATTAACCTTTTTTGGTCAGGAAAAATTAAGTAATTTGCATGTCAAACTTATTTTTACGAACGAATGCAACATAGTTTCACAAAAACTATTTTTTTTTTCACAACAGTTAACAATCTAAAATTCTACAGCCTAGAAATATACAAAATAATCGTGTACCTACATAATATAAATTTTTAAAATATCTAAAATGAAATCATCCTTTTTGGTTGACTACGAAATCACTTGTTGCGTGTCTTTTATGACAATAAACCTTTATAAAATCTCATCAACATCTCTTGTATATTTTATATGACTTTTTTATACATACTTGTCCCGTTTAGCAAGACAAGTGAAATTCTACTGCCGACGAATAATCAAATTTATACAAAGTGAATATAAAAGAAATCATTTTACGTACTCTTTTTTTCTACAAAGGAAAAACTATTTTCAATACACCCACCGCCTGCAAACTGAAGAAAAATAAACCGCACAGCTACAAAAAGAAAAATATTTTTAATGAATAATTATTTCCGAATATTTCAAAGGCAATAAATCTCTGACTGTAATATTTGTTTATTCTGATGTAAAATAATAATTCAAGAAGAATTCAAAAATAATTATAATCTATGACATTCAACGATAATTTAAAAAAAAAAGTATATGCCGTGTTCTCTGTTTGGCATAGTATTTTTTTTTTAATTTCAATGGATTTACCCAACACGTACATCCAAATTTATTACAGTGGTTAAGATCATTTTATGTGATCTAAAATATTTCATGATATTTCACTAAAAATCTCGTGGTAAATATAACCTATAAAGGTAAACGGGATAATAAAAAGCAATGACTGTTTAATAGCGCATTTAGCATAGAAAATGAAAATCCATTATGCTTGTTTTGTTTAGCTTGAAACAAACGACCCGACCCGCATGTATATTGTGCAGTGCTTTTATGAAATCATAAAATGAACGACCATTTCTGTATCTGTTTAGTATGTTCTGTCATTGTTTACAAATATAAATTACAGTGCTTAATAAAAATAATAATCGAAGTTTCCACGGTGGAGAACTTTTAAATGTATCACAGACTACATAGTATGCATAGAATCTCTCGGGTGGTACATTAAAAAAATATTGAATTTTTAAGTGGTTTATTAATCTATAGTCAAAACATATAAAGCTATCGTGTAAACTACACACAGTATTGTTTAAGTTTTAACATTTAAAAATACTTACAAACGAAATCTTAAATCGTTTCTTGATTTTATATAACAAAACATATAGAATAGTTTAATTTTGTTTTATTCATATCAATATATTGTAGTATATTTATCAACTGATTCTAGTTGCCAATTTTACCTGTTTTGTTTTTAATTGCTTAAAAAATGTTTGCTTGTTGTTTTATCTATCTACCAATAATGAATATGTTTTTATTTCAAATACATAATTTGCATTGTCGGTTACGGGTTTTGAGCAAAAAAAAAACACAAACGAAAGGTTACGAACCGGGTCACGAAAGACAATATAAATGAGAACGTACAGTATTTTAACGATTCAAAAACAGTTAACGCCAAGTTAAGTTATGCTCCCATAAGTGTTGTGTATGTTGGTTATTTTATGTTAGTTAGTAAAAATTGAATTTCCGCCTAAACAGTAATATAAGTCTTCGGTCATATTTCATTTTTAGCGTTATGTGGTTAAATTTTTCCAACAAGTTTCACCTGGCGATAGATGTTCAATATAGTCCTTTATTACTCAAGTTAAACTAATAGCTTTTCCAAGTATTGCTAAGTTTATAATTAAATTTCCATCCATCGAACTAATTACCAAGTGATTAGCAAATTTAGTAATTTCATATTGAACACGGCGCTCTGCACCGAGTGAAGAAACCGAAATTGAGTATAAATACTAAATTACCACGTACTAACATAACTACAATATTCTTGATAGGTTTATTACGCATTAACTGTACTATTCGACTCGCGTCTATTTCCATTTTATCGTATTAGTCATTCTCCTATAAATCGTCCTTGGGATGAATAATTTATTAGTCTATAAATTTACATCCCACATCTGGTGAATTAGAGATATTTCAAATAAACACAAAAACTCTTTCCCAAAATGAACATTTTCGTTGCATGACAACTTGACAAAATATTAATACATATATTTAACATAATTATTCAAACCGCCTTATTCTCCTGTGTGATTATTTTTAGCACATCTATTTTCCAGCGTTATATTTCATCTTAAATCGGCTTTTATCTACAACATTTCCTTATCCTATTTTAAAATTAAATACATATGTACTTCTTTTCAACACCAGAGGATACATATTTTACTCTAGTCATGTGAGAAGAGCACTGTTTTTACTAGATACGCTGTTTAACAGAACATTTAATTTATCATCTTTAATACTGTATATGGTAGAAAAACCGTTTTGTTAAATATTACATAAATTAAAACCGTATGTCAATTTCCAATTATTATTTTTGCAAATAACGTAATGGCGTGCTCAAAAATATAAATATTATGATTCAAGATGACATCGGTCTTAACATACTTATTAACGTCAAATAATAAAAGACACTTGGTACACCTGATAAATGTTTTCATTAGTAAAAGAAACAGACACAATTCTTTAAATAATAATAGTTTTTTTATATATTTTAATCGATTTATTTAAAATTTCTATAGAGATTTCTATATAGATTATTTGTTAGAATATTTTCTTTTCATTAAATCTTTTTTTATCATATATTATAGTTTTTCATATTAGTCTGACTTGATTAAATTGATTATATTTGTCAAGAAAATTATTTATGTTTACGCCTTATTAGTTATTTATACGAAAACACACGAAATACAAGATTTTTTAAAATTTTAATCCAAAGATTTGTTATACATATTATGTGATAGTTGTAATACCAAACTTTCTGTCTTGACTTGTACTTGTATATTATTGGGTATTATCTAGGTTGTACTTATCGTCACCATACAATAAATTCAAAATTTAAAAATAATTGTATACTACAATGAAAATAATTACGCTCTGCGTACAAAACCACACACGTCACATCCCAAGAAAAAATATGATCGATGCTAAACGGGATGGATAGATAACGTCGCATTTTATCTGAAAAACATGGGATCAAAAAAAAGGTCGGGATGAAAAGTAAAATCTAAATCTAAAAAAATGCTTGGAGTCATGATATTGTATTTAAAAAATCAGAATGTCAACTTCTTTCAATTACTAGTTTGGAACGCCTATGTTTCGCTAGATACGCATTCTTTAAAAGATGTTTGTTTAATAAACAACATTTGCAACGGCAATTGCGCGTGCAAACACATTTTAGGCAAGATAGATCAAAAACCCAAAAGAATACAAATAGCAGGATTTAGCTAGGTTCAAAGAAAGCGCCGGGTAATTTGATTGTCACGCTTTGAGCTGGTTTCAAGAATAAAGAATGAGTATGCATTGAATACACGTTTACATTTCCCGTCAACAAATCGCTTATAGTTTCTTACAATCGGGATATGTTGTAAGCTATTCTTGTACTTATTACAGTTTGAGTAATATCTGTCTAGCCCCTTTTGTCCGGCAAGAAAGATAAACATATTTTGTTTACAAATAAAAACAGCAACATCACCATTTTATATTATGCGTTCTTATCATGGGGAATACTTTGGTTCAATATAGTTGTAAAAAACTATCTACATGTGTCTTTTTATATTCTTCCAAGAAAGTCTAACAGTACTCTATTACAGGATGATTGTATCAGCTTGTATCCTATGCATCAAGTTTAAATTAACTAACATTATGTTAGCAACTATTTTTCTTTCGAGAAATCATATGATAATTAACATATTATTAGATTAAATCGTTTATATGTTATTATAACCTATGTACCATAACAGAAGTATAAAATATTATTGTGGACGATTGTTTATGCACAATAATAAACTTTTTATCCCCTGTCTAAACTGACATTATATATTCCGGTAACAAATGCATATCTAAAATCCAGCTGAGCTTACAGTCGTGCATAGCGAAATCCATTCGGTTGGCAGTTTTCAGGCGCGCAGTTAACCGCAAACAGTCGTGACTAGTTGTGAACATCTGTGTTCTGCCGTTTCGTAGCACTTTCCACGCCACTTCTTAGCCTCTACACTATTCTACTAAAAGTCTAATAATTTAGTATCTCGTCTTCATCCACTAAGGAAACTGTGCTTCAGAAAACCTGAGATATATTTAAAATAGCATTTCATAATCCTAGACAGAAATTATTAATGTGCATTTTTTAGAATTCAGCATCAATGGTAGAAAACCGTGGTTTTCTTTTATCCATTTGTACTCATAGTTCATTAGTATCGACTGATTTGTAACGCTGGTTCCCAAACGGTGATCGACGATTCCTGAGAAGTTTTCGTACTACTTCAGGAGAGTCATCAATTTTGGCATTTTACCAAGATACAATATAATGTCTCAATATTAAAACATATTACGGCAAAAAAAATATGGTTCTCTCAAAGCTATTTCTAGGTTTTGTACCAGAAAATAGTGTTTGATAACCGTGCTTAAAAAATCCAAAAAAATTGATCAAGTATATTTACCATGTCTTGGAAGTGAATTCCCTCGAAGATGAACAAATCTTGTTTACTTTTAAGAAATATTTTTTGTAACGTTTTCCAAAACACTTTACTTGAACATGAACAATTAAATCATAACGAGAAATTCTTCCTGTATAAACTAGGCCTTTTTTAATTGAAAAAAAACTGTTCATAAATTAATCTTTAATATTATTTTATGTTGTGCCCATCTAAACAATTAAGAGGTATGAAAACGTATGGTACATTCTACTTTATAAAAAGACCATCTGAGTTATATTGGCATATTTCATTTATACGACTATTATAATATGATTATTTACATTTATAAATAAACCAACACACCAAAATTGAAATCTAATCACAATTTAACCAAACTAAAAGTAAATTTTAGAATAAACTTTTGACAAATTAATTAGAATGATTTTAATTTAATTTAATGAGTAATTTTTAAAAGAAATTTTGACAAATTATGTCCGAATTTAAATTTTTAAGTCAAATTCTGCCGATAAAAAATATTTTACCACTTATAGACTAAAATGTGGTACTAGAACCTTGAGGAAGAAATCTCAAATCACTGTCCGATCAGAAAATTATTAAAAAAAATACAACGTTACTTTGGAAATAAGATTTTTTTGGTTTTTATAATTTCATAGTTCAAAACAATACAGTTCGTACGCCTATATTTCCTTTCTTGTAGTCGCCCGTTTACCGAAGGGCTACATTTCTCTAACATGTCGCAGATAAAACGACAAAAGGGTATTGTTAAAACAGCCTTACTCTGGCATTCGTTTTTATGAGAGTCCTTTCAAATTATTAAATATGTTTTAAACTGGCATACGTGCAATGAGGTGCCAAAATCACTACACTGTTGAAAAGAATGTACTACTTGTCAATTCTAGAAAATCTCACTCCTATAATAATCGGCAGAAGATAATCACTTTTGAGGTTCTCGCCTTCAATTATTGGTGGGAAAGCTTCACATCAAAAAATAAAACACTTTTTGTACTAATTCCACATTTTTTTCACCGTAACAGTTGATAATACTTTTGATTAGAGTAACAAGACATAATCTTTATTTAAAAAATATGTTGAATTAGTATAAAATTGTTTTTCTTTTCATAAAAAGATTATGTACTTAGTCAATGTGACAAAAGAAGCGAATTGTTGTGAATAATATTGAAATGCGACATTCCTAACTACGCAAGTATTTTTTTCCTATTATTTTATTTATATCGAACCCTTAAAAACAATATTCAATCCATGTCGGTTATTGAATCATTTATATGTCTGGGTATTAAGTGTAGGTAAATAAACAAAGACGACATGTCTCACAAAACACTTTTTGTGCTTGAAAATATACGGTTACAACCATATAAAAATAGTAAATACAAATATATTATGTCTTCACTACACTACCCATGATGGAAGTTTTCTATAGGGACATCATTAATTTTAAATAAAGTTTTTTTTCCCAGTAGACCTGTATAATATAAGGCTCTGGTGGTCTTATCGTTTGCGTCATGTACGATGTACGGTTACAAAATGTATTTTCTCCTTTTCAAAGAATATTAAAACTTTTCAATCTCAATGAACTATAGAAGATGAGGGCTTTTGTAAATTGATGATAATTTATCTTCACATATCGTATATATTACTTCATTATTTATCTACCCGATTGTACTACATACATTCACTATTATCGGTATTATATTGATTGGCATTAAGGAACATATTCAACAATTAATCCTACTATAAATGAGTGATGTACAAAAAATATTTGACGCGTATTTTTTAAACAATTAGTTGTCAGCTATATAGACAAAGTAAGTCACCCGAACAAAATCTAATAAACTCGAGTAGGTACAAAAAGGTGCAGGTTGTTGCCTGCTGTGGCCCAGTTGGTTAGAGCTTGCTCCACCGATCACCCAGGCTTGGGTTCAATTCCTGGTAAGATCACAGTGAATTTGAGAATTATTCAATTCAACGTTGTGATCTAAGACTGGGTGTTTGTGATATCAATTCAAATTATTTCCTCTCCTCCCATCCTCCTGATCCTTTAATAACTGGGTGTAGCAATAGCGATTAGTCAACCACTAGTCATGTTCTTCCCTTAACCTTTTTTCCCTACTACTCACTTTGAAAAAATGAGGTTGAGTGACTGAGTAACAAACGGTTCTCGTAGAAAAAGCTTCTGTTGAGATATCTCCATTAGGAGGCTATATGCTTTACATTGCGAGCAGACATGGATTAAAAAAAAACGTACAAAAATATTTGTAGCACTGTTTTTAAAAGAAAAAGTTTATAAATGTTGTTTTGAGACAAAATTGTCAATTTACAATTACAAATAGTGAATTTAGGATGGCTTTTTCATATACATATTTTCGTTTTTTTATCTTGTGCAATTTGAATAAATAATAACTAAAAAACCCTAACCACAAATTTTGTATGGAATTCTAAACTTCTTTGACACGTAATTTATCTCCGTGTTAAGAAAGGGACCGTTTATAATATTTTATGTAACGCTCTATGATAATATATTCATCAAAGCAAAATATCCACCGTGCTCAGATGTTTTACAGTCGTGCATTTCGGTTCTTAATATACCTTTGGTAAATGACAGTATAAGCTAATAAATTTTAATTATTACACTATTTCAGCGTGCATATATATAATGGTATGTGTGCGTATATGTGTGTGTATGTGGCTCACGATACGTATTTTCCAGTAAACTTAACGTTGCGATAGTCTTCGTTCTACGATCTCTACGTCGTAGATCCACGGACTTAGTGATGTAAGCATTATGCTTCATGATTAAATTCTAATTACGGAAACGGGCTGAACGATCCCAGATGAAGATCTCCGACTATTTATAATGTGGCGTATATTACTGTATAAAAATATATGTTTTTAACCAAACCCTTTATATTTCGCAGGTTATTTCTTCAGTCTCCGGCCAATCCAGACCTGCTTTATATCATCTTCTTCTGCCACACTCAGCTTACTATAACTCTTCTGCTTTGCCTAATATTTGGTAGTAAGGTATGTTTATAACATGCAATATTATTTTTAAACTAATATAAATAATAGCTATATTACTGAGCTGACTACAAACCAGAAAATATCAAACAAAATGCAATAAATAAATGTTCAAGCCCCATTTATTTTATATTGAGATTGTGGTGGATATTAACCTAAGATTGTATTTGAAACCAGTGATTCTTTGATGGTTTGTTCTTTACGTTTCGTCATACATATCTTACGTGTATTATTACGATATTAACAACGATAACATATATCACACCTCTGTATCCTGATTTTTAGATCAGAGATTCAATTTCTCACACGAGTAACCACATTTATTTTTTATTTTCTTGCATAAAAAATAGTTTAGATTATGTGTACAATATATCTGTGATGTTTTTTTTCTGATGGAGTTTATTGGAAGATAAATTTGTTTAATAACTTAATGTAGAGTGATATCCAAAAAAATATAATGTTGTTTTTATTTACATTTGGTGCTACATATTGTTGTATTCCAATTGTTTGCTTTCGTCCATTTAAAATTATTCACAGTTAAACATTATTTTATATCACATCGTAAAGTGGTTTAATTAAAACAGTTAATTTAAGATATTTTCTTTGCGACCAGTCTCGTTCGCAATTATTATTATTGGTTGTGATATTAAAATTAATCACAGTATGAATGGACATAAACAGCCAAGCACATTACAATACTAATCGTAGTCATGACTGTTTATGAAATGATTAGTGACTAACTAATTACTGCTGTTCTTGCAATTACCTTAAATGATTATTTGTCAGGTATGTATTTTATAAAATAATAGATGTTTCACAATAGCCTTATTTTAATAATAATCTTTTTGTTTTTTCCAATATCATAAAATACGATTGAGATAAATATCAACAATAAAGTAGAGAGAAAGGGAGACAAAGAAAAAGAAAAAGTGTTTTTCCAAATTCCATAAATTGGATTAGACCTTTTCGGAAATATCGGACTAAGCGCCTAACTCATCATTGACACTTTCCTTAACATATGGCAACAAGGGGCTTATTATTTAATAATCCACATGCTAAAAAATATAATACATAATTCAGTTCAACGTACATCGAGTTGAGTTTATTTACACCAGGGGTTCCGTACTAGTTTTTGACCAGCAATACGTTTATAATTTTTAAAAAAGTGACAGATGTATTTACTTTTTTCCTTAGTGAAATTTAAATAATTTAGTCAGAAGGCTTTGTAGAATATTTTCGGATGAGTACGTTTATTCATTAAATATGTTTTTTTTTAAATTTCCTGATACCCTAACCATACTTTATTGATATTCTAAATATATACCTAGAAATATGATAAAACTGATATCCATATAAGTTTAATAATGTTTTTTTTTTAAATAAATCCATCGCTTGCTAAAAACGTCAAGATAAAATATACTGCGAAGAACATGTAAATGGCATCAGTGTGATAACAGTAACAGTTCTTCAATCAATTTTTCAAAGTTGTAAAATATCTTGACATCCGAAATCTGAAATCATTTAAATACATACATATGTGACATAATATTTTTTTTATGTATATTGTTCTGTGTTAAAAAGATATCATTAAAATAAGCATTTTTTTATGGAAGATTTCTTCCATTTACCAGATTTCAAATTCGTTTTCTTATCGGTTGTAAATGGTTTTAGCTTTCCATCAATTTGGACGCCCAATACTTTCACTTCAGCGTCTTGCTTGTTTATTTAACATATTTTATGAAAAATGTTCAAAAGAATTTTTTTTTAATCGGACTTATATTTACAAAACTTAAATTGCTTTAAATATTTTCACGGACATGAGCCGTGAGCATGAGCCGAAATTTTCCAGTCCAATAATGCTCGATGCTTAAACTGTTTAACCTATCAGTCATGTCCGTTTTAATGGCAAGGTCCATTAGCCAATCTTCTAATAACTGATATCTTGATTTTTCTATCTTAAAGCCACGGCGTTTAGATAAAGAGGAGATCGGCTTTACAGTTCAATTTCTGCGAGAAAGAGAAAGACATGTCGGCAATAGGCACTAAGCGCTTAATAATTACGTATATACTTACATAAAAATTACATAATCCCTCCCAAACATTTTTTTTTCTTGGATTCGTTCACAAAATATTATTACAATAATAAAAAAATTAACAAAATTAACAATAATTCGTCAGCACAGGGTTTTAAACCCCTGATCTATACCATCAGATTATGTGGGTCTTTGCTCTCTTGACTTTTTTATTCGTGATAGCTTTACGATCAAAAATATTATATTTTTATAGCCTTATTTTACAGTGTATTAAAAACATACTATTTGATTTTTAAAATTGTACGTTTCTCTTCAGATCACTTTTAATTAAATTTAACAACTATGAGAAATAACGATGGTACATATTATTCATATATTTGATGGTATTTCATAGCTTCATTTCTATAATAAATCGAAGCATAGTTCGATTTCAGAATCTTAAGTACATGACCAAAATGTATATATCTTAATCGTAAAACCGTTATTATTTTGCGTTGTGTTGATATAATTATTATTTGATTACGGCTAATATATTCAACAAATATTTTTAAAAAATTACTAGTAATTGGTATAATAGTACATCTGAACACTTATTTTTCAGGCATACTTGGTCTTCAAAGGCCACGGAAAAGGCGATCATGAAAGTTCTAGTATGGTAACGAAGACTCCTGCTGGAAAGTTCATGCCAAAACCAAGATCGGGAGGAAATTCTCAGTATGCCACCAGTACCAATTCATCAGCAGGCCTTAATGAATATACAAAGGTGACGGAGCAAGACATTCAGGTAACTATATCAAAAAGAAAACATATTCAATATTTTACAACAGAAAATTGATTACAGCGTAAATATCACTTTTGCTTTACAATAAATAGTTGGGACGTTTGGGTCATCTTCAAACACAAAATATAATTTTATATAATAGCACCGCTTTTCTTGCGTTTCCTTGTTATTATATTTGTTAATCCAATGAACCATTTTGTTTTATTATGTTATTAGTAATAATATTATACGGATAAGATACATTTTACGATTCAGTCTGAAAATGCGATACAAGAACCAATACAAACGTCGGTTATAATCGAATCTATAATTATAGAATCACAGAGTTTAATTTTAAAAAAAAATCAATTAAATCGGATGTCGAAAATGAATGAATAGAAAAATAGTGTTAGATCCTCAAAATGGCGGACCTAGCACTGGATGTGTTACATTTACAAATTGATGTAAAGCAATGAATTAAAATTAATATTTTGAGTCATTTTCGGAAATTGGCTTGTGGGCCTTGTAGTTTTTTTTCTTTAGTGTAAAAAATACATCTCTGATGAGTAATCCTGAAATCAGCAGTAAATAATTTATATACGTGCAAGCAAGATAGAATATTTTTTTTCTAAAAAATATACTATTGGTTGAAGAATTTTTTGATTCAATGGAATATCCAAACGTTCACTTGCAATTCGATTTTTCAATGGTTTCTGTATCCGAGAGCAACACGACAAAACTATTCCAAGAAAATGAACTCGTAAATTTTTAACATTACATTTTACGAGCATCGGTTGAAATAGTAAACCCAAGGAAATGCTTCTTTTCATTGAAGTTTTCGAAGGTACGAGAGATCGAATGAAATATTTTAATACAAAAATAACTAAACTGTCATTACCTGGTTATTAAAAAAATATGTCATTTTAAAACAACGAATAAATATTTTTTAGCCTAAAATGCAAATACATTTATATGTTACAGAAATATCAATGCAATTTTTTTTACAGAATAAATTGATGCATTTGATTGATCCTTAAAAATATTTTTAATTCATTTAGTATTTGAACATGTAACGTTCAATAGAGTACCGTAGTTAATACGAATTTAATTGTTTTGTCAGTTGTAGATAACTGTGTTACCATGCGTACGTCAATATGTATTTTATTTTATTTTTCAATTATAGGAGGAATTTCGCCGGCTGTACACTCAGCTAGAGAGTCTTAAAGATAAGAACATGCGTTTTGGAAATCGGCACTTGACTGCTAAGATTTGCGCCATGCAGGAAGCAGCCGTTCGGCAGGACTCGCTCGGTGTCAGTCTGAAAGAAGAAGTAGAACCTAACGGCGACAAGAAGAAAGGAAAAGCTGGAGATGGCTCGAAGCTGAACAACATGTTTACTGCTATAGCCGATAAAATAGCATGCTCGGCTATCACTCCTGCGGAAGAATCCAGCAGCAGTGGCAGGGAATACGCACTGGAACCGTACGACTCCACCACTTCCATTACTAAATCTAAACGCCTTAACGTGACTTTCAGTCCCATGAAAAATTGCGACTGCGAAAACGGTGGTATCAAAAGTGATAAAGACAATCTTAATAATAAATCCCAAGCCGTCGCTCCGGAAGACGATGCGAGTAGTAGTAAAAATAAATCGAGACTGAAAAACCATTCCAATACAAATTTAAGTGTACAGAACTCAAACGAGGATAGTGCGAAAGTAAAAGGTTGTGATAAGTGCGCCAGTAAAGTTAGCAGTGTCGACGTGGAGCCCGATTCTGCTGCCGGCGAAAGAGGCGATCAGCGCTCTCTCGATAAGTCGACCGAACCGAGTGATTCCGAATCGACGAGCGCGCTCCCCAAGAGCTCTAGCCCTCCTAATGTAGATAACACTAGCCCTAATAACACTTCCGGAAAATCAACCCGGACTCCCATCAAATCGGGCCACGCCAGGACTCACGCGATCGTTATTAACTTGGATGACAAGAGTCGTTTTACGGAAGAAGTCACCGTATAAATTATATCATAACTATTTTTAATTTAACTAAAAAACAGCGAAATGCGGTGTTACCTATATTATAATAAAGAAACTGTAAACTTAATTAATGAACCATAGCGCGCTCGAATTGACATAGAATAAGTATCAATACAACTTTACTATCAATTTCAATATTCAATATATTATACGTACAATGCATATCAATGTAAGTATTATAGTTTCTTTAAATCTAATAGTGAAAATAATAACCGTGAATATAGATGATGTGTACACACATAATAGATCATTATAATATATTATCTATATTTCTACATTGAGTAGGTACTTGGATATTTTTTTCATTTATCATTTACTTATTTATATTCGATCATTTGATCGATACACTGTCGAAAACATATATAGATAATGATCAATTCGTAATAATATTATACATTTACTCGTATAAACTTTCTTGAACGTATAATATTCCAGCTCACATTTTTTTTGTACTCTTTCAAATTTACCTATATACTACTCAAAACTCCTACCATTCACATTTTGTAAATATTTTATTTGACTCGTTTTGAAATTGACCAAAGAATAAACCAATAATAATAATGTCATTTATTTAAACTAAACAATCTCTCTTGTGTTATGTTAATACTTCCACTCAAAATAAATTTGCGTGCATAGATAGATGTTTATGAAGGATTATTCTACTGACGTATTTATTGACACGACTGATTGTATGGATGAAAAACTACTTGAGAATATAATACCTGACTCCTTTTCAGCCTGACCCTGAACTCATATTAATATTTTAAAAAAGTAGTTCTCGTGTTTCTTTGAAGTATTACATGTTTACAGAAAATGAAAAAAAACTGCGTTGACTTGAATCAATAAATAAAATTAAATATTTAACATTCTTAGCCATCGCTGGGGACGTTGTGCTAAATGTGCTTACCTTTAATTACATTACAATCATTACAACTCTGACACAGCACATAGAGCTGGCTATATGAAAATGCCAGAATGATGCAATCAATAACGGTGTCCTCGGATTAGAAGTTGAAATCCCAAAGGAAAGTTTCGAAACATTGATTATTTAATGGATATTAGAAAAATATTAATATCTATGATGTTCACATACCCAACCCACGCATCTGATCTTTTTAAAATCAAACTCTTAGGAGAGCAATTAACTAACTACTAGTCCTTTCCGATTCCCATATCTGTGTCTTTACTCTCTACAAAAAAAAGCGTTGAGAGTATTAATAACATCCAGTTTGAAAAAAAATAGGCTGTGCGTATGAGGTGAGGCAGACGAAGAATTCATTGACTAGTTGGAATTATTGATGATCATATTATTACCACACTTTATGGAGATAGGTGAAGGATATTGTTGCTGAAACCATTAATCACCTGAATGTCTCTACTCTTAAGAATAATGATGACACAATAAATAATTGCATACGCCAGATGATATCATACTTGAGGTACCAAAATAGTACATACTTATGTCCGAATAAAAAAACAACCTTTGACAAGAAAAAAAGCTGTGAGCTCTCTTCGAGTTAACTAAGAAAACTCTCAGTTAACAGTTACTTACTGATATAGCAACTGATTAGAATGTCTATCATGAAGAAATTAATGCCATCCCAAATAAGAACTTTTTAATCATCATCCCTATTCTCATTTTTAATTATTTTATCTTATGAGATGGTTGATTCTTTATCTCGTTAACAAACGCAATAGAATATTTTGATGATTTTTAGTGAATATACAAAGAGTTCCTAATTTTCTTCTTTAACAACTTTCAATAAAACAGGTAATCATTAAATAACAGACAGTGGAACCTAGATCTACCATTCTCTAGCTGCCTAGTACTGCTGCTTATGGGATCACGGGACATCACTTCATACAGCTGTTCATATGTCATTGATAATCTCAGTCAATTTGGTCAAGCAGTCACCTGCTCTACTTGCTTGTAGTCCCAACACTGGATTCAGCAAACTCAGATAGCTACTGAAGTTCCTGTGTCTAGATCATATGATTGAATAAATTCCTAAGCATCCCAAATACCAAATTTATCTAAACCAAGCTGTCTCCCAACATCAACAACCTCCTCTACTACATTATTAAGTGTTTTATTCTTCACACATTATGGCCATTTTTTTTTCCAAAACGATTTGTTATTTTGGCTGGTCACAAAATCCCATGCCATTTTGGTGAGAGCAAGCATCAAAATAGTATGATAAAACTTTCAAAATGGTTGTGACGCTGCATGGAACAAGAAGGTACCTCTAAACTTAAATCATTTTTTGTGTAAAAAAATTTGCATAAAATCATGGGTTTTTCTATTTAAAAGATAAAAGAGTGGAAAATTATCCAACATTCAAAACTTCGAAAATTCAAAAATTCTTATGATTTCAAAGGCTTACCTTCAAAAAACAAAAATGACAGCTGCAAATATAAAAGTAGCACGAAATACATACATAACTTATACATTTTTTAATATAATACATAATAAGCCTACAGAATTTAATGTTTTGTATGAATCACAAAAAACCTTATTTTTTACTTTTCGTTATGAAAATCTTTATTTATCAATAAATATGTGTATAATACAATATGTACTTACATAATTTATTTAATTTAAAATTAATGGTAATATTGCTTTATCAAAATTACAATATTATAATCACATAATACTCGTTATCGCTCCACTCACCAACTGTACATTTTGATATAAGAAATGTTTGTCTATAAGTTGTTTATTAATGTACATAAATTTATTTATATAAGTATAATATCATAGATCACACAGGTATTCATATATTATATAGAAAAGATTATCTTGTTAAATCTGTACTTAACATGCCTAAGAATATTACCTTTATTAATATTTCATACTTCATGATGGCAAATTTTCCACTGCTGCTGAAATAATAATCCTGCAGTAAATTATTGTTTGATGCATTATTGAAATAGATTTTTAAATCATATTACGTATTAAACTATTTAAAAAAGATATACATGAATTCATTGGCGGACTATTACATATATTTAGAAAGCAGCAGCCTTAGACTTTTGTGTCACTATATTGTTTTATTATCCTTCTTACTAAAGCAAAGTCATTGCAGCTGTACAAATATTGTGCACTGTACCTTGTATGATACATTTATTCAATTTTTTTAAATGTAAAGATTACTTTTCATGAAAAAAATATTTCAAAATTGTTTTTTATTCACTGATTTTTAATACATAAATATTTTGTTGATAATTTTCTTAGTGCTATGGGTCCTACAAATGCATTATCTTTTGCCAATTGAATTATTATCTGTAACTAATTCTAAACAAAATTAAATATGAAGAACCATATAAAAAATGTGATATGGCATTGAGCATAATAATTACCAGGTGTTTACCGAATGTTCGAATAGAGAAGTTATTAAAAAATAAAATAATAAAAAATGATTTCTCTCTCAGTAAAAAAATTGCCATTTTGTATAAAGCTATATTTATTAATATGTACATCTCAAGTTTATTAAGCTTCCATTGTTTAACTGTGCATCAAATAGTTATATAGCATATAATGCTTTAATAGCCTTTATTAAAAATTCATCGCCCCTTAATTTATAATATTTTTATTTTTAACAAAGAATACTTTTTTAATTATATCACACAGGGTTACTAACTCTACTAAAGTATATAACTAGCTAAACAGCGATTCATAAAAAATAAATATTAATATTTATTTACACCTAAGTAGTTTCTTGGAAATATTTTATCAGACCAAATACTATCATAAATTCATTTCATCATTTTGTTTCTATATTATGAAATAAATTGTGTTTGACAATGAATTATTTGTGATTGTTAAATATAATGTTATGTTTCTTTCGTCAAAATATTTATAACATGTAATTTGTTACATATAATTGCAAAAATATTTTCAAAAAACATTGTCGTCAAATAAACATGAATATGAAAAAACTGTTACAACATCTTTTAATCATTCCCATACAAATATTTCCCCATATAGGCTTATTAAATAATGTTCTTGGTGGTCAGAAAAAAATGCTTTGTTATATGAGCGTAGCATATGAAACATTCACTGTTAAAACATAAAAAATATAAACACTAAAAATATTTTGATTTCCAAATTTAAATTGCTTAAGAATATTTTTCTATTATCACGCTTTTTTTAAGATTTCGACTGAATGTGCTTGGTGGAATTTCAATATTAAATTTGAATCACGCCATATCTTTCATTTATGTAAGATATTACCAGAATACAATAAGCAAATTGAAAAAAATGATCACTTTAAAGCATTCTTCATTAATCGCCAAAATATTCAATGATAATGGCAATGGCGTAGCAAGGGGAGTGCGGCAGGGGCGGACCGCTCCGGACGGCAGATTTTTGGAGGCGGCATTTTCAAAAATAAATACAATATTTTTCGAGGAATTATATTTATACATAAAAAATAAACCACCTGTATTCAAAACTCCTAGTTAATAGATATAAATAGTAGAAGTGATTGAAAAACAAAATTAGAAGAAATATTAGGGGCGGCAAATTCAAGAACCGCCCCGGGCGGCAGGACTCCTTCCTACACCACAGGATAATGGTTTCAAATAACAGTGGGGAAAAAAATACATTGAAACCCCGATTTAAGGTTTTTCAAGGGACCATTATAATGCAAGAAATCTTCAAATAATATCAAAAAATAAAAATCTGTAAGATGTTAATGTATTTGCAGTTTGGCACATCCTTTTTAATAAAGAACCCCTCAAACTCGCGTACTTTTAGTTAATTCGTTTTTCTTTCTTGTGGATTTTTTCAACATGTTGAATTTGTATTTTCATTTCCTCAACAAAAGTTCTGATTTTTTCATAGGGGGCATATTAGCTGTGAGTTAAAAAAATTCGTACAAGATTCGAGGCAAGATTGTTTATGAATGAAATGAGAAACATTTCACAAAAACGATATATTTGTGACAGAACGTTAATATTTAGGTGATTGATCGAGGAAATCGGTAAATCGGTAAACGATTAATGTGGAAATATTCGCTATTTGGAAACAGTCTGTCTGAGATAGGTTTCCATTTGACAAGGCAGCAAGCTGCCAGATCTTGACGACAGTATTTCTCCTGGCCTAAAAACAAAATAGTAAATCCGCCATCCAACAACTTTTTTCGGCACTACTTGGTACGTACATTGTATGCGCCTATGCGGTGTCATATGAAGAGGTCTTGCCGCCCGGGGCAGTCCTTGAATTTTCCGCCTCCAATATTTCCTCTATATTTTTTATCACTTCTACAATTTTAACTATGAACTAGTTTTTACTACAGGTGGCTTAATGTTTTCCATGTATGCTTAATGTTTCTCGAAAAATGCCACCCAGGGTGGTCCGCCCCTATCGCACCACCCTTGCTACGCCACTACACCTATACCTGTATACCTGTCTGTCTGCCTATGCCCCTACAACATTTTTTCCTAGAGTATCATGTCAGTTTTCTTGCCAGGTTGTCAATGGACATAACTAGGGGTCTGCGGCTTCTATGTTGGTGGTATCCAGTGGTGGCAATGGTAATAGGCGCGCCCCCTTTTTAACAAACCGTCCAATTTTTTTTCGAAATAATGAAAAAAACCCCTTTCAATGTGAAGCATATGTCCTCCTGATAGAGGTATCTCAACAGAAATTTTTCTACGTTAACTGTATGTTACGCAGTCGCTCAACCTCTCTTTATCAAATCACATAGAATACTTTACATAATAACAACATAAAATAATACAAACATCAAAATAAAATATTATAAAACATACTTTATTTATTATTATTAGAGTATATAAAAATAATTTTAATACTCCATTTATGCACCCCTTAATGGTTTGCGCCCTAGGCGGTTGCCTATTTTGCCTGTATGGTGGCGCTGGCCCTGGTAGTGGAGCTTTATAAAACGAATATAAATTTTGCTTATCTGGACAATATCACCATTGATCATGTTTTCAATATTTATGATCATTATATTGTTGATGTTACTGAACATACTTTTGAAATAGTTTACGTATCCCTATTTTGTATTACATTGAAATACGACATTTTTTCTGAAATAATGTTTAACTTGCAACACTGGTTGATTTGACTTAAAAATAATTGATCTCAAATGTCAATTTTGACATCTTCATGTTTATTATAATTTTGATTGTTTTTAGATTTCGATCATGGTTATAAATATAAGATTTAATACGTAGATTCCAACATATTGCAGTATTATTTAAAATATCATGGAAAGTGTGAAAGCCTCTGTACACGATGTACATACTCAATCTTTACCCACATATCTAAAATCTGAACCTATCACCAATGTTTGTGGATGTTGCCTTGCAGAAGATAATTTACGAAGTATGATTTCGACATATTATTACGAAGGAAAACCTGAAAGCTACTCTGAAATGATTACAGGCTGTTTTTCGCTTGAGGTATGTTGATTTTACCAAAGTCTCATCACATGGAATTGTTGAAAAAATATCTAATAAATCGCTTTATATTTTTATATTGCTGTGCACTGCATTATAGTATACTAATGATTAGGTTACATTAAATGTCATATATTTAATGCAGAAACAAAATGTTAGATATCTAATTAATTTATATTTCAAAGAAAATTTCACCCCAATACAATAAATATACCAGTTGTGTGCCTAACCAAAGCTTTTATGTATATATTTATATATATATATATATATATTTACATATATAGTGACACTGATTAATTTAAGTGCACTTTTCCTCTTTCCAGATGATAACATTTGATGAATGCCATGAGAGTTTCTACTCTATTTGTGAAGCATGTGTTTCTCGGTTGAGGGAGGCATACTTTTTTAAGCGCCAAGTTGAAGCTGCCCAAGATTCGATAAAGAAAAATTTAAGTGAGTTTTCATCTATAAGTACTTAGGCAATAATCATGAAATACTGAAATAACAAACTGTTTATTTCTTCAGTGATGAAATATAAAATGTAACTTATATTCAATCTTTTAATTTTCAGAACTTTTGCAAATAAAAAAAGAATCCTTACAGAGTGATTGCGAGAGAGAAGAATATATTGATCATTTATTTGATGTTGATTTTGATGAGAATCCTGTGAAAGCTGACAGTGATGATGACACAATCATTTCAAAATTAGGAAAAAATGGACTTATAAAAAAGATGTCTTGCAGAAAAAATAAGCGAAAAGCAAAGCATGCATTACAAGTAAAAAAGTTACGTAAAAAGTCTAAAAAATCTCATGATTTATTTGGTGAACTGAATACAGAAATTGTAAATAAAAAGATTAAAATAAAAGTTAACAAAAACCCTGCTGTAGAAAAAGTCACCAAGCCTAAGGAAGAACCTTACATATTAGATAAGGAATCTGTAACTTGTGAAATATGCAATGAAACATTTCCATTACACAGTCATTTAGTGCGTCATATGCCTGTGCACTTTCCTAACCACATCTGTCATATCTGTGCTCGAGTATTTTCGACAAAAATAAAACTGAAAAGTCATATATTTCGACACAAAGAAATTCCACAATCTTGCCATATTTGCAATAAGTCTTATAAAGGATCGGACAACTTAAAAAAACATATGAAAGGTCATTTGGGACCTAATGTTCTTTACAAGTGCCCACACTGCCCAGAGAGATTTACTGTTTATTATCGACGAATGAAACATTTAGTAGATGTCCACAACGACGAAGCAAGAAAATATAAATGCAAACAATGTCCGAAAAGATACTTCCAACAATGCGCTCTTAGCCGGCATATAAGAAGTGTTCACCTTCAAGAGAGATCCTGCATTTGCCATGAATGTGGTGATGCTTTTTTTGATAAATCTGGTCTAACTGAACATATGCTCAAACATACTAAGGTCAAAAACTTTCAGTGCGGCATATGTCACAAATCCTATGGACGCCGTTTCACTTTAAGTGAACATATGAAAATTCATAATAATGATAAAAGATTTGTTTGCCCTGTTTGCGGAAGAGCATTCACTCAAAAATGCACACTGAAAGGACATATGAAAACTCATGAAAAACTACCAAATGCGTGTCAAATAAATGATTTATAAATATTTAAAAAACAAGGGTGTACTTACTGTATAGTGTAAGACATGATTTTTATATTAAAAGAAATACCAAATTGTTATGTTTTATTAATTGGTAGTACAAGATTTACTTTCCACTGGACATAGCATTCAATAGAAATTATGTAAAAATAATGACAAGAATAATATCGAGAATATATAAAGTGTCGTGCCCAACTTTTACTCAATTATTCTTAGAAAATAAAAGACACTGTTTTACTTTTTCTTGCATTCTGGTATCTCTAAGCATAATTCAAGGGCTTAAAGTCAAACAACGTTATCTACAAAATAGTGTTTTTCGTTTTTTTGTTGATTACTACATTTTTCATTCTCGGCTACGCGATAGTCTAACAACACTATATCAATATTTTCTAGTTTCTTAATCACCAGTGAAATTTAACATAAACAATGTAAAGTTGTTCTTTTTTAAAAAAAAATTAAGATAATACAGTGTACAAAAGAAAATCTTTGTGATAAAAATATACATGTTTTTTTGAAGGTTCCAGATGTCAAATCAAGAGTTGTAAACTTTTAATTCTAAAGCTATAATAATTTTTAACCTTTTAAGTGCCGCAAGGTATTAGTATGGTGGTACCCTGTAGGCCGCTAATTTCATAGAATAATAAAACCTAATTAATATATCCTTTTTTTGTATATACATATAATGAAAGTGTATCATAAAGACTTACCAAATAAATACACGCTGTGTTGTTTGACCATGGGAAATTCCCAAATTTAATAATATATAAAACATAATTGCATACTTGAGTTATTTTAAAGTATTAATCACAACGAAATTTCAAAACATGACTAAACTAAAGGAGGATTGCAACGTATCCCAAAATATTATATAGTCTAAAAGCAGTGATGCATTTCCCAACCCTGCATAGCGGCCCGTTTTGGTTGCCCGATGAAGCTCTTTTTGAAATCAATGTTATACTGGTAATATTTATAATTTGTCACTTCAAAGCATTTCACTATCATTCTAAGAGTCGTCTTTGTGTGACAAAATATTTTTTTTTAAATATTAATCTATCTTGGCCTAGTATAATGAGTTTAATGGCACGGAATCATAGAACACATTAACACACTTATGCCAATGATCCGGTTAACAGCCATCATAAGTAGGATGGTAAATTAAAATACCTAAATTTAAATTGGCATGAACAGATAGACTTATGGGATGAAAGGGCCCAGCACGTATTTTTCTGTTGCCCCCTAGCTTATAATATTTTTTCTGGAAAAGAACCTCTTGTAGTGCTATATGTTTCAAGAATATTCAAAAATAATAAACGCTTTAAATCACGATTTTTCACGAAGATCTTGTGACATCCGAAATATTGAGATGTTTGGCCATAGTACTCAACCCATTTTCAATAGAACTGATAGTGTACAGAAAGAGCTACAACATGAGATTATTGATCTGCAGTGTGACACTGGTTTCAAGTAATTGCACTGTCCACATTGAGTTAAATCCAGGGCTTCGAACCGAAAACCGTTATTTTTGCCGGAACCGAACCGATATATATTTTTTTACTTGAACCTAAATGAAAAAAATAGCGGTTCGAAGCCCTGGTTAAATGTGGCTCCAGCTTTTCTTAGTCAAATAGCTAGCTTTTTATGCTAATGTCTTCCGGAGTATGTACGCCAAGGTATCTGAAGCTGTCGATCTTCTTGATGACTTGTCCCGCACTGGTCCTGGAGTCCTATCAGAGTCATGAGAGGTTTGGTTAAAAATCATATTGGTCATACTTGTATTTATTTTCAGACCGATCAACCTGGAGTAGTTCCTAACCAGTGGATAATCTTCTAGATACCCTTTAAAGATTTATCAAATATAAGAGCACCATCGGCATATTCAAAGTCACAGAGCCTCAGTTTGGAAGTAACAACTATACTTCGATCAGGTAAAATTGACCTGCAAAGTATGAAGTCAAAGATAATAATCAACAAGACCGTAACCCTGTCTTATATCACTTCAGTTGTGACTCCAAACAGTCCGAACTATTCGTTTTTTGAGTCACCGATTCTCAAACAGCAAGCACTATTCTCGTGCGGGAACATAATCATGGCCACAATCTTTAACGGGATCTCATATGCCCGGTTTTCTCAACCGAGGTGCACAGCATGTTCCAAGGGAGCTAAAGATAAAATATAAGTTATGGGGAACCCCAGCGGACATTGGGGGCACAGCCAGTCTAGATATAATAAATAAAAATCGCCCGTAATGAATTTTTTATATTAAAAAGGTAGAGTTAAAAAAGCACTGGACTCGCTGACAGACCTAACTTTCCAAAGAAAGGAGCTTAAAAAAGGTCTCACAACTTTGAATATTTATGGAATTTGTCAATTCACAAGATTCAAGGAAGGAGCGCCGGCAGGTGTAACTTTTTTAAGTGATAGAGCTAAAAAAACGTGGGTATGAGTACCATAAGGTTTTTCTTAGTTTTTTTTTTATTTCATTCTTCCAGTGTCTAAAAACTAGGTAGTATGGGTAAGGGGAACACAGAAAAATATGTGACTCATAAGAGAGACACGGGGTCAAAAAGGTTGAGAAACTATGGCATATGCATCTAGTATCCTCCACAACGAAACCCGTTGCAGACTATCAAATCCCTTCTTATACTCGACGAAACAACAAGCAAGAACGCTGTTAAATTTGTTGCTCTGCTGGAGGAAACATCGAAAATTGTGTATTTGGTCCACACACGACCTTTCAGGGAGGAAGCCGACTTAATTTTTTAATGTATCTGCATAATGGGAACTCTTATTCTTACCAAGATCTTAGTTCTACACCTTAGTCAACAGGTGATAGAGAGGGTACACGACGGCGTTTTGACCACATTTCGGAAATTCTGAGTGTTAACCGTCTCCAGCGGTTAATCAACACTCCCAGACTTTTTTAGCTAGCTACACCACTGACCGACTCCACCCGGTGCCTCGCCGTGTGTAGGTAAGTGCGGTCGGAAATATCAGTCACTCGGGATAGATCTATAAATGTAGCCTCTTCGGTTACGTCAAAGGGGTTCTGGGGGTAATTGATTCATTAGCTCGCACAAATGATCTTTTTGACACATCGTTGGACTCTATCGCTCCATTTAGCCCACAAATGGTCCCGGAAGTTGGTCGTCACTTTCCACAGACTTATTACGTAGTTCTAAATAGATTCTTGGTATCATTCCTGAGTGCCGCAGTCTCAGCTGTATTAATTTGTCGATCCAAAAATTAGGACTTGTCGATTCGCGCAGATTTTTTGACAGCCTTGTCCTAATTTCGGTAATCAGTGTGATGATCTTCAAATTTTTCAGATTCAATTTTACTGTCTTTCAGTGCTTTTAGCCTGGCTTACTTTCCAATGTTCTTATACGTAATTTTCAGAGAGAGTTTGGTTACCCCTCCCCTGGAATCCAAGAATATCTTCGGCGGATGATGCACGTTTTATATCGCACCATTCCGTCTCAATGCCATCAGACCCAGAGCTATTTCCTTCTTTTCTGCATTGTGAAATTTCAGATTGATTATATGATTCTGAAGCTTTTTGACGTCGGTCTTCTTCTTTGCAGGTAATTTTACTAAGTGACTTAGCTTTAGGCGAACTTTGTCGACAAGTAGTTTGTGATGGATATAAATATTGGTCATCGTCAGGAGATGTTAATGTGTATTTATTGATTTCTTTATGCGAGAAAATAGTGCCGCCAATAGTAGTTTAATTCATAGTAGTGAATTCAACCAGTCTCTCACCATTGTCGCTTGCTTTACCCGGACCATGCTGTCCCATAACTGAAGACCCGAGTGCCAGACCTGACCCTACTCGCACACTATAATCCCCCATTAATATCACGCAGCTTCTTCGAGGGATCACTCCAACTGCTCCGTGGAGGGACTCGTAGGAGGCATCCTTTAATTGCTTATTGGCGTCTTCAGTGGTGGTAAAAGACACTTAAAGATAATCACTTTACAGCACTGAAAGACAGTCACAGAGCTGTCAGTAGTCGAGAGTCGTAGAGCGAAAGGTGGCTCGTAGAAAACTTTTTGATATCGATTCCCATTTCACGAGGCATTGGGCCGCTTTGTCAGACATTATTATTACCACCCCCTGGCAATGGGACTTCCTGGTGTCTTGTATATCTAGGGTTTTCCCGGTTAATCGGGACTGTCTCCGGTTTTAAATATTATGTCCCGGAATCCCAAACAAACCTTTCGGGATGCCCAAAAGTCCCGGTTTACAAGAAAATACAGGTGTATTTATATTTTCCCCCAAAACACTCTTGAAAAAGTCCAAATCTTGTGAAAAGTATAAAAAAATAAGTGTAACCTATTAATTTAAAAAACCAGCCTACATTAATGCATTGTTTTTTTATCTTTAAATTTGTTTATGTAAAATTTATTTTGTATTATCTTTTTATTGACTTTGACTTGCAAGAAATCTGACAACCCTATGTAGGTACAGTGAAACCTCGATTCTACGTTTTTTAAGGGACTTTAATAAATGAACGAATAATGCGGGAAATCTTCAAATAATACCAAAAAAATGTTTAATTTTCAAAAAACTTATTTATTTATGTAACTAAATGCGATGTTAAACTATTTGA
The DNA here is from genome assembly GCA_031772345.1 of Himalopsyche anomala. NCBI lineage: Eukaryota > Metazoa > Arthropoda > Insecta > Trichoptera > Rhyacophilidae > Himalopsyche > Himalopsyche anomala. The sequence goes on along the minus strand of CM062821.1, from coordinate 18,070,856 downwards.
GCGATAAAAAAATATTCTACATAAACGATCAATCGGGATATTAATTGGGACGGGACGATAATATTATTTAGATGATAGATCGAGGAAATCAGTAAATCGGGGAATGATAAACGTGGAATTATTAAATATTATGACGGGGTCTTGGTCGAGTAAAATGTAAACGATCCATGCAAAAAAACGAAGATAACGAGAACGGTAGATCGGGGTTCCACTGAAAAAAACGCGAAACGAAATGCGAGGCAAAAGTATTTATGAAAAATATTCAACGAAAACTCTCAATCGGGATAATATTCGTGACGGGACCAAAATATTTAAACGACAGATCGAGGAAAACGGTAAATCGGGGAACGATTAATGCGGGATTATTTTACATTGTTCTTATGGGTGTTTGGCCGGGACTATGACAAATAAACGATCCATGCGGGAAAACGGACAAAGCGAGAACGGTAGATCGGGGTTCCACTGTATATCCCACATTTTTAGTGTAGGCACATCAGCTGGCATTGATACACCAACGTGAGAATTTTAGCCATTGGCTGCCCCATTGATAGACCTTACTTACCGTTATTTTACTAGGTACTTTTTTGTTAAATCTGAAATATTCAAATAAATACATTCATAAAACATCATTTATATTATAATATATGGAATAAGAACAAAATCGCGTATGTATACAATAATATGATATTTTAATATAATTATTGTATATTTTAGGAGAGTATTATTCTCAATGGCAAACCATTTACGAAGAAACTTCAAACTTCAATTTACAGATGTCAGAATTGTGCGCGAAATCGAAATTTACGTCAAACTGACAGCGTCTTGACGTTCTGTCACTTTATGGGGCTGTCAATTTTTTCTAATTTTAGTGAAAATAGTGTATTAATTTCACAATGATCATAGGTGTATGACAAGAATTTTTTTAAAACTGCTTCATGGCGAGAAATTGACCTTATGTTTTTCATTTGTTCAGTTATTATCAAAGTATTACGCTACAACATTTTCATATATTATTTATGTTAACTTTATTTTGTAGTGAGAATGTCACGGTTGAAGAGTTTACTAAATTAAGCAGTTTGTAATCAAATCACCATAGAAAGTATGGATCTGTCTCCTGAGGAAGATAATTTTCCCGGGAGACTTTTACATCAGGTAATTAAAAATAAACACTTATTTAAACTGTAAATTAATATCGGATTCGTAATTTGCCTAAAATATATTTAATGCTATTTAGATATTTTAAATATAATTTTTTTTAGTGTATTAACTTGTGCCGGAAGTCACATCTGTAAGGTTTGTTTTCAAAGTAAAATCCTATAAAAATATGATTATTCTTAATTTGTATTGACTACATTTAGTAATTTTATATATATAATAGGAGTAATACAGCCTACACAAAACTGTTTCTCTTGTTTATTGCTTTCTTTAAAAAAATAAATCCCCCCCCCCCCCACTAAACCTGCAAACAAATTCTTATGTGTAAGCTTGTACAAATAAGACAAGTATGAAATCACTAATAAACAGATAAAATGAAAAATTTAATATACTATCTCTAAAAAAATCAAAGAAATTCTTATACTCATCTACAATGTGTGACCTTCACAAATGGCGTAAAACATCGTTAGTGTCTACCTGTTTCAATATTCTTCCTCCTTACAATAATTGTATTACTCAGGCAGCACTTTGGGATAATGCAGAACTAGCAGAAGATCTGGTAGGCGGAGAGAGTGGGCTTGTGGATGCGCCCGATAGCTGGGGGCGAACCGCTTTACATGCTGCTGCTGCATGTGAAAAATCTCGCTGCTTGTCAGTTTTACTTCAAGCAGGTGCAGATCCCAATAAAGCTTGTGGCCCAAGAGACAATTGCAAGGTATACACCAATATCTTTTTTAGAATATATAAAATTCATTATTTAGCATAGAATACACTTAAAATTGATTAAGGAAATACAGTTCCATTCAGAGTTAAACACTTCTTTAACACCTGCATTGCATACATCTTTTTACAAAGAAACAGTATATAGTCAATAATTCAATAAAATAAATCTTACCAATATTGTGTAACAAATAATGTCAGCAGACTTTCAATAATATTTTAGTGTCATGCTCCTTATAAGTCCAAATGAATATAAGCATAACACTTCCTGAACTCTTAAATGCCACTATAACTACAATATTAAAAAATATTCAAATACAATACTCTACTGCTGTAAATGATGTTAGTCAAATATCCTGTGTGGTTATAGACACCACTACACATAGCAGCTGAGAGAGGATATGTGGAGAATGTCAAAGAACTTCTTGCTTCAGGGGCGTTTTTATCTGTAAAAGATGCTGCTGGACATACATCACTTCTCTTAGCAGAATTAGGCGGGCACACTACAGCTGCAAGATTGCTCAAAGATGCACAAGGTAAAATGATCAAAATTTAACTAAATACGTAGCATATAGTAAATTTGAAAAAAATCCTTTTTCGGGGAAAGTTGTAACAAAAAATAATTATGTACATATATTTCTTGGATATAAATAAATTAATAGGTTTGTATGCCCTATTTAAACGATGGATATATAACTTTAATCATACTAGATACTTTTTCATGATGGTCTAGTGACTTTGAGGTGTAAATTTTCATTTTGATTATAATTATTAGAATAATCATAACATATGTTTATTCATTATTTTAAATTTCGTTCTGCTACCAGATAAAGCAATATAAATAAAAAAAATATATTCCGCTGATTTTGTTACTAATTGTGATGTTTCTCTTCTTTGAAAAACATCTTCAGACTGACTATCATAAAATTATTTATTCATATAGTAAACATTGATTACATAATATATAAAATATATTATATTCTTAAATTATTAATTACAAAATATAGGTTAGGGTTTTTTTTCTACTAATTACAAATTAGTTATGTGTATTGAATTTATTGTAGGTAATAATTACTTTCAAATTCCTTACTGATGATAACAGAGATGTGAAGAGTGCAATATATAAACGGCCTAGTAAACTAGCGAGTCTACATGAATGTGATTTTTATGCTATTATTTTATTGCATTTAAATCACAATATTTACGTGAAATATTTCTAGTCTACATTAATTTATTGTAAATACATTTCTATAAAATATTTGATTGAATCATAAACCCAAGGATGATTTAGTTTATGTCAAAGTAATCTACTTTCCGAAGAATAATGAATATTTTTATTTTAATGTTGAGTCACTTGAATTCAGAAAATTCTATTTCCTCGCAATAGTGAAGGATTGCAAAACTAGCCGTACTCTGACTAAAAATCCAGTTACCTTTCACATAGTTCACCTACTATAAATATTTATATGAAACCCATATAAAAACTTGATAAATTACAAATGTTTGTGAGGATCTCATTTCGTAGAAGTGTCTGAATTTTTCATATTGTATTCATATATGCTAAAAAAAATACCGAAAACATAACACCCGCAATTTAAGATGTAAAAAATATAATAAATAAATTATTTGTTTGATTTCATAACTATTTAAAATAAAATTGAGCTACAATAGCTATTTAAAAGTCTTTGAAACAGCCGCTTTTACGCACCGCACGCATTCATTATTGATCACATTTTAAGGGTGGGTGCGTGTGAAAAAACCTATGACAGAATGACGTATTCGCCCTATTTCCGACTTGTTGACTAGCCGCTTTTTCCTCGTTGCTTAACGTTTTTATTCCAAACCAATACGATAGAACATTTTCGGGTTTGACATTTCCGCAGAAAATATCTTCATTTATATTATGGACACCTACACCATTGTACAATGTACAGCAACAGCTGGCGCGAGTAGCTGTCAAATTTCTGTGGATGTCGGTCTCGGATTTTAGGCTTCACCTACAAAAAACCTTCCGCGATTCACTATTATTCTGTTTATTATTAACATTGGATCATAAAATAAAAGTTATTACGTTTGTTCAATAAAATCATCGAATTACCATAATTTCGCTTAGTTATACAAATAAGTTTAAGTGATATTTCTTTCCGTTTTCGTTTAGTTTTTAGAAGGAATTTTCAAAAACAAATAGTTTATATAAGTGTACCGTATCAATTTATGATAAATTTACCATATTCTTCGATATTTTTTTCTGTTTGCTTTGAATTTATATACAAATAGCATGTTGCATAGTCTAATATTTAAAGCTTATAGTGAAAGAGATGAACCGCGATCCTGGTTTTAAAAATATATCCCGATTAGCATACACTGCTGCCGCAAAACCTTTCCTCACATACATATGTACTTAGTGAATTAAGTGTAATCGCTGATGAATACTGAACATTTTTTTTACATTGTAAAGAACATTTAATTGTCAATACTATAACATATATATAATAGAAATATTAAGTGAATGCAATGAAAGAAATATATTACCGTAGATCCGGTATTCTCGAATCTGCTTAATGGGATATTTTATAATATATGATATTGCACAGTTACTTACGTATTTTTTAAAATATGGTGATTAATAAATGGGCTTATAAGTAATAATTTAATTAGTAAAAATATCAGTTTGTTTCTATTTTACTGATCGGACCCAATAAATACGCGTAAGTATTTCGTCAGCTAAATTTCAAACTAACGGTGCATTTTTTCGTAGCAATATTAAATAAATCCTATTTACATTGCAAAGTTGAAAAATGTTAATTCCTCAGAGAAGTGCTGCTTTACTAACAGGTTAACCTACGAAAAGATACCTTATAAATGAAGGGGGAGATATTTAACCACAGTCACAAGTAAAAGGGACTTTGCCACAGTGCATATTCGGAAGAATTATCGAAAAATACATTCGTAATAGAATCGCATAATATTCGTGTTGGGAAATTGTACGCCATAATGGTTATATTTGAAAAGTGATATTATTTAAATTACGGAAAGAGTTGTACTTAAAAGGGGTATTACATTGTATATGATTCTTCATTTGGACGAATTCGAAATTGGAAGAGCATATCCCTAGAAAATTGATTTGAAAAGATTTGAAAAAATATCTAGAAAAATAGCACCTACGGTCAAATAATTATTCTCTTTGTCCACTCATAAAAATTATAAAAACCTACGAAGAAAGCTTATAAAACTAATTTTATTGTAATTGAAAATAATTACTATGTGCCATTTAAATAACATTATAATCGTCAATACATTAAATAGGCGTGCCAACAAACAAAAAAATACAATAGCGTTTTTCATAAAAGAACATAAATGATCGACTGTAATTGACGTGTTTATGAAGTATTTCACGTATACGCATTTTTTTTAACGTTTAATCATTTCAACAGTTTTTATGAAAACCGGTTGTTAACCAGTTGCTTATCTTCTATTTCTCGAAGATGGTACTAGTAGTTAGTAAATCGCTCTCATTACGCCTATTTTTGAAGGATCATATCGGTGGAAGGTAGGTATCCTGGGGTCCCGACCAATTTTACTATCCCAAAATCCTGGGATGGTGTTAGTACTAATTCCGGGATTTCTGGATTCACTACAGCACGTAAAAAATCGCAAGTACATAGAGATTTAAAAAAAAACTCTCAAGCTTTTGAATAATTGTGGAATCCGTCAATTCGTAACATCCTGTTGAGAATTATTTTGGATTCCCTCAATTCATCATTTTTTTCTTCAGAATCCCGGGATCCCGAAATAATTGTGAATCCCGAAATCCCGGGATCAAAAAAAGGTCCGGTATTAGATGCCTTTTTGCGAGATAATGTTAAAATCACAGGCATTCATACCATTATATACAAATCCATAAATAAATTAGAACATCAATTTATGAAAGTGTCCGTACCGGGATCGACCCCGTGGACACCCAACCTTCTTCTCATGATATTTGACTGCTCCGCTTCATGAGTGCCGTATGCATATTGCAGTGCAAGGTGTTTGATACTTTCCCTAAAATTGCACCATCAGTCTTTGGGTTTTTTTATTTGCTCAAATTCATAAATCTTTGAAAAATGCTTTTAGAAATCTTTATTGATTCAACAAGAGTGCACGTTATACGTCATTTTAAGTAACTTAAATATATATGTATAATAGTATATTTTAGCCCTCAATCGGCAGTGATAGTGAAGATAAAAGAACCCCAGAAACCTACATGATTTATGATTTATAACTGGAATACAGTACAACAATGGCAGTTCAAAAAAATTGTTGGTCAATTTGCAGGGCTTCATTTTCATTTAAATAAATATATATGGCAAGAAAAGATCGTTAAGAGAATTTTGACATTGAAGATCTACCAAGGGCAGTTGAACATAAAATGATTGATAGTGAAAATATTTAGGTTGTCATTAAACCAAGAAAAAAATCGGAAATGTGAATGAAAGCTCAAAATGCATTCGATAATAGTTCAAACACATTTTTTGAAACTGAAAATTCTGTGAACCCGGAAATAGCGCTCATTGCTTCTCAACGTGCTATTTTTCCAAAACGTACATTTAAAAAAATGGCATCTGTAAAATGGTTGTGAAAAAAGATGAAGAGTATATAATGGCTTAGAAATTGTATATACGGTCTATCCTCTCTTTATGCGGTAAATGCGTTCCACGATACCATACAACTTGGTGACATCCATACAAAAAGTGGGGACACGTTCCATGAATTTCAAAATCCGCATAACTTTGAAATAGCGTAGAAAAATATACCCAGAATCGCATAAAAAAGTTTGGTTTTTTCGATGATTAATTGTTTATGCTGTTTTTTATACCCAAAAATACAATTTTCAAGCTCTCGCTGAAACTTAAATGCGCGTTCAGAATTTGAATCATTTAGAATAAAATGATTTTCTAATTTACTGAACATTTTGAGATCTTATTTTCGCAGTGAGGGGATTGGATTTTTTTCCATTTCGTCATCGTTTTCTGGTTCGTTGTCAATAGTTAAAGTTAAATTAATGACACCGTCGTCACATAGAATCCATAGGTAATTCGTCGATATAATTTTCGCTAAAGGTATCAAACCTTTCTCCGCCAAGTTCATGTGCTAAAGTAATAATTTCATCTGATATCGCCGATGTTTCAATGGTTTCATCGACTGTAACACAGCCAGCCCACTGCTTTCCAGCATGAATTAAAAGTACTTTGTTTTTAAATTTCCATTTCCAATTAACCGCATAACTTCTAAATCGCTTAAAAAGGGGATGGACTGTTTTTACATTGTTGACACATTACAAATTAATGACATTTACAAAATATTGACATAGTAAATATGTCACTTTAAATCGCATAAGATAAACTGAACGAGAATTTGAAATCAATTCGACATCAATTCGATTAAAAATACTCATGTGCAAGGTCTTAAATGTATATTGAAAAAATCTAAATACAGATCCACCTGATCGCTAGAGTAAAGCTTTCACCACCATCATATCCAGAGGTGGGCTGGAGGGGGCTCACGGGAGCCCCTTTTTATTTTTTTTTAAGACCGGCGAGTCCCCTTATTAATTTAAAACAAAACAATATTTTCAGATCAAATTTGTATATAACTGCACAGTAGTACATTTTTAGCCATTTGGATTGATAAGTTTACGGTAAATTGCATATTGTTACATATTATAGGTTTATTAAGTAAAAATCGATTGCTTATTTGAGTATTGCATATCGACTGTGGAAAAGAAAAAGGACGTAACCCAATTTTTTTCGATAATCACAATGTATCCAACTTGATACACGTTATATCAAAAGGATGTAAGCAAATGCCAAATAAGTATCTAAATGTAGCTTTTAAGTTTGAAAAAAGATAGGCTTGTGAAAAATGAAACTAAGAAAAATGTCTGAAAAAAAGATTTTTCCTAGACAATTTCTTAAATTAATATTAGATTATGTCAATCTAACGCCAGTTAAGAAGTCTCCGTATACTTCGAGGTTGTGTTTATTTCATAATTTGCTTATGGCCGAAAATCATCAAAACACGTTTTTTGTGCCTCCTGTAAAATTTGCTATTTGTGGGTTGCGTCCTTTTTCCTTTCCATTGTTGATATAATTCCATAGGAGTGAAAAAAAATTCAATCTATCCCCCAGAACACCGAGAATTGATTTGAAATTAAGCGAGCCCCTTGTATTGTATTATAACGTATTGGCAGCCCAAATATAAAAGATATTGTACATATATCATAACTTAACTTTTGTTTCATATAAACTGATTATTTGAAAAACATTCTATTTATGTATCTGATTGAAATAAATTATTTTGCTTTGGAGCTACTTCATTAAAACATTTCATATAATTATTGTAGTTAAAAAACGTCGACCTCCAATTGAAATAACTGTTATTAAAATAAAACATCCATTTTATTTCAAAATTCTACGCCAAGATCACGCAATAGATAATGCGATAATAATTATTGATTTAAAAATCTATATGACTCGGCATTTCAATAATTATTTACGTAAATGTGCATTTAAGTCAATATTGAAGACTATTTTTATTGCGCTAAGAATTTATGGAAACGACTTAAAACTAGTTTTACGAATGGTTCTTGCTACTAGGAAGTTATGTAACGCCATCTTTTATATAACATCCACCGATAAGTGACCTTCTGTGTTTTATTAACTCTTCAAAAATTTATCGAAATCGTGTGTTATATAAAAACAACTTACAGAACTGTAAATTAGTCAAAAATGTGCTTTGAGACATACACATATTGAAATCTTTTGTTCGTTAATGATTCGGAGATAATATAATAATATTATGTCCAAATACATATGTATATACAAGAGCCTCGTATATTACGGTACATCTACAACACGGCTGATGAAAAGTGACATATTTTTGTATTACGCTGTTTTAGAAAAAAAACGCCAAATAAAAATATTGCATGTATGATTTGAACTCCTTCTGAATCATCATTATGTTTATAGAAAATGATCATATGATAGAAAGGAGCTCAACACTCAAAAGGAAATTACAAAAGTGCTTCACCCCACAATGAAATTATGTAAGGATTTACTCGCTAAGTGTAGGCAATCGCTGATTACGTAGTTTTAAAGATTAAAACCCAAAATAATGAAGAGTTTTGCCGATAATGAAAACATACAACCGATCCTGAAATTAAATATTGCGAGTGAGAGTGATGAAGTTTATTTTAAATACGTGTTTTTGTATGTTCTGTATTGTTTATTGAAATAAAAAGATGTAATTAAACATTGATTAGTTTTTGGAACGCACTCCGTAATTTTGGATGAACTTCAAACCTCGTATACCTCGAATTCGTATTAAACGTATTAGTAATTACGCAAACCATGTTATACGAGGCCCAAGTGTGAGCATAAATATTATATTTATATAGACACATTACTCCACAAATAGTGGGTAACAACAACAGCCAACGACCCACGTAAAATACACACAATATTATTTGTCCGATAAAATATCTGTTTCACAATTTCGTCCCACATTAAGACGTTATTAGTACGCTTGCACTTAATCGGCGAACTGTAAGTTCATACCTCACTTTAAATGAAACATCTTTGCGATTATTTTCTCAGTTTGCTTATTTTTCAATAAAACCACTCCCATGTCCGAAAGAGTAAATATATAATATATAACCGACAAAGAAAAACCGATCAATCTTTTAAAGCTAATTTATATTTATATATATAAAATTAAAAATGAAAGACCAAAACCAGCTTAGCGCAGCAATAGGCATTTTAAAAGAAAAATACTAGGTCCGGTACTTTAATACATTCATAGAAAATTAAATTTAAACTGTATTTGAATAACATACATCTAAGCCATGTGGACAATTCCCAACACTCAAGTTGGTTCCGGCCCTGATCAAAATTCATGGAAGGGGAAAAAATGCGGCGTGAATGAAAAAATATTTCGTCCAGCGCCATTGGTTGAAGAAAATATTTAAAGTTACGTGCATTTTCAAGAAAATCATTTGTGTTTTCGGCAGCATATAATTTGTTTTAGGTTTTTTCGAGAATGAAATAAAATATATCAAAAATTCATACGATTATAATAGACGAAAATTTAAAAAAATCTTTACGATTATCGTTATTCATATATACCATTGTCATTATTGAATATCTCTTAGTTTAAGTACAAGGCCAACCTTTATAGAAATTATTATTTCGTTAATTTAAAAAAAAAATGTAGAGGTTTTAAGTTGTGCAACTTGTTTCAATTCGTTTATTTTATTTTATAACTTGGTCCGGTCTTTGTCAAGACAAAATGATAAAAGTTTGCCCATGTCTGCATCTAAGCTATAATTGTTGTTGTTTGGTAACAATTTAATTATTTTCAATTGTATTTCGTACTAGTAAATGTGAGATCATATTATTCGATAGCCATCTCAAAAACATTGAACTTCAAGTTACCTAGTTGTATTGAAGTGGAGACATGAAATTAGTATTGTTTAATAGTTATTAAATCAATTTACTAACAATTAAACCTATAAATCAAAGTACATATGTATCAAGCAATAAGAAATGTATACATCCTCGTAGAAGTCAATGATACATAAAGTCTGTTTAGATTAAACATGTACATTGTCAAAAAAAAATATGCGTAGTTTTTTATTAGTAGCATAAAAATACTATTAATTAGGAATATGTAATGAAATAAAATATAAAATTAACTGTAAAAATGATGTTTTTTTAAACCCGTGTTATGTGTCAATTAAATATTGCAAAATCATAGAGCATACACAGCGTGTAAAATGTCACACATGAACGTTGTATACGTTATGACCAGGGTATCCAATCCCGGGATTGGGATTAGCTCACCGAGAAATTTGAAATCTTCAATTTGATATACTTTTTCAACGGATTGTTCCAAAACTCCTTTTTTTTTTAGCTCACCGAAGATTTTGAAATCCTCAATTTGGTATACTTTTTCCCCGGATTGTCTCAAAACTCGTTTTTCTTTTTTTTTAGCTCACCGAGAAATTATAAATTCTGAATTCGCTATACTATTCCACCAGATTTTTTTTAGCTCTTGCAATTCCAAAATCGTATCAATTTTCGAGATTTGCTAAAAATTTCTCAATCCCGAAATTCCGGGATCGCGACCGTGTCAATCCCGGGATTTCGGAATTAAAAAATCGAACGGGATACCGGAATTACGGGATTGGATGCCCTAGTTATGACCTCGATATGTGTAATTATTTATTTTTAATTATCACAGATTTACATTAGAGATGCAGATTCACGTGCACATTTGCATCGCCTGAATTGCCGCGTGTTATGATAATTTGTTTTTTATGTCTACCTGTCACATTAGTTACTTATCAGGTTAACTTTGTTCCGCGTATGGTTAATGTCAATTATGTACACTATACAGCAAGCGTCGGCAACTAGCGGCTCGCGAGGCGTTGTGATGCGGCCCGCGCAGGGCCGGCGCCACCATACAGGCGAAATAGGCAACCGCCTAGGGCGTAAATCATAAGGGGGCGCATAAATTGGGTACTAAAATTGTTTTTTATAGTCCAACATGTTGAGTTTTATTGAAATTAACAGACAATCACCTACAATAACAATTAATATAAGAACATTATTGGACATACATTGAAGCGTTTTTGACTAGATTAGTGTAGTATTATTACTATTTTTTTTTTAATATCCAGTATTGAAGTAACATTTCAAGACTATATGAGTTGTCTGGTATCAAAAGTAGATCTGTTATATACATGATGTATGGAACAGTTCTGCTTTTGATACCAGATGCCTCATATGCTCGATGGTGCGGCAATGTGTGCATTATACTGGTATTGTGTTTAAATTTTAACACAGAAGACCGGGCGAACATACATATCTGTGGATTTAGTGTGTAGGCTTAGACAAAAAAAAAATCCACAGTATCACGTAGAAAATAATATTTCTTTAGATAACGTTTAACCATATAATTTTATTCAGCATTTGATGATTTGTGATATTATTTCCATGTAATGATGCATTTTTTGTTGGAGCTTTTATTTCGTTTACGTATAATTTGTAATATATAATTTTGTGTAATTTTTATAAACATTACATTCCTGACCAATCATGAATGAAACAAATTCAGTATTTTAGAGTAAATGTTTAAATGTTCATATATCACATGTTATGTGTACAGAAAATAAAGTTAATTATTGATAGTTTTTATATTCCATTTTAGATGAAACATCTTTGCTATGCTATGTGAAAATCCTTAATAAGTTTTAAACCACCCGTCAAATTGCCATATCTTTTTTCTAAAGACCTATAATGATACAGACCATAGCAGTCCTATACCAGCACTATAGGGGGCTTTGCACAGACTCATTGTCTCAAATTCACTTTACATGTGTTTCTTTTTTTTCTTTTGTGCACACTTTGTAAGTGATCCGCGTCAACCTCAAATGCAAAGAAATGCCATGTTGTCATTACGTAAAATATTTTTGACCTGCCAAAAGGCAATAAATTATGTAATAATCCCTTATACCACTTCGAGACCCACTCAACAAGATGTTATTTTTTTAGCAAAATTTATGACCCTGCTACGAAAAAGATGTGACCCAAACCTAGTGAAAAAATATGCTTCATATTATATAATACTATCTATCGGAAATGGGCAAATTTTTATTTTCGGTTTTATCATATCTCAACAAAACTGAAATAGTGATCGGAGCTGGGGTGGGAGGGCGGAAATTGGCCGGTTCTGCACATTATTTAGTAGGTAAATCCGCGGACCTCTATGTGTTAATAACTAAATTTATATTTTATAGTAATTGAATTATCATCATCAAAATGTATGATAATTCAATTACAAAATGTATTTGAAATATAGCTTGAAAATTCCACATTTTTGAATGTCCTTATCTTTTTTTTACAACCGATAAAATTTTCTTAGGTATTATGTATGTAAAAGTACCAATTATTTTTTAATAAAATGTAGTCTTAGGTAGGAAAATTTCTTTAAATTGTAATTATATTGTAATATATTGTAATGCGCCATATATTTCAACTGACAAAGGATATTACTCAGTAAGTAATTTTACTTATTTTCATTTTAACTGAATTAAAACTGAACCACCGATTTGAAACTAAAATCTGAAATAATCAAACTGAACCACCGATCTAATAAATTAATAATAAATCCGCCTAGTGCCAGGTCTACTGCACGGTAGACAGCTTCGTTGGCTGATATGGCGGATCTCACGGGCTTGAATCCTAGTACGAACACCATTGTTTTCAATCGATTTATCGGGTTTTCTTCGAATGCAAGTTACAGTAAAACCCCCATTTATACGATCGTCGGGACCGTATAATTGGGGATAGGGTAATTGGGGGTGTGAATCTCATACAAAATTAGGGATTTGGGCTTTTCCGCGGAAAATGCAAAACTAAGATTTCCCTTCATTTTTGCAAAAAAAAAAAATATTGACGAAATATTTAATATTCGAAATATGTTTTACCATGAGTAAATAGTATGCACATACAATTAAATAGATTCTCTGATTTAAATTTCCATTAAAAAATATAAATTAACGGGGTGTAGCCAGAGTAATTAGGTAACCACTAGTCCTGTCCTGCCTATCCTATCTATCCTATTCTCTTAAAAAATGAGAGGTTGAGCGACTGAGTAACACACATAAGCAGTTCCACATTAAAAGCGGGCATGGATAAAAAGTGACATCACCGGTTTATGCAATTGATGAGGTATTTTTTTTTATTTCTATATAAAATGGGTGAAATTGTTAAAATGAGGGCGCGCAAATTAAGTTTGCCTAGGGCGCCAAATAACCTCGCGCCGGCACTGGGCCCGCGGGCCTTTTAAAACAAAAATATTTGTCTACACATGCCATTACAGTATAATGACATGTGACCCAAGTGCGGCCCGCACTAATCCTCACGTAAAATATTTGGCACTTTTACAACAAAAGGTTGCCGACCCTTGCTGTACAGGATAAGAATAGGGAGCCGGTAAATTGCTCGAATGCAATTGCTCGAATGGAAATTGCTCGAATAACAAGATCCTCGAATAACAAATTCCTCGAACGTCAATTGCTCGAATAGCTTGGTTATTTAAACGGTTTTAATACAGTTTAGTGTTTATTACCTGGTAGTTGATCACTCGGCATTTTATTACACCATGCGTACGTTTAGTTTATAAGCCGAACTTTTTATCAAATTGAAATACTTTTCCAGGCTTAAATAGCGTATACATTTAACATAACTTTTAAATACATAATTCGACTCTGGAAAAAGAAAAGGACGCAACCCATAGTTTTTTTTCAATAGTCACAATGTAGACAACTTCATACACATTCTATGAAAATGACAAAAGCTGGAAATGCTAAATTAGTATCTAAATTTAATTTTTAAGTTTGAAAACGAATGGCACGTTAAAATTCCAACCAAGAAAAATGCTTTTTTTCAACAATTTATAAAATTTAAATTAGATTAAATCAATTAAACGCCAGTTTGTAAGTGTCCGTGCACTTTAGGGATGTGTATATTTCATGATTTTCATTTAGCCCAAAATCATCAAAAAGCGTCTCCCGCAACAAAAAAAATGTGTGGGTTATGTTTTATTCCTTTCCACATTCGATATGTATATTATTATTTGTATATTAAAAGTCAGCGCTCATCTATCCTTCTCCATCACACGAGGCATCATTATTCTCACGAGGCATGCTGTCTGAAAAATACTTGAAGTGACCGTGATTTTAGTTATTGCTTTTTGAACCACACGCGATTATAGAGGGTTGGTGTGGCGATATTGTCAATACCTAGACATTTATTATCTAAATGTTGCGCGGATTATGTGTCAGTCGAAAAGCGTCTTTTGACGAAATGTATCGTGCTCCGCGCAATAATTTAACGCAAACAGTATGTAAAAAAATCGAAATCTGAGATGACCATCGTTTATTCACTTACATTTTTTATGCGAATGAATTAATTATACACCGTAGAAATCACTGTCGGGCCCCCAGTTCAAATTAGTTAACATTTCTCATCGCTATCGTTTAGGTTAACTGTGTATTATTTATTTGTCAGTGGCATTACGAGAGGTACAAAAATAAATGTATTTGCATTTATTATTTGTATTTTTTCTGAACGAAATGCATTGTTTTCTTTATGGAAATTGTCAAGTGTGTATAAATTACCGAATCAAGTTATTATTATATGTGGCAGCGGCATAGATAGGAACGTTTGCGAGAAAATATATGGTTACACCACTGCATGCTGTATCTGTGAATTAAAAATATCTGCAGTGTCGTTTTTCTAGTGCATCTCTGTTGTCCATTATAAAATTTATTTAATATCTTCAATTTTAATTTGTTTATAATTATTAATTACATTTACTCCATTAACGCCAGTGATACCAAAAAATCTTCGTGGACGAATTTTAATTTAACCTGTGTCCTTTCACAAAAAAAATATTCAAACTCTGAATGGACATTTTTTAATGAATGTATGATTTTTTTATCCAAAACTGTAAAACTTGACAGAAAAATAACAATTGATTACTTAAATATTTCACCGTTAGAATTTCAATGAATCATTTATTTTCCTTGCACATCGGTTATCACAAACGTAAATGCACATTTAAAGTACAACCAATGATACCTATGCTTATCATAGAAAGTGGATATAATATACTAAATAACAACCTTGCTATCCACATACAGCTAGTATGCTTCCCTAAAAACAATATATTAAAATTTCCAAATGTTAAGTTCACAAGGTTGAATTTTAAAGCTTTGTTGATTATTTTGATAAAAACAAAATTCTTGGAAAATAATCCGAAGTACGCCCGAAATGCGAATTCTTGCATGAACGATATTGTCTCTTGACTTTGGGATATACGAGAAAAACGCGGGTGTCCTAAACCTATGGAAAATTGACTTGCCGGTAGTAGCGAACCCCTCTTCGGCAACACAGCCTTCCGTTTTTTCATGCTGCTACATTGATTATAATTTATAATCCAATCATCGGTGAATTTTGTTCTAATCATGCATAAAAGAACTTCCTTTTCATTGTGTTTTTATTTAGTCACAGCCATTGACAATTTTGTTTTGTCTCCGTACTAAATAAATACCCAGTTCTTTTTTTCTTTCTATTTTGTATTTTTACAGATATTCCAATGACTATAAATGTACGGCAACATTTATTATTCTTATTTATTTTTTTATATTTCAGTATTATCAACAACAAAAAAAAAAAAAAAAAACTATCAACAGCTCATTTATTTTATTTAAATAGCAATTTAAATGTATAAAATTTGCTTTTATTTTAATTATGTTCCGTTTATTCGTGACTTTCAACCTGTTGTGCCCGAAATGGCGCATATTTCTCTCTAATCTCACATAAATTGCCTCTTAACTTTGATCATGTTCGCAACATTTAAATTAATTAAAAAATAACTATATAAAATGAGTATTTTTAATTGTTCGTATACTTTGAAGTTTGTAAATAAAAAGTATCATAATTTAATTTGAATTTTATTGCCAATTGTAGATTGAACATTTTATATCTATATCCCTATGTTTTTTTTACTTGGATAGTAATCATATAAATTAATTAGCACATAATCATATACAACATATATGTATATGATAAAATTCCAAACAAAACTCTAAATCCGCGAAAAGTCGACGTCCGCTTTCTTCAGTATTTATAAGAATTTACTGATCGTAATAAACCAAATCGGTTATGATTCAATAATGAAAAATATTGTATTATTGTTTCATAATATATGCATAATTAATTGATATCTCTAAAGATAAGAAAATAAAATGAAACAATCGATGACCAAAAGATCAGTGAATTACAAACTATGGTGCGTATAATTATCACAAAAAAAAACTACTCCTTAAAACACTCACGCACTTAATTAATATATAAGCCGTTTATATCAAGCAAGGATTATATTATAACACATATTTTTGAAAAACCTTTTTTTAAGTTTTATACGAATGATGATGCTTTAAACAGCCATTTTATTCAAATATCGATTAACGCATGCAGCATTTTTTTGCAACTCATTCCACTATAACTATTAGCAACTCGTATTGTCGGTACTCACCAGGGCCTCCGATCCTGGGAAACCGTCCAATTCTGTGATCCCGAAATCCCAGGATTTTGACAGTACTAATCCCGGTATTTCGGAATTAAGAAAATTAGGAAAAGTTGAGTTAATTCCGTAAATTTCTTCGTTTTTCAATGTGTAAATTCTGGAAGAGCTTAAAAACAAAATCTTCCACGTTGATAATTTTGGTAAATCCGTAATTTCCGTAATCCGGATTTCGGAATCTACATGAAATTATTCAAAACATCAAGATTTCAAAATTGCCGAGCAAAAATTTCTAAATCCCGAATCTCAATTTATACACGATTTACGTTGAATGTTCAATCCCGGGATTGGATGAATTGTCAATCACGAAATCCTGGGATCACAAAAAGAGTCTAGTATTGGATGTCGTAGTGCTCACCAATAGTACTTAAAATAATTTAAAAAATAACAAAAGAAACCTCCTGCGGTACAAAATTCGTAGTTCATAAAAGTATTGTAATATACTTTGTAATGCCGAAAAAAGTACATTTAATTGATGAGTGATATCATGGAAAGAAAGTACTTGAATAAAAAAATCTATGCTACACAATGAAATCTTATGTTTATTGACTTGTAAAAAACTATGAACAAGTATTAAGGGTCACACTGGAAAATTATTATAGGGCACACACGAATGTATTTGTGACAGATAACACTTTCTCCTAACCTAGATGACCTTTGGGAAACAATACCTACTATAAAATAATTGTATATAAATCAACGAGTATTCATTCCGATATGTACCTACAATAGTCACAGCATGCATGGCAAAAATGTTTTATCATCTGCTAGATAATTCATCCAATTTTGACACGCAGCGTTTAAATGAATATTTTCTTTTTAAAATCTTCAACAGTACGAGAAAGTATTTGCAAAAACAAATAAATGTGCACGGCATCGAAAATGTTTCAGCGTTTTGACTCGAGCCGTATCAGTTTAGCGGTTTCGAGTGGACAGCAAACATTAATCAAAACTAGCAGCAAAACGCAACAAATCGCAACCTACAAATAGTAGATTTTGTACTGCTCATCGAAGTGGATCTTCTGTGTGATTGAAAGTTTCGAAAGTGAATTTTCGCAATGCTGGAGCGTCTGGTGCCATCTCGCATGTCCAAGGTGGGCCGCAGCGGGTCCGCGGATGGGGCCTCGGCCCACAACGGACGGCCTGGCTCGGCCGCGACCTTAGCATCTTCGTCGAAATCCCCGGATATGGCGTACGACGCCTGTGACTATTTTACCGACGACGTGACAGTCCCTTGGATGGAACTTGGCAAGTTTTTCTTTTACGACAGCTTTCTATATGTCAATATTTCAACATACCCATACACGTTTTATAATATAATCATATGTTATAAATAAAACTGTACTTAAAGCACACTCTTAACTTTGTCACATTCTGAAATCAATCGTTGTCAAAAAAATCTTTATCGGTACCTTTTTTACACCTCGTGCAAATTTACCGTTAAATCCATTTTAAGGAGAATTATTTTGACAATAACCTACTCAGTCTACAATTTTTGCTTAAAAGCTTTGCATAGTCCGCTGTGCTATAGTTGGTTAGAGCTTGCTCTAACGACCTGGGTTCGATTCCCGGTAAGGTCAAAATCAAATTTAGATTGTTTTCAATTTAAATTTGAGACCTACGACGTGGGTGTCTGTGATGTCAATTCTCCTCGAGTTAATCTCGAGCGACTTACAAAAAATTCTCATTGAGTTTTTCTCGTATGATTTTTCAACTTTAACATATTTGGCGCATTGGCATTAGCTGTAATGCTAAATATATTTTTTATATTTTAAAAATCTTCCAATAGCGCTAAACCCGTAAATTGATTAATTTAAGAAAGGCTGAATCTGTTGAAAGTAGTTAGTTACGCCATTTTTTTACTAATAACTCATGGTTTACCGTTACCATTAACAATAATTTACGGATAAATATTGATGAATTACTTAATATTTTTTTACCGTAAATTATGTTTAATATATTTAAATTCGCTTTCATAATATATATATATATATAAAGTAAGTGTTTCTAGTGAAAAAAATTTTTTTTATCGTTTTTTAGATTTTAATTAAATTCACCTGAAATAAGTCACGTGCAGGTGCTAGATTTTTTTTCTATTTTATCTAAAAAATTTGTTCTTAAAAACCATTAAGTAAGATTTGTAAATAATATATTTTTTAATTACTTTAAATTATTTGTTAGGTGCAATAACTTTCTCTCAATAACTCGACATGACCTAATAATTAATGAAAAATAAGCAGAGCAGCTGACTTTGGAATTGATAAACCGACCACAAGTCAACTGCAGTTTTTAATAGAGCGAATAATATTTATAATAAACAATTTAATTTATAATATTTGCGATTCAATAACGATGAACCAATTGCTTTATCGTTAACCAACTTATCACATGTCAATTTAAATAATTATTATAGTACAATAATAGT
The DNA here is from genome assembly GCA_031772345.1 of Himalopsyche anomala. NCBI lineage: Eukaryota > Metazoa > Arthropoda > Insecta > Trichoptera > Rhyacophilidae > Himalopsyche > Himalopsyche anomala. Next base: position 18,051,361 of record CM062821.1, on the reverse strand, counting down.
TTTGTTCACTGCACTTCACCTCGCATGAATTCATATTTTCTTTTTGTACATTATACGCATATAAAAAATGTTCTATTGAGATTTATCTCTTTACAATTAGTGTATCAATAGTTCGAAGTTACATCGATTTTTTTAATTGAACCATTTGCTGCATACTTTTTTAACGGAGTAACAATTTGACATTGAATGTAGAAATACGACAAAAATTGCTTTGGCAAAATCGGAAAAACTACGCACACTTACAAAACCATTGAATTACGTCTAGGCAGATATCTTTTTTACTCTACGAGTAAATTAATATGTTTCCAAATTTTGAACCGCAAATGCAAGAATATGAAACGAATTAAAATGTCTTTATCTGTAAGACAACTTTTGAGAATTCCTTGGACAGTCAAGTCTACAAATGTATCAATTGTTGTAAATTAAATTAGTCAAACTGTATGTAAGTGATCGACAGGTAACCATGCTGAAGGAGGATACGATATTGAACGAGTTCCTATTAGATTGACTTATCCGTGAATGAAAAAAAGCCGTATACGGACGAAGACCGGACAAGGTAAAATCGAAATCGAGAACATACGGCCGGATGTCAAAAAAGTCACCGGATTTCTCCTACTCGTCCTTATGTCATCGAATATTGTTAAACACAGTCCGATTTGTAATGTTCAAACCCTACATTGTAAGCGTCGCGTACATCGCTCTTCTTGCTAATTATAAAGGTCTACTAAGTATTAGATAAAAACGACTTCAAAATCACTACTAGCTCTATTTCTAGAATTTGCGATACATTGTTCATATTTTTAATATAGTTGGTACATTTATAATTTAATTAAAACAGCACTGCAGAATGCGCCTGTGAGCATAGGTGCAATGTATCCGTTGAACATAAGATAATAAATCTTTAATATGATAAAAACAAAATGTATATATGTTATCAATGTGGGAAAAAAATTAAGCGTTGCTATGTCATCACAATCCATTTTTAATACCACTACAATTGTAGATCATTATTTTTGTCAGATACTTTTTATATATAAAAAAAAGTCTTACAGAATTTTTTGTGTGTTGACAAGTAAATTACTATGCTTCGCTGTTAATTGGTGGCATTATATTACTTAATCGCCACTACCTACTAGTTAAGTCAATAATTTCCGGGAAGCTAATTAAACTGAATCTAATTACATTCAAGGCTGCAAAAGTCACATTCCCAAAGCATCTGTCTACCAAATTTTATATTTTCCTTTTCGTATTTTTCTTTTCATGCACATATACGAATAACATTTGAAAATACTGAAGTTTGATAACATTAAGTATTTACCGTTCATTATGATTATATCGAAGAAACTCTGATTTTCTTGAATTTAAATTTGTATGGCAGGTACATGTTTCATAAATTAAATAATAAAATTATAAAAAGAATGCATAGCTTCCATTACTTTAGTTCAGTGTTCAACACAGTAAGTAACCTTATCTAAATATAGTAGGAGAAATCTTTCAAAGCATAATAAAAAAGGACTTGACTAACAATAGTTTTTTTTTATATTTATAATAATTCAATAGTCGATATCACTCGTATCCAAATGTACTTAAGACAAATTTGTAGATATTATGCTAGCTGCATCATTACCAGATTTTTATATCAATATTAATTTATGATAACATCCGTGGTCGAGTGGTCAATGTCGTTGGCCAATGAAAATTACATGTCCCGGAAAATTCTCGCATCCCGAGACCGCAGTATTTTGTGAAAAAATGTTAAACGAATATTTTTTATGCACGGAATACAGTAGCATTATTTAACTATATGTATTTTTTCATACTCAAAGTCGATTTTTATCTATTAAAAAGTAGCCGTCATAAATAATTAAAGCAAATTATAACGAGTGAACTTTAGATAAATAATATTCTTTTTATATTTTCTTTTAGAAGTTATGGGTCAAAATTATGGAGTTTATCGCTCAAATGACAAATTACTAAGAAAGTTAACCGTTTAAATCATAGGTTCCCAACCTTTTTGGGTGGCGACCCCTTTTTATAAAGCCATGTGACTAGGCGACCCCACGAGGAATTTGAAATCCTCGATTTGCTATACTTTTTCGTTATTTTGTTGTTCAAATCCAAAATCCAAAAAAGTTGGCGACCCCCCTGAAAACCCTTCGCGACCCCCAGGTTGGGAACCCGTGGTTTAAATAAATTCGTAATATATATGAATTATATGCACGGACCGAAATTTTACAAAATTACCCGGTCCGAGCCCGAAAAACTCAGGCCCTACCCGGCCCGGGCCCAGTCTATTACCACACTTGTTACCCGAACCCGACCCGAAGCCCAGATTTATAATCCTCACCCCGAAAAAAACCCGTTGTTAACAAATTTACAACAATTTACGATTCACTATAGAACTGGTAATAATTAAAATTATCATGTCTGAAATATTTTTCTGAAGATATAAATTCCTTACCCGGGCCCGGCCCGAGCCCGAATCTCAATGTTTGGCTTTTTTTTTCGACTATAATTTATAAACACTGTCGGTAACTCAAAACTTATGCTGAGATGATCCATTAGTATTATAATAATTTATTACATTACATATACGTTTCACACTGGAATCATCCATCAAATAATAGTAGAACAAAATGGATGAGTAATACAAACATCAAAGTATATTACAGTACCCGAACGTCCCGAACAATATTAATCGGATATAATTACATTTAATATATTTAATTAATATTTTGTTCGGTACATTATATAATCATTACATTTGAAATCGTATATTTATTTTTTGGAGAGAAAAAGGTTAACACATCAAATAATTCGTAATGGTGATAATATGAACATAATAGAATAGCTAAAGCTAAACGCCATAATAAAAAGACTAGATGATTAAATTGCTTTTGACATCTTCTGAAGGCAAGTATTCACAATTTATTGAACATAATGTGTCCGGCATTTATCCATTCCGAAGCTTTACTCTTCTCTTTTCTGATTCACTAAACATGTCTAGATAATCATCTCTTATTTTATCATTCAAGTTCATACTTGTATGACTTTGATCATTTTAAACGTACTATAATTAAATGGATACTTTAATTTCATACAGTTACATTTTAATTTATTATTTCTGTATGTTTATAAAAATATAATACCTTCTTCAATCACAGTGGTTACTACTATATGTACTTCTATAATATTAAAAGTATAGTCAACAGTGGATCTCAGATTCGTCTTACATATACTAGTATAAACACGTCTAACTCTGTAATAATCAAGCAGGAATCTGTGTCGGGTTCACAACGGACCGCAGCGCAGGGCAGATCTTATTCCCTACTAAACAAAAATGTTTCCATCCACTGTTCTAGATTACAGAAGAGAAATTTCACAAATTATCACTGCAGTTATTGGCAAAATATCTCACTATAAAAACCTTCCAATATTTATTATGAAATACTATGATCGATCGGCGTGTAATATATTTTACCTGCATTTGTTGTCATAAAGATTATAGTATCATTTCAACAAGGATTTACTGTTAACAATAGTATATTATTTAACCTCAGTCAACTTACATAATTCACACATAATTATTATCTACAACCGTATAAATTTATAGTTGCATATGTATGTATAGTCAGCTGAAGAACACAGACGAAGCTTGAGAAAAAATTATGACGATTCACAGTTTTGATTAAATTTAACCATTTACAAACTTGGTATTTTATGATATTATTCCCCACGTGCTGATCACCTGAAGTTTCAAATAACTTTGATTTAATTAAGTATGTATTAAATATTTGACTCATTGGCATAGTTGCGATGTCCAAAGTCGTTAAATGTTTTATTTATTCATGCTTAATTTCCGAATTAAATTAAAATGGAATGTGTCGGTGAACATGGCCCTAACTCACTTATTATTTAATAATCTGTTTACAAACTGCTAGCCGTGACCACAGTACCTACATATTTAGTAGCCGTATGTAATACGGTCACATTAATAATACGCATTCTCACTTTTAAAATGGCATACATTTTACAAATGTTTTACGTTTGCATAAAGTTTCTCTTAAAAAAATCGGTCCAATAAAAATATGAAATGTAAATAAAATAATAATGAAGATCAGTGTTCTTCAACCTTTTTTCATCGGCGGACCGGTGAAAATGGAAAAAATATTTCGCGGACCGGCGTCAACCAGACACACATATTAACACACAACCAGCTTTCGACTTACTACCATTTGGACTAGCAATGGAGTATACTTATATAAGCAGTGGCGGTTCTGCGTACTGGGCTAGGTGGGCTTAGCCCAAAATGTGTAGAAAAAACACTTAAGATGGCTGAATAAAAATGAACAGCATTTCGGCCGCTGAACAAAATAAAAAAAATTCTAACTAACTAACCTTTTCCAAATTTATACAAAAAAAAATGTTTTGATTTTTCTCTGTCAATATAAGACAACGCTATGTCTACCTACAATAATACTCTCGATTGTGTTTTGTATTACAATTTTAAACCGAGCCGGCATAAAAAAAAGGAAGAACCCTATACCTACATACTTCATACAGAACAGGCAACGTGTCATCAGTCTGGCGATACCTACGTATTAATAATAATATCAAAAGCTCGGGCCACTTTGAAATTAGTCCGAGCTAAGACACAAGCTTTTTTACAACACTGTTTACACTGGGGCGCAATCAAGCACGATTAGAAAACGTATGTATTTTATAACCATTGGCCATACGGAAACGTCATCTAAACGTACACGACTGTGTCTCGGCATAAAGCCTGCAGTCATTACGTCACACGGGCTAATTCATACTAGCTTATACATACAAAATCACTCGTACCAACCTCTGTTCGTTAAAAAATAAACGTCAGAGTTCGTTGTATTGTATGAAACAAAACACGATAGTTCACTTTGAAGGAGACGAATTTGAGGTCCAGTTTTTACTATTCTATTATTTTATCCTTCATTAGCTTTGTTATTATTATACAATAATTTATGCTTTACAGTAGTGTCGAAGTATTTGTTAATTTGCTTGTAAATTAATGTATAATGTGAAGTGGAAACATGCACAATTTCGTAAATAGTATACAATGCTAAACTTTTCGCTAGCCCACCCAAGATTTTAGATCACGAACCGCCACTGTACATAAGTATGTAAAAATATTTGTTTCTCCTGTTTCTTTCAAATATTTTATAAAATATATTTGACCGCGACCGAACCATATAAATGTCATAATTGGGTGTATGTATGTATTTAATTTCTATACCGTCTATTGAATTATTTTTTTTATGAAATTCTATTTATAACCGTTTCGATTTACGTCCAAGGTGGCGTAACGAAAGTCGAGAATTGACTGTACAACTGTATGTACATGTTTGCTTAGGATAATAATATATATATATATAAAAAATAACAATTGAAACGTCAAATCAGTGTAACATAGAACTTTATTCATGAATGCTAATAAAACGATTTTTTGTGAAACATTTGTTACTATTTTTTGTAATCAAATTTTCTCATTTTTGGTACAAAAGAAATATTCGAGTCGAAATATTTTCGAAACATAAAAGACCGGTAATAAACTTTTGCGGACCGGTGCCGGTCCGCAAACCATAGTTTGAAGAACACTAATGTAGATAATAAGCGTTTCTGGTATATGTTTCGTCTTAAATTTTGCGATTTAAAATGCATTAGTAAGTATTATGTAATAAGAATTGCTTTTTTTATTTTATGCATAGTTCTATTAAGTTTTTATACAACACTATAATGACTTATATTTTATCAACTCTCTCTATTATTTTGTGAGTTGCTTTTCTTTTGTCTATAGATAAACGTAAACGATAAATCTTTGGAGTGTATTTTCTGATGATTTATTTTGTACTTGTTATTATTTGAAGATATTTTGCCTATAAAATATTGTTTTACCCGCTAATTTTCTAACAATACATTTATTTATATTTTTATTAGATATCACTTGAACTGTCTAACTACATATTATATACATTCGGTAGATATTGTCATTTATTTGAGATACACTGTATTAACTAATTTGATGTCGTGAATCAATGTGAACCTGTAATCAATCGTTAATGACGTAGATGTTTTATATTTTGTCAATATATATTATAATATTAGAGGTCGTAATAATATAATAAGCCAAAATATCGCGTCTGTTATTCACTAAAAAATATTATCACCTCTTATGAATTTATTATTTTCTTCTATGAAATCTTTTTTTATTAAGTGTGGCAAAAACATAAAACTGCGGTTTTATCGTGAGAATCGTAACATGATATTTTTATGCAACATGCCTGCCTGTACAGCAGGGGTTACCAACCCCGTGCCCGCCGACTGATTCCGATGCGCCCGCCAACTAATTTATCAAATCTTTAAATTCCTAGGATTTTGGATTTCAAATTCCTCTGGGCTAAAAAAACGAGTTTCGGATATATTTTGGGGATAAAGTATAGGGAATTGAGGATTTCAAATTCCTCGATGAGCTGAAAAAAAAACGAGTTACGGGTTTTTAGATTTTGAAAAAATGTGGTGCTGGCCGCCCCACCGATATTTTAGATTGCGCTCTAGGATCCAAAAAAGTTGGTTACCCCTGCTGTACAGTATATCCATTGATTGGTTTCGTCGAGACGATATTATGAACAGTGTCTCGTGCAATATTATTGCGTGGGATATAAAGTAGTTTTCATTGTGACCGCAATTATTACTGCAAACAAATATTTTCACTTCTGTTTCGAACATTGTTTGAATGATGATGTCTTATTATTATTTTTTAACATTATGTCTTCTTAAATACCGGGTTACTTCCTAAGTGTGCATTTAAAATATTTCTGTTTAAATTATTGCTCTTTTTGTTTCCTTGTATTACAATATGACTTAAATATCATTAACGAAACAAAATAGTATTTGTATTATAAGTATCAAATGCGAAACAAAATTTAAACCACAGCTTACCTATGTAAGGCTTTTTACCTCTGCTCTTTATATAATAAGAAGATCTATATAGAAGTCTTTACGGCGCCCTAGATTGGTAAAATGGACGTCTGTTTTGACGTAGGTAATTAAATAAAAATATTACAACAACTAAGAAACACAGTGAATCATTCGAGGCGTATATCATTTAAAACAGCGATTTCCACCCTGAGATGCGCTTCTCACTGGTGAGGCGTGGGCCATTGTAAAGGGAAGCGCGAATAATTTAAAATATTTATTTTCCCCTTAAAACGTGTCTTTATTACTATATTAAATAAAAGATGGGGAGGCGCAAGGTTTTATTCAAAGGGAGGCGCCGTAACATAAAGGTTGGAAACCACTGCTTTAAAATATATACGTTATGTGACCCTTTTTCTGAAAAAAAAACGTAAAACTTTAGAATAGCAACTTAAGTAAACTTCAAAATTATCCGTGCATGATTTTTTGGTTTGTTGTTAATATGCGCAATTTACTTTCGAGCACTTAACACATCAACATATGTTTTGTACACATATTTGACTATATTAAGTATAAAATATTAATATGAACCCATCAAAGTGCATAATAGCAGCAAGAAAGTCGCATTTGCTATTCAACAAAAAATACGTTTATATCTTTGATAGATTCGCGGTAACTTTGTGGAAGTTCGTTTTTAATTAATTTCCATTTGGGATTTACCACACATAATGAAAGTAATTAGTTTATAATTAGTACCATCAAAGTTTGTATCTTACCTCCTCCCTGCGTCCAGTAGAAAAGAACAAACCCCGAATTTATTTTGTAATTTATAACATAGGAATTAGAATCAAATTTTATTTATTTGTAAACGTTGAGATGGTCTGATGATGCTTCTCAAAGATGTAAAACACGTGTCACAAATTGTAACACAACAATAAAAAAAGGAAGTTACCAAATTTAATTTTATATTTAAAAATACGTTGATTGAAAGATTCGGAAAAGGGAAGTCACAGATATTCTTAATAAATCATTAGTACATGGAAATATTAATCGTCTGCCTTCGAAATGTCCACTAATATACATATAATATTTACCTGACCGTACGCTCATTTATATAATATTAAATTGTATATCAAAATACTTACGACTAGAACTTTTTATTGCGGAAAAGCCACCAAATTGTAGTCACGCAATTGTATACAAATTACGTAATTTGTGATACGAAATTCAAAATATATTCTACATTTTGGCTTTTTCGTGTTTCCAGATAATTTCAGAAATTGATTATACCTTATGAGCACTGACTTTGGGGTGTAATACCTAAGTGCTAGTGATTGCAAAAACAATGACCTAAGCCAGTGGCGGTTCTAGGTACTGGGCTAGGTGGGCTTAGCCCGACCTGCATTTTTCACCCAAAACTTTAGATGGCTGAATAAAAATGAACAGCAATTCGGCCGCTGAACAAAATAAATACATTTATAAGCATAACTAACCTTTCCCAAATGAATATAATATCTTTGTTTTAATTTTCCTCTGTCAATATAAGACAATGTTACGTCTACCTACAATCATATTCTCGATTGTGTTTTGTATTACAATTTTAAACTGAGCCGGCATAAAAAAAACAATAACCCTATAAATACTTCACAGGGAACAGGCAACGTCACGTCACTCTGGCAACACCACTCAAGGGCTAAATCGTTCAAGCCCGTAACCACAGACAATATTTCTTTACACTGGGGCGCAATCAAGCACGATTAGATTTTTTTTGTATTTGTATGTACGGAAACGTCATCAAACACAAACGATTGTGTTTCAATCTGTCAAGCTTCTGTTGATCGTTGGGGGCTAAACAGAATCTGCCCATTACGCATACTTATGCATTGAAACACAAAACCAATATCGTTGTATTGTATGAAAGTGACAGGTATTGACTTTCAGTGTGACAGCTCTGTATTGCTTTTAGTAGGTACTTGTAATTTCACTTTGAAAGAGACGAATTTAAGGGTTCTGTATTCTAATATTTCTTAGTTACATTAGCATTGATTTTATTATATAATAATTCATGCATTGCAGTAGTGTCGTAGTATTTGTTAATTTTCTCATAGATTAATTTATCAGGTGAAGTGGAAATATGCTTTTCTCTAGCCCACCCAAGATTTTAGGTCAGGAACCGCCACTGACCTAAGCCAAGAATGCAAATGCCTTTTTTTCTTCCAGCGGACGAAAACAAAATATGATGGTACCGGGCCGCGAAGAAAATTTAATTTAAAATACTCTCAATCCTCTTTTTACACGGGGGACACGTAGATGCGTTCCACATAATACGACAGTGTAAACAATGTGAAGTAAATATAGATAAATGAAAAACCTTCCATTATATTTGACCATGTTATTTCGAATCCACTCAAAAAGAGGATTGGGTGTACTTATTTACAAAGTATTTGTACTTATTGTTAAATATTATTTATATTATACATGTATTTAAAATTCAAAAGTTTATACGATCTTTTTCTGTGTAAATTTTAAACTAATTCTTTAAAATTTGACTCAATATTTGAATTATTAATAAATTTTTATCAGTAAGCCTATTTCTATGAACCAATTTTTCTGCTTTATTAACGAAAAAGCTTGCTCAAATTTGTCAAATTCAGTGATTTCCTTAAAAAATTATGTACATACTATTTTAATCGTAAGATGATGCATATTATGGCCACAAAAAAAACAAACAGGTATAAGGCCAGCGGGCCGCGAGTGTTCATCCCTGGTCTAAGTCATATTTTTTTTATTATGTGTTAGATTTATTGTAAAAAGAAGAATACATGCGTTGTGTAATAATAATATTAAGCCCTGTGATTTTAATATTGCTTACCTCAAATCCCCAGAAGGTGTATCTAAAAATCATTTTCTTACAATATATTTGACATCACGACAAAATCTTTAATATTAAAAAATACGCATTAGTGCAATATAACAATTTTCCAAATAACAATGGTCTGGTTTTGTTCAATTAGAAAACGTTTTCAACCAAAATCTTAATTTTTAATCAGTTGAAAGTACTTACTAACTGAGCGAAACTGGAACCTCAAAAAAATATCTGGAATGCTGTTTACACATAGTTTTTTTTTAAATATCTTACCACAGAGGATGAACAGAAATCAATATAAAATTTATTAATAATATCCTCTTATTTCATTTGTTTCAGAGGAGAGTGAACGCTTCAGGGCAGCACAGCATGCGGAACTGCGAACTGCATTGGCAGGTGGAGTACCTCTTCGACCTCAACTTACGGCTCTTGGCCCCGAAGCTGGACTCGTTGTCAATATGGCACCTTCGGGAGCTAACACACTACTGTTCACGTAACTACATATATGCTTAGTAATTTTTATTTAAACATCCAACATTGTATTTTATGTGTGTCTTCATAAAAAGTCTTTGTGTTTGGTTTGTCGTTATTATAATATAAGATTTTTGGATCCATGGCACAATGATCAACGTTGTTGGCTTCCATGCCAGACCTCACGGGCTCGAATCCCAGTACGAGCAGCATTTTTTCAATCGATTTATCGATATCTGGTCGAAGGTATGGATGTTTGTGATATCTGAAAATAAAACCACCCCCCCTCACCAACGTTCCTTCTAATTTGTGTGTGCGGACCATCAACTTCTGTGAGCAGTAAATTTTCAGCAAAATAAAAAATGTGCACAAATATAAAAATTTGGTGAAACAAACTTATTTTTACAATATTTCTGTGTGCGGAGATGGAAAAATGTGTGCGGGCACATTTTGGAAGGTGTGCGCCCGCACACCTTAGCGGGAACATTGACCCCCACCATTCCAATCCTAAGGTAACGGGGTTAGCAAGAGTGATTAGCCAACCACTAGTCAACCATGAGATTGTGCAACTGAGTAACAAGCAGTTCTCGTAGGAAATCTTCTGTTGAGATACCTCTATTAGGCAACCATATTTCCTACAAATTGGGAGTGGAGATGGATTAAAAAAAAAAGAAACACCCATTCGAAATTTTTATAAAGAAACAATGTGCCTGAGAATTCTTTGTGCCAATGTCAAAAATTGTTGATAATATCACATGCTTTATCTCGGGTCTTTTTTGTGCTACTGATCCCTCTCTACCTACTTTTTCGTAATGATTATCTTTACCAGAGTAGTATTCAGATACTTGAATTACCATAAAAATGATCACAAACCATTACTACCATTCTGATTGAAGAGAGACTCCTCTTTCAAACTCGATCACTGTTACAAACATCTATTGTAACTACCTAATTTCTTTATCAAATGAAAATTTTATTTTAGAGCATCGGAAATGGGTATGGTCGATGCAGTGAGAGCACTAGTCTCTGCAGGTGCTGATGGGCGGTCACACCCTGTAACTCGCTATTCTCCTCTTTATGTTGCCTGCTATCATGGAAACCGAGATATTGCAGAAACACTATTATTACATTTTCCAGAAATGGTTCAGGTGATATTTTTTGTTATACAATATTACAATATACTATAAACTCACTGATCAAAGTTGTTACATTAAGCTTAAATATATTTCAAATAGGAAACGTCTGCCCTCTTTCGCAAATGTCCTAATCCACTAGGATTTTACATTTTAACTGTGTGGAATAGGCATCTATTATATTCAATGTAAATCATATCCATTTAAAATGTCAATAAGAGTATAATCGCATTCCGCACAAACTAAAATGCAATATTAAGATTGTGTCAAAATTATTAAATTACCTTAGTTCATTTCTTAGTTCCTATGGATAATTTATCTGATTTCATTAGAGGATTTAACTTTATTATTATGGACTACCTTTTACATAATATGTTATTGAAATTTTAATTGTAAGTACTCTTCAACTTATTTACTTTATCTACTTGTTTGTACATTTTAGCAACAAACTGTAGAGCGGTGGCTTCCTTTGCATGCCAGCTGCATTAATGGACATGCTGAACTAGTCTCCCTTTTACTGAATTTTCCATATCCAGACAGATTAATGACAACATTAAGGTAAATCAACTACGATAAGACACCCCCATCTAACTAAGCAGTTACTCACTCAATTTTTGTCATTTTGCAAGTGTCTTTTGAAAGTTTGTGCAACAATTTAAACAAGATTTTTTTTTTAAATACTTGATTAATTTTTGCTGTTTACGCCCATATCAGTCAATATTATACTTGTATAGGGGTAAGGATATTCTAAAATTATGATATAAATTACAAATAAGTGTACATGGAAATAAGACTGCACTTGGAGAAAACATTATCAGATTAGTCATTAAAATCACTGTCATCAAAATCAAACTGTAAGGTCAGATTTGGATTAAAGTTAGAATGGGAGTGCCGGGTCCTATGGCGCAGCGGTTAGCGTTGTGGGGTTCCGTACCGGATCTCACGGGTTTGAGTCCTAACTAACAGCATTTTTTCATTTGATTTATCGATTTCTGTTCGTAGGCATGGGTGTTTGTGATATCTGAAAATTCCCTCCCACCCTTTCTGATCCTTATTAAATGGGTGCACCAAGAGCGATTAGTTCACTACTAGTCCTGTCTTAGCTTTATCCTTCCATCCCTACTACTCTCTTTGAAAAGGAGAGGTTGAGCAACTGAGTTACAAGCAATTCTTGCAGAAAAACTTCTGTTGAGATACCTCCATTAGGAAACCATATGCTCCACATTGGAAGTGGACATGGATTTAAAAAAAAAAGAGTTGAAGCCGTAGGTTTTTAAACGAATCCCCAGTCCTGGAATGGATGAATCATCAGGAACGTTGAAAGCTTCAGAGCACACATCCCAGAAGACAGTTATTTGTTAAGGAATAGCTGGAGCCAAATTGTACTTAATGCATAATGACTGGGAAATGCAACTGTACACGGTTAAAATCAAATGCTATTTGTCCAATGTGAGCATTTTACTTGAGTTGTTAAGCGGTAGCGAATCATGTCATCTCCTTTTCCTTTTCAACTGCGATTGGCATATGATAGTGGATCTTTCAGGTTCCGCACAGTGGTCAGATGCTCTCATAGGGAGTTAATATGGTCCAACAAGAGAGAATGTTGATGTGAACAATTAATTTTTCTTATAAGGATTATATCTTGAAATCGAAGTTTGTATGTATGTATTTCAATTTATTTTCTTTTCTTTTTATATTCAGTAAACGTGTTATGAAATATGACTTTTTAGTATCAATTTGATTCCAGGGATATTTCTGGGGAATGGGAATATCAAGCCGTGTTCGACATAAACCATAGAGATGTTAGCGGTCACACCGCTCTCTATGTCGCTTGTCTCCTTGGGAATCGGCCCATTGTTGACTTACTTCTTCAACATACCGTACGGGCAACTAAGGTTCTATCACAGGTAATATTGAATAACTTTTATAAATCATCTCTTTGGCCTACAAAGCTTTGTAAAGGAATATTTTCAATTAATTAGACAATATCTTTGTGACAATTCATTTTCAGTACAAAATTATAATTGTACACTTTTGCTATTCAACTAGTTGTGGTGTTAGCTGTAAAATGTATGTCGCCTCTTTGGAAAGCGAGCCTGGACAGTTACTCATAAAGTTTTTATTTATAATGAAGACATTGATTCTAATTCTTAAGTTATAAATGATCTAAATTATTGGTGTTTTATTTTTCTTCTGCTGGATGCAAGAAAGTGTTATTCAAGAACAATAACAGTTCTGATTTTTATGAATAAGAAAGTTATCAATTTTAATTTAAATTTATAAATAGACTTCATTATTTTCATATAATCTATTGAAATCATTTAGGCAACGATAATAAAGTAAATTCCACACACGTTTTACTGATTTTAATTTAATTATTTAATTGTAATTTTATTTTTCAGGAATCAGAACATGACGAGCCTTCAACACCTACTTCAGTCAAAAGTGTAGACCGTGGAATAGTCTTGAGTCCTACTAGAAGAAGAATATCTGATGGTATTCAGTCGATCATGTCCAGGCTGAGTATGAGCAGCAAACAGCCACTAAGTTCTCTCGTAAGATGCTTAGTTTTTTTTAGATATAGCTTTATGGTTAACTAAAATTTTTTGTAGCTATAAGTTTGACAATATTTTTACCGATATTTAATAAACATTTTTTATCAGGAGTCTAATACAGATGTACGAGTGCGTCCGGTGCAGCTGGATATGTCCGTTGGAATAACACAGGACACCTGTCTCCGAGCAGCAATCAGAGGAAGGCATGTCGATATTGCCCAAACTCTTTTAGCTGCTGGAGCTGACCCGAATGCACCATGCCATATTCAAGTAAAGCCTTCGCTATTATTACAAACCCAAAAAAATAAATAATTGTAAATTGTTATTAATAAATTAAAAAGGTTGGCAATAGTTTATTCATCATAAAATGTATAGGGCATCTAATCCTTAACCTCACGAGCTGTTGGAACCTCGTTCACAGTGTGCCAACATCGTCAATTGGTTTGACATCCACCTCTGATACTAAATGGTATTAGAATTTACTCTAAAAATCGCATACATATACAGGTAGTCCTCAACTTACAACCGAGATACGTTCCTGTGATTTGGTCGTACGTCGAATTGTCGTATGTCGAATTTCATAAAAAATATGTCGTCGCTGTACACCAATTATGGTATATGTGACGATTTTACAAAAATGAGCTAAATATACAGTTTTTTCTTTTTTTTTTCTCAGCCTTCTAAAGTATGAACTATGTAATAATACAACATAGTAAATGAGATAGAAAATAAACATTTAAATATGAACCATGTGATCTTACTGCACAAGTATTGGGTTTATGGTTCATATTTTACGGCTTATGCCAATGTGCCAAATATTTTAAAGTATTTATTTATTTTTATTTTTTCAATCATTTCATTTAATTAATATATATTTATACCATCAGATCATCTTTAGTCAGCCTAGCACAGTGGTTTCCAAATTTTATGTTACTACGCTTCCCTTTGAGAAAAAAATGTCTTCACACCTCGCCATGATTTATTTCATATAAAAATAAAGACGCATTTTAAAGGGTAAAGAAATATTTTAAACTGTTCGCGCCTCCCAGCTTGGAAATTGCTGACTTAGCATGCAGTGGCAACACTATAGAATTGTGGTTTTTATTATTTATTTTTTTTGTTTATCACTGTAAAATTCTATTTTAATTTTATAATTGCCTAATCATATCTTAAAATTTTGGGTGTGGGAGCATAAATCTCGTTTGGCAGGTAGAGTTGCTCATATCCTTGATAATTTAATGTTGTGTTTAATTACAGCATTCCAATTCACATCATGCGTCGATGGGATCATCTCAGTCGCAATGTTCCATGTATTCAAATATTCCGCACTGCACATCGACAGGCTCGACTTTGTCAACATCAAATATTAATATTCCCGCCACTCCAGAGCCCATAAGCCTGCCAGCGTTGGTAGAAGCTTGCAAGTGAGCATTATAAATATTATTTTTCATATCAATGTATTGTCCTTCACAAATCTCTTATAGTATTTTTGATACATTCATAGTTAATTTTTTGTCTTCAACTTTCAGGGCGAGAGATCATTCCTTAGTTGACTTACTTCTGAAGCATGGAGCACTCGATTTGAACTGTCAGGCATTAAGGGAGGTTGCAAATGTTGGAGATGAGATACTTGTTGCACGCCTGCTGGCTATAAAGGTTCGTCACATACATCACAAACCACCCTAACTTAATTTCTTACAAAACAATTTTATTTTGACTTATTTAAAATTCACTCTTACGCAGGCTTATCCGGATCCCGAATACAAAATTAACAAGCGTGGAATGACAGAAAGCATGTCGGTAGGCGGACTCCTCAGCCCGGGGAGTGTTGCCAACCCGATTGAAGGTGGCGATGAATCTCCTCCTCAACAGCGCAGAGCTCCACTCCTTACATATAGCTCGATTTTCCCTAGTCAACCTGCCATGCTCAATTGGCATAACCAGAGTTGCCGTCTCACTACTGTTAGGTATGTAGGATAACAAAAAATAAATATCAAAATATTGGTAGAGAAATAAGTCTAAAATGTTTTGCAAGCAGATTACTGAACTTATCCACCATTTGGAAACTTTTGGCAAAATTTCGCGCCGGCTTTGATTCTTAAAATTTTTGTAACAATATTTTTTAGAATGTCTTGGATACAGGAAGCTGCTCTACATGTGAATCCTCGTTTGCGAAGTTCACCGCGAGGTCGGTCAGTAGCACTGCATGCAGTCACCCGTATTGATATTTCTGGAAATGCTCTCACCTTTATACCACTGGCTGTACTTCAAATGACAAGTTTAAGGTGTGAAAAATTTCATAAAAAGCATGTTCGTTCTATTTTTTACCAATGTCCGCTTAATGTGGAGCGTATGGACTCCTAGTGGAGTTTATCTGAACAGAAGTTTTCCTACGAAAACTTCTTGTTACTCAGTTGCTCAACCGCTCTTTTTTTAGGGCTAAGACAGGAGCAGTGGTTAGCTAATCACTCTCGATATGCCCTGTTTTTTATGATAAGATGGGTGAGAGAGGTCAATTCAAGACTTCACATATATCCATGCCTCCAGACAGAAATTCATTGATTGAAAAATCAATTTATAAAAATTGTCTCTACCAGGATTCGTGACCTCCGTAATTGAAACCATTGACGTGACATCTCAACCACGCAGCCGGCAAATGCATGTTCATTCTATACCACTGTATAACCTTACAATTATTGCTGATGTAATTTTTCTTAATTTCAGATATTTAAATGTTGCCCAAAACAAATTAGAACGTCTGCCATGTGCATCTGATGCTGAAGATAATCCTGAAGAAACATCTTCCAGGGGCCGCCGTAGTCGTAAATCTTTTAATCAAAAACAAAACGCCGATGAATATTTTACTGCTCCAGTTTTAGAAGAAATATATCTCCAGGTATTTGAAAAATGAAAGCACGTCCTATACATATTACTTACTAGGTAGTAGAGATCTGCACGGGCCGAAATTTTACAAAATTACCCGGTCCAAGCCCGAAAGACTCAGACTCGACCCGGCCCAGGCCTGATTCTAATACCACACTTGTTACCCGAAGTCCAGATTTATACTCTTCAGCCCGAAAAAAACCCGTTTTTTTACAAATTTACAATAAATTATGATTCACTATAAAACTGGTAATAATTAAAATCATCATGGCTGACTTATAACACGAACGTCGTATGAAATATTTTTCTGAATAAAGAAATTCCTTACGCAGGCCCGGCCCGACCCCCTAATCTCAATTGCGCTCACCCGCCCAAACCCGGGCCCGTGCAGACCTCTATTAGGTGGGTATATAATTTTAGGCTGAGATCTTTATTTGAAATTTGTAATATTGATATTTTATTAAAAAAATCACAGGAAAACCGTCTGGAACACCTGCCAGATGCACTCTTCTCTCTACCTGCGGTGACAACTTTAGATGTATCAAATAATAAGTTGCGCAAATTGCCATACGCCATGTGGCGATCTCCTCGATTGCGAGACGTCAATGCTTCCCTCAATCTTTTGAGAGATCTACCAACACGAATAGAACATGTATGTACAATTAAACTATCTTCAAAATCTCATTTTTCCATTAGTTTTATTTCCTTGTCATATATTAATTTATTCATTGTGTAGGTCTCCTTAGCTGAAGACGCTTCTGCTCTCCTTTCTCCTTCCAACTCTTCGCAAGATGTTCGTTTGCCTACTTCAAACTCATCAGGACAATTATCGACAGCCTCAGCAGGAAGCGGCGATGGAAGTATCTGTGTGAATAACCAAATTTCACCCACTTGCTCGACATCATCATCGTCAGCTCAACGGCGAAGCTGGAGCGTAGACAGGGCTTCATCAAATCGGGACGGTTCGTCGAGGGATGGTTTTTATGAATCTGCTGCCTTCGATGAAGAGTCGTTACCTTGTATCAAGAAGGTTGAAGGAGTTATGTGAGTGAAATAAAAAATTAAGCATATTTTAAGATTTTTTTGTATGACTATTCAAAAAAAAAAAATATTTGTTTATCAGGCAACAAGAACTACGTAAACATCATTTGTGGACTCGTGGCTTAGAAGTGGCCGAAAGACCTCCGTCGCCTCCTCCGTCTGCCCGCTGCTCTCGCCTCTCGTCTCTCAATCTTTCTCACAACCAGTTCACTTCCGTCCCTTGTGGTCTGCCTTGTCTGGCCCCTGCACTGGCAAGACTCAACATGTCTTATAATGGCTTGAGGAGTATGTCACACGTCACCAGCTATCCAAATTCTCTTAAGCAACTCGATCTTAGCCACAATCAGATCACATGCTGGCCAAGCTTGCCCCAGGTAAATATTTAAACATCAATATTACATTCAGACATAATATTATTCACTATTGCATTATATGTAAAAATTATATCATATGGTGCCAAATGTCTCCATTTTTCCTGACCCTTTTATACTCTCTTTAAACTTTCCATGTAGACTTTTCAGAGTAAAATGAATAACTTTGTAGCATAACTTTGTAGAATAATGAACCAACAAACATGTTCAGTGTTTCTGATATTAAAATACTTTGCATTACAGGTTGATAGTTGGGGTCCTCTGGAAGAGGGAAATTTATCTTGTTACTGTGCGGGAGGTTGGGGAGTGCCGCGAAGTCGAGCTCGATCAGCAGGAGGCGTGAGGCGAGCCGTTTTAGCTGCGCTTTGTTCCGCACGTCGACACTTAAGACTCGATGGACTAAGAACTCTTGTAAAAAGCCACACATAAACACTAAACATATATATCGTCAATTTGCTGCAAGAAGTCATCAATTGACAATTTGGTCAAAACTGGAAAACATCAATCAGAGTCCTTTTTACTCATTTTGAATAAATGTGTCTATTGTCAATGAATATTGATCCAATGACATACCTTTAAAATTATTATGTAGCTATTCTTACAAAATACAATTAATGACTTCTTGCATCAAATGACCTGTAATCGGCAGAACAGCATAAGCGACACTCCATAAATTTTACAGGATTTGTCAGATTTTTATCATAACAGAAGTTTTTATTGACTTCCTCTCGTAATTAGTTTACAAAAATAATTCCTTAATTGTGGTTAGTAATAGTTGGTCAATTAAAGTTTCTTTTTCCGAGCCTATTACGAGAGAAAGTCAAAAAAAAACCATCTCCTGTGAAAATTTATAAATTGTCGTCAGGTTTTTCTGCCGATTACGAGTAGAAATGTATATACTTAACTTATTATGTAACCAATATTTAAAAATTATTTCACTAGGTATCATTCCAGAAAACATTTTCTTCTAGCAAACATTTTAAATTAAAAAAATATTTAACATTACAGCTTACGCCAATGCATCAAATACTTTGAAGTTGAAAGATCATACGAGATATACTCGATGAGAATTTTTGAAAGTCACATGAGATTAACTCAAGGAGAAGTAACTTCACAAACACCCATGTCTTAGATCTCAAATTTAAAATTGAAAAAATCCAATTTGATACTGAACTTACCGGGAATCGAACCCAGACCCCACCTGATTGGTAGAGCAAGACTAACTAACTAACTAAAGAGTCTAACCAACTAGACCACAGTGGGTAAAACGCTTTCAATCTTTTATAGTGTTTGTCTTTCTTTCAGATTTTGGCAGATAATTTATTAACTCGCATTCAGTTGACAACAGATGACGATGGCGGTGGACTGATCGACGGATTGGAAAGAGTCTCCATTGGAGATAAGCTTTCCAGAGACGGAAATCTCAACAATGATGATGACGATGACTGGGTTAGTCATTCAGTCAACTGTATATTTCAGATTAAAACGTATATTCATTTATAAAAGTAATCATTGTGCTTTATATGATTGCGTAATGTGAAATATTTTGTATTTCAGAACCTCATACCAGTTGTTAGAACTCGACTTCTATTCCCCAACTTGTCAATGCTGGATGTGTCTAATAATATACTAAAGTGCATACCTCTGGCCATACATGAACTCTGTAACCTTTCTGTCCTCAACATTAGTGGAAATGCCGGTATGACTTACTATGTAATCTAATACTGAGAATTTTCAACCAAAATTGTCATTTATCTCTTTGCTACTTGTTACTGTTAATTCTAAATTTATTTATATCTAGGATAACACATATATTTTAATCAATTTGATTATTACTTCCAGATATTTCTGAATTGCCTCCACAAATGGGTCTTCTTGGGAGGCTGTGGAATCTCAATACCAACGGATGCCCGTTGCAAGAACCTTTACGTTCTATGATAGATTCCAAGAAATACAAAACCATGGATATTATTGGTATATTAACAATTCCAAAATTTGAAAAAACACTATATTATATTACATACTGATACAATCGGTCATTCAATATTTACAATGATTATTTCTAGGTTATTTAAAATCTGTATTGGAAGATGCCAAACCATATGCTCGAATGAAACTCATGGTGGTTGGCATTCAAGGCATAGGTAAAACTAGTTTACTTGAAAGATTGAGACAAGAAAGTGCTCCCGCACATAGAAGACGTCCACCTGAGGTAATATTTCTTCAAAAGTATTCCTCCTTGCGGTGTGGATAATTTAATTCCTTCCGATATGCAAAACCCTAATTAGGGATCATTAGATACTTGTTTCATATTAATCAGTGCCATTTTCCACATATATATACCATGAATCGATGAAAGTTACACCAACGCTGTGTCACCCTTTATTTTTAACATATTTACATTCTTCAATGCTTCTTCATTCTAAATTCTATCACAATTAATTTCGAAATAACAATAATTCATCACAAATCATCTAAATGTGCTTCCAAATGCTCCTTAGCGGTTTTTATGTCTTGATGTACATATACATATATTCCTACCTTCGTGTTTTTCTTTGGTTGTAAGTCTCAAGCCGTATACCTTAAATGGATTTTGAATAGCGGAAGAACCGCACATGAACGTAAAATTTTGTTTTTTTTTTAAATGACGACAAATGATTTTGTGTGTGACCAGTGGTTTTCTAGTTTTTTTTTATTTAAAGTGATTACTTGCAGACAGGTGCCATATCGGCGCCATATAGTAACACTAAAAAGCTTCTATCATGGTTTCCAATATTTTTTTTTGGTTCGATGACTCCCAAACAGGAACACTCCAAACATGAATGCTCCGAACGCAAATTCTCCAAACAAGAATGCTATGAACACCAATTCTTCCGAACACAGAATCTTCCGCACACAGAACTTTTCGCTCATAGAATACTCTACATTTAAATATTTTAAATATGAAAATCATTGTTTTATTATACAGTGGAACCCTGATCTACCGTTCTCACATTGTTCGTTTTCCCGCACGGATTGTTCATTTGTTATAGTCCCGGCCAAACACCCATAAGAACAATGTTAAATAATCCCGCATTAATCGTTCCCCGATTACACGATGTCCTCGATTTATAAATATTATGGTCCCTTCACAAACATTATCCCGATTGAACTTTTTTTTTTTATATATATTTCTCATTTCGCTCAGAAACACAATCGACGATCGAAAATATTTAAATGTACGAAGTATTCTATGTACTAAGTATTCTATGTGCGAATTGTTCTGTGTGCGGAAGATTCTGTGTTCGGAAGAATCAGTGTTCGGAGAATTCTTGTTCAGAGTATTCATGTTCGGAGAGTTTGTGTTTGGAAGAATCATGTTCGGTAGAATCTGTTCACCATTTTTTTTCACTATTTTAAATAACACTTGGAAATATAGCCTCATAAAAATAATCCTTTATGGGATTAGCATGTATCAAATTCAAGGACTGTATTGAAAAATAAAAAACACTTACATTCTACAGTGTTTTTGGATTTAAAAAAAAAAAAAAAAGTATTTATAACTAAAACTTGGCGGTGGCGATATTGCCATTGTCAGATTATCTACTAGGAAGAGGGTTTCATTTCTGTTAGTGTTTTATTTGGGCTGAAGATCTCTAACCGCATGCAACCTATTTTCCAATGTAGCATTGGGCAAAACGTATGGGCAATAAAAATGTTAACACAAAAACATCCCGCGGGACAAACATGTCTACCGTTGGAGTGGATATCGGAGATTGGATTTATGATAGACATCCTGTACGCAGCAGTCGCTCCACGCATGGCCCGGTCATTTTTAGAACCTGGGACTTTGGCGGCCAAAAAGAGTGAGTATTTCTACTCATACAATTTCTTTAATATGAAAGTAAAAGTATTAAATATGCAGTTAAGACTGTTTAAATGGACAGAGCCTTTACTTTGAATGTTATTTTGATTACGATACTCAAATATTATAAATGAATAAACATTACAGATATTATTCGACCCATCAATATTTCTTGTCACGGCGATCTTTGTATATAGTCGTTTGGCGAGTGCCCGACGGCCTCGCCGGTCTGGCAGGACTCCAACATTGGTTAGTCAGTATACAAGCTCGTGCTCCGAATTCTCCTGCCATCATTGTTGGGACGCATTATGATGCTATTAACGAGGTAAGAAACGATTTTTACACTATACTTCTTTGAGTGATAAAACTTCACATAAAAAAATACTAGGATTGAATGAAATATATATAAATTTTTCAAAACCATGCAAAAAATACATAATAACAACGATGACTTAACTGAACTTTTTAGCCGTTTTTATAAATTAATACAAATTGACAGGCATCAGGAGAACCGTCCCCCGAGCAATTGCAAAGAATCATCAGAGAGCGGTTTATATCTGTTGCTGATCCAGAAAAAAGAGGATTGCCAAGAGTTTTGGACAGCGTTGAAGTCAGCTGTGCCACCAGGCATAATATCAGACTGTTGTCTAACCTTATCTATGATACTGTGTTCAGCTTAAGACAACCGGGTATATAGCTCATTCATTCTATCACATTAACACATTATTTTTGGGACACAAACCTTTCCCTTTTTTTATTATCAAAGTCATTCATTATTTCATTTTACATTGAGTAAATATAGTAGAATGTATCTTGTAGCGCACCTTTTACGAAGTTAATATTATTAATATTTAAAAACATAAACTATGATCGACAGGCATATAAGTGATTAATTAGTCACTCGTGTCCCTTTTTTCGTTCAGTAAAATCATAAATGACATCATTCATTACAGAAATATTTTTAATTATTTCTGTTTCATTCTAGGATCTTGTTTTTAAGTAAAAAGTAGTCACATACCTGATAGTTTGTATTTTTAATTTATCAATAATGGAAGATATTATTTACTGTTTACCAGTAATTGAAATTTGACGGTAAACTGTAAGCCCTAGCCACAGGGTATAAATTTTGTTAATTTGTCTCTTTCTCAAGAATCTTCCGTGAATTACTTTCCTTCGATTATGGTTTATTAATTTAAATGATCTGAAATTTTCAGCTATTTGGTTCATTGGAATATTTTGATTATTGTAATACGATGATTAAAAAATTAAATAAAAAAAATACCTATTCATTCAATATGCAGGGAGCAAAGAACTTCTTCTCGAACAAAGAGTTCCGGCCTCTTATCTTGCATTAGAGGATGCAGTTGGCGTTTTAGCAGCAGATAGACGCACCAAAGGATTGGATCCTGTCCTCACTCACGATCAATTCAAACAACAGGTCTGTTTCATTTACTTGATATTCAATCCGAACTAAAAAAAAAACACTCACAAATCCACAAATGGTGAACTTCAATGATATATTTGCAGGTGACACAATACATGCAGCAGAAATTTCACCGAAGTTTTAGAGACCAGGCTGAATTGCATCAGGCTACCATGTTTCTTCATGATAATGGTATATACAATTTTACACTAGAGCTATCCAAAGCCGCCAACGTGTTTTGGTTTTTACACCCAAAAAATTTAATCTTTTCAATCGAATATTTTAATTCTGATAATATATTTTTTAAGTTCTTTGACTTTTTATTGTTACAAAATTTTCTCCTTCCGGTCCTTCGAGTTTCTAAGATTCAACAGCCCTAATTTTTAACTAATAATGAAACCCGCTATGTTCATCACAAAATATTTCAAAGACAGTTCCAAGTTTGTGTCAAGTGATGGAAAAATTTTAAACAATGCATTGTTTGAAATTCGACTTAGAGATAATTCGACTTGCAATCTTAGTTCAGCAACAAATCTCGGTTGTAAGTCGAGAACAACCTATACCTAACGAATGGTATTGGCCTCTTAACAGTGCTTGGGTAGATAAAATTTTCAAATTAGGATTGAAAAATTAGCAAACATCTTTATTTGCATATTTTCTTTTGTAATGGAGCTCGGGAAGTAGACTATTTGTCTTCCATGAAATGCTCTGATAGGAATTCAAACAGTCTCCACATTGAGAGAACACATAAATTACAAAACAAATTGATAAAGTCAGCTTATAAATTTAGAGAGAGATAAAAGAAAATAGTTAAAAATCTTTACAAAACTTTTTTCAACTCCAGTTTTCACTTTTATTCTTTGAGTAGTGACGCATACTTACACCACATGATGCCTCCAAGAATTCCGTCTTTGAACCCAAAAAAACTGTCATCGCTGTGATATTTCCTATCTGCCTGTTATTATTTCTCATATAATGTTTAGGTGTTCTGCTTCACTACGACGATGCTACGCTGAAAGACTTATATTTCCTTGATCCTCAATGGCTTTGCGATATGCTTGCCCATGTTGTCACAGTGAGAGAAATCAATCCTTTTGCAAGATCAGGTATGGAAAATGAAACATTATAAGCTACTTACTCATTTTATTTGATTTATTTATATTAAATTAAATTATTTCTAAACAGTCATTATGATGTAAATTTTAATGAAATTATTCTCTACAATCAATACATTCTGGTTGGAGTGAACCGAGCAAATACAAATTGCCATCAGAATTTCGAACTTGAACGAAGTAATTTGGTTCATTTACGTAATCTTCAAAACTACAGTGTATTTATTATTCATCTTTTTGCCATAACACGTGTATAATCATGAACAGAATCTATACACATCACGATTTCCATAGAAAGGGTTAACACTTGTAGCGATACAACACACTCAATTTAGTGACTGTAAATTTTTAACAGTAAAACAATATAATTTATTATTTTAGGCGTTATGAGACTGGAAGATATGCAATTACTTTTCAAATCATCGAGAGCCGGCGACAGTCGTGACTACGTAGTGTCCTTGCTGAACAAATTTGAGGTGGCGCTGAGTTGGGACGGCAGATCTCTTCTCTTACCTCCACTATTACCAACTGCCGAGCCATCTTTGGATTCACCCAATAATTGTGTGAAGGTTATTTCTCAAATATTCATTTACTTATCTTCATTCATTTCAAAATCTAGAATGTTTTTAATATCTTAATGAAAATAATAATCAAAAGGCAGTCGAAATCTTAAATTAATCAAAAGGTATTAAATTATTTATAATAAATATTTATTCCACAACAGTTTGTTAGACACTTAATTGTTTGTACCAGCTTCAACAAAATTGACCATCATGGGAACATAAATGTGTAATATTTGTGCAATTTATTATATTTAGTTGAAATTGTTGGTTAAAATTTGATCATAATATTTTACTGGTGAATAAGGTTTGCCATCCTGGTCTGTTTTTATGGTCTTTAGATAAAAAAATTCCAATATATTTATAAAAATAATATTGAAATAACAAAACAATAAAATTACAGCTATTTGAACTAACAGAGAAAAGAAATTGCAAAGACAAACAAGAAAACGTCAATACAAAAAATTATCCACATGCTGTGGCTGTCAACAAGCTTGAGGAATGAAAATACAATTTCATTATAATTATTCTCTTCTCAAGTATTTTTTACTGCACTTTCATCATTAACAGTTAATTTAAATAGCACATCCGATAATTTATTTGAATATACATAGACTGTTATTGATGACAAAGACAAATATGTTTTTCATAATATTTCAGCTGTCCAAACAATCAATGTTTTGTAGATAAATAGTCAAATCTAAAAAAGTGTCATAAACACCCATAAATAATCAACGCACCCAGTTTATATGTAAACAATAATAAAAATAGTTTTACACAGCTGCACCCATTGCTATTATAGTATGTTGTAAATTAAAAATAAAGTATTTTTAAACATGAAGACGCTGATTGAGATGCATTCAATATTTCAGATTCCAATGAAAACACGAGGATGGTCTGCGAGAGGTCACAAGAAAATTGCTGTTTCTCCGTTGTCAATTCTGAACCAAAAAGTTGATGGCTTGGCACCGTCAGGTACACTGACTTGTTTGTAGAGCTGCAGTCATTATAAAATGAAAAGGCTCCGACTTTAAATAAAAACAAGACTATGATTCCGACTCTGACTATGAATTTGGTTTAAAAAAAATAGTGTTTTTTTTCCTCCCTTAAAGTGGTCTACAATCATTTCCCTTTCTTCTAATACATGGTCATTATTACACCATTAAAAATGATGAATAGGCTTATTTTCGAATATTCGGCTTACTAATAATGTATGTACGAAATACAACTTCCTCGCTGAACAGGGGTGTGAATTCCTCATGTCAGTGTTTTATATCATTATCTCGATAAAGAATTGAGAAATTCTTGCTTTTTTTTGTAATTTTACAAAATACTATTTATTTATTTAAGAGTTTGGTTGTTTTTAATGTGTTTGGAGCTCTAGTATGTTTTACTCTTAGTAACATGCATTGGTGCCACTTTAGCGATTTGTACACACAATTTTTTTTAAAAAAGAGTTGGAGTCTTTAGTTTTATTCTGACTCTACAGCCCTGCTTTATCGTCATATATAAATGAACTTAATTTATCTTAAGATTATGGTTTGGTCATAATTATCTTAAAATATATATTCTAGGAACCATAGTTGCAACAAGCGTTCCATGCGGACCTGAAATGTCAGCGTGCTCAGCGTTTGGTCGAGCGCGCCCTCAACACTCCCTTCGCCGACTTCTGATCTCTTCTTACTCTCCGTGTGGCTTTTGGCCTCGTCTCATCACACGATTGCTAGCTGATGATACTATTCCAGATATTGTCGACTCCTTTTATCCATTACCTAGTGAAGTAAGTGTATCAATATGATGTTATGATTTTTGTCTCATAAATCAGTACTTTCCAACCTGAGGTCCGCAGGTCCGCGAAAAAATTCATTCTTTCAACATTCTTTGTGATAAAATATGAACATGTGAAATAAAATTTTTTCGGGGATCCGCAGATAATTTTTTTTCAGATTTAAGGGTCCGTGGCATGAAAAAGGGTGGGAAGCACTGTCATAAACTATAAAATAAACAATCAATACCATTATCCCAGAATCCCCATAATGACAGATATATTTTCGTTTAATTGGTGATTCAATATTATAGTTACTTCATTTTTTTTTAAATTGGAAATCTTAGCATTTTATTTGTGTTTTTTATTTTTTCTAAATTGCAATCTCTTAATGTAACATTTACCATAATATTTTCTTTACAAACAATTGCACTGAACTCGTTTACCTACTATGCGTTGCACCTACATACAATTTGTTATATTATACCAAAAATCATCACTTATTATTTTAAATAATGTCCGAAAACATTTTTTAGGGAATATTATCTAGATTTTACCTAAATAAAACACATAAAGATGCATTATTTATTTCCCTGCGACAAAAAAATCAACAAACGTAACTAACGCCAGTTAATAATTTATTAATAAATACGAATTCAAAATTAAACAAAACACTTTTTACTATCCTACAACGTTTATTCTTTACTATTTATTATTTGATTATTCAAATCGTTATGCTTTCGATTTCATTGTTGCAGTTTGAAAGAGACAGCGCTGTCACGAGAATATCAAGCCAAGGTTCAGAATGGTGGCCTTGGCAATCAGGAGTTCGACTTCTTCGAGCTGATATACTTCTGCTCACTGTTAGAGAAGTTCCAACCGATCAATCCATCTATAGAACTACTAAGTAAACTTTTTATCAACTACTCACCTTCAACAATTTCAAATAACTATATTACTCACATGGTCTAAATAATAAAATGATGTATTGATTTTTGAATGTTTCAGGTTTAGATTAAAACAAGAAGGAGTATGGTGTGATTTGGACACAATTAGTTCTTCTATTTTAGAAATACACCTTCCCGCTGATGAAATGATTATTAAAAAGCCAATTACAGACGAACAAGGCGACACCATCGGCTATCAAGTATGTCTTTATCGTCTATCTTTCTGTTTTTAGTGCTGTGGTCAAATTATATTTTTCATCTTATGTTCATCTTGAAAGATTACTCTTTATTATTTTAAATAAAAGTGAGTCTATTAAATTTGCAGAATATAACAATAAACCCTTCTACTGAAGCGCTAGCTAAACTTCTGGTTGTTGTCGTGGACCACATTGACATACTATTAGAAGATTGGTATCCTACCCTTGGTAAGTTATTATTTTCTTTTTTTAAATATAATAGAAATATGAAATTATCAATAGACGCCTGAGTAAACAAAAAAAATATGTATATGAAACTTTAAAAATAAAGGTTACCCCCATTCCAATAGCAGCCCTGCGATATTTATTATTATTTAAAGGATTTAGAAAAATGGCAACACAAGTTTACAGTTGGCAACATGTTTATTATATTTCAAAAGAAGCTGAGATACAGGATTCTCCTAGCGTTCAATCCGATTCATAAAACTCTTAGAATATGTTTCATTGTTTGGCACATATTTGTAAAAATTGGATTGAAATAATGATTTTTTAGGTACAAGATTCGTACACACATCAGAAGGACGATTTTTAGTAACCAGGCTTGTTCCGTGTCCTCGGTGTCTTGCTGAAGCAGACTCTACCGTGCCTAATGGTATGGCGGGAGCCTATCCTAAAGCGAATGGTCAGGTCGGTGACCACATGAGAGATTTACATGATCACTTCAATGAGGTATAGAAAATATTTTTTAATTTTTTGAAATATCATTTTGAAATAAAAAAAAATAGTTTAATTGTTTGCACATCATATTTTAGGATTACGAATTATCATTGATTGTTAATACATAATGATAGAATTTATTCAATCATAAAGTGGATAATAAATATTGATACGGATAAGTGAAAATTAAATTTTGTGTCTCTATTATAATATTTGTCGCCTCCATGGCGCAGAGGTCAACATCGTTGTCTTCCATAAAGGGTCTTACGGGCTTGACTCCCAATAGGAACAGTATTTTTTAAATTGATTTATAAATTTCTGCTTATAGGCATGGCTATTTGTGAAGTCTAAAAATCCCCTCCCACTCTTCCAATCCTTAAATAACGGGGTGTAGCAAGAGCAATTAGTTAACCACAGTTCTCTTGAAATAAACTTCTTCTGTTGTGATAGCTCCATTAGGAGGCCATATACTCCACATTGGGGGCGAACATGGATTAAAAAAACAAAAAATTATCATTCTGTCAGGAATTCAAACGTTTATCTTTTTCTTACCGATCAGGTATTATAGATGTTAAATTTTTTATTATTATTTAAAACAGGCCTTTAAAAGAGCACCGAGGGAAGAGCATTGTGAGGCAGTAATAAATGTCATACGACCCCGAGCGTCACAAGAGTCTTGTGCTTCTGATGGAGATAGTGGAGTCGGGCCTGATTCTACAGGTATAGATTTATCTACAAAGTAATGGCAATGTAACAACTTCTACTGACTGGATTCATAACATAATTTTTGGTATCCTTATTACTCTGAGGTGTCTTATTGCAGACATGTGATTGATGGCTAAAATGCAAAGCACAATTACTATTTTTATTCAAGTAAATGTGTCCAGTAATTTGTGTAGATAGATCTTATGATACTAGCATTCATATTGTAGTAATATAACAATCATTGTTGATTTGCTTCCTCTCCAGGTTCTTCAAGAATGCCTTCTATGGAGGGTGTGGTTGGATCTAATATTATTCTTTTACCACTCGCCACTCATGCGTGGACAATTGAGGAATGTATTTTGCAAGCAGGCAGCTCAGCTTGCGTAGAGTGCCCAACTCATAGAGAAATTAAACTTATCAATTTAGCTCCTGATGTCGTAAGTATAATCTTCAAAATAATTATGTTCACATGTGTAATATAAGTAAACCATATTGACTGTGGAAAGGAAAAAGGACGTAACCCACACATAGCAAATTTTACAGGAGGCACAAAAAACGTGTTTTGATGATTTTGTGCCATATGCAAATTATGAAATATACACAACCTTGAAGTGCACGGAGACTTCTAAACTGGTGTTGAATTGACATAATCTAATATTAATTAAAGAAATTGTTTAGGAAAAACCTTTTTTTCAGTCTTTTTTCTTGGTTTCAATTTTCACAGGCTCATCTTTTTTCAAATTTAAAAGTTAAAATAAGATACTAATTCAACATTTGCATCTTGTATCCTTTTGATAGAACGTGTATCCATGCTTGATACATTGTGATTATCAAAAAAATCTGTTTTGAAAAAACTGCGGGTTACGTCCTTTTTCCTTTCCACAGTCGATATATATATTACACATTTATCACAAAATGACTTGTGAAATACTGAAATTTCTTATACAACACAAATCCAAAAATTATGTTGGACTCATAATTGGATGTATATTATATTA
Source organism: Himalopsyche anomala (assembly GCA_031772345.1). Lineage (NCBI taxonomy): Eukaryota > Metazoa > Arthropoda > Insecta > Trichoptera > Rhyacophilidae > Himalopsyche > Himalopsyche anomala. The sequence continues at coordinate 18,020,822 of CM062821.1, read as the reverse complement.
ATTTATTGTTGAAATTGATAAACATTACCATAATAATTTTAACGCTTTGAAAAGATAACGATAAATGTCATTGGTTTAAGTTGCATGATCTCCTTTCTAAAAATTGTAATCCAGGACTTTTTTAGTATTGAATATCACAATTTTGTATTTAATAATTTAAAAAAGGAAAAATAAGTTAGAATCATACATTTCATTGTAGATGTTCTTGGACTTGGGAACTCATCGTATAGCGGCGAGTGCTGATGTCACTCGAGGAAATCTTGTCGGTCGAGGAGCCTTCGGACTGGTTTTCCGGGGAGAATGGAGAGGTAGAGGTCCCGTCGCCCTAAAAGTTCTTCAACCTGTCGCTCCTGGACCGCGAGCTCCAAATAGTGCCATAGCTGCTTACAAGGTAGACCTTACACTGATTTTTAAAATTAATAATGTTTCATTAAAATTTATATTCTTCCTCTTTATGATTTTTTTTATTTATTTGTTATAACTGCTGTCAGTCCACCTTATCAATCAATCACTTAATAAATCTAAACTTATTCCTCACATTTACTAATATAATTTATTCTACAAATCCAGCACATAAAAGTAGCCATAAAAAGCATTTTTAACAGTTTGTTGGTCGCCTATAATAATAGACTCTAGCAGGGAACGGGCGTTTTTTAGTTCCACATGAAGATGAACTAAAGCTAAATGTATTACAGGCAGCAGCAGCCAGATGGGACAGAGACCCAGCACAAGCTGCATGCCGTGCTTACTTATCGGCCAGAGCTGAAATGGGAGTTCTTCTACCTCTCAGTCATCCTAATGTTGCACCTCTTCTTGCTGCCTGCACTTCGCCACTGGCCCTTGTATTGTCACTGGCTCCTATGGTATAATACATTCATTTATATAATTATTCCAACGGTAAAATTAGTGTTACATTATCTTGATATCCATCTTCTTATCCACACCTACCTTCATTTCACAACATTATCATTAATATTGAATTTTATTTTTTTTTCTCAGTTAATCGTAACAAAATATGCATTTACTTTTACAAGCCGTAATAAGATAATCATAAGAACCTTCATGATACTTCTCAAACCAAATTTGACTAAAATATTTCAGGGGGCTCTGGATGGTGTGTTACGTGGATATCGACAGTCGGGGGCACGCCTTGGACCTCATTGTGCGCAGGCAGTAGCAGTCCAAGCCGCTAGAGCTTTAGAGTATCTTCACAGGCAACGTGTTATTTACCGTGACTTAAAGGTAATCATAATTAATAGCGTATAATACTCTTTTCTCCGTTATTTTCTCCGTTACTACCGATTTATCACAGTCAAATGAAGTATTGTAATCCATAATCCTTATCAGTCACAAACTGATTTTTTTAAAAATTCGTAAACAGGTTTAATAAAAATTACTTGTTTACCCATTATTAAAAAATGTAAAGCATGATAATTTTTCTCGCATGTTTCGTGAAAACAAAAATAAAAATCGTTCTATATCAGCACCAGATAAAAATTCCAACGCACAAACAAGTTTATAAAAATCAATAAGTACATAGATACAATTATCATGTGCACTATGGCCTCACATATCTTTCTTTTATAAAGCATTTTACTGTTGTGATAAGTTATAGAACCAGTTTTGAATAAACATGTTATTCATGAAAGAAGATTTTTAATGAATGTAGATAAAAAGCCCCTACCACAAAATCTCAATTTTTTCCCAAATGATTTATTTACGATTTTGAGCCATTGTAATAAACTGGGGTTCCATGAAATGTGATTTAAAAATGGCATGATGAATTGGCTGTAAACATCCAGCAGATAGTATAGCAACTAGTACCATCGGAAAAAATAAGACAAATATAAAATTGAGATATCCTCGTTTCAATTTACAGTAGTAATCCAGTAAGCTTTATACTAAGACGGGCACCCCAAATCTTTTGCTTATGACAAAGGGCACTATACCATAATTTGACTGGAAAAAAGAGTTGAGTGCTTGAGTTTACACAATTTAAATCAGAACACAATTTTAATCGAGTACTATGCCATAAGTCGTGAGTTAATAATTCAGTCATTGGTCGCTATATTCGAGCAAGAAAGCGATCCATCTTGACTGGTATGAAAGGATATGTGTCACAATGCTATAGTTATAGAATTTTAATAGAAACATTGCGGTTCCCAAATATTAAAACACTTATGTTTGTGGCAGGCACTTTGGATTGCCGACTGTTGATTAAGGGAAGGGTATATTTCTATATTTGAATATTGGGATAGTACATGGTATGCCTACTAGTTTTTGTTTATTTTTTCATAGGCTGAGAATGTCCTGGTTTGGGAGATGCCTCCACCCGTTGGACCGTTCAAAGATCATCCAGGATTAAGAGTTCACATCAAAGTAGCCGATTATGGTAATGAAATAAAAATTAAACCTAATACAAAAACGCAAATATTTGTTCAATTACCTTTGTAACTTATATACCTTAACCCTCCGAAGAGGAGCGTGATCATATAGTAACAGTAAACACTGTTGTCTATAGATTTTCTTTCTGAATCTCATTACCTTTCTCAATTTTGGTTAAAAAGGATACTGACTTCAGCCAGTGGTGTAGCAGGGGGGGTGCGGTAAGGGCGGACCGCTTCGGGTGACACATTTTTGGGGGCGGCATTTTCAAAAATAAAAACAATATTTTTCGAGATATTATATTTATACATTAAAAAAAATTAAGCCACTTGAAATCTACATAGAATGTTTAAAGATACATATTGCAGAAATCTCTTCTAAACTCTCCACCATATGAGTACATTTCAAATCTTTTGAAGGTCATAAAGTCAGCCCACTCTCACGTTACATATACCTAGCTATCTCATAAATCCATTTATTGAATTACATCTAGATTTATACGGACACATTTTAATAATTTCAGGTATCAGCAGGTTAACATTACCATCTGGAACAAAAGGATTCGGAGGAACTGAAGGTTTCATGGCGCCTGAAATAATGCGATATAATGGAGAAGAAGAATACACAGAAAAGGTAACAAAGAAATTCATTTGTCTGTTCCCTGTACTTGAAAAGTATGTCTTTCACTTAAGCATTTTTACTCAAAAATAGCCTTCACAACACAATTGTCCAAAAATTTTACCATTCGAAAGATTCCATGGGGCTTTCCATATATGATGTCACATTTTAGGAGGAAGGAGACGTCTTAAAACCAACCGTCCTTCAATCTTGAAACTTCGAAAAAAAATCAAAAATCATGGGTTAAACCAAAGCCCCCTATAGTCAAAGCCATGCTATTGAGTTGAAAACAGGTACTTTTTTCAGATGAGCGGGCCGGCGTCATAATTTTCAAAGTAATATCACGTCATTATGAAACCATTTATTACTGTTATTTTGAAGCAAATACATATATATATTGTAATTATATATCTTTTCAATTAAATCATTTTTTAAATAAGAAAAAATCACATTTTCTAAGGTTTTTTAATAAAAATCTCTGAGAACAAAAGCAAACAAAGATGCCAAATCATTTTATTTAAATTATTTTTTTTACAATATTTCAATACAGAATATGAGGTTGGATAGTTCATTAAAAAAACCAACGTCATTATTGGGATTTTAATCAATTAATATTAATCTCGAAATTTATTTGTGCACACTGGTTCGTCACTCAATCTTTCCATAAGATTTCTCAAGTCATATCAGTAAGTCAAACTAGGATAGCACAATTCACTTCATTATTTTTTTAATATTGTTATTGATTAAATCGTCATTTACTTGGTATATTGCCATTATTATATGATAAAAGACGCAGCATGTATTTCATAATATCACAATAGGCGTCAAAATCTTATATAATATTATATGAATTCCGCTTGTTACCGTCGTTTATGTAATTTATAATTTATATTCTATATAATTGTTATACTTAATAGTGGGAAGTTAAATTTTATTGGTTTTTACCACACATCGCATATCTTGCCATTCGCTATATTTCTTACAATCATTACTTAATTTGCATATATGGCCCTTCCGATGTATCGTAAATTGTAAATTAATAACACCAACGAATCACAGAGTATCCATACGAGAAATCTTTCAAACATACATGTTACATTTAACGAAAAATAAGCTCACAAATTGGAATTTAGAGTTGATCTACGTATAACCGCCATACAATTTGTTAGTAAAGGCAGGGATTCAACGGCCAGCTCAGAATTTGCTGATTTTCTACAGCACTGCTTGGAACTTAAGACTGCTATGGTAAAACTGATTTAGTGCTGGAAAGGAATGTCTAAAATCGTCACGAAAATATTCACAAATAAAACAATAGATACGCCAAGACATTGTGTTGATTAAACCAATTTTTTAGTAATGCATCATAGAGGCTCCAGGGTGCTGCATTTATTTTTGTCTCATATTATTTTTCTAAAGAAGATCATTTTTGATCGAAAAATATTTTGAAATATAATTGGTCATATTATATTTGATGAAGGTTTCGAATAAGTGACATCATTTAGGCATATGGGTCATATATTTTTACAGACGGTTCCAAGTAAAAATTTTGGGTGAGTTAAATGTGTAATGCCAGTTTTTCAATTTCACATTTGAGAATGACAGCTTGACAAAAAAAAATTTCAAGAAAACATTAATTTTAGATATTGTATATATATTCCAGTTCAACCACACCCAGTAAAACTAGAGTATGCTGAACAATAATATGAACAAAAAGGTTTATTACAATTATTTATACCCTTAGGTGGATTGTTTCTCTTTTGGAATGTTCCTGTATGAGCTCTTAACATTGAGGCAACCGTTTGAGGGACACGAAGCAGTCAAAGAATGTGTGCTTGAAGGAGGAAGACCGCCTCTCACGCATAAGGTGAGAAACGTTTCACCACATCATTTCTAATGCACTTACTGATATTCTCCTTAAAATACAAACATTTTAATCAGAAACACATGTTGAAATATTTAATTGTTTAAACAAGAACATCTTTATGTAAATAATTGTAGCAAAAATATTGTGTTGTAATAATTATTAAAAATAAAATGTATTCAATTCGGTTTGCGACTATACAGGAGACACTCTACCCCTGCTACATGCTCGATCTCATGGTGGCCTGCTGGTCAGGTCAACCAGAATTGAGACCGTCCGCCTCTCAAATTGTATCTATAGCTTCAGCTCCGGAGTTTACCCACTTAGCTGACGTTGTATCGTTACATCATTCTGCTGACGTCTCTGATGCAGCTGCAACACAAGTTACCAACATCACAGGTTTGTAATTCAGTCATATAGATTTTTTCATAATGTTCCACATTTCATTTTTCGATTATACAAACACTCATTTGTTTGTATATTTTCCAATTTTCAAGTTTTTAAAAAAATATTACTGCACTATTCTGCCACTGCAGGACCGATTCCTCAAATATTCATTTGGACAACATTGATATTCTCAAGGAATTTACATAAATCATCATGAAAAATATATTTTTTTTAAAGAAACCAAACTATCATTTTAAAAATCTCCAACGATAAAATAATGCTTTTAATCTATTCATAAATAAAACACTAAACATTCCTTTTGTAAAACTGATATTTTACAATTTCTTTAACCAAACTAGATGTCCATGTAAAAATGTCTGCATGATGCTGCTCGACATTGGACCAAGTATTGTTAGGTGGATATTCATTTTTCTCTCAACTTTATGCGTTAATAAAATTGGCCATGAAATCGGTAGCTACATATGCATAAACGGTGGTAGATGGACTGACAATTGAGTTTGTTCTCACTCTTTGATACAAATATTTACAGAAGAAGGAGCTTCAGGTTGGGAACTGTGGGTACCAAGATGTCGCCCACGTTGTGATGTATTGGCTATAGCAAACTCTCGATGGTTACATTATCATGCCCTTCCGGTGCCTTATACTGCCACACAGGGTAAATATTTCTTCTAAATTTCTTACTACCGTATTGCAAGTAACTGAATGTGAGGTATTGATGAAGTTATTACGGTCAATATTTTCCAGATCCGACAGCAGATGAACCCACTCTGCCAACGGTCGTGTGTTCTGTTGGGAATACTGTATGGGTAGGAGACTCCATTGGTCAAATACACGCCTACAAGTAAGAAAAAGACTTGCCAATGACCTAATATCTAGTAATAAAATAATCATATGTAATACTTGCACTATCTTTAAATTTGACTGTTTATTTACATTACAGATTTAATAATGTAAGATTTTCAATTCTTCCTTTTTTAGCTCATCAGATTGTCGACACATATTCTCATATGCTTTGGAGTCTGGACCGATGAGTTGTCGAGTTGCTGCACTTTTACATCTTCCAACTCTATCAAGAGTTGCCGCAGCTCTCTCCAATGGAAGGTAAATGTTCTATTTTAATATAGTTATTTTTATCTATTTTATATATTTTTTTATTATAATATCATTTTGTGGTGTTTACAGACTGTTCTTACTAGATAACACTGCGATACCGTTGAGTTCGACTGCCTGTGAAGGAACATTTGTTATGACAGAACTCGGCGCGGCCACGGCTCTTCATTGTCTGGCGGCATACTGCATGAATGATTTGTAAGTATATCTCTATTCCAACAATGAACATATTTGACTTTGAATGGTGAAAATATCCAATAAGTAAACATAACATATGCAATAATAGTTTCTGATGCATTTTTGTAACCTATCCACAATCTTTTTGGTAATAAAAACGTTTTTATCTGTATCTTAACAACAAGAATTCGCTCTTTAGGTTTTATGCAAATGATGTATGTGCTGTCGTTAAAAATTCAATAGTTAAACTCGACAGTAAAGTGTGTAAACTGCATTGCGGATAAACAGACAAGTCAAGACAAATACGATTTGGCCAAATTTGTCGGGACATTAAAAAATCACATTGTGTATTTTTCCCCATAATGTTGAAATTATTAGGCTTTTTTCTATATTTCGACTGTTTGCAGATTGACCAGGCGATAATATATTGTTACAATAGAATCATGTTGAATAAGCTAGTATTTGTATATACCCCACAGTTCTTAAACAAGTATTTAGAAATAAATATTAAATTAGTTTCCATAAATTCATAATGTAAATGTTTATTGCATTTATAATTATGCGCCAATCGAATCATAATAACTTTCTACATTGCAATTTGACTTGGTCAGATATTTGTATCGATGCCAGTATATTTCGAAATTGTTTACTCGGCCTGTTTTTTTTGAATATTTGGCAACCTGTGGATAAATATTAAAATAGCTGCAGTACAGGGTCCAATTCTTTGCTCGTATACATTCTGCCCTCTTGCAAAGCATTTTATAGAAAAGTGATACCATAGCGGTAAAATTGCTTACACAGTATTTCTTTTTGAATTATGATAAACTTATTTATGACATCATCGTCGTTCAGATAGTAACAAACCTTATTCAAAAGGTCAAACTGATTACATATATTGAAATGGACATAAAATTTAATCTCACAATATTTTCTACAATTATTATTGTGTAATAAAATGCAGCTATTAATAAATCAAACAAACATCCATACATTTATCAAATGAAATAATTGACACCTTCTTTTTTCTAAAAGATTTCTGTCTTGTTGCCGTTTAAAGATACTCAATACAGTGGAACTCATAACAACATGTTAAATAATCCCTCGTCTATCATTCTCAGATTTCCTCGATCATTCATCTAAATATTATGGTTGTGTCACATATATTATGCCGATCAACCTTTTATATTGAATATTTCCCATTTCGCTTATATGTAAAGTCGGTTGTGCTTCGCACCTCATTTTGCGAATTTGTCTAACTCGCAACTTAAATGCCCCTGTGAAAAAAACTAGTACTCTAGCTGAGAAAATGAAAATAATCAAAGACATTGAAAAAATCCAGGAGAAAAACGTGATGACATTGCAAAAAGAGCACTATAGATAAAATCGAGTGTCAACATACTTCAACTTTCAATTCAGACTTTTAAATTGACAGCCTAAATCCATTCAAAAAACTAGGAAAGCTTTCATAGTAAAAGTTTTTTTTTAATCAAGTAATCTACTGTCATGTTTACATTTCTTTCAGTTGCGAATTATGGTGTGGAGGTTCCCCGGGAGGAGGAGTTTCTGTTTACAGACTTTTGGGTGGTCAAGGAATAGGAAAAGATGGAATAGAAATAGGCGTGGGAGCAGGTAGCGTTGCGAGCGTTACAGAACTTCCTTCTCCATCTCCTCCTGCATCTCCATCTGCGCGAGTTCTCCATGCGGTTGCTCAGCACAACACCGTCTGCACCTATGTTTATCCTGGTAAAAAAATGTGTTTATTGTAAATTAATCATAACATAGCCATTGCAAATACTTAATAATAGTGATATCTTTTACTTACACTTATTTGTTCATTTATGAAAATTTAATATTTTTTAAAACATCCACAATTTATTCTAGTTTTCGTTTTTAGTTTATTATTAAATTTCAACCTTATTTACAAAATCGACTTAAAACCATTGTTCTATTGAAAATTGGACTAAAAAAAATATCATATTCCTGTCATAATCTTGTCAAATGTTTAATAGGTTGTATAATTTATCAATGGGATGCGGAGCAGAAATGTTTGTTAGCACGTTTAGATTGCTCCAAACTTGTACCTTGTTCTGAAAGCCTCCGATCCATTTCAATCGAAGAGCATCTCAGCCCCGGACGATGTCAGGTAATTATAATAAAAATCGTTAACATTATATACACAATTACCTTTGTTCGTATACACCATGGGTGGCCAAACTTTTGACCTCTGCGGGCGACTTCATACTGAAATTAGTTGTAGCGATCTACTAACTCTGTATGTGCTAAGTTGTCATAAAAAACTGAAATAATTCAAAACACAATATAATGTGTTTGAAAGGGAAACTTAATTGATAGATAATTAAAGACACACTCAATTCTTGTTTCAAAGCATCAGGCGGACGACTTGGAACAGCTACGCGGTTGACGTCTGGGCCACCGCTGGTATACATAAACAAAATAATTACAATTTTGTTTTTTTTTTAGGTGACTTCATTAGCGGTTTTGAATGATGATGTTTACATTGGAACCACTTGGGGTTGTATCATAATTGCAGAAAGAGAAACTCTTAGGCCTGTTACAATATTTAGACCATACGAAGAAGAGGTAAATTATCCGTTTTTTATTTCAAATATACTTAATGAGTGCCAATGTTCAAAAAAATATGAAATTTCAATTAAGATCCTACGTCAATAGATAAAGGAATCATCAATTTAATAATAACACCTTTTATAGACTAAAAGTCATTCCATACCAACATTTCTTTTTGTATGGACTTTACTTAGTAACTAAATCATAAGACAAAACTTATTCAGTCTGCTGGGTCAGGAAAATAGAAAAAGTAGCCAGTAAGTGAAAAATAAATAAATGTTTTTTTGTTTAGGTTCGAGCTATAATACCGCTCCCGTCTTATAAGGTTAATTCCCATGACGGTTCAGATAACCAATCGAGAGATTCTGTTCATGAAGATGACACTCCTCTTATCGCAACCATCGGGCGAGGCTATCGAAGTTTACTTTCTAGATATACGGATTTACCTAATCAAGTGAGCTTTATTAACAACTAAAATAAAACACAACTTCAATATCTATGTCTGCAAATTTTTGTTGAAATGTATTAAGTTTGAAATAACTGTGATTTTTTTTCAATGTTTAATTCGTTACTGAAGCCTTATAATTTTTAAATCAAATTTCTAATCAATCTGTATTATCTTTTATTTCAGTCTAGTACAACACCGGTCTCTGTAAACAGTTCGGGCAGCATGCACTGCTTGCTTTGGCGTGCTGAATATTGGGCAGCCAACTGATATATGTCAGTTGATGTTAATCTCGACGGCTTAACAAAACGTATACTCAGATTACACTTTGCTTTCCCCTGAGATGCTGTGTATTATGTATATTTTTCATGTAACCAACCTACACGAATCAATATAAATGAAGGAAGATTTAATTCTATATATTGAGACTATAAACAAACAAACGGTTGATTTTTATGAACTATAATTAAGAATATACTGCAATAATAAAAACGGTTCACTAACTCAGTTCAGTCATTTGGGCAAATGTCACAAAATTCATTCGATTTTACTGAATATAAATGAAGAATTTATAGAAAAAAAGGGAGATACATCGTTCATGTATTTCACAAATTTGTCTTGTTGAAGGCTGCTCACACTTCTCACAATCGATTTAAAATAGTTTACTATCAATTGACAATGTTTACTTTGTGACGCTTTACATTAGTGAAATCAATTTTGAAACTTGAAAATAATGTTATAATGTTGTTCCATAATGTCGTAACTGTGTCATGCTGCCAAGGATTTGTAATAAAATTATGAATAACATAATTTTATAATCATCATTATAATAATGAAACAATCTGATTAATTTATGTGGTGTTTTTTTTATTGTTCACTCAGTATGTGGAGTACATGAACTTCTCGAAGGAGTTAGTATATACTTCAACAAATTCATATATCTATTAAAATAATAATCATGATCAATTATATCCGTCTTTTTCAAACCACATTTGAAAGGTTACCCATAGTCCAAATATTTTTGTTTAAGGGAAATTATTATTGTGTCCAACGACATGCCAAAATAATCAAGTAATCGAAGACACTATAAAGTGTAATGAAGTAAATAGTTATCAAATTTTAGTCATTAAACAGATGTTTATGTAAATTTTAGTTTATCATTCAATTTTAAATCTGTCTTGTACAATGTTTCTACATTAATCGTATTTTGCATCTGATTACATTTAGCTACTCTTCTTTTCAAACTAAACTGAAACATAAAATTAAATATTCTAAATGTTAAAGATATGAATCATTTTTTTGTCTTTAAATTATAATAATTTGTCTGAATGTGAGTCTTTTGGTCTAATAGGTTTAGATTTAAAAAATCTATATTTATACTCTATACATCGTTAGGATGCTAAGCACTTTTTTTTTATCCACTCTCACCGTCCGTTTATTAATGGTAGCTCTTTCGTGACTGCATTATTCAGGAAAATTAGGTTATTGATTGATGTATCAATTTCTGTGATGTTTATTTCGTAACCGCCTCATATTAGTTTGTATGTAATTTTATCATAGGTATAACAATTTTCTTTCGATACTAATGCATACTTTATCTTAATTTGACTGTGATCAAATATCTTATGCAGCTTTAATTAAATTTCATACAAAAGATTATCGCTATCTATGTAGTAATTAAATTTCATTTCATTTAATTCTATCATATTTTATCGTCGCTTTACATTGGTAAAAAACAAATTGATAGTTCTGAGTAAACTGCAAATAAAAATTCTGCGCTCTAGGGCTAAAGCTTAGCCTTGATATTTTATGTTACATTTATGCCCATCTGACACAAATAAAGTAAGGATCAATTGCAGGGAACAATTTTATTGTGTGCCTGTAATTTTGCATTAATATTAATTACTCATTAATATGAATCTCATTATTGTTTACATTCCTCATGTCTGTCAATTTTGTTACATACCAACTGCTGCCAGTACGGTGATGATGAATAAAAATCCAAACCAATCTAAAAAAACTTATGGATAGCATTATTTTTGCTGAATGTACTCACGTGTACATATGTTGTGTTATTAAATTTTAATCGAAACTTGCTGACAAACAATAAGTTCAGGTCATTCTTATCAGCGTTATGTGGTTATGCTTAATCAATAACACACCCAGTTTATTATACTATCAATGATAATTATTTTTGTTTTCATTTTTTTAATTGAAGTATTAATTTGAAATTTTATCAATAGTGATCTCATTAACATTATATTATACAAAGGTATCATATATTATTTACATTATTTACTAGGCGTAAAAAATTCTACATATTGGTATTCTGCAATGTCATGATGATGTTTTTCAGCAAGAAATATTTTTTTTGCTGAATTATTTATAAAACAATCTCAGGATCGAAAACAAGTTAAATAAACATTCTTAACCATCTTAGAATGTTTATTTCACTTCTGCTACAGTTGGAAATCAATAATTATAATCAACCAGCCGGTTTCATTCTTACAGAAGCTTTTCTGAAAAACTGAGTATCTTATAATTGAATATTTGTTTATTTACACAGTTTCCTACCACTTGTTATTTCCACAAAAACTATAAAAATAAATCAGATTCTACTATAACTATCATTTTTATGTAATGAGTGGGGTGGATAAATGGGTTGACATTTATCGCTTCAAAAACAATTTATTAAGTGTAAATGTGTAAATGACCCGAAGGTCCATGGCGTGGTGGCCCATAGTTGGCTTCTGTGACAGATCGTACGGGTTCTCAAGTTCAGTGCAAACAGCATGTTCTCAATCAATTTATCGATTACTGCTCGAAGGCATGGGTGTTTGCGATGTCTAAAAATTCCCATCCACACATCCAACAATAAAATAACGGGATGTATTTTAGGGTGTTCACTATCAACACATATTCAAAAAGTAAGATTTCGGTTGGGATACTTCCATTAGGAGCCATATACTCAGAGTAGACGAGCATTTAAAAAAATGATATTCTAATGTCAAGCCTACGGACTGAAATTATAAATTGACTAAAACATCATTTTGAGGATTAAATTTATGTGATAGGAATCCATTCGTTATATTTCTATTAATTTTGAATCAACATCTGTTAAACTGTAAATCCAGTAATATTCTCAATTTTTACCAATGATCTCTTCATTCCATACCACTTTCATTATCATCCCTGCGGTACTATTTCTGTGCACAAATATAATACTTATTTTGGATCGTCTGAAATACTCAACACGTGTTTGTGTTGGACGGTCTGTATACTCAAAATTTGATTGTGTTGAGCATTTCAGACCGTTCAAAATAAGTGTTATGCACACCGGAATAGCTCCGCTGGCATTGTTTCTTGTGTTCATATTTCTTCTTAAGAACCTTGTATTTTAAGAATATGATTTCATAGATATAATATATTATTATGGTGCCTTGGTGTACGCTAAAATACCACATATGTAAATATTTATTTTTGAATCATGCAGCTACAAAACTTTCTTTGATTTGTCGTGTACATTTCCTGTCATCGTATTCATTTTCATCCGAAGGAAAATTTTCAAATTCATAATAAACAACAAAACGTCCGGAGTGTATCATTGATAAACTCGTTTAAATTGTGATTTTATTTTAGCAAGAACATTTTATATGTATATTATATATATATAAATGCGATTTGTGTAAGGAATGTATTATTGTTGTATGGATATCATTTTGACTTTTACCACTTTAATCAACAAAATCGTCAATTGAATAACTGACATAATTGCTACAAGTACATGTGTTTTAATTTGTATTGTTCAATACCTTTATGATGCTATCACATATACTTTCTTTCATATTTATTGTTTATTAACTGAAATCAGATACAATATAAACTGTACATCTTCTGTAAATAAAATTAATTACAACACCAGCCATGACATATATATCTTTTATAAATAATTAATAATCTTCCAAGCACTGTGACACATTCGTTATCTGTGAAACGATTAATAAAGTCACCTTAATCGTAAAGAAAGTATCAGATCTTTCTAGAATGAAATACACTAAGAAAACATCGTAAGTGTAGTGATTTTTATTTATTATTATATTTGTTTTCTACAATGACTACAATGTCATTTTATTATTGCTGCAATAATACTTTACATACCTCCAAAACTAGTTGCAGGTTTGTTTTTTTTACATTGTTTTTTCATGACATTAATTGGATATAATATTGAAAATATCAGGAAAAAAACATGCCAAGAAAATATAACAATATTATAAAGATATATTTGGAGGTACTTATTTAATATTTATAAAGATAAATGCAAACGATTTTAAGAAAGGAAGTGGTTGTGGTTCTAGAACCGACATAGGATTGATAATAATAAATAAAATTCCATTACCTTATAACTTTATTGTCATATTTTAAGACATGTTGCGCGTAATAACCAGGGCTGTCAAGCTCTGACTTTAACTTAAAACGAGACTTTAATTATGTTTTAGGCTTAGTAGCATGCAATAGTGACACTTGACCCTAGCGATTTGAATACACATTTCAAGGACTTGAAGTTGTCAGCTTTTTTTTTAGTTTTTGTTTGTAGGTATTATTAGGGATTCAAAAAATGAAACTCATTTGTATTAATTCCACTTTTATTTTATATGATCAGAACCGGTTTCGTTCATAAATAGCATTATCATCAGTTGATAATGCTCGTCATGAGCGAAACCTACCCTAACCATATAAAATAAAAGTGGAATTAGTACAAATGAGTGTTTGATTTTTTTAATATAATGCCTTTCTACCAAGTATTAACAGCTTAACGACCGCGGACGCGTATTTGAGTCTTTGAAAAACAAAGGTTGCTGGCCGGTGGATATATGCGTATAGGCGAAGTATCTGGAAGCTAAGTTAATTACATTTGTTAAAGATATCTCAATTGGTTTACAAATTATAGTGAATTTAGTAAAATTACAATTTTTGCGAATTTTTCGCAAAATTACCTGGCCGCCAGGTGAAATTCTATAAAAAAACGTGCGGTCGTTAAGCTGTTTACAGTAAACACCATAAAAGTGATTATTAGGGATACTATAAAATTAATAAATAAAGACATTTGTGAAATTTCAAAAGAGGTGAAGACATATCTTTTTATCCACTAGTTATTTTTTTTATATCTTGAAAAATGACTAATAAATCTGTCTTAGTTGGAATCAATGTGTAGTATTTAATACTAGACGGAGAGAATACTAGATTATTCAAAATATTTCAGAGCGAAAAGTGGGACTCAGAATTCAATCTGTTATATTTATATTTTAAAGTCTGTTCATCGCAAACAACAAAGCAGAGGCATGTTTAGTTAGTCAGTAACAGAAATAGACTGATGTTTGAAAACAAAAATACCTCCCACGGAGTGTATTTTTATTAATAGATCATATTGCTATGTAATATGAAATGTGTATGCTGTGAGATATCTATATCAAAAAAGACTCATATGGTCAGCTCACAAATTACTCATTCAAATAGAAAATATAAATAATGTATTTCTATAATGATAATATGGCAACCGAATCTCATTCCTTAAAAAATGACTTTAAGTAATAAAAACATAATTCATAATTTTCTGGGCCAGATTTTCTGAAATATTGACACCAAAAATATTTTATCAGTAATCAGTAACTCCTTCTACAGCCAAAAATATTAATGTTTTGCTAGAAAATAACATGAGGCATATAGCCAAAACTTAAGAAATCCTCATTAATGAAAGTGATACAAAACCAACTCAGATGGATTTTAAAACGCATTTTTATTTTAACAAAATAAGTATATTTTTGTCCACATGCATGCAAATATATATAAATAAAAATTAAAGGCAAGAAGTAATATTATTTTGGCTCGACAAATATTCCGTATTTAATCTGTAGTTATTATGTTAGAAGCAATCCATATAGTATGACTTTTTTTAAGCAACCCATCTGCCTGCATGGCCTCAACATAACATATGTGTAACCTTTTATACAGAGGTAGAGATTCGATAGAGGTACTCGTAAATTATTATAAAGTCAACCTTAAATTTGTCTCTAAAAATATATTATATAACAGTTTGTTGAAGTATCATTTCTTTACCTCTAAATATTTCAAAAATCCGCTAAATGTATTCCACTAAACAGCGGTCACCAAACTACAAAGATTTCAATCCGTCCCCTGATGTTTAATATATAAATATTTTACGTTATATCGATTTTTTTAAATTCTTATAGGATTCCATCAAGAATATGTGTCGTCAGGCCCTCCAACGTTTTTGAAAAAATCATCCGTCAAGTTTCTTAAAAAATTTGGTGACCCCTGCTCTAAAAGATCAATATGATCCTCGGTGCGTTGAAATCTTTTGACGACTTTTAAGGTGGTGGAGGGTGCTAGACTGCCCAAAGGGAGCATTTTTAAAATTTCTTGCATATTTTGACTATTCTAAACAAAAACAACATTTGTATGCTAAAATAATAGTATTCTTTGATCTTTCGAAACATTTTGTTGACGACATCTGAGACAGCTGTTCGAAAAAATCGAGAGAATAAATAAAATTAATGTATTATTTGTGACGTAGGTAGAATATAAAAAAAACCCGGGAGTAAAAAAAAAATCTCTGAAACGATGTTGACGAAAAACTCAAATACTTGGTAAGAATGCGTCAGAGTAAGTGCCGCAAATGGCTTTAAAAATTTAAAACAATTCGGGTTTTTTTTTCAAAAACGATAAGAAATAACTATGTAATCTTTGAAAGTTTAAAAAGGCAGAAGAAAACACTACATTGTGATATGAACTCAGATTAGAATAATATTTATTAGAAATAAAACCGTACAATTCTGGTTAGAACACAATGAATATGGACCAAAACTAGTATTTATTATGACTACTACCTACATATATAGTATATGAATATATTTACGTTTGTTAAAAAATTTACTTATCAGTTATCTGACCATAATTTATTTGCTCATCAAAGTTTTGCAGTTTTCAATTAATCTGGAAGAGGGTAATTTTAGTTTAGCAGTTTTAAAGAATTGTGCTTGTTAAAAAAATTGATACACGAGAACAATGATTTCAGTGTTTTCTGGTTAGAACGGAATTGGCACGTACAGACAGGCAAAGCAGAAATGTGTGGTCAGCGCATGCTGTGACAGCCACATCACGCAAGTCTCATATAATAATGGCATAATTTAAAAATGTAAATGTCTTTACAAAATGACATTAAGGTTCATTACTAACGAGTAATATTCAAATAGAACTCAAATTTATCAGTGAATATGAATAAAACTTTAACTTCTTCAATGCAAAGCCTACAACTGGACAAATCCAATAACAGTTACTGTAACCCTACTTTCATCTTCGGAAAAGTAAGGGCCAATGATTCTTCCATCCTACATAGCGCAGCATCATTGGCGGATCCAGAAATTGTCCCAGGAGGGGGCCATTCAAATTGAAAATAAACATGATACACAAATAATACATTAAAAATAGATGATTTTAAAATAATATATCTACATAAAAATAGACAATACATAATTAAGTATGTATTCTATAAAACATAGTAAACTAAACAATTAAAGACCCCATTTCACAATAAAGTTTTGATAAAATAGAAAAATGGTAAAAAAATCTTCTCAGGGGGGGGCCATGGCCCCCATAGCCCCCCCCGATCCGCCAATGCTCACCATACTACCACTTTTAATGGATGCAAATGTGACTGAAATAAAAAATAATAATGAAGGATTTTCTATTTCCCAAAACCAACTATTTTGCTTATTATTGTATCCATTTAAATGGAAATGGGCCTCATCACATAAGGATGTTGTTATAAAAATTAGAGTTATCGTGATTCGTGTGCAAGCTGTAACATCTTACTAATAATAGGGTAAAATATCAAGGTATTTCAGTTCTACAGTTTTTAAAAAGTTAAAGGTTGATAGCTATTTCGGCTTACGCCATCGTCAGAACTATGCTTTAAACGTACATTTACTTGGCTATATATACTGTCTAAGAAGAGATACACAATGCATCATATTATTCACTCTAACATACTAATTCAAATTCTAATTACAATATTGCACTTATTAACTGTGATTTTAGTGTTACAAAGAAAGATAAGCAGTCTGGGTTTTTAAAAACATTAATTAGAATACTTAACTGATAATTTATTATTAATTATGCTACATTCAATTTATTAACTATGATTAAGTGAATTTGAAAAACAATAAGCAATGTGGGATTTTCACAAGTAAAGTAGGAATAAAATATTATTATATTTATTATTGATTACATTAAAGGGTTTTTAACAAACGCGATGGATTAATAATGGTTTGCTCTTTTAAATGTTTTGTTTATGTCTGTAATTCATGTTGTTCTAGTAAATTTAGTTTTTGACCCTGATGACAAAGATGCGAACGGGTGGAACAAACTTAAACTAATGCATAACTCGTCAGAAAATATTTGCAAATTGTGAGGCAATTTGTTATTTTTAAAAGATCTTATGTGTTCCTTTAACACGTGTGTGATATGCTGCTAACTTCGTCCTAGGTAATCGCATTACACGATCACAGGACATTTATATATCCGCGTCTGGCGAGGTTGTTGATTTTATCTGTACTGGTTGTTAGCTGCATGCCGAAATTATTATGAACCTTAAATGCTACTTAACCGAATGTGTAATTTCATTGTGGATTTTTTCGGCTAATTCTTCCGAGTAGTTTAATAGATTTAAAGAAGCGGTTTCCTCTGCGTATACACGTTAGGGTAAATAAGTTCCCTTGATAGTTTTAATTGTTTCTTATGTAGTAAATTTTGAATCACCGTTGCCTTATACCCGTTATTGATCGCAATATGTATGATACTTAAAATTAACTAAGATAATTAATTAATTAAGATAATTAAAACTATCAAGGGAACTTATTTACCCTAACGTTATACAAGAGAACCGCTTCTTTAAATCTATTAACTACCTAGGAAGAATTAGCGAAAAAATCCAAATCAATAAATATCTTACTAATACATTATGTATGGCGTCGTAAATGGCCTTGTAATAGAAGCTCTTGTGACAATTAAATTTTAAATGGAAACAAATGCAAATATTTATGCATAATTTTCCACAAAGTTATTGTCTAATTACTTGAGCCCGGTGTCGTATTGAGGTTGATGGATTGTTTGGAACACTTTCTTCGCCAGCCGTAATGTTTTCAGCTGATCTCGTCCGTTGTGGCTCAGGCATGCGCTTATCTGCTACAGAGTTTCTCTCTTTAAAATCGTTTGCTAAACAACAAATAGTGGGGTTTGATGGACATTATTCACATACAAAATGTCACGTTATTTCATAATAGTCAAAATAATCAATGATTATCTTTGATAAAATGTTTTTATGATTAAAAAGCATTGATTTATCGAATATTTTTTTACTATAAAATTGCTACGTCTTCTACTTGCTACTTCACGAATATCAAATACGAACTGTAAAAATATATGTTTACCAAAATGACGAACAAACAAATTAATAAACCTTCCCGACAAAATATCCTGTAAGCTTTTGCTACTCGAAAAGGACTAGAGACATGTTGGTTCGACAGATAGTCAAAAATAAAATGTACCACTAACCAGGCCTGATTAATTGAATTGTGCACATTTTAAGCAAATTATAAGTTGCTTTACTTGGTAGGACTCGCATATCTTGTAATTATAAGCATGCTAATAAAGCCACTCTTTCCCTTTAGAATAAATTACTCATCTATTGAAAACAGTGTTATCAGAATAAGAAACGGTATTTTTTTTTTGGAGCTGTAGACATAAAATATTACGACTTGAAGTGTTCATATTTTTTAATATGCATTCGGTTCCACTTCAAGCACTGTTATACATACTGTGTTGAATTACTGTGAAGGTAAACTAGACATAGTGTATTGCAAGACAGAGACAACACAAAAATATACCGAGAAAGTTTTATTTTAATGCAGGGGTCCCGTCGATATGGCCTAGGAACCGGTTAAGTACCTCAAGAATATCGTACGTGGTTATTTACTCGTCAGTCGCCTGTATCTAGTGGAGTGCTGATAAAATTGTATCAATCGGCTCGCACCTTGGTCTTGGATTTTTGGATTTTCAAACAATTTCACGTCAATTTCAAAAACCCAGAAATTTCCAGCGGGACGTTTTTTTTTTATTTAAGCTCTTCCAAGAATTTACCAATTTGCCCAAATGATCAGCATAACTCGTTTTTTTAGCTCTTCCGAAAATTTTCGTACTAAAAATCCCAAAAATTTACAGATATACAAATAACCGTGACGGGTCTTATTCCTCTAGCATCTGCTGTCATCGGCTTCTGAGACATGATTTAAGGAATGGTAAATTATTTTGATATTTTAGAACCGAAGTTATTTTAGGAACCGGCTCGGCAGAGCCGCTGTGAACCCATAGCTGCACACCACTGCCTGTATCATATTAAAAATCAGAACGCACATATCACATTCAAATTCATACAAATCTATCGAAATATCATCGCTAAGATTAGCATTCCTACAATGCCATACTATCCCTGTGTTGACTACAAAATGTCAGTTCTGTGGCAGAACTCCAATAACCCCCTTCCAATCTTTCAAGTTGGACAATGACTTATACACTAAGCCTTTTGATGTCTCCCACCTATCAATCTTTTCCCGCGATAGATGAAACTAATATCAACGTCAACTAAAAAAAATGGTGTGATATGTCTCTTACATTGCGAGCATTGTATGCTCATAAATGGTTTACTGATAGTATTTGCAATTATCCACTGACCATCAATTCGAGATAATTATACTTACAGAATAATATCAGATATTGCATAACAACCATGGGCAAGAATTATGAATAATGGTTTTGCAATTGGACAATAACCTATTATGTAATATTTTGCTTACTGCAGTCTGCACACAAACAGGGTCTTAAAATCAATATCGCAGCAATATTTGTATAATCCATCACTCAATAAGTTCGTAGGATGCATCACTCATTAAAGGTAAGGTGTAGGAAGGGGTCCTGTCGCCCGGGGCGGTCCTTGAATTTGCCACCCTCTTTTTTTCCTTCTAGTTATGATTTTAAATCACTTTTTTTTATCTATTGAATATAAGTTTTTACTACAGGTGATTTTATTTATTTTATGTATAAGTATAATTTTTCAAAAAATATTGTATTTTTTTTTAAATGCCGCCCGCAAAAATGTGCCGCTCTTCCGCAACCCCCTTGCTACGCCACTGAGTAGGATGACTAATAAAACAACAACTTTTCGGCAAATTCGACTTTATTTATCAAAATATGTAGTCTCCTTCAAATTCATTCCATCGCTTTTCTAACATTTATATGCCTTTTTTGTAGAAAGATTAATCTTCGGCCTCAAAAAAGCCTTAAGTTTCGGCAATCACTTCATTGAAGCCAAATCTCTTTTTTTGGAAGATTTTGTTTAGGTCTGCAAAGATAGTAGTAGCTTTGAGCCAGATCCAGCGAATATGGTGGATGGAGAAGCAATTCGTGTAATTTTGCCATTGTTGCGATCAACTTGTGATACGATGCATTGGTCTTGGCGAAAAAGAACTGTTTTCTTCATTTGGGGTCGTTTTTTCGCAATTTCTTCCGTCAACCCCACCAATAGCGCCATATAACATTCGCTTTTGATGGTTCTTCTATTCTTAAGGTGATCGATGAATAAAATATTGTGCGCATCCCGAAATACGGAGGCCAACACCTTACCAGCTGACATTTTCGTTTTTGGGCGGCTTTCGCCGGTTGCTGTCCACTCAGCTGACTGCCGATTTGACTCTGGAGTATAGTGATGGATCCATGATTCATCCATTGTCACACACCACATGAAAAAAATCTATTTTATTGCGCTGAAACAGCTCCTAACAGCGCTCTGAATTGTTGACGCATCCTGTTTTTGATCAAATGTGAACCAACGTGGTACCCAATTCGAACAGAGCTTTCTCATAAACAAATATTGTAAATACATCCTTTTGATATCTTTAAGGTGTCAGCTATCTCACACAATTTCAATTTATGATCGGCCAAAACTATTTTGTGGTCTTTTTTATGTTTTCTGAAACAACTGCCGAAATTGGGCGACTAGAACGTCATCATCATCGCTGTTTGACCGTGTTTCAAATCACCAAACCACTTCTCTACGTCCGAATCATTGGCGGATCCACGGGGGGGGGGGGGGGGTTTCATGGAGACCATGGCCCATTTATTTTCCATTTATCTAATTTATTTAAACTTTATTGTGAAATGGGCTATTTGATTGTTTAGTTTACTATGTTTTATAGAATACACAATCAATAAAATTATGTATTGACTATTTTTATATAGATATATTATTTTTAAATCATCTATTGTTATTATTTATTTATCATGTTTATTTTCAAATTGAATGACCCCCTCCTGGGACAATTTCTGGATCCGCCACTGGTCTGAATAACAATTGTCAAGCCATTTATTTGCTTGAACGTTATTTTTTTTTCATTAAAAAGCAACGCTTAATCAACACACGGAATTCAGATTTTTCCATTAATTTGAAAATCACAAACATAGTGTCACTAAAACCCACTATAACTTTTGAACTAAAGTCAGATTGTTATGAAATTTTGACTCGTATTATTTAAAGGTTGGTATTTGCTAAAAACATATAGGTTTGTCAAATAGTAGCGCCATCTATATCTCACCCTACGAGCTTATTGAGTGATGTGTCACTTATTCTATTTATGAAATTCTTGTGTACTCTTTTTCCTTGGGACCTCTATCCCCACCATAAGATTTTATTTATCCATTTAAAACTTTGACAACTAATTGAAATTCAATAGCCAGTGGCAAATTAAGCACATGAGAAGCCCCAAGCGCAATGAAATTTGGAGGCCCTGTTGACTTTTCCCACCAGGAAACACGATATTTTTTTATTTGACTCATTCAAATATATTCAGTATATACATTTACAGTAAGTTTATGCCTACTAACTTTTAATCACTTCGAGTGCTAAGCGTATGAATAAACAATACTACGCGTATCAATAACAGTGATTTTTAGGTAGAAACAACTTCTCTGTGGTTGCTTACTTTTGCGTTTTTTGTATCTTTTATCTTATCACTATATTTCAAAAAAATAGTTTTCATACGTAGCTTTTTACACAACAGTAACGTCTTGAGTAACTAGCCTGTATATTTGATTCAGCAATTCAATATATTGGCTTCTTTATGTTGAACACTACCCTTGTGTTACAACCTAAGCTGTGGAGTGTTAAAAAATAAGACGACTCCTACCTCCGACTATACCTTAAAACAAGAATTTAATTATGTTTTTAAGCTTAGTAGCGTGCAGTGGCGTCACTTTTGACCCTAGCAATTTGATTACAAATAAAATTAAAGGACTCAAAGTTATTAGTTTTTTCGAGCACGACTCCATTTAAAGCAGTCCGCCTCCAAAGCACTGGTTAAGACTGTATAATGAACCTCCAAGATTATTGATAAAGTGGTGTACAGTTTCTTATGCACCTTTCCCATTGTTCCAGGAATTTATTCTGCATCGGTGGCCGACTACGCCTCTGAGAAGCTAATCAATGCTTCAACAAATTCCCAAAGAGAAGGCCAAGAATAGATTGTGTGCATACTAGAGGTCAGCACGGGCCAAAATTTTACAAAATTACCCGGCCCGAGCCCGAAAAACTAACGCCCAACCCGGCCCGGGCCCGAGTCTAATACCGCACTTGTTACCCGAACCCGACCCGAAGCCCGAAACTCCTTATTTTAGCTCGCCGAGGAATTTGAAATCCTCGATTTGCTATACTTTTTCCCAGATTATCTCCGAAAGTTTTTTTTTTTTTTTTAGCCCACCGAGGAATTTGAAATCCTCGATTTGCTATATTTTTTTCCAGATTATATCCGAAATTCCAAGGCACGGCCCGGCCCGAGCCCGACTCTCAATTGCGCTTACCCACCCGAAAAGACCTCTAGTGCATACCCATAAAGAAAGTCGCTTGGCAAGAGTCATTCGAATGCACGAGAATAAGGATACATAGATGGTCAATTATTGTAGATAACTAATAATGGAAGTAGCTTATTGAAAGTAACATTTTTAATATTAAATCGCATTACAAAACCCGAGACAACTTGACGGTCAGTATTCGTAAGACTTTTTTATAGTCTGTATTATCCATACAAAACCTTAAGCTAGAATAAAAATGAGAAACATACACAAATATCTATCTACCCAACTTATTATTAATTAATTATTTATTGATTAATCAAATAATCAATAAATCAACTAATCTGACGAAGCAAATTTCTCTTCACAGACTCCAGTCACAAGAAGGTAGGTTCTAAATTAGAAAAAAAGGAAATTATCCTAATATACATGACCCATCGAGCTCAACCTTTATAAATCTTTTTCGTTATACTGAAATCAAACTGATTTGAGTTAAAAATTGTTTAGAATTTAAAAAAAAATGAGACTGCAGAGAGAAGCAATAGGTTCATATTATTATGTATTTGAATCATGGAAAGTTAATGTGTTGTTACCACTTACTATTTAAAATAATCTCATTGGTAAAAATAAAAATTTAATTAATTATTCTTGACTGGGTACAGAATTAATTTAAATTAAGTAATCGTAACATTCATGAACTAACAAAGAAAAAGATTCCTTATCCACTGGAAAGAGCTCAATTTGTAGTTACAAATTTGCATTTTACAATGTTGCCGGATCGGATTGAAAATGTGTACGTGATCGCCCGCTCGAGCTTGTTATGAAGTTTGGTGTGAAAGAAGGGGGGAAGTGATTGTTGTTATGGCAGGTGGGGAGCGGCGTTGGCCCGCTCCACACAACTGCGCAGTTGTGTGATTATCGGGTAAACAAACCAGACCAAACATAACATAATATTATTATGTGAGAATTTTTCCACTGTAAACAAACATGCGCGTCTAACGATACAACGTAGGTAGGTGGGCTTTTTATGAAAGCTGTTTTACGAAATTTTCAACTTCTAAAAAACTATTACATAGTTATATAAAATTATGACGACTTGAAAAAGAAGAAATATAGAATACACTCCAAAAATTGTGAAACACGAACGACTTACTTTAATTATCATGATAGATAGAAAAGTATTCATGGTTTCATATTTTTATGAAGTCAATAAAGATTTTAAAATTGTATTGCTGCAATTTTTTGTATGATTTACGCTCGCTTTTGACTCGATATTTATATTTTCCTATTTACCAGCGAAACAGGTTGAATAGGAACACAATATATTTTGGAATAAAAAAAACGCAAATTTTATGAAAAAACATGATTTGATAAAGAAACATTTATTTTACAAATTTAAGCTGTCAGAAAATTATTTTTCTTTTTGAATTAATGATATATTTTCATCCATGTAAACCCGATTATACACTCCATTCAGAGCCCCTGAATTCAACATTTAGGCCAGTGGTCACCAAACTACGGCTAAATATATTTTTCGTCCGGTCTTCAAGTTTTTGAAAAAACCACCCGATATTTCATAAGTAATGTGAAACACATCCTGTGAAATAACAATGAAAATTAATACTAAGTTATCAAATTTGAATCGTTCAAATTATGTACATTCACACTGATTTTGTCACTAACGACCCGGGTTTCGCCTAGTGACAAGATCTGAGTGAATGTAATATACATAATATGAACGATTGAAATTTAATATTGAAATTCCACCAAGCACTTTCAGTCGAAATCTTAAATTATTAAGTTATCACTAGCTGTAAGCCCGTTGACCTCAACGGGGGGATTTTTGTTGCATTTTTAAGTAGTCAGAAAATTACAAACCTATTTATTGAATAAGCCAGAGATTCTTAAAATAAAATAAATATATCGGGGCGTATATCGACAGCCCTGCCCTGTAGTATTTAAATTGTAAATTATTTAATTTTTGGAATAATGTTAAGTTTGCTAACAATTATTTTTCCTATTAGCAGAAATAGACCTCGTAAATTACCTAATTTTTGGAATAATGTTTATGTTTGCTAACAACTATTTTTCGAAGTAGCAGAAATTTCGTAAATTATTATATCTTTGGAATAATGTTCAAGTTTGCTAACAATCATTTTTCATAGTAGCATAAATCGATCTCGGCGCATATATCGACAGCCCTGCAGTTTTTAAATTGTAAATTATTAAATTTTTGGAATAATGTTCAAGGTTGCTAACAATCATTTTTCGTAGTATATATATTTTATTCAACTAATTTTCAAGTATGCTAACAAAAATATTTCGTAGAAAAAGAATAAGACCCGAGGACATCAGTACGCACACATTTGTGAATTGTGAATTGTTAATTGTGATTTGTGAAAAGTGATTATTTTATCGACTATTAATATATAGATTTTGAAATTTTTAGAATAATCTAATATTCTAATTTTTAGAATAATTTAATATCTATTGAACTTTTTTTTCACTTCAATGGAATGTGAGAAAAAAGTCGGAAAATAAATGGGCAAAGAATTAAATTATATTTATATAAAAAATGCAATTTTCACATGCAAAATATTATAAATTAATTGGACATTTTATCAAAACAAAATTATCAAAATTTTGACTTATTCTCCAAATAGAACTTGTTTTTTAGAATATATATAATGATTTTTACTGATGTTATTTTACTAATCATACTGAAACTATGCTTTCGCCAACAACTAACTATACCACGTATGTATCTAGATTAAAAACAAATCTTGAAATAATTGCGTCTTATATTTATTTTTTGAAAAACTTACTTGGCTAGTCAATCGGATTTTGTTATTTTGATAGCATTTATTTTCATACGATCAAGATGTAATGTGATTTAAAAAGAAAGTTTTCAAAAAAAAAAAATGTTATAAACCAAAAAAAAACGCTCAGGACATCCTCAGACAGACTTACTTTCAGTAAGTAAAAGTAAGTCTGTCTGAGGATGCCTCTGAAAGAGGCGAAACACGTGTCACAGTTTGTAGCACAATACGTGGAATAATCTAAGTTATTTTTTATTTTATATTCAAATGAACTTCCAAAAAGTTACCGACGAATCCATCGAAAGCATAAACAATGTATTTTAGAGAAAAAATGATTGAAATTATGTAATAAAAAGGGTGGGTTCAGTTCACTTTTTCCCATCATCCTAACTTGGCTCACTTTGCCGTATTTTAATCTCGTTGACCCCAATCTATCAAACTATTTCGCTTACTTTATTTATATTACTATTTGAGCATAAATTTACCTTGTCATTCATTATTTGACAATATTCCATTTTTGAATCTTTTATACAAACAATCGAAGTCAGTAGGAATCGCAAATATCGTTCCATTTTCAAATTTTTATTTTAAATACACTATTTTTATCGCCTTGATATTTATGACGTTAGCTCAGTTGATAGAGAGCTCGACTGGTAATCCAGAGTTCTGTGTTCGATCCACGGTCGCGGCGTTTTTTTGTATGAAATTTTTTCAGCTATTTGATTTGTTTCGTCAAATAATAAACAGTGTATTTGGAAAATATGTCTTTAGTATGAATAAAAAAAATAATTAATGGCGACAGCGGAGCAGGATTGGGGGGGGGGGAGGAGGACCGTCTTTCTTGACGTCATCGAAAAGGCGAAATCGCGACCATATACAAACGAAAAAAGTATGTATTTGGTATGAATAAAAAAATGGTGACAGCGGGGCTGGGGCGGAGGAGGGGGAGGGAAAATCGCGGACAATCATTCAGACGGACGGACATTATCGAGTATTAATATATAGATTTTTTATTCTATATTAAAAATGATCTTTCAAAAAGTTGCCGCCGAATCGATCGAAAATACAACTGTCAACCATTTATAGCCAATGGAAAGTGAATACTGAATAGCATTCACCATGGTCAATTGGTCACAATAGTAATAAACCGTTGGTTATTCCTAAATATCCAAAGGATTGTTTCAGATTTCGTCACACAATTTATACGGCTCCTTAACTTCAGGTTCCCGAAATAAATATATATATCGATTGTGGAAAGGAAAAAGGACGTAACTCACATATAACAACTTTACAAGAGACACAAAAAACATATTTTGATGATTTTGGGCCAAAGGCAAATTATGCAAATACAAAAACTTTTAGCCCATGGAGACTGATACAACCGGTTTCTAATTGACTTTATCTGATATTAATAAAATATATTTGTTTAAAAAAACCCTCTATTCAGTCTTTTTTCTTGGTTTCAATTTTCACAAGCCCATTTTTTTCAACCATAAAAGCTAAATTTAAATACTTTTGATAGAACGTGTAACAAGTTTGATACAGTGATTATCGAAAAAAAGCTGTTTTGAAAAAACTGTAGGTTACATGCTTTTTCCTTTCTAAAGTCAATAGATAGCCTGTGTGGTGCATGTAATAACAAATATCCGCCAACAACATGCTCTTCTCTGCATCTAAAAAGTTAATTAAACAAAATCATACCATCTCAAGACGCTTTGATGATTGGGGGATATATCCATTGTGCTTTCACATGTGTCACAAAAGACTGTCCCTTACTTATCCTCTTCAAAGCTCACGGGGATTTCACCATCTTATGAGTTCTTCTTTTCTTGATGCATATACCAACGATTAGCGATTCAATTCATTCGATTTGAAAAATTTGGGGGCTCCTGTGGGAGCCCGGGAGGGGAAGGATAAGGGACGGGGAGGGATTGGGAAAACAATATGTCGGAGGGATTGTAGGAACATATCTCCAGGAATACATGTACATGATATAAAACAGTCTAAAACACTATTAGTACATACGAATTTGTCTGACTTGTTGGAGTTTCTGCTTTAGACAGTATCACATTCGATTAACTTTATTTATGGGGTCAAATCCCTGAGGAGCGTATTA
Organism: Himalopsyche anomala; assembly: GCA_031772345.1. NCBI lineage: Eukaryota > Metazoa > Arthropoda > Insecta > Trichoptera > Rhyacophilidae > Himalopsyche > Himalopsyche anomala. The sequence goes on along the minus strand of CM062821.1, from coordinate 17,992,323 downwards.
TAAGAAGGGTAATATATTTTGAAATCTGAATTTTTCTTTTGGTCTGTTTGTTGTTGATAACATAGAATTGAAAATGTTCAATGAAAGCGTTGGAACACTTAAAAGTGTGTGCAAAGTTCAGAAATTTCCATCATAATACTGTCAATCGAGGCAGTTGGAAATAGACATGGCGTCTTTCACACTATGTCAGTGACGAAACTACTAATAATATTCATTCAATTTTGAAAGAATGCATCCTGTCATTCAGGCTAATGGCGCAATTTGGGGATAGTCTCTTACTGCAGCATGCAGAGATCGACATCAGCGATGAATGGTATCGCAGTTCAATATTATTGATTACTCTGTACTCGTTTTAACAATTCAATAACAATTTCACGGTAGAAATTCAAGAAGGTCGCTTAACAGTAATATGTGCCTTAAAATTAAGATACATAATTTTTCTGGTTGAATACTAAAAATATGAATGAATTATTACAAATAAATTTCTTATTGTTGTACATCACAGTTAAATATTCAGATCTTCCCAAATTTTGCACTAAGTTATATTGTTTTCATAAAAACAAAGCTTCGGTCACATCTATTACATTGCGGGAATACTGGAAAATTCAGACATTTTAAATATATGGAAAATCAGAAATGAGATCATATTACACATACAATATGAAAATAATGACACTTTTAAAAATTATAAAAGATTATCGATAAGATATTTTTATCGAAATTAAGTGGTGAAAATTAACATATTTTGAAATATAACCAAAATTACAACTATTGCGGGATTAGCGAAAAGATTCACATTTGTCCCTGTAATAAAGTAAAAATAAAAAAAAATATGTTGAGAACTAAAACTATCAATTCACACTTTCTTCAGTCTCAAAAAATCTATGACACATACACAGACCCATCTCCTGTTGGGACGGTCAGCCGAACGGATCGACTCGACTGGCAAGGTATTCACAGGAGCGTCGTCGGGATCGCATCCAACAGGAGTTACATCTGAGTTGAAGACTTGCAATTTCGTGAGAACAAATGCAATACAATAAGATTGTTATGAGTGAACGAAATTGCAATTTACACATACCCGTCATACGATCATTCGCACATGCACACGTACGCACACTACATTAAACACATGGACAATTACTATTGAAAGGATTGCAATATGTCAGCGGCGGACAATGACTGAAACTCAGAAAATGCTGGACCGCGTCCCGAACAGGACTTATAAAACATTAATCGGCGCTGTCAGCCTGACGGTCATTGTGAGCCGCAATTTTATCACAACTTAACATATTGGTCTTTTCATTGGACATGCATAAGAATAAAATTTACAAATTTAAGTCTCCCATTCGCAAAGGAACCGGAGAACCAACGATCGAATAAAATGTCAAGAATTAAATAAGTAATACATTTTTGTACTGTTTATATTTCAAACTCTCTATTACTCGCATGACCTGATATCACATTCGCACCGTTAGTTTGGAAATGAAAATAAAAGAACGCTTATATTATGATAGGATTCCTTAGACTTTCATTTAATACTTTTTTATCCAAATCGGACACTGCAGATTGCACATTCACTCATTCGGAATAATATAATATAAGCCCCTCGTAGTTTCACCAAATTGGATATTAAAAAAAAACTTAGATCGTTATTATTTATATCTATGAGCGGTTAAAAGATGACATTTTGTAAGATACATCTCCAGGTGGTGCAGAGAGCCATGATCGTTGCCGCTTTACATACAAATAGTACCTTTCCCATATTAAATCTTGTTAAGATGGCAATTTTTTCAACAAAACACCTCTTCGATGACTGTCAAGACATTTGACAAAATTGTGGTCAACGGAGTCTACTTTACAGCGGACGATTCCCTTATCAATCTTATTGCAAATATAAACGTTTTCCATCACTATCGACATAGCCCGACGAAGGCTTCGTTGTTCGAAAATTCAATAAATGTTCTCGGCAACGTGACACCGTCCGTCACGATTGGAATGTTTAAAAATGTTTTCGATTATACACTTTTAATAGAAATTTTCAAATAGCGGCACGCGGTGCACTTTTCTTAAAGTCATATATATTATCTGTCACAAAATTTCTATCCAAAACTAAGACAACATTCAGTTGGCTTTTCAAATCAACAATCCTACCGCTCGGTCGGTCCGAAGAGAAAGAAATCAGACGAGGCATAGCGGTAGACTAATTATCGAGGAATTCTATTCCGCCGATTCATTTTTACATGCTTTCAAGATGCATTTTCATTGCCGCATTCGCCGCTATATACAATTTTATGGATTTTATAAAAAAAAATAACACTTTCATCCGATAAAAGATTTGGCTCTTAAGATTAATCAGAACAGATGAAATGTTATAATAAATGATTCACATTTCATTTGGCATGGTCATAAAAACTTTTGATATTTCCAACAATTTGTACATGTCGATAGTGTAAATGAATTACATATAATATAGGTAATAGGTATCATATAATACAACTGAACCGACAATGAAAGTAGTCATAACATATTTATAATAATTACTTATACTGGTATTAATGTTTAAGAAATGCATTTAGCACGCCGCTTCGTACTCACAGCACGTTTCGCAGAGATCGACAAGGCTACCGATGTTGCTTTACATATTTTATAAATAATAGAAACTTTTTTTTGTCGATTCTCCGCCGGTTTCGGCGAAGATTCGAGATTTTCTTGTTTTGTAGAATAAAATGTAAAATTAAATAAGATTCTTTTTAAAATTTCACAAAATAAATATAGGGATGGGAGGAAGAAATATTAACTAAAAATAATTATATGAACGCAGCGCGTGTCGATCTTCAGCGAGAAGGCTGTTGGGTCGCTTCTGCGGCGCACGTTTGTACGTATGACCCTGAATGTCTCGTAACGAGCCGAGGAGCCGAGGAGAACGCCTCGATTTTAAGAAGCTTCGAGGGCGTCCGTCGGTCCCCGACCCCCTCCGACCTCTGTACACTTTCACTGGACATTTTCAACATTATCATATTTAAAAGATAATCAACAAAATTTACAATAAAATCGAAATTTACAAATATTTTATCTGCGATGGCAAAATGCAGACTTTATACAAAAAATAATTTTGCTCCGATATGCACACTTCGCTTTCAGACATTCTACAATTAAGATGTCACGTTGAACAATTTTATCAAACATCACAGTAAAAGCCGACTCAATATATCTCAATAATTTCAATTGATCATCCGTAGCCAAAGTCTATTATATTATTACATTATATAAATTTATACTTAATAAATTCAATAATCAATATTGTTTTAATTTTCTGAAAAGGGGGTATCGGAATGGAAACAGGACAACACGCATCATATTTAAGAATTAAAATCATTTTCACGCTTTGGTTCGATAGGTACTCGGACAGACGTATCTCTACATCGATCGCACTTAAAATATCTCATGGATAGAATACGATTTAAGAAATATATATATATATATATATATGTTTAGAATAAACTAGCGAAATACTGGAGTTCTAAGAACCGAGGAAAAATGTATAGCCAGAGTACATTACACAGATTTCTTACCACAACGTTTATGAAAGATAAAAGGTTGACTTGATTAGATTCGTTTGCGTGATAAAGCTTGCAAGATAAAAGCAGTGATTATTCACGGAAGGCGAGAGTTATGTACAGGCTAATGAAAATAATTAAATTAAAAAATATTTACACAACTATTTTATGAGCATTTGGTATAAGTGTAGAATCAGGTGTCGGCACAAGCATGTATTTGATTAGTATGTCAGGAGCCAGAATAAGTAGCCCCGAGGGCATGAGTGGAAAACCAACATATATTTTGGCATCAGATCTAAGGATCACAATGCGCATTCAGAAATATTGGGATCCCTAAAATGATTTCACGTAAATATTACGTAGGTATGTAGGACTAGTGATAAATTTATTCGTTAAAAATAAATGAAATGTGTCGACAAAATATATACAAAATAATATAAAAGCATAAAGAATATTTGATGATGAAAGTGACGCCATGCACGGTGAGCCTAGCATTTAAAATAAACTTACGCACCTAATTCTGTCAAGTAATAAAAAAATTGAATATAGTGAAATAATAAAAAGAATTCCGAACCGAAACCCCCTTAGCTCAACCCAGATACATTTGCAAATAGAAACAATCTGGATTTTCTTCAAAAATCAAAATAAATCAATCACATCGATAATGATTATCCTAACAGATTTGAAAACACTTTATACATAGTTAATCTAGTAGAACGGGAACGTCAGCGGGCACGGTGGGCCAGATCGACCGCACGGTTTGCGATCGAGATGCCGTCAATATTTTGGGAAGTACCATTTTTACAATTTACCGTACCGAATACGCGAATGATGGAGGCGCAGGGTGGCCCCCGCAGGGCTCCGACGTGCTCGCTGTCGCTCACGATTCCTATTACATCAAAATAAACGCCTTAGGCCTGCACGTTAAGGAGCATCTTGAGTCCGTGCGCGAAGTCAGGTTCCGAGCGGCCCGTTCTCGTTCCGGTCCAGTGGGTGGGAGGGCGAGGCAATGCGTCGGGCGCCGGGGAGTCTCCCCATTTGCTACCTGCAAAGGCGGGCCCTCGGCAGGGCCCGGGACTAACGGGCTGGACGGCACCCAGCCTCAGGGCGGCGGAGCCTTCTCTCTTGCTCGGCCGTTGAAACCGAGGTTTCCGCGACGAAGCCGCGGGATACCTCTCCGCGCCCTTCGCGATCATCCTGGCGTGCGAATTAGTCATTTAATTGCCTCCCGTTTCGACGACAGCCGTCGGACGATTGATTTCGAATGTTATGAAAGTTGCACGAACTCACTCACTGCTCCTTGTTTAATTAGCCTCGATTATTTTCGATTTCGAGGAAAACTTATTATAAAGACGCTGTTCTTAAGTATCACAGAACGGAACACTGCAAACTCAGTCTGTTTAAAGCTTCAATTTCATCGATTATTTTTGTTTTTCTCCGTATCGCGCGACAGCTGTTGGCCAAACGCATAATTTTCGACATCCACTGAATCGACAAAATGGTCGCCGTAATGAGCAAACAAAGGAACTCTATAAATCTTCCAACAGTCGCTTTCTACTAACGGTTTTCCAACAGCCGTCTTTAATTACTTTAGAAAAACAGTTAATCTAAAGTTATATTATATACTAAACGTCTGAATTATCTATCACCTTTGTATGTATTTTTGTATTAGTTCTTCAGACCACACATCACCTTCCTTCCCACAAAGCTTTCACTTCACGAATCACAACGTCACGGCGTCCGTTCAAGTATTTATGCTTCTCGCTACGTCATGATCGAGGCGTGTTCCATTTTATGCACATAAACACGTCAGAGTATAGTATACCCATATTACTATTGAAAATATGAAAGACAGCTAGAGCACAAAGGAACTCTTTATAATACATTGTTTTAGTGAAAGTAAATTTTATTTTTGGAGATTAGCACACTGATTATTATTGCTTATACTTTTCCTTATGAATATTGCATAATAATACAATTTTTGATCCTCAATAATTTCCTTTAGGTAGGTACAATAAGTCATGTTATAAACAAATAATTTCGGTTATGGAATAATACGTGTGTGTCTTGATAATCATAATCATTTTTGCTGCCACCATCAAGATTTTATTGGCACTATCGTAGGAAGAGGACCTGCCGCCCGGGGGTCCTAGAATTTGCCACCCCGAATATTTCCTCTATTTTTGTTTTTAATCACAATTAATATTTTTTAACTATGAACCAAGAGTTTTTACCACAGGCGGCTTAATTTGTTTTCATGTATAACTATAATTTCTCAAAAAAAAATTTTTTTTTTGAAAATGCCGCCCCAAAAAATGTGCCGCCCGGGGCGGTCCGCCCCTGCCGTAGATTTGTGAGTTGAGATTTTTTAAATTCGGTCATGTCCAAATTTGAGGAAGTACGTTTTATTACCTACCTATGTAGGTATGTAGAAAACGTAGATTTTTATAGAATTAGTTAAACAATACAGGAAAAACATTTCAATTTTAATTGAAAATTGATTTTGTTTATATCAATTCCAGATAAATCCTTAGAAAGAAATCAAGCCCAGGCAAAAACCCAAAATTTCCAATAAAAAAACTTTTTTTTGGAACTGGCCTACAATAACTATCATATGCTGTGTACAGCTTGACGCCGTACGTGATTGATATATGCTTATTATGAAAATGAGCTAGTGTGCTAGTGAGTAGGGATTCCAAACTGGTTTAAACCGAAACCGGCTAACCGGTTTTTCGGGTGTTTTAAAAATAAACCGAAAACCGCTTTATTTTGGGCGGTTAACCGGGTTAATTAAAAAATCTTTTTCTGCTTTCAACACCACGAGCTTTTATTTAAGTATTCATATGTAGAGTACAAATATTAAAAAATGTTGTATATTATGATAGTACATATTATAAATAGTACAATACAATAAAGTATTTTACTTTTAAATTGTCTAATTTCTGTGACATATTAATAACAAGTACGTAGTCAAAATCATGGACAACTACACTGCTTTCAATCAAATATCTGTAATACAAAAGGATTCTCCAAATATCAATGATAATAAAACAAGTGAACCTCATTGAACCAAAAATACGTTCATCATTATATCTTTTAAATGAAAAAAATATCCGAACCAAAAACTTGTACTGTTACAAAGCAATTTAAATATTAGTAAACAAAAATTTATAATCTACATTTTTTTCACGTATTCATTTGATTTTTATTAGTCGGGTTATTTATAATTATTAACAATATAATATTGGATATGGAACTTAAATATTGTATAATATATACGATTGCTTTTATACCGAGAAAGTAGCAGGTACCTGAACTTAAAGGCATGGGAATTTGTATCCACTTTTTTTGCAGCATACATACATAAAAAACTGTCTGTGCCGGGATTCGAACCCGTGACCTTCTCAAACGAAAACAGCGATATTTTAGCTACTTTCTAATTGTATGCACTTATTGACTGTTTAAGTAATCAAAATACTTTTTTTTGAAACATCGGTTAGTGTGGTACTAAAATTGGTTTTTTGAAAATAAATCCGGTTTAATCTGGTTTATTAATTTGAAAAAAACCGAAAACCGGTTAGTTTAAATGTCCAGTTAATTGGAAGCCCTACTAGTGAGTCTAGTATATTATTTCTGCTAGGGTCTCGTCAGGTCTGGGTAAATGAGGTGATAGTACTTAGATCTTAGTGTGGTGTCTGTGCGCCTGTGTACGCCACACATTTTGCACACGCCACGAGCCGGTTCTTATTCTTGTTATCACGCCGTACGCAGCACACGAACCCCGTATGCAACGTCTAAACCAGTGGTTCTCACGTAAAATTGTACTGTGGCCGCATTATAAATATCAGTGGTCCAATAACAAATTTTTGTTTTGAGATGTGATAAAAATGCCAGTTGCATTAACTAAAAAAATGGATCAACTTATAAAGTTTATATTCAATAAAAGATAATATTTAAGCATATTGGTACCAACGTTCCCTCCAAGCCGAAGGGTTAGCTGTGCGAAAATTTCAAAGGCTGCGTGGAGGCTGCGCGGACCGATCAAATATTGATTGAGCAACTGTCTTGTAATGCGCGCCAACCTGGAATGAGTGCGCGGGGGCTTCCCAAGTGCCGCGCACGTGCGCAGCTTAGAGGGAACGTTGATTGATACATATTTATTTATTTAAAATCAATGCAAATGGAAATTGTTCAACAGTTCTAGTAGAAAAAATCGATAGAGCAATTGTTACTAATTCTTACTAATTAAATTAGTTGCTAAATAAATTTATTAGAACAACTTGAAATTACCAGACATAAACAAAACATCTTAAATGAGCAAACCATTATTAATCCATCGCTGTTGTTAAAACCCCTAATGTAATTAATAATAAATATCAATATAATTTTTCCTAATTTACCTTGGAAAATCCCACATTGCTTATTGTTTTCGAAACACTAAAGCCAGTGGTGGTTCCTGACCTAAAATCTTGGGTGGGCTAGAGAAAAGCATATTTCTACTTCACCTTATACATTAATCTACAAGCAAATTAACAAATACTACGATACTACTGCAATGCATAAATTATTATATAATAAAATCAATGCTAATGTAACTAAGAAATAATAGAATAATAACACGGAATCCTTTAATTCGTCTCTTTCAAAGTGAAATAACAAGTACCTACTAAAAGCAATACAGAACTGTCACACTGAAAGTCAATACCTGTCACTTTCATACAATACAACGATATTGGTTTTGTGTTTCAATGCATAAGTATGTGTAATGGGCTGAATCAGTTCAGCCCCCAACGATCAACAGAAGTTTGACAGATTAAAACACAATCCTTTGTGTTTGATGACGTTTCCGTACATACAAATATAAAAAAAATCTAATCGTGCTTGATTGCGCCCCAGTGTAAAGAAATATTGCATGATATTGTCTGTGGTTACGGTCTAATCACATTACAGCCCCTGAGTGGTGTTGCCAGAGTGACGTTGCCTTTTCCCTGTGAAGTATTTATAGGGTTATTGTGCCGGCTCAGTTTAAAATTGTAATACAAAACACAATCGGGAATATGATTGTAGGTAGATGTAACATTGTCTTATATCGACAGAGGATAATTAAAACAAAGATATTAAGTATATTCATTTGGGAAAGGTTAGTTACGCTTATAAATGTATTTATTTTGTTCAGCGGCCGAATTGCTGTTCATTTTTATTCAGCCATCTAAAGTTTTGGGTGAAAAATGCAGGTCGGGCTTAGCCCACCTAGCCCAGTACCTAGAACCGCCACTGACTAAAGCCATAGTTAATAAATTTAATGTAGCATAATTAATAATAAATATCAGTTTAAATTATTCTAATTAATGTTTTTAAAAACCCCAGACTGCTTATCGTTCTTTGAAACACTAAAATCACATTTAATAAGAGCAATATTGTAATTATAATTTGAATTAGTATGTTAAAGTGAATATTATGATGCATTGTGTATATCTTCTTAGCCAGTATATATAGCTGAGCAAATTTACGTTTAAAGCATACTTCTGACGATGGCGAAAGCCGAAATAGCTATCAACGTATAACATATAAAAAACTGTAGAACTGAAATACTTAGATATTTTTACCCTATTAAAATGGAGTTCTATCAAGTAAATGCCAAATCAATAAATTAGAATATATTCTCGGGTTGCCTCTAGATAGAATCCCTACTAATTTCTATCAAAGCAAGATAGGGAAAGTATGTGTGTTCAAATATTGGTTTCATTGGTTTGCGTAAATTTACCTTTTAAATAAAAAGACCGATTTAGATGTTATTTAACTTTTATTTATTTTCCTCTGTCAGTATACTTTTTTTATATTTTCAGTAGCGGGATAAATCTGGCATATTTTATGAAATGATGGGAAGGTCAAAATATATCCAAAAACGGAATTATACCAGCGAAAGCAGGAGGTAAGGTCAACTGCATATATGTACAAATTATAAATTTCAAAGATAAAGACTTCCAGCGAATGCGACACCACGCTTAAGAAGTCGAATTCCTTCGCTAAATCGGTTTTCCAGATCTGTGTTCCCAATATTTTTTGATGCTTTGCAAAGCTGACATAGCACCTCTTCCAACATTCGCATATATCGAATAATAGACCCTAAAAAATTGATAGCATGAGAAAATGGCATGTAAACAGAAATGGATATTTTATATCACTATTAAGGTGTTCACTGTATCAGAACCGGTTTCACTCATTGCGAGCATTATCAACTGATGAAATATAAAATGATATATAAAAATAATCCTTCATGTTTTATATTTCAGCAATGAGCGAAACTGATCTTGATCTAAAATAAATAATTTGGAATCAGTGTTTTTTTAATTATATTTACAAAATTAATAGCGCTATTCATAATTAACCCTATGACCCAGAAAGAAAATTTATCGGTGCAAACTTTCGATAATTCAGCATTCTGGGCCCAAAGAGTTAAAAAGTGTACTATTACTTCACACTTCATTAAATTCAGAGATGTCATTTTAGTTTTTTTCAGAGGAGGCAAGTTGTCAGCTTGTCATTTTTTTGTATATGTGCAAGTTAGTGCAGCAAAGAATCTTTTCAAATTCAGATGGCGCAGATACCCACTATACCTGTCCCCCATAGTACGTCCTTAATAAATATATTTATAAATTTTTTGTAGAGCATATGGACTCCTAATGGAGTTTATCTCAACAGAAGTGTTTCTACGAGAGCTGTTTGTTACTCAGTCGCTCAACCTCTCTTTCCCCAAAGAGAGTAGAAATAGAAGGATAGGGCTAGGACAGGACTAGTGGTTAGATAATCTCTCTCGATACGCCCAGTTCATAGGATAGGATGGGTGGGAGAAGGGAATTTAAGACATCACATATATCCATGCCTTCGAACAGAAATTCATAAATCGATTGAAAAATCAATTTATAAAACTGTCCATACTGGGATTCGAACCCATGACCTCTGTAACCGAAGCCAACAACCACACATTGCCCCCTGTTAGATAGATTTTCATATTTACCAACATTAATTCTTTCATTGAATTTTTGCGATGTTTTCTATCTTTTTTACTGGTAATTCCAAAACGTTTTTACTATTACCCATTTACAGAACTATACAAAAGGCTAAATAAAAGTATCTATATGCATATGCCGGCTGCATGATCGTGTTGTCAACGCTGTTTGCTTAGAACTCAGAGGTCACAGGATCAAATCCCAAAATGGACAGTTTTTACAGATTGATTTTTTTCAATTTGTTCGAAGACATGGATGCATGTGATGTCTTGAATTCCTCCCTCCCATCATATACTTAAAAACAGGGCGTAGCGAAAGCGATTAGCTTACCAACTCTATACCGATCCTTTGAAAGAAAAGAGAGATTGAGCAACTGAGTAAAAGCAGTTTTCGTAGAAATTATTTTGTTAAAATAAACTCCACTGGGAGTCCATATTTTTTCAGATTGGGAGCGGACACGGTTAAAAAAAAAAAATGCATGTTTCTTTTATTGTTTGTATCATATAAAAACACACATTAATGGAATTGCAGTACATGCACATGTTTTAAATATTTTTACTTATGGTGTGCCGCGAAATATTGGGTATCACGTTAGCGTGCCATGGAAGATAAAAGGTTGCGGAGCACTGCATTAGATCATTGAAAATAAATGAAAAAAATCATATAATGCAGCATCTGAGCGATTATGAGTTCATATGCATGTGTGATTTGCATTAACATATATTCTTCTTCTTTGGCCATATTCGCTATCTATGTGAAGCATATGGCCGCCACGCGGTACCTCCATGTTTCCCTGTCTCCCGCCAATTGCTTTGCTTCCTCCCATGACATGCCAGCATCCCTCAATTCCACCGAGTACATCCTATGGATAATACCCGAAGGGCGTACAGGACGCCGGAATCCCACCGGTCGAAAGAAGAGGCAGGCAGGATTGAGACTTTCCGGAGGCATCCGCAGCACGTGACCCAGCCAGTTCCAACGCCTCTCCATAACCACTGACGTGACGGAACGCTATCTTGTACGCTCCCTTATCTCTGAATTCCTCACAAAAAAAGTGAGGACATATATAAGTAACGTTATATTCCAAGAGAACTTCAAACTTTTTTTTGCCATGTACAATATAGAATATAAATTTACCTTCATATATGTCTGTCATTTTACAGATTTCTAAAAATGATGCACCTCTACACCAAGCAATTATTATTTCAATTAAGTGTGTTTGAAATGAATCAACATATTCTTCTTTGCTAATAATAACTTTCGCTTCTAAAGCTACGTCACCTATCATCATTGCAGTTTGCTGAAAAATATAGAGTCAAATTATATATTTTAGTAATGTTTAAAAAATAAGGTAATTATGCAAAACTATTGGCCAAACCCTTTCAACCTCATCTCTTTATATTGCTTTCACTGAAAGGAGATTGCGCAAACCGCACAATTTATTGAAATTCCATGCTTCAACTTTTAAACAGACTAAGGATTGCAATACCGGTATTACCGAATTTGGGAGGAGTATCGGTGTGAGCTAGCAATGAGCGAATGTAGCAATGTGTTAGTGTCGGCCAGATATTCCCCGATTGCTATTTGAGAACAAGAGCGGGTTCGCCGAGCAGGAATACTTTGCCCATCTTCATAGTAATAACCCAGTTTGACTGTACCTATTTTCAGCGGTGGGCTGCCAATACGTTAACAAGGGGCTCGCTTACTACAAAAACACTGCCTGGGGAGCGTAACATATTCCTAAATACAAATTTGTCCAAATAGGACGCCAATAAGCCCCTACTTTTTCCAAATTGGCGTTTCAGCTTTTGTCACTTAATATACTTATAATATGTAACAATATGCAATTTACCGTAAACTTATCAATGTATATGGAAAAAATGGTCCAACGGTGTACACTTCGGCCTCGTATAACACTGTTTTATACAACACGGTTTTAATATAACACGGTTGATGAATTGTGGCATATTTTTGTACAACACGTTTAACATAACACGGTTTAAAAAAAAATGAATTAAAAATTGAAAAATGTAAGATGATATCGATCAAATTTGAATCGTTCAAATTATGTACATTCTCACAGATTTTGTCACTAACGACCCGGGTTTCGCCTTTCGGCATCTTCAGGCGTTCAAGTGCACGGATGAACTTGAACTGACGCTTAGTAAATGAATGTTTCGTGTTTATATAATAAATAAATGTATCACCGAGTTTAAAGCCATTGCTGGCGAAAAGTATAAGCCCTTGGGAATGCCCACAGATTTGAGTAGTGAGTGGTTTTAAGAATTATATTTATTTGTTTGTCGGAAAAAGTATTATGATTATATTTATATAGGGTATAGGACTGGAGATCCCGGCATATTTAATATTTCACTTAAAATCGGAAGGCTGTTTAGCTGTGCTCGGTTTATTTATAAAATTTCCTGGAAAAAGAGCTTATGAGCGTGTGGGTGTAACATTGTTATCCCTAGTTCCTGATTGAACACGTGTCTTTCCAAAATTAAGTGATTAGCAAAAGTAGACGTGTCTTTTTTTAATCTGAAAGCTGCCATGTGTTCTACTAATCTGATATTCAGAGTCCTTTCTGTTTTCCCGATATAAAATTTTGTACAGCCTTCCGATTTTAAATGAAATATTAAATATGCTGGGATCTCCACTTTTATACCCTATATAAATATAATCATAAAACCTTTTCCGACAAACAAATAAATATAATTCTTAAAACCACTCACTATTCAAATCTTCTGCATCCGTTAAAGAAATAAAACAATCCACTTTGTTGAAAATGTTGTACCACCAATAGAAGATGAATACCAAAAGACAATCAATGTTGTGGTATTGATGGAGAAGGATTTGATGATTTTGATATTCAAAATATCAAAGCAATATTGGAGGATCGTACATTGAACGAAGAAAAATTAGTCAAAATGTTGGATGAACCTACGATAATTAATGAATCAGAAAGCAGTTGCAGCGAAGTAGCTAGAAGTAACACATTAAAAACAATAGATGACGGCTTGGGATTGGCTGACAAATTAGAACAATTTTTAATAAAAAATGATCCTGTAATGAATGGAAAGAAGTTTGAAGTTCAAGAGGGAATTACAAAGTATTTTGGCCCCTTATCACGAAATACGTAAAAATACCCTAAAAGCAGACAATCACTTATAACAGAATTTTTAAAGGCTAAATCCAAAAATACTCTTTAGTCGTGATGATGAAAACTCACAACCGATCTCGAAAAAGAGTCAGTCATATAGAATTGTAAGTGATAGTGATGATGAATGATCTATTATATTAATATTTGTATGTATGCTGTTCAATAAATACGTAAATGTATATTTTGTCGATTGCTTAATAAAAAAAAAGGATATTTTAACAAACTAAAGACTATTTTTGTATGAACTTCAAACCTCTGAGCCCCCTCCAGCCCACCCCTGCCTATTTTGATTTACTCGCCCGGTATTGTCCAATCGGTCCCAATTGGCTGTATTTTTTTCATTAATTAATAATTTATTGTAATACCGGTATCGATATTTTTAAACTATTTTTTTAAATTTTAAAATATCTTGTTGACACTATCTAGTAGCTAACAATATAGTATGCATACATTTTACTATCTAAATTTGTGATAATGTAAAAAATAATTATAAAAAAACAATGTTGAGATATGGTTGACCAAATGTTCTAATGTAATTAAATATAAATACCCGAATCTTCATCATCGTTTCCTGAATAAGAACATTGTGTATGGGCTGTTTATTAGGCTCGTATTCTCCACATACAAAACAACTAGCTATAGCGACACATAAGTCAGGTGACAATTTTGTAAAAGCTCCACTAAAAATCAATTCAGTCAGCACGAGTTCATCAGCACTACAAAACGAAACAAAAATAAATAAATTTAAAAAACTAAATGTCAAATAAGCTTATTGGAAAAGAAAATTTATTGTTTTATTGTATGATTGTTTCACCCCTCAGGACTGGGTGAAGTTTACTGGATAGGGATCGAATTTTTTATCCTAAGATTTACATTGAGTTTTTCCCGTCTATTTATGTGAATAATTATTCCTCCACCACTATAAATGAGGAGGGAGGCAAAAGTTGCCAACCCTTTATTTTTATTTTATCTATATGTGCAAGCTTGCAGCAAGTGATAAATGTACGCTTCTTCAAATTCAGCAAGTGTAAAATCCCCCCCCCCCCCCCAATAAGGTCCCTCGCTATAAGCTCATTTACACTCGCTTTTCCAATATTTGATGTTTGAGAATGCGGCACTGTACATGATAATTTTAATATTGATCCCTTTAATTTCAACAAAGCAGTTAAAATCACAGGAATATGATTGTTTTAAAATTTATCACTGGTTGTCGTACAAACAGTGAAATAGTTTTTGTTTCATCAGTTGTGGGAAATTTTATTTTTTCCAATTTGCTAAGGATGTAAATGTAATATTAGGATTAGGTGAACTTGATAAATATTTCTACAATTTATATGAAAATAAGTCATTCACCTCTATAAACATGCTTAGAGTGCATTCATCCGTAAGGTATTAAACAAGGTGTGGATTTGGAATGTTCAACTTAAGACTACTCGACTTACCTACTCAATTCACACGCAACTCTGCCTTTTATATTTATAACGTCAGTTTCATTACAATAACCGAGAGTTCGCAGAATATTTTTACGGGATTGCAATTCATCCATTTTTAGCAAACTTTTTGCTGCCTGAATTTCTATTTTGGTCTCATTTATATCACTCAACAGCTCGCCTTTGTGTTCATATTCTAGGCACAGATCGTTACAATCGGGAGAGTCATACAGTGGATGGTCATACAGCCTTAAAATAAGCATAATTTATTTCAACTTGACATCCTTACTAACTTATGATAGATTTAAAATTTTGAAGATGGAATTCATGATATTAATGTCAGTTTTTGGTGAAAAAGCATATTTTTTTTTTGCACTACTTTCAGAGCATTTTAAGAAGATCAGCACTGATTCTGGTAAGCAACTGATGAAAAATAAATCCAAACTGGGTTATCTTATATAAAATTGAGTAAGACTAATGACAAGGGTATATAAAATGATTGGTACAAGAAATGTGACAGATAGTATACAAATTATAAATAAATTTAATTAAACAGTCTATCGTTAAAATGTTTCATTACATTCAAAATGCCTTAAAATATTTAGAATAAGATAAAAGCTGTCTACTTACGATTGTTCACTGTCACTTATTTCTCTCAGCACATCTGATACCCTGTGATCTTTTATTCTCATATCATTTAAAGGGTGCAACAGCGGAAGGCCTTTAGGGTAATTCTTTTTTAACATTTTTAATTCATGCAAAAAAGCTTTTTCTCTGCGAGCCCGTTTTGCGCCAGGGAGATTTATAATTTCACTACTTATTTGATATATAAGTTTATGATCTACGGTGAATACCCCGGCATACCCACTCTAGAAAAAAAGTTAGCGTATTTAAAAAATTGCACCGTGAATGGTAACGACCTGCGGTGAAAATATCATACAGGTGAATAAAATTTCAAATAGCTAGAACTCACGATGCTCTACAAAATTTGCTAGTAAAACAAACAAAAAATATTGAAACAAAATCAATACACAATATTTAAAAAATTCATATGCTAAATACTGTCAGCCAGATAATGTTGTTAAAGTGTAAAATACATTTTGAATCAAGACACTGTGCTTATGCCAAATGTCGTGCTCATGAAAAGATTTGCTAAAACTGCATGCCTATATCGTACAATTTATCACTATAATATCCATGAATATCAGCTGTGACTGAGCGAAATTCCTCTCACATACCAACAAAATGGGTATATATTTGCTATAAATAGAAATACGTTAGCGTCTTACAATTTTTTCAATCCTTGACCATAACACCCATGTAATAAAAATTTGTGATGCATTCCCCCTTTTTTTTCATTTTTGATTTCAACAATCATTAGTTTTTATTATTTGGACATATATGACATCATTTAAAATAAATATAAATCAATAAAAACATGTTTTATTCCGAGTTGAAGATGGCTTTGAGTGAGAATAAATCGGTTGATATGTTGATGAAATAATTGACAATTCAAATCACGGTCAGTAAAATATAGGATTGATTTTATTTTTTTAAATATGAGAAACGTCTTAATTTATTTGTCGCTCATCATGAGATATAAAATAAAAACTGTATCGATAAGAAATATTAATGATATACCTTTTTACATTCGACATATGGTTTTGGCAGCACGCCCCCGCTCTTGTTTTCTCCTTTATTTACATGCAGCATAACTTCCATCTTAATTGTGCGATTTCTAGGTTTATTATTTGTGTCCCTGTTATTGTGTTTTTGACAATTCACAATGATTCCCCAGTCGTACTCATCATTCTCTGATTTTAACTATAAATGCAAAAGAAGAAACAGCAAGGTAAAATTAACAGACGTATGAAAACGTCACTACGATCTTGGATAACAGTATCAGACATTTAAAAGAAGCACATTTTTTATCAAAGAAAATTTATTATTTCCATAATTGTTAACGTACCTTAATTAATCTACCACGGTGTAAAAATGGAAGAATATATCGTGGGTTGGTAATGAATGGACGTATAGAATCGTGAGCGTGTTGCACTTTCTGTTTTATTTCATGCAGAGTTATTACTTGGGATTCGTTTTTTATAAAAATTGATCCATATCTGTCCTGCCTTTTTTTCAATACTGCAATGACACCAAAGTTTTATATTTAAATAAAAATATAGCAAACATTCACACATTAGAGATTTGCAAGTAGAAGAATTGGGATTTCGAATTCCATTGCAGATATGTACTTGTAAAACATCAACCTTAAAAATCTACTATACTAAATTAACATAATGGTAATGAAAAATACTCTAAACTAAATGTCAAATAAGCTTATTGGAAAAGAAAATTTATTGTTTGATTGTATGATTGTTTCACCTCTCAGGCCTGGGTGAAGTTTAGAAAAAATAGCACTGTAGGTATTTAATTCTAAAAACTTGTATTAACCTTTTCCTTACGGTGCTAAAAATCCCGCGCGTTCCGGTGATATGTATTTACTACAACTTTTGAAAAAGTGATTTAAAAATCGAAAAAATTGGAGTATTAATGAATATCTATTATATTAATCATATTTCAAGTAGAAATGTAACAGTTTGTAATGTTAGCTTTGAAAATTGTCTGAAAACGAGAAAAAAGCATCGCAAATATCCGGCAGTGCCACCGCATATGACAACTTACATGTTACTAAATCATGTCCCGGCTACAACATTTTGTATTACCAGACAAGGTCAAACATGTGCATACAGTACACACACAGCGAGATGCACCTGCAAACATTTCTGTATTGGTGAGTCTATCCCCGATATGTCGACAAATTATTTATTTTCTTTACTCCAGATGAGTAATTATACATAAATTCTGAGCACCGTATCTATTATATTTCTTATCGATATTCATATTATTTAAGTCAAATTGTAGTAAATACATATTGCAGGGAGGGAAAGGTTAATGTTACGTGCTTGGCGCCTCAAAAAAGAACATACTAAATAAAATTATATTATTCAGTTTTCAATGTCTTCTTATTCAACCCTCCAAGGACGAGCGTGACCATACGGTCACAGTAAACACCGTTGTCTATTGATCCCACTATTCATCATTTTTCTACCTGAATATCGTTGCTTTCGCTCATATTTGGTTAAGAAGGGTACAGACTTCAGTTAATCATCAGCCGCGGGGACAGAAACGGCCACCAAAGGCACATGTGATTTTTTGAATTTCCGTTTTTTTTAATGAAATTTTTGAAAACTGTTTTATCAAAACATCAAATTATTTACAGTTCCTTTGCTAATATATATTTGTATTGAAATTATGTTGATCTAAAGAGGAAGACGATTAGCTATATACGGTCACGCTCGTCCTTACTACTGTCCGTACACAATATTACACGGTAATAAAAAGATGAGCATGATTGCGTTTTTTTTTTAAATTTTTGTTAGGAATAAAAGTTATCCGTGACTTCAATATGGCTTTAAAAAAAAATTATTGAAAAAAGCTCTCGGCTCTGGAGTGTCAACGCAAGCTTTTGCAAAGATTTTGTGTTATTCAAACAACGGGGCCTCCAAATTTTATTACGCCTGGGGCCTTCCGAGTGAGTAATTCTCCATTGCCATGGACGTAACTAAACTAATGCAACCATTATGTTGTCAATTTTTGTTGTTAATTTATCACAACACTTCATGATGAGTACGGAGTGTAAAAAAATCACATGTCACATGGAAAGGCATATTTTTTTTAAATCACGTAAAAATAATTTATGTGATAATATAAAATTAAATTTGTTACCTTTGTTATTCCACTTGTGTTACAAAATGTGACACGTCTTTTGCCTCTTTGAGAAGCATCATCAGATGTAACATCGCATGGTTAACGATTTTTTTTTTGAAACACAAGTGGAATAACCAAGTTGTCAAATTTAATTTTATTTAAAAAATGAACTTCCACAAAGTTAGCCGAATCCGTCGAAAAAAAAAATTGATATTTTTTTGAGTGAACTTAGTGTTCATGCAAAAATGTCTAAACTTAATAATAACAACTAGAAAATAAATTATATTACTTTGAACTTTAGCGTTGCCAATTCACTTCTGCATTATAAATTCTTCATCAATCTATTCCATGATAAATTGCAATGAAAACTTGTTCGGTAATTAAAGGTTTTAAGGCTTTCGCGTTTCGTATTGTACTGTAATACACAATACCTACATGATTTTTTAAAAGATTAACTCTCAATTTGTTTTAAGAGAAAAACTTTTTGATCAAATGAGAAGGGTAAATGAAGTGTAAAGGTTTACACATTTTTTCAATACATTCTTATAATTTAGACATAGGAAATAATGGAAAAACTATATATTGGGCATCTGTTTAAATATTAATAAAGGACAAGTAGCATTCAGTTTTATAGTTTTAAGTAAGACTTGAAATTAGTTCTTAACGCCTGCTCCCACATCAGGCAAAGTGAATGAGTTCAATTCATCAGGGTCAATTGTTTTTATTGTTATTAATGGTAAGCACCTAACTTTGAATCAATTCATTTAAGAAACAGTCATTAAAAAACTATTGACAAAAGTTACACATAGCTAAAAATAAATAATATGTATAACTGTGTAATCACAAAAACGCACCTGAATACAGTTTTCTGAGTTTTTCTCGAGTTTGGAAAATTAGAAAACTTTTGTCAATCATGTATTCCGGGTTAATTTCTTCTTGTCTAAATAAATTAAGGATCATACTATAGGTCAAATGAAATGCTGAATTTAAAGGATCAGTCTTGCCCAACATTATTTGCTGGACCGTTTCCGGCGTAATGGTTTCATTGATCATTAAAATCACTGTCCCCTTGTCATCGAGGCCCCTTCTTCCGGCCCTGCCGGACATTTGAATATATTCACCTGACGATATCTAAACAATAAAATATTTTATTAACAAATATAAGACATGTTATTTCAAAGAAATATACTTATAAAATGGTAATATTGTTTCGCCTTGATTAGCAAGGAGTCCAGATCGAGGGAGGGAAAGTATGTACAGTGGAACCTCGATTCTACGTTTTTGAAGGGACCGTAATAAATTAACAAATAATGCGACAAACCGATAATGCAGGAAATCTTAAAATAATACCAAAACAATGTTTAATTTTCATAAAACTTATTCATTTATTTCACTTTTTTTATTAAAGAATAAATAAATATATTTTTAAACTGCTTAATAGAAACTTGCACTTAAATTTTAACAATCCTTACTATTTATTACTCACTATTAGTTGTCTACTCAGGCACTTAAATTTTAACAAAGACCCCTCAAATGCATAATTTTTCTTGATTTAAACTGTTTTTTTTCAAGAATTTTTTAAGGTCTCGATTTATTTATTTTTTCTCTATTGTGGGTTGGGGCATTTTATTTGTAAGTTGGTAAAAAATTAAAAAAGGTTTTGCGAGACAAGACTATTTATGAGTGAAATGAAAAATATTCAACAAAAACGGTTTATCGGGGTAATATTTGTGACGGGAACATATTATTTAAATGATAGATCGAGGAAATCAATAAATCGGGGAACGATTAATGCGTGATTATTTAAAATTGTTCTTATGAGTGATAGACCGGGACCAGGCGGCTGAAACTGCCATATATACAAGAGGGATTGTGTTTGCAAGTACTCTGTGTGTTCCGTGTCAAAAATGGGTTTTTATTGAAAATTTGAAGTCTTCCGCCTGTTTCCGCCTAACCGATATTCTTTTGGTTATTAAATTTTAAAATAATTTAAAAGTTGCAACTATTTTTTATTATTCGTTTTATGTTTTTTAAGCTGAAACACGAGTCGTGAAGTCTGATTTCGTTTGTCTGTTTATAAATTAACAACTGTAGTCAGCAAACAACTAACTTGCCCGCCATTTTTGTTTATGACTGACTTTATTCCAGTAAGAATGACAGTACCTCTGACGTAAACCCTGATTGCTTCTTCTGCAAAACGAAACGAAAATCACCTACTCAATGAACTATTGCTTATGTGAGTTATATACTTGTAATGAAATATTATGATTTCTAAGAAGTTTCTTGTGATTTCAGGTGGAATGGGGTGTTCTCTGCTGAGGCCGCAGCTGTCAATTGCTGCACCAATATCGAGTATGCATAGTCTTTGTGAGCATTTATTGTTTGTTGGCATTTTAAAGTAGAGTCCAGGAAGATGCTACAAATTAATTTGGTGTGGAAGCAAACTTCGCATAGTTGATTACGATTTGTTACCATTCGCTTCGTCTCGCAGTGGACTTTGTAATATTATGATTTCAAGTCAGATTAGAGTCAAGGAAGGTGCTACAAATGAATTTGGTCTGGGGGCAAACTTCACATAGTTATTACGATTTGTTACCATTCGCTTCGTCTCACAGTGGACTTTGTAATAAAATATTATGATTTTTAAGACGTTTCTTGTGATTTCAGGTGGAATGGGACCTTCTCTACTGAGGCCGCGGCCGTCGATTGCTGCACCAATATCGAGTCCACATAGTCTTGGTGAGTATTGATCATTACCATTTTTAGTGAGCGTATTATCTTCACAATCTGGCAATAGCATTTGCACTCGTCGATCACAACATAATCAATAATTGGTTGCTTTTCTTAATTATTTAATAGAGACGTAACTAGCGATCGAATTTTTCTTATTTTTCTGCGAGTAGTCCAAAAAACTAGGATTTGAGAATTCCTTAATTATAAACATTGTATCACCCATATTAAAATAGACATTTATGATAATGTGGCTGACTAGTTCGTCTAGTCTTAGTGAGAATTTCTTATATCTATTACAATTTCGTAATTATAATCATTCTAGATATCCCTGCCATGTTCGTTGCTGTTGGGAGTATCACCGGCGATGAGTGCTACGTCGACTGCTAGCGTAGCTCAAATTCCGAAGAGACCAATTGCTCAAGCGATCATATCGTTGTGTATTTACATTTTTTTAAAGTGTGTGGTATGATACTTATAATGCATTTAAAGTTCACGTTTCATTGAATGTTTAAAAGACTTTTAAAAAGTTTATTTAACTAATCAATAGTACTGTATGCTCAAATGATCATACTATTTTGTCTTTACGTTGTTTTTGAGTATTATGATATAATACTTATAATGCATTTAAAATGCACTTTTCATTTATTGTTAAAAATACTTTTTACTAATTAATACAAGTACTCAAGTAACAATACTATTTTGTATTTACTTTATTTTGATTATTTTTCCATCAATAAAATATTTTATGTTAAACAGCTGTTATCATTCTATTCCCCGCCATTTTTTAAATAAATTAATAATAATAATATGAAACTTCTACTTCCGAAACCAAATTGTAGGTAGTGTATTTTGTAAAAAACTTTGAACAACTTAATGTACCTGAGTTGCCAATCTATAAAAGTATATTAGTCTATGGCCGGGACTATGAAAAATTAACGATCCGTGCAGGAAAACGAACAATGCGAGAACGGTAGATCGGGGTTCCACTGTATCATAATAATGATCATGAAAATAAAATAAATGACATCCCAACACGTGTCATATAAAAGTTGATTGCCAGTTTAAAATAAATGGAAAACATGGGTCGGGCATTCCGTTTTCAGTTGCGTTCAGTTATATTAAAGTTTTTATTCATTGAAACGATATATAACAAATTGATGTTTTGAATATTGATTATGATAATGAAATACTTCTAATCTGATTAAAACTGAGCATTCATTAAAACAATGATGTGAAAAATGTTTATTCCCTTACTCATACTTGTAGATATACATACACCTTTCGGCTAATTTTCTTTTTTCAAAGTGAAAAAATAATATGCTTACATATCTCGAATTGACTCCATCAAACTTCTTGGCGTTTGTAAAGAACACTGTTTTGGCAGGCATATTTAGACCCATGGCAAATGTCTCAGTAGCGAAGAGAGCCTGAAAAATACAACAAACACGATTCAGCTATGGAATAAATTAATGTAGCCGAATGAAATGAATATAAAGCAGTGGAATATATTAATTTACATATACTCGTAAATTCAGCATCTAGAACAGTGATGGCGAACCTTTTTGAGGAGTGGGTCAAATTTTTCTAATTATTTTTTTAAATACCAGCTCGTGGGTCACTTGGAAAATGGGAAGAGAGGAAGCCTTCGTGGGTCAGTGTCTCTCCTGCGGGTCATAGGTTCGCCAGCACTGGTCAAGAATATATATCAACTCGAATTTAAGTTATACAGGAATCATGATGTTGCCGTTACTTGTGGCTTAGATTATTTATTAGATATTGGACTTTATTACCTAGGATGAAAAATATTTTTTCTGAATACAATTTTACAAGACCCTTGGTTTGTAGTTAAAATACACTGAAATTCAATAGATTCTCGTGTATTTCCATTCTAGCAATATATAACAGTCATGGGCAATTTTTAAATACTTGGATGTGAAAATAAGGTATTTAAGTATAGATAACCTTTATTAATCCTTCACCAAAGAGTATCTCTACTGTTTCCTTTATCATCGGGAGAAGTCCACTATGATGAAAAGCGATGCCTCTTCTAAGCAGTGGTAGAATACGAACAATCTGAGGAAGCTTTTTTTCTTCTTCGGTTAAGATATTTATTGCATTTTCGAAAACCTCATTCACCAATACTGTTTCTGAAGCTGAGAAATGTAATAAGATAATTTCATACATTGTTGTCGGAACTCATAAATTTATGTTTTTTCTTGCCAGTCAGTAGAAATTGGGTCACATTTGAACAGGTTATTGCGTGATGAAATTTATTGTTGTCATTTTTATCACAGATCACAGTACACATTAATGTAATACAGTCTGGGCAAGAATATTTCGCTCACCTTGAGAAAGTTCAGTTTTCTCTGTAAAGAATTCTGTTTTTTATGTCTTTTAAGAGCTTTAGATAGATTATATATTTAATAAAAACACAAAATTCCTTTGTACTTTATTTACTCCAGTTTATTTTTAAAAAAAATTAAAAAAACTATGGACAAGATTTGTAATAAGTTACAAATTAATCCAACGGTTAATAAAAATGATACGATCATTTTACTGAAGTATATAAAAAAGTGCAAATTTCTTTGAAAACATGCGGTCCTTGATAAAAGTTTAACTGGTTTTTTGCGGTCTATAAGGTGTTAAGAATGTAATATATTATTGCGTTTATCACTTAAAAATGCCCGCTACAGGCTAGAGTCTATTGGGCCGCCCGATTACAGTGTTAAGATATAATTTATCTGAAGCTCAGGACATTTTATAATACAAAACAGAATTTTCGTAAGGTGAGTGGAACATTCTTGTGTGGACTGTATATTCAAATACTTCTAACTGTTGTTGGTTTTCTATAATCATGCTACTATTCTATTCAAGGTGATCTGAGAAATAACCTTTTCTACCTTACATAAAAATAGGAAGGCTCGGTATGAGATAACAAAAGGCAAATCAAATTCCTTTGAAAGATGACCTGGTCTATAGGCTATTCTAATTCTATTTTAATGTGCAACATCAACAAAACTTTATAACACATATTATAAGTGCATTTTTAGTGTTTCTTGACATTGCTGTATTTAGTGAATTTGTGTTAACAATTGGAAAAATGATATTGGTTTATATGATTTCAAAATTCTCAAGATAACACGAGGATAAAATATTAAATGAGAGGAAAAAATAGAGGCATGTACTCACCAGTATTAAAGTTCAAATAAGCTAAATTCATCGCATTTACTTCACAAATCTTTTTGCTGAAACTAAATACAATCAATGGAGCTAGATTTCTTTCCATTATAACTTTTACCACATCAAACACGTAATCCTTCAGTTTCATATTTTTATCTTTAGAGCTTTTATTTTCACTATCATCAGATTTATTGTTGGCGTCAATTACTGACATTGCTGCATCGAAATTATCCTTCTTGAGGGTTCCCTGTTTAAAATATAAATACGATCTAATAAATTAACAGCATTCATTTTGCAGTGTTGCATCCAATCTTAACAATTTTGCAAAAAATATTCAATACCCTCGCTGCAGATTAAATCAAAGTCTTTTCACACTAATTTAATGAAGTTCTATCATATGTTTATGAATAATTGATAATATTAAAAAATTATTGCTATCGCCCTTGATAAGTGAAAACTGATCTTTAGTAAATAACATGGAATAAGTACAAAAGTGTTAAAGTTGTTAATACAATGCCTTTCATCGAGAATTGACAGTGAACACCTTAACCTTTTTTAGACGACATAACTTTCAATACCTGCGGACGGGCAGATTTTTCGCGATTTATAAATCTCATTTTAATTGGATATAGTATCACTTTAAAAATATTCAATGCTGTAGCTGTAACCTAAACTGTTCAAAGATAACAAATCA
Organism: Himalopsyche anomala; assembly: GCA_031772345.1. NCBI lineage: Eukaryota > Metazoa > Arthropoda > Insecta > Trichoptera > Rhyacophilidae > Himalopsyche > Himalopsyche anomala. The sequence goes on along the minus strand of CM062821.1, from coordinate 17,966,788 downwards.
ATCCGACAATCAAGTATTTCTTTATCTAAACAATAATAATGACGAATATAATGCCTCCATACAAGAAACAAAGAACCAAAACAACTGCAGCCATACCTCACTCGATGCTTGCGTCATCTCAACCGACAAGGAGTGTGCGCCGACAACTGATCCTATGAGTTTTTACACACTACAATGAGCACTTAAGATTATATTACACAAATATACGATTAAGATTTACGGTTTTCATAACTGGGTTTGTCACTAATGTTCACACTTCGGCAAAGATAAAGGTTTATATTTGAAAAGTTTTTTTAAAAGAGTTCTTTAAACACAACACACTACATATTGTTAACAGGGTTTCTTATGGTAATTATAAAAACATTCCAAGGCACACAAAGGAACGTCACATTCGTAACACATAGCATTAGTCATTTTTCGAATATTATTTTTGGAGCAAAATCTACACCTGCGGTATGGCTTTTTATTATTTTCTGTTGGTGGTATGACTCGCGGCATATGTTTTATATACATCTTAAGATGTCTATGAGGATTATCCTCAGCATGATGGTATGCAGAACTGGGCGATTCATAATTACCATATTTTTCGATGAGTTGACGAATAACATGTAATTGGAAATCAGCTAATCCAGGATTTTTTCCGGTTATTTTTTGAAATAAAATATATGAGTTGAATAAAAATAAATCTATTATGTGGAATCCCACTTTTTTATACCACTTCATGCACTTTCTCATACAGGACAAGCTACTTATCATCATGTCAACCTTGTCTACAGAACCCATATTTTTATTATAATCTATGACACATGATGGTTTTTTTATTGGCTCCCCTGTAGATCGGTTGATTTTTTGAGTGTCTTTCATAGAATCGTCATGAAGGGTGGTTAGCATGTGGATCTCCCGTCTGTCATGCCATTTTATGACTAGCAAAGGTCCACTGTGTTGCGATGCCATCTCGCCTTTTTTTAGTTTTTTGAACTTTGGCATGCGTTTCCGATTAGATCTCACCGTACCGCAAGCATTAGTTTGATTTTTGAATAGGGTTTCAAAGAGATCGGGGCTGCTATACCAGTTATCACAAAATAACGTGTGTCCCTTATGGAAATAGTCTTTCATTAGTGTCATCACTACAGATCCAGATATACCTAATGACGGATTTTGAACAATCTCTGTCCCATCACCACAATAAACAATAAAGTCTAAGATGAATCCTGTCTCTACATCACAAATAACAAATAACTTAATACCAAATCTATGCCGTTTTGATGGGATATATTGTTTAAAAATCAGCCGACCTTTAAAAACAATAATACTTTCGTCTATACAAAGATTTTATGAGGTAACATTGTTTGTTTGCATATTTCCCGGCAATGATCCAATATTGTTCTTATTTTGTACAATCTATCATTGGTATTCGGGTTTTCTGCATCAGAATAATGAACCATCTGGAGTATACTTTCATACCGATCCCTAGGCATAGTTTGGCCAAAAATTTGACATTTTAATAGAGGATCGGTGCTCCAGTGCTCTTTGATGGTTAGGTGGCGGTTTCTCGTCATTAACAATGATACAGCATAAAATATGTACATATCAGCTACTGTTGTATCTTTCCAACTATGCATCCGTGAGTGCGATGCTAATTCTTTGGATTTTTTTAGTAATCTGTGGTAACCATTTGTATAATTTGAAATTTTGCTTACCAAAGATGTATTCAAAAAATGAGTGAAATAGTCAATTTCTTTATAATCTTCATTTAATGAGACAGACGGATTAATGCCAGAGTTGAAGTCATCAAAATCAAATATTATTGGTACAAATGGGCCTGTATTCCATGATACGAAATTTGATGAAGATATTCCAGAAGCGACAGGTTGTTCTGTATTAGAAGTTGAATAAGAACTAGACGGTTGGTCAATATTTGAAGCAATGGGTTCACCACGAGTGAGTAAAAATTCGTCGTCAATCAGATCGCGAATATTTACAACCTCTGTAGGTTCTTCGTCATTATCACTATCCATCTCATAATCGGAATCTAGAATAATCTCCATTTCATCATTTGTCCTCTTTGCCATTTTAATTGATGGATGGAAAAATATTTATACGAACTGTACACAAATTGCTTGCACGTTAAGATAGTCTTTACATACACTTTATATCAACTAAATTCACAATTTGTATGCATTTATTTTCGTTGACAACAATGAAACAATGCACTAAACATACAAAAACACAAAAAAAATACACCGCGATTACTAATTTTATGTATCAGAGATAAAATGTATATATGTTTCGATTCAAAATTAAATCGCAGCCAATATTGACGATTGAAACGAAAACACTGATTTAAAACAATAGGAATCGGCGCAGTTATCTTCCAGCACGTAATATGAATAAGCTTACTATGCACATGCGCTCTAGGTTCTCATAATGCGCGGGAGAATTTAAATCAGTTGCGTGATTTTCGGAATATTGACATGGTTCGCTTCTTTGATTATTTAAAGGGATTTAAAATGTGGTGGGCTGGCAAATAGATAGATGTCGTGACGAAAAATGTATGGGCATATTATTCATACGATTTTCGTCTCAATCGAGTATGAATTAACTGAGATATTAAGGTTCAAAATTCGGTGTAACGCTGTGGCATGTACACATGACGCTCGTCTTTTTGGCACGTCATAAGTTGGCATGTCTAGATGACGGTCGTCTGGATTAGGTTAAAGTGAATAATGAATTAATATTTATTTTCATAGGTTATGTTTTCTGTTCTTTATTTTACAAGCGGAAAGTTTAAGATGATGTTCTACAAAGCATTCATCCCACGAATGGTAACTAAATATTTCATTATGATATATTTACACTGAAAAACTCACATTTTCATCTATAACCAAGTGCATTCCGTCACCTCCTGCTGGAAATATATAATGTTGAAGAGGAGTAGGTCGATATTCAGTGTATACCACATTGCACGGTTGCTGGTGCAAATGACAGACCCATTCAGCGAACTGACGAGCATTTGGAATTGTAGCCGACAGAAAAGCATACCGTACATTATTAGGCAAAAGAATCAACGTTTCTGAAATCAATCATGAGGTAAATTATTATTTTTTAAACATTGGCTGATGTACGACAATTAAAAAGGGATCAATGATTCGTTTAAATCTTAACAGTTTAATTCAATTTAACAGAAATATATACTATTTTAGACAATAAATTCAGAGATCACATTTAAGAAATTCATTTTCAATGTAAAAGTAAAAATTGCTTTCTAAAATTTATTGTTTACTAAAACTTATCAGCATCGTGAAAATTAGTACAATTTATCTACAAAAATCATCGACTTCTAGACAATATATATCAATATAGTTAGTCATCTGATCACAAGCACAAACACTGGTTTTATTATGTCACTCAACGTATTGTATCCAATTTTAAATAATCCTTTCAAAACTTACAATATCTACAGGTATATTCTTCTTAAACTATTAAAAACGATGTCATTGAAACTAGAAAATTGTGGAATATTTTCTTATTTGTTAGTTACCTTCCCATATAAATCCTCGTTTTTTGTCTCTCATATAGTGTATCTCATCAAAAATAACCCATCCAACTTCCTTGGTAACTTCTGAACCCCGAAAGAGCATAGATCGTAAAATCTAACAAGAAAATCAAAACAAAATAAATGTAAAAAATACAATACTTAACCTTTTGAGTTGTTTTTTTACTAAATTAGGTTTTTACGTATATTTTTACTATTGCTATGCACAAAAAAATAAAAACATATTTTTATACGCAGCAATCTGGGTATTACATTACTTATTATTTCAAGAAGTTTATATTTATTTTTGAATTTTAAAACGCATAATGTAAAATTAACTAATTTATTATGATTTTTTTTTTTTTTTTAAATCCATGTCCGCTCCCAATGTGGAGCATATGGCCTCCTAATGGAGGTATCTTAACAGAAGTTTTTTTTCTACGAGAACTGTTTGTTACTCAGTCGCTCAACCTCACTTTTTTCAAAGTGAGTAGGGAAAGAAGGATAAGGCTAGAACAGGACTAGTGGTTGGCTAATCGCTATTCTACGCCCAGCTATTAAAGGGTCAGAAGGATTGGAGGAGAGGAAATGATGTGAATTGACATCACAAACACCCAGTCTTCGATCACAACTTTGAATTGGATAATTCTCAAATTCACTGTGATCTGACCGGGAATCGAACCCAGACCTGCGTGATCGGTAGAGCAAGCTCTTACCAACTGAGCCACAGCAGGCGACAATTTATTATTACTTTTAAATAATTTTGTAAAAGCTATTACTTAAAATTCCATACTAGATTTTTTTTTTTCATAAGTGGACTTGTAGCACTCTAGATTGATGTTGATTCCAGGAATAATGCTTAAAAATCCATAGAAAACATTTTTTTACAAAATTCTTTTGTTCATTTGCAACAAATAACAAAAAAAATATGACTGTCAAAAATCACAGATAATATTAGGTAATACGGAAAGAAATGTCATTTTTTGTTATTGTGACAAAAAAAATATTTAAAAAAAAATGATACAATATTATTCTATTATATAATTTTCCTCGTTGTCTTTTATCGTCCTCCATAAAAGAGGCAACTTTTTGATAACCTTTTCGTAAAACTCTGGTGACTTACTGGCAAAATACAAATCCAGGTGATTTTTCACCCGGTCAGCGTTTGTAAATTTTTTGTCATGAAATGAATGCTTCATCGACTTGAAGAGATAATAATCCAAAGGTGCTATGTCCGGTGAATATGAAGGATGTGGCAGAAGTTCGAAATCAAGTTCTCTTAAGTTTTGCTGAGTAATTTTTGCCGCATGAGGTCTCGCATTGTAATGTTGTAAAATCCGCCTATTGTTATTGACCAAAAAAGATCGTTTTTTTAATAACTCTGCTTTTAATCGTTCTAGTTGAGCACAGTATAGCTCTGCCGTAACTGTTTGACCAGATTTCAATAATTCAAAATGTATTATCTTCGACACACCTCACCAAACACACAACAAAACTTTTTTTAACGTCAATGTTGGCCGAGGAGTAGGCACAGGTACTTGATTTGGTGATAGCCATTGTTTTTTCCCCTGGTATTACTGTAAATGACCCATTTTTTGTGATGATTCCTCATGGATTCTATTCGTGCCTGGACAATAGAGAAGCACAGATGGTCACGCTTGTTCCAAGGCCGTTTGAGAGAGTGTGTGTTTTTGAGAGAGCTTGCCTGTGTTTTTTTCCCAATCTTTTCAGATGATCTTGCACAGTTGTTATTGGACAGCCAATGTCGTGTGACAATTCCTTCACTATTTTACGAGGATCAGCTTCCACCAATGATTTTAGGACGTCATCATCGATTTTGAGGGGTCTTCCTGGTTTTGGTTTGTCCTTTAACTCCCTATCGCCACTTTTGAACTTTTGAAACCATCTAAAGCACTTGCAAAGTTTCAAGACGTCACCGTAAATGTCACAAATGGTCTTCGTAGCTTCTTTTGGTTTTAATCCTTAATCTAATAAAAACAGCGCAAATGTGTTTATTCAATCTCAGGCTTCTCCATTTTTCCACAATGGCAAAAAAAATATAAAATATGTTGAAATGGAAAGGGTACACACAGAGCTTTAAAATAATACCAACCCAGACGTGTTAGCTCAACGGCAACCGTTGACAAACAGATTTTAAAGTGACACGCCAGAAAAAATGTCATTTCTTTCCGTTTTACCTAATATATGTACGTTTTTTTATCCATATGTGAAGAATGTAATGACAATTCAATGAAAAAAAACATGAGACCCGCAATATATATTAGACAACACAACATTATGACACACATACGTGACCATATTCCTCAAAGGGTTAAACACTGTACCTGTACCTGTTTACACACAGAAGAAATGCATGTTCTTAATTCGATGAGTTCAATAAATGTTGGTTTGAACTTGTCAAAGCATGGCATCCATTAATAAAGGCCTCTTTAAAGCAGTGGTTTCCAAACTTTATGTAACTACCCTTTCAAAAAAAAAATGTTTGCACCCAGCGGTGGGCTGCTAATATGTTAACAAGGGGCTCGGTAAATCTCAGCCATGCCTAGACAGCATGGATAATACATATCCCGTGGCCCGTGGGCCGCATGCGGCCCTTTGGTTTTTTTTGTGGCCATTGACAAAATAAAATACTCCGGTTCTTTTTTACGCGATTGTTTTTGCACAATTTCAATTTAACGCGACTTTTTTAGATGACGCCGTTCCTTTAATTTACACGATTTACTTATTGTTACGCGATTTTTTTCTTCGGAAAATAAACATAATTTAATTATGAGGGTCTAAACGCTAAGATTGTATTCTCTTATCAGTTGATAATGCTCATCATGAGCGAAACCGGTGAAAAGATGCAATAAGTGCAATTGAGAATATTTTTTTTTAATATAATGCCTTTCCACCAAGTATTGACAGTGACACCATAAAGGTGATTATATTTCGCAACCGACAGTGACAGCAACGAATAACTCCTAAAATTTTAATACGGTTATGAATGAATACATAGGTATTTGTTTTTCATGGTACGCTTATGTCATATCAAGATATTAATGGTTATTAAGTAAAAAATATCTTTTTTTGCGCGAATTCGCAGCGTAAATTTAAGTTTTTCATACAGTTTTGATACTTTTTTACGCGATTTTTACGATTTGTGGTACCAACTTATCAAATTATATGAAAATTAGGTTTATTTTACAAGATTTTCTATACGCGTCGATTTCTGCAAAGAAAGCATCGCGTAAAAAAGGATTGGACGTATGTGAATCCTCTTTTGCAAATTCACGTTCGAAATAACACGACCGAATGTAATGAAAAATAACTTTTAACGCCTTAAAGTTGATTTTAGTCATCATTAAACATGTCACATGCTTGATTGAACGTCTGCTTATTTTCTCGTAATTATATTATTCACAATCCTTACACTTCGTATCAGATTTTATTAATAAAAACACAATATTCCTTTGTACAAAATAATATTGTGTTTTTATTGATATAATGCCTTTCCACCAAGTAATGACAGTGAACACTCTAAAAGTGATTAGATTTTGACATAATTTTTTTTGACGTTTTTATGTTATCCGAAAAACAGGGCTTCCAAATTTTGTTGCGACTGGGGCCTCTCAAGTGCTTAATCCGCCACTGCTTAGAGAATAAATCACAGAAGTCTATTTTTTTAACTTTTGCTGTTAAATATGTAGAAATGTATATTTTATTGATATTAAGATTTCAAATTCGTAGACTTTGATGGAAAGACTAGTTCAAAAAATATTTTCCCCTTACGACACTTACTTCCCGTGAACGACACGTGCCCAAAATGCTTTACGTAAAAATTAGCACGCTGAAGTACAAAAATTATAAAACAGTGACCTCGGCAATTTTATTATAGAATTCTACACAATTCCTCATCAGCTGATATTCCACAGAGTGACAATGAATAATTCTTATTTAGTAAGTTTCTTAAATACACTTATTTGAATTACTGTTGCATAACACTTAGTGTACTCTTCATAATACGTGTTAGAGCATGAACCACAAAAGTCCACTCATTTTTTAATTTGTAGTAAAATAGTATTTTTATTTTTACTATTGCAAAAATAAAATAATTGATTCCAAATTCCATTTATAGGCCTTCATTTCTATAGTTGATAGGTAATTAATGAATTTTCAAAAATTCAGCCTACCATAAAATTGCTTTCTTGAACATAAGTATAAGTGTGACTGCTTTGGTTCATCCTTTTACTTACAAATATATTTTGGTAGTTCCAAGAATTAGGCTATAATAAAACCAAAAGAAATATAAGAAACCTATTCTCGACAAAAGTAGCAGAATTATTACGGTAAAGGTCGTAAAATAAAAAAGTATGCAAGAAAAAGAAAGTCGTTTCCAAGCAAAAACATCTGTTAACAATATAACAATATAATATATCCAAGATCGGTATTTTTAAACATTGTCGAACAATAGACAATAAACAGCTAGGGTATATATTATATTTATTATGAAGCCGAAGTAAATGTATTTTTTGAAAACAAATGAAGGGACAACAGTGTTCTGTTTCGTATTACAATTTAACAGAAATTGCAGTTAGGTGCTGATTTGATAGAGACGAATGATTTTATTAACTTAACAAAGGGCTCACCGGCCGTGCCGAATTTTAACAAGGGGCTCGGGCGAGCCCCCTCCAGCCCATCTCTGTTTGCACCTCCCCAGCATTTATTTCATATTTATAATAAATACATATTAAATGATAAAAAAATATATTTTAAAAATTAAAACACAATCGCCAGAATAATAACAAGGTTTTGTTTCAAACATATTATATATATTTATATTAAATTGTTTTTACGGTGGGTGTGTTGTAAATTAGCACAAAGGTAATCAAATATTCAATAAAATGAGCAAAATACCACCTGTCATTCTTTTTTTACCAGTAACCTGCCTCAATATTTTGTTATGCAGCCTTTCCCAGAAAGCACATTTCTACCAATTTTTCTTTTTCTATGGTTTTCTCAAATTCATCATCTCTATTATCAATAAATGGATTCTGTATCCACGCAAACTTTCAGAATATCACAATATTCAATATCATTTGAATAGTGCAGCACTAAGCCATCCAAGTAGGGCTTCCAATTAACCAGACTTAAAAACTAACCGGGTAACTGGTTTAAACGGAAATATCATGTATTTTGATTAGGTAGGTATGCAAAAAAAATCGTAGAAATTTTTCAATATTTGGCATAACAGCTAATACTTCAATTTCAGACAAGAAAACGATATTTATCTTAATGGGACTCTAGTTACCAACCTGTTTGCCATGGCAAAGTAACGATACTAGAACTTGAAACTTACAACTAGAACACAGAAGGCAAAATATGTAACAATTACTATAACATGTGAAAAAATATTTTATGTTAAAAAAATATACGTCAAATAGAAAAAAAATAGCGCTTTATTATAAAACTCACCAAAAGAGCGATGTTTAAATGCATTCAATTTTTTAAGCATACCAACTGGATAAGACGAGACATCCAATGTTTGGACAAAAATAGAGTAGAATACCAAAATATTCACTTTATTTATTATGTCCCAACTCCCAATGTGGAGCATATGAACTCAACAAATAATTTTTCGGCGAGAACTGCTTGTTACTCAGTTGCTCAACCCCCTCTTTTTTCATGCAAAGAAACTATCTTATTATTATTTTCGGTTCTTTTCAATGATATCAACATCACTGAAATTGTGCATTTTTATCGCGTCACATACTCATTCACAAGACCATTCATTGTTTATTTTCTTAGGTACGGACGGCTCTTTGCTTCGGAACCCTTTTTGTTTTAAAGAAATGTGTCTGATTAAATAAAAAGATATGATTTTTTAAAGAAAAAACGCGCGAATCCGGATGCATGTGCGAAATGTGCGGGTTTAAGCGTAACTTTGTCGCGAAACTGCCGGTTGCTTGAGTGTTAATAAAAAATTACGAAAAAATGTTAAATTATTTGAAAGTCATTTCTGTTCGCAACATGGACAACATTGAGACAGAAGTAGATTATTCTACAAAATGTATATATATATATATGTACATGTTTGTTGTGTTCTGTGAATTGTTTCCTATATTATGCAGTAAATTCATTATAAAACATTTTTCTTTTTTTTAAAAAACAATATAAAAAAAGAAAAGAGTATTTTTGATAAAACCCGGTTAACCGAGTGAAATAAACCGGTTTTCGGGTTTTTTCAAAACTCGCGATAAACCGGTTAGCCGGTTTCGGTTTAAACCGGTTTGGAAGCCCTACATCCAAGTATTCAAGAAGAAGATTTTTGTTTGCTTCATTATTGACTCTACCCCAGATTTTTATAAATTTGATTTCCACAGCTTTAATTTTTTATTCATTTGCAAACCAGAGTGTTGGAGCACTTTCTAAATTGCTCCGCTACAGGTAATTTTTTAAAATATAATTAACTGTATAAATACATCAAAAAAAGTAATGTATTAAATATGCATTCATTCACTGATGTTTTGCTTTTACGTTACAATATAACTTTTTATCTATTTTTATATTATCTTATCATATATATATATATATAAAACAAAGTCGGGTTATTTACACCACGTATATCTCGAGAATTACTCCAAGGATTTCAATGATCTTTGCTTTATAAAATTCCTTTTTGCCTAGAATAGCAGAATAAGCATTAAAACATCGGAAAAATATCACGGAAAATAAATTATAAAGAAAATAAATATCTTCATACAGAATAAAAATTTTAAATGACGAACGAGCTTCAAACGATAAAATGTCGTAAGCTGGTTTCAGAAAAATCCACCAGATTGCACTGTTTTCTATATTTGTTTGTTTTTGCTTCTTTTGCATACGATTGGCTTATGAATAATTTTAAATTTAGAATATGGATTAGAATAAAAGAAATCGATGATATGAAATGAAAACGAAAGAAAATCGGATAATATTGAAATAAGGTTATGTTTATAATTAGGTATGATAAATTTTTGACAACAATATTTTGCACGAACGTTGCTTTGCTCTGAGATGACACGTTATTACACTTGGAACGCTATATCGAAGACATTTTAACGTCAAAAGCAAAGCGATGCGGTTCCTGATCATCCGAATGACTATTGATGCTCTTGGTCGCATTTACACAGTTCATCCGAAAAATGACGAATGTTTCTACTTGCATGTCAAGAGCTCAATTTGCTTGAAAATTATACTTATTGGGACATGCCAATCACTGAACAAATTGTTTCTGAATCTCCATGTCAGATACGCACATTATTTTCTATCATGATTTTGACATGCTTCACATTGAATTCATGTGAGCTGTGGAACAAGTTCAAGGATGACATGTCGGAAGTCATTTTACATCGAATTCGTGTCAGTTCAAGGAATCCCGATCTCGAGGTGAATGAAGAGATAAATAACCAGGCTTTGATTTAGATTGAAGACATGTGTTACCTCATGTGAGGCATTTTGTTAATCAAGCTAGGAATGCCAACTTTAAACTAAATCGAAACTAAATCTTCAATATCCATTTAAAAAAAAAACTTTTAGGAGTTTATGTCTCATGTTCATCACCGTCGCTAAAATATATACTGAAATGTGAAAAGACGAATGAAAGTACATAAAATCAGAAGGTGTGTAAAAAAAAATCAGTATACTTTTCATGTATATTATATTGTTATAGAATACTATCAAATCATTATTTTATTTTTGATCCCTATATACAGTCAATCCTGTTTTTATGCGGTTTTTTTATGCGATTTTGAAGTAATGCGATTTTTTACTGATGTTGCATCTGCCATCGGTAATATCAGCTGAAATGATTACTTTAGCACCTGAACTTGGCGAAGAAAGGTTTGATACCTTTAGCGAAAATTATATCGACGAATTACTTACAGATAAAGCTATAAGTGACGAAGATGTTCATAATTTAAATTTAATTATTGACAAAAAACCAGAAAACAATGACGAACTGAAAGAAATTCCAGTTCCTTCACTGCGAAAATAATTGAAGAAGGTATCCAACTTTTCAGTAAATTAGAAGATCATTTCTTTCTAAATTATTCAAATTCTGATCGCGCATTCAAGTTTCAACGATAACTTTAAAATATATTATATATATGGGTATAACAAACTGCATAAACAATTAATTATCGAAAAAGAAAATCTGAACAAACTCTGATCACTAATTTTATTGTTAGAAAACAACCATAGTTTTATGAAATTGATGCGCATACTATTTCTTCCGAAAAAGAGTGATTTAGAACCACATGCTTTAAAACACATATAGAATTGTCATACAGTGACTATTTTTTAATATTTTTACGCCGTGGTTTTCCCCTAATTTTCTTACAGTTTGCGATTTAGTGTATATTTTAACTCGCTGTTTCAAAGTTATGCGGATTTTAAAATTTAAGTAACGCACCCGACTATTTCTATGGAAGTCAAGTTGTTTTTATGCGATTTTTTTTTTTGCGATATTTCGTGGAACACATCTACCGCATAAAAACAGGATTGACTGTATAACTGTTTGTATGTGTGAAACATTAAACAAAAATATATTTTTTTTTCTAATAAAAGATAATCTCATAAATATAATATTGAAGATTTGGAAAATGTTGCGTTCTTTGTTATAATGAGAATTTATGTCATTTCGTAATATAAAAAATATGAAAATTTAGAATGAACTTTCGTAAAATTATAAAAAAGTATTATTTGAATAATTTTGAAAAGATCCCTGTCATTATGTTGGTGACAAGCATTGAGAACAAATTTATCCTAGACCAACACATTTCTTAGCAACAGTCTTTGTTTGACAGTTACTGTCAAACAAAAGTAGTCGTTTGTCAACATTGTGAAGATGTAATTTTATTATTTAAAATACAGTGAAATAAAGAGGTATTAGCTATGCCAAGTACTTCTAAACCAATCAGTAAGAGTGCTCGGAATGGTTTTCTAAGAGTCTTTCAGTTCTGTGAACATGAAAAATCTGAAAAACAACCAATAATTCCCTTCGGGTCGACATTTCGAATCATTTCGAACTGTCAATGGCGTCGTATGCCTAACATTTCGTGCCGCATGTCAATAGCTCAATTTGCTTGAAAACTAAACTCATTGGGACATGACAATCGCTGAAGCAATTGTTTCTGCGTCTCCAAGTCAGATACGCACATTATTTGCTATCATTATTTTGACATGCTTCCCATCGAATCCACGTGAACTGTGGAACAAGTACAAGGATGACATGTCCGAAGACACTTTACACCGAATTCACGTCAGTTCAGGAAATCTCGATCTCGAGGTGAATGAGGAGATACATAACCAGGCGTTGCTTTTGATCGAAGATATGTGTTACCTCATGCGCTGCATGATGCGTCGCCAGATCGAGGAATGAACGACGCTTTCGATCGAGAATCGAAACGTAAACGTGAATATGATCGAGATGCATTGAACCAATCACTTCGAACGAATGTACCACTGTTGAACCCCCAACAGAAAGTGTACGATACTTTAATGAAGGCAATTGATGAGGGAAATGGTGGCTTATTTTTCCTCCGCATTGGAAGCACTCAACCGAACTATGAAAGATCAGCGCAATGACTCAAAATGTTTTGGAGGCGCAATGATTCTAATATCTGGCGATTTTCGCCAAACACTACCAGTCATTCCAAGATCGACCGCTGCCGATGAAATAAACTCTTGCCTTAAAACATCGACTCTGTGGCGCTATGTGAAGAAACTTCAGCTAACGACAAACATGCGAGTTGCATTTCTAAACGACCATATGCCGCAGATTTCTCCAAGCATTTGCTGACTATCTGTAACGGCCGTGTTCCTGTCGACGAATCGAATGGATTGATTTCGTTTTTGCCGAATTTTTGAAATTTCGTCTCATCGAAGGACAATCAACAAAGTGTTCCTGAATATCATTGCTAATCACAAACATCATAATTGGTTGATTGAACGAGCAATTCTTGCAGCAAATAACAAAGATGTGGATCATTTCAACTTCACAATTCAAAATCAAATCGTTGGTCCACTGCATTCTTTTAAATCTATCGACTGTGCCACGTGAATAACATCATTTCAATGTAATTAAAATACTTTTCATTTTTAATTTTGCACATTTATTGAACTTAATTCATTTTGAGTATTCATTCAAACTGAATTTAACTCATCCAATAAATTAACACAACATTTATTGATTCTGAGGCGGTACGAAGTTCGTCGGGCCAGCTAGTATATATATAAAAATGAATTTTTGTATGTATGTTGAATCTTTGGCGTCTATGAATTCGGAAGCCACAGGTCCGATTGCGATAAAACTTCGACAATAATTTAGCTTGCTCTTCCGGGAAGAACATAGGCGTATTAAAATTAACAAACAGTTTTGAAAAACTAAAATATTTATAGATTTCAATGTTTTTTACCGGTCAAACTCCCGAGTATTCCATTCGAATTTGAATTTCGTTTGAACGACGGCCATTTTGTTTTGATTTGACAATTCAAATTTGATGTTTGATTGTTTCGATTTCAGATCTGTCAAATCGTATTGTCTATATGTGTGATTGTACTCTTTTCACTTCAATTAATACTAAACATACTATTTATATATAGAACGTCAAAAAAATATTTCGTGACATTCTACAGCAAAAGTACATTGTGAATTATATTACATAACGTTAGTAAGCCATTATTTTATGGTTATTTTTAAATGCATGTGAATAAAGATATTATGCGTAAACTGCTACGTACATAATTCCTGTGTCCACTGTCAATACTTGATGGAAAAGCATTCTATATTTACTAGCTGTAAGCCCGTTGACCTCAACGGGGGGATTTTTGTTGCATTTTTAAGAAGTCAGAAAATTACAAACCTATTTATTGAATAAGCCAGAAATTCTAAAAATAAAATAAATATATCTCGGGGCATATATCGACAGCATGCCCTGTTGTATTTAAATTGTAAATTATTTAATTTTTGGAATAATGTTGAGTTTGCTAACAATTATTTTTCCTATTAGCAGAAATATACCTCGTAAATTACCTAATTTTTGGAATAATGTTTAAGTTTGCTAACATTTTTTTTCGTAGTGACAGAAATTTCGTAAAATATTAAATCTTTGGAATAATGTTCAAGTTTGCTAACAATCATTTTTCATAGTAGCATAAATCGACCTCGGCGCATATATCGACAGCCCTGCAGTTTTAAATTGTAAATTACTTAATTTTTGAAATAATGTTTAAGTTTGCTAATAATCATTTTTCACATGCAAAATGGTATAAATTAATTGCACATTTTATCAAAACAAAATTATCAAAATGTTGACTGATTCTCCAAACAGAACTTGTTTTTTAAAATATATATAATGATTTTTACTGAAGTTATTTTATTACACATACTGAAATTATGCTTTCGCCAACAACTAACTATACCACGTATGTACCTAGATTAAAAACAAATCTTGAAATAATTGCGTCTTATATTTATTTTTTGAAAAACATATTTCGCTAGTCAATCGGATTTTGTTATTTTGGTAGCATTTATTTTCATACGATCAAGATGTACTGTGATTTAAAAAGAAAGTTTTCAAAAAAAAAAAATGTTATAAACCCAAAAAAAAGCGCTCTAGGCTAGATTCGAACCAGCTTCCTACAGATTATCAGCCGAGCGCCTTACCTCCAGGGTACAGTAGAATTGAGAAAAGCTCGTAAAATAAAACATATAATATGCATGCTGTTTTTTTAAATAAAAAACGAAAGGTTCCATTTTCAAACGAAATTTAATATATATTATATATTTTCATCGTTTCTGATAATTGTGACGTTAGCTCAGTTGACAAAGAGCTCGGCTGATAATTCATAATTATGGGATCGATCGACGGTCGCGGCGCTTTTTTGTATGAGAATTCAAATTTTCAGCCATTTGATAATTCAACTGTTTATGTATGCATGTGAAGTATGCGTATTTTGGAATTTTTAGAATAATTTAAATGTGTGCTTAATATATATAATTAAATCAGATCGATGCTGACAGTTGTTCGTTTGCCCGAGCGGTAACGATTTCAACTCATAATCCAGAAGCGATGGTTCGAACCACGGCCGCGGCGCTTTTTTGTATGAGAATTCAAATTTTCAGCCATTTGATTCGTTTCGTCAAATAACAGTGTATTAATTAATGGCGACAGCGGGGCAGGATGGGGTGGGGGGGGAGGAGGACCGTCTTTCTTGACGTCATCGAAAAGGCGAAATCGCGACCATATACAAACGAAAAAAGTATGTATTTAGTATGAATAAAAAATTGTTTGACTGCGGGGTTGGGGGGGTGGTGGGGGAGGTAAAATCGGGGACAATTTACAGACGGACGGACGGACGGACGGACATTATCGACTATTAATATATTTATATTAAACGGTTTTTCTCTTATTAAATGTTCTTATACAATCTCGAATGCGAAATTATTAACAAAGAGAATTTTAAGTGATTATTTTCATGATGTTCAACGAATATTGTACAATTTAAGATTTCGACTGAAGGTGCTTGGTGGAATTTCAATATTAAATTTGAATCGTTCAAATTATGCACATTCTCACAGATTTCGTCACTAACGACCCGGGTTTCGCCTTTCGGCGTTTTCAGGCGTTCAAGTGCACGGATGAACTTGAACTGACGCTTAGTAAATGAATGTTTCGTGTTTATATAATGTACAATTTCTTTTTTATGTTTTGTCAACTATTATATGTAAATGCTAAGAGTATTTTGATGGTTATGCATGCATTGATTATACGTTTTAGATTTGAAAGTCTTTTTGAACGAAGTTTTAATCTATTAGCTGTGTCAAGTCATATAAGAGTAGATGAAGAAATATTTATCTTATATTCTGGAATTCATAATTTTATGGTTCCCATATACTACAGATTATTAATAGTAAGAATACAATAACATTAATTTATGTTTTTTACTATTTATATTTATTTTATAATTTGTTTTAGGTAGTTTTGTAGTAAGGTTCATCTTTTTAGAAACGGTAATCATAGAACAATAATTTCGAATACGAAAAAAGACTTAACGTATGAAATGAAAATCACACAATCATGATCAGAGAATAGAACAAATCGTGGAAAGTTATGGAAATGAATGTTTGTTTGTTCGTACTTTATGCGTTGCTACACCGCTCATCCGATTGCAATAAAACTTTGACAAACTTTTTGCTTGCACTTCTTGGAAGGTTATAGGTCTTATATATAAAAATCAATGTTTGTATGTCTGCCATACAGTTCATTTCGACAACGTATAATTGTACTTGCGCGAAGGTTATAGTACAATTAAATGACAGTAGGTGGCGCGTGTGTTGTATCATAGACAATCGGCAGCAAACGTCAAACAGACAAAAAGAAAGCATGCACTTCAATAAACATAATTAAAACGCAAACTCTTTCTTCGAGTGTCATTGCAACGCTTGCCGGGTACCGGCTAGTTATTTATAAATATTATGTTATGAAAATTAAATTTCTGTTGATTTTTTTGCGCCTCCCAGTTTGGAAATCGCTGCTTTAAAGGACATATAGAGATTATTATGGACACATTTTTTTTTAATATTAGATAATAAAGAGAAAATTACAAATACAATAGACATAAATATACTATAAGTTTAAGATTTCGACTGAAGGTGCTTGGTGGAATTTCAATATTAAATTTGAATCGTTCAAACTATGTACATTCTCACAGATTTTGTAACTTACGACCCGGGTTTCGCCTTTCGGCATCTTCAGGCGTTCAAGTGTACGGATGAACTTGAACTGACGCTTAGTAAATGAATGTTTCGTGTTTATATAATAAATAAATGTATCACTGAGTCTAAAGCCATTGCTGGCGAAAAGGATAAGCTCATGGGAATGCCCAAAGATTTGTGTAGTGAGTGGTTTTAAGAATTATATTTATTTGTTTGTTGGCAAAGGTTTTGTGATTATATTTATATAGGGTATAGAAGTGGAGATCCCGGTAGGTTTAATATTTCATTTAAAATCAGAAGGCTATGCAGCTGTGCCCTATTTATTTCTAAAATTTTCTGGAAAAAGAGCTTATGACTGTCCGTATTTGGGTATAACATTTTTATCCCTTGTTCCTGATTGAACACGTGTCCTTCCCAAATTAAGTGATCAGCAAAAGTAGACGTGTCCTTTTCTCTATACCCTATATAAATATAATCATAAAACCTTTGCCGACAAACAAATAAATATAATTCTTAAAACCACTCACTACTCAAATCTTTGGGCATTCCCATTAGCTTATCCTTTTCGCCAGCAATGGCTTTAGACTCAGTGATACATTTATTTATTATATAAACACGAAACATTCATTTACTAAGCGTCAGTTCAAGTTCATCCGTGCACTTGAACGCCTGAAGATGCCGAAAGGCGAAACCCGGGTCGTTAGTGACAAAATCTGTGAGAATGTACATAGTTTGAACGATTCAAATTTAATACTATAAGTTATTCATAACAGTGATAAAAAATTATAATAACAAGTTCATACAACTGAAACCAAAATTATTAAACTTTTGATATGCAAATTTTCTGTAAGAGTAAATAGATGGCTACCTCTGTTGTCATAATCAAGCAGGACGCCATAGGATTGATTGTCACATCACCAGTCATTATTCCAACATCTTTAAATTCGTCTAAGAGTTCTCTATATTTCTGATTAGAAAGAGCTTTAATGGGAGTTGTGTAAATCACTCTTTGTTTATTCTTCAAGGCGCGGGCTATGACATACCTTATAACATTTTAAATCATAATAATGTATAAAAAAGCACAATTGGTTAACATTGCTTCAGGTACTATAACAACTAACCACATAAATGTTTTAGTAATTACAAAATTACTTTGTATAAAAATAAAACGTAAAGTGCTACACTATATAATGAGTAAAAAATTTTGAAGGGCAGGAAATATAATGAAAGTAATATTTACTCTGCAACAACGGTTTTTCCTGCTGAAGTGTGCGCTGAAACCATAACGGATTGATTGTTTTCTACACACAATATTGCTTGTTTTTGAAAAGGATCCAATGTAAATTTGTATTCTTTGGCTGGAGGTGATTTGCTCTGCTTCAATGCTACAAACTTTTGTTTGCTGGGAACGGCCACTTCGTGTAGGCATCCACTGTTTTTAGCAATAACGTGGACATCAATAAAGGAATTTAATGAATTCAGACTGAAAAAATATAATATAGTATTTCACATCTTATACATTTTTCACCTTATCTGCGAGTTATTTTTTGCAAATTCACAAATTTTATTAGTAAAAACACAATATTCCTTTGTACTTCATTCCACTTTATTTAATATGTCATATGTATTAATATGTCATAAAGTGGAATGAAGTACAAAGGAATATTGTGTTTTTACTAATATAATCCCTTTCCACCAAGTATTGACAGTGAACACCCCAAAAGTGATCACAAATTTTATATTATTTTGCTAATAGATTTATAGAGCCTACATGTGAAAGCGTTATTCAAGTCTTTGTTATTTTTTAATTTGTATCGTTTAAATTTTGTACATTCAAACAAATTTTGTCACTAACTTAGGTGTTTGAGTGTGCGGATGAACTTGAACTGAAGCTTGGTAAATATATATGTATATCGTGTATATATAAGAAATAAATTTAAAGTGGGTAATTTCAGATAATAAATAAATAAATACTTCTTTGAAAGTATTTGGACAGCTAATTATTTTGCAAAATTGAACTGCGCATGTTAGTTTATTTTTTTAAAAAAATATATTCACTAAGAATATTTTAATTTGAAGTATTCTGACAAATATCGTATTTCAAGTTATGTTCGCCCATAAATAATAAGGTAAATCGAAACAAAAAATCATACATACGCAGCAAACTCTATTGAGTAACATAAGAAAACAAAACCCAAAATCAATTAGTTTTGACTTAACGGATACCGATTACACGCCCACGCGTGTAAACCTGCGCTAGCACGGAGCCGGGGTTTGACGCATTGCGACCATTTCCGCGCTGGCGCAGGGCCAGGATCCCGAGTGTTAAGAAATACAATAAATTTTTTAGTCAATTCGTAAACCTTGTGATGTTGTCTGATGATCCTTCTTAAATAAACAGAATACATGTCACAGTTTGTGACATGTACTCTGCTTATTTAAGTTATTTAACACAACAAGTGGAGTAAGAAAGTTATCAAATTATTTTTTTTAATAAAAAATAAACTTCCACAAAGTTACCACCGAATCCATCGAAAATGTTATCTAATTTCTTGGTTTTTTAAATACAAGCCATTTTTTTAATATACTTTTCATTATTGGCTTGAGAGACATGATTTACTTACTCAAAGTCATCTTCCACGACATCTTTGTGTTTAATTATTTTTTGATATGGCTCATTTTCTAAGCTCGATTTCTTCACAGCAGGATTGTATGAATCACCACCAGATGAATTCCTTTTTCTAAAAATTACAAATTAATCCGTGAAATTTATAGTAATACATCATAAATATCTAATTGCCAAAAAGAATTGGGACAATGTTACTGTTTGCAATTTGGGTAAAAGTGTATTAAAGCTTGGATTATTTCGGCGAAAAACTTGACAAACTAAGCTAAAAACAACGCCACGATTTACAAAGCTTCAATAAAGATTTGGCCAGCGGCCCGCGGCCATATCGAATAATGGAGGCGTAGTAGGGAAAAATATTTCATATTTTGCATAATTTATCAGTGTTCTTCGTATTAATGTGTCATTTTAACGCGACTATTAAGCCCTCAAAAAATATTTTTAAATCGTGTCGTTGTTTTTAGCTTAGTTTGTGAAGTTTTTTGCCGAAATAATCCATGACTAGCTTGAACACACTTTTACTGCAATTTGAACAATACCGCCCACTTAGGGCACTGGAACCATCCAGGGGACAGTAGTGTAGGAAGGGGTCCTGCCGCCGCACCCCTTGCTGTGCCAATGCCAGGGGGTGGTAGAATTCGGATGCAATTATAAGGCTTTGAAGCCTAAGGAGGCGGTCGAATCATAAAGAAAGAATATAAGTCAAAATTTCAGCAAACAAGTAAACAATTTGAAAGTTTTTTAAAAACAACAAATCTTTCTTCACTGCTGCACATGTCTACTTTCGGAGAGGAAATACTTTGTGACTCTAAAAAAGAAACAATACGAAACGCACCAAAGTATACGCATTTTTAGTTGGGGTAATCTTTTACTTTAGAGTTGAAAACTCACTGACGTTTAGTTCAACATGGCCGTCGCATCATTGTTACCGATGGAAAAACATACTTCACATAAGCAAAATATTAATTATTGTTGTTATTATAATTTCATTGTTTATTTTACAAACCTTAGAAGCGTAATTGTCTTTAAGAAGCATCAGAAATACTCCGAAACGAATTCCTAAACATAAATTCGAACAAATAGGATCCGAATAAATCCCTAGTTGTTGCGAATTGACGTTTCAACACGTTTCGCACTCCGTGTAGTGGTTTTGGAGTATTTCTGACGCTTCTTAAAGACAATTATGCTTCTTAGGTATGTAAAATAAAGAATGAAATTATAATAACAATAATAATTAATGTTTTGTTTATGTGACGTATGTTTTTCTATTGGTAGCACTGACGCGGCGGCCATGTTGAATTAAACGTCAGTGAGTTTTCTACTCTAAAGTAAAAGATTACTATAGTTGTTTCGCAATTCATTGAAATTCGTTCCGAAACACTTGAAACTTATTTAAGCTTAAAGAGCAGATAAGCAACCTTTTAATAGATTCGTTAATAGGTAAAAAACGCGATACTCTTGTGGTAATATCACATTCTTCAAAACAGCTAAACAGTTGATCGATGGACGACATTTTCATTTCTATAACCTATGTTACAATAAATAACTATTTCACAAAGCGTGATTTTATTCTATGTAGATATTTTCTAAAAGTTATGACAGAAGTACATGTCAAAATTAGCCATAGACAAAAACACGTGCACTATGGCCAGAGATACTATGGCCGTCATAGAGCTATGGTCATAGATCCCAAAGATATAAAAAGCATATGAGCATAGATACACTGTTTTTAGTAAAATGGAACAGTGTCATTACCGCCTCGATAAGTATAGGGGGCTGAGTGTACATTTACATCAGTGTCTGCCAAACTGTGTGCCGCGACACACTACTGTGCCGCAAGAAGTCTCAGGTGTGCCACGGTGGAAGAAGCGTTAAAAATATAAATTGCCTATTCGGTAGCAAATCGAGCATTTCAAATTTCTCGATGAGCCAAAAAAAAAAGCAGTATCGAAGATAATCTGCGAAAAAGTATACCAATTCGAGGATTTCAAATTCCTCGGTGAGCTAAACAAAAAAAAGAAGTTTTGGAGGTAATCTGTGGAAAAGTATACAAAATTGAGGATTTCAAATTCCTCATTTTTATTATAAAAATCAACTTTGAAATCCGATCCACACCGACTGATAATTTATAGTTACAGATTGATCCAATAGCATTGAATTGAACTAAAACTTCTCATTCATTTGCATCTGTTTATAACAAGAGTTCCCAACCTATTTTGGATTTGAACAACAAAACTAAAACTACAGTTAACTAAAATAACATTATTGAAAAAAAATCCCTTTTTCAATTGCATCGGGACCGCGGGTCACATGGCTTTTATGAAAAGGGGTCGCCACCCGAAAAAGGTTGGGAACCTTTGGTTTATAATAACCATGTTTTCAAAAAACTGAGTCATAAAAAAACAAATTGTTGTTTTACAGTCGTTAAGAACATTGCCTGAATGCATAGAAAGGAATGTCAAAAAATTTACCGATAATAGGGGTCTGCACACTGGGGCGCCGTTATCCAGGATTATGTATGTTCCTTATACCTTATCTGACGTCACCAAAGCATGGACGACTTCATGCCAATGTAAAGTGCCCTAATGTGAATTTGTGTACAATTAAATATTTATTATGTTTTTTATTTGAAAGTATTTTAACAATTATAATTTATATAATAATGAACTATTAAATGATTTTTTTTCGACAACTTTATATTTTTTTAAGAAAATTTGAATATTTTGTCAAAAATTTAAATTTTTGAATGAATTAACAGTGCCCAAGTAAGTGCTTTATTCATACTTTTTATTATTATTTGAAGGTTTAATAACATTTTTAGATTGCATTGAATAGATGTCAATTTTTTCTAAAAAAATTGGTATGAGCGAATAACCATTATAAAATTTCTGAAAGTAAGGACTGAGGTAAGTTTGAATTTCAAAAAGACTGATATTAGATTATTATCTACTCTATAATATAAAAGTTTTTCATATTAATTATCTATTTCATTATTATGCTGAAATGATTAAAATAAAAGGAAACACATAATATAATCACGTTTCATATTTTATTAACATATTTCATAAATATAAAAATACATTTCTGGAAATATTATGAAGATTAACAGAGCTCCATAAAATCCCAACTTTTCAATGATAGTAACACCTTGTTCAAAATGTTTCAGATCAAAGAAGGAATTAAAATATTAATATTTGACCACTCACAATATAATATATTGAATAAAAACATATAACTTGATACGAGACATAATTTTTTTGCACCCTAAAAATGTGATTCACATCTAACTGTCTTGCACTCAATGTTTAGATGAAAACTTCAATAACAATTAGTATAGCTTTCACTCATCCCTTTCTTCTTTCTTCACAGAAAAATAAATTGGTTTCAAATCAGAATCCAAGGGGGACGCTAGGGATGATGTCCCTGGTTGATTAAAAAAATCATCATTAATTTCATTCAAAAGAGAAGAGAAAGCGGGAGGTATGAGGCCAGGTGACATTAAGCGAGGGTCAGAACCTTCTCTTCGATTAACAGATAAAACAGTATTGTCAGGAGCGAGTACCATATCGCTCACTACATCGAGCAAAGTACTGCAGCCAGAAGTACTTGGAAGTTCAGGAGAACGGTCTTTCGAGTGCGAGCGGAGCTTCGTATTCGAGCCACCGGCAGCGCATCTGTCCCATCTTGACATGTCATCCGTATCAGACGACTCTAGGGCTCGTTTATTTTTAGATTTAGTTTGTAATTTTTCTCTCCTACTCGGCTTTGTACCAGATTTAGATCTCCGGCTGGACCGTGACTGACGTTTAGACTTTTTGTGTATTTTTTTAGCCCTACGAGAATTTAAAAATGTATCCCGACCGCAAGGAGAAACAGCACTCGACCGTCCTGTTCCACTCCGCCGAATCGTTGTATCCCCCGATGATTCCTGAGTCACCAGACTTTCTACACGGTCACCTGACGGACGATAGGGGGAGAGAGCCCCAAGAGAAAAGAGGGAGACGCCTGTGCAAGAAGAGTCAGAGGAAGACGAGTCTGTGTCCCGGTCAGTGCATTCCGTTGAAGCGCTGTGACGTGAGACAAAACGAGATTTCCTTAAAGGTCGGGACCTTTTACTTCGTTTGGCATTTTGATCCGAATCGCTCTCTTCATCAGTTTCAGAATAAGCCGGTCGCAGATGGCCACGTTTCAAACTGATCTTGACTAGGCCTGAAGAGGAGGGTTGAGGCGAAGGAGGAGACCGGGAGACGGCAGCAGTCGGGGGGTCAGGCTCTTCGACAACTACAGCATCGCTGTCAGAGGCCAGTAAATCGACCACTTCAGGAGTGCGAGCATTAGGCGGCGCTGCATAGCCCACCATCACAACTCCATCGGAAGAATCATCCGTGTCTGATGGAGAGACTGTACGAATGGTGACAACAGAATCGAGGGTGCGTCGTGATCGAGACGGCCCTGGGGCGCTACTAGGCGAAAGCAAAACAATGTCACTGTCAGTGTCGGAGACCGTCTCGGAAGCGGGGGCAACTGGAGCCGGAAGGCGGCGACTTGCGGGTTCATAGCTGACGGCGCGATCATAGCCGACCATGTCGTAGGGAGAACTCGCAAAGCAGTCAAGTTCGTGCAGAAAGTGACGAGTTTGAGAATGTAGGTGGGGTGTGAGGCAACGCTCCATTTCTAGTGAGAGTATATTATGACGAGGTAGCTTTTCCATAATGAATGCCAAGAGACTTATTCTACCTGCTTCTCGTGCCACCACTGACAACTCTCTCTTGATCCAAGGCACCAACCGGTGCAATTGTGCTGGATTATGCCTAAAAACATAAAATATGTTGTACTGTCGAAATATGGGTTCAAATTACGAATTGATGAAATTTATATTATGGAATTTTGTATAATTATAAAGTTAATTTTAACATTTCCAGAATGTTTCAACAGAAACAGGCTCATAACAATACAAGGATGGTTGAATAAATTTAAAACTATTTGTCAACCAAAAGAGAACTTTTCACTCAGCGAAGGGATTATACCAAGGGAAAACTTGGATTTGTGAATATAATGGTGATTAAAATTATATAATATGGCATCCTAAATTAATTAGATTAGTTTGTTTTCTGGAAGAGGTGTATGTTTAGAAGATATAAACATTATGGGTCCATACTGAGCTAAGAAGGCTTTCTTTTACTTCTACTAGGCAATATTTAATTTAATTCGTTTGAGATATGAATTACATAACTTCACGTTGAATTGTACAGCCAAAGCTTGGTTAGGAGAAATTCCCAACGTAAATTTTAGCAAAAAAACCACAGGTCAACCTTTGACTTCTAAACGTACCAATTTGATCCAAAGAGGCTTAAGGAAATGATGAAAAAAAATTGAAGCAATAAAGCTTCTTAACAATGATAAAATATCAAATACCGTTTAGTTATGTCTACCAACCGATGCAGTATATCCATTATAAAGTGCACTCATATTAAATTTATGATGGGTACTGTCAGTGGCGGTTCTAGGTACTGGGCTAGGTGGGCTAAGCCCGACCTGCATTTTTCACCCAAAACTTTAGATGGCTGAATAAAAATGAACAGCAATTCAGCCGCTGAACAAAATAAATACATTTATAAGCGTAACTAACCTTTCCCAAATGAATATAATATCTTTGTTTTAATTTTCATCTGTCAATATAAGACAATGTTACGTCTACCTACAATCATATTCTCGATTGTGTTTTGTATTACAATTTTAAACTGAGCCGGCATAAAAAAAACAATAACCCTATAAATACTTCATAGAGATCAGGCAACGTCACGTCAGTCTGGCAACACCACTCAGGAGCTACAGATGTCCAGCCCGTAACCAGACAATATTTCTTTACACTGGGGCGCAATCAAGCACGATTAGATTATTTTTTGTATTTGTATGTACGGAAACGTCATCAAACACGCGATTGTGTTTTAAATTAGCAAAATTTTGTCCTCGTTGGGGGCTAAATTGATTCTGCTCATTACGCATACTTATGCATTGAAACACAAATACCAATATCGTTGTATTGTATGAAAGTGACAGGTATTGACTTTCAGTGTGACAGTTCTGTATTGCTTTTAGTAGGTACTTGTTATTTCACTTTGAAAGAGACGAATTTAAGGATTCCGTATTATTATTCTATTATTTCTTAGTTACATGCATTGCAGTAGTGTCGTAGTATTTGTTAATTTGCTTGTAGATTAATGTATAAGGTGAAGTGGAAACATGCACAATTTTGTAAATAGTATACAATGCTATGCTTTTCTCTAGCCCACCCAAGATTTTAGGTCAGGAACCGCCACTGGGTACTGTATTCCTGTCTTTTTAAAGCTTTGAGCAAGTGCTTTAAGTGGGTATTCTAGTGTAGAAAATTGAAAAAATCGATTCTTTCTTTTTTATATTTTAGACATTTCAAAGGGATTTTTCAAAATTTTAATTATTTATTAGTTACAGCGATTTTGGTGACGCAGCAACTGAGCTAGTACAACTGAAACAAATCGAATTCTTTTTCAAATCGATTTTTCTACCTTATTTTCACTGTGTTTAACATTTAGAATACAACATACCTACTTTAAATTATTTATTGTCAATTTAAGATTTCATCAATCACCTCCGTGATCATTATTTGTATCGACTTTATAATCTATTTCATTCCGACAGCTAATTTCATCAGGGGCGTATATTCAGGGTGTGCAAGGTGTGCGCCGCACATTCTGAACATACGCTCGCAAAATCTAGAACATAAAGTAAATTTGTTCCGCGGTAGTATACCGTATTTGAAAAGGCGAGCGTTGTCCCAAGCGCACGACTTGCCTTCCCATACAACTGCATACAGTTGCGCAGTCTAGGTACGCGTAGCGTGGAGCGAATATTTTTATACGCAACTTTAAGGTCGAAAGTCGTTCTCTCTATCGAGAGCTCTCACGTTATGTATGAGATTTCTTGGGCGTTCTTTCGAAAATTTTACGGCTACTTTTGTATTAGATTATTCTAACAGGTAATCTTTCATTTATATTTTGGCGTGATATAATTTATTACTAATATTAATACTTCTTTATTTTATTTTACCCTTATATGTAATTAAAAATATTTTTCAAAACATTTTGGCATATATTTTTTCAATGCGTGTCCGCTCTCAGTGTGGAATATGTCCTCCGAATGGAGGTATTTTTATACAAGTTTTTCAATGAGAACTGCTTGTGAGTCAGTTAGTCAATCTTTTTTTCATATACCTAATTGTTTTGTTTATTTTACCATATGCAGCACACCCAAAGCTAACACTCACCATACGCCACTGAATTTCATATGATATACGCGTATCCGATATTATTCCGACGTAACTTTAGCACTTACAACTGGCAATAGTCGAACAAGCTGATAATCCTCAGTTGATACAAGCACGGCAGAAAAGACTGACGGCATCAATGTTTGGAATCATTTATAAAATGCGAAACTCCACAATCCGGCATAATACAGAGAAAAACCTGTTTCTCAAAAGAGAAATTGTAACAAAATAGATTATATATGGTAGACAAAATGATCAGACTGCTATCGATTTGTATGAGAAAATAAACAGTGTAAATTGTTTTCCATTGCGGTCTTTTCATCATGAGAGATTTCTCATTTTTAGTCGCGAGTCCAGATGGTTTAGTTGGAGATAATGGATTGATTTGTAGAATTAAAATACTTATTATTAGATTATTATACAAGTTTTTTTTTTCACCTTGTTACAAGCAACATGTCTGTGTTGTAATCCGTTATCCATTTTGAAAAATGTAACAAATAGTGCCCCCAAAACTTAAAATTTGCTCCTTAGTGGGGTTTACTTTTATGATTAATAAACACTGCTGTTTACATTAAAACGTTTTCTATACTATAAAGTTGTTTAATGTAACTCTTTTTGTGTAGTAAGTGTTTTCTAGTTTCTTTGGTAACTCTTCTAGATAAACAAGATTGAATAACCTAAGAATCGTTCTGCACTCGGGGTTATAGCAACACTTGGTTCAATTTAGTCTTGTGAAGGATTTATCTCCGAAGGATTTATATCTTCGATAAATATGTTTCACAACATGCTTCATTTTCTAATCGAAAATTCAGTTAACGCCGTTTATTTTTGTATATTCTTTGTTTATTCTTTTATCCGTAAATACAGTTCCTACAGAACAGCATTGATAATTGCGTCATAATACATTTTTGATAGAAAAAGATAAGCATGTTGTAATGAATATTTACGATGCATTTTATTTCATATAAATGCAAATGTACTTTCATATGATACTCGCTAATTCACGACTGTCTAAGCTTGCGAAGCTACATTCATATGAGCCGACACATAATCCCCTATATTTAGATGGAGACGGTAATGGCCAACATCAAATATCATTTTGACAGATACTTTTTGTATACAAAATTCATAGACAACGATTGCAAAAAATATAGAATACTATGGCGCTAGTTCGCGTCAAAAAATCATTTCCTACTAGATGTCAGGAAGGATGATTTTAGGTGAATTGCTTATGGTGCAACCTTACCGTTAACCGATTTATTTGAAATGTTGTATGAATCTTTTCAGTACATTTTCCTATAACTTGTAGCAGATTTAAGTCAAAATTTTAATTTTTACTATTTTTAAAAAAATTTAAACTGTTAAAAAAAATGTAAAAATTGATTTTTTTTTCAAACGGCTGCCATTTTGTGAAAAAAAATGTTTTTGATTTCTCCGAGGTACGGGCGATAGCGACACTTTTATTAATTAAGAATCCGTTTTTTTATTTTTAAATGACCAGAATGTTTAGAATAATGTACGCCAAGACACCATCTTTTTTTTGGACCCTTCCCTTTACCAGCGGATAACTTTTCGAGTTCTGAATTAATTTATTTTTTACAGAGCTCGAAAAAACACTCGAAATTCGTGCCTCTACACTAGAATACGTATGGAAATGTACGAAATTTGAATGATTGAAATCTAATATTGAAATTCCACCAACAACCTTCAGTCAAAATCTTATATTATATTTGAAATAGTTTACTTGATTCCAAATTATTACTATTCTTTGAAGTATGTATGTCGCAATTATCTTCAGATTGGTGAAATGTAATAATGAAATTCTTAATCCAAAAATGTAAGATTTCATTATGGCATTTGAACAATCCATATTCAATAAAAAACAATAATACTTCACGGCTCAAGCATTAGGAATTTTATTACTTAACAATTTCATAGCTCACCTATAGAAATGTGATGAGCATTCTCTGTAGCGACCAGTGATATCGGGAAGCGGACGAGCTCTTAAATTGTGGCGATAAACAGAACGACGAAACAATGTCTGGCAACGATGAACAGTGGGGTTGGGGGCAGGCGCAGGGGCTGGAGGCAGAGCGGGGACTAGAGGGTATCGCATCAATAGTCTTTGAATAGCAAGACTCTCGCGGCGATGTAGAGTCAATGTCGTTCTGAAAGAAATCAAATCAAAATATTTTCATGTGTTAAAATCTTTACAAATAAAGGAATTTCATATTTATAAACTACATTAACCCTTTGCTAACCAAAATATTTGTGAAAAATATCAGGGGATTTTTTGCCAATTTCTAATGTGCCGGGCACCAAAAAAAACAGATATTCGACGATTAAAGGATTTTGTTCCGTTTTCTAAGGAGGTATCTGTATATCCTTGTCAACCAATTGTTTCATTTTTAGATGAAAAAAAAGTTCATCCTACTTTACAAATGCTCAGATTGATGTGTCCTGTTACTAAATAGCCTTTGAAATATCAAGACCAAAGTATTAACTAAAGCAAAGACTATCTTAATTTGACAAAAGTCAAGATAACACAGCAAAAATTGAAAAATTAATGCAAATAAATTTACAGTGTGATGTCAAGTATTTGTGTTTGTTGATAAACTATAAATTACAGGTAGATTATTTATGTATTTAAGTAAAAAAGAATGATTACGTGTATCGAAATCGCGGTGCTTGGAGAAAGACATCTAGGGCACTGAGGTCTATAAATTCATCTGCCTGCTGTTGCTGCTCCTGTTCCACAAGATATTCTTCATATTGATTGTTGGATAATACATTATGAATAATAGATTTGAAGGGCTGCTTGCATAGTGGACATTCTGCTTTTATCTGGAAAATAAATTATACTATCAATGGTTTTATCAGTTCAATGGTTCAAAATAACGCACATATTCTTTATGTCCAGAGAATTCCTTTTAGGACACACTTATATCAAAATACCACATTCATGGGTAGTCCTCGAATTTTTAATGAGAAGTCTCAATAAAGAAAGATTGTAAAGACAAAATTAAGATTTGGTTAATATGCTTTGATAATTTTCTCCACTAAAAATTAAATTGTGATGTTAAAAACCGCACTATTTAGACACTTTTGATGTAGATTTGATTTTGGCCACAAATCAGACATTGTTATAAAAAATACTGATAAATTGTGCGAAATATGAACTATTTTTCCGAAAATATCGCCAAACTTCAAAAATTGTTATTTGGTTTGTTCTTTTATTCAGAGCTCAGTGAAGAACGTAGTATCAATAATATAAGATTTAAAAAGAATTCATATTTGTTTCAAATTATTCCGCTCATTTTCTTACACAAAAATTAGCGTAGCGTTTTCAACGGCATTAAGTAATTAAGTTAAACAGAATATATATATATATCACTCACTTTACTCCATTTTAAAAGGCAATTGAAACAAAACTGGTGTAAGCAAGAATCTGTAAAACATTTGTTTCTGCAGCGACTCAAGCATATTGCACAGTCAGGGGGCGGTGATGATCTTCCAGAATTAGTCAACAGTGGTGGAGTGTCTCCCTCTTTGAGTGAGGCATCGCCACTGGTTTCACCGGTGGAAACAACATTTGGCAAAACGTCCTCCATAATGCTAATACCTGTGTGACAAATCATATCGATAGCTAATTGAATATAAAATTAATAGAATTTAAACTAAATTAAATTAAGAGTTTGCCAACACAGGATAGTCTTCAATTTATTGATTTTTAGCAACTCTTCTTCTTGACTTCCGTAAATTTGTTAATAAGTTACATTTGCACAAAAAAAAATAATCAATAAGATGGTAGCAAAACAAATGCATGAATGCACATATGAAAAATTGACAGGTGCCTTGTTTTCAGTATATTTGAAAATTCAGTTTTTATCGGTAGGAAGAAATGATTGTCTCTGCAATCACAATTGAAATAAATGTAGAAGGTTATCCAACTACCTTATAAATTAAATAAATTTACATCTAAAAAGTCGAACTATGAAAGAGATTTACTAACAGATACGATGATTCAATAGAGCCACAATATCCTCACATTCATGTATATGCTATAATATACATTTGACTCATCGCACACATCACGACAGATAAAAAAAGTGTGATCAACTATATTTATTATTAATTTCCATTGTATAAAGCAACGATAGAGACTGATACCACACAATAATAATTATTCAAAATAGAATGAGCAGATTAATCTACTTCTACTTCTTCAACTTCACGTTCCTTGAATTTTAATAAATAATAGGCTATAAAAGGTCCATTAAGAGTGGGGTAATGATAGTAACGATACGCTACTTTTGTACTCGCTATAGTAGTTAGTATACAAATTGGTATAATGAAAAAAATATTGAATGAATAAAGATATGTAAGTTAAAATCGTTTTATAGAGGGCTTCTTTCATAGCCACAAGACAATAGTGCTGTCACAAAAAATATTCCATCAATAAGTTAAGTGAGTTACAACTGACATTCAAAGATGGGAAATAAAAAAAGAGGATAGTTGTAACTTAATACTATTGAAAAGCAGCCTCAAGCTCTTTCTTCTACAAGACAAGTGGTAATGATACATTCTTCAATGTATCATTACCACCTTCATCTATATCGACTGAGGAAAGGAAAAAGGACGTAACCCGCACATATCAAACTTTACAGGAGGCGCAAAAAACATGTTTTGATGATTTTGGGCCATATGCAAATCATGAATTATACAGAACCTTGAAGTGTACGTTGACTTCTTAACTAGTGTTTAATTGACATTATCTAATATTAATTAAAGACATTGGTCTAGGAAGAACCTTTATTTCAGTATTTTTTCGTGGTTTTGATTTTTTACAAGATCATCTTTGTCAAACATAAAAGATAAATTTAGATACTAATTCGGCATTTTCAGATTGCATCTTTTTGATAGAATATTTATCAAATACATTGTGATTATCGATAAAAAACTGTTTTGAAAAAAACTGTTGGTTACGTCCTTTTTCCTTTCCAAAGTCGATATATAATTATTAGATACTTAAAGTAGGCTATGACTGTATGCAATAATTTACTATGTAACCAATCATGTTATGTATCGTCCAAAAAACAATAATCGGAATAACCAAATTTCTAAGTGTAGGAATTAGAGATCTGTACGGGCCGAAATTATACAAAATTACCCGGTCCGCGCCCGAAAAACTCAGGTCCGACCCGGCCCGGGCCCGAGTCTAATACCACACTTGTTACCCTAACCCAACCCGAAGCCTAGATTTATACTCCTCAGCCCGAAAAAAAACCCGTTTTTTACAAACTTACAACAATTGACGATTTTCTATAGAACTAGTAATAATTAAAATCATCATGGCTGACCTGTGGCACGAACATAGTCTAAAATATTTTTTTGAAGAAATAAAATCTTTACCCGGGCCCGGCCCGAGCCCGAATCTCAATTACGCTTACCCACCCGAACCCGGCCCGCGGGCCGGGCCGGGTAACAGCTCGAGGGCCAGGCCCTCTAGACCTCTAGTAGGAATGAAGACGGCACTGCAGTAATAGCTTTTTAAATGTGGAATAACAACATAAAATAGGCATGCCACAAAATTAAAACGTTTTTATCCGATCTTCAAAATGTATCTTGTGATTCGATCCAGCAAATTTTTGAGGGATATATCAACAAGCGAGTGAATCATTTTATATTCAAGGTGCTGCCGGTGCCATATAGCTGATACTACTACAGAGACAATATACTACTAACAATATTCTAACAAATATTCTGTTGAACTTGATAGCAAGCATAAAAGGCAATGTCCATCTCTATGCAATTTTCCAGTGTTCACCTTAAAATAATTGTATTTCAGAGTTTCCCCATTTCTCGTTAATTCAATAATTTACTAAAATTGACAGAAATAACCATTTTTATTTCTTAACTCATTTATAACGAACGACAAACTGACTTATTATGGTAAATTTACTTTTTTATTTGTTAACACCAAAAATAAAAGGTCTATTTTTTACTGGACTGTTTACAAATAAAATTAGTCAATTAATTCATCAAAATACGCCAATAATCATTAATCGGTATGACTATATCATTGTATAGATTTTTTGCTTGTACCCGCTACCCAGGGATGGGGTGGAGGGGGCTCGGGGGGCTCGAGGGGGCTCGCGCGAGCCCCTTGTTAAATTTCGGCGCGGCCAGCGAGCCCCTTGTTAAGATAAGAAAATCATTCGTCTTAGATTAAATCATCAGATAACCGCAATTTCTGTAGATGGTTAAATTTGAAAAATAGTTGTCCCTTCATTTTTTCTTTAGAAAAGAGAGGTTTAGCGACTAAATAACAAGCAGTTCTCGAAGAAAAATGAATTTTGTTGAGATACCTTCATTAGGAGGCCATATGCTCGACATTGGGAGCGGACATGGATAAAAAAATGAATAACATTTACCGAGCCCCTTGTTAAGATATTGCCAGCCCACCGCTGCCGCTACCTATACCAGTGCTTCCCATCCTGGGGTTCGCAGGTTTTCTCCGGAGGCCGTGGCAGAACATGTTTTGTATTGAAGGGGGCCGCGGATTATTTTTTTCAGATTTAGGGGGCCGGGATATTATTTTTTTGGGAAGTACTACTCCACATTATCAGCACCGTAAAATAGTTCTCACTATTATCGGTATTCCACCAAAAAACTTCATGTCAGAAAATAGGTTTTTGAGTTATGAATGCAATTAAGAGATTTTAAAAAGTTTTATAATTTCAAATAACAAAATGACTCATGTTACATTTATTTGATTTCATTTGTAAAGAAATAAGACGAATTAAGTTTATTTCGTTGGCTTTTATTACTGGCAGAAACGTATACATATATATAATCAAACGCTTTTTAGCTATACAGATTTTTTAATTATTCAGCTAACCAAAGACGACTAAATGTTTTTGAGCTGTAAATTTTTTGGTACATTGCAGTGGCGGTTCCTGACCTAAAATCTTGGGTGGGCTAGAAAAAAGCATAGCATTGTATACTATTTACGAAATTGTGCATTTTTCCACTTCACCTTATACATTAATCTACAAGCAAATTAACAAATACTACGACACTACTGCAATGCATAAATTATTATATAATAAATTCAATGCTAATGTAACTAAGAAATAATAGAATAATAATACGGAACCCTTAAATTCGTCTCTTTCAAAGTGAAATAACAAGTACAAAAAGCAATACAGAGCTGTTACTGAGAGTCAATACCTGTCACTTTCATACAATACAACAATATTGGTGATATTGTCAGTGATTGCGGGCTTGAAAGCTTTAGCCCCTGAGCATAGCCCCCTATACTTACCAAGCCATGTTGCACAACCTGGCAACAGTGTATTAAAACCGCTCATCATACCATAGACAATATATACTTACCCTTTGACATATGTCAAATCGACTTACGATTTATTTTAACAATGTAAAATTAAACCAAATTGAATCTGTATCTATTTCAAAATAAAAATGTGGGAGTGGGAAGGAAAAATAAGTGGCACTCTTTTTATTAAACTTCATTTTATTATGACATTTTCATTTACAAATGTATTCATTAATTTCAACAGCTAATCAACAAAATTTTACGAAGTTGCTCATAATAATGAATGAAACCAATTTTGTTCGGTTTGAGATTAAATATATTTAGCCAGGCATGTCGAGCTTATAATGATTTTTTTCATCTTTGTCTACATCTTGATACAGGTTTTATAGCATTGAACTGGAATACTGAAATCTAGTTTGTTGTCTCATGTGTCTTTAATACACCCGTTAAAAAAAATCATTGCTTAATAAACATTAACCCTTAACTATGCCGACATGTTCCTTTTTGTCAACAATGTTGATCGATTTTATAAAAACAATGCTACATGAAACTTCAACAGTTGTTTTTTTAAAAGACTCCTCCGTTATAGTACAAACTAGAATTTATATAACTATTTATTTTAGCTCCCAAAAACAGACGCTTTCATGAAACTATGGATACTTGCTAGTTCGTCGACATTATTGCTAGCTTGTCATTTGATACACTTTAATATAAATGTGCTAGTTACCTCACTGTCATGAAAATGTTTGATACATACTATCGTATTGACTGAAGAAGGCGAATTTTGATGTGGAATTGCTCTAAGCCATTTTCTTTTCATTAAACATCAACCCTCGGAAAAGCAAATGTTGAGACTGCACTGTTACTTAGCAAGGATGAGCTGAAGTTTGAATTGCATCCTGGAACACAGTACCGTCTAGGCATCTGAAAACATCACGTAGAAAATTACATTAGGTTAAAAATCAATTTCTATACAAAAGCTATTATTGGTCGTCATGAAATACAGCAGCTATATGTGAAACGTAGTGGCGGTTCTAGGTACTGGGTTAGGTGGGCTAAGCCCGACCTGCATTTTTCACCCAAAACTTTAGATGGCTGAATAAAAATGAACAGCAATTCGGCCACTGGACAAAATAAATACATTTATAAGCGTAACTAGCCTTTCCCAAATGAATATAATATCTTTGTTTTAATTTTCCTCTGTCAATATAAGACAATGTGTTTTGTATTACAATTTTAAACTAAGCCAGCATAAAAAAAACAATAACCTTATAAATACTTCATGGAGAACAGGCAATGTGACGTCAGTCTGGCAACACCTACGTGTTAATGACTCAGGGGCTAGAGATTTCTAGCCCCCAATCACAGACAATATCCCGCAATATTTCTTTACACTGGGGCGCAATCAAGCACGATTAGATTTTTTTGTATTTATATGTACGGAAACGTCATCAAACACGCGATTGTGTTTTAAATTAACAAAATTTTGTCTTCGTTGGGGGCTAAATTGATTCTACCCATTATGCATTGAAACACAAATATGATACTTATGCATTGAAACACAAATACCAATATCGTTGTATTGTATGAAAGTGACAGGTATTGACTTTCAGTGTGACAGTTCTGTATTGCTTTTAGTGGGTACTTGTTATTTCACTTTGAAAGAGACGAATATAAGGGTTCCGTAGAATGATGCCTAAGTATTCACAGAATACACTGTTAAAAAATCTTCAACTCAAATACATTAAATTCAACAAAAACAAACTTTTAATGCGGAGACAAATAGGATCAATCACTGGGTTTCCATACAAACTCTATGTTAATCGCTAGTCGACGACAGACTCAAGACGGACACAACGTAAATTGCGTGATGCTATTTGTACTTGGCTTTGGATGGAAGCGGTAATGCCTGAGTCGTTAATACGTACGTGTTGCCAGACTGACGTCACGTTGCCTGTTCTTTATGAAGTTTTTATAGGGTTATTGTTTTTTTTTATGCCGGCTCAGTTTAAAATTGTAATACAAAACACAATCGATAACATTATTGTAGGTAGACAGAGCATTGTCTTATTTTGACAGAGGAAAATTAAAAACAAAGATATTATATTTATTTGGGAAAGGTTAGTTACGCTTAAAAATGTATTTATTTTGTTCAGCGGCCGAATTGCTGTTCATTTTTATGTAGCCATCTAAAGTTTTGGGTGAAAAATGCAGGTCGGGCTTAGCCCACCTAGCCCAGTACCTAGAACCGCCACTGGTAAATTGTTGTTTATTTAGATTTTTTATTGTTTACCGCCTCGCTACATTTCAGTTCGTTTATTGATTTTTGAAAACGTCGATTATCTCAAAACAAAGTTTTTTTGACTTCACATTTCTGGCAGAATACCGATGAATTATATTAGCTGGCTGTACAAACAGGTACATACTTTGACATTTTCAGTTTTTCTTGTTTTACAGCACATTGAGTAATTTTTGTACTGAAAAATGAGAAAAGATTTTTACACACTTCCTTTACACACCTTTTTTTATTTTTGAAGCGTAAGCAACCACCTTAACTCATGTAAAAGACCCCGTATAGACGGTTTAGTCCGCCCATTCCCATTAACATCCATTAAAGTGACGAACATTATCTAGTTTTTATATAATTATATATGTATTACAATTATTTATACTTTATCTAAAGTATGTACACACATCCTATCAATTCTTAAGGCTGGCAACACTGATTTTATTACTAAAGTTGTCAAAAATAGGATCGGTTCAATTTCTAGGCTCGTTGGCGACTGTCAGATAAGGGTATTAAGGATATTCTCTCATATTCCAAGAAATATTTCAATTAAAGCGCGTGTATTTACAATACTCAAAGATGGCGAAAATGGCATTTCAACACCAGGCGGGCACTGCCATGGAGTGCCTTAGCGTATGTATTTGTCCAATCTTTCACAATAACAATAAAAATCGTTCAAAAAAGATTTATATTGTACAAGTGTTTCGTTACATCGATTTAATTAGATTATTTCTTAACTTATTGATTTTTAGATACCTATCACGTTGCACAAAGAAACTGGAGTTGATTTGGATGGGAGAGAAGTTATGAAATGTGGATTCAAAATTGGAGGTGGCATAGACCAAGATTTTCGTAAAAGCCCCCAAGGGTACACCGACAATGTAAAAATTGGTCTCATTTTCATCGATTTATTTGATAGCATAGCAGCTGCCTTCGTTTTCCCCTGAGAATTTATTTATTTATTTTTTCTTTCAGGGCATATATGTTACAGAAGTCCATGATGGCAGTCCAGCGGCAAAATCTGGCCTTAGAATGCATGATAAAATTCTCCAATGCAATGGGTATGATTTCACCATGGTTACTCACAAAAAAGCAGTCAACTATATAAAGAAACACCCGATACTCAATCTTTTAGTCGCTCGGAAAGGTGTTACCTCAACATAAATTGTTTGTTTCCTTATCCAGCCATATGAGTGGTTTAAATGGCAAACTACTAATGTCCATCGCTGGCGACATCCGCAAGCGAGATAGCTACTTATCTTTTGATGTTGAAGTCTTACAAACCGTACCTATTAATTAATCTTACATCATGCATGAATAGTGATATTGTATTGTCTTCTCTTAGAACCTACAAGCAAAAGGAGAGCAAACGTTATGATGGCACATACGTATAATGTTATCAATCAGTAGAGTTTCTATTAAGTCAACAGTGGCCAAATTTTTATGTATTATTTTAAAAAATATATTAGTCGTAAGGTTTTCACTTATAAGTTATTTATCTTACAAAGTATTGTAGTTCATAAACACGCCTAACAATATGTTTTTATCAAGCCTATAACCCTGGTTAACTATGTGAACTGTCACATTTGTATACAAAGCTGCACCAAAGCGTTCCTGAAAATTTTCAAAGCAAGTCTGCCATTACAAACATCTTCAATGAACATTCTTGTAGCCAGTGGATGTTTTTAATATATTGCTAAGGATGTAATACTTGCCATAGAATCAGAAAAAGAGTATTATATTTATAGTATAATATTACTAACCTGAAATTCGATTTGCATAAATATCCACTGTTCAAAAAATATTAGACACCTATACAGAAGCAAAAGAATATGAAGTTTTATCAATTAAAATTCTTCATTTCAATCATTTGAAATCGAAAGATTAATTTTGAAACTTACATATTTTGTGAAATTGTTTGAAGTTGCTACCATTGAGCTCCTATTTTAGAGAAGATTTATCCAGGCTTATTCTTTCATTAACATTTCATAATATATTTAACCATTCCTGAAGTTAGTTATATGAGGTTTTTCAGTCAATGGCCATACTCCTATTTTCTACTTTCAAGTCATCACAATCAGCTATTGATTAAGAATTCAGTACATCCATAAGCATACTTATTAGTCAAACACACTGAAGTTTGTGCACACATATAAGTGCATTTTGCCGAGTGCTACTTCATACATCAAAAAGTTCCTTTCTGATCATAATTAATCCTTTATCTCAAACCAGCATTATATCAGCTTTATCTCAAATCTCTCAAACTAAGAAAATCCAATTGTAATACTGTTTTTTTTTTTTTTAGTAAAACTAGTTTCCATGCAAATTGAACATCAAATTTGTAAAAACATGGCTGTCGTAACCATTAATTTTTGTAAAATAGTTACTATTGATTGTAACTGTACTAAAATATGATGGCAACTTTTATCTATGTTATAAAATTATTCAAGCACAGGGCTTGTCTTATCTAATTTCGGTTGTCTGAAGAGCCTCATTATTATTATTAATACATCAAATAAAGAGAATGGATGTACCTTCTGGCCACATGTCATTTGGCCACTCCCGTTGAATTGGTAGATTGTGTGTTATGGGATGGTCATCATATTTGTACACAAATTAAAATAAGCATACGATAAATAATATTTTTTATGTGATGTATATTTAAATTAAATTGCAGTCCATTTGTAATAATTTCTAGTAAATATGATGGATTTCATTAGTTTCTGTCTATAATTTTGTAAATTTAAATGAAATCATATCGACTGTGGAAAGGAAAAAGGGCGTAACCCACACTTTTTTAAAAACAACTTTTTTCGATAATCATAATGTATACAACTTGGTACACGTTTTATCACAAATGTGTGAGTTGGAAATGCCGAATAAGTATCTTAATTTCATTTTTAAGTTTGAAAAAATAAGGGGCCTGCGAAAATTTTTGATCACGAAAAAAGAATTAAAAAAAGGTTTTTTTTTGATAATTAATCAAATTAATATTAGGTAAAGTCAATTAAAAATCAGTTTATCAGTCTCCGTGCACTTCAAAGTTATGTATATTTCATAGTTTGCCTTTAGCTCAAAATCATCAAATCATGTTTTTTGTGTCTCCTGTAAAATTCTTATGTGTGGGTTACGTCCTTTTTCCTTTCCAAAGTCGATATGAATATGTCACTTAAAGGATTACTAAGAACCAAATAAAAATTGTATGCATTTATTCTAGCTTTATTCTTGTTCAATAAGCTGCTACTATTGAGAGAAATTCTATTACTGGAAAAAGCTATGTATAATTTCTGGACAATGTAAACAAAAGCAATGTCATCCAAAACAAAATTTTCAAAGCTTAAAACTGGAAAAAACTGGCTTTTCGACTGTTGTACAATTAATATTTTTACACAATCATGTATATTTGCCAAAAATGCCATCAGCATTTATAATGTGTACAACCTTATTTGGCTTTGAGTCAAAAGGGTAATGTATGGAAATCGGAAGAATATTTATTATACGTTGTAATCGTAAAATGTATATTATGTTAAAATGGTTTTCATAAAATTAGGCAAACATTGTATACACATGTTTGCTGTATATGGACTCTCAAAAGGTAATTGAACGACGACTGATAATGAGTTGGTTGCACAGCCTCTATTTTCAGAGACTTAATAAGGAAAAAAATATGAAGTTAGGAAAAGACTGCTTGTCAATCAGTTACTCCAAGTCTGGTATAGTAGAAAGGGTTGAAAAAATCAGATATGAATTCATATATTGATTGAAAATTATATATTGAAATGTATTCACACATGGTTTTGAGCCTTAACAACCATACCTAATGAAAAATTGTTCATATTCAAAATGTGTAATTGTTTGATTACTGTGATTGCCTTGCATTTAAGCATGTATAAGGGTTTATGCAAATAACATTATATTGCTTGAATTGATATATTGAAATTTATGGTGTTTTAGTAAATCATTTTTCAAATGACTCATAAACGAGAAATTTTGAACGTATACAAATTATTGATAAATATTGTTTGTTATTGTACCTACTATTTCCCCGTAAAGCTTTATTTTCTAATTGATTTGTAAATTATATTTCATTTTTTGAATGCTTAATTTTTTGATGGGAAATCAAAAAAAAATATTTTGGATATTTGTAACGTCACAATCTCAGTTTTGCAGCATGTCTTTCATGATAAAACCAATATTGTTCAAAATTAAAGTATTATAATTTAGTAGCACAATAGAAGTTTTAAACAATCAAATGACAAAATGATGTAAAATATTACATAATTATATATTTTGTCAAATAATTTCTTTCAATAAGCTAATTTTATGCATAATGAATTTATATTTAATTATTTAGGATGTATCTATAGTTAAAAAATATTAAAGTAATATTTTCTTGACGGCAATGTGTACTGAATTATATTTTATTTTTTCATTCTTTATAAAATAATGCAACGGCTACCGAAAATTTCATGCAGCTGATGTCCTGTATCAATCCAATTCAAAATGGCCTTTGAAATGAAATTTTTCTAGTGACCAGTAGACCTTTCAGTAGCAATGTGCCTATATATGGGCATACTGAGAAAGTGCTAAAAAGTCTCACAGTACTGATATATCAGGACAAACAATTATTACCATGATATAATCAATGACATCGCTCTAATCGTGTTTCGCCTCATTGCATCATCAGACTGAACATCGCAAGGTTTACGAATAAACTAAAAAAATATTTCAAGTCATGTTATAAATTTAAAATAAATATCAGCGTTTGTCCTTTTCAATTGTATGCAGGGAGGGGGTAAGATACAAACTTTGATAGTTCTAATAATAAACTAATTACTTACATTAGGTTTGGTAAATTCCAATGGAAATAAATGCTATACTGGTGATCCGCCTATCTCATTTAAAATGTTATTTACTAATTTTTCCTTTCTAGAATCAATGATCATTAAATTTCCAAAAACTCCAAGCTATTTATTCTTAACCCTTTATTATTTACTTTATGGAGTATTTCAACATTTATTTTTATCAAATCATCATTCATCAAAAATCAATGATCATGTTCCATCAAAAAATTCGCAAACTCTGAAAAATTATTTCTTTTTAGACATCTTACATGTTCTTTAATTCTTACATTAAAGTTTCTATCTGTCTGCCCAACATAAGCATCTTGACAGTCTTGACACGTTAGGCGATAGATGCTGCTCCGAGAATATGATTCTAACTTATTAAATAAAAGTTTCCCTAAGTTGTTAATTGTATAAAAAGTGGGTTGTATGTAGCGTAGCCTGGTAACAACTTAGATATATTTGAGACACATTTTCAAAGATAGTAAATTATTGTTCTTATACCACATCAATGTCTACACTGAAAAATCACTGCTTCGAGGCTTTTTAGCGGTTTCGGCACTCTGTGGCTAAAAAGATTAATGCGATCCAATGAAGGGTATATTATTATATTACTGCCTACTATATCTTCTCATATTTACAGTAGAGATATTATTTATTTAGCTATGTTTGAAGCGTTACCGAAATGCAGGAAGCTAAAATTGTTTTGTGAACAGTGTACTAAATATAATTATGTATAATATTTTGTAAGACTGTCACATTATTCTATACATAGCTCAGTTCACTTCTAGCAGTGAGTGGGTTACCCAATGCAGCCTCATCTATTTTTATGATGTGATAATTAGTTCTGGCTATAAGTATATATATACAGAATATACAATCATTTTAACATAATCTGAATTATGTCACCTAGTATAATATATATAATTTCTATCAACTTGCCATTTCCTCAAAAGAGAGTTTCAACATAAATACAGGGGAATCCTGATCTATCTTTCTCGCATTTATTGTTTTTTCCTGAAATAAAATATTCCCATAAGAGTATCGATTTATTATGATCCTGTCAAAAATTTTACTTCTCGATT
Source organism: Himalopsyche anomala (assembly GCA_031772345.1). NCBI lineage: Eukaryota > Metazoa > Arthropoda > Insecta > Trichoptera > Rhyacophilidae > Himalopsyche > Himalopsyche anomala. The sequence continues at coordinate 17,924,010 of CM062821.1, read as the reverse complement.
GATGTTTTTTTCAAGTATTTGTGTCCGTTTAGAAATATCTGTGATGTTTCCTGTTTACACTATAACCGAGACTATAAGACTACAAGTCTGTATGTTATGTTGCCCGGATGTTTCCGCTGCTAAATCACTTACTGAGAACACTACTGACTGATCATATCACTAGCATCGTGAATTAGTTTATCTTACAGCTAATGCCTCGCAAAAAGAACTGTCCAAGACTAGCACCATCAGCTCTCAATTCAATTGTTGCTTAGAAGAGTGCGATCTGCGAGTTAATCGTTTGTATGATGAGAAAGTTTGTCTATGTCAGTGATTGCCAACCCCCTACCCGCGGGTAATTGAATTAGCCATATCGACATTTTGAGTTACCCGCCTAGAAGAGATTTTTTTTTTATCAAAATTATTTATTTAATAAGACCAAGGGTGCCTGAAGAATGATTTTATAAAATATTTTTTTATTTACACATATATATATATATATATCATGCAAATATATTATGTATTATATATAAATATATTTTTTATTTTCTAAAAATGATTTTTTAAAAGAATAAATGGTAAAAACATATTTTTTACCCAGTCTCTTAAAAGGTTGCCGACCACTGGTCTAGATTTAAGTTTTTTGCGACTCCCACATTTGTCGTTTTTTTTTTAAAACCCTTTAAAGACATTTAATTGGGGTCTCACTGTTAAACCATAAATAACAATTATTTGTTAATGTTTTATAACTTTTATTTTTCATAGGATACTATTTCTTGAAATACCCTTAATTTCTTTGAAAATGAATTTCTCTTATGTTTTTATATTACATTCACACATTTTTATTAAATAGCCATTGTAGACTTCTCTTTCCCACATGAAAATACTTATTAATTGTTTTGCTTTTGAACTGTTTTCGGATACATTGTATAAGGTTAAAAAAAAAAAATTGGAAAAAATATTTGATGAATCCATAGTGATGACATATTAGAAGCATCAATTCCAACACAAACTGGTTTATCATTGATTCTGATAAATATATTAGTTATAAATACTCTTACCTAATATATTATAGCCAGTGGCGTAATTAGGAGCAAGAGCTTGTGCCAAATGATTATAAATTTATGAGTTCCAATTTTTTTGGGGTTTTCTTAGACACATACAATATGGTACAGGTGTTCTCTTGACTTGGTTTTGTTCAAGACAAATAAGGTAGCAAATTTCATACAGAGAATTAATATTAAAAAAATGGTGTATATAAATCAAATTTTGTTACTCACTGAAGTCAAGGAATAGCTGTATGTTGTTCATTTTGCTGTCACTCCATAGGGCCATTCCATTTAGCTTAATAAATGTGATATTGTTTTAAAAAATATTAATGTTAATTTTTAAATGTCACAAAAATAAAGAATTCAGGGTTTCCGCATTGTATTTTTAGTATGGATGTTTAAAATGGAGAGAATGTTGTGATTAAATTTGATAACCAGTTTTGAATGAGGGGTGTGAAGTGAAATCAGGCTTAATTTATTCAGATATCAACTGAAACATATTTTGTAGAAAAGTATTTTTTTTGATTTTGGTTTCACTTCAGTTATATATATTTTTTTTTAACATGCCAATTTTCTAACCTTTCAAATCCATATCCTGATATTCGAAAAGGTGTATTTATTTCAATGATTGTTGAAATTGCGATTCAGAATTACTTGGCGTATTAATATATAACCCATATTCCTGTAGCATCACATGATTAATTCAAATGTCTTGTGTGATGGTTGAGCAGTCTCATTCAGGTATTAAAATTGTCAACATAAAATTGCAGATACAGTCAAACTCGGTTATTATGAGGAAGATGGGACCGACTGAATTTGCTCATTCTAAGCATTACTTGTTACATCATAGAATAGGTATTTTTAAATGTTTACAAACATACCCATCACATGAAGTATTTGGAGCGGTCACATAACACAAAAAGTCGCAATTCAACAAAAATACACAATAATTCTCTTTTCATTGTTTTCACTCATTGTTCTTAAATTTCCCTTCAAAGCACTCAACCCATTAAGACTCTTGGGCGGTCTCAGTGCTCTGTGCAAAAAATTGGCACTGGTAGGTACCTACTGACTTCACAAAGCTTGGATTTTTTACATGCAATTTCAATCATGTGCGTGGATACTTTTTCAATGTTGGCGATAACACCAATTAGGTACTTGTGACACTTAACTAGTGTCATAAACGTAATCCGATCCAGGCGACATCAGTCTAGTTAACTGCCCGGTCAGATTTTATTGCTTAGGGTCTAAAATGTTGTTTTTAAACGATCGACACATTCACAGTTTTAAGAAAAATTTTGACGATATTTTTGCACGGTATGCATGAGAAGTACCTTGTCATAAAAGTAAATGATGTATGGAGAAAACCTTAAACTAAAATGTCAACGAATGTTTCCTCATTACATCAGTGATCGTAATAACCGAATTTGACTGTATAACTTCAATTTCAGTTTAAATTTAAGTGCTAATTGCTTCACTTCAATCTATGACAACCATTAAGTAATGCAAAATCTTTTCAGTGTTTAATTCTCTCCACTTTTATGTCGTTGGTTTCTATATTTTATGGTTATTAAAATAAATAAATATAATTAAATTCAAATGTTCTTTTATTACTTTACTATGTGCACAAATTCAATTTGATTAAACAGATAAATTACAAATATTTTCTTTTTTCTGATTACGACTGAGGGCACTAATCTAACTAGTTGGTGGCCAATCCCATTGTCCTTTGGGAGCTGGTTCGACTAGTGGTTCCCAGGCTTTCCAATCCAACATCTTCCTTGCCAAAACCAATTCATTCTCTGCTTGTAAGATTAGTTCTTCAACTTGACCACAGCCGATTTTATTCTCCACATCGAAGACACTGCTGCTCTATAAGAATAAAAAATACATTTGTTTTAATTTTAGAGAGAACCTTAACAGATGACATATCTTCAATGTTCTCTTAGAAGCACAGAATGGTCTGTATTCCACCGATAACACACAGTCAGTAAACCCTTCAGAGACAAGTTTTTTTTTCAATAAATAAATATTTTTTAAGCCATATTGAAGTCACGGACAACTTTTATTTCTAGCAACAAAAAAAATACAAAGTCGTATAGAAACCCTGCGTGACTATATGGCCATGCTTATCATTATATTACCGTGTAATATTGTGAAAGGACAGTAGTAAGGACGAGCGTGACCGTATGATCACAAACATTGGGGTTTGAAATATAGCTAAACATGAAATTTTTAAAAATATTTACAATTATTTATTTTAAATATTTTTAGATCAACATAATTTCAACACAAAAAGATAAGTAAAAGTAGTGTAAATAATTTAAAATTTTGATAAAATAATAACTAACAATTTTAAAAAGGCCATTAAAAATAAATGGAAATTCAAAAAATCGCATGTGCTTTTGGTAGTTGTTTCCTTTCCCGCGGTTGATGACTACCTTAAGTCTGTATCCTTTTAACCAAAATTAACTGAAATCACTGATATTCAGGTAGAAAAGGCATGAAGAGTGGGATCAATAGACAACGGTGTTTACTGTGACCATAGGTCACGCTCGTCCTTGGAGGGTTAAAAGCCAAATATTAGGTGATCGGATTCTACCGAACTTGATTCTTCCAAACAACTCTCCAAACACGAACACCGAATTTTTCGAACCCAGAAACTTCCGCCCACATAGAATACTCCGTACATTTAAATATGAAAATCATTGTTTTATTATAATGAGTAATGTCTTTATTTAATTTTTCAGAATGGAAACAAGCAAAATATTTAATTATAATGTATATATTGTGTATGAACAGTTTATCATTTAATACGTATTTTCGTAGTGACAGAAATAGTTTCATCCAGGCAAGAATCGATACTTCGAACCTCAATTTTCTTGAGCGACATTCGAACGCTCTATCCATTACGCCACCAGGAATATAGATATTTTTTCAACGTTTTAGCTCTTATTTTTTAACTTATTTTTAAATATGTTTTTTACCATGTCCGCTCCCAATGTGGAGCATATGGACTCCTAATGGAGTTTATCTCAACAGAAGTTTTTCTACGAAAACTGCTTGTTACTCAGTTTCTCAACCTCTCTTTTTCCGAAGAGAGTAGGAATAGAAGGATAGGGCTAGGACAGGACTAGTGGTTCGCTAATCGCACTTGATACACCCCATTCATAGGATAGGATAGGTGGGAGGGGGGAATTCAAAACATCACATACATCCATGCCTTCTGACAGAAATTCATAAATCGATCGAAAATCAATTTATAAAACTGTCCGTACTGGGATTCGAACCCGTGACCTCTGTAGCCGAAACCAACGACGTTGACCACTTGATGTCAAGCACTTCGGTTTGAATAAGTCTGTGAATATGAATCCCCTTTTCCTCATAAATTGTGATAAATTGTCAAATGAAAATATCCCCATCATACGTTTTTATTTATTCATCACAAACTGTAACCATAGTCATGAATAATGGTTAAGCCCAGGTTTACCATTATAAAAATCACGCATTCCCTTTGGGGTACGTGAATAGTTTGGTAGGGGTACGCGCTGCACCGAGCTTTGGCTGTGCCTGGTGCAACAAGCAGCTTATATATTTTTATTGTAATTTAAGTATATGTATTTTTTTGACGAGGGGTACTCAGTATTAGGAAAATTACAGAAGGGGTACACATATCGCGAGCCGAGTGCTACAAGGTTCTATGTGGACAGATTCAGCAAAAAAAGATATGGGCATTTAAAAATTTTAATGCTTGTATTTTGAAAATTGTAAATGTTTCCAAGTTTCTTTTTGATTGTATATATCAATGATTGTACTGACATGATATAACTATTAATAAAATATTGTTAAAAATAGTCCTTCATAGTTAATTAGAAATACCTAAACTTCTATAAGAACCTTGTCCATCTGAAATTCAAGCAAACCGCCAGTGGTACAAGGTTCTAACTGAAATTTGTATGAAAGCAGAGGTGATTCAAAAAGCAGACTTGCGCTTTTTATATTAAAATAAAAAGAATTCTATGGAAGATATCTTATGTGATCATTATTATTGGAGAAAATATATTTTAAAAATGGGGGATAAATAGGAAAAGGATTTTCTTTTTTCGTAATTAGTGTTTGATATCATTAAATACTAAGTTAATATTGTAAAATGTAATAATACTACACTGCAAGAATCATTGGCGGATCCAAGGGGGGGCTATGGGGGCCATGGCCCCCCCCTGAGGAGATTTTTTTTTCTTCATTTTTCTACTTTATTAAAACTTTATTGTGAAATGGGATCTTTAATTGTTTAGTTTACGATGTTTTATAGAATACATACTTGATTATGTATTGACTACTTTTATATAGATATATTATTTTTAAATCATCTATTTTTTAATGTATTATCTTTTTATGATGTTTATTTTCGAATTGAATGGCCCCCTCCTTGGACAATTTCTGGATCCGCCAATGGCAAGAATACAAAACATCATAATGATAAATTATACGAAATACAAAATATTTCGTATAATTTATCAGTGTTCTTCTTTTTAATGTGTGATTTTAACGCAATTATCAAGCCCTCAAAAAATAAATTTAAGTCGTTGCTTTGTTTTCAGCTTAGTTTGTGAAGTTTTTCGCCGCAATAGTCGACGTGCTACTGAATGACATATTTACCCTTAAGGCGTTCAAGTTGAAACCACAGATATCTTGCGACGCGCATTGGAAATTTAGGCAAAATTTCGACTTCATAGTAATACAGTATGTAGATAATGCTACGCTTAAGACTGCCTCATTATTACTTTAGTTTGGCCGAAAGTCGACACATAGAACCTTGTAGTTCTTAGCTCGCGACATGTCAAAAGTTTGGGAACACTGCTTTATATCAAATATTGTAGAGAATATTCAGGAAAAGTTTACCGTTTTCAAAACAGCAGCTCTCTCGGTGACTATTTGCTCGGTATGTTTTCTGTATGCAGCCGACTCTGGCATTTTCTGAAGTGTCCTTAGAATTTTGCTATACAATACTCCTAGCGAATGATGAGGATTCGCAGAAACCGCTAAGCCGGTAAGACCGGTAGCCTGTGAAATAATTAGTAAAAATATAGGTAAATTTGTCATACTACATCGTACGGACTATTGCGGCGAAAAACTTCACAAACTGAGCTAAAAACCACTCCACGATTTAAAATTATTATCTGAGATCATGGGAATCGCGTTAAAACCGCGTTAAAGCCGCGCGCGGCCGTTTTGGAAAGCTGAAGGGAAATGCTCCGAAATGTTACGTATTTCGCTTAATTTATCAGTGTTCTTCGTAATAATGTGTGGTTTTAACGCGATTCCCATGATCTCAGATAATAATTTTAAATCGTGGAGTGGTTTTTAGCTCAGTTTGTGAAGTTTTTCGCCGTAATAGTCCGTGCGATGAAGTCATACTTTATATAATTTATTTATCAGTGTTCTTCTTAATAATGTGTGGTTTTAACGCGATTCCCATGATCTCAGATAATAATTTTAAATCGTGGAGTGGTTTTTAGCTCAGTTTGTGAAGTTTTTCGCCGCAATAGTCCGTACGATGTAGTATGACAAATTTACCATAATATAATTCAAAGAATATAAGATGAAAAATAACAAAAAATATATAATATTAACGAACCTTTTTGATCACTCCTGCCATTCTCGGTTAGATAATATAATATTTTTGACAAGCAGACAGTACAACTTAAGGAAAATATAGCAAATATTTTCACGGGCTGGTATTGTGTATACTAGGGGTAGTCAAACTTTTGACCTCTGTGGGCGACTTCATACTGAAATCAGTCGTAGCACTCGTAGCGGTGTACTAATATCGTATGTGCAAAGTTGTCATAAAAAGTCAAGTATAATTTAGAATTTCGAATGAAAGTGTTTGATGGAATTTCAATTTCAAATTTGAATTGTTTGAATTCTGTATTGAGAATCACTCGATCGATGCAGATGAAGGGGTTAAATTATTACATAAAAACACATGTGAACATAAATTATTTTATCAAGAAATATTAGAAATAAATAGAGCTCAGCTTAACAGTTTTCTATTTTTAAATGAAAAATTAAATTTCCCGAATTCTTTAAATGATCATAATTAATTATAAACCCAAATATGTGATATCAATTAATTCTCTAATAATAGCTCGAATATTGACCCAAAAAAAATATTTTCCACATTTGGATGTTAATTCTGGCAACTTAGTACTTTCAAAATACCCAATAATTTATTCACAAATAGGCGATAGTTATAATCTACCCACATAATTCATTAAAAAATCGTCAAAAATTCTCGCAAAGTCATATCAATTAGGTTAACAAAAATTATACTAAGCGATCCACTTTTATGTTTGTAAATAAACGATACAAACCGTTTGCTGCTCATCAGTTCAAGTGCATTCGTGCACTTGATAAAACCTGAAGATGCCGAAAGGCGAAACCCGGATCGTTAACGACAAGATTAATGAAAGAGTACAGCATTCAGACAATTCAAATTTAAAAGTAAAGTAATTTAAAGCGTAATATGACGTGTATGAAAGTAAAAAATGGATAGATAATAAAAGACACTAAATTCTTGTTTCAAAGCATTAGGCAAGTGACTTGGAAAGGCTACGCGGTTGATGTTGTTCCAACTCCTGATGTATACTACATGGATAATATCAGGGCTGTGGAGTCAGAGTTGGAGTTGGAATCGTGAAAAATGAGCGGCTCGATTTTTTTTGAAAAATATATTCAATGATGTGTATTCAAACAAAATAGTCAAAGTGTTAACATTTCATGCTTCGCTGACTAGTGATGATCTGATGGTATCAGTGGCGTATGGTGAGTGTTAGCTTTGGGTGTGCTGTGTATGAAAATAAAAAAAAAGCTGAACGAAAACAATTAGGGTCATATACTCTACACTGAGAGCGAACTTGGATTGAAAATATATAAATCAAAATGTTTTGAAAACTATTTGTAATTATAAGGGTAAGATAAAATAAAGAGGTATAAATATTAGTAATAAGTTATATCACGCCAAAATATAAATGAAAAATGACCTGTTAGAATAATCTAATACAAAAGTAGAGACGTGAAATTTTCAAAAGAACGCCCGAGAAACCTCACACATGACGTGTGAGTTGTCAAGAAAGGGGACGACTTCGGACCTTAAAGTTGCGTACAAAAATATTCGCTCCACGCTACGCGTACCTAGACTGCGCGACTATATGCAGTCGTATGGGAAGGCAGGTCGTGCGCTTGGGACAACACTCGCCTTTTCAAATACGGTATACTACCGCGCAACAATCTTCTATATATTAATACTCGATAATGTCCGAATGATTGCATGATTGTCCGCGTTTTTCCCCTCCCCCTGCCCCTTCCTACCCCCTCCCTCCTCACCAGCTCCGCTGACGCAATATTTTTATTCATACTAAAGATATATTTTCCCAATACACTGTTTATTATTTGACGAAACAAATCGCTGAAAAAATTTCATACAAAAAAACTCCACGACCGTCGATCGAACCATCGCCTGTAGATTATGAGTTGAGATCGTTACCGCTCGGGCAAACACACAACTGTCAAAATCGATCTAATTTAAATATTATATATTAAGCACACATTTAAATTATTCTAAAAATTCCAAAATACGCATACTTCACATGCATACATAAACAGTTGAATTATTCGTTGACTATTTTTGCTACTATGAAAAATGGTTGTTAGCAAATTTAAACATTATTCCAAAAATTAAATAATTTACGAGGTCTATTTTTGCTACTATGAAAAATGGTTGTTAGCAAACTTAAACATTATTCCAAAAATTCAATAATTTACGAGGTCTATTTCTGCTAATAGGAAAAATAATTGTTAGCAAACTTAAACATTATACCAAAAATTAAGTAATTTACAAGGACTATTTTTGCTACTATGAAAAATAATTGTTAGCAAACTTAAAAATTATACCAAAAATAAAATAATTTACGAAATTTCTGCTTCTAAGAAAAATGGTTGTTAGCAAACTTAAACATTGTTCCAAAAATTAAGTAATTTACAAGGACTATTTTTGCTACTATGAAAAATGGTTGTTAGCAAACTTAAACATTATTCCAAAAATTCAATAATTTACGAGGTCTATTTCTGCTAATAGGAAAAATAATTGTTAGCAAACTTAAACATTATTCCAAAAATTAAGTAATTTACAAGGACTATTTTTGCTACTATGAAAAATGGTTGTTAGCAAACTTAAACATTATTCCAAAAATTCAATAATTTACGAGGTCTATTTCTGCTAATAGGAAAAATAATTGTTAGCAAACTTAAACATTATTCCAAAAATTAAGTAATTTACAAGGACTATTTTTGCTACTATGAAAAATGGTTGTTAGCAAACTTAAACATTATTCCAAAAATTAAATAATTTACGAGGTCTATTTCTGCTAATAGGAAAAATAATTGTTAGCAAACTTAAACATTATTCCAAAAATTAAGTAATTTACAAGGACTATTTTTGCTACTATGAAAAATGGTTGTTAGCAAACTTAAACATTATTCCAAAAATTAAATAATTTACGAGGTCTATTTCTGCTAATAGGAAAAATAATTGTTAGCAAACTTAAACATTATTCCAAAAATTAAGTAATTTACAAGGACTATTTTTGCTACTATGAAAAATGGTTGTTAGCAAACTTAAACATTATTCCAAAAATTCAATAATTTACGAGGTCTATTTCTGCTAATAGGAAAAATAATTGTTAGCAAACTTAAACATTATTCCAAAAATTAAGTAATTTACAAAGACTATTTTTGCTACTATGAAAAATGGTTGTTAGCAAACTTAAACATTATTCCAAAAATTAAATAATTTACGAGGTCTATTTCTGCTAATAGGAAAAATAATTGTTAGCAAACTTAAACATTATTCCAAAAATTAAATAATTTACGAGGTCTATTTCTGCTAATAAGAAAAATAATTGTTAGCAAACTTAAACATTATTCCAAAAATTAAGTAATTTACAAGGACTATTTTTGCTACTATGAAAAATGGTTGTTAGCAAACTTAAACATTATTCCAAAAATTAAATAATTTACGAGGTCTATTTCTGCTAATAGGAAAAATAATTGTTAGCAAACTTAAAAATTATACCAAAAATAAAATAATTTACGAAATTTCTGCTTCTAAGAAAAATGGTTGTTAGCAAACATAAACATTATTCCAAAGATTAAATAATTTACAAAATTTCTGCTTCTAGGAAAAATGATTGTTAGCAAACTTAAACATTATTCCAAAAATTCAATAACTTACGAAATTTCTGCTATTACGAAAAATAGTTGTTAGCAAACTAGAACATTATTCCAAAAATAAATAATTTACAATTTAAATACTGCAGGGCAGGGCTGTCGATATACGCCCCGAGATATTTCTTTTACTATCAGAATTTCTGGATTATTCAATAAATAGGTTAGTAATTTATTTTTCACGCCAGTAACTTTTCTGACTACTTAAAAATGCAACAAAAATCCCTCCGTTGAGGTCAACGGGCTTACAGCTAGTATACTTTAAATATATTACTTTATGTTCTAGATTCTGCGGGTGTGTGTTCCGAGTGTGCGCTCACACCTTGCACACCCTGAATATACGCCCCTGGATGGTATACATATATATATATATATATATATAAGTTAAAATGAAGTCGGAGTCGTTGATTATTAAAAAGCTGGAGTCGGAGTCAGAGTCGTCTTTGTTTACGTGACTCCACAGCCCTGGATAATATACATACTAGTTGTTGGCAGTATTGTACGAATACGCCTTTCATATGAGATCTTTTGGTGGCGTTCTTGGCGTTTACCATAGATCAAGTATTACTAGTATTTTAATGTAAACCATAACAATATTATGGTTTATAATTTGATATTGAAACCTTCACCTACTAATATTTTTATATGTGACTGGCGATGTGGAATTAATACGAAATGTATTTTTTTAATAATATATATTTCATATCTTTCCAATAATACAATAATTCATAGGGCATCCACATACCCGCTCAATTACATTACCTGGTTCTTGGGATTTTTTTTATAAACTAACGGATACCCAGTTCAGTTCTGGATAATTATTGTCAACTGTTATACACTGACCCAGCGTATTAAAATATGACATACACAGTGGCGGTGCGAAGTTATTTGGTGCCCAATGGTTATTGATTCACCCCTTTTTAACAAATCGTCCCATTTTTTTTTCGAAATAATGAAAAAAAAAACAATTCGGAATCATTAAATTTTTTTTTTATATATATATCTATGTCCGCTCCTATGTGGTCTCTAAGTGCGGGTATCTCAACTAAAGTTTTTCTAAGTGAACTGTTTGTTACTCAGTCGTTCAACATCTTTTTTTCGGATCATATGTATAGACTACAATACATAATTACAACGAAAAAATACAAACATCAAAATAAAATAAAATGTTTTATTATTTATTATAATGAGAGTATAAAAAATAATTTTATTACTCCATTTATGCGCTTCCTAATGGTTTGCGCCCTAGGCGGTTGCCTATTTGGCCTGTATGGTTGTGCCAACGCTGTGTATACATATTATCAAGTCCGGCTCGTGGCGTGTGCAAAGACTGCGCACATAAGTGCTGCACTAAAATTTAGCACTATCCACTCATTAAGATCTAGTTTTTCGAGGTGCCAAAGGCGCCTCGCGCACAGGCGCAAAAACCCTCGAGCCGTCCCTGAATATGATATACAATTATAAACTAAAATGTTTTGCTTAAATAGTGATTTAAATTAATGTGTAAATTAAAAATAAAACACGTGTATAATTCGTATGATTAGAAACATACGGGCGGATCTAGTTTTTTTCAGTGATTGGACATCGTAGTTTTATTAAAATTTACAAGAACATGAATTATTGAAAAGTTATCTTGAATTTTTCACATTTTTATTTTAAATCCTCACTACAATACGTACAAAAATATTTAATATATGAAACACAATGTTTGGTTGTAAAATGGGGATTCCTTAGCCTTTTTATACACTCCTCACACTTATCTGGTCTGAATGGAGCTGTAAATTTAGCTGACTTCTTTAAAGTAGCAAATCCGAAGATTTTTTATTTTCAAATGAAATGTTCTTGTGCCGGTATCCGTTAAATAAAGCCCGGTTTTCGGTTTTTGTAAAATTGTGGGGGTACCCGGGGTTTCCGGTTTTTTCATATAAGCGTTAGTGATAAAAATCAATGCGACCCGTTTTTTGAAAAGTTTGGTAGTTCCTGGACTCTATATCATTATATCGTCTATGATCTACTAAACTATGTTTAGTTATCTCTGACTATGTTGTAGTCTATGTGTGAGTGGTGTTAGTCTATGGTTCAGTTTGATCTCGGGTTGACGGTCTCGTAAATTTTAGAATTGAAATATTAGGAACACCAAAAATATAAAATGGCACAATCATCTACCGGAGGCGTTAAGCCGATGACCATCACCACCAGGTTGGTCCGTGAAAGAGAACGCCTAATTGGTATGTCAGATGAAGAACGAGCCTGGCGCAAACAGTGGCTTAAAGATCAAGTTTTAGCTCACGACGAACCGCGATATGTTCCTGAATATTGGAAAGAACTTTATAATCCAATTCGCCGAGCATATCGCTTCCCGCTAGACAAAGCTTATGAAGCACTTGCTCCGATTATGGTACAAATTTTTTTATAAATAACATCCAATAGATATTTAGCCTCGTTTGTTATGTAATAACATTAAAAAGATTTGTTGACGTTTCTAGGGATCGACTAACGCAGCGTATGCTAGATTTTTTACTGGAAAGTTTCTGTTAATTGGATTGGCAATTTTTTCCACCCATTACTACTTCAAATACAATCAAAACGTAAGTACCATAGTAAATCGCATTTATTGATGTAAAATTTCGCTAAATAATATAAATAAACAACTTAGATTCTCGTCACCCATTAAATGCATGAAGAGTTTACATCCACACCGCTTCATTATTTATAATTGTAAATGATTCCATTTAATATGTTTTCTGCCGAAACATTGCTAATGCGTTAATAAATGATAGCTATCGCAATTATACAATTAGTGGAAAACTGTCACACGAGTTAGTTAAACCCTTTCCTACCTTTGATCAAAACAACTCAATTTTTGCTAACCAACTGTTAATTTTAAAACCAAGATTACAAACTCACCACACCATGTAGCTGTATTACTCCAGTGATGGTTTATGTAGCCTTTATTTATTAAGTAAAAAAAAAATGGTAAAATCAATAAATATCATAACTGGTTTCTCGATTCTGAACCACCAAACCGGCCACGGTAGAATTTATTTCGCTGCTTGTGCTTAAGAATGCTTTTCAATGTATGATATTTTGACATCTTTTCTACTAATTTTTTTAAATGCAAATATATCTATTTGTTTTAGGATTGGACTAGGAAAGGTGGCTGGCGAGTTCTTGTATCCAGGAAGCACATTCTACCTGGAGACCCGAGCTATCCTCAATTATCAAATAAATCTGTTGGTGCAGATTACGCTCAAAGGGGCTTTAAATCATCACCAATCTAATTGCATTATTCTCTAATATCAACTCTTCATCAAAATAATTTAAACAGCTTAGTGTAAATAATATTGTGTTATTAAAATATTCTAATATTCTAGATATCTGGTTTACTTTACTGAAATAATACTGAAAGAGAGTTATGCAATTTTATTAGTAATTACACAAGTAATTGAGTTTTTAAAAAGCTCACGCTTTATCGAAACAATGTAAAGATTTACCCATGAAAGATGTTATAAGTTTTAAGGCTTATTACCTGGGATAGATTCTTTGTGTATTATAATTAATTTTATTCACCACATTGTTACAAATTTATTTAAATAATTGACTATAAACAATATTTACAATACAAGTCTTTGGTGGATTATCGTAAATGATGAACAATATTGAGGGATCCTTTGCCCTTTAAATTCCCACATACAACTGTCCGTGTGAAAAGCACTTACATGTCAAATACAAGCCTATGACTTTGAGCTATTGCCCCTGAGATTATTGATGTTGCAAGTTGAACAGAAAGTACCAATGGTTTAATTGAAAACTGCAAGTATGTTGGAATGAGCGGAATCCTTGGAATTGGGACATATTCTCTCTCAAATGGCAAAGTAAAAATAATTGCTTTGATGATATAGGCATATGTAAAACCTTCACTGTCAGTCTGACCTAGGAATTTTGAAGTCTCGGGTTTTTCAAAGTCCCGGGACACGAGACGTGATAAAGTCAAAGTCCCGGGACTTGGGACTTTTATTTCCCCTTCAATAAAATTATAAATTTATTAAAATTAAATATTTGTATGTATGTACTAAAAAGGGATGATAACGGTAAATCTATTGAAAAAATATCAATGAATTGGGTAAAATTATGACTGTTACTTCACCAATCACAATACAGCTTTTATACCTTTTTTGTTGTATTGAGACATTGATAACTTTGTACAATAGTGAAAAACATTTGTAAATAAAACAACATCAGGTATGAACATTAAATTATAATATTTTGTAATTTGTTTTTGCTACAGTTATATTTTTTATACGATTATGAATTGATTTAAACAATTTTCTAATTACATAAATGGAGATATCTTTCTCCCAAATTTTTTTTAGTATTTTGTTTCAATTTAAAAAAATTGAGCGCTTTTTACGCAGTTAAACGTATAATTTTTTTCGTGCGTACTTTAACAGGGCGCCAAAAGTATGCGTTAATTAAAAAAAATACATCTTTTGAACATATTTATTAATAATGAAAATATTCAATAAAATCACAACCTCAAATCATACATAGTATGTATTATTTACACACAAGTTAATAATTTAATTTGCTTATCAAAATATGCGTTTAAAAATATGCTTTTAAAAATAATAATGAATTTAATGACGAATCAGACAGCCGATTTCTTATTTTTGTAATAAACGTTGCTGTCGAGAAAACTCTCTTTTGTAATGTATCCATACTTCAGATTGACTTCTTTCCATTATGGTCTTCAATAATAATAATATATAATTATACGATACCACTTATTTAATACAAAATATGTGATTTAAATAATAGCCTTTGAAAAATTTACTGGAAATGTAGATATGAATTTCTGTAAGCCACACGTCAGAGACCAATTACAAAAAATATGTAAGTATAAAAATGCTCAAAGTCAGGAGACAAACTGATATCTTTCAACAAATCTTTCGTGTATTCTTTTCGTATCACTTAGTCTCAGCTGAACCGTTGGTAGATTTATAAAATAATTTTCTAGAAATAACTATCGGCTCCATTATTTCTTGGAATTCTTTGCGATTATCCCATGCTACAACAATAGTTAAGCGAACACGTGTCTTAAGTTTTTTTTGTATTTCTGCATGTCTACCCATAAATGGTTGTTTTGTATTACAATATATAAATAGATTTTATTTGAAAGTTCTACAATTATAAATCCAAACAGATGTTTCTTTTATTAGATCCCTTTTATACATGCATACTTAATTTTGTTAAAACCCCGGCATTTAATCCTTAGCTTGAATATAATGCATTTTTTTCAAAACTGATCCGAGGATAGACACCAATGTAAATTTACTTTAAATCAAAATTAACTTTTTAGGTCACATTAGCGATTGCTTAAATCCAATTTTATATTGTTAGAATGGTTTTTTCGAAATTAAAATGTACAATTTGGCTGTCTTAAGTCCTGGGACATTTAACAGCAAAGTCCCGGGACTTAAGACAGCAGAAAACCTTTAAAGTCCCGGGACATTTGACACAGAATCCCTAGTCTGAACCCATTGCACAGTCTTGGTGGCTTGCAGTGCCAAACAGTTGTAGATAATAATCAATGTTTTTGTGAGTGCGCATTGTAGATGCACCCGAGAGTGATGCCAGATTGAATGCCATACCCTTCAGCCGTTGCACCTTGTGTTAACTTAAAGTATTTTTTTGAGTGTCCGATGAATAATATCACTTTGGCAGAGTTTGAAGAATCCTGTCTATATTGTGTTAGATCAGGAGGTCGTCAACCTTACCGCCACTTGTGCTTATCTTTCATGGTAAAATTTCCTTACCACCCACCAATATCGTTATATTTCAATACATGTATGTATATGGGTAAAAAAAAATTCCAGAAGGAATTTAGGAGAAATAAAAAACCTCCAACACTCACCATGGAAGCCTTTACCGCCCACTAGTGGGCGGTACGGACTAGGTTGACGAACCATGTGTTTGATGGATTGGCCAAACTATCTTCCAAATTGTCTGCCTGCATTCCAGATGTACGATTATGGGATATTCAAAAATACACCATGTCACTTCATTGCTCAAAATATATCTGCACTCAGAAATGTTGAAAGTACTAATTATAAACTATTTTTTTACAGTAGATGTGGTAAATCCCAATTAAAATAATTTCAGCAATGGTGATATATCAAGTATATCTAAACCACATACAACCCGCTTTTTATACAATTAAAAATTCAAGGAAACTTCTATTAAAAACTAGCGAGTACCCAGCATGCGTTGCAATCCCACTCAAAGAAAGAAAGTGTTTGTGTTTTAATTATGTTTATTGAAGTGCTTTTGGATATATTTTGCTTTTTTCTCTGATGCGTATATGAATAGATCGGAAGGTTTTTCAACGCGTGAGCAGGCCAGATACAGCTGTCCATGTGAGAAGCATGGGTTTTTAAAATTTAGTCCACACACTTGTAGCGATTTTCCTGTGCTTTGTTGATGGTCATTTCAAATGTAAGTCACACCGGAAACTGCAAACATTTTAATTCAAATGGCCTATCTGTCGGAATTATTGGGATGCGTGGCAACAGTACACCGTCTCCTTTAAACTTTCCATTTAAAATTGTAGCTTAGATGATATTGTTCATTATCTTTTTCACTGAAAGTCTGGTACTGTTGCAAAGTCATGGGGGATTTATATTTCGGAGAAGAATGATGGGAGCGCCAATTTTCAGTGTGAAAACGCGGTGGCGGTGCGGTGGCATGCCTGGCAAATCAAGTGAGTTTAAGAATTCAGTTGGATAATTGACAACTTCGTCTTGATTCATTTATAGTATCGATGGACTTTTTTACGTTGTCTCTTTGCCGGGTATTTCGTTTTGAATCCTGGAGTTGATGGCATTATCATCGTTGTTTTTGACTGCAAATATAACAACGTTCACTGAGCCACTGATGATTTTTGTAATTCTGTGCGATATTTGGGAAAACTTTGTGAATCAATTTGCTTATGGTTCCTGTAATTTTAATGTGTGGATTCATCGATTCCCATTTTTCATTACCAATATCCGACAATTGTTTTTTGAAATGTTCAGCGGATGCGTCATATTGTAATTATACACGCATATTAGCTTTCAAAGTCAATTTCTGTACATGTCACCATAAAACTGATGATTTGAGACATGCACTTGATTCATCAGCAGCTGTTGAACGTGGTAGAGTTTGTCGAAAATCACCAGGCAATAAAATAAGAGCGCTACCAAAGACCTTTTCATTTCCTCTCAAATCTTTTAGTGTACATATAGTGAAGATTTTCCAATGCCTTTTTGTGCGCCATAGTAAATTCGTTCCATTTAATGAGTTGATATGATTAAAGTACTTCACCCATTCAGGACTTTTTTTTGATATTGCATGTTGGTGTTCAAAAGCAATTTCATTGCTGAATGCGCTGTTTGACCACCATCCAAAAGAGTTGCTTGCAGATAAAGCGATTGTCAATGCAATATTATTTAGTGATCCAATGTTTTGGCTTGTGATTGATTGCATGCATAATTCTATCACACGCTATGCGTTGTTCTGGAACCTATTTCGATTATCCGGATTTTTCCTTATCCGGACTACCTTTATCCCCAATTAGTTTGGATAACCGAGGTTCTACTCTAATGTCGAGATTAAAAATATTTATTTATTTAATTACATTGCATAAGAAAAAAAAAATGGTAAGGAATTATGTTGCAATCACTACTCTGGGTTATTTATACAATAGTAATTTTGTTAAATTTTGGGCTATAAGGATATCAAGAATTTTGATATGAAATCATATCATAATAGAGTTTGTTTGAAGACCTTCTCAAAGAACACCTAACACAACTACTGAAATTATGAAGTGATTAATTTCAACAAAGTTACTGCCTAATTCATCTTATGCGTCATGTTATTTGAATTTCGAAATACATTTTGCAAAATATACTAAGTACTGTTATATTTTATTCTTATGTTTTCAATTATTCAATACTTTGATTGAAGTTTTATCAGAAGAACAATATGAAATACTCCATATTATGGATTAATGTCCCTCACTTACCTTTGTTCTCTGCAAGGTAACACTGACATATTGTCGCATCGTATCTTCCACAACAAACATGATTTCACGCTGTGGAAAATAATGAAGTACCTCTCTACGCACTTCTGTGATTTCACACTTGAATTCCTTGTGAAATCACGTGTGATATTAACAATATTTGGTCTTATCGGCATAGTACGATAAGTACCTCAGTTGGTAGAATACATTCAGAGCAGGTTTACACTATAACTAGGTACAACAATTTTATTAAATAATCATAAAAAATGTGCTGCAATAGTTGTGCATCTCTTTAATTCCTGATTTTAAAATTGTGACTATTACATCATAGAGACATTAGTATTATTGGACTTCCAAAATTATCATGCTGTTATCGAAATATTCCATTTTCTAAATGACAAATATAATGTGAAAATGGAATTTAATTAAACAGAATAATTACACTGTGTTTTCCTGTTAATGTGGCCATCTAGCATGATAATCGGCTGGTGACCTTCAAAATGCTCCTTACCGTCCTTTTTCCACTATGAAATCACGCTGTGTTGCTGTAAGGGTGAGATAGGGTTAAAAAAGGACTAGCTATGAGGTGATAGTTTTCTATTCGGATGGTGGGAATGGACAGAGAAGTATAAATAGGTAGAAATTATTAGTTACTTGCACTTTATAATTCTTCAAAACTGGTCCTGATTTCAATTATAAATTTATAATATAAATATATATATATTTTAATAGAATGCCTTTCAACCAAATATTGACAGTGGACACCCTAAAAGTGACTATAATTTTTTGACACAAACTTCTATCTATTCCCGTTATTGCTAAGCAGTGGCAACTCATGATCATAAAAAAAAAAATGGGGTAAAAGTACAAAAAAATATTTATATAGGCAGTGGTGTAGGAAGGGGTCCTGCTGTCCCCAATATTTCCTCTAACTTCATTTTTCACTATTTTTTATCTATGAACTAGAAGTTTTTACTGCAAGTTGCTTAATTTGTTTATGCATTCATATAATTTTTTGAAAAATATTGTATTTATTTTTGAAAATGCCGCCGGGACGGTCTGCCCTTGCTATGTCACTGTATATAGCAGACATGGGCAACCTTTTCTAGGTCTGGGACCAAATTATCATTCAGACTCCGAGTCAAGGGCCGGACCAAATTATTAAACGTAATATTAAATTAAATAAAACACGTTGCTACTTCTTATATATTTTTTTATTTATATAATGAATGTGTCATCTCCATTATTTAATCCCTCTCTGGAACTATTAATTTTTTTCTCTATTACTTCGTCGAGATGAAACAGGGCCGGACAGAATAGCTCGGCGTGCCGGTGGTTGCCCATATATTCTATATAGGTATAAACCTTACAAAATGACAATCAATTTTCTCGAATTTCTTGAATTTACCCACCCCCCAAATAATTTCTCCACTTTTTTGAAAATTACTTAATTTTTTTAGCTATGAGATTATACTACAGGTGGCTTAATTTTTTTTATTCATAAATATAATTTCTCTAAAAAGATTGTGTTTTGCTATTTTTTTCAGGGCAGGAACTTTTTTAATGTGTCAAAAAAATATTAGTCAATTGTCTTTTTTATTATGTTTGGAAGAAAAGTGGCAAATTATTAATTACTATTATTATAAGTATTCATTTTACAAATAAGTAAACGAATTTAAAGTTAATTCATAACAAAAGATATCAGGTTTTATTTTGTAAACATAACATTTGGGAAAAAAACATATTTAAAATTTAATTTTCTGGCTTTTCTCTTCTCAAAATCGTTAGTAACTTTATCAACATCTACTTTATCTGACAGTTAAAGTTTTATCAAAAACATGGTTGTAGACTTAGATTCGTTACCGTAATCGGAAAAAACTAAGGAGCCGACTTTTTTTTCAATTTTTTGAGTTTACAAATCGCTATAGTCAAAAGACGTCATGAATGTAAATTAAATAAGAAAGATGTTTTAAAAATAAATTGCAAAAGTATAAGAGTAAGTAAGAGTATTTCAAATTTCACTCTTCCCAAGCAATGTCATCATGATCTTGTTTTTAGTGTTTTACAAAGCATGATCATGCGAGGAAAAAATGGTGAATTAATTATCGCTTGCATTGATTCTTTATACGAGACAATTTTTGTTTATTACCTCTAAAGTTTTTTCTTTTTCTTAAAAATGCGACCCCTCCAATAAGTTGTGTTTAATCGGTAAATCACAAAGCACAAATTAGACGAAAGAAAGCATAATATTGAAATAAAGCTCGCATTGATTCTACATCCAAAAAAAATTGTAGTTGTTATTTTACCTTTGAAAATTTTAAAAATGCCGCCTCCAAAAAAGTATATATTGTCAGTGGGCGGAAGAAAATATAGTGAAAGGGATATTGCTTACCTTGGTTCTGTATAAATATCAATCTTTATTTTGATATTACTTTCAAAATTTTTTGTTCATTTTCGAAAATGCCGCCCACAGAAATGTGCCGCCCGGGGCGTCCGCCCATAATCATAATTAATTAAAAAACCATAATTCCTGTAAAAATATTACAGGTATAACAATTCAAAAACTCGAATTTCTGTAAAAGATTAAGAAAATATGTTGGGAGATTACATACATCCACTAACCGGACGCGTTCTTTGAGTCAGTATCTAAATTTATTGCTAAAAATAATATTTTTTTGGCAACTACTTTTTGAAGTATGCTTAATTACATTTTAAGAAGATTTTTTTTAAACTTAATAATGTATTTCTCTTTTTAACTTTTATATAATAAACATTTTTTGTAATTTTACTTTGAAAGTAGTTTTTTTTTAAATAGCCCGGATTTATAAATGGTTGAAAACATATGATTGAATAGATAGGTCGAAGTGGTGTAGTGCTGCCAGCTGCCAACATACAGGTAGGAAAGGGACGAGCGGGGTTATACAATACATATACGTGCAATCCGAGGTTAGAATTAGCTCTTCTGCATGTGTCAAAAAAAAGATCGCATTTGAAATATTCTAGAGAAAATCGTGTTATAATTTTAATGACGTGCTGTTGAAGATACAGTGAATACGAAGTGTTATTTTATAATCTTGAAATGGCTAAATTTCACAAAATTGAAATTAATAAAACTGAATGGGAGGTACCAGAGAGATATCAGATGCTAACTCCGGTTGGTTCTGGAGCTTATGGCCAAGTTTGGTATGTGATTTCCTATTTAATACACACATATTTTACTTATTCTAAAAGTAAATTAATTGTTTACATGACTACATAGAATCTGCTCATAAGTTTGTTACACTTTAGACTAGATTTTTCAATACCAATGCCGTGATATTGTTTATGTTGATATTTTGTCACTGCAGATGTATGTTTGTATTCTTTATTCAGAATCGTTGTATATGTTTGTTAATTCTTACAAGTATACAATTGTTTTGTGTAGCCATTGATCTAATGCTTACGGAGTATAATGATTGTGAAGAAAATGCCAAGTGAATACTTATGTGGGAATTTGTGTGGGTGGAACAGGTTTCAATATTTTCAGTATATAAGAGTTTTAGACCTGTACCTGGTATAATGTAGCGAAAGGTTCCGATTGTGAAATAATTATATATTTTTAATTATACCTATACCTACAATATTTAGGAAGCTTATGCTCTTTGGCAGGGCTGCCACAAGACATACATCCATGAGTATTTATTTTTAAATGTTTTAGTTCAGCGTTGGATACCTCATATAATGTAAAAGTAGCTATTAAAAAATTGGCCAGACCTTTCCAATCTGCCGTTCATGCCAAAAGAACATACCGAGAGCTGCGGATGCTTAAACATATGAATCATGAAAATGTTATAGGTAAGTTGAACTGCAATATTTAATTGAAAAGATTTCTTAGGGAAAAGATATCATTCCTTTACTGATCGTATGACATGATCACTTTTTTACATGCAGTCTACTTTAAAGTGATAATATTGCTGCCATCTAAAAAAGTAAATAAACTCTCGAAATTATAACAGGTAAATGCATTTCAATCCATTGTGTCATGAATAATTAGAAAGAGGTGCATGCAATGCTTCCTTGATGTGGTTAAGAAAAGGAGAGCAGCTACAAATACTTGTTGAATAATGCAATTCTCACATAACACTCACTCACTGTTGATTCTACAAATTGGTTTCAACTCAGGGGCCATCTTTTGAATTCTATGAGTAGGGTGACTGTTCCTATAGTCGGCCATGTCAGCCTTATTAGCTTAACCTGTTAACAGCTACAAAAAAATATGGTTTTTTGTCCTGTAAGCTAGCAATTTTCTAAAAACTAAAAAGGGCAACACATTGGAATTACTCACGTGATTTATGGCTTTAGATGTTCTCTGTCCCAAATAAAAGCAATCCCATGTAAATAACCAAACCACAAGGCTTGTAGCGCGTATAAACGATTCCTCAATTAGGGTTGTCACACAATTTATAATAATATACCGTTTTAGAATTAATTTCAGAACAATAAAGTTTAATGCAAAAAATAAGATATTATATCCCACTAGTCTCGAATAGTCCACACAATTAGAAATTAAATGATATTAGGGTTGTCACAAAAAAGAATTTTATAAAATTATTGACATGATAAATAAAAATATGTTCACAATAGTGTTTTATGGTGATGAACACCATAAAACACTTTCCTTAACGAGATGTTGGACCCTTATTCAATGACCCGAACTGAAAAAAATATTTATTGCCGCCGTAATAATGAGAACACACTGGTGGGACAATAGCGTATGGGGTTAGTAGGTATGCGACACACCGATGAGTCGTTAGCTTTTAACTGGTTAAAACGTAAATAATAGTGTTGCCACTAAAAAAACAGCATTGTTTAAACGTATTTCTGTAGTTAACCACTTGCAGATGTATATTTGTACTAAACTGACTTCAATATTGAATTAATTCTTTTAATATTGAAATTCCACCAAGCACCTCCAATCGAAATCTTAAATTAAACTGGCTTCTACAAGTCAATACGGATATTTAAAAAAGTTTCAACACGATCGAGTTGTTCCCGGACAACTAACAAAAACTTAACCACTGTGAACATTTTTTAAAAGTAATATAAAATAAAAATAACTTTGATTATTCCACGTATTGTGTTACAAAATGTGACACGTGTTTCGCCTCTTCAGAGTCCTCAGACAACTACTTTCGCAAATGTTTGCTTAAGTACAAATGATTTTAATTTTACTATTCTGATATATTATAATAAAGATCAAAATAAAATGGGAGGGGATGATAGAAAAACAAACAAAACGATAATGGTAATACAAATGACATTTACATTAAGAAATGATTATCTAATGAGTTGGATCAATTAGGACGGGTTAAACCGCTAGAAAATATATTACTATTCTGATATATAACAAAAATCAAATAAAAATGGGTGGCAAGGGGGGAAAACAAACAAACAATAAAGGTAATACAAAATGACATTTACATTAAGAAATGATTATCTAATGAGTTGCATCAATTAGGACGAGTTAAACCGTTTGAAAATATATTTAACAGTGGTGAACCACCTGATTTATTCAAGATATTATTTAATAATGTTTCTTTATTATTAATGCTTTTATTTATCTCTAGAAATTCTAGACTATTCATTTTAAGGCCTTTTTTATTTACTCGATGGAGTATTTCTACGTTACTGTTATAATTAAAATTATGTTCATGATGATTAGCAAACTCTGAAAAATTGTTACTCTTTAGACACCTTATATGTTCTTTAATTCTAATATTAAAGTTTCTACCTGTCTGCCCTACATATGAAGCGGGGCAGTCTCCACAAGAGAGGCGAAAGATACCACTCTGTGACAATGATTCTACGCGATCTTTACTGTTTAATAAAATTTTACCTAAATTATTAACTGTATAAAATGCAGGTTCTATGTTTTTTGGCAACAATTTAGCTTTCATTATATTAGCTATTTTATTATAATATATCAGAATAGTAAAATTAAAATCATTTGTACTTAAGCAATTTGCGAAAGTAGTTGTCTGAGGATGCCTCTGAAAGAGGCGAAACACGTGTCACATTTTGTAACACAATACGTGGAATAATCAAAGTTATTTTTATTTTATATTAAAATGAACTTCCACAAAGTTACCGCCGAATCCATCGAAAGTATTTTTTAAAAGTGTTTCTGATATACTATTCTTTTAATTCTACATGTATAGTGGTTTGATTATATATAATATAGTATTGTACAGCGATTTTTATGAAAATATTAAATAACACTTAATATTTTATAAAATATGTAGGGCTACTGGTTGAATGAAATTTCTTACGTTTCCAGTACTCAGCCCGAGCCCGTATTGATCGTCAAATATGTCTTCACTAAAGATCAATATTAAACAATATTAAGTTTTTATTTATTATATCAAAAACCAATAAAATCATAATATGTTTGAATTAATTTTAAAAATGATTGCTAATTGACGATATGGTTTCACAGAGCTGTACAATTAGAGGTTAAAACTTATTATGGCATCAAAATACAAAACGATTATATTTCAACAACAACAGTGGAGTGTTCTCACAAACTTTTTGTATAATTAATTTGTTTGCTTGCTCACATACAGTAAGTCCTCGACTTACGCGATTTCAAACTTACGCGATTTAAAAAAAATTGCATTTTTTACTTTGCTGATCTTTATTTCTTTGCGGTGTTTGTTTACATAAATTAGTATACGGGAGTAAGAAAGAGAGAAAAAACAACACCAGCACGCATGTGCAAATATCCCTTCTCAAATCTTCAGAACGATTTGCAAGAGTTTCAAAAGCAGTGCATGATGTTATTTCATGCTATACTATCATTTATGAAGAAAATAAAAGGGCTACAAGGCAAACAAAACTGGACCAGTATTTTAATAAGTAATCTACATAAAGCTGAATAAACCGATTTATATACTTTACTGAATAAATAATATCATTATCTATAAACAATTGTTTTATTGATTATTTATACATGTAGTTCTATTATGTTTTCAACTATCATTTGAAACTGACACATACCATATAAAATTTCTCAAATATAAAGTTTGTTTGACTTACGCGATTTTTCGACTTACGTGAAAACCTTTGGAACGAATTAATCGCGTAAGTCGAGGACTTACTGTACTTAGTAACTTTCTTTTTACAGGCTTGCTAGATGTTTTCCATCCTGATGGAGACATAAATAATTTTCAGCAGGTATATTTAGTCACGCATCTCATGGGAGCAGATCTCAACAATATTGTACGAACTCAAAAACTTTCGGATAATCACGTCCAGTTCCTCGTATACCAAATACTCAGAGGTCTTAAATATATCCACTCCGCAGGAATCATCCACCGGGTAAATATATGTTTCAAGTAATATACCTAATTGATTATTTTTT
The DNA here is from genome assembly GCA_031772345.1 of Himalopsyche anomala. Taxonomy (NCBI): domain Eukaryota; kingdom Metazoa; phylum Arthropoda; class Insecta; order Trichoptera; family Rhyacophilidae; genus Himalopsyche; species Himalopsyche anomala. The sequence goes on along the minus strand of CM062821.1, from coordinate 17,898,236 downwards.
TACATAACAGTGTTGTCTCTGTACTAGGGAAGCCAATGCAGTCATTTTGATCGAGAGACTTCAGGTTTGGCGATCGAACTCCCGGCTCAGGTTATACAAACAAAATCAGTGGGCAAATTCTGACACTTATAATAGGAGAACATAATAAATACAACATAAAAAAAATGTTGGCAACCCTACTTCATACTTAACTTTTTTTTAAATCACATTTAATGCCTCAGAGAACATAATATGCACAAATATCTTTTCAATGTATAAACTTCTTTTCAAAAAAAGCATCTTATAATCCAAAAATATGATATTCTTTTGAGAAAGTACATAAATGAAGATTATCTTTTTTGTTGCTTTTGAAGAGTTGTGTTAGGTTAATTGTCATGTATGTGACATTTGGTTCTCAACAACATTTAGCTATTCAAAATAGTCAATATGTGCGGGATTAAATTTTAAATGCTTTTATTTTTCGGTTTTTAAGTGCTTATCTATCTGCTTCCTGATTCCATTGTTTACTGTATTTATGGAAATTTATTGTGATGGTTATTTGTGATTAGTTATATTTGTAATTTTAAAAGGATTATTTTTAAATTGAATTTAATTTTTTTTTTTTTTTTTAAATATTTGACATTACGGCTTACGCCAATGTGTCAAATATTTTGAAGTTGAAAGATCATACGAGATATACTCCAAGAGAATTTTTTGAAAGTCACATGAAATTAACTCAAGGAGAATTAACTTCACAAATACCCATGTCTTAGATCTCAAATTAAAATTGAAAAAATCCAATTCGACATTGACCTACCAGGAATCGAACCCAGACCCACCTGATCGGTAGAGCAAGCTCTAACCAGCTAGACCACAGCGGGCAACAAACATACCATATAAACTAGTTATAAATAAAAAGTGTTGTGTATGCTTGAAACAACAATACCAAATCTTCAAAATAAATGATATGAACATATTTGTTGATTTCTACTGTTTCTTGAAGTTTAGATATTGAAATCAAGGCTTTGTTTTTCAAAGAGCAATTGACATTTATAATCATGATTAATCTTACTTGCAGGACTTAAAACCATCTAATATTGCAGTCAATGAGGATTGTGAATTAAAAATATTGGATTTTGGATTGGCGAGACCTACAGAAAATGAAATGACAGGATATGTAGCTACACGGTATTATTCTAATCCATTTGCATAATATATAAATATATATCTACTAAATCATTATGAATTAGTTTACACTGAGATATAACAGTATTTAAATTTCAAATACAACTTTTTATTAGTTTAATTAATACATACCGGTATATTATATCAGTAGTCAGATATAATATTCTGTCAATTTCAAGAATCCACTTATTTTTGTTCTGGTGAGCCACAGCACAGCTTAGGGAGGCCACAGGCAAATTTTCCGAAATCTCCAAATTTCTGTGATTTTGGATTAAAAATTCTTGTAAGAGCTAAAAAAAAGGTCCCACAATGTTCATTTGGACAAATTTTTAAATTCATGAGATTTTGGATTTGAAAATTCTTGGAAGAGCTTAAAAAAAAAGGTCCCACACTGGTCAATTTAGGAAATTCGCGAATTCCTGGGTTTTTGTAATTCGAATTTTTATGGGAAGACGAAACAATGGTAGGGGACCACAGAAAAATAACTCATAAGAGGCCACGGGTCCAAAAAGCTTGAGAAACACTGTTATAGAGCAACCCACCCTCTCGAGCCTGAAGAAATTTGTGATGTTATAAAATTAGTAATTGGACCGCATTTTGGCGGAAGCAATGGACTGTCATCAATTTCAATGGTTTCTCGGTGAAATGGATAGCCAATATCGAGACCTTCTCATCCATAACAAAGTGTGATGGCTAAATCATAAAGCTTGAAATATTTCAATTTAAAACATAAAGCGTTTTTTTCTTGCTTGAATTCAATCATTTTTAGTGCACTGACTGCTAGATCCTGTCGACGCATTGAAAATTAATTTGTTTTAAAGCTTTTGCGGAAGAAAATTTCACAAAAAAAAAATGCAGATAGGACCTTTCTGCCCTCTGACAATACAATTATATACATATATTGTTATGAAATTATTGTATGACAAGTTTGTTGACTCGGTATGAGTTTATAAATCGTACATGTTTCAGATGGTATCGAGCTCCAGAGATTATGTTGAACTGGATGCATTACAATCAAACTGTAGACATTTGGTCAGTCGGGTGCATCATGGCTGAACTCCTCACCGGCAGAACTTTATTTCCTGGAACCGATCGTATCCTTTCAAATATTTTATATTACTGCTCTCTTGGTATAGTTTCTTTATTTAACATGAAGGGATTGTAAGAACTTTACAAACATCATTTAAGAAATATAGTGAAATGAACGCAGTAAAGCAACCAGGAGTTCTATTAAAATTTATACTTTTTACATTTAATTATTGACAATATTTGCTGATTTCATTCCTTAGTTTGCACGCCTTAGATGTATCATTTTTTTTTTAGTAATATTGGTAATATATATATAAAAAAATCAATTAGTGTCCAGCAGTCCCAAAAAAAAAGTAAACTAGCAAACCTGATATTCCTATCAGTTAAAGATAAACAAACATTTTAACAAAATTTGATTGATTCATTTTGCTTACAATGTACATGTACGGCAGTGTTTCCCAAACTTTGAACATCTGTGTACCCCTTTTATGATTTTCGTAACACCGAGTACCCGTCATCAAAAAAATCTATGATCGTAATTGAAAAAAGTAAGCTTGTGTAACGCTAAGTAACATGCAGCATACCCCCGCGTACCCCCAAAAACACTTAGCATACCACACTTTGGTAAACACTGATGTATGGTTTACATGATTCGGTCTAGTCTATATTTAATTGCATCCATTATTATTTATTATTATTATTGGTTATTGCTATTTTTGTGATCTTATTATTTCTAAAACAGCATCTGCTTGTATTCATATGAGTACAGTATATTTTCAATATTGGCTTCCTTTACCGTATGACTTTTTATACCCTATTACTACTAACAAATCCCTTTAAATCAGGGAGTATCAAAATGTGACACCTGCTGCTTCTTAATTTGATACTGCTTTCCTTATCTTCTATGCATGAAATTAAACCTTTAGTAAAATGCTTGACAGAAATATTATTTTGGGTTATACGTAACATGGAGCATACTGTGAGGTATCTTTATCATAAATGATTAAAGATTTTTTAATTTGCATGACTGTGCTTAATCTGATGGAAGCTACTATGAAACAGTTTTAAACTTTGTAGTGGATGAGCAATCATAGCACCCAAATAATATGTTATTGTTAATTGTATTCCAACATTAATCAAACATGTGTAAATGCTATATGGACTGTTTTTATTCAAGAATTTAAAATAAAAACTTCCTAAATAGCTTAATATTCAAGTAATAGCAGAGAACGAGCCGCATATAAACAAATAAATAGATATAAAAATCGATTTTTCATCTTGAAAAACATTTCTGGTGACATTCTAAGCAAATAATTTTGAAACCAGTGGTTGTTAAGTTTTTTATTTAAAATTATTACCCACAGACCAGTGCTTTATCAGTGCTATACGTAAACACTAAAAAGCTCCGATTACAGTATCGAATAAACTTTTTTTTTTCACCATTTTAAATATCACTTGGATTTATATGTATAGGATAGGTATCATAAAAAAAATCCTTACATGTTTCGGTTATCTTTAAAAACAGCGTCATGAAGCATTTGACGTTTAATCTAAAATGGCCGTCGTGTCAGTGCCGCCAATACAGAAATGAACAAAAAACAGAAATCGTTGGTGAATTAATTTTTTGAATTACAATGCACTCTCGATTATCTGGGGTAATGCTGGGGAGGATGGTCACGGATAATTGAAAAATACGAATAATCAGAATCATCAAAGTTTTATTATATTTTCGAATATAATATCATATACACAATACAAATTTTTAACACATTATTTATATATTTATTATTTATCAAGAAAACAAACAAATAAGTGAAAATATAATATTTTATCATATACAAGAACATAAAAATATAAAAAAGTATAGTTATATGTGTATGCAAATATAGAAAAATCTGTTATTTTCATCTGTTTTCGAGATTTTTTTAACGAATTCCTTGTTTCACTTCGAAATATTCTTAAAACTGTTGCATTATTATGTTCAGTTCCCCTTTTTTCGGCGTAATCTAGCAATGTTTCAATACAATTCAATGCCGTTTCATGACTAACGTAACCACTGGTATCTTCTTCGCTTGTAGTACTACTGTCATTTTCTTCCTCTTGGATAACAAGAGAAATGATATCAGAATCATCCATGCGTTCAAAGCCTGGATCATTTAAATCATGGTTGAGCCACTCCTCTATGTTTTCCTTATCCACGTCTTCAAAAAAAATTAAATCTTCCAATAATTCATACATTTCAGGTAAAAATTTTTCTTCATTCTCTTCCGAATCCATTAAATCTGTTTCTATGTCAGGAAGAATCTTTCTCCATGATCGAACGAGTGTTACTGGCTTTACTTTTGACAAAGATTGTGCGATCTCATTTATAGCATCCAATACTGTCATTTTCAATCTTGACACATTCTAGTCCCATAAATTATGGTGTTTATTGCAGTATATACAAACATTCATACATTCAAAAGATACAAGTGGTTAAAAAAAATTAGGGTTAGTGACGTAAACACAACAAACACATCGCTAAATTCATCCTTTTTTCAAATAACGCGCATATTCAAGATCGCAATTCATTAATGCCTCCTATAATCGTAATAGAAAAAAAATCAATCAAATTAAATTTGAATTAAAAAATATTTATTTTCAGGAACGAATAATCTGCAAACCGGATAATCCATACACGGATAATCGAGAGTACACTGTAATTATACAAATCTAAGAAACGTTATGATCTATGATTACTGTCAGAATAAATGAAAAAATAAATAGTATATTCAACCCTATCTTAACTAAGATGTATAAGTAGTTACACATAGCTTCCAATATTGATTATATTAAAAATAAAATCAATATCATAACAAATCAAATTATTTGATTAAAATCAGTGACCTTTGCTTTTCTAAATGGACATCAAAACAGAACTTAAACAGAAGGCTTGAAGGGTTAGTACATAATGTGGAATTAGTACAAAAAAGTTTTTTTTTTTTTTTAAACATAATTATTTGGTAGTTTTACTACTTTGAGATTCTAGTCTACCGTTGTTCACTATTCATCATCCCTTTTCCATACAACTTGTATTCAATGTACATATTTTAAACAGTTTTATTAAAAACAGTCGCACCCATATCATCGGCCTTAATTCTTGCATCAGATATCCATCAGCTGAACTTGATTATGGAAGTACTTGGAACACCGAATGATGAATTTATGCAGAAAATATCATCAGAGTCTGTGAGTAACATATTGTTATATGATTTGAAACACTTCAAAACCTAGTATAATTTTGACTGCATCGCCTCTATCAAAAATGTCTGCAGAATTAATTATTCTATAAAATTCTTGAAATAATTTTCATAAACCTAATCTATTCTGTTCCCTTTCATATAGTGTAACTGTATTGGTTATTCATTGTAAATACATACTACACATTAATAAAACCACACTGTAAATAATAACATCTTTTGAGTTGAAAATCGATCTCTCACTTTTATTAGTTGAAGACTAATTATTTTAAACTAAACTTGTTGGTATTCTGTATTGAATATTGTAATTCAGAAACATAATCATTGCATTATTTGGAAACACCTCCAAAAAACGAGTGTTGTTTCATTTTTGCCTTGCTGTAAAAATGCTTATGTGAATGACACATTTGTAAGGAAACTTTAAATGTTTCTTGCTTTTGATCCCTTCTCATAGTGCATGCATATCTGTCTATTTGGTTTTCTTTTTTTGTAAATTTAATCTTCAATTCAACTGAATTTGACCTATTAGTTGATATTTTGTTGTAGTAGATATCTCGAGGCTTGCATAACCTTAACTGCTATTTGTTCAGACATTGATCATCTTACGAGGATTTTGTTTTTATGCGGTACACCAGAAAAGGATACAATTGACAAAATAACCAGTGAGGAGGTAATCAGTCTAGTCACTTCCGTGGAAAATTATTATACACGGATACAAATATTGGAAAATCAATTTAAAATCTATGTGTTCAATAATACAAACAATTTAGAGCTAAAAAATGAGCTTCGTTGTCGAAATAGTGAGAAAATTGCTCTTACAAATTTAGTTGACTAACGTTAACGTACATTTATATTGATTGTGTGTTGCCACTCTTAGACTTAAATCATCACAATATGTTTGTTTCCTTATCATCGGCGCTATTCTCGCGTACATACACGTCAAGACCACAAGCAAATTTTTTTTTTTTTTTGCATAAAATTAACCACTAACACATTGAATGCGAGCAATGGAAAATTCCATTAACAGCCTGCGTGTTATCGGCGCGACACGCTCTATTCTGTGCTTTTAAATAAACATTGATGTTATGTAATCTGTTTAAGAAGGTTCATTCTGAAAATATATTCACAACTATATTAATTCCTAGTAAACGACTCTCACGAATTCTATGAGTATACGCTAAAACCAGTAGTGTAGTGGGGCCAGGTCGGTGACCTGGCACCTAAAAATGAGCCAGGGCGCACCCTACCACTCTTTTGAATTTGAACTTAATTTTCAAGTACATACATATATTCAAAATACTGTTCATACAATTTAAAAGCATTATATCAAAATTGATCTACCCGAGGGTTTTTACAAAAATAAAAAAAAATATGTACACATGTAACGTGAAGAAATACACCCTTCTTTCTAGGATATAATCGTTATTATCGTCAGTTTTTTTTTAAAATTATTGCACGTTTTTTTTTATTGATTTAATTGTTAACTTGTGGTTTTTTAACTTCGGACAGATATAAAAAAAACAAAAAAAAAAATAGGGAAGAAGTCAATGACCAACCTGGTACCTATTTATTTACCACTACGCCACTGGCTAAAACGCTTAAGACAAATTGCTAAAAAAATTGAATCTGATGCATTGCATTTTTTTATTTTTTTAACTTTACATAATTTCAAATAAAAACAAAAATTGATATTTTACATAGTAGATTTCTTATAAATATTTAATTTTTGTTCACAATATTCACATTATCTGTAAAAAAAATTCGTAATATCAGTCAATATATTTTTTTGAAGTTTCTTCCTATGCATTCAGGCATGCGCCTGGCGAGTGTTAAAGGGCGCTTTTGTTTATTTTATAACTATGCGTCTTTTTGAAAACATTATGTTTATCATGAGCAGATGCTTAGCAGAGAAGTTTTGGTTTAATTTATTGCTTTTGGGTCAGTTTAAATTTCATTTGTAGCCATACATCATCGGTCGGCATGAATGAGATTTCAAATTTGATTTTTAAAATAAAAATAACCAACTCTATGAAACTTGTACTTTTGAATGAATACAGCTTTATTTTTGTTTCACTTTAAAGCTGTGTAACCTTTTTTTATAAATTATCAGCTGATTCTTCTGAGGTCAATTGTACAATTAATTATAAATTAACTTATACATTTAGTTTAAATAATAACTATGTTGATTTTAGTATAATTCTTAGCAAATATGGATTCTTCGATTATATTTGAGTAAAAATAAAAAAAAATTCATTGAATTACGACTTCATATAGGCGCTATAAATATTTTAGCATAATAAACTCGACATTAAAGTATTAATGCCATCTTGTACACCAGGGGTTACCAACCCTTTGCCCACGGGCGCCATGGCGCTCACCATCCGATTACGGTGCACCCGCCAACTAATTTGGGCAAATCGTTAAATTCCTGGGTTACAAATAACCTTGAAAAAATATGGTGCCTGCCGCCCAACCAATATTTTAGAATGCATTCTAGGGTCCAAAAAGGTTGGTAACCCCTGTTGTAGACCGTAGAGAATTTCTTAACGTATTTTCTTATGTATTAACATTATTGGAAAAAAGTCCTCTGTCCCAAACAAGTTTACTGAAAGGGTGCTGGAAAAATTACCTAGTTAGTGATGCAACCTACAACATACGGTACATATTTTTTTTATTGCAAAAAATTACTTTACCAAAAAAACAGGAAATATAATGTTTTGAATAACAAATATAAAGCATTTAAAATGACAGATTTATATATTATATTTACTTGTGGTAACTTAACTTATTTTGGACGGTCTGAAATACTCGACACATGATTGTGTCAGACGGTCTGTATAATCAAGACTTGATAGTGTTGAGTATTTCAGAATGTTATAATAAGCATTATGCACGCGGGAATAGTACTACAGGATTAAATTATTCTTATTGGAAAAAAAAAGAATTCATATAGTATAAATGAACATTCTGTTTTAGGTAGTATATGACATAGATGTCTGCACGGGCCTACCCGGCCCAGTAGGCTGGGTTCGGGCGGGTAAGTACAATTGAGAATCGGGCTCAGGCCGGGCCCGGTAAGGAATTTATTTTGTTAGAAAAATATTTCAAACTGTTCGTGTCATAAGTCAGCCGTGCGGTAATATTATTCGTAATGAAAAGTTATTATTCGTAACGTAAGACATAGAGAATCGTATATTATTGTAAATTTGAAAAAAATGGGTTTTTTTCGGGCTGAGGAATATAAATCTGGGCTTCGGGTTGGGTTCGCGTATCAAGTGTGGTATTAGATTCGGGCCTGAGTCTTTCGGGCTCAGACCAGGTAATTTTGAAAAATTTCGGCGCGTGCAGACCTCTAATATGATGACACATACTTGGTGAATTTAACATCTACAATAAAACTCATTTAGAAAGCAGAACATTCTTTCATTCACTGTTATACATATCTTGTAATACCTGCAAAATTATTTCCATGAATCATCTCTAATAATACAATATTAATATGTATGGTGAAAATAGTTGCAGCTTTTTTTATTAAAACATGATAACAAGTATAAGATTTTGGATCATTACAATTTCACAATCTTAATAATGAATGTAGTTTTTTTTTCAAATGTCTCATGGTATGCCGAGAATTTTGTACACACCAGTAAACATATTTTTTAACTACATCTAAACCATAAAAAATGACTGATCACTATTTTATTCAAGAAATTAAAAAATTAACTCAATGCTTAAAAAATAAGACTATTTTTTGTGATAATTCCATATTTTCCATACATATCAGTACCAGTTTCGTTCATTGCGAACAATACAATTGGTTTAAATAATATCCAAACAGTTTATTAATATGAATTATAGTATGTATTATATTAGGGGGACCAGAAAGAAATCGTGCATTTTTTTAACAATCAAGAAGTTTATTTATTTTAAATATTTTTATAAAATATAATTTCCATTGTTAACTAAAAACTATATATGTTAGTAAAAACTATTTCCCATCTTTTCTGTAGTTTTTCAATTCCATTTTTTTAAAAAAAATCTGGTTTGGATTCAAAATACTAATTTCACTGGTTTTTGGCATCTATTATGTTACGAAAACGTTTTCAATAGATCATTAGTTGCTTTACTGGCATTCAAGCTCTGGTCGAAAAAAAGTAATATGCGGTACCTGGTGTGTTCTTTGTCAATTTCTGGTTTGTTAATTTTACCCTTGACAATAATAAAGATTTTTTTACTCATAAATAATATCAAACAATAGTTAAACGCAAAAAAAACCCACTGACATGTTTACTTTACAGTCTTTCCATGAACTGCACTCGAATGGCAGGTCTTAAAATGCGCGATTTCTTGTGTCAATTATTGTTTTATATACCTTCTGATATGTAGTCTTACTCAATTTTATATAAATAACCCTGTTTGGTATTATTTATCAGTTGATAATACTCACAATAAATGAAACCCGTCTTGATCTTTAAAAAATATGGAATTAGTACAAAAAATGTCTTATTTTTTAAACAATAATGACATCACCAAGAATCGAGAGTTAACACCTTAAAAGTGATAACCTCAATGATGGCGTTTTTGGGTTGATCTTATATTTTAAAAAATTCAATAAAATTTAGTAACTTCCTTAATATTGAATATTATCTATAATTTATCAATAATAAAGTATTTACAAAAAAACATCGCTCATTGTCATTGATGTGAATGAAGATTTTTTGTATGATTTTAGGCCAGAAATTATATCGGTACACTTCCACCTTTGATCAAGAGGGACTTCAAAAGAGTTTTCAAAGGAGCCAACCCCTTGGCAATTGATTTATTAGAACGCATGCTCGAACTGGACGCTGAAAGAAGAGTGACAGCCGAACAAGCTCTCGCGCATCAGTATTTACATCAGTATGCCGATCCCAGCGACGAACCCGTTTCAGCTCCTTATGATCAAAGTTTCGAAGATATGGATTTACCAGTACAAAGGTGGAAAGGTAATTGTGTTATTGTTATTAATATCCATACTGGCAGAAGTCGGTAGGTAACAATTTGGGAAAACATCTACACTTATTTTTGAGTAATTGTCAGTTCAGTTATATTCTTTTTATAAATAATCCCTAAATATGGGTGAGATTACTCAGTGAGTTATTAAACTTATTTTAGTTTAAAAATGAGAGCTACTGATTTTGCAATCCATGACATTACCGGTTAGTGCAATTTATGGAGTAAAAATCAGTTGTTTCGGTAGATTCGTTATCCTATTTATTTATTAAGTATGACCATATTTATATGTAACCTTATTCACGGGAACAAGCTCTGTTTACACGAAAATTCAGCAATGTCTGCCGATATCTAAATAGGTTGTTTTCACATATTAAAGTTACATGGGGCAACAGAACTCAATGTACTGATAAAAAAAGAAAATTCTCTCATTATTTTCATTATACTAAAATAAAGAAGCGATAGCTTAACCCTTTTAACCTCAGAGCTGTTTTCTCAAAACAGTACCTTTTAATTTGTTTCAAATTAAATAACATAATAAGAGTACATTTAAAAAAATAAAAATACAAAAATTTATTTTATTGTCTTATATAAAAAAACATAAAATGCAAGCCCAAAGTTTACACCGGGTTTGTTGAAGGCCTACATGATATTCTTATCGGAAAACAACAAAAAAGTACATCATGACCCATTTATATAATAAAATATTCAAGCATATCATCTCTTTGAATGTCGTTAGTTTCCATGAGGTGAGTTGGAGAGAAAATCCAACTCAAAATATAGATATAAAAAAACATATATATCAACAAAAGAATGTTTTTAAATGAGTTTTTTTTTTGACAATTTGTTCTTCTAGCGACCCTTTTTTGTTTCACAATGATTCCTTTGCTATTGCCTCCTACATGATACACCAAAATATGCGCCGATAGATCGGCGCTCTGAGGTCCAAAGGGTTAATATATTAATATTTTTTTCCCACTAGGGTAAAAGCTATGATGATTTAAACAAGATCGCACCTTTATCAAGTACTTTGGGCATATTCACCCCATTGTGAATGTGTTAAGATAAAGCCTCTCGGCTCAATATTTTGAGTTACATAGATAATTATAATATAAAAATATGGATGGACTGTTTGCTGATTTGACAAAAATAGTGTTAGGGATTAATAAATAGGTATAAATCTGCAAATCGCAATATACTTGTGATGACATAAATTTATGCTTTTTGTCAACCCTGTGTAAAAAATGCACCTTCCGAGTTATCCCAAACAAAGAATTGACCCACAGGAATCTCATCACGCAATTACCTCATTTTTGTTAACCCGATCACTGCTAACGTCACAGCATCTGTGACACCATATTTTCATGCCCTGACTGCTAGCGTCACAGCATCTGTGACGCGAAGTTTCAACTGACTATAATGTACTAAATCGTTGGCATACAAGACTGATTGTTTTATTAAAATATCGCCTGATTTGTCCTTTTATTACTACCTTTTTACGGTTGTCAAAACAATTAGGTCTTCATATTATAAACATCGATATTTCAAACCCTTTCGATCTATCGGGCATGGAGCGGAAGTTTCAAATCAATTTTAGAATTCCGCGACTGCGCATTTCGTACATAGTATTACGTCATCGCCATTCAAATGCATTTGAAGAAGAACTCTGCGCGGGGATTCGTTTTGTCGCGTTAATGTTAAATATTTCTGCGATCTTTTTTTACGTGTTTATACATCGTGTCTTGTTTAATAGTCAAAGTTGAGTAAACATATTATTGTGTTTTTATTCTAACTGTATAGAACTTTGTTTTGCAACATTTTAAAAGTTGTGCTGAGTTCAATTAATGAAAGGAATTTTAAGCAAATGTTTGTTGGTAATTATTTTTTTTCTTTCTTAATTGTGCGTGTTTTCAATTGATTGTGTGTTAAGAAATTGGTTATAACTTATAACGTCATAAAGCTTATTCGACTTTTTTATTACATAATTATCAAATTATCATGACTTAAGAGATTGAGATATAAAAGAAATTGTGAATGATGAATTAGACTCTGATTATGATATGTCCGAAGATAAATTGAAGATTAGTGTATGTGAAATTTTATCAGCAATAAATCTTAAGTTATTTTTATCCATGTCCGCTCCCAATGTAGAGCATATGACCTCCTAATAGACGTGACTCACCATAACTTTTTCTACAAGAACTGTTTGTTACTCAGTCGCTCAACCTCTTTTTTTCCAAAGAAAGTAATACAAACAGACATATAAGGCTAGATCAGAATTAGTGGTTAACTAATTGCTCTCGCTACGCCTAGTTATTGAAGGATTGCAAGTAAGCGAGGGAGTTTTAAGGCATCACAAAAACCCATGCCTTCGAACAGAAATCGAAAAAATGAGACTAGAACCCGTGAAGCCAGCAACGATAACCACTGCGCCATAAGACCCGACAAATCTTAAGATGCATATATAAAATATATATATAATCTTTTTTTGTTTCCAAACTCTACAATCATATTATTTTTTTCTGTCGGCTTAAATTTTATTTGTTTTTATGTGTTTGTGTGAGGTTTGCTCGAAAGCAATAAATGTCTAAATATCAAATAATTTATGTTTTTCTAAACTGTAATTAACTGAGTGGTGAACGTCTCGAAGTCCTAATATTTATTTACAGTATACTTGAGGTAATAAAAATCGTTGCAGGGTCCTGTTTGGTGTATTACGTCACTTCAAAATGTCAGTCGCTCGGAAAGTTACTTTTGCTAGCAATTTATTTTTTAACGAGATTATGACTCCTCATGTCATTTCTTTCCCTTTTTTAGTATTTCGAGATATTCCTTATACATGGCCTCAATTATTTTTAACTGTTGTATTTATTACGGTATGTTGAAAACAAATATTTCGAAAAATGTCACCGCAGACGTTTGTAATTTATACTACAACTAGCCGCAGGTAAAAGGTTAATTTTGTTACTTACCATCTTCTGCCAGTGCGGTGATATTTCCTACATAGCTGAAATTATTTACATGTATTTTCAATCTGAGAATTTTTTTTTGCATGGATTTTTGAATAGTAAAATAATTGTCATCAATATTTTTACAATTGCAGAACTCGTGTATGAAGAAGTGGTATCATTTGTACCGCAGCAGCAGCCTACTGGACCTGAGGTGACATCGTGAACATCTTTTAGTTAACATATAGATAATATATTATGATTGGTATAAACGTAACCTCTGACAAGTTAGAATATTTATATATTTAGTTAAAACTAGTTCATAAGAGTTCACTTGAAGCGCAATCAAAAAAACTGTTAGAGAGGTTAGTTGTTATCATCCAATTTGTGTGGTACTTCTATTAGTTTTTAATGCCTAAATTAGATAAGCAAAGATTGAAATTATATATAATTTGTCAAAAAGCAAAATAGCTCAGGAACTGCATACAAAATTAAATAACCTTAAAACTGATTTGTCCACAAATTCATGCCATACTTACTTCTAAAATTTTTATTGGTATTTAACGATTACTTTCGAGATGTCTAAGTTTCAGCAGAATATAGTAAGGTGTATTTAAAGTGGCTTTCTACGAGAGCTTAAAAAATTTAACCATAATATTTTACACATCCCGAGCATTCTCAGCTACCTATAAATCCATTTTTAACAATACTGTTTTTTGTTGATATTGTTAACCTACACCCGTCCATTGAATGTATCCTTGGAATAATGTGTAAATGTCACCACGGTTTCATGTAAAATAACAAGAATTGATTGTAATATTTTGTGTTTGTGTGATAATACTTAGCAGTGTAATAGTATACCTACACTTAGATGTAAGTTTTAATGTCCGGAGAAAACTTATCGGTGTTATTTCTCATCTGTATTCAAATATCCTAAGGATGATTTTTAGAAGATCATAATAATCATCAATCTGTTCAATCACATCCTTTGTAAAATCAATCACGTGTGATATTATTAGTAAAGAACTGACATTATTCATTGTGCTTACTATTAAAAAAAAAAAACATAAAGTTTATAGTGAGCTTACATTTTTTTTTTTATTCTTATCTGGATTTATACTGTAAAGTCTGTGACGGCGCATGGTCTACAAAAAAAACATTTTGCCCATAAGTTTACAGATTTGAGTTTGTTTTTCAGTTGTTCAAATTCACATTCATTACCAGAAATAATACGGCTGTCAAGAGAGTTCTCAACTTACAAAAAGAATGAATCCCTCATCTGAGCCTTGTCTTATTTTCAAAACGTCAATTCACAATAACGACTACCTCAAGAGGGTTCATCGGAGATAATAATATTATTATCTGATATGCATAAAACAGTCACGGTCTACTGATTTATATTCATGTGTATTACTTAAAGCCTCTTCATGTATTTGATAAAATAAAATGGCCGATAAACAAAGAGGCTATACATTATTGAATTTGTTTTATGCTACGCCAGTTAGTGCCTTCACATTTGAGCTTAGGCTGTAACGAATAAAACTAAATTTGTCAATGTATATCGTGTTATGATGACCACTCGCCCTAGCCCTGTCATAGCCCTTTCCTTCTATTCCTACTCTCTTTGGAAAAAGAGAGGTTGAGCAACTGAGTAACAAGCAGTTCTCGTAGAAACATTTCTGTTGAGATAAACTCCATTAGGAGTCCATATTGGGAGCGGACATGGTAAAAAAAAAAAAAAAAATCGTGTTATTTGTGGTAGGATTTTAATTTCCGTTGGACACGTTTCTGTTGTAATCTGATCATTAAAATGTTTACTGTCCGTGGATGTAGTCGGCACTGCCGCCTCACTTTTTCCATGGTTTTATTCACAGTTCGTTTTTAAATCATACTGTTCAATTGAAAAAACATGTATGACAATTTAAAAACTTTGTTGGATTTACACTTATTTGTGATTGAATAATTTATTTAAGTGTGTAACTTGGCTTGTATTGAATGTATATTATCTACTAAGAATATCAACAAAGTTGTTTTTTTTCCGAAGCTCTTACCTAAATTGTAGGTATTGCAGAGATTCGTCTCAATTTAAGTCATAATACATATTATCTTGAATTTCAAGGTAAAATTTTTTCAGCTATTAATAAGAATAGAATGCCTATAAATTGAATATATTATAAATTAACTGCAATCATGTTAAGGTTTTTCCACATTATTTTGTTATATTTCGTAAATAGAGCAGTTTTACTTTTATTTTGTAAGTGCTTATTATAGACTATATGTGATTGAATTATGAATTTAAGTAACACTTTAACAAATAAATTGGTTGATATAATAATTGTTGCTATTTTTAAATATATTTTTTAAACAAGTTTTTTTTCCATTTTTTACTAACTTATTAATCTTTTATGAAGAATTTCAATATTTTGAATGAAGTGCACACTGCCTTATAGTATAAACTAAGTAATTTTTAAGGATCATTGTTTTTACTGAATTATAATAGTTTATTTCTTTATTTGGTGCACTGTATGCTGCCTTTTTTTCATTTCAATGAAACATTTTAATTTCTTTACCGAACTTCAAGTTTTATATGTGTAAATATTTCATTATTAAGAATTAAAAATTCATTTTGTTATACATAGTTTGACTTCTTATTAATGAGTGTTTTAAATCAACGTTCCTGAACCGGGGGCCACAGCGTAAACATCAGTTTTGGGGAGCCACGGCCATTCAAAGCAGACCCACCTAAAATTTTATATTTAAATTAGAGGACGTATTATAGTAAAAGGTATATTATATTTAATGGTAAGTTTTTTCACCATTTTGTATTCGCGCCTGTGACATTTAACACATCAACACAATAAAGTTAGTTGTGCTAATACAGAAACCGCTGTTGCGCAAATTATCAGTTGTTGGTCGATGCGCAATAACAATACTATGATCAATCGATCGCCGAGGTGTTTTTTTCTAAAATATTAGTAATTTAATGGAATTGTAATTTTTTTTCATATTAATCATTGCACCTCTATACTGTACATTGAGTGTAGCGTACTGCACCATATTAGGTCATGTCAGCTTTCAGCTAGATTGATGTATTAATTATTCCTCTGTCCTACATTTACGTTTTAAATAAAATATTTACAACATTTATGCATTTGTCAAAGAAGGAATAATAATAAATACATCACAGATGGAAAAAAAAATTTTTTGTGATTTTTTTCCCTCGTTTCTTCAATGATATTTAAGGCAACAGAAACTAAATGAAACTGTCGACAATGTTCATGCTCACGGACTTATTCCATCGCTGCATGATATTATAAATCCATTGTGCTTAATATGTTTGAATTTATGAATGATAGTATGTACAGTCCCCTACCAGAATAAGTTAGCCATTTGATATTTTTTCTTTAAAGTAAGATAGTGTGAAAAATTATAAGCGAATGTAATTAGTTATTTTGCCATTCAAAGGAAACCCCTTTCGGGTAGTAAAATAATTATCATTTTTTTATCTGGGGGGTTGAGATAACGAAACAAGTCAGTTTTTGCCTGACTTTCGAATTGCCAAAAAATGCTCGAGATCTTATTGTCACATTGTGCTGACAAGTTTTAACGGTTTTTTAAAAAGAGAAATTGTCGGGTAATTAGTATAATGATTTAATCTTAATTAATAAAATTACTAATATTTTTTTTTTAATTTTTCGATAAACAAAAGTTTTTTTCGTAATGGTGCTAATAACTAATCTCGCAAGCGAAAAAAATGCAATTGTCACATTATTGAATAAAGAAATCTTTCCCAATAGAAGTGTTGCCAAGAAATATCAAAATGTTTCTCAAACTGTCAATTCCACTGCGAAAAAAATGTGAGGGGGTAGGACCAACCTTCTTAAATCGCTGTAAATGTGGTGCAAAACGCAAGACCACATCACGAACGAATCAGGAAATCATAGCTAAGGCAATGGTGAACAGAACAACACCAAATAAAGATACCACCACAATGTTGAAGGAGGATGGGATCGATATTTAGGGCTCCACATTCAAGCGCCATCTACGTGAAAAAAATATACTAAGTCGGAGGTGAAGATTGGAGGAAAGTAGGACTTTTAATAAATCAAATAACTTCAACAGTCTAATGCTGGTGAGATTAAGCTCAATTAAAACGTTTTTTGCAAATCTATCTATGAGTTAATTTTGGCTTTTTAACAGGCCTCCGACTTTTTCACTCTGAATTGTCGAAGCGTTATAATTTTTTAACAGCTGTGAACAAACGCAGTACCCACGTCGAACAGAGCTTTCTCATACAAAATGGTGAATACACTGCATTCTGATATCTTTAAGGCTATCTCACGCAACTTCAATTTACGATCAGCCAAAACTATTTTGCATACTTTTTTATGTTTTCTGGAACAACTGCCGAATTTGGGCAACCAGAGCGTTCAGCATCATCAGTGTTTGCACAGCCATGGTGAAATCAACAAACCACTTTTCTACCATTTCTCTTGATGGAGCAGAGTCCGAATAACACTGGTCAACCCATTGCTTTGCTTAAATGGTATTTTTTCCTATTCTTCCTATTTATCAACACACGAAATTCAGATTTTTTCATTGTTTTGAAAAATGCCAAAGTGGTATCATTAAAACCAATGTAACCTGTGAACTAAATGTCAGATTGTTATGAAATTTTGACACGTATTATTTGCAGGTTGGTAATTGCTAAAAATTATATGGATTTGTCAATTGTGTCATCCTACGAAGTTATTGAGTGATGGATTATGTTCATATAATAAAATTTCTTTAAAATATGAGCACTTAGTAGCTGTTTTGTTATATAATATAAAATCACCTTATTATTATCATCAGCAGCGCAATGAATTCAACAGTTCGTTTGCGTGTTACTTTGTGGATTACAAGAAGGCTTTTGATACTCTGCACTGTCCTATGGGACATATTATGATGGTTTGGAACCCAAACCAAGACTTGTAATCAAATACTTGCATGAGAGTAGTGAATGCTGCATAAGAATCAGTGACATAACAACAGGATGATTTGGGCTCAACCGATGTAAGAACGGGCTGTGACTTTGTTTCACATTTGCTGCGGATGTCCCAAGGGAACCTGAATCCTGTTGCCGTGGAAGGACTCTGATGACCTTCCATAGGATATACTCGGCAAAGCTACGGGATACTGGGATGATCTAGAGCAGGGGTCGGCAATCCACGGCCCGCAAGCTTCCCTAGATTAAAATATTTGCTTACACATGTCATTACAGTATAATGACATGTTAATGTTAAGTGCGGTCCGCACTAATTTCCATGTAAAATATTTGGTACTTTTACAACAAAAGGTTGCCGACCCTTGATCTAGAGCAGTGGTTCCCAACCTTTTTCATTCCACGGCCCCATAAATCTAAAAAAAATAATCTGCGGCCCTCAATACAAAACATGAAATCGTGTATAGTTTTGGTGGGTCGTTTTATTTTTTTAGCCCACCGACGATGTCGAAATCCTTGATTTGCTATACTTTTCCCCAGATTGTCTTCGAAACTAGTTTTTTTTTTTAGCTCATCGACGAATTCGAAATCCTTGATTTGCTATACTTTTACCACAGATTGTTTTCGAAACTCGTTTTTTTTCCAAAATCCTATCAATTTTCGGGATTTGCTCAAAAATTCCGGGATTTCGGGATCAGAAAATTGGACGGGATTGGATGCCCTCCGCGGCCCCCAATATGGAAAGCACTGATCTAGAGGGGAATAAAGAGACTGGCGGCAGATAGAGAATCTTGGATGTCTCGTGTATACTAATATTGTGGGAAAAAATACAATTTAAAACAAAACTAATGCTAGGAATCGGGGATAATTATAGTCATTCCAAAGTCTGGCAGCCGGCCTCCATCTGATCCCAAAACCTATCGACCCCTTACCCTTCTGTGAATTTTTGGCAAAGTGTTAGAATGACTCCTATACTCCAGGATTGAAGTTCACCTGGCTGAGATAGCACCACTATCTCAAAACTAATTTGGTTTCAGACCAGGCATGTTCACTGAAGTGCCAAGCTCTTGGCCGAATAGTAAATAGTTATAAATGTAAGTGCGGTATTATGATTCAGGATGCTGATCACATCTTTTGGGAATGTTCAGATATGAACAAAGAACAGGAAAAATTAGTCACGCTGAATAAATTGCATCTAGGCAGAATTATAAGATATTCATTGAGTTCACGGCGTCTTACGAAAAGCGAATCAAATTCAATTCATAAAAAGTTTTAACTTACATTATTTTTTTTAATTCAATAGTTTGCTTACTGCAGTGAATATAGCCAAGATTTGAAGAATTTATCCTTGGCAAAAATTTGAACAGAAATAATGTTAAAAAAACACAATATTCTTTTGTCAGTACTACTTACTTCCACTTTTATTTAAAAATATCAGGAATGGCTTCGCCATGAAGAGCATTTTCAACCAGTCCTGATTTTTTTAAATAAAAGTAGAAGTACTACAAAGGAATATTGTGTTTTTTTAATAATGTCTTTCCACCAAGTATTGACAGTGACAAATAATGTTGTTACGCTTCGGAATACACCTTAAACGAAGAGTGTGAAGCTGAAGCGGGTTGTGGTGGGTACAGCGTTGAGTTTTTGTTGAATTCTAGAAATGTCTGGTAACTATAAACTACACAAATAGGTTGATTTTTTGCATTTTTATTGTATTTAAAAATATTTTATTTATGCTTTATTTCGAAAACTCGGCAACACTGTCAGAAATGCTAACTATCTGTCAAATTATTAAATTGTCAAATAAGACGATAAAATACACGGTTCTGATGTATGCATTTATTTTTATTTTCTAAATAAAATATTTGAAAATGGAATATTATCGCGGTGAATCTAGTTATCAAGTTCCGTTATTTAATTTAGAAAAAATAGATAACAATCAACTGGATTTTAACAGCGTATGCAGGGCATGTTTATCGAATAGTGATCATTTGCAAAACATTTTTAGAACATGCTCTGCTGAAGTATTTTTGTACTGCACCTCGGTTCAAGTGAGTAATATCAGATCAACCAATAAATGATGAATCGTCTATTTCATGCATTGTAAATAAAAATATTACTTTTCTTCTACTTTTAGGTATCTGAAACTGACGGACTTCCCGGACTGCTTTGTCAGCCGTGTCTCGATTTGCTCAACCGGCTTTATTATTTCAAACAACTCGTCATCCGTTCAGACTCGACATTACGGAATTATGGCCAATCGCGGGTAAATAACCTTTTTCATCAACGGCTATAAATATGCTAAACTTTTTGGCATAATCTGAAAATAGGTACAGTGAAACCTCGATTTTACGTTTTCCAAGAGATCCTAGAAAAAAAACGGTAATTGCGGGAAACGGTGAATGCGGGAAAGCTTCAAATAATAATAAACAAGTAAAATCTTAAAAAAACATTTATTTATTAGTTACTTGTACATACTGTCCTTTATGCTAGTTTGTTTCTTTGTTGTTTGGCACTTTAATCGGAACAAAGACGCCTCAAACTCGCGTACTTTTCTAAGAGCGGATTCATCGATTTCTTTGGAATAGAAAAATAATTTTATTTTTTCGAAGGCCAATAATGCTTGTGTAAATGTCGGAATAGGTTCGGTATTATGGTCTTCGCCATCTTCTTCTTCACTCCTGTCATTAGTTGCATCACATAATGACTCGATTGTTTCAACGCCACAGGTAGCTAGCTCACTGTAAAGCACTGGTACAATTTGGAGGGTAATAAACTACCTTGATGTTCTTAAGAAATGAAGTATCTCGAGGATGGGCGGCACAATTGTCTATTAGTAGTATTTTACGCCCCTGAGCACTAATTGAGGAATCGAAATTCCTCAAGAAAGCCATAAAAATATCGGTGTTCATCCATGCCTTCTTGTTGGCGTGGTATTTTACGGGAAGTGTTTTTATATTCTTAAAACATCGAGGTTTCAGCGATTTTCTTACTTCTTCTCAGCTGAGTTTTAGTTTTCTTTATGGGTGGCGGCATTTTAGTTTCAATTTGGAAAAAAAATGATACGAGATGTGAGGCAATATTGAACGCAACTGACTTGTACAAATCCAGCTACGCGACCAAAAAGTTTGTATTTACAGGAATAATTATTATCATGAATTTTAAACAATTCTACATTTGCATCATAAACAATAATACGCGTGTGGTGGATTTCAACCCAAAAAAAATAGCACAAGCGTCCAATGCGTCTAACATGTACAGTGCATTCCAACGTGTCTAGACATAACACCTGCACTCGGCTGTCAAACTTACTTTCTGAGATATGGAGAAATATGCAATAAAAACGGTCAATCAGGATAATATTTGTGACGGGACCAAAATATTTAGACGGTTTATCGAGGAAATCGGTAAATCGGGGAACGGTCAATGCGGGATTATTTAACATTGTTCTTATGGGAGTTTGACGGGACTATAAAAAATAAACGGTCCAGCCGGGAAAACGTATTATGCGAGAACGGTTGATCGAGGTTCCACTGTATAGCAACTGTTACAACTCTATAAAGACTATCTTCACAATTTTGACAAAATTGTAAACTTCACTTTATTTACACCCATTAGTTAAATAATTAATTATTAACAGGCATTTGCTACGTAAAGTGATGAAGAAGGATTTTTGAACCTCGGGTTTCTAGGAATTGTAGGAGCAATGGCATTATAGAGTAAGGTTGAGAAATATACCAAAGCATCCAAGACCCACCCACTCTGGACTGTTGCCCTGATGATGGCAGTTAATCGATTTCTTATTATTAAATAGCAACATTCGGTAAAAGACTACCTGGACGTCGAATATTATTTGACGCTTAATCCAATATGGCCGTCATGTCAGTGCTGCCAACACAAAAACATAAAGCACTCGTCAATTATTATTTATAATTATTATATACACCTAAAAAATGTAATTCTCTCTGATTATCCTTATAAATACTCCAAAAAACACTGCCTGGGGAGCGAAACGAATTCCTAAATACAAATTCGTCCAAACGCGAATAAGCCCTTACTTTTGCCAAATTGGCGTTTCAGCTTTCATTTCGCTCGCATCCATATATCAACGTTTTGCGTATGTAATTCATTATCTTTTGGATCCACAAAGTTATCTTGGCGAACCACAAACGAATGCGTATATATTCCATTCTTAATACGTGGAATATACGAAATAACGTGTGTACCAAACAGTATAAGTATTTCTTCTTGAAAAGTACTTATTATTATAATCGGTCTACTTCTTGCACTCTTCTATTGGCATTACTGACACGACAGCCATATTTGATTAAACGTCAAATAATATTCAATGTCCATGTAGTCTTTTACCCAACATTCTATTCCTTATTTACTTTACAAATATAATTGGTCAAATTTAAATTAGTCAAAGAAAACCCTTTTTATAACTATATTTATTGTTTTCAGATAAAAAAAGAATGTGTTAATGAATACGCCAAAGAAACTTTATCACCTATTATTTCTAATGAACAACCTGATTGTTCAAGACATGATCCATTATCATCAGAAGTGATTCTTCCTGAGAAGTCACCTACATCTTTGCCAGATTTGCATTCAGACGTGGAAGACGCATTCAGCAATGATGATTACGAAGAGAAAAAGAAGAAAAAGTTAGTATAAAACATAATTTGACAAAACTCTTAAAATCAGAAACTTTTTAAAACTAAAATAATAACTGTCCTCGTATATTATTTATTTCTGCATATTTACTTGAAGATAAAATTATTAATGATCTAGTCCAGTGGCCTACCCAAATACACTGGAGTGATACAAAAAGTAATTTCAAAGTCACTCAGTACACTCTGCGTGTTACAAATATCAACTACTTTAGTTACTAACACATTTTAATTACAATTACACTTTAAATTAATAAAAATACTGAATTTATATAAAATTGCAAATATAATGGACTCTTTTGAGGTTCAACCTTCAAAGCTAACTCCTCAATATTTGGCACATAATTAGATATTTTTAGCTTTATGCACATTTCCGAATTTTCTTGTGTCGAAACGATTCCAATAAGGTTTTATAATATATTTCTTCATTATGAATGTCGTTAAAAGTATCATGTTGTACGGAAATCACTTAAAACAGCAATCATACAACTAGTACCTGGGCATTACACCTACCTTTTTTGCATGTACCTGCATTGAAGCAGATACATTTCTATGCTTTTTCATGTAATATAAAATTTGTGTTGCCTTGCGCTGCGTCATCTACGCCTCAGCATACGCACAGCCATAATACGTTTTAAATTTGTACAGAAACCCTCTACCGTGTTAATTGGAGATTAAATGTGCTAGTCATTTGATATTTTCTAGAAAAGCAACACAGTAATGTTTCGTGTGGACTTTACAAAATGTTAACAGCAGTGTGCTTCACTGTAAGAAATAAGGCACTTTTAAAGTCGGCTTTGTCCATCTTTAGGGGAAAAACTCTAAAAATATTCATATATTTGATAAGAAATTAATAAAAATAGCATCACATATCTGTGCGTTCGTGTTAATTTTTAAAATTTTGAAAGTAACTATGATTTGCACATATGATTCCTTTCAGATTACTAAAATCAACAAAGAAAAAAAAGAAAAAATCAAAAGACAAAAAAGAAAAGTCAAAGAAAGCTAAAGCATTAAAGTGTCCAAAATGTGATAAAGGTTTTCACAAATATGAAAAACTAGAGGCACACATGAGAAGCCATTTTGGATTGAAAGTGAGTTGCATCATATTTTGTTTTGATTGATAGATATTGTGTAATTAGTGGCGTAACTGTAATTCAGATTTTCTCATACGACTTTGAACGTGTGAGTTCTTTATTTAGTACATAAATTTTAATCAATATTTAAACGGTGCGTTGATGTTAGCATGCGGGGCATTAGCATGCAGATGTTTGCATGCTGACATTTTGCGTGCCGACATTACCGCAAAATATGTTATACATTTAATAAATTAAAAAAAATAAAAAACATTTATTTTAAAAACTCTAAGCAAATACACCTGTCCCTCGATTTACACGGTAGATAGGTTCCTGAGAAAACCGTGTAAATCGAAATTGTATATTTTTGTATGAAAAACCGTGTAAATCGAAAAGTACCAAAAAAACGCATAATTATGTTGTTTTCTAGAATACATTAAAAAACGAAATTATTAAAAAGTATAAATATACTTATTCTTTTATTATTTAACTACATATAAAGTATATATAGAGGGACAAAAAATTAAATCCAAAAGATTCATTAAAAAAATATTAAAACGGTTGGTGGGTTTTTTATCAATCGTCACTATCACAAATCACTGCCAATCTCTTCTTCCTGACTGGTTCAAAGTCACTTTCATCACTCGAAATTATTTGTGCCGATTCGATGTTTGACGTAGAAACATTTACTTCTCGAGGAGATTTGTTAATAAAATCCGTTATTAACATTTGCTTCGAATTTCTTGTTAGATCTTTATGGACTTCATCATATTGAGCCAAGCACTGATTAATATCACGTTGGAATCGAAGGGCCCGTTCCACATTTGAATCATATTGTACAAAATGATTACCTAATTTTCTTCCCAATGCGAGTCCTTCGTGGATGATTTTAGCTGTTAATGTAACTGGTTCAAGTTCTTCTTCATCAGAATCATTGCCACAATCACCAGTTTCATCTATTAAGTTAATTAGATCATCTTCACTTAGTTCTTTATCAGCCACCAGTTCTAAAATATCTCCTTCAGTGAAATCGTCAAAACCTTCTCCACCCAATGAATTTGCCAATTGTACTATCTGAGAATATTCATCATTTAATACTGAAGTAGAAGCTTCAACATTTACTATATTTGGCCACAATTTCTTCCAACAGCCATTGAGGGTTGATTTCTTAATCGCGGTATATGATAAAGCAATATGCTTAACACAGTCTAGGATTGTAAATTTTTTCCAAGCATTAATAACTGTTAACGATTCGTTATTTTCCATTTGTTCTAAAATGTGTGTAAAAGCTCGTTTTATGTAAAGAGCTTTAAAAGTCGAAATTATTCCTTGATCTAATGGCTGTAATAATGAAGTCGTATTTTTTGGTAAAAATGTAACCTGGATATTCTCATGCTGAAGATCTTGTGGATGACCCGGAGCATTGTCAATTAATAAAAGCACTTTGAAAGGCAGTCCCTTTTCTTTTAAATATTTTTTGGCATCTGGGATAAAACAATCATAAAACCATTCATTAAACATTACGGCAGTAACCCACGCTTTCTTATTAGCCCTCCAATAAACTGGAAGATGGTTGATATTTATTCCTTTAAATACTCGGGGATTTTTTGATTTGTTGATAACCAATGGTTTCATAATGTGATCTCCTGAAGCGTTGCTACAGAAAAGAATTGTTATGCGATCTTTTGCTGCCTTATGACCGCTAGCTGATTTATGAACTTTAGACACATAGGTTCTCTCTGGCATTTTTTTCCAAAATAACCCTGATTCATCAGCATTGAAAACCTGATCAGGAGTATATGAATTGATGGAAACAAGTTCAGCAAATTTTGTTGGATATTCTTGTGCTGCATCTACATCGCCAGATGCCAGTTCACCTTTTAATTTTAAATTATGTAGAGAGTTTCTTGATTTAAATCTTTCGAACCAACCATGACTTGCTGTGAAAGTATGCTTCTTTTCAGATGAAGAAGAAGGTGGTATCTTCTCTTTAATTTTTTCATAAATCCGCAATGCTTTATTTGTAATAGCATTGGTATCAATTGGCATTCGTTTTTGTGTTTGGTCCTCTATCCAAATCATTAATGCCTTCTCCATTTTTTCCATTGCAATATCTCTGATATATGAAGTTGTGCTCGTATTCGTAGTGCCAGCTGCTACACTCTTTCTAATTGAGTTTTCATTTTTTCTAATGGTTCTTATTGTAGCTTCATTCATACTATATAATCCAGCAACATCTATTACTCTTTCTCCGTTTTGTAAACGATCCAAAATTTTTATTTTGGTTGCTAACGAAATAACTTTTCTTTTTACTTCTTTCGGCATAATAAGGCTACAAATATTATTCAAGATATAAAGCACGCAATTGAAAATTATGTATGTACTCGATTTTACTTACGAATATGAAGAATTATAATTTTCAAGCTAAAGACTCTGTTCGGGCGAGAGTTCCGCTCTCGCCGATGTTTGTGTGTGTGCAGTAAATTCGTCCCCAATGAGTGGTGATAAATAAAACGGCAGAGGTATGATCCGTTAGATTATATCGGTAGGTTCAGCGCAGGGTGATTAGCAGCGGCTATCGGCCTGCGCGTGCACACAAAGGCGAAAACGCGTGACGTCTTCTCCTTCCAGGAGTTTGAACCTCACTGCCACCCAGGAGCAGCCGGGGCAAGCGCCAGGCGCCAACACGTCCCGGCTACCCCACGTGACCATTCCTTTGCCGTAGTGGGATACGGCCGTGTCCAATGACGGACAGGTATATCTCACGCCATTCTTCCAGTGCAGACGATTGGTGGTCTCGGACAAGGACTCACACCGGCACATCTAGACGGGTCGGCGCCGGCGTCTGCGTGCATTATCAGTTAAAGCGGCCGATACCGTACAGACTCAAAACAATTTGCTCCGCTGCACGTGACGTTAATTTCAAGTCGGCGAGAACAGTTATTTTTAAAAAAAAGTTTTTAATTTTCTCAACCGTGTAAAAGCGAAAACGTGTAAAAAAAGTACCGTGTAAATCGAGGGATAGGTGTATATGTAAAAAGAACTATAAAAACAATTCTAAAATATGATAAAAAATTACAATGAATTACATTAAATAAAACATCAGGAATTTATAACAAAATCTTTAAATAATAAGACAAACATACATAAATATAAACAGAATAAAATTCACACATATGATATGTACATATAAAGACAAATTTTAATATTACTAGAGATTATTTTTAAGAATTTCAATTTACTAATACCATTTTTTTTCCAACTGATAAAATTTTCTTATATATTTTTGTAACGGTAGCAATCAATTTTAAATAAAATATAATTTTAGCAGAAAAGTTATCTTAGGTATGTATTTTTTTTAAATGAGCCGTCAACAATACAAAATAATCTTACATTGCAAACTAATGACCCGCGGGTTATCATCGAGGTGCCATTTAGCCTTTTAGCTGCCGTAGATAATTAATAGTAGTTACCTAGCACACCGGCTATAATTTGCAACTGTTAATTGAATCAGTTATTGACGAGACATCTGGCATGTTGAGCGTGAAACATTTACAAGATATCTCGTCTGTGGCAGCCATCGAGTTAAAACATGTTAAGGATCTCGAAGCAATCCAGGGATTGCTGAAGTTTTCATTCTCTAGTTGTGTCACTTTGATGATGTACAAATAATATTGCATCCACCTACCTCATCAGATCAAAAACTGCAATTTTCTTTAAAAAAATCGAAAGATTGCCAATATATTATAGTGTGGTGCCGTGTTGATAAAAATGTACAAATTTTAATTCATTTGATGGGCTTAAAAAATGCCAGCAGTTTCTCAGTGTGCGAAACAGAAACAACAGTGCTTATTACAAAATGTTGCTTTTTTATAAACCCTCGGTGACTTCTGATTTAAAATAGTTTTGAAGCTGAACTCTAAACTTCAAGACCATTATTTTAATTAATTCGTTAATATTATAGAGTACAGTGGAACCTCTCATAACAAGCACCTTTAAAAACGAGTAATTCGCATAACAAGCAAAACAGATTGTGAAAAAAATGCTCCTTTGACGAGCAACATTTCACATAACGAGTGACACAGAAATTTGGAAAGATCACTTTCACATCGTTGCTCGTCTCAAGATTATTGACAAGGCTTGGGAAGGGGTTACCAAGAGAACTCTCACTTCAGCTTGGAATAAGCTTTGCCAAGGAGAGTTGTTGAATGTGATTTTGAGAGGTTTGAAACAGTACCTGTGAAGTCTACAGTCAACGAGATTGTATCTTTGGCCAATACCATGGGACTGGAGGTGGATAACAACGATGTTGATGAGCTTGTGAAAGAGTGCAGTCAAGAGCTAACCACCGAAAAGCTTATGGAGTTGCATTGTTTTTCACAGAAAGAAGTTATGGAGGAGAGTATGTTAGTGGAGGAGGAGGAAGTAGTAGAGCAACAATCTTCTGGTGCAATAAGAGAAAAGCTGAAACCATGTGAAACAATTGCATTGTACATTGAGAAGCATCACCCTAATAAGGAGGTGGCTATGCGTTTCACAAATTTATTCAATGATAATGCTGTCACATTTTCACTAAATTTTGAAGCGTCAGCAAAAACAAATGTCTGCTAGTAAATAATAATTAATTACTTGTCATAAATAATAAACTAGTTGGTTTTTTATCATTTTTTGCAAATTTAAATCGCATTCCAGGTTGTTACGCTCCTAAACAATTTATAAGTATGTAATTTTACTTGAATACACGCTAAAAATATAAAAATCGTTTTTTTCTGACATGGAACGCATTATTGTATTTAACATTGTTTTATACGGGAAAAAGTGTTTCACATAACGAGTAAGATTCTGGAACGAATTAGACTTGTTATGAGAGGTTCCACTGTATATCCAAAAGCAACCTAAAACATTTTTTCATGATTGCGACAATTGCTGTCAATGGCCACTCCCATGTTTGTTTCTAAAGATCTCATTTGAAAATATACTTATTTCAAAAATATTTTGTTAGTATTGTATTTATTAATGACAGATTTATGTGATATATTTATTTGGTGTCTAATATAGGAATATGAAAAGTTTACCAATATCCGTGTGTGTGCGATGCAGAAAAAAATATTATCATTGTATTAAGAAAATATTCTTCACATTGTCTTTTGTTAATCGAACTCTCTCGACTTGATTACGAGGAACATTTGTTACCTTGAACCAAATAGAGGGCTTTCACCTCTGAATTGTAAAATAACTTAAAGTGTTGTTGCTTTACTGTCCTAATTCCGTATACGATTCATCCATACAACAGATGAAAGGGAAATTGGAGCTCGGCTCTACCAGCCCCAGAATTTGATGTATAGATATCAATCAATTTGGTTTTACAACTTCAAACGTTATGCATTGATTAACTGCCACTCTAACACGTGTCACAGTTAGTTACACAATACGTGGAATAATCAAAGTTATTTTAAATTTTATATTAACTGTCACTCTGTTTAATTATCCATAGATTGTAAACACTGCGGGCAGTCATAGGGCTCGAACCGACCACTTTTTGGGTGGAGGCACAACTAATGCTTGCATGAATCGGGGAGAAGCATTTCAAAACAGAATTAATTTTAATATTCTACTCAGAAAAATATTCTTGTCAATGTAGTGAATTTAACTTATTCTAGTAAGATTATCATTTACATAAAAACACCCCCTTGTTACGATGTAGTGGAGTATTGTTTTAGCCGGACATAGAATGCAGTGAGTGCAACAAGAAGTTTACAAGCTTTAGTAATCTGAACAGCCACATGCGTGTCCACACGGGTATTCGTAAATACAAGTGTAAGACTTGTTTTAAAGATTTTGCTTATCTCAATGTGCTTAAGAACCACGAGAGGGCGCACGCAGGCATCAAAAAGTACGTCTGTCACGAGTGCGGGGCCAAGTTTGTGCAGCCTACTAATCTAAAGGTAAGTCTACAAATTCATTTTCTATATAAAGTTTTTACTTTCAGCTCAGATTATTATGAATCTGTTGTAGGTTTCTTTCGCAATTTAGTTTCTGGTATTACTTGTTTCTTGTTTAACTTAGAGATTGAGTATTTTCAACTGAAAATGCTCATATATTATATTGTCTTTTCACCGACAATATTGACAGTTAACATCATTTAGGTGAAAAAGAAAATTACGAGAAAAGGTATAAGCTAAAGATATGGCAGTCTTATGTTACATTTTTATAAATACTGACCGGCAGTTGATTTGGCATTATTCGCAACTAAAAGTTTGCATTTTTTGATTTGTGGCGGTGTTGTCATGTCATTTACAATTGTTATTTTCTGCAATTTGGCAAAATCTATAAACAGTATCATGACACATGTCATACACAGAATTACCTTTATGGATGTTGTGTCTGCAACCAACGTTCCCTCTAATTTATCTATTGTGTGCGTGGACCATCAATTTCTGTGAGCAGTAAATTTTCAGCAAAATAAAAAAATGTGCGAAAATATGTAGGTATGTACCCACTGACGCTAGATGTAGGAGAAAAATATGGAAAATTTGGTGAGATTAGTATAAGCATTTAAGCAAAAATAAAATTTGGTGAAACAAACTTCTTTTTACAATAAGTGTGCAGCCTGTGCGGGGATGGAAAAATGTGTGCGGCCACATTTTGGGAGCTGTGTCCCCGCACACGTGCACACTTTAGCGGGAACATTGTCTGCAACCCTGTTAAGTTGACCCTTTTGTGTATTAGTTGTTGCATATATAGTCTTAATTAA
Organism: Himalopsyche anomala; assembly: GCA_031772345.1. NCBI lineage: Eukaryota > Metazoa > Arthropoda > Insecta > Trichoptera > Rhyacophilidae > Himalopsyche > Himalopsyche anomala. The sequence continues at coordinate 17,867,377 of CM062821.1, read as the reverse complement.
ATTTTCACACAGCATAATGAATAATAATATTGGTACTTTTTCTTCTTCTTTTTAACAGTCCCATCTTGTTGAGCATTCTGGAGAAAAACTTTACGCATGTAATCAATGCGGGAAAAGATTCATTCAGCCTGGCAACCTCAAGATTCATTTGATTCGACACACCGGTGTAAAAAATATACCCTGCACAATATGCAACATGCATTTTTATGTAAAAGGAGACTTAGATAAACACATGCGCTCGCATTCTGATAAAAAACCTTACGCTTGTAAAATGTGCGACAAAGCATTCAAGACCCAGAGCTTTCTTTTGGTTCATAATAGAACACACACAGGTTAGGTGGTATAAATTTAACATATATTTTAGTAAAGAAATAAATTCTATTTTAATATCATTTGTCGATGTTTATGAATAAAGTTTTATATCTTCAACAGATTAATAATCCGATTTAACTCGTTTGGTATTATTATAGGAGAAAGACCTTTTGCTTGTGAATTTTGCCCAATGAAGTTTATGGCTCAAAAAGACTTAAAAAATCACCGAATGACGCATACTGGAGAGAAACCTCACAAGTGCAATGTGTGCAATCAAGCATTTATACAGAAATGTGCCCTTAACAGGCATATGAAGACTCATGACAAACCTCAGTATATACATCACCCGCCTCCGCAGCAGCCTTCATCGATTGTAACATCCATTCAACCTGGCTATATGCCAGCCTAATAACCCAAGAATTGATGGTAACCGTTTTTATACCATTAACAGCAATAATTATTCTCCAAATGTACCTACATTATACACAGCAATTTAAAACTGTAAATTAGATAAATTGCATAATTATAGATATCATAATAATTAAATATGACAAAAACGTCCCTCGAATTAAAATTGTAACAAAAAACATCATTAGAATATAGTCGCTCACAAATATAATTTTGAAATATTTTTTCAGTTGCTACAGTACAGTGATGCACAACCTTAACCTTCTAGCGGGCCGCATAAAACAAATTATCGTGGGTTCGAGCCGCAAATAAAAAAATGATTTAAAGTACGCTCAATCCTTTTTTATACAGAAATTATGTACGTTCCATGTAAAACAGCCTTAAAACTGTGTAAAAAAGATTAAGTGAATTTAGATAAATGAGTAATACTGTGTGACCGCTATACCAGTGCGTGCGGGACCGTGGCGCTGCATGCATTTCCGGTATAACAGTCGCAAAAAAAAGATTGCCAGAATTTGAAAATCTTTATTCCCTAATAATACTCAAAGAAATATATACGTTTTTAATATAAATAGTAAATGAGTTTCAATATGTACTATGGTTTGCCTTGATAATTTATATCGGTTTTTAAAACCATTAAAAGACTTGGACAAAGCGTCGGTATTTCTTTTCTTAGTTTGTAAAAAGATTGAACTCTGCCTGATGGCAAAATCAAAATCGTCTATTATGCTAGTTTTTTTTTCATAGCCTATGTTTTGTGAGTGATTTTATAAGCTTGTCTCCTGTATTGACCATCTTTTTTATATTTTAAATTGTTCTTACACTCACATCTATAATTAACAAAAATGGAATAGCAAAAGAGAGCTGTTTTGGAAAAGGCCATTAGGATTCGTTCATATTTTAAAATAAGCCATTTATATATTGCTAAAAATATTTAATATACAAAGTGTGTATAAAAAACAGTTATTTTATTATTTATGGTTTAAAAAAAACAAATAATACTTTGACTCGCAATTAAATCAAAGTTTATAAATTTCCCAATTTTTTAAAATTGGGGATTTTTTTAGAAGTTGGTAATACAGTGATTTCATAGCTGTCATTTTTGCAATTCGTTCATTTGCTTTTTCCAGTGGAATTAATGGTGATCCGTTTAACTTTTATTCTTTACAAAACATAGTTACATTGGCGATGATATTTTTAGCTTGAGAGCGCCAAGGTTTAGGCATGATGGAAGCGATAATCAGTATGATGACGGCACGACTTTTCAATACAGACTAAACTCGTGGACTAAGTGAGATAAGTAGAATGCGCTTTGCGGAGCGGGGTTGCATATTTAGTTTCAACGGTCATCGCATTTCCGTGCGCAAACTTATAGAAGTCACAGTCTAGGTTCTATTATATTATTTTGACCGTGTTATTTCGAAAATAAATAAGCCATGCAAAAAAAGGATTTTGAGTACTTACTTATTAAAAATCGTTTCATTGTGAAATATTTGTTTCATTTATATGCAATTCATAAGTTAATGCGTTCTTGGTTGATTTTAACTATTTTTTTTTTAATTTGACATAATATTTGTAAGCCTGTTTCTATGAACCGATTTATTCTCTTTCATTGAAGAAAAAGCTTGCTTACATTTATTAAATAAATGTTTTACGTGAAAAAAATATGTTTGAGAAAAAGATTTAAGGGCCGCCACAAAATTCAAAAAGGGCCGCATGCGGTTTGCGGGCTGCGGTTTGTGCATCACTGCTATAGTATATTTGTTCGTTATTTGTATTTGTTTTGAATATTTGCTTGTTCAATTTAGTTACATTATACCATTAAAACATGGGTTCCCAACCTATGGGTCGCAATATTGTGTAATTGTTATTGGCATTATTCCTTCATCGCTGATGTCCATGTAAGCATTAAAACATGTTAAATAAAACTATCAAGTGATGAATGCATGTGATTTTAGTTACATGATTAAAATAAAAAAATCACTCAAAATGTATAATTCTTGCCTATGGTGTTGTGATTATTTTATGAAGAATGTTGCGTTTCAATAAAATTGTATTAAGTATCTATTTTTTATAAATTAAAATATACCAGTAGAAACTGAAGCCATAAAAGGGATGATTTAATTGTCATATTAGATAGATATCGTCGATACTTTTTCACAATCTGATATTTAAAAAATTACAAGTTTTTAAGAGGTTCATTCTACCGCTTTTAATCCCAATAAAACATCACTGGGATGAAGTTACTAAGGCAAGAAGCAATGATAATTCTATCCATTCTACCCTCTCCGTGCCAAACATAGCAGATGGCGATATTATTTGCCCAATTATTTACCAACGTTTTTGTATTACATTTAATATAGCATGAAATAAAATATATTTTGGGATATGAGTTAATGGAATATGTGTGTATATAAATTCATCAAAAAACTCAAAACTGACAAAAATTGAGATGTGTTTGTAGGAAATTAACGACAATATGTCATTAGCATGATAAGATATTTATATTGCTGAACATATTTTTTTATGTTGTAAATTGATATGTACTTTAAATTGCCAATAATTTTTACTTCAAAGGAAAATATTTTTGGACTTATATTGGAACAGTATTATTACTCCTATTTTAAATTAAAAGTTTTAGTATTAAATTACAAATGATACCCTTATTATTTATAAAGACATTTATTTATATGGGTATATTGTGAATAGCCGTGTATAAATTTAAGTAGCATACCATAGTTAGCTAGAGTGCTGTAATATGATTTTGTCTATAATTAAAAATTTTGAAGATGGATATTCCATGCCTGCCTATTCTTGCCTAAAAATGTACATTTTTTTTCTACTTAGAATTATTGTAATTTGCTGACCACAATTCAAAAATAAATATTTAGCTACAGTGTGACATGTTTCATTTTTTATTTGAAAAAAAATTGATAATAAACGCCTGCCATAACGTCCACCACTTTCCGACCGCCTGGAAAGCAGCGGATGTCATACTTATACCGAAACCCGGTAAATCACCGGCGATCCCCGAAAACCATAGACCCATAAGCTTGCTCCCGTCGACATGTTTCAATTCATACATCTTATGTATGAAAAAGTGTAGTGTAGTACAGTGATCGGGAAAACTTGAGGACCTCGTCGTCTACTAAATTTATCATTTTTAATCCTGCAGACCACCTTTTCGATTTTTATACTCTTAAATAAATTTGTAAATAAGGTTATATAGCTTTGTCTTACGATATTGAGATGATTTCATGCATCTTGAATCATTCATTCATAAAAGTCATTAATTGTTGTTGGTAGTATGATGTGGATGAAAAAATGTAAAAATTCCACATTTCTCTGCTGACCACTGAAATTCTCTCGCAGACCACTACTTTGTTGACTGATGGTGTAGTATATCAGTTTATGTCTTCGTACTACATCTGTCACTTAATTGAATTGAAGTTTTTGTGTGTTTTAGGCCCCTCGATCGTATTAAATGTACGAGTTTAATTATGTCAGATGACATGTTCGACTTTAACCCATTTTTGCCTGAATTTTTTTTAATGGAAAGGAAAAAGGACGTAACCCACACATATCAAATTTTACAGGAGGCGCAAAAAACGTGTTGATGATTTTGGGCCATATGCAAATTATGAATTATACACAACCTTGAAGTGCACGGAGACTTCTAAACTGGTGTTTAATTGACCTAATCTAATATTAATTAAAGAAATTTTCTAGGAAATTTTCAGTCTTTTTTCTTGGTTTTAACCTTTTTACAAGGTCATCTTTTTAAAACTTAAAAGCTTAATTTAGATACTATTTCGGCATTTGCAGCTTGCATCCTTTTGATAGAACTTGTATTAGTTTTGATACATTGTGATTATCGAAAAAAACCTATTTTAAAAAAACTGTGGCTACGTCCTTTTTCCTTTCCATAGTTGATATATATATATATATACAGTGAAACCTCGATTTTACGTTTTCCATGGGATCCTGGAAAAAAAACGGTAATTGCGGGAAACGGTGAATGCGGGAAAGCTTCAAATAATAATAAACAAGTAAAATCTTAAAAAAACATTTATTTATTAGTTACTTGTACATACTGTCCTTTATGCTAGTTTGTTTCTTTGTTGTTTGGCACTTTAATCGGAACAAAGACGCCTCAAACTCGCGTACTTTTCTAAGAGCGGATTTATCGATTTCTTTGGAATAGAAAAATAATTTTATTTTTTCGAAGGCCAATAATGCTTGTGTAAATGTCGGAATAGGTTCGGTATTATGGTCTTCGCCATCTTCTTCTTCACTGCTGTCATTAGTTGCATCACATAATGACTCGATTGTTTCAACGCCACAGGTAGCTAGCTCACTGTAAAGCACTGGTACAATTTGGAGGGTAATAAACTACCTTGATGTTCTTAAGAAATGAAGTATCTCGAGGATGGGCGGCACAATTGTCTATTAGTAGTATTTTACGCCCCTGAGCACTAATTGAGGAATCGAAATTCCTCAAGAAAGCCATAAAAATATCTATATTAAATATGTTCATCCATGCCTTCTTGTTGGCGTGGTATTTTACGGGAAGTGTTTTTATATTCTTAAAACATCGAGGTTTCAGCGATTTTCCTTCTTCTTCTCAGCTAGCTGAGTTTTAGTTTTCTTTATGAGTGGCGGCATTTTAGTTTCAATTTGGAAAAAAAAATGATACGAGATGTGAGGCAATATTGAACGCAACTGACTTGTACAAATCCAGCTACGCGACCAAAAAGTTTGTATGTACAGGAATAATTATTATCATGAATTTTAAACAATTCTACATTTGCATCATAAACAATAATACGCTTATGGTGGATTTCAACCCAAAAAAAATAGCACAAGCGTCCAATGGGTCTAACATGTACAGTGCATTCCAACGTGTCTAGACATAACACCTGCACTCGGCTGTCAAACTTACTTGCTGAGATATGGAGAAATATGCAATAAAAACGGTCAATCAGGATAATATTTGTGACGGGACCAAAATATTTAGACGGTTTATCGAGGAAATCGGTAAATCGGGGAACGGTCAATGCGGGATTATTTAACATTGTTCTTATGGGAGTTTGACGGGACTATAAAAAATAAACGGTCCAGCCGGGAAAACGTATTATGCGAGAACGGTTGATCGAGGTTTCACTGTAATACAAAACATTTTTTTTTTTTTTGGATTCGTATTGTTTTTATACCAACTTTTCGAGATTTCCCAAATATGGAACACTGGGAATACAATGAGGTAGACGTTATAAAACTAAAATAAGAAATAAACTTTATTTCAACACCAGCAACCTTATAAAATAGCGTACATAGATAAGTAAATTTATGTAAATATAATATATAAACATGAATTAACGAAAATGGAAAGTTTTGAAATATCCTTCATGCAAATTGAGAGGACATTTTTCACAACATTTTGTGGATTGTTTTTTACAAAGTGCACATCGATTTTTTTATCAGCTGGAATCATCCAATGACCTACCCGATCATATTAAATATTGACAGGCACCCTGCTAGATAATTCTTTTGAAGATTTTGGCCTTCCTCCCCTCTTCATGATATATCCACTAATTTTTAAGCACTATATTTATTCTAAATTTCAAGTAATCTAACTTTTTATTTTCTGGATTTTTTCTATAAATTTGCCAAGCATTATAAATTGCAGTATCCAAACAAAAGGTAAAAGGTACCCACCACCATTTTTTAGATTTGATGGATACTCGATAGTTATCTATATTTTCTACTCTGCCCAATATACTTGTTTTATTTTGACATTTGGTCGGTTGATTGGAAGCTTCTTTTTTTTGAGGATATCCATCTTTGAGCTTGTCCTATTGGTTCTACTAGATCGCAGGAGCTAACAGTGAGAATAACTCGGTTGTCATTCCAAGCTATAATAGTAGTGCCAGTTTTGGTGTCGGTACAAAATTCATATGTTAACATATCCATTTTCATCACCGCTGTCCTCTTCAGTCTCAACGCCGTCTTCGGGAGGTGTTATGACCACATCAACTATTAGTTGACCACCAGTTCTGGCCTAGCCTTATCCTTATCCCTATCCTATCCCTACTACTCTTTGGAAAAGAGAGTTTGAGCAACTGACTAACAAACAGTTCTCACAGAAAGACATCTGTTAAGATATCTCTATTAGGAGGCCATATGCTCCACATTGGAAGCAGACATGGAAAAAATACCATTCAAGGCATTACTGTTATATCGACAGCCCTGCAGTATTTAAATTGTAAATAATATAATTTTTAGAATAATCGAAATGCTTAAGTTTGCTAACAAATATATTTAGTAGAAGAAGAAATAGACTTCGGGACATATATCGATAGCCCTGCAGTATTTAAATTGTAAATAATATAATTTTTAGAATAATTGAAAGGTTTAAGTCTTCTAACAAATATATTTCGTAGAAAAAGAAATAGACATAGGGACATATATCGACAGCCCTGCAGTATTTAAATTGTATATAATATAATTTTTAGAATAATTGAAATTTTCAAGTACGCTAACAAATATATTTCGTAGAAGAAGAAAAAGACCCGAGGACATTATGTAAACGAACGAATTTGTAATTATTTTCTTGTCTATTAATATATAGATTATTTTTATGTAAAAAAAAACATAAATATTATTGATATAATTTAAGATTTCGACTGAAGGTGCTTGGTGGAATTTCAATATTAAATTTGAATCATTCAAATTATGTACACTCCCACAGATTTTGTCACTAACGACCTGGGTTTCGCCTTTCGGCATCTTCAGGCGTTCAAGCGCACGGATGAACTTGAACTGAAGCGTCAGTTCAAGTTCATCCGTGCGCTTGAACGCCTGAAGATGCCGAAAGGCGAAACCCGGGTCGTTAGTGACAAAATCTGTGGGAGTGTACATAATTTGAATGATTCAAATAAATATTATTATTTCATAATATTCATTATTTTTTTTCGAAAAACATTTTTCTGTAAATAAAATACATATTAATTAATAGAAAAGTTGCGGGTGCGAATCCCGGTCTCATAAATTTATTATCAAGCTAGATAAGCCACAGTCCAAACCGTAACGATCCTGATGTAACGCTGTGGATAACGGAATAAAAATCAATATGTATTTGTTCATTACCGCCTCCATCCATATAGAGGGCTATGATTTGTTTCATCATTTTACATAAAATATTTTTTAACGAATATAATCCACAGAACAGTAAGTTGCTTTACAGTAATCATTGATATCGCAGCTGACTTAACCTTTCGTAACTATTATGACAATAATCTTATCTTATATAATATAAAAATGAATTTTTGTATGTTTGCAAAAACTTTGGCATCTATGGATTCGAATGCCACAGGTCCGATTGCGATAACTTTGACAACCTTTAATAAGCTGGCACTTCCGGGGAGCTTATAGGCATATTAAAATTAATTTACAGTATAATTTAGAATTTCGACTGAAGTTGCTTGATGGAAATTTTTGTTTATATTAGAACTATTTTCATAATGTACGTTTCCATTATAATTTTGGCCGAAACTTCCGCTACCTGTCAGTTCGAGTGCATTCGCGCACTGGATAGCACTGGAAGATGCCGAGAGGCGAAACCCGGGTCGTGTTCGGCCAAAATTATAAAAATTATAATGGAAATGTACATTATAAAAATAGTTCTAATATTAATTTACAGTGTCGTAAAAATAAAATATTCGTAGTATCAATGTTTTTTACACTGCAGTATAACAAAACAAAAATGGCCGACGTTCGATTTTCTTTTTAAATGCGGCCATTTTGTTTTATTGTTTTAATAATTCAAATTTGTTGCTCGATTGTTTTAGAACATGTCAAATCTGTCAAATTGTAACATTTTGACATTAAATTTAAATGTATTAAAATTGAAAATGCGAAATTGTTAACAAAGAGAGTTTTAATTGATTATTTTCATAAAGTTCAACGAATATTGTGCAATTTCTTTTTTATATGCTTATGCTTATGCACGCATTGATTATACGTGGGTTTGAAGGTCTTTTTGAACGTGGTAATAATCTATTAGCTGTGCCAAATCATATAAGAAAGTCCATGCAAGGTATGTAGCACCGTGTTATTTCGAAATCGTGTAAAAAGGGAGTCCAGTGTAAAATATTTTGCAACAATCGATTGTTGTAATAATGTTATTGAATGAAGAAATAAATATCTTATATTCTGGAATTCCTATTTTAAAGGTTCCCATAAACTACACATTATTAATAGTAAGAATACAATAACATTAATTTATGTTTTTTACTATTTATATTTATTTAATAATTTGTTTTAGATATTTTTTTAATAAGGTTCATCTTTTTAGAAACGGTAATCATAGAACAATAATTTCGAATACGAAAAAAGACTGAACGTACGAAATAAAAGTTACAGTCATGATTAGAGAATGGAACAAATCGTGGAAAGTTATGGAAATGAATGTTTGTTTGTCCGTACTTTATGCGTTGTCTCACCGCTCATCCGATTACAATAAAACATTTACAAACTTTTTGCCTACACTTCCGGAAAGGTTATAGGTCTTATATATAAAAATCAATGTTTGTATGTCTGCCATACAGTTCATTTTGACAATGTATGCTTGCACTTGCGCGAAGTTTATAGTAAAATTAAATTACAGTAGATGGCGCGTGTGTTGTATCATAGACAATCGGCAGCAAACGTCAAACAGACGGAAAAAGAAGGCATGCACTTCAATAAACACAGTTAAAACGCTTTCTTTCTTCGAGTGGCATTGCATCCCTTGCCGGGTACCGGCTAGTAAGGAATAATTTTAGGTGGAACTGCTCAGCTATAATATTATTGTAACAAAAAATCTTCATAATAATGCTAGTATCGTTGTTGCTGGTAACCCTAATTAATAGTCAAATTATTTGTATATTGTTTATGGTCAAATGTCATTTCTGACAATACTGTGTTTGACAATGTATTCAATCGCTAACGTTTACGCATTAAAGTTTGTCGAGCTGAAATTATTGTTTGCCAATTCAACCATTCACCATTGAATGATTTATTATTATATCAGAATGTTATTGGTATGATAAAAATCATGGATAACCATAAAGTATGTAGAGCATGCTTAGCGACGAAAGAAGAGTTTTATAATTTGTTTACCAAATCAACAACGGAAATGTTTACTTTTTGTACTACTGTCGAGGTATTTACCATAATATATACTCAACAATCAAACGCCCTCGTTTATAATAAGCAATTGCCATATTTTTTTTGTGTTTTCAGGTATCCATGGATGACTCCTTACCTAAATTATTGTGTAGCATTTGCTTTGAATTGCTTGACAAATTATTTTATTTCAAAAAGCAATGTATCGAGTCCAACAGGACATTGCGAGACTGTGCTAAAATAGGAGACGATATAAAACCAAACGTAGAAATGGAAGTAGAAATCGAAAAAAATGATATTAAAATTGAAATACAAGACTCGTTTATTTCTGATTTCAAAGAAAAAATTGTCAAATTTAACGGCTGTATCGAAAAACCAACTGTCACAGGTAACTGTTTTTTTTAAATATCCTGATTTCTTGATGGGGCTTCGGTCTATCGTTATTCTAGGTACTTTGTTGTTTAACCTTTACATGCCAGAGCACCACGAGCAATAGGTGTCTCTCACTGCCTGAGCATTTTTTCGCCTTTGTTTTTGCTCGCCATTGAGATGTCTAAAAATCATTATCTCTAAACTTATTTAGATAAAATAAAAAAGATTTTCAAATAAAAGGTTTATTCAAAAATTTTACAACACCTTTCTTGAGAATTTTCAACATATTTAATACACCACAAAAAAAAAGATTATATATTTTATTATATGCAATATCAGATTTCATGTTGGTTTTTAACAGATATAAACTACATTGACAATTATGAAACTTGTATGGCTTTATTAATGTGTTACTTTAAAAATAGTAGTAATTGGTGAACGGGTCATTAAAATATACACATTTTAAACATGCACCGATGGATCATACGTCCCGTTTTTAGGTAGTCTATCTTGTTGTCCCAAGCAGAGCTTAAAATGACCCGTTTTCTGAAGGACGGAACCCTGGAACCCTAATTAACAATTTAAGCACTTTTAGGGTGTTCACTGTCAATACTTGGTGGAAAGGCATTATATTAATAAAAACACAATATGTCAATTGTTGTTTACACCTTTTTATTTTTGTATAAATAGCACTGTTTAAATACTTTTTTTATCAGTTGACAATGCTCGCAATTGACCAACATTCCCTCTAATTTTTCTATTGTGTGTGCGGACCATCAACTTCTGTGAGCAGTAAATTTTCAGCAAAATAAAAAATGTGTGCAAATATATAAATTTGGTGAAACAAACTTATTTTTACAATATTTCTATGTGCGGCCTTGTGCGGGGATGGAAAAATGTGTGCGCGCACACCTAAGCGGGAACATTGGTCCTGACCTATTAAATGAAATGGAATAAAGTACAAAGGAATATTGTGTTTTTATTAATAACAAAAGATTAACAATTTAAAATCGCGATAAATTCTTCCACTAAAAAAAACGCGAAACGAGATGCGAGGCAAAACTATTTATGAGAAATATTCAACGAGAACGGTCAATCGTGATAATATTTGTGACAGGACCAACATATTTAAACGATAGATCGAGGAAAACGGTAAATCGGGGAACGATTAATGCGGGATAATTTTACATTGTTCTTATGGGTGTTGTTTGGCCGGGACTATGAAAAATAAATGATCGATGTGGGAAAACGAACAATGCGAGAACGGTAGATCGAAGTTCCACTGTGTACATAATACTAAAATTCATTTTTTACTAAAAAAGTGTATTTTAAAAGTATCATATACAGCACACACAACATCAACAACCCCCACATATAATAAATAAGTTTCTGTGTTGAATATTTATTCCTGTTATAATATGTCACATGACTAAGGATTCTGCGGTAACTTTGTGGGAGTTTATTTTGAATATAAAATTATCGACTATGTTAGAAATTGTGACACTTGTTAAACCTCTTTGAGAAGCATCTTCAGACTAGCTTTTGTAAGGTTATTTATTGATAAAGACATCATTATTTACCACTTGAGTTTTTTTACAGATATCAGTGAAATTGATTTAGGTGAAAATATTTTTTCTTCTGATTTAAATGAAGATTCCGATAGTGTCTTTAATCACAATGCCAACGATTCCTTGATAACTATTGGCAGATCAGAAATGTAAGTATCTTAGTAATTTTAAAACCATATTTGTTATGAAAAGTGTTAATAAATGAAAAATAAAAGTGACTGCCTAATTTATTTACTGTTTTTTTTTGTACTCAACTTGGAGCATATATTTTTTTAATAGAGTATTTAAACATACATTATAGGGAGAAAGAGAGGTCAACCTCCCTTTCCAGAGGATAGACAGATCTGCACCATATTTGTGGAATAGAATTGAAAAATCAATGTATTTCACTATTTACTCATACCTTGTCTAATTACTGTAAACGCTCACCATCTTGCTACAGTGGTCTCTACTACTATGTAGCTAATATATCTTTTTTATTACTAAGAAAATAAATATTGACATTCATTGTATAAACTAATAAATTTTATTGATGCGATGTACTAATTATTACCCACTGATCTCTTAGAATGTGTGAATACATTTTTTCAATTAATTTTATGCAAAATTTATAAAATGTCCAAAACTATAAAATATTTTATAATATTGTCATTGGTTACATTATTTATTAATGCAAAAGCTTAAACAATGATTAAAGATTCTACAAGAAATATTGTCTGTATTGTACAAGAATAATTATAGTTGTTAGATTATCTTTACTGCAATCACTAGTTCATACAATACGCCGTAGGAGTAGCGCACTGCCCGAACATTTTGTCCCAACCCTTAGCTGGTATAAAAATAACTATACTATGTCGACTTATTTGGATAAAGTAAGAATTTACAAAAGCTTTATTTACAATTTTTCACAATTTATACATTAAAGTTAAAGAATTAGCGCTATAAAAATTACACAAAACTTATCTATATATTAAGGCGACTCAGTAGGAATGCAAAACTTAAATTTGACCTACAGCATAAATATTGCACTGACTTAAATAGGTAACCACCACTATACGTATTTTTACAGTATCAAAACAAGCAAAATATTTTTACATTTCATTACAAAAATAACAATACCACCCAACACACGAATGGGTATTTAGACAGTAATGAGGTATTGGTACATGGTAGCAACAGTAAGCTATCGTATTTCATAAATTAACGGTTTGTGATGATAAGCAAAACAAAGCATACAATACAAAATTCTCAAACTTTCTCTAATATATTGAAAGAATTATTTTTAATTTTGTAAAACCTATTTGTTATGATATTGATTTGATATGATTTTTTATGATATTGATATTGATGAATACAGTTTTGAAAAATAATTTTGTTGCAAAAAAAAGATTGAAACATAAAAAAATATTGACATAATAAGATTAAAATAGAAAAGTATTGAGTAAAAGAATTATAAGTTGTTGAATTATAAATTGATAGTTATTTTTGGTTCGCGCTTTAGTTTTGACGATTATTTAATCCGAAAATTATCTTAACTGACAATAATTAAAAAACTTCGATATTTTTAAATTATTGTAAGTTAAGTAATCGTTCTTTTCAAATCGATTGAACATTTCACACAGTGACTTCTTTACGTTTTTTATTAATAGCATCTAAAATGTATTGCGGATTCCATATTTCTATTGATCTTTTGAATCTAAGATCAAAAATCTCAGGATGATACATTGGTTCCAGAAAGTGGTGCGTAAAAAAGACTAATTTTCATATAATTTGAAAAATCGATTCCAAATCCGTATAACAAAGTACCAAAAATGTATGAAAAAACGTAACGGTGCCATCCAAAAAAATCGCATAAAGAAAGGATTGGGTGTTCATTCTACTAAATGTAAATATTTTTACTTCAAGATTCTATATAGTCTAACTCGATAAGGAAGAAACTAAATGAATATTAGACCAGATCAAAAGTAGTTATTCAAATAATTTATAGCAAATGCATAGATATATTCGTATTTTTTAATAAATGTTTGAGAACTTTCTTTATTGCCAGCTTTTGCGTGTTCGACGATATGCAGGGCTGTGACATATTAAAATCTTACCTTTTCAAATATTTTTTTGTTTTTAATAATATTTTTTTTTTTACTTTTAGACGACGAACTTTTTTTAGCGAATATCTTTCCCATTTGTAAGCGGCACAAAACTTTTGAAGCAAGGGTATCCAACCTTTTTTGTCTTGGGATCGACTTTTCAATCTTAAGGCGGCTCAGTAGGAATGCAAAACTTCAATTTGACCTACAGCATAAATATTGCACTAGACATTATTGTATTATAAATAATAATATTATTTGTCATCGCTTTGGGCAACCCTAACCCCAACCGATATTTAACCGTTTTTTATGGTAGCGTAAACAATACATTGCTTTGATTCGTACCTCTAATATTCGTTGATCAGTGATTTAATAAAATTGAACAAAAAATTTGACACGTCCACTCTAGACCAAGCCCTATCTCAAACTGAACTCAAACTGAAAAATAGTAGGTAAGAAAAAGACATCCCCGAAAAATGTTTACCATTTATTGGTGTTATTAATTTTTTTTTTTTTTGCTTTTAAATGTAAACAAAGTCTTTTATCACTCCAATTTTTTGTGGAAGTATTTATGATCCAATTATACTTTGAAAATCAGTCAGAAAAAGTGGGAGAAATGGTACATTTCAGATGGATGTACAATCATTATATTACATAAATTGGAAATTCTGCTCAATTCACTTTCTTAAACAAACCTTTATCTGCATTTCTTTCTAAGACATTAAACTTCGATATCTTACAATAAACTATAAAAATGATCAAGACGTAATGCAGTTGAAAAATTCCGCGTCAACTGTTTGCTGTTTATTCTTGAAAATATGACTATTTTCATGAAAAAAAAAATGCAATAGTGTAAATAAGCGTTTTTATAATATATAATATAATATAATATAAAATAAGCATTGAAAATGTAATTATTGAAAAAAAAAAATTTTTAAGTGAACGGCTCACGAGATTTAGTCGATGGCATACGATCGATTTACTCTATTTTCAGGTGCGAAGGAACTATATCCTCTTAATAGCCGATAACTTTGGCCGAGTGTTTGTAGGTCCGGGATTTCGCCTTTTTTTCTTTTTCCGATTTTTATTAGTATTCATGAAGCCTAGAAAGAAGGTAAAAATTAAATACTGCAGGGCTGTCGATATATGTACCGGGGTCTTCTTCTTCTCTAAAATATATTTGTTTGCATACATGAAACATTTGAATTATTCTAAAAAAAATCTCTATATTAATAGTCGATAATGTATTCTGTAGGTTCGTAGGTATGTGGGTCTGCGATGTCGCCTTTTCGATGACGTCAAGAAAGATGTCCCCTCCCCATGTCCCCCGTCGCCATTTTTCGCCAAGACATATTTTTTCAATACACTGACATTATATTTGTTTGCATACTTGAAACATTTGCAGGGCTATCGATATGTCCCGGGGTGGTCTTTTTCTTCTCCGAAATATATTTGTTTGCTTACTTGAAACATTTACAGGGCTGTCGATATGTCCCGGGGTCTTCTTTTTCTTCTCCGAAATATATTTGTTTGCAAACTTGAAACATTTAAATTATTCTAAGAATTATGAAATATAAATACTGCAGTGCTGTCGATATTGGATGTAGCAGCTCAGCAGGGCAGCTCAATTATGATTTTTATGAATATATTTTATTATTATAGCTTTTTGCATATTTTGTTTTTCAATCCCGGTGTATTTTAGTTCTTTTCGAGAATTGGGTGTATTCCTAAAAAAAATCCAGTTAAGAGAATTAATTACGTTTAGATTTTCTGGCTTATTCAAAAATAGGTTTGCATTTTATTTTTCACGTCAGACAATTTTTTTTACTATTTAAAAATGCAACAAAAATCCCCCCGTTGAAGGTAACGGGCTTAAAGCTAGTAGAATTTAAAACACCAAAGGATAAATTTCTAGGTATGGAAAAAAATATTTATCTCATCCCCATTGAAATATATTATATAGTTTGGAAAAAAATATTTATCGAAACCTAAAATAAAATTATGATTCGGTATCTCAAAGTCATTATTTGTGTAAGCTCATATTCAAATTTTGAATACTATTGAAACGATGAACTTTCATGTTGGACAGATTTCCTAATCATACCCAATACTTGATCTTCAATCTTGATAAGCGCTTCGTTACATATGACATCATTGAAATCCATTGTTGATTCAGGATTAACACGTCGAAGAATATTTAAAATGTCTTCAGAAATGCAGTCTTAGTAACTCTCTCAAAAGACTAGAGATTAAAGGTTTGCAAAATGACAATGATTGCGGAGATGGTTCTGATTTTTAATAAATTCGTTCCCTTCGCTTCCTGAAATGTCTCTTATCATTGATTGTCATTTTCTAATATATCTAATAATATACATAATATCACCCACTTCTGATGATCTCTTCCACTTAAACGTGTTAAACTTCCACTTATAGTGAAACGTTCATTTGTTTTTTTATCGAATTTATTTGAATTGAGAAGACTGAGTTTTAAAGTCAAACATTCATTTGTTCTTTTATTAAACTTGTTTGAAAAACTATTTAAAAAGTGAATGTTTAAAAACAGACCAATGAGGAGACAATTCAGACTCCATCACCCAATGAAAAGTCAATTACACACAATGCTCATTGTTTTATAAGATAAACGATACAAACTAGTTTGAGTACGCACTTGAATACCTGAAAATGAAACGTAGGTGGCTGGTGGAGCATGTACAAAATTTGATAGTTCCATCAAGTACCATAAGTCAACATCTTAAATTAAAAATAATTGCCTCAAATTTTATGTCTAAAATAATTCCCTTAGACCTATGACCATCAGATCTTTAAATTGGGCATAGCATGAGCAACAAGCACTAGTGCTGTCCTAGCCATATCATTATATCCCTATTCTCTTTGAAAAATGTAGATTCAGCTAATGAGTAAGAAACAGGTTTTGCACAAAAAAATCTGTTGAGATAAACTTCATTAGAGTCCATGTGCTCTTCATTAAGAGCTGACATAGTAAAAAAGAAAACAAAATAAAAATACCTTTTCAAGATTTTTTTTCAATGACATTTATTTGTTACAGCAAGAAAAGAAGGAAATTTAAAAAGAAAACAGAATTAAAAGTTAAATGGCGGAAAAAGCTTCTTAAAGACAGAAAGAATTTCAATTTAGATCACCCATGTCTCCAATGTAACAAGAAATTTGCATATCCTGAACGATTGGAAGCTCATAAAAAATTACACGAAGGAGGGAAGGTACACATGCATTATAAGGAAAAGATTAATGTATTTTGTGAATAGCTTATTAAGTGAGAAGTTTTGTTTTATAGATACAGTAGAATCCGTTTATAACAACATCTCTTACAACGGCCAAATGTTTTTAGCGACGT
This sequence comes from Himalopsyche anomala, assembly GCA_031772345.1. Classification (NCBI taxonomy): domain Eukaryota; kingdom Metazoa; phylum Arthropoda; class Insecta; order Trichoptera; family Rhyacophilidae; genus Himalopsyche; species Himalopsyche anomala. The sequence continues at coordinate 17,850,095 of CM062821.1, read as the reverse complement.
AGATGCAACCTTATTTTTGGTTTTCGTATAAATTACTATTAAAATAAATCTGTTAATAAAACATCCGGTTAGTACCACGTAAGTTGCAAGGTCCCTTGACAGACGTTCTACCCTGATTCTACTGTAATTCATATTTTGCTTTCACTTATTTTGATAACATAGAAAACTCTTTTTAGATTTTGCTCATTATTGTTTATCTCAGAATATTATTATTACATAGTGAAACTTAGTGATTCATATTTTCAATTTTGATTTACCAAAGCGTGTGATTTTTTCAGGATGAAATTTCATGTCATATTTGTGATAAAAAATTTAAGCAATGGCATGGTCTACACAGGCATAAAGAGTTTGTTCATATGACAACAGGAAAGTCCTTGGAATGCCCGACTTGTGGCAAACTTTATAAAACCTCCATGACTCTTAGAAATCACCAAAAGTTGCATCAAAAGAGGAAAGACTTTGTTTGTCACATTTGTGGAGGATCATATAAATCTGCCGGAGGCTTACAAGTAATTAAAATATTAATAAATATTAGATTATTTATATTAGTCGATCATTAATTCACATCTTGGTGAAAATTGTGAACTTGCAGATACAGCTATCTCTTTCTAAATATCATCGTTGCGCTTTCAAAATCCACCATGTGCATTTTTTCACGAAAAATTATAATAATTCACCGCACCCGCAAAGAAAAAAAAGCAACTATGATATAAAGCATTCTAGAATTGCTTTACAAGTATGTCAATTTTGTCGACGACAGTTATTGTAATTTGTACTGTATTTTAACATGCCTTGAGACTACTAATTTTGATTCTCATTAGGATTTTGAAAGCGCAATGATGATGTGTATTTTTTCTATAGAACTGCCCAAAATTGTGATGTTCTTATTGGTGTATTCTTCTTGTAAAATTTTCACAGAAAATTGCATAAGAAGGATGAAGAGTAAATCGTAGTTCAGTAAGTACTCGTCTTGCGTGACTAATTTGTTCCGAAAGTTTTCACATAAGTCGAAAAATCGCGTAGGTCGAATAAAACTTGAAATACAGCAATTTTTTAAATAACATGTGTTAGTTTCAGAAGATATTTAAAATAAAATGAACATTCATACAAACATACAAAACGTAAAAGAATTTCTTATTTATTCAGGTACAAACTATAATTCTTATTAAATTACTGGTCTAGTAGTGTTTGCCTTCTACCTTTTTTCTTTTCAGTATAGCATACAATAATATCATTCACTGCTTTCGACACTTTCGCAAATCGCTTGAAATTGAGGTCTCAATTGAACCCCTAAGTCAATCAACACAATCTCGATAATAATTTTTTAGCGTACTTCTTGGTTTCAATTTGGTTGTGCTGTCTTGCTGTTTTTTCTAAAAAAGAGTCTTCATTTTTCATGTTTTCAAATTCCATCAAAACTACAGTGATCCCCCAATTACACGAATTCCAAAAATATTCGCGGCTGTTTCATCCAATTTGCACTGAAGTATTCCATTGTCGTTGTTGATTTCCGTTTAACAACTACGGTCAATTAAATTCAACGAAATCCTATTCTATTAGATTTCAACTTCATCCATACGCTACTCATGAAAGATATTGGAATTTCACTTCAGACGTCACCAAGATTTATAAATTTCCTACTTTTTCCAGAATTATGCTTAATTGCATTTCGTAGGAAATACATCTATGTATAACACATCTCTCACACATTAATTTATTTATTTTAAAATGCACCGCGGAACAAAACACAGCTTCATTAAAAAAACTTTTTAATTTTTTCAAATCGCCTAAGTACAAATTCACGTAACTCGAATTCGCGTAATTCTAGGACTTATTGTACTGACGTAATTTTTTTACTGTTCTTTTCGAAAATCTAAATTACATTATAAACTAATAATAATGTACACTATATAATTGATTTTTCAGAATCATGTAGATACACACACAGAAAACCGTGAAAAAAACCATGAATGCAAAATTTGTGGTAAGAAGTTTGTGTCCACCAGCTATTTGACATCTCATATGTTTAGACACAAAGATAGGCGTTTCGTTTGTGACACATGTAGATTTCCATTTTTCACTAAGGCAGATTTATCAAGACACATGCTTATTCATAACGGTATTAAACCGTTCATCTGCGAAATATGCAATAAGTCATATTCAACAAAATCATTTTTGATCGAACACGGACGCATTCACTCGGGAGAGAGACCTTTCAATTGTGATTTTTGTTCAATGAATTTCATATCAAAAAGGCGATTGATTGATCATCGCAGGACTCATACGGGCGAAAAACCACATAAATGTGATAAATGCAATCAGGCTTTTATCCAAAGAGGATCGCTCACAAGACATTTAAAAGTTCACGAAAAATGACAGAATGTAGAAGGGGCTGGAGTTTCTTCAGTTCCTTCAGGTTGTGGTGCCATAAATCAATTCATTTTGCCCTCTTCAACAAAAATGTTTGAATGCAACGTTGCTAATGTTTGCAGTACATATGAGAGTCTTTGATGTAATTATTTTTACAACCAAAATTTGTGGAATAATTAAAAACGAAACCAGATATAATATTTAATTTGGTTGAATTGAATAAATGTAATAAGAGAAATGTGTGTATTTGTATGATATTGCTATACTGTAAAAGATACTTTGGACACTGGGAACACATTCCAAATAAGTGCTGTATGGAAAGGCACTTGGTTTGGCCAGGCATCAGACATCATCCACAATGGATGCCAAAATATTATCCACGCCTGTAGCAGAGTGGTGAATATTTATAGCTTCAGTAGCGGTATTCAATGGTTCGAATCCTAGTATGATCAGACTGTAATGTCTAAATTGTCTCCGACTCATCTGACCTGTAAACCAGGGTGTAGCTAGAGCTACTAGCCTACCACTAGTCCTGTCCTATCCCTACCCTTCTTCTACAAAAGAAAGGTTGAACAACTTCTACTTATATTTAAAAAATACAATATTCCTTCAGGACCGGTTTCGCTCATGACAAGCATTATCAACTGATCTTTTTAAATAAAAGTAGAAGTAGTACGAAGGAATATTGTGTTTTTTTTTATAATGCCTTTCAACCAAGTATTGACAGTGAACACTCTAAAAAATACTTCTACCAAGATAATCTTCAACTTGAGAACCTTACATGGATAAAAAAATAATATTTGCATATGTATATGGGAATGTTTAGATTTAGTTAATATTTGTTCTGGTCATTTTATAAATATATTGTCATATATCACCAAATCTTTTATACCTTAGTCATAATCTACCTATTGTATTTGTACATACGAAAATATATTTTCATGCAATATTGTGTAATTGTTATTGACATTATTCCTTCATCGCTGATGTCCATGTAAGGCACGGGTTCCCAACCTATATGTCGCAAACCCCAAGGGGGTTGCCAACTTTTTTCGATTTTGGATTTGAACAACAAAACTAAACTCAACTAAAGTTACCTTATTGAAAAGAAAATGCCTTTTTCAATTGCATTGGGGCCGCGGGTCACATGGCTTTTATAAAAAGGGGTCACCACCCGAAAAAGGTTGGGAACCTATGAAGTAAGGCATAAGAGTGGCAGCAGTCTTTAGATTAAAACCCATTTTCTATAAAAATACAAGACATTTTACTTTACTGATCATTTATAATGTTACCCTTGGAGCGAGTTTTTTTACATAACATTGGGATTTTTCGAAAATTTTGATTATTTATACTATAATAAAGACATTCTTTTTGGTTATTCGTTCGGGGAAGAATATTACTTATTATGTAACCACTTACCTGCCAGCGTGAAATATTCGATCTAGTCCTCGCCAGCGGTTTTAGAACCATTGAAAATTGTAAAAAAACTGATTTGGCTCACACAATTTAACACATATTTATTTTTAGTTAATACTAGCCGGTACCCGGTTCCTTTGTGTTTATTGAAGTGCATGCTTTCTTTTCCTGTCTGTTTGACGTTTGCTGCCGATTGTCTATGATACAACACACGCGCCACCTACTGTAATTTAATTGTACTATAACCTTCGCGCAAGTGCAAGCATACATTGTCAAAATGAACTGTATGGCAGACATACAAACATTGTTTTTTATATATAAGATTTACAAACTTCCCGGAAGTGCAAGCAAAAAGTTTGTAAAAGTTTTATTGCAATCGGGTGAGCGGTGTGGCAACGCATAAAGTACGAACAAACAAACATTCATTTCACTCTGATCATGATTGTGACTTTTATTTCATACTGACACTTCCCGCTCTCCTAAAGTAGAATTTGAGGGAGGGAAAAAAAAATCTCTCGCCTCCTGACGTGAACAGGTGGTCTCAAAAAGGTATGCAAATCTCTATCGGACTTTAGGGAAACATAAATCTACAAAAAGTACCAATGAAATAAAACTTCTCAATCAAGGTCAAGTTTTTAAATGTAAACATTTATTCTGGTCTACCTACATGTCATTACAAGTATGGTAGGTATACAAAAATATTTAAAACAATTAAAGTTACAAACACAAAGGAATTGAAAAATTATAAAGTCCCTCTGCGATAATGAAGGTACCTATTACTTCACTCCAAGTGTTATATTATACTTCATTCAAAATTGAAGTGTAATCGATAACAGATAATCTTTAAGAAAACAATTTTTGTGCAATAATAATCATAGACAATCTAAAAACAAATTCAATATTTCAATAGTATGAGTTTAAAACGAGAATTTATATATATAATGATTTCTGATTCAGTATTTCAACAGTAGGTGATCAAAGAAAATTTCTTATATATATTGTTTCTTACTTCTCTATTATTAATAGTAAATAATTAAATGAAAGTTGTTTATGTAAGAATGAATACAAAGATAATGATTTATATTTATTAATTCTAATAGTCGTTAGTTAGTTCAAGTAAGTGAAAAGAGTACAATCACACATGTAAATCATACGATTTGACATATCTAAAATCGAAACAATCAAACATCAAATTTGAATTGTCAAATCAAAACAAATCGGTGTAAAAATTCAAACGGTGGCCATTTTCGTTTTGGAATACTCGGCAGTTTGAATGGTAAAAAAACATTGAAATCTACGAATATTTTATTTTTTCGACACTAAGTTAATTTTAATATGCATATAGCCTCCCCGGAAGTGCCAGCTTAAAGGTTGTCAAAGTTTTATCGCAATCGGACCTGTGGCATTCGAATCCATAAATGCCAAATTTTTTGCAAACATACAAAAATTCATTTTTATATGTACAGTGGAACCCCGATCTACCGTTCTCGCATTGTTCGTTTTCCCGCATGGATCGTTTATTTTTCATAGTCCCGGCCAAACACCCATAAGAACAATGTAAAATAATCCCGCATTAATCGTTCCTCGATTTACCGTTTTCCTCGCTCTATCGTCTAAATATTTTGGTCCCGTCACAAATATTACCCCGATTGACCGTTTTCGTTGAACATTTCTCATAAATAGTCCCGCCTCTTATTTTGTTTCGCGTTTTTTTAGTGGAACCTCGATTTACCGTTCTCGCTATTGATTGACCGTTTTTGTAGAATATTTTTTTGCACTCATAAACAGTCTTACATCGCAACTCAAAAGTCAAAACTGGAATACCTAAATGAAGAAAACTAAAACTCTAACTGAGAAACTGAAAACAATTCAAGACATTGGAAAAAAATCCGTAGAAAAACGAGTCGACATAGCAAAAAAGAGTCGACTTAGAAATGTACACGATTTTGAAGGTTTTTTGTTAAAATGAAGTGCCATACTGCAAATAGACTACTTAGTTTGTATTAAACAATTTTAAAATAAATTTATTCATTCTTTAATAAAAATAATGAAATAAGTCAATAGGTCTTTTGAAAATTAAACATTGTTTTGGTATTATTTGAAGATTTCCCGCATTATTCGTTCATTTATTACGGTCCCTTGAAAAACGTAGAATCGAGGTTCCACTGTATATATAAGATAAGATATAAGATTATATAAACTGAACGAAAACTCGTCATTAACTATCGATTGTTTGTTCAGGGTTGTCATTATGCATATAAATATATTTTATTATTATATTTTGAAAATTATATATTGATTCATAAATTTTAGTTTCAGTTTTTTTACAAGACAATGTGAAAAATACCTCCATGTAGGTAGGCCTTGCAACATCTGTTGAATTTATTAAAAAATATAATGGATAAACTAATGATTTCGATGTTTTCGGCCAGGGCTGTGGAGTCGTGTAAAAAAAAGACGACTCCAACTGACTCCGAAGAAATTTTTCAATAATTTCATTTTGACGCATACATATGTATACCATCAGATCATCTTTAGTCAGCGAAGCATGCAATGTCAACACTTTGGACCAATGTTCCCGCTAAGGTGTGCGCACGCACATCTCCCAAAATGTGCCCGCACAAGGCTGCACATAGAAATATTGTAAAAATAAGTTTGTTTTATCAAATTTTTATATTTGCGCACATTTTTTATTTTGCTGAAAATTCACTACTCACAGAAGTTGATGGCCCGCACACACAAAAGAAAAATTAGAGGGAACGTTGCTTTGGACTATTTTTTTTGAATGTTAGAATACTACCTTTTATTGAAATAATGTCAAGATATCCTGATGAAAATGTACATCTGCATCAATGGTTCACTACCACTGTAATGGGTCGTATTTATAAAACTGATGAGTGCATCGACACATATCGACTTTTAGAAAGGAAAAAGGATGTAACCCACACATAAATTTCACAGGAGGCATTATTGACATGATTTTGGGTCAGTTAAATTATGAAATATACACAACCTTGAAGTGTAGGAAGGCTGATTTTGTATTGACTTTACCTAATATTAAATTAATATATTTTTTAAGAAAAACTTTTAACAGCTTAATGACCCCATGTTTTTTTATAGAATTTCAACTGGCAGCTGAGCAATTTTGCGAAATATTCTCAAAAAATTGTTATTTTACTAAACTATTTGTAAACCAATTGGGATATCTTTACCTAATTTAATTTTATAGCTTCCAGATACTTTTTAATAGAATGGAATGTATGATATAGGACGCATATATGCGTCAGCCGGCCAGCAACCATTGGTTTTCAAAGACTTAAATACGCGTCCAGCTGTCAAGCCTTTTTTACTGATGCAATTTTCAGCTTACATCCTTTTGATAGAATGTGTATCAAGTTGTATACATTCTGATCATTGAAAAAAGATGTTTTGAAAAAACTGTGGGTTATGTCGTTTTTCCTTTACAATGTTGAATGTAACCCATTATGCGTGTTAGTTTTTTTTTTTTTTTTTTACCATGTCCGCTCTTAATGTGGAGCATATGGACTCCTAATGGAGTTTATCTCAACAGAAGTGTTTCTACGAGAACTGCTTGTTACTCAGTTGCTCAACCTCTCTTTTTCCAAAGAGAGTAGGGAATAGAAGGAAAGGGCTAGGACAGGACTAGTGGTTAGCTAATCGCTCTCGATACACCCCATTCATATGATAGGATGGTGGGAGGGAGGAATTCAAGACATCACATACATCCATGCCTTTGAACAGAAATTCATAAATCGATTGAAAAATCAATTTATAAAACTGCCCGTATTTGGATTCGAACCCGTGACCTCCGTAGCGGTAGCCAACGACGTTGACCACTCGACCACACAGGCGGCGAATTTTTTTAGAATATTGCCCCATAAATATTTTCATCAACCATAAAAGGGAAGTTTTTTTAAATGACTGGCATCTGTTAAAATATATTTTTTACCATTACTTCATAGTCAGTCTTTGCGTAACCACATGAGTTTTGCCCGAGTGTGTCTCAGACGCGGATTTGCTTCGCACACTGACAAGCCCGGGCATTTTATTTTCGACTTGCCAGGAATGTTTAACACGAATCCCGTTAGGGCAGATAACATTGTAACTGTTAATTTATTTCGAAAAAAAAAAAAGTATTTTATTTTAATGAAATGTTAAAAAAGGCGACAATTTTTAGACACTTCCCACCATAAAATAGACTGGTAAGTGGTTAAACATCTCTTGACAAATATTCGAAGCTAATATTGAACTTCAAATTTATTTTTGGTCGCAGTCATATGTGTAAAAAGATGCTAATGCTAGGTATGCGGTGAGTAGCGCTTGGATAATGGAGGACGCCAATGCTACATACTCGGTGAGTAAGGTGTGAACATTGCATATAAATTAATTAATTATAATTACTTTAGTACACAGCTTTTTTAAAAAGAAAGGTACCGAAACTCACTTCTTGTCAAGCCTTTTTCTTCTAATCCATGTCCATTTCCAATGTGGAGCATATGGCTTCTTAACAGAGGTAAATCAATTAAGTGGCATACCAAGAGGGGTGGGGTAGGGGCGTACCAGACCGCCCTGAGTGGCATTTTCAAAAATAAATACAATATTTTTCAAGAAATTATATTTATACATGTAAAAAGATTAAGCCACCTGTGGTAGACTCCTAGTTCAAAGTTAAAAAATAGTATAAGTGATTCAAAACAAAAATACAAATATTGGGGGAAAAAATTCAAGAACCCCTTCAACAGTCTCGATAGAAGGTTTTTGTATGACACTATTATGTATCAATATAAAAAAATTAAAACTATACAAGAAACCGAACAGAATCATTTCCCCACATCAATCTTGCTATATTTTGTGGTTTGAAAGAAGTGCCTATGCACCGAGTATAAAAATTTTAAATTATTTCTCATGTCATGGGGTAAACTTTTCTTTACTAGATATTAGTCAATTAAATATAGTAAGCCTCAGAAATCTATGTTTGTCGAGATGCTTCTAGGCCTACGGGGGTGAGCAAATAATTAAAAATGTTGGTGTAAATAATAATGAAAGACAAATTTGTTAAACAGTCAATTTATTCACGCTATGTCAAAAATTTAAACATGAAATGAATAAAATGAGCATTTATTATAATAAAAGTATATTAATTAATTCACTTCTTGGCTGTTGTAACTGAAGCTTCATCTTCCCTAGCATAAGACTGAAGTAATTCGTCTTTCTTGGTAGCGATTCTCTCATCTCGTCGCTTGCGAGCTTCACGAACGCGGTTTCTGCGGGCTTCTGCCTGATCGCTCAACATTTTGGAACGAGTCTTCTCAGCCTTCTTCTTATGAATGTATTCCATCAGGACACGCTTGTTCTTGAACACGTTACCCTTTGATTTCATGTACAGAGTGTGGTACAAGTGACGATCAATTTTCTTGCCCTCACGATACTTCTTCAGCAGTCTACGTAACACTTGCATTCTTTGAACCCATAATAACTGGAAAAAGATATTTTTTATTATTTTCAGATGCTTAATAGTTTTTACAAAGATTTGGGCGTTATTGGGACAGCAGTTGAATAAGAAAACTGATAAAATTATTGCACAATCTTCACAATAATAGTGTACTTAAGAGGTTAGTTTTTATGAATATCATAGGACCTAATTTTTAAACATAATCACTGCATATATATAGGTGGATAGTAAAGTAAATAGAATTTACAGGAAACATTTTTTAATTGTCTAACAGAAAAGTGCAAATCCCACACAAGCTATGATGAGCATTAAAAACCGGTCCGTTCACAGTAAAAAAAAATATATACATTTTTTCATTGTCGATAGAATTTTTTTCATGGGATGAAATCAGTTAAATATGCTTTCTCCTCAAAAATTAACTATGCTTCACTAAAAACAATGAAATTTGTCGGAAAGGTTCATTTCGGATACATTAACCTTTCAAGAAATAAGTAAACTTTTACTAAATTTGGTTTTGTAAATTAAGCCGGGTTCTTTGCAGCAATGGTTGGCATGGTGGGATTTCGTACGAACCGCATTTTAATGATTGATTTCTGTTTGAAGGCGTGGGTGTTTGTGATGTCTACCACCGTCTGATCATTTAATAACTAGACATAGCAAAAGTGTAATTACACATTGGGAACGGACATGGATAAAAAAAAGAATGGTTTATTCATACTTTGAATTGTTACTGCACAAAAATAAGTAAGATATACTTTATAAAATGATTACTATTCACTAGAAGCAGATATTACATTGAATTTGGGAGTTGATTTTTTACTCATCTGTATGCATATGACACTTCACTGACGTTGATTTCACAATGTGAATTAACCCGAAATGGAATTAAGCACTCATTATATAATTACCAATTTATTTACAAATAATTCTTTTGTATATTTGCAATTAATAAAAAAAATAGTGAGTGCCAAAAATCACAATTCAATTTTTAAAAAACCCATGAGATTGATATTAGATAACATTAACACACATATGCGGTGATACACATTAAAAGGTTAAAAATCCAATGTTGAAATCAAAGAAACCAATAGTTCATTTTAATTATGAGATATTTATATGAACTTATGTCACCATATTTCAAATTTGTTCTATGGTTTTTAATGGAACTTCTGTCTGACAAGTAATTTTAACTTCTTTATACTGACAATAGATTCGTATATCGCTTAAATTATCAGCTTTTCCGATTCCCATGTGTGATAATTTGATTTCATTCAGAGCTGGATTGTTGTTAGCAGCATTTAGCTTCATGTAGAAAAAGAATAAAGCATGTTTATCTAAAATCATTTCCCATGTTCTTGGCAATCGTTGAAATAGTATGTTGAGTACTCACCTTAACAGGCATACGGGAGTTGGCTGTACCCTTTCTTTTACCCATGCCGCAATGACGTCCTTTGCTCCGTGCGACCTTATTTTTGCGCACACGAGCTCGGGAGTGAATGGCGACGGGCTTCTTAATAACAATACCATCCTTGATCAGTTTCCTGATATTCTGACCTGAAAATACAATGAATAAGAATTATCTAAGACTAATAATATCTAGATTCACAGATGACGCTTCTGGAAGACTGCTCAATTATCAAATTTACTTAATGACAAACTCACATAGAAGTGAAACTATTTCCAACAATTTCTAGTTTAAAAAAAAAAAGCGGCAAGTAATAGAAATTCGTGTCGACAGTTCTGTCACCAAGAACTGCTTTAAAAATGAAAATCTATGTTAGGTGTAGAAATAGCTTGTGGAAGATAATCTGTATTGAGCTTCATAGATTAATCGGCACAAGATGTGAAAAACATTAGTGTGCATGCTTTTTAAATAATTTGTAGTAGAATTAACAATTTGGTAAATTTGACGACAGGAATACTAGTAACCTAAGTAACACGCCGAGATGTCAGTTCAAACCAGCACAAATTGGAAATGTCCACATTCTGTAAAATAAGGAGACCACTATACTCACGGGAATTGGTGTTCGATATTTCGTTGATTTCATTAGGGTCCAACCAAACTTTCTTTTTACCGCAGCGCATAACAGAGGCTGCTAGCCTCTTCTGCACCTTGAGAGAACTGGAATGACAAAAAGTATTAATAAACGCCGAAAACGACAAGTAACAAAGAAACACTATACCGTGTAATAATGAAAGCTACGGTTAACACTGATATAGAATATTTCTTGACATACACATGTGGTCAGCGCCATGTTTGTACTTGATAAACTTCAACACTGAACATAACCTGTACACATGAAGGATAATAGATCAAATAAGTACAGATATCCAACGATTAATGACGCGCGTCAATAAAACTACCATTTCGAGTTACATTAAGTCAATATTCACATTCCAAAACAGAGTTTTCAGTATTTAACTGAAGACCGCTCACCTCATGCTGCCGCCGTTGTTCTCAACGTGTCTGAAAAGACTTCAAAATGGCCGCGGCGGAAATAAACTATAGATAGTTGTACAAATATTGTATTTATGGTTTATTTTTTATAAAAGGGTACCGAGCTTGGAAAAATCTTTACCTATTAACATTTTTTATTTAAAAAAAAAAAAACTAAATTATAAGTAAATCGCATGAAATAAGCATTTTGTTTTGAAATACTGCTGTTTACGCTTTGATTTTAACAATAATATTTATATGTTTAATTATAACCATTATATTATAATACTAGATTATTGAATGAAATTGTCCGCAGTATTAAAATTAGTATTTAATAACTGGGGTATTACTGATCAGATGTAAAAGAAAAACAAATATACATTTGATTTTAATTTTTATTAATTACTTTACAACAGATTATTTTTCATTTTTCGATTTTTTTGATTGATTGATATCTATACATCAAATTCTGGGGCTGGTGGAGCTGAGCTCCAATTTCCCTTTCATCTGGTGTATTTTGATGTAGCTTTTCCCGCGTAGCTTGCTGGATTTACCTTGGCGTAGGCGAGTGCGTGGTCTTTGGTTATATACCAAATGTCTACGCGAGCCAAAAAATCAAAAAAATTACTGATCTGCTAATTAATACTATCAGCTTTTCTTTAAAGTAATAATATTTTTCAAAATAGATGCGCTTTTATTTGTCCGAAAATAAATTTATAAAAATGTGTAATTAGTTCTAAATATAAGAATTTGTTTCTTTGAGATAACAACGTTATTTGATAATGTTTAACTATCTTATGAAGTAATAATATAAAATATTTATCCACTATTTACACATTTACATTTTAAATTCACCTAAATTTAATATTCATTTAAAATTATGATATAATATTTATAACATATTAAATCATGTTAAATGAATACTGGGTAGAGTAGAAGCTTTTTATTTTATTTTATTTATGTAAAAAACATTTAGTTTCACTTAAATGTAATAAATATAATTAATATTTTATAAAATAAGTTCGGTGTTTTTATTTAGTGCTGCTGTTGCGTTCGGTTGAAATCTAGTAGCCCGTCACGCAAGCGTTTCGTAAACAAATTATGACGTATGCCTGACAGTTCTGGTGGGGATTTGTTTGAAGTGGTTGCTTTCATTACACTGGTTTTATTGGTTTTATTATTAAAATCAAAACCAGTCAAGTAGATTGTGCTCCGTTGAATGCCACATAGTTCTGTAGAAGCAATATTGGTAATTTTTTTGTTGTCTCACTAGTTTTTTCTTGCTCACAGTTTGTAACACCAGTGGGAAGACTACTTTAATTTGTCAGATACATGTCAGGATTTTAAAAAATATGAATCCGTTTTGGTGTTCAAAGTTCATGGCTTTTGCAAATTTTAAAAAATATACGGCCATAACAGAGCAAAGACAATATTCGCTTCATACACACCTAAACGGATATTATGTTACTTAATTGTATATATTATTTTTTTTGCTGACCCTTACGGTTTCAAAGAGAGAGACTTGTGCAAAAAATTGACTAATATTAAACTTTATTTTTTTCGTATTATAGAAAGAGTTATTTCATCTCATCTTAACAGCTTCATTCGGCCAACAATAATGTCAGCCACCCAGTGTAATCCCGATTTACAAAGAGAGAGGGATAAATGTACATTTAACCCTAAAGAATTAACTCATTTGTTGGATGGTGGTGAAAAGAAAACTCAAGAGCGAAGGAAAACAGGCAATTAATTTATATTTCCCATATTGAATTGATAATTAATGTGTGTAGTGTAGATTCTTGTGTAGTGAGAACTATTCAACAATTTAAAATTACCCAAGTAATTAAAAATAGATAAATTGTACAAAACTGTTGACATCGATAACTTAACTAAATATTGAGAATAATTTTTAGTGTCTTTTTTTAGAGATATTGTTTCTTAAGGATTCAGATATAGCGGAGGATTCAGTTCCACCGGAATATTTAAGTCACAAAGAAAAGTATGAAGAAGCTGTGCGAAAAGCGTGCTTGGTTTTTAAGAAAATTCAAGTTTGTCAAGAAGGAAGTGATGGCGGAGGCATGCAACAGTTCAGGTATTATATTATATGTTACATATATACAAGTTACCGCAGTTTTACTTGCATTTTAGCCATTAAATATCAATAACAATAAAGAGTCCAGTGCGATGGAAGCCAAAAGAAAACAAATTTCATACATTTTTACATGAACAACTAGATTATGATATTATTTTAGTACCAGATAGCCTTCAGCTGTAAATACTCCCATAATATGGGACTGTGAATTTTGCACAATGGCCTAAATACACAATCATGACAGGACAAAAATTAAAACTAAAGCTTGCAGAATAAACAACATTAGTATAGAAAATTATTTTTATAAAATTATAAATATAACCAGTTGTTTGATATAAGAAAAACTTTCATAAGTTTTTTTGAATAAACAATATGAGATGTTCTTGTGTGGGTAAATGACCCCAGTTCATATTTATAAATGTAACGAATGAGGTTGTTTCCATAATTTGTTTACTCCATGCCACATAATAAATATTTCTCTTTAACCCATTACCGTCCTCCATACACGCTTGTGTACACCTATCCGTGATTTGGTGTATTCTTTATATGATTATTATGAAAGCAATTGTTTATTTTGAAACTATATGGTAGTAATGAACTGTAAAAAAATAAAATTTGGCAAACGTCATTGGTTTATCATCGTAATATGGATTTGAAACAAGATACCTACCTAAATAGGTAAGATATTTTTATTGTTTTTTCTTATCAATGTACGCTGGAAAGACAACAATGTAGTCACTATAGGAATCAACTTTGACACTAGAGAAAAAAGATGGTACAAGCTTCTACAGGAAAAGGTGGAATTATATGTCTCAAAACTAATAATATACTACAACAAAGGAATGGGTGGCCTCAACCAAAATGGATCAGTCCATTAATGTTGACCGGGTGCCACAAGAGGAAAATAAATGGTGGTGGGTAATATTTACCTATCTACTGGATATGACTTTATTATCTAATGCTTGGCGACTGCATGTTTTACTCAGCAACACTGGACAGACGACATACATGCATTGGTCGAGGATACATACAACAGACAAAAATAAAAAATTGTTCATCGTCATCAAAAATACTTGGATTGGAGCGGAAAATAACGGTCACAACCCCGAGCGCATCGAAAAACCTTTGCGTTGTGTTATTAGCCACAACAGAGGTCGCTGGCGTTGCGAACTTTGCCAGAAAGTGTTGTGTAGAGCGACCACGCTTTGGAAAAATATCACTCTTAAGCCACCCATTCTACACAGCCTTGTACACCCCTTTATTTTCTAAATTTTATGTTTTTATTTAAATTTTTCTTTTCAAATATTTTTCTTTGCTCAATAATCCATCACGCCACTATTGACAAATCCATATAAATTTTAGGAAATACCAACCTTCAAATAATACTTGTCAAAATTTCATAACAATCTGACATTTAGTTCACAAGTTACAGTGGTTTTAGCGACCCTACTTTTGTGGATACAAAACTATAGAAAAATATGAATTTCGTATGTTGATAAAGCATTGCTTTTTAGTGTGAAAAAATACCGTTCCAACAAAGCAATGGCTTGACCAGTGTCATTCGGACTCTGCTTCATCAAGACAAAGGGTAGAGAAGTGGTTTTGCTGATTTTAAGCGTGGCCGTACAAATACCGATGAAATTTGGCCGTTGGTCCAGAAAACGTCAGTTGACAATGCTCCTGACCTTTTAAATAAAGTGGAATAAAGTACAAAGGAATATTGTGTTTTTGTTAATATGTGTATTAATTAAAAAAATTACTGTATCAAGCAAAACTAGAAAAAATGCTGATAACAACATTTATAAAAACAGTGGAACCTTGATTTCTTTAAACTTCTAGATTTATTTTCAGTCTCTAAGCTAAAGTCCTGACTTTCTTCATAGTATGCTTTTAAGTTCCAAGACAGAATAATTTATATTGAGAAATCTGAGCCAAAAATGAAGCTGGCAACAACGCAGGACAACGCTTCCAGACTTTCATTCTCGGTCTTTTTTACAGTGGTCGAATAAACAGTACATACAGGAAAACAACGAATGCGAGAATGGTGGATCTGAGTTCTACCAAAAAAAAAGGATTTCCGGTTGCAATTATATTTTTCTATGGTTTATATGCTTTGGATAGCCAATCTATAATGAGAATGCAAAATAAGGGACTGTTTTTTAATTAATTGTGGTTTTTAGTTAAGGTGTTGGGCAATTAGGGAAAATCAATTAACTTGACATATTTGAAAGCTGCCTGAAAAAGAGGTGTAACAATCAGTGTGCTCTTAATGATAAGTTTTTTTAAACATATATTCTGCTTTGAAACGAGTTAAAAAAACAGGAGAAAAATCAAAACTTTTCGAAACACAGCTTAAAACATAAGTAATATTGTTGATCTTTACACATATGTATCTCGTAGGGATGTCCTCGGAGGAATGCTCGGCTCAGCTATTTTGAAAGACGGATCTCCGGTCACTCTCCATTATGTCATGTTTATTCCTGCCATCATGGGTCAAGGCACAGTTGCTCAGCAAGCCGAGTGGATTTCTAAGGCTTGGAACTGCAGCATCATCGGGACATATGCCCAAGTACATATTAAACATAATATTATTTTACATTTGTATGCTGATCAATCTGTATTTTTCCAGTTCATTTTTTTACATTTAAATATCTAAGAAATATAACACAAATAATATTGCATATATTTTAATAATAATAGTTGCTTAACAATCAATCATTTTTTATAAATATTATTATCCTTCTACTTTTGATATGAATTATATTTTTAATTAATTTTGCTGTTACATAAATATTGTTTATCTCTCATGGAACAAATAATAAAATGTATTTGTACTGAATGTTAGATTATTAACAAGTCATCTGATGAGATAATTTGTGATTGTTGATAATTAATGCATGGAATTTGATTAATAACTTGTGATTTCTGTTCTCAATATTTCTTAATCATGTTGCTCATATGTCTATATTTGTAATCTCAATTGAACAAATAATATCTTACCATATCAACAGTAACTGAAATATATCACACAATGTTGATCTGTGGTGACTAAATTCAACTAACATTTTAATAGGGTAAAAATGGCAAAGTATAGAATTTTTAAGATTTAATCGATTTTTGAATATTTCAAATGTGAACTGCAGGAAACGAAAATGTAAAAAACGAGATATAAATGTACTTAAATTAAACAGGATTGCACTCAAATGGCGGGTAAATATGAAATCAGGGCATATAAAATCAGGGTTTTACTGTAAAATTATAATCAGACATTGTGTGTTATTATTTAAGTAACTTTATTATGGTATTTTTATGAAACAGTAGATAAATGCAATATTCCTCACAAAGGATTTTTTTATTAGATGAGAACTGTTATCTTTAAATACATATTTCATAATTTTTTTTTCAGACTGAACTTGGCCATGGCACATTTATTCGTGGTCTTGAGACAACAGCAGAATATGACGCCAACACAAAAGAATTCATATTAAACAGTCCAACTCTTACGTCGTATAAATGGTGGCCTGGCGGATGTATGTTTAACATTTTTTTATTGGAAAAATCTTAATTTATATTACCTACTACCGATTTCAAAAAATTTTTGCTCTCTTATTTATCTATTTATAGTAGGACATACTGCAAACTACGCAGTGGTCGTGGCCCAACTTTACACGCACGGAGTTTGTTATGGAATACATCCTTTCATCGTTCAGTTGAGAGACGAAGAGACTCACATGCCACTACCCGGAATAAAAATCGGAGAGATAGGAACAAAGCTCGGTATGAACGGCACCAACAACGGATTTTTGGGATTCAAAAATGTTAGAATACCTAGGGAACAGATGCTCATGAAAAATGCGCAAGTTCTTGAGGTACAGTCTATTTTTACCTAGTATATATATTATTGAGTCTTGCCATTGTTCATCTTATCGATATATATGACAAATATGCTTACTTTGGCTTATGCTGTTATACTTATTACTTGATTATTTTACGGAGCGAGTGCAGCTTTTCACTTCAGTGAATGTTTATTGGTACTTCTGTATCTATTTTTTTTTTGCCATGTCCACTCCCAATGTAAAGTACATATACTCTCAATGGAGTTTATCTTGAAATTTTTTTACAAATCAATCTACAAATCAAATAAAGAGCATGTAAAAATGAACTGAATCACTAAAAAAAATTATATGCTCGTAGATCAGTGGTGAGCAAGCTTTTAGAAAGAAGGGCCAGTTTATCCATTCTCTAATTTTATAAGTGTGTCTAAAAACAATGATATATAGACGATATATAGATAATGATATATAGATATACAGTCTGCGTAAGAATGTTTAGCGCACCTTGCGAAAATTCAGTTTTATATTTTAAAATGTCCTTAAAGAATACAAATGAATTATATCCTTTAAAAATATCATTACAAATATGTCTAAGCATGTATTCACATCTCAAATATAAATGGTTTTACCTTTAATACAATTTTTAACAGCTAAAAATGAGCTGATAGTAAAATTAACACATTGTATTCATTAAATATTTTTTAATTAAAAAATGCGATTATTTTTTTATCAATTGTTAATTATTGATAACTTTAATCATTCAGGAAATCTTAAAATGCATTAAAAAAAAATCCATGTTTTCTTTAAAGATTTTTATTCTAATAAATATCAAATTTCCCACTCTTATCTTTCATTAAGGCTGAAAACTCCTCTAATGTTGCTAAAACTTCTCCAAAAATGAAAAAAATGTATTTTTGGGAATTTATTGTTCTCTCTAAAATAACAGTTTTGCCAACCCCTTCTCTGGTGATGGCACCATCACCAGAGGATGTCTAGTAGTAGTTTCAAGCCCTATATCAAGAGTTTCAGCTGCTAAATGAGTCGTCAGGATCAATATACAACATTTCTTTTTCTTCTTCTTTGGCCATGTTCGCTCCCTATGTGGAGCATATGGCCGCCACGCAGCACCTCCATGTTTCCCTGTCTCCCACCAATTGCTTTGCTTCCTCCCATGACATGCCAGCATCCCTCAGTTCCGCCGAGTACATCCTATGGATAGTACCCGACGGTCGAAAGAAAAGGCAGGCAGGATTGAGGCTTTCCGGAGGCATCCACAGCTCGTGACTCAGCCAGTTCCAACGTCTCTCCATAACCACTGATGTGGCGGGACGCTGTCTTGTACTCTCCCTTATCTCTGAATTCCTTACAAAATCAAACCACTTCCGACTTATCTTATCCGACGCAAGTATCTGTTCTCGAAGCTCAGTATACGGTTTTTCTGAGTCTTCGTCAGGTGCCATCGATATTAGACTGAGTCTAACGTACTAATGATAAATTTCTAATAATATTTTTGCAGCGAGAGTATTACAGATTTGTTTTATTTTTCTGTAGGACGGAACGTATGTGAAATCTCCTAGCTCAAAACTTACTTATGGAACAATGATGTTTGTGCGTGTAGTGCTCGTTCAAGATATGGTGAATTATCTTTCTAAAGCTGTCACAATTGCAACTAGGTATTCTGCAGTCAGGCGACAGTCACAACCTAAACCAGAGTGAGTCAATTGTTCAATTATTTTGAACATGTATTTGTTCCTATTCTTCTTCTTCTGGAATAGGTTAAAACAAAAAGTCTTACTAATATGATGTTACTTTTTCTTTTAGCGAACCCGAACCTCAGATTTTAGATTATGTGACTCAGCAGTATAAAATCTTTCCAAATATTGCGGCATGTTACGCTTACAAATTGATGGCAAATTGGTTATGGGATCATTATAACAATGTCTCCTCGGAATTGGAAGCCGGAGATTTAGATAGGCTACCGGAGGTAATTCAAATTTTGGGTTGTTTCATATGATTTTTGTTTGTTTAGTAATTTTCAATGTCTTCATAATTTTGTACACATTTTTAGCTTCACGCCTTAGCGTGTTGCTTGAAAGCGGTATGCACGGCTGACGCTGCCCAAGGCATAGAGACTTGCAGGATGGCTTGTGGGGGGCACGGTTACATGCAGAGCAGTAATTTTCCTTCTATGTATGGATTGGTCACAGCTGCGTGCACATATGAAGGTGAAAATACAGTACTTCTGCTGCAAACTGCGAGGTGAGTAAGAATTATTATGCTAAAAATGAAAGCGATCAAAGTTATTATTGTTTTTAATGGAAGATAAATTTGAAATACGGTTATTAAACTAAATACCTGCATTTATAAATATCGAAAAGGTAAATCCTAGTGATATTTGATAATTGAATTTCCTTTAAATTGGTAGGTTAATATCGATTGGGTGTTTCTTCTCTAACAAGTAAATATTGTGTATTATGTGATATTATGTTTAAATGTGTATGAAAAATCACATTTAGAAATCCTGAAGTAAAAGTGTTTTTTTTCAAAATATTTTACATTATTCATAGTAGTTATATTTCCAGTTAGTTTTATGTGTTAAAAAAATGAATGGACAGTGTAATGTTGGGGTACTTGTGTACTATTATAGAATACAAATTCAATCTGAATTAATCACGAGTAATAAACTAAGGGCATAGGTCAAAAAGCAGCAACACTAGGTGTGTGAATAACCTTGCATTCAATAGTGTGCATAATTATTTCACAAAAACTAGTTTCACATTTGAATTTTTCTCTGATTTGGTTTTTCATCACAGTATTTAAATTCATGTTTTTTTACTAAACTTAAATAATTTTATTTCAAGGTTTCTTTCTCAACTATTTCGTAAAACCTGGCTACTTTTTATTAGCAACCCGATTGACTCATATTTGCAGAGAAAAATACTTCCATTTATTTTACCCTCTGTTGTAATTTATGAGTTTAATAATAATTATAGTTAAAACATGTACACTTTTTATGGTTCAGTTCTTTAGAAGATGATTTTTAAAAGAGTGGTCTAATACTAATGTTACTCAATACTTGGGGTACATATTTACAAATTAACAAATTCAATTTTGTATTAATGGATCCAAAAAGGAATACAAAATTATTCATAAATAACTTCCCTAAATATCATTGTATTTTAGAGTAGTAATGACAATTCCCGTGCATAAATAAATTTAGTTTGTTGCTTAAACAAATGAGGCTTCTTTTTCCTTTACTTTAGAATTTTGTGTCCACGGATATACCTTTCTGAACAACTGACCTTGTTGACTTATTGTGATAACTTTATAATGTATAATTTTTCTTTTCTTGTTATAGTTTCTTAAATTATTTAATATTAAAAAACATGATTTCCATTTACACATTTTTCATATTTAAGATACCTGGTAAAAGCGTGGCATCAAGCACAGAGTGGATCCGTGATGACTCCTACTGTGAAGTATTTTACAAAAGCCGTGAAAAAACAGCACCCAAGGTGGACCACCTCGCTCGATGGTATAATACAAGCTTTCCAGGTTATAGCTGCCGGGTTAGTGTTTGAAATTTAGATTTTATCTTGCTGTTGCAAGTTTTTATTTGTAATCCTGTTTAATTATTTTTCTCAACATCAAACTGTTACAGAAAAGTTTCTACTAGCGCTGAAAATATTGCCAAACGTGTGAAAAATGGAACGAGTCATGAAGATGCGTGGAATATGACTTCAGTCCAACTGGTTGGTGCTGCAGAGGTATTTTATTTTATCTGAATTTTAAGTTAAGAAGACAATTTTTGACCATAGGTTATTTTACCGTTATAAGTACAATTTATAATTATTAATAATAATTTAAAAAATATCAAAAGTAATACAGTAATAGTAATATTATAAGGTACAAAAAATATTTAAGTGTTTTGGCTCTAAAAATATTAGTTTATATATGGTTGATGGTTATTTTGACTTGCATTAACATTAACTTAGCTGTATATATTGGCTTAGCGGAGATATACAATACATCTTATCTATTCTAACATCCTAACTTTCTCCAATATCAGTTTGCACTAAATTTCAGTTAAATGGAATAAATTTTCATAACTCAATGTTTTTTTTTAAGCCATGATATGGTTGATTATTAAAAAAGGTTACGTATTTGATCTGATATGAAGATCTGTGTTCTGATTGTCTTTTTGCGTTTAATATACAATCAAATTGTGTCTTCTATTTATAGGCTCACTGCAGAAGTATGGTGATTGAAAAGTTCAGTGAACAGATGCACATAATGTCATCGAAAGTTTCAGCCTCTCTAAAGGAGATTCTATTGACTTTTGTGGATCTATACGCCGTGTACTGGGCACTCAAATGTTCTGGAGATTTGTTAAGGGTTAGTTGTATGATAATGATGATTATTGATAAAAACTTTTCTAAACATTGTGTTGTTTTGTAACTTACCGAATAAAAATCTTGTATTTATTTTAGTTCACCACAATATCTCAAAGAGGTATAGATGAGCTGCAAAGCTGGCTAGAAGAACTTCTTGCTAAAATTAGACCGAATGCTGTCGGAGTAGTAGATGGCTTTGATATCTGCGATGAGGTAAACGTTTAATCAATTTTTGTCAAAGAAGAAGAAAATTACAGTTAACATAACATACATGCACTTTCAAATGCCTGCAAGCATTTTATAAAGCAAAATAGAAGGATAATTGAATGTACGTTCGTTTAGGTTTCTTTCATCAAAAATAGAATTGTAAAGGGATTTCAACATCACAGCATTGTCAGACCTTATGTGTTTAATGGATTTGTACCAAGTAAATGAATATTCATTCAATGTTTGTTGGAACTAATATTAATTCTCTTAATTTTGTTAACATACCAAAACATTTTTTTAAAGTGTTGCACTGTTTTATTATCTTCAGTGTTTAAAATAAATGAGACTTAGAGAATATTCATATTCAATTTCATATAATATTTTTTTTCTTTTCATTTACAGATATTATCTTCAACTTTAGGTTCTTTTGACGGAAGGGTATACGAAAGGCTTATGGAAGAAGCCGAGAGGAGTCCATTGAATGCGGAGCCAGTAAACAAATCATTCCACTTGTACTTGAAGCCTTTAATGAGGTCACAGCTCTAGACAGCAATGATAAATCTCTCTTAGTGAATAAAAATGGGTTTCTAGACGGAATTGGATACTATTAAGTGAACAATATTTCTTTTGAATATTATTAATGTGGATATGTACTTTTTTATACCTGTATTAAGTTTTTTCATGCAATTAATTGCGACTTTTTTATTACTGTTATTGTTATTAAAAAAACATGATTATTGATCAATATTTAATTTTAAGTTGTTGACATTGTTTATTGCATGATTAGTGCAAAATTATTTTAAGTCCAGAAATACCCTCCCCATATAAAATAAAAAAAATATTAGGGTAGCATCAAATTAATTTACGGGTTATGTTCAGTCATTTCAGATTAACGATATCAGCTAATTGATTAAGAGTAAACCGATCCATAAGCTTGCCACGTGTTGAAACTTTACTTCAAATGGCATATTAAACACATATTGAAGTATCGAAACAGTTGTATGTCGATTTTTATGTGCAAAACATTTTTTTTTACCTTATGTTCTAAATATATAATGCTATGTAACATGTGACAATTATGGAGATTTGAAAAAGGTATTAAAATTAATGCACAATATTGATTGTAATCAACAGTATTTGTTAGTCATAATATATTAACTTTTTTAAATATTTCATTAAGATGAAAAATAATAATGTGTGGTGCCGGAACTTAAGGCTGTGCAATTGAAAATTATATTTTATACAGTTGACTTTATAAATAAAATATGAAATAGAAGTCTAGAGTTTTATTTTAGAATGTAAAGGAATTTTGAAAGTCTGTACAAAAAAATGAGAAAGTATACAGATATAAACAAATCTGCACTGAATGTTGATTGTGCTATCTTTAAAAAAATATGAATTTTTTAAATGTTTTCTTCATTAAGATTTTTTTTGCTGTTATCATTGCCAAAAATGAAGTGAATGAACCCTTCTGTATTTTTTTTTTATAATGAATTTGATTGCTTAAATAAAAATAGTTTTGCTGCATCCACAATAAATATTGACTCATTTTTAAAATAATCGGTCAGGTTTGTTCAATTCTGAATATTCAAGATATATATACGCAAATTGACTAAGCCAACAACTACGCCTGCAACCAGCTGCAATGGCGCTGTGAGATGTAGTAAGTAGGGTATCCATCAGTGGCGTACGGTGGGTCTTAATGTAGGGAAGTGATCGCCAAAAGGCATCTCACAAGCCACCAGTAGCACGCATAGGATATTATCATATTTATAAATTTGCCTATGAAATTTTATTATTGAGAAATGATAAAAGATACGTTTTCAGGGGAAGCAGATTCGTTATTTGCGACATTCAAAAACAAATTAGATGTAATATCTGCAATTAAATCAACCCAGCTCTCTGCCAATACAGTAATGAGACGTGTTGAAGTTTTTTTTTAATTAAAAAATGACTTGCAGAGATGTTGCTACAAATCACTCCAGCTTGACGAATTGATCCAATGTGATTGACTCTCATTAGCCATATTTGTAAGAATGATCTTCAGCGATTTAACTGTAATTGAGGAGCTTTTAAAAGTTATTCTACTAAAAGGCCACACTAGGGGAGTGGATATTTACTCTGTGACCAAAAAAATGATTTCTTCAGAGAATATGCCTATTAAAAAACTTGTGGGTATTACTAGCAATGGTGCTCCAGCTTTTTGTGGTGTCAACAATGGCTTCATTGCCTTATGCCAGAAAGATGAAATTTTTCCACCCTTTTTATCTTATCACCGCATTATTCACCAGCAGGCATTATGTGAAAAATACTTAAAATTCAACGAGGTAATGAAACTTGTTGTTAAAATTATTAACCAGGTGAGGGCTCATGCTTTCCAAAGACGATTTTTTAAGGCTTTGACAGAAGAGCTAAATTGCCAATATGGAGTATAAACTGTTAAGTTAAAACTGATAATTGATAACAAATTATTTATTAAACTGTTAAGTGATAATAAATTATATACTAAACTGAAAAAGTTATCGGGAGTAACTGCGCGCCTAATGAGTTTGACAACGAATACAACACTGTGAGCTAGAATGAAAGAGATCGTCCTGGGTCCTTGAAATTTCAAACAAAAACATGTCTTTGACGTGACACCTGCGCAGACGGGTCAACTGAATGGGTTCACTGGTCGAGCGGCAATCATATTGAACACCTTGAGCGATCGCGTATACGATTCACTGACCCATGCAAACGCATTTTAAATATATCACTTCATAATAGTCTTTACGGGCGAGCGGCGTACACCTTGCACACCCTGAATATACGCCCAATCCTATCCAATCCTGGACACTTTGTGATCCCGGGATTGGATGCCCCAATAGTAAGCAATACTTTTAATGGTCAATTTTGTAATGTAATGGATCAATATATAATATCTTGTGGTGACTTTTTAGCCACAAAATTTATTATTCTTACCACTGTAATTGACCTTTAGTGTGTCTTTAGTCTAAAGCAGTGTCTGCCAAATTGTGTGCCGTAAGAAGTCTCAGGTGTGCCGCAAAGGAAGAAGCCTCAAAACTGATCATTTTAAATACAGCTTATTCATTTAAACTGTCTTCGATTTTAAATAAATTTAACACCTACATATTCAAATAAATATTGGTCACGTTCGTCCGTAGTCTTCTTTTCCATCACTTGATTATCAAATGTACCAGTGGGTCATCATATCAACCATTCCTAAGGTTCGACAGTACACACCTGACATCAACAGAGGAGGAAATTTTAATAGATCTAAAAAATGCCTGTGAACAAAAAAAAAAACGGCTGTGTCCAAAGCCTCATTTTCTAAGGTAGAGTTGTCAGCAGTTTGGATATCGCTATGGAGTCAATATCTTCGATTAGCTACAACCAGTGGCGGCCGGTCAATATGGCATTCAATTAATGCATCCCTTGTATATGCAGGGGCGGTTATATTTCATGAAATAATATTCAAAAATGACATTTATATCATGCCCTCATTTAAATTGAATAAAATAAAATATTTTTTTCTAAAATATTTATTATAGATAATAAATACGCAAAGAATTTAAAATGAGTAAATGGTATAAATGTTATGTTTGAATATTATTTCATGAAATATAACCGCCCCTGTACATACAAGGGGTGCATTGATCAAATGCTACGTTGACCAGACGCTACTGGCTACAACAGCAATTAAATCTCTTTTACCTTTTGGATCGGGGTATCTTTGCGAATTTGGTTTTTCAGCACACGTGAAAATAAAATTAAAAAACAACGAAAGCGTTTACAGATGGTAGATAAGGAGTGTTTGTTTACCTAATTTAGATCAGCATTTTGACAAAAAAATCTTCCTAAAATCAATTTCATTCTTCTCATTTGTAAAATTATTGCCACCTATGGACATAATGTTGATAAAATATTTAAAAAAATGTTACCTACACCAAAAATTTATATACAGTGGAACCTCGATCAACCGTTCTCGCATAATACGTTTTCCCGGCTGGACCGTTTATTTTTTATAGTCCCGTCAAACTCCCATAAGAACAATGTTAAATAATCCCGCATTGACCGTTCCCCGATTTACCGATTTCCTCGATAAACCGTCTAAATATTTTGGTCCCGTCACAAATATTATCCTGATTGACCGTTTTTATTGCATATTTTTCCATATCTCAGCAAGTAAGTTTGACAGCCGAGTGCAGGTGTTATGTCTAGACACGTTGGAATGCACTGTACATGTTAGACGCATTGGACGCTTGTGCTATTTTTTTTGGGTTGAAATCCACCACACGCGTATTATTGTTTATGATGCAAATGTAGAATTGTTTAAAATTCATGATAATAATTATTCCTGTGCATACAAACTTTTTGGTCGCGTAGCTGGATTTGTACAAGTCAGTTGCGTTCAATATTGCCTCACATCTCGTATCATTTTTTTTTCCAAATTGAAACTAAAATGCCGCCACCCATAAAGAAAACTAAAACTCAGCTGAGAAGAAGAAGGAAAATCGCTGAAACCTCGATGTTTTAAGAATATAAAAACACTTCCCGTAAAATACCACGCCAACAAGAAGGCATGGATGAACACCGATATTTTTATGGCTTTCTTGAGGAATTTCGATTCCTCAATTAGTGCTCAGGGGCGTAAAATACTACTAATAGACAATTGTGCCGCCCATCCTCGAGATACTTCATTTCTTAAGAACATCAAGGTAGTTTATTACCCTCCAAATTGTACCAGTGCTTTACAGTGAGCTAGCTACCTGTGGCGTTGAAACAATCGAGTCATTATGTGATGCAACTAATGACAGCAGTGAAGAAGAAGATGGCGAAGACCATAATACCGAACCTATTCCGATATTTACACAAGCATTATTGGCCTTCGAAAAAATAAAATTATTTTTCTATTCCAAAGAAATCGATGAATCCGCTCTTAGAAAAGTACGCGAGTTTGAGGCGTCTTTGTTCCGATTAAAGTGCCAAACAACAAAGAAACAATCTAGCATAAAGGACAGTATGTACAAGTAACTAATAAATAAATGTTTTTTTAAGATTTTACTTGTTTATTATTATTTGAAGCTTTCCCGCATTCACCGTTTCCCGCAATTACCGTTTTTTTTCCAGGATCCCTTGGAAAACGTAAAATCGAGGTTTCACTGTACTTATATTATTAATAAGGTACATTTCCTTTTTTAATGCATTTTTATTTGGTGTGGCGCGGAAAGAATCCCATTCACCAGTGTACCGTAAAGTAAAGAAGTTTGACAGACACTGATCTAGAGTGATATCAAATTAAATGTAAGCTTTTATTATTTCTACTTGAATTGTCAAATGTAAAAAAAATATGATGTAAAATTTTTAACCCATTTGCCATCACCACTGCGGATTAAAAATTTTACTATTTTACTGAAAAACCAGTTTTTTGTAACTTTTTAAATATTATTTTGCGAACTGTTGTCATACTTTTAATAAAGCTGGTATATAGACATAGACCATGAATTTGATTAGACCATATAAACAGGATGAGCTAGGGGGTTAGGAAGTATATAAATAAGAATAATATCTTTTGGGTGTAAAGGAGTATTTATTTACAGAATCGGCAATTACAGTAAATACTATTCTAGACTACAGCATCTTTAACTGCTTATTATTAAAAACATCTAAATTACAATATTTTGTTAACAAAACACTGCGCAGACATTTCTACATTTTATATCTAATAAATATAAAATGCACTAGATTTAAAGTTTATGTTTTCGTGATGGCATACTAAACTTTTATGTTAACACAAAAATAATGTAATCGTGAAGTTTCAAAAAATATTGAGAAGCACAACTGAATAAAATTAATTACAATTTGAAAATGGCAACAATAATATTTATCTCTTAAAATTGTTCTACAAGTATTGATTTCTTAAAATTTAAAGAAATGGACGAAACATGCACACATCAATTTATCATACATAAGTTATAAAGGTTTAACTAGTAAAGAATTATACAGAGCTATTAATTATTAGGCGATCAATCCCAATGGCACACCTTTCACCGAGTGAAATCATAAAATTACGTTAATCAATTAATAACAATGAAGGGTGTGACACTAGGACAGTTTTATAATTTAGATTTGTTCATACTTTCACCTTCCATACGGGGGGGGGGGGGGTCACAATTCTAACATAAAATGTTATGTTTACATATTCATAATTATTACGACCTAGAACTGTATTCTAAAATTGTTACAGTATGAAGTCAATATAAATTGAGTGATAAGTTCATCATATAAAATTTATCATCTTATGTCAATCCCAAAATACTCCAGGGAATGTGCGTAGAATGTTAAAATTGCAATATTTAGAATTCGCATTAAGAAATATCATCGTAAACATATATTTGATATTTACGTGAAAATTTAAACAATCTGTTGGAATGTTAATTTCTTTCATTCCAAAAAATGACAATGTCGGTTGAAATTATTTTTGCACGATAATGTACAGGTCAGAATAATGTATAAAGTAAACATAAATGTCACCAATGCCTTTTGAATCTTTGTTCCTTAATATTATCAGAACTTAATGCTTAAACATACTTATTTTGAAATAAATAATTTTGTCATTGTGAACAGTCATTCAAAGAATAAAAACTGTAAGACAGTAGAGAAAAATGAGAATATAGATGTTAAGAAGTGAAAACATAAAAAAGTGGATTAAATAGAATTTACATTGAAAGATATGACGTGAACGTCTCAAAGGACTTGTTAATCTAACAAAATCGTTTTGTTTCCTAATTGGTCATGTCAAAACAAGTGGATGGATAAGAGACCGCACCGTTCGGAGTCTCGATGGGAGAAAATGATCTCCGTGTTTCCATTCGGTGGGTGTCGTCAATTCATCGATCAATTAAGGAATCACTGCAACTTTATAATTTTATTATCAACAAAGTCTTTAAATTCGCGCAGCACGTTACGAACGTGAAATTGAGATGGCACACGGACACATAAATATTATTTTCTCGTTTCGTATCTTTGGTTCTCGCGATTTTTTATTCGCTCATTTGATAAATTTGAGAGTTCAGTTCGTCATTGCTTATTTTTTACGTATAGCATCTTCGGCGAATAAATGTTAGATTAGAAGTGGCCCGAGGGTAGAGCGAAGTGGTCTCAGGCGTAGAACTCGCGATTGTTGTGGCCCTTCGCATACGAGTTGGCCGTCGGCGACCTCTTGGGCTCGTCTAATGCGTAAGAACCTTCGTCCTTCTTGCGCATTCGATACACAATAAACATCACCACTAAGATGGCGCACAGTAGACCGACGACCGCTCCGCCGATAACCGCTGAAAAACAAACGCATATATATAATCGTTGCAAAATCAGAATATATAATCAAACAGTGCTTATTAATTGAATATCATCGAGGTTTTCATGTCCTTAATCATTTGAATGTTTTTTGGACCATATAAATACATATATATATACATATATATATATATATATATATATATACTTGTTTGACCGTAAGAGACACTATCTACATTTATATCTGTGCTTATTTTTCTGAAATAAATCACACAGAAAACAAACAAGCTCATGAAAGAAAACCTTTATAAAAAATCTTACAAAAAAGGCACTTTACAACTTGTGCAAAATGTGAATGGACGAACATCTTTTTGTGCGTTTTCCATAAAATGGATATTGAATATTGGTGTAGATTGAAAATGTCCTCTCGTGTGGCACTATAAGAATAAGGATGTGTTGAATTTTTAAGGTTATAAATGTTGTATATCTTCAACTCATGATAATAAAATATTTATTTGGTTGGGATTGGGTAAAACTAACATGTGAACTTGAATCGTTCAAATTATGTACATTCACACAAATTTTGTCACTAACCGGGTTTCGCCTTTCGGCATCTTCAGGCGTTCAAGTGCACGGATGAACTTGAACTGACGCTTAGTAAATGAATTTTTAGTGTTTATATAAGAAATAAATGTATCATTGAGTTTAAAGCCATTGCTGGCGAAAAGGATTAGCCCATGGGAATGCCCACAGATTTGAATGGTAAGTAGTTTTAAGAATTATATTTATTTTGTTAAGGGCAAGAAAGTTAATATTCTTGCCTCCGACTTCTAAAGTGAATTTTATATTTTTATCTAATGAATTTATAAAATTATGAAAGTTAGTTATTTGTCTATCAGTTCCATTAAACAGGCAAAGAATATTGTCTACGTAACGGAACCAATAGACTAAAAGTTTGGCTTCTATTTTGTTTCTAAAAATTTCTTTAAATTTGCCTCCGGGGCCTCCAAAGTGCTTGATCCGTCACTGAACTAGGGACATCATTTCAACCAAGCCAGTGTGGCATAGTATACATGTATGCCCCTCTCCCCCCGCAAAACATATCCCTGAATTTATTTACAGATTCAAAAGTTTCAGTATTTTCAATGAACAAAATTTTATTATAAAAATAAAATTTTAGTAGTTCTGATTATGATCAAGCTTGTCGATGTTGATGGTTATAATAAAAAATTAAAACATATCGACTGTGGAAAGGAAAAAAGACGTAACCCACACATATCAAATTTTACAGGAGACACAAAAAACGTCTTTTGATGATTTTAGGCTAAAAGCAAATTATGAATATACACAACCCTGAAGTGCACGGTGAATGATAAACTGTTTTTTTATTGACTTAACCTAATATTGATTTAATAAATTGTTCAAGAAAAACCTTTTTTTAGGTCCTTTTTCCTAGTTGCAATTTTCACAAGCCTTTATTTTTTCAAACTTAAAAGCTAAATTTAGATATTAATTCGACATTTTCAGCTTCCATTCTTTTGATAGAACGTGTGTTGAATTGTATACATTGTGATTATTGAAAAAAAGCTGTTTTGGAAAAACTGAGGGTTACGTCCATTTTCCTTTCCACAGTCGATATACATATATATGTATTTATTTAGAAAATTATTAAGCCAACGACAAAGCTTTCACGCGGACAATAATTTGTTTCCTTACCGGCTAAGATGCCCGGCTGGGCAAAGAAGCTAGTCGCTCGGTCTTCCGTTTTAGTATTCATGATGAAGACGTCGTTGGCGTCGATGGTGTTTCCAGACTTCCCGCTTCCGGCGCCGCCCGCGCCCTCCGCCGAGCTATCGCTGCCGCCCGCGCTCTCACCGGCGCTCTCGCCCGCCGATGAACCCGCTCCGCTGTCCTCTTTATTGACTGACGGTGGCAAGTCCTCGATGGGTGGTACTGCTTTCCCTGAAAAGGTGTCGCGCAAATAGAGTTTTAGTCTCAAATTTAAACTATATTTTAGTAGAATTTATAGTGGTATGGTATAAAGGCAAGACTCTCGGTCATTTATTTGTTATCTATTTTATATAAACATTCTAATAATTTATATTACAATGCGTATTGTGAAATTTTCAGTCATTATAAATAAAATATACGAAAACGTGTAATTTAATATTGATTAACATTAACGATTTTCATACCATCGCACTGATAATATAATAAAATCTTTGTATTGGAGTCTTCATGTAATTGAAATTCCCGGAGAACATTATAGGAATACATTAGATAATACAATTATTACGACAGTAAAATGAAAGCAATCGGTAGATATTTCTTTTTAAAGCGGAGAGAGATTCCTCCAAGATAAGATGCCGGACATATACATATGTATATAATTAATACACACAAAAGCATAATGTATTAAACAAGAAATTTAAAGAAATAGTCAAGATAAGGTAAAGGAATGATATATTTGGGATCAGGATAAAAGACATTGAGATACGCATATCCGTTGAGTTTCCTGTAATACTAAAAGAATCTAATATAACGGAACTTTGTACAGTAATATTTGAGATCTACTTACATATAAAAGAAAAAAAAACTACTTAATTAAATTAAATGATGAGACCAAATGAATAAATTAGGATGACGAGGCAATTTATTTTGAGGATACTAGGTATCATATTAATATGACAGGCAAAATAATAGGCTAGTTCCACAGCATAAATATTATGTAATATAAAATAAACGGTGACTGTTATTTTATCGATAGAATCGTACATACATCCAGTTATGTACGATTCTATCATATTTTTTGAGCAGTTTAAATAATTATATAAACATCGTATTTAACGTTTACTTAAAAAAAAACTAGCCTATTAAGTTTTAAATAATTACTAGAATATGGAAAATGCAGACAATTATCATGCTAATGATGAAAATTATAAAATGTTGTTTTAAAAAAGAACACAAGGAAGAAGACATATTAAAAATTTCATGCATAAGTAAAATATACCTAAAACATGAAATTCAAAGTGAATCGATTAATAGAAAAAGGAATGACTAAAAATATTTTATGATAAATGAGAAGTGAATATAGAACCTCTGAAATTAAATGAACTCTGGTATGGGTAGCGAATTCTAAGAAAATAATGTTTTTCAAATAAACAAACTAAGTTTGCTAAATACGATGATGATGGTTATATCAAAAATAATATAAATACAACATTAGATAATTATTATGTAAACTCACATCACTGGAACTGGAAATTTACCTTGCGAATACTAGCATCAGATAATTTCATAAAGATAAATCGCATTTCAATATTATGTCTATACCGTATAAGAGGAAAAAGCTCGTTAAAGTAAAAAAGAAAAGAGGGAAAATCATTATTCATTTTGATGAAAGAACAATTTAATTATTTAAAATTCGCCTAACCTACAAAAAACGGACCAAAAGAGATATCTCAGGGTTTTTAATATCGTTAGCTGGTTAGACAATATAATCCAATTGAGTCTGCCGATGTGATATATAAATATTTATGTATAAACGTTGGAAATTAGCAACGTTGCCGTTTATATATTTTCGGGTGGATTCATTATTAAATTTAAATTTAATATTCAGTTGAACCAAATCTGTATAAAAAATATAACTAACACACAAAACGAAAATTATGAATCTCAAAGAAATGAACTTTATATGTTGGTTCTCGGTTTTATTTCGATGACCAGGTAAGTAAGGATACCGCTAGTAATCATTGTGATAACGTAATCGAAAATAATAGCTTACTGAATTGAGTAGCTAACATGTCAATTTGTTTCAATGAAAGTGAATTAATTTGTAGTGATCAATCGATAGTTGCTTAAAATATGTGTGTACATGTACATTTTTTTTTCATTTAAAATTTATAAAAAATGATTGATATGAAAATGGAAAACTTAAATAAATTCAATTGAACACCACAATAAATTGACTGTAGAAACATTTAACCTCAGCTAATGTTTGATTTAATACAGAAGTTATTCGGAAAATTAACATTTTGTATTTTGGTATTTGTAGAATGAGATTGATATTGATTATTTTGTTCCGACAAAAGGTTTCACCAATTAATTATTCAGGTCCTTTGACAGCCGTGCCGAGAATAATATACCATTTTCCCTCTTTCATCGAGAAAAGCGTGCCTTCGGTTTACGTTTGTAAAACATATATAAAATGTAGTATCTTATACAAATGTGGTAATCAAAAAATATGAAGTGATCATAATTGTATTTATTATTTTTCATGTGACGTTGATTTAGGTAGATTTTAGTTACTAGTAACTAGACCGTTAACATCACTGGCCCTGTTGTATCAAACATGTATTTTTATTTGCTGGCATGTTAATAATTATCAACGAAAATCAATGACTAAAAGTAAGTAGTAATTAAATTAATTTGTCGAAAAACCGTTTATACCGACATATTGAAAAACACGCTGTTCTCGAAACTAATAAATAAATAAAAATAAAATAAAAAAGCATGCGCTTCCGATACTCACTGTTTATCTTCTCGTCAACCTCGTAGATGTCGTCGTCGAATGGCGCGGTCGTTTCCCTGGGTATTATGTCATCATCGTCGGGGGCGGGGGACGTGGTCAGGACTACGTGGGTAAGGGGGATTTTAGGTTTGACGTCGTCAATGGGGAACTTGGGGTACGGCGTAGTGTCGATTTCGCCCGCACCTGATCCTGGCCCTCTGGCGTCTTCGTCGTCGGGTCCCCAGCCGGAGCCGGAGCTCTCGAGGTCGGAGGTTACCTCGCCGCGCCCGCCCGACCCCTCGATGCCCTCATCGTCGATGAAGAGGTCCCCGTTGGACTTGGTGGCCGCCTCCCAGCCGCTTCCCCCAACGCTCCCGCCACCCTTCTTGCCCTGGGAAACGAAATAAAACGATGTTATTTTCAGTTGAAGACAGTTAGACATAAATTTAAGGGAGACACGTCACACATTTATTACCAAAACTCTTTTCAATAGATACCATATGCGGTTTAATTTGAAATGTTATTAAATAAATAATAATTGAATGACACTTAAAAAATCTGATTCCGGACGAGAATGAAGCATTTTAGTATATTCTTAAACGTTATATACACATTTAACTACTATGATACAAATATTTGTAAGACGATAATTGTATACAATTAAAAGGAAACGTTTTATATGTAATAAATAAATGACACAGTCAATGATGTTCGGAGACGGCTTACGATTCCCCTTTTTTCACAAAAATTAATGTTATCAAATAAGTCAAAGCGTTTACATGGATTTCAAATAATGTATTATAATAATAAGAACAAATACAAAGCTAAACCAGATTATCCCGACATCTTAATAAATAATTGCTTATCAAAGTAGAGCTTAAAACGGTACCAAGAATTGTGTGAAACAAGTTTAGTAAATATATATAATAAGTTAGCAAGTTTTGTACCTTAATCGCAGATGAAAACCATATAAAAAATATGATTTATTATATCAAAATATATAATGTCAATACGGCCGAAATGTTAGGCATGGAAACATTAAAAAATGTATTGAATTTTTAAAATAGATTGTTTCATCGAATTTTAATTCATAAACAGCTTTTAACCAATCAGAATTGTATTCACGAAGTCTACATGAAAATTCGTGCTCGGCCCAAATTCAATCATTTGAATTTTGGTCGAGATGTTGAGAAATGATTATTTATCTAATAAAGATAGTAACTTAAATTCGTAATAATATAAAATTAATAATACATTTTCTATATATTTTTTACTCCCTGCGGAATAATAAACTATCTCTGAATTGAAAAATGAGTATCATTAACATATTAAAGGTGACTTGACAATAATATAATATTGTATGAATCATAATCGTTTCGAATTGAATGTTATAAATAAATAAGCTACTTGAGTAATCATGTGAATGGTCCAATGGATAATAACTAAACGATTTATTTATGAGAAGTTTCTCTTCTCATACCTTCCAACAAGGGTAGATAGTTGGAAACTCAAGGCTGAATGAGCAACGCTAGGAAAGGGTTTAAATAAATAACGTATTCAGTTCCTATCAATGCCCTGAGAAGCGAGATATTTGATTTATGTAATAATATTATAATAAAAGTATTCGCAAATGGTGATATTAAAAATGTTTTCGGACATTTTTATACATCGCAGTTTCTTTTTAAGATATAATTGTGAAATTTCAGTAAATCATTTTTTTTTCAGCTAAAGAAATGGGTTGAGTACCTTCTG
Source organism: Himalopsyche anomala (assembly GCA_031772345.1). Taxonomy (NCBI): domain Eukaryota; kingdom Metazoa; phylum Arthropoda; class Insecta; order Trichoptera; family Rhyacophilidae; genus Himalopsyche; species Himalopsyche anomala. Next base: position 17,814,315 of record CM062821.1, on the reverse strand, counting down.
CATACGAATGAAAAGAAAATCTAATAGAATTTCCTGTATGGAATGAACGATAATCTTTGTAAATTTATAACGCTCTTGCAAAAGTAATGACCGATTTGAGAATTACGCTGTTTGAAAATGAAAAAGAGTATCATATTTAATTCATAAATAAGGTTTACGCAGTGTCAATTTCACTATAGTTGCTATTTATGACACCACCTACCAATAGTGGCCAAGCGATCGATCTGAAAGTAAGTTAAGATAAAACGATATCAATGATAAACTAGAAAAACGTGACTATTATTATCGGATAAATATGGATTTTTAAAAGGTTAGATTCATCGATATAATATATAAAATTGTTTCTTTCTTATAGATGCTTATAATATATAATAAATAAAAACATTCAAGAACTTAGGTTTACCAAAATATAACTTCTAAATAATTTTATAGTGAGGTTAAAGTTTGTATATTATAAAGAACACGTGAATTATAATTGATACAAACGATATGATATATATATAAATGCACATTGATAAATTGTTGCTAATTAGCATTCCGAAGATTGTTATATGAGATGCAAGATTATAATATTATATATTATTATTTCAAAGCATTTCTGCGTTACTTCTGTTACGGTCACGTACGAATTGAAAATTGACGGTGCCATATTGGATATGGTATTACGTATAGAAAACAACAATGAAGTACACACAGAAAATATTTGGGCCTTATTATATCGTTTACAAAATAAGATATTTTAATAAAAATGCTACGAAAAACGGTAAATTATCAAATAAATAGCTACGAGCACAAGTAATAAAGATTTTATAAACAAAATATTGAGCTTGCATAGTAACTTTGTGATTTACAAAAGTCCGATGCGAATGTGAAAATATTATAAATTTAATATCTATCAGAGAAGTAATATTTTTTTTCAACGTTCTTGCTTTTTTGAAAACGATTTGTCAGAAATTAAGATTTCGAATTATTTAATATTGAATATTTGTGTAGCCAGCTATAACTATTGTAGAGATAATAACAGTTGAGAAATCTGCAAGCAATGCGATTCAAATAATAGTAAAAAAAATGTTTATTTTATTTGTAGTGAATTATGTTTTTGCGACATAGGTAGGGCTTCCAAACCGGTTTAAACCGAAACCGGTTAACCGGTTTATCGCGTGTTTTGAAAAAACCCGAAAACCGGTTTATTTCACTCGGTTAACCGGGTTCTACCAAAAATAATCTCTTTTCTTATTTTTCATTGTTTTCCACCAAAAGAAAAATGTTTTATAATGAATTTACTGCGTTATATAGGAAACAATTCACAAAATACAACAAACATGTACATATATATGTAAATAGATATATATATTGTAGAATAATCTACTTCTGTTTCAAAGTTGTCCATGTTGTGAACAGAAATGACTTTCAAATAATTTGTCATTTTTTGACATGTGAATATTTCGGTATTTTACTCTATTTTTGTCTAAACATTAGATTTATTGTCTTATCCAGTTGTATTTTTTAAAAATTGAATGCATTTAAACATCATTCTTTTAGTGAGTTTTATAATCAAGCTCCATTTTTTTTATTTGACGTATATTTTTTATATCATAAAATATTTTATGTTTTATATATTTATGTTATAGTAATTGTTACTTTGCCATAGCAAACAGGTTGGTAACTAGAGTCACATTAAGACAAATGTCGTGTTTTTTGTTTGAAATTGGAGTATTAGCTGTTATGCCAAATATTGGAAAAATTCTACGATTTTTTTGCGTACCTACCTTATCAAAATACATGATATTTCGGTTTAAACCGGTTACCCGGTTTATTTGTCAGAAAAAAACCGAAAACCGGTTAGTGTTTAAGTCCGGTTAATTGGAAGCCCTAGACATAGGTATGTACATAGGTGAGATATATATTGCCAGACTAATTAATATACTTGAAAAAAAAGAAATTTTCAGTATTTTAATTACAAAAACAATTACGATTTTTGTTGTTGAAAAAGCAGGCATGGTAATATCGGCTTTCAAATGAAATCGTTTTTATTTTACTATAATACCTACATATTCGTTAAATTTATAGGCTAAGAACGTAAGTAAGTCGTGGAGCTAGGTCAAGTAGCATTATATTGGATAGCTGTGGGGTAACTTCGAAACTTGAGTCGTTAAGATGTGTCGTGGTGTCGGAATCGATATAAGGGTCCAACGGAAGCCAGCAAGCGCTCTGGCTGAGTAGTTATTGGGCCGGTAACGTGTAATATTTTGGGACAACGATACAGTTTAGGCAGATATTGTTGCGAAGGTTGGGTTTTACGGCGGTTTACGAAGGAAAACGGACCAACTGGCGCAACGAAAGACGTTCGATATAACGACGTGAAAATATTTTGCTTCCCTCAGCCAGTGGTATCCAAACTCAACAAGTATGGGAGCTTATTTTAAAAACGAACGTAACGATGTCACATGCATAATAAACCCGAAGTAAATAATTTTAAGTGAAATAATTTATGGGTAGAATAGTCGTATCATAGTATATTTTTTTTAATTTATAGGTTTTGTGTTGGGAGTATTTTGTAAATTTATATTTCATTTGATAATCAATTTTATGTTTTATTACCGTTTCATAAATAGATCAATTGAAGAATGATTTTATTTTGGATATGTTTTTTTTATCTATGTTTACTCCTAATGTGGTGCATATGGCCTCCCAATGGAAGTATCTCAACAGTTTTTTCTACAAGAACTGTTTGTTACTCAGTTGCTCAACCTCTCTTTTTCAAAGAGTATTGGGATATAACGATAGAACTATGACAGGACTAGTGGGTAGCTAATCGCTCTCGCTACGCGCGTTTTACAATAAGATGAGAGGGAAGGGATTTAAGACATCACATACATAAATGCCTTCGGACAATCTATAAATCTATAAATTCATTGAAAAATCAATCTATAAAAAATGTCGGTACTGGTATTCGAACACTTCACTTCCGTGTTATAAGTCAACGACTTTGACACTCGACATATATTATACAATTTATGATGATAATACTTTTTCCTCATACTTGAAACTATCGGTGTCTCCTGAGCGACGGTTTGGCGACCCATGCTAAAGGCAGGCGCAATTCTAAGTATACAGTGAAAGCTAAATATTTGCGCAGAAATATTATTTAAATTAGGCTTTAAGTTGGGCGATTTCTCAAATTCAAATTATGCGCGATAGAATAAAAGCACACAGAAAATATTTTTCCTTCGCGTAGAATGCTTATTTTTCAAAATTTAATATTTGCGGGCTTGTTTACTTCACTTCAAAACCTCTCAGGATATGTTTCATGTTATTCGGATCGATAAATTAAAAAAAATAATGTCACCAAAAAGAGCTCTTCTGATAATATTGTACAAAAACACAAATCGTTTCGTGATATTTTATATAGAAAATTTTATTTTATTAAATCGTGTCGAGTTCTTGATTATAACTAAACATATATTACGAAACAAAGAATAGAAATCTAAAAGAATAGGGATGGAGATTCGGCCATTTTAGCGATATGCAGTGGTTCTTAACGGGGGCGGTACCGCTCCCGTTAAGAACCACTGGTCTATATTTATTTTTTCAGAATTTGGGGGGCGATTGAAGAATTCGTCGGTGAGCTAAAAAAGTTTCGGAGATATTTTGCGTAAAAAGTATACGGAATTGAAAGGGGGGAGGGGGGTTAGTTAATTTTGGATAATTTATTTCTGCAAAAGGGGGCAATTCTTTCAATACGGTTACCAAACACTGGTAATATACCTATTGACTTTGTTTAGTAAGAGCTTTTTTGAAATTTTATATACTTACAATTACATTGATTTACTTTAATTTAAGCCGTTAGGAGGGTGGGATGAACTTCCTACATGCCCCACTTGATTTTAACCCGACTATAAAAGTCACACGTGAGTATGACAAACTTTAAATATAGTTATATGCAAACGTTTAGATTATTTACGCAATAAAGTACTTACAGATAAGTATTTACGCCAAGAAATGTTCAATATAAGAAAATAAAGATAAACAAGAAAAACTGAATAACAGAAATTATGAACCCAGTACGAGTTAACGCTGTGGGGGGCTTCATTGTGTATATACGAATAAGCTAAAAATAACAAAGTAATTAGTTGCAAACGAATTTTATTCACTATTTGTATCGGCTTCAAGCTATCGTTAGATGAAGATACGAAACTAAACAATATAATTTATGTGAAAATAAATACCTTGTTATTTTGAACTTAATATAATGAGTTTTAACCAAGTAAGTGGCATCAATAATATATGCTATTTTGGGTGTACGTATACTCAACTATTTTTTACACGACTTTGTAATAGCACGATCCATTAAAAAATACTAAATACAATATTTTTACACGAATTATTTATTTTATCACGACTAGATAGACTCAAAAAACACAGAAGCGGATAACGGATTTCATAATAACAAGAAATTCAACTACACAAGACGGTTAACACAAACAAAAAGCTTTCATTAGAACCAACACATTAGACGTGTCAGAAATTTCTAGCGATGTAAGCGATTTATGTCCAGTCGATGTAAGTAAGTAGTAATGAATTGTATTATTTTTCTTATTAGGTATTCGTTGTAAGCTTTTATATTTGATTTTCTATAGCACAATTTTGTTCTTTTTCAAATAATACTGTTATTTTTTAAATTCAGTTTAAATTAAATTAAATTAATTTTACAAAGTTTTTTATACACGGTTTTTTGTGGAACGTATTTCCGTGTAAGAAGGGTGTATGCTATTTTTATTACTCAGCAATTCTATCAAACGCATCTAAATTGTCCATTTTGGTGATTTATTTATTAGTCAGTGTGGTTTATGAGAAATCATAAAAAGAGCTCGTTCGCATTCCTATCTAGATAGTTTCATAGTACGTGGATGGCATATTTAAAACAAAAAGAAAATACAGATGTAAAATATTACGAATAATCGACAAAACATATTGTATAGAAAAATGGCTATCGAGAATATCCAACAGCACCCCTTGAAAGAAAATATAACAATTGACCTCGCTTAAAACATTTGATACGACGCATAAAAATGTAATTTTTGTAAAGAACAATAAATCTATGTGCGAGAATTTTTCGGTGTTGCTATTGTAAGTCGCTGTGCGGAAATAAAAAAAAACAAAAAGAAAATTATAAAATCCCATTCTAAAGCCACACAAAAGCTTCCTAATTTGAAAAAACATATAAAGCAGCCGTCAAAAATAAACAGCAGCATTAACAATAGGTAAAAAAATAAATATACCGCGACCCTAAAAAAACAGCTAGGCCCTCAAAGATTAAAGACTTGCGACAAAATTTCATTAAATCGGCGGGAAGGGGGTGATGAACGAGTTGCTATCAAGAAACCCTGACAAGTGGAAGGGCAGAAACCGGAGGCGAGGACATGTCTAAGACGATTATAAGAAAACAGCTACTAATAGCTTGTGTTGTTTTCACAATAGCTCGTAGTTTATTATGGTCGTCATATCGTCATATACTCAACATGGATGATTGTAATAATGAACCTATACGAAACAATAAACACACAGAAAGAAAAATACTTTTCTATGAGAAATATTTCGTAATATGTACAAAGCTACCGGGAGCTATAGCAACGATACGAACAATGATAAAATAAAAAGGTATTTTTTTCAATAATATCAGAACAAAAGAGTAGAGTTGCCAAGGTTGATAATCAACGGATAAAAAAAGTTAGTGATATCTTATTGTAATTTAACGGAAAATGTAAAATTATAGTAAAACAAAATTTTTACATTATAAAAACAGTAACAGGACAAATCAATTGTCAATATTGAATTGAAAGACTATTCAATTCGGGTACCTGCTTTCAGAAAACAATGAAAAAAACGGGACGGAAAACTGTTAATTTTATTAAGCCGCCAAATTATACTTTGAAAAGACCACAGGTCTACACAGCAGAGAATTGATTATAATTAATAATCAATCTCTGTCAACATCTTTTCATTTTCTTATGATTGATAACAGTTGGAAAGAAAAATAAAGTTTTTTTACTTCTTCTTCAGGAGGAAAAAACTTTTCTTTTATCGGCAATCTTTATCTCGCTAAACAAAATGTATAACAGTTTACCAACTCACCACCAAGCACAGTTCAAGAAATACGAAACACATCGTTTTCATATTTTTTTCAATTGTATTTATTGTTAGCAAAAATATGATTATGTATACAGGTAGAAGAATAAAAAATAAACCTTTTATTGTTATAACTTACACAATATATTTCATAGGCCATGTATTTTTTAGAAAATGTTTCATTCTCCCTATTCTTTTTATAGCTTTTTTACATTTTTTTTAAATATTTAAAGATAAATTATGAATAATGTAAACATATTAAACAAAAACGTAATAATTCGACACTCGTATTGATATAGATGCTAAAATTCACAATGGATGGATTTTTTTGTTAAGATCAGCAAATATTTTTGTCTACTGTTATTTTTTTAACACCATGACCACATCGTTACGCTGGCAATTTTTGTTAAATGCACACAACGTGTCGCTCAATTCAAATTATTGACGAATGAGTTTGATTGTGCTGCTCATATATGTATTTAAAGCCCAATTTATAAGAGGATGCTGGGAAATTCTTCAATATATTTAATTTAGTTTGTTTATAAATCTTTTTGTCTTTGTATTATCCATATTATTTTGTTATTTTTTTGTAATATGTAATATGTTTTGTAAATATTGTAATATATTTTGTAAAATGATTTTATTATTATTAAATAATAAAAATGAGTTCTTTATAGATGTTAAAATTGAACATTTTGTATGCTATAAAAAGCTAAAATTTTAAATCAGAATGCTAAACTTGATAAAAATACGAGTAACTAGAAAATATTGATTTGAAAATCGAGGACTACGTTTAAAAAAAAATTTGGCGATAGCAATAAAGTGAACAATAATAAAGTTCCAATTTCAAATAAGTATGTGAAAAATGAAAACTCGCTTCGTTGATGGAGACATCAGTAAATTTAAAAATGGTGATAGATTGTGTGAGTTCTTGAAAAAATATTATATTTGAGAATTTTCTAATATAAACTGGAAAATGATTGCAGTATATCATCGCGTAACGACCCGGTTACTACGAAATTTATGGCCGAGGCGGCTTCTAAGGACGAGGCCATACTTTCTAAAGCTCGGGAACATTTTTTATGAGGTGAGAAAATTGCGATAAAAGAGATATCAAATAACATTGTTTAAATTTATAAGTGGCAATAAGTGCTAAAAAGTTGAGCCATATTCTCACTGGCGGCTTTCATTTCACGCTAACAGACGAACCATGAGAGTATATTTAGAAGGAAGATTATTTCACTTGATAGAAATGAATACTATCAATTACAGATGATGCTGTGTTAATTTTAAAATGTCACACACAATGGAATGGGTTACATGGTCAACGCGCACTACGTTAGTCAACTATATGGCGACCTAAGTATGATTATGTACCCAAATTTAATATCGTCAATTTCGTTTCACTTGTCTAAAAAAAATTGTAACTTAAAAAATGCCAGAATAATAATTAATACAACTTTATGAATAATTTCAATATAAGGTATATTTTGGATGGATTCGGCGGCCAACTTTGGGTAAGTTCATTTTTAATTTAGAATTAAATTTGATAACATTGTTATTGAACTTGTTTTTTTTTTTTTGCAAAAAGTGATGTGTTTCGTCTCGTTGTTCTTTTCTACTGGACGCAGGGAGGGGGTAAATAAGCAACAAAAAACGTACTAATTAATTACTTACTTTTAGGCACCGTTGATCCCAATGGAAATAAATTCAAAAATCTCAAAGAAGCGAAACATATGTCGTCACATTTAGCAACACAAGTGGAATAACAAGCTTATCTAATTTAATTTTACAACAGAAGGTAGCTTTAAAATTAAACAAAATGGTAATAATCACTCCAAAACTTAATTTTCCTAAGCACTTGGTAATTCTAGAAACCAGCGGGTATTCTATCACAAGTAATAACCTCATAATGTTGATATCGGTAATGTCTACTTCAGTAATAAATAAGATATTTTGTTACAGGTATATTATATATTACGGTTGGCAATTTCATTCGAAGGTAATTTACACGAACAGGCTGAATTATGGCGCAAAGCAACCAACTGGTGGAGAAAATAAGTCGCTTATATTATTTTGAAGAATCGACCGACCGATCGCCCTTTTCGAAAGATTTATTCAGTATAGAGGTAATTTATTATGTTTCGTATTTGAGAAATTGATTTTGATTGAATATCGGGATTCCGTCAAGAAATAGTGTTACAAAAATAATCGTGATGTTTTTTTTAGTATATCGACCCGTAATAGGCAGAATTTATATATTTTACAGGAGAAGGTTTTTTTCAAATTAAGTTCAAGGAGGAATTCCTTCAGTTCGTAAATAGTAATATGTCAATGCCTATCCTGATATTATAATAAAATTGATTGCCTACTTTCAGTTCTCTAGATTAGCGTTTCTCAACCGGAGTCTACGTGGAACAAACGATAACAACTCAAAACGCTATAATGCACAGGTCTTAAAAATATCAGGCGAATGACTTAGCGCTCTAAAATTTTTCACTGACGACTTAGGCCAGGGATGGCGAACCTCTTTGGTTCCGCGTGCCAAAAATTCTCAAATATTATTTCTCGATTGTGTGGCGTGCGTTGTAATTATTTATAACAAGATAGAAAAATTAAAAAAAATGATTTTTTAAACGATTGCCGTTTATCTTGGGAAACATTTGAAAACTAATAAAACTCACGGATTATTTCATCATTTTTTTAAAACTTAAAAAATATTTTTTTTGAACTTGGAAATCATTCGTGTGCCATCCAAATTCTCAAACGTGCCACCTCGGGCACGCGTGCCATAGGTTCGCCATCCCTGCCTTAGGCGATATTGAACAATTATTGGCTTAAAACACAATTTGCCGAATTGTGTCGGTTAAGTTCTTTTGCCAATTATCGGTCGATATATTCACTTACTATTACGAATACACGAAGCATTTTTATAATATTATGGTGTATTCTGTGCGCTCCATATTTTGAATATTTTAAATTTATCGTGTTACTTTTAGTTACGCAACAGACTAACCGAGTGCACCAAATGGCAAATAAGTACATACATATGTAGTTCACTAAAATTAAAATATACGTGCGGGAATAAAGTTGCCGCTCGCGCGTTGTGTATAACAAACAAGAAACAAGGCCAAATATTCATAATTTCCCCTAAAGAGCTCTGCACTAAATCAAACATTTTAAGCTCAGCATATTATATTTAATAAGTCAAATTTAGGTAACATAATCAATAAGTAGTGAGGTATCTTTTATAACAAAAATACAGCAATTATTTTGAAAGGATGTTATTTTAGTTTCAGTATTGATATTACCCCGAGAGATATCGTTGTATTCCCAATTTCAAAAAGCTGACCCAAAAACGGTCATGCTCTTGATTGAATATAAACTATATTTGGTGGCTTTGATTAAGTTTCTGTGTTGTATACTGTTAGAGAGATGGGCCATAACTTCGGCGGAGCCCATATAATTTCATTTCCGTTGTCATAATTTCATCCCTTTATGAGAATTTCGATGTATATAACAAGGAGTGAATTGGTCGATATTTGTTTCGAGCACTAGCGTGAATTGGTATACTTACAAGATAAGGAATAACACAATGAATATAATGTGGAAAAACAAAGAGAAATCCAATGGGGTCACATATGATATTGTTATTGGTGCTGCGTTACAAAACGATGTTTTCGGTAACGGAATAATCTTTTGAAGCTCGAACGATATCAAAATAATCGAGTGATATTTTGTGATTAAGTCATGGAAACAACAAAACAAAAGGAAACCTTTATATTGAAATGGTGAATAAATCAACTTAATAAATAGGTTGTTTTTCTTATATAATATATGCATACTTAGTTACTAGCATTAATACAAGCGATGGTAATATTCCATACTTACTATTCAACTATATGAATAGTTCATATTCAACAAAAACAAACATTATTAGGAAGAATAACTACGGTTTTTTTTTTAAATTGAGATAAAATATAACTACTGATAAATATGATTGAAACACATTAACATTCTTGATATGATTTGATGTGCATTAACTAACACTGTGGAGTCAGGAAAAAAACCGCGACTAAAATTAAAAACAACAATATGAATAACACGGTGAAAGTGTTATAATGGAGTTCTACCAAGTAAACGGCAATTCAATAAATAAAAAATATGAATGTCTGTATTTTTAATATCTATCAAAATGCTTAAGTTTTTGTAAATTACTTTAATTTACAAAAAAAGAGTCGCTATTGACCGTTTTTAACGACTCTGAGTCCATTCAAAACTCCACGACTTCGACTCGACAGCCCTAGTATTAGCCATTATTCATCAGATGTTCTTCCTTACTTATCATATTCTGGCACTCAAATTCAACGAAACCCAATTATATAGTAACCCAATATACAAACCATATATGTATATTACAGGGTTATTGAATATGCAAATTTTAATACACTAAGGAAAATTTATTTAAGGTAAACTCAATTTACAGTCAAAGGACATTTTAAGGCGTTTTGAATAATTTTAGCAAGGATCATTTTTTTTCTTCTTTACTATATTCCCTATAACGACATGACAAAGAAAGCAGCGAGTTCTATTCCATATGAAATCTCAAAAAGATTTTTTTTTTAAAAAATGAATATAATGATTAAATTAAGAGGGTACGATGTTTTTTGCTGTTTTTTTTTAAATATTGGTGTATATTATTATTCGATATGGTAAATATACTTTTAATATCAATTATATATTAAAAATCGTATGTATATGTATATCGCCCGCTGTGGTCTAGTTGGTTTGAACTTGCTCTTCCGACCAGGTGGGTCTAGGTTCAATTCCCGGTAAGGTCAATGTCAAATTTAGATTTTTCAATTTAAATTTGAGACCTAAGACGAAGGTGTTTGTGATGTTAGTTTACATTGAGTTGTTCTCGAAGGACTTAGAAAAAAAAATCATCGAGCTTTGCTTGTATGATCTTTCAACTTTAAAATATTTGGCGCATTGGCATTAGCTGTAATGGCAAATATTAAAAAAAATACAAATACAAAAAATGTAGACTCATGAATATGCGTCGTTTTCTTTTATGTATTTTTTAATTTGTTTTTTTTGACGAAAGTTTGATGTGTTAGAATGTGGGTTAATTAAGTATTTTATTGAAGAAAGTTCATAATTTTTGTTTATGAACTTGGGTTAGTAAAATTTTATAAAACTGAAATTTTGGGATGTCATTGAATATTGATTAGGAGTGATTGTCTGAAGTTTTAAGTTTGTATTGAAACAATGAATAGATAATAAATATTTTAAGCATTGTGAACTTTGAAAGCAGCAACGCCTGGTAATTTTTACCAATTAGGTGTCATCCCAAGACAATAATTTCTTATATGAATACTACCGTGAATACCAAATTTTAAAACTTATTTTATTTATAAGCAACCATTTTTTATCTACAGAAATATAAACAATTTTTCGATTTTTACAAAAAAATATGCTTTCAGATATTTCAATATGTGTAAACGTCCCTCAGTTGTGAGTTGTGTAAACAACAAAGAATGTTTCCCTAAGCGAAAATCATTATGTAATTTAGCTTAAATTGTATAGATGTCAATACCTAAACACGCATAAACGTCTGTTTTTGTGGTGGGACAGTTTATTCGCTCTATAAATTTCTCCTGCGTGCGCTATTTTATTTTTATCTCTTTGTTGTGGTATAAGTTAGAAGCATACGCGGGAGTCTCGGAAGACCAACTGGAGAGGTTTATAATGGGGTCAACGATGTCAGCAATATGTCGGCAAATGGAGCATTACGTAAAACTTCGAATAGCATCTGCATACATTAACATACATTTTGCAGCTCTGTACAGAATATTTCGAATCGAAGAAAATCAATATACCGGCTGAGAATAATGTAAAATCTATAGCAAAAAAAAATAAACACACATTTTAAATACGTATGTACCAATGTAAATTGTGCTGATATTTATTTTACAGATATTACACCGTGCAAATGTTCATCATGTTCTTTCGTCAATGTCCAGAATCTCTCACCATTAGTGCACTTTGCAGGAAGATGGTTGATTGCTTAGCGAACATTTGTCAGAAAAACTACTTCTTGAGTTGAAATCTTGACTTGGAATATTTTCTCGAACGAAGAGAAAGCATTGAATGATTATATTTGAATTGTTCAAATTATGTACATTCACACAAGTTTTGTCACTAACGACCCGGGTTTCGCCTTTCGGCATCTTCAGGCGTTTAGGTATACGGATGAACTTGAACTGACACTTAGTAAATAAATGTATCATTAAGTTTAAAGCCATTAAGCATTGAGCTCGAGTAAGACAGCGCGAATAATAGAACAAATTATTCAAAGAGCAATTATTGTGACTCAAATATACATACATATAACAAAAGTGCTCAATAATTTCTTGAAATATATATATTTTGAGTTAATGTATAATGTGATTTGACTATATTTCAGAATATAACGTATCTTTTCGGTATTGCGTTAAGTACGAATGGTGACGTATGATACCGTTTTCACTCTGCGTAGAATTTATATTCCATATCCCTTACATTAATATGATTAACGGGTCTCTCGATGTCAACCCCTGGGATAGAATGGACTTAATCATCGGCACAATACAGTCATTAAAAAAATACTGATAATTCGGGAGAAATCGAAACGTAACGAATGAGTGGAGTGAGAGAGCAATGTGTAGAATGAAAATTTACGACCGGGACTGGCGCAAAAGGTAAAGGACGAGGGATTCAAAAAGTCATGCATTATGTATGAATCTGGTTAGGTTGCTTAAAGTTTCAGGAATTAAGGTAGATTACCATTCAACTTATTCATTAATTTGGAAAGTACTTATTTGGATAACATTCAGATAACTCTTAAGTATACCGTCCGTAAACTAAATAAGGGTTATTGACTGAAAAGTAAAAGGGTTGTTTTTGATACAGTTTTGGGTTGCCTACGATTATACAATTACAAATAATTAAAAAAAAAAATCATAGTTTAGAAACATATTATAGAGTAATCTTTATGCCTGATTTAGTATTTGCGCGAGGAACGGCAAGGATTTATTTTATTGCATGAAAAATTTAGCAATTTTTGATTGCAAAAATCGACGTCGTTATCGAGAAAACGTTATGTTGGAATTGATACTTCGATGTAAATTTTGGGCGTATTGTTCCAATTAAGCATTTTGTCGTTAAAATATGGTCAAAATAATTGCTCGAGATTTAAGTTGATGTTTATTGCCAGGGCATAGGCGAATTAATATTTATATACATTTTGTGGCATACAAACAAAAATAATAGAAATAGCAAGAGTTATTCCATAACTATAAAGTGTTTACAGAAGGAAAAAATTTATATGCTAAGAAAAAATCATTAAGATAAAACACTATAATGTCCACGATTTTTTGTATGGTATACTTACATTATGATTTAAACTCATACTTACGTACATATTAATAAAAACACAATAATCCTTTGTACTTCATTCCACTTTATTTAATATGTCAGGACCGGTTTCGCTCATTACGAGCATCGTCAATCAGTTGACGATGCTCGTAATGAGCGAAACCGGTCCTGACATATTAAATAAAGTGGAATGAAGTACAAAGGATTATTGTGTTTTTATTAATATAATGCCTTTCCACCAAGTATTGACAGTGAACACCCTAAAAGTGATTACGTACATATAATATTAATAAAACTAAGTTGAATAGATTATGCACATCCAAATAAGACGTGTAGTGTATTCAATATCAATATTTTATATATCAATCAGTTAATTACAAATAAGATAAGAATGTGTTCATTCAACAATTATAATGTTGTCATGGTGCATAAGTGACGAAATAAAAGAAATTACATATGCACTGAAAAAATGGCCGATAATTGTTTTATTAGAAAATATTATTCCCGGGTAAAAGTCTAGATTATCAAAACAGCAAGAAAAACATGTTCGTTCATACAAATGTATATTGGCAAAAACTGCGAAGAATGTGTCAAACGTTCTGTCGATATGAATTTTCGATGGCTCTTTGTTACAATGTGAATCGACAAAGTAAACATACCTAACAGAGTAATAAACATATGATAAAAAATCTTTTTAAATATAGATTCTGGTCAAACTACTTCAAGACAACAAGAAAAATAGTAAGAATTTAAATTCACTATATGATGTCACGTATTAAATATGGTTAAAAATAAAACATTGAAAATTTGTATGATTGATAATACGCACTGACTGGATAGCATATGCGAGAATGTTATTTTTTTTTCAATATATAATATATATACAACATTTTGAGAAATATAATGTATGATTATTACTTATAAATATATAATTAATTCCTACCTTAAAGATTCCTTATCAACCCCGGAAGAAAAGCGACCTAGATAGTCGCATACAAAACACAGACGTCACGAAAATGAGCAGATATTTACGAAAAAAGTCTACAATATTTTTTTGTCCGGGAGGAAAGAAACCTTAGACTTTTCCGTTGATAGATTCGCCGCGGGGTTAATAATTAATTCTTGCGCACTATAATGTTGTCTGGTAGCAAAATAGGAGCGAAGGTGTAGCCTGAGATGTCACCTGTACAGGATCAACAAAGATGCTGCAGTGCTGGAGGAAGGGATGGAGACGTGATCAATAAGCGGCGCGACGTGCTGCCATCTTGCGCCCCGACGCTAAACTCGGTTTCGACGTCGCGATAAGCGCCGCCCTAACGTGAGAATCTGACGCGAGATGTCCCGGCGGAGCGTGCACTGCGGGAAATTGGCGCGCGATTTGTAAATTGAATATGCGAATTATAAATAATGAGATTGAGTCAATGCAACCATCCATATAATAAACATACGTAAGCTGATATAAAATAAAAATAAGCAAACACAAAATAGGAATTATTATGAATCTAAAATTTAGTTTTTTCCAGCGAATTTAAACGCAAACCATGAAAGTAGTAGCACAAGTTAAAACTAAATTAATACATAACAAAAAACACAAGATAAGAAGATATTACCCATCGTGAGGATTTTCAATTGATAAATCCAAACTGGGTTATTTTTATAAAATAATGAGTGAGTTTTAGAAATCTCATTTAAATTTACACGAGTAAATAGATGATCGACAAAACAATTGTATTTATAGCATTAATTGGTTGTTATCCGCAGAGAACATATCAATACATTATTAATTTATTATTGTAGTAGACTTCGGTAGGACGTAAGGCAAGTTTCTATTACTCAGTATAATAACGGTATTTCAGTAAAAAAAATAACAAACGATTACAGTTAAGCCCCGATTCTACGTTTTCGAAGGGACCGTAATAAAACAACGAATAATGCGGGAAACCGATAATGCGGGAAATCTTCAAATAATGCCAAGACATGTTTAATTTTCAAATACATGCAAAGTTGCCTATTTGTAGTTTGGTACTTAAATTTTGACAGACACCCTTCAAACTCGCGTACTTTTCTAAGTTTACTTTTTTTGCTATGTCGACTACCGTTTCTCCTAGAATTTTTTAACGCCTTGAGCTTTTTTCAGTTTCTCAGCTAGAGTTCTAGTTTTTTCATATCGGTAGTTTAGTTTCGATTTTTGAGGTAAACAAATTCGTGCAACAGTTGCGATATAAGACTATTTATTAATCAGCAAAAAAATAAATATTCAACAAAAACGGTCAATCGGAGTAATAATTGGGATGGTACGATAATTTATATGATAGATCGAGGAAATCGGTAAATCGGGGATGATCAACGTGGAATTATTAAAAATTGTTATAACGGGGTCTTGGACGAGTAAGAAATAAACGATCTATGCAAAAAAAACGAAGATAGCGAGAAAGATAAATGAAGTTTCCGTTTCACTGAAAAAACGCACAACGAGATGCGAGGCAAGACTATTCGTGAGAAATATTCAACGAAAACGGTCAATCGGGATAATATTTGTGACGGGACCAAAATATTCAAACGATAGATCAAGGAAAACGGTAAATCGGGGAGCGATTAATGCGGGAAAACGAACAATGTGAGAACGGTAAATCAGGGTTCCACTGTACTTTATATAATATAATATATCCATCTATAGCAAAGAAACTAAGTACCGAGAAAACCGAATTAAATACGGGATGCTGAACAAAGAAGATAATGAGCTTTAAACAGAGAATAATAATAATTAAGTGTTTCGGTATGGGGAACTAGCTATCTGTCTACATTCTGTAAGAGAAACTTTAAATCTGATTTTCGTGGCGCTTTTGTGGCGGTGTTCAGAAAGTTTGATGGAGGAAATAGGAAATGAGCAAAGAAAATGATAATATTTAGATTGCAAATATCTTAAGGCGTACAGTTAAATATTATAACATGTAAACCTAGATCAAATTCATGTTACTAAATGCCGACTATTATCTACTGGTTATTTGATTTTAGATTAATTTATAAAATTGAAGGTACACACACTGACGAAACGTAAGCATTGAAAAATAATAAAAAAACTCTTTTGTATATATTCCACAACTATGTTTACTATTTATTACCAATTTACTATTTTTCTACCTGAAAATTAACTATGTTTTGATTATAATATTGCAGTTATGTGGGAAACTTCATAAAAACTGGAAATATGTGAAATTATAGCAAATGGATATCAGGACAACCAATAATTCACACGAAATGCGAATATAATATCGGTATTAAAGAGTCACCATAACATGTAAATAAAACTTCTTAGAAACAACCATAAAGTAAATTTTAAATATGGCGACAAATTTTCGTAATCTGCGAGATAATATCGCTTTAATGGATTGCATTTTTTGGTTTATGATATTTTTCTATTAGAAATTAAATTTCTCAAATAATTGCATAGTTTTTTTGCGAGATTTGGTAAATTTAAGAAGAGAAAGAGTACCATGTAGCAAAGCATATTAACGAAATATTTATACATAATTAATTATATAGTCATTCACTCCATTGTAATAAAATTAAACAATATCAAAGTATTTTAGGTCTACAAATATTATTTTATAGATGGTTGATAACTATTTCGATACTAGTTCTAGAAAAATTCAATATTTTTTCACCTTCAAGCTTTCATAAATAAAATTGGACGATTAATTCATTTTTGTGCTTGAAAGGAAAATAAAAATTATTAATATTTTATAGTTAATTTAAAATTGCGGCAGAGCTACTGATTTGACTGTGTTTATAATAAATTTACGAGCGTTTGGTTTTTGGGGAAGATTTGTCACACACATTACATACCTTTTACTCGTCTACGGAGCTGCGTAGTGCAAATAATTTATCTGGAAGGAATTGCGGTTAGAAGACGAGAAAAGTTTGCCCAGCTTAAATCTCTTGGAGAAAGAAAGCTTTGAACGTTTGCTTCTCGTTAAAACGGATCCGAAGAAAGTAAACATTTTTGTGTAGTGTTTGCGAAAAGGAGAACGTCTGGGGGAGGAGCTAAAGGATCTCTGTTCGATTGTTGGTTTGTACGTATTACATCTTTACAAGGAGCTTATAATATAAGACGGAAACGAAGGAAATCCCATGACAATTAACTTTGTTTGCGCGAAAATGTACGCTGTTTCTGAAAAACGACGAAAATCATTTCGCTTTTCGCTAGGATTTAAAATTACAATATAAAAATACTCATAACAATTTTGGTTTATTATGATTTTCGATAAAATCAATGATTACTTCGTGGAAATTTATTTTCAACGCATTAGAGTAAAAAATATATTTGTGCTTTGCCACGACCGTTATACTTTACACGTAAACTCATTTTTGGCCAAATTACTTTGAAAGTGAACGATATCTACAGGAATCTTTATGGTGAATTTAAGAAATATTAATAAAAATTTAAGAAATATAGGAAAGGAGGTTTTTTTTAAAGATATTTTTAGCCTTGCATCTTCGTCAGTACGGCTCAAAAAATACAATTGAATTGCACATCAATCGACATATTTGCTACTTACAATAAAAAATACATGATTAAAAATGATGACATAATGAGAAATCATTTTCGTCTTTGAGTTACTAAAAGTAATTAATTAAAAACTGTTAATACTGAATATTTAATTAGATAAATAAAACACAACAAGATTACGTTAAAAGCGACAAATTTTACATAAAAAATACGTTTCCTTTAAAAATTTTCAAAAGACATTCGTGAAAGATGAACGCAGATAATACGATATTTACTAATAAATAAATATGAGAAATTGATAAAAAAATTATCCACCCGTTTCGCTAATATTGGGACGGGGTCGAAAAATCGTTTTATCGACCATATTTGAAAAAATATATTCATGCTTCAGTGAATTTATTTAAGCTTTGACAATTCATTAACCAATTAAATTAAGGTTTAAACGAGTATGGTTCAAAAGACCAAATATTTATAGATTAAACATACATATGTATATCGATACACTCTGTATATGCGGTGTTGGGTATAGGTAAATGCAGATACAAAGAAAACGTCAACATATTGAAGTACCTACTATTTCGGGAAAAAATATTACATACATGAGTCATAGTTTTCAGTTATTTGCAAATATATTATCACCAGGTTGAAGATGATTTTCATTTTTTTTTTGCAATAGTGTGTATTTCTAATAATAAGTCATACGTCTTGAAAAGAATAAGCCGGCACGAAATTAATTAGTCAGCGATTTTTAATAATATATTCATGTCGGACTTGTATAAAATAATGGTGTGAATACTGAATACCATGCATAATAGATTTGGTTGGTGTAAAATACCTTTATTTATAAAAGCACACCGGCTATATTTCCCAAGTAATAAACAATACGATATAATAAAAACAAAAAATACGAGTGATTTACGAGTTAATTTGCTAAGCGAAGTCAGTGATAAAATGTAGAATATGGAACATGTGATTTCATTATGAGCTGTATGTACTGTAATTCCACTAAGCAAACACAGTAAAAAAAACTTTGTAAACGTGGTATTTTTATCGATTGCAATATATTTCACACGCGAATTTCTGAATAATTCGATTTTATATATTTTACTGATTATATTAATTTTATTATTGAAAATTTATGCCATACTATCACCTATGTACAAGCTGGTTGTTGATTATTTCACCACTACCCGTTAAGTGTACGCAGCCGCTGTTTCACGGCCGCCTTACACAACGCAACAACAAAAAGAAACAAATTAACTCATTATATTCTTAGCCCAATACAAATCTGCACGGGACCTACGCACTATTGTGATTAAAAAAGATAAAGATACAAATAAAACAAGAGAATGTGACTCTTTTACGTATCCTGTGTATCCATCCATATACTGAGAATCCACCGTGGCAGTGTATGTACATTATTTTACATACTGTCATAAATTATTTCTGGCACTTGTAAATGTCTATTGCCTATTTGAGGGGCTCAAAAGGCAAACGGCCCAAGCCCAAAAGCATAATTTTAAGTAAATTCAATTTTAAGTTTGCATGTTTTATTAGCTAGAATCCAACAAGAATAATTCACTATAAATATAATTTTGTTGGTTTTCACTCCTTCAAATTATAAGGTTTTGACAGATCTGTCAAGCTTGTACACAAATTAAAGACCAAAGCTACGAAGGTCATTTACTAACCATCAGAGAGACGGCCAAACGGCACTTGGGCTTATATAACATTGGAAGTGCTAAGTTGAGTGAGGCTGTTTTTTACTTATAAAATGGGTATTGAAGAATTTTAATAGCGGATATTTAAAAAAAATGTGGGCTGTGCCGATTGTTCTTTGAGTGCCTCAGTTACAATTTGGAACATGTCGTATATATATGACATTATATACGAGTTTGTGAAAAATGTTAAAAAGAGTACAACTGCATTGGAGATGGACTGATACTTACGCATGCCCGTAACATGCCATCCTAAAAAATCACGTTCCCTGTCATGATGTCATCTCAGTTTCACGGTTTATTGACAGTATTTAAATCCATGTTAGCAGCTAAAAAATAATGTTAAAAATGTATATATGTTAGAATACCTAAAATGATAAATACTTATTGACAATATTAAGAGAAATATTGAATGACTTAATGGCTCAACTATTTACGATTGCATCATGGGGATGGAGGTGTTAACTGTACACCAATATAGATAATAAAAATAGGTTCGGATCGTAAAAACCCACCTCCTTCAAAACTGAGACACGAAAGGTATTTCAGTATAGCTAAATTAACATAGATACAACGTAATACTAGCAATAATGTAGAGCTGATGGCTAAAAACCTGGCGTAGCGGAAAGAGCTTGCAGAAAAAGGTTAAACGTAATCAACTGCCGAAATTTTATTTCCGGTAGGTAGTACAAATAAACCGTTAGGGCAAGCAAGCATCATTTAACAGCTAACCCTATTGCGTTGTGGGGAGTAAAATAAAATAAAATTAAGAATTAGAGAGAAGTGTTCGGGCTACGTTCGGATATCGGAAAACGTGGAAGACAAAAACAATTACCGGCGGATCGAGGAAGATACACACACACACAGCGTAGCCAAATATCCGAAAGCTAATTTCGTTAAAATAACTACAACGGTGGATGTTTATCGGGAAAAAAATGGACGAGCTCTGAAAGTTATTATCGTAATGGATGAACCTCCCGTAAATACGACGTCCCAAACAGGGATAAGCAAGGTAAGTGTATTTATTTATTGGGATAAACAAAAATAAAATATCGCTTTGATAATATCTAACGTGGCATTATGATAAAAAAATGTCTAGAAGTACGCAGACAGTGATATGTGTTTTCCAGCAAACTAAAAGTAGCAATATGAACCCATCATTTTGTGAGACACAATTGTATTTCACAAAACGGTTTGGATATAAAACTACACGTGAAAAGTATTGCATTATGTGTAGATTAATTAAATAGCTTCTACGTGACTTTTTTCATGAGTATTTTGTTGGGTCCTATGTGCGCAGCTGTTAGCGTTGTTGGTTTTCGTGCCGGATCTCACGGGTTCGAGTCCCAGTACGAGCAGCACTTTTTCGATCGATTTATCGATTTTTGTTAGAAGGCATAGGTGTTTGCGGTGCTTGTGATGTGTTTCTAACAATTGTCTTCCACCTTTCCGATCCTTCAATAACTGGGCGTAGCGAGAGCGATTAGTTAATCCTGTCCTAGCCTTATCCCTTTTTTCTCTTGAGGCTGAGCGATTGAGTAACAAACAGTTCTTGTAGAAAAATGTCTGTTGAGATAACTCCATTAGGAGGCCATATGCTCTACATTGGAAGCGGACATGGATTTAAAAAATGTTCGTATCATTTAGTTATTGACTTAAATAAATTTTCAATTTCTTAGATGTATTAAAATAAGTGAATATATTATTTATATAACTTTTTGCTCATGCCAATACTAAATTACAGCAATTAAATTAAAACTAACTTAGTGAAAAATACTTACTAAAAAATAGATTTTGTAGTCTGAATGAATGAATCTATAATATTCTATATTGCACTACGTTAAGAGGAGGCATGTGTAAAATTAATAAAAATTGGTACATATTTATCGTTCTATTTAAATATCACTATTCGTTATAATCGTATAAAAAGGAAATACACGTTGACATTGAGAAGTAATTGGAAACAATATCTGCTAAAATTCTGAATCGTCAAAAAACATAAAATATTTCATTAGATTGTATAAAATACAAAATTATTACTTTCGATGGATTGGGATTCGATGGATGGATTCAAAATTATTATTTTATTATGACCATATAACGAATATACAGATGTTTTATTTTGTAAGTTTTCAGTATATCGCTCACATATTTTACATAAATTTCTAATAACACTTCAACCGTGAATGACAAGTGAGAAAGTAATAAAAGACGTAATACAGCAGACGTCAGAGAGTTTTTCATCACTCAAATTTAAACACAACAAAAGAAGTCGTTGAAAATTAAATTTACTGAAAAAAGTCTGACTAGAGATTAAAAGTTTGCACGTGACGTGACCAAAAAGAAATGAATTTTAATAAAGTCACTAAGAAATGTGACAGTAAAGATTTTTCAAAAATAAAGAAACTTTAAAGGTGTATATATTTAACATAATATAATATATATTGAGTGCTAATTAACATAAGCTTTTTAACGTTTTTAAAACTCTAAAATATGTAAAATATGTAGTATGAAATACTTTTGAATATGTATATTTTCATATTATACAATATATTAAAAAAACACATTTTTTACTAATTCCGCATTATTAATTATAATACATCTGGACCGGTTTTTGATAAGAAATATTTTTGATGGATGATAGTCAACATCGGTCTTCCCTATGCAACAAAATACAGATTGTTGCTATTATCAAAAGCCTGTCAGTGAATGTTGGATCAGTGATATAACTGAATGGTTTGGGTTCTCAACCGCGTCCAGATAGGGATGTGTCTTGGCTCCGTTCCTCTTCTAGAAAGGGTTCTAACTTTGATGGTATTTAGAACTAGTTGTTCTCAATAATCGGAAAACCAGTAAAATTTGATGGTTTGATCATTTATTTGTGATACAAAAATTTAAATAAAGAACGAAATCGATGTACTTGTACAAGATATATCAGATATATATTTCCATTTTAATTTTAGTATAAAGTATTGATCACGTAATGATCTGTGTAGGTTTAGTTTTGAATAGATATTAAGTTAAACAAAATAACACAAAAACATAAACATGTGTATTCTTTATAGACACGAAAATAAAATCTCAGGAGATTACAAGAAACATATTCGCAACAAGAATATTTGGAAATGAAATCACGTACCTCGAGAAAAAAAAACATAATCGTAAGATCAGCTAAAAATATTGAAGATAAACACAGCGGTTAAAGAATTTTATCTTCCAAATATATGCGAAAAAGCTTGCCTATATACATATTTCTGCGATTTGCCTGTATCGGGAAAAAAGTAGTTTTGCGTCGTCGCAGAAAAAGTATGATGGTGTGTCCAGTCGAAAGTTGATACCAAATGAGTGAAAAAAAAAAAGTGATTTAACGGGAGATCGAATTGAATGAATTAAAACAATGAACCTTAATTACAAATTTGTTCCGTTGTAAAGAATTCTAATAATATTAACGAATTACTAGGTTTTACGTTTAGATAATTTTTCATTCCTACAATAAGGTTTTCAGCGCATCTTATGTGTATAAGTATTTATTATACTTTGGTAGAAAGATTCCGTCAATTATATTTTTGTTAGATCAATTTAAAAAATTCACTCGCTGAGCGAAACTTGAAAAACGAGGAAAATATTCTGTATATAAAATATATATTTCAATAATAAAGAAGGTATAATTTTTTTTTTTACAAAATAACTAAATATCAGATATTTTTGAAATTATTAATAACATTAAGCGGAAAAACATCACAAACACCCATGCCCAAGATCTCAAATATTAGTACAAAAAATCTACATAAATTTAATATTGACTAGGGTCTCCAATCTGGGATTTCGTCCAAATTTGTAATCCTGAAATCCCGGGGCTTGGGGATTGAGGATAGAAAGAGTAAAATTCTTGATAAGTTTTTGAAACCAACCTACCAGACAACATTTTAGAAATCCGCCACCTAAAAAAAGATGTTTTGACATGTTGAAACTATGGAAAATCCGTAACGAGTCAGAGAGCTAAAGAAAAGCTGACATTTATTTTTAAATGTGGGAATTCCGTAAATGCCTGGATTTGGATTGGAAATTGGTCAGCGATCAAAAATGTTTGAAATCCTTCAGCGACCTAAACAAAGGTGTCTCAATTTCAGACTTTTCCAGTTGTTGAACCCAGGATCCTGAAAACCCACATCCCAAATTTATGATGAATGATCAACCCCGGGACTCCGGCATCCGAAAAATTGTGAATCCTGAACTCTCGGGATCTCAAAAAGGGTACTTGATTGGTTGCCCTAATATTGACCTTGCTTGGATTTGTGCTAAGAGCAACGCGATCGCTATGGTACACATCTCAACACTAGACTACATATGCCAATATTATCGCCATGGTAAGGTTGGTGAAATGAGTATATTATTATAATTCTGCGGCCACGGCACAGAAACAAAACAGAACACATTGTGAATTGGACCCAAAACCTTCTGACGCTGGTAATGATAATAGCAAATCGCTTCATAAATGCTGTTCGGTGTTTTGCGGCGGGGGGTTGATTTTCAATAGTAGGAGGATACTGCTTGCAAGAAAAGTGCGTGGAGGAAGGATGTCTAAATGGGGCTTAAAAAAGAAAATTGATCGTCAAACGTAACACCAAAAAAATGAATGGATACAAAAACATACGAGAACTTATTTTATATAATGTATTTATTATATTACATTAAGAATTCCAAAAAAATGTGACTTCTGATTGCTTGAGGTAGTTTTATGACGTAGAAAGTGGTTTTTAAATTTATACAAGAAACTTATATTTACATATTCGTAAATTCATCCGTCACTATATTGATAATTTTTTTTAAGTCACAGTGGTATAGTAGTAAACAGTATAAGCTTCTGACCCTGGCTTAAAGTGTATTCATGAGTTTAGATCCCAGATTTTCAACCGATTTGTACCGATACTATGGCAGAAAAATAAATTATGCTTTCAATCTTAATTTACATTAAAAAATGATGAACTAATGAGTTGCATCAATTAGGACGGGTTAAGCCGTTGGAAAATAAATTTAACAGTGGCAAACCACATATTTTATTCGAAGATACGAGATATTACAAAAGGTGAGTTTAGGTAAATTATTAAATATTTCCAATTTAGTCTCACTCACAATCCAATAAATGGGCTCTAGCGAAACCATTTGGCTAAGTATTATATAAGTATGCATAGTTTGCCATTTATCAATCTTAACCTGCTTCAAAAATAGAGATTAATCGACCGAATTCCGACTAGTTCTCGTAAAACAATTTATACCGAAACTCTCCATTAGAAATTTATTTTGACATGGTATTTAAACTATACAAATCAAATCATTTATAATATTATACAGTAATACACTGTACGCGTAGTGCGAAAATTAAGAAGCTCGTTATTGTTCAGCTGACTATTTGAAAGCGTCAGGCTGTCATCAAGTGATCACTTCACTTGACAGTTGTATCTGTATGTATATATATATGTAAATACTATTTTCAAATTAATTAGATACGTATCGGTTGATTCCAAACGAATGAGCACGATATCTAATAACTACGTTTGACTGGCATATCAAAAACGGGAACCAAGTTACATGGAAATGTTTTATTAATTTTATAAATATACTTACAATATTCCAACGATTAAACAAGTAAAACATTTATTTATTTCAATGATAACACTATCATTTACTTGAGTTTTTGATGGCCTCGGCGATTAATTTGTGGATATCTATGAAATTCTATTATATAAAGAAGTCTATAGATATCTCGCCATTTTTATCATAATAGAAAAAATAAATTAGAAGAGTATCACTAATTTAATTATACACTCTCAACTCAGGATTGTCTACAAATTCACAACGGAAGGAATTCGCAAAAAAAATCACAGGAATTCATTTTTAATAAAGTGTAAAATCATATATGATTATAATGTTACTTCAATTGTTTTGCAACTTAATTAATTTAGTATTACATGTGTTTGATCATTTCGTTTAGCATCTTAAAACTAAATGTGTCGATATTTTAAATGATATTTTTCATTTCAAATAGAGCCTTAATATTAGTAAATCAAGTTTAGTAAATAGTATTAGCGTATTAAGAAGAACCTTTGAATTTATTTGTCTTGGCATTTCTAACACATTCGGTAAGGAATGTACAAATTGCATCATTCAAACAATAAAATCTCCTTTTCCCATTGTTAAGTAAATATAAGATAAAAATACATTTTAATCAAAAGATTCGAATCAACACCTACATAATAGATGAAAAATATTTAACAATTAGTATGAATGTGCTTCTTAAAGAAGCGAAACACGTGTCACACCAAGTTACACACTAATTGGAATAACACAATTATCAATTTTTGTTTTATATTGAATATTTTATTGCGAAGTTATATTATATTTGAAGAAGAATATACGAATGTCACATCAAAAAAATACGGAAAAAAATGTAAAGCAAAAATTATTAAAGTTTGTGAGTAATATTGCGTATAAATGTGTTATAAGGGGAAAAAGTTTTACCAAAATTGTACAATGTAAAAGTGAAGTTTTTATTGCGTTGTATGAAAATCTTTTATTTGAAATGTTGCAGAGTAATATAATGTTTCATGATGACAAATGTACGGCATTCATGGAGCATCGGTAGCAAGCGAATGGTTTGAGGAACATTTTACGATCAGAAAGAATAATTTGTACGTAATTCGTACATTATAGATCGTTAAACGGTGGAATGTACTGTGTGATATATACATATTGAAATCTTTTCTGTGTCTACGGCGTAAGTAAATGACTGTAAAATGAAATCAATTTGTGGAAATTGAGTTAGTAAATAATGATAAGAATTCAACATTACGAATTCGTTTTATTATTGTCAAAACTCTAAGTAAGTTTAACAGCTTTGTGTAGTTGTGTTCTGTTAAGGCTTTATACAATGAGAAGAATGTGAAAATCAATAATAGGATACGCTAGGGAACAAATAATAATGCTTCTTACTAAGTCTCCCATTTAAGGATTGCAGTGGAAACTTTTCTTTAAACATATAATTTTACTAATGGAATCCATACGAGACAAAGATTTAACGCTGAGAACGATAGATTGTCTGACGATATTTCGATCAAATGAGATTGGTAAAAACTGCATTTCGACGTTTTGTGCATTATATAATAGCTGAATGAATAAAAGAGGCAGGTCAAGAAGTCGATGGATCGAATAAGAAACTCGCCTTATTGTATAAAGACATATGGAGAGCTATGTTGCTGAAATGAACTCCCCGGTTTTCGCAGTTATGATGGTGTGTTGTGATTACAAAAAATATGAACGTATTATATATTATATGAATCGATTAATGCTGCGATGTATTATTTCTACGAAATGATACAAAGAAATTTACCAATGGCACGAAATATGGTTACTTATTCAATTTTTATTATTTGTAGGTCAAAGTGTTGTAGGTATAAAAAACCTTGAAATGTCATTGAAACTTGCTTATTTAACTAGTACCGAGTTTTATTGGAAATAAATAAACTCGGGCGGATGAAGCACGGAATATAAGCCGTATTATTTATGTACACAAAGAAAATGAACCAGATGCCAATCTGTCGAATGTTTACTAGAGTAAAATACAAGAACAACATCCATTTTACACGAATCCACGAAAAGTGAAGGATTATTACATTCAATGTAGTCGCAGAAAATTTGTAAAAGATTTTTTTCGGGTAGCAATAGTAATAATAAAATTAAGATATAATAACATGATATCCAGTAACATATTGGAGCATGTTTTATGTTGAAAAATACTAGAGATATTGTAGAGTACTTGATAATTCAGTGTTTTTTTTAACATCCATTTGAGAAATAATCTTAGACTAATAACCGCATATATTTATTTTTCTATAGCAAAAACTTTTGCAAAATTATTTATTGGCTACACCACAAGGAACCTAAATAATAGCTACAGAGCAAATTGAAAACAAAGGAGATACCAAAATAATGTTTTAACAATTGTATATTGATTAAATAATGTCCACTTACTGTTATTTTTGATGGATTCAGCGGTAACGATGTCAAAGATAATTTTAGATATAAAATTATTAATAATAAGAATCAAACAGGCACCGAAGAAGGGGGAAAAAGAAAATGAGGAAAAATAAATAAAACCATCAAAATAAAAGAGAAATAGAGCAAGACCTCTTCTCTCTGTAAATGATGAAAGACACCAGTCCAGTCATATAAAATTCATTTAAATAAAGATGTTACTACACTTGTATATTGGGACTGAGAGTAACAAAGTTATCAAATTTAATTTTCTATCCACTTACTGGATTTCAAAAGAGTTATATTTCTTTTGTAGAAAGCCATAGCTCTGCAATGAGAAGTTATTAAATAAATAACAATTAATTGGGACGATGTGAGTTTTATGATTGATAACATTTTTAAGGATTGCGACTGTTGAAAAAATACAGTTTTTGTATAGGACACATTTTCTTTTGTGTAGTGACTGTATATAAAAAAGAAACAAAAGAAAATAAAAACTCTAAAACGGTAACAATATTTTACGTACTAAAAATCTTTAGAATTTTTTAAGAAAAAGAATTTTAAATTATGTATAGGAATATAACTCCATATTAACGTAGATCGATGAAAATCATTTTGGATAAACAGTTTAAGTAAGACCAGATATAATTTATATCGTGCTTACTCTACAGGAGAAAAAAAGTAAATAAAAAACTTTTTACACAATTTAATGGTTTTGCGATCAGCATACCATTAAATAGCCGTTCAAACTGGAGATTCAAAAACTGGATTTTGAAAAAAAGATTTTTTAAAAACGTTAACGATTCAAAA
Source organism: Himalopsyche anomala (assembly GCA_031772345.1). Classification (NCBI taxonomy): domain Eukaryota; kingdom Metazoa; phylum Arthropoda; class Insecta; order Trichoptera; family Rhyacophilidae; genus Himalopsyche; species Himalopsyche anomala. Next base: position 17,785,698 of record CM062821.1, on the reverse strand, counting down.
ACTGACAACGAGTAGCGAGTCTCGGCTGTGTAGCTAAACCACCGTAACACGAGAAATTCATAGCAGGAAAGGAAAAGCATTATTCGTAGAGGTTTCGAAAGCCACGTCTACGAATTGAAACGGAAGTTTTCGGTTCGTAAGGTAAAGCGTGCTTCATCTTCGACTTGTCGACGCTTTTCCGACATGCGCACAACCCCGTGTAAAAAATTGCAGCCTTATTTTTGGCACATTTATAACACGTTTAATTCGACGATAATGAAACGGTCACAAAAAGTGGTTTGTCAAAGCAATATATAAGAATTGAAGATGATAAAAATGTACTTAAAATATTTACTGTAGAATCACAAGATAATGTTTACCATATTTCTTACACGAAACTATGAAACTAATCAATATAAATATTAAGTATAATGTTGTCAATTTTTTTGGGAAATTTCATAGAAAAATTTCAACTTAACCCACCGAACTGAACCTTGTCTACTGTTATGCTGTGAAACCTTAGTAAGTTTATAGACATATACCATTGTGACGGCCGAGATTTATTGTAACTTTTAAATGAAACTAACAACTGTAATGTAAACACCTCATCTATATATAGTTTTCACTAATCCGAGAGCTCAAATGTATATATCGGCTGGTAAATAAAGTGAGAATAAGTATGCATAAATAATTTTAAATACAATTGCAGTAACATAAAATGCAATTGACACTTTTATTGAATGGTGATCAATTCAAATTTAATTCGGAATATAAATTGTGTTAGTCGACTGAAAAGCGGTTTCGCTGGCACATATTCATGAAACACGAGCTTAATGTGTCGGACAAAATGTTGAAACAATCTAAAATAATTAAAATTGAACAAGCTTTGTGTTAAATCGAATCGAATTAAATAATTTGCTAACGAAAATTGTTCGAGATTTTTCCAATCAAATTTTATACTGTGTAATATGTGTATGTTGAAATAAATACTGTTGACATAGCGTCATGCGTCATATATACATACATACTAAGAAACGACGATTTATTATAAAGGGAAAATTTCGGCGATGTTTAGATGCGAGTATAAAAAAGGTAATGGCCCACGTCGAAGTCAATAGAAAGCCATTAAAAATCCATTAAGAAATAAAAACTATACCAACTGCCTGAAAAGATATCAAATGAATGTTTCATTATACTTTTGTATATAATAACATAAATAACCGATTTTTAAATGAAACTGTAAATTTAATTGAAGTTTTTTTGTTGTTTTTATTTAAAAACATCAATGTTTTTATCACATCGGACGTCATAGCAATAATCGTTTATAAATCAAAAATATATTCCAGCATATGCAGCTGTTTCTGCAACAATGTCTATTGCCTTTTGAAGTTTTGAAAATAAGCAAGAATATCAACGATTTTCAATATTGCAATATATGAAATTCCATGACGATGCGAATGAGATAATAAAAATCATCTGCAAGCTTTCGTTTACAATTTAAAGTTTTTCTCATCACATTAAAAGCTGCTTATTTTATCGAGATATTTAAATTCTAATAATGAAATACGTACATTATGTATTGTTGCCGCTGGTGAGTGATTATATGCTTAGTTCTTTAGATATAATAATACAATACAAATTCCATGATGCAGTTTACAATAAAAGCAAATTAAGGTTTCGATGTCTCATACGAATGTAATATAAAACTTGAACTGTTGAAACCCACAATGCAAAATAATAATGATGTTACAAAAAAAGTATTATTCTGGATGTGAAATCATTTAATGCAGATTATTTTTAAGGGTGTATTCTTATTATTTTACTAGTCTATAACTGAAATTTACGTTTATTATTAAATGTAAGAGTGTAAATTGAAATAGTAATTAAACATTAAGCCTTATAGACCAATTGCCATCCCAATCACAGGTGAGACGCGTGACTAAAACATATTTTGAATAATAAAATTTCCAGCTAATTGGACCACCATCGAAATTAAAGTTTATTCTAAACAAATATGAATAGATTCATAAATTATGAATAACTCTAAAATATTCAAAGAGCCCGAAAAACTAAGATTAATAAATAGGAAACATGATTTTTTGGTGTTTCTTTAATATTTCTGACACAAATACAGAGTGAGATTTTAACATTTTAGGACATTAATATTTTTTTATAGAAGCTTTGCGTCACCTGTGGTTACCGGTAAGGTTTACGGCCTTACTTTATATACGCATTATACGCATTCATTTTTATTACTAACATCTGTCCCATTGGAACATTACCCCGTGATACTTAATACTTAGTACGCCACCCGCATATATTTGCAATTCACATGCGACTTTGGAATTCACATTTCCCTAAGCCCACAGCCAACAGAAATCTCAGTGTCACATATTGTTGGGAGGAAAGGATTTTCGGGAATTAGATTTTTGGAGGAAATAAGGGGTAAGCCCAGGGACTTTTCCGCTGAGCATACATACATTCCAATGATCACGGTATTTAAAATCAACTAAACATGAATATCAATATATGTTTTCTTGTTTAAAATAATCATAACACGAAAAAGAGATATACAGTTTTAAGTGGTTATGAATGATGACTTATTGTTTTTAAATTATTATATATATAAGAATGTACGAACTTAGATGAATTAAGTAGAGATTGGTACGAAAGAACAATTATATTTCTACATCATTATTGTTCTTAACATTCGTGAAAAGTGAGGTTGAAAGTAAAAAATATAAACTAGTAGTTGTTAACGGGAGCGGTACCACCCCCCTGGGGGGGGAGGCCTTTTTAATTTTCCAGAATTTGGTGGGCGCTGCAGTATTGCGAGGGGACGATGCACTTATTCCAGGAGAATTTTTTTTTTCCAGGAGGATTTCAAATTCGCCGATGAGCTAAAAAAAACGAGTTTCAGAGATATTTTTGGGAAAAAGTATAAGGAATTGAGGATTTCAAATTCTTCGGTAAGGGAGGGGGGGGAGGAAGGTGTCCGTTAAATAATTTTAGATAATTTATTTCTGCAAAAGGAGGCGATTCTTTCAATACGTTTCAAATTTTGCTTGTGTAAAAACGATACATTACATCAATAGACAAATGATGTAAGTTTAACGAAAAATATTACCAACTAAAATAATATTTTCTTTTATTTTATATTTTTTACTTCATAAGCGGACGAAGCTTTACAAAAAAGTTTTTTTTCCTTATTTATAAAAAGCCGTTCGAAAAAAAAGAGTCCGTTTATAAGTGTATTTTTAAAAAATAAATTATTTGATGTGAAAACAAAAACTTTTATTTATTTTTATTATTGATCATTTAAAACACGTTGCTTCGTAATATTTTTTGTCGAATTTTCAATAGCCCGAACGTATAAAAAGATCCATAAGCTAATTATGTTTTTGCACAACGTTGAAGAAAAAATGACCAGAAAAATCACAGATTCTTATGCTTTTTTATCTATGTCAAATTTATACTATTTGAACTATCTACATTAAAAATATATACATACATAAATCTATTGAAATATAATAATACATCTGCACGTAGCTTTTGTTGTGTAAAATAAATTCAGTGCTGTACATCAGTTTACGTGAAGCGGCCAGAAGTATATAGGGAAGGAGCAACAAGATTTGTTACGACGTATTTTTACGTTCGGACAATAAAACTTCCAACTCAAAGGCGTTTACACGTCTCAAGCAAACGAACCATATAAAGATGTATAGTAATCCACGACAGTGCTCCAATACACTGTCAATATTGAATCTTTAAGACATAGCATTTTATTACAGTTGTATTTAAAGACATCTAGAAAAATCATAGCACATATGGGTTGATTTCATTGTCGATGCATTATAGTAAAATTCAAACAATGCAACAGATTCTATGAAAATGTTCTTTATTATAGCTGAAAATTTTATATGGTTCGTTTACAATGCAAAGAAGACAAGACATTATTATATTGTTCCAGTCGTGTATTTACTGAAACAATATAATAATTGAATTGGAGTAAACATATTTTCATAATCATCGTCGTGTCTACTACAAGTACAAGTTACTAATCGGAATGTATTTTGTATTAAGTTAGTGAATATGAATTTGAATCGATATCTGTTTGATTGAGACAGGTCTTGAAGATCTCTTAGAGTCTATCACGAAGAATGTCTCTAAGACTTAGACCAATTACTTTATGATCTCTTGAGTTGCGATATATTCCCTTTCCATTGAAGATGGCAAAAAATCATAATATGTGAAGTAGGCGAATAATTTAAGGCGAAGATAGCTCACTGGATCATCGAAGAAATAATTTTATGAGTAGCATTTATACTGCCAGTGGGGTCCCAACAATATAAATAAACATTATTGAAACCTTAAATAATTTAATAATGAAGTTAAAATTTTATCAGGACCGGTTTCGATCATGACAAGCGAAATCGGAAACAGGAAAATATATGAACTAAATATTCCTCAATTTGTGAATGAAAAAATAATGTAATAATTAAAAAAAATCATCGATATTTAAACTACTGTCCTAAAACCTTGACGATAGGAAATGGGAAGTAGCAAACTACAAGATATAAAATAATAAATTGGGATTGAAACGTTTTTTTATTGTAAAACAATAATAGGAATATTGTCAAGAAAAGTAGAAAACGGAAGAAGTATGACAAATAAATTCTGCCGCAATGGTTCTAAACAGTAACAATAAGGTATGCCGCAAACGAACGTGCGATGTCCCAAAAAGTTTTCACACAGGTGCTGGGTTTATAAGGGTGGCTTTCGATTCTTCGAGGTTGGGGGATGACGGGGGTTGGAAAGATAATCCCACGATTTGTATGCGTCACAGGTGAGCTTCACTGAATCAGAATCACCAAGGCGCATTTATATAATTAGTGTGGTAATATTCAAATGAGTACGCACGTGCAGGTAACATACGAATATGGGAAAATGTTTGCTTATCTATATAATGTTTCAAAGCGTACGATTAGGCGTTTTTCCATTGTTAAATATTACAGGAAATGATATTTGTAAGAAATTAAATCACGTGAGGATTAAAGTAAACGATTGAGGCTTTAGAATAAGCATCATTGATATGCCGTGGGAGATAAAAATAATATGAGTAATTTCAAATTGTGCATTATCAATATTATTAAGGCGTGTTAAATTAAGAAAACGGTTTACAGGTTTACTCAGCCGGTGTCAAAATTGTTTCACGCATAATTCTATGACTTAAATTTGTATAAGAATACGATATTACGAATAAAACAAAAACTACTTTTGAAAGTATTTCTTATTCAGCGGAGAGAAAGATTTATCAAATATACTTGATTAGCATAATTAAATTCAAAGCATCGAAGTTTCACAGGCAGTCTGTTGACAAAGGCTTAATGTAAAAGCCATTGGACCTACAGTTTACAATATTTGAAGATATTAAATACCAGAGAACATCAATAATGGAACAATCCAACAGCAGGGCAAATAGATGAATTATTCATAGGATAAATTATCGAAGGACAAAGCAAAACGTCATTCAAAAGGCCTATGGCATTATAAAGATTTATTTTTTGTAAAAATACATACATAGCTACAACATCTGACGAAAAAACAATATGCATTAATTATATTTCACAATAATAGCAGCACAGTGTTGAACTATGTATACATTATCAAACACAAACCATATGATTATAAACTGAGAAAAGAAGTTATAGTTTGTCTAAAAATAAATTCTGGGTATTTATTTATTCAAAGCTTTTGAGGGTGAATATTTTACATGTGAAAAAGAATTATATTAATTTCTTTTGGCAGATTGCTTTCTTTTCATTTCAAAATCAAATGAAATATTTTATTTGATAATAATCTACTTTTTTCATTTAGATGATTTAATTTGACTATAATATTTGTTACAGAATACTACTTAACATTTATATCAATGATCAGATTTCGTCTCCGCGTAACTCGTATTTATTAATCTAAGAAATGTTTTTTCGAGCATTAATGGAGTGAAATATTATTTTATTTTATATTCCTTTAATGAAAGTATTTGTCATGGTTCATCGACACATCCTGAAATATAATTTCACGTCAGCAGAGCGAATATGTTTTTTTAATTAACTTTTTTAACGTAATTGCAATAATGATAGAACTATGGAATTTAGGGTAAAGTAGCGATACCCAACCTTTTTTCCGGTTTTTTATTCTTTACAACGCAAGTGCGGAGTCGGATTCGAGAGTTGTGGAGTTGGGGGATTTGTCCGGTGTTGGAATTGGAAAAGTCTTACGACTCGAACCATTTAAAAAAAAATATATTTAATGATGTGTATTCAAACAACAATAGTCCATGGTGTTGACACTGCACGCTAAGCTGATTAAATATGATCTGATCGTATAGATATGTGTGTGTATATATATATATATATAATATAAATATATATATGTATAAAAGCAGTGGTGTGCTGCTAAAATTTTATTAACCGGCTACTAGCTCTTCCGAGAATTTTGGAATACAAAATCCCACGAATTTACCGATTTGCCGAAATGATCAGGGTTTTTTTTAGCTCTTTTTAGCTTTAGGATATACAAATAACTAGGGTTTGTCGGTTTTCAAAAACCGGTTTTTTTCAAACTACTTTTCGTTACTTGTAAAACTTCAAAAACAGGATAAAACCGGTTTTTCAAAAGTCGGTATTTTTATAAGCCCTACTAATAGCCTTGAGGGGTTTAGGAACCGGTTTTCCGAACCGGCTCAGCAGAGTCGGTGCGAACCCATAGCAGCACACTACTGTATATAAATCAGTGGCGGATCCAGAAATTGTCCAAGGGGACATTTAATTCGAAAACAAAGATAATACATAAATAGTACATAAAAAAAATAGATTATTTAAAAATAATATATCGATATAAAAACAGTAAATACATAATTAAGTATATATTCTATAAAATATAGTGAACAATTAAAGAGTCCATTTCAAAATAAACATTTAATAAATCAGAAAAATGAAAAATAAATTCTCCTCAGGCCTCCCCCTTGGATCCGCCAATGATATAATATAAGTCAAAATGAAATGATTAAAAAATGTTTTTTGGAATCGAAGTCGGGAGTCGTTTTATATTTTAAAGCTAGAGTCGGAGTCATATTTTTTTAACGACTCCACAGCCTTGGTTACTAGTAATATTACGTGTTTCGCCTCATTAAGAAGTATCTGCAGAAAATATTTAACTATCAAGTCGATAACATTAATAAAATATTTTTTAAATCATTCGATCAGAAATTAGTATTCCCATCTCTGAGCCCGCTTAAAAATAACACTCCCTCATATTTTCTGACTAAAAATAAATTTACAAATTTGAGTTATCTTTTTGATATCGGAAATGACTTAACTGTCGTTACAGGATAAAATTTATTTATATTTAATAACAGAACTTAAATGTCTAAACAAATCATTGCTATGTAGTAAAAATACTTAAGTATAAGAACATGGGAATGTCATGAATTATATTGAATGGTTCATCTTTTTGTGGTTAAAAGCGGAGAGATAGTACTTCTATCAATACTATCAAATAGGTTAAAAATCTGCTTTGAATCATATTCAATTATTGTCAATAACGGTGCAAAGGTTGAACTGAGCAAGATATGGAGAAAAACAACAAGAACAGAGAACGCGAGCAGCAAACGTTGTTCACCTCACTGACCCGACTAATGACTAATTACCGATGGCCCTTATGCCCGACGGGACGCGACACGACTCGCGCCTCGTGAGGCAAGGACCAAGGGGGCAGGTTAATGGAGACTGTCACTGGCTCACTACCTGACATGATAAATGGAAATTGCCTAACCGGTACGTGACCCGTGGATCTTCTCAACAGTGGCGCGCTAGCAATGCTCATGGAATATCGCAAGGCGGTCGTCTGTCTAAATAACATAAAAGCGATTTAGATTTTCGTATAATCATTATTTTCAGACATTATTAAAAAAATCATTGTGTCAATATGACAATCATTTAGGTATTTCCTACTGTTTTAATGTCAGTGTATTAAGACAGAAGTATACAATTATCACTTTTAGGGTGTTCACTGTCAATACTTGGTGGAAAGGCATTATATTATTAAAAACACAATATTCCTTTGTACTTCATTCCACTTTATTTAATGGGTCAGGACCGGTTTCGCTCATTGCGAGCATTGTCAACTGATAATAAATATAATTTAACAATGCTATTTATATTTCTTATCAGTTGACAATGATCGCAATGAGCGAAACCGGTCCCGACCTATTAAATAAAGTGGAATGAAGTACAAAGAAATATTGTGGTTTTATTAGTATACAATTATATAATATTTATTTTCAATATTACGGATTATTACATAATATGTTTACTGTGAAATAATATAGAATTTTAAACAATAAATGATATAATAAATAAGTTAACTGAATACATTGCAACGTACTTGTGTGAATTAAGAATATATTTAAAATATTTGTTTTAAACAGAAGTGCTGTCGACGAATGCATCAACAATAATGTTTAACTCGCCTTTTGAGAGCACAGTAGAAAGGAAATATCTTGAAATTTAATTATATGCTGAATAAAATCGATAAAACATATTATGGAGATGTTCTGGGAATATTTTTTATTTGACATCCAGCTCGCCATTGATGCTTCTTTCTACAATGATTTGAGGCATGCAAGATAACGAAGCTGCGTTAAGTATTTAAACACGCATGTCCCCCCTACCAATAACCCGAAGCATGAGTCTAATAGGTCTAATCATTGCACGCAATATTCTTATAATAATTACATACACTGATAAGTGATAACACATATGTACTTACGATGATTTCATGGCGCCAATTAAAACAAAATTCACATGCAACCTTTATTAGAGATAACATTTTAAATCTTAAAATACAGAACAGAGATTTTAAAAAAGAAACTGTATTTCTGACGATGATGGCCTCAATGAATATGGATTGCCACAATTCTGTCGCTATCTCGGTTAAATCATCGTTGAGGTCGTTACTTATTTGAATATTTTGAAGGTTTCTATTTAAGGGTTCGATGTACCCAATGTCTGTCCAAGAAACTTTTTTTTTTAATATATGTACAATATTGATAGCTTTGGGACTAAGAATTGAAACACGTAAGATGTTTAAAAAGCAATAATTTTCCAAAGTTTCCGAGTCATGTGGAAGAAGTTTATCACAATTTTAATAAAAATAAAAATGTTGAAATACTCTATAAAGTAAATAATAAAAGATTAAGAATGAATAGCTTAGAGTTTTTGGAAATTAATAAAGTCATTAATAGAAAGAAAACATTCATAAATTAAATTTTAAATAAGATATTTGGATCAGCATTGTTGAATATATTTCCATTGAAATTTACCATACATGACAGTAATTAGTTTATAATCAGTAAAACCGATTTTTGTATTTTAACCCTTCTCTACGTTCAGTAGAAAAGGACAAACCCCAACTTTCATTTTGTAAATTATAAAAGAAGAATTAGAAACAATTTATAGAAGTAATAAAGACAAATTATAATCATTTTAATTATATTAATTTAAACCAAACTCGATGTTACGATTAAAAATATATCGCATCTGTATTTGCGTATATGTTAGACCAAAAGTAGAATATATGAACGGTTCAATTATTAACATTATACAATCGCACGCCAATAGATTCCCTAAAACTGTAGGTATCGTAGCAAATAGTGATATTTATAGTGTTTTTGTGAATCTTGTAGATATGTGTTTTAAAGAGGTCCATAATTGATGTCAATTGTATAAATTGATTTGTAAATCACGATCCGTTTGAGACGAACAGGTTTATGTTATTTCGACTAAATATACGATAAGATGGAATTAGTTTTCATGCACCAACGTTACTATTCAAATCAAAATTTTACAAATAAACATCAGCATGTGTATAATGAATAGATCTCTCACCAAACGTGACCGTAATTTTATTATTTAACTGATGCTATTCAAACATATTAATAAAGGTAGGCAGCTAATATGCGCTCATTTCTCTTCGATATTGAACGTTTAACCATGCACCCTGTACAGTATTTATATCGTTAGCAGGGTAAACAACCCCGTATGAGAAATGGGCAATGATGTCTTTGATACGCCGGGACCGCGGCGCACCAAAAGCCCCGGGTCTAATTTGAGCAAGGACAAAGCAACCCTCATAAAGGTTTAAGTCGGGTACTGATTATGTGTTCATTAAGTAGTTCAGGTGTACGAGCGCTTGGGAACGGGAAAGCTCACGGGAAACTTGTTTATGTACCGAGTCAGTGCTTCTTCACTGTTTAATGCGTATCGTTAGCGGTTTCTTACTAACACGCATACAATCGTCCAGGTAATTAATTTCATTAAAGAGGCGGCTTGTTGCCAATTCAAAGGCACGTCGGCTCATACGTACGCTGCAAAAATCAATGCCAATGTTAAACAATCAGCAAACAGACATTTTATAAAAATGCAGAAGTTAACCAGTTAATTCAATTTAATATTCAAATATGTGAAGCTTCTGGTAGGGACATAAGAATATTTTATAATGTCGAATGGTTCACTAATAAAGATGATGCGTAACGTCAACATAACAGATTTGTTATTCAACGACTATCCAAAGATGATTTGGTATTCGCAGGACTCGAACAAGCGATTTATAAATAATATCTTATTTATTATTATATTAAGTTGATTTATAATAAAAATCGCTTTACTTATAAACTCATCTATTTATATCATAAATATTTTTATGAAGAATATTTATTTTTGATGTTAACAAATTTACATTGTGATAAGAGAATTTGAATTTGGAGTAAGTGTAGTGTCAGTGTTATTGATTGTTTTTTTTTTTAGTAAATATGAAAAATTTAAGATTTCGACTGAAGGTGCTTGGTGGTTAATAAACGATTACCTACTATAAAACATGCATCCCACTGTTTGAAAACCATTTTTTCTTAAGTCTTTCTTGCAAATACAACTCCAAAGGGGGCAGGTTTTAGTTAAGAGCATTTCAAACGTAAGACAATTTTCCTCGAGAAACGGTATAATATTTTGTTGTAGAGGCTGTTTTCAATTTCAAATAACGGAAATTGGATCGGCTTAACTTGGGATTAAATCAAACAACAGCTTTCTCAAATTTATTTATAAAGCTATAAATAACAAAGGAATGCTGTTTTATCTTAACAGTGTAACTAAATAAATAGTAAAAGAGGAAACCGCTTATCAGTACGTATTGTGCTGTATTCAATTTCCCCATGCCATAGTAATGTCGGGTGACGGGTCCATGGCGCAGCGGCCAACGCCGTTAATTTGCGTGATGGATCTCTCGGGTTCGAGTCCCAGAAGGAACAACATTTTTTTCATTTTCGAAGTCATGATGTTTTTGATATCTAAAAACTCCCTCCAACTCCTTCATGCTTCCTTGATCCTTAAATAGCAATTCGTAGAGAAAGCGATTAGTTAACCACTAGTCATGTTCTGCCTTATCCTTACATAGTTATTAGAAGTCTTGGAAAAAGAGAGGTCAAGCGACTGAGAAAATAAGAGTTCTTCTAGAAAAACTTCTGTTGAGATACTTCCATCTCTAAGCGGATATGGATAAAATGAATAGAAATGAATGATATTACTTTTTAAATTTTTAACCATATAAAAGAAGTATAAATTTCTATCTTCAAATCTTGACTGAAACTTAAAATTGATACAAAAAAGTAAATATAACCGCTGTCGTCAAAAAGTTTAACTTTTTTCTAAATCAATCAATGATTCTGGCACATTTACATTATAATGCCACAACTAAAAGTGAAAGCAAAAATCTGAAATGATCTGATGGTATACATATGTGTGTGTTCAATATATATATTTTTAAAATTTAAATTTCATACCTAAGACATGGGTTTTTGTAATGTCTCTTCTCTTTGAATTTATCTCGTGTGACTTATAAAAAATCTTATCGAGTATATCTCGAACGATTTTGCTATTTCAAAACATTTGATGTTAACTGTAATTTTAAATATCGACATAATATAAACGACAAAGTTTCCATTGTATTTATTACAATATAGTAATGAGAAAATTAAATACATTTTTTTAAACAACGTTTGAAAACTATTTTTTAAGTCAATATTTCAATCCTTATTCGACTAAATTCTTCAAAGATTGTATTAGCTTTAGAGAGATTTGGTAGACGAGTTACGAGTTCATTTTAAAAATATGAATCTAAATAAAAGTCAAAGGAATGTAAAAAGAGGTACTAAAATAAAGTATGTGGCAAAGTTTATCGCAAACAAATATAGACTGTATAATCCAACTGTATAAACAAGATTTTAAATGAATTCGTTAAAAGAAATATAAATCGTCCGTACCAACTGAGTTATAAAACAAAGTACATTGATGTAAAAAGCTTGATTTAAAATTATACATAAAGGGCCGGTTGTGATATTTCGAATCAAAGAAACTCAATTTGCGTGTTCCGCTGAGTTCCACAAAAGAAAATCTATTTGATAAAACAAATAATAATATAATTAAAATCAGGCTGTCGCGAACCAGCACAATTGACAATGGTTGAAAAATAGATTTTGATTATTGCGAAAAAATATCCGGTCTTACAGATAATTGATGATGCCTAAATAATTAATTTCAATCTAGTTTACGTTAAGTCGCTTAATGAACTACGGTTGGATAACCTCCGAAAAATTATGTAAATTACACATTAAATCTGCCGTACTGTTTTAAATTAAATCAAGTTATTAAACGTTGTATATTTAATTAACTCAACTGTTCACCTTGTTCATATTCTATATTTAAACCGGAAAATATTTTAGCAAATCCATTTATGTTAAGAATATTATATCATACCAATCTTCAACATCGATTATAATTAATAAAATATAACTTTATTAAAAAAAGGTTCTTGAAATAATAAATCTATTCAATTCGTTACGAGAACATTCATGGTACCTAAGATCAGCGGTCGTCAACTTTTTGGAATTCAAATTTTAAATCTCTTAAACTACAACATGTTTTGTTTGTCCAAATTGAAAAAAACATGTTTAGTGTTGATAAATTATTTACTATAGAGTACGGTTAAATAAAAATTATGTGATTAAATAACGGACTCTTATAAATAATTACATATTATTTTGATGATGAATACGGGCGTATTATTGATTTTTTCGATAAAGTTATTCTAAGATTCATTTATATTTCGTTAAAGTGTATAAAAACATTGAAAGCGAACGAAGAGAAAAGATTCAATTCACACAGCGAGGCTTTTCACAGGAAAAATAAAGTCGTGGAAGATGAAATCAACATAGACCTGGATTTTTATCGCGGACAGAAGGAGAAAAGCGAAAGATAAAAAAATAGGACTTTGAATGTCTCGAATAAAGGCAGATCGGTGACGATAAAGTCGCATGAGGCAGGAATAAGTTTATCTACATCAAAGTGGAACAGATTGACAGAACGTGACGCCATTGGAAATTTATAGTTTACAAGAAAGTGTAATAACAACTCCAGGTGTTGACGACTCGCGGCGGATAATGGCCGAAGTATGCGACTGTTAGCGGTTGCGACATTTTCCAAACTTTGGGAAAGCATTTTCTTTATTCGTCCCTTTTTCTCGTTTTCCTCTTTCAAGTGATGATCGCTGCCATATCTGCATCACGATGTGGAAAAGATATCTTTTTTTTACCATTTCGCCAAAGTGCTTCGTATGTAAATGTCGAAGAAGGTGATTTATTTGTGCATTTTGTGGAAAACGTTAGGATATTGCTGCCAGGCAGTGGCAACATATAGAACATAACTGATATACAATAACACGCTATTTTATAATATCGAAATCGTTTTTTTTTGTAACAACTATATCAGCCAGATATTTTTGAATTTCGGAAAATTTGTCATATTACGACCTAAACATCATACAAAAACTATCTTAAGTTTTTTCTCTAGAAAATCTATGAATACGAAACAAATTATGGATGTAGTTTTAATTGCTTTAAACATAAACATTGTTGTTTTCTGATTATAAATTAATGTTTATTCAATACCATTACACATTGAAAAGTAATAATTTAAAAATAAAATATTGCTAAAAAAGAAAAGAATATTGCAGTGACATCAATTAAATATTAGTTTAGATTAATAATTAACTGATTGTAGCCAAAACAAAAAATATGCCATATTAGCAATAAGTAGAATACAGAATACATATAAAATTAAACAAACGCAGAGAAAAATATCAAAAAACAATGACCAATAAAGTGGTGTAAAAAAACAAGATAACAAAGCTCATCGATAAAAAATCCAAAACTGCAATGCATTAAAAAATCGGATAACCCTAGCAATTGGATTTTCATAGAACCGACATGAAAACATTTAAAAAATCATCAGAAGATTTAAATCATGAGCAATAATGTGATGATGTGATGTCGAAATAGCTATAAACTTTCATACAAAATTCTTGCAAAATCAAAATGTTTGCTTTGTTTTTCTTTATAAAAAATGGATTTTAACATTAGCTAGTTAATGTCTGGTCAATCAATAAATCAGGAGATGAGAAAATAGATTTCTTTAAGGTATTAATTTGCTCCATACTGGAAAACGAGATATTTATTAAAGAATGTTATGTAATTTATGATAAAAAGTTTTCCAAGATAATCAATTATCTGGTAAATGTGAAGAATTTCGTATAAATGTCACTTTGTTTGAAACAAGATAATATTATGCTTAATGGCTGTAAGATAAAATTATTATTTGTTGTCTTAATGAAAAATGTTTGGGTTAAATATTATGAAAGCAATTTCCACAAAATATTAAGTATGTCTTTGAGGAAAGATAAAGAAGAAATTTTTAGCAAAAATTAACTTTGCGTCAAAGCTCCGAAACTTATCCAAAATTATTTGTTTTGGTATTTTGAGTGCGGTCTAAACTTGTCAGAAGTTTTAAGAAGAGCGAATATCAGAATACTTTGAATACGCCGTATATTAAACGTTGACTGGAAATTATAATTAATAATCTTTACGGTGGTGAACATTCATACCAAGTACCGAATGAAATTAATTTCAACTATAAACATTCTTATACTCATTAATAAAATCAATACTACACTAACTAGGGCAGACATTATTAAACACGAATCATATTAAATTAATTATTGTATTATTCTTCGTTCCATTATATCAAACATTTTGTTAATTGTTGTGTATGGCCAGTTCCAGATTCAACTATTTTCATTTTGTTATTGACGGTTTGCATTTATTTTTCGCATGTGATCGATAAAACGTACTTATAAGAAGTCGTCAGATGACTATGAAAAATACATTCAAATGTTTAAGAAAAATATTAAAATGAGAAATTCATTTCGTTTAATCATATATTATGTTCAAAATTATTTCGGAGATACTGTTGCCTTTTAAAATTTTAAGACTTGCAATTAATAAAAAAATCATCTTCCATATTTTCTTTGGATGTATGAAAGTATTTTCAATATCAATGCAATTTTATGATTTTTTTATATATCTGCTCCCTATATTGAGCATATTGTCACCACATGGTCCCTCTCAGATTCTCTATCTTAAGTTTCTTTGATTCCTTCCAGGTCATCACAGCATCCCGTAGCTCCGCTGAGTAGATTCTGTGTATGATCATCAGTGGCCTTCCACGACGTCGGAAACCATCTGGCGGGCAGAAGAGATAGGCAGGTTTCAGACTCTCTTGAGGTATCCGCAGCACAGATCCAAGCCAGGTCCATCGTCGATTTTTTGCGTCGTCGCGATATGAATTAATATAATAATATACTTCAAATGTTTTGATACTTTGTTTTACGATACAATTATTTGTGCGTATGTTATGGCGTGTAGAAAATGTTCATTTTTATTTTATAGCATATTATGTTAGAATTAGGAATTGTGATTTACAATCTATGTACTTATTATCTATGCATTATCATTTGCTTCGAAAATTTGTCAAATGAATATATTTTCTAAAGAATTTATACACCAACGAATAAAATATTACAATGACATTTAGTTTTCTATGCAGACGAAAATTCTTTGAAAGTTTAAATTATAATAGTTAATTTTGGTGAGCAAGTCACATAATCATTATTAGAACACGTCGAGTCATGTAATGAAATCTAATTTAAAAAGTGGAAAGCAATTTAAAAGTTTATCTCTCGAAACGTCGTTCTATAAAAATGCAAATTTTATCACACAATCCTTTATTCGCCTTTAACTAAACAATTTTTTGAGGGTTGGCTGTCGATTTTAAAAGAGCAGAAAGAATAAATCTCATGTTGTGTGGAAAACATGAAAACATAACTTGCAATACGAGAGAATTAAAACCACGGACGAGTCCTTAAGATTTCCACCCCAAGAATCACGAAATTAAGATCTTCAATTAATGTCGCAATTTTCTAATCTAAGTGTATACCTAGTTACACTTATTCATATTTGGCGTTATAGTAAATTACTTAGAAGTAAAATGCCTTAAATTTTAAAACATTAAAAAATACAGAATTAGCAAAGTCTTATGAGTTCGATTCGCGAAGACACGTCATATGATCAATCATTCTCTGTAACTTATTTAACCCAGCCAGGCATGGGGCGAGTTTCATTGGTTGTTATGTCGTTTGTTGAAGTCGGTTGAAGAAGTCACCACTTAGCCTAAAAGTCTTTGTCACATTTTTTTTTGGTTTAGCCCTCAAGCAAAACATTATATTTCGACAAATTCACTGTAGCAAAGTTCCGTAAAATTTCCCAAATGTATTTTGATGATCAAGAAAATCCCAGGTTAATTCTAAAATACAATATCTCTGGCACACAATATTAAATTGAGCAATCGTCAAAAATATAACCAATAAACATCGGAGATTTCCTGCCATAATTTATTTCGATATAATAAGCCTAATATCAGTATATATTTATTACTCCACTGTCATATAACATAATTCATTTATTCTATATGTAAGAAGAAAAAAAATAATTCAGAAAATGGAAGATTAAAATATCCAAGAATGAATAGCATTGTACACTTTTTAACGATTATAACGTTTTAGTAGCAATTTTATTCACACACAATATTATGTAACGTGGAACTTCACAGTAAGGATATTTTTTTCCCCAATAAATACTGGTAACTTACTAAAAGTTTGAAATTCCCGCACATATTTATTAAAACACAACTCTGTAATTCGATACAATTATCTCAAAAGTGACACGAGACGGCAAGCCCAGGAATTAAATTGACGTCCTCTTTATTACCATGTTGCTATTTTTTACAATACCGAACGCAACGCAAGTTGGATATATTTTGAGACTCATTACACGTAAAGAACGTGACTCTTTAGTAGACAACTCAAATGAGAATTTCCTGTCAGGTGCTATGTATATTTTTCTGAATAGAATAAGAGTTTGGCCTCAGCGGGAGGGACTTTGAATAGAAAGTGAAGTCTAAGGACGACTGGAATAGCTTTTGATGCACGCGCCCGCGAGAAATTGGTTTTCCTTGTAAAGGATCCTATTTTTTTTAGATCTGAGTTAAACAAAGCGATGGTTGAAGCGCTGGGAACTTTTTTATATATATATTTTTTTACTTTTTCCCATGATAAAAATGGGAAAAGTAATGCAAATAGGGTGCCGGTCTCAGTGTTAACGCTGATAGCTTTCTCTGCAAAAACAATTTTCCATGTTACGAGATTGTGAGAAAAATGATAAAGTGCTAAAATAATTGCACAAAAATACGCCTTATTTAAGGTGAGTCGCCAAGCGCGCTTTTATGAACACGCGTTATTCATAATTGAGATGGAATAGCGCCTGGAAAATTGTTAAAAGGTAAAACCATCGATCTATCGGGGTAAAATGATCAATCATACAATGGGAAAACTGAAAATACTTGGATTAAAATGTGTTTTATTTTCTGTTTTATACGACGTGACGTCTTATTTCTAATTGAGATAGATGAGACGTGATATGCCTTAGAAAATAAATACAGTAGTGTGTATGGTAAATTTAAAAACATGCATTACCTTGCCCTGTCGTCAAACAGGAGGCAACGTGACTACAGTCAATGTGAAATACACATATAACATGTAACCAAGTCAAAAAACAGTGAGAATTCATTAGGTTTTAAAAATTTCATGGTGAAATTTGAGTTTTTTTTCAAAATTATAATATTTATTATTTTAAACACAGTTGGATATTAATACGATTGTCCGAAATTGTGAGGTTAAGTTTCAAAACTGACTGTTTCCAAAACTACAAAAAAATAGTTAAGAATGTAAATTTACTAACTGCTGTGCTACGTTACGGTTGTATGAATTGTTCGTCAAATCGTTTTAAATCCGTGTGATTTTGCATTGGATTTTTTTTCTGTCAAAAATAGTTATTTCAAAAAATATTTTTTGTACTTTTAGCGAAAAATATTTATTTTAAAACACAATCAACGTGCGCTTACTTTATTCTTTGGTGATTGCTTCGATTTTTTGAAGATTTAGGAAGAAAATAAAATTATCAAAAAGAAAACAGAGATATTGTTTTCATTGACGTATGTATATCAAAATTATAAGATTATAATTTTTGTCGACCACTAGTCAGCAGATAAGATTGCGTAATATTTGCATTGCATTGATTGAGGTATCATTGTAGATTACAATAAGTATCAGCCAGATATTATTGGTATTTAGCGAATGGTTGAAATAAGAAGGATTTTGAAATGCGAATGCACTCTATACGAACCCGAAGGTTAAGGGTCATTATTGAAAAATTGTGATTCATTAAGAAGTGCAGATTTAGAAATTGTCAGAAATGGAAAAAAAACCCACAGTGGTTAATAAATCGTAGAAATATTATATTACACGATAAAAAGAAGCTCATTCGGAAAATAAGCTCTACATAAAAATACTACCAACTTCAAGTGGTGTGTTTGAATTAAGATTAAAAATGATATGAGGAAAATTCAGGTTCATAGCTGCTTAAAAATGCCCTCAAACTAACATTAATAATTTCTATGGTTATTGGTAAATTATTATCATATTTCTTTTGCAAATTGTTTTGTATACCCAGTCATTAATTAATATTTTTTAGCTTCGGACCGGTTGATTATATGTACTTGCGACGAGCTAAGCCGGTCCTTATGATGTTAAAGTTGTAGAACTACAAACGGTACAATTTTTTTTTTTTTGATTCTTATAAATAAAAATGTCTGATGGTCAAAATACTATATTAATACAAATAAACACGACACCTCAATCCGTGGTTGTTGGACGCGATGTTTAGGAGCCGTGCGCAAAATCAATAAACCGACATATGTTCATATTGACCACTAATAAACTCTAACGAAATGTGTGCTAAGTATTATTGAACAAAAATACTTTCAGAAATAAATTCAATCATAGGATGAAAAATAAATGGATATAAGAACTATTGCCACCCAAAAGCCCTAAAATCTTTTGGTTCAACAAATAAGGACAATGATACCCATCCAGGCAGACACATTTAATTCAAGACAAAAGGGTAAAGTCAGGATCATACAGATGTTTGAATGAATTGATTCAAGTCGGTTAGGTTAATGCAAACGCAGCGTAATATGGTGCAGTTAAACTACGCTTTAGGGAAATAGTATTTGGAGATAACGATTCTGGCGACGCTCCAGCGGGCTTGTTGGTAATTACAGTTGCATGTTGGGTAAAGGGGATGATGCTGGTCTAAGTGCACATTATGAAGGTATCTTCGTGCGCAACGAGCATGCGCGTAGGTCGTATAAGCACTTTTTTATTTATGACGATGAAAAATTTTCTAATAAGATTTTGACACGATATAAGTATTCAGATTCGAGTGGACAAGACATAAGAGTGTCGACATCAATAAACATTGAATGAACAAATTAGTACTTTGACTTACAAATTTGAATATATACAATGACATTTTCACACCTTCCTTTGTTATTCGATCCCGAACATGTTGTTTAATACGCCATATAAAAGTACTTTACTTTTTAACGCATTTTCTTTGAAAGCGGAAACTTACTAACATTCCTTATTGAAAAAAATATGCAAAGATCTTTCGGCGTCTTCAGGTTTTAATTCGTGCACTCGATAAGTAAATCATTCAGACAATTCAAACATTGAATGAACAAATTAGTACTTTGACTTACAAATTTGAATATATACAATGACATTTTCACACCTTCCTTTGTTATTCGATCCCGAACATGTTGTTTAATACGCCATATAAAAGTACTTTACTTTTTAACGCATTTTCTTTGAAAGCGGAAACTTACTAACATTCCTTATTGAAAAAAATATGCAAAGATCTTTCGGCGTCTTCAGGTTTTAATTCGTGCACTCGATAAGTAAATCATTCAGACAATTCAAATTTAAAATTGAAATTCCATCAAGCACCTTCAATCGAAATTCTAAATTACTGAATTATGCTGTTTTAATTAAGTTCGTATGCTACACAAATAATTGTTAAACTTATCCTGAGATATTTTCAGGTGAATTTAAAATGAATATTGATATATTATTCACTTCTAGGACGAAAGTAGAAAGTCTACAGTAGAAAATATTTTTTGTGATGAAAGTTTTATAATCAAATATTTATTTTTTAAACTTCCCATATTTTTTATTTGGAGTTAACTAGTTAGTATTTAAGTGAAACAAACTATTTGATGTTCGTTTGTGTGATGAAAATGCGATTTAAAAGGACCCATCGGCCGGGGCAACCCCAATTTTCATGGATGCTTCATAATCGTTACCGAGAAGAGAGTCAGGATTCAATTAAACAAAGTGGTAGAATTAATTGAAATTTTCATTATAAACCGCTATCCTGAAAAACGCTTATAAATAATTTCCCCAAAGGCAAATAACGATAATGAATACTTTCGTTAGACAACGAAGAAATTTCAGTTCAAAATATTTTAATTTTGGCCGGTCGGGACATACGAATATTCATGGTTCCCTTTGGCAAACTTTCTTGATCATTAAGCAAACAAAGTTTTAATATATGAAAACTAGATCATAATTTTACAATATTTTTCAACAAAAGATCTTGCGGACATTTTTCTTTAGTATTGGAAAAAATGATTATAAAAAAGTTTGTTTTTATTTCTACATAACTTTTTTTAGAAATAATACAATAATTCGAAATAACCCTCACAGACGGAAATAATATTAGTAGGGCTTTAAAATAATTGACAATTATTATTGACATAAAATTATTTCGCTTAAATAATAAGACGACCCTTCTAAGCCCATAATAATTAATACTAATAGACATCGAACAGAATTGGGGAAACGCATAGACCTTGTCTTAGAAGCCTGTCAAGAATGAATGGCGTATTATTAAGATTGAATAAAGGAACAGAATAAAAGGCCTAAAATATGTCAAATGAAAAAGATAAGCGGCCTTGATTAATTACGAACTGGAGTCATGTATCCACCAAGAGAGTGTTGGATTCGACAGATTCTGTTTTAAATTATAATTGGTTGCGAAGTAGCAATTTACTAAAAATTAAATACTATATAAATATTGTATACATACAATTATCACTTAACTTCGTGAAAAAATATGATTTCTAGCATCATAATAAAATGAGCGTAATTTTCTCAATTCAATTTTATTGACATTGTATACAATATTTCGAAAACAATACTTTTAAACAATCTATTTTATTAAAACGATCCACATATAAAGACTAATGAAATTTTATTTAAGCCGCTAAAAAAGTCTTTGGTCAAAGTGAAATTATTTACTACACAAAACGATGAATTTGAGAGATATTTTTTTGTGTATTCTTATTTGTATTTATTTAAAAAATAATTGTTTGTAGAATTAAAATCACAAACTAACAGGAATGTTAAGTTTCTAGGAAATTTATGCAGTATTAATAATGTAAATGTTTAGAATTGCTCATATTTCGTTATTCTAATTGAAGTTAGTTGCAAAGCAAAGCCGCCAAGTTTGTGGTTTCTGAAGTAATGATGAATAGGATGCATCTGACTGATTTATGCAGTCAGTTCAAAGGAGCAGACATATTTATAATAGATGGTATAAATTCATGATAAACGATGAATTTATCATAAGATTATAAGCATACAATTTTGATTTTGTTTAATTAAAAAAAATGAAATGTGTATTTTTTTAAAAATTTTACGAGTAACGAGCATACGTACGAAGGTACATACATCGTCCATCAATCAGAACCACAATATATGTCGCATAAAGCTTTGTAAAGAAAATAAAATAAAAAATATTTTTGTTTTTGTTTTAATAATTAGTCATAGTTTAAATAAAGACCAGGACTGTTTTCCCAAAACGAGCATTATCAATTAATCTGGTGATTCTGAAACAGGAATGAAAAAAGGTGGATTTAGAATAACACTGTGTTTTATAAAATGATGCCTTTCCACCAAAAATTGACAGCGAACACCATAACATGACAATGAAGGTAGGTATGTAATATTTCTATAAAATGATATTCTTGTTGGAAAATAAAGTTTTCATTAGAGATGGTTTTCATTACTAACGCCTAGCATAATCTTTATTTCGTTGGATATCTAACAATTTACGGCGAAATGAAATTTAAAATTATTTTTTTTACAGGTAAGTAAGTTTTCAAAAAGGTATCAATTTATTATAATAACTTTGATTTTTAGCTGAAATGTTAACCTGTAACATTTAAATTCTTCGATTATGTAATATATACAACCTACATAAAAAACTAAAAATATAATATGTCCCCGAAAATGTTAAAAAAATTTGGAGATCAAAAAAAATATCGGCATCAATAATTTTAAGCTATCAAATAAAGATTTTTTCAACGAGCCTGTCAAACAAAGTGTCTATTAAAATCAGGGAAATAATTATTTTTTAGTTTAACTATTTTAAATATTGATTTCTGTTTATGCAGTGAATTTGTTTGGCGCTAGTAGTTATCACCAAAACTTAATTTGTTAAATAATTAAATTAATGAGGGGAAACAAAGTAAGATGTGAAACAAAAGTAAATGGTGTCTAACGGCAGGAAAAGCCTCAGTAGAAAACCATTGGACTTGAAATTAGCAAAGCTTTCCTTAACTTAGATAATTATCGGTTCGTTAGTTTTACGTTACATTACCAAAAAGACAAAACAATGACGATATATACAAATAAGTTTATGGACTGTCTCAAGAGAATCACGAACTTATTTATATACATTAAACATGGAAATTTCACATTTCGCGTGATAATTCTGTTGAAATTATGTACTAGAAATTACGATAGATGTCACTAGTGGATATATTATGAAGTTAATAGTATTTATTTATACTGATAAATGTCTGATTTTTATAGTAATGAAATATAAAAAAAATCCGTTATTCACTTTTTGTCAATGGTGAGATATCTTCCACGAGCAAAGACATTAGTTTTTGATAAATTTGCGAAGTTCGTCCCCGTTAACAATATTGTTATAAAATACATAAATATTTTAAATAAAACATAAAAGAAAAATTTTCTAACTACCATTTGACAAAGAGGAACTAATAATTATTTTTAATCCAATTTAGGCATAGAAAGATGTTGGTGAGAAGTCAAATCTCGATAAGATTGTCAAAGACAAAATAGTGCAGACGTAACGGAACAAACAAAACGTAGTGAGCAAAAAATCATACAGGCGAAATATTGAGTTAATTTTAAGTTTTAAATGTATTAATATGTAAAGTTGAGTCAGCATCGTTTTTTTAGTGAATGAATAAGTACATACATCTTAAATTCACACGCATATATAAATCATAAATAGTTGACCCAATTATTTAAATGCGAACATAAACATAAAATATTGTACTTAAATTCAAGAAGAAGTTACCCCAAGATATACAATCAAAGAACCGAGAAGCTTTAATGGGTAATCCTTTTAATATATTTAATGTGTTATTATATAATAAATTACATAAAGAAATCATAACAGAAATATGATATATATCAATGCTACACATAATTATGATAAAATCAGAGAGGAATATGATTTTAAACACAGATCATTAAATACACATAAAAACCATTAACTCGTATTTGGTCGTAGTAAATTCACCCGTATGAGAAAGTTTCTAACGAGACTATACAGGCTTTCCCGCAGCGTACGAGGAGAAAAGCTTTGTGGAATAAATATAGAGCAGAATAAATAATGGAAATGTATAATATTACATCGTTAGGTTGTATTTAAAAGGCTCTATGACAGCGAGAATATAATACAGTTTACGTAAATTTCATTTGATGTCGTATAAAAACTATCGTATCAATTTTTGTGACATAATAACCAAAATACAACAGATAACACGCAAGACGAAACAACAAAATAGATATTGAGTGAATGACGAAGCCTCGAAAGAAGCTTGCAACATTATTTTGTCTTAAAATGTTTAATATATCATTTCAGAAACGTTTCGGAAGAAAGTGAAACAAAAAAAACAATTTTATTTATTTCATTGAATTAAACAAACATATAGTTTGAAACTATACCTGTAAGTGAATTTGTATTCATTTCATCTTCTTAATTATATGGACAATATTATTACATGTAGTACGGTAATTTACTGTTTACGCTGTACTTTGAACGTTAAAGTTAAACATTTATAATTTAGAATTTCGAGTGAAGGTGCTTGATGGAAATTTAACTTTAAATTATAATTATTTTCATAATGTACGTTTCCATAAAAATCTTGGTCGAACACGACCCGGGTTTCGTCAGTTCGAGTGCATTCGCGCACTGAGTAGCACCGGAAGATGCCGAGAGGCGAAACCCGGGTCGTGTTCGACCAAGATTTTTATGGAAACGTACATTATGAAAATAATTATAATTTTAACATTTATATTATATTAACGAGTTAAGCTGCCGATGTTAAGCGGAAAGGCATTACATCAACAACAAAAAAATACTCCCGATAAGCGAAGTCGGTTCTGATCTGTATTTCTGAAAAATGTGTTTTATGTAAAAATGTTGATATTGTTTTTCTACTTCTTAAGTACGGTAGAAATAAAATAGAAAACTAATAGTGACATCTTTGACATTTGTTTATACTTCAATTATAAACAGATCGGTGAATAACTTTAAAAAAATGTACAAAATATTGTTTAATATTATATTATTGTTCTAAGTGTGTTGCATTTTAATAGATATTATGTAAACCGAATTCTCTAAATAATGTCACTAGAAAAATAACATTTGCGGTAGAAGTGAATTCGATAATGGCACAGCAAAAATAGTTAGCGACACAAAACTGTGTAGGCGTATCACGAAACTCTTGTTCAACTTTAGGAGAGAAGGGTTCAAAGACAATCCATACAGATATAATACAAAGATAAAATTATAACGACACAATCGGAAACCATTGACAGAACTAAAAATAAATTTAATAACGTTAAATTACACAATATATTTGAATATAATTAATTTACATAAATTGTTAGAGGCAAAAAGTAAGAAAAGTGATTGGTTATCTAAATATATTACAATAACATTTTTTGATTCAATCTCAAATGGAAGACATGCTGAATAAAATAAAAGTCCCCTGAAACAGATTTGCATTATTTGCAATTAAACAGTGATGGATCGCAGTATGTGTGTGTTATTTGTATAGATACGATAGTTAGCTAGTTTCTTTATCGTATTCTGAAAATCATTTTCAAATTTTATAAAAAGAATTTTAGATGGCCGTTTCAATTATAATCATGTATTTTAAGTTGTGTTTATAAGAAAAATGATGTTTACATGATAAATATTATATTGAAGTTAAAACGGTACTCTACTTGAGAGCAAGTGAAACAAAATGAGTTGCTGTTATAATAATTTCCTGTTAAAATTCTTATTGCAAAAAATTGTTCTTTTGCAATCTATTTAGCATAAATACAATCTTTGCATGCCGTTTATCTGAGCGGTCGTTCTTCAACCATTAAATAGTCGTTTTAATTGTTCAAATATGAATTGAGGAAACAAAGGCCCAAATGTAACTAACTATCTTGCTTAATAAAATTAGTAACAAGAGTTTGAATGGATTCATTGTTTCATAATGTAACGTGGTACAAAAAAATCATATTTTTTCAAAACAGCTATTTTGTATATGGATCACAATGTATAAAACATATTACACGCACTACCAAAAGGATGTACGCTGAAAATTTTGACCAAGAAAAAGGACGTAAAAAAGGGTTTTTTTAAACAATTTATTACATTAATTAATATTATATAAGGCCATTTAAACACTATTTTATCAATGTTCGTGCTCTTCAAGGTATATTTCATAAATTTGTCTTTGGTCCTACCACCAAAAACAATTTTTGGTTCCCCTGTAATTTTTTTTGGGTGGGAAATGTCCTTTTGCTTTACAACAGTCTAATTTAAGTAACACAAAGGGTTTCCAACCAGCCGATCGCAAAGAAAAAATTGGTCAATCCCAAAAACGATTATTAGATGAAAATAATTAATGAAAAACTAATATTTTTTTTAATTTCTTGTTTCCCCATATATATATACAAAAATATTAAAATTCTTTTGTGCTGTAAATATTTGGCGATATTTCGCATTTTCAATTGGTTATTTTTAACTTTGAAGAACTAAAAAAAATTAGCAAAAATTCTCATCAAATTATTGTTAGAAGTCGATTATCAGAAAACCTTTTGATTATGAGTAACTTTTTAGCTTTACAGTACAATTATTTATTATACACTGTAGGGAGACACTGCAATAGCTATATTTATTATACATATATTTATTATCATACAGTCACATATTGCTTTTCTCGTAAGTGGAGATAGGTATTTGCATCAGCTGCTGGTAAGCCATTGCTTTTAACGTTACACAGGCAGTCGAATAGGTAAAATTATAAAGTTATGTGCACGAAATTCACTCATGGGCGGCAGAAACGGCAACAGGGAAATTTATTGAATATTGATAAAATTATAATTCAAGACACGCTCACGCGAAGGGAAATTGGTCTCACATTATGTTGAAAATAAATTTACTCCCTGTAAGCTTACGAATCCCGATAAGTGATTGGAATGCCATTTTATAGGTACGATTCAATTAAGTGTTCTATGACTACTCACTGTAGAAAAAAAAACTGTTTTAAGTCATAACCAATATTCTCTTTAAGCAAAAAATCAGGAATTTTGAGTGTTTGGATTTTCAAGCATTAAGACAATTTTTTTTTTCACTAATATGATATATTTGAGACATAATATTTTCTGATACAAATAATTTCTGTCATATGTTTAGTTTATTTATAGCACGTGACATATGTTTAACATTTATATTACAATACATTTTTTGTTGCTGTTTTATCTGCCTATGTAACCTAACACTAACTCTCTATCAGCGCACGCGCAGAGTATGTATGTGTGTTTAAGAGAGCGTAAGTGCTGAGTAATTTGTTTTATCGCAGTCATACAGTTTCTCTCTTTATAAATAAAAAAACTGTACCGAACATTAATCGGTTACCCCAAATATTCTTTTTTTAATATTCTAACGAATACATTATTAAAGATATGAGATATGGTAAAATGGGTATTGACGGTTGTTGGACAAAAAAGCTAAGCCACACACAGATTCTGCTATTTCATGCGTTCCGAAATATTATACACATATGCAGGCTGAGCATTTAGCAAGGATAGTTGGTTAGTAGATTTTTACGAATGTTTCATACCGATAAGAGATAAATATAGGAAAAATTATGAGGAACAATTATGCTTTTGGAATTCATGAACGATATGATATTATGCATATAAAGTGACAATTTAATTGATGATGGTTGTATATGATATAATATATGAAAATGTTAAATATATTAAAACATTTGTTGGTCTTATAACATTAATACAAATTGATTTCAATGTCAAGAGAAATGGGCAATGCGGTTATATCATTTTACAATGACACCGATGTTGATTTAGGTCCGCGAACTTTTCATTTGGATAAGATTTCCGCATTATAAGTTGAGTTTGCCTTGTACAGTGAGGAAAAATTACCCCCTTTCCAGACTTGGAAGGTTACACTGGCGTACGCTTTGATTGTAAAACCCAAGTTTTATTTGAAACTGAAATAAAATTTTAATTTCAATTGTGAAAGGTTATAATTAAACTTCTATTTAAAATAAGAAATGATCTAAAATTAATTAAATTTACTATTCCATCATATTTTTATTATATAACTGTGGATCTGGGAACTCTGGTATTATAATTTTATTAATACTGAACAATTGTAATGGACATTAGATTCTCTTAAATCTCGTATTTTTTCCCGTGTTTTTTTACACAACCCTCAATCGCCTCACGCGGGTCAACCGCCTCACTTACGTCTTTTCAATTGGTGTGTATATTAATATGTGATCAGGTGGACTCATTATCATCACAGTTTGCCATATGCTAAAAATAGATTGATTGACAACTAATAATATGTGAATATTTTTAGTAAGGATTTCTTTTGAAATATATAGATCTCAAACTAGTGTTTTGTCAACGCAAACTGTACAAGTTAAGTATGTGTATGAAGACTACAAGCAAATATCATTCCATTTTTTTTGTTGTTGTATAAAATGAACTCTATTAATGCGCTCTTGTAGAGAACTATGGTATTAATATTTTCAGAAAAAAATCTACTGTTCCTTAAAATGAGTTTATTGAAAGGGTGGTCAAGGAAAAATCACGTAAATATCTAACCGACAACATAAAGCACATTGAATGTTTTTACCAATAAAAAATATTTTACCGAAAAAACATTTCAATTCAGATATAGGAAATATAATTAAGTAATTTAAGTAGATTTCATTTTAAATAATTGAAGGACTGTAACTTAAAAGTCCATTTTGTCAAAGTGACAGATGTGACATAGGATGATATCTGATTGTAACTATATGAAAGTCTAAAAAGTATTAACTCTTTATGTACTTCGAGTGTATTCCATATATGCGTCTATGAAACTCTATTATATATATTAACTTCTATAATAAGAACCTAAAATGAATAATCGAAGGATGCCAATGGAATTCGTCTGCCACACCACACTTGCACCAGGCTAATTAAAAATACAATTGCTTTATTCCGTTGCTTAAGGGTTATACTGTGATCCAAGAAATACGACTATTTTACTCGACAACGTTTTTTATCATTTATGGTAAATTATTCGATACCATGAAATAGTGGTAATACTCATCTTTGAATTTTTCATATTAAAATTTCCCATCGCACACGCACTATGTTGTATAACTTGTGGTTTGACCCTTTACTCGAATTACGATTTTCCATCAATGCATGATTTTTGTGTTCAAGTGAAAAACATTCATTGCATTCGAAATTGACAAATCAGACAGTTCTGGAAATATTTTATAAAACATATAAGCAGTAATGGTTTACTGAGTGAAAAGTGTCCACTTCAATATTATCAGTCTTATCTTAAAATATGTCGTTTATTTATGGCATGCAATGCATTTGGAATGCGTTTATAAATCCATGATTACTGTCATCGCCGAATTAAAGGTCGGTGACAATCGACAATAAAAACAAATTTAAAGCTGGCGACTGTCAATGCTTGGTGGAAAATTTTACAATTGAATTGTACATCAAATATTGCATTAACAATGATTCTTAGCAGCATTAATTACTTAGATAATGTTGAAAAGAATATTTTTTCTATTGAAAAACATTTGAAACATTGTCTAAATTATAAATCAAACTCGAATAGTTTAACAGATTCATCAAAAACCCAGTCGATATATAAGTATGGTAAATATTGGAAGAGCAATAAAATGTAAAATCAACTATCACTTTTCTTAAATTTTGGTATAGTACTGCACTCTCTTAACGAACAAGTGAAGTTGTGTAAACTCTGTGGTAGAACAAAAAATGTAAGGATCCCAGACGACGGTGAAAAGAAAAGCACTCACACTAGGTAAATTTCCATTCACATAGGTCATAATTTGTGGATTCAAGTATAAAAAGCTTTGTCTGAAAAATAATCTAAGATTGCATAGTCGATTGTCGGTTCGCATTGCTGATTATTTTATGATTTCAGAGAACTACAATATTTCAACAATGACAACAATAACAAAATGCAATCACCTTTAACGTTTTGTCTTTATATTAAAAATGTTTTATCACAATTTAGTGAGGGTCGCTTATGGAACTTAAATATTCACTTAATGTAAAAATATCGCCTAGCGATCAGAATAACCCAATTACAATTCCTGTAACGATCAATTATATTCCTGTTAATATTATTGCCATAAAAATTTTGTAAGATAAATTAAACAGTACAAAAAACTGAGACATTGCATTGATCGGCCGGGCTGCCCTTGAAAATGACTTCTCATATGACCGATGCGAAAAAGATGTTTTAAGAAAAAAATATGATGGTTTCAGACACACTTAATATTTCCATCTTATTTTATAATATATCCACTAAGATTTAAATTGAAATAGTTATAAACTTGTTATTTCTCCCTACGGTTAGGTAGAAAAACCGGATAAAATTAAAATGGACTCCAATCCTTTTATATGAAAATATAACAAAAGGTACAGTGGAAAGAGAATTGAAAGAGACTAATAAATAAATAAGAAAACTGGTTGAAAATGATAAAGCTACAGAATTACTTTCTGAGAAGACTTAGGATAACTAATTGCTAAGAAAATAAATGATAAGATAACCCTTAAAAATATTTTTCTATGAGCTTAAATAAAAATGAAAACATTAAATAAATGATGCTGGCTTGGAAGTCTTGAAACAAAGTGTATAAACAACGAATAGGAAAAATAGACATTACAACTTGAAAAAAACTTGAAGCACTCTTGAAGCACCGAAGATGAATTGGTAATAGAATTAATATGATAAAAATAATAAAAGATTTTTAGTACTTTTTCCACTTAAAATTTATTTGATCACGACCGGTTTCGCTCCTCGCGAGCATTATCAACTGATAAAAAAATAAATTAAACAGTGCTATTTATACAAGTTAAATTGAAATAAAAGGTGTCAATTTCACAAATTAAATTGAAATAAGTTTTTTATTTGGTTATTCATCTTTAAAAAAATCATGTCGATCAGCCAACATCTGTATATTAATTTACACGCCCAATATAAGGAAATAAAATAATATATTCATTCAAATATGTAAACTAACCTCTATAGTGTACTTAGCCACAGATAAACAAATACTATACAAATTATATTTAATAGTATTTTTGATTCCCAAAAATAATAAATCACGTATTGATAACGTGGGTATTATTCACATCAGGTTCAGGCATAATGTCGTGTATATATTACACGAGTATGTATCACAAATTTCAAATAGTCTATTCGAATACCAATGTTTGGGTGGTTATATTATTATTATTTAATGCTCATAATATTTAGATTATACAATGTCACATGAGTTTGATAAACAGTTTGTGAATGGTTGGTTATCCCCGTGTTAAGAAAGATTATATATAATGCGAGGAAGATGAAAGTTTATAACCCTGAAGGAAACATTCAATGTATCGATGATAACCTTACAGAGTTACTTTGTTGTGTATTCTATACGTGAAACTCCAGTAGCTAAACGGTAAAGAAATACATACATTGAGTTCGAATATCTGAGCTAACCAAGCTTTCAAGAGTAAAAGAGAGATTACCCATGATACCTAGACTGAGATTGTTCAAACCAAATGTGTTGATATTGATATAAAAAAACATCGTAAGGGTGCGGCCATAAATGTGAACTTATTTTGGACTATGTCTGCATCCAAATTTGAATTTATGAATGTTTTTGATGAGATCCAGATGACCGTTGTCTGTATACTTGGGCGCTATAACTTAATTATTAATTAACAAATGTATGTGTATATTTTTGCTACAACTGGACACTCGATCACATAACGTTTCCCAATAAAGGAATCTCGCTATAACGTAATCGTAAAATGTATTTTTATGATGTTTGAAAAGGGAGAAAAAGTTTCTGATGAAATAGCTATTTTAGACCGACATCCTGTATTTATTACATTACATATGGACTGCTTTATTTCAAAATGAGATTTTCTTAGAGAACTATGGATATAAAGATAGGGCTAGGACAGGATCAGTGATTAGCTTATCGCCATCGTTACGCCATGTTTTTGAGATCAGGTTGGAGGGAGGGTATTTAAGACATCATTAACATCCATTGCATGGATAGAAAATCCACTGATTGATTGAATAATAAAACTGCTCGTACTTGTATTCGAGCCCGTGAGTGTTGCGGCTGAAATTAACGACGTTTACCACACGACCATAGACTTGAAAGTTGTTACCAGCTATTATAATTATACAATTTGTGATAATCATCTGTCGTTTAAGAATATTGCAGGCTTTATTTATAACGAGGGAACCAAAAAAATGAGAAAATAACCGGTGCTGATCATATTAAATAAAATTGGAATCAGTACAAATGAGTATTTTATTTGCACTGTCATATTAAAATTTAGCATTTTTAAAAAGCGAATCAATATAATAAGACTTACCGTATGTGGAAAAAATGATTTCGGAATTCAAACAAATTTCGCAGATAGGATGCATTAAGAGTAAAAAGTGATGATGACTTATATGTTGTTTTACTTATGCCTTCTTATTCGATAACGGAAAATTCGTGTAGAAATACATTCATTTCGCAGCGTGAAAAAAAAATGTAGATCCAATTATACTTATTAAAAGTAGTTAGTATCAGCAATTGCCTCATTGTTACATTGAAAGCAAAACTTTCTAAAAAAGGAACATCCTGCCATAGAAAGGTATCTTCGAATCGGATGTAGTAATTGACCGGAATTCCTGTCCCTTATCTGAGGCCGACATATCAATGTGTTCGGACATATTTAGGTGATTAATCATATTCATATCACCTACCTACGACTCTACGACTATTAAATAATATCAATTAAAATTTTATTTGACCAAACATTGCAAAATTAATGGCACAAATCATATTAACAGTAAACTTTTTTATCTATCACCTCGTGGAGATAACTATATGTGTGTCGCCTATGTCGTATTATAAATTAAAACTGATTTACGAATCTATTATTGGGGAAAAATAAGTAAAGAGCGCGCTACAAATTTTCTAAATGATGGAAACCGAAAGAGTGAAAATTTTTGCTTTGACACTTTGCATTGCAACATATTTATTGGTTACTTAATAAAGATAAAATTAAATTCGATGACTTTGTTCCACTTGTTGTGTTGAAAAGTGTGATACGTGGTTCGCCTCTTTAAGAAGCATCATCGAATTGGTATTTATTTGATGAAATTCTATTATAATAAAGTCAAAAATAGAAATATATTATAATTGTACTTTTTTTATGAAATTGATATTTTTTCTTCACGCCTTTGTCAGAACTACATTTAAACTTTAAAAAGTTAAGATATAAGACACACACAACATCTTCTCATCTATTCTATAAAGCTAAACCACAGGTCTGACAAGCCGAAATAGCTATCAATTTAATAACAATTTCGTGAAACTAAAATACATTGTTATTTTTGACCTTATCACCATATTAAATTTATGCTTGGAAACTATGCATTCATGCACATAATGTTTTACAACGTTTTCAGTTCAACAAGAAAACTTAACACAATATTTCGAAACGTTTTGTTGTTGAGAAATAAGAAATGAAATATATTAAACATTTGAAAAGATACACATAGATAGAAAGTTTAAATAACAAAATGTGTAAAATGGTACTGCCTGATAATGGTATTGAAACCCCCACCCCCGTTTATATGAATACAAATTTTAGTAGAATGTATCAAATTATTTACGCTTTGCTTATTTAATCAAATCTTAGTAAATATGATACATCAATATTATAAAAATCTTAGCTAAAATAATTACTATGCTAAATTGTTTTTATTATTATGGAGTTTTACCCATTAAAATGTCAATTCAATCAAATTAACCGACAGTATTCATAGTGATAACACTGGTAAATAACCACTGTTGCTGTATCTGAAATACTACAGAGCTGGTATATAAAAGAAAATAATGCAGTACATGTCGGTTCGTGGTTCACGAATTTTTTTAACGATATGATTGGTGAGCTTCAATTCGCAACGGTTGCACTTAGCGTGCCACTAAGCCGTAGTCATTTTTCGCTGGAGTATAAAACGAGAAACGAGACTGCATTGACGCTTTCGGATGGAGACACTTTTGTCTCCCGCTAAGGAGAAGATTGACTGCTTTTTGCCCAGAGGAAGAGAGGAGAGTGGCGCGCCGAGCATTGTGCAGGTTGAACAAAAAACAACACCGCCACTTACCTTCCAACAACAAACCGGTGAAGGGCACTTAATATACTCCTCGACAGTCACTCTTAACCCGTCCGCTGCTCGCCTACAAACAGGGAAACTGATATTTCAAATATCCATACTACTTCAGTGTGAAAACTGTCATTTAACTAAGAAAAAAAATAATCTTGTAATGTAAGCCTCTTGACATTAAATTTAAAAAGCTTCATTAGAAATTCATTTAGATACTGTTTGATAAGATATTGCTTTTGAATTTTATATCCGTAATCAGAGGGTGCGGGGACAGGTCTTGCTGATATTGTATTTTTTGAACGATTAATTATTTATGTTGAAATCATATATATCTAGACGGGACGTTGTAAAAATTGTCGAGGCTTAACTCCAAACAGATTTGGATTTAAGTAGGCCCTAGCTTAAAACAAATGTATACTAATTAAGAATTGATTTCGTGAAAATGTCATGTTAATCAAATGACTTAAATAATTTATAAACAATCATACAGAAATAAAAACGTTAAAACTAGAATACACCATTTATTTGTATTCTAGTTTTAACGTATAGTATTTTTTTGGTAATGAATGTTAAAGAAGATAAATTAACAATGGTACATCTATGTATCTGCTAAGAAATGAATACATATATTTTACTAAAAGCTAAGAATTAACCCAAACCACTAATATAAATGTTCAATTTTAAACAAACACTCTATTTACAATGGCTCCACAAAATACAAAGCAATAACCTACAAATAGGCTTTATAAACAAATTAAAATTAATAATGTGTAAGACCACCCATTAAAATGTTTTATGGCCGAAGAAGTAATTTTAATTGTTTCTTGGTAAGATGAGTAATTCGTAGATTCTTACTTAAAAGTGGTGATGAAATTGTGCGTGTTCTTGACATCGGATCATTTCGGCTCCGATACTATGGTATGACCAATTAAATAGTTCACCGAATCGACTATATATTAAATTAAAAAGCAAATAATTAAATATTGAACTATGGGAGCTATTAAAATTTCAGTTTAAATTTGTTGTAAAACATGAAAATATCTTCATAGAAAAATAATTTCAATAGAAAATTGCAGTATATGCACTAATATTCAACGACTCGCATTTAGAAATAAGAGAGTCATAAAGGTCGAGATAAAAAAATATTTGGAAGAATTTGCTGGGACCATCTATAACCAGGCTATTAAGATCGGGATGTTTGTAAAGCATGACACTGCCGAGTATAGCGAGTTGCATTATGCTCAGACAGAGTTTGTGTGTGGGTGGATTTTTACAGGTATGGTGGCAGTGACATAACAATCATTATCATTTTTTAAAATTTATGTATTTACGAAGAATCCCGTATAGAAAAATAATAATAAGATACTTAAGAGATACTATTGTATCTGCACAAATGAAAAATGTAAGCATTCATTCAATTTTGCTATGGTGCGATGGAAAATACAAATGAGTAACCGATAAGCGAACTGCATTCAGGGATGGAAGCATTGTCCCTGAATGCAGTAGGTAAATATTCTAATTTAGGTGCACTGCACGATCGTTTTAGTTCATCCTAAAATCGTTTAGAACGATATCAAAATGCATTTACTATCTAACAGTGCACACAGCACAAAAGGGTGGAGTAAGAAAACAAGTTAGGAATTTCAATCCAATAATTGCAAGCCACCGGATAGTTTTGGGAATTTATATTGAGAAATAGAAAAAGTAACAAATAAGTAAATGGAACAATCTGGCCTGCATCGATAATTTGAAGCATTTTGTTAAATATTTAAAACTTTCTATGTAGTACAATTAAATTGTTAGATATAATGATAAGCCAAAAATTATACATTTTTTACTATGTAAATAATTAATTATACTACGAACGAATCCGTCTTTCCTCCACTCACACAAAAAAAAAAAGGTTCAACATCAAATTTATATTGCAAAAAAATCCATTAAAAAATAAAAATGTTTCTAAATCTATCAATTATTCTTGGTTTACTTCGTTGACTTCGGTTGTGGTGTTAACGGGTTTGAGTCTCTGTACAGGCACTCTCATGTGTGTCTGCTATGTCTAAATTTTCACCTAACTATCCGGTCTTTAAAACGGGGCGCAGTCAGAGCGATTAGCTAACCACTAGCCTAGTCCTAGTTTTATATTATCACTCTCTTGAAAAAATAGAAATTGAGCGTTTAAGTAGCAAGCGGTTTTTGGAGAACAGCTAATATTGAGACAAACTTCATTAAGAGTCTATTCGATGGCTTAGAGTTTTGATAACATATTGTATCTCCATAAATCATAATATTAAGAAAACTTAATTTTGAAAGTTTACAAATCTTATTTGAATTGCAAGATAAATTTATTTTATTTTGTCTCGCGGTGGCAGAGAAAACATTGTGTAATAATTGTTGTTAATATAAATTTTGGCATTGGACTTTCGTTTCGCGTAAAGATACGTAATATATTTTAAAAGGGATACAATATTTTCGCCCATAAAAAATCCTGGAGGATTCACAATATATTTTAAAACATACAACTATAGTCTATTTTTGGTCCATTTCAGAACCTAACACATTGTTGATCAATGTTTTTTAAAAGAACTTTGGAATAAGTATTCTGCTCAAATGTTTATAAGAAATATATCTTCGGCGGTAGGAGACAAAATCTTCGGTTATATTGAAAATTTTCTTTTATGAAGTTAAAGCTGTTCGATTTAATATCACAACTTTCCTTTTTCACTCCGCCCTATTGCATATGTTGGCTGTACGAGATGCCATTGCAGCCCTGTATGGGCGGAAATGGCCCAAGATAGCTCTCAAACGTGCTATGATGGTCCAAGATAACACACCCAGCCACCCAGGGCATTCACTGCCTGCGATATCGGGGGTTCTCGATGGGCGGGGGATATTTTCTCGAGTTTGCATAACACGAGGTGGGCGGGATGACGACCAACTAATGGAAGCTCACGGATATTGAATGATGGAGCTTACGAAACATGGACTCGGATCTGAAGTACTAAGCAGCGCAAAGGATAAATGTGGAGATTTTGAGCTTTGCTATTCAATCGGAAAGAAAATGAACAATCGTGATATTGATCGAGTTTAGATGCAATCTTAATAAAATAATATATTTTTAAAGATGACTTGGGTTTATCTTCAGAGCTTCATTTTGAGAAGGCAGCAATAACAACATATTTAGGTTTACAAAAATGATCAAATACATATCAATATTTTGTATTAATTCTTGTTCAACTATCGTATGTAGGTACGTACATTTTTCAATCGATTTGTCGACTTACGTTTTAAAGCATGATTTTTTTGATGCCTAAACCCCCCCTCCGTCTAATTTTTAAATAACAGGGTGTTAGTTAGTTAACCAGTAGTTCTGTTCTAGTCCTATCCTTTCGATACCTACTACTATTTTTGAAAAAGAGAAGTTGAGCAAATGAGTAGCAAAAAGTTCTCGTAGAAAAAAATGCTGTTGAAATACCTTCATTAGGAAGCCATATGCACCACATTGGGAGCGGACATGGCTTAAAATGTATTTACAAAGTAATTTACAGTAATTATAATACCCAAATTATAAAACATTTATTTATAAAGGTGAATGGAAAAAAGGTTAGTAGGTATTACAGATTTTTATTCAAATAAAGCGATAAGTGAACAATTCAAAAATCTGTCACAAAAAAATCATATATGTATGACTAAAATATCACGATAATTGCACTAAAATACACGTGCACATTAGATTTTTTTGACATTTGCGGTGTATTTTATAACAATCATATCGACTGTGGAAAGGAAAAAGGACGTAACCCACAGTTTTTTCAAAACAGATTTTTTTCGATAAACACAATGTATCAAACTTGATAGACGTTTTATCAAAAGGATGTAAGCTGCAAATGCCGAATTAGTATCTAAATTAAGCTTTTAAGTTTGAAAAAAGATGAGCTCGTAAAAATTAAAACCATGAAAAAAGACTGAAAGAAAAGTTTTTCCTAGACAATTTCTTTAATTAATATTAGATTATGCCAACTAAACACCAGTTTAGAAGTCTCCATGCACTTCAAGGTTGTGTATATTTCATAATTTGCATATGGTCCAAAATCATCAAAACACGTTTAAGATTTTATATGTGTGGGTTACGTCCTTTTTCCTTTCCACAGTCGATATGTAAATTATGTCTACCCATATAGAACTTATACTACAAAGTGAACATTATTTCACTAATTTTTCTACAGCTGGCAACACAAAAACTGCCTGGAACTCCTAAAGAACAAAGCCATTTGACACATAATGCCAACGTTTTCGTACTAAAGTTACACTTCGTATTTCACATAATTCTTCATAACAATGTATGATTTATAGGAAAAATTAAATCCGTTTATAAATAATTGTGTTGTAACAGCATAGTATTTTTCCGTGGAGAAACATCACAGCCCTAAGTAAAGCACAATTACTCAATATTTGTTGGCATAAATAATATCCGTTATCAACATGACCTTTTTCAAAAGTATTAATTTAGCAGGAAATGTTTATTTAATTTGTTATTCCGTGAAGAGATAAAATTCCATTTTAATTAATTAGTTCATTTATTTATATAAATTATTCCATTTCGTAAAGTCATTAAAAATCAAGTACCTATAACATCATTAGTTTGTAGATAAATTTATGTGTCAGAAAACATAATTATCAATATGTATAATGGAAAAAATATTATAATTTTCGTCGAAACTGACACACAATTATTGTCAACCGCGTCAGTTGCACATTACCATGGTGATAAACAATAGGGCAATCGTGCATAAGGAACTGACGTCACAAAAGCGTGGACGACTTCATG
This sequence comes from Himalopsyche anomala, assembly GCA_031772345.1. NCBI lineage: Eukaryota > Metazoa > Arthropoda > Insecta > Trichoptera > Rhyacophilidae > Himalopsyche > Himalopsyche anomala. The sequence goes on along the minus strand of CM062821.1, from coordinate 17,746,591 downwards.
CCAATGTAAAGTGCCATAATGTCAATGTCGGGAAATATGAAAATGGGGATGGTAATAATTCGAATACAGTGCGCAATCTAGCGGTATTTCAGCGCACTAGCTGCGCCGGCCGCGATACCTCATAATGGCGGCATGGCATCACACTCCGGTGGGAGATGGTGACCTTGGGACCTAATTAAAGTTACGTTTATGTGCAGCCGAACGGCTTTAGAAGGGCGCTTTAGGGTACGGCGTCATTGTTTTCAGTTATAATAATAATATCCACTGGGTCAGTGGTATAAAATGTTCTAACATAGCATTTAGCAGATAGAAGATACAGGTTGTGAAATAGCAAGTAAATTTTAAAAAATGTTCGATATTTGAATATGTAATGAAACAATAAAACAAAATACGTAAATAATACGCTGACGATTATATCGTGTGTAATTTTCATTAGGGTAAAACATTGCATATTTTAAAATTTTAATGGCGTGTAAAGAAACAGTATTTTCAGTCTTGAACTTGAGGTTGAAAAGTTTTTCATTATTCTTCATCGAAAATTGGTAACGAAACAAGGTATGTTTAATTTGTCTACGAAAGAAAATTTATAAAACGTCTGAAGTGATAAATAAACACACCGTATTGTAAAAACGCGTTCGATACAATTTATAATTTGATACAAAAAGACTATCGATGTATTTCAAAATGTTATTGTTATATCATTTGCAAAGAAAATACTTGATTAATACATATTTATTTTTCGGATGTTAATATATTATTATAAGAGAAAGAAGCAGAGGATCAGCAATTCATGACATATTATATTATTTCATTCCTTTTCGTTTGACCTGTTTAGTTTTTGGCTTAGTAATATAAGTTGAAGGGTCACTACGCAATGGCTACGTTACGTATATGATTTATGATGCTTATAATGCGTATAAATATGTTGCGTATATTAAAGCCACTTTTACAGCCAAGTAAAATGTTTTTTGGTACAACTATAATTAATGTAGACTTAATTTCGAAGGAATCTCGGATGAACGAACGAAAATTTCAAATTAAATAATATTATTTGAAATGAATTATCCTACAATAACCACTAAATCGTAGCGGAAACTATTAATATAAAAGTATGTTAGTTGCTGTGACGTGTGAGAATATTTTCTAATAAAGTCGGTAAGACCTCCAATCCCGGGATTATGATAGTACTAGTCTTGGGATTTCGGAATTGAGAAAATTGGAGAGTTGCGCGAGGGCTAAAAAAGGTCTCGCGTCTTTTAGGAAATCCGTAAATTCTTGGGATTTTGGAATAAAAAATTTTGGGAATAGCTAAAAAAAAGTTTTCGCGTCGTTTCATATCGGAAATTCCGCAAATTCCTAGATCAAAAAAAGGGTCCGGGATTGGTTTCCCTAATAGTCGGAGTGGTCAACATAGTCGTCTTCAGGTGTAGTACGTACAGTTTCATCCAAGGATTTTTCACTTCATGGAATTCTGTTCACATGAATGGATTGCTTAATTTTATTCCCTACATCCGATTCTAAAAACTCAATTTTACTTCAGTGTTTAGTAAGCCACTAATACTGTCCTAAAACCGTCATTTGAATCGTTACTCTAATCGATATAAATGGGTATAAATGGTTTCAAAATGAAAGTTTTCAAACACTCCATCCGAGCAATATTTTAATAACAAGATTCTACGGGATTTATTTGAAGGTTGTCGTAAAGTCAGATTTTTTTATAATATCACTCCAGAGGATGACCGCTTTTATCTCAGTAACGAACCTAATTTAATGATGCGAATTTTCCCGCCATAACCATAACGCAATTAGCACCGGAGTGAAGTTGCGGTGCGGGCTGCTTCCTGCCGGCTAGCGAGCCACAGCGATCTCCAATCACGGCTCATTTACTGGGAACACGGACATTCGGGAACATGCTGTTTTAGTTCATTACCTCACCGGTATAACGAGCTGTGCAAGCGCTACGATCATGTTCAAGCGTCAGAATAAACAGCCCGAAAAACTAGCATTTTTTGTTTGATATATTTGTTGATTAAGCTTTCAGCAGTTTACGCGTTTGTTGGAAAACAATCACCATAGATCAGCGGTCGCCAATTATTTTGATCTCACAAACCACTAAAGCCGATATTTTACTACCAGTATTCCCCCAACAAAAGCAGCATTCTAAATATAACATATTAAAAACAAGACAACAATGGCGAATAAAATCCGACCGGCATCCTTACAGGTTCTTCACTGGAACAGTGGAGGTACCCTAAGACATGACAAAATGGAGATAGTTGACGTTTTATCAAGGTATAAAATTGACATCCTCCTGGTGAATGAGACTTTTCTCAAACCTTCACACCGTCCCACAATACCAAACTATTCTTTGTACCGCTTTGATCGCACCCGTACCTCAGGAGGAGGGACCGCAATATACATAAAAAAACACATAGACCATTGTGCAGTTCCATTACCAGCACTTGAAGGCAAACTAGAAGCAAACGCGATAGTTGTAAACACGAAGTATTCAGGCCTCATTAGATTCGTTTCTATCTATAGCCCTCCTGATGGGCAAATATTGACTAGGGACCTAGAAGTAGTTATTCCTATCGGTGTACCTACAATTGCCGCTGGTGATTTCAACGCGAAGCATCAAGACTGGTACAGTAGACTAACAAACTCACGCGGACGACAGTTAAAATCTTATATTAGTAATATTGAAGCAATTGTAGCCGCACCCTCCGATCCAACAACTCTACCAAGAAATGGAGGATTACCGGATGTTATAGACATTGCTATTCTGAGTGGAGTCAACCTTCCTTATGAAACTCATATAGTACACGAGCTTAATTCGGATCACCATCCTGTCATATTGAGGTTAGGTGATCCAACATATTTTAGTCATAATAACTTAAGTCAAACGCAAAAAATAGTCCAATGGGACGTATTTGAGACTTTTATTGACGATATGATAATTCCTCAGTGTGATCTTAAAGATAACCAAAGCATTGACTTTGAGATTCTTAATCTCAATACAAACATTAACTTAGCTGCCGCGTATGCTACAACAACTTTACAAAATACACCTTACAGTAAACCCCTGCCGATAGACATTAAAATCCTTATTAATGACAGACGGCGTGCAAGAAAAGAATGGAAAAAATTCTGTAACCCCTTAGTTAAGCAGCGCGTTAACCGTCTGTCTGCTGAAATCCGACTCGCTATGAAAACTTACCGCGAAAAAACTTCTGACGACAGATTAAGTGATCTTGTTAAAGGAAGTGACCCATATTGGGCCCTCTCCAAAGCCCTCCGCGCAGAAAAACACCCGCTGATGCCGCTTTACGGACCAAAGGGACCTGTTTTCACCATCAGTGATAAAGTTGAAGAGTTTGCAGATAGCCTTGAAAGCCAATTTACACCTAACTCAATTGACCCAAGCAACTTAGTCATGAATAAAAATGCGTTTGATATAGAAATCGCTGCAAAGTTAATTCTAGATCAATCTCAAGATGCAGACGGCGAAATTATCTATCCCACCTCATTTGCAGAAGTGGAAAGTCTCATCAAAAACCTACCTGACAGGAAAGCGTTGGGCAATGACAAAATTGGTAATAAGGCTCTCAAGCAGCTTCCGGAAAAGGGCATTAATTCGCTAGTAAACATTATCAATGCGTGCTTGAGATTACAATATTTTCCGGCAAGATGGAAAGAAGCTGATATTATTCTCATTCCAAAACCTGGAAAAGATCATACTCTTCCAGTAAATCACCGGCCAATAAGTCTGCTCCCCGCAATGAGCAAAGTCTTAGAGCGTGTAATTAAGATTAGGTTACAAGAAGTAGTTACAGTGAAAAAAATCATCCCAGACACTCAACACGGCTTTCGTGCTAGCCACTCGACAAACCACCAACTCCTCCGAGTAACGGAGTTTATCACAAGTGGATTCATTCTTAAAGAAGTCACGGCTGGCCTCTTTTTAGATATCGCAAAAGCCTTCGACAGAGTATGGACCGAAGGGCTTGTATTCAAAATGTCGAAGGCTGGTATAGGGTCACCGCTGGTAAAAATTCTCAACTCATTCATGACAGGCAGATGTTTCAACGTTAAAATGGATGGAATTCGATCCTCATCAAGGTCAACTCGGGCGGGAGTTCCGCAAGGCTCTGTTTTGGGACCCATACTATACAATATATACACCTATGACATTCCTTCCGGCGGAGAAAGCGACGCAATTATAGCACAATATGCAGATGATACGGCTATTTTAGCTAAATCTCGAAATCGACAAGGCGCTGTCACGCAGGTTCAATCAGCTGCCGATACAATAGCAGACTGGTGCGACAAATGGCGAATCAAAATTAATACCGAAAAAAGCGCGGCAGTAATGTTTTCAAAGGGTTTTATTAGAAAACCTAATTTTGCTTGCATACGCATGCACAACGCAGAGATCAAGTGGTCCAATTCGGTTAAGTATCTTGGACTCACGCTAGATAGTCGACTTAAATTTAATGAACACGTCGCGATTAAAAAACGTCAAGCTAATGCTACAAAGGCAAGGTTGTACTTTATGCTTAACGCGAGAAGCAAACTTACTCTCAAAAGCAAGCTGCTCCTTTACACAGCAATTACTCGACCAATCATGGTGTACGCTGCTCCAATATGGACGTATGCTCACCGTAAACATATGAAGACTCTCCAGATTGTCCAAAATAAATCACTGAGACAGATATGTAACGCCCCGTGGTACGTGCGTAACTCGCTGCTTCACAGAGACTTGAAAATACCTACCATCCGCGAGTTCGTTCGTGAAATATCACAAAAGTTTCACAGCGAGGTAGGAAAACATTCTAACCCAACGATCTCTGATCTCCACAACTATGACGAGACACTGCCTGAGAATCGTTTTAGACCCAGAGCAGTCCTGCTCGACGACCCTCCATAGATCTTATATCGTATAAAATTGTCAATTTTAGAACGAACTTAGCATCACGAAAATGACTCTCTTTGTTTAAAAACAATTTGTATACTGTATGTGTGTATGTATGTATCCGCATGTGTGTGTACATGTACGGATATAGTATGGAGGAAGCATATGGAATGTGATTTGCAAAATAATGCATATGGAGTTCCCGTGAACTTCTTATCTCTGTAGTGATCGCGCCCTTCCGTCTGCGAACGACGGTAAGGGGATGCAATTTACAATTTTTCAAAATCTTTATCGATGAAGGAGACTGGAAGAACCTTGACGCTGGCGCGTCCTGGTACTTGAAGCTCCATAAATTTGATATCCAAAAAAAAAAAAATTAAAAACAAGACACTTTTTGTACACACTAGTTTAACACTAACTCATCGCAAGCAAGATGATAATGCTCGCGATGAGCGAAACCGGTCCTGATCTTAAATAAATAATGTTGAATTAGTATAATGCCTGTCCACAAAGAATTTAAATTAAGCCCGTTTGAATACCGCGCAAATAAATCATTGATATGTCCCTGATACCGCGTGTTTTTGGGGGAAATAATTTTGCCTAATATACATTCGAATTCGATATTTCAAAAACCTATATAGACTCAGTATAGATGGCACAACACATATTCATCAAAATATTGCTTATTGGAATACCAAGTATTTGATTTTTTTTGCACACCCTGTCCGCTTGTGATGCAAGCGGTTAAAATACCTTAAAAGTGATAAAATATCCATGTCTAATTAAATATTTTACCAGCGATACAATTCGTAAAAAAAATCTTAAATAATCGGTCTTTTTGATTGCCATTTATAAATAAAACAGGGTAAATAAACCCAACGAAATCGTTACTTACCGAAATTCATTTAAAACATAGAACTGCGAAAGTGGTAAAAAATCACAGCGTATCCCGTTCAAAAAATATTACAAACAAATCGATTCGACAAAGTCACGAGTGCGGCATATTTTTATTACTTAAAACAGACAGCATGAAAACATTTACTTTGGCTCGCTTGCTAAATAATATCGCGCAATGGTCCTTGAAAATTTCCACACCACAAAGGAAAGTGTTCGAGTTAGCAGTGAGGATTTTAGTGCAGTGAGGACACGCGGCGGAGGATAAAAAAATATAATGTTTCAAATGCACAGGAATCGCAGTACTCTCTACAACAAAGTAACGTGCCGTAATACAATGAGACAATTTTTACTACATTTTCTAATTAATGAATCTTGATAAGTAAATAAGTAAAAATCCACCGAATATTTTTTAGTCTGCTCTCCAGTAATATAATATTTTATTTTATATAACTGTAATTTTACACTGCTTTACCTACTTAATCCATGTCTTGTATAATATAGATCACAGCAATTGAAAACCATGACCGCTTGACATACCTGGAATAAAAAGAAAACTTCAAATTAATAAATGTTCGGCGAAATTCTACTGATTATAGAAACAAGTATATACAACATATTTTACAACTTTGTTAAATAAGATGTGCCAGAGGTTATATTCCCAAATAAAATAGGCTATAGCAAACCTTAGTGATTGCGATTATGATTATCTATATAAATATTTTATTAGCCGAGGATAATAGTAATGTATAACAATGATAACCTCGTGTTATCGGATAGTGCGATGTTTGTAATAGTGAGTGTTAACGTTTTTCCTTACAAATATGTAAACACATATCCTCACTAAGTGAATATTATTTATGAAATATGCATGGTACTGGTAAGTATCAGGTTTTTAATTATTATGCTAATAGCCGAATGGTAAAAATTTACGAGTACTATTCTTTTTTGGGTTGGTTTATTCAATGGGATATTGGCAAGTACTTTACATTTAGTCGTCGTTGACAAATATTAGTTTTTCTTAAAATACTATTTTCAATAAAGATCGACTCTTTTACATAGCTGGAAATAGTGTCCTTTCACAGCTTGAAAATAAATATGAAAGGAAAGTGGTATCGACATGCCGTGTTCGACAATCTCTGACGGATGGTCGCCGCAGTGCATTGTAAGACGACGCGGAATAGTTCCATCCTCCGCCGCAAGGTTTGCTGACATCGCAAAGTGTATTTAACCGCACAAAGAACGAAGAAGAAACTAAAAAAACAAACAAAAATGAATGGAGGCGGTTGGCTTTGACGCGGGAAAATAAAAATCCGCCACTAGTGCCGCAGGCATTGATAATGAACCGAAGGTAGATATATTCCATTCTGATATATTTTGAAGAACAAAGTCAAAACAAATGTATGTAATTTATTTACGTACGTACGGAAGTTGCTGAGAATTTTTTTCTGTAATCCATCAATGATCTCGGTTGGTTTTTTTTCAATTGTATATAAATGTAATATTTAGGATTTGTCTATATACTTAGTCACTATATTTTGATGTCGACAACATTTATTTAGGACATTATAACCAAAGGTCATAAAAGGAAATATAAACTGTATTGTAGTAATCATCGACCATAGTTAACTTATATTAAAATGAACTTCCACAAAGTTAGCGCCGAATTCATCGAAAGTATAAACTTATATATACATAACGAGTCGTCTATAAAAAAAGTGTATTGATTGATTTGGCACTTACCAACAATTTGTTACAATATGGTAAAAAATATCAAATTATAATTTTTACTTTAAAGTTTTTAGGGAAAAAGTTTCTGAACATCATCTAAGAAGATTTTAACTAAATTATTATTATATAAAGACAACATAGATAAATAAATTCACTGGTTAGGCGTAAAACGTGAATTTGGAAAAAAATAATTAAGTAATTAAATTTATAAATCCATTTTGCATATTTGTGCGATGACTACATACAATTAAATAATGCGATGTTCACAAGTCAAAAAAATGAACAGTTTGTGAAAATGAATATTATTACTTACTCTAATATTAAAAAGTGTTATATTTTCATGATTTTAATAGGAATTGTTTTGTGCCTTCGCGCTTTTAGTCTCTAAACATATTTAAAAACAAAATAAATTAAAAACTTTGCATTTTTCCAGGACCTGTCCGTATATTTAAATGCCAGGTGAAACCTTTTTTGTGAACATTTTCTCGGTCTTCTTTAATATTTAAGTGCTTGTGTGGCGACATCAACATGCTGTGATCTGATTAGTGAATGTGTACTGGCATAGCAGTCTTAAGTTCCAAGCAGTGCTGTAGAAAAGCAGCAAATTCTGAGCTGGCCGTTGAATCCCTGCCTTTACTAACAAATTGTATGGCGGTTATACGTACATCAACTCTAAATTCCAATTTGTGAGCTTATTTTTCGTTAAATGTAACATGTATGTTTGAAAGATTTCTCGTATGGATATTCTGTGATTCGTTGGTGTTATTAATTTACAATTTACGATACATCGGAAGGGCCATATATGCAAATTAAGTAATGATTGTAAGAAATATAGCGAATGGCAAGATATGCGATGTATGGTAAAAACCAATAATATTTAACTTCCAACTATTAAGTATCACAATTATATAGAATATAAATTATAAATTACATAAACGACGGTAACAAGCGGAATTCATATAATATTATATAAGATTTTGACGCCTATTGTGATATTATGAAATACATGCTGCGTCTTTTATCATATAATGATGGCAATATACCAAGTAAATGACGATTTAATCAATAACAATATAAAAAAAATAATGAAGTGAATTGTGCTATCCTGGTTTGACTTACTGATTTTTCATTACTGATATGACTTGAGAAATTTTATGGAAAGATTGAGTGACGAACCAGTGTGCACAAATAAATTTCGAGATTAATATTAATTGATTAAAATCCCAATAATGACGTTGGTTTTTTTAATGAACTATCCAACCTCATATTCTGTATTGAAATATTGTAAAAAAAATAATTTAAATAAAATGATTTGGCATCTTTGTTTGCTTTTGTTCTCAGAGATTTTTATTAAAAAACCTTAGAAAATGTGATTTTTTCTTATTTAAAAAATGATTTAATTGAAAAGATATATAATTACAATATATATATGTATTTGCTTCAAAATAATAGTAATAAATGGTTTCATAATGACGTGATATTACTTTGAAAATTATGACGCCGGCCCGCTCATCTGAAAAAAGTACCTGTTTTCTACTCAATAGCATGGCTTTGACTATAGGGGGCTTTGGTACTGGACATTGACGGTGGGATCATAATGGAAAAAGGAAAAGAAGCAAAAATAAGAAGTGATTATATTTATAAATATACAATTTACTCACTAATGCTTCTGTAGACGGACACATTTAGAAATTATGAAATAAAAGCTTTTACGGGTATGTTTCGGCTAAAAGCTAAGTAATAATTAAAATTTAATGAAAGAAGCTATGCGTTCCCAAAGTTTGGAAGAAAGCATTATTTTTTAAAAAACTTACATGAAATAACATTTTTGTTTACTCTTTTTTAAACCTAAATGATTTCTGATTAGATTTGTGTATATTTTATATTTAAATCTTCGTTAATTAAAATATTGGTATGCTTTATGTATAATATATCATTTACAATTTTAATTGAAGATTATTGTATTTGAGAACAATTTGTTATAATGTTTATTATGTATGAAAACGAAATCATTAATGCGAGTAGAAATCCAAATAAAGGTCGCCAATAAATTTCGGGCGCTATTATTATTTAAATTAGAAAGGGAATACATTCCAAGTCTACATTTGTATAATCCCGGTAATATTATCGGATTTGATTCTTCGCATAGAAGATTACCCGTCTAATCTACCCTTTGTAATATATGGAATAAACTAACTAAATCAATTGTATAACAGGTGCAAGTACATTTGACGAAATTAATCAATTATTTTTGAATAACACCAAACGCATAAAAAAATATTTTGAAAGTAATATTCCTTTTACTTTATTCCACTTTATTTAAAAGTTCAGGACCGGTTTCACTCATTTATTTACATTTCAATTTATTTTTGTATAAATAGCGCTGTTTACATATATTTCTTATCAGTTGACAATGCTAGCAATGAGCAAGATCGGTCCTGACCTTTTAGATAAAGTGTAATAATATACAAAGGAATATTGTGTTTTTATTAATTAATGTTATTTATATGTATGTTTATTTATCATTCTGTTTTATCTGATATTTTTTGGAACAGCACTATTAGCAAAAGAAAATAAGATAATAATATAATTCATGAAAATATTTTCATACTATTATTGAGTTTTTCATATTATTTCATACTAGGTACATTGATATTAACTTGATTAGGGTACTAAAGGCCGTTAGTGACGAATCTTGTGTGAATGTACATAATTTGTAAGTCTCGACTAACATCAAACAAGAGACTGGACAATTGTAGACAATGCAAGCAACTATTCAAATTTACAACATTACGTGTAAATGAGTTCTTAAGTGTTACCTCAACACGAAGCATTCATTTGACGAAACCTTTCCAAACTCGGTTCTTAGATAGGCTGCACATGGGAAAAAGATTTAAGAACTTAGTAACCCTGTACCCACCCAACCGACTAAATTACTCGAGAATATATGAACCCTATCGCGAACGCCGTATAAGGATTAGTAGGACAGAGGGCGTAGAAAAATATTGTACAATAAAGGTAAATACTAAAAAAATGACAATAATGAAAACGAAAATAATTCGAATTAAAAAAAATTCAGCCACTTTACAGTTTCTACAATTCAAGCAATTGTAAAATATATTTATACATTTACGTGGCAGTTGCTTCGTCACGGCCAGAATTTATTTAATTTATGGGGGAGTTTTGCATGTACCTAGTTAAAATTCACTGGCTTGCATTTGGATAATATGTCTCAGAAGTACGGCGAACAAATTACTCGCATCAGTAAAACAGAGAACTCTGCGGGAATTAAAATTAATCAGCAGTAAGAGCCTCGCAAACGAGTCTATGTTAGACGATGACAATAATGTCCCGTAATTTCGTATGAAGATGAATTATAATCCGGAATCGCGTAGGATGCTTCGGTCTCCGTAGCGTGGAGCTTAGAATTCTCACCTCCAGAGGTGTTGCATTTCCGAAAGGTGAGTAGAGGAAATGATATACATTTTTTTTTACTATTTGTCGCAGTAGTCGTGAGGAAAATAGTCCCATTCGATAATGCAGTCAACGGTTTTGAATCCCAGAATGGCTACTTCTATACATTAATTCTCATGAAAAGTAAATGTGTTTTAGGTTTATATACATATATTTAAAAACATGTTGTAAAGAGAGCGGTCAAATAAATCCACATTCTTCTATCGAAATTCTCCTGTAGAGGTTGATCAACTGATGTAACGTACCTACTATCAGTTCAATTAAAAAAAACTGAATTTGGTAAATATAACCACGAGTCAATATTTCCTACATTGGTAGGAAATATGGTTGAATACATTCGATTAGAGAGTACATATATACCGTATATTCTAACCTTTTCATATTAGTTCATATCATATAGATAAAAATACACAAAAAATGTGTGGTCTCAATTATGTTTTATCTAGTAACACATATTATGAATGGACAAGTGTTTATACTCGTTAGAAACGTTTTAATCCCTCTCAAATCGCGAATTCCTACAAGGCTTATCGAAGAAGCTGACCTCGTTATATTTTACATCAGTAATATCTCCACTTATAAATTAGACGTTTGCCAGTAAGCACTTTTAATCTCAGCATAAGCTGTATAATGTTCGCGATGATATTTCAGCTGAAGCATTCAGTTCAAGACTGCTCACGTCGACTGACCGAGAGCTAAAATTATCAGGAAGGATTACGGATGAACTACTTCGGAGGTATTTATAGTTGTGATTGATAGGGAATTATAACTAGACTTATAACGAAACGATAGTGGTGATAAATTCTAAAGATATGCTACAATATCGTCAACAATTTTCTACAAGCATTTGTCTCAAATTTTGACAGTTTTTAATTTTTTGATGTAATGAATTTAGGGTTTCAATACACACAAATTTCTTTAAGTTTTACCCCAAAACAATCATGCATTATTAAAACCTATTACAAAAACGTTTGCAAATTGTATGGTCACGTGTTAAGTTTTACATGAAGGAGAAGGTGTTATAGATGGAAACGTCTTTGATTCCTTCCTTATTAAATTCCTCAAATATATTAACGACAAAATAATTCGAGTGGTATCAAATAGCTATAAAAAGCGATATCGATCGCGGTAGAATAAATTACATTTATGAGTCTCCTGACAACTTTTAGTTTTTGAGATACGAGATTGTAGAAAATTACCGACGATGTGGTAGAATGATATTGCGACGCACATAAAACAATATTAGACAGCCAATGGGTTTTTTTTTAAAAATCTATTCCCGCTCCCAATGCGGGCAATATGACCTTCTAATGGAAGTATCTCAACAGATTTTTTTATACGACAGCTGTTTATTTAGTCGCTCAATCTCTTTTTCAAAATGAGTAGAAGGCGAAAGAAGGGTAAGGCTAGGACTGGACTAGTAGTTAACTAATGGCTCTGTTATTTTTAAGGATTGTAAGGGTGGGAGAGAATTTTTAGACATCACAAACATCCATACCTATGAACAGAATGCGTAAAACCGATTGAGAAAAATCTGTTCGTACTGGGACTCGACCTCGTGAGGTCCGTCACGGAAGCCAACGACGTTGATCGCTGCGCCTTGGACCCCCCGAAAAACCGCACGTTGCTTAAAAATATAATATTTGGTAATAATCACAAACTATAAAACATGTAAGTAGCCAGACAAACTACTACAACAGAAATAGATAGATCTAGAGTTTACAACCACTGATCTAAAATCAAAAAAATATTCAATATTTTTGACTTAATAAATTCAGATTTATCATACGATATAATTGAACAAATATGTATTACACCGTATGACCAACGACTTTTGGTGTATATGAGATGATTAATATTCAATAATAATTATTAACGAATTCACCTAAAGGTTGAGCCCTTTACTGCATGCCGAACTACGAGGGTAGATTTATTTTAAACCTAAGTACTTCAGGGAATACTTAGATTTACCTAATTTAGTTTCAAATGGTTGTAATTAGTTTTACATATGTTACCCTCAAAGGTGGGCAGACATATTCAACTACGACATTGAGATAGATAATTAATTATCGCGCTCAGTTATTCTATGATTCCGAGATTTATTTTTGTTAGAAAACATTTCGTTCATAATTTAAAATTATTATATCTCAACATTACACGTTCCCAAACATTTTGTGGATCGACCTCTCTAACAATTTAACTCATCTGCGACCTTCTACAATATTTGCATATGAAGCAATTATCTAAAAAGAGATAATTTAATATAAAGGCTAGGAAATGGAAATATTAAAAAAATGGTATTGAAATTCAATCAAACAACTTTAGTCGAAGTCCTAAATTATAAACTTGAGTTTAAAATTTTCGTCCTGTGTGGCCGAGTGGTCAGCGTTGTTGGCTTCGGTTACGAAGGGCACGGGTTCAAATCCCGGTACGGACAGTTTTATAAAATTGATTTTTCAATCGATTTATGAATTTCTGTTCGAAGGCATGGATGTATGTGATGTCTTGAATTCCCCATCTCCCACCCATCCTATCCTATGAACGGGGCGTCGAGAGCGATTAGCTTACCACTAGTCCTGTCCTAGCTCTATCCTTCTATCTCTACTCTCTTTGGAAAAAGAGAGGTTGAGCAACTGAGTAACAAGCAGTTCTCGTAGAAACACTTCTGTTGAGATAAACTCCATTAGGAGTTCATATGCTCCACATTGGGAGCGGACATGGTTAAAAAAAAAAAAAAAAAGACTGCTGAGACAGCGACTTTCGTCTTCCAAACTAAAATAATTTAAATAATATTAGATTATAATACGGCCACCATTGTCATTTTATTGACTGCGTCTGTACTGCAGCAGCAAGACTTTAATCCTTTCAATCAAAAGTTTCACGGTAAAGTCAAATTTAACCCCCTAGTGGTAAACGATAGTGAATCAGAATTTCATAATGTGGGTGAATATGGTTGAGACTCACGTCATAGGTTTGATACCATTTCATCAAAAAAGGACTATGTGATTTTGAAGAAGAATATTGGCCAAGGATACTGGCAAGGCAACCAAATTTCCTTACAAAAACATCAGAATCGAAAATGCACATTTACTAAATTTCTATTTATTTTGGTCATTTATTGTTTTGTTTCATCTTATTGTTGTTATACAAATGAGCAAAAAATATTATTGAAAATTATTCTCACTAAACTAACCATAGTTCATAAATTTATGATCATTCAATTCTAAATATCAATGTACATGTTACTTATTAAAAAAAACATACGTTTGGAAAAAATGTTATTTATACTTCTAAATAAATATTATGCATACATATGTCGGATACTACAATTTTTTAATATACTAGAACTAGGTTATGCCGATAAGTCGGCTTTTGACAATCAAAGGATTACTATCTTGAACGTAGATCAGTGATATCTTTCTTTCTTCTCGAGTTTATCACGGGGGGTTTACATATTTTTCATGGATTTTATCTTATGGTATTTAATAATCTGGCGTATTGGAAATTACCAGTAATGTCCATTATTTTATAAAAATGAAAAAGCTTTCTAACGGGAACTTACTCAGCGAATAAACACAATCAAATTCTGCAGAGACTCATCGTTATTCGATATGCGATTCAAAGAGGCAGACACAAATATTTTGTTTTAAACTCTACAATTTAGATGATTGACTGCCCACCAATCGTGAAGCCGCGGTTTACGATTAAATTCGTTTTAATATTTTTCAACTGTGAAATAAAAAAAATAATTGTAAAATTATATTTTAATTAAATTAATTACATTTATGACAGTTAGTGTTTCATAGATAGGGATTATTTGACGGTCTCATTAGTAGCCACATTATTGGACGTGGTTTTAGAACTAGTTATTTGAACAGGTAACGGTACAAAGCACATGATGTACACGGAATAGAATGTCTGATTGGATTGTGAGTACATACCTATTTGCAATTAGGAAAGTTATATTGATGTAATTACAAAACTTAATTTGATTATTTAAGCTGCAATCAATATTGCGGTTAATATAATCGTATGTAACATGATACATACAAGTTGAGGTAAAATACATTTTTTGGTTTTTATATCAAAAAAGATTTTTTTTATTTCTTAAATGTCAAATTGACAAAATTATTATGTATTTTTTTTATTTTATTTCCCTGGATAAAAAGGAAGTGCATTTAAATATAATGATAGCCATCATTTATATAAAAAGTGCTATGATTCGATATCAGTGTTTTTCACCTAAAATTTAACTGTGGCCGCGGCCGTTTACATCAGTCAAAATGTCTCGTGGCCGAACCAAATTTCTGTTTAGAGGTGGGGTAAAATCAGCAATTGCATTTACTAATAAAATGGATCAACTTATAAGTTTATATTGAATAAAATACATTATTTTAAATCCCAATATATACTATGAAGTTGTTGGCGGCCGCACATGAGAGCCACTGCTCTAGGGTTACGTTTACCGGTAGGTTTTAGTAAATAATGACTCAAAATATTTAGACAAATTCAACAATTAAAAAAGGAGTTAATTAAGTGTAGGGCATTGTTACAATTTACCATTTATATTTTTTTTGAATGGCAATATTTAGGTGTAAGGCTAGTAAACCAACACATTAGAACAGTTCATATTCATAATATCAGTTGTCTATTACACCCTTAATAGTTATACTTGGCTGAGTATAAATAGCTCTGAATAAATTAATGTATTTTCTTATCAGTTGGAAATGCTCGCGTGAGTCGCGACAAACAAACCGGTCCTGATAATTTTAAATAAACGTCGAATAAGTACAAACATTTTTTTGAATATAATGCCTTTACACCAAGTATTGACAGTGGACACCTTAAAAGTGGTATATATAAAGTTATGTACTTATACGGAAAAATACCCTTTCTGCACAATCTTCAAAACCTTCCAACGGATATGAATCATTGAAAATTTGCCGTTATTGTGTAGCTGCTATTAATTCAAAGAACGTAATAGCATATACTTACTTCCATTTAGATTCAAAATTTTTGATTGTTATTTTCAATTGAAAAGTGTGTGTATGTGATGTGAAGTTGATTAAATCAACTCCGTTAGCAATAAAACTGCTTTATAATTTGTATTAATATGCTAAAGGCGCTACCCTAGTATTCAGTTGAATTACTTCGTACAGACGATGAGGTGGTTAAAGGTGTAATGATGAATAATAGTAAGTTTTGAAAACTTAAGCAAATGAGAACAGAAACCATTTTAGCATCAACACATGTGTTTCCTTTTTAACGGTATTCATTAAATTAACCGGGGAATCTAACATTCAAAACCATTTTTATATACAACACTTTTACTGCAATCATATTCCTGCATGTATTTTTAAATTAATATATATTTATTTATTGATTTGGCATTTACTTGGTAGAACTCCATTTTAATAGGGTAAAATATCAAGGTAATAAAAAACTGTAGAACTGAAATACCTTGATATTTACCCTATTATTTATATATATTTCATTTTTATTTATGAAAACGATTTTGACAAGATAAATATTTAATTAAATTTGTTGAGAATGTGAAAAATTACCATTTTTAGTAAAGGCCTTTTTGTTTTCAGATATAAAAGAATTCGTAAAAGTAAAATAGTTTTAACGAATTAATCATCAGTGGAAATTTAACCCTGTTTAGTAGAAAAGGTAAGTTATGTGTGAAATTTAAATGTGAACTCACAAGTTTGATATATTGCTTGTGTGTTAGCGGCGTGAAGTAATTTATAACGTAGCATTGTGCAATATATCATGGCGCTGAAGGATATTTACAAAACGCAGGATTTTACATAAAAGAAAACTTAAGGCGTAAATTGTTTAGACTTAATAAACTCAAGATGTTTAGATTTCGTGATTGTCTTAGGAATTACCAGAAAATCATTATAGATTCATCATTCACAAAAATGATAGATGTAAAATTTGCTGTTGAATCAATATTTGAACATGGAATTTAATATGCTGATTTTCTATTGCAAAGAAGTACATATCACAGTTAACGTGTGAAATCTCGTCAATGTATATATTAATTAGAAGATTTAGTTGAAGCTAACATCATTACAATTCATATTCAATTGGAATGACATAACGGTTAAGGTTACGTTGTGATCTGGAAAGCGTTTTTCAAAGAAATTACAAATGGTATTACGGTTTAAGTTGGGTTAAATATGTTGAATAGAAAGAGGGCGAGAATTAAAATACGTTATTTTTATGTGAAATGTAAGATAAGAGAAGCAGTGGAGAGTGGAAGGCAACACTATTCATGTACGCGTGATTGATTTTTTTGTTAAAGCACAATTTAACTACGTTTGTGTAGTTAATGTACAAATTGACCAGTTAACGTGTTCATTTCTTCCATCGAGTATGCTGACAATGGCTTAAACATATTTACATGTGAAAAGTAAGTGTATACGAGTGTTTGTCTCCTTGCTTCAATTGCTTACTTGATTCATCATTTATTTAATTTACAATAATGTAAAAATGTTTGATGATAGTATGGTGTATTTTTAAAAGTATAATTAAGAATCTTTCACAAAGGATCAAAGTTAACACATTAAAAGTGATAAATATGACGGTTATGGTTAAATTGAAACATAAAAAACTTGTACATACAAATGTATTTTTATAATAAAAAGCACTGTGTATGCAAAACAAAAAAAAAGGATTTTATCATAGTCGAAAATCACTTGTTTGAATTGAAATACGAGCACACATGGCAGGGTTTCCCAAACTTATTGTGCAATGGAACACTCTGTAAATCTGTAAATTTTACCGGAACACGGCTTATTTTTAGATAGTTTAATTCATAATAGTAAAAATATTGATAAAAAAAATGTTATTAAATCACTTATTATTTATTGATTATTTATTTTTTAAACATTTTACATACAAATATGAGTAAATAAAGCTCTTAGTGATTCATCAAATCTCCGCCCGTACCTAAATATTTGACGTTTCAAACATCAGTGGAGATTTGCCATCACTCGATTTTTAATATGATGCTTAAATGTGTTGCAGCGTATTTTATCATTCAAAATTTGGCAGAACACCTATTTAAGTCCCACGGAACATAGTTTGGGAAACCCTGACATATGGAATAACTAAATAATATATTTCAAATTGGCTTAATATAATTTACCTGAATTACCTACTTACTGGCTTTAATAGGGATGTATTTATTAATGCTTCCTAAGAATGTCCAAGAAGACTTGGTGCGAATCTTTTGATAAAATTGCACTCAATGGTATTTTTTAATAATATTCGTCGATCATCTGATTGATATTTTTACAATAATTATGAAAATAGTGTAAATTGTGGCATTAAACAAATATACGAGTAAACAACGTTTTGTTAATTTGAACAACGTTGGAAAAAATTGTTTCGCCTTTATTTGAAAGCAAAACTTCATGCAAATTTTGATATGGACCTATGTACGTTACAAAGTGAAAGCTTGCACATAGCTTAACCATTTCTTAAATAAAATGCATACAATCTTATTATACAAATATAAATCTGTATCAAACTTCACGACCTATTTGATTTTATAATACTAAAAAGCCGCTTTTTATGCCACTTTTGTGAAGTATTTATAATTGCATAACATTCCATAAAACGCGATAAAACTCAATTTAAAGTCTGTACGTTTTACACTTACCTAAGTGCCTGTACGTATGAAGGAATACGTGAAACGAGTAAAAATGTTAAAGAAAACGAGAAAATTCATTATTTTTTTAACATATTTGGAAGTGTTTAAGGCTTTTCTAGGAATTTTACATAAGGCGCTTGTAAAAGCGCGAATTCCAGCAGTTTGAATTCCATTCAGGGAACTCGGGGGCTGTTTAAAGCCTTCTCAAATTCTGCCTCCCGAGCGGCCGAAATAATTAGGGCGTAATAATTCGACCCCGGAAACAGTCAAAAAGCCACTTAACTGACGTAGGTAGAAATCATGCATGACATAATTCGCAAACGTTAACTGACATTTAAATACCGGAATGTTGAAATTATTATAACCAATTCAATCTGTTGAACGTCAATTGGTTTTTTATTCTATGTCATATCGTCATAAAGTGACAGATTGTTCATTTTGAGATAATCGCCTGTAGTTTCAACTACATTTTATCAGTTATATTCAATTTAAAAAAAAACTTGTATAATCTGAAAGATTCTAAAAAGTCTCAAAAGTTCTTATTCTTTTTAAAGTTAATTTTTTTTTTCGATTGTAAGTTACAGCACTAACTGACTTCTTGCAAAAATCATGTAACAACAAATGTACAGAGTGATTATTAGGGTATTCAATAATGCTAAAAAACGTGTTTTTGACATAATGACTTATTTACTGGGCAAATAATGAAAAAATATGAAGATTGTGATATCTAAATTAGTTTTGACTGACACGTCACTTAATTAATGACTTTTGGCAGTAAGCCGACGATAAATTTAATATTGCTTATGTACATTAAGTAATTTTCGTGAAATATATATTTATTACATTAATAAACATAACGCGGTAGGAAATTGTTTTCGGAGTGTTGTAACATCCTGACGCCAAAGATTTTATATGTTGACGTTTCTATAAACAATTCAGAATATAACGGTCGTGTGGGTTGACACTTTTACGCCCTTCATACTGTCATTCAGATAAATTCTCAGAGTACTGATTTCTGTACAAAAAATCATAATGAAAACTCGAGTCTTCCTGTGATATTATCAAATCTAAATCAATACATATAAAAGTGACTTTACTGCAACATAACCTTTGCATTAACTTTCTCAAAAACATAAGAAAATATTTTGATTGCACAGGCATCGAGAGTTCCTTAATAAGCAAACATCAGGAGAAATATGTATACATGGATTTAAAATAGCTGTAAAAAATCATAATTATTTATTAAGTAATTAGTTGTTATTTGGGGGAAAACATTCCGGGGTGGAATTGAACACCTCTCGAAATAATGAGGAAAAGGTAAGGGGCTTCGGAATCAGGCTGGAGGGGAGAGCGGAATGACCTTAATATGTACGGTCCGAGGGTCAAATGTTTTAACCCTACACGCCATTGTAAAGTAGAAACGTGATTTCACGTAAAATTGGAAGGTAATCGACGAATCAAATGTTTCAAATTCAAAAAGTTTGCAAATAAACAGTTATATGTTATATCATATTTTATCTTATCCGTAGTGAATGCGTTATTCATAACAATATTTACTTGAAATGATTGATTAGATTTTGATACAGTTAGTACATATAAACCAAACATATTTTTTAATATAGTGTATATTTTTGTAGTATTGATTTGAACTTTTTTATGAGAATCTTCGAATCATGAAACCGTGGTGGTTAAAAAGTCGGTGACTACGTATGTAAATAAATATTACCATCCCAGCTCCTAATGTGAAACAAATAAACTCCCAATGGAGTTTATCTCAACAGATATTTTTTTATGAGAACTGCTTGTTACTCAGTTGCTCAACTTCTCTTTTTGCGAAAAGAGTAGTGATATAATAATAAGGCTACGACAAGAGTAGTGGTTAGCGATTCGCTCTCGCTACGCCCCGTCATAATATGTAAATTGGTATTCATCGTAATGGATTTTTTTGAATATTTTTATTAAATAATGTTTTCCTGATCCCACATATTATGGAATTATATAATACATGTATAAATATTATCTTGAATTTAGTCTGAAAAATGATTTATCGAATTATGGAATCATTTTTTTACATGTTGCCAACCTATAGCCGTTAGTTTAGCTTCGGTTGTGGACATTGCGGTGTTCACGGGTCTGGGCCCTAGTACGGACACTTTCATTAAATGATTTTTTGATCATTTTAAGGATTGTATTCGGAGGCATAAATGTCTGTGGTGTCCATATCCCTTCTCATCCATCCGATCTTAAGCAAGTGCCGCAGTGAATGCGAAAACCAACTTTTACTCCTATCCTAGCCATATTCTTCTATCTTTTATCCATACTTTCTCTTAAAATTAGAGATAAATCGGCTTAACACACAGGTCCTTTCACTTGGGTTTCAGTAAAATGTATGCCTTTAAACGAGAGATAATGTGTGTAAACGAAGTGTGTCAAGAGTTTTTTTTTTCTCTTTTTAAAGCACATTGGTTAATGCTTGTTCTGTAAAAAGAGGAAGAACTCTTACAAACGTCGTTTACACACATTTTTTGTTTTAAAGCAGTGGTCGGAAAACTGCGGCTCGCGAGCATCGTGCGGCTCTTTGGCCCCTTGAGTGTGGCTCTTCCACAAAATACCTCATACAGTGCGATTGGAACTTCGTGTCCCATGCGCAGAAGTCGGTTTTCGGTCTTAAAACTTAGAGTTGGAAAGGGCGATCTCAGAGAACGTACCTCAATCAAATTGAGGATCTTTTAAGCAAAAGTCAGTTTAGAAGTAGCCTAATCAAGTTAATAACAATGTAACTATAATTTTATGTTTGAAAAAGTTGGCTCTCAAAAGAAATTTCAATCGTTGTATAGTTGATATTTGGCTCAGTTGACTAATGAATTTACTGACCACTTGTTTAAAGTATACGCAACCACTTAATCATATGTGAAAGCGCTTGTGTGTGCAATCCGCTATTGAACGATTGCTACTGAGCAGTTCTCGCACAACAAATTCTGTTGAGATAAGCTCAATTATTAGCCCACAAGCTCTACATAACTTTAATCTACGTGACAGAAAATCTGACCAAGATAAATATTGACTAAGAAAATGTCGTTTTTCGAACTGATTAGATTGTTGCCTGGCTGGGAAGAGGAAATTTAGATATATATGTGCAAGAGTTGAACCTCTTTCCATACTCTACAGTTCCGACCGGAACATATATCTAGGGGGACCGGGACATAGATTTAGAGGCGACAAGGGACTGACACGGAGAGGTTTTAAATAATAACACCACTGGTGGATAAACAGAATGCTTTAAATAATACAGTTTACTGACGCTGGATGTTTTCCTTTTTTTATTATAAAGTTAACAAATAGTACTGTTTCTAATGTCGAAGTAACGCCATGTTAAGATTTGACAATTAAATAAAAGAAACGCTAGAAAAAAATCAAAACTAAAGTTTTAATACTTTTAACTTAAGTGGAATTTAAAAAAAATCAGTGATTTAATAATGTACCATCAAAAAAACCGGTCCTGATCTATTGAATAATGTGGATTTCGTAAAAATGTGTTTTATTTTTTAATATAATACCATTCCATCAAGCATGAACAATGGACACATTAAAAGTGAAAACAATATTCCCTTAATATTATATTAACTAAGCAATAATAAGTTGTTGTGGTATTTAAACAAATAATTGATTGTTAGTATACAACTAGGTGATTAATTTGAATGAATTGCTTTTTGGTGATTGGTCTACTTTAGTAAAGAGTAGAAAAGAGGATAAAAATTAAAATCAGTAAATTCTTATTGAATAATGTTTTGAATATAACGGGTAACTTTGACTATTTAGTGTTTTTTATTATAATTATTCTTCTCTCCATGCGCTTGGTCAAAGATAAAATCCCCATAACTACTTATTCTGCAGTTCATTAAATGGGAGTACCATTGAATACTTTCAATTAAAATATTGTTTTAATTTAAGATTTCGACTGAAGGTGCTTGGTAGCATTTCAATATTAATTTTGAATCGTTCAAATTATTAACATTCACACAAGTTTTGTCACTAATGACCCGGGTTAAATATAATTCTTAAAAATACTCACCATTCAAATCTGTAGGCATTCCCATGGGTAAATCCTTTTTGCCAGCAATGGCTTTAAACTTAATGATACATTTATTTATTGTATAAACACGATACATTCATTTACTAAGCATCAGTTCAAGTTCATCCGTGCACTGAACGCATGAAGATGCCGAAAGGCGAAACCCGATTCGTTAGTGACAAAACTTGTGTGAATGTACATAATTTTTAGACTTATTGAATACAATACAAAAAAAACTATTCTACCAAATGGGTTTTATTTTAGAATGAAACATATTTTTATAAATAATGTGTATATCAGTAAGAAAATATAAAGTATGTCGAGTTAAGAAGAGTTCGGAGAGAAGGTTGTTATTTCAAGACAGTTTTTAAAAGTATTCTTGAGTCAACTAAAATTTTGCATAGGTCGTCCTACATCCACTGAAAGTTTTCAATCTAGCTACTACTCACACAAGAGAGACTTTATTTATATTCAATAAAAGGGCAGCCATCTAAACAAAAACTTAAAATAAACAATTTAGGCGAGTTGATATGAAACTAAATTCTCGTCTTGAAATAAAAGGTTTCAGATTATATTACTTAATTTAATATAATAGAACTATAAAAATATATTTCTTGTGTGAAATATTTCATTAATTCAAATCTTTGGTTCGAAGCAGACTTGAGAGAGGGTCAATTGTTTGGGCCCCAAGATGCTCGAAATATACCCTTATGGTGGAGAAGATTCAGAAGAAATTTTTGAGACTTCTCTATATGAGGGTGTATGGATATTACCCATGGCTTTATCCAACTGACTTTCTCTTAGGCATGCTTAACTTCAATAGTTTGAATGTTCGAAGAGAAATGTATCTGGCCATATATTTCTTTCGACTTATACGTGGCCAAAATGAGAATTCCACCATTCTTGAGAATGTGAATCTAAATGTTCCTGATTATTTTTTGAGAAATTTTAATATTAAATTGTACTATTTTTTTTTCTCCATTATAAAAGTTTTAAATTTATAATTTGTCAACCTTTTGCAATTAAATAAATAAATAAAAATATCGAATATTTTTCTGCTACATGATGGATGAATTGATACGATGACGACGTGGCGTTAAAAAAAGTAATTAACCTAAGCATGCTCGAGTTTGCAATTATGATTATGTGGAAACAATTTGCGACATAAACAGGCCAAAATCTTGCAAAAAAGGACTGGCCATAAATCAAACCTCCTTGAATTAAAAAAATATACACAAAAGTGTGATGGACAGCATTCATTTATGAGCCGGGAAATATTTTTTTTTGTTTTATCTTAATTGAATCGAGTTCTAAGTATACATACGTTGATGTAATTCTGATATTGATATTTTTTTGTAAAAAATCTTTATCTTTTTAAAAGACTAAGAATTAGTTTAAAAATCATTGGCTCCATGATTTGTTAGAAAATGTTATTGCGGTCATTGTCGGGGTCATGTATAAAGTTGATTAAAATATCGATGCTTTGTAATGTCTAAGCTGGGACTCGAATTCAATACCACTAATAAGAAAACCTACGTTCGTTTCCATTATGTTGCTGTACTTCACTATTCAAATGATAGATTTGATAAAATATCGACAACAGTCGGAATTTAATTGGTTTTCAACTTGTTTATGGTATTATTTTTAATTTATGTATTTATTAATATTATAAGATATTTTGTAAATTTCATACATTAAATAAAAAAAACCTGTTCAATAAATAAACTGAAAGAAACTTATGTCAATAAAAGAGGTTATTCCTGTGATGTTTATATCTCAAAAATATTGATACATTTTACATGTGAGAAATAAGTTGTATTCTATTCACTCTCTGTAATTTGTAGTAATGATAAAAAGAAAAAATATATTTAGTGACTTTGTTATTCTATTGATTTTGTTACAAATTGTGACACATGTTCCACTTATTTGACAAGCATCTTCAGACTGCGTGGATTTTCACAAGTTACTGTTGATACAAGTTTCAGAAGTTATTGTCGTACTGTGTATTTGAATCCGTCGTAAAAATATTTGTATCTACAAAAATAAATATATTAGAAACCGGGATAAACATGATAAATCTTAAAAATATTTTATTTTCGAACGATATTAATTGAGGAAAGAAGACAAGAGACACATGTCCAAGATCTCAAAATATTAAAAATAAAAAAATCTAAAAAAAAATATTGACCTAGCCGGGATTGAATTCACACCCATCTGGTTTCTAAGGTATTGCACAGGTCAAAATATACATACCAGTTTGACAAATATTTATTTTTCTATACAGTCTTGAGTATTTTTATTTAAGTAGTATATGAAAACGTACAAAGGTCCAGAATTTATGTACGAGTAAAATCATTTTATATGAATAAGTAAACACAGAGTGAAGTTTACTTCTAAGTGGTTTCCTGGGAGAAAAGCTCAAATAGAACAGTCTGTGAGATGAGCTTTGACACAGGTGAGGAAGCTGTAGACGACAAACACATTTTATACTAAGAAAACATGTTACCGCAAATCGGATTTGTTGGATTGCTTCAGTAGGAAAGCGGAATGCTGAAAACCAAGAGATATTATGTGAGTCTTGTATACAACGATAAATTGTTTTCCCATATCCCGAAATACGATGCTTCAAAAATTTCAATCGACCCTGTCTATTTCCTAAATCTTTTCCATTAAAGTAACGGTAATTGGAGTAAAATTGTATATTTTTATCATTGATAGTTTTTTTTATTAACTTTGTAAAATATAGATGGTAAAAAAAGTTTTATCCTCAAATTTGATCTATTATCTAAGCATTGAAGACACATTTGCTAGAATATATTGTATTATAAATTATAATGTAGTGCAGTAAATAACTCGAATTAAAGGACCTGATATTCAGTTTCGTCAATGTTTAGTGTAAGAAATCTGAGTTTAAACTAAAAATTAACGTGGGTATCAGTTATCTGTTATTATTTAAGATGTAGATTTACCTAAAAACTAGATGTACAATTAAAACCTTTATTCGTCATGTAAAAATACGAAACTCACTTTATTATATACTTGTATGTATATATATGATATGACCCAACTTTGGTTTTCAATAAATTGTACATAGTTATACCGCCTCCCTGAGTAAAGTAATATGGAAAATCAAACACGCCTGAATTTATATTGCTTATTTGGCGAAAAGTTTCCGGAGCGTGAGAAATCGAATGGAAATTAAAAGGTTGTATATCTCATTGAATATTTTGATTGAATTTTGATCTATGAAGTCGCTAGATTCAACTATGTATTTGATTATTCAATGAAGTGCTTTATAGGTAACTCTATATTCTAGCAGTACAGTGAAAACGTTATGAATACTTACTGGTTAGCATAAGGATATAGTATTTACAGTGAATACAATACGATTTATAGTTCATAGATTCAAATATATCCAATATTATACTGATAAAATAATAATAATGCTGAATTCTTGTGTTAAACGGAGAATTGGTATCTAAATTATAGGTAAATGCGAAATATACACAGTCGTAGCTTCTTTCTCTAGAAAAAATATAATTGTAATCGTCCACATTACTTGATTTAGTCTACATACAACAAATCGGACATTACAGTAATGTAGCTATAGTAAAATAAGTTTTATTTTTCAATTATCTTTAATTTTATTAATAATTAAAAATAACACTCGGAATAATTATTATATGAAATTTGAATTGTTTAGATTATGTACATTCACACAGATTTTGTCACAAACGACACGGGTATCGTTATTGACAAAATTCGTCAGTAACAAAATCTGTGTGAATGTACATAATCTGAACGATTCAAATTTAATATCAAAATTCCACCAAGCACCTTCAGTCGAAATCTTAAATTATTATATGAATAATGTGACAGGTTTTAGGAGGTTGCCTATACTAGCCATACAGTATGGATGACAATCTCACTTTGATTTACAATTTGTGAAAGGCTAAAGTTTCATAAAAATAAAAGTGATAAACATGCTAAATATCTTTATTTTACGAGTCTCTTTCATCTCTGCTATGAGAGAAGTGTGAAGGCAACAAATGAAAGGATTTTGTGTAGTAAAAAACCTGTATAGTCCTTCAAGTCCACCTGGAATTTTAATTCACCCAACGAAAATGTCGAACCGGTTTTCCCAGACCAGATCTTCTTGGGAAGAACATGTCACTGATTGGGGCTTGAATGATTGGTTGGAATTTCGATATGGTAAATTCTGTAAACTCTTAACAAACATTTGTTTATTTTGTAAATCAATGCATCATTGTGGAAGTAATAAACTAAACGTTTTTTAACTGTCCAAGGAAAATTTGTTTTACGTATTTTGGGAATATGATACAACCTTTTTAATAATTTATTTCTTTCCGACCAATTCTCAGTATTGACTGTAATGATTGCAACTCTACATATACAAATAAATATAAAATCAAACAATTGAATAGAAATGCACAGTCGAAAAATCGAGTATCGAGTAAGTATTAAAAATTTATTTGTAAGCGATAAATGGAATGGGAGAAAAACCTGGTATGCTCATTGAGCGCAATAGTTGTATTTGAGAAATATATTACCTTTTCTTCAAGTATTGACAGTAAAGATTATGATTATTTGTTGTTATTGTATAACTTGTAGACGAAAATTCTGTTTAAATTCATAAAAAATAAGCTTGAATGTTTAACTTTTAGAACTACCAACTAATTTTCAGGATTATAGTTGATTCATGTGATTTGCATTTATGTTGGTGGTCAATATATTATATATAAATAAAAAAAAACCAAAAATATTTAACCTAAGCATACAGCGACGATGATTTATTCTATTATTAAATAAATTCGAATATATCGAATACAATTTAACGAAGACGGCATACAATACAACAAACATTCATAGATAAATTTTTTAACCAATTCTGCGTTATAAAAATATTGTATTATGTGACATAACGAGAATAAACTAGATTTTGTCAGTATATAGAGCGAAAACAAAAACATATTATTTTTTATTAAATTGTGAAATCATTTCACGCATGTCAATGTTAAATAGAAATTCACGATAAGTTATCCGTCTGTGATGAAGTCATTCAGTGGTGTCATCCAATTATTTTGTAGAAATATATTACTAATTAGCTGTGCACGATAAATGATTAGGAAGCGCTATAAAATAACATTTAAAATAATTAAATAACACATCTTCAAAGTAACATTTTTTTCAATAACGAGGTTTCTTATGATTCATCGAGGTTTACAAATAATAAACTATGACTATTGAGATTATATTTTAAAAAGTATAACATAATGAACGATTACAGGAGTACAATATAATATAAATGTGTGATTCTTTTGTAAATATATTAAGTATCATGGAAAGATCGATATACTTACTTATGTTGGCATATATACGATGGTATCGGATATAAAATAGTTCTGTGAGATATTTATCTAGCGCTCGTGCACGAAAGGAAATCATCCTTAAATTGTATGCACCAATGAAGCATAACAATGTTTCCAGAAGTTAGGTTATGATTATGAAACTTGCTGTTGTACAGTAAACGAGACTAATAGACTTCTTCCTGTTGGGATGACCTTCTCAGATTCCTCCTTGACTTCCTTTCCGAGGATTAAAGTGTCGACATAGACAACAATAATAGTTTGTACCTAATAACTAAACTGACCTACTCACTGGTTGAAAGCAGTTTGCAGTGTATTTGATTGAAAGATGCAGGGATTTCCAGATTTTGTTTCTAGATATGTAGTGAAGTATATGTACATACCTGAAAATAAAAAAAATGATTTATTAATATTGAGATGAATTACGCGATAACAGAAATAATACTATTAATAGAATAAAATGTAAATTAAATAAGAAACGTAACAATTTAAATAAAACGAAATAAAAATAGATTACTTTGTTGTTCCCCAACGTACAATAACATACATATGTATATTTTTACATTTAAATTTTGCACCGACAATTAATTTACACAAAATATCAGTCAAATTGCCGAAAATTTAATTTGTACCCTAATTTATGTCATAAAATTAAAGAGTGTCGTTTTAATATTTGCTAACTACATAATGGGCAGTTGAAATGTGTAGTAACATTTTTATAATATCTGAATTAAGTGGAAACAAACTACTATGCGAATTTTTAATATGTGTAAATATAATAAATAAAGTTTTTTAGTCATATGTATTATAACGTCGAGTGAATATTTATTAATATAATCTTGTACATAAATCGTTAATAGAAATCGCTAAATTTGAATGGTATTTGTCAGAGTGCTTGATTTATTAGGGTTACTCTGATTTTGTCTGGGGCAAACAATGTATAAAGATTTACGTATTCAAATAATATGACCGTTGTCCCTTTATATTGTGTTCCAAGGACTCGGTATGATAATCATTTACCATGTAAATAGTCGCTGTCATTGTTTAATTAAGTGATTTATTGAGTTTACAGACCAAACGCCTTCGCTTTGTTCACTTTTGGTGATTTAATTCAATTAACAACGAACAAGTTGAGACAGTTCTACCGGCAGATTTATTTGGACGAAAGCATAAATTAAGCACGCTACGAATTGTTTATTAATTTGCGCATCGCGCAAGAATGAATATGAGCCATCATCGTACAGTTGTTACATATACATACGTTGTTAATAAATTCTGAATATAAATGTAGGCTCAGTATTCTGTTGATATTATTATTAAACATAATAACTCATAGATATATTAATAATCTTGCCAATAAAATATACATTCGATCAAATTTATATCATTTGTTTAGCGTTTTCACTGTCACTCACAATGACAAGTGTTTGAAACTTAAATGAATGACATGGCAACTTAATTGATTCATGTACATATATTAATTGTGAATATTTCAAATTGGATGCAAATAGTAACAGAACGATGACAAATTCAAAAAGTCTCAAATCTATAACCTGTTTATTAATCGACAAGAAATAACATAACTGTTTTAATTTCAATATTTGTTTTTATAATAGTTCTATAAAATATAATCATGTTGACTGCAATATAAAAAAGCTTTACAATCTTAGATACCTTTTGCGGCAAGGCAACGAATTCAACGGTTCTTTGGCGTCATGCTTTGTGGATTATGAGAAGGCATTTGTTAGTCCGCACCGGACATCCCTATGGGACATATAACAATTGAACGGAATCCCAATCAAGATTGTTGCCATCAGACTCGCGGCTGTTCTCGGTCAGAACCAAGTGCCTCCTGTTCAACGAATGTGTTTTGACAGTGCTGCTTTACGGTTGCGAGTCTTGGCATCTCACGAAAGTACAGAGTAACCGGACGTAAAAACTTTGAAAACAGATGTCTATGGCGAACACGGTAGTCTGACTTTGTCATTAACACGGAGATATGAGAGCGGACTAACCAGCCCTTTATTAGGACCAAAATATTTTTTTAAAAAGCGACAGTGGACCTGGCTTGGGCATGTGCTACGTATGCCCCAAGAAAGTCTGAACCGTGCATGTCTCTTTTACCAACCGGATGGATCTCGACGCCGTGAAAGGCTCCTGGTGTTCTTGTGCGATCTACGGGACGCTTGGGTGACCTGGTAAGAAGAAACGAGACTGGCGAGATGAAGCTGGCGGAGGATAGAAAACCTCGGAAGACCTGTGTGGTAGTCGTGTGCTCCGAATAGGGAGTGGATATGGCAAAAACAATTTAAAATTTAAAATGGACCATTTTATTAGTAAAAAAAAAACATTCGGAGATGACCCGTTTAGCATGTTAACTGTTAGCTAATAGTAACTAATAGATTTGTCATATACTTTAAACTTAAAAGATACTGAGCAGCCATTTTAATTTGTAAAGTACGTAGTGTGATAACACAGAGTAAGCACATTATTTGCATGTTGATGGCATAAGCTATAGAGTTAGTTTCTTATAGTGATTTTAAAATGAAAATTACAAACATTTTGGTACTTAAAATTAAAAAAGGATGGATTAAAAGGAAAAAAAATATTAAAATATAAGAAAGTAGTCATTTTGAATATATATTGGTTATTAATATTTGAATGGTGCTTTCCTTTGTGAATGAAATTAGACGAATAGTTTAATTAATATACAAAATTTTATTCCTAATAATGTAAAGAGACAACACCAATAATCAATGATCAAATAAAGATTTTCTACAAAATTAAAAAAATCGAATCTGCCTTTCTCATACCGGCAATAATGTCTTGGTATATGCGTTATTCGCTTACGAATTCTATTCAAACAAAGTTACTTTTCACTTAGTTGCAAAGCTCGACAACTTGCAAATTTTATTTCGCTTTTGTGTAAATCGACTTAAATGAGGCGGAATAAAATTAGAGTAACTATTAGCAGAAGAACATCTCAAAAGGGGAAGGCTTTTATAAGATAAATACGTGTTAGTAGTTATTAAGTCATTGCTTGAATCATTGGAAAACATTGTGCCATGCATGAAAAGTAAAAGTAATATAAGTGTAATCATCGAAATATGAATGCGTGCAAGACGATACGCATAACGTTGAATATTTGGATGCTGTATTACCGAAGAAAATATAAAAAAATTAGCGATTTTTCTATATTCAGAATCCTCAAAAATCGCTGCCATAGAACTAATGCGAAACTATGTGATAATATATTGTTTCAGTATCAAAAATGAATAATTACGGACAAGTTCAAAGATTAAAACAGTTTATGTTGTTTGAGAGGTTGGTCGTAATGATTTTTTAAATGATACGGTACAAATTAGTTTAATTTAAAAGTAAATTACAAGTCAGATTTGCACGGTTTTTAAAAAAGCTCGAACCATCTTATATTTGAAACAATATATACAGATGATGATGCCATTCCTAAATCCGTTACGCCTGATGTATTGAAAAAGATGAAACGAGGGGTTATGTATTGTCGGGTCTGCGAGTGTTAGTCCAAATACTTTAGATCCAATTTATACAGACTTCACATGCCTTTCGCGTTCAAAGTTTTGGCGACAATTTTAGAATTTTGCGAAGGAATTCACGTCGTATAATAATGTACGCGGCTTAAAGAGATCGCGTTCGTTATCAACAAATGGCCGGAGGCGAATGAATACACTTAACCGAGTCCCGAAACTGCGACAAAACGTTAATAGGCGCGTTTCAACGTTGTTAACGGGAGGCTGTTTTTCGCCGGTAATGCGTAACATTAAACGGTGTTTAGCGATACACGTTCCATGTTATTAAACGTCACAAACGGAACGACATCTTCATGTTAAGATATTCACAATATATAAAATGTTAATGATAATGAGTTCTCGAAAGCGACAATAGTAAAGAAAATTCAGAATTTTATAAATATGTCTGCAATATTGGTATACCCGAGGCAAGAAAATCATGAAAAAACTATAACAAAGCTTTCTGTAGTACTAATAAAAACACAATAATCCTTTGTACTTCATTCCACTTTATTTAATATGTCAGGACCGGTTTCGCTCATTACGAGCATCGTCAACTGATAAGAAAAATAATTTAACAGTGCTATTTATACAAAATTGAACAGTTATAAACAACAATTGGCATTGAAAAGAAAATACCAATTACATTAAAAGTGATTCTAAAATAGCACAAAATTAAAATGTTTAACACATCTAACATATAATTAAAAAGTCATCTCAGATTAATAAATTTAGAATGGGTATTGTAAGTAAATTCATTAATCTGTCTAATTCTAAATTTATTAATATGAGATGACTTTTTAATTATATGTTAGATGTGTTAAACATTTTAATTTTGTGCTATTTTAGAATCACTTTTAATGTAATTGGTATTTTCTTTTCAATGCCAATTGTTGTTTATAACTGTTCAATTTTGTATAAATAGCACTGTTAAATTATATTTCTTATCAGTTGACGATGCTCGTAATGAGCGAAACCGGTCCTGACATATTAAATAAAGTGGAATGAAGTACAAAGGATTATTGTGTTTTTATTAATATAATGCCTTTCCACCAAGTATTGACAGTGAACACCCTAAAAGTGATTTCTGTAGTACATATTTATTTATTGTTTTCCAAGAAAAACTTTTATCTTATTTAGAAATTGGCAAAGTGGAATTTGAAAATTAAAATATTTCAAGCAACGGTAAATAAGGTAGTCATTCAAAAAAAAAGAATTTTTCGAAGACTCGTTCACAATTCAAATTCATTACAAATAATTTAAATATGCTCACTTATTTTAATAAAAGTAGTAATTAGTAGCTCACACAAAACAGAAGATATAAAATAATATAATATTAAGACGTCTTACCTAGGGCATCTAATCTCGGACCCTTTTTGTGATCCCGAGATTTCGGGATGCACAATCTTTCAATCCTGGGATCCCGGAATTGATCATTCACCATAATATCATGCCACCATTGCTTGGGATCATTTCCAAAAAAAGTGGGTAATTAAGGGATTGCAAAATTGTTGTCAACTCGAAGAGACGATTTGACAGATTTAAAAGTGTGAGATCTCTTTTTACGTGATATAGTGAATTTCGAAATCCCGGAATTAGTACTAAGACGATCCGTGTATTACGGGATCTGAAAATTGGCCGGGATCCCTGGTCCCGGTATTAGTGCCCTTAAGCTTTCACACATATGCACCAGTACTCCAGTGTGATATTAAAAAAAATCTTACATTAATTAAAATACATTTTTTCGGAACATGCCCTTTTTAAACCATTTCCGTCTGTATAGTTAGACTATTTCCAAACACTTTTGTAATTCGCTAATAAATTGAATTAAAAAAATGTTGTGGATATATTTTTTTTATAGTTTTCTTTTTTTTTAATTGAGATTAATTTAATGGTAGTTATGACATAAATTTTATGGTATAATGTTGGTTTACATAAGTACTACTTGGCGAATTAAAAATATCCGCTTATACGCAGAGTGACATTTGCAAGCAGTTTAGATAATAAATAAATCAAACCACTTTAAAAAACCTTAACATAATGCAATACAATGCTAGATTTTCATACATTCCTACAATTAGAGCAGCGTTACTTCGTGGTGGAATACATAGTTACAATTTTTGTGGCACAGGACAACTGTAACTAAAACTACTATTTCAACTGGTAAAATATTTTTTATGTTAATGACTATTAAGCAATTGACAAAAGAAACATTGGAGTCCATGTAGTATTCCTGTAATAGCAATGTTGGGATCAGTAGTGCATAAATCTAGTGAGGATCTGCAATGTACGTGACTGGAAGCGAGGATCCGCAGTTCGTGACACGTGTCCGGGAATAATCACTATCCAATGTACAAGGGTTGGCCCATGAACGTCATAAGGTGAATGAGAATCCAAATTGTTTATTGACAAACAGAAAAATCATATAGAATTTTAAAACCAGTTGAGACGCGATATGCGATTTTTTATAAAAAAAAAACATGGCGTGACGTGATAAAGAATTAGGTTGCTTGTTAAATAAAAAATAATATTTTGTCTTACAAAAAAATATTCTGAAATTTTGTAGCTCGAAATCACAACTTGTTAACTACCTCTTACTATATACCATGCTAAGTATGAAAGAAGCGATGAGAAAAAATATTTGAAATATAATGTAGTTGAATTTATCGAAAGTAATATACGAATCATTTAATTTAGACTTCGATTGCCATATTTAAAACGGATAATGATATCATTTTATATGTAATATGTAATAAAATTTTATATTTCACGAAGTCAAACAGATATTCTGTTTTAGTAAAAAATATATTTGAGTAAGGTGAATTTTTGAAGCATGTTTTATTGTATGGACGGTTTCAATCATCTATTTATTGAACGTGCTAAACATTTTTTTTTATTTAAAATGAATTTCCACAAAGCAGTTGCGAAATTGTAGTTGTACGAAATATGAGTGGCGAATATCGTAAGCTTGACGATTTTTAGATAAAAAATCGTAAACGTTTAGCAATTATTACTCGATTTCAATCAATATAATTAAAGCGCCACGGTATGAATTACAGCAGTCACAGTTCTTAGAGAACGGGTTAATAATCATTATTTTTAAAAATCAAATTTTGCATAAATTACGAATGAATCATTAATAATTTTAAATATTCGAGTCTTCAGCGTCATTTTGGAAATGCAATATTTTGCCGGTATCTTGTTTTCAGCAATTAGGAATACACAGTGTATAATAAACAATCAATTTACTCCGTATGCACCCTGTTAACAACAGGGAGAGATGCAAATGAGTTGCTGGAGTGAAGTTCGAGCGCAAAAAGCAAACACACTGACCGCCCGCCATACCAGTCGTCCGATGGAAGAATACTCCGATATAGGTACGGTACGTCTATGTAACATTTTTATTCCCATTGTTGACGCATTTTGGAACCATAACGTTTAATACCAATTTAATAAAATATTAGATTGATACCTGTTTTTCACGTACTGTCACATTTGTTTCGCCTCTTCGAGAATAATACAATTGGAAATAGTAAGCGGTATTTTATAAAAAGCTTTTAGATAAAAAAAGTTCGAACAGTGATTTAAAAAAAAAACACGAATGATATTGTCAGTGTGTTTGACAAAACTAGAATCAAATGACAAACAATTAGTCAGGTGTGACTTTGTTACGAAACTGATTATTTTCAGATTTTATGACTATTGGATCAACTTTTTTTTATAACAAGCCGTTATTTACAAGGGTAATAGCTTGACGCACACATTTAACATAGAAAATATAACGAAAGTTTCTATGGATTTTTCGATTCAAAGAATATGTTAAGTGTAAGCAATTTGTATTTTGAAAATACTTCTTCTCAATAGTGTATATACTACATAAGTAATAATTATTATCGTGAGTGTTATTTAAACTATCATACTACCAAACGAAGGTATTCCAAGACAATGTTTAAGGAATGCAATTTAGTATATAAATAACAACAGTTATTTCGCTAGGCTAATGGATGTAAATTGTAAAACACTGAGTATACATTTTATTAAAAGCCAACCGAATAAATATTTAAAATAGTATTACAACATATTGATAGAAATGATGTATATAAATATATAAAAAAAATACCAAACCAGTGGAAACGGGTGACATGTTCAAAGAAAACACATTGTTACATTTTCATACGTACCGACTCGAAGTGAACATCTCTTTTTCATTAAAATATCCGAAAACCGTCAGCAAAATTGAAAACGTACGTAAATAATCGAACGACAGGACTACGACAGGAGATGAAATAAAAGTGCTGGGACGTTATTTTCACTTCGTTTTTACAAAAAAGTTAATATTGGAGTACGGGAAGCTCGAAAAGGGAAACATTTTGTTAATAAAAAATGTTAAATCTCTTTCGTATTGACTTGTTTTGGTTATTTAGCGAAACAAATTTTCAGTATACGAATTTCCTATTGGCCGGCGATTGCTTTCGTATGAGTTAGCGAGAGTCGAAAAAAAGTAATTAAAACTTGAATTTAATATCAGAATACATTTTCGTGCACTAAAACATTTTTTTTTAGAAAATCTGACTTTTAAAAATACTTCGATGTCTGGTTTTCCCATATGATAAAGGGTTTGTATCTAATTTCTGATGTTTGTATATCTTCCGTGTAATTCTTTATCTTATCCTCAGAACGAGGTGTATTGAGAGCGGTTTGTTAACTATAAGTCTTATCCTTCTTTACTTGCCGTTTCTGAAGAGGTTATGCGACAGGCTGATTTTCAGATCGTTAAAAACAAAAAACGGAAACTGGGCGACGTAGAGAGATCATTTTGGATAAAAAAATTCATTCTATTAGAAGATTTTGACATCAAGTTACAGTGAGCTGACTTATTGTAAAGGAAAAGCTCTTCCTAAAAAGCTTGTAATAATAAAGAGCCAGTATGCTCAAAGACGGTTAGAAGAACAAATTTGTGACACAAGGGGAATAAAAAAAAATCTAACGCCGTTTATCTTAGATCTACCTCGATGATTGCACTACAATCCTCATTTTTCATCATTTTGAAGCCTACCACTTCCAGGTCATCTTTCAACACTCAAAGTTCTAGATCAAAATTATTTAAAAAAATATATATATATAAAAAATAGCTATACATTTAAAATACATTATAAAACCAAGCTTTATTGCGCGAAAATGCATATTCATGAGATGAGTTCATTTTAAAGCCTTGTATGAATCATAACTATTCGGGAAGCATTTAACAGTAGTCTCGTATGTGTTATACTGCCACAGAATATAATATGAATTACAGGAAGACGAATGTGAACGCATTAAGCCGTGTCAAAATTAACTCGAGCATCAACAACAGATTCACTCTATTGGAAGAACAGAGATATTTCACGGGGAATATTTGACAATGTTTCACAGTGAAATGCAATAAGTGCGGCAACACAATTAACAAGTCAGTGTAGTCAAGAGAAGCAATCTGCTTCGCTGCACACTGTATTATTGTAGGAAACTATGTATTTAAATGCCAAAATCGCATACTATGTTCTCTAAATATGTTAATTAAATCTGTATTTATGTTTTACACTTGTCAGTAAAAAAACATATTAATAGGAACATTTGTACACTTTTGTGTAATAATTGTTCAACCGAGTACACTGACAAGTGGCAATAAAACGACAGACTTGCACATTATGTATGCATCGTTCAAATTATGTACATTCACATAAGTTTTGTCACTAACGGCCCGGGTTTTCCCTTTCGGCATCTTCAGGCATTCAAGTGCACGGGTGAACTTGAACTAACGCTTAGTAAATGAATGTATCCTGTTTATATAAGAAATAAATGAATAACTAAGAAGTCAATTTTTTAAAAATTATAAAAATGAGTCATATTATTGACCTTGTTTTTCACACAATAGAGCTTGTTTAAATATATCGATCTGTATGTTCTAAAAATATGCAAAACTGGACATACAACATCTTTGCACTAAATCATCGAAATGTTTTATGTTATATATATAATATTTTTTTCTTACTAATTCCACAATTTTCGATTATCAATAAGAATCGTTTCGCTCATCGCTAATTTTTTAAATATCTAGCAAGCCCTGTTCGAACATATTTGTCATTTGTTGAAAATACTAGGAATGACCGAAACCAGTCCAGTTGATTATCAAAAATTCCGGAAGCAGAACGAAAAATTTGTTATATATTTCAATGGTTAAGTGCAAAGATATTGTATGTCCAGTTTTACATATTTTTAAAAAATCGAATTCAAACAATTTTTTTCATGGGTACTAAATATTGTTGAAATAGATGAATTATGTGTTCGAACAGTACATTATCTTCTGTTGACTCTTTTTGGACGAAAATTTATTTTACAGCATGAAGAAATAATGCAAACAACATTATGTGAATGTGAACTAGCTATTATCGACAAAAAATATCTTTCCACTAAGACATCGATTTATAAATAGAATATAATGCTTATCAACTAACAACGAATAGCAAACTATCTGAAAAGCGATATGATGATTAATTTCCACATATTAAAAAAATATACATTAAAAACGGATGAAAATTTTAAAATAAAGATTTTTAAAATTAATATTATTCGTTTGATTGCTACGAGTTGTGAATGATGTTAAATTTAATTCAAGGTTTCGTTACAGTGTCTGGGATTGAGCTATGACTAAAGTTTTAAAACAACTTTGTTTTAAAACGTCGACTAATTAATTAGTTAAAGTTTTTGGCGAACCTTAAAGTTTCGAACAAAATAAAATGATAATGTTCCTACTACTATTTAATTACAGATTAGTAGACTATCGCAATGCTTAGAATAAGGTAATTAGAACGAATTTCAAAGAAACACTTACAAACAGTAAATTTCAGGTAAATCGTTTGTAAATTTCAGATATAAATAATTCTGCATCAGTTGGTTCAGATTCAACGGCACTGGTATAATCCATTTGAAAATTGAAATAAATCCATATATTTTTGGCTTTTAATAGTCCATCAGTATCACACATGTACACAGCTAGCATGAAACAAATCCGACAAAGTGTGAATAATAAAACCGGAAGTTTGCGCATCACTAGGTGCGAATTAAAATTTGCCAAGCCGCGCGGAAATTGCGTGCAAAAATTTACTGCACAAAAGCGAGTGGATGATATTCGGATGGTACAATCGTTGTATTTATATGCAACTAAAATTAAATTTCAAATCAAAATGATATTTCCATGAAGAGATCGTTTTTATTATACGAAATATAGTGCAAAATCTTGGATTCTAAAGGAAAATGGTAAATCTCACTCGAGGCATAAAAAATAATCTTTTTTAGTGATAGGTAGTTTATTCTCGCAGTAAGTTACAGTTGTAAATTTAAAAAATGACAATGCGAATAATTAGATAACACAGATTAAATTCGAATACAAGTTTGTATTACACAATGGACAAAAAAGCTATAAATAAAACAATAACCAATATCAGTCCCCAGGCGATGAAGTTAAAATATCCAAGGTATTCCGCCACTACCGATGAGCGTGACTGAGTTCTTTCCCTTAGTTTGGAGAAGACGTTTTCAGAAAAGTAGGATTAGCGCTAGTGTCTTGTCTGACACAATATACTCAAAAAAGCATATGAGATAAACTTCTTCAATACTTTCACGGCGAGTGGATCGGTCCCCAAAGAAGGAACAGGGTGCGTTGGTAATCAACGACTTAAAACTAATCTTCAGGCTATTACAATGTAATAGCCTATATAACCCAAAAAGGCTGCTTATCCAAGCTAATCCGAGCGGATATTGAAAGAAGGAGAAATTACTGACGACGCATCCGGTTAGGTTGCGTCGTTAACCAATCCTGGCGCGTGATTAAAATTTGCAGCGTTCCCTCCTCCAATCATTGCTGCTATCGATCAGAGTTCCCATATCCAATCTGGAAACGCTGCTCGCGGAAAGCTTTAATAATTTTAGAGAAATTGCTTTTTTAAACTAAATATCGCGTTACTGCAGTGGGTACATGCAGTGGGTAAAACGTGCACCAAGGAGAATTAGTTTGGAAAATTCCTCGAGTCGAAGTAGCGTCAACGTGTAATTATTAGTGGTAATGAAATGGAATGCCTCAATCGCAAGTGTTTTACGAAATGTGATGATTTGATTTGGTCATTTAAGTAGGTCGTATTAAACTTTGTCAGTGACACTTATACAATATAACGTGACATTCAAATCAATTGCAAATTGACATGAGATACAGATCTAGAGATCTCATTACTATACAGAGTAGTTTGCAGGCAGAATTTCCGCCGAAGTACAAATATACGAACGACTACGTGTTTTATATGTTTTACGTAAATGCATCACGTGACTCGAGTGGAGCGGTGTTGCCATCACACGTTCAATTGCATCATCAGATGCGCGTTCACAGCACCAAATGAGGAATTCACGTCCAATTTAGATTCAGCTCTCTAACACTTTCAACCAGCTGGTTGGTGCATATTCACCATTTGCCAGCTCACAGTGAATAACTTTGCATTAAACATTGCATTTGATTGTACCAATGCTTTACAGGAAAGGAATTTATTCTGAAATTCGGGCCACAGGCATTGGGAGTTAGTATCAGGGCTTCGAATCGGAACTGAACTGAAAACCGTTAAAAACGTTATTTTTACCGGAACGAAAACCAGAACCGAACCGAAAAAAATATCGGTTTTTTTTCGGTTCAGCGCGTGTTCAAACACGCTGGTATTTTGGGCAAATCGGTAAATTCCTGGGTTTTTGTATTCGAGCTGAACTGAAAACCGAACCGATAGATATATTTTTACTTGAACCGGAGCGAAAACAGGAACGAAAAAAATAACGGTTCGAAGCCCTGGTTAGTATTATCTAAAAGATTAATTAAATCTAATTTAATGATCTTTATAAATTAAATTAAAACTGACTGCCTGTAGTAACTGCTAAATTATATTTCGTTGAAAAAAGCAAGTTACGCAAGTTCGATAAGAAGTCAAAAAGCTTTGAGGATATATTCAATAATTGATATTTCATATTTGTTGGGTATAAATTTATATTGCATTAGTTGCATCAAGAACTTGGTGGAAAATGATTACTAGGAAAAAAATACATTTTTTTTGTAATAATCTAATAAGCGAAAACGATTCTGATAATACCATACAATTGTGGTAATTGTTTACAAAAATGTTCATTATGTCTTATATTGGTAGTGTAGTGATAGATTTATAACTTTTATATTTTTATTTAAAAACACATTTACGGTGTTCACTGACAATACTTGCATGTCTTGCATGATTATTGGAATCGATGCAATCTTGAGTACTAAGATCTTTTGTAGTGCATTATTAATTCACCAACTGTAAAATATTTATGGAAAAACAATGTCTGGGATAGTTAGTATTAAAGATGCTGACTATGAATTACTGAAAACTACGCGAGAATTTCATTAAGCAAAACGAAATTTGCAAAATTCCATTTTTTTAAATTTTGTAAAATGACCTCAACAAAGGGGACGATTTGCTTTCTTTAATACTCGGAATAATTCACATAAAATTCTTAGATAAATCTGAAAATTTCATGCGAGATTGCGGCACACGCAAAAAAAACAAACTCATTTCATTAGGATTACAGAGCTAACGGTCGGTGAAAAACGCTAAGAGATGAAACTTTCCCTCTATGGGAAGGTGTCTAATACGAAAACCTAAAGCTTTGGAGAAAGTGAGCTTTACCGCAAGAGAGCGTCGGAAAAATGGACGCAATTTGTATAATTGTATTCACTTTACAAAGTCTTATACCTTTTCTCACATTATAATCTAACTTTTAATTTAGGTTATGCTGTCAAATGTGAGATGAATACTTCGATCAAACGGTAAACTAATGTATACATTTTATTAACTTAGTTTTAAATTAAAATTATACAGGGTTTGCTTGTCGCTATAATTTCAATTTGGATATATTTTCGTTTTGATACTTGCGTTTATAAGACATTATTGAAAAAAAAACTTATACGACAATCTATATAATTTTTGTTAAAAACAAACTTAACCATGGTTAATTCTTTTTATGCTCAGTCGGTAGATGCTGGCACAATAAGTGTGAAAACAATTATACAAATGTAGGGCATCCATTCGCACTGTAACACTTCCTAATGTCATTGTTTAATATTATTTTTTTAATACTCAAATTGTAAGTGAAAGTAGTCAGTTTAAGTTCACAAAATTTAATATTGAAATTCCACCAAGCACCTTCAGTCGAAATCTTAAATTATATAAATGATTTCAAGTAATTGTGTGAAAGTAAATAATTCAATTGAATTTCAATTAAAATGAAAAGTAGTAAACATAGTTAATAAGTATAATGCTATGAAAACTAATCTCGCACTAAAAATGCTAATTAGCGAGGGTACCAAAAAATATTAGGCAGTATTTGAAATAGCCACGTTTTTACGAAACGAAGCTGACTTAAATATATACATTTTTCATCGTCTCATTATGTATTATAAATTGATCGGTTTTGAGTCGGCATCAAAAGTAATTGCCCCCTTTTAATTTAAGGTAACAGACAGATGTGTTTTATAGGAAAAAAATTGGCACCTTTACTTTGATGTTGAAATCTTAACGTGAACAAGCAGAGAGTTAACACGTGAGTATTTTATGTATTCATTAT
The DNA here is from genome assembly GCA_031772345.1 of Himalopsyche anomala. NCBI lineage: Eukaryota > Metazoa > Arthropoda > Insecta > Trichoptera > Rhyacophilidae > Himalopsyche > Himalopsyche anomala. Next base: position 17,704,242 of record CM062821.1, on the reverse strand, counting down.
AAATTTATTTATACTCTGAGAAAAATTATAAACGTTTAAAATCAAAACTTCGCAAGCAGATCCAAATATGAATAAAAATTTAAAATAAATTTTCAGTGCTGCCATTGAGAGAATATATTTAATTTTGTGTTCACCAACATCTAGTTTGTTTTAACTAGTTAATACTGTTTATTTTTATAAAATGACATATTATACACGATTAAATGAAACCACTAATTGTCTTAACGAAACACTTGAAAGTGTACCCAGAGGAGTTCAAAATCAATAATTATAGCGTATGGCTGAAATCGGTAACGTGTGCTTAGTTAGCATTGATATTTTATTTCAGTATAGATTATGTTCTCAAGCTCCTATTATTTTAGTGTGTTATTTTTGGGCTGCTGGTGCTCCTGTTGCGAGGGCGAAGCACTTCCGGCGGAAAGGACGAGCGGCGGTATTCCGGAAGCGAGTCGAGCCTGGCCACGTGAAAAACGTTAACAGCCTCGCGCAGGAAGTGGCATAGCAACGAGCTTTGCAACGTGCAAGGCATACGCTCGGGTAAACACCGATGCCAACTTTTGGCATCCCTCTAAAGTGCTTTTTTGAGTAAAGCACATCAGAGGAATATGCCGAGGTTTAATAAGTAAATTATTTTGCGAAAATGCACCGATGGCAAATTCAATACATAGTAATATAAAAACTTATAGTCCAGGATCTAAGTGACTTAATACGAAGTTGACTAAATATGTAATAAAATTCATACATACAATTATTGAATAGGACGCTTAAATTTTTATTTATTGATATGCAACATTCATTTTATTATAATTCGTTAATTCAGAAAATTTATTCGATTTAATCAAAACTAATATACGTAATAGTATTTTCGTCATATGATAATTCCCGTATTAGAAAATAGTGTTTTATGAATTCAAAATCGTATCTCTAATTATTGATTGGTAGCAAGATGAATATAGAATAATTGTATATAAAACCATACGTAGAATGAAAAAAATAGGCTTGTAAAATATATTAACATGATAGCTGGCGATAAAAAAAAACATTCTGAGCATTGTGTCATGCAAATTATGGTACTTAAATATACATATACCGATTTAATTATGTTTTATTTATGTATGTAAAATTTTACAATAAAATCATGATCTAAGAAAGGAAGAAATTATGGCGGTAAACGTTCATTGTTAACTTGTTACATGTACACAGAATGAAACGACAGTAGTGTGTTGGACCTAATGTTCGAACAGAGTGACATACAATTTTGTTGATACGAGTTAGGATTTTCGTACATAATATAAATTCAATCTGGACCGATCAAAATCTGATTTTAAGTAGGATACTTACATTGCCTTTCGAAAAGGTATATAAAAGCTGTTTGGGGGTCCTTGGGTAAATAAAGAATAATTTGATTTCAGATAACGAAAAATGCAGCTCCGGGTGGTTTAGTTTCCCCCTATAACGTCAAGTATCCAATTAAGTTCACAGAATTCTCGTTTCTATAGAATATTCGATTAAGTATACTTGAATGGATCAGAAAAAAGACAAACCCATCCATACCGATAGGTAACAAACATAATTAAGATATTATTTGCATTCCTTTCTTCTAATAGTTTGTGATTATAAAAATCATAGTTTTTTTAACCTTTTTCAGCCCGTGCCCTCTTATGAATCTCATATTTTTCCGTGGCCTCCATACTCGTATAGATAAGTTTTTTGAGACTCGGAGATTGAAAGATTCCAAAATAATTTTCACTTTTAAGCATTGCTCGCCGCTAGATTTTAAAATTTTACCTAGGAATTTTCTGAATTCCTAAAATGGAAAGACGCGAGCGCTTACCAGAAATTCAAAATATTTTGTCGCTGCCCTATTTTAAAAAAATGGGCATTTATGGATATTTGACCGTGCCCCCCCAAAACTGTGCTGTGGCTCCCCTTAAATTATTTTTTTCTCACTTTTTCTCAATTGATTACGGAATAAGTTTTAAAAAACAATTTTATTGTACGACGGCAAGTAGCGTGTTTTGTGAATTACACAAAAATGACAAAGTAGACAAGTTCAATAAATACATTTTAAAACAAAATGAAAAATTCATATCATTTCAATTTATATTGAAAAGAAAATGTGGGCTACAATTTGACCTGAAGTTAAATGTTGAAAGTAACGAATGGGTCATTTTTGTATTTTTAAAAATGTTTTTTGTTTCTGGTTTATTGTTCTGCGGTCAAAGAATTGAATCAGTGTCAACATCAGGACGCTTTTTTTAAGTGCTTTAAAATGCCAAGAAGTTTATTTATAAAAAGAGAAACTCAAAATTGCCGAGCAACATAGGACTCTGGTCTAAAATTCAGGAGTTGAGAAGTGCAAAGAAACTTTCAGCAAATTTACTTTGATCTAGTTAGCATTTTATTATATTATATGACGTGAAACTCGAAATGGTTTCATAAAGACTGACATAATGAAACTCTAAAAGGTTTGAACGGGATTAACAGTAATAAAAAAATCTTTAAATATTGACCAACAGTAATAATTGTAATGAGCTAACTGCTAACCTTCTTTCAATATGTGTATTGCCTAAGACCCATTTTTGCTTTAACCTCAAAATAAAGTTACGGCTTACGTAACTTTATTTCGATTCAATCCGTAAATCCGTAAAATCTGTATTCATGACGTTCCGTGAGCACAGGGTTCGAGTCTTCGAAAATATATTCATTTTATTGTAAACGTTAAAACCAGCTTCTTCAACCTAAGTTCTTACTTCAATAAGAAATATAAAATAATGTTTATAGTCAACTGCTATACAATCTAAAACAAAATATTTCTTTTAATTATTAGAATGGATATTCGTTTTGCAAACATATTTCAAATACCTAATGGCTGTCGCCTGTCACATACTGAAATAAACTTCATTTCCAATTTACCTTAGTGCTGCTTAGAAGTATTGTTTATTTGCTTATTTGCTATGTCAAAAATTGTCAATAAAATTGATTGATTTTAAATGGATTAATACATAAGTTTTAATAGGGTACTAGCTGTAAGCCCGTTGACCTCAACGGGGGGATTTTTGTTGCATTTTTAAGAAGTCAGAAAATTACAAACCTATTTATTGAATAAGCCAGAAATACTAAAAATAAAATAAATATATCTCGGGGCATATATCGACAGCATGCCCTGTTGTATTTAAATTGTAAATTATTTAATTTTTGGAATAATGTTGAGTTTGCTAACAATTATTTTTCCTATTAGCAGAAATATACCTCGTAAATTACCTAATTTTTGGAATAATGTTTAAGTTTGCTAACATTTTTTTTCGTAGTGACAGAAATTTCGTCAAAATATTAAATCTTTGGAATAATGTTCAAGTTTGCTAACAATCATTTTTCATAGTAGCATAAATCGACCTCGGCGCATATATCGACAGCCCTGCAGTTTTAAATTGTAAATTACTTAATTTTTGAAATAATGTTTAAGTTTGCTAATAATCATTTTTCACATGCAAAATGGTATAAATTGCACATTTTATCAAAACAAAATTATCAAAATGTTGACTGATTCTCCAAACAGAACTTATTTTTTAAAATATATATAATGATTTTTACTGAAGTTATTTTATTACACATACTGAAATTATGCTTTCGCCAACAACTAACTATACCACGTATGTACCTAGATTAAAAACAAATCTTGAAATAATTGCGTCTTATATTTATTTTTTGAAAAACATATTTCGCTAGTCAATCGGATTTTGTTATTTTGGTAGCATTTATTTTCATACGATCAAGATGTACTGTGATTTAAAAAGAAAATTTTCAAAAAAAAAAAATGTTATAAACCCAAAAAGAAGCGCTCTAGGCTCGATGCGAACCAAGGTCCTACAGATTACCAGCCGAGCGGCTTACCGCTAGGGTACAGTAGAATTGAGAAATGCTCGAAAAATAAAACATATAATATGCATGCTGTTTTTTTAATAAAAAACGAAAGGTTCCATTTTCAAACGAAATTTAATATATATTATATATTTTCATCGTTTCTGATAATTGTGACGTTAGCTCAGTTGACAAAGAGCTCGGCTGATAATTCATAATTATGGGATCGATCGACGGTCACGGCGATTTTTTGTATGAGAATTCAATTTTTCAGCCATTTGATAATTCAACTGTTTATGTTTGCATGTGAAGTATGCGTATTTTGGAATTTTTAGAATAATTTAAATGTGTGCTTAATATATATAATTAAATCAGATCGATGCTGACAGTTGTTCGTTTGCCCGAGCGGTAACGATTTCAACTCATAATCCAGAAGCGATGGTTCGAACCACGGCCGCGGCGCTTTTTTGTATGAGAATTCAATTTTTCAGCCATTTGATTTGTTTCGTCAAATAACAGTGTATTAATTAATGGCGACAGCGGGGCAGGATGGGGTGGGGGGGGAGGAGGACCATCTTTCTTGACGTCATCGAAAAAAGTATGTATTTGGTATGAATAAAAAAATGGTGACAGCGGGGCTGGGGCGGAGGAGGGGGTGGGAAAATCGCGGACAATCATTCAGACGGACGGACATTATCGAGTATTAATATATAGATAAATAAATCACCTAACCAGCCAATCATATAGATTTATAGATATAAGCGTAACGCAATGATTATGTTTTGGTCTGAGAGATTATAACCGAAATTGGGTAAATATTACAATCTGCACTTAAATGCGTTATGAATGTATGAACTCAGAAAGTTTTGTGAAACATTCCAGAAAATCATTTTCACGTTAGATTCCGAAATTTACCAACAAGTAGCAGTACCTACTAATATTACATCATCGGGTCCGGGTAAAGGAAATAACATACTGACCCTCCGGAAATCTTGTTTACGTATATATTAAATAATATAATGGGAAATTATCAATATGTATTCCGAATTCTGACAACGCGTTAAGTAGGGTTGTATTCGAAGTTGCGATAGAAAGTGGTTAAAAGGGTTCGTGCACAAACATACCAACATTAAATTTATACAACCTCGATTGGCAACATACTTTTAATTACAGCGGATATGATATTAACGTCAATAAGTGAGTAGTTAAATATTAAATTAAACTAAACATATTTACTGTATATCCATAAGACATCAAAAAGGAACGGAGAATTATTTTTTCTTTATTTTAGATGGGTTCGGCGGTGACTTATTGGAAGTTTATTTTTAATATAGAAAAGAAAACTCTATTTTGCAATTTTATAAGTCAAGAATAAAAATAGTATCAAGATTTAATTTATTCGTAAATAGCTTTACAATATTTTGTCTAAAGATGCTTCAAGAAGATGCGAAACACGTTTCACAATTTTTTACTCGTAACTAAGTAATTCGACATATCTCATTGGGTTTATAGTAAAATGAATTTAAACAAAACACCAGTGAAAATAATACATTTTAAAACTAAGCATAATAAAAATGCAAGTAATTATAGAACGGATAGTATTTAGTTTAGTCTTTAATACTAATCAAAAGTACTACAGGACGAACTGCTCTTTTTATGGTGAAATAATATAAATATTAATTTTAATATGTCACATAGTGGTCAAACAATGAGCTAAAATTTAATATTATTAATGTGACATGTTGGCAAGCATAATATGAATTAAAATACTCCATCAAATGCACATCCATAAGCATACTATCTTATGTATGTACGAAACATGAAGCAGGTAAAATAATGCTTGTAAGATGTCATTTCGTTTCAGGCAGCGCCACGTTATATAAAATCTATAAAACATTTCCCCGTAGCATTTTATTCGTAATATTCCATGAGATAGCCATTACCGCAGGCGCCGTATTTTCGTTCAATTTCAATTTCATAAAAAGGCATCTTCCCACGAAGGAGTTTGTGAGCTTTGACACGACCGTCATGGTAACTTTTCTTCACTCTGAAGAATATAGGTCAATTGATATCCAGGGAGAAATGACTGGGGGTGTAAAAAAGCAGTGGCGCAATGTGACTTCTAGGAATTTAAATACAAACCGATACTCTGTGCAAACACATTATGTATTCATTTCAGAATAGAAACGGCAGAGGTTTCAAGACATTCTTTCAAATACCATCAATTGTTTATTTTAGAAATTTTAATGCACACATATTTGGCATTATGGCTATGCCAATGTGTTACTCACGATCAAGTCAAATTGAAATAAAACAATCAGATTGATTTGATCCTAGACCCATTTGACTCACCTGGCAAAGCTGTTACCAAGAAGATCAAATATAGCGACAAACTGTTCACCAGATATAATAATTGCATAATCAAAATTCTATTCCACAATCAAAATGTTAAATATTGTTAAGAGTCGTCTTTTAAGATCTTCATCTTCAGAATAAGAGAAAAAGTTATGGAAAATTGTTCTGACTTCATTAAAACGAATATTCCAGAAACATGTCGGCTTCAATTGTGCATCATGGTAGCAGAAAGGGTTTGACGAGAACCTTAATTTTGAACCGCAAGAGTGTCACAAACCGTTCACAAGCAATGAAGCAATGTAATTTATTGCCAAAGCGCGCCACTGTAGAAAATAGTCAGGGTTGAGACCTCTCCCGTCCATTTTCCCCAAAATGATTGATTGCGCGCATCTCAAGCAACATACTTTTAATGCGACGCAGCTTTTCCATGCAGTCGTTTTGTGTGTTAGCAACATTCAATAGAATTCCTCGGAGAAAAGTTACGATTCGATTTATTCACATATAGAAAATGTTTCCGATACAAAGTGATAGGTGAGCGATTTTCGACAAAGGGGTTCTGTAATAGTATGAGTTATATGAATTTATAAAACCTTCTACCACTAACAACCCGTTTGATGTTAACAAAATAGTGAACACATATATGGTTTTAATATTTTCTATGAATTCAGCGGTGACTTTCTTAACATGTATTTTTAACATAAAAATAAATTTGATAAGTATTGTACCTAGTCGTGAAATTTGTTACGTTTCTTTGAAAAACATCTTGACATTAATTCCATATTTTTAACATACTATGAATTCCAAAAAGAAAAGAATCGAACTTTATTGTACTCTGGGTCAAAGTTTATATTCTAATTTACCAGAGACAGTGGAGCCTTCCTTGTGCCATGTCTTCTAGTAAACAAGTATTAAATGATTTTATTTTTATGAATATTCTTTTACTGTTTAATATAATAAATATAAAGTATTGATTTTTTAACTGTAGCAATACACAAATACACCAATGAAAAGCAGTAAACAATATTAAACTTTTCAAAAATATTTATTTTGGCAAAGGATTTAATTATGTATAGGTACATACTTCATTCGCTGTATCTTGAGCAATTTACAAAAGTTTCAATAGCTAACACAAAGTTCTTACAAAGCTTTGGGCGTGTTTTCGACAAAGTACCACGGAAAGACAAGCTTTTTAGATAATTATCTTTTCTTCCAAACATTAAGCTATTGACAATATCGACTTGAGGTTTAGCGTCGATAGATGTTATTAACATGGCACACAAGAGGATTCAGAATAAAAGCAAACATATACTCTGTTATGTTTCAATGTGATATATGAAAATACCATATTAGTTAAGCATATTTATAAATTTGTTTTGAAATAATATTAAAAAAATATTATTTTAAATTATATACTTATTATTGGTTGAATTATCATCAACTGGTTAGAACTTCATTTTAATGAGGTGAAAAAATATCAAAGCACTTTAGTTCTACGAAATATTATTTTATAAATGGTTGATAACTATTTTGGTTTATGTCTTCATCAGAACTACAAATATGTATTAAGAAAATCACAATATTCCTTGGTACTTATTTCCACTTTTATTTACCAAAATCTGGACTGGTTGCGCTCATGACGAGCATTATCAACTGATAAGAAATATAATTTAAGTGTTATTTATAAAAAAACAAATAAAAATAAAAATGTGTAATAAACAATTGGCATTGAAAAGAATTTTTAAATTACAGTAGAAATTATGAATAAGTGACTCTAAACTAGGTAACACAAATTTTAAAAAACATTTAAATTTGTTTGTCAACAACTTTTGCCAGTACGGTGACGATATTTCATATAAATACTACGATACGAATTAAGATCCAAAGAAATTGTTATTAATGTATTCGCGCTTTTCACCCTTCTTAATGATGTGATTTTCATTTCAGTGACGCGGGAGTTTTCAGTGTTGATTTATTCATCCAACATGTTGGACTAGAAAGCGTTGTGAAAATTATATCATTCGACATTTTGATAGCGTAATCTGTCGTACGAGCCGAAATCTAAATGATTAACTAGGCGGGAATGAGGGAAGTGGACTTTTGTCGGTATTTGAACAGTGTTGCTGAGTTGCGCACTGCGGCAGAAAGGGGACAGTCCACAACCGACCGCTTTTTACTCACAAATTGACGTTGTCAAAAGGGAATGCTTTGCTAAGTGACAGTATGCGATGGTAATAATATATTTGTTGAAAAAGAGTTAGAGGTATGACAGCTTTTCTCAGTTGGTATGATAACTACAATTCTGTCTAATTAATTTATTTCAAAACTTAACTGTATATACTACACAACTGCAGATACAATGCCTTTTAGGGTTCACTGTCAATACTGTCAATAATAATTTAAAAAAAAACACAATATTCCTTTTTACTACTTCCACTTTTATTTACCGACCAGGACCGGTTTTTTAACAGTGTTATTTATACAAAACATTTTTTTTCTTTCATTTCGTTTTGTATAAGCAACACTGTTATATTATATTTCCTATCAGTTGATAATGCTCGTTATCAGAGAAACCGGTCCTGATCTTACTAAATAAAAGTGGAAGTTGTACGAAGGAACATTGTATTTTTTAAATTTAATGCAAGTACAATCGTATCGTGTCATCGTAAAATATCGATAATGTCTTTTTTATTCTTATTTTTACTTGAATTTATTATTTCATTGATAATCCAGTTGGCAGTTTTCAGTCGAACATCATAGAGGTGGGAAAATTTGTCATGCCGATAGGGCGCATTAAACAAACTTCCGATTAGATGAAATTACAATATTTTTAAAATGAATGGAAACAATGAGATAAAAAATTGGAATTCAATCAAAATGCCGCCCCCGAGGACTTAAACCATTAATTACTCGAATGACGTAATAATTGCTGCTTTGTCAGACACCAATATTATAATGCTAATTAACGAAATTCTTTAGCTTATACTTTGTCACGAGTGAAAACAAAATACACTTTATTTTATCAAATTATCTGAATAGAAAGGGCATTGATAAACTTTGCGGGAGTTAAATGTTATAAATCGGTTACCTTTTCATTATCTTATATGGAAATCGCGGGTTGCAGTGCGCCCGACGAGGAAATTTTACTGGCCCACCCAGTATTCAGTCAGTTCAGTACACAAAAAAAAATATGTTTTGCTGTACTGGTGACTCGTATAATATACACACCAATCATTGCGTTAAACAAGCAAAAACAAAGTCATCAGAATTCATCGATTATTTAAAACACGAAAAAAAATGTGTTTACACAAAAATCACAACCAATCCTTTAACGTTAGTATGTTATTAATTAACTAGGAAAAATAAGACAAAATTTTAAATTTTGATCAGGACTGTTTTTGTTCGTCGCGGGCATTTTATTATTAAATTTATTTATTATAAGTCGTATATTTTTACTTGTTTACTTTTATTGTTGTTTTGTTGGAAATTGTTTATAAATAAAATAAAATGAGCACTTGTTCTATTACGATCAGATAAATTCTGGAATAAAAATTACAAACTGTATTATATTATTCTTAAAATCATTCTTCTGATGTTTTCAAATATAAATAGCCGATGTGGCGGGAATTGTGATGAGATAGTGCAGTTGAATTTGTGGTTGAAGGCGTGTAATGCGAGATGTCATGAAGCAACGCAACATCGCAACCGCATGGCACGACAGGTCGCGGAGGGGGAGCAGGCGATGTCGCCTCGGTAAGACGGTGTGGGAAATAGCTTCAACTGTGAAAACTACTGTGATATCTACTTTATAAAACGAGTGATTCTTATGTTAATATGCAGTTGTATCTACGAATAATTAAATTCCCAATCAAAATGTGAGTAAGGTATTAAACGTATTATCACTATTTAGTGCATCCGGTAAAAATCAGTGTTGCTAAAAACTAGATTTTTCTAACTAAGATACTCTGAAGGATAGTTGTTTCACGGAATTATCTGACATATTATTCAACTCTGGTGATTATAAATAAGCCAAATTTTTCAGTAAATATATAATATTGTACTAATAAAGTTTATACGTTACGTAATACGAAAACTGATGCAGCTCTTCAATATAAATGAAACATTGGAGCATCCCTGTATTCGAAGGTGTTGAAGCTTCGATCAAATGTCAATAATGACTGACACTCTCCGCGTCAATCGCTTTACAAAGTTTTCCTATGCCAAATAAAAAAAGGAAATTGGAAAGTTGAGAAAGCGTCATCAAGCGAGAGACAATTGAATAAATTATCAAACATATAAAGAAATATTAAAGAAACGCAGATAGGGAGGAATGAAGCAAATCAGTCAACTTATTGTATGATACTTTTGCAACAATCCTATTATAACACAAGTCAACAATTGTAGCACATGCATGTGATAGAGAACATTAGAAGGTGTTACGATATCTGTATGTACGGCACTTAATATCACTTTACGAAGAGCTTATGTGGACAATAATTATAGACTACGAGATTACTAGTTGTAAAAATTTCCTACTTCTAGAATTTGTAGCAGGTTTTCTAGAATTGAAAGCCTATGTTCAGATACGATGAAAAATTCACCATCATCACAAAGATTTTAAGCGATTGAAAAATTGATTGTGATAAGCGTAACTGGTCATGATCTTAATAAATTAATGTCAAATTAGTACAAAAGATGACTTTAATTTTATAATACACTAGCCGGTTCCTGGCAAACGTTGCAATGCCACTAAAAGAAAGAAATAAAGTGTTTCTGTTTTAGTTGTGTTTATTGAAGTGCATGTTTTCTTTTTGTCTGTTTGACGTTTGCTGCCGATTTTATATGGTACGACACACGCGCCACCTACTCTAATTTAATTGTACTACGCCTATATCATTCGCGCAAGTTGCATGAACGGTATGGCAGACATGCAAACATTGATTTTTATGTATAAGACCTACTGTAAGCTAATTTTAATATGCCTATAAATTTCGCGCAAGTGCAGGCAAAACGTCTGTCAAAGTTTTATTGCAATCAGATGAGCGGTGTGGCAGCGCATAAAGTACGAACAAACAAACATTAATTTTTATATATTAGATATATCAAATATATACGACTTGGTGGTACTATGTATCTTCAATATAAGGAGAAACACGAAGTAAATGAAAACACATATGGACCTTTATAGCACAGAAAATGCTAAAAAAGCGTTTTTAAACAAGAACAATATATGCGACGTACATTATCAGAAAAAAAACATTGTCTCACTCTCAAGCAGATTCTAAATTACACGCTTTTATTTTCAAAAAGGTGGTGTTTTAAGTCAGCCCCAGGCAACAGCGAGCTGCTGTTATACCGCTTCATGTTGTATGCACTTCTCAAATGGAGAGCAAGAAGGGAAGAAAGGGAAGAGTAGAAAGGGTGGCGTGTGCACATTAAAAAATAATAACAAAAAACAACACTTAACGAATAAAGCTGGATAGCTACGATATTACATATTATATGTAGGCTTTCTTCTGGGTTCTAAAATGTTCGAATTTCGAAACATTGAATTTAAACTTTTAAATATGTATCAGTTTTATAATCGATTTATAGATTTGTATACATGACCAGTATTTGAGATTTTTCCATCACTTATCACTGGTTTCATTCGATTCAATTACAACAACTACTCTTTTGGTTGCACCATCTTTCTAACAGCACCGTCTTTGATAAACATATAAAGCAATTGGTTATCAATAAATTGTTCACGTGAGCTCCATTGTGAGTGGAAATGTTTACAAAATATAAAGTAAGTTATGTTGGCTGATTACAGAAGATCAAGAATACGGCATGAATTTACTATCGTCAAAACCAAGCATCAATTTATTCGCTTATATTTAAATGCACATAAAAATAATATTTCTTCTGAGCTACTTAAAATTTATTAAAAATGAATTTATGAATTTAAGTTTTTAATGGTGCCTATCAAATCGCAAACTTTGAAATTTTAATGAAAAATTAACGAACTTTACTTACCGAAAAACTGATTTTAATTAAGTGAGTTTACTTCGTAAATTCGATAATGGCGATTAGTTAAGGTTTGTTTGACATGAATCGATTGTGGTAAAAAATGTTAATTCCGATTGCATCATTATGCAGAATAAACCACGACCTATTATTATAAAAAAAAACATTAGAAATCCGGTGATGAATTTGATCGTAATGTTATTATGGTTCTATTTTAATAATGTAATAGGGTCTGTATAGTTTATAATTTGATTAATATATTAAATAAATTACCTTAAATAAATTAAATCCGAGGAAGAAAGTGATCGACGGCCTCAATTACACGATACGTATCAGCGTATGAAAAGATTAACCGTTGATATAGCGTAAAAATATTATCATTGAATATAAAAAAAAAATATTAATGAATCAATTAAAATAAGAATGATTTTAAATAAAGGCAATTAGGTATTTATCATTGAACTAAGAACATGTCATGTTTCTAAGAGATTGTCGAATAAGTGAAGTATATTTTTGAATGAAGAATAAGACGTAGTATATTTTTTGATTACCTTATCATATAACTATATACTACATAATATTTATTATCTTTATTATAAAAAAAGAGGATACCATGCCTGACGTAACACGAACACGTGACACTCATCACATCATAACAGAGTAATCAAAATAACAGAAGGATAGAGATAATTTAAATTGATTTCGGATATTATTTTCGATGAAGTGCCAACGTAAAATTTCTAAAATCATATGTAATACATATATTGAATTAATAAAAACACAATAATCCTTTGTACTTCATTCCACTTTATTTAATATGTCAGGACCGGTTTCGCTCATTACGAGCATCGTCAGTTGACGATGCTCGTAATGAGCGAAACCGGTCCTGACATATTAAATAAAGTGGAATGAAGTACAAAGGATTATTGTGTTTTTATTAATATAATGCCTTTCCACCAAGTATTGACAGTGAACACCCTAAAAGTGACATATATTGAATCCATAAACTTTTTTTTTTACTAATTATTACCGAGAAATAATTGATTTTCTTTTCCGTATTTACTGTTTAAATGTGAACCAGGACTAATACCCACCCCGCGCAAGTTTGGCAGAACAAGGCAGTGAGAAAATCGACGCCGAGGGAAATTGACGCCTGCGGGGTTTTCCCGACACCATTTTCAAATTATTGATTGCTTTCATTTTACTACCTTTATCTCGTACAACATTTTTACGAAGAATATACCCTTGCGAGTAGAGGGAACGTACATACTGTCTTTATTTCGACTTTGATCATAAAAGCACTTATGTACATTAAAACAAATTTAAGTCATACGCATATTTTTATTTATGCGTAATTAAATGGGTAGACAAAAATGTATATTTAAAAAAAAAATACAAATATTACAATGAATTTTGAAAATATATAACACTGGTTCTTATAGTGCAAAGTTAAAAAAAGTTCATCAAATTCAATCATCATCTGTAATATTTTTACCATTATCATTCATATTTGAGATAAACTTTTAGGAAATTCTCACATATCGAAATTAGTTGTAATGTCAAAAATGTAGTCATTCCATACTGAAATAACAGATGGAAAACATGTACGTCATATAAAATTTTGTTACAGTATATGTGTGAAATTTCTAAGCGATATACTCCGCGTAAGAAACTATTGCATCCTCCTGAGTAAAGATTGCACACACAATCATTTATTTCTACATTATAGTTGAAGAAAAAAATACCAGGCTGTGGAGTAGGAAGAATCTAACAAATCCAAGCCATTTAAAAAATATATTTAACGTGTATTCAAACCACAGAAGTATAAAGTGTTGCCACTGCACGCTTGGCTGACAAAAGATAATCTGGTGGTATACATATAACATACATAAATTAAAAGGAAATGAATTGAGTTTACGTAATTAATTAATAAGACTTTTTTTTTATTTTATCGTTCAAAATACAACACACAATATTGCAGTACTACTTTATGATTTGTTATTAATATGAAGTCAAATAAAATTGTGAATAAGTTGGTTTAATCTAAGCGCAGAGTAAAGCTTCAAGTTATTTATATTGACATGGGACGAGTTTTATAGGCCTAAGCTCCTACAAAACATCGTGAACAAATTACAAATTTCTTACAATAAATGAAACTCGCTCAAAAATAAATTACGAGTCATGTCAATATATTCAATCATTTTTATCTCGATATAGTTGGTAGTACAACGAAATTCTACTCGAGTTAAAACGTTTTTATGCTGATAAAAACCGTATGTTTTTATAACTTTTATTTTTACAGACAACAGCGACTAGCAATGTGGTATTCTTCATTAAAAGTTTAATTTGAGATAAACGCTCAGTGCATGTTGGCAAGTTAAAAAAACTTTTACCTGCCTCGTACGTTGATATAACTTGCTTTATTGGATCATAAAACTGGCTTCAACAATGTTTTCAGAGAGGCGCAAAATGTTTGAACGCACACGAACTTTTCCAGCGTACCCTAAGCAAGGCCTACGACATACGGAAATTTTGTTTGGGGAAAATATTTAAATAAGGTGTTTAAATTCTATGTATTTTTACTTTTAACACTGAATTATATGTCAAAAACTAACTTGGTTATTAATGATTGCACGTAAGTCTCAACGATTTTCTTGAGTTAGAGCAGCGTTTCCCAAACGATTTGTCGCGACGGGTACCGGGTCACAGAAAGCAAAAATCCAGGTCACCAATTTCCTAATGTAAATTTTATATTTTCTATATAATTTCGTAATACCTCTAATTTATAAATTATTGGTATATTTGATTTCTACATAATAGGTAGTTCGCAAAAAATTACCATTTTTTTTGCGTCACTTTGACGCTAGTTTGTTACCGGTCGCCGTTGAGTTATCACGTCGTGGTTGGTATCATTTTAAAGCTCTATTAGTACTCTTTTTATTTTGACTTTTTTTTTGCCGCTGTAGAAAAATGTAAAAGCCTGAAATTGAAGAAACACATCTGGCCGACAGACTGGCAGGGGGTAGAGAATCTCGGAGGAACTATGTGGTGACCATATGCTCCGTGTGGGAAGCGAATATGGATTTTTTTATATAAAAAAAGTATTTTTATATCAGTATTGCTTTACGTCTTCAATAAATAATATTGTAACACGCCTACGGTAAACAATATTTTAAGAGATTATCCCGACAGTGTTCGTGGGTTAGGGCCAAAACTCACGATATAATTCGGCGAAAACCTATCCGATATGGAGCCTTACAAAGCTCTCTGGCGAACATTACTCATCGTCAGTAGCAGGCTTTATTTGGCAAAGTCATATTAGAGCTTTAGTTAACGCACGGATTAGCATGGAGGCAACTTTCAGGTGGGCTGACAGTTCGAAACCAGTTAGCAACTTATGATTGCATCCAAGATGTACGTAAAACGTATACCATCTCCAAACACTACGCACACTTTGCCAGCAAAACTTTCGTTAATGGAAGAGTGAAATCAAAACACTCAGCGGTTCCGAGCCGTTTTAGTTAATATTTAATTAAGTTTAAAATGTTACGTAAAGTGTTAAATAAATTTATATGTTAATATAAAAATGTGGGGTATGGTGTTTGTATTAGTAATTGAGACTCTTACGAGATGTTGTATACCACACGACAAAGAAAAACTATTACTATATAAAGTAACTATATGTACCGTTAGAATTAAACATTACTTTGAATATGTCAAACAATTTTAAACAAAGATAAGTATTTAAAAGTGGTTCAATTAATAACCATATTTTTTAACAGTAAAAATGTTTTTAATTCTATTAAGAACAAAAATGTCAAAATGACGCATAAAATAAATTGTTAAACAATTGTGTGTATTGATAATTGTACCAAGTGTAATTGAAAAAATATTTACTTGTATAGTGTTTGTTAACTGTCAATTCATGACGGAAAGACACGAAAAAAAAACACAATTTACAGCCGAACTCGGTTATAAAGATCACTGAAATAGCGAGATCTCGGATGTAATGAGGAAACATTCGTTGCCATTTTAGTTTATGGTTTTCTCCATACATTTATTCACTTTTATAACGAGCTACTATGTATTTCTTTTTAAATTGAATAATTTGATTTTTTGAATATTTTTTATGGAAGGTTTATAGAAAACCTATGATTTGTATTATAACTATTGAGAGTAGTTTAATTGCTGAATTTCTTCTGACTGTATGTTGTACGCCACTAGATGCAATTTAACTGGAATTTTGAATGGGTTTAATGCATACACAGGGAAGTTTTTGATTAAATTACGTTTATAGCGCGAGAAGCCATCAATGGCAGTCTATATTAATACTTCAGTGCATACCTATAGAGCGTGAATGATAATAAGTGGCTTCGGCGTACTATTATACAATACAAAATGCTAACATTGGAGAATATATATATTTTTTTATGTCAAGGTTAGCATACACCATTTATTCAAAGTTCGGTCCTTATATGAAGCATATGGCCGCCACGCAGCACCTCCATGTTTTCTTGTCTCCCGTCGATTGCTTTGCTTCCTCCCATGACATACCAGCATCCCTCATTTCCGAAAAGTACTTCTTATGGATAGCACACAACGATTGTCTAGGACGCCGTTATCCCACCGGTTGGATGAAGAGGCAGACAGGATTAAGGCTTTCCAGAGGCATCCGCAGCACGTCGTGACTCTGCCAGTTCCAACGTTTTTCCGTGACGTCAACCACTGACGTGACGGGGCGCTGTCTTGTACGTTCCCTAATCCTCACGAAATCAAACCACCTCATCCCCATTATCCGTCTATATAATATATTTTCAGTTCCAGACAGTTCGCATTGAGTTTAATGTGACCCCAGTCGTTCCTAGGCATATGGTTCCTTTTTTGTGTTACTAGTAGTCTTCCAGAATATGAACGCAAAGGTATCTAAAGCTTTCGACCCTCTCGATGATCTGTTCTGCGCTGGTCAGGGTCTTACCAGTTATTACATATGACAATGGTCTTACTTGTATTTATTTTTAGGTTAATATGACCTGAATTAACTAAGCCCGTCGATAATCTCCTGGATGTCTTTTCAGATTTTTCGAATATCACAGCATCATCAGCATATTCAAGGTCACAGGTTCAAACCGTTAATAACAGCTAAACCAGGACCAGCCAATAAATAAGTAAGTAAACGGTACACACAGGTTAATCATCGGTTATTTTTTTTATCGATGTCCGCTCCCAATGTAGAGTATATGTCTACTTAATGGACCGATCTCAACATAATTTCTTTATAAAAGAACTGGGTGTTACTCAGTTGCTCAACCTCTTTTTTTACAAAAAGAGTAGGGATAAAAAATATAACGCTAGGACAGAAATAGTGATTATTAGCTTATCGTTGATTGAGTTGACATTTAGCTGATAGAACTCTAAGGCAATTAGGTAAAAAATATCAACGTATTTAGTTCTACATTTTTTTTATTTTTTAGTTCTGACGATGGCGCACGCCGAAATAGCTATCAGCTCATTTTATAAAAAAAAATGAAGAACAAAATACGGTGATATTTTTTACTTAGTAAGCTAATTGCTTTCGTTACGCCGCGTTATTTTTAGGATACGAGAAGAGTGGTAGTGAATTTATAAACATTAAAAACAACCATGCCTTCAAACAGAAATCGATTTATCGATTGAAAAAATGCTGTTAGTACTGGAATTCGAACCCGTGAGATCCGTCACGAAAGACAACGACGTTGATCACTGCACTACGGATGCAAATTAAAAATAAAATTATAGGTAAATTTTAAAAAAAACCTACTATAGTTCGATGTTTAACATTTTGAAGTTATGGAAAAAGCAATTCGGTGGCACAAAAAAAATGTTTGTCAATGGCATAATAAGAAAGTTTTAGAAAGAAGGAAACAACGGTTTAGGGGAAAATTTCAAGATTGGATGCAAATGTTATTGGAAGAGCGTAGTAAGTACTCAGTGCACGAAATAAAAACATGAGGAGATAAACAACATCTCGGAAGGCAGAATATTTCATTCTTTTCTGGGTAATTGACCTGAGGTTCTTACTAAATATGGCCTGGAAAATTGGATACAGTCCAAATCTGCACATAAATTTCCTTATGCGATACAATAAGTTGCCAACGAGACCGCTCAAAAGACTAACGATGGGAATAATTTATTGTTTATTCATGCATTGTAGCCCAAAAAAACATCGCCGGATTAAGAAAAGCAATGGAAACCAAATGTCAATGACGGAACAGCGTGAAGATGAATTTCACTTAGTTATTTAAAAATAACATAAATAAATGCATCTGAGTGGTTGAGAGAAATCCTAAATGTCACGTTAAGTACAAAGCTTGTGTGTAAAAATTGTATAAAAACACTTATTTTATATGTAAAAGTGAAGAATTTTTCAAATCAATAAATAAGCGTCAGCAATAGAGCATTGTTTTTTGGCTAACTTTATGTTTTCATATAATTGAATAATGCGTTGTATCTTTATAAAGCAGTAGAATAAATCTCTAAGGATATAAAGACGGCTCATAAAATGCATAAAGATACAACGAAATTTTATGTTCATTCCTTAAATGTTTATTACTTACAATAAATGTGAAAGGATTGTAAAAACGTAAATGGACATAAAACGCGAATTTAAGCAAATTATCAAAGATATTTAAAATTGCCATTATTTCCATATTGGATTGCAAGGAATTCGTAAAATTTTGTGTCTTACCGATTCGATCACCCGCCCAAAAATTAGGAGAAAAATTTTGTTGTTTCATACCTGAAAAAAAAATAAAAAATTATCACATGCTGTCTTTGAAATAACACACGATCAAGAATACATATTATAACAGGACATTCTGAAAAGATCAGAGTAAATTTAGGTATAAATATCCGAAAAAATATTAAATTTAAGCAATTAATGATAGGAAGAACTTATTGTTTTGGGAGTCTGTAGCATTGGAATTTTTAGCAAAAAATTTAAAAAATGATTCCAAGAGGTTTCAAGTTCAAAAAACTGTGATGTTTTTCCTGTTAACATTTATAATTGAGATAAACTCTCAGGAAATTCATACACATCGGGATTGGCTGTAGTACCGAAAACTCAAAACTTCTTGGAAAGTATGTAAATTTAAAAAAAAAATGTGGATGAAGTATTTTAAACAACAATAATAAAGGTTAGGTGTGTAAGTTAAAAATGAAACAATCACATGAATATTTACAAATATGTATTTTCCACGTATGGAATGCAAAATTCTTTATTTCCTTATTATTTTTAAGCACATCGAAATATGTGATTTTTTATGGCTTAATATTGTTAATAATATGAATTGATAAAAGATTTGGAAATAAATAATCATTTCATGGTGATTTGAAATCATTTATCGAACATAAAAAGATAGTTTATATCAATTTATAGCCAGTGTTAATACAATTGTAACGACGGAATAGCTATCGGTAACCTATTTAAATATATATATATATATATATATAAAATTTCATTATATTTCATAGGCGTATGTTGTCAAAATTAAATCCAGTGTTAATATAAAAAAAAAATCTGGCGTAAATTAGTCAGTGTTAAAAATTATGCTTGTTCATAAAAACAAGCAAACAAAAGCACGCACCTCCGAGAGCTTTAATAACGCGAAATGTACGCTGGACTAATCTCATCAGGTCGGAGCTTAGAGCTTTCGCATAGCCGTAGACAGGGTTAGTTGTTACTTGTATATTGTATACAAAGCATAGTAATAGAAAAGCCTAACACTTGAAGAGAATTTCCTGACACAACTATACAATAAATGTTAATTTCTAGCCCGAGGGAGTTAAAGAACATTAGATGATGATATTATGATAAAACATGTAGTTATTTTTGTTTTTTTGTTTGAAGTTTAATTTACACGTAAAATTAGTAAAAACACAATATTCCTTTGTACTTCATTCCACTTTATTTAATATGTCAGGATCGGTTTCGCTCATTACGAGCATCGTCAACTGATAAGAAATATCATTTAACAATACTATTTATACAAAAATGAAGTTATAAACAACAATTGGCATTGAAAAGAAATTACCAATTACATTAAAAGTGATTCTAAAATAACACACAATTAAAATGTTTAACACATCTAACATTTAATTAAAAAGTCATCTCAGATTAATAAATTTAGAATGGCTATTGAAAGTAATTACAAACATAATTAAAATTTGGGAAATTTTATATCCCAAATAATGATCCCGCTCGTAATGAGCGAAACCGATCCTGACATATTAAATAAAGTGGAATGAAGTAATAAGGAATATTGTGTCTTTACTAATATAATGCCTTTCCACCAAGTATTGACAGTGAACACCCTAAAAGTGATACACGTAAAATGTATTTTTTTAAAAATTCAAGTTAGCAAACGCAATAAGAATATATTTATATTACATATATGTATTTCCGGGAGTATTGTATTTACACTACTCTTCAATACTGTCGTTAAACTTAAAGGCTTTACAGTGTCGTGTTAAGGAAATAGGCATAAGATTACCGCGAAAAGTGGGTAATATACACAACACTGTTTTTACAGAGCAATTGTAGGTAAAGAACTTAAAAAAATGAGTGTTTTTCGAGTCTTTTGTTATACACTCGTGACAGGTATAACAAAACCCAGACCGCACGGGGCCGCACTCACTGCAGGCCCGCGATAAATGAGTTGCAGAAGGAGGTGGGTAAAAGGGAGCGCCAAAAAATATTTCATGCCGTGACTAGGCGGGTAGATGATAAATTCAGGGCCGCAGTAACAATGCTTTCGTAGTCAGAGGGAAGAGAAAGGGAGTTGCGATATAAAATGATGATGCAAAGCGCGAATTTCCGTGTGAAAAGTATCGCAGATAAGCCTATCGTAGCAAAAATGTTGGCCGAGATTCGGCTATGGTTTTTTTTTTCAACGAGAAATACACAAAACCTTCGGGAACTAAATCGTTTTTTACTGTGATAATATAAGGGTAGTAAAAAGATCCAATTTGATTAATGATTCAAAGGAAAATTTATGGAAAAAATAAAGTGCAGTCTAATATATCAAAATAAGTTATATATAAATTATTTCGCGAAAAAGTTTATTAAATCTAAAATTAAGATAGAAATAAACCGATATAACAGCTGAATTGAATAAATCGTTCAAAGCGGCTACAGAATAATCCCAACGAACGCTTAACAAATAAAGACATTTCATTTAATATAAAATACCACACGGTGACTCCTATATTGATCAGTGAGAAAGTCGATAATAAATAATATTTTTCATATATTTCTATGAAAATCATAACAAAAAACAATCATGGTTATTTTTAAATTTCGTATTTTTTTGTTTTGTTTATGCATAATTATATAAGAAGAATAAAACATTCATTTTCACTAATTCCACTATTATTTTATATCAATATGATCAGAACCGGTTTTGATCTTGACGAGCATTATCAATTGGTTATGAAAGGAATCTAAAGATACATGCCAAAAAATCGATTTATTGGGACTACTTTCGTCACTCTTTCTGAGTTTACAGTTTTTATGTAAACTCAGAAATCATTATATTATAACAACGTAACGAAGAATAAGCTACTATTTCAATAATTTCAGAAGAAAACTAAATTATATATTTTTTTCTTGAAATAGGATTTTGTAATGCGGCTTGACGACAAAACTTCCATAATATTTCAATATAAGATTCACGAAAAATGTTTCTTACATATAATATAATATTTGATGTTTCATAATATTATAATATTTCGTTTTGACGCAGCTTTCGAAACCGTTATGAACAAAAGGAGGCCGCAAAAACCGTAATATCAATTTTAGAAATTTGATATCTCAAAAAGGGAGAAAAATATGACAGCGAAAGCGAACTGCTGATATGACAAGAATGGTAATTGATGGGTATGCGAAACTATAGCTGGGCTCAAAAAAACATTTCTGTGATATCTTTCATATGAATGTAGGTACTTAAAAACTCGAAAAAAAAACATGAAATATTACCATAAAAACTATTTTAGAGTTTGAACACGGGAAATTTATGCATTTAAGATATAGAAAAAGTTTGCATTGTGAAAAATGCCCTTCAACTATAGATTATAGAAAATAAGAAATATAATAGAAGATAGAAACATTAATGAAAATGAATCGTTGAACATCAAAGATGGTTTTCGATTTTATATTATATAAAATATACCCGAATCTTTTTTTAAATGTTTTTTTTTTACAGTTTTGAAATAACACGTATGACTAAGCAGAACGAATGCTATTTCGGAGTTCACGGGTTCTAATCCCGGTACGGACAGTTTAATAAATTAATCACTCAATTTGTTGATCTCTGTTTTAAAGCATGACGTCTGAAATTCCCTCTCACTCAACGATCCGAAAAATACGGAGCTAGCTAAAGCGATCAACTAATCAATAGTCCGGTTATAGCCCATTACCTTAAACAGGGTTCTAAATGTAAAAAAAAACCAATACCAGTAAACTTGTGAATTTGAAGAAATTTGTGTAGAAATAAAACCCGTAATGAGTCTGTATGTTCCACATAATTAGCAGACAAGGTTATAAAAAACAACAAAATTTGTCAAATAATAAATATCTCAAAACCTATTTTACGTGCTATAACGAATTTTCTATTATTTTTATCAAAAAGTTATTTGACACTGGTTTACAATCACATCAAATAATATATATTATGATATTGCTGCAAATATTTGAATTTTTTATAATTAATTCTCTCGTACATTCAGTAGAATTTAAAAAATCAATATATTTTCATCAAATATGAAAAAATAACAAATATACATGACATATTGTTGGAAATATTATGTTTAAATATTGAAACAGTAAATTATATGACCATAATAATAAATCTTTTGTTCGCGATAAGCTTTCAAATGTGATAATAATACTTTGATCGATTCACGATATAAATGAAGGAGAAGGCACTTAATCTTAAACTGTTTTGTTATTACCAGTCGCGAAACAATGCAGTGACGTGTCAGCGTAAAAATATAAAAGTTACGAGTTAATTAACTAAAAATCTACGACTAGGGTTTATAGAAAAACCGGTTTAAGGATTTATACTTACTTACAATTACTGTACAAGCGGTTTCCAACAAAGCATTACATTAATGCAAATTGATCAATTCGCTCAGCGTGTGAACATTTTTAAATAATCACTAAAATATATAACATCTTTTTACCAAGGATTGACTGTTAGTACCAGTGCAGTAAAATAGCAATGTAGTTGATTTCTTTATTTTCTCACATAATGTTGATATCAATTTTAATTTCGTCGGAACTATCGTCAACTTTATCAGGAAAAACCTTGGTTCTACAAGGGTGGAAAATAGTGTTGATAAGTTTTTCGGTCGCTCGCTATCAAGTTAACTCAACAGAAAACAGATGTTAACCGATGGGTACATCTTTGTAATAAAGTCTCTGGGCCTAATGCAACAAAATAACAAGATTAAATCGAGCCAATGAGCGTTCCCACGTGAACATTCTACATGAACGTGAACAAATATATTTATCTATCACCATTACTTAAAAATGCGAGAAACTTTGTAATTTCAACTAGTTTGTGTCGATATTTTTTATTATTTAAATTGTAGATACAGTCGACCATAATAGAATTAAAAAAACGGTTGTTCAACACAATATCAGTTAAAAATGCGTATTAGTATTAAAAGCTAATCTTGATGATTGAATGAAATTTGCAATATAAAATGAACTATTGATTTTTAGTAAGTCTTATTCTCTATGAAACAAAAATCTATGCCATTGACGAACCTATTCAGTATCTACTTGTTTTAGCGATTTTTGATACAAAAAGCTTCAGTCAATAGTTATCATCAAAGAGCGATATCGTTTCGATCTCTTATGGCTTATCTCATCTTTTATCTCAATCTCTTTTATGCTTCGAAGATATTTCTATCTGTCGTTTACTAGCAATACTGACTATACGATAGGGCGGAGTAGTAAGCGGAATAAAAATGCATTTTATTAATAAAAACATAATCTTCAAATGCTATTTGACAATCTAACTCTAGCGTCCCCTATTACCGATTAATCAAGCGGTATTTATCTACTACTCAACCATCTTCGTGATTAATGAATTTAAAAATATTTTTTTTGTACCAATTACACATTTTTTGTTCATCACGAGCACAATAAACTATAAAAATAGAAATATAAAGTAATTCAAGTGAGAAAGACAAAAATAACAAAATAATAATTATTTGGCAAAAAAATGCAATGAATCAGAATTATTATACTCATATTAACTGGATCTAAAATTCGCTTTAATATGGAATTAAGAACTCAGTTTAAAGAAATAAGAATTTGAAAGTAAAATTTCAATTAAAAAATATTTATACTCCAGATTTATATTAATGAGTAAGGTAAAAAGAAGACTTAACTATTAGTAAGCATATCGATTTCTCTAAACCAAGCTAACAGGAGGTGGAAAGGGATTAAAAAAAATATATAGTCATCTATTGATACATTAATACATAAATTTATAAATAATAATTTAAAAAATGATCCATTTAGAATATTTAAAGAGTATTAGTATTAGCAAATTGGTGTTAAAGCGTTTATTGACGTCCAATAGTGTCGGAATAGCAAGCATGCTCAAACGGTGAAAATAACTGGAAATCTTTTAATGTCGAAATAACGAAATGCTTATTTTTGTCGTCTCAAAGTGGAATGAGAAAAAACAAAACAACATCACCAAACAAAACCGAAAGAAATCAATGACAACGTGACCGCATCCTGTTGAAAATAATTCCGCCCTTATATGATTAATATCGGTTCAAATCATGTCGTTTTAGAAAAAATATATGAAATCAATAGTTTAGTAAGTAAACGCTTACTTGCTATAGGGAAAAAACACGAGATTGCTGCAGTTATACGAAAAAAAAATTAATATGTAATTTAAAAAATAAAACACTTTATTGTAATCATTCAACATAATTTATTTATATTATTCTTTTCATATTTTTTTAATCAATTGATTGTCACACCTTCAATTTATCTTTTCAGTTGTGAATGCGAATAGTGATGAGCGTAACCGGTTCTAATCTTGAATAAGAAAATGCGGAATGTGTTCAAAAAAGGCCCATATTTTTATACAATGTCTTTTCCTCAAAAATTGACAGAGAGGACCTCAAAAGTGATAAGTGAAGTTAAGGGATTTTTTTAAGGTTATGAAAACAGAGACTGTCTGTTTTCCACTCCACCCGAGCAGACAAAGCAGTGCATTATAGTAGCAGTTTATTATACTACAGAAAATATATAAAATTCGGAGGCAAGAGACGTAAAGGCATAACGGCCATTGTTTTATACAGCAGAGGATAACATCCCATGTTGTGCAGTAATATCCAATGAGATCTTTTTCAGATTAGAAATGAGAGTATGTGTAAAATTAAATTAGACGGTGACATGAGTTTGAAACGATGAAATAATTTTTCACTATAGTTATTACTTGAACGAAATTTATGAAAAGTTAACTTTAATTCAACATTTCGAAAGAAAATATTCTTTGATATATGCATGACTTAATGAAATTCGTGAAATATATATTCCATATTTTATCTGTTTTTCAGAACCGGTTTCGCATATTCATCAAATATTTTCAACTAATACAAAACAAAAATAAATAAATATGCAGAACAATTTAGAAAAATGTCATTGAGTGATTTGCTAACTAACATTTCAAAAGATAAATAAAAAGAAGTTAGTGCGGGTGTGTAATTAATACTCCAAGTACGCAATAACTTCGTGTAAACTGTTGATAGAATAACTATTTTTTTTACATCGCTACATCGGTATTATCGAAACCGGAATCCTGGTACTCATTGTGTTTTTTCAATACCGAAGTACCGGTTTTAAAAATGCAAAAATAGCGGTATTTCAATATCAAAAATTAACTAAGACCAAATTTTATATGTAGTGAAATCATGATATATTTAAATAAATTGTTCGCGACGAATTGCACTATTTAGAATCTGCAAAGAGTTCTATCAACATTGACAGGATCTAGAATTAATGACCTTTTTTAATGGTGTGTCATTATTAAGAAAGCGTAAATTGTTAAAGAAAATAATACGTTTATGATTACGATATATTTTTACTGTATTTTAAATGAAATGTTAAAACACCGATTTTGATTTATAAGCCCGGTATTGAGATCCCAATTGGTCGTATTTTTTTTGATTTATTTAAAAAATTTTAATAACGGTATTTGTATATTTATGTCCGGTATTGAAATCCTTAGTGATTACGTAGTGATAAGAGAATTAATAACTGATCCAAATATGGTTAAGAAATGTTATGTGAATGAACCAAGCTTGCCTGATGTTAAAAAACAACAAATTACCAAAGACTGATAAAGTAGAAGTTTTAGCTGTTTGGAGGAGTTAGTTATAAATAAAAAGAAAACACTCATCTGAGCGATTTAAAAAGTATTGTCGTATAAAAAGATACTGCTTTTTATTCAGTATACATTTACATATAAATACAATTTTGTAACTTGTACATATGTATATTGTTGACTTTGTAATTTTATCTTAATGCTATTGATATTAAATAACGATCCCATAGGACCTTCTGTCAAATATATTTGAATAAAAGTACATCGAATCGCTAACGGTACTCAGCCGAAGTAAATGGCATTTATCTGAAAATAAAGATCGGTTGTGGGTTATGTTACGTTTATTTTGGGGAAAAATCGAAACGATCGCAGAGCATATTTTATGTGCGCTGATACAGGAACGATGATACTGTTAACTTTATCGATGTTTGCTTTGCATATAAACATTCAGCCATGTCAGGAAATGCTTGCCATTTTGTTTTTTTTGTATACTATCAATAAATTTACCAACTCCTTCGTTATTTATTATAATGTTTAGGTATTTATTTTTAGCCGACTTGCCTACGATGGCAGAAAACACATTAATACGAACGGTAACAGAAATGCAGATTTTTTCGCCATGTCCAAATGGACTATATGTACTGCTGTAAGCAAACTCGGAGCTGTTTATCAATATTCAAATGAAATAAAATATCGAAAGAGTACAATTATATTACAGAAAAAAAAATATAGTGTAAGAAAAGAATGAACGAATTCGTAAGGATACCGATTTTCAAACGTCTGTTAATAGTTCTGACGATGGCGAAAGCCGAAATAGCTATCGACTAATAAATACAAAAACTGTAGAAATAAATACGTAGCTATTTTTACCCTATTATAATACAGCTTTACCAAGTCAATTCCAAGTCAATAAATAGTCTGTTAATGTATTTGATTTGAATTACATTGCGGGAACATTTTTTTATGAATGGACAATAATTATGTATATAAAATCAAATAAATATTTGCAATACAAGTTTCATATAATGAATATGTTATATAGTCATAGTTTGAAACTATTGCCAATAAATAAAACGGTAGCCTAAAATATACTGTACTAAGTACTCTTTTGCGGCTGACATGTTTACAAGCACACGTGCATATTTAAGACAACTGGAATTACATTGATTAATATTGATTTAATTTAATCACGAAGACGTTATTATTTACGAAACGTATAGTACGTGTAGGGAAATACTAAAAGAAATTATAAGAGCCTTTTAGATGACAGAGATAAATTTAAAATATACACGTATACAGCCAAGTAATGCCAAGTCATCTATCTATCTACATGAAACTGCATGAGCAAGAATCTAACGCGTTAGTGATATTTTTCTGATCCATCAATGTGAAATAGAAACATGAAAAAAAACACAAATTTTGAAGTGATTGATGATAGCATTTGAAACCTGAGATGTGTGAGATATCACTCCATCTAGTACTATTACTATATTTAAATATGAGTGGTATATATTTATGAGTACTATATTTACGTGAGTACATTAAAGTACCTAATGGTTAGCAATATAAATAAAATGACGCAGTTTTACGAAAGAAAGAAATATTCAAGCGTTAACGTATTATCGGATTAAACATGTGTTTCAAAATCTCGATGTCAAATAAAAATACAATGATATATTTATTTTCAGCGGTTTATTTCTATACTATCCTTACTTTTTGGATTTATATTGTAATTCAATAATCATCATAGGGCTAAATTTTCATGTTTAAAACAAAAACTTATGTAACACAACTCGATTTATTTTGTTGACGAAGTTTTTTGAATTCTTTTTCTAAATACAATCGGTGATTAACATGTCCATTACATCAACACTTAGGAACATAACAGAAAATTATTAACAAGGGTTAGGTTGTAAATTATGATGTTATTATGAAATTGGATATATGATATTTAGGTAAGGATCAGATTTCTTTAATCCAACGAAAAACAATATTCCATTAAGGTTTTCTGTGGAAAAAAATACACATGGTTTACTGTAGCCTTTGAAAGGTTTCAAATAGTTTCATTGAAATTGTTTTTTATTCGTGGGCAGTAGGGCAGTAACGCTATAAATACTGAAGTCTTAAAAGAAAAACTTTAATGAATGGGTGTCACGTAATCGTCGACTCAATCTGAATGATGGATTTACACAAAATGTTTAGGGATATAAAAAATAATTAGTATTCAGTTCATCGACAAACTTTACTGGTTGAAAAGACTTCAAATTGAACTGGATTAGGACATTCAAAACGAAAACGAGAAAAACTTGCAAGAAGCTCGTTATGTAAATTTCGAGAATTAATGAGATAAGGCTTAATTGGCTTTCCGGAAATTGAAGAGGTTTTAATTTTTTCAAGCCCAATTTCTAACTCGCCTTTTTGAAAATTATTTGATGGCATTGCTCCAAGATTGAAATTATTAATAAACATTTTTCAATTAGAGGCCTTAAGAATATTATTGTAAAATATTCAGTTAAAATTTATAAGATAAAGTTTCTTGATTTTAATTTAAAAATAACAAAAATTACGTTACACAAAGTGAGAAAACATAAAAAAGTGATATTATAAATGAACGTATTTTTAAAAATAGTAGGTATTCCGTATGTATTCTAAGGCAGATATGAAAATTAAAATATGATTTCAAAACATATATATAATATATATATGTATATTTGAGTTCATTCCTGTAGATGCCGTAAGGCAGCGATTTCCAAACTGGGAGGCGCGCCTCCCTGGGGCGAACAGTCCAACATATTTATTTACCCTTTAAAACGTGTCTTTATTACTATATGAAATAAAGTATGGGGAGGCGCGATATTTTTTTCTTCAAAGGGAGGCGCAATGACAAAAAGGTCGGAAACCACTGCAGTAAGGTAAAAATCGGTTCTTATGTGACAAAACCTGTAAAAGCGTACACAATTAATCGAGTTTGAATAAAGTATGTAAACTACATACATTTTTAATACTGATGTAGAGTATGTTTCATTTTTCATTTCTATTTTGCAATAATTCAAATGTTGAAAAGTATCAATAGCACGTGAGACTTTCCCCGACGCTTATCGAGCAATACTTTAAGGGTGCGTAAGAGCTAGCCTTTTAAAAAAGTCTCTTGTTTCTCTCGCAGACCATAATAAAATAATACAGCAACGATTTGGGTCCTTCTAATAGGATGCGATTTCCCTCGTACTTTTTGAGTGGGTAGGATAGTCGCGCACAGGGTCCAATAAAAGGTATTCGTTGCCTGAAATAGACCCACGTAATATTGCGTATATGATTTGTGATAAAGTGTATTCATTCTATTACGCTGTATACACGTAGGTAGAGATAAAGTAGAACATGTCGATTTGAAAGACTGACTAATACTGCTGTCAAAGCTGCAAATAAATATAAAATTCTATGTTATAAGTGCTCAGTTGAATACATCGATCAGAGAGAAAAATATTAGAATAAATGAGTATATTTTGTATATTTTAAAGTAACGTAAAATGTGATAAAACCGATGGAAGTTTTATACAATTCTAAGTATCTTATTTCATACTTCTTCATTTTTCTCTGTGCATGAATATATGAAACAAACGACATTGACTTTTGATAATAATTCATAACATCCTCATTCAAAATCGTACTGGCGATTCAAGCCATAGATCCCCATACCTAACGAAACACCAAAGCCAGAGAACAGCTGCGATCAAAATTATTATTTTTAATCAATCTTCTGGAACTGATGTGTGTTTGTATAATAGAAACGAAGGCAAAATGAATCGGTATATACATGGAATCAGGAATAAATGAGTGATTTGAAATTTTAAAGAGTTAGAAATTTATTCTCAAGTTATAAGTGGTACTGAATTAAATAACAAATTTCGTAATACAATATACAATGATTATTTATATTTGATCGGACCAAATTAAAAACTATTTTGAGAAGAGTAAAAAAAATATACACTGTTGGTACCGAAATAGATTAGTTGAAGAAATGGTGAGGAGCAGATTTATAAAATTAATAAGATCTAATATCTTTCACGCTTTATTACGAGACAATGTTAGGAGCTTTGAAGTATTAATCCGGCACTGTCTTACGGGGGCGGTTATTCTAAGGGAAGGCGGGATGTTGTTATCTCAGCAATGTCGGAAGGACAAGGACCGCAGGCGGCCAGTAGCCCATCCCAGTGTACAAAGCTCCAAGTAAAAGGGACGCTTTGACCGAGGATACGTAAGTAACGCGGTGTCGCATACAGAGACGGTATATTCTAGGCCGCCCTTCGCTTTATACTTAACCCTGGGAAGCCACATTATTTTTTATCTGATACGACAGAGATTCAAGAATTATTTTATGTTTATATTATGCTCGAATATCAATGGTAGTTTCCGTGATGGTATTCACACTCAGCTTCAGAGATTATGGTCGGTATTATGAGCATGATTATTGAATAACTGTTTTAAATTGAAAAAAAAACACAATATTTCCTTTGTACTACTATTTTATTGAAAAATCAAAATTTTATATCGACTTTCTGATCTGATCGTTAAGGAAAAACCCTTACCACAGTTGCCGACATGAACATGACATAATGACAATGAAATTTACTGAACATGTTTCAACCAAAAGAATAATCAATGCTTGTTTTTTCAGATTTACTAACAATACTTGGTGGAAAGGCATTATATTCCAAAAATAAAATACTCATTTGAACATACTCCAGTTTTATTTTTAAAGATCAGGACTGGTTTCGCTCATGACGAGCATTATCAACTGATATGAAATAGTTTTTTAAAGTGTTATTTATAAAAAACAAAATGAAATAAAAAAGTGTAATAAACAATTGGTATTGAAAAGAATTTACAAATTACAGTACAAAATATGAATAAATGACACTAAATTGACTTAAATATATTTTTTAATGAACAATATTATAATGATAAATCTTTTAAGCACACTCATAATATGGCATCAACCAATTGGTAACTTTTAGTGTGTTCACTGTCAATACTTGTGGTGGAAAGGCATTATGTATATTAAGAAAAAACATAATATTCCTTTGTACTTAATTTATCAAGATCTGGACCGGTTTCGCTCATCGCGATCATTTTCAACTGATAAACTGATCAACTGGTCAACTCAGTTGACAATGCTTGCCATGAGCGAAACGATCCTGATCTTGATAAGTTAAAGAGGAAATTAAGTACAAAGGAATATTGTGTTTTTTCTTAACCAATTGGTAGATTAAAGTTGTAATAATAAATAAAAATAAATTATATCATACATTAAAAAAGCAATCGCAAAACAATATCTAAAGATTTGCAATATATAATATCGACTGAAGAAAGGAAAAAGGACGTAACCCACAGCTTTTTTCGATAATTACAATGTATACAACTTGATTAATAGACTTAAAAAGGTTATTCTTAAGAAATTTATTAAATTATGTCAATTAAACACTTGTTTACAAGTCTTCGTGAACTTTAAGTTTGTGTATATTACATAATTTACCTATGACCCAAAATCATTATAACAGGTTTTTTGCGCCTCCTGTAAAATTTGGTATGTGTGGGTTACGTCCTTTTTCCTTTCCACAGTCGATATGTATAAGAAAAAAAAATACATTGGCATGAAAAACTTGTTAAAAAGATGATACGCGAAAGAGATTACTAAGCTCTGCGTGGGTTAAACATTAACCTAGTTGAAATGAACGCGCAAAAGGGTTATGAAATAAAGGGCACAAGGTTCATATTATCTTTGCATTCGCGCAGAATGACAATTTTATCAACAGCCCATGTTAGCAAACATGCCTTCAATTAAAACTTAATTAGGGAGAAATACCCGTAGTTTTTAAATGCTGAACTACTTCCACGATGACTTCAATGAGATGGTATCATTTCTCGGGGAAAATTACGAGAAAACTTCTCGGAGTGTACTGGCAAGTCGTAAGATAAAATGGTTAATTTAGTAAATGTTTGTAAAATGTGTGGATAATAGTTTTCATATTTAAGTCCGAGTTTTGAATTTAAGTGAAATGGTGGCGCTAACCATTCGGAGAGTGGGAAAAATACTATTACGGCGAAGGCACTAATAGATAAATTTAATTAATTTTATTTCAAAGATAAATCAGTACAAGAATGACATATACGACTGTTGGTATGGCTGTTTACTATCACTCATATTTGATTTGTGTTTAACTATCGGACTATATACTATAGAAATAAGGAAACTAAATTAAATACGGTGATCTCACAGGTTAGAGTGCCAGTACGAACAGTATTTTTCCAATTGATTGCCGTCCAAAGGCATGACAAACAGGACGCAGCGAGAGCGTTTGGTTAACCAATACTAGTCCTACCTTTCTATATTTTCTTATCTCTTCGAAAAAGGCAGGATGAGCAACTCATAAACAAACAGTACTCGTAGCAAAAACTTCTACTAATTGAAATAATATAAGGAGGCCATATCTGCCACATTGGGAGCGGACATGATTAAAAAAAATATATTACTGTGGTCAAAAATTTATGGCATATCTATCATCATGAAATTATTGAAAAAAAATCTTATTTCAGTTCACGATTGTGTAATAATTTAACATGTGAGTATTTTCGCAACACGGTTTATGATACAGCCGATTTTGAATTGAATTATGGCGGCCAACTTCCTGCCGTCGACCATACATTATGGCCATTAAGCAAACTAACCAGATTAACAACTTAGTTTTCATAATGCACGAGATAATAACAAAAGCGATTCGTTTATATTTAACACAACCCAAAAGCAACGAAATATTTATAATACAATTAAATCACGGCTATTATGGTTAATGGTGTGCAACGTTTTAAAACCGTTTTATTTTAACGAATGTTGGTTCCAACAGATATTCGTTCCAACTTTTTTATCCATGTCCGCTCCCAATGTGGAGCATACGGCCTTCTTTCTAATGGAGGTATCTCAACATAAATTTTTCTACGAGAACTGTTTTGTATTCATTCAGTCGCTCAACCTCTCTTTTTCGAGAAGAGTAGTAGAAATAGAAGGATAATGCCAGGAATAATGATTGACTAATCACTCTTACTACGCCCAGTTATTAAAGGATCGGAAAGAGTGTGAGGGAATTTTAGACATCACAAACCCCCATGCGTTTGAACTGAAATTGATAAATTAATCGAAAAAATGCTGTTCTTACTGGGACTCGAACCCGTGAGATCAGGCACGGAAGCCCACAACGCTAACCGCTGCGCCTTGACAATCTTGACTCGTAAGACCATAAAGAATTTTGTAATTAAAGTTCATAACTTTCTGGGCGCAACCGTTATCGATATATTACACTATTCTCATTGAAATAAATAAAAGATTGCTATTTTTGACCCATAATAAAAATGTACAAATCTATCAATCGACATTTGATGTTGTTTGGCCTAGGTCAGTGGTCGGAAGACTCATTAGTCAACTGAGCCGAATATCAACTATACTACGATTTTTTTTTTTGAGAGCCAATTTTTTAAAACTTTAACTTTATAGGTAGCTACATTGTTGTTCCTGAGTTACTAAGTTACTCCTAAGCTGGCTTTTGATAAAAAAAAATATCCTCAATCGGATTGAGGTAAGTTCGCTCCTTTCCAACACTAAGTATTAATACCGAAAACCGACTTCTGCGTGTGGTACACGAAGTTACAATCGCACTTTATGTGATATTTTGTGGAAGAGCACACTCAAGGTGCCAAAGGGCATCACGTGGCTTGCAAGTCGCAAATTACCGACCACTGGCCTAGGTATACGACTGAACAATTTTTGCATATTTTAAGCATTATATTTGCAATCTATTCTAACCTAATTATATACTTAATCTTTGATAATTTATTCTTTTTTATACTGTTTTGGAAATATATCACCACGAAATATATCAAGCATGATGCTCTAAGAACGCTGATATAGATCAGCTATGTAATTGCTAATTGGATTTGAGCAATATTACAAAGGTGATCATTAACGTTCTGAACAAAGCTGCAGTGCCATATGTAAATATGAAAGGTTAAACACAATCGCTGAAGTGTGTTTGCCATAAATTGATTTGACCCGGTGGTAGAGACGTGAACCAGGTGAAACAATAGGAGCGCATTTCAAAACAAATTGTCTTCGAAACCGCCTTAAATATCTTGTGCAAAGCTTCCAAGGAGGTTAAATCTCTTATCTCATATTTCATCAGAAGTTGGGTTAATATTCAAGGATATAATCACAACGGTACACATTTGTCAACGAGAACGTTATACGACGAAAGGGATAGGCATATAAATACCGTGTGACATCTACTCCATTAAGGGTATTCGTATCTGGATGTCGGTTTCAACCCTAAATAAATTGTCTGTAAAATAATTAAGAATTAATTCAGTTATCAACAACATAACGGCTGGTTTAACAATTCTGAACATGATGTAATATACGAGTTAAAAGTAGTATGACATAAAAAAACATGTCATATGCGACACATCTAAATAGTTTTTAATACAAATAATTATGATTTTTATATGCATAAGTAAGATATATAAGGTATGTATAGATCGATACTTATTTTTATAAAATAATACGAGGGTAAATTTTCTTTTTTAGTTTTAAAATATTGATTTTCTTAAGAGCTCGTGAACAAGGCACTATAAAAATAATATAGGAATCAAAAGAGAATTTAATATGTTTATCGTGCTGATTAATAATAAATTGCCGTAAATAGTTAAATAAAAATGCAATACGCGATGTATACATAAAATGAAATAATATAATTTCTAGTGAAAATGTAGGTAACAACTTTACGGTGTAAGGAATGGGGATTTCAATACCGCTATTACCGATACTCGAATCCCGGTTTTTTTAATACTGAAATATCGGCTAGGATGATGAAAAAATATCGGTACTTTAAAAAAAATATTATGCAATACCGGTTGTATCAATATTGACAGGTTTCAGAATTGATGAGTCTCTCAGTGATGTATTATTTTAAGAAACTGTAAATAATTTTTGAAAATCACACGATTATGATAAAGATAAAAAATGGGGGCATTTTATACGAAATAATGATTTTTATTAACTCGCTCGGTATTGCGATCCCAATTGGCAGTATTTATGGTTTTATTGAAAATATTAAATACTGGTTTTGACATATTCGCCCGGTATTTGAATTCCTAGTAAGTAAGCAATATTCCTAATGCAAAAACTTTTTATTCAAACGCCCCTGGCGTTTTAGAGACCCCCTGCTTTGCGGACGTATGAGTGTAGTGCAAAAACAGTTTGTAATCTAAAATTATTACACATTATGTTATGAGGGAAGCCATCACGACATTAAATTAATATAGAACCAGTTTTGATTAGCGAAACATTACTTTTAAAAAGGTATTGTTTATTAATATTGGTTCAATGTTAAACCACATGCGTAGGACTCGAGAATTACTGGTGTTAATCATTGAAAAAGTACCTATCGCAAATATTTTTTATTTTTTTATACACGTCCGCTACCAATTTGTAGCATATGGCCTCTTACTGGAGGTATATAACAGAAGTTTTTCTACGAGGACTGTTGCTCAACCTCTTTTTTTCGAAGAGAGTAGTTATAGAAGGATATGGCTAGGACAGGACCAGTGATCAACTAATAGTTTTCGGTACGCCCTGTTATTTAAGTGTCGTAAAAGTGGGAGGGAATATTTAGACATCAACAACACCCATGCCTTTAAACAGAAATCGATACATCGATTGAAAAAATGCTGTGCTTAATGGGATTGGACATAGACCACATAGCCGACAATTATTCATAGTTTGTAACTAATCGTGACTGGTATTTTAGAAAATAATGTGACCCTTTGAGAAATGAATTTAGCTAAGTGATATTTTATCAAACATTGAGTTCGATGCGTTATAATATTTTAGATGTTTTAAGTTTCGTAAGACACTACAATTGTGTCTTTCCTAAAATAAAAATATACAATACACAAAAACACTCCGTAAACACGTGGTTGTGCTTAAAAGTTGAATAGAAAAGTTTCACCGTTTTGCTACTTGGCTTATCTCAAGGTCTCATATTTTTTTTTTGCAAAATAGTCATTGAACGGAAAAAGGTGAGTTGTATAGTTCCGATGAAGACAGAAGCCGAAAAAGCTTTCAACCATATATAAAATACTATGATATATTTTCACCTAATTATAATGAAGTTCTACTAAGTAAATTCCAATATAATCAATCATTGAATGGAGGTCAGAATAACAAAAGTGAATGGCCACTGGCCTAGTGGAAAGTTGGAGACTTGGAGATACATAGGTCAATTTCAGAAATGTTTTAAAATATAGATTTAAATACTTAGATTTGAAAATAAAAATAGTCGATATGTAGTAAACAATATTGTTTTATTTCTCTACCAATTCTTAGAAAATAAAATATATATTAAATGCTCGGCGATAAATATTATTACTTATTTCAAATTTTTCATACAACCGTATCTGAGATATTTTCTAACAAAAATACAACAGTGGAAGTTGTCACAGAGGTATATTTTAGTAAATAAGAACACATGAGAAATAACTAAAGATTTGATTTATCTGCGAAGTGTGAAAAAAGTTGAGCTACAATTCAAACGCCCCTCGGCTGACGCGGTCAAAAAGTTTTCTCGCGTCCTACAAAATGGAGAAACGGGAATGTGCGGTAGGAAGTTGCGTCACGTTCGCGCAAAATATAGCCATCACAGGTGGAGTTGGAAATTGTTCTATATTGTTGAATTGAGAGGCTTGCTGAGGATCAACTGTAGTTTGGTGACATCACGAAGGCGGGACGACACAATTTGTCTTTTGAATAACAACTGTACTCAGGAATAACGTTCCGTTCCTTATCCATTTATACCCGAAGCTGATATTTTAAGTTATTTCATCCACTTAAATGATTCAATTATTAAAGAAAAAAATTTACTACAAATTCCTAATTATTTATTTAAAAATCAAGACCAGTTGCATTTGTTTGACAAGTTTGTAATTACTTTCAATCCCCATTCTAAAATTTATTAATCTGAGATGACTTTTTAATTATATGTTAGATGTGTTAAACATTTTAATTTGGTGTTATTTTAGAATCACTTTTAATGTAATTGGTATTTTCTTTTCAATGCCAATTGTTGTTTATAACTGTTCATTTTTGTATAAATAGCATTGTTAAATTATATTTCTTATCAGTTGACGATGCTCGTAATGAGCGAAACCGGTCCTGACATATTAAATAAAGTGGAATGAAGTACAAAGGAATATTGTTTTTTTACTAATATAATGCCTTTCCACCAAGTATTGACAGTGAACACCCTAAAAGTGAACAAAAAACATTATTTACCAAAAAAAAACTAAGGTTATTTCCACAATTTCCAAGAATTTTAAAGAATTTATTTAAATGTTAAAACGGAAGGAAATAGAAAATTTAATAATAGAAATTTTAAGTTCAAACTGAACTTTCACAGAGTTACCGCCAGCTAAATCAATCTTTAAAATATAGATTATATGAGAATAGATGTAATGATGCATTGAAAAAAAATCCTTCGTTCTTTAATATTAGGGAAAGTTTTAACAAGATGATTTCAAAAATCAAGACCAAGTCTCATATTTAAATGGAACGGAAAACATTTGATAACACGAAGAAGCTTTATCATGCACAAGTGTATGTAGCTTACAACGAGGAAACTCTCAAAAGTTTAGTTTGAATAATTAAGTTTAAACGTTCCCTTAACCCAGGAAGAGCTGAGATGTGAAATAACGAGTACCTGCCAAGCACTCGTACCAACATGACTTTGAACGGTGGCTTTCCAAATTCAAGGAGGCAAACAAGTGAATGCTCTCAGGAATATGTTCCAGGCCAAAAAAGCGATACACGTAGAAGTAATTTAAATCGATTACTTATGCATGACAAGTTGTGCAAGAATGAGTTATTTATTGTAAGTACTTAAAAACAGTTTTGATAAACACGAACAATGGGATGGATATATTAACCGACGTAAGAATTTCGAAAATGAATTATTTAAATAGAGTACCTATGTATAACGTAAATAAAGCATTTGTGTTTTTTCAAAAATTTTCGTTCTGAATTATGAATACATGTACATGTATGATATCTAATTAACCAATTGAGAGACATAGCTATGTTTGCTTTTATTTTCTGCAATTGCTGCATTATTTTCATTTACGCGATGAAAAGTTTTACAGTGATGTTATTTTATTCTCTTTTAGATAACATGTTGTATTCTAAATATGTTAATTCATATCAGTTATTGCTACATGTATTCTATATGTTTATATATATTGGACTAATTAAATCAATTATTGTAGGCAAACAACCCATTATCTGCATTCTAGAAAATGTGATTTATGTGCTCTAATTAATTATCAGCTTTATTAAGAGAATCTTACACGATAAGATGAAATAACAAGTGCTTACGTGAAATTAAAAACACTCGGAAAATAGATCACGATGAAGATATTACGATCGGTTGTGTGTACTATATTTTCACAATTATTTAAAATAAACTGAGATGTTGTTGTTTATGACTATTTTTTATTCTGCCTTTCCACCAAATTTTATTTTAAAATCTATGTCCACTCTCAATGTATAGCATGATGGCAATGTAAGTTTTTCTTCGATAATTGCTCGTTACTTATTTGCTCAGCCTTCTAAGAGAGTAGTGATAGAAAGGATAGAACTAAGACAGGACTAATAGTAAGCTAAGACTCTCTCTACACCCCACCCCGTTAGTTTAGACTTGGTAGGGTGGAAGGGTGGTAGAGATTTAGACATCACAAACACCCATGCCATCGAACAGAAATCAATAAGTGACAGTAAACATGCTATTAATAAAAACAAAATATTCCTTTATACTTTATTCCACTGTATTTTAAAGCTCTGGACCGGTTTGGCTCATTGCAAGCGATCAGTTGAGAATTCTAAGCGAAACCAGTCCCGACTTTTCAAATAAAGTGGAATAAAGTGCAAAGGAATATTGTGTTTTTATTAATATAATGCCTTTCCACCAAGGATTGACAGTGAACACCGTAAAAGTGAGTAAACATGCTGTTCGTACTGTGGGTTGAACCCGTGAGAACCGTCACAAAACTAACGACGTTCGCCACTACACCACGGACCCGAAAGTATTAATGATGCAAAATTATTGTTTTGAAATAAAAGAGTTTACAAATGTTGTCAGCAAGTAGTGAGTGATATGTTAGGGCATCCATTCCCGGACCCTCTTTTGATCCCGGGATTTCAGAAGATTCCAAAATAGTTTTCAACTTTGCAAAACGTAGAGATTTCACAGTTTCCACAGATATTCAAAAGTGTGAGATCTTTTTTTTTATGTCATTCCTCAGAATTGAGATATTGTAAAATTATTTATGATTGTTTCAGCTCCATCCTTTCAAAAAGTTGCGACTGCCAGTGACTCCATCGCAAAATTATTTATTATTAAACTAATTTTTCAAGTGTCATAGTGAATCCCGAAATACTGGGATTAGTACTAAGACAATCCCGGGATGACGAGATCGCAAAATTGGTCGGGATCCCGGGATTGGAGGCCCTAACTGATGAAAAATGAATTTGCGTAAAACAAAAAGATATAAAAAAGTTTTAAGACATGTAAAAGAAGAGAGCGTTCTTTGAAGGTGATAGTTTTTTTGTTGTTGATGTTATTTATTAAATCAATTATCTGTACCATAATTGAATATACTTACAATGAAATATATTTGAGTTGACCCAACAGAACTATTGTTATTTTATATTTATTTGCGGAATACGTTCATACACTCAATTCACACTGTGAATGGTTTCAATAGAGGCACTATTATTGTTCAATTTTAACTTCAAGTATGACTATTCGAAGCAACGCACTTGATAGTTCAACAATAGGTGGCGTGAATTTCCATAGAGTTGGCGAAAGCTCGCGGGAAGCTTTTGAGCACATGTGTACATTAATTTATAAGTACTGGCATTCACATACAGCGTTTCTACTTGAGCAAGTCGTATGTCAAAGTGGAGGTGGGAAACGGAAAAGCTTTTGACAAATTGTTTTGCTCTTGCAATAATCTTCATGGAAATCACCCAAAATGAAACAGTGGATTATATTCATCCTTATATGAGATATTTTGATAGTAAATTGATACTATCATTTTATTTCTTCAACACTATCCCATAAACTTTAGTGTGCACGTCATATAGTTTGAAAAAGTACACCTTATATTCGTATATAAAGTCGACCGAGGTGGTCTAGTTGGTGAGAGCTTGGTTCTAATGATCGGGCGGGTTTAGGTGAAATTCCCGGTAAGGTAAATGTCAAAATTTCTTTTTTTTCAATTTAAATTTAAGGTCTAAGACATGGGTGTTTGTGATGTTAATTTTTGGTGAGACGATCCATTTCTGATTAAATTACAAAAAAATCATCGAGTTTATCTCTTATGATCTTTAAACTTATATATTTGACGCATTAGCTGTAATAAAAAAAATATTTGCGTGATTTAAACAAAATATATCAGGATTGTCAAAGGAGATACAGGAGTACATGATATAGGGCATAAGAAAATATATATTGGATTATTTACAAAAAAAAAAATGGCTACTGATTATTATCTATTAAAATATTGGCTTTTTTTCAAGCATACACAAAGATTTAAAATGCTGGGTACTTTATTTAAAGATATATTATCTTGTCAAACTATTTCAGTACTTACATTAA
This sequence comes from Himalopsyche anomala, assembly GCA_031772345.1. Classification (NCBI taxonomy): domain Eukaryota; kingdom Metazoa; phylum Arthropoda; class Insecta; order Trichoptera; family Rhyacophilidae; genus Himalopsyche; species Himalopsyche anomala. Next base: position 17,662,877 of record CM062821.1, on the reverse strand, counting down.
CAATTTACGATGTTAATATTCTACAACTTTATATGCACTATGAAATACGAAAAATGTTTATAGTTTACCTTTGAAGATAATAGCCAAATAATCACTAATTAATTTAGGTACTTAGATTACTGTGCGGAAAAGCTCTCGAAACGTACCTGAAACAAAAGAATATTAATGAAGTAATTTGAAATGAACGTAAAAAAGAAAAACGTGTCCATTAAACTCCTATCAGTATGTATTAAACACAACAAAAAATGGAAATTCTACATTATTAGTTTGAATTTATGCGATGTCGAAAATTGTCTGTTGACTAGTAACATAAATTATAAAATTGAGCACAACAGTACAAATAAATGAAAAACAGTTTCAGTAATGCCATGGTACTGTTTTTAATAGTAATTATTTACAGCCTTTCCCCCCCCCAAACTACTACTGTACGCTGTGCATAATTCATATGGATTATGGAAAAAAAACATGACTAACGACTCCAATAAAATAGATGTTGGGAAAAACAGGGTCACGTTTTTTAAAAGTAGAATGAGAAAAACTTAATTGAAAAATAGCGTGCCAAAATAAACAAGTAGAATGGCATTAAAGAAAACGAATTTGGCTTTTCAGTTTACATTACAGTCTAGGTTTATCATCGCTTAAAAAACATATGCGAAAATGTTATGTTTTATAAATTTATTTAAAGATTTTCAATGGTAAAAGATTTTAATATAATATACTTTTAAGCACACTTTTGATTAATTTGTTTTTGCAATATTCGTATAAACGTTAATGTATAATTTAATATAATTGTGTCACAATACATACTCACAGCTTTAAAAATATACAGCGAAATTGTTCATAGAATATGTTGTCTTCAAAATATACAGAATGTATATTTACAAAATGGATATGGCTATAGCAAGGAACGGTATACAATGTATAATGTACATTATGTTTATTTAATTCGTGTTTTGTGTGTACAGGAAGAGAGAATTTTAAATAATAAAAAAATACATTGAAATACAAAAAAGCTTGTAATGTTACAATGAAGTTAAAATGGTGGCATAAATTTTACGATTTGAAAACATTCCAATTATATTTAGCCATTTGGTTTTACACGTTTTTAGGAAACACGCAAATTTTCACAAAACGACGACATGCGGCGAAAATCCATTACTTTTGAAAGCCGTGTGTTCGTAAAGTCTAGAAAATTTATTATATTATATGAGTATTTTTTTATATACAACAAAAGTCTATATGAGATGTAAATAGGGTCATAAATATTATCGAAATGACGGGTATTTATTTTCCAAGTAAAAAGAAAATTGCTTGCTTTTTGAACAAAGCATTAACAAGATTTTATTTGGAACAAATTGGGACATGAAAATTTTGGTCCAATTAAGCAAATTTTATATTAATTAAAATATTAATATTTTTCTTTACAAAAAATATGTCAAGGAAAGAAAGAAGAAGTACGTTTACATTTAATTCTGTAAAAATGCTTCAAGTTTAATATGTAATATGATTTTGAATGTTTGAATTTCTACAAAATCAGTATCTGTGGATAATATTATGTATGTATTATGTGGATAATGTTATGTAGGGCTTCGCTCATTGCTTTCATGCATAAATAACGCTGCAATTCAGCTGTATATTTAATTGAAGTGATTTTATGTAATATGAGGTCCTATTTTCTTGAGATTATGTTTTACATAATAATGTATTGTGATCTTCAATTTTATTAATATTTTTCCATAATAGCCGTTGAGCCCACTAAGCGGTATCCTCTGAATACTAAGTAGAAAGTATTTGCCTATACGATTCAATACATTATATCGATTAATATTATTATATAAACTATTATATAAAATCAATACGAACTTTATCTATATTTGTACAATGTTTCCAGTATCCAAATTTTGTAATTCGTGGTTTATAAGAACTTAATATTAAAAGATATTAAATATTAAATTTATCCAACACTAAATTTAACGATGAAAGGGAGATTGGAGCTTGCTCCATAAGCGCCCCATAACATATGAAAAGATACCATCAACATTAAATTTAATAAGAAAAGAAAAGTTTGCAAAAGAAAAATGAAAATTGCTTGTCTATTAAAATTGTGCCAAATTTTGCTTCTTGAATTCATACTAGGCAATGATAAACACATCGAGCGGTGATGGTTTAATCCAAGGGTGGGGAACCTTTTCATTTCTAAAAGCCACGTTTTTTTATCTGATTTAGCATAAGGCCGCAGTAAACAAAACGTTGACACATCCCTCCCCTTTTTGTCGACTGTCGAACATATAATGGGTTAATTGCGCTCTTTTCCAAACGCTTGCGTACAATTTTTTGATCAAAGTGAATATTTTGATCATGTCAAAAGGCCGCATCAGAATAGCCAAGCGGCCGCAGGTTCCTCTCCACTGATTTAATCCATGGGTTGGCAAACCTCGGCTAGCGAGACGCATGCGGCTCTTTGCATAGCCGTTTGTGGCTCTTTAGGAGACAACTCTTAAAATTATCACGTTTTCTTATCATAAAAAATCATATATATGGCTCTCTGATAACTTTGATATCCTGTTTACTTTACAACTTGATTCTTCTCACTTGAAAGTTTGCTAACCCGTGGTTTAATCGAACGGTAGATCGAGAGCGAGAGGTTATTTTATTTACCATCAAAATTTCTACTCGTTGCCTTACTGAATTATCTCTCCACTGAAAAACTACTGGCTCGTCTTAAAAATTCTTAACTTAATTAAAGAGTGAAATAAGTTATAGAGGTTCACAGCTTTTTACTGATTGCAATATTATTGCGCGAAGAAAAGATATCACAAACCACCATAAAAAATAGCACTATACCTAACTTAACACGAACATTAACATTAACTGTCTTTGTGCATTATTGAACCCTAGACCATTCGGATAGTTAAGCAAATCGGTTACTGTATTTGAGCATATGGCCTCCTAATGGAGGTATCTCAACAGATTTTTTTTACGATAACTGTTTGTTACTCAGTCGCTTAACCTATCTTATCCAAAAAGATTAGTAAGGATTGAAAGATACGGCTAGCACATGACTAGTGGTTAACTAATAGCTCTCGCTACACCCAGTTATTAAAGGGTCGAAATGGGTGGGAGGGAATTTTTAGACATCACAAACACCCATGCCTTCGAATAGAAATCGATAAATCGATCGAAAGAACGCTATTTGTACTGGAACCCGAACCCGTGAAGACCGGACCTGCGCCATAGGACCCGAAATTTCATGATTTATTAGTGTATTTATGTACATCAACAGTCATTTTATTTCTTGCAGGGGAATCAGGCACTGTAAATATTTATTAAAAAAAAACAAAAAAAATATCGAAGAGCATCGTTCATCGGGGTTGCGATAATTCCGTTATATAAACTGCAATTTAACTAAGATGTTTCAAACGATTTCAATATACAATACGTCATAGAATACAAGATTCTATTCAGCATTTACTAGAATAATTTACTGGTATAATGGTAGAGCAGTTGCATCGTGAACACCCGCCAATTGGCTAGGTGCGGATTACGAAATTGGTCTCGAGGCAGGTAGGAGTGGGTACGAAAGGTGAGTAATGGCCGGTTTGGGAATGCCAGTACATCATCAGACGGCAGGTTATGTCGCTGGTGTCTATTGCCAGTTGCTACCGCTTTCGCACAACAACGTTTAACACCCACGGCGATTTGGTGAAACTGAAATGCCTCACACTCCGCCCTTCACATGACGTTTCACACAATTATCGGATGATATAACACGATTGTCAACAATAATTATTTAATAAACATTCTTTATATATTACAGGTCAATTGTGCTATTTTATTGCGGATAAAACTAACAAATAAATTCATTATCTACTGAATATAGCTTATGTTCCAATATTTCTCATTTTTAAACAAAAAATAAGAAATATGCAATATTGTTTATTTTTAAGGTGTCCACTGTCAATTCTTACTGGAAAGGCATTATACTAAAAAAAGGAAAAAACTCATTTGTACCAATTCCACTTTTATTTTATATGATCAGAACCGGTTTCGCTCATGACGAAGATTATCAGTTAATAGGATAATATAACATTACAGTGCTATCAAAGAGGGCTGTATACATAGCACTGTACTGTTATAGTATTATCCAGTTAGTCATGAGCGAAACCGTACCCGATAGTATAATATAAAAGTGGGATAATTGCGAATGAGTATTATATTTTTGGAATATACTACATTATATATATATATATGACATTTATAGTGCTTTGATATGCGTCTTCGCGTTGGTAATTAGTTAAAATTATATTTGACATTAAATTGCCTTAAATTTATATCTTAATTAAAAATAGAACCTGGTATAAAAAATGAAAATAGATTAATGAAAAAATCTTCTAAGCTTAAATCGGGGTTCCATTTAGTCATGTAGGTTTAGAAAAGCCGTATATAAAATTTCCTATCATTAATCAAACTGATTTTCCGATCGATTTATGTTTTTCTATGGATGCCTGTGATTTCTAGAATTCTTTATCACCCGTTCGATACTTAACACTTCCCATACAGTGCTAAAAATACTTCCGATATGTTGCTGGTCCTATAAAAACCAAGTGCAAAACATGTTTTTTTTAAATATACGTCCTGGGGTTTTACTGTCCATCAAAGGGTGGTAAGTGTTAAAACATGTTTTTGCACTTGGTTCTTTAAGGGCCAACAACTTATTGTAAGTATTGTTTAGCACCGTAGGGGAAGTGTAAAAAAGGGGGCGAAGCGAGAGCGACTATCCAACCAGTTCCTATTCTTCTATTTCCTCTCTCTTCAAAAAGAGAGGTTGAAGAACTGAGTGAAACTTTTGTTGAGGCAAACTTCATTAAGAGTCCACGTTGGGGATGTATGTTATGTGGTTATAAAATAATAATATATTTATTTATGATCATTATATTTTCAATATTACTTCTTCAAATTTTATAAACAAGTATACTTATGTTCGTCGTATGTACGAATGGTCGTAAGTCGACAAGTAATATTATCGCAAAAGGTTCTTAAATTTCTAACACTATCAAGTATTAAAATTAATTAATCCTTATAACTATATATGTCTTCAGTAAACTTTTTAATAATGTGTACAAATAAACACACTTTTCAAATTTATTTTGTACTGAATGTAGACAAGAAAAATTAATGTTTTAAAGCAGGTGTAAATGGTAGTCAATTTAGATGGCACGCAATTATTTACTGCCGCAACGCAAGGGACGAGCGATATTGGCACATCAAAACATTTGCGTACCCATATACACACAGCCAAAGAGTTTCCCGCAAAGGCTTTGCGGTTCCAACACAAATGATATTATCGACCGAAGGTATCGCTGCCCGGAAAATTGTTTTCATTTGATTACTGCGATAGACGTGACAAGTAATATTATGATCATTGGAAAAACAATGAATTATTGTCAGTAAATAACTGTATTTTTTTAGCATGTTTATTATTCTATTACTAGGGTCATATGAATATAGCAATGACGATCCACATAATCCGTGATTTCACGGATTCTATTCTGAGATTAGAAAACATTCCGACTTACATAATATTAATACAATAATTAACAGTACTTTATCCATGATATGATTGTTATGCTGAAAAGATTTCAGATAGATTCCTTTTTCTTAAACAATGTGTGGTAAATTTGAATCGTTCAAATTATGTACACTCCCACAGATTTTGTCACTAACGACCCAGGTTTCGCCTTTCGGCATCTTCAGGCGTTCGAGTGCACGGATGAACGAAAGGCGAAACCCGGGTCGTTAGTGACAAAATCTGTGGGAGTGTACATAATTTGAACGATTCAAATTTAATATTGAAATTCCACCAAGCACCTTCAGTCGAAATCTTAAATGTGTGGTAAATTAAAGCTCCTATAAAATTTGAACATTAAAATGCTCTAATATTACCCGATAATAAGTTGATCCACGATTGTTTTAAAAAATATGACTCGAAACTTTTTCGAAATACAGCATTCAATTATGAAGTATGTTTAAATTACAATATCACAAAAATGATGACATAAGTTGGAATAGTGAAATTCAACTAATAACAATCTGACCATAGATATCGTGGGTGCCTTTTTCGTGGGCCGCCGATATCAATTATGCGTCAATAGTAAATTAACATTTTACGTGAGAATTGCCAGCAATAAATGTCTTAAATATCAGGCTTATATTGATATTACAGAATGATTGGCTGAGCTGTTTTTTTTTGTGGCACCAATAAGCTCCGTCGAAATATTGAAGTAAAATGCACCTGAGCGTTCTTCATAATCTTCAATATTGTTAAAATATATTTTTTTCGGGAAAAATGTATCTTGGTTACTTTTGTGATCAAAACGTAATATATTTTGTAAACAAACCTAAAAAGTGTCGGATAGAAAAAGTCTCTTGTTGACACAGACTTAAGAAAAAAAAATTGAAGCGGAAATTTCAAGCAATATAAATTACTATGCTTTAATCAAATATAATTAGATGAAAAACAATTCATGTGTTGATTTTGTCAGATAATTATTACATAAAACAAAACGGCAACAAGCGAACATTTACCAATAACAAATGTCAAATAATATGAAAACAAAACACGTTTTCCAAACGAAAATGTGAGAATCATTACAAAGTTATAACAATGTATGTAGTTATTTAGAATATTTGTTTATGAGAATATTATGGATCAATATATCAAATAAAAGATTATTTACTGTTATATTGATGCACAACCCGCAAGCCCGTTTGAATTTATTTGAGGTCCTCGAATGTTTCATTTTAAAATTAAAATATACATAGTAAAGAGAATATATGTAAAGACAAAGATCGCATTGAATTTTGAATTATAAGAACATACATACACCTACATATTTCACGATAAAAACAATTGTAGTAAATAATTACTACTAATTATTCTTTGGCACGGTTTAGAAATAGCACGGTTAAATGTAACATAACCTATCTTTCATTTATATGTTCACCCGTTTATTACACAGTTTTTTGTGCGGCTGTTTTACGTGGAACTATCACCCCTGTTGAAAGAGGATCGAGCGAAGTTTAAATTTCAGTCTTCTTGCGGCCCGAAACCACCATAGTTTGTTTTTATGCGGCTAGCTAGAAGAAAAAGATTGTGCATGCCTGATCTTAGGAGATTTATTTTAAAACTAAAAAAAAATAGTAAGCACTCGGTTTAAAATTGACTCAAAATAAAAACTTCTGTCAATAAATCTTTGTTTGCTTTGGATAGCACTATATACGGTCATGATACAGATACAGATGTGGCACCATTTCAATTAATTCCCGTTGGTAGGCAACGTAATCAACGGTTGCATATCGATGGTATACTAGCGCACACATGTGCCGTTTTAGGTATACATGAGGTAAGTACATTTTCAATATCTCTCAAGACTATACTCCAAGTTACACAAATGTTTGAAGTTATATTTCACTTTATATAAAATTAAAAATGATAACTATCTTATTCTACAGGTTTTTTAACAGCCCATGAGATTATTCTGAATGGAGCGAAATACGTGTCACATTTTTTTACACAATGTGAATTTAGTGTCACATATTCATATTTTCTACCTTAATTTGTTAATTCTTTTCATTACCAATTGTTTGTTACAACCTTATAATATTATTTTCTTTTGTATAAATAACGCTGTAATATTGTATTCTCTTTTCAGTTGATAATGCGCGTCATGTGCGAAACAGATCTTAATCATATTAAATAAAAGTGGAATTAGTACAAAGAGTACTTTATTTTTGGAATATAATGCCTTTCCATCAAGTATTGTTAGTAAATCTGTAAAACAAGCATCGATTCTTCTTTTGGTTGAAACATTTTCAATAAATTTCATTGTCATTATGTCAATTTTATGTCGGCAGCTGTGGTAAGGGTTTTTCCTTAACGATCAGATCAGAAAGTCAATATAAAATTTTGATTTTTCAATAAAATATTGAGATTTTGGACCATTTTAGAGGATACACACATCTAACATTTTTTTATGAATGCTTTCAGAATCATTGAATTTTCATGAAGTATTCATAGGAACGAAAACAATAACACTAATTAAATACACGCGGTTTCAAAAATAGGCGTTACATATTACGTCTTATTGAGCGACCTCATAGCCTATAAGTATCGATCGTATTTAAATATGCCAAGGGTCGAAATTAAATGTCAGCGCAATACGTGACTTACAAGTTATTTTAGTAGTCATTATTGGCTACGTTTAGTTCAAGGCTTTAAAGAAATCGTATTCGTGTAGTTCAAAATGAAAGCCGTGTTAGCCACAGTGAGATTGACGTGGCTTATATTATATATCGGTTACGTAAATCATCACACTGCGGTTGGTAGATGTATTTTTTAAAAATACTTCACCACTGCTGAATAAGATTTTTTTTCACCATGTTCACGTAATGGAGTTTATCTCAACATAAGCTTTTCTATCTTATCTTTCCCTTTTTGGAAGAGGTAGAAATTTAGAAAGATATGACTGGGACAAGATTATCGGTTGGCTAATCGCTCTCATTACAATATCAGTGTACTGTGTCCGTAATTGATAGTAGGCATCAGTACACTGCTAAGCATTTAATCGACTCCATGTTGCATTCAAAAGGGGAATTACGGAGACCTCATTCCTTATACGTTATTGCAAAATTTATTGAATGGAAAAATCTCATATTGTCTAGACTCTACATTTTTATTCCTAGTCTCTGTGAAATGGTTTGAAAAAACAACTGGTGTATAACTAGTCATTAATAACAGTCTGTTGTCCACAAGGAGAGATGTGGTAGCACGGTGAAATACTGACATTCATTTTACACATTGTTTTGTGAGCTTCAAGCAAATAAAATACGATAAACAGGATCTCTGCATCTGACAATCTACTATGAAGCGTAAATTCAATTTACTTTTTAAATTGTCGTCAGTACATTAAATGTAGTGGTCAAGTGACAATCAACTAGACTTACTAGACCTTTTTCAGAGATGTGGTTAGGACTGGCCGTTGGAGAATTAGTTAACGTCCCAATTTCGGCGGGTAGGCAGAATAGTGTCAAAATCATCACATACGTTCATTTCGTACGATGTTATCTACATATGGAAAGGAAACTATATAAATACGAAACATTCTGACTGGAATTCAAACGCAGTAAAACTAATCATTTATTTGTACCATTAAGAATGTGAATTTATATTTGCATCGAAATTTGTAAGCTCTGTTAACTAAATTGCCGGCGACCGCCAATACTGTTTAATATAATGCGAATAATTGTATCGATAATTTGCGTTTACATTATTTACTATACCAATGAATCCGCGTCGGACACACAAATAACATTGATACAAATTAGACGAAATTTGTATACATTAAACGAATGACTAAAATAATAATTTAAATCTGTAATATATACAGCGAATCAAGCGAAATTTTTATGTAAATACATTCTTAATATTTTGAATCATAAAATACTTAACATAGCTATAGTACATTGTAAAGAAAAAAGAGTTATTACAATAATTATGTTCATTTTCAATGGCTTCTTTGCTTGTGATTCTCACATGTTCCCATCGAGATACTCTCGAGAGTTTTTTTATCAATGTTATTGATACTTCTCAAATCGTACCAGTTTTCTGCAGTACCGCCGAATAATGGAGAAAGGTCATAATCGGTATTCCTGGAAGACATAATCTTGAAAGAAAAAGACAAAAAAAGCTTTTCTAAAAAAACACGCAGTGCTTAACATAACGCGAAGATCTGTCGCCATTAATCCTCTCTTATTTTCGAAATCCTGACAAAATCATGTCACTATATTTCTAGTATTTGTCGCAAACAGCTGTTTTCAGCAGTATACGGATGCCTCGAGTTTTTAGATTTTTTTACAAGATATATCAGAATTAAAGTAATTAATATATGATACTTGCATAGAAACATAGAAAATCTACACTATGTTAAGTGTAGATTTAGCAATCCAAGTTGGGATAGCGATCACTGTATAAACAGTCGTTACGAGTTTCTCCAATCATACGACAATGACAAGAGTTCGAGGTTTTTCAGTTGCATATCTATGCATATTTATTTTATAAAAATATGGAAACTTCCTGGTGTGTGACTTTTCGCAACTGCGTCACAATAATATTAATGTTTGAAGAATATTTGATAAACTTGTTGGTTTTGTTATTGTTAAGCAATATATTACGCAAGAAAATTTGAATTTTCAAACAAAAATATGGGGAGAGAAAGTTGGTGAAAGCAATTACAATTTCGCTCACTTTATTTAGAGGTACAGAGTAAACAATAAACAAGCAGGTAGCCATTTTAATGTCATAATTTAAAACGAATGGCATTATGAAAAAAGGTGGTATTAATGTGAACAAAACAAAATTTGTACGTCTCATTTACAGAGAGGAAGACATTAAAAAAGATTTATGCTAACTGAAAGGATTATTCGTGAAATATTTCTAATGTTACATTCGTGTTACAAAATATTCTCGGTCTCTTTTTAACTGGCGGCTTCAAAGAACAGATAAGGCAGATGGCAGAAAGGCGACACGAAAATGTAAAGGCATATTATTAAAAAAATGCGAAGGAAAAACGGCGGCGTTTTGCGACCCTGTCGGATGGGAAGAGAAACAACACAACACGTACGGTAATAGAAAGCAATTTATGACAAATATAAATGTTTAAGAATATGCGAATGTTTTCCGCAAAAGCATAATGGAATACGCAACAAATACGACAAGATACGACTGAGATGTAGTGCGAATACTTACCCGACCGCCATTTTTCGCGAAGTTTAGCTTTACATCGAATATGAAGCCAAAGCTTTTCCCGAAAGTTACATACAATTCAACATTCAAAGAAAAATAATTATTATTAAAAGAAAGTTGAATTCATTAGGAACATGTTATGTTATGCGGAGCACTTCATTGTCAACCGTAATATTATTTAATTTATTATCACAATTTAATAATCATTAATTTTAAGTCGGAATACATTTTGGGATGCATGAATTCACATTGTTTTAAAAAAATATATTAATTACTATAAAAATTAACATTGTCGCTTTGTTCAGGTGTTATGACGATTTTTTCTGTGATTCGTTTCTAATAAATAATTAAAAAAATCAATCATCACCAAAAATAAAAGTTTGCAAAATAAACCAAGCAATAAAAGCACGTTCGTATATCTGTCATCAATAAATTAGTAAATGATAAAACAGAGCTTTCAATTTCCGGCCAAAACAATGTCAATGTAATAATAATAATAATTTATTAATGGAACAAAACCGAGCAGGTTTACCTAAATTTCCGGCGCCGCAAGCTTTCCCGCCGAATCTCCGTACAACGTAACGGTTTTAAGAGGCTGTGGTTTTAAATGGCGGACCCGCTTGAAATTCACCAAGGGAATTTACGTATATTGTGGACACTTCCCAATCTGCCCGCTCGGAAAATAAATAAACGAACTTCCGAATCGAGTCAGTCATACACGAATGGATTCAGTAAAGCTTATGGAATTTCTATTTGTATTTTTTTATAAATATATTTGCAAATGTGTATTCGGTTTCAATAAATATATTTATAAATAAGCATAAGAATCATTACTGCAAATTCTTTTAAATATAAAATAGAGTAGAATAATTATTTTTGTATTTGGTGAGGTAAGCAGGTCCAGATATTTTGTAGGTACAATCAAAACAAGTGTTTTACTTATATTTACTTTGAAATATAAAACAAATCACGAATGGAGTATTTATTGATCATAGGAAAATGGTAATGGTAAACGAAAAGATGAAGAGATCATACTTCAAATGATTTGAATGGTAAAAGAGCCGTGAAACATTGTCGACTAACAGAAATCAATTCTCATTAGAAAAGCATTATATTGATAAAAATGAACACTAAGTATATTTTGTACTAATTCCCCAGTTTCGCGATAGGTTGGTTAAAAATTTCGCGCAAAAATATGTTTAAACTTTTTGTAAATACAGAAATTATTTTTAGTAGACAGCTGAATTTAATAAAATATATATTTAAAAAACAATAGTTTTTAATTGTTTCCTTTAAACTTTCGATATGCGATAAAATTATCCACTATTTAAATATAAAGTACATTCTATTAGTCAAAGTTACTTCATACCTAATATATGGGGGATTTTGTATTAGTTTAAGTGAGCCACTCAGTAACAGTAAGTGTAAAGATAGACAATGGAGACGATAAAATATTCAATTTTCGACAGCGAATTTAGCAGGCGTTTTTATAAAATAATTATTATAATACAAAATATCAGCAGTTTCAGACCGGATAGTAAGTGAATTAAAATTCTGGGAATAAAATATGGTATTATCTCTCATGATAGCTTAATACATCCTTACGGCAGGTCTCAACAGAAGACTTAGTTTGGGAATAAATAACACGTGGCTGGCATAGTATTTAATGTAATAAAATGTTGAGAGGAAGACTGATCGATTTTCTACGGCTTAGTAATTATTAATGCGTAAGGCAACCGTTTTTAAAAGATCAATAGTTACATTTGTGTATGGTTAGCAGTTTTAACTTCAATCGCTAGTCCGCTATCTATGGCGAGCAAGAGAGAATTTTTTTTCAGAAAATCAGAGTTGCCAATTTCGATCGACTGACGTGAACGTGGAACGGCAGCGAAGTAGTCTGTTTTGTGAAATTATATATTTATTATAATTATAAAAATAAATAAAAACACTCTTTTGTACTAATTCCACATTTAATTAGTACGATCTAAGGCGATTCCGCGCGTTAAGAGCATTTTCAACTGATAAAAATATATACATTGATACGGGGATACTTAAACTAAAAGATTAATAAATGTGTAAGAAACAATTATTAATTTTCCATTTTGCATTATTATAATATATTTATTAAAAAACGATTCATTTCATCGAATTATAAATTAAATACAATACGTACTCACATGTAACGTGCATAGTTTGATAAGTAACCGTTACAATACAATGCATCAATATGGTTATATCTAATATAGCGTATTGGATTTATAGCGAGTTAATATGCAGAAAAATCAATAAAAAAATAAGTTTGTAATAATGAAACGATAGAGGTACTTTTATACTGCCTTTCTGTACTAAAAAAAGCTGTCACAATGAGAAGAAGGAATAGAGGTGAATTTCAATTAAATGTACGCCGTTTTTTAGCAAGAATCGGAATGAAATTCAAATGTAGATTGGTTTACAAAACCAGAATATTTGCTTTCGTATGATATATATTGAACGCAATAGAGGAGTTTTTAGTGAGTTTTTACTTGAGTTTGATTTTGTAAAATTCAGGAAATATTTGTTGGTATACAGGACATCTAAGTTTTCGCAGTTTCACTACTATATATTTTTTTAATTTTAATAAGTTATTCAGATATAAAAAATACAAGTTTTACTACATTTATACAATGTTACAATCACTTTTTAAAAAACCTCGAATAAAATAGGACATTTTATTAAATATGTACCAAAATCAGATTTATTGTAGTAAATATATATGTAATACAATTTTATTTCACCTTAATTAAGTCTTATCGTATTAGAAGTTAGTTTTTCATTTCATGTGCGATTGTATAGAGACGGAAGAACAACTTTAAATTATCAGAAAAAATAGCTGAAGATCACCGTCAAATATCACATGGAAAGAAAGAAAACTTTTAGGGTGTTCACTGTCAATACTTGGTGGATAATTCTGGTTATGGGCGAAACCGGTCCTGATCTTATTAAATAAAAGTGGAGTTAGTGCAAATGAGTATTTTATTTTTTGACATAAAGTAAAGAAAACCAGGAAAGGCATTGATTGCCTGGCAGTGGATAGACAGCGCTTAATGAGAACACGTATTTATATATCCAAGATAATGCATGTCTGCTGCCGAATAAATCTATCCTAGATTCTGCCCCTATATCGCCACTTCGTAAAAATCGACGATTATCTAGCATAATACGAAAATCAGAAAAAAATGTGGATACTAAAATAAACTTTATTAACGAAACTTAAAAAAGTTATGGTAATGAGACGGATAAAAGCTCGGTGACGAGAAGTTTTTATAAATATAAGATATTTGCTCGAATAGATTCGTACACTAACGGTCATAGTGAGTATACAGTTTATTTTTCACTTTACCGTTACAGAGAGACATTTATTTTGCGAATGGAGAAATGCACTTTGAAATAATGGAATTTTAATTGCATTTTTATTTCAGAGGCAATAGAGATTGTCTATAGTACTTGTACATTAAAATAGTAACGCCTGTAATGAACCTTTTATGATGTAAAACAACAAAAAACAGTTTCATTAAATAATTAAAGAAAAAAATACATTTCATGATCAGTTTATCGTTTTTAGCATCAATAAAATAGTTTATTTTTCATATAAAAAAACTCCAGGCTTTAATATACATCATAGATTTAAGGAGCGTTATCTGTAAGTTATTAAATATGTAATGCTGACGAGTAAATTTTTCGTCAATCCATAAACACTATAAATGTTTTACATTCTAAGTCGGACATGACAATCGGTTTTTTAATATCCAAGCCATGATGTATAAATATACTATTTAGGAGTTCATTGTCTATACTTGGTGGAATAGCATTAAACTGATGAATAAAACATTATTTTGCACTAATTCCACTATTATTTAATGTTTAAGACTAGTTTTGCTTATGACAAACATTTTCAACAGAAAGTTTTTGTACATATTTCTATTTCAGCCTTTTTTATCAAATACTGGCGAAAGCCATACAGCAGGGATAGAGACTCTTTTCAAGTCGGAATGTGGCATTAATTTATTTCTAATATAATGTTATGTGACCGTAGTCAAGAAAGTAAGTTTAAAATGCTCGTCATGAGCGAACCTAGTCCTAATAATATTAAATAAAAGTGATATAAGTACAAAATAGTGTTTTATTTATTGAATAAATTAACTAGTTCAAAATAACAAGCAATACATTGAATTATGTTAAGGTACTTTTGACTTATATACTGTAGTAAAGGGGACAATAGTTTCAATGAGTTTAGAAAACACTAGTTTAAATGTTTAAATGCACCGAGAAGAGTGTAAAGTAGGTTTTGATACACATTCATCCAGCAATTCATTCATGATAGTAGAAAAGTGCTTATATATACAGATTATCTGCACAAACTCTGCAACATTACGGCAAACAAAATTAGTTTTCTTTACATTTTATTGTTTGATTTCTTGCGGTGCCAAGAAGAAAACTGTTTTACAGTCACCAGGGAAAAGTTTTCATCTAATAAACAACCGTCCATTTTTCGCTGCTGGTATCTCCAGGGCCCAGCTTAATGCAGGCCTACGAACTCTCGAGGATATATTCGGGGTATTTCGGAGTGTGATGCAATTTCCGGGACTATCATAAGGGTCGAGACAGCGGCCGAGTGAAGGCGAAAGACCGGTACCGAGATGTCTTTATTACCGATGGATCGTTCAGCCACCGTATACGACTGATGTAATGGCCGATGGGGTCAAATGACGCGAGAGAAATTGGAAAAGAACCAATAAGAAATGTCACGATGACGTCATTTGTCACGATGCGGATTGGGTTATCAATAACACGTATTAGCAGTTTGATAACGTGTTCTACTTCATGATATTTCAACAAAAGGTTCCGTTGAAAGGGATTTTTCTCTATTCTGAACTTTGAACAATCGAAAGGACGCAGTATTTTTTGCTTATTTATATGCCTCGAATGTTTTCATATATTTTTTTTGTCCGACATGAAGCCTTAGTTTACAATTTCATAGATCCGCGTGGTGATATTGTGAATAAGTTATGTGCTGAAAACGTAAAATTACGACGTAAGATTGGGTTTGTCTTCATTTTTTTTATACATTAGTCGTACATACAAAACAACATTTTGTACAATGTTTTTTTTGTATACTATATAAATCGTCATTCTAAAATGTGAACCTCGTCACTTTGTAACTGTGTTTTACAAAGATAAGGTAATTTATTGATTGAATTGGCATTAACTTGGTAGAACTTTATTGTAATAAAGTAAAAAAAAAAACAAAGTATTAAATTAGTTGTTAGTTAGTTCTATAAATATTAATTTTTAAATTAGATGATAGGTATTTCGGTGTATGCCTTCATCAGAACTATGTTTAAACCTATATATATATACTGGCTTAGAAGAGATGCACAATGCATCATGTATGTATTGTATATCCAGGATGTATTGTGTAGTTTTAACACCAATAAACATAAAAGCTCCAAAAATGTATATAATGATATAAATTATCTACGTGATTTGTCAAATACAAAACTCACTTTTCATTACAGATATTGATTTTGAGATAGAAGCGCTTTTTTTAGATGAAGCGATAGTAATTTTACTTATCCGGTTTGAATTTGATGTATATGGACTAAAAAGAGTAGTACTTTGAAATTTTGTGTAAATAACAACTCTACGGTATGTCCAGTCAACCTTTTTATTTAACTTTCAATACGTAGATGATAAATCAGAGATGCCCAACTGAAATCACGTGGTTGGAAATGTCTCTGATGGGCCACACATAAATATTTTAAACCTGAATAATAATATGATATTTTTAAGCAAACACGTCACAACAAAAATAATTTTATTATTTTTTAAAATACTTTTACCATTTATTTTTATTACATATATGATATTTTTGTAAATGTCGACTGGTAATTTGGACATCGTGCATTACAGAAGAAAAGTCAACCTGTTTCGACAAGAGAAAAAATATTTGCAGCGGAGTGGTGCCAAATGCAGCTATAACGCACATTGCTAATTGCCTTAATTTAGGAAATTTATCTTCAAGGATATATTTTTGATACAATTCTTGTATTATATTTTCTTCGAACATAGCTTTCATTGCAATGTTTGATTGCAAATATAAGTATAGACCTTTACATCAAATGGGGTTAAAAAAAAATTATAAACATTTCCTCATACTTTGGATAAATGAAAATCTATCGTCTAATGCTTTGAGTAATCTTGTAACTTCATTAGCATATTTTGAATAGCTTTTTTGTCACTAGTAAATAATTTTAATAATTAACAATTTATTGTATTCTATATATATCAGTTTTTCACCAAGCTTAAATTTTTTTAGAAAGGCTTTTACATTCTGATATATCATTGTCATTTTCAGAAATTTTAAAATCTTCAAAGGGCCATTCGAAACCTGAATTAGGGCCAAGGTTTGGGCATACATGTGCTAAATAAATATTTGGGTAAATAATGATAAGTTAAGGATTTTTTTCTAAATTTACAAAATTCTAAGGAAGTTGATAAACGAGGTTAAAAAAGAAATGTTTTCATTATAAAATTATTGTATGATTCCTTTTTTACTTGACGTCTGAAAATTTTGGCGACAGAGGTTTTTAAAGTAGTCCACGATTCAGCAGTATTCGAGAGAGTAAAACGGGTTGTGTTTTTTAGATATTCAAGTGTAAAAAATAATCGGCTTCCCTCAAAGGTCAATAAATAAAGGTCTAGAGTCCGCCCAACCATTTAACAATGCGAGATTAATGGTGGTGTGAAAAATACAATGGCTACTCTCAAAAAATCCAGCGACCTTATTATGACCCTGTGGGGAAGTAATTAATTACGCCGGTATCTGGGACACAACGTAACACGCTTCATTTGAGACCCCAGATTTGATAAGAGGGTTGGTTTGCCACGGAAAAAATAGTGCAATCTGAAATCAAAATAAAATGGACTAATCAAATAATCATTTTAATCAATATACATACATATTAATATATAATTCGTATTTGTTGTTATTTTTTAATTCGCAAGTGGAGTTATTGTGGTTTATACATGACTTGTGAATAATATGTAAAATTGAATTTATAATATTTAGCAACTGGATAATAATTGATATTAATATAAGAAGTGATGATACAAAGTATAAATAAAAAGTGGTTGAAAAAAATAAGCGTAGCCAATAAATCCACGACTGCTGATTATGATAATATCATTTTAACAGGTATTATGTTCTATTTAAGTTCAATGTAATCAATAACATATATTGTATGGTGTTTGATAAAGAATTTTCAGGACCACAGTGTTATTATTCACCTTATTTAATTAAAGAGTACGCTAAGAAAATATTTCTGCGATATACTATAATATAACAAGTTTATGTATGTTTGTAACATGTGAATTTAAGAAATATACATTTTAGTCGAAACGTATTTTTTTAAAAATTATAATATAAAATTTAATTTGATTACTTTGTAATTTAATTTATTGTTTTAAAAAAATGTGACTCGTGTCTCGGTTAGAGAAGCATCTTCATACTAACTATCACAAGGTTATTTATTGATTAAGTAAACATTGAATAAAATTCTTAATTTATAAACTACAATATTGAGGTAAGGGATTTTCCTTTAAACTGGAAGTAAGAAGGCGGATAGATACATACAATAATCCCACAAAGTAATTAAAATTTATTTTATAGTTAAATAAATTTCTACAAAGTCACCGCTAAATTCATAGAAAATAATAATGAGGAATATTTAGTATTCGGAAAGTTTTAACATCCATACTTTATAGTTATAAGATCAGATTCTCAGAGCATGGTGAGAAAAATGTATTATTTGTATCAAAATTAGCCTTCGATCATACTACAATATTTTTGAAACAAGTGCTTGTGTTTTACTTTTAAACATGGTTATAATCACTTGAAAGAAGAAAATTTCGTGAACTACGGCGATCACTTGCGGTTTCTTATTTTAATTATAAAATTTATCTCAAATTGATAAATAAACTTTTATTCATAAACTCTCACACAGAAGTGGTATTTAGAAAGTAATCAATTTTAATTAAATTTGATTCGCATGAAATTAAAATAAAAAATATTTTGTAAAATTTGTCTGTATTGTGTAAGTTATTTTTTAATTAAAGAAGCTATATAGTCACGGTGTCGGGTAACATTTTTAAATTTTGCAATGTTACGAGCCTTGCCGACCACAAATTTATTTCAAATAAGATCAGCACAAAGCCGCTTCCATGTAATATTAATTATTTTCAAAATATGCTCCGAGGATTAAAGTGTTAAGCGGGAAAAGGGGGGTAGAGGGGAAAGCGAGCGCCTCCAATTGTCTGCAGGGAAAATATTGCACGGGAAAAATAACCGGAACAATGGCCCGCAATTCCGGAGGAAAGGCGACCGGAAAAAATGGCTGCGACATATTAAGGTATTTCCGATTTCTCGGAATAGGCAGCATGAAAAGAATTCAAATTACGCCTCTTGAAACTGTTCGTAAAGTATGGTGATGTTTCCTGGATAAAGATTTTGCGGTCGGTATATGAAACGTTTTTTTTTCGTAAAAAAAGGTTTTTGTATTGAATGATACAAACTCGAAAAAATGCAAGCATGTCATATTATAGTGAGCGTATACACAGTCATTATTCGTATGAAAACAAAATGGATAAACATTACAGTTTATTTGGTTTAGATAAAGTGTAGCAATTGATGTGTTAATAAGAGATTAAGTTATATTTAAATCTACGGGGGACTTAATTTACTTTTCTTTCGATTTCGATTAATAATAAATATTATCGTCCTATCATCGGAAATAAAAAATACTTTCTAAACGGAACTGGTTTCGATATTTATAAATTCACTAATTGTCCGGTTTCGTTCCTTTTGGAAGCTGATGTGACTCGAAATGGGAAACTATTTTGTATTAAGAAAACATTGAGCTGTCAATCCGCCAAAAATTTGTGAATTGAGATTTCAACAGATTAAATAAAGTCATAATTGATAGCGCAATTGTTAACTAGAAAATAATTTTCTGCAATAATTGCAAGGAATAAAAAGATTTACCGTACCTAATTGAAGTAATTAATTTGTAATTAGTACTATCATTATTTGTATCTAAAACCCTTCCTGCGTCCAGTAGAAAATGACAAAAACTGCATTCTATTTTGTAATTGATAATTTAAGAATAATAATCAATTTTTTGTTTATTATTATTTGCAAGTCTTGCGATGTCCTGTCTGAAGATGCTTCTTAAATAGGAGAATCACCAAAAGAAAAAGGAGGCGTGACATAAAATGTTTCATTTAAACATATACCACAAACTATTCATTCGTATTTGAAAATATGTATGCACACGTTTACACAATAATCATTATTAAAAGGTGTTGGATGGAAAATATTGGCAAACAATAAATGCACATTTAAATAATGCCTAGCGATTAAATAAAGGCTCAACCGTGGAAATTAACTTACGCACCTACGATGGTCTTTCATGAAAATTTATATCCATTATAATATCATTTAAACAATTACGAGAACGAAAATGAGCTAAAATTAAATATTGTTCCTAAATTGAAAAAGCTTTATTTTGAGGGAATAATGGTAGACATTTCTAAAATAGAATTTAATTTAAATAAAAGAATATCGTTTTCAAAAAACGATAATTATATTGTAAATATTTCGGTCGTGAAAATAAAAAAAAATATATGTACAGCATAATATGTATCGTCTTATCTCTTATAAGCTAGTATAATAATTATTCTTTTTAAGTGAACTAAAATCTGTTAAAGAATAGAGGTTTATTGTTATACTTCTTTGAGAATTACTATATGTATGTGCATTGTTAATATTCTACAATAATATAAGAAGATAAATATACCAAGTAATACCAAGAAAATAATTTAGTAAATATTCTAACGGTTACCAATGTCGCCGTGTTATACAGGAGTTTTTATCTATGGTATTTTTTTTTACATTCAATTATGTGTTATTGTAATATGTAGCCCATTTCAGCTAATGAAATAATTGTATTGGCATATGTTTATGGATAGTATTTTCTTATAGAATTTTTTATTAACTGTCATCTAGAGTCAAATCACGTTTAACTCTAAGTAAATCAATATTTTCCATGACATTTCTAAAAAAAACACCATTTACGCGATTTGTTTTATTTAAATAATGGGAAGTGTCTTCTTTTCTTTTCAGCACATTTATTGATAGCAAAAAAGGACGTACCAACCTAACTCAGCGAGTCGATAGAAAAGGTCC
Source organism: Himalopsyche anomala (assembly GCA_031772345.1). Lineage (NCBI taxonomy): Eukaryota > Metazoa > Arthropoda > Insecta > Trichoptera > Rhyacophilidae > Himalopsyche > Himalopsyche anomala. The sequence goes on along the minus strand of CM062821.1, from coordinate 17,641,794 downwards.
GATTGAACTTGTCAATCTGAATGCTGATAAATAGCGCATGCAAAGTTTTTCCTTTGAGCGTTTTCACTTGAACGTCAAAAATACATACGAGGCGAAAACAAATCAATACCGTTTATCGATCATTGAAATAAAATGTTGGTTTTAAGAAATGTCTTTTCAAAAATAATTGACAGTGAAGCATTAATGCATTTTTATGCGAGATCGTCTATGTGAAGTGTACAACATAATATGTAGATTTGATAGCATATCAAAGATCTCTGGTGGTCAGAATATCAATGAAGTTTGGTGGGATAGAATATATTCATATACAAAACATGTTTTTATTTGATTCATATTAAAAAATATATGACATTATTGTTTCAACTCGTTTTCAGATGAAAGTATTAAGTGATTTTTTCTTAGAACAATATTTGACATTGCAGCTAATGCTAACGCCAATAAATATTTACAAGTTTGTAAGAAATCGAAATCAATTCGAGGATAATTGACCCCCACGTCTTAGTTCTCGAATTAAAATTTAAAACATGTTAATTTGACATTGACCTAATCGGGGATCGAAACCAGACTAATAAAAGACATTACCAAAAGCATTATACATTCAATGTTATGTATGCATGCACAGCAGTTTTTCGTCATTTGCTTAAAACTTGAAAAAGTTTCAAGAGTGCTTTTTCCAACTCGATGATTCAATTCCGCAATCATACTTATAAATAATACCACTTCAACTGAAGCGTCATCCAATTAGATATTGTGAGGAAAAAGACTAGTTGTTTCAGTGGACCGTGGGCAAAATTTAGTACCACCAAAATTTTTGTCCCATAGAACATCCTGAAACGTGTGCAATACAAATCAACATTAGTATGGTGCGATCGCAGCTTTCAAAGGTTTCATGCACGTAGGTTTGGGTGGTGTTAGTAGCGCATTATTATGTATGCGGGCGTGGCTGGTGGCGGGTGAACGGTCTGTTTTTTGCCGCCAAAAGCTTCGGAGATTTAATCTATATTCTAATCGGGGAGCTTTAATTTAATTTGGTCTCGTTTTTGCAACTCCGAGTGCAAGTGACAAACGTACGTCTATAATGGTTAGCGTTTGATTGGCTTCAAAACGGATCGATTAGCCTACCATAAATAGTCAATATCCGTAATAAATGAATGTTGTGGGGACATATTTATAATATTATAGTTTTTTTCGTCGCAAAGCCACATTAATAGTGGACAATGCTCGCCATGAGCAAAACCGGTCCTGACCTTTATTCATAACGAGGAAATAAAGTACACAGGAATATTGCGTTTTTTCTATTAATAGTATTAAACATAAAATAAGGTTGATAAAAAACTAATAATTTTAAATTATTTAAGGTTATACAGTATGACATATAACGCACTTATTTTTAAAAAATACGTATTTACAAAATAAATAGATTTTTTAAATAAAAAAGGTTTTTAATGATCGTCAATCAATAAAGAGAAAATTGAAGAAAATACTGCCACTAAAAGCTTTTTCAAATAAGAAAAAACAAAATATTTTTCCAAAAAATACACCACGTACACTTAGTTAGTTAGTTGTCTTGGTAATATTAATAAGGGAAAATATATAAAGGGATTCGAGAGTACGAGATCTATTGTTTCTAATATCTTTCGGCTTGTAAAATAAGGTGCCTTAGGACAATATCCTGAAAAGAAAAAGCATATACGATGAAATGTAAAAGAAAATAATAAGACAACGAGCCGTTTTCTAAGGATGAAGACTGGATAAACATTGGCATGCGAACATAAATATAGCTACCGAGTACAGAAATGAATACATTTTAATTTCGGTTAAATCAGTTTATGTTGAAATATTTACGTATTGAATGCATAAAATCACAAAATAAAATTTTATATTTTTTTAATATTTCTTATGCACAGAAAAATGTATGATTTCTGTATTTAAATAGCGAAATGCCAAAAATAAAATAACGTTTAATAGATACGGAGTTCAATTTTTCCGAAATTTTTATTTGGAAATGAAATGATTATGAGATACTAAAAAAAGGCGTCTCTCACTATTTTAGGATTTTCTGTATATGTAATTTAATACGTGGTGTTATTTAAAAAACAATCCCGCAATACAGACAATAGTCAATTTGAAATTTAATATTCCATGAGTTATACGTGTGCGATATTCTTTAGATATCTATAATATAATATATAACGAATGGTGTATATTAGCTAACTAAAAATAGATAAGAAGGAAACTGATTCACCACCCGACGGAATTGTTTTCGAGTTTTATTGATTGTATAGCTAACCTTATTTTAGACTGTATTAATCAAGTTGAGTTATAAAATAAATGTTTTAGATACTTATGCGAAGTAAAATCAATACGTTTTTTTTTTCATTTTACTAGACATACCTGTTAGTTGTTACCCATAGTGAATATATTGACAACAATACAACCTAAATCATTTTTTAAAGAAATGTAACAAAAAATATAATAAAATGGGCTGAGTTAAGCAAAAAGGAACCAACTGACGTTTTGAGGATTTTTGAGTTATGAATAATAGTACAAAATATTTCAAATTTCAAAAAATATTTGAAATTTTACTCGTTTCTATTTTATTTAATTAGCAAATTTTCTAAGTCATATTTTTATGCAAAAGGAACCAAATACAAAGTATTCATGAAACATAATTATCGAATGATCAAAAAAAGGATAACATTCTTACATACGTATATTTACATAAAGTATCTAAAAACGTGTCTAGCTGTCAGAGCTATCTACTAGTTCAATACACTCAACTTTGAAGCTCGACATCTCCATTCTGCAAATTTGCAGTTGGTTCCCTTTTGTTTAACTCAACCCAAATATGAAATAATTTTAAAGAAATCAGAATAGAAAGTCATCTAGATTTTTTTGAATGAGAGCAATTTAGTATATAATCGATTTACTATACTATTTACGCTGAGATGCAGAGAAAACGAAAATAGTAATGAGATATAAAATTTATCTAAACATGATTTATTAGGCTCCGCGTTTACGATCACTAAAAAGGTAATGAAAGTAAAAAGCTGGGAATCTTTCATACTAAGGCGGTCCTAAGTTGCCACACACTAAAATCGTACTAATAAATTTGCCACGCCTAGTACAGGATAAAATAAAAGAAAAGGAGATACTAACTACTAATTATTATTGTGGTAGGCCTCGTGCAAAATTCTCATTTAGATAACCCACTGGGATACATAAAATGTTATGTATTTCTTTGATAGTTTCTAAGATACTGTGTATGCTGCAATATTAATAAATGTAATGTAATTTTTATGTGCTGCGGAATATATGTGTCTATTTTCCACCATTAAGAAAATAAATGTATAGCATAGTTCCCAATAAGCATTAAGCCCGCAAAAACAAAATTTTCTTTTAATAAAAGAAAAATACAAAATGAATATTGACAGCTTTGTAATTGCATTTATGTCAGTGTGATACTCGTTTTTTTATCGGAAAGTATTAAATTTTTTATGGTATCATGAATTTCTATACTATACATTTAATATCGATTCTAAATTGATTCTTAGCCCGTAATATAAATAATAGAAAATATAAATGTACACTAAATATAAACTCCTGAGTAAAAGCGGCATTTATACATAACTGTGTCAAAATTGCTAACCGAGTACATCGGCCGAACAGCAGTTTTTATTACAACTGATGAGCATAATTTGAATATAATATATATGAATAGTGAAAAAACTTTGGTTTGGGTTGGGTTATAAAAACCGGTAATACTTTTGAAATATAATATTCAAGAGGAACGGACTTGACTTTCCCTGATATATATTTTTTAATCCGTGTCCGCTCCTAGTATATGTAGCATATGGCTTTTTAATGGAGGTACCTAAACATAACTTTTTTCTACGAGAACTATTTTTTACTCAGCCGCTCAACCTTTCTTTTTTTCAAAAAAGTGGTAGGGATAGAACGATAAGGCTAGGACAGGTCTAGTGGTTAACTAATCGCTTTCACTACGCCCAGTTATTGAAGGATCGGAAGAGTGGTAGGAATTTTTGGTCATCACAAACATTCGAATAGAAATCGATCGAAAAAACGCTTTTCGTACTTGGACTCGAACCCATAAAACCCGGCACGGAAACCAACAACATTAGCCGCTGCACCATATTTACATATACCCGACATGTTATACTCTATATTCCTTACATAGAGTATCCTATTCAGGTTAACAAAAGTTATCTAAAGATAAATTTCAACATTTATCTATTAACATTTTAACGGTTCTAAGGATGTTGTAGTTTAAAAAAATAATACAATGTTTCACGACGAATCAATGACCCGCTCAGGAGAAATTAATTGTCAAAGAATTTTCTTAGTCAGCTAAAAAGATTTGATCTTTACTGCAGAAATAATTGGAAGAGCTTTCAAACTTTTTAATTAAAATTAAAAAGGACAGTGTCCAATTATTTTTAAGCCAACTAAATAAAGCTTTACAAAAAATCACAAAAAAATATTATACGTAATGACTGTTATTATTTATATTACTATCATAAAAGAATATTAAATATATTTTAAACTATTTAAATCCCGTGACAAGGATAATAAACGCAATCGAACGATTATAATTGAAGAGATTAATAATTTAAATTTGACTATTAATTTATTTTATGTGGTTTGTGAATACTTTTAACGGCTGAATAGGTTTTTAAATTCGTGTAAAGCAAATAAAATCCTGTTTAATAATCCTTGGTGGAAATTAATAATTAGATTAAATGGTTGTGTAGCTTATTATTTAAACTAAATAACTATTCGATATTTTTAACAAAGTAACAAATAGGATTTATATACAATCGTGGAACTAGTAAACAAGCTGTATATAATACAACAAACCTTCATTTTGCATTTGTTTCCTCTATGACTAGCAAACCGAAACCGATTCTGTTGTTTTTTTTTAGAATTTCGTATTTAATTAATATTGAAATATAAGCAATTAACTAGTATGTGGGTAATGTAATCGATTTAACTATCATTAACCCCATTTAAATATTTGATACCTATTTCAGTATCTTACCATCGTCACAAATTTAACGATTTTAGTACACCTATGTATATATTATATGTATGTTTTGTATTTACGTAATATTATCGTTCTTACTCGAAGTTTAATTTTTTTTAAAGTTAAGTCACATTATATAGATTCTATTATTTTTAAGTTAGTATTAGGGTATCCAATCCCGGAGCCTTTTTCCAATCCCGGGATTTCGGGATTGATAAATTTTCAATCCCGGGAACCCCGGGATCCCGGGATTGAGATAAATTTACCGAGGAATTTGAAATCTCTGATTTGGTATACTTTTTCCCCGTATTCTCACGAAACCTCGTTTTTTTTTTTTTTAGCTCACCGAGGAATTTGAAATCCTCAATTTGGTATACTTTTCCCCCGAATTCTCACGAAACCTCGTTTTTTTTTTTTTTAGCTCACCGAGGAATTTGAAATCCTCAATTTGGTTTACTTTTTCCCCGAATTCTAACAAAACATCGTTCTTTTTTTTTTTTTTTTTTAGCTCACCGAGGAATTTGAAATCCTCAATTTGGTATACTTTTTCCCCGAATTCTCAAGAAACCTCGTTTTTTTTTTTTTTTTTAGCTCACCGGGGAAATTGGAATCGACAATTTGCCAATTTCATCTCACTTTTCGAGATTTACTCCAAATTTCTCAATCCCGATATCCCGGGATCGCGACCATGTCAATCCCGGGATTTCGGGATCAGAAAATTGAACGGGATCCCGGGATTACGGGATCCCGGATCCCGGGATTGGATGCTCTAGTTAGTATGAGTAACGTATAATAGATAAACAAAAATCAGACCAACAATAGTTCGGACGCTGGCGTGATTCTGAAATAACTATCGATTATATATATATATATATATTTGAATATATACTTTGGCTCTATTTAAAATTTTAAAATAGAGTAAAGTGCAGTGAATTTGATTTTGTTTATTGTTTTATTGATTTTGTTCATTATAGTCGATGGCTAGTCTGACACTGACGATGTATATTATTTTATAGATGCAAATCGTTTTTGATTCAAAATATTAAATACATATAATATCAATATATACTGTTTTTATTTCTGAATTCATTAAAGCTATAAATTAGTAAAAACACAATATTCCTTTGTACTTCATTCCACTTTATTTAATATGTCAGGACCGGTTTCGCTCATTACGAGCATCGTCAACTGATAAGAAATATAATTTAACAGTGCTATTTATACAAAAATGAACAGTTATAAACAACAATTTTAAAGTTTTACATCTAAATAACAAGTCTGTTAAACTAGACAAACAGGAAATCCTAGAAATCAATAGATTCAAATTTTTACCTGATTCAGATCTTTTGAACGATCAATTAATATTTGCTAGTTCCCCGTTACTTTATCCATTGCATTAGCCCTTGTTAACTATTCTTTTATATAATTTAAAATATATATAGGTATGTATATATATATATTTCTTTGTTAGAATTGATATGGTCTTTGAAAAATTCTTTTTCAGAATCTTCCTGGCTGTCGTTTTGTTTAAGTATGTACACTTACCAACTACTTGGAAGCGGGGAAAAATAAGAAACTTATCATTAAGCCTATTCACTATATTATTGTCATTATTAATGTCATTATTTTCATTGTATCACTTTGTCAAAGAATTCCCAAATTTTAATTATGTTTGTAATTACTTTTAATTCCCATTCTAAATTTATTAATCTGAGATGACTTTTTAATTATATGTTAGATGTGTTAAACATTTTAATTTTGTGCTATTTTAGAATCACTTTTAATGTAATTGGTATTTTCTTTTCAATGCCAATTGTTGTTTATAACTGTTAATTTTTGTATAAATAGCACTGTTAAATTATATTTCTTATCAGTTGACGATGCTCGTAATGAGCGAAACCGGTCCTGACATATTAAATAAAGTGGAATGAAGTACAAAGGAATATTGTGTTTTTACTAATATAATCCCTTTCCACCAAGTATTGACAGTGAACACCCTAAAAGTGATAAAGCTATGAATGCTTTATTAAATGAAGAATTATAAAATTCTTTAAAAAATATATCAATCTGTAAAAGTGTATAAATAATATTAAATAGATTAAATATATTGCGAATAAAAAAAGGATAGCTAGTTACTTTTGACAACCTAAGATTTGCTCTTCAGCGACTACGGAAAAATGTATCATACTAGACATGGAAATCATATTGCCTTTGTGAATAATATTCATTCATATTTATGGTCGAGTCTCTGCGGCACAAAGGGTTTCATTATTAAGTGACAACAGGCAGCCAAAGGCAGAGCATTTGCCAGTAGCGTCTTGTGAGAACGGAAGTCCCGAGGTGGGAAATGGTAATGAGTAAAAAAGCCAACGGAATAATTGAAAATTAGTAAAGGACATCAAAGAGGCTTCCCCGTCGTTTTTGGGGGATGAACAGTAAACATGGCCAGCGACAGGGAGAGCCGCGTTGGTACCCGAAATGTATTCTCTGTTCCCGGGACTGTCTTTTATCGAGATGATTTTCCGTCGTTGTTTTGGAAACAAAATAGAATTCGTCTTATGCCGGTCTCATAGCTGAAATTTTTATATCTTATCTATTATTTAGTTGCGTGTTTAAAGGTTCTAATCTAGATAAATTGACATGTCAATTGATATACGATATATTGGAAAATCTTTATATGTCAGATATGTTTTAATGCATTCCTTATTAATTATTAAACATATATGAAAAAAGATATTACGTCGCTCAGTACTAATCCTATGCCAGTCTATCTATCCTAACAATGTGAAAAACGACATGTTTAGTAAATGTATTTAAATCTAGTTCCTGGTAAATAGGTTCTGTTCAACCGTATGTGACATTTCGAAATCTTTCTACAGGAAAACAATCTCTTTATTCGAGAAGTCGCATACTCCTTCCTTTCATATAATTTTGTAACCGTATATAGAACTAAGTCAAGTGTAAAATATATTGTTAAGGCTTGGTAATACACATGGAATACCGGTTTGAAATCAAAACGTAATTTCCATCCTTTCAACATTCAGTAGGTCTGGATACTAGGCGCCGATAATTTTTTTAAGCTCGGAAAACGACCCCCGACGAAAATGGGAGCGTTAATGCTTACTTTTTAAAGATTTCTTAAAATTTTAAATGGCATAAATACTTTAATAAGAAAAACTTGGCTTCATAAATACGTGAAGACTTAAATGTAAAAAAGGACGACTGAATCTCTTCAAGAGTGAATTAAGGAAAAAAATATGATTACAAAAGCTTTTACATGAAGTATTAAACAATAAGTGACAATTTTGACTGAGCTTGCATATTGTATTTTGTGAAAATTAAAATCTTTCATTCAGAAAATTATGGCGTATATTTGATGAATGAAATATTTCAAAATAGGCAGAGCAGAAATATAGCCGATTCAAATAACGCAGCTGATTATAAGAAATTAAGATATAAAAAGAAAAAAATGAATACGTTGGCATTCCTTGTAAAAAAAATAATTGATAAATTAATATACGTATGCAGTTGGAAAATCATTCAAATTCGTTGGGAAAACCAAATTCAGTTTTTAGTATTTTTTCGGTGATAGTTATTTTACAAAACCGTAATTGGTCTACAGTGAATTTTCCTGTATCAGTTGAATGTTGTTAAGTCGTACATCAGAGATAATATTTTTGGTAAAGTCACAACATTCCCAAATCAGCAATTTTCCATGAGGTGGGGTGACTCATTTGTAAAGAAACATTTTGACGCATAGGCCAGTGAGCTAAATTCACCTTTTAAAAGATCCTCACATGAATTCAAAGCATGGGTTTAATCTCCCAAAAAGCAGCATTTTCTTTCCATTAGTCGACGCTTAATCTTTTGCCATTTAGGTGAAGTGTTTGTTTGTGCATATTTTTCTCTTTAACATTCATAGACCATGGGTGGGGCTTTATACGGCATAGTTAAGAATACAGTTCTCAAAAATATTACCTGGTAAAATAAAAGTGAATTTAAAAGATTGCTATTTCCATAATACTTTTAAGCTTTTCACTCTCAATTCTTTGTGAAAAGGCATTACATTATATGAAAACATAAAACACATTTTATACAAATTTCATATTACTTATTTTAGATCAGAATTGGTCCTGATTTAAAATTAATTGAGATCTCAATTCGTCGTATTTTTTTAATATTTTTTGAAATGTTTTATGTAATACCGGTATTGAAATTGGTAATACCGAAAACTTGTATTGATATATTCGTCCGGTGATTCAATCCCTAGTTATAACGAAAACTAATTATTAAAAGTAGTGTAAGAATTGAAGTGTCACTCTTTACCATCATTCAAACATACTTTCTTTCTACTTTTGATGGATTCGGCGGTAACTTTGTGGAGGTTAATTTTAATATAAAATAACTTAGATTATTCCATGTATTGTGTTATAAAATGTGACACGTGTTTCGCCTCTTTCAGATGCATCCTCAAATAACTACTTTTGCAAATGCTTGCTTACGTACGAATGATTTTAATTTTACTATTCTGATATATTGTAATAAAAATGGGAGGCAAGGAAGGGATGATAGAAAAACAAACAAACGATAATGGTAATGCAAATGAAATTTACATTAAGAAATGATTAACTAATGAGTTGCATCAATTAGGACGGGTTAAACCGTTAGAAAATATATTTAACAGTGGGGAACCACCTGTTTTATTCAAGATATTATTAATTAATATTTCTTTATTGTTAATACTTTTATTTATTTCTAAAAATTCTAAGCTTATCATTCTTAAGCCTTTTTTATTTATTTAATATACTTTCTTTCATTGAAGATTGGAATATTATATTAGGATTTTTCGAGACATTATGTTTGAGAATGAATGGTACTTCAATACGCCAAACACATTTAGTTACACCACAAATACATACATAAATAAATTATAATGTTTGTATTGAATAAGAAATTCTGTTTTTGGAAAGCGATTTCTAATTCATGAAATTACAAACTGTAATTTTATCTTTGTTAAATTAAATAATTTTCCGGAACGTAAGTGTTAACCACGATGTATATTTAAATGAATTTGAAAAATAAAAATAATAAAGCTAAATCTTCAACACGTTGACTGTTGTGAAGGGTGAATCTTTTTTTAACGCGTTTGCATAGTGAACCCTGGTTATGCATAGCCTTATACATAAAGGCGAAACTTTAAGTGTTTTGTCAGTGAGACTGCGAGGCAAAAGGTTACTTAAAATATATTTAATATATTTACACGCGAACGCATAATTTATCATACTATATTTAATACATATTTAACAGGCATGTGCAGGAAACCAACATATTGGTAAACCGGTTTTATACCCTCATAAAACCATAAAAATGAAGTATTAACAGAAATAAATGTCAATTTAAAACTGATAACTTTGTTATAACGATTGTTATGTAACTAAAGATGATACATGCTTCACTACTTTGTGAAGCATTCACAAAACAAAAACATAATACAAGTTATTAATTCACATATCAGCTCGCATTATTGACAGGTTCGGAAACTCTTCTCACTAAAGGAAAAATACAGTAAGATTCATTCTAATGATACTTCTTGAAGAAGTGAAGCAAGACCATTGCGTGTGAAAATAAGACACAATTTGGATTATGTTTCGCTGTATTTTAACAATGGAAGAAATGTGCAGGCACTCACTTTCCTGTTTTTTTATTTTTTAGGATAGGTATAAACATTAATTATTGCATACCATTGTTTTTTAAGTACTATCTTATAAAAGATTTTGAAAGCTAATGAATGGTTTAAATGAAAAACAAAACAATCAAAAAACAACAAACGAACAATGATTTCAGACGTTCAGAAAGAATATTATGAGAAATTTTCCGTAATGTGATTTTTAATTTGGGTAGTTTATTCCTGTCCAGTTCTTAACTGATCGTCGATAGTAACTCAAAGGCAGGCGAATAAACTTGTTGTCACAATATTTCCAATTTATAAACAAATTTGTTTGATACAAGAGGTATAAGCCATTTTTTACATGTCTGAGTATATCCGTTTCGTTGTCGTTGGTTATAAAACATGTGGATAAAAAAATTCAAAGAAAGAAAGATTTAAATATGATATCAAGGCACTTATCTCAGTCTTTTCTATAGGATACTACTACGATTTAACAAGACTTTTAGAAGCGACAAAGTAAACAATTATATACTATTCCAATATATTTTGACACACCGATCAAACAATTCGTATATGCTTAACGTTTGATTGATATTTATCTGTGAAACAACAATAAATTTCTTTGTGTAAGTTTTCAAAGAAAAGATTTATGACATTTTTATAAACGTGTCATAATTTACGAAAAAAAAATATGCCAGATAAAGAGATATAAACTTTCACCCCAAAAAGATTTGCGTCTACACTCGTAAGTCTAGTTCAACCTGGGTTTTATGAAGTTGAAAAAAATAAGTGAAAGTTTAATAGGTGAATCGAAATTAGTATTCGATTGACATGGAAAAATGTTGAAAAGAAACAGTATCTAATAAACTTACATTTATTTGATAAAAGATTAAGTTCTGGAAGAATCATTTGGTGAGTAATTTGTGGTTACATACCTGAAACAGAAAAGGTTTAAAATTGTTTAAAAATATGTTTTAGTCATTAATATTATACAAAGGGTTGTCTTTATCTGGTCAAGATTTAAATTAACTTAAAGTCTATACATATAAGGTATTCAGTATTTTTATATATGATATAAATATGAAAGTGGCGTAAGTCAAGAAATTGAAAAAAATGAGTTATTCATTTATTTCGGTTCACATTGTTGTAAAATAATATAACCTATGTCAAACGTAAAAAAATATGCTGAAACTATAGCATTAATGCAGAGTGTCACTTTCAACGGTACGACACTTTTGTTCATTTTGACAACAGAGTAAGTCAGTTTTAGATGTGCCACGCGTCTTGTTACATCATTATTTTTTACTCTGTGTTATTTGCACCCCTGAATTTGATTTCATCATCAGATCGTGGCTCAGGTAACTGTTATACATATGTATATTTGATATAATAATAACAAAAATTATCATTATATTAACTAAATTGATTTTTATGTGGTTTGTAGATATACTACCACGATATCTGAATAATACTTCCTACCTTACATTCCACCAATTTACCAGGAATATTTTAAATCTCTTAAAATCGAAAATAAAGATGAATTAAAATCAATAACTTGTAAATATTTATTATTAAAATTTTTAATAAATATAGATAGCTTAATAAAAACTTTTTATAGTATAAAACAAAACTTTCAAACATTCAAAACGTATGAAAAACGACTTTCATAATAATAAACATAATGCATTATGTTAATTTTAATAACAGCGTCATTTGAACCTAAAAAAATATTATTTCCTTATAAGTACTTAAGCCACATGAAAAAATTATATGTCGAAATAAACTGTAAGCCTAGTAGACTATAGAAGTTTTGAAACCCTGCATTGTTTAGTGTAAAAATATTTTTTAAAACATTGAATCGCAAACCTTTGAATATCTCAAAAAACGAAAGAAACATGACTTACGCCACTTTCATCATTTTAGGCACATATCATGGTGAGCATTGATATTATCTATTAGTATTTTAACTTTAAAACTTTTATGGTGACAACCTAACCTTACCATTTTTTATAGTATCACGGCTATAGGCCAAATTAAATGAAATTTCGACTTTTCTATGTTTTTATTGACCAAATATTAAATTTTTCGACCATTCGTTTAGTAAAATTAAATTATTTAAATACGGACTAATTATATCACATGCTTAATTAAATACGGGTGTTTGTATCTGAATTTTATCAATTTAGAGATATCGCAGTCTTAGTATACATTTTGGAAACAACTGTTGTTGAAAATTAATTAAAAATGTGGATAAGTTTAGCTTTAATAGGGTAAAATATCAAGGTATTTCAGTTCTACAGTTTTTAAACAGTTAAAGGTTGATAGCTATTTCGGCTTACGCCATCGTCAGAACTAGTTCTGACGATGGCGTAAGCCGAAATAGCTATCAACCTTTAACTGTTTAAAAACTGTAGAACTGAAATACCTTGATATTTTACCCTATTAAAATGGAGTTCTACCAATTAAATGCCAAATCAATAAATAAGTTTAGCTTTATTTTCAACAATCTTTGTCCACGAAGATGTAAATTTCAGTTAAACTGCGATTTCTCACGACTGTAAAAATCTAAGATACGTCTGTATGTTAATCATACGATAAATGAGTCTTATATAAATCTAGTCTCTGTAAATTTATCAATAACAATTATCAATTCAACTTTAAACTTGCGTGATATTTTTTATAAGAGTTATAATATGTACTTTTCCGTGTGAATGCGTAACGAGTGGTATGATAAATTAATAAAATATTGCACTGGAAAATTCTAAGTATACTTTGAGGCTCTTAGAGCACAAGTACTGCAAGAGATTGATCTGTTATCTTGGTAATAGGATTCCGCCCCAAATGACCCACCACATCACAAGCATCGGAGTTTCACAGTCGTGAAACAACCTCATGGGGTTTCTCATCCCCGATTATATCATAATTATTACACGGCATGAGTTTGACCCGCAACTCACAAAGGTATGCGGATATATTTCATCAGAATGCGATAGAATGGAGGAAAATGAAACTGAGGGAATCATAAGCGAAATATATTTATATGAAAAAAGTAATAAAAATACTCAAGATGTTTTCGTGGATGCTTTGAACCGTTATGAAATAAATGGCTATGGTGAAATAATTGCATTTATAAGCACAATAAAAAGCGTAGCTGAGGAAATTGTAGAAATAAAAAATAAAATATCAAGAATGTTTTTGGTAAACTAAACATAAATTCTTACTTTAGAGTTATTTAATTGCATTAAAATAAAACAAGTTTAATCGATTGTTAACAAATGAATTCATATTTTTACACAAAACAATATTTATGAAAATAAAGACATTTTTTTTTTGATTCCTCAGTTTAGTCAAGACCAGTTTTGCTTATCGCCAGCAATTTCAAATTATTTCTTTTTATTAATACTGTTAAGTCATTGGTTATTTTTTAAATTTATGACCGCTTTTAACTTGGAGTATAACATGGCTCCTAATGGAAGCTTTTAAACAAAACTTTTTTTCTAAGAGAACTGATTGTTACTCAATAGCTCAACCATTATTTTACAAATATAGTAATAAAAAAAGAAAGATTGCAGCTAAGCGATGACTAATGGTTAGCTAATCGCTCTCGCTATATCTCGGTATTTAAGAGAATATTTAGAAAACACAAACACCCGTGCCTTCGAACAGAAACCGATTAATCGATAATTAAACACTGTTTGTACTGAGACTAAAGCTTGTGAGATCCGTCACAGAAGCAAACGACGTAGGCCACTGCGCCATGACCCAAAATTTGGTTAATCAGTGACTTAATATTTAATGGGCTAGCTATCGAAACTCATAATATGTTTGATATTTTAGATAAAAATGTCTAAAAATTCTAAAAAAAATCACTACATATATAAAAAAATAGTTGGATATTATATTTTCCTTTAAGAACTGTTTAACCCACAGCCAAATTTCACTATCGGTAATAAACTTGAATCGTTCAAATTATGTATTCAAATTTAATATTGAAATTCCACCAAGCCTCATCAGGTGTAATTTTAAATCGGTGTCTAAGCTCACATTATTAAATGCATACTATGAAATGGTTTGAAAGTACCAATCAGAACTGTGTAATAGTATATTTTGCATGTTAAGAAAGTGCTACTTTTCACTTGTGATAAATATTCATAATAATTTATAATATTTTTTATAATTACGAAAAATTGTGCTCCAGTAGTTTTTCTTGTGAAAACTTGATGTATGGAGAATGTGAGTAATGATACTACATAGGTCTATCATTTGCTTGTTAGGTTAATTAATCTGATGTTTCTAATTTTATTTTATTTCTTGAATGTTTAAACCTACTACTAAAGTGAAACTAAACTGGTATCAGAAAAAAAAGAAAAGTTAACCGTATTATCACATATAAATGTAAATATGTTTGAATCGAAGAATGGTTGATAGCATTTCGAATCATACAATAACTATTATTTTTGTTGAGTATGAAGTAAATTCTGCCTACGGGTAAATAGAAATACGCGTTCTATGGTAGAGGTAAAAGGTGAGTTCCAAGAGCGTCATGTTGGAATGACATATTGAATGGCCTATAAACGAGAAAGGCAATGGCGAATATGTTTTGAAAGGGCAGGAACATACTGCTATCGAATTCCCGCCAAAACATCGGAACTTTTGCCATATTTTTTAGCTTCTTCAACGCATAGTTTCATGAAAAATATATACTATAGGTATGAAGGACTTAGAAACAATAAAGGCAAACTCCATACACGGCTGTTTTTTTATAAAAGAGAAACAACGTTTACATGACAAAAAAATGCGAAAATTTTATATTTATAAATTTTACACTGTGATGAAAACTCTATCAATCGTTGTTCATTTTTTTAATATCAGAATGTCTTAATTTATCACTCTATTCGTTTAGGATACTCGTCTACCTAAAGGGTTAAGACAAATGAAAGAAACCCGTTCCGACATATTTGACCGACACCTAATTTTATCAGTATAAGTTTTTTATAAACATATACATAGTAAATTTGAATCGTTCAAATTATGTACACTCCCACAGATTTTTTCACTAACGACCCGGGTTTCGCCTTTCGGCATCTTCAGGCGTTCAAGCGCACGGATGAACTTGAACTGACAAATTTAATATTGAAATTCCGCCAAGCACCTTCAGTCGAAATCTTAAATTATATACATAGTATATTAGAAAAGATATAATTAATAACAAAAAAAAATTGTTTCGGTGTTCGACAATTCAAAAATAGAGCTACTAGAAACTTTCCTATAAATGTATTTTGAATTACCAATCAATTATCAAAGATTACGATCTTTCGGCAGGAATGTGTCTTTATTTTACGAGGAAATTGTGTATAGCAAGGAAAGTTTATGCAATGTGCCTAACCCTAAAGCTTATAATCAATTATAGGGACGACAATGGATCGTATAATATAAGGAATTCCTTATGAATTTTGAAAACACTCTGAGCATCGTGGAATAAAATGTAATAATTTAGTAGCGGTTCTTTTAGGTTAAAGATATATTTTAAGAAAGGTTGGGATAAAGATATATTAAACGCTTAGTAGCTTTTTTCCTGATATAATACTTAATTAAAGTACATTTTAGTAACATTATTTATATTTGTATTGTATAGTTATGTTTATAAAAACGAACACTGAGGGCAAATTTCGAATCAGTTAGAAAGATTTTTTAATGTCTAATTAGTTAAATTACAAATCCACGTGCATTAATTGATTAACACATTAAAATCATCGTTAAAATTGCGGTTAATTGTTTCGATGGAATCGGTGGTTATTTTGTGGGAAAACAAGCTAAATTTGATAACTTTTTTTTCAACTTGTGTTGAACTCTTGGAAATAAAAAAAGTCTCAATAAAAGTAAATTCTTGGTAAGAAATGTATGAAAAGGGAGCGACGCCGTCCCTCATTTACATATGTAATTATAATAGCAAACTATAGATGCATTACCCGCTTTTAAACGAGCATTAATAATAATTGCATGTTTAAATTGCGAATAAATGTTTTTTTGACAAACTGATACAATCAATGCACCAATTGAGATATTCGAGAAAAAGAATCTCTTTGTACACTTAATTCATTTTTGTCAGTCTCGAGTTTCTTATAAATTTCTGCCAGAAAGGTGATGATATATTCATTTCATTTGAGATCCTCCGATTTTTCATCCTAAATTGAATTGAATGGTTTGTAAATTTGCACTTTAGATTAAAAATTACAAGATTGCGATATTACCATAGCTACTAAAATTTGATAAATCCTAATTTATGCTTGGAATAACTGATTTTTTTATATAACACATTACTATAATTCATCTTCAATTTTTGTATCATTATATTTTTTATGAAACATATAGTGTGGTCTGGAAACCTTTGTAAGCATATTGGAAATTCGCGTGAACGTGTACTGCAACAGTAGGAAATAAGGCACGGGGTAAGATAAAATATTCCGCATTCGGTTCTCGAATCAGACTTGCAGATTGTAGAACAGGTGAAACACCGAAAATACTCAACTTGCATTAGCATTTTCCGCTGCAATGAACGCTCCACCTTATTTGAAATAGGCACTTTAAAGCACCACTCTGCTTCATGCTGGTAAGTCTGGCGGTAAAAAGGCAGGTAAATAAATGTCGAAACACTTACGACGATAAAGAAATAAATGTTAGATGCATCGTTTCCCACAAAAGTGAATTTCATAATAAAAAGAATGAACGATATAAAACTTCGTTTGTGAAAATGTGAATCAAGTTACAATTATATTAAAGATTAATATTATTTACTATGGATATTTTATCGTTATATTTTGTCATTATATAATATATTAATAACGATGATAGCTAGTACTAAATGCGTTTTGGTAATATTATTTAATATTTCTCCAGCGAGAATAATAACCAGAACATTAACAACATAATTGAATAAACGTTTTACACAAAAAAAAACCGATGGATTCGGCGATTTTTTTTTTGGATATCAAATTTATGGAGCTTTAAGTACCAGGACGCGCCAGCGTCAAGGTTCTTCCAGTCTCCTTCATCGATAAAGATATTGAAAAATTGTAAATTGATTCCCCTTACCGTTGTTTGCAGACGGAAGGGCGCGATCACTACATATATAAGAAGTTCACGGGTACTCCATATGCATTATTTTGCAAATCACATTCCATATGCTTCTATATCCGTACATGTACACACACATGCGCATACATGTATGTACACACATACAGTACGCAAAAAAATAAGCAAAGAGTCATTTTCGTGATGCTAAGTTCGTTCTAAAATTAACAATTTTAGACGACATAAGATCTATGGAGGGTCGTCGAGCAGAACTGCTCTGGGTCTAAAACGATTCTCAGGCAGTGTCTCGTCATCGTTGTGGAGATTAGAGATCGTTGGGTTAAAATGTTTTCCTACCTTCGGCGATAAGGTTGTGGAAGTTCATTGAAAAAATATATATAATTGTTAATCTACTTGTGTAACAAATTCATTTTGGACCTCCGAATTTTATATTAAAATTTAACCTTAAGAATTAGAATCAACTTTTAGTTTATTCGTAAACCTTGCGATGCTTTGTCTGAAGATCCTTTTTAAAAAGACGAAACATGTGCCACAACATTTGTAGAAAGCAACAAATATAAAAACGGCTTTATCAAATTAAATTTTCGATTACACAATGATTTATTGAAAAATTAAATGCTGTTTTAAAGTCATATTTGGCTTAAATAAGAATTGCAACTACACGAGGAATATTCAATTCGATAAAGTAAAAATCAAAATAAAATAAAAATTGTAGATATCGTCCTGGCAATAAGACAAAATTTACTATTACAAATAAGAATGAAAACACAACAGTATATTAATAAAAACTCAATCAATGTTAAAATCCATCACCAGCAGTCAATACTGGCCAGAAAACGTTTCGCCAGTCGAACTCAATTACAGCACCTAGTCTATCGTGTAAACAAAATCAACGAACATCAAACAACGTCATTCAATCATTGTTATCAGGCAATTAAAAATATATCCCCTACTGATTTACGCAAGCGTGAAAATTTGATGCCATTGATAAAAAGTACTTAAAAAAATAATTAAGTTCATGGATTCGCTGTACCCTCTGTTAACACAAAGTGGTTTTAATATCTCAAAAACCCACACAATTCGATTTTGTGTTTTTCAGCACAATAAATTATTTTTTATATTTTTTCGACACACGAAATTTCATTTTACATCGAATCCTATATTAAATTAAGTTGATAATTGATAGCTTAGTCATTTCAATAGTTTTGTTATTTGGTGTTTACATTTGTCGTCTTTAAAATGCACTTCCAAGCTAATTTATATGTAAAAATAATAAAAGATTTTAAGTGGAAAAAGTACTAAAAATCGTTTATTATTTTTATTATAATGCCATTCCACCAAGTAATGACAGTGAACACCTTAAAAGTAATTTATATGAGTTAATACTAAACTTAACGAATATCAAACATGAGAAATTAAAAACTGGAATTTATTACCTTCATTGGACACGGAGAGGTGAAGATACAAACAATAATAATACTTTTTACCATATTAATTACTTGTGATTGGAAGAATGTTCAATAGGAAATACATTTATTTAATAGCGGGAAATCACCTGTTTCATTCAAATGGTTTCTTAGGCTAGAATTGATGGAATATATTGATATTGTGAGTATTATTAAAATACTCTTCAGCTGTTAAATAAGTGACCATTTTTATTATTGTTTTTCGCCGGTGGTTGCGAGGTTGTGCTTTAAAATTATGAAAACGTATCTTATATCGTTCAGGAAACGTCTTTAGTTTTGTTTTCAAACATTTTATGACATTATAAAAGGTGCCAAACTCCACATAACAATGAGACGTGACGCATAAAAAACATTTTATTCCTCTTTATATAAGAAGTAATAAGACAGCATGTGTAGTCCTGTTACGACCGAAATCACCAAGGCGAACAAGTTCGCGGTTTTTCAAACGGAAAGCCTCTACAGAATAAATACTATGCTAGCAATCTGCATACGGGAAAGACCCTCATTTACATTTTGGCGCTTCAGACAATTTCATTTTACCAAAATGAGCATCACGGTGACAAATTGAGAGAAATGAACCAGAAGCGTGAAAAGTTCAATTCGTTTCATGTGGTTATTATACTTATTGTAGAGATTGCGGTAAACCAGTGCGATTTTTAGTATCGCGAAATGAGAAAGAGGGTAGAATCTTATATAGATGTGAAAAATGTCGACAAGCTTAATTCTGGAATCTTCTTTGAACAATTTTGAAATTCAAGCCAAGAGAGTCGTATAATTAAATTATATTATATCTTATTAACTAAACCACTAGTTTGTATGTAGTTTAAGTGGATTGAAAATAAGATTTTATAAATATAAATTTGCCGAACATGAATTAGTTGGTAAGATTAATAACTTCAAAATTTGATACTGTTGTCTTTAATTTTTGACGGAATGACGTCAGGTTATTAACACTCAAATACCGAAGCGTCGAAAATAGGACCGAGGAGCGACGAGGTACAAAGTGACCCCAGACAAATTTGCGTAATATTCGGATTGCGTTGATAGAGGGTATATATATAAATATATAGCCAATAAATATCAACAAGATATTAATGGTATTTAGCAAATAATTAAAATAAGAATAATTTTCCATTGCGAATGCGCCCCATTTGAACCCGAAGGTTAAACGAGCTAAAAACATTGTTTATAAATCAATTGAAAAATTAAAATATGTTAAAAGGAATCATAATATGATTAGCAGAATATATACTAAAAACATTGATATAATAAATAACTAAATAATACAGAATGCCTAGTTCAACAAAATTAGTCGAAAAAAAATAGATCATGGGCGGCCAAACTTTTGACCTCGGCAGGCGACTTCATACTGAAATCAGTCTTAACCGTCTACCGTATGTGCTAAGATGTCTTGAAAAGTGAAGTAATTCAAAGTAAAATTGAATGGGTATTAAAAGGAAACAAAATAGGAAGATAATAAAAGACAGACTTCTTGTTTTAAAGCATCACACGGGCGACTTGAGATACCTACGCTACCGCTAATATATAATACATAGATACACTTTGCGTTATTACAAAATTATGCGTGAGGGGCCCTTTCTTACTTATGAAAAAAAAACGCAATCAATAGGATGTTTTAAATGTCTAAATTCATACAAAGAATAAGTTAGATTTTTCGTTGAATAATGTTATGGGTATTTATTTTATATCTACTCTGAAGTGCAAAAATCGTAGCATTTTTCCTGAGCATTATTAAATCTTAATCCGAAAACTTCGTAAGGAAAAACTGCTAATTAGTTTAACCCAACTTTTTAGTTTCAGGGAAAAACCTGAACACGTAAGCCCAGTGCTTATTTTACATACGACTTTGTAATTTTAATATATTTATCATTAGTATGTTATACGGACAGTAAAACATTTTTTTATATTTAAATGCTAATCTTGGTAAACTAAATGCTGTGGAGTCAAATTTTAATAATTGAGACAAAAACTCATTACGGCATCAAAGTGAAATTAGTTGCGTAATTGCACAGCGTCCGAAATACACCGGAAAAGACGAGAATACAGATTAAAAGCATCAAAGGATTTTTATTTTTAAGAAAATTCTGAAGAACATTAATATAAAGGCTAAATCGTTTTTTTTTAATCGGCAGATGCTTATTTTTGGTTTTCTCGCCCATAAATCACCAATAAACATTGGCTTATTGTAAAAGTTTTCAGCAACAACAAAAAATGCGACATATTTTACGTCAACAATATTACGCAGCTTTTTAAAAATTGTTTACTGATTCTCTTTGGTGAAAAAACAAACATAAATATATATTGCGGAATGTTTTGTATACATACAAAGTTATTTTCATTACATCACATCCGTTGTATACAATGCATAACAAGACGAGAGTGCGTTTAAAATATGTACCAACAAAGTTTACGTTCCAATACGTGTGACGGAAACTTTCCTTAAGCCAAGTAAATGAGACAAAAACACTCTTTGGTTCTCATTTATAACATACTTAATGAATTCAAATTAACATCTATGTTATAGTTAATAATCTTCCGATACACTTAGTCTGAAGATGCTTTTCAAATAGGTGGAACACGTGTTACACCTAGTAGCACAACGTTAAATTTAAATTTTGTGCATTACAACATATTTATAATACTAATAAGCAAAAATTATTCATTAAGTAGTATTTAGTTTTACATTTCTTTTAACTGATTCAAAAAAAAAATGTAGAACTAAATACTTTGCTATTTTTTACCGTATTACAATTAAATTCTACCAAGTAAATGCCAATTCAATCAATAAAGAAAATAATTTAGTAATGGACATTATGTATATTAAAAAAATAACAAAATTTGTTTTTCAAGTGTCGGTGACCTGTAATACTATTGTATAATGTTGGCATCGTGAGGAAGTTGGTATATTTGTGATCCGAACCGTGAAAAATAATCTTTTCGATGACGGACGCGTCCCCTGCAACTAAATGACGCCGTGCCCCCCTTGGGGTGCCATAATTTCGTTTTGCGAGAGCGGCAAATTTAAGTAGACTCAAGTTTTCGGCCATCTCAAATTTGAAAGGACAGTCGGGGCTTTTATTACTTTTGGAGTGAGGCTATATATTATTATATTTCCGTCGGTTCTGATTTATGGAAGCTTCGGTGTGGCAGTTTATTTAGAAGAAATGAACGCATATTAGAAACAGGGCGATTTTGAATACCCGAAAGGAAAATTTATATATTATTTAATATATCGAAGGAAAAAGGATGTAACCCAGACATAACAAATTTTACAGGAGGCACAAAAAACGTGAAGCGTGAAACACCTTGAAGTGTATGAAGACTTGTAAACTGGTGTTTAATTGACTTAATTTAATATTAATGTAATAAATTGTTTTCTGATCTAGTCGGCAGAGCAAGCTCTAACTAATTAGATCACAGCTGGCGAACATATTTTAGAAATTAATTAACATTGGAATTGGTTATGATAGAGAGAAATATGGATAGTATAATAAAAGAAAACTCGCGCATTGTCAATATATAAAAGTTATTTTATTTAAAAATGCATACCAGTTATGATGAAGAGATTGTTTATGCATAGATAGCAATAATTAATGGCTATCGGGGTAGAAAATGAACACGTAAGGTAAGCGCGGTTTTGTCAGCTATGTGGCACGTTGAACATTTTGTTGTGAAAATAAGCTTTGTTTCTGCATTTTCAAGGAAAAGTAAAACAATAAGTCATTCCAATGTAATACAGAACCCAGGTGGATGTGTGCGGCAACGCTGCAGTCTGCAATCTCGACAAATAGCCATATTACAAGAATCCTATTGTTAAATTGAATATTCATTGCATATTGTAAAGCCAGGACTTGTGTATAAATACAATCAGAAGATGAAAAACGATTTGAATTTCTTGTACACACGTCAGATGTACAAACAATACTATGACAACCGCATTTCAATGAAATTAGTTTTAGGTTTACTAGATAACACAATACACAATAAACGGCGAAAGATTTATTCATCAATAATAAATAATAAAACAAACATACAAGAGAAAAGCACAATTTCAAAGATCATCACAATTTTATTTTTTTTAATGCAGGGGAGGGGGTTAGTGGGATTAATCTTCCTTACTGAGTTCAGTAGAAAAAAAACCCACTTTAATTTTGTAATTTTTATCTTATAAATTATAATCTATTTTTAGTTTAATCGTAAGCCTTGCGATGTTTTCTCTAATAGAACTTCTCGAATAAGAGAAAAATGCGTCACAATTTAGTCACAAAAGAAATGGATTACATTAAAAATTACGGCCTCCACACATTGTGCGACTATAGATGCCCAATTATTGTCCTTTTGATACGAACCCTTAAAAATACGATTCATATTATTTCGAATAAAGCTAAATATTCACGACACATTATGAAAAGAAAAGCAGATTTTGTTATATTTATTTATTCATTGTCTTCAAAATCGATATGGTAATTTAAAAAAATACCTTTAGTCCACGGCAACTGCGTAAAAAAAAATAGTTGAATAATTATATATCTATTTTAAAGAAGCGTTTGTTTTGAGAGAAGCATGGCTAAACTTTTAAATTTGATACACTTACCTGTAGACATGTTACATTTACAATTATTGAGCGATTTATTGAAAGTATAGAATGATTTTAAATATTCTTTTCATGGTTATATTATTTTTTTATTTACATACAAATAAGTATCAAGCACATGATGTTTATCAACTTTGACGGTCGAAGATATAATAGAAAAATCGGTAAAATATCTCCGTTTATAATATGTTATGTTCTTGGCATATACCACATGCTTCACGCACTTAAAAGCGGAAACTAATAATATGCTCGTTCTTTTTTCCACCGCCGTGTGTTTTTTATCGTACCTACTCACTACTGAAACAAGTTTTCCAATGTGAAGATATTCAAAATAATACCACTAAAATATTTGCCATGCGCCGTATGGTATGGAAACTTAATATAATATCGCAACATGTAATTGTCATATGGAAGCGTGCTGAAAAAGCTAAGCCGTCTCACTGTTGTGGTAATTTTTTGCAATATTGAAAATTATCAATTTGATATTATAACATATGAAACTATACTCGATCTGAATCTCTAAACTTCTAGATCGTACAACGCATTCATTATAAGCTGACTATTTTAATACAAGACAAAATCCTATAGAATATCGAAATATTTACATCTTCAAAAAATAATAAAATACTCTTATGTACGTATTCCACATTTATTCAATATGATTAGGATTGGTTTCGTTCATCACAAGAATTTTCAACTGATGGATGAAAACAGTCTTGATTATATTAAATTATGAATTATTGTGCTGCAAAAAGCATTCTGGAAGCTTTTCAAGTTTTGAGTAAAATAAGCAAAATTATTGTGCATGCATTCCATCATTAAAAGTTTTATTCGTTTGGCATTATCTGTATATATGTTAGCAAATGTATACTACAAACGTTTAATTTTTATGAAAATTTTTTTTATCAAAAGATTGAATTCTTTGAAACTCAGTTCTCAAACTATGGTTTTTCGCAAATTACTAAAATTTTTGACATGATTTCCTCAGCAGATAGAATACAATTTGAGGCTCTCATCTGTCATTACAGATAAGATTTAAAAATAATATAGCGTTTATGCCTTTCCACCAATTCACAGTATATTTAGTTCCATAAGAAGTATATGAATGGATTGAATGCTATTTCGGCTTCACTTTAGATCTACGTTTATACCGAATTTAGTTAATCTTATTTTTTTTTTCAAATAAAATTTAGATAAGAACAGTTAGTAAAATGACTAAGCGTAGAAAGTAAATAAATAGTTATATGAATTAAAATAAAAACAAAACCAAATGCTTATCATAATTTAGAATTTCGAATGAAGGTGCTTGATAGAATTTCAATATCAAATTCGGTATATTCAGGCTTTTCAAGTACACGAATGTACTTGAAGAAAGGCGAAACCCAGGCCGTTAGCGACAAGATTAATGGAAGAGTACAGTATTCAAACAATTTAAATTTAAGTGCTTATCAATTGTAAATATGGCTAAAAATTAATATTTTTTCTTCAATTTTATCAAAATTTATTAAGACACATTATATTTAATTGTAAAAATATTGAAATTACGAATAAAACAATTATTTAAACCTTGTTGAACTTGCATTTCTGAAATATTTTGAAAATACACAGATACAAAAAATATCTGTATATTTTTTAATGCAAGCCTATACAAGGGGCTATGCCACTTTTAAAAATGAAAGAAAAGCGCGTCACGTCTTCGCAGACATTTTTCGTGAGGCAATTGTGTGAGAATAAAAGCGCTTGTAAGGATATAACACAACCATCCGCACAATATGTGAGCCACGAGGACATAACACGCATCTGGTAAAGAAACTCATTTAGCAGTACAGCGTAGTAAAATAATTGTTAGGATGAACAAAGAGACGACACTGGAATGGAAAAATGCAAAAGGGAATTCGTTCTTATAGGGTTGCCACTACTTTCGCGAAGTTTAGCCGGGAAAGATTTCATGTGCTTTTGGAACAATGGTGACTTAGGATGATTGTTATGAAACAAATTATAAAACTCTAGGAATAAAACGTGCACCAAATGAATGTAATACTACAAAAAAAATGT
Organism: Himalopsyche anomala; assembly: GCA_031772345.1. Classification (NCBI taxonomy): domain Eukaryota; kingdom Metazoa; phylum Arthropoda; class Insecta; order Trichoptera; family Rhyacophilidae; genus Himalopsyche; species Himalopsyche anomala. The sequence continues at coordinate 17,615,854 of CM062821.1, read as the reverse complement.
ATTCACGTTATAGGTATGTTGTCGCCCAATAAGTCCCATAGAGTGTAAAGCTGTTAACATATAAACAACAGAAAATAAGGTCCGAAATAATTAAAATTATTAAAAATACAAAACATTAACGTTAATATGATTTTTATTTTCAAGGCTTAAAAAAACTTATTTCTTTTCATATATTTTAACAAAAATTGAATAATTAACGAATGCACTTGGTAGATGACACGAGACCATAATTTTCACGAAAACGTCTCGGAAAATTCTCACGTTCCCGGAAAAGCTTTCCCTGATACACACTTTGGTGTACTAACGGAATTGACGCTGTTTCCTAGCTGTAATAAATGTGGATTGTTCGCAGTTTCATTTTAAAGTAATGGGTATGAATATATTTAAAGTGTCGTGGCGTTGTCTGCAGTAGACGACATCTACTCGTTGCCATTTATATTTTACCTAACATGAAATGATAGTGCGTAATTAATACTTCTTACTATAAAATTTCATATCTAATCGCAAGATTTATAAGCAACCCATCTACAGAGCTAAATTCTAAGAATACATAATATTCGATAAAAAGATTACGACAAATAAACGACAATTTAAAAATATGTCAAAATATGAAATCTTTTGACTTTTTTTAGACTGTGTTTACTCACTGTTCTATTTTATGCAAACAAAATGTAAATAATTTTCGCTCTTAAATAATTCCAAATCGATAAAGCAAACTGTGATAAATCTAAAGTTTAGCCTTCAGGTTATTGCAACAAAATTCATTTAATTATAATAGAAACAAATTATATAAAATTATAAGCAAAACAAAATAACATCTACCACTACATATTAGCGAAATTTAAATTTATAAGATATTCAAACGTATCGGAAAAGTTCTTTTCCGGTCCCGTGAAATATCAAGGGGAGTATAATGTAGATGAAAATGTCTTTGGGGAATTCGCTTTAACTATATGAAGGGCATAAAGCTTAACGGCGAGGTAGACAGATGTACAGCAGTTTCAAAGGTTTGAAACTCTTAAACAAAACAAGCACCAAAGTTCCTCTGAAAGAGCAAGTAGGTCTAAAAGCAATACGCAAGGATACAAGTTTCAGAAACTACTGTAAATATTATGCTACTTGCGCTGCATTCTAAAAGTTTTAAAATATATTTTCGCTCCGTACTGCAAATCATAAAAAACTCACTATCAATAAATTTAACAATAAGACTAAAATATATACGATTTTTTTTAATATATCGAGTTTTAAATAAAAACCCAAGTATACGTCCATAATTTTATACAAATGAAATAAATATAATAACATTATTTAAGATCAATTTATAATTCCGGTATTTTGGAAGTATAGAATCATGTTAATAATTATTTAAGCGTATTGATTTTCAAAATTTAAGCATCAAACGACATTTTATAAAATAAAATATGGTATACAAAATACTAGAAGTCACACAAAGAGACAATAATTTCAAACATCACATACATTCGAAAAATGGATAAAAATGTGTTACCCTGATCGTGATCAATATATGTATTAGAAATGGCGTGCTGCTAAATGCTGATCGACACCGATTCTGATGATACTGTCAAATTGTGCTTAATTTATGTAAGAAAGATACATTTTTCTAAAATAAATTATTAGAATGTATATTAAGAACTAGATAAAATGCACTTTAATCAGTGTATTAGTTACAAAAAACTGTGTGGTTTTGCAAGCCGAGTTTTATTTATGTCCATGAACTCATTTAAACCTGTCATTTTGCAAATATGCTTGACAGTTTAGCATGAAATTTGGTATTACGTAGAATTATCACAGCCCCAAAAGTAATAAGCAACAAGGTCGCGTAATATTACAAATTGAAATATGTTATTAATGATGTCTTCATTGTTGTGTAAGCACAAAAACACCCCATACGCATAACTAATGACGTTAATCAAAATAGCTTTCGAGGTTTTAGGTAGAAATAGATTTTAACACCTTAATATATATTTTAGATGGATTCAGCAGTAACTTTAAGTACATTTCTGTAAACATAAAATTTGTTATTTCACATGTAGAGTGCACAGGAAATGCATTTGAAATATAAAATTAAAATTTATAACCTCGTTATTCAACTGGTTGTGTTACACGGTGTGCCATATTCATCCTCCTTTCCACTCAGTAGAAGTATATAAGTTACAAAATAAAAACCAAATGCTACTATTTTTTATTATAGGTAGTCTTAAGATGTTTCTCAAAGAGGCGAAAAACGTGTCACATAGAAACACAAGCAGAAGATCAACAAAGTTTTCATAAAATTTATGAATATATATATATATATTGTTGTACATATTATACATTTTTTGTAATAGCCAGGAGCAGTTTTGCTTATCAAGAGTTCTGTTTATTTTATAAGAAATTGGAATAGGTTGAAAAATAGTGTTTTATTTTTTAAATTTAAATTATAAATGAATTTTAATGGAGTCACTCCCAAATTCATCGAAAATGTTACCAACCTACTTTTTATTAAGCAAATATTTTTCTTCGAAGTTAAACTAGGTATGTTAACATTGAATTAAAAAAGCTATTAATATAGCAAAAGCTAGGCAAATTTGTTTAGACAAGATACTTTTAAATATAAATAGAAAAATACAGTTAAAACAACTTTTAAAAAACGCGATTCTGACAAGGCAAATACTCAAGAAACTTAATGAGAAATACGCCTTGAAAAATATTGCAGATGTAAAAAATGTACCTGTTTTCTTTTTGGAGGACCAATTATATGAAGTATGTGTGTTAACATTGAGAAAATCAACAATAAAGGAAGTTCTCGAATTACCGTCAAAACATGTTATTAGTAAGCCTATACATGCGACGAATTTAAGACACATATGGACTACATGAAAAGCCAAGAAATATTTAATTTATACATAATATCTTACGAAAAGCTATGTCAATCAATGTTTGATTGACAAGAAACAAATTTAAAGTTGTAAATCATTTTCGTTGTCTTTAGATCGTATTCATCTCATTATATCTGGTTTAAACGCCGAAAAGTTATGTAGAAGATAAAATTATACAAATAATTGATCATCTAGCATTATCGTCCTTGACTTTGGTTTCGGTGCTCACGGGTGCATACCTTTGTAAGGCCAGTTTAATAAATTGTTTTTCAATAATTTTTTAGATTTATGATCGAAAGCATGTGATCTTATCCAACCTTTCCTGAAAATAGGGCGCACCGAGAGCGATACCCTAAGCATTTTATTTGCCCAAGCTCTTCCTTATAATCTTACTATCATAAAAAAACAAATGAGCAACTGATTAGCAAACAGCCTACTTGAAAAAAACTTAGTTGTCTATATAAGCTACATTGGTGGACATGATTAAAGAATATATTTATATCATTAAAATAATTATGCCGGATCCAAGGCACAGTGGTCACGTCGACTCTTCGAAAAAGGAGTTGAAGCGACGGAGTAACAAACAGTTCTCGTATAAATTTTTGTTGGGATACCTCCATTACGAGGCCATATGCGTCAGTTTAGGAGAAGGAATGGATAAAAAAATATAATTATATAGTTAGAATGTTGAGAAGTTATAATTTAAAAAAACCACTACAGATATAAATAAAAACACTGCTTTGTTTTCAACTAATTATATAATATTACAGAGGAGTTCTGCCACGTTAGCACGAATTCAATAACTAAATGGTATATTTTAAATTTGAATCGTTCAAATTATGTACACTCCCACAGATTTTGTCACTAACGACCCGGGTTTCGCCTTTCGGCATCTTCAGGCGTCCAAATGCACGGACGAACTTGAGCTGATGTCAGTTCAAGTTCATCCGTGCATAATTTGAACGATTCAAATTTAATATTGAAATTCCACCAAGCACCTTCAGTCGAAATCTTAAATTATATCAATGGTATATTTTAGTTTAGTATGATTAAAATTATGCAATTGTGATAAATCCAACACATACTATACTATATACACCATTGATACATTTTTAGAATAAAATTAAACAAATATATTTCATCACTACAAACAAATAAATAAATTGGTTAGATCTAAGAGTAAACATATGTTTCTACGGATAGAATTGAAGAATACTTCATTTAAAGTAAAATAAAATTATTTTTAACATTTCATAGAACTTTTTTAAAAAATATTAAAAAATCTTCAAGTGTATAGTCGACGAATTAATGACGTCCTTATTATTGTCCGAAGTGAGGCCACACCTTGTTATACAGATCAAGGCAATATTCTAGGGCTCAAAGCTACAAAGAGGGCTTAATGTCACCAGGAAAATTCTAAGAATTGTTTTCTAAGAGTATATATTCTGTTTTCATACCTCAAATAACCTTTTTCATGTTGTGTTTTTTTGCTAAAACCGAGTTTAGACGTGTTTTTAAAATGTCGAAATCAATGGTATGGTGACATTTTTTTTTACAGTGTGGGTCAATGGCAAGATTAAATTAGTTATTTTACGTGAAATATTGTAAATACCATGTTTCAGTTGGTAAATTTGTTAGTTGTAACTTGTAACGCTCAATATGAGAGCAAGGCACAATTTTTTTTCATGTAGCCACCCTCTTTTCGTCAAAAAATCTGTTATATCTCTAAGCCCGTTAGAAGTTGTTAGATATATATTGGAATAGAGAATAATATTAATGTCTTTATTCAAGAGTACATTTTGTGGCTAGGTGAGATATTGATATTGTAACGTAAAGCGATATGTCATTTATCGGTTAAAGATTTCTAACGTTAAGTTATACGGCCTGAATTGTAATTGGAAGCAAACGTAAAGAGCAACAGATTTATTTTTTATAAAACGCTGATAAATAATGGCAACCTATATTATTTAAAAGCGGCTACCGAAAATTTATGTTTTTATTTTCTCTCTAGTTAAAGTTAACGTTTTAAATGTTATTAAAGTGAAAAAGACGAAATTCTTTGCAGGAGTTTAAAAAGTTTACTACAGAATGAAAACAATAAAAAAAAGTAATTTTGCTGTCATCGCGGGTCAAAATTATTTGTTTTAACATTTTCGTTATATTTTTTCTCTCTCTATTAGATTGATTTTTCATTCAACAAAATAAACGTCTTAAGACTGACGTGGACCGAAAATGAAGCGGTACAATTATTGCAAGAACGAGGGTTCCTTCCAATCAAGATGGTTTGTCAAACGGTTAGGAGATGAAAATACCATGATTTGCGTATTTCCTGGAATTGCAGAAAGTTAACGTTTGTGCAAAAAACATTCTAACCTAACCTAAAAATTATTAATTAGATCATGAAGGCCAGAAAATTTCTCAACTACGCTGTTGGGTTAGGTTAGGTTGAATTTTATAAGTGATATGGCTTCCGTCATGTAATTTATAATTGTAAATATATATTAATAAATTACGTGTTAAATTAGAACCACGATAAGAGGGAAGTATAAACTGTAATTAATGACAAAAAATATATTCTACTTTAAATAGTTTTTCAGGCAGACAGATTTTCTGACGAGAATAGAGTGAAAAATATATACTTTGCTACATTCAGTAGTGTTAATAAATAATTTGTATTGATAAATCGATTTCACTCATAAATAAAAACAATAAAGCCTTAAAATATTTACTTAATCAAACACAGATAGAAGTACATAGGGATACAATTGTACAAGACATGATTAAATCTGAAAACCAGCCATTTTAAATAAAATTCCTTATCGGCGAAATCGTCTTATTGGGAGTAGTCAACCAAATAAATGGATATTTTGTATGGACCCATCTGTTTGATTAATTTTATCAGACTGAACACAGATAAGTAGTTCAGGTTTAATGAATTCAATTTCGGATTATTTTGCAACAGCTGCTGCAGTCTGTTGTCTTATTAAATCAGACAATGTTTGCTTCGCGGATTTGATACCTGCAAAACATAACACATTATACTGAAATATCATACTTCAAACTGAATAATTGAGACTAAGAAATTATATTATTAAATTCAATTTGGTATCTTTGTTATTCCACTGATTACTGACAAGGAATTATGCATTTAAATTACGAATAAGAGGTAATCCGAATCATTTTGAAAGTTCTATTTATAATATTACGAGACATATTAGAATATTTTTAAGCCAAAAATTAAAATGTTTTGAACAAGAAATTAACGTCTGCAGATATTTCGACTACTATTTTTATAAGTTAACAACATGACGACTTTATTACTAAATGTAATCATATACACCAACACCCTGGTTCCACAAAAAATAAGCCATTGGGATGTTTATACACATTAAACTAATTAGGAGAAAATGGTTACTTAAGAGAGTAGTAAAAAAATATAGTTTGAATGCTTTGATAACATTTATGTATTTGATACATTTGGAAACAAGTAATATGGAACATTAAAACTTCAGGGTATAATTATCACGAAGGAAAGCAAACATTGTTGCGTTGTATAATTTTATTATGCACTGATAAATAATTATTAGATTATAATCTACACCCGGATACAGAAGTGTAATAATTTAAATAATAGTTATAGCATAGCGTATTATTGACGATATATTTATTATATGTTATCCTGGTATTCGTGTTTGGAATTATAAAAAAACCATAATTAATAAAATGTTAAAATATTAATACAAAATTGCAAAACTTGATGATGAATACTACGGTTTATTTCTGTCAATTTTATATCTCTACCCAAAGATTTGATAATTATCACCATTTAAGTGATTTATTTTTCATATAATTTTATGCCTAACTATAAATCCTGTCATTTTAACTGCAAAATAAGCATTTAAAAAAATGGGCTACGTTACACTGACGTTAATCTGTTTAATGGATGGCAGCGATGTAGAATTTTAAATTCATAGTTTAATTAAATGGTTAACTTGGATGAAATTTATTTAGACACCATTTGGCAATTTTAAATAGCATACATTTATTATCAACATACGTTATGGACCGCAAACGTTTTGCGGATTTCAGCTAGAATTTTAATAGCGTCCATATACGAACTGTGCTTTGATGCAATGTAAACGGTAATTTATGAACACCATATTGCTGGAAAATTAAAATTAACATTTCACCGGAAGCCATTGGTGCATAAAAATGATTTTAATAAAATAATATGCGTTGTGATAAATGGATATTATCTAATTTATGCAAATAAATAAAATCTAATATTACCAATTTCTGAAGTTTGCGAACTTATGAAAGTAAACAGCGAATGCCATCATTTTAATCATTTTTGCAATAACGCTAAGCAACGCGAATAATCAAAATATTACTGATGAATGTAAATTAACACATACTACTTATAGTTTTAGTTTTGTAAGAATTTCTAATATTCTAAAGCTAGCAATTCCTCGGTGTGATGATGACCGGTTTTACCCAGCGAGTAAATGACAAATTTATTTAACTGATGAAAATATAAATCAATACAGGGTATTTTTATCAGTTGATAATGTTCGTGATGAGCGAAACAAGTCCTATAAAATGTGGAATTAGTAAAAAATATGATTTTTAATGTAATGATGCTTTTCCACCAATAAGTGAAAGAGGATACCTTAAAATTCTTGACACCATAAAAAATAATATTTATTTATGTGAAAAGCCTCTATAAGGATAACTGTGTTAAATATTTGTAAAATTGTATGAGCTGTGAAAATGATTTAAGGTCTTACAAAATGCGAAGAAGGATTAGTTTTAAATTTTTAATATACATGGAATAAACTTCATTATATAAATTTCGTATTCGAAAAAATCTCGATAGAAAGGAATAGTAGTAGGATGATAAAAATTATTCAATTATGAAAGCAATCATCAACGATAGTCGAGAAAAGCGGAAACAGGCAATCGGTCGTTCTTGTCGCTCAGAGACAGAGGAGGTTTACAAGTTAAATTGGCGCGCGCGGGATTGTTCAACCGGAAGTTATGAAACTACTTATTGTAATGCCAACCAACTTTACTTCATCGCAGAGCCGGAAACTTTATGGCGGTGAAAACTAGATGGAGATGCACAGGAATAGTGGTGAACGGGTGGGGTAAAAGATTGACGCAGATGAATATAGAAATCCGGTACAGATAACATCGTGATGTCAGGGAATGTTGCAGACGTGAATTAACAATACACATACTTAAGATTTATCGTTATTAGTCATTGACGTCGATAGTCTAATGTGCATCATTTGCCAATATCGTTCACACTTATGCGTGCATTTGATTTCAACTACAATATGGAGCACATACATAACTGATCAGCTCAACAGAACATTTTTAAGGATCGGAAAGAGAGGGTGTTATATTAAATATCACTCACATCGATGCCGCTTTACTGAAATCCATAAATCAACTGAATATCTGTTAGCGAATTCGGACCAGTGAGCACCGTATCCTAATAGTACAATTGCTCAATGACGTTGACAAGGCGGCTACTGGACTGGAAAGTATGCTTATAAATATAGTTCAAGTAGCGAATTTTTGATAGTTTTTAGATGCAACCGTGTGAATTCTTCACAGGACATGGGAACTTATTGAATCAGAAAAAATAATATTAACAGTAGAATTAAGAAATCACTGAGAATACGATATATCTACATATACATACTATACGTCTTGAAAAATGTTAATTTAATCGAAGTTTTCAAAAGCATCGAAGTGTAAAAATATGTACTAAAATTCACCAACGTATTGTTCAGCAGAGGGTTTTCTTACCAGCTCGGTGGAGTGTGGGAAATCATACCCTGAAATGGGGGAAAAGGAAATGGAGCAGAAAAACTTCGGAGTACCATATCCAGTAAATATATAATGCCAGTAAAATATTTGGTTATTGACAATTGTCGCTTATAGCATGTAGCATCAACACTTTTAATAAAGAGTGTTTGTGTACAAGAATAAGGCTAGAGTAGAACTAGTGGTTATAGGATTACTTACGCTACGTCTTGTTATTTGGACCGGATGGGCGGAAGGAATTTTTAGTAGACACCACGTCATGTAGAAGTACACCCACGTCATGAAACATTAAATCTATTTTAAAAATAATTCACTGTCTGTACCGGATTTCGACTACAATAAACCGTAACTGAAGCCTAAAAAGTTAATCACTTGAGAACGACAATATTTGTCGACCATGGATATTGTCTATAAATTAATATATAATGGATATTGAGAATTAATTATGAAGATTATATAAATAATGTATATGGCAAACTTCTTTTGTATGCTCGACAACAGATTTTTCGCAAAGTGATGATAGTAGAAGAAAACGATGGTAATATATAGATGTACAATCTATAGACAAAATTTGGGTTGTTAGAATGGAATTGGATTGACTAACTAATTTAGATGAGACAATTCGTTTAAACGACTGAATTTTCTGCTGCGGACAGACTTTCGCGTAAACGCTCATTTCCATTATCTGCAGTTTCAAAATGATATGTTTCTTTCATGTACTTATTAACATAAAATAATATATATTATTACTTTCGATGGATTCGGCGGTATCTTTGTGGAAGTTCATTTTAATATAAAATAAAATAACTTAGATTATTTTATATTAATATATATTATATATAAATACATATAAACTGTCAGCTACTGTAAGTGTATATTGATGTGTATACGTAATTTTCAGCTTTCTCGCTTACGATTTATACTCATTTTCTACGTGATAAATAAAGTGTAAATTAACTAACAATGACTGTTAACTGATACAAAAAAAATAGAGGTGTATGTGATTAGTTTCAAAATTTCATATGTTTATGTCTTTCGCATTATGACATATCATCGCTTATGTTTAAAGTAATTACGTGTCAAACGATAATTTTATTTAATTTCTAGTATGTATTTAAAAAAATATAACAAAAACAAAAGCGATGATGAAGCGATTTTTATCCGAAGGAAGGTTTACCTATAATTTAATGAAATCGATAAAACGTTGAAAATATTGGAAACTTGTTTATTATTATATATGTTTATTAGAAAAAAAATGCTCTTAAAACTCATCTATTCTAGGAAATATTAAATTATTTTTGACAATGATTTTCGTAAGCAATATAATCGACCACGAATTTCATCATTAAAATAATAAAATACGTCATAGTAATTAATGTTAACGATATATTAATCATGCATCGTGAACAATTTATATCATAATGAAGTTGCAGATAGAAATTAGATTAATGACTGCTCTGACAATGCGCTGGATTATATTTGATAAGGGTAGCGAAACAAGAGTAGGGATGTTTTTTTATTATCACAGGACCGTTATAAGCCTAACAAGATGTCTTTTAGAGAAGTTAATCTGAGAAAAAGACCATCTATAATAAATATTGACCACTGTTAACAGTTATGATTTATGTATGATGTATACGTAATTTAATTTAAATATGTATGAAACTGTTTAATTTGATGATTAAAGAATGACATACAATATATATTATTTACATATCTAATAACTTATATATTAGCAAGAAAAAAATGCTTTTTCATATATGGATAAATGAATGGTGAATGGAGTTTATATTATGTAGCTGCAAATAATGTGATACGCTCTTGCCGTTTTATAAAATATAAATTGCGCCTTCCATAGCTATAAGGTATTCAAATTAATTTGAGTGAGCAAAAAAAACTTAAGCTTGGGAAATAAAACAGAATTATCATTGTTTTCGTGTATTTTGGAAACCTAGTAGTGATCGCCGAATGAATATAATTAGATTGGAAAAAATATTATTATAATAAAAATAAAACAAATTTGAATCGTTCAAATTTAATATTGAAATTCCACCAAGCACCTTCAGTAGAAATTTTAAAAAATAAAACACTTTTTGATGAATCTTTAATCAAACTAAAAAGCTTCGTATACCTTTAGTATGAAAGAATTTTAATTAAAACTTGCTCTCAAACAATCCATTGTTAAAAATAGTTTGCTTTTAGTTTGTCACTTTGTGGATAACATCATGATATAATCAATATCACTGTTGAGGGAATGGTATTTATATAAATTCTGAATCCCTGATTGATCGTATAGAAAGTCTGTGACGTACTGATACGAAAGTTTCGCATTAAAAAGTTGTTCGCGAAAAGTTACCAAAAGAATCGGAAGAGCTATTAGGTGTTTGAGCTTTAGAGCAACAAGGGACGGAAAAACTACTCTAGTGAGTGAGTAAAGTTTGCATTAGCACGTTGTCCGCTGATGTTTCTAAGCCAATAAGAATAAGCATTAAGGAAAAAAAATAGCTTGATTTCTTCCATTTTGTTTCTGTTATTATATCGGTAAAAATGATGAATGCTTTTATTTTTGCCTAAACATCGTTTTTTACATACGCAATCTTAAAATGAAAATTCAAACAAAAAATTAAATCTGAATACATCTGTCACGAAGAGATTGAGACAGAGGAGCTTTTTAACTATATTTAAGAAATAAATGTGATACATGCTGCTTTTAAACAGTGTTAGTTATTAACAAAAGACTCGCACGTTTAAAAGGATAAGAAAAATACAAACGTTCTGAAGAAATATAAAGTTTTTCCAGAAAATCTTTTAAGCTTTGCGAAAGTATTAGTCTCTATAGACAAGATTTCGCATTCAAGATAAGATTTAACAGTTGTCCAGTAATATTCAAGATTTTTTTAGTTCTAAATTGATAACATTTTTTTTAAAGATTTGAAGACAAATAGTAACTGATAAAAAAGTTGACGCTGGTCTGGATGTGTGTGGTGTGCACTTTATCCAAGTTATGTACAGGACTGTGGAGTAAGGTGTTTTCTTCGGAGCAGGTTGTAAAAAATCGAGGAAAAGTATAAGAAGTCAAAGATAAATAATAATAAAGTATATTCATCATATTGAATGGTGAAATGTATCAGATTTATTCTATTGACTAAAATGATTTGATATACTTATACACATATTTATGTTAAACGGAAATAGTTGAAAAAATAAATTCGGAGTCGGTTTTTTTAAATTTAAAGCTGGAGTATTTTTAACCTGATTCCACAGTCCTGGTTATATAATGTTACATAGAAGATATTTTACTTATGAATAAATAAATACAAGCCCTTCAATAACGAGGAATAAAAATAGCCAACGGCGCAAAATTGTAATTTGGATAAAATGTTTAATGACATGTTAAGCAAGCTTTCAGTGTTTCATGTCATGTAGAGAACATTACAAAGCGCGACGTCACGTCAAAGCACATCTAAATGTAATACACGAGACGAATATTACGAAAAAACGATTATAAACACATATTTCAAGTCATGGCTTTCCGAACGTGACAGCTAAAATCAAGCATAATGTCATGTGCTATGATTTTATTACTGTCAGCATGGAGGGGACAATATCACAGGAAGGATAAACAAACGGTGGCCAGCTTTCGTGAATAATACATTTACATACCAATGTAGGTTAATTGAAATTAATTACTCTGTAGTTCACGTTAAGAATTTTTAATCATTATTGTAGCAAAAAAATACTATCGGTATTTTGCCAGAAAACGTCAAGTCAAAAAACCTTGTATTGAGATAATCGACTTTTTCGAATATCATAGATAATAAATAAATAAACAACAATTTACCAAAAAGTTTACAACTCAAAAACGTTTAGGCGTCTAATTGTCTTAGGGTTGCTGTAGAAATAAGAAATTTTTACAGCTGAAAAGCGTTAAGTTATTTACAGGTTTCTGTCAGTAATAACTGCCAACAACATATTCTTAGTTCGTATTACCAAAGCCTCCGATAGGAACTTAAGACTGCTATGGTATTACTTATTAATTAATTACGTGTGAGGTAGGGTAAATTCCAAAAGATGATGAGCCTCCTGTCTTATTTAAAATGTTATTTTCTAATGATTCATTTAGATTTATAATGTCATTGATTGCCATAATTTTAAGCTTTAAACTAAGCTAAGCTGTAAACAGTGTAAACACATCCTATATTCACTTTTAGGATGTGAACTTTCAATACTTGGTGGAAAAACACAATATTCCTTTGTACCTATTTCCACGTTTATTTACCAAGATCAGGACCGATTTCGCTCATGGCGAGCATTGTCAACTGATAATAAATATAATTTAACAGTACTATTTATACAAAAACAAATAAAAATGTGTAATAAACAATTGGCATTGAAAATTGTAATTTCATAAAAAAGCTACATTCATATTTAATTATACACAAATAAGAAAAATCATTAATCATATTGTATGATTGGAATTTTTGAAAAATTGCCTTACTATATACTAGAGGTCTGCACGGGCCCGGGCCTGGCCCGCGGGCTTCTACTCGACCCGGCCCGTGGGCCGGGCTCAGACGGGTGAGCGCAATTGAGATTCGGGCTCGGGCCGGGTCGGGCTTTGGAATTGGACTTTCGGAGACAATCCGGGAAAAAAGTATACCAAATTGAGGATTTCAAATTCCCCTGTGAGCTAAAAAAAAAAAGGACTTTCGGAGATAATATGAGGAAAAAATATTCGAAAATAGTTTCGGGCGTCGGGTCAGGGTCGGGTAACAAGTGCAGTATAAGACTCGGGCCTGAGTTTTTTGGGCTCGAACCGGGTAATTTTGTAAAATTTTAGCCCATGCAGACCTCTACTATATACTAATACTATCCTAAGTTTTTTTTCCATTCCATCAGCAATCATTAACATAAATTGTGAAAAAAAAAAAGACCGTGGTAGTTATTTTATGCAAATATCGTGGACGCATAAAGAGTGAACATAAAGCAAAAGAAACCGAAATATCGGGTCGATGTCTCGTGGAAAGCGAGCTATAAGCAGGAGACAAATGGCGAGCTCGCAGTAACTACCCTTTATCTAGTAGATTTTCAGTCACTTAAATTCTTTCCCTCTGCCCTCCTCCTTGGAGCGTTTCACAAACGTCCGGTCGTAAATCACGGAGCAGTACGTAATCCTGAACGATTGTGTCATATATATTGAAGGTAATAAATTTTCCAATTTATGATCGATAAAAAAACGGGCAAAATTTCGATTAGAGAAATTTCTTATGTCCCTCAAATGATATCAAAGTGTATTCAATGCAATAAAAGTGGAATGCTATAATTTTTTATTGAATTCACTTAATGACTGCCTTCTACTAGGGAGATTCATCCAAGAATTACGATCACCGGAAATGGCGAAAATTGTCCGACAATTTTATAGGAAACAATTAAAATTTATTACTAATAAATGAATGTTATCTGATCCTTCAAGAAAATTCGTTACGATTGGAAAACAATTACAAACTTAGGCATTGGAAAACCAAATAATATTCGTAACAATAAAGTGTCTTCTTTAAAAATGAGAACAAATAGAGTGACATAAATCGTGTTGTGTGACACGATAGATAATTATATATTTTAATATATACTTTTTATCAACAAAAAAATCTAATAAATATTTATAACTATAAATATTCTTATCATACTAGGAAATCTTATCGCAATATGTTAAATACTAATCATGAATATTTTTATGAAATTAATAAGAACTTGCTGTAAGCCCGTTGACCTCAACGGGGGGATTTTTGTTGCATTTTTAAGAAGTCAGAAAATTACAAACCTATTTATTGAATAAGCCAGAAATTCTAAAAATAAAATAAATATATCTCGGGGCATATATCGACAGCATGCCCTGTTGTATTTAAATTGTAAATTATTTAATTTTTGGAATAATGTTGAGTTTGCTAACAATTATTTTTCCTATTAGCAGAAATATACCTCGTAAATTACCTAATTTTTGGAATAATGTTTAAGTTTGCTAACATTTTTTTTCGTAGTGACAGAAATTTCGTAAAATATTAAATCTTTGGAATAATGTTCAAGTTTGCTAACAATCATTTTTCATAGTAGCATAAATCGACCTCGGCGCATATATCGACAGCCCTGCAGTTTTAAATTGTAAATTACTTAATTTTTGAAATAATGTTTAAGTTTGCTAATAATCATTTTTCACATGCAAAATGGTATAAATTAATTGCACATTTTATCAAAACAAAATTATCAATTTTCCATGTTACAATCAAATGCATATTTATCAAATTAATAAGAATAAATTAACTTCACTAATTCGCCAAACGGAGCTTATTTTTAGGAATATATGAGTCTTTAAGGGAACCAAACATAAAAATGGTGAAACTTTTCCATTTGACTTTTAAGTGCAATTACGTTTTCAATTTTTTTTGTGGGAACTGTCATCAACTTTTAATTTTATGTGAAAGTTTTTTCAATAAATAAGCATAAAAAAGTAATACAAAATAACTTAGATTATTCCACGTATTGTGCTACAAACTGTGACACGTGTTTCGCCTATTTCAGAGGCATCCTCAGACAGACTTACTTTCAGTAAGTAAAAGTAAGTCTGTCTGAGGATGCCTCTGAAAAAGGCGAAACACGTGTCACAGTTTGTAGCACAATACGTGGAATAATCTAAGTTATTTTTTATTTTATATTCAAATGAACTTCCACAAAGTTACCGACGAATCCATCGAAAGCATAAACAATGTATTTTAGAGAAAAAATGATTTAAATTATGCAATAAAAAGGGTGGGTTCAGTTCACTTTTTCCCATCATCCTAACTTGGCTCACTTTCCGTATTTTAATCTCGTTGTCCCCAATCTATCAAACTATTTCGCTTACTTTATTTATATTACTACTAGCTGACCCGACGAACTTCGTACCGCCTCAGAATCAATAAATGTTGTGTTCATTTATTGGATGAGTTAAATTCAGTTTGAATGAATACTCAAAATGAATTAAGTTCAATAAATGTGCAAAATTAAAAATGAAAAGTATTTTAATTACATTGAAATGATGTTATTCACGTGGCACAGTCGATAGATTTAAAGGAATGCAGTGGACCAACGATTTGATTTTGAATTGTGAAGTTGAAATGATACACATCTTTGTTATTTGCTGCAAGAATTGCTCGTTCACTCAACCAATTATGATGTTTGTGATTAGCAATGATATTCAGGAACACTTTGTTGATTGTCCTTCGATGAGACGAAATTTCAAAAATTTGGCAAAAACGAAATCAATCCATTCGATTCGTCGACAGGAACACGGCCGTTACAGATAGTCAGCAAATGCTTGGAGAAATCTGCGGCAGATGGTCGTTTAGAAATGCAACTCGCATGTTTGTCGTTAGCTGAAGTTTCTTAACATAGCGCCACAGAGTCGATGTTTTAAGTCAAGCGTTTATTTCATCGGCAGTGGTCGATCTTGGAATAACTGGTAGTGTTTGGCGAAAATCGCCAGATAGTAGAATCATTGCGCCTCCAAAACATTTTGAGTCATTGCGCTGATCTTTCATAGTTTGGTTGAGTGCTTCCAATGCGGAGGAAAAATAAGCCACCATTTCCCTCATCAATTGCCTTCATTAAAGTATCGTACACTTTCTGTTAGGGGTTCAACAGTGGTACATTCGTTCGAAGTGATTGGTTCAATGCATCTCGATCATATTCACGTTTACGTTCCGATTTTCGATTGAAAGCGTCGTTCATTCCTCGATCTGGCGACGCATCATGCATCGCATGAGGTAACACATATCTTCGATCAAAAGCAACGCCTGGTTATGTATCTCCTCATTCACCTCGAGATCGGGATTCCCTGAACTGACGCGAATTCGGTGTAAAGTGTCTTCGGACATGTCATCCTTGTACTTTTTCCACAATTCACGTGGATTCGATGGGAAGCATGTCGAAAAAAAGATAGCAAATAATGTGCGTATCTAACTTGGAGACGCAGAAACCATTGCTTCAGCGATTGTCATGTCCCAATGAGTTTAGTTTTCAAGCAAATTGAGCTATTGACATGCGGCACGAAATGTTAGGCATACGACGCCATTGACAGTTCGAAATGATTCGAAATGTCGACCCGAAGGGAATTATTGGTTGTTTTCAGATTTTTCATGTTCACAGAACTGAAAGACTCTTAGAAAACCATTCCGAGCACTCTTACTGATTGGTTTAGAAGTACTTGGCATAGCTAATACCTCTTTATTTCACTGTATTTTAAATAATAAAATTACATCTTCACAATGTTGACAAACGACTACTTTTGTTTGACAGTAACTGTCAAAGAAAGACTGTTGCTAAGAAATGTGTTGGTCTAGGATAAATTCGTTCTCAATGCTTGTCACCAACATAATGACAGGGATCTTTTCAAAATTATTCAAATAATACTTTTTTATAATTTTACGAAAGTTCATTCTAAATTTTCATATTTTTTATATTACGAAATGACATAAATTCTCATTATAACAAAGAACGCAACATTTTCCAAATCTTCAATATTATATTTATGAGATTATCTTTCATTAGAAAAAAAAAAAAATTTGTTTAATGTTCCACACATACAAACAGTTATACAGTCAATCCTGTTTTTATGCGGTATATGGGTTCCACGAAATATCGCAAAAAAAAAATCGCATAAAAAAAACTTGACTTCCATAGAAATAGTGGGGTGCGTTACTTAAATTTTAAAATCCGCATAACTTTGAAACAGCGAGTTAAAATATACACTAAATCGCAAAGTATAAGAAAATTAGGGGAAAACCACGGCGTAAAAATATTAAAAAATAGTCACTGTATGACAATTCTATGTGTGTTTTAAAGCATGTGGTTCTAAATCACTCTTTTTCAGAAGAAATAGTATGCGCATCAATTTCATAAAACTATGGTTGTTTTCTAACAATAAAATTAGTGATCAGAGTTTGTTCAGATTTTCTTTTTCGATAATTAATTGTTTATGCAGTTTGTTATACCCATATAGATAATATATTCTAAAGTTATCGTTGAAACTTGAATGCGCGATCAGAATTTGAATCATTTAGAAAGAAATGATCTTCTAATTTACTGAAAAGTTGGATACCTTCTTCAATTATTTTCGCAGTGAAGGAACTGGAATTTCTTTCAGTTCGTCATTGTTTTCTGGTTTTTTGTCAATAATTAAATTTAAATTATGAACATCTTCGTCACTTATAGCTTTATCTGTAAGTAATTCGTCGATATAATTTTCGCTAAAGGTATCAAACCTTTCTTCGCCAAGTTCAGGTGCTGAAGTAATCATTTCAGCTGATATTACCGATGCTTCAATGGTTTCATCGACTGTAACACACCTAATTAGGTGGACTTAATTCAGCGATGGCAGATGCAACATGATTTAAACAGTCCGAAATCGTATTTTTTTTTCAAATGTCGGTTGTGTTTATGATTATCTCTATTCTATCCAATATACAACAATATATGCTCTCGATGTAATATTTAACATTTTTATATATCGTAAAATATGGTACATTTAAAAAAATGCATTTCTAAAAAACCGCATTACTTCGAAATCGCATAAAAAAACCGTATAAAAACAGGATTGACTGTATATAGGGATCAAAAATAAAATAATGATTTGATAGTATTCTATGACAATATAATATACATGAAAAGTATACTGATTTTTTTTTACAAACCTTCTGATTTTATGTACTTTCATTCGTCTTTTCACATTTCAGTATATATTTTAGCGACGGTGATGAACATGAGACATAAATTCCTAAAAGTTTTTTTTTTGAATGGATATTGAAGATTTAGTTTCGATTTAGTTTAAAGTTGGCATTCCTAACTTGATTAACAAAATGCCTCACATGAGGTAACACATGTCTTCGATCTAAATCAAAGCCTGGTTATTTATCTCTTCATTCACCTCGAGATCGGGATTCCTTGAACTGACACGAATTCGATGTAAAATGTCTGTAAAAATGTCCCAATAAGTATAATTTTCAAGCAAATTGAGCTCTTGACATGCAAGTAGAAACATTCGTCATTTTTCGGATGAACTGTGTAAATGCGACCAAGAGCATTCGGGTGATCAGGAACCGCATCGCTTTGCTTTTGACGTTAAAATTTCTTCGATATAGCGTTCCAAGTGTAATAACGTGTCATCTCAGAGTAAAACAACGTTCGTACAAAATATTGTTGTCAAAAATTTATCATACCTAATTATAAACATAACCTTATTTCAATATTATCCGATTTTCTTTCGTTTTCATTTCATATCATCGATTTCTTTTATTCTTATCCATATTCTAAATTTAAAATTTCAGTCGTACGCAATAGAAGCAAAAACAAACAAATATAGAAAACAGTGCGATCTGGTGGATTTTTCTGAAACCAGCTTACGACATTTTATCGTTTGATGAAGCTATTCGTCATTTGAAAATTTTATTCTGTATGAAGATATTTATTTTCTTTATAATTTATTTTCCGTGATATTTTTCCGATGTTTTAATGCTTATTCTGCTATTCTAGGCAAAAAGGAATTTTATAAAGCAAAGATCATTGAAATCCTTGGAGTAATTCTCGAGATATACGTGGTGTAAATAACCCGACTTTGTTTTATATATATAGATTTGAGCATAAATTTACCTTTTCCAAAGCATAGACTCGTTTACTCGTTATTTAAAACAAAAGATACAAAATTATTGAATATCGGGATAAATTCTAAATACCCTCTGTTAAAACGTAAAATATTTAATAGCCGTCAGCATACATATGACACACCTGGAATATTTGCATTTAACTGTCTAAACTATATTATGTAAAATAAACCACAATCATTATTTGACAGGTGTTCCATTTTTGAATCTCGAATACAAACAATCGAAGTCAGTTTGTGAATCACAAATATCGTTCCATTTTCAAATTTTAATTTATATACACTATTTTTATCGCCTTGATAATTATGACGTTAGCTCAGTTGATAGAGAGCTCGACTGGTAATCCAGAGATCTGAGTTCGATCCACGATCGCGGCGTTTTTTTTGTATGAGAAATTTCACTGATTTGATTTGTTTCGTCAAATAATAAACCAGTGTATTGGGAAAATATGTCTTTAGTATGAATAAAAATATTGCGTCAGCGGAGCTTTGAGGAGGGAGGGGGAAGAGGCAGGGGGAGGGGAAATCGCGGACAATCATGCAATCATGCAATCATACGGACATTATCGAGTATTAATATATAGATTTATTTTTGATAAGAAATTAAAATTATTCATTCGTAAAAAAACCCAAAATCATAAATTATGTTGGAATAAAATATCATTTTTTACATATTTCTTTTACCAATAGTTTCATACTCAATTTTATATAAATAACTTTTTATATTTCGCCAGTTAATAATGTTCACACTGAGTGAAACCGGTCACGATTTAAAAATAATAATGTAGATTTATTATAAGTGTTATATTTTTTAATATTATTTAGTGCCATTCCAGCAAGATTTAACGATGAACACCTTAAAATTGGTTAAAAAGAACGTTTGTGTACAGTTTGATTTCGTTGATGATTGATAAATGAAAAAATGTGTAGACTCACACAAAACAATGAACCAAAATCCAAAAAAGATAAGGCTATAAGCGGACAAAAGTTCGTTTTTGATTAGTAAATTTAATCTCTTTTCAACAGAAATCTTCCACAGTTCAAACAAGTTTTTTTTTATATTCGTAAATTCAAACTTCCTTCGTTAGGAATCTGGATTATTTTTATCCAAAGTATAAACAAATCTTTTATTATAAAAAGATAGATTTTTCGGCGTAATAATTGTCTTGATCGAAGAGGAATTTAAATAAATTTCTGATATAATTAAGTGCTCCATGTACACATTTCCACTATTACAAAAAGCTAGTATAATGAAAAAAAAAAATAGATTTTAAAATTATTGGTTATTATCTTTATGGATTTTAAATTTAAATATTGACTAATAATGACACAACCAAAACTTTTCCTGTTCAATTCATTGCGAAAAAGTGTAAAAGAAAATCACGACTTCATTAAATAGGGTATTGGAGCTCAAGTTTTGTAAAATGTTGTATAATAACCACAACAAAAGAAATGACAGGGTGGTGCGACCGCCACAGTGGGGTGGTCATAGACAATGCGAACAATAAATACAAAAGTTTTTAAAACTTGGACAGCTCGTTTTTCATATTAATAAGAAAAAAACACTGCTGCTTGCTGCATGCCGACTGGAAGTGTTAAAGCATGCGTCGTAAGTCTCGTTTCAGCTTTATACACGTTACCACAAGTGTTTAATTATGACTATGTATATCAAAGTTAACAAGTAAAAGTCACAAAGAAATTCTAGTAATAACATTCTAAATGTTTTTCTTTCATTGATCTATTATAAGATATCTAACACTTAACAATAATATGAGCATTAACTTTAACTGCGAAAGTTTGCTGAACGTATGTAAACCGAACGTTGTTGAAATAATATGTTCCGCCATGCAGTCAAATTTGAACTAAAATTCGCATCTTTTTTACCATGATATCAGAACAGTATTGTAGAATAAAGTCGGTAATTGTGGAGTTACAATGCAAAACGTACTATTTCCAAAATGAGCGATATTGAGTTAGGTATGCAGAAAGAATAATTCAAGCCTAAGGAATCGACTGATCATATTGGTTTAAATATAAAATGTCTACAACACTGTAGTTTTCAAATTGGAAATCATATTTTTATGCAAATGTTATTTTGTCTGTGTTATTCGTTATAGTATTTGACTCTACTAAAAAGTTCGAGTTTTGGAAATAGTACGTTTTGCATTATAACCATACAATTGTCACAAGCATTTGTTACTACTACTTCTGTTATATTATTATATTAGTTTTTTAGTGACAGGTATCAACTAATAAATATTTTAATAAATCGCTTAATGATTCAAGAATATGACAAGGCGGTTATACGGTTTTTTATGAGACATATTTTTACAATATTATTAATGCTCAGGAATTTTTTAGTAGGGTAAAAATAGCAACGTATTTAATTCTACAGTTTTTATATTTATTAGTTGAAAGCTATTTCGGCTTTCGCCATCGTCAGAACTATCTGTAGTTACTGTAGAACTTTCAACTAATAAATATAAAAAACTGTAGAACTAAATACGCTGCTATTTTTACCCTATTATAATGGAGTTCTACCAAGTAAATGCCAGGTCAATAATATTAATCTTTTTAATGTACCATCACATGAGTTGATTTGTTTGCCGTTTGCTCTAATTTAAAGGCTGTTTCGGCTGTAACTTAAAAACATATTATATTTACCAAAACTTGAATTTGCATAACTTATTACAAAACAATACCAGTCGAGAAAAGTAAAATCACAAATAAATTCACTATAACATTTTACAATAAAATAAATACGATCGATAGAATTTGAACAGCAACAAAAAAACATTATGTAGTGAATTGTCACTTATTTTTATACTGCAAAACGCTTGTATAATAATTTTAAAGCGCCTCTTATATGTATCAAATTCAAAAAATATTTAAAGTTTAAAAGCAAAAAAGCTTTATCAAAGTTTACAAAGAGTTCTTAGAATAAAAGTAGAATGAGTGGAAATTTTAATTACAAAGTAAAATTATTACGGCGAGTAAAAATATTACCGCTCATAATACAAGGCAAAAGTTTGCACACTTGGAGAAGATCGTTGTTCTGTTACTGTAATGTCAGTTTTCATTAAGTCGTTGCATCGCACACAGATGGTTCTATTCTACTTTATATTGCAACTGGAATGAAGCGTACTCCGTCTTTTAGATTTGAATAGATATATACCTTCTTGTAATTTTGTAAATGAACTTAGATGATTGTACACGCAACACGGTACTGTAAACGACAATAAAAAATAAACTACGTTTGGTAAATATTTTTGTAACAAAAAATAAAATATAATTGCGATTAACGGTTTATAAACATAGACACCATCTTACAACGGGAAACAGGTGTCAGTGTTAGTAAAACAAAAAAAAAAGTAAAAAAATAAATCTATATCAATAGATATTTATTAAATTTCACCGAAAAAAATACCGTGGAGAATTTACAAATAATAATAAGATATAATATTTTTCAATGAAAAAGAATTTTTTATTTTCTAAAAAGGGTAGAATTAGTTTATTTTTTTAATCATTGAGTCAATTATTTCAAAGTAATTTATATTTTTTTGAGTGGAGAATTCATAGTGAATCAAACATTTTTTTTATCCATGTTCGCTCCTTATGTATCACAACAGAAGTTTTTCATGAGAACTGTATGTTACTCAGTCGCTCAACCTCTCTTATTTCAAAGGTTAAAAGGATACGACAAGGACAGGACTAGTGGTTGACTAATCGCTCTCGCTACGTCCAGTTATTGCAGAATCAAAAGGGTGGGAAGGAACTTTTAGACATCACAAACACCCAAGCCTTCGAACAGAAATCGAAAATCGATCGAAAAAATGCTGTTCGTACTGGGACTCGAACCCGTGAGATCCGGCACGGAAGCCAGCCAACAACGCTAACCGCTGCGCCACAGGACCCGAATTTTTTTTTTCAGATCAAACAATAAGATAAAATTAAAATACGGTTGAAAAGACATACCAAATAAAAATAGCGAGAAAAATCAATCTTCAAATTGAAATTATATTGCGAAAATATATGGTTGTTTCACATTATTTGATTAACTCTATTTGCTGTTTGCTATTAGTTTGGCTCGTGACTAACAGTTGCAGTTTTTGATACTGCGAAAGCAAACGATGCACAAAGAGAGAGCGATGTTTTATTTCACGAACCTCACGCGATCGCAAAGAATGCATATTTATTATTAAGTTATCTCAAGTTCGAGAATTGAGCCACGAAATCGTTAATTAAATTACGAAGATGCATCAAACATACCTATGTATATAAAATACAATAAATTATATTTGCAACGACATTTAGACCGTGCTGATGTGGTTGAGATGATTTTTTTTTGAAGCAATTGTTCAATTTAACATATTTAAAAATATGTATCATAATGTAAAACAATGATTATATACATGAATTCAGCCGAGTCGTGAAAACCAATACTATAAGTATTCGAAAGCAGGTTTTTCAATTTGAGAACCCAGTTTCAAATATTAGAATGAATATTAATATATTAATATTATTCAATTAAAAACGTTTGTATTTTAACTTGAAAATGCTTTGTTTATAATTAAAACGATATGAAATATGTAGTTTAGTAATTGATGTATACATATTATACATCAATGGATGCATTAAAAATATTGTCTTTTGATTTATTTTGAAGTCATTTTTGTTGTGCATTTTGACTCGGATACAAACACTAGTAGGTATTTAGTCCACCGCCGAATAGGAACATATAATATTTTTTATTCAATTTTAGTATCTTTTTGTAACATTGTTCACAATAAACCCATTTTGTTTTTTCCCCTGTTTAATTTAATCTACCCTTCAGTGAAACTTTGAAAATCGGTTTAAGCCGAGCTTTAGAATATATTGAAATTCGGGTTTTTGCAAAAGTTGGTTTTTGTATAAGCCTCAATGCAAATTTGTAGAAGATAACAGGTAAAATTATTAGAAGCCGATAACAATAGAAATAGTGATAAATAAATATAATTTATGTAGCGCAAATAAAATATAGGCTTTTCCAGAGTTAATAGTGAATTAAAATACGAGCAATATAATCTTGGAAATTGTATATAAAGTAAACAAGCTCAGCGATGAACGAACTGATAGTGTTTCTAAGGTTCGTGCGTGCCACTTTTTATTTGATTTGTTACGTCAAGAAGTGGGTTTCGAAAAAAGTCTATTTTCGAACGACTAAAAAGATTTCTGTGTAAAAAGCAAGGAAAATACATATTTTTCCAAATTGGAAACGGTCAAGTAGCGGCGACATCAGCATCAATTCAATGAATTGAATATATTATTGCTAGGTAAATTATTTATACAATGCAAGATTATGATGCTAGTTCGAAACGATAGTTCTGGCGGTGACGTGAAACCGCAACAACTATTAACAATTTAACACTATATTTTTACGGAAATTAAAACATCGATGATTTCATTGTAATTTAGTTCTACCAGTTATCCAGTTCAATTTTATATTTAAAATCACCTTGTTAAAGTGAAATTATATGCAAGTAATAATGATATAAAGTATAATATTAACGAATATATTTATTGAAGTGTAAATTATGCATTAGGGTCCGTAATGAAATCCAGAAGTATTGAGCAACACTGCCCTCATTTAAATAAACAACTCACAATGTGGAAAAATAAACTCAGCAGTATTATTGTTTACCATAAATAACACAAGTCTTGGGGTGCTTCTGTCTCGGTGGCGGGCACAAATTCATTAAAACATGCGAAACAAATGAAAAACATCCGATATTATCACACAAGTTCCCATGCTGAAAATTGAGTGTTAACGTAAGTATTTGAATACGAAAAAAAATTTTTATAATAGCTAATTATTGAGTTGGCATTTTTCGGTATAATTACATAATTTCAATTCGTTATTTTAGTTAATTCATAGCGACAGGAGTTCTATCTAAATATCTGAAAGTTCTGACTGGGGTATTCAATCCTGCGATCCGACCAATTTTGTGATCACGTAATCCCTGGATTTCTGGATTCACTAAAGCAGGTACAAATACATTTTTAGATCTAAAAAAAAATTCTGAATAATTGTAGAATTTTTCAATTCGCAGCTTTTTTAAGCTAAAAAAAAAAAAAGATCTCTGAGTTGAGAATTATTTTGAAATTTCTCAATTCGCCTGTGATCAATGCCGGGATCCCGAAAGTCCAGATCCCGAAATTATTGTGAATTTCGGGATCTAAAAAAGGGTCCGGGATTGGATGTCCTTGTTTCGACACATTCAAAATAAAATTTGTATTATTAGTATAACATTTATAATCTGTGACACAGATGTTTTCTTTTTCGGAAAATATAAAATAACTAGTATGACGTAGCATTTCTGTAATGTAAAATACAGGAACGGTTTCGTTAACCTGGTTAACATTTTTAGCTGAAAAGATACAACGGAAATTTGAATAATTTAATTCTTGAACACTTGAAAATTGTTCCTAGTTCCACGAACTAGTCATGATGAGGAAATATAGATTGAATATATAATATACTATGTATGTGAAAACGTTAAGAAATTATCAATATTATTGTACGAAAATAATGTTATGAATTATTTTTACTAAAAACCTTTATTATTATTTAAATGTTGTTGCAACTTTATTCTATAACATAGTTTAAAAACTTTATAATAAATCACTTAAATCTTATTAAATCAAAATAATATCGATGTGAGTATTGAGGAGTTTCTACTAAGCAGTCAGACGTTTCGATTTGAACTCTCGATTATAACTGAAGAGAAAGGAATTGAATATTGATTTAGTCCATTGAAAGGTTTATTGTTACAAGTAATGTCATAGAGAATTAACATAGCACAGAGGTTAATGCTGTGTATATATAACAATAATAATGAATGTAGAATTATTTGAAAACCTTCTAATTAAATTCTTTTAAGATTTCTCGGAATGAGTTTTTCGATAGGTTTCCGCAAAAGTTTACAGGAAAACTTTTCGGCTTTATATTCCGAGAAAAGGTTTCAGATATCCATTATGAGATACTATATGGAATGAACGAATTTTTACTACTTACTAAGGCCTTTGTTCAAGGCATATTATTTTTCGTTTTTTTGGAATTGTGAGGTCAAATACTCAATACTACACAGCCTTTTAATAAAGACAAATTTATAAAACATTCACTATCGAGGAAAACATTACAATATACATTTTCACAGGATTAATTACATGTATTATGTATATTCAACAACACAAATTCAATACTCGCAAACATTAAAGGGAAATATAACGGAACTATGCTATGCAAAAAAAAAGCGTAAGCTGTTATGTAATAACGTTATTAAAGTATTCTTTTATCAAGGAGAAATGATATAAATACCATTAATACTTCTTAGTAAATTTTTATATGTAGATCAAGGAAAATCTCAGTCGAAAAGGTTTCATTATCGCTTACGGCCGGATCGAATAGCACCTTTAAATATTTTTAAGTACGTTTATATTTGCGTACCGTTTTCACACTCAATAACAAATGATTCCGTTGTGTTATTTTTTGCTTTGATTTCTTGGTTTTTAGTAAACAGTTCATTATTTAGACATAAGTGTTTTTTTACAAGTCAGTGATTCCTATCTTAGTGCTGGTATAAGGAAATGTAGAACATTTCTCTATGACATATATTCAAAGAAAAAAACGTGTTTAATATATTAATACATATATACGTTTCATGTTATTGTTGAAATTATATTCAGCATCATAGATTTCAGATTAGGTGAGACTATAATTCTGCTAACGACATTTCAGCTTACCTGCTGATGTTTCAATACAGTGGATGTAAAAATTCGTTCAGCTACATACCTGAAAAGAAATAAGAAAAAACATGATTGAATATAAAATAAGTGTAAACATTAAAATATTAAAGAGGATAAATGTCTATTTTGGAATCTGTCAATCTTGATGGATGAAAGAATAGGGCTAGAGATATGAGATTAGTGAGTAGCTTATCGCTCTGGCTACCAATCGAATGGGTGTGGGAGTAAATTGGAAAATATTATACCGTAATACTTTTCATTTTCAAAATAAGTAATTCGATCTTAAAAAAGCTGTTGAAACCCGAGATACTAGTTTTGGTAATACCGGTATTTTAATTCTTACGAGCAACTAGAAATACTATATGTAGATCTTCCTTCACACAGGTAAAATCACGGGTAGAAATACACATAAAATATAAATGAGCATACGACACGACGGAGCGAGTGGTGTGTGTTTTTATTTCACGTTACGTGAACGGTCACAAGTTGTAGCACTACAAATAACAATAACAAATTTATGAAATTGTATTTATAGTAAAAATTAACATACACAAAGTTACCGCAGAATCTATCAAAGAGTGTTATTCAAGATGGTAAAAATAGTAAATTGTAATAGTTGTATCAAAACATGAAATGGAAAAAATATATTAGGATTTCAGACGATCCGGTCAGCACAAAAAAAACTAAATTTCTTTTGAGTTTTCTTGAATAGGAAATGCAGGACGTGACATTGCGTCCTTTGTATATTTTCAAAGGGTAAAAAAGTATACGAAAAAAATGAGCAACAAAAACTTGATAGTACACATAAGAATATACCCGAGCTTTCGAGGAGGCCCCCTGTAAAAAGCGTTTCAGCACTAAAATATTACAGCGGAAAACTTAATATTAAAATAGAAGTCATACTATAAAACCCACACGGAACAAATATAATTTTGAAAGTAACGAGTGTTTTACATGACTTTATCGTGGTTGAAAGAAATTGACTGTCGGCAAAAAAACTTTTTCTTACTAAAAGAAAATATGGAAAAGTTTTTTTCTATAATTTTTATCTATAGATTATCCAAAATGTACGTGGTGAAATTTATTAAAAGTAAAATTAAATAAGAATTTGTTAGATAAAACTGTTGGCATCCGTGAAATAAAACAAAAAAGTATCAGGCAGGCAGAAGATACAACCGGTGCCATATTAGTTATTCTTATTACAATGTCTAGTCGAGAGTAATATTGCTTTAGCCGATCTAACGTTTGCATATGTGCAGCTTCTTCATAAGACTTTTTCTTGACATTAGTGCATTGTACGAATTTCAAAACAAACTAAAACGCATACGAAGTATTCATCACTCTATTTACTCATCATATATTTCTTACAATAATTACGAACTAATAATAGCGATAATCTATCATATGTCAGAATGATATTTTACAATTTGATTGAAATAATGTTTATAGTGGTAAAAAGAACATTCAAAGTTGAATTACAATTATAACAAAAAATGTAGACATGTAATCGTGCGTGATTATCGAACAATATTAACTTTTCCGGTTCTAAGCTCAAGAAATGCGACCCCAATACCCACATTTTCTTAAATATCTATTTTAATATGGGTGATACAATGTTTATAATTAAGGTATTCTTATATCATAGTTTTTTGGACCTTTTGTAGTTTATATAAATACGATAAGATAAGAGATAAGCGCCCGCTTATCAGCGATCGTTGGTAAGATAACTAGACTGAACACCGCTTAGCAAAGCGCGCCAGTCGCACATTGACATTTGCATTGAAACGACGTATATTTTACGCGCAACTTAAAATATGATTATTTATTAAAAAACCACGGATTTTTATAAAAAAATGTATGAGGAATGATGCAGAGAGATATTTTAAAGCCCTTAGACTAATTATTTTTTTAAAATTCATAATAATAAGGCCAATAATGAGGAAACCACTGGGGTCCCTAAAAGACCCCCATCGGCCGAGAAGTATTTTTCTAGTCTCCGAGCCGCGAGAGTTAAATGTTTGCATGTATTAATTATCAGTGCACTTGTTGGTTGTTGTTGAATTGTATCCACCCCGAAACTCGATCAGAATACCCTTTTCTTGCGCGGACAAAAGTTCGAATCCTTGATTTAAAATCGGCATACATTGATTGATTTATAGATTTATGTGATGTATTCAACTATTTGGAATTTGATAGTGACATTATTAATAAATAACTTTAACCAATTTAAATGTTTGATATTGTTATTCAAACGAACTACATATAATGTAGGCGTTTGTGGGTTGAGATCGTAAATTAATGAGGCGTTTCACTGAATGGACTGTTGAGGTTTTAGAATAAGCTCAGTATTTCCGGGAAATATTCAAGTACATGTTTGATACAAATCGATAATTATTATACATATTTTTTAATCAAGCAGATTTATATGTTTATGTCGATTAAGATTACATTAACGAGAAGACATCTCCGCATTATGATAACAAAAAAGCGATACCTTATATTGTTTTAAGTGTCTAATTACTTCTTTTTAAATCTAGATGTTTAAGAAAACTGATTAAAAATTGAAAACGCTTACTAGCTAAACGAAAATGTTCGTAATAAATCAAATATTTTATAAGTTCTTTCAAGTCATTACAAAGTTTATCCGCGAATTGCTGTTTCTCGGTGAATCGTTCGTTTTACTACGTCACAACTCACAATACATATATTTATTTTCATACAAACTGTGAAAAATAACTCTTTTAGCATTTTCGATTTTTTACTTGTTTAATCGATATTAAAAAACTTTTTAAATATTGATGAATAAACAAATCATACTCTTATTTTCGTATGCAATTTTAGAGCATCGTCGTTAATATTTTATCTCCTAAACCAGAAGTCGGAAAATTCATTGGCCAACTGAGCTAAATATCAATTATACAACGATTGAAATTTCTTTTGCTAAACTTCACTATGTATATACTAAGGTAGTTTAATTGTTATTAACTTGATTAGGGTACTTCTATGCTGGCTTGTACTTAAAAGGTCCTCAATTTGATTGAAGTACGTCCGCTAAGATCGCCCCTCCCAACTCCCAACAAGTTTTAAGACAGAAAACCTACTTTTGCGAGTGGGACACGAAGTTTCATTCACACTGTGTGTGATACTTTGTGAAAGAGCCACACTCAAGGCGTCAAAGAGCCGCATGTGGTTCGTGTGTGCATCGTATGACGTATAACATACCCGATACTGACTAAAGATGTTAACTGTCAATTCTTGATAGGAACGCATTCTATTTTAAAAAATAAAATTTATTTTCTGTTCTGATTTCTGTTCCACATTTATTAACGAAATTTTTTTAAATTCATAACACTAGTAGATTCAATACATTTAGGAAGTTCAATGAAAGTCTATTACTAAAAACTGTAACTACACTAAGTTGCTTTATACAATAGCATTGAACATAGTGAAATTATTCACTATTACCAAGTTATTGCTGATATATTATATCATAACCGCTAAGGCGTGGGTGTCGAAATCTATTGATAGGTGCTTCTAAAATTCTCGTTAAGACTATTCATAGTTGAGCGATAGATATATCCAATATCCATCCCAATTCCATAGATTAATATTTTTTCCATGTAGTTTATTTTTTTATTTTTGGATGATTCCTACAGCAATACAGCTGCGTATAATAATTTCATTTCATCAACGATTAACACAATAATATACGTTTTATTTAATAAAGTATCAATGCGTAAAATAAATGTAAAGGAACAGAAATATAATACTTAAACGTGATTATGCATTACGGTGTTTTTACATTAATCCCGATGCCACGATGAAAAATATTTACGAATAATTTTTACCGAGTGGAAAATGTTAAATTACTTCCAGTTTTCGTATATAGCTTAAATAAAGATGTTTTGTAAGTTTATACTTAAAGAGAAGCTCTCTTCATTATTTTGATATGATAATATCATGACTAAAGAAAAAAATCTGTCAAGAAAAAATATTTATTTATTTTCAAATATACTTAAAAAGACGCAGAAGAACACAGAAAGTTTAGAAATAAAACAGCGGTGCAGTTTCAAGACAAACTCCTTTTTTGTAAAATGTAACATCGTTTACTCGCTGAGTAGAACGGTTTGTTTGTGAGCTATAATTGTTTTTTTAGAGACAAGAAGATAAAGAAAGTCTCAGCTGGTTGACGCGTAAAAGATTACATGTCCAGGATGTCACTAGAACAAACGCTGACTTATGGTTTCTATGAATTCCAAAACAATAAAAAAATGCGCAAAAGCGTTCCGTTAGCCCTACATCATCTGCACCAGAAAGTTAATTAGACAACTATTGGTATTATTATGGTTAATGAGAAAATTATACTTTTAATAACAAAAACATACCTACTCTACCGTTAAAGACTAAAAATAGAAAAAAAGATAACTGTGATCAATCTAAGACAAGAGGTTAGCTGCGCAGAAATTTCAAAGGCTGCGCGAAACGATCAAATATTATTTGAATAACTGCGCGCGCGCAGCTTAGAGGGAACGTTGACTGATATATTCCATTTATACTTAAAGGTGAAATAAATGTAGATAATATCTATTCAATCAATATTGTTTGTATTCTCTCGACTAATAAGGGTTCGAGCCGGCAAACAAAATGTATTCGGATTTGTTCAAAAACAATTATAATTCTATAAAATGTCAAACAGGCTACGTTTTTAGATAATTGGTTTGAAAGAATTACATGTATCAAAGTAAAGTAAATAGAAGTAATGTATAAATTGTTCTCGATCGCTAAAAGGAAAATGAATTCATTGAAATGTAAAAGCTTAATTATTCACACAACAGTTTAATACTACAATTATAAAACTTGACTATAAAGATAATTACATGACAGACTGGGAATCCAAAATTTAGCCATGATTAAATAAAATACGGAATTAGATAACAATCAATGGGTACAACTTGGAGGATTAAAAAAACTTAAGATTATCATCTTCTTAGCCACGTTCTAGAAGTTTCATTAGTTGGAAAAATGTGAAAGAGTCAAAGCGATTAATGAGTCAGCCTGTCCTGTCCACGCTCTTTAATAAAACCAACCTATAAAATCGTCTTTCACAATCGCGCAGACTTTTTTCATTGGGATATATAAAATATGTTCAACTCGAGTAAAAGGATCAGAGTAATGTTCGCATTTTCTAATCTCACATCACGTCATCTATAATGAAACAAAAATAAAAGAAAATCGAAAATTAAATCATATATCACTTTTAGGGTGTTCACTGTCAATACTTGGTGGAAAGGCATTATATTAATAAAAACACAATAATCCTTTGTACTTCATTCCACTTTATTTAATATGTCAGGACCGGTTTCGCTCATTACGAGCATCGTCAACTGTTGTCAACGTCGTCAGTTGACGATGCTCGTAATGAGCGAAACCGGTCCTGACATATTAAATAAAGTGGAATG
Organism: Himalopsyche anomala; assembly: GCA_031772345.1. Classification (NCBI taxonomy): domain Eukaryota; kingdom Metazoa; phylum Arthropoda; class Insecta; order Trichoptera; family Rhyacophilidae; genus Himalopsyche; species Himalopsyche anomala. Next base: position 17,583,206 of record CM062821.1, on the reverse strand, counting down.
AAGTACAAAGGATTATTGTGTTTTTATTAATTAAATCATATGATTTTGATTTTCAATATATAGAAGTTGGGTGATCTAATTATTTCGTAAGTATACATATTTATAATAGGGAATTTTTAAACTATTTAATAAATAAAATTACGCCGCTATAACCCGATTTTTTAAAAATTTGAATATCTTTAATAATATATAGGTTGTCCAGACAAAAATGTCGTTTTATGCACGATAATTCTAGGTCATGTTTTGTATTATATCCGTCCGTTGACATTCGGAAAACGTTATTTAGCTTTTTTCTGTATTTTTTCAGCGTAGAATTACATACCTTTAAAACAATTTATACCAAATAATATACTGTAAGAATACTTTCATTACATTAGCAACACGTAAATAATATATGCCAGAGGTGGTTGAAATAATTTAAAAGTTATGATTTTAATGTAAAAAAATCTTTGAGACGAAGAAGTTGCGAGTGTGAATGGTGACGTATTGCGTACAGAAATCGAATCAAATCCAACACTGACGATACGACAATTGGCTGGCAAGCTTGGATACTCACAATCTAGTCTACAAAAAGATATAGAAGTAAAGTAGGGCGTTTGCATACCGCACGACCTAATGGATGAGACCACAAAGCGATACGGAAGTGCATTAAGCGTTTTAAAATTCGATCAACTTTTGATTTGATGGATGTAAACTATTCTTAAACCTGTGGAATAACGATATCAATTTAAATTGTATATGAAAAAAAATAGTTTCCACGAAGTGACCGCCGAATCCATCTAAAATAATAAACTATACATCATTCAGAATACAACACCGATTTGATTTTTTCAGGTTATCATTTTTCACTTTTAAAGTGTCCATTGTCAATACTTGGTGAAAAGGCATTATATTAAAAAAAAAACATTTGTAATAATTCCCCTTTTTATTTATTAAGATCAGGACAAGTTTCGAATTATTAGCTCGTCATGAGCAAAATGAAAATGGGAATTAGTACAAATGTATAGACGTGTATTTAATAAATATTTTACATTCACATCTACAACACTCTCATATGACATGGTGTGCAAAAATGATTTCTCATTCAATTTACGGATTTTCATAAGAAGGTTTGGCTGTCTATGATATTCAAATATCCTCCCACCCACTCACAAATCCAACCATAGTTGTATCATTCTATCCTTACTCTCTCAGAGAAAAAAAGAGGTTGAGCAACTGAGTTACGGGCAATGTTCCCGCTAAGGTGTGCGCGCACACACCTCCCAAATTGTGCCCGCACACATTTTTCCATCCCCGCACATGGCCGTACACAGAAATATTGTAAAAATAAGTTTGTTTCACCAAATTTTTATATTTGTGCACATTTTTTATTTTGCTGAAAATTTACTGCTCACAGAAGTTGATGGTCCGCACACGCAACAGAAAAATTAGAGGGAACGTTGGTTACGGGTACGTTGGAAACGGACATGGTAAAATAATATAATCTTATTCGTAAAACATATAGACTTCATATTAATTCTTGCTGTAAATAAAGTTTTTATTTGAACGATAATAAATATTCAATCTGATCGTAAATTATAAGTATACAATTTTCGTAAATATATCACTTTCCTTTTAAGCATAAAGTAAACCATGTGTATATATATAGAACGTTTAAGCTGGAAAAATATTAAAACAGAATTTATTATATGAAGCCATTACAATCCGCTAAAATCTGCCTAAATAATTATAATGTATGCGTAGATAAACAATTAAAACAAACGTGGTGAAGGCAATGTACGAGCAAAGCGAAAAAATATAATATCAGGTAACATATTATTCCGGGACATGATAATACGAATAATTTACGGGAAGCCAAAAAAACATGAACGTGGACGTACGAATTTTAATAGTATGACCAAAATTTATAACGTAGTTGTTACGGCAACGAAAACGCGCGGAGGCTATCTAAAGACAAACTTACACAGGCCTGATAATAATAAAGTATAAAATATTTAAATATAACATTGTTGGCTTTTGTGTTCTTGTAAATATTTTTGGTATAACGAACTGCTAAGTTCTTTAACGCAGATTTTCCGGCACGCATGTTTAAATTTGATATAAAATCAACGTCTTCAACGGGGTAAATCAACGGGGGCTTTTTTTGAAAATATAATGTACGCTATATTATGACTTTGTATGAGTTCTTTGCCTTTTTACGCGGGTTTGCGTTTACGTATCTACCATGGAAATTGGGGATTGGTGTATGTGTAACCTAATACTGGGTTTCCCAAACTTATTGTGCGATGGAACAAATATGGAAATGTACAGGAACACAGCTTTTTTGGGTCAGGTAGTTAATATTTTTTTAAATATAAGTAAGCAAAGGTCTTAGTGATTTAAAATCTCCACCTATACCAAGATATTTGACGTTTTAAACATCAGTAGATATTTACTATCACTCGATTTTTAATATTAAGTAGAAGACAATTAAATGTGTTGCAGATTATATTACCATTCCAAATTTTCGCAGAACACCTATTTTGGTCATACGGAACACCAGTGTTCCACGGAACATAGTTTGGGAAACCCTGACCTAAAGCATCGAGGCTAGAAGATTTATTTTAATTGGTCATTTTTTGTATTTACTGTTAACTCGGAACTTTCAAAAAACTACCAGTACTGTAACGAAATGCGATATCATTACAACTATAAAAAGTTTCCTGTAACATGAATTCGTTTACAACGAAACTTTCGTGTTCGATTAAGTATGTACAAGGGAGATGTTTCTTCTCTCCTGATAGCATGTAACACGTTAGCAGGATCTTTGAAACAATTTATATTGGTTTATATTTCGGATGTATTAATCAATTGTGGGCGGGCTCCGGTTTTTGTATACGTGGTCAATATTTTATCCTTTAGTGCGGATCATTGCGCCCCAAAAGACAAGCCGCGACGTGTATTCCTTACAAAACATCTCTGAAAGATAAAGGGCGAAACAATGCCGAGCCGGGGGTATTTATTTTTATTTTGATAAAAAAATAAATAAACACAAAAGAGATATAAGGAGATCATACGTGACTTTCGCAGAAAGGAAAGCTTTTAGGTAACGTATTGATACAACAAAAAAAATGTTGGCAGGCTTAATGGAAAAAAAATCTACAATGAGGTGTTTGAAATATGTTCAGCGTTAAGGCTTCCAATAAAGCTTAGCTGATTTAATACAGATTTCACACACAATGACAAAAACACATATGAATTAGTGAAACTTTATTCTTATGAAAGTGCTTTTCATCTCGTATGATATAACAACTCTAAAATAAACAACTATTTTAAAAAGTATGCAAGAAAAGCTATCAACGTAAGCTATTTTCAAAGAAAATGTAGAATACTTTAAATGTTCGAAAAATAAATTCAAACAAAATATTGTACATCAATCATAAGTTGAAATTAAGCTATTTTTGCAATTAAACATTATGTATTGATATTGCAATCAATTAAATCTCTGTCTTCTCTGATTGTATTCTATCAATACTTTGATAATAATAAAATTATTGAAAATCAGTAAGCGTTTTAAAAATCAGGAATCTCAGGAAAAAAACATAATAAATTTGATATATCTACCAGATCATCGATGTCGCAATGTAATTCATAGAATAAAAGAAAAATAAGCGGGAAATTTAATCGTTTTATAAGCATGCATATTTAAAATGGTTTTTTTAGTAACCACAAAAATTATGTTTACTTGTCGAAAAGATACGAATGTGTAATTAGATACTAAAATTATGCTTCGGTGTTGTCCTAACTATCCATTTTTCAAATTTAATTTCGAGTTCAACTGCTCGGAAGAAAATTCCTTTCACAAAAAGACGATTCAATAACAGACTGCGGACGTAATTTATGAGACACTGCAGTCGCTGGGTAGCCAGAAGGAGGTGGAGACCAGGCAACAAGGTTAAAAGGAGAGCATCTCGGAAGGTCTACAACATATTCCTTTAATGCCGTCTCGTAAATTATCAACTGAGCTGGAGCAGTGATCTATAACCGAGGATTATTTTTACTCGTGACGACGTTTGCATTATGTAAAAAAATAATTCTGAAAAAAATATTAGAAAAAATATCATAGTATCCCAAAGAATAAAAAAAAATGTATTATTAACTTCAAAAAAATATTTTGATATTAGCTGTCTTACACATGAATTTCCCTGTACACATGAACTAAATGTAATAGTTAAGGGCGTAAATTATTTTCTCTGTAACGTATAGGTCCATCAACTACTTTTCGATGGATAGTCATTGATTGATGAAACACATTTAAAACGAAAAGGTTAACGATCGAAAGTAATAAAATTTCCGGTCGGTTGAATATTTTTTATGATTTTTATTACTCACCATATTTACGACGGGGTTTGTCGTAAAGCGAGTCCACACAAATATAAAGGAAGCCCCACAATCATTATCTGCACATCACTGTGAAGGGCATATTCCCCAGATAATTTACGGTACAAAATCAGAGTTTGAAGAACCATTACTTTCGATAAAAACTTTAAGATTGTTACTACTTTAGATGGATAATGCGATAACATTAATATTTTTATAACTACAACTTCATATCTGTCAAATAAAATATAATATCACTATAAAACTTTTGATGTCTGTAACTGTCGTTTTTTAAGGCATGTCCGTTCCTAATGTTGAGCAAATAAACTAAAATCTTGAGAGAAATTGTATTTACGAAGAATGTTTGTACATAAGTTGTTTACCTCTTTGCAGAGGGGTTAGGAATGAACGGTGGAGTAAGAAAAAAACTAGTGGATAGCTATCGAGTTAAAAATTAATAGGTATAAAATCATCCATGCCTTTGGATATCAACATTAAAATCAATGATCAATTTTAGGGGTTTCACTGTCAATACTTGGTGGATATTCAAAAAAATTAATACTGATTTGTACTAATTTCACTTTTCTTTAATATAATCTGGACCAGGTGTCTCCGTGACAAGCATTATCAATTAATTTTTAAGACACCATTACGAACATGTGAACCCGTAACCGAGAATTTTAAATCTAAATAATGTTGACCACTTGGTTGTAGGGCGGACAAAATCTGATAAACATATAATATAAAGTCGTAGAGGGTAAGTCGTGCCACCTAATTAAAATGAGTAGTGTCAGTATTTCTATTCAAATTATGTTATTTATAAGTCAGTCTGTAGACAGAGGAGAGTGGAGACAATAAATTGACGACCACAAGAATTGTAAGGGATGTAAAATATTAACTCTAGAACAGGGGTCCCAAACTTTTTGAACTGTAGAGCGCATTCTAAAATATTGGTAGAGCTGCAGACACCACCTATTTTTTCTAATTATATTTATAATTGGACAAGGATAATAAATAATATTATATATTGATCACACTGACTGAGATTAATGCTATACTATTTTATAAAAATAATATTTTGCAATGAAATGTTTAAACTCAAATTTTGGACCGATTGATATTTTATTGAAATTATTAATATTAGAGTACTTCTGGAAAACAGTGACAAAAAAATCCATTGCTGAAAAAGGTGGCATATAAAATACATTTTTTTTATATTTAAAAAAAAATGCAATGTTGGTGGGCGTACAGAAATCAGTCAGGACAGTGTTGGGTATCCCTGCTCTAGACCGAAGAGAATAATGTTCATAGTCGTAGAATTTATGATGCAATCGTTCTGTGATCAGATTTAATATGGTGCATAAGAAAAACTATTTGAGATTTACAGCAACGCTTGTAGAAGACACTTTGTAATAAATACTCTTATTAAACATTCGGTTCGGATAAATTATGTTACAGTTTTATACTTCGATTCATCGATTTAATTTTTCACTAAAACTTCATTAGTTAACCCATCACTTTTAGCGTGTTGACCGTCAATTATTGGTGGGAAAGTAATATATATTTATATAAATAAGACACATTTTTTATTGATAAAGACTGAGAGTTGAATATTGTTTGCTGTTCATTCTTGAGTGGCATTATAAAACAGACCATTAATTATAAATATTCCATATTTTATGTACAAATCGGTTGAAATCAATCATGTGTATTTCCATTACATATTTTCAAACATTATGAAATTTAATATGACAATATTAATTATAAGATTTTGTTTCTTACAAATCAGCACAATAAATATATAACGCATATAACGTATTGAAAAGCCAAAACGATAATCACTGTATATAAATATTCTTATCTCATTCAGCAGCCATGGATTTATATTACGACATATTAATAGTAATAATGACGCGTAATCAACAAAACAACAACGCTATTGAATCTAATTTCCAAATAATAATCTGAGTGTTGTTAGGTTGTTGTAACGCGTTATACGCGTAGATATGTATGCGTATCACATTACTGAAAATCGATCATTTGCATATTGTACAATCAGAGAAGCTATAATCAAGCGTACGCCCTTTGTCAGCCGTATGTAAAACAAAGTCTACACGACAAAACTGGAATACAAGAACATTACATGGCTGTACGTAAATATAAATTTAAGACCTTTACGTATCAATGTTAACGACATTTTAAAACGTAAGGAAAAATAAAATAAAATGGTTTATTACAGCAAAAATATTTTGTATCATTCATACAAGTTTTTAAATCTTTTTTCGAGTTATATATATCCTTTGAAATCCGTTTTATTATGAAGGAATAAGAGTCTACTCAGATGTACATGAAATCTTTTTAAAGACGTAAAAAAACGTTTTTCTTTAACGCACACATGTCGAATATTAATAATATTATTAAATGTTAGTAAAATTATTTTTCCATCAATTTTAAAACCACGTTCGAATGATTTTATGCGAACAAATCAATGAAACAAAATACTAGCAATAAAAAGCAGGTACAGTTTTATAAATAAAAGTTCTAGCGAAAGCAGCTGGTGGCGAAATTTTAAAATTTCTTTGCACAAACTTTGTGCACTTTTTGTTTCGCTATTTGAAAATTATATGCTTTATTAATTTATAAAGTGTGCAAGAAAAAATATATCGTAGAGAAATGCATAGATGGAAATTCAATATAAACGATAAATTAAACCTTAGTTAACTTTACATAATTTAGTTAATAGCTTCGGATATTGATAATATCATTATTCTAAGGATCAATAAAATTTGATTTTATTCGTGTTATTGCTCAAAATATACGTTTTGCGGTGGATTAATATTAAATCTTAACGGCTATTATAACTATCTCAAAAATAATTTTAAAAAATGTTCACATCTCCAACGATAAAATGAGCAGTGAATTATACTTACACCTAGGTCCAACGAATGAAACCTAATAAATTCATTAACAAAACATGGGTGTTCATTAATTGGTATTGAAAACTGAGAGCAAATAAACAAACTCAATAGTGTGTTTAAAATTTTATGAGAGAATAGTTTGAGGAAACTTTTAAGCTAGAGATATGTTATTCCCATTAAGACGTTGCATTATAATATTATCCTCTGGTAATATTTGCCATTTACCCAGACCATATTTACCTCTTGCTCAAGCCAAATCCGGCTCTGCTACTCTAATCCAAAACCGCATTCACTCTTTCCCCGAATTCAATTAAGATACAAAGCAATAGAAGGGTAGGATTGTAATTCATTCTTTGACTTAGTTTAGGTTAGGTCTCTAGTGCAGACTACACATTAATTTATTGTTCCTCGCGAGTTGCGACTGAGCACAAAATTACTGTAGCACTAATTGATGACTGATGTATGGATTGTTGTGCTAATTAACGTCATCGCATAATAACAAAATCAATTTTTCTATCGGACACTATGACACCATTTTTTTATATATAATATTGCGTACTATAAATCAACAGATAGGTTGAAAATAGAACACCCACATGTACTAATTCCACATCAATTTATATTATATAATTATAATCGGTTGAAAATGTTAGTATAAAGCGAAACCGGGCATGATCATATTAAATAAATATGGAATTAGTACAAAATAGTTTTTTTAATATAGTGCCTTATCACGTTTTTCATGGTTTCGACACCCCCATATTCCCTCATTTATATTTAAAACGATTTACGGATTTGTAACGAATTGTATTGATATCTTAAATGCTCTCATCTCTACCAAAAGGTACTGAGATCTTAGTGGAGATAGAGCTTCAGGCTAAACACTTGTACTTGACTAATTAGCCCAATCCTACTTTCTTCATCCTTCCGAATGGGAAGAAGCTCCCAATTGACGACTTGTTTCGAGACTTTCGATGAGATTCCATATGTTCAACACTGAGAGCGGAAATGATGTTAAAACATAATGTTAATTTGAATAAATCTTTTTAAATCTAATGAACTACGACAAAATGGTTATTACTTTTAAGGCGTTCACTGCCAATACTTGGTAGAAAGGCATTATATTAAAAAAAAATGTATTAATTCCACATTTATGTTATATAATCAGGACTGGTTTGACTTATGACAATCATTATTAACTCATCTTTAGCGGTTGAAAATACTCGAAATCTGTCATGGTCATATTAAATAATTTTGTAAAAAATAGTGTTTTATTTTTTAAATGTGCATTATATAAACCCAATAATTTTGAATGGTATTTTCTGTTTTATTTGTTTAAATCGTTAAAATTATGTAATTTTCGCCAGCAATGGCTTTAACCCATTTTTGCCCGTAATTGATGCAAATAAAAAAACACTGTTCACTCCGACAGGTTCAAATCTGAAAAATACTACACGAAACGATCCCCACACTTGTTAGCTGTAGAATGATTGAGACTGATACAATCTAAACTTTTATTACGTCATGCATAAATGGAGTGGAAGTAAAAACACTAAATGTTCCAATATTGGAACACTGGACAAGAATGGGTTAAACGCAATGATACATTTATTTCTTATATAAACACGAAACATTCATTTACTAAGCGTCAGTTGCCGCCTGAAGATGCCGAAAGGCGAAACCCGGGTCGTAAGTGACAAAATTTGTGTGAATGTACATAATTTGAACGATTCAAATTTAATATTGAAATTCCACCAAGCACCTTCAGTCAAAATCTTAAATTATGTTTAATTTGTATTTCTTTTATACTTATTTCCACCGGGGAAATCATTTTATGACATTTCATTTTTCCTTTGAAGGATGGGTGACATTAATTGATTTAAAAAAAAGGCGAATAAAATTCATCAAACCTCAATGTTTGAAATTCTAACGAATTGTGTTTTTTTTCTGACAACACCCCCACCTGGAGTAGCATTAACAAAGCGAAATTGCATGGAATGTGTTTAATCCAATCAAGTGGAACTGATAAAATGCATCGCAGATTGACTAGACAAACAGTGGGGCGCTCTACCACCTGAGTTACGCTAACAAGAACGGGTTAAGGACCTCTGTCTAATGTCTAATGAAAGCGTACGTTCTAACTAGTATAAGGAAGCCATATAAATATAGTATATAGTAGAGACTTCAGTCTGGAATTAGAGTTTGCATACAGTAATAAAACGATCGTCTATTTTCTCAAGCAAAGCATTAGAATAAATGTATGTGTTTAAATCAAGCATCTGCTAAGATGGATATCAAATACTGCAAAACCTCCATATAATGGAACAGTGCGGGCAAAAGAGCATCCACAAAACCACCTTTTTAATTTATGTAGAAAAATAAGCGACGTAGTACACGTATAGATTAAGTCAGTGATGATTCCATACGTAGATTAAAAATTGAATGCCATTTTCAAAAAAAGTATTGGTGGAATGGCTTACCATATGTGAAATCATCTGCCGACACGTGCTTAAATTGTCAACTGAGTAATCAAGTGCCAACTGCCAATCATACGCAGAGCATTGATCACTAGCTGTATTTAATCATGGATACCCAGAATATGTTTTGATATATTTAGTGTGTTCTTTTAACGTCACTTATATCGTGGTTATGGTGTAAAAGTGTATTTATTTATAAACTTTTATATGAAAAGAAATCTGCATTTGCATGGTTGTGTAATGGACATTTTCAAATGATTTATAATTTCATTGTCTTTAATTTAATATCTTTTTACCGATAGTACTTCTTATTAAGCCTGTTTCCGGGAAGCGGTTTGCAACAGTGTAATGTTATCAAATATGGGTCAAAATTTTTAGTAAAATTATTGATATTTATCAATTATAATTAAACAAATTGGCGGCACATGGACTCACATAAATATTTATTATACGGTTCTAATCATTAGAAGTTACATTTTAAAAAAACTAGCTGTATACTGCTACAAACGATTGATATTCTATATTATAATAGTACTATATAACTAAGATATCTTTAGATGGGTAGAAATTGTAACAAAATCTTGCTAAGAATTATCATAGATTTAAAAGTAAAAATATCAACGTATTTTAGTTCTACGGTTTTAAAAAACGTTGATATTTTTACCCTATTATAATGGAGTTCTACCAAGTAAATACCAAATCAACAAATAAAATGGTTTCAAGACTTTTCTCATTGTGACTACGGATGATTGTCGCATGTCTATTGATTTTTAAAAGACGAAGTTTCGCAATGGCAGTGGGTTTTATATTGTTTATTTCCGTGACAATGTGAATTATTAAAATTAGTTCAAAATCGGCAATAGTATAATATAATATTGCTGATTAACCATAGAAACTAAATATCTTCGGACGCTTTCTGTTTTCTGGTACAGTTTTCCTTCACCATTATGTAGAACGATAAGGATAATTACTTGATTTCGAGTTATAGCCGGCTCGCATTACAACCATAAATCGTATTAGAAATCTGGAAATTCGTAACCAGATAACATCTAATAAATATCCCAAATCAATCACAATTAATAAGCTTCAAAGATATTCCAAATTTTCAATTAAGATTGACAGGGTAATAATAGCTTGTTCCTTTGCGTTGCGAATTATATAACCCTGCTTTGGAAATTCCAATTATCAGTAAAATTATTTGGGGTATGGTTCTAATGAATACGCATCAAATCTTCGCGGGGTAGTTGATATCCTGGAAGGAACAATAACTTATATTATGTTTTACAAAATTATTTATCAATGGCGGATCATTCAAACATATAGACGAACATTTCCTTAGTCTTCAGTCGCATATATGTTAATTATATATTTTCTATTGAATTATAGGTATGCTATAGAACAGCAGTAACCAAGAAGTCGCTCGCCTAGTGCTTTGAAACAATAATTGAATGTGTCTTATATTATCTACCCATTTTGTATTCCTTTCATACACATTATATTTTAAGAATTCGACTGAAATTATCCACCATTTAAATATGTTATACAATTTTAAATATTGACACAATTAATTTAAAAAACCTACAAAGACTATTTGTTTAAGTAAATATTTTCCCAGATAATTGAACGTCATTAAAATCAAATCATTAGTAGAGTTAATCCATTTCAATAGCTTTTAGCTTAATTAGCTCTAATATAAACACGATACACTTATTTACAAAACGTCAGTTCAAGTCCATCTGTGCACTTGAACTCCTAAAGATGTCGAAAAACGAAACCTGGGTTTTTAATGACAAAACTTGTGCGATTGTACAAAATTGTAACGATTCAAATATAGCATTGTATTGTGTTTTAAATTATTTTTCTTTTTATGACAACTACGGTGTTAGTAGACCACTAGGACTAATTTCAGTGCGAAGTCACCCGCAGAGATCAAAAGTTTGGCTACCCATGCTATCGAATCAAAGGGATTTATTGCAGTATATTTGTTCAATTGGAATATCCGAAAATTGTATGGACATATGTACAAGATTATTGAATGCATTTCTTTTTGCTTATTTTTCTAACATTGGTGAATAACATATGAGATAGAGTGAGGAAAAACTTCATTACAATGTTATTTTGCTTTATACTTATAACATTTTTTTCCCTTTTTGTAACGGATTTAACTAAGTAAGCGCCAATCTCATCAATTTTATGATTCGTGTGCGTAATCTATATTTTTTAAAAAATCAAATAAATAATACTATACATTTTTTAACAACCCTCACGGTTTCGCTGGGCTAGTGAGCTATTCACTATTTATATGTTGTTTATAAATAGTGCCATAATAGTGACGACTGACTCTGTAAAGATGCTGCATATTAACATGCAAAATAAGCGCCGTCAACCTTATAAAAAAAAAAATTAAAACCAAAAATTTAAAAAAAACGGCAAAATGTTCTTTGAAAATAAACGGAAAATAAATATCCTCTTTTCTTTAACTGAACTAACGAAGCTTAATGCATCTTAGAACGTGCGATCATTTTTCATTCGAGCCCGTTGTTTTTATAAGAAAATTTATTTATTTGCTACTCCTTAGGCGATTCGTGAAAAACTGGAGCACGTTCTTCATCAGCACCTGTTGAAAAAAGAGAGTAAGCGAAATTCTTTGCATTTAATAAAAGGACGCAAGTATTCGAGAAAAAAAATCGATTCTCGTAGGATTTCGTTTGTGAAGTATTCGTCGACTACATAATGAAATTGATATTATTATAGAAAACTTAATATTATAAAACACTACGTTATATGCTACTATACTTTTAGACTTTTGATAAAAAGAAAGATAAGTTAAAAATAAATAACCATACAATGACTATTTTAGAAAAAATATTACGAAATTTGTTTATGAATTATTTTTACTAAAACACTTTATTATTATTTAAATGTTGTTTCAACTTTATTTCATAATAATAATTGATACACTTTATAATAAATCACTTAATCTTATTAAATCAAAATAATATCGATGTGAATATTGAGGAGTTTCTACTAAGCTGTTAGACCTTTCGATTTGAACTCTCAATTTTAACCGAAGAGAAGGAATTGGATTTTGGTTTAGTCCGTTGAAAAGTTTATTTTTACAAGTATGCCATAGATAATTAATATAGCATAGAGGTAGATGTTGTGTATACATAACATCAGACTCATACGATTGATGCAAATATGTGTGTTTAAATATAATATAATTTAAGATTTTGACATAAGGAGCTTGGAGTAATTTCAATATTAATTTTGAATCATTCACAATTTTCTTCAAATCAGTTGAACTTTAAGAACTTCAAGTTCATCAAGTTTACTTTAACTCCTGAAGATGTTGAAAAGCGAAACCCGAGTCGTAAGTGACAAAACGGTAGGTAGTGTACAAAATTTGAAAGATTCAAATGTATTATATTAATTAATAAAAACAATATTCCTTTGTTTTTTATTCCACTTTATTTAAAAGGTCAGGACCGGTTTCGCTCATTGCGAGCATTGTCAACTAGGGCATCCAATCCCGGGATCCGGGATCCCGTTCAATTTTCTGATCCCGAAATCCCGGGATTGAGAAATTTTGAGGAAATCCCGAAAATTGACACGTAATTGGCAAATTGTGGATTTCAAATTCGTCGGTGAGCTAAAAAAAAAAACGAGGTTTTGTGACAATCCGGGGAAAAGTATACCAAATCGGGGATTTCAAATTCCTCGGTGAGCTAAAAAAAAAACGAGCTTTGTAGATAATCTGAGGAAAAAGTATAGGGAATTGAAGTTTTTAAATTCCTCGGTGAGCTAATCCCAATCCCGGGATTGGATACCCTATTGTCAACTGATAATAAATATAATTTAACAGAGCTATTTATACAAAAATAAATAGAAAAGAAAAGGTGTATACAACAATTGACATTGAATTAATTATATTAATGTCTTAGAGCAGAGGCTTTCTTTCCGAAAGATTTTCAATATTACATACGTGTCTATTTGGAATGAACCTTTAGGGAGATTAAAACTATGGAATATGTAAAGGTTAGGATTCCTGGTCTTATGAGTATTTATAAACTAATGAAGGTGTATTTAAATCAAAAATCTATATTCGTCGTTTATACGTGGTCAAAGGAAATAATTTATATATATACATATATCCACTTGAAAACTTTTGAGAAACCAATTGTCAGAAAAAATATAAATATAATATAATATAGCGAACGGTTGACGAAAAGTTTTCAAACTAACAATCCGCATGGCAAAAGAACCTGACGGAAAGCGGAGAGATGAAAAGAGTCGATATGCGCTACTATTTCTCAGATGTAGATGGGAAGAAAAATAGCCAATTTCAAAGATTTACATTCGCTTTAAAGAGCAGCGGAAATAGATTGTTATACTTTTATAAAAATCATATTTTAAAAAAATGTTATTTATATTCAAATACCAAGTCCATGTCCAGTTTCATTCATTAATGATTAATATTAGTAAAAAAAAACAATAATCCTTTGTACTTCATTCCACTTTATTTAATATGTCAGGACCGGTTTCGCTCATTACGAGCATCGTCAACTGATAAGAAATACAATTTAACAATGTTATTTATACAAAAATGAACAGCTATAAACAACAATTGGCATTGAAAAGAAAATACCAACTACATTAAAAGTGATTCTAAAATAGCACAAAATTAAAATGTTTAACACATCTAACATATAATTAAAAAGTCATCTCAGATTAATAAATTTAGAATGGGGATTGAAAGTAATTACAAACATAATTAAAATTTGGGCCAAAATTAAAAATAACCCAAATTTTAATTATGTTTGTAATTACTTTCAATCCCCATTCTAAATTTATTAATCTGAGATGACTTTTTAATTATATGTTAGATGTGTTAAACATTTTAATTTTGTGCTATTTTAGAATCACTTTTAATGTAGTTGGTATTTTCTTTTCAATGCCAATTGTTGTTTATAGCTGTTCATTTTTGTATAAATAACATTGTTAAATTGTATTTCTTATCAGTTGACGATGCTCGTAATGAGCGAAACCGGTCCTGACATATTAAATAAAGTGGAATGAAGTACAAAGGATTATTGTTTTTTTTACTAATATAATGCCTTTCCACCAAGTATTGACAGTGAACACCCTAAAAGTGATTAATGATGAATAGTTGATTATTGTGAAAAAACAGGACAGATAAAATAACAACATTGTAAATAAATGATATTACTTTTTCAATAATCAAAAGCACCTCTTACGAATAAAAAACGAAGTAAAAATAAAAGAAAAACAGATAAAATTGGGGACAAACGACTTGTCAACCCTGTTGATATAGTATTTCATGAACTTTCATTTTTGTCATTGCAACAAAAAAATATATTTTATATTTCTAGCAAAAATTGATTTAGATATATTCGATGGATTCGACAATAATTTTGTGGAAGTTTTTTTTAAATTTAAAATTAATTAATTTGATAACTTTGTTATTCCACTTGTTGTGTTACAAAATTTGACAATAAGTGTTTCGCCTCTTTGAAAAACATCATTAGACAACATTGCAAGGTTTAAGAATGAATAAAGGTGGAATAACAATTTATCAAACATAATTGTATATGGTTGTAGATGTTTATTCTCTATATACTCTAAAAATACTATAATAATACGTTAAGATTCGTAAAATACAGGTTATTATCTTATAAACTTGCTTCACAAAAACGTTAACGTCATCCAGTTACAAGTTAATAATAAATTATATATAGTAACAACTTTATTTCCTCTATTACAATCTAAAATATTGATAGACATTTTCACAACGAATAGACTATGGAGGTTGCAAAAAATATAGTTGGAAAACGAGCGCGAGATTCAGTAGCATATTTTTCGCAGTTAGCTGCCAGTCAAAACAGGGAAATATTTTAGCTGCCATAAAAAAGCAAGCTATCAGATTGTAAAATGCGACGGCTAGTTCAACTGCGGAGAGAACAAAAATGGCGGCCATTATCAAACTTGTGTATATTTTATGAGGCATATTTGAAATTGCAAGCTGTCATTTTGTTGTGGTTTATAAGTGACACTATTTGTGTGAAGGAACAGTGGGTTCATAAAATATTCTATAATGCTATTCCAGATCAAATAATAAAAAGTGGTTTAAGTGCACTCCACATACACCCAGGGGTGGGTCGCAGGGGCTCACCAGAGCTCCTTGTTAAATTAAACTCTGGCCGTCGACCCCCGTGCTTAATTTGAAAAAAAAAACAATATCTTAGATCATATCAGTATTTTATTTTCATTAATATTATGTACGACGGTTTAAGAGTACAAGAAGTACATTTTCAGCTATTGATATTAATTATTGTAACATAGCACAACTCACAAGTGAATAAAGTAAGAGTTGATTACGTTCAATCGTATACCAATGATTAAAAAAATCCGTCGTTTCTCCATATTAAAAGATAATATATATCTACTGCTGATCTGCAAACCGGAAACTCCATTAGGGAAAAAAAATTCAGGACAGAAAAAAACTTAATAATTTAACCACCCAGCGGAATTTAACGATTTCAAAGAAAAACTTCGTTACTTTTTTTATTTAAGAATAAAATAAGTTAGGTAGAGTGTTGATTGGAATTTGTCAATTCCACGTGATAATGCAAGTTTTCTCAAATGCCCTAAAAAATACCCAAGTGGAGTTAGTCGATTTACAGATTAGGTAGTAGGTATATTATTTTAAATAACACGACAATTTGAAGTTACGGACATTTAAACCATGTTCAGACTTTAGATGGCGTTATGTCATATAAAACCAGGCTATTCCATCGAACTTTAATATCGGATCGTTAAATTAATACGCTTTTATGTATAACATTATGAGAGTCCGCACTTCATCCTTTTACAGGATTTATGAAATATGGATGGACTCAAAATGTCGATAGGCAATGGTGTTACATTTCAAATTATTATAAAATCACTTTTTCCGTCTATCAAATTTGAAGACAAACATTACGAAAACAAAATATATGTTGGACAGATCAGACGACGATTTCGGAACATTTATAATATTTTTTTAACGGTTATTGGCCGTCAAATCAAAAAAATAAAAACTCGAAGATAGACATGTAAAATGGAATGTTCTTAAATGTAAGATAAACATTATGCATTAATTATGCACCATTGTTTTTTTTTTTAATTATTAAAAAAAAACATTTTAATAATCAACAGACTAAAAGCTTTTGAGTGTTTTTAATACTTCCGTATTGTTTTTGTGTTACACTTTTGCAATCGACCGTTACTATAACAATGCGAACATAGTTTATGCGTCAAATCAAACTTTATTTCTATCCAGTGAAATATACATAATTTAATATTGTCATTCGTTATGCGAATCCAGGAACATATTGACTGTGGCTTTCTACTAGCTATACACAATATACTCTTATACAGTAAAATGGCAAACTACAATATGAGTTTTATATTGCAATAAAATATCGCTATCACCAAGATAAAGTCTTACATTAGCTATTAAAATGATCAACTTATTGACAATAAATAAAAGTTTTTATTATATTTCCCAACGCATGCGCATGCTTGCTGTATAAATGTATCTTTATTACGTACCCACTACTAGGATTTATGACATTCGGTATTAGATACAATGCAGAAACATAAACTGATGTTATGAATAATAACTATACTTTACTACAACGAACAGAATCAATTCAGTGTATTCAGTTGTTTTGAATCTGTGGTACAACATTGACACTAGGCTTCAAATAAGGAGTGAATTTTGTTTATGTACCGAGAATCCTACATTTACATACTCTTTTTTACTGACCAGTTTCGAAAATATCATATATCGATTTCGAAAATACACAGGCATGGAGACAAATCAGTGTTTAAGGATAAATTTATTTCAAATCTTTTTCAAACATAGTAGAATTTTAATGTATATACACAATAGCTGTAGTAGGTATAAAATAGCTACAAAAAACTTTAAAACCGACTCTTTGCAAAGCAGGCTTTATATCATGAATTAAAAAAATCGAAAAATGCGGAAATACATATATTAAAGAAATAACTTCTAAATATGATTAATAAGATTCAGATCTGATTAGGATCGATTTTCGCTGTGAGGCAAGAATTTTTTTAAGAATATTTGCATAAGAGTTTTGGAGCTGATTTGTTTTTGCTAATATATGCAGAAGGGTTTTGATATAATATTTTACGATATGGGAATAATAAGATAGGAAAAAATAATTGTATCTGTTTGAAAATTTTAATGAAAACGGTATTTTAATCCAACTCATTATGTTTACATATAAATTTGGCGCTGCAACAAGCTAAATAAATTTGGATTTGTAAAGACGAGACGCTTGTCGCTTTAACGGACTACCGATCAGTGCAAACACAATCAGAACGTTGGAATTGGATTTGCAACAGTGGCTTGTAAACTGTGTCCAATTATTTATGTTGGGGAGAAATCATTTTAATTGAGATAATACAAAAATTGAATTAATATACAATAGATCTAGGCAATTGGCCGATCTACGAGCCATTATTTGTATTTGATCGCGGACGAATTACAAATTCATTTTCTGAAAATACTTCACGAATAAAAACTTTAATAAAACTTCATTTAGTACATTTTTTGCATATTAAGATGAAATGTTTTAACATTTTATAGAGAATACTAAATAAAATTATTGTTTTTAGTTTATTGCCTAGTATGTCTCGTTGTGTATGTACATATGTGTTATTTATAATATATTTTGAAAGCGAGGTAAGCCTCATAAAGACCAATCGAGTACGTGGTCGAGCAACAATACTAACTAAGTTGGCGTCTACATACCTTTGTCTCACATGCATACCTGTTAGATCATGATCCAGATTTTCATACAAAAATATATTTTCTAATTAGTTTTGTTTCACTTATCAAATATAATATATTCTGAATGATGATGATATACTGACTTATTTTCCAAATGTACACCACCCCTGCCATAGAAAGAGAAGAATTTGAGAAGATAGAATGAAACATTCTGGTCAGGTGAGAAGGATCACGTGGGAGAGCTAGCTTGCCACAATCAAGCAGGACATTGGGGAATAGGATGTAGAGATGATGTTTACTCTCAGTCTCGCCGCGAAAAGAGTTCCGAGTATTGGGTTAATGAAAAAGATTTAATATTTTTTATAGTTATATATTTTCCCTTTTCTTAGAAGTTAGAAATTAGATTTGTACGAAATGATATCATTATGAATACTGACTTACTTTTAGATTTCTACGCAATTTCTACAATATTATGTAAATTGCAGATTTTTTCAAATGATGGATTATAAAGTTTTCATTTAGCATATAAGTATCGCTATATTGATATATTTTTTATTAGAACACAAATACATATTTTAATGTATGTTTAAAATCTGTTAGATTTAATTATATAATAAAAGGCCGCCTGTGTGGTCGAGTGGTCAACATCGTTGGTTACCGCTACGGAGGGCACGGGTTCGAATCCCAGTACGGGCAGTTTTATAAATTGATTTTTCAATCGATTTATGAATTTCTGTTCAAAGGCATGGATGTATGTGATGTCTTGAATTCCCCCCTCCCACCCATCCTATCCTATAAACGGGGCGTAGCGAGAGCGATTAGCTAACCACTAGTCCTGTCGTAGCCCTTTCCTTATATTCCTACTCTCTTTGGAAAAAGAGAGGTTGAGCAACTGAGTAACAAGCAGTTCTCGTAGAAACATTTCTGTTGAGATAAACTCCATTAGGAGTCCATATGCTCCGTATTGGGAGCGGACATGGAAAAATAAAATTAAAAAAAAAGAATAAAAAAAGGTTTTTAGTACTTTTTCCACTTAAAATTTATTTGATCAGGACCGGTTTCGCTCCTCGCGAGTATAATCAACTGATAAGAAAAATAAATTAAACAGTGTTATTTATAAAAGTTAAATTGAAATAAAAAGTATTTTTTAATTTAAATTGAAATAAAAGTATATTTAACTTGTATAAATAGCACAGTTTAATTTATTTTTCTTATCAGTTGATAATGCTCGCGAGGAGCGAAACCGCTCCTGATCAAATAAATTTTAAGTGGGAAAAGTACTAAAAATCTTTTATTATTTTTATTATAATGCCATCCACCAAGTATTGACAGTGAACACCCTAAAAGTGACTTAATTATATATACCACTTAACTCTGCCAATATATTATGGCCCACACATAAATTACACGTCAATACTTGTGGGTAACGTTAAAATATAGACATAGATTTTTGCTATGCATATTTTGACAAATTGCTGATTTTCATCGGTGTTCGTCGCGTAGGAGGACTCTCAGTATCATTAAAGCGTTCATATTGTTAGTTTATTTAGATTCAGCTTGAAAAAATTACGCACTGCCATTACTTTTTGTTTCGCATGGTCCTTGCTGTGTGTTGATTGTTTTCCTATCGGCCACACCCCGTCATGGGATAAAGGTTAGATTGGAATTCGAAGCGATACTCTGTTTACGAAAGGTTTCTAGCTCTGGGCGGTGTAAATAATTTGAATAGACAAAGGATAGGGATGCGAACTGATATGTTGTCTCCGCGAAGAGCACTAAAGGGTATCCCGAAAAGGACAACATGGATAAAGAGTTCCATACATCCAAATATCAAACATTTAAAAATAATATATTTGTCGATATTTAACGGGGTGCGATTACTCCCTAATATGCATTAATTAAATTAGTCTTTCCTAAATTTTCCCTCTTCAAAATAAAGTTAAGAAACAATCTAACAGCCAGTTTTTTATTTAAGATTTCGACTGAAGGTGCTTGGTGGAATTTAAATATTAAATTTGAATCGTTCAAATTATTTATTATTATTATGATTTTCATATGATTCAATTTCATTATGATTCAATTTTTTTATTATTATTATGATAATCTATCATAGTGTATTACAATAATGTTCGTCAGACCTCGAAAAAACTATCGAATTTTCACAAAATTTCATTAATCGATACAATTGAAGATTATTTCAAATAACGGTCGTAGTGAAAATATTTTTCGTGATAACTTTTAATCGTTTCAGTGAATATTTTAATACCTTTTAGGGTGTTCACTGTCAATACTTGGTGGAAAGGCATTATATTAATAAAAACACAATAATCCTTTGGACTTCATTCCACTTTATTTAATATGTCAGGACCGGTTTCGCTCATTACGAGCATCGTCAACTGATAAGAAATATAATTTAACAGTGCTATTTATACAAAAATGAACAGTTATAAACAACAATTGGCATTGAAAAGAAAATACCAATTACATTAAAAGTGATTCTAAAATAGCACAAAATTAAAATGTTTAACACATCTAACATATAATTAAAAAGTCATCTCAGATTAATAAATTTAGAATGGGAATTGAAAGTAATTACAAACATAATTAAAATTTGGGAATTCTTTGACAAAGTGATACACATTATTTTTATTGTATCACTTTGTCAAAGAATTCCCAAATTTTAATTATGTTTGTAATTACTTTCAATTCCCATTCTAAATTTATTAATCTGAGATGACTTTTTAATTATATGTTAGATGTGTTAAACATTTTAATTTTGTGCTATTTTAGAATCACTTTTAATGTAATTGGTATTTTCTTTTCAATGCCAATTGTTGTTTATAACTGTTCATTTTTGTATAAATAGCACTGTTAAATTATATTTCTTATCAGTTGACGATGCTCGTAATGAGCGAAACCGGTCCTGACATATTAAATAAAGTGGAATGAAGTACAAAGGATTATTGTGTTTTTATTAAAATATTTTAATAGATACAATAACAAAACACCCAGTACATTTGAGGGTTCGGTGTACTATGATGAACGGTGAACCCATATGGGTAAGGGTCGACTCGACGAGGACGTCCCGCAACTATGCGGCAACGGGATAACGCTGGCTTTCTCAAAAGTTTCACCTACGAAAATGTAAAACTTTAACAGTAACATTTTATGTATAGGATCATTTCAGGAGAAAAAGTAAAATAGCAAAAAATCTGTTATTTTATGAGATTTTAAGAAGCTGTTTTTAACTGATATTAACCACATCGCAGTGTCTAAGTCCTAATTTCAGGATCACCCTGAAAAATCAATGTTTAAATCATGGGATTCGAACCACTGACCCGGCAAACGACTGTGTGAAAGTCATATGCTGTTGACTACTCGACTAAAGAACCGATTGTAAGACGTACTCTACAGATAAGACTTCATGTAAAATAGCATTGCCAACTGTGACACTATAATAAATAACTAAAATAGCTTTACGTTTTCAATGATGTTGAAAATATTAAAAAAAGAAATCCCAACGAAATATCAATAAAAATAATTGTTACTTATTTAATTTAAAATTATAAAATTCAATTATTTTGGTAAAAGTACTTATATAAGTTTGAATGGTTGGGTTGCACTGGTTAATCGGGTTAATGGAAAAGTAGAAGAGGCACAAAAGCGACCCTTTCGAATCGCTATACGATTTTTGCGTGCTAAGAGCCGCTTTCAAATTGTTTTCACAATGTGAAAATGACTTTACATATTTGGTTGGCGATATAGGAGAAACCGTACAATCAAAGTTGTGCGTTATTCGTTATTGAATACGACCCAGTAATGAAGGGTGGTACTTAAGAAAAATGAGTTGCAATATTTCACATGGGATTAATAACACCCATAATTTTATTTAAATTGCGAGTCGCTTTGTTGTATTTGACGTGAAATCACGTAGAGGTCGAAAAATTTCCAGTATGTACAATTATTCACACGAAATATCGTAATAATATAATTAAAGCATATTGTGATATTAATTATATATTGTGCATATTTAAAATGACTCAAAATTAACGCTTCTTATAAGTAGGTAGATATACAGAAATATTGTTGAATAATAAAAAATATTTGCCGTAACAGCAAATAAGAAACGTGTCGGATATTTTAAATCACTTTTTATATACTAAATTTTATAAACTCAAAGAGAAAAGACAAATAAAATTGAAAAAAATCAATATTTTCTTTTCATCTTGCTAGAACGTGAGTCCGAAACTTTCTAGTCGCCAAGTGAAGATCTTGCTGATATTCAAAAAATAAAACAATCGTTTGTACCAATTTCACTTTTATTTTATATGATCAGTACCGGTTAAACTCATGACGACCATTATCAACTGATAAAAGAAAACAATATTACAGTGCTATTTATAAAATTATTAGGATTTAACAAACAATTGATAATAGTAGTTTAAATTCATTGCATTACCATATAAAATAAAAGTAGAATTAGTGCAAATAGATGTTTTATTTTTTTAATATACATATTACCTTTCCACTAAGTAATGAAAGATAACACCTTAAAAGTGATCTTGCTGCAGTGGCCGACAATATTAACATTTTTTTAAATATATTACGAAGTAAATAACTACAATATACAATATTTATTTTAAAATAAATATTTCTGCACTAATCCAATAATTTTAATAAAGGTTAGGATCCGTTTCGCTTATACGACGTTTTTTCATGAGAAATTTTCAACTCAATTATTACAGAATATAGTAAAAGTAAATATTAAGACAACAGTAAGAAAGTAATAAGAGAATGTTTCTCGAGAACGAAAGTGGGTATCCAGTGTCCAGAATATTACAATCGGGAATATTAATAAGAGCTTACAATATCGTATGATGGTATTCATAATTTGTTATGAGAAAATTAGATTTCGTCATAGGATCTTATGAGAATGGCGGAGGAATTGTCATAACAAGATTATATCAGATTAATCTTACCTTCCGATTATATTTATAGAAAATATGTTTATTATTTTGAATAATATTTCAGGGCGTATTACTGCTAAATCATTATTGGATTACTCGTAATATAAATAAACATATACTATTACAAGAGCTGTCAAAATACTGTTTCATCTCTTCGTTTGTAATAAACAATTTACCGATCAATATGTGAGCATATGTACATATATGTATGTGACTGTCTAATGGTAAATTAAGCGACATATTTTGATTGAATTTTAGGTTTATCTTCTATGAAATTATGCAATTTAGATTTCATAAAAAAACCTATCCGTGATCTTCATATTAATTATAGCAAACATTCGATTTATTTTTTAAGCTCAGTCAAAAATAAAAGATACATCAGTTCAAGTTCATCCGTGCACATGGACGCCCGAAGATGCCGAAAGGCGAATCCCAAGCCGATAGTGACAAAACTTGTGTGAATGTAAATAATTTGGACAACTCAAATTTAAAATTAAAATTCCACCAAGAACCTTCAGTTGAAATCTTAAGTATTTACTTCACATTTTTTAAATAAGGTTTTGTCGATCAAAACCTGTCATAAGAAAAAGTCCTATTTACATAGAATTTAAGACATGTTCCACACATTTAATTTTTAATAAGAAATATAATGTGAGTCACCAAAAATTTTAAGATAATATAAATATTTTAAACATTCAATTCCACTATTTGAAGTAACGACATAAAAGTACATAATAGAAATACTTAAAAAATAATTTGGGTACATGTGAATTATTTAATTATATACAAATAAAACGAGATATGTGTTGGGTTGGATCGAATTCAGTTCGTAGCGTTAATTTACATAGTATAAAAATGCAGAATTATGCTGATGGAGTTTGTTTCAATAATAGCGACAGAAATGGCCGCTGGACAACTAAAAAAACACACTGGCGTAAAATGTGTCGCTCGTTATCGCTATTTCAAAGGGCGGTTTAAATGCAGACAAAGGCCGCTTGAAACAACAAAATGAAGCAAAAAGTGAATTGCTCGTCATTATGCAATTAACCGTGAACAACTGTAAAAATACTCCCGCCAAAACTGCTACAGAGCGCTTCGAAGCTTTTTTTTAAAAAAAACACACGAATACTTTGGAAATACGTTTCAATTGGTACCCTTTTAACAAATGGTCCAATTAGCGGAAACGGAAATATAAGTACAGTTGCAGGGGGCTGGCATAGGTCGAGACGTGCCGAAAGGCGGAAATTAAAATTAGACTTTATTTCGAAGTTCACTTTGCTTGAACATTCAATTTAATTACGTTATTGCTATGAAGCGAAATATACGCGAAACGTTGTTTGAAATTTAATGATTCGAGTTGAGAGAAAATATTGTGTTACATTAAAAATAATGACGAAAGGGATGCGTTGGTTTTTATCAGTGGCGTGAACTTTTGAGTTCTAAATGCTTATAACTCTTTAAATGAGTTGGGAGTTTTGCATAAGTGCTTGCTCCTTTCACACCATCTTAGTTATTTTTTTGGAAACATTTAAATTTTCTATATAAAACATTTTTTTCTAAAAAAAAAATATTCTCTTATCATTACAAATAATGGCCAGTACATTCAAATATTGTTATTTTGTTTGTCAGTTTGCAATAAATCATTAAACGAACCGTCTTTTTTAAAATAAAAAAATGCGTAATATTGAAGATACATACTTTTTTATTATTTTTTCACATTTTTTTGTTGATATATGAGTTTATAAAACAAATCAAACTCGATAGATGTCGGTAAAGGTATTTAATGAAAATTGACGACTGTGTGTTTATTTATCAACAGACGCACCCCTAAGAGCTGCGCTACTGTGTTTTGAATTATTGCTGGGAAAACAAATTAATAGAATGCTTCTTGATTACGCTTCATCCTTTCTTTTCTTTCATATTCTACTTAATAAACAATTGAAACAAATTGAAACATGATTCAATAAATTTTGCGTCCATATTGGTTCGTTTTGTTAACTAAGTAAAAGCACATTTTTTATGAGTTGTCAAGAGGTTAAAAACTAAATAAAAATACAAAACTAATAAATATATAAATACTGAAAGTTCGTTATGAATATTCGTTAATTGCATTCAATTTCTTCACTGGGAACAGTGGGAACGAGCAAGTAAAGTGAGTTTCAGATTTTAAAATGATAAAAAAACCATCAATCAAGTGCCATTATATATGTATATCAGGAGCTAAGAATCAGAAATTACCAGATCCACTTTTTCCTGGATAGAAAAAAACACTTTTTTTGTAAAAGCTTGGACAGTTTTGATTATAAGTTCATAATTTGAACATTAATTGAAAGGAAACTACGAATTTATTAGCGACGTTAAAAATTAAATTCTGTTTTTTTTAAAACTATATTTGGGCGTGTTCTATTCTTAAGTCATCCTTTATATTATAAAATAATATTTAGTGGGTGGGGGGTGTAGTAAGATAGAATTCACAACTCGAAAAATATTAAAAATGATATATCAAGGCCAAACGACTTAATACTAAAAATAATACTCTTACGATGTGTGTAGTAAGTGTTGAGTATTGAGAAGGTGCATTTTCAGTTTCAACATATTTTTAAGTTTACTGAGTGGGGTTTTTTGAACGATGTTTTGGCTGCATCTGAAAATTACACACACCCCAACCCATAATATGTGTATAACTAGCCACGTTAAACTATTTTGAAATAATTTAAGTATGTATTGTTATATGGAAATATTTTTTCATAATACAACAGTGTCATAACATTCGTCATTTTATCTGGGTTGAATATTTTAATGCAGAAAGTCGCATGCCGGCAGCATTATCTTTTTATGTATTTAATAAGTGATTTTAATTATTATTTTACTATTTAAAAATGTTAACAACATGTTAACTTTTAAGCATGCTTTTTATACATTATTTGTGGCATGCACGTATAAGATGACACGTTCACGAATGAAACACTGAAATTAAAGTATAAAAACATGTTTGCGTGAAATCGTAAAAAAAATACTAAATAAAGCTCTTATCAAAAATAATAAAATATCGTGTAGGATTTAAGAATACATAATTTCCGATTTTTCATTGTAAACAATTACAGATAAATGAAAGACACGTTACACCCACTTAACGTTGCGGAAATTTTCTATAAAAAATCTTCTTCAAGAATTAAATTCATTCAGAGAATAAACACATTTATGAAAATGTTACAAAAGGTAGCAATCCCTCATTCAATATACAACTCTATTTGAATATCAAAAGGTTCTTTCGAGAGAAACTTTTGCTTTTAATGCGAATTTCATTTTTTTAGAATGTTTGCGAGCAGCATCGCAAAAATTTTGTAATAGGAGAAGGTAATTTAGTAAATTATAATTCTTCAATATATTAAATATAATTATTTCAGTACATAACATAGAAGCTCATTTATTTATTTTATAATGATTTTAGTGATTTCCTAAGTCTTTGAAAAAGCATACTAATTGAATATATTTGTATTAATTAAATTATAATTCTGGCTGCGTAGTTGAATGATCAACAATGTTGGTTTTGGTTACGGAGGTCACGAGTTCGAATCAAAGTGCAGACAATTTTACAATAGATTGGTTTTTCAATCGATTTATGAAATTCTGCTCGTAGTCATTGACGTACGTGATGTCTTGAATTTTCCTTCCTACCCATCCTATCCTAAAAACTGAGAGCGATTAGCTAAAAATTCTTATTTGATGATTGAAAAAAAAATAGATTGAGCAACTGAGTAATAATCAGTTCTTGTAGGAACACTTATATTAAGATGAATTCCATTAGGAGTCCATATGCTCCACATTGGGAGCGGACATGGTAAAAAAATATTATAATATGAGCAAATTACTTGTTTTACAAGCGTTCTCGATTAAAATTAATGAGTACATAATTTACATAATTATTTTATTCATAGCTTGTTATTTTAATGTTTGTCACAGAAGAATTAATTAAAATACTTAAAGTATGTAAGCAGTATAGTCATCATGTCGATTAATGATTAATCGAGGTAGTTAGTGTCAAACTGTCGATTAAAATGCATTATCTCGAGGCCAACGTTCCCTATTCAGCCGGTCCAAGTCCAAGTCCGGTGCGCGCTATACAACTATCAAAATAATAAATTTCAAAATTGCAATATCCCTAATAAACCAAAATAAATAAGAAATTTATATAAAATAATCAAAATTGAATTTTACCTATTATCAGATCACGAAATATGTTTAGTTAGATAAAGCAAATATTATGTTATATAACCAGATATATTTTTCAATAAATTTATAACACATGTTGATAACTAACTATATTAGCGTCTGATTATTTCTTTCGCTCAGCTTATTTTCTTCTTAACTTGTACTTGATTTTATTAATGTTTTATTTTTATATTAAAATTATATTATATTTCAAAATTTAAAAACGCATATTAGTATATATTGTTAAATGATAATTATTTCAAATCTGTAATGTAAAACAAAAAACAGCACAATGTTTACATAAATACGACATATTGATGTTCGCAAACAGATAAAAATTATGCCACATATTTGTTAGACCGGTTTGTTCAGCTTTTAAATTTTCCGCGATGGTATGCTTTCGCCTTTGAAGGAAAATTGATCCTGACAAAATTGATCATACTTAACAAAAATCTACTTGAGGCATTATGAATAGTATTGAACCTAAATAAAGATAGCGTCACTTTAAGTGCAATTTGACAAGTAAGTAATTTAACATAATATTTAAGACTAAGAAGAATCGAAATAAGATGTAGTGAAAAATATTTGTTAGTACATTTTGATGAAAAAGAAAGCATGAAGTTATGAGACGTTATTGAAATGTCAGTTGTCCTCTTAATCAATTCAAAAAAATTGAAAACTACATAAATTAGAAGCTGTAATTATGAAGCTGGCTAGTATTATTTAACAAATAGTAAAATTTTATTATCAACAACGTTATTATAAATAACGAACCGATTGATGCGACAAAAATATAACAAATTTGCAATTTTAGCAGCTAAATGAGATAATACGTATTTTAAATGTAAATATGATAGTGTTGCCGAGATCATTGCCTAAGGGTTATCACTATTCTAATATATAAGATAATTTAATATTTTAATTCAAGCTAGATAAATACATGATATTTAGTTTATTTTAAATTTATTATTTGAATGTAATGTATGATTAGAAAAATACTATTTTCTAATCAAAAAAGATAAGTGCTGCGTGATAAATTATATTATTAATCATTTCCATTAATAACTTCGTTATTCTTCGGAGTTTTCATAACTTTATATTTTCTTCAATAGAGGACAATACTAGCATTACAATGTGCACACTTTCCACTCAGCGAAAAAATAGATTAATTTACAAAAACTCTTCGAAATATACAATTTCGCATTAAAATTATAATTTACAACGTATAAATATAATATGTTTGTAAAAGTGCAATTCGCATCTAAAGTTCGATTAAAACCCTTGAAATGTTTACGATTTCTGTTATTTTTTTATAACGTTATTGACTTAATAACAGCTGGTAGTACAGAATTGTTGTGGCGGAAAAAAAACTTTATGTAGCCCGTCTGTCCGAAGTACGTATAATTCAAAGTAGAACAAGGGTTGGGATTTGGGAGGGGTAGATAATGGAACCTTACCGCGAGTCCAAAACACTTTAAAATAATAAAAAGGAAAGACAAATATTTATCCACACGTCCGCCGGTGCGTCGGGACTCGGGACCACCACCATTGCGGAGAAACTTGGGTAGATATAGTGAGTACACTACACTGTTCAGGGGACAGAAATCAGTGGGTATTTTCTACTTATAACTTTGAAAGAATTAATAATGTTTTTAAAATTTTATTGTAATTATAAATAAATGTTTTGATAGATGAAAGATAGATGATAAATAGATGAAATAAAAGATAAATATGTTGACAAAAAATAATTAGCCTAAAATAATATTTTTAACCGCCTGTGTAGTCGAGTGGTCAACGTCGATGGCTTTAGTTACGGAGGTCGCAGGTTCGTATCCCAGTACGGACAGTTTTATAAATTGATTTTTCAATCGATTTATGAATTTCCGTTCGTAGGCATGGATGTATGTGATGTCTTGAATTTCCCCCTACCATCCTATCATAGGAACGGGGAGTATGGAGAGCGACTAGCTAACCACTAGTTCTGTTCTAGCCCTTCCCTTATATTCCTACTCTCTTTGGAAAAAGAGAGGTTGAGCAACTGAGTAACAAGCAGTTCTCGTAGAAACACTCCTGTTGAGATAAACTCCATTAGGAATCCATATGGGCCACATTGGGAGCGGACATGGTAAAAAAAAAAAAAGTTGTTTATTTAAGTCTCGATACACCTAAAGTCACTACGGTAAATTACAAGTATCTTTTCAACAAACTTTTAGAAGTAAAAAATAAATAATAGAAATGGAAATACGAGGAAGGCAGCTCAATTCTTATCACAATTATAGCATCTTAGAAATTTTTAAAAACTGATGTAGACAAAAAACCAAAAATAAGCTATAAAGATGCAAGGGAAAAGTTAAATATAATATATTGTTTCTATCGAACCACCATTTACAACCAGAAGAAGCAGATACGATAATAGAATACAATTTTCAATAATACATTAAAAAAAATCAATGTCAGCACCAATCGAATGGAGAATATTGAAAATCCGAAAAGTCTGTGATCGCTGTCGCCGAGTGGAAACGGTTTAGGTGTCCGTAACCGGTCAAGGGTCGTAAGAACGAACGACTTAGCATTTATTATATATAAAAAAATACGCAAACTACATCTAAAAATTTGCAACTTTATTAAATCAGTAAGAGTAAGAACATTTTTAAAAGCGGGAGTCGGTGTCGCATTTTTTAGCGCCACAAACCCTGGTCTGACTCTGATCATTGAGTGAGCTACTTCCGGGAATATATTAAACGATCTAGAAGTTCTAAGAATGGTTTAGTACCCATGTATTGTGACCAATGCATTAGGTGTGTATGAAGAAGCGAACGGAATTTTTCGATCCCTTTTTGAAAGAGGCAACTTCTGGCGCTAGGATATTTTGGTTTTTTCTCGCCTTGTGTGTTTGTTTATTTGAACACAAATATTCTTTTCGCCGCATACGGCGGCACAGTGTTCATGGATAATCTTTTTATAGACGACTGTGCCTCACGCGGTTTTAATGGCGTTCTCTTATATTTTAAACTAGCTAAGCAAACATATAAAATTGCTTTTTAAAAGATGATAAAGAATACCTTAAGGTTCATCAATGATGCAAATAACATACGCACCCAAAGTAACTTTCATTATGACCATGGATATCTTCATAAAAAATCATAATAGTACAATAATTTCAATTAATGCGTCATTCATATTAAAGGATAAGCAAATCTGACGCCAGCTGCGTGGTTGCGTGGTCAACGTCGTTGAATTCGGTTACGGAGTTCGAACCCCAGTGCGGACAGATCTATAGTTTTCTGTACAAAGGCACGAATGTATTAAATTTCTTGAATTCCTTGCCACGCATCCTATCCTAAGAACGTGCGTAGCGAGAGCGATTAGCTAACTACTAGCCCTGTCCTAGTCCTATTCGTTAATTCCTAATCGCTTTAAAAAAAAGAGAGGTTGAGCAGCTGAGTAAGAAACAGTTCTTGTAAGGACACTTATTTTGAGATAAACTCTATTAGGAGTAAGGAATCCAATCCCGAGCCAAAATGTTGATCCCGGGATCCCGAGACTGGTCCCGGGATCAGTACATTTTTTTAAGAAATAAAAATTGACAATATTAATGAAAAATAAATTAAACAATTTATTCTATCTTATATAACCAGATGTGGGCTGCCGATACGTTACCAAAAAGCTCTCTTAATCTCAGTTATTCGCGATGTACAGGTGAATGAGTGGATTTTTAAATTACTCGTAAAAAATATGCGCTATAATTATTAAACGAACTTAATATGCATACATTATGTAAAAATACGCAATATAAATTAAAATAATTAATGTCGACAGCTGAAAAAAGTATCTACCTATTTCAGACTGCAAGAGCGAAGATTTCTAAAATGTTCGTGTACATAAGAGTCGTCTGGTATCAACAGCAGAACTGTTTCATACATGATGTATGGAACAGTACGGTTTCATTGTGCAAATAACCAATAATATATATTTTTATATTTACCATATCAGACGACAAGTGCTTTTGTAGAAAAATCATTTTTTACAGTGAAAATAATAAGAACATTCAATAGAAATAGTCAAAGTGAAAATAGATTTCCAACTCTTGCAATAATATTAGTCGAACAAACGCGCGCTACTGATATTTATCAAACTGTTCATATAGAAAGATGACCGAAATATGTTTTAGTTGACACGTGTTTTATTACATAATTGATATTAATAGAACAAAAAAAACATTAAACCACGCAAAACAAACACTGCTTTTGATATCTGATAACATTCATCAAGATGTAGAAAACAAAGGCACCGAAAAAAAAATATCGTCAAATGCATTCAAATATAGTTCACTAAAATGCGTTGGTGAAAGTTAATATGCTTGGCATCAAATTACCTTATCTTCTGCGA
Organism: Himalopsyche anomala; assembly: GCA_031772345.1. NCBI lineage: Eukaryota > Metazoa > Arthropoda > Insecta > Trichoptera > Rhyacophilidae > Himalopsyche > Himalopsyche anomala. The sequence goes on along the minus strand of CM062821.1, from coordinate 17,551,060 downwards.
TAACTCTTGCAGTAAATCTAATCGCAAAGAATTGAAATAAGGCAACGTTTATTGCATATGTGTGAACTGCCGACTTGAAAACCAACACGTTTCTGTATTACAATGAATCCCGAAAGTTTAGGGATCATGTCTTCTAATCCCGGGATTGAAATGTATCGAAAACTGTACGGTATCCCGGGATTGGATTCCTTAATTAGGAGTCTATATGCTCCACAATGTGAGCGGAGAATGAAAAAAACAATCGGAACATTGTGTTCTTTAATATCATATACTAAGGATGTTGTTTTTTTTACCTTTTTCATAATCTTTGGAAGTGTAGCATTTTAATTGAAATTTCTAATCGTCAGCCGTGAATTTAAGTGGATTATTTAAATACGATTGTAATTTTTTTAAATATTTTCTCTACAAATGAATAAATATGTAATAGACTTGTTGTTGTACAGTCAGTCATACACGTTTTTTCACTTACTTTCGGCATCTTCAGACATTCAAGTATACACATGATATTGAACTGAATTATAGTAAACTTATTCTTACACAAAAACCATTCGCATTATTATGTCGATATAAAAAATATATGTAATAAAAATAATAAAAGATTTTTAGTAATTTTTCCACTTAAAATTTTATTTGATCAGGACCGGTTTCGCTCCTCACGAGTATTATCAACTGATAAGGAAAATAAATTAAACAGTGCTATTTATACAAGTTGAATTGAAATAAAAGGTGTAAGCAATTACTAACAATTAAAAGGATTTACAAATTACATTATAATTACACAAAATTAAAATTAAAATGCTTGCAATTAAAAAAAAAAATCAATAATAAGTGGCAAATGATATCAATTATAAACACAATTCAAATTTGGGAAATTTTAGACAAAATGAAACTACATTACTAAAGAGAATAAATTAATGATGATTTAGTGTTTTTCCCGCTTCCATGTAATTGATGTACTTCAACAAAATCAGCAACAATGCCTATTATTATTGATGATTTTTTTAAATTGTATGTTATAGGTGTTAAGCATTTTAATTTTAATTTTGTGTAATTATAATGTAATTTGTAAATCCTTTTAATTGTTAGTAATTGCTTACACCATTTATTTCAATTCAACTTGTATAAATAGCACTGTTTAATTTATTTTCCTTATCAGTTGATAATATTTTATAATGAATGGTTATGTTGTATAATGTTTATGTAGGAACAAAATTCCTAAAAAGTAGGTTTTTTGAGTGTAAAATTTGGGCTGAATTATGAAAACAAAACGTGTTGAAAAATCCCTAACTTTCAGAAAAACCAGCAGCTATATAAAATGTTTCATTCGTAAACATTCAGCAATAAGAAAGTTTCAGTAGCAATCTCGTTTAATTTTCATCATAAAAATGCCTTCCTACTCGTGCTTCTGGAATCCAATCTCCATAGCTGATGAAGAAGTATTGAAGTTTTTTACCTGAAACAAAATAAAAACAAAAAATCACTAACAAGCTACATACATTTAAAATATATTTTGCAAAAACATTTTTATTTTTATTTAAGTATTTTGGAATGTGTCATTAAAAATAATATCCAATTGAATTATTGAGTTGAGATTGAAATTATTTTGAAACTAACTGGGAATCTATGTTTTATAAAGAGAATTTTAACAGAAATAATGATATTTACCAATATTATTAAGAGTAAGAATGTTTTTTATATGAATTACGATAGCATCTATATTGGAAAAACAATTCATAGAATTGATAAATATTTAGCACTCGACCCGACCTTACATGATTAAATTAAATAAATAGTAATCAATTAATGATAGGTTTCTATTGAAATGATTATATTTAATTTATTAAAGTATTTCCCTTTCCAATTACGCATTATAAATTGATAGTATCAATTTGATCATATGGTTAATTTACTGCTTACTCATTGAGGAAAACTAGTTCGGGTCGTTCTCTTTATGGGACAAACTAATCAGTGTACACTGATATTTAAAAAGTCTACTTATTTTATTTAATTGACTGTGAAAAGCGGGAAAACTGTGGTGTAGATTTAAATTTAAAATTATAAACCATCTACTTGATAAGAGCAAAAATTGCCCACGCCTGAATTGAAATTTCTTTTAGAAATACTGAAACGAAATTATTTCATTGGCATACAAATTGTTAAAAATGTTCGATATTCTACGGCCGGAAAATTCCTCCGACAACTGATTACTTTCAATGAATGTATATAAAGGTTTCAAATTTAAATCCACTTTAAAACGAAATCCAAAGTAAAAAAACTTCAAATTTCGGTACGTGTTCATGAATAATTTGGTCCGCCTCCTAAAACAGGAAGTAAATATACCAGAGAAACAGATGTACAAAAAAATCAGAGGAAAACCTTATGATACGATTTTACGTTAATATAATATGATGTAGTTCATTTGATCATTATTAAACGAAAGATAATTGTCAATATTGTTGCTATTTTGAAGTAAATTAAGATTATATAATACATATAAACCGCGGTCATCGATTCTAATTAATTAATTTATATGTCAGTGAGTTAAAATTTTCGTTGTCCCTAACTTACATAAAAAAGAATTCGACGAAGACTTCAAGTCCAATGTTGAAATTTATTAGATTTTAAAAAATCAAGTAAATTGTTTTTTTGTAAGGAGAATCTGTTTTTCCACGCTTTTAATGATTAAAAGTGTTGATGGCGGTCTACTGTGAAATACAAAACTCCAAAAAGATGAGAGATTGAATATACAAAATATATCCAGTAAATATAATTTTTGTGTGTATATTATGATTAATTTTCTACAATGTCCTATACCTCTGCACACTATTGTAGAATGTGTATTTGTCTATAATAATGCATTTTCTTGAAACTATAAGCCCGATTTTAAGTTTTTTTTTTCACAATTGGAAAATTTAAGTTATTCAGCATCAGTAGTATTCAGTTTAATATGTCAGAAAAAGACAAGGGTTAAAGAAATTTAAGAAACTTTTAGACTTTTAGACTGCAAATCAATTTTTCTTTTTTTAACAGTTGATCTTTATAGATTTTTAATATTTGATATTTATAGTAGATGATATGAGTCATAAACGGCTCCACTTCCGACGGGTAAACCATGGTCAGCTTTGTAGCAGTTTTCGGTTTGTTTTGAACAAATTTTACGAAATGACTCAAAGTATACAGAATTATTGATATATGCCATCGCGTAGCTGAGTTTAAATTAGTGAGCTTGAGAACAAAGGTTATGTCAAATAATTGATTGAACTTATGCATCTTTATTTTTCATTCACACACAATGGAAATTATATTTGCTTGGCAAAGTTACTTTATTATAACAACCGTACCATAGAAAAACAGTATGCAGGAAATAAAGACTTAAATTATTGACACAGACACCTCATTTAAATATTGATTTACTATGTTACATACAAATTACAAAGCAATAATGTAAAATAGGCATTTAAAATTCCATTTCCATCTAGAATCTGCCGGGGTTGGTTATTATGAAACTTAAAAGTCAATTAAGTTTGTGGGACGTCATAAGCTCCGTCTCCGAGGGACTCGACGCTTCTGTGCGGAAAATTATTAACCCCAATCGTGACGATGATTCGATCAAGCGATTGAAAGCCAGTCGACGTCATTCATCGCTAATTAGTATTGGGAATTCAGTGGTGTGGTGTGCCGTTAGGTGAGTCGGGACTAGGAATTGCAATCCCGGGATATTCTTTCGATGGTGAGATTATACGAATTCAAGGACGGCATACCGAAAAGTCGCCATTTCTATGTAATTTAAAAGGAATTTTAAAAAATAGTATACAATGTTAGAAGAAGACTACAGCACATTTTTATACAAATTAATCATCACTTTTTAATATTTCGTTACAATTGTTTTTCATGTATTTACGTAGTGTCTAATGAAAACAATAATTTGTTTCTTAGGTTTACGTTCTTCTCATGCCATTTATTATTGATCAAATTGTGGCTAAAGCAGTGGAACCAGAACTAACTATGCCCCCTACTTGTAATAATGACTCTACATGGACTCCCGAGTGAAATAACATAACTGCACTGCAAAATAGAAAAAAAAAGAATTTTACTTTTATACCTTAAATGGTAAATAATGACTTAAAAATAAAATATAAATTAGATATTTATACAATTAAATGAAATGATAACCTTTGATTTAAAATACGAAAGCACATTTTTTTAATGAGATAGTTTGACCAGCGTGATGGAATGATTGAAATTATTTATGTTCAGCTCTATGTTTGTGAGTAAAATTCGTAGTCTCCATCCACGACCACTAATTTACAGTCGGAATCTTTTTTTCGTAATGAGACCCATAACTGCACTAAATTTACGATGCTTCCACAAATTTATATCAAACATTTTGTGGACTCCCTGACATTGTCCACGAACCCCCAAACTAATTTAAATTTGCCATAACCTCCTCCCCCTCAGTGATCACAATGACCCTTGGAGGTCTGTATAAACCATTGATCTAAGACAAGGGCCGGCTGCGTGGTCGAGTGGTAAACGTCGTTGGCTTATAACACGGGTTCGAATTTCAGTATAGACAGTTTTTATAGATTGATTTTTTAATCGATTTATTGATTTCTGTTCGAAGGCATGGATGTATGTGATGTCTAGAATTTCCCCGCCCACCCATCCTATCACAAAAAACGTGGCTTAGCAAGCGCGATTAGCTATCCACTGGTTCAGTTTTAGCTCTATCCTTCTTTCCCTACTCTCTAAAAAGAGAGGTTGAGCAACTAAGAAATAAGCAAGTTCTTGTAGACTCTTCTGTTGAGAAAAATTTCATTATGAAAAGCAAGGGTGGGCAAAACTATCATGTTTCGCCAAATCGATAGCGAAGGAAACAATTTTGTACATTATTATTACAATAGCAATGATAAATAATTGTATTTGTATGAATGCAGTAAGCTGTCTCACATAATGAATAAGCAACAAAACAATTTTGTTAATGTGCCGCCTGCTTGTGATCGTTTGAGTATAAAAATATCAGTTTTTGCCAAATCGACAACATTTATGATTCAAATTTGAATGCAATAAATACCTCATTTTTTTGAGGACGGCTTTTAACTGTCTAACACATGAAATATGGTACACAATGTCAATAAGTAGTCTCGATGGATTCAAAAACATTACTTAAATAATAGTATGTTAGATGACCAACAACTTATCACTGTTATTATAAAACTTTTGATTTACGCTGGTGTATTATGATGCATGGTAAAAAACCTAGCATATTGAAATTAAGTACTACGTAAAAATTATAATAAATAAAATCACTCACTGCTATAATGTTATAATGCCGTCACTGAATTATTTCTAAATTCATGGTCGTAGCATCCGAGCACAAAATTACCATCAGATAGATAATCAAATGAAAATCGGCTGGGAGTTTAATGCAATTGTACGAATGGTATTATTAATTAAAGTTGTCTACCTCTGGTAACGATTGATATTACAGGGGAAAATTTAGCTGGCTAATACCTAATATTTGTACGCATATAAATACACGTAAAGAATCCCATTTCAAGTGGGTTAAAAACGCACGAGCTTTTAGTAATGTAATGCTGTATTTTAAAATCTGTGTAACGCGAGAACAATATACTCTAATAACAAATTTGAATCACTAACGACCCGGGTTTCGCCTTTCGGCATCTTCAGGCGTTCAAGTTCACCGGTGAACGATTCAAATTATGTACACTTCCACAGATTTTGTCACTAACGACCCGGGTTTCGCCTTTCGGCATCTTCAGGCGTTGAAGTGCACGGATGAACTTGAACGCCTGAAGATGCTGAAAGGCAAAACCCGGGTCGTTAGTGACAAAGTCTGTGGGAGTGTACATAATTTGAACGATTCAAATTTAATATTGAAATTCCACCAAGCACCTTCAGTCGAAATCTTAAATTATACTCTAATAATTATCACAAAATTTGAATTAAAAACATTCCATTTAGAAACTAATATTTTATACTCGGCACCTTGCGTAATTTCACCATTTAGTGTGATTAGGATTACACCTAGTGAGGTCGCAATTTGTTGTGGGTGTAACGTTAAGTACCCTGGAAAGATTCGATAGTATAATATAGAATATAACGCAAAATAAATCTTAAAACATTTAAAAATCTATATAGGTTTTACAAACAATTATATATCATAAAAATATTCATGTCATCCGTAACTTGCTGATTTATAACAAACAAATGATATAGGATATTTATATTTAAGTTGTTCCGCCAAATTGAACAACCAACGATTCTGACTGTGATTGTGGCTTATATCATATTTTCAATATAATGTTACATCAAATCTATGAAATGTAATACGTACAGCCCATATTCTTTTGACAGGAAGATTAAGCACTCTACGAATTTATGTCAATAAAAACTAGAAACACCCAAGAGTCGTAAAAAAATCGCATCAAGATGCTGAAAGCAATCATTTCCCCTTTAGTTTTGATATGAATCGAAAAAGGCAAGCGGCAACTCTAACAGCAGTTTAAATATTGATCTGTCGGGTGGAAAATGGTCATCGGATGTCGGGCCGAAACTTTTGCCTCGCGAATAAAAAAACTTCGGTAATTTGTTCCCTCATCGATGCTCTCTGTTCGTTCGTTCTTTTTGCACAAAGAAAATATTGGCGCTTTATATCGATATGTAGAAAGTTTGTTCCGTCAGGGAATTTATATTTGATTAAACTTGTGCCATACACGGAATGTTTGTAGGCGCAAGTTTTTATTACATTAATCATTCCGATTTACGACGATAATAATTGATAAATCATATGGCAAATTTATATCACACGTAAAGGTTTTTTTGTTCCCACTTCAAGCACAACTTGGTCAGTTATTTTCAACAGTTTGATTCAGATACAAGCCAATAATAAAGCAAAAACAATTGTTCATATATATTATAGTACGAAACATCATATAGTACAAGATATTCTTGCTACATCGAAATGTAATAGATTTTTACATTCTAACTTATTGCAAAATAGGAAGCAAATTTAATGTATACTGCTGTTTATTTATTGATTTGGCATTTACTTGGTAGAACTCCATTTTAATAGGGTAAAAATATCAAGATATTTCAGTTCTACAGTTTTTTTATATATGTTATATGTTGATAGCTATTTCGAAATACCTTGATATTTTTACCCTATTATACTGCTGTTGTCTGGTAATAAAAAAAAATTGATCGCAAAAAAATGTTAATAGGTAATTAAAATTAAACATTGTTAAATCATTTCGATGGATTCGGCGGTAACTTTGTGGAAGTTCATTTTAATATAAAATAAAAATAACTTTGATTATTCCACGTATTGTGTCACATTTTGATACACAATACGTGGAATAATCAAAGTTATTTTTATTTTATAGTATTGTTAAATCAATTGCCATTGGGATTTACCTTAATTAATATAAATACATACAATTTAATAAGCACTATCATTTTTTGTATTTTATCCCCTTCTTGCGTTAAGTAGAAAATGACAAAACCCCGACCTTTATTTTATAATTTATAACTCAAGAATCAGAATCAATTTTTATAATATTCGTTAACCTTGACGATGAAGCACGTGTCACAATTTGAAACACAACAAGTGTAATAACAAAGTTATCAAATTTAATTTTATATTAAAAATTAATTTGCCTTAAGTTACCGCAGAATCTATCGAAAACCCGAAAAATGGTTTATTTACAACAGTCTCTAAATATAAAACAATAGAAGGAGTATAAAGATACAGATTTGATTTTATCAGTCGCAAGTCAAAAAAATCTGTAGTCCTAGTGATATGGTGATTCCGGAATACGTATCAGCATTATTTCTCAACTCAACATATACGTAGAATGTACATTGATTATCTTACCCCATCCGAAAAACCGGGTTAAGATTGAGAGATTGAATCCATACTTACAACCAGTTATACCGGCAGACTTTTTACGGCGTTGCCATGTAAAATTGCTATTATGGAATGTAAAAATCTCTGAAATTAAGGAAACGATACAATGTTTTACATTGTAATCTGAAAAGAAGAGATGCTAGTATTTATTTATTGAGTACATACTATCAAATCGGTGAAAGGTCATTTGTCTTAAGATAATACTATCATACGATAACGGAAATTTCACGGAACCTGCATTTGATTTCTTGAATGTATGATCGCACCAGAGCAGTGATGTAAATTTTCTCTTGATTATTGAATTTTCGGTAAAATCATATTAATATTCAAACGTTCAAAGACGCGGGTTCAGTATCAATGTTCAAAAGTATGTTTTTTTGCAAAACAATGGTCCAGCTTTGATAACATTCAAAAGATTTTAAATTAGGATTTCTAAAAGTATCATTGACATAATTTAAATTTGAATCGTTCAAATTATGTACATTCAAACAGATTTTGTCACTAACGACCAGGGTTTCGCCTTTCGGCATCTTCAGGCGTTCAAGTGCACGGATGAACTTGAACTGACGCTTAGCAAATGAATGTTTCGTGTTTTTATAAGAAATAAATGCGTCGCTGAGTTTAAAGCTATTGCTGGCGAAAAGGATAAGCCGACGGGAATGCCCACATATTTGAGTAGTGAGTAGTTTTAAGAATTATATTTATTTTGTTTCTATATAATTTAAATTTGAATCTTTACATCGGTTCGGTGGTGCAATCTTATCCGTGACGTCGAGCATGTGTAGTAACTTTGAAAGCTAATTCGTTATAAATTATGACTAAACGATTTTAATATCAATATAAAAGTGTGATGATTTAATCAGTAAAACTTTTAGTATGTCGACGATAGCAAGGGAAGGCCACATTTATTTTATTAATATTGATGTGTGCTCAATAAAATAATGACAATTACATCAATTGTTAGATAATTAACTTGCATATTTTATTTTCGTTTTCGTAAATAACGTAATTTTGTAACTAGAAACGAAGTCATAAAAATTGAAGAATTTTTTTAACAATTACAAATACCGTATGACATAATATAAACATTCTGCAGGAGCGATATTTGTTCTACTGGCCAGATGAATTCATGAGTTTAAAGACGCGAATAAGCGGACGACCACTATAGTTACATATTTGTATCGATTGGATTGAATGGGATCCCTCGGGATTATTTCACGTGATATGAAATTGACGTGAGCGCCAGACGGGAAGGGCCAAGGTGCAAGGTGGCAGGTAGAATCACCGGACGTTGACCGTTTTGATCGACATGCTTGCATAGATACGCTTCAAGGGGTGGCACAAATGTATCTCTATGATTTGAGGGAATACGTTATGATGTGACAACGGTGTTTTGCTAGAAGGAAACTTTATAAAGAAACTGCCTTATTATGATTTTTTTATTTCGTGTGATTATCGAAAATATAATGACCTCTCTAAATCAAACTAAAAAATCTAATATTTATCTTTAAATTTTTTTCATATTTATTGTAGAGCAATTGTTTGTTACACCCTAATAATTTAACTTTGTTCTGCATAATGTATAACACTGTTCATGTATTTTCTTATCAATTGAAACCGGTCCTGATGATATAAAATAAAGGTGAAATTAGTACAAATGAAGGTTTAATCTTTTTAATATAATGTCTTTCCACCAAGTATTGACAATGAAAATCTTCAAAGTGATCAATGTTTAAACTAAATATTTTTTAAAAAGCCAGCCACAAAAGAAATAAAACAGCGTAAACGTGTAATAGTAACATTGATAACTAACCGCTCATTTCATTTTATCGTTAGAAAATGATTTACACTTTTTATAACTATTCCTAACGTAAATAACGGGAATCTAGAGACACGATATCGGGATTCCAACTTATATAATTTAAAGAGTAGAAAAAAACTGCAAATAAAGACGAATCTTGGTTCTATTGTATCGTTAATTATGATGCATATATTAGCGTGATAAATGCTGAATCAACGTGTCGGCCCTGTGATAACATCCCGTGGAACACACTCATCTATCAATCGCTGAAACTGGTTGCTGGAGATGGAGTGAGGCTGAGCGAACGTGGCTGGGGCAGACAGTAGTGAGACTCGCATGGCGGACACTTCACAGATCACACGTGCCCGGAACGAATGACGAGTACATCATCAAGCATTCACAGACAGGATGTCGAGTGGGAATCAATGGCAATACGATTTGGTACTGAGAAAGACGCGCCATCTACATTCGTTCAAAGAGTGAAAAGATTCTAGGTTTATATTACTTATTTATTCTCTTGAAAGCTTACTGAGAATACTTGAATTTTCAACATTATTTGTCGTACACCGTTGTAAAATTAGCTATATTATATGGAATGTATACAAATAAAAAAATGACAAAACTATATATAAAAATCAATAAAGGATTACACATTATATATACAAACTATAAATGCTTGATTTTAATTGAAATCGGCTCAGTACGTGTTTGAATGAAATATGTAAAATAATAAATACATAATAAAATGTCTCTCCGTAAAGATCAATAAATACTGAATTTAATTAATATTTGGTATACACCATTTTCTACATATAAAAATGCACATAGTTGATATGAGGCTATTCATAAATTTAAAACTTCAATCGAAAATATTCGTATTTTTTTTAAAAAGAAATTTAAAAAACAACTGTAGGAAAATTAATTTCATTTAGGCAAATATTCAAATTCACTTGACCAAATTAATACTGTCAATACTAAAATAACAGCGCAGGTTTTGCCGTCCTTAATGACTTAATTACCTTGAAATCCAAGACTGCAATGAAAAAAATTGTGTAAAAGTTAACGTTACCAAATCGATTTGTGATAAAGTATGTCAGTTAAAGAGGTAATAAAATTGTAAAAAATAATAACCCTCTCAAACCGACGGCATTGTTCTATAAATGTTACGTTTTATTCATTATTCATCTTGAGGCCTGATAAGTTTTACAAAGAAAACTGTCATGTATTATATTTCACATGACAACTGATTTTATACATTGATAGATTTTCTCAACATCGTATTTTTCTTCAAAAAAACATCGTTTCTTTTAAAGGTTATAATCCATTCTATACAAAGCCATAAAGAAACCATGCTTAACTGTATAGTAAGCACATGTCATATAAAAATAATAAATACTGTTTATGTCGTAAAATACACATTTACACAACATTCGATAGATTGTGAATGTAAATATTAAATATCATCGTTAAAGAATTCCTGGTAGAGAAATAAATCGGTAACGTTTGCTTAATACGAAGCGTGGGTAAGAAATACCATTCGTCGATGTTATCTAGCTGTAGTTCGAGGAATAATAAAATTGTTGCTCAGAGCAATTCAATAGATAATTAAAATAAAAAGGTGCAGCTGGTGACATTGTATACAAAGATGAGCTTGTAAGTACTTCTTGTGAGTTCTGTACAATTGTACAATATCTTGAAACTGTTAAATGATCATACTTACGGCAGAGAAAAAAATATTGCAAATAGAATAACAAACAAAATATAATATAAGCATACAGCATTTTATAACATTTGCTAAAAAACGAGGATTGGAGATAATCTGGGGAAAAAGTATACTAAATTATACTAAATCGAGGATTTCAAATTCCTCGGTGAGCTAAAAAAAAAAACGAGGTTCCTCGGTGAGCTAATCTCAATCTCGGGATTGAAAAAAGACTCCGGGATTGGATACCCTAATTCTTACATATTATGTAAGAATTAGGATTATTTTATTGTTAAGAAATTCAACTTAAGATTAGAATATATTATATTGTTAAGTTATTCAACTTAAAGAATATAACTCTCAGGTCATACTCAACAAATGCACGAAGTAAACATATTATATATTTTTATATAGTTGTAATTTCTGTTTTGCCACACAGGTCCAGGATTTTTCAAAAGAATATAAAGTTAGACGAACGCAAAACTATGAATGCTTTCTGTGTGTATATGTGAAAAATTGGGGTTAGGTTAGGTTATATCAGCCTGCTGAAATAATTCTTCTTCGTCATAACGGATACATATTTTTCCTCATACAGAGCATATATACATATGTATTCAATGAGCCTTTGAGAAGTTAACTGAGCCAAGTAGAAAAATGGTCAAACTTTTACTTGGCAGACTTCACTTATTAGAGGCTATATTAAAGTTAATTAAAGAGGAAGGCATAAATATATTTTCCATGGCGAATAGATAGCGAAGTCAATTTGCATAAACGAAACGTAAGCAAACAGAATGTAAGCATGAGTACAATAAACGATGAATTGTTATTGATGATGCAAGTCCTGCGTGTGGCATTTTTCAAAAAGAACTTCCTCAGTGTTGGCATATTATAAAAAACAAGTCTCATTTTTCAAACCAAACAGACAAGACACTAACTCTAAAATAATGAAATCCCGTGCTCTGAATATTAACCCCGGGGCGTGGGTTATTATGGAATATTTATAAACAAAGCTGCGAGCGAGGCGACAGGTCTGCCGGGTATTGAGCTGTGTATAGGGTTACCATATTGTCACCGCAAATCCAATCATCGTTTGATAAAGGACGAATTCTGTTTTAATTAGTCCGATATAGAATTTAGCTTATTCAGACAGGTGTTAATGCTAACAAAATAATTCTATTCGAAATGAGGAGCTTGGAATCAAACACATCCAAATCAGAGAGAAAATAAGATATCGCTATAATATTGTAGTAATGATTCAAACAAACATCGCTAAAAACCTTGTAGTTTCCATGCAATTAAAGGTCAAAATATGACCTTACAATCAAAACTGGGTAAATATTCTTTACAACAAACTACTACATATCTCCTTAAAGTTTACTAATGCAATTATATGTAAAGCTTGCGGTACGAAAATATTAACCTAATGTTGGTAACCTAATGTTGGTAAGTAAACCGATAATTCATACGAATTGCGAAATAATTTTAGGAAAATTTGTCGGCCATATTTCAAATTTGTTCTCTGAAAATCTATTTGACATGTTATGTTGACTTATTCATACTGATATTATATTCGTATTTTGCATAAATTAATCGGTTTCCCTGATTCCCATGTACGATTTTTTGATATTTTCCTATTGACAATTAAATGTCCTACAGAGCTGCATAGTAATTAACGATATTTCATTACATTTGTCAAAGTTTTTATAAGAAAATTATATTTTTCTCTGTTCGGTAATAGTGAATCTGGTCATTTTTGATCCCAAGCTCCTCAAATATGAAATTCAATTGGGGAGTGGAGTATATAGATTGGATTGGCGTACCGCAATATGATAACAAATCACTTTTTAGGTGTTCACTGTCAAAATATATTTATAAAAACACAATATTCCTTTTTATTTTATTCCATTTAAAAGGTCAGAACCGGTTTCGCTCATTGCGAGCATTGTCAACTGAATGTTTTCAAATATATTTTTTTTGTGTATTTTATTATTTGAATATACATATATTTCAGTAATATTTCGTCAAATACCACGGAAGAATTTCAAAGATGTCTCAATGTGAAAAAAAACGGTAAAATAATAATAAAATCTTACGGAACAATTAATTATAACAAAATATATGTCTACATAGGTGATAAAAATGTTTAAAGTCAGTGTGGGACTCCTATCTGTCTTACCGGAAGGGCCCACATGCTTTCGAAATCGGCTGTATTTTTAGCGTCGGCTGCTTGCAAGAAAACACAGTGACGAAGATTCTTACTAAAACAATATTGAACGTTTTTAGTGGGCGTTGGAATACTTATCTTAGTTATAAATTGCAATTTATATTTAAATGTAAATTTAAAACCTTTGACATTCACAAATGATGCAAACGACAAATCTTATTCTCTTAGATTCAACTTATATAATATTAAAGGTTGGTGACTTAATTGCAGTTCGTTCGAATAAGATCGCCAATGACTTGGAGATAGGTAGAGCCATATTTCATAGCCGACAGCTACCAACGATAATTGGTAGGTTTAATACAATTGAACATACGAAAAGGAAGCAAGAACATCCGGTTATATGTGAAGGTTTGATGACAATATTTTTTCCCTGGTTCCTGTACTTCAAAATAATATGGAAAGAATGTGTTGTGTCTTATTTACATGACGATCATTTTGTAATCTTTATTCGACAAAATTTATATTGATACAAGGCCTGGTTCACTCACGAAGTAAGAATTTTCAACTGATTGTGTGGTTAGATATATGTTTTTTTATCATTTTATTCATAACCATTGTAAGCTATTTTATTTCAGAAAAACATTTTCGAGATACAGATACAAGATCTGTTATTAATTGGTAATTAAAAGATAAAAAAACATATAAATATCATTTTGCCTTTTCATTGACTGATATAATTATATTTTAATTTAAAATGTATGTTTATACTTCGCACAATCGTTGAAAATAAAACAAGACCATATACCAATTATTTTCGACTAATCAGGAAGTTTTTGAATCAATTAAACGGTTGCTATGTCGAAAACTACGAAATAGACAGTAAATAAAAAAATACTGTTAAAAACAGTGAACCATATTGATGATAAACATTGTTTGATATTTATTTTAAAATACAAAGAAGCTAATTCAAAATAGACAGGCAGTCGAAAAACTTTCTTGATAAAATGTACGTGCGCTAATGGAGATATTTCACAGTCGACAGACAGTTCATTAGACTGATTTGAGTTCCTAACTGACTCGAGGTCGTTCAAGAAGAAAAAAAAACATTTTTACCATTATTTTGATAGCGAAAGACGATTATTTGATTCATATCGTGTACCCATGCGAATATTTTGTTATTCAAATAAAACTTCAATTCAAAATATAGTTTTATATGCATGAATATTTTAAACAAAAATAAAATTATTCGTGTGAAATAGATATGTTATAAAATTTAAATTAATATTTCAACAAGTGGTCCAATAATAATAAATTAAAATCAATGTCTATAAGAGGTCTAATGTAACGCGTATTTCACCAAATATATCTTGTTTGTGTTTCACTCTTTTTGAAATTATGTCTGTAGATACTTTTCAAAGAAAGTATATACTATTGCAACAAAGTATTTGAAATATGTAAGATATGTCACTTTGATACGTTTAGACACAATAATCCGAGAAGACTGAAAGTTTTACTTGGGTAAAAAAATAAATATTATTCCAATCAATTTTTTAAAAAATGGCAATATTGGTATTTAGTAAATAGATCAAATCTTTTGCAACATGAATGCTAAAAAAATAATTTTGATAGTAAATATAAAATGTACATTTTCAAATTTAAAAAAATGCAAATCCAACAAACATCACCCGAAGGTCGTCATTATTCTCGATGCTTTTTTACCAAATGAGAATTCATAAATATTTAAGAAAACATTCGTTTCATTATATGTATAACACAACCAAGAATAATAAAAAAATACCAAATAGTTTCAAAACAATATATCAAGCAAAAATAATGGTAATATGACTAATAAAATAAGATTTTTTAACAAAAACAGTAAGTGATAATAAAAATTAAAATATTTATTTAATACTGTAAATTGTATATGAACATAACTTGAAACGCAACCCTAACATATTAAATAAAGTGGAATGAAGTACAAAGGAATATTGTGTTTTTACTAATCATTGGCTTTGTCAATTCATACATTCATGAATTATTGAAACATTGGCACGAGTAAAAAATAATAAAACACTCATCACAAAACTGTACGACAAGCATTTGACTTATGACTTATGTTAATCAATATGATATTAATATGTAATTTATAGTGTCTTTTAAATAGACAAACAGATCAATGGCTTCAAAGTGTGTGTAAAAGGGGTGAATAAAACTATGAAATAAACGGAATTGCGTATAATTAATGACACAACTTACGAATAACATTTTGCAAGTTTAGTAACAAATAAAATTGTAAGCAAACGATGAAAACAAGTGAATTGCATTGCTTATAATTTTTTCTCTCTTTTAGGATCGAACGACGGTGTTGTGTTGTATTATGTATGTTGTCATAGTCGATCTGCCAAATGCCAACGATTAAACGAATTTTATTTTATTCTTGCAAGTATTTTATGTTTGATCAATCACGTCCACTCCCTATTCGTATTAGTGTGATTATAATGAGATCAAAATGCTCTGTAACATGCTAATTGACGAGCTTGTGTCAACTTTGACAATTCGTTTCGAAATAACATTCTTTCTAACACACTTTTTTGATTGGTCAAATCATAAACAAACCTACAATTATAAATCAAAATAACTTAAATCATAAATACCAAATACAGTAAAACCTTCATTTACACTATAGCCGAGACCGTGTAATTGGGGGTGTGAATCTTATACAAAATTAGGGATTAGGGGAAGCCAGCGCGTAATTCGGGGTAGTGTAATTGGGGGTTCCACTGTACAAAAATCATGCTGAGTATTAGAGACCTTTTTAATTATTCATTAGATCTTAAAAAAATGAGAATCAGTTCTCCGAATATGAACAACTTTTCAATTCTATCCCACAAATATCTCAAAAGCAAACTTGTATAGAACCGTGTATACATTATTTAGTTACCCGTAAGCCAACGGTGATTGCATCATTCAACAAGAGATTACAACTTAAAAGATATTCATAAATTTATGATATTGACTTTCAACCGAGTCTGAGCTAGCGAGCATAAGGCATACACAATATTATGCATTCATCATGTTCAATTCCGTTCAAATAATAATTTTCCTTCATTAAACTAACTTTACACCTTTTATTATCGTCCGATGATATTAAATCGTTACATAATACACTATGAAGCCTTGCTACTATTATGAAGTTAATATATAATGAATGGGACGGATGTGTTTTAGTAATACTACCATGACGGAAGATTTCTATCTAATTTAAAACAACATATTTACAAATAAATATCTTTCAAGCCTTATGGCTTATAAATATAATTAAAAAATATATTAACATGAACTTTATGCCTGATTTAGAAGGTTTATATTATACGGAATTCATTGGATAAATATTATTCAACCATGAAATCTAAATACGGTATATTTTGCTATGGTTATAGATTTGATCTTTCGATTCACTGGCTCATCCTAAATTCATGGTCAGTAGACAATGAGCTCAAGTTTGTTCAAAATTGTACTACAATATCAAAAAAAAAAAACAATTTATACCCATTGTTTATTATCAAAGTAAGTTTGACACACGTTTCGTTTCTATGAAAATCATCTTCAGACTAGCAACTGTCGCGTTGAAGTAAACATAGAGTTACAAACTGTCTTTTTCAGAGTGTGAGCAGAGAGAGAGTGTGTTTTATGAGAGTAATAGTTTTGCTTGTATTTTAAACGATCACTAAACAAACGCCACAAACACTTTTAGCTGTTATCAGATAGATATACAGTTAAATTGAGGACTACTGTTTCGATGTTTACAAGGGCAATCTGGACGATTATGAATCAATTGGAATGACCGATATCACACGGTTTCCCACGCATTTTTTTTTAAATAATACAACTTAATAACCTCAATGAACCATACAGAGACCAAACATGTTATTTTTTTAATTTCACTATATTGCCTTAAAAGAAATTCAGGCACTTCTAACGATCATTAAAATGCTCTTTGGTTTACACATTTGTTAATTAATATTGGATAAAATTTGAATGACACTGATTCGGGAAACCAACATCGATACCGACAGTCAAATTTTATAGGAAAACCGAATACAAACATATGATATAATGTTTACCGTTTCCTGTGTGGGTTTTATTATGTATTATACCATAAAAGCTATCAGGCTGAAAATAGATTCAAGTGGAAGCAAAAATGATTGATTATTTGCATCAAAAGATAAACTACACAAGAGTATGGGTAAAAGATGATTAAATATTCCATAGGCCGAAGATTGTTTGGTTCTGAATGGGTGGATATATTATTATTTGTATCACACCAGTTTTCATGTGGGAAGGAAAGCTATGAATGAAAACAAAATAAGCGCGTGGTTCAGAAATCAGAATGAATACGGATTACGAAACAACGACAAATTTGATTTATTATGAGTGCGTTTGGTCATTCAGAACTGAGCTCTCGAAATAGAATGCAATATTAACACTAACTTAGTAGTAACGAGAACACAGTAGAAGAGCTTTAAGAAATAAAAAGCAACAATAATAATCAATTACAAACGAATTCTTCGTTAACAGACCTTTTAAATTACTGTAAATACTTTGTGAAAAGATTTTATATTTACAAAATAAAACACTCCTTCGTACGTATTCCATATTAATTTAAAATTATATAAACCGGTTTCACTCATGACGAGAATTTTCAACTGATATCAGCTAAAAATAATGCATTAAGTACAAAACAAAAGAGTGCTTTATACGTTGAATATAATTAAACACATTAGAGTCTTAGAACTTTTACAAGCTTGCTTGTGTTTTATGCATTAATTTTATAGAACTACATTATATTGAGGGTAAAAAAGGATTAAGTTACACAAAAAAATATGTTATATAAACAATCTTTACGATGGCGTGATGCAAAAATAGCTTTCAACTGTTTTACAGAGTTACTATGGTATCGTTTATTTACATCAAAATTGCTTACTTTTAATTTATTAATTATGAGTTATGCATTTAGGTATCTTCTTACATAAAAAAACACAGATAAACTAAATCTGCCAGATGGAAAATGAATATTACAACACATGACTTATGTATACTATTCATTTGCTAGTATAATAATATTATTAAACCTCTACATAGTAAAATAGTAGGCAAATGTCGATTCTTAAGGGAAGTGTTAAAATTAAAATAAAACCAAAAATTATGATAATTTATGGACAATTTTACATTATTATCAGTAACTGCTTCGCTCGGCGATGCAGTATTTTTATGAATGTAATAAATTATTTATTTATTATAATATTTTATACAATGAAATGTAAACAATTATGATAATGACACTACAAATTTATTAATGATTTATAAATATATGAAAGTACGATAAAACGTTTTTGTATTGAAATTAATTTAAAGATTATAACCGCACACATCAACACTCTGTTTACAAAAACAACATCGCGTAGGTTTCGGTGAAATGCATTATTAATTCTAAATGTCTTATATTTTTAATTGATAATGCAATCGTGACTTGACACAGATTTCGACAAGCAGCATCTTGGTGAGTGAAGCAACCTGTCATCCAATTCGTCATACACTTATGAATTCTTATTAGTTCCCGGAAATAGTAACGAAAACTGAAGACAAGATTCTGTAGCAACGCCCAGTTGGTTTCGACCGCCTGTCAAAATATTATTTTCATTAATGAACTAAATTCATAAAAATAACAAATCAACTTTTTATTTTAGAGTTTAGAGTAAACTCAGTTTTTTTTATAAAAAAAATATTTAAAAAACTATTGTAAGTAAAAAAATAATCTGCGGCAAATATATGTATGTGTACTTATTTCGAGGTTTCTATCTCTGTCGAAGTCAAGATTTATTGATGTTTAATAAGGGGTCATTATTCGAATTGTCTCCAGAAATAAGACTATTCTTTTCAAGGTCGCTCAATTGATTACACATAAAAAATAAATCAGTGCACGATTTAAAGTTCGAAAATGTGGATGGCGGTTAACAATTTTACTGCTAATATAATAATAATAAGTCACTGTCGATACTTAGTGGAAAGGCATTATATTAGACACCACTTAAACTTTATTACTCTTTGATGATATTTGTAATTACATGTTAGAGGTGTTAAACATTTTAATTTGTGCTAGTTTAGAGTCAAACATTGTGCTAGTTTAAAGTCATTCATAATTTCTACTGTAATTTGTAAATTCTTTTCAATGCCAATTGTTTACTACACTTTTTTTATTCAAATTTGTTTTTGTATAAATAGCACTGTTAAATTATATTTCTTATCAGTTGATGATGCTCACCATGAGCGAAACCGGTCCCGATCTTGTTAAATGAAAGTGAAAATAAGTACAAAGGAATATTGTGTTTTTCTTAATATGATAATTATGCAAGATTCAATCTTTTTGATTTTCAAAATGACCCATGGTGACTTGATAGCATGTAGATATTTATTTGTTTACATACGAAACTCCTTCAAATGATTTTATCTGAGGTTAAAGTGTCACTTTATTGATTTAATAATAATCTTGACGAGTAAAAAAAACAAAAATGCAAAAATATTTTCTCTGTTTTCGATACTTAGTAGAAATAAAAATAAAACAATACGGCTGACTATGCATAATACCCACATTAGCAGAAGGTGCAAACTCAAACTATCCGAGGTAAACAATTTTTCGTCACATTTTCAAAAGGCCTAGCGCGGTTAACTTTGTTTTCCCCTTTGTATCGTTCAACATTTTTCTCGGATGATGAAAAATGACGCCATGAACTAGAAAAGATAACTTTATATCGACACTAAATACAGCACACCACGTGACGGTTGAACTGCTAAAAAAAATTCCCACGGAAGTTTTATAGAAAGATGTCTAGAGATAAACATAACGGCTGTACTGTAATCTGCACGATTCCATTTTTGTAAATTCAATTCAGCAGTATAATATACAAATTTCTATACGGTTGCAACGACATACATAACAAAATTTTCCATGAACCATATATTGAATTAAATCAAAGATTTGAGGCAAAACTTCTACGGATAGGAATAATATATATTAGTCTTATGTCACTAATACATATATAAATCGTTGTATTCGAAATTGTTCATAATAAAAATAGGAAGAATTTTAGTTATAATCAGTTGAACAAGCTATCGAAAACCGAATCTAGTCCTAATCATTACAATAGATTGTGAAATTAACATAGTTCAAACTGCTAAAATTTTATAAATACGTATAGTGCCTTTTCACCAAGAATTTACAGTTAACAGCACTTTTAACGTGTTCAATATATTGATTGATAACTTTGTTATCCCACTTGCTTATGTAAATATTGTAACACGTTTCAATTTTTTTTACTAACCATCTACGCCCTATCGTGTTTCGTTTTGAAACCAACATGATTTCTATAATAACCATGTAATTCATGTCTAAAAATTTGATATAAAAGAGATAAGAATAATTCTTATCAATATTATATAATGTAATAATTATTAATAATGGCTTAAAGTCAAACAACGCTATCTACAAAAAAGTGTTTTCCGTGTTTTGGTTGATTACCTTATTTTTCATTCTCCGCTACATGGTAGTCATACAACATAGTGTCAATCTTTTCTAGTTTATTTTTAAAATCACCAGTGAAGTTTAATGTTATCTGTATAAAATTTGTCTTTTTAAAATATTTTTAAAGATATTACCCAAAAATGTTATCATCACCATAAGCAATATAAAAATATAGTCCACAAAAAATTGTAAGATATGAACATTAGGTTTTAAATTAGCATCTACATACTTTTTAAAGTTACAAAATAATAATAAAAAAAATTGGCTCTCCTGAAAATGTACACTTTTTTAGATAGTGTTGGTTGACATTAAGCCCTCAAGTATAAGGAATATACTTAATAATCACATTTTCTGTACTTATTTCACGTTATGATGATCCGGATCGGCTTTGATTGACAATGCTCGCAGTTAGCGAAACTAGTATTGATTTAGTGAAATTCAAAACATTTTTTTTTTTAATTTAATTTATAAAATGTAAGGCAGAGATCAAGTTTAGTGGAACGAATGACACCTTTAAACTGACAGGCAGTTTTAAAGTCCTAGTCAATCGGTTTTTTTTTCATGGGATAAACTTTTTTTCTTAAATGAACTCCGAGACCGAAATTTGAATATTTATGATTAATCGTCCATAAAAACAAAGACACTTTGCTCTAATGACAAAAAGTATGACGAGGATACAAGCTTATTTAAAGTGTTTCGATTATCGTAAATTACTGTTTACTACAATACTATTTTGTAACAGCGTAGAATAAAATTTGTATTTTACGTAAAAAATAACCATGGATAATAAATAACACGGTATTATCGTACTCACATTGATTAAAAGTCAAAAGTCTAAAAAGCAAAAAACTATTAAACGTTATATCTAAAATATACCGAAATCGAAAATTTCGTTTTAACTTATTTATCGAATTTCTTACGATCATTGAAAAATAATTAGAATACATTGATTAAAATATAGCGT
Source organism: Himalopsyche anomala (assembly GCA_031772345.1). Taxonomy (NCBI): domain Eukaryota; kingdom Metazoa; phylum Arthropoda; class Insecta; order Trichoptera; family Rhyacophilidae; genus Himalopsyche; species Himalopsyche anomala. Next base: position 17,528,920 of record CM062821.1, on the reverse strand, counting down.
CCCACGTTTGGCAAAATTTTAGTAATATGACCAAGACAGACATTTTTATTAGAGAGCATGATTACGAACTTTTAATATATCATGACACCTTCTTTAAAATGTATTAACGGCCAATTCTTGGCGAAAAAATATACACATTTAAAAAAAATCACATTGGTTTAAATCTTAATTATTTAAATCAAACATTAAAAATGACTTTCGACAAAATATAATATATTTTCGATGGTTTCGGCGGTAACTTTGTGGAAGTTCATTTTAATATAAAATAACTTAGATTATTCCACGTATTGTGCTACAAACTGTGACACGTGTTTCGCCTATTTTAGAGGCAATATTTTCTAACGGTTTAACGCGTTCTAATTGATGCAACTCATTAGTTAATAATTTCTTAATGTAAATGTCATTTGTATTACCATTATCGTTTGTTTGTTTTTCTATCATCCCCTATTTACCTCCCATTTTTATTTGATTTTTATTATAATATATCAGAATAGTAAAATTAAAATCATTCGTACTTAAGCAAGCATTTGTGAAATTAGTCTGCCCGAAGATGCCTCTGAAAGAGGCGAAACACGTGTCACAGTTTGTAGCACAATACGTGGAATAATCTAAGTTATTTTATAATAAATATAATATAAGTTATATAGACGTCAATACTGACTCCAAAAATTCTTGTTCGTAAATATCCACCCACAATATTAAATTTTAAGCGACATGCGTGCAAATCCCTTAATGGAGTTCTCATTTAAATTTAAAAAGGTACTGAAGAATGTAGTGTTTTGTCTAAACAAACCCGTAAATAGAGTTCTCTGATAACATTATGTGTCAAAAAATAAAATCTGTATGAAAAGGTGTAATTAAAATATATGTAATGTGTTAACTTTCAATAGTACTCATTTTACTAACCATTCTCACGGTACAGTTAAAACAAATTAATATACACGCAAAATATACAATGACTGTAGCTGTGTTAAGTAAAAGAAAAGGGAAAATCTTGGGATGTAATTTAACCAAAGTTACAAGGCCAAAGTACTTAAATTTAAATGAAAATGATGACTATATTATAAGTAAAATTTATTCACAACTATTACCATATACTTTATATGATAACTTTAATCAACTAACTTACTTTATCGTGTTTCAGAGAAGGTTATTTTAACAAGTTTTCACTCTTTTAATATATATATCTATTTTCTTTTAAATTAATAGAATATAAATTTTGCATGTTAACTTTATAGAAGAACTATTTTAGAACTATTACAGTTAGAATTTCATAGCAATATTATTTGATTCTACGAGGGGTCGTTTTCCCAGAAAATGTTCGTATTTAAATAAATAGTGTAAAACGTGTATAACTCGAATTTGATTATAATGTCAAACAATGAAACCTTTTAATTGACCATTTCGGTAAGTTCACTCAAATTATTGATTGAACTGGCATTTACTTAGTAGAATTTTTATTGTAATAAGGTGAAAAAATAACCAAGTTGTAGAACTAAAATACTTTGTTATTTTTTCACTTTATTCGCTTATATTAATTATTTATAAGTTTCCCAACATTGAAAATGGTCGCATAAATCTCAGAAAGAAATTCTAGCTGATATGGATTATGTTTACGTAGTTAATATGGTCACGTTCGTATTTATAAATCCGTTGGTTCATACAAAATGTTAATCAAAAAAAATATATTAAATATACATAACGTACTCTATGATTTTAACACTTGTTGCGAGTATTATTTACAAAGTGTACGCGGTGAATGGAAAAATACTCATGTGGAAGATGAATCTAGTGCAGAATTAATTTAACGTTTTAGTGTGGTTATAAAAAATATGTAGCAAAAGCATGGCTTTCCGACACGCCTTCCATTTTTTTTTAAATTTATGTAGCTTATTGCAAAAATAAAAGCACTCTTGGGAGCTTAAGCCGAAGTGGAGCTTTTGAAAAACCACAAAGTGTGGTTTAAGCTTTAGGCTAAATGCGGTTCGGGGAGAGGAAAACATTTAGAAATACCGCGGCTTACAAATATAATCAGTTAATGTCTACAGGTTTTAGTTAAGCAAACAATATTTCCGATGCAAGTTTTTGGCTTTATATAATGCAGGTGTCAATAAAATGGACCTTTTCCATACGGAAAATGCGGAAAAATCAAATTCAAGTCGAATAAAAAAAAATGTGTGTACAAACATGGTGCCCAAAAATTGAAGTATGTAGATGTTTTATAATAACAAATTATAATTATGACATAATCAATTTACGTTTACTTAGAAAAATTAGATAGAATACAGTCATCTAAATGGTTGCCTCTTACTTCTTGACAAACATTTCGATGACACTTCTTTAAAAAGACGTAATTTAACAACTATCTAGTAATAATTCAACTAAGTTCATGGTGGCTTGACGATAGACGAAGATATAAAAACAAAATATACGATGAAGATATTTTGTTTTCAGTCGCAGACCAAACCGACAAGCCGATAACATCTGACATCTAACACTGACATCTCGTGAGCCTCTTCGGAGAAATACCTTGGACTCACATTAGACCCGCGATTAAACTTTAGCAGACACAAAGATGCGAAAAAACTCCAGGCGTTGCAAATTACAGGTAGATTATACCCGATGACAGGCCGTTAGATAAATCCCACCGTTAAAACCTAATTACTACTTTACATCGGAATAATCAGACAAATCATGACCTATGCCGCATGCCTAATATGGATGGACACACGAAGGCACGAATCACTTTAAAACTTTCCAGACAAAACAAAACAAGACATTACGCACGATCATGGACGCTCCCTGGTACGCGCGTAACACGACACTACACAGAAACCTCAAAATGGATCCCATCCTCGATTGCACCGTGAAGCTATAGAAGAAAATTTAAAGCGACATGGTTAATCATCCTAACCTAACGATAAAAGCGTTACTTGACGATACCATAGACTATCCAAATACGTACAACGTGAGACCACGGAGGGTCTTTTTGTTCAAACCTTCCTAAGCCCCCATTACTTCCACCACTCCCTATCTCATCTGCCTGGTTGACAACATCAAACCACGGACAGATGAAAAGAAAACTGACCACAACTAATAACAAGAATCAATCAGGCAACGGAGGAAAAAAAGCGAAAGAAGAGAGGGAAAAACACGATCCAAAAACAACATCAAAATACAAGAAAAGAAAGAGAAATAGAGCAAGAGTTTTTCTCTGTGTAAAAGATGAAAGACACACCAGTCCAGTAAGATATTTTCTGGATAAATTAAGTCTGAGAATAACATTCAAATAAGTAAAACACAAGTAAAATGATAAAATTATTACCTAAGCTTGTATTGGAAATGAAAGACCACAAACCACCCTCACAAGTTCATCGAATTTTCTTTCATTGGTAAATATAATGTTTTACCGAATGTTGGTCACCGTCATAGGCATCCTTACATTTGATGTTGTTTACTTTTACTAAAAGCAATAGTGCTATAAGGTTTGAATATTACAAAATTTCTCTGATTTTCGGTCATAGAGAAATTATAAACTTTATATTTCCTGGTACTTAATTATATTCAGCCTCCAGCTACAGATTTGTTGTTATTATAAATAACATATAATTTCCAGCGATGCCATAGTATGTAAAAAATGTTGTTAGTATTCCGATATAAAACAAACAAAATAACATAACAAATACACAGCTATTATAGTAGACATGGCGTACTGAATATTGTACGGGCATAAAAGAATTTTTATATGATAATTTAAGTTCTGGAATATAGAATTGACAAAAGTATAAAAATATGTAATTGGACGAACATTTTTCAAAGTGTTTACTGTAAATTCTTCGCGGAAAGGCATTATATTTTTTTGCAGAAAGTCCACATTATTTATTATAAGAGCATTCAGTTGCATCGGTGATAATGCCCGCGATTATCAAAACCGATATATAATAAATAATGAAGAATTCGTAGGAAAGGTGTTTTATTTTTTAATTTGATTAGATGAAATCAAAATGGAATCCTTAAATCGAATTAGAAACCAACAATAATAATTATTATGGAAACATAACATATGCGTTATGTTCTTGAATGAAATATATTTTTAACACTTTAATTATGATATTTGATAATTCGTCTTTATCCGAAATATACTTGAAATGTATATGGTAAAGCAATGATAACATGCAAGTGAGGTTACGTTATTCGCGCCATGCACAAACATTCAGCAATATTGTGTACTAAATGTCAGAACTTTATCAAATATCTCTCAAAAGAAATGCCTGCGTTTGACGTTGGCATATTTATGCCATGCCGGTTGTGCGCAAGCGTCACAAAAGTAAGTAGTCTCCGTCTATTTCTGTTTATTGTCCGCACAAAGCTGAAAAGTAGAACAACTCACTTCCATACAATGAATTAAAAACGTCTTTTAAGTGATTTTCTGGTCAATAAATTGATACAGAAAAACACAAAAATTGGTTTACTTTCACACACTGTACCGAAAACCCGCACACTCCATAACGTATATAAATGCACAATTTTATTTAAAAATTCAGTCCATTATTTGGTCTTCACCTCTGATCAATATTATGCTAACGGAATCATCTGGTACAATTGGATTTTATAATATTTATTTTGCATATATGTACGTTTAATAACGTGTTTTTAGTTGACCATCATAGCCATTTCGGTGTAATTCTATCGTTCAGCGATGGCGTGATGCTACATTGTATATCAATAATATTTTATAATTCTTGTAAATCTAAATACCATAATTTATATAAAAAAAATTGAAAATCTATCATGGACAAACGAAATTTTATGGTAACTCAATTGAGAATCAAAATTAGATTTTAGCCGTTTGGATCAGAATACATTGATTAAGATGGAATTAAACTGTGGAATGCATGCATGTAATGGAAACGTTTTCAACAAATAATAATCAGCACCGTTATTAATAACAGAAGATGGTATCAAGCGTTTTTTCTCACAATTAATATTTTCACAGCAATTTTCTTCACATATTTGTTGATGTCAAGAACACTAGCGCAGTACATATGTCACGAATATCTCAAAAAAAAAAATTCACATAGGTGGCGCTTTCTATTCCATTAAAACCTGAATAAAAAATAAGTCACTTTAGTCGACTAACTACATTTATAAAATGTCAATTAAATTTGATATTATAGAATTGTGTAAAAAATAAGCCTAATTATTTTTAATGAGTTAAAATATAAAATAAGAGACAGTTAATTCATATGTATTCACTTGGTGGAAAGGCATTATATTAAGAAAATAAAACTATTTTCTCCCAATTCCACATTTATTAAATATGACCAGGACCGGTTTTCGCTCATGACGAGCATTTTCGACTGATTTATTTAACCTATGATAATTCATAATTTACTATTTTACTTCTTTTTACACTGACAGCCACAAATTTTCCACGTTTAAATGGTTAATTCATTACTAATATTATCCTGTCATACAAAGTACTACTAATATATTTTTATTAAAGGGTTCACTGGAATGTCCAAAACGGTAAGCCGTATGTCGCATAACTTTATAAAACGCCAACAATGTATATATAGCGTATACCTCTCGTCACGGGCGGCCAAGGCTTTACACGAGGCGTACAACGGATAAAATCTAATACACAATTAGGGTTCTTTGTTGATTACAATTGTCATTAGTAGATGTAATCAGTGTGCAGTAGAGTTGTTTGTCACCGATCCTGAATCTCGATATCACTAAAGACATTGTGACAGCCATAGGGGAGAGAGTTAATCAAGAACGCTTCCAATTGACAAAACCTTTCATCAGACGCGCATAGTTTCATTAAACATTTCGCGAGCATATATTTTAATTAATAATTATTATAATATGTATGCATGTATCGATTTAATTACCGTCCACTTGGTAGATTACAATAGGATAAATTTAAAATGACACTGTTATACGTTGTTTTTTTTTATAATTTAATTAATATTTGTTAACGCTTCACGCCTTAGTCAGAACGATACTATGGTGAAGCCGAAATAGTTATCAACTATTTTTAAAAAAATGTAGAACTAAACACAGTGACAAATTATTTTGACCTAATTATAATTTTACTATGCTCGGTATATTTTTAGAAATAATCAAAAATCCAAAAAAATCATACAATTACAGCATATGTTGTAAGTAAAAAGTTATGTGATCTGATGGAAGACGAGCTTGGATTGTAAACATTAAAACTAGCTTAAACTTTAAAGACTAGCTAGCATTTGTAATATGTAGAAACGTTAAAACAGATGTACGCTAAAAACGTCAATAAATTACACGTAATTTTTTTGAATTATTTTTATACTAAGGGTTATTTATAAGATAAATTAATATTATATCATATCGTAAAAAATGGAAATTGGGGTGATCACATGACGTTATGTTTATTAAGCCTACTAGATACAGACATTAAAGTCATCAAACTACAAATATTACAATAATATTTTTAAAAATAACTAGAAATTTACATTATCCTATGAAGATCAAATAACCGAAAGTTCAAGGTTTTTGGTTATTTTTCTTATGTGGTTATACTATGGGTGTCCAACCGGTAGATCGCGATCGACCGGTCGATCCCGAAAGCTTCCGTGAGTTTCTAAAAAATGTATAATTTAAATATAAAATATAATATACAAAAATACTAAAATTGAATTATTTTGTAAGCACATACCTATCTAATGATATGTATTTCGCATTTAAAATAAACATTTTTAAGTTTAAAAAAGGGGAAAAACCACCCTTAAGAAAATTGCTTATAAGAATCATGTTAGAAGTCGATCGCGAGAAAACTTAAGATTGAAAAGTCGATCCCAGGGCAAAAAAGGTTGGACACCCTTTGGTTATAGCAAAGGCGCGCAATGGTTTTTGTTTACTTTTTCATTCTTAAATTTTCTCATGTTCGACTCCTAACATGATTCTTAAAAGAAATTTTATTTTGTGTTTTTGTCCTACTTCAAACATCAAAATGTTTATTTTAAATGCGAAGTATCATTAAATATGTGCATACGAAATAATACAATTCTAGTATTTTCGTATTTTTTAGACATATTATTTACTAAAAAAAAACTTTTGTATTGCGATCGACCAATTGCGCACCTCTGGGTTTTAGTGTACACGTGTTCGAATCCCTGTAAGAACAATTTAAATAATCTATTGTTGTTTGATCTATGGATTTCTGTAACGTTAACATCATCTACCATCCAGTTCTTAAAACTGGACGTAGCGACAGCTGTTAGTTAACTAGCCCTTCCCTGACCCCACCCCTCTCTCATTATTATCTCCGAAAGAGGTTGAGCGACTGAATATTAACCGGTTTCCTAAGAAAACAATTTTATTTCATTTACTCCACATTTCGAGCAGACAAGTTAAAAAGGCGGAAACACATTTTGCGTATTCAATGGAAGTTTGTTCTTTTTACGGTCATGGTAAATGTTTTGCTTTTAGTATTCTAAAAGTGTTCATAATTTGTATCATTAAGGAGTTTGCTGATAACGGCAAACAAAGCGAACAATTTATTTATAAATTCGCAACGTTCGGTTTGCGCAAACACAATCTGAATGCAAAAATAATATCCCTCGATGTGTTGAGATTTGTGCATAGCTACTCGACTATCATATGAGCGGCCGATACATTTGAAGAATTTGGCGAAATAACACGTACCGGTCTGTGCCAGGAATAACAAATCGACCGGAACGCGAACGCCTTCGCTCGGAGAGGATGTTGCCTCTTGCGTCGCGACTGACGTGTGCGACGGGTCAACCGACAGATATTGCCGCCACTTATCGCATGTTCCTTATAAACATCCCCGGTACTCGTATCGCATTATTAGTATTCAATAATAACGATCGATTCACCGTCAAAACAATTCTAAAAATATAATAATCATCTATTGTGTTTTAATGTTTATAAAAATTAGCAATTGACTAGACTTTGCTTCAAGCAGAGACGATATTTTAATACTTATTTGAAAGTTGTTTTGTTTGAGTGTTGATTATGTAACTGGTTCAGCCAGGAAAAAATATTTTATATTAAATAAATGGTCGCAAACTTGAAGCACTTCTTGCGTTGAATTAAAACTAAAACAAATAATAAAATCGTATTAGTTTTCGGAAGAAATTTTTCTTAGTTGTTATCCCCACACTAAACCTTCAGCTGGTAAGCTCTCTTATAATGAATGATAAACGGAGTAAATACAACAGTCAAGCCGTACGGATCTTGAGATTCTACAGTATCGACAAACAGCAGCATTTCATTTGTTTAGAAATTGATGAAAACAATTAAAAAGTGGCAAGTAATTATCACTGCAATAATACAATTTTATTATACAAACTAGTATGAGAAATAAGCCCAATAAACAAATACTCACTGAGCTTTATTTAAAGCATTACAAGAATTTACAAATAAAGAATACTTGTTTTAATGTATAGCTACTGTCGTATAAACAAAGTCCCGCGCATAAAGCTCTAGCCCAATACATTCGGAAAAGCCTGCGGCCGAGGCTTTGTCGCGGAGTCATCACGTAGGAAGGCTTCGAACCGCGGCTTCGGCTTCGTTCACGTCTACGTGACTCGGCCCGCAATAAGAAACGTAATCGGCTCCTTCGTTTCCTATCTTCTTACGAGTGTAGTGACGTACCAAAATATCCAGTGTAAAATACAATTTTCAACAGAAATTTCAAACGGGGATTAAATATTGTATACTAACTTTTAAAAGTTCTGTTGATATTTATATATATACATATAAATATAAATCTACTTTTTAAGAAATCGGTGTAAAATGAAAAACTTAGTTTTTTTATTATAATTTATTGACATGAATTTATAAAAAATACATAAACTTATTTATACAAGCACGAGAGAAATAAAAAATACACATTGATTTTTTAATTATGAGACTGACCTTCTTAATATTTGTCACAAGTGTAACATTTTATAAGTAACGTGACTTTAAGAAAATAAGTATTATATTAGTAAAAACACAATATTCCTTTGTACTTCATTCCACTTTATTTAATATGTCAGGACCGGTTTCGCTCAAAGCGTTTCGAGCGAAACCGGTCCTGACATATTAAATAAAGTGGAATGAAGTACAAAGGAATATTGTGTTTTTACTAATATAATGCCTTTCCACCAAGTATTGACAGTGAACACCCTAAAAATAAGTATTATATTACTGTATACGTATTAAGCCTTACCAGACAAAAATAGAAGAATTTAAACGTTTTGGTACGTAGCAAACTTTCATAACGGAGCAATTTTAGCCAAAATAAAAGTATTGTAAGCGTGTGAAATCTTATATGATCTAATACTTATGCATTATTAATAATCTACAAATGACCTTATTTTCACTAGCGACCTTTAGGCGTCTCTATGAAACGCTCCTCCGAAAAACGTCTCATATTTATGGATGTCACCCTTGACAACGCCATGGTTGGGGACTCTCTTGTTATTTTTCAGATATAATATTTCTAGATTTTTTAACACCGTCCGATTGCTAATTTTTCACGGCGTCTTAATAATACGCACATTGCTTAATATGTATTATTTTGATTGAATAAAGTGTCTTACAAGCAGTGCCATACTCTTCAGCACATGTTGTGATAGTTTTTCAAAGTATACAACCATATTTTCTTTACGTAATCTACAAGCAAAAGAATATTGAAACTGGGAAAGTAAAACTTCCTAGTTGATTATCAATTTATTGAATCTTATAATCATACACATCAAAATACTATAATATATTACGTTCAATTACAGAGTGAAACGGACTGGAAAAATCTTTTTGGAAAGCAAGGACATTAAATGAAGAAGTTCTATACTTTGTTTACGACCCGGCAATGCTGCCTCTATCTTCGGCCGTTGAAGCAAGATATCATAACACTGTAACCTAAGATTGCGAACCGAACGAACAAACTAGAACCAACGACTACAACCGTCGGGCTACGTGGTTGGTTTAGTTTAGGTTTACTGTCGACACCCAAAGACTCAATGAAGCCCATATTGGTATCCATTAAATGTAGGTGCATGACATTGTATCAAGAAAGCAATACAATATATCTCAAGAGGTCAAATAAACTTTATAAAAAAACGTTCACTTTGTAGATCATACTATTTGCGTTTTTATACACGATGAGCATTTCGATTATTTTAGACATCTGAAGAGTTACTAAAGAAGGTCATAATAAGTCAACAATATTAAAATATCGTCCATCACTTTTTAATATCCAATTCTCAGTAGTGACATTATAAAAAAATACTATTCCACATAATTTGACATATTATTACCAGAATAATGTCAAATTAGTACAAAAGTGTTTATTTTTCCAATATATTGTTTATTCCAATTAAGTTTTTCGAGTTTGGAAAGACAAAAAACAACTGTGCATAACATATTACAAATTATTATTGAATAACGGACATGTGATGGGAGCTGGCGAGCATTTTCCATCAATACAAAAAAAAATGGTATTTAATTGAATTGGTGAGGCTACTTAACGACCTGTGTATGTGAAACAGAATTGTTTGTATACAAAGTTGAAGTCAGAGCAGTTATTATGGTTCTGTTACAGTAGTTTGTCAATATTTTGTGTATACGTAAGATATATAACATAGTGCTGTTTTCTAGAATATTTTTTGTTCGTCAATGTTAGAATTCGGCGGTAATATATATATATATAATATTCAGATAAATTATTATGTAAATGAATTCAAATTTAGATTGGTTAAATCGAGTGCTATCCGATGAAAACTTGAAATGGTGCCTATCTTTTTCAGGCATAAACGAAGTAATTTCCTCCCATGGTTTTGTTGAAAAGACCAATTTGGCGGATAAAAAACCAAATCTCTGGCAATTTTAAATAAACGAAAACCCTTCTTGCAGGTTTCATGTAGGTGTTTTTATCCCAAGAGCAGAAAAAATCCAACTAAATGAGAATTCCCCTGAATCCTTAATAACGTTTACTCTTCTCATCCTGCTGGCAACATTTTGCATTAATTTTATCCGAGCATCCCGGGAATGTCCTCATAAAGTGCATACAGCTCAGTTTGAATGGCGCTGGACGATAGATAGCTAAGGGTTGCCATAAAACGAAAGATAACTTGTTTCATTATTTTAAACAACTTAATAAGTGTATCTTATAGGAAAATATAACTAAAATTATAATGAATTGGACGATTTATAATTCGGGATTACAATGAAGTAAACGAGTGCTGATTTTATATTTTCTAATGCATACGGTAACAACGAATATCATTGTAAAAAAAAAAAAAACTACGGCCGATAAGATCTAATGCACTCTATTGTCAACAAAACAAAAAATGTAACCTCATACATGCTTACTAGGCCAAGTCAATATTTGTCAAAAAAGTTTTGTTTTTTAAGGGTTTTGATACTTATCTTAAAATATTCACCTGTATCCAAAAATAAAGGACATTTTAAATATAAAAAAGCAACAACAAAGATGAAAATTACAATGAATAAAGAAGAATTTATATTAAAGTTTGTGAAAACGAAAATAAATAATGGATCGCGTAAGAAATAACGCACATGTAAATTAGAAACTATTTTTCATGCATGTATTATAAATAAAAGCCTAAATGAACAGTGAACACTAATCAAAACTCACATAATAATAGGGTAAAAATATCTAAGTATTTCAGTTCTACAGTTTTTATTTATGTTATACGTTGATAGCTTTTTCGGCTTTCGCCATCGTCAGAACAGGTAGTTCTGACGATCGCGAAAGCCGAAATACTTTACCCTATTAAACTGGAGTTCTACCAAGTAAATGCCAAATCAATAAACAAAACTCACATAATACATATGAAAGGAATACATCTTGGTTTGCTACTGTTATATATTACTAAATTAGTATCTTTAAATTGTGTTTAGAAGCAGTAATAACGTATACAAAATACCTCCATTCCAGGTCATAGAAGTAATTCAATATTTACGAAATAAGAAATAAAAGGGTACATGGAAAACCCTGAAACGCATCTTGAATTTTAGCAAGCAAGATGTATGTAGGTATCTGTAACTTTAGTAATTTCGTCACGTAAAGATGGCTCGCGATGCGGGGATCGTTCCTTAGCTGCCACGATATTGAAGGAATCACGAGAAATGATCGCCCATGAGGCATTTAATTGCAGTCATCAATGTTAATTAGGTACATAGAAGACGGCGAACCCACCGTAAGTATCTATAGATAAATAAATTAACATGTTAGATGAATTTGTTTACTCTGTAGATAAATATTTTCAACATGAATTTAGACTAACTTGGAACAACGTTGTTATTATATTTCACTGGTTGTTTCAAACTAATTTTCTATAATATTTTGAATACATGGATTCTTATTTGAGTGTTATTGTTTTGCATTATATTATAAACAAATCGGGTACATGTCTCTGCTCATAATGTTAAATTTTGCGTTTGACAATGATAATTCAGAGCAGTTAATGATAAAAATGTGGTGTAAGGAAAGGAAAATCAGATAAGAAGTGGGTAAGATAGAATGGGAAAATCATAGTAATTCATGCATGCTCTTTGACACACATCCACCCTCTTGGCCACATACTCGAGAAGAAAAAGCACAAAAGCGTTCAACACTAGGAGGGTAAGTATGATAACTTAAATAATGGGATGAACAGTCTTCATTTGGAAACCATCTGTTTCAAAATAATCACACTTTTGATATTAGTAGAAATTTTAAAGTTCTACATTTAAATAACAAGTCTGTCAAACTAGACAAACAGGAAATCCTAGAAATCAATAGATTCAAATTTTTACCTGATTCAGATCTTTTGAACGATCAACTAATATTTGCTAGTTCCCCGTTACTTTATCCATTGCATTAGCCCTTGTTAACTATTCTTTTATATAATTTAAAATATATATAGGTATGTATATATATATATATATATATTTCTTTGTTAGAATTGATATGGTCTTTGAAAAATTTCTTTTTCAGAATCTTCCTGGCTGTCGATTTTGTTTAAGAATGTACACTCACCAACTACTTGGAAGCGGGGAAAAATAGGAAACTATCATTAAGCCTATTCACTCTATTAATGTCATTATTTTAATTGTATCACTTTGTCAAAGAATTCCCAAATTTTAATTATGTTTGTAATTACTTTCAATCCCCATTCTAAATTTATTAATCTGAGATGACTTTTTAATTATGTGTAAGATGTGTTAAACATTTTAATTTTGTGCTATTTTAGAATCACTTTTAATGTAATTGGTATTTTCTTTTCAATGCCAATTGTTGTTTATAACTGTTCATTTTTGTTTAAATAGCATTGTTAAATTATATTTCTTATCAGTTGACGATGCTCGTAATGAGCGAAACCGGTCCTGACATATTAAATAAAGTGGAATGAAGTACAAAGGAATATTGTGTTTTTTCTAATATAATGCCTTTCCACCAAGTATTGACAGTGAACACCCTAAAAGTGATAAATAATGGGAATTAGCGAAATAATATACTTCTATAATCACAATGTTTCTTACTTATTCTACCTTTTTAAACACTGAGTAAATATTGTTTTTTCATGGAAGACTGTCGGTACAATTGTTTTCAAGGTTGCCGAAGGTGTAGCAATTTAATTCATAAGACGTTGAATGCAAAGAATGAGTTTAATGTCCATGAAATTATTTACTTCTCATTTAGCATCCACCTTGAGAAATTTTCCCTGTATTGGATTGAAGACGTGGCTGGATATTATTAAGGCGACGAGTCAGACACCGTTTGTCATCTGTAAAATTACTTGGAATCGGAAATGCGCCGGTCCACCGCCAGACAGCTATTCGTTCGTTCATTAAACCGGATAAGCCAAGACATAAATGGGATATTAATATTAAAACTGACAACTCGGCAGGTATTTTTTCATCGAAAATTAAATAAATTTAACAGGAGCTTCTTACTAAACACTGGAATGCATAAAATTATACGAAAAGTATATGACATTTTCTAAATAATGGAAATAAGCACATAAATTAACCAGATGGTAGAGGCATGTCATTGATAAAATTAGTATTGTACTCGTAATATTCAAGTAAGCTTATGTATACATTAGATCGATTTCACATTGTGTTTGTCGTCGAAATTATTAAAAATAATAGTAATATGGATTTTATAAGTGTATTGATATATTTTTGGGTCCTATGGCGAATCAGCTATTATTGTTGGCTTCCGTGCCAGATCTCACGGGTTGTAGTCCCAGTACGAACAGGAATTTTTCGATTCCCTCCCACCATTCCAATCCTTCAATAACTGGGCGTAGCGAGAGCGATCAGTTAACCACTTGTCCTATCCTGGTCTTATCCTTGTTTTCCAACTACTGTCTTTGAAAAAAGAGAGGTTGAGCGACTGAGAAACAAACTTCTGTTGTGCTACCTCCACGAGGAAGCCATATACTCCACATTAGGAGTGGACATGGATAAAAAATATACAATTTATAAATCATACTTAAAAATATAATAAATTTCGACTACTTCTCACAATCGACCTAATTATCAAATAATAAAACCTATTACAACAGCATTTTATGCTACAAATAATAATTTCAATTATAATTGAAATTGTATCCACTTCATAAAACTTATAAAGACTTAAACATAAAAACATCAATCCATATATGAAATTGATCCGGGTTCTACTGAACAGGGGTCTATGGTAATAGCAACAAAATTTATAATTGAACGAACACTTAAATTTAATAAAACGGCGTACGACTGTGTTATTGTGTGTTCGATAAAATTTAGATACAAAAAATAAGAAAATATTTCATTCAAAATTATTTTCTCATATGTACTTATTACATATACAACTACATGCCATAAACGTAATACTCTCTGAAATGGATCATAAATTCAAACAGACAAACAGAAAAATAAAAACGGAAATATTTTTATTTTACGGTCAGTAAAAATATGGCAATGCGCTATGCAACCCAACTATTAAAATGGGCAAATTGTATCAATGACCTGCCAAGCGGAGGAAAGGCGTCTGCAGCGAAAAGCTCGAGACGGAAAATTGAAGGCGTGATTTTATCAAGCGGGTTTATAAGGCTTATAGTAATATTTTTATTTGTTCTATCTCAATGTTTGGGATATATTTAATTTTTCAATTAAAATTGAGAAATAAAAGATAAAATGATTAATTAAGTGTGTCAAAAAAAAAAGATTAATAATATACTTAAACTAAGTAAATATTTTCATTGTATTGAGCGAAATATGCACATTAGCAAACTTTACACTGGGGCGCCGTCCACCACGATTTGGTGACGAATATTCTTTATGCCGAATGTGCATAAGGAACATACGTCACCAAATCGTGGACAACTTCGCGCCAGTGTAAAGCTTGCTATTGTTTAACTACATAGAAAATGATTTCTTCATAATCAAGTCCGAACAATTTGTTGGCCATGAAGATCCTGATTTTACGTACTAACTGATTTTTCTCCTCCTCCCCCACCCCTCACCACTTTTTTATTCGTAAATTTTAAGCGACAGATCTTTTGGCGTAACATTTTATGTAATGTTTAGGAGTAGCTACCAAATATAAATGAGCAGAAAATCAATTTAACCAGCTAGGAGGTGAGGGCTACTCGCTCACCATATGACGTCGAAATAAATTGTAATGGTGAAAAGATTTTCTTATCAGCCACCGAAATAACGACCATAACTTTTATCAGATTTATTTTTTATTCCGATTAAATTAATAGCCGATAATGTTAGTTAGTTTGATGTCACGATCCGGCTAGGTTCGAATTCCGGTCGCGGCATTTTTTTTTAAAGAATATAGGTATTATTAATATTACAAATGCTGGTTTAAAATCTAGCAATTGTCCCCGTCTATTTTAAACTCTTATTTGTGCTAGATCGGCATTAATTCATCTTTATTATTATAGTATAAGCAGTGGTGTAGTGGTACATAAATAGGAACCAGGTCGGTCATTGATTTCTTCCCTATTTTTTTTATGTCCGTCCGAAGTTAAAAAACCACAAGTTTTAACAATTAAATCAATAAAAAAACGGGTTTGAATACATGTATGTACTTGAAAATTATGTTACAAGTCAAAAAGGTGGCAGGGCGACGCCCTGGCTCACCTTCAGGTGCCAGGTCGCCGACCTGGCCCCACTACACCACTGAGTATATGTATATATACGAAATAAAATATCGATGCCAGCGGTTGAATTTTTCCCTTTGCTGTTTACTCAATTTATCAACCTGTTTGTTACTAGCCAACTTCTGTCAAAACAGTGACGAAATTTGACAATATGTAGTGTATGATATGAAAATAATATATGTATATACAGATTCATATCCGAATTTTCAGCACGCTATGTGTTGATATGCCACGAAGTATACGAATATTATCTTACTGTCTAATAATTCACGAGTACCTAATGAACGAATCACATTATAATTCTGTATAATTTACATAATGTTTCAAAATTTCATTAGCAAAACTATCTTTACATTTTAGGGTTGCCAATGAGAAAGATGTACGAAATTTTAATTTATATCGATGGTTCGATTTGTACAATAACAATTTATAAATCCTACAGTAACATAGAATATGTCATATTTTCGTATGACGGCGTATCAGATTTGAGTAATGAAAGGAAAGCAATTTATTTTAATTACTGAATGTTGAATAAAGAATAAGTCACAAGATTATGCACTGCACAAAGGGCGTACATGAATTGACCAAGAGTTAGTATAAAAAATAGAGTCCTACCCCTTAATTTCATTAGTAAATAAACATGCGCAGTGTTGTTTCACTACATTACAAACCATGTAATATAAAACGACATACATGTTATAATCAAAACGTGTATTTGATGCATTATAATATAATATGTTAAGAAAGATAATGGTGTGAGTAGTGAGGGGATACGATAGGAGTGCTGCCTTGATAATTGAGGGCGGTTAGCATCCCAGCCTTCTATTTACAGTCCCCTTACTGAATTTAATAATCGCCTGGCGTAAGTATCGCAGGGTTGGTAACTAACCATTAGTCTGCGAAGCATGTTCGTTTGTGAGATACGGCTACCCTGCGACTAGTAATGGGAGATTTGGTCGGATCTTACTGGTAGAGCCATAAACAAATCTGCTAGTTCAAGGATTGCCAAATGGAGAACATTACTAGATTACTACGTAGATTTTGAAGTAGCTTGACCAAACGTTGCGAGAATAGTGTTACAAATAAAATTATATATGGTACAATGTAAAATTGCTTAGTGTTATTATCAAAATATTCATTTTAACTCTGTTTAAACCGGTAACTACAAAACAAAGGAATATATCATCATAATAAAAATAATAAAAGATTTTTAGTACTTTTTCCACTTAAAATTTATTTTATCAGGACCGGTTTCGCTCCTCACGAGCATTATCAACTGATAAGGATGATTTTTTAATTGTATGTTATAGGTGTTAAGCATTTTAATTTTGTATAATTTGTAAATCCTTTTAATTGTTAGTAATTGCTTACACCTTTTTATTTCAATTTAACTTGTATAAAAAGCACTGTTGAATTTATTTTCCTTATCAGTTGATAATGCTAGTGAGGAGCGAAACCAGTCCTGATCAAATAAATTTTAAGTGGAAAACGTACTAAAAATCTTTTATTATTTTTATTATAATGCCATTCCACCAAGTATTGACAGTGAACACCTTAAAAGTGATGAATATATCATCGTATAATAGTTTGAATAAAAACTTTGAATTGAATTTTTCACTTGAGAATGCCGCTGAGCGAAACCAATCATGGCAATAAACAGCGATTAAGTAAGAACCGCATTAAAGATTTTGTTTTATATTGTGACTGTTGCAATGGTTAGAAACCTGAAAGCCTTTTAACTGATAACAGAATACATACACTATATCTTTTCGTTCTTTAGATTCGTTGGTTTATTTTATTTCTAGAAATTTTACGAAAGCCAGATTCTTGTTATTTCAAAGATTGTAAGCCAAAATTGGCTGTAGACTTTGAGAACGCTTATTCACTCAAACTATTTGCATGCAAATCATGAGTACATATTCCATACACAAATGAAGGTATTTGATAGAGAAGAACTAAGTAAACATTTGAGGAATGTGAAGACATCTTCACATAAAGTAACTGCTAAGTAGATATTTGAAGAGTGAGAATAACACTGCGAAGACGGTATGTGTTAAATAAACGGGAGAATGGGATTATCTTGATATGTCGCATCAAGATTAAAGCCACTCGCAACACTCAGAGTTCACTCGATCCTGTATTTCAGAGCTGTAAGCATTAAATTTACACCATTGTTTCTTCAGTTTACACGCCTTCCGTAATCGCTCACTAAATGACATAAAAAATGTGAACAGCGAAAGTATCTTTACCGAGACGTTTTTTTCTGTGTTATATTATTATTAAGTGTCAAAAACCAAAAGATATATTCGGGTGATAAATCATATTTACCTAGACGTCGAGTTTCACCTTCCACAGGATTTACGTCGAATGGTAAATCACTGGAAGATGTGACATGGGCTATATCATCAAAGTGTCTACCCAGCGAAAGGTTCTTGAAGACATTTGAGAAAGTAAATAGTTCGCTGTTCAGACAATATTTAGTACAAGTGGTCGTCAACCTTTTACAATTTAATACCTACCGCCCACTTTTGTATATTTTTCGATGGTTACATTTTGTTGCCGCCCACAAAAAATTCTCTAATTTATATATACTTACATTTTGTATGTATGTACATTTGTACAAAGCTAATCAAAATTTAAAGAATTATTTTTTGACAGACGGGTCAACATGTATTTAATTATTGGTTTCAAGACCGTTCTTAGTAAAACACGTACTGCCCCCACCGTGAAATAAGTACAGCTCGAAGACCCCACCCTTGCTGTGCGCGCTTAGCTCGACGAACCCGAGCACATTCTTTGCTCTGCTGCTGTCCACTATACTTCAAGATAATAGGCCAGGTAAATTGATAAATATATTCATAAAAATATGTATTTAATTCAATTCACCTCTATTTTAAAACGCATTGAACCGTCATGCCGAGTCGACAGACTCACAATAAATATAATTTTAATTACTTATGTATTACTTAGAATAGTCATAATGTTTAAGTTTAAAATTATGTTTGATAACTTTGTTATTCCTATGTTACAAATTGTGATACGTATCTGTCTCCCTGAAAAGTCTAAAAAGCAAAAAAAAGGTTAACGAATCATTTGATACAACATTATCACAATTTTAATAGGAATACAAATGTTGAAACACTCATCTAGTAAATAATAAAGGGTTAAGAATGAATACCCTGGAAATTTTAAAATGAATAAACTCATTGATAGAAAGGACCCATAAGTAAATAAAAATTTAAACAAAATAGTCGGATCACCATTGTTGAATTTATTTCCATTGGGATTTACCGTGCCTAATCTATGTAATTAATTTTTAATCAGTACTATTAATGTGTCTTGCCCCCTACCTCCTCCTTCCGTCCAGTAGAACCAAATCCCGACTTTTATTATGTAATTTATAACTTAATAAATATAATTAATTGTTAGTTTATTCGTAAACCTTGCGATGTTATGTCTGATGAGTCGAAGCACGTGTCACGTTTTGTAACACGACAAGTGGAATAACACAATTATCAAATGTGATTTTATATTAAAAATTACCTTTCACAAGGTCACCGTCGAATACATCGAAGTATTATTTTTTTAATTGTTTCTAAATTTTTTGACTTATTCTTTAGTGGTGTTAATACCTTGTGCGATGTCATGATTGAAAGTCAATGCGAATTAGCAGAGAAATGTCATTAAATGATTATACACAGCGCTTCTATTATTGCTGATGCCTTAAAGCAGGCATGGGCAACCTTTCCTAGGTCTGGGGCCAAATTATCATTCTGTCTCCGAGTCAAGGGCCGAACCAAATTATTAAACATAAAGTAATATTTAATTAAATAAAACACCTTGCTATTTCTTATATTGTGGTGATCATTAACTAGTAGAGTGGATCTACTGCAAGTGCCCGCGTCATCTCCATTGTTGAATCCCTTCCTAAAACTATTAATTTCTTTCTCTAATACTTTGCCGAGATGAATCAGGGCCGGACAACATAGTTCGGCGGGCCGGTGGTTGCCCATATATGCCTTAAAGCTTAATGCATACATTTGAATTTCTTGAATAAATTTCAATACAATTAACTGCTTTCCTTTCAAGGCGATGTTCCCATAGATAGATTTTAGTATGTTTGGTTTATCATACTATTTAAACATAAATAACATATATATTCTACACCGAATAATGTATTTTGAACAGATTATCTAAAAAGTTCGCTGTAAATTTTAGGTGAAAAGGTATTATAACAAATAAATAAAAATACGTATTTTGTAACAATTCCACATTATTTATAAATTCTTTTACCAAATGTTTGACTCAGCTTGTTATTCGTCTTATTTGTATTGAAGTCCCTGTATTGTTTTATATTTCATCAGTTGATAATGCTCGCGATGGCAATAATGAGAGTAGAACTCAGTGGCGGTTCTACGTACTGGGCAAGCAGGCGGCATTCGTCCATCAATATTAATCATAGAAATATATACCCAAAATTTGTTTATTGGGAAGTGCAAACTCTATAACGAACATTGTCTCTTTGGTGAATATTATTTGGAGCACATAGCTACCACTTGATGTCTCTATGAGATATAAAACAAAGAATAACTTTCATTATATAAATTGGAACCAGTACAAAAAATGTTTTTGTAAAGAAAAATAAGCACTTTTTGTAAAATGATTCTACCCAGTTAAATATAATAAAATAAGTGTATTATTTATAAAACAATCTAATTACAAATATTTTTTATCGTTTTTTGAATACCTCCAAGCAGATTAGAATAAAACATTTATGAATATCCTATGAGTAAACAAAAATACGATTCCATTTATGATTTTTTTTTATATGAATATTTTTGTGTTTTTAATAGATAATGTTTGAGTCTAATGATTTTTAATTTTTAATGAGCCGATTTTTAATGAAAATAAGTTTTGTAATGATGTCATCATAATTGAATGTACTGGTTTTTGCACAAATAAGTTTTTTACATACGGTATTTTAGACGCAAATCTTTGAATAACAAATCAAAACAAAAATCAAAGTATTTTAGTTCTACAAAAATTATTTTATATATGGTTGATAGCTATTTCAATTTACGCCCTCGTTGAAACTTTGATTAAACTTACATTTTAATGTTTTAATTTAAACATATTTCCGACGAGGGCGTAAGCCGAAACAGCTATCAATTGTAAATAAAATAATATTTGTAGAACTAAAATACTTTGATATTTTTTCGTCCTATTACAGTGGAGTTCTACCAAGTAAATGCTAATTTAATCAATTTCTTATGTTGGACTAACTTAAAAGGATAAGTAAGTCAGTCATAAAATTGTTAAAACAATTAATGCAAAAGAACATGATGGAATAATGTTGAATATTCAATTGGAGTGGAGTTTGGTTTTCTTAACGTGTGTGCATGTTCTGGATTTTAAAATCGACGGAGGGCAACCAGCTGCAACTCCCATCGCAGTATTAAAATAGATCACAAATAGTTTAAGCAAAGCTGTTGGAGCGACAAACCACCCCGAAATGAACAAACTATACTATGTAACAATGATGAGAATTGAATATACTCGGGATATTAAAAACGAATATTAAAGTAAATATATAACAATTTGAGGAGTTCACATTTTCGAATGGCAACGGTGGGCATGAAGACAAACATTTTTTACCGACTTTCATTCAAATTTAATATTATATCGCTTCTCCGGAAGAACAATGACGCTTTATTTGGTCAGTATTTAAATCAACTTTAGAGTAGTATAAAATATAAGATAATCCAATATTTATAATAAACGGTCAGTATGTATTAAAATGTCCAATACTCAATAGCAATTTTATATTGACATCTAAATTTCACCATCCCTTAGCTATGTTTTTAGATAACACCTATGTAACCACATTGAAAAGAAATAATGACCAATAAAGCTCTTGTAAATAAATTACTATTAATACAATTTAGGTAATGTATGAATATATTGATTTGAAAACATTAACTTGGTGTGGCATAGCAGTCTTAAGTTCCTAGTTATAGGGGGCTTTGGGCGTGGTCATTCAAAAGAAAGTAAAAGGATAACATATATTTTTGTGATGTACGTAAATAAAACAAGCTTTACACACTCTTTTGTAATTAGCAACGTTTTTTTTACACAACAGTAGCTCAACTTTGGTAAATGAATATACAATAAACAAAAAACATAAAAGCACAAGGCAATCTGTAAACAAAAAGAAATAGATTGTTAATACAGAGACTCGTTGCAACTGGATTGAATGAATCGTTAGGCAGGAAGGATAAAGGGACAATCTGTAATGTATATACCAGGGGTTCTTAACCCCGTGCCCGTGGACGCAAATGCGCCCGCGGAGCCTTTTTTATGCGCCCGGTAAAGTATCAAATAAAATTATATTTATTTATTAGAATTACAAACAAATATTTAGAATAAATTAAATATTTAAAATTATTTAGAATTATAAACAAATAAATATAATTCTTGAAACTACTTATTACTCGAATCTGTGGGCATTCCCATAAGCTTATCCTTTTCGCCAGCAATGGCTCTAAACTCAATGATACATTTATTTCTTATATAAACACGAAACATTCATTTACTAAGCGTCAGTTCAATTGAGTTCATCCGTGCACATGAACGCCTGAAGATGCCGAAAGGCGAAACCCGGGTCGTTAGTGACAAAATCTGTAAGAATGTACATAGTTTGAACGATTTAAATTTTTATAAGTTTTCTATTCGGTATTTATCAGTAAATGACTATGTTCAATAATGAAATTCAACCCCTGTAAGGTCGCAAGGGACTGCAGTTAACGATCATTATACCATAATGAAATGTCGATTTTCCATTTTGCCATTTGATATTCTATTGATGTCTTTTCTTTTCGGGGTGTGTTTGGGTAATTTTGTTGAATTTTCTTCGAATTTACGCCAAATTATTTCAAATCCAGACTACCTGGTGCATTTGTTAATACTTATATATGTATCGGTTAGTTTATGTGTATCATTGAAATTATTTGATACACGCACTCATTATAGAGTAGTGTATTTAATAATGAAATATAACTGCAAGTGTAAAATAATTCAAAGAAGAATCAATTTTGTTTTTTAGATAAAGAAATTCACGTCTACTTTCCAAACATGCCTAACGGCACTTTATTTTCCTCGAGGACATAGTTTTAAATAAAACGACAATTGCAAATCTGCTATTTCAAAATATCACAGACGATTTATTATACAATGCTTTCTGAATCATGGACCAAAATAATCGAAAAACATGTTTGTCATCATTGCTGTAGTACCAAGTACTAATATTTTTCTAGTTGATTTTAAGATAAAGAAAAATATACATGTTACGGAATGAAATCATCATCCAGACCAACAAAAAGAGCTATAGATAGATAAATGTTATTCAAACTGCTTTCGATACAAAGTGAGGCACACTTGATAAATTCTTAACCGCAGATTTTTTAAAACAATTTCATATCGGTCAAAACAATTCTAAAAACTGTAAATACAGTAAGTCGAAATTTTCTGATAACAAAATAGTAAAACGGTAAAAATATTTGAACCACTTTCGGACGATGTTTGAACATTGCCAACTGCTGATTTTGAAAAGTTAAAATTAAATGGCATTAAAATCGAAAATAACGGTGAATCGATTTCCCGTTAAAAACAAACAGCAAAATAATAAAAACTATATAATAATATATGAGAGGTACGAAAATATATATTTTGATTGATGATGAGTAAATCATCACAAGATACCGTTTTTTTTTAAATCCATGTCCGCTCCCAATGTGGAGCATATGACCTCCTAATGGAGGTATCTCAACAGAAATTTTTCTATGAGAACTGTTTGTCACTCAGTCGCTCAACCTCACTTTTTTTCAAAGTGAGTAGTAAAGTCTCATTTATCAATGATTTATACATTTTATCAACAGTTGACTACATGTAGGTTCGGTAGTATTTTAAGAAATAAATAAAAGAATCAACAATAAAGAAGTATTATTAAATAATATCCTCAATAGGACAGGCTGCTCGCCACTGCTAAATGTATTTCCAATGGGTTTAACCCTTCCAAATTGATGCAACTCATTAGTCAATCATTTTGTAATTTAAGTGTCATTTGTAGTATCATTATTGTTTTCTATCTTCCCCTCCGTGCTTCCCGTTTTTATTTTTATTATTATAAAAATAAAAACGATATATTTATCATGTTAGAATATTAAAATTAAAAACTAAACAAGCTTTGTGAAAGTAAGATTGTCTGAGGATGCCTCTGAAAGAAGCGGAACACGTGTCATAGTTAGTAGCACAATATGTGGTTAATCTATATTATTTTTTATTTTATATTATTCGGTAGTAAGGCATTGAGAAATATTTATGTAATGACAATACCAAGATGTGAAATTTTCTATGAATTCGGCGGTAACTTTGTTGAAGTTCATTTTTAATATATAATTTGATTTGTTAACTTTGTTACTCCAAGTTTTACAAATTGTGACGTGTTTCGAATTTTTAGGAAACATCAGCAGACAGTCAGATGCAATTCTTTACAAGTATATCGGCATTAAAAAAAATTGGTTTATTTTTTAATAATTTAACTACTGGAGTTCCTGAAGTAAAATTTTTTGTTTTCGGAGTTGTCTGAATAATAAACTGAGCGATCGATAGGCCAACGCTTGTAAATTCTATTGTGATAGATTATGACCTAAACTTGTACTGATAATTTGATAAAATTGTGAAATCGGTACATTTTTATATATTTATAAATAAAATGCTTATCCACCAATAATTGACAATAAAAAATAAAAATAACAAAAAAGAGGATAAAAATTAATTAAAAATAAATATAATACTACCACAACGGCACTATTTACACGGATTAGCTATTTAAATATATTTTGTCGTGGTTTCAGAGAATTAAATTTTAAACAGGAGTTCACGTTAGACATATCATTATTTTTTCATTTAAAACTAGTACTGAAAAATAATACATACTTTATTTAAAAATAAAGCTTAAAACAATGAAACGTAAATGCTCGTCAGACAACGAAGTTGCGTATGCAGAGGTAGTTATTTTATGGTTAACCCTCGAACTTAAGTAGATACCGTTAAGGGGTACCAAAAGGACGATAGAAAATGCGAACACAGAATGGGAAAGAGGAAAGGAAATTACTTATTTATTGGTTTGACGATTTTCAAAATGGAAATTTATTTTTCGGGAACTCGTTCACATCTTTTTTATTTTAAACTAGATTTTCGAAATTAATGTTGTCATTTCAGTTTTAAATTATTTAGCGACAGGGAAACAAAAATGAATATTGACAAAAGGAAATTGAATGAATAATGTTTATCAATAGTGGTTGACATTTTTAAGGCATTTACAACAGCGGATAATGCGGTTTCCTGTTGGAGGAATAATTCCTGTTTTTTTTTAGTGAGAATTTTAAAAGTGATGACAATGCTACTGACGTGCGAAAATGAAGTCGATTTCAACACGGCATGTGCAAGTTACATATAAGGTTTTTTGTGATTACAATAGATTATAAGTTTTGATATTGATTTATTTTGCTACACAGTAATACTCTTCGTATAAGAATGAATATTCAATGATAAAATATATTTCCATAATAATAATACAACAAAAAATATATAAAAGCGCCAAGGCATGTTTTGAAATTAATCAAGATGCAATATTAAATTCAATCTATACAAAGCTTTTTGGATAAATATTAGTTATCAATTCAAATAGACGGCTCCTTTCGGTTGATTGAGCACACTGCAATTGGTTTAGTTCTATTTAAAAAACACATGTTCAAAATTCGAATCCAATAATAAATGTAGATTGAACAGAATGCAAATGAAATTTTAAAAATATAGAAGAAAAAACATATGCTATCCAATCAATTCGCTCTTTGAGTTTTTAACATCGTTTAGCAGTGGCGCGCGACAGAAACAAAAAGCCAATTCTCCCACCATTGCCGTTAATTTTTCCCATTATATGTGAACAAAAAAAAAACAATGCTCGATCGGAATCAATGGAAAACGCTTTGAGGCTTGGGTCGGTGCTACCCTTTAAGCCTTTTATCCGAACTCAAAATCGTACAATTTGCTTCGGCCGCTCTATTAAAGTGCTAGAAAACCTTTTACACACGGGTGGGTATATATCATATTAATTAGTTTAGTTTCCTTTAAGCTAATATTTTCATAAATTTTCTTTTATTTTAATAATATAATATAAGGAATGGATTTGAGATGTATTATTATTACATTTGATTAATAATATATTTCAGGATTCACTCACTCAATATGTAAAAGAACAAATTTAAAATCTTCCTGATTGATATTCACAATCAACAGTTCCCAAAGGTGTGTTTATATATTTTTTTTGGTATAAAACATTCATAATAAATAAAAGAATCGAGGTCTTACTCTCACATTTTGTAACACACAGTAAAGTTGTATACAAAATTAAGTTAAAGAAACATAAAGTAAAAAATAAATGAGTGCTGATTTCTTTTTAGGGCGGGATAAAAAAAAACAATTTTAATTTGAGACCTTGTACACGGGTGTTGGTGTTATATCTTCTACTAGAATTAACTACGGTTTAATAATGAAATGCTAATTAATTTTGTATTAAATTTAGGGATATGTAAAAAAAACGAAAACATCCGGGATCTTGGGATTGAAAGATTGTGAAATCCCGAAATCCCGGGTTCACAAAGGGGGTCCGGGATCGGATGCCTTAACGTTAAGGTCGTCGTGCTCTTAATAAAACGCTTAATTTAACATGTTGACGACTTTCAAATTTTCCATGAATCTCTACACAAACAAACTGATACTAAGTGATTTTTTTTCAATGGATTCGGCGGTAATCTTTCGACGGAAATTCATTTTTTATTTGAAATTGATGCTTCTTAAAGGGGCGAAACACGTGGTACAATTTGTAACACAAGTTGAGTAACGGAGTTATCAAAGAGTCTCAATTAATTAACAACTTATCGACTAAAATGATAAAATTAAAAATTACTTGCATCGAAAATATAAGTAGAATAAAACTATTTTTTAAAACTTATGAAGCAAAAACATCCTTTATTTTTTATTGCCATTTATAAAATTACATTTCGGATTAATTATGAGTTGAATTCATTTCACGCTAATTAAAAATGATAAAATTATGTTTCTCTAATTATCTTTTTTGTCAAATTATAAAAGGTTTAAACGTACTGGAATTTTTCATTCGGAAATGGGAAACCCGACATCGGATATGTAGGTTCGGATTGCGGTTGCAAATGAAATGGTGCGAATTTCGGATTCCGGAACACTGAATAAAAAAACCGTAAACGAAATTGAATTTGAAAAAAATGAAAATTATAAATGCATTAAATATTCATTTAATTAAACTTGACAAGGTATAAAAAAACTCCATTCACTATTGTGACTCCCGCTTTAGCAGTAGCACAATTATTGAAATGGGACAAAGAAGTCAAACGAAAAAATATCGACGTCTCTTTAAAAAAAAAAAGTTATTTCCGGAGACAACATATCCTCCACAAATATTTAATCCCGGTTATTAATTCTCATAAACGCTCATAATATTCATAAAAAAAATATCGTTTCAAGCATATGTTTTTAGGCAATTTAAGCATTTTTTCCAATTCAACATTCTAATATTATATAAAACTATTTTTTTTATTTCTTATTAAAAACTAAAAACGTAAACATAATACATCATTCAGTGACTGCTAAGATAACCACACTTATATGTGACCCATCTCATTATCATAGTTAACATTGTAGCGTTCCGAAGAAATCGAATACGTGGCTGAATTTCATTAAATAAAATATGTTTTAAATATTTCAAAGTTACTTAGGTTGAATGAAATAGATAAAAATGAAGCATTACACGAATTAAATAATAGCCGAAAGATAAGTTATCGTAAAATAATGAGGTATGCACAAAGAGACGATATATCTGTATGTTAGATTAGAATGCTTTCTAAATAGGGGACAAATCCATTATCTCGCAATCAGCGAATGAATGTGAGGCAATTAAGCTGGCGAGAACCAATCCCACCTGGGATATGTGCTTTTCTTTTCACCGAATGACAGTATAATCACTTGTTCTAAATCCCCACGCCTCTCTGTATGCCACTGCAAGTCGGACGGCGAAAGAATGATTGATATAGTGGGGGGTGATTATTATATATGACAATTTTTAATGTGGAAAGAAAATTGCATATTCAATAATGAAAAAAGACGACATCCCGCCGTCAAAAATGGGCTAGATATTAAGAGAAAACTAAACAAGATATTATTTTTGCAACATAGATCGATTGATAAATGAGTTATTTGTGTCCATTTGAGATATAATGTTTAAAAAATACACCGAACTAGGGTATCTAATCTCGGAGCCTTTTCAATTTTCAATTCAATTAGCAATTTTCGGGATTTTCTCAAATTTTCTCAATCCCGAAATCCCGGGATGGCGACCGTATCAATCCCGGGATTTCGGGATCAGAAAATTGAACGGGATCCTGGATCTCGGGATTGGATGCCCTACACCGAACTGATCTATTTTTTTTTAACTTAAACTATTGTAAAAAAGGAATTGAGATAAGACAACGTCAAAAAAAATCAGAAATTTAATATAAAATTATTATTTTTACGATATTCGTACAAAGTACAGTAGAACCCCCTATAATGACATCACATACTATAAACCCTACTATTTTTAGACACTTATTCATACATTGGCATTACCCCCTATAATGAAAATATAAAAATCAAAACCCTAATCGAAACTTTTTTTTAAATATATCGTAAGCATTCATGCTACAAACACGTTTGCGTATCGACGACTATTCAGTAGCTCTGCTTTCGTTGGTTTTGAAGGACGTATGTGACGTGTCATCCGGGAATTCATAGACGGTGATTCATCGACGAGGGGTATTCAAACTATAAAGTAAGATAAAAAAATTCTACTTTCATATCAATGAAAAAATATAATTGAAAATCCAAACCCCCTATAATGACCCCCTTTCTCGTCACAGTAGGGGGTTCTACTGTATATTATTTAAATATTGGCTATTAAGAAAAGCACAATATTCCTTTATACTTATAACCACTTTTATTTAACATGATCAAGACCAGTTTCATTTAAGGCGAACATTGTCAACTGATGACTGATCACACAAAGAAATATTGTGTTTTTCTTAATAGAATGCCTTTGCACCAAGTATTGACATTGAAGACCCTAAAAGAAACTATATGGTATTGACTCTTCGATATAATCGATTAATTGAAAACTAGTGTTTCATTCATAACATATTTTTCCATAAAAACGACAAAATAATATTGTTAGTGGTATTTAAACAAGTAAGATAATAATGTTTACAAATAAAAACAGAGATAAATAGGTAAATGTTTCAGTTTTGATATCAAAGAATAAACACGATTCATGCTGTACAGGTCTCGAAAGTTCACCCAAGTCGCTTCACTTCGTATTCTAATCGGTGTAGACCTCACGATAGCATCTTGACCTCTGTTTGTTTGCGAGCTTACGAACTAAGGTCAAAAAGTGTGCAAAGCAGTCGTCGCATAATTTTGAAACCCCACCTCCAAAAAGATAAATTTTCCAAGAAGTACGCAAACTTTGACATGTAATTAAAACTAACAATACTATGCTCTTATATGCCACGCAATAAATCTAGCCACAGTTCTGATCAAATGTTTTTTTTTTGATTCGTTCAAATTATGTACATTCACACAAGTTTTGTCACTAACGACCCGGATTTCGCCTTTCGGCATCTTCAGGCGTTCAAGTGCACAGATGGTATTCGCTGAATACCAATAGTATCTAGCTGGTATTTATTGTAATCTTCAATGATACCTCAATACAAATATCACGCAAATAAGTAAGAAAACACTTTGACCCTGTCGCTCTCCGATCTTATTTTCGACGTTTCGGTACTCCAGTGTTAACAAACAAAAAACAGTAACAAGTATTTTTTAAATATTTATTTATAATACTTTGATGTCACCTCACAATAGGTCAATTAAATTGAGTATTCGCGGCTTCGTTATTCAGTTGAAAGCTGTTTTCAGATATTACAAAATATTTTGTTGTTCAAAAACATTTACATTTATTTTAAAGTAACTCTTAACTTAACGGTCTTATGGACCACTAAGCTCAGAATTATGAATCTAGCAGAAAACTAAATATATGTTTTTTAAACGTAAAAACCTATATAAATTAACGTTTTATGTGACTTATTTCCATTATAAAATGTTAATGACTCGTGTTCAATTGTGATAAATTAATTAATGTGATATTTGATTCCGCTTGTTTCAAATAAATGTATGGATTCTTGGCTTCAATGATGTAGCAACAACTCCGCGGGCCGGACAAATGTTCCATTAGTATAGAAATCAATTTTCATTAAATAACACGCACAATTCATAATTCCAGTCTGCAAGTCCATACACGGCGGTTATGTACTACAATTATCACTAAATCAAAAATTTACAACATAAGAAATTACACAACCTACATCTAAAGAAGAATTCTATAATATCGAATTGTATAATGCTTCTCTCTTTTCGAACGAGCAACTTTTATTAGCTCAAACACGAATTCCAATATGCGATCATTAAGTTCCAATAGAAAAGGATAAAATGTAATTTGCAAAGAATCAATAGAATATATTGTATAGATGCCAGATTACAGTAATACATTTTTTGTATTAGTTATCCGTGCGAATATATTGTAAATAAGGTCGGATTCGAATGATGAATAGTTTTTCATTATTTCTTAAAAATGATTTCTTTCAATCAAATATATCAATCAATGTAAAATTTATTTACAAATATCCACAAAAAACGTATTTGTTTTCAACTACAACAAAAAAATAGAAACTACTAAACCTTTGACTTCTCATCCGATGGGGGTCGTTTAAGGACCCCAGTGGTTTCCTCATTATTGGCCTTATTCTTATGAATTTCAAAAAAAAAATAGTCTAAGGGCTTTAAAATATTTTTATAAAAATCCGTGGTTTTTTAATAATCATATTTTAAGTTGCGCGTAAAAAAGACGTCATCCCAGCACACATATAAAATTGCAACTGACGTGTTTAGCCCAGATATCTTACGAACGATCGCTTATCGCGGGCGCTTATTGTGTTATCGCGTTATCGCGTATTTATAGAAACTATAAAAGGTCCAAAAAAACTATGATATAAGAAAACCTTAATTATAAACATTCTATCACCCAAAATGTGGGGTCGCATTTCTTGAGCTTAGAAGCGGAAAACTTAATTGGAAATATAAGCAAAAAAAATGATTAAAAAAAGTCAATGTATTGTACTTTGTACCGAATGGTATTTGTACTGCTCAATTACCAAAAAGTATTCAAATCCAAAAATGATACTTGAAGATTATTCTATAAATATATTTGACACATTTTTTCGATATATAAAGAAGAGACAAATTTAGACCCAAATGCTTTGTTATTCAATTATATATCGTGTTATGTTGATTCGTACAAAGCCTATCTATAAAGTATTAAGAAAAATACAGTTTTTACTTGTTTACACCGAGTAAAATATAATAAATTTGTGAAATTGTTATGATTTAAGTGTCAATAACCTTTCACAAATATTTATGAATAAATATATATTATCTGAGACCACATTGATAATAAATATAATGAGGCAAAATCATAAAATAAACAGCGCAATAAAAAATGCTACGATTGAGCTCAAATATCCTCAATATTAAATTGTTAGAAAAACAACTAAAAAACAGTGTTTTTTTTTTCATAATAATAATTTTACGAATTCAAATCACAAATGTTGTTTCAACAATTAAAAATGAACCTCCACAAAGTTACCGCAGAATCCATTGGAGATATTTGTTTAACAAAATCGTTTTATTACTATTAATGGTGTACGTTTTTGTACTTTTTATGAGCGAAAACTATTATGAAATGAGCAATCTACATGTGTTATGAAAATAATGGTATTAATTGTTGTTTTCCCTCATCACTTTTAAGGCTTTTGCTGGCAATTAATGGTGAAAAAACATTATATGAGAAAAAACTTTTGTACTATTTCCACATTGTTAATCAAGATCTGATCAGTTATTATTACTAGCGATGAGCGAAATTGGTCTTGATTTGGAATCTAATGTGTAATTTGTAAAAAAGTGTTTTTTTTACTGCTAACATGAAAAGATATCATGTTAAAATAAACGTCCCATGAAGTTTAATATTAGTTTAAGTGAAACTAATGCCAAACAATCAAAAGTACATTAAAATAAAGAACTATCAACATGCCACCCTCCGTAATATCGATCGAAAAGCTGTAATAGTTAATTAAATCAAGCCAAAATTAGTCTGCCTTGAGTTTTGAGGCATAGTTTAGTTTGTACGTAGGAAGGGCGGAAACCGTATACATAATAATTGAGATTACATTATATTAGTACAAAGTAAGTGAAAACGATCGATCGATGAACACTCACCCTTCGTCTCGTCTAGGGGTGTGTATGAAGCTGTCTGAGAACATCACTGAAGACCCCTTAGATTCGATAATATTCGTCAAAATATGTTCACTGTTTTTTTAGGGAAATATTATACCACCTTTTAAAACGTTGTTTTTTCATTGAAAATTAAACCATACGTGAATTTATTGCACGAAAAATCATACTTTGTGATTTCATATTTTGAATTCTAATAAACTGATAACACATTCGATCTATGAGACCATAATTATGTTTGGGTTAGCTATATTATTTAAATCGGCGTTTTAATTGAGGTTATTTCCTCTTATGGATGTGAATATAATTAATCGATAATTGTTTCGGCTGATATATGTTTTGTCTTAAATAAAACTGTGGAATTTTAAAAAAAACCACTGTAACTAAAACTATTCAAAAATCCATTGGAACTTTCAATGCAGATAAAACAAATTGAAAGGAGGAAGAATTCGGTGGGATTGTTTCCTAAAGATGAAAAGCAAATCTGTCCGATTCAAGACAAAATCGATTAAAAGGTTTTGTAACTATAATATATATATATCATTATTTAATAAAATATTTGAGTTTATGTTCGTATTAGATTTAACAATAAGGCACAATCTCAGCACACAGATGCAGGCTGTACATACGGTAAAGCCTTTTTTGAATTAACAATAAACGCCAATCCAAAGACTTTTTTGAAACGCTTTTATTCGCGGTACGAGATAAGTATGCTTCACTGGACGGTGAAATTTAATAGATAGTTGCAATAAGGGCAAATCGAGAAGGAAAAACCTCCTTACATGAAAAGGAACGCCAATTCTGTAATATAAAAATCTCTTTGTATTGAAGAAAATACAAAAGTCAAGGTAAACAGAGATATATAAAACATAGCCATATATTTAGGAAGTAGATTAACTTGCAGAGATTACAGTAAATAAATATATTTTATACTGGTAGAATCAATACATACAAGTCGAATTCACTGAATTATATTAGGAAAAGTAAATAAGGTTCATTATTAGTTGTGTAACTTTGGTAAGAAATGGTTGGACAAGAGTTGAAAAAGACACTTTTGATCATGCATAAAAAATCAAATACTATCACATATGGCAATGACCGGATTGCCGTCTAGCGTCTCGTTTTATACTAAAAAATGTTCTTCTACATTTTTGGAATAATGCCTTTTTCACGGCAGCACATTCATCAAGTCAAACCTTCGGTTGAGCCAGAATTAGGGTAGGTCATGGGGGAGCCATCCGAAAACGCCGTGAGATGAATTTAAAGAAAGGCTAAAGAAACTCCATTGTGCTATGTATTTATTTATATTTTTAAACCTCCGGCTGGTTCTGTCCTCTTGTAAAGCAACGAGTCTCCTAATGTTTGCTTAGGGACCCAAAATGCGTATGATACAGGTTACTTGGGCGCCTAGTGTTTATTTTTAAAAGAAATAGTCACATTTAGGAATATCTTCCGAAAAAGATCTCCACTTAGATATAAATATGTTATTGTTAGCGCTGCCATTTTTTTAACTCTCGAGATTACCGTGTTTTCGAAAAAATGAGTCTGATTTTTCAAAGCTATTCTCGACAGTTTCAAGTGGTCTGAAAAACATTTTTGGACAAAATGTATGGACATTATGCTCAACTTTACGTGAGTTTGCCATTGAGAACGCGGTATTGTATATGCATACCTATAACAGAACTTTGTAATTCAATGGGTTTATACGTAATATTCACGGATTTTATTACGTATTTGAAATCAGAATAATTAAAACATTTGTTCGAGGGTTACTTAGTAGAAATTTAATTTCAATAACAAAAAATGGTATAACTTAAAATACAAATACAATTTTAATTATATTTTTTTAATCCATTACCGTATGACTAGGGATTGCAATACCGGTGTTACCAAAACCGGGAACCCGGTATTCATGATATTTTTCCAATACCGAAAATCGGTTTTAAAAATCAACCAAAATTTAAATTGAATGAATAGAAATCACATATTTTAATAAAATTGTTTGCGGTAAATCTGCTAAGAACTGTGTACGTTACGTTACGTATATACGTTCAATTGACATGTCTTTTAATAATGTATTATTTTTTAAGAAACCGTAACTTATTTATGAAAATCAATCTTACAACTATTGTATATATTTTTTAATAACGGTATTATAAATGAAATACCGATTTTGATATATTCGTCCTGTATTGAAATACCTACGTATAATATAAAGATGTAATAACAATTATGTTTACGATTTATAGTTTAAAAATTATTCGTCCCTTTGGTCGAAAAATGAAAAGCGTGTCCATCCCCAGGGGGTTAAACGAACACGTTTTCTTTTACTTCTTGACTGGGTCATATTGTGTTTTGTTTGTAAAGCCCCCAGAAAAGGTTGTCGCAAAAATAATTGATCTTTTCAATTAAGTACACGAGATTTACGACCGAAAAGAAATATTAGCAGACTTGAATTTAATAAAAATTGTAACGACACATGAGCCGGGTCTAAATTGGCATTTGATATTAATTGGGTTGAGGATAAGTAATTTAGCACATTAATCCATTTAATTGTAATGAAGAAATGTAAAGACATCTAAGGCGCTATTATCTCTGATGTTTTCAATTCGAAATCTCAAGCAATATGCAATAAATTTCATTCGATACTTTACTGGAAAAAATGTTCTTATTAGGAATTGCAATGGCGCACGAATATATCGTTAGTTAGTGGGATAGCAATACCGAGACCAATTCGGTGTTTCGATATTTCATATAAAACACCGTCATTAAAAAATATAACATAACCACATACGATTTTTTTTTACAAATAACTTGCGCTGTCTTACAATAATATCATTAAGAGATGTAAAAAGTTCATCAATTCTGGAACCTGTTAATATTGATACAACTCTTCAACAGATTTAAAATATTTGTATTTATCGTGAAGCATTTTATTAAAATATGTCGACATTCAAAATTTGATTTTGGCTCAATTTCAATATCAAAATACCGGTATTTTTGCATTTCCAAAACTGGTATTTTGATACTTAAAAAAACACCATACAAGATATCGGGATCTCGATTTCTGTAAAACAAGTATTGCAATCCCTAGTTATAATGCTAACGTAAGTGAAGACTTTTTTGCAACACACTTAAATAAATGAGTGGATACTGTTTATTTACGTAGTTCGGTTTAAAGGTTTCAGCAATAAACATGTTTAGTTAATTTTTTAGTGGTATAGAAAATTTAATAGCCGCTTTTAAAAAAAGTATCGAAATAAACGTTGATCATATCGAACAATAAAAATGATTGTTGGATCCCATTACCTTTCAATAATCTTAGGTCGGAAACTTTTGGACTTTACTGGTTATACAGACGAGATAATTACTTAGGTCTTGGAGCTATTCTAAAATCCTCATATATTTAAAATTTCATCAAAGAATAATTCTTAAAAAACTTACTCAACTCTCAATGATGTGGATTGTGTTTTCAATAGCTTGTTGTAAGCATTCGAAAAAAGACGATGTAGCTTACCTGTAAATCGAAAAATATGAGAAATTAAAAATCAATTATGTACAATATTATATAAGTACTGTTTTCTGGGTATTATTTAAAAACAATTATAATTTACAATGAATTTGAGAAATACTTCCGGTAGTATAGAATAAACAATAAAAGTCGAAGCAGATTCCACGAATGTATTAATTATTGAAATGGAGAATTCTCCATTATTATCAAGTGATGCATGAAATAAATATTCTCAAGTAAATACTTTTGCCCTCGTAGAATTTTTATCAAGAATATTTGTGTTTTCTTTTCCGTGGATATAAAACAATTTTCATTTCATTTCACAGCATTTTAGGAAACATTAGAGAGCCCTCTAGATGAAGTGAGCCAACTAGTAAAATGGTAAAACATTTTTCTTGGACTCTCAAGTCCAATACTTGGAGTTTTGGTGGATCGCATTTTTTTTTATTTTACGGAGATAACACTATTGCAATGTGTACTTAATGAGGTTACTTCACATTACGATATCGTAAGACGTGTAGAATATTACAACGCATCTGATTTTTTTTTCTGAAATACCACTTTGCTACCACCTCTAATGGGCCCATTTGAGATAACTATCACGTGGGACCTTTTGAAACACCTGAGACATCGATGTTTAAGATTACCGCTGGATGGTAATTAAGTGCAATGCAAAATTAAAATAATGAATCAATTTCAGGTAATGATTTAAGTTTTTGATCGGGTAACACTTTAGTTTGGTAATAAATTAAATAAATAAAATAAATTGGCTACCGCTACGGAGGGCACGGGTTCGAATCCCCAGTATGGACAGTTTTTTAAATTGATTTTTTCAATCGATTTATGAATTTCTGTTCAAAGGCATGGATGTATGTGATGTTTTGAATTCCCCCCTCCCACCCATCCTATCCTATAAACGGGGCGTATCGAGAGCGATTAGCTAACCACTAGTCCTGTCCTAGCCCTTTCCTTCTATTCCTACTCTCTTTGGAAAAAGAGAGGTTGAGCAACTGAGTAACAAGCAGTTCTCGTAAAAACATTTCTGTTGAGATAAACTCCATTAGGAGTCTATATGCTCCATATTGGGAGCGGACATGGTAAAAAAAAAAAAAAAAAAATCACTGCTAAAATATATACAAAATATAGGCAACAACGCGACATTTAACATTGACCGTTGACAACAATACGATTTATCTCACTTGTTATCCTCGTTTTTTTTTTTTTAATAGAATGGAATCGCAAAAGCGCGCTATAAATGCGTTGAAGAGTGAGCGGCCATTATTATTACGGCTGGACATAAAATCGCCGGAGGTGGTGGTTGTATTACATTATAAAAGTGTGTGGTGTCCCCGATTTAGCTAGATTTCATAGAACCAGTTGAGGAAAAACTTTTCGAAGTAATGTCATTAGTAACGATAATGGTCAATACTCGAAACCCATACCAAAATAATTAAAAAAACTAAAAATATATACGAACATACACCGAAAACTTTTAATTCAGCGTTGAGATGTACGAGAAAAATAATTTATTATCATTTTTTTTTTTGAGTTATGGATACATACATGGCGACTCTAAAAATCGACTATACATATTTATAAGTGGGGAATTTTGTAAAAAAATG
Source organism: Himalopsyche anomala (assembly GCA_031772345.1). Classification (NCBI taxonomy): domain Eukaryota; kingdom Metazoa; phylum Arthropoda; class Insecta; order Trichoptera; family Rhyacophilidae; genus Himalopsyche; species Himalopsyche anomala. Next base: position 17,491,091 of record CM062821.1, on the reverse strand, counting down.
AAATTTTTGGTACTGATATAAATGGATAAATTGAATTAACAAAAATAGTCCGAGTGTGGATAAATTAATAGAAAGTGGATGTATTTTGACAAAGGGTACAGAAAGCATCAATAAGTTTAATGTCGTTAAGCAGCATAGCAAAGATTCCGGAAAAATAAGAGTGACACTCTAAATATTGAATTTCTTTTATTGGTGTAATTATGTATGTGGGAATTTATTTTCGCTTAAAAATTTAAATTGATAACTTAGTTATTACACAAATTGTGTTGTAAAGGTATTTGTTAGGCGAAACACGAGCCACTTTTTACGACGCAAAATAAAGAAATTATATCTACATATATTTCATTGTAAATATGTATTATATAATAGTTTTGGTGTGGCATTTATGTTGCGATTTTGATACTTTTCAAAATGAGTGTAACACGTGTCACGTGTAATAGTAGTAGTACACAGCTAACGGTATTTAGAAAGTAAAGAATTTTAATTGAAGCACGTATTTTTCTGTTACTTTACTTGAATATTACATGAAAAAACAGTAGGACGCTAAAATTCTTAGCAAAGGAATGTCTGTTTCATACACGTAATGTGTTAATAATTAATTAAAGACAGGTGTGAAACATTCTCTTTGCGCAGGCAACCCTAATGAAGAAAAATGCGAAATACTTAGTACAAGTCTTCTTGTAAATGCGGCAAATTAGCATGCCGTTCAGAAGTTTCATTTTAATCTTATTTATACAATTATATTTAAAGACCAAACAAGGCAACCCGTCAACTGAAGAAATTTAAATTGGTTATACGAGGCATCATTAAATTTACCATTAAACTTTTGAATGGATATAAATACATCTGTCGCCCTGCAAAGAAACGATGTAACAAATTTTTTATGTCAATCAGTATCGAATAGTAAGAATAAAAATGATACTATTAATTAAATATCATAACTTTGTTATTCCACATATTGTGAAACAAATTGTGATCTCTTTAGGAAATATCTTCACACAAACTATCTTGAAATAAGATTTTTTTAAGTATATAAATAACCTTTCATAGTTTCCCTGAAGGTGCTAATTAAAGAAGCGAAACAGGGGTCACATTTTTTTATACAGCCTGCAGAATAGCAAAGTAATCATATGTATTTTACATTAACAATGGATTTTAACAAAGTTACCACCATTGAAAATGTTAAAATAATAATTTAACTCTCATTGGAAAATTGATAATGTGTTCAATCAAACTCAAAAAGAAAGGACAACACATATTCTAGGTCCAATGGTGGTGAATGAACAAGTAGATAATAAAAAATATATATTAAAGAGATAGTAAGACTTTTGGTTTTGAATCACTGATTTAAATAGATAGATAGATAGACCACCATGTCGTGCAGATTCACTGCAGGTATAACCATTAAAAAATTTACAATGTTATTCGTAGATGTATAGCCATTTTATGGCTCACAAAGAATCACTCAATATTAAAACCATCACAAGTCGTTAAATTTAGATAAACTTGAGAAGAGTTCGTCTTCGTTCAGTGATTCAAACATATTATTTGCCAGAAAAATATTGTTATTAATTTAATAACAATTTCATAATGTATGTAATGTCGTTAGTCACTAGTCCAGGGGTCGTTAGCTTTTTTTATGCCTACCGCCCGCTTTTGCTTATTTTTCAAGTAAAATTTCCTTACCGCACATCAACATCGCTATATTTCAATCCAGTATATGGGTGAAAAAATTTCCAGAAGGAATTTAGGAGAAATAAAAATCCCCCACTGCCCCCCACAAAAGCCTTTATCGCGCATTAGTGGGCGGTACGGACCAGGTTGACGACCCGTGCACTAGTCTAACCATTTAAATTGGGCTAAAATGGTATGCAACAAATTTCAACGCCAAATAAAAGAAATAAAGAATGCAAAAAATGATTTAACTATTAAAACTCAATATATTATATTTTGTTGCCATGAAAATATTTTTTCAAATTTAACTTTTCAGTATATAATATATCCCGAATTATACAGGGAATTATCTTTACGAACATTGACAGCTAAATCAATAACTTAACAGAAAAATAACAACACAATTATAGATTTTAATACGAAGTAAACTTTACAAAATTACGTTAGTGAGATTTAGGTTTGATTTCTTAATGGCATCAACATTCCGAAAGAAAATGCCGGTAATTAACAAAATATATCTGTAACACACACAAGTTTAATGAGTCGACTGTTAAGCTAATCACAAGTTTAATTGAGTACATATTAAACATTTCTAAAAACCATTTTACCAAAATAACATAAAAACTAAAAGCCAATATGTATTGTTAATAATGACATCCGGTTTCAAGTGGGTGATTATTTTTTCAAAATGCTATTTACCGCGGATACAAAGGTCCACTTCACTATAATATACCGCCCTTTATTCGCTTTGGGTTGCACTTCACCAACCGCTTTTTCCCATTTTCCATAAAATCGAACAAGGGCCGCTATTCTTGTATACTCGAAACGATGGCCGCGAGTCTGCCATAATCCAAATGGTGACCTAAGCCATTCTTCTATTTATTTGACCAGCGGCCAATATTCACAAAGAGTTAAACATTTTTACAGAGGTAATTGCATTTGCGTAACGGTTACTCGTGTTCACCATTTTTATTTTAGCAGCGTGGAGTTTTGAGATATTTTTTCAAACTGAAATAGATAAAAGATTGAGTTTATTAAATTATTCCTTTGATTTTTATACATATAAAAATGTACGTTTCTTCCAAAAGCGTGTGAAATGTTTTTTTGGTGACAGACTGCCATTGACATCATAAATGTTTTCTCCGCAATGAATAAATCGGTATAAGTAACCGAAACTATTGAGTCTCATTTTTTTTCCTGATTTATAGCTAATGTACCCATAGACAAATAATTTTCCTACGAGCATTTTAGATGGATTTGGCGGAAACTTTTTAAAAATATTTTTTTTGTAAAAAAAAAAGTTATTCTACTAGTTCTTGACATCAAACCAGCAAAATAACAACGATTGAATTTAAAAAATGTATATAACAGCTATGCTATAGCTACTTTTTGTATATATTGTATATAGCAACATTTAATCTAAAGATTATTTCCTCTCAACCCTCATTGTCTCTTTGTCGTCCGATGGGATTCGGGCGTCCTGCACAACCTTTAGAATCTATCTATGAGGAGTACTCAGCAATACTAATGGGTGATGATGGAAGCATACGGTGTTGGTCGAAGAAAAATGTTGATGGAGAAAAAGAAAAAAAAACCCAAACGAATACTGGTTTTAAACGTCCAACATAAACAAAATTGTACGATGCTTAATGAAGATTTATAAGATTAAATTTACATAGAATTCGAAACGCCAAGTTTCGTCATTTACGAACTGTGAACTCACCCTTTGGTAAATTCAGTTGTATTTTTTTTAAAAAATTGAAAACAAGACATTCAATTTACAAATATGTTTACGCAAACAGAACTTAAAAATAACTGCAGCATTTAACAGTTCAATGTTTTTTTAAAAAAAAGAAAAAAAACGAAACATCCTCTAATAGCTAATACTCTGGTGAATTTATTAGTTAGCGTAAAATAAGATAAAAAATGAATTTTCTCGTTAGATGTAGGTATGACACGGCATTACTTCAAACGTACTATAAAACTGATATAAAAGTTGGCGGTCTTAAAAACTGCTTATGGCGAGCCATCAAACGGGCATTAAGCTTAACACACACCGTTAAAAGATCGCTGACCGCTCAGGCTTTACATTTCATATCAAAGCTTTAATACGAGTACACGTATTATTTATATTATAAGGCTACGTATAAACCATTATAAAGTCAATAATGAAAGGACTTTACAAAGTGCTTTATGGTTTGTTGTGGGTACTTAGAATAACAAAGCACACAATGTTTTCAAATCGAATCCACGTATTTTATTGACGAAATGAGTTAAATTACTATTAGAATCAATCGAATTTTGGATTACACTCGAGTTACAATTAATTATTACATTTCATTTATTGTTACTATTATATTTTATCGAACAGATTTTCGATATCGGTATCAGATAAATATAACGATTAAAATGAGTTTTCATGAGTTTTCATTAGATTATTTGGTTATTAGATGAATACATAAATAGCAAAAATTTCCCGCCAGGCCGCTAAGCGTATATTAGTAAACCGTACCTAGAAGAGATAACTTTTTGAAGAACGTGATTGAATAGAAGAATATGATATTAAAGCATGCGAAAATTTCAGCTACTAGGTATGAATTTTTTTTTTTTGCATAACAATAAATGCACCAAAAATATACATACAATCGCGTTAATGAGTAATCGAAAAATTGTACAAAGATTGTACTTATTATTTTATTAGTTCAAAAGTGCGTTCGCTGAGTTAAATCGGATGTGATTGAAATAAAAAGTGTAGAAAAAGAATTATTATATTTTAATACTTTGAGTAATTATTTACAGTCAATATCATATAAGTTTTAGGATAAAATAACAAATTAAATACCGGAATTAGATCGTTGTGAAGAATATATGTTTAAGGTTTCTTTGATGCAAGTATTTTGTAACATTTTCGAGCGGTAAAAAAATAAATATGTATTTTATATAAGTAATAAATTTTGTCACTCTGCAGTGGCCACCTTTGGCTGTTCGGGACGTAATATCATCCCCCAGTGGGCCAATAAAAAATGGATAATGGCATTTTAGTTCACTGAGCGGAATGAACAGATAGAAGACCAGGTCTACGATACGATTATTGAACCTTTTCTATCTCGATTGTAAGAGGTATATTTATTTTAAGATGGCAGACACCAATCCAGCGAAGTCGTTAAAAAGGTTTATACTTTTTTAAAGTGTATTATTTCAAAAGGGAATAATGAGCAACCACTTAACTGCCGCTGCTGCGTTGGTGCTACATATCAAAACACCATATTTAAAGTAATCTGACAGCATTTTTTACGACTTGGTGTTTATCGGGTTTTTATTCATGAATATTGAACATTTCATTAATAATAATCTTCAATTATCTCTTCCGAAGATGTTTAAATAAAGTATTTGATGAAGGGCGTGTCGATATGTAATAAAAAGAATATATAATCATTCAGTTAAAAAAATAAATGAAATTATACAGTGAATCAGTGGCGGTTCTACATACTGGGCTTAGCCCGACCTGCATTTTTCACCCAAAATGTGTAAAAAAAAAATAAGTTGGCTGAATAAAAATGAACAGCAATTCGGCCGCTGAAAAAAATAAATACATTTATAAACGTAACTAACCTTTCGCAAATTCATACAATATGTATCTTTGTTTTGATTTTTCTCTAGATTGTGTTTGGCAAAAAGAAGCAATAGCCTTACACATAGTTCATATAGAACAGGCAACGTGACGCCAGTCTGGCGATACCTACGTATTATTAATAATAATAATAAAAGTTTGGACTATTTTGAGTCCGCAAATGCTTTTTGCAACACTCTTTTTACACTGGGGCGCAATCATGCACGTGTGTTCTTTATGCCCATTGGCCATACGGAAACGTCATCTAATCGTACACGACTGCGCCTCGGTATACAGCCTGCAGTCATTACGTCAGACGGGCTGAATCAAACTTAGCTCATACATAAAAAAGCAATGAAATAATAATTTACAGGCAACGTTACGTAATCACTCGCACCAATCTCTGTTCGTTAAAAAATAAACAAAAGAGTTCGTTGTATTGTATGGATTTAAAATTGAAAAAAAAACAGTTCCGTCCGGCTTTCACTATTCTATTATTTCATACTTACATTAGCTTTGATTTTATTATATAATAATTTATGCTTTGCAGTAGTGACGTAGTATTTGTTAATTTGCTTATAGATTAATGTATAAGGTGAAGTGGAAACATACACAACTTCGTAAATAGTATACAATGCTATTAGTAAAAACACAATATTCCTTTGTACTTCATTCCACTTTATTTAATATGTCAGGACCGGTTTCGCTCATTACGAGCATCGTCAACTGATGCTCGTAATGAGCGAAACCGGTCCTGACATATTAAATAAAGTGGAATGAAGTACAAAGGAATATTGTGTTTTTACTAATATAATGCCTTTCCACCAAGTATTGACAGTGAACACCCTAAAAGTATACAATGCTAATTTTTTTTTAGCCCACCCAAGATACGGCCACTGATTACTTACTGTACAGGTAAGCTTGGTCACTTTGAAATTATATTTTATTTTACATGATATTGGATACATTTTTTTAGTTAAATATTTATCATATGGCACATAATAACTCTTTAGATATTAACCCAGCATTTATTTGTATCGAGAACTTGCTGTAAGTTAATCGCTCTGGCTCAAGTTTTAAATAGAGATATGACACAGTGATTCGGTTAAGGAAGCATTTTTAATATTAGATAGTCCCATTCTCAGGAATGAAGATATTAAGGATTAAAAAGATCAAAAACATGAATAAAACTTGAATGTAAAATGAATGAATGTAGTTTAGATCTAGTTTGTAAAAAAATAGGTTTTTATGCAAAGCTAAATGTAATGAGTTCAATTTATTATTCAAGTATTGTAATTCGCAAATTTGCTAGCTATACTTGTAAATAAGAGTCGATAATAATATAATATTATACTTAAAAACGCTTAATTCTAAATCGCTAAGCGAGCATAAGCATGATAAATTCAGTAGTTTCATCTCAAATGAATGAGTTGAGGGGTTACTAGATAATAATATATGAAAAAAATATTTACATTTGAATAGACGCCGAGATCAGCGAACCCCATATCCAGAAGAAAATAATATCCAACACGTTATAAAAGGCACGGATTCTTTTCAAACAAGAATGAAAAGGCAAGGGTAAAAAGCACGCATCAAATAGATAAATAGATATATTTAACCGCTATTCTAAAAGTCAATAATATTTTTTGTCATCGATACATTCAGGATACGAAGAAAAATTTGTGACAGCCAAGCTCCAAAGAATAGATATTTATTTATTTTTGTTTGTGGTTTTGACATTTTGTTTATAACGTCTGGTTTCAGTTTTCTTGCACCATTATGTATAAGACAAAAACATGTAGAATGATTACAGTGAAGTTTAGTTTATACTAAGGAAAAAATAATTGATAATACTTATATAGTTTTGTTTCCATTAAAATGAAAACAATCATTAGATTAAGACCCTAATTATTATTTCACACATAATTAAAAATACATAAGCTATATTCAAACTCCATTGAACATGTTTGCTATATAATTTGATTTAAGGAAAGCCACCTCCATAATATAAGATTTAAAGCTTGGTGCTTAACCGACTGGTTGATATTTTTGGGTATTTTTAGAGTCGAATCAATCACATAGTAAATATGTATAATTAAGATTTTGTAAATGATGCATTTATATCCATCGAAAATTTTCAATCTTTCAACATTTCAATTTTAATTTTAAACAATAAATAAATAAACATTCTTTGTGATAAAATATGTACTTGTGAAATAAAAAAAATACGGGTGTCCGCAGATTACTGTTTTCAGATTTAGGTGTCCGTGGCATTAAAAAGATTGGGAAGCACTGATCTAAGAGATCGTGTTTAAATATAACTATAATATTTTTCATAGTATCATTAGGAACGCAATATAACACTTGTTATTCAATTTTGGCATAAAACCGATTCCTTATCAGTCAATTTCGAGGACGTCGTCTTCTTCATAATGACATTTAATAACAAAATACTTAAATTATTAATTTATCAAGGGATTAGTTTTCAGAAGAATAATTCAAAAGTACCTAGTACAAAATATCATAACACTCTTCGGCATATACATAATATATAAACATATTTATTTATTTGCAAAGATACACGCAGAAGAATAGTTAAATCTAAATAGTATAGTGCTGACTGACTTTGAAACTACAAATTTTTAAACGCAAGGAAAGAGGCAAAATAAAAAAAAACACGTCTACGGGTAAAATATTAAATCTATGTATCTTTGTGTCAATGTCAAAAATAATGTGTTCGTCAGTCAAATAGATGGAAAGATTATTATCAAAATATACAAATATTTTTCCATTTCAAAACAATTTATAGAGCATTGTGATGTTTGGTTTTTTCTCTCGGTGAAGTTTTTTTTTGGTAAAGCGTTGATTCATCACAAGAGATGAATTATTATGATAATATTTATGCGAAAAATATAAAGCAGAGTATGGCCCGACTATAAAAAGCTCTCTTTGAAGTCAGAATCACATGTTTGATCTAAAAAAGCAAGCAAGCTTTTGTTTATTTTTTTCTTCCGGAGTCAGTGTTTGTAACTAAACATTTTCGATTAAGAAGACTGAATAATGAAATTGCTCGAAGGGACGAACGCTTTAGGAATATTTATTACATTGAATTTATATTCAATGATTTATCTTTTTCATTTCTATCTATAATGATGATATAACTACTATCAATTATAAACATATAAAGTATAATAAAGTTTGAGACATATCAAATTATTTTAATTCTAAAAATATTTATAGAACTAAAATACTTAGATACTTCGTCATTTCATTACAATGGAGTTCTATCAACTAAAACCTAATTTAAAAAATACAATAAAGTTTTTTACCGATATTTAATTTTTAATATCATTTGTTAAAAATAGTTTTAATTTAAGGTTGATTGATAAATCTTTAATATCAAATTTGAATCGTTTAAATTTTGAACACTTCCGTAAGTTTAACCTAAGCGGTTTTTTCCCTTGTCCATCTTCAGGCGTTTAAGTGCACGGATGAATTCGAACTGAGGGCTATCAAATAGTCTGTATCGTATAAATATGTTAGATATATATATAAAAAAAATGATAATATTATCACCACTAAGTGTAAAATCTACATTGATGTTGATCTGAATTTAATTTATTACTGATTTGATATTAATAAATAATCATAATTAAGAATAATATTCACATAAATCCACAAAATCCATTTCATAACGTCTCAAAATATGTTTAATATGACACAAGATATCGCTTTCAAGCACATCAAACTTCCAAATTTATCGATATGATTAGCTTTTCAACATTTTCTACGTTCTTTTTGAAATTTGGTCGTCATCATCACCAGATTACATTACTGTTTCTGTATATCATTAAAAGAAATCATTTATACCCGGTTTAACGATAAATGAGAATGACGATGGCGAAAGCCGAAATAGTTATCAACGCATAAAATATAAAAAAAACTGTAGAACTGAAACACGTTGATATTTTTACCCTATTATTATGATAAATGAGAAGGTTCACACACACAAAAAGATAAATTAAGTCGTCATAACTTAAAAACAGTGTAAGGAACCCATTGCATACCAGTCGTTTGTCAGATTATTACAATTGTTACCAGCGCATTAGGAAAAGAAACAAATAACTAACTCTTCCATTCGTATTAAAAAAAAAAACAAAAAAAACTGTACCTATTCATAAACATCAATATTAATTCGAGCACATGCATATAACATTATTTCAGAGATTTAATATATTGACCATCACACAACTGAAAGGTTGAAATAATTTTGCTTTCCAGATACTAATAAGGTTATGTTATAATTATAACGGGAAAGACAGACCGTCTGCGCGAGCAAATATTTACTAGTATTTGAACAGATACATGTTTATTCAGGAGAGACATGTATGTACATACAATGTTATCATAACAATATTTAGTTATTTTCTCAGAAGATGAGCTTTCTATGATCATTTATTCGATTTATTTGATTATGTTGTGTTTGTGAAATTTATATCAACTATGGCAGAGTCGACCAAAGAGTCATTTATGGTCGATGGCGACTGGAAGTATGAAAACCATTAGTGAACCGTTTAGACGACAAATTTCAGATTAAGAAGTAGACATTTATCAGTTTGAGAGTGTTCACTATCAATATTTGGTGGAAAGGCATTATATTAAAACAAAACAATATCCATTTGTACTTATTTTCACTTTTATTTAGCAACATCAGGACCGGTTTCGCTCATGAAGACCATTATCAACTGATGCTTGCAACTTCAGTTTATAATGCTCGTCATAAGCGAAACCAGTACTGATTTTGCTAAATAAAAGTGGAAATAAGTACAAAGGAATATTGTGTTTTTTTAATTATAGAAAGAATATTTATCGACATTATAAACATTTTTTTTTTCTGCGACACTTATCATCTTTCCATTAACAGGATATGTACAATCACAGCACATGCATTCCTATAATATAAAATTATAAAACGAGTTATGTTTTCTGGTTGGCATGCATCATTAGTTTCAGCAGCGCATCAATGTAAAAGCATCAGAGCATCGATAATCGTGAAACTGAAATATATAGAGAAAAAATTTTCACCATTGACTGCGAGTCGTAAATATCAATGAAATTATTTAAAATCATTTCCGATCCCAATATAGAATATCTGGACTCGCAAGTCGAGCTTATCTCGATAGAAATTGTTCAACGAAAACTGCTTGTCTGTCGCCCAGTCATTTATTTACTGTTTAGCTAGTCTCTCTTGCTACTGTCGCTGAATACTGTTGAAAGATGGGGAGGAAATCAGACATCATAGACGATCACGCTTTCGAACTCAAATTCCATTTGAAAATTAAGTTAATAAAACCGTTAGTATTAGGATTTGAATCCAAAAACACAGCAAACAATGACAATGATGATACATAATGAACTATAGAAAAATGCGATATATTTGCAAAAAAATATATATATAAAAATGTCAAGTGCGTATAATGAAAAATAAGAAAAGATTAAGTAACATATATCTGACATATTTTGAATTGCCTGTTATACAAAATAAATATAGAAAACTGCAATTGGCATGACTTATTTTGTGATATGCCCTTTAAACTGCATTGCAGGTGCAGTGAGCCGTCTTATGGGGAATGGGGAACGTTGTCATAAAATATATTAAATACTGCAAAGTTTGGAGTGGTATGCAGAGATATCCCGGAATACGAATATTTTCATATGAAGAAGAGCAAAGTATGTAACTGTTTCCTACATAGTCACGGCGCCATGTGCACTATTCTGAGAACTTAATTAATTTGAAGGAACGTAGTGCGCGCCTCCACGTCATTTTAAACGTTTCTATTTGTTTCCTTGCATATAACAAAATTACATATGAATAAGTATTTAGGTACAAACAATACCAAAATATTCTAGGAGGTTGAAAGGTACACAATTGTCCGTACATTTCCTATAAGTGATTTTTATAGCATAAATACAATAAATATGAATTAATCTTCTGCGCCCTGAAGTCATCTGAAAATAATGTTTTCAGCTTTTTTGGCGTAAGTAAGTATATAGTAAAAAAAATATATGTCGCTTTTAAATGGTTCTTTCGGTATTTATTTAATGCAATTTGGAGGAGTGTTCTAAAATATATGACTTTGAATATTATCGAAACATTGAGCAGATCCGTCGACTCAAGATGACCCGATTATATACGACATGAAATTGATTATTATTAACTGCTTGTATTCAGAATGAATTGTTGCGATAGTAAATATTCAAATTGCTTATTGACTTTGACGAAATAATCAAAATGAAATTAATGGAAAAAAATTATGTGTTAAAAAATTTTAATTAAAATAATTTATCATGTTTGGATGACATGACACAGGAAATTGCTTATTAAACGTAGTATTTTCAACAATACATCACTCTTGTCAGCATTTAACGTTAATCTAGATTGCGATTTTTATGATCAAGCAGATTTACTACGAATAAATGATGTTACTTGGCAAACATCATTTTATAATAGCAGATTATAATAAGAAAAGCGTTGACAATTCTCATTTAAAATTGGACACTAACTTATATATAACATGTATGAAAAGGCGAAATTGATTTGGTTTAATATAAAATAAAGTAATGTTATTTATAGATCGATTTGGTGTTCAATTGGTGGAAATCCGTCAATAAGGTAATAAATATATATTTAGTAACATTTAGTTCCGCGAGAATTATGTTACCGCAACGTGGTGTCGGAATGGCTATCAACAATACATATTACATATTTTCTGGGTCTAAATACTTTTATATTTTTCCCCTAAATACTAATTGTGACTACGGAATGCGTATAATAAAGCAGTATTAAACAAAGCAGCATAATATTTCAAGGAAAAAAAGTTCAGTTGGGTAAAATTAAAAATGAGTCGAATGAAAAAACGTAAAACGTAAAATGATTGCCCTCGAGGATAGCAGAGCCACGTTTTAGGTAGTTCCATATTGCTGCAATCGAATGAAAGCTATGAATACTTTACTAAGCACAGCGATTCATTCACTTCCACAAAACTGCAAGAAATATAAAACACAAAAGCTGTTAAACTCAGGATTCCTTGGATGGTAAGCCGAAGCTTTCGGATATTTTAAAGTGATTTCTTTCTTAAGGAATTCATTAAAGTTAACTTGTTGTGGAAAATGAACATTCCAAAACCTCTCAGTGACTATTAGGCTAATCTGTAAGAATGAAAAGTGGTATTTGGATATTAAATAATGTAAGCAGTCAACTTTAATTTAATTTAATTTTATATTTAATAATAAATTTTGTCACTAGATTAAGAATTTGGTGATATTTATAATTATTTAAAAATATAACAAAACAAAATATAGTAAAAAGAAGAGCTGCAAATAGTGTAATAAAAAATATTGAAGTAAAATGTGAATGACTATAAATAATTTTATATTTATACGTTTGTAGTTAGATAACCCCAGCCTTTTGCAGAGTGATCATAGTCGTTAGCTTCGGTTACGGTGTTCACGGGTTCCAATCAAAGAACGGACAGTTTTATTTTATAAATTGATTTTACAATCGATTTATGTTCGAAGGTATGGAAGGTCTATAATGTTAAAAATTCCTGGCGTAGCGGAAGAGATTAGCCAATCACTAATCCAGTAATCGCTTTACCTTTATAAGTCTCTTTGAAAAAACGGAGGGTGAGCAACTGAGCGAAAAGCAGTTCTAGTATAAAAACTTCCGTTGAGATTATCTCTATTGGGAGTTCATATGGTTCACATTGGGAGCGGACATGGTTACAAAAGTTAGATTAATATATATACAAAACATATATTAATATGTATACAATTCAACATCACAATTTTAATAAATTACACCTTCACAATTGCAATAAAACCACTGATATAATTACCAAATCAGAATTGGTTACAGTTTGGAATACGTGTTAAATTGTTAATAAAAATAAATATTTTGGATATTTAAAAAAAACATTTGATGCCGTAACTGTTAACATGAGATAGAGAGTGATAAAATATCTTAAAAAATAAATACTCTTCGGTAATAATTCTACAATTATTTCATGAGGGAAACCGGTTCTGATCATTATAAAATATATATGGAAATAGCACAAAAAAGCATTATTTTTAATATAATGCTTTTCCACCAAGTATTAACATATCTACCCTAGTTTCGGAAAAACATTTTAAATCCGTTCGAAGTTTCATTTTCAAGGAGTATATTTAAACATTTGAATATAATGATCATATTATACATTGGATCTCTTCGAGATTTCATTTAATATTCTAATCGATCACTTTTAGGGTGTTCACAGTCAATACTTGGTGGAAAGGCATTATATTAAAAAACACAATGTTCCTTTGTACTACTTCCAGTTTTATTTAGCAATATAACGACCGGTTTCGCTCATGACGAGCATTATCAACTGACGATACTCGTTCAGTTGATAATGCTCGTCATGAGCGAAACCGGACCTGATCTTTCTAAATAAAGGTGGAAGTAGAACAATAGATTTTTTCGGGATCCGGGATCCCGTTCAATTTTCTGATCCCGAAATCCCGGGATTGACATGGTCGCGATCCCGGGATTTCGGGATTGAGAAATTTTGAGTAAATCTCGAAAAGTGAGATGAAATTGGCAAATTGTCGATTCCAATTTCCCCGGTGAGCTAAAAAAAAAAAACTAGGTTTCGTGAGAATTTGGGGAAAAAGTATACTAAATCGAGCATTTCAAATTCCTCGGTGAGGTAAAAAAAAAAAAAACGAGGTTTCGTGAGAATACGGGGAAAAAGTATACCAAATCGATTGAAATTGCGATTGAAAATTTATCAATCCCGAAATCCCGGGATTGGAAAAAGGCTCCGGGATTGGATACCCTAATTATGTTGTTGCAGTATCAATAATAAGTCTTCCCTAACTTATTTTCTCTTCTAGATTATCACTAGATTGTGTAAATGATAATATAATAGTATATTTTTTGTATGGCAATACCTATTTATTATGAGTGTTGGGGTAGTGTTTGTATTATAAATAGCGTTAAATTTAATTAGTTTCATTTTCATATCTAGCCGTAGGAGAGAAATTTAACCGCGATACACAATGGAATTTAACTGTTTTGTTGCATTACCGCAAAACCTTTATAGGATAATTCTCATAGTATAAATTCTTGCATGAAAACGGAGAGATGAAATGACCACACAGTGGCTGATGGATAATTTGTAGGAGGCTGGATAGATATATTGTGGTCAACAACAAGAACGACTACGAATGTAGTGCTACGTCGAAAGATCGGCAGTCAAATTAGTGTTATCATTATGTATAAACTTACAAATTTATCTTTATATATTGTTTTAAACTATTAGCTTATTTCAAGTAATTAATATATATCTTTAAATTAAATTTGTCATCGGTCAATTTAAAAGGAAACGGTTAGAGTGTACTCAAGTATTAACACAAATTATGCAGCGAACGTCTACGTGAAGCGTGCTCAATAAAGTGAACCGAGGAGTAAAAAGCTCGTCGTTAATGTGTATGAAATTTCCGCTGGGTGTGTTTATTCGATGCGTCCGATCAAACAATGCCTCGGACAAACGTAGCCTTCAAGCATGCAAATCGTGAATGGCCCTGATTGCTGTACCAATCGACCGGCGGGGAAGTCCGGAGGGCGACTGAGAGCGAGCGGGGAAACGGCGAGCAAATTGCCGGAGTGACAAAGAGGTGATCGCGCGGACGCCGAGAATTTACCGCCCCGTGCATTGGAAAACTGTTCGTTTCCGGGAAACACGTTAAATAACGATAAATCGAAGCGTCGACAAATAAAAGTGTGCTTTCTCTGTGTGAGCCTTTTAGATAAAAGATTTGGTATGAATAGCGAATGAGGACATGCATGAAATTGGATTTACAGAAATACCAAGATATTCTCCAAACAAGCTAAAACAACAATAAAATAAACACAAATATTTTCATGTAGCTAAAAATATATTTACATATGTTCGTTGAATTGATATATGATAATGAATGGATATAATATTTCCTATGAAATGAAGTCCATAACAAAACATTGACTGAAAGGCGAAATTCGGGTCGTTAGTGACAAAACTGGCTATTGTATGTTATATAAAAATAGTTATTTTTTAAAAGATAAAAAAATCTTTTGAATAAACCTGAAATATTATTTATTACCTAAACAATCTTTCATAGGTGAAGAAGACTATAAAATAATGTGACGAATTTCGTTAAAAATAAAACACACCACACTTAACAGAAAATATGTTTTGTACATCATGTTAAATTGAAAGTGCATAAATATACAAAGTTAACAAGTGATTCAACAATGAACGGCGGAACAGAACTTTGTTAAGTCTCAGCTTAAAAGCACCGCGGACGCATATTCAGTGAAGTAAAGAGCTTTCGACAAAAAGCCTTCGCGCCTGCCGCTCATTGTTGATGGCGTTATATTGCATTATGCTAGTCACATGTTATGCCCGCAACTACTCAAAACATGGCGCGCTGAAATATTTTCAGCTTCAAGACAAAAGGCACACGAAGAAACGTTATTACTAACATATTATCAAGAACGTGGCGTATATTGCCCTTACAGAGCACCCTATATTTGAGATTGCTTTGACTCTTGACTATAAGAAAAGGTTGTATTTACTTAATAGCTTGTATGAACAAAAGACAGAAAATTAGTTACTCTACAAATATAAATATTTATAAATGTGTGTAGAAATTTTAAAAAAGAATAATTATGGTAACTATTGAAAACTTATTTAAAAACAATAATCTAAGAAAAAATATTATCGAGTAGCATATTTTTCACTAGATTAGCCCTTTCCTTTTATTTCTACTCTCTTTGGAAAAAGAGAGGTTGGGCAACTGAGTAACAAGCAGTTCTCGTAGAAACACTTATGTTGAGATAAACTCCATTAGGAGTCCATATGCTCCACATTGGGACCGGACATGAAAAAATCACTAGATTTGTATCAATTCAACTACTGAGAATTGATCACAATTTAGAATTTAAATACATTACAAAGTTATATATTCTTAGATGTGACTGTGAAGTGTTTCACTTCTTTCATAAACGTCTGACATACCAATTATATAAAAGATATAAAGTTTATATTAAATTGTCGAACAAAAACATTACAAGATATGATGAAATCAACTATACAAGTTTACATAGCAATTTTAAATTTAACAATGGTACCGATTTATGCTAGTGATCATGTAATTCCTTCTCAATTCTGAGCAATACAATTAGATTTGCATATAATTTGCGCACGTTAACATGCCCATTATGGATGCTGTTAATTGTGAATTTTTCACTTAAAAATTAAACAAATTTATGAGTAAAAATTCACATTTTTGCTTTAAATATCAAACACGGTTTTATATAAATATAACAATTCAAATTTAATTATTGGTGAAATTGTTTCTGACGTTTAAAGATACGATTGGCCCGTCAAAAAAAGTATTAGTTGTTAAGAAATTGTAACGTATAATTTTATATTTTGTTTCAAATAAATTACCACAAAGCAATTGTAGAGTAGTATATTAAAAGAACAAAGTAATTAATATCTACCGTACGGATCCTGTAAGTGCAATGACACAACCTACTTGAATACGGAAATAACGTGAGAATTTCTCGACAAGAAAATCAAATTAGGATAGTAAACGAGTCGTCATTAACGTACGCCTCTCGCCTTATCAGCGCGAGAGCTTTCATCGCCGCCAAATCTAATGTATGTGGTAATTGTTATTGGCAAGGAAGACCAATTTAATTTGCAAGAGTAGCAGCACTTCTTTGTACAGAAGATGTTCTGGAGAAATATCTCATCGCGTGTAACCGACACTATTGTGAAAGCGATCTTAGTTAGGGTGTAAAGAGTATTTCTGTCTAGCTAGGGGTTGACGGGAGACTTCCTTCGCGTGTTGATGTCTGTGGGGTAGCACAAAAATCGATGCACGTGCAATTGTGATTCTCAAGCGTAGACTAATTTTCCGAATATAAAACACGACATATGAAATCGTAAAAAAAAGGTTAAACTTTTGTATAATATGTAAGTACTACTGATAAATTTAAGTTTCAAACAATATATCATGAAGTTTTTTGTTATATTTACAGTATTTCAAAATTACAATCGTTAAAAAAGTGTCATATAAATAAATATAATAAACATATACTGCAGGAACATTCAGAGTAAAGTTATATTTTTAATATAAGTTAGTTTTGAGATATGACTGACCAAAGTTTTAACGCATCTAAACTGAGTTGTACCAAAGTGATCAATGATCACTTTTAGGGTGTTCACTGTCAATACTTGGTGGAAAGGCAGTATATTAGTAAAAACACAATATTCCTTTGTACTTCATTTCACTTTATTTAATATGTCAGAACCGGTTGACGATGCTCGTAATGAGCGAAACCGGTCCTGACATATTAAATAAAGTGGAATGAAGTACAAAGGAATATTGTGTTTTTACTAATAAAATGATCATTATTATTTGTCTAATTATTTTAGTCATTTATCTCAATTTAATTCAAACTTATTGCAACTTGACTAAACCGTAAAACGATATTTCATGTTGTATCTTGTATGTATATGAAAATGAAATTAAAATGTTTATATTTCATTATTTGCATATGCAAACATTTATTTACCTACTGAGAGAATACTTTTTCTAGTTGTTCTATTGTGGAGCTATAGAAGAAATTCATTCGAAAATAGTAAAAATAAAACATAAAAAAATTGACTTTTCGTTGTATGGAACTAGGCCATCGATATATTCTTTTCATTTGAAAATACTCATTATTAATTATTCATTTATTATATTATAGTCATTATTCTATTAAATAAGTGTATAATTCAAACAAAACCATTATTTTAAACATAATGATGTTATTGAGATTGTTATACTATACTCCCAAAAATATAATACTTCACGCAAGTTTTCATATTATATATGTCATAAAAACAATTAACAACTATGAAGTGTAAAGCTTTTTACGTTAACGTGTTATTACTCTAATTTTCAATGTAACCTTCGTACAAAATATAGCTTATCAAGTGCTCTAAATGTTCTTATTTTTTTACAAGATTTATATATGCGAAAAATATTTAAGCCACAGTTCGAGGGACATTATCTTCTACGAAATACGCTTCATGGCAGAGTTCATCGGCACTTTTATCAAGGCGTAAGATGGATTGATGGGGAGTAAGTAATACGTCGGGCGTTTTCATAACTGGAAGGATACCGGGGATAGTTTCTTGTTGGAAAGTGGTGACAGGTTTTCGGAAGACGTATACCACGTCGTCAGACAGCTAAGTGAAGCGGATTTAATTACATCGTTGTCACGTTTGCCAACAGCGGAAGAGGTTCCAGGCCAACAATCACGTTTGTAAGCTCTATTTACAGGTGGCAAAATAAATAAAACAAAATTCTTTACATAACATACTATACGGCATCTAAATGATGCTTTATTTTCAAGGTAACGTGATAAATTTTTGTAATTATGTGGTAATGTTACAAATTATTCAAAATATCCTAAGAAAATCATATTATTAAAATGGAATTATTACTAAAATTCTGATAAACTATTCAAAAGAATAGACGGATATAAAAATTATTCTTTACTCGCATTTTCATGCCATTTTTAATATAAATGGGGAGATACGATTAGTACAAAATAGCGGGATAAGCAAATTTTAATTTTGTGGCGATATATGTTGTTACAATTCATGAAAACATTTTGTTTATTAAAATGTCGTAGATTTGGCGACACTATTTTACAGTTAAGGAAAACTTAAATTAGTATTAAGAAAAACTATAACACTTTTTTGTATTAATCCCCCATTTTCAATAACTCAATAAATTGATGATGATATGAAGTGGATATGAATGAAATATATATAATAATAGAGGTGTTTCCGGTCCGGAGGAAACAAAAGAAATCTAAATATTTTTTTCGAAACCCATTATCTTTTAATACATTTTTGTTGATAAATCCTGTATAAGTATCGGACAGTATTTTCGATATAATAAAAATCTTCGCTACCTACCTAACTTACCTAAGTTGTTTCACTGTGGCGATTTAGCATGTTTTTCATTTTTTTGTTAAAAATTCCGAGTATGGCTCACGGGAATTTAAGGTCGGCGATATCGCTATATTACGTTAGATAATCTTGACTAGCTCAACATATTCAGTTCGTTAATGAAATGAGTACGCGTATCTAACAAAATACACACAGTGATTACCTCGCCATACGAGCTAAATTCGTATCGTGACTGAGTTCATATGTCATTAATTTTAATATATTAATTAATTTTCAAAGAAATAATTAGAAGTGTCAATAATTCTTTACAGCGTAAAAAACAATATATTTTTCTACTATTCATTTTTATATACGAAAACACGTATTAGTTAATAACAAACAGTTGTTGTTGAATAAAAGATAGATTACTGATGTTCACTATGCTTTATTAAAAACATCTCCAAGGATGTTTGTTTCGTCCTCCTTTTCAGGATGCTTCGGAAATTCTTTAGACAAGTGTCATTAAATAAATAGCTCCAACGTACGACCAGTAGCATCTTTTTCTGGGTGTTTCTTTTCAATAAATTCTGGAAATCTCACACTTAGAGATAACCTCCACCACATATGGTACCATGGTATTAATTTCCTGCAAAAAAGTTCTGTTACGACTGTAGCTTCTTTAACTTTTCCGTTGTCAGTTCCACGGAGTTCTCGTTGATGACACTGTTCACATGTCTTCATCCACCTTTATAGACTTTCCATATGAAGCTCACACTTGAACTTTGGCTCGCAACATAAATAAATAAATCGACCGAGCGAAGGCTCGTATCTCGAAAAACCCGTAAGTTAATTAAGGCACTTGTATATCAAGGTAACACTATTATTGCAATGTGACGCATCATGCAAAAAAAACGACTATGGTAAGTAAGATACTACCGAAGATATTTGTTGGGTCAGAAAATCGTTTATATTTATTTTGTATTAATAAAACGACTTATCGCTGAATAAGAATTCGTAAAACACAGACGAAGAATAACGATCCACCATTGACAGTGTGCTAACGGTCGGTAAATATTAACGAATGGCCGTTCAAATACGAATTAATTATTTACAACCACATCAGAGCAATATCCGTTAGACACGCAATTTCCGCTTTGTTTACCAGTTTGCAATAGAATCCGCTCAAGACACCGAACGGCTATAAATATTCAAATTTTCAAAGTGTTCGTTAAACACCATTCCATTTAGAATTTTAATTAAAATAACGGTGCACATTAATCCTCCATCGGTTCAACAATCAGCGAATCAAAATAAAAAAAAACAGCAAATCATGATGCAGCTGAATGAAAAGGGCATTCAAAAAATTACATCGCTACTTCATCACTTAATCATTATCGTGATTAACGTGACAGATAAAGCTTTGCACTGCGAATAGAAATAATATTTTTCAAATAACAATATATGTACTAATGTTAACAAACCAACAGCTACTGTAAAATATTAAAAAGGGTAAATTAGATGACCAAACCAGTTTTTTATAGTTAAGATGAATTTTATGAAGAATTAAAAAATCAAATTAGTTCAGCAGCCAAACTGCTGGTGGAAAATTGGAAAAAAATGTAACTCAGAATACTGTTTCAAATGGTATGGATTAAGGTATCCAATCCCGGAGCCTTTTTCCAATCCCGGGGTTTCGGGATTGATTAATTTTCAATCCCGGGATTGGGATTAGCTCACCGAGGAATTTGAAATCCTCAATTCCATATACTTTTTCCTCGGATTATCTCCAAACTTCGTTTTTTTTTAGCTCACCTAAGAATTTGAAATCTTCAATTTGGTATACTTTTTCTCCGGATTGCCACAGAAGCTCGTTTTTCTTTTAGCTAACCGAGGAATTTGAAATCCACAATTATTTGCCAATTTCATGACAATTTTCGGGATTTCCTCAAAATTTCTCAATCCCGAAATCGCGACCATATCAATCCCGGGATTTCGAGATCAGAAAATTCAACGGGATCACGGGATTGGATGCCCTAGTATGGATGTCAACAGAAACAAAATAATACTTAAAAACAAAAAATCATAAATAATATAAAACCGTATATTCTAGTATCTCCATATATACAATTCTTGTCTACCATTTATATGTACGTTGTTGTATCTGTAATTGCGGTTTTTATTTTCGGCCGATTTCGTATGAAAGAATTATGCAAAATGTAAAAATATTGTAGTTTTATTTTCAACACATAGTTCAAATAGAGTCGAATACCACATATTAAAGATTATAGATAAATTAATCAATAGAAAATAAATACATTCTGAGCCAAAACTAATGTAGCAATCATCTATTGATATTAATATATGTCTTCACTTTGAATGACCATGCGGGGGAGGGGAGTGTGTACGCGTGAGCACCCTCAAGACTTAAGAGTAAACGAAACGGTTTTAAGGGCTAGGTTTATCAATGGAAGCATACTGTGATATGGCAATTTTCTAAGTTTATTGAAAAATAATGTAGTATGTTTGAATCGTTCTAATTATAAACATTTAATACATGCATAAATTATATACATACTACCTGGGTTTCGCCTTCCGGCATCTTCATCATTTAAACGATTCAAATTTAATATTGAAGTTCTACCAAGCACCTCCAGTCGAAATCTTAAATGTAGTATGTATTTAGAAAATTATTCAAAAAATCTTGCGTCTTAAAAAAACATTCTAATCAAACATTTTTATACTAAAATAATAGTTAATATTCGACAAACTTTTTACAGACGATATTTAAAAGTTCTAAATAAATACTCACGGCTGTACTCGGTCAGAACCAAATGCCTCCTATTCAACGCATGCATCTTGACAGTGATGCTAAAGCGTAAACGGTTGCGAGTCATGGCACATTATGAAAGCGCAAAGTAACCGTATACTGTGCTTTGAAATCGGATGCCTGCGGTGAATACTAGTAGTGCGATGGTCTGACTGATGTCAGGAACACGGAGATAAGAGAGCGGACTAACCAGCCCCATATTATGTCCAAAATAATTTAAAAAAAACGACGATAGACCTGGCTTGAATAAGTGTTAAGAATGCCCCAAGAGAGTCTGAACTCTGTCTGTCTCTTCTACCAACCAGATAAATTTGATAACTCCATCAAAAATATATTTATTACAGATTAATTTAAAAAATGTTGAAATATTCAAGAAATTTTTGTCGCAAAATCATTGTGTAGTTTTATTTTCAATTGCCATCATAATGCATATTATAAATATCGAAATATTTACCCAGTTGAAGTTTCATTTTTGCATGAATAAACATAAAAAAAAGATTTCTTGCAGTATCGAGGGCTTACGTTTCAGACCATATTCCAAAGTCATCGCTATATGGGTGATGTTTTCTTTTGTATAAGGCGACCAAACACTTTCAAAGCTAAAATCACAGCTGGGAGATCGGATACACTTAGTTCTCTATAAAGTATATAAAAGATTTGATGGGAGAAGAGGGTGGATATATCTATTGACGACAACATTTCGGTGACGTATGGCCAAAATAGAAGATAGCGATAGAGCTTTGTGAGGTTTACGCACGTGGAAGTTTTTTCGTGAAAAGGAAAATAACATCGCTTGATATCGGGAGACAAAAATCTATTAACTTTTATATGGCGGCAACACAACAGCCCTGACTCAAAGTTTTAGGGTTTTATTGGCACTCATATACGACACTAAGATTTATCAAGAAATTTATGTTCAAGAATAAAAATGGCCCCACCTTAGTTTTAGTGCCAAAACAATACTATGACTAAAATTAACAACTGTAGCCTTAACTAGGTGAAAAAATATCAATGCATTTTAGCTTTAAAATATTATTTTATAATATAAAGTTAATAGCTATTTCAGCTTACTTCCCTTAGCCCTCATCAGAACAATGTTTAAACTTACATCAACTTAGCTCAATATATACTGGCTTAGAATTGATAAGAATTTATATTAGTAAAAACACAATAATCCTTTGTACTTCATTCCACTTTATTTAATATGTCAGGACCGGTTTCGCTCATTACGAGCATCGTCAACTGATAAGAAATATAATTTAACAATGCTATTTATACAAAAATGAACAGCTATAAACAACAATTGGCATTGAAAAGAAAATACCAATTACATTAAAAGTGATTCTAAAATAGCACAAAATTAAAATGCTTAACACATCTAACATATAATTAAAAAGTCATCTCAGATTAATAAATTTAGAATGGGGATTGAAAGTAATTACAAACATAATTAAAATTTGGGAATTCTTTGACAAAGTGATACAATGAAAATAATGACATTAATAGAGTGAATAGGCTTAATGATAGTTTCATATTTTTCCCCGCTTCCAAGTAGTTGATGAGTGTACATGTACATGTACACTCATCAACAACTAATTGGTATTTTCTTTTCAATGCCAATTGTTGTTTATAGCTGTTCATTTTTGTATAAATAGCATTGTTAAATTATATTTCTTATCAGTTGACGATGCTCGTAATGAGCGAAACCGGTCCTGACATATTAAATAAAGTGGAATGAAGTACAAAGGATTATTGTGTTTTTACTAATATAATGCCTTTCCACCAAGTATTGACAGTGAACACCCTAAAAGTGAAGAATTTATATTGTGTATCTCTTCTAACACCCTAATATACATTAAGAAAAAACACAATATGCCTTTGTACTTGGTTTAAACCAGCTGTTTCCACTTTATTTATAAAGGTCAGAGATAAGAAATGTATTTTAACAGTGTATTTATACAAAAACAAATTGAAAAAAAAGCTGTAAACAACAATTGACATTAAAAAGAATTTATAAATAACATTATAATAGACCATTATAATACCTTTTCACCAAGTATTGACAGTGAAAACCCTATAATTTATAAGTGACCCTAACTTACATTGAAATCTAACGACTTTGTACAGGGAAAATTCATGGTATTTCAATTATTTATAGATATCAATATACCTATTCACAGAAGCATTTTTTTTACAACGACATAGTATTATTACTGGTTTAACATTTAGGTTTGTGGTGAGAGCGTTTGTTTGGACATAAGGTCGACAGAAACGACACTTGGAATAAAATTATTACACCAGAACGGAGTTGATCGTCGGATAGTGCATCGTTTGAGAGTTGCTAAGCCTGACCTGTAAAACCTCGAGCCGGTTGAATGAACACTAAGGAAGACTTTTGCCGCTGCGACCGATAATCCCACATATAAAGAGACAATAAATTTCCCGTGAAACAATAAAAAGGACAAGAGTGTATCACAATGAAACACTTTTACAGCAATGCTTTCAGATAATCAATCATTTTAGTTTCTTAAAGTAAAATCTATCGTAAAATACGTGTTAAAATCTTTACGTAAAGTTTAATAGCGTGATGCTGCTAGTTACGACATCTTAATCGGTAGGAAGATTATTTATTATAATGCCTTTCCACCAAGAATTGGCAGTAAACACCTTGAAAGTAGGTAACTTAAATTGTAAAGCACACTTTCGCCTATGAAGTGTACATTTTTACTATTAGATCTACATATCGACTGTGGAAAGGAGAAAGGACGTAACCCAAAGTTTTTCAAAACAGCTTTTTTTGGATAATCTCTAAGTGTGCAACTTGATAGACGTTCTATCAAAAGGATGTAAGCTGAAAATGGCTAATTAGTATCTAAATTTAGCTTTTAAGTTTCAAAATAGATGGGCATGTGAAAATGGAGAACTAGGAAAAAGAACTTATGAATTTATTCTTGAACTTGTGTATATTTCATAATTGACCTTTGGCAAAAAATCATAAAAAAAATCTTTTTTTTATCTCCCATAAAATTCGCCATTTTTCCTTTGACGCTAAATACATAAGAGTTAGTATCAGTAATTGATAACAATTCCGAGAATCCGTCTATATTAAATTTGTTTCCCAAAATATGCGGAATTCAAAAGATGATAATATCATTGATATTTTTTTTGATGTCTAAACTTAAAAAATAATAACCTGATTCAACATGAAAAATAGCCCTACACCTTAATTATCATCAGCATTAAAAAATATATTTATATCAAATAACAGCATCGAAAATATAAATCGCATATGAAATATTTGCTCTATTTATCAGAATAATATACGACGTGTACTTTAATTGCGTTAATAATAAGATAATCTTAATTTTTCAATACTGAATATAATTATTTCAAACATACGAAATTCGTGAAATGAAGTCTCTCAATATCATAGCACCAATAGATAAAATCAACGTGAAAACTCGGTAATACTGATTAAACATTGGCGAAGGTTCACAAATTGGATTTAGTAAACCTTACCAGTACCCACCGCAACGCCACCAGAATTCAGGATAGAATTATTTGAAGATTCGACTGAAAATCATATATCACCAAATTCATTTTACGTTCAGGGCAATCAAATTCTAAGAATTAATGCTTTTGATTATTAAGCATTTCAGTGTCGAAGTGGCAGATTTATAATATTTTCTGTATGAATTAAAAGATATACTTTGATAAAAAAAAAATGCATGTGGCAACGGCCTGTTATTTGTTAACAAAACTATTCGTCTCGGTGGTTTGTAAAATTATTTATTGTCTTCAGAAAAATCAACTTATTTAATTTATGTATCCGTGTCGAAGCAGATGTTCCTTTTCTTATATCAGAACTCCAATAGAATCGTAAAGCTAAGAATTTTTGTATTATTGTGGAACTATTTATTACCTATTAATAATATAATAGAAATAATAGGTATTATCCACGTTTCAAAAAAAATGCAAGATGAAATCTAATTAAATTCGAAGAAATATTATTAATTCTACGAATTTGTCTACTTGTACCAGTCGAGATTATTTGATGATACACGACTTTTTATGAAAATAATTCGTTCAGTAAATATATATCTTGATTATTTACAATTTTGTTAAAATTATAGTTAGATGTGTAGTGAAAATATTTGAGTAAAGTACTACGACAAATTGAAAGTTCGTCAATATTTTTCATTATAATTGTTAAAAGTTAAGTGAGCAGTTGGAACATGGGTTTAATGTATAAATTATCGTGGATGATAAAATGGCAGGTCAGGAACCGCAAGAAAAACAGATGTAGAGATATTACAGTCTGTCTGATTACTCGGGAAGAAACCCATGCCAGATATTATTGTGTGCAGTCAAAAATTAACTGGATCGCTGCCAACATCATGGCAAACCAATCAGAGAAAGTGGGCTCCATAAACATGGGTGTATTAACCGAAGCGCAGTATGGCGGTAAGATTTGAATCGACCCAAAGAATAAGTCGACCTGAAAAATTACCTTAATTGGAAAAAGCGGAGTCAGGAAAATACAAATAAAAGTAATCTTTTTAGTTATGTCAATTGAAGAATTATGGATTTCACATTTTATATAATAGGTGTATATATAATATACAATGTAATAACTTGAAATATATTTTATGATTATAATCTTTAGGATATGAATAGGTATTATGTATATAATAATTCGTAATTAAATATTGTATGTTTTTATATTTACTGAGAAATATTTATCAATGTTTATCTACAAAATATCATCATTATTTTTATAACTGATTTACAATTTTAAGATTACACCGTTAAGTCATTCATCGCCATAAAGTACATGAAAAGAAACGGATATGTGGACTGATCTGACTATGTCGAGTTGTTAATGATTTTTAATAAAGAAGATGATTAGATAACTTATTTTTTGTATTTACGATTAATCTTTAAGTTTGAGCTGAATTTGATGTTTTATCTTGTGCTCAAATGCATTAACCGTTGGCTCCGAAACATGTCAGATATTTGATACATAGATACAAAGTATTTTTCTATTCGCCAACTAAAGAAGATAGTGTCGTTCTTGAATCGCCATGTGGTTTTCATTTTAAAATTGCGATGCTCGGAAAAACAAAATCGTAAAAATAAATGACGAAAAACGAGCATGCGAACGATTGCTCCGATTGAACAATGTGTCGGCCAACTACACATAGAAAATGTATAAATGTCTTCGAAAATCGACCAGAGACGTAATATTTCATATACCACAATGGAATGTACATCAAATATTGATAAATAATCAACGGAAAGGAAACGGAAATACCAAAATCGTGATGCAAAGCTGCGGAATATAATACAATGGCGAGAATTCAGCGAGACAAGGAACGTGGAAATATTGCTTGAATGGAATAAATGCGGAGACTACCTATCTGCTCAGACATAAAAGATTGCGCATTTTATCAGTACAATGCAATTGATTAATTTATTACTTCACTTCCAAGTGTATTCAGAGGTAAATTAAAATAAACCTTTTTTTTTCAATAATAATAGGAGGCATTTGAAATTAAAGTAATTAGAAAGTAAAAAATATGTTGTTCTAGTTATACCAACAAATTTATTTACACCAGAATTCATTTAATTACACAATAAAAATAGTGAACTCAAAAATGACAAAATTATACCAATAGTAGTTTTCCTAGGGTCCAGCGATTTCTATAGGTTATTACCGATAGAACTATTTTCTTTATTGCACAGCTCGATTTGTTTAATATTTTGTATAATGTATTTCTGAAAATCTATAAAGCTTACGGGTGTGTCACCTGAATTAGTGAAAACAAAATAAAGATTATCAGTGTAAGGTAGATAGCATCAGACAAAGTATTTATTTTTCTCCGAATGATTATAAATAGACAGCGACAGAAAGAAAAATAACGTCGTGCGTAAGTCAACTCATCGCGAGACTTCTCAACATGTTATATTTCAGATTCTAACAGAAGCCAATAATAAATACGGTTTAAAGTAAAATAATATTAGTCACTCAGATAAATACCGGGATCTCGAATTGATGTTATATTAAATGCTTGATTTATGTTACAACATACATTCAATTCAATTTTAAAATGTTATAAAACAGTAAATAAAACTTTTGATTTTTTTTCGGTAGTAGTGATCTATTCGTATTGTTTTGGGTCTAACTAAGGTGGGTAACCATATCTGTTTATTTCTAATTACTCTATATTCTTTAATCGTGGTTTACTAATTACGATTGTGTGGAACCTACGGTGCTGAGTTACGTTTTATATCATGAGAATTAGACGTGAGATGATTTGCAGATCGAGTCTAATTTTTTGTTAGTAAAACGTTCGCACGTGTTCTTAAAATCGATACGAAAAATTCTTTCCAACGTGTCCTAAATACAATGATAATTATTGTACATTCCACCAGGCAGGATCATAGTTCATATATGTATATGCCTTTTTGCCTAGCTGTATTTTCCCCAATGACAGTTTATTTGATTATTAGTACGAATGGCACTGTATTGAAAATATGATTAAAATAATACCATTACGATATGCAATAACAAGCAATACTACGATAAGTTGCTTTTAAGTGACATTTATTAAGATATCCTTTATCGCATGTATCATTAATAAGCATGATTACTTTATTAATAATGAGAGCAATTGAGCAAAGATGATATAAAACAGCTATAACGAGTGATAAGATATTATAATTAGAGCTTATACAAAAACCTACTTTTGAAAAAACCTGATTTCGAATTATAATATATCCGAAACTTCAGTTTAACCTGGTTTTCAAAGTTTCACAAAAATGACAACTCAGTTAAAATAGCGAAAAAAATAGGGTTCATTTATTATTATTAACAGCGTTAGAAAAAAAATAGGAACATTTTATTCGGTTTATTATTTGGCGGTGGACTTCAACCTCATAGCATACCACTCAAAAAGCATATCTAAGTCAAATAAATATCATTTTTCAAATAAAACCTTATAATGTAATATAACCTTATACACAAATTCAATTATTTATACTGACTATTAAGCTACATTATTATTTCATGTCGTTTTATTTGTAACCATGACGGTTGAGTCGAAATATTATCGGTTTTATTAAAATAGTAAATAAAAATCATAATCAATTGAAACCAGATTATTTACCATGTTGAAAAAAAACGCATTCAAATGGCGCAATTCTGCTTAAAACCCGGTTTTTGAAAACCGAAAAGCCCTTATGTTAATGTTGCGAAACTGCTAAAATTCTAAAATCTTACACGTCACTAAGTGTAGGTACCTACTAAGAATATTATTTATCTCAATAATAAGTAAGGCGGATAAAAATGCTGGAAGCAACTTAATTTATTTCAAATTGTATGTCAGCTGTATGTATGATTTACAATTTTTCTTTCGCAATCTTCGCATTGTTTTTTCTGTAGAAACGGAAACAAAATAAAAAGTGGGTGGCAAACATCTAACGCAAAATTCTTTTCAATTGCTTTGGTAGCCTGTAGTAATTTTCATTATCGTTTTTTTGATATCGTGCAAACAAAAACATGCATGTTTTTTTTTCTACATTTATTAGAAAGATAAACATAACGTTATAAGGAAATGAATTCATTATTAAAAGTAATATTAAAAAAAAAAACAACCCCATTAGAATTATATCTATAAAGAATCACATTAATCCAAAAAATAATATAAAAAAGACGCATCTTGAAGCATTTAATTAATTCAGAGATACAAAATATTGATAATATTATTGTTTCAGTAGTTTTTAAATGGGGAGGCATGAAAATCAATAATATTGAGCATTTAAAGGTTTCGGATAGAGCCACAAAAATATCAGATTTGCTATCCATTTATAAATAATTATAATAATAAATAAGATAAATTGTAGTAGAAAAAGGATCTTTTAATTAACAAAAGTCTGCTATATGAGGGTTTGATACATTTTTAAAATTCTGGTAAAATGATTAAAATTCTGATATTTGCGGTGAATATATTTATCAACATCTCAAACTTCTTGTCATATTGTATAATGCATTGCTTTGAAAAATACATCATTAATCAACAAGTCACGATACTCTTTTCACATTTGGGGTAAAAAAAAGTTATGGAAAAATTTGATATAGGACGCGTGTGCTACTATTTCGCAGAGACCGATACCTACATAAAAATGAAATGTTTGAAATAAATTCACAAAGAAGTATTGACATATTTGAGATGAAAGCTTTCAAATAGCTTTTTGATGTGGTCAAGTGGGACCTTAGCGAAAGGTTATCACGCAGAGTTTCCAATAAAAGTCACAAAAACTATTAAATATAAAGTGGAATATGAACATTTATCATCGTAAAGCTGAGAAGAGATTTTCTGTTCCGGCCAAGAAATTTCATTTAACACAGATTTTTTGTGTTATTTGCTTGTTCTTTTATTTTTAACAGTTTTATGTAGTAAAAATCTATATAAACCGACTCACGAATTACTTTTATGAATACCTTAACTAATTGAAAAAACTGTACTTACATCGCTAACTGGAAAGCCTCTTAAATATTTCAAATATAAAGTATTTTTTCAATAAATGAACATCATTATTGTCTTCATCTCTTCGCATTTCGGTGCGGAAATATAAATTTCTTTAGTACGTTAAACATACCTGTCATTTTTACTTATTCAATATTTTCCCTAGACAATTTTCAACAATATTTATTTAAATAAAATTCAATATTCGTAATAGAGTACTCTCCTAAGTATTATGTTACAATAACTGGTAAAATTCGAGATGCCAAAACAGCTATCAAAAATATTTGACAATTCTGGTATACACTAAACACATTTTAATAGTTTTTAAACTTATTGAAATCTTTTTTTTTATGTAGTTTTGATTGATTGATAACGTACATATAAGACAATAAATATCAAATTAAAAATAGCTGGGAAAGACGGTGTAGATAATAGAGCCAATTTAAGTATGTAATTGTATGCAGGAAGATATGTAATAAAAAAAAAATCTCGAAATTATGAAGCATAGTTATATAATGTGACCCTTTGAAATGAAAATATGATTGCAGAGTCAGAGAGCAGAGTAAAGCTCGCTTCATAGAAGGAAAGTGGAAAGTTTTTAATTCAAAATGAGATCTCAAGTCTCGCCTTCCACGAGAGAGCGAGTAAACTTTACTTGGAAAGGCGTGGAAATGCAGCCATGCTGTAACATTACGTAAGCATAGTAAATAAACGATTGGCTTATGAAAACTAAATGGACATTTTATGGAAATAGAGTATATTTACATCCGATTCTGATTCTGATATTACAGTGAAAATAGATTTCAGTAAATAAGAGAAAAAGGTTAGATTAGTTCATACAATTTATAAATAAAAAAAACCTATTTTATTTGTTATTTTTGCAGTATAATAAGTTGTCTCGCAAGTTTGCGTATTTTAAATACACGCGCAAATGCTTTTTTATTTTAAAACTTAAGCTTTTTCAGTATTCCTTCAGTATTTAATGAAAAATAATTGTGTTGGTTTGCTTTTCAGTGAAATAAAGTTTATTTTCTGAAAACAATGTAAATTGTAAATTGAAATTATTAAAACCTGTTTCGGTAGATTATATTGTTCTTAATCAAGCATGGTCATAACGGAAGCATGGCTTTTGAAAACATGTTCCGCAATAGGCAATGATGCAGTAAAATTTAAAAAGTATCAAATTTATTTCATAAAAATTGATCTATACTGAGCCTTAGATCAAGTGACTAAAAATGAAGATATTAGTGCTATTATCAAAGCAGATCCAAGATTAACGTTGATCAAGGTTTTTCAAAGACTAAATATGCATCAGGCAACAGTTTATTTATTTAACAATGTATTTAAGAACGTTGGAAAACCTTTTATATGTTTACTTCTGTAAAATAACGCGCAAAATACGTCTTTACTTTGAGACAACTTAATATTATAATATACCGATACACCATGTTATATTTTATTAGTTGTGGTATAAATACAAAAGTATTAAAAGATTATTGTAAAGCTAAGCTGTCAATTTTTAGTAGAAAATTTAAAAAAAATCTTGTACTCATTCCGCAATTTTAACAAAGAAATTTTAGCTTTTAAAAATAGATAAAGCTCAGTAAAAAATGTTACTTTTAAGGTGTTAAAAAACACTATTTTGTACTAATACTACTTGTATTTAATGTGAAAGTGGAATAAGTACAAAAGAGTGTTTTATGGAAAAATATTGCACAAATTATTATGTATTTATACATAATATGAATTTTAATTTGGTATAAAACTATATACTATAATTCAGTATCGCTCATAAATGGTCCGATTCATAGATTGCTGTATTACAAAACCGTATATAAAAGTCTTTAGGATCAGTGAATCAACATTTGTAACGAAATGAGATTATATACTATATACTATAGATAAGATTTGAAACATTGAATTTTAAATGTCTGTAGTTAAAAAATATTTCATCGTAATAAAATGATAAAAATGAGCTAAACATATTTCAATTGTGTATTTTATTAAAACGCTCGATTCTCTTTTGCGAAGGCAGTGTTCATGTGGACATTTAAAATACATAAAATATATGGGTGGTGCTTTTTGTCAATCCTGTACTGTCACTACCTTCACATAGGTAAAATACGAAAGAACCAGACGCGAGTTCTCGCCGAGCCGAATGAATAGGACAGATTCCATAGAAAGAGTTTGGAAACTTAGACGGTGGAATCTTTTCGAGCAGCCGTCGCGACGCTATCACCGTCTCCATACTACTCCCGGCGAAGTAAGAGGAATTGAATATGTACGACATGAAAATATCCCGAATTATTTCTGCGAGCCGGATATCGCGCAAGAAGTTTTTCAATGCTTAGAGCAAAACTTTCTTGATATCAATAGAGTTTTTTCAGCAAGCATACCAAACCAATTAGCAGAGGCATTGTTATATACAAACGAGGAATAAAAGAATTATTTGCAGGGGATTAAGGCCGAAATTATTATTTTTTTAGATCAGAAGTACCTTACGTTTTACGTACAAACAAAAAAAAACATAATCGTACGCATAAAAACTCCATATTTTCATAAATAAATAAAATCAGAACAGAACTTTCTGATTGATTTTTCAAGAGCGCCGAGTCTCAGTTTTGACAAAAAGAATTCTTATATATAAGAAATGTGTTAATACCAATAGGTACAACTCCGTCGGATGTTTATGAATGTTTTCATTTCTTTGTGGTAAAGAAATATTTTTCAATGTTTTATATACATATATACAGCATACAAATAGGAAAAAATAAATACACGGTACTAA
This sequence comes from Himalopsyche anomala, assembly GCA_031772345.1. NCBI lineage: Eukaryota > Metazoa > Arthropoda > Insecta > Trichoptera > Rhyacophilidae > Himalopsyche > Himalopsyche anomala. Next base: position 17,457,622 of record CM062821.1, on the reverse strand, counting down.
AATAGCAATCTTATCAAAGCGAATATTCATTCGATAAACCAATCTTAAAGTGACAAAGCAACGTGATAGATACCACTGTTATCAACAATCCTATTAAATACCAATATAAAATACAATTCAACGTTGACAGAATACGAAATAGGGAATCGAATCCCGAGCCCTTTTTGTAATCCTGGAATTTCGGGATTCACAGTTTTTCCAATCCCGGGATTGATACATGTACACAACATAAAATCGTGAAAAAAAGGGATTGACTGCCCAATTTCAAAATCCCAGGAATTCACGGAATTTCTAAAATTTTAAAATGTGGGACCTTTTTTATTTTTAGCTCGCTGGCTCGTTTCGAAAATTTTGCCTAGTTGCCTGTTTTCAAAAACTTTTTGACAATTTCTCAGTTCTTATCTTAAACCCCGAAATTCCAGGATTAAGACTATCACAATCCCGGGATTTCGAGATCCGGGATCCCGGGATTGGAGACCCTAATATGAACCACAAGAAAATTATGTCAGCATCGAGTGATAAACGGCGTTGGCTTCGGTTGCGGGGGATTTGCGAATCCCAGTACGGTCAGTTTTATAAATGAATTTATGAATTGGTGTTCGAGGACATGGATGTCTAAAATTCACTCCCGCTCGCAGAATCCTTAAATCGGGGAGTTCTTAACCAGAATCGTTGTACTAGTCATATCTTTACATCCCTACTGTATTCGAAAAAGATAGGTTGTGTAACAAGCAGTTTTCGTAAAAAATCTCTTGAAATAACCTTTATTGGTAGTCCACATTGAAAACGATTATAAAAAATATTTTTAAAACGATATTTGTTCTGATTTCTTTTATATAAACACTGTTTGGTAAACATTAGATAAATATATATTAACTTAGTACAGAAATTCTAAATAAATATTTTAATTTATAATTTGTTTTTCGGGAAACCAAATTAATTACGGTAAATAGTCTCGTTCTAATTTGAAGCAGTGTTAAATTTATATTTCATATCGGTTATTCAACGCTGACAGCAACGGCAAAGCGAGAAGAGAAGACAGTGAAGAAGTGAAGCGAGCCAAATATCGGAAGAGGAAGTCTGGTAAGAGACAAGAACAGGCCAATTTGCAAACGCCAATCCGGAAAATCCGCATCCCCAGTTCCATCTGAGTCAACGACTAAGAACAAACCAGTAAAACCACAACAAATATACCAATAATTTCTAACCGATGTGCCCTCTGTACACAAAGGGATTCTGCGATATAATCTAATTAAGTGAATTCAATTTATTTGAATTGATAATTCCTCTCTCTTCCAGTCATATCTTGTATTAAAATATGTATTATACCTGAAGGATATAAACATCTGAATTGATTTTTGTTGAATACAATTTTGATTAGATAATCTAGTCTTACAGTGCGATTAAAACAGCATTTTTAATAGAATTATGATGCCGAGACACAGTTACCGACTATATTACTAATAATAGGGTAAAAATATCAACGTATTTTCAAGCACCTTTAGTCGAAATCTTAAATTAAAACGTATTTTAGTTCTACAGTTTTTTTTTATATTTATGCGTTGATAGCTATTTCGGCATTCGCCATCGTCAGAACTACTATATTAGACTATATTACTTACTAATTAGGTCGAAATTGCAATGTTTTTGGTTCTGAAGAATTATAGTAATCTGGATATCACATCATCGGATGTAAATACATTATTAGTAAATTAAGAAAATTAATTGTCATTTTTATCAAATCAGTACAAAATAAATAAATAATAGATTAACACCAAAAGGTTTTTCCTTGACTTTATAGTAATAATAATACTTACATTGTTTAATACTTTTTTGCAGATAAGAAATTTAACCGGTTTTACAAAATGTTGATAATATTAGAAGAATTTTTGGTTTACTTGGTTGAACTTCATTTTATTAATTTATGTTTTACAGTAACTGACAAAAGTTATCGATAAACATTTCGTCAAAGTACGCTTCATCGGGTTTTTATTCGCTTAGCTTAGATAATATTTAAAACGTAGGTTCTATACAATCTTACTGTATGAACTACTATAACATCTTTATATTCATTAGTAAATTAATTACGGAATGACTTTATGTGAACACTCGACGATGTCACAGTACCGATAATTACATAAGTACTGATATTTCACATCATTTGTAGAACTAAAGATGTCATTTTTTCTTGTGACCAAAATTAACGCTGAATATACTTAAAATATATTCAGACTTGACATTTTCTTTTTGTGCGTCTGGCACATCTAACGCGAATAACATTATATTATTTGTGGCGAAAGAATATTCCCTAAAACCGCGTCAAAGTAGGTTTCCCCTTGACACAACCGCTGACTGTAATGTTTTGAAGACCTTTACGCCCAATAAAGTTGTCAAAGGACTTTTTCTTTTAAAACAAAAACGGAGGAAAGTTTTCTTGGAAGACATTCTGTTGACCTAAACAAAGCATTAGAATACTAGAGTAGAAGTAATCCGTCGGTCTCGGCCAGAAGAAAACGGGTTAGCGAGTTTCCTGCGATAAAAGATTTAAATGAAAAATGATGACATACGACCTCACTATTTCTCATAATTTCGCAAAAATGAAGATAGATGGCGAGCATACTTCAACGGTGAGGGAACGCAAAATGGCGGGAAATTTATTTTCAGTAACAGAATACTGTAAAATGAAATTCTCATGGGTACCTCGAATTTGACCTCTGTGAAGACAGATCGAAATAATTGACGTGAAGTAAACAGAACTCTATGAAAATATTGAATTTCTTATTTTTTTGATAATATTTTTTACAATCTAAAATATCTAAGCCGTCATTATTAGTTTCACTAGTATGCGATCAATACGTCATCACAATTTTTAATGGCCATGATATAACGACAACTGAACGTGGTTCAACCTCGCACTACGGATTTTATACCGGATTTTTTCAGGAACGGATAAAATGTGAGTAGATATCAATGAAAACATTAATAATAAATACACATGTTATAACATCTTAACCGAGCACCCCAATGTAAATGGACATTTTCATGAAAATCACAAACACGATATATTTTGACACTAATAATAATAAATAATTGGAAACATTACTCTAAGCGTAAGGTGTTAAATGTAAATTCTTGGTGGAAAAACATTATATTCAAAATAAAATAAAGTACTTTTTTTGCACTGATTCCACATTTTTTACTGTTTGGATTTATGTTTTATTATAAAAAATTCTCGCGATGAACAAAGCCTGCCTTGATCTTTGTTAAAAAAAGTGAAATAAGAAAAAAACAAATGTATTTTATATTATTATTTAATGGAAATAATACTGAAAAATATTAATGTGTGTTAATATGTACTCAAACTTAAATAAATACGAAGTCAATTTTTAAGTCATGTAAAGAAAACTAAGCTTATATTATCTAACTTCTTCGAAGAAAGAATATATTCGAAATCCATACCGTCTCATGCCCCGGAATATGTATACTTACTCAAATCTTTGATAGCTATGTGGGAGTATATTTGATCGTGCTCTCAATTTTAAGTTTTAACTAGTTTCTCAACGAAGTGTGTAAAATTCAGACGTGACAAAACTTTGAGAAATATCGCTCTTCTAACAACCCGTTCAACAAACGTACCTGAAAGAAAAGAAAAATACATATTAATTGTGGTTTCCTTACAGTAAAAAAATATTGGAAAATTTATATCACATAATAATGGTAATACCAAAAAAAATATATATTGTAATATAATTTACATAATAATTGTATATGTCACAAATGTTTTATGAATATCTTCTCTATTGCGATAACGGCGGTGTTCGGTAAAAATTCAGTAACCACAACGGCTGAATGTTTATTACTTGAACTCTTTTGTTATTCACCGATTTAAATAAGAGTCATACATTTATTTTTAATGAGAATTTTTAAATGCTTGTTTAAGTACTTAAACAAACATTTGTGAAAGTAAGATCGTCTGAAGATGCGAAACACGTGTCACAGTTTGTAGCACAATACGTGGAATGATCCAAGTTATTTCATTTTTTATATGAGAATTTTTAAATTTATGGCTATTTCTGTCATTCTGACTATGTTTAATAAATTGTAATTTAAGCCACGGTTTATAATATATTACTTGTAACACATAGACAATGTTAAGTTTGATTTGAAAAGTGAAAATAAAAATAAAAATAATAAAACATTTGTATTTCATTGTATTTCCAATCAGTTGACAATGCTCACCATGAGCGAAACCGGTACTGATCCAATAAATTGTATGTGAAAAAAGTACTAAAAATGTTTTATTATTTTTATTATAATGCCATTCCACCAAGTATTGACAGCAAACACCTTAAAAGTGAGTGATATTTTTATCTGAATGCACATCAAAATATATAAATATCACTTATAATAGAGTAGATAGAATATTTGTTATATCGTTGAAGAAAATTATTTCATGTTGAAACTGTTGAATTCATTGATAATTTTGAAGATGTTTTTGTAACACTTTAACTGAAAAGTATTATGAAAAATTATATCTAAACGAGATAAACGCATCCCAGTATTTATCAGTATATTATATTTCTACTTTCTAAAATAAAGGTCAAACGGCAGCTTACCATTCACAGGACGTATACAATACATAAGAAAATATATATACGTATATTATAAAAAAGAAAACAGCTTACCCTATCGAAACGGAATATTCAAATACATAAAATCCTTGCGCGCGTGTGGGTTTGTTTCGCGGAACCGATCCTGACAGCACAAACATTAAAATATTTTTGACATAAAATATAAATAGAGCGCTGTAAATATTAATAAGCACTCGAGGGAAGTTTGAAATTTTTACTATCTCCTAATACGAAAGCTGGATGCCAGCCAAAATTATTAAAACACTTTCTGCCAACTCGAAAGCCTTCCCGAGGCCTGTGCATTTAACGGCCGAAATCCCGTACCTGCATGCAAAAATCGGTAAGATATTAAATTTATAACAACATGAACGTGTCGTGAATTCAGCCACTAGCAGAGCCACCGAAAATGTGTTTTTTTTATTATCTGCAATAGCGCAAAAGTCATTTTTCAAAAGAGAACATAAAAATCATAAACGTCTACAGTATAATAAAGTAAAAGAAAGCAATATTTAATAATAGATTTACACTAAGTATTAGTCAATTCAATCAATCATATATAATATGTATGTAAAATTATAATAAGAATATGTATTATTGTCATCTCAATGTAAATATAAAAAAACATATTTAAAAAAAATCAATACAATAAAACAGAGAACATTGAGTTTCGCCTATTAAAATACCGAATAAAAAAAACATAAAATTTATATGTGTAGTTAAATATTTCATCTCACGTTTTGTTTTTGTTTTATATCAGAAGATATCGTGACTATAATTACGAAATTATTTGGATAAAATTAACCTAATTTTCTAGTTTTTTAATAGAAAACTGAGGTAATAATCGCACAAACATATACTCCAGGATCCATGATGTTGAAAGAAACTACATAGGCAAGAAAAGGATAGAGAGAAAATTATTTGTAGTAAAAGTTTGTAAAGTTTTCTGCTGGAACTAGTTTTGCATCTCTTTTCCGCGAAGTAGATGTGTTTTTTTTTCTTTTAAATAAAAAAAACGGTTTTAGCGAGTCATTTTATTCTTCAAATGGTTTTCGTACTTGCATGTCGAATGTAGAATATACACAGACTTGTCCTTTCAATTTACGACATTGAGTTTGTCTATTTTTGCCGTGCATCTACGACAACACTCATCAAAAAGATGGATAGGCTTATAATAAATATAAAAAATAATTTTGTTTAGAAATTGCTACCGTTATATTCTTGAATGGAATGTAGAATACTATTTTCTGATAGACTATATATTTTCTATAGTTTTCATTTAAAACTGTGCTCAGCTTCCGCGACACACTAACAAGCCGTGGATGATGGTAGGTGGGCCGCAGTATATTGTTAATATCAGTTTACGCATATAATTATTATGTATATATAACAAAAAACTGTTAATTACGCATTTACCTTTATGTTTGTAAAATATATAAATTGGGGTGTACTATGAGTGAAAAAAGTTTCGGAACACTGACATGGACTCAAATATAAAATACACATTTGTACTAATTTCCACTTTTATTTAATAAGATCAGGACCGGTTTCAATCATGACGAGCATTATCAATTGATAAGACAATACAATGTCAGTGTTATTTATACAAAAAAAAAATGTGTAACACTAATGACAATTTAATATATAAAATACATACACACTAATGTACATTTTCATTTTAATTGTAATTTCAAAATTTATTTTTCAAACTTGTGTTTTTTCTACGAAGGAACCTAGCAGCTTGTTTTATAAAAAAATGAATCACTAACAAAATTTTAACTTAAATTAATCTAATTAAATTTTAACATCCGTTCCCACTGTAGAGCATCTCAAGAAAAGGTTTATTATATAAGAACTGGTAGTCATGCATTATCTCAACCTTGCTGTTTTGAGAGTATGATAACATGATGTGACTAGAACTGGACTAGTAGTTACCGCAACGCTCCCACCACGCCTATTTTTTAGAATCATGTGGAAATATTTGCCGTCTACCAAAGAATATATAGTATTACAGGAGACGGTATATTTAAAAGGGCTAGTTCTTACAGTTCATTTAATTTAAAAAAAAAACAAATAATGAAATGAATACAAATCTGAGAAAATTGATAGATTCATATAAGTAAGATGTGTTTTAATGTTTTATTATCTCTCCGGCTCGGAGACTAGAAAAATACTTCTAATCCGATGGGGGTCGTTTAGGGACCCCAGTGGTTTCCTCATTATTGGCCTTATTATTACGAATTTCAAAAAAAAAATATCTCTGCGTCATTCCTCATACATTTTTTATGAAAAATCGTGTTTTTTTCAATAAATAATCATATTTTAAGTTGCGCGTAAAAAAGACGTCATCCCAGCACACATATGAAATTGCAACTGACGAGTTTAGCCCAGCTATCTTACGAACGATCGCTTATTGCGGGCGCTTATCGTGTTATCGCGTTATCGCGTATTTATATAAACTACAAAAGGTCCAAAAAACTATGATATAAGAAAACCTTAATTATAAACATTGTATCACCCATATTAAAATAGATATTTAAGAAAATGTGGGTATTGGGGTCGCATTTCTTGAGCTTAGAAACGGAAAAGTTATTGAAGCTGTTGCATCTGTACTCGCGGTCCAAGTTGTCCCTCCTTAAGAACTCGGCCGATTACCAGTAGTTGACGAGTCGAAATTTAATAAAAGACGTCCCTTTGTCAATTCAATTGAGCGTCACAAACACGGTGTCTAAATATAGACACAATGGCACTCATCTTGCTAATCAACAGCTTCTCCAAGAAAGGTCACGACTTGTCATACAAACGCACTTGAAAATATTTTGATACCATTTTGCCACAAAAGAACTAGATCAAGTGCTTAATCAGAATTCAGAAGGCATCAGGAACGCTTCACATGTTGTATAATGTGTTCGAGTAACAGCCATTAAAAACACACCATGAAAATTGTTCACGGTTTGTATGATTTTCCGAAAAAAAGGATCGTTGGTGATTTATTTTTAATATGCCCATGAATTTACACACAAAAAGATAATGTTAGAACCACTATGAAAATCAAAAAAATAATGATAATTTTATAGGTTATGGTTCTAGATTTACATCATTTTATTTCGACACATAAATTACACAGATTTTGTATTTCACCTAACATCGTCTTTCTTTTCTTTCTATGTAAGGTACGCATAGACAAGAATATTTTTGCTGGCAATTATTTATGCAATAGTTGAGCCTCATTATATGTGCTTTATATAATTTACTATCCTACTTTATTTCCTAATTATTCATTGGCATTTACATGGTAGAACTCCATTGTAATAAGGTGAAAAAATAACAAGTATTTTAGTTCTACAATTTATTTTTTTATATATATATAGTTGATAGCTACTTCGGCGTATGCATTCGTCAGTACTATCTTCAGAAATGTTATTCGTTTTAATCTATCAATTCATTTCATGACCAGTTATATTTTATTTACATATTGGATATTTAAATTATAAATGTATATAAATAACTTTGTACGCTTGTATTTTTCACTGGTTGAAATCCTCTTCTTTTCAATTGAAATCGGTCGTGATCACATTAAAAATTGTCGAGGAACTACTTGTGTTTTATTCTTCTAATTATTAATACTTTCCACTGAATATTGAAAATTTAACCAACTCATTTGATAAATGACTACCGAGTAAAAGATTATATAATATAAACCAACGTGTGTTACTGTTGAGTTACAAAATTAAAGGCATTATTTATTTCAGTATTACAGAAAAGAGAGAATCATAAAAATATCTTTTAGTACCCGTTTTATATTTACTTTAAATTATAGAGAGACAGAATCTTTATTATTATGTCTACTATTGTATAATAGACACATATTTAAAATTTGGTAACGTTAAACATTCATAGTGAACATCGCCACACAGTTGCTTGGCTCTAGTACATCAACAATACGAAAAAAATGCCAAAATACACTGAGCGGCCGTGTGCCAACAATTGTATTGATTAGTACTTCATTCCCCTTGCGAAGGAGTCGCTGTGGAACATGGGGAGGAGGGAATCAGGACCGGTTCGAGTGGAAGTGGAGGGTGCAATAGAAAGAATCCTTTCAAATGAACAATAAAAGAAAAATAAGACCCAAAATCTTGAGACCAAATTGCCTGATGACAGATTATAAAGAAGCTGACTATGGTATGTATTTAAATTACATGAGAAACACGACTCAGTTATGTCACCGGAGTGTGTGGATGTTTTTTTTTCATTCATAATTTTTGCATATGTAAAATGTAAAAAAACTTTAAAAAATGGGCTTTTGTAACCGATTTGAATAAATTTACCAAGACAATAATAAATAGTTCTGATTAGACATAGGCCGAAATAGCTGCCAACTATTTTTTAAAAAATGTAGAATTAAATACTTTGTTATTTTTTTACATTATTGCAATAATAAAACTTTATATAAAATATTCAAAATGATTATTACAGTGTTGTTTTAACTATAGTTGTATTAAAGAGGTTAGGGACTTCAGTGGAATATGCAAAAACGAGACATATCATTAGTTCTTAGAAAAAAATATAAAGAGCTTAGAGCTGCCGAGAGAACGTGAAACCCTACAAAAAGCTGTCCACTTAGGGCTTTCGCTAAGGGTTGCATCACAGAATGGTCTAGCTTGTCTTATTATATAATTATATATGATATTATCTATTTTTTATATTTTTTCCTCATTTCACATTATTCCAGCCTTCCAATCATTATTAAATACGGAATACTGTATATTTGATGTTTTCATTATCATTGAATGGTAACTAAATACCAAGCATTAAACTAAAAAGTATATGTTTTTCAGTGCATTTGTAAATATGTCATAGACAGTCGCTCCGGTACTGGAGTATGGGTAAGCCCCAGTCGAAAGGGGAGGAGGTCGAGGGTTACCAACTGCACTCGACGACGGGTCGGCAAGTACACGAAGACGCGAAGGAAAGAGTGGAGGGAGGATGTTTGTCTCGCAGGCAAGTTCCAAAAAGCTCACAGCAATTTCACAAGTGACCGAATGGATTTCTTTCATTTCCTAGCTAAGGTTGAATACAGAAATGCAGTACTTAAATGCAGGGGATGAACATTAATACCGCACATTTACAAGAAAATGATATCTGTATGCTAAATATTCTTGTAACATTTCTTTAAGCTAGTTCTGCTTCAATGCAATACAACGTAACGTCATGAACACTTTTTTAACAAAATTACATTGATAAACCAGAAATATATTATCTTTTTTGGCTGTTTCGATTATCTTCAATATAATGTGTTTTAAAAAAATGAAACAATAGATTAGATAGCATTTGACTTTGAATTGATCACTGACTAATGTTAAGTTGTGGGCGTAACATCGAAATATGAGTATCGATTATTCGTTTCGTATTGTGAATCTTGGGCGTAACCATGGTTTGACTCATTTTTGTCTTTTTTGTAATACTGGGGTCGATATTTGCATTTATGCCAGTGTGGAGAATATGGACTCATCGTAATTTTTTTAATAACAGAATTACTACGCGGACTGCTAATTTTTCGGATGGTCAACCACTCTTTTCCTAAAGAGAGTAGGACTAAAAGGGTAGGGCTGGAAGATGAATAATGATTAGTTTAGCACTCTCGCTACGCTCTGGTCTTAGTATCGGATGGGTAGAATGAAATTTTCGACATCACCGCAACCGAAGTCAACAAAATAATCACTCGACCACGGAACCGGCTTTACAATTCCCCTTATTGAATACGAAATACCAAAAATAGCTGTTTTTATTAAGAATTGATTGATTAGTATTTAAGATATCCATCTTTCGTTTTGTACGCTCTCACAAGAGCTCTATCAGAGACATGCCTACAAAACATATACTACTTTTATAAACACGAAATTATTTATAGAGGATTTTTTCTGTTTGTGGCGGCTATTAACATTTTTAACATGCTTTGTAGGATATACGACATCATCTAAGTATGAATATAATTCAGTTTATACAGCCCTAGTTATTTTATCAGAATGCAAGCAGTGCCGTGTGCGATACAACAAGCCAATTCAATTGCAACTAAAACTGCAGTCGTTGATAAAGAAAGACACGACAGGAAACAACGAATTTTCAAAAATCATACTCGAGGCCAACACAATTCCACGCAACATAGCATGAACAATCTAATAAAGAAAGCTACAAACGTAGGATGTTTATATTTATGTTTATAACGGGGAAAAAACTCATTAACTCGTATCAAGGACAGCGGATTCAGTAAAAATGAAGCCAGTGAAATAAAAAAACGTTATTCTACTCGCTGTGTCACGTATTTCGCCTCTTTCAGAAACATCTTCAAACTAGAACTATGAAATCTAAAAAAAAACATGGTAGGGTAAGTTGGACAGTTTTATATTCAAAACACATTACGAGAATAACTTGTCAATCTATCTCGAAAGACTTAATTAAAGATTCAGGCGGGAAGAAGAAATAATAATTATCAGTATTAACCGAACAAGATATTGGCATTTTTCTCTAATTATAATAAAAATATTTTAGAAAAATGGAAAATGTCTTTGATTGCATTGGCAAATAATGATTATAAAAAAAATTGTTTAGTTATAAAAGAGTTACTTTTTCCTTATAAGTTAATACATATTTAATTAGTTTAATTAAGTACTGTTGATATTGAGAAATAATGATACTCACATTTAATATGTTCATTGTCAACTCTTGGTGGGAAGACATTATATTAGAAAATTAAAAGATTTGGGAAAAACACCATTTCCACTTTGTCTTTGTAAAAATTCCCATTTCCTGATTGATGATGATTATTATTAACTCATTATAAGTGCCTTGCATAATTCACTTTTAATTTGATTTTATTTTTATTCCAAATAAGACTTATTTATTTTTGAGATGTGTTTTAATTGTTGATAATTTAGTGTCATTCGTTTATATTTTGTACAATTTGTTTTCGCATTTCATTTATCAATTGTTTTTCATACATTATTTTGTATAAATAACCTTGTGTCTTGTGTCGCTTTATATTTCACCGTTCAATGCTCGCAATCATCGAAACCAATACAAAAAGTGTTTTTTTTAATACGATACAACGATATTATTTATTATTTTACGAGCCAACTTACTAATTCTAGATTTTTAAAAATGATATATTATATAAGTACATACGTGAAAATATCATAAAACATATTGTCAAACCACTTCCACCATACCGCAAGTAATTACAATTGAAGAAAATACTTGGAAAGAAGATATTCTTAACAGTTTCATCCTATCAGATAAAATATTTACAAATGGAAACTAGCGTGAAAAATGCGTTAACATGTTTATTTTCAGTAGGTGAGTAAATAAGCAGGAAAGAGAAAAGCGCGGCGAGCCACTAACTGTGTGTGTAAATTATCAGAGAAAAGTAAAAGTACTAAACAACAAAGTTTCGGCACAAGATAAATGACAACATGAACTGAGAGCACAGAAGCGATGGCCAACTAGCAACTAGCGAAACCTTTATTATAACGGGATAGTTAAAAACAACAAAAAAAGGCGTATCTCGAAATGATATCTATTACCTTAACCTATTCGGTGATTGTTTTAGGGTATTCACAGTCAATTCTTGCTGAAAAGTCATTATCAAAGGCATTATGGATTGATGAAAATTCACTAGACATATGGCTTTTGATATCAAATTTAGGACCACTAATGACTGATTTCATTAGTCTCACTCGATACTATTATTAATAAGATTGGAAAGATTTTCTTTTACGAGTTAGTGATGCTTGCGATAAAAAGATATCGGTCCTCATATGTGGAATTCAAAAGTGTTTTATATTTATAGTTTATAAATATAATAAAAGAATAACAAAATGTAAAATACATAATACAATTTAACAACAACGTTGTAGTTGAAAATTCAATAGAATTACAATACGTTTTTATAATATTAAAAACGACCGCGGAGACAATTACCCATGACCTCTAAATTAAACTTAGATTCGATCAATTAAAAAAAATACAGATTTTTTTTCTTAGACGCAAGAAAGGTATATGCCGTCGTAATTTCAGCAAACGCTGCTACTGATGTGGTGATTTTTAATACTATGTCTACTCTTACATCATCGTGACAAAGACATACATAGGTCAGGAACTAGGATGATGAAAAAGGAATATAGTTAAAATAACTCCAATATAATCCAAGATAATAAAGGATCCAACTCCACGGTCTTTGTATTCAGATTGTTTTGTTTTATGTTAGTGAATCAAAGACAATTAACCTAATGTGATCATACGTTGTGATAGTATTTAAGATCGATTGACATCAACTTACATTTACAAGAGAGTTAAAATAAATCTAAAGATTTTACATACTATTGTAATTGAATCTAAGAAAAAAAAAATCTCCGATACAAGAAAATAACTTCCCAAAACGTTCAACTTGTAGATGGGATCCGCGTCTTTATATACGAGATCCAGAACGATGGGATATAAAACCAGACGGTCCACACTCGTTTATTGCGCACCACTGAAGTAGAAAAGCATTTCTAGAAGAGAGTTAGTACTAACAAGAAATACAAACAAAACGGACGTATGCTCAACTAACACCTGTCAAAAATACAAACCATTGTTTTTAAGCGGCGCCGCAGGAGACGTCGTTCATCAATTCGCTGCCAGGTAAACACACCATTAATTAAAAACGTTTTCATACTGAAAATAGTACATACTTCAAATAAAATATACTCGGTGTAAAGAAAATTACTCGACAATTATTACATAAACTTAAAGAACTATCTTTGAAATAGGATGTCTTGAATTGGTACGAATCAAGTGAATATTCAAATATGTACGTGAGAGGTTAAAACTATACGATGAAATATGAAATTGAAATATTAACATAGTGTAGTATATAACCCCCGCGAAGATTTTTCTAGTGATATTGTAGAAAAAAACTTAAAGTATGGATGTTTGACAATCATTTGTGGCATGTATTATGTACATGGTTTTAAGCAATCAATTGACAACAATTTTGTAGTGTAAAAATATTCAAAATATTATAGACGAGTTTCATATCTGGCAATAGGCTATAATTTAAAAAAAATATATATACATATCTCGTCATCAAAAACACTAATGTGTGCTTGCTTATAAGTACACGGACGTATACTAAAAATAATATTACAATAATAGCTGAATATCAACAATACGACCATTATCTTGGGTTTATGATTATAATCTGTCCGTGTAACTTATCTGTAAATTTACATTCTTGGAATTAAACTCATTAAAGTTCTATAACTATACTATAATCGATTAATTATGTTTTGTATTGTGTAAAAGATAAATTTAAAAAAACTATGAATAAAACTTGCAATTGATAACTAAAACAAAAGGCGCTTATCGTGATTTATTCAGTACATTCAATAAATATGTTCCGAGATATATGCGTTCGTTTTTATTTGTTTTCCGTGACTTGAAGTACACATACGGCTACGACAAATAAATAATCCCGGTGTATTAAAATGCACATAAATTTAAATTGCCTATTCTCTTTGGAATAAACTTAAAGAGAGCAGAGTCTAGAGGTATGTAAAAAGTTTTGTTCAACTTAACAATATTTCTTCAATGTACAAGGAACGAGCATTTTTTGAGATACATTTTTAAAAATCTATTCGCAAGCTATTTTAAATTCGAATTATCAACATGCAAAGTTGTAATTAAATCCGCAGATTTATGGGTGTATTAATTAAAGCTAGTTTTGCTTACTATCCCCATTGTCATTGATAAGATTAAAATAACTAAAATTTAGTATTAGGAAAGAGTTTTAATGTATTGTTCTTTTGAGATTCTTACATAAAAAAAAACTTCTATCAAGCATTTCAGAAACCAAAGGGGAGCTGATGGAATAAAACTGATCGTGGAAGAATCTACATTCAACATATTTTCAAGGAGATAAATGAAATCAAAACAATTATACATACAACGTCTAAATAATATGTCTGCATTAATTAATAGATTATTTATATATAATAAGAATTATAGATAAATACGAAGAATAATTACAGATACAAACATAATTACCGTAATTATGACACATAAAGATATTTAAATGAAAGAATTCAAGGGCAACAACTCCCATGTGGCAATTAAAAAAAATTACAATGCATATTTTTAGAATTATGTACCCTTGATTTACTCACAGCCTATTTTTAATAACGAGAATAAAGTTAGAAATAGATCTACTAACCACTTGTGGGTTTTCAACAGTTTGACGTTGACAGTAAGGCATTTCGTCGACAGTAATGGTAAATATGATATTAAAAATGAATTAGTAAGTTAATTACTATTCGCAATATACAATTATTAGCTCCTTACTGTTTCATTTGCAAGTAAGTATTCACACATAATATGTAAGAACATGTTTTCCTTGCCGTTGCTTCCAGAAGAAGCAAATGAAAATTGGTTCCGGCAGGTTTATCATTACAAAAATACTGTTTGGTTTTATGGAGGTATATAAAAGGTCCCAGTTTAGAAATCATAGGTCGTAAAGTCTTTAATTCTGAATAATAATTAGGAAACAAATGTGTGAGGACAATAATTCACATTTATTATAATATAATATTAAATATCAAAATATATTATGTTTACGTTTGTGTTGAATATATTATATTTTTTTTCGATGAATTCATCAATTTCTTTGTAGATATTTATTTAAAAAAAAGTCTTTTAAATTTTATTTTATCCATCTCCTCTCCCAATGTAGAGCACATTATGGCATCTTAATATAGGTGTTTAAACATAAGTTTTTCTACGAGAACCGCTTGTTACTCAGTTGCTCAAACAATATTTTTATTATAATGGCATTCCACCAAGTATTGACAGTGAACACCTTAAAAGTGATCTATTTTTTAAGAAGAGAGTAAGGATTTTTTAGAAAGGATAAGGCTAGGACAAGATAATTGGTTGGCTAATCACTCTCGCTACACCCCGTTACTTAAGGATTGGAGTATAATGGAATTGGAGGTGGGGGGATCTTTTGACATCACAAATATTTATGTTTTCGAACAGAAATCGATAAATCGATTTTAAAAATGCTGTTCGTAATGGGATTCGAAGCCGTGAGGTTCGGTATAGAAACCAGCAACGTTAACTACTGTTTCATAGACCTTAGGGTATTTTATAAACGCTCATATCTTTTTTTAGACCTAGGAATGTTATAAGTTACAAAGACGTTGATGTAAAGAAAACAACAACCTATAGAAAATTACGGTCAACCAAAATGTACGTTTAAAGAATTCGAGCATGATTTTTTTAAATTTCACCTGAGTGAGAATGTCGATTGCTTTACAAAAAATAGATATGATAAAAAAAAAACGGTAAAACACTAAATAAAAATTTAATGAAAATATTTCACAGTAGAAAGCGGCAGTGTTGCCTGATTATACGCCTGAAAGAAGTGAAATAAAGGGCTGTGGAAAGTTGTAGATTTTTCGCGCGTCACCGGACGTGGATAGTTTAATCGCGATATTTATTTCCAGGCTTTCAGGTTGGGAGTGCAGATCGGAGCGCAGCGAGCCGGGGCATCGGATGACACGAGCGATCACCCCCAAACAAAATGACGCCACGACGTCCGGCTGAGCGACACCCCTTCGGAAAGCGGCTTTGGTCAGAGCTTTCAAGTTTTTGAATCGAAATTTTACAGGTGAAGTAATTGTGTTAATTAAATTTATGGATAAGCCTACGTTAATTCTGATTATTAAAGTGATTTGAAATAAACATCTGGATTGTTTTTGTCATATTTACAACATGTATATTTAAAAAAAGATATACTGCTTTGGAGTGCAAACAATATATTACATTATTAAACCATCAAATACAAACTGATACACAATAACTTATGAACCTATAAAATTAATATTTGATTAAATAACATATTATATATAGGTAAATACATAATATGAATCACGAAAGTAAAAGTTAAATGATTAAAGAAAATTATGAATTCTTTAGAACATATTATTACATTAATATATTGCATATTACGTATAATTTAGTAAAAAAATATATAACCTGCAGAATATGTCTGCATGCAGACATCTGATTGTGAAGGACTGCCACACTGGACGCATGGAGTATGGCAAGGATATCAGACAGGAAATTTATTACACGAATACAAATAAGCCAAGACATTACGATAAAAATACATTAATAATCGTAGGTATTTTCGGTTAAAAAGAACCACAGTCGAGTAGTTCGAATATTTTCATAGCTAGTATTTGATATAAAACTTATTCGTCTTGGGATTAATAATTAATTGTGAAATAATGTTTATGTATGAGAATCAATTTATTTTTACTAAAAATTTCACACGCGTTAGAAAATATATAATAAAGCATTGTCATGATGATTCTTTTGAATTCATTAATACAAAGTGTTTGTAAAACTATGATAAATAAATTCGACGACGTAATAGAAAATGATGAATATATACAATAAATACATAGGTACGATCTGTATAACTTTATTATCATATTATGTGTCTAATGACAAGATGATATACAACAATGATAACATGACATACAAAAATAGTTTATAGAACATGTTTTTAACTAGTAGTTACGTGTAAAGTATCGATAAATAACGGGATTTATAAATTTTTGTTTTATACAACAGAATATATCGGCCAAACAACTGGATGTTTTAATATTGGCTTAAAAGATATCTCAAATTAGATATGTATATTTAATGAACTATTTATTATTTACACGTTATTATTATTTCAAAATAATAATAACTTGTTCAATAATAAATATTTTAAAATTATAAACCGAAAATTCTTGGAAATCTATACGCAACCTTTTAATTGCGATTATTTATTAAATAAAGTTTGTGTGTGATTGATAATTCCCCTTCTCTTAAATTTATTGAAACTAGGATTCAAAAAAATATATACAATGTGACAATGCAAGTTATTAATTTACCAACTAAATATGCTATATAAAAAATACGATAAAGTATGTCAGTTAGTTAGGTCACATGGAATCAAAGTTATCAATTTCGGTATTATATTTGACATGGAATTTTCAAGTCACCGCCGCCACATTTTTTTAATCGACGCTATCACGCCACATTCTACGGAATTAAACAGAAATTAATGTTCAAATATTAAACGTATCATTCACTTCTTTCTTTTCAGTTTTCTACGCAAACAATAATGAAAATTTACTAATCGATTTTTCAATCTAACACTTATTTACGAAATATTATAAATTTAACAAAGCTTGCTATATATCGACGCAACCTTAAAAAATATACGTTTTATATTTGTAATCATCAGATTATTTTTTGCACCGGGTTAGTGAATAAAAATTATCATAATCCGTTCACATGTCAACCGTCAAAGTTTTGATGATATGTGTTGATAAAAAAGGAACCTAAATTCAAATGACTTAAAATGTGTGGGGAATTAGGTTTTAGGGAGTTGATTATTAATTTTGTTACTAGCAAATATTGTAGCCTTTTCATATTGGACGTAAAATATAAAACGGTTAAAGTTTGGAGCTTGGCAACTTTTTCAATTTGCACGCAACTGATATAGCATGCACGAATATTCCGTTGATAACACATAAAATAAAAATTCGCTGCGAAATAATAAACATACGAAATGTAAGGGTTATCGATCGAGACATTATATTATTAGCATTAACAATAGCATGAAAGGTATTATGTTCAGACAATTCACTTGTAGGTATACTCTTAGTAGACTGTTTATATTTATTACCACAGAGAAACCAAGAATCCATCGGAAATATTAATAAACGGTTCAAACTTGAGCAGCTAAAACTCAATAACGCGCATATGTTAGTAATAAGTCATGTGACGTGTTATATGATATTTTATATTATACATAATATACATAAATATTTTACATATTGCGAAATAATATTTACGATTAGAAATAGGTTGTGATTGAAAATTTTCGAGAAAATAGTTGATGATGTTTTTCTTTAATATAAAATAAAATAACTTAGATTATTCCACGTATTGTGTTACAAACTGTGACACGTGTTTCGCCTCTTTCAGAGGTATCCTCAGACAACTATTTTTGCAAATGCTTGCTTAAGTACGAATGTTTTTCTTTTGTGAGATATTTTCTTCGGAAACAAATTAATGAAAATAGCCAGGTTAGAGAAAACTTAAAGATGTAGAGTACGTTATCTTACATGGTAGCGATATTTTAAAATTGATACACGTCTAGTTTTTGACATTTATACCTAATGTATATCACCTATAAAACCACTCAAACATGAAAATTATCTCGCTAGTGTAGATAAAAATAGTTCTACATTTTTTTACAGTACCATTTATAGTCTATAACAGGGGTTCCCAAACTTTTTTCTGTTTCGGGCGCTCTTAAAATATCATATTTTTTTGCGGCGCACTAATTCAAAACATTGATCATCTCATATGAGGCAAACCTTATGTTACTAATAGTTTTCCACAGGAATTAACTGATTTGCCCAAAATGTCGTGGCGTGACTCATTTTCTTTTAGGTCTTCAGAATATTTCAAAATCTCAAATCCCAGGAATTTACCAATTTGTCTATTCTATATTATTTTCAAACACAAATATATTCAGGATCTCGAACAAGTCCTGAGCCTTTGTACTTACTTTTTATAAAGTAATAATATTAATAATATTTTGTAAAGGAAAATTTTCACGGCGCCCCAATAGAACAGCCGCGGATGGGTAACTCTGGTCTTTATAGACTAGTTCTTATGAATCATGAAAATTATTTTCGATATTAAATGTTCCAAAAAGCACAATTCTCTAGTCTCGATCATAGAAAAACAGTCGAAAATCTCAACCACGACGGCGATTATTTGTTTATACATGATACAGTGTATTGATAATATGTACAAGTACAACTTTCCTTATCTTTAAAACCTGAATCTTCAAAAGGCTGTAGCCCAAACAATAAGTATTATAGTTGCCTGCGATTTACTACAACACATAATTAGCGTGGCCGTTGCGTCGATTGAGTTGCTTAAACGTTCTAATCGTCCAATATGAAAGCACCAATATTGTGCCACATCGACCCAACGCCACGCAACTACTTTCAAACAAACAACACACGTGTTCTCGCAATATTTTGTACACAGAGTATGTCGCGGACCCAATTCAACTACATATTCAGTTAATGTGGAAGACAATTCAAATATGTAAAAATCGTAAAATAAACATTCAATATATTGCATTAATTAAGAACTATCATCTTCGACGGCCATGAACTTGTCCTATAGTGGCAAAATAACTATGACAATAAAATATGAACAAGAAAGGAATGATTTAAAATGAAATATTCAATTCATTATTTCATATTCGCCTTAGCTTTACTTTAAAAACAACCAAGCCACATAACTGAGTTTGACTGATTGGTTCGAATAGCTTCATATTCGTAAAAATGATTATTAGCGGATATATTACAGATACATTTTTAATAATTTTTGACGTTAATTTATTTAGAAAATACGATAAAAAGTATCTTTGCATAACATTTTCTATACTTATTTTATTCAGCTTATAAATTAGTCTCATTTTTTTTTATTCAAACCAATTCATTAAAGCTTCTGGATTTGCTGTAAAAGCTAATTATCTGAACGAAACCGGTCCTAATAATCATTAATTTATTTTAAATATGCACGGTGCAAGTAAACTAGTGATATTAAATCTACGGTAAACTGTATATAAATTCAGGGATTAAAGATCTGTAATATTTCATTTCAAAGGGGTATATAATCAATGAGGCTTTCATGACAGCTTAGGAATTCCAACGAGCCAATTTTCTACTACATTTGATGGCCGTTGAGCGAAGGAAGCGGGCATCGGGACGCCGGATTAATCTAAAAATTACAACTCCTCGTAACTAGGTTCCCCGGCCCGATATTCCGCGGAGGCGAAACTTCCAGGAATTCCCGCCGAAGTCTTAAAAAACTTTCCAGGAGGATAATTAAACCTGCTCGACGATAAATCTAATTACTACCGAGGGAGGGAATCCGAATAAAGCAGCGCCGCCATCGACCGAACGAGTCGAAACTTTTGCAACGTCTGCTGTTTTCGCAATAATGATGCTTCACTTCACCTACTTGGTATCCTAAAATTTTACTTGCATTAATACGTATTAAATATTTATCAGTTGTGCTCTACATTTATTTTCCTTTATTAGAACACAAGGTCAACGAAAAAAAAGTCAAAAATTTTGGCTATATAAGCTACGGAGAAGAATTCTAAGAGTAGTATGGAAAAAATCTACACCACTTTTACAGACTACTTACTTTTTCAGTCTTTACAAAAATAAATCAATATTATGAATCGTGTGCTTCTTGTTATGTTGTAAGTAAATAAAAATATATTTTCGAGAAATATGTTTATGGAAATATTACTCGTATTCTAGAATCTAGATCATCTCAAAACTATGTTTATGTAATTTCCCCAGTGACCCCTTACACTGTAAAGGTACAAATCATTTAGATTTAAGGCAAAATATTTGTAGTCATGTATTTTTTTAGCCTGACTTTTAGCTACACATATAATACTTATCGTGCGCGCGCCCTTTACCAAAGAGTAGTCAACTAAAAACCTATTTTACTGCTGTTAGTTTTAACACAAATAATTTTAACAGTTTAGCCGGGTCCTATAGCGAAGCGTTTAGCGTTGTTGGCTTCCGTGTTAGATTTCACGGCTTCAAATCTCAGTACGAACAGCATTTTTTCGATCGATTTATCGATTTCTGTTCGACAGCGTGGGTGTTTGTGATATCTAAAAATTTCCTCTCTCTCCACTCTTCCGATCCTTCAATAACTAGGCGTAGCGAGAGCGATTGGTTAACCACTTGTCCTGTCCTAGCCTTATCCTTATATCCCTACAACTCTCTTTAAAAAAGACAGGTTGAGCGACTGAGTAATAAACAGTTCAAGTACAAGGACGTGGCTCTAATGTTATAACTTTTATTTTAGAACCAGATTCCTTATCTAACAGATGTAGATATTGTATATAAATTGGAAATAATGATTTCGCGTATGTTGATATTGTTTTGCCTGCGTTACATTTTAGTATAATTAACGATCGTTTAAGCCAGACCTAGGAAATAGCTAGGGACATACAATAAATTATTTTTGATAATCTAATTCCACTTTTGTGATAGTAAAAATAGTATTTTACTTGCGGCCCGACGTTCATTTTAAATTCCTAATGAGGCTCTTCGGCCAACAAGTATGCCCGGACCTGATTTAGTTCATGTTTCCTTCCAAATAACAGGGATATTTTTCATAAGCCACTATTGAGTTTAAACGTCGTTTTCTTCGAAGTGGTATTTTAATATTTTCGTTGTAAATCATAAAACTTAACCAGACCGCATTTCCCTGAGGTTTAGAAGGGCGTCTGCGCATAAAATTAAAATCCCCTTTTATACGTAATTAAGTACAATACATTAATTAATAGCTCCATTTATATAAAATCATGACGCTTCGCAAATTACGAAGAACAATCAGTGTACCAATCTCGTAATAAAGAATGAAATTTTATACGTTCGAAATATATTAACTTTTAAACATAAACGAAAAATGGTGACAAGATATTTCCGGAATAAACATACAAATTAAAGATGTTTAAAAAGTGGCACTCTTACTATTCATCTGAACTGCTTGTTACTCAGTAGCTCAACCTTTTCCTTCTCTCTAAGGGTAGAGAGAAGGAAAAGCATAGGACTACGACAGGACTAGTGATTAGCTAATCGCTCTTACTACGCCCCATTTTTAGGATATGATAAGTGGTGAGGGGAATTGAAGACATAGCATATATTTTTGCCTTCGAACAGAAATCCATGAATCGATTGAAAAATCAATCTATAAAAACTATCAGTAATGGGATTCGACGCCGTAATCTCCGTGCTCTGAGCCAATCACGTTGACACTAAACCACGCAACCGGCTAAAATAGTTAAAATAAAATTTAATTAAACGGTAAATGAATCACTTTTTTTATTACAATGTTCACACCCAATGTGATGTCCATATGGACTGCTGATGGAGTTTATCTCAACAGCACTTTGAGAACTTGGAAAAATCTAAGTTTTTCTACTAGAAAAATTTAGTTCTCAACCTCTCTTTTAATAGAAGAGGGACGACGGTAGGGCTAAGACGGGAGTAGTTAGTTCATCGCTCTCGGTTCGCTCTATTTTTAAGATCGAAAGAGTAAAAGGGAATTTAAGAAATTACTGAAATACATAAATAAATACATTGAAAAACTATTTATGTAACTTCCATTACTGGGTTTCGAGCCCGTGCGCTACGCAGCCGAAGCCAACAACGTTGAACACTCGCTCATGGACCAAACACAAAAAAAAAACTTAAATTCTTTTCTCTATTATAATATGAATATAAAATATTATTTAGAATTATGCGTGTCAGTGCACATTTAACAATAAAAATTGACTGTTTTTTTTATCAAAATTGTGTACATTAAACAAAGTTTCTAATGTTTACCCTCTCCCTTAGTTTTCTTTAAAATAAAAAATAAGGAACGAGAAAAATTATCTTATTGACTTTTGGTTATATCGGGACTGTAGTCGAATAGTTTTTAGCTTCAGTTGTGGAGCTCAAGGGTTCAAACCCCAGTTCGTACTTTCCTATATTAATGTTTTAATAAATGTATGGATTGCTGATCAATGGCATTGATATCTGTTCCTTGTCACCCATTTTTTCCCCTAAAAGTGGTAGCAAACCACTAGTCCTATTTTAGTTCTTATCCTCCTACCTCTACTATCTTCGAAGATCGATGCTGAGCAACCGAGAACAAGCAGTTCTCGTAAAAACACTTTTGTTGAAATAAACTCTATTATATAATAAGAGTCTATATGCTTCGCATTGAGAGCGAATATTAAAAAAATACAATAAATTTTGAAGAGATTTTTTTCATCTTAAATCTTCAACTAAGTCGAAGTAAATTAGATGGTGGTGAAGTTTGTAAGCATCACGAAATTATTATATATAATTTAATTTAAGATTCTCTTTTGCTGAGAATGTTGCGTATTTACAAAATACATTTTTTTTTAAATTAATTTTACAATTTTATATAATTATCAGAAACTGCTTCGCTCATTGCGCTAATTTTCAAGCAATGAAAATTAAATGAAATCAGTTTTATTTACTAACTGAAATTGATCGTAACATAAAACTGTGAAATTCGTAAAAAATTAGTTCGATTGAAAAAAATGCTAAATTTAATTTATTCTGCGGAAAACATACAAATTAAGAAACATATAGTGATTTTCCGTCGAGAATAGTTACCACCATTAAAATGACCTATTTAAGGAAAATCAGAGATAATTTTGTGTACATATTGGATTGTAAGTCATCCAAGGAATTCCCTAAGTATTGCGAATAGGGATTCTGAAGTCTCGATGTTTTCAAAGTTCCAGGACTTAAGGCGTAAAGTCAAAGTCCCGGGACATTCCGAGACCCGAGACTTTTATTTCCCTTCAATAAATTTATAATTTTATTAAAAATAAATATTTGTTTGTATGTATTTATGTATTAAATATACTCGGCGTTTTTTGAAAGTACGGACTAGTAAAAATCGCGTTTTTTAATACAATGTTTAATAATTATTATTTTTCTTATGTAATGGATGTGTGCAATGCTTACGGCTAATTTTTACTAAGAAGAGATGATAACGGTACATGTAATGACAAATATCAATGACGCCACCGTCAGGAGTAAATTTATGACCGTAACTTCACAATACAGCTTTTCGACTTTTTTTGTCCTATTGAGACATTGGTATCTTTGTGAAATAGTGAAAAAACAACATCAGGTATGAACATTTAATTTTAATATTTCGTAATTTGTTTTGCTACAGTTACATTACAATATATAAACACATGGTATTTGAAACTTCTACGAAATTATAAATCCCAAACATCTGTTTTTCTATCTTGTTAAACCCCGGGTAAGTGTCACGTCCCCACCATGTCGTGTCCGTTTTTCTTGAGGCTCCCTCTTATACCTGCTTTCATTCAATACACATCAGTCCTTTTGAGGGTTTCTCAATCACAAAAATTGTTTTTTTTTTTTAAATTAAAATGTACATGTTATTAGCACATTATAAATCAGTTACAATCACCGGGACATTTTCCAAAAAAGTCCCGGGACTTAAGACAACAAAGAACCCGTCAAGTCCCGGGACGTCTGGACACAGAATCCCTAATTGCGAAAGCACATAACTATCGGCCGTAGAACTGGCTTAAAATTTCGCCTTTTAAGGTTTCTGGTAAGGATTCTAAAGACAGGAAACTATTTGAACCTGTCGTAAATGAGGAGCAAGTAAAAGTTTAACTGTCATCTTTTATGCGCAGTAAATTGGAGAGTTTCGTCGAGATTAGAAATTAGAAGCTGTCTCCTCAGTCTGGGGGTATTATTTACTCGTTTCGGTGACTGTTAAAGTGTGCACTGAAACTCGTTTGTTAATTTTGTAATTAAATGGGGCTTCACATTGTTTACTTGTGTAGGGAATATAAAAAACGATACGTAACTGATGCATTAATTATATGAGAAAGAAAGATATATATCAAGACTAAAATACAATACTAGTCAGCCCTTATACATAGAAAACTTTGAATACATTTTATTTTTTTTTAAATATGAATTTTTACTCTAATTTTTAATATAGTAACATTTATTAAACAAAATTGATGTCGGATTAAAAATAATAGAAATTATTCAAAATACATTATAACCATTTTAGTTTATCGTATTAACTCTTTTTCTCTGTTTCACTTTTATTTCAGCAAACATATTTCTTAATATTTTCAAAATTATAATATTATTTAATAATATTCGAACTCTCAGATATCTTTTTAATAAACTATATTCGAGTTATTTATTAAATGAATATTTGAAATCCCTACTAATCTTTCTTCGGTCCTTATTTCAATACTCCAACTTAGCCTCATTAGAATGTATATTTAGGAAGCTAATGATGTTATAATGGAATTCAAAAAAGAAGTCTTACATCTTAATAAACTAAAAGACAACTTACAAATATAAACCTTTCGGCACTGTTTTTTATTACTCAACACTCAAAGCCTTTCAGAGATAACAACTTAGTAAGAAAGTCGCGTTCACATTGATAAATATACTGCTTGCTTAAACTTTATAAATTCAATGGAGATTTCCAATATAAAATTGTTTTTTAAAAGATTAATTTCATTTTCATTATTCATTATGCAAAAATATTAAATCAGTTCTAGGCAGGCTTCTTCTTTTTGGGATCCAAAAATCTTTAAAAGTATCTTTAAAAGTATTCTTCAATCTTCAGTGAAGGTGTCTTTATTTGAATTAACATATAGTATAATAAAATAGGTGTGACAGGCGTGTCTCCTCTTAGATGAGCATATATAATATTGGCAACGTATATGCATGAATAATGAGTGTATTGGTAATATTTTTTTTTACATAATTATAGATTTTAATACGATGAAAGAGAGGACATAAATATTTACTAAAAATCAAGTACATAAAAGTTTAAATATTATACAAAGGATAATTGAATATATTTGTAGCCACACTTTTTCGTCTCCTCATTCAGTTAAACTATCGTAACGCGGTAACTTTCAATTAAATTTTGAGGAAAGTTGCGTAGAACGAACAACCTCTGGCCAGTTCAGACGCGGCATTATACAGTGATGTGAACGAAATGTATTATAGTTACTGATAAATATTTACGGCAGCTTAACGTAAGCTCTGTAGGCAAAATCGATAATTAATAAACACTATCATCGAGCGAAGAACATCTGTCTGGATTCAGGCAATTTAGAAATGAACGGAGCTTAAATGTATAAAATTATTTATAAATTGAAAGCGTCGGCATGTAAATGTAGCGTGAATTTGATGGATAGCGTATTAATTCTCTCGGGGAGTAAATGAATTGTAATTTTTTAACGAATCAGATCAAGTGTGTTATCTAATAAACATAATCAATATCTGCGCTAGTATACGCGCTCACTCAACAGTTCAATACAAAAAAGCGGGTATATGATATTCAATAAGAGTAGTTATGTATTATGACGTTTACGTTAATCTTGCTCACTTTTAGGGTGTTCACTGTCAATAATTGGTGGAAAGGCATTATATTCAAAAAATAAAATACTCATTTGTACTAATTGCACTTATATTTTAAATGTTTATAACCAGTTTGGCTCATGACGAGCATTATCAACTGATAAGAGAATATAATATTAGTGATATTCATACAAAATAAAATTTGCCAATTGTATGGCTTTTAATAAAAAAAAACCGACTCTTACTCCAACTCCGAATTGATTGTTTCAAATATTTTTGTTTAACTAACATATATGTATACTATAGGATCACTCTAGTGACTAGAATAGATTCTAGTAGATTTCAACAATCAATATGATGAAGATGACTAATAAGTTTTCAATATTTTCCTCCGGTTTTTCTGATTCCGACTCCACCTCCGAAACACTCAACTCTGACTCCGACTACACAGCACTGAATTGTATGTATGAATGTACACTATAATAATTTTATTTTGCTTTGTATAATTAGCACTGTAATATTCTCTTATGAGTTGATAATGCCCGTCATGATCGAAACTGATGCTGATAATTTAAAATATAAATGGAATTAGTACAAACGAGTTATTTTATCTTGTTAATCTTAAGTTAATCTTGCTCATTATTAGTCATATATCATTTTATCAAAATCAGGCACAGCGTAAAAGTAAAAAAGACGATGTAAATGAAGGCCATTGGGTTATGTGGGGAAGGAAAACAATTGTTTGTTTTTGAAAGTTTTCACAAAGAGAAACTCTGGTTGAAGTCGCTCGCCGGCATTCAAAAGAAGAAAAAACACTTGCAGAACCTTTTTAAATGGTTTAATTTAAATAACAACGGTGAACTTTCTTGCAGATAAAAATCTGGAGGTGTAATTAAATAAACAACAACGAACAAGAGAGTGCAATACAAAAAGTTTTCTTAACTCCGGTCGTAAGATGATAAATAATATTGAGGCGCAATTGAAATACGGAAGCGGGAATTTCAGAGCGAAATTTTATTCCCTCGGATGATAGAGGTAAACTTTTCACCTCTGTAAATGAATCAAAATATTTTATGGGTAGAGATTTATTTTTACGAATACCTGATAGAAACTACCTTTGAACCACTCAAATAAATTAACTGTAAAATGGATTTGAATGAAAGTTGAAAACTCCGAAAGAGAGCTACTGAAAATTTTGAAAATCTGTTTGTAAAACATAAATTTCAAGCGTTTATATACAAATCTAAATTAGTTATATCCATAGATACACGAAAAAAGTAAGTAAAAATAACAAAAAATACTGATAAATTAGTTATACTTTATATGGTACATATACCATAACTGTGGAACTGAACAAGTCTGGGTTTACTCTACAAGAGTTTTTTTTAACTTGCTTGGTAATATTGAAAGCATTATATATCTTATTTATTATTCAATTACCCTGGAATCGAATATAATATTACTTATAATTTCGTTTGAATCTATATATTAATAGCCGATAAGATTTGTTGGCTAAGTGTTTGTAGGTCCACGATTTCGCCGTTTTACGATGACGTAGAAAGATGCAATTATTCTAAAAAAATATTAAAATATAAATACTACAGGGCTGTCGATATATGTCCCGGGGTCTTTTTCTTCTTCTCCGAAAGATATTTGTTTGCATACTTGAAACATTTTAATTATTCTAAAAAATATAAAATATGAATACTGCAGGGCTGTCGGGAGCAGGTAAATTGCTCGAATGCAATTGCTCGAATGTAATTGCTCGAATGTAGAATTCCTCGAATTACAAATTGCTCGACATGCAAGTTGCTCGATATGCAATTGCTCGATTATCAATTGCTCGAATTGCTTGGTTATTTAAACGGTTTTAATACAGTTTAGTGTTTATTACATAGTAGTTGATCACTTGGAATTTTATTACACAGTATGTACTCTTAGTTTGTAAGCCGAACTTTGTATCAAATTGTACAGTATTGCTGTACTATTTATAATTGCCTCTAGAATTATTATTTTTAGATAGACATTTAAGAAATACTACCTATGCAAGTTGATCTTATTAGAGTATTATAGAATTCAGTTTTGTCTTCTTTTACAATGAGTGCCCATAATCACTCATAATTTAATCGTTTATAGTTAAGGGGTGTAGCGTCTTTGTGATAGCAGTGGTAACTGGCATAATATAAATTATCTAGTAAATATTCAATATGGCGGTTATAATTATTTTTTTAATTTATAGCTGCGTCAATAAGTTAATAATATTCTTAAAGAAAATATATTATGTGTGATTTGTAAAAGTGGAAAAATTAAAATCTTCGAGGAATTAGTAATTCGAGCATTTGACGTTCGAGCAATTAGTTATTCGAGATCTTGTTATTCGAGCAATTTCCATTCGAGCAATTGCATTCGAGCAATTTACCGGGAATCAGGGCTGTCGATATTGGATATAGCAGCACAGCAAGGCAGCTTAATTATGATTTTTATGAATGTATAATTTTGTTTTACAGTCCCGGTGTATTTTAGTTATTTTAGACAATTGGGTGTATTCCTAAAAAATCTATTTTTAGAATAATTTACGTTTAGATTTTATAGTTTATTCATTAAATAGGTTTGAAATTTATTTTTCACGCCAGTATATATTTTATATATATAATATATTTGTTTGCATACTTGAAACATATTAATACTGCAGGGCTGTCGATATTGGATATAGCAGCTCAGCAGGGCAGCTTAATTATGATTTTTATGAATATATATTTTATTATATCCGCTATTTGCATATTTTGTTTTACAGTCCCGGTGTAGTTTAGTTATTTTAGACAATTGGGTGTATTCCCAAAAAATCTATTTTGAGAATAAATTACGTTTAGATTTTCTGGCTTATTCATTAAATAGGTTTGAAATTTATTTTTCACGCCAGTAATTTTCTGACTATTTAAAAATGCAACAAAAATCCCCTCCGTTGAGGGCAACGGGCTAGTCCATTATTATTTCCATAAATTGTTTCTCACTTTTATTTTATAAAAGTTTTTGGTCAGTGCTTGCTGTCTTATTATTATACGAATAACCTTGTTTATTTTGTACGCTCATTAGTGAAACGGTCCAGTTATTTATAGAAAATGTACAATACATAGTTTATTCATTAAATATATACTTAAGTGTATATCCGATACTAATGGACAGTTTGAATTTATTATACATTTAATTTATAAATTTTATCTGCATCGTGATAAAAAAAGATGGTATAAGTTTAGCTTACACTCAAACTTATATAGAGATTCGACTTGTATTTTTTCTTTCTAGATGTTTTCGATTGAATTCATTCCCGTGGGTGTGGATAGTCAAAGCAAATAGATACAACACGATTTTCAGGTGAACAGTTAAAAGATGGTTACTACTTACAGCATCAACAGGAGCCCACTTTGTCAAAGACTACTCCAAAAAGATGAGTTATAAAACAACTTTATACGTAAAACAGAACCGGCCTGGGGCAGAGGCGTTCGTATAATGAGCACAAAGGAGGTAGTTTCGCTTTGCTCGGTAGAAAGCAAAACTTTATGAAAGGAGTTGGGCGTGAAAAGCAGTTAAATTCAAAATAGTACCACTCAAATAGTTTTCCGAACGAAAAACAATAATTTACAAACAAGGAACACACATATTATTTTTCTACGAATGATTTTAAAACTGATTTATTACAAAACATAATATTAAAAACAATCTTAAATAAACATCATATTCATATAAAAAATTAGGGCTTAATTTTTCAATTCACAGATTGCTTATATTACATAATTTCATTTTTTTAAGCACAATCTATTTCGTAACAAACAAGAACTGAGCATATGCTCATGAGACATGGCATGTCAATCAATTAAGCAGATTGTACTGAAAGAAACGAACAATCGTATAATTTAAAGGCGTAGCTTGTGGTACAATGTACAACTTTAAGTACCCATTAGGGGCAATGAAAATAAGGTCAGAAAACCGCTCCTGATCATATTTTCAAATATAAAAATAAATAAATTGCTTTTTTATTTCTTTAAGTATAAACATACAACCATATATTTGACATAATAAGCCAAATAAAAGACAATTAACTAAGTTTAATTTATTTTATTTTTATCGCCTAATAATTTTAGTAAAAATATTACAAATAGGTCTAAGCTTGTAGCTAATGGTGGTGGGTACAATGTTAAGTGCTATTTAGATGAAAGATTTTTCAATAGAAGAGAAATGATAGAGAAAATAAGTAGTCTGTCTCGAGGAGCTTTCAAAATTGTTCCGACATAAATGTAAATTCCTTGAAAACCCCGATTATTTCAGTAAGAGAGGCTCTAATAAGCAGCACTACAGAAGGCTTTCGTAAAGACTTGGTTTATAAATTTTCAACAGCGGAGAGAAAAAAATTCAATTGATTTTGATGAAATTTTATGCGCTCGAGTGGATATTAAAGGTAAAGAAAACTATTCGAGCAAAACGTGCGAACAACACTTTCTTTGCAAAGCAACGACATCGCACTGTCCGGGCTATGAAAAAATGCTACCTGCTAAAACGCCTCTTCACAATTCGTCCCTAAACATTAAGTTCAATAAGAAGACCATTTTATTAATGTATTTTTTAATCTACGTCTGCTCCTACTGTGAACCATATGGCCTACTAATGGAGGTATCTCAACGGTAACTGTTTGTTACTCAGTCGGTCAACCTCTATTTTTCTAAGAGAGTGGTAGAGATGGAAGGATAGGTTATGACAGGAATGGTGGTTAATTGATAGTTCTCGCTACGCCCTGTTCTTTAAAGATCGGAAGGGTGAGAGAGAGTTTTTAGACGTCACAAACACCCATCTCGAGCTCGTGAGATCCGTCACAGAAGCCAACGACGTTGACCGCTCTGCCATGGAGCCGACAAGAATTTTGTATTCATCAATTGGTAATGCTAGTTAAAAGTGAAACCGATCCTAATCTTCAATAAAAATGGAAGTAATAAAAGGTGCTTTATTTATAGATCGAATTGACTTTTACTTGGCAAAAATCTAATATAAAAAGAAAAAAAATAGCGAAATTCTAAGGAATTTGCTAAACATAGTTTATATGACCAATACTATCCATTTTAACACAAGAATCAAAAGTAGGAAAAATAATTGGAATTGATGTGAAAGTATTGATAAAAATGTTACGATAAAATTAGACTGAAAATGCTTTTCAAATGGGAGAAACACTTCTTAAACGCAGTGGGAAAAGTAGTTATCAATTTAATTACGTGTGTTAAATAATCAATTTGCTTGTAATAACACGGTTTTGTATGACACTTTAAGTTTTCTTTCAAACCGAGGCGTAGACTGTTTCTTAAAAACCAATTGAGATATTATCTCAATCGAGTCTTAAAGGGTGGGTCACTGATTGAAACTTGTGGTCGGAATAGTGGCAATTATTTAAGTATCGAAAAAAGTGACTAAAGTTAAATAAATACATATTATACACGGCAATTTACATTGTAAATTTTAATGATTTTAACGGTTTTCTAATGATTGATACCATAATTTTCTAATCAATAATTGTAATAAAGGAACGAATTAAGTATTATAAATTGTATTTGGTCATGCAACCCGTGAAATCGCCGCTGCATAATTATTACTGGTGGCAGTTAGGGCATCCAATCCCGGGATTCGGGATCCCGTTCAATATTCTGATCCCGAAATCCCGGGATTGACATGGTCGCGATCCCGGGATTTCGGGATTGAGAAATTTTGGCAAATCGAGGATTTCGAATTCCTCGGTGAGATAAAAAAAAAACGAGGCTTCGTGAGAATCCTAGGAAAAAGTATACCAAATCGGAGATTTCAAATTCCTCGGTAAATTTATCTCAATCCCGGGATTAAAAATTTATCAATCCCGAAATCCCGGGATTGGATACCCTAGTGGCAGTTGGACAATCAACAAGAAACAGTGGCAATCTGACAAAACGTTCGTATAAATAAAAAATATTTTTTTCCGATATGAATTGTCGGCAGGAATTTTTCAATAATCTGAAAAAAAATATACAGGTTTTCGAGAGCAAAGCTTTCAGGTTATAAATTGGAAATTTTCGGACAGAAGATGATACCTTCGTGCACAACACAAAGAGCGAAAAATAGCTAACTCCCTCTCCCGTCCCTCGTTAAAGGGTAATTAAAAAATCCTCAGGCGAAATGTTTTATTCGACTGCTTTATGCTGTCCTGACAGTTGAGCTCAGTCTATTACTATCATTTGAATACCAAATCCATTAAAAAAGGATTCAGAGTGGAAGTAAATGGCGACGCTTACATATTATGGAATTAAAAAAGCTTTTATGTTAAGCTTTCGAACCATAAAACAGTCTTGGCATTTGACAGTTTTAAGGCTGACGGGGCATTCTTTTTCGTTTTATTAGCATAATTTTCAATCGCTTCCTTATTCCGGAGTAAAATTGATTATTGTTTGACAAAAAAGGTTGAATTACTGTATATGCTATTCTGACACCAAAGTAAAAAAGATCACTTCACTAAAAGTGGACAATCAATATCTCCAAAGATTTTACATATTTTATAATTTATGTGAAATGGCCTTTGTCGGCTTTTGAAATAAATAAGATTTTTTTTTGAAATATGAATAATTAGTAGTAGTATTCAAAATATCATTATTTCCTATACAAATTGTGAAAAAATATTTATACCACCGCTATCTAAAACAACAAATAATAAACTATCGTTTCAACCGTAGTGTTGTTACAAAATTGTATTTAAT
The DNA here is from genome assembly GCA_031772345.1 of Himalopsyche anomala. Lineage (NCBI taxonomy): Eukaryota > Metazoa > Arthropoda > Insecta > Trichoptera > Rhyacophilidae > Himalopsyche > Himalopsyche anomala. Next base: position 17,424,112 of record CM062821.1, on the reverse strand, counting down.
TTTCAATTTACCGAAAGCTTTTATATTGATTACAATCGTCAAATTACTTACTCTACTAACCTAGAGTAGCATTTTCCTCTTTTTTCTGGCACGATAAATGAAAGATGCAAAATATAACGTTACTACATTTTGTGTGTGGGCAAAAATTCACTATAATACATTTTAAAATTGAGAGCAACATGTGTTATTGCAATTCATTATCATTATCCTTCAGATGTATTTTTTTATATTGGCTGTCTTATTTCAAAACCGGATATGGTAACAAACACAAGATCCTCAGGGTGATCAAAAAAATACTTATACATGTTCTACGATACCCGAATAAAAATTGACAATGTACAATATTCAGTTTATTATTATAATATATGTCCACTGATTTCGCACACAATTCCAACAAAGTTGTATGTATTATGCACCTACTGACGACATATTTGTAAAGGAATGTAACTTCGAAGAAAAGCAGTAACCCGATTTTAAAATTGGGCTGCCGATGTGATGTTTTGCAAATTTTGACAATTTCATATGCTAAATATGAAATTGATCAAAGTCCAAATCAAAGATATCGGCGAAATATATTCTCATTTATTTTAACTTTATCAGTGCTTTTACACTTTCATGCCATGTGCCACGAAAATGTATAATTTATAAAAGAAGATAATTTGTAAATATAACACATAATTGGTACGTTTAAATTTTTAAATGTGCTATAGAGAATTTGTACTTACCCTCCATAAATTATATTGTAAAATCGAAAAGCATGCACGTCAGAACAATGGCAAGTTAGCTATTCAATTAAATATCGGTTTTATTTTCATATCACAAACATTCATTTGCCTTGGGCAAAAATATTTCTATGAAAAGGAAGATTAAAACATCGAAATTTATAAAAAGCAATTTCAAATTCTTTATTCATGCAAATGACATTTGGAATTGAATTCCCATACCTAACACATTTGGGAATATACTTTCATCTTAATGCAACGATTTCTAAAGCGGATTTTCCGTGCCTCCTCAACCTGTGCTTAGTAATATTATAACATATTTTATGTATGTTTATTTCTTATGTACAAATTTGAAATAATTCTGTTACTATGCGGATCCTGAAAATGAAATGTGTAATAATTCAAACTCAGATCAGTATTTAAATTTAAAATAAATGGACTAGACATTTAATATGGCATTAGAAAATAATTTGTTCACAGTATGTCATTATCGAAAAAATATTGTATAAGGAAAACAATAAGCATATATGACTAGAGATATTTTTGCAATATGCGATAGATGCTAAAATTCTCAATACATGCAGTTTTTATGCAAATATATTTTTAAATAATAAATGTAAATAGTAGATATTAAAGATTTTTTAACCATGTCCGCTCCTTATGTGAAGCATATGGAGTTTTTCTACGAGATCTACTTGTTGCTAAGTTACTTAATCTCTCTTTTTTTCCAAATAGAGTAGGGAAAGAAGTGCGGGACTAGCACGGGACTAGTGGTTGGCTTATCGTTCTCGCTACACCTCGTTTTAAGGATAGGATGGACGGGATGCGGGAATTCAATACATCACATACATCAATGCCTACGAACAGAAATTGATAAATAGGTTGTAAAATCAATTCATAAAACTGTCTGTTCTGGGATTCGAACTGGTGTCCTCCGTAAACAAAATCAAGAAGAAAAATGAAGAGTTTGGTTGTGCTGCTCTTATGTCAATTTGGTGTTCGATTATAAGTAAGTGTAGATGCAAAATATAATTGACGTAAGTAAATTTTAAATATAATGGTATTACATAAAATTGTAAATTAATGTAAAAATGTTTTAAAATTGAAAATTATTTGAAATAAAAAAATAATAAAAATAAATACTAAAATTAAACATGTTAATGCTATAAAACGCTTATTTGAAATAATAATGAAAATATAAAAAATCCTAAAAACATAATACTAAAAAAAAATGTAAATGCCGTTACAACTTGATGTCGACGCTCCCAATTTTTTGAAGCATCATATTCTTAAGAGTCAGCTAATACAATATTAAAAAAAACAACTTGAAGAAGAAAGACTGCGCAAATTTTAAAATAGAATCAACGTTTTGATTTTGACCATTGCTAAGGGGGGCTGTAATAGTATCTCATCAGGGTATATAAGACAAGAAATAGCACTTTCAAATTTGATATTAATACTAATGTAATCATTATTTTTACTGAATTTCCCCCTCTGGATAATTATTATTGTTTGATATTTTTAGAAAGAAAGATAGCATTTCTTTGCGCATTCGCTGACAAAATAAATGTATCGAATCAGTATCAGAAGTGTCCGTCGTTATAATAAGGTCACAACAAGTTTTTTGTTGTTGATAAAATTAGCATTTACTTGGCAGAACTCGGTTGTAATAAAGTGAAAAAACAACAAAGAATTTTGGTTCTACAAATATTATTGCATATATAGCTTTGATGAAAGCATCGGAAATAGCTATCAACTATATATAAAATATTATGTTTAGAACTTAAATACTTTGTTATTTGTTCACCTTATGACAAAGTTAGTCCGCCGTTCTATTTCATAAAATTTATAATGGCTCTAGATTTATGATTTTAAAAAATAGCCTAAAAGATATTTGTTCTCATTTAAATTTTAGTTAATACGCGTTATACCAGCATAATAAATTAAATATGTAAGCTAATACCAACATAAATTAAATCATTAAAAAAGTGAGAAACTTACGAAAATGCAATATTAAAAAAGCAAAAAATACAATTGCCGTTTTCTTCGCCATGCCATTTTTCAACGAGAATAAAAGGCATTTAAAATATTTTTCTGCCCGATTGTCAAAGAGTACCGAGCTACATTAATCACTTTTAACGAGTTGGGTCCCTGTTCCGTAAACATCTGTCATTTATAAGAAGTAGAATATTTTTTAGAAAATTAGAAAAATTACAAATAATTTATATTCTTCCAACATTGCAAATGGTGCAGTATCGAGATGTAGCTCCATCATTGCCAAATTGACGGTTCTCTGAATATAATCTTCGAAATTAGTTGCTTTTTTACATTAAAATTGAATACTTAAATATGTTTGTTTATTAAAAAAAAAATGTATACAAAATACTTAAATACAGCAGGAAAATCGAGTTAATACGGAGCTCAATGACTACATAAATAGTATCACATTGTTGTAAATATCTTATAATGATGGATTTATATTCGGCGCTTAGCCCCCGTATAACATTAAGTTAGAAACGGATTAAGTATTAAGTCTACCTTACACGTACGTGCATTTTACAGTTAGTGGTATGTTCTTAGGAAGTTATGTAGGCAATTACACGCAAACTTTAGTAACCGTTTTCAACTCAGAATCGGCTACATCAAAGACAACTTCGCTTAACACCTACGAGCCATTCAAAGAACGATATCCTCCAACGAATTATCTGCATCTGTGCCAAACATTGTGTGGAATTTCTTCCATCAAATGGCGTGCATAGTTAACATTCATGCATTGCTAATGTGTGCAAATTGAGCAACAATATGACCCCAGCGTAGGGGTCAACAACTAGAGTCTTGCGTGAAACCATAATATCTTTGTGACGTTCGCGCGTTTGTCCCAAATTATCGAATTTTACTAATTTAAAAATTGCATTCCAATACATTGTCAAAATAAACAAACGTATAAAACAACCATAAGAAATGCATTCTGATTTATATTAAAGAAGCGAAACACTTCGCACTTATTACAAAAGATAATGGTGAAATCCATGTTTAGCCTTTCAAGCACTGATGCCTAAAATAGATTTTGGATAGCGGCTGACGAATCCAATGAATATCAGAATTAGCCGCAGGTGATCAAATAATTATATGTAAAAACTGATTTTTCGTTTTGAAAAACAATTTCGGTGACATTCTGAGAAAAAAAATTACTCACAGACCGGCGATATATTGGCGCTATATTGAAACGTTAATAATACCGAATAATATATTGTCACTTTTTAAATATCACTTAGGTATAATCTATATATTAATACTCGATAATGTCCGTCCGTCTGAATGATTGTCCGCGATATCCCCTCCCCCTGCCCCTTCCCCCTCCCTTCTCAAAGCTCCGCTGACGCAATATTTTTATTCATACTAAAGACATATTTTCCCAATACACTGTTTATTATTTGACGAAACAAATCGCTGAAAAAATTTCATACAAAAAAACGCCGCGACCGTGGATCGAACACAGAACTCTGGATTACCAGTCGAGCTCTCTATCAACTGAGCTAACGTCATAAATATCAAGGCGATAAAAATACATTATATAAATCAAGCATTTGAAAATGGAACGATATTTGTGATTCACAAACTGACTTCGATTGTTTTTATTCAAGATTGTGACGTCTGTCAAATATGAATGTGGTATATTTTACATAATATAGTTTCGACAGTTAAATGCAAATATTCCATGTGTGTCATATGCTGACGGCTATTAAATATTTTACTTTTTAACAGAGGGTATTTAGAATTTATCCCGATAATTTAAAAGTTTTGTATCTTTTGTTTTAAATAACGAGTAAACGAGTCTATGCTTTGGACAAGGTAAATTTATGCTCAAATAGTAATATAAATAAAGTAAGCGAAATAGTTTGATAGATTGGGGTCAACGAGATTAAAATACGGCAAAGTGAGCCAAGTTAGGATGATGGGAAAAAGTGAACTGAACCCACCCTTTTTATTGCATAATTTCAATCATTTTTTCTCTAAAATACATTGTTTATGCTTTCGATGGATTCGTCGGTATCTTTGTGGAAGTTCATTTGAATATAAAATAAAAAATAACTTAGATTATTCCACGTATTGTGCTACAAACTGTGACACGTGTTTCGCCTCTTTCAGAGGCATCCTCAGACAGACTTACTTTTACTTACTGAAAGTAAGTCTGTCTGAGGATGCCTCTGAAATAGGCGAAACACGTGTCACAGTTTGTAGCACAATACGTGGAATAATCTAAGTTATTTTGTATTACTTTTTTATGCTTATTTATTGAAAAAACTTTCACATAAAATTAAAAGTTGATGACAGTTTCCACAAAAATTAATTGAAAACGTAATTGCACTTAAAAGTCAAATGGAAAAGTTTCACCATTTTTATGTTTGGTTCCCTTAAAGACTCATATATTCCTAAAAATAAGCTCCGTTTGGTGAATTAGTGAAGTTAATTTATTCTGATTAATTTGATAAATATGCATTTGATTGTAACATGGAAAATTGATAATTTTGTTTTGATAAAATGTGCAATTAATTTATACCATTTTGCATGTGAAAAATGATTATTAGCAAACTTAAACATTATTTCAAAAATTAAGTAATTTACAATTTAAAACTGCAGGGCTGTCGATATATGCGCCGAGGTCGATTTATGCTACTATGAAAAATGATTGTTAGCAAACTTGAACATTATTCCAAAGATTTAATATTTTACGAAATTTTTGTCACTACGAAAAAAATTGTCAGCAAACTTAAACATTATTCCAAAAATTAGGTAATTTACGAGGTATATTTCTGCTAATAGGAAAACTAATTGTTAGCAAACTCAACATTATTCCAAAAATTAAATAACTTACAATTTAAATACTACAGGGCATGCTGTCGATATATGGCCCGAGATATATTTATTTTATTTTTAGAATTTCTGGCTTATTCAATAAATAGGTTTGTAATTTTCTGACTTCTTAAAAATGCAACAAAAATCCCCCCGTTGAGGTCAACGGGCTTACAGCTAGTTATTATTAATTCTTATACGATGTGTCAAATTCCAAAATTATATTTTTCAAAATTTCACAGTCAACAGTTTTATTTATTTTTTAAATTAAAAAAAGTACAAATAACTAAAACTTTAACCGAAACTTTATAAGAAATCATGTTATTTTAATGAAACTTGTGAATCTCATCCGGGCTTGAAGAATTTCGATAATGGTAAATTTGTTGAATATTTTTACGCAACATGGTTTGATTTTCGTTACCGGCGATAACAACAAACGTTTGGATCAAGGGTCGGCAACCAGTGGCTAACGGGCAGCATGCAGCCCGCAAGATTCTCGCCGCAACTACCCGTCTACACATGTCATTACAGTGTAATGACATTAGCCAAATATTTTACGTGGGGATTAGTGCTGCCCGCATTAATAGTATACGTGCACTATAATTTTACCAAATCTATGTATCTACGGTAAGATGAAAAATATTAAATGTCATTCAAATAGTTGCGAGAGTTATACAAATTCGTCGGTGAGCTCATTATAAAAAATCCCGGGATCGTATTTGTTAAGCGAGCGGAGAAAAATTACGCACCCCTACTTGGGCGGATAACGTGGCGCATATCATAAATAACAAATGATAAATGTGTTACGATTCTGCAAAAGAATATTTCCCTTTAGCAAAACGTTTCCAAACCTGCGGCTCGCCTTATCATAAAGATTCCATGCGAAAAAATGTTGAGATGCGTAGGATTACTCACCTGAAAAAGATAGAAAATATTCTCAGAAACATTATAAAAAGGTAAATAATCATTTGATTTATTCAGATGAAAGTGATAAATGCTTTTCTATCGGCGAAGCTGAAATTAGATTTGATTGAAAGCGTCGAAGGAAACGGACGCCGTCGACGTCGCCTTCACAATAATTCCCATCAAATAGTAAATGCAATATAAAGATGAAAGTAGGTTGTAGGGCGGGAAATTATTCATCCGGTAAAATCAAGCGTCGACTTAGAATTAGATGAACGACGATGGCTTGGGAGTTTGGGAGGGATTCAAAATTCGAGTACACTCAAATAGCCATTACTTCAACAAAAATAGTATGTATTGCACATTCCTTATGGTAAATAAACCTCCCCACTCTATTCCTGTTACAAATGAACCAGTCTCATTTTGCAAAAGTTTCGCCTCCAAAGTAACAAAACATTTTAATAATTATTATTTGAACAGTAAATAACTACTGCAGCACATATTTCATAATTTTACCCAGTGAATATGACTGAATTCATTAGCGAATGATTTGTTTATGAGTTGATAGTAAAAGTACTGAATGTTTTCTTAATAATACTGGTATCATTACGTAAACAAAAAGATTATAAGGTAGAATCAAATATGTTTACTAATGACTTCTATACAGTCCCTTTTGTTTGTAAATATGATTTAGTATTCGTCAACTTTTGAAATCAAAATACATGAATCAATTGTAAAATCCCTTTAGCGATAACAATTTAAATTGCTTATCCAAATAATGTATTCGCTTAAAAGTAGAAAGGAAACTTTTGATGGGTAGACAAGTTAAATTGTCCACGAGTATGTACATATGTATGGCGCATGCCGACAAATGGTATTCAAAAACATGTAGAGATTAACGCCACTGTCACTTGTGATCCCAGTGAAAGTCATGAGATCACATTTAAAGTGCTCACTGTCAATTTTTAGTAGAAAGGAATTAATAATATATATATATATACTTACATTGTTTTAAATAAAACACTTCGTACTTTGTCTACATTATATATTTTAGATTAGCATAGGTTTCGCTCATCGCAAGCTAGGGCTTCCAATTAACCGGACATAAACACTAACCGGTTTTCGGTTTTTTTCTGTCAAATAAACCGGGTAACCGGTTTAAACCGAAATATCATGTATTTTGATTAGGTAATTTTTCAATATTTGTCATAACAGCTAATACTCCAATTTCAAACAAAAAACACGACATTTATCTTAATGGGACTCGAGTTACCAACCTGTTTGCTATGGCAAAGTAACAATTACTATAAAATATTTTATGATAAAAAAATATACGTCAAATAAAAAAAATAGAGCTTGATTATAAAACTCACCAAAAGAATGATGTTTGAATGCATTCAATTTTAAAAAAATACCAACTGGGTAAGACAAGAATAGAGTAGAATACCAAAATATTCACTTGTCAAAAAATGTCAAATTATTTGAAAGAGTCATTTCTGTTCACAACATGGACAACTTTGAGACAGAAGTAGATTATTCTACAAAATATATATATATATATGTACATGTTTGTTGTATTTTGTGAATTGTTTCCTATATAACGCAGTAAATTCATTATAAAACATTTTTCTTTTTGTAAAAAACAATGAAAAATAAGAAGAGTATTTTTGATAGAACCCGGTTAACCGAGAGAAATAAACCGGTTTTCGGGTTTTTTCAAAACACGCGATAAACCGGTTAACCGGTTTCGGTTTAAACCGGTTTGGAAGCCCTATGACGCAAGCAGTATCAACTGAGTAAAATGAAAACGATAATAACCCCAAAAAATTTATATTTTATCAGTTGGCAGTGTGCTCGCAATGATCGAATCCGTACCTGATCTAAAATGAAAAGTGTGGAATAAGTTCAAAAAGTGTTTTATTATACATATATGGTTCCGTGAATACCTGTCTTTCGCCAATTGCTTGGTTTCTTTCCATGATATGTCAGCATCCCAAATTCCACCGAGTACATTGTATGGATAGTACCCGACGGTCGCCCACCGATCGGAAGAAAAGGTAAGGAGGATTAAAGCTCTTCGGAGCTATCTTAGTTAACGGCTTCGGTGTTATGTGGGTATATCAATACCAGCCGATATGCATACACTTTAAAAACTGGAAAATGCTATACATCAGCAAGTAACATCTGTAAGCCTCACCGTGGCGGCCGTCGGGCAATGCAACAATAGTTATAGCTGCTTACATTAAAGGTTTGCAAGGCGAATTGCCCAGTGCCTTAAAACTGGTCTACTGGCCAAGTTAAGAAAGTCCCTAACAGAAATACTAAAGCTGACCCAACCCTTAGTCTTTTTGGCAAAGCATCTGAGGCGCAGAGTAAATCTCACGGCCTCTTTAAAACAACAAACGATTCTACCTCAACTATTCAATACCTGAGGTAAACACAAAACATTTTTCTAGTATAAAATAAAAGCTTCATCATACATAATCAGCCGCTATAATTTGACTTTGTCCTAGCCCTTTCCTTCTATTCCTATATGCCGCTTGTGTGGTCGAGTGGTTAACGTCGTTGGCTACCGCTACGAAGGTCACAGGTTCGAATCCCAGTACGAGCAGTTTTATAAATTGATTTTTCAATCGATTTATGAATTTCTGTTCAAAGGCCTGAATGTATGTGATGTCTTGAATTCCCCCCTCCCGCTTCTTCCATCCTATGAACGGGGCGTATCGAGAGCGATTAGCTAACCACTAGTCCTGTCCTAGCCCTTTCCTTCTATTCCTACTCTCTTTGGAAAAAGAGAGGTTGAGCAACTGAGTAACAAGCAGTTCTCGTAGAAACACTTCTGTTGAGATACACTCCATTAGGAGTCCATATGCTCCACATCGGGAGCGGACATGGTTAAAAATATAATAATAATTTGATTTTAAGTTACTCAATATTCGTAATATAAATTATATAATGAAAATGATTTCAAGATGAATAATATAAATCTGAACTTCAATACGTTATTGATTACTCCGTTAACCCTGGAACCTTATGAGGCCTGCCTTCAATATTGATCTAAATTAATTTACTCTCGGAGATTTATTGGACATTGATTAAATGTAACGTGTTTATAGCAAAAATTTTCATTTCCTTAGCGGAAATAAGAGTTCTGTAGTCAGTGAAGGGTTGGAGTAGAAATATTGATGGTCAACAGACTTCTCGCCTAGCAAGGGACGGCAGGAAAAGCAAAATAAAAGCAAATCGAATAAAGTAAATCGGAAGTTCAATTTATTATGCGACTAAATGCTATAAAAGTTCCGGGAAAAGTTGAAATCAAGGAGATAGTGAAATATAAGCATAAAAACGAAGAGAAAACATGTATTATTTAGTTACTAACATTTATTCATTTCAATAAAATCATATAATATGAAAGTGTTTCCTCAATATGCGACAAATTTAAAATATTCATATTAATTCAAATAAAAACTAATGCAACATATTATTGTCAAGTAACAGTGCCCTTAAAAGAGTAAGTCAGCATTTTCAAAATAAAATGTGTTAAAAATGCCGAATCGAAAGTAATCTAAAAAAAAACTAAAACAAAAAAAAATGAAACCATACGACAAAAATTCCGTTCGTAGGCTCCTTCCTAGCTTTTAGTTTATGAAGGTTTCTTTGCATTCTGAATTCCTATGAGGATATTTCAACGTCGCAATGTTTTTCTATTCAATATATTTTATTGAGATATAAAAATAAATAACCGATGTCATACTTAACTTTGTGGAGAAATTATTAACGGTGCGTATCTATACTATCTATTCTTCGCGAATAATGCCAATAGACGTGGATCACATAAAATAAATGGTGCGAAGCCAAAATAAACGTTATTTCTCAATCGTTTACACTTTGACAGACATTATTGGTATTAAAACGAGTTATAGCAAGCAGGTGAAAGGAAAGAATATAAATATGGACTCGCGTTATTACTGAATGACTGTTTATTTTTCAGTTGAATCGACGATCAATAACGTTGAATCGGCAGGTAGATACAAATTGATGAACCATTTCCCCGCAACTAAGCAGATTCGCAAAGAAAACATTGAACAGTCGGTTACATACAGATCAGTAATCTTTGGAATTTTTTCCATATTGAAATAGAAGATAAATTCTGAATAAAAAGATGAAATAAACTGGGAACTCAAACACAATCATCATAGATAAATGTTGGATGTTTTCAGTGTTTATTTTATTAACGCGATAATGAGGCATGGAGCACGCATAAAATAAAAAGTATTTTAGTTCGATGGAACTTCAATATCAAATATTAATCATACAAAACTAATAGAAGTGTACAAAATTCAATGTTTGATCAAAACATCAGAGTATTAAAAAAATGAGGGTATTTTTTAATTTTGTTTTATTCACAAATGTTTATAAAACCATGGCTCTTACCAACCCAGAGCATATTATGGATTCTGAATGAAGCTTAACTCAACATATTTTTTTCTACGAGAACCGATTGATAATCAATCGTTCAACCTCTCGTTTTCGAAGACAGTAAGTAAGGTAAGATGAGGCAAGGGCAGGATTAGTGGTAATATTATATATTTGCTCTCACTATCCCTCCTTCTAAGGAACGGGTGACTGAAAAGGACTTCAAGCATACATGCCTTCCTTCAATCACAATTTCTTAATCGAAATATTCAGTCAATAAATCTGTCCGTACTGTGGTTCGAAGCCATAATCACTGCAACTAAAAGAGACCACTCGGCTACAAGACCATCAACATATTTTTAGCATAGGATGTGCTAGTTTACTATTTAAAACGTAAATTTAGTTTTTTTACCATGTCCGCTCCCAATGTGGAGCATATGGACTCCTAATGGAATTTATTTCAACAGATTTTTTCTACGAGAACTGCTCGTTACTCAGTTACTCAACCTCTCTTTTTCCAAAGAGAGTAGACATATAAGGATAGGGCTAGGACAGGACTAGTGGTTGGCTAAACGCTCTCGATATGCCCTGTTTATGGGATAGGATGGGTGGGAGGGGGGAATTCAAGGCATCACATACATCCATGCCTTCGAACAGGAATTCATAAATCGGTTGAAAAATCAATATATAAAACTGTTCGTACTGGGATTCCAACCCGTGACCTCCGTAACCGAAGCCAACGACGTCGACCACTCGACCACACAGGCCGTCCTGTATATATATTATATCATATTATTATAAGAGATGTAATATACGTCTTGCAAACTAAGAATACTATTTTGAATTTCTCGATCAGTTTGAAATTGCAATTGCAATGCTCTCAAGTGTGTAAGCGATCTCAGTTAGAAATGTCTTTTCCTCTCAGTTTTATATGCATATTATAGAATGTAGCTTTACAACATGAGTGGGAAACACAAACCATGTTTTATGCGGCGTTTGCATTAAAGTTCGCCCCTCGACCCAATGTAATAAATACACGGTGTAGGGTGCATCTGGAGAATGAACAAATGTAATTTTACATTTCTCGTGTGTGTGCTTTTTTCAAAATCATTTGCCATATGGATAATCAAGGTTTACAAGATTTTATTCAAAAAATTTAATTTTGTGATTTTAGTTTTGCAATTATTTGAAAAGATTTCAAAGATCGAACTTTTTATTAAATTCTTACATAAAGAATATCTTATAAGTTATGATTCAATTCAGTGAATCTGTTTGCAGTTGTATGTGTTGTTTCATAGTGCAGTTGGGCATAGGCGGTTGCTTTCCCAAATACATTCGATTTATTACCACCTTTGTACGCATTTTGAATATATTGCTTCATGTTCTAGATTTTTCGGATGTACGGTGCACACGTAGCACACCCTGGAATTCACTGAATGTGTTAAATTTTAGGGTAGAACACAAATGGAAAAATAATTGATTTATTTCACTTGTTGTGTAACTGAAGGTGACCAGTTTTTCTGAGTTCTTCTGAGTAGCGTCAAAATGAAAACTTAAAAAATATGTACATGGAAATCAATAATAAAAATAGCGGTAAAATAACATTCAACTGCTCTAACTTTGTATAACGTAATTACAATGAATAACGGAATTACAATAAACACATATTTAATATAAACTGATTTAGGTATAAAATTATCCTTAAGGTTGTTTACAAGTAAGCATGCATGGAGGTGGACAATTTAAAAAATATATATTGGAATATTAATTGTTTTATTTTTTATTGTGTCTATTTATAAGTTCTTCATAAAGTATCTAAGTTACAGATAATCAGATTGAATTTCATTTTAACACTTTGTAAGCGGGCGTTTTTTAGTGATTAGCGCTGAAATATATTACATTCTTAAAATCAACACAACTTCTAAGCCAAACAATATTTTCGGCTGAAATTTTCAAAGAAATCATATGTAACATTTAATCATTAAAAATAAAATGAAAACATTTTGAATACATATAATTTCACTACTTTTCTAAGCTGTTAACCTGTTATTAATTTAGTAGATAGAACTCCACTTGTTATCAGTATGAAATATTCAAAATATTCTGAATAAAAAAAAACATTAATCCATACCATACAATTATAGTATAAAATCTTCATTCCTACAAATTTACAATCACTGGAAGTGTGAAATCTGATGCCCTAAATATTCGAGAAATATGTGTCGCCCTTTTAAAAAAAATACTATGTGTGAACGAACATTCAGGGCATAATAAATTATGAGGTATATTGCTTATTGTCAAAAAGGGTCACTTGCCGGGGTAGTAATTTTGAAGAAACCATTAAATCTATGAGTCAATATACCAACAAAAAGACTACGCGATAAACGTATTTTTACGTTTCCCGCCTATAGTGTGTTAAAATCGAGCGACGTGTTCATGGAAAACTGCACGTCCGGTAGTAATAGCGGTAACCCTGCGCGGATATACAGGCTACAGAGGGTCCCAGTTGGAGTCCCGGTCAGCCCCTTCTCAATCGAAAATGAGAGCACCCTAGACGATCGTATCGGCGATACACTGCCTGCATTACAGGATTATATGCAGCCACCTATTCTATTGCAGAGCCATACTATTAGATAGCGTCATAGAGTGGATATTATATTATATATAGATACAAGGTATTCAATATAGTATAATCTTACGCTGTTCGCAACATAAGCTATACTTCCAATGTTGATAAATAGCTCTTGCCAGTGGCGGATTAAGCACATGGGAGGCCCTGTTTTTCAGATAAGGAAAAAAATGCTATCTAAAGGTAAATTGTCAAGGGACATAGAACATACTAGGTATTGGCGTAGAATTATTTATTTAGGTAATACAAATCTTTAAATTAAAAAAAAAACAGCTCGCTGATAGTGTTAGACCAGCTTTATATTGTAAAAACTCTTTTGGTAAATTATTAGCCAACAATAAAGACATTATTTAAATAAATCATAGATTTATAGACTGAAATGCTTTTGTTCCACATATTTCTATATCGGAAAAACAGAAAGAACCTTAAAAACTAGAATGTCGGAAAACATGGCCGCCTGTAGATTAAAAAAAGAAACGTCGACTTTTGCCAACCAATTGATGTCGGAAAACCACTCCTTCAACGAGAATGAAGGGGTTAAAATGCTACACCCAAATATTGGTGGACATCAATTATTTTCCAGTCAATTGAAGAAATTAATAGGGCATAGTTAAATAATTTACCAATTTTAAGTGAGCGGGTAAATTTGCCAAATTCCCCACTCTTGTGTCCTATATGTCAGTAAATATAATTATAAATTTTCCAGCAACCAAAATAAATATAATTCTTGAAATTACTCACCATTTAAATCATTATGCATTCCCATGGGTTAATCCATTTCGCTAGCAATAGCTTTAAACTTAGTGATACATTTATTTCTTATATAAACACGATACATTTATTTACCAAACGTCAGTTCAAGTTCATCTTTGCACTTGAACGCCTGAAGATGCCGAAAGGCAAAACCCGGGCCATATTGACAAAACTTTTGTGAATGAACATAATTTGAACCAATTAAATTTAATATTAAAATTCCACCGAGCACCTTCAGTCAAAATCTTTTAAAAAAATTCTCACCATGTTTATTTTAAACACAACCTCTCTTAATGTGAAACATATGGACACCTTACTTAATAAAGATGTGTTTACATAATTATGTTTACTATACTAATTAGTTTTAACAAGGGCTGGCTGTTATTAGTTACAAACGTTTTACAGAGGTTAGAATAAAAGGATGGTTAAGGAAAAGACTAGTAGTAAGTTAAGCGTTCAAATACCTAAAACGTATGAAAAATCATTTTATGACGTTGTCCGTACTGGGATTCGAGCAACTTGTTCACGGCAATCGAATAGGACAAGCACCTAATAGCGCTGCGTCTACAGATCGCTAATTATGTATACTGATCAATAACGAAAGTATACGTGGTAATGTGTCGATTATAACATACAAAAAATTTCAATAAACCTCTTAGTACTAAGAATTTCTTATTAGTACGAAATAATTTCATTGCTGCGATTAGCTTTTAATGTATGGTTGTATAAAACGGATTTAGGAATATTTTTTAATATATTTATTTTCACACTGCCAAAATTAAATACGTATATATAATAATATACACGCGTTTCAAAACACATACCAAGTTTATCTAGTTATCATTTGAAGAATGAATGTGTAAAAATTAAGAATTTATTATTTCGTCTGGCGATGAAAATTCGCCAGCTCTTTGTTTACGAAACTTTTAACACAGGGGGGAGGGATAGGGTAAGCAAGGTAAGAATGTTTGCATAGGAAAGCGCTTTTACTATTTACGAAGTCCAGGTGGTTGGATACAATTCAGCAATTCAAAGCGGATGAAAGGAATGCGCCATTGTTTGTATTCAATAATTGTTTCAAAATAACTGCTTTCTATGCTAAATAAAATTGCCCTCTCTGGTATATATAACTACAGTATGTATATTGAAGTATTTTATACATATTTTAAGATTATATAATATGCAAATTATATTGTTCAATTTTTTTTAATCACTATTCGGAAGTTAATGAAGATACTTAATTTTATGTAGTGAAAACTCATTGCAGTTAATTAATAATAATAAAGAAGATCTCTCTCGTTGTATTAATATTCTGTTATTTAACCCGCAAGTTTTCAGAATAATTGTCTTTTCTCAACGCTAAAATCCATTCACTGTATTTCTATTCGTATGTTCAATTATTACAACATTTAAATCAATTCCTATGATCTACATACGTATATTAAGCGATACATTCAGTCTTAAGACGCTACTCAAAGAAAAAACAAATCACACTGTGTGAAAACTTACAAATGAATCAATTTTCAATTCACAACAACTATTAATCTGTTAATGTCTAAAATAAGTCATATAATAATCGATGAATACTGTAAAAAAACTAAATTTCTCGCATTTAAATACGTGTGTAAGTCTTCTTTCAAAGTTTAAAGACCCCGTCCGTGACTAACATTATTTTATGACACATGAAACAATGTCTATCCACTTGTTTTGACTACTATTGCGGTTTTTTAATATAATCAAAACACGGCTTTAATCGACGGCTGATAACGAGATAATTAATATAAAGCAGATATTTCCTAAAGATGATAGAATATGCGTTAGTTAGAGAAAAAAATGTATCTTTCAATTGAAAGATTATAATACAGTGAAGATACAATGTTTTTTGTTGTGTATGTAGTTTTAAAACTAATAGTTCTTTCCGCTTTAGCACGTATGAAGATGTTGACGGAACGCAACGTAGATATATTCATTATCTTCGTCGGTGGTGTTGCCAAGATTTTAATAACGGGCAACAGAGGGCCTTCTATTATATTTTAATATCGCTATGGTAATCTTATAACAGTACTGTTAATTAGGGGGTGTTATTCGTGGATATGGCGCAAATGCACTATACACCGGTGCAATAAATTTATCGCGGTGCGCTCGGATTATTGGCGGAGAGTGTTTCCACGCCACATAAACTGTACACGAGTTGATGCGCTAAGAAGTGTATCAAAATTACAATACTTACAACCGATTCATAAAAAATTGTTTGTGGTGATTTCAGTGTGAATCAGGTGGTCATAAGTTTTACGTTTTTTTTGTGTTATTTTACGAATGTTTTCTTATCTGTCTAAAATGCATATCATATTATCACGTTATCACGCGTTACCGTTTTTGTTAATTATGAGTAATTTTTTTTTATGAAGCAACGAACGGTCTCGGCATATTCATTACGGTCGAATTCATGCCGAAGAGACGGATAGTGGGTCATGTAAACCGGGATTTATTGAAATATTTTCATATACATATACAAATATATATATTTAAAAATAAGTCTATAATATCTATACAATTAATCGAATGTTCTTCGACATTGACATTAATTGTCTTTAAGGATGTCGACTGAAGGTACTAGATGAAATTTTCGTATTAAATTTGTACATATTCATTCATTATGTCACAACGACCCGATGTTTTCGCTTTGGCATCTTCAGACATTCAAGTACACGAATGAACTTGAAGCGACAGGACTTTTAAAGCAGAAATTGAATACTGCCAAAAATAACATATTCCTAAAAATTGTCATTACAATATGAGAGCAGTCTTTTTTTAAGCATAAATAGTTATTTTTAATTAATCTTTAATCATTAATGAGTTTTAAACTATCAGCGGAGTCGA
The DNA here is from genome assembly GCA_031772345.1 of Himalopsyche anomala. Classification (NCBI taxonomy): domain Eukaryota; kingdom Metazoa; phylum Arthropoda; class Insecta; order Trichoptera; family Rhyacophilidae; genus Himalopsyche; species Himalopsyche anomala. Next base: position 17,406,955 of record CM062821.1, on the reverse strand, counting down.
TTGTTAGCACTTCTGGGTGTAGCCACCCATAATGTCTGATGCATGGCGAGATAAGCGAGCCGGGATGCGGTAATTCTGTAAAAGCTTTGTGATAAAGCTCGCAGAAGCGAAACACCGCCCAAGTAAATAAGTTAAAAGTTTAACTACGATCGTGGCACAAAGGCTTCAAACTCGCGACGCTAAGGGGCTGAAAATTTCAAAGTTTTTCTATTAAAATAAACTAGCAACTACTTTTAGATTCGACACGCTGCAAAAACTCTACAGCTCTAATTGCTTAACGAACAATAAAATATTGCCAAGAGGACGGAAATTCATTAAATAATTATTCGTGTACCGTGGAACACTTTAATATATCAATCAAGAAGCAATCAATTTAACGATAAATATGCTGCGTATTTATGATAAAATTTTATTACAAATTCACAAAACCGGTTCTAGTTTTATAATGGCTTGATAAAATCTCTCACATGCTATCTACATTAAAGGTTTATCTGTCCACGTGATCCCGTAGAGGTGTGGGTGCACAAACTGCATTAGCCGCATCGCACTGCGGCGGAGGCCTACGTCAACAATGGTGAACCTTTGACATCAGAATTTTTGGTGCACACGAATTTATTATTTCATTCATACTCAAATAACACATTTAACATAGTGAAAATACATAACATAGAGGCTAATGAAAAAGTACTCAACTTGAAAGGCTGGGATATATCCGAGATGTCCAAAACGTTGATTGTGATAAGATTTAAAATAATTGAATTAAATTAAATAATTATTACAACAACTTTTGCAGATATACATTTACAGCATGATTTAAATAAGTAAATTTTAAGAAAATGTATAAAAAGTACGAAAAATATTATTCAAGAAATAGTGGGTGTCATAAAGTTCATAAATGGAACGCAATACTAATGCCGAATCAAGGAGTTTATGCGGCCGAACCCTCCATCAAAACCGTTTAAATATGGATTATTTTAACTTTATTCAAAATTTTCGACAGCATATTCAGACCGTGTGAAAAACAATACCACCAACATATGTTTTTAGAAATGCATATATAAAATAAATTATGATATCAATAAACGATGCTCTATTTTTTTTTAAATATTATTATAATAAGCACAAGAATATTTATTTATATAAAATAGGTAGAATCTAATTGGCAAAATTTTGGGAAAAAAAGGTTCGCTATGCCTGGACCCTTTCAGTGCGCTTATAAATCACGGTACAGCGGTTAATACATTGAACTGATGACCCTTTTTATATTTTTATCGCTGGCTGAGGCTATTGTCTATCGCAGTGGATATAAAATCATGATTATTTTTGTGGCTGTTTATTAGAAAATACTTCCTTAATATTTAATACTATCAGATAAATAATTTAGTGAATATATAAAATATAGCATGGTTAATGCTGCACATTTTACGACAGGTGCATAAAAAAGGTCGTAAAAAATAATTTATGTTTGGGTTAGTATTGTTGAAAAACAAGTTTAAATGTGTCATGTTGGCGTTGTACTTGTCAAATGCTGATGAAATGGAAATTGGATATGAATTTAATTAAAAATCATTAAAGAAAACATGTTTAAATTAATCAACAATTAACGACAATTGATAAAAAAAATAATCGCAAATTTAAATTAAAAAATATTCAATTAATACAGCGATTTGTTAATTCTACTACATGGGTTATCATAAGTTCATTATTAGCTGTTCAAAATGTAAAAAAAGGTAAAAACACTTATATTTAGATTGTGGGTACATGCTTAAACAAATTTGTAATGATATTTATAAAGATATAATTCATCTGTACTCTTAAAGAACATTTTAAATACAAATATAAATTTTCGCAAGGTGCTCGAAACATTCTTGCGCAGAATGTACGTACATATGTACATATTTTTTTTTTTCAATCCATGTCCGCTCCCAATGTGGAGCATATGGCCTTCTAGTGAAGGTATCAAAACAGAAGTTTTTTCTACGAGAACTATTTGTTACTCAGTCGCTCAACCTCATTTTTTTCAAAATGAGTAGTAGGGAAAGAAGGATAAGGCTAGAGCAGGACTAGTGGTTGACTAATCACTATTGCTACACCCGGTTATTAAAAGATCAGAAGGATGGGAGGAGAGGAAATAATGTGAATTAACATCACAACACCCAGTCATCGATCACAACTTTAAGTTGAATAGCTCTCAAATTCACTGTAATCTTACCGAAAATCGACCCCAGACTTGTGTTATCGGTAGAGCAAGCTCTAACCAACTGGGTCACAGCATTCGGCAGATCTTGGCGTTAAGGAAATGTCATAAATATAACACGCATATTAGGCGAATTATTTTTAGTAAAAAAATTGTAAATGTCAAAATCAGCATCAACAAAATATAACATTCAAACAATTTTTATATTATACCTAGCAGTATATAACATGAAGGCCCATGTATTGGATGGCATGATTCACGAAATATTTTAATGTGAGGCTCATATTTTTTCTTTTTCATTTGTTAGAAGATGATTTCTCTAAAAATAATAAAATAAATTCAATAACCAACCGAAAACTGATAGAATAACCTTTTTCCTTACACTATATCGATAGGCACTACTTGAAACCACACAAAAGGAAATTGCAAAACTGCGACAAATATTGTATGCTTAATTGTTACATACAAAATTGGATTTATTAGTAAAAGTGCATACAAAATATATCTTCTACAAAAAGGCATGCCTCTGTCAATTAAATATCGAGTTGTGTATCTTTTTTAGATATTCAGCTTAATAATTATTATTGTTTAATAATATTTTTGGAAAATATAATAGCTTTTTAACGTATGTATCTGAATATATTTATCGAATTCGTGTTAAAAGTCCGCTTTTGTAATAAAATTAAAATAACTAAGTATTTAAGTTCCACATTAATTCTATTGTTATAGTTAATTAAAAAATAAGCATTTTATTTTGAAAAATTCACATTATTTATTTAAGTTCATAAACGGTTCCGCTCATCGCCAGCACTTTCACTTTTGATAATTGGTAGCGATGAGTGAAATCATTCCTTATCTTAAATAATGTGGAATTGGTTTAAAAGTGTTTTATTTTTACATATAATGCCTTTCCATCAAACATTGACAGTGAAAACCTTGATTGGAATAATAAGGGGTCGAAGCCACCATGCCAAATAGTATCTTAAACTATGCCCATCAAATCCTCTGAGAAACACCAAAGTTAAACTACGACAGCGAAGAATGGGTTAAGAAGTTATTTGAACATATGGTTGGATGTATCGGAATTACTTATGCGGTAGTAAATAAGGTTAGTTATAATTAAATTAAGTCATTGCGCGATGGCATATGGAAAGCGGGTAAATTTAAATTCATCCTTCAAACTTTCAAGAATTTGAATGCTGCTGCGGGCATACTCGAGAGTGAAAGAGGAATGTAGCTGTAGGCGATGGCAGCGGGTACAACGTTAAGTATCCTTAAGTTGATAGAGAATTAGCAAGCAATATGTGAATATTAAGGTTATTCAATAAACTAGCGTAGAGCGCAGAGTATCTTAAAGGAGTAATATAAGCCCACTATTGCATTAATTTCTTTCGTGGTTTAGTAATTTATCTTACAAAAATTACTGCAAAATAATCTTCATTTTGTTTAAATTACAATGCAAACTAAATTTGAAATGAATTTATTATACATACATTTACTAAAAACACGGCGGATTCTCATGAAGCTTACCATTTTCAAATACTCTCATCTTTAAAAGTTAGCAACATAAAATTTGACTGGACGGGGCATAACAGAACGTTTGCAAAATTAAATGGACAGGATGTAAAAAAATGAAGCCCGGTCGACTTCGGTCGGCATTCGGGCGATCAATCTTCGTTGGTATTAGTAGTAGCTGAATTCGCAGTAGCGATCAGTCACCCAGTCAAAAGCAAACATATCATGTTATTTTTTTGTTTTAGTCAGAAGGCACTTGGAATGGAATAGCCATATGTTTAAAGAAACGGAGTAACTAAGAGTCACCGAAATCAATGAAAACTGTGTTGAAAATTTCAATATTGATCCAATATATCAGGGGTGGTCACGCATTGAGTGAATGAGAGCCACATTAAAAAGAGCCACACCATAATTAAATACACAAATTAAAATTCATTTAAGACTTCGACTGAAGATGGAATTTCAATATTAAATTAGAATCGTTCAAATTATGTACATTCACACATAATGTGATTTTGTCACTAACGACCCGGGTTTCGCCTTTCGGCATCTTCAGGTGTAATTTGAACGAATCAAATTTAAATCAAATTTATTTATAAAATTAACTTTCTACTTAGTTCTTAAAAGTTGTATATACTATTAACGGAATTTTTACTATCAATTGGAGCCTCTTTTATTTTAACGAAGAGCCGCATTTGCCCGCGTCTGAAATATATCAATTAACTTATGAACGATGCTCAGTATAAAGTGTATTGAAATAAAATAGAGTCAGCAAAATTTGAGGAACATCCTTCGACCATTTTTAAGCCATGTCCGCTTCCAATGTACAGCTCTTTACTCAGTTGCTCAACGTTTATTTTTTTGAAGAGACTGGGGATAAAAAGGATAGGGTTGGAACATGACTAGTATTTAGCTAATCGCACTCGCTGCGCCCCGACATTTTAGGATTGAAAAGGTGGAAGGGAATTTGTATACATCGCAAACATCTATGCCTTCGAACAGAAATCAATAAATCGATTGATCAAAAATGTTGTTTGTACTGGGACTTGTACCCTTGAGATCCATCACGGAAGCCAGAGACGTTGACCACTGCACCACGAACCCATGTATAGCAGCATTTTATTTAAATTGTGAGTAGTGATTTTATTTCATAGGCTTTAGCACACTCACAAGCTCTCTGTGTGCTGCTAATGCGTGAGTGAGTGTGAGTAATTGTTAAGCGAATGTTGATAGTTAGCACTGCGGCCTGTAGTATTTATATTCCAATATTTAAAAACTGCGAAATAACTAGTGAACAAGTTAGAAAGGGGGAATAGATTTTTAAAAATATAAACAAAAATATTTCAATAAATCTGCTGAAAATTGTATGAAAAAAGTATGCGTTTTCTCAAAATGTACTGTATCTTATGTTTGTGCAAGACACCAAATAGTAGTGAACGTCAGAACTAGTTCTGATGATGGCGAAAGCCGAAATAGCTATCAACGCATAAAATATAAAAAAACTGTAGAGCTAAAATACTTTGATATTTTTTTTTACCCTATTAAAATGGAGTTCTACCAAGTAAATGCCAAATCAATAAATACACCAAATAGTCTTCGAATTATTTTTAAATGTAATTGTATATACTTTTGTGTAATCAAATATTATAGAAGTGGACAAAAACTAGTTATTTTGCATTTGATCTGTTAAAATATTCTTCGTTTTAAAACATGAAATCCCGATATGCCGGATCACAAATTTGGAAAAACATTGAATGGCTTAAACGCATAATTACTTAAAAATACATCAAATTCAATTATAAATATATTTCTTTATAATTAAATATTTATAGTTCACTCTCCGCGCAATAGCGTTTTCTTTGTGTAGATAGCTATCGATTTGTGGTGAGGTCTCTTAGGAATCCTGGGTGGGCAAGGAAGTGGTAGAATCATTTCGATTTTATTATTTAAATTAATATGCGATGTAAAACAACAGACTTTGCAATTTATTTCACGTATTATTCAATGTATAGTTGTTACATTATTGACTACGATAATACTTCTTTTCATATAGCTGGTCAAATATTTGAATGTCATGTTTACTGGGAGAGCTATGTCAATAAGACTTAGTAGCAATTGAAAGAATACTAAAAATAAATATTTTATCAAATGGGATGGGATGGGAGATGTTACAGCAACATTCATATAATGTGGACCATAAAATTGAACCAAGTTGACGTTGTACTTGTTCTACGTTAAAAATGTATCATTTTTTTTTATTTGGAATACTTTTTAAACATTCACGCGGGTATATTAAAATTATGCCTAGAATTATAATATAGTACAGCCCACGAGTCACGTCAGTATTCTACCATATCTTCTTATAAATTGCAAACACGTGATTTAAGTTGTTTGTTAGTTATCATATCGACTGTGGAAAGGAAAAAGGACGTAACTCATAGTTTTTTTAAAACAGGTTTTTTTCGATAATCACAATGTATCAAACTTGATACACGTTCTATCAAAAGGATGCAAGCTGCACATGCCGAATTAGTATCTTAATTTAGTTTTTACGTTTGAAAAAGATGACCTTGTAAAAAATTAAAACCAAGAAAAAAGACTGAAATAAAGGTTTTTCCTAGAAAAAATCTTTAATTAATAATATATTATGTCAATTTAACACAAGTTTAGAAGTATCCATGTACTTCAAGGTAGTGTATAATTCATAATTTGCATATGGCACAAAATCATCAAAACACGTTTTTTGCTCCTCCTGTAAAATTCTATATGTGTGGGTTACGCCCTTTTTCCTTTCCACAGTCGATATTAAAAAAGTATTCCTAGAAATATACTTCTGAATTCTAATTTTAGATTGCCGAATGCCACTTCACATTAAACAGAAAAAAAAATGTAGATTTTACCTTAAAATGTGATACAGATATTTAGTATTAAAAAAATATTCCAAAACCTTAGGATAGAATTGAAATACGAATACAAAAATATTTTGTGAGTTGCAAGGTATGACTCGTCAGTTGTAACCAGGGTCAAGTGGGCAGCGCAAATAAAACTAATCGGAAATTCACGGTGACAATGCAAGCATGTCTCGTTATGGGGTACCAATAACGACTTGGCAGCGAATTTGTTTGCAATTTTGGAGATCTGAGACTTGTATGTGATTGTCATTCAGTTCCGGCAGGTCTTGCGGACAGAATAAAATATTCGTCTAGATACTAAATAACATTTTTTTTTTCAAATAACACCTACAAAATGAATGTGTGTATCAATCGGTATTATATACAATTTTCACAAAAGAAATATTGATAACATAGATAATAAATTCAATAATATCAAAGACTAGATGCCAAGTATTGTTGTACGCGTGTAAAAAAAACGTATTTTTCAGTTCTTTAGTTACAGCATTCACCAACATTATTACTTCACTAAATTAAGCCAAGAGAAACAATTCTTCATGGTGGGAAAACCAACATGAAAATAGTTCTCTGTGTACTTCACAGAAGCAGATGGATTCTCAGCGGGTTGCTGGGTTGCTGCAAACACAAAGAGTCACTCATTGTGGACACGGCACGATGTTCAACGTTAAATATGTGTTTTAAAAATAAAATACTTTTTGTACTATCTCCACATTATTCATTGACCAGTTTCACTCACCGCGATCACTATCAACTGATGACTGAAACCGGTCCTGATGTATAATAAACAATGTGGAATAATTAGTAGAAAATAATTTTATTTTTAGTAATAAGTGTCTCGACGGACTTAGAGTGATATGAAAGAAAGTTTCATTCCTGAACTAATTCCAGCCTCGTTAAAGATTCTTTTGTTTTCCCGAGTAAAAATTTGATTAAATAATATTCAAAAATAATAGCCATTATCTTAAATTCTCATTTCAAAAGTTTCAATCTCCCTCGTACTTATTATTTTTCGTCTCGTTTCTTGGCAATTTGATTTCAATTTAAAACATATTCAGTAACCGTGAGCGAAAATTCGACAAAACTCCCTTCTTGCCATGCCATGTCATGAGCACGTTTTATAGGCTACTAAACTTAAAAACTTTTCGACTTGATTTCAAAACTCCAGGAGAACTGTCAGAAGTTGGTGCGTGATTAAGATTTCTTGGAACAGGTTTTTAAATTATACCATTCAGTTATTATACTAGAAACTATTGATTTTTAATAAGTTATTATAACCATTTTAAAATAGAGAGTAATAATATAGCTAGATTCTGATGTATGATTATTTATTTTTCACATCTTACTCGTATGATATTCTTGCTGTAATCCAGCAAAGCCTCTGCGGATTACGTGGTTACACTCACCTGAAAAAGAAGGAAAATATTTATTATTTATATAAAGTAAGTAAATCTAACACAACTATATATAAAACACACAAGCAAACGCTTATCAATTATATTGATTTACCATTTCACAATGTACTTTGGTTTCGATGATTATTTTACTAATAAGTAATTTTATCCGCATTATATTTTTTCAAATATAATTGATAACGAATGTGGTTTCCGATCGTATTTATTTTACTGATACTATTATATTATTTACATAATTTCCTTAATCGAAGTTGTTTCCTTTATAAAGGATTTATTGACAGATTCAGTGCTTTGTAATAAGTTCCATAAACCAACTGAAAATTCAGATATAAATATTTAGTTTCGTTGAAAAACTTTACCAATTGAGCAAAGTTGATTGATACACAAAGAATTTTAAAAAAAGTTATATACCTACATATAACACATTTCGTATCACTAGCGTACATGAAAACACGAATAATTGTTCACCTTTAATTTTGTATTTTATATATAAGTATAGATATTCGTCACGTTTGTTTTTTAAATTTGGTACGAAAGGAAACAAATTTATTGAAACATTGCGTATGTATTAATTCATAAAAAACAGTATTCCGCATAAAAAATGCAAATCGTGCTTTCAATAAAATATATAATAGACTGGAGAATGAAGTCTGTTGTCCACATTCACTTATAAAGGTATAAAAAACATAAATTAATAAGAAACATTCACAATAAAAGTGTTATTGTTATTTTAGAAAATAACACTCCTTATTTTGGTTGTGTGGAAAGCGTACAAGTTAAGCGTTATTTTACCCATGGGGATGTTAAAGGGTTTTCTTAGTATCAAACTCAACTGAACTTTTCTTACTCAATTTGGATTTTTAGAATATTTAGTTCCATATTGTTCAGGGCTCGCTTTTCATTTTCTCAACGAATTTTCTCCAAAAATAATGAGCGCTGATTCAAAGAGATTGAATAACAAAGCGATGATTAAGTCATAAACTTGCCCTAACTCTGAATACAATTTATATTTTGGATATTTTCAAGAAAATGATATAATTCTATATCATATAATAAACAGCAACGAGGATGCCGAAGCTGCAAAATAAAAATAAAATGGAGTGATTTGTTATTTTGATTGATTTGCTGCAAATCAATTTATAAAACTATATATTCAAACAAATGATCATATAAAAAATACCTGGATATTCAATGAACTTAACAACACATAAATATGGTGCTTAAGTCTATTTTTATCATAAGTATCAATCGTTTTCAGATTTCTCTAAATATTATCCATTGAAAATCATAATATATAATATTTAATATTACATAAATGGATAAAAAAAAAGTATAAATCGGTTGCCTACAGACGAGAGCCTCTTTATTTTGGGAAGTAAGCCCACGTCCACCTCAAATTTATATTAAATATGTTTAATGTTATAAATACCATTTCGACAAAGATTTACAAAAACGATATACATAAGTATTTTTTTAGTTCTAAGTGCTAACAAGTAGCAATCGATAGTTTGTTTTAAATCAGGGTTTCTCAACGGTGGGTAATGTGGCCCCCCAGGGGGCCACAGCGTGTCCTAAGGGGGCCACAGAGATTTATTTTTGTTTTGGGGAGCCACAACACAGTTTAGGGGGGGGCACGGGTATTGATAAAACAATACAGAGAAGAGCATAATGGCGGACGTCGCGCAGCTATTTTTTGTAAATCCGTAAATAAAATGAATTACTGGCATTCTAGATTCGAAAATCTCGGAAGAGCTATAAAAAAGGTGGGTTTTTGAAATTTTAATTTTCATGAGAAGACAAAACAATGGTATGGGGGCCACAGAAAAATACAGACACTCAAAAGGGGCCACGCTCCCAAAAAAAGGTTTAGAAACACTGGTTTAAATTATATAAAATTTAAAACTCGATTCATTTTTCGCTTGCTGCCAAAAAACCAATCCGGGATTTGGTACTCATTGCATTATGTATGTAAATGAATCCTTGTAGGTTACTTAATTATTAAACGCACTAGTAGATTAAAGGTGTTGAGACTGATTTAGAGAATGAAATTAACCGTTTAATAAAAGACATTCTTCACTAATGCTATTTTGCTATAAGTGTTTACGACAATCAAGAATTCATTCCATTACCTAAGATGTATTTTATGATAATTTTTGATGTAATTGTACCTGTCAAAGAAACCCAATACCTGCGAATCCTTGTTGAATAAATCATATAAAATCATATAAAATGTTACATACATAGATCGTGTAAATGTTATTAAGTTAGTGTTAAAATAATATTTTCAATAGCAAATTAGATATATTCTTATAATTATTTGTTTTCCCCCCTCCCCTTGCCACCCATTTTTATTTGATTTTTGTTATAATATATCAGAATAGTAATATATTTTCTAGCGGTTTAACCCGTCCTAATTGATCCAACTCATTAGATAATCATTTCTTAATGTAAATGTCATTTGTATTACCATTATCGTTTGTTTGTTTTTCTATCATCCCCTCCCATTTTATTTTGATCTTTATTATAATATATCAAAATAGTAAAATTAAAATCATTCGTACTTAAGCAAACATTTGCGAAAGTAGTTGTCTGAGGATGCCTCTGAAAGAGGCGAAACACGTGTCACATTTTGATACACAATACATGGGAATAATCAAAGTTATTTTTATTTTATAATAGATATATTTTGTTTCTGAAAATCTGATGGCATCGGTAACCACACGTCATATTGTATGACTAGATGTGACTTCTTACTTGTGCAGTCTCGGCATGCAATTCCGCATTTACCAATGCAATTACCAGAAACAGTTGCACCGGCTGTCAATGGCAGATACGTGCGTTTGCTCAAAAGTTTCCAGCTCAGACGTATTTGTCTGTTTATGCAACAAAAGACTTGAACATCTTACTCGGGAGTATTGTTTCTGGCAGGATTTAAATTAAAGAAATCCCTACTGGCAAGGGAAATATTATTTGTAAGTAGATACATGATAATAAGTATCATTTTAAACCAATGTAATAAAATACAATAGTTTCTATGAAAACTTCATTTTTAAATGCAATTCGATCACCTTAAAAGTCGATATTTTTTTGAGTTTAGTAAAAAGATAATTCACTGTTATTTTAGTTTCTTTTTATATGTATGATATATCGTTTCTTGCTTTGTCAAAAGACTTTATGGCGAAAAGTTCTTTATAGTAAAATTTTATTTTTTCCAAGCCTTATCATCCGGCAAAATAAAAAAAAACAATAAAGTAAAAATTTTAATTCCATAACACTTTTGTAAAAATGCACGCAGGAATAAAAATAAAAAAAATACATTTTAGGTCAAATTAAAAAAATCTTCTTTCATATATGTATATTTAAATGACTTTATAAACTTGTACATGAATAACATAATTTGACCATAAAAAACGCAAGTACTTAGTAAAAAATACTGAAAATTAATAATAAATTGACTTGAGTGTTTTATAATTATATCCAAGCAAATTTCAAAATGTCTGCGAAGTCTGCATTAGCTGTTTTCTAAACATAACGAAAACGATTTACAAATTGCAAATTATTAAATAGGTCGAATCGATGATCAAACGACTGACTGACTGTCACTGTACGGTGTAAAGTGCATCAAATCAGTTTTAACATACCACGCTTCTTCACATTCAAACACAGATAACAAACTATGTAGCATGCTAAAACAATTATAAAATACGGAACATAAATTTAATTAACGAATTTATCACTGCATGACTAATGCAGCAAAGGCTGGAAAATAAAATTATTATTTACATTTAGATAAACATGACTTCTCTTAATATTAAATTTATTTTGATAATTTTGTCACTCCATTAGTTTTTTATATATCGGAAATATTAATTGCGTTATCAAGAAATTATATTTTCCTTGTGCATGCACACTCAAATGCCATTGTGTATGTATTATTTATGAATCACCTCTCCTTGCGCTGGCAACGAATCTCATTTGGCATAATTATAAAACGTTCAATATATCTATCGATATTTTATGAAAAATATATAACACTTCTTCACTAATTTCACATTATTTATTTTAGATCAGGACAATTTTCGTTCATTATCAACTCTGCTTCAATGATTTATGTTACCAATTGTTTGTCACACCTTGTTAATAGTCAAACCATTTTGTATAAATAAATCCTGTATCGTATTGAATTTCATCAGTTGACAATACTCACGCTTGACAATTCGATCCTGTGGAATTAGTAAAAAAAGGTATTTTATTTTTTAAATATAATATAAAAACTTTCCACAAACAATCGACAGTGAACACATAAAGTAATAAATCTGTATTTAATAATCATTCAGTTTCTGCTAGTTGACGTATTAGATAAATTATATTTAATTTTATATGACAAATAAAAATAACTTACCCGTTGCTATTTTTAAGCATTCTGTAATTGATTTTTCTTTGATAATTGATAGAATTCAATCAATATGGAGTATACTGTTTGTTCTTGTAGAGAGTTTCTATGATAATCATATTCGAGGTAAATCAATATAAAACCGAAAATAAAAAAATACACTTTTATTGTCAAGGAAAAAATCCGTTTCAATCGTTTTCACATTGATATTTTTCTTCTGAGATTTTTTTTTTGTCTCATCGGCAAAGCATCGATAATCAAATAATTAATTCCACATAACTTTGAATAAGCCGTCAGTTAATTGGCATGAATGGTTTCACAAAAACAATACAAAAATAATTGAAAAATATGTTTTGTGTTTTGAAATACAACACTGCGCCAGTCAATACGACGAATATTGGAAGCTACATTTCGCCTATTGACTGCCTGTTATATTATTGACGTGCCTCGACGCTCACGTGTCAGTACGAAAAAATATTTTATTTTATTAAAGAAACCCATAGAATCTCTCATCATTTATTCTCATAAAGTATATTCGTACTTTGTCTCGAAAACGTGATGTTAGATGTATTATATTTTATGACAATAGCATATTGCTTACAGCAGTGTTGTTTCAACCCACGATGTGTACGAAGTACAAGTCACGTGAGCGAATATTGTGTATCTCCATAATATAATAATAACAATAATAACATGTTCAACAAGGTATAAAAAGTAAACTTTTTTGTTTCAACTAGATACGTTGAATATTTGCTTTCGTTTTAAAGAAACTTATCATATTATTTATATCGGGTATGCATGTATAACATGATATCCATAACTCAAAGTAACACAAATAAATTAAAATATTGAATAACATCGAATAATCAGACAAATACAAAACATTTGTAAATTATAATTAGTTATTTTTATGTGACCTTAAATAACACATAATCTGCATACAGATTTTTTTATTTAATATTAAGTGTACTGAAAGTAATAAAACAACATCATATCAAAATTGTGGTTAATGTAATTGATATCATGATTTTGTAATGTTTCAATAAAAAAAATAAAACGTATAATTTGTCAGTCATGACCGTGTGATTTTTCAATTGAAAATAACTAAAATGTGTAGGTTCTTTTAAGTAATTTATGTAGGCATGCAAATTTAAAATATATCCTGACGTTACCCGTCAACCTTTTTTCACGGAAAGTTTTGTTTAGTTGGTGGTAAGTTTCTGTGAAGCATACGTGTGATAAAAAAATATGTAGGCTGTCGCGCTAACCGCAAACTTTGGAAAGCTCTCCTCCGCAACGTTTCCAGCCATAAGGTCGGATTGAATGATGGTATGAAATGAAGGCTGTCAAAACACACGAGACATTTTTTCACAATAAAAAAATCTACGTACTTCATGAAACACGGTCCATTAACCTATTATGATGTGATTTATTATCGCCACTGAGGATAAAAAAAAAATCTCAAACATGGTCATAATAGTTCGATATTGGGTTGAAAGAATACTTGAGATTAGAAATTTCCAGTATCAAATTAATTCTAACAAAAATATCGCCGTTTACTACTTCAACTCAAACGTTTTCTATTATGTCGAGTTGTAAGGCAAAAAACCCGTAGATTGAAGATTTTATCAACAGCAGCTACGATACACTTCTAAAAGTCAAAACAATGAAATGTGTGACTGATTTTTGCAAAAAACTTTATGAATTCTGTACGTGAAATCAATTATTTGTAATGCTATCAACAGATTCCGCAGGATGAGTAGATATTTTAAATATACTATGTTTATTATATATCTGAATATGGTATTTTTCATATCTAAAATAAAAAAAAGTACTAATGAATAACATGAGCTTTTTAAATATTTGATTAAAACATACGTTTGCATAAATTATTTATTTGTTCATTACTTTCAAAATGTGAAAAAGGGTAAAAGCAGAGTAAAAATTAACCAATCACGTCGTGGCATTTATCCAAAAAATGCATGTACGGTAAAGAACGCCACTAATGTGTTGCTAATCCGACTGATGGAATTCTGAAATTTTAAAAAAAATCGTTGACCAACGATTTAAAAATAAGTGCTCTGATTTAAAACAAATATACACTTGACAAAAAAAGTGTGCAAAGTAACTACAAAACTTCACATGCAGACGGGTTATATAAAGCAATTTTTCAATTAAATTTACAACGAATGGAAATAGAGTAAATATAAGGAAAACAACCGCTTTTTGAAAATTTTAAAAGTTTTTTTGAAAATAATTTAAAACACGAAAACTCTCCAAATAAATTTGAACCGTGTCCCAAAAAATATTCAAAATGACCAAGTTTATTTCCATAAGTTCTACATCCGGGAAAAGATACTTTGCCAACTGGAAGATGATATAATATTATGGGACCGTGTTCGTCAATAAAAGTTCCTATTAAAGTTTCGTAATTCGCAGTATGTACTCTTTTTGGCACCAATCAATGAAATATTTTCAAAGTTATTTTACCGTCATTGCATTATAGTGAGAAGAGTATTCTATCCATTAAATAATCTGCAATGCATTAATTAACATGTTTCATTAACATTACAAACATTTTAAAAAAATATGATGATTTATATAATTAAGTCAGCACTGGTTTCATCATTTGTTAGCGATGGTAAACTTGACATGAAACTATATTCGAAAAAATTGTTCCTGAAAATGAGTAACGCATAAAATATTCGAAATAACGCATCAAATATTTTAAATAAATAACAAAACATATTATAATATATTTATGTTTATCGTATATGTTGTTATATCAGAAAAATAAAAATGAACTTTTGTTTATATAAGATTAAAACGTATAAACTTCCACAAAGTTTCCGTCGAATCCATCGAAAATATAATATATTCAAATTTAACGAGTTTTAAGTACTTCTAAGTTAGTATACATCCGATAATACAATTCGGTTTAATCGGTAAACTGATAATGCCGAAATAGCTAAAAGCATATTTGTAAGCGAGTCCTATCAAATAAATGCCAATTCAATTATTAAGTAATTTATAAAAGAAAAAACAAGTTTGTTTTAAGAAAAATTATAAAATGAAATTAGGATATATTGAATATTTAACATTAAGTGTTCTGAGATTTTCCGTCGCTGTTGTAAGACCAGGAACAGCAAAAAACAATTGCGCACATTCATAAGATGTAAGAGTAAAAAATACAAGATAAAGAGGACGTATAGCTATGTGAAATACTTATCACGTCACAAACCCTACGGGAAAAGAAAAATATTGTAAAAAAACTCGTCTAATGACATTGTATTGGGAAATCCTGGCGTGTTTCTTATCCTGGTGAAAAAATCTACGTCATCAGTCGTAACTTGTAACCAACGCTCGCAAAGTGGGTTAACCGACCAGTGATCAACTCGCAGCCACCACCACGCTCTGATTCAATAATTGAATTGAACCATTAGAGATGTACGCAGCATGTAGGCTAACGACCGGTCCAATATCGTTGTTAGTTATTATGAGAGATCACGACTCACCATCGGGCACTCAGTATAAGCACGTTACACGGAGTTACGCATGAATATTTACCATTATTACGTCTTCGTAAAGTGTAGGCCAACTGAACGCAACACATGCAGTCAATCAGACCATAAATAACATCGAATTGTAATTATGCAAATACCAAATTAACACTTCGTTATTATATTATTGTAATTAAAAGTTTTAACGATATTTAAGAACAATATGCCTAGCTTAATAAGCCAGTCAATCGACCATTCATTGCATTATGGCCAACCAACCATGCACAACCCTTTTATCCGAGTGGACCGCAAGGAAAAAATAAATTTAAAGCAATATAAAATTAAATTTGAATCATTCAAATTATGTACACTCCCACAGATTTTGTCACTAACGACCCGGGTTTCGCCTTTCGGCATCATAAGGCGTTCAAGCGCACGGATGAACGCCAGAAGATGCCGAAAGGCGAAACCCGGGTCGTTAGTGACAAAATCTGTGGGAGTGTACATAATTTGAATGATTCAAATTTAATATTGAAATTCCACCAAGCACCTTCAGTCGAAATCTTAAAATATAAAATTAAAAATAACTTTGATTATTCCACGTATTGTGTAACTAACTGTGACACGTGTTTCGCTTTAAAGGGAAAAAAAACCCAAACTCCATTTTGTAATTTCATAATTTAAAAATTTTAGAATCAATCTTGCTTCATTACATAAGCAAAATTTGCGATAGTAAGTCTGAAGATGCCTCTGAAAAAGGCGAAACACGTGTCACAGTTAGTTACACAATACGTGGAGTAATCAAAGTTATTTTAAATTTTATATTAAAATGAACTTCCACAAAGTTACCGCCGAAACCACCGAAAAAATTTAAAGTACGCTCAATCCTCTTTTTACGCGGGGATAAGTTTCATGTAAAACAGCCTTGTAAAAAAGTAGCAGTGAATAAGATAAATGAAAGATAGGTTCCATTACATTTGACTGTGCTATTTCGAAACCATGCAAAAGTAGATTAAATGTACTTATTTACCAAAATGCTTTTGTTGTGAAATATTTAGGATAACATCTTCTATTTAAAATAAGTAAACCTACTTCTATGAACTGATATTTTCTACTTCGTTATTGATAAAACTTTATTAAATTCATTGATTTACTTAAAATGAAACATTCTAGGCGAGAGAAATTTCTACAGGGTTGTGTATCAATGCATTAATAGAGAAATAAAATTGAATATATCATCTATATGATTTAGCGGTTAACAGCAAAAAAAAAAAATTATGTCAAAATACAGCGGCATTTCTTAAAATTTTAAAAAATGTGCTGAAAGTGAATATTTGGACTGCAGCAAAAGTTACGTAGGTAACTATGTTACATGTACATATGTATACTGTACTGACCTGAGGATTTACGGAAATATGGAGTATGTATAATGTAGATCATTATCAATTTCATTTCATTGTCGTACTTCTTATGCATATTATATCGGTTATTCATTCAACAATGTTCCATTGGGAAAAAAAATTGATTCCGCTAGTCAGGGTGCTTGAAAAAACTTAGATTTCACAACTATTTACCTAGTTGAATAATGTACGATAACGAAGCGCCGTCTCACTTATCGATCATGCAATATAGTATCGACTATCGAGTATTTTGGAATATATTTATCAAAAAAGTGCATATTTGTAAATACAAAAAATTTTCAACATTCCAGTTTGCATATATGATACATTTAAATTGATAGGAAACCTGATATTATATTGTGTTCTTTTAAAATTTCTTAAGACTAAGTAAACGAGATCGTTACGATTTTATGCTCGACAAGTAGTAAGAAAGAAACCAGGGAGTAATTTTCGGTACAGTTTATTTTCGAAGCCTTACTTTTTACGAACCAACATATAATATACATAAG
Source organism: Himalopsyche anomala (assembly GCA_031772345.1). Taxonomy (NCBI): domain Eukaryota; kingdom Metazoa; phylum Arthropoda; class Insecta; order Trichoptera; family Rhyacophilidae; genus Himalopsyche; species Himalopsyche anomala. The sequence goes on along the minus strand of CM062821.1, from coordinate 17,389,117 downwards.
TTCACCTGAAAAATATCAATAAAACATAAAAAAATATTATTATTTGATGTACTTCTATAAATTTGTAGGAAGAAGGCAATCGTTTTAGAAATATAATTTAATAAAATTGATGATTCTGTTTTCTTTATAGCTTTAATTTGAAAAAATGTATATATCAATTGAATACATCATATTTATAATAGCTTTTTATAGATATTTTCAGATAATGAGATAAACTCGATTATATTTAATTAAATTATAAAAAAATAAATTGAATAACTTTCTTATTCCACTCATTGTGTAACAACGTGTTTCGCCTCTTTGAGAAGCATCATCAGACGGAAACAATTAAATGAATTCACTATGCTATGTTGGCATGTGTAATAAAATTGGCCTATTCGTCACATTTGATCATAAAATAACTGCTACATGAAATTATGGTATCAGCTTATCACTGGCAGTCTGTGATCTAAATGTAAAAACTGCACGGGTGGGCTGGATGGGGGTTCAGAGAGGGACTTGCGCGAGCCCCTTGTTATACCTTACTGCAATTCCTGACACAAATATATACTATATTAGTATGTAAGGAATCATAGTCGCCATAGATCGTAAATAATCGCAACAGACGAACTTAATTTATAAAAAAATCATTACGACTCAGAACCTAAATAGACGAATGTAATTAAATTTTCGTGGTTAAGTCTTCCATTCAGCTTATTTTTTTTCTACTGGAGCCTTTCTTTTTATTCGGTCTGGCTTTATCCAATATCTGCGTCTTCTATAAACTCATTCAGTATTTTTATGTCTTTTCACAAGATATTTAATTATATTTTATAATACAAAGCAGCCCTTCAAATTAATTCCCTATAATATAAATTATAGAACCTAAAAAACAACTGAAGCAATAAATTATATCGTTATCTTCATCAATAACTAGCGCATCGATCTAATACTAAGTACACCTAAGCCTCGTATAACACGGTTATATGGTTCCACCAAAACAGCGTGTAATACAAATCCGTGTTATGCAAGGTTTGAAGTTCATACAAAATTAGGGGTTACGTTCCAAAAAAAAAATTAACGAAGATAATTCAATAAATATATACTTTATTTTTTTAAATAAACAGATACACATTTACATATTCATGAAAAAACTCTAATAACATAATAAAGCATTCATTCGTCATCACTATCACTTATAATTCTATATATTTTACTCTTTTTCGAAATCGGTTGTACGTTTTCATCATCGGAGGACTCTGGAGTTATTGTGGTTTTAGCCTTCAAAAATTCGGTAATAAGCGATTGTCTGCTTTTAGCGTATAAATCCTTACGTATTTCCTTATAAGGTTCCAAAATCTGTTGCAACTCCCTCTTAAATTTTGAACTTCTTTCCATTATAGGATCCTTTTCAATAAAATAGTTTTCTAATTTTATTGCCAATTCCAAGCCGTCATCTATCGTTTTTTATGTGAAACATGTAGCTGCTTCGCTGCAACTGCTTTCTGTGTCGTTAATTGTGGTGGGTTCATCTAACATTTCGACTAATTCTTCTTCGTTCAACATACGATCCTCCAATATTTCTTGGATGTCATGAATATCCATGTCATTAAAACCTTCTCCACCAATACCACGACAAATGTTTATTGTCCTTTGGTATTCATCTTCTATTGGTGGTAGAAGATTTGCTCCAGACACTACTTCTGGCCATAGTTTTTTCCAGCAAGAATTCAAAGTTGATTGTTTTATTTCTTTAACGGATGCAGCAACAATATCGACACAATTTCGAATAGAAAATTTTTTCCAAGCTTGAGTAAGTGTTAAATTTTCACCTTGATCGATGTCTTCTAATATTTTTTCAAATGTTCGACGAATGTAATAGGCTTTGAATGTTGAAATTATACCTTGGTCTAAGGGCTGGATTAAAGACGTAGTATTTGGTGGTAAAAATAATATTTCCACATTAGGATATTTTAAATCGAGCGGATGTCCTGGTGCATTGTCCAATATCAATAATATTTTAAAATCAAGATTATTTTTTCTCATATAATCTCTTGCATCAGGTATAAAACAATTGTAAAACCAATCTTTAAAAAGAATACTTGTGGTCCAAGCCTTTTTATTGGCTCTCCAATAAACAGGTAAATTCTTTTTTTCATAACCTTTTAGTGCTCGGGGGTTTAAGGATCGATTAATAAGTAATGGCTTCATTATGGACTCTCCTGAAGAATTAGAACAGAATAGTAAAGATATGTAGGTTCGTTGCGGCATCTTCTTCCAATACAATCCCGTTTCGTCCGCATTGAAAATCTGGTCTGGTGTGTAGCCCTTATTTTTTATAATATCTGCGAATTCTGGAACAAATTTTTTAGCAGATTCTATATCAGCTGACGCAATTTCTCCTCGAATTTTTATATTATGTAGTGAGAATCGTTTCTTGAAATTTTCAAACCATCCTCTACTAGCAGAAAAATTGTGAGATGAGTTTTGATCTTCCGATGACGACTGTTCAGTTCTTTTTAAATTATCATAAATTTTTTGTGCCCTCTTTTGTATAATGCTTCTGTCCATAGGAATGTTTTTGTCATTGCAGTCTTCTAGCCATATCATAAGAGCTCTTTCCATTTTTTCTATTATTACTGAGCGTATGCGGGAAATCTTTGTCGCACTGACAGATGATCCTGCTGAAGCTATAGATCTAATTTTGTTTTCATTTTTTTGTATCGTCCTAATTGTTGCTTCATTTAAATTAAAAATTTTAGCAAGTGATGACGGCCTCTCCCCCCTTTTAAGACAATCTAGGATATTATTTTTTTTTCAATAGAAATAAAGTTTATCCGTAACTGTCGACATTTTGGGGTTTAAATATTTTTCATCTACAAATAAATAATAAATTGATACGATTAAATTTATAAAATTTGTATAAATTGTAAAGGGTTATTATGTACATATACATAATGATAAAATGAAATATGTAAAGTGTATAAATACATACAAACAATAACCCAGAATAATCTACGGATTACGAAGAAATATGCACTGCTCCATTGACTGCCAGAGCGCAACTGCAATTTATCGAAACAAACAAAATTGACATGTCTCGACATGCTCAGTAAGATTTGTCATGTGCGCATTACACGGACGTACAAATTTTTTTTTTTTTTTTTTGAAACCGTGTTATATAAAGCGTGTTGTATAAAAAATATGCCACAATTTATACAACCGTGTTGTATAAAACAGTGTTGTATAAAACCGTGTTATACGAGGCCTAGGTGTATACGAATGCATATTGCCCATTTACTTATTCGTCACAAAATAGCAAATATTGGTATTTATTATGTTTAAAGTCTGCCATTATTAAGAAATAATTGAAACAGCGTAAACTCAAAACCAAAAGGAATACGAATTCAGTAGCTGTAATTTTAAATGACCATACATTTTTTTTTATGTTTTATTACAGATTTTTAATTTTTGGTATATATTTGAATATCAAGGTATTCTCTAAAATGACACTAGCACGTACCAATGGATCGTTCCACCGTTCACGTCATAATACTTACTGAATCATTCAGCGGAAAAACTTGTCAACAAACAAACACCATTTAACCTACAATCACGAACGAGGACAGTAGTAAAATGTCTAACTATTGAAAAAATCTTAGCTACCTTGAAAATCAATGTTAGATAGTTAGATAAATGTTGTTCGTAGCGTAGGCACTAAATAATACGTTTATTATTTATTGTCAGATTGCCTAACTTTCCAGGTAGCGACTATTAACAAGCGTTTGCGTGGTCAGTATTTTGACAACCACGCGCATTGTAATTGTACGAGAAACGTTTCTGATATTATGAAATATCAATTTTCACAGCATGATAAATATTGGAAAAGTTATTAGTCTCAAGATTGGGCATTTTAATTAAATTTAAGCATATCTATGTACACTAATAACATTGACGTTACATACTATTACTTATCAGCCTCGTCGAAGTGTCATATGTGTTGATCTATATCAAACGTCATTAAGTTCAATCTATATAACACTAAAAAGAATATTTGAGATTTTGTAAGATTAAAGGTTCTATAATCTAAGAAAATCTCACATATTGCAGTTCTTTTATATTCCAAGATATGATAAAACCACATTTTCACAGTTTCACTTAGAGTGGACTCAATGACGTGTGATGTGAATCAACACATATTATGAAGTTGTTGTTTCGAATTTTTGTTTTATATTTTTAAAGAAAATTATTGAAAATCTGTTATTGTGCATGGATAAATTGTCTTCTTCAAATCGAAATACAGTTTAACCTCCATATTTGTCATGAACCTATTTTAAGGCCTAATAAACATGGTACTTGACAAATGTATCTACAGTTTTAGTTAGCTATAAAAAATAATTGAAATATAATAAATCTCTTCGCAGCCTCCAAAAATGATGCAAAAGTAGTTTATATAAAATATATTTATTTATTATACTGAGTAGAAATGTAGTAAACAATATTTAAAGAATGAAGAATATGGAAACATTTTTTTATTATCAAACAGTGACGAATACATATGTTCTACAGTACATGTTTTTACAGAAAACGATCGATAATGGATTTTTATAATTTATTAGATGTAAGTTGAGTAAAATAAAATATATATAAGAATAAGAAGTGTAAGGCATTTTGAATGATCACAAATCACTTCTAGCTAAAATTAATGCAATAAAAATCAAACACGTGTGAATTTATTTACAGTATTATATTTTAAGGTAACTTTTTCAGTCGATACACTCGGGCGGTAATTGATTGAAAATATTTAAAAGCTTTCCAAGTTTTGAAAAATTATTTTCGTGTCGGGCGCTGTCGGTCAATACTTGCCCGTCTATTAGGCGCAGAAGCATCAGCTGTGAAAATTGATAAAGGTTCCTTCCCATGAGAAAACGGGCACTTCCAAAATAAAATAAAAAAGAATACCTATTTTCGCACCCATAATAGAATAAGCTCGATGAAAAATATGTTTATCTCTGCTATATTGACATGTCCTTCGTCGCCGTGGAGGAAAAGGGGAAGATTAATCGAATCACATGAAAGGTTGTACAATAGGCGTGTGTGTGTGGATGCTATGTTGTCGACCATAATAAAAGGACTTTGGATAAAATGTACCAAAAAACATGTTAACCCTCTCATGAAAATTCATTTCGCAACATCGTTCACGGGGTTACGGGTAAAATGTTCGCGGATAATTCAACATTGGAAAAGGCGAACGATAGTTTCAAGACTGTATAAAGAAGACGTCAGGTATCATAGGTTTATTAGTCGAACCCAGACTCACACGGTAAAATTTAATTCTAATCTCAAAATAAGGTTCAAAATAAAATTAAGACTACATTTTATCAAACATAATTGGCAAAGTGAGTCATTCTCACTTATCGAATATGGTATTGGAGTGAGGATAAGGGACACCAAAATAGGCGAATGTAATAAGGCAGGTTCAAAATATTATATCACGAATTATTGAAAGAAAGAGTTCTTTCAAAAAGTATATTACTTTTGCACGTGGCTAATTGATTTTCAAAAACATTTAACATGTTAATAATTTTAAAAAACATAAAACTTACTCTTCATTTAAAATGCTTATCAAGACAACGGAAAAACATTAAAAATGGGTGAATACAAAAAGTTACAAAATCAAAAAAAAATGGCAGAGAAATGTCAGTGAATTATTGAATTTTCCGACACGTTTCATTCATTAGAAAAGCCTTTGATCAAGCTCGTATTCGGAGTCAAAATTTCAAAGCCACTTCTCATTTCCCTGCCGTCAAATGAAAATTATTAACATTTTATCTGATACAGAAAAAACCGCTCCTATATTTTAAAAGCGACAGCTCACTCAGCTCGCCTTGAAATAAATTATACAGTATTTTACGCGATATATTAAATTATTAACATCCGTTGAGATCACGCTCTGTACACAAATCAATAAGATCAGCAATACATTCGTAAATGTATATTGATTTGATCCAATGATTTATGAAGTGTATATGAAACAGAAATATGATTCTGTATCTTCACTGCGTAGTACAATTATTACATTTTAAGGCCGATTATGTGTGGATTATTACTATAAAATAACAATCAAAATACAATTGAAATGACTAGCTATTAACTTTAAGCCGGTCGACACCAAATAAATAGGAATTTTACTGCCAAATTGGCGGACAGGAAGTACATTTCACTGTTAATATTTTTCCTCAAATTCACAGCAGTAATTAACGCACGAACATGATTTAATTTTATAATGTAATCCAAAACTTGATGAAGTAGTTAGTATGCAAATTTGCGTTGTCATAAAAATAGTCATATCAGAGGGGTCTCACTAAAAACTCTTCATGAAACAATTGAAATATCTCTACAATAATATTGATAGTTGTAATCGATTTCTTTACAACATAAAACGTAAACATAGTAATGTACGCTGTTACAAATAATTTTACTGTTATCTTAAAAATTATAATTTACCGACGAGTTATTCAGTATGTGTTTGATTGATCATTTCCCAAACCTCTTCAAAATTTGATGTCAAAATGTATTGATTTAATCGCAGAAGATATAGAAATGAGGATAAATAAGTATGGAGCACAATTGTATTTAATAATATACAACATTGAAGATTGATTATACATGGATTATTTATTTGATATGTTCAATTGTTAAATCGATTGTGGTTAGTCAAGTTCACATTATCTATGCTATCATTTATCTACCGTGATAATAAATTAAATTTATGCAGATTATCGTTGTTCTGGTCGTCACGTGATCGGAAACACTGCTTTTTTACAGAATGCATATGAATCAGCACGCTTATCACGTTGATGTCATTTTCAAGATTATTCGATGAAATTGAGGTAAATCCAACATTTGATGCAAGAGCGAAATAGAATCATTAATTTAATAAAGCATTTTTCTCGACACTACACTTAATCTGTTGGGTGTTGTAAAATGACATTCTTAAAAACCTAGACATTTAGCTGCATTGTTGGTCTGAAATAATTGGATTCATTGAATAAGCTTTTTCGAATATTATTTTATTAATTATGAATTTATTCGTTCAACTACTGCTTAAAATTTGAATCGTCCAAATTTTGTACATTCACAAATTGTTTGTCAATAACGACCCGGGATTCGCTTTTCGGCATCTTTAGACGTTCAAGTGCAAAGAAAAACTTGAAATGACACTTGGTAAATAAGTGTATCGTGTGTATATAAGAATTAAATGTAAATAAAACTTATTGATGGCGACATGGATTAACTTTACTAATGATTTGCTTTTAATGGCGTTCAATTAGCTGGGGAAATATTTACTGAAACAGATATATAGAGAGTCTTATAGAAACCAAAATTAAATGTGCTTATCGTTAAAAAGTTATAACATTGGAATGCCTACAGATATAAATGATGGGTAATTTTAAAAATTAGATTTATTTTGATCGCTTGAGAATTTATAATTATTTTAAGAAATTTAATTATATTTACTTACATATAAGCAGTGGTGTAGTGGTAAATAAATAGGTACCAGGTCGGTCATTGATTTCTTCCCTATTTTTTTTTTAAATCTGTCCGAAGTTAAAAAACCACAAGTTTTAACAATCAAATCAATAAAAAACGCGCAATTTAAATAAGAAAGAAAGATCCTAGAGAGGGGAGGGTATTTTTTCACGTTACACGTGTAAATTTATTTATTTTTATTTTTGTAAAATCCGTCAGGTAGATCAATTTTGATATGCTTTTAAATTTTATGAACAGTATTTTGAATATATGTAAAATTAAGTTACAAGTCAAAAAGGTGGCAGGGCGGCGCCCTGGTTTATTTTCAGATGCCAGGTCGCCGACCTGGCCCCACTACACCACTGCATATAAGGTAAAGAAGTGGGTAATTTGGAAGATTCAACTGCTCATTTAAAATTTACAAGCTACTTAACTGTGCCGTTACTGTTTGTAAATATAATTAAATTTCAAATAAAAGTTTGATTGATTATTTTCATTAAAATCACGAAAAGTGAATATTCCATTCATTACATTTTTAATTAGTATTTAATGGAGTTGCGTGACGTTTTTAGTACGTTATAAAAAACCAAATCCTGAAAATGTCGTTATTGTATCTTTAAAATTCATTAAACATTCCTTACCTGTTAATCAATATTATCAGAGTTCTTCACGATACTAACTGGGTTGAGGAAATATGAAAAATAAAAATGATTACATTTACAAAAAAAGTTATCGACGGCTTCAATAGATAAAACTTGTATGTATTTATTACTTATTCGTGCATCAGTTGCCAACGAAAATGAACATCACTTCGCCTTTATAATATCCATGATTCAACGTTTATAGTCATTACGCGCCCAACAAACGCACCAACATTGTTTTACTGGTTATTGACTATATTGCTGTGTATTTTATTATCTAACTTGAAGTATTCACACAATAGTGACCAGTGGGAATCTTCCAAGGTAAAAACAATACTCTGAAAGGTGACGCAATAAACGCCCACATGTTGGTGAAATAAATGAATGTATCAGGTAAACACACAATAAAAATTGAAACATTCGCTTGTATTGTATAACCACATAAATTTATTCACAAATTATTTTAAAACATACATAATATTAGACTCATTAAGTGAGCATTCTCAACTGCTGAAAATATACAATTATACAGGGATTCGTTATACATATAAGCAGTTGTGTAGTGGGGCCAGGTCGCGCCAGGTCGGCGACCTGGCACCTTTTTGACTTGTTACTTAAACAATTACATACACATATTCAAAATCGTTTTTATTGATTAAATTGTTAAAATTTACTTTAATCTTACGATACAATTTCGAATGACATGTGCCGTTTGACGTTTGCTGTTTGTCTTTGCCGATTGTCTATACTCTATGGCAGTACTTCCAAACCTTTTTCGTTCCACGGCCCCCTAAATTTTAAAAAAATTATCCGCGGCCCTCCTCAATCCGAATTCCAAGTCCTCAATTTGCTATACGTTTTCCCCAAATTGTCTCGGTAACTCGTTTTTTTTAGCTCACCGACGAATTCGAAGTCTTCAATTTGCTATAATTTTTTCCCGGAATCCAAATTTCTCAATCCCGCATGGTTACGCGGCGGCCCCTAAAGAAATTCCTCGGCCCCCAATATGGGAAGCACCGATTTGACAGACTAAAATGTATAGATAGATATTTGTTCTTTCTACTGAATTTCGCGACCCACAGGTTGGGAAGCACTGCTCTGTGGTACGACACACGCGTCACCTACTGTAAGTTAATTGCACTACGCTTATAACCTTCGCGCAAGTGCTAGTAAAAAGTTTGCTAAAGTTTTATTGCAATCGGATGAACGGTGTGGCAACGCACACAATACGAACAAAAAACAAACAAACATTCATTTTTATATATATGATATATTATGTCATTCAGCTAAGAATTGATAGATTAATGGTAACGTATCATTTATTGTTCACACGTTTTAATATCGTACACGATTGAATTAATAATAAATTGCTGGTTTGATCTTCATCTTCTTTCGCTCAGTATTTGATTGAATATTCCGAACATAACATGGTCATAAAATAATGAATGAGTCAATGACTGAAAGAACATTGCGTAGTGTAACGGTGTTCAAGCGGCCACCTGCTGCGATAACAATTATTTATTATTGAGATAGGTAAGTGTTCGCGAATGAAAACAGCTGATATAATATTCGAAAAAGTATAGCCCAATACTTTTTTAACATGAATAATATTTAGAGAACTGTACATACACAAAACATGTGAAAAAAATACTAAGGTGTGTATACTACGTTTTTGTTGACTTTCTTGTATAGAGTGATAGATATTATTGTACCAAATTTTCGATGAATATTTTATAATATTTCAGTGATAATACAAGGTTTGACATGAAAGACCCGTAAAAGATTTTTATTTATTTTTCGATAAATATGTAAAACTAAATATGAAATATTTTAACGTGAATTTGATCTCAACGTTTTCTTTTTCCCATAAATTTATTTTTAATAATTTATAACAACATTAACGACGTGTATACATATACGAAAACAATATCCAAGTCGCAAGAAACTAACCCTGTTACCAAAATGTATTCATTTATGAAAATAAGTGGTTTCATATAATCTGTACCAGTTAATTTTTTGCGAATAAAGGAATATGTACTAAAAATATAATAACTATATATGCCGGGTCCTATGGCGAAGCGGTTAGCGTTGTGGGCTTCCGAAATGGATCTCACTGGTTCGAGTCCCAGTACGAACAGAATTTTTTCAATCGATTTATCGATTTCTGTACGAAGACATGGGTGTTTGTGATGTTTAAAAATTCACTAACACCCTTTCTGATCCTTAATAACTGATTATTAGGAAACCACTAGTCCTGCCCTAGCCTGATCATTCTATCCCTACTAGCCTCTTTAAAAAAAGAGAAGTTGAACTACTGAGTAACAAACAGTTCTCGTAGAAAAACTTATGTTGAGATACCTCTATTATGCGGCCATATGCTCTACATTGGGACCGGAAATGGATAATATATATACATAATTCAAATACGGCTAATATTGGGTGATTAGTGATTACAACGAAGTATTAAAAAACTTTTTAGTGTTTGCAAATGGATAAGCTTACAAAAACAAGCCATGTTACATCAAAACATCTACATATTGAAGTAATGTATTTTTAAATTACAAAATGTTTTCCATTGGGAAATGCAAGTTTTCCAATATCGCTGAGTTTTCCAAGAAACTGTCTCTTGGAATATTACCAAGGGATGGATAAACAACCATTCGATTACAATAAGCAGTGTCTTACTTACTTCTTCGATCGCAAGTACTTCCCCTGGAGGATTCGACTGCTATGCTGAACAGTAAATGCAACATTGTTGATGTTACACATACCGACAAAATATTTACGTGAAAATATAAATACATGCAAATGTTTTTCCCAAGTAAAATAAACATATATTTTAAGTAGATGAGATAAATTTCCACATGGATTAACACAGATTAAAATGTGCTGAATAAAATACGTAATTGAAATTGAAAATAATGTCAAATACGTTTTACTTTTGCATGTATCCTTTTTTGCTCAGCATTCTACACATGGGGTGGGTAACTCGCAGCCTTAAGGCCCCTAGCTAACTGTAGCTTTTTGAAGCGTCATTAATTTACAAATACTTTGATATGTGTAATTATTTATCTGTTTTGTTTCGCTCATAAGTACAAAAGAGTAATTTTCGTCTAAATTATGATTTGTTTAAATATATTAGTGCGATCCTAGCAAAACATTTTGATGTTTAAGATGCATCACATCTGATATAGTATATATATATGCCTGGTCCGCCGTCGAGTGGTCAACGCCGATGCTTCGGTTACGGTCCTCACGGGGCGTAACAAGAGCGATAAGCTTATCACTGGTCCTGTTCTAGTAATACCCTTACTTTGTTCGAAAAATGAAAGGTTGACTAATTGAGTAACATGCAGTTCTCGTAAAAAAACTTATGTTGAGATAAACTCCATTAGGAGTACATACATATGCTCCACATTAGGTGTGCGGACATGATTTATTATATATATTTCTATAATATATTGAACAATGGACTATAATTAAACTGAATATCCGCTTCTTAACTGAAACACTAAAATCAAAAATCTTACAAAAATTTCTCGTAAGAAAATAATTGCATAGGGGAATTAAAGCAAGGATAGGAAGCCATGGAAATGGTCGATAGTCATTCATTCATATTTCATATTTCGCAAGGAATATATATGTAAGTAAATCCCTGTTTGATCCATCGAAAATACGATTTGGTAAATCTAATTGCCAAATAAATAAACAAAAGCGTGTACGGTCCAATGTATCATATTGGTCACACATGTGAGTTTGCAAATTAGATGATTAATTATGAATATTTAATAACACACAACCGCTAGTTTTGCATCAACAATACTGCTATGATTATGGTAATAAAATAATAAATTCCCGGTAATTATATACAACGTCTATTCTAAACAGGTTTAGGATTGTTATTTATGGTTAACATCAAAGTACATAGCCAATGCAAGTTTATGGGATATGAATGTACGCAAATACCACATTTTATTCTAGGACATAAAACAAGCAATAAAGCGTTATATGTTCATAGTCCTATATATTATATCACGTATCTTGCATGTGCTAGGACTGCATGATAAACCTATCATTATTGAATCGAATGTATTTTCAGTTTAAAATACAACTTAATTATAAATTCTTTGTCAAAACTTCAAAAACATTATACTGAATGTTGCACAATCTTAATTGTATGCAAATGAAATTAAATTACATTTAAATTGTGAATGCTTACATTAAAAATACTAATTAAATTCTATTGCTCACACTGTATCATGTATTATCAGTTTAAAATACAACTAAATTATAAATTCTTTGTCAAAACTTCAAAAACATTATACTGAATGTTGCACAATCTTAATTGTATGCAAATGAAATTAAATTACATTTAAATTGTGAATGCTTACATTAAAAATACTAATTAAATTCTATTGCTCACACTGTATCATGTGTAAAAAATACAGTCGTGGAGTGCTTAGCCAAAAGCTCGCGGCGTCTAAATTAAGTTCTAAACTAGGTATTTAATATTCTTTTTAAAGTGTTCACCGTCAATACTCATTTATGCTAATTCTACTTGTATTTTATCAACTCATAATATTCATATATCCCTATTTAGTACATTTATCTGTAACTTCCTTTCATTACCAATTGTTTGTTACACTCGGATAATTTTGTTTTGTTTTGTATAAATATCAGGGTAATATTGTATTCTCTTATCGGTCGACAATGCTCGTCATGAGCGAAACCGGTCCTGATAATTTAAATAAAATTGGAATTAGTACAAATGAGTATTTTATTTTTTGAAGACATGCTTATTTAAGATTTCGACTGAAGTTGCTTGGTGGAATTTCAATATTAAATTTGAATCGTTCAAATCATCTACATTCACACAGAGTTGTTTAAAATAAACATTTTAAAAGGAAAAAAATCGAAGATTGAATTTTTGTTTTGACAGACGATAGTGTTTGAAAAAAAACATCTCGCGTATATTTTATCTTAATTGCAACGTAATTCATATAACCTCCTCTGATCACACAGTTCCATGGGTATTTTAACATGCGTTAAATCGCAATAAATTCCAGTTTTTCTTATACTCAAAATAATAGTTTTAATAGAAAAAAATGTATTATTGTGTTTCTAATATTAATTAACATTTTTAATGTACATATTATAATATTTTTTTCAAAAACTTTTATGTAAGATTACAATATCATGTATCATGTTTACGTAGTATAATCATAATATTGAAGTTTATATTAGCGGCATAAAGGATAATAAAGTTCAAACATTTAGGGTTATATTTCAGTAAATACCCTTGAAATTGATAAGGTTACCGAGATGGAATGGGTTGGAATGGCATTTATAATTTTGAGATAAAGAGAAATTTAAAAATAATTTGGAAGCGAAAAGGTCAGACTTGGCTTAACATTTCTATATCAACGGATAATTGCCCAAGCATGTACATAAACTTAAAATTTATAATGGATATATAATATAAGTATGTAACCTTAAACTTTCTTTTTGGATTAGTATATAAAATTTTGTTTTATTTTTATTAATAAAATGTCTTTTCTCCAAGAATTTTCAGTTAATACCTTAATTAAATAGTGTACAATATAAAAGTCAATATACCAGAAATTCAATTACGAGTGCACTATTTTTAAGTGCGCACATCTCGCCAATCGCCAAGCCTATTAATTAATTTTATTTAACATTGTATAAGGTTGACAAATTATAAATTAAAGACTTTCACAACGAAGAATAAAACATAATGCAATAATATTAAAAGCAGTAGAAAAAAATAAAATCCATGCCTAATGGCTGGCTACTAGAGGACTGCACGGGCCGAAATTTTACAAAATTACCCGGTCCGAGCCCGAAAGACTCAGGCCCTACTCGGCTCGGGCCCGAGTCTAATACCACACTTATTCCCCGAACGCGTTCCGAAGCTCAGATTTATACTCCTCCGCCCGAAAAAAACAAATTTACAACAATTTACGATTCTCTATAGAACCGGTTACAATTAAAATCATCATGACTAACTTATGATACGAATATAGTCTGAAATATTTTTTCAAAGAAATAAATTCCTTACCCGGGCCCGGCCCGAACCCGAATCTTAATTGCGCTTACCCGCCCGAACACGGCCCGCGGACCGGACCGGTTAGGACCCCGAGGCCCAGGCCCAGGCCCGGGCCAGTGCAGACCTCTACTGGCTACTATGAGCATATATTTTTGCAATTATTTTAATACGCGAATTCATCTTGCTAAAAAACAAGTAAAACTGAGTGAATGAAATAGTCGTTGAAATGGTTTTTTTTATTGTGTAAATATTGTGTATATTTTCTGTTGGAAATGGACATGGCGAAAAATAATGCTATTCATTTTTTTTTTAAATAGGCAAGTATTTATAAGAGTACTATTACATGTACCGATTCGGTGAGTATGAACAACACAAAAGTCACGCGGAAAGATTTGAGCGGCAATTCGGCAGGCTATAAGATCTGAAAGCATAAACAGGGTATCGAGAAAAAAAAAGAAAGAAAAAAACATAAGGCCCTTTAACGCTCCGCTCTTTTCTACCTGTGACTAGGGCTTCCAAACCGGTTTAAACCGAAACCGGTTAACCGGTTTATCGCATGTTTTGAAAAAAACCGAAAACCGGTTTATTTCACGCGGTTAACCGCGTTTTATCAAATATAATATTTTCTTATTTTTATTTTTTTTTCAAAAAGAAAAATCTGTTTTCAATGAATTTACTGCGTAGAAGCGGAAACAATTGACATAACACAAGAAACATGCATATGAATTGTATAAAAAAATCTACTTATGTCTCAAAGTTGTCCATGTACATGTGAACAGAAATGACTTTTTCAAATATTTTAATATTTTTTCGTAATTATTGACAATTATTTATAAAAAGACGGAATGATTCTTACATGCATGTCACTCAATAACCTATATTGTAAATTTGACAAATCATCTGTATAAATCATGAAAAAATTATTAATAAGGATACCATATAACTATGTACCATTTTAAAACGTATACAATTTAATTAATGAGTAATAATCTACATCTCCTTACACATTGTTATTTTTTGTGTGTATTTAGTAGATATATTCTTCCTTTGCATAATTATTGCATTATAATTATTCTAAGTATACTTAATTTTGTCTTTAAATCAACAATGCAAAAAGAATCTGCTTTAAATATGATATTTTTAATTATTGTATCAACCTTTTATTCTCCATCATAATGCAATATGTGAAAACTAATACCCAAGAGCTAATTGTAAAGTTTTACCTAACGGGGGGTCAAAATTATTCCAAGAACTTTGTCCCATGTCACTTTTAATGTATTGTTCAATTATATGGTTGCTTCATACATTTCCGTTTGCAAAACGTTGACAAAAGATGCAGTCGTATTTTTATAACCTAAGGACTCATCCTTTCTCAGTTGTAAACATTAGACGTTGCGTATTGTTAAGTGTCATTAAATTAATACCAGATGTGGCTAAAATGTTACCCTCCCACAAGGTCGACGAAGTACAGTAAAATAATCAACAATAGAACGGACAAACTTAAAAGATGTTTTATGACTTAGTAGAGTTTAATGCTAATACATTTACTTAAATCATCAATCTCATATTATTTTTTAAAAAAAGTGTTTCTTTTATATAAAATAATATGAGATTATTGATAGTTTCTCAGTAATATACAAATTGCTTATACGCACCGATTATGAGGTTATAGGAAATTAAGAAGTCATTGATATTTTTCAGGTAAATAGCACAATATCTATCCTAACTAGAACAATATAAAAATATATTCAAATACAGCTTTGCTTGGTAATTTTTTTTTGATTGATACAATTTTTGAATTCAAATTTGTAGTTTCGTGAAATATAACATTTTCGATGAATTCTTTTTTTTACGAATTGTTTTCTTGAGCAATAGATAAACAAACACACTGTGAACTATAATTTTTTTAATAAAATATTATGTAAGTCATTTTGTACGTAATACGTAAATGAAAATTTTAGTATCGTATAAACCCTACATGTATAAATAAATAATTGTTCAGAAAATAACATAAACCCAATAAATAATTGGTGTTATCATAAAATATAATGATTATCGTGCTTGATATTCTCAATTATAATTTAAGTATTATGGTCTGCACATGGGCGAGTGGTCAACGTCGTTTCTTTGGGTTGCGGACCAAACGAGCTCGAATCCCGGACGGACGGATTTTTGCAATCAGTTCATTGATTTCTTTTCTATGGCATGGATGTCTGTGATGCCTAATATTCTATTCCAGTATCCCTTAAATTACTATGACGTAGTGAGAGTGATCAGGCACCCATGTTCTAGCTATAATTTTCAATCTTTTCTCTCTTCAAAAAAAGAGGGGTTGAGCAACTGAGTAACAAGCAGTTATCGTTAAAATTTTGAGTCTATATGCTTCAAAGTGGGAGTGGAAACATAATATAAGCTAATATTATTGTATTCTACTATATTTTTGACTAAGCATTGGATGTCCTGTATAGTCGATATGCTTAAAAAATTAATGCATTTATTTAAAGATCTTTCTTTTGATGAGTTTTATTATCAAGTTCTATTTTTTTATTTGACATATTTTATCATAAAATATTTTTCCACATTTGATTGTCATTGGTGTATATATATACTGCATTCTGTGTTCCATCTATATGATAAATATCGATTTTTCATCAAAATATTTAAAATTTTCCACAAAAATTTTTTTTTTGCATTCCTACCTAATCAAAGTACGTTATATTTCGGTTTAAACCGGTTAACCGGTTTTATTGCCAGAAAAAAACCGAAAACCGGTTAGTTGGAAAGTCCGGTTAATTGGAAGCCCTACCTGTGACTATCACACGACAGGGAAGCCTGTCTCAAATATTTCATGTGTGGCAATCAGCGCTTTTCAAATGTTTACGGATATTCAAAACGAAAATGTCAGGTACGTCTATGAGATGAGCATTCAATAAATAATGTGGAATATGCGCTTCAATTGCAATATTCAGTCGAACTTGGTTATTGCGAGGAAGATGGGACCGGTTGAATTTGCTCGTTACTCGTTATATCAGAGAATATATGTATATATATATATTTTAAATGCTTACAAACATACCCATCACATTAAGACGTGAAGTATCTGGAGCGGTCACTTCACACAAAAAATCGTCATTCGAACAAAAATACACAATTAGAATTTATTTTCATTCATATTACATTTATATGGCAATCTACTTTTCTTATAAAATTAGAAATTGATGCTTGTTTCATTCTTTTCGTTGGGATCGGTCTAGTAAACTGTCCGGTCGGAATTTATAACTTAGAGTCGAAAATCTTGTTTTTAAACGATCGACACATTCACAGTTTTAAGAAAAAATTTTGACGATATTTTTGCTCGGCATACCCGAGAAGTGGCTTGTTAGAAAAGTGAATAAATGTATGGAGAAAACCATCAACGTCAACAAATGTTTCCTCGTTACATCCGAGATCTCGCTGTTTCCGTGATCATAAAAACAGTGTTCGAATGTATTTATAATTCCTGTATGTATTTCTTGACGATCTAACAGATCTAGTTCTGACGATGGCGAAAGCCGAAATTGCTATCAACTTATAAATATAAAAAAACTGTGTAACTAAATACGTTGCTATTTTTATCCTATTATCTAACAGCAACTAAGTGATATAATAACTACACAATAAAACAGCTGAAATAACTTGAGTAAATTACTTCAAAGGTGTTTAAACTTAATTATAATAATGTAAATAAAAGAATGAAGCGCTTCTACCATTAACATAAACTGCATTACCAGGCTTAAATAAAAGAATATGACTTTATTTTTTGAGAGGGGATTGACAATACATATTATATATATATATGAATCGCCATGTATTTTCAATATTCACATTGTTCATTTTCGTTTTTTATATGAAAAATCTATATTGCAAAAAAATAACCTTGGTTTCTTGAATCTAATTGATTGAAATAAAATATATTCGTTTTAATATAATTCAAGACAAATGTAGCCCACTCTCAATGTTCCGATTACACAACTGCTAATATTAAAAATATGTTTATAAAACTACTAAAACACAAACATTCCTACCACCATAGATAGATCAGAAATGATATTTTTTTTATGAAGAGTAATTAAGGGAAAGAATTCAATTTTTGAATTATAATATTGTAATTGGTGCCGAATGCCGATGATGTTTGGTACATATTTATATATTAGTATAATTATATTAAATATCTCAAATTTAAATGATTCATTGTGCTTTTTACATGTAAAAATAAATGACATAGCAGATAGAAAGAATGCACTGGTGGCAATATTATCTAATTTGATATGTGAATACGTAACTAAGTGAGTAACTGTTTATTTGATTAAAATATCTAACATGACCGGACGATTCGTTCTAATTTCAAAAGTGACGCATATTATTAAATAAATAGGAATTTATTTTTTAATTAAATTATCCATATTAAAAAAAACTAACAAACTTAATGATTTATCTCACGATATGTATGCATGCGCACAACACATCTGAATTTAGAATGACTCATTATTTTTTTTAAGGTTTTAGTAAATCATATTTCCTAAATTATTTTTGACAAAAACATAGTCAAAATCTTAATAAAATTATGCCAACAAAAGCTTTTAGATATTGCACTTAGGGCATGTAATACGGGTATTAACGAAACCGAGATCCCGGTATTTAAGGTGTTTTTTTTAAAATGCAAAATTACCAATATTTCGTTATTGAATATTACTCTAAATCGAAGAACCATCGCATACTTTAATGAAATTGTTCGCGACGAATTGAAATGTTTTAAATCTGGTAAGAGTTGTATCAATATTGACAGGTTCCAGAATTGATGAACCTCAGATAATGTATTATTATTCCAAGAAACCTCAAGTCATTTATGGAAATCATTTGTTTCGCATAATCATATATATTTTGTCAGGTGGTATTTTATATGACATATCGAAATACTGATTTTGATTTACTCGCCTGGTACTGCGATCCCAATTAGCTGTATTTTTTTATTTATTTAAATATATATACATCACTTTTAAGGCGTTCACTGTCAATACTTGGTGGAATGCATTATAATAAAAATAATAAAACATTTTTAGTACTTTTTCCACATAAAATTTATTTGATCAGGACCGGTTTCGCTCATCGCGAGCATTATCAACTGATAATAAAAATATATAAACAGTGCTATTTATACAAATTAAAAATCTAGTCCTGATCAAATAAATTTTATGTGGAAAAAGTACTAAAAATTTTTTTTTTTATTTTTAATATAAATGTGTATATATAATACAATACTTGTATTGATATATTCGTCCAGTATTAGAATCCCTTGTAATTAATCCATGTAAATCCTAGTGTGAATAAATTGTGAATGAGAAAGTAATCTAAACCTTTATTCGATTTAAACAGTTTGAAAAGTAACACTCTCAAAATAAAGAGTAAATAAATACTTTGGAATCAATTGTTCTATGACTCTATATCGTGTATAAGACAATACATAGATAGAAGTATATTTCAAAATATTAATGTAACCCTACACACTGAAAAAAGATTGACAGCCACAGATAACACGTATTTTTACCTGAGTACACGTGGCAAGTGGTAGAATATTAGCCACTGATAGAAATCCGTAGAGCGAATGATTTCTTAGTAATCTTCAAGTAGAATCTTTTTAATAAACAACGTTATTAGCTACAGACTACCCACCATCTTCATGACAAAACATTCTGAAACAGGAATGTATTATATAATTCCATAAATAAATATTGAACTAGATTTTTGTAACGGTCCATCTTATTCTTATTTTTATAAGTATGGAAGATGACCGAGAGTTAAAAATAATTTAGTATCGGTTTTGATACGTATATCGATGCTTGGTTTAATTAACTTTTTTCATCGCTGTAATTTAGAATCTAGTAATGATATGCTTAAGATATAATTCATTAATTTTAGTACGATATAATAGAACTTATCTAAAAAGGATAAATACGTCTTAACTTTAAAAATGGTTGATTTTAATCATTCTATAATACCGAAACTCCACAAACACAAAAAAACATTTTCGATGTTTCGAAGTTATTAACATTTAGAAAATGAAAACAAGTATTTATTATAAATCCGAATCGTGGCTTACGGCCGTCAGCTGAATATGAAAAAAGTAATTAAACAACATAACTTTTTTTTTTGTTTTTAATAATTATGCTGGAAGAAACACGCATTAACATACTTTATATTAACAATTATTGTTGTTATGCACATACACATTTTGAATTTATAAACTATTTTCTATGTACTATTTATATATAATTATACCTAAAGGGAACCACGCAAAACCGACGGGGCGTAGCGCGAAGTGTCTTATTGGAGGGTTATAGAAGCATTTAAGTTTATCCTGTTTGATAGGTTTTCCTTCTACAGATCGGCTTTAAAATAATTGATTGAAAGGCAGTCATGTCTTAGATACATTATATATCTTCCGTCGCGGTATATTCCATGTGAATGAATACCTGTGTGTAATTTACCAATTCATGCATCAAAGGGAAATCTTTCGAATACGTAAAAAAAATTTGTGATAAAATTCGCGACGCACGAGCGGTATTTGAAACGAAACACCAACATAAGAAATGTTTTTTTTTTTGTGCAGGCATAACAAAACTCTATCTAGCAGATCAAACTTTTTAACCCATGATATTGCTCGAAAAATAAATATACTATTCTAGAAATCTATTTACCCAGTTTCTGACTAGTATCGTTAAATAGTCTCCCATTAGATCAATATTTTGTATGATAAATTGAATGACCACGTGAAATGGATATATTTCACATCTTAAAAAAACAGTTAGAATAATCGGCTGGCTGTAAACAAATCAAGGTTTTAATTTAACACTGTAATTTACGAAACTGATATTTTTAAACTACACAATGAACTCGTGCGTATATTTCGACTGGACAGAAAAAGACTTTATAGACTGTCAATTAATGGTTTATTGACCGGTTTCATCGAGAGGAATTAGTTTTGTTATCGGTGATGCTATCATAAACCATTCAATTATAGCAATAAGTTAATTGAGAGACTTCACGTCACATTTTTATCGAATAGTCGAGAAACTCGGGGGCGTGCTCATGACATTTGAAACGAAAGCAATCACCGTCACATATTGAAATTAGCAGCAAACTCGAAAAAGCAATCAAATGATGAAGTGAATCTATTTTGAGAAGTGAGGGCAACGATTTTTTTTCAAAATAAACACAATACACCTACCAAAATTATTGTCCAGGGTTGGTTTTATTCCCAGAGAACTAAATGTGTTATTGTTTACGTGAGAATCACCTCATCAAATACTGAGTAAAGTTTGGAGTAGTAAAATAACAATTAAAGTTTGCTAATTTGTTTGTAATTTCGGTAATATATTTAAAATAAGGAACTTTTAAAATACAAAATGCGAATTTCTAGAATTCTAGAATTTATTCACCACAATACCCGAATACATTACCAAGTTTCGGCTATTATACCCGCGTAAGGCAAGTCGAAGAGTTGGTAGCCCTAAAGGTGCTTAAAAGTACATATTATTATTTATATGACGTTACCAACATATAAAAACAAGTTTATTGTATAATATTCCCTCCAAGCTATGTCTAAAGACTGAACGGAATAACCTTATCCTTCTATCGAAGCTCGCTTTAAAAAAGGGACTTCTAAACTAAATAACAATTCTCGTAGATACATTACTATTGAGATAAGCTCTACTAGAAATCCATATGCTCTAGTTTGAGTATCGTACAAGATTAATACTTATGTACTACAATATATAAATATATTTTGTTTACATTCCACATAAGAGAACCAAAAAAAAAATGTCGGTATTTTAACACATATCAAAAACTCCATCATGTTCCTGTGATAAATTATAACAAATTAGAAGGGTGCAATTAGAGAGAAGCAAGTATAGAATATGCAAATATGTTCACAGGAAATAAACCAATTTGAGATTCAGCGTGTAACTATCACATCCCACAGGTAACGAGAATCTACAAAGACAGGTACAATATTTGCACTTAGATACAAAAGACAGTCCTCCCGCCAGCATTAGCATAAAACAGAAAGCAAATCAGTCGTCTATATTTTGACAGCCGAGTGTTGGATGTGTGCAGCATTTAACTTTTTATGAAGCCCTCCGTTAGATCTTCGAGATATTCGGCCATAGAAAATCAATGGCAAGCTGTTTATTTAATAAAATTATTTATCAAAATTTTACATATTCATGTTTTTAGTGTATTGAGTATTAATTAGACGTCGATTTATTTCAGGTTTGAAAAAAATACTTATTATTATATTAAGCTTTCGTGATATTTAGAAAATCTCTTCGGAGATAATACACTGATTGAAATGAGTATATACCGTAGACAAGCTTTATTGTTCACTTTTAGGTTGTTCACTGTCAATACTTGGTGGAAAGGTATTACATTAAGAAAAAACACAATATTCCTTTGTACTTCATTTCCACTTTATTTATGAAGGTTAGGATCGGTTTCACTCATGGCGAACATTGTCAACTGACAGTTGACAATGCTCGCTGACAGCCATGATCGAAACCGGTCATGCCCTTTAAAAATAAAGTGGAAATAAAGTAAAAATAAATTTTATGTTTTTTTCTTAAGCTTGCTTGTTGTCTCAAGTTTTGCGAGTAACTTTTAAGATGTAAAATAATAAAAGATTTTGCCGGGGTTACGTGTTTGTGAACTATCTGCTGGATCATAGCAGTCGTTTCTATAGGGGGCTTTGGCTGGATGCATATCTAGTATTTGACCAATCTTTCGTACCGGTAATCTTGGATCTACTTCGATAATAGCACTCATATTTTTACTTAAGTCACGACGCTTTCCTCTCCTCAACAAATCTTCAGCATTCAAATACCATAATGATTTTTTAAACCAAATTTGACACTTTCTTAATTTTACTGCACCATTGCCTTTGTAGATTGCGGAACACATGTTTTTAACAATCCAACTCGCATTATGTCCGAGTTACTCTAGACTCTTTCCATTGTTTTTATAGGGTTAAAAAATATTATTATTTCACTGGAGAGCATACCAAAACAACTGCTTTCGCCAAATACCAAAAATAGCTTGAAAATTCGAAGAAAAGTGATGTCGAGCTGTATCTAATACAATAATTATTCGAAAGAAAAAAACACATTTGAGAAACATCACGCTTTGGAAACTTTTGAATACAGCTTTTTTGAGACTTTTCCGATAAAATAGTTTATATTTATATATAGAATTCTTACAATTTAAAACATTTATGGTGATTATTATTGAAACAAAGAAATGAATCATTTTACAACATTTCACTACCGTCAGAAAAATTATGGACTGATCCAATCACATCAAATGTTTACACCCTACGAAAGTGTGTTTTGTTTTCTGACAATTATCCTAATGGCAACGTGGCTAAGCTACTTACAGCACTGTTGATCTAGTTTACTGAAACTAGTTTTTGTGTTAAAACTTAACTTTTTGTTAGCAAACCCATCCTCGAGCATTCTGCGGTGTTATCATTAAATGTCAACATAATTAAAATTGTTACCGGGTCCATTATCGGGCGCCAGTAGATATGAATGTACGGAAACCATAGAAAATAATACAGAACATAGATACAGGAGACTGCCATAAAATGAATCTAGTATAATTTAAAAAAAAAACACGAGTATTTATATATTTAATTAATGACGGCTGCGTGGTCAAGGGATCAACGTCGTTTGCTCCGGTTACGACAGAGGTCACTGTTATAAATAACACTACGGAATTATTATAAATTAATTTTTCAGTCGATTTATGGATGACTATTTGAAGGTATAGATGTGACTTCTCAACTTTCCTCTCACCCATCCTATCTTAAAACGGGCACAGCGAGAGCGATTAGCTAACTACTAGCCCTGTCCTAGTCATATATTTATATCCCTAATCTATTTTTAAAAAGAGGTTGAGCAAATGATCAACAAGCAGTTTTGTAGAAACAATTCTGTTGAGATAAACTCTGAGTAAATATGCTCCACATTGGGAACGGACATAGTAAAAATATATCCAAGATTACAAATCGTCTGTTCTGTAGCTGTTCGTAATAATTATGTTTAAACATGCAAGTATACGTATGCGTTTATACGACCGTGAAGAACAACTTCTCCCGCCGTCCTTAAAGCAAAAGAGCACTCGGCACTTAAGATAACTAGTAACGGAAATTGTTTTCGATTCCGACAATTTAATATTATTACTAGTATGATGATTTTAAAAATGTGTTTGATAAAAAACGTTTCAAATTATGTATTTAATAAAGGACGGTATTCCACTGGATAATCACGAAATTTATTTTGGTTTATAGATATTTTTTGTTATATAATATTATATATGTAGTGAGTTTTAAAACACACTTAGTCGCATCCAGTTTCCTAGTTATTATTTTTTTTAAATTTCAGAATAAAATTTCCTCTTGAGATACGCCAGTTTTCGTCCAGTTGCATTTCAATTCAATTGATAAACGAAATAGAAAAATACTTACCGCACATACATACTTTATATGCATCTGCATTGAAAATGTATTATGAGGAAAACGACTAAATAAAATCATACATCAGTCAATAGACAAAAAAAAAACAACTTTATTATAATGATAGGTTTATGATTATCATAGCCGGTTTCAATTATACTACACGTGTAATAAATGAAAAACGAAACATACCAGCTATAATAAGTTATTATCCTAGAATCTTTTATTTTACGTTTATACAAGACGACTTTTTTATAGTATTTCTCCATAGTAACCCACATGGTGTACTATTTAGTATATTGTAGCAGTATAAATCGAAACAAAAAATTATCAAATTAAGACTTTTTCTATGGTACTAGTGAATCAACTTTTATAATCCTTCGATGGGATTCCCTTGAAACGACACTTCTCTCATTTAAAATAATCATGATATCTTCGTAGCCTTTAAAACTCTTGAAGAAAAAGACTACAAGAAGAAAGTATACAAAAACTGTTCGAAAAACAGATATTTATAAACTTTAGACTTGAATGTTACCATAAACAGTTATATTAATGAAACGATTTTTGAATTTTTTTTATAATTAACTGTGTCGAAAAGGAATTTAAAATGTCATTTTACAAAAACTTCTTTGAAAACCAGTCTTTTCGCTAGGTAAATTCTCCGTCGCAAGAATTGATTTTTTACCACCTTTGTACGCGGATCAAGATTACAGGCATCCCTTTTTGAATTTTAAAAGCCTAGTTGTAAGAGAAGGCTTAACGCCCCCCTTCAATGAACACGAAATCGTAGCGGAACCAAAAATGAATGCTAACAAAATGTGCAACAAGATGCCAAATATTTGCCATCTAAAAATGACAAAAGATAACGAAATTTTCCCCTTTCATCCGGCGGTAGCTCTCTTTAATCTTTCGTAATTTGTAAGAGGGTGGACCTAATCCCGCCGAAGGGGCTCGGAGGGTGGCAGCGGGAGAAAATGTTGATTACATGTCTACAGAATTCAAACATTGTATCTGGACGAAATAACATAGTTATTTAGTCTGTACCACTGACCTTCCTGTGCAGTGACACAATAACGTAGTGAATTCTTGGAATAGCTGCACTTTAATTAATTTGGTTTGCAAATTAACAAGTCACCTCCAAAGAAATCGAATGTTATTAAAATGTATTGAAATTATTTTAATGACTTGGTAAAAAAACAATATTTGGTAAAAACCAAAACATAATTGTAATAAACTCATTATTTAGACGTAAACAACGGCTGATAATATATTTACAGGCCATGATGAGCTCTTTGTAGCAAATATGTTGAATGAATCAGTTTTTTAATATTCTTTTTGCTATACCAGTATCTCGTGAAGAAAACGGCAATCACGAGCCCCTCCGGAACACTTGTTAACCGTCAGTATGGATATAATTTGACGGTCATCCAGGGAAACCAAATAAGAGCCTGAAGAAAAATCAGGAAAAGTCGAGACTTATACAAAACGTCGGCAGTTTTTTCAACATTAATTTTAATTTAATGATAAATGGATAATTTGACACATAACATAGTCATACTGAATTTCTTTTGCTTTGACGGCCGAGGAAAAATACTTCATAGTCGATTATAGAATTTGATTTATGTTATCTTTTATTGAAATATGTGAGATTTTTGTAATATATATATATATCACTTTTAGGGTGTTCACTGTCAATACTTGGTGGAAAGGCATTATATTAATAAAAACACAATAATCCTTTGTACTTCATTCCACTTTATTTAATATGTCAGGACCGGTTTCGCTCATTACGAGCATCGTCAACTGATCAGTTGACGATGCTCGTAATGAGCGAAACCGGTCCTGACATATTAAATAAAGTGGAATGAAGTACAAAGGATTATTGTGTTTTTATTAATATATATATATATATATATCGATAAATGTATGCGTTCATAAAATATGTTATGACGATTAGTGGTTGATTAAGCTGACATTGCTTTTCCGAGGACAATAAACAAGGAATAAACTGATCGGTAAGTGGAATAATTTATTTGATGACAACATCTATCAGTTCTCACGTTATTTATTGTATTAGCATAATTGGCGCAGTCATTTTAATCGAGTTTTTTTTACAGATACGATACAGTCAGCAACAACTGCGCTGTTGCCCACCTGATAATACGTTAAAACAATAAAACTGTGTTAATTCTCCAGAATCGATTCACGGGTGGTTAATCACCTTTCCTGAAACAACCATATAACATAACATTATCACACCGACAAAGAAATAAGTCAGCATAGCATAAATTCTATACACCAATAAAATTTAAAAAAATATTGCGTTATTACACAACAATAAGTATTTGAAAGATTCAAAAGTTAATTTTTCATAATAATTCATCGGTTTCAATATTACATCAAACATGCTATTTCGCCAACACCACATGTTTCAGTAACTTAATATGTCACCATTTTAATATGTCTACCTAATAAATTATTTTGACTTAAGTTGTTTTTACCAGGGCTGTTAGAGTCCGAGCCGGGTGTTTTTTTCAGAGGCGTATTCAAGAATCAGAAACACGGATAAAAATAATTCAAACATATTGAAAAATTATTAGTCTATTCTCATCAGTAAAATCGGCTAGAAGTATTCTAGTAACAAGAATAATCTGATGGTATACAGATATGTTAGTTAAACGAAAATATTTGGAAAAATCAATTCTAAGTCGTCTATTTTTTACCCAACTCCACAGCCCTGGTTTTCACATCAAAGGTTTTTCATCCTGATTCGATAAATGCGCAGAAAGATAGAGCGACGGTTTAAAATTTCACTGACAGGGTTGTATTTAATTGAACTTATAATAGCCCGGATCGGATGTTATTACTACAAGAGAAATTATGGTGTCTTTATTATCAAGATTTAAAAATAGCTAAATAAGAAAAGGCTTCGTCGATGTTGTCAAATAAAATTGTCGTTGAGTAGTTACAAAATCAAAAATTGTATCGTCTTACTAATCTATTGTGAATAGATATACTATATTATTTTCAATTTATGTATTTTAGATCTCCAGTTTAAGATTAAAATGTACAGTAGCTGTCTTCATAGCATCAGGCTAGACTAGATAACCTTCGTTCATTTTGTATTCACCTGTCGTGGCTACCAGCTTATCATAGGGATGAAAAGCATCCCTGCACCGAGTATTCAGGTAGGGGGCGAAGTATGCAGCAGCGGTATATGCTTATGGCAAAACCGAGACCTGTATGAAGGAGCTTGTGGAAGCTCAAAGGGTTATCATGTAAAACTTTCTTATATTTCACAAGGTTCTCAAAATTATATATATATAAATCTATTCCACAGTTAAAATATTAAGCTTCATAAATTAATATTCTGTTATGAATCGTGACTTGTATCATTTCTTTGGTGGTATTCTTAGGCTGAAATATTTTGCGTACGCTTTCTGTGAAACATCACTGCATTTTTTTTCGGCACTCACCTCACTCGCGTTGTCGGAATGTGTATAAGTATAATATATACAAATTATATAGATTTAGTAAAAAAAATATTGCCATTTTGCGTCAGTTGAAATTGTTCATTGTCTGTTCTATACCGGGTTTTTTCTTCAATTTATATGTACGTGATAGAGCAGGGGTTCCCAACCGGTGGGAAATTCTCTCGTGGGGGCGGGGAATCAGTAGTTCATCAGGTCGAATATTTGACTTGCTAGATTCTTTTGTTCTCTAAAAATACTATTTTAAATACATGACATGTTCATTATTAATTTTTCATGAAATCACTTCACATGGACGATATGTTTGGTGTTAGGGTTGTATCATTGTATTTTTCACTTCAATAAATTATTTAATGATAGCAAAAAATTTAACGTGTGAACTGTAAGACAACCTAATAATTTTGTTTTGTTTTTTATAAATAGCACTGTAATATTGTATTCTCTTATCATTTGATAATTTGCTAATGAGCGAAACCGATTCTTGTAATATAAAACAAATGTGGAATTAGTAGAAATGAGTGTTTAATTTTTTTGCTATATTCCCTTTTCATCAAGTATTGACAGTGAATAGCTAATAAGTAATACTTACAGTCTTTTTCCCATTCTTGTGCTTCAGTCTCAGAATTTGAAGTCCATCATCAGTGTAAAAATAAGAAAATACGACGCTTCGTATAACAAACACCACGTACATGCAGATTATTTCGAATATCTCTTTTGAGTTAAGACTATTTTGGGTCCCCGAGGAGTTTTCATAATAAATCATCTCTCGTTATTATAAAATATCTCTTCACCAAAATATTCAGTTTATATTCGGTTCATTAATGCATATTCATTCACGAAACAAATATCGAGAGATTCTGTTGAATAAATAGTCTCTGATAGGATACGACGGAGACACGCAAATACTGGGAAACTTTGACGTCATAACATATAACTGCTCGGTTCTTCGTTGTAGTTAAGTCGGGTATACGTAATTTTCATATAGCGTGACATGTTAGCAAATATTATCGTAATAATAATTACAATAAATACTGATAATTGCGTACATAGTCGACTTGCGATTTCTACGGCTTTACCGCAAATGAGTCGGACAATTTTCATTTATATTCTATGATTATTTTTAACAAACAAGGTAAGAAAAAATGTTTTGAAAAATATTTTTGTATACGAGCTTCTGCAATATTTCAGGGACATTTTAAATATACTCGTGAAGCAATCATAAAAATGTTGGTAAACATAAATATATATAAATAAGACAGACAAGGGAAGATGTAAACGTCTTATTTTGATGGACACAACAAAAATATACAAATCGAATATAATTTATTCGCGATTAATTAAATCGTAGAATACGTAATATAATAAATACACTAACTTTATCTAAGTATTTATTACATTTCATTAGTATTGATACATGCGACCGAAATTCAAATAAGCATATTTTCGATGTATTCGGCGGAGAATTTGCGAAAATTCATTTTTTTATTATAAAAAAATGTAACACGACCAGTGGAATAACAATGTCATCAAATAGAATTTTATATTATCAAATAAGCATGTTGATTACGACTGACATTCCATAGTCAAGATTGACAGGACTTTAATATTTTTAACAAATGCACTTATTTTATAAGATAATTTTAATCACATCCTCAAGAACTTAAGTGCGCACATTTATATTTGTACCCTTTTATTTTCGTTAATTTATAAAAAAAAACTTATATACATTTTATGTTTATCAACTTAAAGTTTTTTTAATGTGATTTTATAAGATGAGAGAGAGATGCACAAATGCGACATTAAGTAGTATAAGCCACCAGAAACGCCAATGTTTTAATCTCGTATCCGAGATATTCTAATTCTAGAATCTAGATGGTTTTTAATTATTCAAGCTTCGATTACAACCACAATTTTGTACATGACTTGAAGATCGTAGCTTCCGTACTGTGTTGTACTAAATTTCATTTCAAAAAGGTTCATTTCTTCTGATTTTATTATATAAATGAAATTGATTGATGGACGGTCATAATTTGATTCGATGCCCGGAGGCGGGATTTCCTGGATTACACCCTATATTAACGAACAATAGAATACAGCACCACGAAAAATGTGTCCAGCGATATTAATCAAATATTTATTTACCAATTAATATATCCCGCGCATAACCATCAAACCATGTCACGTCATGTATTGAATCAAATATTGACAGCG
Organism: Himalopsyche anomala; assembly: GCA_031772345.1. Classification (NCBI taxonomy): domain Eukaryota; kingdom Metazoa; phylum Arthropoda; class Insecta; order Trichoptera; family Rhyacophilidae; genus Himalopsyche; species Himalopsyche anomala. The sequence goes on along the minus strand of CM062821.1, from coordinate 17,358,649 downwards.
TTACTTATGACAGATGCAGAGAAACGTGAACATAACATAATAATCACTGAGAAGACTTAAAATATCAGAAGTATTCAGCAGGTCGATTAAGGCAAGTGGTGTCATAATAATAAAAAAAACAGCACAGCGATCACGTTCTTCAACGAGGAAAATTATTTGATGTAACTGACGTTTTTGCTTACCTTGACCAAAGCGCAATAGTGTTACACAATGTAGATTTATTTGGTGCTCGTTACGATACTAACCAATGTCGACAGACATACTACTTACCAACTAGTATGATAACCTTACAAATGAAAAAAATATATAATGTATTAAAATAACTATTCTTAAAATGTGGTCCAACTAAATGGGGTATTGGATCTACACTTTGTGGGTTAGTGAAAAGCTTTGAACACTCTCATTTTTTAACACCTCCATGCCCATGATGCAACCGTAAATAGTTGAGCCATTAAATCATTCAATATTTCACTTAATATTGTCAATAAGTATTTATCATTTTAGGTATTCTAGCATATATACATTTTTTAAATTATTTTTTAGATTCTAACTTAGGTTTAAATACTGTCAATAAACAGTGAAAGTTAGATGCCATCATGGCAGGGAACTTGATATTTTAAGATGGCATGTTACGGGTTAATGAGAATAAATATTTGTGTAATTTAGCTTATAGAAATTTAAAATCAGCTGTTTATTATAGCATTTCTTACTTCCTAACTATCATTACACTGTGGATACGGCGTAATTAGTTTCCTTAAAGTGACTTTTTTCCCTTCAATAAATTAATGCATATCTATAGAATTGACATATTCTATTTTACTGTCTCATTTTTCATTTTTTTGTATACATTCATTGCTTATCGAGGATCGCAAAAAAAGCTGTAAATTTAGAAATAAAGACTTAGTGACATAGCGTTTTAGTTGATATGAACGAGTTTATTGATAAAAAATATTACTTTACTGGTTACACGTGGCACCGGCAATCTTTTAGCAATATACAGTACACGGTGTGTGAAATAATATTACAACGAATACAACAACTGAAAAATTAAGATGTGTATTTTATTTATACAAGAATTTCAAAATAGCTAACGAGATTTGAAAAATTCGTCGTCTAAGTATCATTTTAATTGTTGACAGACTATCGATATACTCAAATCGACTAGTTTAAATTTAACGTACATATTTTGATAAAACGACGAACGCACATGTGGGCTTAAGATATTTTGTATCATTCCATTTAGAATCTAAATTTTAGATAGTTACTGTGCCGCATTGGATAATTATATGCATGAGATAAAAACAAAACAAATACACTCGAATCTGGTGTAGTTAAATAGATAAACCAAGGCTTTAGTAAGTCTCGGTAAACTGGCTGACACGCTTTCACCGATCTAAGCTACCCACGTCGTATAACTTAACAGTTAAGTTGCCCATCCTCTTCTCTCGTCTGCCTGGAATTTGTTCGGTAATGAAATACTAAGACGACTTCCCATAACTAAATATGTACATATCTAAAACATTATAAGTAAACTCACAAACCAACGACAAATATCCGCAGAACATTTCAGCGAATCAAACATTCTCACCGTTACCAACGAATGGAGTCAAAAAAATTCATACAAGCGTTTGAAATATTTAGTCAGTAAAGTCAACAAATATGAATGTATAATTTTTCAGGCCATTACTTTTCTATATATGTCATAGTTGAAAGCTAATTCTGGCGGGAGCGTAATACCGAAATAACTATCAACTATAAACGTTGTAAAAATGTAAAATTAAAATACATAGATTGATATATTTTGACCTTATTACAATGAAGTACTGTTGGCCACCTGCGTGGTCGACGTCGTTGGCTTCGATTACGGAAATCACGCGATCGAATCCCAATACCGACAGTTTTATAAATTAATTTTATGTTTGAAGGCATGGATGTATGTGAAGTCTTGAATTCTCCACTACCAGCTACCCTATCCTAAAAATGAGGTGTAACGAGAGCGATTAGCTTAACTACTAGTCCTGTCTTAGCTCTATCCTTGTATCCATACTCTTTTTGGAAAAAAGAGAGGTTGAGCTACTAATTAAAAAGCGTTATCGCAGAAACAATTCAGTTGAAATAAACTCCATTAGGAGTCCATATGTGCCACATTGCTCATGGACATGGTTACTATTGAATTAGTACCTATTTACCTACCAATTCAATCAATAGTGGTTTATTCGTAACATCTGTTTTTATTTGGTATGTAAATGAAATATCTTGTCAGCAAGTAGTTTAGTATAATAAACGATCAGTACGTATGTGGACAGTCTCTATCGTAATACATATGGACTGTGGAAAGGGTTAAAGGACGTAACCCACACAATTTTACAGGAGGAGCAAAAGAAGTGTTTTGATGATTTTGGGCCATATGCAAATTATGAATTATACACAACCTTGAAGCGCACGGAGACTTCTAAACTGGTGTTAAATTGAAATAATCTAATATTAATCTAAGTAATTGTCTAGGAAAAACTTTTATTTCAGTCTTTTTTCTTGGTTTTAGTTTTTCACAGGGTCATATTTTTCAAACTTAAAAGCTAAATTTAGAAACTAATTTGGCATTTGCAGCTTGCGTGCTTTTGATAGAACGTGTATCAAGTTTGATACATTGTGATTATTGAAAAAAACCTGTTTTGAAAAAACTGTGTGTTACGTCCTTTTTCCTTTCCACAGTCGATACGTATATAAAAAAACAAAATCACCACTAAAAAATCGTGTACAAAAATTATCATTTACGCGTTGATGATTTTTACGAAACGTTTGCATCTTTTTGGGAAGTCATAAAACAAACATATCAAATAAAATGTTACATCTCAAAAATTCACACCATACTCGATATTTTCTCGAAATTAATTGATTATTTAATAAAAATGCTCAAACGATATCCATAAATGTAAAAAATCGAATTACATATAAATATTATAATATTGAAACTGGTTAATTTAGTGATACTTCGGTCAATGCGCAGACATAATTCTTAATCAACGGTGTTTATTTTACTGGATAAAGTTTATTTAAACTTTACTTTACGATGGTACGAAAATGAATCTTAGAAATAAATAAATAAAATAAATCTAAATAAATAAAAATAATAAATAAGTTAAATTTCTTATTTGCTCGGTTTCATATGCAGTAATTAGCAAGCATGTCAATGCGAAATAAGTAATGAATTGCTTAAGTGATTATTTGTAAAAATGCGTATTCCATATTATTTCTATAAATAAAATACTAACGACAAAATTTAAATCATTAGAAAATAATACATTGATTTCTCACAAAGTTTGTTAACCCATCAAAAAAATAATAAGAATATTTAGGATACAGCCATAAAATGGTTTCCGTTAGACAAGTCGGAAATGAATAAATATGTGATTCTTTGTTTTGTTTTTTTGTCGATGGAGCTTTTGTACAAAACAAATGGCTACATATATGTAAGTTGTCGACAGAATAGCAAGCAAAAGCATCTTGTTAGAACACACCAGGGCCGGTAAACAGGTCGATCGCAGATAAATAAGTCAATCTTGTTTCACAATTTTAAATGCAGAATATGGCAATCGCTATTATGAACAACATAATTAGAAAAATTAAAGGCAAAATTACTATTTAAAAAAAAACTTCTCTCCTGTGGTTGGTTACAAAATGTAACTAATGTAACTAACAAATACACAAAAAATATCATATTCTCCCGTGAAATTCATCCGTTTTATTTGTATCACTTTAAGGAATGCACTGTATTTGTTCAAACACTTCACCTTTTACTAACAGATTTATTTTAGTGTCCAAAAACAGTAAATAATATTTTTTTATCCATATTAAAAAAACAGCGAGTTCCTACTTACTTAAACCATGTCTACAGCACTACTAGCAGGGAACGATATTCAAAAAAAAAAAAAGTTATTTCCGGCGTTTGACAGTTATCAAAATGAAATTGGTGAACTGTACCAAAAGTACATGCGATTTTTTGAATTTCCGTTTATTTTTAATGGCCTTTTTGAAACTGTTAGTTATTATTTTTTTTAAACATTAAATTATTAACACTACTTTTATTAATATATTTGTGTTGAAATAATGTTGATAAGGTGGTCAAATTTCAAATATTAAAAAAAAACATGTTTAGGTATATTTCAACCCCGAATGTTTGTGTGCCCATGTGTCCTTACCAATGTTCCCTCTAAAACAAGAGGTTAGCTGCACGGAAAACTCAAAGACTGCGCGGAACAGTCCAACAAATGCGCGGCATAATTTGTCGTATTTGGTATAAAAAAAGGAAAATTATTTCGATTTGTATAATAAAAACTATTATCATTTGAATTTCTATAAATAAGTAATAACTAAAGAGTGTATTAAATAAAACATAAAAATCAACAGAACTCATTATATTTTTTCACATAACTTAAAATCAAGAACAAATTATGAAACTTATCCTTGCAGTATATACTATATTTAGATCAAATTCTTGTTATGATAATAAATAAGAATGTAATTATAGTTAAATTATGTAAATGTTCAATATAATTCATTTCGGCCAATTAGAGTTATTCCAATTTAAAAAAAAAATGTAAACTGTATTAGAGTGCGCGCCAGCCCGGAATAAGTGCGCGAGAGTTTTCATATTGCTGCGCGGCCGCGCACGCGCGCAGCTTAGAGGGCACGTTGGTCCTAACCACTGTCCGTACACAATATTATACGGTAATATAAGGATGAACATGATCATATAGTCAAGCAGGGTTCCTATACAACGATTTGGTGTTTTTTTATTTTTATTTTTGTTAGAAATAAACGTTATCCGTGACTTCAATAAGGCTTAAAAATTATTTTTACTGTGAAAAAACTTTTTGTTTGAAAAAAAAAATCAATTTTTACTGTTTCTATTCGAAACTATTTAATAGTTGTATTAATCCTATTTTAATCAATTAACTATATTTTTGTACTTTTTGTGTAGCAACTGTCAAGTCAACGACATCGGTCACTGATTTCGATTGAATTGCCGATTCTGAAAAATTAACTAAAAAAATAAAATAAAATAAACAGACACCTAATAATAGATTAAAAGCAAGATAGAAGATAATTTGTATCTAAGATAAACAGGAATACTCCCGTGTGTGGAGAATTCGTGTAAGTACGAAAGATTCACCGAACCGTGTGAAGCAGTCGTAAGAAAAGATTTCTGGATTGTTTTTAAACTTTTATAAAATATAATAAAAACATATTTCAAAATAAAATTGAGACGATTTATTGTATACTCTTAATAAATAATTAATGTGCTTGATTAAAAAAGTTAGTCGTTAGCTCCTAGAGGTGCGGAAAACTACGCTCTCATAATAATCATTAGGAAGCTGGGAGTGGAGGTAAACCTTATGAAAAAATATTTAAAAAGGATGACACATTAAATTTAAATATGTATCTATACATGTAATGTAATCTATAATGTGAAATCGTATGAAACGAAGGGCTAAATGTCGTGTGGTTTATATTTACTAACCGCTGGTGACAATATTTCATTATTATTTCATTTGTTCATATTAATGAAATATGATCTATTTGAGATTATGTTATATGTATGTGTTTACGTGTTGATTTTTCATAACAGATATGTATTAGTTTATTAAATAATCGTACAAACAATTGTACACAAGTAATTTAGTACAAGGCAACGTATGTATGTGATCAATCGAATACAGTGGCGACTATGCAATAATATGGCCGACGACTATGTAAACATAATATAACATTGCTGAATTACAATATTGATAATGAGAATAAATAGAAAATATATAAGTATGTCGGAAAATAATAATCTCTAAAAATTCACGAGATTTTATTGGTAGTCCAAAAATTTTATAAAATGAACGAGGAATAACAACTGACTGTAAAAATATATGTGGATTATTATTAACATTTCAACATTGTGCTGTGTTGATGTAAATTAAAAATAAATCAAATCTAGTACCTACTAAACAAGTTATCATAGTCTACGACGCTTCAATATCAACATAATATAATGAAAGAAGATGAAGATTCAGTATATTCACTGCAAGACCAAATCAGCACCATTGCCATCAGAGCTCATACAAACAGTGGCGTTTACAGATATTATAGAACAGGAGTACCCAACCTTTTTGAAACTTAAGAGCGCATTCTAAAATAATGGTAGGGCGGCAGGCTCCACATTTTTTCTAATAATATTTATATATGTTTTAACAAACAAAAAACAAATACAAAATAAACATTTTTTAGAAAAAGTATAATGTTAATCTCAGTCAGTGTGATCTTTGGCACTGCATTTCATTGGCCAGCGCCTCATAGTTAGGAATGTGATGTTCCTGTCAGCAAACAATCATAAAGATGCTTATCGGTGAGTCGAGATCTATACTTTGACAATCTTACCCAAACATTTTTTAAAACCTTAACAAATTTATTATTATTTTTTATATTTAAAAAAAATGTAAGTATTGTTTTTTTTAATTTAATAAAATTGCTGCGGGACAATGTTGGCGGGCGCACAGAAATCGGTACACGGACGCCATGACGCCCGCGGGCACAGAGTTTCGTTTCCCTGTTATAGATTACATTAAATCAGCATAATTCATAATTTAGTAATCGGCGAATGCTACATTTTTCGCCACACTTGGTGCAGTTATTTTAAAAAGTCATTTAAGTCTTCAAAAACTACCTTTTTACATTTAATTTACAAAATATTATAGTATGCTTATATACATTTTTAAATCCATATGTAATGCATCTTAAATGCAAACTTCCGAAGCAAAAAAAAACTTCCTCATCCTTGCTGTGCACGGTTTTTCACAAATATTACTTATATATGAAAAATTACACATTTTCGATGTATTCGTTGAAAAACTCCGTAGTAGTTCATTTTTAATATAAAATTAAATTTGATATTTTTTTCTACACTGGTGTGTTTGGTACACAACAAATGGATCAAATTTTATCGTAAAATTACATTTTTACAGTACGTAATGTTAACAATTTTGCCGTAATAACTATGTAGTATACGTCATTTATATATAATATTAAATATAACAGTTTTGTTACATTGGTTAATTTATTTTGATAAAGTTGGGTTCCAATTTTATAAATAGGTTAGCGAATAAAATAAAATTCTTCAAAGGGTCGTCGCCTTCAACTTGTTTGTTATTTGGATGCGTTAACGGAAAGCGGAATATTTTTTTTATACCACAAATGATCTCATTGCATCTTCATACTATCTTATCATTATGTAAACAGTGTTTGTAAATATTTCATAGTGTTTAATGTGAAAAAACTATTAAAAGCGAGACTGCGGTATGTTCAGTATGAACGGCAAGATGCTAGGAACGAGGAATAGCGTAGTGAGAGGAATTTCGACTATGTCATTCGCATGAAAACGGGAACCCGGTAAATTCCACAGGATATGAAATATTCCAAAGAAGAGAGGGAGCAGACGAACATAACTTTATTATTATACATATAAAACTGTATTCGTCTTCCCGTATATATTAAGAAAGGTAAACGGCTTTATGAAGCGGTGAAAAAATAGGATATGAGTTTTCTTAAAAAAAAAACAAAACGTTATATGCCAATTTCCGGTGAGCGTACACGATTTTTTCTGTTAGCATACTAGAATAATGAAAAATCTTTCGTGTGTACCAACATTTCATGAGCGTACGAATTTATATGTATTATACATAGGGGTTAGTAAAAGTTTAATGCAGAAACACGCAACGTTTACGTTACAAAAAGCTTTATTTTGAATTCTCAAAGAAACTTATTATATTGTAAGTATTTTTTTCTAATATATGCTGGACACCATTCTTAATGTTATCCTATTGATTTTTAAATGGAAATCATAAAATAAGATCTAATAAAACCAATTGTCATTCATTTCTATCCCTTGCAGAAGTTGCAGGCGGCTTTTGCTTCTCAGCATTTCTAGACCTCAGAGAACATGGATTAACTCGAACTTTCGACCGGAAAAGTATTTAATATTTTCGATTTATTCGACGGGTTAATTGTGTAAAATCATTTTAATTTGATATAACTGAATAATTCTAATTGATTTTTTTACGAAAATTTACAATTACTGTTTTTATCAACTGTGTATATTTTTAAAGTAACAAATAAGGTGTTCTTTTTTCCAATTTCATATATGTATTCTGGTCAGTTAAAATTGTATATGAAAATAGAAAGTAGCTCTCAAGGCATTTGAAGACATGAAGAAAATATCTAGTGAAGATATATATGGTCATGCATACTCTTTTAATATTGAACGTAATGCCAATATTTCATCCAATTGCAGATGCTCCGCGATTCTAAAAAGGTTCAGAGTCGCTGGAGCCGTATAAATAAATATTAATTTAAATCGATTCAATCCCAATGTAAATTTGAATAATTTTATTCTATTAGCGGTACGAAAAGTATATACATATGTGTTTTTGCCATACAGTACAGAGATTGAAAAATTCTGACGTATTGTTTTTTTTTGTTTATTTTTAAAAAAATGCAATTGAAGCAAAATGAAGCGTTTGTGGTAACGACGTATTTCATTTTCGTGCAACAGCACTCTAGGTGGAAGTGTGACTCTGAGGGACGCACATAAATAAAGCATGTTGAGCCTAATAAGCAATCATCATAAATACGTTGATTGGTAAAGAAGCAATGGGATTCCCGATCGTCGTGTCAAGGACGTCGATGGACACCTTCACTCATCGAATGGTACTAAAAAATGGCAGAAGCTGGATCTATGAAATAATAAAGTACCGCTGAAATGCATGATAATTTAAGTTCACTGAACAAATTCTATAAAAGAAAAATGTGTTATATTCCAAGAATATAATTACATATAATAATTTAAAAAATGAAATTTTATACAAAGCAGGAATTAGCGAAAATAATAAAAATCATGTAATCTGTTGGACACAAATCACAATCAATAATTTATTTAAATCTGAAGATCTGTCTCATGAAAATTTTGTTAAATTTATTTTCAATGCCTATATTTCGCATCTTGTTATGTCATTCTATAAATATACTACATAATAAATTAATTAAATAAAAAGTTTTACACCTTACGAATTCAAATAAAATTGTGAAGTAGATGAATAAATAATTAACCATTACTCCATAAAATATTTCCGGTCGATGTTTTATTTATCTTTTAAAAAGGTCACTCGCTCACATACGTCCAGTGACGATAATGTATTGGTAATACCTTCTCGATTGCATAAAAAGTTGTTTTTAATTAAAAACGTATGTCCAGTGTTCAAGTTTATTTACAGAAATTCAATCGAATAATAAATAGGTAGCGGAAAACACACCAGATTTTTTAAATTATTGTAGCTTGAACAGGCGATCACGATTGTTGAAAATACGACTTATTCATTGATTCGATTATATGTTCACAAAAATAAAAATAGTGTAAATACAGTGTGAGAAGTTACGCACACACAATTTTGCCGTAGCGTGTTGACGTTTATACAGCATGTGCTACATACCAGTGCACTAAACACCTGGTCCAATTAATCCAAAACATTTGAAATATTAAATGAATAAAAGAAAATAGACCGGCTAAAGATATGGGTAAAATATTATTGCATACGGTAAATCATAACCGAATGTAATCATAAGTAGAGTTCATTCAAAATTACGCATGGATTTGACAAGAGACCAACAAAGCTCAAAGTAATCCCTATATACCCCTCAGTAGAGTGTTTGTTCGCTTACCTCTGTCGCTTGTGCATATCCTACCAGGACAACACAGGAGAGCCATAGATAAATCCTTAAATGCATTACACTTATAATTCACACCGTGAGTCGAAATATTTCGACCTCACCAATATACACAAGATAATAAGCCACCGCACACGGAACAATTCAAGGAATAAAATCACATACACAACACTCAGTTTGAGAGACGGCGACACAACCTTCCTGATCAATGAGAATAAGCAAACTGATGATGTCAGCGGGGCTCCTATGTTCATACTTTAAATCCGAAGTGTATACAATACTAAATGCGCGCGCGTTCGGTCCGCGGCGACATCCCGCGTCAAATGATGGCGCCAACTTTGAAAATTGTCTTTATCACTAATAATCTGCGGTAAAAACATCCGGAAACCAGCAGATCAAAACAATATATTCATCTTTTTTTCTGTTGTTTATTTACAATGTATACAATATGAAAATTGTAACACAAAATAGTGATTTATAATTATGTACATATAAAACATAATATATTTATAAAAATCACCTACTGTTTCTGCAACATTTGTTCACAAATAAGTCAGTATGTATATTTTTAAGTAAACTTTATTGAATACAGAATAATTTTATTTTAGATACCATGCATCTAAAATAAAATGTAATACATATTTTGTTATATTCGACATCAATTTGTAGGTTAACGAGAATCCTTAAATTCGAATTAATTAATTATACTTAAGGCAATCTTAATGCACAATTAATTGATTATTCTTTTTATGATAATAAGATGAAGTATTTTATATTTTTAATAATTATTTTTATCCTAATTTTTCAAAAAATGTAAAAAACAATGAAACGACGACAGTTCTCGAAAATGACAGCATATGCACTCATTATCCGTCATATATACAGTTTAAAAAAAAAAAACATCATGCGCCGAAATGAGTTTTACATGAGCATAAACCTGAAATAATTACTGATAATGATTTTTTCTCCGTTATGTTTTTCTCGCTAATAGAGTAGTTATCGTTTAAATGATTTTTCCCGATGATGGATATCGTACAAAATAGTGCTAATAATAAAAAAAAACTGATTTTTATTAAAAGTATACTCAATGAGTTTTACCTTTAAAATGACGGTATCTCAAATCCAGCTCAGCCTTGTGCTTAGATTAAAAACCATGCGAATGTCGACAAAAACTACTAAATAAAAAATCAATTCATTTTCTCTCTGAAATAATCAAACCTTATCCATCATCACATTTATTCTTTTCATATAATAGTAAAATTACCTTATAATTCGTAATTTGTAACATTAACTATGTTTATCGTAAAATAGACGAGGACTGTAGTTTCTATGATATACTCCGGTATAGAATTAATAATATTGTGATTGCAAATTATTTGTTATCCCTTAAAAATAATTGTAAATAATTTTACTTTGATGAACCTGATACTGGCTTTATAGTGGACCAACTTTATAAGTTTTGAGACTGTTGTCATAAAACATGATATTTTGTATGATTTCAAAGACGTTACAAATATTACAAAAGATTTCATTATAAAATCAACCATTGTACAATTAAGATTTTATCGAAACCCGCCTTCTCCGCGCTTAGTTTAAGTTGGTTAAGTCCACTTCAACGAATCAGAGAGCAAATTATGCCAAAAGTTCACTCGACAACCACATTTACTCGTTAGTAGTATCTTTGTGGCATATTATTATTTTTTTTTTGTTTTTTTATAGGTATTCGATATTAATCACTTGTGCACATTAATTAGTATAGACTATTTGATTTAACTCGACGCAATTATAAATTGTGATATCGTGGGAATTGAAATATATTGAATGAGGTCGTACAATATATATAAAATATTATTACTGGCGAATGCCTCTTCTTATTTCTTCCCTAAATTTATACAAATAAATTAATAATCACATTCTCAAAATATTCGAGAAACGTTTATAGTGATATCAATGATTCAATATTGAAATATTTATTACGAATAATTCTGCATGCCCTTATCAATCTTATCATTGATCGATTAGATAAAGTAAACTACAATTTTATTGAAAGAATGAGCAAATAAATAAATATGTTACAGTAAAAATGATATTATTAGCTTTAAAATTTAGGTACAGTTCTTTTTTTTATTTTGAAAATTAACATAACAGTAAGAAAATAAAATTTCTCAATCCTTGTTTTAAAAATCATTCCACATATGGGCCAGGTCGATTTTACGAAACGGCAGTTTGTTATGTTAATAGTGAATTGGTTATCTCAATAATAAAGCCGAAACAAAAATTTGTTCCGATAATCGGCAGTTTTATTTAGAAATAACTCAATAGATAATATTTTTTTTATAAAATAAAAATCAGGACCGATGTCGTTCATAACGAGCAAATCAACTGATAAGTCCCCTAGTAACAAGACATTTACAATACTTTACGACTGGGATCACCAATCCCGGGATCCCGTTCAATTTTGCGATCCCGAAATCCCGGGATCACGATCATAGCCATATTAAAACCGTGAAATGTTGCCATTTACGCGAATCGCTTAAACAAGATTAAAAAAAGCTTTTAAAATTGCGAAGTATTAATTAATTTTCCTGTGAACGTTTTTTTTAATTACTAAAATAATATTACAAAACAATTTGCTTCGCTTGCCTAAATAACTCTATTTAGTTATCAGAGTAGTATGTTAATTACTTGTATGAAACATGTTGTATAATCGCTCACTACATTATTTTAAGCTTATCCAGAGATGGCGAACCTATGGATGTCTCGTGAGCACAGGCGAGTGGCAAGGGCTAAGGGCGGCAAGTCCTAAGGAGCGGCAAATGATCACAGAATAAATTTTTTGTAAGACTAAATAATTTTGACACGCGAAATTTTCTTAAAATAATTAATATGATATCTCAATATCTTTGATAAACAGTTGCAGAAAAAATGATTTTCAATGGTAATAATATTATGACAAATGGGTTTAATGTTTTTTAGTATGTAGATGAGTAAAGGATTCAACTTTATATATTTGTATATGTATTCCTAGAATAATGGAAAATAGTGAAAAAAAAAACACTTATACTCTAACACAGTGGTTTCCATGCGTTATGTTACTACGCCTCCCTTTAAAAAAAATCTCCGCGCCTCCCCATCCTTTATTTCGTATAGTAATAAAGACACGTTTTAAATGATAAATAACTATTTTAAACTGTCCGTGCCTCTCTTTGCGGTAGTTCACGTTTCCCAGGTTGGAAATCGCTGCTTTAAGAGATTTATATGTAGTGTAATTTTCATTTCGACAAATAGTAATGACGCTATTTTAAACTTTGTCTAGGGGCGGCATATGGCCTAGGAACGTCACAGGGCTTATGTATATCAAGAATAATTCGTATATATATTTAAAGACATTTCTTTAGTGCAATTAATTCATCGATTATAAATGAAATTCTATTTTTTGTTTGAACAATATCTTCAAATATTATTTTTCATTTCATCACTCGTGTGTTTTAAAATATTAATGCATGCGTTTGAGGAAAAAAGAATATGAGCCATTTAGATTCTATTTAGTTCTTGGAGATTTATATTTGTGTTGAAATTATTTTGATTTAAAGAGGTCAAATTGTAAACATTTTAAAAAATTTCACCTTCAGCTTTATTTTCAACCTCGAATGTTTGTGTGACCGTACGGTTACGCTCGTTCTTACTACTGTCCTTATTACACGGAGCATATAAGGATGAGCATGACCATATAGTCAAACGGGGTTTCTATACAATGACTTTAAGTTTTTTTTTCAAATTGCTAGAAATAAAAGTGATGGATTCAAATTTACTTTCTTATTGAAAAAAAACTCTCGTCCTTTGAGGGTTGATTTTATCACTCATATGATTTTTAATGATAATTCATGCGTTTGTGGAATGAAGAATATTACTCATTTCAATATCATTTAATCTTTTTATCTTCAATATCATTTAGATTTATTTAACTTTATAACACATAATTTATATGCAGTTGGAATTTGTTTTTGCTATTGTTATTTTTTCGCGAGAAAATGATCCAAAAAATATTTTTTCAGGCGTCTTACTTTTGGCTTAAAAATCAAAAATTTTCAAAGTTAAATAAATATAAAATTTTGCGAATATTGATTTGAAAAAATAAAACACCGAGAAAAAAGGTGTCGGAATGCCATTCCACCGCGTTACTTAGGGAAAAAAGCATTGTATGTCTAGAGTAGTAAATTTCTTACCCTTAAGAAAGAGGTTTAATCAATCTGAATATGATTTTCGAAGTATTTTATTATAGACCTGAATGATACTTACATACAATGGTTTTGAGACTAACACAGCAGTCTTAACAAAATAATAATTTTAATTTGTATAATCTTGAAGAAAAACTTGAGATGCTTATGTTTATTATCTGTAAGTATTTGTGCTTAGAGTTACTAATTGTACATATATGGGATAAAAAACTAAAAAATAAATTTCTACCAATTTTACATTTCTAATCAAGATCAAATTTTGATAACAAATCAGTAGAATTTATTTATATAATATTTTAATTACCAATGGATAATTTAGTTTTATTAATATTTATCCGGCTGCGTGGTCGAGCGGTCAACGTCGTTGGCTTCGGTTACGGAGGTCACGGATTCGAATCCCAGTATGGACAGTTATTATAAATTGATTTATAGATTTCTGTCTGAAGGCATGGATGTGTGATGTTTTAAATTCCTTCCCACCCATCCTATCCTAAAAACAGGTGTAGCAAGAGCGATTAGTTATCCATTAGTCCTGTCTTAGTCTTATCTTTCTTATCCCTGCTCTCTTTGAAATAAGAGAGTAGGGATAAGAAAGATAAAGATAAGATTATTTTCCTATATAATGCCTTTCCATCAAGAATTGACAGTGAACAACTTGAAAATGATACATAATATTAAATGCTGGATCCAGCAGTAGCAAGAAGAGTAAACTATAGTTTTCAAAATTACAGTGTTATAGATCAGTGCTTCCCAACCTTTTTCATTTCCCCTAAATCTGAAAAAAAAAATTCGCAGCCCTCCTCAATACAAAACATATTCTGCGGCGGTTAATATTTCTGTGGCGGTTAAGACTGTTAATATTTATGGGTAAAACTGTTCTAAGACCATTAATAATAGACAACCTTGCAACAATTATTTCTTTCATTCAATAATACTCAATTTAATTTGTTCTGTTCATATTTCAAAGATTTTTAGAGTGTAATTAAGCAATCGTGGTACCATATTATAATTCAATTAAATGTCCCAAATACCAACCTTGTCATGTGAAAAAATTTAACACCACTTACCTTCCTCCTTAAAATATTACATATTTACAACATTTGTTTATTTATAAACACACACATTCATCATCTATCTACACAAAACTTTCCAGGAAAACTGATAGGACGCCATTTGCTTTTTTACTAACACAACAACAAGCGTTGTCAGTAATGTGTTGCATCTATAGGTTTCAAATGATTAGAAAAATAATTATTCAAAGAATTTCAAGTTTCATTTAGATAATATCAATTTGTTCAATCATTAATATGCTAAATCTATGACCATATTGACTTTAATAAGATCTCCATGTTCCATTCCTATTAGCATGAACGCACCATAAAACTTGTTACTGAAATATTTTATTTAAATTCAAATCTCCACATCATAAATTTAACTATACTGTTATTCCTACAGCCAAGACGATTATTAATTTATTATGTATATTATGAATATTCCTTCAAGTTAGATGGTATTATTATTGATTTTAATAAAATTGACTTGAGCATTTAGATTTAAAAGCCTAGATAAAAAAAAATATTAATAATACCTGAATATATGCTTTAATTTTATATTTATTGGTTTCTTATTACTTATTACAACACGTTTTAATTATTTTACTTTGACACCTTTCCAGAACTGTCAGTAGATTTTGATTTTGGATTAGTCATAGGATTGAGGTGACGCTTAATGTCATCGCTTTGGATACTGCCCTTGTTTTGAAGACCATGTTTCAATTGCGAAAGCTGTTGTATTTGCTGCAAAAGAAATATTAATATTATTAAACAAATGATAACCGCATTTATGCATATTAAAAGCAGTAAAAATTTAGCAATATTTATAAATAGATAAAGATATTCTTTCCTGAGCTGTTTTGAAGTTACAGAATAAATCAAAAAAATAATTTTAATGTATTGCTAAACCATTTAGAAAGAACTATAATAGTTCAAATGACACATTATAAAGCTGAAATTTGTTCTGAATACATTTTGATAAGAAAATATCTTGTGATTGATATTTAAAATTTACATAAGAATTACTGAAATTGTCTTTATGTAGCAATGTATAAAAATAAATTTAGATGAAAAGGAAAGTAATGATATTGTATATTTACTTGATTATAAAAATATTCCTCCTCACGTGGAGCTTCTTGTTTCTTGAAAGGCTTTGTTGCTTCACGAATTGATCCTCCTCCAAATGAAATTCCTGCATCTCGGATAGATCGCCCTCCTTCATTGTGTCCTGATCCTCCTAAATCACCTGATGCCATTCTGCAATGATAAGACAGAATTATTGTTCAAATCCACCTATAATATCATCTTGCTTATTAAAATGCAGAAGTGATCATTTATTTTAAAAATATATTTAGTTCCCTGTTTATACATAATGATTAACAATACATTTCAGTTTATTATTCCATCAAATATATAAGAAAAATCAAATATGGTTAAAACAGTGTATATTGATAATTGCAGTGCTATTTTGCATGGTTTTATCCATTCCAACCATAGTGACTCAGAAACTTGAGCGTGAAGCTTGAAACTTGAATCCCTCGCTGGTGCAAACGGGTTCAATTGTATTATTGTATCATTGTATCATTATTCAACAATTAAAAATGTGATGATAAAACTATGAAATATAATTATATATATAAATAACATGGAGATTTTATTGCACAACTATTTGCAAATTACAGCACAATACACAATCACTATAGGTTTTTAAATAGTTTAGATTTATTGCACTTTTTCCTTCTTGATGAAAATTGATCTTAGGTGTTACATAAACAATTATTTTATTTTATGGCATCTAGGTACTAACATTCTAAGTAGAATAAATCAAATATAATAAGTGATATAAGTCAGAAAAAATCTGTGAAGTTATAAAAATATTATAATACCTGATATTACTAGCCATAGGATACATCCTTCCAATTTTTGTAAGACGATTCATGGTGAAAGCACTTCTATTCACTGCAAATTCTTGAATGCGTGTGGAAATGCACCAGCCAAAACCGAGAGTACTTGTTTACGATTTTATTTAGGATAGGTCAGTAGCAAAGCTAAATATATCGAGCATCAGTGATAAGAAAACTTTTAAATTTGAATTGTATATTTCATTTTAGCCTGATCGCCAATAGCTGCCAAAGAATACAGCATACTCTTGCTCGGGAAGGTTATTTCAGCATTTTCAGGGGGGGAAGTTGCTTACCTGTTTTTCTTTCCTTGTCATTAAGTGAAAATTAATGCGGCAAGTAATGCATAATTTTTTTTTAAATTTAGACAGAGACGATCTTTTTTAGATTATTATATTAACAATAGAGGCGTAAGTTTTCCAACATTATAAAACACAGCATTTAAAATGGATAAATTCATTCTCCCGTGTCCCATTTCAGGTCGTTGGCACAGTGGTCAACGTTGTTGGCTTCCTTGATGAATCTCATGGCTTTAAGTCCCAGTATGAACAGATTTTTTCAATTGATTTATCGATAACTGTTTGAATGCATTGATGCTTGTGTTGTTTAAAATTTTTTAAAATTTATTTTAATTTTATTGGAAGGGTTTCCAATCCTAAAACAACAGAGCTTACCGAGCTGTCCTAGCCCCTATCCGTCTATGAAATATCTTCATTAGGGAGCCATAAGCTCCACATTGTGAGCGGACATGGATTAAAAAATAATAATTACACCATATAAGGAAAAAGTATTTTCTGAAATATGAATGGTTCTATGGACTGGCTATCACTGCGTTGTCAGATAAATGCTTGAAATATTATGTAATGTTTCCTTTTCAATCAAAAAAAGCTTCTAATTGAATTTATTTTTATAAAATAACTTGAAATTTTCGGTAAGGAGATTTATTTTCATTAAAGGTCTATTTTATAAATTGATTTTTCATTTGATTTACGGTGTTCTGTTCAAAGGCATGGATGTTTGTAATGTCTAAAATTATCTCCCACCCATCCAATCCTAAAACAGAGCATAGCAAGAGCTATTCGCTAACCACCAGTCCAGTCTTATCTCTCTATCTCTTACTCTCTTCGATAACTGACTAACAAGTAGTTCTTGTAGAAAACTTTTGTTGAGATAAGCACTATCGGGAGTCTAAATGCTCTACTTTGGGAGCGGACAAGGTTGAAAAAAGTCCTATTATCTGAGAAAAATGTGTTTGGTAATAATGAGTCTAGAACTAATCAGGGTTTGTTAGACTAAATTTCATTCAAATTACAACGCCCATAAACCAAGTGTTGTCACCCACTGGGTTAGTTGAACCTAAGTTAAGTCCGGAGCAAACAGATGCCGTTTGCATGACATACTCTGAAATCACATAACTGATTGTGAAATTGGAAAATATGATCAACACTTACAAATGATTAATTATCCAACAATAAACAAAGTTTTATTAATATGTATACCATTATGTGTTGGAAAATTACATAAGTATTTTGCTATAAGGTTGAGTTTAATGTTTGCATGTGTTAGTACTATCGATGCACAAAATCACAAAATTTATTTATTAAGTCGAATCATAGTTAATAATTGTGATGTCTTGAATTCCCCCCTCCCACCCATCCTATCCCATGAACGGGGTGTATCGAGAGCGATTAGCTAAGCACTAGTCCTGTCCTAAGCCCTTTCCTTCTATTGCTACTCTCTTTGGAAAAAGAGAGGTTGAGCAACTGAGTAACAAGCAGTTCTCGTAGAAACACTTCTGTTGAGATAAACTTTATTAGGAGTCCATGTGCTCCATATTAGGAGCGGACATGGTAAAAAAAAAAAATAGTTGATAATATATCGCTGGGCCTGCATCCAAGTGATCAATATCATGCTCAACGGTTTGGTTGTCTACATTCAAATGTATGATCAACAACATATATTGATTTGTATTTGAATGTCTAAAATTCTCTACCAACCATTTGAAACTAAGAACAGGATGTAGCAAAATCGGTGAACTAATTCTTTCCTAGCCACGTATTCCTATTTTAACTCTCATTAAGATTGGGAGACTAAATATCAAGCAGATCTCGACAACAACCTGTGTTTCACTCCCTCCATTAGAAGTCTACATTCAACCATATTGAGAGTGGACATGGTATAAAAAAACTAGATTGGTAGGCCATGCCATTGAACAGTATCAGACATTCCATAAGCACTGTGGTACTGCAGCGCCCTCTTACTTCTAGAATATTATTCTATACACTATTTGGTGATACACATTGGTTATGATTCTAAAGATTGCTGGTGAAAGAATAGACGGCACAAGTTGTTGCACATTTGTACAGTTCATCAATTACATACTAAGCCTTGTATGTATGTAAATACTAATACTTCAATCATTGCAGTCCCCAAGTTAGCATAACTGGGAATGTAGGAAAGACTACATGTAATAACAAACATCATAGATTTCTTTTAAAAAAAAATGCTGATTTGGGACTAGTAAAATACTATTGGTAATATTAAAATATAAGCAATATTTCAGAGATAATAGTGGATATAGAATAGTGTTTACCTAAAAAATAAAAACAAGTACATATTTAGTTTAATAAGAATTATGTACTACAGTTGATAGTTCCAATAGTCATGTGGTGTCCAAATAACTATTGGTTTTATTGCATAATTAATATGGAACTAAATACTTATATTAAATTATTATACCCAATTTCGATAAATAGAATCAGTGGCGGATTATCCTATAAGAAAATGAGGCGCACGCTTGGGGCCTCCGAATTCTAGGGGCCTCAAAAATAGATTATATAATTTAACCCATAAACTTTTGGTTCCGATATTTTATATTGTTACTATTTTAGTTGGAATTTTTGGACGCTTTTATGTTATCCTTAAAACAGGGCCTCCCATGTGCTTAATCCGCCACTGAATAGAATAGATGTAGTGGTTCTTATCGGGGGCGGAACCCCCCTGGTGGGCGTTTAAAAGTTTGGGGGGCGTTTTTAATTGTTAAAAATTTGGGGGGGGGCGCTATTATTAAAATGTTAACAGCTTAACGACCGCACGTTTTTTTTTACAGAATTTCACCTGGCAACCGGGCAATTTTGCGAAAAATTCGCAAAAATTGTAATTTTACTAAATTCACTTCAATTTGTAAACCAATTGAGATATCTTTACCAAATTTAATTTTCTTAGCTTCCAGATACTTCGCCTATACGCATTTATATAAATCCGCCGGCCAGCAACCTTTGATTTTCAAAGACTCAAATACGCGTCCACAGTCGTTAAGCTGTTAATATGACTTACATGGCATTAAATGGCATTTTGGGGGCGGTAGATAATTTATTTCTGCTAAAGGGGGCGATTCTTTCGAATGGTTAAGAAACACTGATGTACAATAATCATAAATAATATATTAAAATCATGAGGGGTGTTTTGTGGTATTTAATATTTATATTGCTTAGACAATGTCATAGATTTAATAACTTTAAGGCATGTATGTACAACTGGAATACGGTTACAGGTAATACAAAAAATGCTTCTCGTTCAATCCTTATATACAGGGCTGGCGCGAAATTTTGCGAGATCAGAATCCAAAATTGTGTGGAACCTTTCGAAGCGGGGGGAACATGGAACCCAGTCACAGAACACGCTCAACCCACCTAGGACCACCTCTGCTTATATGAATCATCCTCCAGTCATCCTAAGTCCAGTTCCTATTGTATTCCCAGTTTAAACATTTTTTTATCATAAGTGACAATTCATGGTATACACATGTAACGTTAAACATTTTTTTTTATGTTTTCTAGGTGAGATTTTGCTCATTTTTTTTAAAAATTAAAGGCTATTTCCCGCTCTTCCTTTTAAGTCAAGATTTGAGTTTGCAATACCGGTATTACCAAAACCAGGATTCCATTATTCATGTTTTTTTCAATACCGAAATACCGGATTTAAAAAATTTACCAAAAACGAAATCTGAATGAACAACTGTCACATATTTTTATTCTTGAATTTTATAACCTATCAAAAAAGCCATCTGACATTTCTGTGTATCCATTATGACAGGGGTTCTTAACCTTATTGTGGTAACAGGATCTTTTGAGACAGAGCATAATAGTGGCGGGTGCACGCCGGATTACAGTTATTTGCGTTATATAAACTATATCATTACTCAATTGTTATAAGACAGTAAGTTATACATTTGTATTCCTATGAAGGCATTTACAAAATACAATAAGTAGTACAAAAATATCTTAAAAAATAACAAATCACAATTATTGTCATATTTGAAATTGTATTTCACTTCCTTATTTCCAACATTGGGATTGAAAGATAATCATCTAAAATATAAACAATGATTTTTTTTTTTTACATACTTAGTAAGGGCGCATGAAAATAGCTCCTCAGGTGAATGTACACCCGCGGGCACAGGGTTAAGAGCCCCTGCATTATAGTATAGTCATGCATTGACGTAAACTGTTTCATAAATTAAAGATAGGTATATTTTTTTTGCAATCATTTTATTAAATAAGTACATAATTTATTATAAAAGCATTCTCAGCGACTAAGTGGTAATAATTTTATACTAAACATTCAACACAAAATCTATGAGTAGAAAAATGACACCCTAAAAACGTTGTTGTGAAATTAATGTCCCATAACAAACATTAAAATTAGTAAAATAACACGATAAATGCCAAAGAAGAATATATATTCTTTCATTATCATAATCCCAAAATGACAATACAACAGTTGTGTAAAATTTTACTGTTCCTGTTTCTCAATGTCTGTGACTCTTGTCTTGTGACGGGCGATAGCTTCTTGGTGGCGCTTAATTTGTTCTTCGTGGAAAGAAATCTCCCCGGTAAGACCGTCTTTCAATTGGGAAAGTTGTTGCTTTTGCTGTAATGATCAGACAACGGACAAATTAAATACTGAATATATTTATAGTTTCACTAACAATAATGGTTTGCTTTAATAGTATTTAAATGAAACTTTACATATTATTAATCAATGGAACAGATAAATCAAAGATTGAAATAATATCAAAATATTAAAATCTCAAAAATAAATTATATCTGATGACCTAATAATAATAAACAAGAAAATGTTACATGTACCATAGGTTTCTAATCAATTATTAATGATTTTGTACAATAAGGTAAGTAAAAGATATCATGAAGGTGAATATAATAAAATTTAAGGATGTGTTAAATAATAAATGAAAATTTTATTATTCATATACAAAATAATTACTAAGATTAATACACTAAGTGTTATTACAGAGGTAAGTACCTGTTTGTAAAAATATTCTTCCTCGCGTGCGGCTTCCATCTTTCCAAAAGATCCTCCTGCCTCACGAATAGAGCCTCCACCACCACCACCCTTTCCAGCACCCGATCCAAGATCACCCAATTGACCAGATGACATTCTAAAAAACCAAAATTTTCAATGTGAAAAGTAATAAAATCACACATGCAAATTTATAATTTCGGTTTTTCTATTTTCTGAGATTCTTTTTCCAAGCTTTGGGTTGATTTTTATTCATTGCAACGCAAAAAAAAGTAGCCTAGCCTTATAAATAAGCAAGGTAGTAAAATTAATATTAGATAAATAATATCCTTTTGATATTTTCATTCAGAGGCCTGTGTGGATCCAAATTATACACTTCATAGCTCAAATAACAAAACAATACTAAGAAAGGAAACTGTTTAAGTAAATTCATAATTTAGCAGTAAAGCAATTGGTCATATTTTATTTCAAAAAAACAAATATTTTGTAAGATTTTTACCTTTTCCAATTCAGAAATGTTTTTCTTAATTAATGGTTCTCAAAGTATGAAAAATCTCAAACTTTATACTTTTTAAATGAATAAAATCTACTTTATTCACCTTTTGTTAGAAATTAAGCAAGTCTCGAGTTTCAGTTTAAGTCTCCTGGGAACGAAGACTGGTAAAAAGAATTGATTTATCGGGAATTTATTCTCTGGTTGTCTCAACACATAATCTCTAGTTTAAATATGTTAAAAAAAATTTTGAAATACTCAAATATCAAATGATATGGTGAAAATAGATCAAATTAATTGTGTTTCGATTATCACATTTTTAAGACTTATTTAGAGTCTTGGAGAAATAAGATTTTCATTTATCAATTCTAAATGTCTGTTTTTCTGAGGAAATCAAAATGCAGATATTTCATTAAATAACTTGGTCCGCACCCAGTTGTTAAGATAGGAAAAACAATTGTGAACAAAATATCTCAAAAGTATTGATTCAGCGATATAAATCATCGTCCGTGAGACCGCTGAGGGGGTCTGTGACAAATTAAAAATCATTTGGAGATACGTGGCAACGTCAGGGGGTCCGCGGATAAGGATAGGATATCCTATCTCTATTATTCATTAGAAAAGAGAGTTTGAGCGAATGAATAACATACAGTTCTCGTAGAAAAACATCTGTTAAAATACCTCCATTAGGCCATTTGCTCCACATTGGAAGCAGGCATGGAAAAAAATACCTTTCAAGTCATTAACTTTATTATTTCACTTGGGCGTCCACGGTCAGTTTTTTGCTATGAAAGGGGTCCACAAGCATAATAAGTTTGGGAATCACTGTTCTAATTGAAATGTTAAATTTAACAGTAGAATAGTATTGTTGACCAAATATATGAATACTTGTAATATAAAAAAATTAAATCGATTACTGGAATCTTACTGTGGGTTACGTTCGTTTGCCTTCTCACATTCGATATGCATTACTACAAAATTTTAAATAGGTGAAAGTCAGGATTTAATTTAGGGGAAAAATGGTATAACATTCAATATGATAACAATAATATGTTATTTTACGGAGATTATGTGATATTGTTCCTTGTTATAGATTGCTTGTATCTTAAAGAAAACAGGCAACACACCTGTAGTTGCTTCACATTAAAAAAATTGAAATAAATGTCGAATACGTATCATCATCTCATGCGCAAATATTACATAATGATTGATCAGAAATAGGTGTGATTGCGATCTGTCAAATTAATTCTAGCCGGTAGAGTATTATCACACGTAGACACAAGTACAGAATAAAACACTATATATATTATGCATTTAAGATTCGAATGTAAAAAAAACAATAAATAACAGAGAAACTAGATAATTGGATAAATGTGATGCGTCATAGATGAAAATTTATTGAATACAAAATATGTTTTCAACAATGATCCAATCATTTTTATACCTGATGTTATTGACGGCTGGATAATAAAGCCTCGCAACTTTTGTCATTCTATTCATGATTAAAGCCTATTTCGGACTTCAACTCAAGAGAAGAGAAAAGTCTAGATGAGAACGTGTAATTGGTGAAATACTAACAAGTCGAACACGTACACCGTCGACCGGCGTTTTTATAATTATTATTGTGGTAAATAAAAAATATATTTACGATTTCTACTATTTTTAAGAAATTCAAGCTTGGTCAAATTCTTACCAAAAAGTCACTAAAATTTACAATAGATGTCACTATTTAATAACGTGAATGAACAACAAAGTAGAGAGGACAAAGAGGTAAAACAAAATATTCACAGATGGTATTTATTTTAATATCAAAAGTTACAAAGCTCACTATAGAAAAATAATCCGTATGAAAATAAAGCTACATATCGATGGCTTAGTGTCAATATGTGGTATCTACCAAAATGTGGAAAATGTGTTAAGAACGTAGTTGGTTGTAAAATGTTACATTTTATATAATGTTAAAATTTTGTATCTCCCTGATTTGAAATAGAATTGCCATTTGTAATCAGGGAGACAAAACATTTTGACATTATATTAAATGTGACATTTTACAGCCAACTGCGTTCTTAAATCATTTTCGACATTTTGGTAGTTACCTAGGGTTGCCAGGCGTCCCGATTAACTTGGACTGTCTCCAGTTTTGAGTCTCGTGTCCGGGTGTCCCGAACAAACCTCTCGGGACGCCTAAATTTCCCGGTTTACGACTCACGTGGATAACTTGGGGTAATTGGTAATCGAAAGTTTTGGAAGAGCTAAAGGAAAAAAAAACTAGTCACGCTGGTATTTTGGGCAAATCGGTAAATTCCTGGGTTTTGGATTCGAAAGTCTTGGACAAATTCGGCAAATCGGACAAATGTCCCGGTTTGACTTGCAAGAAATCTGGCAACCCTATAGTTACCACATATTATTATAAAAAAACTTCTACGATTTTAAGACCGATTTCACTCATTGAGTGAACATCTTTAATGAACAATCAATTGAAAAAATCAACAAACTACTTGAAAATATTTAAAGTTTGGAATAATTACGTGCTAAAAAATACCCCCTTTTAACTATCTTTGTCTTATTTTGCTTCATATTTTGTCATGTTTTTTAATAAATAAAATTTGAATAGTAAAAAAGCTTTTTACATTAAAATCACTTTCAATAGTATTTAAATTTTTAATTAAAAGATGAAAATAATGTAAAAAGGTTTCATCAATTACGAATGTAGTTGATAATTTAAAAAACTACTAAAGTTATAATTCATATTTTATACCCTAGTGTCTCCCGTTGACATTGAATGAGACTCTTTAGTTTCTGAACGGCAATCATT
Organism: Himalopsyche anomala; assembly: GCA_031772345.1. Taxonomy (NCBI): domain Eukaryota; kingdom Metazoa; phylum Arthropoda; class Insecta; order Trichoptera; family Rhyacophilidae; genus Himalopsyche; species Himalopsyche anomala. Next base: position 17,333,063 of record CM062821.1, on the reverse strand, counting down.
TTATTGATCTCAGCTGTTTCCCAAATAGCGTTTATTGCAGATTTTTTCTTTATAAGAATATCCAATTTTAGCATATCAAAAACTTTTGATCCATCTTGCTCGTAGCCTGGATCAATATCGCCTCCGCCTGCAGTTTGAGGCACTTGAGATTGGTTTGGACCATTAATATTTTCATCGTCAAAGTTGTTTTTGTTTAATTCTTGTTCGTTGGCAACTTCAATGTGGCCATCTGATTCACTTTCCAATGCTATTTCATTGATTTGTGAGTTTTCCATAAATAGTGACAAGTCTCTTTCATTATCGGTTTCTTTGATATGATCACTATCCTTCTCAGTTTTCATGATATTTATGGGGAAAGCATTTCTACAAAGAAAATAAAAAATATTTTTTTAATAAAATGGGGATCTGACAAACAATATGCAGAAACCATATTCTTTAACAGAAATTTAATGAACATTTTGTTAAAAATAATCACTGTAAATTATTTAAAAGCCTATAAATTAGTCTTAATATAAATAGTTTTGGTAAATAATGTTTTGAGCAGGAAAACTAGCTAAAGTCTAATATATGTTTCCGCTGAGAATCCCCCTCCCCTTTCCACGTCAAAATATTAATATGTGCGCCGTGCGGTAATCTGTCTTTTTTCCTCATCAGATATCTGTTTAACACATCCACCCTAAATAATTTAAATACTTATTGTCTAATGCGTTTAATAAGAAATCAGTACCTGCACTGTGATAAATAATTTATACATCAGATGATGACAAAGTAGCGAAACCAAAAACATTTATAATTTACTGTGACGTCGTGAATCTAGATAGAAATTTTATATGACGAAATATGTACATTAAAAAATCATACAGCATGGAAATTATTTGCTTCTATATTAAAATTCCTTCGAGGGATTGATATTCTTTTCGAAACAGCACGGTCCATAGATTGGTGACAGTTTCCCGAATCTACGAAACGATTTTCAGCTTCAATGCTTTATGGATGTTAAAAACAATAGGAAAATTATGTGAATAGGTTTCAAAAATTCGTAATTTTATTTATACAAAACATTTTACGTCAGTATACAATTGCATATATTATTACTTTACTTACACTAATTCATCGTTGCTTTGTAGCGATTTTGAAAACGCCGAATCATTTTTTTTATCAGCTTGTCTTATAATATAATTTTTGGAAGCATTATCATTCAGGTTCACGTTCAGTATGTCGCAAACTATCTGAGATTGATTTGACAACTGTTTGATTGACTGGTTTTTCAAATTGTCGATCTCCGTTTGTGCTTTTGTTTTCATTTTCTGCCATTTAGATCTTATTCGCCTCATATCGCTTGGATTATATTTAGGTCCGAAAAAATCCTTCATCTCCTCAACTATCTCCGCCCAAGCTTGAGATTTTTTATTTCTCCCTTCTTTTCTGGCAATCGAATGTTTTCGCTTTTTCACGAGACTCAGGAAATAATCATTTTCTTTTTGGGACCAGCTTATCGCTTTGGAATGACGTTTTTTACTCACTTTTGAAACGCGTTGGGTTGACTCTTCCATCTCCGATATGTAGGACTGGTTTTTTTGTTATATTTACGTGTAAGACGTTATTTTATGTTAAAACACAAGAAGGTTTTTGTTGTATACTCTCCAGCAAAAAGCAACTGCCAAAATTCTTCTTTTGTTTTCAATATTTCCACTGAACAATTGAATATTCTAAATATAAATACTGAAATATTGATAGCATATCTTTTGTAAATTACAAAATGGATTGTTTCATACAAGGTAAGTATAGTATTTTTTTATTGTACTTGCAATGCTAACATATTCCTGTGTTTATTATAAGACCATTATCATTATAATCGTTGGTTATTGAGCTACACCCAAAAAATATATATTGTATGTGAAATTAAGTCTAGTATTCAATTAAATAATTATCCAGATTATCTCACCTTTAATATTAGTAAATTTTCATTGTATTTAATGAATTTGTGATTTTCCTTTGTTTGGGGAAGTGATATTTAGTTAATTTTGTGCTTTACCGTATCAGTAATATTTTTTCTTATCAGTTAAGCTATTTATAAATATAATAATAATAATATTATACCATATTTTCATTAACATATCTCTGGAGCGCCTTTTATTACGGCCATTATCAACTCGATGGCTGCGACGCAGACGAGATATCTCGTAAAAAATTTCGTGCCCAACACCCAGAGACGAGTTTTTCCGTCAATAACTAATTAAATTAATAGGGTAAAAATATCAAGGTATTTTAGTTCTCTTGATATTTTTACCCTATTAAAATGGAGTTCTACCAAGTAAATGCCAAATCAATAAATTAACTAATTAAATTAATAGTTGAAAATTATAGCCGCCTTGCTAGGTAATTACTATTAATTATCTACGGCAGTTAAAAGGCTAACAAGATATTCGATCATTCTTTTAAAGTATATCGTATATGCAACAAATCCAAAATTGGAACATATAACATAGAGCACTTTATAATGAATTTAATTTTATCTATCAGCTACTTTCAGAATTAAGCGATTAAACGTCTCACTTTGTAACATACAACGCGTCCTCGTGCCTATCTTGCTTGTCATATGAAAACAATATACAAATTTCAGTCATGACATCTTGGAGAATCGTTATTTTGTTTATAATACATTCATTCACAATGCACATATAATTCACGCATCTACCTACGCCCAAGTAAATCCAGGACGCTACGCGGGAAAAGCAGTATTAAAATACACCAGATGAAACGGAAATTGGAGCACGGCTCCACCGGCCCTAGAATTTTATGTATAGGTATCAATCAATCAAAAATAATACACAATGCACAACTATTGTGAATCCACGACAAGGAGAAGACAACCTACTGTACTATAATAAGCCTATTCCATTTTCTAACTTTACCTGATACAGTAAAGTTGCACTATTTTCTTTTACAGTATTTTCTTATTAGGAATAGTTACGAGCTTACAAAAGTGTATTGATTATTTTCAAGTCTTCTAGGATAGCAAATAACACCAACTTTTTTACTAACTCGGGTCATACTTTAAACGCATCAGTGAGAATGTGCGTATTAAGTTACGCAAGAATTTACCTATCACGCAATATTATCACCAGTTCATTGAATTCACAACTTTGTATGGACGTTAATAAGCGTCATAAAATAAGAAATAAAAAGTTATTATTTCAAATAACTCCCTTATATATTGTGTTTGCGCAAGACTGACGTCTGACATTCAATTCGATAAAGATCGATGAAATTTAAATATCGTAAATTTCATTGACTATATGACATTGAAAACACTAAAATAATATGTTAATTTTTCAATACAACATTATCAACATGAAAACTAGTCGTTTTAATACAAAAAAAATGAGATGAACAAAGATTTTTAAAAAAAATGGTATTTATTAAAAAATAACAATATAGGCAAGCTTATTGAATACAGCTTACTGCAGGGATGGCGAACATTTTTGGGACCGCGTGCCAAAAGTCCTCAAAATCCTCAAATCGATTGTCGTTTATCTTGGGAAACCTTTGAAAATTAATAAAACGAAATAAATTAATAATCCACGGGTTATTTAATCAAAATTTTAATTTTTTAAACATAAAAATATTTTGTTTAACACTTGGAAATCGTTCGCGTGCTATCCAAATTCTCAAACGTGCCACCTCGGGCACGCGTGCCGTAGGTTCGCCATCCCTGGCTCACTGTATGAGTGCTGTTGAAAATAAAACACGTTTAAACAAACCGCTATTACGTATGTATGGCCGTTATTATGAAGAATTTTTTAAATATCGAATATGTGATGTGATTCAAATTCTTTTCGTGGTTACTTTAAATCTAATTATTCATAAGATAAAATTATGTTATTTGTGTAAAACTAATCTTAAATACTTTCAATCCGTTTCATACTAAATAATTTATTCAATAAACATTAAACATTTTTCTACTCCATGATTGCTTAATTACTGACAAATATTTAATTATAACTATCATTAAAATATTATTGAATGTGACATACTATTTTCACTATTATTATCTGTGTACTTCTTTATTATCGATTAATCTAAAAATTTATGTTTTGTTTGTAAAACTTATAGTAAAAAAATATACATAATCATTTTAAGAGTTATGGTATCATATTCCCTTACAAAATGTTATAATATAGATTTATTTGTGGTTTTCTTTTCTAGGTTGCAATTTAATAATTAACTATGCAATAACGACTTAAACGAAACTATTTTTTAATATTTATAAATATGCATTATCTTATAAATATACAATATACCAACATGCAACGTTACATAGGCTCTAAATTTTTCTTACATAGAAGAGAGAATTTATAACACACTTACCTTACTTACTTTAAAACCAGAGTCGAATGTCCTACATAATAAATATATCAGGTTTTTTTTCAATAAATCTAATTTACTATGTAAAATAACGTTTTGAATTCACATTACCAACACTATCTTTAGTATGGGCGTACAAAGAAAGAGTTTCATGTACAGTACGTGATTAATTCGTTCCGAAGGTTTTCGCGTAAGTCGAAAAATCGCGTAGGGCGAATAAAACTTAAAATTGAGCATTTGTTAAAATAACATGCGTTTTAGTGGATAGTTGTAAATAAACCGATCATATTCATACATAAATACAAAAGCAAAAAAACTTATAAATTCAGATAGTACATACATTTAAATACAAACTGTAATTCTTATTAAATTACTGGTCTAGTATTTATTGTTCGCCTTCTACCTTTTTCTTTTCTATACAGCGTGCAATAACATCATTCCTTGTTTTTGATACTTTCGCATATCGTTTGAAATCGGGGTTTGATTAAACCTCTTATTTAGTCAACCAATTCAATCATATTATTTTTATCGCCTTGTTGGTTTCAAATTGCCTCTGCTGTTCTGCTGTTTTTTTTCTGAAAAAGAGTCTTCATTTATTTGTTTTTCAAGTTCCATCAAAACTACATTGCTAACTTCCGTTCAATAACTACCGTCGATTAAAATAACGAAATCTTTTTATGTTCGATTTCGGTCATGTCTTCTTTGGACTCCACAGCCCTGGTATTTAAAAAATGTAATAATTGCGGATATGTTCGCTGTCTTTTTGATTTATTCCACCACCAAAAAAAAGTGTGATAGAAAAAGGTTATTTTGAAACAAACTGCCAATATTAGTGCAAGCTCGTCAAGTACAAAGTTGTAAAGCATATTTAACGCAATACAACCATTCTAATGCGTACAAGAAATGTACATGATCAATCAGACAATAATAAATAAACGAAATTGATCGGCCCGGTAGTATCATTGTCACGGATCACTGTAATACTGTAAATTAAATCATGATAATCAGGTTACTTCGATTCGTTAATTTTTCTATACACTACCCAAGTTCAGCTCTGCTCTCCCCTCCATCCAATTAGTATCCGATGTCTGTCAGCATTTCCAAGTTTAGTATTAAAACTGAATTCAATGTGTCATCAAGTTGCGATATAAAACAAAAATATTTTTATAAATAAGCGGGCACGTGTGCATTTTTTTCTACATTAATGAAACGTCGGATAACTGTGATAAAACGTAGTTTAATAAAATATATTCACACATTAAAAAGAAGTTTTAATATATACCAAGAGGTTATTTAATTAAAACTCATTTATACAGATGAAAGGTATGTTCTTTTAAAACTATTTTCATTACAGTCGAAAGGCACTACATTTTTCAAATTGCTTTTAAGAGATGTTATTAAAATGAATTATAAATAATCGGAATTGCTGAGATATAAAAAATCTCGTTAATATTTGAAAAAACTAGTTTACAATTAGGTATAACGTTCATTCATTTAGGTAACGATCTTTCGATAGTTAATTAGATGGCTGTTAGCGTCCAATGTTGGTTTATCTGTTGGTATCTTTACAAATTGAATGGAATGTTATTTCAAGGAATTACATTGCACATAAATTTTCAATCATTTTACAAAATATTCTTTTTGAAAATCTCAATGGCTCTGTGGTTTTCGCTATTAACTATCACTTTGTTTGTTGAAAATATTTTTCTCTACTCGCTTATGTGAACAAGGGTTAGATTCTGAAATGTACACATTCATAGTACCGTTTCAATTGGCCCCATGCGAGGTGAAGTGAGCCAAGTGGTATTTTAGGAAAAATTGAGTAGGATGCGTTATAATATTCCACATGTCTTAAAGTATTGTAAAAGTGAAGTGAGCTCACTAAATCTCCCATCTCATAAATCTCATCTCCCTAAAATAAAAATATGTAATCTACGAAAACATCAAGAAAAGTCATGATTGTACTTAAAAATACAATAGAAAAGTTTTACCAATTTACTACTTGGCTCACTTCACCTCTTGAGGGCTAAATTGATATTTGGATTTGTGATTTGTGATTTGTCCAAAGAAATGGATTTTGTGTGATGTTTTCTTTTTTTAAGACCGTATTCGATACGGAAAACCTTCTTACCCTCGCATTCATCTCTAATCCCTCCAATTGTGCGAAGAGTTGAGCAAATGACCTATTTACCAGTTCTCACCAAACCACTTGCAAAGATGCTTCATTAGGAGGCCAAATACTCCGAATTGGGAACGGACACGGCTACAATTTTTTTGTAGTTAGATTTATCCATATTTAAATTAAATTATTGGAATATTTACATAATTTTAATAACAACTCATTGGTCTCGATTTCATTAGATGGAAGTAAAAGAACTGAACAAAGTTAATGGCGGAGACTTTCATGATACAAAAGGATTTACTCTATCGTGGAAGGATCTCTGTGTAAGACGCAATAAGAAGATCTCAACCTCATTCTGGAGACGGGCGAAAAATGAACAAGTACAAATAATAAACAATGGTAGGTATTCAAATAAACCATAACTAACAATCGCGACGATTAAGTACAATATCAAAACAATAACCAACGAAGAAATTTACTATAAATATATTCTTACGCATATGTTTGTATAAATCAGGAAGGGCCAGGTCAAAACTCCTCGACGTTTCATCTTACGAGTTCTTATTTATACATATGTACATGTTTTCAAAATACATATTTGAACTATAAAGAAAAGTTTTTTTCTAGAGAAATCAATCGATATCAACAATCTTATCAACCAGTCGGCCCTAGAGAAAAAAATGTGATCACCCTCGATATAAACTAATCAATATAATATAATGATATCTATTAATGTCCAATTTTAAAATTAAAACTTTTCTGCAGCTATTGTTATTTAATATCCTGAATAATATGATTGTTCAGTGACGCAAAGCATTGAATGTTAAAATAATAACTCTCGTTTACTTATAATTAATTATAAGTAATTCCACCAAACACCTTCAGTCGAAATTTTAAATTATATATTATTGTAATTTTGTGTATTGCGGTTTATTTCAGTAAGCGGAACTATTAAATCTGGAACATTGATGGCAATCATGGGACCAAGGTAATATTATTTTACAAATTATGCAGTTATGTACTGCATTATGTTATTAAAGTACAAAGGAATGTTGTGTTTTTATTAATATTATATTATCTTTTGGTGTAAAAATGTTTACGCTTAAAAAGAGTGTTTGAGAAGATATATCCATTTCACAAATATTAATCATGCAAAAAAGGTTTTCAAATTCGATATTCTTAAAACATGCAAGGTGTACATACAATATCATTGCACTATAAACCAACGAGTATATAAAACAGAAATAATATTTCTTTCCCTTTTGTTCAATCTCTTTATGATATTATATGATGTATTATATACAGTGGAACCTCTCATAACGAGACTAATTCGTTCTAGAGTCTTAGTCGTTATGCGAAGTAAGGTTTCCCATATAAAACAATGTAAAATACAATAATGCTTTCCATGCCGAAAAAAAGCAATTTTGATGTTTTAACGTTTATGAAAATAAAATTACACACTTATATATTGTCAAGGAACGTAACAACATGGAATTTGATTTACAAAAAATAATTAAAAAAATAGACTAGTTTATTAGTATGAATTTATGACAAATAATTAATTATTTTTTACTAGAAAGCTGTCTAGACATTCGTTTTTGCCGACGCTTCAAACTTTGGTCAAAATGTGACACAGCTTCGTCATTGAATAAATTTGTTAAACGCATAGCTTATTAGGGTGATGCTTCTCAATGTACGATGTAGCGGTTTCCCATGCTTTTAGGATTTCTCTTATTGCGCCAGAAGATTTTTGATCTGCTACTTCCTCTTTCCCCACTAACAAACTCTCCTCCATAACTTTTTGCAGTGAAAAGCAATGTAACTACATAAGCTCTTCAGTGGTCAGGTCTTGACTGTGCTCTTCTACAAGCTCATCAATATCGTTGTTATCCACCTCCAGTCCCATGGTATTAGAGTGGACACTCACAGGAGAGTGGCGTGAAGATGGGACTTCCTCTTTCTGCGTAACTCTTTATGCGAAATTTCGCTCGTTAAGGGAGCATTTTTTCACAATCTGTTTTGCTCGTTATGTGAATTACTCGTTATACGAGGTGATCGTTATAAGAGGTTCCACTGTCCTTAATTAAAGATTTTTTTGACGCACTTTTTTCTCAATTTTGATTATACCCATAAGCCTATTATTTTTGTTTTACCTATCATGTTATTCAAAATACCGTATGTATTCATATTTCTCTCTCTTTAACCTTTTGATTCATACAATTTATATTGTCAAGTTGTCTTGTCGTAATATAAATTATTCTCGTTTAATTTTCCATTATATCAGTAGACAATGTTTACTAGCTCAACAGAATCGGTGTTATTGTTTAAATGAAAATTGTGAAATGTGTACTGCGTGTAATCTTCAGTATATATTAAGAAATAGAGATTCAATTTTATTTTGTTTTACTTAATTTATCGCAAACTTGGAATGAATAAAGTTTATTTACCCTGTGATAACACATTATAACGAAAATTAAATCAACAGAACCACACACGAATTCATTTGTTTCCATAACTTCTCATTATAATAGTACACATATCTAAAATTTGTTTATTTCTTTTTGGATTTGAATTTGAGAAGAATCGTTGTTTTAATTAAGAGGGTAATGCACGTGTACTAAGACAAAAATTTAAGTTTGCGGATATTGACTGTGTCAGGAAATATCATACTTAAAAAAAATATTACATTCTCATAATTTCTTTGCAAGAATATTCATCAAAAATCTATTTTAGATTGTTTTTTAACAATCAATACTCAATTTAAAAAATAACTGAACCACTCGACTAAGGAATTACGATCTCAAGCGCTAAATTCAAAAATAGTTTATTAACACTTGTACCTTTGTCACTTATATTAATAAGCAGTGTTATCTTGCAGCGGTGCCGGAAAAACTACCCTTTTGACCGCCATCAGCATGCGGGTTCAAGGCGATACCACAGGATCCTTAACCCTCAACGGTAGGAAAGTGAGTCAGCGATTCATGACTGGAATTTCTGGATATGTTCCCCAGCAAGACTTGGCAATTGATTCTCTCACTGTCCTGGAGCATATGTGTTTTATGGTGAGCATTGTCAAAGAAATCATAATTCTATCATATCACAATAAACTTTAGTATGTTAGCTGGCGAATCATTTATTGTAATCTTAGTTAAGTACTAGTAAACATGTAACCCCCAAGACACACATGTTCATTTGATGGTCAACATATATATTAAAAGCACAATCTTGTTTCATAACTAGTATCTATTCTTTCCACGCATATATTGTTTTTTAATTAAATACAACTCGTTTCTAAAAATCAAATATAACATATTGTGAATTGCGAAATAATAAGCCATACATAATTCAAATTTTACCCACAAACAGAAAGAGACAGTGTATGAAGCGACATTTTGTAAACTGTGAAGTTTATTCAAGAAATAGTTAATTAAAATTAAATTACTCTATTTTTTATCGATATAACAAGACGTCACTAAGAGCATCCTACTGTATGGAAAACAAATACATTACAAAAAAACTGGGCATTAATACTTGAAATCGGACATGTGAACACTTAAAATATTACTGTCACCAGTGACTATGTACGTATTATTTCAATTCGATGTCAATCTTCTTATGAATTTGACTTGTGTTTATTAATTACGTTTATTTATACTCTTTTCCAAGCACAAGTGTCAAATTTTAAATCTTAGAGATGAATCAGTTTATTTGGTGTATACTAGGGCTTCCAATTAACCGGACTTAACCACTAACCGGTTTTCGGTTTTTTCTGACAAATAAACCGGGTAACCGGTTTAAACCGAAATATCATATATTTTGATTAGGTAGGTATGCAAAAAAAATCGTTATTTTTTTTCAATATTTGGCATAACAGCTAATACTCCAATTTCAAACAAAAAACACGATATTTATCTTAATGGGACTCTAGTTACCAACCTGTTTGCTATGGCAAAGTAGCAATTACTATAACATGTGAAAAAATATTTTATGATAAAAAAAATATACGTCAAATAAAAAAAATAGAGCTTGATTATAAAACTCACTAAAAGAATGATGTTTAAATAGATTCAATTTTTTAAAAATATCAACTGGATAAGACAAGAAATCCAACGTTTAGACAAAAATAGAGTAGAATACCAAAATATTCACTTGTGTTAATAAATAATTACGAAAAAATGTCAAATTATTTAAAAGAGTCATTTCTGTTCACAACATGGCCAACTTTGAGACAGAAGTAGATTATTCTACAAAATGTGTGTATATATATATATATATACATATATGTACATGTTTGTTGTATGTTGTGAATTGTTTCCTATATAACGCAGTAAATTCATTATAAGACATTTTTCTTTTTGTAAAAAACAATGAAAAATAAGAAGAGTATTTTTGATAGAACCCGGTTAACCGAGTGAAATAAACCGGTTTTCGGGTTTTTTCAAAACACGCGATAAACCGGTTTGGAAGCCCTAGTGTATACATATCTGCGTTAGTCATAAAATATCTAAATCGTTTTGAATTTCAAGAACCCGGTATTTGAAGGCAAAAAACCGCAAATAAACCAATGTGTCACATACGTGTTATTAAAAAATATACATTGAATATCTCTATTAATGTTTGAACCCGAATAATTGCTTCGAATAGTCGATGTTATTTATAAATGCATCTGTATCAAGAACTTTAGTTCAAATTACACAAAGTTAAGCCTCTATCTTTGATTGTGTTTATTCTAAAGCATACTCAAGTATGTAATCAATAAGAACACATGCCAATGAGAATTTCTAATTAAATAATTTGGTATCAACGATCAATTTCTAATTAAACAAAACTTGATATCAACAGATTGCATTATAATTTATTTTGTGACTAAAGGAATTCGTTGAGCGTAAACTGGAGCGGATTTACCCGTAATCGCCAATCCAAGGAAATTTAAAAATCGAATTTTTGGTGTTCAACAATATGACCAGTGCCCGTTATTAATCGATTTTTCGATGTCCGTGATGTTGTTGATGTTTTTATCTTTATCACCCAGGATATCTAAAAACGTAAATAGAGCGATTAAATTATTACTGGTCCCCTCTGACTCCATTATTGTATTTTCACTTTATCTAATTACTTAAGTAAATGACTTCAATACAATCCTTACCAAATTTTATTGAAATGCTTCGTTACACTATATATTATCTTATATAGACAATTATCTATGTATAACATTGCGAGTAAGCGTTTGAAACTTGCATGCTGAGAACAAGTCCTGCTCCATTACAATATATTTTCTATTTTTTTCCAAGTATTTTAAATAAATACAATATTATTCTTTTGCTTTTCATATATTCTTCATTCTCTAGGCTCGCATGAAGATGGATAGAAACACAACCGACGTTATAAGAATGAAGAGAGTCAACACACTTATGCGAGAATTGGGTATCAGTAATTGTTGTAATAGTCTTCTACGGGTACTTTCTGGAGGAGAAAGACGACGAGTTTCTTTGGCTGTACAGGTAGGTACCCAGATGATCTGTTTTAAAATTTGCACCTCATGGAAAGGTAACATATTTTTGGATTTAATCTTTTTTTAATAATAAATAATACATATTTGGTTGATCAGATCGCAGCAGGACCGCATCGGGTCAAGCGTATTAGGGTGTTTACTTCTTTAGTTTTTTTATGTAAAAAATATACGTTTTGTTTTGGGAGCCCTCTCTTGGCATGCATTTCGAGCAATGAGAAGTCAATTTTAAAAATGCATTTCATTCAGTCAGTTTTTTTACGACTCGGACTCCGACTCCCTATGCCTTGGATAACAACGGTGATTTGTTAGATAAGTCGCATTTTGTATCAAACAGCCATTTATTTAGTGACAATAAACAAAATTGCAACAACTGTTAAGCCTTTTTTTCAGTTTGAAGTTTTAACGTTGTTATTTAATGCGCGGTTGACTTAGAAGTCTTTCTCAAACTGTTAAGCATAATGGCGCACGTATGATCTTTTTTCCAGTTGATCAACGATCCTCCGCTTCTCTTCTGTGATGAACCAACAACTGGGCTGGACAGTTGGTCTGCAGCATCGGTGATCACACGCTTGCAATCTTTAGCATTAAATGGAAAAGCCATAGTCTGCTCCATCCACCAACCGGCATCCGGTATATTTGACCTTTTTAACACGGTTGTTTTATTAACAAACGGAAAAGTGGCTTTTCATGGACCCGTTCCAGATGCAGCACGCTTTTTTGGAAGGTGTGTGAAATATTTTTTAAACTACAATTGAATAAATAACTATTAGGTTAAACGTATTTTTATAAATTACATATCATATCAAAGTCTAAACATGATACTTTTCATGCTAATATTTAAATTTGTTTTTAAATTTTAACATTTATTATATGCTAATTTGCAGTATTAAAAACATATATCATATACAGCGGTGAATCTCTCACCGGTTGGGAACCTGTAGCTACAGACCTATTACCAAGGCTATTTGGCGTATAGGGCAACTGCTAGACTTTACTCCAACATTTCGATATATGTAATTTTAAAAAAAAATCCTGGCATCATTTTGGCGCCTCTTATACCCCCTCCTCCAGCGGTTTGGCGCCCAGAGCAATCGTCCTATTCGCCCGTCCTTTCAGTCAGTCCATCAACGGGACTGCTTGGTCTATGCAACAGAATAAAATTTACTGTTTGTTACTTATAAATGAGTTACTTAAAATTCTGTCCGCTACATGCGAATTTCATCATATCAAGGTTTACTGTAATTCTACTGTCTCTGTGATCTCTTACAAATTTTCATTTTAGTGTACAATTCAGGTGCCCAGTGGGTTACAATGAAGCAGAATATCTAGTCAATGCCATATCATCAGACGTAGGAGCAAGGATTGTTTGCAACGCATGGGCAGAGAATATCGAAAGCCTAGAAACTAATGCGACGACTGAATCAAAAATAAATGATAATGGTAAACTAATGAACATTGATTCACGTTCTAATAGTGTAAGTATTATTATTAAGAACATGATATGTTTATATTATAAAATTTGAACAGACTTACTTTGCACGTTGTTTCAGTGCAATATAGTTTACTGTCTGTTCCACGTTGAATTTTTTCCATTTTTTACGACATGCGTATTTATTTTATCTCAAATATTTTTTTCAATGCATGCGGTATGACATCGTGATAAAAAAGGAGCTCGCCATTATGTTAGAAATAGCTGGAGCCACATTTAACTCAAAGCAGAGTGTCACACAACTGTACTCAATTTAAACCAAATACCAATTGTGCAACGCTTGTATTCTGCCGGTACTGCTTTACGGTAGCGAATCATGTCACATGACGAAGATTACTTACCGTATATTTAGCTTCGAGAACAGATGCTTGCGTCGGATAATGGGGATGAGGTAGTTTGATTTTGTGAGGAATTCGGAAATCAGGGAACGAACAAGGCAGAGCCCCGTCACGTCAGTGGTTATGGAGAGACGTTGGAACTGGGTAGGTCATGTCCTGCGGATGCCTTCTGTAGTAAAAGTGATATAAAACTAGAGGAAATATTGGAGTCGGAACATTCAAGAACCGCCCCGGGCTGCAGGACCCCTTCCTACGACACTGGATTGAATATGGTCAAGGAAAAGAAAAATAATTTATTTTATCTCTATAAATTGTACAATGGATGCGGTATGACATCGTGATATCAATGGAAACAAGTATTTACCGATATTTTTTTATGTGTTGACTGTCAATTCTTATGTTATGACCGTTTTCGCTCATTTCATAAAATATTGAAATTATAATAATTTAAAAAAACCGTTTAAATTTTATAAATTGATAAATGTAACATACCATTCGTAAGACATGATAGTACAGTAGTTGAATCACACCCAACAATCTCAAGATTACCTGTTCTTCAATCTGTTCACAAAAATGCTTTAAATTTAGTAAGGGTCTTTAAACATTAACTACATATGTGTCTCAAATACGGATTGAAATTTCACATATTTTAGATTCCAGCAATTTCATAAATTCTATCCCGAGATCATAAAGTACTTATATTATTATTTGTATTTTTGATTGAAAAAAACAATGAAACAAAAAAAACCGTAGTTTTGATTTAATATATTTTTGAAGACCAAAAAAATCCAATAAAAAACAAGGTGAGGAAGAGTTACGTTGCCTTCAAATACATTCAACATTTATTTATTATACACAATACAAACAGCCGAGGTAACAAGGTTTTTTTAAACTTTATCTTACATCCATCTTAAGAAAAGCTTTTGTTTATTTTCGTGATTTATAATATGTTTTAATTTGATTGTATTCATTTATCCAATATTTTTATTCGAAGTACTTAATAAATTGACGACTTTTCTCCCTTCTTCGCCAAGTGGGGTGTGTATTAACTCTCGCGGCTCGGAGACTAGAAAAATACTTCTCTGCCGATGGGGGTCATTTAGGGACCCCAGTGGTTTCCTCATTATTGGCCTTATTCTTATGAATTTCAAAAAAAATAAGGGCTTTAAAATATCTCTCTGCATCATTCCTAATACATTTTTTTATAAAAATCCGTGGTTTTTTAATAAATAATCATATTTTAAGTTGCGCGTAAAAAAAGACGTCATTTCAGTGCAAATATTAATTTGCTACTGACGCGTTCAGCGGCGTTCAGCCTAGTTATCTTACGAACGATCACTGATAAGCGGGCGCTTATCTCTTATCTTATCGTATTTATATAAACTACAAAAGGTCCAAAAAACTATGATATAAGAATACCTTAATTATAAACATTGTATCACCCATATTAAAATAGGTATTTAAGAAAATGTGGGTATTGGGGTCGCATTTCTTGAGCTTAGAATCGGAAAAGTTAATACTAACCTTAATCATTTCTTTTTTGTTCACAGGATGGTGAAAATTTTCGACACTTCTTTTCTATGTAAGTAATTAGTATCAAAAATGAACATGGTATTTTCATGCCTTCTTTCATGGTTAATCTAATCATCGTTTAAATTTACAGTGAAAAACCCAGTAAAACTACACAATTTTCATGGCTGGTTTGGCGATCATATATGTCATCACGACGGAATACCAAAATATGGCTGTTAGAATTTCTTTCTTATATCGTGAGTAATTAATAATAATTTCAGATGGCAGTCATTATTATTTGTATGAGAATATTAAATCAGTATTCTTTACAATTTGTATCTACATTTCTTTCTCAGATAATTAATTGAAAGGTTTGTAGGCACGACTTCGATTTGTAAAAGTAATAATCATAATATTTGTGAAAAGTCATTGATTAAGATTAAGAAAGAATAGTAGTCTGACTTTTTAAAATAAAATACTTCACAAGATTAATGTAATAAAATTATTAGTGTTTTATGGTTTCAGGGAATATCGCTGATTATTGCTCTACCATTTCAAAATGTAATGGAAACAATCGACCAAAGAGATATTCAAAACATTCAAGGACTAATGTATCTTATTGTAACAGAGACAATATTTATCTTTATTTACAATGTCTTCTACCATTTCCCGTCTGAAATATCGATATTTCTGAGGGAAGTTGCAAATGATCTATATACCCCCGGACCATATTATTTATCAAAAGTTATGCTTATGGTAAATCAACATACTCAATACTTACTTAACTAGATAAAATCTTCCTCAACTACTTACTGTTAAAAAAACATTTTATGTTATAACTAGGCTGATCTTAAGTCCGATTTTTTGGGGTACGTACTGATTTCTAAAATTACACCTTTTGACTAAAGCCACATTTAAACCAAACCAGTACGCTGCCGAGCGTCCTCAGCTGAGCAACGGTATAGACTTAGTATTCTAATTGGTGTTTGCAGCAGGGCTGTGGAGTCGGAGTCGGAGTCGTAGAGCTACTAGAAGTTGTGTTTAGACCATGAAATGATATTATGAAGAGAATCTTTTATTTAAAAAATAATAATATCATGTGCTGCGTAATCACTGTGTTTTCAATCGCATTACCATTCTACACTCTTTTAACAACTGTTTAAACACGACGAGTACGTGAGCGGGAGCCTTACTACAGATAGTATTGTATTCTCTCAGTTTAGGAAGTAGAAGCGATTTAAAAATTGAATTGTCTGAATGCTGTACTCTTCCATAAATCTTGGCGTTAACGACCCAGGTTTCGCCTTTTGGCATCTTCAGGTTTTATCAAATGTACTTGAACTGACGAGCAGTAAACAATTTGTATCATTTATATACAAGCATAAAAGTGAATCGCGCAGTATAATTATTGTTAGCCAAATTGGTATGACTACGAGAATTTTTGACATTAATTAGTTTTAATGAATTATGTGGGTAGATTATAATTATCGCGTATCTATGAATAAATTATTGGGTATTTTGAAAGTTGCCAGAAGTTAATATGCAAAAGTGGAAAATAAAATTTGTGGGTCATTATCCGAACAAATTTGAAATTGAAATTCCATCAAGCAAATTCTGTTGAAATTCTAAATTATATAGAAACGATTTAAATTAACTTGCTCGTTCATTTCACTCGTCGGCTCACTAGGTCGAGTACTGTACGACACGTTCAAATTGTTTTGTAGTCAGCTGAGTTCTCTCGCGACAGCGTATTCGGCACATTTAACAAAGGCTTAAGATTTAGCTGATAAGTAGAAAGGGGGAAATTATATTTTTTTATAATAATAAAAGTGACAATAAACTGAAAAAAGTGATATCCCCTTAATCAGTAACATTAACTAAATTCTGTGTGTTTTGATTCAGTTAGTTATTAAAGTAGGTAATTTTATTTATTCGTTTGTATTTTTAGATACCTCGAGCTATAATAGAACCATTACTCTACACATCACTGATATTTTGGATAACCGGACTAAGTGGTGGGTTTTTGGGATTCATACTATTTATCACCCCAGTAATATTGAGCGCTAATGCTGCCAATGCTTACGGTCAGTATTATTTTATTATTCAAAGACTAATGGTAAGCTTATTGCTACGCCCAGTTATTTGAGAATTGGAATAATGGGAAGGATTTTTAATATTTCTTGTATAAGTCGATTTTTTAGACAGTCTCCAGTTTTTCAAATTGATTCATAATATTTTTTTCAGGTTCATGGCTCTCGGCAACGTTTGAATCCATCAGCACAGCATCTCTAGTGTCAGTTCCAATTGAACTATTAGGCTACATGTTTTCAGGAAGTTTTTTGAGCCTTTCAAGTCTTCCCACATTTCTTTACTGGTTGAAGTTCACATCATTATTCTTTTTCTCGTCGGAGGCTATTTCGATCCTGCAATGGGAGAAGATAGACAATATTGAATGTGACACAAGAGCAGGGTTACCCTGCATCGCCAACGGTATCGAGGCGTTGGATGCAATCGGGTTCGGCCCCGATAACTATCCGCGGGACTTATGGTGTTTGCTGGCTATGTTTTTTGGCTTTCATCTATTAGGTTTTGTCGCTTTAGTTTTTAGAAGTAAAAAACAGCCAATTTATTGATTGAAACTTCTGACGATCAATCTGAGAATGCTTCTACTAATGTTCTGCCATCAGGAACAAAATAATGACGAACGAAGATTTCATATGAATGGTTTATTGTGTTCGGTAAAAAATACACTTAAATGAAATGTAAATAACTAGCGACTGTATCGTCTTAATAAATAAAAATCATTTCGAAAACATCTTTTACAACCGTATATTCTACACCGTAATTGAAGGAGACTTTAAACCAGTGATGCAGAACTTTTACTTTCCAGCGGGCCGCATAAAACAAATTTATCGTGGGTTCGGGCCGCAAAGAAAAAAATGGTTTAAAGTACGCTCAATCCTTTTTGTATACAAAAAATATGTATGTTCCATGTAACAGCCTTAAAAACGTTTAAAAAATATTAAGTGAATTGAGATAAATGAGTAATAGGTTCCATTTTTTTTATTTTGACCGTGTTATTTAGAAAATAAAAAAGCCATGCAAAAAAAAGATCATGAGTAAGTACTTGCTTATTAAAAATCGTTTCATCGTGAAATATTTATGTTTCATTTATATGCAATTCATAAGTTAATGCGTTCATGGTCTTTGTTAATTTTTAAACTATTTTTTTTAATTTAACATAATATTTGTAAGCCTGTTTCTATGAACCGATTTATTCTCCTTCATTGAAGAAAAAGCTTGCTTACATTTGTTTAATAAATGTTTTACGTGAAAAAAGTATGTTTGAGAAAGAGATTTAAGGGCCGCCACAAAATTCAAAAAGGGCCGCGTTTGTGCATCACTGCTTTAAACTTATATTTGCTACCCATTATACAAAATTATAATTTGATAAATGATTGTAACTTGTAACAGATAACGAGTACTCAAAATATGTTTCAAAAATTATTATTTTTATGGTACATTTGAAATTTTGTATTTAGAAAAAATCGCCAATATTATAAATACTTTTAGATGAATATATCACGTCGTCTTGAGTACATATGTAAATATATAATTAATATTTATTTTATGTCACCCGGATATGAAGTATAAGTAATATCATAAGTAGTATATATAAGTAATATCTTTTTCAATTAATAATTTTCTGACTACTTTTCACTTCAAAGATTTTTGTTCCTGAAAAAAATGATTTTATTTTTTACTAATTTTCATAACGCGTACAATTGATTTCATGTTTTATGGACCACGGTATTTTATATACCATATTAATATATTATGATACCACGATATTTATTCAGCAAAAAAATCTTAAATGAAATATTTACAATATTCAATTTGTCGGTTGATTACCAACAGGTTGTCATCAAAGAATAATAAGTGTATAAATCTTGAAAAGCTTAGAAATTCACGATGCAACTGCATTCAATAAATGAGTGCATAGCTTTAAAAGATCTTTTATTTTCGTGGGAAAGAAGACCAAAGTTATAAATCTTTGTTTAAATGACACATTATATCATTTTATCCAATAAACACAACATGTGTTTCTCAATATATTTGTAAATAAGTCATTCAAATAATCTAATTCGGAATTGAGGGTCAATTTTTTTAGTATATTTTTTTCCATTTTTAGCACTAGCATGTTCTAAAACAGTGTTTTTCAACCTTTTTGGGCCCGTGGCCTCATTTGAGTGTTTTAATTTTTCTGTGTCCCCATACCTTTGTTTTGTCTACCAATAAAAAAATAAATTTCAAAAACCCAGGAATTTGCGAGTTTCCCAAATCTACCAGTTTGGGAATCTTCCAATAATTTCGAATCAAAAATCACTCGATAATTTATATTATGCCAGTTACCACCGCTATCACAAAGACGTTACACCCCTTATCTATAAATATTTTTATTATGAGTGATTTTGGGCTCTCCTTGTAAAAGTAGACAATACTGATTTCTATATTACTGAATTAAGATCAACTAACATAGGTAGTATTTCTTAAATGTCTATCTAAAAAATGATAATTCTAGAGGCAATGATAAATAGTACAGCAATAATATGCAATGCGATACAAAGTTCAGCTTATAAACTAAGAGTATGTACTGTGTAATAAAATGCCAAGTGATCAATCACTATGTAATCAACACTAAACTGTATTAAAACCGTTTAAATAATCAAGCAATTCGAGCAATTGATATTCGAGCAATTGCATGTCGAGCAACTTGCATTTCGAGCAATTTGTAATTCGAGGAATTCTACATTCGAGCAATTTACCGGCTCCCGTTTTTGAGCAATACCAAAAATAAGCCATACAGTATTATAAAAATATTATCCAAGACACTACTAAACTAAATACTATAACGAGATTTTAGAGAAAAGTTAGTTGATATCGTCAATATCTGACATTGATGTTCGCGATGTCGAAGCGTTTTCATAATCTGTGAAGCGGAGGATGAATTTCAGATCTTAGATAATTAGGTAAATCTTTTTTTGCACTCCCTAATATTTTTGTCACCAGCCGCCACTGATCACAAGCAACGAAGCAACCATGCCCAAGATCTCACATATAATATTTTAAAGAATCAACATTTGATATTGACCTTTCCGGCACTTCCAAAACACAAAAAACCTGAACCCTACTATCGCTAGGCAGAGCTGTTACTGTTGGGACAGTAATGCTTCCACGACGACATTGCCTTCGCCACGGCAGTAAAGTTTTGTTTAATGATATGAAGCTAGTGAACAGGGGGTGAACCTTATTTGAAGGATGTTAGAAGCCATAAATATTTAGATTTTAGATACAAACATCCGCTGGATTCTTTAGTAGAAAAAATATTCTTTGTATTCAATCTTTAAAATTCCCAAGCTACTATTAATTGGACAATAATAAATTCAGAATACATAGTATTCAAGTTTGTTCAGTAATATTGCATTTTTTTTACAATGAACTCACTGTTTACAAAAAAAGCTTCCGTTTTGGTATTTTTATTGTAGTACATAATATTACATTGTATATATTACATATATTTGTATTCGGGTCAAATAGATAAAGATTTGTTAGCTGTTGTATTAATTATTTTATTACTATGATTGATGCTTCTCGTATCTTACACAAATCAGTACAAAATTTTGTTGATTAACATTTCGTGACATTTCTGCCGATATTATGCCGATAATCACATTATCAGGAGATATTTATCAGCAGGAAGGTGATTCTTAAAAGTAAGTATACATATTTAATAATTAACTCCCACTGGCTTCCCAAAAATAAAGTAATTTAATAAATAATTTTCAAAAAAAGGTTATTAGATATATAAATGTAGATTATTATTTTTCAGCCCACATCATATGGCACATATACACAGGCTTATAATTTCTTTTTATTTCAATAATTATTCATACACTATTTGATACCATGATAAAAATTCCTACTCAATAGTTTATTGTTGTACATCACTTGAAACACAAAAATATTATTTTATTATTATTGAAAAAAAATGAGCACAAGCTGTTATAATGCTGAATTAAATCAGAAGTAAATTTGTACTCTGTGCTTAAAATATATTTCTACTTTGGTCAACTTAAAATAATATTATTTTGTAATTTATTTATGACGAAAAAAAAAACAAATATATCAGAAATTCGAAATACAGCTAAGTAAAATATTTTCATTTCTAAATACTCTCATTTTTGTTCCATCATTCGTCATGGAGTTCTATAAAATCAACGATAATTTAAAAAAATAATAATCATATCGAGATAATATTAAACAATTTGTTATCTTAGCAAATTTATTGTTAATAATATATTTTTTTTATTTTTATAATTACTCATAACGTACATTATTACAACAATAAAAGCAACATCAACTATATTTTATCTGTAACGATTATTTACGCATCACATAAAAAGCAGTAAAAAAAATATTTAAAAACTTTAATTTTCGATCAATCATTTTCATTCCAACCGAGATAATTTTAACTTAGTCAATGACAAAAAAAAATGTTTTCATAATAATGTTTTGTATGATTTATTTAATTTATTAAAAAATATGGTCATATATAACGGTGGATACTACAACACGTGATAGACTAAAGTACAAATCTACATATTTGATAACTACATAATATGTAGTTATCAAATAATTACATGAATTAGTGATGATATAAAATTGATCTTCCATATTTAATTTCACGGATCATTCATTTTGTTTATTCAAACTATATATAATAGAAAAAAATATTTGGAATCTATTTCTAAATATAAATCTTAAAATCGATATTTTTTATTAGAAGTTGTGATGTGTTATAATAGATATTTATAGATAATATTTTTGTTAAGGCACGCTCATATGTAATGTTTTAATGAGATTATTGCGTGAAGTCTTATATTGCTCGATTTTAAATCAACCTAAAAAATCACTAAGAATTTATAATACTTATCTAGTTAATCCTACGCAACTAATTGGATTAAATTCACGATAATAATAATTGTCCCTGTAGGGAATCTACAAACTGTAATTTTATAAACCGTTTCAATTGCTTTAAGTATTATTTTATTATAAGTATTTACATAATAATCAACAAGAAGTATGCACAATGTTTTTTGTCAAATATACTTTAGAAAGTTGTTTTATTTAATTTGAAAAAGATACGTTTAACAATAAAGTATTTGACAAAATATTTCATGACAATATTTAAATGGTTTCGTGAATATCAAACTGAAATTTAATTAAGTGTATAGTGATATGCCTTATAAATAAAATGCCGTTGGTTGAAATATACAAATGATGACAATTTCTTAACATATAATGTACTTAATATTACTATCACTAAATAAAAACATTTGGTGAAGATCGATGCTTAAATTTAGTGATGACCACAAATCGATGTTGAGATTAGGCACTGTGAATTATTACAATTTTCTTCGAATGGACGTCATCAGCAAGCGCACGATTTGGTATTTGAAGGATCTTCCTGGGATCCACCTTGGCCTTCCAACGCGAATTTGTCGCCATCTCGAGCATCATTACTCGTCATTAATTTATCGTTTAGCAGAATCTGGAAACATTTTTAAAAAATAATAATGATTAGATATTAATCAACTTCAACAATCAGTTAGTTATCACTAGCACATTGCTTAAAGCAGTAATGGCACTTATTTAAAGCCCGATACACTAGTCTGATTTCCAATTTTATTTTTATCATCTAGTTTGATGTGCACATGTTGAATTATTTATAAATAAAAAAATATTGTTGATAATGAGGTTGTAAATGTTATTGAATTTATGATTCAGATATAGATTACAACAAAATTATATTCGAAATTGTTTTTATAAAGCTTTGTTATCGATAAAACACACATTTCTTTTTTCTTCTCATAAATATCATTCGATCATAAATCAATTCTGGTGATAAAATCAAATACCGACAAAGGTCTAGGAAAAAACGTAAATAAGAAAAAATCAAAACACATACTTTGTTTACGAGTGACCTAGCTGCTTCTTCGATATTGATATTTTCTTTAGCTGAAGTTTCATACCAGCCAGCGAATCCTTTTTCTCTACAGTATTCTTCCATTTTAGTAGGAGTATTCACTATGCCTTCCTTTTGATGATCACACTGCGAAATATAATAAAAATGGTTATATTTTTTTTTGTTGAATTGCTATTCAAAAAAAATGCAACTGTTTAAACAATAATTTTACATTAGAACAATTATGACAAATGAATTATTAAGGATATTTCAAATCAAAGACATTAAAAATCAATTGCAAAATTGCAAAGATTGCTGACAAATTAATGTATAATAATTATGTACTAAGAAATACAAGCCTACACTGAAATTCGTCAACGAATATCAATTGAGCGGATATTTAATAAATATGTTTGCGAGCTGAGTAACTTGTTGATATAAATACTCCATTTTTTTGTACCAGGCTAGGTAAATTAACCGGAAAATTCACCGCAAGCAAATTACCGCCCGTAATAAATGACTGACAGTTTACCACCACGTCAATTGATCGCAAAAACAACGTTCAGCCTACAAAATATGTTCGCTAGCATAACCTTCAGCATTAAATATAATTCATATAAAGTTATTGGTCGTTTTAACTAACTCAACCAAACCTAACTTAATCTATTGTTATATTGTATTACTTACCTACTTATACTTACTTATTTTTTCAATGATTGATTTACTATTTTTGTAATTCGAATAACAATTTATTTTTTTACATATTCTTACAATAAAATTACATTTTTATGTACAAAATTTCATTTTTTCTTTACTATTTATTCTCATATAATTTATAGAATAACGATAAAATGCTTCTACACAATAATATGTGTTAGCGATCATTTGAAAGCTATGAATTGTTTATGCGATCAATTGTCGCGGAATTAAATTGCTTACTATGAACTGCTGGCGATGAATTGCGGTTAGTAAATGCACCGGACTTTAATCTTTACATATAATATATCTTATTCAAAATTCTCGTATAAGCTTATCGCAAGAATCTTGTTTTTTTCAACATTATTAATACTTGAGTAAAAGCGTGGCAGCTTCATCCATACTTATCGCTTTCATTGAAACCTAAGCCAAACTAACTATTTTTACCTTATTGGCTAATAAAACGCAGGGAATTGGAGATCCGTCAGACAATTGGACTTTAGAGTCCAAGTCTTGTTTCCATTTGACGACCGCTTCGAATGTTGCAACTCTCGTCACATCAAAGACTATAAATGCACCAACAGCTTCTTTGTAATACACCCGAGTCATATTTCCAAAACGCTCCTGACCTGAAATAAAATAAACACGAATGTTTATAAGAAACTCTTTTATAAACGACGTTTAAACGTTTTTTTTATTATTTTACCTTATCTTTACTTAGAAGCGCATGAACTATTACAGAATAAGAATACATACATATATAGCGAAAGTTTTCAATCTCATTTCAACAATTCTCATCATAAAAACATATAATTGAGGGCAAATATACACATCTTCCTTAAACTTTTCATAATATAAAAAAAGCAACAAACTTAATACTTATCGTTTCAAAGTATTGTATATACATATATATGTTATACATATTTTTTTTAAACCATGTCCGCTCCCAATGTGGAGCATATGGACTCCAACTGGAGTTTATCTCAACAGAAGTGTTTCTACGAGAACTACTTGTTACTCAGTTGCTCAACCTCCCTTTTTCCAAAGAGAGTAGGAATAGAAGGAAAGCGCTAGGACAGGACTAGTGGTTAGCTAATCGCTCTCGATACGCCCCGTTCATAGGATAGGATGAGTGGGAGGGGGGAATTCAAGACATCACATACATCCATGCCTTTAAACAGAAATTCATAAATCGATTGAAAAATCAAATTAATAAAACTGCCCGTACTGGGATTCGAACCCGTGACCTTCGTAGCGGTAGCCAACGACGTTGACCACTCGTCCACACAGGCGGCATACATATTTATTAACTAAAAAATAACTTCAAATCAAAAAATCATGAAATGTTTTTTAAATGACGGAGGTCAAGAATTAGTTGCAATAATGTACAAAATATACCCGTAATTCTGATACGACAAATATTTGTTGGTATAAAACTTCACTTTTTAGAATTATAATAGCTCTGTAGCGATAGAGATAAATTTAGATTTAATATGCGATAAACTTTTCCACAAAAAAGAAAAAGTAAATAAATTCATAAATAAACTCGTATCGCAACATGAAACGATAAACATTGTGTCGAGTATACAAAAATTCCACCCGTTTGATATTTTTTATAACGACAACATAACTATGTTAATTTTTTGGTTAGTTTTAATGTAAAATGATAATTTTAAGTATTTTTTCATCTAGCTCCGTAATTTATTAATTAACAATCTTCTTTGCGTGATAATGATAGCCGATCAGTATTTTCATCTGATGCGGCTTCTCGGACTGACATACTTATTTCCAGTGTTTTTTTTTCTCATGTAACGCATGAGAGAACCAGATGTCTAATGCTTGATATATTTTTTATCGACTACTGTATGAAAGCATGGGCGGTTGTAAAAATTCCTTCCCGCCATTCCAATCCTATAATTAACGAAGCAAAGTGAGAGCGATTAGTTAGCAACTATTTGTCATGTCCAATTTTCACTCTCAAAAAATGAAAGCTTGAGCAACTAAGTAACCAAAATTTCTCGTAAAAAAAAATCAGTTAATAAAGGTATCTTCATGAGCTTTACATTGGGAACGGACATGGATTAGAAAAAAAAAACTTCGGTAAAAAAAGCTTGAAAAAAAGTGAGTTTCAGTACTTTTTGTATGAAAAAAAGTCACTGCTAATTTTAATATATTATTTGAAAGAGTGCTGATTTTATCTTACTCTATTAATAGGTCACAATTTTGATTGTACATTTGTTTATTTAATTACTAATGTCATTCTTATGTCATTGGTTGACTCCTAGTGGAGACATAATACATACATGTCGTGTCTTTTAATGGTTTGAACCAAAATGCTATAAATAAATTGCCACCTAACTACCGATAAATATATCCAAAACCATTATGTAATTCACTTTTAGGTTATTCACTGTCAAAAAATACTAAGTGGAAAGGCATCTTACTTTTAAATAATAAGATCAGGACCGGTTTCACTCATTAGTTGATAATGTAAGTGGGAATTAGTACAAATGTGTATTTTATTTTTTGAAAATTATGAAAATATTTTTGTGCTAAAAACAAAAAAAATCCTATAAGCTATACATTGATACATCGGACACACGAGTTTAATTCGTTTCGTGAATGTGCTTATTACTCAATTTTTAAACGCAATTATTACGCAAAAAGAAAATCATTTTTCAATATGACAGTGAATTTAAAATAACCTCATTAAATTAATATCATACTGCAAGGCTTTTCTCAAAAAGATTACAAATATAACTTTATTAATCAAAAAATCGTCGGGATCGAAGTCATAGATTTTCTGATTAGAAAAATATTAATTTAAAAAAAATCGGTATATTTTCGCGTTCAAGCCACAATTTTTCTATCGTCGTAAATAGTCAAGAAAGTTACAAATCAAAATGGTAGGCTATTTGGGTTGGAAGTTACTGAAAATAAGTTGTAAGATGATTCCTAACGATTTTTTAAATGTTTTACATTTATAGTGAACTATCAGTACTCATGCATAAAACATTTTATTAAGTAAACTTTTTCTTCTTGAGAATATTAGGATTGACTGACCTGCAATGTCCCATAGTTGTAATCTTATGGTCGTGTTTGAATCCCAATTCAGTACTTTTAGCGCAAAGTCTACGCCGATAGTGGCGCGATAATGCTGGCTGAAGAATTGGTGCACGTATCGTTTGATTATTGAGGTCTTTCCTGTTCCGAGTTCTCCAATCACCAGGATCTTATATAGGCGCTCCCTACGATCACCACCCAAAGGGGCGGGATGTGACTGAGGAAATCAAAAATACATCATTAGACAAATTAAAAAAATAACGCGTTTCATATTTTACTACGTCCACAGTTTTTTTTTTTTATAATGATCAAGACAGGATTGGTTTTGCTCATCGAGAGAATTATAAGCCGACGAAAAAAAAAACATTATATATGACATTTATATACAATTCAGTAATAATTATGAGATGGTATTACTATTTTCGAAAATTTACACATCGATGTGTAAAATTATTTTTTAATATAACATTAAATTTAATAACTTTCTGATTCAAGTGATTAAGTTACAAATTGTAACACGTGTGTTTCCTTTTTTAGAAGCACCTTCAGACTAACTATCGCAAAGTGAATGAAGTAGAAATTGATCCATATTTTTTTTTCTTAATTATAAAAGTAATGGAGCAAGGGTTTTTTTCTATTTACTGGACGCAAGAGGGAGCTAGATAAACTCTAATAATTCTAATAACAATGACACTGAGTATTAATATATTTAAAAAATGTCACAACAAATATGACAAGAATTTGCAAATAATAATAGAACTAAACTAATAAAATGAAATTCTTTATAATTTAAATGTTAATGACCCAACGAATGATGACAACAGTAAGTTTTGATCTAGAATAAAAAAAAAGGAAACTGAACACAAAAATTAGTATAATACGAATTTAATTAATCAGATAATATAAAAATAATAAAAAAACTAGTATTCTACTTTGTTAGTTAATATACCCGTTGTACAAAACCGGTGGTTAATATACATGTTAATAATTAGGTACGTATTGTTTCAAAATATATAATATAAACAAAAAATACATTCAAAAAGTACGTAAATCCGAATTTTAGTGAATTTTAAAGACATAAATGAATATTTTTTACAACATTAGGTATTTATTTACTAAACTTTGACATTTTACGTGTGCCAAATGGTAGACGATTTGTCTTTATTCTAAAAAAACACAAATTCAATAGTGATAAAAAAGGATAATCCCCAAATTAACAAATGTCAAAAACTAGATATACTAGAAACATTTGAAATTTATGAATATGAATATTTTCCTAATTCAAATTTATTGCATGAACAAATCATATAATATCTTTCTCCGTCGACATTACTATAAAACTTTCACTAAGCTGTGCATAACATTAATTAAAGATTGCGATTTATATATTTATTTATTTTTTCACTTGTATTTTTTTTTTTTTTTTAATATATGGCCATTTATAATTGCAAAATCCGACAAGTAAATCTTTATAGGTATTTCGATATTAAATATAAAACACAGTTCATTAAACAATATATCGTAATTATAAACAGGATTTCTTAAAATAATAATACATCATTAAAAGGTTTATAAATAATGAAACTTGTTAATATTGATGATACTTTGAGGAGATTTAAAGTATTTCAATTCACGGTGAATTTTAATAATATGTGATACACTCAAAATTTGATTTTTAAAAACGAAATACCGATATAGCAAAATCTAAAAACACAACACATAATGGGATCCCAGTTTCAGTAATACCTGCATGGCAATCCATGGTTTTGAGTAATCATTGATATTTTACAACGAAAAATAAATTGTTGAGAAAATATCACTTAAATGTATCATGACTATCACTAAAGATAAGATAATAATCACCTTCAAATTAGTAACGACTCACTATTTTGTAGCAATAATTGATACATATTGAGATTGTATACAATCTTGTAGACGTGTAGTCATTGTTTACTTGGTCAAAAATATTAATAGTAAAATATAATAGATAAGCACATGACAAATTTTGCTATCATAAAACAAATCTACCCTTTGTATAAATTCTCAAGACGTCGTGAAGCCAAGGTAACATTTCAATCACTTCCTATAATTATTTTAAACTAAATGGTTTTTATCACCCTATTGCCAAGTAAATAAAAATTCTACCTATGAATGATTTTGCACCATAGCACGATGATTAATTTAGGCTACTTCCAAAATTGTCAGAGCTTTACTGGGCTCAAGTCCCGGCAAGGTCAAATTAAGATTTTTTTAAAGTTAAATTTATTATCTTGCTTGTAAGTCATTTCTCTACTACTCGTGTTGATCTCAAATGACTCTCAAAAAAAGATTCTCATTTGAGTTCATCGCATGTGATTTTAAAAACTCGAAATATTGATCGCTTTGGCTATTTAAGGTAATTTCAGATTTTTTTTTCTTTAGAAAATTGAAACGAGCTTTTAAAAATACAAGTCAGTGATATATTTATTTGAAAAAAATGAATCTGTAATTATAACTAAACACTACAATTTAATACTCATTGGATTAAATGACAAATTATATGATGTTTACAAAACAAAACCTTTTTATGACTCGCATCAAAATAACTCATAATGCTTAATAAGTTCTTTTATAATTACTTTTCGTAAACATGAAAAGTGTTTAGGTTCACCTAATAAACTAAACCGTTTTTGATATTATGGCAGACGTAGGCACATATAATAAATAATTACGACAAATGCGTATATTTTAGATTAGAAATAATAAGTAAGTGGATGAGTTTTACTATTAACAATCAGAGTAAAACTAAGACAATTTTTATATATTTATTATGACGCCAGTTTTTCGTTAATTATAATATCGATGGCAAAAACATCGTCGCATAAATGAGTCAATTTTAATTGAAGAAACTCTAAACGCGAACTTGTCAAAGATAAAAAGCGATGTATGTATCCTTATGTGGGGTGATGGAAAAAGGAAAAGGAAACAATACATGAACATAGTAAAAACTCACATGTTCTTAATTGTGGGGTTATAATGCAAAACGTACTATTTCCAAAACTCAAACTTTTCAGTGGAGTGAAATACTATAAAAAATATGATTTCCAATTTGAAGACGACAGTCTTATAGACATTTTACATTAAAACTAATAGGATCAGTCAATTCCTTAGGCTTGAATTACCCTATCTGCATACCTATCTCATATAACATAATATCACTCATTTCGGAAATAGTACGTTTTGCATTATAGCCCATAATTCTTGAACGTTGCTTGATAATATCAAAAAGAAACTCTTGTTTTTTTACTATCGTAAGTATCAATACATGGATTTTAATTAGTATAACTATATGTTTTATAAAATATTATATAATCAATCATTATATAAAAAAATATTTCTCATTAAGTGTCAATATTGCAAACTTTTCTATGAGATAGATATTCTTCAAAGTCAATAAACTCACGAACAATAAATTCATAAATCACGTAAACGAATGATAAAAAAATGCTTCGCATTTTATATTAAAACGGACACTTCAATATTATTAATTTTATAAGTGGCTATAAAAAACTACTTAATAAAATGATAAAGTCTACTGGATATGTATAAATGTGTTCAGATTCCATCACAAGACATGGTTGTATCATGATACCTACGCATACAAGTAACAGATTTAAAATGAGGTGTCTTATCTTTGGTTAATCTTTAAAATGATAAGAAAATGCGTATAATGATTATATTTTTAAGAAAATTTAAATTATCAAAATAACATGTTGAAGGTTCAAAATATACTTTAAACAAATTCTTCTACTTAAACTAAAAAAAACTTCGCGTAGTCTCATTGCGTAATCCCTAGTTATTTTAGACAAATATATGTTGCCGCGTTAATTTACTTATACTAAGGAAACCCATTCTAGAAACAATATAAAACAACGTTTTTATTATACGCTATCGGTTTATTTATTAGAATAGTTTGACTTCTATTTTATCGGTTACATAATAAAATAACAGGAAATGTCAGGAGGTACATGGCGGAGGAGTTTGATTATACAACAATTTCGGTTATATTTGGTTTTTAAAAAATAAAATTGAATTAAATTCTCGCAATAAAAGGTGTGAACGAGTGGTGATAAATGGTTAATAATTTAACGATATTTGTTTATTAGCGTTACATAATTGCATGATATTCCAATTAATATGTCTATATTCTACAATAAACTTAAAAACAACTATTTAATTGAGTTCCAATTTTTAAGAAACCCTTTCACAATTCTTACGGATTTACGATCTCAATTAAAAAATTAACAAATAAACGTGGGAAAAAAGATGAAGTATTATCATGAACATGGAAAAAATATTTTTTTTTCAAAATTTAAAAACGAGCGATAAGACTTCGAAAGAGTTCACGTAAACCAAATTGAACTCAAAGTTGATATGCTTATTATTTTTGATATTAATATATATATATATTTAATTTATAATATGTTTTTTATTTTTAAATTAACAAAACATTAAATAATAAGGTTTTTTATTGGTATATTGTATTGACTTTCGGAAATATTGTGAAATAATTTTTTGTCCATCCCGTGTGGCTAAAACTAAAGTAATTTAGAACGTGAAAATGTATTTAAAATTCTTATGCGATAATTAGTTAGGTTAAAATTCTTCTTTTCGATAAATACTTTTTCCTATTGCCACGCAAGGCTAATAGTGCTTAGATGTGCCGGGTTGTTTGATGAACCAATGATTAAATAACATGTTTAATTATTCTTAGTTTGTTGAAATGAATTGTTTCAGATGGAAATATTATGTTAAACAAAAGCATTAAATTATTCTAAGTAGCTATGACCAAAAATGTTGTTTTGATTTAAATTCCGACTTTATTTGATTAGGTGAAAACGATAAAACAACAAAATTTAATTAACATTTCGATGCAACGGTGTTTTTAATCAATCGACGCACGTTATGTTATCCATCATTTACACTCTTCATGTATTATGGTTTAATGTCACGCATTTTTTTGACATCGATTATGGTATAACATGATTGAAAAGCTTAATACTATATTTCTAATTGTTAAACCTCCTACGTCCAGATTGAACTGATACACTCAGCGAGGATTTTTAAGACTAAAATCATATTAAATTGCCATGCGTTTTACACGACTATCTAAAATACATGTGTGCGTTTTTTATAAGAATTACTCAAATTACAGTCAGAACAAAATGTGTTTATCAATTTAGAATTATACGTAAAAAAAGTACTATCTATTCTAGCGTGCAATATTTTTCTTTAAACATATTATACATGTTAAACTTAAATAAAATATACTATTTCCAAAAGCTTTTTTTATTTTATGTCGTCGTAAGAACTTACTTGAAAAATAGTGGTTGTCTCAACTTTCCAACCGCAACACTCGCACGATGAAGTGTTATGGAAAGTATCAGCATCCATAGCAAAGCTTTCTAAGTTACACTTTTATAGGTATATAAAGATAACACGAAAGCACAGCTTTTGAATTAAAAATTAATCCAACCTTGGAAGGCTGTCCACCGTCACCTTTCTAAGTGAAGCATGAATCGAAACTGAGGTCACACTTATTTTACGATGGTTAGCAACTTTCGTGTCTTCTTTATGGAGAAGCGCTGTCATAGTGTACCGAATTATTTTATAGCATGAAAACAGGGAAAATACATTGAATTAACTATTAACTCAGCACTATAGTATTTTTACCACTAGCTACTTTTTAAGTTTTAACACATATTTAATAGTTCTTTCGTTATTTTATTTATGAACTATGATCAAATAGCATTCACAGATGTTTTTAATTTTGTGCCGTAAAAGTAATTTAGATTAATACGTAAAAAAAATAAAAATACAATAACATTTTAAGGTGGTAGTCATATTGTATAGCAGATTTCCATGTCTTACCGATGTTCCACTTCCCATATCTGCGGTGGCGTCCGGTCCGTCAATTATGTCACCAAATGGGGGCATGCCAGCCTCGGAAGGCTGGACTCTTGACTCCTCCGTTTCTTCGTAATCCGACTCGTCGGTTACGTCCTGCCGTTCCTGCGACGCCACTTCTTTTCTTTCGACGCTCTCGCAACTGCTCCGCTCTCCGGAGATAATATTATGCTGCTGTCGCGCCAGGCGAACCATGCGAGAGAGGCGGGTCGCCGGTGAACCTTCTACACTGTTCAATTGATCTTCACCCCCCTCCTCCTTGCGGTCCTCCGATACCGCGATCGAGGCCTGAGCTACGAAAGCTATGCGTCTGCGCACGGCGTCTTCGGGACTCGGCGACTCTATCGGTCTTTCTATCTCCGGTGTCTTAGTTTTAGGCCTCCACGCGGAAACTGCGAATGGAAGGGTTGACACAGGGTGAGTCGTAGCTATCGCTGCTATATCAAGTGGCGGCTCGATTTCTAAAATTGGTGCTTTAACTACCAGAGGCGGTTCTATTTCCGTCTCCGTTTCTATAGGTGAGGGCATATTTTCCGGACAGGGAGGCTCGACGTCTTCGACGGACCCGTAATGTGATCCGGACTCATCGTTGATACTGGGCTCTGAGAGCAGACCGTCCTCACCGTCCGGGGTTTGCCGTTTGACTGAGCCGGGAGTGAGGCTTGAGCTGCCCGAGGAGCGCCTCTCTCCCGTCTCCGCCCCCGCATCTTTCGCCGCCGCGTCCTTCGATGTGGAGCGCCGCCCTCCCAGCGAACCGAGCCTCCGAACAAGCGCCCCCGCTCTGCTTCGTGCCCCTTTCTTTTTCTTTTTTCCTTTCGCTTTTTCCTCCTCCGCGCTGACTCCGCCTTCCTCTTCACCCTCCACTCCCGCGTCTTCGTCGTCAGTCTTATTTTTTTTATTCTTCTTAGAACTTTTTCCCGCTTCTCTAGCGTCCTTGTCGCTGTCCTCTTCCTTGTCAGACAGAAATTTCCCACGTTTGGAAGAACCGAGATGAAAACCTTTAGTGTTTTTGAACGGCGAAGCGAGGGCGCTCAGCCTAGTCTTCATCTTAGAATGATCTGTTTTGAGAATAGTCATTACGGGCGGTGTCTCTACTTGCTCTATTGACGGCGGGCCTTCTTCCTCGAAGGGTGTCATTGAGTCGAAAGATTCGTCGATCGTATCTCTAGACGCGCTTTTCTTTTCGGCCATGCTTGCAAGAAAACAGACTTTTTGCCACGTTATTTTTCTTCACTGAAAAAGATACGCAATTAGCTAAAGTGTCGGCATAGTTTTTCCCGATGTTATGCAGCGACGGCGACGCGATGGTTATGTTTCCGCGTTACCTGTCGTGCGGTCGGGTAATGCGAAACTGCCAACAGAAAACTCAACGCGAAGGGTGGGGTGTTCGAAGCGCGATAACATTGCGGGAAGGGATCGCGGTTAAGTTTACTCGTAACGTGGGCTCCGCAAATCATGATCTAGCACACTCTCACGGCAATTACTACCAGCGTCAATGAGTATAAAATAATCATACAATATATTGTATAGTAATCATTGACGAATTTATTCTCAGAATGAACACAATTAATAAACCTACTTTTTATTATGAAAATGCTCACAATGAAATCATATTTCAGACTTAAATAAATATTATTGCGAAACATTATTTAAAACAAATGTTTAAATAGCATTTAATAAAATGGTTTTGTATATAAACCATCAATGATAGGAACAAATAAATTCATACACTTAGTGAAATCATTTTTGGAAAAACATCGTATTAAGTATTATTATATTTTTCAACTCGTGAGTATTATAAACTGATTTCATTTCAGTAAATCTTGTCAAGTTAAATATTTTGAAAATGACGAATCACAAATAGCATAATTTTCTCTAAATAATTTGAATGATATATTTTTTTCGTATCTTACGCGCCTTAATATAAATATTATATAATCATTCAATTCGTCGCGATAATGCAATCGTTATATTTTATAATTATCACAGGTCAATTCTACACCTTCACAGTCATATGAAAAAGGGAAGTTTTAGATAGTTACATAATTTATTATATGACACTTTACTTTTAAACGAGTGCAAACAAAAACATTTCCGAGACTTCTATTTTTCAAATTAAATTAAACTGAAAAGCGCCATTGATACTTAAGCGAGGATTGAAGAGGCCCTACTGTCGTTAATCTCATAAACGTAAAAAATATTTTTTGATAATGCTTAATGCCACACTAAAATTGGAAACATTAAAAATATTATTGAAGACCGCCAAACCCCATCTTACGAAATGTCTGCATAGAAAAGACCGAATAAATTCCTTATTGCAGTTTAGTTTTATCATAATTCGCAATCCATGGGGCATAAAATTCGAAAGCTAGTCTCGGTAACTTATATTAATTATATAATACGTATTTAAAAAGAATTTGAAATATTTTTCCAGTATATTCGCAATAAACGTGTTATTCCATATCACGTTTCGGGGTCCGCATCCCAAAAATATCTACTTACTGACGAAATTCTAATCATATTATAATAATTATAGCAAACAAAAGTATTATTAATATTAGTTTAACAATGTGTTATGTTTGTTGACTTTTTCCAAAATGTATCTCAATGTCGCTTTATTTTAGGATTCCTATAAATTTATATTTTTAAGCAATTTAACTGAATTTTTGGCGAATTGTACTTCAAATCTCATCGCATATATTCTAAGTAAAATATCACTAAAAAAGAGCTATTACAGTAAATTTTCATAAGATGCTTATTGTTAAAATCATTTATTATTATATAATATGTTTCGACCGATACACGTCTAATAAGTGAGGATTTTTTTACAATGTCCACTCCCAATGTGGAGCACATGGTCCTAATGGAATACATCTCGACAGAAATCTTTCTACGAGAACTGCTTGTTAGTCAGCCGCTCAACCTCTTTTTTCAAAGAGAGTATGAATAGAAGAATAGGGCTTAGTGCAGAGCTAGTAGTTAGCTAATCGCTCTCGATACGAACGCCTTTTTGATAGGATGGTTGGAATAGGGGAATTCAATACATCCGAAACATTCATGCCTTCGAACAGAATTTCACAAATCAATTGAAAAATCAATTTATAAAACTCTCCGTACCGGGATTCGAATTTGTGACCTAGGTAACCAAAGTCAACGACGTTGACCAATCGACCACGCAAGCGGCTAAAGTGAAGAAATACTATCAATCAAACAGCTCTGCGTTAACTCTTAACATATTGTATGATGATATTTTAAATTCAAGATATTTTGGGACATATGACTTTTTCGTTCGGCCACTGTGTGACAGTGTGGATTACAGATTATAAAAAAGGGCTTCGATAAATTGTAACATAATCCGCATCAACATTGACAGAAATCAGTGGCGTAGCAGGCGATTAACCGTAAACCTCTTCCACGTTGTCAATTTATGGAAACTACATCTTAAAACCAAATTAGTTGAATATCATATTATCACTTGTAGCAAATACTTGGGCGGTGCTTACAATTATCGCATCCACTGTTGGATCTAAGCAAGTTAAGCCTCCATAAATACAAAAACTCTCGAAATTACCCTTCCAACTGTGGTAAAACACAACTATAGTGAAAAGATTATTTCTTTAATTTATTTAAAGTATTCAGTATTTTGAAAGGGTATAACAAACGCTTAAGTACTAAACAAATGCACCTGCTTTTTTTAACATTCTAAGAATTTTGTTATCAATGTGAATGATTAAAGTATAATTGCATACGTGTACTAAGTAAAAATCATATTAAAAGTGACCCATCCGAACATTACTACTTAAGAGGGCATAGTATATAATTCCGTCATTTGTCACATGGAATAAATCGAGATCAATTACAGAATTTAAATAGATAATCCAAAATGAATCAATAATAAAATAAAAACACATATAACATAACAGGTAAGATTCAATTATACAATAAATTATGACGAAAAATCAAAACATTAAATGGGTCAATGTTAATATCCATATCGATCGGCAGTAAAGATTGCTCTTAATATGCCTATACCTAGGTGTATTTCAATTGAAAAAATGTTGTTTCTCGTAAAAAATGCATTTTCTACGTTGATAGTATTTAAACTAAAAATAGTAATAGTGTATCGGTTTCCTATTCTAATAACCAGTTTTATCTCACAAACGATCTTAAGCATTTTTTTTCTTTTTAAATAAAACATTTTAGCTTGAGATAATTACGACCACTCAAAATAATTCAACATGCTATGATGAAATAGTAATTTTAGTAAACAACAATTTGTATTTTGTGACGCGTTAAATTCAATAGGCTAAAAGCATTCATTACATACAGCTGGGAAATTCAACTGATTTTAACATGTTCTAATTAAATTATCTAAATATATTACCCAAGCGTTTAATTAATATAGTTAGTTATATATTATAAGCTACTGAAGTATGTTTGAATTATTCTCATTTAAGTCAAGTGTAATATGTACATGTATTCCGTATAAATTTGAGTAATATTGATGGCGAATTTCGGTAAAATCTACGTAGATCAAATAATTTTGTTACTACTGTTACTAGTCATCCATCATCCAAATATAAGTAATTGAGTTCCACTTCAATATATCCATTTAATAAATTATTTTATGAGATAATTACAACAGCTTTCAGTTGGTTACACATTTTTGTTCAATTAAATAAGACGGGTATTAGAATATATACATTTGAGAGAATACATTTAATCTAATAAGCACGGGAAGACGAGGTAAATGTGGAGAGGTGGCCAAATACCGAAGCGTCTAAGGAAATTTTATAAATAGGGTGGAAAATACAATCTTGTCTGGGGCGAATCATCTGGACAGAAATCAAATTACATATACAAGTTTTGAAGTAATCCGTTTAATAATTCAGCTTTAAAGTCTGTATTTAATTTGTTCTTGTGATTATTCACCCAATTTAATAGCTTTAGTTCGATTGCATTCGCTAAAAAGCTAAAATTCTATCTATGTTTATTTACTGCCGTCGCAATTTGTTAAATTTCTCTGAAGATTGTAAACAATAATAAAAATGAATTCATAGTTATAACAGCTTTCAAACTCAATTTGCCACGTCAATTAAATAGCTTCCGTACGCAACTGTCGTATGTATCGAATGTTCACTTCGCATGAACGTCCTGCGCCTCATATATATAATGTATATCAAAAAGTAGCTTGACAAAGTATGTGACACTTGAAATCCAATAGCCGAAAACATTACACAATTACATCTTAACTATGAAGTGTTAATTGGATCGCAACGATCATACAGATCGAATTACTAAAATAAGCTGCGGATATAATTTGTTAGAGTATATTTCCTGTGGGATTACTTTTGTAACAATGTTATTAACTTATAAATGCGCCAGTATTTTTATAAATAAATTCATTTATACGCTTAACTATTTTTTTTATGGAAAGGTTTTCCAAAAACAGCGTGAGGGCAAAGAAAACGCCAAAACGATACACGTAAAGTGGATTACTTACTGGCTTCACCTTTATCTCAGTTTGTTGGGAAAATAGACAGAATACGAAACATCATTTATTTATCTAAATATCACTAATTCATGATTTAGACACCGACAGAATATTACAGCGTCATTTATGAACAATTCTTTATCAACAATTACAGATATTTACAAAAAGACAAACATGTTCAAGTCATGCTATAATATATATCAGAGGTTGGCACCCGTGAGATCAATGAGAGCCACATTCTGGTTTTCATGTACAACACCTGATCCTTTTTTTACGCGATACATTGGTTCCAAAAATCGAAGCGTATAAGAAAATCAAAAATTTAAAAAGAAACAGAAACATAATAATCATATTCATTTTTTGGGAGTTATTCGCTGCTGTAACTAACTTGTTTTTTCAATTTAATTAATATTATACACAAGTCTTGTGTGCTATGTAATAATGTAAGGTATACTATACATGCACATAAGAAAATGTATTTTTTACGTGTAGATAAACAATATTTATACTAGCACTTTCCGACATTCAATTAAAGAACCGGATTTGTGTTGCACGTGCAATACTTGATCCTTTTTCATTTCTAATAACTCAAATTCCCTAGTCGACAGTATTATTTCAGAAATCCAAAATCCATTTACAATAATATATTATTACAAATAAATGGGTTTGAAATACATATATAACTTGAAGGTGATCACATTTTTCTAGTTATTTAATACAGTGAATACATATATTTATTTAGTCGAAGTTAGAGGCGTGTCAAAAACGAAAATTCAAGATAAACAGAGCACCAAAATCTCTTATTTTTCTCAACTCTTGCAATATGTTATGTATATCTAAATTTTTTAAATTTTATAAAAATATTTTATTTACAGAATATAATTACATATTAAATTTGTCGCCTGCTGGGGTCAAGTTGGTTAGAGCTTTTTCTACCGACCAAGGTGGGTTTGGGTTCAATTCCCGGTAAGGTCAAAGTCAAATTTATATTTTTCAATTAAAATTTGAGACCAAGATGTGGGTGTTTGTGATTTTCATCGAGGTTTTCTTGTATGATCTTTCAACTTTAATATGTAATGCCAAATATTTTTTTTAGATTAAAAAATAAAATAAATTAATGAATAATATATTTATTTACCTACAGTACATTTAAAAACCTTATTTAATCTACAAAAATTACCAAAAATAAATTTACAATATTTTATAGACAATATATTGATTAAATCTATACAATTTATAATATAAATAAAAAATAAGTTTATAAAATCTTATGGCAGTATTAACTTTTTCAACGTTCTCTCTTATCTTGCGGCCTGTTAATTAGTAACATGTGTTTGGGGGCGTAACTAGAGGTCAATAATGGAAAGAAATAGATAGATTTGATTAACGATTCTACTAAGTTTAAAATAATTTCCTAAGTTTGCCTATTCACGCGGGATTAGTTACTAAACGAATAATTCATTATAACACATAATATTAATGTAATATATACCAATTTCCAACTCACCGTAATGTGTAAGGAGTGACAATTATGATTTTTTTAAATATTTTCTAAAAAGTATGTGGTATTTATTAATTTATAAAATTATTTGTAATAACTGTAACATTAATAAGATAAAAATAATAGAAATAAAAATTCATGAACTCTATTGGTATTTCATTAAATTTTATGAATTCCACGAGCTAATTGTCAATTTTATTTTGTTGTTTACAGTTTTTATATTTTTCAAATGTTTTTATTGTGTATTCAGGGATATTTTTCTTATACTTGACCTTGTCACCCCGAAAGCTCGTAAAACGTGCGCAAAGCTAATTTAGAGAACAATGTAAAATGTCAATCACATTATGCGTATTATAATACTTGATTGGTGACTACATAAAACTTGTAAATATACAAACAGTAATAATATTGTACCATATCCACATTTTTATTCGACCATGCAGTTGCTCATCCTTTTTTTATAACCTTTTTATTAACTTGTTTAAAGTGAGTAAGTATAGAAGGATATGATAAAGGTCTAGGTCAGGATAATTGGTTAGCTAATCGCTCTCACTACATCACGTTCATAGAATATGATAGATGGAAGGACGCTTTAGGCACCACATGTATCCATGCCTCCGAACTTAAATCTATAAATCCATTGAAAAAATCAATTAATGTAACAACTACCTTTAATAATATTCGAAACTGTAAGCTTTGCAGCTGAAGACAACGACGTTGACACGGTACTGTTGATTAAATAAAAATGTGGAACCAATTATCCAGTGATGCACTTTGGGTACTTTAAGGGTCACTTTTGGCACTCAAAATATTTCTTGGTGACATGTATTCTATCTACTGTTGTGAATTTGATTAGAATCATGGCTAAATCATAAATTATTATAATTGGTTGAAATATAAAAAAAATATTATATTATTTTACCCCGTATATATACTATTAATATTGTCATTGTTCTGAAGCGAGCCGGTCTATATTTAGTGTTTGTTTCGAGCTCGCTACGACAGGTCATCCTCAGCCGCATCCGAACCCATGTAAATGTGAATAAATAATTTTATTATTTGTGTTGAATATTTGTATTATTATATTTAATAAGTATTGTGATTTGATTCTACCAATACTGTTGAACTCTTTATACAATATGGCGAGAAAATAAGTAGGAAACTATTTGAATATTTACTTTCCTATTGAGTGACACTTTACAAATTTAACACTGGAAAAGTATTATTTGGCTTTAAAATGA
Source organism: Himalopsyche anomala (assembly GCA_031772345.1). NCBI lineage: Eukaryota > Metazoa > Arthropoda > Insecta > Trichoptera > Rhyacophilidae > Himalopsyche > Himalopsyche anomala. The sequence continues at coordinate 17,291,755 of CM062821.1, read as the reverse complement.
AGGGCACCACTGAATTATCCATTATATTGTTTTTTCAATGTTTATTATATTTGTTTCTACTTGGATTAGCTGTATAACTTGGTAAATATTTATATTGCTCAATAAATAATTCCAATTACATTCGAGTTAGGAGCTGATATTTTCAGAAGAAAGTATTCGTCGGGTTTTGCCTAGCATTTATTATCAACCATCAAAAATCGATGAAATCTACAGTAGTTTTAAACGTAAAGTAATTAATTACTCTAAATACAACACCAAGTTACCAACTAACACTCACGGTAGAGGTCTGCACGGGCCGAAATTTGATGAAATTAAACAGTCAGAGCCCAGTCAATTTAGACCCGGCCTGACCTGGATCCGAATCTTAATGCTATACTCAAATTTATACATCTCGGCACGGAAATCCCCAATTTTTTAAACATTTCCCATACAATATGGTATTTTTTGAATTATTAATTTTGAAAGTAAACTATCTTAATAATTCACCAAACGTAAAGTACCTATTTTCCCACTTCAGCGATGGTTTGTTTTCAACTTTTATTTATTCTGTAAAATAGTGATAGAATCAACAAATATCACTACTTAAGCTGGTTTGCCTATCTTGAACCACCAATTGGTCATTCTTAAATAAAGATATCATTGTTTCACATTTAGCTCAAATTAAGTCACGCAATTGTATGTATTTCTGAGCTTTGTGTTCCCAAAATAAAAATATGTATGTACATATAATAACGACATACGTAAAAAAGAAAAGATTTTATTCTTAAGATGCTCATGACAACTTGGAAAACATTATTTAATCTATTATTTTTTTGCTATGCGACGAACATTCTGAAATATTTTTATGAAAAATAAATTGCTTACCCGGGACCCGCCCCAGGCCCGAATTTCTATCGTCCTTACCCGCCCGAGCCCGATCCACGGGCCGGGCCAGGTAAGGACCCATGGGCCAAGCTAGGGCCCGTGTAGACTTCTAACTCACAGTCGCATTTTGTATCACAACATATGTAGTTATCAAAATTAATTTTATATAACTTATCCACTTTTAATCAGTTAAATCGTATTATATTTCTCATTAACTTTGAATGTCAAAAGTGTCGTGGGACATTTGATTTCTAAGTAGATACAAGTATTGCATTACATAAAAGAATAAAGGAAGTCTGGAGGAAGTCTTATCGTTGCGTAAGATATGCTATGCACATTATTTGTTATTGACAGTGTTCTCCTATACAGTTAGTTGTCAGGCACTGATAAAACTATTTTTTTTATTTATACTGCTAATTGCATTTAGGTTGATCGCATAAAACAAGCATTCATTCTATCTATTTAAATAAATATAAAAATATGTTAAACATACTTTACTATTTATCAGTGTCGGAGAGCACAAAAGATCCTGTAGAAACACTACGAAATAGAATAAATATTTATATCTGAAATTTACTACAAATAGTGTATAGTAAATTATGAAATTAATTTGTATTACATTTGTGCGCACTGTCAATAATTAAATGTAAACGAACTGAAATATTGACCCCTCTAGACGTGAAGTGAGCAAACTAGTAAAATGAGTTTTATGTACTATCATGTCTTTATTTGGTGTTTTGGTGAATTGCATATTTTTGTTTTACGTAGATAACACTATTTCAATGTGTATTAAGTGAGATTACTTCACTTTTACGATACTTTAAGACGTGTAAAATATTACAACGCATTTAACTTTTTTTCTAAAACACCACCTCTAATAGGCTCAATTGATATTTATAGAGACAATACAATATGATTTATATTATAATAAATCATGTTTTTTCTGCAAAACAACCTCGAGAGAAATATAATATTATTGAATATTAAATATTTTATGTAAACGAAAAAAAGAATATGTACGCATTTTAAATACTACATTATTATCTCAATATCCAATCAGGCTTATAAAACTCGTTGCTTGACAATTGCTTTTTTTTATTCGATAAAATTTTGTTTTCTTTTCTGCATCACACCGAAGTTTATATCTCCTCAATGATACAGTTAAAATACAGTTTTTATAACAATTTGATAGGCAACAATAAATAATAATTAAAATATACAGATATTATAAAGGTTAATTAAATATAATAAGTAATGAATTAATTAGGTAATAATAAACAATAATGATAGTTAATGGCAGTGATAAAACAACTTTTGATTTTGAAACAGATGTGATTAGGGATTAACAGCGGTGGGCTGCCAATATCTTAACAAGGGGCTCGGTAAATCTTATCCATTTATTTGTATCCATTTTCGCTCCCAATGAAAGTATCTCAAAAAAAGTTTTTTTTCTACGAGAACTGTTTGTTACTTAGTCGCTCAACCTCTCTTTTCCAAAAAAAGTAGTAGGGATAGAATGATAAGACAGGACTAGTGATTATCTCGAACCCATGAGGTCCGGCACGGAAGCCCACAACGCTGAATGAAAAAATGAAGGGGCTAAGTCTTGTTCCATAATAAAATTTAACCATCTACAGAAATTGCAGTTAGGTACTGATTTGAGCTAAGACGAATGATTTTATTATCTTAACAAGGGGCTCGCCGGCCGCGCTGAAATTTAACAAGGGGCTCGCGCGAGCCCCCCCGAGCCCCCTCCAGCCCACCCCTGGATTAAATGGTGAACGGCAGGAAAGATAAACTTTTTCTCCAAAAGAAGTAGCAAATTTTTTGAAGTGGCAGAATTTTTTTGGAAACGAAGCTAGATCTGGATGCACGGTAGGTCCATCATGGCTATTTCTACATAATGAAAACAATATACCTCTTTCTATGGACATAATTGGACAATCCCAGAGAATACGACAATTGTTATTTGTAAAAAGCTTAATTAGTCAACATGATATTATTTTCGTTTACTGAGTATGTGCTTAATTTAAACTTTCAAATATAATCTTATTTCGCTGTAAAAGAGAATGTGTCTTTCGAGTGACGCTTGGTCATTCTTAAGACCACACATTCACCCCATATCAAGAAAACTTCATTCAAACCGCAGTAATTTTATATCCTTGGTATGCTGAAAATAACTGTATTGCGGATTGCATAGCATCCGCATTTTAATAAGACCTTTTGAGGGATTGACACTTAACCATTCAAGCGATTGATGATATATAACAACTCAATGACTTATTATTAAAATATTATTCGAAATAATTGCTTATCATCCAAACATAATTTTAAAAAAGTATCATTCATACGATGGAACATGTATCGTCGTTTCATCGTCTAACACTCTAACATAATTCATTTTTTTTTTTTGCAAAAGCAGCGTGTAATCTGTAATTAATGGTAAAAACATGTAAATTTTATTTCTCAATCAAATAATATTAGTAAGTTATTATCATTGCGTTCTAATTGCAAAACGCAGCATTTTTTTCTTTCTATACGAAGCTACTATTTTTCAATGATATGGAAACAGAACGAGGTATTTTTTTATTGAATCAAAGTTTAAATAAATAACGATTATTTCTCTCTCAATGGGGCTAGATTGCAAAAAAAAGATAATGTCGATAACAGAAATATATTTACGGCGACAAATCTTATCATCATGTTCGAGCCAATACGTGCGACCATCATATTAAAACAGGTGTATTAGTGGAGATATGCACTCAACACAACATTTTAGAAGCATATTCCCATTTTAGAAATATTCTATTTAAGTGACTAACATCGGCACTTAAAAATAATTAATTTTCCAGTCGTGTGATAAATAATGTCTCGTACACTTATTATAGATAAGTATTATTTTTGAATATCTGCTTGTCCAGCAAATGCTGTGAGCGGCAATAATCCAGAGTGACAGTAATCCATCCGTTTTCCAACGCATGTGACATTTCGTTCAATAATGTTAAATAGGTACTTTTTGTACCAATTTTACCCGCATATTATATTCACAATTTAAATGTAGATCAAGACATATTTCAAAGTGAAAATCTATAAAAAAAAACACAACATTTACAGTGCAGCTGAATCTTTTTTGCACTATTTATTGTCAGAAAACGAACGACACTGAACTAGTTTTACAATAAGAATATTTTTGAATGTAACTTAAATCAAATTTATGATGACACTTGAATAAAATATGTAATAGTTAATAAGTTGCTTAGTGTAATTTATCAGTTTTATATTTCTAATAAATACACCTACTACACCCTAAATGAGAATAAATCGTACATGAAATTTATGTCCCTACTTCAACTTGGCTCCGATAAACGAGAACTATTTCTGTATTGGTATGGTATACTTGTAATCAACGTTCCCTCTAAGCTGCACGCGTGCGCGGCCGCGCAGCAGTTGGGAAGCCCTCGCTCACTCATTCCGGGTTGGCGTGCATTACAATGCAGTTGTTCAATTAATATTTGATCGGTCCGCGCAGTCTCCGCGCAGCCTTTGAATTTTTCGCGCAGCTAACCCTTCGGCTTAGAGGGAACGTTGACTCTAATTACCTAACTTATTAAGCCTGACAACCATCATTTAGAAAAAAAATACCTCTAATCTCTTCCTTAATTATGTGGACCAACATAGTAAAAAAAATGATGATAGAAATTTGACGATTTTACTTTCCACTAGAAATGAGAGAAATGCAGCTTTTTATTGTATCTCTTCGGGGTAAGTTATTAAAAACTAATCTTGCCTGACAAAACATTTGTAAGCCGTCGTTGACATTTATATCAGTTATTTTTGTATGTTTGGAGATTTATCCGTGTCCATGCGAACGGTGTTTGAAAATGCTTCTACTGTTCACTTTTTTATTCAACGATCCCCAATTGCATCAAAGAACGCTGCAGCCCCTAGTGAAAGATATAGCCCACTTTGGGAAACAGTAATAGTATTTACACTATCTTTACGAATAATATGAAGGTACATTGATAGTGTTGAATACTTCACTGCAACGAGGTCGGGGGCAACGGTTGTCGGGTTTCGAAGCGTCGTCCAAACCGCCAACGACATAGAGATACCATATGAATGCCGGCGGTAATATTTATTTACTATTGCTTTCACATCGATTGACATTACGCTCGAATGTCATTCAATGAACCGAGCTCGTGTTGACATGTGAAGAAATAAAGCTGTTGTGACAAATACTACACCGTAATGCTGAAAATCGGACACGTAAATTAGATTTTATCGTCCTGACTAAGAATCAATACAAATTCAATGAACATGTACATATATATACCTTGCATTCGAATGACAAGAACCGATTTTTTCTCTTTGAGCTAGTAAGTATAATAAAATCATAGTGAAGATACTATTAACTCGATGGCTGCCACAGACGAAATATCTCGTAAATTTTTTCGTGCTCAACAGGCAAAAGACGAGTTATCTCGTCAATGACTAATTAAATTAATAGTTGCAAACTATAGCCGGCATGCTAGGTAATTACTATAATAATCTACGGCAACTAAGCAGTTAAGATTATTTAAATACAATGATTGGAATACAAGTATTGGAAAACATCGGCTATTCGAAAAGAGATGTGTATACATTGACTATGGAAATAAAAAATGACGTAATCCATACATAAGACATTTAACAGGAGACATAAAAAACTTTTTTTGACGATTTTGGGCCAAAGGCAAATTATGGAATTTACACAACCTTGAAGTGCATGAAGACTGATAAACTTTGTTTTAATTGACTTAATCTAAAATTAATTTAATATTTATTAAAAAAAAACCTTATTTACGTCTTTTTTCCAGAACGCAATTTCCACATTTTTTAATTTCTTTTTTCAAACTTTAAAGCTAAATTTAGATACTAATTTGGCATTTTCAACTTATATCCTTTTGATAGAACGTGTATCAAGTTGTATACATTGCGATTATATAAAAAAAGCTGTTTTGAAAAAACTGTGGGTTACGTCATTTTTCCTTTCTACAGTTGATATGAAAACTCTCCTCCTTCTGAGTGCTTGATATAAATACGTACATGTAAACTCTACTTTACTCTTTTTTACCATATCCATGCCTTGCAAGCTTAGTTTACAAAAATAAATAATTCAAACATTTTAAATCATTGTATATAAAACCTTTTCTTACGTGTTAAAAGCAGTATCTATCTACAGTTTTCTATTCAAATAAAACATTAAAACAAAAGTTTATTTTGGATTGTTTTGTTTTCAGATTTTTTTAACTACGATTATGAGACAAATTACATTCGTTTACCTCCAATCTACCCATTGAAGTCGAGTTGTGGTATTTTAAAATCTCACAGCTTACACATAACATAGCCAAAATTTAATATACCTTGCGCTTACAAGGAATTTTCATGCGTAGTATAAGCTACAATATTTTACATGGCATTCAGAAATATTTTGCTTGCGACACAAGAAGCACTACAGCAGAATATGTTTGCATAAATTTGATAAATTTGTATCTGATTCGGATCGCTTCTGGGTTTTCATGTTATATCGACCTTTTTTGAAGAACACATAATAAAAATATATTACAAGTATTCAGCACAATTCAACGAAGTGACAGCAATAGTCATTTGCGTTTAAAAAAGTATTTTTAAAACAAAATACCAAAAATAATATGTATGTGTGAACATTGTATCGTTACACGGTTATTATTATTCTTACCAACGCAACTTATGAATTGTTATCGAGGAAAAATGCTGATAAAAATATCAATAATTGAACTTATGTCTGGTTTAATACCTGCGTCATTAATTTATATTCTGCACAAGTTATACGTACACGATATAATTTATTGTTATTCTCAATAGAAATATATTTAATTATAATTGAGAATAGAAGAAGAAATTCAATCATTTTTATTACGAGAAAAAAGCGGCGAGTACTTAACTTTTTCGTTGCCGTTAATAATAAATAGTAATTACCTAGCAGGCCGGCTATAATTTGCGACTATTAATTTATTTAGTTATTGACGAGATAACTCGTATTTGGCCTGTTGAGCACGAAAAAAATTACGAGATATCTCGTATGTGGCAACCATCGAGTTAAATATTAATATGATTTATAATAACAAAGTAAAATTCTTACATCTTTGATTCCATTTGTAGATTTTCTGTTAAATAAATCCATCTTTCTTTGCATTCCGTTCATGGAAATAAATCACACTGGCCAGTATCCAAAGCACTCTTCACAGAATATTTATAATCCAGTAAAAGTAATGAACAACGTCTGCTGTACTATTAATTACCTTACGAATACGTGTCACTATAAACGCATTGTAATGTATCTCACGACGAAAACATTTATAATAAATGTACCAAGGAATTATTTGTAGATACACTATAGCCGGTCAATTATGTCAAATTACCGACCGTCGCGAACGCTATTCTTAATGATACCAGAGAAAATGAATCGAATACATGTTCAATAATACCGTATACTTCCCAACCAATTATTGATAAGATACCGATAGAGTTTTATCACTTATCAGGAGTATGGCGCACACACGTATACAATAATACATCAACATGTCGAGAGATGAGACGTACAATGTGTAAGTTTTTTTTTTTTGCAGTAACTGCCCAAATTGCGCTTGTGTTATTGTGTTGACAAAAAATATTGCACTTTTTATCGGTAGCAACTGCATATCCACTGCAGTAAAAATATTTTATTAAATAAATAAATGAAATTTCGATAAGGCATATCACGTCACCTTTGAAATAATATTGGTGTCAATACTGTCAATCACCACGACTTTAGAGTGGAATGTTTATATATTTAATAGGTATATTGATAGAGTTATGCAGATACTTTGAACGTAATATTGTTTAAGTGCACTTACAATTCAATATTTCAGTCCGGCTCAATACAACATATATATATAGTGTGCTGTGATAAAAAAAGGTCGTAAATACCAGTTTTCATGAAATCCATGTTGACTATTTGTGTGTCAACCACGTAAAATTAGCCAATGTACGTATATTTTAAACACTGAATTAACAATAATTAATGTTAGGCAATAAATGCATGTGACCGATAAAAAATGTATATTTTTTTGTATCTCTGCATATTTGTTTTTAAATAAAAATTTTGTTTCAATGAATTTCCATATTTTATCAGTTCACTCGAAAAGAATAAACATTTTGGTATACATCATTTTTTTTAAGAACGAGGACGATATGTAATTTAAAATAATAAGATAAAAAAAATGTTAAAATATTCCTTTTGCAAGTTGTCTTCGACTTACGACCGGAATACGTTCCTGATCTTTGGTAAAGTCGAATCAGTCGCGAGTCGAATTTAAAACAAAAAATTAAAATAAAAAATACTCCAAGCAAAAATGTAATTAATTATATTTAATCTTATTTGTTAAGGCAAAAATGACCATTCACTTCAATAATCTTTAAAATTCTTCGTCATCCTTACTTTTGTGAATACAATCTATTTTATTATCATCAGTAAGAGAGAAAGTGATAGGAGGATTTTTAAAATAAATATTCAATTTTAGTTAAGTTTTTTGGTTTTTTACCTGTACCTGTAGCAAACAAGTTTTACCTGTATACGGCATTATTACATTTAAGAATCTTTCATTATGCATTGTTCCAAATTTTTACATGCATTGGTCAATTTGGAGAAACGCTGGATTTATGTCTTTACAAAATATTTTGTAGATTCCAATTGTAATATGTACATTCTCGATGTAAAGTGGATGCTACTATAGAATTGTATGTACTGAAGTATTTTAAATGGAGTTCTATTATTATTACAATTGTATTTTAATTCGAGAATAAATAAATTCAAAACCAGTCTTGGAAAATAAATCCACCTAATTTGATAGTTCGGTTATGTTTTGGTAACATATCAGTATTGATTCCTTTGGAAGCTTTTGGGTGTTCCAAGTTACAGATCACTCATTTTTTCAACTTATACCCAGCATTATTTCCAGCCAATAAAAGTGTGATAGATCCTTTAATGTACTGTATCGTGCTATACATTTTACTTCCTTTTGAAAGTACATAAGTACGTCGATGCATTTTCTTCCAATAGAACGCGTTTTCATTCATCAACGTTGAAAATTTGTTTCATTACATATTCTTCTTTCCCAACAAACGTGTCGAAAAATTATCAACAGTCGGCACTTGTTTCGTTGAAAATGTATCCGCAAATTGTATTCTTTTGCAATCTTCTCGATCCAATGATGGAGATGAATGCGTTTGACATGTATCAAATTAAATGTATAAAAAGAAGGGTAAAAACTATGCAAGATCTAAATTTAAAGTCGGAATATTGTCACTGAATCATAAAAAGCCTACTAAATATATACATATATATAATTAAAAATATTTTATCACTACAGCTCAGGTAAGAGAGTTCATAATTCAATCCGCCTTATATGTAATCTCAAATGCCGGAAAAGTCTATTATCTCTATACTCAGATACAAAGTAATACGTTTCGAGCGATAAAAACTTCTACAAACACTGATAACATCCATAATTTCAAGTAAAATACAAATATTACAGGTACCAAACGACTAGGTTTACAGATTACATTACGTATAAACATACACTTTTTCTTACCAAAGTTTCCAAGGGGTTATCGTCAATTGTTTCATCGCTGAGCAAAAGCGGCGGATGATGAGATAAAAATTTCCCGAGGGAGCGCTCAATGAGCTCTTGTCTTCTACGAGTCCTTTCAGAGCGACATCTGGGATTTTTCATTTTCACTTCATCGAGCATTATAAAACTCAAATACAACAATTTTAAAATCTGATAAATTCACTAGCGTGGTTTTAAATAAACTTCCATTTAGCTTGGCATATGAGTGTCGCTTAATTTTATATAGTCACTACAATTGCCATTATTTTTTAAAAAATCTTTAAAACAAACGTGCACATAATATGTGTATATTATATTTAATAACATAAAAACACTCAAAAGTAGTCTTCGTCAACTTAAAAGTAATCCCGCATAATAAATAGACTTAGCTGTGATAATATAAATAAGTGAGTTATTTGCAATGACTTCTTTCATAATACTATTCATTAGTCCGGTTTTCTCTGACTACCATATAAATGATAATACACATTAATATGACATGTATAGCAAACGGTTGACAATTTCAAAGAAAAAAACTCCTTATCGCAATAGTTATCAACAAATCTTTGTTTAATTAAAATTTGTTATTTAACACTGATGTTAATATAACATAAACAATTTTATGCATCCCAGCAAATTCTATTTTTTATATTTAAAAAAAAAGTTAAATAATATAATGCGCGATACAGTTTTTGGATCTGAATATTTAAAATATAATTAACTATTCCCAAATAAATATCAATTAAATTTGTTTATCTTCAAAATGGAAACCTGAATGAAACCAGATTTTATATAAGGCGAACGTTTTAGTTTTTAATGTGTACAATTCAAGGCTTTATCAACAAATGATTCTAAGCCTAACAAATTTCGTTTTTTTCTTGAACATAAAAAATATATAGATAAGAATATCCCGTAAACGTTTTAATGTCGTAGAATGTTAAGAGTGTGTAACATAAAACGCACTAAGGCAACAAATGAATCCGTATTTATTATTTCATTCGATGTGTAATTCGTTAACAACATAATATGTAACTTATTTTTAAAAACAAATGTTTTCATATAAAAAATAGTAATAAAAATACAGTAAGTGTTTAATTTTCAAATTGATCTTCTTTTTCACATTTCGATACTTTCTACTACGAATGGGTTGGATGTTTTATTTATAATGTTGTATATATAATGCAATTAAATAAATGCAAATTAACAAAAAATATTGGTCCCTTAAGCCACTCAAAAAGATTAACTGAAACAGTTTTCCAATAGTTTTCGTGTAAAAGTATTGAAAGAACCATATTTAAGAAGATTTTGTTCACTGCAATATACATTACATTTCGATAAAAAACAAAACCGATTTAAAATTACCTACATATGTTCATAAACAACATGATAAAACTCGACTCTTTTTTATTAGTAACTTCACTACATACATAGTTGTGTCAATATAAATATTTAAACAGTACGAAATAAATAAACAGGTGAATAAACGAATTGCAAGGTATTTAAAGTTTTCAAATTCTTTATTTATTTTTGTATTCATAATTCACTACTACTGATATGCTACCATTTCTAAATTGAAGCATGTTAATTGTATTAAAAGTAAATTTATTTATTAGACCTGTGACTCATTTAACATCAACTGATGTACTCCATTTTACGTAATTAATTCTGCCATACGTACAATGGATTTTTTTCTTAATTTTAATAATAATTCAACTATTACACTATAAACCTAATATTGAGCACTTAAATATTACAATAGATTTCTTCACAGTAAAAAAATATATTTTTCAAATACAGTGAAACCTCGATTCTACGTTTTTCAAGGGACCGTGATAAATGAACGAATAATGCGGGAAACCGATAATGCGGGAAATCTTCAAATAATACCAAAAAAATGTTTAATTTTCAAAAAACTTATTTATTTATGTAACTAAATGCGATGTAAAACTATTTGAGCGAAAAAAAAATATTCCCCAAAAACAGTTGGGACGAAATAATTGGGACGGGATGATAATATTTAGATGATAGATCGAGGAAATCAATAAATGATGGGGGATGATAAACGTGGAATTATTAAATATTGTTATGACGGGGTCTTGGTCGAGTAAAAAATAAACGATCCATGCAAAAAAACAAAGATAACGAGAACGGTAGATCGGGGTTCCACTGAAAAAAACGCAAAACGAAATGCGAGGCAAAACTATTTATGAAAAATATTCAACGAAAACGGTCAATCGGTATAATATTCGTGATGGGACGAAAATATTTAAACGATAGATCGAGGAAAACGGTAAATCGGGGAACGATTAATGCGGGATTCTTTTACATTGTTCTTATGGGTGTTTGACCGGGACTATGAAAAATGAACGGTCCTTGCGGGAAAACGAACAATGCGAGAACGGTAGATCGGGGTTCCACTGTATGTGGTTTGCTGCCAGAAGAACAGATTTCATTTATGATCACGTTCTCGAATAAATATTTGGACTATTTGGAGCCGAAATAAAAATGAAATTGTTTTTCAGATCTCTCTGAAAGTGTTTATAAATTTTAAAAAAATGAACATGTAGAAAAAGAAAAGTGTGAGATTTCGTCAAAACGTCTTTCGAAATATTGAAATTATTTTAATACATAGTTACTATCGGAACGATGAAAGATTTTAACTTTAATTAAGAATAAATAAAATCTATAAACGGAATTAAATAGATTAAGATTTCAAATGTTGCAACACTGGAATCGATAACAGTATAAGCAGAAAACAATAATTGATGACGCCAAAATATGATCCCTCTTCTTGGAAAATATTTTAGTATAGAGCCTCATATGGGGTTAACGAGTCTGCGAAATGGGAATACAGAAATACTTGACATGCCTAAGGGCATCTGTGTCCCGTAGAAAACTCCATGAATTTATAAGAAGGGCGTCAAAAGACTTCAAACGTAATGACTAGTGAACATTCATGTGAAAAATGTATGCAAGTAAAAACTGACAAAACTTCCACTTAAAACTGACCGTCAAACAAACAGGTTGTAAGATAAGTTTATATTAGTAAATAGTTATAAATGCATGTTATTATTTTAAGAAAATTTGTAGTTAAGAATTTTGTTAAATTAAATTATAAGCCGATTGCTATCGTTACATTACTGTATCGCGGAAGTGATATTGTTTGACTTTGATATGATAAGATATTATTTATTTAATATATTTAGGGTCGTACAAAGTAAAAAAAAAACTATGCCCAATATGTTTGATTTATTATTATTATATTGCACTATTTTTTCAAAGTTCTAGATTTATTATGAACAACGATATCTCTAACAAGTTTTAAGAATTCTTTCAATCAGTACATGAAATAATAGTTATGTAATACGTTCTCGAAGGATATTATGATTTGCCTTGAGATTTAAAAAAATAATCAATGTGGTCATTCCTCTCACCTAGTCAAAAATGTATTGATTATATAATGGTACAATTCCATCAAGCTTATAATGTGGAATCCTGTCAACACTTCTTTCGTGAAATAGGTATATTAAATTTACATGTTGCGTAAAATTATTTTTTCTTAATTTTGAAACGTTTTACACCATTTTATATAATCACTAACCCTCTATACACTAGGTGCTGAAACGTATAAACTTATAAATCTCACTGAGTTAAGTCGCTTTCGATGTTATAGTAGGTAAGCTTTTTTTTGTTTCAATGCAGCTAGAACAGTAATAAATTTAGGAAATTAGTATCCAATCACAAGTTAATGAAGCAATAACTGTTGCGTTGTACTGTCTACGAAATTGTAATGATTTACCAACTTATTTAAATCGATGTGGTTCGTTTTAAGTTAACAGAATAGGAGGTGGCAATTTTATGATTTAATTTTTTTCTTCAACGATTAAATAATGTCGTGAATGGAAAACAAAAGCATCAATTAAATACAGTTTTATCATATAAATATATATGGCGTAAATTTAATGTTTTTTTTTTCTAACGTATTCATGACAATTTTACTCATTCGCATCCTTTAATGTTTTAAAATCATACGTTTGAAACATTCAACATAGATATTTGATATAAATTTTAAAATCTTACGCTTTGGAGAAAGGTTGGGTCAAATTGGCAGTTGCCTCAAGTCTTTACTATATTTTAAAAATACTCCACTATAAAAACATAAAACTCCAATACATACTTAATCCTCCAGAGACGAGAGCTTTTTTTTTGATCAAAAAAATATTTTTTAAGCCATATTGTATGTAGTCATGGATAACTTTTATTCCTAACAATTTAAAAAAAAAACGCAAAATCGTTGTATAGAAACCCCGCATTACTATATGGTCATGCTCATCCTTTTATTACCGTGTAATATTGTGTACGTACAGTAGTAAGGACGAGCGTGACCGTATGGGCATGCAAACATTCGGGGTTGAAATATAGCCGAACGTGAATTTTTTTAAATATTTGACCTCTCTAGATCAACATAATTTCAATAGAAATATATTAGTAAAAGAACTGTAAATAATTTGATCTTTTGATTAAAAAATAACTAACAGTTTCAAAAAGTTTATTAAAAAAACGGAAATTCAAAAAATCGCATGTGCTTTTGGTGGACGTTTCTGTCCCCGCGGCTGATGACTAACTGAAGTCTGTACCCTCATTAACTAAATATGAGTGAAAGCAACGATATTCAGGTAGAAAAAGGATGAATAATGGGATCAATAGACAACGGTGTTTACTGTAACCATATATGGTCACGCTCGTCCTTGGAGGGCTAATATTTGTGTACACATCTTTTTTAACCACTCCTCCTTTCCCTTCATCGACCCTTCTACCTAGACTAAAAACATATGTAACAAAACAAGGTCAATGAATTGTATACTTCAAATAATTCAATATGACACTTATTAGTATGAGGATGTTTCTAAAAAAAAACTAAGCACGTTTCAAACTAAATAAACCGCAGGTGGAATAAAAAAATACAAATTTTAATTTTATTTTCAAAATAAATTTACATGAAGATTTCGAATTTATCGAAAAAATAATGTTTATAGATATGGTTACGAATGTATGTATATTATAATAAAATTGTGTGACCACATTTTATGTTTATATTAAGAAAATTTTGCCTTTCTAATTGCACAAATATTCAAATTAGAACAATTTTGTGGTATTTTAGGCAACAACATTTTTTTTTATATTCAATTCCAATGTCATCGACATACAACGTGTTGAAGTTTTCGACAGCGGTGATGGTATTTATTAGCCATTAATCTCCAGAAAGCCGATCTGATAAAAAATCTATTATTTTGAAAATAAAAACTACTTATGTTAATATAATCATTCCAATACTGTCCAAGAATTCTTACATACGATTAAAAGTCAACCTCGTCCCTATAAAATAAATTTAGGTAAATGGCATGTACAGTTTTTTCTCGTTTAACGATTGACATCATACATAATTAAATTTCATGAATGTACCGATATAATGTGGAATTTGAGAAGCATCGAAAAACTTATTTTAAATTATTTCAGATAAGCTTATATAATTACATTTTTTCTCATATTATCGGACATAAAACGGACATTCAATTTGAAAATTAAAAAAAACAGTTAACTATTTTAAGACTAGAAAAAATCGATTAAAAAATTTAAGTAATGTCACTCAAAATCTACTTATAGTAGGAATATTGAAAAGGAAAACATACACCCTTTTAAACTAAAAATAACTTAATTGAAATAATAAACATGTGCTATTGTCATTGACAACCCTAAAAACTTAAGGGAGTTCGTACCACTAGACAACATACATATGTATGATATATTCCACATCCAAAATGTAACCATTGTTTAAAATTTATAATGGTGCAGATAAAATAATTTATATACTAAATAATAATTAATGTCGGAAACCGGTGATATCGACCATCAAAATATAAAATAGTCAAAGGGGCGTGTCACACATTTGAATTTATGTTTAATTCGCGCATTATGTAACAGCAGAGCTAACATAATATTATGTATACGATGCGATGCCTGTGGCCAATTTGGCACTTTACTCAGACATAATATCATACATAATTCATGAAAAGAATACAATATGTTGAAAAATATTCATTCAGGCTTCAGGCCGATTGCAGAGAAAATCTCTTCGGTATACCATGATTTCTATTGAGGTTCTTTGGGCCTTACCTATGTAATGAGAACCTGCTTAACAAACAAACAATATACGACGCAACTAAATGGAGAGAATATAGTTTACGCCACTGATAAGAAATCGAGAATATTGCCGTAGCATCGTCACGAGTCACATTATCATTGTGCTATCATGTTAAATGGAAGTGGTAAAAACCGTGTTAAGATATATTATATAAGTCTGTGTTAGAAATCAAACTGTTGTCAGCCGAAATCCAAGTGTTTTTGTTATAACTATGTCCTAGAACTTCGATTCATAAAAAAACCTTCATTTGTATGTAAAATATAGTTAGAGGGTGCAATGCTCGAAATGCCACAGTAAAATTTCAAAAAATATTCTTTCATTGTTCGAAAAACAAAACTGCACTGCTCCAATTAAATTAGGGTTTTAATAAACAAAAAAAAAACAATTATCGTTTATGCAAGAAATATTTTAAACTACCTCTTTATTACAGAAAAACCAGAAAACTTCAACGAGGATCTTTTAATTCGTAAGGAAAATTCGTACGGTAATGATTGTTTGAGGAATTGAGAGCTTTGCTCTCCGATTTATTAATATGATTTTGTAAGTTAATGTTAATATTATTATATCGTACAACGCGTTGCGGGTTCTTTTTTATATTATATATTAGTTACAATTTCACCATCCAATATACTTTAATTAAAATGCACTAAATAGGTTAAAAACCACCATCACCACTTTTTCTCATTTTACAAGGTATGTTTGATTGATACATAATTTGGGTGTATTTATGTCACAGGTTCATATTTCACTTCTTGCCTTTGGACGTATGCCAATTATTTAAAATATTTAAATTAAATGACAAAATACCACAAAGGGAGTTCGGACATAACTGATGTATTATTTGTTTATTTACTCATACGACACGCCGTTTGTTCTGTGCGCTAATTAAATAATCGAATTGCATCTGAAAGGATTCAAAAAATGGGAACAAAATGTATGTGAGAAAATCTTAGCGCGGGAAAACGCAGCGCTCAATCCTGTCTATCGCATTATATATTAATACTTCAGACTTAGAATAGTCATTTTAACATAAAAAACGTGATTAAGAAAAAAAATATTAACTGTGCAACATAACTCACTATTATTTGTTAAAGATAAAACGTTTTAGTAGGTACTCTCTCAGTATAACACAATCTCATTAATTACATACATTCATATAAGGTAAAGACAATCATAAACATGCATTATATTTATCTGTTTCATTCTAATTATCGTGAATGTGCATTCTTATGCCTTGTTCTACCGTAACAGTAGCTATTTTAGCGAGTTATAGCTTATATGTATGTACCAGTCTAAGTCTCTTAACTTAAACAATCACTACTGTCGTCCGAAAAACTCAAAGTAATTCATCATTCATTGATAGATACGCATTATAATCATAACTAAACTGTATGTAGTGTAATTCCACAAATACCTTTAAATTTAGAACGATTTATCAATGTAAGAATTGTCAGATGATTGTTTTCAAATATCGAATAACTTGTTTAGTTTTTATCTATTTCGGTTATGACATTTTCTACATTCAAAATTTAGAGTGATACAAATAACAAGTGCACGAATAAATAAAAATGCTTACCATTCTGCTGAAAGGAGAAGTCTGCTGCGATCCTTCGCCCGTTTTCGCAAAGCTAACGGTGTCACCGTTTTCACCGGTGTCTGAATTTTTTTCAGACGACCCCGCGCCCGAACTTCCAACGCCGTCCACGCATCGCGAGCGCCGTCTGTACGCCACGGCGGACCTCACTACGGCGGCCCCCATGACCGCTACGATAAGGGCCTGATGAACACAAGAACTGCGATTTTCCCGCGAAAAAACGAACACAAAAAAGATCTATCTATTATTCGTCAATGTCTTCGAAGATATCCCGATCGTAAAACTAATCGACACACTCTTTCAATTGGTATCATAAAACAACCTCGTGGTTTATGAGTTACTTAAAAATGTGCAGACAGAACATATTTGGCAGCATTGTTAATGCTTCGCTGTCTGTCAATGAATGTATGAGAGCTCCTATTTTCGGTTTCATATTTTGTAGCTGAAATACACGAAGGTGAATCATGAGAAATAATAATGTCGATAAAGAAGCGATTTCAATTGATTCAGTGTAAACAGATAGTGGGTACGTGTTTACTTTTTCAATTAGGTATCTGTTCGTAAGCCTAGCATTGTTTTGCTCGTGTGACGACAATTTATTATTGATATCTTTTTTGATGCAACTGTGGCCTGATATGGCATGGCTATCATGTTGTTTTCTTGTGCAACGCACGTTACGTTGGTATAATAATATAAAATAATATGTTTTATGATTGATGTATCGGCGTGCACCAATAGATTTAATTATTACGATACCAAAAATCTGATGCTAATAAGTTTATAAATTTATATTGTAATTATGTCAGGCTGGATCACGCGAACTCCTAATGGAACATCTTTTGGGTTGGTTTGTTGTTACTAGTTGCTATTCATTATCTCAAATTTTATCTTTCAGACTTACTACTCTTTTACGCTGAAGGAAATTGGAGAAGTATTTTGTATTTAAGGCCTTATTCAAAATAATTTCTTACTCAAAATCAATAAAAAAAATTAAAAAATATGGACAATGCAATGAATGGTATGCTTCTTCTTTAAAGCCAATCTTAAGGATTTAATTAATATAATAAAATCGATAATCATTTTTAAAAAAATACAATGGATACACGATTGCAATAAAAGATAAGTAAATTTCAGTTTTTTTGGTGATTCTTGGTGGAAAGACATTATATTTACGTAAATTAAACACTTTCTTATTGTTCTAATTGGATACAATTGTTTTTTATGTGTAATTGTAGTTATAAGTTCACTAATGATGTTAAAAACACAATGTTTATTTTAAACAAATGACCAATATATTTGCAAATTTTATTAGTTGTTTGGCACGTCACCACCCCGTTACGTGAACGCATGCGCTTAATGTATTACAATCTCGTGTATTATATTAAAATGTTCCTTAAAACTTCCGAAATACACTCACCCCCCCCCCCCAGATTTACGCGGTAGATACGTTCTTCGGAAACCCGCGTATATAGAAACAGTGTAAAAAAGGCAAGGAATTCATACAAAAACATAAGATAGGTTCCATCATATAAAAAAACGCGTAAATGAAGTCTTTGATTTCATGTTAAATTTTAAGATTCATTCCGAAAAATCCGCGTAAAAAAGATCCACAGTTTTTTTTTTTTAAAGATTTATTCAAAATTTTAGTAGATATATGTAATATTTAACATAATAATGTTTTTTATGAAAATTGAACATTTATTAATCCTCATTTTCGCTGCTGTCTTCCATCATTCTAACCATTTTCTTCATAATTGGTTTGAAATTGCCTTTCTCATCAGATGAACTGGTCAATTCAATTAGAGTACAACTACATGGCTACAACAATTCCTTCTGAAAGCAATAACGATACCGAGAGTCCAATTTCAACTATTACGGCAAAAACAATTGAAAAAAGATTCAAATGGCAAGAAATATATAAATTCATTTTCTAAATAATGATCCAGATATGGATCGAGCTTTAAAATTTCAACGAGAAATGAAACAATGCATTGCTAGACATGAAAAAATTTACACGAAACTCAAAGATGGCAGATTTTTTTATTCGGCCGACGGAAAGTCACGGAAATATAATCGAAGGCATTGATGAAGGCACTGATGATGAATTCAACCAAAAAGAAGAAAAAAAATCTTCGCGATAATTTTAAATTTTTATATTTAATTTTTTTTTATGTTTTAATAAATTTTCATTTGTACTTAATATGTATTTATTTAATTGATATTTCTAAAAAATTAACTTATAACCCTCTTTTCCATACATTTGTTAGTCTCGCTTTACACGGTTTCGTTAAACACGGTGATCTAGCAGAACCTATCTTCCGTGTTAAGTGAGGGATGGGTGTATATGTATCGTGAGAATGGGACATAATGTAAACTATTTTGTGACGATATGCAGTAGACAATACGAGCAGGAGTCAAAAAATACACACAGTTGTGTGAAGTAATTATTGACAACTCCTTGTTTTTATGAACACCGGAACATAAAAAAAGTCAAATTTTAATGCATGCTCTAACAATCTTCACGATTTTTACAATCAAGAATTAAAGTCTTATTGGATTATAATCATCCATTTAGTTGATTGCAGTGTTAAACGTTTCATTGTGGATTGGTAAGGTAAAGTGAGCCAAGTGATATTTTAGAAAAAAAATAGATGCGTTGTAATATTCTACACGTCTTAAAGTATCGTAAAAGTAAAGTAACCTCAGCTTATAAACATTGCAATAGAGTAATCTTCGTAAAATAAAAATATCCAATCCACTAAAACACCAAGTAAAAATGTAATTATACTTATTAAATTAGAAATCCATGAAAAAGTTTAACCATTTTGCTAGTTGGCTCACTTCACATATCTCATTAACGAACTATTAATAAATTTCACAAGGATCATTAATGAACTACAGTAGAACCTCGATTATCCGGACTTTCGATTATCCGGATTGTTTTCTGGAACATTTTTTTTACGAATTTGATATTTTTCTCGTGGCGAATTGATTCCACTATTGTTTACATATCTGATGGAGTGCATACCATTTTGTTCGTTGTTTTGCGTTGTTGGAAATCGAAGAAGTCTTCCGGTTGAATATTACCATAAAAAAAACCAGGATGAATGGTGAAATTTTTCAACGATGGTATGAAAAACAGATCATTCCAAAACAAACAAAGATACAAGAGGAAAAAAATATTATTACTAGATAATGCATCGTCTCACCTATCAATAGAATGTTTAAACCAGATCGATGAAATGCTTACGTTAAAATTTCTGAGAGTTGGAATTTTAAGATTTGTCAATAGTGAGAAAATCATAGAACAAATTTTTGAAAAGACTTTTAGAAAGTTCAAGTAACACACTAAAAATTGGTATAAGAGATATTATAGAAGCAATAGCATAAATTTCAATATGTGCTGAATGTGCCGAAGAATATGTTACAATGTGGTTAAATTTTGATTCGAACGATCTTGGATTTCAAATTTTAAATGATGTGAAAATAATTAAGGAAATATTTGTCTCAACAAGATCAAGAAGACGAAGAAGGGATATGCAAAGAAAGAGATATTGGTTCTGCTCATTCTAAGGATTTTCAATGCTTAGATGTCGCCATGTGGATTTAAGCAAAAACCAATAAATGAATTTCTTGATAAAAAATAATTTAATACTAAAAGCTTTATGTTAATCTAGACAAATAAAAACTATTTACACTGATTGTACATGTCTTTCCATGTAAATTATGTTTTTTTTCGATTATCCGGATTTTTCCTTATCCGGACTACCTTCATCCCCAATTAGTCCGGATAATCGAGGTTCTACTGTACATACATTTATATGTATAGTTTCTTTTTGAGCTTAGATTATTGGTGATTCTTTAATATAAATAAGGGGACATTCGATTAGTACTTACATACTTACTAACTCGTATAGTATTTTCCATGTGAATTCGTAGATGTCATAAAATTACTCGTTTCAACTAATCTAGTTTCAAAATATGAACACAGTTTTATAATATAAACTACCCACTTTTATGATAGTGAATTTTGCTAGGCGATATACAAATCATTTATTTTTTTTAATTATGCACACAATTTGACACGACTTATGCATTTTGAAGTTAAATTATTTATGTGTATTGTATCGATTCCATGTTTAGTGTAAATTTGATAGAAAATTTATTTTTCACAAGCACAATTAAAACATATTAATATTTAACTTGAATTTTATCAACATAGTGAAGAAACTAAGAAAAATACTGCCACTTGTTATTCCGCACGATGTTATTCCACTGATTACACTGGTCACAATTTTCAAAATTGTTACAACTTGAGATTAAGATTAATAGTTACAACTATTAACAACATTACAGGAAGACCCAATTAACTTATATTGTTTAGAAGTAATTGGAGGTATCGTAGAATCATTTTAGCACACATGTTAAAATAAGTGGTATACTTTGTCTTAAAATACATAATTAAAACAATCAACTCTTTCAGCCTTTTCTCAAATGTTAATGCAATTTAATGGAATAATTATTGCGTCATATAGCCTTCTTCATATGAAACATTATATTGTTAATTAATAGAACACTGCCAGAATAAATTTAATTAGCATTCAAATAAATTGATTAGAGCAGTGGTGTAGGAAAAGGTCCTGCCGCCCCCAATATTTCTTCTAATTTTGTTCTTAAATCATTTCTAATATTTTTTTATCGATGAACTAGGAGATTTTACTACAGGTGGCTTAATTTGTTTTATGTTTAAATATAATTTATCGAAAAATATTGTATTTATTTTTGAAAATTTCGCCTCCAAAATTATGCCCCCCGGGGCGGTTCGCTATGCCACTGGATTACAGCAGCCCTTTCTTTTTACAAGCTTAAAGCCTCATTAAAGTCCTGATAACGAAATAACATCTCCTCATTCTCCTCCTCTCTAACAAGTATTGACAGTCCTCTTGTAAGGATGTGAATCATGGCATCTGACCCAAGAGTAGAGGCGGATTACCCCATAAGCATGAGGCGCGCACTTGGGGCCTCCAAATCTTAGAGGCCTCAAAATGTTTTTATTATCATTAATGCCTCTATATATTTTAAACTCGGTTTTCTATATTCATTTTCACTTTACATGGAATTTGGCAACAGTTATTAATTATGCGAAATTTTATTGCGCCTGGAGCCTTCCATGTTTTTAATCCGCCTCTGAGTAGGAATCTCTGGTTCCTGGGTTTTATAATTGATATATTATGTGAATTCTTAAAGTAAATTGCTATGTACTCGTATTGAAAACACCCAATCCGACACAGAAGATGGACAAGACGCACGTCTTATGTATCCTGCGTAGGAATACTTAACTCACTTCCGTGGCAGTTATTTATGGCGCAATTACAATCTTTTCAAATTCATGATCCAATGATCTGATTGCTGCATGAATCTATCGAATGATTCACCGATCATTACAGCGGACTGAGGAACTTTCTACACCAAAGGGACCAGGAAGAAAATTTTATTAGATATTATAATTTTTTGGCGAGCTAATTTAGTATACTCTATACATCATAATTCAGTTGACAGGTTTTCGCTGTAAGGTATTCCATTTTAATTTCACTCATTTACTTTAACAGGTATTTTTGAATTCACGCAGATTACTACTATTCTTTCAATATGGACAGTTATTTGGATACTATGGATAATATGGACAATGATTCAATAATAAAAAAAATAATTTTAATAATCGTGTACCTGTCATCATATCAAGAATTTTCAATACAATAAAGAGAATCGGAAAGATTAACTGAGATACTTGAAATAAGGAAATAAAATAAAACAGCTACTTATTCATCAATAATATTTATTTAAAAAAGCATATTACAACATTCATCTCCATGATCACAGACGAGCGTTTCATTTTTGTTTGGTAACCAATTCTATACCTAAGATTATATTTGTAACGAAATCTTGTTTCTAACAAAAATAATTTGATGCTTGACAATATGCATCTACTTAGAATTATAAAACAAAAATCACTATAAAACATGTTTAGGAAGTAACAGAAGAAATTGATTTAGAAGTCACCTTCCATTTTGAAGATGTTCTTGTATTATTGCCAACAATATAAGGCAATGGTCTACAATATACACCATCGACATTGTACGGTATTACCTGACACTAAATGCAGCTGCAGTAACCGTGCAGCATAGTGTTTAAGATCATTCTTGGATGTGGTCCGTCAGTATTGTGATGTGATTAGACGGATTGTTGGTTGCTTTATTTAATAAGTCAAAAAACATTTAAATGGTTGCAATGTGAAGTTTGAAGAGTATTCAAGCCTCACAGGTGATCAGTTTTTGACTGTTTTGACCACACTTAAAGACAATTTAACAAAATTACAACTAAAAAAATATATATTTATGAATTATTTTCGTTTGAATCAAATGAAACATTCGTTTGTTTTAACTGATTAAATTGATGACTCATTTTTTTCTTTTTTTAATATGTTCATTTTTGGCAAGACGTCACGATGCCTGGATCCTGCGATGTTTAAAAATAACTTAAGACGCTGCGTTTGGCATCTAGATCCTTACATGCAGTGCTCCTGCGCCGTGTACTGCGTGATACCTGCGCCACGCTGTATGTGGACTACGGCGTATATTGTGAACCAGTGCCTTGCGTGAAATGTTGGTGGACCTAGCATATTTAAGTAAGTTTTGTCCCAATGATTACCAGCAAATTTTATTAGCAATATAGGCAAGTTTACAGGCAATATGTGATCATGTCAGTACTAAAATTTGTATTTTTATGAACAATTTAGTAAAGCACCAGATTTTTTTAAAAAGAATTTTTGGCATATCCTCCAACCGTTTGTATGTTCAAATTTTACAATTACTTTGTATTATACCTTTCTAAAACAACTAAATATTTTTAATTTCACACAAATATAATAGATCACTTACTTACCGAATCAGTTTACCTCTAATGACTATTAAAATAGAACACTGTAGCCTCTTGTGCACGTAAACATAATCATGTGATTATTTAACGTCGACACGTTAAAACAAATATTGTTTTACTGTAGCGAACGGTGTGGAGATTATCTATATTTTCAAATAAATAGTTGAATTATTGATATTATATCTTACAAATATCCAATTCTATAAATGGATACACTATTATGTATGACCTTAATTTTTTAAATATTTCTATTTATAGGACACATTGTATTTGATCAAAGAAAAAATATTGTACAAATATTCAATTGATACAAAAAAAACTTAAAAATGTAACAACCTAGGAAAGTTTTATTAGAAGTAGCTTATTATTAGACAACATTTGAAAAATATTAAAAACTAATAACATTTATAGGAAAGTTTAGCAACAATGTTTTAAAATACAATTAAAAAGCAATACTTGATTATTTGACAAAAATATGAACCCAGTACATTTATTTAAAAAGAAAATATTAAGTATCTATTTTATTACAGTTAACTACAGATTTCAAAATTGTTGGCAAAATTCATAGTTATAAATGAAGTGTAATGCTTTAATTAATTGAAGAAATATACACTGAGTATTGGGCATTGTGGATTTTTTCAATGCAAGTATTGTAATTAAAAATTATGATGAAAGTTTAATCAATACATGAGTAAATATTGATTAATGATCCCACATGATTCCTTGATTCTGAGTAAAAATATACATAATACTAGACGAAATACTAGTCATAACAGTTCAGTTTAAGACATTTCTTGGTAATACATAGCTGCAAATATTGTATGCGTGATTATATATATATATATATATATATATATATATTCCTTTGAAGGGTTGAATTTTTAAACAATGATTATAGCTCTGGATGGTATGTTCATCAAATACAGTTTGAATGTCATTTTTCATCAATGATCAAATCGGTTATCTAGTTGTAGAATTGAGGTAAAGATATACCTTTCAGCATACTAAAAAAATTAGCTCAACACATTAGGTAAAATTAATTATAGGTAAGGAAAAACTACACAACAGATTCTTCGAAACTAAAAATATAAATAAGATGACAATATTTTACTATTTGTAAGTCATACCTTATATACTGAAATTCTAAAGCATTTAATCGTACTGCAATTGCATAAAATTGACAATTTGGCGATTGCTATTTACATTCGTTTTCCGCAGGAGAGAACGCAGAATCTTAAGAATATATTGAGTTTTCTTAAAGTATTACATGCGTGGAAGAATTAAGGTGCTCGCAAAAACAAGTAAAATATTTTAAGCTTTCGGCTGACTGTGCTTAGGTTATTTTATTTGGATTTAGATAAATGCAATCTGTAAAAATATCTTCAATAATCAAATTAAGATTTAAATCTCACAAAACTTATATATCTATAATAGGCTTTTGTAAATTTGCTAAACTTAATAAATTTCTGATAATTTAATATTCCACGGTTTGTTGTTCACTTGTACTTTGTTCATAACAATTATTAAAAATATTGATAAGGAATGTTGACACTGACTACGAATGATGTGAATCTACGCAGTCTCGATTCTTAATAGTGTATATCGAAATCTATCATTACATATGGCATTACTATTAAAAGAATATCATTTAATTATTTTGTATGTAATTATTTAATTACAATCCTGGCTAGCAAAAAATTCTCAATAGTTTTATGACAGTAATATATTACAAATTATGTTTACAGATTCACTGAGAATTCGAGAACTGCAAAGATCTTCTTGGATTTATGAATTGTCAATGATCATAAAGTTGAATTATTCTACTTTATTTTCCCGGTGGCGGCGTTTGTCGAGGAGTGCATGTGAAACGTTCTCGTAGGTCAGGAAGGTGATCATGACTGCCGGAAGAACTCGGGTTAAGTTCGGTACGAGGCCCTTGTAAAAACCACGCCACCCCTCATACCTGCAACACCACCAGGAGACAAGCTTAGTATGTGATCACCAAAACGCACAAATGACTTATGTCAGCAGACCTATTCAATTTTTTATTACCACTGAGCGCAACAAAATCAATATCCAGCGTATTTATTCCAACAACAAAGCGTTCCAAAAAAATAGACCATAAGCACTTCCAGTGATGAATTTAACTAATACTTTTTAATTGCAAAATTTGTCGTAAAAACATGATTTAGAGAAAAAGATGTTAAAATAGAACTGTATGAGATGATCATACTTTTGAGGAAAAATAAATATACATACTGAAAGATTGAAAAAAATGTATAAAATAAAACTCATACGGATTTTTGGAATAAATTTAATGTAAATTTAAAAAATGAGATTTTACATTATCTATCAACAAATTATTTAACCAATATATAATTATTATTAATGCGAGCAGTCTTTCAATTATTATGCTGAATATTGTCAGTTAAGTTGCCAAAATCTCATTATTATTACATAGCCAGGGAACTTGTAGATTCTTTATCGAAATAATTTGATTAATATAATATTTATATAAAAAGTTCTCATGACCAACATGGCAGTATAAAAATATAAGTAATTTGTTGATAAATGTGGTAATTTTTTGGAAATGTTTGATTATAATAATAATTCTACTTAAATTAATTGTCTGAGAAACTTATTTTATTTTATTGAGCTTTGGCAATTTAAATGAGAGCATGATTAATAAATATTAACAGAGGTTTAACAATTTCAAACAAATGATCTCTGAATCGGTGACATCCCTCAGTTATAAATACAGCAGCAGCACTCGAGTCAAATCAATTTTTTATCAACCTATCTGCGTCACATAGAAAAATATAGATTCATTTAAAAAGGCACAATAGATGGCCAGCCACCTATTCAAGTCATAAATGTAACATATTTTATAATGTTATAATTTATACCTTTAATTTATATTTATATACAAACAAAACCCACATAAATATTTGGTTTAATAATTTACAACTCTGATAATTGTAAAACAATTACATTGTTCAGCAGGCATAACATTTTCTACTATAATTTTTACAGATCAATATGTGGCGATAGTTAATATGCATTCAAAATTTCTCAACAATGACATCATACACATATAACCCGTTTTTGTCAAATTTTAATTATTAGTTAGTTAATCCAAAAATAATTGTGAAGAATATTGTTTTCTTCCAGAAAAAAATATTTAAATGTTAACATAGCCGTAACGTCAAACTCGGAATTAACTTAAAATCCCTTTCATAGTTATATATTTAAAGATAGTCAATTAAATATTATGAACCAGTCATAAAAAAATAACTTACATACAATAATTATAAATAACCTTTAAAAAACATGTTTAACTATGTATATCGACAAAACTAAATTAAATTGTCTAATTTTTACAATTACTGGAATAGTCCTAAAAGTATTTTAAACATTACAGATACAGCTGAATAACTGTGGCACCAATGTGAACAACAATAACGCAATTGCTAAACATCCTTGCAAAAAAAATCACACATTTTTGTTGCAATTTCAAGTTCTCATAGAAACCTTTGTTTTCCAGTAAAGGTGGCTTTTAGATGTCTGCGACAGAGACGCGCGACAGTAGCAAGTGTCTGTTGCTGTGCATACATTTTGAAGTCAGTGATACTACAACAACTCTTAGAAGAAGAACAAGATATGATGATGAATTAATGCTTTATCATTATTTAAAAAAAAACAAAGTCCAATAAAACTTCTATTTAAAAGTAGATCAGATGAAGAATGCTATAATATGCTAACATAAAAACACTTTTCTGTACTTGAAACCTTTAAGAATACAGAGGAGAATGTTGTGACACCAAATATATTAATTTTTCATTATCATCCGCTGTAAAACATTACTAATGACTGCAGTGGCAAGCGACACTACTCTGCTAAATACAGCAGTCGCCGTAATGCGTCACGTGACGTCGCCATCGAAAAGGCACCTTTAGAAAACATATTTATTGAAATTATAAAATAAACACTTCCATGTGAAACGAGTGAAATTATTTTTTTAAATTGTTTACTTTCTAGTAATTCATTATCAACACCGAATCATGTTTTGCTATTCTGGTAAATGCCAAACGGTGGTCTAACTTCTAGTGATACAAGTATTTAACTTCTTCAAGGGGTATCATCAGATTTTCAATCTATGCTGATAATGCCATTTAAGGAAGCAAAATATGTGCTACTATTTATATAGAAGTCACATCAATATGTGGTGTTTACTAAGCTTGCAAATGTTTAATTTAATAATTATCATAATTCTATTCTATTGACTAACCTACAAAACTGAATAATGAATTTTGGAAAAAAAAAATAATGATTCATAAAGTTTATCATTTACGTTATAATGAAATCACAATTTTTCGACGAATGTTACACATACTTCGGCCTCTTAGGGACAAAGAAACGTATCTCATTTTTCTCTACACTTCAGGAGACAAAAAACAGGTTTCCCCAGTAATCTGTTACTTATTTTTAAACAGGTGCAAATTACTTATATTATTTGGCTTCCTGATTTATTTGTTAATTTTTTAAATACTTTTATATATTTTTTTAGAAGATGCATATTGAAATATCTCTGCATCCACTACTCCTATTAATATTTCTCTTTGTTACTTTATGTAATATGTTATTTTATATCCAGTGCCATATGTTACTCAAAAATGTCAAAAATCATGTTACGTTTCTTTGACCCCAAGGGGCCGAATTATTCTTGATATTTTTGCACTTATTAATAAAAAAAATACCAATCAATTTCCATTGATTGAATTGGTATTTACTTGGTAGACTACGTAATAATTATGTCAAAAATAATGATGTATTTTAATACTATAAATATTTTATTAAGTTGATGGCTATTTCGGCTTCAGGTCAAAACTAGAAGTCCGCATTAAAAAAATTGTTTTGAATACAGAAGGTAAATCAAAACCACTCTTCAAAGAATGTTCCGCTGTAACATAGCAAAATCTAAGCTGATGACCTAACGACTTATTTTAACAGGATAAGATAGAATTATTTCCAAAAGATATGATGTTCACAAAGTCCATGACCCATCCATATCTATATTTTTGACTTGGCTATCTAACGTTTTTTGGTTCAACTGTTTCTGTGCCTTATAATAAAAGGGTCATTTATATAATCTTAATATAATAACAAATTCCTCACAACAGATATCACGTAAAATGAGCAAAACATAATCTACGAGACAGCTTTGGCTCCCAATGTGTAGCATACCAACTCCTAATGGAGTCTATCGAGATATTTTTTTAAGAGAATTGCAGGTTGGAGTAGTTGTTATTTATTATTTTTGATTTAAAAAGAAACGTTTGACATTGATTATTTTTGTTAATCAATGACCTGACAGTGCAAAAATTCTTACAAAGTTGTGCAAGATGATGCTGCAACCATTTAAAGTGAATACTTTTAATAATCTCAATTATTTTTATTGAAGAACAGTTATGTACACTTATTTTAAATCAGTGATCTGATAATAAATCGCGTTGCCATATTCATAAGTGAATTTAAAAAGGAGAGGTGAGATAGTAAAAATATATGAATAGTGGACAGTTAACTATTAACCATTTCAAATATTGAATCTCGGTGCTGGTTGAATCATTTTGAAATACATTTAAAAATAAGTAAATATTTATAATAATAAAAACACAATATTCCTTTGTACTTATTCCACTTTATTTAAAAGGTCAGGACTGGTTTCGCTCATTGCGGGCATTGTCAATTGACAATCATTAGTCAACTGTCGACATCAGTTGACAATGCTCGCAATGAGCGAAACCAGTCCTGACCTTTAAATAAAGGGGAATAAAGTATAACGGAATATTGTGTTTTTATTAATATAATGCCTTTCCACCATGTATTGACACCCTAAACATATTTATAAAACCACAAAACCGATTGCTCATAATTCATCATTGCTCAAAATAATTTTTGGCACAAAAATTTAAATCCACCACAAATTAGCATATTTTCTAATATAATAAATTATTTTTGAACAATGTTTGAAAACTCTATAAGTAAATATTAAATAAAAAAGAAATTAACATTTTAGAGTTGCATTGAACATTCTAAGCATTTTAAATAATATATACATTTTGAATACCAGCTCATTCTGCAATTCACATCCAATGAATAGCAGAATGAAACGCACATGAACAAATAAATATAAATAAAAATTGATTATTTTGTTTTGAAAAACATTTTTGGTGTTATTAAGATATTTATTTAAAGTTATTACTCTCAGACCAGTGTTTTATCGACGCTATATGGTAAGACTGAAAAGCTCCCAACACAGTGTCGAATATATTTTTTTTCACCATTTTAAATAGCGGTTGGTAATATAAGTTCATCGAAGTAATTCTTTATGGGATTAGATGTGTCAAATTCAAAATGTCTACTTACAGTCAAAATCAGAATGATTATTTTTTCATATGTACAGGTTTTTCTGGTGAAAAAAATACGTTAAACAGTATATAAAACTTAAACTTCAATCTAGTATTTATAGAATTCAAATTATTAGAATGAAATCGGTTAACATTTGTTAACACAGAGCATTGTTTTAGCATGCTGTGCACATAATATGGCTTGAAAGGTTAAAGATTTTTTTTCAATTTAATGATAATATTTGCACAAATTTTGTTTTGAAATAATTTTATAATAAAAAATATTCATTTAATAAAACAACAAAGCTGTATTTCCCGACACACAGAAAATTACAAATAGCAAAAGTTATATTATTTAACATGATCCTCACTGTTACTTTTTGTTGCACATTAGCGCAATTATTTAAACAATTAATGATATTAAATTGTTAGCCTCGACTATTTAACAGATATGTTTAATATTATGCCTGGATCTACCAAATAGGTTTAATCCTCTTGTCAATATGTTAAATGATTATATTCTTAAAAAAGGGTTTGTTACAAAAATATTGCATAAAACCTTTCGAAGACATCTTAAATATATATTTACATTGGCCACGGTAGACTTGTAAACATTCCAAAATTCAGATTCCATAAATCACGTCAACACAAATATTCTTTAAGCTTCAATTGTGTGCATAAATTTAAACAGTGAAAAATTATTGACTGAATCAAAATTATCAACAAAACAGTCATATGACAGCAATAAACAAATAAATCATCATTTATAGTGACTCGCTGTCTGGTCTAAAAGTATCATAAGAGAGATGACAAAAAATCAGATAAAACACCAAATAACATTGGCGTTTACGTTTAAAATATCTAATTCTCAGTAATATTTTATAGCCCTACGAAATAAGGTTAAATAGATGTGCAAGTAATTTGTTTTGTATACTGAGGTTTGTTTTTATAGCACTTACGTAGTTTGTTTAAGTGTAAAAAATATAATAATAAATATCATAGAAAATATTAAGTAAAAACAACTAACGATTTGTGAATGAGTGATTTTTAATTAACTGTTCAACCGTTTGGATTATTTGTAAACTTCTCCCAAATGAGCATGACTAAACAAATATTGGGGGTAACGTGAAGAAGATAAGGAGTGAGGCCTTTATAAAATCCCCTGAATCTTTCATACCTCCAGGTGTCTGTAATGCAATGCCACGCACTGTTGTAGGAATGGTGGTGGTCTTGCAATCGCGCTCTCACTACTTGATATGGATAAGTCGCTCCGGCTGCAATAAGCTTTGAAACTGCTGCAAAACCCAAGTATTCCCATGTACCCTGTAAATAAAATATAGCAAGTATTCACTCAATGCGAAATATATTAGCTAAACTTCATTTATACCAGTTTTAAGTAGCTTTTCACAACTTAATAGCACTAAGGCTACACTTGTGAAAAAAACATTTCAACTCACCAATTTTGCATCTATTGGTAGATTTCTGTACATATTGTATCTATTTTTCATCTCTTCGTATGTCATGAACTGTATTGACCCATGCGAGACTCCAAACATGCCGGGAACAAACCCCTGCAATTAAAATAAGCAACAATGTTATTTCAATAAATTTAATATATTTATAATCAGTAACCAATTTTTAACCAAACAGCAAAATAAAAATATTATGTCCTGAATATAAAATCAGCATATTTTTTTTAATACTATATGTATATGAATATTGTAAAGAATTCCAAATTATTATTATTTTTGAGATTTTCTAGAATCTTGACTATCTTGGAGACTTATGAACATATAAACTACAAAAGGATCAAACGTGGCTAAATACGAGTAAACAAACCCTATATAATCCTCTGATGCCTTCAGTTTTATATATTTTACATAGCCCATCGACCATTCCTCTGTATCTCATATTTTCAGAGACAGTATCACCGGCATACTGCAGACACAGTCTCGTTTTAACAACCCAAATAGGATTCGTCATGATTAGAGTTAGAACTCCGGCTTCGGCAGCAGCCAGCATATGCATGCTGGGACCGAGTGCCGTCTGGGCATTACCACCTTGAATCCATGTTTTGATGGTATTATAACTGAAAAAATCAATTTATATATTGTATATCATATGAATAATATTTCAACATGAACTAATTAAAGAAAAGTTTATGTTGATAAAATAATCATAAAAAAATTTGCAATTCTCAAATAATGTAATCTCAAGGATAAAAGATAATAAAAGATAAGTGCTGTATGCTGCGAAAGTAATATATCTGAATTATATCAAACATTTCTCAATATAGGTGCAATAACGCTGCATCAGTAGTTTTGGCAGCAGCTGTTTTTATTGCAGATAGTCCTGTACAGCAGTGCTTCCCAACCTTTTTCATTTCGCGGACCCCTAAATCTGAAAACAATAATCTGTGGACCCCCAAAATTCTTTAATTTAACATGTTCATATTTTATCGCAAAAAATGTTGAAAGAATGAAAATTTTCGCGGACCCCCATGAAAAAGCTGCGAACCCCAGGTTGGGAAACACTGCTGTACAGAGAAGAATATTGTTGTAGTTACTTAGAACAGAGGAAAACTTCTAGACCAGATTTTTTTTAGTGTTTTAAGGTTAAATTTAATGCAATGTATTTGTATGCAATGCGATGATAATATTGATTAAATAATATTCTCACAATAAAAAATAAAATCCCCAAGCTGAGCCAGATCCCCAGACATTCGGTGTTATTCCTCTATACAATCCTTGAACACCTTCAGTCTTATAAATAGTCTTTAAAGCACTTCTTAGTCCATCATATTTTGGGGCTGAAGTTATACGACCATCATTAACTAAAAGAAAAACATAAATATAATTCAGGAATATCTCAAGTCTTCTAAGCCATTTGAATTTACATGATTGACCCATCGGCCAGGGCACAATTTTTTTTTTTTTTGTAAGAACCTTTTTTTAAAGAAGCATTTTTTTTATCTTAGTTTTTAAATTCTATAAAAATGTCATAATTAGCTACACTAAATTACAAAAATAATGCTGGGTCTCAAGAATGAGCACCATTCTTTTAACAAGATTTATTGTTTTGTAAATTTCTTATCTTCAACATTTTCATTAACATTCTCATTTTTCTTTCTATCTTTATTTTTTAAACACTTTTTGTATCGAGATTTATCATTATTTTTTATAATATACGAGCGGACTGTTTTATCGAGGATTAAAAAGGGTAAATCCACTATTTTTATACCATTGTGAGCAGTTCGTAGAACGGTGAAAACTTAGTATCAATAAAAAGATTATTAATTGACCCACCAACACAATTATCCATAGAATTAACCACTTGCAAAAAAAGAAGTGCATGCTACATGTTGAAGACTAAATAATTACATTAATTTTAAAGAATTATTTATAACCTTAAAAAACTAATAACTGCAAGGGATACAACATTATTGAAGTTATGAACTATATAAAATAATATATTTCTGAATTAAAAATAGCTTGTAGAGCACATCAATGATTGCAGACTGCTATAGCGCATCTAGATTTTATATTGTGGAACTGAAATGGTATACCATTTAGAACGAAAAAAACGAGAGAAAAAGTAGAATGGGTATTCCAATTTCAAAATTATTGAAAGAAAAGATAAGTATTAGCAGCAGAAACTGTGGGATGCCATTCATAGAGAAGTGTCAAAAGCCCACCACAGTAGTCAATGACATGATACGAAAATATCCATAGATTAAGTATTACTCACCAGCAAATCTAATTTTTAGAAGATCGAGAGGATGTAATAACAAAGTAGACGTCACACCGCCTGATATCCCGGCGATGAGATGTTCGTATTTGACATGAGTCAAAATGTTAAATTTGGCAGTCCTCGCAGACCGAGCAGTCGTGTCCATTGTCATGATGTAGAAGTTTAAATTCAAATTACGTTAAAAATGTAGCTAACTGTGTCTCTGTCTTCAAATCACAATTGAAAATTGCTTTACGTCGGACATTGCGCTTGTAAACATTTCACTACATAGTTGGCTTATGCAATTTTCTTCTACGAATCGAAATTTTGAAGCACATTACAATCTACAGCTAGCTTCAGCCCGAACATTACAGGTATACCAACAAGTGCGAAGCTAGTTGTCTATGATACCCAACTGTTTTAGGTATTAAAAGATGACAAAAAAAATGTTCGTTAATATACCTACGTATTAACTATTTTTAATTTCGTATGGATATTGTTCAGAGAGTGGAGTAGGAAGGGGTCTTGCCACCCGGGGTGGTCCTTGAATTTGCCGCCCCCAAAATGTCCTCTAATTTTATTTTCGAATCACTTATATTTTTTTATATATGAACTAGGAGTTTTTACTTTAGATGGTTTAATTGAATGCTTAGATGAATAATGATTATTTTGTCGTTTTATAGTACCCGTCACAAGAAAATTACTTTAGCTTAGTCTATGAGTATCATTATCGAACATACTACCGTCAAAATATCGTAATTTTACAAATACGCATGCGCACTCAAGTTTGCTAGCTGCAAGGACCGATAGTTTTATTACGTAAATTTCTTACCAAGTGGGACATTTCGCATAAAGATGGCAAGTAATTTGCTAAAATTTTCCAGCGTTTTACGGTCAGCGTCCGCAAGAAAGACCGCAGTTCAGAAAAGACTCCGATCACATTCCGCAGCAGAGTACAAAGAGGCTCTGATCAATGCTCCTCCGACGAGAGTCACTTCGCTGGCAAATGGTATGCGTATCGCCAGCGAAGACTCCGGCGCGGCTACCGCCACCGTTGGAGTCTGGATCGACGCGGGATCCAGGTTCGAGACCTCTAAAAACAACGGAGTCGCCCATTTTCTTGAACATATGACATTTAAAGGTACTGCTAAACGATCACAAACTGACCTGGAATTGGAAGTAGAAAACATGGGAGCACATCTGAACGCGTATACATCTCGCGAACAGACCGTATTTTATGCGAAATGTCTATCAAAGGACGTTCCTAAAGCTGTCGAGATACTCTCTGACATCATCCAAAATTCGAAACTGTCCGAACCCGATATCGAACGAGAACGAGGAGTTATCCTTAGAGAAATGCAAGACGTCGAAAGCAATCTGCAAGAAGTCGTATTCGACTATTTACACGCCACAGCGTTCCAGGGCACCGCTTTGGGAAACACAATTCTGGGACCTACTGAAAACATCAAATCTATCACTCGCACTGATCTCCAAGACTATATTAAAGGGCACTACAAACCATCGCGCATTGTTTTGGCTGCCAGCGGAGGAGTGCAACACGACGCTCTCGTCAAGTTGGCCGAACAGCAGTTCGCATCTCTCAGTAATGTCTACGAAACAGAGATTCCATCTCTTCCCCCGTGTAGATTCACAGGATCCGAAATCCGTCACCGCGAAGATTCCATGCCTTTGGCGCACGTTGCCATCGCTGTCGAGGGCTGCGGCTGGTCTAACCAGGACAATATTCCCCTCATGGTGGCCAACACTCTGATTGGATCGTGGGATAGGTCTCAAGGAGGCGGAATTAACAACGCTTCACTCCTCGCTCGCGCTTCTGCCACTGACGGCTTTTGCCACAGCTTCCAGTCTTTCAACACATGCTATAAAGACACCGGACTTTGGGGAATGTACTTTGTGGCTGAACCCATGCAGCTGGAGCAGATGATGGACTTCGTGCAAAGCGAGTGGATGAAGTTGTGCACCACCATCACCGATGCGGAAGTTGACCGTGCAAAGAACATTCTCAAGACTAACATGCTTCTCCAGCTTGATGGCACCACACCCGTGTGCGAAGACATCGGTCGCCAAATGCTCTGCTACAACCGCCGCATCCCCCTCCATGAACTAGAAGAACGCATCAATGCTGTCACAGCAGCTAATGTTAAAAATGTAGCAATGAAGTACATCTATGACAGGTGTCCGGCGGTTGCATCCATCGGTCCCGTTGATAACCTCCCAGATTATATTCGCATGAGAGCTAGTATGTACTGGCTCAGGCTTTAAATTTGTAGTCACTCATAAATAAATTTGTGCAACAGGTTAAATCATCAGTGATATGGGAAAACACAATAAAAAAAAAACCAGTTATGTGTTGTATTTATGTATTCAATGCTGACATATGTTAATAGGAAAAATATGTAATTTATTATCGAAAAAAATAAAGTATATAAATATTAATACAACTGTTTAAATTATGAATGTACTTTCTTTATTTGATGCTCCTTTAGTGGTGCTATCGCTTCCTGCATATGTTTCAACTGTGGATAGCTTCCTTGTAGATGTACTTATTTTTCTCTTGCTGCTGCCAAACGGTAAAATCTGATCATTTCCAGAGAGTAAACTGGCTGATGAAAGAAGAACAGATACTTGTTCGGCAGTGGGGCAGCTGACAATAATAATATCATCCGATGTATAACTTCCAGCGTTAAGCAATTGCTCTATTTGCATGTAGTACCCGACAACGTTATTCTGAAAAAATGATAAATTTTAATTAAATGTACACATTCAAGTTTCACTCTGATGTATGAACATGTCACGGGGGTATACAGTGCTGTAGGAAGGGATCCTGCCACACAGGGCACTCCTTGAATATGCCGCCCCCAATACTTCTAATTTTGTTTATAAATTACTTCTACCATTTTTTATCTATGAACTAGGAATTTTAACTACAGATGGCTTAGTTTTTTTATGTATAAATAAAATTTCTTGAAAAATATTGCATTTATTCTTGAAAATGCCACTCAGGGCGGTCTGCCCCTACCGCACCCCCTTTGCTATGCCACTGGGTATACAAATTGTATTCATTTATTTTTTGAGAATTTTCAATAGCTCTTAAGGATAAAAATAAACTTTTTTGAGCATATAGCCTCCTAATGGAAATATCTCAACGGAAGTGTTTCTACAATAACTGCTTGCTATTCTATTCAGTTACTCAATCTTTCCTTTTTTTTAAGACAGGATTAGTGATTAGATTCTCGTTATGCCCTGTTATTTTGGGATGGGTGGGTGGAAGGTAATTTTTAGACATCACAAGCATCCATTGACAGGGACTTGACAATAAAGGAAAATAAATATAAAACTACAAAGGTGGCAAAGTAGTGATCAGCAGAATAAATATATGTACGAAATACTCACCCTTATTGGTCTAAATAATATAAATTCTGTTTCTTTGTTGGCTAAATAAAGTTGCATTGATCTTTGCAAAGGAGCTAGATTTGCTTTGACGAGACGTTGTGTTTCTTGTAGAATGGCTGCTATTTGTTCAGGAGAAACTTTAGAGATGTTAGGATTTTCGGAAGCAGTAGGTTTCTGCATCTGTAAAGTAATTTAATGTAATAGTAATAATATTCCATATCGGCATCATTAATCGATGGGTTTGTGAGAAGCTATTATTGATTACTAGGTTATGGTGCTAAAATATGACATAAGATGAGCTGATCATAAAAATTCAGTTTAATATATGTAAAATGAAATGTTTTATATTGAGTTTTGATGAATTGTAACTTTTATAAATCATTGTTCAGAGCAAAATTCCTGTGAATTCAGTTGGTTCATAAAAACATGTTGATACTAGGGTTGACTGGTGTCCCGGATTGTCCCGGAATTGGAATTGCTGTCCCGTATCCCGGATGAGTACTAAATTGTCCCGGAAATTTAGAGAAAACTATTTAACTTCGATTCGAAAGTCTCGGAAGAGCTAAAAATCGCGCTGGTATTTTAGGCAAATCAGTAAATTCTTGGGTTTTTGGATTCGAAAGTCCGCAAATCGGACAAATGTCCCGGATTCACTTGAAATAAATCTGGCAACACTGGTTGATACTCACATTATCTAAAAATGACATCAATGGGGCTGAAAGAATTTCTGTAGAATGTTTTATAAAACTCTCACAAGACGTTTTCAACTGACGGTCAACTTCTTTTCTTGAATCCAAGAGTAATTCCTTGACTATGGGGGTGCCTTCAAGTATGAACTCCAGTAATGCGTTATTGCTATTCATAGAAAATAATTGATTTCGCTTCTGTATCAATCCGTAAGCTGCATTCCTGACTTGACTGAAATCCAATGTAGTTTCTTTGACAGTAAAATCCACTTGGAAGGGTGCTATCTGCTCTCGTAAAATTAGTAGATGTTTTATTTGAAAAAGTTCACCATCAATATTAGTCTGAAAAAAGAATTTAATTAAATTAGAATCCTGAATATATCTTTTGTAATCCATATATATCTATTATAAGTGCTTATGATCAAAATAATTTAACTACAGACATAGATGATCATTTTTTTGTTTGGTTTTAAGAATTGTAACATTGTTTCAGCTCCCATAATCCTTACCCCGTAAGTATATTCCTCTAAAAATATGCATAGTACATGCATCTATGTATTAATATAAAAGGATGAATAGAGGACTAGTGAGTAAAATGTTTACTTTCTTAGCTGATATCTGATGTGCAGCACTAGCCACACTTGCAACACACAGAGTCAATGCCTCCTGGGACAATCCTTGGAAGACTGGACGTTCAAGACATCTGTATAATCTAGAAAGCGTTGCTAAAGTTCGACGAACACCCGGATACCACATTCCATGTAAGTCAGCAGGAGATGCTTAGAAAAATGAAAGAAAGTTTTACGCACATGCAAGATAAAATATTTTTGTCTGACCTTGTTCGCTCCCAAAAGAATATGGGATATCAATAGAATATTTTGTAATGATTCATAACTTGTGAACTTTGGGGTCAAAAAAATGTCTCTAGCTACAGATATTTCATGACTTTTTCTTTTTTACTTCATACTGGGATTAGTCTTTTTAAGTCTTTTCTATTTTTGTATATCTTCTTAAGGTTGCCAAATAATTTATTTTAGTCAGTCTAATGAATGGAATGTTCAGAAAACCACATTATGTAGGGCTTCTGGTTTTTAAAAGAACCAAAAGACGAGTAATTATTAATAGGTACCCTGTCATTTTGATTTCAATATAATATGTAATTTCTTCATATTAAATACATATCTCATCATGATGCACAGTTCTCCTGAAAAACTTTAATTGGCAAAATCCATATAGAGATTGAGTGAATCTGGATTCTACTGGTAAACAAAATACAATACTTAAAGAAGCGTATTAATTGCTTGCTATCTATTCACTTAACTTCAACGGCAAGCAAACGTATATTTTCAGTTGCCAACAATTTTACATAAGTTCAATGAAATATCGACCCGTAATAGGCAGAAAAGCGTAACTGAGACAATTCATAAATCTTGCAGGAGAATGCTTTTTTTTAATTACTCTTGTAATAAGTTCGAAAAAGAAATTCATTAAATGCGGCTAGTAATATTTCGTCAATGCCTATAATGAAATTATATTAACAGCTTAACGACCGTGGACGCATATTTGAGTCTTAGAAAAACAAAGGTTGCTGGCCGTCGGACGCATATTTGCGTATAGGCGAAGTATCTGGAAGCTAAGAAAATTAAATTTTGTAAAGATATCTCAATTTGCTTACGAATTATAGTGAATTTAGTAAAATTACAATTTTTGCGAATTTTTCGCAAAATTTTATTTCGCCAGGTGAAATTTTATAAAAAAAACGTGCGGTCGTTAAGCTGTTAAAATTGTCTGACTGCTTTCAGT
The DNA here is from genome assembly GCA_031772345.1 of Himalopsyche anomala. NCBI lineage: Eukaryota > Metazoa > Arthropoda > Insecta > Trichoptera > Rhyacophilidae > Himalopsyche > Himalopsyche anomala. The sequence continues at coordinate 17,251,451 of CM062821.1, read as the reverse complement.
TCTCGAGATAGGCACGATAGCGCTGTTTTGCCTATGACACTGACAGTTGTTTATTGTCAGAAATGTCACCTACTCTATTTGGTGACGCTGATTTTTTTTTAATAATTTTTATATTAACCCTCTGATTGTTAGTCTTTAGGGATTTTTGTCTGAGAAATCCCGCGATTATAATCATAAATAATTAATAATAATAATGTGTTCAATATTTTTTGAATATCTGCATTATTTTTTGCATGACAAGCAAATGTGCAAGTGAAGAACCATGGGCGGCGGACGTTTTTGTCTTTTAAATTTAGTAATTTATAAAATATTCATACTTTATTTTATTTCGACATGCAAGACATTTTACAACGAAAACATATTTTCTATATACGTTAATAGACCAGAACACAAACCAAACATGTAGTGGTAAATGAAAAAATTTAACTTAATAAGCCCTAACTTATATGTATTTGAATACTTAGAAATGTCAAAGGTCATAACTGTTAAATTACAATACATGACAGTTTTGCCTAATCAATAATAATATGATTTATTATTTTCAAAGCGAAATCATTCTTCATTATTTATTTATTATTAAACAAACATCACGCACCAGCAATAAAACTAATAAGTTTCAATATTCAGGGATAAATAATTGCTAAACAAATAGTTCTGATGAAATCTTAAGCTGAAATAGCTATAAACCATATATTTATAAAACAAAATTTGTATAACTAAAATACTTTGATATTTTTTCACTTTATTACAATGAAGTTCTACTAAGTAAATATCAGTGCAATCAATAAATAACTTGTAATTTGTTATACAACAAAATACACAAAAGACCATGCTTAGCAAAAAATATTTATATACTTTATAATACGTTAAAGGTGAACAATTTTATATCTTTTTATCTTTTATCTTATAGAAAAATACTCAACAAAAAGACTTTATTTGAGAGGTTTATAATTTCGTCCATTGATTTCGACATCTATGTAAATAATGAAAAAATTATAAATAATATTTTTTTAAGCTTCAACAATGGAACAGGACAGTGAAATTAAAAAAATATTTCATTCATGAATATGTTTCAGATTTGATTCAACCTCGTAGAAGTTGTCAAAGACTATCTAGTGATGGCTTTTCAAAGTTCGATTTTTTAGTACACTACATGATTTTGAGAAATAATATTTTACAATGATACTGACAACTAAGCTTCATTTTAATTAACTGAAACCCGCATACCTAAAAATGCCCTCACAGTCAGCGTGCACTGATACCACATTTTAGTGTTTTACTAAATAATTATGTATTTTGTTATTTTTTTGATTGAGGACTTTATTTTTGTAATTAATATAAACAAAAAATATTTTTTCAAAATAATAACCTATTTTTTTTTTAAATATATACTTTATATTTACAGGGTAATACATAGGTAAAGTATCTACCGTGTAAAAAGAGAGTCGAGTGTACTTAACATTTTAAATCATTTGCATATTGTAATGTAACAGTGTTTTATTACTAGAACGAAAAAATAGACCAATTTTCTATAATTTACTGAAAAGATTTTTTTGTTTTAATTTTAGTTATAATAGTAATGGAATTCAGGTTTCTTTTGTTAATAACTAAGAAGTAATTTTATCAAGATATAATTATTATTTTATCAAGAAAAAAATGCATTATTAGGCATAATGATCCAGACTACAAAACCATATTTTTTATGATAATTATTATTTCACACATCATCGAGATAACAACATAAAAAAATTAGGTTTAGAAATTAAATATTAACCCAGATAAAAAAAATATACAAAAACTATTGCTTTTTTGATAAAAAACGATTCGGACCTGTCGCATATACTGTAATAAATCAGTTAGGATTAAAAGGGTTAATCATAACAAAAGGTTTTTTTTAAAATCCTCTCGTAATAAATTGCCAAAAAGAATTCTTTAAATGTCTTTAGTAATATTTGGTCAATTCAAGTTTCTTTTTGCGAGCGTATTACGAGAGCAAGTTAAAAAAAGCTTCTCCTGTAAAATTTATGGATTCTCGCTTATGCTTTTCTGCCATATACCAGTCTATCAATATGATAGGTGAAAAAAAATTACGATAGTTTATGAAAAAAATACCCTAGAACCGGGTATTACATTTGGGCGGGTATTTGGATACCATTACTTAATGATTGAATGTGTCTCAGAAGACTGTTCAATTACAAAATATTATTAATATGGAAAATCATATGTTATAAAAATTGTAAGTATTTACCGGCAGGTCTGTATTTGTGTCCTTCGTTGTTAATGTTTGCAACTTCTTGAGAAGTCATAGATCCAACAGATACCATAGATGCATGAGAGTCTGAGCGCTTTAATGATGGCTCGTGTAACGATATCGCAATTTGCTGTGAGAAAAAAAAACATGATTTTTAATTACAAGTCATTGCATATTAGCAAATCTATATAAGTTCTGTTAATGTTTTATGAACTATGGCACAATTACATCTACATTGTATTAAATATTTGCACCACAACTAGAGTTTCAAAATGAATGTAAATTTTTCCTTAATATATGACTAAAACTAAAAAGTAATATCAAGAATTCACTGCAAATTAATTAATATACATAAAAAATTACGAAATCTCAAATAATTATAGTTCAATATTCATTACTTATGAATAATAAATGGGTGCAATTCCTGTCAACAAAAAATATTTCATAATAAATAACCTCCATCATCAGTAATTTTTCAGGATACGCCAAATCTCCGGGTGCCGGTTTATAATTGAGCACATCAGAGCGCAGACAAACGTGAGCGCGGTACGCCAACCTCTCTTGACAATCTTGTAACAGTTGAGATGCCACTCTTCCAAATGCACCTAGCGGTTCAGCTAAAAGCGCAATATAATATTAAATTGTAACCCCAAATTTATAAATATTCTCTCATTGAAAAATAAACATGAAAATACCATCCAAGATAAGAGAACAAAATTTCACACGAGACAAACTCTCATGGGAAGGTTATATTAATACACAAATGTAAGAAGTGGTTGAAATGATCACATACATACTTTTTATTTTAACCGCCCTATGCATATGAATGTAAGTGATACGCACACTTTGATTGTACCATTCTACGCTATCCTGTATCACGTACGCACTTGAGAAAAAAAATATATATCTCAAAACTTCAAACCGTAATGAATGCGCATGCATCCTAAAAACATGCGACAAGTCTTCGCAAGTAGTTGTACAAGGCCCAGCAAAGTTTGCGGTCGGTTCTTTGACGTTTCGTAATTCTCATATGTATGTATGAGTATGACTAACATTGTATTCATAATCTTTACCATTAAAAAAGGTGATTTTTTTTTGCATACTTCTCGGAAAGTTACCTGCAGGGAGGGTGGTTAATAGTATCATTATTTACAATGCGAATGTACTTTGACAAACTTGTAGAAAAGCTGCTCCGCTCTATAACAACTGAATGTATTCTAAAAGTAAAATCACTGTAAAGGTGGAAATCTGTAGTACATAGGTGGGCACCAATTCTATGAATCATTTTGGAAATTATTTCCTGTATGAGACAACTAATAGCGTGACTTCTTACTTAATTAGTTTATTGGAATTATTTTTGAATATGTCGAAAAAAAGTCTTATCTCTATTATTGCCCAACATTGCGGTAGTGGATAGCGGCAGGTAAAAGATTCAGTAGCTCATAATAATGGTTAATGAACGATACTTACGGTTATTATTAACATGTTCCTCCAGCATTTCAATTTTAAGAATAGTGCAAAGCTCAGCCAATGTTTCCAAATGATTAATATGAATGACATACGGTCTCAAAGTATCATATAAAGTATTGCAAAGCCCAGATAAGTATGAACTGAAAAAAAATGTAGTCGATAATAATACGAGGGCAAATATATATATTATTATCATATCAAAACGCAATTACAGTGGAACCCCCAATTACACTACCCCGAATTACGCGCTGGCTTGAAATATTCGCCGCAAATCCCCCAATTGCACGGTCACCATTGTCTTTACTACGAGACAGTCGTCTGTGCCGCGCATACAGTCAAACGTTGGTTAGCGTCTGTGTATTCAATACGTGCCAGGCTATACACGTATAGCGGGCGACTGTCTATGTGGGGATTTTGGATTTTATCACTTGGTAACTAAATATTTCGTTTTTTTTTTGCAAAACTAAGGGAAACCTTAGTTTTGCGTTTATCATGGAAAAAAACCAAATCCCTAACATTGTATGAGATTCACACCCCCAATTACACGGTCCCGACTATAGTGTAAATGGGGGTTTTACTGTATACAGTAAACTCAGATAATAGAAAATGTTAAGAAAAACACAATATGCATGTGTACTTATTTCCGCTTTAATTTATCAAAATCAGGACCAGTTTCGTTCATGGTGAGCATTTTCAACTGATAAGAAATATAATTTAACAGTGATATTGTGTTTTTCTTAATATAATTCCTTTCCAACAAGTATTGACAGTGAACACCCTAAAAGTGATCATAGAAAATGATTGAATTGATCAACGACTTTAAAGTACAAAAACCATCACATATTTTTTAAAAAATGTTCACGATGAATCGAAATAATACAAATCTTTTAAAAAGTTAATATATTTTTTACTGACACTATTACATTAACACTTTACTTGCTACTATGGCGGTCCCAATTGATGGTTTTTTTTGTAGCTTTGGTTAACTTTGTTTGCAATACCGGTATTTAGTGTTAAATACCGTAATGCCGGTATTGATCCTAGGCCCTCGTATAAAATTTACAAAAGAGCTCCTCTAAAGAAATTTAAAAAAAATATATTTAAACATACAATCTGTCTGTAATGTTTTTAAACATTGTATTTGCATACCTACTATTTTTTTAGTAAAAGTATAATAATTATGTAAAACTATTTTTTTAGATTAATAAAAAATCTGACATTACAGCTAATAGCTAATTCGCCAGATATTTAGAAATTTTAAAATCACATGAGAAAAACTCAAATGAGGACTAAAAAAATATATAGATTTGTAATAATCATAAAAAAACTTACGGTTTTTTACTTAAATGGCTCGACAATTCTGGAATCTGTTAATATTGATACAACTCTTAGCAGATTATACATATATCTAATCATCGCTAACAATTTTATTAAAATATGTGATGGTTTTTTTATATTCATTCGGTAATTTCAAAATCAAAATAGTACTGATATTTATATATGTATTTTCAAAACCGGTATTTCGGTGATACCAGTATTGCAATCCTTAGTCAGGATTCAATAGCAATCAAGGCTGAAAAAAATGCGTTTGTAGTGCAAATCATTTTCATACAGATCAGCATCATTAATCCTTTTAACAACAAATCATATTTTATACACCACTGGTTGGCTGTTTGCGGAACACATAATAGCATGGTTTTTTTATGGCATGAAATACGACACGCAGTTAATTATCGTGAATCCTACTACTTTACTCGATGTATAGACCGACTGTCTGCAATGCAATAACCGCAACATACCCCATTTCTTAGCGCCAGTTATTTGTAAATAGGTATCATTCATACAAACTTTTTAGATATATTTTTATTGTGTTTACAATTGTCTACGTAAGTAATTGTTTTTTAAGTTTTTAACCTTTTATTAATTTTTAATAAATTTGTTTTTTTGTTAAATATTATATACATATTGATTATTTGTTCTATTGCTACACACAAAAATAAAAAAAAACATTTATTTTGGATATGGATCTATTTGGGAAAAATATAAAATATTATTTCAAGAAGTAAATCTTTTTTTTAAATTATAAAACGCATATTTTAAAGTGTAAGATAAACTAATTTATTATTCACTCGAGTTTGTATGGTTATATTTCACACTTCCTGTCATTGTAAAGTAGTAGGATTTTCAAGAATATATTATTATTTAGTTTTTAATGAAATGATACGAGTAAATGTTTTATATAGTGTGTTAAATTGATTTATCAATTTCTGTCTGAAGGCATGGATGTATGTGATGTCTTAAATTTCCTTCCACCCTTCCAATCCTCAATATGGACGTAGCGAGAGCGATTAACTAACCACTAGTCTTGTCGTAGTCACATCCTTCTATCCCTATTCTCTAAAATATATAACTCATTTTTACTATTGATTATTTTTGACAGGTATAATTGCGGCATTCTTCACATACTAATCCGTATACGCCTAGCAATAAAAGCATGAATCAATATTAATTCAGACATAAAAGATACACTTACGTCAAAAGTGGTGAAGATTTTGAAAAAAATTGTAAGAACAAGTCCCATTCATCTTGAGAAATATGAATGAGAAAGGAACATGCTGAACGCATCAGTGTACAGTGATCTCCTTTGTGGTTTCCGGTCAAATCTTTAACAGCAGACTCGACTCCCTTCCAGATGACTTGTGCTCTTTGCGATAAGTAAGACTGTTGGCATTCATTGAGAAGATTTGCATACCTAAAAATGATCACATACATATTACAAATAAACATTATACGGTAATATCATTACCACACATTCAGCAGATGGCGCGGTACTATATTTTGTGCCGAGCTTCAGCACAAACATGCTCCACATAGCACTTGTGATCTGATATACAATTCTAAATCACCATTTTTTTGTACTCAGCAGTAAGCCATTTTTCACATGAGGGCATGTCATAAGAATAATTTTTGAAAAGGCATTTAAAATATTCATTTTCAATTCTTTGTCACATGCGTGTTCAGGTTCAAGGTTTTTAATTAACACAAGCACAAATATATATTTTGGGTTGGTGATTTAAGCAAATTTTTAGGAATATAACGCTGCAAAAAACCAATTTTCATCACGTTGTCTCTCACACCCTTTTAGATTTAAAGCATTTATAAAAAATTACTACCTGTTTTTCTATGGAGGTTAAAATATGAAATGGGAATATTGTAACAAATACTTACTCTTCACTTTTATCTACTCGGTCTTCTATTTCTTTCAAAATCATCTTCAATTTCGGCGCAGCTGCTTGAAATTTACCGAAGAAAAGAGCAAAAGCAGTATCCGCTGTAGGGTTAAGCGTAGTCAGATCGTCTACTTGTGAAGATCCTTTTTCTAATAAACGAGGTGCCAAAACTTGTTCTGTAGCGTGTGTAAGAACATGGTTTACGTATGATCTTATCAAGCCGACAGCACGAGATAAACAATGCCGGTATTTTACCAAGTAAACATGGGATTCTTTATAATTCATCTGAAAGACATTATCACACATGGTTTAAATCATTGTACAGGTCAATCAATATTTTATAATAAATTCCTACTAAGGCTTTACGATTCTCTTTATAGATTTTTTTTAACCCTCCAAGAACGAGCGTGACTCTATAGCAACAGTAAACATTATTGCTTATTGATCCCACTATTCATCCGTTGTCTACCTGAATATCGTTGCCTTCACATAATTTTGATTAAAAAGAATACCGACTTCAGCTATTCTTTAGCCACGAGGACGGACACAACTACCAAAGAATTTTTTAATTTTGGTTTATTTTTTTTTCTAAAAAAAGGACTTCTTGCAATTGTCACTTATTATTTTATTAAAGCTTCAAATTATTTACACTACTTTTACTAATATGTCAAATTGTAAATATTTTTTAATATGTCACATTGAGTTATATTTCAACCCCTAATCTTTGTGTGACCATATCGACCTGTAACAGGGAAAAAATCGTAACTGACAATTTATAAATTTTACAGGTTTTTTTTAAGTTTGAAAAAGGAATTCCTTAAGTGCGGTTACTAAATAGTAATATATGGTCAATGCCTATCCTGATATTATAATATTTTTGTCTGACTACTTTCAGCTCTCTAGATCAGCGTTTCTCAACCCGGGTTCGCGTGGAACGATAACAAGTCAAAATACTATATCACTGACGCCTTAGGCGATATTGATCAAATATCAGCTTATAACGCAATTTACTGAATTTTGTCACTTAAGTTTTTTTGCCAATTATGGGTCGATATAGTCACTCTCGTCATTACCACTGTCCTTGTACAATATTACACAGGGCCTATAAGGACGAATGCGGCTTTTCTATACTATGGCATCATACATTTTTCAAATTATTATTTTATTTTATTAGACTTAAATGTTATCTGCGAATTCAATATGGTTCAAAAATTATTTTTTTATTGAAAAAAAACTCTAGTCTCCGGGTGTTAAGTGTTCTCAATTGAAATAGTTACTACCTAACAAATATACTTACATTACTTTTCAAATAATCCATGCATTCGTCAATCTTTGATAAAATGGTAAAGAAAGCTTCACTGGACACTGATAATGTAGGACTGCTGAGAAGCTGTGAAAGCTTTTCCACTTGTGCATAAAAATAGAGCTTCTTTTTTATTTCCTCACTGATAAAATGCAACTTCATTTGATCTGCCAAGAGTTGTTCGCTGACTGAATGCAATGCATTAGTTTTGGTGGAAACAAGATTATATTCTTCAGATAATCTTTTAAAATCAAGCAAGGAAGTGTCAACCTATGCAAATGAATAAAATAAATTAAAACTTTGGCAAATACAATATAAGCTTCAATGCAATACAAATTTTAGTATAGGTGTATTTAAAATAAATTCATTCACGCAGTGTTAAAAGCAGCTGTAAGAGTGTGTGTGTGAGCTAAAGGTCTGCACAGGCCCGGGCCTGGCTCTCGGGCTTCTATCCGTCCCGGTGAGTCGGGTTCGGGCGGGTAAGCGCAATTGAGATTCGGGCTCGGGTAAGGAGTTTAAGTAATATTTCAGACTGTGTTCATGTCTATGTTCGAATCAGCCATGATGATTTTAAGTATTACCAGTTCTATAAAGAATCGTAAATTGTTGTAAATTTGTAAAAAAATGGGTTTTATTCGGTCTGAGGAGTATAAATCTGGGCTTCGGGTCGGATTCAGGTAACAAGTGTGGTATTAGACTCGGACCCGGACAGGTCGGGCCTGAGTCTTTCGGGCTCGGACCGGGTAATTTTATAAAATTTCGGCCCTTGCGGACCTCTAGTGTGTGCACACAAATAACAGTATGTGTTTAATTAATCAGGGTTTTGGCATTAGTTATCTTTACACCATTGCAGTAGCAGCACAGCAGAAGTAATCATTAGGTGCTCAGTAGAAGTACTTATGTAAGCTTATAATGACATTTTTTAATAGTTGAAAACTGAGATATCACTCCATCAAATGATTAAGAAATGTATAGGTAGATGAAGCAAATATTTATTTGTTGGCAATTCGATATAACTGACAACAAATATTCAATAATAGCAACTATATATATAAATAGCTTATTAGCACTAAGGTTTTATTGTGAGAATTATCATTTAAATAATAATTTTCTTGACTATTTTACTATATGTATTTCAGTTCGAGAACTGGATAAAATTTTCTCAGCATTTAGAAAAGATGAATTTTGATAGACTAATGAATGCCACAAATTGATTATTAAAAATTTTGAAAATAATCAATCCTAACCATCCTAAATAAAAAGACTAGTTGATTGGCAAAGATGTATACAGATAAAATTTGATCGCAGAAATATATTCAATTATATTACTTCAAATGCAGTAATCGGACTTTTCGGCATATTTTAGAAAATAAAATACAATATTTACCTGCTGCAAGAGTGTTTCACACTCATCTTTACGCTGTTGAAGTTGTTCCCAATAATTTAAATAAGGTGCATCTTCCCCTGTCAGCAAACCTTGCTCTAGTCCCTCATACCAATCAAGGAATTGTAAAGTACTTTCCACATCAGCAGGGCCATTGTCTGAATCTTCTATTTTAACGAGACTTCCACTGTCAGATTCTAATGAGAACTGCACAAATAAAAAAAATAAGGTAAGACTTTCTGCTGGCAAAGTAATTCAATTTATTCGTATATAATCACACGTGCCAATAAACTATGGCACTTTTTTTAAAGGTAAATTGTAATAAATTTGTATAACGCTCAGATTCTCGTCCAACTAAACAATGTTAATATCATAATAGATTACAGTGAACAAGTATTAATTTACGTGAGAATGGATAATATGAATATTCTATATACATTTCAATCACTTAAAATGAAAATATTACTCACATTATCGGCAAATAACAAATTTTTATATTCTTCAGATAAGTCGAATATAACGTCTCTTTGACAGCTTGTAAGTGGTGCTAATGGTTCCTCTTGCAGTTCCCATTGCAACAGTTTATTTTGAATTTTCCGAAGATTTGCATTTTCCGCCCGCGAATTAATATCCGCCATCGCCAAACATACAATTTAGTTATTGTTCAAGATGTCATTTCTGACATATAAAATAAAGTAGCTTAAACGTCAAACGTCACCTTTAACTATCATAGACTAATGTGCTACCAATAATAATAACTTTTATAGTCTATGAATTAAGTCGAAATGTGTGTAATACACTAGGTCAGGGTTTCTCAACCAGGGCCCACATAGCCTCCTTGGGAGCAACATTACAGTTTTAGGGGGCCACGGGGACCCTAGGTAAATGAGCTAAAAAAAGGTTATTTTGGGAAATCCGTAAATTCCCAGATTTTTAAAATCGGTCAGCAAAAATTTCAATAGTTGTACAATCTGTCAATTCTCAACAATCAAGTCATTGAGCTTAATATAAAAATAAGGTGTTTGAGTTGAAAAATATTTTAGAATCCGTCGATTAAAGGAATTCAATTATATAAAGGAAACATATGAGACGCAGAAATGACCACGGGCTCAACAAGGTTGAGAAACTATGCAATAGGTCATAACCAGCTATACATAAAGCCTGGTATTAATAACGTCACGCAACCAACCTTTAGTCCGGGTTACTGCCAGTACCCACTAACGATTTGTATGGAGTTTGTATAAAGATCGACTAGTCACGAGATAGAAGTTAAGCTCCGCATTAAAAACTTGTTGTCGTTGAATTTTTTTTTTGGTTAAAGATTTCTTAGCAGTGTATTCTGTGACTACTTAATCATCATTATACAGTTCATAGTTCTTCAAAAACTACCCTACACTTACAGAAAGTAATGATTTATATAGGCTCATTTTTGACAGCCACATACATATTCGGAAATAAAAAGAAAATGTTGAAAGTAATAAGAACATAAAGATTGATATGTATATATAACCAATGCAAGCTACAGCAATTTCACTATTTTCTCTTCCGCTTATTTGTGCTCCGTGGCACTCATTGATAAAATGTGGGTATTATTTGCAAACATAGCTTATTTCAAAATAGTCAAAAATTTAAACTTGAATTTTATTTTGTAAAACAATATAAGGTAAATGAACCATTGGCGGATCCAAGGGGGGGCCATGGCCCCCTCCTTGGGAGAATTTATTTTCCATTTTTATAATTTATTTAAACTTTATTTTGAAATGGGTTCTTTAATTGTTTAGTTTACTATGTTTTATAGAATACATACTTACTTAATTATGTATTGACTATTTTTATATACACCCAATCTTTTTTTACGCGATACATTGGAGGAAGGTGGCGCGTAGAAAAACCTCACTTTCATATGATTTGATAAATCGGTTCCAAAAATCAAAATATCGCGAAAAAAAGTATCAAAAATGTATGAAAAAAAAAATTGTTCCTCAAATTAGCGCAAAAAATATTTTTTTACGGTGCCGTCCAAAAAAATCGCGCAAAAAAAAAATCGCATAAAAAAAGGCTTTCATCTATTTTTTAATGTATTATTTATGTATCATGCTTATTTTCAAATTGAATGGCCCCCTCCTGGGACAATTTCTGGATCCGCCACTGAAATTAACCAACCGGTAGTTGACCATTTTTCAATAAAATTGCCCAAAATAAGAAATACAGCCGCGGGATTGCTCTAAATTGTAAAGTTCAGACAAATCAAACCATCTGTAGTCAGATTGAGAAACTAACACATCACTATATACATGATTGGAGTATCATGGTTGCCATTTGAAATTAACACCTAGTGAGGTAAGTGTTTTCTTTTGAATTTCCTAAGGAAATGACATGAGTGAATGTAGGCACAAGGCAATTTATTATTGTTGACTTCATAATATCAAGTTAATGCATTACGGGCAGTCATAATAAATATTGAAGTAATCAGATCATTTTTAATCTTAATGTTATATTTACAGGAAAGCAAATTTTTGGGAGGGGTCAACTACTCAAACTTTTTTCATACTTTTTCAGAAGTTGACCGGGGGCGGTCAACTACTCAATAAATAAATTAAAATTATATCACCCATTTTTGAAAAATTTTGTCATTAATAAGTATGGAACGATGATTATTTATGAATTAGAAGTGTGCAGGGTGGTTCTATCCAGTAGATAACATGGGGTCGGATACTGACACACATTATATGGTCAATTACTTGATTTTTATGTATTTTTTCCAATCGCCAGTGCAATTGTGGCTGGTCCAACGACTAATGATGATGTGTCGTCACTAATTACCAGTGAGCCCGTGGCTGGTGCATCGAATATTCCTACTCCATTCAAAAGACATTTTTTCTTGCCCGGTGATGGGGGAAAAAAAACAAGAAAAGGGAGAAATGGGAAAAAACCCCACTATTGTTTTCGTCAAACTATGCCAAGAGTATTTCCTACACGAAAAGAGGAAAAAAGAAGAAATGGAAAGTTTGAAAATAGAACGAGCTGCAGGGCAAAGAAAAAAAAATAATGGGCGAGCAAAGGAAATGGGGAAATTGAAAGCAGTACAGAAGAAAATGCGTTTTCTTCAGTCTTCTTACTCCAGTACTGACATTTCAGACTCAACGGAAAGTGAATGGCACGAGTCTATCGATGAAAGCATTGCGCCTAAAACTCGTTCACTGCTTGTTATTTAAGGGGGTATTCTAGGGTAGAGGCACGAATTTTGGGTGTTTTTTCGAGCTCTGAAAAAAATAAACAAAGAAAATTTTTTCAAAGGGTCCATTTTTTTACCATTCGTTTAATTATATTTTAAAAATATATACAAATTAAAAAAAATAAACAAATTCAAAACTCGAAAAGTTATTGGCTGGTAAAGTAAGGGGTCCAAAAAAAAAAGTGTCCTGACGCACACGATTCCAACCTTTCTGGTCATCTGAATTATTTTTTTTAATCGGATTCTTAATAAATAAAAATGTCGCTATAGCCCTTACCTCGAAGTAAAAAAAATTTTTTTTCAGAAAATGGCAGCCGTTTGAAAAAAATAATTGAATTTTTACGTTTTTTTTAATAGTTTAAAATTTTTTTTTTTTACTTAAATCTGCTACGGGCTATAGAAAGATGTATATAGAAGGTTCACACAAAATTTCAAATGAATCAGTTTGGTAGAATTGAGATATTATGTACATCAGCTTGAAAAAAGTAGTTTCGAGAGAAATGCGTTTAAAGTTTTGAGTTTCGATCTGTTCCGGTCGGATCAGCTTAGTTGCTGCGTCACCAAAATCGCTTTAAATCGGCAAATAATTAAAATTTTGAAAAATCCTTTTGAGGACATATTCTCAAATGTCTAAACTTTAGAAAAATATAAAAAAGAAAGAATCGATTTTTTCAAATTTCTACGCTAGAATACCCCCTTAAAGCTATTAATGAACATGTAGTATTCTTATATGAAGGAAAATATCGTCCATATTCCTAAAGCAGCAGCTACTATTTTATCAATGCAAAAGTATGGGAGACTATGGAAATGGCTAGAGCGGCCTGATGCACTTAGCTATGAATGAATGGAGGAAGTATCCCACATAAATGACCCGACGCAAGTAAGCAAAACTCCTAAGGTTTTTTCAGTTCCGGAATTGGACTTTATTTGGAATACCTAAAGATTTTTATGTGAGAAAAATCACTTGCCTTATATGTAGTGGATGTTACTGAGCCTATAATTTACTATGTATGTACTAAGCTGCTAAAATAAATACATTTTTCTATTTTTACTTTGATGAAGTAATAAATTTCGTCCTTTTTGTTACCCCAACAAAACTGATGATTGGCTGTCAAAGAAAATCTTCTCTTATGTACTTTGTTCCTGAACCGCCCATTGCTACTTAATTCAACCATGAGTGGTGTGACAGAAAGCCCTGAGGCAACTCTGATGAAAGGTTCAACAAGAAGCCCACTGATTAGACATGGTTAACTACTGAAAAAAAATGGTCAACTATTGGAACTTTCAATTTTTAAGATAGTGAACTACTGAAACTCTAACATGGTTCTTAAAAATTGAACACAATTCTTTTGAAACAGACCCTTTCTTAATTTTTGTCTTATATTAATTAAGACATTTGATCCATTCTGATATTTTTGTTGAATTTTTGCTCTTAAGAGGTCAACTACTGGTACATTTACCTTACATACATTTTAAAAGTATTTTTAGTTTTACACTACTTTGGAATGATATTTTGTATATAATCAAGGCATGTTTGAGACTGATTTCTACAAACACTTTCAAGATTTATATTTATTTACTAAATTACATTCATGTTTCAACAATTTTGGAACATGCCAAGTTTGCAAATGTATTTTTTGCCTCAAGTGTATTTTTTTGGAGGCGGCATTTTTAAAAAAGAATTGAAATTTTCAGAGGAAAAAGACAAATAAAAAATATTTTTTATACAAAATCAATTTGAGCTGTATTTATACACCATGTTTTCTTTCAACTAATTTGTGCTTGGTGACTTATTGATTAAGCCAGGGCAGTGGAGTCGTGTTTTTCGACTGTCGAACATATAATGGGTTGATTATGCTCTTTCTCCAAACTCTTGCGAATAATTTTTTGATATTGTAGTGAAGTAAATTCTTTTTAGTACCAATTGTTTACTAGACCTTTTTTTATTTCACTTTTTTGTATAAATAACACTAAATTTGAATCAGTACTTATTACTAAGGATGAACTTGAACGCCTGAAGATGCCGAAAGGCGAAACCCGGGTTGTTAGTGACAAGATCTGTGGGAGTGTACATAATTTGAACGATTCAAATTTAATATTGAAATTACACCAAGCACCTTCAGTCGAAATCTTAAATTCTAAATAACACTGTAAAATTGTACTTTCTTATCAGTCGATAATGCTCGTCATGATCGAAACCGGTTCTGATCTTTTAAAATAAAAGTGGAAGTAGTACAAATGAATATTGTATATTTTTTTGGATATCTTTTACACTTGGACAGGCACAGAAAGACAATTAAGCATTTTTTTGGCTCATATTAACTCTTTACATTAAATTAGATTAAATTAGATATCCAGCAAAAAAAAATGTAAAATTTTCTTGATTTTACAGAAAAAACAAATAACAACAAATTAGACTTTACCATTTTTAGAAAACCAATGTACACTGATGTTGTTATCCCCGCACAATCCTTGCATCATTGGTCTCATAACTCTCGTTATTTCACTCGATGCTAAATAAACTTTTAATTATTCTAATTTAAGAAGAATTTAACTGGAGGTGTTTGGTGGAATTTCAATATTAAATTTGAATCGTTCAAATTATGTACATTCACACAAGTTTTGTCACTGACCCAGGTTTCGGTTTTATTTTTCTGTTGCCCGCGACCTATAATTGTATTTCTGGAAAAGATCTCCTTTTTTGATATTATTTATGGACTTTTCTGACTTAACTGATGATAGGCTTTTTGATTTTGCATTTACTTTGGAAATCGGTATATACTTAAATACTTTCAACTCCATGTTACAAGGAATAAAATTATGTACCCATGTGATATGGTAAAAAGTTTCAATGGATTTTAATTAAAACTTAAATTATTCCATCGACATTTATTGATTAAAAGGTAAGACCACCTCCCAACTATGAAGTTACTGAAGATGTCAGAATATAAGTTTGAAGAATATGGAGAATTAATTTACACATTGAATGAAAATTTTTCACCAAGATTTGATTTTTTTACTAATTTGACTATATATTTTTTTTAATGCAAAGAATCGAAGTTATGTCTTCTGCCGATAATGCACAGGTGGTTAAAAACGGAATATTCCATTGCCCACCAGTATCTAGTAAAATTTACCGTACTTGTTGGTCCTTCAAGGACCGCACTCTACCTTCCGCAGTCCCTATAGGGTCTGCTGGGCAGATAAAACTTGATACATAAAATTACAGATCCATATTTTCCAAGAAACATAAATTATTAATAAATCTGTCGTTTACTTAAAAAAAAGCATATTTTTGGATACTCTATTTTTTAATATTTCCTTGATAAAATTTTCCAAAACCTTTGAGCAACTTTTCACATTTCACTTGTTTTTTTTTTATTCATATAGAACATATTAAGAGAAATATTGCTCCATCAAAACTGTCAAAGTGAGTATTTTCTTTACATTCTTGGATAATTTGTAATTAACCATAAAACTAGTTTACAACGAAATATAGGATTTTTTTTTATGAACATCGAATAAACTTTCAATACATATTATAGTCACCAGAATAGAATGGACGACAAATTGATTAAAATGGGTCATCAGTTCTATAACCAAAGGGGAAGCAATAAAACAACAATGTCAAATAATGTTTTCATAGTTTATTGGATATGAGGAACATTTTAGGTATGTAAGCTATATAGTGGACAGTATATTATTTACATATATGTTTAGTTATAGGTAGCATATTTCAAAATTAAAAACACATAAATAATACATCGCTGCAGAAATATGTATTTCGACTTGCATAACATTTCAAATCCATTCCATTATTTCATCCAAAAACAATATTCTCCAGCACTTTATGCTGGTGGGTTTTCTTAAAAAAAGCTTATCATTCCCAATATGAAACCACTTTCGTTATATATTATCATATGTACACAAATATTTATAAGATCAATAAAATATTTCTATAGTAATTGATATATTTACACTACTCTTGTCATATAACATACTGTTTATAGAATACTATAAACTAATTTAATGAATTATAAACTGAAAACAAACTGTTTACAAAATTAATGTTAAAATATAGTCTATAATTTCTATTCAGAATTGAGAGAATAAGAGCTCTCAATACATTGATGTTATACAAGCAAAACTAGTACATTGCTATTAAATTAAAAGTAATAAATAAGTGGATAAATGTAAGTTAAAATTAAACGCAGTGAAGATTGTCTATACATAATAATTAATAATAATAGTATAGGGATTAACATACTTCAGTGGTATAATTAAAAAAAGAAGATAATTTTATACTTTAATTCATACAATTTCATACCTTCATCAGTTTGTTGTAACTAACGAAAAAACTATATTAGTATGATTGTTGGCAACACTACGAACAATGTATCGGTTACATTAAAATATACGATAAAACGTATAGCACAGCCATTTTGACTTTTTTTTATATGAATCAAGCCCGTTGGCTGGCGGGCCCGCAGATGCTGGGCTTCACAAATTCAGAAGTGAGCAATTCCGCCCGCATTTATTCTATGCACAATAACAATGTTCAGAAAACTCATCGGACATATCAGAGCACTTCTATTCAGATTCATCAATAAGTTTCCCTTTAAAAACTATATCACTTCTAAAATGCCAACTGATCGTAATATTACAAAGTATGAATTGAATTAGTAATTAACTATTCAAGCGGATAACTTATAGTTTACAGTACACTAAGTGGACCAACAATGGCATTAAGTAGTACTCGACGTTAAATAAAAATATGTTGTCAATCGGAAGAAACATCTATCTAAATTTGGAATGCACTAAGCCAATGATTGAACACTCCACTATTTTACTCAAATAAATAATCATAACTGTACTTATCATTTAAAAAAATCACCATATTTCAGAGTTATTCATCGACATTCCTATTACAAGCCTTTTCATATGCATAATTCTAATAATCATATTTCGGTAGTTTCAGAAAATTAGACAAACGCATCAAGTGTTATTTCATTATCACTAGTTTAAAATGGCTAATAAATATAACATATTGTTTATTACTGCAAAAGAAACTAAATAATATTAAGGTAATTTTAAAAACTTATGTTAGGGGAATACATAATGTAAAATCGATATTTATATATTTATAAGGAGACTGATATAAGAATACTTTCGATAGAAATAAGACAATTTGTTTCCAGTTATTTATTACACACAATTTGCAGATCTCTCAAATATTATTCTACAGTACAGAAAAAAATAATTTATCAGTGATAACACATGCACTAAAAATTTCATATACATGTTGCCTTAAGATTTTGCTGTGAAATATTTATTAATCTGATTACAAACCAGAGTTATGTTTATTATTATTATGTTGTCAACAATTTTGATCATAATCATATGTATTCTTTCAACATAATGTTAATTCTATAGTTATGAAGCAACCTTAATCTTATTTAAATTGAGATTTTTTTTTAGTCAAAAGGCCTTGTGCATGTGGTAGCAAATGGGATTAATGAATCTAGTCTCATAAGGTGAAAATGGTTTATGTATTTTATATACTAAAATTTATTGATGACTGAGAGCTATACAAAAAATAGATGTTATGATTACAGAAAAAATATCAAACAATAAAGTGAGGAATATGAAAAATATTTCTAAATTGCTTAATAGTAAAAATTGTGCGCCAAAAGCGAATTGGCAAGGTGCAGCATGATGACATATAGAATTCTAGACATAATTTTACTTAGATTTGCATTGAAAATATTGAAAAATTCTGAATAACACAAAAATTATTATTAACATGTACAATCTCGATAAGCGAGAGAGCGCTCGATGCTCGGCAGTCGTTAATCCAGTCTTTTTCATTTACATCTCGCCTGACGATTCCACAAGGACGAACAGCAAACCGATGATTTAATTATAACTAATGATAAAAAAACCAACACGGGCGGTAGTGTTGCCGGAGATTCCGTCGCAGACGTGAACCGGCAAAGACAGTCAAGTTTCATTCCATACAAAACACACAACACGTTTTTCGTAGAAAAATAGATGCCCTTAAACTCTAAAACCTATTCGACTAGACTCGTCTCCCGCGCCAGTAGGGACAATTTAGCACCGCGCCCGCACGTTCGCTGCACGGGCTCCAAACGCACATTTGATATAAATTACACAGGCAATCACTGACCAAGGAAGCAAGACCTCCTTCAAATCTCCAGACGCACATGCGTCTGTGCTTTTTTAGGTAGTTAAGTTCTGCATGAACGCTCGCCTCTGATTGCATCCAATGCTGCATAATTAAAATCTACATCATTATTATGCACGAATTTCCCTCTCTCTCATTCTCTTTTTTCAGCTTCTTTTTAATTTCTGCGATCGATTCGAGCAACAGGATGGGTCCCGAAGAACGATAGCCTCTCACCATAACTTAAAAAAAGGGCGAAGCCTCAAACGATGCACGTTGAGCCGTTCTCTCAGCGGTGCGGTGAACCCCAGAACGACTCGGGATGAAATAAATTCCGCAGTAAAATAATGAATCGATGCGTCGATAAAAGTGATACAGGAGACGGAGACGCTTGCGCCACAGTTCCGTACCGCGTCAATCGCGGCGGCGGGCCAACTCTTTAGGACACAGGTCCAGTGGGGGGTGCCGGTGGCAGGAGCGCTGGCGCAGCCGGAGGAGCCGTCAGCTGCGCCAGTGTCTCCTGCGAGGCGTGCGCTCTCAGGATACTGTTCTCCACTTCCAGTTGGTTAATTCGCTCCATGAGTTCAGCAATCTTTTCTTTCAGGACCTCGACCTCTTCACGCACGGCAAACATCAGGTGACTCTTCACCAGATCCTGAAAATGATAAAAAAAAGTATAAGTTAGATGATATATCGTTCATTCAATACACAAATCCAAAGGTGACAGTTTTTTTTTTTCAAGAATCACTAATTTGAATGAAGTGAGATAAGAATCGTGAATAATAAAACAAACCGTTAATGGGAACTAGGTTGTAAATTAACAAAAAAGAAATACAAAATCGATCGGTTTTTGAGAGATGAATGAAAACTGAAAAATAAGCTACATCGAACACAGAGAACGGAAGACCTACTTTGGTACTAGGCACGACCACGTAGCAG
This sequence comes from Himalopsyche anomala, assembly GCA_031772345.1. Classification (NCBI taxonomy): domain Eukaryota; kingdom Metazoa; phylum Arthropoda; class Insecta; order Trichoptera; family Rhyacophilidae; genus Himalopsyche; species Himalopsyche anomala. The sequence continues at coordinate 17,231,455 of CM062821.1, read as the reverse complement.
GCATCTTGCTGCCCGCGCTGCCTGATCTCGTACAAGCAACAGTCGCGGGCTACCACGTTGTCCAACATTTTCAAAATTATATTTTTGGGACTCGGAAAATTGCACTGTCTATTCTGTCACACCTAAATTTTTGTAGCAATTCAAGTGTTATTACATTCAATTGATGCAAAATTATATTATAGAACAGAAAAAAAACTTCAGAGTTGATACGATAAAAAAAAAAATCCGCGGAGAACTGATAACAGACTGATAATGAGTGACGAACAAACACAATTATGAGAAAAATGTGTCGCGTTCGCGTGCAGTATCTGAGTTTCCTTCTAGGCGGCGACTGACGGTCTGCACAGTCGGGCGGCCCGTTTTATACATTCGCCATGACGAGTAGACCAAGATAACCGACACTCGGCTGAGGCATGCGGTAGTCGAGCTGCGGTTCAAGGTTCACGTAAATTTGTGAATATTGACAGGGTATGACAAAGGAGATGTGGCATCACTACAAATAGTAAGTAACGCGGTAAAGAAAATTAAAAATACAAATGGAAAAGTATTGCGGCGAAATTTAAAACAGAAAAAAAGCAGAGATGTTGCTTGTGCTAATATTATTTTGGCACGGATTAAATATAAGAATTAAAAACCTAACGAAGCGAACGGCGTAGCCGATATACGTACTACATAGCGATCGTAGAAGACTCGAGCATACTATTATATATGACTGTGATGATTTTTGCGGGAATGAACGTGAATAACAATCGTTACCTACGCTACGACCGGATTTGTCAATTATTAGCGATTGATTTAAAGAATAAAAACATCATTTCAAAAGGTTTATAAACGAATCACTTCTCACACTCCAGAAATAACAGAATAGGAAACCTTGAGCCCGCAATGGCGTCTGAAAGCGTGCATCTAACGCGTTTCTGGATCAGTATATGATTTCATAAAATCACGCTACTAATGAATAAAATATATTTTAAACGACTGCCACATATTAACTAGATTCATATGTCCAAGTTTATTAACAACAGAATTGTTACATAAATTTTCTCGTAACGCTGTTTGGCCTTGACGGAACATTTTTATATGTATTTCCTCGTTTTTCACTGTCCATGTACTGCGAGAAAATTACCGATGATGTATGTATACACTCAGTATTGGGTAGGTGGGTACGTTTGCGGCCGGCGTACATAACATGCGATATCGACAGCCGGCGACGCACGCCATATGCAATGGGGGCTCGTAAGGAAAATGCATGTACATATTCATTATAAGTATGAAAACTACAATTATGGAATATTTCGTAGAAAACGGAGAATTTATAAAAATATATTACAGTACATACTATGTTATTAATATAACATGGTAAATGATAATAAAGCGTAAACAGTTACCATACACCTAGAAATGACGCGAATAAAAATTAACGACAAAACACTATATATTCCTATAGTGTACATAAAAAGGATTTTACTATTTTGACAAAACAAAATCAACCAAACGCATAGCACGAAAAAATATTCTCACCAACTGAAATTTCAAGAGGTTTTCTACGAAATATAACATGAACCCTGAGTGGGGATTTTTTAGGCAATACATGTTTGCGCCTTACTTCATATTTTTGTATTATTTTGTAAAATAGAGAAAACATTCATGCCCACACAGGTAATGGCCAAAGCCCCATGCATTTGATAACTACCTATGTACAGTTTAAAGACGATGCGTATAATATAAACTGAGAAACTCCATTGAACTTTTAAAACAATATAGGTACAAAGATCGTCGCTGAATATTTCCACCCCTCTAGGCCATAGTTTCTCAACCTTTTCGAGCCTTATATTTTCCGTTGCCCCTTATCCGTACTATTATTTTTTTCAAGACTCTGGAAGAATGAAATACAAAAATACTAAGAAAAACCACACCCGCTTCGGCTTCAAACTTTTGCCAAAGATGTCACGAGACGTGAAATTCCTCAAAACTTAGATACACATAGGACAACCAATACTGCACCCTTTTTGTATTTTCGGAGTGTCGATTTGTTCGATTCTCGACTTAAAGATCTCTTTTGTTTTTAGCTTCATTTTCTGAATAAGTTGCGAGTTGACAAATTCTACATTTATACACGAATTTAAGACCCTTATTTTTTTAGCTCCTTCCTTTCAAAATCTTGCAAAACGTCAGATTCTAGAATTATTCAGAAGAGTAAGAAAGAGCCTTCTTTTAGCTCCATCCTCGGAAAAAAGTTGCAAATTGACAGTTGGTACAATTATACACAAATGTAAGACTTTTTAAGCTCCATCACTTAAAAATGTACGTCTGCCAGCAACGAATATTTTCGAGATAGAGAATTTTTGTTTATTATATTTAGACTGGCCGTCGCCCCTCAAATTTTGCTGTGGCTCCCCTAAACTGATATTTTCTCTGGGGCCCCATTAAAATATGCTATGGACCCCGGCTCTAGGCAATGCATTCATCAGCCAGACAGTCCTTTTAAGTGATTTTATGGACGAGTTAAGCTGACTTAGTTTACTAATACAGATAATGAGTTATGTTGTCTCTTTATTGCAGTAAAAGAGCTCGCGCTCAGATATGAGGAACAAGTAGAAAAATGCATTCCAATTAAGAGGCTGCTGGCGAATGACTTAAATTAAATCATCAGTACTAGGGCTTCCAAACCGGTTTAAACCGAAACCGGTTAACCGGTTTATCGCGTGTTTTGAAAAAACCCGAAAACCGGTTTATTTCACTCGGTTAACCGGGTTCTATCAAAAATGCTCTCTTTTTATTTTTCATTGTTTTTTACAAAAAGAAAAATGTTTTATAATGAATTTACTGCGTTATATAAGAAACAATTCATAAAATACAACAAACATGTACTTATATACATATATATATATATATTGTAAAATTATCTACTTCTGTCTCAAAGTTGTCCATGTTGTGAACAGAAATGACTCTTTTAAATAATTTGACATTTTTTGACAAGTGAATATTTTGGTATTCTACTCTATTTTTGTCTAAACATTGGATTTCTTGTGTTATCCAGTTGGTATTTTTTAAAAATTGAATACATTTAAACATCATTCTTTTAGTGAGTTTTATAATCAAGCTCTATTTTTTTTATTTGACGTATATTTTTTGTATCATAAAATATTTTTTTACATATTTAAGTAATTGTTACTTTGCCATAGCAAACAGGTTGGTGACTAGAGTCCCACTAAGATAAATGTCGTGTTTTTTGTTTAAAATTGGAGTATTAGCTGTTATGCTAAATATTGAAAAATTTCTACAATTTTTTTTTGCATACCTACCTAATCAAAATACATGATATTTCGGTTTAAACCGGTTACCCGGTTTATTTGTCAGAAAAAAACCGAAAACCGGTTAGTGTTAATGTCCGGTTAATTGGAAGCCCTAATCAGTACCCAACTAATTTAGCATCTAAGAATTCCATTATGCCGCGATGACGTAGAAACTTGGGAAAGTCAGGAAAATCATTAGGAATTTCTAGCATTCGAGGAATTAAAATTGATGATTTATTCTAAATGCACAGTACAATACATTTACAAGTCAAAAAATGTTAAGGCTAAATTAAAATCGAAATGAAAGGTGCTAAAAAACTAAGTGAGTGAGAATAATTTATGTAATTATGTGAAGTCACGCCACACTATTTTTTACTAGCAAAATACGTCAAAAGTTCTTACGTCATCTTACTATAAAAGGACTTGTCGAAACTATTTCGGTATGCTAAATATAAATGATTCAGAACTGCAGAGAGCAATTACATACTATAATCTACAAATAATAATCTCATAAAACATTCCAATCACAAAAACTGTATTTTTACAATAAAAACAGAAATCTACACAATTATTTCTTACATCGACCCGTAATAGGCAGAAAATAGTAACCGACAATTTATAAATTTTACAGATTTTTTTTTTTTAATCGTGTTCGAAAAAGGATTTCTGTTGGTGCGGTTAGTAAATAGTAATAGATGGTCAATGCCTATCCCGATATTATACTGACTTCTTTCAGTTCTCTAGATCAGGGTTTCTCAACGGTGGGCCATGTGACCCCCCAGGGGGCCACAGCGTGTTCTAAGGGGGCCACAGAGATTTATTTTTGTTATGGGGATCCACAACACAGTTTAGGGGGGCCACGGGTATTGATAAAACGATACAGGGAAGAGCATAATGGCGGACGTTGCGCAGCTATTTTTTGTAAATCCGTAAATAAAATGAAATTATAATTTTCATGGAAAGACAAAACAATGGTATGGGGGCCACAGAAAAATAAAGACACTCAAAAGGGGCCACGCTCCCCAAAAGGTTGAGAAACACTGCTCTAGATCAGCGTTTCTCCGTCGGGTTTCACGGGGAACAAACGATACCAAGTCAAAACACTAAAATGCACAGACCAGGCGAATGAGATTTTTTTTAAATTTTTGTCACTGACGCCTTAGGGCTTAGGCGATATTTAGGGCTTCCAATTAACCGGACATAAACATTAACCGGACATAAACACTAACCGATTTTCGGTTTTTTTCTGACAAATAAACCGGGTAACCGGTTTAAACCGAAATATCATGTATTTTGATTAGGTATCAGCTAATACTCCAATTTCAAACAAAAACACGACATTTATCCTTATGGGACTCTAGTTACCAACCTGTTTGCTATGGCAAAGTAACAATTACTATACAATATTTTATGATAAAAAAATATACGTCAAATAAAAAAAAATAGAGCTTGATTATAAAACTGAGCTTACAGAATACCAAAATATTCACTTGTCAAAAAATGTCAAATTATTTGAAAGAGTCATTTCTGTCCACAGCATGGACAACTTTGAGACAGAAGTAGATTATTCTACAAAATATATATATATATGTACATGTTTGTTGTATTTTGTGAATTGTTTCCTATATAAAGCAGTAAATTCATTATAAAACATTTTTCTTTTTGTAAAAACAATGAAAAATAAGAAAAGAGTATTTTTGATAGAACCCGGTTAACCGAGAGAAATAAACCGGTTTTCGGGTTTTTTTAAAACACGCGATAAACCGGTTAACCGGTTTCGGTTTAAACCGGATTGGAAGCCCTTATTGAACAAGTATTGGCTAAAACACAATTTCGGCAATTTACCAAATTGTGTCGCTTAAGGTCTTTTGCTGATTATGGCTAGATATTTCTATTGATCTTTTAAAATTCTGTATTTATTATAGAATTAATTGTGAATACACACAAATATCACAAATAACAAATTAGATTACTGATCATTAAACGATGGTTTAAAATGTCATATGAAATGATATGTACATACGTACATAATTTAACCAAGCAGCGTGACATTGAGATGACGATATAAGTAGTATTTTTGTTTAATACTAAGCGGATATTCCATAGTCTTAACACTGAAAGACGAGAACAAAAAAATCATCAATTTAAAATTACATTTTATCAAATAAATATTCACACCGAATGGAATATTTATCGGCAAGACAGTAAAAACTGGCATAATTTATACATATGTGCATTATTCATTAATACAAATAATTACAACTGGATGCTGCAGCTTGTCCATACTGATTTATACGCCAAGTGATAATGTTACGGTATAATACAAGGTAATGTATAATATAATACAATCATAACATTAAAAAAGGATATTAATTTATATTGAATTTAATTAATGAAAATGTTCTCATAAAATACGCGATCCACAAAAACAACTAGTCATTCTTTGAAATACAGTTGACAAGTTCGATACAAAAAAAGATTCAATGTGTTCATATTGATATTTATTTACGTGACCTCGATAAATTCAGAGTAAAAAAAAAACGAAAACAAGATAAAATAACATCTTTTTACGACAAAAAGATGAATTATAAAATATGTGATAAGCGACGAAAAAGTAAGTGTTTATTATGTGAATAATACAAATATGATAATATTTTGAAGCCACCAAAAAAGTGTATTGATGATTTATTTTTCTCTCGTGTTTAAATATGAATGCAATGGCATTCATAATAAATGCAGTGACTGTACATAACATTCGCCACAACATTTCAATAAGCATATAAAATACATTTTAAATAAATAAATGTACTATTTTGAATATTCCACAAATCCCACAAAAATGACGTTTAAATGTAATAACCATGAAGATATACAGACAATAGGTCAAAAAATATTATTTTATACATGGTTATTATTATTTTAGCTATCAACCATACATAAAATAATATTGGTTCCCTTTACCTTTTTTCACAATTTTACAGTTCTATTAAGATAATGCCAATTCAATTAACAGACTGACTATACACGTTCTTGATGCATACTATATAATATGCCTTTTTATCGAAATAAAGTTGTGTCGACGAAAAATTGCGAGGAAATAATGGTTCGAATTAGATTATGTAAATAAAAAAAGTAGATGGGTAACTAACTATTGACTTGCCACGTCAAATTATATTATGGAGATACATACACGCGATAACAATGTGATAAAAGGCTTATTGATCTTCAATGCTCATAGCCCTGAGTCGACAAATTATCAGGCAGCGGACCAATTAGCGTGTCGATTCAAAACAAAAATATTAACGGAGACTGTGTGTCGAGTGTGAGCGAGCGAGATTTTAGGAAAAATAACATTTCAGTCAATAAGATAACGCTTTTGTTGCTTTAGAAAGAAGAATATTAAAACAAAAAATACAAATCAAATTAAAAGGGCTAACAGCCAAAAAGCAAAACAAACGTATACATAATATATGGTTATGTATTATCACAAATGGGAGAAACTGAATTTAATCAGTAATGAAAAAATGAAATATTCCCCACCACGGATAATAAATAACATACTGAAGATAGTGTGTTTCGAGTAGTTTAAACACGAAAAGTTAATTTTTAGAAATATAAAAACTTGATTTTGTGTTTGCTCGGTAAGGGTTCAATCAAATTGAGACACAGTATGACAACTCATCGAATTTCGATAAACAGGTTGACACCGCGGTTTCTTTAAATAAAAACATGATGATACAAATCGCCCGCTTTGGTCTAGTTGGTAAGAGCTTGCTCTACCGATCAGGTGGGTCCGGGTTCGATTCCCGGTAAGGTCAATGTCAAATTGGATTTTTTTCAATTTCAATTTGAGATCTGAGACATGGGTGTTTGTGAAGTCAATTCTCCTTGAGTTAATCTCATGTGACTTTCAAAAATTCTCGTCGAGTATATCTCGTATGATCTTTCAACTTGAAAATATTTGACGCATTGGCGTAAGCTGTAATGTCAAATATTTTTTTTTATTTAAAATTTAAAAAAAAAAAAATTGGACAATCGACTTAATATTTAATCCTAATAACAAAAGCACGTGATTTGTAAATTTAATCGGTGTTCCTTATGTGAAAACGAAATGGTGGAAGTATAAAATAAACTAACAGTGAATAGAGGTCGAAATAAAAATTAACGGAATCTTCAATATTAAATTAAGCCACCGATATATTATAATACAACGTACAGCAAAAGAAGCGTATTAGCTGACCATTATTCACAACAATATTTTTAAAAGTTCTTACGATGACGTGATGCCAAAATAGCTATCAACTTAATACAATATTTGTAGAATTAAATAGTCATTATAATTGAGTTCTACCAAGTAATAACAATTAAGTCAATAATATGTTTACTGCTTTTATCCCGATTTAATCGAGTGAACATGGTGAAAAGGTCAGATTAATTTTGCCAAAGGTTCGCCACTTCTAACCCCACGAAGAGATTGCATTTATTAATTTCACACGTCTGCCATTGAGTCTAAACATTCCGAGTGATCTTTGATCTACAAAAAAGGCGATATCAATCATACTGTTACGCTCCGAAAGATAGCAGGTTTGTGGAAACTTACAGATAACAGAATATTGTTTGTTTACTCGATATTTTATCAAATAAATTTTATGGCTACAAGTGTGAAGATTCATATCACGAGCGAGATGGTTGATAAAGTAATAAAACATATTGAACCTTTATCATAACCCAATAATTGAATGATGTTTTCGACACTTTTAGGGTTCACTGTCAATACTTGGCGGAAAAGCATTATATTATATTGAGGAAATAAAAACATTTTGTACCAATTCCACATTTATTTCATATAGTTAGGACCGGTTTCGCTCACGAGATATTTTTTTAGAAATATACACATCAATACAAAGTGTATTCATATCTGCTAAAAATGATCGGCCCTATTATATTGAATACAAGTGAAATTAGTACATAAGAGTTTTTTTTTTAAATATATTTTGTCTTGTTGTAGAGCTACAATATACAATACTTGACAATAAAAGAAATCTAATTAACCAAATTAGGTTTTGAAATGGTGAAATCTTTTCTCCGTGTACCTATATATATAGGCTCATTTTTCGGAAACCAAAATCATCGAAACAGCACTGAAATATAATGAAAAATAGTACCGACACTACAAATTTAATGAGATCAGTTTGAAAGCGGTGTAAATAGAAAGTGCCAGGAGTGTCGCCGGACAAATAATCGATCGGAAAACGGTTTTAGCTTGAATAGCTTGGTTAAAATAGAGTTTTCCGACAATTTTTCAGACCTGCGTGGCCGACGGTAACGGCTGTGAAGCTTTACATTTTAACGATGGATAAAATAATCGCACAAGCGTTGGGCTGACGGTGGATGAAATTGCTATTTGTAGAAACGCCAACATACATGGTTGATAACCGAATATGCTATCAGTCTGGCCGAAGGATTTGATTGCGTTGAAAGTAGGACGAACATTTCAATTTTGTAGAAGTTTATAACGATTCCGCGAAAACAGTACGCATTGTCGACAATTATAATGTCATTATAGGGAATTTCAAAGATGTTTTGAATTCACGTAAGTATATTTAGTGTGGCATGTAATTACAAAACACAAAAAGGAATATCCGGAAACAATTTTAATTACATATGAAAATGTGTAGAGCATTGGAAGTAATTAACCAAATCGGTAACATCTGCTAATCCATACAATCTAATTCTTTTCGGTAGAGATTTCAGAATGAAAACATATTTATTTTAAATCATTTAAACATTTGTACTAAATCGCATAGCCACTGAGTCGAGTGACTAACTTATTTTCGCACAATTTTCTTGTTGCTTCTGCACACGAAAAGGATGATGTCATCCGTTTCGAAAGTAAGATAGGTATGGAACTCAGTTTTTTTTTTACAAAAAGCCGTTCACCGATTTCGAAATGTAAATCAAAACGTTATGTACATTATTTATTCGCCTATAAATTATTAAATATTTTTTGTTGAGAAAAATATTTCGCAAACTTGGGTTGGCTAAAAAAATGTCTCATATAATCAACACAAAAGAAATATTTACATTTAATGAAGTTTCAATTAATGTCACCTGATTTAAAATAATAATAGACTGGATAGATAAGAAAGATAACCAAATTAATGTCGTGTAAGTAAATTTTACTGCGTATGCGATTAATGTATTTATAGCTTATCAGCTGACTTATTGTATTATGGGTGGGTACTTGAGAGATAATACAAATATGCCTAATAATAAAAAAAACACTCTTCAATATAAGCACTGGTAAATAAATCGATTTCAATAAATAAGATGTTGAGCAAGTAAACTTTTCCAAACCAAAAAGATCTACGAGTAGATTATCGTGAATAGAGATTCAAAAATCAATAATTTATCAAAAATAGACCTTCGCTATTACAAAACAAATAGAGCATCAGTGTTGCGTGAATTTGAGAACAATTTAAATTTATTCATTAAATGTGCCTAGTTCACGACATTCGATTGTCATTCGTAGTTGTTGATTTTTTAATCAAAAAATCCCGTGAAATATCAAATGAAGATAATGGACGACTTCCTATTTAATAATACTTAAAAGATCTCCGACAAAAAATGATACAATTTTAGAAAAATATGTTGTTAATCAGTTTGACAAAGAAAAAAATGTAGTAAAGAATCCGATGACGATAACGATGCTGGTATTAATTTAGGAAGGGAGTTTCAAAAAGCCCATGTTCGCTATCACTAAAAGAAAAACCACTGCTTCGAGACAAAGCAAAAAATAGCCCAGATATACCTACCTACAATACAAAGTGAAAATCATACGCATTTTTAATTACGAGGTTTTTGGAATCCCTTATTGTGATAGTTCTAACACTAACTAGATATAATTTAAGATTTCGACTGAAGGTTAGTAACAAAATCTGTGGGAGTGTACATAATTTGAACGATTCAAAGTTACTAACTAGATTTGTTAGAGTAAATTAACAAAATAATTCAAGAGTAGAACGTTCTTGAATATTTGAGTCCACCTGATTCATTTCAGGTAATGTTTCAGTGATTCGCGTTGAAATGGTGCAGACCTACATTTTATTTATGGCAATTGCGAGAATCTTAGCAAGAATATAATACAAGAAGACCGACTGCGAGGCGAGACGGAGCGTGCTGTGGTGATTGAATTCGGAACGGATGCAGTTCATCGTTTCTATCCGAAAATATGCATCAAAGATAAATAAATTTAGTATAATACAAGCAAACAGTGGATAATTCAAGCAAAGATAAACTTGAATACTTGTATAATATTGAACATTATTTATAGCAACGAATTAGTTAATGTGTGCATTCAATTTTGATATAAACGAAAGACTCGCAACTAGGGCTTCCAATTAACCGGACTTAAACACTAACCGGTTTTCGGTTTTTTTCTGACAAACAAACCGGGTAACCGGTTTAAACCGAAATATCATGTATTTTGATTATGTAGGTATGCAAAAAAAATCGTAGAAATTTTTCAATATTTGACATAACAGCTAATACTGCAATTTTAAACAATATTTATCTTAATGGGACTCTAGTTACCAACCTGTTAGGCATGGCAAAGTAACGATACTAGAACTTTAATCTTACAACTAGAACAAAGAAGCCAATATATGTAACAATTACTATAATACGTGAAAAAATATTTTATGATAAAAATATTTTATGAGAACTGCTTGTTACTCAGTTGCTCAGCCCCCTCTTTTTTCAAAGAGAGAAAAGATTGAAGGTTAGGGCTAGAACAGGACTAGTAGTTGGCTGATCACTCTCACTCCGTTACTTTTTTAGAATCGGATAGATAGATAGTGGAGTGCAATATTAGGCATTACAGTCTACATCCATGCCTTTGAAAAGAAATCTATAAACTGATTGCAAAAATTCGACCATACTGGAATTCGAGCTCGTTCGCTCCTCAACCCAAGACAACGACATTGACTACTCGACCGCGGACTCGGCGTTATCATTTGCAGACTATAATAATTGAGAATAACAAGCGCAATAGTAGATTGAATCAATATATTATATGTACTTAAAATATTATATAACATAAATTATTTTTATAAATATTTATTTTTTAGGCATATATTATTTATTTTATTTTCTGAACAACTATTTCGATGTACATTATATTATACTAACATTTGCATTTACGTATTTAGTACAAAATTACTAACATTAAATTATGTAAAAAACATAGTTCGCGTTGTGTTTGTCTATCACAAAAAATAGTGCAATCGAATATAGGAACCAAAAATAGCTTTTTTAAAATATTGTTTGAGTTTAGATAGATTTTGGGGTGGCTATATTATGCTATTTTCGTGAAAGAGTCAATGAATTGTAAATTTCCTACATTCTAATATTTGTTACGTATAAGCAATTTGTATAATATAACTGAAATAAAAACTGTCAATAACTTTAAAAGAAATTTTCCTTCCGCATTTAAATATGTGCACACCAGGCATAAGGAACATACATAATCCTGTACGACGGCGCCCCAGTGTGCAGACCCCTAATGGTTATAAAAAAAAACATCATGACAAAATGACTGATATTTTCATTGGTTTGCCCATTGTCAATTGTTGTTGTTTTTTTTAAACTGACTGTCGACTTGTGGATGGGTACTAAGATTCTGCCCACATCTGGATTAAGACAAAGAAATCTTACAATATGCAATGTCGAGAGCTTGCAACTGAGAAAAGGGCAGGTACCTACCCTTGTCCCAATATGACCTTCCAATATGTCCCAATATGCATCTTTTGTCAAAAACATATGTATGCACTTGACAAAAAGCAAGCGCTTTATTGAACAATAGAATAAAAATAAGTTTATGGCGCAATTTATAATATTAGTGCTTTTCAATATGACTTTAAGGCAATTTTATTGAAATAATTTAGACTATTCGTTAGGTAAAACATTTAGATGAAACATTACAACTAACTCTTGGGTAAAAGTTTTGTCATATTTTAGTATGATGGTGAATAAAAAGTTGATACAATAATTAAAATTATCAGAAAAACAGCTATTTTTGCATTGTTAATGTTAAGATAAAATCAAGATTACTTAGAATAATTATATTTCAAAAATCATACAAATCTAACTATTAACAAGCACACATAGGCATAAAAATAGGTAGAGAGATTTAGATTATTAATCATAAAATTGCATTCGCTTAAAAATGGTACATGTTAATTATATGGAATTAATACTTTTTTAGAGATTTATTAGGATTTTTTTTTTAAATCAATAAAGGATATTGAGTGACGTGCATATAAGAATCATTCGTATCTTAAAAAATAATTAAGAGTCATTTCTGTTCGCAACATGGACAACTTGGAGACAGGAGTACATTATTCTACAAAATGTATATATATGTACATGTTTGTTGTGTTTTGTGAATTTTTTCCTATATTACGCAGTAAATTCATTATAAAACATTTTTCTTTTTGTAAAAAACAATGAAAAACAAGAAAAGAGTATTTTTGATATAACCCGGTTAACCGAGTAAAATAAACCGGTTTTCGGGTTTTTTCAAAACGCCCGATAAACCGGTTAACCGGTTTCGGTTTAAACCGGTTTGGAAGCCCTACTCGCAACTATTTCGTTGGTAAGATCATTTTATAAAAAGCTGAACGCCGTTTTATATGTAGTATTTAGAGTTTAAAATTCAACAAAACATTTTCAATACAATTTAATACATATTTAAAAAAAAAACCAACGGTATTGCTAACGATGTGCGAAACCGGTCACGATCTTTATTAAAATATGTGCAAGTAAAAAAAGTTTTATTTTTAAATATAATGCCTTTCCACCAAGAATTAATTGATGTGGGGGTTTAAAATATTGAACACAGCATTAACATATTGAAACCATTTTTTTTAAATGATAAGACCAGTGATTAGCATTTCGAATTACAAATTGCAATAATAATAAATGATAAAACCGGTGCAAACCAACAACGTGTAGGAAAACGTGCTCAAATGAAAATCATCAATAATTATAATGACTTTAAAGTAATATATTATTAAAAGTGTTATAATGATAACGATAATATCAAAACAAGAGATGGTACATTCGTAATAAAATGTTCAATTTTATAATATAATAAAACAAACCAGTTGACAACTATTACACTGATGCATAGGAAATTCTTGAGAAATTGTTCAATATCAGATCTAAAATACAGTATGCGCATTAAGAACACATTTTACCCAAGTAAAAAAGATATGGAATTCTTAAATATAGAGAATTGCAATAAGTCGAGAAAACACATCTAAATAAAATCTATTACTAATACATACTAAAGTGTAAATATATATTATTTCAAATCTTGCTGTATACTGTGTATACTGTGTTAGATTTGAATGAATCGTCCAGAATATTTCGTATCAGTGCAAAAAGATTTTACTCATAAAATGTTTATAGATAGTAATTAATTATTTTAGCATTGTCAGGGGTGTTAGCTACAATTTAAAATATTGGACAGTTATAAGACTCCGTTGCCTCTTTCCAAAAGAAGTTCGTGGACTAACACGGTGTCATGCCTCCCAATTGTACCGCTTTAAGTGATCACTGATTATGCCAAATCTAACTTGGTGCACGCGATTTACAAAATTTTAACAATATTCGGCGGGCATTAAATTCTTAAGCGATAAATCCACACCGCCAAACAACTTTATGAAACGAAAATTCGCGTTAATCCAGCAGGTATAAACTCTATCTTTGTTACATCAAATTTTACGAACTGCTAAACATGTATCATCAACAAAATTAAAAGCCGTGAAGCCTCGGGGAAACAATAAAAAATGTCACTGTTGAACTCCACAAAATATATACTATGAGATATTGAATGTTCGAAATAATAAGATGAAATAGTTCAATAAAAAAAGAGCAAAAATACAATTATTGAAAATGCTCACATATTAATTAAATGCCTATAATTTATGTTACCATGGCTCCCAAAGGATGACACGGCGAACGTGCTGTGCTTTCCCGTTATGATTTTATCGATCGCGACGCGCATTCCGGTGGTGTAAGGTGGAAGGCAGGACGCTAGTGATTTACTCGCGTTTCGACGTTAATTTTAATAAAATATCAGGTATTTAACTATTATATATTTTTAAATTCTACTATATTTATGTGTGAACATCCAGGCTGTAAAGTAGTAATAGTGGATTTGGTTGATAACCTGTATCTGCCTTTTTATATTGTATAAAAAGATAAAACATGGTAGTAGTTCACGTGAATACGATGGAGTTAGTTGTTAAGAGCAAAACAGGTTTTCCTATCTCTCTATTACCTTGATATAAAGTAAACAACAACTAGGCGAGAATACAGAGGTATAATCAACTGCTTTGAGAGAAAACGAAATGTAGAACACAAAAATTTGAATGTTGGAATTAAAATTAAACACTAAATACAAAATACAACCGCCGTAAATATTAACATATTTACACGAGTTAAAAATATTTTTCAAATGTACGTGTGTTTTATACCAAAGATTATAAGTATTATCATATCGCATTCTCATTACTTAGGCTATCCATCAATAATTTACATATATTATTTATAATTTTATGTAGATAATAAAACCGGTAATATAACAAAAAATGATATATTTGTTATTAAAATTCGTTATATTTATAGATATCCGAGGTAAAGCGATAAATAGCGAAAATGTGTTTATTTCATAAAGAAAAACACAAATGCGAAAAGAACAAATAACATACGGTTCTTAAAAATATTGTCACTCGCTTATCAAAAGCGGGATTAATTCTGTATGCCGTTCAAAATAATCATTTCAAGCTGAAGTGTGTCAAGCATGCATAATAATTCTCGATATCTCTAACATTCACCAGTCAAGGACTGGCTTGGCACGATGGGCAGCATCTTACGATTTCAATTCATTTTTAGAAAGAAAATTAACATAGTTCATAAAAATATAGAACGACACCAATATAGTTTTTTCTGACAATTCCGGCTTCACGCGGGCCCACTTACAAATCAATGCCTACACTCATTAGCACTTTCGTTATATAATAGAAGTTTTATGTACACAAACAGGAAAAGTCAAATTATTTAGAATGCAATATTATTATAAGCCCACTCTTCAATATAACGTTCGAGTTTATTTATGAAAAGCAAATGTCATTGACACTTCAATTCACGCAAATAGAATTAGATCGAAAATGTATGTTTGGTTATAATATATAAATGTTATCGAGAATTCTATATCAATTTCAACACGATAAGAGCTATAAGATAAGCCACATCAGCAAAAAAAAATACTACAAAATACTTACGGACTAATCAACTAGGGTTTTATAATAACGGTTCTCAAGGATTCTTACAATGCCTGACGGAAAATTTACGTTTTCATTTCACTCAATGAGCGTGTGACAAATTATGGTTTATTACGTGACACTACACTATCACACTAATAAGTTTTGTAGCGTCTTATAATAATTATTCCGTAATCAAAACAAATATCAACTCCTATTGTGAGAGCTATGCTTTATTTGGTTTCAATACATTTCGTTCAGTGAACAAAAAATAAGTGGCAATACATATATTTACAAATTGTGTGTAATTTTTTTCAAACGTATTAATTAATACATATTTACATTTTACTTGGGGGCCTCTCCGCATTGAATGAAATATTATTTTATATCTGTACGTTTACCTCGTATGTATGTATAAAATAAACAAAGCAATGGAATTGTTGACTTACCATTGCTTGCTCGATCTTGTTATCAATAGCCACTGCACTGGTTCCAGACGCACTGAAAAATAAAGAAAACAATACAAATTAAAACGATGAACAGATAAATATCTTACACATTCACACGTGTAAAAGATTGAACACCACGTAAACAATGTTCAAAAAAAAACTGGTTAGTATCAATGATCAAAGGTTAATCGATTCGAAACCTGTTAGACATTATGTGTCAGGCTTATATAATTGGACGATGGCGCCTGCACCAAATTAATTAAATTAACAAGATTAACTAACAGCAAATATAAAGAAACATGTATGTACATTTAATAGATATGATATTCATTGAAACGCTCTCTCCGATTCAAAATGATTTCGACTATTACTAATATTATTCGCTTGACTCGACAAAAACAAGCGAGTAATTAGTCTTTTTTTTATCATGATTTAATTGCTTTGATACGACTTACGTAAGTATATCCGTTTAAGACACGGAAGAAAAATGGGTTTAATTTGACTCGAGTCATGTTTTGATGGAAAACGGATATGATTTAATAATACTCCACGCAAATAAAATAAGAATGAAAAACATGATAACTTATGCCGTAATACGTATTTATTATGAGCGAGTGTTACGCATACGAATCATAATAAAGCGAGTAATATATATTTAATTTAATAAATTAGAGACAAAATCTACATGAATTTTTATTGCCAGTGTTGACGAAAATAAGATATAAAACGTTTGAGGAGAGAACGATAAGAGATATGGCAGACAGGCAAAATAATATAAGATAAGATACTGATGTTAACGGTCTCAACAAGACTTATAACATTTATAATAATACACATAGTTGCCAAGAAATCAACTAATTACCTCAAAACAATCGGTAGAATAAACAGATACAAAGCTAATTATTTCAAGTATCGGAGGGTTTGCTGCATTATTAAAACGCTTATCAAGAACAGCGAAAGGATAGTAGGCGGGTAAAAGCACGAAAGAGCTTGCGGCAATGCAGTCATGACGCGATCACGAGATGTCCCTCGCAATGACGTCACATTTCCATCTTCATGAAAGAGAAGTGAAATAACATTTAGCCAAGAACTATTATACAATATGCAAAAAATGAGCAACATAAGAGGGCGCTAGGGCAGTGGTTTCTAACCTTTGTGACTACGCCTCCCTTTGGAGAAAAAAATATTTTCGATATGAACATATCCTCCCCATACTTTATTTTATATTGTAACACAGACACGTTTTAAAGGGTAAATAAATATTTTGGATTGTTCGCGCATCCCAGGTTGGAAATCGCTGCACTAGGGCACTATAGCATTGTACATACACATATATAAAGATGGGTACCGACTAGAGTTTTATTCGAAAAAAAAAATTGTTCGCATGAACGTATACATATTTTAAGCGCACATTTTTTTAAAGTGCGCGCAATATCTTGCACAAATTTTATGATCAATTAATTTTATTTTGTTCAGTGATGAGGTGATAATTTCGTACGTCAGTACAGCATAGCCATACATTGAAATGCAAAATTGTAAGTGAAAAAGACGTACGAGACAATGCTCGAGCCACGGTGGTTTAATTTTATATTATCAACATTATTTGTTATTTCGGAACAGTCTTCTTTATAGCAATCCCAATTTCTTACCGACTTCATTTTTTTTTTAAAGCAAAAGTGATAATGAGAACGCTTAGCGTTACACAATATTCGCTGCTTTTCGTACCCCTGTCTCTAAGTTCTTAGATCGATTCAATATTCCATTATTTTAATATTCGAAATAAATCAATTAGGTGCACAGCTGCTTGTGTGAAATGATTTTTTTGTTATTAACATGTATATATTTACCCAATCAAATATTAAAAATACTTTTCACATCAGATTTTGAAATGAATATAAGCAAAAATTACTGACACAGTAAAAAGTATATTTCTGGAATAAACAAAGGATTTCAGCAAGCGCTGTTCTTTTTTTTATTTGAATTTATTCGCCAAGACATTGATTATGCAGTAAATTTTCCATTGGAATAATTTATACGAAGTGGTATCGATATTAGTCACAACTTCTGCACTAGACTAGTAGTTGTTGTTCCAGGTGTTCATCGCTATATTATATAGCAGATGCCAATACCATATTTCACAATATTCGTAACATGAAAGACAAAGTACGCAATGTTGATACAAGTATGTCGCTCGCGGATGGGTAAATCCGAGTGAAATTATTGGATGTCATGTTGAAGCAGATCCGGCCGTTAATGTGGGCAGCGGAATCGGAGCAGAACGGACGATCGTAAACAAACGCGGATACGTACAATCTGATACAAATTCTGTTGCAGTTTTTTTTTTTATAATCGAATATCATTCGTAGAAACTTATATCAGAAATGTAAAGTGAATTTATACTACGTTTAGTCTGAGAATATCTCTCGATATCTTTGGACATGTAATCGAATGGTCAAACGTTTTTTGTTTAGGTTACGATTTTCACTAGTTTAAACCCAAGTTTAACATATTTGCTTTTCGATCAATTGTTAAATTTTTGGTTGAATCCCTGGGTGTTCGTAATGTCCAAATACTCTCCCACTCACCCGATCCTTACAACAATTCCTGTCCTCACCATATCCTTAATTTCATAAATGTATAAAAAAAAAGAGATTGAGCGAGTAGCAAATTCTTGAAGAACAACTTCTGTTGGGAAAAGCTCTACTATGAGCCCATATGTTATGCTCTACGTTGGGAGCGAACGTGGCTACAAAATTCTCAACCAGGTGCCGTACTTCGTAACTCTAGTGGAATTACAAAGTTATCGATTTTGAATTGTTCATATTGTGTACATTCACACAAATTTATCGAATCAATGTTCATATGAAAAATATATTTTCACTAAAATGTAAGCGTCTAATTAAAGAAAAACGAATTCTTACTATCTGTAGGTAAACATTATGTATAGATTGTACAGTAAAGTATGTACCCAGAATCTTTATGAAAAGAAAGTCAGTGAAAACCTGTAACAACTAGTACGAGATTTTTTTAGTATTGTGGCTTTTATGCCGAGACACTTAGGAAAAATCAATTCATAAATATATCGATTTTATGATATCATTGGAAACTCTCCGTGCATTATCCTTGCAATTAAATGCGAGAGAATCGCAAATAAAAGCTTTCCGACTGCGACCAAGGCAAGCCTACATATTGTAGTAGAATAGTGTTCTGTGGGTACTTCGAAAAGGTCTATACGACAAAAATAAACGAGCGGGTACGGTTGGAGAGTCTCGTAGCACGTTTTCCCGTTACGCCTGATTTGACGACGCCGACGCGGGCTACATCGATTGGGATAAAGGGTCCTTTTGAAATAAATAAATGATGAATATTACTTAGCCGCCTACTACAACTTTACTCGATTAATTTCTCGAAGACGAAACTAAGTCTCAATTGGTTAACATTCAAAAATAACAATAATAAAAAAATCACAAAAATACGAGAAAATTGTGTAATTTTACAATTGTTGATATCGGAATACGCATCGCAAGATGTGCCACTTCGAAAACTATATTTTTTTAGCAAAGATTTATTGCAGATAAATATTTTACTGCATAGCTCAATAAGTTTATTTGGAGAGTATTTTCGAACATAGTGAGGTATTGATTGAATGCTTTTTAAAATAAAATTATACGAGTCATTTAAAAATGCCTTCTAACTTCTAAACTTCTCCAGAGCGGGCGGGCGAAAACAAGTTACGAAGTGTTTTGGCACGCAAGGCGGCAAAATTATTGCGCGAACTGTTTGCGTTGACATTTATTCCATATTTATTTTACAACTTTTCAAATACAGACCGAGCGATATTAGGCAGAGGTTGCGAGGTTCAAGGCCCGCGGAAAGGTAGCCAAAATACAAGTAATTTTTCTCGAGATGTAAAGATATTCAAAAATTAACAAACAAAACAGGTGATTAAGAAAGACATTTAAACAACAATTAATTTGGTCGTTTATTTTCCTTTAAACGCTATAAAAATATTGTAACGCGAACAATCTGATGCGCTGTTTGTCTGAATCCAACCAGTCCCATCATGCCAATCGTGCGTGATAAGATAACACAATCTCAGCCGTAGTGTGTGGATATATATTAGAGGTCTGCACGGGCCGAAATTTTACAAACTTACCCGGTTCGAGCCCGAGTCTTCCTAATACCACACTCGTTACCCTAACCCGACCCGAAGCCCAGATTTATACTCCTCAGCCCGAAAAAACCCCGTTTTTTACAAATTTACGATTCTCTATAGAACTGGTTATAATTAAAATCATCATGGCTGACTTATGACACGAACATAGTCTGAAATAATTTTCTGAAGAATTAAATTCTTTACCCGGGCCCGAATCTCAATTGGGCTTACCCGCCCGAACCGAAAGCGGGCCGGGTGGGACCCGTGGGCCAGGTCAGAGGTCCGTGCAGACCTCTAGATGTATTTTATCATTATCACTGGTGTGAAAGCTTAAAAACAAACACGTCTTTTAAATATTGTTTAAACAAGCCGCAAAGCTTCATGAGTACATAATATATAACAATGTAAACATTACATAAACGCAGGTAAAAATAAAATATACAAAGAGAGAAGCTCTTTGGCACGAAGCGTCCAGAGGACATCGAACTTCTCAGCAAAAATCAATACTACAGTTTATCAGTAGTATCGATTGGGAATCTTGTCATAATATGATTAAAAAGACTCGAAGCATTGGCGGATCCAAGGGGAGGGGGGAATGGGGGCCATGTCCCCCCGTAAAGAGAATTAATTTTCCATTTTTATAAATTATTAAATTTTTATTCTGAAATGGGCTCTATATTTGTTTAGTTTACTATTTTTTATAGACATCATAGGTTCCCAACCTTTTTCGGGTGGCGACACCTTTTTATAAAAGCCATGTGACTAGCTTAAGCTAAGCGACCCCCCTCGAGGAATTTGAAATCCTCGATTTGCTATACTTTTTCCCCGGATTGTCTCCGAGACTCCTTTTTTGTTTAGCTCACCGAGGAATTTGAGATCCTCGATTTGTTGTTCAAATCCAAAATCGAAAAAAGTTGGCGACCCTCCAGAAAACCCTTCGCGACCCCCAGGTTGGGAACCCGTGGACTACAAACTTAATTATGTATCAAACACAGTTTTTGTATTCTTGAATTGGCCAAATTACTTTGATAGCGACATAATATAGTAAAACTATACTTCGTCAGGACTAACATAAGAGTAGTAGTGTGACAAATGTCAATATTTCTCGCTTGGTGAAAGCTGGATGAGGAAATTTTAAAATGGAATATTAATGGATGTCATAATTACAAAATGAAAACCTTTGACACCGAAGGAATTGCGTGTGATTTTAAATAAAAGAAATTACACAGTTAACGGTGACACAGAAATGACTCATTAGACTTCGCGTTCGTAATGATTATTTCAATTGCAGTAAAATGTGGAACTGGATTAGTAAGGAGACATTTAATGGATAAAAACACGCTTTGTTTACTATTTCGTTTTGTATTATATAAATATTAGAAGGACTAATCTCCAATATTGAAGACATCATCCAGGGCTGTGGAGTCTGAGTCGGGAGAGTTGTCGAGTCGGAGTCGAAAAAATCGGAGAAAAATAAATATTGAAAAATTACAAGTCTATTCATCATTTTATTGATTAGTGAAATCTACTAGAATAACTCTAGTAATGATCTGATGGTGTACAGATATGTAAGTTAGACGGAAATGATTGAAAAAAACCAATCGGTTTTTAATTAAAAGCCGGAGTCGAATTTTTTTACCAGACTTCACAGTGCTGACCTCATGAATTCTATATTTTCACCAACACACTATTAGGAGTGGTTTAATGCTAACATTTTCAAAAGTAGATTTGAGCTAACATTGTTTTTCGTCCGAAAACAGGTTTTCTACAATATGAGGTTGCGCGAAAGGAAGCTACATATTATATATAAAACAATACCGTATGCGATAAAGGTCAAAACAATGTCCAAAATAAAAGGTAATTTGTACAACTTCAGAAAAAAATGGTTGCTTCTAATTATCAAGGTTTTATTCGGCAAAAGAATACACCGATCACAATAGTGATAAATGTTGTTTATTGTGGATGTTATACTTAAATCATTTCACTCCGACAGTACAAATTGACCAAGATGATGTGAGCATTCCATAAACTATAAGTATGTATATCGACTGTAGAAAGGAAAAAGGACGTAACCCACACATATCAAATTTTACAGGAGGCGCAAAAATGTGTTTTGATGATTTTGGGCCAAAATAAATAATGAATTATATACAACCTTAAAGTGCACGGAGACTTCTAAATTGGTGTTTAATTGACATAATCTAATATTAATCAAAGAAATTGTCTAGGAAAAACCTTTATTTCAGTCTTTTTTCTTGGTTTTAATATTTTTCAAACTTAAAAGCTAAATTTAGATACTAATTCGGCATTTGCAGCTTGCATCCTTTAGAACGTGCATCAAGTTGAATAAATTGTGATTATCGAAAAAAAAGCTGTTTTGAATAAACGGGTTACGTCCTTTTTCCTTTCCACAGTCAATATATAAATAGTTGCTTTTATGGCACTTGACAGCCGACGAGTTAACCAAATAAAATTTCCGAAAAGCCAGCAAACATCGAAGCAAGTGGTATCCGGTAGAAAGTTTCTCAGAGACACAAAAATGAAGCCGAAGCGAGGTGATGTGGTGAGAAGAGACATAAAAAAAAAGATTTTCATACACGAGGCGACTGTGCTAACTCAACGTAGAAGTTCAGATCGGAGTGACAGCGCGCGTTCAAGTTTCGTCACCGAAATAAACCTAGTGAAATTAGGCGACGACTAGAATTAACGTGCTTGGCCCAATTACCATTCTTAAGCAATAGCGATGCAACCGTAGGGGGTGTTTTTTTTTATATATTCAACTACTTAGTCTAGTAAGTCGTATTTCTATCAATCACGCCACTAATTCTAAACAACGGAAATGAAAATAAAATAAGAAGTAATCGAATAAATTTTTATAGTAATAATATGTAAATAAAGTTACGTAACTATCATATTATGTACCATCACTTTAAAATTACCAGCTATTTAAACGACGCTTCGTCGTTATTCATATTAACAATTATTGACGGTAACTGTAACTGCGAGCATAAAAACAAAATACTAAAAACAACAAGCCTATAAAATTAATATTTATAACAGTGTGTTGTTCTCGCCAATAATTTAATTCAATTGAAAGCGGTATTGACCGGTAAGTCTATTAATAGAAAACCAGATTTTGGTTGACGCCATGATCGTCTATGTCCCATGTATTGTTAAAAATGAACACGCCATACTAAAATGCGAAAACAATAATAAAGTAATGAAAAACAACTAAAAAGCTTCCACCGACAGACAAGGTAGAAAAGACAATGATTAATGATAATTAAAATAGAGATAAAAACGATATCGGCGAATGATGTCGAGAACCAATATGTTGCTAGTGCGATGCGCATTGCAGACAACTCCAAATTGTATTGTGAAGTAAAGCGATCACTCATGGGTTTCGTTCTGCATTGGAAAATCCCAAAATACAACCGCAAAATTAATGCATATCTTGTATGTGAACGGTGACGAATCAGTATTAGTAAAAAATAAACATTACAAAACTAACTAGGCATTTACAAGGATACATATAATAGCTTACACATACTGGGTGCATAAAATATTTTGTACATAAAGTATTCAGACTGATAACATTTGAAGATGAACGGGCATTTCTAGTCGAGGACAATTCGGTAAACCGTCGCGGTGGGTGAAGATCAAGTTTACGAAACGGATCAAAATAGCGGCATTGTTAATCACAACACGGCTATTAATTTATTGTCGCGATTTACTTTCTCGGTCTGCGGTTTCATAATCTAACATTTATGCTGCATTTAAATGCCTGTTCACTCTCTAGCTTTCTATGAACGACGGTGGAAAACAACGGTGAACTTGGAAGGCCGTGTTGGATGTAACGTTTTAACGGTTCCCACTGTGGAAAAAGCTCAACACCTCCCATATTAAAAAAAAATATATATACATGTCGTCGTCATTGTTAATATTCCAAATAAAGACAAAAGATTTCAATGCATTGACATAATGGGAAAATGCTGCATAAGGGTGTTAATTGGTATTAAGCCAAAACTAACTAAACTTATGAATTTAAACATAAGTCTAGCTACGATCTATTTAAACAATAAATGCATTTCAAGAGATTTTCTAAAAGAATTTTAATTTACTAATTTGTGATGCGTATTTTTTTTTTAAAATTGAGAATCTCGTTGATAAAAAATTATAATCACTGCCTGTAGTTGAAATATTTTTTTTCATAAAAATTAGTATTAAAAATTCACTGTGAAATGCCCAGTCTTAGCGCCTATCCGCGACGTTATCGACCGAATTTTCCTGAATAGTAAACGCTAGTGGCTAAAAATGGGCGATTTAGTAGCCAGGATTACGAGTGATTTATTATTCAAAAAGAGTAGTAGAAATGTACAGAATAGAAATGACAATTGTAGTTTACATTCAGAATTTATTTTAATATAAATCTTACACTCAAAATTATAGTAGAGAATAATTGCTTTTCCGTCACTATCATTAATTTAATTTTATTAATAATGAATCAAGAGGTTAGCAATTTAGTCAATTATAATATTATAATTATATAACCAATTTTTGGATTAAAAAACTTCATCAGGGATCTTTTGAAATGGCGACGATAATTCCTCAGAAAAATCATAAATTTTAATAATAAAAATACCAGGCATTTATTATTAATATATTTGCTGATATATTATTAATATATCTGGCGGAACACTTTTTAAGGTCAGCTAAATTTTGGATACATTCGCCGACGCACAACAGCTAGCAACATCATAGCTATTTTTTATTCGGGTAGCAAAAATGCGCTGCGTTTGGTCTTTTCAAGCGGCAAAACATTAATCAAGACAGGTGAAGGGCGGTATTTCAAAATTACCCACCAAAGCGTGCGACGCTAAACCACAATACGAAAAATATCGGCCGTCCTTCGCTCGTCATATGTAACTAAAAGATTTGTTTTACTTACAGTGGATAAAAGTAGTCGATGTATTTGACAACCACCTCCCGAAGGAGGTCCTGTTTGTTCATTATCGAAGGGTAATGTATGTTTAGTAGTTTAGCTTGCATCACGAGCAGTGGACGGGACGCGGCGGCCCAAAAGGCAGCTCGCGCGCTCTATGAATCGATAAAAACCGTCTGCGGGAGCGGGGGACGTCTCGCGGGACGGTGTGAACCGATACGATCACCTTTGAAGGTCTAATTGAAACACTTGAGTAACAGATTCCCAAATCACTGACTGCACTCACGAAACCAAAAAAATATAAAGTAATACAAAATGAGAATAAAGAAGTATTGTTTCGGTTGTTTCACGTGGTAGAATAATATTAACGAGACGCGTGCAACTCGCCTCAGCAATGGTGGGCAACTGACGCGTGAGCGGAAAAGCGAGAGGGGAGGGCTGCGCGCGCATTTCTCTCCCCTCGCTCGCACGACGTACATCCTCGTCGGTTCGGTCCCATACTTTTTACGACACACTTCAATCTCGCCGGCCAGCTGGGCAACGTTGCCTTACAAGGAAACGGATTTTACTATTGCACAATTTATTTGATTGCATAATTTGATTTCATACGCGAACAGAGATGGCGAATATGAACGTATCTCGCAAAAATAGTAACATTTCGAAATGCATCTCCGTCGAAGACCGAGTGAACCGGAAAACATTGATTTTACACTTGTGTCCTTCTACATACTACGGAGAAGACGTAGCACTGGGCGGCGATTATGGAAATGAATTGATTCGTTCAACCTGTATGAATCTTATTGGATTATAATATGAATTAAGAATAGCAAAAAATAAAGAAGGTAAAGATGCGGCTGTGAAGGACTTTGTACCAATTATTTAGATATCTTTTCCACGTTAATTGTGTTCCTAGAGTGTAGAAACGTCACATCGTGAAAAATTTACAGGGAAGGAATCTTAATTAGTCAGCTTCTACATAATTTTGACCACGGCGATTGTCCAAAACGTAGTCCTCGATCCCACAGTCATCAAACATTACCTATAACATCCATTATACTGGAAGCATACTTTTTCCTTTCGTTCGACTTATAAAATGTATACAGCCTCTTTTAAATGAGTTATCAGATGTAGACGTATCGCTCTAAAAATATCAATAGGTATGTCGTAACCCACGGAAAGATACTATTTGAATTACTTTACATATACCCCAGTCCACTTTTTGCGCGATTTCGCTTTTACGCGACTTTTTTGGACGGCACCATTTCTTTTTACGCGATTTATTAATTGTTACACGATTTTTTCCTTCGAAAAATAAAAAGTAAAGTAACAAAATGAACAAAATTAAATTATGGGGGTGTTATTTTTTTAATACAGCTGTTATATTATTGTATTCTCTTTCTTATCTGTTGATAATGCTCGCCATGAAACCGGTGAAGAAGTGTAATTAGAACAAATGATTTTTTTTAATATAATGCCTTTCCACCAATTTACAGTGAACACCCTAAAAGTATTTTGCAACCGACAGTGCCAGCAGCGAATAACTACTAAAAAGTGTATACGATTATGCACGTATACGGATGTATCTGTTCATCATTGTACGTTTATATTAAATAGAGAAATTAATAGTTATGAGGTTAAAAAAAATCATTTTTTGCGCAAATTTGAAGAGCAAAATGTTTTTCATACATTTTTGATACTTTTTTACGCGATATTTTGATTTTTGGAAGCAATTTATCAAATTATAAGAAAATGAGGTTTTTAACGCGATTTTTTATACGCGTAAATTTCTGGAACCAATGTATCGCTTTTTAAAATTTGAAGGTTATCATTTGGTAGTGATAACCTTAAAATTTTAAAAAGCGATACAATTAATAATATTAATTCTATTAATGATAATGATAATTATAATAATTAATATTAATTAGAATATTAATTCAAAAAAATAAACCACTCTTTTGTACTATTTACACATTTATGTAATATGATTAGAACCGGTTTCGCTCATGACAAGCAATTTCAACTGATAAAATTGCTTGGTTAAATATAGGTGGAATTAGTACAAAAAATGATTTATTTTTTTGATTATACTGTTGGTTGTCGGGAGATAAATCAGCGAGTGTATTTTTCCAAAATTTTTATATATTTTTTTACTGCTCATTGATACATGAATTAAGAAAATGACTAAATACGCATATTCGGTTGATGGCATCAGTATTGTCATGTGTGACACTTTTTAAGAAAAAAAAAAATATGACTGTAAACTGTAAACCACACAAGATTTCGGTGTTGAGTGTGCCAAGAAAACTCAAATCTTGGAGATTTTGTCACGGCAACAGAAGGAAATAAGAATGTAATGGGCACGCTATTTCAGAACATCGCTCAAAGTTGAATATCACGTGAAAGAGACGATACGAACATCAATGTTATATAGATTGCATGCTGCTTCTAAGAATCAGTACACTTTGAATCTTCGATATATCCAGCATCTGCTTGGCGGAATTTCATTTTCAATATACAAAGTACGGCACTTCCAATGCCAACACAGATGACCTGTACCACTTTACTAACGGATTTTCACCCACTTTTATACATTGTTTTAGCTGAACACAAAGAAATTTATTTTACCAAAGAAATCAAAGGGATAACCCAGACCGTATCAGACAAAAAAAGGTATATAGGATAATAAACAATCTGTCAAAAATAAGGCAGCTTTTTTTAAAGAACATGCCTTTATAAAAATGGTGGTTATCAAAACACGCATGATTTGAAACCATTTTCGGTTCATTAAAATATATATTTTTTTTGTTTATGATTTATGGTGTAAAAACCAAAATACCGAATATATTTGAAAAGCTTTATAAGTAAGTACCCAGAGCTATATTATCCATAAATACAAAGTTTGTGATAATATAACGCTTTGGTCACAAATCTTAGAACGGAATGTCGTGTTCCAGTTAACATTGGGAAAACAGAATGAAATGAACTTTTCTTTGAGATTAGAACAGACACTGATTGTGCAAATTCAAAAAAACACAGAATCAGAGAAAACTTATATATGTTATGGCAACATGGCAGTAATAAGTGACCCGAACAAAAAATAATAAACACGCGCAGGTTAAAAATCAACTGTGATACGTCCTCAGACTAGTTTGTAAGTGTAATTACATACATATCTGCAAATGAGAGTAAGCGTGAAAAAAGCGATTATTATAAAAAAAAGAGTATTCGAGTTACGACAAGATATCAATATTTCAACAAAATCGCGATATCAATGAATAATTCAGCGCTCACTGAACAGAACGAGACTGAAATAATGCAATGGAGTTACTTAACTCCGTGGTTTCCAACCTTTATGTAACTGCGCCTCCCTTTGAAGAAAACATATTTTCGCTCCTCCCTATCCAATATTTCATATATGTAGTAATAAAGACACTTATAAAGGTTAAGTAAATATTTTGGACTGTTTCCCTTTGCAATAGTCCACGCTTCTCAGGTTGAAAATCACTGGCTTAACTGATTTATTATATTAATCAGCGGGGACGGTGGGAGCTATTCTCAAAATTAGTATGACATAATACGGGAGTTCTCTTACAATCGACATGATTTTTGTATTAAATTTTTACGGTTGGTATACCAAACAAGTTTTAATTGCGACTGTTCACTGCTGTTAATCGATATGTTACGAATGATGTATTTAACCAATAAAGAGTGTGCGTTAGAAAGAGGTAATTTTAAAAGAAACTGTCAAAATTAACACAAGCTCGTCAAGTGGTAAATTGTAAAGCATATTTATTTATAAGAATCACTCCGATACCTGTATAGCGAATTAACATGGATTATAAGACATAAACAACTAAAAAGAATCAAACAAAACTTCAGGTTCAAACGTTCACAACGGTGAACGTAGCCGCAATAATTACATACAATCTCTGACCTTTTTATGATCCCGGGATTTCGGGTTTCACATTTGTTTCGGGATCCCAGGATTGATCATTGGCGAAAAACTCGGGTTTGATACGGAGACGATCCCGAGATTGCGGAATCGCCAAATTGGTCGGGATACCTGATGGCGGGATTGAAGACCCTAGTACTAGCCGTAAAAACGAAATACAAAAATCATGTCGAGTATCCCCTCCTCTTAAATTTCGATTTCCTATGGGGTGCATTCACATTGCAAAATTCTTCCTCTTTCAAACATTTGCTAAATACCAATAATATCTAGCTTATATACCTATGTATATTGTAATCTACAATGATACTAAACATGAACTGACCAGTTCAAGTTCATCCGTGCACTTGAACGCCTAAAAATGCCGAAAGGCGAAACCCGGGTCGTTAGTGACAACACTTGTGTGAGTGTACATAATTTGATAGATTCAAATTTAATATTGAAATTCCACCAATCACCTTCAGTCAAAATCTTAAATTACTACGATGATACCTCAATGCAAATATTACGCAAATTTGTCTAGGGCAACTTTGTACCCCATCACGCCTAGATCCTATCTTCGACGATTCGTACTACTTTTATAAATAAAAAAAAATATTCTTACTTTCCTGCGATATCTCACATGTGACAAATATTATAGTATTTTTTCATCAATGACTTAATGGCATTAACAATAGGGATTCTGAAGTCTCGGCATTTGTCATCTCCCGGGACACGAGACATACAATTTTCATGATCCAGGAAATTTTCGCGACCCGGCAGTATTGCACTGATTATAAACACAAAATAATTATATACACCTAAAATAGAAAATTTCGGTTTATCTATTTTCTAACGGAGTTGTTCATTTTTTCCAAGCTTTGGATAACTCTAAAAAGTAGCCTTTATAAATAAGTAACGTAGTAAAATAAATATGAATATTTAACTTCAAATGCATTATTATCCTTTTGATATCTGCATTCAGAAACTGTGGGCCCAAATTATGCAATTCATAACTCAAATGAAAAACCAAAACTAAGAAAGGCAACCGCTTAAGGAAATTGGTAATGTATTGTTAGATTTTTTCTTTCGACTATAAAACTCTGTCGGTACCTACTTACAAACTCATGCAAAATTGATGTTAAAAAAATATATTAAAAAGACGACAGTATGAAATTGTAAATAATTATATTGCATTTTATTACACATCATTCGAAGTCATTCGTTTGATTTTTCCGATGAAACTATTTCATTGGAATAATAAATAATACATTTGGTCGATAATTTTACGATTATTATCGCAATCTAACATTATGTTACTCGTCAGTAAGTACAATGGTTATACTTTTTTTTATTTAATAAAAGAAATATTATTAAGTTTATTGTTTTCCGATTCAAATGCGTTCTTCTAAATTAATGGCTCTTAAATTAAATATAAAGATCATTAAACATTATTTGTTTTTAATGAATAAAATCTACGTTTAAGTCTCAAGTGTCAGGTTGTCCCGGGAACCGAGACTGACAAAAAGCGTCGGTTTCCTGGAAAATTATTCTCGAGTTGTCTCGACACGGAATCCCTAATTAATATACGATCAACGGGTATAGATATTATGTAGATGGTGAAGTTAAACAAGGGTTATATAAAAATCAGGTTACTGATTAAACTTTGAACTGTAATTAGCTGTGAACGATAGTTACAATAATATTTGCGAACACATGACCAAAAAAAGAACATGGTATCAAACAATATTATTACACAAAACTTGCTTTACAAATGGTATGTTATGTTAACCACTAATGACCATAAAATTCTAAAAAAAATTAAAGTCCAAAACTAATGGCAATACAGCAACACAACAATACGTATTAATGCTAGACATCATATGTACTTCAAACTCAGGCAAGTTTTCGAAGTAACAAATTCACTAACTAACGACGTGATCACAGTAAATGTTTACAAAAGCAAGGTAATAATAATTACTATTTACGATGTTTTTTTATGATGTGATCACGAAATAATTTTTTAGTCTATTTTTGTCTGAACCGGTTAGTCAAGGTAACCAAAAAATACAACTGCGGATTCACCAGACAGAAGAATATATTTACTGACCATTCTGCTATCGCGTGATGTTTTATTCTATAGTGATGATTTGTTATGGTAGGTGTACGTGGGCCGCGGATACATGTACCCATATTAATTTGAGATTTTCCCCCGAAAATAATGCTGGATCGTAAAACATTCGAACATACTATTTTTCCACGCAAAATCGAGCCAACACATTCCGTTTACACCTGGCACAGTTGGTATATTTTGTCGACGTGCTATTTTTGAATATTGCCTATATTATTGTTAGATATAATCAGTTGCGTACTGTGCAAAACCGAAAAAATAAGTATTTTTGGCATAATCAATGGTGATTTAAATGAATATAAAAGATACTGAAATATTTAATGAAATGATCTCAGACACTTACTGACACCACGTGTTTCGACGATTGTTTAGGCGGTCGTCGGAAGGCTGAGGAGGAGGGGGTGTCTCAGCTACCGGCTTTGGTGGGTTTGCGAGTACACCGTGACTGGCGGACCTCTTCAGAGAGAAACCCAAAGTGTCACTCGCCGCGAAATCGTCTCTCTTCTTTGACCTGCCGCGACCGGTGGGTAAAGATTTCCCGGGAAAACTGTTCTTGGTGACGAAATGTCGCTTGGTCGCGGCGAAATTCGGATGGGCTTTACCGCGGATCGTAGTGATGTGGAGTATGTTGAGCGCAGGTTGAGATAGACTCTTACTTATGCTGCTTCTCGAAATATCTTCAGAATCGACCGTCTCTTCATCGGTATCAGCGTTATCGATCACCTCCAGAGACGGCGAAGACCTCTCTTTTTTCAACTGAGCGTTAATAGTCGCGAACTGCACGAGGCTCGGGGTGGAGCCGCGCCTGTGCAGCGACGGAACGGGATAGCGCTCCATCCGGGAAAACTATTCGAGTTCTCTCGCACGATCTGTTTCGGATCGGGCGGGCGGACGGCTTCCGCGACACTGCGCGGCCGCTGGACCGGCGGACGAGAACGAAACTCGCGATGAAAAACTTCGCGGTGAGTCGGTCGACGATTCGAGATAGGATGGCTCACAAAAAAGTCAATACGCTCACGCCGTTGAAAACGTCCATGACAAACAATAAAGTGAAATCAATTGCCATATTAATAATACGAGAAGCACGCTCGGGCCCGAGACAATTCGGCCAATTAAATATCAGCCGGCACGTCGTCCCGCAATCGACGACTATCGAATATGAATTTTTGTGTGATTACACGCGCGCGAACTTGGACATTTTAAGAAATTACGCTTGTTTTATTAGATAATGCCGTACAAAATCACTCCACACCGCCCAGTGCATGCGCTTCCGTTATGAGACAACGGTTGATTAAACCGCACCAGTAAGTTGTCACTGTATCTCATTTACTTCATCTATAAAAAAATAATCGAGTGATACGGTATAAAATTACGGCCAGCTCTAATTCAACATACGAATGGCAAAAACGACCGCAGAACTGTATGCGAAAAATTGCTATTGCCGAGGACAGTCCGATAATATGGCGTTTTGTTCAGTGACGCTTATCGTAACATATCCATATCACCTCGCCCAGTGTAGATATATCACATTAAATATTGTATCAACTCGTCGGATTGATAAAATAAACAATCTCATCACGATATTAGTTGATAATAAAACCAATATTTTTGCGCAAAATTTACAACGAAAACAGGTAATTATTCTAGGAACTTTTTTAGGATAACTAACACTATTACATAATAATAGATTATCAAAACAAATGATATCGGTAGTGAATACTGTCAACGTCCACTCGCTATTTAGAACATTCGGGCATCACACGAGTACTTCTCTAAATTGCACAGTTCCCAGTTGGTTTCTAAATTTTCTTTTCAAAACGCTGAGGCCGCACCCACTCAAATAGACATGATATAAAATATATTGGTACTCGAAGATGATAGCCAAACAAACTCTTTATCGAACGAACGTGTCCAGCGACCCTTGTCAAGAGTAGCACTGTCTACAAAACACGGCTTAGTCAATTCTATCATAAGAAAACGAGGAAAAAGATGAGTTCAATTATCATCAATTGAAAAAATGT
The DNA here is from genome assembly GCA_031772345.1 of Himalopsyche anomala. Taxonomy (NCBI): domain Eukaryota; kingdom Metazoa; phylum Arthropoda; class Insecta; order Trichoptera; family Rhyacophilidae; genus Himalopsyche; species Himalopsyche anomala. The sequence goes on along the minus strand of CM062821.1, from coordinate 17,198,203 downwards.
GACAAAAATAAAAGTTAGTAATTTTTTATTAAAAAAAACACTTATCTGATATTACGATTATATTTCTCCAATATTAAGCGTGCTGTCGATTTATAACAACGATTAACTGAAATGATTATTTTTTTTATAGTGAAATTAAATGTATTGAATGTGTAGTAAAACATAAATTTTCGATAAAATATCAATGTTTCTCTATCGGCAGCATTCAGATTTAATATTAACCGGTTTGACTATGTTTGTTTGAACCACAATAAAACAAGTAATGCGAATAAATAAAATATAAAGCCCCAAAAATCTGGCAGAAGTGCGCAGCAGAAACTTGATAATAATCCGTCGCAAACCTGCGGGGCGCTATTCTCGAATTTATGATTTTCTGAAAACTAATCGATCACGATCAGATGAAAATAGTGTGTACATCCACAAGAAATCGAATAGAAATAACCAATTTATTTTCATTGGAAAACAATGTGAGTGATTTGCGTCATGTTTGACATTTGAAAAATATTTTTTAAAATATCTACAAATACTCATAGGGGTAAAATTGCATCTGTTGATATGGTGCCAGTTGCGATAAGATGTGATCGGCGATCACCTAGCTATCAATTGTCAGAATGACAACACAATTTACACTCAGACGCAGTTTAATTTTAGCCAATTAAATAGGTCGCCCTATTTGTTCGATAAGCGGAGGCAACGGCTATCAATTGGTGGAGGGAGGCAATTTAGGCAATACTCTATAATAAGTGAAATGTGCAACCCGAACGATCGACTCGACTATGCTAACTGGTGCATGGCGTTATTTACGATGAGCTGAAAAGCCGAAGTCAACAAACGAACTGAAAAACAGAATAATGGAACATATAGGCCAAGTTTATAAATTATGTATTTCTTTTTCTGATGCAAAAAAAAAATGACAACGGCAGATTTAATACATGTATTATACTAAAGAAATCAATTGTAAATTTCACGTAAGGCAAGCCATATTAATATCTTTCTGGGAACACATACCACGAAACGCTAAAGTATATGTGAAAACAAGAATTTATTTGTAAGCTATATTTTAAATAGTTACAGTATATTCTTTATTCAACAGTCTCAGTAAAACAGATAAAAACATACAAGGAATCTGATTTGATTCGGTTCACTACACTAATATAAATTTGATATTGAACTCGTTTTATATGCGATTATAGTACTACATTAATTAACTATGAACCATAACATAATGGCAAACAATTTAATAGAACCGGATTCAACATTCAAAATTCTAGTCAGTAGACATTTCAGAAATATTAAGTATATTTTATAAGTTAGATAAAAGAAAACAATGATGTTCATTTCATAATGATTGTTTTCAATCAAAACATCGTGACTGAATATATTGGTCTTATAGTTGTTTGAGTTAAACGCTGTGATAGATTAGATGGCGGCGATTTTAAAATGAATTTACCTCATGTTGAGCATTTTGTTCATGTTCTTATGGAGGTTGGTCCGCAGGTCACGCCTGGAGTAGCTCTGTCCAGGAAGGACTCGTTTCCCGATGACAAGTTTCAGATCCGACATATTGATGCCTTTATTATATCTGTGTCTTATTTCAAATAAAGATACATCAATAACTTTATTCTTTAGACGTATTTATTGTGGAAACACTCACGAAAGAAAATATTTATAGCTATTTCACTTCAAAAATATTGCAATTTATAGCACTGATTTCACAATTATGATATATCACTACTGGCTATAACAGCTACGCGCATTAACTTTTTGTCTAACAATTATACGTATATCTGCAGCGATTCACATAGTTCTAAATTGATCTTCATCAACTATGGGATCGGTGGGTAGTGACTTTGTTTCGGGTCAACTATCTATCATTGTTGTTTGATTTTAACACTAGTTTGATTGACGTGGGAAAAGTAGAACCTGAGAGTGTTCGATGAACACTTTCACTGTGCTACCTGTCCAAGTGCGACTGTTACAGTGTGCGCACTGTCATTTGAAATGCGTTGCAGTTGGGTGCAGGGGACATTGATTGACGGTCGAAGAGCTGCAGTTCGGATGTGCAGCGTGTAGCTCACTGTCAACAGTGGACGCGCGTGCCAAATAGAGGGCGGGATCGTCGCTAACCGGAAGCCAACCTCTATTTATAATATAACATTACTGTCTGTTGATTTAGTGACAAATCTTATTCAGAGATCGATATTATTGGCTATACTATAAGGAAAGCATAAATGATATGCGTATTACAGCTGCGTCATTTAAATTATCAAGTAGATTCGTGCAACGCTGTCGATTTTTATCCTACGATAAAAATACTATCTTAATATTCCCCCTAATAACTGATAAGAATGTATGTGTAGCAAGTAGCAACTAAACACTTCATTTCACAATGTTGAAAAAATAGAAAACCTAAAAATGAAAAACATTGTAACACAAGGTAGTTAGTTATAATACGTTCGATGGTTTCGGCGGTAACTTTGTGGAAGTTCATTTTAATATAAAATAACTTCGATTATTCCACGTACTGTGACACGTGTTTCGCCTCATTCAGAGGCATCTTCAGACTTACTATCGGAAATTTTAAATTATGAAATTACAAAATGGAGTTTGGGTTTTTTTCCTTTTAAGGGAAGCAAACAGGGGGGTGATTGAATCGAAATTAAGCAAACAAATAATGATACTAATGAGCTGCAATCAATCAGATTGGGATTTTTCCCTTTTAAAGGGAAGAAAAGAATTTTAAATTATGAAATTACAAAGGGAAGCAAAATCCATTTTGTAATTTCATAATTTAAAATTTTAGAATCAATCTTGCTTCAATACTTAAGCAAAATTTGCGAAAGTAAGTCTGAAGATGCCTCTGAAAGAGACGAAACACGTGTCACAGTTAGTTACACAATACGTGGAATAATCAAAGTTATTTTTAATTTTATATCAAGTTAATGTTTGAAAATTGGGATTCGGGAATTTAGTGCATAGTAGAACGAATCCCGCATATGAAAGCTTAATTTCTTATTCGACATACAAGATTTAAATCCAATAAACACTTTTAAATGTGTTTATCTGTGATTCGTCTGATGACTGTAAATAGATTTTGCCGAAAGGATAACGTCCAAATTATATGCTGGGAAGGCCATTTGAACGACTATTTGATGTTGACGGTCACCAGATGGATTTTTGAATTTTGAACCAGGTCGCTTGATGTGCAAAAGCATTTACACCAATGAATTATCATATACGCATCGTGTAATATTTTTCGTCACGTATTTAGTGTAAAAAAAATTGTTCACATTTTTCATTCATAATATATAATTAAACGATAAAATGGTTTCAAATAATAAAATACACAATACTATAAAGGGGTTTCGAATGGATTGTTATGAGGGCCAACCAAATACAGCGAATGGAAAACAAATACCCAATACAATATGTTACTAATACCTATTGCAAATCTGTTCGACGTGTGCCTATGTCGAAACAGTAAGTGGGTTAGGTGCAGCTCCGCTGATGTAATATCTATAATCTGTAATTATTTTCGTTTCAATACACATTGGATAATTACCATTGTACTTGCATAGACGAGAATGAAAAACTCAAGTCATTATATCTCAAGTGGCAACTTATTGCGGTATAACGTTTTATGATTTATTTTGTATGGATGTTTCCGCATTTGCTGTAATTGAATTTCAGTATTCTACATCAGCAGAGCCGCGTGATTTATGTTTGCTGTAGATAAATGAAATATATTTATTTTTTAGGAGTATCTCATTCAGAATTCAGCTCGTCTCTTCTACCGACCGGATGGATTCCCCCGTCGTGGAAAGCCACTGATGACCATCTTTGTACTCGGCGGGGCTACGGGACGCTGGGATGACATGGGAGGAATCAAAAAGACTGGCGGGAGACAGAGAATCTCATTCGATCATAAAAGTTACATTAGTGTCTGATTACGATAGCTAGCATCAATTCAGTTTTAAAAAAACTTGCGACAAGCGAAACCTTTTCTAATCATATCATTAATTAATCTAGTAGTTACAAAATAAAATACCTCCCAACCAAGAATTGAGAGTGAAACATATTATCATAATAATAAAAATATTGAATAAAAATGACATATTCTACAGTTTGATATTTTTGAAGTTTTGTCTTCTCATCCATTACATACAGTTTATTTTGTAGTTAACTATTAAAGAAGGCAGACATATGACAGTTTACTTTATTATATAAACAATAGATTGTGATGTTGACACACAACAATGAGAGATTTCAAAATAAATATTTTTGTCAAACCTTCCTCAATTAAAAGCGGTTTGAAAACTAGTTACATTGGTACTACGTTAAATGTACACAAAGCTAAGTCAATATACTATGTATATCGATTTGAATTTCGAAGCCGTGAATTAAGTACACAACTTCATTTAAAGTTTTTGAAACTCCACCAATTAATTTCGTACAAATAAACATTTTTATGAAAACCTCTTGACGGAGAAAAGACTACGAAAAGTTAGTGTTATATTTTAAAATAAGATTCCGAAGTCTCTGACGAGTGAAGACAATAATAACACGGTTCAAGGTAAAACGACAAGGCATCTTGAACGTGGGTAGCAAGAGGTGTATTTTGAAATTAATTAGGGTCATGCTGTAATATTTTAAATATTGTTATTTGACGGAAACAAGCATCTGTAAATTTTGTAAACATTGTCTATTAGATAAGAGGCACCGATGTATGATGTAATTCAAGTGCTACTCGAATTAATTTAATGTATGAAATATACGAAACATGTTTGATGCGGAACCGAAATTTACAACTATGAGAACCAACGATCGGAATAATTGTATTTATTATATATACTTCAAGGTAACATTGTGTTGGCAATGTGTTACGAAACTGTAATGGCAAAAAAATTAAGTCATTCAAATAAAAAAATTATACCGTTTGTTATCAAAATAAAAAAAAATTGTCGATGTCACCGATTTCACTACAATGTTCCGATTTAGTTACATATTTTTGTAGTTTTGACAAAACACGTTGGATCGGAAATGCTTGTTACGAATACATCAATGTCGAATAGTTTGTATCAACGCGTTGGTCTAAAAATATTTTTACTGACGTCTGTATTTTTAGAGAGAATTATAATTTAATTGATTTTTTGGTTTCGTCTGAGAATAAATGTGAATGAAAAAAAAAATAAGTCTCGCAACCCAGGTGTTGATTGTAATTCTTTATTGATAAGAGATTACATTTAAAATAAAATAAAAGTTTACGTTTTGATTCTACAAATTTTATGAAATGGTCAGTACTGGTTTAGCTCGTCGTGATAATTTTTAACTGATAAAAAATCTTGTTTTTGTCAGAAAGGAGGTGATACAATATATCAAGTAGGCACATACTGACGATATAATAGAGATATGCCTAAAATAATAAAAAAAAAACTTGCTTTAATATTCATTTAATTTAACAACTTCGTCATTCCACTGAGTGTTACAAATCGAAATGCAGTTACTTTGGCCAGATACAAACACAAACGATTGGCCCATTTTGCCAGGTGTTGCAAAATTGTAAGATTTAACATTTTTTATTTCTATTCCAATATGTATAAATATGTACATATAGAGCCACTCTGTACCGGTCAACAGTTAACAAGCGTTGGGTGCGTTTTCTTTCCGGCTTTAACCTGCATGTGTATTTTTTTTTATTAGCGTAGCATGCCAGCTGACAATTTTCAGACAGAAATGGGTTAACAATAATTCAATAGTAGAGAAGAACTAACTATTTTTTAAATGAGTGAAAGAATACAATTTCTTTCAAAAAATAAAATTCTCATTTGTACTAATTCCACTTTTATTTAATAAGTTTCAGTCAGTTCAAAAGTTCATCCGTGCACTTGAACGCCTGAAGATGCCGAAAGGTCGTTAGTGACAAAACTTGTGTGAATGTACATAATTTGAACGATTAAAATTTAATAAGTTTCAGTTGATCATGAGCGAAACCGTTCCTGATTTTATTAAATAAAAGTGGAATTAGTACAAATATATATATTTAATATAATACCTTTCTTCGTCGTATTGACAGAGAACACCCAAAAGTGAATATAATTAAATAAATATGTAGGTAAATCCGCAGTTGCTAATAAAATATTGGGATAATATTTGAAAATTATCAGCGAAAAGTCAGAAAAGAATAAGATACACCATTGCTTTCGTGCAGAAGATATGCATGTAGCTAATTTAAAAATGAGTCACGGTTTATTTATTATACGATTGAAATTATGTCGTAAACAACTGATATTTGAATCAAGGAATTTTGAGTTACGTACTATGTGAAATAGAAATGGGCTTATTCAGCGACGAAGATATGTTTAAGAATTTAGGATTATTTTTTTATCCATTGTTTTGACTCAGCATTGGAAATTGAAAACAATATCTTGTAAAATTAAATGAATTTTCACGGCGAAAAAATGTATCCATAAGATAGTTGATGATGCATTCATTGTGCAGCCGGGTACTGAATGTCGGTTAGTTGGTGGCAGCAGCGACGCATCGATGAAGGAATGACACTGGATGCGAAAGTTCCAGGAATCGAGCTGACTATTCGCGGAAGTGTGGCGACGAAAAGTAAACATGCGGCGTGTCCTCGCTGATCGGAACGTCACTTGACGCGATGCGGCGACATTTTCTTCTCAAAACAAGTTTTCCACGTGAACGCTGAAGATGACGTCACGCTCTGTCCGCAATAAGTTAAATGTCCGAATTAACACTAAATGAATAAATAGTAACATAAAAAGAGTTCATGCTTGCATCCATCAAGATACTAACTAACTTGTATGGAATACATTTTACAATATTATCGAGTATTATGAAAGGTGCATTACTTAAATATAGTAAAATAATTATATTCACTAATATCTAGTGATATGACATCATTTAAAGCAGTGCTTCTCAATCTTTTTGGGCCATGGGCCTCCATACCTGTTTTGTATTCCAATAAAAATTCGAATTTCAAAAACCCAGGAACTCGTAGCAAAAATTGTTTTTTTAGTTTCAAGAATTTCAAATCCAAAATCCCAAGAATTTGCGGATATCCCAAAATGACCGCCACGAAAAGTTTTTTTTTTAACTCTTCTCGGAAATTCCAATTTCTAAAACAACAATTTATGGATTTCGGAAAATTTGCCCGTGGTACCCCTAAACTGAACTGTGGCTCCCCTAAAAAAAACTCTGTCCACGTTGGAAAACGCTGTGACCCCCGTTGAGAAACCCTGATTAAAAATATGTATAATTCATAAAGATAACTTATTGATTGAATTTCCATTTACTCGGTAGAACTCCATTGTAATAGGGTAAAAATATCGACTGTTTAGTTCCAATTTTTTTTATAATATTAGTTTACAGAACTATCGTCAGAACTAGTCATCGTAAGTCTGACGATGGCGCACGCCGAAATAGTTATAAACTGATAATATAAAAAAAACTGTAGAGCTAAATACGTTGATATTTTTACCCTATCATAGGGATAACGTTGAAAAAACGTTTCTATAGTGTAGTGCAGAGTAACATAATATTATATAAAGTCAAATAGTATGAACCTATTTGTTTTAATAAATAATATGCTCGCCTGCAGTTGCTTATCAGATAGGCGAAACACGTGTCATCGCAAAGTATAAAAATAGCAAAGTTATCAATTTTAATTGAATAGCTATAAAGGTTATCTTTAAAAATGAATCCTGTGAAATGGATTAGAAATAATGTGAACGATAACGTTTATTGCTGAATATTTCGTGTTTAAAAACGATAAACCCGCGATTTATTTTGTGATGAGGTTGATGTGTTCGTGGGTTTAAATAAACATTAACAATCTTTAGTGAAAATTTGCTGCAAGCCGAAATTAGGTCGATTGATGTCTAATCCCGAAAGCTTTTCGTAGATTAAATACTACGTTAGCCAACAAACTGCATTTATAAACAATAATTCAGCCGCCGCTTGAAACGTGTAAAATGAAAATATATTATTATGAGAGGATTAGTCACAAATCTATTTCCCTCGTCATCATTCTTGCACCAGTCCGCCATGCACTGGTCGTTCGTCTCTATAAAATAAGCATTCGAAATATTTATAAATAATATACACACGCACGATTCGTTTTGAATCAAGAGTATGTAGAGTAAAACTTTAAAATGCTGCCCGAACCAGGGTAAGCCATTTGAAAGCAGCGCTTTGAACGATCTTTATATTCTTCTTTAGAAAAAAACGCTCATGATAATTCACATAGGTAATAAAATGTATGTTCGATGTAAGTTTAATTTTACACCGAATACAGGCTCAAAATAATGTGGCCAACGTTAATTTCTGCTGCAATTTGGTAAATGTTAAATATAAAAATGATATTACAATTTTATTTGACACTTCTCCTGCGGTGCTAAAAATACTTCCGATATGTTGCTAGCCCTTTATGAACCAAGTGAAAACCATATCGGAAGTGTTTTTAGCACCGTAGGGGAAGTGTTAACCAAAACGAAAAATAATTCTTCTTGAAAAATTACAGTTACATATTCATTCACGATTGGTCATAGAAATAATTAATGATGAAACGCAGGTAAATTTCTGTTAAATAATATGACGAACACAGCGCACATCATTTATTTCAAACGTATCTAAGCCACCAAGCTATAATTATTATAATTTTACAATAATGTTAAGTCACGACAATTATTGCAATGATTAAATAGCGGAACGGATCGTTACAATTTACAATGAACAGTCGCGGCGCGTAGAGAATTTGAACATATACATTTGAACGAGGAGACAACACTAAATAACTCATAAATGTTCACAAAATTCATGTTTTTAAAATAACCTAATCTCTCAAATTCTGTTTCGAAATAAGTTGGTAGTAGGTACATATTAGTAAGCGTTACGCTTTACAAACCCTGCAGGGCAGGCATTTATTTGACCGGCAGGCGATATGCACTGAGTAGAGTAATGTTGTTTACTTCGGAGAGGATATTGACACCGGCTGCAGGCAAAAATAAGCTTTCGTTTCAAGAAAATTACATTTACCGGTGTGCGAAAATTTTAATCAGAAATAAAAATTTCATCGAAAAAAGTATTTTAATATTGTCATATAATTCTAATAGAACAGTGAAAACTTATTAATAGTTTAAAACAGCCACAGTCAACCTGCGGCCCAGTAAGCCCTAATATGCGGCCCAGTAAGCTCTTACCAAATCGTGGATTTCAAATTCCTCAGCTAGCTAAAAAAAAAGAAGTTTCGGAGATATCCGAGGAAAAAGTATACCAAATCGAGGATTTCAAATTCCTCGGTGAGTTAAAAAAAGGTTGTTTCGGAGATATCCGGGGAAAAAGTATACCAAAATCGAGGATTTCATATTCCTCGGTGAGCTAAAAAAAGGAGTATACCATAAATATGTTGCGGCCCACGTAGAGAAGCAAATATTGGAATGCGGCCCGGAGGAAAAAAAAGGTTGAGTATGGCTGGTTTAAAGCAACGACCACATAAATAAATTTATTTAATATAACGTTTTAGATGCAATATACGGTCAATCCTCTTTTTATGCGGTTTTTTAATGCGATTTCGAAGTTATGCGGATTTTCAAATTCATGGAACGTATCCCCACTTTTTCTATGGAAGTTAAGTTTTTTTTTATGCGATTTTGGGTATATTTTAACTTGCTGTTTTAAAGTTATGCGGATTTTAAAATTCATGGATCGCATCCCCACTTTTTGTATGGAAGGTAAGAATTTTTTATGCGATATTTCGTAGAACGCATCTACCGCATAAAAAGAGGATTGACTGTATAATAAAGAAGCTTAACTATTGAAAAAGTTCACCGAAATGCTCTAGGAATCATTTTTTTTGTTCAATAATTGTCTTTCTTATAATTTCTTGTAATAATTGTTTAGTGAGAAAATTTATACTAATTTATCTTTTAAAAAAACTGTTAATTTGATATAAAATATAAACTATCCGATAAAAAGAGCAAATAACAAAGTGTAAGCTTGTAAAACAAGGCATAATAAGAGTTGAGATTAATTACAATGATTTTTCTAAGTTTTCGTCCAATGTATGTTATGCAAACGAGATATATTTGCAACTGAAAAGTGAATATGTGTGCAAGGCGTTGAAGGCTGATCGATTTTCAGACAAGCGTTGCAATTTTCATTTCCTTGTGGCCTTCGCTTCAAATAACCTATTCAGAATATAGAAGTGGATATTATTATTTTAGACTAGGTTTGATTTAATTTTGCTTCGGTAGATAGCTCATCTAAAGTTAAAACAGCTTTCCAAGTTTTGAAGGATACTTGAATCGAGATTTATTGGCCATCAGCCGTTCACTCAAGGCTTTTTATATCGTAGTGGCGATGAAAATTGTATGAATGAAAATAAATCACGGCAATGTATTGGACGAGTTCCCAAAATTATGAAAATGTTATTTATTGCTTATTTTGTTTGTTATTCTTTTTACACGTAATAATGTGTCTAGCGAAAGAAATGTTTATCCATATCATTAAATAGTAAATAAAACAAAATTTCAAAACAAAATAAGATGGGAAAAAAGTAATCAAATTGTTAAGATTTTGTGAGACGAAGACGCCACATAATGTGTCAGTGGGGCGAAAAGCGAATCAAAATAAATTTCGCAAAAAATAAGACCGCAATTCAATAAACTCGCATATTTTTGTATACATTTTATTCAACTAGGCATCGAATATTTAAAAAAAATATAATTTTAAATTAAACACCTAAATAGCACGTTTGATTGCATTAACGATGAGATCATTATTTTTATTTTTAAATACGATCGACCTGACATCCTTCGATTTAAACATATCGAAGTAGCATTAAATATTTAAAATAGATCCGAAACATATGACTAAATCAAATACGCCAGATTGCTTGGACGTGAATAGGTGCGATGTTCATAGCAAAATATGTGATTTATACTATTTATAAAAATAAATACCTACATCTAAGAGTTTTAACTAAGCTATTCGCTTCACTGTGTGGCGAAATGTGCACAATATAAAATGGCCGAGTCGAATAAAATATTCCCGATATTGTTGAGGGTATGTGGAAATGTTATTTATAAAAATTATCTTAACGAGTTGACGTATATATAAATCACCTGAAACATTATCGCGTAGGCCACACGCAAGCTGGCGATATAATGTAATAATTATCACTTGAAAATTAATGCCGATAGGATTTTTGTTTACATTGAAAACGTCAAAGGGCCAGATAAATTTACTCGACGCACAGCACTATAAAAACACCGTAGCAGCCAAAACTGATCGAACTATCTGAAATCGTAAAAAGTTATGTATTGACATGAGATACATAGTTGTATAATCAGCTCGTATTCCGATCTCTATGAACTATCTCAGCATGCAGCCGTTAGAGATTGAGGGAATTAATTATTTCAAATTACTACGCTATACAAGCAATGTTTTATTAGAATTTCTCAAGGCTCCTTATGGTTGATCATTGAAATGACACGTTTATAATGTTGTCACAGATAAATTAGTAACAGTATTAAAATACTTTCGATGGATTCGGCGGTAACTTTCATTTTGATATAAAATAACTTAGATTATTCCATGTACAGTGGAACCTCACATAACGAGTTAAATTCGTTGCAGTATCTTACTCGTTATGCGAAACAAATTTTCCCATATAAAACAATGTAAAATAGAATAATGCTATCCATGATGGATTTTTTTTAATTATTAACGTTTATTCAAATAAAATTACATACTTATAAATTGTTATGAAGCGTAACAACATGGAATGCGATTTCGATATGCAAAAAACAATTTAAAAAATTAAAAAAAAACTGTAGAACTGAAATACCTTGATATTTTACCCTATTAAAATGGAGTTCTACCAAGTAAATGCCAAATCAATAAATAAATTAAATAATGACTAGTTTATTAATTAGGACAAATAATTTATTATATTTTACTAGAAAGCTGTCTTGAGACATTTGTTTTTGCCGACGCTCCAAAATTTGGTGAAAATGTGACAGCATTTTCATTGAATAATTTTGTAAAACGCATAGCCACCTCCTTATTACGGTGATGCTTCTGAATGTACGATGCAACAGTTTTCCATGCTTTCAGCATTTCTCATATTGCGCCAAAAAATTGTTGTTCTGCTACTTCCTCCTCCTCCACTAACAAACTCTCCTCCATAAATTATTGCTGTCACAAAAAAATCAACTCTATCAGCTCTTGACCGTGCTCTTCCACAAGCTCATCAATATCGTTGTTATCAACTTCCAGTCCCATGGTATTGAACAAAGATACAATCTCGTTGACTGTAGACTCCACAGGTACTGTTTCAAACTCCTCAAAATCACATTCGACAACGCTCTCTGGCCAAAGCTTCTTACAAGCAGAAGTGAGGGTCCTCTTGGTAACCCCTTCCCACGCTTTTTCATTCATCTTGAGGCAAGCAACGATGTGAAAGTAATCTTTCCAAAACTCTGTGTCACTCGTTATGCGAAATATCGCTCGTTAAGAGAGCATTTTTTCACAATCTGTTTTGCTCGTTATGGGAATTACTCGTTATAAGAGGTGCTCGTTATGAGAGGTTTCACTGTATTGTGATACAAACTGTGACACGTGTTTCGCCTCTTTCAGAGGCATCCTCAGCGATCTTACTTTCAAAAATGCTTGTTTAAATGGAATGATTTCAATTTTACTAATGTGATATACTATAAAAATAAAAATAAAACGGGAGGCAAGGAGGGGATGATAAAAAAATGTTGATATTGTTGGAAAAGATATTGGGTGTAGTGGGCATTAAAAAACAACGGGCTAAATCGACTCCTTTATTTAAAAGAAATAAATTAAAATACAAAAAGTGATGCATTCGTGAAGATGCTAAAAAATTTCACAACATTTTTAAGAGTCGAGACTTGTAAATGCCAGGTCGGAGTCTCGGATTTTTTTTCACTGCTCCACAGATTTTATATAAATATAAACGATATCAGCCGCTTGCTAATTGTCAGTTCGATTACATCTGGTACAGCCGGGTCGTTATTCAAAAAAAAATCTAAATCTTATAGATATGATATAAATAAGTGTTATTTAAATGGTGAAAGTCGACGCTGAAAAACATTTAATACACGACAAAATTAAACTGTTTTTATTATTTATTTAATGAAACCATGAAACCTAATAATTATAATGGCATTAATAAATATCACAGATTCAACATAATTTGACAGCTTGTATTTTCAATTTTTAAAAAATACTCTTTTAATGTTATCACTGTCAATACTCGGTGGAAACTCATTATAACATTTAAAAAATATACACTATTTCGTGCCTACTAATGTGGAACGAGTACAGAAGAGTGTTTTATTTTTTAGCAAACATAAGTTGCAAGTAACCACGGCTATGTATGGGATTGCAGAGGGTGGTTTTTTGTAGTTTGATCGACGTATGAAGAGCAAGTGTTATTCGTATTAAAATATTCTAAGGGGTGTATTTTGTTGTAACCATGGTGAATCAGTCGCGATGTTTCATATGACAGAGACAGCAATAGGGGGCGATAGGGTGCGAAACACGAACAAAGAGATTGCGTTCTACAGGTTCCATTTGCGACCCCCTCCCCCATCACTAATACGAAAATGGTATAAATCTCTAACCCGGGAAGAGGCCCATAGTACCTATATCTTTTTTATTCAATTTCAAGAGTATTTATACTATTTGTTCTTACTATGATGATCACTGCGATTTAATCAAACTGTGCGTTTGATTTTATTGTCTCGCGTGTGTTTTTTTCATAATTGATTTATTTTTTAATTACCGTAAAAACAATTAATTATCCAAGACCTAGTGACATATGCTAAAATTATAAAATTGAAGTTAATACAATTACCTTATTGTCTTTACTGTTTGTAATATACGTGATTCAAATCATTTGCTGACTAGATGAAATGACAAGAGATTTTGCGGCATACAAAAGGTATATGGGTCAGTTGTCATAGTGAAGGTCCAACATGTCACAATAATAAGAATTACACAATGCAAAAAAACTTCAGAATTTATTTATATAATGTTTGTGCGTATCAATAAGTTAAAACGGTGAAATTGATTTCAACCGAATGCGGTAAATATGTATGCAGTGCCGACAGACATGTTAAAAATATCAAGAGAAGTTACAAATTGGGAAAAGATGTCATACCGAAATTGTTCCGCATGAAATGAATTGTCCCGGAAGTGAAGCATTTTCGAAATAACATTAAAGGGCAAGTAGGTACTTGCTAAGCGGAGTGTGAGGGCATCAACCCTTGCACGATCGATGTGTACAAAAGCCTCATCCACAGTGAGATATCGAGCAGAGGTGCGTAGTTAGATACGTGATAGATGGCTGGGTGTAAGAAAATGAGCTCCTTGCCGTTGTGATTTTCCGAAAACAAAGTATAATCAATTACAGGTGTTTATTATTCGATTTACTCGTTTTAAATATATGCTATTTTTAGTATCATAACCACACATTTAAACGTATTTAAAAATAATTGCCTGCATTTTATCACCATTCGAAAAGTTGATTTTTTTCTTTAGAGTGAAATGATAATATGACAAATGAAATAAGGCCAAATAGGTGTGATGTCGTAATCTATTGATGACGGCGATACAACGTAAACAAAATATAGCACACACCTAGATATAATCAGTTTATCGCTTTATCAATTATCGCATAAGTATATTCACTGGAACTATTGGTTCGTTAGAAAAAATGTTGGCAAATAATTTCTTCAGCTTTCTCTGTTTGTCAACGCACTTGCGCACTACGTGTAGGCGATTAAAAAATATATATCAAAAGTTTATATTCATTGCGAAACCGTCAAATATTTGTATATACGAGTACTCAAATCATCAAATATTTGGATTTTATTCTAAACAAAAATATAACAAGCTAATCACAATTAAGGTGGTGGATTATACTTGGTGGAAAGGCATTATATTTAAAAAAAATAAAACACGCATTTGTACGATTTCCACTAGCATTTTATATGCACAGGACCGATTTCGCTCATGACGAGCATTATCAACTGACAAGAGAATACAATATTACAGTGTTACTTTTACAGAAAACAATTAAATTATGAGGATGTAACAAACAATTGGTATCAAATGAATTTACAGATAAATTTATATCTTTATCTGTAAATTTCTTTCATTACCAACTATTTGTTATGCCCTAATAATTTGATTTTGTTCTGTATAAATAGCACTGTGATATAGTATTCTCTTATCAGCTGATAATGCTCGTCATGAACAAAACCGGACCTGACAAATATAAAATCAACGTGGAATTAGTTAAAATTGGAAATTTTATATTTGAGTATGACAAGCTATGTGTTAAAGTAAGTAAACAGCTGTCAATCATATTCAAGTAAGAATTTGTACGAATAGAATACAAAATATTTCTATTTTGATACGTTTACCAGTATATTCAAACTTCTTCTTAGAATAATGCTACTTTGAAAATGATGTTTTTATAACGGATAAAGGGTGTTAAATTACTGTCAAGCCAAGCGGGTGACAAAAGAAATAGATATACGTCACGCGCGCATCGGATACAAAATAGACGGTTCATCTAGAGAAGACACGAAAACAGTCTGTACACAAATAACTCATAACAATATAATTATACTTGTATTATAACGCATAGGGCGAGTGGTAGTTTAATCAGAATTTATGTCGAATCGATTATATTATGTATTATTATATCTATGGCATGGTTAAATGATAAGGCCTATATAATATTATTATAGTTTCACATGAAGTTTATGTAAAAAAAGGGGAATGAAAATCGTGAACCGTTGCTTTTCTGTCTGGAGTACGTGGTGATGACGACTGATAAAACAACGGTCGGGCAAAAAGTCACTTACTTATTATAAAATATATATATTTCAGCTGACCATTATCCGCATACAAGAATTAGGAAAAAAATATAATCAACTACTAATTGATCAATAATCAATTGTATATTAATTGATGTTCAATTCACTCGTCGACCCCGGATCTAAGAATTTTATGTGATTGTGCCTAACTCACACGTGCCGTGCCGTAAACGTTGATTTACAAATCTTTTTACAGACGGCCTTTATCCAGTTTTAGAAAATAATTGTGGATCTTTAGGATGTGGGCTATATGTTTTATTAGGATTCGCTTAAAATGAAAATGATGATTTAATATATATATGAAATTTAAGCACACAATCAAAAATATATGATATCCGATGGATAACTGCTTTACAAAGTCAAAATTTTGGCAACATCACTGTACGAATTAATACATTTAATGTGTATGATTTTTCATAATGCACCGTGTATCCATGAAACTATTTGAGTGAATTATTGTTTTTTTCGGATAAAAATGTAATAAACTTATGTTTTTATTGTATTTTTAATGAAATAATTAAAAATATAAGGTAACTTCAGGCTAATCCATAGTTATTCATAAAGATACAGTAAATGTAAAGTCAAATGTATTTTAATGTGAATTAAAGCATCATTCTGTTTATTTTTGTCAATACGACTGACCGAAACACAATAAAGCAAGATTATTAAAATAGTATGTTAACAATATTCAAGTATCATATTTGAGTGGACCAAAAACAAAGAAAACTGAATTATTTGGGCATTTGTTCACGCTAATCTGGTCGGTGTCGTTTCTAAAACTAAAAGCAAGTAGCGTTTTCAAGAAAGTGAACATCCGGTCATAGCCGATAGAAATATAATAAAACATAAGTGAAGAAAGGATTGACTGATATTTCTTTATCTGCTCAACTTTTAATAAATAATACAAGTTTCGTTAACAATTAGTGACATGACTGTGCGCGTGATTCAAATTTGTATACGGTAACATTGATAAGTGAATTGCCTTGGACGATTTATGACACTATGGTTGTATTATTTATTAAGATTAAACGCGTTAAGCAAATAATTCATGTAACCAGATGTACGACGGTGAAACATAAATATTCAATAAATTGAATGATTAAAATACCAAGCTTCTCACTTGTTCACTATAATTACATAGGCATATTATAAAAATGAATCTCTGAATGAAAAAAAAAACATATTTTATGTTTGGTTAACTCGACTCGTTTGCAGCTAAGAATGTATTTTTTTTTTTTTTAAATGCAATCTTTTATGGTAAAATATTTGTAATGAAAAATCTGCACGCCGTTTCGCAAAAATAGCATGTTTCAAATTTAATTTGATATTCACCGATCTGGTGAAAATATACAATAAGATAATATTTCGCACTGACAAATCTTTTGACAGCTTTACAAGGTGTAATAGAAAGTTCAGTAAAAAAAAAACTACCTTATTATTAAAATATCTATATTAACTTATCGGTTACAAAAAAGATTTTCTGTTCGACAAGTATTTGCCTCAAATATAATATGTGTATTATTCCGACCCCCTAATTACTTGTTGGTTAGAAATAATTTGAAACAAAAATTATAGAATAATATCGTATGTATATAGGAATTATTAACCATTTGAGTGCGAATATATTTTTTTAAAGATCATAACTACTACTAATATTTTGATAGTTTGTTGCAACAATTGTGAATTATTTTTTGTTTAAATAAAAATATAGCCGAATATTGAGGTTTGTATTCTAAGCTCTTATAAGGTTGAAGATTCTGATTAATTTTCTGAATTCGTTAAGATGAAAACTCTTGGATTGTATAATCGGGTAAGAAATGAAAAATTGTCGGAATCCAGTATACCATTTTAGGGTTATAACATATATTCACTACTCGTAGAATAGTCGACTCTATATTGTTTTTTTTCATGGGCCATGGAAATAGAAAAGTAGATAACATTTGTTTTCACTATTGTTGATTCATTTAAAATAATGTATATATCGATAGCTGAATACGTTTCTGATCTAAAACACAAGCAGTTCATGAAATCTGTCCCACGACACGACTATCTTTTATGCCCCTGGCTGTTAGGTCAAACACACCAAAGAGTGCGACTGCGCTTCTCGGTATTCTGATGGTTAATTCATTGTCGATCTATTATTAGTCTCAAAACATATCGTATCCATATTAATATCTCATATCTGACCTCATTCAAACAAGATTAAAAAATGTTTTTTTTTTTTTTTTTAAAACACATTCGAATACATCGCGGACCAGAAAAAATCAGCTGCCGAGAGATATTAAAAATATTGTCAATGAAAATTGAATATAACCAATTTATTATCAGCATCAAATGCTACCCTGAGTAAAGTCAAGTGCATGATGTTTTTTTAATGGTGATATCGAAATATAATATGTTAGAATCGTAATTCAGTAAATTGCAATGAAAAAATCATGTGTTAATTAATGGTGCCATTATTAATTAAAAGTGTAGCACATATTAACTCAATCACTATCCTAACTATGGACTAAAATAAATAATTTAATTTTAACGGTATAATAAATACTTCGGTTATTTTAAGCTTAAGATTTGTTTCGAAATAATACCGAAGTATTTTTTCCAATGACCCGATTTTACCTTTGGCCAGCGTATTCAAAATGAATCTCCAACCAGTTTTTATTCACCGCAAGATCAAAAAACCGGCTATCGTTGCGGCAAGTAATTTATTATGAAATTTGCTACCATTTTACTAGCAGGGCGACGAAGTATTATTTGCTCCATCCGCAGATTTATGATTATTGAATTATAATTATATTTAATACAATTTTCAATTTTGAATAGGTTTCTTGAATAATCTAAGCATCAAAATCTTGTGATCTTAATGAAATAAGTATATTTTATTTTCATTGATAATTTAGTTTATTTAAAAAAAATACTTTGGGTTGTTAAAAATCTATATTATTAGATTTATAGTAAACATATGAGTATAAAACTATTATATTCGTTTCCCTAATAAAAAGTCAAGCATAAAAAACGATTACGATAATGCTTATCATGAGCGAACCCGCTCCTGATCTTTTTAAATAAAATTGGAATTAGTATAAAGGTATATTGTATTTTTTCAAACGTTAACGTATTGATGCAGTTCTAAATTTAAATTGACCAAAAAGAAAAGAAAAAGAAGATAGTAGTATTTTTGATCACTAGCATGCTATAAATGATTACAATCCCGGGGACATACCCGTTTTTTTCTTGGCCTTAAATCACGAAAACTTTAGATCCAGGATTAAGATAGTATAGTTTTTTTTTTAAATAATGGTCGAGTGGGTTAAAAATACAATTTATAAGACATAACTTTGAAAGGGAGGCAGTAACTTTATATTGTTATCACTTATAAGGTGTTCACTGTCAATACTTGGTGGAATGGAATTATAATAAAAATAATAAAAATAATAAAACATTTTTATTATATTGTTATGTTAAATATTGCTTATTACATGTTTCGGAATCGCAAATTTAACATGTTATAATGCAGGTGAGATCTTGTCCTGTGTAATTGCTGTGCTCATCGTCATTTATTGATATATTGTTGATTTTTCAAGATTAATTGAAATATACCTATATAGAATTCGAGATTCAAAATAAATTGCAAATGTGGAATATATCGTAATGCGATAGAATCACGTAGAAGAAACCACGACTATACGAGAATTTTATGTGACATTCGGATGTAAATATTTTCTTCCCATGTTCTTACCCGATAAAATTCTTGATGAAGCAGTAGACGGCGAAGAGCGTCGTGTCGTTGAGGCCGAGGTCAGGTTTGATCCTCGGCAGGGCGGCAGGCAAGGGTGCGGGAGCTGACGGGCTGCCCGTCGCGACCCGCACGTCCGCGGCGGCACTCATGGCTGGGGGCGCGATCCTGGACACCCAGCAAGGACACCGCCTCTTTTGATAGAGGCGACACCCAACAATATATGTATGGTGTTAATTGGCGGTGATCAAGTATCACCACTAGTCTAGTCAAACTGTTGGAAGATAACACTTGACGTTCTTCTTTCAACTATGACGCCAGAAACATGACAGATTGTCGATAGGTTTTAATCTCTTGACGCTGTATAAAATCGATCACTCACTGTTCTGACCCAAAATTTCAACTGATAACAAAGATTTTCCGTAAGTTTTACATTTGGTTCAGTGAAAATGTATTAACCAATGCTGTATTGGTATTAGTGCGACATCTCAACCGTTTAATTCGACGTTCTTGGGCGGGAAAACACTATCAGACTTATAGTTCGCAAAGGTGTGCGACGAAATGTGTGAAATGTCACAGATGTATTGCGTATTGAGTGAATCACGTTAATTTAATAGTTCACCGAGTTGAACGGTTCACTAATTGAGTAAAAAAAATCGCATTCAAATCGAACACGCGTTTACGGGTCACCCGATTGGCGGGCGAGTGATTCGTAAACGTGCTGTCCGGTCACTCCGCGAGATCGGCGTCGGTTCCTTCGGGCTCGCTGCTCGACATCCCGACTCTCTTCAGCGCTCGGCTCATCACTCTCACCCCCGACTAGTTAACACGGGACGGCCTGTCTTTCCTCAGTGGCCTTATCTGTGGCCACGCGGTGGAATGGGAGCCCTCGCCCGCTCGCCACTCGAAAGACGGGAACGAGTAAAATGGCGGCGCATAATATCTGGTGTTAATACACCAGAGATCCGGCACGCCGACGTCGAGAATGATTGTGGGCGAATTTGTGAACGACTTCACGGTGCGGTCTGGAGCGCGAACGTGCCGTCGAAAAGCTGACGGCACTCTGTCCGCGGGGACGAAACCGAATCGCACTTCGCGATCACCGACAGAACCTCCGCGCGACAGGCGCACGGAAAGTATCAAATATTTGTTTATACAACGCGATGCACTCGGTTAGGACCCCGAAAGTTATTTATCTGTTATCACTTTTCACTGAGGGGCGCGTTTGTCTTTACAGAAAAGTTTTCGTCAACGGTGAATTCACTTTTTAAAAGGAGGACGAAAGAGTCTGTGTACTGATTGCGAGAGGAGCAATCCGTTGTGTCGGCATGTGCAAGAGAGTTTCGGAGGGTAGCGGGTGTAGGGCGGGTCCCGGCGCCCGGTGAGAGCTATCGACCGCGTGGCGCGCGCCGCGACGCATGCGCCCCGGTTTCACGCTTTACGGTTTGTTGACGTCCTCCCGACGACCAGCGACGCTCGTCGCTTATCAAAACAATGCAAGCGCTGCTTCGCGCGTCTTCGTTGTTTCCGATTAACAACGAAAGGACAAAGGCAATGTTTGGCAATTAAACGTCAAGCATCAGAAAAGCTAGATAAAGAATGACAAACAACCACGGATATACCACATAAGCACAGTAGACAGGCATTTTTAAACTATCACTTAAGAATTTAAAGTAAAGATCATCAAAGAGAAACTCTAATATTTGCCATTCAAAGAAAACATATTAAGCCTTTATAACATAAGCACTGTTCATTGATGGGTTTTAACACTATTGGGTTAAAATCCCGGGGTATTTACGAGGTAATAAATTTTGAGATTGATATTTGTGTCCGATGACATGGAGATGTCATAGCATTTCGGTTTTTATTAGCGGTTCTGCCGCAAACGTAAATACAAAACAGTCCGTTTGTTGTGATGTAGCAGAGCGAGCTAACGAGTGCGGGCAGGTTCGGCGGCAGCGCTAGACTGATTCTGGCCATGTGCTCGGGCGGAGGCGAGCCGCTGAGCCAGCGCGGCGCGAGGAATGGTTCTATCTCATCGCCAACGCTCCCACGCTTCACATAACGAAAAGTTACATCGCGACGCAGGTATTTTTTGCGGATTTGATACATCAGGATAAGCGTAAATACCCGATCATTCACCACCCATCAACAGCTTGATTGGAAGACTCTTCTTGACTATCGATATTTAAGGATACCACTATCTTGGAATATTATCCTTTTGGGAATTAGGAAGTTCAGGTTTCGCAAGATTCTTCCGTAGTATTATTATATGGATAAGATATTGTAATTAGATGCTTCGTTGTATTGAGGCAATATTAACACAGTAGTCCGTTTTTTTTTATACCTTTTCCACTCCAAATCTAAGCTGAATTACTGAGTATGAATTCAAATCAACATTTCAACGATAAATTTAAAAATTATTTGTTTTGGAAATTCCCTTTACCAGAGAGGATAAAAAGGAAAGAGAAGATGAGATCAATCACTAGCTCGGTTCAGTTTTTAATGTATTAATTAATTTAGCATTTACTTGGTAGAACTCCATTTTTACCCTATCAGTTTTTAATATTCAGAAAGGTGTGGATGATATAAATTAAATTTAACTATCTCAAGAAACGAGATTTTCACAATTTTCCGAGAATTTTTTATTCCAAATGCATTCATAATACAATAAGATCTTTAAACATAATGAAAAATATCTTTTTTAAAGTAAACATAATAAATGAAAATATTATGCAGAGATATTTACTGAAAACGGACCAGTAATATGCTGTTATATGGGTTTTGATTGGCCTCTAAGATTCCTGAAACGAGGCGTTGTGATATTTCCATACATGGCAATATTCTCTGATAACAAAATTCGTATAAATTAAACATAAATGATATTATAAAGAGTGGATATTTTTTGCAGCCGGGTTAGTTATTTGCTTTAATAAAGTTTTTTTTTATTCATTGAAAATTCCTAAAACGAACTGTGATATTTCCATACATGGCAATATACTCTGATAACGAAGTCCCTATAAAGTAAACATAAATAATATCAAACACTGTAGATATCTATTGCAGTCGGGCCAGTTAAATGCTGCAGTACAGAGAAACCCATATTCTACATTTTTCAAGGGACCGTAATAAAAGAAAAAATGAATAATACGTGAAATAGTTAAGACTATTCATGAGCGAAATGAGAAATAATCAACAAAGTCGGTCAATCCAGATAATATTATTTAAGATTTCGACTGAAGGTGCTTGGTGGAATTTCAATATTAAATTTGAATCGTTCAAAATATGTACACTCCCACAGATTTTGTCACTAACGACACGGGTTTCGCCTTTCGGCATCTTCAGGCGTTCAAGTGCACGGATGAACTTGAACTGAAGATGCCGAAAGGCGAAACCCGGGTCGTTAGTGACAAAATCTGTGGGAGTGTACATAATTTGAACGATTCAAATCTAGATAATATTTGTGACGGGACCATACTATTTAGAGTTTAGACGAGTAGAGGGGAACCAGCGACCTCTTGACTACTCTGATGCGGCCTTTTGACTTGATCAAAATATTCGCTTTGATCAAAAAAATTTACGCAAGCGTTTGGAAAAATAGCGTAATCAACCTATTATACATATGTTGAACAGTCGAAAAAGGGGGAGGGGGTTGTTAACGTTTTCTTTACTGCGGCCTTATGTTGAATCAGATAAATGAATGTGGCCTTTAGAAATGTAAGGTCCCCCACCCCTGATTTGAAGATAGATCGAGGAAATCGGGGAACGATGCATGATTATTTAGCATTGTTCTTGTAAGTGTCTGGCCGGGACTATGAAAAATAAACGATCTATGCGGGAAAACGAAGTCTACGAAAACGGTAGATTGGGGGGGGGGGGTTCCACAGTAATTCCACAGTAATAAAATTTAAAATTCCTAAAACGAGGCGACATAATTCCATATATGGCAATATACTCTGATAACGAAAACCTTTATCGGGCCATATGGTACGCGAATATTCGCTGAAAATGTACCTACGTTATCTATTTATTATTTTCAAAACTTTCGATTTGCGACTCAAATACATGCACACACAATAATTCGAGGTTGTGCAGTACTTTTTAGATAGTTTGAATGTGAAGGTACAAATTTAAAAAAAAATGGCAAGACATGTTTTTGAAGGTTTTACTTTCCTAGGCCAAACAAAGATTTTTTTAATAATAACTATGATCAAATACTATTGTAAAACGTTGTTTTATCGATATCAGAGGACCTTCACGAGTAATAAATCCATATGTCATAATTACACATTATAAATATAATAATTCAGCAATTGCTATTAAAAGATTAAATGCGGTGTTTTTGGAGGACAACTGAGATAATATTCTTCAGACATAAGTTTAAATGTTATATTAATTATATAGATAGTATCATCACGAGGCGTCGTGTGATTGGTAAAAAAACAAAATAGTATTACATATTGACTGTGGAAAGGAAAAAGGACGAAATCCACAGTTTTTTCACAGCAGCTTTTTTTCGATAATCATAATGTATCCAACTTGAAACACGTTCTGTCAAAAGGATATAAGCTGCAAATGCCGAATTAGTATCTAAACTTAGCTTTTAAATTTGGAAAAAGATGAGCGTGTGAAAATTGAAACCAATAAAAAAGACTGAAAAAAGGTTTTTCCTAGACAATTTAAGATTTCGACTGAAGGTGCTTGGTGGAATTTCAATATTAAATTTGAATCGTTCAAATTAACGCATTGAACGCCTGAAGTGCCGAAAGGCGAAACCCGGGTCGTTAGTGACAAAATCTGTGGGAGTGTACATAATTTGAACGATTCAAATTTTTCTAGACAATTTCTTAAAATAATATTAGATTGTGTCAATTAAACATCAGCTTAGAAGTCTCCGTGCACTTCAAGGTTGTGGATATATCATAATTTGCATATGGCCCAAAATCATCAAAACACGTTTTTTGTGTCTCCTGTAAAATTTGCTATCTGTGTGTTACGTCTGTTTTCCTTTCCACAGTCGATATAAAAACCTGCTTTTTTAAATGTATGAAGATCTTTTATTGCAGTTTGATTATAAGGTTTTTTTTATTGATTATCGTATAAGTGCTATGAAATACTCGATGGATTAGTTTATCGGGATTTTCCGATTGTCAATTTTATAATATTACAAATTTTTTAAAAGTAAACAATGCAAACTGTGAATTATAAAATCTAATATTTTCGACTGTTTGCCCGGTTAAGTGACAAGTATTATATATAATATGGGGGAAAAGTTACCGCATAAGGAAAAAAATCTGTCTCATATTAGAATAACACAATCAAAGCTCATTTGTTTTCAATATTTGATAAATATGTTACTTATCTACTATTGAGGGGGTTATAAAAGGGGTCTAGACCAGTGCTTCCCATATTGGGGGCCGCGGAATTTCTACGGGGGCCGCCGCAGAACATGTTTTGTATTGAGGGCCGCGGATTATTTTTTTCAGATTTAGGAAACCGTGGAATGAAAAAGGTTGGGAAGCACTGCTTTAGACGACATTTTTCGTTAAATGAATTGGCATTTAATGGTAGAACTCATTTTAATAAGGTGAAAAAATAGCAAACTATTTTAATTCCACTAATATTTTTTTTATAAATAGTTGGTAGCTATTTCGGCGTTCGCCTTCACCGGAACTTGGTTCTGAGAAGGCATACGACGAAATAGCGATCAACTATATAAAAAAAAATGAAGTATTATAGTTCTATAAATATCAACTACATAAAAAATAATATTTTTGGAACTAAAATTTAATACTTTGTTATGTTTTCACCTTACGACACTTTTTATTACTCAAACCGCTACGAATTTGCAAATGGATTTGCAAAATACGACAACAGCTATTTTCCATAATTAGGATTTTAAATTGGAAAAGGAGTTCAACTTAATTGAAAAGATTCATAAAAGAGAGAGATATAAAATGTTACACTAAAAATCACTTTCATGTCGTCAATCCAATGTGACACAAAAAAATTAATGAAAAATAAAGTCAATAACGGAAGTCAATTGATTGGTACGTATTACCACAACAATAATAGTCTGATTCACAAAATAAGTCTGAACAAACAAGGCAAAGATCCTCGGGAAAGGTGAGTGACCACGAAAAATGGTAAACAAGTGGTTTCGCTTCAAGGATTGGAACTCTGCTTAATTACTCATGTTATGTAAACTTCAAAGTCTCGCGTAATATCGCAAAAATAATATTTCGCATCGTGTGCAACAAGCAAGACATCTTTCGTACACACGACGAGTGCTTCCGATGATAAATCACACGCGCAAAGCATTTTGATATTATACTCGAAAACAATTTATTCGCCACATATTACGCAATCGCAGTATCATGTGCATCGTTCACAATAAAACTGCATCGAACGAAGTGACAACGGTGCGAAACTGCGAACTGAAATGTGTACGGCCGTTGTCATGTCAATTTCAATTGTGTGGCAACAATTTGATATACAGCAGCTTTAAATTACGTAAAAAAAACCATCGCTGTCTTCAACAAGTATACTTAAAAAGATTTTACTATTCCGAACTAACGATATCACCACGACGATGTTTCTATATGCATATTGATGGCTGATTTCATACTAAAAAAAAAAACAATTGTAATAATTTAATATCGCCGGTGACGTAAAAAAAACGTGGACTAATTATATATATTGACATATAAATAAAATACTACATCTAGTACCCATTACGCAGTTGTATAGCATCAAAACGACCCTGTACTTGATATGATTTTAATTTTAAAATTAAAAATTTCTACCAATATTTGGCAGGTAAATCCATTCAAGCGATGCAAAGGTGGTATGTATCTGCAAACAGTGTTGGACACAGGTTACAGCTTCGAACTTACACACAATTCTCGATAGTTAACCCAGAAAAACAATGATAAGTTTTCTATAGCTCGGGTAAAAAACGGAACTATCTTTTTTTAAATTTGTCGTTTTGTATTATAGCTTTGTTGAAATAAATGTACTTAGAACTGCGACATACCGTCTGAAAAAATTCAACGAAAGCTAGTCGAATTCTCATCACACGTAGGAGTTGTTTTTTGCAGATTTTGAAATGACCTCTCAATTCCAAGTTAGACGAAAAAAGTTATTTTTAAGATAATATTGGAAGTATTCTTCCTGCAGGTTTTTTGGTTTTGAGTTTCTATGTATAGTGTTCGGATATGTTGTAGTTTTACTAACAATGATAATACAAACAGAGTGGAAAGACTCGGCCTAGGTTGAATCCGGACTGTTACACTAGGGGAGAAGAAAGAAGAATGATAATTGTATGAATAAAGTTATAGTTATGATGAAATGGGTAAAACAAATAGTAAAGAGTGCTGAACAAGGAAACAAGGTAAAATTAAAATATGCATATTTATGTAATACAATACATGCCAACTTACGTTGAAAGTAAACAGCAGAGATTTAAAATGCCAAATTCTAGACAAATTTAGAAACCAATTCCGAGTATGACAATAATTATGCATCAGGAAAACTATTAATTTAAAAGAATTTTCTCTAAGTGGGAGACGTTACTTAAAAGAAAATGAAAATTACACTTTACGTTAAACATCACGGAAAAGCAATTTTCCAGGAAACTCGGGTGAAATAATCACTATATTCAGATAGCGTGCGCGCTCGCTTATCGTCGTGTTGGAGTGGCAGCAGCCAAATGGGCGCTGAAAAGTGTGTCAAAAAGTGCGGAAGCCGTGTCGATTGATGGCGAACGCTTCCTTGTCAACGCTGTGCGTGAAAAATTCTCGCGAATCAACTAAAAGCAAGTAATTTACTCCTTCGTTATGTACATCATTTAAGACACTTAAATGTGCAGTCATTGGTGTTGTAATTACTAAAGGCTTATTATTTTTAACGATAACGATTGAAAATTAACGATATTGCTAATGTAGACATATTAATAAAAACAGTGGAATGACAATACAAAGGAATATTGTGTTTTTATTAATATCATGCCTTTCCACCAAGTTATTGACAGTGAACACCCTAAAAGTGGCTAATTTAATCATACAATTTGATACTATTCGATCGTAAGTATAAATATGTATATTTTTCTTAGCAAACATATATTTTATTTTATTAGGTTAGTGTTTCGTAATCAATAAAAAAAATGTGCGAAAACACTGCAAAGCACTGTATTGCGATACGGTCTGTTGCTGAATCGTAACAAAATTGGTTTATGCAAGAATGCCTAAACAATAAAGACAACCAATAACAGTTTCTTTACTACACTTTTAGTGCTCAAATAATAAGTCGGGTCCCTCGTCACACTGTTTTCACAAATAATAATACGCATATAAAATTTTCGAAAAATAATTGCAATAAGTAAATTAGAAAAAAATGCAAATACTTCAAAGGAAATTATACCGAATAAACGCGTAATAAAATACAACTCATTACGCGTGTCTCGGTGATCTTGCTTCCTTGCCAAGTAAGTGTCCAGGTGACTAATAAAACATGCCTCTTATTATTGATAGACAAATTATGTATGACTTTGTAAGTATCAAAGTGCAAATCGTGATAAAATAAAATAGTTTGTTTTAGACGAATATCAATTACGAACCTGCTCATCACCTCGCATCACCTAAATATTTGACAAAAATACTATGCAAATTTCAAGTCTATAAATCAATCAAACATAACGCAGAGTTTTAATTACAATTGATGTTATCCAGTAGTTTTACAGTAAGCAAATTGTAATGTAATAATCTTTCGACGTCACATTATATTAAATTCAAGTTTAATTTTACAGGCAATGCGAAGAGATATTTCTAAGAAATGTAAGAAATAGGTCGACGTATTCTGTTTGGGTTTTGTTTCACTTCAAACACTACTGAGAAGGCAGAGGAGCATCTTTGGCAAATGTTTTTTTTTTTTGAATAGTAGAAAAAAGCGAGGTCAGTCAACTCTCTTCGGCAGAAAATACGAAGGGGCGTTCCGCCATTTTCTTAATGCGCTCATATGTTTTTTCGTATTTCATTTAAGCGATCATCTTCATTATAAAATTATTTTAGTAGATGTGGGTATTAAGATTTTTTTGGTAATATAAACGACTAAATAATGTGTTTCATATCAATGTTTCAAGCATTACAAAAGTAAACCAATTGTCGCTTTGATAATAAGTCAAGCGAACAAACTTATATCGATTGTTAGAAAATTTGCACTCGATGTGTGTAGAGCTTGGTATAGAAAAGATCATATGATATGATTTAAAATATACTATGATCTCTGACATGAAAATATATCAACTAGTTGATTGACAAATTCAGGCCAACATTTGCCAAAAATAATTATGACAGATTTAAATTTTCCGCTACGACAGTATGACAGGAAGAAAAAAAAAGAGCGGTAAATATATTTTTATTAGAATACTTACTACTAGTGATCGATAGGCTGTCGGCCTTTGTGGTCTACTAGGAAGAGCTGTACAGATGAGTCGGGCTTCTAATCCCGGTAAGGTTTATATACAATTTTGATTTTTTCAATCTTATATTTAATATCATAGGTCTGGGTGTTTTCCCCTCGAGTGATCTCACGTGATTTGAAAAAATAAAAACATCAAGCGCCATGCCTATGAGCTTTAATGGATTTTTTAAAACTATTATTTTTCTTTGTTAAAAAAGTACGGGATGGGATTGAAACGTAAAATCGTATAGATTTTAAAGTTTATTATCATAATTATAGCATTGCACAAGTATCAACAGTAAAACATAAGAAAAAAAGGCGTTGATTTATGGTTGGGAAATATTTTCAGAAGTCGGTCTCTTTTGAAAAAAAAACTGTCACGAACAATAATAATTGTATAATTAAACATCTGGCCGAATTCTGAGAAACTGCTGATTGAAGTTTTAGCATGGCCCAGTTTCCGAATTGGCGAATGTATGTGCGTATCTGCTACTGGCTGTGCGGCCGTCAGATGTCAATGATATAATTGACTATGACAGGATGATACCCAGAACGAAACAGCCGAAGATACACACGAAAAACAGACGTGCATATTAGCTAGCACTTGATAGCGGAAGAAATAGAAGTAGAATTGTAAAAAAATTAAAAACAAAAAAAAACATATTTTTTAATAAATACCAACATAAGTTCGGCTCATCACGAGCATTACCAATTGATACGGTTGAAAATCGATACATGGTTATGTAATATAATACCTATTCACAGAGAATTGACAGTGAAAAGTGAGTGGGAAAAATCTTGCTGTCAGATCAGATTCAGAAAACGTCAAAAGTCCTGGATTATCGACCACTGATTTACGAAATAATAAGAGTTGCACTTATGTTAACAATACTAGCAACTATCTAAAATTATGCACCCATCCCTTGCTCAAAATACATTCAACACACTATGATAAACATTTCGTGTCTTAAATAAATAATATGGAATCAGTACAAAAAGTATCTTATTATTGTAATATGGATACCTGTATTGCTCTATCAAGAATAAAATTTACAGTGAACAGCTTAAATGTGATTACATCAAAAATTTATTTCAATACATACGACAAAAGTTTTTTAATTTAAAACAAAAATAAGTTTAATTATTTCATACTTCGTGACACGATTTCCCATGGCGTTGTATCTGTCGTTTAATAATACATATATAGACGGTCAGTGTCATTGTTTTTTTTAATATAACGTTGCATAGTACAAATTTAAAAAGCTCACAGATAATCCACAGTGCAAGTGAAATAATCTTGTCACGTGTAATGTAATCAAAAGGCACGCGTCTACGCCACGTGTAGCGAAGTTGTAATACTATTCAATTATTAGCTGCAAGTAAGGCGGCAATAAGTCGACGATGCACTTATCTCGCACGCTGGCGATTACTTTCGGAAAATAAATGCACGTTTATTTTGCTGGGTTTGCACAATGCGAATATTTTTTTGCACCAACAAGAAGGTAGCTAAATCATCTTTTTTACGTTAATACTCGCAGACGATGAAGACACTTTTCTAAGAAATGTTTCCAATAGAGGTATCTGGCAAGAGATAATTTCTTGCGAATATTTTTAGCGGACTCTCGCTTCATTCGTAGATGTGGTAATAGATAATGAAAAAGAGATGAAAGCAACAAGGTTGATTTACGCGAGCATGTAAAAATGTTAACAGGGGCCACGTGGCATTTTTTAAAAAAAATCTGCGAAAACTTTTGGCACTAAAAAAATTACATAATGAAACACTTAAAAGAATCCAACAATTCAGTTAAAATTTACAAAAAAATATCCTTCAATTCATATAGGTATTATTTTAATTAAGATCAGTGAATAATGTGGAGCAACTCACCAAGTTTTAATATAATCACCATCAAAAATTAAAACACTCTTTTGTACTAATTTTACATTTGTAGGAATCATGACCGGTTACGCTTGTCACGAGCATTTTCAACTAATAATATGTATATACATAAATATATTAATATGAAGTAGTATTCATATTTTATGTCTTTATCTACAAATTATCAATTGTTAGTACATCCTTACTCGGTAAAGTATAAATAGCTCAAGATTAATATATTATATTCATATCAGATGAAAATGCTCGTAATAACCAAACCGGTTCTGATCTTAGCAAATAAATTCGGAATCCGTTCAAAAGAGTTTTTTTGTTGGTGTTATTTATATAATGGCCTTTCCACAGAGTATGGGAAGTGAACACCTTAAAAAGTGATAATTTAAGATTTCAACTGAAGGTGCTTGGTGGAATTTCAATATTAAATTTGAATCGTTCAGTGACAAAATCTGTAAGCATGTACATAATTTGAACGATTCAAATTTAAAAAGTGATTATTATTATTAGTATAATTTTTAAATACCAGCCACCGCCGGAACCAATTGCGTTGAACTTACAGTGACATGAACAGTTTGCCTATGCATATCTTCAGCGCTCGTTTTGAACGCGAATAAGTAAAATAAAACAACTATTTTATTATGTTGTTGTGTATCGAAAAAAGTAGCTTCTGGCACCTCTGTATCACGAGTCTCTAGTCGCTCAGTTGGCGGACTGATGTCATCGCTAAATATAGAATATTTAATTTAACGCCGAAGACTTTCATAATGTAAAGTGAGCGGGGTATAGAGTATGAATATAATATTATAGCTCGCCGGTCGGTCGCGGTCACGTGATATCACCTCCCAAACTGAACTTCGCCGGTGATTTATTGCAATAAACAATAGTCACGCATGAGAAAACACCAATAGCATGAGCCGGGTCTTGTGGTCCGTAAACACGCATTTTCGCGGAATAATACTGGACGGAGCACGTTCATACGCAGCGAGGGGTGTGGCGGGAATAGCACTGTAGGTCCGATTTTCTTGACACTGAAGAATCGTAATTTTTTTAGGAGTGTTCCACAATCGGTGTGCCGCGGTGATACCCATCTTAAAGTTTAACTCGTTTAAATCAGCAGGCATTCTTGTGTTATAACCTCTCAACAATAATCAAATGTAATTTCAAAGAACTACAGAGATTGTAGTTGTTTATCTGATTATTTCCACAACTAAATGAACGTCATAATGGTTAAGCTATTAGTGAAATTAATCCATATCGCGATCGATAGTTTTTTTAACTTAGTGATAAAAAGTATATTTCTTATAAAATATACACGATACACTTATTTATCAAGCGTCTGTTCAAATTTTATCCGTTAGTGACAAAACAAACAAAATTTGAACGATTCAAATATAATATCGAAAATTCACCAAGCACCTTCAGTCGAAATCTTGAATCAATGTAATTTTAGTGCATGCACATTTTTATAAATATGTTTACTTGTGATGTGCAGCGGATTTTTTATGAAAATACTTCGGTGTGCCGTGGAAGATAAAAGGTTTCGGAGGACTGCTTTAGGACATTCATTCTACTCACCGATGTCATAAATGTACTAATAAAGTCGGGTGCGTAATTTAAAAAGAAGTCACAGAAGTTTAATACATACTCCACTCATATTATCGTCAGAAATTAACTATATCAATTCAAAATTCAATCAATGAGATTTCGATTATTAAATTCGTCAGCTAAATCTTCATGGTAGTAAAGACATTTTTTTAATCTGAAATATATTATATAACATGGCTAATAAAGTTATAAATAAAATATATACTGCAATGCGCTTAAGACATTTAATTTGTTAACATATCTAGAACTATAAATTAAGACTTTTTTTTAATAATAATAATTTTGAAGCCTAATATTTAAAAACTAATGCGATTAAAGGGGGTAATGTGACCGGTATCGCGATATGCGAAAATGGCAAAAGGCGCAAATAATGCGTCGGCCACATGTAGGTCGGGGGTGGTAAACACTAAAAGAAGGTGAAAACTTCCAAGGACGCACGCACTACACTGAAAACGCTATGTATTCACCCACCGCTAACAAAAACTAACCTGTAAACATAAATTTCAGAAAGTTATTTGCTGCGATCGTTTGAAATCGATATTTTTGTGTTCTTTAATATCATGTTCGCTACCAATGAGGAGCATATTGAATCTCAATAGAGCTCATTTAATTTGAATTGCATTTTCAAAGATAGTAGGAATATACGAATATGGTTAGGGCTAGGACAGGACTAGTGGTTAGGTTAGGTTTGGTATTCTTTGAATGGGATGGGTGGAAAGTAGAGGTCTGCACGGGCCGAAATTGTACAAAATTACCCGGTACGAGCCCGAAAGACTAAACTCCGACCCGGCCTAGGCCCGAGTCTAATACTACACTTGTTACCCGAACCCAACCCGAAGCCCAGGTTTATACTCCTCAACCCGAAAAAAAATCGTTTCTAACAAATTTACAACAATTTTCTTTTCTTCTTCTCTATAGAGAATTAATTATATTAAAGTTTCTCTATAGAACTGGTAATAATTAAAATAATCATGGCTGACTTATGACACGAACATAGTCTGAAGTATTTTTCTGACATAATAAATTCCTTACCCAGCCCGGCCCGGGCCCGAATCTCAATTGCGCTTACCCGCAAAACCCGGCCCGCGGGCCGGGCCGGGTAGGAGCCCGAGGCCCGTGCAGACCTCTAGTGGAAAGGAATTTAAACATCATAGACGTCTACACCTTTAAATAGATATGCATACATACATATATTAAAAAAATGAATTTATCTAACTTCTCGTACTGGGATTCAAACCCTTGAGCATCGCAACTGATGTAAAAACGTTACTATTAGACTGCAGACCCAACATAAAAACATATTTAAATTTTATAAATATGCCGTGCTTATGGCCGCGTATTCAACGACACACTATTCTTTTCTAAGGCTTCGAATCTTTGTACGAACACTTTCATAGATTATTTTATTATTCGATCAATGATTGCTCACCTATAGGCTATTACTTAATTTAGAGGGTCAAAAAGTATTGCGTAAGATTCCATTTACAAATATTTTTTGAATGAATTGAATATTCACTAAAATATTTAAAACACAGCTTTATGAGTAAGTACCTACTTCAAACATTACCCTGTATCATAAATATTGCAGCATTGTTTTTATCACACTGGTAATAAATATACACACCATGGCCTCGGACATAAGGTTTATGAGGGATTTAAATGGCGGTATCGCCGGTAGATGTTGTTTCGTATCTATAACAGATAATTATAGGTGTTTTTAATCGGGGACAGTTTAATTTGAAAAATGTTCATTTTACCGAATGGATATCTGTCCAAAACTCGCATATAATTTGCTTATAATGTATGAAAAAAGTAACAGCAACAGATCAACCGTATTTTGCGTGGTAGGTTTTCAGAGTTGAATACCCCATTTACAAAATATATCCCGACTGATAAAACATAAATGGAAGGCTGAGTATTATTGTTTTCATCCTACTTCAGAAAAAATAATTGAAGTTTATTTAAAACACCAATCGAGTCAGTCAGTGTTTGTCAGCAGATTTAACAACGTCGAGCACTTATAATTGACCGCAATGCGCGAAAACAAAATAAGCGGCGATGACGTCACATTCGTTGTTCATTGAATTACGTAGGCAAATAGGTACGTAGTAATTTATTTTTATTTTTATAATCACGAAAAAAACACAAGACAGTTTTTACTACAATGATTATCATTATAATAAATGTGTTTTTTTTTCTAATTTTGAAAATGATTTTCAAGAGAAAAGAAACAGAGTAAGTATAGACATTTTTTATTTTTTTATTAATGTGCCTTTTTAAAAGGGGAAAATAGTCATCATCACTAAACGGTTTTTCAAAAAAAAAAAAAAAAGAATCTTTCTAAATGAGGCTTTACGACTAAAGATTGTTATCTTTTAAAGAAATCAAATTTTAGTTTGTTTCTTTTTTCATATATGTAATGCATGTAATGTTTGTAATAAGTAGTTGGGTTTCAGCATAAAATATGATTAGATATGTCAAAATAGAGTAAAACTCTGCAATGTAACAGAAGACCGCAGAGATAGCTGACCGTCAATATTGAACTCATGCACGACATTGGACTTGATATAATGTATCATTAAGCGTGTCCTATCCTAACTGATAATTTTTTTGAAAACACTACAATAAAACACACCGGTTTGAGAAGCAATCGAATATCGAAAGACGTCGTAAAATGTTAACACGGCATAACTTTCTAAACAGCCCGACGGATGTGAAATCTCCAAAATAGTTTTGTAAAGGTCCAAACAACGCGACCTCATTGCGGAGTCGCGCAGGGATACCACGAGAGACGATGATCTTTACAAATAATCACGATGTTCGCAAATATTTGTCAAAAAATATGTATTTGCAAAGTTTGTTGTTGTCACGATGAAGGCGAATATGTGGATATGTTCCTGAAGCCATTTAGGCAAAACTAACTTTTCTTGTAAAAATCGACTGAGCTTTGCGATGGATGCTTGAAAAAAATGATTACTACAACGTATCTAAAGTAAAAGACCAAACACGAATAACACATACAATTCAATATTTTAAAAATATATATTGTAAGCGTTATATACCTAACTACAAATATACTATTTTGTATTTAAATATATTATACACTGTTAAATTTTTAGAAAAAAGGTCTAAGTGAGCAGTCAATGAGTAGTGCATGCAGTGTCAGTGACGAAGAGAAACATTTAAGGACACTTGTAACACAGTTTGATTTCAATTAAATGTTTTAATATTAAGCTAGGTCTTCAAAAATTACACAAGTGAAGATCTACCACAACTGATATGCCAAATTAGCTTGGATGGCGAGCCAAACGGCGACGAGCGATAAATACTAATAATAGGTATCGGTTAATTTCTAATGTTTAGTTAGTTGGTGCGCAATGTTTTGCATACTTTATCAATACCTATTACTAAATGTTGCGAAGTCCACACGAATATGTGCTACGAATGAAACGCTAAAAGGCTATTAAAAGAATAAAAAATGTGTGATTTTTATTGCTGAAAATACGATAAAGATTTTCGAAATGTTATAGTATTTTTACAAATTATTTATTTTAAGAAATACGTCGTAAATGAAAGCAACATGACGTCGTTTTTGTTTAAGGTCGCAATACCGAAAAAGAATTTAGGATTTATTATTTTCGATAAGTCGGTTAATATGATTATTAACCATAGCCGATAAGTTCTAGCCAACGAGAAAAACATAACTAGCCAAGTTATTTCAATGTGAAAAAAGTTCTGGAGAGAATACGTATAATATTTTTTAGGACCTCAGTCTAAGACACAAATAACTGTCCCTGATACTCGACGTGATTGTTGTATTTAATTTTTACGGTTGGTATGACTTGAATATATTTTGTTGCTGCTATGTTCACTCTTGTTAAAATATATGTTATGATACATTCGGTCAATCAAAAGAGTGCGTTAGGAATAGGCTATGTTGAAAGTTCGTCAAGCAGCATGTCGTAAAAATGTAAAACATATTTATCTCATTACAACCAACCGCACATATTTACATTAAAAAAAAAATGAATTAAACAAAACTCTGTTTATCGTTAGGGTTTGACTGATTGGCTATAAAACATTATTAGATATCCCTCTTAATTAGTGTTAAGTTCCAGTACAATTGTGAATAGCCCCGCTGAAATAAATCCGTGTACGCTTTGGCCGCGACATTCTGCATTCGGGCTACAATTATTGCTTAGAAATTATCAGCTACATACGTTGAAATATTAAAACTATCACCAAATGTACACTTGCGTAATAGTTCGTTTTAAGCTATGGACCGAGCAAAAACTTTCACTGCCGATTTCGAAGCTTTTTTCATTTGACATGTGGGTATTTAAAAATTATGCCGAGAGTCGAGATATGTACAAGAAACTACCACAACACTGTTATGATTTGGAAATACCGCAAATAATTACACGCTATACGAACAAACATAACTATTCGACAATTCCGTTCGATTTAAAAACTGATTTGACATAAATACAGACATTAAATTTGTTGCTCTACATTTATTCTAATAAATTTCAACTGTTGACAGCCAAGCGACCTCTAAAAATCAGTTATATTTTAATGACCATAGACATTCACGAAAACTTGTAATCTACTTAAGAATCAAACGAAAAAAATATCACTAAACTAAGAAAAACTAAATGTAATAAAAGTTATTCACAAATGAAAAATGACTATTGTTTTATAAAGAATAAATCACTTTTGCACTGATTCCACATTATTCATTTTATATCGGGACTGATTTCGCTCATGGCGAGAATTGTGAAAGTGTGATACATATATAAAAAATAATCTTCACGATTGTCAACTTCGGATGAGCACACACAAGCTCAACAATTTGTGGAAATTTGCACATACCTTTGTTTTGATAAATTGAATAAACCTAATAACCGGTCATTGCTACCAAAATTAATTTATTCCGAGAAAGTAAAGAAATTGCGTTGACAAACAGTCAACCATTGTGCTGCTATCTAATGAATTCATAATGTATTGAATGCAATAGGAAATGTACACAGTTTGTTTTATCGTGCTTGGGTATTTGTATATGGTCTTTCTATGGTCCAGGCCCCAGGGTCTTTCTTCCAAGACGCTATTCGTCTAAAAACGACATTACTCCCAAATTCATGGATCGAGAAGAGTAAATAAATGGACTTATTTATCCGCAGCAAATGTATATTTAACAAAAATAGAACCAGCTGACTTTAGACTGCGAGTTGTTATATTTCAGGATGGACACAATACTCGGCCATTATATACAATAGTCCATAATAATTGTATTCGTCTGAAGTAAAAACGTAAATTTTTGATTCACCGGAGTAGTTGTGTCTTATCAGTTATGATTTGATCAGTGTCGTAATAAGTATTTAATACCAAAATATATTTTTTACCATTCCTCTATTCTCTCGTAAACTATCCTGCTTTATGTAAAAAAAGAAATTTCCTTCGCCATTATATTATAAAAAATAAAATATTTCAACAATTTTTATTTATTAAAATGTTTTAAATTTCCGAAAAAATATATGAAATTATGTAGCTCATATATTTTGTAAATCGAATATAAAGAGACCCCCCCCTATAAAGGTGACGCCTTTTTAAATAAAAATCTCGTCTAAAAGTCGGGCTAATACGGTACGTACCTACATATTGAAATGAAAAGATATCTTATAACATTTCACGGATGAAACATTGTCAAATGAATATATAATGTAGTTTTTTTTGCGACATAAACAACTAAGTAATAAAACTGACACCAATCGAACAGTGCAAAGTCGCTAGCAAAAATAATAACCAATCCATCGTCAGGGCAAAATCAGTCGACCGTAGCCTGACGTAGACATTATGAGAATTACTGAGAGCGACAATGGCATGGGCACGCCGCTTCGACTTGTTCCATCGGGCCAGACGGCCTGACGCCGAGCGGAGCCACGCTTGCGAGACACCGGGTGTCTACTATTCTTACTACGCGGGCCAATAATAATAATAAAACATCGCACAACTTCACAAAGTGCCTTCTGCTCGGGGTATAATGGCGGGGCGCGTACAAGGTAAACACATAATCCCATAATCGAGTGTCGCACTCGAGAAAACATAAAAATTCGCATTCTTACTAAATATGGCACAAATAATTAATTCGCTGGGCGAACGAAGGCCGTTTTTAGTTGTATTGTAAATTATTATTATCTTTCTTGTGGCCTTCAGCGATTTACATTTTTAATCCCAGCCCAATTAGAATAATCTCTAACGTGTGATGCGTGAATACAAATAAAATTGTCCATATACAAAATGTCAATTATCCACCTACATAAGGGGGCGTGCCATTCGCTTACGTTTGAGAAAATTCTGTGAATTCTAAATACAGTAGTATCGCGATATGCAATTAAATGAAAACAACGATCAGAAAAAAGAAATATGTCATTATAAATATAATATTTTTCTACTAAATTGATTCATACATAAAAAATATATCAATAAATAAAGTTACTTTTACAAATATTTGCACGCATTTTGTAAACAATTATTGAATTACAGGAATTAGTGGGAAATAAAAAAAATTGCTCGAGTATTCTAGCTATTGAAAAAAAATATGTACAATAAAATACGCAACAAAAGCGTTTCATAAACGTATAAAAATAATATAATTCGCTGAACCCAAATACAGGGCCAGCTCGTGACGTGTGCAAAGAGTGCGGCGTACACGAGCACACTATTACAATTTTAGCACTATCCACTCATTTACATCTAGTTTTTCGCACATAGGCGCAGAAATTCTCGAGCCAGCCCTGCCCAAATACACTTACTAATATAGTTTCTTGCTGCTAGTAAATTACTGATAGGTGTTTGTTTTAAAAGTGTGTTGTCTTATTTTTCTTTCGAGAAATAATTCTTTTGCGATGTTTCTTTATGAATTATAAGGAAATTTCTTATTATGTCACCGGTAAACGTTCCTACATCAGCTGGTACTTATCCAAAAATGTAATCGCCATTAATAATTTCCGACAAATAGCCGCGGCAAAATCTGCGGAGATTAAAATTACGACGGCATAAAAAAAAAACTTGAATCCACTCACTGCCAAGAATAAATTGATTGTTCTTCCAACACAACGGCAGTCTTGTTAAGTGCGAATGACATGGCAAGGATAGATAAGAGTGAGAATGTAAAAGACTAGGAACACCGCATTATCGCTGTCGAGTAATCATACCAACTACAACTTTGAGAAAACAAATGACCCATTTGACCTCTGGGATTGGTCGGGTTGTCAACTTTTTACCAAAGTTTCCATACGGCACGCATGTAGATCGGTCGGCTAACATAAGAACCAGTGCTCTCGTTAAGCCGGCGGTAATTGGATACCATCGACGTCAGAAGCGAAAAGTTGAGCCTTGGGCATTCATTGTGTGCAAAAAATATATTTACAAAAAACACACACACATTATGACAGATACATAACGCGGGTGTGACACATTTTAGCTTTGACCTGAATATAAAAATTGACATAGGACGATGATGTCACGGTACTATAATTACAGCGTAGCTTCGTTAGCCACATCGGCTTCTCACTACTTTTTGTTTACTTCAATGCGGGAGATTATAGATTTGCGCGATGCGGCTGGTAATTTTCCGCAAGTTGTTTTGCCATTATGCAAATTGAATTGAAGTCGATGAGATACGGACAAAAGGTTTCGCGATCAGCCAATTATCTATCGTTTGATAGATATAGCAACGGAAGATTTATTTATTATTCAGTTATATAATAAATGACAATTGACGGAATTCAGGTTAAAATAAAAAGATTTTTTTTTTAAATACAATCGAGTTAATGCTTTATTAATATAGTAAAATAAATGTGACGTGTCTTAAAATTTACTATTCTTTGAAATATCATTTAGCTGCTCGTTGGTGTCCAGAACACAGTACATACATTAAACAAATTAAATGCACGGAAAACCCAATAGATTCCTGAACGAAAATCATAATAAAGCAATTGTATAACAAAAACTGAGCTCAACCCCACGCAACTAAAAAAACCTTTAAATGTGTTCACTGTCAATTGCTGGCGGAGACATGTTGCAATATTTAGATTAAAAACTCTTTTTCAAAAAAATAAATACCAATATGATTTAGATGTAAAAAATTATATTATTCAGCTGTATTGTTACTTATATCGACACTATATAAAAGTCGTATGTTATAGCATAGTTGACTGTTGACATTGAGGCTGCATTTTTAACCGCAACAATAGATAAGAGCTATCGCATGTTACAACGATATGAGAATATTTTTGCGCGCAGATTACACAGAAACAACGCGAATTTTTAAATGTTACTAATTGTATTAAAAAATCCGTGGGAGTTGGCATGGAATTATGTGATGTTAAAAACACGACACTTCCCGGCGATTTTCTTCGAAATAGTAAGTGTATTTTTAGCGAATATATTTTTATCAATTAGATCGGCATTGTTTGAATCATTCATGGAAAGAGAACACAAAGCGCTGGCAGCTTTTTGAATTTATTTTTTTGCGTCTGTGATCTGCGAGCTAGGCCAACGGGATTTTTTTTTAATACGTGGGCAATGTGTGCAGATAAATAAATAATTGTGCAATTATGATTATAAACGGAACATAAAGCCGATATTACTTTCCAGTAGGACGGACATAAGTCGGCAGACTTTTAAGTGAGAAGAGTCAACATTTCAAGGAAACAGGAGTAAAGGTATCAAAGAGCCATAAGTATATATTTTTTTTGTGTAAAAATAACGTGATACGTTCAAGAGTTGATGTTTGAAGAGCCGCGAACACATATACAAATAGCCGCGGTCCGCAGACAGCTGCATCACGATAAGCCGCCAAAACAATGGCGGCTGTATTATAGATTGGTCATATAAAAATAAAAACATGAAAATTCACATTGTAATGTGTTGCTAAGAGTCTATCGAGCAGGTCTCACTTAATTTAAAAAAAAAAGTCACTTCCAAAACCGAATAAGTTGGTCGCCCCTGTCTAAAACAACACAATAATCGAACGTCAAAATAGTTAAATTGACTAACGTTTCAACAATCTTGCGATGTTGGAAAAATTTATCGAGGAAACAGAAACAAAAATGTTTTTAAAAACTACACCTAAGGTTGACTGCTTTATTTGCTAAATAATAGACAAAAAAAGTACGGAAGTAGCATTTAGTAAAGTTAGGGTGGCGAACAAAATCAAGGGAAAACATATCTAGCAATCGAGAGTTCCAATATCACAATGGAAATAATTTAGAGTGTGTATTAATTAGTCGCCTGTGTGGCCGAGTGGTTAGCGTTGTTGGCTTCGGTTACGGAGGTCACGGGTTCAAATCCTGGTACGGACAGTCTTATAAATTGATTTTTCAATCGATTTATGAATTTCTGTTCGAAGGCATGGATGTATGTGATGTCTTGAACTCCCCATCTCCCACCCATCCTATCCTATGAACGGGGCGTATCGAGAGCGATTAGCTTACCACCTGTCCTTTTATCCCTACTCTCTTTGGAAAAAGAGAGGTTGAGCAACTGAGTAACAAGCAGTTCTCGTAGAAACACTTATGTTGAGATAAACTCCATTAGGAGTCCATATGCTCCACATTGGGAGCGGACATGGTTAAAAAAAAAAAAAAAAAGTAAGACGTTAGAGATAAAGATGTATTCAGTACAGAAGCAAAATTAAATCGTCTGCTCTCAAAAAAGAAAACCGTTCTGTGAACCGTGCGAGCATACAGTTTCCCATCGTTATTAATTCAAGTTGAATGTAAGAAATATCTTTCTGAAATGACAAACCTTTTGAAGGAAGATATGCCATAACAACACATAAGTACGTTTGTGATGGAAATACTAGGTGAAATATTATATAAATTTAATATGAAGAAGTTCTCTACACAGAAAATATTTGGCTTTAATATTTATGATTAAAATATTTTTTTAAGACATCAAAAAGTATTTTTGTGATTTATTAAAATAACGATGCCAGTGAATTTGAAGGTAGAACGAACCTATGTACCGACACCGTCTCATACGTTTACTGCATATTAATGATGATCAAATTACACCCGTCTGTAAATCATCTTTAATAGACAGGAAATAATAAAACTAGAATAGCGAAATCAGTAGGCGTGCATTTCGTAGATTGAATGCATCATAATAGCGGCGTTCTCGTGACAGATGAGATGGTTGGTCACTATTCGTTATGTGTTGATTGTGATATTATGGCGCTTACGAGGCGAATGACAGACCAAGCAGACTCCTCGATTCGCCATCGCTAAAAGGGGAGCTCCGATAACATAAGCAATTTTTTTTCATACATTTACGTACTAGAAGGAAAATTTAATTAGAACTATTGACAACT
This sequence comes from Himalopsyche anomala, assembly GCA_031772345.1. Lineage (NCBI taxonomy): Eukaryota > Metazoa > Arthropoda > Insecta > Trichoptera > Rhyacophilidae > Himalopsyche > Himalopsyche anomala. The sequence continues at coordinate 17,155,199 of CM062821.1, read as the reverse complement.
CAGCTAAAGATATTACTACTAAATAATACTCATGATGATAGCCTGATGCAGAAATAGCTATAGCAAATATCTTAAATAATATTTGCAAACCTTGATCCATTACTTTTTTCAACTCATTAAGTGCCATGACATTAAGAACGTTACATATGGGTAAAAAGTATACTGTAGCAAATCGATCACGATTCTCGAAGCTTCCTCTAGTTCTGTGATGGCTGGTCAGCTTGGTGGCCGTGAAAGCATTTAATTGCATTTGCATTACCACCCGGATGCATAAACTTTATTTCCGGAGTTATAACAACTCATATGTGACACGAGGATCGATTCTGTCCCAAAACATATTAGGGCGATGCATAAATTCGACCTTTTTATAATTTAAAGCAACATTAAAACTAATGACATTTGAATTTATATCTCATTGGAAGTCGAAGTCATGCGAATATGGCGTAAAAAACCGTTCTGAACAAAACAGTATGATTTAGCGATTGAAGTTATTATATATACATATTTAAATACACAAGCGTTATGAATAGTAAAATTTGTTTTTGAAGACAATTTTTAATATGAAAATCATACTTACCTCGCAGCAATATGAAAGAGCAGACGACTTTTTCTCATTTATCATAAAATAGGACCAGATTGCTTACCTGAAACAATAACAAAATAATTAGTCTTTTTGCACTATTTAGAACAAAGTTATTCGTGAAGATTATATCGAAATACAATTAATCATCAATAACAAGTTTAAAGAACAAAAGACAGTTGTTATGAACGCTGATTTCCGCCATTTTTTTTAAATGGTGGTAAGGACTCTTGCACTATAAAGATGGTGTTTAAGACGAATACCAAAAGCACACCGTACAAACATGGAAGTAAAAGGAGCGAATAGCATTTTTGATTACATTTTGCATTGGCTGGTAGGCCACATCACAACTATTTCAAAGTATTTATTTGTGGAGGACCAACTGGTGGATACTTACAAGAATCACGATCAACCATCATATAAATTAGTCACGGGGAATACTGTATCCGATTCTAGCAGCTGACCGCAAAGCTATTTCATGGTGTAGTAATAAGAGGTTTGCATGAAAGCATTGAATATATTTGACTCAGTAGAGTTTCAAAAGCTAATAATAATTGAATATTCGCTAGTTTTTAAACATTCATTTAGTAATTATTCAAATACGCCTTAGATAGTACACACGTTTTAAAATATAGAATGGAAATATTTACCATGTAGTACTACGATTAGCAATATATAATTGTAGCTAAAACAGTGTACGAAACGCGCTTGTACGATGATTTTATTTGTTTCCGTGAATAGGTAGGTGTCTTCACTTGAAATTTAAATAAAATTTCTATAAAAAGCCACCGAGCGGGTTTCTAGTATATAAAATCCGGTAAGTTTAGATAAATTCTAAATTGTGATGAAGTATTGAAAGGATAAAGTAGTGGTTGTATTAGAATACAATTGCGAAAAATATAATAATATAAGTCGAGTAATGACTGATAACCTGTTGGATTAGTAATGTGGCATGCATTACTATGGCACAGATGATGTAAACCAGTCAAAAGGTTCAATAGTGATTAACTATTATTGCAGGTGGTCAATTATATAGCAAATACCATTTCACTTACGCCAAAACTATTGTATCAATAAACATATCGACAGTGGAAAGGAAAAAGAACATAACCCACACATATCAAATTTTACAGGAGGCGCACAAAACTTGTTTTGATGATTTTGGTCCATACGCAAATTATGAATTATACACAACCTTGAAGTGTACGGAGACTTCTAAACTAGTGTTTAATTGACGTAATCTAATATTAATTTAAGAAATTGTCTAGGAAAAACCTTTATTTCAGTCTTTTTTCTTGGTTTTATTTTTTACAAGGTCATATTTTCAAACTTAAAAGTTACATTTAGATACTAATTCGGCATTTACAGCTTGCATACTTTTGATAGAACGTGTATCAAGTGTGATACATTGTGATTATCGAAAAATAACTGAGGGTTACGTCCTTTTTTCTTTCCACAGACGATATCTACGCATGTTAATTTTACTCACAATGCAAGCACATTAGTCAATACTTGCACGATACCCTATGCAATCCGTCAGAAATCTACTGACCACAAATAAAAAAAAAAACAAAATTGTCTCCATCTTAACAAAGAGAACTTGAAAAACAACTTGAAAATTATTCAAGTGAATCTTCCATTTTTATGGATTCGGGATTGTACTTTCAAATAATTGCGCCCATGCTTTTGTATACACGGTAATTAAGGTTGGTAAATAATTTTAATTCTATTAATAACGATATTCAATAAAAAAAAAAGTAAATTTTCAATAATCTTTGTAAACTCCATTCCCTAAAGATGTACATTTCAGTAAACTGCGATATCTCATTATTGCAAAAATCTAGATACGCCTGTATGTTTTTCAGCATGCAACATTTATTTTAACAGCAAGAATATTAGAATAATATGTAAATAAAGTCACCAATAACAAACAGTTAACCTAAATATACGAAGTGGCTGTATAAAAACTACTTTCAATAATTTTATGGTTGAATGCTGGATAACTACTACTAGCGTAGATTTTTTAGCAAACATGTAATACCAACTATTCATAAGGCTGCAAGTGATAAATATTAAGAAATGTGCAAAATAATTGGCGTAAATAGAAACTGTCCATACAATACAATGGATACGTTTCCGCGATAATTATTGTAATAATGTTGGCAGCCATATAATTACTGAGTAGCTTGTACTTATTATTTATTATATTATTGAAACGAAAATTCCGAGAACAAATCGTGCTAAGTATGTTATGTAACTGACAATATTGTAGAAATGGCGATAGCTCGACTTGCTTAGAACCTAAATTGGAGTTTTCTTATTTGACACGCACAGTGGATGGCTGGAGGGTTATGCATTGAAAATATACGTAAAGTTTCGTCTAAATAAATTGATAGTCGTTTTCCTGTAAATGTAGAGTCCTTTGTGGCCAATATATTATTTAGTAAACTGGTATGAAATGTAAATTACGAATCTGTCGACACTATAAGTTCCCCTAAAAAAATGGAGAAAATTTTCTTTCACTCAAAACTTAGTTTCATTCATTTGAAAAAATATCAGTGTTCTAACATTTAAACGTTATACCATTGGTCGTCAATCTGGTTTTTCATGCTAACGATTTATCTGTTACATATAACATTATTTTTTCTTTTTCCATACATCGATCACACTGCTTTCTACTTCGGAATTACTTTGAATTTCATCTCTTCACATTGCACATGAATTATAAATCACCAGAAATTTCCAGAACTCGTGGATAATAGGGAAACATTTTAACGACAATATAACAAGATTTAAAATATTTAGAATCTCAGCCAAAGGTAATTAAAGCTATTTTTGATAAACAAAATGTTTTCACATTTACAAGTTTTATTTAATTAAAGCAACTACTTCAAGATTGTTAAGTCACATCTGCGCTTAATTTATTTATTGTGACACCGATGGGCTTTAAGAAAACCTTACTATTAAAGATGTATAAGTAGGAGCTAGGTTTTGAAAGGTTGACGACAACCAATGTGTCAGAAAAAACCAACATTACACATGAAATCACTTTCACACGCGAATATTAAATCATAAAATTACGAGATAACATTTCGATGTAATAATATAATTACCATAAATTAAATTTGAATCGTTCAAATTATGTACACTCCCACAGATTTTTTCACTAACGACCCGGGTTTCGCCTTTCGGCATCTTCAGGCGTTCAAGTACACGGATGAACGATTCAAATTTAATATTGAAATTCCACCAAGCACCTTCAGTCGAAATTTTAAATTACCATAAATTATTAATGTCAGGTGTCTAACATTTTCTAGAAATCATTGGCGGGTCTTGGGGGCCATGCCCCCCCTAAGGAGCATTTATTTATCATTGTTCTAATTTATTAACCACTTGAATACCAAGCGGACACGGGTGTCCAAGACATTTAAAAAAATCAAATAATTGGTATTCTAATAGAATATAATCAATATTTTGATGAATATGTGTAGTTCCATCTATACTGAGTCAATATAGGTTTTTAAAATATCGAATTTGAGTGTTTATGAGGCAAAATTATTTTTCTCAAAAACATGCAGTATCTCTGGGACAATGATTTATTTGCGCGGTATTCAAATGGTTAAAACATTATTGTGAAATGGCCTCTTTCATTGTTTGGTTTACTATGTTTTATAGAATACATACTTGTTAATGTATTGACTATTTTTACATAGATATATTATTTTAAAATCATCTATTGTTTTAATTTATTATTTATGTATCATGTTTATTTTCAAAATTGAACGGCCTCATCCTGGGACAATTTCTGGATCCGCACTGCTAGAAATCATCATATTGTATTGTCATATGTAAATACAGTGACTACAATTGAAAGGAGTAAAAAGATTTTGTGTAGAATATATAATTCAAATTGATTTCATTCAAATATCTACTATCGATAAGATATTCCAGTCCAGGGTAGCTAGTGACGCCATCGACAGGAAACATGAGACGTCCTGGAAGGAATACTACCGGGTATATATCAGGAAATTTATTGTACATACATATGCCTGAGTTATATGAGATATTTACCTACAACACAAGGTCGCAAAGACACCGCTTGTCCACGTACGGAAAGCGTGTTTCATCTATGCTTTAACATGCAAGACATAACAACAACGTGCTCTGAGTGAAAATTAATCAAACTGATACAAAAACAATTGTATGGCTAGCGTGACGTATGTCTGAAGTTTTTATTTACGCCAATAATAGTGTAGGTATTGCAATTCTTACATAACAAATCTAATCGTTTCATAGAATATAAAAAATATATAATTAAATCCACTGTCAGAGTTGCGCATTATAAAACGTATTTCAAGTTATTTAGATTTATGTTAAGTTTAAATAATGTGTAAACGTATACCGCTTATAATATACCTAGCAGGGCAAGTTTTCAAGGCAAACAAAATAATCTTAAAATAATCGGTTGGTTGATCAGTATATATCATACATACGTAAAAGGTTATCAAACAATGAGCATTACAGTTGTATACTATACATCGACCTTCCAGTTCATTAGTCAGACCACTCAAGAAATCGAAATGAGATTTAAATACGCACTCATGTGTAAAATTTGCGCTTTATCGAATACAGTAATTATATAATTAAGAAATAACATCAAAAATGCATATTAAAATAATCAAACAAATTGCCGGTATTGTCTGGGTCATTACGTGAATATTTCATTATGTCCTACTTTTGAACTCGACTTAAGTTTCTCAATTGTAAACAAACACCTTTTGATAAAAATATGAATATCGGGCACAGATGAATTGATTCATGTCGCCTGCTGTAGCCCAGTTGGTTAGAGCTTGCTCTACCGATCACGTAGGTCTGGGCTCGATTCCTGGTAAGATCATATTCAATTTGAGAAAAGTTGTGATCGAAGACTGGGTGTTTGTGATTTAAATTCACATTATTTCCTCTCCTCCCATCCTTCTGATCCTTTAATAACTGGGTGTAGCAATAGCGATTAGTCAACCACTTGTCCTGTTCTAGCCTTATCTTTCTTTCCCTACAACTCACATTGAAAAAAGTGAGGTTGAGCTACTGAGTAACAAACAGGTCTCGTAGAAAAAAAAACTTTTATTGAGATACATACATTAGGAGGCCATTTGCTCCACATTGGGAGCGGACATGGATTAAAAAAAATGTTGACCATTTGAAGATTACTTTTTTCACTATTTCAAAACAGGTTATTTGGAGCATTCTGACTAATGAAGTTAATTCAAATGATTTTTTTATATTACAAATAATATCGACTGTGGAAAGGAAAATGGACGTAACCCACAGTTTTCAAAACAGCTTTTTTCGATAATTACAATTTATTAAACTTGATACACGTTTTATCAAAAGGATATTGGCTGAAAAGGCCAAATTAGAATAAAAAAAAATAGCTTTTAAGTTTGAAAAAAGATGAGCTTATGAAAATTGGGACCAAGAAAAAGACTGAAAAAAAGGTTTTTCCTAGACAATTTCTTAAATTAATATTGGATTATGTCAATTAAACACCAGTTTAGAAATTTCCGTGCACTTTAAAGTTGTGGATATATCATAATTTGCATACGGCCCAAAATGATCAAAACACCTTATTGTGCCTCCTATAAAATTTGCTTAGTGTGGGTTACGTCCCTTTTCCTTTCCACAGTCAATATGATAAAATAAAATTTATGCGGAATTGCCAAAGCTAATAATATTTTATGTAAAAAAAATGATTTTTCGTTATATCCCTACGTTATACCTGTCCTGATCGTCAGTATTCGTTCAGTATTGAATCACCAACCGGCACTTATCTATACTATTATAATATCTTAAAGTATACCAACAGATATCAGCATCTCAAAAACAGTAACGAAATTGCTCTGATACCAAAAAAACTTCCGAACAAAGCATTTTCAAAAATTAAACATCATTTCAATATTCAAACACCTTCACTGGAATTCTTATGTTCCCGTTATTCATAGACAGTTTTTATTCAGGTTCAAGATTATCTATATTTTACGAAAAATCTCACTTTCAATTTGACTGCGTCATGTCGTCTATTATTTTGTGATAATGCCAACAAAGTTTGTGAACCCCTGATCTGGGATCGAGCTGAGAAGTAACACGTACTAGAACTGTGATGAAGACATAGCTTTATGCAAAAAATAACAAGTGATAAGAAATTCATGTGGGTGTTCCAATTCGATTAGAAAGTGTGAAGTTGTCTCGAAAGCACTTTAGCCAACATTACGCTGCAAAAATATTCGCTAGTGAGAGTTTTCTTGTATGTTGTAGCATCTATACAATAATCATTTTGCAGAAATAGTTTGAAGCCTAACAACTAGGGATTCTGAAGTCTCGGGTTTTTCAAAGTCCCGGGACTCGAGACGTGATAAAGTCAAAGTCCCGGGACTTGGGACTTTTATTTCCCCTTCAATAAAATTATAAATTTATTTAAATTAAATATTTGTATGTATGTACTAAAAAGGGATGATAACGGTACATGTATTGAAAAAATAACAATGAATTGGGTAAAATTATGACCGTTACTTCACAAATCACAATACATACAGCTTTTATACCTTTTTTGTCCTATTGAGACATTGGTAACTTTGTACAATAGTGAAAAACATTTGTAAATAAAACAACATCAGATGATAGACACCAATGTAAATTTATTTTAAATCAAAATTAACTTTTAAGGTCACATTAGCGATTGCTTACATCCAATTTTTATTTGTTAGAATGGTTTTTTCAAAATAAAAATGTACAATTTGGCTTTCTTAAGTCCCGGGACATTTAACAACAAAGTCCCGGGACTTAAGACAGCAAAAAACCTTAAAAGTCCCGGGACGTCTCGACACAGAATCCCTACTAACAACATGTCAACCATAAGTGCATGATTCAAAAACATACATCACACCAATGAGAATTATACGTTTTGTTTTCAGATGAAAGCGGTTGCCAATTTCACTCTTCTGCTACAATAAGGCGATTTCGAATATGTTCTATTCATTCATAGGTAGAACTCTGGAACTGTAGGTTGCTCGCTTGTCATGGGAGGAAGCAAAGCGATTGGCGAGTGATAGAGAATTCTAGAGGCGCCGCGTAGTATCCAATTTGAATGGGTTTGTAAATGTGTGTATGTTCAGTTTTAAGAAAAATATTTGACATGACAGATTTTTTTAATGCAACAGATGACTTTTCATATTGACTTGGCAAGGGCTGAATCATGGATAATCGATAATCAGATGGATCATTTACCGATAGGCCACAGAGGTTAAACTAGTCAGTGGCATCGGGAATAATGGTATTCAGAAATTCAATTTTTTGTACAATGTTCTTGCACAAATCTATTAAGGTGATTGAACAGTAAAATGCGGTGTCGATAAGAAGGTGAAACGTGTCGGTTGAATAAACTTTCCTGAAAATGAGTTTCTTGTGTATCTTGGCTTTTAATTTGCGAGCTAGTGAATACTATAATAGATCGCTAGAAACCGACAAATAAATGATTGATTCGCGGTGACGTCACAGCTGAGATTTCGGCTTCGCAAGACGAACGATGCCAAAACATTGCCAACTTGGCAGAGCGTGGAAAAAATGATTGCTTTATTTGCGGTCCACGTTTCTGAAGGTTGTGCAAAAGGCACACACACTCGCTTGCTAGCACGCTGGTACGTTAGCGAAAAAATACTAAGCTCAAACCGAAAATCTTGTCCGCGAAACGGGGGCAAACGAGAGATAGATACTGAGGTCTCTCGAGAGGAGGGTCGGGGATTGATACTGAAATGACGCAAACCGGTTTTCAAATAACCCATAAGAGAGCTTTTAAAAATGTTGCAATACATTATTTATATACTCTTTATTGTGTGTCGTAGTCTTATTGTTTTTGGAACATTATTAAAAAATGTTATGGTGGTTAATTGTTCATCAAGGTTGATAAAACCATAAAAATAAGTGAGTAGACAAAAACCTCCATAAAAAAATAGCTAAAAAGAATTAATTAATGATTTTTGACTTTTTAAAATCATGTCTATTTTCAATGTGGACCATATAGAATTCAAATACAAAAGTTATCTTTTATTAATACCAGGTTGTTAGTCAATCGGTCAATCTCTGTATATTGAGTCCGCAAAATATGAAGATGAGGCAAAAGAAAGTTAGAACTAGACATCCACGCTATTGGTCGCAAATCCATACACCCATTTAAAATCAACGTATGAATGTTTCCGTATCGGAGTTCCTGGGCCGATAGTATCCATAAATTAATATTCTATTATAATGAAAAAAAATATATATAATTGGCGTATATATTTTACGAATATTTTTTAAAAAAAGCCCCGGTTTCGCTCAGGTGTAGTAAGTAGTAATATATTTTTTTGTAGTATATATAGAAAATAGATACTTACCTACATAGTTTTTTATAATATTTACTACGACGATTTATATACAGGAAAACATATTCAATTAGATTAAATAATCATATATATTGAGTACTTTCAATTTATTGTATCCAAATGACTTATCGGCATAAACAGATGCCGATGTATAAAGCATTTGGCATTCCATCAGTGAAAGGGTTAACGATTGGTTTAGGGATAAAAGTGGAGACAAAAGATACGACTGTGCGGAAGATGCAGGTCGCATCGCTGCATATTAATAATCCGTGCATGAAAACTGGGTCTCATAAAATATGCCACACGTGCTTCGAGTTATGCAAAGCATCCCACGTGGCTGCTGAATGCAGAATTAATCGAATTTGTACATTTCGATAGGAAAATTAGCTAGTAGTGTTTTTTTAATAAATTATATTTTTGATTTAATAAACGCATTACTTCGGTAGAATTCTTTTTTTATGAAAAATCTGGCAACACTCGTTGTTTGCTTTAAGAAACTGATTTATCTAGAGAAGTAAAAATAGGTGGTATTCTTTTTATTTATAAAATGATACCACTGCGTATTAAATTGTGCACAACTGATATGAAACAAATTCACTGTCTATAAAAACATATATTCAGCGACCCATGGATAAGGATCGTGAAGCAGGATATTCAATAACTTCGTCTGAAAGTAATTATTGTATTTTTTTTAAAACGCAATAACGCTTTAGAGCAAACAACAGATGTTTGAAATCGTTTTATATTGTCATTAGTCATACTTCAAAAATTTACGAGCAAATAAAGATAACATTGTTAATAAAAAAATCCTCTATTATCAGATAACGTTGATAAAATGTACACCGGAAATCTGCTTCATTAATTGTGCCAATATTTAAACACAGCTTACGAGAAAATTTTGTAATTTAAAAAAGCCGACATACCATAATACATGTTTTTTTTAAAAAATTAGGAAATAATATAAAATTATTAACTATCCCAGAGTAGCATTGAAGGCGGTAGACCTTCGTCTTTGTTATTATAAAAACTTACATACAGCACAATAGACATAAGAAAACTGCTTTAGAGCGAATCAGAGGATCTTAGACGCTGTACGAGAGCAAGGCAATTGGGATGTACTATGTATGTACATGAAACCGGTCAAGGTATACGTCTAAGTAAGATAGACGGTACTGCAAGTCCTATTATGAATGCTACGGATAACAAATTGACACTGAAAAACAAATATTATTTTACACAGATATATATAATTAAATTAATTTATTGTATTTGTATTTGACACCAGTGAATGTACCAGCATTTTTGTGATGCAGATAAATTCATCTATTAGGCTTTCTTTGTAGTGAAAAGAAAATATTTGGCTTTAGAGCTAAAAATAGCCATGGCGAGAAATATTTTGAAATAATATGGGTGTTTAATTCGATGAGAATTTCGAAAGTAAATCGAGATTAACTCGAGAGGAAAACACACCAAAAGACCAGTGGTATATCAACTTAAGATTTTTTAAATCTAATTTTGGTATTAACTTTGCCGGGACATGGAGTCAGGATCCATCTGACCGCCAGGGCACAGCTCTTACCATGAGATCACATACGCTTACTTCGTTTATAACATTTTAACAGTCAAGCATGTAATACTATCTATATCAGGGATGGGCATAGATGACTGATTCTGGATTTTCTTATATATATATATATAGGTCACTTTTTCACGTAGTATTAAATACTCAAATTCAAATATACATAATCATACTTCCACTCAAATCTTAATTGGAAGATCATGTGTTATTGGGAGCTGCAATTACCCAACGAAGAGCCGCATTTGCCCACATCTGCTATATATGTATACTAATATATGTATATTCGAGTATGACGACTAAGGGGTGACCAATAAACCAATAGTAAAATTATGCATAGAATTGCATGAGGCAAGTTATTTTAAACAATTTTTCCTTATCAATATCATAATTTAGAAACATTTTCAAAAAAAATTGAAGGTTGTTAAATATTGAATAATGTCTTTTTTAATGTAGTAAAAATGTATTTTTAGCATTAAAGAAAGTGATTGTTTAATTTTTGGATTTGGCAAAAATACGCATTTTCGTTTAAAACGTTTTATAGATTTCTTGAATAAAATTCATTAAGAAGAATTAAGTGTTAAATTAAATTAAACATGTATATATATGAATCCAAGATAATCCCGCAGTATTTCAGACGATGATTTATCAAATCAATATCAATTATTTTACTGCAATTACCGAAAAACGTATAAGTGTCGCTAGAAGTAGTAATCAATTTCAAACTTAATGAATAACATATTAACCAATTTAAAAAAAACATGTATTGAAAAACAACATACGCAAATTTGACGGTGGGCAGATTTCGCCAGGTGTTTTTATCGTAAATTATGCATCTCAAAACATTCGCAATGTCACAATCATGTTCCAAACTATCGACGTAGGTGTTTGGTGTTGTTGATCTGTGACCTAGTTGTGTGACAAGCACGTTACAGAGTATAAATCATAGAATTTATAAATGCAAATTGATGATAAACATAATATTATTAAATACAAGGCTTTCGTGTTTTTTGTGTCTAGATTTAATTTACTATAATAGAGAAACTATCGCTTTATTCAAGGATCGAGAATGATGAGTGCCTTGATATTACAATTCGCGAACTTTTACTTATCAATAACGCACGTCATAAATTAACAAAACTATTATACCTATGTAAAAAAAAAAACTAGTATTTCTGCTTTCAATTTAGTCGTTGTACGCAAAATCAAAGATATGGCATTGGATAACGTACTTCGCTGGATTATATCAAGTAATACGATTTGTACATAATTATCATATAGTATAGTACATACAAGCGAAGATCTCTACTTATAAACGAGTGTAATAAAACTAAAAAATATTGCCTGTCTAGCAAAACAAAAAGGGAGCCAGAAACGAGTTTTGTTGTTTGATAAGTTTTCAATAAATTGAAGGCTGTTAGTAGACCTGTCGAATCTAATAATCTTAAATATTAGCTTTAAGTTAAAATTATATTGAAATCTTTATGTTTTGATTTAATCAATGTACAACCAAAATGCTTTTCAAATGCTTTGCAAATTTCTAATTTATGTTATTCTCTGGCGCCATTGGTTTCGAAACATATTTTTTTAAAATAACGTTAGGATCTCGGTAGTATATTCCAACACCATATAATACGTAGTATGGATGCATATTTCTTGTAATTAATTTCATCAAACGAGAGTCTATTTTGCACGAAGTTATTAATTTTAGCGTAGCAGGAAATGCCGCACATCCATCATTCTTGAGCATTCCCAGTGTAGTGTGTTACTTTGATCAAAAGTATGTATCGACGCGGTTGCCAGTTTTTGCTGGCATGGACGCATGGATCATTATGACATAGTAACACACAATACCAATAAGTAATTAAAAAGCGCATAAAACTATCTATGCTACGTGTATCCGCGAAGACTGTGGAACGAAGATGATTCTTAGAAGGTTTGAAAGAAAAAAAATATAGAAGTGGACAGTTCTGAAGATACACAAATCTAGATTCAAAATGAGTCCGGTCGTAAATAAAGTACTCTGTCTAACTGGATTAAGACGGCTATTAAAACCACCATTCTGTTACAAGCGTTGCATATGTAGCTTTCAATCTAGAAAGTTTGATGATGATATGTAATGTTATTTTAACTAAGAATGGAGATCTGAGTTTTCATACATATGAATACAGTATACATATTATGCACTGTGAGTAAAGAAATATTACCGTCGTATCTCTTAATTTGTCATTCGCAAATGCTTGTAAAGAGTAAAAATATACGTCGCACCATTAAATACAGGACAGATTAAACAAAATTGCTAGTTTAGTTTTGTAATAACGCATTAATTATCCGTTTCTGAGAAAGTATTCAACTTGACAAGAGTGAATAGCAAAATAATTAGCTAACGTAGCCAAAGGACGTTTCATTCAACTGCCAGAAAAAATGCAACGGGCGGGAGCTTTGAGTTCTCAAGAAGATGCATACGGCAGAATATTGTATTTTTCACAAGAAAACAGAATATCAAGGTGAAAACTGCATCTGTATCCCACATTATAATCAGATCTTGGCACCACTGACTGATTGACACTACACGCTTTCAAAATACGTTTATATTTGTTTTTATTATGTTTGCCTCAGCTGGTTAGACAAGCTGGCAGACAACAATAAACAAAATTAAAAATGCTACTTTGAAACGGTTTTCAGGATAGTGAGGAAAAACTCCGATACTTTTGCAATAAAGATTTGAAAAGAACGTATTATTTTAAACATGCGATGATCAGACGTGAATGGAAACATCTTGATAATACGCACATGTGAGCTTATATATAATATAAACCGTGAAATTCTATAATATATTTGAGATGACTGGATGTCCGTAGATAAGAACAAAGCTTTTCCTGTGTGAGACATAGCTCACTGCTAGCGAATCACTTAAAAGGCTACATTATATCGGACCATATAACGGGAATCTTCTTCCACCGAACAACTATCAACTCCAATGCAGTAAGTAAGCAACTATTCCAGGTGCGTTTTGCTTCTACGCGAAGACGATTATCAAAGGAGAAATGCTTAACGTTCAATAAGTGCATGAATGATCCCGCATAATCGAGAGAAGAAATTTCTTTCAAATTCATTATTGACATAATAAAGAATCTAAAAAAATAAGCACCGTTTTGTAATAATTCCATGTTATGTATAAAAGGATTGAAAAACAATTGGTAAAAGAAATGTAAAAATAAGAATATATTTCATTTACTAACTGCTTGTTTTGTTACACTTGTAAGTTATTCGTTGATAATTTTGTACAAATAACCCTCGATTTATATTTCCATCGTTTTATAATGCTCGCGATGAGCGAAACCGATCCTTATATTCAATGAATAATTTAAAATTGATTTTGAACACCTGAAAAGCGATTACGACGAAAGTAATTGGTTTAAAAAGACTTCAAATTCACAATAATACGTATGATAAAAAAATCTGCGTGGAAAACCCGTAAGAATGATTTGAAAAATACGATATAAACTTAAAAGACTTAGTTTTTTTACAGAACTGTTTGATTCTGTTTTATTGCGGAATTTCTTGGTCGAATTATAATAAAAAAACATCTGAAGCAGTTTCAACCGATTCGAAGCGTCGACATAAATATTTCATGTAAACAACAGCTGTAAATTCACTAGTGTACATATTATTGTAGAATAATATTATTAACTGGCGAGTTTTAATAAATTCTCTTAAGATTGTGTGGTACCTTGAACGTGTGCGATCAAATATAACGTTACATAATATGTGTAATAGTAGAATCCAGAAAACAGATTAATTTGTATTTGAGTTTTTCGACGTCACGCTTTTAACGCACGGATGAAACTAAACTGACGATGCCGGAAGGAGAATCCTGGGTCGTTAGTGACAAAACTTGTGTGAATGTACATAATTTGAACGATTCAAATTTAGTATCGCTTGTAATTTTGATTTTTAATACGATTACGTTAATATAGTTAAAAGCGTGACGTCGAAAAACTCAAATACAAATTTATTTGTTGTAATAAATATAAGAAAATGAATTAGTTTATTTTACTAAGATAGTAAATCATCTTGATTGCAAATGAAAATAGTGAAATACAGTATTTTATAATTTGTAAAATTTTCATGTTATGTACATATAAATTAGTATTAAACTGTAAGTGCGGCAGTATTCACTTTACATTGTATTTATCTTATACCAAAGAGTTAAATAAAGAGTACGAAAACCATTAATTTCAGTGTGCACTTAACAGTAAAATTAGATTCGGTCTGGTAAATAATGGTTCATCATATATGGGTTAGCCAGAACACGTTCGATCCGATTAGGATTATTATCAATGCAACAAAATAAAAAAGTACACGGCAATTGCATAAAATTGCCGTTGATATTTATTATACAATATATAAAAAAACCCTCATTTGCACTTATTCCACAAATATTTATTAGGATCAGGACCGGTTTTGATCATCACGAACATTTTTAAATGATAGAAGAATATATATTGATACAGAGTATTTCAACAAAACAAGAAAGACTCTTAATAATAGGGTGTTACAAAAAATGGTAATAGTCTTTCTTGTTTTGTTGAACTAGCTCTGTATCGATATTTATATTTAATCTATATTTATTTATATTTTACGTAGTATCACATAATATTTGAAGATTTTACAGTGCCTAATAAAGATTTTGTAATATACTATCCTCTCACCGAGAGAATCGTGAAAAATACATAGAACATACAATTTTCTAATCTCTATATTATCCAACGATAATTAATTATTCTCAACAAAGGGCCTTTTAAATTGAAGCTATAAAAAATCGTAGATGTATTATATTTTATGTTTTAGCACGTGAGTTAAATTTTAATACAATGCGTGCCGGTATTGAAAGAGTTAATATCTTTGGAATAATAAATATAATGTGTAACTTAGGTGTGTTTTTCATTCGCAATTATTTGCAGAGTGATTGCTTAGCATTCTATTATCAGAAATGACATCAGCGAAGTATAATATATTTCTACAGCACTCACCCATCAGGGCGTGCAAAATAATTTGCAGAGTCTCACTGAAGTGGCTAAATTGAAAACTGATGTTATTTTTTAAATTTATTCTATTGTTAAATTTAAGCAATAATCGAAAAAATATATACAATGTATTGAATATTAGATATAAAATTCTGATTTTAAAATAACCGATTAGTTTCCCGAGGGATCGTCGATAGTAGAGAATAATATATGTGCATAATAAAATTATATATGAATTTGGTTATATTTATTCGGATATGTAAACTTTTATACCACATCCTATTATTTGAGTGAGGTGGAGGGAGCTCTTCATCTAATTTTAAAAATCATTATTTTAGTAAATAAATGTCACAATCATTCGAGCTACGGCACGGCACGTTGTAATATGATACGGTTTTGGCATAGACAACTTCTTTTTTAAATATGTTAATAAAACTGTAAAATATTAAAAAGAAAATAATGTGATACAAATAATATATTATTATATAATATATTCGATTTATTTAAAAACAACATCCTTCCACTTTCCATATTACTCTATACTATTTTATATTAAGATTAATCAATAGATTTCCTAAATAGACATATTTGACTACATACAATAATGTTATAAAACATTGTTATAATGAAGGCCTGAATAGATCACCTACCTACGTATAAAAAAATGCAGAATGACCTCGTTAAAAGCATAGCGCGCTAAGTAGGTAATAATATCCTCTCATAAAAAAAGAGCGATCTTACAATGACGGTTAAATTATTAAGGTGCTTAAAGTTCTAGGGAAACTCGATTCGGTACTGATTGTTGACATATAACTTTAGTGGAAAGATGATAACACTGATAACGAAAGACAGCAAATACCCATTATCACGATATAAACATAATATTAGTGAAATTCGTGTGAGCCAGCTGTGTAAACGGGATGGGCGTCACTTGAATCAATTAAAAATGTATTCATATTCTCAATATTGTTGTTTTATAGTAAAGGAATTCTGCTCTTGCGCAATTCGTAACGCACAGTTTCGATATGAAATCAATATTTGTAATATAATACTTATTCGTAAATACGAAATACCGATATTCGGGTAAACAACCCATCTATTTCGATCGCAAGTTTATGTATTAAATCTGTGATATAACGTAACATGAAAATCGATTCATTGTATTTAAACCAATTCGATAAGGTTTCTTTTTGTGTTTAGGAAGAATAGCATACAAATACATTTATGAACATAACTATTATTTATAGTGAGGAATAACATTTATCGCTCTAGGTAAATAATATGCACATCGATACGATATATATAACATCTAGATCAGCGAAGCGAGCTTTGGCTGGCGGATGAAAACATAGCATACGTTAGCACATTTAAGTTGCATACTGTATATATAAGTTAAAAGTAACGTGATAAACAATAAACATATCGGTGGCGAAAATAGGAAAAAGTAAGATGAATTTGTATGAAAACATTAGCAGAAACATCGCTGCTTAATAAATAAACAAGGGAAAACGACTGAAACAAATAAAGCAGGCAAGCATGCACACATACTTGGAACGTTTTACGACAAATTTCAAGTTGATAAAGTCTGACAATTATTAATTTTGAAAACAACATGATGAAGTGGCAACGCGTCCCTCTCAAAACTACAATAACACACTACACAATCATTCAATAAAATGGATGCAACTACAAAAATGTATTAAATTATTACGACAATACGAGTAAAATGACAAACGGATGTTAAAAATTATCATTAAATTGAATTCATATTTCGAAAGCTGTAATCATTCCAACGGAACAAGATGTAGCTTCGATATAATCTTTATGACATTCAATAGATTTGGGATTATTTTTTCACTGAACGTTGATGTAATACTTTTATGACTAGAATTTATGACAATAACGTTGAAAAAGAAAATACACCAAAACCATAATAAAAAAATACATAAATAAAACCAAAGCCTTACATAAAGACACGCATTTCATCATGTTGTATAAATACAAAGAGATAACAAGAAGGTACCCATACATTGGGTAAACCGCAAAAGCCATTTTACCACACTGAAAAATATGTGAAAACGTTCCTCGTCGGAGGGCACATGGCATTGCCTACCTGTGGTGCGTAGCCGGATTGGCAGATGCCGAGTGATTGTCCGGTGGGTGGGTCTGCGACGGAAGAAGCTGGGTTTGCTGCTGCTGTTGAGGAGTTGGAGTGTGGGCTCGAGAGGGGGGACCGCTGACGCCGCCCGACGACCCTCTACCGGCAGCGCCGCCCAGAGCCATCGCCAATCCGCTGAAGCTGTTGAAATAACACCAATCGCACTAGTTTCACCAGCTTGTATGACGGATTTGACACTGTGGTTGATGCGGCGCGGCAGATCAGCCGCGAGACGTCATGATGATGATTGGCGTCGCATAGATGAATGAGCATCCATAGATTTTATAAATATTTGAAACGGTTTTTGGATAAGATACACTGGCGCACAAGTTGCATCACTTTTAAAAATCAATATTCAAAATATTTAAGCATCAATTAGAAAGTGAATTTGAAATTCGAAATAGTGGATATTTTTTTATTGATTTTATTTCCCTGTGCGCGAGTGCTACAACAACTACCAGTGCCACAGGAATACACAAATAGAGATATGTAGTTAGAACAAGAAGGGAAATAGATTGAAATATTTTCAATACTACAAAACATGAAATTATGGCTGGGAACTACATTTAATTTACCATATCAAGTATTCAATACAATTATAATACAAAGGGACATGAAATCATTCAACGATAATAATATTAAGAGATTAAATAATTGTCTACCTCAAAATATTGAAAAGGGGAATGAGGGAAACTACCTTAGTTCATATAAAGGATTGAAATGGAAAACATATACCGATTGATGGTTGAATTTCAAGCAATAAATCGATTCTATACTCAACCTTCGCGTCGCAAATCGGCATCATAGACTAGCGTTTCTGGTATGTCGGTATTCACTCTCAAAATAGTATGATGGTATAAAATAATAAAAATATATGTTATACATTACAAGTGAAATGGTAACATTCACAACCCTGGTAAAAAGGGGGAAAACACAAGTAAATTTATATTTTATTGCATTTCAGCGATGACATGAAAATCACCTAGTAATTTAAATAACGACTACAATTTCCGCCCTTTTCGTAAAAAACTATAACATAATAATACACACATCAATTTCGATTTTTTTTATTATTATTCCTATGCACTTTAGGCCAATGTAGGAAATAAATATCTAATATTCAAGGTTACAAAATCGGCAACTATAAAAAAGAGTACACAAAGTAATTTGTGGTAATAATAATAAAAAAAAACACCTTAATAATTTTAAGCCATTTTATTGTGAAACGTCAGACAGCGATAGCCAGATGCTAGATATAAAAATAGACTAAGTGTTGTGTGTTGTGTAGCGTTCAATTTTTATATTGTAATAAAAATGTACCAAAAGTATGTAAAGCAGCAAACATTATTGCAGACAAAAAATGCTTGCAATGAAGTGTATTTATGGCTTTAAAATAATTAGTGAAACGAGAAAGCATCACGGTAAAAAAATGTTTTTTTTTAGTTTTAACAGTCTGAGTTTCGAGACAATAAACTGACAAACTATAATTGAATTTTTACATTTTATAAATGTCTATAATATTGAGATGTATAACAGTGATACAAATTTTTCTCAAATTATACACGATTTCACGTTGAGTGCCCAATCCCGGATCACAAAAAGGCTCCGGGATTGTATACCCTAATGACTATCCATTACATGTAAGAAAAAATCTACGTTTCATCGTAAAAATACATCAACAGTGTGACGAGTAAACATCCAATGGCAAAAGGTAAACCCCAGTAATAATTAATCATTATGATTGTATACCAAGAATTAAAATACCTATACTTTGTATTTTTTAATAATCCGTATAAAAAGTGTCCTTGAATAAGACAATTTACGTCAGAGATGCAAGTGAAATAATCAGAAAAAACTTTCAAATCACCTTCATGGTAGGTATATTATATTAGAAGAAATACGGATTGAAGCAATGAAACATAAGACAATTACGCGGTAATAGAATTATCAGTCAAATAATTAGTTAGAATATCTGACATCGCAGACATCAAAAGCTTATGCCATTGAAAATAAAATTTAATTTACGAAATCTATTCAGTGATTTGATAATATTGAGTAATTATGTTATTGATAAAAACATAAAGATGAAAAGGCAACATAGGAATTGCAATACCGGTTTTAACGAAATAATCTGCAACAGATGTTACAAATGATAACCGTAACCGGTAGCCGCAAGTAAATAAATATATAAAATCTAAATGTGCAATAAAAGGCATTCATCTTATAATGACGGGAGGTGTTTTAAGCAAATCATTTTTAATTTATATGTTTCGATGGCTCAATTGTGTAGGGAAAATTTTATAGAACTAACTTTTTAAGGAACAACTACGAAATATATTTGCCATACGAATCAGTTGAGAAGTTAAACAATAAAATATATTGAGTATATGCTTTAAAATATCTATTTTTTATGAAAACTGTGCGGTTTAGAACCCGTGGGTTAGAGATAAATTTTCCATTTAACCCTTTTACGTCCAAGCAGCGCTATCGCGCTGCGAAAACCGTATTCCACTCTAGTGTCCCTCAAGTTGTTTTAACACATGTTTTATTAAACATTTACCCTAATAATCTTTTACCAAAGAAGTGGTAAATAGTTGCGGTATTTTATTTCACGCCGAAAAACAAACCCGTGATATTGTGTGTCACGCAAACAACCGAGGTAGAAAACGGTTGTTTTTTAAAGTTTAGTTGATTTAAAAAATACATATCAAATATTAAACCTTTTTAGTGTTTATACTGATAGACAATACTTTGAAGATATATTCTGCAATAAATATATGTGAAATAACTTTTCTTTCTCAACTTTTTGTTAATTTCATGTTTGTGTATTTTTTAGATTGTTCCAGTAAATTAAATTATTATTTTATGGGATTATATTAACAGAAATATAACTTCAAAAACTAGAAAGTTATGACGATTTTTGAAAAACACCCAAAAAACCTCAAAAATTGCTTGGATGTTTTAGCAAGTCGTCCAAAAAAAAGCTGGAGTTAAAACGGTTAAGTCAAAAAAAGTCAAATGAAACATATCAACAGAAAGATTTGGTTAAAAAATATTTTGAATAACAATATAAGAAGCATAGTGAACCAATCGAGTGCTATAGGCTTTGCTGTCAATAACATGATACAGCATGTTTGCAATTATAATTTATATCCATTATAATGCACTATCTCGTTCTCGATCTCGCCATTTTACTTGCCTTGCGCAACAATCGTTTGGCAAATGTAAAACGATTGTAAAAAAAAATTACCACCACCGATAGATATTAAATTTGAAAGTCCTTAACCTAGTTACGAAGGCAAGCGGTTTGGTTCGTTAGCGAATATCACATTCGCGAATACCTCCAATCATAATCCAATGGAGCGTCCTCGGGCAATCTGACAGACAAATATTTTTTCCAGTGACACTCAACTTTAATTAAGTGCATAATCTGACATGGTTTATGATCAATTTTATTTCAAAAACAAAAATAAACAAAGAGCTGCTTTGAAAATCTTTAGGGAATGAACATATTAAATGAAATTACGTTTTACTTTTTATGAATATTATGTCCTTCAGCCACTATGAAAGTGATAACACAATAATATTCGTTGCGGATATCTGGAAGCCAAGCCCGATAAAAGTTTTTATGCCGTTACGATGAGATTGACCGACAGATACATATAATATTGGAATCCTTCATCCACATGAAGTAATCCAATATTTTCTTTGAAATTGATATATTAATAACTTTTTCAGATAGTTTGTTTATAAAAAGCTAGTGAGTGTGTCAAAGAGTTTTCAGTTGGACAATTTGGGGTCACGATATTGTGCCAGATGTTCCGCACGGCTGACTTAGCGGTTAACTTTATAACCGGTGAAGGCGGACCCCACAGATACGTACGCAACATTTGAAAGGTGTGCAATTATGCCATTTTAATAAACGTAGTAAAGAAACGAGCGGGAAAGTATTCGCTCAGTGAAGGAAGGCGTGGAAATGTGCATACGTAATGTAAAATTATTTGCCACAACGCAATAGTTTCGAAGCAAATTTTATTCTACTTCTGTGTGACGGCGATGACAAAATTACGAGTTTGTCTCCATCCATTTCTAAACGATAGTTTATAATAAGTATACAATATATATATTTAAGTGAAGTATGAAACCAAGCGGAGTATGTGGTACAATAAATAGGGTGGTAATAGTTTGAACACACGCAAATAAACTAGATAATTAAATTCGTTATTGCCTAAACATAAAACTGTTGCTTAAAACATGGTCGGCATGGCATGCCTTAGATATAAATAGAATTTAGTCATGAAATATCTATTGTGCGCATATGATGAAAAATTAAAAAGTAATGATCGTTTCAAAAATACATCACTAATTCAGTATTAATTGAATCCTTATTTAAACATGCAACTTTAAAGCGACCACTTAATAGTATTTACGACACATTATTTACACAGTAGCCATAGCCACCACAGCATCATAAAGTAGTAATGACACGAATCATAAAATCTAACTAAAATGCGATATCCTACTTAGGTCGTAAAACTACTATTTTCACTGTCAATGGGATTCGGCCATTAACGTGGAAGTCCATTTTTAATATAAAATTACAATGTTAGGTGCATACTTATCCGATCTTTTAAATACATTTACCAATAATTGCCAACATTATAATCATTGAGAACATCAAAATTATGGATATAATATGTACCTAATTTATATATTAAGTATAAAAACGAATTGACTTACATGACCCGCAGATAATTTGTAAGATTTCAATGAATCAGAATATTTTATGATTAAAACATAGTAATGAAAAGTATTTTTTAAACCTTTACCATTTATTTCATAAAATTATTAATTCTACGAATGAGAAGAAAGATAACAGGGATATGTTTCGAATAAATGATCACACATCGCCATTTCAGGACATTGGCCAAAGCCCTCTACATACTTTTTATTTAGTACGAAATTAGTGTGCGGGTGAAGCTTTGGTTTGGCGCCTTTGGGCAACGACAACATTTGTTAGATACTATATTTAAGTCTTTGTGATACTTAGAAGAAGCTTAACACCTGTAGTTAGACTAATTTGAAAGCACACAAACGAATATAGCCATGACATCATTCCCCGAAGAACTGGCAACGAAGCGCTTCATTCTCTCCAACACTCAATTGGCAAAGTTGTGCAAAAAAACAAAAACTCTTTCTGCAGTGTTACCAACCAGAAAATATACATATCGATTTAAATAATATGGCCATAGGAATGCAAACGCATATAACATATTATGATCGTTAAATACTATTATTCAAGGGCAAAGGTAGGTAAAGTTGTTTATAAAACTACATTTTAGATGAAGTCACCCTAACATTGTTTGGAATCTATATAGCTCGCCATATTTAATAATAAAAAAACTTCATTTAGTAGGTTACATGCAGCAGTGATATCATTTATCGAATGGATTTAAAGGCATTTAGGATCTAAATAAAGGCCTCTTGGTAGTTTTTCATTAATGCAACCTCACTTTGACTGAAATTATGTTTGACCAAATACTAATAACGATACGATATATTATTTAAACGAAACAAATTTAAATTATGTAGATTCGTCTGAAAATTTCGGCGTTTAGTTACAGAAAAAACTAATTAGATGGAAAATAGAACATTTCAGTCGGCAAAACAGGTCAACCGTGATTCCGTATCACGAAAAAAGACGCAGACAATTTTCAAACTGTACTGACAAATGACATACATATTATTTTCATTTAAATCTCACAGAAAAATTAGAATCAAACAGGAGTTGGGAAGAATTCGCGATAATTTCTATGACGAAGTTGTAGAGGCTCAGTAAACAATTTTCCGAAATTTCGCCTGAGGTGTTTTTAACGAAAACGAGAACTCATTACGAGATTCGTTTAAAGTAGGTACCTACCTACCAACCTAGGCAGCGTTTGGCGCGCCTCAGATGATGGTTACGCCCTTGCGCAAGGGCATATGAAGGGTAATTATAATTTACGATAAAAACAATTTTTGGCTTAGCTTGGTTCACATACGTATATGTTCATCTTTTTAATTAAATTGAGTCGGGGTGTGGTGCGAAGCGGAGCCACGAGCCAAAACGCATGGATTGTATTTATAAAAATATTAAATTACAATAATTTAGACACGACTTTGAGAGGATCATTCAATTTACATTTTCGTCGTGAAAGTAAAGTAAATTTAGTCACGTTGTTAAGGCAAATAACAAAAAAAAAAACGACTATTACTTACAACAAATATTTTTACCTATGTCAACTTAAGTTACACCTTTAAAACGATTGCCAAATAATATGGACACAGACGGATGAAATGATTATAGTTGCCGCGTAATGACCATGTCGAATATGAATCATTCAAACATGTGTGAACTTAGCTTATAGACACAGACAAAAGTCGTCTGGAGGGCACACACATCCAAGGACGATAGTGGCTGACGTAAAAAAGATCGGTTTAATGATGGTAAAGAAATTTAAAATCTAATACATACTAAACTCTCAAAAATTGTAAGCGTGACGTTTGTATTATCATTATAAGTACACATATAAGAAATATTTCCATTGCGGTTATTAGTAATACAACTAATTGCACAAAGAAAGACCGCTAATGCTGTAAGTAAACAAATGAGTAAACACTGACCGATAAACTAATTGACATATTCACGTCATATGTTACAAATATACATACGTGGTGTGATTTTTATCTAAAGGTCAATAGTCATCAATGTTAGTAAAACCACAACGTTTAGCTGTGGTTAATAAAAAAAAATGACAAATACATAGTCGCTCTTCAAAATGAAGATGGTAACAAACAACATTGTCGTTATGGCGTGCCATCACAAGCCAGACGTATTTTTCAATAAATAGTTACGAACAAAAGATATTGTATTCTAGCAGTGTTTTTTTTCGAATGCGTTGAATAGGAGATAAAGAAATGCGATTGTGAAGTTAGGTCAATCCAATTCTGAAAACTAACACATGATAAGCAGGCTCTCATCAATTCTTAAATGACAATTAGAAATTCTGACTATCAAAGTATTTTTTTTTTTAATCTACCCATACATCAAAAACCAACAATGTCTCTCGATGAACCAACGGCGAGACATTGGGCTGCCTGAACCGTTCCCCGATCTCCCAAATTCTTTCGCTCGAGGTATCAGGTTATAGAAAAACATTTTTATTTGGTTAGGACACGCACTGCAAATACCTAGGGGAAATGCTTGCCTCTTCTTCCGACGCGTGTTTGAAGAGACGGATGTTTGAATCTGACCAACTATAATCAAGCATTAATAATCTGTAATGATGGTGGATTTGAATCAGTGCATTTTATAATATGAAAACAATAACATTAATTATTATTACAATGGCGGAAGGTTAGTGGCGAGGCCGAACTGGCAATAGAGCGGTCATCACTCGGACAATATGGAAAACAGCGTCCGTAATTATTTCAATAACAGAGAAATTATTTTAAACAACATTAATATAATCAAAAAGAAGTATGATATTCCTTGATAATTTACTGTTTTATAAAGAAAAAAAAATACAAAAATATAATAATCTCAGTACATATTATCACACCATTCGAACGCATAAAATTAATTGTTATATATTTTCGTTGATATGCCTAAAATGAATATTTCACTTTTGATTCGCGATTTTTTAAATTTTATACACATTTTTTTTATTCTCTTCGTGACATATCAATAACTATATCATATATTCTAATAAAAACTTTTCTTGTATTTTTAGCATACTACATACTAAGTAGTAGTATGCTTATTGCTCATTTGAGGTATAATCTTTTCACCATTTGAAAATTATTAATTGGGAAACCGGAATGGAGCAAATTAAAAAATCATTGACCAAAGTTTACCAAAGAGTGTGTTATAATTTTAACTATTAATTCAAAATACTACAGAAACGTTAAAATGTACAGTAAAATTTGTTCTGTGAAGGTTCAAGGTT
Source organism: Himalopsyche anomala (assembly GCA_031772345.1). Classification (NCBI taxonomy): domain Eukaryota; kingdom Metazoa; phylum Arthropoda; class Insecta; order Trichoptera; family Rhyacophilidae; genus Himalopsyche; species Himalopsyche anomala. The sequence continues at coordinate 17,129,450 of CM062821.1, read as the reverse complement.
TTCGATAAAATTTTATAGGTGTGGTACGTAACTGTGAGATTAAAATAGTATCGCAATTTACACACCATGTATAAAACGACTGAAGGTATGTATACTCGTATATAGCGTTTTCATTCTGGTTTTCCTATTTTTCATAGCGGATTTCATGTATGTGATTTCAAGTTTCCGTGTAACTTTATGAAAATGGCAACAGTAGGTTATTCAGCGCATGTGGCACGATTATATTGTCAATTCATACAAGAAGTTTATCTTGAATCGAGGAGGCCACACTAAATGACCATAAACAAATTGCATGTAAATCGAGAACGGTATTAATTCTAGATTCTATGGTACTACAGTGCGGTAAGTGGGTATGGAATAAAATTAGTCAATGTTCATGAATGTTATTATTATTGCTTATAAAAAAAATTAGTCAAAACACAAAATAACGGGATCACGTTAAGCATCCTGTGTGTAAGTGAGAATTAAAAATTACTTATGTGTTAACCTTTAGAGGAGTGGATAGATTTATACAGACCTTATTTTAATTTACTGCCTTTTCTTAACATGACAATTTTGTGACTTTTTCCAATATATGTAATTCATACTTAGAGCATATATATGCTTGCAGAAAGACACTCCTGTGTTGAATTTAAACTACTTTTATACTCATTTACATAAAAATGGCGCAGACGTACATGTACGTCCATACTCCTCTAAAGGTTAATTTGTTATTTTTTTATAATTTCGTTAAGCGATCGAGTTTCGAATAGTTTGCCTTTCATGCAGTGTGTAATGGCTAACGAGTAAGAACATAATATTAAAATATACATTAAACCAGTGGTTCTTAACCGGTGCACCGCGAGCTTACTGCAAGTGCACCGCTAAAAAATGGTAAAAACGAAAAAATCCGCAAAATAGTGAATACCAAAAAAGTCAAAAAAAAAATCTGTCCACATATTTTTTTCGATTTCTCAATTCTGGTGCATCGTGACTTAGAAAAGGTTAAGAACCACTGCATTAAACAGTAGACGGGGAGTGTGAATCATGATTTTATCCATGGCTTGCATGAATGAATATATTATTTTCGTTTAATACGGAAGACTATAAAATAAAGAAACAGCATCCAAATTGCGTAGGTATTAACTGTGCCCAGGCATAATAAGGTACGAATTGAAGAATTAAGTATATTTTAAATATTTATAAAAACTATTAAAACGGCATATACAGTGTGAGTGATTAATAATAAAAATAGCACATGTGGCTGAGAAGTTTGTTGTCAAAACAACACCAGTGCTAAACTTACGGTCCACGGCTACTTCCGACAAGTTAATTACGCTAGTAATTATTAACAGATTCTCATCTATCCCGAATTAAATATCATTTCTTGTTGTAATTTATTAGTCACGCATTCACGGATGAAAAATCCTTCCGCGTTCGTTTTGACAGTATCAATCTGCAAGACACATAGCAAGACCCAAACGGGCATCTGGAGGCGTGGTGGATGGCCAAATTGATTCCGCGAGCGCGCCAGACCGCTTCGTCTTCTTGGCATCAGTTCAACTCTTCAACTCGCCCAGCTGCCGTAAAGTGGGTTCGATCAACAGATGATTACCAAAATAGCACCGAAGTCGATGGAGCGATGCCGTGAGACTAATACAACGGAATAACATTCACATTTTCCAAACGTACCTGCTTCCATCAAAACAAACTGCATAATGCTTTTGAAAATAAAGTCTTTGTCTTCTCAAGTTATGACAATCAAGAAAAAACCATTACATATATATGACCAGACTAAAGGTTGATGGTGACAGAGTAAACATGCCAGTATTATTAATACGTTGCCATACAGGCATTGATCAATAAATTGTATCCACCACATACAATAATTTAAAAGTGTACGCAATTATTATTTTATTAGCCCGGCTGACCTTTACATTTATTCTCCGGAGTATTCATTTTTTAGAATACAAATCGATACTGTTATAGAATCGTTTTACAGTGATTTGAAACGTATTGACTGGCTATTGGTATAAGTTTATTAATTGTTTAGTAAGCAGGTAGCAGTCGATAACAATAAGATGTATACATATTTTTCCTACGATAATTGAAACTCTTGGATCTGAGCATAAAACAATATCATGGATTGGAGTTTTTTTCGCACATCCGTTAGCTTCACTTGAATATTACCATTACAAGAAAAATAAGTAGAAAAAAGTTTTAACGAAATATAAACTGTTTCTTAGTACAGGAATTTTGAAACAAAGTACATATTACAATGAATTGTATTACTTGAATTAATATAGCCACCGCTGTTGGAATTCAGTGGTTCCCAAAGTGGTTCCTGTGGACCCCCAGGGGTCCGTGACAAATAAAAAATCATTTGGGGGTGCGTGGATAACATAGGGGTCCGCGGAAGAATTAATATTTTTTAAAATCCTGACAGCTTTTATCAAAATTTAAAATAAATAAAATGGTAACGATTATTACGTCCTTTGTAAAATATAATTATAGTACATAAGAAAACAAGTAATGACAATCATCCCCCGTGCAATCAAGCAAAAACCTGACCGTGGACCCCCAAGTGAAATAATAAAGTTAATGACTTGAATGGTATTTTTTTTCTATCCCTGCTTCCAATGTGGAGCAAATGGCCTCATAATGGAGGTATCTTAACAGATGTTTTTCTGCGAGAACTGTTTGTTAGTCAGTCGCTCAAACTCTCTTTTCCAAAAAAACATCTGTTAAGATACCTCCATTAGGAAGCCATTTGCTCCACATTGGAAGCAGGCATGGAAAAAAATACCATTCAAGTCATTAACTTTATTATTTCACTTGGGGGTCCACGGTCACGTTTTTGCTATGAAAGGGGTCCACGAGCATAATAAGTTTGGGAATCACTGGGTTAATTCAACACAAGCGATTTATCGAGAGTAAATTGAAGCAATCGGATATTTTTACGGGTCGCACTATGAATTATCAAAGATAACATTCAATATAAATAAATAATGTATCATTATTAAAAATAAGCTTTTGACGATTGGTGTGTTAAAAAATCACAATTGTACAGTAATAGCAAATCAAAAAGTTCAAATTTAAGTGTTGGATAGGCGACCGATAAATGTGTTCGGGTTCACAAACATTTTAAGATCATAGTCTCATTCCCCCAATCTAACGCATTTAAGATGCAAAAACAACTATCATCGGGATTGCTAATTATACTTGTATATCAAACCAGAAATACGCGTCAGATATTAAAGTTAACAGTGTAAATTAAGTGGTACCCATTTAGAAAATGGTTATCTTTAAACTATCCATTCCGAATAAGTGTATAAGTGTTGTTAAGTTTTTTGAAATTTGAAAATAAATATTCCTACTCAAAAAGTATTAAATGCAAGTTTAAAAATATTCAGCAATACTATTTTTTTCATATAGAATTCATAATGCAACATAAAAACAAGATAATAAGGTAATACAAATTAAAAACAGCTTCGCTTGTCGTGTATTTTTAATAATGAGTATTGTTCTTGATACACAAGGATTGTTTATGTTGTTTTTATTATAATGCAACACAACAAATCACAAAAGGTCAAGATTTGTAGAAAAATCGCAAAAGATTCTACCAGAAAATATTTATAAGTTTTAAATACTTATACAGCGGCTTTGCATGCGAACTATTTTATCAAATTGTCAATAGACGAGGATAGTCAATGTGGCATAAATTACACGAATGAATGCCTCATCAATATTTTGTGAAAAATGACGAGCAAGAAATGTGGACGATATACTTCACGATATTTATTTATATCATATATAGTTTTTTTTTAAAACAGCAAAAGTTGTGCGTTTTACATATTATATAACGGAAGTTAAATTGAAAATTGAATTGATTATGTGCATTTTTTATTTAAAGATTTTTTTTTTAAAATTTGTTTGGTACCCAACTATAATATGGATTGGGTAGGGGGGAATAGAGATTTTTGAAGTGTCGGAGTGGGGCATGGCACAAATAAGGTTGGTAAACACTGATATAAAGAGTTAGTGAAACTTCTCGCAATTTTTCAGACATTCATTTCCAAAAGATTGTTTGGTAAAATGGGTCGTCCAGGAAACCGAACACTGATTTCAATTTAGATTGTACACACTAATAGCGGATATACTGGATATTGATTTGAATGTTAACACTGCAATAGAAATAAATTTAATAAACACCCAGCTTAACGAAAATGAAGGGGACGAAAAAAATTCAAGAATGGTGTAGTGTAAATCGGTTATAACGAACAAGGGAGTTTTTTTAAACAAAAAATTATTATAAAGAAATGTTTTTACCGTCTAATCACAAAATTTTAACGTACAGATAATAATAATAATCATAGCATGCTAGCATAATTGAGAAATATTAATATTAATCTGTTTAGCATTTAGAAAATAGTTGTACTTTCTGACGATTATATTCTAAGGGTAAACATTTAAGTACGGATAGTCAATTTCAAGAATTGGTTTTCGACAGATCTAAATTTAAAAAATATATATGTACATAATAGTATTGAGAAGTAAACTTTAGTGCTCATTGTATTCTACTAGTAGTAATGTATAGTATTAAAACGAATTGATTCAAATTATTATTTCAATGATATTATTTAGATAACAAGTTTGCCGACCACTTATATTTTATTTATAAATATTGAAATAATATAACTATGCACGGTCAGTTTTACACTTGATTAACTATAATAAACGAGCATAATGTAAACATCATCAGAACATCTCCGGTGCTCATAAAGCATATTGCAATAAAATAATTAAATATAATAAAACACAATTCAACACGAATAACGCCATTAACGTGAAAAGTGATAAACACGATATGTACATAACTAACATAAAATATAAAAAAGTTTTTTCTAAATTAATGCTGAAATATTCGTGTAAGAAATTTACGATAAATTAATCAAATGATATAAAATTTGTCATTATTAAAATGTGAAATATATTTTTTTTATTGATATTATTATTTGAACAACAAACCAATGTGACATCAGTTTGACGCAAGGAATATAAATATTTTTATCGCGTTTGTCGGCGATACTGATGTCATTGCGGTCTTATATTTGTGTTTGCCACCCAAAAGAGGATATTTGTATGACAGGCCCATATGACCAAGTGATTACCGTCACAGAAGTAACATTAAAATTTCAGTAATATATTCATTCTCTACTATTCGTACTAGAAGCTCCTAGAACATGTCGTATCGAAAGAACAATACAATTATAGCAACAGTTGAGTAGGTAAATATCTTCATATATAGTATGGCAATATATCATACTTTATGTAGGTAAAATACACGCTTCTTGATTAAAGAATAAACTAAAACATTAAATATAACTAGTAAAACATAAGTTAATTATAAGTAAGGTCACTAGCATGAGTTCACAGAAGAGATTTCAATCCCGGGATCTCGGCCATGATACTGGCAAGCGATTGAGAGATTCTTAAACTCCTCAATACATATTTGTAGCAGATGAACAATTCATGTGTTTGATTCCATTTAAGCTCTTTGGATACACATGTATATAAAAAAACTCATACTATATATTACTTAAAAAACGATTGAATTAATTGTTATATTGTAGTTTATAGAAATATGATGAAATAAATGGAACCATATTCAATCTTGAACAGGGTTTGTCGGTTTTCAAGCGAAATTCACGACATTGGAATGCTGGATTTTTTTAACTCGGTAACTAAATTTCAAATTATTAATTGAATTGGCATTTACTTCGTAGAACCCTAATATAACACGGTGAAAAAATAGCAATGTATTTTAGCTATACATTTTTTTTTTTGATTGTTCATAGCTTTTTCGGCTTGACGTTCTCATCAGAACTATGTCTAAACGTGCAATAGTAAAAAAAAAACAGATTCTCAATTTGCAAATCATCTCATAAAGGAATCGCATAACATAACTTTAAAATCAGTGCCCACATGTTTGCATCTTTGTAGTAAAGGCCCTATGCTTAATGCATTGGAACAATTAAGAGATTAATAGATAATCAAGATATTTTAGTTGTGCATTTTGACCTGTGTGCATTTCTCGAGTACGGGGTAGGTTTGAATTAGTCCACCCCCGGATAAAACACTGAATACTTTTTTTTGTAAATTTTAATAAAATCTTTTCGCTATTTTTATTAAATTAACCTTTTTTTAACATTCTAAAATCGGGTTAAGCTTAGTTTTAGGATATATTGGAATTCGAAAACAAGTTTTTTTCAAAAGTAGGTTTTTGTCCTAGTCCTAGTTGAGATGTACTGTTTTCTTGAAAAACAAAAGTTGCCATGGTCGTCCTCAAATATTATAATTATTCCCACTGACTGACTGTATTGTTTTAAATAAATTGAAAATCCAAAGAAATAATTAGGTACTAGCGCTTTAAAAACCAGAGATTTTAATCCCTAGTTTACTCGAATGGTATCTAGTCAATCTCGTTTCAGTATGGCGGTCAGGTGGACGCCACAAAAGAGGTTGTGTGTTGTGGCACATCCATCCGGGTCGAAAGCTAGCGCGACGTGGTCCGCTACCTTGTTGATAAGGCTGCGACACGAAGCTGGGCTCGACGAAGGTCAGGCTCGAAGGGCGAGGCCACATAACAGCGGTCGGGGTTCACTCTACTGTGTGGCAAGGACGGAAGTGAAGAACAGCATTGGCTTTTCCGATATGGAAAATATGGCAATTTAACACGGGTGTACACTTTAAATTATCCAGACTATGCTCAAAATGAGAATAAATATGGCCATTAAAAATAATTTTGCTTAATTTTATTTGGCTATGAATATTACCAGCCTGTAGATAATTTTGATATGATTCAGGATTTTAACTTGATGAAATTTCAATTCACGTTCATCCGTTAACTTGAATGTCCGATGATGCTGAAAGGCAATGCCCGAGTCGTTAGTGACAAAACATATAGAAATGTACAAATTTTGAACGATTTAAATTTAAGATAATATTGTGTTTACGTGAATTAAAACAGTGATCAACGATATTCACTATAACTCGCATACAATTAATTGAAAGCGTTAACTTAATGATATTTAAAACTATATCCATTTTGAAATTCGTAAAAAAAGGAAATTTAGATATTTTCAATACATACGTAAATAAGTAAAAAATTACACTGTTTATTCTTGGTGGAAAGTATTAGTATATTTGAAAAAAAAATAGCACAATTCTATGTCATAATTTTCAATTAAGTTGTGTTGAATGTGATTTTGAAAAGTGTAATTTTTCAAAACACGACTAAATCTTTAAAAAAAAAAAATGCAGGAAAGGGGCAACATGCTTACACGTCTTTTCTTTACTTAAAACACAAGCCATCCATATAGTCGATTTTGTTAAATATGTGAAAATAGAAAAACTAGGTCGGAACATTATTGGTGTTGAATAAAGGCACAGATGGTAGATAGAACGGAATATTTCCAGATTAACTTACTGAGCGCAATAATACTAAACATCGTTCCATTCACGACATTCTCTATCGAATGGCCAAGGTTTCCATTTCGTAATCGCTTAGCTCGGAGTGCTGATGGTGGAAATAATACGTTAACTATTCACGTTTTCCCTCCATTCTGATTAACAAAGCTCATAATTATCTACTACACTAGTCACTTTAATCTTTAATGTTATGAATTGTCAATTATTTGTAGTAATTTATTTTATGAAAAAACCAAAACAAAATACTTATTTACCTGACTTCAATAAAATCGAGACTTATTGGGGCCAGGAGTAGGGATTGCAGTACCGGTATTACCGGAACTGAGATCCCGGTATTCATCGTGTTTTTTTGATACCGAAAATACCTGTTTTGAGATTGCAAAAGTACCGGTAATTCGAAATTGAAAATGAACCAAAATCAATTTTTTCATGTAAAGAAAGTTTTCTGCGATGAATTGTATCCAACACCCACAGGTTCCAGCAGAATTGATAAGACTCTCAATGTGTACAAATGATTACATATTTATGAAAACCACCCGCTACTCGACCGGTATTACAATCCCAATTGGCCGTATTTTTTGTTAATTAAACTTTTTCGTAGTACCGAAATACCGGTAATGATATATTCGCCCGGTATTGCAATCCCTACAGAACCAGGACATATACATATATTATTGTATAATTTCTTTATCCAGAAATTTCTGTGGTTATATCGTTGAATCGTACCAAAGCCCCCTATTAAGACTGCTATGATCGTACCCAATGATCTTGTATATGCATACTGTCGTGATTGATATTTGAATCATTTGTATAAATATATAGTGACAAATAAAATTTGTCATTAATTACCTATATTTAATATAAAATTATCGACCAAATTTCCTCGTGAGAAGTTGTTTACATTACAGTTGTACATATTTTAATTTTCTAGGTTACGATTCGTCAAATGATCTGTAATTTTATGATTTGTTCAATTGCTTTTTGATTCGGTTTATTAAAAAAAATTTTAGCAACGGCCTTGACGAATTGTACTTTTATAAGTTAAAAAAACATATTACATAACGGAAACTGGTCTCTATCTGTTCGACTTAGTGGAGTGAGTGCTGCACGCAGTTTATCACATAACTTGGTCTTTAATTAGAAAGTATCAACTTATTTTCTTTATTAGCGTTTAACAGAAATGTCGTGGTCATTATGCAGCTGCCTCTTCCACCCACCAATAAATATACCCATACTTTAAAATGACGCAACATCCAAAAAACATCCAGACTTCGCCATTGCAATAGTAAGCAGCGTTCGAGCAATGCGTGTGAGCGAGGGGAGGGTTTGACTGTGAAACAATATTGTGCGAAGCGCCGCTACTTTCCCGCGCAAAACGAAACATCTGATACGCAAAAGAAAAACAACCACATTGCGTTGCGCCGGTTGTCGTTTTCATCCCCTACATTAGCGTCAAGGGTGGGAGGACTCGTAGCCTTGACGTTCCCGGATCGATTATATTTACGGGATCCACGTGTGTCCAACTACGCAATTCGCAATGCGTTCGTTAACCTGTTTTAATACGATGGATAAGTGTGGGAGGCTTACGTAAAAAACATTGATAATTCGAATAACGCGACGCTTCTATTTGCATGCATCCTATCATAGTAAACCGACACGTCAGATATTTGAAACACGTCGACAGAGTGAATTGAAATACAGTGAAACCCCGATTCTACGTTTTCCAAGGCACCGAAATAAAACGACGAATAATGCGGGAAACCGATAATACGGGAAATCTTCAAATAATATCAAAACATGTTTAATTTTCAACTAATTTATTTATTACTTTTACTTTTTTATTAAAGAATACATACATTTACTATTTAATTGATTAATACATACTAAATTGCCTATCTGTAGTTTGGCACTTAAATTTTTACAGACACCCTTCAAACTCACGTATTTATTTGCGTTGTCGACTCGTTTTTTTCCTAGATTTTTTTGGACGCCTTGAATTGTTTTCAGTTTTCTTCATTTAGACATTTAAGTTTTGACTTTTGAATAAGAAAAATTCGCGCAACCAGATGCGATGTAAGACTATTAATGAGCGGAAAAAAAATAATCAACAAAAACGGTCAATCGGGATAACAAGTGGAACGTGACGACAATATTTAGATGATAGATCGAAGAAATCGGTAAATCGGGGAATGATTAACGTGGAATTATTAAACATCGTTACTAAGGGGCTGGGGACTCGGTCAAGTAAAAAATAGATAATCCATACAAAAAACAAAGATAGTGAGAACGGTAGATCGGGGTTCCACCGAAAAAAACGCGATATGAGATGCGAGACAAGACTATTTATGAAAAATATTCAACGAAAACGGTCAATCGGGATAATATTTGTGACGGGACCAAAATATTAAAACGATAGATCGAGGAAAACGGTAAATCGGGGAACGATTAATCCGGGATAATTTTATATTGTTCTTATGGGTGTTTGGCCGGGACTATGAAACTGAAACGATCCATGCGGGAAAACGAGCAATGTGAGAACGGTAGATCGGGGTTCCACTGTAAATATATTTTAAGTAATTCAGGCGTCCATAGTTAAACATAACAAAACAAAGCACGGTATACACAGTGTTTTAAATGAGGTCCGTAAAAGCTCAGCGAAGCGGAGAAAGCTCGGGGAGAAGGGAGTGTTTCCAGAGCGGGAAAACATTGAGCAAGTGCGCAGTTTCGGCACAAGGCCACTCTCAATACGGAAGTCAGAGTAATTTAAATTGAAGCATTTAGAATAAATAGGTTTGTATTCGATAGGGTAGCTGGGGCGGAAAATCTACCAAATTTAATCAAATATCTTGATATCGTTGATGATTGTCAACATTTATTTCATTTCTGGGAATTTAGATTAGACGACAATTAAAGCTCGGGTTTATAATTTTTTTTATAAAATTTAATATTTTCCTAGTTTATAAAATTAATTATGTTGTTTAAAAGCTATGTTTGATGAAAAGATGTTATAATATGTACCTATGTTGATCAAGTAATTTATTTCTATAGCATGAGGATAAACATTAGAAAAAAATCTATATAGTAAACGTTTTGTAAAATGCAAAAAAAAATAAAACTATTAACCTTTTTTAATTTTTTAAAATGTAATTCAGTAAAACAAAAATATAATAGCGTTGAAGGATACGGCGGTAGCTTTGTGGTAGTTCATTTTTAATACAAAATTATTTTTGATAACATTGTTATTCCACTGGTTGTGTAACAAAATGTGACACTTGTTTCACCTCTTTGAGAAGTATCATCAGACGTAACATCGCAAGGTTTACGAAAAAACTGAAAATTGTTGCTAATTCTAAAGTTATAAATAAAAAAATAAAAGTTAGGGTTTGTCCTTTTCTATTGGAAGCAGGAGAGGGGGTAAGATACAAAATTTGATATTACTAATTATAAACTGCATAATTACTAACAATACACAAAAAAGCTATTCCTCAAGCTTAATCAAAGTTATGCACAAAGCACGGTTAGTAAAATAGATTTAATAGAAGAAGATATTAGTTTAATGTATTAGGAATTGATTTAAAAGTTATTGTAATGCAAAACGACATAACGGTGGAAGTGAAAGCTAAATAAATTAAAACATTCATATAGATATCAATCACTAACAACATTTTTTTAAAAATATTATTTACTAAAATTTGCTTTCACAAAAATCTATTATGTAAACATAATTATACACATACCACACACAATTCTGTGAACGCCCTACTTTTCGACCAAAACCGTTTTATTTAATTTTAAAAAAAAATGATCAGTTTGATGATTTAATTTCACTACTTCACCACCAACGTCAATAATGTTCTTAATTTTTTTTTATTACTTGAACAACCTTTGCTATCGTTAGATAGTCTTAAGATGCCTCTGAAAGAGGTGAAACACGTGTCACTATTAGTGACACAACACGTGGAATAATCAGTTATTTTAAATACTATATTAAAATGAACTTCTAAAAAGTTACCGCAGAGTCCATCGAGAACAAAGTTTTCAATTATATTTTTTAATTAAAAATGAATTTTCACGAAGATTCCGCAGAGTACATCGAACATGTTATTAGAGTATACAGGAGTCTTGATAGAACCTTTCGAATATCGTTAGATAACGTAAAAATGTTCACTTTAGATTATACTTATTATAATTATGTATATCTACACTGGTATACATTTATATTATGCAGATAGCCGTGAGTTAGCAGGTTGGTGAAATTATGATAAGTAACTCATGCGTGCTCAAAATGACAGGGTGTAAGTGGAACAAACAATTTTGTTGGGGGGCTGTTTCCCTATCGGACCTCATTTCAGAGAATACAAGAGAACGCGATGAAAAGTGTGCCACCGTTTTAATTATAATTATAAGGAAAAAGTAGGTTAGAATAGAACGTTTTACATTAAACTGACGATAGTGCCAAAGTACCAAATACGTTTGATTTGTTATTTCCAATGATTCTTAATGTATTTGAAATAGATACTTACCATCACGCACATCCACACTACTTATTTATGATCTAAATTGTATACATATTGTAAAAAAAAAAAACAAACTTCAGCACTCGAGTACCGAAACATCGAAAATGGGATCGAGGAGCGACGGGGTACAAAGTGACTCCAGACAAATTTGCGTAATATTTGCATTGCATTGATTGAGGTATCATTGTAGATTGCAATACATATCAGCTAGATATTATTGGTATTTAGCGAATGGTTAAGATAAGAAGGATTTTCCAATGCGAATGCACAGGCACTCAAAGGTTAAAGATTTTTTTTTTATAAAACTGTTCAACCTTTCGGTGTGTGATATGAACTCACTGATATCGTTAAAAAGTGATCGGGGTTTTCACAATGATACATAAAATACCTTCGCATCATTAGAAGGGAAATTAAAATGATATCATAGGTCGTAAATATCTTCTCCGCCTTTGGCTAAAAATTAACAAAAATGGAGTCGAATAAAAGAAAAAAAACAGTCATCTGTCTACTTTCTATTCATTATGTATTTGCAGTTTCTTATACATAATTTCACTTCGGGTATCCCAAAACAAAATAGGGAAAATTATAAGGAATCGTTATTGATTCATTGTTTTAAAGAAAGTTTGTTTAAAAAAATATATTATGAGATAATCTCGTGGGTCAGCTTTCACACGGGATTCCATTTTGAAACATTTCAAAAACAACAATAATTAACCCGAAAGATTTCACTGCTCCGAAAACCAGTTTCAAAAAATGTGCAACGATTAACCTGCGCATCATTCTGCATACGAGATGTGAGTGGTTTATTATAATGCAATTATTTTTAGACGCTGTTGACGAGTACCTGCAATTATTTACTAGCTAAAAAAATCAATATAACACTTTTTTAAAGATACGATTCCTATTTTTATGTGTATGCAAAAACATAAAAGAAGATTTCCATGGCCACGATAGGTGATTGAGGCATGTTATATTATTTTTTTCTTACGCGTTCATTTTGGTATTCAATCGAAATTAAACCGTGAGAAAATTCTGCAGTGTTATTTTTATTTACAATTACACACAAGTTTAATGGAAGAAATTAATATAAAAAAAAAATCTTAAATCTAATATTTCTTTATTCCATAACTATAATAAGAGCACCTATAATGAATTATGTTTTTGACTTTGTTTAGGGCTTGATGAAATCTTTAAAGAAGCCCTGATATAAATAAATATAATCTTACGTACGAATGGACTTAACACACAATATTTTAACGAATCTAGGGATTATGGTCAAATGACCGAAAAGGACAAAAAACGAGATGAGAAATCTGTGTTCATCCCAACTAATATATTTTTTGTCAGAGTCTTCGTAATGTGGCCCTTATAATCTTAACCCCTATATAATAAGCTTTATATCTGTCCGAATGCGGATCAACAGCTCACCTCCTTTGGACTAAGGTGGAGAGCTTTCGGCCGGCATGACATCATCGCGAAATACAACGGTGGCAAAACATCATCTCGTCGAGCCAAACGAAACGACAGCGTTCATTATTCATCAAACGTAAACAAAACCTCGAAGGTTATCGATCGGTCATACAAACAAAACATCGATTTTTGCCAGATTAAAATTCGATATAAAAATAATGTACTTCATGTACGTCTGACATATGTGCAACCTTTATAACAATACAATGTCACATATGTAAATAAATATTCCGAATTAAAAATGGAATGGCAAATGGATGAAAAATGGAAAATATAACTAAAAATCATTTTAGATCTCGTTGCCTAAAACATCACAACATGTGACCCAAATAATTGATTCACATTTCAGTGAAACTGATAAACGTCAAGAAAAATTCCGACGAGCAATTCGAGAATTCACTTATAATAATTCTAACCACTTTGATCAAAAGGTCAAATATTATCCAATATGTGTTTAATGTCACCCTCTTTCACTTTTATTTTTTTTACAAGCTTTTTTTTATTCAATCTAGGTATGTTGAAATAAATATTTCAACTACCTACATATAATGAAAATCTTAAATATTTCTCACTCTTCAGTAAAGATGTGATGATGTGACAATGTGACATATAACATTTCTGCACACTTCTGTATTTTTCCCTTTACATTATTCTTTTTTGTACTTGATGTCTTTTTTTATTTCCTGTATTCAAATGTTATATTTTTTCATCAATTCAAAGAATCCGTTTTATATTTTTAGATTATTTTTTTCTGCTCATTATATTATTTGGTTATAGGTAACGATTATGCAATATAAATTTAAGAGAATCATTCATTGTACATACACAACTTCATCAAATGCTAAAATTGCAATGGTGTTAATTATATTATTTATTATGAAAAAATAACTCCCAAATAAGCTTCCGCATGCGAAGATCAACAAGTATTTGTAGGTACCTACGTTGCTCAAATATAAAATTTATATAAATTTTCATCCATAAACTAAATTACACTGTATACAGCACCATCTGTCGATGATAGAAAACACAAAAATTAGTGAACGAATTTAGTGCGACACTACTACTAAAAATTCATATAACATACATTGGTCAAATAGATAGACAAGTTTAATCAAAAGAGGGCAATTAAAAGATATAAGCAACGTAATTAATTATTACTATAAATATTGGCGGAAGAACAAAAAAATGTTTGTTTTAAAAAATAATTCAAGATTTTTCATTCATTTAATTGATCAGCGAACTGCATATTTTTTCAATTTTCATGTAGGTATAAGGTTTTTATTTTTAATAAAATTGTGGTGGAAACTAATATTCGTGACATGAAAGAATTTGAAAATTCGGTGCGGCTTAAAATTAAAATACTGTTCTTATTCTAAATTTGCATAATAAATATTAATAAAAAAAGATTCGCCCAACGTGGGGCTCGAACCCACGACCCTGAGATTAAGAGTCTCATGCTCTACCGACTGAGCTAGCCGGGCTGTGAGCAACGTGGCAGAAATAGTTTATTAGAAGGGAATTTAGTCAATGTGGTAGAATTCTGACTTTCAATAGTAGATCCCAGACCATGATCGTCGTCGCAAAGATCCCTATTTCCATGTTTGATATTGAACACAACAAAACAAAATTTTGGGCCCGTGACATTGTGGAAAATAGTTTTTCGTATTAGTATAACTTTGAAGCATAACCTGATTAGGGTTTGCCAAAAAGGTATTTTTATGTCGTAAACCAAAAAAAAAAAAATCCCCACTGATTTGCCTAAATTACAGACAGAAAATTAATAACAAATATAATGGCTGTGGAGTCGAAAGTCCAGTGTCGTGGTGTTTTGGATGGAGTAGGAGTGTTGGAAAACGGCTGATTCCGTTTTTTTTAAAATTAAAATGTAAAAAAATTGAAATTTACTAAATATACACAGCTAAGGAGAAATTCACTTTTTTTATGAAAAAAAAATTACATTTTCATGATCATATAGATGTATATAGTACATTATCGACATCTAGCAAGAGTAATGTCAAGCTTTTGAACAAATTTACGTTTGCGCCATCTGACGGCATAAAATAAACTGTGTTACAAATTTAGGAAGTGTCTCAGATTATATGGTTTGAGTCTATGAAAGACTTAATAAAATTATTGCCTTATTAATATAAAAACTTCATACAAAAGCAGCAAAATTCATAAAAATTACAAAATAGAATCAGTAGTTACGAAACAATTATTTTATAATCTGAAAACCAAAAAATTTTAGCCGCCCGAACAGGGACTTGAACCCTGGACCCTTGGATTAAAAGTCCAATGCTCTACCGACTGAGCTATCCGGGCTGATACTGAAGGCGTGAAAAATATTAAGAAACTTATACATCACACGCGGACACATTTTCGGCATTATAAAATGAACTACGTTAACACCAAATGAAATTTATTATTATCTGGTGCTTCACGGCTTACACCTTTCAATAAACAGGAGAATTAAAATTATTGTTACATTCAATTGTATAAGTAACGTTATAATTTGCCGAGACGTTATAATTCCGACATTCATCAAATAAATGTAGGCAACAAAATTTATAGAATTGTACTGGTTTCCAACACACAAGTTTTGTTTCTGCCATATAATAGAATAAACATTTTTTTTCTCTTTTGTTCGAAACAAAAAAAAACGACGCGAGTGAAGCATTATGAAACACCTGGCAAAAATATTTTACTTTAAATATTATTCGTACGTCATAACAATATCCCGTGGATAACTTTTTCTGAATAAATATTCTGAAAGCCTACACCGCCTACATTACAAATATATAAAATTGGGGAGTTTGAGAGCATTGGATGCATACTATCGGATCGAATGGGAAGCGCAATTGAGGTTCGGGCTCGAGCAATCTCGGCAAGATTTTTTTTTCTTCAGAAAAGTATTTCAGACTATGTTCGTGTCATAAGTCAGCCATGATGATTATAATTATTACCAGTTTTATAAAGAATCGTATTTTTTTGTAAACTTGTGAAAACGAGTTTTTTTCGGACTGAGTAGTATAAATCTGGCCTTCATTACGATTGCCGTTTATCTTGGAAAACATTTGAAACTAATAAAACTGAATAAATTAATAATTCACGGATTATTTAATCAAAAAAAAATTTTAAACTTAAAAATGATAATAAAAATAATAAAAGATTTTTAGTACTTTTTTCACATAAATTTATTTGATCAGGACCGGTTTCGCTCATCGCGAGCATTATCAACTGATAAGAAAAATATATAAACGGTGCTATTTATACAAGTTAAATTTAAATAAAAGGTACACTAATAGCACTGTTTATATATTTTTCTTATCAGTTGATAATGCTCGCGATGAGCGAAACCGTTCCTGATCAAATAAATTTATGTGGAAAAGCACTAAAAATCTTTTATTATTTTTATTATAATGCCATTCCACCAAGTATTGACAGTGAACACCTTAAAAGTGATAAAACATGATATATTTTGAACTTGGAAATTGTTCGCGTGCCATCCAAATTCTCAAACGTGCCACCTCGGGCACGCGTGCCATAAGTTCGTCATCCCTGATCTAGTGCATACGTACTGAGCACGTAGCGCATCCACTGTCTCGCCAGTGGCCCACATAAAAGCGAAGCATAGCGACGGCGCAGCGACCGACGCGCTGCGCAGACGTCTCGATTTCTTGACTACTGATTGTTGCGCGAGCTCAGTCTTCCATTGCGACGGTTTTCCAATATCAATAGTATCCCACCACATATCAAAAAGTTCAAAGGTATTTTCTTCAATTAGTTAAAACAATATTTTTGGCGAATAAAATATCTTCGGAATTTCATCGAAAACACCGTGATTTGCAGTTTAAATTTTACATATAGATTCATAAATAAACATAAAAGCAAATACGTTCGTTTCGGGCATTTCTTTCGATTTAACCATCATATCTAAGCAGCGGTGGGCTGCTAATATGTTAACAAGGGGCTCGGTAAATCTCAGCAATGCCTTTACACCATGGATGATACATATCCCGTGGCCCGCGGGCCGCATACGGCCCTTTGGTTTTTTTTTGGCCATTGACATAATAAAATACACCAGTCCTTTTTTACGCGATTGTTTTTGCACGATTTCAGTTTAATACGATTTTTTTTTAGATGGCGCCGTTCCTTTTATTTACACGATTTACTTATTGTTACGCGATTTTTTAATAATAATATATATAATAACCAAATAAACATAATTTAATTATGAGGGTCTAAACGCTAAGATTGTATTCTCTTATCAGTTGATAATGCTCATCATGAGCAAATTCGGTGAAAAGGAGCAATCAGTGAAATTGATAATTTTATTTTTTTAAATATAATGCCTTTCCACAAGTATTGACAGCGACACCATAAAGGTGATTATATTTCGCAACCGACAGTGACAGCAGCGAATAACTCTTAAAAAGTTAATACGGTTTTGCATGAATACATAGGTATCTGTTTTTCATAGTACGCTTATATCATATAAAGAAATTAATGGTTATTAAGTAAAAAATATCTTTTTTTGCGCGAATTCGAAGGGAAAATTTGAGTTTTTCATACAGATTTTTTACTTATCAAATAATATGAAACTTATCAAATAATATGAAAATTAGGTTTATTTTACGCGATTTTCTATACGCGTCGATTTCTGCAAAGAAAGTATCGCGTAAAAAGGGATCGGATGTATGTGAATAGGTGGTACACCGAATCCTCTTTTGCAAATTCACGTTCGAAATAACACGACCGAATGTAATGGAAAATAACCCTTTAAAGTTGATTTTAGTCATCATTAATCATGTCACATGCTTGATTGAACGTTTGCTTCTTTTCTCGTAATTATATTATTCACAATCCTTAAACTTCTTATCAGATATTATTATTTTACATGAAATTTTTTGACGTTTTTATGTTATCCGAAAAACAGGGCCTCCAAATTTTGTTGGGCCTGGGGCCTCTCACGTGCTTAATCCACCACTGCTTAGAGAATAAATCACAGAAGTCCGTTTTTTTTAACTTTTGCTGTTAAATATGTAGAAATGTAAATTTTATTGTTATTAAGATTTCAAATTCGTAGACATTGATGGAAAGACTAGTTCAAAAAATATTTTTTCTCTTACGACACTAACTTCCCGTAGACGACACTCGCCCAAAATGCTTTACGTAAAAAATAGCACGGTGAAGTACAAAAATTATAAAACAGTGACCTCGGCATTTTTATTATAGAATTCTACACAATTCCTCATCAGCTGATGTTCCACAGAGTGACAAGGATTATTTATTATTTAGTTAGTTTCTAAAATACACTTATTTAAATTACTGTTGCATAACACTCAGTGTACTTACTCTTCATAATACGTGTTAGAGCATGAACCACAAAAGTCCATTCATTTTTTAATTCATAATAAAATAGTATTTTCATTTTTACTGTTGCAAAAATAAAATAATTAATTCCAAATTCCGTTTATAGGCCTTCGTTTCTATAAGTAAGTAATGAATTTTTCGAAAATTCAGCCAACCATAAAATTTCTTTCTTGAACATAAGTATAAGTGTGACTGCTTTGGTTCATCCTTTTGCTTGCAAATATATTTTGGTAGTTCCAAGAATTAGGCTATAATAAAACTAAAAGAAATATAAGAAACCTATTCTTGACAAAACTAGCAGAATTATTACGGTAAAGGTCGTAAAATGAAAAAGTATGCACGTGTTAAGTAAATAAGAAAGTCGGTTCCATCCATAAACATCTGTTAACAATATAACAATATAAAATATCCAAGATCGGTATTTTTAAACATTGTCGGACAATAGACAATATACAGCTAGGGTATATATTTATTATGAAGCCGAAGTAAATGTATTTTTTGAAAAAAATGCAGGGACAACAGTCTTCTGTTTCGTATTACAACTTAACAGAAATTGCAGTTAGGTGCTGATTTGATAGAGACGAATGATTTTCTGAACTTAACAAGGGGCTCGCCGGCCGTGCCTAATTTTAACAAGGGGCTCGGGCGAGCCCCCCCGAGCCCCCTCCAGCCCATCCCTGTATCTAAGTGATGTCACGATGAAGTCTTATGTATTCGAGAAAAGTTGTGTACATAGACATACTTATAAAGTAACTCCACGGAAGTAAAAAAGTTTTATGAACTTATTTTTTTATTTTGTTGGTGAAATTCAACGAACAACATTTAATTCACATAAAAAGGTTGGTTATAATTATATCTTTATGAATGCCTGACATTGATAGGAATATTTTATTACACATATTATCAGGTACATATTTTGTAAATTAGTCAAAAGGTTTAGTAGCCACTGCTCCACACGATTTAATTCATTTTCAATTTCTTCACATCGAATGATCATTTTGATAATTCGTTATGGTATTTTTGTTGGAAAAAATATAAGCATTACACTTAATTTGACATCTAAGATATACGTATTGTTTTAATTAAGAATGTATTTTGCATAATTGGAAACAATTGAATAATGAAGAAATGAATTTTATCCAAGGACATGTGAGATCATATTCAATAGCGATCTCAAAAGCATTTATAATCAAGTTTATCATTATTATTACAGTGGAACTCCCAATTACACTACCCCTAATTACGCGCTGGATTGAAATTTTCGCCGCGAATCCTCCAATTAAACGGTCGCATTCTATTGTCGTTGCTGCGAGACGGTCGTCTATGCGGTGCATAGTTAAATGTTGGCTAGCGTATGTGTATTCAACACGTGCCAGGCTATACACGCATAGCCGGGCGACTGTTGGATTTTGGCGCGCTTTGCATTTTATCACTTGGTAACTAAATATTTCGTCCATATTATTTTTTTGGAAAACTAAGGGAAATCTTAATTTTGCAATTTTCGCGAAAAAACCAAATACCTAATTTTGTATGAGATTCACTCCCCCAATTACACTACTTCCAAATACACGGTCCCGACTTTAGTGTAGAAGGGGATTTTACTGTATTTGGATGATTGAATTACAAAGAAATCAAGTCTTCAAAAAAAATACAGCTACTGTACTAGAGTACTGATATCAGACAATAAAAACCACGTAAATTAATATAAATACAAACTAATAGGGTTGAGACTACAAGGCCAAGGAAGTTTGTTGGCATTTTCACTTGTCAGTGATAAAAAAACATAACACAGGTGAATTATTTGTGGACATGGCTGAAGGTCAGTGCGGTTTCATCTATGATAATACAAAGTACCTAATGAAAACAAGAAATTTAATTCAATACGGCGGCCATTTGTGGTATTATTGTAAAAGCCCGTCTTACGGGTCAGAGGTGTCGAATAAAAATAAGCTACAATACGCGAAAGTTTTATTGGTTACCAACTGTCAATTAATTAATGCCTTAAATATTCAACTAAACTAAAAAAATATCGAACATACTTGTTCTTCGAAATCTAAAAAATCATCCAAACAAGAAATAGCACACACTGTAATAAATTTTTAAACAAAATATTGATCGATTGTTAAAAAAAAATACGCTTGTGTATATTTATAGCTCAGCATCCGCTGTGCGGAATATGATTAAGTCATCAATGAATGCAAACTATGAAGGTATTTATATTAATAGTAAACTTTCCATTTCACCAATAGTGGGCAGGTGCATACTCCTACGAATGAAAATAGTCGCATAAGGATAAAATGCATATCAGTATATACTTCCTATAGGTACCTACCTATACTACGCAGATACACGTCGAACATCGAAGTGCGTTAAACCAAGAATTAACATTTACCAACGACATTCCGAGGATTGCATGCCAACGATAATAATACCCGAAACGGATATCTTTATATCAGGCACTTCAAACTCAATTTGCACCGGGGGCTGTATATACTATTTTGCAGGAAGTAGATGGCCGCGTGTTTTTTTTTTTTTTTTTTAATGAGCCAACCAACGCTGTTGTTTCAAATTAAAAACATTTTTAAATTATTATATGTACATATTTTTAATATATTATATGTTAATATGTAAAATTTGGAAATGAAATCCTCAATTTGGTATACTATTCCACCAGATTTTAGCTCTTGCAATTCCAAAATCGTATAAATTTTCGGGATTTGCTAAAAATTTCTCAATCCCGAAATCCCGGTATCGCGACCGTGTCAATCCCGGGATTGCGGGATTATAAAATCGAACGGGATCCCGGATCCCGGGATTGGATGCCCTAAACTAGAACACAGCGGGCGAGAAAATTATATATGTTTATACATATATAACATTTGAAATTCAAAAGCTTTGCTGATTAAATAGTAAATATTTTTAAATAGTAAATATTTTTTCATTCGTAATACACAAAATATAATGTCACAATTCAGCAAAAAAATATCGGTTTTTAACTAACTAAATACAACAATGTTGAATAACTAAAATAATAAGTACAAAAACATTTTGTCCTGTCTTTAATACAAAACAAAAGTTTTATTGTGTATCGTCTTGCGTAATCCATTACAAATTCTTCACTTTATCATACCCTATATGTACTTAATTTAATATCGTCATTTTTTACAATTACCTGGCAGGGCAGTATAAGTATTGGAGTACATAATTATAATAAGAATCATTAATTATTGATTAAATGTTGATAGAAAATATCATGACATTTTCAAGTTGTTGTGTAATACATTAAATTATTATTTTTAAAAAATCAACCCACGAAAAATGATTTTGGCAATAGTGATTCATTCGATGACTACCGCCATAGGAATCACTGCTACTGCAAATTCCTCGGATGGCAGCCGCACCGCTATCATTTAAAACAACAGATCTGATGAAGTAGCAATGTGTCATAGTCACAAGATATGCAATTTCGTCCACATATTTGAATATTCACGAGACTTGGACGCCGATCGGTCATCAGTAAACATACGTCCAAAAGCAAGACACGTTAAATTTTCGCAGGTCTAAAAAGGACAAGGAATTCCATTGTCTCCCATAATATTCAGGGCGTACTCCTAGGGATCCATTTAGAAATTATGGATGAGTGATTCATTTTAATAGCACGAAAGCTCATTTCTCATGTATTATCTCAAGCGTCATCGAGAGATAGATCATTTATCATAAAGATGGTGGGTGGAGCAATAAGTTATGTAAAATACAATATATTTTTACACTATTCATTCATCGTGCGTCATTTCTTACGTATGATTCGTCATGACCGATTTGGATATGTTTGAAGAAATATATTACATACTAAGAATTTACACAGCAGCATGTTGAAATTTGGTAGACGTTTTATTGCTAATAGGGGCCTTGTCAGAAAAGATTAAAATTAATTTGAAAACTATAAATGTATACAAACGATACACAACAATACAACAAACTTTAGTCAACTATGCATAATTTTTAGAATTACACGTTTTTTAAAGTACTTAGTTATGGTCAAGTAGAGTGATTATTGTTCCGGTAGTCAGCCAGTTAAGAGACAGGTGTTTTTTCGAAAGATATATTGAATATTTGAATAATGAAAATAAAACAGATATGCTATGAATGCGGTCTTGAATTGTGCCTCTGGAAACTTTAAATTCTCAACTAGCGGTTATAATTATTTCATGATATCTCATCGCTGTATGCATGTTTATTATGGATTTTTTGAGTTAGGATGCACAAATTACAAATGTGCTAAAAACATTGACAATTTCGTTCAAACGGTAATCAACCCCGCACACATTTTATAAAATACTAGCCGGTACCCGGCAAGCTTTGCAATGCCACTCGAAGAAAGAAAGTGTTTGCGTTTTAATTGTGTTTATTGAAGTGCATGCTTTCTTTTTGTATGTTTGACGTTTGCTGCCGATTTTCTATGATACAAAACACGCGCCACCTACTGTAATTTAATTGTACTATAACCTTCGCGCAAGTGCAAGCATACATTGTCAAAATGAACTGTATGGCAGACATACAAACATTGATTTTTATATATAGGACCTATAACCTTCGCGGAAGTGCAAGCAAAAAGTTTGTCAAAGTTTTATTGCAATCGGATGAGCGGTGTGGCAACGCATAAAGTACGAACAAACAAACATTCATTTCCATAACTTTCCACGATTTGTTCCATTCTCTGATCATGATTGTTTTCATTTCCATAACTTTCAAAAATACTATAAGTATAATGTATAATCAAAACACCAAGCACGTGGAATTAAAAAAGTACATAAAAATACATTTTTAATTAACTCTCGCGGCTCGGAGACTAGAAAAATACGTCTCTGGCGATGGGGGTCATTTTTGACCCCAGTGGTTTCCTCATTATTGGCCTTATTCTTATGAATTTCAAAAAAATAAATAGTCTACGGGCTTTAAAATATCTCTCTGCATCATTCCGCATACATTTTTTTATAAAAATCTTTGGTTTTTTAATAAATAATCATATTTTAAGTTGCGCGTAAAATATACGTCGTTCCAATGCCAATGTCAATGCGCGACTGGCGCGCTTCAGTCTAGTTATCTTACCAACGATCGCTGATAAGCGGGCGCTTATCTCTTATCTTATCGTATTTATATAAACTACAAAAGGTCCAAAAAACTATGATATAAGAATACCTTAATTATAAACATTGTATCACCCATATTAAAATAGATATTTAAGAAAATGTGGGTATTGGGGTCGCATTTCTTGAGCTTAGAACCGGAAAAGTTAAGATATTCACAGCGGTAAGGTTTTCGTTGTATATCCCGGAGCAACACGATTTTGCTGAAAATTACGATGTTAAGATGTATTTTTTATTTATCCATATTGATTTTTAGAAGTACGTATACTACAAATATGCATTTGCACGTGACTTACTACCGATGCATATTTAAACACTTTTGTTTTTTAGTGTTAACACTATTATTGAAGTCTTAAGCTAAAAAGGCTGACTACTGGACATGGCTGACTTTAAGAACAGTCACCCCTACAGGGAAACACGTCCGAATTTTAAAAATAGTCATGAATAAAATAAGATTTGGAATCAGACTGGAGAGATGCTCTCATTATTTTTTCAAAACAAACGTTAATATTTACGAGAATTTCGGAAATAGCACATATTAAATAATATATGTATGCAATTCCCAAAATTCAAATTGTATACAAAAAAAATACTGTACCGTAAGACTGGGCGGCCTTGCCTGCCTGCCAGGCTGCCGCAGCCAACACGAACATCAATTTTGTATGAAAACGTACTCAAGAGAACGCACTAAGCAGCCAAAAATCACTGGCTGCCTAGTGCACGCCCAGCCTAATAGTCTGTGTATAGGTAATAATTTTATATACATCCATTATATCTGACGGGAAATGGATTTTTTTTGTGAATTTATTACCTCAAAAAAATTAACGGTAAAAGAAAAATCACTGTACTAGTGCTTACTGGATAAGGATATAGAGCAGTGTCTGCCAAACTTTTTTCCTTTACGGCACACCAAGATGCCGTAGATTATCTCCGAAATTCCTTTTTTTTTTAACTCACCGAGGAATTTTAAATCCTCGATTTAACACCTGATACTTCTTGCGGCACAGTAGTGTGCCGCGATTCCCGGTAAATTGCTCGGATGGAAATTGCTCGAATAACAAGATCCTCGAATAACCAATTAATTGCTCGAACGTCAAATGTTCGAATTACAAATTCTTCGAAAATTTTAATCTTTCCACTTTTACAAATCACATGTAATATATTTTCTTTAAGAATATTATTAACTTATTGACGCAGCTATAAATTTAAAAATAATAATAACCGCCATATTGGATATTTACTCGATAATTTATATTATGCCAGTTACCACCGCTATCACAAATACGTTACACCCTTATCTATAAACATTTTTATTATGAGTGATTTTGGGCTCTCCTTGTAAAAGTAGACAATACTGAATTTCTATATTACTGAATTAAGATCAATTTACAAAGGTAGTATCTCTTAAATGTCTATCTAAAAAATAATAATTATAGAGGCAATGATAAATAGTACAGCAATAATATACAATTTGATACAAAGTTCGGCTTACAAACTAAGAGAACATGCTGTGTAATAAAATGCCAAGTGATCAACTACTATATAATAAACACTAAACTGTATTAAAACCGTTTAAATAACCAAGCAATTCTACATTCGAGCAATTTACCGGCTCCCGTGTGCCGCGGCACACAGTTTGGCAGACACTGATATAGAGTATAAGAAATATGTCGAGAGTAAATGTCATCAATTGGTGATAAGTGACGGAAGTATTGGAGAAAAAAAGAATTGCAGGATATTTTTATTATTCTACCTTTTGAGTGCGATTTCTGCGCCACAGCTTGACTGAGCGAGCTCTTAAAATTCATTTGTCCATGCGTTTCGAGTACGACATAAATGGACGTGTGACGCAATTGAAGGTTACAGCTAAGGAGTTCAAATGGACCTCCGTTTCCGCTACACTAATGTCACGAAGTGGAGCAGTATATGGTGCAATGACAAGATAAGTGACCCATAACCTGTAACTGTTATAATCCACCACAAACTATTACGAAACCTTCACTAGATGAATGATGTAAACAAAGGGCATTGACAAGATAATGTGCGATGTATTTATGTATACACACATTCCATATTAGAGAAGTATGGGGGGAAAGGGGTTGCTGCCTTAGATCTCCCTATTGTATAGATGTAATTTTTAATCCTGAAGATGTAAATTTACAGCTTGATTGTGATTGATATCAAGTGAAAGTAGATTTTATAATGGGTCATAAGAAATGTGAGTAAATCTCAATTTTTTTAAAGAATTTCATAATAAAGAATCTTAAAACTACCCATACGATGCTAAAAAATTCTTCCGATATGTTGTTGGCCCTCAAAGAACCAAGTGAAAAAAACATGATATAACACTTACCGCCCTTTGATGGACGGTAAAAACCCATGACGTATATTTAAGTAAGAATAAAAAGGAGGGGAATGCACAAATTTCAAAAAGAAGAAAGGTTTTCATGTATATGGCGCGGTGAGTATTGGCTGTATCTTAAATAATCAAACCTCTTTGACGACCTCGCAAAAGTGGTGGCAGCATAAAATTGACCCACTCTCTAATAACTATTTACGTGGACCAAACTCTTCACTTTCAAGGACATATAATACATTCCCGAAACACGGTTAATCTCGTCATTCTTTCCCTTCGCGGTGGAGTTTTCTTCCCATCTAGACGAATTGCCAAAATACAAATAACACGTACACTTTCGTAACCAGTGGAAGGAACGTAGATTGACGAGTAACCAACGTGATCAATCGGTGTTTGAGATTCTTGGTCCAGAAATTTTGCAGTTTCATCCTTTGCAATTTTGAAAAGTCGATACCATCAACAAAAAGCTTAAATGCGCGCCTCCCTATCTCTTACTTCATATATTAATAAAGACACGTTTTAAAGAGTAAATACATATTTTCGACTGTTCGCGCCTCTCAGATTGGAAATCTCTGGCTTAACGTAATTTTATTTATTGATATCGATCATGTCAGCACAACATACTGTCGTGTTCTTTATGCGTAAATAAACCGATAATCTCTTAATCAAACGAAATCTACAGATCAGTCAAAGATTAAGTTTTCATTCAAGGTTATGAAAATCAGAAGCCAAGTAAAATTAATTGGTTTTAAAGTAATCTACTTGGCGCACACATCACTATGTGACGAAAACCGTAATAACAGGCCACGGACACTGTACGGAAACTTTTAGCTTTAATTTGCCTTTTAACTCTGAATGCCCATTTAAGTTATAACTTTAAGTGGACAATGATAAATTAGACGGAACAAAAGTCAAAAAAAAAAGATTTGTACCTATTCCACTGGGAAATGACAAGTTAACAAATTTAGCTAGCCGTTACAAGCAATCGTATTGCATACGATTAGTGAGTGGCTAATCTTGACTAATAATGAAATAAAAAAAGAAAGTTGTCAAATACGTTAAAAATAACCGATACATACCTACACCGACTAATTAAAAACAATATCACCACGAATGAAGTCGAAGCCTACGGTTAGTTGGAAAAGGAAGAAAAATTGGTTTTGTTCAAATTTATTTACTCATTATTATAATACAACGAAAATAATTAACATGTCTGGGGTTGAAGGTAACAATGATTATGGGGACTAGGCACGACTCGCTGGTCGCGAAATATTGTTGGCTGGATGAAATTCGCACATGGCGTGACATTAGGGCTTTTAATAATTTGAAATTATTTTAACCTTTTAACACGAGACATATTTGAGCCATGACGTTAATTCGCGGATGATTTAATAACAACAGAGCGACGACAATGCATCGCATCCGCGAACGGATCGGACTGTCGTTATGCTAATGAACACATATAATTATTCGTCAGCACATAGCGCGAAAAAATAATATTTCTGTGCAACATTCAATTAATTTAGAAAGAGGCCTTCCCTGGGACATCAATTACATTAAAAATACTGTAAGCCTGCGAATAAATATTGGGCGACTGGCTGTTGAAGATAATGATGGCGGACTGCTACAAAGACATACAGGGAGTTCGGTTAAATATATTTTAATATACATAATATTTAAGGAAAGATTAAATGTCTGCTTTCTGAATCGATACTTGATGTTGTCAGTTATTACTTCAATCGTTAATTGTTTTCATTTCCAAACGTCAGGTTGCTATCGACCATTAATGTATCCACAAAGTAACTGGTAGACTGTGGTCAATTTTCTTGGCTTTTCTGCTGTTGGCATTTTTTTAATACATAGATAGTAGACACTAATACATTAATAACGAAATGCTATTTTTTGAAATCGAAATTTTACTTACTTAAATGAAAATTGACACATAGTCGAAAGAAAAACTAGACATGTATAACAGTAAAATAAGCCCAAAAATTTGTATTTGAGGATTACGAAAACTACGCCATGCATCTGGCATAACTTAAATAAGGGGGTGCATCGACCCTGATGATATTGACCAATAAAAAGGTGATCGGAAAACCTGAATAAACGGAGCCTACACTGCACAAAACTCGTTTTTGCGAGCCCAAGCCAACAACTTTATTATAACAAACGAAATCCAGATTTTGACATTCTTAAATATTTAATAAATTTTAAATACAATTGAAGGATTGAGAATTGAGACATTACTTACTATATTGTATTATTTAATCACGTTTCAATTGAGTGACTTCTAATTCTGTTCCGAAGTATCATGATACAAGACATCTTATACGTTGGCATAAGCTACAATAGTTCAGTATATTGCCACAATAATTTTATAATCATTAGAAAAATAATATTTGATGGAATAATATTTTTTCCTACGTAATATCATAGTTATATACCATTTCAACAGAATATGTCAACTTTACTATTACTTTCATAGATGGCGAATGGCTTATTAGTTCTAGTAGTTTTATGATTCATACAAATACATTCGTTACACGTATTTTCATTGATAACATGAATCATCCATTTTCTAAGTAATAATTGCGTTTTCGAATAAAATCGAAATAACAGAAATGTCACTGAAGTTAACACATTTGCAGAAAAAAAACATTTAATTATTACGTACACAATAAGCTAACGAGTTATGAAAAAATAATAAATAGTTATGTCGGCAATCTGGCATTTAGTATGGTAATTGTAAATATTTATATGATCGCAAAATAAAAAGTTATTTCAGTTTATAAATAGATTACTGAAACTACAATCCTGACTGAAAAATAAATGTAACGTAAAGTAAACAAATAAAATACATATACATGTTGTAATTAAAGTATAAATTATATAAAAATGTATTTTCGTACGATGGTATTAAGTATTTTTTGACAAAAATTGGAAAATATTTCGAGTAGCATATAATAGGCATATTCGTCTGAATATCGCTGAATAATTCGCAAATCCAGTTTAGTCAAATAAGTTATAATGAAACCAGGTTGTGAGTAAAATTAAGTTGCATTTTCCACATGAAAATTGAGTGAACTTGTCCCATTTTAACGTTGTCGAACATCGGGCGCACATTCCATGTTTTCAGAACAAAAATATAAAATGAAAAATTACACGAGGAGAACGATTTCGTGTTTCATTATCGAATCGGGCGGCCTTGGTCGCCTATCATATATATATATATATATATATATATATAATTAGTTTCGCAATGTTTACATTATAAAAATACTAATTAAATGTGATATTACGCCTAAAAATAACAGATTTCCTAACAATGAATGCTGCATGATTAGACTAATGCAATCTATGAAACGGGTCAACGAAACGTAAATTATAACCAAACATTAAAACGAAATGTATTTTTTCAATCATGAAAAAACAAGAAATCATATGTAATATATATTTAAACTGAGACTAAATTAATAATTAAGTGTTTTTAAAAGAAGATTTGAAGGATCGTGTATTTTAATGGAAGAATAGTGAATAAACAATAAAAATAAATACAAATATCTAGTGATAAACTAACGACGTGTAACAATAGATATAATTTTATTTTAATAAAGTGTATGGTGCATTGGCGTCAGCCGTAATGCCATGGATTGTCATTTTCACATTACAATAAATAAAAATTATGAGGAAAATAAATATAAGAAGTTATATTTATTTAGTCATAGTTATTCAATTTAAATATGTCATGGCTGTGGATAAAATGACTACCATATGAGAGTCAAAATCTTTTGAACGCGTTTAATATTCCGTCTGTTTTAAGTGCAAAATGCTGCAGCGTCTTCTTGGTATATTTACAGGGAGACCTTTTTCAAAATTGAATTTGTAGCGGAAATTCCAAATGTTCCGCATTGCACATTCTCGAATCTCATTCGAAAGGCAGGCGAGAATCGAGACGAAGGATTGCAATAAAAACGGCAGGTATTTTACGTAAGCACGAAGCTAAATAATGAAACTAAATCAAGACCACCACTGGATAATAAATGGATTCCACACAGAGTGTATTGACCCTGCATTGGCCATCGTGCCATTGGCCCCTAAAGTCTCAACATTAGAAAGGGAGACAGACAAAAATATTACATTTATGTTCCAATCAATATGAGCCATAAACATATCTATCATCAAATTTGAATAGTTCATAAATTATATCTATCATCAATGGAACATTTCGAAAATTTACCCTGAGGTGCTTCATATTGCTCAAGTCTTAAGTAAATTATAAAATATTCCGTGTGCTGTATGAATTACCCACCGGCATCTAAAATAACTATATAATCCAAATAAAACAGTTTTATTAGGATTATTTCAGAGTAAAGCAATGCAAGGCATTCATTGCAATGAGTTATATATAATCATAATATAAGTCAAAAGTTTTTTTTCTACAAAATTTAGAAACATTCTGAAAAGTACAAATTTGAATTGACTAAATAAGTTTTGGTGACAGTCATGTTACAACGTCGGCCAAAAGGCAGATCGAAGAAGCGTTTGCTGTCGTCAGCGGCCATAATATTTCCATTCTCAACAATGAAAAACATGCTAAATCTGCAATATCAAAAACGCTATATACGACTAAGAACACTAAAAAAATTAGCTTGATGCGTATTTTTCTCACGTTTAATACAAATATGTATTATTGTAAAGCCCTAATGGCTAAAAAATACAACATTATTTAATATTGAAATAAATAGATAGATAACAACTAGTATTTCCTCGCGTTTCACACGTATTTATGTAAACGTGGACAAAACAAAAACTTCATCTTAGAATTTGTCATATGTAGCCTGCTTATTTTATTTCCATACTTAAAACATTCTTTTGGCGAATTTCGCGATCGATTTTTTACCAGCAGCACCTTTGTCGCAGAATTACATGTGAAAAAAAACACTAAGTTTAAATATTATCATCTATGGTAATATGTAATATTACCGACTGCGGGTATAAAATTGTTAAATTTAACATTATTTTTAATTTATTACCTGTAGCAATTTCTTTATAATCCTTATCTTTAGCAAAATACAATACGAAAGAAGAGAACTTCGTTCAATAAATTAAAAAATGAATGTTGGAATGACACGAGCTATTATTTTCGAAAGGAAAACTGACAATAGACATAAAAGAATCATGACGTATTTTGTTTTTTGGATAAAATGTAATGATATGTTCATTTGGCCTAGAAAATTAAAACGTTTTCAAGAAGTGTCATGTCCAATATAACGAGTAGAGATGACAAAAATGACAACAAATTTCTGGTACATAAACCATCGTCATGTAAAAAGTAAAATTCTCTTACTGTGGAGTAGTCATCTCGACAAAATGCTGTTGACAATAATAATAATACGACGAACTTTCCAAATAGCGTATTGTGCACACTTTGTTATTATAAATAAACGTTCATTGAACAACTCATCTAGAAGCAGACTCAATACTAGATTTGCGAGGTTACAAAAAAATGTTTTTCTTTTTTTTGTGGATTTGTGTCCGAGTTGGCTACGCAACTTGGCTAGCGAACGCTGATGACAGAGATAAGCGGTTAATGTGTCAAACTAACGATAAAAAATTAAGCGCCAGAATTTTTTCATAATTACAATTCGACGTGAGTATGCGACAAAACGCCTGGTCACCCCCGCACAAAATCATAATCCAATCAATTTATCAATGCATTTTAAAGAGAAAATTTGATATCGTTTTCATCTGAACCGTATTACATGATATTAGATTATCTTGATTCCTTATATTTTTTATTACCTATATGTATATTTAAATATATAAGGCCCTCGTAACATGAGTCAACCGAGTTCGTCGATTCATTCATTTATTATAACTAGTTTCTATAATACAATAATTTCTTACCGATGTTTCATATGAACATAAAAAAATAAACATGCTTTCTTAAGAAATATGTTAGTTGAATGAAGATGAAAAGCCTAGATTTCAACATATGATGCAATTGTCTTCTGAAAAAGCTGCACATGCATAACAAAACAATAACACACATAATTGAATAATAATTGGTCATGATTACTGACATAATACGCAGTTTCAATCATATTTAATGCACTGACGTCGTACTGAATCAAATGTTGAAAAATCACATGGAATTAATAAAGATATCAAATAATTTGTTTCCGACGAGCATCACAATAATATCAGTTGGCGAAAAATACGCTTAACACGTGGAATCCAATAGCCACACAATAATGCTGGTGAAAGTAAATTAAGTAGGACAGACATAAAAAAAAATATGATTGGGGTATTACTGTAAGTTAATTTCGTTTTATTAGATTAAATCATCGAATTATACACGAATACTAATGCAGTAATGAGAGATCAGACGATGTCGGACATAAAGTATGTTGTTTCCGCCGAAGTGTGTCAATTGCGCAGCAAGTAAATGGATATCTAGTACGAAACGTCACGTGGTGGAACTTGTACCACATTAAAGTCGACCAAATAAGAGTGATTTAATGGACAATTGATAAAAGATTGTCGATTGCTGCTTTATTTAAGTAATTCGTTTCAATAATTTCTCTCGGGAAGATTCTAGACACCGAAAAATTGTCGTGTTCAAAGCATTTAAAACAATTTTAGTCATAAGTGAAAATAACAAATACATTTTTAGATTTCAGATGGAAAAATAAACCAAGAAAACCCAATGAAACTAATATAAATCAACTACATAAATATTGAATGAATCGTACACGAAAAATAATTCGTTACTTAAGTCTAGCAGTGTAAGTCATTTCGAATCAAGGCTAAGGTTAAGTATGTATTCGTATATCGTGCGAGTAACCGATCTCTTTAGAAGTGCATCGAATAGTCGGGGAAGATGTACTCCGATCGCAGATAGTGGAAAAGTAAGAAACGGCCGTCAGACGATCGAGGGAAGAGAGAAAGCGATTGCTGTGTATAATTAACTGTCCTCTTGCAGAGTTTGGCATTGGGCGGGTCGGTCAGTCACCGCGGGCGGGCGAGCAGGCGGCGGGTGACGGTCGGACGTCGCGGGGAAGCGGCCTCGCCGTTAACGTCCGCATGTCTCGGTACCGTCTGGACTTTTCCAACTGTGGGGCGAGAGGAAAACTCGACCGAAACTAATATCAATCATATTACTTTGAAACGGAAGAAATTCAGCGTTTGTATAATATCATGCAGTATTTACCAAAGAGCGGACTAATAATTATTAACGTCCGCTCCCAATTCCGAAAAAATATGGACACCGAATGCGGCATCTCAGAATGGAGTCGTTCAACTTTTTTATTTTTCCGATGAAATGAAATCAAAAAATTATGAATGAAAATAATTCTCCATTTGCTTGATGAAAGCGTGGAAGAAACGTACAAGCTTTATGATATGACTCTTATACGGAAAAGTACGAGATGTTTTGCAAGTTCTGACAAATTTATTTCACTAATAAAAGCAAAAAAAAAACAATTATTTCACAAGTAAAATATGCTGAAATACAATTAAGCTATTAAATCATATTTAAAAAAATAATAGAAACAAACCGTACATAAATTTAATTTGTTTTTTCAATGATTCATTTCGGTGACATTGTGGAAATTCATTTTTTAAGTAAAAAAATAAAATTGACAACTTAATGAAATAAAAAAGATCGCATGTTTAAATTTAAAAAAATAATTATTTTCATAGTGATGATAATTTATGGAATGATAGTTCAATATGTAGATATTGAACCGTCATTCCAGAAATTATCACTGATATATAGATAGATTGTACATATTATTGAGATATCAAATACATATTATCTAATATATGGTGATGGTCAACAACATCTTAAATGTATGTTATAAAAAGAAGTATGAATCCAGACAAGTGTACTTTACCTTCAAAATAATTTAAAAAAAAACAGTTGTACCATCCCAAGCTTATGACGTCCAATGACTTAGCAAAGGTAATAATGAAAACAAGATATCTTACAAAGACAAAAAAAATCCAGTTTGAGTTCATTAACACAGCAGTCTTGGATCCTAATCAGATATGATACCTAAAAATTGTTATTCTGAAAGGTTCGGGTTAAATGTAAACACCAATTTTAAATACTAGGATGAGTTACAAAGACCGTGGAAATGGAAAGTGTGAGGGTCAATTTATTTTTCTAAGTAATTAATATTTGGCTGTCAATGCCAAAATATGCCTGAAGAAATTAAATCTGGCGTTTGTTGAACCCACGATAATATGCACAAGTAAAAATAATCTGTAAACAAAACGGTGTTTCAGCCTGCGTATTAATCAAATTTTATTCGTATTATTTACAGTAAGATTGACGTGTTCGTCGAGTAAATCGGACTATTATTATTATTCGCGGTGATCGAATCTATGCAAATATTGAGAAGGTTGTCCATCAATGTTTATTAACGTCAAGGTTAGATACATAACGAGAAAATTTGATACGAATGCTGCATTTAGACGATAAAAAGTCTTCCAGTTGCGGCATAAAAAGTATAAGAAACGCGATTATATTAGGTACATTAAAATAATTATGCATCGGTAAAATCTTTTCTCGCGTAACGAGTTACAAACATGTTATTGTGATCAAAATATCCACCGAGAATATAATTGAATTCGATTCACAAAATATATCTAACAGATGGACAAGACATATTTATAAAGAGTATATAATATATGCGTAATTTTATTATATATGACTAATTTAAGAATAAAGGCATGTTTGTATCGATAATTTATAATAGTAATTGAAAACACAATTAAAAGTATAAGTCTATATAACGGATAAAATGCAGATACATGAGAAGAAATTAACACAAATTATAATTATGACAAAAAGGCAATAAGTCCGATCAATATGGTGATGACAGCCAATTCTTCTTGGAAAGGCATTTTATTTTTAAAACATCAACGTAATTTAGGAACTAATTCCACACTACATAAAACTTTAGGAAAATCAACAAAAGTTCAGCGAAACCACGATAAAGACATTGATGGTAGGTAGTCAAAATATTATTATGGAAATACAAAAACAAGTTTTTTTTTTAAATTTAAATCTGTGAATTTTATCATATTGTAAGCATCGCATTAAGTATGCATTTGCCGCGTTTTCTAGCACCCACTTTTCATTTGTTGCAAAATGCTCGTTACATTATTTGTGATAATTATCCATAAACTATTTATTATTCACGATACTGCATCCTTTATTTTTAATGTGATACATCTAAGTCAGTAGAGAGAGGACTGTGTTATGTTTTAAGCTCGCGTGAAAACCGAGTGTTGAGTTGCATCAGTATGATTAAATTCAGCTAATTCATTTTCTGAGATACAAATGTCAAGAGCTTTCAAATGTTACAACGGTAGCTTTTAATAACAGACATGCGTAATACCAACGATCCACAATTATCAAATATAAAATGTCATAGATGGTGATTTACAATCAATCTTCAGTTAAAAATGTTTTTTCTGAGCGAATCTGACCGTTGTCCTATAAATTATATTTTTGGTGGTTGAATACAATATTGACAAGCTAAACGATATTTCAGGTAATGCACTAAGACAGGGGTCACCAAACTTTCTGAGAAACGGGCCGGATGACTTTTTCAAGAACGTTGGTGGGCCAGACGAATTTTTTTATTGGTGGAATCCTATTAGATGGTTTTTTAGAATCTGTAAAATATGTATATTAAAAATTAGGGTCCGTAGTTAGCTGCCATAAGAGAAAGTAAATAATAGATTGTGTGCGCAGCTTTTTGGTAGATGGTCCATGCGGACGCCTAGGCCTAGGGTACCTCTCGTTTCGAGTCGTTTAGGTACTGGGCAAGTTAATGTTCAATATCACACGAGTGGCATGATCAACAATACCTGATAAGAATTACACATTTTTGTACACAAGTACCCACGATCAGTATTCATAAGGAAGTTATCTAAACTGCTTTACCCATGCAAAGCCTCCAGCTCACAGAATATGTATTCATATGAATACATGTAGGGAAGAGATATAAAAAAAAACATAATGTAATCTTACTTGAGAGGCCAAATATTTAATTACTAATATGAAACTTTCTTCATTTAAATTAGATAAAATTTAAGATCATTATTTTACAAATGACTAAGGAAAGCAACTGCACTGCGCACATGAAGCTAGATTGAAAAATATATACATTAAGAAGTAGGCTCTATTTTATTATCCTTCTTTGAGATCCGTATTTTATTATAATTGAATAATTTTTAAATATATAAAAAAGGCGATTACTATATTGTTAAAATAAGATTCGATAAAAACAATATTGTTAAGAAAATAGTATCTACCTTACACAATAAAAAATATATAGCACATATTATAATTACAAATGGCCCGGTCAAGAAAATCGCAATCTGGAGGGAAAAAATGTAGTAAAAATATACTTTTCAAGTTTGCCTACTTCCGGCTGGCATTTTCCGAATCGATGGCGGGGGTGGTTAGGAGGATTACAGAGGTGTCCCGCGACGGTGCCTGGCAGCCCGAGGGGGATTCCCTTTTCGGGCCGACCGCTCTCTACCCGGCGAACAATATGCGCCACTCTACAAAACATAGCGAAGCTGCCAGACAGTGATGCGACCGTAACACACTTTCACGACCTTCCATGTCTGCTCTCCAATAATTGACCCGCTACCAACTGGGCGCACAGCTCACATATATACAAAAAGCATCGAAATAAAGTAAAATAGCGCATAATACCAATTAAATGGATTATGCGGATATCACGTTCATTCGTTAGACCACTAGTTTGAGGAAAATGTGCAGGTACATATCATGGCTAAGTACGGGCTTTATTAGTACGTTTAAAATACATAATCAGTGTAACGTTTTTCAAATAGTCGAATATGTGAATTAAGGGAGTACATTAACTAACAATTTGAAAAAAAAATAATAAGATTTACAATATGATTGTACTATAAACGTATAAGCGTTTAATTTGAAAACATATGCCAGTCGCTGAGCGAAATTTTAATTTTAATTTCAAATTTTACGGTCAACATCTTCTAAACATTCAGGTTTAGTCAAACGATTACATCGGTTTTAGTTGTCACAGAAAAAAAGTTACGAAGGATAAATCGGCATATTTCAAAGGAAATATTTGATAATCTTCAATGTTTATCCAGAAAATATCCGAATAGAGCTACCCAGTGGTGTAGTGGGGCCAGGTCGGCGACCTGGCACATGAAAATGAGCCAGAGCGCCCCCCCGCCACCTTTTTGACTTGTAACTTAATTTTCAAGTACATACATATATTCAAAATACTGTCCATAAAATTAAAAATCATTATATCAAAATTGATCTACCCGACGGCTTTTGCAAATATAAAAATTAGTGAGTAGTTTTTTTTTTAAATAATTGCACTTTTTTTTTATTGATTAAATTGTTAAAACTTGTGGTTTTTTGACTTCGGACGGATATAAAAAAAATAGGGAATAAATCAATGACCGACCTGGTACCTATTTATTTACCACTACACCCACTGGAGCTACCTATCATCATCAACTTTATAGAATATTAATGGTGCGTTAAATGCTTTATATCCAATTAACTTATATAATAAGTTTATGAAGAACTGTAAAAAATATTTACACTGAAAATCAATTATCAAAATCATATGGAGATGATAAATTCATCTTTGTTAAAAATTGTGGTTATAATCAGAACCGTGAATTCATTTAAATACAAACCAACTCTTATACACCTTAGAATTTACTCTGATTAAAAGTATTTAAGGAAGTTTTATACATGTATATTATTTGACCAGGGTGATATGGTATCTTATATAAAAAAAAAAATAGAAATCGCACACATGCACAAAATCATTTGAAATAAAAGAAACGGATTACACATGTCATAAAACACGACAGCCCAAGTTATAATTATTGGGCCTTTTGATCAATGAGGCCGCCGCCAGGAATAATTGAGAAACATAGCTTTACAACGTTTCGATTTTCCAGTGCTGTGATTCATTCATGCACTGGATGCCAAACGCTGCTTGAATCGGATATAACCGGAAGTGTCCGCATACTTCTTTTGGAGGAACAGGATCGATCGAGGATAGTGCAGCTTTACGCACGACGCGCGTCAGTCACGGACGAAAATTTCTTTCAATGCAGACACTGACGAATAATACGTTTTCAGACATCGGGAGTTAGCATAAGCGAAATTATTTAATA
Source organism: Himalopsyche anomala (assembly GCA_031772345.1). Classification (NCBI taxonomy): domain Eukaryota; kingdom Metazoa; phylum Arthropoda; class Insecta; order Trichoptera; family Rhyacophilidae; genus Himalopsyche; species Himalopsyche anomala. Next base: position 17,090,898 of record CM062821.1, on the reverse strand, counting down.
GCCTTGCTATTTATAGGAAAATTGAATAGATAATTTCGCCGACAAGTTCACAAAGCGAATTAGGCTTTCTGGCTGAATTCACATTATTGTTGTTTCAGCAGCGAGTATTTCGATTAAACTGTTGGTATTGCGCTTAATACAAAACTCAATGAGCATCTATCGTGATAGCACGCGCATCAAAATGGTATTTGCGAAGTTGGCAAGTTAAACCGAGATATAATAAATGAGCGACATATTTAAATCATTTCAATCATAACGCTGTGATCTGAGAGAAAAATCGTTTACATGAATCATGTTTAGAGAGCCTCACCGAAAGACTATTAGGACAATCTGTCGGTCTAAATAACTTGTATTGAAATTCTATATAACGGAGTCCTTTTATTATGTGCACGTTTTAAAGATATGCCGATACATTTACACTCACAATATAATATTATTATGATGGGGATTTAAAGGAGTTTTTAGTGCAGCAACAAACAGGAATAGGTATATTTATATCTATTTCAGACATTAAAGACGAACATGCATAAAGTATGTTTATTTCAGTTGATGAAAAATTTTTTTGCAAATCCAACCTAAGACAAGAAAGGCGTGGGAGGTAAGGCCGCCGAGAGCTCTCTCCGATCGATTGCATGTACATGGCTGAATCCCACGGCGGAGTTAAATATTTGCGAAAAACTCGTCGGCTCGTATAGACCAAGAGAGTCAAGGAAGGTTACGGACAAGGCAGTCATGCAATGGCATGTTATGGAAAGTTCCAAATAAAATTTATTCGCCGTAGCGACGTGAAAATAAATAAACGCTGCATCATTTCACGACAGCCGTCAAACATTTCACAAAATAAGCCCGTCACCCAAGAACTACTAGAATATTTCAGCGGCGAGGATGTACGAAATAAAATTGCGACGAATACCCCATGACCAGAATGGTCTGCGACCTTATCCATCAACCAGCAGTAGATAATGTAAAAAGGGGTAAAAATGAAAATCTGGAACAAAGTTATCTTCATAAACGAGGATATTTCGGAAGAGGATGTTAAAATGTTTTTCAATGAAATTATTTTGATTTGTAGTGGGTTTATAAATATTATATCACGTGCACTTTTTTATTTATTTTTTACATAATAAACAAATAAAGTTACATGGCAAATTGCAATGCAATGTTTGCCGACCCCTGTTCTACATAATTACATCTAGTATATGGTCATTCTGATACCGTGTATCGACTGCCTCAAGATGACACGACGTACAACGTTTATACTAACTTTCTTCGCGAGGTGGAATCATTTTATTGTCGAGTTGACTGCATTTCCATAATCCATGATTTTTTTTTATAAAAAAAACAATAATCATGACGAAGCTCACAAGATTGCCAATTTAACGAATAGCAGTGAATTAATAAAAAAAAACATTTTTTTTTAAATATTGCAGTATCCGCGGAGTTATGAGTTATAAGACTTATCTGCTGGCAGTAATATCGATGCATTTTCATAGTAACATTTAATTAAAATAACGCTATCGGTTGCAGTAATTTTAGCACACATGATTCGAAAATAATATTATTTAGTTAATATAAAAAAAAACCTGTACCATATGAGCCCTCGAGAGGTGAAGTGAGTCAACTAGTAAAATGGTACAACTTTTTACTGGGACTTGAAGTACTATCACATCTTTACTTGGTGCTATGGTGGATTGCATAATTTTATCTTACGGATGTTGCACTATTGCAATGTGTATTAATTGAGGTTACTTCACTTTTACGATATTTTAAGACGTGTAGAATATTACGACGCATCTAATTTATTTTTTCCAAGATACCACTTGGCTCACTTCACCTCTAATACGTCCATATCAAATATTAAAAAATAAAAATGTCACCAAATCGATAACGAAGAAGTTGGGGGTTGAAAATACCATTGAAATTTCACAGATTAACGCTATAATAAACATGTGGGAATATTGGAATGTATTAATTATGTTTGAAATATGAATATGGACATGGAGGTGGGGTGGATATGTGATTTGCATAAGTTCACGTTAAATTTAGAATACAACATGGGTCAACAACATCCAACCTTATTTACAGTTGCTTGGTCAGAAAAAAAAACATGTAGAATACACTAAAAAATCTACTTAATTTTATTAAATACAAATCAAGAGCCTGAACTTTTTTTTTTAAATGCGCTCTGATATTCACCATACCACTAAAAACTCGCCACCTTTAATCGGTATTCCTATGTTATGATCACTTTCCCAATTACCTTTTAATGACAATTGAGTCATATGTCATGTAAACATACAGACATTGTAATTATGTATGCGAATATTATTCCAAAGTAAGATTAACCGTTATTAACATCGAATCACTTTAAACAAACTTCAAATAAAAATAGGTCCTAATTTAGTGGTAATAATATTATTGAAGTTCCATCGAGCACCCTCCCGTCAATATCCTTAATGTCTTTATAGTACTTTATACAAGTGATAACTTAAAATAGCCGTACCTTTTCGTAATTTTCAATTTTAGTTTAGTTCGGGTAATTCATTCATGTTCATCGAACAATCCACATAATATCTAGATAGTGAAACTGATAAAAAATAATGTATATATTAATTACTAACAATAATTTTAATGAAATTTTAGTAAATAAATATTTTCAATTCGTTTATTTGAAAAACGATATTGCCACTACTGCCGACTAAAAATATTTACTCATTGACACAATAATATTGACTCGCTAATGTCCGATGCGTAGAATTTTAAATTGACATCATATATTTTTTCTCGTGAAATCACGATGCATAATTTTTAATGATAATTTATTCAAAACCAGTATTAGTAAAGGTTCTCGAAATGCTTATTACGACTGGAGTACGTAAGTTATTGAATGGATTACTTCGTAATCGTATTACTGGATTAATCCAGATTTTATGTTTACCTGCTTCGATAATGATAAATATATTTTGAGACGCCGTAGACAATTTCAGTGATTTAAAAATGTCATCGCAAGAAAACAACAGTTCCCTATCATTGTATTCTTACACACGTATTGCACAGAAGGAATACAATTAACTAGGCATGACGACTTGAACAAGATACTAGATCGCACACTCAATAAGAAAAGACAAAACACACAAGCCAAAGATATTATGTTTACACATCATTTGAAAACATCAGAGGATGCCAGCGAAAGTTTCCATGTTGATATTTACATAAAAGATTCGATTGATCACATTTACAGTCCCGTGAACTTTGATTCGTCCTATTGTTCAACAGATTTCTGAGTTTCATGGTGTTTCGTAAGGTATATAATTTAATTTGAATCTATACCATTTCAATTACATTATAACTGATTGTTAAATAAATCATTATCAGATGCTACATCTGGCTTTAATTTAATAAAGTTTAATGAACATAAAAATGCTAAAAGTGGTGCCACGTTGAAAACCAAGTAAAGTGATTGTTAGCGCATCGATTGTTATGATATTCGTGGTCAGTCGCGTAGGATGCAGTCTTGAAAAATAGATTTTCCCTGTTAATAGGCGGGCAAATTCTTTTATGCTGTGAACTGGAAAAATAGAGAGGTGTTGCTATCACCGTAAGACTAAAACATCTCGTTATCGTGTCAACATTATTTTTTTTGCTTGGTGTGCCATGTGGCAGTGGAGCAGTAAGTTTTTTTTTTAATTGCCAAGGCCGCGTGTGGCATTCGCTAAATCCGAATGCTAATAACACTAATTCACCAAAATGGGCTCTGGATTACAGAGCGACGAAAAATCTTTAAATTATCATATTATTTCTAGCCAGATTGATAACATGATGTGTTTGCTACTAGTAAAAAAGAAAATATGGCACGCTTCTAAGGAATAAGGACTGAGCAATTATACACAGGATATATTAATTTTAAAACTCTCTTAGCACCGTTTATTAGTAAAAATATAGTTAACAGATTTTAATTAAAGACAATTTGATAAACTAATGATATTTAAAATAAAATCAAGTAAAAATTGTAAAATTCTGGAAATATACCGGATTAAATTCTATGTTATCGTCAATTGAATTGAGTTTTGTTATCAGACAGTTCGATGGAAGGCCTGCCGTTGTAAAGCAACTTTTATATCTGAGAAGATTACCAACTACTGAGTCAGTATGTATTATACTTATCATAATAAAATAGACAGCTTAGTCACTGTGAATAAAACAGAAGACGAGGAAAGTGCATGAGGCACAGATGAAGAGGAAAAATGTCGCGGGCGTTCAACTAACTAGGCCGTACCCGTGCAGCGAACGGTCGACTGAAATTCTGAAAAGTGGAAGGCGTGACGACGGTCATGACTGGCGACTGTACTTTCTATTAAACGGCACCAAAATTGATTGTATAGCACTGACGGTAAATAACTAAATGAAAAATGATACTGGGGTATAAAGACTGTTTAATTGCAAGTAAATTTATAACAATTTGAGCAGGTATATTATATGAGTTTTATAATATATTATATATTTGCGCGTATCGTTTTTATTTTCAAATATTTCAAGTCTCTTCTAAGAATCTCTATGAAGACACGACCCACAAGGCGTAGCCGGTGACGAGCACTACAACGTGGCGAAGAAAAATACACGTCTTAACAATTCTGGGAAATTTATTGACCTCCAATATTACATTAGTCAAAAAATGCTGGTAAATTTTGATCTTTCAATAACTTCTCATATATCTGTGCGGCCGATTTTTGTATATAATTTCTCAGTTAGGCTCTCCAGTAGATAAAAAAAATACGTCATGTAAAAAACATGATACAGTGTATGTATAATTCGATTATTAGTAACATATCATTTAAGAGGGCTTGATGAAACTTCAATACCAAATTTGAACAGTTTTTTCATAAGAGCTGATTGATGTCAGTTCGAATTCATCCGTGCACCTGAATTCCAGAAGATGTCGAAAGGCTAGCGATGAAAGCTAAGTGAAATGCACACAATTAGAACGATTCATATATTTTGACAAATTGACTTTAACTTAAGTCACATATCTGTGCGGCAAGCGAAGTATGTAGTTGTTTTTTTTTTTTGATATCACATAATGAAATAATAAACCACGCTCGACCTGTCACAATAATATAATAGACGCTTATCGACTTGTCATAGAGTCCTAGTAGTAACGAGCGCCTTACGTTCTGAACCGTTCCAACATAAATCACGATAAGTTTGATAAGGCACAACAAATGAATGAACTCTCGCGGCCGCGATAACCGTTTACATGAGTGATATGCAAACCGAACTGTTTGTTTACTATTAAAGCCGGGAAGTTGTGGCCGAGTGGTTCATTCATCCATTCTCCCCGCAAGCCATTTATGTATGTTTGTTTGGATTAGCGAGAAAACAAACTATTTTATCGTAAGCCAAGTACGTCAGAAAAAAGATGTATGTATATCGATCGTCAATAATGCTGTTTACTATCATTGCAATCTCGCCGTCCAAATGCTATCGTTATAGAACAATAGTCCCGAAAGTACATTTGTTGTCTAACCGGTCTTCACATGATGAAATTAACGCCGATTTTCTCTTTACAATATTTTTCATACTAAATTATATTCTCTCCCACTCACCTAAACCTAAAAAGGGAGCGTAACGAGAGCGATCAGCCAACCAAGCTATATTATCCTAGCTCCATTTTCTACCCGAAAAAGAGAGATAATAGCAAGGCGTCCTATATTGATTACGGTAATCAAAAACTTCTGTTAAAATTAGTCCTTGCATTACCGGTAATTGTCAAAAACTATTTAATCGTAAATTTAAGACAGATACAGGAATATTTTAAAGAAAGATTGTTGCAGATATGCATCCGAAATGTGGAGTTTTGTTTTGTAACTCTAACAACATTGAAGCATGCATTGTTATCTTCACTTGTGTCATCTGCCATCCGTCACCAAAACGACCCTACTCTGCAGTTATATTATAAGAACTTAAGTAGTTAGTTAAATATTCTTAAGTGTTATATTATTCTAGTTCGATTGCATTTTTTTTTAAACATCCTAAAAATAAAACGACCTGCCAATGAATCATATCGATCGTTTTCACCTGCGGGACAAATACGGACAAAATTCAGGTTTTCAAGTCTTAAATACGAAATAGTGAGTTTCTTTTGTGGGAGCATTTTTTTGATCCATAAATTGTAATATCCCACAAAAATGATTTTTTCGTAATAAATTTAATAAAAACGTTCAATTTTTATGTTTTTTCCATAAACTTTAAATTAAAGATTAATGTGTTAAATACACAAGTTAATGAATAAACTAATCCAAAATGAATATTATTAACTTATCAAATTAACCAAACTCGACGAGGCATAGAAGTGTTTATTTAATCACCCTTTTCATATCTCGACAAAAATATAAAGACAACATGTGTTCATATGAAATTATTCATCAAAGAAATATTTTATATTATTTCTGTGGTGCTGCAACCTTAGCGCGTAATACATATATCTTTTTACATTTTAATAATAATAATGTATAGGTTAGGTTTAAAGGCCGCGGTTTTCTGATCACTGGGTTTAGCGATTTACTGATCATATCATTAAAATGCATAAACACTCAAATACCAATGTATTTTACTAAACTTTGAAAATTTCACATGGTAGAATTTTCATATCTTATTATATTTTTTCCAACCGATAAAATCTTCTTAGATATGTTAGTTAAAGTACCAATTCATTTTAAATGGAGTGTAATTTAAGTTATTTTAGGTAAGTAATTTTCTTTAAATGAGCAGTCAACAACAAAATATAGTGATAAAAATAGTAATTGCGCGCTGGTGTCGACGCGCTAATGTCCCGAGTGCACATTTTGGGGTTCTACTGCGCGTTAGCGTAGTGCGCACTATCGTCGGGGTGCCGTTTCCACTTCAATCTAGGACCAAGTTTGTAATAAAAAGTAGTCCCAAGCCAAATAGTATATTTTTTTTAATTTACTGGTAAATCGGCAATGGGAGGAATTATTTACCGGTAATTGAAATTTGAAAGGAAACCGCAAGCTCTAGTTAAAGTATCCCATTAGGCGTGTACACTAGGGTATCCAATACCGGAACCTTTTTGTGATCCTGGGATTTCGGGATTGGACACTAAACATGAAACTGTGTATAAATTGAGACATTTTTCAAACTATTTCATTTCCAATTTCAAAAACCCAGGAATTTGCCGATTTGCCTAAAATACCAGCGTGACTCATTTTTTTAGCTCTTCCAAATCCAAAATTATATAAATTTACGGATTTTCTAAAAAAAATCTCAATCCCAAAAGATCCCGAGATTTCGGGATTACAAAATTGGACGGGATCCCGGGATTGGAAGGCCTAGTGTACACGCTCCACAAATGAAGCGGGCATGGTAAATATAAATTAGTTGTAGTAATATAATGTAGAGTGGTAGGCGGTATGTTTATCCGTATTTCTATACTGTACTACATATTTTAACGATGTAAATTGTACCACTTTGTAAATTCTGATTTGTAGTTGTTTGCGTGTAAGTACTTGAGTTTTTAGAAAATGAATCTGTAAGATGCGTCTAAACTGCTTACTAAAATGTCTCCTTAACAATACTACGGCAACCGAACCTAAAAATCAATAATAATTGGCTACCCCTTTTTGATGATTGCGAAGAATTGTTTTATCTTCTTCATCAATTTACTGACAATAGTGTTAATATTGATGGAATAATTGAATTAATATAAATTGTAAAATCTGCATTTGAAATGAATGGACGTATGTAGTGCGGAATGTTAATTTTCTGAATGCATGTGATTTCACCTCAGTGGTGTTTTCTTTTCCGATGATTTATGTTTTTATTGTATTTGCGAGTCGAGCCAACTTTGCATACAGACGAATGACGATAGACCAAACAACAATGGATGCACAAGAAATTCAAACAAGGTCGCCGATGCATACAGATTGTCCTCAATGTGTTCACAATTGATTCGCAAAAGGTAAGTTATTTTGCAGAGAAAAACGATAGCAGATGCACATCCGAAAATTATTTTCCAATTTGTTCTAGTCCGTATAAGACTATCCGAACAATTAAAATAAAGCAACAATCATAGACAAGACAGAATTGAAATAAATCAGCCTGATCTGAATTTGAACATCTTTGTTAAATGAGTAGAAGCATTTCAAGCTTTACGTCCATATAATTATACATTAAATTATGTAGATTATATAGGTATACATTAAATTATGTGTAATAGTAAAATAAAAGAATCTTTGTGTTTATAGTACCAGACTATATTTCAATTCTCATCTCTGGTTGTGTAAATTTATGATCAGATATCCAGGAGAGTTACATCTCGGCTACACCAGCCGACTAAATACTAGACAAATCATTACTCTGTTATAAGCTGAACAATATAGTTTACTAAGGCTTTTTCTTCATATCATAAAGCACTGTATAAAGGGGTGTTAAGAACACTAAATTAAAAGAAAGAGCTCTGGGCTGACTTCTGTTCTCAGAGAAAAATGTCACATTTAATTTGCCTGCACTCGAAGCGTTCACCGAGGGAGCAGACGTTTGAAGCTTTTTTTCTTGGCAAACGTTGAGAATCACTTAGTTAATTATTCTAAAAGTTAATGCACCCAATTATAAATTCGCTCAAAACAGCTGTACCAAATAGCATTCGTATTTCATGAATAATCAAATTGAATGAGTTAAAGTGGAAAACAGTCATACCAATAAAAACGATAATATGATATACCTAAATATATGATTAAGACACGAATTTCAGCGAAATCACACTGAAGATACATATTTTATTTGATACTTTGAACATCCACCTCTCATCCTTTTTTAAAAATTCAAACAAAAATGAGGAAGGCAGCTGAGAATAATTCAAGTGTATCAAATACACCGGTCCACTGTCTGGATGTAAATAATATTCAACAATTTGAAACTGAACAATTAGTATATAGCAACCAACACGTAAGGGCTTAACTATTTATTGGCGATAAAGCAGGTCACTACACTACCTACTCGCGACAATGAAATACTTTCGACATCGGCAAGAAAATCGTAGAAGAAATAATGCAACATTCGGTTGTACACCACCGACAAGTATTATTGACTTAATTAATTATTATCTGGGAAATGGCTCGGAATTACACAATGGAGATATTTCGACGAAGTAACAATGCAATATATACAAGTGTGAATGGTAGCGTGCAGTCCACATATGCAAAAAGCTCTGCCTACTGGCTTGGTTTGTATATGTGACGCAATAAGTATCTTAATAAATATTTATTATCGCCATACACGGAAATCACTAAACTGTATCTTCTATTATCTGCGACGATTTAGCTTTAACCTTATTATAAGCTTGAACTTGCGAACGGCATATATTGAAACACACGTATATTACGTATATATAGTGAAACTCCAATTCTACGTTTCTCGAGGGACCGTAGTAAAAAAAAAGAATAATGTGGGAAACCGATAATGCGGGAAATCTTCAAATAATACCAAAAAAATGTTTAATTTTCAAGCAACTTATTTATTTCGCTGTGTTTATTTAAAAATGTATAATTATTTTATTTTTTTAATTCTTAATACATACTAAGTTGTCTATTTGCAGTTTGGCACATACATTTTGACATTCGTTTTTAAGTTAACTCTTTTTGCCATGTCGAATCGTTTTTCTCCTAGATTTATTTCCCTATCTCAAATTGTTTTCAGTTCTAGTTTTCTTAATGTAGGCATTGTATTTTTGACTTTTGTGTTAGAAAAATTCAAAGTGAAAACTATGTATTAGCGAAATGAGAAGTATTCGACGACAACGGCCAATCGGGATAATATGTGTGATATTTTGATTTTGTGACTTGTAAGAAGATGGGTAAATCGGTGAACGATTTATGCGGGATTATTTAACATTTGTTATTCATGGGTGTTTGGCCGGGACTATGAAAAGTAAACGATCTATGCGGGAAAACAAACAATGCAAGAACGGTAGACCGGGTTTCCACCGTAATATTATAAATAACAATAAATTAGCATGAGAAAAATTCCAATGCAATTAGAAAAACTAAAACGCTGTTTCAGATTATTTTTTTACCATTTCCGCTCCCTACTTGGATCTTACCTTTTAATAAATCCACAGCCTTTTTGATACCACCCAAGTCATCTCAGAGTTTCGATGTCATTACAGGGCGACGAAGTCTATACGGGTAGAAGAGGCAGTATTCAGGCTTCCCTGGACATCTGCAGCACATGCCCAAGCCAGGATCATGGTTGTTTTTTTTTTTGCAGTGTTGCTTTACGGTTGCGAACCATGATACATTACTTTAACACAGGGAAACCGACGTGCTTCGAAAACAGATGTTTGCAACAAATACTGGGAGTACACGGTGGTTTGACTTCAGGAACTCGGAGGTCCCTCAATACATATTGATTACTTACTAACAAATAATTCTCTTCGATAAATAGTGGCAAACGCCATTTTAAATATCAATGATAGAACTTTTTTCAATACCAATTTAATTACGGTATACCTACCTGTGCATAGTAACTAGTAGAGTAACCGTTCGTGACAGTTTGTCATAATGATGAAAATTTCGACATAGTCATGTTACTCCTGTCGACATAGCGAGTAGATGAAAAAACTAAGTACCTATAATAAATACTATATTGTAAATTAGTCAAATACATTAGGAAGAAAATGCGAAAAATAATCATTACTAAATTTCATACAAAGATTACGATCAAAAATATTCAAAAAGCTCGCGCGTGCTAAGCGGCTCTTGAACTGTTGGTGGAAGTCGTTGAAAGGGCCAACGTTTATGAAATTTTACCATCCCGGGCCCCGGCAGAAATGTACAATATGAATTCAGAAATTAGAAAAAATATATCCCCCGCCAATATCAGCACGACTGACTACACGTGAAACATGAATGCTATTTTCGATCAAAGAATTGGAATAAAAGAAAAGGAAAACACATAAAAAAGGACCTGTGTAATCGAAAAATTAATAAAAATGTACGACATTATGCGAAATCGAGATTAATTAAGTTTTGCCAAATAACCAACTGTTCTGACGACGGCGTGAAGCCGAAATGGTTATCAATAATATATTAAATAAATTATTAACAAGTTATTGTATTAAATAAATCTTACATTTGTTTTAACTTATTGTAACGGCGATCTGTACATCAAATTTGAATGCAATCGATCAATTGTACGAGTTATGAAGCTATCTTATTTATTCGCGTTCGCATAAATTGAATTTCACGAATTACTGTTACATGTTAATATCATCTGAATTTCAATTGAGGGTATAGTCATGAAAATGCGCTAAATTTCAGTTGATCTTGATTAATTTACGAAAAAACCTGCTATCAGTTATATGAGATCACTTTATTTGTCACATTATGAATGTATTGCCAAACCAAGCATGGTGTTTTAAAATGTGTACATACGTATGTTAATATGGATGAGTTTTATAGGCCTAAGCCTAAGCTCCCACTACCCTTTTTGTGATGACAACTGGCAGACATTTAAAAGTTTTAGTTTAATTAATTGTGTTAAAAAAAATAATCATGTAACCAGTATAATCGATTGTTTTTATTGTTTATGACCGTAAAAGGCAACACTGTTTTTGTATACCCGGAGCGATTTTCGTTTTTTTCTTCCTTGCTTTTTGGGACGCGAACCTGATGTGTCGGGGCGCTTCCCGCTGCTGGAACCTGGTTCCAGTGGCCTTTAGTTTTTTTCAATGTGGTTTTGTGCGAGACGTGATTCATAGAATGGCATATCGGAAAGCTCGTTGTCCGCGATTGAAGAAATAATCTTTTTCAATCTCGACGATAATAAAAAATAATTTTTGGTCGTCTGTCACGAGCGCAGACTTTAGCATATTATTCTAAACTTAACTATAACGTCATTGTGCAAGCCGGGTATTAATTGTTGTAGTGTATATTCTATTTATTATTAATTTTGTATGATTTGTAAATTAAATGATTGTAAATTTCCAATAAACATACTCCGTAACAATAGAGCGATGTTTTTCTACTCCTCCCTACTCTTTTTGCCTCGAGTTATCATTCTAACTCCGGTTGGTCGTAATGACTTTAATAAGTGGGGATTTATTCTTGGGGTATAATATCGTGAAAAAATTAAAAAATTCTCACAATAAATGACACTCGCTCAAAAATAAATTACGAGTCATGTCAATGTATATTCTACACACTTGTATTACGCCGTGGAAGCTTTATCTTATTAGCACAAGGAGGTGTAATTCTTCAACAAGCATTCCATAAAAGTTATGTATAATTAATCCTCTTTTTATGCGATTTCGAAGTTATGCGGTTTTTTAGAAATGCATTTTTTTTAAAAAAAAATACTATATTTTTAGATATATAAGAATGTTAAATATTACATCGAGAACACGTATCGTTGTATTTTGGATATAATAGAGAATGAATCATAAATACAACCGACATTTGGGAAAAAAATGCGATTTTGGACTGTTTAAATCATGTTGCATCTACCATTAAACAATGAACTATCGAAAAAAGAAAATCTGAACAAACATTGATCACTAATTTCATTGTTAGAAAACAAAACCATCGTTTTTTTAAATTGATGCGCATACTATTTCTTCAGAAAAAGAGTGATTTCGAACTACATGCAAAACGCACTTAGCATTGTCATACAGTGACGATAATTTTACTGAAAATTTTACTAAAGTGAAACAATAACAAAAAAAAATTTTTTTAATAAAAAGTATTTTTACGCCGTGTTTTTCTCCTAATTTTTCTATATTTTTTAGGCGATTTAGGGTATATTTTAACTCGCTGTTACAAAGTTATGCGTATTTTAAAATTCATGGAAAGCATCCCCACTTTTTGTATGGAAGTAGTCTTTTTGTGCGTTTTTTTATGCGATATTTCGTGGAACGCATCTACCGCATAAAGAGGATTGACAGTATTGCGGTTTAATATACTGCAGAATCATATCCTCAAAACCGCATTGCAAAATCCTTCCTAGTAGATATTTAATATTGCCCGAGTATTTAGTTTCAAAACCGATCCAGTACACAGATACGTACCATCCGAAGTGGCCTTCTGAGAATACCGAAGAAAATCATTTTTCTTGCATAAAAATAATTCTATTATTGATTGAAGTTTGTTTATTACATTTTTTCCGCGCATTTAAAATTCGCGGAAGTTTGGGGAACTTTACAGTGCATTTTAGGTTAATCGATCACTGAATAGCTATGCAACACTAGTCACAAGATACAAATTGTAATAGTGCGTTGGAAAATAATGCAGAAGCTTAAGACGTGCAAGAAGTTTTCTACAGTTTTTTGGTACAGTCGTCAACCAGTTATCAAATATTAATAGTCAACAAATCTAATACTTATTTCATCAAAATGAAAACAAAGAGTTATTTCACGATAAGTTCTCCTCGCCATAGAAAATGATGTGTTTGTTTTTTGTAGTATTTTCTGTAGTTTTTTAATCAAATTATTTTATAAATTTCCACAATTTCCAAAATTAAATTTGAATTAAAAACTTTCTTATCAAGTGGAACAATTTTTAAAATTTCAAAATAAAAATGATTTCCTATAACATATATTGAAGATTCCACCTTTATATTATTTAGTATTAAAAATATTTTTCAGGTAAACAAAATCTGAGAGGACTCAAGTTACACTGCAAAATACACATACAATCGCACAAAGAAATTGGTATTACTAAAATAAAGTAAATTATTAAAAATGTTGCTTTCCTGAAAAGCAACCAAGTCATTTTAAAAACTCGATTTAACTGTAACTGGTTAAATAATCGCAAGATCGACAACTTCTTTATGGAAACGCGTATTAAATAAAAAATTCAATGTAAATAAAAAATGTACAAGTAGACGAATAAGTGTATGTATATTGCCTAAATATTATTTAAACTGGTATTTGGCTGACAAAAAGAAAACGAAAGAAGATGATTGATTTAAATATGGAGAGCTAGTATTTTTTTAATCTTCAAAATTATCAAAGTGATGGAGAGAAGATTAATCAAAGGGCATTACGATGAGCCAGTATTTATTAACTATATTTAAACCCCCCCTCCTAAAAAAATCCAAAGGAACGTACGCTATGATATATATTATGTGGATTTCATGAAATATATGTCTATTTTTAAACTATCATAATGCAGAATAACTCGGATACACTAACTATTTACAATATGCAATCGTCTACAGCAAGGGTCGGCAACCTTTTGTTGTAAAAGTGCCAAATATTTTACGTCGGGATTAGTGCGGGCCGCACTTTGGTCACCTTTATTTACAAGCAAATATTTTAATCTAGAGAACCTTGCGGGCCGCACCACGACGCCTCGCGGGCCGCTGGTTGCCGACCCCTGGTCTACAGTGACTTCAGTCGCGCACTCGAGTTTTTTTTTTTTAAATTAGCGTATACTCCCCACTAGGAAACACTGTTTAGCGAACGTTATTTTAATACGCTAAGCTAGTTTTAATCAGGGCTGAGGAGTCGGAGTCGAGTCAGACTGTACACTAATTTCTTCGAGTCCTTTGAAAAAAAATGTGTATTAATATTCTAGAGTCAAAAGCTGTGCCACTGCATGTTATTGAGCCTTAAAAAAAATAATTTAAGTCGTGTTCGGAGTCGTCTTATTTCTTACGACTCCATCCTGGTTTTAATTGAATAATAATTGTATTGGTTTCAAATTCAAATCGATAAGAAATGTGAGGAACACAGTCGCGAATATGATTTCTTGGAAGATTATTCGCAATCGTGTTGATAATAATATTGCTGGATAATATTCTTGTTATTGCATTGTGAAGACTCGCGTATATATATAATAATATATACTTAAAATCTTGCTACTGTATGCAAAGAAAACCGGTGTGGTCATATTTTTATTTCCACATTGGTGGCCGCAATCATAAATTCATCTCCAAGGAATTCTATTCATCGTAATCGGAGGGTGCTCGATCTCATATCAAATACAATAAGTTGCGGAATGATGATCGGATATCCCTGCAGAGGCGTGCGCACAAGAATTGCCTAGATACGATAAACACAAGAGTGCCTACGTTATAAATTATTTATTTTCAAACATATAAAGTAATTATTATGATAGCACACCAACGGTCGTCAAACCATCGTTGACTCACAGTAGATCTTGTGAGAAAATCAGCCTCAATCTTATGTACGTAATATAACAAAAAAAAAACATAAGATACTATTAATTAAAAAATATAAGTTAGATATTTCGTCGTTACATGCACAAGGTATAAGTGCCATATTATTTAATAATAATTAGTAATAATTTTGTAATAAACGTGACTTTAGTGAAGGTAAGCAGAATTATTGTGTACATTTAGGCAATATTGTGTTGTAAAATTGTACGGCGATATATACTAACATTGTAACTAGGAACTACTGAAAAAAAATACTGCTTCGTCGTAATTACATTTTTCTTCTTATCATTTTTTCTTAGAAAATATTTTAAATCACTGATTAAATGTAATGATTTAAGATGCGTTACATCGCGAAATATATGCGATTAAATGATATAAATCGTGTGCATGCTATCAACAGTGTACCTGATGGGATACCGAGCTAACAAAAGTTTGCAAGAAAATGCAATCAAATATTGGTAACGTTCGCCAACAGCACTTGTATTGACGGGACAAGCGTACTCCTCGATTTTAATAAGTCAAGTCTCTTCTGCACCGTTGATTGTTTATTAGAAAAGAGAGAATGGTGCTACGGTATCTGGACGTGGAGATCGAATTACCAATGCGCACTACTAAGTGAACACAGTTAACCCTTCCTGACCCATAAACGAATACCTAAGCAAGCTCAGGTAACTGACTAGCTTTGTCGGCAACATCTTGAGATTTCATTGGATAGTTCATGTCACAAGCATGTTAACTATAACAATTTCATACAACTAATGCCACATAGATAAAAAGAGGAAAATAGATATTTTTAATTTTTCATTGCAAATTAATTTCAATCAGTTCAAATGAAGTTGGTAGTAGATGAGTGTGCAATATTATTTGTGCACATTAACCTTATTTATTTGGAATTTAAAACGATATCTATTATTTAAGGAATTATATATATACATATATATTACCAGAGGTGGGGAACTTTTTCTTCTCTAAAGGCCGCATTCAATTTTCTTATTCGACATAAGGCCGCAGTAAATATAGGACGAGATTGATTAATATTCAATCCCTTACCCTACTTTTCTCCCAAATATCTCCAAACCTCGTTTTTTTGAAATTATGTTTAAGAGATATTTTTTAATTATCGTCAATTTAATGTCACTCATTCATATTTTTTATCTTTATTTGTAAATTACTTTCATTATCAATTGTTTGCTAAGCCCTAATAATCTTTGTTCTGTATAAGTAGCACTGTAATATTGTATTCTCTTATCAGTTGATAATGCGTAACTGTCATAAGCGAAACTGGTCCTGAGCATATTAAATAAAAGTGGAATTAGTAATAGAAGTGTCAAAATAAAATTTAAAAAACCATTAGAAAATGTTAACTTATTATTAGTCATATCATTAAAAACACAATCTTTATTATATTAAATCTATGGTGAATGATTTTTTTAAACGTCACGCGATATGTATAAAAGTTTTTTAAAAAATACGCTTTTCGATATTTGAATAATATCATATTCTATGTAGTTTACTAAAACACATCGACGAATGGTAAAAACATGAGGTACGGAAATATTCCATGTTTAATGTACGAATTTATTATAATCGAATAATCGTAACCGCAATCTTCATTGAGAATTACTACTGAACAAAAATATGCAGGTATGTGTGTGAATATGCAAGAACGTTGCTAAAGTTCCCGGAAAAAGTGTACATACAAACAATTTGTTTAATGCACTTTTGAAAATGAGACATTGGAACGATAATATAACATAAATAATATGCATGCCAAAACCGTCACAAATGTATGGTGTCTAGTACAAAACCGAATGGCGGAAGTGTTCAGTGGGCTGATCCATTCATGCAGTTTTTTTTTAAAGCACAATTCGTAGGTTAGGCTTGGCATTGAAATCGACGCAAATATGCTTACTGTGATGTTTCATACGATATGACTAGAAATAATAATTGAAAATAATCGACTGACATCAGTTTAAATTACGCCGGGTGTAACATATACAGTAGTCTAAGATTTTGTTTTACATGCCAAAGTACCTATTTATTCATCGAGAAAAAATATATTTTGTATAACAAAGACGAAATATTAATTTTTTTGGAATACTTATGCCATCAATTTTATGTCATGTAGTTAAACAAACTTCAATCAACAAAAAATGACAATAAACAAAAACAAAAATTATACTGTGGATTCAAATATTAAATATATAAGAATCCGGAAAACCTTCCCAGAAAAGAACAATAGTTAATGGACTAGGGAGTAATTAATTGAATTAAAAATATATTTGTATTTTAGTATGTGATGTAGTCATATCTGTTATATTTATCTACATTAAATCGGTATAAAACTATGCAGACAATTTTCTTGTTATTGTGGGATTTTAACCCAAAATTTCACTAAATAACTTCCTAGTAAATTGTATGCGACACTTTTCACTTAATATTTTTTTATCACTTAATTTATTATTATGACAAACAATAATAAAAGTATATAATAAATTAGACATATTTTTTAATTTATAAATTACTGTATAGGAATACAGTATCTATATAATTATATATGAGTGGATTTGTTGATGATTTGTTAAATTACTATGAACACTGTCATTTTCGAATGATTCATTATGAAAAATTATTGAGTTATACCAAGTGTATGAGCAAGTTTTAATTTCTAGAATAATGAATGTAAAATTGTAATATTTTTTATTTTATAATATACTATGTATACCAAAAAAGCAACAAGGCTTGAAATTAAGATGTTCCCTTAATTTAAACTGTATAAAATAAAACAATATTTATGAGTGAAGCTTACCTCTCGCTGTCTTCATTGTTCTGTACAGCCTGGGAGTCGTCTTTTCCATCATAGATATCAATTTGCTGAGTACCATCAGAAGCCGGAGTTCCACCCCCACTTTCCGAAGTGATGTTGTCTCCTGCAGAGAGACCCACCATACTAGTTATGAGACTGTTCACAACATGAGACACTACCCCACTCACAGGACTCCCAAAATTTTGACCGTCCACTGCATTTGACGGAGGAGTCTGGTTCTGGGTGTAATTCATAGCGGAGCTCACGGGCAATGACACAACTGGAGAATTCGTACCAGACATGGCAGGCTGAGAAGCCGCAGTAGTGCTGGAACAAATGTTTTGCTGACTTATATGGATATCCATTTGGTTGTTCACCGAATTAGGAATTCCCATCGTTGATGTCATATTAGTTTGAGACATGGCAGGCATAACGTTCTGCGACATGGAGCCCACACCTCCTTGAGGATTGAATCCACCAATCGGCATGCCGACCTGGGAATGCATACTAGTTTGAGATTGTACAACACTTGTGGGTACGCTGTGAACTGACGTTGGTTGCATAGGTGGCATATTTTGTTGCATCGATATACCGATATTTTGATTGTGCTGAACAACATTCTGGTTCATTGACTGTTGATTCGGGGTTCCCATATTTTGCATCATTGGCTGAGTAGGCTGCTGAGCAACATTAGCAAGCGAAACTTGAGGCATCTGTTGGTTTTGTTGAACTGGCACGTTTTGCATATTCGTTTGATTAACCACAACAGATTGATTTGGTACAGAGGATTGATTATTCAGTCCTTGCTGAGGAGACATAACATGCGACATGGACATCTGTCCTTGTTGAGGGATATGAGATGTTTGCACTTGTCCTGCCGTCGAAGACACTTGTTGATTCATTAAATTCTGTTGCGGAGTGATGTGTTGACCCATAGGAATTTGTTGATTAACATTGGATGTTTGCAGATACATGGGATCAGCGACTGGTATTTGCATATTAGATTGATTGCTATCCATAGACATTGGAATGTTTTGAGATGCCTGCGACATCATTTGCATTGTGTTTTGCGGTATGCTCTGAGTAGATTGATTTAAAGAATGCATAGCAGGGTTTTGTTGAGCATTCATGCCTTGTAGATTGGAGGGTAATGTAGACCCTTGGGGCTGTGAGCTCATTGATTGTAAATTATTAGGTAGAGTGGAGCCCTGCTGAGAATTCACAATATTCGCCATCACTTCTTGCGTTAAACTCTGACCTTGTTGGTTTAATTGAGTTTGTTGATAGTATTGAGGAACTGTATGCTGAGGCTGAACAAGCGGTTGAGACACTTGAGCTTGCTGTCCCATGTGCTGAGCCTGGTTTGGCATCATATTCTGGGGATTAGTGGACTGGCCAACCGATTGAGTATTATATGTATGTTGAACTCCAGCCATATTCTGTTGCTGAAGTTGCGGGTGTATGGAATGAGCCTGTTGAACTTGGCCTCCCTGAGACGGCACTTGTCCCGGTTGGGATGTCATCTGATGCATCTGAGCCTGAGGGTGCATTTGCGGCATGCCTTGCCCTTGGCTATTATGCTGTGGCATTTGCTGCATTTGTTGCATGTGACTTTGAATTTGATGAGATTGCTGAGGTTGCATGGGATGCATCTGAGTCTGATTTTGCATGTGCTGCAGCTGCGGCTGTTGGTTAGATAATGTTTGTTGATTTTGCATATGAATTCCTTGTTGAGGCATAGATTGAATTTGCGGCTGTTGACCGTGCAATTGATGAAGAGGTTGTTGATTGGAAACTTGCTGATTCGTCATTTGTTGCATCTGAATTTGCTGCATTTGTGCCTGCTGCCCAGGCATTTGTTGGATTTGACTCTGATTTTGTAATTGTTGCATCTGTGGCATTTGTTGCATTTGCTGCAGATTAGAAATTTGAGATTGATTATGCGCTAAATGTTGTCCCTGCATTTGCTGTATCTGCGCCTGTTGGTTTTGCATCTGCTGCATTTGCTGAGGAGGAAGTTGTTGATGCATCTGCATCTGCTGCATCTGAGGCATGCCCTGAGAGATGACCTGCTGGAGTTGATGAGACGGGAAGCTCTGTGGCATTTGTTGTACAGGCGGCTGCTGAGTGGGAGGCGGATGATTTGCCGGAGGGTTTAATGATATATGGGACATACTCTGGGCGTGGGGCTGACCGACCGACGGGCTGCTTTGCAAAACGGGGTTCTGATTTAACTGAGCCATTTCAACTGGAGGCGATTGGATAGAAACGGATTGATTAGAGGGAAGATTTTGTTGCATCATGTTAATAGGTTGAGTGAGCGATTGACCAGGAGAGGCGATAGGGAACGAGTGCGATACAGGCTGATCCTGTTGGTGAGGATTCGGTATTTGAAGATCTTTACCGACTACTTTATTCAGTGACTCAACCAAAGTTCCCCCTTCATCGTGTTGCCCATCGTTCATAACCACTCCACTGTCAGGTGCATTTAGAATTGTCGACGGTTCCGTTTGACAGTCAACGTTATTATTCACTATAATCGGAGCACTCATCTGGGTGGTGGTGTGATCGAGATAGTCCATGCACATCCAGCGACCTCTCCTGAACGGTTCAGTACTTTCAATTTTCACAACCTTAAATCTCTCATTGCGAACGTGCTCTTGTATCTCCTTCATTCCCTCGGCCGGCTTAGGATTTCCAATAATATTAATTATACTGCCACCGCTAGAGTTAGTAACACTCACATGCATTTCACCGACGTCGGTATTATTCAGGGTGGGCACTCCGGGTACATGGGGGTTACTTTCGTTTTGGCCGACAAGAGCCAGACCATACTGAGAACTGGTCGGTATAACGGGCGCACAACCTAACGAAGCACTAGAGGCGTTGTAAAACACGTCATCTTTGGAAAAGGTATCCTCCGAAAAACTGGGTGTTTCATTTTCTAAATCCGTAATTCTTGAGATGTCATCGGTATGAGATTCATCCAAATCGTCAGCAGAATCTTCCCCTGCGTCTGTGCTCACTCGCGAACCGACTGTCACACTGGTGATCTGAAACGAAGATATTTTTCTAGTGTTATGTGATGCAGCCTGCAGACTGGTAGGGTGGTTGACTCCTTTCTCCGTATCGTTCAGACGAAGAGATTCACTAGTAGTGCGGTGCACAACATTGTTATATTTGTTTTTTTCGCTAGTTTTATGTGACTTTTGACTTAGATTGTCAGCCATGTTGAGCTGCCAAATCAAATGAAACTACATATGAAAAATTCACTATAAATAAGATTAAATTCATTTATCCGACGTTTAAGTACGGTTAACGTAAATTGCTATTATTCATTGTTCACTTGTAACGTCACACAGAAAATTATTCCACTAATTATGGTTTAAAATTGTTCGTAAACACTGAGTCAAGAAGATCTCTCAGATACAGGCAACATGGCGGCCGTTTCTTCGCAATGCATTGGGGTGACAATTTGATAAATTTTCGAACCCAAAATTTATTTTAGCTCTGGCAATACAAATTAAAATCGAAATATTTTTTAAAATTTCACTTCAATACCTCACAACAAAACTATTTATATTTTAAACCAATTTGAAAAATAAAAATGATGCATGTTTTAAATTCCAATAAGGCTAACCTATAAATAATATTAATAAACTTCAATTATCTTGAATACAATTTTATAATTAAATAAGCATCTAAATTTAGTCAAAATTAAACGAAATGAACGAAATAAAACGGTTTATAGAATATAAATAGGCAATGCTTTTTTTTTTTTTAAAAAGGTGCCGGAACGCACTTTTTTCGAACATTTTCTAAGAAGGTATATTATTTATTATATATTCGAATATCATTTTGATAGAATTAATGACGGCTTTTCATATAATGCATAGAAAATAAAACAAAAGATACATATTTTAAAATAAAAAATAAAAATTAAACATTTATTAAAATTTCGAGAAAAAAAGGTGCCGGAACGCCGTTCTGCCGTGTTACAGGGTGAAAAAGCCCTGTAAATAGGTATCTTCTTTTGCTAAATATAATGTCTCGTCACAATATTTATTGCACAATAAAATGTTTTATGAGTCATTTAACAGTTTTTAAGTTATAAAAATTAAGGTTAAAGCGTGTAAAAAATATTTAAATATTACATATGTTTTTGTTGATAAAAGGTTATTACTATTTTAAAGGTTTTAAGTTAGCAGAAAAATATAAAGCAAATTATTTTACCCAAAGCTGAGCATAAGATGTAGCATTATAATTCTCTTTATTTTCAGACGTGCAGATGTCACCCAACAGGGAAATAAATAAAATAGAAAATAATCAACTAAAAAATGTTCATATTTATCTTTACTTTTAGATATATTGTCATAAATACATAAATACTTTTCATAACATAATTTAATAACTTTGTAAGCCTACAATAATTAAGTATTATGAAAAAATGAGTTTATCATTTTGAACTAGGTATAAAACAAAACCACAATGCATTCGTCAAGTGTTTTTGTAAATAGGCAGTTAGTTATTGATAAAAAGCTTTTTAGGTGAAATTTAAATTTACCATCAATTTATTACACAACATTAAAAATAAAGTAAAATGTTTAATGCAAAAATGATTTTACTACATCAGATTTCACGTCATCTAATAAAATACTTTGCATATTATTTATCAATTTTATTTTTATAGGCTTAGAAACAACATTATTTATAACAATTTATTGAAAATTAAAATATTTAA
This sequence comes from Himalopsyche anomala, assembly GCA_031772345.1. NCBI lineage: Eukaryota > Metazoa > Arthropoda > Insecta > Trichoptera > Rhyacophilidae > Himalopsyche > Himalopsyche anomala. Next base: position 17,068,159 of record CM062821.1, on the reverse strand, counting down.
TATACATTATAATAAATTATTATTTCATTATTATTGATAATACATGCTTACTTAGATACATTTTAAATATAAATAATATAACTAAGCCACACGGCACGCACTAGGTTATTCTAAAATTGAAAATATTTTTTAAAAATAAAACTAAAATATATATATCGGAACAGTGGAGCACAACAAATTTCCGTGCTCCGGCTCCGTCCAAAAACTTGTTTCTCCACTGCTGCGCGCACCGTTCCAGATCCCTGGATATTATACTTGTTGACACTAAAAATAAAGGAACATTTTCAATGCAAAAAAAAAAACTAAGAAAAGATGCATTTCATAAAATAAAATACTTTTCCAAAAAGGTTGCATCGGCCGGGAATCGAACCCGGGCCGCCCGCGTGGCAGGCGAGCATTCTACCACTGAACCACCGATGCTATAACTCCTGGTGCACTATTAATGTTTATAAATCAGTTATGTAATTTTTAAAAACCCTGATAATATTTATATCGATTTGTATTTGAATCTGAAAAGATTATATTGCCTCACCAACCATCGGTTCATCTTCGTTTAGTTGAGTTGAGTTTAGTTTCCACGAAATAGTTGTGTTTTGAGCTGTGCAAATGATATTTTGATTGTAGAAATTTTCTTTTACAGAACGAAGATTTATCGTCAGATGCCTTAAAAGTAAACTACATACATACTTACAAATGATGACATGAATAACAGAATAACTCTTCAAATCCTTTTGCCACCAAAAAGCATTTCATCTACGTACTGTTAAGTAGTACCTAAAATTTAAAAAGCATGAGTTAATTACCTACATTAATTTATTTTGGGATAAAAAAAGTCCAGAATTTCCCAAACTATATTCCTCGAAACACCAGTGTTCTGCGGAGCCAGAGTAGGTGTTCCCTCTAATTTTCCGAGGGTTGTGTGCGCAAAATAATTGGCTGTGCAACTTTGAGAGGAAATTAAAAAAATGTGCGCCACATAACGGTATTTAGACCTACTTAACGAAATGGTTACTTTTTATAATGACAATAATTAACAACACTATATAATGTCAATTAATTTATTCTGGTGGTGGTATAGCTGGAGTAACTTTTGTGCGCTCTGTTCTTATGCATGTGCGCACGCTCGGCAAGTTGTGTGCGCGCGCACACGCGCACAGCTTAGAGCAGCAATTTCCAACCTGGGAGGCGTGGGCTATTGTAAAGGGAGGCGCGAACAGTCCAAAATATTTATTTACTCTTTAAAACGTGTCTTTATTACTACATATATGAAATAAATGATGAGGAGGCGCGAAGATATTTTTTCCTTCAAAGGGAGGCGTAGTAACATAAAGGTTGGAAACCATTGGCTTAGAGGGAACACTGATGTCAAGTATCTAGGTAAAATGGGAAGTTTTGAGTATAAATTTGACCCTTCAAAATAAATATTGAAGTGGACCGAAATAGATTTCCAAACGCAATACAGTACAAAACAAGAAAAATGGTTAAGCATATTTCATTAGATATATAGTATTACCAAATAACAAATAAACAATGGTTGTACGATCATTATATTCAATTGCCATATTATCTTTTTTGAAAGCGATTTCAGTATAGTTTTTTTTTTGTAAATGTTCTAGCAGCAAAAAATGCAAAGCTCGTAAAATAAACCGCAATAAACAACTTAAAAACGCATTTTTTTTATTGTGAGATTTATTTTAAAAAAAAGCTCCACAACATTGTATCCGTATCCATGGCCATTTTGGTCAGTGGCGGATTGACCACACGGGAGTCCCCAGACGCAATTAAATTTGGAGGCCCTGTTTTCTGATAACATAAAAACGTCAGAAAATTCCATGTAAAATAATAAATATCTGAACAAAAAGTATATGGGTTATATTATATAAGTCATTTTTGAGGTCCCTATGATTCGGAGGCCCCAAGCGCCGACCTCATTTGCTTAGAGGGTAATTCGCCACTGATTTTGGTGGTCGTAATTAGGGGCGTATATTATTTTACATCATGAAAAATAATGAATTAGTTTTAGATGTTAATATTATAAAAAAAAAAAACCAAAAGTTACCGTCACTCATCGAAAAATCCACTGTGAGATTTTTTTTTCTTAAATTTTTGTTTCACAACGCTCTTCGTAAAATAAAAATGAACGTATTTATCACATTATAATACACAAGAAGAACAAAAAATGTATATAATACATAGTTCGGATTTATGTCAAGAACATAAGCTAAGGGTTAAATTATTATTTAAAAAAAAAACTTATTCCTGCCTTGAAGATCATTGAAGCCATGGTTGAGAGACCAAGATCAAAATGATACGATAATTAGTAGCTTATAAAATAAATAAAAATTAAGCCTGTAATCGAAACATAATATGATTGAGTAAAGACTCGTTTGACGATAAGATTTATATTATCGGTATTAGTCAAAAGATTCGACTACCGGACGGTTCTATCAGACGACTGGATTCTTTTGAGCAATTGCTGTATCCGTGTATGATGAAGACTTCCCTGATCATGTCTTTATGCGGAAGATTAAATAGCCATTAAGCCAAGGAATTTATAATTCCAATCCAACGAATAAAAGTTATACATATTCTTTAATGGTATTTCTATTAACACAAAAATGACGCACAGCATTGAAAGCTTACAGAGATGCACTAAGCCGACGTCTTTGAGGCAGGAAATTCTTTAATAATATTTTCCAATTGTAGTTCGATAATAAAGGTATTATATGTAGTATTTCAGAAAAAGAAAAAAAAACGCATTATATCGTTAATTTTAAGAGGCCTTATTTTTAACGAAACTACGTCCCAAAAGCTCAAACTATCATTTAATGCTTTTCCTCTACTCCCCTTTTGTCAAATGACATCTAAAGTTATGACGTTTATATGAAGAAGATTTTCCAAATTCTTTTCGGATAATATGGATTCGCAATATATGAATTGATGCGTAAACTTGCTCCATTTTAAAAAGAATCATAAATATCCTTGCTTCACCCACATTTATATTTCCATAATGCCCCCTCTACAAATTCAACGGTCACACTAGCGAATGAGGCTAATTTGTTTTCATTCTTAAATTGGCTAAGAGACCAAACATAAAGGTTCAATTTCAATTTGAGCACAGTCGCAGGATCACATAAGTTTTCTACTCACTTCACTTATCCGGACACATCGGACATTTGATTCAATCACACAATTACTTGCTTTGCTCATTTGCATCCTTTGGATTTTCTATCCAAAGCCATATGCAATTATAAATTCATTATAAAATGTAACAGAGTGTTAAAATGATAGAAATTCAAACAAAACGAGGTCAGAAAGGTTTTTCTTATTTGTTTACCTTAGGCGGAAACATATTATGATATATAAATAGTGATTATATTTGAAATGCATCTTGATTTGGATAAGTAATGCGCTAGGCACTGGTTCGCTGACGACAAAACGTGATGTGTTTAGCGATTGCTGTGTTTAACCATGGAAATGAAAATTTTGTTCTTGACCGTCGGGGTGTAATAGTGTGTTCTAAGTGATATACAGCCCGTGTGGTAATTGAAACATCTTTAAAATGGATGAAGAAATTAAGAAGAAGGCCGAGGATATCGGGACAGGAATGGAAGAAATTGACGAGGAAGATACAGAAACGGGAAAAATTTTCAGAAAAATGGGAATTAACCCAAATTTAGTAATGCTTAAAGTGACTTTGTTTGTAATGTACGGCGCTACGGCTTCTCTTTTACCGTATTTAACGATACACATGCAAAGTATTGGACTAACTGTTCCTGAAATATCATTTGTATACTTGGCTTTGCCTTTCACTACATTTTTAAGTCCACCGATTACAGGTAAGTCCTTAACATTTACTTGTGTAATTCAAACCTAGCTTATCACTATCGGGAAATTTTTATTTTAACGGTGTTTTTCAGGATTTCTTGTGGATAAATTTGGCCAGTACAAACCAGTAGTAATTATCACATTGATCTTAAACGCAGCTTTTCATCACTCTCTACTGTTTATTCCACACCAAGAGACACCTGGAATAATGCCATCGGCTTATGTTATGAGGCATCCCATTTCTGGTGATGTGGAGGTATGATCGTCTTTCTTTATAATCCTTAGCTTAAAACAATAAAAATCTGAAAAGTCTTATCAGTTGAAAATTGACGAAAAATGCGACAGCGAACGATCGCGTATTACGTTCCTTGAAGAACTTTAGCAAATTGCTAACATCCGTTCGCCGAGAGAATTAACTAATAGTGTTACAATATGTGTGGATGTCACCGTGAATTAGGTATGGAGATTAACTACAATTGATAGAGATTCATTGAAGTTCGTGTCGTGCGAGATGAATAGTAATGGATGCGCGTTAATGCGATCGCGTGAAAAATGTGGAAGCATTTTGTGGTAATCCAGTGTGTATTTGTATGGCGTGTAGATATGGTGGAGTCCGTGCCCCAGCAGGGAATGCCCGGAGGAGGAGACGATCGATCTAGTCCTGGGCCGGTGCGCAGACCATTGCGCCCTGTTACAGCCGCGTGCCGCGACTACCGGAGCGCCGGAACTGACGTCGACTATTACCACCGACGCCGATCTGGTCAGCACCGGTGACCTCAATTTTGACGACACCAGCACGACGCCTAATGGGAACATAGACGACGGTCATACGAAAAATGGAAGCATGGAAGACGAGAATGCGAGTGAAGTTCAAGATGATGACCCTGACGAAGATGCATTATTTTCGAGGTGAATTACTTAATCAACTTAATAATATTAGTATATCTTTGATAATAATTACAATAACGTGTAGCTTTTAATTTGAAAAATTATTATGAAATGCTCGCAACGTGGTAAAAAAGCTCTAAAAGTAAAAACACTATTATAGTTTAATTATCTTTTATTATCATGATTTCAGAACTGGCTTTTGTAAATGATAGAATGATTTGTTATGTACACATGGGAAAACGTACATATAAATACGAGAAACGATACATTAAAAGTAATTTCAATTTAAAAAGTTCTTTTCAAAAAAATATAAATAGTTATTAATTATTCGATAATTTTCGCTTTAAAAATACATACTATGTTAATTTTGAAATGCATCGTGTAATATAGGATACCATTTGATATACATATGTACTTCTCAATAACTAAATCAGCAAATTATGTCAGGTTTAACGTAACGTAATACACCGATCTTTATTACAGCGACGGCAATGAAACCATATCGAATGCGCTGCCAGAATACGAAGAAGGCACATCTTATTTAATTGACATGCATCCAGATCTCGGGGAGCCGGTTGAGCAACTTGGAATAGAGATGGAGCAGGTCGGATACTGATTAATACAAATTACCATGTATCTCTACTAGAGGTCTGCACGGGCCAAAATTTTACAAAACTACCCGGTCCGAGCCCGAAAAACTCACGCCCGACCCGGCCCGGGCCCGAGTCTAATGCCGCACTTGTTACCCGAACCCGACCCGAAGCACCGAGAAATTTGAAATCCTCGATTTGGTATACTTTTTCCCCAGATTATCTCCGAAAGTCCTTTTTTTTTTTTTTAGCTCACCGAGGAATTTGAAATCCTCGATTTGGTATACTTTTTCCCCAGATTATCTCCGAAAGTCCTTTTTTTTTTTTTTTTAGCTCACCGAGGAATTTGAAATCCTCGATTTGATATACTTTTTCCCCAGATTATCTCCGAAAGTCCTTTTTTTTTTTTTTTAGCTCACCGAGGAATTTGAAATCCTCGATTTGGTATACTTTTTCCCCAGATTATCTCCGAAGTCCTTTTTTTTTTTTTTTTTAGCTCACCGAGGAATTTGAAATCCTCAATTTGGTATATTTTTCCCAACATTATATCCCAAATTCCAAAGCCCGGCACGGCCCGAGCCCGACTCTCGATTGCGCTTACCCGCCCGAGCCCGGCCCACGGGCCGGGTCGGGTAAGAGCCCGTGGGCCAAGCCCGGGCCCGTGCAGACCTCTAATCTCTACCCTTTTGTCTTCCTCACCAATATATTAAAATCGAGCTTATTAGTCAATAAATAAGAACAAATATCAACACTTCAATACGTTTCTGATGTCCCATTAATTGATTGGTCGTTTCAGTTTTTGGTACAGTTTATTCTGATATTGACAAAAATCATTATCAGACTATAACGCCGACCTCGACAATTATCCCGTAAAAAAAATATGTCCTTAATAATTTCATTTGAAAAGTGTTTCAAATCCGTTAAAATACAATTATCAAGCCTACGTAGCAACTTTTTTTGAGATATATTTGTGGGCCGTGATCTACTTAGAATAATTTATACCGGAATGTCGGGATTAAAAGAAAACGAAAAATACGCAGAAACCAGTTCTTTTCAGTGTTAGCGCTTTTTTTCAAATATCTGTTAAATAGTATTTGTAAAATATAATTTTAACCATTTTTTAAAAATCCAATTACATCCGAAGGTACCCTAAGGTTAGGCCCGAGAATGAATTTTCAAAACTCCGCTAATATTTTATTTTATTTTCAAAATGTAAGCTTTAAAAAATATTAAAAATATAATATTGTGTAACCTGCAAGTTAGAACAGGTGAAAGAATCCATTATTATGCCCTGTTAAGAATATGCATTAGCAAAAATGGGTTGGAGAGTGATAATTATTGACGTTTTACGTAATAGAAAATTAGTATCATGGACGATAAGTTAAAATCATATTTAAATGCCACTTTTATTTACTTATTCTATGTTCTTTTCCTTCTTATTATCATCACGTCAACTTGATTATGACAAACATAATTTCGGATTTCGTTTGTCGAGTACATAATTATTATGATAAATAATATGCCGAACATAACATCTACTGAGTGCGAATAATACTATTAATGAAATTACTCATTTCGTATATGCAAATTATTTAATATTCCTTTATTGCAGGATGAAAACAAAACTGTGGCTGACTTCCGGAAGCGGTTTGGTGAAAAGCTTCTTTGGGATGCTGGAGTAAATTTGACATCTTTGGATAAAGAAGACCTGCGATGTGGTGGTCTCGTATTACAATCCAATACTACAAAAATATCTCCATCAATAGCCGAGTGTATGGTTCAGAAATGCAACTTTAAGTAATATATTATTTTATATCGCCAAGTTTATCTGAAACCAAAACGAAATCGAACACATATTTATGGGTAGTACGGTAATTAATCCGTAGCCGCTGAGTTGAAAGTTTGCTTTGAAAATAATATTATGTTGTATATGTGATTTAGATTTATATCCATAATATATTATCACGTTAATAGATAAATGAGTATGTAAGTAATATGCCTTAATCCGATAAATTAAGCGAAATTGATAATAATAGTACAAGTGTTATTCGTAGCGGAGTTCTACGCTCGGTTTAAACGCTACGCCGAAAGATGACGTACTTTGATAATACGCGCATGGTTTTTGATGATGAATGATGACTAACGTCAATTTATATGGTAGATAGTTGCGAGAAAATCAGCGTTAAGCGAAAATGCATAAATTAACGCGTATAAATTATGCACTATTGGAGAATAGGTTTCGGAGTGCGTCATGCGTTCGGACTTTCGGACTTGAACAAATTAAACAAAATTTAGTAGACAGTCCAATCATAAATGCGGCAGTATGATTCAAGATGCTGATCATACGTACAAAAATTTAACTCTTCTCCAAAATTGTGCTTTTTACAGACAGGGTGGTCCAGAAATCTGTCCACCTGATTATAAAGAGAGTGACGATACGACCTTTTGGATATATTTCGTGATGAGATTTTTGGGGACAATAATGCTTTCTGCTGGTGTTACGATTATGGACCCAATCGCTTTGACTATGATTCAAAAGTATGGAGGAGACTTTGGACGCGAGAGGCTTTTTTCTAGTATTGGAATGGCGATATTCTCGCCAATCACAGGAGTTCTCATAGACATGAAGAGTAAAAAAGTTGGTGAGTAATATTCTCGTACACGATTTATTAAAAAGAAAAATGTACAAATTTTATGAGTATGTTACTATGTTGATCAATAAAACATAAATAAAGCAAAATACAGCTTAAACTGAGAAGTGAAAAATAAAATCGATTAGTGAAAAGCTTAAAAGTAATGTATATAAAATAAATAAAATTATAAAAATATTTTTCCAACGTAATAATAATGTTCCAAATAATTAAGTGTAAAAAACACAGTTTAAGCTATTTAAAATATATGTATTATTCTTTAACAGGTTATACGGATTACTCAGCTGCATTCTATACATATGACGTCCTGTTGACAATATCAGCTGTGACTGTCCTGATGATGCCATTGGGCGCAAAACTACCAGCTGACAATCTATTTAGAGATCTTGTGAATATTATCAAAATGCCACACGTCATACTTTTTATATTCTTTTTATTCGTTCTTGGAAATTTCTGGGGATTTATAGAGTCTTTCTTGTTTCTTTACCTGAAGGAACTGGGTGCGCCCAACTACTTATTGGGTAAGGATAGTTTTTTTTGTTGAGTAATATTGTTTATGTAGATCGTGCTAAAATTAAACAAATGTAAGTAATCTTTTAGCAGGCTGTAAACACAGGCGCTTTCAAAAGGCTGCGTATGCTTTAAAATCAAAATAACAAAATAAAATAATAAACGTCGTTCACATGTGTATAAGAGTTCTTTATCGTTTTGTAGAACCAACACTTTCCAATGTGCTTTAAAACGAGAACTCTTAACACGCTTCGTTTAGACACATTTTCTCTCGTTTAAAAACATACATTTTACTCAAACACAAGTAAAGTCAGCAATTGTTAATACATAGTCTTGTCTTAATACATAGTGATTGCGTAGCCCTAATAAATAAATGTTCATGAAAAATATGAGAAATTGCATGATTTGAAATTGTGCAGAAAATATGAAAAAAAAAATTTAAAAAATTGATACAAAGTAAACGAGAAGTACATATAATGAAAATGTTGAGGGAAATGGAAATTAATTCTTGCTTCTGCCTGATGTACAAAGAAGTCGAACGAGTAGATCAGAGAAGAAAGTTTAAAGAATATATTTGAATAAATTTTCTCGATATACTATTGTTGCTCATATAATCCAGAAGAATATACATTAGTGTAAGTATTATGAAATGATTAAAAACAGTCATTGCACCTTGGCGAAAATCATTATTTATTTTATAACATTCAGAAGGTCTCTTCATTCATTTCTGTGTCTAATCAATTTAAAAATAGTATATTTCAGCATCCAAATAATAAGTCACATTATCAAAACTGTTTTTTCAAATACTTTGGATAGATGACTAGAAGATTTAATTAGAAAAATGAGAGTATTAAATGTTAAGTGATTTTTTCTGAATTAAGAAACTATCTTTTTATCATACTGATAATGTAAAAATTTATAGCTTAAATATTTGACTGCCTTCTCTCAAAATTTATTTTCATTATAATAATCCCCATCCCATCTTTCCCAACAAATAACCAAACTAGTCTAAATTATTAAGCACTATCACATCTAGTCAAAATTAATATTTAATGTTTTTACAGGTATAACTGTCACAGTGGGAACTCTGAGTAGTATTCCTTTTTTGTACGGTGCTGAGACGATAACAGCGAAAGTTGGACACGTGAATGTTATTGTAATTGCTTTTTTCTCACACTCTGCACGCCTTGTAGGATATTCTTTTATTGAGTAAGTTATACTGTAATTACTGTTAATAATAATTTATTTTTATAATTACATCATTTTCATTTTTATTTATAATGTAGTTCCATAATAATTATATTCGTGGATACTACGCTGGGTCTACGCCGTAGCAGTAGAGTCGTAGCTGATGCTTGATAATAATGATTATTAGTTATTAAATACAATAAATATTATGTTTTGTGTTTTTTTTTTAAATTATTGCGTTTGTAGAATTTTAGTTTTTATAGAGATTTTTTTGCAATTTAAAATTGACTATTTATAGTATTTTAGGAAAACAGTTCTATTTGTTTTTCGATCTTGCATTTTATTTATAATTTTTTCTTTCAATAAATTTATTAAAAAAGAATAAGAATTATTACTGTCTTGATAATGAATTGAAAATGCATTTATCGCATCTACATAGATTATACACAATGGTGGGTCCATAAGCCCACGAGGCACGTGCTTGGAGCCTCCGAATCTTAAGAATCTCAAAAATAACTGAAATTAATTATAATTTATAAGTAAATATTTAATTCTTAAATTCTTAATTAAATTATTTTGCATCTGAGGCTTATGAAGTGATTAATCCGCTATTGATAATATTATACTGCTAAATGATGATATTCCCAAGCAACTGATTTGAGTTTCTTCTTGTCCATAATTTTAGTGTTCTATAATTCTTTAAGCCAGGCTTGAGCAAACTACCAGATGCAAATATTTGTTTTGCCCACCATGCGGTCAATAATATATTTTTATCAGATAATACACTATTTTTTATGATAATAAATAATACATACCTTTTCTTAAATTCAAATTTCTACACCATCTTATAAATGTTGGATGTTCCTGTTTATCATACTTTTCTTAATTATTTTGAAGCTATCATGACTGCTCGTGAATACATTCTATCAGGTGTCTTAGTATTTCCCCTTACCAACCACAATTAAATTTTTATTATTATTCAAATCATGTTAATCATTTTATGACTTTCTAGAAATGCTTGGTGGTGCTTTCCATTCGAAGCAATGGAGTCTCTGTCGGTGCACTTGATGTGGGTGGCAGCTGCAACTTATTGCGCTTTGTTGGCTCCAAAAAGCTTACTGGCAACACTTATTGGTGTATTAGGAATGGCGCATTTCAGTTTAGGTAAATAATGTTATTAAATAATTTTCTTTGACCTAGTGTCGAATTTCTATCTTGTAGTTTCTTCCATATATCATCCCCTTAGTGCAGAACTAGACTAATGTGAGTTTTTGTAATCACTTTTTTGATTTTCAGTTAGATTAAGAACTGACCTATCTGAATTATTAGCTTAGATCACTCCATGCTTCAAAAGATAGTGCTGATTTCAAATACTGTTGTGCAAAAGTAGTCTATCTGCATAAAATATGTAACAGAATATACTTTTTAATGTTTTCTTAATTAATATTCTTATATTTACAGTGTGCAATAGGCGACGATAAGTGTCGAAGCGTGTTAATTAATTATCGATATCTAAAATATTTCTCAAATTCACTGTGATCAGACTAGGAATAAAATGTCGCCTGCTGTGGCCCAGTTGGTTAGAGCTTACTCTACCGATCACGCAGGTCTGGGTTCGATTCCCGGTCTGATCACAGTGAATTTGAGAATTATTCAATTCAAAGTTTTGATCGAAGACTGGGTATTTGTGATGTCAATTCACATCATTTCCTCTCCTCCCTGATCCTTTAATAACTGGGTGTAGCAATAGCAATTAGCCAACCACTAGTCCTGTTCTAGCCTTATCCTTCTGTCCCTACTACTCACTTTGAAAAAAGTGAGGTTGAGCGACTGAGTAACAAACAGTTCTTGTAGAAAAACTTCTGTTGAGATACCTCCATTAGGAGGCCATATGCTCCACATTGTGAGCGGACATGGATTAAAAAAATATATATATTATAGACAATAAATACATGAATAATTTAAAATGGAGTGAATGGTATAAATGTTATGTTTGAATTATATTTCATGAAATATAACCGCCCCTGCATATACAAGGGGTGCATTGATCCAATGCCTTATTGACCGGCCACTACTGTGCAGCAGTGTCTCTATAATTCACTTCCCCGTTATTGATCAGTGTATGGTGGCTCATATTTTGAAACCTCTTTGTTTATATAAGAATGTAAATAATTGTCAATTTTTTTTTGATTGATTGATATCCATACATCAATTCTGGGTCCCGTGAAGCCGTGCTCCAATTTCCCTTTCATCTGGTGTATTTTGAAGCTACTTTTCCCGCGTAATATCCTGGACTTACCTGGGTGCGTGGTCTTTGTGGTGGTATTAGTTCTCATTCATAGGCATTACAGGTGTAACACTGGTGGTTGATTCAGTAACCTCAAGCTGCAATTAATTGGAGTTATGCTTATCTGATCAGTTAAATTTTTGAATTATTTGATAGTACTATTTATATTCTATTTTTACTCTATTATAAGCACTCGACAAATCTAAACAAACTAAATGTTAAGAAGAATTTCAAACCCTTAAAGGACATTTATGTGTCTTCTTTGTTTTTGGTACCTCTGTGTTTCAAAGCATTAATTCTATAATTTTGTTTCATGCAAATTTTCAAATGTTTTTTTTTTGTCAATTATTTAGATTTTGTTTGATACATTAATTTAAAATTTCTAATCTTCTAAGATATTGATGACGAATCATGATACTTTCAAAGTACAATTTAAACCACTTATTCACAACTAACATTTTATCAGGTTATTCTAGAATGTGTATATTTTAATATTCTTAATTAAAGAAGGTAACATATTTGAACTATTTCCAATTTGACCTGGTGATACGGAGTTAGAATTTTGAATTACTGACAAAGGTTTACCTTGTTCTAAATTTCAAGAGAACAAAATTTTTGACCTGCGTAAATGACGAATGATTTTCCTTTAATCCAGGAAGAGGCAGCGGAAGTTTTGCTGGCGGTTTTCTTATTTCATCATTTGGAACTCGGGAAGCTTTCCGGTATATGGGACTAGTCGCGTGCCTTGGAGGAATATGCTACGGACTTTTACATTACTTCTGGCTAAGGAAAATTGGTGACTCTGGTACAGACGATGAAGACTTGGATGATATAGGTAAGTTAAATATGTGTACAGAAAAGTTATCAAATATTAAATATGGAGGTCACATTTTAACACCATTTGAACTGAATGATAAAATCTAAGATATCTACAGTAAATAAAGTCATGATAACTCATCTATGTAGGTACAGATGTAAGCGAAAATCCTAGAATAATAAGGTGTTTTGATTTATTTTGCTCATAGGGGAGAATGGAGATCCAGAGAAATTAAATAGAGAACCATTGACCAAAGAAGCAGCGACTATGGTTTCAACTGAAAGGCTTTCCATGATGATCCATTATAATCCTATCGGATCTCTTACATCACTACCAAGAGGTTCACGAGTTCGAGTAAGTCTAGTATTGTTTGAAGAGAAACAAATTGAAGTAAACACTTACAAATACTATATAAAAAATTATTGTTTTTTTAGCTTTCTCAGGGTGATATAAATGAATTATACAGAAGTCGAAGTAACAGTACAAGAAGAAGTAGCAATGTTGAAATATCAAATAAAACAACTCCAAGAGGCAGCGCCTCGAAGATGGATTTACTCAAATCGGCATTAGAAATCAACCATACCAAAAATAACATTTCCAATCCGTCATTATCGCGACAAAATGAGAGGAATAGTAACAGCAAAGTAAGGAATAATGTATAACTTAAATTATTATACTTTTATTGATATAAGCAGTATTCCCGATTCTTAGCATATACTTGATTGTAGAATTATTCTGTTCAGATTTAATTTTATAGGGTGTGGAAAGAAATAAACATTTCATAAAATTTATTTTATATTAAATTAAATGCAAGAAAATGTAATAATTGATATCAAACCAAGCCCAAGTTTGGAAATTTCGTTGCTATTTGTTTTATGAATGGCAATCAAAATTGCTCAATGTCTCGCAAACATATTGATCATTCTTTCTGAGCCTCAAAATCTATATTCTAAGTATTATCATATGGTATTATGTGTGATTTTCAATTCAATACAAGGGTTGGACTTTTGTAGGATGGTGTCTGAGATGACATATTCAAAGTTTTTTTTTTCAGTTGGCTAATAGTGCTCCCAAGCTGAGTCAAAAGAATATATCACAACCAGCCTTGGCAGTTTTGGTGGACCACGAAAGGATGGCTCGCCGTGACTCTATTCCTGAGGAAATCGAAGAAGAACGTTTATCACAGATAAGCGGATTTTCGAAACCTCCCAAAAAGGGTGAAACAAAAAAATCCAACTTACCAAAGAGCAATGAAGAAAATGAAAAACAGCAAAGAAATAGTTGGCATTCAGATGATAATAACCCTACTTAGATTAAATTTAATGTTTTACTTTTAAAAATTAATAGAATGATTAGTAGGAATAACAAATTGTTTCATTTATGGATTATCGAAACACTATATTTTTTTCATTCCATGAAAACTTACAGTACTGTCATGTAATAGATAATATATGTATTAGTTGAAGTTATTTCTCATCACCGCGACTCTTTTAAATGAGAAAGTAAGTGAGATGTTGAACTTTCTTACAGCTAAAAACAGTAATAAAAATGAATTTATTGATATTATTGCCATTTTGCAATTCTAGTATTTATTGATGTAATTAATGGAGAGCTTCCTTTGAAAATATTTCTAAGGAAGTATAGATAGTTTTATAAAATGTAGTATATAGAAAAGTAGATGGTTGAACTAGAAAATGTTTTGTCTTAGTCATTAAGTATTATATTTCTTACCAACTCTGTGTAGATATTTACCATCAATCATTACATCTGAATCTGAATCTAGGCAAAAGAACATAACTGCCAACCCATTATTGTGGAAAAAGGAAATATCTTTTCTCAGATAATTCCATGAGCTTTATGAATTAAATAAATTCACATGTCTACCATATCATTTTCGATTGCACCTTATACTTTGTACTTGTAAAATCATGACATCATCTGTGATCTTAAGGTTTAAGAATGTATATGTTCAGTATACGTGACCTATAAGAAATATTAAATTATTTATGAAAAATTATGTTTTTCAATATAAGTTTGTTTCATTCCTATCTGCTAAACATAATCATATCACACATTAGAATCAAATATTTAAATATCGTCAAGATATTGCCATAAGTTGAAAACATTTTATTGAGTTATCGCAATTTTTACATTTGAACTGTTGTAAAGATGAGAATATCAGATTTAAAATTGCTAGGCCTTCATATCTTTGTGACATGAAATATAATAACTATTAAAGGAAAGGAAATTTTGTAAAAACGTAAATTGAATAATTTTAATTTTTTAAAAGGAGTTATTTAATTGGAGAAACACAGTCAAAAAATTAAGAAGGTAACAAAACAATTTATTCATTTACGAATCATTTCATAAAAGTAGTACAAAGGCAAGATAAATACAATAGTAATTAAATATTTCTCTTGGAATGTTTAAAATAAGATTGAATAAATTAAATAAGTTCACAACGAATTCATACACAATTTAGAAGATGAATTTTATTAAAAAAATATATGTGTATGTACTTATGGGTAGACTTATAATAGTAGATGCTCAATGTGATTTGTGAGGGCTTCATTCAAAAATTTTAATGACGTGGAGCACATTCAATACGTCAAACTATTTTGAGCCCAACTATAGAATATTCAAAATTCTCTTCACCTCTGTTTGTCATTCAGTGATGGTTGCATAATAGCTAATGAAAATGAAATATTGTCGCCGAGCGAAACAAATTGTCCCAGTGAATTATTCGACGTTTTACGATCAAATAAGAAATGTGAATACAACATGAGGGGTGTTTAGATAAATTACTAATGTTCATACTATTCCCTCTAACATTTTACTATTTTAGACTTGGTCATTTTCACCTGAAATAAAAATATTATTCCACAAAAAATAGCCCCAAGTATAAAATTATTCATGTTATAAAAAAATCATCAATCATTACACATAAAATCATTGTTTTCGACATTTATATCCAAAAGCTAATGGGTCAAGAACTGCTAAATTATGAAAGAATATTTATATCTATGCATGATTTTAGCATTATGTTTATCAATATAATGAAGAGAACAATATATAAAAATAATTAACAGCGGTTCCGTAAAAGTAATCCATTTATCCGTAAAATATAAGACAAAGTGTTGAACTACCTTTCAAGATCGAGCAAACAAAACATATCAAAACAATTTTATGACTAATGCTTTTCAGTGGATACTAGAGGTCTGCACGGGCCAAAATTTTACAAAACTACCCGGTCCGAGCCCGAAAAACTCACGCCCGACCCGGCCCCGAGTCTAATGCCGCACTTGTTACCCGAACCCGACCCGAAGCACCGAGAAATTTGAAATCCTCGATTTGGTATACTTTTTCCCCAGATTATCTCCGAAAGTCCTTTTTTTTTTTTTAGCTCACCGAGGAATTTGAAATCCTCGATTTGGTATACTTTTTCCCCAGATTATCTCCGAAAGTCCTTTTTTTTTTTTTTTTTTTAGCTCGCCGAGGAATTTGAAATCCTCAATTTGGTATATTTTTCCCAACATTATATCCCAAATTCCAAAGCCCGGCCCGGCCCGAGCCCGACTCTCGATTGCGCTTACCCGCCCGAGCCCGGCCCACGGGCCGGGTCGGGTAAGAGCCCGTCGGCCAGGCCCGGGCCCGTGCAGACCTCTAGTGGATACCAATATCAATAAAATATAATGCAATTTAAATACCAATATCAGGTACTACGAGGTATTTTACACAATCCAAAAATAAATTAATAAACAATTGTATTCGACAAGTATGTAAACGACTTAACTAATTTTATTATTAAATAGAAGTTTACAGAAGTAAAACTAAACTAAAAAAATTACATTAGGTTGTTTG
The DNA here is from genome assembly GCA_031772345.1 of Himalopsyche anomala. Classification (NCBI taxonomy): domain Eukaryota; kingdom Metazoa; phylum Arthropoda; class Insecta; order Trichoptera; family Rhyacophilidae; genus Himalopsyche; species Himalopsyche anomala. Next base: position 17,051,539 of record CM062821.1, on the reverse strand, counting down.
CGCAAATTGGTGGTTTGCGCAAATTGGTGGTTTGCTAACTTACATAAATAACAATATTTCATGTTTTAAAAAAAGTTACAGTGGTTAATACCCGATGGCACGTTTACTAAATAGTTGCATTCAACATTAGATAGTTTTTAGTATATTATTATCAACTAATTGTACAGTAATAATATATTGTACATAAACTCTTACATTATAGGCAAATATCTTATATTTAATACAGTAATAACTTCAGTCAAGTGCGCTAGTTATCCTCATCACGTGCATAATGTAATCCATAAGGATTAGATGAAGCAAACGATGCTGCCGTTAGCGCGGGTGCGGAGGCATTATACATTATATTATGGGGGACGTTGTTTCCAGCGAAATTACTAAATAACTGCTGAGTGGTTTTATTGAATGCGTGCTCAGGAGAGTCTTTGTAATCTGCGCCCGACGAATAATTCTGTTGAATCTGATTACGACTGTGAAGAATTGAGTTCTGTACTTGATGATAGTTATCAGAAACATCGTCAAACTCCGTCATGGACTCGTCGCCTTGAGATACGGGCGTAATGGTTAAGGAAGCATTTGTTCCTGCTCTCAAATCAGAATACTTATGAGTAGCCGTCGAATTTGTATTAAGATTTAAAGGTGACATGCTCGATTCATAGTTATGAACAGGGGATGACTTTTCTTCCTTCTTTTTGGTGGATGACATGTCGTGTGCAACGTGTTTTGATTCTGATTTAATTAGCCCTGCGGACCTTTCAATATGTTCATTTGTAGGCTCTACTTTGTCTTTCTCAGTAACGTCAGGTGGGAAAGTGAAGTTGGGAACTTTATTGGCTGTCGACGCCACCGGTAGCTTCCTTTTGACAGTGGCATATATTACTTTCGGAGCGGCAACATCAGCAGTTTTTTTATCCTCAGTCTCAGCATCTGGAGGAGCTGTAAACATTTTCCATATTTTTTATGTGAGCCACACAGCATCTCATATTCTTTGCACCGACAGACTGCATTGACAGACTAAAATTCCTAAATACTTTGTTCTAATTTAAAAGTGAAATTGAATTGAATTAGATAATTAAAAAATAAATATGTAAGTTAATGGTATCAGTTGAGTCAGGATTTCTTAATTAGTTTTTGATCAGGTGCACATTTATAGCCAAGAAAAATAGTGGCAGGCGCACTTTTTTCATAATGAAAATTAGAAAGTTTAGTCACTCAATTGGTTCAATCTTTGGGAGTGCATTTTTTCAATCAATTTGAAGTTAGGAATGTATTTTGATATTTCAATTCATAAGCAATCATTAAAGTTCGCATCAGTGAGTTGCAATCTTCATTTTGATTATTATATATTCATTCGGAGCCAATGCACGATTTTATCATATATACTCCATTTTTTATTGAAATTTTTTTTGATTCACCAGTTTCTAAAAGCCCTTATCTGTTACAAATGATTTAGGCGTTATTGTTATTATTATTCTGACTTCTCATCGTTTAGATAAAGAGAAGTGACAATACAGCTCCACTTGGCAAGAAAGAGAGAGATATATCAGCAATCCGCAATTAATTATGAATTAACAAATTAACATATGAATATTCCTAAAATAGTATCTAAACTTGTAAAATTAATTTTAAAAATGCACACATAAGTGTCCATTGGTGAACCTGCACTCTCAGGCAAAGGGTTGAGCACAAATCATAACTGAGTATAATGGGAATTGTACCTCAAAATTTGGTCTACCTTGACTTTTGCATTACCAATTAGACAAAGAAATGAAATATTATAAACCTGGCACTTTGTTGACCATAGCAGCACTGGCATCTGAAATCCTTAGTTCATTGGGATGCATCCGCCGTTTGTGAGCGCGACAATTTGAGCCATTTGCAAATGTTCGAGAACACCAAGGACAGGAATATGGCCGTCTTCCGGTGTGTAGATTACTGTGGTTCTTTAGATCCTTAATAGATAATTATTAATTATTATAATTATTATCCTTAATAACATTAGTAATCAGAGTGAGATCCATCAAGTGGTGAGGTTTATTTCATATTATTAAGTAGATTGCTTTACTCTTTAAACAGCAATTGAATTTTGTCAACAGCTAACCTAAGTAAATGGTATTTTATCAATAGTTTAAATTATAAAATATGTTATTTTCAATATACTTTAAATATAATCATTTTTTGTGTATGAAAATACAATGAAGATATTTTTATAAAAGGTTTTAGTATCTATTTTATCATTACAAGTCTCAACACAAATCAGGGAAATATATTCCTGTATCTAGTCCATTTTTGGAGACATATCACCTTTCCCTAAGTATTTAATCAGTGATATATTAATGAATTCACTTAAACCTAACAACACTTTGCTTCATTATATTGCCAGCATTGCAGCCTGTGAAGAGCCAAATGACAATTTTTGTAAAATTATTGGGTGTGACGGCTAGTTTCTGCATTGATAGAACTTGCATTTTCTGCAGGATTTATCTTATTTGTTGCTATGTCCATATTCAAAATACAGTAAAACCCCCATTCACACTAAAGTTGGGACCGTGTAATTTGGAGTAGTGTTATTGGGGGAGTGAATTTCAGACAAACTAGGGATTTTGTTTTTTCCGCGAAAAATGCAAAACTAAGTTTCCCTTAGTTTTGCAAAAAAAAAATATGGATGAAATATTTAGTTACTAAGTGATACAATGCAAAGCGCGCCAAAATCCAACAATAAGACAGTCACCCGGCTAGCATGTATAGCCTGGCACGTGAATACACAGACGCTAGCCAACATTTGACTGTATGCACCACACAGACGACTTTCTCGTAGCAACGACAATGGAATGCGACCGTTCAATTGGGGGATTTGCGGCGAATATTTCAAGCCAGTGCGTAATTTGGAGTAGTGTAATTGGGGGTTCCACTGTATGTTATTTCCCCTGACAACATAGAAGCAAGGTTCTAGTTTAGAGTGGCCCTGGCAACACGAGGTATGCGAGGAGGAAAATTTTTAAAGTTGTCCAAAACTATATTTGATTAAAAAAAACATCAAACCACTATTTTAGAATTGTTATATACCTGAAATTATTTAAATGATTGATCACAAAACCTATATAAAAGTATGAATGATGTGTATGGTAAATATAATATGTTAATAATGTCTTACTTTGGCTCGTTTGAATGCTTTATCACAGAAATTACATTGGTAACGGCACACTTCATCATGCACAAAAAGATGCATTCGCAGAGTTCTTCTCGAGTTCAATTGGATGGGACAATGTGGGCATTGATACACAGTGTCGTTGTGTGTATCTGAGTGAATAGCGAGGCGCTGCTTGGTTTTAAAACTGGAAAATTAGAATCAAAAAACCAAAATAAAAATCAAATACATACTTTCTATTTACAGGTAGTCTACATTTATTATTATTTGGTATTACATTTTAGTGCCTTTCCCATTAGAGAATAGGATTGATGGAAAAGTAGTAAATTTCTCTCAACAGTAGTTCTTACCTCTTATGACAAACTGTGCAAACATGTGGTCTGGCGTCACTGTGACGTACTTGATGTTCTTCAAGAATTCCTTTCGTTGTGAATGCCCGTCCACACTGGTCACAAACGAAAGGCTTTAATCTCTCGTGTACAGCTTTCATGTGCATTAAAAGACTACTTTTCGAGGCGAATCTGTAACATTTGCATATAAATGGTAAATTCAAATGTAAGTTTATACATAGAAAACTATTACTTAGTGAGATTTTACTGCAGATATATAACGCTTCATCAACATAAAATATGGACTTTTTAAAGATGACACATATATGTACTGTATATTTCAATTTTATATCGATAAAATAACTCACGCAGTAAATACTAATGATTTCGTTTAAAGTTTAAATTTAGTTTTATTTTCATAAATAAGCAGTTGAATGGATAATTTTGTTAATTATTTTTAATGAGATAACAATATTTAGTTTTGAATATTTAGATTTTTAACAATATTTAGTTTTTAAAAAATAAAAAAAGTAGAAAACGATTATTGCATACTTTGATTTGCAAATGTCACATGGATGCACCATTCTTTCCTCCATAGGTATATGCTTCTTTTCATGGTGTCTTAAAAGTTGTTGTGTTGTAAATCTTCTAGCACATTTGCAACACACGAAGGGATATTCTTCTTTGGGCAAATGAGTTATCATATGAGTAGTCAATTCTGATTCACGAGGAAACCTTTTACCACACTTAGAACAACTGAAATAAAAACATAACGTCAGGTGAAAGAAATGGTATAGTGAACGGTTGGATCATTGGCAAACAGAATATGGATGCTGCTACGCTGCTGAACAGTTCGACCCCACTTTTTCGTAGAACGACAAAAAGACAACTGGCAAGATGCAGGTTGTGTGCGCGAGTCGCGGATAAGATCTGGTTACATCAGGCATGTGTATTGCATGGCAGTCTAAGTCGCATGGCTGGTGTTAACAATTGGATAACTTCTATGGTGGACGTAGTTTCTTCATTTGCTTATCTATAAAAGATTCGTTTGAAGGTGGTTGGAAGGAAGTATAAATGTTGAAACTTTTCGAAATTGGTGTAACTATTAACATCAGCAGATACAATGAATTTTCCAAATTTTCTATTTAAATCATTTTATCTATCTGATAAAAAATATTTTTTTGCATGTATTTGATGCTCGACTTGTAAAGTTGTAAAAAGTATTTGATTCATTACAATTAATTTGAACAACACCTTCAATGAATTTTTATTTTTGATTATAAATAATATCACAACATTAACCAGAAGTAGAAAAAGTAAAGATGAACTAACTGTCCATTCTTGCTTTAATATCAATTGGAAAAAAAACGAATGATAAACATGAAAAATTAAAAAAAAATGTGATGAGGTTATTGAAGACTTTTGCTAGGTAAAAATAAAAAAAATGGATTGTTTAAGTTTTTGGACAGCATCCCTGGTTGAAAAGCCACCACCTATTGTTTGTGTGCAAATGTTGGCATATAAAATTTTGTGGACTATCCCCAAGTTGGTAATTTGATAAACACACATTCGTTATACAAGTAAAAATAGTAATCCAATTTGATACAAAAGAAACCATATATTGAGATGATTTATTAGTTTTGTTTCTAATAGATTTTACTAAATTTCTTTGTTGAGTTTGGGCCGTGGTGAGTAAGCATACTTTACAATTAGACTATACAATTAGTTTTTTATCAAAGAGATGAAAAAAAAAGTCATGCCTGCCAATTAATGTTCAATTTGAGATAGGAATATTAAAAGAATTTTGCCCTACTCAAAACTGTGAGCTTTTCCATGCTTAGCACAATGTCTTCCAATGGACACCCGAGACGCCAAAAACTTTCCACAACAGCACATAACTTTGGCACGCGTGTCATGCACATCTCTGAAATGCACGCACAGTGCATGCCAATTTTTACAGTCTTCATTGCAGATGTGACAGTCATATCTGGAAAACAACAATATAACAATTTATTACCCATTCTGCGCTGAGAGCAGTACAAACTTTCATCCCATTCACAGAATATACCTGGCGTGTCTACAGTTATTTTTTACTATGTCCGCTCCCTATGTAGAGCATATGGACTCCTAATGTGGCTTGTTTCAATAGTTTTTTTTTTACGAGAACTGCATGTTAGAATTGATAATGGGGTTTAAGCTTATAGATTGACGAGTGGCAGGGAGATTTTGACATCCATGCCAGCACAAAAATTTAAATTCAATTGAAAAATCAATTTATGAAATTGTCCGTACTACTTGTCAGCACTGCAAGCGAAACTGAATACGTTGATTATTTGACCACACAAGTCTTTGTATTTGTAATAGCGTTGGTGTTTGACTTCAGCACATTATATATCTTGTCAGTATTTAGGGAGATTGAGAAGTGTCAGTTGTTTTTTAAAGCCTCGGTGTATAATAAAAGCCGTTGGCTGTGTATAGCATGACCTAACGCTATGTGTCTAGGCATCTAGACGCTGCATGCAGCGTGATAACGAGATCACACTAGTTCATTTTTAAAGCACGCATCGGTTGTGTACAGCGCCACACAGTATGCGGTCGACTGTGTTAATTGTAGACCGAGGCCGAAACATTCCGAAGTACATACAACTGTTGGAATGCAAAATTGAAAAAAATCATCATTTTTAGTATAATAATTTTCTCAGCAAATGATTTTAGTGTATTAGTATTATCACTTAGTACAATAAACCGAAGTACACTTTTAAGTGATTACAAAAAGAGGAGAAATATTCATTACCTTAATAGAAAGAATATAATATAATACATTATGGTAAAATGTAAAATTTATACTGGAGTCATATCACAACATAAAATAATAATGTGTAATCATAAGGTCAAATAGCAGTCAAATACCAAAGATTCAAAGCGTTTGTCTCAATATATGTAATCTATCTTAATAATTGGATATGAAACAACTTGAAAGATTATAAACATAAAACATATATTAACAATTAAATATAAAAATGACAATGCTTGGATTGACATTGTAACATTTTTTTTATAATAGGTATTTATAATAAACAAATTGAAATCAATATAAAGTAATTTTACTAAGGAACTTCGAAGCATAAATTTGGTGAGAATTAATAAAATTTAGAATGGTGAGACGATAGATAACTGACAATTATAAAATAATTTTATTTAGACTTCAACTTCCAAAGATTCTGTTACAAACTAAAAATAATATTAACACTCTGACAAACCGTGAATAAATCTCCAAAAAAACCATATTCTCACAGTATTCAGATCATTTGTGCTATGGATATTATGGATTATGAGAAAACTATATAGCAAACTGAAGGTAGATATTTTTCTAAATACTTGACAAACATTTCAATATGCACATATTATTTCAAATAAGATATCTTACTTTAGGATACCAGTAATAGAAGAAGCCTTCCTCCGTTCTTTTTTATCTTTCTTGTCAGCTTTTGAGATAGCAATTTTATCCGAAATGGTGATGGACTCGTTGGGAATATTTAAATTTTCTTCATCGGAAAGTGGCTCCATTTTTATGTTCATATCATCAATAGAAATTTCATCCAAAACTTCTATAGTATGTTTTTCCTTGTTAGCTTTTTTACGCTTAGGTTTGGATGAATGTTTACTCGCTTTTTTAGGTAATTTCCGTTTTCGAGATTTGCTTGATACCTTTGATTCTTGAAGATTTAAACAAAAATAAATATATTTAGCGTGAAGTGATTACTAGTGAGTTTTTTATTCTTTTGTCAAACAAATCACATTGCAAGCTCTTTTGTGTCAATATAAGGTAACGGGTTTGGCAGTTGCTGTTTATTACAATATCTCTTGGCAGTTGATTTGAATGGTTATTAAAATTTAACTTAGGATACAATAACTAATGAACATGAGTGCAATTCCTGATACAATATAAGAAGAGAAACTTGATTTCTCCAATATAAAATTGATAGATTGTAATGATATGCAAAAAAAGTTGTACTCCATTGCATTTTACATTTTCATTTGTATTGCATTGGTAAGCAGTTTACCTGTGACACTTGAAAGAGGTAAATAGTCATCTTCGCTAGAGTAATCAAACGTTTGAAAGTCGCCTCCTTCGGTGTCACTAACAACTTCATTCTTAACGAAGGAGGGATCAGGATCTTTAACTGGGTTACTCGTAATCCTTCTACTTCTCGTCGTTTTCTTGACAATAGTTTCATCCAAGTTAACATGATCTATAATTTCTTCAGGTTTGTCATCTTCCACCTATCGATATTTTAGAAATAAAATTTGACAATGGTAAGGTTTCATTTAAAAGGTGTTTTATGTTTTGAAATTGTATAATTAATTATCACTTCACAATTCATTTTTAGTATTAAAGCAACGCGAAGACACAACTATACAATGATTGCTAATATAGCAGTGGAAATTGTTAAAATGGTATTTTAAAAGATAAACAAAATCAAACATGAAGAGTTGTTAGAGTGGTAATCAATTTAAGTAAACTCAAGGTTCACTTAATACACGTGGGGCATAATTTTATAAGGCCTCATAACATTATCTCGCACTAAAGTCATATAATTATAAAAAACATAAAACAATTTCACTAACAGGAAGCTAAGTAAACCGTAAGGGGAAATGTATTAATCATACATTGGAAATAATAATTAACATTGAAACACATTTTTTTCTATACAAATGATCAATTCGGTGTGTTCTCCTGTCGTCGATACTTTGAGTTTTGAATCCTGTTAAGGCAGTGGTTTCCAACCATTATGTTACTGCGCCTCCCTTTGAAGAAAAAAATATCTTTGCACCTCCCCATCCTTTATTTCATATAGTAATGAAGACACATTTTAAAGGGGAAATAAATATTTTGAACTGTTCGCGCCTCCCTTAGCAATACTCTTATTAGTCTCTAATACTGAGGCGCGCCTCCCAGGTTGGAAATCGCTGTGTTAAGGACATCATGTGTATAAAGAACACAAACTATTAACACAAAAATTAAATGCGTGATTAATAAATATTGTATGCTCATGGAAAAATATTTAAAAAAAAAACCAAATGCTGAATTTAGGATGCAGATAATTCATGCTAATTACGTAATATTTTTAAGAAAATTCATTGCAATTTGTCAAATTTGCACTAAGGTTTGTTCTAAGAAGTTTCATTTTACATATTACGTTTTTTTATACTGATAGTATATTCGAAGATTCCCTGATTCCCATGTATGATAATTTTTTTCGACGTTTTTCTATTTGTAAATATTCAATTCTCAGAGTTACAGAATTTTATAAGCGACATTATGTTGATTTTCAGGTAGAAAAAGAGTAGAATGATGTAAAGCATATTTAACAAAAAGCATTCCCCCGCCACCTGATTAAACAATCCTAGTTATTTTTGTATGCATTTAGTGTATGGTGTTCTCGTAAAACAAACACTTCAAACGATTCAATAAAGAGACAAAATAATGATTTGATCCTTTGGTGTTTTTTAAATTTGAAATTTCAACAGAAAAGTGCAAATTAACTAAAAGTAAACTGACAAAGTAACTCAAAAGTAAGAGTTTATAATTTCACTTGAAGTTACTCTTTGCATTAGTTTTTTGTGACCTAGGTGAGGTAGAATGCAAAGAGGTGAAATCTATAGAATCAATATTAGTATGTTAACATTACTTATTATGGATACTGTAGTAGTAATTAAAGCGTTATTAATGGAAAAAAGTGATTCACCTTCAGATCGCATATTGGGAAAAATTTATTCTCATCAATATCGAAGTTCTGTAAGTAATCATTCTTCACTTCTCGACACTTTTCTTCGTCTTGGCGAATCTCAGATTTGTCAGCGAGAGTATGGAACATCAACTGTACTCTTTCGCAGCGGTTAGCATATACATCAAAATTAGCCAATATTTCAGAGCATTTGACACATATGTAGTTTGGCAAATCATTATGCCTCTCCACCTGAATAAAATGAAATATATATCTTGTAAAGCAATATCGTAAATACCCTGTAGTAAATGTCATTTACAATACGAAGCTAATGTCACACCTGTATATAAAGATATTTCGAAATTCTGAGCATAAAGTCGGAACCGCGGGCGTCTAGGAATAGGCCGACTTTGCAATCATGATCTTTAGCGCATAATCTACACCACTTTTCCCAAATTAAAGCCATTTTTTAAGATTTAACGTAAACTTAGATTGTATTGTCAACTAACTTCATTTTGCATATTGCAATAAAATAACTTATACAAACTTACCGATACGAAAACATTTGGATTTTTTCTTCAAGTTGCCTATGCTGAGTGTAAAAGGAACATTGCAATCATTATTTTAAAAATATGTAGATGTCACTAAAAATATAGGAAATAATTATTAAAAAGTTAGAACCCTTTTTGTATAGAATTTAGATTAAGGTACCTAATTATATTTCCGCGTGGTAATTATGCTTATTTTTTTATAAACAAAGGTACAATCATGCATATTTCATATTAAATTAGGAATACCGTGAGTCTGAATAGAAAAAAATATAGATTGCTTGGAAAATCTTTGCTTATTGCATAAACAAATAATCAATTTTGTAAAAGGTACTGATAACATAAACATGTTTTTGAAGTTACTCAGTAGAAAACAATTAAATTATAAGAACCTTTTATTATCTCGTTATCATACAATTTCGATAAAACGGTTCATATCCTCTCTAGCAAAAGAAAATAGTTCATGTACTGGGTTTGCTAAAGAAGGGTTTGAAGCCAGCTTATGGTTTTGGGACCGGATTTGATTTTTATTTTGGTAGTTGACTAAAAAAATATATAATAATAATTACCAGCATTAAAACATATAAATTATTTTTATTTTAGGTAACTACTTAAAAATAATATTCACCAAAAACCGTTTAAATAAAATGTGAAATATTATGACATGTACATATCAATGACTGGATGCTTTTCAAATTCTATTCTAGTAAATTTCATCAATCACACGCGATTAAGCAAATTATAGATGTCGCTGTATACCATTTTACACACACTCATAATATAGGTAGTACTAGTAGAGGCTTGCAAGGGCCGAAATTTTACAAAATGACCCGGTTCGAGCCCGAAAAACTCAGGCCCGACCCGGCCCGAGTCTAATACCACACTTGTTACCCGAGCCCGACCCGAAGCCCAGATTTATACTCCTCAGCCCAAAAAAAGTCTTTTTTTTTTACAAATTTACAACATTTTACGATTCTGTATATAAAATGTACGATTATTTGTTATTATTTAATATATAAAAAAAAGTTTAAATACTCCATTTATGCGCCGGCCCGGTATATTTGAAGTGGGCTGCGGAAATCTGGATAACATTTTGGTGTGCCGTGGGAGAGAATAGGTTGCGGAGCACTACTGTAGATCAGTGCTTCCCAACTGTGGGCCGCGAAAATATTCAGTAGAAAGTACAAATATTTTTCCACATAACATATTTAGGGTATGTATATATTTAAGTCTGTTAAATCAGTGCTTGGGGGGCGCCGCGGGATGCGGGATTGAGAAATTTTGAGCAAATTCCTAAAATTGATCATTTCAGCAAAGCAAATCGAGAAAATCAAATTCGTCGTTGAGCTAAAAAAACGATAATTCGGGGAAAAAGTATGGCATATCGAGGATTTCGAATTCGTCGATGAGCTAAAAAAAAAAACGAGTTACGGAGACAATCTTATTAATGAGGGCCGCGGATTATTTTTTTAAGATTTAGGGGGCCGTGGAATGAAAAAGGTTGGGAAGCACTGCTGTAGATAATGACTAAAATACCAACTTACATATTAACATCATGTCATGCTGTGAGAAATTTGTTTTCGCTAATCCCAAACTTAATTCTACAATGAAAAAAAATGTGCTGTTTCTCAGCATACCTACTTCTCAATTCACAATAAATACTAATTTAATGCTATTTTATTCAAGATCTCCATAAATATGAGGACATGCAACATTGGCAAAATTTCTCTTTTCTCTTACGGCACAATTCATAATTATTTTTACCAATTTTAAATTGTTTGTTAATAGGCAATACCGGCTTCAATCATCGAGAGAAATATCAGTTGATAATTCTCAAGATGAGTGGAACCGGTAGTAAATATTTAATCAAATAATGAATGTAAAAAGTTGATTATAGTGTATAAATACCTAATCTTCATTGAGTCTCTGAAAAAGTTATTTTTATCTCTGGTGCAATTAGGTATGAGTGGTATGACTAAATTTTCACAAACGTCTGAGAATTTTCTCACCTACCAAAAATAATTATACACTGTGATATACTAACTATAACATGACAGTTAAGAAGACAATAAAAAATAAAGCGTTTCGTAAGAAATATTTTGTTTGAATAAACATGAATTAATAAAGTAAGTATGATAAAAGTATGCACAATTTAATCGCTTTTACATAGTAGATACATTTCATGAGATACAGTGCAAACAACGTATAAAAAATACTGTAAACATATTATCTATTTAATATACAAATGAAAATACATAGGTTCCATTACATTTGATCATTTTATATCAAAACCTTGGGAAAAAATGTGCAAAAGTGAATGACGACACTGTTTTCATCTCGGCGTGGCTCCTTTATTTTTTTATTACATTTTCCTCTGAGAGTAAACAAATGTAATTTAAGAAACGTCATTTATTTTGTTTTTCATTTGCAGAATTGTTTTAAAATATTTCTTTGAGTTTGCACCTTTCACTTTACCATGAGAATAATAATAGTATGTAGGTACAACAAAAGATAAGATGAGAAAACGCAAATAATAATCATTTTGCGAACAAAAAAACTAAAACAAGTAAACACTGAAGAATAAAAGATGTTATAAAGAAATTAATTTAAACGCATAAGAAGCACGTTCCTATAGGTATTTATCAAAATTAAAAAAGTAACGGAAATAAATTGCATTGGTACTTACCTATAATTCATTACAAAAAAATTAGGTAGTTACCTACTTGGATATTATTTTGCCTAGTTGAGAATATGCATTGTTATATTACCTTGGTAGAATGTAGGTATTAAATATAATATATTATTATACTATACCCACATAAATATTTTTACTATAGTTTCTGAAACTCGCCCTGCATTAATTATTTTAGTGTGGACAAGATTCTAAATAATTTTCAAAATGAGGTATTTTTATGTAGCAACATAATAAGGTTGGTATTAACTGTAGACTCAGAACTATGAACTTTTTAGTAACGTTAAAAAAAATCATTCGTTAGTAGGTTCACATTGAGTTTATAATAAAACGACAAACATTTCCGAGATTAAAAGAAAAAAATTATACCATAAATGTTTTACTGAAATAAATTTTTATTGATGTTTGTTTATTTTATCGAGATTTAAAAAATATCTTTTATCTATCATAAATGATTCAAATAAAATATCTTTTTAAAGCAAAAAATCGGGCTCAACCGGGATTTGAACCCGGGACCTCTCGCACCCAAAGCGAGAATCATACCCCTAGACCATTGAGCCGACATGCATGTTTGTCATTTTTAAATGTATATAAAAATTACAGCTAAACATAAAAATGTAGGTTACGTCGCGTGTATATTACAAAAATATATACCATATTGAAATTTAATGCAATTCGATATATATAAAAATTTAATAATCATACAATTAATCAATTAGATTATTTTCACGTATATAATTTGACTTTATATTTACTTGTGAGAAGTTGACCAATAATGCCTAATAATCGAACTACAGAATAAATAATCAAGCTTAAAATCAGGCGCTTTCACACGCGCCTGGGTAGTGTGAATGTTTTAAAATTGGGAAAACGTTGTGGAAGCGACGTGGTATTAAATATATATTTCTCGTTTTAAAGTACACACACCACCCATTCGTGCGTGAAAGTGTCTCTTAGTAGAGCCAACAAATGTTTGGATGCGCGTGCAAAAACATTTTTCATGTAATTATCTATTACATTTAAAAAATGACTTTTAATTCTTCTTCATTATACCTATGAGTAAATTATATGTCATCATATTATAGGGTGCAACAGACCATACTGCTTGGTTCAACTTATTTCCACATATGTGTTATGGTGTTGGGATGTGGACTCCACAGTGGAGCACAAAACGACTTCGACTTAAAATTAAGACACGACAATGATTCCGACCGCAATCCTGAATTCGGGTTAAAAAAAGTGTATTATTCTCCCTTGAAAGGGTCTTTAATTTTTTAAATTATGTGTAGGGTTGTCAGACGTGCCGATTAATCGGGACTGTTACCAGTTTTGAGTCTCGTGTCTCGGTGTCCCGAACAAACCTTTCAGGACACCCAAATGTCCCGGTTTACAAAAAATACAGACGTATTTATATTTCCCCCAAAATACTACAATTTCGCACAGTGCGGTGCGTATTGTCCATGGACAATTTCTTAACCTGGTACTTTTTTTTAAATTTCCTTAAAATTGGGAGATTCAGAGGGAAAACTCTGATATGGTGATCAATTTTTGTTTACAAACATTAAAAGACTTGAAAATATACTTAAAAAATGCATTGGATTTGGGGGCGATAATGGTAATGTAATTTTAGCGGGCAGCAAAGAAGAGGAAGGTTTATAACTGGTTTTATTCCTATCAATAAATGATAAATATTAAAATTAAAAAAAAAATTGTCCCGGTTTGACATGCAAGAAATCTGACAACCCTAATTATGTGCAATGGTTGAACATTGAACCATTGCACATAATTTGTAGACATGAAAATTCTATGAGGATGATAAAAGTACTACATGTCTTACTGTCATAATTGCAAAACAGATTTGAACGATAAAACCTTAAATTAATTATATGTTTTTACTTATTCTGGGCAAAACTGTGTATTAAAAACGCCATTTTTTACTCTACAAATTTCAAATCTAGTATAGGCCATGCTGTGTAGTATTGTTCCTCATCAATAACATTCATGATTTACTTGGCTTCCAAAACACGGTTCGGATTTTGGACATAAGATCGGTATCTATACATAACCAGTTATTGTTAGGTCAGTCAGTTGATTAAATTGAATACCACTCTACTCGAAAGTGTAGAGGAAAAAGGACGTAACCCACAGTTTTTTCGATAATCACAATGTATCAAACTTGATACACGTTCTATCAAAAGGATGCAAGCTGCAAATGCCGAATTAGTATCTGAATTTAGCTTTTAAGATTGAAAAAGGTGACTATGTAAAAAAATTAAACCAAGAAAAAATACTGAAATAAAGGTTTTTCCTAGACAAATTCTTGAATTAATATTAGATTATGTCAATTAAACACTAGTTTAGAAGTCTCCGTGCACTTGAAGGTTGTGTATAATTCATAATTTGCATATGTCACAAAATCATCAAAACACGTTTTTAGCGCCTCCTGTAAAATTTGATATGTGTGGGTTACGTTCATTTTCCTTTCCACAGTCGATGTGTATTGAGGTGAAAGTGGCGCCATCTTCAACAATTTATTTTTTAATGAAATGTTCTTCTTGTTGGTTTGTGTAAAATTTCAATGACTTGGATTTAACATACGTTTTCAGTAGCAAATACTACAAATTAATGTAGCACACTAAATAGTCTCGTAAAAAACAAAGACAGTATCGTATATTGTACTTATCGAAAGATCATTAATTATTCCAGCGGTGGGCTACCAATATGTTAACAAGCCTTCCAATGGGATCTAACTGGCCCCTACACCCCATGGGTATATGGACAACGGAGTTGGAAGTGTTGAATTCATCTAAGGCTTATAATAACTGTAAATAATAGTACAATACAATTGTTGATATCATGCCTACAACGGAGACTCAGACTACGACATTATGAGAAAAACGCACCTTCAACGTATTGTCAAAAGTGAAAGGGCATCGTTGAATCTGACTTGACTATGTGTAAATGTGTTGCGAATATCTTAGAAGAGTCTGATCGTACTCGTAGGCTGTATTTTATTTACAGAAAAACTGTAGAGCTAAAAAAGTTGCTATTTTTAGCCTATTATAATGGAGTTCTGCCAAGTAAATCCCAATTCAATCAATGTATTTTCTTTAATCAATTGGTAGGGTCACTAATTATCATCCATATAGTATGGTACCGATCTCTCCCAGCGGTGGGCTGCCAATACGTTAACAAGGGGTTCGCTTAATATCAAAGCAATTCTCGATGTTCTGGGGAAGGAGTGAATTTTTTATCACTCCTATGCAATTGTATGATTAAATAAGCAATCGATTGTTACTTAATACACATATAATATATAACAATATGCAATTTACCGTAAACATATCAATCTAAATGGCTGAAAATGTACTACTGTGTGTACTGAAGCTGTCGTTGATAATATTTAAGTCAGATTTTGCAGTTATATATTAATTTGGTCTGAGATTATTGTTTTCTCTTAGATTAACAAAGAGCTCGCTGGCAGTAGTAAATTTTAACAAAGGGCTCGTGCGAGCCCCTCTGAGCCTCCGTGAAAGATGCTATCAGGAACTGAGAAAGCAGGAATTAAACTGGCTACCGAAAAGGATTACTGGAGGTGCCGGGCTGAGACATGTATTACATCAAATGTGTCGTATTTATTTGTGTAGTTTAAATAACGTTTTATTTTATCTACTTCAGCCACAATTGGATACACGCATTGTCAATATTGACTAAAGTATATTATTTATTCTTGCAACCTTTCGCTATCTTAGTTTGATAATACAAAAACCATTTTTTCTCATTGTATCAATCGTTCGCTCTATTCCGACAATTGTATGCTTCTATTTTGTTTTTGGATATCGGAAATAATAAATGGAATTATTTCTTAGTTATTATTTTATTTTTATTGTGTTATTGTTCGCTTTTGTAAGTCTTCTTTGTATCGCAAAAAAAAGTGCATGGCAGACTTGTTTTTTATGTCAACTATCATATTATTATGCTGAATCAGTATGTACTATCAGTACTTTTGTATATGTATATACAAACGGAGTATTTAATTATGATAGTGATTTAATTATAATATAATATATACTTGTTAATATTTTAATTAATTTAAATATGGATGGTACACACATAATGTCGTTCCAATAAACAAAGAATAATAATAGTAAAAACACAATATTCCTTTGTACTTCATTCCACTTTATTTAATATGTCAGAACCGGTTTCGCTGACGAGCATCGTCAGTCAATTGACGATGCTCGTAATGGGCGAAACCGGTCCTGACATATTAAATAAAGTGGAATGAAGTATAAAGGAATATTGTGTTTTTACTAATATAATGCCTTTCCACCAAGTATTGACAGTGAACACCCTAAAAGTGATCAAAGAATAATAATACTGATACCCATACAGTGCTTTTTGAAAGAGAAAAAAGGTGCCGAAACTCACTTATTGTCAAATTTTATACAAAAGTTTTTTTGAATACATGTTTGTTCTCAATGTGTAGCATATGGATTTCTAAAGGAGGTATTTGAAAAGAAGTTTTTTTTACGAAAGCTGATTGTTAATTGAGTAACAATCAGCTCTCGTAAAAAAACTGAGCTAAAAAAAACGGGTCACGGTGATATTTTGGGCAAATCGGTAAATTCCTGGGTTATGAGATTTTGAAAAAAATGTGGTGCTCGCCGCCCTACCAGTATTTTAAATTGCGCTTCAGAGTCCGAAAAGGTTGGGAGCCCCTGTTCTTACCTCAAAATTCTTACCATACCCTATTTTAGACCCTATTATACCTTACGTAAGATGCTAATTTAAAATGTCTAAGACCTTGTCCCGTTAAATAGTGTTACAAGGAAAGCTGCTAGTGATGTTCTTATCAACACATTTCAATAAATTTAATGTTGTTCATTTAAAATGTGAACAATAACTTTAAAAAAGATCTTATTCTCGTTAGATAGAAATCTAAAAATCTAAAATATTTAAATTATCGATTTGAATTATATCAGTAGTACATAATTGGTTGTAGTATAAATTAGTCAACATATTTATTCATATAGTTTTTTTCAGGGCTGTGGAGTCGGAGTCGGAGTCGGAGTCGGAGTCGCGGAGTCGCGGTGTTTTGGCCGGAGTCAGAGTCGGAGTCGGAGTCGTGAAAAACGGGCGACTCCGACTACTTTTAAAAAAAAAATGCAAATTAAAAAAAAAAAAAAATACTCACGAAATTTATGAAAATTGAATTACGTAATAATTATTGTGATATAGCTTAATAATATTAAACGTGTAGGTGTCATGAGTCACGCCGAGCCAGTGAGTCACCAAGATCCACTGCATATGAGTCCGCGCAAAAGTTGTTGTTTCTTTCTTTCTCATGTCGAAAAAGTAGATTCGATATATTTTTTTTTGTTACTCGAAGTGCATACATTTATATGCACGCATTTTTTAGTCAAGTCATAGTCGGACTCGGAGTCAAATTCGGAGTCGGAGTCGGAGTCGTGTTTTTGAAAAATGTCGGAGTCGGAGTCGTGTTTTTTTTTAACGACTCCACAACCCTGGTTTTTTTTTCTAAAATTCAATAATTCAAAAATATCAATGCACTCAATGCAATGTGTTACATATTTCATCAAACATTAAAATCTTTTAATGAGTTTTGCAAAAAATAATGAAGTTTACAATCTTAAATAGATATAATATATATTTAATATGGAGAAGTCAAACATTATGGGTTAAACTTGGAGGGTTAACCCTCCAAGGACGAACATGACCATATAGTCACAGTAAACACCGTTTTCTATTGATCCCACTATTCATCCTTTTTCTACCTGAATATCGTAAGTAATATGATAAAAAGGATAGAAACTTCAGTTAGTCATCATCACATGCGATTTTTTGAATTTCCGTTTATTTTTAATGGACTTTTTGAAACTGTTAGTTATTATTTTATCAAAACATAAAATTATTTACAGTTCTTTTACAAATAGATTTGTGTTGAAATTATATTGGTATATGGAGGTAAAATTGTATTACACGGCAATATAAGGGTGAGCATGACCATATAGTCATGCGGGGATTCTATAGAACAACTTTGTGTTTTTTTTTACATTTTTATTAGAAACAAAAGTTATCCATGACTTCAATATGGCTTAAAAAATATTTTTTTATCGAAAAAAAACTCTCGTCTCTGGGGGTTAAAACGAAAATTAAAGAGATCTTTTAAAAATTTACGGGTACCAGATTCCGGTTCTACCCGGGTCAGAAGTAGGATTGCCAGATTTCTTGCAATCCGGGACATTTGTCCGATTTGCTGACTTTCCGAGACTTTCGAATCGAAGTTAAATAGTTTTCTCTAAATTTCCTGTACAATATAGTACTTATCCGGGATACGGGACAGCATTTCCAATTCCGGGACGATCCCGACCAATCCGGGACACCTGGCAGCCCTAGTCGGAAGCCCTAATTGTAATGTTACAAACTAGTTTATCTGGCCATTCTACTGACTGAGACCTGTTATTAAAATTTATCAAAATTTGCTATTTATGTCAACAATTATATGAGAATTGTAATATATCCATATGAAAAATATTTTACGAAAGAGCGTTTATAATTTATAATAACATTTCAATTCCAAATCTCGCATTGGAAAGACTGGTGATGTGTTTTTATTTGAGAACACAATGATGTTATCATTGAAATAAAATTATGTGTAAACAATATTAATTTGAATAATAGTGATTATCTTCAATAAAGTGTGATTATTGTTGCAAATATATGTTTTAAAAGTTGCTGTTACAAAGTCGTATAAATCGAGATCTCGTCAAGTGAATATTATAGAATTTGTCTTTAAAAGAATCATTGTTTTTTGAAACTAACTAAATAGTGAACCCAGTTCAGTGTTGTGTGCAGAAATATGATTTTATTCATAGGAAGAATATCTATATTTTAATGATATCTTGTTATGGAATTGCGATGTGTGCATGTAAGTGCGTTTTGTAAATATAATACAGATGTTAAATTTGAAAAAAAAATGTTAAAAATGAAAGAATAGTGGTCTTCATTATACTTCAGTCTAGTTTGCAATGCTAGTAACTCTTCAAAAAAAACCAACTAATAATTTACTTAACATTACACAAAAACAGTAATGTCGATTTTTGAAATTGATTAACAAAGTGCTCAAAATAAAAAAAAAGAAATGTGAGGATTGTAATTTTCCAAAAGTGCATTATTATAAATGCAACAATATGGATATTACCATGAACTATAGTTTTTTTCACTTGCCCTTATGACATTTATAATAGATTTTAATTAAAAAATCTATTATTGTATCAAATAATTATTTTTGGTCTAACCGTAAAGCAATTTGTTATTTATTTTATTTTGAGTCTAGCTTTATAGAGTAGGTCAGGCTTGTCCAACCTTAGGTATAACGAGTACCGTATTGAAAAATAGGGGCCGATTGTAGAATAATAAATACAGTATAGTATAAATAAAATGACTTGGAGTGTTTAACCCTGAGTCAATTCAAATTTCGTAAGAGAGGAGTTTTTTTTTTGTTGAAAGTTGAACGCAGTGTTGTCAGAGTAAAAAAAATAGTAATGAACTTCATATTTCGGGAACAAATGTAAAAACAGTTTATAAAAGTCGAAAGACAACAATAAAACAACAATAATAAATTTATTAATTTATAGGTTAAAGACAATATATTGAAGCTAAGATAGTTATTTTGTATTGTTTTTGCGTAGATTAGATGACCACGTTTAGGTTAGCCCTGAAGTAGGTGATTGATTACGTTTTAATGCTATGCGAATACACTTGTACTATGCGGAGCTACGAACTTTGCTCGATACAATAATTATGTATTAATAACATTAATATTATTTGCACCGAAGAAGCTCAATATTTTTGAAAATAATTTGAATTATTTGGAATGTTTCACACAATAAAGTGTACAAAGTTTTAGCATTTTTTGCGATCGGTATTGAAATGCAGTGTCGTAAGAAAAGGAATATTTTTCCCATATTATTTGTTGTTAATGTTTTTAAAGTCATTGGCCGATGAATGGTATTTTGGATAATTAAATTTAAGATCGAAAAAGTAGCGTTTTTAGGTTACAAATTAACAGCTAGCGATTTATAATTGTAAATAATATTAAATATATAGCTTATTTGAAAATACATTTTGATATAATTTATTTTTATATAAACTTATACCAATGAATTGATTCAAGCTGAAGATATTTTGCGAATTAACTTCACTTTATTAATGTGTTAATTAAAAAAAAAAAATGTCAAATCCATCGAACAGAAAATGATATTATTAATTGTTTGGTTGAATGGACTAAGTTTTATCCGTTAAAACAATCATTCGGACAAGAAAGTGTACCATGTAGTTAAATATGTGAATTCTAAGATGTCTGCTGTTAACCAACTACGACACCTTTCCACACTACTCTAATACTTCCCTATGTACGTTCCGGCCAGGCTGGGATGGTGAACCTTTTTTGTCAGGTGTAACCTTGAAGGCGTCGCGTTATTTATGGATTCGTCATCACTTTGGTTTTGCCAAGACACTGTGGGATTTATGGTAGCAAATCAATAGCAAGTGAGTGTGCGGTGAAAGGAGTTTAGTAAAGCGGAAAGTAGTGCAATCATCCGATCAGATTTCAACTCATCTCTGAAGATCTCAAGCATCGGTGGTTCAGTGGTAGAATGCTCGCCTGCCACGCGGGCGGCCCGGGTTCGATTCCCGGCCGATGCATTATTTTGCTTAAAATTATGTTGCAAGTATCTACAATTGTAGGTTTCAGAGTAGGCCATCGAAGAATACGATTTTTTTGGTTAGAATTTTTTCAGCATAGCAAGCGTTTGGAAAAAAAGCGTTTCAATCCATTATATGTTCGACAGTCGAAAAAAAAGGAGAGCGTTGTCAACGATTCCTTTACTGTGGCCTTATGTTGAATCAGATTAATGAATTTGGCCTTTAGAAATAAACAGGTTCCCACCCCTGTACTAGATTATTATAATGTATTATTTTTATAGATGCTTAAAGACATGCTATATACATATGTTCCTTATTTAAAAAAAATATAGTTTTGATGTTTAGAAACAGTATGGCATCTTTGTTGAAAAGTATCTTTTTTCAACAAGATACATAGGTCACCGTTTGGAACTACATACTGTGTTTAGTGCGAGGCAATAAAATATGCAACGGTCGTTGCTGAACTCGTCATCGATATGGGGCATCCTGTATCGACCCATAATAGGCAAATAATCTTAAGCGACACAATTGGGTAAATTGCAATTTCATTAAACCAATAATTGTTCAATCTCGCCTAGGGTAGTGGTCGGCAAACTCATCGGTCAACTGAGCCAAATATCAACTATACAACGATTGAAATTTCTTTTGAGAGCCAAATTTTTAAGTAGGTACATTGTTATTAACTCTATTAGGGTACGCCTAAGCTGGCTTTTGCTTGAAAGGTCCTCAATCTGATTAAGATACATTCACTGAAATCACTCCTTCCAACTCAACAAAAAATACCGAAAACCGATTTCTGCGCGTGGGACTGTACTTTCATTCGCACTGTATGTGGTATTTTGTGGAATAGTCACACTCAAGGAGCCAATGAGCCGCACGTGACTCGCGAGCCAAAGTTTTCCTACCACTGGCCTAAGGCGGCAGTGACAAATATTTAATAACGTTATCTCATTCGCCTGATATTTTGTAGGGCCTGTGCATTTTAGCGTTGACTTGTTTTCGTTTGTTCCACATGGAACCCGGTTGAGAAACGCTGATCTAAAGAACTGTGAGTAGTCAGAGCATTGTATTTTAATATCAGGGTAAGCATTGACCATATATTCTAGCCGCATTTAAGGAATTCCTTTATCGTACTTGAACAAGAATACGTTAAAAAAAAATGTTCCCTTGTAAAATTTATGAATTGTCAGTTACGATTTTCTGCCTATTGTGAGTCGATACGCACGACGAAATTTCAAAATATAAAAACAAATTTTTGAACATAATTATATTCGCGTTTTCTACATCCGATTGACCCAACATTGGGGAGCAGGTGGCCCCTTAACAGCTTAATATGAGATCTATTCGCGTAGTTCCGGGGTAGGGGCGAATATGTACTTGTATCATTTTAATACAACTGTACGCAATGATAAAGCAATCGAACATTATTTAAAATAATTTTATTATGTAATAATACGTCATGTAAATTGGAAATAAATTTAGCAGTGGCGAGCAACCTGTCATATTTATGACACTATCCAAAAATAATTCTTTATTGTTAATAGTTTTATTTATTTCTAAAAGTTCTAAGCTATTCATTTTTAAACCTTTTTTATTTACTTGATGGAGTATTTCTACGTTACTATTCTGATTAAAGTTATGCTCGTTTTCTATAAGGTGATTGGCAAACTTTGAAACATTATTTCTTTTTAGACATCTTATATGTATGTTCTTTAAATCCATTATTAAAGTTTCTACCTGTCTGCCCTGCATAAGAAACTTGGCAGTCTCCACAAGAGAGGCGATAGTGACAATGATTCTACGCAGGGGTGTGCTCGGAGGGGCTCGCGCGAGCCCCTTGTTAAAGTAAAAAAATATTCTCAGATCAACAGTAATTGTTGTAGGTGGTTTATATGTAGTATGAAACAAGAGACTTAGTTACATTTGGAAATTTCTCTTAAAATACATTTATTACGGGTGCATACTAAAAGTTATTTTAATTTATATAGCAGCATATTTTTACATAATAAAATCCTATTAAGTAACATTCGATTGATTTCATAATTATTGCGAATCATCCTATACGAGTGATAAAGAAATATAACACCGCGAATATCTCTCAGGTCAACCGAGCCCCTTGTTAACATTTTGGCACCCCACCGCTGATTCTACGCGATATTTACTGTTTAATAAAATTTTACTTAAATTATTAACGGTATAAAACGCGGGTTCTATGTTTTCTTAAATGACAATATAGGATTTCGAGTCGCGAGTCGCGACTGGATATGGGTATTAGGGTTTCCAATCCCGGAGCCTTTTTCTAATCCCGGGATTTCGGGATTGATTAATTTTCAATCCCGGAATTCCGGGATTGGGCACTTACCGTAAAATCGTTTATAATTTGAAAGTTTTGGTGAGTTGTTTTTTTTTTTTTAGCTTACCGAAGAATTTGAAATCTTCGATTTGCTATTTTAGCTCTTCCAATTCCAAAATCTTAGCAATTTTCGGGATTTGTTCAAAATTTCTCAATCCCGAAATCCCGTGATCGCGACCGTGTCAGTCCCGGGATTTCGGGAGCAGAAAATTGTACGGGATCCCGGGATTGGATGCCCAGTTATGTTTGAAAGTTTTTTAAAATTTTGTTAAATCGGTCGAATAACGTCCCATATGCATGACGAGGTCCAACGACGACCGATGAAAGTTTTACTACCTAGCGCAAAACTACAAAGGACCATTTTTTCAAAACAACACTTTCAACCAGGGCTGTGAAGTCGTTGAGAAATAAGACGACTTCGACTCCAACCTAACCACTTTATTTTTTTTTAGACTTAGTAGGTAGCATGCAGTGGGGTCACTTTTGAGCCTAGCGATTTGTATACACGTTTTTTTTAAAAGGACTCGAAGTTTTTATTTTTCTTGGAGTCCGACTCCAGTTCAAACAGTCCGACTCAATGACTTTTGACACCACAGCCCTGCATTCAATTAAAAATATGTACCTATTTCCCCTTCTTTTACAAATCTTTTTTAGGTTCAACAGCCGTCAGTGACTTTCGAGATCGGCTTATAATTATTACGCTTTCACAGAAATTAAGGGTTAGGTTGTTAAGTATAAATTAGACATCTTCCTGTGCCCCTGTGCCCCGACTGCTATGCCACTGTGCATTCAACACAGATGGCAATGAAATTTATTAAAATAAACTTATAGCATACCTATATATTAATATTTTCAGACAAACAAACGTAGCATCGGTGGTTCAGTGGTAGAATGCTCGCCTGCCACGCGGGCGGCCCGGGTTCGATTCCCGGCCGATGCAGTCTTTTTGACATGAAAACTTTTGAAGGTCCTTTTTTGTTAAACACTCATGCCTAGACTTTTTTTTTGACTGGATTGTGTCTTGGATAAAATAAAAATCAAATCTACAGAGGAACTATAATATTCCCGAGAAATCAACCTTACATTGCTAAGCGTCACCGCGTTCAAGATTTTGGTTTGATTTCCAGATAACATAACGCCCGCGAAATGTTTTCTAATATTTTCACTCGATGACACTGTATCATTTTCCTTTCCAGTAGGTAACCAAATAACCATTATTTAGCACATTTATGACACAAATACGATATTATGTACGTTGACATAAAACCACTTTATTAGTAAAAAAAACATTGAAGTTATTTTATTTGATACAGTGAAAATACAATTTGAGGGAACGATTCGATACATAGGTACGAACTTCTATTTTATTATTTCAATTATCTCTGAATTTCTGTTGGGTATTTAAATAGTTGATTAATGACGATGAGGCTAATATCTTTTAATATGTTCTTAGAAACGAAGATTCTACGTTGAATGAAAAATTACATTTTTTTTCGATTTAGGTAAACTTTTTGAATTAGGAAACCGGTAAGCACCATATCCGGGTTTCATAAAGTAGCGCAGGGTGCAAGAAAATCCGATTGCTTGAGCAAGAAAGGGTGCGAAGGCGTGCGTATCGGCGCCAGATGGACCGTGAAATAGAAAATATTTCTTTCCTTGTCGCCTTATTGAATGATGATAACTCCCGGTATTTCTTTTTCGGAAATTGAAATAGTCGAGCGGACGTGATTGAGATGTTTTTATGCGAAGCAATTGCCATCTTCATAAATCAAAATTTGGGTTACACGGTTTTAAATCTGACAGTCATTTGCTAAGGAAGATGATTTCTTCACAGATTGACTGACATTGCTTACAAATAATTGATTATGTAATCGTGATATTTAAACTTTTGCTAAAAAGTAAAGTGGATCAATTAACATTTTTTCGGGTCCGAGGTCGAGTAGTCAACGACGTTGACTTCGGTTATAGTGTCACGGACTCGAGTCGTTAATCACACATAATTTATATGCAATAAAGACAGGGGTAGGCTGGAAGGGGCTCGGGAAGAGGCTCGCACGAGCCCCTTGTTAAATTTCAGCGCGGCCGGCGAGCCCCTTGTTAAGATAAGAAAATCATTCGTCTTAGATCAAATCAGCACCCAACTGCAATTTCTGTAGATGGTTAAATTTTATTATGAAACAAGACTTAGTAGTCTTTTCATTTTTTCATTCAGCGTTGTGGGCTTTCGTGCCAGACCTCATGGGTTTGAGTTAATCACTAGTCCTGTCTTAGCCTTATCATTCTATCTCTACTACTCTCTTTGGAAAAGAATGGTTGAGCGATTAAGTAGCAAACAGTTCTCTTAGAAAAAGACTTTTGTTGAGATACCTTCATAAGGAAGCCATATGCTCCACATTGGGAGTGAAAATGGATACAAATAAATGGATAAGATTTACCGAGCCCCTTGTTAAGATATTGGCAGCCCACCGCTGACTAAAAACGCATGGAACTGCAAACAATACACATCTAATTGCCGAGTTAAATTTTATATTATTATACAATAGCTTCGAATTTAATAGAAGAATAATAATTTCTCCATCATCTGAATAAAATTAAAATGTAAATTTACAGATCTAAGTAATTCCTATTTTTTTTACCAATTTATACTCAATCACAAAATTGGTTATGCCATGATAAGGGGTTGCAATCAGGGGAAGAACCTATGTGCAATTTTTGTCCTGAAATATAATAATCGGGATTGAAAAGATGATAGTAAAAGTTTTCAGTAATAAAATTGTATTTAAAACAAAATATTCTGTTTTTATTAATTCCACTTTTATTTTTTAAGACCGACCCGGAGCGGTTTTGCTTATCACGAGTATTTTCATCAGTTGAATATGATCGCTATTAGCGAAACCGGTCCAGATCTTAATAAATAAATGTGGAGTAAGTACAAAGGAATGTTTTGTTTTTTAATATATAGCCTTTGCACTGAGACTTGCCAGTGATAACATTGTATTGACAACATACCTATATCTTAAATTTGAGAAATCGGAATGCGGTATGTAGTTACGTCCCGATTGGACATAAAATAAATAATCATTTTCAGGTTTTCTTACTACTGAGTACTGAGTACTGACCGTTTTTTAAACTAGGTTTAAAGATGCAAGATATTATTTGATTCCGATTAAAACACAATTTTTTAGCCTCACCTTCGTTTTTTTCAGAAGATTAGTAAGGATCGATCAACCCGACCACGACTATTGTTTTATAAAAGGAGAAATACAATTCCCTTGCGGTCTCATTTATGCTATTTTTTTTTCTAAAAACCGTAATAGCTATGCGACATTTATATCTGATTTATTACTTATAAATTAGTCGTTCCTCTGTTTTCTTTTCACATTGATTTATGTTTGGAAATCATTAGATGTCTCGAGATTGAATAAGAAGAATCTCAAAATCCCAAGATATAAAAAAAAACATACCGGAATTGTAATCCCTTTCCGTGATATACATACAGCTCTTGGAACCCGTTAAAGCGGCAATTAGCATAACGCTTTTGGTAGCGTCACTGCAAATAAAGCCGTGACACGGTCCCATTCAAAATTTCATGCGACTTCACATTATTACATTATTGCCCTCACGCATTTCGTCATGTATGCTGCCCTAATAAAAAACACAGTGATTTATGACGTCACAGTGTGCCGCTTTTCATTTCATTGTTTCATAAACTGAAAATAGGACCCAGCGGTCGCCGTTTCATATTTGCATGAAATGTCGCTTTATTGTTAACTTATCTCTCGAAAAAGATTGTTGTAGCGTTATTGTGCACTCTGTATATATAGACAGACACTACTGAATCCCTAACTCATCAGGGTACTCAAAGCTATTCACGCCACCAACCTCGTATGCAAAAGCTTTGGTATAATACTGTAATAACTGCATTGCATAATATGATATCACTCGAAAAAGTTGCAAACAGTACATACAAACAAGTACAGTACAATCGCTGATATGACTGACTCAGATTACTGTCTATCATAAGCTTTCGACATGTGTTTACTCCATCTATAATTTTCGTAACACCGAATACCTCTCGTCAAAAAAAATGCATGTACTTTAATAACAATCAAAATATGATATATTTATTAACCTTTTTCATTGCATAAACAAAATGTTAATCAACAAAAAATATAAATAAAAGTTTTATTATGAATAACATTCATCATAATCAATAAGAAGGGTGTAATTGTTTGTGTTGAGAGGAGAGATCATCATAATTTGGTTCCCTATTTGTTAATCTTAATCTGAGAAGTGGTTCCACATTCAAAATCCTGTTCCTTTTTTTGACTTAGTCACTAAGAGAAGGAAATTTTAATTCATATTCTTGTACATGTGTATAATTTTAATTAAATGTTCTCTTGTGCCGCCGAGAACTTCTCCTTCAAAAAAAAAATTGTTTGAACACGAGCACATTTGACAAGGATATGCAAAATATTATAGTTGTCTCCCGTGGCCTAGTTGGTAAAAGCTTCGCGACAGCGATCAGGCCGTTTTTACGTTAGTCTCGGTAAAGTCAATATGAAATTTAGATCTTAGACATGGGTGTTTGTGATGTTTCGTTGATCTAGAGAGAATTCTCACTTGGTTTATCTTGTATGATTTTATAATTTTAATAATATTTGTCGCATTGGAAATTTAAAACACACGGCGTGGTATTTCCTAATCATCTAACCACATTTATTTATAACTTCTAGTTAATTGTTGTGCGCTGAAATATTGAAATACAACATTTAAAACAATAATAAAAAAGTGGAATTTATTTGTGTTTAAAATGATTATTAACGGCAAGATTACTTTATATTTGACTATACTACCGTTCTGCTTCGTGAAAATTATTGATGGTGCAAATATTTTATGGATATCTGGTTTGGCATCTCCAAGTCATCAACTGTGGGGAGGTGTTCTTCAAAAAGCTCTAGCTCGACGAGGTCATAATTTAACTAACTTGAGTGTCGATAGTGAGGACTGCAAAACAAAAAACGTGACAACTATTCATATGGAAAATGTGTACGGCTTCTACAAAAAATCTAACACTCTATCAGAGATGTCCAGCAATACGCCATTCCATGACATAATTGATTTAGCTTACTTCAGGTCTGATGTTTGCATTCCAGCATTTAAAAGCAAAGGTTTACAATTGTTAATGAACTATCCAAGAAATTATACGTTTGACTTGGTGATTCACGATTTTGCTGGAGCTCAATGCTTATTAGGCCTAGTGGCAAAATTTGGAAACCCTCCGCTGGTGAGCATGTCCGCGAGTACATGCCCTGTTGGAATATCATCAGCTTCGGGTAATCCTCAATATCCTGGATTTATACCGACGAATCATTTGCGAGTAGGGTACTCAATGGGATTTAAAACTCGTCTATTGAATATGATTTTATACTTCTACGATAATTTATTGAGATATTACTTCATGATCCCTCGTCAGAATAAATTCGCAAGGGAGTTTTTCAAAGATGAAACATTAGACGTTGCGGCAATTTCAAGATCTTCTGTGTTCACTTTTGTAAACTTGTCTCCAGCAGATGTGATGCAGCCGTTTTTTCAAACGGTTGTACCAATTGGAGGTGTGCACATCAAAAAACCGAAACCATTGGAAAGAGTAAGTGAATTTTTATCATTTTTTAGAAGGGTATTCTCCGTTTACACGTGACGAGTAAATCGAACATTAATATGTTTTGTATATGATAGTTGCATTTGATTGACGTTATAAGTGATAGTGAACGAATACGGTCCAACTATACTAACATAATATATTTAAATCAATTCAGAGACTTTCTCAACAATAATAATAAATTTAAGATTTCGACTGAAGGTGCTTGGTGGAATTTCAATATTAAATTTGAATCATTCAAATTATGTACACTCCCACAGATTTTGTCACTAACGACCCGGGTTTCGCCTTTCGGCATCTTCAGGCGTTCAAGCTCATCCGTGCGCTTGAACGCCTGAAGATGCCGAAAGGCGAAACCCGGGTCGTTAGTGACAAAATCTGTGGGAGTGTACATAATTTGAATGATTCAAATTTAATAATAATAAAATACCAATTTATATTGAAATTCTCACACTTATAAAGAACATTTCATTTTGAAGAGTTGAAAACAGTTAACGTAAGTATTTATAAATCTAAATATGTCGTTCGTAAATTTAAAGTTCATTTAAGTTATTAAAAGGTATATTGCTTTAATGTTTAAATACACACATAATGAAAACAAGCATATTCTGATCATTTGAGCATAAGCTGTGATGTCAATTTCTTGTTTTAATCTTTTAATTAAAAAATAATTTACAAGAATAGAGTGAATAGTTCAATGCTTGTCAAATTGTCAAGAGAAATAAATATCTCTATTTTATTGAAAATACCTGGTTCTTCTATTTTACACGAATTTAAATTTTTAATAAATATGTCCCGTATATTTTTTTTATAATTTTTAGGATTTGAGTGATTTCGTTGGTGGAGCGAGCGCTGGAATCGTGTATTTCGCCCTGGGGACCAATATAAAATCGGAACATTTTAGTTCTTCACAAGTGAAGTATTTCCTGGACGCCTTTAAACGGTTCCCTTCGTACAGATTTGTGTGGAAATATGACCCGGCCCAAATGAAACACGCTCTGTCGAAGAACGTTATGATAAGAACATGGATGCCCCAAAACGATATTCTCGGTAAGAAGTGGAAAATCATGTAAATTTATTCTAATATATCGCCTGGATGTGTTAATATTCGCTTTTTTATATCCGTATTTCATCCTTTTGCAAGAAATAGTAGGAATACTTGTCAAGTTTTGCAAATGGATGGTGTTCACATATCGGGAAAATTTTAAATGTCGTTCTAGAATTGCTTCTTGTCGACTCAAACGAGTCATATATAAAACTAATATTACGTTTCATTATGTTAATACTGCCTAACTTGAAATTTATGCAGTACATTTTCTATTAGAATTAAATTATACCAGCTGCACTCGGTTTAATATACGACATCGTTCGTTTCGCTTTCTTAATCTGTTATATTATTTCCACTCTAATGTTGCAATTTCATTATTTTATGTATTATATATATTTGATGTTAATATATTATATTGCTCAGTCATTTTTATGCTTCTTAAAATAGAAGAATAAATGTTATCATCCATAAACGAAATAGATTATTCCAATCATAATTAATTTAATAGGTGTTTCAATAGCGATGGCTCAATCCATTGGCAATGACAAACGCGTCCATTTGTATTTAAAGGGGACAGGAATTAAAAAATCTTCTGCCAAAGTGACAATTAGAAATTTGTGTTTTTTACCAATTTATGTGTATAAAATCCAGTAAGTACGTATTTTGAAAATGGCTCTGTTGATTTAAGTTTAATATTCGATTCGTAAATCAGTCTGCTGTTCAGGTCAGATTGAGCGCCAGAAACATTTTACAAAATTATCTTATCATATTTAAGCTTTAAAACAGATGGTATTATCACATATTAGCATTCGCTCAATACGCTTGATGCGCACGATGGGAAGATAGACTGTGCGTCACCCATCACTGACGTTCGCACATTGTTTCTATCTGTACAATTGCAGCCAGATGTGTTTATATTTGTTAGAACAACGACAATATGTCAGTGTTTTAAAATGAAAATATCTATTATCTAAATCAGTGCTTCTCAAACTGGGGACCGAAGGTATTTCTCCGGGGGCCGCCGCAGATCATGTTTTTGGTTCAGGGGGGCCGCGGATTGTTCTTTTCAGATTTAGAGGGACGTTGCATTAAAAAGTTTGTGAAGCACTGGTCTAAACATTTTCATTCCGACATGCTTGAAAAATAATAAAATAATTAATGATACATTTATTTTAGTTGTGACTTGTGGTAATACTTAATCGAAGTTAGCTTAAAAGATTCGATATAATTTCTTTTGGTGCTATTTTTAATAATCTGTAAGTTTAATAACTATTATAATTCTGCAAAGCGTTCAATTGAAATTTATACAGTTAGTTGATACAAAAAAATCAATCTATAATTATGGGTTTAAACTAGCTTAATATAGTCCGTAATTACGTGTCTAGAAACTTTAGGGTATTTTCAATATATGTAAGATTTGCAATTTTGTGCTACATTGGGTGCTTTCAAATTTATACGTGGTCATTGTTTACAAATTATTTATTTATGTGATTTATTAGGGAGGTTTGTTTTGACTTGATGAAATTGCGCAGCAAATAAATAAGGGAGCACGAAAAGCTGAAAATATACGCCAAAGCTCAACGCGTAAGGCGCAGCCATAAAAAAGTTTCAATAAAATATTATTTTCGGCATTATGGATCGTACGTTTTCGCGGATTTTGTTGTTATAAAAAAAGGTTCACGGATATTCGTGAATCAAATGTAGTTTATATCCAAAAAATGGGCATCCCTTTATATACGAACTAAACTTTTTAGAAAAAGTTTACTTTAAACGAAACGAACGAATGTTTTTTCGCATTTCTCAACCCTCAATGAAATACGTTAAAAACGAAAGTATGACGATAAAATATTTTTGATGTTTGTAATAGTAAAAAACGATATATTTATAGTAACAAAAAAAAAATATTTTTAAATTTCCACACGAAACGCAATACATAGTATTTTTAAAAAATAATACTCATTTGTGCTAGTTCCACTTTTATTTACTACTGATAATAATGTTTGCTATGAGAGAAACCGGTCCTGATCATTTAAAGTAAAAGTGGATGTTTGCTGTCGACCATGTATTGACAGTGAACACCCTAAAAGTGATTAGACATACATAATTGGGATGGAATTGTTTCATACAACATTTTAATCACAAAATCATTTAATTAAGTTACAATAAACCACATGCTTCGAAATGACTGATGTCCTGAATGTCTTGAGATATTTTGACGCTACACAAGTAATGGGAATTTAATTTTTTAACATTGGACTTTATTTGAAATTCATAAGCCCAACGTTGTTAAACAACTAAGCTTTAAAATACAAAGCTGATTATTTTTCCACTTTTAAGTGTTATGTTTAATCGTTAATTTTATTTGTTTTACCAAATAACTAGAGATTTTCGATAAAAAAAATCATGATTATTGGGGTGTTCCATTGTCGGCAAGGTTTGGAAAAAAATGTTTTAATGAATGGTGATTTATAAACGTGCCGATTGGTTTCAGCTCATCCAATGACAAAGCTCTTTATAGGGCATGGGGGAGCCTTAAGCTGCCAGGAAGCAGCCTGGTATGGAATACCACAACTTCTTCTGCCTTTCATTATTGATCAAAAACATAATGCTGCTCGTGCGGTTGAGAGAGGCGTCGCTATACAACTCGATAAAGATAATCTATCGGCAGAGTTGATCGCACAGGCAATAGACCATTTATTACACAATTCAAGGTAAATTGTTTGTTACATTTTTTATTGATTTCAAATGTTTGCAGTCGCTAATTTTAACCCTTAATGCGTCGATGACAGATTCATGCATCACATTGTCAGATCACTTACCTATAGCGCAGGGCTCGTACTTCAATACAATACTTTACAAGTGAGCTTAAAAGCGTCATTATTTCAATGTGGGCTTTCCTATCAAACATCCAAAATCAACACAACTGATATTACCAGAATTGTGAAATTATTTGCAAACTGCGACTTCCATACTCCCATACTTCCATACTCACTACGTAATTCCATACTCTACGTATTTTCACTTAACCGTGCAAATTTTACACTTATGTGTATTAAAAAAAATATTGTTTCAATGCCAGGATTATCGTTTTTTTTGCAATCAATTTGTACACGAATATGAATCAATTTAATCTGCTTATTTCCGACAAATATGAATGACTCCGTCTATTATTACATAAAACAGGTCTCAAACTCCACAGGGATAACTGGGGGAGGTTGTCGTCGAAGAAGGTAAAAAAAAATAATACATTTTAGGTCACGATGATATTGTCGGTTAATAATGCTCACGCTGAGCGAAATCAGATTTTTTAAATTATTATTCAGAAGATATTTCGTCTTTAAGCAATCACGTCTCCGGGTGCAAACCATTCATAATTCTGAGATAGCAGTAAACCATATATTGTACATAATACTGGCGTGGTAACCAGTGGCGGATTACCCCATAAGCGCACAATGCGCACTCTTTGTGTCTCCGAATCAAACATAACTTAGAGCAACCATAATTATAGTCAATTCAGGTATATTTTATTCAGTTTTTAATATTTATTTATATTTTAATCAGAGTTTTGTGTCCGTTTAATTTAATTAAAAACAGGATGTCCCAAATATATTGCGGCTGATGCTTCCGAAGTGATTAATCCGCCAATGCTGGTGACTTATTCAACGTAGATTTTTTTAATAACGTTTTCGTTTTACATCAGTTTCAGAAATAACATGGCTTTGCTATCCCACTCAATAAGAGATCAACCTCAGTCGCCAATAGAACGAGCCGTTTTCTGGACCGAGTATGCACTGCGACACGGATCTTCAAATAAATTGCGTTCACCAGCTCAAGACATTGGACTATTTCAGCAGATGGCGTTAGATGTAGTAATCACTTTGATAACTGCCGCTTTTATTGTATTTTTGTTGCGAAATAAAATCATGGCACTTTTTTCGAGACGTGGAAAAAAGAAAATTCAATAAATGTATAATAAATACTAACAAAAAACTTTACTTTAATTCATAATTATCACCATAAGCTTATATATGTATATTGTATACCATGTATAACAACATATAATGTTGATACAGTAAAACTAAAGCCGGGACAGTGTAATTCGGGGTAGTGTAAACGGGGGTGTGAATCTCATATAAAATTAGGTATTTGGTTTTTTCCGCAAAAAACAAAATATTGACGAAATATTTAGATACCAAGTGATAAAATGCAAAGCGCAACAAAATGCACACATAGACAGTCGCACGCTATACGTGTATAGCCTGGCACGTGTTGAAAACACAGACGCTAGGCAACATTTGGCTGTATGCGCGGCACAGACGACCGTCTCGTAGTAATGGAATGCGACTGCGCAATTGGGCGAATATTTAAAGCCAGCGCGTAATTCAGGGTAGTCTAATTGTGGGTTCCACTGTATATGTAAATGAATTTACAGCATAAATATTATCGAAGGTCTGTCATTTTATAATGTTTAGTATATTGTTTTAATTATACTAATATCTATTTTGAAATAATATTGGTTGAAAGCCTGCGCTTTCAATTATTGGTATCAATTATCTTTTGCAAGAAAATTTTTCCGCTTAAACAATCTTTTCCGCGAGCAGTACTCAATTAGTCTGATTTTTTACGATTCATAGTCCCTGTACTGCTTTATCCAAGCATTGTGAAAAATCTAAAGTTGTAGAGACGGAGCTAGGTATTTTTCCGGAGGTGGAGTTGGAGTCGGAAAAACCGGAGAAAAATAATTGAATTATTAGTCAATTTATCATATTGATTAGTAAAATCGACTAGAATCTATTCTATTAACCAGAGTGATCTGATGGTATATAGATATGTTAAACAGAATTTTTTAAAATATTCAATTCGGAGTCGGTTTTTTATTTAAAGCCGGAGTCGTTTTTTTACCCGACTCCACAGCCCTGGAAAACTCTATTGAGCCTTCACACCCTTAACGAATTTAAGCAATAAAACTAATTTGTAATAGAAACGATTAAAAAAAAAATGGTGTAAGGCAGGGGTTGGCAGACTTTTAAATGAGATGAGTCTAGTTGCCAAGAAAACAGGATAACATAGGTATCAGAAAGCCATAAATATGCAATATATAAATGATGTTTTAGTGTAAAAAAGTGATAAAGTTCAAGAGTTGCAAATGCACAAGAAAAGAGCTACATGGGAATCACGAGTCGTGGTTTGTTAATCACTGGTGTAACGTGTACATGAATCAATATAAAATGGTCATTATTGAAATAAAGAAAAAGAATAACTTTTAGTGTATCCTTGCCATATTTAGTATTTTTTCGTGCACTGGTTTTATCATGAAAATGTTATCTTAACAAATGTGAGAAACCATTACCAAATACTACACAAGCTGAGCCAATAAGGCTAATAATAAACCTACTAAATATAATCGCGGTGTGATAAAATCATACTGAATAAACATTCTATTAGCCGTATGCAAGCAGTTGAAAGTAGGGATTGCAATACCGGACAAACATGTCAATACCGGTATTACAAAAAATACAACCAATTAAAATCGCAATACAGGGCGGGTTAATGACAGCCGGTATTTTAATATTTCATATAAAATACAGTCATTAAAATGTATATCATAATCATAAACGAATGATTATCTTAAATAACAAATACAGTTTTAGAAAATAATAATACACCATTAGAAAGGTCATTAATTCTGGAACCTGTCAATATTGATTCAACTTTAGATTTAAATTTAAGATTTCAACTGAAGGTGCTTGGTGGAATTTCAATATTAAATTTGAATCGTTCAAATTATGTACATTCACACGGATTTTGTCACTAACGACCCGGGTTTCACCTTTCGGCATCTTCAGGCGTCTTTCAACCTTTTCCGACAAACAAATAAATATAATTCTTGAAACCACTCACTACTTAAATCTGTGGGCATTCCCATGGGCTTATCCTTTTCGCCAGCAATGGCTTTAAACTTTTATTTATTATATAAACACGAAAAATTCATTTACTAAGCGTCAGTTCAAGTTCATCCGTGCACTTGAACGCCTGAAGATGCCGAAAGGCGAAACCCGGGTCGTTTGCGACAACATCCGTGTGAATGTACCTAATTTGAACGATTCAAATTTAGATTTAAAATATTTAAAAATTCGTTTTCGACTCAGTTAATTTTCAAAACTAAAATACTGGTATTTGTTGCATTTTCAAAACCGGCATGAATGCCGGTATCCCGGTTTCGATAATAACGGTATTGAAATCCCCAGTTTAAAACTGTATGATAGACGTAGACTGAATACATTTTCATTAGATCGCAACGTTATGGCGGGCTTCGGCGTCGGCGTCGGCGTTACTGGAGTTATGGCGAAATTCGTACGTCACACCATACCGCGTTGGTTATTGATGGCATGTAAATTGTGTGTTCACTGCTCACTGACATAGCCATCGATCACTGTTTTACCAGAACGACTATTTAATGTATCTCAATCTACGCTAACAGGCTGTTCCCGGTGCGAAGACTCGTGAGTGGAAAATAAAGCCGCTCCCGAATGTAAATAACGCTTTATTGGTATTAATTAGCAGTGGAACTAAAGTAAACAATGCCAAAATTGATGTGCGCTGTCATTTGATTGTAATACATTAATGAACGATCGTGTTAATTACAAATGAAGCCATTGACGACAGGATTAAAAATAAAATAAAAGGGTTTTCTTTTGCTTATCTAATACAAGTATTATGGGTTTTAACACAATGTTCCGGAAGAATTATATAATATAATAAAATGATCATATCGGTACGGGGTTCGCTCGTTGTAAGACATTTTAAAAATTCTCGCGTTGAACGAATCCGGTTAAAATAGATATATTGTGTTCTATTTTTTTTTCATAAATACAATGCATTTCTACCGAGAATTGACAGTTACCACCGTAATAGTTATAATAAAAATGATGCTATCAATTTCAATGATTATATTATGATATTTAACTAAACAAATTTTGTCGGTATAGCACCATTGTTGGGTTGGTCCGTTCATTGTGGTTTATAGTGCGTACAGCGCGTACGTTGCGTTGCACATTTATTTCGTAATATTTTTTCCAAATAGTTCATCTTGGCTAGAATTGTCATTTTTGTATATTTCAAAATGTCTATACGACGTCATTGTCGGCAATTGCGATGTATTTGTTACTACAATAGTTATGTAATATGGTTGGAAGCCAATTTGGCTCACGCCATCGCCAGATTAACAGAATGATTAGAATCCTTTGAATGTTGCACCGTTACACGGTTCCACACGTTTTTCCATTAAAAATTTTCATACTCAATTTTTGTCATCTTGAGGCTGTCAGGTGAACGGATTTTTTATTGTCAGATCGAGTTCATCAAATATGCGTGCGCACCCAATATAAAAAAGTTATAAATAATTATGCATACATATATATTGTTTTTCTATATTTAAAATATATTTCAATAAACGGTATTCTATTGGATAAGCATCACGATCTTGAAATGAAAAACGGATCCTATTTATCTCAGCGAAGTTGATTATTCTCGCTCCATTATCAGCTATTAAACGACGCTGCTGCATAAGTTAAAGGTACCTACCAAAATTCCTACGTATCAAGATTATCATGCAATTTATTTCGCTATCTACCTTCTTTCATTACCTCGTTCAGTGACTTACAAATGAAAGGGGATAAGCTATTATATGACCTATTAAGTTGAGTAAGATATATTTTGTTCAATTTTTTTACACTCCCACAGATTTTCCCCCGAAAAGGCGAAACCCGGGTCGTTAGTGTCAAAATCTGTGGGAGTGTACATAATTTGAACGATTCAAATTTAATATTGAAATTCCACCAAGCAACTTCAGTCGAAATCTTAAATTATATCAATATTGCTAGTACAGCAAGATTGGCTGAACTCTATAGTAAATTAGTGTTAAAGTTTCGTGTTGTTATTTAATATATAAACACGAAACATCCATTTACTAAGCGTCAGTTCAAGTTCATCCGTGCGCTTGAACGCCTGAAGATGCCGAAAGGCGAAACCCCGGTCGTTAGTGACAAAATCTGTGGGAGTGTACATAATTTGAACGATTCAAATTTAATATGGAAATTCCACCAAGCACCTTCAGTCGAAATCTTAAATTAAAATTAAAATTGATAACTTAGTTATACCACAGGCTGTAAAACAAATGCAAAAGAAGATGCTTCAGAGATGAAACACGTGTCACCAAGTTTTATTCAACCTGTGGAATTATTAAGTTATATATTATAATTTAATATTAATAAGGTTTGCATCGTCATATACACTTTCTAATTATCATTTTTTTTTATTTAAATAATGTAATTTTGCTGAATAGAAGGTCCATGTATCAAGAATAATTGAATTATCGAGTTGAAAAAAGTACTCTCGAAGCTTTTTCAAGATGTGAGTAAATGACGAAAGACTGTTGTGCATTGATATCTAACACTTAATGTATTATTTTTTGCCATTGCCGTTATATGTGATATTACCTTCTAATTTATACGCATGCATCAACAATTTTAAAATGATTTCCTCACCAGATAGGATGGAATTTGATGTTTTAACCCACCTTACTAGAATAGAATTTAAGCTAAAGAAAAAGGTAGCGTTCACAGGTTATTTTTGTAAAAAATCGTCGAGAATGGTTTTTGCTACTTGATTAAATTATATTTAACAATAATTTTTAAGAAGGATGCCACTGGAGGCGTTAGGTAATTTTCATTAATCCCCCGTGTTGCCCTTTTCGTTTTTAATTAACTTTTGAGACGCAAACAAAAAAGAGAAAAACATGGTATTTATTTATTTGAATAAAAGTGTAACACCTCGACAGTACCTATATCTTTCTTTACTCAATGAAACTCCTTTAAATTATTTCTAACGATAACATTTCATGCTCTTTAATCACAACATACATGTAACCATATTTTTATATTTACTTTAAAAAAAACGTGTATTTGCTTTATGAAGGTACTACCACGAAGAGAAAAATATCAAAATTCGCAAAATTAATAGCTAGTTATAAAACATTTACGCTGACATTGTTAACTTATACTAACTATTTTAGTTTTTTTCAAAATCTACTTCTTCAAAAGCCTTTACTAAAAAATGTATACTAAAATTATTACAACTTATCTTTTAATACTTTCGTCTTTTAAAACAAACTTCAATGGTATTTTACTAAGTACTAACTAAAACAAAAACAGGTTTAAATATAAGTATCATACATTTTGCTATGAATAAAATATAATATGTCCGGATCTGTGGTGCAATGGTTAACGTCATTAGCATCCGTGACGTATCTCACGGATTAAAATCTACGTAGTAGGAACACCATCGCCTAGTGAGAGCAATTAGCTAAACACTTTATATTACTCCTCTCTTCGGGAAAATAGAGTTTGAGCAATTGTGCTACGAGCAGTTCTTGCAGAAAAAAACTTCTGTTGAGATACCTTCATCAGAAAGGTCATATGCTTCAGATCGGGAGCGAACATGGATAGAAAAAGAAGAGGATATTGAGCGAGCATAAATTTGCAATATTGAACTACTCTAAGTGAAATTGACAACACTGAATTGGCAAGGCAGGTAGGCTAAGCAGAAATTTCCGATCAGCGTATGCTTGTGACAGCGGCGTCACGAAAGTGTCAAATATAAAAGACATAATGGCATAATTTAAAAATGTATATTTCTTTACAAAATTACATTTAAGGTTCATTTTTAACGAGTAATTCAGACAGAACTCTAAGTTCTCAGTAAATGTAAAAAAAACATTTCTGTAATCCGCACAAATATGAAACATAAACCTATATAATTTACCCTTTAAAGATTACCTTATCTTTATTGTAGATGGAAATACATTATTAATTCCAAAACAACTATTTAATATTAGGACTGGTTAATAATACTCGTAACGAGCGAAACCAGTGCTGATCATTTATAAACAGTGTGAAATGAGTAAAAACAAGTGTTTTCATTTTTAAATATACTACTATAATATGTATTGTGCTCAGTTTAGTGTTATAATACATTAAATCGAAAGATGAGCAACAAACAAATATTTTTTTCAACTATTTCCGCTTTCTATATCGACCATATGGACGCCTCGTGGAGAATCTCATCAGATGTTGTATTTAAGATGACTGGTTGTTATTCACTAAGCCGTCGTGTTCGGAGACAGAAAGAATGATGATGAAAGGGGAACACTAGTTGTCATCTAATTGTTCTTCATGCACCACGTATTCACGGTCATAGAGAATGCAAATAACAAAATCCATCTTTTGGATTCAACTCAAATCGATTGAAAAATCATTTTTTTTTGTCAGTAAGTGGATGAGATCATGTGGACGCCCTATTGAATGGAAAGAACGTAGAAATTGGTGAGCACTTGGGTTGGAAAAAAAATACATTAAAGCAGCGATTTCCAACCAGGGAGGCGACCAAAATATTTATTTACCCTTTAAAACGTATGAAAAAAAAGGATGGGGAGGCGCAGTAACATAAAGGTTGGAAACCACTGCATTAAAGGATTAAAAAAATGAAAATAACACTAATTAATTAATAATCGAAAATTACTGGAAAAATTAAATGTGGTTTTTCTATGAATTGTAAGCACACAATACACATAGTTTATTACTCTATTGTATTTTAATGGATCATAAATTCAATTTTCCGTATAAGAGCGTTAAAACTAAATTTTAGCTCACGAATTATCTTGCCATTCTAGAAATTGTGATTGAAAAGAAATGATAAATACTTTAACATTAAGGATGTTTTATTAGTCTATCCTTTTCAATTAATTTTATGACCGAGCATGAATAGGTTCCTATTGTATATTTTCAGCGCTTCGATTTTTCATTACGTGCCAGTGTCTGAAAATGCTAATTTATGTACAAAAAATAGAAGGTAGCACAAACAAGTGAAATAAAACGAATTGCAAAAGGTAGTAAAATTAGTACGGTTCTACGTTATTTGTTAAATGATTTTATTCATAGTACGGTAAAGCATATGATATATTATATTAAATTTTATGTTGTATATAGCTTTATTATACGAAGCACGATAACAACCGATTCTCTTAACGTTACATGCGAAAAAGCCGTGCAAAAAATCTGTGTAAAAAAAGATGAAATGTATATACCAAGATAAATTTGAGATGTAACGTCCATTATATTGGACCGTGCAATTTCGAAACCGTGTAAAAAATCCGCACAAAAAGAGAATGAGATGTAATTTAAGATTTTGACTGAAGGTGCTTGGTGGAATTTCAATATTAAAATTGAATCGTTCAAATTATGTACATTCACACAAGCTTTGTACACGGCACGTCAGTTCAAGTTCATCCGTGCACTTGAACGCCTGAAGATGCCGAAAAGCGAAATCATGGTCGTTAGTGACAAAACTTGTGTGAACGATTCAAATTTAAGAATGATATGTATTTTGTCGGTTAGTTTATTGTCGTTTACGTTGTTTGCGAATGTAAATTAGGGCATCCATTCCCGGGATTTCGGGATTGAGAAATTTTGAGAAAATCTCAAAAATTGATAAGATTTTGGAATTGGAGCGCGTTTCGGAGATAAAAAGTATAGGGAATTGAGAATTTCAAATTCCTCGGTGAGCTAAAAAAAAAAAAAACGGCTCACCAAAACTTTCAAATTATACACGATTTCACGTTGAGTGCCCAATCCCGGGATTACAAAAAGGCTCCGGGATTGGATACCTTAGTGTAAATGTACCAACTTCGTTTTGATGTTAAAAAATATTGGATTGTTTTAGTGTAGCAAAGCTTCGATAGTTTGTGTTTTTTGGATAAATTAAAAATCGTGGTGTCTAAGCATACTTTTTTCAACAATAATGTAATGGTTAGAGAAAAATAGTAATTTTTCGATTTGTGATTAACATTCATCGTAGGTAATTCATTTCATTGTTTGTAATAGATAAATGTCTTTCGAGTGAGAGCTACACGAGAAAGCGGCGTGTAAGTACATAGTGAAATATTATTTATTGTATATTAAATATTTTCGATATTTTTTTGGCGTTATAAACTCTGCGAACGACCCTTTCCATTGTAGTCAAAACGAGCCTGACCTGTGACGCGTGGCCAACCGTGGAAATTGGTTATGTCCACTATTTTCCCATTATTTTCAAATAATAGAGAGGCACTCGCATTTGCGACAACTGAAAAATGGTCATTGTTCAGGATTATTGTGGAGGAAAATTGCAAGGTGTGATTTACTGTCTACATTATATTTAATATCAAAAAATATTGTAAAATATTTGCTTTCGTTTCAAAAACTAATTCCACTTCAAAGCTTTTATTTAATATTTACATTGTTATAGAATTTTACCATGGAAATGAAAATTAAATCTATACAAAATTTAGTATTTTAAATCTGTTCTAATCATTTGATAAAATACGAATTGAGTAAATACGAAAAGTTTGTATATATATTATATTATATTATAATTCTCATATTTTTTATGTTAAAATATTTAAGAAACGAAAAAAAAATATTTTGCATTTAAATTGTTTTCTATTGGTTAATGAATTCGCGTTCGTAGAAATAGATGTCTGTCATGACTTCAATTCCCTCCCATACATCCGATCCTAAAAACGAGGAAAGGATAACCTCAAGTCCTCATCGAGATTTCCCTTCCATCTTTTCTCTCCACGAAAATGATAGATTGCTCGACTGAATAACATCTTGTTCTAGTAGTACAATTTCTGATAAAATGCTTTCGTTAGGAGTCCATATAAATTTAATCAGCCAGCTATAGACACAGGTGCTTTTAAAAACTTACGTTTGAATAAAATGTATGCTTTAAAACTAGAGAAAATTAAAGAGCTCCTTCACACGTCTTTTGCACACCTTTCTTATTTTAAACTTGAAATTAAGTGATTGTGTACATCCCGCTAATAAGCATACATAGTAAAAAAATGAGGTACCTAAGAGAACAATTTAATTGTCAAATGATATATGTATAGTAAATCTTTATAATTGAAGAGAACGAATAAATTCAGACTTATAAATATTCTTCAATCGTAGATTTATTGTCGTTTTGAATCAGTGCATCCATGTAAAGGTACATTATTATTTGACAATGCCAGATTGTGGTCATATGTCCCAGTGCGGTCCTGCCGTGCGCTTTCAAGCCAATGGGTGATATTGGCTGCCGGCCACGTGATTGGAATATCCAATCACGATAATGCCGCCGTTATATCGAAACTTTACTTTATTTTATCGTCGAGTGATATTTACAGTCGCAAGTTAGGATCGATATTCTGATGTCAATTTATTCTCGAGAATATTTTATAAAAGTTTAGGACTGTCGGTATATAGAGAATTTTTTAAAATACTTTCCTTTTTTATTTTAATAAAACATTTTTTTAAATACTTCAGAACACTACTTACAAGGTGTCATTTAAGGAACAAGTGGGGCTGTCTTTGAAGGCACGTGCTTTGACTAAAAAATTGAGTGTTTCTTATGCCTTGCGGCCAGTCACATGTTAGTCCTCGCAATTGGGCTTGCTTTGATTGTTGCTTATTTTTATAAAACAGGTAATGATGTTAGTTCGAAATAGTATTTATTCTTAACTAGCTGGCCCGACGAACTTCGTACCGCCTCAGGATCAATAAATGTTGTGTTAATTTATTGCATGAATTAAATTCAGTTTGAATGAATACTCAAAATGAATTAAGTTCAATAAATGGGCAAAATTCAAAATGAAAAGTATTTAAATTACATTGAAATGATGTAATTCACGTGGCACAGTCGATAGATTTAAAGGAATGCAGTAGATCAACGATTTGATTTTGAATTGTGAAGTTTAAATGATCCACATCTTTGTTTTTAGCCGCAATAATTGCTCGTTCAATCAACCAATTGTGATTTTTGTGATTAGATGTTTGGGAACATTTTGTTGATGAAGCCGTCCTTCGTTGAGACGAAATTGCAAAAATTCGGCGGAATCGAAATCAATCCGTTCGATTCGTCAACAGGAACACGGCCGTTACTGACGATAGTCAGCAATTGCTTGGAGAAATCTTCGGCAGATGGAT
The DNA here is from genome assembly GCA_031772345.1 of Himalopsyche anomala. NCBI lineage: Eukaryota > Metazoa > Arthropoda > Insecta > Trichoptera > Rhyacophilidae > Himalopsyche > Himalopsyche anomala. Next base: position 17,007,240 of record CM062821.1, on the reverse strand, counting down.
CGTTTAGAAATGTAACTCGCATGTTTGTCGTCAGCAGAGGCAAGCGTTTATTTCATCGGCAACGGTCAATCTTGGAATGACTGGTAGTGTTTGGCAGAAATCGCCAGATAGTAGAATCATTGCGCCTGCAAAACATCTTGAGTCACGGCGCAGATCTTTCATAGTTCGGTTGAGTGCTTCCAATGCGCGTTTGTGTGCCATTGTGCATTCATCCCAGTTGATGATTTTACTCCCTTCCAAAACTTCGGCCATTGCTGAGTGTTTCGCAATATTGCATGTCGGTTTTTCAGTCGTTTGGAGGTTTAACGGAAATTTCAACGCTGATTGAGCCGTTCGGCATGCTTTTATCAACGTAGCCGCTATTCCAGAAGAAGAAACTGCTACAACAATTTCGGATCTCGCACGAACAGTAGCCATAATCAATGACATGAGGAATATCTCCCCAGTTCCACCGGGCGCGTCAAGGCAAAATAAGCCACCATTTCCATCATAAATTGCATTCATTAACGTATCGTACACTTCCCTCTATTGTGGGTTCAACAGTGGTAAATTCGTTTGAACTGATTGGTTCAATGCATCTCGAAAATATTCACGTTCACGTTCCAATTTTCGATTGAAAGCGTCGTTCATTCCACGATCTGGCGTTGGCATTCCTAACTTGACTAACAAACTGCCGCACATGAGGTAACACATGTCTTCGATCTAAAGCAAAGCCTGGTTATGTATCTCTTCATTCATCTCGAGATCGGGATTCCCTGAACTGACACGAATTTGATGTAAAATGTCTTCTGACATGTCATCCTTGTACCTTGCTCCACAGTTCACATGGATTCGATGGAAAGCATGTCAAAATAATGATAGAAAATTATGTGCGTATCTGATTTGGAGATTCAGAAAGAATTTCCAAGTCAGAAAACATAACCTCATTTCAATATTATCCGATTTTTTTATTCTAATCCGTACTCTAAATTTAAAATTATTTAAATGTCGATCGTGTCAGTGCCATCTAGTGTCATCTATCTGAACCCAGCATAAAACAAAATGTTCATTATTTGAAAACTCTATGAGAATATTAATTTTCTTTATAATTTCTTTTCCGTGATATTTTTCTGATGTTTTAATGCTTATTCTGCTATTCTAGCCGGAGAGGAATTTAATAAATCAAAGATCATTGAAATCCGTGCAGCAATTCTCGAGATATACGTGGTGTAAATAACCTCGCTTTGCTTTATGTGTATAGATTATTTTGTCAATTAAACACCAGTTTAGACGTGTCCGTGCATTTCAAGTTTTTGTATAATTCATAATTTGCATATGGCCCAAAATCATCAAAACACTTTTTTGCGCATGTGTGGGTTACGCTCTTCTTGCTTTCCATAGTCGATATAATTGTTGACAAAACATAAAAAAGAAATTGTACAATTTTCGTTGAACTTCAATAAAAATAGTCAATTGAAACTTTCTTTGTTAATAATTTCGCATTCTACATTATATAAGAGAAAAACCGTTTAATTAAATATAGAATGCTTTTCCATCAAGTATTGACAGTGGACACAGGAATTACGTACGTAGCAGTATGCATTTAAAAATAACCATAAAGTAATGGCTTACTAACGTTATGTAATATAATTCACAATGTACTTTTGCTGTCAAATATCACGAAATATTTTTTTGACGTTCTATATATAAATAGTATAGTATTAATTGAAGTGAAAAGAGTACAGTTAAATAGAGTAAGTACACCAAATAAAACTAATCTAAGAACATTGAATAAATAACAAACAAACAATCACACCTAATGCACGAAACACATTTAAATGTAATGTCAATATTTAGACCAGAGATTTGACAGATATGAAATCGAAACAATCGAACACAATCGAACATCAAATTTGAATTGTCAATTCGATACAAACGTTCGTGCAAACATCGTAATATTGTTGTCAAAAAATGTATCATACCTAATTATAAACATAACCTCATTTCAATAGTATTCGATTTTCTTTCGTTTTCATTTCATATCATCGATTATACTCTAAATTCAAAATTATTTAAAAGTCTATCGTATAAATACAGTGCCATCTAGTGTCATCTACCTGAACCGAGCATAAAACAACATGTCATTATTTGACCTATTCCTCATTTGAAAATTTTGTTCTGTATGAAGATATTAATTTTCTTCATAATTTATTTTCCGTGATATTTTTCCGATGTTTTAATGTTTATTCTGCTATTCTCGGCGCACACGAATTTAATAAATCAAATATCATTGAAATCCGTTTTGTAATTCTCGAGATATACGTGGTGTAAATAACCCCACTTTGTTTTATATATATAGATTACAATATTGTTATTTTCGTCATGAATCGTGAATATTGGTCATCTTTAATGCATCTTTAATGATCGAAAGAATTTTTTGTTTTGATTTTTGTGTATGTACGCAAGTATATTATTAAGCGTACATAATAAATACATATTGCAGTATGTATTGAGATCTGCATCTTTTCAATCAAGAACCTTCTGTCTCTCTATTTTCTCATGTACTAATTCCTTTTTTATTTAATAAGATCATGAGCGGTTTTGCTTAAGTCGAGCATTATCAACATGTATAAGACAATAGTTGATAATGTTCGTCATGAGCGAAACCAGTATTGATCATTTTAAATAAAAGTGGAATAAGTACAATTGAGTATTTTTGTTGCTGACAGTGAATACCCTAAAAGTGAGTTGTACATATACTATAAAAAATACTATTCATAACTGTACCATCTTGATTTATTTATAAAATAACAGGTGCGTTTTTTCTTCTTTTAGATGTGTGAGTATCATTGTTATTCTAACAGGTGCCCGAGGAGTCCCTTACTTTTCGCGGGAAATGAAAAACAAACACCGAAAAAAACAACACAATACAAGTGGCATAAGACAGAACCGTATTGACCATATTTTGTGACGATACGCGCTGTGAAATCTGATTCGCCGCAATACTCATGGGGCCACTAGCAAAAAACATAATTTATCTGCTTAGATTTTCTTGTTTTTTTTGTGTTTTCATACCAACCTCTAGCATAGAGTAAAACACAATATATTATTTTACTGAGCCTTCTAACGCATTTTGGAAATCGTTTTATATATTTAAATAATAATAATATTGCATGCGTCTATACGCATTAGGGTACATATTTATTTTGACTGTATTTCATTGGAAGTGTTTGGTAAGAATTATGAATCTGCAATACATGTATGGTCAATTACTTTACGAAGCCTTTAGTACCGATTTTATATAATATTTATATCAGGGACGGGTATACATAAGGTCAACGAGTGCCATATTCTAGATTTTAATACCAATATTATCTAAAAAGCCACACATTAGTCAAATTCTTGCGTTGTATTAAATACACAAATTCAGATATAATTACATTTCTACACAAATCTTAATTGATATATATATAGTATAATCATATTTTTATCAAGAGATGTTGGGAACCGCGCTTAGCCGAACGAAGAGTCGCATTGGCCCACGTTTGTATACTATATACCAGTGCTCCGAAACCGGTGTGCCGCGACAGACAAGTGTGCCGTGGGGCGATGCTAAGTGTGCCGCAGCGCATTCCTTTAGTGAAGAAAATATCAAACAATGATCAAATCATAGTTGTCTAGTTGTAGTACTGAGGTAGCAATATATATTATACAAATGAAAACGATATCTAATGACATGTTTGCATATGCCCTTATGTATGCATATAAATGTATATGCATATTTGAATTGGCCTGCGGAAATATGGAGATAATTTTGTTGTGCCGTGGGAGAGAAATAGTTGCGGAGCACTGCTATATACTATATAGATAATTGTCTGGTATACAAAGTAAGGTAATCAAGATGCTACCTTTTTTCAGCCGTTCTTATTTCCAATTTTAAGAATAATTATTGACTCCAAATATAGGATCTCAGCGAGAGTTATTATTGATTCGCCCAACCTTCTCGGAGAGGATATAACAACGTGTTATAGCTTATAGCGAGGGTGCCCAAACTACAGCCCGGGGGCCAAAACTGGCCGGTGCGCATACAAATCTGGCCTCCAACCTTTATGCCCTCAACCTTACACTTCTGGCCCTCCCTGTTGAATTGAAAAAAATAATGTCGCTTGCTATATTGTTAAAATCAGAAAATCTACCATTAATATTCCTTTTAAGCTTGCTCAAAGCTTCAACAGCAAATTTAATGAGAAATTGTGTATGTTGGCAACATTTTTTACAAATGTTAAAATGAACGAATCAATTTTTTTTAACTGAGACTCAAATAAAACCATTTTCATTCTAAATGACATTATGTGAGTGTACATATTCAGCAAGAAGCTGATTTTCTCCATGCAGTTTTAAATTAAGATCATTTATTTGTTTGGTTGCATCTGCGAAAAATGCTAACTTCTAAGCCCACTCGCTATTTTCCAACTCAGCTAAGGGTCAATTCTTTTCATTTAAAAATGGTGGAATTTCCACTCGAAGGTAAAAGGATCGCGACAAAACTTCTCCGCAGCTTAGCCAGCGAACTGAATTATGATATGGTAAATCTGTTGCCACACTCTCTTGAATAAATTCCTGGAATTGACGATGATACAGTGCGTGCAATCGAATAAAGTTAACGGTAGATATGACAGGATTCAATCTACTGACATATCCAAATATTTTCATATGAGTGGTTACCGATTTGCCCAAAATACCATCTTGACGCGTTTTATTTTTGTTCAACTCTTCCGAGACTTACGAATCGAAGTTAAATAAGTTTCTCTAAATTTTCGGGACAATTTAGTACTCATCCGGAATACGGGACAGCGATTCCAATTCCGGGATAGTCCCGGCCAATCCCAACATATTTTAATTTTCTACCTTGTATTATAAGTTGTTATGTTGTATACTTTTTTCTACATTTTATTTATGTGAATGTTTTTTAAGAAATAAACTGAGAATCGACTCTTGACCCGCCAGCTTTTGAAAATTTTTTCAATGTGGCCCGGCGGTCAAAAAGTTTGGGCACCCCTGGCTTACAGGAAAGAAATTGTAATTAGCTAGTCCCGCGGTATTTAAGATCGATAGGTGGGAGGAAATTCAAGCATACATCGAAATAGTCCAGCCGAATTAGGAGAACTCGTTTACAAGACCTACACTTTGATAATTATTTACTGACCGTTTAGTATTTTTGACTAAACTCTTTACACATCGTTTATAACTACTTCAAGTTAATTGCTTAAAGTTTATGCATTCATAGGGTTGCCAGGCGTCCCGATTAACCGGGATTGTCACCGGTTTTGAGTCTCGTGCCCCGGTATTCCGAACAAACCTCTCTCGAAATTGGTAAATTTTGGGATATTGGATTCGAAAGTCTTGGAAGAGCTAAAAAAAAAAAAACGAGTAACGCTGATCGGCAAATCGGAAAAATGTCCCGATTTGACTTCTGAAGAAATCTGGCAACCCTATGCATTCATGACATTACTGACCAAATCATTAAATGTAATATTCTCGCGACTGCTAGTGTTCATATTGTATTTTATATTTGTTTTCAGATTACTGATTGGCCGATGTCAGGTCAACTTGTTTTAATGCTTGATAATAAAATGATAACCGATATCTTTTATAGCTTTGTTTCTTGACCGGTGAATGTTATATGAAAGTCAGTTTTGTAATTATTACTAAGCAAGTTAAATGTGCCCATTAATTGGTGTCGCAGACGAGTAAATTTTCTCTATCATAAGTATCATTATCGTAAAACTATCAAAATGCTATACATATTTTGAGTTTTACCTTGAAAACAGTAAATTACTATGTAGATTTCATTACGAAAAACGGTGCATTATCGAAAATTGAGTTTGGTCATTGAAATTCATTGATTTATGTTTTTCAATACCAACTAGATACACTATTATTACTTGTGAGATTTATTGATTGATAATACATATTATGTTGATTGTATCGACAAGAATAATATAAAATAATATAAGAAGAACATTTTTCTCTGAAGCAGACACTTCCTCGGTAGTATAGTGGTAAGTATCCCCGCCTGTCACGCGGGAGACCGGGGTTCGATTCCCCGCCGGGGAGATTTTTTGCTATACTCAAAAAAAAATATTTTTAAAAATATAAACGTGATAAAAACCAGAAATTTAAAAAGAGTTTTTTGTTTTTATTCATTAAAATATTGTGAACGAACGCAATCAATATAACTTTTAAAAATAACAATCTTAGTTTATTAGTTTCTAGCTTGTCATAAGACTTGGATACAAGGTAGATTGTGTGTCTATTTTAGGCGAGTATCGTATTATAAAATATTTTTAAATCACTGGTCATAATTTAAATTAGTAGGAGGAAATTTTACTATAATACTGTAACGTTTTTACGATTTGCAAAATTATAGGTACATAATTTGTGGAGTTTTATTTTTCTCGATTGCGATCGACTTCTATTCGGCATTGATATATTTTTATTGTGCGAACTGCCTAGTTATTTTCATTTTATAAATTATTAATCGAAAGAAACGTTAAAGGTAATTAATTAATTGGTTAATTTTGTCAATACACGATGACCAAAATTTGAATGATTACGATATTTCGTTAAAATAAAATAAAAAATATCACGTGGGTATTTATTTTGCAATGATAATCCTTTTTGGAAACTCTTTTATTTAAAAAAAAATTCTGAACGAATGCAACGGACTTGCATGCCCCCGAGCGTAATATATTTTTTTGTTTTCGTATAACATAAAAGCGTCACAAAGTTTATTCTAGATTTTCGTATTTTTAATATCTTCTAATCATACGTAAATTATTATTATACAAGTGTCAAAAGCATTCTAATTAAAGCATAAATTGAAAAAAATGCGTTGATTATGTTTTCAACAAAAACAATTTAATGTTAAAATGTTAAATAAATGTAAATATTGAAAACTGAATATAAAAATGTGAGTATATTCCTATAATAAGTTATTCTTGAGGCCCTTAAAATTCAGATGCTTCATGCGCTTGTGGAATAATCCGCCACTGTATAGATAAGCGGTCGGGAAACTTTAAAACACCACGGACCACTACATTTATAATTTTAAGTTCCGCGGGCTATCTATAGGATTTTTTAAAGTCTTAAATATATTTGGAAAAAAGCTATCAAAGAACACATACAATTCAAATAGGTAATATGTATTTCATAAAATAAAATCATCAACGGTAACAAAATGATTAAAGTTTAATTAATAGTATTAACACTCTAAGAACAGAAAATTAACGATATTTTAACTATTATCTTTAGCAATAGACATTTTGAGTGTGATCGATATAAGTTTATGGATATTTGGCATTTTAACTAATCAAAGGGTACTTTTTATGGAAAACCAAAACCGAAGATGGAGTTTGATAAGGATGAATGACATTTAGATTTTAGAGTGGTCTGTTGATAGGCAATGAGGCTTTTTAAAGATACACGCTTAAATTAATATCTTGACATTAGAAAATACTGTACATAATAAAGATTTAGAAAAACATCTGTTCTAAATCATGCACCGATACAAAATAAAATCCCCAAAAATCTTTTTAATAACCCATTTATATTGAACACGCATCTTGCTTGTTTTTTGGTAGTATTAAAAAAAGTAAAAAATCCACATTTTTCCCCGGACCACCAAAATTCTCTCACGGACTACTTTGCCGACCGCTGAAATAGATGACATTAAATGATAAAACGGTTGTCAATAATAATTTATTATTTTGATATTTTTAAGAACGACCACACTGCTAAAATAATGTCGAGATATATTTGGTTTTGATTGATTTACGACGTGTCAAAATGATGGATAGGATTTTCAATTATTACTATAATACATCAAAAACATACTTAAAGCTATTAAATGGATCACAATGTGTATTGAAAATCGATATTAAGTCCCGTGGGAGTCTTGGATTTATAGACATTTTGGGAGGGGTCAAAGCTAGAGATATTTGGATAGTATTTTTGAATTTGAACCGCGGGCTAAACATATTTATAATATTCGGAAACCCATAAATATTCAGTATTAAAGAATATGTAAGAAGACTCATTTATTTAGTGCTACCATATTATTAATAACTAAAATATTATTTTTTTATTAAAATGTGATGTTAAAAATACTCATAAATATTTTTTTATGTTTAACATATGTTTACCCAAGAATACTATCTGACCGGATTTTAAGAGCTTAGACCGGACTCCGCCCAGATTTAATTCGGGATTGAATTTTTGTCCTGTCACACAATACATTATTATAATTCGCTCAAAATCATAGGCACTGCACGTAATTAAATAATTTTTGACCAAAGACCAAACTTCAAAAAAAAATCAGGCTTTATGAACACCTGCGACCGGGTTTCCTATTTTAGCCCCTGGTAACCCTAGTCTCAACGCTCCTCCGACTAATTATTATTGTCGCAGGGCCGAGTGTTTGGATTGCCTGTACATACTTTTTCTAAATACATGTACGTTGATTGAAGAGAATTTATCTATTAAACAGAAAAAAATCGCTGTGACCACAAATCCATAAAAAGGGAAACCTTTAATGGTTTTAAAACATTAAATGATTACAATCAAACAACGTTCTTTTTAAAACAATATTTTTACGTGGTATGATATTGAGAGTCCTCCATTACATTCCTATGTATATTAAGCGAATTCACTGTTACATATATTTTAAAGATATACAACAAGCAACATATTTGACCGAAACATATTTAAACTTATTGTAACTTATGGCATATAAAACAAAAAAATACCAAGGCCTAGGTTCCACCGAGATTTGAACTCGGATCGCTGGATTCAAAGTCCAGAGTGCTAACCGTTACACCATGGAACCGGTAGAGAATTAAATAATATTAATAAAATAGTAGCGCAAATAATTAATTTTTGACCTCAATATTGATAACATATCAATTTATTACGGAGAGATCGATGACGAAAATTCGAGCAAGAATCGTCATAGATAAGAAAGAGAATGTACGGAATGGAACGATCGGTGATTGATTATTAGAGGTACATACCAATTCTTAAAAAACCCTGAACTTATTTTCTCTTTCTTATCTACGTGTATATCTTCGGCGCATGCTTTCATCAGAACTATCATAACTTCATATTTTTTTAAAGTTTATAGTCAGTGACGTTCTTAGGCTATGTGCCGCCCCTAGGCAGAATTTAAAATAGCACTCTTACTATTTTCTAAATATTTTTTTTAAATTACCTTAACTGCCGTCTACAGTGCTGAGATCAGTACATGTCACATTTAAAGAAGATTTTTGCGATAAATTCAACTACTGTTTACCCATCGGTCATAATATTATTACCATTTTAAATGTTTTTTGTCGGCATTTTTTTTTATCAAAACATCGAGGCGTCATTTTTATTCTAAACTAAATTCGTGTGTCAAAAATATTCGGTCACTTAAAAAAAAACTGTGATTATTTGCCGCTCCCTTGGACTTGCCGCCCCTAGGCAACTGCCTACTCGCCTATATCATCGGAACGTCCCTGTTTATAGTTCTGATGAAGACATACGCCAAAGTAGCTATCAACTATATAAAAAATAAATATTTGTAGAACTTAAATACTATGTTTTTCACCTTATTATTCAAATTCTAAGGACATAAATTAATACTGTTTTAAGTATGTATAATTATTGAATATCTATAACGTGGCTGACGACACTTTTTGTAAATTCAATTAAGGATTCCAAAATGGCGATTTGATTTTTGTCTATCATTCAATGATGATTCTACTCGTTTCGGATTATGACATGTTGAAGAAAAGACGATTTCTTAAGAATAAACGAGGGTCCGGTTTTTTGCAGTAATCTGAAAGGAAACTTCTCGAGTGAGGTTAATGTGACTCAACATTTACATCTCTGAATCGTGAAAGAGTCAAGAGAAGGTTTTGTCAATACTCCTGAAGGTTTCGTTCTATCCTTTTCGCAAACATTGCTTACGTTTCTCATTGCACACTATGTCACGATATATTATTCTCTTTGTATTCTGAAAAGTTTCTCAAAGCGTTTCAGTAAATAATGGTGCTGAACTTGTTAACTCTTTAAGAGAATAAATACAGCATTCTTTGAATATTCTTATATTAAATCTAAATGCAAACAATAAGTATTTTATTTAAACATTGAAATAAATTTGAAAACAAATGAAAAATGCATTTATTGTTTAAATAGTGTTAACAATTAGTAATGTAAATTGTTAAAATAACATAGAAATTATCAAGGAAGTTCACTATAAAAACTTATAAAACGGTATTCGGCTAAGGTCGTCATTGGAATATAACAATTTCCGATGCAATGGGTCTTTGAATAATGTTTAATCCCTTTACAGTTAGTTGCAGGTAAATGTTCGGAGAAAGCATATTAGTCCATGGTACGGAGTATTCTGTGTACGGAAGGTTCTGTATTCGGAAGATTCGGTGTACGAAGTATGCTTGTTCGGAGAATTCGTGTTCGGAAGATTCTTGTTATGAAGAATACATTCACCAGCTGCAGGATGTTCTTGCAATTTGGAAAAACAATCATTTATGTCATTAAATGACATAATGTTTGAAATTTTCGATAATAGCAGAATTCTTATGATAGGATAATATTTTAACATATTTATTGTTTATTATTTTGATTTTTTATTGTATTATGGATGATTTTTTATGGACTCTTACATTCTCTCTAAATATTTCAGATAGTATAATATATTACATATATAAATAGTTCATAATCAATTATCTACTCTTTCTGATAAATGATGTGAAAATAAATCAATATAGGTACGTATTTGGGTTAAAATTACCAGTTAAAATTAATTTATAATTGTAAAAAAATCTTACAAAGTACGAATGAATGATTTTTAGTCGGGTTTAAAAAATAATTTATTTTTGACAACAAAAAAAATGTAATTTATGGTAATTTAGTGTTTATTTTAATAGGTATTTGTAGAGATATAAATATAATATTTTATAATAATTAAAATTATGCGATGTTTCCAGGATTCGTATTTATTGTCAATTTCACTTTTAGGGTGTTCACTGCCAATACTTGGTGGAAAGGCTTTATATAAAAAAAAACACATTATTCTTTTGTACTTATTTCCACTTATATTTACCTGGATCATGACCCGTTTCGCTCATGGCGAGCATTGCCGACTGGAACGAAATATAGTTTAACAATGATATTTATACAAAACCAATTTGAAATAAAAATGTGTAATAAATAATTGACATTGAAAAGAGTTTACAAATTACAGTAGAAATTATGAATAAGTGACTCTAAGCTACCACAAATTAAAATGTTTAATTAAAACATCTAACATGAATTTATTATTGTTTCTATTGCAATTTGAGTTACGATAATAATTATTAAAACTAGGTAATTACTTGAGAAACATATGTTTATTTAACCTGAGATAATTATTTGAATCAGTTAACTTGTAAAATAGCCTTGTAAGAAAGAGTCTTAGTTTTACCATATATATTTATTTGTATAACGTACCTAATGAAAGCTCGAAGGTGAATTTTTGCAGGGACCTAAATGTAGATTCTAAGATTCAAGAACATAGTGAGCACATAACGTCCAGTCCCCAGACAACTTTCCCTTCATCTCTTTACATATTGCTTCAATTTTTCAACCACCCCGGTCATTTTGCTACCCGCGCGTGGATTGTGAGCTCGGCATGAAAAGCGTTATACCCGGAACTCCCGGCCGCTCATGGATTACGTACGCCCTCTTTTTTCTAGATCGTGAGAAAACGGGAGAAATAAACGGGAAGGTTACGCCAAGGCTGCACGTTAATGTCGGACATTTTTCAAATCAACTCCTCAAGGCGGATTTGCTTTTCAGCTTATCTCCATGCCTCACCTTGCAATTTCTGCACATTTAGCATAATCTTATACAGGGAAATAAGTCAGATCATTTTTTGTGGGTTTATAAACTGTTTATTTACATTTATGAAAAATATTAATAAAAGAAAATACTTATATTCAAATTGTGTTGGAATTTTCATCATTAATTTTATGCGACAATTCTTTTGAATGTAGGTAGCACATTCAACGCAAATAAAACTCAATAACAAATGATAGAAAAATATTTTTTTCTTTTTCGAAAGAATTTTTTAACAGTAAGTATTATAAAAAATAAAATCATTTTATCAGTAAAATTGTTATGAAAAAATTAAAACAGTATTGCATCTGAATCTAAATACTTTCTAATCTTTATTGTTAGTAATCGTCACACAAAAAAAGAAATTTTAAAAATGGACTTTTTCTTTAAACTTCTCCAGTTACACATTGCTTTAAAGTAACCAATTTTTGTTTGATAACCGTAATAAGATGATAACGTTTTGAAAAAACAATAGTATAATCTGGGTTATATTAAAAGTTTGAATTTCAGAAAAAGACACTTTTCATCCTTTAGAGTTCAGAATATTGTAAAATTTCACTATTTTGAGTACTTTTGATTGGATTCGCTAAAACACAGAAAGACTCAATAAATATAAAGCTACTTGATGAACTTATACCTAAATATCATACAGTTTAAATATATTTGCAATTTACCCTCATGTGTCTGTCTTTCATTCACTGTGAATAATTAAGTTTTTAAATATCAAACATGGATACAGAATACACGCTAACCCTTTGATCAGTTCTAAATTAAATTTCAGCTCGACTCTCAATAAGAATAATTAATTTAACTCTAGCTTGTGTATAAAAATGGAATTGATTTAAGGGATTTCATATTAAGAAAAACCCAAGTAAACATTAGTATTATTACATAGAAGTAGAGTTACCAGACTGCTTAACAATAATTATTGTCAAACTCAATATTATACCAATTAAATATTTTTACAGATATGTACATATGTTCTTCATCAGTATTTTTCATGAGAGATTTTCATGAAGCTGAACAATAAATAATTCCAGATTTAAACAAAAAAACATTTCTACAACTACCCAATGAAACAAAACGTAAATGTTAAAATATAAATAGTAAGTGTTGTTGTATGTATATATGTTAAGTTTATAATCTGACTAATCCAATAGCTTGATATTATTTACTAGCGACTTAGATGATTGCACGTGGTCGTTGAAAATATTAAAATATATACTATTAATATTTATAACTTCTCTTGAGGTATCCAGAGCTGTGGTGCAAGCCAGGTCCTCCATTGCATTTTTTACTTTGGACGAGATACAGGGCTGTTTAATCCGTTCTGTTATATTTGTGTTATTGACGAAGTCGAACCACCACACCCCTAGTATTCGTCAAAAGCATCTGTTTTCTAAGCACATAATACGGTTACTTTATACTTTCATAAGGTGCCATGACTCGCAACCGTAAATCAGCACTATCAAGATGCATGCGTTGAGTATGACGAATTTGGTTCTGACCGAGTACAACCGTGAGCCTGATTTCTTCATGTGTCTTTTACCAATCGAATGGGTCTCGTCATCGCGGAAGGCCGCTGATGACCAGTGACGTAGCTAGAAATTTCGGGCCCTCGTACAAACATCACGCAAGCCCCCTCCGTTGAATGTAAGAAATTTGCCTCCCACTTTTCGCTGGGCCCTTGTACATTGTGTAACTCTTTTATGAGGTGACTACCCTGCTGGTTCCATCGTGTATGGTAGTGGGTCAAAGATGATTCATATTTAAAGTACGTCAACATAGAAAATAGCATGTTTGTGCTATGGAACGATTCTATGTATATGTAAATGTACATATGGCGAGTTATCTTTTTGGTAAATTGTTTTTTTTATATTGAGTAAGTAGAAATTTTCCCCCCTCCTTTTCGCTGGGCCCTCATGACTCTACTATGAGGTAGTTACGCCGCTGCTGATGACCATCCATAGGATGTACTCGACGGAGCTACGGGACGCTGGGATGAAGCAAGAAGACTGCCGGGACCCTTGGAGGAACCATCTGGTGGTCATATGATTCGGATGGCGAGCGGAATTTTACCTTTAACTTGAAAAAAACACCCAAATAAAAAAAATGTATCTTTTGAATTACTTGTACATACTGTAAATTTTCGAGAAAAAAAACGTTTTGATTTTCATTTCACAATTATATACAATGATCGGAGACGGTATCATAGCTATTGTTCAGCTGAGGAGAATTTTCAATTGATCTTCCGCTGTTGTAACTTTGATAAAACGTTTTGGAACAAATATTATATACAGTGTTAAATTAAAAAAAAATGCTGTTCAATGTGCAGGGGTATGCACTTTAAATAAAGTATATCTACAGAAGTTGTTGAACAAGAACTGGACGTGAAGCAAGAAATATGGGATTAAGAAAAATACAGAAGCCAGCAAATCGCCTTCTCAGCGACCAGTATTTATAATCGGATAGGGTAGGCTTAATGACATGAAAACATCACAGAAACTCATGTCTCATGGTATAAAGTCGTAAATCAATGTATGCAGTTCTTCATTCGGGGACTTCCTCCCTTGAGCGCGCTGCCGATTAGGAAGAAAGCCCAAGAGCATTCGGCCGTGTGTCTGAAAAATGTAACAATACATACTTGAGTTAATAAATGAAGATTTATATTCATAAAACTTCGGTATTATAATTGGTTCGATCAACATTGTTGTTTTAGATATAAAGCTCTCGGAAAGATGCTATGAAATTTATATTAAATCCATGGACGCAACCCTAAGAGATTGTTTGTAGGTACATCTTTCAATTCAAAATGTACACTTTCAAAGCATGCTAAAAAAGTGTACCGTAACTTTGTATGAGAAACTTTTTCATGAACGTCTCGTCTTTTTATACGGTAAAGTTTGCATAGTCTGGTTGGTTGGCAGTGAAGTCCGGTACCAGATACCGTACTCTACGTAATTTTTCTGCATCATTTTTCATGATAATTCATGATAAGTAAAAGGCTTTTATTTATACGTTTATCGCAGAGTTCTGAGAATTGCTAAATTAATTTTCTACAATACAAACATAATATCAATGTCTATAGAATAGCCTTTGAATGATGATTAACATGGTGCAATAATCATTTTTTTAATGATATAAGTATTCGATAGAAACAAAACTAAGAAAACTACACGGTAGAAATATGAGGCATAAAGATATACATAATATGTGTATAAATAAGTGTCGTTATATTTGTTGCCCAGTGGACAATATTTTACAAGAAACAGTGGGCAGTAATGTCATTTTTGCTAAATCAAATGCAACATAATGTTTAATTACACTTTGTAACAAATATAATTGAGATGAACACTTATGCTATTCAATGGTGCGATATTAACTGTATCACACAATAAATAAATAAATTATTAGACGCGTACCCACATATGGCTTAAGAAAAATATTTCCGTAATGTGACTTACGATGAGGAGACCAATATGTAGTATTAACGAAAACAATTAATAGGCAAGTTCGATAATAATTTTAGCAATCGCTTTTTAATTTAATTTAAGATTAAATATGGTTTTAACGTGATAAATAATGATTGATTATTTTTTTTAAGTTGCCTACTCTGAAATTAATATTTAATTATATATTCTGCTCATGAAGCACGTGCAATAAAGATTTATGAAAGTGGAAGTAAAGTTAAAAAAAAACTTTTGAAGAAACGTCAGAAGAAGTGAAAAGAATTTTTCTGATGATTTCTTGAACGATTGCAGATAATAGTCCCTTTCTTGCTGATATCACGTCACTGGAAAGGGATTATGTGTAAGGTTGAAATTTCCATAAATACGTCGGGGGCATTACACGTGTGTATTAGGGTGGCAGAACCCCCAGGGGAAACGGAAAGAGGTCGTTTAGATGCACAGCGGCGTACAGCCCGCCCAAGCGTACGCTGCCATTTTTATATGAGAGCAATAAATGAAAAGGGAGCTGAGAGGAAGGGACAAGAAGACTGCAGGCAGTGGCAGTCCCGCAGCTTCCCGGAAGCAGTAGGAAAAGAAGAAACGCAACTCAACGAATATCTCGCGAAGTACGTTTGCTACACCTGCATTTGTTTATTTAGGTAATACATGTATCTTTTTTTTCATATCCGATTGATTTTCAAGTGAGACATACAATCAAATTTGTGTTGGATTTGAATACGAAACAGGAACATTGGTCGTTTTTTGAAATCTGAAACATTTTTTTTGCTTCTAATGGAACTTTTCTACAAACAGAAGATGTTCTACGAGAACTGCTTGTTACCCTGTCGCTCAAACTCTCTTTTCGTGAGAGAGTGGGGATATAAGGATATGGTTAGGATTAGACTGGTGATTGGCTGACCCTTTGTTGAATTTTGAACACCTTGTTGTAAGAAACATCATATACATTTATAGCTTGAGACATAAATCCACAAATCATTAAGAACTTATTTTACGAAACTATTCGTAATGTGATTTGAATGTGTTAGCTCTGTAACTGACGCCAACGATGTTGACCATTCGTATTCTGGCTCGGTATACTCCTGAGAATACTGGGTGGCAAGAGTTCTAGCTTAGCAATCCGATGTTTACAGATTTCATTCCCAGTAAGGATAAAATCGAAATTTCTCAATTTCAGATTTGAGGACGGCATGGGAGTTCTTGATGTATTTTCCTTTTGATTTTATCTATCATTGGTTTTATATCCAAACTTATTAAGCGCTGTCAACATATGACGTTACTTACAAAAGGGGGGATGTCTCCACACACAATATGACGAAGAGGTCAGGTGGTGACGACAAAAAAACATAATAATATAGGTGCAATTCATACTAATTCTGTCATGCAATTTTTATGAGTTTAGGTTTCTACGTGTCTAGTCAAGTTAAGAAGACAGCGCGGTTGTTGAAAAAATCATTTTATACCTGCAAACAAGGATGTGAAGTCGGAGTCGGAGTCGGGAAAAATAAGCGGCTCGAAACATTAAAAAAAAAAAAGATCTTTATTCCAAACAAAATAGTCCATAATGGTAACATTGCATTGATTGGCTGACTAAAGATGATCTGATGGAATAGAGATTAAGTTATTGAAAAAAATATTCGGAGTCGGAGTCGTTTTTTTATTTAAAATCTGGAGTCCGGGGCGACTTTTTTTACACGACTCTACAGCCCTGTTTTCAAATGAATAAGTTTTAGGGTAAGAAATGACATTTCTGTAAGCGGTGAAAAGATTGAATATTATATGAGATTCTTGAATGTAAAATTATGTGACACATATAGATATGCATAACGTTAGATTTGAAGAAGTAAAATAAATATGATGGCAAATATTTCTTACATATCTAAATACAATTTTTCGCACGCCATTTGTCATTTGAGAACAATCTGGATTATTAACCGGAAGGCAAGATTCAAACGGTCAAGGAACGTCAGCTGGATTTCCCGCGCGAATAAATGTGCAAACAGATTCCGAAAAGTGCATAAAGAAAAATATTGCATTGTGGTTGGCCATTTCCGACATTATTTTGCATTCTCCTTGTCTCCTGCTGTCTCGCAAAATTTATGTCATAAAGAAACTGTACAAAATATTTATAACAATTTTATATGTTTACAAATCCTACAATATTAGAAGAAATAAAAGATTATTTCAGCACTCACAGATAACTTCAATGGTATGGATTATTTAGTCATCCTAAATAAATGTGAAAAATACTTTTATTCTCTCGTATACCAAACTTTTTATATTTTAACTCCTCCCTCCCCCACAGAAAACTAAAAAATACTGAAAAAAAGTTAAATGGAGGATACCTACAACAAAAAATATACAGTAAAGTCCTAATTTCCAGGTTTTGGATCAATGTCAGATTTATCGTTACACTAGTATTTTTTAAACTAATTGAAATTGAATCAAAATATACTAATGGCATTGAAAAATATATGTGTAATATCAGTCACTGTTAACTAACGTTGGCTGGAAGATATTCTCATGGTTCTTTCAAATTTCTTCGGTCATTTATTTGAGGGCCCACGTTACTGTGGATCGATATGTATTATTTATATCAAAGATTTCTAGATTCCTAGATCCCTAGATGCCTCTATTATATTCAAAGAATGAAGAGAATTACCTCACAATACCACTGCGATACCGCTAATCGAGTTTAACTTCTTGCCGAGAACAAAAAACAAGATGTCTCAGCCACCAGTTCCACCACCATCAATATCTCTCCCGTTCATCACCACAGCCATCATCACCACCATATAATTAGTTTCTTTATCCTTACCAAGAAAGACCTGTAACTAAAACATCAAAACACACTCAGATGAAAAAGAATAAAAGTTTTTTGACTCTAAGCCCTCCAATTAGATGTAAGAAGACACGCGGTCGATTTCTATTGTAAAGTTTATAAAAAAAAATTGGAAAAATAAAATAAAAATATTTAAAATAAGAACGAGGCTCAGCTGGTAGTGCATGTATCACTTTAATCAAGTATTCTCATGAAATGGGTGATTGTCATCATCATTGTCACGTTCGTTATCAAATATAAACAAAACTTCAACAGCGGGGTTCGAACCCGTGGACGCATGGAGGAATTGCCGTCAGCCGCAACTAAAGATACGCCAACGACCGAACGAAACCAAACGATAAAATGAAGCATTACATTCTAAGTGTGTCAGATTGACGTTTTTTTTAAAATCATAACAGTAATGTATTTCATGCGAAAAACCTTGGTATAATATAAATAATATATATGTGTGTTTTCATCCTTATATTTTTATTGATATAATATTCTATAAATAATATATAATATAAATAACTAAGCATGATAAAAAATACTTAATTGAGTATGAATATTAATGGCATTTTTTTATATCTTTAAAGTTATGAATTTACGATCGTCGATGACATCTGTTGCGAACCGGTGTTATGTGGAGTTATTAACGCCATTGGAGTTGAGACTTGTAAACAAATTTCAAGAACGCAGCAAGAAATTTCTTACTGTAAATTTATTTTGGATAATTCAACACGTATGTATCCATTACAAGTGCAACTGTTGTGATTATTATTTAATATTTATTTATTAAAACTGAAAATTTATAATGAAAATAAAATACTTAATTCAAAGTACAGTAAATGACAAGAATATGAAAAAAAAACTGAATAGATATGCGTCATCATCAAATTATCAGATTAATTTGTTTAATATTAAATACAGTATATTCAACGGTACAAAAAATATTTTAAGGTAATTTTCGTATGTGTTTATTACTTCTAGCCAAAGAGACCAGTGGTAATTAAACAAATAAATTGTTAATTATACATGTAAGCCGTTTTATCAAAGCATGCTTAAATAATAAATTAGTATTTTTCATTTGAAATCTTAGGCTATCACGTGGAAAAACATAGTCAACGGCTTATAAATCGTCAGTGGCGTGTAAACTATACTGGTTGCAGTTGTATTTATATTATTTTCTCAATGACATAAGATTGAATTATAAAACACTATACATATAGAAAAAAGTTTTGAGTATTCACAACAAAGTAAAGATAAAAATATGTTTTACGGTTTGTTTGATTTAAGATTCAACATAAGGTCGCAGTAAAGAAAACGTTGACACCCCCCCTTTTTTTCGACTGCCGAATGTATAATGGGTTGATTACGCTCTTTTTCCAAACGCTAGAGTATAATTTTTTGATCAAAGTGAATCTTTTGATAAAGTCAAAAGGCCGCAGGTTCCCCTCCACTGACCTAAAATAAAAAATAAGAATCAAATTTCCGGATTTAAGAAGTGTTCCATTGCAGAAAATGTTCGGGAAACCTTGTTCTAAGCAATCAGAACTACTATAGATATTCATTTAGTGTTGTTTTTTTTTTATAGAAGCGCCTGAATTGGAATGCTTTGAATAAATGATTGGTTGCGCTACTGTGATGATACTTTTCGTAATATTATTTCCCACCGGAATACCTGACAAGAAAAAGGGATGAATTTACTTATGCATGAAGTATGATATCCTATCACATTCATAATAAGGGAAACGAAAACTGTACCTTTAGGGATTATATTAATAATTAGATATGTGGCGGGTTAGATTGTAAAACCATAGAAAGGGCTTTAACTGGGGCAAAATAAATACATTCAAAATTTTGATCAACATCGTACAGTAAACCGTTAATTAACCACAATTAGGGATAGCAAAACCTACTCTTTTATTTCGGGATTTTCTTAATCCAATCGTAGGATCTCTAGATCCAATACGACTGTGGTATCAATATTATTTTAAAAAGAAACTAAGCATATTTTCGGAATTAATCGATTGATACACAAGGAAACTCGATGTAAAATTAAATTTCATGATACTCAGTATTTATTATATGACAAAATCTCAATGTATATAAAAAGCTAGAGAGGCACAAATGCATTACGTACTTATAAATAAGATCTTTTTTTCTTATATTTTTTTTTATGATGGTTTGAAAATTTTGTAAAATAAAAACCTCCATGATATTATCTTTTGTCAAAAAAAAGAACATCTTTTACCTTCAATCAATTTCATTTTTATTTCTAAGCTATTTATTATTTTTGTTTTGCTTTTTTTCGATCTTTTTTATTTCCTAAGAGTGATTTAATTTACTGCCGCGGTTTTTTTAAGGCTTTCAGTAAGACTTTAATCCCGGTATTACATATCTTCAATACCGAGTAATTCGGGACAGCAAACTCAGTGGGAACATGGCCAGAGTAAACAAACGATTTTACTAAAATGCTTTTAAAACTTGAAAACCACATTTAAATCGTTTTAATTTTCTGTTTTATATTTATTTATAAACACCTTTCGGAATCCCGACTACACTGGTATAATCAATATAATGTGTTGGTAGTATTATTAATGCAAAGTTGATGAATTATATACACGATTATATATTATACTTGTTTAAAACAAAGGTTTATACTAGATATACTAGATATCTGATAGGTGTTAATTATTACTTGTGGGGTGCTGGATGGGGCGGGCTATATAGCACATGTGATGAATATCTATGAACGAGACTAGTAAACACTAAAGAAAAATATTAGCTCAATATGTTATTAGATACATATTTTTTTTTAAATTTCCGTTTTGTGTGGCGACCGGTAATTGATTTCAAATGAAAAATAAAAAAAGCTTTTGGAACCATAGTCGAACGCGGCATGACTTAGGTTTAATTAAAAATATAATACATTTAGGGAATTACTTTTAAGCAGATATTCTAGATAAATTTGTTACGCAACGAAATGTCCGATTAAAAACACTTTTAGAATTGAATTCTGCCATGCAGTAAGAAAAGGCGTTAACGTAAATTTAAAACCCTCGCAGATAGAGCGCATTCATGTCTAAAAGGGCTTAAAAGCGAAAGATAGGGTGCCGATTAACGAACACCTATTCCTGAATGAGCAGCCTAATAAAAAGCTCTACATGGGAAGTTCTTTCTTTGAGTTTTATCTAGAAAACGGAACGCTAGTAGGTGTTCAATATTTCTTTAAATTAGGGTTAAATAGATTGTAATATAATAACTTCTTCTCTATGTGCCGTCTTCTATCGAAGGTTAGCAACATAATTGGCTTTTGGTTTATGGGCTCTCCCAAAATCCGCTTGAAAACATAATATTTGTATGAAATATTTGATATATATTATACTATAAGCACAATGGTGTTATTTAATTTTTAACTATGTTCGCTTCCAATGTAGAGCATGTGAAGTTCATCTCATTAGAATTTTTCAATAAAATGGCTTGTTAATCAGTTGCTTAACTTCTCTTGTTCGAAGAGAGTAAGGATAGAATGATAGGGCTAGTACAGAACTAGTGGTAAGTTAATCGCTCTCGGTACATCATTTTTAGGATTGGGTGTGTTTTAGACATCACGGACATCAATGCCTGATGCAATTGCCGACATGCATGATTACAATTGATGAATATGTGAATAGCGACCGCGACCGACGTCAACGATGACAAATCTAAAAAGTTCTGTGTATGGCACACTTTGCCAAGGTGGACGCCCTCGAGTATTAGAGATTTTTTATTCAGTTGCGGATTTGGAATTTTAGAGATTATCAAAAAAATACTGGTTTGCAAAAGCAATAGTTAACCACTTTTAAATAATGAGGGGGCAAATAATTTTACTTGGCTCTAAGAAAAGTTTTCTTTGTAGATAATTGTTAATTATTTAAAAAAGGGGATTGCGAATTGGTAATATACAGATAAAATTAAGCCCCGTTTAAAGAATATAATCTTGATTAATTAAGTACAAAACATCTACTTTTCCGATTAAAAAAATATGCATTTTAATAAAAATCATACCTAATTCGTATCTGATGAACCCTTTTCAGGGCTATTTAAATTAGTTCAGGGGATTATGAAAAAAACAATAACAATTTATTTGGAAGAGAGACTGTGATAGTACATTTAAAATTTCCTTTCCCTACTTTTTGGGATAATCCTTGTACACGAGCGGGACCATAGAGAAACGTTTAAATAGATTCAAATAGGGAGTTCTAAGCATTCTGGATTACGTGAGTATATCTTTCAAAGGGTTACTTCATGATATAGCTAAAATATTTAAGCACTGTCTTCTTTGCGAGTGAATTCGTTTAAATAAGGTACAGCTTCTTAAAAAATCCTACAATATTTATTTATAGTTTGCTAATCTTGATACTAAGTAGACATGGCATGTCGACATGGCCTCCTCTTTGATTTTAATATCTTTTAAGAGGATTCAATACCATTACGAAAATAAACATGGTATTCAAACCATAAGTACATTTTGTTTTGACGATACACATTTTAATATTATACTTATATTATAATAGACAAGTTTTGAATAAGAAAAAAACCCAATTGAAGAGAATAATGGCAAGGTTTAGATGTATACAGAAATAATTATTTTTATATGTTTTTTTTACGATGAGTGTGGTTGTAATTTTTCAAAAAAATAATCAAATCTTGGAAGGCAATGAGAAGATTGCCATTAATTATAATTATTTTTCTTACTAATAATCTGGCTCGATGTTTGGCAGTCATTGCAGGCAGTGTTGAAAAGCATGAACATTCTTGTAATTTTTAATTTTCAAATGGTTGTTAGCTAAAAATTATTATATTTAGGGTTGCCAGATTACTTGCAAGTATCATATTTCATCAGGTCTTCCGAGACTTTCGAATCCAAAAACCCAAGAAATTACCGATTTGCCCAAAATACCAGCGTGACTCGTTTTTTTTTTTAGCTTTTCCAAGACTTTCGAATCCAATATCCCAAGATTTATCAATTTTCCCGAATAATCAGCGTATGTCGTAAACCGGGACATTTGGGCGTCCCAAGATGTTTGTTCGGGATACCGGGACACGAGAATCAAAACCGGTGACAGTCCTGGTTAATCGGGCCGGCTGGCAACCCTAATTATATTGGCTGTCGATAAATGGATTATGTATCCACACAAAAATTGTTAAATCAAGATCTTTTAATCTATATAATTTATGTAGTGTAGAACTAAACCATATAAGTATTCAAGATTTTTTTTGGATTGTAAAAACAGAACGTTGGAAGACGCCTCTTTTAAAATCGCTCTGCTTCGGGTATTTTTTTTACTAAATATGTATATTATGTTACGAAAATTAAATTACTGATATTTTTTTCGCGCGCCTCCCAATTTGGAAATCGCTGGACTAGGTACATCATCTAATGATTAGATTTTAATCTAAACATTCTTTACTATCTTGACAAAATTGAAATCGTAATACTATTCTTTTTCCCCGAAATTTTCAAAATTATTAAAAATAAGTCTATGGGATATGATAGTATGTACATGATTTATGAAGCACATGGTCGAGATTTTATTTGCTTACAAGTTACAAATATGTTAATCACTGGAAAATAAAATTGTACACAAGTAATGTATAAAAATAGTCCAATGCAAAAGTATTTAATCGTTTGGTTGCAAAGTAAAACGTTTTGTCAATAAACAGAAAAGATAATCAATCTTACGGTGTCTAGACACAATGTTCTTAATGTTAAATAACACAGGGCCAAGAAGAGGGGATATAGCTCAGTGGTAGAGCATTCGACTGCAGATCGAGAGGTCCCCGGTTCAAACCCGGGTGTCCCCTAATTGCGTTTTGCAACAATTTTTTTTTTTTATATAATAGATCTCGGGTATGTTGATAACTATAAGCAAATATAGAAATACATTATAATTTTAAAGGACGTTATAATAGTTATTTTTAATGCATACAACATAGAAATATTTTTGTATTAAATGAATATTTTTTTTCTCATTCACCTACATATTCTTAAAACTTTTTTTTATACAGTATACTTACAAAACGTTTTATCAAATACCTACATAAAATATGTTTTAAGAAAAATAAATGATTTAGATGCCAAAACAGCATTTTATTTTAATAAAGATTAATTGGTCGCTTTAATAAGGATTAAATAAAACAAAAAGCGATATAAATGCATATAAAACTATCCCGATATACCTACACGTAGGGCTTCCAATTAACCGGACATTTAAACTAACCGGTTTTCGGTTTTTTTCTGATAAATAAACCGGGTAACCGGTTTAAACCGAAATATCATGTATTTTGATTAGGTAGGTACGCAAAAAAAATCGTAGATTTTTTCAATATTTGGCATAACAGCTAATACTCCAATTTCAAACAAAAAACACGACATTTATCTTAATGGGACTCTAGTTACCAACCTGTTTGCTATGACAAAGTAACAATTACTATAACATGTGAAAAAATATGTTATGATAAAAAAATATACGTCAAATAAAAAAAATAGAGCTTGATTATAAAACTCACCAAAAGAATGAAATGCATTCAATTTTTAAAAAATACCAACTAGATAAGACAAGAAATCCAATGTTTAGACAAAACCGAATACCAAAATATTCACTTGTCAAAAAATGTCAAATTATTTGAAATAGTCATTTCTGTTCACAACATGGACAACTTTGAGACAGAAGTATAATAGATTATTCTAAAAAATATATATATATATGTACATGTTTGTTGTATTTTGTGAATTGTTTCCTATATAACGCAGTAAATTCATTATAAAACATTTTTCTCTTTGTAAAAAACAATGAAAAATAAGAAAACAGTATTTTTGATAGAACCCGGTTAACCGAGAGAAATAAACCGGTTTTCGGGTTTTTTCAAAACACGCGATAAACCGGTTAACCGGTTTCGGTTTAAACCGGTTTGGAAGCCCTACCTACACGCAAAGAAAAATCAGTTGTATTGCTTAGGGAAGGTCTATCCATTTAATTATATTGTGTCGATACTCGATAGTGATATTATCATTTTTATTTTACAAGTTATTTCAAGACAGCTCACGCCTCACATGTATGTATGTACATTATTATTATGTGTGGCGCATAGTTTTCGCAGTGGATGGGTACAATATTCGGCTTACCGGGAGCGCGGACCACCTTTCGGGTAAGATTACCGCATTATATCGAGATAAAAGAACAAAAAAAAAAAAACAAAAATCGTGACCGATTTCGACTTCAGAAGAGACTTTCAAACAAGTTTGAACTAGTTCGAGTGAGGATTTGAAGACTCATTTTTCGTAAAGTGACGCATTACAACTAGGGCTGTGGAGTCAGGTGTTTTTCCGAAGGTGGAGTCGGAAAAATCAGAAAAATATCATTTAAAGATACTGAAAAATTATTAGTCTATTCATCATATTGATTGTTGACGTGAAATCTACTAGAATCTATTCTAGTAACTAGAGTGATCTGATGCAACGTTCCCTCTAATTTTTCTATTGTGTGTGCGGACCATCAACTTCTTTGTGCAGTTCCTTTTCAGAATAAAACAAAAAATGTACGCAAGTATAAAGGAAGATAGTCACTGACCTACTCACTGATAAATGATAAATCAATTCGTAGGCTGCTAAAAAAAACTCTTGGAAATAATGAAGATTAAGACAATTGTATAATATTCTAACCCATATATGGGCAACCACCGGCCCGCCGATCGCCAATATCGATAGTCTCTTAATTCAAGTACATGACCAATCTTCACACTAAATTCACACTTCACACATCAGTATATAATGTTAATATTATGTCGTTCATTATATGAATACAAAAATATGTAAGAAGTAGCAACGTGTTTTATTTAATTTAATATTACTTTATTATGTTTAATAGTTTGGTCCAGCCTTTGACTCGGAGACAGAATGATAATTTGTCCCCAGACCTTGAAAAGTTGCTCATGCCTGTTCTAACCCGATTGCTTGGAGCTTTATTCCATTAAAGTCGTCAGTCAACCCATTTTTTGCATATTTCTTTAAAAAAAAAAAAAACAACACTCATCCTATTATTTATTTGTCTTGAAAAAGTAAGATCCTAAAATTTGGTAAAACTTTGGTAGATCAAACTTCTTTTTACAATATTTCTGTGTGCGGTATGTGCATGTCATGGAAATATGTGTGCGGCCACATTTTGGGAAGCAGGAAAATTGATCTGATGGTGTACAGATATGTTAGTTCAACGGAAACTGTTAAAAAATCAATTCGGAGTCGTCTCTTTTTTATCCGACTACCAAACGTTTGATGAAAACTACACACTTTAATCATTATACTGAACTGAAGGAGTGAAGTGAAATAAAAGACATCGACATATGGTATTGTTATATAGGAGGACAGTGGTGGATAAAACACAGAAAAGGCCCGAGGCGTAATACAATTGGAAGGCCCTGTTTTTCGGATGACATAAAAACGTCAATATATTTCACGTAAAATAATAAAAATATATAAAAATCTGGACCAAAATTGTGTATCGGTTATATAATGTATGTATAATATAAATCATTTTTGAGGCCCCTAACATTCGGAGGCCCCAAGCGCGCGTCTAGTTTGCTTATGCTTATAGGATAATCCGCCACTGTAGAGGTTTTTTTTACAGATATAAGACTTCAAAAAAAATAAAACACAAACAGATCGTTGTATAGGCCGTGGTATTGCCTTCACGTTATAACGTTCTAATTGATGTACTGACAGATCGAAAAGTTGGTATTGATAAGCATTAAAAAATGAAATTATACATTGTAAGAAATATTAAAATGTAAAGAATATTCTGTGTCTGGACTCGTTGTTCTCTATGTACGGACGTTTCTGTGTGAGGAAGATTTTTATTCCGAAGTATCCGTGTACTCGGTTTTCTTGTGCCATGCATAAGAACTGTGCTATAAATAAATAAAGAACTATAGTATGCTCTCCACAAGCCGTTGTGATCCTTTAAATTATCTAACATAGTAGGCCTGTCACATCGACTGAAAGATCTGACCGATTACAGCTATCGTATACTTTTTTATTTCCTGTCTGGAGTTTGGACATTCTTTGATGGCGTAATCACCAACCTGAATCATATTATCGTACGGAATAGCTAAGAAACAAAACATAAATTCTTTGCTTAGCATAGCATAGGTATTCACATGCTGTCTACTATCTCTCCTTAAAAGAAAACTTATAATACAATATGGGAAAAGTTGTATAGAGTTATTCCAGTACTCTTTCTTATGCCTGCCTATATTTACATTCACACTTTTTTTCACAAGTTTGATTTTAAGATACTATGATACATTTTATGGAAAGCGTTGTTATAAAATAAACAATATTTTATTTATTACACGACGGTTAAATTATTGTAATATTTTGTTTTTTTTAGACATACCTGAATAATGTTACACAAGGTGTCTGATGTGTTTGCTTTAAAACATTCAAACTCATATCGTTGGCTATTATAGTGACGCATGTAAAACATTAATTACTCAAATGTATACAAGGAAGGGTATTATATTAAACATAAATAAAGGTATTATGAAATACAGATAAACAAAAGCGTATTAAATTTACGACAAATTGCAGTTGGAAACTATTCATTTTAAAAACTCGATGATTATCAATTATATTGTGATAAAAATTTTAAATCCAGGCATAGGAAGAAGGCAATAAAGCCGATAAAATTTTATTGCGATGCATGCATAAACCAACTTGGCGAATAATTGTTCACCGGTCCATGAATTAATAAATTATGTTTGGCTGAAACGCGACACGCCTCACTTCATAATTTTGTTTCGTTTCTATTGCTTCACAATATTTTCACGTTTAACATTATTTTTTGAAATTTCCATTTGCAATTTGTGCTTCAGATTTTTCTTTTATCCTGCCGAAGTGAGATGTTGGCTTTTCAATATTTTCGAAGTACGTCATTAGTTTGGGAAATATAGGGAAGTAGAATGTAATTAACATAATTATTTTTTATTCAATAGAAAAATTCTAACGAAAAACAACAAAATAACTCATATTATGTATCAACTTTCTATTACGGCAGACCGCGGCTGTACAGAGATCAACTCCAATTCCACTTCCACTCAAGCAGCATTATGAGATAAAGCCGCTGGATGAAATTAAACACGAACAGCATACATTCTGCCACTCTCTACTTTGCGCATATTCTTAACCTACGTACTCATACATGTTGCAAAAATCCATATATATATATTTAATATTTATGGCTCTCTGATTCCTTTGCTATCCTGTTTCCTTGATATATTGGTTCTTCTCATTTGAAAGTCTGCTGATTCCTGTTCTAGCATATCGATCTTTACTCTCCGAGTTGATCTCATCTGATTTTCTCGAAATAATCCTTGGTTTCATTTTAATGAATTAACCTATTATGTATTTTTTATAAAAAAAATCTTTTTACATATATTAAATTCAGAATGAATTCATGCTATCTGGACTCAATATTGGAGAATAAAAACGTCACACTAATGGCGATGGCATAGAGAAAAGAATTTAACCATCGATTCGTAAAGAATCACTGCCAAATACCCCGGCTTTACATAACATCATTCAAATCTATACGTTTAAGGGGAAAAGAAAATCCATTAGCAAGGTTTGACCCCATAACACAGAGACTAAAAATACATATTTAATGTGTGGGTGTATCAATATCATAATTTTAAAATATATTATTACGCAATATGTTTTTTAAAACTTTATATAAATGATTTCTAGTGATATTAAAACTAAGGATTGCAATACAGGTATTAAAAAAATCGGGATCCCGGTATTAATTGTGTTTTTTTTGAAAGTCGAAATATCGGTTTTGAAAATACATATTTACCGGAATTTTGATATTGAAAATTATAACTTAAAATCATACCATAACTTAAAAAAATATTCGCGATGAATTGAAATATTTTAAATATGCTAAGAGTTGTATCTATATAACATATTCTAGAATAATAAATAAATAATAATTAAATTATCAAATTTTTATAAGCCTTCAATAATTAATATATATTTTTTAAGTTATTTACGAAAATCACACGCTTATGATTATCATACAGTCTTTGACAAGACAGTGTTTTTTTAACCATTTCATTACTATGCCAAAAAAGGACGCGCTCCTGAGTTGTGTATCAGTTACAAATTAGGCAAACGCAGCGGTGGGCTGCCAATATTCTAACAAGGGGCTCGCTTAATCTCGGCCATAATACCTTTACATCAGGAATGATGAAAATCCCGTGACATGCGACCCGCTTGTTTTTTTGTGGCCCACGGATGTTTCATTTTTGAATTAAAATATAGTATATATTTTTTAAGTAATTTATTCGATTTATATATATATATACATTAGAGTTCTGCACGGGGCGAAATTTAACGAAATTACCCGGTCTGAACCCGAAAGACTCAGGCCCGACCCGGCCAGGGCCCGAGTCTAATACCACACTTCTTACACGAAGCCCAGATTTATACTCTTCAGACCGAAAAAACCGTTTTTTACAAATTTACAACAATTTACAATTCTCTATAGAAATGGTAATAATTAAAATTATTATTATTGACTTATGACACGAACATAGTCTGAAATATTTTTCTGAAGAAATAAATTCCTTACCCGGGCCCGGCCCGAGCCCGAATCCCAATTGCTCGTAAGGGCCCGGGCCCGTGCAGACCTCTAATATACATACATATGTGAGCAAGCTTTTTGGTTGAAATGCATAATCGGTTCATAGAAATACGCTAATTAAGATAGAAATAGGCTATTACTGATTTTGCGGATTATAAATATTTAGTTAACATTTTACAGAGGCAAAAGTCGCATCAATTTTTTAATTAGGAATACAACAACTATTGCTTAATATGTACACCGAATCCTCTTTTGCACGGTTTCAAAATAACACGGCCGAATGTATCAGTGGTGCACAAGGTTTTTGAAAGAAGGACTAATTTATTATTTTTCTATTTTTTCGCTGGCCTCAGAGGATAAAAGTGTTGAAAAATAATTATATATTAAACTATACGAGAGATACATTCAATGTAAAAGATGAATTTCGGTCACAAATCTATGCCCGTGAAAATAATATCATAATGTTAAATATTAAAAAATAGGATTATGTTTTCTATCGGTGATAATCCAGATTATATACATACCTTTGCTTCTGCATAATTTTTTCATATATCAAACACAGATTTTTATAGTATTCACTAAAAAAATTGGTAGAAGAACTTTTTATTTTGGGCTGCAAAAAATGTTATTTTAAGCCGCATGCGTCCCGCGGCTTGTGCATCACTAAACTACATACAAGGCTATTTATATTACATGAAACGTATCCGCGTGTAAAAAGACCGTACTTTAAATTTCATTTTTACTTGCAAACCTAAGCTATCATAATTTTTTTTTTGCTGTCTGTTCGATAAAAAAGGTTGCGCTTGCCTGCTTTTACACTACGGATTGACAGTGAACACCTTAAATTTTATTTTAATCATCATTAAACATAGCACATGCTTGATTTAATGTTTGATTCTTTAATAGTAATTATTTTCTTCACAAACGTTATACCTCGTACCAAGTTCCAAGAAGAAGATCATAAAAAATCTTAAAAGAAATGTTAGGACTGTGTCCTTGCAAAAACAAAAAAGTGCAGAAGAACGATTACGGCGAAGGTCGTGAAATGAAAAAAATGTACACGTGTTAAGTAAATTAGAAAGTAGGTTCATAAAAATGTGATGCCTGGACATCTGAGCAATAAAATATCAAACATCGGCATTTTTAGACAATAGTCAAAAAACCGGCTCAAAAAAAGGTCCCTTTTATTATGCAACTGAAATAAATGTATGTTACGAACAAATTGAAGGGCCAATAGAGTCTTATGTTTTATAATGCAATTTAACCGTCTACAGAAATAACATTTAGGTGATGATGTTATCTGAGATGATTGATTTTTTCAACTTAACAAGGGGCTCGCCGGCCGATCCAAAATTTAACAAGGGGCTCGCGCGAGCCCCCCCGAGCCCCCTCCAGCCCATCCCTGGGCAAACGGGAGTGAATCATGACAATTATATAACACTACTACATTATTTCTATTATTGCATTACTTAATGCGTACATGTATAAGGGAGGAATACCTGAATTTTAGGCGGAGTATTTATTATATATACAGAGAAATTTAAATGATTAGAAGGTATGTGAACTATTTACACATCGTAGTTAAGAAAAGGTAAAAGAATAATGAAATACCGATTTTGATTATCGGTATTGCGGTCCCCATTGGCGGTATTTCTTTGCTTTATTGAAACTTTTTTTGTAATACCGGTATTGATATTTAAAATATGTACTGGTATTCAATAAGAAATACTCATGCGTGACAGAACTTATAGATCAGGGTTTCTCAACGGTGGGCCATGTGGCCCCCCAGGGGGTCCACAGCGTGTTCTAAGGGGGCCACAGAGATTTATTTTTGTTTTGGGGAGCCACACCACAGCTTAGGGGGGGCCACGGGCATTTATAAAACGATACAGGGAAGAGCATAATGGCGGACGTCGCGCAGCTGTTTTTTGTAAATCTGTAAATAAAATAAATTACTGGCATTCTAGATTCAAAAATCTCGGAAGAGCTATAAAAAAAGGTGGGTTTTTGAAATTATAATTTTCATGGGAAGACAAAACAATGGTATGGGGGCCACAGAAAAATAAAGACACTCAAAGGGGGCCACGCTCCCAAAAAGGTTGAGAAACACTGTTATAGACAATCGATGGTTTCAGATAATTAGGGCTACACATCAAAATATACTAATATATAAACTAAGGAACGCTAGAACCTTCTTCAACGCATTGTGAAAAGTTTAGTAGTCACGGTTAAAGTTAGCCAGAGGCAAATGTCATTCAATCATTGTAGTTTTGGAACCAAACTAATGTTTAGGGTAACCGTACTCCGAATATTGAAAAAAAATGCTTTCAGAGAATACTAAGAACAACGTGGGTTTATTTTGTATGGGATTTGGAGATGATAGAGCAGCCTATATAACTACCGGTATCGTCCACATTTAAAAATCGAAGATGCACCTGGCTTGGGCACGTGCTGTGAATACCCCAAGAGAGTTTTGCGGTCTCTTCTTATAATCGGATAATTTTTGAATGGTACTGTCAAAAAACGATATGTTGTATTTTCCAAAGTAAACCGTTATTTAATCAGGCCTTCAGTCAAGCGTTTAACATCGTTGGTATCGGTTGCGGTGCTCACGGGCTCGAATCCCAGTACGGACAGTTTTTCAATCGAATTATGGATTTGTGTTCGAAGACATGGATTTCTGTGATATTATGTCAATTCCATCTGAAGTGTAGCGAAAGCAATAAGTTAACCACTAGTCATGTCCTAAACTTATCCTTATGTTCTCACTTTTTCCGAAAGAGAGAATTTAATCGACTGAGATCCATCAGTTCTTTTATAAAAATCTGTCAACAAGTTTATATGATCCAAATTGGTAGCGGATACAGTTACAAAAAGCTGTTTTTAACACTTCTCTTACGGTGCTACAAAATAATTTGTTATGTTGCTGGCTCTTATAGAACTACTTTACCGCCCTTCGGTGGACGGTAAAAACCCAGGAAGTATATTTTTAAGAAACATGTTTTTCACTTGGTTCCCAAAGAACCAGCAACGTATCGGAAGTATTTTTTAGAACCGTAAGGGATGTGTTAAACGTAAATTTATATTTTAAAACTATTCCTACTGTTATTTTGATTTATGTTCGTAAATTTGGCTTTTGATTAATTATTTTTTATATTTGTAGTGATTGCAACTATAAAAAAACATTTATGAAATCTTCTCTACACCCGAAAACTTCCACAATATCAAAAATAATATCTTTTGAGTTGATGCTAAATATTATAACGGGGAAAAAGACGCCGAATCCGAATTGTAAACGTTTTTTTTAAAGACACTCCGCTTGAAATGTAGATACAACTCGAAGCAACGACTTCAATGTTTGCAGTCGGGGCGGGAAAATCCCGCCCCCTAGCAATACAGCTGTAATGCGGGGGCTTTCCCTCTTGGCACGATCGACGAAGATCACGAATCCCGCACGAAGAGTTGGCGGCCAGGCAGCGAGGGCATTACGTAGGCGGATTTGGAAACCCGGCCGTCGCCTACGACCGCTTCGATGACGTCTCGAAAATACCCTCGTGCTTATATAATTGCGGGTTAGATGAGATAAGTGATTCATAATGGCTATGTAAATACTTACAAATGTGCCAAGTAATGGATCTATTTTCCGGATTATAATATCAGGCAACTAATGAAGACTGCGCAAATCGTGGTTCAAAAAGATTTTGGCGATATTAGTATACAGTTTTGGAAACATAAATATGATAAATCCTTCAATATTTTTAGAACGATGTTTCGCAGCAAAATAATGTTTGTAACATGTTCTTCTTATTCATGATGCAGTGACAGTATATTTATTTTATTGACATTTTCTAATAGATCATTTACTGAAGTTACTAAAGTATGATCAATAATCGGACCGGCCGGGGCGGCATCGACTTGGTAGCAATAGCTTTGTTGTACGAAAAGATTACTTTCAAAACAGGTTGAAACGATTTTCGAGAAAAATATAAAAAAAGCGATCTTAGTCGAATTAGTGATCTCTGTGTATTATGATGTGATTTGTTCATTTTAACAAGTGTGCAAAGGAAATATTTGTCAGGATACATGGGTCATGGCACTGATTGATTTATACATTTTAACCAAAATTTTCCCATCAGATATATCGAGAGTTTTTGGCATTTTTTAAAAACTAAAACTTTTGCGATTATATAGATGAAATGGTGAACGGATTCTACCGAACATTACTTTTCCGAACACGAACACTCCGAACAGGAATAGTCCGAACACGAACTCTCCGGACAAGAATACTCCGAACACCGAAACAGATGAAATATGTATATTTTTATATTATATGTACACTCAAAATTGCATAAAAAACGTTTTAGCCGGTTTTGGATAGTGGATAATTGCTCCTCAGACAATCCTGAAAAAAAATTGAAAACTTTTAACGTAGTGTGTTACTGTATGAGCCAAGTATGAAGTACACATACGAAGCATTTGGTTTAGGGTAGAACGGTGAGAACCATGGTTGAGAAATAAATATGTGAGAAATAGATATGTGAAAAAATATTTTACGATAACATCTTTTGGATTTTCTACGCGTACAGCACAGCTATGGTAATTACTATCAAGTTTTTTCATTTTTAAATATTTATTTCTTATTGAACACAATCAGTTAAAAATGTTCTCAGTGAGCATTTTGGACTCATTTTAAACAAATGTAGAAGTGATACAAAACAACTATCAGTCTCACAGCAAAACTTTCAGGGATGAACTGGACAAGAGGTAATATACCCGGAAACACGTTAGTCAATGTAAAAAAAAATGTTTAATTTGTATGAAAATATAAATTCATTCCACCCAGAATTGCCAGTTGACACATTAAAAATGACAAATGGGCTTAAACTGAGTTAAAATTTGATCAACCAAGAGAACAAATTTTTATTTTATTGCTTCCAAACTGCCTAGAAATGAAGCCCGTTAAAAAAATGTTTGTTTTGAGGGTAAAGTTGGGTTATCATTTTTTATATATTGGCAAAATTACAGTGAAAATTTCACGATACAAAATAATTTAAAAACACGTTTTATGGATACGCATTAAGCACACACTGTAAATTTTTATTGGCTTATTTCACTCACATTTTGAGCGTAAAATTTCTACGATATTATTGATAATTCAGTATCAGCATAACTTATTGTTTCGACCCCAATAAAATATGGGATTTTTTTTATGGATTGCCATACTTTGAACCCTAAAGATTATTTTTATTATGTTGGCTGTATTAGATAAAAGGTATATTTGCAGCACAATATTCTCATATAAAAAGTTTATGGCGTTCATTTATTAGATATTCTATTATTAGATACAGCTCAGGACCTGGAAAATACTGAAAACCTATTTTTCAATATTTAATATACATTTTTTTAAAACAGCTTGATATAATATAATATAATATATACATATAGACGTATATAATATAAATATGTACGTTGGAAGACAATTCATAAAGAAAAAACTCGCTATAATGGACTAATGAGACCGTGAGTGTATCCGATAAAATCAAAATTCTATTTTCTGACGTGCAGTTGCTTTATTGAATAACGGCGAGTGAGTTTCCATAAACCGATGCAAAAAGTTGTTGCTTAGTGCACATCAAATCATTAACCGGAACGTGTTAAAACTACCACAGTTTTGTCATTACATGATGCGGTGTGAAGTTCATTGTACTATTTTATTTATATATCCGCACCTTCTAATATATTAACTAGTTGAAACAATGGTATTCTCCTATTTGGCGACGTACAACGTTTTTTATTTCTTAACTTTAAATGCCTTTTAAACTACTTATTAATAAACTTTAAATAATTATATTTACACTGTTTGATCAAAAATGGAATTGGTCTTTCATTTGAAATCTCGTACAAAAGTGGATCTGTTGGAGTATGATCTCACGAAATCTTTAATTATTTAAAAAGAAAAAATATTTGGCAAAACAAACAAATGGTAGTTTTCTTGTCTAAAGTTTTCGCTGGAAAAATAGCATTATAATGTTATTCCTATTCATTCCTAAAACTGCATATACAGAATGAATTTGAATCTTTGAATATTTAATACTATAAAAAAAAACATATGCCTTTAATTATTTGACAAAAAAGGAATTCATCTGGCGATTTTTTTTTTTTAAAGTAAATATACTATTTTCATCATATATCTATCAGAATGTGACAACTTTAAAAATACTAATGATATTTGATTCCATTTTTCAAATATCGTAAAACCTTAATAAAACAGTTTTTTATACAACGGACATCAGATTTAACCAAAAAATTATCAATAATAGTGAACAATGGAGTTCTACCAATCGAATGTTAATTCAGTAAAAAAATCCAGTCGAATATGAAAATTATGTACATTATTCTGGTATTGGTATTATTGTTTTAATCCAAGTCACACCTCTTTTTGTCTGTCGTTTGTTTATAATCGCTTAAAAAATAATATATTATGCGTGTTTACACTGCATAACTTTATATTTTAAAGGTAAAACTGATATACAGTATACAAAAGGTAGCAAAAAAAAAATGATTTCTGAAACATACACTTAAAATTATATTTGACGTTTCAAAATGCAAAACGATTTAAATAGTTCGACACTGGAAAAAATTTCCCAATTTTACTTAAACTTTTCGTTATGTTAATACGATTTCCTGTGAAGCCTAAACAAATATATTTAATGATACAACAATCTTCATGCTCATGGAAAATCTATTAGACTCCTCGCAAATCTTTTTCTAGCACAAAAACGACCCATAAAGTGATTCTAATGACTTTTTTCAACATGGGAAATTATTTTATTATGTAATAAATTTGGTTTTGTAATCTAATTTATTTTTATATGCGTAATAAAATTTACGATAGCCGATAATTATAATTATTATTGGTAGTTAATTTTGAAATTGATGTCTCAAAATTTGACAGCCCATAATAAAATAGAACATTTGAAATGCTCAGTCGCCAGTGTCGGATTAAAATGTAGTTTGCATGGGTTTTATTGTTTGATACTTTTTTCAGGACGATATTATTTACAAAAAATGAAATATACATTTGTACTCATTCCCACTTTTATTTGTTATTATCTGGACCGGTTTCACTGATGACAAGCATTATCAACTGATTTTTCAGCAAGCAATTTTTCTTCAATCAGATTATTAGTAATCAAAACATTAATGGGTAGTGAATAATCTTTGACAAAAATTAGCTAATCCAAAAAAATCTTTTCCTAGACATATTCTCAAACGAAAATATCAAATGAATAGATACGTTCTAGTGTAGAGACTTAGAGGCTTTCACCCAAGAGTTTATCAAAAACATCTGATAAATAAACACTCATAAGGAATCTATATATATATTGTTCATTTGATATTAAATACGTTGTTTTGTTTTGTAATATGTTTAGAAATGAACGTAATGATGACTCGAATACTTGAATTTAAACTTTTAGACATTAACTTCTTTCGAAAATGATATTCCAGCTTTGAATATTAAGCCTCTCAAGAATATTGTTCGCTATTCTTCAGTCTAAATTACTAGCTAGTCGAGCATGCAATGCGTTTTATATGATGAAAAAATGGTTCCCGGTAAATTGCTCGAATGGAAATTGCTCGAATAACAAGATAATCAATTTGTTTTCGTTTGTTCTGTCCGTTTGATCTGTCTTAGCCCTAGTCTTCTATGTGTTCTGGAAATATATAGAAACAGTTTGAGTAACTAATTAATAAGCAGTTCTCGTAGTAACACTTCTGTTGAGATAAACTCCATTAAAAGATCATATGTTCCGCATTTGGAGCGAACACGGTTAAAATGAATACTTACGAAAATTATTTTTTTATTTCACTCTCTAAACAAGTGTTGCACAATATAAAAATGAAATTCGTAGAAAAAGTCGTGAAAAATCGTTTAAATAACCAAGCAATTCAAATAATTTGTAATTCGAGCAATTTCCATTCGAGCAATTTACCGGCTGCCTGAAAAAATACCGTTTTTTCAGTACCTTTGAAAAAATATTTATTTTTATCTAAACTGGAAATATACTGATGCTGAAAAGCGATTTATAATATCTATTTAGTGAGCCATCTGAATGTTTATTCGGTCGTAGTGTTTATAAAAAAATAATTCTAATATTTATTTTATTAAAGAATACTAGCTGTAAGCCCGTTGACCTCCACGGGGGGAATTTTGTTGCATATATCGACAGGCCTGCAGTATTTAAATTGTATATAATATAATTTGTAGAATAATTGAAATTTTCAAGTACGCTAACAAATGTATTTCGTAGAGGAAGAAAAAGACCCGAGGACATTATGAAAACGAACATATTTGTGATTATTTTATCGATTATTAATATATAGATGTTTACGATAGTCACAATTTAATTGGTGCATACTTATTAAATGTTGTAAACATATTTCCAAAACAATATCTTCTGACAATGTGACGTATATGGATACTTAATGGAGCATTAAAATGAAAACTTTAGAAACAATATTATAAATAATTTCCCACAAATTAAGGCTGTAGTTTGTATAAGAAATGATTCAAATACACAATTGAGGCGGAGTGTTTCTAGTTATATTACTGATTATGCGTAAAAGTGATCGGGAAACTATTATATATTGCATCAAAAGGCTTGAATAAATAAATCTTGTCTATTTTATTATTGTATCAGTGTTCCGGAACCACTTTGCCGTGACAAATTAGTATTTTGTAAAAGTGCGTGCATACTTGCGCAAATTCAACAAGAAAAACACTAAAAATACGACATTTAACTCGAACAATTAACGTTTTTATTGTTTTATCACCCGAATTTGCGCCAGTACGGAGTGGGCTAAAGACGATGCTAAGTGTACCGAGGCGCATTGCTTCATTGCAAAAATAAATAAATAATTGATTTTTCTCTAATATTGAATACCCTTTCGACGCATATATGTATGTATACTATGGCTTAATTGGCGCGCGCCGAAGTATTTAGTGTGCCGTGGAAGAGAAATTGTTGCAGAGATATTTATAAATAAAATAAAATCTTTCAGACCGAATAAAGTATCAGAATTTTGGTGTTTGGACTGTTTGGTGACAGTGTAAAATATTGATATTTTTATATTTCTATGAAAGAAATTGTTTCGCATCACTGATATGGAATGTATATTTGATTTGCTTTACCATACTACAACACAAAATACGTCTAAATAAAATATTCTTTTAATAATAGTCAGAGATTATTAAGATTTTACAATAATATATAGATAGGGACTAGTTGTTATCATTGTTAAACTAAAAAGCAGCCAGTTGTAGTGAATGCAAAATTAAGCAGCAAAAAACAATAATTACAACATCATTTCACAGCAAATGTTTTCATATTTTGGCTTTTATTCCTGTTATTTTATTCGATTGAAAGTTATTAATATACATACGGTGAAATTTAAACTACATACATATAAGGCACCAAAAAAAAAGTGTGAGGGAAAAAGTTACTCGTACTAGTACTATATATTTTAGCAACCTACACCGATTCAATTCCCTATACGTGCAAAAAGAACTTTTCGAAGACCAAACAAACATCTAACAGAAACGTGTAAAAGTTTTGCAAGATTTGAGTTGTGACACTTCCACGATTTTAGGAAATAACTCCTTTTATATCCAAGTATTTTTCCTAAGTACATTTTGAAGATTTCCGCCCGAATATATTTTTAAGCAAATTTTAGTTACACCCTATGAATAAAAGTTCTTCTGAACTATTATATTTCAAGGTCTAAAATATGTAAGTTTCAACTCCACACGATGTACCTAGTTTATTTACAAAAGTTTGTTTGGCAAAAATGATTTAAAATACCAAACCAAGATGCTGTAATATTTGTTGAAATAAAATTTGTTGGTATTGCTCTATATGAGAAAAGTTTTGATATTTTAAAAATCTAAATATCGTGTTCAATTTTATTTATAAAGCTTCTTGAAAATGTATTTTTGTTGTCTATAACTCGTGCTCTGCAGGTGTAATAGGCAAAGGAAAATAAAGTTGACATATATTATTGTATCGTTTGTATAACAGTCAAATTCGATCGCTGAGCTTGACAAAGCTTCTTCGGCGAGTGCGGATCTACAAGGTATTATGAGTGACTTAATGCTTCAGCCAATATATGTGAACACATATTACCTACAATTAATCCAAATAAATACTCCAACGACAAAGCCACCGATAGAAATTTCTTTAGAAATAAATACCGAAGATGTTGAATAATTCAATTATTCTTATCCAATGAAGTATATGTATAAGAATAACTTAATCTTAATTTCCAATTTTGTTTTTATGACAATAAAGAATTTTATTAAAACACATTACTTAATTTGGGGGCCATGCCTGTTGTTCACTTCAATTTCTTAATGCCTTCTTCTTCTACCAAAAAGTTTGTGAAACGCTACTAAATTAACTGTCTTAATACTACCTTCTTTTACTCCACCTTCGTATGCCAGTCGCTGACTTCCACCACTCGTTAGTCCTGTGACACCCGATCCATCCAGTGAAGTCGCGTTCTTTTCCGAATTTGTGTTCCCTAAGGAGTATCAAATGCGAAACCTTACGTGAATTGACTCTCATACACGCGTGATAAGTGTCCGGTCCAGCGTAGGCGTTGAGTTTTAACGAACATTATCCTACCACTTGCAAATTATTATGATGCTATCTTCACCGACTTCCAATTTGAGAACGGTAGGACGTCAAGAGCTGAAAGAGTTATTGTAAACGCTGTAAATTAATAACATAGAGTATAGTAAATTTCATGGGTAGCATTAAAAAAATAATTTGCATTTAGTCATATAAAATTAAATTCAATAATTGATAACTCGTGAAAACTGAGGTGAAAATAATTCACGCATATATATTTGGGTTAGTGAATCGACTGAAACCAAAAACGAAACTAGCCAATGACCAAAATTCGTTTGGAGCGTCATAAAAATAAAGCACGCAAAACATAACAGCGAATTTTTCAACAAAAAGGGCAAAAGAATTTGACGTGCATTAAAACAAACATGTATTCAACGAACACGTTGCATATTTCGGATTATTTCGTTATTCTTTCCTCCACCCGCACAGCCCATAGCGAAAAAGCTCGTTATGTACTGACTATTGACTAGATAACACAAAGAGATTCATAACTTTTACATAAAAAGGTTGAAAAAGGGTTTTGAGATCCGTGTAAATATGAACCCAAACCTTTGACAGAGTCGGCAATCATATGATCAAAATAATATATATTTTAATCATTTGATTGCCCATTATTGCAAAAGGTTGAGCTCATGTACAAAATTGTTGATGAAATTTAAATGCATTATTAAAATACATGCGCGTTATTATATAATTTTTCAATGATTCAATTGTTTTGACTCATATTGGTTGACAGCTTCGCTAAAAATGATAAACGTGTGGGAGGTTTTCCCGGTTAATTTCCTTTAGACCAAATACTTAACTATTTAAACCTATGTAAAAAACAAACATTATAATAAAGTTAATTAAAATATAAAAAAAGTGTTTTGATTATATCAAATTGAAATAAATAAAGTTATAATATAAACTGAACAAATAAAATTAGAATAATTATGTAAAATGAAATTACTTTTATTATTATTCGATAAGCGTTCTTGAAGAAAGCTTAATTATGATACACTCTTACAAATCATTCTAGCAAATTAATAATAATCTTCAGAAAATTTTGAATTGGAAAATTACTCAATTGGAAAATAATATGAAGTGAGATTATAATTGATTCATAAAAGCTTTCATTAAAATCGGTGAAATCTTAAGCGGTGCTTATATAATATAAGAGCTCATTCGACTGAGCCACAAAACCATATTGCAGTAAGAAAAATATTTCCCTTATAAATACGGCCGATCTTATTATCCTCCATCTTTTCAATTGTGTATTCATAATAGCACTCCATCAAATATAATTGAACAAGATAGCAGGAAAGTAATAGAGGAGATAGAAAAAGCTTTAATATTCCATTGAAAATACCTGACAGTTTCCATGGCTCCTGTTGAGAATCTTCTGATGCTAATCGGCTTTTCCAATTCGTGATACCGCTCTTCTACAGAACCTGCCGAATGGTAACACTTCTGTTTTATAAATATGGTGGCCCACAAGTCACGCAGTAGCTTCGTTAACCCGGACTGTTTTTAAATATAATTCTTCTTAACAAACAGAATTTGTATGTAAAAATATGCCACCGTTTTTCTGCTTCATCTTCTACGAAAAACTTAATTGGTTGACGTAAGGCGGTGGAGTCCTGTAAAAAAAGAAGATTCTGACTCCGGCTTTCAATTAAAAACCAACCCGACTTCTAATTGATTATTTGAAACATTTTCGTTAAACTGACATATCTGTATACCATCAGGTCATTCTAGTCAATAGAATAATTATAATATATTTCACCAATCAATATGATGGATAGACTGATATTTTTCCAATATCTTTAATTTATTTTTCTCCAGTTTATCCAAATCCGACTCCATCTCATGAAAAACACCCGACTCCACACCCCTGGGTTTACGCAAGCTTCATTAACACAAAGGCTATATTAGCTGTTGCTAAAAAAGCCATTATTTGACGGTATCAGCTCAATTGTCATTGATAATGTATTTAGATAAGTACTAGTAATTTAAAGTTTTTCAGTGTGATACAAGAAGCTACAAATTTTCACTTTTGAAAATATGTAATTGTCGATCTTAGTATACAATTTTAGAAATTGAAATAACTTTGTTGAATATCAATTCTCCAAATACAGTTTGTCCAATTTATTTCAATTTTTAAAAAGCTTCAAAAGTTACCAAGTGATTAAAAAAAAAACATGGAGGGTGATTGTGTGCCATCATGTAGCATTCTGTATTTTTAGCTTTGGTGGAATCAACAAGCCGTTGCAGTGTTTTGTAAAATTTTGGTGTTAGAAAAGGGACGTGATGCCGTTTTCATTTTTTATGAATTGTCGTAATGGCGGGAATGAAGCTTTCCACGTATATATAAATTGCCTTACGTACTGCTACCAGCATCCGCTTGCATTGCTTTTTATCAAATATTCACCCAACATGTCGCAAAAATTAAAACCACGTCGCAAAGTATATCCGTTGTATTGAAATATTTTTGTTACCATATATGTCAAGTCGATTGTTTTTAATTCAGGCTTCAGTGCTATAATAGTCTAATTTATTATTATAACTATCAAATATTTTATTGTTAAACATGAACATTATTTGAAAATTAATAAATAAATAAAATGAGCATAAAACTCAAGAAAAGGACAAAAAAGATTCGTTCAACTACAATATATGTATGTCTGAATTCAACAACCAAGTTTTCCTACAAAATAAATAATTCATTTCGCGTGTATTTAATCAGACATCGTTTGATTTTTTCATCACTTAGACCCAAAAAGATTTCGCTTTATTTAATTATGTACGGGACGTGATGTTTTCTCGTGTAAATATATAAAATCCAGAGTCAGCACGAGATAATATTATGTAAACGGAAATGTTCCACGCGTGCATGCATAGAAAGAAGCTTTTACTTGATCAGTCGGGGCGGAGTCAGCAATCTTTGAAACATTTCCCAAAGAAAAGCTATTTTTAAAGCGGATGATTGTGCCAATGAAGTCACGTGACATGGATTGCAATTTTATTCCACTCCCTATCCTGTTTTAACCACAACTGATGTAGGTCTTATGACTTAAATGATTTAAACTTCATCTTATCATATTCTACTGAAAACATTAGCGATACTTATTCCATAATTTCCAACATAATCATGACCATCGTTGATCATCTACTGAACATTTCTAATTGATGTTAACTTACAAAGCGAAACCTAGAATAAACTTAATTTGAAGTTTATATTTAATTAGTTATATATAATTGAATTTAAAGGAATAATAATTTGTTATAACAATATATATAATTTTCTAAATACAAATAAGAAAGAATAAAATTGTATATGAAATAGCAACTCGGCTGAAATTGAAATATTTAAAGCATTCACAGAACTTAAGATAAAAAGATTTTTTCTCTTAGTAAGTAAAAATCTTACCACTCTCGAGTGAGCATACCCACAAAGCAGATTGCTTTAACATTCGGTCGTCTGTCAGAAAAAATATTTCGACTGTAAAAAGTTCAGATGAAGAAAACTTATATTTAATAAATCTTTGCAACAAAAATTTCGTTATAATGACGGAAATGCTAGTTTTTAGTACGTAAATCAATATGTTATTTCTGTGTTAATCGCATAACGTTTATTAATGTTAAGTGTAACACACATCTGGCATAGAAATGGCCAAACAATGGATATTGCGTCACCAGCTAGTAGAAAGTTACAAAGAGGAAAATAGTAAAATATTCAAGATAACGTTTTGAACATTTATTTTGTTATCAATTCAAAAACCCCTCATATTGGATTCAAATTTTTGATTTATTTTCTTGTCAATTGTTGTGGGTATTTGAATGTTATTTGGTCATTTCCCCACTGTCTCATATGTTCACAAGACGTCTAACAGTTTTCAATTAATTTTCGTGAAAAATACACGTTGTTGTATGATGATGTGACTATCCATAATCATAAATTAATGGAAAGTCATATATCACTCTTTATAAATTGAAATTGGGTTTGTTTCACATTTTTAAGAAAAATCTCAAATATTAATTAATTTCAGTGTTTTTCTAAATGATATACCATACCTGGCTTGGAGATGTGCTGCGGATGCTTCAAGAAAGCCTGAATTCTGCATGTCTCTTCTACTAACCGGATGATCTTCGTCGTCGTGGAAGGTCACTGATGACCATCTATAAGATG
Organism: Himalopsyche anomala; assembly: GCA_031772345.1. Taxonomy (NCBI): domain Eukaryota; kingdom Metazoa; phylum Arthropoda; class Insecta; order Trichoptera; family Rhyacophilidae; genus Himalopsyche; species Himalopsyche anomala. The sequence continues at coordinate 16,962,493 of CM062821.1, read as the reverse complement.
TACTTGGCGGAGCTACGGGACGCTGGAATAACACGGGAGGAAGCAAGAAGACTGGCGGGGGACAGAGAATCTTGGAGGAGTCATGTGGTGGCCATATGCTCAGACTAAGGACTTTGTCGCCCGCTTTAGTCTAGTTGGTAAGAGCTTGCTCTACCGATCAGGTGGGTCCGGGTTCTTTTCCCGGTAAGGTCAATGTCAAAATTGGATTTTTTCAATTTTCATTTGAGATCTAAGACATGGGTGTTTGTGAAGTCAATTCTCCTTGAGTTAATCTCATGTGACTTTAAAAAATTCTCATCGAGTATATCTCGTATGATCTTTCAACTTAAAAAATATTTGACGCATTGGCGTAAGCTGTAATGTCAATTATTTTTTTAATTCTAAAAAAAATTAAAAAAAAAATTGATATGGAGATAAAAACTAAATGATATACCGACATTGAAGGAAAGAAAAATTTTGGTTTAAATAAATTATACTACGACAACGTTACTTCGCTAGAACGAAGACAACTTTGTGTGAAATTTTAATATCAATAAAAGTCCATCTTCTAAGATCTAATATGTTACACAATGAAAGCGATAACATAACATATCACTTTTAGGGTGTTCACTGTCAATACTTGGTGGAAAGGCATTATATTAGTAAAAACACAATGTTAAATACATATTAAACAAAGTGGCATATTAAATAAAGTGGAATGAAGTACAAAGGAATATTGTGTTTTTACTAACATAACATATATTGAACTTTTCATGTAATTAATAATCCGCCTCGTTACAATCCAATCTGTTCACGCAAAAATAGCCCGAATAATCGAGCATATCGTTTTTTGCCACACTATTTAAGTTGATTAACAGGGGCGCATAACGGGCCATTAGGTTTTTCCATTGATCTGGACACAAGGTTCGATGATAGGGATCGCGCAATACATTTCCTCCATATCGGATTACCCTTTCGCATGACTTGCCTAAGGGTGGAGGCTACGGGTAGGCTCTCTTTATTGCTGTGATCTCCTGATAGCAGACTGTGTTGACGATATTTTTTTTTGATAAAAAAGTAGCGGAAAATAATGACCGGAAGCTTATATCATATTTCTCAGGGGTATTACCTTTGAAATAGTCTACGGCGTACTTTATAGATAAAATTATAAAAGAAATCACTTACAATAAGCCTTATCGAAGAGCACTTTATATTTTTAAAGATATATTGAGGCTGTTACACAATCCTTAGAGGATTCATTTTGTTGATAGCATCTTTATTTATAATCGAAATACGCAATATATTGAATAATAATGTTGCACGAAAGTAAGCAATGGTCGGCTTAAGGTCAATTCAATGTTTGATTGACATCAATGTAATACGTTTCAACGTGATAAAGAATTTGTTTGATACACACTTTGGTTAATATAATATAACATATCAATCCTGTGCACCCTCATTAGATGATCAATAAAGCGATTGAAAAAAGTATATATGATGTGTTCTTCTAAAATGTGGCATCAATTTAAAACTGATTTATTATTGTTAGTCGAGAAATGAGAGTGAAATGACCTCAACGAAGGGTTTCATCTCCTGATTTGATTTCATACTTCATAGGATGAAATAAAATTTACCGACTCTTATCCATTTTTGTTTCCCCTAATTTTAAGAATTGTTGAAGGTATTCATATTTTGAAACATAACAGACATCCGTTCACTTGGAAACAAAATAATATATCTGCAAATATTTCATTGAAAAAAATACAATCTAACATGTCTGTTATATGAGTAACTGGTCTACTTTTGTTATAATGTTCATCCTACATTTTTATTGTTATTATTTAATAACTCTATACAAGGGTTGGAGAACCTTTTCTTCTTTAAAGGCCGCATTCATTTTTCTGATTTGACATAAGGCCGCAGTAAACATTGACTAGAGAAACTTTGGCCGGAAACAGGAATTTACGGTCAGAATATGTCAGGAATTTACGAATTTACATAAATTTACAGAATTTGCCAGAAGGCCGCACTAGAGAAGCCAAAAGGCTGCAGATTCCCCACGCCTGCTCTATACTATTGAAATATATATTATGTTACGTATAAAGATATTATAAACTTTAATAATGAATAAAAAAACCCGTTTAAAAGTTTTTGGAGGTACCGATGAAAAAATGAAAGCATAAGGGAAACGTATATTGATGACATATGCCGGTTCTTCATATAAAACTCTTTCGATTTAATACATTATTTTGAAGGTTTGTTCGAGTACGTCATCAATAATAGTAAAATGCCTATAGTTTACTTTTAAATGAATAAAAGATTATTTTTAATGAATATTAGTAAATAAAAACTTAAAAGCAGGTATAAAATGTAATACATTGGAACGGAAATGTAAACAACAAACGCAAACATTGGGAAAATGTGTATTCCATGCTATTAAAAAAATATTTTTACTGTATCTACCACCCTCTCTAGTGTAAATTGATGAAAAAATATCATAGATTTATTGTTGTTTTATACTTTTTGTTGACAACTTCTGAGTCGCCAAATTTCTAAGTATCATAATAAAAATAATGGATTCTAGTTAACCAGAGAGCTTAGCCAAGATATAAATTAACTTTATATCCCATTTCTTTCTCAGTGACCCATTGTAACATTCAAGAACATAAACGTAATATTTGAGAAAATCCAAAAGATTAATGAAATATTTTCTTGTCACTAACTTTCTTTAGTCTTTGTCATATCGTATTCAAGACTTAGCTCTCTAACTATAAGCTTTCTTTTGATTGAGTATATTTTCATGACGTAACATATTTTAAAAATAAAAAAAATAAAAATTTAGATATCAAAACACATGTTATTATTAGGACATCCAATCCCGGAATCTGGGATCCCCATTAATTTGGCGATCCTTAATTCTGGGATATTTTAATAATAAAATAAATCCCGACAGTGTTCCTCAGTTTGTTTATAAGCATTTTATTTATTGAATACTTACATAATAAATTAATGAAATATGGTCTTACTTCCTCTCATATTTTGTAACAGTCGTAGACAGGAACATATCGTTTTTTTCATATTTATATACATTATATATGTCAGTTGCAATCATTTCTTTTTTATTAAATAATATTTTTTTTCTGTAGATAAAACGAGCAAAAAATACAATAGAATTTAGTTAAATAGAGCAAGAGCTCTTATATGTGTAAAAAATAAAAGATACGAGCCAGTTTCTTTTTTAGGGTGGAATAAAATTCTTTTCAATTTTAATTTATAAAATATGTACTCACTCGTAGGTGTTTGTAATACCTCTTCTGCTCGAATCGATTCCAAGCAACTGTGGTTTAAGAATAAAAAAAACGTTGCCATGGCCGTTTGCTGTAATGCCAGCTTTTTTTGTATTCAAATTAAGGATATGCAAAAAAAATAAAATATGAAATTATGGTAAATTATCGATCCCGAGATCACGTGAACGATCGTGATTTTCGAAATCCAGGATCACAAAATGGGTTCGGTATTGGTTATCCTAGTGATTATCGTATTTCCTCGATTATTAGACGCATGTATTTTTCTATTTTGGTGTCTTTCAATTCGGAGTACGTCTTAGCCCTCCAAGGACGAGCGTAACCATATGGTGACAGTAAACACCGTTGTCTATTGATCCCACTATTCATCATTTTTCTGCCTGAATATTGTTGATTTCACTCATATTTGGTTAAGAAGGGTACAGACTTCAGTTAGTCATGAGCCGCGGGGACAGAAACGGCCACCAAAAGCACATGGGACTTTTTGAAACTGTTAATTTTTTTTTTTACCAAAACATCAAATTATTTAAAGTTCTTTTGCTAATATATTGGTATTGAAATAATGTTGATCTAAAGAGGTCAAATTGTAAATATTGAAAAAAAATTCACGTTTAGCTATATTTCAACCCCGAATGTTTGGGATCCCATACGGTCACGCTCGTCCTTACTACTGTCCGTACGCAATATTAAACGGTAATAAAAAGATGAGCATGACCATGTCGTCATGCGGGGTTTCTATACAACGACATTGGGTTTTTTTTTTTTAAATTGTTAGGCCGGCCACTGACGAGCGCGAAAAATCTTATTTTCTCATTAAAAGTTCAGCTCATGCTATAAATCAAGCTCATTAAAGTCAAAATCGAGTGAATTATGTTTGCTAACTACTTCTCGCCCGATATTCAAACGTTCAAAACGTCACTTAAAAGAACTATACATCTCCATTCATACTTTATGACCCATTACATACGAGTAAAAATGTTTAAATTTCTAAATAAAACAAAACAATTTGCAAACATTTGCGGAATGAAAGAATATCCAACAGGTTGGAAGTTCAAGTCGAAGTGTAGGTATATCATATACATATGTATATATTTTTTAATTAAAATCCAATAATAAGTAGTTTGAATTGCAAGTACATTATAAAAAAATATTAATTATGCGATTCTAGTACTCTATAATCAAGTTATAGAAAAACTATTCCATCAGAATTGGACGTATATATTATGCAAAAAGATACAATCCCTCCCACTTAAGTTTATTTATATTGTGTTACAGTATTGATTTATATTTTCATCAGTTTATAATGTCTGTAACGAACGAAGCCGGTTACAATCGTTATTGAAATAATGTGAAATCAGTACATAAGAGTAATATTTTTCATACATAAATATTTACGGTATCTAAAATTCCATCCCCCTATCCGATCTATAAAGCAACGTGCAGTGAGAACGATTAGCTTACCGGTTGTTCTGTCTTAGCAAGATCTCTGTATGATTATATAGACTCGTAATAAAGTTTATTTTAAGAAATGTTTTCTACGACACTGTTTGTTAGTTCTCTTAAAAAAATATGCGATTATACATATATTCATAGATTCCGCATGTACAAATTCTTCATAAATATATATAATATTTTCAATAGTACTTATCAAATTAAGAAATTGTTAATATTGCTTCATAATCGGCAGATATTGCTTTATCGTTTTGATTTAAACCCTTTGAGTAGTGAGTTTATTTTTACTAAATTAGGATTAGGAGTACAAATATGTTTTAACCTTTTTACAAAATTGTTTTGTTCATTTGCAACAAATAATAAAAATAACGCGATCATCAAAAATCACAGATAAAAATGTTTTTTACCCATATGTGAAAAAACAATGACATTTTAATTAAAACCAAGAAAATGGCAATAAGCATTAGAAACCAAAATATTTACCATATTTTGCCATACTCCTCAAAGGGTTAAAAATATATGTACCTACTTATTTTTGTTCTTCGTTCTCAGACAAATGGTAATAAATAAGTCAAAACATATACTCAGCTTAATAAAAATGTATGTTTATGAGTAAGAAAAATATATCAGAGGTACCGAACCTTTTTAAGTTTCAGTGCCACTTTTTTAAAAATTTAATAATATGGCATGTGTTCAAATATATAATAATATATATTTTAACACATGCCATGGAAATAAAAAATGTCTAATTTACTTAATGACACATGACTATTAATGGCAAAATAAAAAAGACTAAAATTTAAAAAAAACCTTCAAAACTGTATTATTATTGAGATTTTTGCTGTTGGATGCTAGATGCTAAATGTTTTATATCGAGTTCACAGTTGGTAGCTTTTAATACAATACAAGAAATACATCTTTCGTTTGTTAGTCTACTTCTTATGTCTGATTTATGTATGATTATGTCTGATAATGTCAGTTCATTGAAGAGAATAATGATTCACAGGAATAAGTCTATGAAAAAATTGTCACTGTTGCACTGGATAATAGATCTTTTAGTTCCTATAAGTTGTCGAAACTGAGCAAACCTTCCCGAAAATTGTTATATTGTTCCTTCTAAAGCATTTTCAAATTGTTCTATTATTTTCCCTACATCCGGCTTTTCATTAATATCCAGATTCATCATGTATTTTTTTAGGTTAGGAAAATACTTGAAATTTATGATCATTATATAATGTTTAAATATTTGTAACTAAGTTTCAAATGCTTTGAATTTTTTGTATACTATTTCTAAAACTTTTTTGATTTTTTTGTATTATCACTTTATTTTTTTGCAAAATCGTCTCGCGTGCCATAGGTTCGCTATCCTGCAATGCAAGGCGTCTGTGATGAAAAAATGTCAATAAATGAATACACACAAGTGAATACTCCAGGGGCGGATGAAGTTCTTGGAATGTGAAATTTTCATATTTCGTACTTACATATTTATATGTAAATCGAAAAACGATACATTGAGTAATTATCAATTTTTAAGTGTTCAATGTCTCTACTTAGAAATGCATTATATTGAAAAATAATAGAACAATTATTTTATTGTCATCAGAACCAGGAATATGGCATATATTTTTTTTAGTTGAAAATGCTCGTGGTGAAATGTTGAAACCGGTTCTGATTGTTATAAAATAAGCGTAGAATAAGAACAAAAGAGATTCATTATTTTTTAGGGTATTTATTATACTCATACATAATATAAATCAATAATAACGTCTTATGTGCTACTTCGCAAAAACAAATATAGCACATTTACACTACAAGCTAGGTAAATAATCTTAAAATAAATCGATTTTTTGTCTATAAAAAACATTAAAACGAATTTGACTCTACACATATATTTAATATGACCAATTTTATTTAAGTACACCCCTGGAAGTAAAATCGATGGTAGAAACACTTAATAGCCCTATTCATCAAGTCACCAAAGTGTGCTGAACTTGACATATAATCAGATGCTTGCTGCATTTTCGCTACTGTTTAGGTCGACTGCCGTATGTAATAATTTTAATTTTTCAGAAAACAAAAGATTCTTTCGAGCCAAGGTTTTAAGCAAGTATGCTTGTTCACAATGCAAAATAAAACATAAACGAAAATGTAACTAATTATATACTTCATCAATTCATAGTAGTTAAACATAAGACTAAAATTTTTACCAAAATAGAATTATAAAAATAGAAATCTTTAATTTATAATGTTTGATTATATCAATTATTGATATTGTCGATTTTAACTGAAACGGACTCAATTGCGTGCATTTGAAGTGAATTTAGTATGAAGAATATGTATTTTTCCAATGATTTCTGTGAAGCTAAAGCTATAATTCATATTTAATACAATTTTTCATTTTCGTTGTCATTGCTGTCTGTTTGCAATTGGAAATAATAATCATGACAATATGAAACGATCAATGGAACACTTTTGTACTTATTCCGGGTATTGTAGTTAGTGCTATTTTGCAATTTTTAGTCATCGTATTTAAAATTATACTGAAGTTTTGGGTGTCTCGTGAAATGTATTTCAAATAAAACCGCAGTTTTCTCCGACGATGGAAAAGATGAAATTGTTTAAGCTTCATTCATAACTCAAAGTAGCCAAAATTCAAATTACGGCAGTTTACTTATTAGGAGTGTTTTTATTTAGGCGGTTGAAGTGGTGAACTCTGTTCTTCGTCTGTGGCCATTCGAAACACTGCATCGCTAAAAACAATTAACGTCTCATTTTATCGTTTTATTACCCGACGTTTCTGCATTTCGGAATGATCGTGTGTGTCCAGCATTAGGAATAAAAGTTATCCGTGACTTCAATATGGCTTAAAAAATATTTTTTTTGTCGAAAAAAAGCTCTAGTCTCTGAAGGGTTAATGCTGTGTTACATTTTTTTAAATATTGGCATGTACAATTATAGGTTCGTCTTTATAAAATTATAATTTGTGCTATTATTGTTTAAAGTTAGTCCTCTCCCTCTATTTAGTTGAAAGGAAACGCCCAAACCTCCATGTTGTAATATATATTTATGTTAAGAATGAGCAACAATGTATACTTTATTTATAAATAACCCTACGATAGTTCATCTAAAGATGGTCATCAAACAGGCGAAATATCCGTCAGTGGAATAACAAAGGTATTAAGAAAAGAAGAAGGTAAAAGAAAAATAAATAAATTGACAATATAAAACACGAACTCGTCACGGTATCACACGTTTTAAATTGTTTGTCATATTGTCTGGCGCATTACTGTGAAGTTAGTTATGAATACAAATGAAAATACAAATGGCGCAGACAAAGTTGACTGCTGTTTTTTGACAGCCGCATTATCGTCACAAGTAAGTTTTACATTTGCACTGTCATTTTGGGTAGTTTTTTTTAAAAAATATAATCAGGTTGCTGGCGAATCAGTGAAATAGTATTAACATGATTTCTTGCGTTCCCTTAGGAATTGAATAAATTGTATATTAAATAATTACCTAACATTACACGAAAATCATACAAATATCTCATACGATGATTAAAGCTTTGGTGGATTCCAAGAGAATATTTTATTGAAATAACTTTGATATAGTACATAAGCTACAAGCCGGGCAGAAATCGTACCTTCAAGAAAACTTTTTTCATTTAAATTTACCTGAAAAAAGAATAAAGTTTTTAAGTGGAAATTCTTCGAACTGGAAAATAGTATTTCAAATGCTTTTGAATACTGCATCGTTTTTAAAAGTATGAAAAGATGGTAGAGTTTTGCTTGGAAAGTTTTTATCTTTATTTCTGGAAATATCCTGCCATTCAGAATTTTTTAAGCCTGAAAAGTGGACTTTATTTCTTATTTTTACGTAGTTTGATTAAAAAATACCCCACTTCGTGAGTCTTTGTAGTTTTTGGCTGCACAGTTGTAAGAAAATATGGTATGGATATTTAAACGAAAACATTTAAGAGCAATGAAAATCATAAATATTCATACAAATTACAAAATACCGGCTACGATTGCGTCTTTGAAACCTATTATTTATTTATTTAGAGATATTTTTAAATCTATTTTTGCTCCCAATGTAGAGCATATGGCCTGCTAATGGAGATATCTTAACAGAAGTTTTTTTATGTAAACTGTTTGTTACTCAGTCGCTCAACCTCTCTTTTCGGAAAGAGAGTAGGAATAGAAAGACAAGGCTAAGACATTACTAGTGATTAAATAATCGTTCTCGCAACGCCCAGTTATCGAAGGATCGGAAGGATGGGAAGGATTGTTTTTCAGACATCACAAACAACCATGCTTACGAACAGAAATCGATCGAAAAAAATGATATTGGTACTGAGACTCGAACCCGCGAACTGCATCATAGAGCCCATTTATTTTTTAAAATGTATATATTAATAATGTTTGTAGCTTCGTAGAATGTAATTAAGAGATATATTTAAACATAAAATCATTTTCAAATTATTAATTCTCTATTTTTTTAAACCTCCCTTATTATGAGATTCATACAACATAAAGATTATATGTAGTGCTGTAGCGGGCGGTATAATCTTAAAAAAATGCGAATACTCACATACTTGTTCAATGAGAGAATTTCTATATATTCGCTAAAATAAGTAAAATATTTCATGTATTTACAATATTTCAGTTATTTAAAACTAAACGTGAGACATTTTATTAAAATATGATATTTTTACGTGTAAGCGTCCTTTATGTTGCAAAGCAAGTTAGTGTAGCAATTTTGCAGTGCAGCGAATTTGCTTGCAGACTAATAAAAAAACACCCAATCAAGTGACGTTATCATTTGATGGCAGCTGACGTCACAACGCAGCTAGTTACGCTACACTAAAATTAGCATGCTCCAACAAACGTTATGCAGTTTGAACAAAAAAGACCAAACAAAGTTGGTTTGAATTTTTAAGCGGCGTGTGTAATTTCATTTTTATACAAAGCTTCTATTGACTATTTGTAAAACGTCATCGCATCTTAATAGTAAGCTTGTCGTATTTATAATTTCAATTAATCATAAATATCCCACGAATAGTGTAAACTCTTCTATTTACTTTTTATTTTTTACTCATTCTTATGTTTGATATTTTTTTTTGTAGATTTTCGTTAATTTTATCATTAAATGATAGACAAAAACGATAAATATATTTATGTTCATTTAATACGACATCAAGTAGATGGAACACCGCACAGCTTAAACGTTTTAATTGTTATATCGTTTCATCAGTTATCTAAGAAGGTTTATATATTTAGTGAGTTGAACGTCACCCGATACTTTGTAGAAAGCTTGGATTTCCATGTCGTAAACTTTAACCCGTTAACGTTGTCGGTGAAAATCCACACCTATGTGGCTTTGATGTCATGAATTTTAATTTACATTAATGTAATTTGTTTTCTTTTATATTTTTAGAGGTCAAAAGTTTAATTTGATAGTAAGAAATGATCATATTTGTTTATGTGGTCTCTCCGGTCTGCTTGCGACGTAAAACAAAAAGAGACGGTTTTCAAGCATAAAAAAATCTCAAAAACCAAGAAGATCTGAGAAGTGTAACAGATAACATTTAAATGAAATGCTCCAATGATACGGAGTGATCAGATAAAAGAAATCATTTGATTAAGAAAATTCTTATTTATGACGGAATGCACATAACGAAGAAAAACGAAGAAAACCGACCCAGAGTTATTAAAATGGAATAGAATGGGACAATCCGCAGAGGTTTTGAGCCAAGCGAAGAAGAAGATCTGTAGGTTGCTGGAATGTAAGGGCTTAATGTTTTCTGATATGTATTTTTATAAAATGTAAGAGGTGATTTTGGTGTATTTCTTCCTACCTACTTAATAAATTCATTTGAAATCTTCTTGAAAAAAATACAATAAAGCTCACCTATCCTCGTGTTTTTAAGAAGGTAGTTTGAGCTATTGTATGTTAATATTTGTCAAAATATCTTTACTCATGTGTCCATTAGAACAGTGCTTCCCAACCTGGGGTCCGCGAAAAAATCGAGGACTTCGAATTCGTCAGTGAGTTAAAAAAAAAACGAGTTACGGAATCAATTCGGGAAAAAAGTATAGCGAATCGAGGATTTCGAATTCTTCGACAATTGAGGAGGGCCGGGGATTATTTTTTTAGATTTAAGGGGCCGTGGATCGAAAAAGGTTGGGAAGCACTGCATTAGAACATCGACCCGACAAATGTCCGTAGAAATGGAAATTTGTCGGATCCATGGCACGGTGGTACAAATCGTTTGGGTCCATTCCGGACCTCACTGGTTCAGATCCCAGTTCGAACAACATTTTACAATCGATTTTTCGATTTCGGTTTGAAGTCATGGATGTTTGTGATGTCTGAAAATTCCCCACCACCATTCCAATTATAAAATTACAAGGTGTAGCGAGAGTGATTAGCCAAATACTAGTCCAGTCCTGTCTTGCCTTATCCTTTATATCTCTACTACTCTCTTAGAAAAAAAGAGGCTGAGCGACTGAGTAACAAACAGTTCTCGTAGAAAAGCTCCTGTTGAGGTACTTCCATTAGAAAGCCATTTGCTCCACATTGAGAGCGGATATGGATTAAATAAAACTATGTTGTTTTCTTGTGACTTGTCTTCATTATAATAAGAATGTTAAGACTTTCGTTAGTGTATCTAATATTCCGAAAACCCTTATATCTCGAAGAACTGCCAGGTGTAAATAATAGTTCATGTAATAACAACGACACGATGCCAGAAGAAACAAAAGGATTGACATTATTCAATACAAATGAGGGATGTCATATGCCATAAACCGTAAGCTTCCAGATTGTGATGGATAGAGAAAAATGGAACAGTAAAACAAGTATGTAAAATAAAATATCTTTATAATATATCTGTTGAGAGTGGTTACTGGCGTGTATGATGTTCGTAAAGGGTTTATCATCGTCTCCGCCATGTCAGTCTTATGGCTTTTATCGTGGTTTCTTTGAAGATTGACAGATACGAATAAACGTAAGTATTTCACGAGTCGAACTTCAATAAGCTTTCAAAAATAACGCACCGCCCCTATACTTATAACTTTCAGTACGTTTCCCGTGATCATGAGTTCATTCATTTATTATTCACAAAGGCACGGGTAGTTTGGGAGGATAACAAAAAGTTGGGCGAATGGTTATTGCATTAGGTAGATATACCACACACATTCTCTGCTTAAAACAGTATCGATTTATGCATCAAACGAGAAAGAACCGTTATGGATGTGGAAATTTTAATAATTTTCAAATTAAGTAATATATGCACTTAAGTATATTGAAATGATTTAAAGATATCACAAAAAAAACAAAATTGATTGTAATTATTAATCAATGTTACGGTGGTTTGATTTTGTCAAAAACACGGAGATAAGGGAACGGACTAAACAGCCATTAATTAAGTCTAAAGTGAAGAAGCGACGATGGACCTGGCTTGAGCATGTGCTGCGGATGTCTCAAGAAAGCCTGAATTCTGCTTGTCTCTTCTATCAACCAAATGTATTCCGCCTTCGTAGAAGACCACAGATGACCATATATATTTTATAGGATGCACTCGGCGGAGCTACGGGACGCTGAAATGGCATGGGAGGAAGCAAGAAGACTGACAAGGGATAGAGAATCTTGTAGGAACCATGTGCTGGCCATATGCTCTGACTAGGGAGCGGATATGAAAAAAATGTAATAGTGATGTACACACTTATTGAAAAACAATATAAAGTATTTTTTCATCTATAAAATTGACTAATTATGCATAAGAAGCAGTGGTTAAACTAAACACATTGATTTATGTATAATAAAATGGTGAAACTAATTCAAGCTTTAAATTAATGATCGGATTAGAGATTTATTAAAAAAATATATAAGAACGGAAAGTATTAAAAATCGTTTATATGATTCATTAAATAATGTATTAACGAAAAATTACTGGAATTATACGTAATAATAAATAAGCCACTGGGATTGTAAACTAAATAATACAAATTGTATAAGCCTTATTACATATCGCAACATATCTTAGAAAATGTAATGTAATTATTATGAAACATTCGATGATAATGTTTTTTTTTGAATATTTGATTTCTTTATTACTTATTTTTATTTGAAAATGTTCACGAGTTAACATTTCCGATTAGGTTATTTTAATATTATGTGAAGCGTTATAAGCTATACATATAATTTTAAATATTCAATTCTTTAATTGTCTTATAATATCGTCCCTCTAAGAATTAACTGTATGTAATATTAAATGTAATGTATACATAAGGTAACTTATATGGCAAAAGGTAACAGTAGGTGTGCTTTCAGCTAGAAAGTAATATTTTCATATGTTTACTTTAAATGTATATTATAAGTTATAAATATGGTTAGGGAAAGCTATGGCATGAAATTTAGCTTGCCAAATGCACAAAGTCTTTGTAATGTGCTTAAATAATGTGTACATTAAGGGTGCGATATAAGGTTTCTATTGTATTATAACAGTTTAAAGTAAATTCATCTCAGAGAACAGGAATTGTTTGTATCGTATTTTAGAGTACCCATTATAAAGACGCTATGTTATTTCATTTTAGGGGCTTTAACATCAATCTTTCTATTAGATGATTTAAGGAAGAAACTTGAAAATTATAAATAAATGAAATATTATCGAGACTTAAAACAGTAATGAATTCAAAATAATAATAAATGGCCCTGAATACATATTATGACTGAAACTGTTATGAATGAAAAATATCAACATATTATGACTAAATGGAAGCCATACATTTTTTCAAAATTTAAAATTGCGGAGTAAATATTAAAAGTTGTAATTTATTTAAATAAATATAACCAATGTGCTACGCTACAAAGTGATTTTACTCAATTTATATTATTTAAATGAATAAGTTACAAGAACATTTTAATAATTTTATCTGCCGCAAGATTGTCAATATTGAAGGTAGAGATTTTTAAAATAAATAATTATAGTATTCGCCGTTGAAGCTAGACAGTTGAAATTTGTTTATTCGGTAAAATTACTTAAGTTCAGACTAATTTAGCGGAAGCAAAGTCTGTCAAAGTTTGTTCTTCTTCAAAGTATGTAAAGTTTATGTGGGTACATTTAATTTCCATCTTAGTAAAACCTTTTCCATCAACAGGTCAATGTGGGTTTAAACCTACACGCAAAACACTGTTTATTTCACGCATCGTGTATTTAACATATTTTATATTGTATTATTTAAGTTGGATATTGTTACAACATTATTCACATGAGATCCGTTTTAGAAAAATGTTGCGAATACAATAAATATCGATAGCGAAGTTCAGTAAAAAAATCAGGATAACCACTGTCCTGAAAAATACAAATGGGTTGTGAAATATCTTTCATATTCAAAACAAACAGAAGTGGATGACGTTTTTAACTTTATTATAATATGTTAAGGGGTTAAATTGATGCTTAATAGACACTTAAATTTTAAAGGAATGTATAATAATGTAAAATAAATTAATCATTTCATCTTTTTTGATGCACTATCTAAAACATTTCATCGAATCTTTTTTTAAATAACGAATATAATACACGTGTCAGTTAGTTGTGAGAAGTTCCCTATTCCCCGCCAATCTTCTTGCTTTCTCCCATGTCATCCCAGCGTCTAGTAGGTCGGCCAACTACATCATATGGACAGTTATCAGTGGCCTTCCACAACGGCAGAATCCATCCGGTTAGTAAAAAAGACAGACAGAATTCAAGCTTTTTTGAGGCATTCGCAGCACAAGCCAGGTCCATCGTTCCTTCTTCACGTTGGACGTGATTAAGGGCTGTTTAGTGCGTTATCTTAACTCAGTGTTTCTGACAAAGTCAAACCACCACACTTCTAGTATTCGGCACAGGCGGTCTGTTTTCAAAGTGCCATGACTCTCAACTGTAAAGTACCACTGTCAAAATGCATGCGTTGAACAGAAGGCACTTGTTACGCCATAAGACATGTAGAGAAATACTATGAAAAACGCACAAATGAATACGTGATTTTATTCTTCTTTCTTCCTTAACTATGATACCTTTAAAGCGATCAATATAAATTACACACACATTGTCATTAACTTGGTAGAATTTTATCATAAAAGGATAGATAATAATAGCGATATGTTTAGTTCTACAAGATTCTTTGTGATTGATAGTTCTATGGAAAAAAAAACACTATTAAAGAATATCGGAAAAAACTCTGTTTATACACGATGTAATCTTTTTCTACAACGTACAAGAAGCTTACTATACAAACATTATTACTTTGGATAAAATGAACTCATTATGGTAATTTGGGATATCGCGCATTGATAATTTCCTGGAAATTGGGGGTATATAAAATTACCCTTTGACTGTTTGTACAAACAACGATTAGGGTTGATTTCGTTTGTTTGCATGTTAATTTGTTTTGGTAAATTAAAGCAGCTGGAAGTAAACGTAACAAATATTTACAAGAACCAAACAAAACATTATTTTATACATATTTTGATGTAAAAATAAAGTTCTTAACAACGAAAGCTACCTTCCTTTTACGCGTACCTTTTATGAAAATGTATATAATATACGATCAATGATCTGGAAATAATACCTTCGGTACGGCATTTGTTTTGTGCTACTGTTTTAATTTGATTTTTTAACTCGAACTTTAGTTGATTACATACCATTTGAGGATGGATTCTTATTTAATTTCTTAAGTCAAATATTTATAAAAGCTGCTCACTCAGTGTTAAAGTAGCATTACAAATACAACACGGTGGTTTGTGTTTCTTCGAGAAAGAATTAGGTATGATTTTTTTTCCCAGACATTTTTATTTGTAATAATACAATCTATTATATAAAGGTAAATCGATGAATATCTTTAGTAATGCGTAGTTACTACGCCGTAGTAGCTACATCAATATTGAATAGGGGCTGAAGATAAATGCAACTGTCTATTTTCGGGATAGATGGATTTAGGCGGAATTGTATCCACAAAACGCTGCAATAATAAAATGATAGAAGGCAAAGTCTTAATTAACCACCGTCATTAAGATTCATATGTGAAAACAAAATGAAGCTAAGTCGAGAAAGGAAGAAGAGTTTATGAATATTTTATTTACACGCCATAATATTTCCCATTTCAGAAATTTATCCCGAATTCGCCTGTCTTGCCGGGTGCTCCCGTCGTTTTACAAAGCGGCTGATGACCATGACGAAAGCGCGGGATGCTGGTAGGCTTGGAAGATCGTTGGGTGATAGATACACGTGGAGGCATTGTGTCTTGGCCATTTGCACTAGTTAAGAAGTGGGCACATGCAAAGTGTAAATACGTGTCCATAGAAGAAGTCACAAATAAAGTTGTCTATGATAGTTCCTCCTCACAAATCTTCTTTTAAACGAAAAATGATAAACCTTTTTGAATGCTATACGTGAAAATGAAACCCCGATCTAAAGTTCTCGCATTATTCTATTTCCTGCATGTACCGTTTATTTTTCATAGTCCCGGCCAAACATACATAAAAACAATGTTAAATAATTAAATTACCCGATTTTCCGATTTCCTCGAGTACGCGAGTTTGAAGGGTGCCTGTTTAAATTTAAGTGTCAAACTGCTAATAAGCAACTAAACATATATAAATCAATTAAAAAAAATGTATATTTTATAATAAAAAAAGTATAAAAAAATAATTTTATATATTTATAATAAATAGGTTTTTAAAAATAAAACATTTATTTTGGAATCATTTGAAGATTTCCCGCATTTTTTGTTTGTTTATTACGATCTCTTCTAAAACGTAGAATAGGGGTTTCAATGTAATACTATTTGTACGTATATGTTGATTCAAAGCAGCATCATTGTAAATATGTTATACAGAATGTAAGCGAATTTTCAATCACAATTTTCCTACGGTGGCGTAATCTTCACGGAAGGTAATAATTCCCTGCTATGTTTTCTCAGAAAGAATAAGTATGCTAATAAGGTTGACATTCTTCAATTTTTCCGGTAAGCCGCGGAAGCAAGTACAAAGAGCTTTATCTCAGCCTCCGACGCGATGGCGACGCCTCAAACTTAGTTAGCTTGTTCAATATGCATGAGTAAATGAGGTTTCAAGTTTTAACGACGCGTTTTATGATGGCGCCTATAGTAAGTAACAGTGAACCAGATACACGTCTGCGAAATATTTACTTTTAATTATACCCTGCAAACATAGCGTGTGAGAAACGAATGGATGCCCCCTAGAAAGGTGAGTTGCTCGAGATATTTACTTCTCGTAACTTGATTTAGCTACATTTTTGTAACTGTTTTTTTAGGATAATGTATAGAAGCAGAAGAAGTTTAGTCTGAAAGAATCTGATTTAAGCGATTAATGCATATATCTATGTATGTAGAATTCAACACGCTTATTGTCTGAGTAAAACATATCAATTATGTTCTATGCATTTTTGTGTGTTCATACTTTAAATAAGCATTATGAACTAAGTCGATTTCGTTCAAATATACTAATATCAAATATACTAAGATTGAAATTATATAAAATCTTATAAATTGGTTTGTAAAATAAATAATGATTTAGTACATAAGTGTATCCATAGAGGTATTTTAGGATTGGAACGTTGGGAGGGAATTTTAGACATTAAAAACATCCATGCCTTCGAACAAATAACAATAAATCTGGGATTCAACCCGTGAGGTCCGGCATGCAAACCAACGGCGATTGATTTATGGATAAAATATACAAAAATACCATAATTGAATTATTTTGCAAGCACATACCTAACTAATGATATTTATTTCGCATTTAAATAAACATTTCTAAGTTTGAAGAAGGGAAAAAACCCTAATAAATATTTTTTTTTATAAGAATCTCGAGAAATCGATAGCGAGAAAACTTAAGATTGAAAAGTCGATCCCAGGACAAAAAAGGTTGGACACGCTTGCTGTATCTCAACTAGATTTAAGTGGCTGAGCTAGTCACACATTTTTTACAAGCATACTAGCGCATGGTTCAAAATCAGTTCCGTGCAGCTATACTCGAGAACATATGTACATGTGAAGGCTTAACTCTTTTTTTCAGTCGCTACAATTGCGGAAGGCGACCACAAAACCTTGGCTGCATATACGCAAGGGAATATTAAAAAAAATGCACTTCTGATATTTGAAGTGCCAGCAATGATAATTAAACAACATCATGGAATATAGTGTTGTGTTTTCGTAAGCAGTGGTTGCATGTAGTAGGGTATGAAAAGAAAACACGTTCGCTGGTCAGAAGTCTTAAGTCCCAAGGGTAAAGGGCCGAAAGGTTCATTAATCAAACACAAGGTGGCTCCTTAACGCGAAACAGGGGAGAGAAATTAGCATGCGAAAGTTTTGCCACTTTAAATGGTTTTGGGTTGAGTTGGCAATAGGCGTCGTGATTGTTCAAAAGTTACAGAATGTTTCTAGTTCGCGCTTCTTCTTCGTAAATAATTCCCCATCATTTGGATTTAGCAGCGCGATGAAAGCAAACAGTTTTGAGGAAATAGTAGTTAAGTTAACACTCAGCTCATTTGTGTTATGGGGATTAATGAAAGCCCACTTGGGAATGTTTTTAAAAAACATCTACAGTGCTATATTTAAAAAAAATGTTATAACCAGTACGTTTTTTGGTAGAACATAGATCTAAAGTATGTTGTTATTATAGAAAATTATATAAAAACCTTTAATTTAAATGAAATTTGTAGTAGTTATTTTTTAACACGGAAGATAAAAAATACATACAATATAATTTAGCTCGTGTATTTTTATATTTATGACATGATCAAATGTAGAATTAAACAAAATATAAATTTGCCTGAAACTTTGTAATTAAACATACGTTAATGGTGAATTACAAAGTTTTATATAATTATTAATACGCGACAACATTATTTAAAACTTACTTTTGTAACATTAAAAATAGTTTCCAGAACGCCGTTCCGGTACGTTACGTTATAAAAGGCATAGGCTATAATGATTCCATGTAATAGGTACATTAACTTTAAACTTGTTTAAAAATTATTAACAAATAAGCTAGATGTAATATACTTAGAATCCCGCAAGAATTCCGATAACGAAGACTTTTATGAGTCAAATTTACTTAAAAATACAATATTCAGTATATGAGTGTTGTAAAAGAATGTATCCACACTTTATTAGCTAGTAACCTGTTTGACAAATAAAATACTCATTCGTACTAATTCCACTTTCATTTTAAATGATAACGTCATGACGAATCAATTGATAAAATGGAATTAGTACAAATGGGGGTTTTTTTTTAGTATAAAGCTTTTACACTGTATTGACAGTGGACTGTAGTAGTAACTTGTTGATTATATTTTTGATTCTGACTTAACCCCTAATTAAAAATGGCGAATACATTTTTTTTCGACAGCCCGTTTCTGTAGTTTTCAAAGTTGATACACGTTTAACTGTGCCTAACCCACAATTTTCTGGTAAGATCAGGTAGTTGCGGCTAATTTAATGCAATAATTATGAACCTGTAACCAGGTAATCAATTTGTGATTTCGTATTTAAAGTTGATATTATTATACACATGCGTGTGCGTGTGTGTGTATATGTGTATATTATATGTATGTAAAATGAATACATAGGTATATCGTTTTTTCATGAAGTAGTTAAGAATGTAGCGAAGAGGGTGTATCAAAATACACTTTGGTTACCTTTGTTTTAGTAAAATTTACCTTTAATGAATAAAAATGCGGGTTTGTTTTAAAGATGATAAAAACTGATCTAATTTCTAAGTATTTCAAGCTCTCAGTGGTGGCTTTTGTAAAGTTTGAAAATACAAACGGTTAAATTAAATTGAGTATCATAACGGCTTGGAAAAGAGTGATACTTAACTTAAAATGTACTTCAGCCAATGGGGTTGGTTTCAGTGGCGTTCATGTACCTATGCTTAAAATGTTAACTTTATTTCATGAGAATTGTTGAGGGCATCTAAGTGCTGAAAAACGACTCGAATGAAAAAATTCTCTATCATTTACCTTTTTGTTTAAAGAGGACGAATAAAATTTGTATACTCTTCATTTCAGTCGTCGCCTACTTTATTGCTTTGAAGAGCGCTATTCAAATTGTGAAAATCGCCTCGGGTACACGATATATATATACACAATATATTGTCAGTAAGAAAATCCTTATCACTCGTACCATTATTATATCATATATTTATTTTTGTGTTGTTTTCTATATGCTATACATATGTATGTATATCTGCAGAATTTGACTGCGTCGTCCATTCCTGCCTTAGCCAAAACATTTTTAAATGTTCATAAGCTTTAAAGGACAAAAATAGTTAAAACGCATTAATAACATCAATGACTGTCTAAGTATATTTTCACAATTTAATTAAAGTCAATATTTGCAGAGGTAAATAAACAAAAAAATTATATCTACAATATGGATTGCTATTTCGTTAGATTGTACCACCATTTCGTATCTTGGCTGATCTCAGATTAATAACTACGCAATTTAGTGTAAGTGATATTGCATTTTATCCTACTACGAAAGGTAAATCTGCTATTTTTAAAAAATATGGTGTATTTATATGCCCCTTAAACAATATTTTTAAAAGTGTTCACTGTTAATTCTTGGTGGATATGCATTAATATAGGTTTGGAACATTTTAATATTAGATAAATAAATGAAAGTAAGTGGTCTATAGAGCAAAACAGTTTGGCATTCAATGATCAAGATGCCGCACATTTTACTTAATTCCAATGAAAATGTAAATAATGACATAATGAAGGTGAGCTATGATAATGCTAATATGGTTAATGATTTCGATGGTTTCGGCGGTAATTTTGTGGAAGTTCATTTTAATATAAAATTTAAAATAACTTTGATTATTCCATATATTGTGTAACTAACTGTGACACGTGTTTCGCCTCTTTCAGAGGCATCTTCAGACTTACTATCATGTACTCACTATGATTTACTTTAATATGGTTAATGAATTTATTTAGCTCATTTTGTATGAGCTTAAAGATTTTAAATGTTTTATTTTATGGTACGGTGTCGTTGGTTTCAGCTATTTTAAAAAAATAAAATAGTAATATTTATAAACCTTACTCAAACAAAGAATTAATAAACCGTGGAAACTTTTTTTATTTTTTAAGATTGATGTTATCCTAACAGAGAAGTAAATGCGTGATTGAAATGGAATCGATATGTTATGAATAAAAACTCGGCTATTTTTCAATTTAATTGTCAATATGTGAGGTAAAACTGGAGTCAGTTTATTGTAAGGATAAAGGATAAAACGATTCACAATATTGGGGATAATCAAGTGGGCTTGATTAATAAAAAATATTAATGGAGAATGTTTGCCAGTTTAAATAAATGATGATTCGATTGTGTAATTGGGATGTGTCCATAATAAAGATCGTTAATAAAGATTATAATATGGTTGATCGATGAGGGTGTTTGTTTTGGAAAAATTGATTTAGCTAGACCAACCCAACCCACTGATGTTTCCATAAATATTCAGGACACAAAATGATATTGTAATAAATTTATCATCAGAATTTTTCGAGTGAAAAAACTTTTGAAATTTTTTGGAAAGTAAAATTGCTACTTTTAATTAAGTTTTCGAGTAACAAGATGCTTTCGTTTGATTTAACATGTATGATACATAAGTAGTAGTCGTTTACTTCTATGCTATTGGATATTTATATACAGTTACATTATTTATTAGTAAGTCACGTGTTTCGTCTATTCGAGAAGCATATTCAAACTATCTTTATCGTAAGAATTGTATTTATATCATCATCACACCGGTTGAAAAACAAAGTTATAAATTATAATTTTAAATAAAAAATAAAATTTTACAACATAAGCGCTGTAAAAATCGAAAACTTCTTAAGATTGTGTCTTTTAATTTCTCTGTGAAATTATACGTTAATTGCAATATTAGTTTGTCAAAGAAAAGATTTACCGAGACATAACTCAATTTACCCAAACATTATTTCAAGATCGGATACAAATATTCTCATACTAAAACTTCGAAACATATGTGATAATTAAGCATTAAATGCAGTCATATTTTAGCCAAAGCAGGTGTGGGATAAGTTAAATACCACATTTAAATGTTATATTACATTCCTAATGCCATACTATATATAAACAAATATGCATTCAAATTAAGGAACACAATTAAAGTACTTTCATACATGAAAATGTTTTAAGGTCACCCTTCACTGTAAATTGAGATCATTATGTAAAATTAACATCAGCGATGGTCACCCATTTCTATGGTCAAATGTTTGATTCAAAACATTGTCAGAAAAATTACAATTAGTTATAAAAATAATGGTGGGAAAAATTAGTATTTCAACGGAAATCTGCGTATTTATACTATTTGATGACGATTGATGATAATTTAAAAATATTACTAGAAATACTGGTGCAAGTTTTGTTATTGTATCAAATCAATGGATTCTTGATGATCTTGCAAATGTCGTATAATTTTGTATTAAAAAAATGCTGCTTCCGTCGTACTCGTTATCAAACGTTTCGTATCTCCGAGTGGATACAATAATACATACATTATATATTATCCAGATGTAGAGAAATCTTTGTTGTTTTTATCACATCCCACCTACTTAGTCGAATTCCGAATAGTATATAATTCTTCCCTAAGCTCACCTTTAAATATTTACTCATTTGAAATTAAGACAAGTTGGGCGGGTGACTTACTTATTAAATACTCCTTAATTTGAAAATCATTCGTACTTAAGCAAACATTTGCGAAAGTAGTTGTCTGAGGATGCCTCTGAAAGAGGCGAAACACGTGTCACGTTTTGTAACACAATACGTGGAATAATCTAAGTTATTTTTATTTTATATTAAAATGAACTTCCACAAAGTTACCACCGAATCCATCGAAAGTATTAAGATAGCCAGTACGGCAAAAAAGGCGCTTTTATATCGCAAATTGTTTATTAAATACTCCTTAATTTGAAAATCATTCGTACTTAAGCAAACATTTGCGAAAGTAGTTGTCTGAGAATGCCTCTGAAAGAAGCGAAACACGTGTCACATTTTGTAACACAATACGTGGAATAATCTAAGCTATTTTTATTTTATATTAAAATGAACTTCCACAAAGTTACCGCCGAATCCATCGAAAGTAGAAGTAATCAGTTTTAATATGCTCCATATTAGGAGTAAACTTTTTTTTATTATCTATCATTTCAATTTAAATCATTCATAAGTCTCAAGGTTCTCAAAATCTCCATCACTGTGAAGGATGTTTCACAAAAATAAAATCTGATTACATACATTAATTGTATAAATAAATGATGTAGGGAGGAATCTTATGTAATTAGTTACATACTACATAATGTGTACAGTTTAAGTGTATAATGTGTATTTAAGCGTTGACATTCTTAAAGTGGACATTTATTACGACAGCATGTTTACAGCCATTTCCCCAACAAGAAGTCAGAATATTTTGCAATGCCTTTTATTTTACGTAACCATCTGTAATTCATGAACAGTTTAAGGACCTATAAAAGGTATCTAATGGTATTAATTATATTGCGATATAATATTATACAATTGTAAGTTAAACGAAAATTCACTCCAAATGTTTATAGATATTCAGATAAATTGTAGTTATAATGTATTATACATTTAGATTAGAAAAAATTAACGTATATTTCGTGGGTATCTGCAGGTAATTTATATGAAAAATAACACTTATGGGCTACGTAACCAACGTTCAGAGTGTTTCTGTTGTACTCGATCATTCCCCATGTGGGTGCTTACTACGGGAAAGTTGTTGATGGATTTACGAGTTGGATTGCAAACCCATGGTCGTTATTGATCTCAAACGAAAAGCTGATTAGAATCAACCCTAATATACTATGTGTTTTATCAGTTAATTTACTTTGTTTTTTACAAAAGCATAACATATTATCAAAGTAAGATGTTTGTTTTTGAAGTGAAGTCATCTTATATAAAAAAATCTTTCATTTGTTTGATTGCTAGTGATGATATTCAATCGCAATATGTAATTTAAACGGTTTTCTAAAATTTCATTTTAATATCACATAGAAAATGATAATATTTTCGTTTTGTAGATAACATATAAAAATAAGTGTTTTAGACTTTAACGCGATTCTACATTGTAAAATAATTTCTGTACAATTTTTCTTAAAACAGTTTACCATTGTATGATGTGAACATTTAAAACCATACATTGTGATAATTATTTAATTCTTTATTTAAATACTGTTTTTTTTCGCTTTTGAATTTTTAAACCCTAATTACCTACGAAAAAAGCAATATTAATTAAGAATATAAGGTTCACGTATATATTGATTGATTCCGACAGACAATACAGTGTTTCAAATTATAACTAGGAATAAAAACATCTGCTACATTATTTTTGGATTTACTTGTAATATTTTGGCAATTGCTTATTAATAGAAAATTGTATCGATACACCACAATAAAATATATGTATATAATACCATCTAGAAAAATTAACTTTTATATGAAGTAAGGTCTTCATATTGTATAATATTTACGAATAAAGAAAATGACAGTAAGATTGATATACAACATTGAGACTTATTTGATGTGGTATTTTTTTTATGCTAAGCTTTACAATACATTTTTAGTTCAAATAGTTATAGAAAATAGAATTAAATCGAATATCTTTGTTATTTCACTTGTTGTGATACATAATGTGATATGTGTTAATAGCTTCCAAGCCTCTCTTTTTACAACGTGGAAGTATGTTAAGTAGTAGGCGATGCTACGAAGCTACGAGGCTACATGGCTACAGTTCTACGATACAGAGCTTTCGAATTTCCACTCAGGTGAGTGCTTTTACATTTACCTCGTACATTTGGTTGGAAATAAAAATCCGGAATTTATTTGATTAGCAATCTTCGCAAGATGACGGTTTGCGAAAATTCTGGTGAAATATTGCATATGAATGGTGTAAATAAATACATTTATATTTTTATTACTGAATTATGTGGAAATTCGTTTTTTCCTGTTTATTTTGGTTTCAGTGTAATTGTAAAATATGAAAATATATAAATTATTTAACGTTTCTTTTTCTTTTTCTATCGATCTTCTGTCACAGATTAGTATTAATAATATATAATTTATTAATTATAAGTAAGCGAATACGATTTTGGTTCAAACCCCTTTAGCTATTCAACCATAATCAGTAATTTATTTATAGTCGTGATTTTCAATAACAAATCAGTCATGATAGCATAAGTAATTAAGAATATTCATATAGCCATAAGAGTTAATTTTAACATGTTAACTTAGGTAATATTTCATAACTGCTTTCAGTTGATCTTATTTAGGTTATATAATTGCCTGGCTAATTGAATGGTTTAATTGCATGGGTGATTTTCACTATTGTAAAGGTCAAACAAAGCAATTTATTTACTTTAGAATGCTATCTGAGTATATCTTCTACCACAAGACTTAATTCATTCAATTTAGAGATTTTCTCAGCGAACTTCTTTTAAATACAGATTAAAATGGTTATTAAAGAGCACATCTATTTTGCAAGATGTGGAAAATACACTATAGAAAAAAGATTTAGGAATAACCATTGGCTGTGACCGAACGCAGTAAATAACTAACGAGAGTAATTTTCTAAACAACCAATATGCCTCTGAAACTTATCCGCGTGGCTCGTTGAAAATATCTGAAAATGGGCGTAAAATTGCAACCGTTTCCTCTGTAATTTTTCGCTGGTAAAACTGCACATGAAAAGAATTTATGATATAGAAGAAGCTTTTGGTAACTTGCAATTTTCTAAGGTGCAGTACTTAAATTTGACAGCGTCATAATAAATTACAAAATATTTCTATCGTAATATTTAATATAATTTTTAATAAAATCCATGTCTGATTTCAATGTGGAACATATAGCTTTGATTATTACATATGATTATATGGCCAACTGTTTGTAATATTTTTTATTTTAATTTGTTGTGTATAAACAACACTGTTAAATTATATTTCTAACCAGTTGATAATGCTTGCCATGAGTGAAACCGCTCCTGATCTTGATATATAATAATGGAAGTAAGTACAAAAGAATATTGTGTTTTTCTTAAAATAATACACACTTAAAAAAAAGATACTCGATTCTGAATTCTATTAATATTGATACAATTCTTGGCAGATTTAAAATATTTAAATTCACGGAGGACAATTTTATCAAAATATGTGATGGTTTATACACTTAGATTCAAAATTCGGTTTTGGTTAATTTTCAATACCGAAGTACCGGTATTACTGCGTTTTCAATACCAATATTTCTGTATTGAAAAAAATACCATTAATACCGGGATTATGGTAATATCGGATTGCAATCAGTTTTTTTTGTGATATTAAGTTGCTTGTTAGTACAAGTGATAATTCAATATTGCTGTTTTTAATTGGTTGCTTTTTGATGACATATCTATGAAGGATCTTCAAAAAGGCTTTTTACTTACAAATTGTTCATATAAAGTACAAAAAACAGTAGGGATTCTTTGTCTAGACGTCCCGGGACTTTATTGGAAAATGTCCCGGGAATTGTGACTGTGATTTATAATGTACTAACAACATGTACATTTTAATTTAAAAAAAAAACAATTCTTGTGGTTAAGAAACCCTCAAAAGAACTGATTTCTATTGAATGAATGCAGATATAAGAGGGGAGCCCTAAGAGAAACGGACACGACATGGTCGGGACGTGACACTTACCCGGGGTTTTGAAAAAATAAAGTATTCATATATAAAAAGGATCTGATTGAAAAACAGATGTTTGAGATTAATAATTTCGTAGAAGTTTCAAATAACATGTGTTTATATATTGTAATATAACTGTAGCAAAAGCAAGTTACAAAATTTTATAATTTAATGTTCATACCTCATGTTCTTTTATGTACAAATGTTTTTTCACTATTTCACAATGGTACCAATGTTTTAATAGAACAAAAAGGTCTAAAAGCTGTATTGTGAAGTTACGGTCATAAACTTACTCCTGACGACGGCTTCGTTGATATTTTTTCATTACATGTACCGTTATCATCCCTTCTTAGTTAAAATTAACCGTGAGCATTGCACACATCCATTAAATAAGAAAAAAAATAACATTGTATTAAAAAAACGCGATTTTTACTAGTGCGTACTTTCAAAAGGCGCCGAGTGTATGTAATACATAAATACATACATACATACATGCAATTATTTGATTTTAATAAAATTATAATTTTATTAATTATTAATTCAAAGTCCCGGGATGTCCCGGGACATTGACTTTATCACGCCTCGAGTCCTTGGACTTTGAAAACCCCGAGACTTCAGAATCCCTAATTAACAATTAACACATTAAAAGTAAAAAAGAAATGATAGGTGTATCATAATTTTAATTGATTACATTTAATCAAAGAGTTGAACGTGTGAAACGTTACAGAAAAAGTAAATACTTTGAAATCTCTTTGTTACTTTAATGTCAATAATACTATCTATATGGCATACTAGTGTATAGGGATTCTGAAGTCTCGGGTTTTTCAAAGTCCCGGGACTCGAGACGTGATAAAGTCAAAGTCCCGGGACTTCCCGGGACTTGGGACTTTTATTTCCCCTTCAATAAAATTATAAATTTGTTCTTTCGTGTATCCTTTTCGAAAATCAATTAGTCCCAGCAGAATCGTTGGTAATAAAACATTTATAAGCTGCCTTGATTTATAACATCATTTTCTAGAAATAACTATCGGTGACATTATTTCTTGGAATTTTGTGCGATTATCCCATGCTGCAAAATTAGTTAAGCGAACACGTCTCTTAAGTTTTTTTGTATTTCTGCATGTCTCTGCCCATCAAAAATGGTTATTTCGTATTACAATATATAAATAGATGTTATTTGAAACTTTTACAATTATAAATCCAAACAGCTGTTTCTTTTATAAGATCCCTTTTATAACCAATGTAAATTTATTTTAAATCAAAATTAACTAAGGTCACATTAGCGATTGCTTGCATCCAATTTTTATTTGTTAGAATGGTTTTTTCAAAATTAAAGGATACAATTTGGCTTCCTTAAGTCCCGGGACATTTAACAACAAAGTCCCGGGACTTAAGACAGCTGAAAACCTTCAAAGTCCCGGGACTTTTGTCCCGGGACGTCTCGACACAGAATCCCTACTAGTGTAGCAACTGACTTCTCTCGCTTAAGTTGGGGATGATGTATGCAGATAGCAGAAAACTTTTACATCATAGGGGCTTAGGTGTCCTCAAAAACAAGTTTCTCTTCCATAATTCAAACGCTATGATGCACTCTCCTGTAAGCAAGACTATGCGATATCAATGTTTAATACATGTGTACAATGTTTAAATCGAATAAAAGGTACATGCCTGTATAGTAAATATATATCGGAAATACTTAGACATATATGTTATGTATTTATTAGAGTCAAAGTATGCACTTAGTTCCCCCGTTCACTTGAACGCCTGAAGATGCCGAAAGGCGAAACCCAGGTCGTTAGTGACAAAATCTGTGTGAATGTACATAATTTGAACGATTCAAATTTAAAACAATAATTACTTGTTTTGAAATATTAGGAGATCCTTCTGAAAAACTAGCGGAACACCTACTTAGGTTCTGTGGAACACCAGTGTTCCGCGGAACATAATTTGGGAAACCCTGTACTAAAGAACTGTGTATTCAAATTTCTTAAAAAATAGTTTTAATACGGAACGTTTTTATCGATTCAACGTTTGATTAGTACGATATTAAACTACCGAGCTATAAGAGGGTTGCTAGTATATATATATATATATATATTTTAATATGTAGTAGTAAACAGTGATTTTTAGGAGCGCTTGCTATGGTTCGAAAAGAATACGGATGGCGGCAATCGGTTTACAAACTTGCAAATATTATTTTAAATTTTAACTATCGCAAAATAGCCGTTAATTTCATTGAAAATATACACTGTCATTATTTTACTATCTTAAAAAATACATACCTACATTCTATATTATTCTTTTGATGAACTTCATCTATCAGCACAGAGAGTTAGCTGTCATCAATTTCTTATGTGGGTCAAACTTTACTTTCGATTTCTCGTTCGTATGTATATTTAAAACGTAAAGATGTGCTAGCATTTTATTACATATCT
Organism: Himalopsyche anomala; assembly: GCA_031772345.1. NCBI lineage: Eukaryota > Metazoa > Arthropoda > Insecta > Trichoptera > Rhyacophilidae > Himalopsyche > Himalopsyche anomala. The sequence goes on along the minus strand of CM062821.1, from coordinate 16,933,562 downwards.
CACTTCTATCGTCGGTCCCATGGTGTAATGGTTAGCACTTTGGACTTTGAATCCAGCGATCCGAGTTCAAATCTCGGTGGGACCTATTTTTTTAATTACAATTTAATGTACATATGAAGTATGTAGGTTAGGTGAGCCTATTAATTACATGCACTGTTTATATAGTTTCTTACAAACCACAAATTAATAATAAATAAATTTATCTGAATATTAAGTACATAGAAAAGTTTAGATTTATTTCGATTTTTTTGTTGTTGTATGTTTATATAACTTTTATATTCATATCTTAAAAGTGTAATTTACTTTGAAATTACAATTAACTCAAGTAATTTATGTCATTAGTAACATTATGTAATTATTAATTTACGATTCTCTCATTGTCGAGTTATCAAATATGGAGATATAATGAAGGTTGGTTGGAGGATCTTGCCATATGATTGCGATTAATTTTATAATATTTTTATTGCAGTCTATATTCAAATACTTCATTTTCGTTTGTTTCACATGCGTGGTATGATTTTATTTTTATATAATATTTTTTAAAAATATTTTTATACTTTTAAATAATCCACAAAATATCTTAAAGTAAAGCGAGCTAAAATAAATAGACTAACATCCATCTCGTGTATTATCATAGAATTTTTTTTTAGTAAACATGTACGTTATGTGTTATTTATTTTTTCGCATAATCTGTAAAAACTGACGTTATCAACATTAAAAAGAAAGAATATGCATCCATGCATTTTAAATTATGATATTACTTGTTTTTTTGCTGATAACTAATCCTTGCATACAAATTGTTATCGCTGACTTATTTCAGCACTTTACGCTTACACTTTACAAACAGAACTCTTACTTAGAATTATGAGAGTATTTAATATAATAAACACTTGATTTTATGTGATTTTATGCTTGTTTCAGAGAAAATAGTGTCCACATATATAAATAAATAATAAAGTGTCCTTTTTATTTAAAATTTAGTTTTCTGTTTCAGTAACTCATCTTTGAGCATATTCGCTCCCTTTGTGGAACATATGTTCACCACACGACATCTCCATGATTTCGTGTTTCCCGCCGATTGCGTTGTTTCCTCTCATGACTTGCCAGCATCCCTCAGTTCCGTCGAGTACACCTCACTCCCAATATCCGACGGAAGCATAAGAAGATTTTATATTAGAAGTATTATATTATTATTAGAAATACTGGTATATGGCGTAATTCGTCACGTTTAGCGACATTTTCGAGAATTTGCAATTTGAGGCGCAATTTTAAGGTGTAAAATTGGTATGAGTGACAAAATGTTACCACTATAAATCCTTCATTCGCTTTTAACTAAATGAATGTTTTGAATCAATACGCTACTCCAGGGTTTCCCAAACTTTTTCTGCAAAGGAACATTTTACGAATCCAGAAATTTTAACGGAACACCTAGCTTATTTTTAAGTTGGATAATTTATAACAGAGAAAATATATTTATGTATATATTTATAAAACGTATAATTTATCTAGAAATTAATTTTAAGCCATCACATATCACATAAAAATATTAGCGTACCTAGGTACTTGATGTCATAAAAAACGTTGACATCGACCATCACTCGCCTTTCAATATGAAGATAACTTTTTGAATGAGCCAAGTTTTTCAAATGTGTTATAGCATATAAAACCATTTCAAATTTTCACGGAACACCTATGCGGGTTCTGTGGAACACCAGTGTTCCGCGGAACATAGTTTGGGAAACCCTGCGCTACTCTATCTATATGACAGTCAAGTAAAAATAGAAGCTACATAGAAATCAAACGTTACATAGACTCACAGTTATAAGTATAAAATGTGTTTAAAGTGGGAGTAATAGTGAACATCTCAAAGTTTCTTGTGCCAAAAATCAGCACGTCAATTCTTTTTCGCAACTATTAATTGCTAATTAAAATGTCTCCAACGTGATTTTATAAATACAAATTTACTTAAATTTATCATTATATATATACTGTGACTTTTGTGTATTAATAAAATATTATGAAAATGCAACATATCCAAAATTATGTTTGAAGTTTATTATTTATCATGATGTGAAAATTAACTATACAAATTTATCACGTTCATTCACATAAGTTTGATTCGTATGGAAACCACGTAGATTCTACAAAGTCACACTGCAAGGCGGAATAAGAAATTTCTTTTATCATTATTTACTTCCTGCCTTAATAAAAACTCACAATGAATTTTAAATTAGCATCAGGAGGCTTTTTTACGCCGGAAGTTGTTCGCCTTTCAAATGTTCTCCACCGGAAAATCGGTAACTGCATTGGCGTGCGTAGAATTTTCAATAAATTACATGTCTGTGATACATAACGAATACGTTATACCAGAAAACAGAGAAAAATGCTTCGCTTTATGTATTCGAAGAGATAAATAATTCAATCCTTCGTTGAATGTAAGACAAACGTTCTTTAGTATTATCGATTAAACTATTATCCCCGTAAACATGATGCGTTTTCATCCAAAACATCAACCATGATTCCATCTTCATTGGCTGTTAAAAAATGGAACTCTTATATAGATTGCATGACAAAATTATTGATAGTGAGATATTGTATCATTATAATATACGTCAAGGTAATATAATCCATTAAAACATTCATCCAGCCTATATTCTATCAAGTATTGTTCAAGCTACGTAACGAGTTTTGAAAAAAAAAATCATAAAGCTTAAGATAAAATGCAGTATTATATATAAGTACATGTACTTGATAGATTGTTTGCAATATTTTTTAATTTTCCAATAATAACCCTACCTGATAAAAATAAATAAATCACGGCTATTGATCTGTAGGGCGTAGAAGGCGATGAAGTGTTAGTTGGCTATTTACAAAGCACATCGCCCTCAACAAGACTGAAATATAGCAGAAGATTAAAAGTGATTATTAAATCCATCACCCAAAATGAGCATCTATATATTAATAGTCGATAATGTCCGTCTTTCCGTCTGTCTGTCTGTCGGTCCCCGATTTCGCCTTTTCGATGACGTCAAGAAAGACGGTCCTCTCCCCCTCCCCCTTCCATAGCCCCACTGTCGCCATTTTTTATTCATACTAAAGACATATTTTTTCAATACACTGTTATTTGAAGAATCTATATATTACTAGTCGATAATGTCCGTCTTTCCCTCTGTCTGTCTATCAGTCCCCGATTTCGCCTTTTCGATGACGTCAAGTAAGACGGTCCCCGGACGGTTATGATTCAATATTATAAGCATTTTATTTGCTAAACGTCAGTTCAGGTTCATCTGTGCACTTGAACGCCTGAAGATGCCGAAAGACGAAACCCGGGTCGTTAGTGACAAAATCTGTGTGAATGTACACAATTTGAACGATTCAAATTCTTATAAGCATCGTTAGTAATTTAAATATATAATTGATATATATATATATAAATTCCATATTTGCTCTCTATTCCTCTACAATTCTCTATCACCTGCCAGCCTCTTTGCTTTCTACCAGATCATCCCAGAATCTCGTAGCTCTGGTGAGTACATTCTATGGATGACCATCAGTTGCTGTCCACGACGTCGGGATCCACCCGGTTGGCAGAAAAGGCAGACAAGGTTCAGACTCTCACTAACCATTTACCATCCCCTTATTACGTGTAAAATAAAAAAAGCGAAGTTGGACCTGGCTTGGACATGTGCTACGGTTACCACAAGACAGTCTTATTAAATAAATAGATCTACTTTATTTTTTCAGACATTATTGCACATACACCAAAAGTCTACCGTAATAGAACTTATGATCAACTTCAGTCGTATTGATATCACATTTTACCAAGGCTGTGTAGTTGTGGAAAAAAACCCCGACTCCGACTCCGGCATTAACAAGTAAAAATCGATTTCTCAAAAGTCGATATTTTTTATATTTGAAAATAAGAAATTGGAATCGACCGTTTTTTACGACTCCGACTCCATTCAAAACTCCAAGACTCGACACCTCAGTATTTGACAATACATACCGATTTAACTTATTAATAAATATTATGAAGTTAATTTAACCTTTTATCACGTTTATGTTTAATAGATTTTATACGCAGTTATTTAAATTCAATTTCGCAAAATTGAATAGTTAACTTGGTATAGAGAGAATTACCGCATACATATCTGTTATTTGATTTACTCATAGTATTTCATTCTAATTTGTGGTTATTGAATCAGTGATTTTAATGGCATGGTGATAAATCTCGACATCAAATGTGAAATTATTTACACATGTACTTAAAATTGAAGCGTTATTTAAACATATCTTCACAATAAATAGACAGATTTACGTGATGTAAATATTGATATTGCTTATGTATTGCTAAGGAATGTTTACTTAGCTGTTCTATAATCAAGGGCTAACATTTTCTGTTACAAGAAACTGTTTAGTTGTTAACATAACGATTGTGAATACCAGGGAGTCACAATCCACGGCATGCGGTCTGTTTTTTGTGGCCTTCGAATGTTTCATATTTAAATTAAAATATGGCATCAATTTATTTAAGTTTATTGAAATTTACAAATTTGAGTACGCTTTTTCGTTGATAAATAAAGTCCATAAAAATAGGCTTACTGATGACAAATTGGATACGACTGTTTCAAATATAAAGTAAAATTCTAAATACGTAGCTAAAATTGAACACAGGCAAAAATTGCATTAATTTTTGAATTATAAATACAACAAGTAAGCCCAAATGTTTCAAATTACAAGTAAACCTAATCCTCGTTTTGTACGGTTTAGAAATAACACGATAAAATGTCATGTAACATATCTTTCATTTATCTATATTGAATTCTTTTATTTAACGGGTTTTTTTACACGGCTGTTTTACTTGGAACGTATCCCTGTGTAAAATGAGGATTGAGCGTACTTTAAATTTCATTTTTCTTTGCGACACGAAACCATAGTATTTTTTTATGCGGCTCACTATAACAAAATGGTTGTGTATATCTATCTATAACGGGCTGTACACACAGGCGCTTTCATATACAATTAGGTGGTTGCGTACGGCTTAAAACAAAAAAATCGTGTAAGCGACGTGTGCTAGAGTTTTTTTTACGTTTTCAAGCACATTGGGTAGTGTTTGTTATGTACTTTGTTTACACACATTTGGTCTCATTTTAAAGCATACTTTAAACCCAAACGCAAGTGAAAGCACCTATAATCTAGCTATTATGATATTTTCGTAGATTCTTACTGAAAAACAAGGACGCCTTGGTATATGCGAAGGAAGCGAATCAATCAGATTTTTATCGCAAATAACTTTGTCATAAAGGAGAATTTGAAATCAGAGATATTTAGTAAAAAATATTTTTAGGAACCTAGTTTCTTGGCTGTCATTAGAAAAAAAACACAGCCGATATGTAATATAGCACCGCAATTCGAATATATATTTCAATATATTCGAATTTAGGTTTGATTTTTAAGTTTGCTTTATGGGAGCGTACAAAAGATTTATATTTCATAATTTAAATTAAATAATTATAGTTGACAATAATTATATAAATTCTAACCAATGAAACATTGTTGTAGAAACGTAGCACGCAAACCTTCACACGTAAAATATCTCTACTAGTCTTTTTAAGGATTCAATCGTTTTAGTTATTCTATACAGAAACCGAGATACAGATACATTTAGAAAAATCTTAAAAGTTTTTATGTGGTGTGTTGAATATTTGTTCATATACATATATTGTATAAAATCATAAAGGCATGAAAAATTAATGTCGGATTTTTAATTGTCGAATGAAAAGAAAGAATAATTACAAATGTATTTTACTGAACATCATGTTAATATTATGAAATGTATTAAAATTTTCAAATATTCTTTGTAGTATTACAATGTAATTTAGGTATTGAAAAAACTGTACTCTATTTTTATTTCACATACCTACGATGTGAGAAAATTCCGTTGCCAGGTAAACCGCTTATGCGATCTTTTCATTTATCGTTTGAATTTTCGGAAATTCCCTTTTTTGCGATAGAACGTTTAAAAAAAATGAAAAGCGAAGGTTTACCGGAACATTGTCTTTTAGTATCACATTTTTTTCAGCCATTTTCACTTCGGGTCTTATGGTTTTGCAGGCTTTCTACGTTTTTTTTTCTCTAAAAATATGATGGAATCAATGGTTATATTCTTTTGTTCGTGTTATATTATAAAATACTATAATCTGAGAAATAAATGACGTAAACTTCCAACGGTAGCTACTAAAGGTAAACTTTTGGAGCGTTTAAACGCTAAAGTAATATATATAATAACTATATTGTGAAATCAGGCAATCGTCAACCGAAGCCTTCGGTAACGCATATACGCAAACTTTAGGTCTATTATCGCAAATATTCTTCACGTATTTATTTTTTGCTAATATTAGTCACAGCTACGTGTAATTAATCGGATTTACTATAAAGACGATCAATCAATCACTTATAAGGTGTTTCCTGTCAATACTTGGTGGAAAAACATTATATTCAATTTTAATTTTAATTTATGACCAGTATTATTTAAAGTCCTGATTATTTTTGAAAAAAAAGTAAAACTAGTACAAATGAGTGTTATATAGTACGTATGAAACCGCAAAACTGTCTCATTGGTTGACCGACTTGATTTCATCTCTTCATCGGTTCATTTATTATCTGGACTTTTCGTTTTACGGACAAATTAGAAAGGATTTGAAAAAAAATCCACTATTGCTTGGTTACAAGCTAAGCTAAATTATTCCTGTTGTTAAAAAAGAAATATTACTATGGTTATGTAGTTGTTTTATTTTTTTAAATTGAAACAGCATTTGTATATGCAATTTGTAGAACTACGGAATTAAGTGAATTTTATTAAAAAATATTTTGTAAATATTAGAATAAAAGTAATGCTAGCTGTTCGGAACCATTGTGTAAATTAGCAATGCATAAAAGTGGCAGGATTATCGAGATTTTTGAATAAACAAAAAAACTTTCGACTTTTTTTATTAATAAAGTTGTAGAATTTTGCCAGTAAAAAAGTATTACGTTCACGAATAATAGGGCGGAAATTGTCCGGTCGATTTCGAAATGTAAAAATCGGACGACTCTTGGAGTTTTTGAAATTTGTAATTGAAATGTAAAAAACAAATGGAAATCACGTCCCAATTTTTGGCTAATGGTTTAAAACGTTTACGCGAGTTTATAGAAGTGTAACAAAATGCGGCGTTAATCTCCGCCATTATTTTCACATTATGCATCCAAGCAGAGTTGGTTGGAAGCGGTGGTATTCCAGTTCGATGGCGATAATGCGTTCGCACAAACTCCTCTCCGACCACACATTATTTGTATCAACTGGGGAACATTATTTAGTACTGCTTTTTGGCTACGTGTCGGCATGATTATATTAAAATGGCTAGGTAGTTCGTGGTTGAGCCGTAACAACGATTATATGGAAGTGTTTTTTTTGTGATCAATCGTATTGTAGGGTGCAAAAATCACTTGGCTATTGCGAAAAATAGACATCTGCGCGTGCGCTTTGCTGTATGTAACATTGGCCGATCGAAATCGTGTGTGAAAGTATAATGAATGTTTGATTGTCATAAAAGATTAAAATATGTACGAGAAGGCGTGACAGGTAGGGACGATAAACAAAAATGATACTCGCTTATATGAACAGATTACACGATGTGATACGGTCTATTGAATATTGCCCAGTTTCTTCTGTAAAAAATAATTATGAGAAGCCTATTCATGTGTAGGTTTGTACTCTCATATTATAAATTCATTTTATATTTCAAATGACCTTTATAAATCATATGTTTGAAAAATCTACACCAGTAGAACGTGCGGTCTCTTGGCTTCTCTGATGTGGCCTTTTGAGTCCAACGTTCCCTCTAATTTGTCTATCGTGTGTGCGTACCATCAACTTCCGTGAGTAGTAAATTTTCAGCAGAATATAAAATGTGCGCAAATATTTTTTTTTTTTTTTTACAATATTTCTATGTGCAACCTTGTGCGGCGATGGAAAAATGTGGGCGGGCACACCTTAGCGGGAACATTGTTTTTGACTTGATTACAATATTCACTTTGGTCAAAAAAATATACGCAAGCGTTTGTAAAAAGAGTGTAATCAACCTATTATACATATGTTCGACAGTCGAAAAAAGGGGGGGGGGGGTGTCAACGTTTTCTTTACTGCGACCATATGTTGAATCAGATAAATATATGAGGCATTTAGAAATTAAAAAGTACCTCACCCTCACTCCAAACAGTTAAATGTTCTATATTCAATCAAACACAATTAAAACACTGGTTTACGGTAACTAAACATACAATTTTAATGCTGTATGGCTTAATATGCAAAATTGGAGGCTTAGAAAAACAGTGAACTCAGTAGAGAATGTATGAATGTTAGTTTTGACATATTGACATATTCGTATAGATGTAGTACTACATCTATAAATAAATATATATACATCTAAAAATACAAATAAACGATATTGTATTCAGGTGTAGTACGTGTTGATCGAATTTTTAAATGACTTGTATACTACTACCATTGCATTGGATTCATTATACATATATTACCTATAATAACATTCACAGCTCAAACCAAGTAGCAAAGTCAGTGAAGCAGCGAATACTAGATTTGACGTATTATATCATCATGATCGTGTTAATATAACCTTATATGTTTAAACTGAAATATTACATTAAATAGTACCTACATTAAAAACGAACTCATTTGTATTAAAAGTCATTTATTCAAATTTAAAAAAGTCATATTTTCAAGAAAATAGGGCATTAAATGTTTCATATTTTAAATTTGTTATTGACTTAGTATTTAATTGTTCCTGGTGTTGAAAATACTCGTTTAGTAGCAGTTGACGTTGGCTTTATTGTTCGAAGTGTCAAACAACATGTCTAACTTTTCTGCTATTTTTTTTAATTGATCCAAACATATCATATACAAAATATTTTTAAAACAATGATTTAAAAAACATATTTTAATAAGCAAAGAATAACCGGCTGTTTTTGCAAAAAGATAGTGGTCTTGATATTTGATTTTTTACTAAATAATCATACAACTCGCACGCAAAAAGATATTGATAACACCCGAGTTGGTTGAAGGCGAAAACACCACTACCTGGGGAATTCATAATTATTCTTTAAGTGTGAAGAAATTTTGATGTGATCTTTCGTAGATTTTGTAACATATTTCATTAAAAATTATTACGAATACTATTCGGATATTTCCCCAAATATCCGAATATCGAATAGTTGAAAAAGGGCCGAATATATCCGGATATCAAATATTCGAATATCCGGATTGGAATCCCTAGTCCACGAGCATTGACCATTTACCTACATATATAATCGTTTTTATATTCCGTTAAAAATTACACTTGGTCATCTCTACTAGTACACTACGGAGCTTAAGATGAATTGATGATAATTATAGTCTAATTAAATATTTTATTCAATAAATCGGTACTTAATACTCGTTGAAAATTAAGTATCAGTATAATTCTTTCTTTATTGTTTTCTTTCTCAATTAAGATAACGGAGAGATTATTTTTAATTCCTTTGTCTGCTTACGTTTTCCAAGACGAATTTATTTAAACCAGGTCAACTATAAAAGTCTCTAATAAATTCAATTGGCAGTATCAGGGTACCATTATTCGCGTTGAAGGGGACTAATATTACCATCACTTTATATTTTCCACTTGTCCGGGTCACCGAAATCTCGTGAAATGTTCGATCAAAGACAGGTGAGTGATGATTTTTACAGTTTAAAATTGAATTCATTAACAGATTACAAAAATAATAATCGGAATTCAGAAGCGTGGTGTTCGATTGATATTTCGTTTTCTAACTATCTGGCTGAATTTTGAAAACACGATAACAGTGCTTCAGAAAGTTTTCTATTTATTTAAAAGAAGGTATGTACTACATACATTTTTTTTTTATTATTATTTTTATACGAAACTATAATAAGCACGAAGTCCGATTCAATTTGGAGTAATAATTATCATATAACAAGGTTGTGACTAATATATAACATCATTACAGGCGCTTTGATATTGTCTGATTTGTCTCTGCTAAGGATAACCTCATCACTAGACCTTTCATAGTTATTTCCATCAATACGTATTCTCTTTGGAAAAAGAGGTCAGTATGGGTATAGTGCCAAAACAGTGCCATTTATTTTTTACAAACAAAACATTTAATTATTACTTACAATACAATTTAATACACTAACAATGCATTCATTTGAATTTATTATCGTCAAAGGACATAAAACCAAGTGTTATCGGGTGACGAGCCCATAATATTTATTTTCAAAAATATATATACAAACACTTTCTATTCGTCTAATAGTTAATGCAAATTGTTACAAGAATACATAAATTTCACACAGGAATTTACGTATCGCAGCACACCTCAAAAGAAGTAATATTTGTTTAATTAACAGAAACAAAGCTTGTTCAGTTTATCTTTTTGTGTTCAATCGTTGAATTCTGGTTGTATTTTCAATTTAACTAACGTAGTTTACATATTGTAATATTCGTATGTTTCACAGTTTATTATCGTTATCCTTCCAGAAATCGTCCAATAGGCGCCAAACAGAAGATAAACAAAAAGCAAAACTACGGAATAAGATTATGCAAATATTATTGTTGTAATGGTTACAGAGATGGGGCAAACGTCGGTGGCAGACTCGCATGGGTGGCTATAGATAAACTCAAATTCTGGGAAAGTGTATAACCACCCATTACAGTGCGTAGTTGACTTGAAAAAATGGCCTGATGCGTGCCAATAATGACCGAAGTTGTAAACGTTTAATAGTTATACGTTTCAAAATAAATGTAATTTTCCTTGTATGTTGGATTTCACAATATTCCAGATAGATTTGCATCGAATAGCTGATCACCGACGGTTGTAATAGTAGCAGTTAATCCAAGCACATTGTTGATGCACTACATATCGTTGCTTCAGTGGCATTTAAAATCATTTTATAGCTTATATTTTAGAAAAGTATCTCTGGGAACTAATGTATACAAAGTGGCAGTGCCACCTATAAACATTCGAATAGTATGATGTACATTTATGTAGATATACTAAAGAGCAGAGTGAGCATACACTAAGTCAACGAGAGTGACATTCGGGATTTTCATATACAGTGGAACCTCTCATAACGAGCAAAACAGATTGTGAAAAAAGTGCTCCCGTAACGAGCGACATTTCGTATAACGAGTGACTAAATAAGAGAAATACTGAAAGCATGGGAAACTATTGCATCGTACATTGAGAAGCATCACTCTAATAAGGAGGTGGCTATGCGTTTTATAAATTTATTCAATGATAATGCTGTCACATTGTCACCGAAGTGTCGGCAAAAACAAATGTCTCTGAACAGCTTTTTAGTAAAAAAAAAAAAATTATTTGTCATAAATAATAAACTAATCGATTTTTATATATTTTTTTTGCAAATCTAAAAAGCATTCCAGGTTGTTTCGCTCGTTAACAATTTATAAGTATGTAATTTTATTTGAATAAACATATAAAAAATGTTTTTTTCGGCATGGAACGCATTATTGTATTTTACATTGTTTTAAATGGGAAGAATTGTTTCGCTTAACGAGTGTTTCACATAACGAGTAAGATTCTGGAACGAATTAAATTCGTTATGAGAGGTTCCACTGTATGTATATAAAGAGCCACATCATAGTCACGTTCTCACGTAGTATGAAATACACAAATTCAATTTTAATTACATTTCTAAGCCAATCTTAACTATATAAAGTATACAATATATTCTTATCGAGATATTAAGAGCCGCACTTAAGCCAACAAAGAACCGCATTTGCTATAGTGGTGCCCAACTCGCTATAATGGTGCCCAACTTTTTTTTTTGCGCTGGTAGCTTCTTTTCAATCTTAAGTGAGTCCTCTAGAGCAGGGGTCACCAAACTTTTTGAGAAGCGGGCCGGATTGAACTTTCAAAAAACTAATGGGGCCGGATGACAAATAAATTCTTAATGGAACCCAATCAGAATATTATTTCATTTCATGTGGTTACATAATAATTAGAATGTAAACAAATGTTTGCCCTTCTTAGAATTTCAATCAATGCGAATATTCGAGAAATTTTTGAGTAGACGAACATCTGGTCGTCTCGCCTCCAATTTTTATTCAACTTCCTTCACTTTGAGTCCCCTACCAGATAGTTCTATGACAATTGATGTTTTGAAATAAATAGTTGTCGTGAATTCACAACTAAATCATGAAGAAATATATTTCTTAGATGAACAATGTCTATGTAAAAATACAGAACTTCTCGCGGGCTGAATGAAAGTCTTCGGCTGGCCGTAGTTTAGTGACAGCTACTCTAGAGGTGAAGTGTGCCAAACTGCCAACTATAATAGTAATATTGTAAAACTTTTTTCTTGTACTTTAAGTACAGTCACGTCTTAATTTGATGTTTTGGTGAATTGCATATTTTAACTTTACGGAGATAGCACTATTGCAATTTGTATTAATTGAGGCTTCTTCACTTTTATAATACTTGAAGACGTGTAGAATATTAAAACGCATCTAACTTTCTTTTAAATACCACTTCACCTCTGAATGGGTTCAAGTGTGCTCGCAATCGACATCTAACATAATTTGTATAAAGAATTTTACCACGGTTTTACTTCGACCATTCGTTAATCCCCTAAATTAGCAGGTAATTAGCAGGTAACGAGCCAAGTCCAGTCGAATAAGTCCGACCGCCGGAATATTATTTTTCATCGTCGGCTGTAAACGAATTTATAAAATAATATATTTTTTCCAAATTCACGATAGTTTTTGGAATCTACTAAATGTTGCTTTGCGATCGACCGGTTGGGCATCTCACTGTAGTGTGTTTCTATGTGTATACATATTGCGTTTATAGTGCTTAGGGTTACAGACAGAGAGACCGATAAATCGAGACAAATTTATATTCTATTGTAAGTATTTATTATATATGTATATAAAAAAAGTGAACTTAGTTTATTTTATTAGTACGTTTATCTATTATATTATACTTGTCTTCAATATTGCGTTTCAGAATTACACGATTTATAAACATCTATTAAAATGAAATTTAAACGAACGAAAACCATTATATACTTGAACTGATATTATTTATTTCCACCACTGTAAAGTAAAAATAGCCGCGCACGATTTCTAGTCAAACTTTGAGACGGTTATTCTAACTTTTACTTGGCCTTATAGCCACTCTGAACGTTTGAATTGCAACTGATATCATTATTCACTGTCCGAAAATAGAATAACAACGATTAATAATGCCAGTCTTAACAATAATTTCCACGATTTTAACTGACGCTTTTGAATTACTCTGTATTGCGAAGTAACTATAGATTAAAAGTTAACATGCAGAAACTTTACAAACTCCAACAAAGCACAGTTACTAAATTTTGACCAAATAGTAATATGAAGTGGTTACCAGACGATTTAATCTAACTGCTGTAGTGAGATTTCAACATAACTTCTCATCGAATTTACTAAATGTCTTTATGTTAAAGTATAGAAATAACGGCAAATCTTCGATTTTTGCGATAATTTCCTCGAATTATTTTGATAAAAAATAATTACAATTACATATTTTGTTATTTGTGACATTTCTATTTAAAAAGTTTGGGTAGCTATGTCATCAACCAACTAGTATGTGGTGTTAAAAGTTTGCGAGGACGATATTATAGATATCATTTTAAGTAACTTAAGAGGACTAGTATACGACTACAGGTGATATATAAGATGTCCTCCGAGGCTTTCTTTATGTAAATCAGCCACTTGTGTCTCCATATCTAGTAATCCAAACACAACGATTCTCAGTTTGACTGTGATTAGCAATAACAAATGGAAAGCTCAACGATGTATTGTCTCACATTGAACTGTTTCGGGCAGACAGTATTATTATTAAAATAATGTAGCACGTAGTCCGGCATGCGGAATTAGACGGGAATGTGACACTATGCACATAATTTAACTAAACTGTCTTGATATTTTTGTTAAATTAAAAAAAATATATATAGCGTTGAAAATGCGCAAAATATTATGAAAAGATCATACTAGATATAAATGTTATAGCTCACTCAAGATCAATTCGAGGACTGAAGAGACAAACACTCCATAAACTCTCCACTCCACATGCCATAAACCTCAAATTTAAATGGAAAAATCTTAAAAAGACTTAACTCAGACCCGCCAAATCGCTATGAGTATTATACACTCTGGTCAACTACACTGCGGAAGGCAGAAACGTTTGAATTTGACATTTTTAAAAAAATATATGTTTTGTGAAATATAATATGATTTTTTTAACATATATAACCATGATTGATGAACTATATATAATATATATTTGAAAAATGTTCAGTTGACTTGGGCTTTTAATATTTGACAATCGCCTTACGAGTTTGGAAAAAGTTTCTAAACATTATTTCTAAAAATATTGGCTGTAATGACACGGCAATCAAAAAGTTAAATCTGATTTTCAAAAACTTTTTTGTTATAAAAATGTTTGAATTTTAATATTCAGGCAAGCGGAAAAGTTTTTTTAAAAAACGAAACAAGTTTTCTTGCCACGCTTTTGAAGAATTGCTCTTAAAACAACGAAAACGTAGAAGCTTTATCAGCTTGTCTGTTATTGTGCCGCGCGTCGGGGAAAACACTCTGCTATATAAAATTTTCCGATAGTTTCGACAGTTAAATTACGTTTTTTTTTTGAGAAAAAAGTTTTCGGAAAGTTTTCCTCTCGATAGAACTTGCGAACTGCTTTTATTACAGAATCTACTGTTTAGTATGTAGGTCGTGGAAGAGATAAATGTCTACGAAGCGTGGTATTCTTCAGTGAAGTAGAATAATTGAGAGATCATGTGACACACGTGAATTATTTTAATTTTCAGTCAATTAACGCAGTAAGGTCATAAATTTTCTCAGAATATTTCTTATTAGCTTAAAATGCATAAAGAATATAATTTATTAGAAAATTAAAAGACACAATCGGCGTAAGATGTAAATGATATTTTTGTGTAATAAAATGAGGAATCATATAACACAAATTAAAAAAAAACTATTTAAAATTCTGCTTAAAGAAAAGCATGGAATCGCAAAATTAATTATAGGTTTTGGTGAAAAACGTGTTCTTAAATAAATAACATAAATTGTCTATAAACTTTTATGGAAAAATATTTTTTTCTGAATGCAGTAACGTCTGATTGATATTAGGACAAGAATTTCCCAATCTTATTTTGGAATGATTAAGCTGTGTGACTATTTTTTCTTCTTTAATTGAGAACATTTTCTGTAAAACTTGCAGCGTTACAGTCACAGTAAAGATATATAAAATATCTATTTTGACATTGATTAAGTTTTTTTTTATTATTCTTCATATAAATAGGAACAAATATTTGAGGGTATATTACTTGAAAACACGGCTTTTTCCAAAATGGTTTAAAAATAAACTTGAATTTCATTTTGAAAGACAATGTACATTTTAAAAGTATTTTTAGTATTACATTACTTTGGAATGATATTTTGGATGTTTGAGACTGATCTCTAAAAATACTTCCAAAATTTATTTTTATCTTCTAAATTACATTCATGATACATGTTTCAACAACTTTGGAATAAGCCGGGTTTGCAAGTAATACTCTCATTTTTTTTCTAAGTTTTTACCGTTTAAAAACAGGAAACGGTCCAAGTTAACTTGTACTTAAATTTTGCGTAACAAAATTGTTCTTTATTGAATTATATCGATGTATGTTATTCGGTCAAGCAGCGATTCTTTCATATTATAACATAAATTCTATTTTTTTCTAAATATTAAAAATTATGATATCACACTTATGATTTTCCACAACGCGTCACTGGTGTCGTCTCAAATTGCCTTTAACTACAGACCTCTTCATCGACGTTTTGTCGTAAGTAATAACTGGTAACCGGTAAGTACCGGGTCAGATTCTCCTAAAAAACTTAGAAACTAGTGATAGGCCACGGAACACCATCATGACAGGAATGGATAAAAGTTTTTATATTGGGTACTCATCGTTACCTTTAATATTTCACTTAAAAGATTTCATGTTATAGTATTTTAGTAGAAAAATCATTTGGTATTGAGATAATGAAAATAAACATAATGAATACTTTAAAACTAATTATTTTCATCATAAATAAATAATGATTAGTTAGCTGATCAATTACAGAGTACATAATTAATTTATTAAATTTTCATTAAAATATTTATAAAATTAGCCAGACAAAAAAATGTTTGTAGGGTTTGTATAAATTTCTTTGAATTGCTAACTATTTTATTTGAATATTATCCTTTTTGCCTGAATTTCTATTTGCTCAATGAATTGTAAAGTAGTTTTAACTGTTTTTTCAGTATATTTAAAAACGTTTTACAAGAAAAATAACATAAAAATCATACGTTCGAGTATTACACTGCCGTGAAGTTCAGTTAACGTGAACATTTACAGTTTAAGTAAGAACTAGAAAAAGGTAAACACATGTTTGAATCTCCTTTTGAAAATACAGTTCTAGCCAATATTAAAAATAAAATGTTATACCTATTTGGCGTGTTTAACGTAATGTTAAAATCAATGAAGACATGGGATTGAGGTGTGATGTAACCTTCTTTCATATAAATGTATTAGATATTAAAAAAAATAATGATATCTCATTACGGCAATACTTATATGTAAACATAATTTTTTATTTGAAAATTGGAAGTCACATGAGCTGCAAAGGTCTTCGTCCTTAATAATTATCATAGTGGTATAAAACATTTTTTGTCATAATTTCACATTATTATTAAAGACCGGGACCGGTTACGTTCTTCACAAGCAAGTTATGCCCGCGATGAAGTTTTAACACCAAAATTTTAAGTTACCTAAACTAATATAACTAAAAACACACAAGTTTTGTCAACTGTGAATTCTTAAATTTTGATTCTATTATAATATATATGACCGAAATAAAGCATGTTGAATAATTGAGAGTAGATATTTTTTGTTATTATAGTTAGTCGATACTTATACCGAATAATATAAATCATTTAAATTGAATATGGTTTATTTGAAACCATACGCTAGCCTGACTATTTATGAATATTGAACAGCCTTATAAATATGGTTATCCCTGGCAAACATTGATGTGAATGACGATAATAATAATACCAGTTTTCACAAAATTGATACCGGCCCTCTGGCATTTAGCATGTGTTCGTTATGTTCTGGTACTATTAATAAATATAATATATCGGGTGTATATTACAGTACACAAAATATAACGCATGAATCATAAATCCAATTTTCTGAAATGACAGAATAGATGGAGTGCATAGCACGTATGCCAAAATGATAACAATAAAACACAGGGAAGGAGATTTTCTTAATGCATCGTAAAAAAGTGAGGTTTTATATTGTACTATTGCAGAATAGTTAATTTTAGATACTTTTCCAGACCAATGTGCGTCTGCTGACCGGTGAAAATATATCACATATTTTATAGATCGCTTATGTAGAAAAAACATTTCCCAAAATTCTACGATTGCCTAAAAATTCATCTAGTAATCTTTAAGCGTCTCTTCAAATCACTTTTTACGAAAAATGCATTATTATTTATGGCCGTTGCTCTTGACAACGCGATTCTTAATAGGGTTTTCGACACCCGTTTGATTTTTAAGACTTCACCACGTCTTAATTATACGTCCGTCGTATTTATTAATTCAAGCATATATATATGTTACAAAAAGAGTGTAAAATCGAGTAATATATTCGTACATATTATTCAATAAAGTATATAAATCTTTTATTATAAAAAATAAACATTTCATACATATGCACATGTCGTTTGATACTCGTGTAACAATAGAAACAAAATATGACATACAATTTTTATGGTTATTTTAAGCAAACCAAAGTATATTGGCACACCTCCAGTTAATGAACTATTTCAAAAACAAAAACTCATTTTCATTATAAACTAGCAGCTGGACACGCTTAAGTTTTATAAATATAAGATGATGGTTTGTTTGAGATTTCCAATAGACGCGTTAAAAAATGTGCTACAGCTATTTGTGGATTGGTAGAAATTTTCGGTGAACCGGCATCCGTCTGCGAACCACTGATTGTGAAACACAGTCAATGGTGTATGCTTTTTCAAAAATCATCCGAAATAAGCTTAGAGACGGCCAGAAAACATATAACTGATTATTTTTTTAAAATTCAAGCAATGTAAGACATTTTTTTCCGAAATATACATTTTATAAAGTGGATACAATTCATCAATATGTACATTTCATTCGAGAAGTCATCATTCTTTTTCAATTGAAAAGCATTATTAATAATATTTAATAAGCTTTCATAAAAATCCAAGTTACGGGCCTGCAATAAACGCATTGTCACAAAGTCACCTTGTTAGCTAGTGATATATGAATTAAAAATCAATTAAATTTGAAATATAATAAATACATGGCAAGTGGTGATAAAAAGCTCAACTATTATTCGTTATAACTGTTCATGTGACATTTCAAAATTTGAACAAAATGAAACAATATATTGCAACTTAATTTTCATGAATAAAAGTAATAATTTTATGAAATATACAATTTTGATTAAAAAACGAACAGGCAAATTGGAAATATTTCTATTAATAATAAATAGAATATTCCGCATTGTTTGTTTCAATTCGTCGTATCAATAGGCTTTTGAAATAATCCTGATGCATATGAAAGCTACAGAGAGCTTTTAATATTTTTTGCATGCTATATTGACAAGTATGCTATAACTCCCAATAAGTGAGTAATCGAGTCTTTTATAATAGCGAAATCATTACAACTGGACGAGTAACGCAATAATTTGTCCTACTTAACTACACGGGTTTGAATCTTCAAATTAACGCATTCACAGATTGATTCTTCAATCAATTAATGTGTTCGTATATAAACGAAAGAATATCTGTGTACTTTTTAAACGCCACCATGGATTAGGGGTATAAAATATGATACTAATGTAATATTTTTAGCAAGTTATAATTAAAATAAAATAAATTTGTCATTAAAAGACATTTGTAGGCTAAAAGCTTTTGTCTGCATGGAATTTAGGACACAATGCAATCATCAACATTATCAGCAGCTACATCTTTACTTCCACCAAAATTCTAATCAAAATTCTCGAAGCAACCTATCACTAAAAACTGTATTTGCACAGGTAAGTAACGTAAATCTAAAAATATATTATTAACTAAAAATAAAAGTTTTCTATACCTAAAATAAAATAATTTCCCCTTGTAAACTCTTTAGGCAGCTAGTGGTTCTGAAGTGATTTTTCTTAACCTTTCGTCCTTTAATAGCGCACGATTTATTCATGATACATACTATTCACGAATAATTTATAAATACTTTTTTTTTTTTTTTTTTTACCATGTCCGCTCCCAATGTGGAGCATATGAACTCCTAATGGAGTTTATCTCAACAGAAGTGTTTCTACGAAAACTGCTTGATACTCAGTTGCTCAACCTTTCCTTTTTCCAAAGAGAATAGGAAATAGAAGGAAAGGGCTAGGACAGGACTAGTTGTTAGCTAATCACTCTCAATACGCCTCGTTCATAGGATAGGATGGGTGGGAGGGAGGAATTCAAGACATCAAATTCATCCATGCCTTTGAAAAGAAATTAATAAAACTGCTCGTACCGGGATTCGAACCTGTGACCTCCGTAGCGGTAGCCAACGACGTTGACCACTCGACCACACAGGCGGCTACAATACTTTTAGGCATACAGAAAAAAATTAGGGTATGTTTTTAAAAAATATTATAGAACAGGTTACCCATAGTAGATGCATCTATAAAGTCAATTTGATGGTAATGTGATTGCATTCATTAGTTTAAAATGTGTGAATTTTTCAGTGATACACATCCCAGTCTAGTTATAAAGTAAAAATAATTTAACGTCTGATATTAAATTAATTTCAGAAATTTATCAATATAACAGAATAGTTTTTTATTATTATATATACAGAATATTTTTTATTATATAGAGGTACTTTATTATATTATTCTTCTGTGGTCTTTAACCTAGCGTTCAAATTGTTCTAAGTTCAAATACCGGTAAGATCAATAAAAAAATAAGATTTTTATCAATTTAAATTTGGGATCTTGGTAATGGGTGTCTGTGATATCACAATCACCCATGCCTACGATCTGAAATATTAAATATGCATAAATTTATGTCGACCTTACATGGATTTGAGCCTAGACGCGTCGGATTGTTAGGGAATAGCTCATACTACTAGACCTCATAGATTAACCGTATAAATATATCAGTAAATAGCTGATAAAAGTATGAACCAGGCAGCGCTATCCTAATGCGAAATGCTAAAATCCGTGTAATATTACAATATATCGCCCGCTGTGGTCTAGTAGCTATCGAGCTTGCTCTACCGATCAGGTGGGTCTGGGTTCGATTTCCGGTGAGGTCAATGTCAAATTGGATTTTTTTCAATTTTCATTTGAGATCTGAGACATGGGTGTTTGTAAAATTAATTCTCCTTGAGTTAATCTCATATGACTTACAAAAACTCTCATCGAGTATATCTCGTATAATCTTTCAACATCAAAATATTTGACGCATTGGCGTAAAAGCTGTATTTAAAAAAAAAAAAAGTATTTATGAAAAAAATAATAAAAAATATATTGGTCTTGATTTATTTATCTGTCTGTAACGCACAGCACTTACGCAACATCTCTTTTTATGCGCATTGAACAAAAAAATGGCACTAAGGCATCCAATCCCGAACTCTTTTTGTTATACCGGCATTTCGGGATTCACAATTTTTCTAATCCTGGAGTTTTTTCCCGTTTAGTTGAGTTTTCAAGAATTTTGCACTACTAATCATCAATCCCGGAATCCCGGGAATGAAGGCCCTAGTTGGAACTACCAACAGATAATTTAAAACTACATATCTTTTTTTGAATATCCTTATAGAATTTTTGAATAGTACTATTTTTAATGTTAACATGATTTTGAGTTATACGTATGAATTTTGATGATACTAATTAAAACTGTTGTCAAACAGTCGTTGTATACTCATATTGTAGAATAAGCTATATATTATATTGATATATTCATCGTGATACAGTTAGACTTGTCTACATATACCGGAAACACATTCTGCAGTCAGCGAGTTTCCGCTATGCCAAATAATATTGGAAATCATCTGACCATTCTCACGGGAGATATATTTTTACATTGTTATGGTTATGGATTCCATACGGCCTTATGCTCGCCATAGAAACATGAATAATGTAGAGTTTTGTGAGGCACATATTATAACGATGCTGATATTTCGATTGCTGTGTATTTTATTGCTGCTGAGAAACATTGTAGTCAACACAAAAAATATTTATTAGGAAAAAAATATTAAAAAGAACTGAAGTTTCTCAATGATATAAAAACTATATTTAATCACGTCAAATATAATATATTAATGTTTTGAAATTAGCACTTAATTTCGTTTAACTTTAATATACATATGTTTTTTTTCATCGCTTGACGACATTCATTGTCGGGTCCGTGGCATAGTGGACAATGTCATCGGCTTCCGTAACAAGTCTCACGAGTCCGAGTCCCAATTCGAACAGCATTTTTGTAAACATCGATTTATGTTTGAAGGCACCGGCGTTTGTGATATCTATAAATTCCCTTCTAAACTTACCAGTCGTAAAATAAATAGTGATTAGTTAACTACTTGTACTGTCTAACCCTATTCTTATATCTTACTCTCTTTGATAAAGCGATGTTAAAAAACAGGTTAACGAACAGTTCTCGTTGAAAAAATTCTGTTTTGGTAGCTCCATTGAAAGACCATATGCTCCACACTCCAGCGAACGTAGATTGAAAATAAAAAAACGATATCATCACAGGAATATTAGAATTAATATTCTCTTGAGGTAAGAGTAATTTTTAATCGTTGTATAAATTTCGTGTTATTAATCTGTAATTTTAACTCGATTTAAAAAAAATCATTTTATAATTTTATTTTCCGTTTAATAAAATTCACATTGCTAACTAGTTGTGTCCACTAAATGCATAATCCAAATTTTCCAGCTGCAGATGGTTGACCACAGAATAACAAATGCGAAATTTTCATTAATATTTCACCTGAAGTGGCTTTAGGCATACGATTTCGTATTTATTAACTTCTGCGGTAGCCTAGCGTTTCCACAAATATTTATTGACATTTGCTTCACGATTCGGAAAAATTCGATAAGTTTTTGGATTATATGGAATTATTTCGTTTCATCGTTAAGTTGAAATAACCTTTCAATAAGCCTCGTAATAACTTTTAATTAAAATGAACGATATTTTAGGATACGTTAGATTTTTCTCTTTAATTGTGTAAACTTTCAATGGCTCAAAAATATAAATGTGTATTAATAATAACGAAGAATATAAATTATTGTTACCTTCAAACATTAGAAAGATCTATTTATTCTCATTATCAAAATTAAATGAGAAATAATATGGAAATTCTATAATCATATTTACTATTTTATTTTGACTATTTTTAAATGGCAAATAGTTGGTTGCTATTTATGATTCTTTAAAATAGATAAACTTACCCCTATGTTGTGGAAGGTGAAAATCAACTTTTGTATTTGCTCACTTTTAGGGTGTCCACTGTCAATATTTGATGGAAAGACATTGTATTCAAAATATAAAACACTCATTTCTACTAATTCCACTCTTATTTGAAATAATAAAGACCGGTTTCTGATGTTAAAAACAGGGATGTGGAGTTGTGTAAAAAGACGACTCTGACTCCGATTTAGAGGATTTTTTTCAATAATTTCATTTTAACTTATAAATATGTATACCATCAGATCATCTGTGAAATGAGTGAAATGTCAACACTTCGGACTATTTTTTTTTGAATACACATCATTAAATATATTATTTTTCACGACTCCGACTCCGACTCCACAGCCCTGGTTGAAAATGCTCGTCATGCGCGAAATCGATGAGTATCTTGTATTTGCGTATTTGCATGGCACTTTAAAATTAAGTTAGATTGACGGAATAGTTGCTTAAGAATAGTCCTGAATAATTTATTACATACTTTGCCAATTATAATATTAAGCAGTCAAATTTGTTAACATGTGCTATGAGAAAGATCGACACCCACCACATGTTCTCACAGACATCCGCTAAGAACACCTCAAACAATATGCGATAAGGTGGGCCTCATCTGTGTAAGACCGGGAATTGTGGAGACGAACTATGGCCTATATCGTTATGTCAGTATTAAGTTAGGTAACAAACGTTATTTTATATGAAATAGGCGAGTCTATTTATGCATTAAGAAAAATTCTGTTTACGAAGCTTTTTTAGTTCGGATTACTCAAACAGAAATATACTTGAGGCATGAGTAAAAAATTGGAGGTAGGGCATCCTTCCAATTCCGTGATCCCGGTATTGATCACTGGGAAAAAAGTCAGAAATTGAGAGATTTTTAGATATTTAAAAAAATTGGCTGGCTGACTGATTTAAAAAAACCAGGAATTTTTCCAAATTTATTACATGTGAGACCTTTTTATTTTTTTTAGCTCGTTGGCGGATTTTACAAATTGTATATGGTTGGCTGGTTTCAAAAACTTTTCAATAATTTTTCGCTTCTTATCCCCTAATCCCGAAATCCCGGGATTCAAATAATATTAATCCCAATCAAAAAATTGATCGCGATCCCGTGATTGCAGACTCCAATTGGAAGTAAATAGTGAAAAAGTGGACCGTTTTTTTTAAATTGGATGTATGGCCAACCTACACACATCGTTAAAAATAATCGACGTGATCAAATTGAATGTTAGAAATAGCCATCTAAAAGTAATTTTACCCTACACAACAACACGGATAATAAAAGTTTTGTAGAATTTTGAAAGTTTCAAAGGTGTATTTCATAATACAGGACGTTGTGCGGGAGAAAATTTCCGAAAATATTCTTTCTCAGTGTAATAATCATTTTGGAAAAACATAGAATGTAATCTAATTTTGTTATCTGCATGAAAACGACCAAAAATGCATTGGAAGTCTCAAAGTGTCATTTATATTTATAGTATTTTATTGATATATAAATTTTTATATGGGTCGCAAGCCAATCGGTATACCCGGGAGAAAACATTTTGCCATAACGATATCAAGTCATATGAAGTGAAAATAACATTTTAGCCTTTTTTGGGAGGTCAAAACTGGTTTACTTTTGCGCCTTCTATACACAGTCACGCCAAAAAACAGGAAGATTTTTTTGTTTGAATTGCGGAAACAATTTATTACTTTAAAAGTGTTGTCACTGTCATTATATTAAAAAATTAAACACTCTTCTGTACTAATTCCACATTTATTTAATATGACCAGGACTGGGTTATAATGTTGAAAATACTCGTTATGAGCGAAAAAATGTTTTTTTTTTTTTAATATGTAGCAAGCAATTTAAATGACAAATGGTTTATTACAACTAATTTCCACTATGACGATATGGCTTTTCAAAACTTTTTAATATTCATATGGAGATGAAAGAATCAAGAGATATAACAGAACAGCCATTGATAAAGTCGTTAGTTAAGTTTTTTCAACTGGAATCATTCAACTAAAAATACAGTTGTATTTATTATGTTATATGTATACTGTACAAACCAAGGTTGTAAAATCGGTTAAAAAAATTTTCCCGACTTTTAAAAAATATTTAATGGTTGTAACAATTATTACAAATGGTTAAATATTGTTTAAAAATGGGTCGGAGTCGTAAGATTTGTTCGACTCCGAATACAACACTATAGTCCTGATACAAGCACGAAACAATTGCAAAAACTAAAAATAAAGTGTACATAATAATATATAATATAAAAACACACAAAACAGAGCTTAAAAATCTTGTCATCTTGAATTATAACGAGCAAATAAAATATTATAAAATCTACTACAGAGCTAAAGTACGATGTTATTTTGACTTTATTTTAATGAAGTTCTAACAAGTAAATGAAAATTCAATCAATATAATATGGTAGCAAAGTTTTGAAATATCTATACAATTATTTGTTAACTATTTGGTAAAAAAAAACAAGCTGTATAATTCATTTATCGAAAACTCGTCATACGATGGTAGGGTACAAAGATATTGCCAATAACATGACACTGTTACTATCTTAATATTTTCTGATGTTTGAACAATGAAAGTATGTTTTCCTATAATATATATTTATGAAAATATGTACATAAAAACATCGATAAAATAAAATCTTGTGCGTCATCACTATCTTTTTTCACAAGTTGTTTACTTTCAATTCAGTTTAACCAACCCGCTGAATAATACTCCCATAATAATCTTAAAAAAAGGAAAAAATAATAAAAGATCGCATATACTGCGATAGCAATGGGTATTATTATGATCATATCAAGTGATTTAGAGGAAAAAATATTCTCGTTTTCTAATACTTTGAAACGAATATCCAAAATGATCTCTTCTATCGAAATGGGTCATAAGCTTTTTTTTTTAAATATACTATTAAAATGCATTTGACTAAGTTTTGAGGGTAAGAGCCACGCAAAAGCTACCTGTCTGGTGAAATACATGTTTGAGAAAAAAAAAACAATTTGTGTGTATATAAAAAAAGCTCGCTGATAATATGCTGAAAATGTACCGGTTGTGTAAGGTGACACTTTTAATTTGTATCATTCAACAGGTGCCGATAAAATAATACTGAGCGATTTCGCCGAATAAATAATTTGTTTATTGTGATGATTCATCTCTGCCAAATTTTAATCCTCGTGAGACGGTTGCGTTAATTTACTTGCGTCATTATATTCGAGTTCTTCTGCATTAAAATCGGTGCAGTATAAAAAGTATTATAAACAAGTGTTCGTTTGTTAAGAATCACTGATTAATGTATGATTGCAATCATCTGCTGCGTTATTATATTCACTCAATTACGAACGCCAAATTTTATTTTAATAAATAATTAATATTAATTACATACAGAAATTACGCATACATTTTTATACTGTGGAATGAAGTGTTGGCTTTAAATGCCAATATCATTTTTAGTACCCCAATGTCAACACATTGGGTAAACGTAATTAATATAAGTAACAAAATCGTTTCCGTTACAAAATTCCCAGTGATAATATTCACAGGTTTTTAATCCTGTAAGTAGGGCGGGGTGGGTTGTATATGATCATCCATGTCCATCAAATTCATTAGGATTATGATTCTGAAGTATTTCGCAATGGCTGTTTACGAATTTAATCCAAAATTGAAAATTTAATGTTGTAAGATAATTAAGGATAAAATGAAGTTATAATATAGACATAATGGCCAAAAATGTACTACTGTGTATGTAAACTGAAGCTATCCTAGATTATATATAATTCAGAAATTGCGGTTATGTACTCATTTAATCTAAAAAAATACTGTTTTCTCTTAAATTAACATAGGGTTTTCCGGCCTTGGTAAAATTTAACAAGGGGTTCGCGCGAGCCCCTCCGAACCCCCTCCAACCCACCCCGGTTATGTTCGAATTTGTGTCTTGTATGCTAAGTTTGCATTAAAAAAAACTAGCAATATAAAGTGTGCTATATTTTGGTACAGCTTGTCAATTTTTTTTCAGTTAAATTAAGATTATTCATAGCGATAAGAAATTTCCGAATGAAAAATGCATTAGGTGGCTATTAGTCGAAGTCTCAAAAAATGTGTTGCGTACAAGGTTGAAGCTTTATGTTAACATGACGTTTCCTCAATGTCCCGAAAATAAAAAAAGCTTTTCGACGTCCGGCTAATGCGAACCTTTCCATGCAATGTATTGGCAAAACATTATTCCGAGGCGGCAAACAATGTTCTTAGGTACGACAAACAAGCTTATCTCAGCGGCTTATCCAAAAACAGGGTTGGCCATTTATTTATTGGAGGATTCTCCGTATATTGGGGTAACAATCCCTTTTATTTCGCCAAACTATCGCAGTTTGAATGATCGTATCGCAGTAGTTCTGCTGAGAGTTGTCACCGGGGGACTGTGATTATTGGTTTTGTTTTTCTGAAGCTTCAATGGAATTCCAAACTAACTGCTTGTGGCTGCTTTTAAAACATTATATTATACAGCACGAAAGTGGTCAAGTTGACACCCCTAGGTTATTGGTAAAGAATAAAACCAATATAAAACACAAACACATTTTTTTAAATAATAATATTCTAAATAACAGATTTTATAATTTAAGACTTCGACTGAAGGTGCTTGGTGGAATTTCAATATTAAATTTGAATCGTTCAAGGTAAGCTCGTGAGCTTATCCTTTTCGCCAGCAATGGCTTTAAACTCAATGATACATTTATTTCTTATATAAACACGAAACGTTCATCCGTTCAGTTTTATCAACTGATATAATATCTTTTTTTTATCTTAGCGAAACTTTTTTAGGTATACTACGTAGAATTTGTAATATGTAACGAATAATTGTTGATTTCAATATTATCAAAATTACTAATGCCAAGTATGCAAGTAAAAATAACTACATATATATAAATGTTAGCACATTAAGAAAAAGTGCATTTTGTAGTTTGAATCTGCTTTATTTTAAGTATAAACAAAAAAGTTACTCATAAAATTAAATATTAAACTTCTTTACATATTATAAAATGTTGTAAAGAAACATGAATGCTTTTCCTTGGGAGAGAATCCTTGATATGGATATGTATTTTTCTACCCTCCATTAGTTTGACGTTCCCGTTGTATAAGTGAGGTGAGGGGATGAAGGCGTATTAGGGCAACATTTTAGGCTAGCTTGAATTATTCATCTTCATACAAATCTCTCTTCACGAGGCAAATTCTTACAAGAAGATTTCAGTGAGCAACCTTTCATGAATGTAAATAGCCTGGGATTTTAATACTTTCGCATACCTCCATGTTTCACCGAAAGTGTGCAAACTATTGTTTGTAATGTTTGCCCATTATTTTACAGAAAAAAACACAGATGTTTATTATTTTTCTTTACATTATGTACTATACAAGTAAATAAATAAAAAGTATTAATATTTGCAGTTAAAATGCATCTAATATTTTCAATGATTACTTTGCGCATTTAAAAAAATAAATATTCAATTGATTACTTTGTTATGCTTCTTAAAGAAGCGAAACACGTGTTAGGCCACGTTACACAATCAGTGTTATAACAAAGTAATGATTTCAAATTTTATATTAAAAATCTATCGCGAAAGAACGCACACAAACGAGATAATCTTTGTGGTGAACGAGTGTAACTCATTTTCATATCACTTTTAAGATGTTCACTGTCAATACTTGGTGGAATGGCATTATAATAAAAATAAGCATCAGTTGATAACGCTCGCGATTAGCGAAACCAGTCCTGATCAAATAAATTTTATGTGGAAAAAGTACTAAAAATCTTTTATTATTTTTATCATTTTCATATATTGAAATCGTGATGAATTTTGCCGAATTATATGTCCTACGGATAATCTAAAAATAAATAGAAGATAAAACATTTCTTCATGCAGCTGTACGACTAGAACAAGATATGACAGTTCGGGATACATATTTTATTATGATAAAAGAGCTTATTCTACCTATTGATACTGCTTTAATTCATGATCACGCATTTCTAAACGTGTGTTTCAAGCGTGTCAGAAAATACACTTGAATGACAGTTTTATTATTAATCCGAAGTGGACAAAAGATTAACCATGGTTTGTTAAATTGAGTTTGAATTCTAAGAATCACACAATTAGGTACGTCAGAATATGTTAATTATAATCTAACGATTCATTCTAGGTCAGGGATAATGTCTGTAGAATTAAAAGCAATTTGTTTGACAGTTGGGTGCTTATGTTGTTTTATAGTATGAAATCATGACTTACAACACTAAAGACAAGGTATCAATTCACAGATTAAACAGCTTGCTGTTACACCAAAAATTGTTGTTTGACTTTTAGTGTAAGAAGGTGTGTAATCACTGATATGGCCCGGAATAAAAGAAAACGATTGGTAGACGCATGGATATCATAAAGTTAAATTATAAATGTTAGCATTATGTAAGATATAAGAGAAACTAGATATTTTTTCCAACTATTGGACAGCAAATTTAACATAATAAGGTCCTCCGAAGAGAAGAATTGAAATGTTTTTTCTAAGATAAAATTTCATCAAACTGGGATTCGGAGTAAGAATTTCGTGCGACTCAATTCCTGTAGGCTGTAGTTTGTCGATCCCTGATTTAATTCACCAATAATTAATAGTTGAAATTTTAAAGTGATATTACAGACAGTAAAACAGTTTTTTCAAATATCTTAGTAATAATAATTGATTGACAAATAATACTTAATATGTGGGTTTTAACAAATCTTTATTTTCCCTAAAATGCCTGTCCTTGGTGCGGGTGTCGTCTTAGAGAGAATTAAAAAAAAGTTGTTTTCCAGTTCTAAGAGCTTGACAAATTAACATAATAGTATGAATAATTCAAATTACGATTGCCTGCCGGACGTTGACGCTGTTTCTTCAAAGGGGTCAGATATGAATAATTTTAAAAGAAACGTGAAATGTAACTTTTCCCCAGAATAGATAAATCTCATCAAACTTAATCGAAACATAAATTTTGTTGATCTTGTTATTTATTACCTTATTTTTTTAAAGCTTATTGTTATTTCAAAAGATTTCCCCACCTAATTATGTTATTGTATGGACGCAGATTATTATAGCGTGTTAGTTTTAAATCGGTAAACAGTGTAATACTTGTTTAATAAAATCACCAATAATTATTTCTAGCAAATACCTATTGTACAATATGAAATATAATGTGTTTTCATTTAGTATACGTATGAAAAGTATACTAATAAAGAGTTGAGCAAATTAAATATGTTTCCTTTCTCGATTACCCTATTAAGTATGCAAAAATAGGTGTTGTACCGTATATGTAAAACAGTTCTTATCACTATAAAACTTTCTTGCGTATAAAAAAATCGCAAAAAGTAAACGCCCCCGGGTGGGCTCGAACCACCAACCTTTCGGTTAACAGCCGAACGCGCTACCCATTGCGCCACGGAGGCAGATGCGCAGTGCGAAAAACTTAACATATATAAGTTAAATATGTTTTTCGAATGTAAGAATACAAAATAACCTTTTTTCAAGATAAAATTTAAGCGTTTGAGGTTTTCTCAAATCACTTTAAAAGGATATAGGTATTTAGTTTACTCTTCATATTTGAAGAAACACGATGTATCCAGTTTCCATTTAAAATAATAAAAAGTTGTTTAAAATAAATTATATTTTTTTACAAATTGTTGTGGTATATTATTCAGCTAATAAGAGGTAAACATACTTGTTTCGCGGATAGTGGCAAAACAATGTAAGAGCGGATATTTTATAAATGCTGTTTTTGGTCTGATTCATTTAATTTAATCTTATTCAAGAAGGATAATAAAATATGGTTTGAGATAATAGTTGACAAGTGGATGAGCTCCAGATAAGCCAATGAGCGTAGATTGTTTTTCTCCCTTAATTATAATAAGATGAAAACTTACTATAATATTAATGTATTTAAATGAATCTTAAAACGGTATGAAAAAGCAGACATATATTGCAGGAAATCTGTCACAGTAAAAAAATAGACTTTGATAGTAGGCAAACAGACGATTGCCAATTTTCTTTTGAAATACAAAAAAAAACTCGAAACAAGACTGGCAAAGTGAGTAGCTGTTATCTCAAAAAAGGTTACTTTGCTTCTCTGAAAAATCACTTCAAACAATTCACCCAAATTATCATAGATTTCAATCTACAGTTGGGTATAGGCTAAAAAGCGTCAAGGCAAATAAAATAAAGTAGAACTGGATTGCATCTGAAAGATTTGTCGTTGTTTTATAAAACAATGAAATACGACGAAATGTTATTTGAATACGAGATCACGATTCAATATATCGATGCCCATACGTTGACAACACGTAACCGACATTTGTTCAATTTTACAGGAGAACCAAAAAACTGTATAAATAAATAAGTATTGGGAAATCAATGAAAATGAAAGACCCTTTGGAGTAAAATATTTAGTATGTACATTTAAAATAATCTGTTGACATACTATTCATTAAATACACGTTTTATTAACAACAATTTTTGATACGAGTTAACAATTTTAATTTTGATTCTTCTTTTATAATGATATGAGGAAACAATTCTAAGTATTTTAATCAATGCAATGCACCTTTTTCAAATTTATCATAAAATAATAGAACAATTATACATATATGTTTTTAATCCAGTTACGGATTGTCCACTCTCCAATACAAAATGTTGCAGTATACATTTTTTTCTCTCCTATTTTCAAATATTAGTAAAACGATGTACTTCTAATTTTTTTTGTTTCGGTTTGTAATTTATTAAAACATATTATTTAATATTTTTTGAATTTTATCCGAAGAGTTATTAAAATTTTCGATTTGTCAAATTTTGCACTTTGAGTCTAGAGCGGCTTACAAACATGTTGTTTATAAAATTGTTTGTTTTATCGAAAAACAAAACTCATAATTATTTCTGTGTTATTTGTTAAGATAAAATCGAAAGTAACAAACAGAAAATGTGAATACAACGTAACTCCCGACTCCACAGCCCTGGTATACTTTTTTTATGAACTTGTTAGTTACAATTGGTTTGATTAATTGTTCCGTTTTAAACGACATTTTATTACTAATATGGCGAATTTTACCGCTGGATTTGGTATTAGAGAAATTATAAACTATTACTTCTTAGGTGAAATTTGTATTGGAATATAATAAATACTTGCGTGATTTTATGATTCGATGGCGAATTGCACGAAGCATGTTAAACACAAGGCTATTGAGGGAAGATTTTTTCCAGCGAGCAATTTTTCGTTCGCCAACTAAATGGACTGTATCCCCTCGGAATATTTATTTATTTATAGTGAGGCGAATGTTTTGGCAGTTCGTTGTAGTACATTATTTTTGCCTTGTGCTCATATGATTCCACACATGTAAATGTTTATAAGATAAGCCGTGCAAATGTAAAATGGTATTTTATTAGTGGGAAACATACCGCAAAATTATTGAGAACATATTGTATGATTTTTAGAATATGTTTTGTTATGATGAAAACAGGTTTTTATTTAATCCTCTGTATTGAGTTTTTTTCATAAATGACATTATTTTTTACCAAGGCGTATTTTTAAGCTCAATGCCAACGCTGGGCCAGGCTTAAATCATGAATTGAGTATACAATCAACATAACGTTTCATATTTTCTTCTCCTGAGGGAAAACGGGGAAGAACGTTAGAAGACCGCGACTTTGCTGTATAGATCGTGTCACAGAACTTTCGATTTCTGGAGTTCAGCTTGGAAAAGCGGATGGCCGAGTGGAATGGAGGAGATTAATTAGGGTGGCCAAAGTTCACACCGGACCGTAAAAATTAACATAAAAAATATATATTCGTAATAATATATGTTCAATACGATATATGTACCCGGGCCCAAAGCAATAACACAGCTATTCTGAAAATCAATAATTTAATTTATGATTTTTAAAAAATGTAACAATATGTTTATATAAAAATTAATAATTACAACATGCAATGAAGACTCAATTTTATTTATGATAGCTAAAACATTATTTCACTGTATTTGTCTCACAATCTAAAAATAATAACACAAAATTACCCGAAATCGCAGCTGTAATATACCTCTAATTTATTATGACGGAAACGTTGTGAGAAATAATGTATCATCGATGATTGAAGAGCTCCAAAAACGTCGTGAGATGCATACACTTCACTAGAGATCTAAATGATCACTGGGTATGAATAAGGTCGCCCCAAGGTCTTAGTAGTAAACAACTATGGAAATTATTCAGGAGAGCTTGGAAGACTTCACCACGCGATGGATCTTAGCTTAAGGTTGATGACGAATTTGTGATTAATTGGTCATACAAGTAATCAATTGAAAAATTATGCGAAAATTCTCGGAGCGCCTTCTTGTATATGTATTTGTAAATTTATTGCTTTGTCTTTGATGAGTATAGGTATAGCAGTACCCCAAGAAATAAATCGCCCTACAAGGTAATCAATCAATCTTAATCAATAAAAATGGTATACGCAACGAACGGAGAAATATCCCGCCTTTCCCTTAATAAAAACAAAGTACAAATTAAATACAAAAAGTTTCAACTTTAGATTGACATAGACAGATGGTTTTAAGGAAAACTTGAAGACAAACATAGATTGTCAGAAAATTTTCTTCAAGTTTCTTAATTGGTATTCCTCACGTCTCAATGTCATTCAAAGTTACAGCTAGAAAGGAAAGTTTTTTTAGGAATGAGAAGTAACTATAACTCTTTTGTATTTCATAATAAACACCTTCATATATTATGATACTGATATTTATATATTTGAATATAATTTAATAAGGAATTCAATATAAATATTAAGCTTTCATGATAAATAGAATAAATAAAAATGACGTCACTTAATGTTCACATTTTTTTTGTGCCTTCTTTTCAAAACTTATTAGCATATTTCAACTCCTGTACAAAAAATATTGTGTTACCGAATGAATATGCAAAAAATGTTTAATTTAATTCATTTATTCACACAAAAAATCCTGTATGCATATCATCGTTTAATTTAATTTATCACAGATCGTCAAAAGAGGAAACGATGAATCAAAATTATTTTTCTTAAAAAGTCATACTATATAATGTAAAAAAATAAGAATCTATTTTGAAATCGTTTTACAGTATCGTACTCTGATGCCTTTATGAATAAATATAGCGGAATATACTATTTATTGAAGAAATTATGAACACAAAGCATGCATAATTAATTTGTGCTATGAATACCACCATGCCTAAAAATAGTTTAGATGTGCTATATTTTCTTCTTGGGAATATAAATTTGCCGCGGTACTTTCAGAATTAACTAAATGATTTTTATGATTCATGCATTCTCTAGGGAACAAATTGTTCTACAACATGACCCGCGACATAGAATCTACGTGACGCTGCAACGTCGCGCACTGCCCCCCAAAGTTGTACACACGGCAGTGGGGCTTTTTACGTGATACGAGATATGTCGTTTGTTTCCACTTCGCGAGCGAACACAGACGGCAGTTGTATTATATTTCATAATTTGCCTTTAGCTCAAAATCATCAAATCACGTTTTTTATGTCTCCTGTAAAATTTGTTATGTGTGGGTTACGTCCTTTCCCCTTTCCTCAGTCGATATGTGAAAAACATGTTTCAAAGAATAATCTTCATTTGCATTTCATGTTATTTATCAATTTTCCTTCTCTTTTTAATGTTAGTGTTGTTGCATATAATATATATATATATACATATATGATGATTAAATTATTACTTTAATACTCTTTATTTTAGTTATTTATTATACGTGTTTATTACAAAAAAAGAAGAAGTGCGCCTATATATTATTTAATCAATTGGAATATTTCTTATATCAATCACTTCACACATTAAAAAAAACTTTGCTACTTTCATCTTAAAAATAGCTGTCAAAAATACGGCTTTGCTTCTTATGTCTATGGCTTTTAAAGTAGGTATATTATCTATGTCTGTCATTGCGGTTGATAAAATCATTGTTTCATTACTGCAAGGAGCTTATAAATATTATATTTTAACTTTAGTCGCATAATTTGCATCTAAAATCAAATAAAGTTTATTCGAACGCTGCACTGACCAACATAACCTCAACGGGTGAACATTTCTGCGACAACTATGTGACCTATCGTGTGTTCAATAACATGATTCAGGATATTGTTCCCGGGACATGAACGTAGCTGTTGAGGACTGATGTATTTTGGCTTTATCATTTTCGATTATCTGCTCCGTATTAGTATTATGGTAATTACGTACTGTTGTAAAAGTGGTATTGAAAGTTTCGTATAATATTTATTATGCCTCATATGAAATCAAAACTTTGTGTGTATTAATAATAACATTCCTAGTCATATGCTACGAGTGAATATTTCCATACGACAATGTCAGAAATTTGAAAGTTTTCCTTCCCAGAGGTGTCACATGTACAGCTGTCACGTCCACCGCCATCTTGATACCGGCGGCGGCGCAACCTCTCTATTTCCTTTTTTCTCCGAGAGATGGCGTTAATGGCCCGAGACAAGGGAAACGCATTAGTCAAATAAAAGTGGGTACTCCGTTGAGACAGTGGTTTTCAATACAGTTTTAAAGAAAATTGAACGCTCTCGAGGGATCCAACAATATCCGGACTTTTAGATAAATTGAAAAATAACTTAATATTCAAATATTCTTATCCCCTCAGCCAAGGGTGCTTTATTGGAAAAGAGTAACTTTCCGCATAGGAAACTTTTATAGCGGTTTAAGGAAATTTATTGATCCATCATCATTATTTATAAGATGAGATATCTTGAATAGTAACAGTTCTTTATAAGTATTTCCTATAATTTTCGTTTTTTTTTTAAATACATATAGTGAAGATCGATTTTTTTGTAAGACGTTGAATGTTAGCACTAAATGTAACAACAGTCAAAATAAGAGCAGATTCGTAAACGTATAGAGACTGTTGGGGAGAACAATATGTCAAATCGTCAAAACTAATAATTTATCGTTATATAGCTCCGATAATTTATCATTGCATTTTAGAACAGATTTCTACAAAAACATTTGGGGTTTAGCGTTGAAAGAACAAAGAAAAACGAAAAAAACATAGTTTGTTGAAAATGCAACGTCTAAAAAAATCATTGCCACAAATGTCGTTTAACTTCACATCATTGTAGATATTTGGTATATCAGGTTATTTAATTCACAAATTAATACAGTGCCAAATAAAAAGACTAAATGATGTAAGCCAACTCAATATTCTCTTTTCTAGTGGATGAAGAAAGCAGTTATTTTTGAGAAATTTTAATGACATAATATTTTTATTGTTAATTTTGGAGTAATGTAGGAATGGATACATCCAATGCTTTATCAATCGTAGGTTTTTTTTGTTGTCTCAAATAATGTTGATTCTGTGGAAAACTTTTGAAAATTCTTAAGCGGTAGTTTATTTAAAGTTACTTATAAATTTAAGAATTCCAGATGAAAATTCTAGCATAAGATTACATTACTTAGGAAGTTTTCTCGGAGTCTTATACGTTAGTAAACTTGCAAAAACTCTTCCTAATTAAAGTTGCATTATTTTAATCTAGAATCTGATTTGGGAAAAAATCGTTTAAAAGGGGTTTTCATCCTTTTGTGTTTCCTAACTCCTACCATTTGCGAAAGAATAATGTCAAGTAGTCACGGTGTCTTACGAGGTTTGTCAGTTTAAAAAATCTTTACTCTTTTTAGAATGGCCTAATCATTTCGGTGATTTTTCTCCTGTAAAGATAACCTTTCAACTTTCCTCTGTTTTAATTAAGTATATGAACTTTGGAAAATTTATCTCGCCACTAGATCAGGAACGCCATACCCATGAAGGGGAGTCATATTATATTGTAATCTTGAAACATTGTTAGCTGAAATGCAAATTATAATGTAAGAACGCGTTCAAATTATGACAAGAAAATGAATGAACGTTTTTGGTAATATGAAAATTTATTCAAATTACAAAATTGTTCTAAGTCTATATAATGGTTATCCAATGAGGAATTTAGTGTTTTTTTTTGTCAATCAATCATACAGATATTTTACCATTTAAATGTGTACATTTATTTATAGTAACATGTTTTGTATTCAATGAGAAATTTAAATGTTGGTGTCACACTTGCTATTAGAGGTCTGCACAGGCCGAAATTTTACAAAATTACCCGGCCCGAGCCCGAAAGACTCATGCCCGGCCCAGCCCGGGCCCGAGTCTAATATCACACTTGTTACCCGAAGTCCAGATTTATACTCATCAGCCCGAAAAAAACCCGTTTTTTTTTACAAATTGACAACAATTTACGATTCACTATAGAACTGGTAATAATTGAAATCATCATGGCTGACTTATGACACGAACAGTCTGATATATTTTTCTGAAGAAATAAATTCCTTTCCTGGGCCCAGCCCGAGCCCGAATCTCAACTGCGTTTACCCGCCCAAACCAAGCTAGGCCCGGGCCCGTGCAGACCCCTTCTGGCTATGTACATTTTTTTTTTTAAAAAGCTTGAAACTTTATAAAAAAAAATATAGACGACCACCTTCAAGGCAATGGACATTTAAATGTTGTTTTACCCAGTCATGAATTTGAATGAGATTCTTCTAACCTCTAAGAGGAGCTCTTACGATATGCCAAAAAGACGATGTAGCACGTATCAGATAAAAACGAAAGATACCTAGATATTTTTCTTGTTTAATATTCATATTAAAAATTGAAGAAAATGTCAAAGCAACGTGTTCCGAGAATTTGTCAACTTTTAGTGCCTTCTTTTGTGGAAATATATAATATTATGCTGGGAAATATAAATACATTTCCAATGAAAAATATCAATTATTCAAAAGCTTACAAACTTTCTGTAAAATGAATTTTTAAAAAAATCAATCTTGATTTACGTGTGGATATTTCTAAAGAAAAAAATCTTGCAATATTAAACTCAAATAAATTTTACATTGTATAAACAAATATATGTTTTGGGGAACTGGTTTATCAAGAAAAGGCTAAGAAAAAATGTAGACTATACGAAATTAAGCTTTTCATGATATATCTTCCGACTCATCTTATCTTATTGAAATAAGCAGTAGTAATATGATACAGTCATTGACTGGAATTGGTTAAAATGCGTTAAGCTTATGGTTTTCTAGAAACTCTCCAATTTTCAGATATAAATTGTTTTAACTGATGCTATATTGAATATATAATAATATACCTAGTATTTGTAAAATTTGGGTATTTTAAATATAAATATTATCAGTTTTTGAGTCTCATCTAATTTATTCTTGCGATTTATTAAGCACGAACTTTTATGTTTACATAAATGATTTTTTTGTTTGTAAACTTGTAAACGGAACGAAAAATAGCTCCTGACCTACCCATTATTTTATTATTGGCAACCGGAAGCGGAACGGTAACTACGGTTGAAGAGAGCATTAATTAAGATTAACACAATCTTTCGGATTTTGTGAACCATTGGTATATATTCTAACTAATACATGTAACGGTGTTTCAATTATTTTATTTGATTTAACATCATTGTATCGATTTTAATTGTTGACTTTCATTTTTTTCGAACAATTAAGCATCTCCGGAAATTTTCGGTTTATCGACACTGTGACTTGTCACGTCGGAACATTTAAATGCAAGTGTTTCCCTGAGAAAAGTTCACGTTTTAAACAAATAGGTGTTCACACTCTGGCCTAGATGAATAGGAAGACAAAGAAGGTAACAAAAATGAAACCATTTCAGTACTCCAATTTACGTAATGCATTATTTTCCTTTACCGAATAAGTTTGCAACACAATGTTTTAATGAGATATTTTACAGATAACAAGTTAGTATCGCTAAGTTAAATAATGCGATTTAATATAAATGCTAAATACTTTATTTATAATCAAATATATACCTACCAAAGTTTTAATGTTTTGAATAAATGAGGTAATATCGACCCGTAATTGGGAGAATAACTTATGCGTCAATTCATACATTTTACAGGAGATGGTTGTTTTTTTAACATTCTCTCGTAATAATCTGGCAAAAAGAAACTTTAATTGACCAAATATTATTAACAGCGGTTAAGGAATTATTTTCGCAAACTTATTACTGGAGGAAGTAAATAAAACCTATGTTATGATTAAAACCTGACTATTCCTGTAAAAATTATAAATTCCGGCTTGATATTTAAGCCATCATCATTAACAAAACAACCCTTGTTGGGTCTTAACCAACTCTTTATGGAAAAAGCTTAACATTTTTTCTTGTTATGGTGCTTAATCAAAATTTGTTCTATTTAGTGAGCACGAAAAATTCCACATTGATTTATATTAACAAGTATTTCATTAATAACTAATATTGCCCGGACGATGACGATATTCTATTAAATAAATAGTGTGAATAAATTAATATTAAATTATTAGAAAATGCCAAGAAATAAAAATAAACGGAATGGGAATGTCAGTTTAAATGGTGTTTGTAAGAAAGTCATACCAGAGACAAAGAATTGTAAAAGATACAAAAGTATTGTGAAAGTAAAAGGCAATTTAAATTCACTATATGAATTCAATTTATCGGTCGAAGACAAGAAAAACTGACGGGTTTAGGTAGGGTCGTTTTTCTCAGATTGTATAGTTTTTCTTAGCCTGACATTCAACAAGCAAAGTGTACAACGGCAGGTAGATTTTTTGTTTTATGCTGGCACTTTTTCTATTTCACCAGGGTTTTGGCTTAGCTTTAGACACACCCCGTTCAGTTTCAGCAGGGAGGCAAACAACTCACTATCACAAAGATGGAGACAGCGACGTCACTTATAACATTCGACTTCGGGGTAAAGAAGCAATATATGTAATTTTAAAATTACGTGCTATCATAAAAAATTGTTATCTGAAAATAATAATAGAAGTACTAGTTACTTAAGATAATTTGCAAACACACAAACTAGCACAATGCTTTCGTATCGAAGTTGGAATGCCAAAAATCGTAAGAGACAATATTCAATTCTTTAGCAAGACAAACATCTATTGATTGATTTTCAATGTCTTAATATCCCTTTTCCACATAACTTCTAGCTCAGTCATTTATGTTTAATTTAAGATTATATAAACTCAATGATTTGAATGAGAAAAGCGAACCAGGAAAACTTTCTACTTACATGTATTATATATGCTGTGAACTAGGGTTTGTCGGTTTTCAAAAAAAAAAAAATTGTGACATTCGAAAACTGGTTTTTCAACTTCGTAACCGGTTGTGGCGAAATTTAACACGAACGAGTCTATAAACAAAAGGACAGAAAATTTGGGTCTTTTATTTGATGGCATAAATACCATTTACCCCAGATCCATTACCCAGAGAAAGGGTATTTTCGATATGAGGATTTTTTTTAAATTAAATATTTTTCTGGCATACCACTGGATGGCAAGAAAACATGTACCGTGTTTATTGTGAACTTAAAACGATCCTATAGTATAAGTAGAAGGCTACCCCGCGTAATGCGAAACGTGTGTTTTTTACTCGTTCTTTGTATAACTGTCATGTCTGTAAGTGTTTTATCCGAGGCAAGAATTGTTTACGTTTTAGCTAGATTTGTTTTTGTCTGTAGAACACATCACCAAATTAAAATTAAATATTCCTGTTGATGTAAAAGAAAATATCCTCACAAAGTTTCTGAGAATACAACCGACGGACTTTAGATAAACCGTAAAATTATACTATTATACAAAATAGTTTTTCTAATCCTTTTTATTATTTCATAAACAATAAGTATTTTTTTTTTGTAAACCGTTATACAGTCTCCTTTCTAAAATCCCTTTAAACTGATGTTTAGAAATATGTGGTTAATGGGAATTTTCTCTATTATGTTATTTGATTATTGTTGAATGTAATGCTCTTAGAATTTAACCTTTTTGCTATTAACCTAATCACGTAATTTTTGGAGATGAGATGCTTTAGCAATTATACAATTTATCAAAAAATAGTCGAGTAATAAATATTGTGGAAGAGTACGTCATAGGAACAATGTTGTAAAAAAATACTCGGCTAGTTCAGGCAAACACCAATCTTCATTATAAGGTATCAATAAGTTATAATAACATAATATAATATTATTTATAAAAAACCAAAATTAACTCAATAACTAGCATACAGAATACTCAAAATAGTATGATAACTAGTGAGTATTTTGTCAGATTAAGTGAGAGGAAAAAGTTAAGTATGGGCTACTGCGGGTAGCGAGGCCTTAGAATCTCGGAAGTCTTTGTCAAATTAATATTGCAACAATGATTTGTGATGCACTCTCTGTTTTTTTTTATTGCAGCTCTGTTGTATTTCCGCGCTTTTCTCGAAGGCTAAGCCTTTCTCGCCGTTTTCTTCCGCGTCGAATAAAAAGGAAAACGTCATATAACAATGGCGGCTTCATTATTCCGCGTCGGTCGACCCGCACCCGCTACACCCACAGACTTAGTACTCTTTCACACGGGGATACGTTAGATCTTTGACGTGAAAATACTAAAGGCACTAAATGTATTGTTAGAAATTTAATAAACTCTTCGCCCTTATTTAAAATTTTAATATAAATCAGCAAAACTCACTTAAAGAATAATATCTGCGTTGTTAATATACAAACTGAGGACACAATACAAAATGTTGAATATAATGAAAGAAAGCCTTTTGTTAATAATCATGGACTTAATTTTCTAACAAATATTATTGTTATTTACTTTTAGAAAATTCTGCATCTTTAAACGTAACCAAATATACATTCTTTTTCTGGTTCAATTATTACTTGACATTCAATAATCTTTAAAATCAATTTTGATTGATAAAATATCAGTATTATTATTTTATCGTTACTGAAATTTGAAAACAATGGTTTTCGAATTCCAATATTTCCTAAAACTCGGCTTGATCCGGTTTTTGAAGATCCGCGAAAAAGTTTTTTTTTTAACTTTGTTTATTTAACGTTACATTATTGAAAAATATACAATTATATACTATGTAGATGTATCACCACTATAAGACCTGTTGAAAAGAAAACGAACATAGTATTAACGCCATTAAAATCATTCATATGGAACTTTTATAAGAGATTAAAAAAATGACTATTTATCATTGACATATTATATGGTATAAGACATAAGGTTTTGTATTGTTATTATTCTGGGTACCACAAAAAATAAAGTATGTTATATTGTATTTCAGCTAAGCCCAACATTCCAAGAACGAACAATCACAAAATTACCTCCAAAGACATCGAAAAAAAAGAAAGGTCAATGTCGCCATTATTGAATATTGAATCTAGATGTTTTTATTCTTTTACTATTTTATTACTTACTTTCAAAATAAAATTTATTTGGCGATGGATTTATTTTTTATGAAAAACCTTAGCCGCTGGAAAAGATTTTTTTTTTAAATTTGCATGTCCTGATACATATATTGATCAATATCTAAATGTTTCTTTTTGTGTTTGATGTTTAAACTTTTTTTCCTAGTTTAGATTTCAAAAATTATTTTTTTCTATTGTATGACAATTGATAGTATACAGAATTTCCCACAATACGGAATTTTTGAGTTATTTTTCGATTAAATTTGTGAGAAAAATGGTATTTCTTATAAGTAATATTAATATGTTAATGCATCCAAGTCGCACGTATAGATAAAAAGATAGTAAAAACGAATAGATGATATTTTTTTTATTAACAGCATACACATAAAAAATGTTTATTGAAATGTTTCCGTGTGAAAAGGGCTTTGCGTTTATCCAAGAGTTGAGCTTCGACGGTCTCATTAATTCATGGTGATCCCCTTGACTTGGTGAAACGCGCTGCAAACTTCAGACTTCAGCGACGAAGACAGCTGATAAAACATGCAAAGCTATGCATCTTGATTGGAAAATAATAATCAACGTATAAATTGCTCGTTGAGAGAAAAAGATTAACAAACTATATTTAAGCGTAAAAAATATGTTAATGCCGTAGTATTTACGTTATTGATTTTTTTCTCAGTATACAATAAAGAAATTAGAAGTCAGCATTTAATTAAAAAAACGACGTAAAAATTGTTGAAACAAGCCATAAACAATAAAATTAATTTTTAACTTCATTTCTACAAATCCGTTTAGAAATTTTACATCTTTGTAAACCTGAAACGTTGCTTCACAATAAAAAGTTATTTATTTTAGATACATTAATGTCACCACTATTTCATTGAATAATATCGATTTTGTAAAACTCTTTTATAATAAGTTAGTTTGTATTTTATTTTATTAAAATCGTGTAATAAAGCAAATTCACTAATTATTATAAAGAAATGCTTTACATCACACTGTAAATCAAAATTTAATAAAAATATTGTTTTGATAATTTGACTGTTGAAGACACTGATTTATTATTATTATTTACAATAGGTTGATCGTAAATATATTGTTCGTCGATCACAGCCTTTTTATCAATTCTTAATCTTAAAAGAGAAACTCGAAAAAAAATATAGTAACTAAAAAGACATCAAATGAGCAAAAACTATGAATGAATATAAAAAAAAAATACGAACACAAAACATAGTACTATAATTAAATTATTTATATTTGTATATTAACAGGATCCTCATTAGAATGCTTAAAACATTAAATTCATTTGAATAAATCTTCTAATTGACAATAAAAAAGTTACATCATTGAAATAATTTTTCCATCTAAAAATGTATTTGTATTTATTAATATACGAGAAAACTAGTTGATCATAGCTGGCTTATATGATGCGATAGGAAAAGGTTTGAAATTAATTTCCCAATACCTGTAATAGGATATTAGCAGCTAGTCAATGTTTGTTTTACGTTTGATAAAATTGTATTAAACATACATAATTAATCTCCTCGAATTTCATGGTTTACAAAATAAAGACTAAATGGTTTTTAAATTGACTTAAATTGTCAGGGTAATTTCCACGAATTGATGTAGTATTGCTGAACCGTAAAATAATTGTGATCATTATTTAGAAAATAAAATACCAATTTTCAAATTTAAACGTTTGAAGGTTTTTTTTGGATACAAGAGGTTCGATAAAAAACCTTTAATTTTTTAGACGATTTTGGTATTTTTGCAAATCACGCAAAATCATATTGTCAAACATTGTTTTATTAATCAATTGAAACTATATAAAATTATTATTTTGTTTATAAATATGTAAAATATAAAGTTATTATGTTGAATATTAACTATTTACTGCTTTATTTTATTAATTAGAATAATTGATACCAAAATCTATACGAAACTAATTTGGAATAACAAAGCGTTCAAAAAGCTTTTAGGCTTTGGCGGTTTGTTTTTGTTAACCTATTATTTCATAGGGATATCAGTGTGCTATTATTATTGACTGTCACTCAACGCTTTGAAACCAATGCAACGATTTGTTCTCGTATTTTGAAATTATATAAAAAAAACAAGTGGACATGTTGATTTTGATCCGTTTTATCATATTGTCGTCATATGTATTTTTTATCTTGCTTTTGTATTTAATAACGATAACTTAACTAAACCTACAGGTTTTGCTATACAGGCGGTTACGAAAAATCAGTAACAGT
Organism: Himalopsyche anomala; assembly: GCA_031772345.1. Taxonomy (NCBI): domain Eukaryota; kingdom Metazoa; phylum Arthropoda; class Insecta; order Trichoptera; family Rhyacophilidae; genus Himalopsyche; species Himalopsyche anomala. The sequence continues at coordinate 16,889,280 of CM062821.1, read as the reverse complement.
TCTGTTTTTAAGAGTTTATATTATAAATAATGTGTTCTTACCAAAAATTCAAAAAAAAAGTTGTCGGAATTTGAATAAAATGATCCAAAATTTGAATGTATAAGTTGAGGAACCTTAATTCAATATCGATAAAGTGACAATGTAACAGAAGAATAAAAAATAGCAATATAATGGTTAAAGCGACGTTATTTGCAATATTGCAACAACTTAAAGTTGGTCGACCAATGAAGATTAGAATGTATTGTTGTTAAACCACTTCAAACTTTATAATATGTGATGATATTTCAATGAGTAATAGATGTACAAGTATTGAATTGGCAGTCTTTATGATTGAGTCTGACTACAATCTTTCCTTACAACTTTTGTATGATTTATTTATTGTTTTAAGGCGTATATCTTTTAAATTTTATTGTAATGTGTTACACGTGCTGATATAATCTTAAATAAATGTTTAAAATCATTTACTTAATATAAGTAAAAAAGCCACGACAAATACATCTTGAGAATCATTTTGTTTTCCGACACACATACCATCAAATACTTCTTACTCATAACCATATTTTGAATATAAAATAAATTTAGAGGTTGTAGAGTATATAACATATTATACTAATGGATACGTATTTATTGTAGTAAGCCGACAAGCCTAAAAAATATTTTCCTCACATAGAATAGAAAAGCATTTCAAAGAATTACGTTATATAGCAACCTAGTTGGTAAACGGAATCGCTAAGCGCGGAAACGTAATCCGATGCTTTTCCAACGCTAATGGAAAAACAAAGGGTAGAGAAGGTTTCTAATTTCATCGCTTTAAAAAATTAATGACATGTAAACAAGGACCTTTTGGTTAGAAAAGGAGTGGCAAGCCAAACACTCTTTTATTATTTATGGCAGTAGGTTATTTCAATCGGAAAATGTGTTTACATAAAAAATATTATAAAAGTATCAAAATAATAATGTAAGTGAGACATCAATTTGTCATGATAAAAAGAAGTTGTCAAGTGACTTCAAATACTTTTTTAGGCAACGAGTAATGAATATTTATTTATTTTCAGTTGAAATAATATAAATTTCATATTCATTTCTAAAAAATCGAGTGTTTATATTTAAAATTATCAAATAAATATAATATACATTTATTTTTGTACTTTTTTTTTAGCCAAAATAATATTTTTTATTTTATTATTGTATGTGATATATATATATAGACTGTGGAAAGAAAAAATGACGTCACCCACAGTTTTTTCAAAACAGGTTTTTTTCGATAATCACAATATATCAAACTTGATACACGTTCTTTAAAAAGGATGCAAGTCACAATCAAAATAGTCACTCGAGATCTCGAGCCCGTTGTAAGATAGTGCCATGAAAGAGTTGTTCATCGACTACTGCTTTCGGAAAATAATTAATAAGTTAAGAAAGGCCGTAAGGTATGCTTAGCAATCTCGTAAAATACACCTTAATATATTAAGTTCTAGGTAAAATTTCTGTCTTCGTTTCAATAGTTATATTTAATCTAAAAGCTGTTTTCGGAAGGCAATCTTTAATTAATTTCCAAGCATAATAGAACACACTTTGTTAGGATTTTGTATTCAAGTAACCGCTATCCTACGCTAGTATAATAATTAATTTAACGATAATATTTCCGTTCCAGAAAGTGTCCGAATACAGTGGGGTGCACAACAATGGTAAAATTTGCATCCATAGGCGGAAAAGTAATGTGAAAGAGAGTTTACATAAAAGAAGTAAATAAAATAATCACTTATACGTTTAAAAAATCAGTCTGAAATGGAATGAAGGCATGAAAAATATAACATAATTTTCTGGGGGGTACCCAAAGCTATTTCACCACACAATTGGGATATAAAAATCCAAATAGCTTGTGTGTTTGTTTTTCAATAACTTAAACATCTGTAAATGTAGCATCTGTCAAATTCTTGATAAATAATTTAATTTGATAATTTCCTCAATGTAACCGTCAGATATTGAAAATAAAGACATTTTTTATAAAACAAAATAATTTATTTGTCTTTCTATTTATAACGGGTTAGCCAAAGTGTTGCAGCTAAAGCATTTTTAATGAAGAAATTTTATTACATTTAAATTAAAGATTGATTTAATTAAGTTGAAATAACTATCCCATTTCTAAATGTTTCTTAAGTATATTAAACCAACACTACAATCAATATTTGTATACATTTAAAAAAAAATGTTGGCAAATATATATGTGAGGTTGTAATGCAAAACGTACTATTTCCAAACTCAAACTTTTCAGTCGAGTCAAATACTATAACGAATAACACAAACAAAATATCATTTGCATAAAAATATGATTTCCAATTTGAAAACGACAGTCTTGTAGACATTTTATATTAAAACTAATATGATCAGTCGATTCCTTAGGCTTGAATTATCCCATCTGCATACCTAACTCAATATCGTTCATTTTGGAAATAGTACGTTTTGGATTATAACCCCACATATGTCATATTGATACATTATATCGCTGGTCTGCAAACACTACAAATGTTTCTACTGGAAATATCAAAGCGATGGCTTATCGATTACTAATCTAGATTAATTGCATTGTATGCAAACAAATAATTGTTAAAATACTAAATGTAATAAAGCTATGTTTTTACTATATCCCAATGAGGAGCACATGGACACCTGCTGGAGTTTATCTCAACTAAAGTGTTTCTATGAGAACTGCTTGTTACTCATTTGTTGAACTCTTCTTTTTTCCAACGAAAGTGGGAATATAAAGATATGGCTAGGACAGGATTAGTGGCTAGATTTTCTCTCTCGCAATATCTCGTTTCTAGGATCCATGCATTCGAAAAGAAATTTATAAATCGATTGAAAAAATAATTTAAAATACTGTCCGTAGTGGGGTTCAAACCCGTGACCTCCGTAACTGAAGCCAACGACGTTGACCACTCGACGACGCAGCTGGCTTTAATAATACTTTACAAAGGAAATTAGAATAAGTTTTATACACTGTATATTACACATTAGTAAGTACTACAAGAACATATAGTGTGTCTATAATAATTATACAAGTAACGCCTCAGATACACCATGTTTGTAGAACAATCGGTTTTATACGGCAATGCAGAGTATAAGTTTTTTTTTTTTTGGGTAATAAATTATATGATAGAATAAGAGTTTTTCTAATGAATTCGTTTGGTACTTCACTGATATTTCTAAAACTATATCCAGGGAACTATGATGAGGTGTATCAAAGTGGGGTCACTCACTCGAAAGTGCTATTGTGATTATACCCCAGCCATTCAAATCTCCCCAATCATCAACTGCCTTTCGTTTATTATTTCAAATTAGTAAATAGAGTTCTTAAGCTGTAAATTGTTGAAGCTGATAAATTAAATGAATATACAATTATAAAAATTCATCTCTTTTTAAAATACGTTTTTTTATTTTATAGGAATTTATAAATTTTCGTAATAATTTGTTTGTTCCAAATGATTTTATTTTAAAACTTGACTAAAATTAATATAGCACGTTGTCGTAAATATAGTTAATCAATTAGCGCGCCTTTTAAATCTGTCGTTACCTTTTGTCAAGGGTAAAAGTTTTCATAAATTGTGGATAAAATTCAATTTTCAAGAATAGCCAAAGTGATTATTTCTAACTCTAGAGACTGTCAAATAGGTCTTGGCGACTGGCAATCTAACTTGGCGAGGGTAACTTGTTTACTTTTGCAACGTAATCAACCAAACTTGAAGAGGTCTGGTAGGGAAATACCAATGTTCTTATTACAAGATTTGATATTTTAAGATAGAACCAAAAGAGACGACAGCTTTTTCAAATTATGAGCGTTGTATGTGATATTTTTTTGTCATCTTTTACTGTGAACTGTATTTTTTTTTAAATACTGCACTATATTGTTGGTAATCACCATTACCGGTTTCATTTCTATATTAAAAGTTACGTTCTGACAAAAAATATGTCTTGTTCAAAATAAATATTTGTTCGAACATTAGGTTTCTTATAAAAGTTTGTAAGTTTAGCAGAAATATTCAAACGAAGCTAGTCGTCTTTGACGGGCTGGGGGTAGGTGGGAGTTAGCCGGGAAGTGGTTGTAGGGGGAGGAGGGGTACTGGAACAGGTGTTTTCTATTTTCTGGGGTTGGTACTAATTGAGACTTGTAGGGGGGTGGGGGATGTTGTTTGTCGTCTATGTTGGGGCAGTTTGTTTTTTGGTATTTTAGGGGCTGGAGTTGGGCGGGCGGGCTTGGGCGCAGGAAGGAATGGGGTTAGTTGTGGTTCAGTGGTTTTCACGCGGGGGGGTTGGTTGCTCACTTTTTTGCAGGGGTCGATTAGGGGTTGGTGGGAGTGCGTGTGTTGGATTTATGTTGGTGCGGGGGGTGTTTTTTGTCTCTGCGGTTAATGTATGGGAGGGTTTTGGTGGAGAGGTTGTGGGGGGGTGGGGGGGGGCGTGTTTTGTGTACGGTACGTGGAGCTTGTTTATGGTTTCACCTTTTTTATCTTTGGTGAGGTGCATGGGTTATTTCAGGGGTGGTGCGTGGTTTTATTTTGGTGGGGGGGTCGGGTTTGAGGAAGTGTGGGTGTAGGGGGGGTTGTGTTTTAGGGGGGGTTTGTTTTGGGTTTTTTTCTGGTGGAGGGGTGTGGGGGGGGGGCATCACGGTGCTGGGGGGGCGGGGCATGGGGTATGTTTATTTTGAGCGGGTTTGGTTTGTGGTGTGGTCGGTGGTGTGGGGGAACGTGGGATTTATGTTCTATTTTTCCTGGGGTTTGGATGTGTTTAGGGGGTGGTGTGGGGGGGAGTTTGGGGATGGGTGACGGGTGTTGGGATGAACTGTGGGGGTACGCACCTGTGGGGTATGGTGGTTGGGTTTAGCAGGCTGTGGGGGTGTACAGTGGGGTTGTTTTAGGGGGGGTTGTTTTGGGGTTTTTTTTTGTCGCGAGGGGAGTGGGGTGGGGGGGGGAGGATCATGCGGGATGGACGGAGGGGGGTGGTATGGGGGGGAAATGTTAGGCGGTGGGGGTGTGGGTTTGTGTGGTTTGGTTTTCATGGGGATTTTGGAATGTGTTTGGATTAATTTGGAGGGCATTTGTTGTTTGAGGGTTATGGTTGGTATACACGGTCACGGTATGATATTTTACATCTAAAATGATCACGTTAACAAAATAAATAAACCAATATTGGATTCATTATAATATATTTTATATGATTTAAATTTTGATTAAATTATTCTATCGTTTTAAAATTGTATTAATTTGAGTAGATGCTTAATTTTTAACGGAAATTATGCTTTAAAATACTTATATACCTAAGTATTATTATACATCAAGTATTACATTTTTTAGATGAAATATTCATTAGTATACTAATTACATATTCACAAAATTCGTCTTTGACTAAACAAAGGAAACATTCATTATAATTTCCATGTATTTTGTGACCAACCCTGAAACACAACTAATTCAGGAACTGCAAGCTAACAAGTTACTCTCAAAGGTTCTGAGAACATCGACAGGCATCGAAGCCTGTTCACCTTCTTGCCACCCGGCAGTTCTGATCTGTTAGCACGGGGTACACCCTTGATACAGCGTTAGTTGCCAGTTTGTAGTTTCGCAAGTGCAACCAGCGAACAATTCAATTAATTTGGTTCTGGTTATTGGGTATAAAATTATTAATGTACAGCAGCACTAGAATTTTCACGAGGCCGCTTTGTCATCATTTTGCAGACTCTATTATGGACTAATTGAGTTCAAAGCTATTTAATTCTGATTGCAGGGCTATTCAAAGTTACCTATTTATTACAACCTCGACCATCATTAACTTGAATGTTTGGTTAATTAGAAGGAACTTTCTTCTGTAATTAGGTCTTAAAATATTTTTTTACAGTGATACAATTAATATATAATGTAAGTATTAGATAATATTTTAATATAAAAAGGTACTTAAAATGATTGATGATAATGATTTTATATAAAAAAAAATGAAAATTTTTAATCAACGCATTTAAAAATACATATTATATAAAGTACAAAACGTATATTTAAGTATTAAGTAGACAGGATTATACGAGCTGATGTAAAAAACATTTCTTTTAAGGGATTTTCAGTGACTTTAAATGGACTGCTATTTTTTTTATTATTTTAACTTTTTTAAAAATAATATTTCAATCATTGCATAAATAATTTAATAAAATTAAAAAAAAAAAAATTCGACATAGATATGTTTATTTGAAATTAAATTATTATTTTTTCAAAAATTGTTATATGGTATATCAGTTTGATCATTTCCAATGACACTGGCAATGGCATGAAATTATGTTACCAAATCAACCCAATCGACTTTAATTAAGTCGATTAGTTCCCATAGCTTATTTATTTTAATGAATATTATTTAGCCATGAGTATCATAATATATTATATTTATATATTTTTTTTAAAAATGCGTCATAAATGTTTTGTATCGATTCGTGATTTTTAAATTCATGTAATATTGATGGCATCTAACAGGGTATCCAATCCCGGACCCTTTTTGTGATTCAGAGATTAACAATTCTTTGATATCGAGATTACAGGATTGATCATTCACCATAAAATCATGTCACAGTTATTTGAGGTTCTTGGAGAATTTCGGGATTCACAATTTTTTTTAGCTCGCTCCTGCAAAAAGTTGCGAATTGAGAGATTGTATTTTTTTGTCAGCTCCATCCTTTCAAAAAATTACAACTTCCAGTGAGGCAAAATATATTTTTAGGATTTTTTCATTACTTATAGTGAATCCCAAAATCCCAGGATTAGTACTAACACATTTCCGGGATTACGGGATTGTAAAATTAGTCGGGATCTCGGGGTTGGAGGGCCTAGTGTCAAGTAGTTAATACTTCTCACATGCCGTGAAAATACGACGGGTAAAAAAAATAATTTACCTTCATTTTTACATTCGCATGAAAAATGCTTGGGTTAGTGATATTTAATTATATTTATCGAACCATTAAATGCTTCATTTTGAGAGATGAATAGATGGGTAAATAGGATAGCGGTTTCAAATAAATTATTCCGATTGCAGGGCCAAATTGAAAACTTTCCCCTGGTTACTGAAACTGGACAAGTCCAGTGAAGTTGGATGAAACTGTACACTGATCAAGTATTGATTCGAAAACTTGCAAGTGTCCTTTAGTTTTAGCCGATGTCTTTATAGCCTGAGGATTGAATGGAGTGAGAGATGGACCACAAAAGCACTAGACTTTGCTATCAAACTCGGCAGTTGCTAAGTAGATACTTTATCGAAAGTGTCTGAAAACGAATTTACATTTAATCGAGTAAAGAAATCCTGAATATTGAATTATGCAAGTGTATTTCCAATGTGTAAAATATTAAGCGAACAATATAAAGTTATAATCAATAATAATAAAGTCGAAAATGAGATTTGGCAAGTCAAGTAAACTCTTCAAGTTTAAAATCAATTTATTCCTGATGATTATTCACACTTTTTTTAGTGAAAATTCACAATATATTTATAAGAGGCGTCTTCAATGTTTTCCCCATTCAAAACATTCAGCTCCAAGTAAAATCGATGACTTAAGTAAAACAAATATATTTAATATTTTACGAAACGCTTTGAGTATTTTGACTATGAAATCATTTCATAGACCAAAAAACAGGTAATATAGTATATTAATTTATTATTTAAAAAAAAAAGTTTGTTTAAATAGTAGATTAAATAAAGAACAAGGATTGAAGCATAGGAAAAATAATATTATAATAAGTAAGTGACTTAAAAACATTCATATCTTTCGGGAATTAAAAAGTCACAAAGATCGTGCGATAGACGTCTCATATCGACCCGTAAAAGGCAGAAAATTGTAACCGATAACATTTTATAGGAGAAGGTATTTTTTAATTTAAATTAAGTTCGAAATAGAAATTCCTTAGTTATAGTAATATATGGTCAATACCTATCCTGATATTATAATAAAATTGTCTGACTGCTTCAGTTCTCTAGATCAGCGTTTCTCAACCGGGGTCCACGTGGAACAGACGATAACATGTCAAAACACTTAAATGCACATGCCCTAAAAAAGATCAGGCGAATAATATAACACTCTAAAATTGTTGTCACTGACGCCTTAGGCGATATTGAACAATTATTGGCTTAATGCAATTTACCTAATTGTGTCACTTAAGTTCTTTTGCGGATTTGAGTCGATAATGCTGGACGAGAAGAAATATAATAATATAAAAAAATCTTGACCCATCACGACAGTTTCCGAGGTTAACTTATGTTGTATGCAGTGGTGTAGTGGTCAATAAATAGGTACCACCAAGTCGGTCATTGATTTTTTCACTATTTTTTTTTCTTTTTTTTTTATATCCGTCCAAAGTTAAAAAATCACAAGCTTTAACAATTAAATATATAAAAAAAACGCGCAATTTTAAAAAAAAACTGTACTCACTGAATGTACTTGAAAATTAGGTTACAAGTCAAAAAGGTGGCAGAGCGGCGCCCTGGTTCATTTTCAGGTGCCAGTTCGTCGACCTGGTCCGACCTGGCCCCACTACACCACTGGTTGTATGGAATACATTTTAATACTATAAGTATGCCATTTTAAATTAGACTGGCATATTTATGGCATTCAAATTTGTGAAGTAAATGAAAGGTTAAGTATTATAGTCATACAACATAAAGGTTGTAAGTACATACTACTCCGCTTATTGTTTTTCTCAGACAAATTTGAGGAGAGAAATGCTTTTCGCATGATTAAATCAACAATCGTTAGAAAACGTTTATGTTGTGATACTTACATGATCACTCAGTTTGCAACATTCACAAGTTCTAATGAATTGTGAAGTGGGTCACATCCTGAACTGGAAGTTGGTCATCACTGACGAAATGAATATACCAATTTTACTAAGAAGCATCGAAAACGTATTTTGTTCCTTCGAAACAGAATGTGTTTTTTTTAAATTGTTCTGAATAAATGTTAGTTAGTCTTTTTGTGTTATGTGACCACTCCAGATAATTCATGTCTTCATGTCTTCATGTGAAGGGTATGTTTGTAAGCATTTAAAAATACATATTCTCTCATATAACGAATAAATTCCGTTGGTCCCATCTTCCTCGTAATAACCAAGTTTGACTGTAGCTTTGAGCTAAATGCATAATTATTATATATAATAATTATATTGCAATTGCAATTAAGATTACGGAATAAGATTTTTGACTTTTGAGTTGAAAAGTTTAGTGATTGAATTGACTTTGCTTGGTAGAACTCTACAGCAGTGCTTCGCAACTTTTTTGTAATTGTATTAATTGGGAACAATTACATGATGTTCAATTGAATTTTATAGATGTGAGTTCACAATCAGTGATTATCTCAAAAACATTGAAAATCAGGTTTGCGGAGCACTGCTCTGCTGTATTATAGTAAAAGTATTATAAATATATATATATATATATATATATATATATATATATATTATTGATATTTCAATAGTATCTATTGTAAGAATCAGGGCTGTGGAGTCGTGTCAAAAAAAGATGACTCCGACTCCGAGGATTTTTTCAATAATTTCATTTTACTTTACAGACCATCTTTATTCAGCCAAGCATGCAATGTCAGCACTTTGGACTATTTTGTTTGAATACAAAAAATCGAGCCGGTCATTTTTCACGACTCCGACTCCACAGGTTAGAACTTTGTAAAAAAGGATTCAATATTATCAATACTTGCTTAGAAAGGACGGGAACTATATCGTATTAATTGGACTAACATCTTAATTTCTATTAAACTATAAATTATTCAATGTGATAATTTTGTTTTTCTATGAATTTTTGTTTTGAAAATATATAGAACATATTATAATAAATTGATTTTAAAAGAATAGAGATTCAAACTTAAATGACAGCGTGTAATTAAGTTAGCTCTTTTATCGAAACATTCATATTAATTGTGTCATTAGGGATATTATTTACTTGTTTATCTTTATTTGCTTCTTATTGATAAAAATATTTTATTGATCTTGACAATGTGTAACGAATTTTGTTGAAAAAATAATCTGACTTGATAAAATTGAAAGTATATAAATTGACGTTGAAAATACGTAGCAGCAGAGCTTGGCAATAAAAGCATGTATGTGTGTAGTAACTTATTGTAGTGTTGTACGAGTGGCATAGCGAAAAAATATCGCCGAATTGCACATACTCTCAATCACTCATTCTGAAACCAATAAAATAGAGTAAGGCAAAAATAGTATGTGATTTCTAAGCTGCCGCACGACATTTTTCTCACGTTCCTGAAACAGGGACAAACGTAGGTTAAGATAAATCAATACGTTTACCAATTGATTTTTACGTAAAAAGATGAAAATCGAATCAGAGTTTTCGAATAAATTCTATAAATACTTGGCCAATTAACACTTCTTTCTGAGTGCTAAAAATTTATTATGCAAATTGAAAATAAGATAAATAGATAAATGTACGACGAAAATAAACTCTTGAGGAAAATACATTATGTTTGTTATTTTTACAGGTTGTTTATTCGGTCGATTCAGCGTAGATTTTTCTCATTAGTTTATTCGATTCCTATAACGCTGTTCTCAGTTTTATTTTGACTTAAAAACTCGAATCAAATTGAAAAGAAATAATACAGTGGCGCACTCAATATTTGGTATTGTAGAAAGTTAATATTTCGAACAATTTGACGATTTATATGTTTATGAAAAAAGTTATTGTTCAAAATAAGTTGAAGCAATTTTTTGACCATGATTCGAAATATATTTTTTTAATATTATGATTGTGAACTACGGATTGTCACATAACACATATTCTTAATTTATTTGAAGATCACTTTGTATTTTCTGTTAATGACGTAAATTTTCAGTGATGCTTATATATTTGTTTTGTGACATAGTATATACACCTTAACTTTCCAAAATGTCATCTAGGTTTTCATTTTTGATAGCAGTAAAATTTCACTTTTAGGTTGTTTATCGTTAATACTTGGTGGAAAGGCATTATTTTAAGAAAAAAACCGGTCCTGATCTTGATAAATAAAAGTGGAAATTAAGTACAAAGGAATATTGTGTTTTTTCTTAACACGATGGCTGCAACAGACGAGATATTTCGTAAAATCTTTCGTGCTCAACACGCCAATTACGAGTTCACTCGTCAATAACTAATTAAAATGATAATTGCAAATTTTTGCCGGCGTGATGGGTAATTACGTACTTTTTTCTTAAGCAGTACAAATATTGGCTTATTTAATTTGACGAATTCCGTAAAAAACTTATATGTAAATGTTATCGCGCAACTTTCAATTATTAATCCTTAAATATATATATAAAAAAAAAACACCATCACATATTTAACTGTCAACCTCCTAGTGTGATATTATTTTAACACAACGGACAAATCCGACGTTCATAATATACCAATCTATCCAGTTGGCATTGTTGAGCAGGGATGGTATTCGTTGGTGATAATCCTCTGGCAGTTTACTGTGATGATGTCTTTATACTGGGGACGACAAAATTTATTGTTCTTCATGGTAAATTGGTCGGTTTTCCTTCACTGTCTATTGAAATTCCTCGACACACCACTGAGACATCCGTGGCACCAGAGAATGGACCCTCGTCACTTGCTTCGATCGCATGTCGTTCAAGTTTAATGCTAAAAACGTGTCCGTTCACTTCGCCGATAGGTTTGTTTTGTACCCTCTGTTGTCTCCTGGGGACAAACATTTAGTTTCGAGTGTTTTTAGCCAATACGCTAGCAAATTCACGCAGAGTAAATTAAACAATTATGTGCCAATTGGACGTTCCGGAAATTAGTAGGCGAGCGTCGTGGCTATATTCAATTAAGAGGTTTTGGCGCAGGACAGTAGAGGAAACTGATATGAACGTAAATTTTCATTAATTTTTACAACGTGATTGAATTATTTTGTTACATTTATTCAAAGAACATTACGTTGACGAAATATGACGGTGCTAATAAATAATCACGTGCTTAGTTTTAGTTACTTTTTTGATAAAGTAATTGGAAAATAGTAACACAGTTATATATAAAACATTCCAGACATGTAGCAGAATGGAATAAAATATTGTCACCTTCAATCACAAAGCTACCTATACAATAAAATGTTTTTTTAATACTATACTAGTAAATGTTTTATACATCTTATAAAAATTTAAAATATTATTATATTGTATCATCCTTTAAGAACCAAATTAATTTTCAAGAACTTATGTAAAGATATATAGTTTATTGAGGTTATTTAGCACTTAAGTTTGGTTTTAAAAAAATGCTGATTGCTTTTATACAGTTAAATTATTGTTATAAACTATTGTTTTTTTAAAAAAAGCAAACAAGTGACATTATTAAAATGGAACAAATGAATAATAATTTCTAAGAAAACCTTGACGAAGATTTTTTAATTTTATGGGCGCGTCAAAGATATCACCTACTGAAGCGTGGAAGTAAAATTGGCGAGAAGTATATTTTATTGTGAGATAAAAAAAAAATCCGACGAATTTGGAATCCTAATGTACAAAGTTTGCAAGGTTTTTATCTCTTTTGTGAAAGTGATCCGATTTAGATTTTCCAGAATACTTTAAGCTTTAAGGAAATACCAACTTACCAATTTCTAATATCATCGCAAACGTTATATACATTTTAACGTTCTTCTTTCTAACGTTAGGCTGATTATAAATCTTAAAAGTTATTTCAGTAATCATATTAACTTGCCAGTATAATCTAGCAAATCTATTTATTTCGTCGATTTAGCGAGTTGTTAACTGTGCTCATATAGAGGTTGGTCTAAAAGCATTTATACGATTCGGTTAATGATTCGTTCAACTGATTTTTTTAAATATCAAATTAATGGAGACTCAAGATTTTTTTCGAATCTGCTTAATCACCGATGGTATTGGTTGTCTCGTTCTTTTTCCATCGTCGTTGACAGTGGAGCGTGATCGTTTTAGAAGTGAGTAATCCAGTGTGTAGTTGAGAGTAAGTCTAAAGTTAAATGTTGCTTTTGTAGCATTAGCTTGATGTTTTATAATCGCGGCGTATTCGTTCAAAATATGTCTGCTTTCTAAGGTGGGTTCAGCATGCGAATCACTTATCTTAATTTCATTTTTTTATTTACGAAAATCACTATTTGTGTATGCCATTATAATTTCATTCAAATCCGTGGACTGCGCGAGTTTAATTTCATGTTACAACTGAACTTCCATGAAGTTTCCACCGAATCCATCGAAAATATTTTAATCCATAATCTTTTTCATCTCGTCGTATCATATGCAATACGTACCTCTTTATACCTTTCAGGGTGTTCACTGTCAATACTCGATAGAAAGGTATTATATCAATTAAAATATCTCATTACTCCATTATGTAGGTTTGGCTTTCAGCAATTGATTGGCATACTTCATGATATAATCTCACTGCTACTTTCAAGAAACGATATAAACAAAATATTTATTAAGAATATTCAAATTTATGAGAAAATAATTGCCTATCATAAATATTGTAGAAAGTGTTTGATAATACTAAAGTTTGAAGCTCCAATATGCTTCCAGAAGGTAAAAATATCCCGTTAGAGTTTGCGCTTATCATTTATTATTTAAAACATCTCTCAACTAAAATAGAAAAAGGGCAAAGTTAACGAGTAAAGATGTACATATGTACTTATATACATACATATGTACCACCCCTCACACATATCTGTGTAAACATATAATCCTTTAGTATAGACACGGATTAAAGTCTAGATTACCGTAGACGATCGATTAAGTACCGATAATGTATTGACTTTAATTTGCATTCATGGAAAACTTAATTTATTTAATGTTAATTAACATTTGGTAATAAAACCATCTAGAATCTAGAACACGGCTTCTCAAATGGGGCCACAGAGAAAAAAAATAGGTGAGCCACAGCACAGTTTTGAGGGACCTCGGGGAAACCCGTAAACTCCCAAGTTTTTGAAATTAGATTTCCTGGAAGAGCTAAAAAAAAAAGTCTCGCGTCTTTTTATTTTTGGAATTTCTAAGTTTTTGAATTGGCCAGTGACAAAATATTTTGAAATTCCGGAATTTATATTTTTTAGGATTATGAAAATAACTAGTAGTTTATGACAATATTAATTGAAAATAATAAAATAGACATTATTTAAATTTGGTAATGCGTCAGATTATTTAATATTCAAAATCACCTCAGACAAACTCAGTTTTCAAATGAAATGAAAAATTACAGGATAGTGAACATAGAACCTTGCGATCATTTCACTGAGATATTAACAACAGGCTATCGCGGCATAATTTAATGAATTCAATTTTTTGTTTTCATATCTACAGATGTATAATATAATATATACCAACTAGTCGGATGAAAAAAAAATACTAAATATAAACTATTACTTGTAGTAAAATAAGTGTTTGTATCTTACCTCCACCTTGCGTCCAGTAGAGATGAAATAACTACAACCTCCATTTTGTACTATTATAAGACAACAAATAAAATTAAGCTTTAATTTATTCGTAAATAATCTTACGATAGTTTGTCTGAAGATGTGTCTCAAAGTAGCGAGATAATTTGTTCCACAACCTGTGTAATAAATGATAATAGATCTTCTTTCTTTAAAATCGTGCATACCTGTTTTACATACTCTAATTTCAATGGCTTGCAATGATAACCATTAAAATATTCTCGTTTAGTTTGTTTCCCAAGACGCGAGAGCTTTCTATGTTATGATAACTGAGCATATTATAAATTTGAGCTTTATATTGACGTCACAACTTCATACTGAGGTATGATATAATAAACGTAATTTTAGTTTCAGAGATTCTAAATATTTTGATAAAACAAAAAAGTTTTTACGATATCTACACATTCACGACAAGATCATTATTATACTTTTCCTCGATGAGATACAATTATTGATCATAGATACATATTTAATTTAACCCGTTACCTGCCATGATCCCCATTTGGGGTACGCGACTATTATTGCTCTGCAGTTTGTAGTACTTAATGGAATATTTCTACTAGTAACACAGTTACGTTCAGAAGAGTCTGTAGCACCATCTTCACAAAAAATAATTTGCAATAGCATTATAAGATAAGAGTTATAAGTGCTAAAAGTTAAAATTTAAAGGTAAATCGTAAAAAGGTAAAACGTGACTTTTGTATAATATATTTTTTGTATTGTTTCTTTAAATTTTAAGTTGTTATTTCGCGCATGGCTAATATACAGGTTATAGTAAATGATAATGCTTAGCTATAAATAAATAAAAAAATGCAGTCAATTTTATTACTATTTTATCGCATGTTCCCATTTGGGGATCATGGCGGATGCCGTGTAAAATATTTGAAACATGTGCTTTATTTTATTTTTTACTAATTTGTAGATATGCGTACGAGAAAATTGTATTTGCTTTCTGAATTGGAATAAATAGTCAATGATCCAAATTTTATGGATGACAAAGAATCAGATCCTGAGATAGACCTTGTTGAACATCCACTCTATGCCGTCGGTCAGATATAGGAGAAATCGGTGTTAATATTTCAGAAGACACTTAGCCAAAAGATGTTCCAGGCAGAGTCAAAATTCATTCAAGTATTCTACCAATAGAAGCTTCCACTTTGGGAAAAAATAATGAAAGTACATCACCTTCATAAATTCAGAAGATTTCCCTATCTAAATCTAAAATTAAAAAAATCTTAATCGCTTTGGAAAAATATAAGACCAGAATTTTCAAAAAAAAATGAGACAAGATGATGAAATTTTAAGCAATATGAAAAATATAGTACAAATTATGAAAGGAAAATCTCCTGTGGAAGTATTTGAGACATTATTTGATGAAAATATAATGGAACATATAGTAAAAAAAAGTACATTGTATGCATCTCAAAATAACCGCCATGGTTTCAATTTTTTCACCAGGCTGTCTAAGATTTTTTTAGGGGTTTTATTGCTAACTGGATATTATTCTTTACCCCAGGAACAAATATACCAGTGCGAGGACGAGGGTTTATCTATTCAATGTGTAAGGAAATGTTTGTCACGAAGCCAATATTTGGAGATAAAGAGAAATTTTCACTTCAATGACAATGCCGAATTAATCTATAAGCAATGTACATTTTTTTTTTAATTGGTCCATTACTTGATATGATGAACAAACTTTTTCTGAAATTTTGAGTTTTTTCTACAAATATTAGTATCGATGAACAAATGATTCGATATTATGGCCATCATTATTTCAAACAATTTATAAGACGAAAACCTATACGTTTTGGATTCAAGCAATGGGCAATGTGTTTTAGCGAAACTGGATATTGCTTCTATACTGAATTATATCAAGGAATACAAGAGGGAGATTACCAAGAAATGGGACTAGGCACGTCAGTCATAATGAGAAATATTTCTAAAATCGATAATCCATCCAACCATTTTTTTTTATTTCGATAACTTTTGAGTTAATGACACTGTTAAGTGAAAGAAATTACTGCTACGGGCACAGTACGATATAATTGAATGAATAACTGTCCAATAAAAGATAACAAAATTTTGAAAAAATAAATTTGACTATTCAATATGTATATGTTTTTTTACACGCCATATGCCATGATCCCCATTTGGGAACATTTATAAAAACTTACTTTTTATGGGGGTAAAGTGTTTTTTTCGTCAAAATATTTTACCAAACCTATTTTTCAGTAAAAAAGAACACATATATTGCAAAAAAAGCGGGAAAATTTTTTTGGCAGGTAATGGGTTAATGATATTTTTTTTAATCAATCACTAACGCAAAGCAGTGGAAATGTTAGATTTATCAGATATTTGGTATTTTTTAGCATATTCTTATTATTACCGTCCAGTGGCGTAGCAAGTCAGGTGAAACTTTTTGGGGGTGGCATTTTCTAAAATTAAAAGAAAATTTTAAAGTAATAAATAAATAAAAAATGATACGTATACAGAACGAATGCAAACGATGTTCCGCTTCATTGAATAATACGTATAATAATGATAGTAATTTTGTATTTCTTTTATAATAATAACTCTAAACAAGATTTTTTTTTTGACAAATTTAAAAAATGTACCTACGGCTTGATTCTACAATATAACATTTCTACATGAAAACAAATATAATATTTTCCGATAAATTATATTAATATATAAAAAAATACCTGTAGTATAATTTCATAGTTTATAGATAAAAAATTAGACAAAATAATTTCAAAATAAAATTGGCCGAAATACTGGGGGCGGAAAATTCAAGAACCGCTCCGGGCGGCACAACCCCTTACCACGCCACTGCTATCTTCTATATGAAATAGGTCAGCAGCTGGATACATTTATTTAATTATGAAAATATGCATACTTTTAATAAAAAAATACACTACATGACCATATTTCATCATAAAATATGGTAAATATACAATGTCC
Organism: Himalopsyche anomala; assembly: GCA_031772345.1. Lineage (NCBI taxonomy): Eukaryota > Metazoa > Arthropoda > Insecta > Trichoptera > Rhyacophilidae > Himalopsyche > Himalopsyche anomala. The sequence goes on along the minus strand of CM062821.1, from coordinate 16,871,831 downwards.
ATTTTTAATGAGAAAGAATGGGCTCGAAGTGAATTATAATGGCGAAATTTGGTTGTAATAGTTGAACTTTTACTTCAGACAGACGAATTAAATATGCTGGGCTATGTCGCTTAGTGATATGAACTGTACTCTAACGATCGTATTGACTTAGGCTCAAGTCCCGGAAAGGTTAATATTAAATAAATATTTTTTGCTCTAATATTTGAGAAAGCATGACTGTTTGCGATTTCGTTCATCTCAGTCGATTTAAAGTGATCTTAAAATTGTCACCGAGTTGAGCTATTAATAAATCTTACATACAATAATAATAATGCACATGCTCTTGATACAATTTAAAAAAATATATTAAATTTTCATTTGAAAATGCACATTTTCAGTTAGAGAATCGAACTTTGGATTGTCATTTATCTTTCGATCTCAGTGATACTGTTGGATTGATATAATTGATGGCAGTGTAAAATAATCGAATCTTTTTTATTTGATAAAATGCTGGTTTATATTCACTGCAATGGTTATATCTACCAGCATAACCAACCCTCGTTGCAAACTAGTGCCGGCCATCCGGAAATAATTCAATTGCGGATCAGCGTCCATACTGGCAAAACAAATTCTTAATAGCTATTAGGGGTGGGCGGCGGTCACCCCGCACCCTCTCGGGTTGAGGTCCAACCTTCTCGGTCAACAGGCTTTAAATATTTTACGTTCCGGAGTAAATAGCACCCTCACTGACCGCAAATCGAGACGTGATCGAGAATTGATCGATTCTGTGTAACAATATTGATAGTTTTAACATTCTGGACCATTGGGCGGTGGAAAATTGATTGGATTATCGCATGAATTAAGTGATTGGTTTCTAGTTTAGTGGTTAATTATATTATAATCGAGAGGCCAAGAATAATCAAGTTAAAAGAGCTATACAATGATAGAAAATTTCGTTTGTTATAACGAAATTAGTTAATATGACAACATTTACTGGTTTATAATATAATCAGTGGTGGATTAACTTATAAGCCAGTGATGCACAAACCGCGGCCCTTGTTGAATTTTGTGGCGGCCCTTAAATCTCTTTCTCAAACATATTTTTTTCACGTAAAACATTTATTTAATAAATGTAAGCAAGTTTTTTCTTCAATGAAGGAGAATAAATCGGTTCATAGAAACAGGCTTACAAATATTATGTCAGATTAAAAAAAAAAGTTAAAAATTAACAAACACCAAGAACGCATTAACTTATGAATTGCATATAAATGAAACATAAATATTTCACAATGAAACGATTTTTAATAAGCGAGTACTCATAATCCTTTTTTTGCATGGCTTGTTTATTTTCTAAATAACACGGTCAAAATAATATAATGGGACCTATTACTCATTTATCTAAATTCACTTAATCTTTTTTACACGATTTTAAGGCTGTTTAACATATAACGTACATATGTTCTGTATAAAAAAGGATTGAGCGTACTTTAAATCATTTTTTTCTTTGCGGCCCGAACCCACGATAATTTGTTTTATGCGGCCCGCTAGAAGGTAAAGGTTGTGCATCACTGCTATAAGCACACAAGGTGCGTGCTTGGGGCCTCCGAATCTTAAGTGCACCGAGAAAAACCTATTTAACGTAGAATTCTTTGACAATCTCAACAACTGTTTTTGTTGAATAAATAATCAATTCAACGATTTTCAACTTCTTTCTTTCATTAGAACGCTGTCGATATTTTAGCTAAATAATAATAAGATATCTTTGATTAGAAGAGATTACCAGTACGAAAATCTCGAATAATCTTTGTGAAGCGTTTTTGCCATCTAAAAACAGGGCCTGCAAATTATATTGAGCCTGGGGTCACCCAAGTGCCTAATCCGCTATTAATTATTGGTGAATTGTTATATTGCTGAAATCTTCAAAGAGACAATTCCTTTTGTGTCACTTAAGAACTCAGCTTGATGATATTACAATTAAATTTTCTGCTTCGGTATGTTATTATATAATATTATATTTCATATATACTTTCAGACGAAGCACAATTTTTGATAGCTGAAAATTTATACTGCTGGTTTGAATTACACCTAAAGGCAATCCTTTTAAAGTAGCGTGGTTTCACGTTATAATGTAGTCTATTTATATTCAGTCGCTCAACTAAATGAGTCTTGATATTGATGTAATTATGCACTGAATGAGAATGTGTTGTTGGAGCCGCACTCCTCGATATTTGACGTTAATAGTTGCTAGTAGGGTATTCAATCCCGGGATCTTATCCAATTCTGTGATACCCAAATCCTGGGATCGAAAAAAAGATGTCGCTGGTATTTTTTGTAAATCCTGTGAGTTTGCATTCGAAAATTTTTGAGAAGAGCTAAAAAAAAAGGTCCCACGCTGATAATTTGGGCAAAACTGTAAATTCTTGTGATTTTGGAATTAAAAATTCTTTGAACTCGACATAAAAATTGTTAGAAAAACACCATGATTTCAAAATCTCCAGCCAAAAATGTTCTCAATCGAGAATTCCAATTTATACACGATTTTATGTTGAGTGTTCAAATCCCGGGATTGAAAAATTGTCAATCCTGAAATCCCGGAAACACAAAAACGGTCCGGGATTGGATAGCCTAGTTCAGGGTGTCCCAAATTTATTCTGGGATGGAACACTTTGCAAGTCCGGAAAATTCAGCGGAACACTTGTCAAATCTGGAAATGTTACCGAAACACAGCTTTTTTTAGGTTGGGTAATTCTTAACAGTAAAAATATTAGTTATTAAACCACTTATTATGTATTGATTAATTATCTTTAAAACATTTTACATAAAAATATGAGTAAACAAAGTTCATAGTGATTAAAAAACTCCGTACCTGTACCTAGATATTTGACGTTTTTAACATCACTCGATTTTTGATACGAGGTAGAAGATGCTTAAATTTGTTGCAGCGTAAGTTACAATTCCAAATTTTCGCGGATCACCTATTTAGGTCCCACGGAACATAGTTTGGGAAACCCTGCCCTAGTTGCTAGTGATAATAAGTCAAATACTAACCTTTTTTAGCCCCATCTTTCTATCATTTCCTTATTAGAGAAAGAACGGATAAGCAACTAAATAGTACTCACTTGTCACTAACTTGTCAGCCAAATATAATATGTATGACGTACAATGCAAGATAACAACCAAATGAGATAGGTAATTCAAAACCATTTGTGAGATTCCTCTTGCGTCGTAAACATAGATTTGTTATCATAACGGAAGATTTTATGGAATATATTACAGGAAACCTGACAAGCTTTGAAAAGAAGTAGAAATTATGCAAAGAATACTTCGATAATCTAGTATGTGGCGAGAGATAAAAGCTCTTCCCGAATAACATCGCGTGCAGGTACCTGTTTGGTGAAAATCTCGTCCTATTTCCGCTTCGTTTTATTTAGATTTGCCAGAGTCGAACTCGGAAAAAGTAATATAATTAATAACTGTTACAGTGATATAATTAATAACTGTTCTAATCTTATTTTCATTACCGTCATTAGCTTGTCGATGATATAATTGTTTCATTTGAAGAATGTTTTTATTTTATTCAATTCATTTTTTGGATATTGGGAATGGACATGACAAAATCAAACACTTAACAAGTTGGCTACTCCTGATTTATTAAAATATGTGTTTTTTTATTATGAAGAAATCGATTAATTTCCTTTATTTCATTTCGATTGACAATGAAGTTTTTACTCTCATTATTATATTATACATTTTTATTAAAGGCACGAGATATGATGTTGTAAATTTAAGTAAATATAGCTCAATTCTTGAATAAATATTTTATTACACAAGGTGGCTCTGCCACGGTACACACTTTGATAGTACCGATTATTAATAAATTACTTACATTTGGTTGGTGCGGTAAATCCCAAACTGAAACTAATTCAACAATGGTAATCCGTCTTATTTAAAATGTTATTTAGTAATTTTTCCTTTCTATTAATGATTTTATTAATTCCCAAAAACTCCCAGCTATTCATTGCTAACCCTTTTTTTAAATTCACAGCAAAATTTAATTTTATATCGAAAATTAAATTCTACAAGGTTAACCATCCAAGGTTATCCATCCAACAACGAAAAAAATAAACATATTATGTAGAGATATCATCTTGTAAAGAATATAATGCATATACGTAGATAGGTTTCATTGGTAAGAACGCTCTAATTGCCCTCCATGACCGCAGGTTTCCCACCCACGGGATAATTAATTATTACATATTCTTTTTGAAAGATTACAAACGTATCAAGGCGCTTAGAGATTTTACTGGTGACACGTTTAGATGGACTTAATAATACGTAATGGAAATCCTCCACCAACGTCGCTAATCCGCCCCTGCCTAAGCCTACTTCACCGCACACGGCTTATCTTTTAAAAGAGAATTCTAATTAGTTCGATAAAGGAAGGAGCGCTGCTTGCTTACACTTTATGGCTTTCTTTTTTTATGAGACGAGAAAATTCGTACGTTTTTATTACTCCACTGATTGAGTGCACTCTCGCATGCAATGTTTGTTATTCGTAATATCCCTTTGTGGGTGATGTAACAAAAATAATAAAGATTGCTGAGAAATTTTATTATGAATATTTTTCCATTAAACCCTTTCCATATTTCATATCTTTAGGCATCTACAGCTTATGTAAAAACTATTTTTGCTTTATTCCTCCAAAATTATTGTGTGTAATAGATGCGTTAAATTTGATTCGTTCAAATAATCTACGTCAATTGTCAGCTCGTTTATTTAAGCTTTGTAAATGTTAAGATTTCGACTGAAGGTGCTTGGTGAAATTCCAATATCAATTTTATATTGTTCAAAATTTTTTATACTCTCAAAAGTTTTGTCACTTACGACCCAGGCTTCGCCGTGCACTTTTTCAAGTGCACGGATGAACTTGAACTGACAGTGACAAAACGTGAGGGAGTGTACAAAATTTGAACGATTCAAATTTATACATACCTAGTTAGGATAATGTACTAATAAGATGTCGTGAAGTGATATGAAGCTTATTCAACTGGATTGGTAGTCGAGCGGTTGAATGGACGAGAAACTTTGCCAATCTGCGCAAGATCAAATACACAAATAAAAAAGAAATTCAGAAATGAATATCCGTAAGTAATAACAATTGACATTTTTATCTTTTTGTAGTCATATTCTTATATATACTTTTACGTCGTCCAGTCATCAGGTCCTGTGGCGCAACGGATAACGCGTCTGACTACGGATCAGAAGATTCCAGGTTCGAATCCTGGCAGGATCGAATTTTTTTGCAGTCTTTTATGAAACACTTTTTTTGCGTTATGATTAATTTTTATTAAATTTATATAAAAATAAAAAACAACTAATTCTTAACAAATGCGAAAATAAAATAATCAATACTGCATAAATAAATACCTACGCAGGGCGATTGTTGCAGTAAGTCAGCCAGTTAAGGGACGGATGTTTTTCGAAAAATATATTGAATTCATGAATACATATATGTTTTTTTCACTGGTATTTTATAAAACAGGTACCAAATAATGTTATCAAGTGAAAATAAAACTGATAATATCGTTACACACATAAAATAAGAACAGTTTTCTAAAAAATTGCGAAAAATCCACCAAAATCTACCAAAAATAAATAGTAAGGCCCTTTCATAGGCATTAGAAATCAGATTAGTAAAAATATACATCTTCAACTACCGACACATATTTAAACAATTCTGTATTTTTTAGTGTCTACACTATTATACATGTTTAACAATTGCACTCTCACTAGATTTACTTAATACCAATAGACTAACTACAATGGGTCCAGATTGTACTCATATTACCGGCAAATTGAATACGGTTTTGAACAAAAAGTCAAACGTATTTTTGAGAAAATCTATGAAGAAATAGTCTATAATAACGCGTATCATATTTGGGATCTTTTTGAAATAGTTAAATTTCACTAATTTGAGCTAAAATATTCACTAAGCTATCACGGATTTAAAAATTAACCATTCTTGTACTAAATTTGAATCGTTAAAATTCTTGTATTATTTAAGGCGATATTTTGATTTACTTTAGAAATATTTTAGCAGGAACTTTTATACGACCAGCTAAAAGGCTGACTACTGGACACTGCTGACTATACCATACATCTCCATAAATCATTAATATGATAAATTATGCAACGATGGGAAAATTGGCGATAGACCTGGCTTGGACAAGTGCTGCGGATGCCCCCAAGATAGTCTTGAGCCCTGTCTGTCTCTTCCAACAAACGGATCAATTTCGTCGTCGTCGATTCTACATGGTCACTGTTGACCCTTCATATAATGTACTTAGCCTACGGGTCGCTGGGATGACCTGGGAAGTGGCAAAAAGACTGATGGGAGATAGGAAACCTTGAAGAAATTGTGTGGTGGCCATATGCTTGGAATAGGTAGCACAGATCGAAAAAAAATGCAAAACAAAAAGACTGCATCGGCCGGGAATCGAACCCGGGCCGCCCGCGTGGCAGGCGAGCATTCTACCACTGAACCACCGATGCTACGTCATGTTTTCACAAATAATAGTACTTAAGTGAAAGCTGCAATAATAGGTTTATTAGAATTCCTACTTGTGTCTGTTTTACATCTAGTCAAGCAAGTAAGTAAAGCAACAAAACTTAGAAGTAGAGAAAATCGTGTTGAAATGTAATGGTGAACGGATTCTACCGAACAATGTAATAATTAAAACACACCAAAAAGAATCTTCGAATTACTTCTCACACATTATATGTCTTTTATTTATGAAAAAAAGAATACACGTCTAACGTAACAATCTAATGAAAACTTTACTTTGTTATGAACATCATGTGTTTATTTTTCGCGCTAGAACAAATAATTCGAGTAAAAATGTAGTGTTCGCTCTTTTGATTGTACAGTGTTATTTCAAAACCGTGTAACAAAGTGTATGGTGTATACTGTATAAGGTACCTACGTCAGTTTTTATTTCAACAATTATTAGCCACACGGGCGTTTTTATCAATTTAAAAAATACATATTTCTGAATTAAATTTGACTTGAAACCTTACGTATCTAATGAAAATCAAACCAAACAGTTTTCAAAACGAAACAATAAATATAATGTTAAATGCAATGAAGACGGCAATCGAACCTTAGTTAAGTCCGAAAGAATAAAAAGAAACAAAATGGTGCCCTTGATTCCTATTCTACCAAACTGCGACAATGTGACCATTCTATAAAAATAGAACGAAATATGAAAGTAAATAGTTGTGGCATTTAGTTTGGTCCCTAAGGTTTTCGCGAACTACTCGATCACAAATTACTTTGGATCATGGACGGATTAATGAACCCGAGGGACTACGATCGGACATTGGCGTCCAAATATAATTGAATGGCAAAACAACAGTGTAATTATTTATTTCAATTAGAATTTTTAATGTACTGTTTACTAATAATATTTATAGATTTTTATAAATATTGGTGCAATAGACTAAGCGTTGGTTCACAATCACCCAGCGGTGGGCTGCCAATATCTTAACAAGGGGCTCGGTAAATCTTATTTATTTTTTATTATCCATCTCCGTTCCCAATGTCGAGCATACAGCCTGCTAATGAAGGCATCTCAACAAAAGTTTATGAAATGATAAGGCTAAAACAGGACTAGTGATTAACTAATCGCTCACGTAACGCCCAGATCAATTAAAGGATCGGAAGAGTGGGAGGGAATTTTTAGACATCACAAACACCCATGCTTTCGAACAGAAAATCGATAAATCAATCGAAAAAATGCTGTTTCGTACTGCTGGTGAAGGGTGAAGTCTTGTCTCATAACAAAATTTAAACATAAACAGAAATTGCATTTATGTGCTAATTTGATCTAGGACGAACGAGTTTCTGATCTTAACAAGGGGCTCGCCAGCCGTGCCAAAATTTAACAAGGGGCTCGCGTGAGCCCCTCCAGCCCACCCCTGCAATCACCCGGATATGGAGCTGCTTTGCAAAATTCTCGACAGGAAAAAAAAGTATACTTTTTCTTTAAAAAAATGACTAGCGTTTTTGTGATAAATATGTTAAAGGTTTAATTTTAAAAAACTGATATACTACATCACAAATCAATTTATAAACTGTGAGCCCACCATATCGTCACAGTGTCTTTGGCCGCAATCAAGTATACGTGACTAGGAATTGTAACATCGAACGAATATATCAATACCGGTATTTCATATTAAGCACCGGTATTGTAAATAAAAAAAACCGCTAATACAAAAGTGTCTAAATAAAGAAAATAATCGCGATACTGAGCAAATACATCAAAATGGGCCTTTCGATATCGTCATTAAAAATATATCATAATCATAAAAGTTTCATACCGGCGATTCGGTAATGAAAAAAACACCAGGGCTTCGAACCGCTGTTTTTTTTCGTTTCGGTTCAAATAAAAAAATATATATCGGTTCGGTTAAAAAAATAACGGTTTTTAGTTTTCAGTTTCGTTCCGGTCGAAGCCCTGAAAAACACCATGAATACCGGGATCCCGGTTTCGGTGATACAATTCATATACGAGACCAATAAATTGAGTCTGTCCACAGCTTTGAGAATGTACCGAAACAGACAGTAGTTATGCTCGTTTATATTATAATTAAAAAATTGCAAGTTTTTTGAGATAGTACACAAACTTTCAATTCAATTCACCTAATATGCATTATGTAGCGTTTTAATATTACTCTAAATGTGAATGTGAATGTGAAACGTATAGAATTCTAATGGAACATCTCAAATGACGTTGTTTAACGTAAAATATGCTATTGATAATAACTGAAAACCGTATTCTTCTCATGGATTTAAAAGAACGGCAAGGCTTCGAAAAAACTGGTAGTACATACATTAAATTTGAATCGTTCAAATATTGTAAACTCACACACGTTTTGTCCTCAACGACCCGGGTTTCGCCTTTCGGTATCTTCAAGCGCTACACGGATGAACTTGAACTTAATTAGAATTTAAAATTCAAAACTCCACTAAGTACCTTTAGCTGAAATTTTAAATTAGTTTGTAATTATCTCTTAAATCTTAAGTTGGTCGTTCTTTCTCTCTATTGTCCGTTTTTACGTTCGGATTTGATTGTGGAAAGAAAATATGTCATTGTTGTTTTTTTGGGATATCAATCGATTGAAAAATTAATGAAAGAACATTTTTGTATTCGGGGACTCGATAACTTAATCGCGTAATCACTTGAAGTCTTCGGAGGTGAGACTACAATCTATCAGATTAAACAAAAATTGGACATTTTGAAGATTTAAATTGTGAATAATATAATAAGGTCTGGGAAAATATTTTATGTATTATTTTAGCTAATTTTCCATTCGTTGATTCTTTTGAGCATTAAAATCTAAACGATACATCCAATCGAACCACTTTATTTCTGCTCGTAAAATAACCGTCTAGATTAGTGGTCTCCAAACTCAATAAGGATGTGAGCTACTTTCAGAAATTGAAATTGTCTGGTGAGCTACCTATACATATTCTTTCTTTATAGTCTTTTATCATCGGCCCTTATCTAACCATACATAATATTATTATATTACTTAAAATAAATTAGAACATCAGATTTTCTAATAAAACATCAATTATTTATTAATAAACAAAATAATAATTCAAAATTAAGTGTAAGTAAAAATAAATATAAAATAAAAGTAAAAATAATTCGTGAAAAGAATGGCATTCACTTTCCTCCATAATTTTTTCAATTCTCGGTGAGTACCTTGCCACTTTCATCCGAATGCAATTAACAAGATGTACGTCTGTGAGTCTGTTTCTATATTTACTATTAACCACCTTCATAGAAGAAAACGTGTTCAATTATAAAATTTTATAGGCAAATATAAATTAAAAATATGATAAAATATACTACGCGAGCTACCGGTAGCTCGCGAGCGACCGTTTGGCGATCACTGGTCTAGATATTATAGACATTCTATAGTTATATTAACATATTGTGCTGTCAAAAAATAAATTAAATAAACGCACCTATTACTCTATATTTAATAGTAGAATGACACATTGCTCTAATTGCATTGAAATTATAACGAAAATACAATCAACAATATAATATAAAGTATGGTCAAAATTATTTGTCAACAACAAACTTCATTAGTCCATACAAATTGATATATAATATTTTATTAAAGAGTTACAATATACATATATGAATAGAAGGTGAGATGAAAATTTATTTTGTTTTGTTTCTCAACAGCTGAGAATGAGTTTCTTAAGATTCGTAGAAGATGTAGTTCACTATAGATAGGGCGATTTTATGTCCGTCTAGAAGAAAAAGTCTACTATACAGAAAATGTCATACAAATACCAAACTAATTTGAGCAAAACTTTAGATTGGGACTGCAAATCTTTGCGAAAGTTTCAATAGAATATGTAAATTAGGTGCAGCATTTCATGACTCTCCTCACCGGAATGAAATAACGAGTTTGGTCAGGAGCTATGTTTATGGCAAATCTTCACGACGTGGATCATTTTGACGTGACACTTCTAAGCTTGGAACGCCAATGGTGCTATATACCCAATGAGAATATCCCATGAGTCCGTAATAGATGTTGCCAAGTCTACCCAAAAGATAATGGAATTACATATTCATACGGAGGTCGCATATAAATCTATGCGAATTAAGACTTGGTAAATATGTAAATTAAAATTATTCCGAGTGGGTATAAGCTGAAATGAAAAACGAAGGCAAGCGGTAGTTATCTCCTGCTGCAATGCCACCCGGATTACCAATAATTAATCGTCGTCATCGAGCCTCATCAATCTATTATTGGAGATACCTTCTGCATAATTAATTGATGTAGGGTTCAAAGTGTCTTTAGTGCTTTGCATAGATTTCAAAATCCCAAATAGATTCTTATTTTTACTAATCGTGGCACAACATCTGCATTAAAAAAAAATCTATTTGGTGAAAAATAATTTTGGTACGACAAAAAAATAAAAGCGCAATTAAATATAACGCTCGGGAAGAAATGAAAATTGTAGAATTAATAACATTATTAGCTACCTGGTACTGCTTCCTATGGGACAGTGAGACAATATATTGTAAAATGTGTTGACATGTTATTATAATGATAGTCGAACCGGGAACCATTGTCTTTGGACATCACTGTCAGATGAACGCAGACTGCTTCATATAAGGAAACCCACTTGGGTCATATTGCCTGTAGCTGTTTACACTGCTCTTAAGTTACTTCATGTAACATCATTACAACCAATCTGCACTGCTTTGAAATTGCATTGTTGTTAATTGTTGGTATACCACCCTATAATATATGATACATATTATAGGGTTCGGCTTACACCCTCGTCAGAACTATGCTAAAAATTAAATTAAGTACTAACTGAAAAGATATATAAAATCTATCTTTTCATATATTTATAATATCCTAACTTATATTGCAAAACACAGTATTAAATTTAATAAATTGACTTTATGTGTTTCCCGGAACGATACAAAATATGAGAATATCAAATATGTAAAAGAAAAGAAATTGGAAAGTTACTTAACCTTATTGAGAAAAATACGAAAAGGGGTGTACAGAAAATGGTATATTTATGATCAAAAAGTGACACGAAATTTTCTTTAACAATTAATTTTATATAATCGATTATATTGTATACACCGATAAATTAATACGGTGATAGTCAATTCTTTTTTGTACGCCACTGTATATTGCATACTGTTATATTAAATGACGTATAAGAACGTATAATATGTTATTTTATACGTTATTGAAAATGAAAATCTAAGAATATCAATGCTTTCGTTGGTTATGACCAAAACCGTCGGCGCTGTCATCGCCCAAGAAGCGGTTAAGATTGAAATTCAATTTCGGAACGCTAGAGCGAAGTATTGCGTTGCAGATTTTGATTATATGAGCGAATATTTTGCAGGTAGCGAGATGTGAAAGTAACAAACTTGAACGAAATCGTGTCCTGCGGCCATGCAGGAACAAATTGATACCGTGTGTACCCTGACGCGAAATTTGTTTTAAATTGATTCACATCCTGGCAATCCGTTCAATAATGAATTGGTATTTACTCGATTATAATTTATGGCAAACTTCTCGTCGAATATTGAAAAAAGCAATACCAAAATTACACAGAATAAATTATTCAGACACTGGCAGTATTTGAACAATGATTATTGATTGAAGTAAGAACCACAAAATCATAACTTTGCGACTTATTTATGGCTAGCTGATATACCTAATATCTCCCAAAATTTAAATTTACATATTTGAGCCAGTAGACTCAAACTTAGCCAAGGGAAGTATTATGGTGGAATTCATTGAGATGTCGAGCACAATAATTTTTATAATGCTAGGATTTAAATTTTGAAATTTTATGTGTGACGGAGAGATACTAGTATTTTCTATTATGGTTGAAAAGTTTGGATATCAAAGTATTTTACCGTGGACTTAACGTAAGTGATGTTAACAAATAAGTTGGGAAACTCAGTACTCACCATCAAGAGTGAATATCCATAGACAAAATTAGTAATCCAGTAAGCAAGAAACGAACGCAGAAATGTACAAGATGTATATTTTTTTTTACTTAAGAGATTATATCACAAGTAATACAAAACATTATAAAATAATATATTTTTACAGTACATACTATTCTAAGATCAACTCGTTCAAAAACTGGCTCGCTAATATAATGGAGCCGTTTTAAAGACAATATATTAAAAGCCCAAATTTAAGGTAAAGGAGGAAATTTTATCAAATGTTGATTTATGATTTGGTTTTAGAATATTTTTTGGTTTGATTATCAGATATTTATTTTCTTGTTTTTAATTATTAAAAACACAGTTTTAACTTTTCCTTTTTTTCGTACTAATTCCTCAATATTTCTTACAAATCAGGACCGGTTTTACTCAACATCATTATCAACTGATTACATAAGAAACGATGCAGATTTACTAAAACGAAACTAAGTAAGACTAATAAACACAGTGTAGTAATAAGTGAGATAGCAAAAAAATATACTTACACAAATTTAGATTTCAGGTAATGTGGGAATAAAGATTTCTTCCCAATCCGGTCACCTAAAAATAACCACTTTTTTATTTTCATTAAATATTTTAAAAAAAACTCGACACTGTTATACTTATCGTATAGGAGGCGAAGATTTTTTCATATAAACTTTCAGATGATGTGGCCAGTTATTAAATATTTTAAATTCTTCTTCGTCTATTTACTAAAGTCTTGACACCAAATCACTGAACGATTAAATTTATTCTGGACACGGTGGTTTCGCTGCAAAGCTCGTAGAGCTTGGCTAGTCAGTGGATAGGCCAGCATACAATTGTGGTTCTATCTATAAATCAGGATGTGCATCGTATGAGAATGTCATTTAATGCAAGGGGAGAGGAAAGAGCTGCCCAAGTCGATCCAACCACCGGAACGATTGGCAAAATAAATAAGGCAATTTTTGTTTTTACTAAAGAATTTTGCGGTGTCACTTAGAGAACAAGTAGTACTCGATTTATATAATCGTGTCGTTTATCTCGAATGATTAATTTTCTACACACCTAAATGAACGCCAACAAGTCATGGGCAGATGCTTCTATGAAACTAGCATTCGAGATAAAAAAACTTTAACGTTTGTTGAGCCACTGAATACTGCCGTAAAAAAATTAACCGATGGGAAAACGGAGGTAAGTAAGTCTAAACTGAAGTGTAAATCAACGTCAATAAATACACAGTGAACATAAACATGAATAACCGACATTAAACCAAATTTACGTAATTAAAAATCTCAGGTATAATAAATTGAATGTCAATGCTCAATTTTATTTTTAAAACCGAATCAAAAAGTTCTAAAATTTTCCTGAGAATATTTGTAATATTTCTATATTTTCTTAATATTTTATTTTACTGGCAATACCAAGAAAAAAACAAAACATGCCTGGTGATAATTTCATGGTGATAGAAAAAAAAACTTTCATCAGTCAGTTTAAATATCTGTTTAAAGCTATTTTATTTATGATGAAAAAAAGATGAAACAGAAGGTTTAGACAACTTTTTATGCGCCAATAATGGAAATTTCCGAATACCATGGACAAGCAGTTTATAAGAATTCAGTATAGTTTCAGAACAATACAAACTTTTATAAAATATCAAATACTTTTCTTTGAAACGAAATAACGATACAGCATGGAAGCTGTGCAATCCAACATTTTCTTTTATTTTTACACCGTTGAAACTTACGATTGACGTCAGTTTGTAAATTTCAACACCGCTAGTATCTGGAAATTTAATGTAAAAGATTTCATGTGAAAACAAATTCTTGTGAATTGCAAAGAAGATGGTTTTAATTTAGTTTTCAATAATACAAAAATTATCAAGTATATTTATATAAATTTATTGGTTGCTTTGTTTAAAGTATAACTCATTATGCAATACATTGTAAAAACTGAAATAAAATTAAGTACAAAGAAATATTGCGTTTTTATTAATGAAATAAAATTCATACTTTTTCTTAATTGGTTGCTTATTGAATACGGGTATTTCCTTAACTTCAAACTTCATTTTTACTATGAGCCTAATTAGTACTTATTATATTAATTTAATTTATAATCTTCTCAAAATTAACATAGCATTGATACATTGCTTATGGCAATGTTTATATTATATTATAGTCACTATTGCATATTTGACACAATTTTTAAAAGAGTGTAATTTGATCAAATAATAGGTTACTTAAAATAGTACCCACCACCACCAACCATGGTTACACATTCTTCTTATAGGGTTACAGGGTATATATATCAGGGCTTCGAACTGGAACTGAACCGAAAACCAAAAAGCGTTATTTTTGCCGGAACAAAAACCGGAACCGAACAGAAAATAAGTATCGCTTTTATTTTCGGTTCATGTTAGTATTTTGGTAAAATCGGTTAATTCCTGGGTTTTCGGAATTTTGGAAGAGCTAAAAAAAAACGAGTCACGCTGGTATTTCAGGCAAATCGGTAAATTCCTGGGTTTTTGGATTCGAGCTGAGCCGAAAACCGAAAAAACCGTTATTTTTCCCGGAACGAAAAAAAATAGCGGTTTTTTTTGATTTTCGGTTCAGCATACAGCATCGACGCAACGTTATTTCTTATTCGACTTTTTCTTGAAATCTCTGAGGGAAAAGTCCTTGTTTGCGTGCACTATACTGATATGGAAGAGACAGCAAAGTAGTCACTTAATAGCAGAGTCATGTAATGTATGAAAGCCCAGTGAAAAGGGGTCCACATCTCTACGTACACAATGTAACAAATGTACGTATGCATGAAGGCCCAGAATTTCTATCTACGCCACTGGGAATAGATTTTATATTAAATTTCTTTTCGTCAGACGCCGTGTATTCTTATAATAACCATTTTCATAAATTAATTGCAATAATTTTCAAAAATTGTTTGTAAATTAGAGCCCTCGTCAATCAAGTAAATATGTTTTTGTTGTTCGGCGCTTACAATTCTAAGGAAGGCCAAAAATCATCGTGTTTGATTAGCGTTTATTTTGGATTTTATTACAATGCTATTGTTATATTCGCTTTTATATTATACACTGGATTAACAGATCGCTGTTTATTCCCGCAAAGGCCACAATAGATTAAATACAGATTTTTTGAGCATAAAAGCAATTAATTATTGCTGTCGCCCAGCCTGCAAACAAAGACGCAATAAATTTACAATGCGGTCGTTCAATGGAAAAGTATGTGGATTGTGGACTGGCGTATAAACTGTGAAACACAAACAGTTCTCCCGACTCCCGTACAGTGTCGCTGTCGCCGAAATACCGCACTGTGAAAAATGCCAGGATTTGTTTTGTGACATTTGAAACTAATGAGAGCACATGTGACACACAATTTACTGCCTCAAAATATTAGCCACAATGAACACGCAAAAGTTATTTTTCCACGCATCTGATGTGTTTATTCGGCTTAAAGCTCTTTACATATTACATTATGTTGTAATAGTGTGTTAATTTTAGAATCCAAAAATAATTTTCAATCATTCAAGTTTTGTGTCTGTACTAATAAAATTATAGGTAATGTAAAAACATGTTTTGGCTAATTTGTTTACACAAAACACAGGGAAATAATTCTGACAATCAAGCAATGACAGCAAAGAAAATTTTCATGTCTATATGCATATATATAAAAAGAATACAACATACGAGAGATCATTTTTTTTTTAAATATATGCTTAATCAAAATTTTATCAATGGTAATAATAATAACACAAATATATTATGATGATCGAGAAAAAACGACAAATTACATTTATAACAGCATTTAATTATAGAATTTAAAAAAATATTCTTCAAAATAATTAAGGTGCTCGAATATATGAGAAGATTCACTGTGTATCTCTTCTAAGTCAGTATATAAGAAGCAAAGCTTATTTAAGTTTAACCATAGTTCTGACGAAGGAAAATGAATAATTTTGTAAAAAAATAATTGTTAGTATTTAATTAATTTGGAAAACAAGATAAGTAAAATAATCAAAATTTGTTGTTTATTTTTGTGCATTTGTCAACTGTAAGCCTTGACGTGGAACTTTCACGCGCTAGTAATTATTATTTTGAAGTGAAGCAGAGAGGCCGCCGCTGTTCTAGCACTGTCTGAGAGGCAAAAGCAAAGCCTATTGAGTCGTTTCAGCAAAAAAAAACTTTCACAGAATAACCGAAAATGCAATTAAAAAGAAAACGCAATGTCAACTAGATATTTTATGTGATAAGTAATGTGTATGAGTGTTCTTTGAATATGTATGTTGCAATTTTGTTGATATCAAGTGTTAAATATCAAATTTTATTTTACCAGATGTCGGATATCATTTTAGTTTTTTTAAGGCTTATTTTTTCAATAATTAATATGCACTGTACAATGAACTTATATTTTAGAAGATTTATTAAGAAACACTATTTGTGTCGTATATAATCTACAAATCTCGAGTTGAATACTACAAGGTTCTAAGCGTCGACTTTTGGCCAAACTAAAGTAATTATGATGTTTTGTATTTTTGTTTATTTTACTATATTACATTAATGATATCAAACACGAATTACGAAAAAAAAATCCTTTTCCTATTTATCCTCCATTTTTTTTTTATATATATGTTCTCCAATAATAATGATCACATTAGTATCTTCCGTAGAATTCTTTTTATTTTAATATAAAAAGCGTTAGTCTGTTTTTTGAATCACCTGTGCTTTCATACAAATTTCAGTTAGAACCTTGTCGCACTCGCGGTTTGATTGAATTACAGATGGACAACGTTCTAATAGAAGTTTGAGTATTTTTAATTAATTACGAAGAACTATTTTTAACAATATTTTATTAATAGTTATATCATGCCAGGGCCATGATTGATATATACAATCAAAAATAAACTTAAAAACATTTACAATTTTCAAAATACAAGCATTCAAAATTTCAAATGCCCATATCTTTTTTCATACAGTTGTCCACATAGAACTTTGTAGCACTCGGCTCGCGAAATATTATTTTTAATTAGAAACGCGATCGTTCTGCTTGTGAGCATTTTAATATTTTTTATATGTAATCTTTGAAGGAAAGACATACTAATAGAATGCTTATCAAAATATGAAGGGAATGTCCAGACATAAACAACGAGCGTGAAAAATTGCTCAAGACGATCGTCGGATATATCGAGCCCTTCGGTCATGTCGACATGGTTGCATCTAGGGCAATTTACAAGGCGTTCAAAGAGTTCATGGCGTCCGCTATGAAGCGAATGGAACTAAATTTGTAAAAAATCTTTAATTAACTTTTTATTTAACATTCTACATACTAAAGTACTTGCGACCAAGTCTTGAAGAATTTCTCATCAGGAAATCCCTGGCAAAATTTTAAAACAAATAACGTCACACTGCGTACTACATTCTATCAAAAGCGTGAAGCCGCAGCGGGTGGTGGCGTGGCGAGTACAATGTTTAGAACCACAGAGAATTTAAAATAACATTTCATTAATCACTAAATAATATTAAATTTTATTATTATTGCCAGACCCATGCATTGCATGACTAATTCAGTCATGCAATTCTTTTAAAATTAAAAAAATACCTGACCTGAAAATAAAATTTTAGCTTTCCGAATTCACCGTATCGGCTAAACGTTTAAATAAAAACTAGTTACTTAGAGGTTCAAGCAGCTTAATTTTTATTTGTTTTCATTTCTATGTTAAAAATATTTTTTAATGAAACAATTTTCCCGATACTTAAGAATTTTCCAAGTCTTCTAATTGAAAAATAATTAGAAGCACCCAATTCAATTGGATTTTATAGCATGAAAACTGACAAAGAAAACTTTTCACGTTTGAGGTAAATACACAATTGCTTCAATATTCAAACCGAGTTAATTACTGAAATGAACAGTTTGTATACAATAATTGGGGCAGCTTCTGGAGAAATTCCCGAATGGAAAGATTTTTGGACCGAGTCCCGTCGGGCTTGAGAGAAACTTTGTTTAATACTTGTCGGGCAATGAGGTGTAGTAAGATTTCATTAATTTTCTTGTTTCAGTAAAAACAAAATGAACGCGAGATGTTTTGAATAAAATTAATTAATCCAGCAGGAGAATTTTTTTTGTGTCTCCAAAGCATCTACTTTAATCAAAACTTAATCCAATAAAAATTGCTAACAAAACAACGCAAAATTTATCTGAATGTGCGTGGGTTTTCTTTCTCTATTACAGCTTTGTAATTCAAGTAAAATAATTGTTGTTAAAATTTTGATTGAAAGTTGTAAAAATATAACATAGTGGCTGTATTCAATGATTTATGTAGGAGTCACATTATAATTTTACTTTACCATAGTCAAATAATGTAAACACAAAAGCGTGCGATACATTGATGTAACAAAAAGCGATGATATTGTGCATTCGGATTGAATATACTGCCGAATATTTTCGCTGGTATTGTGGAAATCAGGAATGCTTTTTTCACAAAGGCACTTTCCCCGAAAATATAGAGAATCATTGTTAAATATCTCCAGCTATTGTCCCATTTATTCGATCGCTTTTTGCTTTCATACAAAAGCGTTAAAATAAACTTTTGTGTTCGGATAAAATATATTTTTTTTCGCCGGTGATATATTGTTATTGCTAAAACGGTAGGACATAACCATTTGCTATCGATATTATAGCGTTTTATAAGGAGGGAAAAATCATTTTATTGCCTGTCTGCAAAAGAATACTAATTTGATTGGCCCTTTCGAATGCGAAGGAAGAATGGTTTCGATGATAATTGATATAATTATTATTTAATAAAACTGCGGTCACCTTCACATCGTTTTTCTTACATTTATAAATAAATGTAGACTTGTAATAAAAAAGCCTGAAACTTTATTAATAAATCAACCGTATCATATAAATTTAATGATTCATAAATTACAAGTATTAAAATGCGATCAATTTTATTGGATAAAAGACACTGAAGTATTTCAGTGTGGACATTTAGTTTTCCATCTAAAAGTTCGTCCGTGTAGCCAATATATTGCTGCTTTAGTGTTTACCTAATAATTAAAGCAGCGATTTTCAAACTGGGAGGCGTGGGCTATTGCAAAGTGAGGTGCGTACAGTTCAAAATATTTTTTACTATTTAAAACGTGTTTTTTTACTATATGAAATAAAGGATGGGGAGGCGCGAAGATATATTTTTCTTCAAAGGGAGGCGCAGTAACATAAAGTTTGGAAGCCACTGAATTAGAGCATCCAATCCCAGACCTTTTTCGTGATCCCAGGATTTTGGGATTCACAATTTTTTGGTCCCGGGATTATATAATATCGTGCCGCAATTGCTTGAAATTCTCAGAGAATTTCGGGATTTACAATTATTTCAGGATGTGGCCTTTCGGGATCCCGGGATTGATCACTGGGAAAAACGCCAGAAATTGAAAGATTCTAAAATAGTTTTCAACACACTTTTTGATGATTTGAAAAAGTTTGGAATTTACAGATTGTACTATTATTAAAAATTGTGAAACCTTTTTTTTAGCTTCATCTTTTCAAAATGTTACGACTGCCAGTGACTGCATCGCAAAATATTTTTTTAGCGGATCAAACGGAATTTTCACTTGTTATAGTGAATCTAAAAATTCCGGGCGGGGGATCCGGAATCCCGGGATTGAAGACCCTACTTACAATCTTATCGGTTGACCTTATTTATACCAACAAGCTAGCTAATGATAATTACTGTTATAACAAAACATACGATGAAACAATTTATTTACCCTAGAATATTTCATACGCATCGTTAGAATAGTCATAAAATGTATATTATATTCCATGTATACATTCATCCAAATAACAGATCTAATAACCTTTAATGATGCCATTTGAGATGAATTTGCTTGATGAACAAAGCTGTCTACTCTGACGTTCGAACGAACTCTTCAAAAGCGATAAACCAGCATGTCTCAATTGGAAAGTATTTGAGCAACGTGTCTTTCTAGTTTCAACACAAACCTAGTTCATTAACCCCAAAAGGGTCCAAAAACTTAAAGTATCCTAACTCGTTATAGATATGTGTATGCTTAGTACAGATTTAGATTCGTGAAGAGATAAAAAAAGATAAAAATGGATTTTAAAGCTATTGCCGTTTGCTTAAGAGATGTTTTGATATTTTTCATTAATTCTTGTGTACATTACACTGTGATTGATTTTAAAATTTAGTGCACAATATAAAAATCTATGATTACTTTATTATAAGATTAAAGATTCAAATCATTTTGTATCAACGAAAGTTTCACATAGTTTTGACAAAGCAGAGATACCACTATGCAATGTAATGTCGGACGTTATTTTGTTTAAATCATTTCGGAATATTTCGCAACTTCAAAATAATAAGTAATCTGATACAGCAGTGTTGTGAAAAATGAATTCCTTTCCTAGTAGGTACATGTATATATTTGAAATTTAAACTATGAGTGTGATTTATCGATAAAGTGTATAATGAGCTATTTAAATATTTACTAACGGCGTTTGACGAGGTCTTAATTAAAAAAATGACGTGTAAAATTATGAATAAATGATAGATTATCCATAAATTAACATTACCGAGATTACTTGTGGAAATTTAAAACAATACTTTTACCGTTATTTTAATAATAGTAAGACAACGTTAGCTGCTATGTTAGTCATGAATCGCAATTAGATAAGCCGTTTATAGCATTATCAATTTAGCAGGCAGACAAAGACATCTATCTCAAAGCTACCTAGTAGATAGTTTATTTAAAATGAAACACGGGCTGTAAACTGCACTAAGTTGCCAAATTAAATTAGTGCAGCACTAAAAGAATAAAACATTTTTGTATACTAATTTCACTATTATTTAATATCATTAGGTCTTCACTCTTGACAAGCATTTTCAGTTGATCGAGTGAATATAATATTATATTTAAAAATAAAACATTGATTCTTCCGAACAAGATTCTACTGAACACGGATTCTCCGAACAGAATAATCCGAACACGAATTCTCCAAACAAGAATACTTCGTACAACGAATTTTCCGAATACAGAAATAATGTGTAATGTCTTATGACAATCATGCCAAATATTTTTTCTAATAAACAAGAGGAAAACATTTATTTATCATTTAATAAGAGTTTATCATTTAATAAGTATTTTGACTTATTAATTTAGAAAAAAATATGCTGTTTTGTAATAGAGCCGATATTTTTGATGATATTGAAAATGTGCTTTTACTAATTAAAAAAAAGCAGAAAAGATTCAATTAAATTAATGTATTTTTTCAAATCTTATCTTACAAAGGAGTGTTTATATATATGTACATACGTAGTGAAGTAAGCTCCTGTAATAGGTCTGCAAGCACGTAAGCGCCGATAAACTATTGAAATCCCTTGGGATTGACGTTTCAACTGGCTTTAGAAACGCGTAGATATTTCATAACTCGTTACTGAAAGGTACGCTATTATGATATCAATCCTCATAATGTAGATCGCTACTGAATGGGAATTTGATAAAATTATAATACAATTGATGATTGAGGTTTTACAAAAAAATTGTGTTTGTCCTACTCGAGAAAGGGTTTATTTCATATGTAGTTCACGTATTTATTGAATGAAAACATTTAGATTTAATGTTTAATTAAATGTGTTATACGCTCATTACAAATGATTTATTTTATGGTGTGTTCGGTTTAAATTGATACTGTCACAAAATTATGCTGCTATATTTTGAAAAAAAAACGTTTCAAATTTTAGCATTTTAACTTACATATAATAATGGTTGACCGCGAAAGTTTGTGACATTTTTTTTTGAACAACTCTACAATTAGTAAAATTTACATTTTTATCCTACTGAGCCTTGTTGTATTTATGTTTTAATTTTTTATTATTCTCTCTCAATAACGATTTATACGTACCATTGCTCCCTAAAATTGACTTACAACCACTTTTCTCTCAATAATTTGCTAGGAAAACTAGAAAGTTAAGTATACGTATTTGTTCCACGGTGAGAATTTTATAAATTATATTAGAACATCAATCGAGAAGATTCTTTTATTATATATAGACAAAAATACTGCCTTTATTTAATTTTATAAAATTTCTCATTAAAAAAATAATGCTTTCTAATTGAATAAAGAATTAAAGTGCTTGAATTTAAAACACTGTTTAAAATTGACCACGTATTGAAAAATTAAATATTCCTCACAGGTTTTTCTCACAACAGTAAAGAGCTGCATTAAGATACGCAAATTATTCCAATTAAGCTTTTAATTATACTCCTAAAGCAAAGCGTTTAATTTTATCGATGGCATTAAAAAAGCTCAACAACAACAAATTCGCATTCTAGAAGTGCATGCATTTGGAGCTTTCAAACGTCCTTAGAGGGTGAGCTTAACGTAAACTAAGGACTCTTCCCACAGAGCTTTTGCAAATTACGTAATTCTGCCTCAGGGTGAGAACAAATCATAAGCTTGCTCATAACGGAAACACACTGCAGAATATCACTATTTTCTTTATTTAAGTATTCTATATCTTACAATTTCCTTTCAATATTTTTCTGACAACGTACAATATTTGTTTATAATTTTGTGGCATTAGGTATTATGGTATAACTCTTGATCATTATTGTATACAAGTATCTTATATTTAGGTACTTTATACATCTACTGATTATTTATTTCAATGTGCTAAGCTTATATTCTTAAAAGTGATCTTCAAAAAACGTGTTGAATTTTGAAAAAAAGTAATAGTAATAATAGTAAAAGTCCACCATTTGACATTTAAAGTGAATTTGAATCGTTCAAATTATGCTATTATATTTTTACCTTCAATATCATTTTTGTTATACGCATTTCGTTAGTAAAGGTACTTTTTGGATATTACTCTACATTACGTATTTATTGTTTTAAAAAATAAAAAAATGTTAATTATAAAACAATGTTAAAAAAAGGAATGACAACTTTGTGTGCATTATTTTAGTAAAAGATTGAGATTTTTTTTTCTGTAGTAAACGAAAAAAATCATAGCAGCAAAATTTAATGCTTCTCCTGTCACAATAGTAAAAATTGTAAATGCTATAAAAATAGCATATTATTATTATAAAGTCTGGTATTTTCGATCGTACAACGCATGAACATCTTCGAATATGAAAACTGAGTTTTAGTTTGCAAGAGGGTTCACTGCATCGGGTAAACATCGTAGCAGGCTTTTCCGCGCATGTGCGTCAGGGGGTGGGCGAATCAGGGTATGGGAGGGCATTTGATAGAAGGGAGAAGAGGGTTAGATCAGTGTTACGGAGGCTGCGGCGCCGTGCGGACACGCCTCTTTAGACCTCCCAACCGTTCGCGGATCGACAGTGACATTTGGAAAATTATATATCGCAGTGACAGTGACTAATCGCACGTGATTTTTTGATTATCCGAAGTTAATCGGGCGCAAGTAAGTCTTCATGTCTGATTTATTTACTTTTGTTGCTTAGGTACACGTGACAAATGGTCCATGCGAAGATGTATGATTTTTTTCGTAGAAAATACCAGGTTGAGTCGCTCAATAGAGCGAATTTTTGAGATATTATAAGAATATGTTACTGATCCAAGGATTACGTTTTTGCCTTTGTTCCGGCGCCTAGAAAACGTCTTATTTTTTGACGTATGACCTTTATGCGTATATATTGTACACTAAATATTATACTTTAAGCTGTTGAAATTGTATTATTTTAATATAAAAAAGTGTGAGAGCGCGTGTTGTTTTCATTTCGTTAGGAGTGTGTTACGAAGATGTGTCGCGAAGAACTCGGGACAATATATATCATTTTTATGGCTCATTGTATTTCTATTAAGTAATTGTAAAAAAATACCAATTTTACAATACTAAAATGAATTTTATAAATAATCTCTGCAAATAACAAAAAACACAAAACATGTAGATGTAAAAAACTATTTGAAAAAAATAGTGTATTTAGTTTTCGTAGAAATTACAAATAAGTTTGTATCTTCAAAGCCACAAAACAATAAATATTACTTATGATATCAAATCTCAAATTCATATTGTTATTATTAATTCTGTTTAATTTAGGATAAAACGGGAGGAAATGTTTTTACATTAATGTTTTGAAAATGATAATTATTAGCAGGTAACGATTATTGCATTACTACTTATTATTTATTCAGTCTATTTTTTTAATATACACACATTATGCGTCGTAATGATACTTTGATAATATAAAAAAGACAGACTTTTATCTTTATATACTATTTATTCTTAATGGAATGACATTTTGAAATAAAATGAAAGCGCATATACCTATAATCGGTTTGGTTAGAGTAGTAAGCTACTTCAATTGGCAACTTCCATTATGAAGCATGTACGATTTCATACATATTATAAGTTTTTATCTTATTATACAAATTACGTATTTATTTCGTTATGACTAATTAAACAAGAGCTTTTTGGTGGAATATATATCTACAGTATTACTTAAATTAATAGGATTAGGCAATTTTAGTTACCTTCAGCTCAATATCATATAAAGTGTTCTTCTTCATAATATAATAAGTAAACAAACGTGAAATAAGGAAAGCTTGGTAATATTGGAATTTAAAAAGCAATGGTACTAGGAGCGTTCTGGAACTCGTCTATAATTGATGATTGATTACTGCCGGTTTGCAAATGGTATTATAAGTTTTATGTTCTTACTTTTAGTTCATTTTAACGGTGTCAAAAATGTATATATCAGTTATGCTATTGAAAATAAAGAAAAATAACAATGTAGAATACAAAATGTCCTACAAAGATTATCAAAGTTGTCGATTACAGTTTACCGCGTTATCCTCAAAGAATATTTATATAAAATTATTGATACTGATGTAAAATAAATTGAGAATATGTAGTAGGTTTTATTAGAATATATATTTTTACCTATCTATTTAATGTTGAGTTCAATTTAACAAAATATTTAAGCAATATTTACTCCCAATGGAGGTGTCTCAACAGAAGTTTTCTACGGGAACCGTTTGTTACTCAATTGCTCAACTTCCAATATATTTAACATGTGTGAAAAGTTTTCTTTTGATAAAGTGAAGAAGAGAAAAATTGCAAAGCCAAAAAAGGCGTTTTATGTATATTTTAAGTCCCGTAGAACTAAGTGAACTGCTATTTTAATCAAATTTTAATGAAGTTCGTCAAAGTTTCATGCAAACTCAATCAATAGGATGATAAAAAATATCTAGAGCTAAAGCGAATGTAACTCTAACCTGAATTAATAATTCAATCACATTTCATGCACGGCAATTTACTCCTCTTGACGTAAAGTTCGGCAAGACGACAGGGTCAATTAGAAATCCTCTAATAATTAATTTAAATCAGGCTGCGTTTGTGGGGAGAAAATTTGCCCAACAAAGTCTCTTGTAACTTGACAAAGACCATAAGAAACCAGGACAGGGTCTATATTTATTAGTGTGTTCTGAATAACAAGTGAAAGCCACCCGTGCATTAGTTAAATTTACTTCACTTTGTATTTGATTGAATCAGTATTTCGAATGTCAGAGATTTTTTACAAATAATTTATGAATAGTCTGAAGAAAAAACCATCGGGCTATTTCTAAGTTTTATGTTTAATGTTCTCTTTTTATAAATGTTATTTTATTTTGTTACATAATATTATTTTGCGTGTCTAATTTAGTATGTCGAATTAAAACTTACGAGTGGTAAACCATGGTGTCACAATATCCACATCTGTATCTGAATGTGTATATGTTTATTTCGTTACGTCTTTTTCATCTCAAATTAAGCTAAGCGTAGGTTTTCCCGTCAAATGCTAAATACCAGACGTAGCTGTAATGTAAAGCAAGTATTCGAATAAATATAGAATTTAATCTTTCTGTATCATTCATAAATTCAAATTTCATTTCGGTTGTTTTATATTGCAAATTTGGTATGTTTAAACATAATGCTGTAATAAATATTCAGCCAGTGTTTTGTATGGATTTTGCATCTAATAAAAGTGTTACGATTTCGTTTGTTTCAAACAATATGATTACATATCAAAACTTTCCGTAAAATATGTGAATTTAGACATGGTTTTTTTTAAAAACTAAAAATCTTATCATAATTCCAGAGTAAAAATAAAAAAAGAAAATTTATTGGTTTCTAATCAATTATTGGTGGAAAAAAATCATACAACTTTTATAAATAAAGATCACTTTGTAGTTTGTAGCCCTCAACGCAAAACTCATTCAGTGAATGAGGTTGTTTAAAAATACTCTCTTGTTAAGCAAAATCGATTTTGATTTTGAACACTGTTTGTTAGTAACATAATACAATTGTATGTTATGTTTTTTTTATGAATGATAAACATACATTTTATTATTTTTTCTTTGTACGTAATAAAACAGTAAAAAAATCAGTATACTTTTAGTTTTACTTACTAAATTAGGTAAGGTTAAGCATAGATACATAGATTCATTTGCCTGCCAAATTTGTGAAGAAGTATTTAGTTGTATTAAAAAATCAAACAATTTATCAATATTGCCAAACATCTAAAACATGATCCGCTAGTTTGTCTTCGCAGACATTCCCATCTGTTGGAATGGTGATAGATTAGTGGCTTAATAGTGACAGATTGTATTATTTAAAGTGACAGAGTGTCATCATTGGGTATTCATATTATATAATAATTATTCAGTCAAGCACAGCTTCTTATAAAATATCCAAAATATGAAAAAACACAATTTAACTTTCATCACGTATTTTCGGCGTAATACCTCGTCAAATTTCCATTACATAAGTATATTTCTCTTTCATGTTGATCTTCTATCGCAAGATTAACTTTAAACTTTTTTGAAGTCTCATAATATTTGCGTTATATTGAAACTGCGATGGTCTAAATTCTTTTTTGATGATAAAAATTAAAAATATGTTAGAGTGTGGAAGCTTTCTACTGCATTTTAATTGGAAAATTTACTGTCAGAAATTTTATGACTATTTAGCTTATTTGTGCGGTGTTCTTAATTTTAAAAATCAGTTAATTACTACTGTAAAAACATGGGTTATAGATAAAATATTTAGAATATGTTATTATTAGTATACACTTCCATTGTATAACGGGTATTAAATAAACAGTGGGCATATATTTTCTTCCACAATATTCACCAAACTTTGAAGTTATACGCACATACTTTTTCTATTAGTTCAAATGAGCTATATTAGTGATAATAAAATATATTTTACAAATATCAGAAGAAAATTATTGAAAAAAGTATAGATAAATGTTGGGAAACAAAGTTAATGATAATTACACTAATCTTTAATAAATATCTCGTTCATTGAAATTATCTGTTATCAGTCAATTGAAAAGCTCACCGAGAGAGTTTTACTGAAAAAAAAATGAGATATACATACCTTGGTTATTGATATTATGTTATCAAATCTGGAAAATATCATAATAAATAATTTTAAGAAAATCATTTTTGAATTTTCACCAACAATAAATTGCGTAAACAACATATTTTTTACAAATAGTGGAAAATGAAAAAAAACGAGCATGAAAGCTAATTTCGCACCATTAATTTTAAATTATTACAGTATGGCTCGAATTTAAAAAGTATTTTCTTTTAATTTACCTTGTTATTTATTTATGCATGTGCTGTGACAGGTGCTTCAAATAGAAATATATATTTATATTGAATATATGATAATTATGTGTACATATTTTGTGGTATAATATAATACAATTTATACTATAATATATATTCATAGTCTATGAGGTATCAAAATGTAATATTATTAGAAAACCTAATTGCAAAATTTTACCATAAATTTCTGAACTTTTGTCCAAAGATAAAATTAAAGCTTAGTATGTAGTTTGTAACAAACTAGTCAGATGGTAGGTAGATGGGAAGGAATATTCAGAGTATTATAGAGCTTAATATTAGCAAATTGTTTCTAAAATAAGCGTTATTATTAAAGCACGCTTTTCAAAACTACGAATGTTCATTAAAGATATAACCATGAATTTTGATTAAAATTTCATTACGTCGGATTTGAAGCTAAAACGCGTTATTTTTTATGATTATTATGGATAATGTTTTCAAACATACTATGAGTATATTACTAATAAAGTAATACCGCGGTTACGCCTTTAAAATAAATTTACCGAAGTAAAATTTATATAAATTAAATGAATAACGTTGGATTGATGTAATAATAACTGTAGTTAAGACTTTATGGAAACTAGTTAAATATAAGAACCAGATTTTAAGCAACAGATAATTTTATTTAGTGTCGGACAATTCTCGATGGAAAGCTCAAATCCTTATACATTTAATTAAATCTAAATTTGTAGTTATTCTTTCACAATTCATATGTTTCGCTCAATATGTTAAAAAAATCTTTCTTTTTCAAAAACCGATCCAAACCACATGGCAAAAAAAATATAGAATAAGTAGTGAATTATTTTTTTATTTTATCACATAAAAATATGTTTTCAAGTAATAAAAGTGTTTACCATTTACATTTATCAAAAAGTGATCATAAGATATAAGGTGGAATATAAGTTCAACTAGAAATCAGTTTACTTCCCCGAGAATTATTTTATTATGTTGGTAGCTTCTTCGGGATCACGACAGATGTCTATCACTATGCAAAAAAATCTTATTATCGTATTTATTTATTGATTTGGCATTTACTTGGTAGAACTCCATTTTAATAGGGTAAAAAATCAAGGTATTTCAGTTCTACAGTTTTTTATATAAAAAACTGTAGAACTGAAATACCTTGATATTTTTACCCTATTATTCTTATTATCGTCTTATAAAAAATATTTTTTTTGTACTATGCGGATTTTGCAAGTTTTTAATTGTTAATTGTTTTGTAGTCTATATAAACTATTTCAAAAATGTTTTATAATATAGTGAGGTTATCAGAAATTTAATTTTTCCTCAACGAAACTGAAAAAAGCCGACAAATTACGCAAGGCGCCTGAAATGTTTGTAGTACAGTATATTAGACTTTTTTGGGCTTTCGAGTTAATACATTGCTCACTAGACAAAGGAAAACCAAATAATGTATACGTGTTCTCATATATATTATTTACATCATGAGCGTAACTTGTAAATATTTAAATTGTCATTCGCGTAATGTAAGCTTTGCTGGAGCTTTCGATATGGGTCGGCCGAACAGTACTTACCCTTTATCATAAAGCGCGTCACATTTTATTGTTTTCTCCTAACGTGTTTGTTTTCATCTCACGTATGGGCGTATACGCACTTCATAATGTCTTGCGTCAAACGGAAAACAATTTTCATATATTAAATTGACGCTATAGTACACTTTGGCGTTGTGTACCAATTATGCATACATGTTGCTTTATATTTTCGACATATTACGTCGACGGACCTGACTTTACTCAAGCGAAAGCAATTTCGTAACTAATTAGTACAGGCTTTATTAAGTCACAATTGCAAAGTTAATTGCTATTAAGAAATAAAAGAAATTAATGTTAACGTTTAGGAAAATATATTTTTTAAACTATGACCGGTCTCTATGTGGGGCATTTGAACCTATGATGGAGCATTAAAAAAAACTGTTGTAAGAGACATTTGATATTTGGTCGCTCAACCACTATTTTTCAAACAAGGTAAATATTGCAAGAAGGCGTTAGAAAAGTTAGCTAATTCCCATCGCACCACTCAGTTTTTTAGTGTAAGATGAGGAAGGAAGTGGTGAATGACCAGTTCTTATTAAATTGTCTGTATGGAAATCAAGCCCATGGACAAAATAAACGAATATAGCGAATGTCCAAGAATCAGGAAGACTTACTAAACAGCTACTAACTTCAACTAATATTAATCATTTTTGTGAACATGATATTATTATTTTCATCATTATGTCAGATGACGAGACATTGCG
This sequence comes from Himalopsyche anomala, assembly GCA_031772345.1. Taxonomy (NCBI): domain Eukaryota; kingdom Metazoa; phylum Arthropoda; class Insecta; order Trichoptera; family Rhyacophilidae; genus Himalopsyche; species Himalopsyche anomala. The sequence continues at coordinate 16,841,394 of CM062821.1, read as the reverse complement.
TGGTGACCATATTCTCCACTTAAAAGACTTACACTGAATACGTTCTCCAAGTCTTTCATCCACTACTTCATCTACTGCATTAATCGTTAATGATTTAAAATGAATCAATCTATATGAATGAAAAATAAAATCTTACTAAACAGCTTCGTTATTCTACTTGTGTAACTGTGTGTGAGATTGTTTTATTAAGCATTTTATGCTTATTTTTCGTATTTTTTAAAACTCCTAATCCCTTAATTATAAAAAAGTTCTAGAAAAATGACAGTAAGCCAGTTGGATCTACTGTCGTTAATTATTGGAGAGGGAAAGTAAAATAAATATTTATAATTAAAAATATGAATCTGCATCTTTTTTTATGAAATGTAATTACTTAAGTGACGTTATTTAGTACCACATATATACGTGATAGTTAATCTAAACATAAAACATTACAAAAGTAAGAGTGGGGCCACTATTCAAATAAGAATTCAGCAATAGTTTAATATCATGTATTTTTTATATTTTTAATTACTTTGCAACGATTATTAAAAAAATAAAAGCAGATTCTAATAATTAATAATCATATGATCTATTTTTAAAATATTTAGTTGCTGAGCTTACTTTAAAAATTATGAGGCGCACAGAAAAAATAAAACATAACTTTTATTTGTTTGTTTCGTTGTTTTGTGAATCAAAAAATACAAAGAAATTGTGCATATGTACACATATATTTCATTCGTCTCGATTAATAAATATTCCATGTTTAAAAACATTTTATTAAAGCTGTAGTTCAGTTCATTTGAAAGTCAACTTGAGGAAAATTAATCTCGGACCCTTCGGATACATCTCTTGATTTAAGTAACCCAGACTTATTTAGTTTGTTAGCTAGTCAACACGTTTGCAATATTAGCATTTCGTCCAGTCACGAAATCACAAAACGAGTCCAATTCGATTGTTTTTATCTGTAGTTTATTTGCGTTCATCTCACGTATACTTCGGTACTTTATGTCCCTCTGCCAACGAATAATAAATTATTTTCATGCCACTGAATATTTGAAACGGGTTGACAAACTATTATACTATATTCCCATTAAAAGTTGAATGTCAAAATAAATATATTTAAAATTTTAATTTAGCTGCTAAGCCTCGATTAAAAGAATAATATTTCGACATGTAATGTATTATTCTTTTTATAATATAGACCATTTAGACGAAGTATCGAAACGTGCGTAAATAAATGGCAAGATGCTGTTGTTTATATACATATGATCAAGTTATTGAAATCAAAATAAACTAGAAGTGGTTTAAAGTTTTTTTTCCAAATTGTAACTAACATAAAATTAACTAAAATATATTATTTTAATTTCTCGATGCCTCATGATAAGAACACACTAGTTCATCACATAAACGTTGCCAATAAAGATAAAATAATTTTTAGGTGTTTAGATCAGTCCGTTGTTTTCAATAAGTTAAGAAATAAGTGTAGTGAGCTTTGCTTGGTTTTAAAAAAATATTTTTGTAATTCAGTATATTCAATAGGGTAAAATATCAAGGTACTTCAGTTCTACAGTTTTTAAAAAGTTAAAGGTTGATAGCTATTTCGGCTTACGCCATCGTCAGAACTATGCTTTAAACGTACATTTACTTGGCTATATATACTGTCTAAGAAGAGATACACAATGCATCATATTATTCACTCTAACATACAAATTCAAATTCTAATTACAATATTGCACTTATTAACTGTGATTTTAGTGTTACAAAGAAAGATAAGCAGTCTGGGTTTTTAAAAACATTAATTAGAATACTTTAAACTGATATTTATTATTAATTATGCTACATTAAATTTATTAACTATGGCTTAAGTGATTTGAAAAACAATAAGCAATGTGGGATATTCCACAAGTAAATTAGGAAAAAAATTATTGATATTTATTATTGATTACATTAAGGGTTTTAACAACTTATTAAAATGGAGTTCTACCAAGTAAATGCCAAATCAATAAATAAATCAGTATATTCACTTTGTTTTCAAGAATAGTAGTAAAATATTATTAGAATCATAAATAAGATTAAGTAAAATATGGTATGAAAATTAAAAAAAAGAAGTAAAAAAAACTCATTAAAACGCCTTCGGTGATGTAAATTTATTCATGCATATATTAGAAAACTACTGAAAAAAACTGAGTGCGACATAAAAGTATACTATCTTTGCCATGAATAGAGTACAAGTGCTGAATCCTACGTCATCTTGGCGTCCCACGGGGTATAGTGACCGCTGGACGTCAATGTAAAGAACGTCGCGACGCTCCTACATTTTACTTGAGAGAATTTATGTCGTAGCCCGAAGCCGTAGATACTGTAGGAGTGGTGCTACGCCAAGCAATGGCTTTTACGTCAAGTTTCGAGAAATGTTTTGAGTAATTGAAAAACGTAGCCGGGAAATTCACTTTTTTCCTTTGAAAGCTTTTAGTTTAAGCTGCTTATTATGGAGTATTTGAAATCACTGGCAATTATGGTTTTACAATTTTATGCTATATATTTATAATTATATAATACATAACTGATTGGTTTAATACAAAAGATTGAATAATTTTAAATTCATTTTATTTATGACTTTCAAATTGCATACAAGATAAAACATTTTTTATTTTTTTGTTTCACGAAATCAATATATTTCTGTGACTTAATGTTTTGTTACAATATTTTATTGGAATTCCCAAAAGAAGAAGTGAAATATAATGGGCAAGGTGTCAATCTTTCGTATTCTTGAAAACCTGAAGATGTTTACAGGCTAATTATTAGTGAATAAAATACAGAGTTGAGTAAAATTTATCGGGGTAATTCATCTTTATCGATTATTATGCTAGAAATACATTTTTCGGTGATAATACTAAAATAAAATTTAAAAAATCGTAGACAGGTGTTAAAGCTTTTGCAACTATTTCAATCGTATATAAACTTTAAGAGTCTATCGCTTAGAGACTAAAAATAGTCTCAGACAAGTCAAAACTTACTTATTCGTTGAGGGATATAATGTCAACTTTTCAAGAAATGCGCTGAGTAATTGAAAACGTAACACAAGTCTTTTCGAGATAAGCTTTGAAACCTTTTAGTTTTATAGCAGGCGGTGAAGTTGAGACTAAGCATTTTTAAAACGGCAAAAAAGTGCGGTCATAAATTATAACGAGTATTCCATAGTGAAGAATTTATTTTTAGAAATCATTTAGCGGTGTGTATATTGCATTTTCACCTTTGTGCGCTTGGAATTTTTCTGTTATTAAAATATCATGTGGCAACCTCAGACATCGCTGCTAGGGCATCCAATCCCGGGATCCCGTTCATTTTTCTGATCCCGAAATCCTGGGATTGACATGGTCGCGATCCCGGGATTTTGGGATTGAGAAAATTTGAGAAAATCCCGAAAATTGACACGAAATTGGCAAATTGTGGATTTCAAATTCGTCGATGAGCTAAAAAAAAACGAGCTTCTGTGACAATCTGGGGAAAAAGTATACCAAATTGAGGATTTAAAATTCTTCGGTGAGCTTAAAAAAAAAACGAGGTTTGGAGATAATCTGAGAAAAAAGTATAGGGAATTGAGGATTTCAAATTCCCCGGTGAGCTAATCCCAATCCCGGTCCCAATTCCGGATCCCTGGATTAAAAATTAATCAATCCCGAGATTGGATACCCTAATCGCTGCGTGTAAGACTTTAAATAACTATCATAACGTTGAATTGCAGTTTTCTATTTTAATATAAACACTATAAAGAACTTTGAGTTTCATAATAGAACAATGAATAATATAAAATACACAAAGATAACCAGTTTATTTTGCAATTTAAGTATTTTTTCCCTTAGCTTTAATTGAATTATAATTAGTTGTACTAATGAAAGATCATACAAAAAATACTATTAAAATAACTAATTAGAAGAAGTACTGATAAGACTTATTTATATTCCAGATAAAAAATAGATAATAAGGCGCTGACAAAATTAAATAAATTAAGATACAATAATTTAATTGTGGCAGAATCCTTACTGGTTCTCAAAAACGCCATTGATGTCAATGAATACATATTTACTAATAAATCAGTCGAAATTAAAAACAACTCAAGAAATATTTGGTCTTTATTTTAGCTTTGATCAATAGCACGACACAAAGAAAACATTTTTTTTGATGAAAACGGATATGTACCATTTTATTCAAAACAAAAATAAAACAAAGCCTTTCTAAAAATATTAACAATTTTCAAACAATCTCGGCTACTTTGATAATAGGTTCTACACATTGTTTTTTGTAAATATTATTGTTCAGGTAAGATTTCACAAGGAGGCATTCGTTTTTGTTTTGTTGGGGTTTACAGGTTGGCAGGTTAGCAAACCTAGATAAACATTATCATTTGCGTTTTAATGGTAAATAAAAATGAGAAAGTAACAAATAGCTTTTTGCAAAAAGAATACTTATTTTCATCTCATGAAATCAATTCATTTGCTTACTCCGTGCGACTTCCTTTAATAGATAACAATTAACGATTTATGTATATATTTTTATAGCTGCACTGGTCATTGTGTATATTTTTTAAACAGGCGAAGATACACGTGATTTTTTTGGTATCATGAAATTGTATATTATTTTTTTGGTTATCCATCAGATTCCAGGTGTGACACCCGTACAGGACTACTAATATAACTACATACTAACATTCTTACTCTCCATTCTGCAAGCGACGTTTATAGTCATTTCATTATTATAATGCAAAAAGTTAAGTAATCTGGAATATTGGATTTCTTTACTTGGAATACTTTACTTTAGTGTCTATTATTTGTTGACATTCTTAAGTACAAATCATCAAATATTCAACCGTAGGTATTTTTAAAAAGTTATTTATGATTTTCCATCTTATATTTTTTTGGTATTACCACAATTTCACAACAACAAATATACACTACAGCTAACGATAGAGGCGACAGATTTTTTTTTTAAAGTCACAGTTGCTTAAGATTAGAGCATCCAATCCCGGGATCATCTCAGTACTAATCCCGGGATTTCAAGATTCACTACACCACGTAAAAATTCGTAAGTAAAGCTAAAAAAAAACTTTTGAATAATTGTGAAACCCGTCAATTTACAACTTTTTAAAGTCGTCGAACAAAAAAAAAAGGTTCTTCGAGTTGAGAATTATTTTGGATTCTCGCAATTTGTCACTTATTTCGCCAGTGATCAATCTCGGGATCCCGAAATATTTGTGATTCTCGAAATTACGGATCAAAAAAAGGGTCCGGTATTGGATGATTTACTCAATCAATTCAAGAAAAATAAATATTACAAACACCCAAGTCCAAGACATCAAATTAAAATTGGAAAAAATCTTATTTGATGTTGAGCTTCTCAGGACTTAAACCCAACCCGTCCACTAGACTACGGAAGCCGACTTAGCAATGTATATTTCAAATCCAATTTATGTCCATGATTGGTTGTAATTTTTTAGATATTTATATGGATGCTTTATTAGTGAGAGTTTTAATTATTTAAATATACAAATAATCGTCAATTTAATGACAAAAGCTTCACGGGTGGTTTTTTGAGTATTGTTTTTTTAATTCATCAGGAATTGGACAACCATTTACGAACAAAAAAAGGAAAAACGAGGAAGTATTCATAAAGAATCAAAAGTGTTTATTTTATTAATGGAAGATTTAATTTTTCAATACACAGAAGTAAGGCCACAATTAATTTAAATATTTATTATGGCGGTATTTAGGTGAATCACGAGATCCCAAGATCAGTCAGTATAAAGACGATCCCGGGATTACAGAACTGCCAAATCGATCGAAATCCCACGATTGGAAGTCACAATATATTCCATATTTGTTCCATATCGTTTAAAGTTTATACGTTTTTTGACAACTTTTTTTAGCATTGTTGTTTTATCGCATGTCACAAAAATACGTTTGCTAATAAAAGCTAGTAAATCGTTTGATAATAGTACTGATAACATATAAATAAGCGTATCTTTAATTAATGTGTATGACAAAAAAAATATTTTGAAATCAAATATGTCAAATCTGATATGTCGTGGCACCCAGTATTGCCAAATCCGCATATAAAGCAAAATAAAGATAGAATGTTACTTGAAAGGAAGATGCAATACTTTGCGGCTTATACGCGTGAGATGAATTCAGAAATCAACCCTCAGAATATAACTTCAATAATAATAATAACGTCTTCGCCTTTCTTATACACACTTGACCTATTTTGGTTTTGACCAATTTTCGTATAACAGCTTATGTGTGAAGAAATAATTTGATAATAAAACATGACGAACGGATTCACAAAATCAACGGCCGATATTAATTTACCTCTGAATTATTTTTTCTTCCTTTTATTATAATGGAAAGATTTTAATATCTACGAAATTTTAGATGATTCATTATTATTTTTGATAGCCGAAGTATTTATAAATTATAATCAATTTATATAAATGAGGTGCTACTATTTTTAAACATATATATTAATATTTTGCATTCAGCTGATTATATTGTAGAAAACATCATGTGCTTAAATCACATCTAGCCAATTTAAAGGCCTGGCCATCTTTCCTGAAACATTCTGTATACATATTGCAGTCCCGGAATTCGATTCGTTTCTTGACTCCATAGATTACTGAATTGAAAACGTTCAATTCAGGGTTTTTCAAGATATATGTAAATATGTGCCAAGAGTATTATTTTATTATTTTCCGTTTAAATTTGTAAATAGTGAAAATTGATGTTCTTGTATGAACAATTTAATTCAAATACAATTAACTTATAATTTACAAATGGTTTAGTGAAAATATCAGGAATTCATATAAAAATACAGTTTGTAAGTGTAAGTAGGTACAATGTGATATTGCAAATGGATGAGTGAGAAGATTGGATGTGTTATTCATTTGAAATTGGCAATATTCAAATTCTGTGCAAACTGTCAGTTAATAACGATCCAATACCCGGGTTGGCAGATTCAGAAAACCTTCAAGCGAAACCCGCGATGCTGACGAGCTCACTTGAGAACCCTCTGAGAATATTTCTTCAATAATAAATAACATTTCCATTTCTCTCATCGCTTGACCCATTTCGTTCAGGACCAGGGGTCATGGAACGGAAACTTGCAGATAAAAACGCTCACGCGCTCGTTTCGCTGAAATTCATTTAAAATTTCCACACATAAAATATCTTTTTTTGTTACATATTTACTGATAAAGGCGAAACGATAGCACTCGGATGATAAAATATTATTATGAAAGTTATAACAATATTTTTTTTCATTTCACGGTGTTTTTTTTAGAATACGGTAAATATTTTTTACACCCAACTGAACACTGAAAATAACTAGCCACTTTTATTTTTAGCGCCATCGGTTTTAATAAAGAATTTGATAACCTGCTTGAAATAAAAACTGTGAATAAATTTACTCACAAAATAATACATTTTTTTGTATAAAACAGTAATATACAACGCTTAAACAGAGGGAAATAGTAACCCATTTCCAATCTTACATATAAGGAATAATCATTTTTTCTTTTGCCAATTGTGTGTCAATAACATATATTAATAACATATTATGTATGAGGCAATCTTATACAGTAGAATTTCGATTATCCGGACTAATTGGGAATGAGGGAAAATCCGGAAAATCGAAAAAAAAACACAATTGACAAGGAACGACATTTTCTATTTATGTAGATTTACATATATACCTTCGTATTAAATATTATTATATGTTCTATTAAGAAATTCAATTATTGAATTTTGCTTAAAGCAGCTAACTGTTCTTTTTAAAGCTGCCAAATCGCGAATATTTACAATATAATTTACATATAAGTTGTCATGTGTTACACTCTTTTTGGCTCTCAAGCTGATTCATGGCGACATCTAAACACAAAAAAAGCTTACGAATTTGTGAATCTCTTCAAACGCAAATATTTTTTTCGTATTCTCGATCTTGTTCCTCTGAGAAAAATATTTCTTTAATTATTTTCTGATTATTTAAAATTTGAAATCCAGAATCGTTCACATCGCAATTTAGCTACTCAGTTACGTCTTCTTCGTCACATTCAACACACATTGAAATTTATGTTATTGTTTCCACAATGTCTCTTATAAAAATTTCTAGTGTGTTACTTGAACTTTCTAATGGTCTTTTTAAGATTTCGATCCATGATTTTTTTAAAGTTGTCACATCTAAAGAGTTCCAACTCTCTGATGCCGTGTAGCAACAGTCTCTTAAATTTATTTTCTCATAGAAGCTGATAGCTGTTTCTTAATTATTTTCGTCTGCCAGCAATAACGTAACATATATGATCCATAGGCTGTATTACCGTCGTGGAATTTGGTGGAAGAAATTTTACCGTCAAATCTGTTTTAAACATTCTATAATATATATGGGTGAGATGATGCATTTTCTAGTAATAATAATGTTTTAATAGTTTTAATAGTTTTTACTTCTGGAAAGTACGTACCGTACGCACCGTAAGCAACAGTGGACGCAATGCGTCTCGTGAAAATCAGTAAATTCGTATAAAAAATGTTTACATATTTTGAACAATCCGGATAATCGAGGTTCTACTGTAACTGTAGATTTTTTTACTAGGAAAATTTAATAAAAGTGTTGTCGTATCATTCTTTCATTGTTTGATTACAAACATTGAGAAGGAAGCCAACAACGGGTTGTTTACTACGATAATAAAACGGTTGCATTGCAGAATATTAGTTTTGTATTTTTTTTTGTTTATTTAAGGTAGGTATTTAAGTAAAAACTTGTCAAAAATAGCGTTGGCATAGTTGTTGTTAACTTTTTCGTATTAAAATAAATCGTGTAAATAATTTATTATTTTTATCAAAACCGTTGGCTACTACTGTTGCGCGTAGGTCGCCATCTTTTGGCGGGGTCATCTTGTTTTCTCGGTTCATTAACTTGGCACTCTCTTCTTTTTCATTGTTCGCACCACATCCTCCCGATATCAGACGATTATTTATGGAAATAGCTGCATGTTGATGACTCTCTTTGTATCGCACCGTCTGTTTCCCTTGTGTAACTAGATGAAAGACAAACAAACAGACACAAAGTGTAGGATAAGTTTATCAACTTCCATTTTAAAGTACGGATTTATTCAAAAGATGGCAGTGAACCGTATAGTGTAATATTATGATTGAATCAGAAGTGAAGATATTTTTAAAAATAATCATCTCTCGAACCATGAGAATAGGTATGATTTCAAAGTTTCATCTAAGAACGATTATTATTTCGAACTATTCGGCGAGTTTTCGAATTATTATAATTATAAGAATATTCAATTTAAATAACAAATATCGCATAAAATATCATAGATAAATGACATTAAAACTGTTGATTACTTTCATATTGAAATTAAGTGTCTAAGATGTGTAATTTAATCTGTTCTAAGTAAAAACAAACTCATCAAATTGAACCAACAGAGCTTTGTATGCTTTCATATATTTTATTAAATTATTTGAGATCAGATTAAATTTGTAAACGTTTCAATTTAAAGTAAAATAATTCATACAATTATTTAGGCCCACGTTTAATTTTAATCATAGTCAGCTAATTTTCGTTATTTGAGAAATATGAGTAACTATTCATATATTTTGCTATGAAATCCCAAATCGTCACGAACGACTTTTGTTCATCTACTGGGTATTAATTATACAATCAATTACAATTTGAACACGATCATTTTGTGTATTTTTTTCCGAATGAAAAATTGTTTGCTTCAAGAGGTGGATATATTCGGTAATGAGCTAACTTTAGTGTTTTATTTTTATAAACTTTTTACAATAATTTACATTATAAAATTGCAATTTTGGTTGGTTAATCGTCATTTAAGTTTTTAATAAATATAATGTGTATTATTGTAAAATTTTATAGTTCAATGTATGATGCATTGCCGACAGCTATAAATAAGCATCATTAAATTTTATTTACAACATCACAAATATTATTTTGACTTTTATCAGCACCTCAAGTGTAGACAGAAAAGGTCTGCAAATTGAACAATTCCTAAGCAAGTGTACAGTATATTAAATTTCATAAAGAAAACGTGCGCCAGTTTCTGCTTTTGTAGTTCAGACTTCAGACTGATAAAACATGTTCATTTTCGGGACAGAATACAGTATATTTTTTACGGAAGTCTTACCATTTTCTGTCTAAAGCTACAGCAATAAATACTGCGACTCAATTGAACGTCAAACCTGTGTTATTATTTGTCTGATATATCTGTTTGGAAAAGGTTGCTTTTATGGCTGTCAATATGTTGAACGAAACGCGTTGGTCAAAAGGCGCTGTCAGAGGCACACAGTCTGCGAGCATTTCTATTTTTTCCTTCTTCTCCTTTTTTGCGCAGAAAGCAAAAGGATCTCAGTAATTTATCGATGTGCGTTATTAGAAAACTTCCCCTCAGATAAGCATTCCAGTGGGGCAGAGGCCAGTCGCGCCATTTGTCTTTTTTTACCGCCCTCTTAAATCTAATCCAGTGATTTTGAAACGTTAGTGCGATACGAAAGTGTTGAAAATTTAGCTGAGATTTTAAAAAATCTGCGACACTCAATATAATTTTAAGCCTTTAATTAATACAGTCTAGTTTTTACCATTCGCCACAATCATTAATTACAACTTAAAGGTATATCTTAAAAGCTTCATGTCGGAGCGTTTTTAAATTTTATAAATTATCGTAAATTTAAAGTAATCTACTAAAGATAACGAATTATTTTTAAATCATTGTTAACACTTCCCTTACGGTACGTTGCTGGCCTTACGTTAAAACATACTTCCGATACGTTGCTGGCCCTTAAGTAACCAAGTGAAAAACATGTTTTTTTTAAATATACGTCCTAGATTTGTACCGTCCATTAAACGGTGGTAAATGTTAAAACATGTTTTTTTTCACTTGGTTATTTAAGCCCAGCAACAAATCAGAAGTATTTTTTAGCTTCTTCACAAGTAGCATTAAGTGAAAATCATATATTCCAATAGAAGTACACGTAAAAACATTCTATATCCTCTTGGTCGGAGTTTTTAAATTCACACATATACGAACCGATAAAAATGAAATGACTTAAGTCATAATGACAAGCAAATAAATTTAATATAATAAAACATTTGTTTTGTGATTGATAAATATATTATTTTAAATCTTCAAGAGAAGTACTTTTAAATTTATCTCAAAATACATAAATACAAAATTAACAATCACTCAAAAGAAGTTATGTCTAGATAGGTCATAAATAACATTTAAATAGATGCCAAAAATATAAAATTCCAAAATTTATTCTTGCATAGTGAAATTGAATGCTTTCAGTGACAAACCGTCATTTATTAGCATTAATTGTTTCTTATTTTTCACCAACTCACGCCATCTGCAAATCTTAATGGGAAATTCTGGGATCAACATTTTGGGTCGTGATTGGATTCCCTAATTGTGTCTCATATAACATGGGTTTTATACTGCTCAAACTATGAATAATACATAACATCGACTGTGGAAAAGAAAAAAGACGTAACCCACACATAGACACACATACAGGAGACACAAAAAACGTTTTTTGATGATTTTGGGTCAAAGAAAAATTATGAAATATATATAACTTTGAAGTGCACGGTGACTGATTGATTTAGCCTAATATTAATTTATTAAAATTTTCAAGAAAAACCTTTTCTTATGTCCTTTTTCCTGGTTGCAATTTTCACAGGTCCTTCTTTTTTCAAATTTAAAAGCTAAATTTAGATACTAATTTGGCATTTTCAGCTTACATCCTTTTGATAGAACGTGTATTAAGTTGTATACATTGTGATTATTGAAAAAAGCTGTTTTAGACAAACTCTGGGCTACGTCCTTTTTCTTTTCCACAGCCGATATGTAAAAGTATTTTTGGAATTATACATTTATCATTTGAAAATGTGTATTTGCTAAGATAAACCGAATTCGACAAGAAAATAAAATTTGTAATATTTACGATACACACCTTTTCATTAAACTACGTAGAACTATTCCGCTAAATGTCAATACTAAAAAATGAATAGTTTTCAGGACAGAATACAAACCGACAGTGATTTTTTTTAGTAAATGAAATTAAAATATAATGTGTTTAAGATATAATTAATTTGTCTATCGCCGCCGAAGCTAAGGAATTAAGTAGAATATAAAAATTCAATTGTAAATATTTCGTCTGAATTCATTATAATGAATCAGGCTTGAAAAAAAATGTAAACATAGTTGGTAGAAACAAACATCTTATTAATTCTATATAGACATATTTTAATCATTTGAATAAATTGTTTTTTATAATTGAAAATTCTGAGAGAAGTATAAATAAAATATGTTATAATGAAACAAAGGTAAATAATGAAAAACGATAATTAAATAACTGTGCCTACTTAATTGTATACAAGGACTTACAATAAGTAATTTCGTTGGGATCGTAATACATGTCAAAAGATTTTAATTTAAGATTTAAGTTTGGGTGTAGTTGGTGTTCATCTTTTGTCTTTCGGTATCTTCGAGTTAGATCACATTTCAGTTGAATCACAATTATGAAAGGGGATGGAACAACTTTCAAAGGGTCGTTTCGTCACTTGATTATGTCTTTGAGTGTATTTTTGATCATGAAAATTATTCTACCGTAAAGGCGTTGTTTTGCCGACGAGAAATATTTAATAATATCCGAGTCGATAATGTTTTATGGGGATGTAATATCTATTATTAACATCATCAGCTTTGATCTTGTGGGGTCTTTGCACGATTGATAATATTTTCAATATTGACGGATTGTTGGCGGATTCTATAAAATTTTCATAGTGGTAATTTATTATTATAAAGAGACCCAAATTTATATTCTACTACGGACATTTAAAAGGTTTATGAAATATTTCTACTAATAGCCAAACATTAACTTTTGATATTTCTATCACATTGTAAGCATTAATAAATTTTAAGAGTCTTTCAATTTACCAAGCACAAGCAATTTTAATTTGTGTTGGTACCATAGTACTTTATGAAATCTTAATGTTTCATTTCTATTAATTATGTACTTATTTCCAAAAACTTCAACCTATTCTTTCTTAAGCCTTTGTTATTTACTTTAAAGAGTATTTGAACATTTTTATTTTGATCAAAATTGTGATCATTTTATCGATGGTCACTTCTCAACGAGGCAAGACTCGAGTCACATTTTGTAACTCAACAAGTGAAATAAAAAAGTTATCAATTTTATTTATAATATGAATGATCTGGACTTATTTTCTGTAAAATATATTTTTCATTCATGCAGAAAAAAATATATTTGTTTCGCCCAATATATTGTAAAAAACACTATCTCATATTCGCATTTAAGCTTTAGAAAAATTAAGTGAAGTATTGTTTAAGAAACTGTCTAGACTCACTACTCATAAGGTTCAATATTCGATACTTGAGTACTTTAAGTGCCTCAGAATTTCATTAATGTACAGGTGCGTAGGTATTTAATGGTTCTTTAAAAGATTCTTGCGCTTGAAAATACTTCAAAATTTATTAAAAAACTACGAAAACGGCTGAAGTAAAATATAAAAATGTAAAAATATCTAGAATTCATATTACGAAGACAAAATAATAAAATTTTACACTGTCAATAAGGACCTTGATTTTTTAGCACCTTAGTGGCATAATATCATTTTACAATTCTGTAATGTCAGTGACGTAGATGAAGTAGTTTGAAGTGGTGTAAATGATGAGAAATTGAGATGAATTGTGAACAAAGATTACATAATAAAAATAGTTAGACATATCGATCATTACGGAATGAGCAGAACATCGTAACCGACAATTTATAATTTTAATAATACTGGAGAAGGTTTTTTATGAATTAAGTTTGAAAAAGTAGTTCCTTAAGTGCGGTAAGTAAATAGCAATAAGTGGTCAATGCCTATCCTGTTATTATAATAACATTTTCTTACTACTTAAAGTTCTTTAGGTCAACGTTTCTCAACCGGTGTCTATGTGAAAAAAACGAAAACAAGTCAAAACACTAAAGTGCACAGGCCCTAAAAACAATCACGCGAATGAGATAAAGTTCTAAAATTGTTGTCACTGGCGTCTGTGCCGAATCGTGTCGCTTAAGTTCTTTTGCCGATTATGAGTCGATATGGCTCGTAAATTTAATATAATGATTTTTAATTACTTTTATTGTATGAATACAAAGAATTGACAACATAATTTTCAATATAAAACATTTCAAAACATCACATACAATATCCATATTTGTGGTTTTAAATAAATAAACCCAAATTGAAAAGACCCACTGTTGCGCAGTGGGTTCTTTGAAGAAATTCAGGTTTCACCGAGTAAGCGGCAAAAAGTTCGCTTGAAATAGTTTGTATGGGAGATTTCCACCTTCTTTTTTTGTTCGGTTTGTATATCATTTAGATTCGTACAGTTTTTGATATTATTTACACTGCTGTAATTTAAAACGAGTTCTGTGGCTTATGCTGAATGTGAATTTTATTTACAGACTGACAAAAAATAGTTACACGAGAGTGCTTAATATAATATTATTTCGCCCATTCAATCAATACAATTTTTGATCGGTGAGTCCAGATCTATACATTGATTTTATGACGTTCATGTTTAAAAATAATGATTCGCAAAGATACGTCGAACCGAAAAAGGATTGTATTTTGTATGCCTTTTTCCCCAGCAATGAATTTTTTCTGTTCACTGTATTCCAGAAGTATTTCTCTGATATTATTGATTTCAATAAAATATCATTCTAAAAGTAAAAATGTTCTAATTCTAGTTCTTTTGCCTTTTCCTTGAACAAGATCTGCAATACATAAAGCTATTTCTGTTGTATTTATTTGGCAAGTGAAAGGATTGACAAAAAATAGACCATTAGCTTAAACTGCAGTCCGCAGAAATCTCTCTTCAAACTGCGTTTGAAGCAATTGAATGTGTATAACAAATAATTCCATGTTTAATTCACTGTTACCTACCATTTCCTTCATATTTTGGGATAATAAGGCTGGATAAGCAACGGTCAAAAATACAAAGATGCAAACGTGATAAGACATGACAAGGACTAAAGCTAAGGAAGCAACCAGCAAGGATAGCAAACATACGACCGAATATAATAAACCTACACAAAACATTTACAAAATTTTATAAAATTAAATCATTTTTTTACTAAAAAAAAATTTCATGGAAGTCTGTTCGCGGGCACAGGGTTGGGTATCCCTGCTGTAAGAAGTATATTCAGATGAAAAAAGTTAAATGGTAATAAAAATTATGGATTTACCATTGCGTGTATACATTATTATTATTGTGGTAAAGATTTATCATTGTGAACGAGTTCATATTTCATCAACAACTTGGAAGTTTTCCATGTCCACAAAGTATACGTTAAAAACATTTAAAGATTTACAATAAAGATTCGAGTGGGAAAGTTCTGTTGTTGGGTGTAATTATTTTCCGCGAGTTTTTACTTGTCAAAAAGATTTTCACAACAAGATCTGGGAAAACAACTTCGCCACGAGTTAATTACTTACGTGTCTTGTCACCAATCTTAGTTTCTGTTTGTAAGTGTTCCTTTATCGTGTCCTTGCTTGACAGAAATTTTGACAATTTGTCATACCGGGGATATTTCCTTAATATTCCTAAGAGATGAAGCTTAATGTTGTTTTCTCCGTTTTGTTAATCTGTGTAAAATATGCGTAAATGCGAAAAATTTAGTTAAAAATGCTGTTTTTTGAATTGCCGAGGTATTTCAGATAGTATGTAAAATGTAATTAAAAAAAAAAAAAAGCATAACTTAATTCACACTAATAATTAATGAATGCTAATTAGTTTATTTTCAGTAGATGGTGATGGTGATTCAATATTTTTTTAAGTTAAAACTTTATTAGAATACAATTGAGCTATTATTGCACTAATTAAAAAATATCGAAAATTTGTACGTTCCAAAACTCAATATACGCATACCAAAAAATATATTTAAAATCTTAGTTAGCGATACATATATTGAATATTTCAAATCTGACTGATTCTGGTAACGGGTATTCAGAGGTGTAGTGGGGCCAGGTCAGCGACCTGGCACCTGAAAATGGGGAAAGCGCTCTGCCACCTTTTTGACTTGTAACTTAATTTTAAAGTAAATACATATATTACAAATCTTTTTTTATTGATTTAATTGTTAAAACTTGTGGATTTTTTAAAACTTAGGACGGATATAAAAAAAAAAATAGGGAAGAAATCAATGACTGACCTGGTACATATTTATTTACCACTTCACCACTGGGGTATGTCCAATTTAATTTTTCTTGTATTTATTTAATTGTATGTTTTATAGACTAATTAAAGCTGTTATTTTGTTTTTATTCAAAGACAGAATACATTATCAAAATAGCCCCAACTAAAAACAGTACTTTTTTGCTTGGATCATAAAATATTGTTTGCCGGAAATATTGAAATATCTATACATATATGCCTTTCTGTATACATGCTTCATACAATATTTAATAAACGCAAAGTAAACATGGAATTATCGCTTAGTACCGAGTCTTTCCCACTGGTATTTTACAACAAATTTAAGTTTAAAGTGGAACCATCTGATAATAAATTATACAAAAGGGTTTACGCGAGTCAAATAGGGGCTGAAAAGTTTTAGCACCCCTATTTAGCTGCTCCATCTCTAAATTCATCTCATAATACGACCTTCATTTATGGCTTCGTCCATACGACTGAGAGTTAAATAATTTATAATACCTGTATTCTGTGACCCGTGTATAAGTCCGTGCTTAAGTGAAAATGTTGGCTCCGTTACGACTGCGTTGCCGCCCCTTTAAACATAAAAAACCTTATTTTAGGTTGTCCGCATTATACATCTGAAGGAAAACTGAGTGCCTTGAGTGAGTCGTAAATTGCTATAAGGCGCTTAACATAACTGAAGCGCAAGCCTTTTCTAACTAATCGTGCATAAATATTGTATTGCAGATGAGTAATAATAAATCGTGTTACTGACACCCGGCGATAGTTTATGTATACATATCGACTGTGGAAAGGAAAAAGGACGTAACCCACACATATAAAATTTTATAGGAGGCGCAAAACACGTGTTTTGATGATTTTGGGCCATATGCAAATTATTAATTATACACAGCCTTAAAGTGCACGGAGACTTCTAAACTGGTGTTTAATTGACATAATCTAATATTAATTAAAGAAATTTTCTAATAAAAACCTTTATTTCAATCTTTTTCTTGGATTAAATTTTTTACAATGTCATCTTTTTCAAACTTAAAAGCTAAATTTAGATACTAATTCAGCATTTGCAGCTTGCAACCTTTTCATATAACGTGTATCAAGTTTGATTCATTGTGATTATCGAAAAAAACCTGTTTTGAAAAAACTGTGGGTTACGTCCTCTTTCCTTTCAACAGTCGATATATACATGATAGAGCGAAAGTGTATTTTAATTTGAATTGATAAATATATTAAGTTAGACAGCGAAAATGTCTCCTGCAGTAGATTTTCAATTAACCTAATAGGTACACGAACAAAGTACTTAACCTCACCCGACAGTAAAAGTCTATTTTTGAACATAGAGATTAAGTTTCAATGACAGTTTGAAGAGGAATATAATTTCACCAGAGACTGGCAGGTAAAATATATTTTCAATTGTGGATCTATTGAATATGCATGGATACAAATATTTTTGTATATGATTTCATAAAAATGAAAGTGAAAATTTAGTTATACTTAAAATACATATTTGCTGTAAACCTGTAACATATACATTCTACTAAATTTGAATCGTTCAAATTATGTACATTTTCACAGATTTTGTCACTAAAATTACATTCTACTAGTTTTGACAAAATAAAAAACTATACCAAAAATCAATGCCGAATGATTTGTACGACAATCAATTAAAATTCAACAATACAACGTCGAATATCGTAAAATAAAAACTTTTGAGGAATAAATAAATTCATTTTAATTTAGCACCTATGACTATTTTTTTAAACTTGTAATTCTATAATAGTTTGATTAACACTTACTATTTTGAGTTGGGATTTGGTACATGTTAAGTCAGCAACAGATGTAATATTATACGTTATCTTATTTAATGTGTGATATATGTATACAATAATCATTTCAATTGAAAAAATATTTAGTTTATTGAAATCATATTATATCATATTTGAATAAATGGAATGTAATAATATAATATAATCGTTCGTTAGAATTCGATTTGGCAGAAAATTAATATTAAGTATTGGGTATACGTTTTTTTTTTATTGTTCTTTTTTTATCTTCCGAAAAGTTTTAAGAATGTTGAGCAACATTTATAAAATTGGGGTAGTATGGAAAGGGTAAAAAAACGAAACGTATAATATTTTACATCTGATTAGCAATTGGGTTGTCGAATAAGTTTTGTTGATGTGAGTTCGGTTGTATTAATTTGTGAAGTGCTACTCGAAACGTTTATTAGTGTTAAAGTGTATTTTACGACTTAGCCAATCAATACTTATAGAATTCATTGAAACACAATAGAAATATTGAATATGCCTTCTTAACAAGTTTGCGAAGTGGCGTGGCGTGGAGGCAGGGCGTGTAAGTAAACTCACCAACTTCAACAAAGCTAAAGTTATCGAACACCAATTTCATAACTGTATTTGTCTTGAGTTTAAATTTATTGGTATTAAGTTTCGTGAAAAGCACATTCGCTATAAAGTTATAATTCTTCCCGTTCTACTTAAATTTGACAATGTTCGTAAAGCCATATGTTAACATTTGCAACTTACTTTAATTTAAATTATATATTGGAAGCATGTACATAAGTAGTTTATAATCAGTAAAGTATAAAAAACTGCCGAATCTTGACATATCACAGTAGTGTCTAAACTTGGCAAATAATTATTTACTTTCTTAAGCTCGAAAATTTCGAAATATCGAAAAATAGATTGAGAAATTTTACATTGAAAAATATTTTTTTTGTGAATATATAAAATAAAATATAATAATAGTAATATTGATTTCAATTTCATATGTCAACATTATTTTAAGAACAAACATATTGTTATAGAGATCCTTGTTTGGTAATAAGGGCTTTACTCTAAAATCATTACTTTCAATGTTTTTATTCATATTTAGGCAAAAAATATTAATGAAACCGTTATCTTCTTATATAAATAGTTGATTACAAAAATCATGGCCATACAATACGAAAATCTGAAAAGCACACTTTTTCAATTTTGTTTACTAAAAAGTAAGGTATTATAATTTTGTGTTAATCTTGTGAGTATTTAAATCAACTTATGGACAGTATATAAAATAAAATATTCAAATTTTATTTTGTGTTGACAACTAAACCTAATCTAATTTAACCACATTTCTATAATCATTTTCATTGATCATTTATCAAATTTAAAAGAAATATTCACCTTTCTATATTGTATTTATAGTGACCAAACATAAAATTTATACTAAACAAATATTAAATTTATACTTACTATTCGTTTAATAAAATACTAACCATTTAACTACTACTGACGAAAAAAAAACATTTATGATTGTGTCTGTTATTTTTGACCGTGCAAATTAAAGCCATATAAAAATAAAGTGTACAAAGATCAGTATCAGATTGAGCACACGAGAGACCCCAGGCGCAATAAAATTTGGAGGCCCTGTTTTTCGGATAACATAAAAAAGTTAGAAAATTCCATTAAAATAATAAAAAAATATTAAAATTTAAAAAAAGTATATGGGTTTTATAAAATAAGTTTTTTAAGGCCCTTAAAATTCAGATTCAACATTCATGCGTGCTTATAGGGTAATACCACCACTGGCAAAGGTATATTTTTATATTTACACTGAATAAACACAAACCAGCGACCAAAATGGTGTGATCATTAATATGTTCTTATATAAAACCCTCTATTATAGTTTTAACGTTCTCTTGTAAAATTGTCGTGTGTGGAGTTACGAGTCTTGAATTAATGTTGAAGCTATAACAATGCTGTTAAACGTTGGAAGTCGGAATATTATGTGATAATTTGTATATAACTATTAAATTTCTCTTGGTTCGGCTTAGTTAGAACTTACAACGATACTTCTTTAGAAGATTCGACATTGTGTAGTGACGCAATTTAACTATAGGGGCTGCCCTGAAACTTTCACGTTCCCCATTCGTCATTTTAGTCTAAATATCATTATTTTCAAAAATTTAAAAGAGTGGTTTATAAACGGTATTTTATTTTGTCTTATTAACAAATCAATAAGATTGAAAATTTTAGAATGAGTATTTTTAAGTATATTGAAGGTCAAGAACTCTGATTCCACTTTGTCAAAGTATGGGCAAATCAGTTCTGTCACTTTCTTTATATTATACACTCAACTATATTTACACGGTTTTAAAATACATATTAACGTCCACTAAAAAAAACAAAGACTATATTTTTACGTGAATTATCTCTTCTAACACGATTCCCAGATACAAAAATACAGAAGCGGATAAAAGATTTCATAATAGCAAGAAATTTAATAACACAAGACAATTATAACAAACAAAAGGCTTCATTAGATTTTAACGCATTAAACGTGTCAGGCATTTCTAGCGATGAAATCGATTTAGGTATCGACTGTAGCATGCACATTGTAATGTACAGCTATAATAATTGATTCGTTTCACGTAAATTTAGGAAAACGTATTCTTAATGTATTTTAGCAGCGGTCGGCAAACTTTTTGGGCTCACGGACCACTAAATTCTCAATTTTGATCCAGCGGACCACTAACTGGACTTTTGTGCTAAGTATTACATATTGAAATAAAAGTGATCGAATGGGTTTAAATATTAACCAAGTTCATAAAATAATGTCAGATTTCTCTGCGGACCATAAAATTTTTCTCGAGGACCACACTTTGCCGACCGCTGTATTATATAATCAAAAGCAATTCACAATGAATACATAATTAAAAATAAATATTCAGTAGAACACGGTATCAATAGAATAATTGGATATTGTAAAAATAAATTTTATCAATATTTAATTTTTTTTGATTTCTTGTGGTAGTGACATCTATCGGGATTTTTTTTGAATTTTCACTTATATGGGTATGTAATAGAATAATTATTTTTTGAAGTCATATAAACATGTAAGGCATATTTCTCATGTTCAAAACGATTTGTAGTATAAAATATTATATAAACATTTATATAAGTGAATAAATAACACGGGAATATAAATAATAATAATTGTTAACGTGTAATATTTCAAAATAAACATTTGAAAGACATTCAAAAGATAATCGAGTTTATATTAAAAGTATTTAGATGCTTTGCGTTTTCATAACGGAGATAACGATTTATTGATATATTATCTCGCCCTGTCTTGTCGGTCCCATGGTGTAATGGTTAGCACTTTGGACTCTGAATCCAGCGATCCGAGTTCAAGTCTCGGTGGGACCTGTTTAATTTTTTGCTTCTTGTATACATGTTAATATTATAATGAAATCTTTGTAATTGCATTATGTAGAATTCAATTAAATTATTAAATGTACTATTAAATTCATTATATTCATTTTGCAGCTTCTATGTAATAATTTACAATTCTTGTTCGAATTTTCATGAAAATATTTTTTAAATCGATCGGGAATATATAAAATAAGGTTTTCCGAATATTTGAAAACTATTATTTATTTTTATATCGTCCATTAATGTCAACCTTTTTTTTGACACCTCTTGAAGATTATTTTTATTTGGAAAAAATATTAATTTTAAAATTGACACAGAAAACTTTTCTTGTATGCTAAAAGTATATATCGTTTAAGGGTCAATTTGTCAACTCACTATTTTTGGTTATCGAGAACATTTTGTTAGTCGGTAACTCTTTGTGCAGACTTAGAAAGAATAATGGTATAGGGAAATAACTAGTTATCATGATATAATAAATGGTGTGGTTGGTATTCAAACATCTAACACATCGACGCATTTTAGATACACATAAATTAAACAAACATATTTAAAAAAATAATGTTTCATTTACAGTTTTTAGGTAAGATATGTAGTTATCAATTTTATTTGTAATACAAATAATATCAACTCATTTTTCAAAATAAATAATAATATTAGCAAAAAAGATAATATGTACAATAATTTACCGATAAAGTGTTCTTAATATACAAAGAAAACGCGAATTGTTGATAATATTTTAATAGGCAACAATTACTATTCATAGTTTTCTTAATATAAGCACATTATCATAATAAGGAGAAAATTGAAAAAGACTAAGATTTTATTTTTAGAAATGATTGTTCTATTATTTCAGTGTTATTTTTCTTTGCCGTAAAGAAAATAAAATCCGAATTGTTTCAAATTTTCGTCTGATAAACAGACAGCAGATTGACAGTCGCAGAAATGGGAATATCCGAATCAAAATTATTTTCAACTTTAGTGCACAGTTTAGATAATTCTGGTATTTTTGAGCGGCGATAATACTGTTGGAACATAGAATCAACGAAGTATTTAGTCTTGTGCCAATTTAGGAAACTATTTATAAACTCAGCGTGTCTCAAGAACGACGTTTATGTTTTTAAAGAAACCCAACAATATTATATGAACCTGATGTTTATGGTACCTAGGTAAAGACCGGCTTAAAGAAAATCTTATTTACATAAATACAAAAAATGACTAACATTACGCGTGGATTAAGACAAAAAAGATATTCTTTCTATACATCGTATCTGTTGGGTATTTTGCTCTCGTTTATATATAAAAAAAAAATGATTCGCGGCATAGCCAATTTAATAATACCAGTAAAGTTGATGACACAATGTTTTCCTAATAAACGTACAACGTAAGTTAATTTCATTACCTTGCCGGTCTTACAGCGTTGCATATCGACTGTGAAAAGAAAAAAGGACACAGCCCACAATTTTTAAAAAACACCTTTTATTCAATAATCACAATGTATACTTGATATACGTTCTATCAAAAGGATGTAAGCTGTACATGCCAAATTAGTATCTGAAGTTAGCTTTTAAGTTTGAAAAATGAAGGGCCTGTGAAAATTGGATGTGCATATTTCATAATTTGTCTTTGGTCCAAAATCATTAAAAAATAAGTTTTTTGTACATCCTGTAAAATTTGTCATGTGTAGGTTAAGTCCTTTTACATTTCCACAGTCGATATCGGATTTCCACATCGGATGTCACATGGTTATGATTATTATTTATTTATTTTCATCGCTAAGGGTTTAGAACGAGACAATTTATAGTTTAAAAAAATGTAAAGTATGTAAATGGCTATTGGCTTTCTATATCTTCTTCGCCTCAATGAGTGGTTTTTCAATTACAAGAACCAACTAATTTATTGTGAAAATAAAATGTTCACTGTCTAAAGACACCACTTGCGTCCACTCTATCATACTAGAGATCTGCACGGGCCCGGGCATGGCTGATGGCCCCTACCCGGCCAGTAAGGTAAGGACGATCGAGATTTAGGGTAGGACCGAGCCCGGGCTAAGAATTTATATTTGAGAATAATATTTCTAATTATGTTCGGTTGATGACTCAACCATGTGGCAACACTGTTCATAGATAAATATTAAATAATTTATTCCACATTATTCTAAATATCTTAATTGACTTACGAAGCTAAGAAACACATAAAATTGCCTGACTTAATTTAAACTAAGTCTTAATCGATGATTTCTTTATGAAATAATGAACATATAGTTGTAACTATTGGCCACTGTGAATATTATTTGGTATGTGTTTTTTATTGATTTTAAATAGTTAACAGTTCATTGTGCCCGAAAACTCTCACTCGCCTAAATTGAGTCAAAATAATATATTTAAAAAGCACTGTGAGATAGTGATAGCAGCAATATAAATTTTACCCTGACCATTTTCGTGGGTCAGGATCGGCAAACCAGCCCAAGTAGTGTTTTTTTTTTTTTTCAAACAATTAATAAACAAAAGTTACTAAACCCATCAATAAAATAAAGAGCTACGTAGCGTTTAGTGAATTTTAAAGCTTACTTTTATAATTAACAGTTCAATAAAATATCATAAAATATTATTGTAAATTTTCGGGCCGATAAATATAAATTTGGTCTTCGGATCGGGTTCGGGTCCGAGACGAGTCGGGTCTGAATTATTCGGACTCGGACCGGGTAGTTACATCGAATTCCGCCCCGTTCAGTATTCTACAATCTACATTACTAGTAGATCACAGATGGGCAACGCATTGAAAATATTTCATGTGTTAAACAGGAATTTGCTTGTTTTTTTTCAATGAATTGAAGATTCTAAAAAGAATCTTCATTGCTGTTGATTTTATTGAAGTACACAGACTCATTACTTGGAAGCGGGAAAAACACAAAATCATCATTAAGTAATTTACTTTAGTAATGTAGAGTTTCACTTTGTTAAAAATTTCCCAAATTTTAATTGGGTTTTATAATTGACATCATTTGCCACTTATATTTATTAGTCGTTGATGATTTTTTAATTGAATGTTATAGGTGTTAAGCAATTTAATTCTTTGTAATTATAATGTAATTTATAAATGATTTTCATCGTTAATAGTTGCTTACACCTTTTATTTAAATTTAAATTTGTATAAATAGCACTGTTTATATATTTTTCTTATCATTTGATAATGCTCGCAATGAGCGAAACCGGTCCTGATCCAATAAATTTGACGTGGAAAAAGTACTGAAAATGTTTTATTATTTTTATGTATGTAGGTATACAAATTGGATTCGATTTGACAACAATGTCATGTTTTCTCACGTCAAAGTAACTCTTACAGCGTAATATAATAAGGAATACTTATAGCTAACTAGGTTTTATTACGAAAAGTATTTTTTTTTGGGAATTTATTAATAATGTTTCTCATTTATGGATACCACACCTATAAGTGTTTCCTTACATTTAATATGTCGTAACTGTAAAACATGTATTTTATTTTGTGTAATTAAAATTTCTCTAAATTTTCTTTTGGTAACCGTCTGGTAACATGGATGGCAGTAAATACGACACGACGAATTAGCGAAAAAGAATTTATTCTTTCCACGTTATATGGTCGCTGTCACGTACGATGTTTAGTTACATTTTGAACCACCAGAAAGATCTTAGCTTACCTTACGAAGAGTTGTGGTTTGTATACTAAGTTGTGAATAGTGTTTACCAGAAGTTCTCAAATATGTTAAGAGCGACTAACACTAAATTTTCGCAAAAATTTAGCTCTCTCTTTGTAATTATACATAGAAGAAAAATGTACATTATTAAAAGAAGATGCCCATTAATTATGATTATTATAGATACAAATATTAGCTAACTGCCAATCTACCGTAATTCAATTTTAGTACGTTATATTAATTTAAGTATATGCCTATCCTCCCCAATTCGTTTTGAAGGATAAGCAGAGTCTCAATATCCTGATAGATAAAGTAGGTGGAAAGATATATTAATTTTGCATACATACGTGTTTTTGGATCTAGAAATTCATTTTTGAATCCGAAAATACATAAATGGTCATTCAAGGATTCAATACCTTGTTTGAGCATCAATGTGAGAAGGAATCTCAATCGGATAAAGTGAAGTCAAACAGCTTGACAATCTCACACATCGAAAGAAAGACGAAACATTTCATAAATCAAGGGAAGAATTGTCTTTGAGAATTTAAATACAACGTGAGCCAAAGTGAAATTTCATAAAGATAAATTCATCATATTGATTGTTGAAATCTACTAGAATTATTCTAGTTTCTAAAATGATCTGATTGTATACATATGTACATATATGTTAGTTAAACGAAAATATTTGAAAAAATCAATTCGGTGTCGGATTTAGTTTTTTATTTAAAGCAGGAGTCGGAGTGGTCTTTTTTTACATGACTCCACAAACCTGGCCTGTGGTTGGTTGTTGTCAAAAAATTGTAGGTTTCACTCAGGCTGTGAGTTTATGATAATTGCTAAAAAAATAGTTAAATACAAGCCGTAAAAGGTTAAATCTTATGCTGCTTACATTGTTGTTAAGGGTATGTTAAAAACGTGTCAAATATTTAAAAACTGTGTGATTCTTCAAGTATTTTATGAACCGTCGCTTGAAAAACTCTGAAGTGTAGTCTGAAGAGGTAAATAGGGACCTCATAAAAAATTTACGACACAACGGAGCGAGACCGAGATGCAGTCAATAAGTAAGAGTAAGGGAGTGCGAATGATTTTATTCCCTGGTAGAGGTCACGTTGCGGCTTCTAGAATATGCATTCTTACAGTCCACTTCGTTCTCATTTCCTTTTTACGAATTTTCCCGAAGCGTTGTCTCCTGCTAAAGTTACAATGTCAGTTTTTTTGTCTTTTGCATCGTTTGTCCCATGAATATATTATTACTCACCGAAAAGCGAAAAACGAAGTACTATGTTATATATCTAAGGATTACAGTACCGGTTTTATCAAAACGAGGGTCCCGGTATTTTAGTGGTTTTTTTCACTACCGAAGTACCCATTTTGAAAATGAAAAATACCGGTATTTCACTATAGAAAATCTAAATATTAATGTAGTTTGTCCTTTGATTTAACGTACAAGTATTTCGTTCAGTCACGCACCGTCTCTAGTAAAACTTTTGCTCATTATCGAATTTGTGATCTCAGTTGAAAATTTGTTAAAATACATTTACAGGTATTTCGAAATCCTGTATTGAGTTATTTGTCATACATAGGCATAGACGGAATGGAAAATGCAAAATCGGTATTTTATATGAAATGCCTGTATTGGATGCACTATTAAAATTAGATTGTAGTGGGAAAAAAACCAGTTAAGGAGACACTTAAAACGTTTTGATACAAAAGAACCGTGGCGTCTTTTTTTAAATTCAATTATTACTAAAACAATTTAAAATTACATTATTTGATTAATTTTATTTAAATACATCAAATAAATCTATTAATTATTTCAAGAACATTTAAAAACATTTACTTATTAATTTTATAACAAAACTTAGTTGTATGTACTGCTATATTGATGTACTAAGCCAGCATTAAATATAACTATAATATATTAAGTTACTACATATTTCACTCAAAACAATTTTATGAGCAGAAAAAAATTTTTCTTTACTATTCTCACATTCAACATTACAAATCTTTTTTTATATTAGCAAAAACAGTTTCATTGTTATCACACCGTTTTACTCTGATTAGGTATTCAAAATACGTAAATCTTGATATCACCAACACTGGCATACGGACATTCAAACTTTCTGCATTTTGGTTTTTTTTAAATTATATCTGGATTATATCAGAATCATCAGAATTCTGACATCATTTGAATATGCACAGATCATCTAGTTATCTTTGACGAAATTAATTTAGTATTATTAACAATTCATAAGACCAGACAGCAATCTTCCATGTCCTAAACTCCAGCTCAAATGAATACGTTCATGTTCGACCACAACGTCTTCCACCTGTGAAGTGTCATATAAGTTTGAATCTACATATAATATATGTATATTATTTGTAGGACTTTAAAAATGTAGTTTCCAGTTTCATAATGATTTAATTTTGTTCTACAGTTTTCAATTTTATAACCAATTCACACATATCATAAACAATTAATCAATTAACAATGTTAAACAAAAACAGCTTCTAAAGAGAGAATTCCTGAAATAATAATCGAGATTTGATGAGATTGTATACAATAGATATTATGTTACTGAGATTTTTAACTAACCGTCATCTCTGATTATCTTACAATGTAATTTTGTTATTGAAAAGACTTTATTTTACTTTTACTCATGGTAAAAAACTTTAGTAGAATTTAGTTTATTTTAAAAGGATAGTCGGAACCAATGACATGACGGATTTATGAAAAAAGTATTGTATATCATAAAACTACCACAGAATAGAAACTAGCAGCTTGTATATCAGAAAATGTTTTAAGAGATGCTACCGACGAAAGAGATATCCCCTTGTCGCTAGAATGGCATTTTTTTATCGATGGTTATGTATTCCAATCATAAAAACGAATTCTCGTGAACAAATATTCCACATGAAGTTTTGAGTAAAGTTTTTGGCACTGAAATTGAAAACGAAAATACTAACATAAACACGAAGTAAAGCATTTTCGGGATATTGAAATGCAAAAGAAGCAATAAAATGCAGAAGGAAATACACGCCAAGAATTTTCCGAAGATAATGTTATAGGTTTGATTTGAAAGACGTCTCCGGAAAATTTTAATATCGGAATCTAATTTATGAAATGTGTTTCAGCTATTTTATTATTGTATTATAACATATTTACAAAATTTAAATAAAATGGCTCTAATTTATAATAATTTTACTATTACCAATAGTATAAAAAATCCACCACACAAAAACAGATTACGGTCTAGAAGTGTCAAAATATATGCGCGAAATAAAGAATTATCTCAGAATATCATTGTTGTATCAATGAATACGTTGCAGTATTTTTCATCCTGATCTGAAAAGTCGCTGGATTATATGTAGTCTATATGTAGTCCGCAAAATATATATTTTTTTAAATACACGCGAATTTTTTGTTTTGTTTTGAAGATCTCAAGCTTTTCACTTCTACTTTTAAATTATTCTGTTAAAAAAATAATATTTCTTTAAACTGTTAAAAAACTCATAAAATACATAACATAGTAAATAACAAGGTAGCAGAAAAAATGAACGATAAAAACGTCCGATGGAAACAATTGAAAAATTGACATTTGTAATAATGGTTAAAGAACAAAATTGTATGAACGAAGAAATTCATATTATTAAATTAACTTACACATATATCAAGCAACCGTTTATTCGGTTGACCGACATTTTGATTTCCTTTGTGATAATGGGATGAAGTGCTTATAAATATACACGAAAAGACAATAATTTTGAACCAATAAAAAGTCTGAGACCAGACTAGCGTCCGACCGTATCTTCAATTTATTATTTTTATTCCGTCAGCACTATTAATGTTGATACATTAAAAAATATCTTCGGAAATCAGTCTTAGATTATATATTGTATGTATGTATTTTTGTCAATAGTCGTAGTCTGTATTATTTGGAGGTAATCGATAGAAAATTCAATAATAGCGCAATTGCAAAGCTTCTTTGGCCTGGAAGATAAAAATTAAAGCGTGGAGGCAGTCGTAATACGCTATCGTTTCCCTTTGCCATTCTTCTGTTAGAGGAGAAAATTTCTCCTTAGATGCACCCGGAGAATGACGTTTCCGGCTGAGATTAATGAAGCCTCTAAGCTAGTGGACTACTGTAACGTGCCATTAATAGGGTTGTCATCTGAAAGCTTTCTTCAATTACGAGAAAACTTCTATTGGATTACGTTTAAGGATAAAAACGTTTTTGATATACAATTTCGATATACGCAGCGTTTAATATCGATACCGATAACAAATAATGCTGTTCCTCTCTTTTGGACATTATTAAAGAGAACAACATGGCATGTTATTCACTTATCATTGATTTTGATTTTGAAGGATTGTAGTAATTTATACGAATTCTAAATGATTCACATTCACATTCAACAGAGAATTGCTATTTGAAAGATTACCAAAAATGAGAGATTATTTAGAGTTCTTTCTTTTGAAACGTGTTTCTTACATTTTTGCGGGAGTGTATTTTTTACGTTGACGTTTGCAGCTATTTTTTTATCAATGATGTGGTATTTTTTTCTATATCAAATTTGAAAAAGTGCTTCATTCAAGCAAAATATATTTTTTTTCACTGTTTAATGTAATATTGCTACAATTTTTTTATTATTAAGAATTACAATACATTTAATTTTATACAAAACATTTTCCAATATTTCAGTGGTTGAGTGATTGATATTCAACAATTTGTATAAATGATTTCTTCAAAATGTTGACATATTTTTATAGTTTGGAAAAAAGATTGTCCATATGTTAAAACATGAAATATGATCAAAATTGACTATGCAAGATGGTGGATACAGCCCATTCCTCGGGTACCGATATTGAAAAAATATAAGTAATGGTTAAAGCAAATTAAAAATTTGCATGGAAATATGTGCCATCTGGTGGCCCTGCATTCAAGCGAGGTTGCGTCATCAAGATATAATTACGATCGGAAACCGTCGAGAGGGTTTCCCACAAAGGCAAGGAAACCCACCGAGACGGCTGCCACTGGATAACATGGGTGGAGTTAAGAGCCCATCAAATTACGTGATTATATTTAAATTATTAGCATAAGATTAAGAAATGCGAACACAGAGACAGCAGAGAGGATGATTTTCGATAATCTTTGTGCTTTTATTGAATTTTGAAAGCACGGAAACTTCTTTTGGTATATTATGATTTATATAACATTATATGTTTTTATCAATGAATACAAAAATACTGCACACGCGGTATTAACAAACCGATAAACCTCGTATTCGTAAAAACAGACCTAGAGTAGTCGAATTACCAAAACCGTAGAAAAATGAATGTTTTTTTAAAATATTATGATTTAATTAAAAACACGCTACGTCTGTTACACAATAAAAAAATATCGCGGCGCACAGTTCTTTAGGCCAACCAATTTTTGTTATGAAAAAAATAGGACACATGTACTATTTACTCAAATAATTATTTTTGTCTGCCTCGCATCTCAGTCGGGAAATTCGTTGAGAATTCAATTTTTAGTAAGACTGTTTTATACTTTTCAAATCTATAATAAACACGATTAATCACTTTAAAGGTGGGTGTTCACTGTCAATTCTTGTTGGAAAAGCATTATATTAAACAAAATATTAAAAGACTGTTTGCACTACTTTGTAGTATAGTTTAAGTGTATATTCCTTAATTGTTGTGATGACGTTAGCGTTTTTTTTATACTCAAAATAAAATAAATTATTTTTACCAATGTTAATTTGACCACTTTGAGGGTGTTCACTGTCAATAATCGGTGGAAAGGCATTATATCAAAAAAATACAAATTTATTTGTCATTAAAATTATCAACAATATCAACTAATCAGTTGATAATGCTCGTCATGAGCGAAACCGCTCCTGATATTTTTAAATATAAGTGGAAGTAATACAAATGAATATTGTACTTTTTTAAATGTAATGTTTATTTGCATTTTTTAAAAACATATTTACTTTGACTTTATTAAAATTTTTTAAATAATAAATAATTGATTTTTTATATAATTTGACTCCACCCACCGGAAAGGAAAAGAGGCGTGGGGTTCAATCAAGCGTCATGCTTCGAAAACTTTTCATTACGACATTTAATTACGTCGGAATGGAATTTGTCCATATAAACGAGAGTTACGAAATTTGTGGTTAATCTATGGTATTAATTTACTTCAATTACATTATTAAATTTTGGAATCGCTCTGAAAAAGAATATTTTATATTCACCGATAAATGTTTAACGTCAATGTGATAACAATATGTATATTGCTCTGATAAGAATAGAAGTAGGACAAAATTTTGCATCGATATTGTCAGGTTATTGCTATCACCATGGTAAACGAAATAATATGGATGTCCAAGATTCCTCAAAAAATATGTATACAGAAATGTTATGTTTAAAATTTTCATTAAACAATATTTAAAAATTTCCTTTTTATCATAAAGGCAAAAAAAATAATACATTACTCTCAGAAATCTAAAATATAAATAGTGAGCTCGCCTAAAATTAAATCAATCGGTTATTTGGCACCGCACAACGCAGATAGTGACTTTCTCTTAAATTATACCGAGTTTTCTTGTCGGTCCCATGGTGTAATGGTTAGCACTTTGGACTCTGAATCCAGCGATCCGAGTTCAAGTCTCGGTGGGACCTGTTTAATTTTTTGCTTATGCATGTCAATATTTTAATGACATCTTTACAATTAAATTATGTAGAATTAAATCAAATTATTAAATAGACAATTAAGCTTTTGTGTAATTATTTATAATTCTTATTTGAATTTTCATGAAAATAATTTTTAAATCTATAAGAAATACTAATACATAACATGGTTTTTCGAGTATTTGAATAATATTATTTAAATCATTGCAGGGTTCGTTCATAAATGTCACCTAACTTTTTGGAAAAGTCCTACCTCTTGTGGGATTTGTTATAATGACAATTTTAATTTATATTTTTTTTCCAGATCAATACAATTTAAATATGAAAAAAATAACATAATATTATCTGCCTTAGAGTTTATAATTACAATGTATTTTGTAGTGAATTTTATTAACACTTATTTATTTTCGTTGGATTCAGCGGTAAATGTCTCGAAATACATTTTTAATGTAAACTTGATAATTATTTTAATCTACTGGCTGTGTCACTAAGTGTGCTCAAATAGACGATACATGTCTCTTACCTAGAAACACAACCAGTGGATCAACGATGTCAATCATATTATAGTTTTGTTTTTATTCTTGTTTTGTTAAATAGCATACAAATATTTAAATAGTTGAATTAAAAAATACTCAAAGAGATGCACCATAATAAAAAGTCAATATAATGTTTCTTCTAAATATTACATTTCTAAAGTTGTCGCTCAAGCAATTCTTGGACGTTTTATAGTAGTTTACATTTAATTTAAAACCCTAAAGTTCTAAAGTGCTTGCTTTATAATACAAATGCATTAGTTAAGTGTTACTATAAACCGCCACAAAATGGATACTTTCCTGTAAAAAATATATAAAAACACAGCTATAAAAATGTCGATTCGCTTCATTTACAGCACAATGTTAATACCGACATACTTCACTCATTAAAGAGTATATGTACATAGTTCTGAAGTTCCTGCTCTTAAAATTCCACCTCCTTCACAGATTAGTATCATCCAACGGAAGCTTGCCTTGGAACGTGCGAGCTTCATGAGCATCGTATAGAAAAACTGAAGTAGTGCGGATTATATCCTCTCGCACAAGGGCCGGATATACAAAGTAAAGTTAATGGATATCACATCCAAGGATCCAAGAGTCTCGACCAAGACGAACTTAATAATGAAATAAACAAATTATTATTACTAAAATGAAATCAGTAACAAAAATATCAAGTCACACTAAAAATCGTTACCACTACAAAATAGGTCTATGGTTTAATCTCTGTTATAATAATTTTTATACCAAATTAAAATAATAATACATAGAAATATTGAATAAAAAATATGATTTTTATTATTACATGTGCATGTAAAGTTAAAATGGTCAATATGAGTGGTGTCCCTGCCACAAGTAAGAAAGAACCAAAGATCGATCTGTTTGTGTTCAACTCCTTTCCACGCACAATATAAAAAAAACTCTCATTAATTTCTAATTCATAAGTTAATATATACAATCAATGTCTTCATAACAAATAAAATCTTACGATATATTGAGTCACAATATTTTTTATTATATTATAAGAAACAAGAATCTAGCGAAAAAATACAACAAATGGAAAAACAAAAATGAAGAATATAAAACATTATTAAAAATAAATATACAGAAAATTTGTCAGCTGCAAAATATCCTCTGAGGATTGAACAAAGCAGTAATACTGTAAGTGGAGTAATTAGGATACACACGTAAAATTAACGTGGAAGCCTTAACATACGCAAAATAAGCTTACGTTATCTATTTGATAACTTGCAACAATCAAGTTCATTAGTGAACATTTGCATTGCCAAAATTTGACATTTTCGAACAATAATAATTATAGTGAACCGTAGGAGGACAAACAATGACTATCAATTGTCCAGTGTATGGTCATAATCGTCAGTCCAAATATGTACAGGAATAATGAAGCTCTACGTTGAGCTGGGACGAAGGTGACATGACATGACTATAGATATCGTATCTGACAATATGCGGTATTTTGATTTTCTATTGAATAATTATTCTATGCTATGCAAAAGCCTTGTATGTATTTGTATATTTTCCAACGTTTTTATTTCAATGGAGTCTCACAAATTTTTTATATATATAATCCATATAAAATATTTTATTCTTACACAATCGTTTTCAGCCATGCTTATTTATAATGTGGAGCATTTGTATTTCTTATGTTGTA
The DNA here is from genome assembly GCA_031772345.1 of Himalopsyche anomala. Taxonomy (NCBI): domain Eukaryota; kingdom Metazoa; phylum Arthropoda; class Insecta; order Trichoptera; family Rhyacophilidae; genus Himalopsyche; species Himalopsyche anomala. Next base: position 16,807,342 of record CM062821.1, on the reverse strand, counting down.
TGTTAACAGTTTTTCTTGAAAAGAACTGGTTATAAATCGTGAGCTTAACTTCTTCTATTCGGAGAAAGTAAGGAGAGGAAGGTGGGGTTAAGAATGGAGTAGTAGTAAGTTTATCGTTCTCTCAACGTCTTGCTTTCAAAATCGGATACGTTGAGCGTGAACTAGGATGAAAACATCTATGCCCTTTGGATTAACATCAATGTATAAAAGTTTATATTTGTTGGTTTGAACTTTTAACTAGTCATGCGATTGAACATTTGTAAAGAGAATTAACCACTGTGCCACGAGGCAGACATAATTCGTGTCCTGACGCAACTAAAACGTTTCAAAGAATCAACTTTTTTAAGCAAATTGAAGCAATGAAATATGTTAAAAAATAACCAAACAGATGTAATGTTAATTAAAAACTCGGCCGTAATGTGTTTTGATTTGACTCTGTACTGATGATATGCAATAAATAATTTATTTGAAATATTGGTGTGTATATTGATATAAATAATAATAAAAAAAACGTAAATGAAAATTGGCAAAATAAAATACCAGCTCAACGACATTATATTAAATTTCATGCTGCTATAAATATTGGGAAACCTTCAGTTTTTTTTGTGCTGCAAAATACATAAACGTTTATTTATGGATCGTATATAAAGAGGTTAGCTATTAAGCGTTGCTGGAGCTTTTGAGTACAATAATGATGAAGTACCTTTCGTTCGTGCTTTTTCGAAGGCTTCGTAGGTTAGTGCTGTACAAAACAACTGCATTTTTATTCAGCTTGGAAGCTGCATATACTTGACAAGTTCTTAAGTAGCATAGAAATGATTTTGCTGGCGCATTGCACTTGTATCTATTGCAGTTTTGAAGGAAACGTCTCGTTTAGTGTTCACAGATTCAGATATTTATTCAAACATCAGTCGAGGTTTGCTGGTATATATAAATTTTTGGTAATGATAAAAGTCTTAAGATTTTTTTTTTTTATTAAATTGATGGTAATATTATAATAGTATTATATAAAAAAAATACAGTGTACATATATCTATATTTTTCGGGGCGGAGTGTATTTGTTTACTAATACTGGATGTACTTATGGATAACAAACATCTTAGGTAAAAGTGGGTGTGAATTTCTTATACAGTGGAACCTCGATTCTACGTTTTTCAAGGGATCGTAATAAATGAACGAATAATGCGGGAAACCGATAATGCGGGAAATCTTCAAATAACACAAAAAAATGTTTAATTTTCAAAAAACTCATTTATTTATTACTTAAAGAATAAATAAATGTATTTTTAACTTGTTTAATACAAACTAAGTAGCCTATTTGCAGTTTGGGACTTAAATTTTAACAAACACTCTTCAAAAGCGCGTACATTTCTAAGTCAACTAACTCCTTTCTGCTATGTTGACTCGTTATTCTCCTGATTTTTTCCCAATGTCTTTAATTATTTTCAGTTTCTCAACTAGAGTTCCAGTTTTCTTCATTTAGGTATTTTAGTTTTGACTTTTGAGTTAAAAAAAAATACGCAACCAGATGAAATGTAAGATTATTTATGAGCGAAAAAAATATTCTACAAAAATGGTCAATCGGGATAGATAGTAACTAGGACGGGACGATAATATTTAGATGATAGATCGAAGAAATCGGTTGATCGAGAAATGATTAACGTGGAATTACTAAACATTGCTATTACGGGGTGGGGTCTTGGTCGAGTAAAAAATAAACGATCCATGCATAAAGACGAAGATAGTGTGAACGGAAGATCGGGGTTCCACTGATAAAATCGCGAAACGAAATGCGAGGTAAGATTATTTATGAGAAATATTGAACGAAAACGGTCAATCGGAATAATATTTTAGACGGGACCAAAATATTTGAATGATAGATCGAGGAAAACGGTAAATCGGGGAACGGTTAATGCGGGATTTTTTTACATTGTTCTTATGGGTGTTTGGCCTGGACTATGAAAAACGAACGAACCATGCGGGAAAACGAACAATGCGAGAACGGTAGATCGGGGTTCCACTGTATCTGTATTTTATCTCATAAATCGATGAAGAATTGAAAAATGCTTTTCTGATTGTTTTGTAATCTTCAAAAATACTATTTATTTATTAAAGAGTTAAATTGTTCTTAATGGGACCTCTTATATGTTTTAGGCTTACTAGCATGGAGTGGCGCCACTTTTGACTTTATTGATTTGTTTACACAACAAATTAAAAATAAGTCTAAGTCGTTAGTTTTTTTCCGACTCCGACTCCAACTCCGATAAAAATAGTCCGACTTCACGACTCGCTCCTTCAGGCCTGATTTTTTACAGCCATGGAAGACTGCCGTTATATACATTGCAGACACATTTAAAACAAAACACATTTTATAAAGTATATTCAGAACCGATGTCATTTATCGAAGAACAGTTAATTAAGAACATTAATTCTTATAGATCTAAGTACTTTGATATTTTACCTTACCATAAATGAAAACTGCTGGACTTAATCATACTATCAACAAAAATATGTAAATTTATTAAATTTACAGCAAAATATCAGATTTGGTTTTCAATATTAAATATAATAAAATACTTTTGTAGACAATTCATTTAACGCTATAAGCTTGATTAGAAAAGTTTACATTTTTCGCAAAAATCTTAAGCAACTCATTAATATCTAATTCAAATATCTGCTCGAGATAATTAGCGTCTCAATTTAGTTTTGAAAAAAAACTTTAGTAACTTTTCGCTTTTTTGTACGTAAGTGGTAATTTCTTTTTATCCAGGCGAATATTGGATTATAAAAACTGCCTTCGTAAGCTGCGAAAAAGAACTTAGTTTAAAACTTTCAAGCATAAGCTCTTCGCATTGGAATCGCTGCGACTACTTGTAAAGTTGTTGTGATTACTTGCCTAGATTATGTAAATAATAAAACAAAAAAATCTCACATTAACATTACCGTTTATTTAACCAGTTTTGCATAGCTTCTTTTGCAGTAAAAGTGCCAATATAATATGATCTAGTTAATTCTAAAATGATACAAAATAATCCATTTTCGATGAGGGTATTGTGTCAATAAAAGACAATTATTATTATAATAAAATTAAGCGGTGGGTATATTATGGTAAATTCATTTTTTTGCGTATGTTAGTTACAATTAAATACATACAAATGTAGCTAATAACTAAAGATCAGGGTTTGAGACAAGCTAAATTAATTGAATTAAAAAAAACCTATAGATTCTGCTGTGATAAAAAGCCAACTGTTCAAAAGTATTCACGTTACGGGGACTATAATTTTTCATGAACAATTATAGAAAAACGTGACATTCTCTTTTTTGTTTGTTTTGGTAATGACAATTCAATCAAAATAAGTGTAAAACTAAATTAACCAAATATTATATTAATATGTGTTTATATTTACATAATACTTTCGGTATTTGGAAAACGTGTGAGAAGTTGACGAAAATAAGCAATTTTTTTAAAACATAAGGTAACCGATGTGGAACTTAAGAAATTAGGAACGCCATTCATATAAATGATTTTTAATTGCCCCATCCGTGGTTCATAATATTAGCATATAACCATTAATAACCGCTCGTGACTAATCTCTTTCAACCATTTTTATTCGAAATGTTTTATAGTAATTACACTTCTTAATTATTAGCCCATATTTTTAAAGAAGTTTTTAAATAAATTTGACTGTAGAAAGAAAAAAGAAATAAACCACACAGAACACATTTTACAGGAAGCACAATAAACGTTTTTTGATGATTTTGGGAAAAGTGTAAATAATAAATATGTACCTATCAACTAGTTTATTATTATTAGTCAATTTATATTAATTTGATATTTATTTAGGATGATCTTGGGGTAATCCATTCTCCTGACGGCAATTATCAAAGATCTTTCTTTTTTCAATATTAAAAGTTAAATAACGATACTAATTAAGCATTTGCAGCTTATAGCTTTTTGATAGAATTCGTATTAAATTGTTTTACATCGTGATTATTGAAAAAAAGAAATTTTGAAAAATCTTTGGTAACGTGATACGTACTGCCTTTCAACAGTCGAATATTTGAAATTTAAACATTTATATTTTTGCACAATAATTAAGCTATAAAGAAATGATATATAATACCGCAAGTTCTCATATAATAATCATCTTATACATCTCGCGGTGATTGCTTTATGGAATATTTCTATAAGAATATATTTTATGGTTATCGCTACATGACCTACCTCTAACGATTCTTGCAGTAAGCACATTTGAATTTAAACAACCTACGATGATTCCCGAGATAGAAGTTACTATAATATCTGTGAATAGTAAGTAAGACATCGAGCATTCCGAGGTTGGCTAAGATTGCAATCATTTTCAAGTACTTTGATGGCAGTTTAATACGGAGCTTTGATGTTAGTGTACCATTACACCCTTTAAAAGCAAATCTTTGAAAGGGTTTACGAACTTCAAATGTTGTTTGTTGGAGATTGAAATTGAATAGTGCTGATGCTATCTCTACGATGATAGTGCTTAAAGTTATTCAACGTCTTACATATTCCGTAATCTTGATTAAAATCCCAGATGCCATTTGTCTAAAATAAGGTTTCTCTGCAAGATAATATGAATTCGACGAAAAGTCTGGCTTCAGCAAAATTCGAATGAAAAAAATATGAAATTCAACAATTTTCGCTGTCTTATGATTACCTACATAATTCTATTTAACTTGCATTGTTTCTATGACATCTTTAATTTTATGATTATATAAAAGAAAGATATCGTAGAAATGTACAAATAAAAGTTTTTGCGTTTAAAAACACTAACAATTAAAAAAAAAAGATACAATTTTTGCAAAGAAGTGTTTCAACACAAAGTTAATTTATCTTCATATTTATTAAAGAACAGATTCACAAATAAATTTTAAGAAACGCAATAATAGTAGTCTCCATATTTTTTCGAAGATAAGTTACATATACCATCGTGTAGAGTTGGTAATTCTGAATAAATTAAAAGGTCAAATTAAAACAAAAAAATCGGGTTTTTAACATAAGCAACTTGTACACAGCAGTTATTTAACGTATTTCACAAAAAAATGTTTATTCAATTAAAAAAGCAAGATAATACTTATTAAAATATTTAACATTATTTTTTTCAGACGTTTTATCTGTAAGAAAAAAAGGTTTCAATTGATTTGGCAAAATTTTAGGATTGTGAAAACTAAGTATTTACGATATTCGAAAATTACAATACCTGAAAGTTATGTATGAGTTTGATCATAAGCAGTATATAATAATATATTCATATTATAAGGATCACTGGTTCCAGACTAATCTTCCAGTAAATTTGTAAACGCGAAGAAGCGGTTAATGCGTATCGCTATAAGCCAAATTATTACTATGCAGAGAGATTATTATTCCAAGCATTCAAAGGTATTCAGATCGCTGAGAAATTGTAACTATATGTTCTACACACTGAAGTTATTCAAAAGGTCTTTAAATTTTAACAGACTTTATATTATATTTTATATTTAAATTTTCAATACTGAAAAATAGCGTCGTATCATTAACTAATTGCCTTTCTACTAAGATTGTAGCTAATAAAAACCAAGGCGCCTAATATTTTTAAATTTATTGTTTTATCAATATTGTTATGTATACTCAATACCATACCATACTATGTTTTATTCTGTATGACGTTCTATTTTCAAAATGTGCTTCGTGCATTAGAATAAAACAAATGAAGTACGAAACAGTAGAATAAGAAAAACAATTGCAACTAGAGATTCTGAAGTCTCGGGTTTTTCAAAGTCCCGGGACTCGAGACGTGATAAAGTCAAAGTCCCGGGACTTCCCGGGACTTGGGACTTTTATTTCCCCTTCAATAAAATTATAAATTTATTAAAATTAAATATTTGTATGTATGTACTAAAAAGGGATGATAACGATACATGTATTGAAAAAATAACAATGAATTAGGTAAAATTATGACCGTTACTTCACAAATCACAATACAGCTGAAAAATAGTGAAAAACATTTGTAAATAAAACAACATCTGTTATGAACATTTAATTATAATATTTTGTAATTTGTTTTTGCTACAGTTATATTTTTTATACGAATATAAATTGATTTAAATAAATTTCTAACAACATAAAAGGAGATATCTTTCTCCTAAACGTTTTTTAATATTTTGTTTCAATTAAACTAATTATTTTGAGCGTTTTTTACGCAGTTAAACGTATATTTTTTTTCGTACGTACTTTAAAAGGCCGCCGAAAGTATGCGTTATTAAAATAAATACATTTTTTGAACACATTGAAATGAAAATATTAAATTAATTGAATAATAAAATCAGAACCTCAAATCATACACAGTATGTATTATTAACACAAAAGTTAATATTTTATTTTTGCTTATCAAAATATGATATTAAAAATAATAATGAATTTAATGACGAATCAGACAGCCGATTTCTTATTTTTGTAATAAACGTTGTTGCAACATTGTTTTTCCAAAACATTGATCTTTCTTTTATTCTTTTCGAAAAACAATTGGTCCCAGCTGAACTGTTGATAATAAAACATTCATAATCCGCCTTGATTTATAACATAATTTTCGAGAAATACCTATCGGCTTCATTATTTCTTGGAATTCTGTGAATCCCAAGCTTAAGCGAACACGTGTCTAAGTTTTTTTGTATTTCTGCATGTCTCTACCCATCGAAAATGGTTGTTTCGTATTACAATATATAAATAGATGTTATTTGAAACTTCTACAATTATAAATCTAAACAGCTGTTTCTTTCATAAGGTCCCTTTTATATATGCATACTTAATTTTGTTAAAACCCCGGCCTTTAATCCTTAGCCTGAATATAATGCATTTTTTTCAAAACTAATCTCGAGGATAGACACCAATGTAAATTTATTTTAAATCAAAATTAACTTTTTAGGTCACATTAGCGATTGCTTGCATCCAATTTTATTTTGTTAGAATGGTTTTTTCAAAATTAAAATGTAAAATTTGGCTGTCTTAAGTCCCGGGACATTTAACAACAAAGTCCCGGGACTTGCTCTGGACTTGGAAAAATGCTCAAAAGTCCCGGGACGTCTCGACACAGAATCCCTAATTGCAACCTGTAACAATCTCACGATTTTCTTCTTAATTATAAGATTGATTTATTGATTTATAAAGTGTAAAATTATGTTATCAAAATAAAATTGAACCAACACATAAAAGTGTTTTAGTAAAAACTATAAACATAACATAAAAATTGGTGTCAGAAGTGAGGATATGTGCTAAAATAACGTTAAGAAATTTATGGTGACAATAAATTAACGGTGAATAAAATTCTTTAAAAATTAGCACGAATCAAATACACGAACAAAATAAATCTAATATAATAAAAGTAGATCGATTAAATCGAACGGAAATTATAATAAATCAAATATAATAATAATACGAAACTAGAATAAGACTAAATCTCCAATTCTACGAAATCTATCATCGAAAATCTTCTACGTCGATATATCTACAAAATCTACTATTGAATCTTCAACTTCTACATGGTGAAAGTAAATTCTGCGAAATCCATCATCGAATATTCAAACTACATCTTCTTGCCGACTTCAACTACATTTTCTTTGCCGACTTCAATCACATCTTCTTTGCCGATTCTACATCCAACTACAAGAAAAATCTGCAAGCTGCCAACAACCTATTTCAACGACTACTAGAACCAAATTCATCTTCAAGTCAACGTTTGTTTAAACTTTATGCAATATATTATTCATCATATTCTGTGAGTAACAATTTTTCTTACTCAATCTATACATTTTCACACCAAAATGCCTACACTCACTATCGATACATTGATGAAGTTTGTTTCGACATTTGACGGAGAAAAACGAAATCTGTACCCTTTTATTAAAGATTGCGATACTGCATACGAACTATGCTCAGAGCAACAGAAAAACATACTTATAAAATATATGATTCATTGCGTCATAGGAAATGCCAAATACACAATTGCCAATTATGATTTTAAAAACTATGCCGAATTCAAATCATTTCTAATAAATACCTACGGTGAAAACAAACACACGTCTCAATTAGAACTTGAATTAAGAAATTGTAAACAAAACTTTAACGAACCGGTAATAAACTTCATTCAAAGAGTTGAAAATTGCACTAATAATCTTATCGGAGCTGTTCGATTTTCGAACAAGGACGAAAAAGAATTGATAGGGAGAATAAAGCAAATTGAAGACAGCGCTCTTAATACATTAATTTTAGGTATGACCAGTCAACTGTCAACAGTAGTCAGGCTTTCAAAACCCAAAAATCTTATTGAGGCAACAAATATTGCAGTTGAAGAAGAAAAGTTTTATAATGCAGTTAGGGAAATGAACTCTAACCCAAATAAGATCAATCATAATTATTTCACCAAACAATCAAAGCCACACTCTCTAAATTCAGAACATAATCAATTTGTCGGTAATCTTACATCTCAATACAATTCAAAATTTTGTAGATACTGCAAAAAATCAGGACATATCTTAGAAGAATGTCGGAAGAGGCAATTCAACAACAACGTAAAAAATCAATATTATCAAAATCCTTCAAATAATAACTCACAAACTAATCAAACTCTCAGTAATTCTAAAAACTTCCAACCTCCTAATAATTCAGAAAATCATCAAATAACTCGGAATGTAAAAATCATTCAAGCAGAATATTTAAATTCAACAAATAATGATCAATCTCAACAACGATTGCAAAATGAATTGCAATTGTCTTACTCTAATACTAATGCTGATGCATTGTCTCGAATCGAAAATCAAATTTTAAATACCATGACCTCTCAAACTTTTTCGTATGACAACTTCTTAGAAAAACAAAATGAAACATTTAACGTTAAATTTTATGAAATAGATGAATCTCTTCTTAATCAAAAGCAATCTATAGCACATTGTATTTCTAACGACAAATCGATGTCTAAAGGAATAGCTTTAGAAATAAGTTCAATGATCTCTAATTATGACGAATTATTAAATACACACTCTAAAGTAGGAGACGTATTAAAATCAACAGAAAATAAAAATAATGTTTACCATTTAATAACGAAACAAAACTTTTGGGAAAAATCAAATTACTTTTCTATCTTTCAAGCATTATGTAACTTAAAAAATATTCTACATAGTGATAAAGAAACAAATATCTCTTTTCCACGCCTTGATAGTGGTTTCGACAACTTAAATTGGGAAAAGATAAAGAAAATTATCCAATATGTTTTCAACAACTCAAATATAAATATAACGATATGTCGTAACAAAATAATTAATCCTCATCACGACGAAATACCACAAATACTTAAGGAATATCATGACTCTCCTATAAGCGGACATTCGGGATATCATAGTACTTTAAATCGTTTACGACTCAAATATAAATGGACCAATATGCAAAAATACGTTAAAACATATATCAGACAATGTGAATCTTGCCAGAAAAACAAAATATATCGTCAAAATTTAAAACAACCCATAGAAATAACTACGATTAGCGGAAAACCGTTTGAACGTATTGCCTTAGATATAGTAGGTCCATTACCTTTAACAGAAAGTGGAAATAAATATATTTTAACTCTTCAAGACGATCTTACAAAATATTCTCAATGTTACCCTGTTCCTAATCATGAAGCAATGACAATTGCATCTCAATTAACTAAAAATTTCATTTGTCAATTTGGCATCCCTGAAAAAATTCTTACCGATCAAGGAAAAGATTTTACTTCAAACATACTTAAAGAAGTAGCCAAACTTTTTAAAATCGAACAAATCCAAACTAGTGCGTATTCTCCTACTAGTAATGGTGCGCTAGAGCGTAGCCATGCTACTCTAGCCGACTATCTAAAACATTATATATCTCCTAGTCAAACCGATTGGGACGAATGGTTACCTTTTGCTATGTTTAGCTATAACACTACTCCACACACTGCTACAAAATTTACACCTTTCGAATTAGTTTACGGAAACTCACCAAAACTACCAACAGCTATAATAATACCTGAATTTAAATATACATATGACTCGTTTTTAGATAATCTTAAGCTCAAATTAACCAAATCACATGAAATAGCTAGAAAGAATCTAGTTGAAAGAAAAGAAGACACACAATTAAGGCATAACAAAAATAAAACCTTACGAAAATTTAAAATCGGTGATAAAATATATTTAACAAATAATGCTACTAAACTAAATAAATCTAAAAAATTATCTCTTAACTTCCAAGGTCCGTACGAAATCATAAAAGTCAACAGTCCTCTTAATATTACTATTAAAGTAAAAAATAAATTAATCAAAGTTCACACTAACAGAGTGAAACTTGCTATTTTAGATCCCTTACAGTAAGTGGATTTAAAACAGATTACGACAATCATTACATTATCTCAAAAATACCATGTTTATTCAACCTTAAAATCACAATATACACTCTTACATACTATATAAAATTGTTATCAACTATGTAACCAAGATTTTATTTGTAAAACCTGAATGTAAAAGTTACTCTAAAATGTAATCCTAATAAGTGAAAATGTACAAACATAAAATTATTATATATTTATTCCAGATGTAAATATCTTAAATGATGATTGTTGTAAGTAACAAATAAATAAATAAAACCCATCTCCTCCATTACAATCACTTACAATACCTTATGTACATCATCTCAATGTTTCTTATAATCATATATTTATTGTATAAACTCATTTAAGTTACCAATAAGTTTATTCTTTAGGGGGGAGATGTTATGTATACTCAATACCATACCATACTATGTTTTATTCTGTATGACGTTCTATTTTCAAAATGTGCTTCGTGCATTAGAATAAAACAAATGAAGTATGAAACAGTAGAATAAGAAAAACAATTGCAACCTGTAACAATCTCACGATTTTCTTCTTAATTATAAGATTGATTTATTGATTTATAAAGTGTAAAATTATGTTATCAAAATAAAATTGAACCAACACATAAAAGTGTTTTAGTAAAAACTATAAACATAACAATATCATGAAACTTGTTTTTTATTAGTGGCATAATTCTAAAATGGCATAAGTCTTAAATAACTTTTTTAATGAATATCACATTATAAAAAATATATGTTACCTTAAAAAAATATTTTATCATTAGATTCGAACTTTATAAAAAAGGCTCTTTGTTGCGTTACCGTAATCAAACTGACCCAAAAGATAGTAGGGGATATTTTCTTTGAAATGATTTTAATACAGCTTTTGCCAATCATAGTACGTTACAGAAAACTTTATAATTTGAACAACAATGTGTTTAAAACAGCAACACCAAACAAAGCATATTGATTAGTGTTAGGGGGTTAAAACAAAAGAATTAAAAAGTGTCTTGTCATCACGTTTTACGGACTCGCGAAGCAAAGTGGAAGCTGATGAAGAGACGGAGATTGTGCCGTTTCTTAAAGGGAAAACCATTAAAGCTGAATCTTGGATTTGTTTTTAAAAATATTCGATTTTTGCATTTTAAGTCTACAAAAAATAAACAATTTAAGTATCAGTTTAAACACGAGTGCATTAAAAAAGATTGTAAATATATGTTATTTATGAAGAAAATGTACAATTTCTCGTACTAGAATTTTAATTATTTGTATGAATAATTGTTTATCTATCAAAAATTCAAGAATATTCAATGTCGAAAATTAAAAAAAAACATGCTTTATATAAAATATCATGGTCTAGAAAATATATTATATTGTAGATTATTTCACAAAAAAAAGTTTTTATACAAAATTTCAATTAATTAATCGTATATTCATCAGAAATCTCCTAGAAAAGTAAAGAGCATTTGATACTACCCAACAAAATAATGTCGTTTAAATCAATTCAGTTAATCTGTTCATACTATGTATATGTAAATATTTTTTATCAAAATAAACTAGTCTTAAGTCAACCGTTGTAGATATATGGCATGATTGTATTGCTTTTATTGAAAAACAAAAACACTTAATAATCAAGTCATTTATAGGCTGAAATAGTAAATTTTTGACGGAAATGTTGGGAAATCCTAAAATGTATAAGACTTATTTTGATAATAATTTTGCTGTCGCTCTCATCTTTGGAGAATTTTCCCGTAACAAAAGTGGAGTGCTGGTCATGTCACGTAGTCGACAAAGATTAATAATTAGCTTAGCCTGCTGTGTACTTCTTTGAAGGAGAATTTTAGAAAGTAAGCAACCGCCAAGAAGAACAAATCTAAAATCAGAAATAGTCTTCTCATTAGTAGACAAAGGGGAAGCGAGATTAAATGTATTTTGTAAATTGAAAACTTAACACTGTTTCCAAATAATATTTGGGACTACAAAAGGTGGCATTAAGAAATGTGCTAAAATGTTGACTTTCATAAATAGTTATATTTTATTATGATTTATACTTTGATGTTGATTATTTAATCTTTAAAAAGTGACAGAGCGAAAATTTTCCATCGTAAGAAAACATAAAAGCGTGAACCTTTTTGCTTAAAATAATAATGCCAACCAAAACAACACGGCATTATAATGTTGAATTCAACTGTTTAAAAATTTTGGTCCGTTATCGTTTAGCACCGTTCTAAATATATTAAAATATGTAATTATTCGGTTCAGAATCCGAGAGGTAAACCTTTTTTTAAGTTAAGTCCACTAAGTTGTACACCTTTTTTTTCTCATAAGCATAGGCTTCAGAATATGTTTTTTTTTGTCAACGAACAAGAATAATTAAATATATATAATATACTATTTATAAATACGTAGTTTAATTTCACAGACTTTATAAACTAATATTGCCGGAGAAGAAATCTTTAATTTTGATAGTTTTCGGCAACGATATGTAAATTTTTTATACTTAAATTTTTGAAATATGTTGATTAAGTTTTCCGTATAACTAATGCCTTACAACTTTCAATCATAATGTATGCAACATATACATCAAATCATTGCGTTTCTTTGAAAGAGACAATGATTTCGATTTCGAGTTTCTTCGCTATCGTGTACATTGAGGGAGTGTATTTTTAAAAATAAGGATGCAATATCCACAATAGAAAAAAACCTTTAAATAAATAAATATTCTAACATTATTATTAGTTATGCCCGGAATAAAATGCGTTTTATGTTGGTCGTAATAAAAATAACGCCTTTTGTTTAATGGCAAATGAAGAAAGTACATATCCATTTCATTAATTTTAACTGCGTTGAGCTATAAAGAGGAGATAGTCCCTTAACAATTTCATAATTTTATTCGAATAAGATTTCAAAAAGTGACGGCTATATTGAATTCGGCATAAATAAAACAGCTTGTGATTAAGCATTTTTTTTATTACCACGTAAAAAAGGTTTAAATTTAACCAGACAACTCTAATACTATAGACGCACACTTTAAGCTGTATACAATCTAAAATATCAAAAGAAAACTCGCAATATATACCTATTACCATTGATATTTGTAAAAACAACGATGGAAATTTCTGTTATTTTTCTAGAAATGAAACTGTTTATTTTACTTGTTTGATTTCTTAATGAATTTTTTTATATCAATGACCAAAAAAATAATAAGTGATGTGTTTTGATTGCCATATTTGTTTCCCAAAGGACTCGTTTTATTATTTTGTGTCTAAATGTATTATATTTTCTTGGCTTCACATGGATTTTTACTATAACATATATACAATAAATAAATGAAGCCTAGTGAGAGTTTTATAAGTGGGATTCGGATCATGATAGACAAATTAAAATCGAAACTACGAGATGACGAAACAGAGTGACACGAAAGCCCTAGAGCAAGGGTGGCCAACCCTACTTGTGTCCTGGCCTATTCGTGGCCCGCGGAGCATATAAACACATTTTTTTCTTTCAGTGTACATAAAACTATCAAAAAAACATTCCAACGTGCGTAGTTCGTATCATATCTCATATATGGAAGTATCTCAGTACATTGATTCAACTATCGTGACAACTTTTTGCTGCATTTGCAACGCCATTCTCTGTAGACGTAAATTTATTTACAAATGGATCATTGTGAAGTGTGCTGTGATGCACAGTTAAAGGAGAAATTCAATCAGGTTGGTTTGGAAGAGTTTTACAAAACATATTTGGACAAGGAGAAATACCTGCATTTTACAAACATGCTTTATCAATGATCTCGCTATTTGGAAACAGCTTTTTAGTCGAATGAAGCATATTAAATCTAAAATGATAACACTAATCACTGTTGAGCATTTGAAAAACTGTTTGCGTGTAGCAACAACATCAATCGTTATCAACATTGATGCACTTAGTTCTGACAAACAATATCAGACGTCTCACTAAAATTTATTATATTTCGTTTATTTTTTATTATTATTTTTTGTATTGCCTAACTCTAATCTAATAAATATGTTTGATTCTCATTTTTGTTATATCATCTTAAAAAACAATATATTTCTTGTTTGCTTTGAATAATAAAAGAAATTTAAGAAGAAAAAAAAACGGCCCGTAGGAAATCTCATTTCTAAAATCTGGCCAGGCTGCTGAAAAGGTTGGCCACCCATGCCCTAAAGCCTAACTAGTTTTCCACGACGGGCGCCAAAACATCTGTTATGTACCTTTATATAATGATCTAACACCTTCGAATAACGTGATTGTGAAATCTAATAACTTTTAGAGGTCGTAAAATAAAGTTTCAAATTTTTTCAGGGATTAAACCGTTTAAGAAGTTGATAAATCAAAAAAAACATGTTAATATTTTAGGGGTATCGTAATACTTCAAAGCCAAGTGCTTAAATCACAATATTTATTTTTTACTGAGAAACTAGTATTGATATTGTTGTAAAATTACTAAAAAATGGTAAAATGGTAATACTGGTAATGCATTTGAAATAATACAGCAGGGAGTTTTGAACTCTTAATGGTTTGAATCCTTTTTATCTCCGACACTGAGTCTAAGTTAATAAATATTATGTTATGTTCTTTGCAATCTTATAAAATGTCGGCACCGGAGTCAGCGATTTTTATTTGAAGTGTAGGAGTGTGTCTGACTTATCGAAAAAATAATCTCCCTCGACTTGCATGGTAAGAAAGAAAAAGATAACGTGCATTTTGCGTTTATTTATTGTCCATGTCGAGTCGTTTAGACTCTGATAGCCTTTATCTTATCTTAAATATTTATTATACATATTATTCGTTAAAGTAAGAGAGACATCTATCAATGAGAAACAAATGTTTTTTTTTGAAACATTCGTAAAGTGAAAACAGAGATATGGATAGAATACTCAAATTGATTTAAATTTTCGTTAAAGCTCAACTATTTATAAAATAAAAAAGGTATAGCTGTTAAAATTAGTATTTTTAGGTCGTTCAATGTAATGATTCGAGATGGAGTTAATTTAAAATGTAATGTATCGATGTACACTATTATAATACACGTGCGTAGCTTGACTATATTATGCAATTAAAACGCACATAGTAGGATTTTTTAAAAACTTTTTTCTTTTATTTAAAGAAAAAATAGTTAATGTTAAATCGATAGCATGAATTTTCATAATATGAATGTTTATAATTTTTGTCATTCTAAAATTGAATCACTTTTTGTTTCAGATGGTGGAATAAGAAACTGCGCAAATAAATATTTGATAAAAAATAGGTGGTTTAAGTATCTTACTTAATATGAGGTAATTATTGTTCACCACGAGTAGAACTGTATTTAAAAGGATTGGAGTCTTATTGTAATTATCCTACCTGTGAGAGAAGAACAAATTAAATTCTGTGTCGCTGTAGAATTTTGTCAATTTCAAGAAATTCAATGTAAGCAGTTCACCGTAAGCAGCTGCCTTCATCAGCAATCATGAAGACCGCACGAATGGTGGCCTTTCTATCCTTGTTGGCGATCGCATCCCAAGCATCTACGGTGCCGCCGCTAGCTATAGATACGACGTCCGAAGTAACGAAACCTAACGCCGATGCGACGTCGCCGGCCGCAACGACGACAAGGCTTACAACCGCGAAGCCTTTGCCTGAAACTACGGTAATTGTTTCCCAACGGGCTTCCATAACAGCCCGTAGTGTTACGTACGGAACGACAGATCCTTCAACCGTGGCAAAAACACAAGCCACGACACTCGAAGGCGTTTCTACAGCTAAATTCATAACTGAAAGACAAACAACTGCAAAGTATTTTGATGTGACTACAACTGGCACGAAAGTCTCGCCGGCTGTTTCTTCGACGAGTGTTAAGCAGACGACGTCGACTACAGCGGCGGAAGTGATTGCATCGACGCCGGCGCCTGTTTTGAATTTGGAACTGGCGCCCGTGGAGCGCGGATATCCGGCTCGAACTCCCAGCAGATTGGATGAGAGGCTTGAAGCACTCGACTGTGATATTCCCCTATTGCCTGCTGAGTCCAGACTCTGGCGGGGAAATGAAACGCACGAGCTGATGCTTCCAATTACGGTAAGCAATTTTAACTGCATGCTCTTTGTCTTGAAATTTAACGACTTAGTTGCTGTATATAAAAGATGCATGCCATTTTGCATCGTCAAAGGAAATGTCTATTATAACAATATCATTATTAATTGGAAATAATTCATGAATATCAAAATTTAATTTATGCAAGCTTTGTTCATAGCTTGTAAGCCACAGATATGTATATAGATTTGTTGTTAGTAGTAGTGCTTTATCGACAATACACGTTTCAATAACAGCTTTCAAAAACACATACATTATATTAAATCTTGAAAAAAAAAAAATTTAATACAATAATAGTCAAATTTCTACAGATTAACTAAGACAAAAAACTGTAATAACATATGTATATATATACTAAGCATGAAGCTTCTAAAGTGAAGCATATGAACTCTTCATGGAGTTTTCTGAATATAACTTTTTGATACTAAGTTACTCATCCATTCTTTTTCGAATAGATTAAGGAAATACAGGACTATTGATGATCTAATTGCTTTCGCTACCCTCCGTATTTAGGAACTGATAATAATCGCAAACACAAATAAACAAATTACACGATCTTTAAAAAATCCTTGAAACTTGTTTCTTACCATGGTATTTGGAAAATTTGTTTTTTTATCATGTTGATAAATTATAGTTTTTGGTTATACACACAACTGCTAATCACCATCGATTATTTGGTTTTTCATGGTTTGCTTGAGAAAATGATATATGGACCGAAAATTACATTAACTTCATTTCCACGTGCAATATTATCAAAAAGCCGCACGTGCGTGCACAAAGAGCCACAGGCGGCTTGGTGACTCCTAATCTAGTAAATACGGCGTATTATTATCAAACTCTCAAGGATAAGCTTTGGAAAGTTAAGCCTAACAGTCAACCAAATTGCAATGTCCCGCGGTTGGCGGCCATAATGGTCCACAAAAGGAATGCGGAGCAAGCCGGCGGGTTAAATGGCCCTCGGCCGACGTGGAAGCTAAGCTTTATGGCGACCGCGAAACGGACACGTGCGAAAGCAAGTGGGGGACGTGGACACTTGACTTAACATCCTCGCACATATGCAGAGGCGCAAGACCTTTTGTGTGACGTGAAAGCCTACCGTAAATTTGAGTCAAACGTTTACCGTTGTTAATTAATTCTGTTTTGAGGTAGGGTTGCTTGAATCTTTCATTAGTTATTTAATAATCACCCCTGATAGTAAACAAACAGAATTAGAACTAACGTATTGCTCTGTTTATAAGATTTCTAAAGTAATATAGTTTAAAAGTTTTTTTGCAAAAAAAAAAAATATTTTGAATGAAAAAAAGTCCAATAATAGTAAATTTGAGTTTCTTTTATTTATTCCGTATTTTTTATCCATATTATTTCAAACAATACAATTTGAAAGTATGTGACGAAAATTCATTCATTCAACTTTTATTAACTGAACAACTTTTTACGTAAGAACTCCAAAGAAATTAAAGATACAAATAAAATATTACTAAATAAAAGAGCTTAACTTTTGTATTTTAGTTTAGAAAGACTTCAGAAAACTTTTTTACGTTTCTAATATCCTAGCCGACTATCATACAAAACATACAACTCTTATATACCGTCGTTAGGCATGCAAAATCACGTTCGCATAAAAACAAATTCTTTAGGAAAGAAAAAAGTCTATAAATAAATTAAAATTAAAAATGTTAATTACAAGCCTCGAATGTCATCAATCAAAATTTCAGTAAAACTGTTGTTAAGGCGGAGTTGCAAGATGAACAACAATATTTTGCAAACACACACATATATGTATATATTAATAATGAATGGAAAGGCAGAAAGCTATTGGAATATTTTATTATTCACCGTTGCTTCGGAAATATTGTACCATATTGGTTCAAGATGAAATTTATCCTATTGAAGAGCACAATAACACTACCATATACCAGGAATACCTCTTGCAGACTTTCCTATGTTTAAATGAAAAAAAAATATGATATTAGTTTATATATCAAAAACAAAGCGCGTCTTTGCAATTTTAGATTTAGTGGTTCAGTATATTTTTTTTCTTGTACATTTTAAGAAGAAAAATAAGTATATGAATTTATATGAAAAAATAAAAAAAACGAGATACTTTTTGATACATAAACAATTTGAGTTTGTTTTTCGGCAAAAAAAATGTAAAAATAACCTAGTAGATTTACTACATCACACTTGTTGTGTAATAAGTACGTTCTCTGAGGAAACCTTTTTAGTTAATTACTTTCTTTTAAGGTGTGCCGTGTAATCAGTTGAAAGACTTTTTATTGGCCTTATATCTTTGAATTCGTCTGATTTGTATGTATTTATTTTATAGTTGATGTATGCATTCATTCGGGCTTTCGTTTAATTTACTAAGGAGTTACTGTGTAACCAAGATGTTTCACCAAGTTCAATTAAAAATATAAAATGCACAATAAACCACTTGATGTGTTACCCAGTATCACACAAATTGGTTTATTTAAGAAGCATTATTTAGGAAAAGAAGATTAGTATACAAACACAATATGGCATAGTAATTTTTAGTAAAATTAATCGTAGATTATTAAAAATACTTCACTAATTCAATGTATTAAAGAATTATTTTTTACTCGTAAAATGTTGTTATCATTTGTGTATTTTTATAAACTTGGATTCATAATCATCCGAAGCTTAGTTTAAACATGAAGTGATGCAACGGGTTTGAAATATTGAGTTGACATTAGAGATTCTGTGTCGAGACAGTGCGAGAATAAATTCGGGGGAAATCGACGCTTTTTGTGAGTTTAAATAAAATCAACCCGTAGCTTGAGACTTGATAATGATAACATTTGTATAAAGTAGATTTTATTCATTTAATACAAATATAGTTTGAGAATCTCTATACCTTGAGAACCTTTGTAAATTTTAGAAGTGAATACAAATAAGTAAAAAACTTTCAAAATATTCCATTTATTGAATGAAATAAAATATGAACTTTGTACGCACGTGTGACAGGTGCTAGTTTACAATAATAACTATCAAATTATTGACTAAATGTATTATCTTTCAAAGCCAATGTTTTAATCAGCAAAATCAAACGAACCACTCGACTGATGAGTAATAAACAGCAATACTAATGTATGTAAGTTAAGATATCACATACATTCATGAATTCGGGAAAAAATCCATTAATCAATTTATAAAAACTGTCCGTATTGATATTGACGATCCCATGACTTCCGTAGCTAAAGCCAACGATGTTGACCACTTGACCACGTAGGCGGCAATATATATATATATATTTATATATATATATAATAAAATGTAAATATTGTCATTGGAAGCACAGCTAAATTTTAAGCTTTTCTTTGAAACAATATGAATAATTATAAGCTTTGAAATTTAAATGCGTCACTTTTCAATTTTCTTTTGATCAGCATGGGTCGGTGCGGTCGGTTTTGGAAAATTATTTTGTTCGCGACTCGCGCAAAGTACAAAGCTGCTACACGACTTTTCCATTCCGAAATACCATTCATTCTACCATATGAAAGACTTCGACGTTCAATGAGGCAGTCAGTATTTTTATTGGGAAGTAAATTTTCTCCAGAATTATTCATAAATAAAATTTTAATAGAAAAATCCTGTAGATGAAAAGTTCATTAGAAAAAGGAATTGTAAATTTTCACATTGCAACAGAGCATCGAGCTAAACACGTGATTGTTGAAAAAGTATGAATTATTTTGTCTCTCATTCCTTGCTAAACTGTAAAAAAAATAACGTTTCACTTAAGGATTATTGATTTAATCTTAAATAAATATTTTTTTTCTTGTATACGAGTGCAATAATTTATTTGTATATCTTACTTCCAACCCCATCTAATCCCAAAATCAAGGCGACCTTAGACGAATGTGCTACATATTAGGAGTTTCCTTAAACTATTTTTCTATCCCAAACTTCTCTGTGATTATAAAAGACTCACTTCACTCCCCTTTTTAAATGCGTAGCAAGAATTTTGTATACGTCACAATGGGAGATGGTTGAAAGATATGGTTGAACATTGATCAATATATTTAATAAAATTTATTTATTTATTTATTGAAAAAATATACACGAAAGTTCTTCAATACGTTGAAATGTTTAAAAATAAAAAATACTTGAGTTAACGAGTGCAAAGAAGAATTAAATAATACTACAAAAGATCAACTATAAGATCCCATATCTGTCCAGCAGTTGATAAATCTTGTTTTAAGTTGAATAATACAAGCTTTAATATTTATGTCAATCTTTGTTCCTTAGATGATTAAGATTTGAGCACTGGGCTTCACATAAAAATGATTGTTACAACGATTTATTTATGTAAGAGTAATATCGTGATGTATTTTGCTCAATAATATATCATATATGTGTGCTCTCTCATTCTCTCTCACCGAAAAGGTTGTATTTGTGGTATTTTTACGGAACACAAGAAATACATGACTGTTATTGCTGCTCTGACTACAACTTTGTTGGCGTAATAAACTTTTGTTTCTAGATACGTACTTGAATAGCTACGATTGAATTTGCTTACGATTTTGAGGAGATGTTCCCAAATAGATAAATGAAAGTTTCAAAAACAACAAGTCGAAAAGCATTTGCAAGCTTTTGAAATATTTATCTGAACCGACGGGTGATTCATCATTCTGAAACGTTCGTTAGTTGTTTTTCGCCATCGCAAGTTTTCTTCGGCCCACCAGTCAGTGTTTTGTTTTTCTTATTTATTTGAAAGATCTAGTACAAATATAGTTCAAAAAAGTTTTTTGCTATGAATATTTTATCATTTTGTGGAAACGCCAAATGTCAAGATTTCGAAATTTGTAAGTTTGATATTATTTATAATTCTGACTGTTTGTTTAAAGAAAGTCTTGAAATATATTTTTAAAATGTAAGTTAAGATGGATATTAATTATTAAATTGATTGTTAAAGTGATTCTTGAGACAGTCTTGTAAAATCCTCTAAACCTTCAGTGAATATTTAAAAAATCCAAGCTTTTGCTTTTTTAAATCTGATTAGTTTATTTTGAACAAACGCCAACTTGTTTGTCTTCAAATCGTATATAAATAAACCAAGACTGTAAGTGTGGAGAGCAGGGCCGCAACTCCGACATTGGTATAAATAAATGGTCTGACTACGATAGAAAAAGATTGCAAAATTTTTGTAGTCTGCATATTTTTTGTTATCTACAAAAATGCATAACTTTTTGTATTACAATTCAATTAAAAGAAAGTTATTGGAATTGCACTTTTTTGGCCAAAAACTCAACGATTCTACGACTTTGACTCCACACCTATCCCATTTATATTTGGTAAATTTCATTTCCATTTAGTTGAAATATGTGCTAGTCAAGACGTGTACTATAACAACATCTTTATAGACTAAGTGCTATCGGAAAACATCTTTGCGATTCGCGTGCGTTTATATTTATTTTAAACTTTTATGACGACTGAATAGAGAGCGTTAGTAGTTGATTAAGCTATTGGCTTAGGAAATGTTTCTCTAACGTTCAACTGCATTAGGTTGTATAATGAAAAAAATAATATTTTTCTTAATAATACTTAACTGCCATTTTAATTAGAACGTTGATGAAAAAGTGAGAATGTTGAACAAAACTATGTAATTTTTATTTTGGAACAAATTAAATGGTTAGAATTCAAATCAATTTTTGGAAGAATAAAAATATTGTACGGTCAGAATATTTTATAACCATTTTGGCTAGGTAAGGTTAGGATTTTTTTTATTTCATTTAAATTATGACTATTTACACTGACCGATATATTATGACCATTTAATATAAATTCTGAACGGGAAAATACGAGCATTTTTATTTCATGTGTAATTCTATCTGTGACTACTAGGTCTCAATGATTTCTGTTATTTCAAATATTGCTTTATATTGGTGCCATAAAAAAACAATATTTGTTTTTTACGTTATTATTTATGAATCCAATAAAAAGTTAAAAAGCTAGCATTAAAACAATATGATATATTTAGTTTTGTTAACGTATATAAATAACAGTTTAAAAAATAAATAAGTTTATTCTGTTTGAGATTTATCAGTTTGTTGTAAGAAACAAGGTCGCTGTTTAAACATGTGACTGTCTTCCTGTTCATTATTCACAGTAAATTAGTAGTGAAATAGTATAATAATAAGTACCTCTATTCAACTAGATTTTATTAGTTACGTGAATGTTTATACTTAAGTCACTTAACATTTGTTCTCATAAATAGCTTTTGCTGTAGATAGTTTCACTCACCCTTGACTGTAAATTCTTGATGGAAAGTTTTTGTATAACAATAAAAACAGTTGTTTACCCCTTATACTGTTTTACCAATAAAAAAACAATCGAAAACATTTTTAATTAATGAAATATTTTTAATTCAGATTTTATATTTTTTAGTTTCAGAAGTGTTGTACAAACGAAATATCAGACAAAAAAGAATATTAGTCGAAGGTGGACTTGTCAACATTTCTTTTTGCGAAACCATGCAAAACGCAACAGCGCCGTTTGATGTTCAATTCATTTCGCTGTGCAGTTTTTGTCATATTTTTCTAGTGTGTTTTCCGTAAAAACAATCCGCGAATTGCATAGTTTCGCATGCAAAGTGTTTATTTTTTTGGACATTTGCCAGATGCTTTTCACAGAAAAAATCCTTGTTACTTCCACGTGCCTTGCATGGCAGATTGGAAACAAAACTGGTAGTTACATTATAAATATTTTGTAAGAGTATCGAATCACACAAAAAAATGAGAAAACATTATCTGTGATTTTTATACATTCCACCTAACTTCTATATCAGAGTTTCTTAACGTTTTAGACTATTACCATTTTCATACGTATTTCTAAAAATAACGGTAATTGTTATTGAATTGATTTGAATGAAAGAAGCACTAACATACACTAACGCAAAGAAATGATCGCGTCTGTCTCGCAACAATTTAACGAAATCACAAAAATATGCAATGGTGCAAGGGTCGGCATTCAGATTTTATTAATGAAAGATTAAAAAAAAATCTTGGTCAAGGCTGCTCTATCTAACCATTCACTTAGTTAGAGGGCAAAATAATCTATTTGTTAATATTGAAATTGCACCAAGCACCTCCAGTCGAAATCTTAACTTATATCTATTTGTTCATTCTTATTTCACGAATCTTTTCGTATTATCTCCAATAATAGGAATTCAGCTACTAAATTCCGTCCAGTTTTCAAAAACAAAGTTCTCTTGAGATTTTGAATTAAGAATTGATTGAATTGGAATTTACTTGGTAGTTCTCCGTTGAAATAATATTCAAAAATGTTTTAGTTCTACAAGTAATTATTTTATATATGCTTGTTGGCTATTTCGGCTAACACCCTCATCAAAAACTATACTTTTATATTTTTTCACCTTATTTAATTAAGAAGCAAAATGCTTTACATAAGTTGCAGACATGGTAAAGTTAAACATATAACTTGTTAACAGAATATGAAATAACTCTGAGATATTCTGCTATCGTGAGGTTATCCACGAGAGTGAGAGCGAGTGTGAATGAAAATGTCTTTTTTATTGTACAAAGTTTAAAATGTCCCAACAATGACGTCTGTATTTGGCGTAACATGTTATATTTATGAACTTTCCAATTCTCAAAAGTTGAGATATTTTACTGTTTCAAATAGTTTTTCCCTGGTATTTTTTTTTCACTGACAAAAAAACAATGTCTACAGTGTTTCAATCTAAAAACTCAAACAATGTCCAGTTTATTCAGCAGCATGCAAACAAATATTCATTATCTTCTTAATTGGTGTGATCGGATTGTATTTATAAAAATAAAATTGATAAAGAACTATGATCAAAATTAAAAAAAAAAAAAACAGGGCAGGGCTGTGGAGTCGTGCAAAAAAAGACGACTCCGAGTCCAGCTTTAAAATAATTTACGACTCCATCTCCAAGGAAATTTAAAAAAAAAAATCATTTTAACTTATATACATATATGTATTCCATCAGATCATCTTTAGTCAGCCAAGCATGAAATGTCAACACTTTGGCCTATTCAAAATATTTGACACATTAAAAATATTTTTCAAAAAAAATTCGAGCTGTTCATTTTTTACGACTCCGACTTCGGCCAAAATACCGCGACTCCGCGAATCCGACTCCGACTCCACAGCCCCGAAAAAATGTCATATTATATATGTATTTCAAATCGCAAAGTATAGTTTAGTTCTATGATTTGTATTACATTTACGATTTATAAGTTAAAAAAAAAAAATACATATATTTGCAATTGTTAAATTTTTGAACATGTGAAAATAAAAAGAACAATATTTCATCGTATTATATTGATACTTGGTTAACGTTGGACTTTTCTTTCACAGAATTAATAAGAAAGTAAAAATCTGTTTTTTATTTATTTTTTCGGTAAAAAAATCTATTTTTAAATGATCTTATTTTACTTAATATTGATTTTAAAATTTTACGTATTTATCGGAAAGTAAATTGAAAATTGATAGTAGTGGTGTTTTTATCCCATTCCAACTATCTTTATTGATTCTGAAAAATTTGCAAAGAGAAAGCGATAATCTAATTGAAGATATAAATTTATCTGATCTTATATTATTTCCATATTTGAATAACAAGAGTTAAGCTATTAAAAAAGTCTTATATGATATAGTAATATATATTTTTGCCAATATAATTAATTATGACTGAGTAAAAAGGAATGATAAAATTTACGTTCTAAAATAGCGCTTTGAATATTAGAGTGAAGGCTTTATGTTAAATATTTTCTTTGCCGTGTAAAAAGTATTTGTACGATAATGTAAAAAAAAACCACTTTATTTTACTATATACTTCAAAATAATATAAAAATAACATTGGCGATCCTTGGAGAAGCTTTAGCTACTTATAAAGTATCTTCGTCTGTCATATTACCTAAAAAGAAAATATATTATATATCATATATTACTAAAAATGCTATAAAATTGCAATGAAAGGGAAAATATGGGATATTCCCCAGTGAATAACTATTTACCGTTAAACATAGAACCTCTATTACCTTTAGATATTTTCGTGCAACCTTATGAGAAAGTTTATGTTATTCTTACGGGTTTTAAAGGTTCACAAAATTTTAATGTATCATAAAATAAAGACCATAATATGTAAAATATTTGGAGTTTACTACAAAAAAAACGTTTTGTGTTAAAAATTAATTAAGATACTTATTAATATTAAAAAAATATATTTTTTTTTATCGAAAAGAAAAAGTTTTTTATTTTTTTTTACTTTGTTTGGTGCTGACTTTGGTAAACATGAATTTTGACAGTATGTACATATTTGGCAGCCGTGAAGTATAGACGTAGACCATTCATTATGGAAAAATATTCGATAAAACAACTTGCACCAATCCTTAAAATATTTTATCAAAGTCTATCATTGACGATTATAAAATAACGTGAAATTTTGGGTAGAAATAATTTATATTTTAATAAAACCCACTATTTATCGCCAATTCAATGGCTTCGTAGAAGATAAACACAAGCCTGGTTCACTACGTACGAGAAGATCAGCTGAGAACGTTGCTGCTGTCCAATAGTATTACAAAATCCAGCAATCTCAATTCCACATCTTGCTCAAGAAATTAGACTAAAGATAAAATCTTTGTGGAAAATTATACATAACGACTTGAATATGTTTCTTTTAAAAAATAAATCAGAGCTTCTTCCACAAAATAATTTGCACTTGCCAATAAATTGTTACAGCTTGGTTATCAATTAAATGTAATCAATCTTATTTAAATGAAAAAATCATAATGAGTGACCAGGCTCATTTCCAGTTAAATTGATACGTTTTTACACACAATAGTCGGTTCTAGGCTGTAAAAAATGCTCAAGTCATTCATCAGTTACATTTGCATCCATTAAAATTGACAGTATGTTGCAATATGTGGTCTGGAAGAATCAATGGCTCATACTTGCTAAAGATGAACATGGCGTTACTGTAACTATTAATGGAGAACGATATCGCCACATAATTTATGACTTATTGAAACTACAATTGAATGCTTAAGGTTTGATTAACAAGTGGTTCCAACAAAATGGTGCTAGTCCACATACATTCAATTTATCTGATCTGTTTCCACGACAAATTCTTCCACAAAATGGTAATGTCAATAAGCCTCCACGGCAACCAGATTTAACAGTGGGAGAGATATTTTTATGAGGGTATTTAAAGAGTAAAATTTATTTCATAAAAGGAAAACACTTGGGCAACTTAAAAAAACTTCCGTGACGAAATCAATGATATACCGATTGAAATGTGTCAAAATGTGATGAAAAGAAGTCGCGGAGATTTATCTGACTTTTCCAACGATCAATAAAACATTTATTTTGTTTTCATTTTGCATAAAACTATACAAAAATCAAATAGAAAGCTTTTTCGGCTAATACTCTGTATTTACCACTCTATTTATTTTATTCATTATATTAGTTTTTTTAATTTTATTATTTCAACGAATTTTCGAATATAACTATGAAAATATTCTGTTCATATATATTGCATGTTCCTTTCTAATCGAGATTTTCATCAGTTTCGAAATGTTTTAGATAACATTAAATAATCTTACCTTCCACTGCAAAATTAATATGAACATAATAAATATATAAGAATAAATTAGAACAGTAGCTGTTAACCAATCATATAACGGCATTATTTTTAAAAACTGTAAAAACACAAAGAAAACTCATATCCAACATAAAACACCATTTATTAATTTTAATTAACTGAACTAAGTTTTTTTAAAATTCTCATTTCTAGAGTAGTTGTTTTATAAAATGATAATAAAATTATAGCCATCAATCTTATTTGATAATGAATTCAATAAAAACAAGTGACACTTCAAAAATGTATAACTCTGTTTTAAAGGCATTGGATGTGTTACCATTTTGCTGAATAAGCCAAAACATGGAACTCGTGACTAAAGCTATTTTCATTTATTTATATTTTAAAATAAAAATGTTCGCAACCATATCTTATGTCACCACATGAATCATAAAATTATCCAATACATAAAATATTAATGACAGTGTTTGATTTATTGTAACGGATGTCTACCAAAAATTATATATTAAATTATTAATATATCCATTTTTTTTTCATTTCACGTTAAATACATATAAATATTCAGCCTAGCGTTAAAATCCGCTTGAATAAATATATCAAAGGTCCACTGTGTTCTGCTCGAACTGTTCCTAAAAAGCCTTTGCGTTCCAAAACGGCCCAGCTGAAGCGGAAGCGAATCTCTATAGACGAAAGCTACCCAAAAATAGTTGGATTTTTGCATATTGATCGTATAATATATTATAAATTGTAGTTTTACTTTTGATGTTCTTTATTGACCAATGACTTGAATATTATACTGTACAAATTGTCTGGAAATAATTGTTTTAAACGTTTTATATTCGTTTTACTACAATGTATATTGGAAAAACGATCAATAAAATTGCACATAATTTTTATTTTCAAAGGTATAGTTTTAGCGACTCTCTTATACTAACTATTTCAGATTCATCTGTAAATAGCATGGACTCACAAAAGAACATTTTCGTGAAGTTTTGTTTTAATATAATTGTTTACGAGTCAATCGGTCGGATACGGTACGGATAGAAAAATACTATTGCTAAACTTTTCACTTTCTGTATACTATGTTTTCAGAATCAAATGAAACTAAAGTATTACGAGTATTCATGTTTTGGATATCAATCGATAACAATGTTGAAAAATAAAGGCATGAAAGTATCCATTTGGGGATGAGAGCTTGATGCTCAAACATGATTTATTGGTTGGGCCTTTAACGTACATCGCTTTGTGACTACGGAAAAGCTTGGGCAACGGAACGTTTTGATTGGATAGTGTATTATTTAGTTTAATTGGAGAACTTCACTTCATCCAGAGGAGTGGCCGGTTACCTTACTATGTTGTCGCTATCACTGTAGTAGTGTGTCATTGATTTGTCGTGGTATGTTGAATCATCACAGTACTGTGTTGTAAAATTCGGTAAGCAACAAAAAGTAAAAAAAAATAAGATTTTTGAATATCAATTAAATGTCTAGAGCAGGGGTGGGGAACCTTTTATTCTCTAAAGGCCGCATTTATTTTTCTGATTCGACTTAAGGCCGCAGTAAACAGTGAATAGGAAATATTAGACAGAAAACAGAAATTTACGGTCAGAATATGTCAGAAATTTACGAATTTACATAAATTTACAGAATTACAGAATTGGCCAGAAGGCCGCATCAGAGTAGCCAAAAGGCCGCAAGTTCCCTTACGCCTGGTCTAGAATATTATCTGAAATCGTAACATTAACCGTCATATTATTAAAAGCCGATAATTTAAGTATATAAGTAATTAGAAAATGTGATGGTTCCTCGCCTATCTGTACATGTTATATTTTAACATAGCGATGAC
Organism: Himalopsyche anomala; assembly: GCA_031772345.1. Lineage (NCBI taxonomy): Eukaryota > Metazoa > Arthropoda > Insecta > Trichoptera > Rhyacophilidae > Himalopsyche > Himalopsyche anomala. The sequence goes on along the minus strand of CM062821.1, from coordinate 16,778,407 downwards.
GTAGAGTTGTTTTTACATACATTATTACATATAAAAACTGAATTTGAGACTCATTCGGACTATTGGATTCACGGGATTGAAAAGCCTATATGGTTTATGATACTTTCGTGATTTGGTTTCTCAACATTTCAAGACTCCAAGCATCTTGTTGACTCGATGGTTTATCGTCAAATTATTGCAGAAACATTGCGGAAGTCGACACTCCCTGCAGTTTTATGAAAATACATTTTTTGACAATTTTACAGGACTTTCCGACTCATATCGAACACTTGCTGTGGGTGTTTGCAAAAAAAATTTGAGAAGTTTTCGAAATTTTCGGACTTATATACGCATTTTTTTTTAGATATGGGTCGAATTTTTTTTACCCTCTGAGTAGTGACCTATTTTATATTAAACTGAGTTTTGACATAAATTTTGATTGTTTACACAACTCCTTTTTCGAATGATTATATGATATATTGCATTATGGTTATAGAAGCACGGTTTTGAATCCCGGTCCATTTTTTCCCCTTTTTTCTAAGGAATATATGGTTTGTCCCGTTGCGTTCGCGAAAGTAGCGAGTTTGAATACCGGTCCCAACAATTGTTTTCTTTACACTATAGAAAGGGTACAACTTATTTCTGCCTAGTGTAACTTTGGATACGTAGTCGAATGTTACTGTTCCCTTTCATTTTCCCTACAACGGGCTTACAGCTACTTATTATTTATGTAGAAGACAAGATATTGTCTTATTAAATCCTTACTATGTTTTTTATTTGATATTTAGAACTATCATCTCGATACTTGCTAAGTTTCTGCCAGTGTGGTGTCAATATTGTTATGTTTAATTTAATTATGAGCGTGAGGTACATTCCAAGAAGTCATCATATTTTAAAATATCGATTTGTATTGATCTGGATTTTTACTGAACGATTAAATACGGACTAAATTAAAAAAAAATCCTTTTGATAATGTGACTACATAAAAATGATAATAGGATCTGTTAATGTTAAAGAAGATTTAGAATCTTCTTGTTACGTAACTAACACGGATGGAAAATTTGATTACAAATGTAGCGTTGTTTTTATGAATGGGAATGATTATACATTTGTGAATATTATGACTTCCCTTTTAGCAAAAAGGTAGTCACATTAGCAGTTTTAATTATGTGGTTACCTACATTATAATGCGGTTTCAAATTTCAGGTCATAAATTCTCCACACGCTATGTGCGCATAATTAAACTTTAAATTTATATTTGGTCACAAACGACTTTGTTATTTCGCGGGTGATAGTTGGCAAAGAATAATAGGGGAGGTGTCAAGCGATGTTGAGTTATGGTGTTTTATACAACCTTAATCGAGAAAAGTAAACGATGACTCACTTTTAGTATCTTTACAGTTGTATGAACATTTATAATTCAAATTTTATCGAAAATTTATCGATCCACGGTAACAAAAATATACATGTATTGTATAAGAACATGACTTCGAATCGGAATCTTAAAAATATAATTTTGGAAATATTTTTACGAATCTTATACGGTTTATTCAAAAAAAAAACTCCCACTAACACAAAATAAATATAATTATTATTTTATGTAAGTAATGCCCGCTTAATATAGCATTATAAATGATTATTTCGTATATTAATAAGTAAATAAAAAAAAATACAAGTGTTAATATATTGATTGTATTGGCATTAACTTAGTGAAAGTCCATTAAAATTTGGTCAAAAATGGCAATGTATTTTAGTTTTATATATTTTATTATTTAACTGATTTCGACTTAACGTCTTCGTCAGAACTATTTTTACACTAACAATCGTTAGGCTAAGATGAGATACACGATACATCTTCTCATCAATGCTTACATACAAACTTATTTTGAAAAAAATGTCAAAGATATAATAAATTAAAAATAATAAAGCCAAAAAAGATATCTATCAAGTGAATTAAAAATATTGTATACCAAAAAAACATCACTATTTTTGACCTTATTTCTAAAAATTATCGTACAAAATATTTCTGTGCGATCTTCGATTGGAGCTTTGCGTTTTGATACCATTTATGAGTTTGCATCCTGAGCTATATATTTTTGTTGTTGTTATTAATTTCTTTACATCTACTCTTTTCCAACTTAAAATTTTTCAAAGAATTTGCATTCAGAGAACAATAAGTTTTTTTGGTACCTGCATCCTATTATTCTCATCCAATCTGTAAATGAAAGTCAGGCAAATTACTTAAAAATCTATTATTCAATTTACATAATCCATTTCGAAATTATACGCCTTAATCGCAGATATGTATGTATGTATATCTAAGCTAAACAACATATGCAGTATTATCAAAACGACTGTGATTTAAACTTAAATACAGCAGTTCATCTATCTTTATTAGAACTATAAATTTACCCTATATATCATGCACATGCGAGTTTATAAAATAAGGCATATGAAAATAGTAAGAAAGAAATTACGTACGTATAGTTATGCATTTATAGTACCTTCTTATAAGTTCGTATGTGCGCTAAAAGTTGAAAGGAGCATAAATAAACCGTGATGCCTTAGAAAGGAAAAATAAATCAAGATATTTTACTTCGATATCGAGGGAATAAATCTGCAACTTGAGACAACACGCTACATCTCTGTCGAATCGGTTTATGAATATATCAAATATCTTTTTTGTTTTGTTGTTTTTTTTGTCTTTCGTATGGATTGAATAAATGAATGACCGATGGTTTTTTTTTACTCATAATAACGTAGAGTGGTATATTTATTATAATTTGATTTTACAATTTTACTAAATGACACATACAAAACGACTGTGAGAAGCCAAAAAGACGTACAACAGTTTTTTTAAAATAATTGTACTGTAATATACAACTTGATACACGTTATATCAAAAAGGTCGAAAACGCCGAATTAGTATCTAAATTAAGCTTTTATGTTTGAAGAAAGAAAGGTTTGCTAAAATTGTGACCGAGAAAAAATGACTATGTTTTCTGAAACAATTAATTAAATAAATCACTTTTAAGGTGTTCACTGTTAATACTTGGTGGAATAGCATTATAATAAAAATAATAAAACATTTTTAGTACTTTTTCCACATACAATTTATTTGATCAGGACCGGTTAATGCTCGCGATGAGCGAAACCGGTCCTGATAAAATAAACTTTATGTGGAAAAAGTACTAAAAATGTTTTATTATTTTTATTAATTAAATTAATATTCGATTGAGTAAATAAATAAATCTGTTTATAAGTCAACTAGCATTTTAATGTTGTGTATATTTTTTTGATTTGCCTTTCACTCAAAATTATATAAAATCGTTTTTTGTGGATAACGTCCATTTTTCTTTCCAAAGTCGAAATCAGTACGTGGTCTAGTAACCGAATGTTCTGGACTGTCATTGCCATTGTCACTGTTGTTATACTATTCTATGATGTGTGGTCGAAGGTTCTAAAACCAAATTGGAAACATTTTATTGTTTGATTTAAAAATATATTAAAGAGATTTTACTCAATATGGATAAACGTATACTACCCTACTCTCATTCAATCTGTCCTGGAAAAAAGACGGCAAGAGCTTAATCTTAATACTAGTCCGATCCCAACGTAGTTTTTCACGCGTATTTTTTTTTCGGAGAAATGATGAGAGCGACTGACTAACTACCGGTTATCTTAAAAACTAATTCTGTTGAGGTTTTACTCAATGAGTCAATTTTATTCAAACACTGACATAGAATTAAATATAATATACGTAGATATCACAAAAGAATTGTATATATCTCTACCCGAAAGCGACAGCGAGATGAAATAAACCAAGCCAATTTTGAGATTAGTATGCCGATCGATTACTAACAACTGATCCTATATAATTAACCTTCGGATACCTATGAGGTGCATTCACATTTTAAAGTTCTTCTTATGTCAATTATTTGCTAAATACCGATAATTTTAAGTTGATAGGTATTGTAATCTACAAAGGTGCCTCAATCAATGCAATGGAAATATTACGCGTATTTGTCTGGAGTCACTTTGTACCCCACCGGTCCTCGATTCTATTTTCGACGATCACTGTTAAATTTGATTAACATTGCCTTGCAACTTCACAGCATCGGTAAAACAAGTTGAATAACAAGATAGATACAAATAATAAAATACAAAAATATACTTACTTAAAAAGCTAAATAAAACGATAATTAACTATTTTAAGCGTTTGGAAAAATCTATAAGTTTCATTGTAAAAGAACGGATATTTGTGATTTATTTAACTGTTGCTTTCAGGTCGTGTTAATAAAATTGACTTGAATGAACAACTGATAATGATTAATTATGCGGAAACAGAATGCGCTGATAAAATCCTTAAAGTGGTCATTTCATTTGAACTAATACAAATCTTGAATTTAAATTTTAAAGTTATTTTTCATGACCGACAAATATATAGTTTATCTTAATTATGGTTAAAAAGACTCTCATATTAATGCATGTTTGTTTAGTGTGTAGCATGACACATGTTATAAGTAAAAACAATTATGTAGGTATTATATTTCGGCATAAAAGTAAAGTGATCCGGAAGACAAAAACGAAAGATAAACTCGTTTTCTGTCAAGAAGCAATAGAGAGCCAACATTTTCCAAAACGGAAAAAGATGTACAGAGGCAAAATGACGTCAACAGATGAATGACCAGAATAAAAGTAACTCTGCCCTTTACCCACCGAATGTTTCTCAAAGTATTTTAGTATTCAACCATTTTTTCGTAAATTATTTTTTTTTTAAAAGTTAGTAATCGATGAAAAGTTTATGGGAATTTATTATAAATATAAAATTAAATTTGATAACTTTGTTATTTATTCCACTGATTGTGGAATTCCACTGACTAAAACATATGACACATGTTTGGCCTCTTTGAAAAGAATCTTTAGATCAACTGTCGTAAAGTTATTTATTATATAATGAACATTGATTTTAATTTTTTAATTTTAATATACAAAATGGATCACTTTTAAGGTGTTCACTGTCAATACTTGGTGGAATGGTTTTCCTTATCAGTTGATAATACTCGTGAGGAGCGAAACCAGTCCTGATCAAATAAATTTTAAGTGGAATAAGTATTAAAAATCTTTTATTATTTTTATTACAAAATGGATGTTGGATTTTTTTCCTATTGGACGCAAGAAGGGGACTGTTTTTATTATTGTAACGATGATCGTAAATATATTTGACAGGTGTAAATATCTGTAGTAGAGAAAAATACGGATATTTATATATTCTCAAACTGTAATCAACAATTTCATTATATTTACAATGCGTGTGACATTTCCCTAAAAAATATATAAGTGTTGTAGAAATAATTTATAATATGATGCATTGATATATTTTCACTAACAATGAATAAAAAATAGTTTGATGCGTATTACTTGAAAAAAAAACATATTAGTACGTGCTTTACAGCGATTTGTTTTTCCATGTTTTATAGTATCACACCGTCTCACAATGGCTTCCGAATAAGCAGTATAATCTTTAGTACGTCTAAACTTAATTCTACGTTTTATTGTGTTGTTTCTTAAGAACCACTGCTTTCGGAAGCAGTAAAATGAAAAAAGCGAACAAAAAAAAATACAATCTTGTGAAAATGACAGATGACTAATGGATGGCAACAGCTAAAAGGAGAAATTATTAGTTTCTTGAATCAAGACGACAAAGAGGCCAAAAAAAAGAAAACAGTGCCGACTGCTTCTCATATTTTCTATTAGCTTTGTGTTTGATGATAAGAAGCATTGAAGTATTTTGATTTATAGACTTTTTCCTTTTACAATAATATAGGTTTGTAACGCATTGTGTATCAATTCACAACAATAAAGTACGTTATGTTAAAAAAAGTACATATTCATTGTTTGTATAAGAATTTTATAATAATTTTAGTCAAATAATCAATAGCAGCTTTTGTATATACATCATCAGCTAGCTATACTTGTTTGAGAGGTTTTGTTTGATCTTTAATTTAATTAAATTAAATCGTTATATTTATTGATATACCACATGAATTTTTACTACAGCTTAAAGTTGTTCAATAAATAATATATAATTTCATTAAAAATGTCAATTCAAAGCTGAATGACGTCTAATGTCTAATATTTTATAGGGTGGTACGAATGTAGTTAACAGAATATAATAAGACAACACCAATTATTGCAGTGTAATTAATCTCTGTCAAATCATCAAGCATCCGTATTGAAAACTATTAATTTATTATAAAACTAATTTTAATATACTATAATGATTGAATCGGAATTTATTTAGTAGAAAAAATATGTTATATATGGGACCGTATTGTATTGAAAAAAACATATAATTTGATTATATGTAAACCAGAAAAAATAAACTTATTTGTAGTCCTGAACAGTGGTTTTATGATTATTAATTTAAACTTTAATATAAAAATAACAGATGGAATTTGTTCTCACTATTAATAAAAAAATGATTTTTAAAAAAATTTAGATTCATGAAAATTTTATAAAGAAATTAAAGCATTAATATATTTTCAAAACAACAGAATGTAACTAATTGATTATAAGAAAATTGGAAATGATTGCTTAGTATAAACCAAATCATTTCGGTAATGTAGGTCAAAATAGTCCTCGATAAAATAACATATGGCCCGGAATAAAACCGATAAAACATAGTTGAATGGGTGATCAAACAGCGCAAAAGTAATGCAAGCGACTGGGTTCACATCCCGGCCGACTATTAAATTCGCATTTGCCGTTCGGCATGTAAATGTTCCCAGTAATGGACGCTAATCCCGCAGCCAAGGAATTGCTCCGTGGTGATTTGAAGGGATAAATTACCAAGGAGGGGGTGGAGAACCGGGAGTGCTGTCGCCTCTTGTCCCACACTCTGCGATGAATGCGCAGGCTAAAACTACTATCCCCTTGATGAGATTAATTAAATACAGTGTATTTAGAAAGCTATGTTAGTGTAACGAACTAAAAACATACTGTTTAAGCCCATTTTTCTTTTAAAGTCAACACAATTTTTGACGTAAGACGTCATCAATTTTAATAAAATCATTCTTAGTTTTCTTAATTTTAAGCGGAAACAAAAATTATGAAGTATCTGTATCAGTGGCTTAAAAACTATTTCTTAAGTTATCAGTAATTTGATTAAAATTTAACCTTTTGTAAAATAGTTTAGGTATAAATTGTATGCGTGTGGTCACTAGTAATATGGATTTTTTTTATACATGAAACTCTTTTTTTAAAACTTTTAAATATTTGGTGGTTTCCCACTAATGCTTTTGCATAGAAAAATAAAATACTTATTTGAAAATGTCGTTGGCTTCTATGCTGGACCTCACGGACTCGAATCCTACTACAAATAGCATTTTTTCAATCGACTTTTTAATTTCTGTTCGACGGCATGGATGTTTGTAATGACTAAAAATCCCCCCCGCCCCACCATTCCAATCCTAAAATAACAGAGTGTAACAAGAGTGATTGGTCAACCACTAATCCTGTCCAACCCTTTTCTTTCTATCCTTACTACTCTCATCGAAAAAGGGAGGTTAGGTTAGGTCTCTAGAAAAACTCTATAAAAACTCTCGTTAAGATACCTTCATAAGGAGACTATATGCTCCACATTGGTAGCAGACAAGCATAAAAACTAATAAAACCTGTATTAAATATGATCAGGACCGGCTTCGTTTATGACGAGCATTATCAACTAATGAATTTATTGAGATATATGTACCGAGCATTATACTGGTCCTGATAATATATAATAAAAGTAGCATTAGTACAAATGAGTAATTTATTTTTGGAATGTTTTTTTCTATAAAAAGTTTGATGATAATACTTTTGATGATGAAAATTGTTATAATCTTTTATTCATTATAACAGCTTGCGTTGTAATATTGTAGAAAGAACTCATACAATACGACAGATGCACGTAAGCGGTCAGAGAAGACAAACAAGACATTCAATATACGTTCCCTAGATGTTATTATGTTCAAGAATTTCAACGAACACTGCGAAAATGTTTATATTGAATGTGCCATTTTGTAGAAAAACTATACTGAAATAAAATTTCGAGAAATGTTGAACAAATTTTCTATAAAAACAAACTTATTAGTTTCGTGCGATTTTAAATAAAGTCAAAATAATAAATGTGCGAGTGTACGGTTTTTCAAATTAACATTGATTTTAATTTCCGAAAAAGTAATCGTCATTTTTCTTTTATACACGTTTAATATTGAATTAATAATCTTCACTTTCTGTTTTCCGGTTTTTTACGAATTAAAAATACAACTACTTTACTGTTAATATAATATTATCATATTATATTGCGAATAGTAGTTTTTTTAGTGTCGGAAAATTAAATGATATATTTGGAATATTATGTCAATGTGTAATTTATTCATTATGCATGAAAATAATTTGCGTATAACATAATTGAGGGTATTATTTGCAAACACGGCTCGTTCCAAAATGCTCGTGAAAAATGAAAAAAAAAACATAAATTTCATTTTGTAAAACATTTTTTTTACCATGTCCGCTCCCAATATGGAGCATATGGACTCCTAATGGAGTTTTATCTCAACAGAAATGTTTCTGCGAGAACTGCTTGTTACTCAGTTGCTCAACCTCTCTTTTTCCAAAGAGAGTAGGAATAGAAGGAAAGGGCTAGGACAGGACTAGTGGTTAGCTAATCGCTCTCGATACGCCCCGTTTACAGGATAAAATGGGTGGGAGGGGGGAATTCAAGACATCACATACATCCATGCCTTTGAACAAAAAATCATAAATCGATTTGAAAAATCAATTTATAAAAGTGCCCGTACTGAGATTCGAACCCAATAAACATTTAAAAAATATATTTGAGACTGATTTCTCATAATACTTTCAAAAATTATATTTATTTACTAAATTACATTTATAGTTCATGTTTCAACAATTTTTGAACGAGCTGGGTGTGCAAATAATTGTCTCAATTATCAAAAATACTTTTATTGTTTTTTTTTCAATTACCGGTCGAAGCAGTTTTTCATTTGAAATGAATACTGACATCTTTACAAGCCAAGGAAATCAAGTTTGGATTTTGCATATTATTTTTCTAGTTTATTCGTGTATATAATAGTGTACGTGTGTAAGCATCACAACATTTTATAGGCAGCATTCATTTCTTTAAATGAATGTTTTCGTCAGTTATAAATATTTTACTAAGCCAAGTAAGCCGACAGTCTGGCATTAAACGTTAAAAGCTTTAACCCTCGACCCCCAGGGCGGTCATTTTGCCGGTTACAACAACGGAACACATTCTGAAATTGTGGTATGAAAAACAAAAGATATGAACAGTACGTGACGATGGATTTTTTAGTAAGTAAGAGTAAAGTTTAGGTCTTATTCCGCAGCGGTTAGCGTTGTGGGCTTCTGTGCTGGATCTCACGGGTTCGAGTCCCGGTCCGAACAGTATTTTTCAATCGATTTTATCGATTTCTGTTCGAAAGCATGGATATTTGTGATGTCTAAAAATTCCATTCACCCTTTCTGATTCTTGAATAACTTGGCGTAGCGGTTCGATGATCCTGTGCTAGTCCTATCCTTCTATCTCTACTCTTTGAGAGATGTTGAGCAACTGAGTAACCGACAGTTCTGGCAGAAAAAAATTGTTGAGATACCACCATTAAGTATGCTCTACATTGGGAGCGGACATGGATTAAAAAAAATCTTTATTACAAGCAAACGTACGAAATATTTTTTAATTAAAAAACATAATAGAAAGCTAAAAAATATTGAAAAAACAAAAACCATTCTGAAGAGTTATGTTTACCGTCTGATGAAATTATAATATTTCGTATACATATAGACCAAAAATATGTGAATATTTTCTTTCCTGTGGCTTAAAGTTCCGATAATGGTGGGCCCTAAAAAACATCAGTGGTTTCAGGCCTCGCATTTTCGATGTTGATAGTTATGTAGATAAATAATATTTTAATTTGATAAAGTTTTCAGAGCTTAAAATTTTTTGTTCAGATTAGATTGGGCTTATTATTTTATGATTTTGTAAAAGCTTTTATTTGTTTTAAACCACATAACTGTATTTTATCTCTTAGAATTATTTACACAAAAGGTTTTGATTTATTTAAAATTTGTACATTTTTTGACATCTTCGGCCATTCAAGTGTACGGATGGACTGAACTGTTAGTTTTATTTCGTCCATGTACTTAAATGCCCGAAAATGCCAAACTGCGTAGATCCGTTATGAAAAGGTTTTACGTAGGCTACGTAGAAAAACGATTTTAATATAAATAAGGAACATATTATTTACGTGAACATTTTATGTAAGGATAACGAACTCATAAATCTTTCTATGCGAAACTGCGCTTGTGTGTATTAGGATGTTTTTCATGTTCGTACTTATAGTTTTCGTTCCAACGATTCTGTCCCCTCGGTCGTATCAATTTGTAAACAACGATCAAGCAAGCGCAAGCTTTCCAGGGTATAGACGTGGAGCCTTTTGTCTCTGCCGTGAAAGCTGCTTCGTTGATTCACCTGCGAAAAAAGCGCGCCACTTTATCGAATGTCGTTACGGGAAGCTTAAAGTTTAGATGTCGGTGAAGTGCGATACAGTGCAGGCTAAATATATTTTATGTAGCCAATAAATTAACTTGATACTAACTACGCAACATCAATTTTAGTCTATTCTGACGTATCTTCATAAATATTCACAGCTTGGATATTTTGTTGGAAATTTATTATTTTTTTGATTAAATTACATTAAAATATTGACAGAAGCAGGCACATACTTTCATAAACTTGATCACTAATAACCTGGGATTCTGTTTCCGGCACTTTTACGCACGAATTAACCGAAATTGACAGCAAGTAAATGGTTTGTATGGTTGATATAAAATAAAAAAAATTAAGAAAATTATTTTCACTCTCTCCGAATTCTCTTCTACATGTTGACAGTGATCTGAATTTATTTTAAGACTTATTTGACATTACATTTCACTGAACTTAATTCTTATAAAACAAACTTCTGTAGAATTAAATTCTATTTAGAGTTCATATTATGCTGCATGTTCGGAATGGACATAGTTTAAAAAAAAACAACTGTTAATTTTCTCGTTAAAAATGGGTAAACTATTTAACTAATTTGCGTTGAGATAACAATTTATGATTCATAATATTTCGATGAAATATTTCAACGCCGTATATTATGTTTATTTTAATACTCATATTATGTTTTTTATAGTACAATATTAGCATAGAAAGTTGTGTGAATTATATAACTGTGAAAATTTTTTTCAACAATACAAAATTACTGAAGTGAAATGGATAAACAGGGGTCTTCGATTTAAGTCTGGCACTTGAGAAATTGCCAGTACGTGGCACACCAACTTAACAATGATAATATTTCAAGTATGTAGTATATAATGACTTGGTGATATACGATATGCGGAATGTCACCGATTATTCTCATCAAGTGGAGCTGTAAGTTGATGTGATCCGTTGGCACATATTACATACTGACAGTACTTGACGGAGGATTACATCGTGTCACGCATATAGAAATAATTATACACCTTCCCTCATTTAAAACTACTAGGTGTACACGGTTTCTTTTTGATAAAAAAATATACTTTTTAAACTGATGTATTTCATGCTGTGCAAATTTCTGAGAATTGTGTTTATAATTTAATCACGAAATTATAAATTCAACTACTAGATCAATGAATCATTTATACGTACATATTACGGAAAATTATTTTAAATACGTAGGAAAATAGTACATTTACAATTAGTCATGCTAGAAAAGGCGTAAACTACATATGCTCTATTAAGAAAAGACACAATATTCCTTTGTACATTATTTCCACTTTATTTATAAAGGTCAGGACTTATTTTGGTGAGCATGGTGAGCATTGTCAACTAATAAGAAATATAATTTAACAGTGCTTAAGCACTGTTTCAATTTATATTTCATAAAAATGACAGTAAGTTTAGCCGTACTAGCTTCATTGATCAATTTTAGGGTGTTCACTGTCAATACTTAGTGAAAAGGCATCATATTAAGAAAATACACAATTTTCATTTATATTTCATTTATATTACAAGCATTGTCAACTGATAAGAAATATAGTTTAACATGCTCGTTATGAGAGAAACCGGTCTTAAGCATTATAAATAAAGTGGAAATAAAATACAAAGGAATATTTTGTATAATGCCTTTCCAACAAGTATTGACAGTGAACACCCTAAAAGGCATATGCTCTACATTGGGAGCGAACATGAAATAAAAAATAACGATACTACAGTGAAATGTAAACCTAACATACATATATACAAATCTACGGTATTTATGTAAGAGATTGTAGCTTATAAGTTGTATGTTGTAATCATTTGGCCAACGCGATTGGAATATCGTTCTTTTAGGATGCGCAGTGGGTTCCAATCTTTAAATGGACCCTTTCATATATTTATTTCCAGTATGTTTTTATTTCTTTTATTCGTTTCTGAAATTGGGGGAGCGATAAACCTACTATAAATCCTTTCCTATGCAAATTCTCTTTCTTGTATTTTCTTTGCGAAGGAATACCTCGATAAACAGACTTACATACAATTCTTGTTAAATTAGTGTTTAAAATAATGGTAGTTTTTTTTCTCCGTATCGCAAACAAGAATGATTTTAAACGGAAACATATCACAGAGAAGTTTTGGATACAAATTGTTTTCAATTCTAAATAAGAAATTTCAGAAAACATTAAAATTTCTTATCGATATCAAAAATGTAATGATAAACTGAATAATACTGGCGTTGGGCGAATTATAATAAACAGAAAATTTAATTTAATGTTTTAAATATTTACCCAAACCAAAATTTTAAGGTATAGATGTATGTATTTTTTTTCATTCTTTCTATTCAATTATGAGCATGAGGAGTAGGAATAAATTTAAGCTTTTAATTTTAATTTTCTAACCTTTAAATTAATTTCTAACGTTTGCGATAATGAAAAATGAGTCTTTTATCGATTGTTGCCAAATTACTGACAAACTCTTTTGAAACTATTTTATTTCAAACTGAATACCAAGAGAAAGTAAACTCTTCATTGATGAATTAAACTGATAATTCTGTCAAAGAACAGAGATAATTAGCAGTTATCTTGAGATCAATAAGCGTCTTGAATGGAAAATGGATAAAAATCTTTTTTGTAAAAAAATGTAATTTTAATGAAACTATTTAAGCGGAGTTCCTGCACACTGTCACATTTTCCAACACTTGATAATAAAAAGTTATTATAATATCAAGATTTGATTGCTTACTGCGAGTCCCGAAGAAAAATATTTTCTTCGAATTCTGACATAAAATATGCTGTTGAAACACTTGCATATTTAAACATTGCAACCGACAACAAATAATTTGAGATATAAAAAACATATTACATTTTTAAAAGAAATCGTATTTACACAGATGAAATTGTACGTTTGAAGTTGTTTTTATCAAATCTTATTCAATCCTTTATGAAATATCACGTAAACATAAGTCAAAAATCTTGTAAAAGTCACACAGGCAACCTCAGAGCAAACCATATTTCAAAACATGTTTTCCGTTACGAGATCTACAAAAACATGGTCACTGGGTTTTCAACCTCGGCAAAAGGAAACTCTTAGTAATACATTATATAATATTATAAGATATTTAATGTTTGCTTTTACTCTGAATGCCGACCACCCATAGATTTGTGGTACACAACACTATTAATTGTTAGAATAATATAATCCCAAAGCCATTAATTCATCCTACCAATCTCTCTACTCTGACGTAATAATTTTGATCGAGACCGTAGTCTTGAGATCTTCTTGTCTTGAGACTGAAGTGTCAACATTTATAATGGGATAATATATAAATCAAGTCATTTATTTTATGTTGGTTTAGTATCTGTATTACTAAATCATAATGATGATTTGGTAGACACGTTTACATAGTAAAATTTCTCTTAAAATTAGGTTTCTATTCTAGCCGCTAAAATTCTACAGACAGAGCAAACACTCAATTCAATATTCAATATGAAATTTCATAAAATAATTTCGATCACGAACATTATTAATTCGGTATCTTTATGTACAAATAAGTATTTACGTAAATTAGTCCACACTTTTTGATGCTTTACCAAATCACTATCTTTTATTTTCCATTTTTTCCATTATCAAACATACACAATATTTCTGACCTTTTGTTTCTTGCCAAAAAAAAACAGTGACATATTATTCAAAATATAATATTATAACGCTATCTTTGTCTTAAGAATATTCATGCTTGAAACGTTGTAAATCAACTTACAATTCAAAATCAAAGGTATACCGAATTTAATATTTAACATAACTCAGCAACTGCAATAGTGATATATATTTTCCGCAGTGTAGCAATCTCACTAGAGATATATTGCATCCCCAGTATTCATTTCTCATATCTTAAGTCTTATATATTGCTTAGTTCGCAGTGCAAGTTGTATAATACTTCGTTGGCACTATCCGAAAATCACAGTTCTCATTCGGTATAAGGACGTATAAGGATGGGTACACAACCAAAGGGTTGCATGTAAATTATTTCCGTTCTAAAAATATTCCAGCTCTAATACATTGTAGAAGTAAAAGTTTTTTGTGAATCAAAATGCGGCAAGATGTTTTTCATAATTTTGCTATTGATGGAAAGAAATAAATGAGTGTAATTAAAAATAGCATAGCTTCTGTTTAAACGGTTAAATTAAAAATCGTGTTTTGAGTAAGTTATATCAATATGTTTCCAGCTATAGAAATTGAAATGTGGCTTAAAAACATAATATGATTTAAATAATATAAAAAGCATATTAAAAAAAAGGAAAAATTAACATATATTTTGGCATATTTTCTTTCGAAGCAACCATCATTTTTCCAATATTTAAACAATACACCGAAGTTATTCAAAGCTAATATTTCAGACTAATATTTTTCCAGAACAATGGATGGTACAATTCAATGAAAATTTTATAAACGTTTGGTTTAATTATTAACTGTTTAAAAAAGCAAACCTATTTTTTACACACGTATATTGAAGATTTTAATAAAAAAAAGTGTTTTACAATTTTTATAAAACAATGATTTAATTCACCGATTTAATGTCGGTAAAGGGTTCAAATAAGGTAAAACGTTTGATTCTGTCGACATGAATCGGCTTAAAAATGGTCTCCAAAAAAACTTCTGAATGAGAAAGACAAAGAAAAATCTTAAATGGAAATTCTAAAAGGCTCCGTTACACGAACAGACAATAATTTTATTGGTCAAACAGTTTTTTTAAAAGGAACGGATATTTTTATTGTTTTCATTCCTTCATATCATACTTAATACTAAGTATTTTCAACGTATTAAAAGCGATTATTATCTACTGGCTGGTTTTTTTCTCACGGCGTGTTAATATTTCTATTTTTTGTTTTAAAATGACAAAGTGGAAGACTGGGTTACATTTAGGTGAGGATTATTATGCTGTATAGTGAAAAATTCGAAAATAAGTGTTTTAATTTAATTTATATCAGTGTACGCAACCTTACAATAGCTTTAACAAATTTTTCAGCGCTACAAAAAAACGGTTGTTTATCCGCAGTGAAGGATTTTCGGTCTGGTTGCTGCAGTTTTGCCGAATTTCGAAACACGACAGCGACAGTGCAAAGCAAAAGGGGACAATCCGGTTAAGTGAGGTTCGCTGGGCAAAATTAATGACGACTTCACCATGAAAATGGCATACATTTTGCTTCATTGTATGCTCAAAGCATTCATAGCAATTCGTATGAATATTTATATGGGAAAGAAAGAATTAATAACATTATATAATGTACTCTTAAATTTTAATTTCTGTCGAAAAGTAATTTTATACAAGCATACCATTCTACGATTCGGTCGAGCTTTTAACTTAGTTCTTTTCTTAGGTAAGGGTTTTTTTTGAAGAACAGAATTATATTATATTTTTACATGCTTCAATGAGGTATATACAAGAATAAACGTTGAGCAAGATGGAGATTTTTTGAAAACCGAATGGTTTTTCCTAGTATGTTACATTACACTGTACATCTTTTGATTTGTGCCATTTTTTTTATTTTAATGTATTATATGTTTTAAACGAAACATATACGATATTTTTTATTGAAAAATAATGCACTGTAGCATAGAAAGTATTTGAATACATAATTTAATACAGTTGAGATGATAATAATGTCAATCAAAGTGCCTTACTAGGAATGAGATTTACATTTATCTTAGAATAATCACTCTGCGGTCGTTGAGATTCTCTTTCAAATAGTGTTTGGTATAAGTTAAGATTCTTAAGATTAATCAATAGAAAATAAACTCTGGGCTGTATTCAGTTTAAAGTTAATGAAGAGGATCTCCGGTCTATGTTGTTTACAGAACTTTACTTGACTTGGTACTTGCAGAAACGTTTAATAAATACATATATACAATTGCAGCAAAGTCAAAGCTAAGCATTTAATTTAGCATCGACAAATTAAACGGACAAGCGGACAACTTTTAGACTTTTAATCGTTCAGAAAAAATGGGAACGTATGTATCATTATTGATTAATTTTTAACGAGTGATAAAAAGTGTAACGATATCTTTTCCCAAGAACAATTTACTAAAATAGGTTGTTTTAAATTAAAATTGAATACAGTAAACTGAGTAAACCATCAAGTAAGGTCATTAACTGGTCAAGTAAAATAAACCATTGACTAAAAAACGATTGCTATTAGCAAACAAATGTATTATGCCCGAAACGGCAAAAAAATACATCAGCCGTTTCACCCCAATATATAACTGATTTGAATTTATTTTTACCTCATATTAATTTAATCTCGTTTTATTCGGTAAAAAATAATAGAATAATATGTGGCTTATAAATACGCGCGGTGCACGTATTATCTAAATGGCGGTATTGACTTTGATTCATTACGAGAGCTGTTGTTGGCAACCACGTGTGCGGAATAAAGCTTATTACTGCCGCTACATGGATGTTTGTTTTTGTTAAGCCTCTGCAAGTCTCTATTAGCAACAGGAATAGTCAGCTTTGTATTGTTTCCCAGATTAAGCACATATCCCGCCGCAGAGGATTCTGATTTAATCTACACAACAAGGTAGAGCTACTGAGGGCACACACTGTTGGATTGCTGTTTTGTAAAAATATTTTTTCCCTGATGGTATTAGTATTAAATATTTTATTATGAAAACAATGTTAACACCAGCGTTATTTGCTCTTTATTGTTATTATTGTCGATGGTCATTTATTTAATTCTGATTTTTTTATAAAACCATGTTATATATCTCATTATTTCCTATTTTGCAAAGAAAATCTAATAATTTAAACGTTACATCTTGCCGATGTGTTGAATATAATATCGTTTGGCTATAATACGCCAGTGGGAGTACATGTATGTATAACATATGTGAAGTTGAATTTTTTTATTTTGAAAGTTGTTTTTGTTGTTTGTTTTCCTTCTAATAAATAAAAAAATATATTAACACTGTGAAAATGTCCATATTATGAAATAGGGTATCCAACCCCAAACAACTTTTTGTAATTTTGTCGATTCAAACATTTTTTCAATCTCAGTACTACAGGATTGATAAAACCACTCACAAAGAAAAATGCATATTGTGAAATAAGCAATCTAAAGTGTACTGAGATAAACAGTATCGGAGTTACGGAACCGGCATATTGACCGGGATACCGGGGTTAGAAGCCCTACTATGGATTAATAGCAGTAAGACGATTTTTGTAATAAATTATGATATTTAACAGAACAATTTACGGTAGTTGAAGATTCTATGTAAATCCTATTTCTATAATACGATACACGTTCAGTTTATCATGTAAAACTCGTGTTAATTATGAACTAAAAAAATATATAAAAATTACGTAGTATAGTATAGAATTTGTATCACGTTTTTCAAGTAAATTTTGAAATAGAAAAATTTTGTTGTACTTTTTTCACATTAATTTAAACATCACTAACACTATCTTTATAAAAAGTATGTAAGTAGTAAAGAATGTTTTTTTTTTTTTTTTTGAAAGAACTAGGCTGTGAAGTAGTGAACAAGACGTGATTTCAAATCCAGCATTTACAAAAGGTCTGACTCCGACTCTGGTTTAACAAGTCTAAAACTTTAAAAAATATAGCTATAAAAATAAAGTATTTGTGTATTTTTAAGTATTTTAATTTAATGACAAAAGAACTAGTTAAAGTCACCTGTCGTTTTACGTCTCCGACTCCGACTCCACATTACTGAAAATTCCAGAAACTGAAAAAGTCACCTAGTAAAAGTACTTATTTTGTTCACTGCACTTGAGACAACGCAGACCATTGATTATTTTGAATAACAATTAATATTTAATGTACAATTAAAAGATTAATAAAAACAGTACTTTTTTGATAAAATACAAAACGATCTATCACTGTGAGTTTCTCATTCCTCCATAAATTTTAAGATAATTTTAAATGTTATTCTCTCTCCAAATTTAGAACACGTCATCTATGAACTCTGGAGTACTTCAAAAGTTGATATATTGAAGTTGGTTGCTCAATATGCATTTTCAAGAAGTATATTTCTGGAAAAATAAGTGTGTCAGACTACAAATCCATCCAATGATTGACTCATTCATACATTATGTATTACAGTAAGAAATACTTCATTTTACTTGAAAATATATTTGAAGGTACAAAGTTTTATTTTTGCCGATATAATGTTTATTGTAGCTTTTTTTCTTCCGTGTTGAATATTTGAGTTTTTATTGACACTTGAGTACCAAATCGTATACGGGGTACAAAGTGACCCCAGACAAATTTGCGTAATATTTGCATTCTATTTATCGAAGAATCATTACAGATTATAATAAATATTAGTTAGCTATTATTGATATTTAGCAAATTGTTGAAGTAAGAAGAATTTTAAAATGTAAACGCACCCCATAGGAACTCAATAGTTGAAGATGAATATTATAAGTAGCTGTTGAGGATATATAATTTTTTTGAGGGAAAATTGTCTGTAAGATTACCTCACTACTCTGGAATTGGTATTGTCTATATATCATGTGACATAATACAATATATAGAAGTAGTAAATTTGAAGTTGTCTGTTCCAAGAAGTGAAGCATGTGGCTCGATCAGATAGCTTGATCCTTTACGTGTAATCTCATTGTCCTTTTGTTTTGATGTGGCGACGAATCTAACGCCGCCGGAAGCTCGCGTAGGTGTACGAAGCTTTCCTGTCTCCCGTGTGTGTGGTTCCGACTTCCGCTTTTTCAGCATGTTAGACGCCTCAACAACAGCACAAAGTGATGGTGTAATCTGCATTTTGAAGTGCGTATTATTAGCGATTAGGGTCTACATTAGTGGGAAGGTTAACATTTCAATAAAGCTGACGGCAGTACAAGTTAATATATACATACGGTGTTAGATTTATCGCATAGAGATTGAATGACAATAGGTTAACAATTTGATCATTCGAACCTTTTGATGTGCTACTAATAAATGGTAATTTATTACCAGTTAATGAATTTTGAGTCTGTTTGTAAGATATTTGTTTATAAGGATAAGGTAACGTATAATTACATGTGCGTCTGATTAATGTTCCCACTTTAGTCGGTCATTAAGTCAAGCAGTCAATACCTTTGGGGTATCATTATAATTAATTGTTAAAAAATCACTGGTTTGAATCCTGATGTAAAAAAATCTAGTATTTATTTTTTATCAATGTATGTATATCAGGGTTTCTCAACGGTGGGCCATGTGGCCCCCCAGATTTTTGTTTTTGTTTTGGGGAGCCACAACACAGTTCAGGGGGGCCACGGGTAATTTTGAGCAAATTGAGGATTTCAAATTTCTCGGTGAGCTAAAAAAAAGGTATGGGGGCCACAGAAAAATAAAGACACTCAAAAAAGGCCACGCTCCCAAAAAGGTTGAGAAACACTGGTGTATATGATGTTTCGGTGCCACTCTATTCATCATCTATAATCTTTTGAAACATGTGTGTAGAGATACGCTTAATGCCTACTTTACTATCTCCGAAAGATTGCTTAAGCAACTAACCTGAATCCGGTTGTCTTTAAACAAACTCGATTGCGATACTTAATTGTGACAATTGGCTTTTTATTTGAAATGTGCGCGATAAAAAAAATCTGAAATAAAGTGTATGTTTGGTGTCAAAATGTTTGAATGAAAAATAAGAAATACAGTATTTTGAATTTACTATAATTGTAGTCAAATAAGTAATCATCAATAAATAATGAATATTCGATAAGCCAACCACATCTTGGAGTTTCAATTTATGAAAGACGTGGATTATCTTAATACATCAAAATTAAGTTTTTTGGCATTGGACCTAATAAACTTAAAAAATGTTTTTTAATTCTTACCTTTAGTCTCTATCTATACGTATATTATATAATGAATTGTTGAAAAGCTCTTTTGTATATCAATAACTTGATAATAACGACAGTTTTCGTTTTCCTGTAGTCAAACAGTAATTTGTCATTGAAAATTTCATTTGGATTTTGTTAAAAAATCTGTTGTCAAATTTGTTATATGAGATGTTTGCTGAATATCCCAATTTTAATGTCATTTGCAGATCCCCGAGGAGTGTCCCAGTGGAGTCGGAGCGGCATCAGGACCGGTAGGAGGCAGCGAAGACGATTGCCTTCCGATGGTGCTGAGCTGGGAAGGTGCGGCAGAAGTCCAAAGTGGAGATATCTTGTTGGTGAGGATTGACGATGCACAATTGGCTCTCGCTAATTCAGCGGCCAATCGTACAACAAGAAGTGATGGCGATAGGTGAGTTGTAATTATTTAAATAAACTTTATAACTGACATATAAAGTGTTTTAATTAAGACAATGCTGTTTAAAAATACTAAACGCGCGACAGATATTATTGCAATGATCTTTACGTTATCATTTTGTTGTGGTTTTTTAAATTCATGTTGAATTGTAATTTTTTTTTTCGTAAATACTTTTCAAATCTTTTTAAGCTTCAAGTAAAACTTGCTTAATTTTAAGCATATTGAAAGCAAATAAATGGTAAATGAATTCCACATTTTATTTCATCATTATAACTTATTGATTTGAAAACTAAATCATTCAGCATTTTCAACTCATGATTGTTTCCAAAAATTTCATTATAACTGAAAATATCATTTCACTTTGACCAAACATTTTGAAATCTTTTAGTCTCCGTAGAAATTTAATATGACAACAAAATGAAGTGTGACAAGTATTTCGCATATTTTAAAAGCTTTACGTATAAATTTATTTCATTTTAATACTAATTTAAGCTAGTAAAAAAATTATTATTTAAATCATTTTTTTTATATATGTAATAAAAAAATATTGTTTTATACGAACAACTTCCATTTTGTTTTCAAGTCGAATATTTAAACGAAGTAATCTTATAAATCTATTAAAATGACTGTCACGGGAACGGTCTTGTTGTACAAGATACTGAAGTAAAGTAAAAATAAAAATAAAAATTCTTTTAAATTATTCATGAGATATTCCATCTCTATTTTATATAAAGCGTTAATGTACCTGCTGTATCTGTCGTGCTATGACACTAACTGCAGCATCCAATATTGTCTGGTCCAGTGGATAGACGTCCCTGGTGAGTTTCCTCGATGGAATATCGATCAGCACATTTTGAATGAGCCGATGATTGAAGATTCGACCCATAGGTGTGTTTGAATTACAAATACGTATACATATTCTCTTAAGCTCCAGCGAATGATGTTTTCCTGAAAATGAGATAGTATATTTTAAGATATGTGTTAGATTCTTTATAACATTTCAATAAAAAAATGAAGTGTTTTTGTAGTACTTCTTTTGTTGAAAATCAGTAGATATTTGATGTTTGCGCACATTTTATTTCGTCCGTTATCTTGTAGATAATTGCATGATCGACAGTAAAATAAATGCTACTGACATTCCACCTTCTGTTAATTCAGTTTTCCGATAAATCCATCTTACTTTCTGTCACTTTTTAACTATATCAAAAAGAACTTGACAGACATGTAGTCGAGCAGTCAACGTCGTTGAATTCAATTGGGTTATACACGAGTTCGAGTCCCAGTACGGACAGCTTCATTAATTAATTTTGCAATAAATTTTGGAAGATGTATATATATATATATATATATATATATAACCAATAAGTTTTAATGTATTAAAAATATATTTACGAATATATAAGGGTATATTTGGAATAGTTATCTGGAAACAACCTCTGTTAATAGGGTAAAAATATCTAAGTATTTCAGTTCTACAGTTTTTATATGTTATACGTTGATAGCTATTTCGGCTTTCGCCATCGTCAGTACTATCAGTAGAAACTTCAGAACTTACAGCAGAAATATTTGATAGTTCTGACAATGGCGAAAGCCGAAATAGCTATCAACGTATAACACATGAAAAACTGTAGAACTGAAATATATAGATATTTTTACTCTATTAAAACGGAGTTCTACCAAGTAAATGCCAAATCAATAAATAACCTGTGTTAAAATAATTCGTTTAAATTCTATACTAGAAATATGGCGATCTTCCATCCTTGCATGATGCAATGATGTTTATTATGAAAATAGTATCATGTTATTTTAAAAGCTCTGTTTATCCTTTAGATTATTAATAATTCTGATAAGACTCTATGAAGATGTTTCACACCCATACACGGAAAATAAATGTAAGCTATTAATTCCTAATCACTTTGGCTATTATATTCAGCTCGCTACTCCAATCCGGCATTAGTTACAGAGTCAATGCGAATGTTTTGTTGTAATTCTGGGAAGAAGTTTCTGATAGTTGAGTATGACGAGGGATCTCTCACAGTCGGGGAGAGCCAACATGCTACCCAAAACACAACACACAACTCCAAATCTGTGAAACTATTTAACGTTCTAACAAGAAGGTTATCATTTTCTTGCATATAAACAGTTTATATTATAATTACATATTTATTTGATGTTTTCTTTATAGAACAAAATAATAATATTCTGTTTATAATGTGGTGATTGCACCTTTTTTAAGCCATTAAACGAGTGACACAAAAAGCATTACAACCAAGGATTCGGAAATCTCGGCTTTAATGTTAAATAAAAAAAAATCATGTCCTGAAAAATTCTCGCAATTACAATTTTCGTAATACAGTAGTATGTATTTAAAAAAAGAGGGCTGTGGAGTTGGAGTCGGAGTCGTGAAAAATGAGCGGCTCGATTTTTTTTGAAAAATATACTTAATGATGTGCATTTAAACAAAATAGTCAAAAGTGTTTCATACACATTTTACGCTTGGCTGACTAAAGATGATCTGATGTTATACATACATATATATAAGTTAAAATGAAATTATTTTAAAAAATCCTCGGAGTCGTAATTATTTTAAAGCTGGAGTCGGAGTCGTAGTCGTCTTTTTTTCACGCGACTCCACAGCCATGAAAAAAACTAAATAATTTTGAAAAAATAGTAAAAACTTATTTGAAATTATGTTATGATTATAAATAAATACTTATAATATACATACATCTTAAATAATTACTTTCGGTTTATACCTATTTTTTCAGAGTATTTTTTTTCTAAACATAAGGTTACATTCATTATAACGCTGAATTGTAGCCGGTATAAATACGTAGCATAATTAATATAAGAAAAGTTAGCTTTAGACATGTCATATTATTTTGTTATTTTTTTTGTCTTTCTTTTATTTCTTTCTGATTCAGAAATCTTGTTCTAAATAAATGATTCCTAGGGTATAAAAATTCTCAAACTTAATTTGTTATGAATGAATAAAATCTACTTAATACACTTTTTGTTAGAAATTTAGCAAGCCTCGAGTCTTGGGTTGTTTTATTACAATCTCCATGGAATCAAAACTGCAAAAAAGCTTCGATTTCCCGAGAATTTATTCTAAGTTTGTCTCGGCACAGAATCCTTAAGAATAAGTAAAGTAGAAATATATATTTATGCATCATAAAACATAATTTGATTTCTAAAATAGTTTTATTGCATATAAGTATAAATATTTTAACATTGTTATCCAATACAATCAGTATATGTTTTTGGAAAAATATAAACATTGCTTTTAAACCGAACATTTTTGTTGAAATTTACTCATTGATTTGGTAAATGAGATATCATGATAATTACAAATCAATGAAATAATAATGAATATAAATTTATAGTACTATATCATGGGTGAAATCACAATTTATGTTTCAATTTCAAGAATTGGACGTTTGCGTTCGCTGTCTTTTTACAGCGGTAGTATAGAAATGTTTCATTTATATAAATGTGGATCGTCAAAACATTTCAACTGTTATAAATCGTGCCGAAAAAGCTTATATTTTTCCTTAATATCGGCGATTATATGAGAATACTTGCTAATTTATCAGTTTGACAAGTATATAACCGCCAAATGTCTTTTAGTGTATGGCCAGCAAATGTTACAACCTTAATATCATCTCATAAATCTAACACAATTCGTCTTGAATGTAATGGATGCGATAACTCATCTGTCCCGACTCGTCCGCTTTTCCTTCTTTGCGTGAGATTCATTACAGTCTGCTGGCCAACGAACAACGAACAATGATCAAAATATCATATTTGAGTGCCGTTATTGTACTGCGGAATGTAGATATCTGTTTTCCATTTATTGTCGTCAAAATGGTTCATGAAATCAGTGAAACATTAATCATTGCCGCAGATACTAAGATGCTCGTGAAGAATCACCTGCATTACTAAAAGTGTGATCATCACTCATTTTGTTATGATACAATAAGTATTCAATATATTAATTACACGAGGCATCGGGAAATAACGACGGCAGTTTTCATAATCCTGAAGTATTTTTACTTTATAAATAAGAAGTCTGAAAAAAGTTTTGTCAAATATTCATATAAGTATCCTTGCTATTTTAATGCAATTTACGTTGTATTGTGAAATTCATTTAATAACTGCAGTGTTTGATATACAGGACTATGTGAACTGCCATTTTTGTTACAAAGACGATTTTGATTCTTCAAAAATTTAAATGGAAGATACATACATATATTTGAAAACAAATAGCATACTTCTATATGCGAGATAGCTAGTTGTACATGATGACATACATAGCTAACTTACATATTTAGGGAAAAAACATCGAGTCTGCTGTCGTTGTTTTGCAGTGGTTTTTGTATTTTTTCATTTTTAAATATGTAAATATACAAATACACAATTATATTGTTTGTTGAAAACAAAATTCATATGAAAAATGCTAAAAGGCGACGAAAAAATCAGTTATATAGTTTTAGAACTGAATGGACGACTGAAACGACTTTATTAGAATTAATAACACTTCAAAAAAAGTAATTTATCAGTAATTCGATTATCTATGGTTGCCTTTGTAATTGTCTAAATTATAGGTGTCTCTGTAGACCGCTACACTCACATTTGAAGTTTTATTAAGCATACGTTTTCTACAACCGTAAATATAAATAAAGCAAAGATAAATACATCTTTCGTACGATGATAATAACAGCAACACGTCAAAATAAACGATGGTTCTTTTACAGTAGAATTATGTCAAAGATAGGTCAGTTTTTTGTTAATAATATTGATAATTAGAAGATTTTTTTTAATGCTTAAAATACCGTATTTATTCAAACTGATAATGTTTTAAAAGAAATAACTATTCATTGTTTGTAGATATTCATGTTGATATCTCAATTTCCTCGTTGCCGTTTTTTAACGTGTACGCTTTTAACAAAGAGTAGCGGAATTTTACATGTCAAATACGCGATGCATCATTTAACAATGAATATCTCCGTAATACTTTTATTTTAAATGGTATACCTTATCGAAAGTTGTACTGAGCATTTCAGTAAACCAATTACGCGTGCTTATTAAATGTATATTGTTTCTTTATCAAATGTATTGCGTTTGTTTGTAAAATTCAAAAAACAATTACGGCCGGCTTACTTCATGAAAGGACCTGAAAGGAAAGTTCATTTTCGAATTTAATCTCGGTCAATAAAACAAGACGTAATAATGGAAAGCTTGCGTCAATTGCGGTAGTAAAGTCTTTGTAATTTGAAGGACAATAAAACAAAGAAAGCAGCTACTCAGTTGTCCCGTATAAGGCGAACTTTCCAATTTCCATTAAATTGTTTTACTAGCGTCCACTCTTGATTGGTTTCTTTACACAAGCCTTGGATCGTTTCGATGAATCTACAAAAACTCGCAGCTTGCAGAGCCCGATTCTTTTGACCATTCTTGAAAATAAATACATTTATAAAAACTTATTTGTTACCAAAATGCCTCGACGAAAACAGCCAATATACATCAAACAATAATTATTATAGCTGATTTTAAAGTATAAGAAATCTTATTAAAAGAAAAACATATTACAATTATTAAATATTTGTGTATATTTATCTATAACTATATTATTATAAGATTATTACCTATTATTGATATTATTGATAAGCACGCGTAATTGAAAACATATGTATGTCAAAAGGAGTTGAATCAAAAAAGAACCTGCAGCGTTTGAAATGTGTCAATTTTTTTCTCCAAATAATGTAATCAAGTTCTTTTTAATTAAAACCTCTCGATTGCGGCCTTCCAAAATAAAAATGTTTAAGACAAGCTCTCAGTGAACTTATCTAGTATCACAAACATTCATAACTATACAATAGTCGAATTTTAATCGATTTACCAATAAATGGTTTAAGTATTAACTGAATAGTATCATTCAATTCAAATCATTGATCAGAAGAGTTAAGCGATTTCAAATAACATTATTATTTTATGTCATTCAAGGATCGACCACTCTTTGTAGACTCAAATGAGCGGTATACACATAGGTAGGAAAATAAACTTTTAATAAAAAATACATTACCGGTGACACCAAGGCATTCATAAAATAAGGAAAAACATTGAAATACAATGATTTGTACGGACATAATGTCCATGAATTTGGGATTTTTTTGTTGCTCAAATTTATAAATTGTACACAGGTATTGTAATAAAAACAAAGCCGAATTAAATAAAACGATCACTTTGTAAGTATTGGAAAAGATGCCGTTGACTCTTGGAGTTTTTTAAATATAAAATATTTCAATTATCATCGACAATAATGTGGTGACCGATCTTCGAGGCTAATTATAATATATTTTTTATATTGGAAGATTTTAAGAGTGATTCTTTGTGTTGAGAATACAAATATTTTGAACATTATTTTAAGTTATTATTATTGACAACATAAGGAGTAAATCTTTAAAATGGTTTTTTCACTTTAATCCAGCCCCAATATTTATTTATCCACTAAGTAATGGTAATATTCACTTAAAGATAATTTTATCAGTACATGAATGACAATAATAATTATATTTGTTATTTATAAATATATATATAACATCCGAGTCACCATATATGTTTAATATCTTAAAAACATATGAAATAAACTGGTAGAGAAAAGATATCACAAACACACACGCCCATCATCTCATTTTTGAATTGCAAAATCAAAATTTGACACTGAACTTGTCAGTTTAATAATACGGACCCGCATGATTGATATTATAAAATATTCACCACTAGTCTACAGAGGGTGGTTTTATTTAAATACATTAGCTCAATAAGTACACTATATATCATTTTATTCAATATAACAGAGTTTGATTTTTTATAAATAAATTATCAAACAGTTTTATTATAACAATAATGTGATATGAGTATGTATGAATATGTTAATATATAGTCTTGTAGTAAATGAATAAATACAATATATTAACCAGAGCGAATGTGCTGAGAATATATTTATTAAAGCTTAAAATATTATATTTCGTAGTCTATAAAACATGTGTTTGCGTACTGGAAAACCACGGGTGAATAATATATGGGAAAGTTAATGATTTCGGAGCTTCGTAGAATTAAAATTAAAGTATTAATTCGCCAAAATAAGGACGCGTGTTCCTGATAGGTATAATTTGCATAAAAGTAAGATGAAGCTTATTTATGTGAAGATGTGTGTAAGAAAGCTGCGGGGTGTCGGTGCGAAATGAAATCTTGGAAAAGTTCCAAGATGTTTTGCAAAAGTATGTGAAGACAGGGTGAATACAATAGGCTTGCCATGTTAAACTATGAAGTTTTTCAAAAGGTTTGCCTTTTAAGAATCAATTATTCAATAAATTCTGAGAAATATGGTTATTTGTGATAATGCTATCAATTTACTCAACTATTCCTGTACAAAATAAAACAGATATTTTTAATATTTTAAGCATGAAATTGATTGCTACGTTAAAATTTATTTTTTCTATTTTTTTTTTCTCTTACCTCTCTTTACCATGTGTCGCATAGTGAGTAATTTTTTTGTTTCTTAAATTCATTTTTTTTTACTGTTAGCTAAGATAGCAAGTTTTTCTATTGCAAAAAATCAAATTTATTTGTTCAAAACACGCCTATTACATCAAAGTAAATCTTTAATTTTCAGTCGGCCTGAAAGTGTAGTATTTGATTTCTGAAATGTGCTAAATTTCTATTACTCTATTGAATTCTATTAAGTATTTCATTAATTCTTCCTCAAACGATCAAAATTAACGATTTATAAAATCAAATAAGGCATTCATTACTTGTGAAAACATTTTATTTTTATTAATAACTATTGATCGTATTGAAAACCATTTATTTGATTCACAATAAATCCGATTATTTCAATTAGTTTATATTGATTTTAAGTAATGAATTTATTTTTAATTTTAACTAATTGCAGACTTATTTCAATTGAAATATTTTGAATAAATACTTACGGTGACAAATATACGAAATATTAAATTAGAGCAATTGAGTTCGTCTTAAATAGTATTCTTAAGATTAATTTATTTCAATAACAAAAAGAGTAGAGATTTTTTTTAAAAAAATCGGCAGACATTCAGTTTTTGTAATGAAACAAATTCTACAGAAGAACTCCCAAAGCTTAGTCACCCTTTACAATAGAACCTTACCAGGACAAAAGGCCCCCCGGTAACAAACCGTCAATAAAATATACCTTACAAAAGGTGAGTAAGTATTAATATATAAAACATATATCCCTGATATTAAAGTCATAGATAATATTATTAACGTATTATTTTCACAATATATGGCCTACTAGAACATGATATTAAACGCTCATATCTTGCTTACTTTCTGGATAAGATCTGGCAAGGAAACAAGCTTTGTGCGGATAAATTTGGTCAAGCAGCGATGCGCATTGAAAATTGTGTCAGGGCCACTTTATTACAGACTTTTGTAACGTATTCTGTTTATGGTATACGTTGAGTAAGTATATTTCGTGTTTTTAACAAAACTGCCAAGTTATATTAATGAAGAAGACATGTCAAATACCTAGTCAATGTCGCAAGCACACTTGTTTAAATACCTACTATGTTCATTAACATAATATATAATCAACTATTTGATAATTTAATTTAAATCACATTTATGATTGAAATCTTTATGATATATAATATTAAAATACTGTCAAAAAAATTGTAATCAGGTTTCAAATTCGTTATTAAATACTTTATGACAGTTTAACAGCCTACAGGTTGTGTCTAAAGGCGATTGCTTAACTTCACTAGCTTCTGTTGTAGTGTTAATGAGTTCGAATCTTACAAAGATCCTGTTTATAAATTGATTTTTAAATCGAATATAATGATTTGCGCTTAACGACATGTATATACGCAATGTAAAATACGATTGTAAAAATGGGCCAAAAGAAGAGCATTAAGCTTACAATTAATTCTGTCTTAGCCCTTTCTATTATTTTTATCAATTTTCTCTCCAAAAATGAGAAGTAGAGCAACCGAGTAACAAGCAGTTTTCGTGAAATCGTTCCGTTGAGATAAATATCTCTATTAATAGTCTATATGTCCTTATTAAGACCGGCTATAGTTATAAAATAATATTGCAGTGGGGAATATCCTAAGGTTCCCCACGAATTTGACAGCATTTTGGATGGATATACTTATTTTTCATTTCTGTTTTATGTACTACACATTTCAACATTTTAAAAGTAAATGTTTCATTTCAAAGTTGTTAGGCTTTGATTCTCGCCAATATTCACAATTAAAAAAAAACTCAATTCGTTTTTGTTTACCTGTCATTTCCTTTTATTTTAAAATCACGAGATAATAACCGTTTAATTTTAACAAGATGGATAAAACTAAACAATACGTGTTTTGGTAAAAATCTTAAGACGTCTTATATGTTTTAGTATTCTTCTTCATTTTTTTTTGATACTGGCAGAGACGTCCCGAAGGCATAGGCAAGTAGGCAGTTGCCTAGGGGCGGCAAGTCTTAAGGAGCGGCAAATGATCACAGATTTTTTAAAATAAATTTGATTTAGAATAAATATGATGCCTTAATGTCTTTGATTAACAATATACCAAATCAAGATTCGATACTAATGATATTTATCATTTACATTATTTTTTATGGTGTGTAATTAAAGGTAATAGTTATTTTTTAATAATTATTGTGGGCTTTTGGATCATATTTATTTGTGAGGATCTTTGTCAATACGGTACATACTAAAAATCACCTGTAAGCAAAACGGAATAAGTGACAAAATATTTGTTTGAGTATGTGTAAGTGAGTAGAGGATTCGAACTTCTATATGTGTATATTTATTCATAGAATAATGAGAAGAAATGAAAGAAAATGGGCACTATTTTATGAGTCTGCCTAGGGGCGCACATATCCTAGAAACGTCACTGACTACTGGTCACTTTTTACATACAAATCATGAGTGTTTAAGTGAATATATATTATTTAGTTGAGTAAATGAAGTAAATACTATAATGTAAGCAATGCTACTGGGGTTTAACATCAAACGCCTTAATCAAAACCAAATACAATTAATCAAATTACTTATGGTAAACCTTGCAAATAATTTTAATAACTCACGGACGAGCGAAAGAAGCGTTAAATATTAAGATCAGTCCATTTGTTTTTTTTTCGTGGAATCTAAAAAATGCGAAGCGCGATTCTTTGAATATTTGCGGGCGTAAATCGCTTGGCATGTTCCGCCTTTCGCTTCCGTCTGCAATATTAAATCACGTACCTTCTTGGGCAACGCAAATCCGATGTAATTTTTCAAACTGTTTTAGCTCGACCCACCCCTGTCCTGCTCCCAATCACTAACCTTATTCAAAATTCACAGTCTACAAAAATCCGAATTACAGCTGGAAATGATTTTAGTCCTGTGGTCATAAATCATATATTTTTCGTAAGTCTGTAGCCATTTTTTAAGATACCAAAGTAATAGACAATTGGAAAAAAAATCACTGTGAATACTTTTTGGAAAGAATTATATTTATTTGAATTATTATGGTTGACAAAAAAAAACTTTTCTTTTCCATTTCAAAATTATTATTCATTCAGCTTTCCACATAAAAGTTTTTATATTGCGGTCAAATATATTGTTTTATTTTCATTATGAGCAATACAATATCTAAAAATAATTGTTTATTTTTGATTTTTTTATTTATTATCACTGACTGAACTGTGTATTTTGACTTGTACATGCATCGGTTTCATAAATTGTTCTTATTGTAAAAAAATATATAAATTTTTCGTAAAACTGATAATAGTTAGAAATATTCCATTATTCTTCATAGAAAAAGAGTGTACGTTAACTTATTTTTTTTTGGAGAGTAGATAACTTATTGACAAAAATAATTTGTTAGTCAGACAATGTTGAGTTTCGATTTAAAAAAAAAAACAGCGATCGGCAACCCAAATGTGCTCATCAATGTGCTACAAAACAGGCAATTCAAAGTATTGTAAGCTCAGCGCGACACTGAAGTGAAACTATTAAATGTATTGTATATTTAGACAATTTTATTTGACTATAATAATACACGCTACATATCCTCGAGGTTCAACTTTAACAGCTAACTCTCAAATTTGTTGTGGGATAATTATTTGGCTGCAAGCTTTCCTATGCCCATATTTACATTAATTGTAAGATTTACTATTCATAAACTATTAGCAATAGACTTTATAAATATGAATTTGATATGATGATACGTTTACCAACAGATTTACGTTGAATTTAGTTGTCTAAATTTAGATGCAATCCATAATCAAAGGTCAAGTATTTATTATAAAGTATGTTTCTTTTTTGTATTATGTAACAGGACCTCAACTCGGTCGTTTCTACATTTTTTAATCGTCAAGACATGCATTCTTGAAATAGTATTATCGTATGATCCAATAATGTAGGTATATGCATTGTTATCCTTTCGCTGCCACAAGGAATGGGTCGACGTCCTTTCGTTGGATTGCGAAGCCAGTGCCGCGACGTCTAATTGAAAATACTTACGACACTTGCGGGGAGGAAACTCATGCCTGTGGCTTATTGAGAGCTCTTCTGGGTATGTTCATGAATCCCGCAGACTGTATTTATTTTCATCACGTGTCAGCGTGTTGGCTATGCATGTGACAGTTTATACACGTGATTTCAAAGTGTGACACTTCTAGCATTATTTTCGAAGGAACTCTAGTTTGTACATTTGGAGTTAAATGTTTATAGAAACAAGTGAGCTTCGAATATGTTTAGGACAATAGCTGTAACTTTTTAATTGAAATTTAAAATTTCCAATTTGTAAAGATTCAATGGCTTTTAGTTTTGATTTATACCTTTTTTATACCGGAGACTAAGTTATGTTTACAAAGCAAGTTACCAACTTTCTAGAACAATACATTCAATAAACGTCTAAAAAAATACTAAACCATTTTATTCGTAATAAAAACATTATTTATTCTAAATAAAAGCACATTTTAATCAAGTCAAAGCTATTTTGAATTGAAATGTCTTTAATACTATGCAGAAGGATTTGCTATGAAAACATATTTAGTTGAGAGAAACCGACATTGAGTATTGTCTTATAATAAAATAAAATACGCAGTTTGGCAACATGATTGTGGGATAGATATGTCAAGTTGAAGACTTACAGACCTTTGGTTTACCCACAGCTGGATTATGGTCTACCAAATTCAATATCTTCACTGTCGTGTAGCAATTATCATGCTTCCATATAACTTTATTACTATTATATGTTAGGTGAATCGACTTAGTCTACAACCATTTTTCTGTGTCTCTCTAAGCTTATTTTATTTATCATGACTAAGATTAGGAAATTATATTGCAGAAAAGTTAGTAAAAACTAAGTTCTACCGACACTTGAATGTGTTTTTTTTTTCATTTCAAATTTGAGATCTTAGAAATAGGTGTTTGTAAATTCAATCCGGTTTGAGTTGATTTTGAGTGACTTAAAAAATTCATTAAGTTGATCTCGTGTGGCCTTTAAAATTTAAAAAAGACTCATTAGAATTATTTGTATTGTAATTTTTTTTTTTAAGAAAAATATTTTAAAATTGTAATCGAAATAACAATTGTTTTTTTAAGCTGTAATTGTTTTGTTTAAGACCAAAATACGTGTAAATATTTTTCTCTCGTATATTGAAGTTTATTTTGACATACAAATACTTTGAAATAGCTTAATGCGTATTTTGTGTCACTGTTATTCCCGGGTTGCAAATATTTCTAATTAAATGTCAACAAAAATAATAAATTTATCACTCCACCTTGTGACATTTGTTGTTTCTCATTTTCACAGCTTTGCCCATAATACATTCATACGTATATAATAGGTATGTTGCCTTAACCCTTGGGTAAATACCTGAACAAATGTTCGCATTCCAAAGTCTGCGGAGGGTCTGCCTTCCTCTCACCGTCAAAGTCCATTCCCACATGAATAATCGCAAAATGCTTGCAGATATCCGGCAAAGAGGTAAGCGGGGGAGATGTATTTTACATTATTAACTGAAAATCACACAAAGCGACACAGTTTTAACTCTGACGTTTCGACATTCAACTAAAGTGAAAATG
The DNA here is from genome assembly GCA_031772345.1 of Himalopsyche anomala. Taxonomy (NCBI): domain Eukaryota; kingdom Metazoa; phylum Arthropoda; class Insecta; order Trichoptera; family Rhyacophilidae; genus Himalopsyche; species Himalopsyche anomala. The sequence continues at coordinate 16,744,440 of CM062821.1, read as the reverse complement.
TAATGGCGGGTAGTGCACGAACGAGTTTTAGCGCTGATGCCACTAGAATATATTTAAAAGATGTGTCGGTTTTATACTATCCAAACGAGATATCAAATCCTTTTTGTTCGCGCGTATTGACTGAGGTTTCCAAATGTGGTATAAACAACTTTTCAATATTTATTTTGTTACTAGATATGAATTTCGCTGTTAGGTACAATACAAATAAAACATATCATGTATCAGTAAAAATTACTTTATTTTCGTAATTTACTAAAAGATTCGATGTTTGTCGTTAAGTAACTCGATTTTTTTTTACGTTATTTTGGTTTTTAAAAAAAGCATATTCCATGCCAGATTTATTTTATTGTATGGCAAAAAACTTTATTGGAAATAAGTCGATTTTTACAAAAATGTGTTTTGATTCTGATGTTTCAAGACGAAATGAGACTTTTTTGTTATGTTTTGTGCCATAAAGATTTAAGTTTTAAAATAAGAAAGGGAGCACCATTCGAAATATGCTACAAAGGGAAAAATGGAAATAAATCCATTTGAAAAAACCATTCTTCAATTTACCAATAGCAGACTATAAAAATCACTGCTATAAAAATCAAAAAAATATTGAATTATATAATAACATCATGGTTAAAACAATATCTGTATTAAATAATAAATTATTTTTTATGGTCACATTAAACAGCGTAAAACTTATTTCTCTAGACTCAAATCATAAGATTTGATATACAATGAAAATTAATTTATTGTCAGTTACCGATAATGAAATACAAATATTTATTCTACTAAAAAAACATCTAATTTAACAATAAATATATTTGAATAACCTTTTAAAAAATAACTTTTAAATATAATACTGAATAAACATTTATACGAAATAAGTTATTGTAAATGTTAATAAAAACATATTTCCGGGAATTTATAAGATATAATGTTCTTCCGCACTTTCAAACTTGTGTAAAAGAAACACTTTTTTTACTCAAACACACCGCCTAGGTAGCGCTTTTTTAAACGAAAAATCAATTTGATTTGATTTAAATGGGAAAGAAACCTTTCATGCTTATTTCTTCCGAAAAAATCAAAGCGAAAAAAATGATTTCTCGACAGCGTAAATTTTCATTTCAATTTTAAGTAATTCGTTTGAAAGTCGTCCAATAAAATACCAATTTAAAAATAAAACTCCGATTCAAAAGTGAGATTCCAATTTGAAAAAATTGCAAACCGGGGAACGATTTCTGGATGTGACATGCGTCGATTCGATTCATTTGGAAAATTCCTTCTCGCTTTGGACTTTTACTTCTGACATGTCAAAGAAACAGATAACACCAAAGTGCTTTTTTACTGTTCTCGACGCTTCCGAACTTCCGACAATTTCAATACGCTGTTGCAATGAATGGAATCAACTCTTTTACGATGTAACTTTTCACCTATAATCAAACCGGAACTACATACTTTCAACAAGGCAACGTTATTGATTAAGGATTAGATAAATATGAGACGTGAGTTTGAATATCTCATTCAGAATGAATGCTTCTTATCATATTCAATATTGGCATATCGATTGCTTAATCTGCAAACTGGAAAACTTTTACATAATATATTTTCAGGAAATAAAAACAACTAAATTAAAGGTTTTCTCGGGAAAATTTGTACATGTGTAAGTAGCCTACTTGAAAAAAAAACTGTTGATATTCAATATCATCCACAACTAAACCAATAGTTTCAATAGTATATATTAAATTATTACTAACGTAATTCATTTCCAAGAAAAGCGACATTACTGAAAATCGGTTTTGTAGATTTTTTAAAAACACACATGTAGACACTACAGTGACATGAAAGGACGCTAGTTATAGCGGATGGATAATGTAAAACTATATAAGAAAAAAAAAATACAAAAAAATATTATTATTTATACTAAAATGTCATGTTTTGTTTTACTACTATCGCATACAAGCTTGTCAAAACTTACAGCTTAACTTTCTTATAACATATTAGTTTACTCCAATTATTGCTATATAATTCTGTTCGCAACTGTTGTGTGATATTAATGTCTATACAGATAATAATTATCATGTGTTATTCAATAAAAAAACTTTACTTGCAAGACATTTTTCAAATTATACAACAGTAAGTTTTCCAAGTCCTTTTTGTGTTTCTGTGATCTCGAGATTCATAATATTTCAACCTCACACTGATCATTTAGTATAAATTCATGTTTTACTTTTTAAAACAATTTGAACATAAAACAATCTGGCATAAAATTAACATTCAAGGCGCCTGATAATCTCATTCAACGCGTGAGATAAAATAAAATAATAATTATTTTTGTCAACTCAAGGAAAAGTAGCATCTCAAACACCCATGTCCAAGATCTAAAAAATGAAAACATCTAAATTGAGTTTACCAAGACTTGAAGACAACCCCATCTGATCGCTAAAGTACTTACCAATCTTACCATTTGATCAAATAAACTAACGTAATAAAAATATATACTTTACATCTAATTTACCTTCACGAATATTTTAAAAAAAAATGATTAAAAACGAAACGTGAAAAAAACGAAAGTAATAATCGAACGAGTTTTATAAGTTTTTATTTAAGATTTTTGATTATTTAATATTTAAAAAAAAAGATCAATTAAATCACAGAAACTTCGTTGGCGCGCCGCTGATCTTGTCTTGAAATACAAATACTTGATTTCAGCTGAACTTCGCATACAATTTTTATACAATACAACCAATTTTTACGCTCTCGTCTCCGGCTATTTTATATGGTATATGTTATATAACAAATGATTTATATATTCAAACTGAGGTACGTAGGTGATTTTTTTTATTGAAAGTATGGTAGTAAACGGAAAAATATTTACATTTTATAATGATTTTTTACATTTTACTTTCCTGAAACCCCGATAATGGTATTTAGTCCATCCCGAGATTATCGAATCATTAAATTGCTCTGGACTCCGAAATAGTTACGTTACACAAAAGTACATACCCAAACAAATTGGATTGATTGATATCAATATACAAGAGTGTGATAAAAATCTTTCATAAATCCTCATATGGGATATTTGGTTGGTTTTCATATATTTAATATTTTTTGTGTCATTTTATCATTTCCGAAAATTATACCTTACCAAGTATGACTGACAGCTCTGAGGCTTAATCGAGCCTTAAATATGTATTGCGAAATTTGTCATAAACGATACATCGGAAAGCGACAACCTGCCGGAAGTTTAATCCTAGTATCAAATTATTGTAAAAGTCTTTCGATTGCTCTTGGTAGCGTATTATTAAAAATAATAAAATAAAGCGTATTTTAAATAATCAAAGAAAATCTGTATTTTTTCAAGTTATTAATGTGTTCTTTAAAGATTGGTTATGAAGTTATCGCGGGGTTATGTTTACGAATTTATTATTCAAGGAAAAATATCGAATAATACTATTTGTGTCGAATATAAAAATGTGTCATGTAATGTTTAAATCCTTACAGTGTAAAAAAGTCCTAATCATAAATATTATCTCGAGATACTAGTTGTATCATTGCAGCATTAAACACGGAGATTCGCAAAATCATTTTTTTAAAAGTCAATTGATATGATTGAAAAATACAATGCATACGTATGTACTGTAAACTTTGTATAGGTTTAAAATTATTCGTCCTTCGTATGACAATGCTAAATTATTAATTACAGTAGAACGCGACTCAGTTGCCGAAACAGTGGGTTCGACTGGTTTGTGGAGTAATTTCTTTTTATTGATAGCATTCTGTTGCTTTTGAGCCTAATTGACAATATGTCCTATTTGTCGACAGTTAACCAGTGGAAGGGGCTGACAGTACGACATGTTTGGTAATGAATTGGCTGATGTGAACTTTTCGAATTTGAATATCTATTGTCTACTTTTTTCAATCGATTTATGGGACTTCCAAAACCATAGATGTCTAAAATATATATCCACTCTTTTCCACCCAAACACTTATCGATTCTGGAAGGCAATAGAGAAAGCGATATACTACTAGTGGTTTTTAAATTATGTCAGTATTTCCTCACTCTTTCTAAATGTGATCATTTTTCTCAATACTAGCTGTGGTTAAAAAATCTTTAGAAATGCTCAACTGAAAAAGCATATGCTACACCTTAAGTACATAGTTAAAAAGTCTGCTTTTAACTAGATACAATGTTTAATAATTTACATTATTTAATCCAGTAATAAGTTCTCGATCAAAATAATAGAACTCTAAATTAATGAAATAAGATTCCCATTATATTATATATACAACAACTTTGAACTATTTCAATACAACTCATTAATTATTGTGATATAGTTGAAGACTAGATACGTATACTTGAGCGTAATAGAGTTGAAAACAAAAGTTTTACAGCGTTGCCGATGATCTTCAAGTCGTCCTCTACTCGTGGTATAATTAGTTAGAACATTGCCCTAGCGATCAAGCCAGTCTGGGTTCAAATCTTAGTAAAGTCATTGCCAAGTGAATATATTTTTCGGGGGGGAGGGGGAGAGAGGTTTTTTTCTTTCTTCCCTTCGAGTTGATCTCGAGTGAATTTTTCTAGTATAAGTATCTAATATTTAGAAAATTGCAATTATCTGTAATGCCAAATATCTGTAAACACATGTATGAGTTTTTGTTTGCCGGTTTATTATCATCATATGTCTGGTTTTCGAAAAAAAAAACTGCAGTATTAATAATATAATATTTTATTAATATAATATTAATAAAATATATCTTTATATGACTGAGTCAAGACAACCTTAGAATACGTTCCCGGGAAATTTTGCCAGTCAAGACTTTAAATAAAATCTCTAATATAATGTCTATATATGTAGAAGATTTTATTCATCCAAAACAAATAAAGTTTGAGAATCTTTATACTTTGAGAACCATTAACTTAGAACAAAGTGTCTAAATCGGAAAAGAAAGGTAAGAAACTTTCAAAATCTTCCTTTTATTTGAAAATTAAATATTACCATTGTAGGGCCGTGTGACAGATGCTAGTTAATAACTATACAATTACTGACACAATATATTATTTCTTAAAGGAAACGATACTTTCGGCAACATAAAATGATGTGCTTAAAAAAGAAATATAATTATTTAAAATACAATAATGTCGTATTTTTTATAATTTTCTTAAATAAAAATGTATATATTAAAAGAATGATATTGTATGCGTAGTAAGACTCGTTTAATTACATTTTTTCAATAAAAAATACTACAGTACTACTGTTAAAATTTTAAGTTTCGTGTCCCGGGCATGAAAAAAGCCGAGACTTCAAAATCGCTAATGCTGGAGTTTTTTTTCCTTATTTTGATTAACAGGAAGGGATATCGAAACATATGTATAGATCTGAGGAAAAGCTTAAATATTTCTACCATTTATAAAATCATACTTATAAAAGTTTATGTTTAACCTACCGAAATAGTAAAAAGTTTTATTTTATTTCGTAATATCAAAATTAAAAGAAATTTCATCTCGAAAAATTGTCAGAGGACAGCTTTTTCAGCACACATTTCGTCCTGGCAATATTTTTTCAAATTGTCGAACAAGTCCATACTCGGGAGAAAAGTTTTACGAATTGTGTCGAAGAAACGTAAGTAAAGTCATAATAGAAAATAAACGTAAAAGTTTGACGTTTTTGAACATCAATTTTTATGCCTGGCGCTTAAAACGTATACTTAAGATTTTTGGTATTGGCATGATGTTGTAATTTTTGAATTTCTTACAAAAAAGTTTTTGGATAACGTTTCCTTTATGCTTTCAACTTTGAAAAACTTCTTTTGTGATGATGGAAGATACAAAATGCACACCTACCGTCTCCTTAAGTACGTGAGAGATACTCTCAAGTATTTTTCTTGCTGACTTATTTATGACTAGAAGACGCAACACTGTCGCAGAATGAAACTGAAAAACATTATGTTATTTTCAAATAAATATAACACTCTTTTGTATTAAATCCACATTTATTTAATATGATCAGGATTAGTTTCCCTCATAACAATTTTTTTTATCTGATAATAATATACATTAATACACGACTATTTATACTAAAACAAGTGAAACTAATGATGATGTAACGCGTAAAAAACAAATGGTTGTAAAAATATCAAAAGGAATTTACTGAAAAGATACAAAATTTTAATAAGTGGCAATAAATTGAATATTATTAAAATGTTTAAGACCTCATACAAATAAGTGATACGAATTAAGTATCAAAACATAGTTAAGTTACAGAAGTCACTAGTAGTAAATTCAAAAGAATTTCTAAGACTAATAAAATAATTTATAATATCAGAAACATGTATTATAATTATTAGAAATAACGACAGTTAAATTGCTTTTAGTATTGAGATTTTGAAAAATACTCCTATTCAATAAATGTATTTTTTTATAAAATAGTGGTTTGCTTTTTAAATATGACGCCTTTCCTCCAAGTATTGACAGTAAACACCTTAAAAGTTAAATTAATTTCAATCAACAAGATTTCCATGAATTAATTAACATGTGAACAAAATTAGCTACATATTTAAAAAAAAACCTGAATTCTTCTTATTTCGTACAAAATACGATTAAGGATTGCATTACCGGCATCACAAAATTGATTTTCAATACCCAAATACCGCTATTTTTGCGTTTGGAAGCCCGGTATTTTGATATTTGAAAACAAACGTATCGATATGGCTTTTCTAAGACACAATCATTGATTGATATTTTTACTAGTGTATTTTATCAAATTGTTATTTATTCTTCGGAGTAAATTCTCAGTTACTGGACGACATTAGTTTCATAAACTGTATGCAGAAGACGGTAAAAGTATTGAGTTTACTAAGTAGTACATGAACTATCAGAAACGTTTTCAGTAATTTAGTGATTTCGACCGATTAAATTGTGTTAATTAAATTACTGAATTTTAACATCAATGAACGTTACTGTCATAGCAGCATCAGTCACTATTAGTCTTCTCGTTAAAGATGTAAATTTTACATTGTTAAACAGTGTCTTATTGACAAAAGGTTTTAATCAGTATAAAGTGGCAATGCTGTAACAAAGTAAAATTCCCTCAACGAATATGCTTCAGTTTCATTTCGTTTTCTCTTTCATTAATCTCACCGAACGTGAGCGAGCCTCCCGCAGGACCACAAAATGAGCTAGAAGCGCGCCATTCACCAGCTCTACGTGCATTTATGAAACACAGATGTCATTCTATAACATTTTCGTTGGGAAAAACACTCCTGCAATCAGCCTTAACTTTAAAATTGAATCGTTAAGTCGGATGAAAGTGTTTCTATTTATCTGAGCCGAAATAAACTTTTGTAAATTTATTATATTTGGTAAAGAATTCATACAGCTGACCTCAGACGCCTTATGTCGAGTGGTCTAATTGTTGATGAGAAATTTCAAGTAGTCAATAATATTTTTGACTACTTTTGGCTTTTGTTTACTTGTTATTTTATTTTATCATATTTATTTTATTATTATTTTATGTTTTATTATAATTTTATTTTTTCTATAAATATTAAAAAAATATTTGACATTACAGCTTACGCCAATGTGTCAAATATTTTGAAGTTGAAAGATCATACGAGATATACTCGATGAGAATTTTTGTAAGTTACATGAGATTAACTCAGGAAGAATTAACTTCACAAACACTCATGTTTTATATCTCAAATAAAAATTGACAAAATCCAATTTGACATTGACCTTACCGGGAATCGAACTTAGACCCACCTGATCGGTAGAGCAAGCTCTAACCAACTAGACCACAGCGGGCGACAATAGTTCACGTTAATATATAAAATATACACTGTGTTCAAGAAGGTTAAGAACATATTTTAAAACCAGTAAAAGCGCTTTTCAAAAGCTTCACAGTGATTAGGGAAAGTATTTGGGTACGTCATTTGTGTCATAAACAAATAAATGTCACCTGAATTATGCCCGTATAATGTGTAGACATCACCTCTTGTGATATGTAGCATTCGTCAATATACACTAATATTTGCAGGTTACACCAATCAGTCTCACTAAATATCATTGTAAGAACAAAATATAATGCAAATGAAGTACTTATGTTTTTCAACTATTACATTATATTTTCTAAGAAGTTTTCTCTTCTTTGATTTTAAGCTTTGTTAAAATCTCAATAAAAAATATATAATATATTTATCGAAGCGGTATTTAGGATTTAAAGTTTTCATTTATACACATGTATACACTTACATAATACGATTTTATGTACGTGTATACATGATATATATACACGTACATAAGATCAAATGATTTCGCAATAAAAATAAAGGAAATATATTTTTTTAGGAGTGATGCCAATAAGTTTTCCTAATTATTTAAAATTAAGAGGTGGTTTATTTTTACAAAATTAGTGTTCAATTTCAATGACACATTAATAACTTTAATATGATATGTAGTTAAAGATTCATGCGAAACGTTTTTTTTTAATTAATTTTAAAGTTACTAATCGTTTTAGCAGTTTTTTTTAATGGCTTCAAAATATGATCACACTAGGAAATCATTAATAATGTTTAAGTGATATAAGTTGAACAGGTATGTGCAAGAATATTTTCACCTCCCCCGCCCGCCCCCTGCCGCATTAACATCACGCAATTACTGTACCCTCGTCAATGTCAATCCTGTCACTGTCAATATCTGACAGCGTCTTTATTGAAAAGAATAGTGTAGGATTTTTTTTATTAAAAAAAAAATAAAGAAAACTATCAAAAATACCATTCATTTTCAATTAGATAAAACTTATCATGGGACTCTTTTTACGATAGAGATAAGGGCAAAGGAAAATTACTATGGAATGGGCGTAACTGCCTTGAACAATGTTGGAAAAATCCCTGTATTTTTCTCCTTATATCATGAGTGATTTATATCTCAGAGCTTTTACTTAACTTAAATGCCTACTAAGAGACCCAAAATGTACAAGATTATCTAGAACTGTTCGCGAGTTTTCTTTGATTGAGTATTCTTTTTTTATTTAAAAAAAACACTAATGAATTTTGAGGAAAATTAATGTGAAAAGAGTTTTGCATTATATAATACCCGATTAACATTAACTTGTTTAGTAAAAATACGGATTTTGTGTGGAAATGACATAAATTTACTCGTGCATTAACCTTTAAATGCCCGTGGACTTTTTGCGAAATATTTTCACGACCCGTAGCTTTTATAAAAATAATTATATCTCTTAAACTAATCAGCCTATGTGGATAAAAACAAATCATTAGCAAAATAAAAGACTGTTTATAATTAACAAAAGCTTTATTTACAATTTTTCTAATTTTATATTATTATACATTAATGTTAAAGAACTAAAACGATAAAAAAATAGACAAAACTTAAACAATTTAAACCATAACATTACAAAAAAATAGAGAATTTTCTAGGTATGGAAAGAAATCTGTATCCCCATTGAAATATGTTGTATGGTGTGGATAAAGCTGATTTATTACGGTCCGCCTAACACAACACATATTTCAAGAGTCAACCTTGTAACGCAGATGTTTATATTACTAAAATATTGAAAATATATATCGAAACAGAAAATAAAATTATGGATCGGTCTCTCAAAGTCATCATTTATGTAAATAATATTCATATTTTGAATACTATTATCATAAATCAGTGTAATTCGATAGCGAAATGTCCCATAATCACTGGTCCCGTACGGGACCGCTGGGCGTTTAAAGGTTAATAAAATGGGGTTACAAAATATAAACATGAAGAAACCTGTTAATTATATATTATGTTTAAGGATACTTCTTTAATAAGTCAACCATGAGTCACAATTTGTAACATCACATGTGGAATAACACGGTTATCGGATTTAATTTGATGTTAAAAATGAACTTCCACAAAGTTACCGCCAGATGTATTGAAAATATGATTTATATACATTCTTTTAATAATTAATGTATCTGATATTTCGTAATCATTTTTTTGTTGGCAAAGTAAGCCAGCCCTACAGTGAATACTAAATGTACAATTAAAAACTCGTTTTTGTTTAAAATGATGTTGAACATTCATCTAATATAAAGATTATTTTCCCCCCAGGATGCATCATGCCCCATTGACGGCCGTCTATCAAGTGACAAGACAAGGTCACGAACACTGTGACGTCACAGAAGGAGTTCTCCTCGACATCACGCCGCTCCTTGTTGACGGGAAAAAGTTGGTTACCCTGTACGATAAGGATCTTACGGAGGGTGTCAATTTACTAATTGGTAAGTGAAGTCTTTTGAAAATGATACGCCTGCCATATTTTTACCTAAATTAAATTTATCTTGATATTTTTTTTTATTAAAATCGTATTCCTATTTCTTCTGTCTCATTATTTCTCGTTATGTAATATAGTATACACACCGATACATAATGTTAATTTCACGTATAGACATATTTGAAATTAATACCATTCAAAGAGCATATAATAAATATTATATTTATTTAAAATAATATTTATTTTAATTCGATATATAAAGTTAAATAAATTTTATTAACATATTAAAATATTCTGTTTTATGTCGAATTTATAATGTTGAAATAGGGAAAAAACTGTTGCTTTTTTAGTAATATGTAAATGTAAATTTTAAAAAAATATACTTTTTTTGGTGCCTTCATTTATCAAAGGTTGCCAACGACAACTATCGACGCTTAAAAAACGCCATTTTGATTTCCACATTATGTTAAAATCTCACATCAATTCGATTATTATTAAAATGTCAAAGTTATTCGGGTCCTCATAATTTAACGATTCTTGGGTTTAATATTTATGAAAGCAGAAGCCCTACACATCCATTTTTATTCATTTCATACGAATATTATTTTGTTGATGGAGTTATTTCAAAATTAGATATTAAAGCAGCAAGAATCGCTCTGTTTTCACAAATCCGACTTCGACTGATCGTAAAACACCTTGACTCTCACATCACAGCCCTGTTAACCGTACTGCGGTTTGTCTTTTGATTGTATTACATGTTGGTTTTAAAAGATTTCTTTTAATTTTTTGGATATCAAATTTATGGAGCTTTAAGTACCAGGACGCGCCAGCGTCAAGGTTCTTCCAGTCTCCTTCATCGGTAAAGATGTTGAAAAATTGTAAATTGCATCCCCTTACCGTCGTTTGCAGACGGAAGGGCGCGATCACTACAGAGATAAGAAGTTCACGGGAACTCCATATGCATTATTTTGCAAATCACATTCCATATGCTTCCTCCATACTATATCCGTACATGTACACACACATGCGCATACATGTATGTACACACATACAGTACACAAAAAAAATAAACAAAGAGAGTCATTTTCGTGATGCTAAATTCGTTCTAAAATTGACAATTTTAGACGACATAAGATCTATGGTTTTAAAAGATAATGTTAAGGAAAGTGATCGACTCTAATATAATATTTAATTTTTGACTTTAAAAACCTGTATCAATAATTGAGATCAGCCAATGTTATTATTCATCATCGGTCTCGTACCATTGCTGAATTTCATCATCGGAAATATTTATTGAATCGAAAGACAAGATCTGTTGTGTTGTTTGTAATCAAAAGGACTCCAAAGAGAAGCTGTGACTACAGATTACAATTCGAGTGTCGAATACTCGATACTCGAGAATACTCGTTCATTTTTCAAGTACTCGATAGTCGATACTAAAGTATTTTCAAAAATACTTGAGTAATACTCGTAATTTAAAAATGAAGATTCATTTTTCAAATTTTATTCACTTATTAAAAAATAATAATATAATGTTTAACCATTGCGTTTTACTGAGTCTTGTGCTTGGATGTTACTATCAAGTAATATATATTTTTTAAATGGTTTTGCCCAGTTTTGCCGTTGTCTATATTATGCAATAATTTCTTTTGTTACTTTTGCTTTGGGTCCTGTTGACTTTTCTTATCAATGATGACAAGAGACAAATTAAAATATTGAAAAATAATCTTTTTGATTTGCCGACTAATGGGTGCAGCTGTGGCATAATAAATTCAGAAAATTTGAGACGTTTAATTCTCTACTATTTTTACAACATATGTTTTATAAATTGAAATAAATGTATTAATGAAATTCAATAAGCTTATTTTTTCATTTATCATCTATTTGTATACGCAAATTTGAACTAATAATATATATTTTGGTACATTTGAAACTATTCGAGTATTTTAAAATTTTACTACTCGATACTCGAGTAGTTGAGATGTCGAGTAATTGGTGTCCTAGTTGTAACGATCATTTCATGCGCCACTATCATGGAAGCGAATACATTTGAAGTATATACAATATACATTAATGTATTTAATCAATTGCTTATGATATAAATATTTATTATTATCGGATACGACAAAACTCTTTTTTTTGTTAAGTTGACATATTACTATGATTTAAATAAAGCAGTTTTTTTGGTGACAACGTTTTAAATTTAATTATAAAATTTCATATAAACTATTTAAGAGACAATTTTTTAAGCATTATATTTTATCAAGTTTTTTTTTTAGTCCGTCGTCATTAAATATCATTTTTAAAAACATGTTAAAAAAGTACACAAAAATAAATGTAAAAAAATAATGTTATATCATTTCACCGATGATATTATAGAAATATGATGTTATTAAATAAATTAAATACAACAGTGCTCTTCAGTCTGCTGTTATTGAAATTTATCTATAACTTATAAGCCGGTTGTAAACAATCTTCTCAAATTGAAAATGAAAATTAATCAAGGTTCCTGGTGAAACATCAATTCAAAAGAAAACTTCTTATTTAATATAATAACATAATGCAAAGCCCGTGTGCTTTATAAGCTTTTTTGTAAAGGCTGCCGCGTCCCAAATGAAAGAGGGTTATTTATGATCAAGTACTATACAACTAGAGTTTGGGAATTGGGAATTCACGTTTGCGATTTCCGGGAAAAGCAGCAATATTTTAATTTATATCAGTTTTCGCAAGAATTGCCCAGGGAAAAAACGATCGGCAATAAATTTGTATGTGATCTACCATATAATAGCGTTATTTTATTTTACATCGAATTTTGTATCTAAAATAGAAAATGGTGAAAAAAATTCACATTGTACGATTATTAAAAAATAATAAATATTCTCTTTACTGAGGTTGAATATTTTTATAGTATATAAATTATTATAGCGTCGCGGTAATCAAAATATGTTTGTATCATGTTTTTATTTTTTTAAATAGATCATAACAAATAATTTTGCAATGTTACATATTTTAATTAGTAATTTTGAACTAAATTAGAGGTGTCAAGTTTTTTTTATTGTATTTTAATAACAATTATCATGCGAAAACCCATCTGCTTTACTTGATAATCGATGTTGGTACAATCTTAATATAAATTTAATCATTCAGTGATTGTTGAGTTGAGTTAAATGGATCGGCAACAAGAAGTGAAACGTAAAAACGCAATATAAATGCGTATGTCAATGAGACATAACTATAGACGTTGGTTAAATCATGGCTGTTAAAATTGTATAATTTTGACTTCCAGTGTTTTATTTAGCTTGATATTCACGGGTAAATAAATTTCCTCGGTAAATTATCAATCAATCAATCGAAATACAGAATGTTTCCATGCCACGTGTCATAAAATATCGTATTTGTTTTAAGCTAAAGAAGTTAATAATAATAAGTGTCGTGACACCCCAAAGCTAGTGAATGATTACGTCGGTCTATTATCTCGATAAAAGATCTGTAAAACCGATGGAAATGCGACGTCATAGTTAGGAAATATACGGAAAGATAAGAGCATTTCATCCAACAATGAAATAAAATTACGTCAACATCAAGATTACTTCCTTATTGAAAAATAACTAATAAAACGTGAGTTGAAGAGTTTTTCCTGTTTGTAGTAGAATTTTAATTAAATTAAAATAATAAAGTACGGTACGCGTATCAACATCTATAAAAATAATTACATACTTTGAAAAATAACAACAGCTCGCTAATCAACGCGTTGCCAAGAGCGACAATCATAAATAATATCGCATTTTTCAGATGAGCAATTCATACAAAAGCTTAAAGGGTACCAGTAATGAAAATATGAAACAATAAACAAAGTTAATTTTACGATATGATTTTGTTTACATTTAAGCATACTGTAATTCATTTTATCAAATATAAATCAGACGAAATGGACCGATTAATTATTACATTATTGAACGCAAAGGTAGGATACTAGTTACCATTGACATAGACAGAATAAAACATTAAAATTACTACCTCTGACCGAATTAAAACTTTAAAATCATATTCAAAAATTCTTCGAATTCATTCAGTTGAATATAATGCTAAATACAAAAAAAACTTTTCTCTCGGAAATTACTTATGGAAATTGCTTTCTTAAGTTATGAGACTATGAACACTACAAAGATTATTTTTCGTTTTATTTAAAACCATTTTCGAATCCATTGATCATTCCAAGCATTTTATTTAAATAATACTACTGGTGGATTATCTCAGTATAAGCATTTTGAATTAAACTGGATATAGCTTATTTATTAGTTTAATCTTTCTATTGAAGAAATTATAAAAGAACGACAAATTAAGTGTATGTAATAGCAAAAATTGGATGAAACCTTTCTCTTCATCTTGTTTTTAGTAAAAGATAAGGGGTGAATACGGAGGTATGAAAAAGTTTAAAAAACCAGTGTCTTGCGATAAAAATCGATTAAAAAACATTAATATAATGAAGATAAATTCAGATTTCAACGCCGCTAGCGTACAAAAGAGCGTTAAACACTCGGCAACACGACTGGCATATTCTACATTATTGTCATAATACAACATAATAAGATAATTGAATCGAAATAATTCAGTAGGCTTATTAGAAAAAAATATTTATGAATGCTGAATCACGACTCTATTATATCTTATGTACGAAGTATATATACAGGAAAAGAAATACATTTTCCCTAAAGGGTTTATGGGCTAATTCTGTATTGGAAAATGACATCGATGCGAGATCACGTCTCAGCGACAAAGTCTATCGAATACCTCTCTTACACTGAATAAGGAGCGCCCCTTGCGTCGTAGTTTCGTGTACCTATATTGTAGGGCGTATGGGAGTACAATCAATATTGAATTACCGATTCCAAAAATGCTGCGTCATTATTATTTTTTGATCTGAATGGCTACTAATACGTGTCGTGGGTACGATATGGATATCGCAGTATTAACATGAATGACATTTCACAAGGCAAAACAAATTAGAAAATAATTATGTAACATAATCCAGTTACCATTATACCAGACAAACCCACACCATAAATATATTTTATTTGCCTAGCTTTAAGTAGTATTCCAAAACCATACTAATAAATCTTTTATTTGGCGTTTTTTCATGTTTTTAAAATAGTTCTTTAAAAATATATATACTTCTTAACTTAAAATGAAAAACTTGACCGTATTTTTATAAAGCGTAAGGAACATACAGTAATTATAATATTGCTGCCCTAGATAAAGTTTTCATATTTTACTGAATGTTTATTAGTGTGTTGACTTTCCAGACTAGTTCCTACTAAACAGAACGCTTTCGAATACAATGTGGTAATTTTAGAAGGCACGGCTTTTCAAAGACGATTCTAAGAGTCTATTTGTTTAATTATATATGTACTACACCTTGCTTAGTAATTTTATTAAATTTAGTGGTTATCCCGGCTAACAAAAATATTGATTCTTTCAATCAGTTACCTATCGTTATTCTTTCAATTACCCAATCTTGTATCTAAAGATTTTAACGAATTTCAAATAAATGTAAAAATTCATTTGTACTTTATACGCGTTAGAATAATAATAAGTTGAATTAAATTAAATTAAAAAAGTTTTATGTTAGAAAGCTTAAACAAATGAAACGAAAAATATCTGTACTGTAGGTACTAAGAATAAACGATTGACACAAACTTTGTTACTTTTTTAGTCAAACTTTAAATAAGATTAACTTTGAGGCTTATAAAGTTTGTGTTTACGAGCTGTGCTTTTTCGCAATTTCACCAGCAAATATTGTAAGAAGTTTATATTATTATTTAATCAAAATTTTAACGGTCACTCAACTAACTTTGTTCAATACATTGTTTTGGTATTTTTAAAATATTAAATAGCTCCACAACACGAAACTTTATAAAAAAGATTAATCCGTTTTTATTAGACTCATAAAAAATATCTCTAAATTTTAAAATAAATTGATTTAGAATTGAAAAATGTTTTGATAATCATAGACGACTGCCAGTTTCACATTGACTTATAACGTAAGCTAATATAACTAAGTTTTAATGGTCGTAATAAGTCATTAGTGTCTTTTATGGATATCTAAGTTATTTTAATTAAAAATATATTAATGTTATGAAATAATCAAAATCGTTTTCATTATTGATAAATGTAATTCCTATCTACCAAGAATTGACTGCTTAAACCTAAACACTAATTCAAAGTAGCTTCATTGCTTATCCATACAACTATTATCATTATTTTATGATGCAAAATTGTTTTGAACTTTATTTTATTGATTGGTTTATTCTCTTCCATTGTTGTTTTTACTCGTATTGACTTGTACAGTGATGCTGCTACCCGTCACTAAAGATATTTCACTTATTCTCAGTCTAGATCAAAATCGATCTGCGTTTACGAGGTATTGTTAATATGATGATGCAACTATTCTACACCATACAGGGTTCTACAGGTTGGGTAAATTTGATGATTTCTAGTTGTTTTTAGTTTAAGCAAAGATACTGACATTGCTTATCAAAACCACCCCTGATGAGAAAAAATAAGATTTCTATATTTGCAACATACGTACATATGTCAGTAAACAAAAACAAATATGGCAAACCTATTTGCATGCCAAAAATTGCTTGCGATGTAAATGAATAACATGGCTTTTACATATATACTAGTATTGCTTCTTTGGGCCACTTCTTTATTTTTAGGATTCAATGCAATTCTGCAACAATTATTTATAATTGTATGTAAAACTTCTTAGCACGGCAGCAATATGACGTATGTTTTGTGCTTTTTGCACGCTCACGTATGAGGAGTTAATATATTATAAATATGGCATCACGAAAAGTGTATTGTATATTGATATAATGTATACTGGGTCCTTTTTGACATTATGTTAGATTCGGAATTGGACCGTATAGTAAAGTCAATATCTTAAATATATTGTTAAATTTAACTTTATTAACTAGTCGATCTGTTTAAAGATGAATAAATCAAACAACATATTTTTTAAACCTTAAGTCACTGTGCAGTTAATTTGTGAAAAAAACAATTTTAATCATTCAGCTAAGTAGGTCAAAAGCAGTTTAAGAAGATAATAAATTATATTATAACTTTTTTAACGTGTATGTTATTAAGATAAATTTCATTTTCTTGTCGAGGATTAAATCTGAAATTAAAACCAATGAAATTGAGTAAGCCAATAAAATTGTTTTTGTTGTTCATTCAATGCAAAATCAGAGAGTTTATTATGATTTATTCATAGTATGAATAAAATAAAAATAGTATTCAGCAAAATTTAATTTATTCGTATTCTTGAAAGAGCTTTATTAAATTAATTACTACTCTGTTGTCTGCTTTGCCTCTGTACTTTCCATGAGTCATGCTGGTAGCTTGTTATTAACATAAATATAGGGTATTTAAGAAGGTGAAGAAAATACTTAAACTAAATATAACATTTATCATAAGGAATTTGTATGAAGTATAATAATATAAAATATATATTCTAGTACCTCTCTTGAAAGTAAACATCGCTGAATATTCAAGCGTAACTTAATTTTTATAAAATGCTTTTTTTATACAAACTAAACTGCTTTATAGCAAAATGTTTTATATAATAGTGGCCATCTATTTTAATTATTATATTCAATGTATTTGTTAAAATCTTATAAGCGTGTTTAAGGTTATCTTTAAACTATTTAAATAATTATTTAATTTTAACTTATTTAAACCTGATGCCTTGTTTGTTATGACCGATGAAGTCAATGTTTGAACTTGATAAATGTCTCCTTACCGTATATCAGATATCTACCAAAAAAAATACTAATGGGCAAATATTGAATTTGTTACGATAAACAATTCTGCGATATTTCAATAAAATAAATATATCTGCCATTAAAGATAAATAAGTAACAAAGAGATTTTAAAAAATGTCGCCGGTCAAACTTTTTGTTCGCCGAGAGTAATTTCTTAATTGAGTACATTTCAAGTGGTGTCTTGCACTCCACTTCGTTAAAACGTTATTAAAATTTACCACCACATCTTAAGCCTGTTGGACTAATTAATTAATCAGAACCTTCGTCTTTATAAGTATTATAAATTTTATTTTCAGTAAATAATACAGCCCTCTGTTTTCAGGGTTCTTTTTATTCTACAAGAAAAAAAAATCATGGTGCATTGCAGTCAGTTGTGAATAACTATATTTTATTCTATATTTGTATTCATATAAAATGTCTTATTCTACAAATTAGTATATATATATATATATATATATATATGTGTGTATATAGTCAGGCAAAAGGTCGAAATCCTCAGTTTTAATATTTTTTTCGATAATTACAATGTAAATGTATACGTTAATATATGTACGTTCCATCAAAAGGATGTATGCTGTAAATGTCAAACTTATATATAAATTTAGCTATTTAATTCTAAAAAATGGGCCAGTGAAAATCGCGACCAGAAAAAAGGGTTTTCTTGAAAAAACTTTTAGTTTTTATTAAGTCGAGTACATAAAAAAACACTTAAGTCTTCGTGCATTTCAGTGTTGTGCTTATTTATCACATACTTTGTCCAAAAATTGTTAAAAAGTGTTTTTTTCCCTCTTGTAAAATTTGTTCTTTGAATGGGTTACGTCCTTTTACTTAATATAGCCGATGTACATACATATATTAAAACCATAAAAATTCAATGTGATCCAATTTCAATAAATGCAAAAATTAACAAATAAAAAAACTATAAACAAAGAAACGTATGTATCATATTATGAGTCATTGCGAAGTAAAGTGAGCCAAGTAGCAACATGACAAAACTTTTCATTTTGACTTTTAAGCAAAATAACGTTTTATTTTGTGCTTTTTTGCTAAGCTAACATAAATTTAAAGATACTTTGAGAATTGTAGAATAATATTACGACGCATCGAATTATTATTTTCACTTGTGTTACTTCACTTCTCAGGAGTTAATATGATATGTATTTTAAACATAACGATTCACAAACGTATTATTATTTTTATAAAGTTAATCTCCTTTTACTATTTCTAGAGCAGAGCCTGCCTTTAATAGTAATAATAATATCGCGATGCAAAAATACGGAGCAAGAATATCCTTTGATAGGATTAAATGCATTGTTAGTTTTTGACGAACACTTTTGTACTGCTAACTAAAGTCAGTTAATGTTGATCACAAAATCCTACTACATTTTTCCTTCGTAAAGTAAATACTCACTAGTATGAACATTTAATACTTCGAAATATTTGTTACAAAGCTCAATATTGTTATATAGAGCTTTTTTGATAAAATATTCCGCGTAAAAAACTGTCTCTGATGGATTTTACTCGTTTGAGAAAAAGATTGAATTTTTTTCATTCATTATTAATGAAACGAAAATGTAACGAATGAGGCTTCTTCAATACATACAGTTTTTAATTTTCTCAATGTTTTCATGTCTTATTAGATCAGTATCTTTGCAGATTTTTTTTTCATTTAACTGTTTGTGTAACTAGGTGTTAAACTTATTTCACTTCATTAAGCAATATCTTCAGACAAACTGTAACGTCAGAATTGATAATAATTCTTTAATGGTAGGTTTTTTCATATTGCGCGTGAAAAGAGGAAAGATACCACAATGCTCCCATGTAGTTAGTAGAATAATTCCTTGAGACATAAATCAAATAGCGAGAAACAACCTATCTTGTTTGGATAGAAAGGTGTGTACACCAGTACACACCTTTCTATCCCAACAGTATTTTTTCATATTGTTTAATTTCGATAGTGCTTCTCAAAGAGTTGAAAAACGTGTCAAACCTAGTTGAAAAACAGTAAAATAACTATGTTATCGATTTCAGCATAATTCCCCTTTATTTGTGCCACACGTACATTTATTATTACGGTTAAAAATAGCAAGAAAACTTGGAAATAAAGCGTATAAATATATAAATCGATAGTGTATAAAGTTCAAATAAACAATTTAAAGTGTTCCATTTTTTTGTAATGCCATGGGCAAACAATATAGCGAGTATATTTGCTCGGTTTTCCCCACAAGAGACCTTAGGGACAATCTGACCTATCAACAAGACCTTAACTTTGTAAACTTCCTATTCAGAGGAAGAGAGAGATGTATGACCATTGGTCAACGGTTTCCCAAAATCATTAAAACTATTTGTTCAGCTGCGCAAGCATTCGGATTTTTTGTTCAATATTATAATCGTCGGACTCTACATATATTTTAGCGATAAAAGCTTTACCCTAACGATCAGATGAGTCTAGGTTCACGTCTCGGTAAGCTAAGTTTAAATTTTTCGATTTAACATCCATGAGTAATTGTGATGTATTTTCTGATCGAGTTATCTAATATGAATTACATTAAAATGACAAAATATTTTGCGTCTTGGCTACGATTGGTCGGAACGCTTAATATATTTTTACATTGTTTTTATTGAATGTTAGTAATAAAGCTTGCTCTTGATTTACGCAGTCCAATAGTTTCAAACGTATTTTGTTTTCATAGCGCAGTTTTGATTTAACACAACTAAAAAGAAATACATTACTTATAACTA
The DNA here is from genome assembly GCA_031772345.1 of Himalopsyche anomala. NCBI lineage: Eukaryota > Metazoa > Arthropoda > Insecta > Trichoptera > Rhyacophilidae > Himalopsyche > Himalopsyche anomala. The sequence continues at coordinate 16,723,616 of CM062821.1, read as the reverse complement.
ATATTTTACTTAAAACTAATTTTGCCTAAGAAGCCATTTATAGTAAAAATGATTTTAACCGATAAAAGTATAAGCTCATTTTAAGATTGAATGATTAAGTTTCCTTTATATGCATTATAAGTGAATTTATTTTGGAAACGTTTTTGTTAAATCTCGGTTACAGTAAGTTCAATAATAAAATAATAAATTAAATTGAAATCATTTATAATTAATAAAGCCACCAAGAACAAGTAAAAATTTTATGGCGGTAATAAAACTACTTTCAATAATAAATTTGATAAGAGATTAAATGGTAAAGGGCAGGGAATATAAACTTTATCTCCAAAGGAAGTGGCAATTTTTTTGAATTGACAACAATTTTCTGGAAACGATGCTAGATCTAGATGTCCAATAGAAGTATCGCGCTTATTTCTACAGGATAAAAACAAAATATCTTTTGGAATGGACGTAATCGGACAATTCCAAAGTATATCAGATTATACTGTTAACTTTTCCGGTTCTAAGCTCAAGAAATGCGACCCCAATACCCACATTTTCTTAAATATCTATTTTAATATGGGTGATACAATGTTTATAATTAAGGTATTCTTATATCATAGTTTTTTGGACCTTTTGTAGTTTATATAAATACGATAAGATAAGAGATAAGCGCCCGCTTATCAGCGATCGTTGGTAAGATAACAAGACTGAAGCGCGCCAGTCGCGCATTGACATTGGCATTGGAACGACGTATATTTTACGCGCAACGTAAAATATGATTATTTATTAAAAAAACAAGGATTTTTATAAAAAAATGTATGCGGAATGATGCAGAGAGATATTTTAAAGCCCGTAGACTATTTATTTTTTTGAAATTCATAAGTATAAGGCCAATAATGAGGAAACCACTGGGGTCAAAAATGACCCCCATCGCCAGAGATGTATTTTTCTAGTCTCCGAGCCGCGAGAGTTAAAAAAAAAACTTAACTTATTTCATCGTTTTATAAGATGAATTCATTATTATCTGACGCTTAAATTTCAAATCAACTCCAGTATTAAAAAAAGGTTTAATATATTTTTTATTTTCGCAACGAAAAATAATTACGCTTTTTTTAAATTTTAATTTTTAATCAGAAAAAATAAGCAACACTTTGTGAACTCGTTGTGTCATAAATCGTCAGAACAAATTAGGCTACAGGTAACTTTTGCGCGTTTTTGTTTATCACAGGCCGTTTGTTTTCGTTTAGCAAACTAGAAAGGATTTGCGTAAACTAAAATAATCTTCGGCCATTACACAACACAAGCAAAAGCTTACCCAAAAGAAAGCGAGAATATAAGGAAACGATCTTTTGGCTTAATTACAATAATTCTTCCTCGTTTCTGTAGAAAACTACGCAACAGGGTTTACAAACAATTAAATGCTCTACAAAAGTGATAAATAAATAACTTTTTTAATTTTAATTTTAAGCTACCGAAAATTTTAATAGATACATAGTTATTTATATAAATAAGCATTATCAATTAATATATATATATATATATATATATAGTTGTAACGTAACCGGCCCTTGTCTTTAATAAATAATGTAGTAATTATACAAAAAAACGTTTTTTAAATGTTTTACTTTTTCAACGAGAATTGATGGCGATCGGTGAGTTTTGGTATTTTCTTTTTGTTTATAATTATATTTTGACTCAATTTCATGAAATTTTATGATTAAAAATTCGAGATTATTAAAATTATTATTTATTGAAGCCATTCAAACTTTCAATATGAGTATACTAACTCATAATAATGCATTTTGACAGAAGGCGTTTGGACGCGAAATTGAAAAAAATAGAAAATCCTCTGTTTTCGAAGGTTGGGAAAGATTTATTAAGGAGACGAATAATATTTAAATAACCGCTCTTTATAGACTTCTTAAAGAATTGGACGTCCCATGTAAGTGGAAATGAATAAAAATATTTAAAGCATTTAAGACTTGGGACACTAATCTATGTATAAAAAATTTGAACCCGTGAGAACTGTAATTAAAAATAACGACGTCAATGTTTGATTTACAAAATATGGTTCAGTGGGTTTCATTGTCAATTAGTGAACATTATTTCACTTCGCATTTGAAAACTGGTTCACTTAACATAAAAAAAGGTAACCAGTAGAAAAATCGAAGAAAATTAACGTTTCGCCTACAAGCCCGCAAATACATCATTGTAAACAACAATTTGCAACCTTTTAATGTGACAAGGGCTTGGAAATCTGAATCAAAATGCGCGACTTATGTTTAACATTGATTTTTATGTGCATTTTATTTATACATATCCGCTTACAATGTAGAGCATATGGCCTTCTAAGGGAAGTATCTCAACAGAAATTTTTCTACGAGAATTGTTTGTTACCCAGTCACTCAACCTCTCTTTTTTTTAAAGAAAGTAGCAGGTATAGAAAAATAAGGCTAGTACATGACTAATGGTAATAACTAATCGCTCTTGTTACGCCCAGTTATTGGAGAATTAGACAGATGGGAGAAAAATTTTATCCATCACAAGCACCTATGCCTTCGAACAGAAATCGATAAATCGATCGAAAACATGCTGTTCGTTCTGGGATTCGAGCCCGTGAGATTTTGAGATCAAATTAATCAACGATAAAAGAAAACTTAAAAAAGGGGCTTAGACAAATAAAAAATACGAAATATAAATTCTTTACCAGTATTTTTTGTTAATACTTAGTTTTTTAATTTAAATTCCTTAGAAGTTTGCTCAATTGAAAATATAAAACAACAAATAGCATGCGCAATAAATTCTTATACAAAACAAGTGTGAATTTTTAAATCAAAGGAGAGACAATTGCTTGAAAAGTTATGTAATCTATTGGTACCCAAGAAGTACTAAAAAACTTCATTAATCCCAAGATGTAGAATCGACGTTGCTCTGATATTGAATGAATTGTGTTAACAATGTCATTAAAAAAAGCAGTTGGATTTAATAAAAGACTCCATTGAGTTGGAAGTATTGACTGAGCATGCTGGTTGCAATGATTAAATTTTAGTTTCCCGTTAGTAAATTTATTCGTGTTTCATATAAAGCAAAAATTTTCTACACAGGTGACAGTACTTTTTATTTAAATTTGTTTTAGCTATGGACAAGGTGAATTATAGACAGCATTAATTCGTAGAAAATATATTATTTAATAAGAAAGGCAGTTTAGCAAACTCTACTGAAAATGTAATTAGAGAGCTAAATCTTAAGTATGGCAGAAAATTTAAATTATTACTGATATCAAAAACTTGAATTTTCAGGGTAAATTAAGAAAACCAGCCCTGAGTGCTAAGCCGCCGAAAACTTCGCTAATTTAATTTTACGTAATCTTTCAGAAGCAACAACCTGACGGGTGTGCTTTTTGCATTAAGTTCATTTGTTATTTAAACTTTGACACCCGCAACAGAAAATCCCAGGCTTAGTGTTTGTACGCGTTTATTGCAAAAGCCCTTCCGCCTCAAAATATTCCAAGTCATATTCTCTCGACCAAAGCTGATCATTTTTATTCCAAAGAAGAAGCACGATTTGCATTTTTTTATCGTTAGCTCCCTTTTAAAAATAATATCAAATATTTTCATCTTAAAATTCGTCATCTTTGCTATGGGTTATTTTCTGTACTTTTTGCATCTTAAATTTGATTATAATAAACACGGACAAATTATTACTTTATAAGAACATTTTTTTCGCAATGCTCATTTTCATAAGACTTATTTACTGCCATATTCACTTTTATAACATTACTAGTTCTCTACACATTTTTTGAAGTAGTTTTAGTATAGGTACCAAATAGAAAGTTCAATCCCGATATTAGAAAACCGAAAAAATTTTATGGTTTTATATTTTTTTATTTACGTGTAAATATTACGCTAAAAATTGTTGAATGCTTTCATATGAAAAAACTTATTGCTTTCTTGAAACAACGCACAATACTTAATTTAAAAAAATCTTGAACGAAAAATATAAAATGAAAAAGTAGAGCTCATTTAGGGTGATAAATACCGTTTTAATGCATGAAGCGGAAGTAAAGACGTTATTTATTAACAACAATTGTTTCTCGATTATAACCATCTCAAGCCTTGTGCACGTTGCAATGTGCATAAACTTATTGTATTTATTTTTGCTTTCCTTTTATCCGGAAATTTGATACATCACCATGTACATTATCATGGTCATAGCCAGTGTTTCATTCAATGAATTTATTTGACCTTCATTTATTGAATTATCAGTGTGTTAAAACGAAGTATAGAAAGTGTAAAATTATCTGTTATTACTTGTAAGATGTTGATTAATTACTTGTAAGAACCAATTGAACCATTTATAAATTCTAAGACCTTAATAAATGCAACTTGAGATACAAATACAATCAAACTCAAAGGATTCATAGCAAGCAAAAGCACAAATACATTTCGTAATCTTAGTTTGAGATAACATTTCCAAGGTACAGACTGCGCTTTATAAGATAGAGCTTGGATGACTTGTGGGCAATAATACGATTCATTCATTCTTCAATTGAACAGTATCTAGCATCTACTAGCTCACTGGCCTTATATTGCTTCTGGCTTAAATGCAGCTTTGAGCGGGCAAGCAATCTGCGCTCGGATATTGCGTTAGGATGCTTGCACTGCCTTTGAATCTTGCATTTTAGAAATCGTGAGCCTTTATAGCAGCAAACCATCCAAAATACACTATTATACGGTTAAAGACCGGATCTGTTTGAAAAAAGTAAATATTGCGTGCATTTCACTAGTATATTTTTATAATAATACTTGCATTATTTTAGTGAAAATTAGAATAGCAATGATTATTTGTACAAACAAATTGAAAAAAATTACCAGTGCAAGTAATTTAAATTGTTTTGTATTAATATTTAACGAATACGTGCTAATTTATATATTTGAGACATGCTTAACTAGAATTTCAATAAAATTACTAACAATTAACTCGTAAGAAGAATGTCTTAATATAAAATATCTAAAATCATCATTTTAGATTTACCTTACTGGAATTTAATTTAAAACGTTCTGATCGATACGTAATGTTTTTGACAACGATAGTGGCAAAATCTTCGACTGAAAGAATCCAAACGAAAAAAACCTTTTCAAACATACCAACGTTAACACTTGAAAAAAATACGACTTTTAGTATCTTTCATGGATTTAGATAGAAATAATAGATTTAAGAAAATTTAAGTTTTAAAATATTTTTGTATACACCGCTTATGCTTTATTAGATTTGTTTTTAGACCTCAGAGCCAATACAAAATACAAATTGGGAAAGTGGTCAATAAAACTATGGAATAAAATGCGTATTTCTATTCGAGCAATTAATGTTGAAGTGGGATATTCGTGATGATAAAATTGACTTTATTACATGCATTTCAATAAATTTTGCAGTTTTCAATTATTGATATTTCACGAATTCAAAAGTAAATTGATTGAAATACAATCGAATGGGATATAAGAGGTTGGTTAAGTTGACATTTTTTCTTTTAAAAATAATCGTTAACGCTGATACGTAACATGGACTTGCAAGATTGGTCTATTATATATTTATTGTATGAAATGTTTATTGCAATACTTTAAGACTGAATGTTTAAGTTATATTAAGCCTAGTTCGTGAGGTATTCTGAAAGCATATTGACAGCTTGGAAGCTATAGGAGATAAATAAAAATAAAACAGCAAGCAGCGTCAGTAGATCTGTATATATGTATATAGTGTGTTCTGAAATATGTTTATGGCACAGCTGTAGAATCAGACTCGAAAACAGCTTATAACTTTGAATCCTTTAAAAAAATGTGCATTCAATTTGCTAGAGCCAAAAATGGCGGCAATGCATGCTACTAAGCCTAAAAATAATTTTAAGTCGTGTTTTAAGTTAAAATCGCAGTTGCTTATTTCCTGACGACTCCACAGCCCTGCCCTGGCTATTGAGTTTTCAGAACAGTGTCGGGTCCTATGGCGCAGCGGTTAGCGTTGTTGGCTTCCGCGCCGGATCTTACGGGTTTGAGTCGATGAATAGCATTTTTTCGGTCGATTTACCGATTTCTGTTCCAAGATATGGGTGTTTGTGATGTCTAAAATAACCTCTCCTCTCACTCATCCTTTAATAACTGGGCGTAGCGAGAGCGATTAATTAACCACCAGTTCTGTCCTAGCCTTATACTTCTTTCCTTACTACTCTCTTTGAAAAAATAGGGGTAGAGCGACTGAGTTACACATAGTTCTCAAACGTAAACAGTAAAAAAACGTATTTTTAGATACCTTCATTAGAAGGCTATATGCTCTACATTGGGAGCGGACATGGATAAAAAATAGTAGTTCAAGTAATAATTTGTTTTTAAGTTCAGTATTTTTTCAAATACAGTTTGCTCTTTTAAAAATTTGGTTGCGTTTATGTTCAATTGTTTTGACAACATTTTAATTGTGTAAATATTCTGAAGAATTGTTTTTGACAAATGATCAAAAAATAATGATGAATTCAATATAGAAACTATAAATTATGATACAATGAGATTTTAACATAATTTATCTTACAAAAATTACACGAAACCTACTCTAGCTATCTATCGCTATAAATACATTCGAAATATATTATTATTTGAAATGGTTTCATACACGGTGAATAGAAATCTTTGTTTATCCGACGCCAGATATTTTAATATATTCGTCCAGATGGGTATCATCACTATTATTTGAACCCAACGACTAAGCACGAAAACAAATATCAACTTACCATTATTGGAAATCCAAAGTGTTCACAGAAATCGAAGAGCTGAGCCGAGCCGGGGCGGCGTTCCTCGTATTTGCAGTGTCAACCCAAACCAGTTGTTATTTTTTTATGTTGCCTTTGCAGAGAGATTCAAGGATTTGTTTCGTGATCAAAGAAAAGTGTAGGATTTTTCACTATAGTAAAATAAAAGCTTGCTTTTTTATTGTATGGTTTATAATAGGCGATGTCAAAGCTTTGATGTCGATAGTATTATATAGGGTTTCATTTTATTTGTGTTACTGAACAGTAATAAAATGTTTGTTTTAAAACGATTTTATTTTAAAAAATGTAACAAATTTTCTGTTTAAACTTAAGTTTACATATCATAGTCATGTGGTAAAAATACAGAAGCATTATGATTAGAAATTGTGAAACTTATTAACAAGTATTGGGTAATTATACAATAGTAATCAATTATGAAACTCAATGAATGTAAATTTTATTCCACTAATTGTGTCACAATCTCTGTATCCCTTAAGGCATGGGCGTTTGTGATTTTTAAATATTCCCTCCATCCTTTCCGATCCTCCAATAAATGGGTGAAGCGAGAGTGATTAGTTAATCACTTGTCTTGCCCTAGCCTTATCCTTCTATTCCTACTACTCTCGATGAATAGAGAAATTGAAGGACTGAGTAACAAACAGTTCACGTAGAAAAACTTCTGTTGAGATACTTACATTAGGAGGCCATATCCTCCACATTGGGAGTGTACATCGATAAAAAAATATTGTAGAGATGACAGTAATATTGAATAAAAATACGCCACAGTATACGGTGAAATTACGTATGAAAATGAAAATGCATAACAAAAACAGTCGATTTTTATGTCGTTGAAGTCGATAAGTTTATAAACGAATCTAAAACTCAACTAAATAATTTTATATAAGTCGGTCAGCTCAATAAAATTCTTATATTTTTAGAGATAATGTGGAAGCGGAGTTTTTTTCGTCTGATATTGTTTTACGGTGTGTAATATATAGCTGAATTATTTGTGGAGCGATTCATATTTTTATATGTTTTGTTTTTTGTTACAGTATTATAAAGATTATTTGTCTTCTTTTTCCAGTGGTGTCGGAGAACTGGGGCTCCCAATGCGTTCGACTAAAAGTAACTGTCAAATCGGACAACTGTGGAGATAACCAAGATTGCTCCGATAAAGGTGTCTGCTATTCAAATATATCTATGGTAAGTTAAACATAATTATTTCACGTTTTTTTGGATGGTATGCGCACGTATACAAAACTCAGTTCGACATTCAACAATATTTAAGATTTTTTAAAAATAAACTGCCGTTTTGAAAACACAATCTTTGACGCATATTAATAGCGTTCCAAATAATTTTACTTTATCGAAAATGTTTGATATTGTTGTTTGAAAATCGATGTTACACAAACGCTTGCAAAAAGATTTTTTCCATAATAAATCATGTGCATTTTAAAATGAGAAACCGATTAACATTTATCTGCAGTCTTCTCGGCAGCAGCTTGACATGAAAAATATTGCAACTCATATGAAACATAATTAGCATATAATTCTATACAATCAAATTTAATTTTTAATATTATATTTGATTTGTTTTTTGTATACAGAGTAAATATAATATTATAACAAACTATCTAAAATATTTTTACTTTAAGCATTTTGGGCAAAATAATTCTTACCATAATATAGGCATGAAAACTATGACGCACGCTACACGTAAATTAGAAAACTCTGAAAATTCAGAAAATCAACACGAGTGAAAATTAGCATACTGTGGTTAAATTGCTTAAAACCCTGATAAGTATTATCATTTTCATCATAAAATTACAATCAAACTTCAGTGAAGCGATAGTTTGTCAGAATATAGGAAAAATATATATTGATAGAAATTTCAAAGCTCGGTTAAACTGAATCACTATATCATTATTCGAATACGCCAGACAACGATATAAAATATAATGAAAAAACTTATAATAACTAACTCTTGACGTCATCACGTATATATTTAATGATAATAAAGTGTTTGCTAGATTAACAATCACAAGCAGTAGCGGATTAACCTTTAAACGCCCAGCGGTCCCGTACGGGAACAGTGATTATGGTATACTTTGGAATCAGATTACACTGATTTATGATAATAGTATTCAAAATATGAATATTAGCTTACGTAAATAAATGATGACTTTGAGATACCGATCTATAATTTTATTTTCAGTTTCGATGTATATTTTTATTATTTTTGTCATATTGAGTAATATAGTCTGAGTTACAAGGTCGACTCTTAGAATATGCGTTGTGTTAGGCGGACCGTAATAAATCAGTTTTATCCACACCATAAAACCTATTTCAATGGGGATACAGATTTTTTCCATACCTAGAAAATAATCTATTTTTTGTAATTTTATGGTTTCAATTTTGTCCTAATTTTTATCGTTTTAATTCCTTAACTTTAATGTGTAATAATATAAAATGTGAAAAATTGTAAATTAAGCTTTTGTTAATTTTAAACAATCTTATATTTTTCTAATGCTTTTTATTTTACCCTCATAGGCTGTCTAGTTTTAAAGATATAATTATTTTTTATAAAAGCTACGGGCCATGCAAATATTTCTCAAAAAGTCCATGGGCGTTTAAAGGTTAAGAACTCCGTAGGCCCCTGACGCAATAAAACTTTTAGGCCATGTTTTTCAGATAACTTAAAATCGTTGCAAAATTCCATGTAAAGTTAAAATCAATATCGAAGACTGAGTTTTAAATATACGGGGAATTTATAATAATAAATTATTTTGAGGCCCCAAGCGTGCCTTATATCGCATACGTGATCACAAGAAAGTCTGTAAATATTATAGTAACTGTCTGTGAATGTCACAATGCTGTTGAAATTGTAAGTAAGACTATATACCCCAATATGTTATAAAACTTGGAAGATTTCCATCGATTCGATCTTATATTAGATAAAATTTATTTTAGTCCACGCATTCAAAGGATACCTTAAATATACTCTGTAATAGATAATTGGTAGGTTATTATATATTGATTTATGAATCTTATAGATTAAACTTTAAACACTAAAAGAGAGTGTTCATGGAAAACGTTTTGATTTATTTTACAAAACTAGTATGAGCATCTGTGACAAATGCAACTGTTAACTTAAGTTTTTAACAAAGGATCAACGAATAAACAAACTTAGTTTGAGCTTTTATGATACAATACAACCTGACTATCTTTTAAGAATATACCTAAAATCGTGCTTTCGATCAGTACTTCTCAAACTATAATATGTTCCGTGGGACCTAAATAGATGTTCGAATGGTTATATACGCTGCAACACATCTAATCATCATCTCTTTTAGGATCTTCACTGTCAATACTTGGTGGAAAGACATTATATTAATAAAAACACAATATTCCTTTGTACTTCATTCCACTTATTTAATAGGTCAGTTGACAATGCTCGCAATGAGCGAAACCGGTATTGACCTATTAAATAAAGTGGAATAAAATACAAAAGAATATTATGTTTTTATTAATCATCATCTACTTCATATTAAAAATCAAAGGATAATAAATCTTCACTGATATTTAAAACTTCAAATACTTAGGTACAGGTGGAGATTTCGAATCACTTAGAGCTTTATTTATTCATATTTTTATGTAACATGTTTTGAAAATAATTCAATTATATATGACAATTTATTTTATAACGTAAATATTTTTTACCCGACCTAAAAGATGAGCCGTGTTCCGGTAACATTTCCAGATTTGAGAAGTGCTCAATATGTTTAGGAAGCTTTGATGATAAATCAGTAAGTGTGGCAATAAAACAACATTGATTGTGATGAATGAATACTATGTGCTGTGAAAGTACATTCTTATTTAATGAAATATATAACGGTGATGAATAAATGCTACACATAAATCAATTTTATCGTTAAGATTGACAATATACAGAAGAAAATGCTGAGATACATATTATATATAAATGCATGTTTAGTACGTACATAAACGTGATCTTTATTAATTTAATAACATTACGTTAAAATATCATCTAAAAAATATATTCAAAGATATTCTAATCGAAGGGGTTTAATTTCTATATAATGTAGTACCACACTGTTGGAGAAAGTTGCGCAGGCGTAAAGTGATTTTCAGTGCTAAAAAAGCAATAAAGTAAGAAGAGCAAAACGGCAAGATTGGATCAGCTCGATTCTATACGAGGCAACATGTGTTGAATATTTAAATAAACGAATGTTTTGTACAGAAAGGTTCTCTTTTATGGCATATCCATTTCGTTTTAAAAGTTCCTCTTGAAGCTATTTACGCTGTATTCACTATAACCGGATCAATGTAAATTGGATTTTGAATACGTGAAGAAGATTTTTTCACCGTTTTTGAAAACTCTCCGCTTGAAATTACAAATACCCTATTTAAATACTTTTATACGCATACAAAAGATGTGCTGAAAAAGCAAACGAATTATTTGAATTTCGACGACAAATGATTCATAAATATTCTTTACACCTACCTGCATAGCACTATTCTTCTTATAGCCATACAGAATATAAACTTTACTGAAAACCGCGAGAGTTTCAATTCACAAATCTGCATTTGGTTCAGCTATATGGTTACTTTTCCTGATTGACAGCCAATTTACAGTTGGTTTCTCTATAATAAACCAGTTGTATTATACCATGGGTTCCCAACCTATGGGCCGCCAAGGGTTTTCGATTTTGGATTTGAACAACAAAACTAAAACAACACTCAACTAAAATTACCTTATTGAATAAAAAATGCCTTTTTCAATTGCATCGGGGCCGCGGGTCACATGACTTTTATAAAAAAGGTCGCCACCCGAAAAAGGCTGGGAACCTATGTATTATACGAGCACTTCTGTCGACATTCTGATTGGAAGCCCTATTTTTAGTTTATTGATTTGTTTTAAATACTTCTTATTGCTGACCAGTCTAGGAAAACTTTATTTAATTTCGATTCAGTCACCAACCCAATAAAAGTTTCATTTTTTAATTTAACAGTTACCGCAGTGTTTGTAGTTAACTATTGAGTTGACGTCAGTTTAATTTTTCCATTTGTTAATTGTCATTATCCGATGTAAAAAGATGTTTTCCAAATTAGTGATTGTTTTAAAATATATCCATCCAACAAAGCACTATCCTAGTATTTGCGAATTCGTATTTTTAATAACTTTCCTGTATAGCGTTCGACGTGCATAATACGACATGCATTATGATTTTTGGTACACATAGTTGAAACGTGAATCAACCGTTATAGTATAGATTACAAGGCACACGGTTACCTTCACAATCGTTGCAAGATGTTTCGCTTGAAGCTATGCGAGTGTATTAAATTCGATACAAAGTTCTAAACGCTTGTAACATTTAGTTCAGCTAAGTAGCGTTTCAAGTTCTCAGTTTGGCCGTAGGAGAAATCCTGCATAGGAAATTCTGCAGCGAATATTTTAGCAACTATTTAACATATTTGATACACTTGCGAAATTTAATTCCACCCTTGCATTAAAATTTATTTAACTCCAAATTAGTAATTCAAATTAATGATAATTACTAAAGTACTTATTTCTGCAGACGTTATCACTTTGATATTTTAATATTTAAACCATTTATTTATTAATTAAATTATAAGTTTATTACTGCTGTAGTGGAGCGCTTACTTTCTGTTATTTTTTTATATATTACCTGCTTCGAGTGATATCGATCATATCAACTGATTGGCAAAGATTTCATCGATTCATTACCAAAACTCTTCTTTAAAAAATTACGACGATTCAGTTAATTTATTTTTCATGTACTTTTTAAAAACAAAACAACCGTCGTGTTTTACAACTATATCACAACACTAGATGATTTCTTATCATCTGAAGAAATTAATAGTTCTCAAAACAGTTATTTATAGTATACAAGTAAATATTAAAATCTTTAAAATATATTAATTTGATATACAGGAATATATAGAAAACAATTTTTGAAGTTTCGGAAAACTCTACTAATGAATATACGAAATATTTACTTAATGTCGACAGTCCTATATCACTTTTAGTTATGACCTTGTGATAAGTAATTTACATGCAAACAAATCCAAATATAAATTATTACGAAATTTTTGTGTTTGAGATCTTTAGTTATGTTAAATTTATCTGAATGTTAGTTATGTTTAATTATATGTTCGAAACGATTGTTTATAATAATTGAACCGTCATTTGAAATCTTAATTTATGTTCACTAAGCAATCATTTGTTTAGGCAAAACAAACGAAACGTTAATTAAGCGGACTGTGAAATACGTTAATCAACAACATTATTTTAACAAATAACATTTTGAAATTTCATTCCGAGGGAAACTATACGAAGAGTATTATTTCGGCACACAAATTTAGGATGTTTATTTGCCGTTCAAGACGGTTGAAATCCCGAATTAAACATTATTGAGGATGTATTTTTCGCGGTGGAAAATTTTGCAGCATTTATTTTCCTCCTTTGGAATCCGATTCTGCGTTCCTGGCGCTCAAGTATTTACAGGAGGGTTGTTCAAAGTTTTTGATAAAGGTTGCTTTTCAAAAGTACTTGCTTTGCGGAAAACCCTTGCTTTTTATCGTAATCAAAGACCTAATAGATCCTTGTAAGGTTTGTAACAGAAAATTTCTACGTATCAAGTAAAGCGTTTAACGGCATTAAAAAAATACCTAAAGTAACAAAAAAAATTGGTAATAAACGATGAAATATTTCATAAAATATATTTGTTGGTATTAATAATTTTATTTGTATATTTGAGGTAACTATAAGTGTACAAAGACCATCTACTACTTATATTTGTATGATATAGGTTTATAAATATGTTTGGTTACTATATGAGTGTAAAAAAGTGACATGGGGATATTTTTTGATGTAAAATGGTTTCTCGGTCAAAATATTTTTATATGATACTCAATTTATTAAGAAAATAAATATTATGGTACTAAATTTTCAAAAAAATATACTTAGCTAGCTTAGTAATAATCAAGTTCGTTAACAATACAATTTAAACATTGAACGAAAATACTTGATAAAGTTTTTGTTTGGAATAATCTTCAAGAATAATAATTATAGGAGTAAATATCTTAATAAAACAGTTATTTGTACTCCACTTTAATTTAAAATGATCAGAACCGGTTTCTCTCATGAGGATCATTATAAACTAAAGTATTTTTTTGATACCTTTCCACCAAGTATTGACAGTGAACGAATTAAAAGTGAGTCACTAGCTTCATCATTAAAAGATCTTTTTGATAATAGCAACATTTAATATTAATAGAATTTATTATTAAATATTGCATTCAATAATTAATAATAAATTCACATTTTTTTCATCCAATTGTTCAACTACTTGTTAAAGTACACTTGTTTCTTTACTAGAAACATTTTACAACGTTTGGAAGACCAGTTTCTGATTGTGATCCTTGCTTATGTGTCACTTGCAAATGACATTGCCAACATTTTCTCCCGGTTCCTATTTTGCGGCTTTATTTCACAAGCTGGTGGAGTCGAGTGGGCTTTAATAGTCAAGGAGGGCAACTGCGAAAGCTTTTAAACACTTTTAATTGTAACGCCAAAAGACGTGTGGCGCAAATGCCATATACAGAATGTCCTAAAGCTTAAAACGTGAAGGGTCTAAGGACTATTTTCATAATTATGACTTGTGAGGGTCGCTCTGAAATTTTATTTCGAGGGACAAAAACTATTTTCACGTACTTAGTGTAATTCAATTCGTTCTCTCTCTAAAATAACTCCTTTGAGTAAATATGCTTTTTGGTCGGGCCAGTAAGGTATTTTCTTGTAAGGTGTATAAAATATGTATCAATAGTCATTCGAGTTAATATAAAATAAACTCATTATTTATCGTAAAATATTTTTCGTATTTGTGATCAATTTTCCAATGTTTAATATAAATAGTAATTTAATAATCTGCGTTTTTATTTTACGCATTTGTTTTGTGAACATCTCTTGCGTGAAAAGGATTTTTTTTCAAATCTTTTATTTTTTTAAGTTTTTGGCGATTCAAGTATTTGAATAAATTTGTCTTGCGATCTAGTAAATGAAATGATTTATTAAGCTAAGCGTATGCGACAAAGAGATGCAAGCGACGCAGAACATGGTAGTGCAGAGTTGACAGGAGCAGACAGGCTGGCGAAGCTACTAGTATTTCTATAGTAACTTATTAGATATGATGAAGATAAGGTGAAAGCATTATAAAATTTCTTGAGTTTGGGAATACGAATCCTTTTATAAACAACCAATAAGGACAAAATTAATACATTATTTACTTTGTATCATAAAAAAATTTTTATTCAATATCTTTTAGTATTGTTATCATGTACGCAGTAAAAATCGAAATAATGATAATTTTTGTGAACAATTGTCAAACACAATATAATGTTATTTATACTATCGGCTTATTTATTTTACTTGCTTAAATGAACATTTAATAACTCATTTTATTATTTATTAGCTTTCTTTCTCTGAGAAAAAATAACTTATAAAAATAGCTTTAAGATATGCGTTGGATAATTTTAAAGTTGGTAAAATCTCGAGTAATTGATTACTCGATGGCCATGTTGGCTACCCACATTCCACGTATTAATATTCAAGTCGGTGCCGGGTTTATATAACGACATAAAAGCTTATTGAAGTTTATTGAACAAGTATTAAAGTTCGATTAAATCAAAACCATTATATAATTATCCCAAAGGAGAATCACTGTTTCGCTGTATCCAAAACCTACATCAACGGCCTCGGCTATTTGAATACATGAAAATAGCCTTCGTGTTTTAGCCCCCGGTTAATTTAGAGCCCGAAACAAATTCCTATCTCACCGCTGCTGAATGTTGGGGTCGTTTGACCTGCTTGGGCCTTGCGACAGGGGTACTTCACACCTGCTCTGGTAATTGATCATTCAGGTCACTGTCCTTTGTAACGAGTGGAGACCTCTCGCCCCTTCTGGTAACTCAAATAGGAACCAGTACAGGTTCATAATGAAATATGTATCAAGAATTAATACGTACAACTTAGTTAGGTCAATACTTCAATGAAGCTCATTACACATTCCATTTGTTCAATATTACATCACCTCCGTTAATATTGAGAGTATATTCATCGAGTACACAATTCGTATTGAATAATAATGTTAAAATTGTAAATATCGTAAAAATTGACAATGTTAAAATGATTCCGAAATAAATCTAACATAAATAAATTCAGTTGAAAGTTGAAGTTATCTCAAAGTCTTTTCTAACTAGATTTTTTTTTCATATCGTTTATGAAATGCTTAACACACGCAAGTTTTATATTAAAAATAGTAATTTACAAAATATGTGTTTAGGTTTATCTTTTGATTGATATTAACAAAATTTGAATAGTGTATAAACAAACTCAGATTTTTTTTTTGATTTAATTTTGTGTACAATAATAACACAGATAAATTCGCGAATTAAATTGACATCTATGGTGCAATTTTGTTAATTATTTATAATGAAAAGTTGAATACTATACCTTAAATTCTCAATTTAACAGAAGAAATGTTCAGTTTTTTTAAAAAAATTTACGTTCTGTACGTCAGCTGTTATCGAACGTAAGCTATTTACAAATTCTTATTTTGACTGCAAGATTAAGACAACGCAACATAAAACAAATCAATAACAAATTCATTGTTTTGATTACATTTAGTTCTGTCATAACTGTGATTTTTTACAAAACATACACAAAACGTACAAGAAAAAGTTTGTTAATAAGAAAATTGAGTTACATGTCAAAGCTACGGTCAATTTGTTGTTGTTAACAGCAACAAGTCAACAAGTGCTATCACTGTACCGGTATGACTAAAACACCAAACTTATTTATCGGTAAGTACACTTATGTAAGTAGATTTAAATAAAAAAAAATGTATCCGTCTATTTATTTCATACATTATTTTATATTACAAACTCATATATATTTCAATACTATAAGAAACTGCGTAAATAAAATATTGAAGCTTTATAAATTATAGCTTAGAGCTGTCAAATTTGTATGCAACCAAATTCTGGAAGCATGATGATGATGGTAGTGTGTTTCCTGGGTGGCAATTTATAATTTATTACACAAGGCTCTCTGTATACATACATATTTCGATAAATTGTAGAATTATATGACGATTCCATTCTCACGAAGCAAACGACGCGTTTTTTTATTGAACAACTTTATTTGTGATTAGTTCAATCACTTCGAGCTTGTATCTTGCCAGAAAGTGGAGGCACTTAAAAGCACATCGAACGGAGTGAAACAAAAGTTTTCTTGCGCGGAACATCATACCGAACACCTACCTACGCAGTAAACTTCCCTGTCACCCTAATGCACTATTATCAGGGCTGTCGTTTCTCACTAACTGTAATTGAATTCCACCCAGATACTCATTGGTTGTTATCTGAAAGCTATAACTTTCATAGAGAAGAAAACTTTTAATATTAAATATTTCGGGTGATTACTTTCATTGTCTTTTATTTTAGAGGTCAATAATTATTGTCGGAAAGACACTCAACTTATAAAAATAAAACATATTTTTTGTAGTTATTTCAACAAAGTATAATTAATTACCAGAACAGCGTTTCGCTCATCGTGAATATTTTCGACAAATAAAAAAAAAATATGTATGTAAATATAACGTTGAAGGCCTAGCGCAGTAGTCCGCAAACATACTCATAGCATAGCCGTTTGCGATTTTTCAGGCACTAACTCTTGAAAAGATCACGTTGTATTACTTCAAAAATTCATCCGAATATATATGTATATATATATATATATATCGAGTATGTACGGCTCGGCTCTCTGATACTTTTGCTTTCTTATTTCCTTGATAGCTTGGCTCTTCTCACTTAAAAGTTTGCCGACCCCTGGCCTAACGCAGTAGAGGAAAACCTGCTGCCTATTGGCTACTCTGATGCGGTATTTTGATTTGATCAAAATATTAACTTTTATCAAAAAATCTTAGAAAAAGAACGTAATCAACCCATTGTGAGTTCAAAAGTCGAAAAAAAGGGGGGGAGGGGTGTCAAAACTTTCATTACTGCGGCCTTATGTTGAATCAGATAAATGAATGTGGCCTTTATAAATTAAAAGGTTCCCCACCCCTGACCTAGCATATACACGTGTTTAGTGAAAAATTGCTGACTCAGAGTGAACACAATTTTAAAGTTTACTTAAAAATGAATATGGTAAATGAAAACATTTGCATCCATACTATAACCCATTATCGTAAAGATGTGCTATGAACAGATATAAAATAAAAAATGATTGAATTTTTTTTATATGCTCAGAAAAAAATACGTTCTTTATAAATAATGCGTACTGACCGTTTTCACCAAATTCAGTGAAATGTCACTGAAATTTGTGTAAGATAAAGTATGGTCTTCATAGAGATATTGGAACTGTATCTATCTCATTTATACCTAAAATCACACTTGATACGCTAAAATACGCTAAGCTATCTATGTAATTTGTATTTTTTATTGTAATATGTATAACAAATTTTTAACATTACATAAATAATTCACTTCTTTTATATTTTTATTCAGTTAACGTTGTAACTTGCTATGAGCGAAACTGATCCATATCCGGGTCATAACAAACAAATAAATTTATTAATAAATGTGTTTATTTTTGTAAATACGATCGCGATGAATAATAGTCCATCATATTTTCGTGAAATTATTCAACACTAAGAACATATAAGAAATTTGTAGACCGGAAAGTGATTTGTTGAAAGCAATACAATATGATGTCGTGATTTTTCTCCAAGCCTTGAAGTTTTTTTGACGACATACTAGTTACTTTTGCATCGATCAGAAGAATATCAAGAAATCTTGATTAAATTAAATAAATCTATTTATTTTATAAGCTGGCCGAATACCTGTCTAATATAACACAGTTGAGCATCATAATCGTAATAACTAACGGAAAATCTCTTTAATTATAAAATTTCACTTGATAAATGTACTAACGTTAGAATATTCAATCTGAGGATGCTTATCAAAAAGATGAAGAACGTGTCTCAAATTAAAGTATTGTACAATCTGTAGAGTAACAAAATTATCAAATATAAAATCATCGATTTTTTTACTCTTAAAATACATTTGTGACACGATGCAAGCTGTCAAAAAAGTGACTGTATAAAACGCTCGAATACACTTTTATAAAGCGCGTAGCATCTGGAAGGTATTCCAAAGTCATTCAAAATTAGGCCTATTCATCCGCCATAACGGCAACACTCAGTAGAGGTAGAGTAAAATATCAATTTCGATTCCATCCTCTTTAATATCGCATCAAAATTTTTCCATCATCTTAAAAACATAGAATCTGTTTTATTAAAAATAATATGGATATTTTTACGAACATATTTTCTTGTCTTGAATACAACGAAATAGTTTTATCAATTAGACTCAGTTGACAAATTAAATATAATTTTACCATTTCTGTTTACTATTGATGTTTTGATTCATCGCTGTGCTATTTCGAAACTGTAGCAACTGTTATTTTAATTTTCATTTTTTTGCATGTAGTTATAAATGCTTTAGGCGTTTTTCTTATGCAATTTGAAGCTCTGTGCTGACAATTTTATAAATTTATTTTGCGCATGTATGCGATCTTAAAAACTTGGCTTAGCAAATGAAATGAACTTATTAAAATTCGTGTTTTAGTCATATTTACGTATTCAAAAAAAGGACGTCGGGTGGTTAAATCACAGTTAGTTTTCGTAGGATTATATTTTAATAGTATATTATATGATTTGCATTAGGCACTGACAAAGTTCAGAAATCTTTCTAATAAGTTGTATTACTAAGTATTTCTTTTTCAAATATAAAATTACACAATATAGCAAATTACCTATGTTACGAGAAGTTTGTTCATTCCTTTTTTCCGACCGCAGATTTTCGTTGTTCGCAGCCCAACTGTACCTGGAGACCAGAGAATATGATCAATTTCTCGATAAGATTACATTGATTTACCATAGCAGAATACAAACAAAAGCAATAAGATTATATAAGTAATGACTTCAACATTACAAATCATAATTTTATTTTGAATTTCAATAAATGTTTGCGTCGAATTGGCTCATTTAAAATGTGTAAGTTTGCATGATGCTTCTTAAAAGTGAACTACGTACTAAGTATTTTTTTCATTTCATCATATATTATTTGGTCAGGGTTTCCAAACTTTTTTTGACTCGCGTACCACTTGGTAGTACATTACGCTAAAATGTACCACCATACAAATATGATTGTGTTTAATGAAGTTTGTTATTGCATATGTAATTATATAGTATTTGCATGGTAATAAATATAAAGACATGTTAGACGCAATTGTTAAAAAAAATGTGGAAAAAAGTTATTTGCGCATTATAATATGCTCAATGTTTAACAAATTCATTTACTATTTTGTTATACTTATGTATATTGTTT
Organism: Himalopsyche anomala; assembly: GCA_031772345.1. NCBI lineage: Eukaryota > Metazoa > Arthropoda > Insecta > Trichoptera > Rhyacophilidae > Himalopsyche > Himalopsyche anomala. The sequence goes on along the minus strand of CM062821.1, from coordinate 16,703,350 downwards.
TTGCACTGAATTTTCTTGAATTCCTGCATGTCCACCATTACTGTTTTTTTCGATTGACAACAACCGTTAATTGCGTGCCACCAAGTGATATGCTTACCACGGGATTAGAAACCGTGTATTAGGCAATAGAAATTCTAACGGGCAAGGAAATAATCAAATTTTAACCTCCATTGTTATAATATATGAACTGTGTTGGCAATAAAGTAATTGTTATAAATTTAAAACATTTTTTTTTATAAAGCTTTTTATTTTACTCTATGTTTAGTGTTTGTGGAGATATAGTTATTTTTAAAAGTGACCAAATTCAAACTTAATGCTTGAGTAGTTAAATATCTCATTGTGCAAATCGGACAGGCAAATAAAGGTTAAGCTTATAATAGAAACTTTGTCATCAAAATGTTAATACACCAGTAGAGTTCAATATATCAGTATACTATAATTTAGAGTGTCAAATAACATTCTCGGAAATATCTGAACGCCAGCCGATAATAGAGACAAATGAATCATAGAGAGTTTGTTGGGACAAATTTTCGAGCCGGAAGTACCGTCTTTAACAAGCAGTCGCAGTCTTCTCTCAAGTAAATGCTTAATCATGCGTCGCACGTTCAAATTATTTTGATCAATGCCAGCAATAATTGGTCCTTATATTCATATCTTTGATCAGTAACTTCAAACTAGCAAATAATACTTAACCTCTAATAATAGAGTATTTTCTTATGTATTACATGATAAACTTTTCACATTTCTCTATCAAGTACAATAGAATACACAAATTTTACGCTGATTAAAAACAATCTAGTCACTGTTCACAAGACTCTATATATTTATTTAGATTTCAGCTGGTATACCAATAATCATTTTAATTTCTGTTCGGTGAGAAATATTTGTATTGTTCTAAATGTTATATGTAAATATATAATATTGTTGAATTGATATTTATCCACTTTCATGCGATAACCGTACCGAATTCTATAGCCAAAAAGATAAACAAGGCATTTCGGTCAAATTGAAATATTTGGATTTAGATTAATTGGAATGTTCTTTTGAACTAGTTACTAGTACAAGGACAATGTGACCTTTTCTTACTTAACTTTTCTTGTGATTGAAAATTGGAAGTTTTTATTTGTTAAATGGTTTGATAATTGAAATAATATACAGTATTTTTACTCTTAAACATTTTTATTACAGAAAATTTTAGTGTTAATTATTTATATATTTTTTATTACCTATCAATTCATTTTACATATTTATTATATATATACCAAGTGTTATTTACAGCTTTAAAAGTGTTTCAAGGTTTTGCATAAATAGCGCTGTATTGATATACATTATTTTATCAAACGAAAACGTCCTGAAACGATCCTGACCCTAATTAATAATTGTGGACTAATAACAAACTCTCATTTAATTTTTTAACATAATGCTTATCCAACAACTAATATTGAAATTTATGTGATTCCTTGATTTAGTAATCAAAAATCGAAAAAAATAGGATCTACTGTAGCTATATGATTTATATAAATAAATAATAGTTTTTATTGTAATCGAAAAATGATTTGAATTTTATGATCATATGCAACATGAAGGAATCGGATTTCAAAAAAAAAATCGAGTTTTTCTTTGCGTTTTTTATTAGAATGAACATCATTTAGTAAGCCGACAATGTGTTATTATTTTGACTCAATGTGTTAAGCGAAGACTTAAAACCTTAATGATATCAAAATATTTGAGATAATTTGTCAACGAAGTGAGTTTTTATGTAGCTGTGGTCTTGAGTTGATCTTCGGCACCGACAGCAAAACTTATTCTATAGAAACAGAATCAAATTTTAATGCGATTTGTAATTCCTATCTATAAATAAAAGGAAATCCATTCACGTGAGAACGACTTTTCTAATGTTGAAGTAACCGTAGCAATAAAACCTCAGCCAATTCAAAGGTTGTGCATGATCACCCCAGCGAGTGGTGCATGTCAAATGGTAAACTCAACTGCGCACCCCTTCGCCTCACAGGTGTGGCATGGTATGGCGCAAACTTCCAGACAAACTCTATCCACCATTTCATATTATTCGCATCCAACAATGGGGCGCTTACACAGGCACGTGCCAAAGCTCTGTAGCCTCCTTACCGCCTCTTGGAGAGCTTTTATGCTTGAATGGTAGTGGAATTCGTATAGTTTCGGTGATATGTTTATTGCGTTAGAGCTTTCTTCCCCGCGTTTATAGAGATTTAATGCCGCTTTGAATAAAGGTTCAATTAATGGTGGTTGGTTATTGTAATATGATTCGAAAATAAATTAAATATGTCATCACTTTAATAATGTATTTATTTTATTTCCATATATCATACATACATATTTTCGTATTTATTTGTGTGTATTTTAAAACAAGTATTCCTAAAAATACTTCATTAAAATAAAGCAATTTAATTAGTTTACATGTATGCCTGTAATAATACTACAACACTGACATTATACTATTTTCTTAACATTTGAGGAAATTGAATATTAGAAAAAATATTTTACTGTTCCCACACAGTACGTTCCTTTGTTATTATTTTCTTACCCAGTTGGTCTGAATATTTTTGTTTTTATGCTTTTTTATGTTTTTATTATTTCTATTTTTCGTTTCACATACTGCCAACAATTTACACTACCGTTGTCAAGTGAATGGCATACTGGCGTCAGTTGAAATGACATACGTTGTCACTTCTACAACAAATTACGAATTCCCTGTGTTTTTTTAATTTTACGAAAGCGTAAAATCCTTAAAAGACGCATTGTGTTGTACTATAATTCATTTGAGAGAATCAGCCACTTTTACATAACCTGCATCGGAAGGAGACTGAAAGGCGGTGACAATGTGAGAGTTTTAATACAAAAATGCAAACTGGAAAAGAAAAAAAAGCCCATCCAAGGTTATCATCCATGGGGAGATTATTGGGCTTTACTCATTTCTAGTGGCTGGCAAAAAAATATTATTATAAAGGAAAGACGGTTCCATTATTTGATTTATTAAGTAAATTCGTTAGAAGCATATTTATCAAAAAAATTCTATTAGAAAAACACAATATTTTCATTTTATTTACTGAGTATTTTTCTTTGTATTTAATAGGACAAGATTTTTTAAAACATATATTATATAAGCTTTATAACATAATACGCAATACTGTTTTAAAAACAAACAAAAGTTTCACTTTTCCTACATCTCAAGAACTAAAAATACTGGGTAGTTGTTGACAAAGGAACTCGAATTTTAAAAATGGTTAGAACACTCCGACATAAACAGTCACAAAAAACTGTTTAAATAATAACAAATACCCAGTTCAATAGGTTCCACGAAGAACTCAATATATTATGTATTGTATTTTTAATGATAACATAATAGAGAATATAGTATACTCATAATAAATATATGTCCGTTTATTTTATCATGATATACGTAATACGTTACTTATATTAAAGTTCACGCACTTTTTGTGATAAAATTTTAACTTTTGTAGCCATGTAGCCAATCAGCAAGCTTCTGGCAAACGCACCTACAACGTTGATTGATTGTGAGAATTTCACATTTGAGGTGTTCAATATTGGACGTGTTAAACTATTTCTACTCGATTTGTTTGAAATACAAAATACATAATATAAGACATTTCTGTTGTTGATAAAATTTTCCGTCACCTCAAATACACTGTTTATTTCATTAGTTGTCTATGAAAATAACAAATTAAAGCAGCGACGCAGATTTAAAATGGAGATTTTTGCTAATTTTATAATATACAATCCTTAAATTCAACTTTGTTTTTGTAAAATCGTTAATGGAAAAATATGTTGAATGTAGAAAGTATTTTACTTGTGTGGCAGGTGTTACAGAACTCTTTCACAGATGTGTCTGATATATGAGAAAATAAAAGATTTTTTTACGAACATGCATTTTTTTCTAGACTCTTTATTTAAGTTATGCTTTTGTTGTTGTTATTTTTATTACGTAGCTGATGATTTATACAACGTTTTTTTCGCTCTGTTAAAAATATATGATATAATATCGTTGGTATGCTGTCAGAAAACGTTAAGTGAAAAAATGGATATTTTAAGATATGACTGCAGATCGCCAAATTTAAACACGCTCTGTCGTCTGAAAAGCACAAGCTTACTAATGTTACATTTATTTTTTTCGATATTTATATTAGCAGTACGAGCTAAATCAATTTCGTTTGTAGTTATTACTGGCAGAAACCGATTAATAACTTATCGCTTGTTAGCTGTACATACATATTATTTCTTTAGCTATCCAAAGACAGTCAGAAGAATAATCGTTTTTGAGCTGTAAATTTTTTAGTCAATATTATTTGTTTATTAATTTGTCTTATTGTGTACAGTCATGTTGAATTGACAATTTGATTCACGGTATTCAAAAAAATCAATCACCTAGTTCAAAATAATCGTTTTCTGGCCAATACTGAAGATATTAACATATTATTACAGAGGTATTAACTTATAGCGGTTTTGTATTAAGAGCAACGTTCCCTCTAATTTTTCTATTGTGTGTGAGGACCATCAACTTCTGTGAGTAGTAAATTTTCAGCAAAATAAAAATTGTGCGCAAATACAAAAATTTGGTGAAACAAACTTATTTTTACAATATTCCTTGTGCGGGCACATTTCGGGAAGTGTGCACGCGCACACGCGCACACCTTAGCAGGAACATTGAATAAGAGTATAAAAGTTTTAATTTTTCATTTGCAACAACTCATCTTAATTTTTGTATGGGAAAAAAAAATCTTTCTACTAACTAGGCATTGCAATTTTTCTTTTCAGATAAAAAAGATATTTCAATAACCCAGAGTTTTAAGCTATAAAAAATTCAAAAACTGTGCATTCTGAGATAATTAAATTTAAAGATTTATACTGTAGTTTTTAAACGTGATTTTTCGTCGTTGGCCTTCGAGACGGATCTTACGGGCCTTAAGTCCCAATACGGGCAGAATCTTTTCAAACGATTTATTGATTGGGGCGACTTATGGCGATATCAAGATGCAAAAGGATTTAAATAACAAATAAAAATACACATATATCATCATGGTGTACTAAGATTATTGCTAAGTAATTTACTATTAAATAATACTCATTTTTTTATTTTAATTAAAAAATATATATTTGGCAATATAACCAATGCAAATGCGCCAAATATTTCGAAATTGAAAGATCATACGAGATAAATTTAATGGGAATTCTATATGTCACTCGATATTATCGTGAGGAGAATTGACATCACAAACACAAAATATACATAATAAAACAAAAAAATATTAATTTGACAATGACCTTACAGGAAATTGAACCCAGACCCACCTGATCAGTAAAGCTAAGCTTTTAACTTTAAGCTACTTATACTGCAGCGGAAATTTTCTGTATTTTTCACGTTTTTACAAATACAATTACAATCAAGTCCTTAACATTTCTCATCGATAAAATTATAAAATCATCGAATTTTGAAACAATTAATAAGATGTAATGATTTAATTCACCGAAACAATGCAGACAATGGTTAAACCTTGACCAGCTATTACATTCCTTTTATTTATTCGAAAAGTTTTCTAATCAAAGTCTTTCGGGAAACCTTCATGTTTAATTAATAACGTGCCGATGATTTACTTGAAAGACTTCCCCGAATATATTAATTACATCAAACCTTTCCTTAATTAAAGACATTGAGTCGGAAATAAGAATTGAATTCTGACAAAACCAATTTAATCGGAACGTTTGATGCAAACAAGGGAACAAAAATATTGTTACTTGTTATGTAGAGTTCAGAATTTTTGAAATTCATTTAAGATTACTTTTAAATATGAAAAATGAAATTTATGTTACAAAAGAAAATAAATTCTTTATGTTAGATACGAGAGCTACATTTTTTTTAAAGATAAATGAAATATCTTCGTATGTTATTGACCTTAACCATTCTGAAATGGTGGAAAAAAAGCCTTTTTTGCAAATGTCGTCTGGCATATTAACCTTTGTTTATGAAATCACTTATTTACTGTGTTACTTAAACTGTTTTAAAGTCATACACCAAGGGTGGGGAACCGTTTCATTTCTAAAGGATACATTCATTTATCTGATTCAACATAATGCTAAGGCCGCTTTAAAGAAAACGTTGACAATCCCCACCCCTTTTTTTCAACCGTCGAACATATAATGGGTCGTTTTTTTGATCGAAGTGAATATTTTGATCAAGTCGAAAGGCCACGTCAGAGTAGCCAAGAGGCCACAGGTTCCCCTCCACTGGTATACACTATATTCAAATATCTATTATATATAATACTTTGCGTTCATTTTAATGGCTTTCCATAATTTTTATCGATAGCCGCTACCATGGTCTCTTAACGGAGGTATCTCAACAGATTTTTTCTACGAGAACTGCTTGTCACTCAACCTGTCTCATTCAAAGAGAGTAATCGGAAAAGAACGATAAGGCCAGGACAGGACTAGTGGTTAACTAATAGCTCTCGCTACACCCAGTTATTCAAGGATTGGAAAGAGTTGGGAGGGATTTTTTTGCCGGGTCTTATGGCGCAGCGGTTAGGATCTCACGGGTCCGAGTCCCAGTACGAACATCATTTTTTCGATTGATTTATCGACTTCTATTCGTAGGGATGGGTGTTTGTGATGACTAAAAAAATCCGTCCCACCCTTTTCTATCCTCTAATTGTTTATTTACTGAATGAATATTAATTCATATTTGAAATCTACACAAGTGTATTTATGGATTTCATTGACGAGATGCTGGATTATGACTTGTACTATATTTTCCCTGCTGGAAGTTTGGCGAACTACTAAATAAAGTGGATGCATATACCATCAAAGCAAATTGAAGCTCTTCATTAGCACTATGCATGTTTTCTGGTCAGTGTAACCACAACGTTCGTACGGAGCGACGAGGAGGGTCCGTATCATTCGTCCGATATGCAAACAGTCTTACGCCACCTGCTGCCACATTGAATCCTCATTTGCATCTCTCACCGCGAGGAGTTACAGAGGAGGGGTAGGTTTCTGGGTTTCCGACTACGTCTCTCTCGGTACGCCGTTAATTTATACTACCCTTATTCATCAACTGACAACCCGGTTATGTAAATAAGTATAGTATCGCGTGTGTCGGACATTTTTCTCCGTTAACGTTTACCAATCGGACGTGGCAAGTGGTGAGTTTGTCTTTTACAAGTCACGCATCGAATTATGTAGCATTCAAAATAAATGTTTTTTTACACAAAAATAAAATACGTATTTTGATAAAAGAAAGTAACATAACATAAATCACAATTTTTTTGTTTCAGTTTTGAAACATTATTAGAACGTGTCACATAAATATGTTTTTTAATAGAATGCTTGTGACATGTGAAAATTTGTTTACTTGGTTACAGTAACTGACTTCATATTTTGGGGAAATAATTTTAGATGTGAACGAAAATGAAAAAAAAAAACTTATGAGAGAAATTTGGTTAAATATTTATTAAGAATAATAGAAATGTTTTAAAGCGGGCTCGTTTGTGATTTAAGTTTGAACATAATGTATGATTAATGGAAATAACAATGCTGTTTATAATAATGACAGCTATTGATGAGCATAATAAGTTATTCAAAGTTACTTGTTATAATCCAGCTCTCTAAAGTCAGTTTTTTATGTGTTAATAATGATGACAGATGAATCGTGTCATTTATTCTAGTCAACCAAAATACTCGATGTTGCTTAATTGTATAAAAAGTAAAAGAAAAATAAGTCTTACTAATTAGATTTATCGAATTTTCTTACTACAACTCATTGTGTCGAGGTAATTGAACTTTTGAATCGCAGTTCTTATCCTCAAAACAAATCTACACTTATGTTGAAACAAACTCATCTAATTAAAAAAAAACTCAATAATTAATGGCTGTGTATGTACAAAAATGCGTCATTTAAATTACTAGATCCGTCAAGAGGTAGGAATTTTATTTTTAATACTCCTGTTGTTAAATCACTTAAACCTATTTATATTTTTCTACCGTGTCCACTCCCAATGTAGATCATATTATGGACTCTAAATGGAGTTTTTTTTCCAATACAAGTATTCCAACGAGTACTGCTTGTTACCCAGTTGCTTAACTTTTTTTTCCAAAGAGAGTAGAAATATAAACTTAGTGCTTAGACAGGACTAGTTGTTAGCTAATCGCTCTCGCTACGTCTTGTTTTTAATATAGGATAAGTGGGAAGGGAAATTCATAACTTCACATACATCCATGCATTCGAACAAAAATTGATAAATCGATTGAAAAATCAATTGATAAAAACTTTTTGTACTGGGATTCAAGCCCACCACCTCCGTAACAGAAGCCATTACTAAACCAATAATTATTAAAAGTTTAAAAATATATTTTCTGAAATCCCGCTAGTAGCAAAGTGAAATGTCAGAATATTTCACTATTCATATAACCATGACGGCGTAGCAAAAACTGCATTAATGATATTTCCAATCTTTGGCGAGTAGCCCAGCAGTAAGGGGTTGTTATTTATTCAAAACCCGCCCATTTTTTCAGCGGTAATGCTCAAAGCGCATGAAATGGAAACACAAAAAAAGCACTCAATTCTCCCTCGTAATAATAACAAGTGTTTTAGTGTTTGAATACTCAGCCATTATACCCGCAGACTGGCTGTTAATTTTATATTCAATTTTCTCTGCCGTCTTTGCCAACTTTGAAATATGGAAATCGTAGGGTTGGCGATGTACTTTTGGAAACTGCGGATTATTTTGTAGCACTTATCGTGGACGAGCAGACATTTCGATTCATTTAAGTTTGGCAAAATATTTTCCAATATCTGGAAAAATTCTGCAATATTTAATCTAAGTGCTCTCGCCAGAAACCATTATGTTTATTTGTGTGATAGTGTTTTGGATTATTTTCGATCGATGACATAATTATGTCATGCATTGGTTAATTGTATAACATCCTTTCTCCTGTGTGAGATAGCAGTACTTGAAATAAAATGCAATATTTTAATCTTATATGAATATGATAAGTTGACAACAATCGTTATTTTGAATTCAATCAGAGGAAATGCGTAATTTTTTCCTTAAGTTGGTTTTTAATATCGATATCATAGCATTACTTTTTTTTTTGTTAAATACAATAAAATATTTAAAAAAAATCAAATTAATTACATATTAAGCCAAACACATATTAATTTTATTAAAAATAATATTTGTCGGATCCATGGAGTAGTGGTCAACGTCGTTAGTTTACAGGGGTAAACTGCCAGTAAAAACATCATTTCTTTAAATCGATTTATCAATTTATGTTCTAAGGTATGGGTGTTTGTGATGATTATAAACAATTCTTTCCACCCTTCCCATTCAAAAAAATAACAGGTATCGACGCGAGCGATTAGCCTACCACTAATATTGTCCCAGCCGCTTCATTTCTATTCCTAATCTCTTTGAGGTTAAGCAAACTGTGTAACAAGAAGTTTTCGTAAAAAAACTTCCGTTGAGATACTTCCGTTGGGAAGTCATAAATATTGTTTGATTTTATTTTTCCGTATTAAATTTACACCCAAAATAATAAATTAAAAAGGTACATTCCTATTTCGATATGATTTTATATGTTTTGGGAGTTATAAGTATTTTTTCTCTTGTCTTGCGATTTACAAAAAACACTATATTCCAATAATTATCGAAATTTTGATTTACTTAAAAACAAAATTATTAGTATTATGAAATTTAGATTTTCATGATTTATGAATAGTAAAATGTAAAATGAAAATAGTTTTGCCGTTTTTTGAACACAAGAGCACTGCAATCGAAAATGACGACATTGTGTATATATATTTATAAATGCATTTATACTCAGAGAAATATTTTTAAAGAGAAAAATTTAGTAGTCTTTTATAATTACCATTATTTGATAAATATCAACATTATTGGCAAAATATCTCACCGCATAACAAAAAGTTATATTGAAAATTCCCTACAAAGGTTGTTTATTTTTGATTAACTCTTTTTGAAAGTTCAAATGAAATATTTTTAATGGATTCAATTTTACAACATAAAGAGAGAAGCCTCATTGATTAATATTCCCCGCCGTTTGTTGTTTTAGGTTTTTTTCCTCTCTTTCACCTCTTGTTTCAATAAATAACAAAATCTACACAATTTTCAGCGTAATTTACAATTCCCACGCTTTTTTGTAGTATATCCGTAAATATTATTTAAACCTTTATTTTATTTATTAAATACTCACCGTCGGTGAACCATAAAAATATATTTTATATTTTTGAGTAAATATACATTTTAATTTTTGTACACAATTATACAACATATATTTTTTATTGTGTACTTATATTTGAATAAAATTAATGCTATACAAACACTACTTTTGCTATGTTGATGATTTTCATTGTTACAGGAGTTGCTAAAAAATAATAAAGAAGTATATTTAAAAGATTCCATTCGATCGCCAAACGTTATTTCTGCACAAATAAATTTAAAAACAAATTTGTTTCAGTTAATCAAATTGCGATTATAATTTAAATCGTTGTTACTGAATCTCACACCATCAATATTTTTACCACCATCAGTTGTTTTTAATGAATTATTTATATTTTAATATGAGAACGCAAAAAATAATAAATAAAAAAATTACCGATAAAGTACGTATTCTAAAATACCAAAATCAACATCAAAAACTTTAACAGTATAAATATATTTATCTTGTTTTAGACTTTACTTTTTTATAATAAAATAATTAATGATTTATACCCAGAAAAGTCACGTAAGAAATTGTAAAAATATCTATCAAATATGAAAGACAAGATATATTTTATGGGCTTTAAATTTTATATAATGCTAACATAAGGCAGTTATTTTAAAAGAATATAAGAAAAGTACAGATTGTAGCCATTTTAAATATTTTGACGACAGTTCTAAATTAAAAATCGTAAGAAACGTGAAATTTTGTTATTGCTTCCTGTCATATTAAACCATTTTATCGGCCACTAAAATATGAAAAATACCCTCGAAAATGTCTCGTTTATTTTCTTTTAGAGGAGTATTACATTTGTTTGCGTAGGTTCTAAATCTGAGGAAGAACAAATATTAAGGCACTTTTATTGTCCTTACGTACACTCAAAAGAAGAAAGTACTAAACAGACAAATCTAGGTCACTTCATCGTGGTTGAAAAGTGTACACTTACGTTGTAGTATTTTACAGTAATTTTATTTGACATAATATAATGAGTTAATTTATACAAAGAGTTGGTCTGCATATTGACAACACATTTTTTTTTGTTAATTGTAAACTACTAAATAACCTGTTATTAGTATATAGTAGGTATGTGAGAGAACGTTTGACGTTACAGACATCCATAAATCAATTGAAAAACCATTAATGTAACTGCAGGTACTGAGGTTTGAACCATTGACACTGTAATCGAATCCACTCGAACACGGACCCGGATTATCCTATCCTAAAAACTTGGCATAAGAAGAACGATAATCTAAGCCAGTGATGCACGACCTTTACCTCCTAGCGGGCCGCATAAAACAAATTATCGTGGGTTCAGGTCGGGAAAAAAAAATGATTTAAAGTACGCTCAATTCTTTTTTATACAGAACATATGTACGTTCCATGTAAAACAGCCTTAAAACCGTGTAAAAAGATAAAGTGAATTTAGATAAATGAGTATTAGGTTCCATTTTATTATTTTGACCGTGTTATTTCGAAAATAAATAAGCCATGCAAAAAACAGATTATGAGTACTTACTTATTAAAAATAGTTTCATTGTGAAATATTTATATTTTATTTATATGCAATTTATAAGTTAATGAGTTATTGGTCTTAGTTTTTAACTATTTTTTTTTCAATTTGTCATAATATTTGTAAGCCTGTTTCTATGAAGCGATTTATTCTCCTTCATTGAAGAAAAAGCTTGCCTACATTTATTAAATAAATGTTTTGTCGAGCTAAAATTATTCGGCCAAATTTGACGGCTCGCAACTTTGTGACTGAGTCACTAATTGAACTAACTCGTGTAAATAATACATTTTCCCACATGCATGTGTCAACTAAGTATGCGTATGCGATTATTGAAAGATTTTTTACTGATTTTTGAATTTGCACACTGTGATGGAATTACAGCTGTCTCACTCTAACTCAGTTCATTAGAACGATATAGCAACCGTCACTCGCTATAGTCATAGAATAGAGCTGCACCTACATTCATTCTGTCTTGCTCAGTTGGTTAGGGCTGCCAAGCATAACACTTACATTACTACAAACGAATGTCTGGCGCCAGCATGCAACTGATAATCTAATAGTTCATCACTTACAAATTTATTAATCAAAATAAATTAATTTGTTTTTTTTTATTTTATCAATGACAAAATATAAAATGTATGGAAACTTAGAAAGGGACACTAAGCCCTGTTGATTGAGCCACGAGTTTGACATGTCTAAGCTAAAGAAAAGTGTACTCCAGGCCCGATCCTTCTACTTATACTCTCGTTAAAAAGAAAAAACCAAGCAAGTGAGTAACAAGCAGTTATTGTAGAAACACTTTTATTAAGATAAAGTCCACTCTGAGAGCGGTTAAGAAATACCACATGATTCAGAAAAAAAATAAGAAAACTGGTTTGTTGAAAATACTCAACATGAGATCTTACAGAAACATGTTTAAATTAATGAACGTGGCGTCTATTATCAAACACGGCCAAGTCAAATTTTGTCGATATACACGTTTTTTATTGATTCCTGTAAGGAATTTAAATTTCTGCAACTATATATATATATACATATATATCAGTTTCAAAATATGAAAATAAAGGATAAATAATTATTTTACTCTTTAAAGTGGCCAAGATAACTGCATCTTGTTATTATACGTAAGTTGACATTTAGTGCTTGGGTTAATTCCTATTAAAATTTCGTTAAAAAGTAGTCAAACGAGCTTTACTGAAAAATAAAGTAAACCTATCATGGCCGTGTTTGATACTGGCGCACTAAATATATCATGCAGTATTTATTAAATAGCTAGTTATTTCATTACATCAGTAAATGTAATTCTTTAAGATTAATTATACAAAAGCGCTGAAATCACGACTATGTCATTTTGGTGTTTTAAATTTTATCTGATTTTATTTTCACGCTCTGCTAGCTTTAAAGGTACATTTAAGTATTAATTTTTTGAGTAATTTAATTCAAACTTTGCCACATTTTTTGCTTTGACATTTTCATTTCTCTTATCGATCGTTCATATGGATTATAGCAAGTCAAGATGACGCCTATTCACTAGTTTCATATATTATCAATTTTTCAGACATATGTTATTACTCAAAAAATATATTTTCTGTAATATATGACGTAAAAATCGCTTTTCACCATTTTATGTTCTAATATAAAAACTTGTCAGAAACTCTTTTTAAATTCCGCCCGGTTGGTTTATACATCGTTAAAAATTTTAAATGATTAATTTCATGTACATTTTTTTCATTTAAGATTCATCAACACCCTTTTTAAATGTTTGTTTTGTACAAGAGACATCTTTGAAAATCCCAGCTATAAACGAGTGCCAAAACGAGAGCCGTGTGAATGGTTGCAGCTGATAAAATCTGCTCTATACATTAACAAGGCCTTGAAGAACGTTCAAATTATGCGACACAGTGCTTTGCCATTTTTCTCTTTTCGTAAAGTTACTTTGGTTATTTTATTTTCTTTTGATTGCGCTTTGAGGGTTGTTTTAAGTGTTATCAAAGAACATAAATTTAAAAGTCGTTAATTTGCCGAGTGCCGACTCGCCACCAAACACAATGACAGCACTCTTATCTTATCATACAACGTAATGGATATCTGAAGTATTTAACGACGAATTTCGAATTACTTAACATCTTGGAAAAACAAAGTATCTTTCAAAATTGTAAGAATTAGCTCGTGAGATAAATGAGATTAGAAGTATGTTTGCGACTAAAAATTAAAAATAAAATTTACAGTTAACTATTTATATATGTTTTTTACCGTAATTGAAATTTCCCGAGTATTGTAAGACGATTTTCTTATGTTATTTATAATAAAACGTGTGAAATAAATTTTGAAATCTGTTGAAAACTTTTTCTAAATATCTGTAAATAAAATGATTTTCTTTCTTACAATCATTTGAAATTCCAAATAAATTATCTAAAGAAACATTATTTCTTAACTTTATTTAATTAAAAGAAATATCGCAATAAAATACGCATTAGTTTATTAATATTTCGATTTTGAAATTTTGCATGAATAATCTTTATTGTTGTTATTATAGTTCGATTTTTTTAAATAGCACAAATTTATTCTCATATAATTTCATCTCATAAATATAAGAACTTTATGCATTCGGATACGCTGTCCACTGTACAGATAAATCATCTACTAGTTTTTATGTATTTAACTACAATAAAAATAATAAAAAATGTCAGGAAGTTATTATTATTTTGCCATGTTCTACAAAATATTATCGAAAGATTTACAGTATGTCATTTACAACATATAAGTTTTACGGTGAGATGTTTATGCTAGTGACCTTACGATGCCTTAATATTTAGTAGTGTAGTTTTACAGGTTATATAACTTCGCCTGCGTCAATCAAATCTTACACTCAATATCCGTAGTTTGCAACATCAAGCCAGTATGGTGACTTCCCAATCAGCAGGAATATTTATCGACTACTAAGTCTACATCTGTATTTTATTTCGTAAAAAACGATACGCTATATATTGTGTGGCAATCATTATATAATATATCAAGCATTACAATAAAAAATAAGCTAAAATTATATTAATGCTACTTTTGTCGTTATTCTATGAAATCCAATGGTCACCCAGAGAAAAGTAAATTAACTCTTAATTATTATGAAAAAAAACAATGGTTGCAAAAGTCATAATATAAATTATTTAAATATTTAGTTTTAATACATGAACGTAAAATCGGATGAATGAAAACTGATTGTTGCAATGTATTTGCCTCTTTGAGCTTGAATATTGATACTAAATTTGCAGAACAAAAGTTTTGCGTAGGTGCTTCTACTGACGAGGCTTAACTACCTGCTAATCGGATAAATTAGATTATTTGCGAAACGTTATTGTGCCCTAAATATATTATCGTTACCAACATAACACCTAAGTAGGCGTGGAAAGATTATATTGCCTTATTCAGCCACTTAGATGCTTGAATATTCATGATTTCTAATGGCTTGTTATGCCAATAATTATTTCAAATTACACGCATATTTAATGAAAATTATATAACTACGGGTAAAAACGTTCCTTAATGTTCATAAATATACTAATTCAGCCGTAATGTTTACAATAAAAACATGCTATACTTTGTAAATGAGTTATGAACATAAACTTTCACAAGTTGCTCACATTTATTACATCAACCCCATTAAACGCAGTGCGATACACAGAAATAGCGTTTTAAAAAAGCAGAAGGAAGTATATCATAAATTATTAAGCGAAGAATTTCTTAAAAAATAAAGTATCAAACACTGCCTTTTGTGCTCATTTCCTGAAATGCAATTTCTTTCCTTAATTGCTCGTGCCTGCAATCGCTTTATTATTTCAGTATTTTTGTATTCCAGGCAAAAAAGGGTCGTGCTTTAAATATAAATATTTGTTTAGGAATGAATTTTTACCACTGTACATTATTTATATAAATACTACAATTAATAACAACTGAATAACGATGTGGATACTGTGAGGAATAATTATTTGTCTTGTAAAATCCAAAACAATGAGATAATATTATATGACTTATTTATTCTCTAAGCAAAATCAGTCTAGATGTTAAAAAAAAACTTTCGAATTTTTCAGAGCGCAAGCTCGTTATACGAAATTTTTCTACAATGGAATACAATTTATACGTATAAATTTTCTCACGCAAAAGTTATCGGTGACGAGAGTCAAGTACAAATTATTCAAATCAAAAATATACCCATGTTCATTTTGATGTTGAAAAAGAATTGCAAATTTTTAGTGACGATCATCTTATCAAAATTCTATCGACAATTTAGTGAGATTATCGTATGTTATAAAAAGATATAAAAATTGCGTTGTTATAGATCGCGTTACAAAAGAAATTGATGACTGATGTAGAAACTATAATAGAAGAAACACGTAGACTTGGAACACGGTCACTAAAGACACGGGTTTAGCCTTTCGGCATCATCAGGCGTTAAAGTACACGGATGTACTTGAACTGACAGTGACAATATAAATGTACAGCATTTGAACGATCAAAAATTAATGTTAAAATTCCACCAAGCATCTTCAGTTGAAATTTTAAATTACATTATACGAAATTGGTTAATTTTTGAGAATTTTTTTAACTGTGATTAATTTATACGCAATTTAAATTTATATATGAATTATCGAGTTGCGGATACCATTCTGGACGATTTTTGATGAAAATGACCTGTGCACACAATCTTTTTCTTTTGCTAAATTCTATACGGGCGAGAGTTTCGAATTTAATCCTATCTGATAAGGAAATTAATTTAGAAAATTTTGGTTATTTTCAAAAACTCTATTTGAGAACTGAGTTTCCAAAAATATTCAATCTTTTGATATACGTTAGCTGAATACAAATTAAAAGATTATATCACATTTGCTAATACATATTATATAAAGATCATGCCAAATAAATAGTACATTTAATGTTAGGTATGAATGCACAACAGTTTTTCGTTATTTATTAAAAACTTTCCATAGTGCTTTTTGCAATTCGATGATTCATATCATACATAATTTATTTAAAAAATGAAATGTTGTGATTTGTAACATTAATATTTTGTTGAAATATGATATAATTATACGATAAAAGATTTAATTTTCAGTGTTTTTCTAGGAATATATATATAAGTTATTTAAATATGTTAGTAGCAAAAGTTGTTCCTTAAAAACACTAATACACTCACTTTTATGAAGTGTTATGTCTACCGCTATAAGAAAAAGATACGTTTGAAGAGTACATAAAAGTAATCATTAATCTTATTTTCAGGAAGGATATGAATGTCAGTGCTGTCCTGGATTTGTGGGTCCTCATTGCGAGGAGCAAGACGCCTGTTTCCCATCACCGTGCACCAACAATGGGATCTGTGTTGACATATCGCAAGGCCATGACGGCGCTACGTATCAGTGTCTATGTCCATATGGTAAGCTTAATAAACTGAAAAATATATAAAAAAATGTTTTGAGCTCGTAAAAAATTGATTGAAAAATAAAGAATAATTGTTTGCAATAGTATAACTTAAAGCATATTAACATGTTTAGATTTTTTTGCAGCACTATATTTAAATGAAATTTTTATTTTTATTTTATTGAATAAAAAAATATAACAAAGCAAATTCATTGAAATGATTACACATTAATGACGAAAATTGTTTTCTTTGTGATGTAGAATAAAATAAAGTTTATCATTTAAGCGGTATATATAGAAGATGGAAGCGCCATTACGTTGACAAATTCAAAAAACCTTCCATCCTAAAAAGTGCTTACGATACTGAAATATCCATTTCTTTAAATGTAGGTGATTCAATAAATTCTGGCATGTTGAGATGTGGTTTGAGAGCAACCTTGAAAGTGGAGCAAATAATTCATTCTTTATGCGTACATTATTTGGCAAACTTACATGGCATATTACTAAAATTTCAGGCAAAATTCTCCAAAATGCTTTAAGTACTTGTATACTACTACGAATGTATTTATTTATATGTTGAAACAAGACAATATCTGGAAAATAGAACTGCTAAGTAACATCGTTATTTTTGTTTTAATAATCAGCATATATTAAAATAACTTTCTAATGTAATCATTAATGCGTAATGTACGTAAATAAAATTTAAAATTACAATTATGTATGTCTTTTTAAAAAAATCATTCATTCAGAATTTCCACCTGATAAACCTATAACGAAGGAATATTATAATACTAAATCAGTTTAACAGCACCATTTCTTTGATGAATAAAACTCATGTCTCTTATACGTATTTAGGATAGAAATTCTTGCAATTATACCTCATACAGCATATTATATTTATACTCTTTGCAGTACGTTTCCGTGATCGTTGCGTTCTGTAATTTACTATTTACCTACAAAACTTAAAATTATGTTCAAAAGAGATTTCACGTCAGATGTTATAACAAATCTTAATTCATTTATTTGGACAAAAATTTAAAAGACCAAAACCATTTTTCAAAATATTAAAATATAACAAAGAATATCAGTTTTTATGTTGAATTATATGTGTATTTAACATAATATGATTAAAACATCAGAAATACACTATGCATACTTATTAGAAGATTATTCAAGATAAAAAAATGGATTGAAGACGATAGACATAAATATAATATTTATATAAACAATTTATTTAAAGAATTTTGTAAATACTGTTATCAATTTTACTATTCGAAATCATAAAAAATATTTATAATAATAATATTTAACGGTGAAACTTATCTCAGGAGAAAATGTTCATAAGGGTAAAAGTTATAAAGCTTTTTTTTTTAATTAAATGCTGTAAATATATGATGATAATATTTATTACGTACATATAAAAAGTAGGAGCACTAAAAATAAGTCTATACCAAAGGAAAACAACATATTTTTTACTTGTGTAATAGCAATATTTTTAGAATTCCATTTATCAAAATAATAGTAATGAAAAACCGTTTTTCCAAGCTGTCAACTTATTTCAAACAACGTTTCCCACGTCTGTTATTTTTATGTAAAATTCTGAAAAAGAATGTTTTTTTGACGTTCATCCCGTACCTTTTACTCTGCCATATTTCTTCATCTTTCGTGACACTTTTTGGAGGGGTGAAAGAAAGTTTATGCTAGGCGAAAAACTTTTGTCGCTAATAGGGTGATCAACGAACTTGAGTTTTGTGATTTTTTGTTAAAAAAAAATCGTTATCTAAGCAGAAATGTCCGGAATGAACATTTTTGGCAGTCAGTTGAACCTTTGTGCTCTTTGGAGTTTTTAACGCAGTATTTGTTTCGAACAAAACATAAGTCTTGTACTTCTCTTGATTAATAAAATTACCGAAATATTCCACGGTATGTAATAAATAATTATTTAAGTTATTAAGACAATCGAGTCTTTCATCAGAGGAAGTTAATGTAAGTTGAAATGCTTTATTATAAAAACATTTTTTAATATTCCATAATATCCATAGCATAGTTCAAAATAAGTTTTTGTTTTTAATACAATTGAAAATAAATAAACATAAAAGACAAACGATACTGCATAACATATAACATTATAAATGCTATTCCATAAATAAATTAGTTGTTATAAAAAATGTTATTTTATCACAAAATATAAGTAACGATTTTATTCATCGAGAAAAATTTTAAGTCTGATATAAAACTATTTTCCTCGATGCACCAATCTATTAAATCTTTTGTGAATTGAAAAATTAAAAAATATTTACAATATTTTCTTTTGTTAACTTTGTCTACTCCCAATGTGGATTATATACATAGCTTCTTGGTGGAGATATCTCTACAGAAGTTTTTATAAAATAACTGTCTGTTACACAGATGCTCAACCACTATTTTCCAATGAGAGTACAGATAGAAAGAAAAATAAAATTTGAACCGTAAGATCTATCACGAAGAACGAAGTTGACCACTACGCCACTGATACAGCATCTTACCCTGGCATAACTAAATAGATACAAGAATATAATATTGTAAGTAAAATTAATATTATGACGTTATGACAAATTCAATACAATCTTGATTTACATCTAGTTAACTTTTCGAATTTGCCGATGTGCGATTTTTTTACAAAGCAGTTTACGGTTTACGATCAGTTGATTTATACGTAGAAATGAAGTGAACCGAAACAACATATCCGTGTTATTATATCATTACGTGGATAGTTATCGCAGTATGTTTAACCATCCCAAATAAAATTAGCCAAGGAAATATATCTCATAGAATTGGCCATACGGGACTGTAAGTCGAGAATAATAGCACGGAGAGAACGGAGACTTGGTTCAAAGGGTTTTATCGTTTTCACAGAGGTTAACACACTACCTGATTCAAAGTTGCGCGAAAGTCAAGCGATGATGGGACAAAGGAAAATTCTGATATTACCCGGATACCGCAGCGGTTTCTTCAAACTGACTGTTTCCGAGAAGTCTGCTTTCGCAAGGGCTTTATTTAATAATCCAGGACAAATAGCGGATCACGGCTTGTTTAATGCGTATTACACTATGAAATTATTTAATCTTGACTTCGTTATAATATTCAGTGGTTTTAAAGGTTCATACGCGAAGACGAAGGCTCTAACCGTGTTTGATTTTTTAGTGTGGATAATTCAAATAAGGATATTATTAATCTTTTAAATTGTAGTTATGAAAAAATTATAAGGGTATAAAAGAGAAAAGCAAATAGCTACTTACTACTCCTTTTTTAAACTCATGCGTTTATCTTCTATCATCACTAAATCTAAAACGCAACCTGCATATTTACATCTCACCTGCAACCAGTTATATTTGAAAATCATATTTTCTGATTCTCTATTTGATGTTCATATGGTTCAAATTCAGATCAAACATTGTAGAAAAAATCTTCCCATTTAACAATTATTTAAATTCAAAAAGAAAATTTCCAAATCCTACAACTCTGGCAGTTTATTACTTTTAACGTCGTAAAAATCGAACCAACAATAGTTTTTAATGAAATATAATGTCGAATATTATAATTTGACGTAATCTAGAATTTGAACTGAATGTGTTTGGTTGAATTTCAATTTCAATATCAAATTCAAATCCAAATTTCTATAGGTTTTATCACTAAGAACGTGGGTTTTTTTTTTAGGCATAATCAGGCATTCAAGTTCACGGATTTACGTGAACTGATGTTGAAGGTGATTAATATCAAATCAAAATTCATATAACCATCCATAACTGTTATATATATTACTCTGTTGTAATAGTTTTTCTTTATTTCATTATTCTTACAATAACACGATGTAAACAATTGACTATATATCAGTTAAAGTACATTTAAATCCTTGACATTGCCGAAAGGAAAATGTCGTATCGTTAGTCATTGAACGTATGAAAATATACAACTTTTAAAAGATTCAAATTAGATTACGAATTGAATCAACCGAGTTGTTATTGCTGTTGTGCTTTCGTCCACTAAACTGTAAAGTTGGTGTTTAAAATCCCGGAATGGCAACATTTAAATACTGATTTTCAAAGTCAATTAATGCATTTGTATCAACTAGCAAAGGTTTCAATGATATTGTTTAAATGTATAAAAATCTTCTCCCTATGCAATTTTTAGAATGACGAGAGCAACTATTTTACTAGTATTCCTTTGTTTAATCATTTTTTTCTATCTTTCCTCGATTTAAATACTAATATGTAATTATATGATAATTATAACGTCAATCTATGAGAAAAATCTCTTGATATGAACACTAAGAATTGTATATGCATGATTAAAACCAATTTAATGTCTAAGCGACACAGTTTTGGTAGCTCGATACAATTCATATGAAATTATAGTGTAATATGTAGTAAAAACATATTCTTTTGATTTGAGGACAAAAAAATATATCTTGTCGACAATACTGTGTTATAAGTTGTATGATAATTATAAAACACATTTGGTAATTATTTCGGCTTTATATTATCATAGTCAGAAAGTAGATACGTCATCGCATACAGGTGTGACGAAAGCGTGAAGCCAAAATATTCACCAGTTATATCTTTAATTTCTTGTAAAACGTTACCATTTGATATTAATTTTATATTATAAGCTATATCAATAAATTGTCGATTGATTTATTATGCTTACATTTTCAGAAGTTAAAATATATTTTGCTTAGAATCGTAAATTCTATATTATATTAAAAATAATCTCTCAAGAAAGCTAGCCAGTCCTTGGAGATTTGTGGTATTGTTAAAATTCTACTCTACGACGCGATCAGTGCTCTCCCATCATACACCGATTTTCAATTCAACACACAAGTGTATCTGATACCAAACCAACGTCATAAATCCAGATTATGTGGCTCTCAAAGTTTTACGATAAACACGATACTAATGCATGATAAAATAAGCACGTGACCTATTTCATTGATCGCACGGGATAAGCTAAGTGCCCCAGGGTCTTAACCTATCATAATTCAAACTGTAATAAACATTTCAATAATGATAAGTATTATTTTGGCAAACATCCTTAGAGCAGATAACAAGTGGTTGCGAACACCGTAAATATTACATACAAAATGATTAGTTTTGTATACCACTGGTTGTGTGACACGTGTTTTGTATGGTTAAGAAACATTTACGGAATGACGTTGGTTTTTTTAGTAGAGTTTTAAAGGGATAAATTCAATAAAATTGTGATAATTTTTCAGTAATTGACTACTTAATTTCATGACTGTCACATGTTGTTGGATGAAAAATATATTTACGAGAGCTGTTCAACATCGTATTTCTTACCAGAAAACTATAATATAGATAAAATAGGTTAACTATGATTGCGAAGAATAATTAACATAATGTAAAAACATATTGAAAAAAAACTCAAACATACAAGCAAATCCGAACATACAAGAAAATAGTAAGAGAATAATATTATGACATATCTTTTTTAATGTTATTTTTGATTTTCGTGATCGAAAATTGGTTGATTTCTGATTGAAAACGTTCATATTCTTTCTGATATTTATTTTAATAATATGAGAATTTATAATTCGCAAAATCTGACACATCAACTTTCGCTCAGAAAAAAATAATTAATCGGAATCAAGTTTTTATAGTTGAAAAATTAAATTTAAAAAAATTCTATTCATAGCATATCATCGTTGATTTTCATATAATGAATTTAGAATTTCAATATATACGTATTCCTTTAACTCGTATCCCAAAAGATTTTTTTTATGATTGATTTATTGTTATATGAAAACGTGAATATAAAAATAATATACCACTTAATATAGTCATGTGCTATGTTTAGCATAAAGGAAAAAGTTTTTTCTTCCTTCCTTATTAGTTTCCTCAAAGATATTGAGAATAAAATCATTCCAGTAGTATTTTACAGCGATAGAAAGTAATAAAGTATATTTATATATGTGTCTCATTAAAACTTGTACTTTTTGAGATACAAGTTTGTAGAAAATTACCGACGCTATGGCTATAAATACAATCAAATAGTAGAAAGAAAATGCTGTTTTACTGTAAACAATTAAGATTAACGAACCCATAAAACCAACAAAAATAAATTAAATGGGAACCCAACGTGGTTTAGCCGCCGGTGTGTCGCACACATTGCAGTCATAAATGCGTACCCCTGACTAAAGAATAGTTTTAAACTTTGATATTTAGCCTTACGCACTTCAAATATACACTGAGTTTAATTTTCAGCTTAACTGTTCCAATTAAGTTAGTTAATGTCCACATTAGTGAGAAAAAAATTGTTAGATGTATAATATTTTGAGTGTCTTGGATTTGTCACCACCTTCGATTTAGTTCACTGCTTGAGAGGCTTTATATTGGATCAGATATCTTATGTATTGATGAGTTTGCCTTTTTACAAGTCCACTCGGCAAGATGAGTATTTCATCGGAATTCTAAAGATATGGATGGGGAAGGTATCCATAAAGCGACAAGTTATTTGAAACTCAGGAATATTTCGGACATACAAATAACACTGATAAAGATTATATTCAGTATCTTTTTTAAAGTATTTGAAATAATGATTCATTTATATAAATAAATTAAATTATATAAGTATTGCTCATTTTAAGAGATTTAAAGAAATACATTGTTTAAAATACATATATAATTCTTCGGTTGTATAAGTAGTATGGAAAATGTTTCATTTTTAAATTTATGTTGCTAGTAACATTCTACCGAAAAAAAATATTTCGTATTTTTTCAACAATCGTAGCAATTGTTTCGGATTCTTAAAACAATACAAGAAAATTCTCTCGTATATATAATTTTATATTTATTTTTTTAGCAAAAGTGGATATATATTTTTATTTTTATGAAAATGAAATCTTAAAAATACAATGATAGAACGTATTCAAAATTCTGTGAACCAGTTTTCGACTGCCTTATCCATTTAGTCATTGGCGTGAATTCACAGACGTGGCATATTAGAAAAATATTTGAAAATCTATTTCCATAGAATATACGTCCAAAAATAAATCATTTTTTCATCATTCTATCACAGATAATATATACCTTTACGACGAAAAAATATTTTATCTTTATTTAAATATAAATTTATTTAATAAATAATATAACTTTTTATATTCATCATCTTTGATACTTGATTTGAACACCTTTGCTTGAAGCAGTATTGATATCGAAAGCGTGACATTGGCGACATTCTTTGATGTTTTTTGAAAGGTCAAATGCGAAGTAATTGGTATACTTCGGAAATGATCTTCATTGTTGAAAATATATTTTAGCGCAGTGGATAGAAGTGTCAAAGAAGGGGAACGAACCCATACGTCTGACGTCCCTCGGTTAGTAATTAGTCCTTCAGATTGCCTCCATCTCATGCCCTGCAGTTTCTTTGCTTGTTTTTCTTTGTTAACGGGTAAAAACCGGAGATATTTTTATAGTCATGTAACAGATCAAAATAAATATTACATAAATTATTGTTGTTGTTACTTTTTTTCTCCCAATTTTTAATGTTTCAAATTTTATTTTTATTTTTCTTTAAAAACTATTGATTTTTTTTCACGGAAACCATTAACTGTTTGTTCGTATCTCAGATCCCTTTTAAATTTAATGCTAAAAACAATACCAGACCCATGGAATTGCCTTATGAACATAACCAGAAGTCTAATTCTTCATATATTGTTTTGTTTTGAAAAATTCACTTATTTACAACACCCTTTCTCAACAGTCGAATCTATAACGCAGTGCTCAACGTTTTTGGATTTCTCGACAGATCACACAGGTTCCAATAACAATACGAAGCAAAACGAGAGTGATTAGTTAACCACTATTCCTGTCTTAACCCTTTCCTTGTATTCTTACTCACTTCGGAAAACAAAAATTGAGCAACTGAGCAACAAGCAGTTCTTCTCATAAAAAAATCTGTTGAGATACCTTCATAAGTAAGTCATATGTTTTACATTGAAAAAGAACACGGATTAGAAAAAAATATTGACAAGCAATGTAAATAATTGTTTGATACTTCTTTCTTCCAATTCAAGCCGTTTGCATCTGTCAGTTGGTTTCGATATTTATTTTTTATAAAGTGCATTACACTAAATGTTCTTTCACAGTATACTGCTGTCAGAAAAGTCGACAAAAAATATGATATGTAATTATGGGTTCCATGAAAGAACAGAACATGAAAAAACAGAACAAGAAAAAACAGAACAAGAAAAAACAGAACATGATAAAACAGAACTATGACAAAACAGAATAGGGAACTTGCATAAACAGAACATGAAAAAACAGAACACGTAAAAACAGAACATGCCAAAACAGAACATAGATAAATGAGAACAAATATTAAATATTAGTATGAATTGTTGTTTATTTATTGCTTATGGTCAAGCTACATTGACAGTTCGCTCGTTTGTTTTGGATTTACTTGTATTTGATATCCTTATTTGTATACAGTGGAACCTCGATTCTACGTTTTTCAAGGGACCGTAATAAATGAACGAATAATGCGGGAAACCGATATTGCGGGAAATTATCAAATAATACCAAAAAATGTTTAATTTTCAAAAAATTCTTTATTTATATAACTAAATGCGACGTAAAACTATTTGAACCAAAAAAAAATATTCTACAAAAACGATCAATCGGGATAATAATTAAAGTCCGCTTTAATTTATCAGTCAACTGCTACTTTTATAATCTTCAAATATCTATTAATTTCAGTTTGAAAGTATTATTGTTATGGATAATTGTGTGTTAAAGCTAGTCATGGATTATTACGGAGAAAAATTTCACAAATTAACCTAAAAAAACGCCACGATTTAAAATATTTGTTTGAGAGCTTGATAATCGCGTTTAAATCACACATTTATTTGAAGAACACTGAAAAATTATGCGAAATATGAAATATTTTTCCGTGACACCGTTTTTTGTGTGATTTTAACGCGATTATCAAGCCTTCACAAAAATTATAAAATCATTTTTGGATCTAATACGATATAGAGATTAATAATTAATTGTAAAACATATCAATACTAGAGTTTTCTAAAGATACCATACTGTCAGACGTTATGTTATCTATTGTCAGACGTGCAATGCCATAGAGTTCGCAAACTTGTTCTGAATTATCAATTTGTTCTGTTTTTTCATTGTTCTGTTTTGTCACGTTCTCTTTTTGCATGTTCTGTTTTATCGCGTTCTGTTTTTTCATGTTCTGTTTTAGGATGTTCTGTTTTTTCATGTTCTGTTATTTCATGTTCTGTTTCATCCGGTTACCGTAATTATGGTATGCTACCAATGGTATGTAATTATTTATATTGACATGGTTCATCGTAAACGTAGAACTCCGGCCGAATTATTTAAACTGTATTAAGTACTTACTGTTAAAGCGGTCTTTCAGAAGTTAATCATGACTGATAATGATACA
Source organism: Himalopsyche anomala (assembly GCA_031772345.1). NCBI lineage: Eukaryota > Metazoa > Arthropoda > Insecta > Trichoptera > Rhyacophilidae > Himalopsyche > Himalopsyche anomala. The sequence continues at coordinate 16,676,706 of CM062821.1, read as the reverse complement.
CATTTTATGTTAGCCCAGTTGATTGAATTTAATACTGAAAATTATGTCAAACTTTCTTGTATTACAAAATCAAATTGTCATTCATTTTGTACAACCTGTGAAAGAGTATAAGTTCTGAGGAGACTTATAAATGTACTTTAATCTACCGCTATTGCTTTCTATCACTATAAAACACCACTGGAATAATTTCGTCCTCAATATATTCGAGAAATTTTTAAAAAAATAAGCAAAGACGTTTCCATACAAGTCGTCCTCTACTTCGCGTTAAGCACATAGCACATGACCATTTTATTTACCAACGTTTTTGTATTACATTAAACAAAGCATGAAATATTTTTTGATGGATATGTACGTATGTATGTATTAAAATTTGGAAAAAAACTCATAAGTCACAAAAGTTCTGTTATGTGTTTGTAGAAAATCAACAACGAAATGTTTTTTTTCCATATCAATATTTCTTAACATAAAAACGTTGGTATCAGCAGATTTTTTTTCTAATGTGTACATTTTTTTTAAATTCACAATATATGTTTAAAAATTGGATCGGTAGCATGCAATTTTAATACTAATATATATTATTGAAATTATCAAATTATTAAGGTCAAATTTTATTGGAAAACATAAAACTAATAATATAACGCATTTTTTTTACCTACTGTGTCGTAAATATACGTATAAACTTTTATCAAACATTTATATAAAGCTTATTTATTGAAATATCACCATAATTGTTTACATTGCGTGTGTCAGTTATTAGTGTGTTAAAATACAGGTAAGGAGAACGTAATAGGAAGCTTATACACCCACTTTGTGAAAGCTCGTAAAACTGTGATAGCATTCTTTGGGTTGGTGGGAGGGAAGACGCTCGACGCTCGCCTGCCGCTCGGCTTCGCATCACCAGTTAACGCAGGAATACCAAATGTAACTTTTGTGGTCGACTTATTATTCTGGCGAGCGCTAAAAACCGCCACACTAAAAACGGTATTTTTACGATGCAGCGATCATATTTTTCTGTGAGCTTTTTTACGTGTTTGAGTTTATTTTGTATGAATAGAATTTCATCGTCGCATTTTATTGCTTTCCCGAATTATCACATAACCTGAAAAACTTTATTTTGCCTCATAAAAATAAAAAAAATATGTGTGTCAATATATTTAATCAATATACTCTTGATTAAATAAACATAAACAAATATAAAATTCGTAGTGTCAAAATTTTATATAAAATAGCACAAACTTGAATGACCACAACTTCACTGCAATAAAATGACAATACAATAAGTCGTTAAAACCAGGGTTGTGGAGTCGTGTAAAAAAGACGACTCCGACATCAGCTTTAAAATAATTAAAGACTCCGACTTTTTCCATTATTTCATTTTAACTTATATATATGTATGTATTCCATCATATCATTTTCAGCTAAGCATGCAATGCCAACACTTTGAACTATTTTGTTTGAATACACATCATTAAATACATTTAAAAAAAAAATTCAAGCCGCTCATTTTTCACAACTCCGACTCTACAGCCCTGGATTAAACAGTGGTATTTTTATTTTCCTTAAATAAAAAACCCGTGATCTCCATGACCGAAGCCAATTAAAACAACAATTATTACAAAATGATTTTTCAATGTGATGTGTCTTGAACTCCCCCCTCCCACCAATCATTTCCTCAAAACGGGGCAAAAATAGCGATAAGCTAACCAGTAGTTCTTTCTTAGTCATATTTTTATATTTCTACTCTTCTTGGGAAAAAGATAGGGTGAGCATATCAGTAACACGTAAGTTTCTCATTGAAACACTCCTGTTGAGATAAAATTCATAAAGAGTACATTTACTCCACATTTGTACTTGACGTTTACGCAATTTTCAAAAATATCCTTAAATTTTCTAATCGAAGAATGGTTTTTTTGTACGCACGACTAATAACATAAAACGAACAAGATATCAGTTTAATACCAAAATTTAGAGATACTGTCATTCCTTGCCTCTCAAGGTCTTTGCCTGCTTTCTATTGAATCATGAGAACGTAGCGGCGACACATCTTTGTAATCGTTACTGAAGACAAAATTTATTGGACTGGTATTCAGCTAGTTATCGCTAGAAACTTTTTATTAAAATGCTGCATAATAAATCTATATGCTTTACGTTAGGCGAGAAAATGATTTTAAAAAAATGCCTGAGATCGATAAAAACATACTAAATGAATAATTATAATCTATGGGTTTGAAAGGAATTATTGTTGAAAGCCCCTTATGAATGTGAAAGCTATTTCAAGCTGACAAAGCACGGAAAGAGGTATGTATTTAAATAATAATGATTTACTTAACAGTCAAGTGGATCTTACTGCGTACGCGTAATACTGGTTTGCTTTATGTGCAAATTATGCGTATAACAAACAGATTGTGCCATAATACGCTATCATTTATGAATTTAATAAAATTGTACAAGGTAGCTAAAAACGTAATTTTATGAAAATAGTTTTGAATTTATTTTTCATTATAATATGACAATATGTATTTTAGTATGTAAAAAAGAAAGTACACAGTATCCACTCTCCTGTTAAAAATTAGCACCACGTTATTCTTTATAGAAATTATTAACGTAAGTCTCTTTGTTAATAATTAAAATATTTAAATTAAATAAAAATAAGTAAATTGTATTACTTTTAACAGATTATTTCGGTATTACAAACTTTAGTTGTTAATTTAATAATTAGTAACAATTTTTTGTTCAATCTTTCGGGTTTTTATAATAAAAACGACATATTTTTATCTGAAAATGGGCTGCATGGAATAAAAAATCATTTTTGCTTTAATGGGTAAAGAATGACACTGGGGAAACATTCTATAAAAAAACAATAATATCGAGTGTTAAAAAAAAATTCTCACAAAAAACCCATTAATGAGCAGCTCATTATTTAGATTTTATGGATGCAGTGTTTTACAATTATTTTTTAATCATTTGATTCATCTTTATTGTAAACTTTTATGAATTGTATATGGATGTTACCACAATTTAATCAACTTCCCCATTTTATTTTCACACAAATTGAATGCTTCTAAATGAGAAAAATTTGTGCAAATAACAGACAAAGAAGTGATAGTGACACTTTGTTAAACATCATCAATATAGTATTATAATATCCAACGCTCATCGAAATATCAATTAATTAAATTGAAATCAATTAATGTGAGTCATATCCGTCGGGTTTTGACGTTATTCATCCGAGCGATGCTCGTCGCGTCGTCGTCTTGGATTCAAGACGGGAAAATAATATTCCCATTCCAATTCGATCAAACGCGACACAACGTGACGTTTATTCGGGAATCAAGTGATTAAACAAAATTACACGAGCCGAAATTCAAGCCGACACTTTTTAATTACAGAGGCTCGAAGTAGTAATCACACTTTTAGTGATAGCGAGAAAGGGAAGCTTATTTATACAGAGTGTTTTATCAATATTATTTGAATTCAAAATGTTTATATTATAGTAAAATAACTAATCACAGGTGATGATCGGTATAATTTAAACAGGAATACTGTTATTTTGGCTGTTTTATTAATACATAATAATCAGTTTTGAAAAATAAATACATACAATAAAAGTCTCGCGTTTTTTTGTTTTGGGTCCCAAAAAACACTTATATTTCAATAGTAAAAAACAGGTATGGGGGGCACAGAAAAATAAGACACTCAAAAAAGACCACGGGCCCAAAAACGTTGAGAAAAACTGATATAAGTGACAATACATATAATTTAATTGGTTATTAAAGATAACTGGTTGCGAAGAAAGAATTTTTAAATTGTTTATAAGCCATTCAACCTCTTATAATTACAAAATGAAAGTTAGTTGGGCATGACACTCTACATTATATTTTATTTCTTTGTATTATCTATTAACTATTAAGATCTTAAATTTATATTTTAAATAAATGATAATTTGTCCTTTTTATTAGACAGATAATGATATAATTTATGTAGCGTCTTAGTGTTTAAGTTATAAATTGAAAATGGGATCAAGTAAATTAATATCTTAGATCAATAATAAAATTACTCAAATTTGACAAAACAGTCAATCGTCATAAGTTTACTCATTTCTTACTGAAAGCTATTCGTTGTGACTACGCACTTCTATCGAAGGAATAATTTTGTAAGCGATTCATATAAATTCTAACGTAATTAACACAAAATTATAATATGATTAATATTTTTACAAGTTACTTTCTCAAATTTAAAACACTCTAATTTGGTAAAAAATAATACAAAATGAAATTTTACTCTGACGTGTTTGCTCAAAAATTCAATTTTGTGAAAGTTATTTTTTAATAACTAATATTTACTTAGTCATATCTCATTAGTGACGTAACGAATTTTTTAAACACCATTTGCTGTGAATATTTCGCATAGCGACAAAGTTAATTTAGACCCGAACAAACAGTAGCAAAAATGTTTGATGTGAGCCAATTTGTCAGGTGTTTGTTTACCTTTATGCAAAATACCTTCGCCGAATGTACCGGAAATAGTAACAAAATAACTTTCCGGGAAATAACCTTTTTTTTCGCTCGAAGCTGCAAAATAAATTCTCTTTCCCTGAGTGTTGCGAACTAAAAGCTATTTATTACGTATTGCTAATGGTGGAAATGAAACGGAAACTAAACACATTTTTTTATTTTATATGCCTTCGTACCCAGGTAAACTAAACCTGAGCGATAAAATAATTTGATAATGTATATTTGTCGTAATATTTGTGTATTTCATCTAAATTAATTTGTTTTAAAAGTGTTAAAAAGATAAGACAATTAAATTATTCTACACAATTGCTCATTTCTTAAAACCGTACAATTAGTACAAAACATGTTTTTATTAAAAATGACATGTCTTCACCGATTTAAATATCTAAAGAAATATTTTGATACATCGATTTTCCAATAATTTTGGTGGATTTTTCGGCCAAAAAGTAAGATTACTGCGTTAAATCTTGGTAATTCTTATCGTAAAAAAAAGAGGTATTGGGAAACATATCATGATTTTATAACCGTTTTCGTAAATTGAAGTCAATAGACAAATTTTCAGGCGATTTTCCATCTTATGCCCAAAATTAGCAGCGGTATTGATTAAAAAATGTAATATGTATTTACTTTGGAAATATTTCGTATTCAAGTTGTTTTATACTTTGATTTTCGTATAGATATAAATTTATATGGCTGTTGAGTTGGGAGAAGTAAAAAGGATTACTTGTTATTTTGTTGTTGTGTGATCAGGCGTAGAAAGTATCTTTGCGTACAAAAAATTTATCTCAACTTTGACATTTTCACCTTTATCAAGTTGCAAAACAAAGAGTTCGAAGCAAAAATATTTGCACCACCATCGGAAAAGTAAAACGAATGGCTTAATTTATTAGCTTCAACACTTGCGTAAGACGATTATTTACGAGTAAACTTTCAGATTAGTAAATTGTTAATGTCAGATTATCATTGAACGATACAAAGCCGTTTATTTAAACCTACAACACAACGGTTAAAACCTAATTCAGTGTCAAAATGTAAATATTTATAAATCAAAAATTATTAATCTCTCGAAAGCGTTCATTTTCGCCATTAAACATTATAATACTCCTACTTTCCCGCACCTGCCGAATAAATCTCGACGTCAAAGTGTATTTTAGAGACGAATTTTGATTGAAACAATTACTAGTTGAAATGTTTTGAAGATAATTAATAAATTAATTTAATACTGTTTCCTATTAATCACTAAGCATTAACTCGCATTAAGACGCTGTGTCTATACTTGAGAATCTAATGGCTTATAATGTATTATTTGGGTATAAAAGTTCTAGGATGTATTCATGAATAGTAAATAAAAAATATCTATTGTCATAACTTTGTCTCAACCAACCACAACCACCACTTATTACCACATAATTAACCAACACCATATAAGAAGTGTTTCTTGTTATTTATGTTTGTATGCCTTTACGTTATCAAATGTGATATCTGTGACTTAACTATGTCAAAGACGCTCAGCAATCAAACATATTGCGAATTCAAAAGGATATTGGCAATGATACTAACCGTTAAAATTACGTTATATGATAGCGATAAAGCATATTTTTAAATAAAACTGTTCAAAAAAAGGTCAGATAGACTTCAAAGTCAGTAAACTATAATTGTTGGCTGGATGGACCATTAAGATTTCTGATGTGTTCAAAAAAGAGTAATTAAATATTAAATGTAGACTAAAATTCATGTATAGTCAAATACATATTTATTTTAATTTCAACATTATTGATATATATATTAAGGCTATTATTTTCAAACACCGCTCGTTATAAAATTGGTAAAATATAATGTTGATTTAAGAAAGCAAACCTGGCTTGATAACATACAAAGGAACAATCAAAAGTAATGTACAACTAAAAATATTTATAAAAATCAAAATTATTTAAATGGATATTGTTTTACAAAATGAAATTCAAGATGAATTTTTCAACTATACTCAACTAGCTTCATTTATAATATACATATAAATATCTGCAAAAAAATGAGATTACAAGTCCTAAAATTCATTAACCTTCAATTAGGTAAAATGATCACCATCCTAGTGCCTTACAAATATTTAAATTTATGTAACAAACAAGCCTCTCTAAATTGTTTTTTGGTCACACTTTATTATAGATGGAAAAGTCTAGATATTTTCTATCCGTTTCAATAAGATTATTTTTAAATTGACGAAAGTTTAACACTTTTCCAATAATCTAAATAACCATTAGTCAAATTTGCAAATTTATTCAGTTTGGTGAACCATATGATTAAAACATAAAATGGTTTTTTTTTATTTAAATAGTTAATTTCGCAGTCATATTTTTTATTACTTTCAATATCAATTTGAATATAAAAAAAGTTAATAGTTGAGCATTTGAAACATGCCCATTTGCATTAAAATGTTTTATTTGGCCAGAAATTCATAGAAATGAATATTTCTTTTTCTCAGGCTTGAAAAATACATACATTTAATTGGTTTATAGAAGCGGAACTATTCAAAATTGATTCTAAAAGTAATGTCTTAGAATTCTTATTACAAAAAAAAAAATATTCATTTTAAACAGTTTTTTTTAATGAAAAAACATTGATTGAAAATATGTTATTTTGTTAACAAGTTAAAGGTACGCATTTGCTAAACATCTGATAGAAATTTAGCCTGTATTTTGAGATTTAGCTGTCAATACACCATTGACGTCAAACTCAATGAGCTTTACGCAGGCTTACGTCTTAGTATGACGTCAACGAAAATGTAAGTGTTTGCCGGAAACACAAGAGTCAATCCCGATTCCTTCCTGACTTATGTATAAATTATAAGTTGATTTGGGTTGTTTTACATTGGTAAAGGGTGGCCGGCCTTGAAAAATAATATGCTTTCAACTTGAAAGATTCAATCAGTCAAGCATTGAATGGCCTATTGGGATTACGATTAATTTGATAATTAATCTAAATAATCAAAGTGTAGTGTTATTTGTATAACATTATAATAAATTAGACTGTAATAGTATGCAAGATAATAAAATCATTTATACGACAATGAAAATGAGAAAATATTCTGAACATTTTGTTTATTGAAATTATTTTGCTTTTGGGTTGGATTAATTGGTAAATAAATATTTTGATCATTAGTGTACGTAATTTTGTTTGTATGTCAGCACGGACGATTTTATAAATTGATTTTTCAATCAGTTTATGTATATTTGGTTTAAACCATTGTTGTATAAAATATATAAAATAACTTCCACTCATTCAATCACAAAAACGGAACGCAAGCAAGAGAGATTTAAAAAAAAAGAAATAATACTGCCCTAGCTCTATTTTTTTATGTTTTCATTCTTACTGAATTTTTTTTTTGGACGACTGTGTATCACGTAATTATCGTAAGATAAGATTAATTGTCGAATAGGCACCATTAAAATTCCATATTCTTCACAGTGTGAACGAACATGATGTCGTGTATGCTATCAAGTAACTAGAAACTATAAAATCTCAAAGAAGAAATGTTTTTTATGTTATATTATAATTGTCTTGAAAGAAAATGGTGGTTCGTAAACATTTAAAATTATATTTTTCAGGCGTAATTTCAGTTTTCCAACATCATTAATAATACAAAATTTTGTAGAAATGAAGGAAATCTAAACATATTCTTATGTTGTTTTTTTTTAATAATTTAATAAATTGTCAGTCTTTTTGTATTTCATTAATAAAGGAGTAGATTTATAAAATATCAACGATCATCTAATGGGCTTATATGTAAGTCAAATATTAACGTGCATATCAAATAGAAGTTAAAAGTAATTTGATTTTTTATTCAGTTGTTCGTTTCATATTTTAACATTTTCATGCAAAAGTGTCAAAAAATAAATATATTGCATGTAAAAAATATCATATGATAATTTTATCCCAGATTTCGTTATTTATAAGTAAAAAGTTACCATGTTTTGACTAGCTAATGTCTTTTAAAAATAAATAATTATAAGAGTAATATTTTAAATATCCACTACCGTAAAAGAGTTTAAACTACTGTTCATTAATTAATGTGTTTTAATACGATTTAAAAAGAATGCCGAGTTTAATGTTATCTCATTCGATAAAGTGTTCAAACTCTATAACCATATTTCTTTCTAGGGTATACGGGGAAAAATTGCCAGGAAGAAGTTGATCCATGCAGTTCATCACCATGCCAAAATGGCGCGACGTGTTCCGGAAACGTGACGCAGTTCCGGTGTGACTGTGCGAGGGGCTTCGCGGGCCTACTTTGCCAGCACGCCCTCAACGAATGTGAATCGTCACCATGCGTGCACGGAATATGCGTGGACCAAGAAGATGGATATCGTTGCTACTGCCAGCCAGGTGAGAAATTGAACTGCCTAGATCTGATGATACTTGCATGAAAAAAATGTTTAGTACGTGTTCAAGTATACATATACAATATTTTTGCTTGGCTTTCGTTTCATATTGATCTTAAGCACAACACTAATTTAGCTGTATTGATAATTTTGAAAAAACCCTGGACTATATAATATTTTTTTTGTATATAAATTACACACGTGAATAAACCTCTATCATATAAATATTTTTTATTTATGCATTGAATAAATTGAGAACGATATAAATACCTATATATGTTAAAACAAATACTAATTATACAATTCTCAGAAATGTAATATACGAAACATACATTACAAATAAAAAAAACAAAGTAAAATAAAATTCAAATAGCATAAATTTTCATCAGGGGAACCACTGAATCTATTGATAATATTAAGATATTGTCAATTTAATCTTAAACTATAAATTAAGGTTTTCAACAAAGCCAAATGTAAAAGCACGACGAACTGAATGTTAAAACAATATTTAGAATCATAGAAACGTTGGTGTTTTATTCATTTTTATTCATTGTAAAATAAAAGGCGTTTGAAAACAATTTGCTTTATTTCAATTAGTAAATATTTCATCGGAATGAATCGCTATTTTATTTTCCAGAAAATATTTTTGTAGGTTTATAACGTAAGCGTTCGGTATAAATTTGATGCTTTCATATCTATCTGTATGTGCAATTTATGCATAGATTTAAAAGCAGATTTAGTGATTCTCCGTAAAAGCTTTCAATATTTTCTTTGCTTGATTTCACTAAAAAAAAGGATTCAAAATGGCATCCATTATTCAAAAGGGTAAACGTTCAGATTCTTTTCCATCTTCGATGGAAATTGGTTGGTAATATTTTCCATTTACAATCAAAAAGAACGCGACTGGGTACCGCCGACTTCAGAACCAATTTTTAAATCACTCAACCGCTGCGACGCTACTTGAACGTTTCAGATTTTGGACTTCCGGAAATATACGCGCCAGATTTACATTTTATTTGATATTTTTAATTTGATTCCGTTTATTGAGTGCTGCGATGGCAAAAAATCATTTTCAACAATTTAAAATTGAGATATTCAAACTACTTTCCGGCTATATTACCATTCTATTAAATATTTTTTTGACATTCATCGTTTTTTTCATTAATTTTGTTTAACTAGTCGCACAGAAAATATTATGGATGAAATGTATTATATGTCGTCTAAACTTAATAAAATTAAACAATCAAAATGAATTTTCAGTATAAAATCCGAAAATTAAAAACGTTTTTTAATTTTTACAACGTAGTATCGTAACCTTACTGGCGGAAGTTGTTAAGTAATTAATACATTGATTGAAGACAACAAATCGAATAAACCCTCTAACATTGATTGTTTAAAGCAATAAGCGATTATAATGAAACATAAATATTGATTTATGCCGACTTAACATAAATAAAGATAAAATATATTAGGCCGAGAAGATTCCTTGCCTTTAAATCTGCATTACTAATAGTTACAAAAAAGTGGTAATGGCAAAAAATTGATATCCAAAAACTTAATTGTGTACATTGTACACAATTCATTTGTGTTACTTAGTTACAATACGGTGATAAAAATATGATTACTTATAGTTTTTTTGACTTTCAAAAGCTTAAAGAAGTGTATTTTTTAAACATTCAGAGTCATTTAGTAAGCGTCATTGCGTTATTTATTAAATTTTTTACAGTATTTTACAGTATGACAAAAAAAAATGTATTATTTCATACACAAAACACTATATTTTTTTGAAATCCGACTAACGTAAATGAATATTGATCAATCTTAAAGAATAATAAAAGTCACTATCATAACAAATAATGTTTCGAAAACCCTTTTTTATTGATTAAGTAAGTGTTTTAAAATCTGTTGACATTTTAAATGAAACAATAAAACTTTAACATAACCTGAAAAAGAGTTATGGCAATGCAATTTACACAACGACTTCTAACTCAATTATTCTAGTTAAACCCGTGTACGAACCGGGAAGGATTTTTCCTACTCGAGAAACAATGTACTACATACAGCTGAAACAGTTAGGCTTCGTATTATTGGATTCGTGAGTGTAATCGACAGCTCTGTGACCATCATAATCGCGTAATCGGATTACTGGACCGGCTACTCGCCATTGCCTCTCTCTCTCTCAAATCATTTTCCTTTAGCATTATATTTAAGCATAGTCCGTCGGATACCACAATTTCAATTGAAATATTAATGTTATAAAAAATATTGTACCGATGTAATGACAATTTTTCAGCCACAATAATGATTTCTAATAATATTTATAGTACATGTCTTTATACTGTACTAGCTGATATTACTTTATTCATTGTGGTATATTGATGTTCTAACATGAACACCTCGTAATTGACATTAAACTTTTTTGATACTATGGCTCGTTAAAACAAAAACAAAAAACATTAAAAGATTTTTAAAAAATTAAACAATATTTTGTCTTCAAACGGATTGAAAAATTACAGAAGAGTAAAACAAAAGCATAATTCTTTAATATAAAGAGTTATATATAAATATAAAAAACCATATAAACCTAATAAGGAGTAAAACAATGACGATACGAGTTGTCAATGTTAGAACGTCGATATCGTAAAAACTTTTTTTTTCACAACATTATATTTTCGCCACAATGAATACAATGGTTAACCATTTTATATTTTTATGTTTCATAATATTTTGAAATTGTAAAGGAAGTACCAAATGTTTTATTTAAAAACACATATTAAAATATATACAATTTTTTATTATATATCGCAAACAACGTTTAATGCAATGCGCCTTTTACATATTATTTGATGAATATAGAGTTAAAAAACAAACATGTCTATAAATTTTTGGCATAAATGAAAAGATTGAAACAACTTTAATATTGGTTATAAGATAAAATAAATAAATTAAGTTTCATGTTTTTATATAAAAATGATTTTCTTCTTAATATTAAAAAAAAATTGTAACCTAACATGCCATCTTTGACGCTTAACATAATATAACGCAGACTTTTTTTGATAATTTGCATATTGATTGAATTCGTTTCCTCATAGAATGCGAACTAGTATGGCAAAAATAATTTATTGGCCATTCAATTCTCGATCTGTGCCCATCGCTAACAGGAATGACAAATCGTAGCATAAAATCGCCATTATGTATCCCGTAAATCAGGAATATTCACAGAGATTATGAACTTATAAATAAAATTGATTTCACTAAGTCGGATTTATTTACTTACTTGGTCTTTCAATGTATGTTGGGAAAAAGTAATAAATATTTCCATTTATTATGTAAACGTCAATTTGCCGATAATAACATAAAACATAGAAATGGATAAAGATTTTGTGTGCTACTGAATTAAGTAGCTAGATTTGAAAAAATACATATTGTTATATTATATTGTTTATTTAAATTTAATTTCACTTTTTTTACGTCTACGAATATTGTAGTTGTTGTATTGTCCCTAAATAATGAGTATACATCTGTTGACTCAACAATAAAGTCAGTGACAAATATAAAAAGTTTATTATAAGTAGTTATGTTAATACTCATCTGTTATATCGAATTTTAGGGCTTTTTCTCATTTTTCTGAAATGGTTTTTAGATTATTTCAGAGTAAAGTACATAAACCTTGGTATACTTATTCGTATTTCTATAAATTAATCTCATTTACAAATTTCCGATGTAATTTTTTTATCACCATCTGTAAAAAATAGAAGGTAGAAATAAATAAATATTAATAGAAAACCTTTGAAAAATTTACTTAGAAACGTTGTTAACAAAGTCTAAAAAGTGATTTTTTTTTGTTTATTTTATAAAAAAAATGATTGTGCTTACTGTACTAATTCCATATTATTTATTATAGACCAGGACCAGTCAATAATGATCGCGATGAAATAGTCAGATCTGTATCTAATGTAGAACTAGTACAAAAAGTGCTTTATTCTTTATGAAACATTTTTGTTATATATTTCAATGAAAAAGGTTTCTTAAATTTTATTGTGTGAATTATTTTGTTAAACTGAAAATAATTGACTTAAATTGTGTGGTTGACTAAAAACAAATTCCAATATAATAATATGATGCGTATCTAAAAAACATCGCTCAGGCAAAGTGTATAATTTTTGTCAACAATCGTTTGCTTGATTACTTCTCATTAATCTACAGGCAAAATCCCCAGTTGTCAGGCCAAATAACACCGTAGTCAATAATAACTATGACGAGGGAAAGGAAATCAAAAGAAAGCCCTTCCAATCTTTATTCCTAAGCGATCACGTGTGCAAAGGAAATCCTTTTGTGAACTTCGTCCGCTCGCACAAAGGGGAAAGGTCCAATCGATTTAGAGGAAAATACCTGATTGCCTGGACAATGAACGATGAAAGCTACCAATGTATTGTGCGCTTCTACTTACAGAATCCTAGGAATAAAGTGAATGAGTGTGCCTAACCGAAATTCACACACAATAATGAAATACCAAATGAGATAATACTGATATAACATACAAAAATAATAATACGCACAATACAAGACACATAATTATTTTCTCTGAGATAGCAATATTCAATGATTAACTACAACGAAACACCGTTTTGACATTCCCGGAATTCACGTTTTCCTGCTATTTACGTATAATATTTACAATCCGGTTTAATTTAAATACATTTAGAAATCGCTTTTGAGTTTTTACTAGCTACTATTTGCGTCAGAAATATTCAAAATTCGATTAAAAGTACATACGCTTTAATGTCAACTGAAATTCTTTAAAGCTCTTTGATTAGCTCTGATGACGTACATGATTAAATCTTTAAATAAATTTCCCGAGTCTTATATGAACAACACAGAAATACAAATAACAATTTATGCCCTCAATTTACGGTTTCTCTATATTTCCCACACAAAAGCTTAAAAGCGAGGGTTAACTGTGTGTTTTCCAAGCTGAAAATATACATTGAAAACAATTATTTCAACCATACAGTTATGAAAAATCAGTGAAAAAATATTCCAAGAAACAAAAAACACAGAGGCGGGTATCAAATTTCTTAATACCAAGAAATTAAATAATAGATGACAGTAATAACAAACAAAAAGCTTCATGAGATTATAGCACATATTTCAAGACATTGATAGCGATAAAATTAATGTATGTCCAGTCCCTCATAAAAGTCACAGTATATAATCTAGAAGCGATGAATAGATTTTTTAAAAAATAAATATGAATAACATTTTGTGTAATCTATTTATTAGATCTTTATTTTTACGTTATTTTTTTAAATAACCGATTTGTTTAAATTCAGGGAATCAATTAGGGAAAAATATTTATTAGTACTTTCTGTGGAATGACGGTTGATATATACATTTATCTATTAATTTATTACTTTTTTGCACGATTTTTTAATACGGGTTTTTGTGGATCGTATCTACCGTGTAAACAAATAGTTGAGTATATATTCCAAATAAACACACTTGATTTGGTAGGCGATGTTCAGATATTTTTTAAATATTTTCACAGCTTAAAATTTTAACCATCCTTAATGATTCCACAAAAAGTACTATTAAATATTTTTCCCCATCACTAATTTCAGCCGTTAAAATATAAAACCTTTTAGGCGTATTATAAAGATGATTTTATTTCAATATGAATTGAGGTATCCTGAATAATAAAATTATGCAATTCAAGCACCTAATTGACTCTCCTCTGTGAGAGAAATGAAGAAAGTTCTTACCCTATTGTGGAGTGAAGGTACTTTGTTCACATTATGTTCAGTTGAAAGGATAATGAAGAATAAGTTAACCAAAATTCGATCGCAATAAATGAATAGAATACCTTTATAGATTTCATTGTTATGAGTAAGTAGGTATTTAACGTTAAACATTATTGCTTAAATAATGTTTAAAACAATTTGAATATGTACGAATTTCATAAAGATATATAATGCTACGTGGGCGAAATCACTGGGAACACGATTGGATCGCGGTTTAGAGCGAAATAAAACGAATCAAAATATCAAATAAACCGATCACGGCTTGTTTTTTGTTTCGTAGGACGACACTCTGTAGCGGCAGAGACCATTTGACATTTCCTTGTCGCACAAGTCAATTTGAATTCGCTTAGATTTCGTCCATGTAATACATAAAATTTTATAATTTAATGGATACATAAATAACAATCTATTTGCCATAATCATATCAAATGGTTTTAAGTCAGTTCGTTAGAAAAGAAGATAAAGTTTATTGGTTAGCCTACCACGCTCAGACTTGGAGTCAGAAAGGTAAATGGGAAAGATAAAACAACTCACACAAATCTATTCCTTGAGATACAAATTAAAAATCACACTTAACTACACGATAGCAATATCTTACGAAGTTTTCTACTCGGTTATATGAGAGTAATATTATATATAATGTGTTTTAGTGTCAGTCGTTTAGCCGAGTTGCCAATGCTCTTACGTGTTTGCACTATTCGGTTGCGGTAGGTGTGCTACTACGTGCTCTACTTCCCAGACATATATTCATATGTGTATGTAACTTGTGACAAGAAATATGAATATATATATATATACGTCCCACAATTTTTAGTTCTAGTCGTGTACCTACGTTGTTGATGATCCTAGAAATTTGTAGTATTAAGTTGCATTAGCTTGACTTCCAAGAAACAGACACATATAACAACACTTTTATAAGTATTTTTGTTATTATTTTAATATGGAAATGAAATCCTTGTTAGTGATGAGTAACAATTTGCTTCTTGTTAATTGCGTTTATGTTCCTTTGACGACAGTCGTATTAATTGTGTATCAATGCCTTCTATAACAAATCATGGTAATAATTTAGCTATAATATAAATACACTATCTGTATTTCTTTCAGTATGCGGAATGTTTTATATCACTGAAAAAAAATAGGTAGATAATCAAACAAACGGGTCTCCAATCCCGGGATCCCGTCCAATTTTATGATCCCGACATCCCAGGAATATGATAGTACTAATTCCGGGGTTTGTAAATGTGGATGAAAAGTGAAAAATTCTCAAAAAGTCATTAAAACCAGCTAGCCAGCTAAAATTTTTGGAATCTTCCAGCAAGCTAAAACATATTTTTAAATATCTCAATTTCTTTTTGTCCTTATGGTCGATTACGTGATCTCAAAAACCCACATCCCAAATTGCTCCAAGAATTTACAGTGAATGATCAATTCCGGGACCTCATGATCCTAAAGATTGTGAATCCTGAAATCCAGAGATCACAAAAAGAGTCCGGGATTGGATGCCCTAGTTTTATCCATTACAGTCAATTTTATATTCTATAAAAAATCCATCAATATGAACGATAAAGAAGTAGGTACCTGGTTGTTATTATCTTTTTAATATTCTATCGGAAATTTAACGGCCGTGAAGTTCCCAGGGGTGTGTTTCTACGAACGCTATATTGCAGGTCTTACGACACACCTGTTGTATAGGATTGACTTATGGTGTGTGAAAAATAGTATAACTCTTCTGCGACCGTCCATAAATTGTGCTTAAATTATATTTTCGGATAAACAAAATATATATGTTTGTATCAAAAATGAAATAAGTCTTAGAAAGTTTTCTTTGTAAAAAATAGCATTAAAATGAATTAGTGATAAAGTTTTCTTTGTGGTTCTATTCACGTAACTTTTAATGGGGCAACATAAATATACTGTTCAAGAAAGAGAACGTTCATATACGATGCACGGAATACATACTGCGACAAATCTTATTGACGATAAAAAAATTAGCTGTTATGTTAATCAGCTCATTAATAATAACGTATATCGTGTTTAAGTATGTAAATCGATTATACTCAAAATAAATACTACACACAATTAGAAAAATAAAAAAATGACAAGATTTCAATGTAATTAATCCATCCCGAAATCTGACAATTAAGTCCAAATCCTCCAAGGCCTCCTAACAAAGGTGTCGAAAAAGATTTTTTTTACAAGAACTGTTTGTTATTCAGTCACTCAATCTCTGTTTTTCAAGAAAGTATTAGGGATACAACAATAGTGATTAGGAATGGAAGAGTGGGAGGGATTTCTCAGGAATCACAAACTCCAATGTCTTTGAATGGAAATCGATTTAAATAAATGCTTTTTATACTGAGGATCCAACACAGAAGCCAACGACGTTGACCGTTACACCATGGTCAACATGAAACTTACATACCAACCGTAAATAAATAGAAAATATTATACTGTGATTTTTCATTTTAATTGTAACAACTTGTCTTGATTATTACACATCCAGTGTATTTTTAACTTCTTTAGTCTATATTTAGCTATTTATTTAATCTAGATTTTGTTTTTTTTAAGGTTTTGCTGGCCAACATTGCGAATATGAATATAACGAGTGTGAGTCGTCACCTTGCATTAATGGAGGAACTTGCACCGACCACGTGGGTTCCTACACCTGCACATGTGGTCGCGGTTTTACTGGAAAGCGGTGTCACATCAAAGTAAGTGATGTTAGTAATCTCTTTCAGCTTAAATAATAATATGGTATTTTTACATGAAAAATAATAGCGATTTATTGAAAATAAACATATTTTCAACAACAAGCTTAAAGATCGTATCTTAATGAATGAGAAAATCACTAGAATACAATTCTTCTTCCTACCACATCATTGTTAAAATTACGTGAATGTGATTCAGAAATGGACATATTTGTGCAAACAAGATTCAACTCACACAATGGATAAGCTGAGCTTATTCAATATTTAAAGGTAGTAAATGAAATAATTAAAAAAAAATATATATTTTCAATATAGGGCTGCAAAATCAAAGAGCTAAAAATTATTCAACTTGTGAGATGATATTTCAGGAGAAAATTTGTTTTCATTCCGTAGAAAACAGTTCTCTCTAGATCAACTTTAGTTTTTTCACTCTAAATGCTTCGTCGAATACAAAAAGTCACAGCACAAAATATTTGCTCACCACATTTTAACAATTCATTGTAAATCTACACATTCTACATATAGCACTCACAAATAAAATTTACTGGTAATGTTTTTTTCGGTTTTTCAAGTTTTTCTCAAAATGGTTTCCGTCCTAATGCCTTTGACCCCTAAAATTAATAAAATTGGTTGACGTATGTTTCCATGTTGAAGTTTAAATAATCACACAATTTTTAAATCAATCATTTTTTAAATATTAAATGATTTCAGAATAGCAAGGTGTGAGCTGTTTCTTTTTTGCTGAAATACGTCAATATTAAATGTGTATAATATTAAATGTGTTCCTTATCCTTAAAACAAAGTATGCTGACGTTATTAAAATATTGTTTTAAAAATGCAATTATAAAGCTTTATTTATTATCCTATGATAGTTTAATATTATAAAGATTCTTTTTTGATTAAGGCACGAATTAAGTGATCAAAATATTATCGTATGACTATTTTGTAATTAAATAAAGCTTTATACAATTTAGTATTTTTATTTTAACTTTTATTTATTAACACTTTTTTATGACGTTTTAATAACAAAAAAATAATCTTCATGCAAAGATACATACACCACAGTGATAGAAAAGGTTTAAGGAATTATATGAGAAGTGTTTGGTTTCGTCAAATAGTATTTTTAGAATGCCTAAAAACATTGATAATTACTTTATTGAAATAATTAGTGAACATAAACCTGACAAATTTTGCTAACAATTACGAAAGAAACACCGTGAGAATGTAGAAATTATTATTCATTGACGTTTTTATTATGTATTTCTTTGGACTGAACGATTGTTTATACAGATTGTTATGTTTACGTCATTAATTTAACTCATAATGAACATAATTTACCAAAATTCACAATGTATTACTCATAGAAATAAATTGTATATGGTTATTATTATAATTAACTGTAGATAATTACTTTAAACTTTGTTCTGTAGGTGGATCTTTGTTCTCCGAATCCATGCAGTTCACATCATTATTGCATAGACCGAGGCAATAATTATTCGTGTGAATGTCCGAGAGGCTACGCGGGCCCTGATTGCCTTATGCCAGCATCTGCGGTGAGCTGATACCAAGTTATATAACAAATCAGTGACCAATACTTTTCACTGAAATTCGAAATGTTATTTTGTATGTTAAATTTTATATTTTTTTTTTATTTTATCTGTGTACTATATTTAATATTTTTAAGCGAAATAAAACCACATCGTTAGAAAAAATAATATAATAATACGTCTCGTATGTTGTAGGCATTGATTTTTTTGTAATGTTTATAAAATAAAAGTTTTCATCTTTTTTGCTATCAAATTTAATGCATTTTAAATTCGTTCATTGTTAATATAAAATCTTATTTGATAACTTTGTTATTCCACTGATTGTGTTACTAATTATGACACATGTTTTGCTATACAAAAAGCATCTTCAGATGAACATTATAAATTTATATATTACAAAAAACAATAGTCGTACGAAAATCAGTCGGAAGATGTTTTTCGAAGAGACTAAACACAATGTATTTAAAAATAAAAATGATTTTTGACAAAGCTACAGCTGAGTCAATCGAAAAAATGTGATCACATAAACGACATAAATATTTATTTCAATCAACTTAAAATATTTATTAAATTTCTGAAAGTAGGAAATTTGTTTGTTATTTTTCTTAGAAAACGATCTCTTCTGATAACTGTATTTAATAATATTCTGTTAATATTTTGGTTTGTATTAGGAAAGGATATTTAAAATACTCGAAATAAGTATTTTGCTGTTATATGCCATATAATATGTTAGTGTATTTATCGTGTTTACTTTTGATAACTGAGTATTATTGAAATACTATTCATTATCGTTTTTTTTTGTGAGAAAAAAAGTCGCTTAAAACGTGAAAAATCTGGAAAACATTTCTATATAGTAATAAAACATTGCAAAAAATCAAAAAGAATTTTTCGACATATCATTAGTCACAAAAAATATGTTGAAATACAATGGAATTTATTGAATAAACTAATTGTGTTTGTGAAAACTAGTTGATCGAACCCTCAATTAACGCTTGTATTGAAATGTATACTACTCGTTTAGTATTCGCCAAAGCAATGTAAATTGCTTTACTTCCAACGCAATACTGTTGAAATCCGAAACTTTCACACAATAATTGAGGCAGAAATACTTCATTGAACGAATATGTGAATATCTTATGTTGACTTAATGATCGTTCGTAGTTCTGTGTTAATTGGTTCAATCATGATCTCTTTGATATAAATTTCTCAGAAAAATTATGAAAATAAACATGTAATGTACATATAACTAAAAATGATACTACGAGGATGTGCCGTATTTTGTGATAAATTATTTTGTATTAAAATAATCAATACTAAGCAGTCAAAGCGAGAAATGTTGACTATCAATGACAAAGTTTTTTTCATACTTGATTTTTAAATGAAAAACCACATCAAATTTTTTTTGAGCTTATTTATACATCAAAAACTTAGAAATACATAAAAAATATACATATGAAATGTTTATTTATAAACTTTCTTTTACTAACGAAATTTTTCATTTGAATCAAAACAATGATTTTCAATGATGTTTCCGTTTATTTTATATTCCACTATTTTCCAAAAAAATAGGTAATGCAAGTGACGAGATAATAACTTGCCCTCCTTGTAGCTAAGAATTTGTATCATACCTCATCTAAAATGCGAGATTAAGTAACTTATTTACAGCTTGTTTCTGCTAAAAACATTTTTTGAAATACTTATTAAAAAATTCTTACATCCCCATATGGACAAAAAAAGAAGCTAGATATATTAAAATTTATAAAGAAACTAAAATATTGTAAGCGTTTGAATGATCTTTAACATTACGGAATAATTTTAAATATTTATGTATACAAAATGAAAGTCATGAATTTAAATAACATATTTAATCTTACACAACATTTTATACCATCAAATGACTATGCAAATCAATTTGTATACCATAGGAATTTCACTCGAGGGAAATTTACCCTCCGTGTGTGTTATGGTAGCTGAGAGAATAACATGGCATTTGAGAAAGCCGTTGTACATTTTTTTATTTTGTTTTTATTCCTGCGTGCGAATTTGTTTAAGTTTAAATTACTCGTGAAAACTAAAACGAATTTAAAAAAAAGAAAGAATTCAGTTATTGGAACATCTAGTTATTTTTTTTCAATAACAGAACAGATCTATAGTTTCTCTATACAATACGGCTTTCATTGTATACCACCTATGTCATGAAATATAGTGTTACAAAGCTGCAATGTTATTGTAACTACAAAAATAACGATAAAGTTTTCTTGTCCGGCAAAAATAATTCATTTGAAAATCACTGAAAAATGCTCTGCAAAGATTTATCTGCAGTGTGTTAAGCTCATAAAAATTAATATAAAATGCATTGTAATTTTTCAACAAAGCATACCAAACAATGAAAGAAAATAGTATTCATATAACTTTAATTTTCTATGCAAATAAACATACCAATGCTGTGATTTAATGATTAAGTAATCATAAAAGTATGTAATATGAATCCTTAAGTTTTTTTATGATTTATAATATTCTCACATTTCTTTCTATGTGATGATGAAATTGTTTGCTAATTTGAAAAAATAAATCTTTTGAGCTACGGCACATAGTAAGTCAATTCCGGTATGATAAATCTGTAAATAAAATTGTTTGTGTCACTTTGTTTCATTTTTATCACAAAAACTATAAAATAATTCAAATCTATGAATGAGTAATACCATTTTTCTTGTTGTGCTGTTTTTTAACGATTTTGAAGACTTTCATGAATGTCTTAAAATGTTTTTACAATATTATTATAACACAAATTATAATAATTATTCAGTCGTAGACCATCAATTCAAATAATGAATTGTTTTGACGAAAATATAGCAAACGCAAACGCATGATGGGTGGAGATGAAAAAAATATGTGCATATAATAGTATTAAATTACCGAAATAACAAGATGAAACAGTGAAAGAATGATGCTTTATTTTAAACAAAGTGAAACGGTATTTTTTATGGAATTCATTTTTTGTCAAGTCATTATTTTTCTGTGAATATAATATTTCTTTAAATACCGAAAATATATTTTTTTCCACAATTTAAAATAATAATGATACAAAAGAAGTATCTCACACTATTGTTTACATGTAAAAAGGCAGCTCATTATCTCTCTATTCAATATTCTCTTTCAAACAACCTTCAACTAATAACATAGAATAGACAGATATTCACATCGAACAAAAACTGATCGCGATAATACAAAAAAACTCCGATCGAACTTTTTAGACATCTCGTAAAATAAATTCAGAACCGGCTTCAATGACGGTAATCAATCTTTTGAAAGATTTTGAAAAATGAATTGGCTCGCGGTGGTGTCAGCAGGGAGACTGTCACAAAATATTATTAATCAATTTCCTCTCTCCCCCAGACATGCAACACAAATCCGTGCGCCAACGGAGGCACATGTTGGAGCAGCGTCGACTCCTTTTATTGTGCATGCCGAGCCGGCTACACGGGGAAGACTTGTGAAGGTAAGAATATTGACAAATGTTCTCATCATTTTTGCCATTTTAATTAAACGATTCAAGGTGGAACCAGTTTCGACAACATTAAGAAAGAATTTTTAAAATTTGTGTATTAGTTTTAAGAGTGTAACCATACTTTTTTAAGGTGCTCGCTGTCAATACTTGGTGAAAACACATTTTATTAAAAAATGAAAACACTCTTTTGCCAATTTAATTTTATATGATCAGGACCGGTTTCACTCACGGCGAGCATTTTCAACAATGTAATTAGTACAAAAGTGTGTTACCATTGTTATTACCAAGGTTTTAAAATCCACTATTTACCAATTTCATAATAAAGCGTTACAACAGTGAATACTTTATGAAAGACTAGGTTTAATATTCTGTTTATTTAATTTTTGTTTTGTGTAAAACAAATATTATATAAAAAAATCAAATAATACAAAAGTGGGATTTTAAATCCACATTAAAGATGAAAAAAAAAACAGTAAATAATAAACAATTAAAAACCACAAAAAACTCAATCTACTTAACTTGTGAGTTATCTTATTTGTGTTTAACAGAACAAAATAACTTTCTAATTGTAATATTTCCTTCTTGCGGTTTGCTCGCTGCGCCACTGAAAGTCCTGTTTTTGTGGTATGAGAGATTGCGGGAATTTTAAACGTCATCCGGTCTTTGTCGACTACTGAGGATTTTGTTGAAATTGTTTAATGCCTAGAATATAAAATGAGTTTACGTTTTTGAAAAGCGAATTATTTAGCAAAATGTTTAGTTTTATTAAAGAAATATTCTTATTTGGACATGTTTAATAAAAAAAAACATCACTTATATTAATCAAAATACAAGATGTAAAATTAACCACTCAAAAGCTTGTTTATTACGAGAACTAGACAATAAGACTGAGTTGATTTATTACTTAAATAATAATAGAATTAACAGTTTTTATCATCTGAGAAGAAACAGAAGACATCCAAAAAGTCACTGACGTTTCATTCAAATCGTTGTTAATGAATGAAAAAGAAGCATAAATGATTTATTATTTAAATTCTAAATTAATCATTTAAATTAAAAAACGGTTTGTTGCAGGCTGTATAGTTAATCTCAGAAAATTCGCTATTTTATTTATGCTCCAATTAAATTCCATTATGAATGTTGCTGTAAGCCTTGTCAGTATATATTTAATATTTTCATTTTTTTTTTTAATATTTTTCCCAAGAATAAAAGATCATTATAAGTATCACCAGTCTCGATTTCAAATTATTTTAATTGAGATTTTTTTTTTAAATAAACAAAATAGTATGTTAATTATTATATCATTCTTTTTTGCATAATATATTAAAAATATTATCTAGAAAAATATAAAATCAGCATAATATAAATTATAATAACAATTTTCAAGGTTTTTAGTTTGTACATACATTTTGTAATAAACACTGAAATGAAAATGAATTACGTTTATTTCAACAAAATTATATGGAAATTATATGATTTTAAAAACAGTATTGATTCAAATATATAATATTTAATGTTATTCCAGATGACTTCATTGTTGAGTCAGTCGGAGGAGGAATAGCAGCCGAAGGGGCATCGTCAGACAACGGAGGAGCGGTTCGCGAGGTTCGTCTCCCAATGGCGCTTTATCATGATCGCCTGCACAACGTCTATATTGCTGCAGGAACTTTAGGAGCAGCCATCGCCATCGTGGGCGTTGTGGTAAATAATTACGCTTCCATTGTGTTGATTATCATTTATTGGTGAAAAGGTATTCTATTTATAAAACACAACACATTTTTTTCATACCTATCCCAAAATTAAATTCATGTATCATTTTATTATTTATAGCATCATTTGATACGAGCTTTTTCCTGTGAAAATGTGTGTCCGCTTCGTCTCTTGTACACTAAAATTGTTTTATTTGTAAACAAAATACGTTTAAATTATTTGAATGCGTTTGTAATCTCTGTTTTTAATTTAAATAAAAATTAAACAAATTGGTTAATTCGGTGTCTTTTTTTTAAAAAAAAAAGCAGGAACTCACTTCTTGCAAACTTTCAATTAAAGATTTTTTTTCTAATTCATGTCCATTCTCAATGTGGAGGATATGGCTTTCTTAAAAAGCTTTCTTAAAAAATTTTTTTTACGAGAACTGCTTGTTACTCAAACTATCTTTTTTTGAAATATATCAATTGTTATAATAAATTTGAATCGTTCAAAGTATATACATTCATACAAGTTTTTTCACCAACAACCCGGGTTTCACCTGTCAGCATCTTCAGGTTTTCAAATGCACGGATGATCTTGAACAGACAGATTTAAATTTTATATTGAAATGCCACCAAGCACCTTCAGTCGAAATCTTTAATAAAATTAAATTATAAAAGCAAAAACAGGTTCTGGTCACAGAGTAAGTCTATGGACCTGGATTTGTTTTGTATTATGATATTAACTTATGAGTTTTACGGTACTTATCACATTACATTTTAAAGGAACCTTACATGACAACAAACAGCTGATAGTTTCGAGAAAAAAAATAATTCCAGCCAACAATTTTTCTACCACGCATATTTATTTTTTATAATATATGCAAAATATATTATTTTTAAAGCTTTTAGAAGCATATACTGAGTTTTATTGGGAAAATTAATTTTATTTTATGTATTTTTTCTTAATTTTGCTAAAATAAAAATCTATTTAAATTATTTTTTTTAGATTTCATTCAAATACCAAGCATTATTATATACCTACAATAAAATATTACTTAAACGTTTACTTTAAACCATGATATTTTTTTTGTCTTTAAAAGCTCTTGTACATGAACTAAATTGAATTCAACAAATAAAAATTGTCATCATATTGTTTTTTACTTTTTAGAAATACTAATTTTATTTCGTGACATATGTGCATTAAACATTTTTTTTACTTTCTGTGCGTTCATTTTTGAATAATGTTATTTTTCACAGTAACTTTTACAGCTAAAAGTTTTTGAAGTAAAAATACACAATAAGAAAAATAACAGTAGTTAGGATTAATAAATATTAACAACGCGTTAAATTTATTTTCATAGGCATTTTCGCGTACATGAGTCAACATTTTATGACAGAACTTTTACTAGAAGTTAGATATTATTAACTTTACTGAAGTCATAAAACGGATTTACGGCTTGGCCAAAGATCTTTGCAACATGCAACTAAACAACCAATTTTACAAATGATAGTGATCAATAAACCGCTATCTTTACCGATATAATATCGCGTAATCATCATAAATATTACAATTAATTATCATATATGGTTTAAACAGTATTTAATATAATGTGATTTTAATACGGTAACCAATTTAATATACATTTAATTGTATTTAACAATATAAATACAAAACGCCTTTGCCAACCTAAAAAAATGACAATAACTTTCTTTATTTTTTATTGTATATTGTATAATCATTTAGTATTACATAATAGACATTTACTTAGTGTAACTCCGTTTTAATCAGTGTAATATCAAAAATTGAGTACCATAGTAATTTAAAATATATAATAGTAATATAATAATAAAAAATTCAACAAATCAAAGATCATAAAAGTCTGTCCAGCCGTTCTTGAATTATTAGTGGTGTAAATAACCCGACTTTATTTTTTTTTATATATATAATAATATCTGTTCATGTCACTGGTAGAACAACGATGTTTTACTTAAAGTATTGATTTTTTTGACTAGTTTAATTGTATTAATAATAATTTACCACTTGTCTTAATATCGTTTTGAATGTGGTTTAATCAACAACGTTTTTAAATATAAGGTGCTTAGTAAGCATTCCATATTGTTAAATTAATTTAGTCTGCATTTTTTTTATCGATTTCTGTAGAATAAGGCACAGAAACTATAAGCATTATTAAAAATAGAATATGTCACACTCAAACGGAGATAATTCAATCGAAAATAATTATTTCTTACTAGCTAACAGAAGATAATATGATAAAATTGAAGATATCCAGTCAGTAGGCGACGAAATTCTATTTGCTTAGATGTCTCTAATCCAAAATTGGCCGATTTAATATATCAAATTTATTATTATGCCAAAACTTTCGTACACGTAAATACGACGTGCCATGTGGTCCACAACCCCCCGAGGTTCGCAATATTGTTATATTTCACACCCAGTGATTTAATGTAAAAAAATATATTATTATATTTAGACAGATTCAAAATTATACTTTTTTTAATAATTTGTTCAACATACGGTGAATTGCTTTGGTCTTGTTAGTAACACTATCTTTCAAGAGATTAATAATGTATTTTAAATGTTATATCATGCAAGTACTGGGATTATCTACATATGTTCACAAGATGGTATTTTTTAGATTTACCAGTAATATATCAAACGACTCTTTTCAATAAATTTGTTTCATATATAACCTTAAATACATACAACCAACACAATGTATGTTATGATTTTTGATTTATTTTCTAACATGAACTTTCACGAAAAAGTCAAAATTTTAAAATATTTTCATGTTTAACTTTAAAAAAATTAACAAACTAATAATAGTTGGTTACTTTCCTAGATAAAACAAAGCATTTCAGTGAAAATCAAAATAAGGTTAATTAATGAAAATGAAGTCGCCTGCTGTGGCACAGTTGGTTAGAGCTTGCTCTACCGATCATGCAGGTTTCTGTTCGATTCCCGGTTCTTACAGGATGGATAATTCTCAAATTCACTGTGATTTTTCACAGTGAATTTGAGAATTATTCAATTCAAAGTTGTGATCAAAGACTGGGTGTTTGTGATGTCAATTCACATTATTTCCTCTCCTCCCATCCTTCTGATCTTTTAATAACTGGGTGTAGCAATAGCGATTAGTTAATCAGTAGTCTTGTTCTAGCCTTATCCTTCATTCTCTACCACTCACTTTGAACAAAAAAGTGAGGTTAAGCGACTGAGTAACAAACAGTTCTCGTAGAAAAAACATCTGTTGAGATACCTCCATTATGAGGCCATATGCTCAACATTGGGAGCCAAAATGGATAAAAAAACTCGAATAAAACAACTAATATCAGTACTTTAACCACTATTGAATAGAAATGAAAAAGAATTATGTATTGGTAGATGCTTCTGGTAGAACTATTTTTTTTAAATTAACGCAATTATACTGACGAAATTTTCATTACCTTTATCTTAATAAATAGTTTAAGTTTCCAATAATGTAAGCCAATGATTTAATATTATGAATGTCCCATTGAATGAAATATTCTTAATTATCCTAGAAGACATTTCACTAAGTAAATTTTAAAATAGGTCTTTGGTAAAGAAAAATATAACAACCACCATTTTGTATAATTCAAGCCAATAATAATTATGATTGTCAACAATCTTTCCGTTTCTAAGAAACTTACTTCTATACTTCTCTTCCCCTAAATTCCGTATTTAACAATGTACAGAGTCGTGTTGTTGTGTGCTTTACGGTTTTCGGCGAAGACTTCCTTTGCATTTTACGAGACCCGAATTTAACATCAAGAATTCATACTGACTCATTTTATAGACGGATAAAAACCACATAGAAAAGGAACGGTATGTATTTTAGGTTGACGTTTTACTCTTTACTTCAGTTTTAAGATCAATATAAATATATTAAAATCGAATACAAGAAAGGTTTTTCAGTAAATTTACTTAATGTTGTCTAACTAACTGGTTAAATTAATTTATATTCGTTTATGTAATTTACAATTACATTGCCATCTCATTTTTTTAAAATCTATATCCTCTTCTAATGTGAAATATATGACCTTCAAGTGGAGGTACATAAACAGGAATTTTTCTCCGAGAACTGCTTGTTACTCAGTCGCTCAATGTCTCTTTTTTTAAAATGTAGTAAGGATATATAAATAATAGTCTAGGGTAGGACAAGTGGTTGATTTATCACTCTTGCTACACCCCATTGTTTAAGGATTGGAATGTGGAGAGGATTTTCAGAAATCACAAACATCCATGCCTTCGAACAGAAATTAAAAATCGATTGAAAAAAGGCTATTCGTACTGGGATGCAAACCCATGAGATCTGCCATGAGAGCCAACAACACTGACCACTGCGCCATGGACCAAACAATCGCCATCTTAATACTACGACAAAATATTTATGATTTAAAGGTTGCTGGGAAAACGAAATTCAAACATTTTTATTTAGATCTAAGCTAAATTTCATGGAAAAAAATGTAAAACCACAGTCATAAGCTGTCTAAAAAACATTCAGTTTCCTAGTTGTATTGCGTTGAGGTGGCGATACGGTAAGATATAGATGAAGTCCCCGCATAATAATGTTTTGCTTTCACGTACTTGATTATTTCATTTATCCATTAGCTCGTAGATTGCCATTACAATCGTTTCATGTCTTCATAGCAAGGGTTGCCATGTTATTAGTGTAAAAATTTTTAATGATCCAGAATTTCTTCGTGGGCTATTTTATTTACTGAAAAGCATTATCGAACTTGAATTTCTTAATCTAATAATGATGAATGTAACTAACCGATGCTTTACAGTTAAATTAACGAAAAAGACATATGTCGATCGTAAAAGCTAAAATAAATAACCGATAAAATTTTATCATTGAACAAATAATAATATTGGTTCAATTTAATCGTTTTAGTCATAATTTTATTTGACATAATTGCTCATATTTAACATTTTGATTGTAATCAGCATAATCAAACACAATAACACAAAGTTGTACCAGCATTTTTGTGTTATTGTGTTCCGATAGGATTTCAATTCGTTGGAAAACACTCGACTCCTAGGAGAGTACAATAGAAAATGTATAAACGTTTCAAAAAAATACGCTTTGAAGTAACAAAAACATCCCTTTGTATTTGAGTAGAAACTGTTCAAATATATGTAGAATGCATTCCATTCTGAAGATAATTGTGAATACAAATTTAACAGCAATACGCTTGTCGACATTTTTTTAGCAATATACTATCGCAATCAAAATAAATCATTCTCTTTCGTAGCATATTCTCTTTGATTGGTTTCGAAGGATTTGATTACGTTTGGTTTTAATTCTTACCACGAAAAAAGTTTTATTCTTAAAAAGGATTTTCAAACATATATGTGTTAAATTCTCGTCAAATGTATGCACTTTTGTTAAGCATGTCATCATGAGTATTAGTTTGACGCCAAATTAACGTAACACTATATTTAATAATTCTCGTGAATTTAAGGTTTCGACTGAAGGTGCTTGGTGGAATTTCAATATTAAATTTGAATGATTCAAATTTAATTCTCGTGAAACTTTATAATAATTGTTGATAATTTTTCCCTCATGGCCAATTTACTAAAAAATAAATATGGCTTATTTATTCTTGAGTAACTAACGTATAATCTGCGGCCTACGACATAATATAGTTTGTCAACTAACAAATAACGACCCTATATACTTATGAAGTATTATAAAAGATAAAGTTTTAATGTGAGATTATTATCTTGTTTCCTCTTGATATTTAATTTTTATCAGTTCACCATATATTTTTGATGTTTTATGATCAAGTATTTATTTTTCAATAAATCTCAATTGTTGAAATACTTATAGTTATAAAAATAATGTTAATCTTAATTAAATGCTCTTTTGTTGTTCGTTAGTCAGCACAGAACTAGAGTCATCTTTCAGCTTTCCTGACATTATCAATCATCTTTATGTCCACCCCCCCCCCACACATCACCTCACAATGGCGAGCTTTCAAAGCGTGTTTTTCTTATAGCCTACTGATTACTCTTTCAAACATTATAGGGATGAACTTTGCTTAATTTTATTTAAATTGAATTCGATATCGCTTAACATTTGTTTGTTTTAATAAACAATACACATTTTTACAGTAAAAAGCTGCCAAGCTATTTAAATTAATGTTTATAAAGACCACTTTTAGGGTGTTCACTGTCAATACTTGGTGGAAAGGCATTATATTAGTAAAAACACAATATTCCTTTGTACTTCATTCATTCAGAATGGGGATTGAAATTTTGGGGATCTAAATTTATTAATCTGAGATGACTTTTTAATTATATGTTAGATGTCTTAAACATTTTAATTTTGTGCTATTTTAGAATCACTTTTAATGTAATTGGTATTTTCTTTTCAATGCCAATTGTTGTTTATAACTGTTCATTTTTGTATAAATAGCATTGTTAAATTATATTTCTTATCAGTTGACGATGCTCGTAATGAGCAAAACCGGTCCTGACATATTAAATAAAGTGGAATGAAGTACAAAGGAATATTGTGTTTTTACTAATAGTTACTAATAAGACGTTAATCTAAATTAAAAGCTTTTCATTTCAGAAGTTGTAAAAAATAATCGAAATATTGAATTAAACCTTATTTATTTTATTTTATTTAATAACTTACTATTGTTGTAAAAAAATATATATAAATAATAAACGTTTTTTGGCTAATAGTAAAATTGGTGTTATACTAACATTGTGTTCTATTTATAAGGAGATGATATGATTTTTAATATTGGTTTTTTTAAATGGAAAAAAGGCTGTCTTTTCTTTCCATGAATAAACGGCATCAACTTTTAAATAACGAAGGTATTGCCGGCAAATTAAGTAATATATTAACTTCAAATTGAACGTGGTAGATATTTTACGCACTTTGGTTATTTTTCGAGGATACAATTTACTTGGCAAATTTTATTCTCCATCATGAGTTATATCATTTCCAGATTAACATGGAATCCAATTTCCATGATTTATTTATTTCTCGTTTTGTTCTAGCTTGACTGAAATGAATGACTTTGTTTAAAAATATATATTTAATCCATGTACTCTTGTGCCCCTGGTACAAAAGGGGGCAGCCAGCCCATTTGATCCAATTTAACCGTTCCCCTTCCGAGGGAGGCTTCCGCCACGTAATTATTCATTCCTTTTGTTAGCCCTCGTGGATACTTCACAAAAACAGATGAAAATACACCATCAACTCGTTCGCTGTACTCTACCCTCTCATGTTCGCCTAATATGATTTTTCATACGTTTATAAAGAGGTCTGGTATCGCTCGCTGGCCTGTTACAGAAATTAATTAAACGGGCTTTCGGCTATGAATCCGATAGCAAAAAATAATGCTCAATTAAAATGGTTTTCGCCGGAGAGGTTGAAAAAAGTAATTGTTATAACTTAATTTAGTGAAAAACATTTTTGTCAACTCATCATTATGAATATTTTTTTTATAATAGGCTGGTAAGATTATTCACTTTCTATAAAAAAAATCATTCATTTGGATTACATTGTAACTTACAATATAATATAAACGCAATTAACGCTTGTACCAAACTAAATAATATATTTATTTAAAATTGACCTTTTATTTTAACGACAAAAATAAATTAGTTATTTCAGAATCTCTTTATGGTCAAAATGCTTAAAAAGTGTTTTTTTCATTTTGTCATATTTAACATATCTATTTTTAAATATTTAGCATTATAGATTATACCAATGTGTCAAATATTTTTTATTGAATGATTTTATGAGATCAATTTGAAGAAAATAATCATCACAAAACCTCATGTCTTGGATCTCAAATTTAAATTTAAAAAAAAAATACATTAAACCTACTGGCACTTTTATAAAGACCCCCGAAATGTCAGTAGAGTCTAGCTCTTACTGACTATACCACAACGAGCGATTCTTTCTTTACTCCGATACTTGTTCTTTTTTTTAATTAATTCATTTCTCGATCTATATAATTTAAATATTTAATATCTCTATTTCAAACTATTTAGGGACTTTTTTAAAGCCACTTTAGCAGTTTAATTGAATATTTTTAATTATTAAACATTAAGTATTACTTACTCATCTATATATTTATTCATTTATTCTCTAGATAAGTTAAAATTAGGTTATTTAGTTTTTTTGATAAATTAAATTTATTTAAAATTAAAAATCACAATTTAAGTAAGAATGTTGATATATTGTATTTTTATACAAGCGACCAAAAATTAGATTTCTACAACATTGGTATTGTTCACCAAATTTAGTTTTGAATAAAAGTTTTAAATTATAGATAAGGTTCTATGAAGTTTATTAAAATAAGAAAAATAAACTATTTTACAAATTAAACTTTAATTAAATATTACTCAGTTTTCCAAAGAAGTTTAATATTGTTTTATACAATCTTACAAAACTTCTTAAAATATTATTTAGAAATTGTACAATACAAACAAAGTTTAAATGATATTACAAATATATTTTTGGTGAATAAAACCGAAACACATTTTACTGTTTAATCATATTACGAAATATATATTAATTGACTAAAAATTCCCTCACACTCTTTCTGATCCTTAATTATCAAGACGTAGCGAGAGCGATTAGTTAACCACTAGTCCTGTCTTGACCTTATCCTTCCATCCCTACTATGTGAAAAAGTGAGGTTGGGCGACTGAGTAACAAGCAGTTCTCGAAGAAAAACTTCTGTTGAGATACCTCCATAAAGAGGCCATATGATCCACATTGGGAGCGAGACATGTATAAAAATGAACTCGAATTTGACAACTGATATAATATCAGTACTTTAACCACAATTAGTAATTTATTTAATTTTGCATTATATTGTATATATATGTTTTTAAATTAATGAACATATGTTGCTTCTTTATTTCTTGATTTTTAATTAAAGAATTAAATGATCTTCATTTAAACAAAAAGTATATTACAAGTGTATATATATGTATACATTTCTGACGATGACTTCATAAAAATAGTTAGATTAAGAGTACTGACTATAATATTCTTATTTTTCTTCTTAAAATAAATACGTAATGCTATTTCTGCATCAGTTAGTTGAGTTAATCAGTATTTATTCAATTTTAAGCGTCGTTCAGTCACATTTTAATTTATAAGTCTTATATAACTTTAAAGTTGTTGGGATAATTTTTTCAAGTTTTATTTAATGACGTTTATTTTTTGAATAGATTTTGTAAAAAAAATCATGGTATGGAATTTATAAATCTAAATTTTCCAAAACAATTCTGTATATTGGCTTGGGGAATTAACTCCATCTTAACAATTTAAACAGTATTATAATGTTATTGTAATATAATTCTATTATAAACGATTTCAATTATGTGAAACAATAAAATACCGAATTTTCTCATTTGATATTTGGTAAAATAGAAGGAAGAGAGTCTTTGTGTTGAAGATTTTACGCCTTACAAATAATCATAATAATGTTGAATACTTAAACTCAATTCCGTGAAACGAAAAGATCCCTAGAGCTACATTAGTTTCAAAGAGAAATATAATGGTGACCTTTTATTATTTATTATACGCCACGAGATGTTTTTACTTTTCAGAAACACCAAATATTTTATTTGTATTGAATTATGTTTAGGCTTATAATCTTTTTCTCAATTGATTCCTCGTTTAATGTAATTTATTTCAAACAATTAACTGAATATGCTAGATTTAAGACGTTAGCGCGTTTTTTATGGATAAGTCATAGATCAGTGGTCTCTAAACTCAATAAGGATGTGAGCTACTTTCAGAAATTGAAATTGTCTGGTGAGCTACCTATACATATTCCTTCTTTATAGTTTTTTTTTATCATCGGCCCTTATCTTACCATACATAATATTATTATACAACTTAAAATAAATTAGAACATCATATTTTCTAATAAAACATCAATTATGTATTAATAAACAAATGTGTGGCGATAAAAGCTGCAATGAAAGTTTGGCAGGCTCGATGGGAGAAATCTTCAAAGGGGAGGCAAACTTTTAAATTCTTTCCGAATGTTAAATGGCGAATGGAGATAACCAAAGTCCTGACTTCTAATTTCTGGACCAGCCAATTCATAACTGGCCACGGTTACTTCGCTGCCAAGCTCTTCCAGCTTGGCCGGTTAGTAGATAGTCCTAAATGTAAATGCGGATATATGATTCAGGATGCTGATCACATCCTCTGGGAATGTCCAGATTTAAATAATGAACGGGAAAAATTGCTCAAGACGATACGACTATCTGTCGGATCTGTCGGCCCCGTCGGTCATGCCGACTTGGTTGCATCTAAGGCAAATTATAGGGCATTTAAAGAATTCTCCGCGTCTTTTGGAAAAAGAGTTGAGTTAAATAGATAAAATCTAACATTTTCAAATGCATTTATTATTAACTTTTAATTTCTGCACACTATAGTGCATGCAACCAAGTCTTGAGGAATTTCTTCTCGGGACATTTCTGGCAAAATTTTGAACACGACTAACGTTGTTACGCTACGGAATACACCCTATATAAAGAGTGTGAAGCCGTAGCGGGTGGTGGTGGGTACAACGTTGAGTACCCTAGGGAATTAAAAAAAAATCAAAAATAAGAATAAGTAAAAATAAATATAAAATAAAAGTAAAAATAATTCGTGAAAAGAATGGCATTCACTTTCCTCCACAATTTTTTCAATGAGTCTGTTTCTATATTAACTATTAACCACTTTCATAGAAGAAAACGTGTTCACTAATAAAATTTTATAGGCAAATATAAATTTATTTATAAAAAATTGATAAAATATACTACGCGAGCTACTGAAAAAGCCTCGGCGAGCTACCGGTAGCTCGCGAGCGACCGTTTGGCGATCACTTTCATAGATGATATAATTGTGCCCATTAGAGGTAAAGTGAGCCGAAATTTTAGAAAAAAAAGATGCTTTGTAATATTTTACACGTATTATACATAGTATTGTAAAAGTGAAATAAACTCAATTAATACATATTGCAATAGTGTTCTATCCGTAAAATAAAAATATTCATCCCACCAAATTATCTTGTAAAAACGTGATTGTACTTTAAAGTCCAAGATTTTTTAAATAATTTTACTGGTTGGCTCATTTTACCTCTAGAGGGTTCAATAATGTTGTTTTGCTTCAAAACCGCAGTCAAATATAAAGATTGAAATGAAAATACAGTTATTACAATTAGCAGCAATAATACATCAAAATATTATTGCAGCTAATTGTAAAAATTATTTATATTTACAAATTATTTGATTATTGTATTATTATTGGTTCGTCTCATATCGTCAAACCTATTAATAACACTTTAGTACTTTCTGATTGTAGAACAATACAGTCCTTACCTCTTTTAATGTTTTCAAACCTACTGTGTTCCTCACCACATTTATGCTAAAGAAAGGATGCTGAATTTGATAATTCATTAAAAATACACAATTCATACTGCATATTGAAATAGTTTTAAATTAGAAACATATTTTAATATCTGATAACTTGCGTGATTAAATCAAGAATGTTCAAAGGCTTTATATCTTTACAATTTCCGAGCATGGATGTTTCGATAGAGTTTTTTAATAAAAAAAATACATTCTTAAGTCATTCGTGTTTTAAAAACTATAAAATTTGATGATTGAAATTATCTTCAACATCTTAATCATTTTGGCTTATATTTGTTGACGAATAAACATTTTTTGCATTTTTTGTTATTGTAAAATTAAATTATATGACCTATGAATTAGTTGGTTAGAGCTTGCTCTACAGTCACGCAGGTCTGGGTTCGATTCCCGGTCAGATCACAGTGAATTTGAAAATTATTCAATTCAAAGTTGTGGTCGAAGACTGGGTATTTATGATAACAATTCACATCATTTCCTTTTCTCCCATTCTTCTGATCCTTTAATAACTGGGTGTAACAATATAGATTAGCCAACCACTAGTCCTGTTCTAGCCTTATCCTTCATTTCCTACTACTCACTTTGAAAAAAGTGAAGTTGAGCGACTGAGTAACAAACAGTTCTTGTAGAAAAAACTTCTGTTGAGATACCACCCTAAGAGGCCATATGCTCCACATTGGGACCGGACATAGATTAAAAATATATATGTATATATATATTTATTTCAGATAAAAAATAAAACGTTTTTTTTTAGATAATCTCTTCAATTTGAATGTTTCTGATATGTTACCTAATAATTCTTTATAATACACAATACAAATAAATAATTTTATTCACCAGGTGACAGCGTGCCATTGCCGCGTGAACAAAACATACCAGCGATGGGTTTCCAGAGTGTATCCTGGTAGGCGAGCAGCCCAACCTGGACCACCACACCATTGGTTGTCAGATAAGCAAGCTCCTCCGCCACCTTCGTCTCATCAGCATCCACATCATCAAAGACCACTGCCTCCAATTGACACCGCTGATATGTATTATACATTGGACTTCAGTGACAGCCAAAGCTCACCTCTTATTCAGTAAAATTAAACGCTTTCGCTACAATTTAGTGTACTTTGAAAATTTAAACAATATGAACCATCGATAACTGTCAAAGTTAAGTTGTCGAATTAACAATATTTTCGTTTATTATTTGTTTTCTGAGTAAATCTCATTAAATTATTGATCAATTATTGTCACAGGAAGATATTTATTTAATCACATTGATTATTGAATAATATTTATTTGTCAATGTAAAATTGTAATAAAAACGAACATAGAAATAAAAAAGAAACTATAATCGAAATTATTGAAATTGAAAAAGAAAGTAATGCTTTTTTAGTAGTATTTTTAACTCAAAGATTACGAAACTCTCAGTCATTAATAAGAAATAAAAATATTTGACTAAAACAGTGAAATAGTTTTATTTATGTTGTTTATGGTTTACTGTCGTAATTAGTCGAAAAAAAATATTCACAAAAATTATCACAGAACGTAATTGTTTCTACTCTTGATAATTGATTTGAGAAATAAATTTAGACGTTTTTTAATTATTGTACAATTACAGTTAAAGTTTTCAATCAATTGAACTAAAAACTACAAAAAACAAACTTTGATAAATTGTTCCATCAAAATTCATCACGAAAAGATGTAAATTATTTTTCTCATATCGTTTAAGGAAAACAGCTAAACAGTATACTGTTTAACTCATAATAACATACATGTGATTTTTTCCCCAAATGAAATTTATTTTTAATATTTTTTATTTTTATGGCAACATTTATTTACACACGTGTCAATGCTACTCGTTCTAATTCAAAGTACACTAAGTTTAAATACGTTTATAATAATTATTATACTGTTATTTTATTTCTGTGTTAATGGTGTCGAATAGTTAATTATAATTAAGTGTAGGTATTGAGTGAATCTGTGAAAAATAATAGTGAGACAAGAATGCATATAAATGTTATAGATACTGCATTCAAAAGACAGTAGGCTAATTTGAAAATATACGAGTACAATTTTGTTTTTACAAAGCGTGCTCATAAAGTAACCAATTTTATCATTTAATTTTGTGGCATTAATATGTATTCTATTGCTTACATCAATTTTAGTTATTAAAAAAAGTTTTTAAATAAAATATGAATCTATAATAATTAAAATTTTGGATTTATTAAATATTCTCTCTGATTTTGGAATTGTAACTATGTAGAAGTCATTATTCATTTCAAGTTCTCTTAAATTTAATTACTTTTGAATAAAATGCCAATTTTAAAAGCTTTGGTAAAAGAAATATACCATTAACATTTATGATTAAAAAAGTTCTTTAATCTCTACGAACGTAAGAAAAATCCTGTTAGGCGTTACATTCTTTATCCCTTTTCCCTTCTGTCCAAAATAGTAAACGATTTATATTTGTGAGTCTATTCACACCTAGTAAAAAATAATATACTTAAAATTATATAGAACTATAGAAAATTTTGCTTATTTTAAAAAAAAAACTTTATTCAATTAGAAAATATTTTATGTACGATGTTAATATTTAGATATATGGTTGATATTCTAAATTTTTAATTTAAAATTGTAAAGTTAAAAATATTTAAATTGATATTTTAAGCGTGGTGAATTTTTGTTTGTTTTTTAAAGATAGTTTAAATAACTACTAGTAATATTTAACAATTCAAATGATGATGGCTTTTTGGGATAGTTTTTATCGTATTTGAATAAACAGTTTGACGTGTAATACATTAGTTTTCACGCATTT
The DNA here is from genome assembly GCA_031772345.1 of Himalopsyche anomala. NCBI lineage: Eukaryota > Metazoa > Arthropoda > Insecta > Trichoptera > Rhyacophilidae > Himalopsyche > Himalopsyche anomala. The sequence continues at coordinate 16,638,306 of CM062821.1, read as the reverse complement.
TTTTAAAAATCGATGTTAATAATTGGCATTAGGAGCTAAAATTACTTTAAATTTGCAGGGTTTATGCTAAAATAGCAAATATTTACATACACATAGTTTAGAGTATGTAACTTGCTCAAGTAGATGCACTGAGGAGGTGGTTAAAAAGATTGCAGTGTTTCTTGTAGGCGACAACATGAATCCTATAAAATTATTTAGACTAACAAATACCTGCTGCATTTGACATAAACCTAACAGCTGAACATCTAGGCTACATTAAATAACATGTAAAAAGTTTATATTAAAAAGAAAACAATAGAAGCGTAATGTATATTAAAAAAAATTAAGAATATCAATTAAATTTTTGTGTACAAATGATACTTATTATTTTTTTTGGGTTCGTTTTTAACTTTTTTTTTTACATTCTAAATGTGTACAAATGTGTACGTTAACAAAAAAATGGGATATTAATACTGATACTAAAGTCTATCCGTTGTAATTTTAGTTGTTTTTACATAATGTTTAAGTTTTGTTATTATTTTATGATAATTATTTTTATGACTAGTCATATAATATTGATTTTGGCGTTGTATATATAAAATAATATGTGATGTAGGAAAAAAATGTGTAATTTTTGATCACATGAATACTATAATGATAGCTTAAGTCTTATTAAAGTGTGAGAAGTAATATTAATGTTTTAAAATGACTGAATGGTGTACTATTGTAAATATTTATAACACGGAGAGACATTCATAGAGAGTAACATTTAAAACAGATAGTATGCATATTTTTATATCCATACTAACATCGAATATGATAATTTTTGCAGTCATTTTTAAAGAAGTTCGTGTAAACTTAGTAATAGCAGCTTAAAAGTGGCGGTTGGAAGTTTTCGAATGGAAAGATTTTAAAACAGCAAATTGAAATAATGTACCTTAAGAACATTAATTTGCATTAAACAACGCGAGTGCAAAGTGTTGTTCTGAATAATAAGATTTTAAGAAAAATATTGATGTTTCTCACAATCCATACATAGCGTGCATTTGATAACTAAGATAAGTAGATATTGAATTTTGTTTTTTGAATAATAAAAACATTTTTTTTTTGTATTGAACTTTATTACATTCATTATATAAAATTTATCATTAAATACTACGTCAAAATAGAATCAATTATTCTGTTTTATGACAATGTTTTAAAAAATATAACAAGACGTGTAATATAATTTGGATTTTTTTATTAGATTCTTCTTTAGAACCGAAAAACATATTCCCATTAAAAATATAATAAAATATTCATAAGTAATAATATATCCATACAATTTATTTAGTTCTGAATTTACTAAATTAATATACTTTCCTTATTTGGTGTTTAATATTATATTTATAATTATATAAAATGTTTTTTACATTTAATGTTCATTGCATTTAATTATCTGTTTTAATAATTTCAAAGCCATGGTTTTTTTAATGAAAGAATTCTATTTGATACAAAAAAATTGGTTATGCTAACATATTGTTTAAATAATAATGTTTCATACGGTAAAAAAATGCTAAATGGCGCACTTCTGAAATAGAGATGATGTATCATCGTATATTTTATTTCTAAACATGTAAAAAGTACTAAACGTAGAAATAAATAAATGAAAACCTTATTTGTTATTGTGTAATTGTGCCAAAGAATAATTATTTTACCATACCCAAATATGCTGATTACTCAATGATGTTCAAAAATAAAACAATCGATGTAATAAAATGAACAACGCATTTTTATTTATCCAAAGAATAAAATTTACACCTTTAAAATTAGATCACCTATTATATACATTATTTCTTATCAACTCCTGAATGCTTAAACATGATGAAGTGATACACCTTGCAATGAAACATTATGCATCGGTATATTTTCTCAAGCAAACTAGTGTATGGTTCAAAAATCAGTCCCGTGCGGCTGTGGCCATGAATATACGCAATCCTTTTTTTTACGCGACGAAAGATAAGTGAGTAGGCCGTCATCAAACAAATTTGTTTTCTTCCGCAGTTTCTCAACATAAAGGGACTGTTTCAATCAATAGCTTTAGAGCAATAGAGTTTGATCAGCACCGCTAATACTGACTTTCCACATGCCATTGGACCACCCTTTTTTTACGCGATACATTGGTTCTGGAAACTGACGAGTAAAACAAACCTCATTTTCATATTTATTTATTTATTTATTGTTTAAAATTAAAAATATGGTACATGACATAACAGCTTACGCCAATTCGCCATGTACTTGACAAATAAAAGACACAGAATATAAAATAAAATTACATAATACATAAAAATCAACACAAAAAATCAAGAAATAAAATAGTAAAATTTCACAAACAGTTCACAAATACTATCACCAAAAATGTCCACTTCACTAGGCAATGAGTTGATCAATCGAACGGCCCTAGGAACTGGTGACTCATACCTCCTAAGCGAGGTATAAGTTTTTAGAAATAAAAGTTTTCGCTCATAATTTCCCCCACCTGAAAACAAATTGGTTAATAATATAATTTGATTAATTGATTCCAAGCATCAAAATATCAAAAATGTATAAAAAACTAAAAGTTTGCTCTTGAAATTCATGCAAAAAAGTTTGTTTTACATTGTAAGCATTAATTTCTTTAAATTCAATAAGAAACAGATACATATGCATGTATTCATGCATAATTGTATTAACTTTTTTATATATCTCGTTCGGGAATTTTTGAATAAACGTGTTGAATTTTGATCTGACTTGTTTGATAAAATGCTGATAGATTCTTGTACTGAGTCGATTATTATAACATTGGATTTGGTTTGATGATCTGACGGTTAATTATTTATTTTAAAAATAACTGACGTACTTGTAGAGTGTATTTATTTAGTAGATTTAATACATATTCAGCTCTCTGTGTTTGTGCCTTTGCATGCCTTTTAACGAATTCAATAAATGTATTTGAACAAGATTCAGAACAAAATCATTAATACTAGATTTTGCAAAAGTTCACCGTTTCGTCTGTCAATTTTTGAATAGAAAAAATCGCGTTAAAAAAAAGAAACGGTGCAGTCCAAAAAACTCGCGTAAAATTGAAATCGCGTAAAAAGAGACTAGATGTATGTGAAAAAGACTACTATTTTCTCTATGTAGCGTTGCGGCCGTAAAGCACTGACTGCATATACATACACAATGAGTAGTGTTGGGAAACCAACTAACCTATATAATAGTTTGAAAATAAATGAATGTAACATATGCAGTTATTTAATGTTTACTGTAATTGGAAATAATAATGGAATAATTCTACAATTCATCAACCACCAATGTAAATACAATATATTACAAACTATACATAACTATTGTATATTCATTGTTTCTTACGTGTACTGACAACTTAATTACATAAAAAATAGTTGAGTACGTAAAAATGATAATAAAAAAAAATGAGATATTTAAAAATATTTATATTAAAATCTGTAAATTATTTATATAATATGGCTATAAATACTATTTAAAGTGTCATTGAAAGTGTTAAGCATATTTTTCCTACACATAGAAATATAGCATAGGTATTTTACTAATTTACCCCGAACTTCTGAACACCTGAGAATCTTCATCCACGAAATGAATAAAGCTTTTACCAAGACACGCTAATTTTCTAGCCTTATTAATTGAAGATAATTAATTTAGGGAGCATGTATTATGTATTGGTGTGTTGTATTATACTGAAACAAATTCTTGGTCAGATTATTTGATGGAGTATGTAAAATAGTAACGATGCGATATAATATCTCTAAGGTAATCTTAAAATATTTTATTTTGAGATGACTACTAATCACGATCGACATATAATATATTTTTGCGTCGATATGATAAAAGGAAGAAAATAAGCACTGTTTTTCTTTTGTTTTGATATTATTTGTTAAAAAACACAAAGTCGTCATATTATTACTAAATTAACAGAAAATATCATTTTAATAATATTTGTCCAACTACAATGGGAGTTTTTTTTATAAAGCACTGCATTTATTTTTTACTTGGTAAAAACTATGAAGTGCAAAAAGAGTAAGAGTAATTCTTTGAAATTTGAATAATTTAACCAAACATATGAAGGCAATATTTTACCTTTTAAACAATATGACATCTCAAGACAATCTTTCATTTTCAATATAATCGTGCATCGCATATAAAACTTACTTGGAGTATTCGTGTTCCTTTCAAAGTCTTCGACAAGAGGATTTCATTCAAGCCATAATTAGCACGCGTGGGAAATAGTGTTGCCGCTGATTTCGCCCAAGGCGTCACATGTAATTTAGTTTAAGTGGAGGTGACACGTGGTCGAGACTAGTTGTAATGCGGCCAGGCGTGCGAGGCATTATCACACGTGGAAATGTTGCAGTACGTGGTGAAACGTCCACTAAAATAACCTGATGTTACAAAAAAAAACATTAAACATTGTACAGAAACTAAAAAATTTTTTAGAGTGCAATATACGTCGAACGAAAGAAAAGTTTAGGAGATTTCGACTCAAAATTAAAAAGAAAGAATTCTGGAAGAATTTGTTTCTGTAACTTAATGAAACATTTAAAATGAATATTAATGCATAATAAAATATCAATATATATAATAAATCAGGTACAGCGCATAAATTATCGAGTATTTGTAGCAATAGTTTGATGTTTCAAAGTTAATTATTTTAAGTATTTATTTTATAAAAGCACAATCTCATTCAATGTCTGCCAAAGTTTGGGATTATTAAAACCCTAGATTGTAAAAAGTGATTATACAGTTGATCATAGAAAAGAAGCAGAAAAAATATCTTAACCAGAAAATAATGTCAGCAAAAGTTTGTTAATTAAAAATATTGCTTACATACTTAATTAAATTTTAGACAGCATTTAAATGAATTTTCGATACAGTTAACAAGAAATAAAGAGAAAACAATTTTTTATTGTACAAAATTCAGTAGTAAAGAAATTACCTTATCATGTTCATCTTAAGAAGTAATTTTGCGGAAACCATATTCTGTCATAAATATAACCAGTTGTTTATTGTTCTCTTTATTTCGTAGTTAAATATACATTTATATGCATATGCACATTTTACTTGGACATATAAAAGTATGGTTTTGTGGCAGTTACCACTTTATTCCTTCTAATAATTTTGATATACTAAAATATATGATGATTTTTCTTGTCAAACGATGGAGGCTATTCTAGCTGCAGCATATATTTTTTAAAAATATATTATTTTAAAACTGTTTTCATATTTGACAATATTTAGGGATTGATAGACCAGGTCAGGCTTTTTTGCGAATGGGAATGAATAAATGTAAATTTTATTCCGAAAATCGTTTCGGTCATCAAAATCGCATCTGCCATTTGGAATGGAAATTGAGTGCTTTGCCCACTTCAATTTTCACGATGTGCTTATGGTGATATCAAATCATAAATCAAATTTTATCCCTAGACTTTTGCAAAATTTTGAAACGTTGCATCTGTAATGATTTGAGAAAAAAAACCCTGATTAACATTTTATTCAACCACACATTCCAGCGTCACGTGTGACTATCAGCTGTTTAATACAATTATTAAAACATGTCAATCTACAAAACAATTGTCTGAACATCGATCATGGTATTTTTATATTAATGTATTAGCAGTTAATTGTGATATTACATTAATAAAATAATTTGTTTATGCACGAACAACTCGAGCATGAGAAAAGTTGCAGGGCTATCAGACAACATATTTGACGCTACATCATTTGCTTTAGTTCATTTAATTGTATATTAATATTTCACGCAAACTAATACATATATGGGTTCGTTAGAAGTAAAGTGAGTCAAATGTTATTTAAGAAAAACGTCATAGTAACATTCTACACGTCTTAAAGTATCGTAACTATACATCGTAAATATGCACATTACAATAGTGTTATCTCCGTAAAATAAAAATATGCAACCCAAAAAAACACCAAGTAAAGACTTGGTTGTTCTTAAAAACCCAAGAAAAAAGTTTCAGCATTTTATTAGTTTGTCACTTCACCTCTCTACGGCTGATATATAGACATATTAAACATATCATTAAATATTAATGTGATATTTTTTTGAACGAAAATGTATTTTATATATTACGAAATAAAGCTTTTGAGATTATTTTTGAAGTTACTTAAAACAAAAGTCATCATAAATAATTTCAGCTGTATAATTGAAATGATAACATACTTAAAAATGTGTTATTAAATTAATTTATTCAACTCTTAATTTTTCAACTGTAATTTTTTATGAACTTAATTAAGATAGCTTCTTATGACATGATAAAATAACGGATTTCTCAGAGCATATCAGGGTAACAGAAATAAACAGTGTTATAAACATACTGATTGTATCATTCAAACAAGTTGACAGGTCCACAAATCCACGTCGTCGCGCCAAACCCCGCAGTAGCAGTCGCGAAGCTCAGATAGTCACGGAACATAAACAGCCGACACCGTAAAATATGCTCACTATTAAGACAAACAATACAACGTATGCACGACGTCATTAATTACGGCCACGCTATCACGTCGGTTCATTGTTGTGCAGCAAGGGCCTCCGGTATCTACTGCTGTACGGGTCTCTAATGTTTGTATGGGGCGGCTGATGCCCAAGGGCGTGTTTAAGAACGGCTAGTACGAAAAAATATCTGCTTGTTTTGCTTTACTGTAACATAAGAAAATAAAAAGAAATTATCAGATTTCTCTAGCTACTCTTCAGACGGACAAAACTTTACTATATCAGTTTTTAAATTTCACATGCGGATGATTTTCATTTAAAAATTGAGAAAACAAAATTTGATAGTATTAAAATATGTATGTACATATTTTTTCGCTGGTTATAAATAAAATATACACGATGTGATATTACTTTAATCATTCCATATATTGTAAATTGTTGCAAGATCAAATATGAAATCACAATTACGAGAATTGATCCAGCCGTTGTTTCTTCAAGGGTGTGTTTTAAAAATCTCCGTCCGTAGTCCTTAGAAATATCGAATACATATTTATTGTTGTTTTAATTCATTGAGTATTTTTAATGTCAATACATTTATTTGACGATTCGTATGACATCCTAATTTTACACACAATTTTCTAAAAATAATATATTTTTTTAAAAATATATAGTTTTTCGTTTTGATAGAAATATTTTCATTTAAAAAACATATATTTATTTATGTTACGGGAAAAGATTAAAATTCAAAACCATTTCAATGTTTCATTTATACTTCAGTAAATAAAATATTTCTGGTAAATGTCATCTCGCTTTGATTAAAATATTTTTAACTCACATAAGAGGACATTTAATATCTAAAATGTGTTGACAATCACAACTTTTTTCTTCGAAAAGCCGACATATCGGTAAGGATATTTAAACAATTCTACGAATGCTGATACAGTATTTCAACTTCAATGTATTTATACGGTTTTTTACGATACAATCTTTTATACAAAAAACACGGTGTGTCAATTGTCAAAAGAACGGGCATGTGAATGGGAGTTGAAAACAGCAAACATAACACGTATTGCAGAAATTGATTATTATTTGGATATCCGGGCATCTTTTTAACGACCATTGCTAGTGTACGGACCCGTTTTTTGTGTGCCGGGAACTCCCGGAAAACCTCGCAGTAATCCTCAATTGCGAGAGCTTACTGTCTTCCTTTGTTTCCGTAATCGGCACCCGGAGCGCAGCCGTGTAAAGAGATATGTGCGTATAAAGAGATATAGAAAAGTGTTTCCGGCTGTATCGCATGCGATATAATATCTCTCTGTGAGTTATGGTTCTATGATATCAGATCGCATTCTAGCGCTCGTTTCTATCATAAAAAGCTTATTAACGTAGGGATATCGATAAAGCAACAGTATTTTAATCTAAATCCAGCATCACAAGAGAAAAATGGTTTATTAGATTATAACAGAATGAACATAATTGCTCTATAAATCATTATGCTAGTTAATTATCATTTAAATCAAGCGGTTATTATATTTTCTTTGGTGTACAATTTCCTTCTGATTGTTTAAAAAGCAAGAAGTCGTAGTAAAAGTATTTTGTTTTAGAAACCTACATTTATTAAAACAAACTTTTTCAAATATAATTTATTTGTATTGCACTACAATGAATGGCTTCTTATAAATTTATTTTTAAATTGTCATTGGTTGCGGGAAGTATTGTTTGCCAGAAGGCCATGATAAAAAAAATCAGTAAGTATATCGACGATGACAATAGTCCTCAACGAGCTTTCTCGCTAGTATCCTGTTTTACTTCCCATTTTGAAGCCATTATCTTCCAGCACTCATTTCCGTAGGGGAAAATATACCAACTAAAATACTCGTAGAATAATACATAACATACAGAAAGCGAAAACTAAGGCAAGTTTTCAGAGTTAGAATACACTACACTTAGTTAACTATTTTAAAAGTAGTTCCATGCAAAATCAAATTAAACATTAAGGCAGCTGTGTACTTGTGTGCCGACTTATAATCTCTTTTAAAACTACATAAATATTGTTTTATGAACTGATTTGATCTGAGTTTTTGGTTAATAATCCGTGTTAAAGAAATAAGTGAATAATATACTGTTAGATAAAAATTGTTTTTTTTTTTAAAGAGAAATGTATTACAATGTAAAAGATTTGGTATTTAAATTAAAATCATAGAATGAACTATTTTCCACTGTTTCTTTTTGTAATTTCAAGTTGTAATATATATTTTAAAACTTATTGAAAATTGGTATTGTGAAAGTAACAAAATAAGTGAAGGGCTATGATTTGCTCACGGTTTTATTAAAAAAAGTTTTTCTGCCATTAGAGCCATCACTTTTTTAAAAATTATACTTTTGCATTTGAATATTACTAAAAATTCTGAATTTATATAAAACTAATAAAAATGCAGACTAACTATGACACACCGCAATAAAAAACAATACGCAATGAATTAAAAAAACGCTTTTGTTCTTATTACACATTTATTTAAGCAATCGTTACCGGTTTCGCTCATCACGAGCATTTTAAGCTGATATTATACACAATATTTATTTTACCAATTGCTTGTTACACAAGTATTATTTTAGATGGCTTACTATAAATAGTCCTGTATTTATATATATTATTTTAAGCTTAAAATGAACGCGATGATCCTAATGTAGAATTTGTAGAAATAAATGTTTTATTTTTTTAATATAATGCTTTTCCACCAATAGATTTAATAATCCTTCGCTTGAATTTTAGCAGCACTACAACAGAGCATCACTCATAAAGGCGCCCCCGTTTAGTAACTCCGACATAGAATATGAAGTTTTTTTCTTCCTTGTATACCAGCAATGAGATACATACATTGCTATTATTCTATACACTTTAGGTAACTTTGCTAAGTTATAAACTATTTTATATTTATAAAATTTCCCATTGTTTTTTTTATTTAAAAAAAAAGTGTAATAAAATTTCAATTTTTTTATGATTTCCGCTGACAATGAGAATTCATTTAAGCATTGTCTAGAATTGGGTATGCGAGAATAATAAAAGCGGAGTCATAAAGTTCAATTTCGACGGTATTTTTGATTCTTGAGTGTGACTTCTTACTTTAATGGCTCATACGGAATATACTCTGGGACGGAGTGGGAAATTTCAGTCAAACGTTTGTTTTAAAAAATATTTTAATAAATTCTATTCATTATTTACTGCTTTGATTTTATTTTTTTTCTGCTACAAAACTTATTTCGAAACCTTGAATTTGTTAAAATATGTATCAGACAACCTGTAAAGCTTTTGTTCATAGTCTCACAAACAGTTTTATACATATAAAAGAATAGCAATCCACGTTGGTGCTTTTGAAAATTTTGTTGCGGCTTGAAAATAGTGAATACTTTACTTTACAAAATAATTGTACTAAATTAAAATCAATTAAGCGTTGATTATTTGGTAAAAATAGTAATGCAAATTAGTGAATAATTAGGGTATTTAATTTACAAACATACTTCCTGTTCCCGACACAAATTCATTTCGATAAACAAGTACAAAAATGAAACCTAATAATTTTATTAAATATTACACACAGAAGATAAAATAGGGCTTTTTTTTATTATTTAGTATTCTAATTGTAATAGTATTGCAATTCATTTCATGATATAAAATATATTTTCCAAATCTTTTATGGAAGCTTCGTATAAATTCTTGTTTCATGTAATTAAAAATTGATCACTATGATGTAGAACTATTTTGATTGGTATTAATTATCTGAATTTTCGAAACCATCGAAAGTTTAGTTTTCAAGAAGCACAGAACACTGAAAAACAATGAAAAACACACAAAAGAGCGAAAGTCTAAAATCTTAGATAACTTTATTATTTTACTTGCTGTGAGACATCTAATAACTCGACAAATTTGTCAATTTCAATTATAGAATAAAATACATATCGACTGTTGAAAGGAAAAAGGACGTAACCCACAGCTTTTTTTCGATAATCACAACGTATCAAACTTGATACACGTTCTATCAAAAGGATGCAAGCTGCAAATACCGAATTAGTATCTAAATTTAGCTTTTATGTTTGAAAAAGATGACCTTGTAAAAAGTTAAAACCAAGAAAAAATACTGAAATAAAGGTTTTTCATAGACAATTTTTCTAATTAATATTAGATTATGTCAATTAAACAACATTTTAGAAGCCTCCGTGCACTTCAAGGTGTGTATAATTCAGAATTTACATATGGCCCAAAACAATCAAAACACGTTTTTTACGCGTTACGTCCGCGTTATGTGCGAGTTACGTCCTTTTTCCTTACCACAGTCGATATACAATTGAAAAGGTTCTTTAATAATAATTGTAGTTGTATTAAAATATATGAAAATTTATTTTTATTTCATTGGTTCAATTGTTTATACTCTTTCAAAGTTCGGCGCTGTTTGTAGTCACTCGCGTCAAACCGCGTCGTAAGAATCATTTATATTCCGTTATAAAACGACGGACTCTCGCGCCGTAAACCATTCAGATGGCACAAAACCTCCCGCGGAAATATACGCCATCTACACTTTATTGCCATTATATGGTATCCGTTTGTGGGCTCGTAAGTTAAACGTGTATATTGGTGCAATTCAAAAAGTTTCGTCGATGACTCGTATAAAATTTCTTAGTGAGCTATCGTGCATACTTAAAATTCACTTCTTAAACGTTATTTTAAAACCAGAAGTTTGACATATAAAATGATCGTTTTGCAAAAACGATACTTAATATTTATTTGGATCTTTTATGTAATAGCGGTTTTCTTTTTTGCAGGACTCTCAATAAGAGGATTTATATACGAAACATTTTTATTTCTTCGTGAAAGATCGGACGACGGTTTGATTGTTACTTATTTAAGTCCATTACACGTCGAAAGGATTTTTCATTTTTTGTTTTAAATAAGGTGCAAGTAAACAAACAAAATTTTACAGCATTATACTGCCAAACATTTTTAATAGTTTATAACCTAGTAATACACGGCCCAGTGCTGTTATAGTATTTTCTCGCGTGTTGTTTTACTCATATTCGAGGGTAACATCATTGGAAAATGTTTTGAATATATATCAAATAAGGCAACATTTTCGGTGTATATTTTTTTTCTTTTCTCGCTCTACCAATATCTGCGTTCCTGTTTGCGATCTATAAAGCCGCATATGTCAGATATGTTGTGTTGATATTATATTGTAAATCTGTAACTTGTTTGATTCAGTAAATTGGTGTTGTCCTCAGTTCAGCTCGAAACGCAAAATCAATGTATTTAAATGAAATAGGATTGCAGGAATTGCACTAAAACAGTAGGAAGACGTGAATTACAGCACGTAGACTCGTATTTTTACTTTATGATACGCTGCGGAAATGGTGACAGCTATCAAACAAACAACAACTATCGGCCATTTTGTTTTAGTTCACTTTACGTGTACGCATTAAATTAACGGTCATAATAGTTCAGCAATGATATCAAACTGTTTTCAGACACACATGCCCAGTTATAATATTGATGGAGATGTTTCCGGACTATAATTTTCACAATATTGGCTATTTGATATTTCTAATGCTCGCTTATAGGTAACTTAACGTTAAATTAAATTTTATAATATACAATCATGTTTAACTTTCATTGTTCAAAAACCATTGTCGAAATTGACAGTAAATTTATGACGTATAAATTCTAGATTAATATGATCATCGATAGATAAAAAAAAATCTTTTTCTAGAATTTCCATGGATCGGCACCGATCCTTAAACCATTTGTTAAAAAACATTGGTTTCAATCACTCATACAAAATAAAATTAACATTAAAGTGTTTTATGTGAAACGTTTCTTTTCACTTCATCGATACTATCAATTTGATAGTTCATGGACTTCTTAATACATTGCAAATATTTAATCGGCCTTAACTCTACAAAAGTTTTGCTAGGGTCTCTACTCAAAACTTTGAAAATCACACCTTCATTCGGTTTGTGTAAACTTCCTGTTCTACTCAATTTAAAGGTGCAATTTCCCCCTGTTGGCGTGACGGAGAGGAATCATGCTGGGATTTCAGGCGTTACAAACATTTAAAATGTAATATATTATATTGTATTGCACTCTGCCAAAGCTTTTGGTATAAATTTTGTTTTACCAACCATATTACATGACTTTCAATTAATTTAGTATATTTTTAGAGAAAAAAAAACTTAATTTTATATTATGATCAAGACTAATTTTATCTTATGCTTAAGAAAATTTAACTGTTGCAAAAATATAGCTGAAATCTCACATATTGATGAAGTTAGTTTGTTTAAGATTTTTAGAATAGAAAAAATGAAAGTAAGGTTTGATATCACCTTCTGTAACACAGTTGGTTAGAGATTGCTCTGCCGATCACACAGGTCTGGGTTCGATTCCCGGTCATATCACAGTGAATTTGAGATTTATTCACTTAAAAAATTGTAATCGAAGAATGGGTGTAGCGATAGCGATTAGTTAACCACTAATCCTACTCTAGCCTTATCATTCTTTCCCTACTGCTCACTTTGATAAAAGTGAGGTTGAGCGACTGAGTAATAAACAGTTTTTGTAGAAAAAATCTGTTGAGTTACCTCCATAAGGAGGCCATATGCTTCACATTGGGAGCGGACATGGATTTAAAAAAAAAGGTTTGCTAAAATAAATAAGTAAATAAAATCCACTATCGACTATTCTTATATAAAGTTACAAGTAGGCCAACGCTCTAAAACATCTGTCGAATATGTTTTGGAAATAAAGCAGAGTTATAATTACCATTTTCTCAAGAATAAAAGGGTTTATTTAAATATCTTCTTCTTTTTTTATCATATTCGATCCCTATTTGGAGCATATGGCCGCCACACGCCAACCTCATGTTTCTCTGTCTCCCACCAATTGCTTTGCTTCCTCTCATGACATGACATCCCTCAGTTCCACCGAGTACATCCTATGTATAGTACCCAACGGTCGTCCGCGGCGCCGGAATCCTACCGGTCGAAAGAAGATACAGGCAGGATTGAGGCTTTCCGGAGGCATCCGTGGCACGTGACCCAGCTAGTTTCAACGTTTCAACGTCATATCCACTGACGTGACGGGATGCTGTCTTGCACTTTCTTTATCTCTGAATTCCTCACAAAATCAACCACCTCAATCCCATTATCCGACGCAAGCATCTGTTCTCGAAGCTAAGTATACGATTTTCGAATCTTCTCCAGGTGCCATGATTCGCTATCGTAAAACAGTACCGGCAGAATGCAAGCGTTGAATAAATAGCATTTGGTATTAATGGTTTAAATATAACATTGAAAATGTATAATATTATTCTAACAATTAAATTTAAATTATAAAATCAATTTCATTATCCACATATAACATAATATGTATATTCATTCCAAAATACATGCATAAATCGATTTTAATTTGTGAACATGCTATGCTTAAAAACATCAAAAAGAATTATTATTAAGATAAATATGTAAAGACATTTCTCTATCAAATTCAACGTAGACATGTTGCTTAGCTGTGTCATTTGAGATTATATTATGACTCCCTAAATTACATCTGTTAACTATCCTCTACTCATTCCAGAGCATCACTCCCGCGAGTCTATGAAACTTTAAAATATTCATTACAGCATCTTATTCATCGTCAAGGTGAGGCAGTGTAGAGATACGCCAAGATGTAACACATATTTTATACGAAATGAAATTTGCTGAATACAGCAGACGCAGAATATGAGAACGTTGCAAACAGATATTTCATACTCACATAAATATGAGCATTAAAATACGATATCAACCAACCCCGCCTCACTAAAGTACCTTTATTAACTGTATATCACAAAATAAATATACGTTTGGATATATTTTGGTGTATTTTCACACTTCAAATGTAGCACCGTTGTCTACATGCCTTAAATTATCTCTTAAGTTCCAACGACAAATATATTTACATTACAGACATATTTTTTTCGTTTAATATTATATAAATTAGTTTATAATAATACATTTTTACATTAGTCGTTGTGTAAAGAAAAACGAATCGAGAAATATAAAATGTTTTTTTTATCCTTGTTATTCTACTTGTTGTGTTGACGCAGGAAGGGAGTAAGATACAAACATTCATATAAATAATTACCAGGGCTGTGGAGTATAAAAAAAGATGACTCCGACTACGATTCCAGCTTTAAAATAAGAAGCGACTCCGACTCCGACTCCGAAGAAATTTTTCAATGATTTATTTTTAACTTATATTATATTATATGTATTCCATCAGATCATCTTTAGTCAGCCAAGCATGAAATGGCAACACTATGGACCTTTGTGGTTTATTTTTTTTTAAATCCATGCCCGCTTCCAATGTGGAGCATATGGCCTTCTAATGAAGGTATCTTAACAGAAGTTTTTTCTACGAGAACTGTTAGTTACTCAGAGACTCAACGTCACTTTTTTTTTCAAAGTGAGTAGTTGTAAAAGAAGGATAAGGCTAGAACAGGACTAGTGGTTGACCAATCGCTATTGCTACAGTTATTAAAAGATCAGAAGGATGGGAGGAGAGGAAATAATGTGAATTGACATCACAAACTCCCAGTCTTCGATCACAACTTTGAATTTAATAATTCACAAATTTGCTGTGATCTTACCAGGAATCGAACCCAGACCTGCGTGATCGGTTGAGCAAGTTCTAACCAACTGAGCCACAGTAGGCAACAAACGGTTTGGATACACACATCATTAAATATATATTTTTCGAGACGCTTATTTTTCATGACTCTGACTGCGACTCCACATCCTTGCTAATTACTTATTAATTATTTAAATTAGGTACGGGAAATCGCATTGGAAAAAATTGAAAATTGGTGATTTCCCTATTTTATTTAAATATATTTTTTTTCCTTATTTTTTATTGATAACTTTATTAACTTCCCAAAACTCCCATCTTTTCATTCTTATTTCTTTATTAATCGTTCAGTAGAAAAGGACAAAGCCTCAACTTTTATTTTCTAATTTACAACATAGGAAATATAATAATTTTTTAGTTTATTTGTAAGCCTTGCAATGTAATGTCTCATTGACCTTCTCAAAGAGGCAAAACACGTTTCACATGCTGTAACACATCAAAGTTATTAAATTCAATTTTATTAATAAAAACACAATATTCCTTTGTACTTCATTCCACTTTATTTAATATGTCAGGACTGGTTTCGCTCATTACGAGCATCGTCAACTGATAAGAAATATAATTTAACAATGCTGTTTATACAAAAATGAACAGCTATAAACAACAATTGGCATTGAAAAGAAATTACCAATCACATTAAAAGTGATTCTAAAATAGCACAAAATTAAAATGTTTTACACATTTAACATATAATTAAAAAGTCATCTCAGATTAATAAATTTAGCAAAATTTTAAATATGTTTGTAATTACTTTCAATCCCCATTCTGTGCTATTATTTAATTTTGTGCTATTTTAGAATCACTTTTAATGTAATTGGTATTTTCTTTTCAATGCCAATTGTTGTTTATAACTGTTCATTTTTGTATAAATAGCATTTTTAAATTATATTTCTTATCAGTTGACGATGCTCGTAATGAGCGAAACCGGTCCTGACATATTAAATAAAGTGGAATGAAGTACAAAGGAATATTGTGTTTTTACTAATATAATGCCTTTCCACCAAGTATTGACAGTGAACACCCTAAAAGCGAATTCAATTTTCTATTAAAAATGATCTTCCATATAGTTAATACCAAATCCATCAAAGAATCGAAAAGTTATAAAAATGAATCCACAAAGCTAAATATAAAAATAAAAGTAAATATGCATACGGAGACAATGGCATTCAAAATTCATAAAAATAAAATTAAGTGGCGTGGAATATATTATAATATTACGAAAAGTGAGGGGGTGGCACCCTATTTCATTTCACTGCATACATCGTTTTGTAATATAGAAAAATTGTTAGTACGCCTTTGCAAGAATTGTAAACCCCAGCAGTTTGTTCACGCTCATTCATATAATATATATTAAAATCGTAAAGAATATTATATGACATCTATAATATCTACCAGTTCCTCAGTGCCACAGTTAATAATAATCAAACTACGAGAATCTTTGTTGAAATTGAAAACCTTCGTATAAAAATAAATATTAACAAATACATGTTATACTAAAAATATTATTCTTAGATAATACTAAAATTTCTAAAAATCTTCAAAAAATAGGTGTACAGTAGAAGACTAAACTAATTCAAAATTTTGCTTCTTTGTCATCTCAAAACCATACTTTTGGAGTTTTCACCAGAACCTATACCAGCTTTTAACTGACTGATACACTTATTTACTAAGCTTCAGTTCAAGTCCATCCGTACACTTGAACGCCCAAAGATGCCGAAACGCAAAACCCGGGACGTTATTGACAAAACTTGTGTGAATGTACATAATTTAAACGATTCAAATTTAATGTGCATATTCACTTAATTTCTTAGATTTCAGCGAGGTATTTTATTATTTGTGATATTAAATTTAAGTAAAATATGGTTATTAAGCAATAATAAAATATATTGGATTGCAATTATGACTGTGTGTATTATAATTGCAATTATATTGGATTGGACTGCAATTATAAATGTGTGCCATTAGTGAGTTGATTCTTGACAGGTGAAAATGACATCTCATGTATATTTAATATGTAATGTACAATTTTTCAATTTAATAATTAAACTACTGGTCCATTATAATCATATTTAAGAAACGTATATTTTTCTATTTGTTTCAATACCATCATTTATAATCTTCGTTGTTGTACATTAATAGATAATGAAATTTTGAATGCGCAATAATTTTTCTGTCATTGCATACTTAATATATAATTGCATACTTAATATATTTTTGTTTGATTTTTTCAATAGCCGAAAATATATTTATTGAAAAGCTTTAATATCAATAAATTATAAGTTCAAAAATACGTACATTTTTTTTTCTATTGTTAAATAAAATATTAATTTATAGTCATTCAAAATAGTCCTTTTTTCCTTTTGTTTCGGTTCAGTTGTTTTATTGAAACGTAAAAAAACCTTGTCTAGTTTTCAGATTATCATAAAGCAGACGAAGTATTTTTCAAAAGACTTATTTATACACGGCATGGTATGTTGAAAAACTTTTCAATAAAAATATGCTTGAGAGATTTTTAAATGAATTCCGAAAAGAATTATTCCAAATGAACCGTAAAAGAAAATAGTTCAAATAAAAGCTATCGCATTAAAATATTCCCTTTTGTTCGAAATACCTTTTGCCAGACGATATTCGTTTTCATTTTTATTTCACTGGCTTTCTTGTGATTTTCTAAGGAAATTCATTTGATACCATATAAATATCTTAAATAAAATAAACTTTTCACCATTGGATGCGCCGTTATACAGGCTGACTGAGGTTCCGCTGAGATAACGGAAAGCCGACGTCGCATAACGGCCGTTCGCTATTGCCCATACACATTATTACGGGATGTTATTATTCACATTTTAATATCTTCCGCAAGGCATAAGGAACTTTTTCGCAAAAAAAAAATGTTTTGCAGGCAATGAATTTCACACTAAGCCTGTAATGCTTGAAATAATAGGTTAAACACTCAATAAAGATTTACCATTTGTATTGATTGCGAAATAGTTTTTAACTATATTTTACAATCATTGAGACAGTAAATACTTTGATATTGTTTTAGGCATTTAAACATTTGCGTTAAATAAAAATATTATGGGTGACGTATAAATTAGTTTGATATTGACATTTGAATCTTTGTAAAATTTTAATTTTATTATATTGATAAATTCAATATATATTAAATATGTATGTGTTTATATCCAAATATATAGATGTCTGTAATGTTGTCATCATCTAAGAACAGAATATAAAAAAAGAAGATGTATCACTGATATTATTTATTCTAATATTTCTTTCTTGTTTTCTTCACCAAAGAAAAATAAATTGTACAACGCTCCATAAGTAGTGAAATATCTTCACTTTAAGGTGCTCACAGTATGCTGATATAGTATAAATATATGTTTTTTTATAATAAATCAAAAAACAAAGATTCATCTCAAAGATACCAAAAAGGTGTCACAATTTGCTACGCAACGTGTGGATTAACAAAGTCAACAAATTTATTGTTATATCACTCAAAACGTAATTGCTTGGTAGAACGCAATTGTAATTAAGTGAAAAATATCAAAGTATTTTCTACAAATATTATTTTACATATGGTTGATAGATTTGTCGGCTTATGCCTTCATTAAACTAATTTGCTTTGAATAATCTTATACTTGTTACCATTCTTAGAAACACTAAAGTCAATTAATTAAATGTAATACTAAATTTTGTATTATAAATGAGGTTGCTTGAATGGATGAGAAGATGTATTGTGTATCTCTTCTGATCCCATTTAGGCTTAAACATAGTTCTGATGAGTACAGAACCCGAAGTAGCTATCAGCTATATAAAAATAATATTTATACTTTTTCACTTTATTTAAATTTATTATTTTTTATATTTTATTTAATATGTTTCATTTCCAGAATTAACAATATCTTTGCGAAAAATAAGTCAATAAACAAAAATGGTAATATTAAAATGTTGTACTAAATTAAAGAAAGTTTTTCATAATGCCATCATACATCATAAAATTCTTACTGGGAAAAAACTTGCATTTTTTTTAAACTTAGGGAGTTTTTCCTCTTTTCTCATCTGGAAAAAATATTCCGATATGTAAAGCTGCGGAAAAACAAAATAGCGCGACTGTGCCTACAATGCACGACGATAACACTTCAATATGAACATAAAAAGCTTAGATAACGTTTTTATAAAAGAACCCTCGTATCCTTTGACATCTTTTGAAATAACAATATCGTATTTAAGACAAATTGGACTGTTTTCAGGGGTTCGAATTGAATAATGAATGAGGTTTCGGATAAGAGACCCTGTATGTACATATTATATTTTGCTACGTTATAATTGAACGAATGTTTTTACAGCATTTTATTTTATTTTGTACATACCACATTGTTTATTTAATAATTTATCCACAATAGGAAACACTGTTAGTGTCAAATATCGTTTTTGCTATGTGATTTAATTTAAGATCATTCAATATTTTCGATGAATTTGGCTGTGAAATTTCATAGAGTAAAATTGACAACTTTGATATTTTAGAAAATGTGACGCGTGTTTCTTCTATTTAAAAAGCGTCATCAGACAAAACATCGCAAGGTGTATGAATAAACTTAAACTTTATTATAATTCTTAAATTGTTCTGTTGTATAGCTTTAAGTTTTTGGAAATGAGTGAACTCATTAATAGAAAGGAGACGTTAATTAAAAAGATAAGTGAAACACTTAATTTATAACTTATGAACTAAATTTTATTTTTTTCGCAAACCCTGTGATGTTCTTTCTGATGATGCTTATTAAAGAAGTGAAGCCCGCGTCAAATTTTGTAATACAAAAAGTTTGTTGTTTGAATGCTCTCATATTTTAATAATGGAAAATCTTACCTGATTTAACTGATGTGCATTTAATACCATCTCGTTAACACGCTTAATCGTATGTTGCTATCCTTTTCATTGTCTCTTTTTATCGTGTAACTTATTAGTAGTTAACACAATTGTCAATATGACTCATATTTGACTGATTGAAATTTAAGCCCGAATTTAAAGATTGAAATTCTAGATCATAAAACTGACGTTAATTTAAAGATTGATTTTGAATTGAAGAATGAGGTATATTTATATCCGTATTGACTGTTTAGTGAGATTTATATGTTTATGTAGAGTTTTCCTTTCATAAATGAACCATTGTACACAGTATCGCTAGTATAACGGTTAACATTACATGCCTTATAAAACGAAGAAAAAGATATGTGATTACCCTGTCACTGATTCTGGTTTAAAATAACTTTTTAAATTTAAATTTCCTTAACGTTTGGATATACAAACTATCAATTTTCTACCAAAGATTACTCAATATACATTATTGTGGTTCTTTTGAACTCTATCAAACATTTATGAGCTGTGATAGAACCTGATCGTTTGTGATTCTCTAGGATTGAAAATGAGCACGAAAACTTTCCTATTGACTGACCGGCGACGTTTACTGGCATTATATATAATTTTAGATTAAGTTTTGTGTTCTCTGGTCTCTGACAAACTATAAATAATAACACAAACTAACATTTTCGATTGATGGTTTATTCAAGCGGTAATTTGTTTAATTTTACAACCTAAAATAAGACATCTAGAATCAAATGATTTTTCTTTTAATTCATATCCGCTTTTCATATGGAGTATATGACTTATTATTGAAGGTATCTCAAGATAATTTTTTCTACAAGAACTGCTTGTTACTCAACTGCTTTAAATCTCGAAGGAAGTAAGGATAGATAGGATATGGCTAGAACAGAGCTAGTGGTTAATAAATCGCTCTATCTACACCCCATTATGTAAAATTGGTATGATCGAATCATAATCGTCTATGTCTTCGAACAGAAATCTATTAATCGATTGAAAAAAAAATGTTTGTAAGATTTGTCAGGAAGCAAAAAACGTTCTTCAAAAAAGTCTTCCATAGAAAAGGTTAATATTGTAATGATAAAAAAAAAATCTAATCATTTTCACTGTGTTGTCATGACTTAAAAGTAATTAGATATATGTATACGTTCATTAAAATATCAATCAGTTCAGAGAAATTTCATTGAGGTACGAATCTCTGATTTAAAAATATTACATACAATGTTTTATTTCAACCATGACAATACTCGTATTTTCACGGTTGTACCATTTTTTTAAAAATTAATTTGAATTTACCTCTGATGAAATCCTTATTTTTAATTCTACCAGTAAATAATAATCCAAGCAGTTACTAATATTTGTAAATACGATTTTTTTTACTAAAGTGCGGTCTGAGATATGTTCTAGTTTCTGGATAATCATTCCCGTCACGTCACTGTGCCTATAGAAAGGAAACCACAAAAGTATACGAAGATATCCTCTTTTGTCGGGGCGCAACCTTACAGCCAACGGATGTAAATCCGTAGAGCCGTAGAGCCGTAGCACCGTGACTTACTCTACGCCTTTTGTACTGGGATGACATCGCTGACAATAACGCTGTATAAATACAGACATTTTATTTATAAGACACATAATTTATTTTTGTTTTGAAAATTATATTATTATTAAGCTAGTTTGAATGTATAATAGCGTTTCATAATGATAATTTAAGCTAAAATTCAAGTAATAATTCTTAGGCGTAAATTTATACATTTTCTTATCATAAAATTGTGATGTTAAACATAATTGAAATACTATTATTGACAAAAAATTACACTGTTCTGCTTATTTAAATAAGATTGAAAAATATTCGAGCGATGATTACAAATGAAATTTCAGTCCTTTTTTATTTTCTCAGTTTATTTCCCTTCATATAAATACATCTCGTGATCATTTTCGTTCTGCTCTGGCTTTTGATGTCTGCATTAATTTACGCACGCAATCCGCTTTTTATCATTTTGTACTTAATTTGGATTGACTTTTCCATGAACTAACTTCTCACCACATTCTATTTTTGATAAAATTATGTTCAATAATGCATTATAAATGATTAACATACAATTACAATTTCTAAGATCAAAACATTATTCCATATTTAAATTATTCTCATTAAATAAAGGATATTTTTAACTCTCCGACGTGTTTTCAAAGTAATAAGACTCTCAGGCAGATTTCTTATGTATATATAATATATATATATATAGTATTATGTATATCACTTTTAGGGTGTTCACTATCAATACTTGGTGGAAAGGCACTATATTAATAAAAACGCAATATTCCTTTGTACTTCTTTCCACTTTATTTAATAGGTCAGGACCGGTTTTGCTCATTGCGAGCATTATCAACTGATCAGTTAACAATCCTCGAAATGAGCGAAACCGGTCCTGACCTTTTAAATAAAGTGGAATAAAGTACAAAATAATATTGTGTTTTTATTCATATTACGTATAAAGTCATAATAATGAAAACAATTCAATGGAGTAATATTAATATTTTTGATTTTCTCTTGTTTTTAAACATATTTAAGTATTGAATTTATATTCCTTTAGCGAAAATATAAACTGGCAAAATTCATTTTAAAATTATAGATTTATTACCCTCTACAAAACTTTTTGAAAATTGATAATCAATGAAATATACTTTAAGCTACTTTCTATTGATTTTAATTGTTTTATTGACAGTAAGCCATGAAATTACCTTTTATTTCCAGCATCTAACCCAAAAACACCAAAGTGGTATTATTTAATAAAAGGGGTTAGAGTTGAAAAGAAAATTCTTTTAGAAGGTTCGGATGCTCTCGCATTACCCAACAGCTATCAGCGAGGGACGGACGGACGGCGTCGGCGCCATATTGTGAGCGGCGTCGTGTCCCGCCGAAGGGAAAACCGACAAAGAGGCCGTTCAATTGGCAAACCCATCCCTGAACGTCGCGGGTACAAAGCCTTTCTCATATTGCAGGGCGAAAATTGAATACGTGCATGCATTGTTCGGCGAAGACTGTTCTTTTCATGGAATGCCTTTTTCACGCTTGCTTATTTTGACGATGTATCCCGAAAAGTATAGTTTGCATACAAACACTCGCTTTAAATCGTAAACCCTATAAAAGGATAATCCAATATCTGAGTCTTCAAACGTTTTCAGTCGTCACATATAATCTTTGGTAACGTATTTTATACAGTCATTTCTCAACTGTGAAAATTTATTTAATATTAAACAAAATGCATATTTTTGTTTCAAAATTAAATAAATGTCTACTTTTAAGGAATATTCAATTTATATTTCTGTTCACGAAAACCACCAAAATGAAACTTTTTATTCTTGACGTATCAAAACATTATTTGAAAAGGTGTCACACGATTATTATCACATTAAAGCAACCGTAAAAAATCAAGAGCATTTAAATTTCTGGTGTACGCATTTAAAATTGTACAACTATTCTATTCTTACTGTTATTGTGACTCGATGGAAAAACATGTCAATATGACCTTAGTTTATTTATATGTGTAGTATTTTCAAAGATAGGTTTTAACTAAAAAACAATTATTCATAACATAAAATTGATTGTAAAAAGTGTTTGTTACCTTTATAGACTACCCCCGTAGCATTAAAAATGTATGATCTTCCACGATAAGAAGATTGGCGGTAAAGATGTTTTTTTTCTAACGACTCTCATACAGTCACTTTTTCAGTCTTACCACATAAAATGAATGTTTAATAATGTTACCAGCACGATGTTAAACAATAAAATATGCATCATAAATCCTTACAAGTCTTAGCGCCACCCCGCTGGGTTTTATGGCTTATAACATGGAAATAAAGCCTTATAAAAAATAGAAAACTGTCATGAACAACAACCATGAAACACGTGTAGAATGTACAAATTGTGCTTAAATATTTCAGTATAACAGTCTTTTAATGTCAATGCTTTGAATAAAGTTTTTTTTTATCGAAAAAACGTGACCTGACAAAGAGCGTTAAGTAACTCTCATAAAAATATAACTACCACGTAGAAATTTTACGAACGTGCTTTATTTACTTAAAAGACAATTGATCAACAAAAAGTTTATTTTATTGACGTCATTACTTGTTTCATTTACAAATTTTTGATACATCAATACGCTTATTATTGAATATAATAAATAACGCATTCTGGGTTTATTATCAATATTATGGTTAACAATGGAGTTATTTGGTATAAACAACTTTATTTAAAATATGAAAATCCTCTTGTTAAACTTAGGAACTGATAGACTGCACTATAAATAAAACATTCAATTCAGTCGAACATTAATAATATTTTTAAAAAAACTAAAAATTTCGATGCTTATTATTTGTAAGTTGTAAATAAAATTTCATTTAATTCAGTAATAGTTTTTGTTACCATGTCCATTCCCAGTGTGGAGCATATGGACTCCTGATAGAATTTATCTCAACCTCTTCATTTTTTCTAAAAATAGTAGGAGTAGAAGGATAGGGCTAGATCAAGACTGACCAAGAAAAAACGCTCTCGCTACGCCCCGTTTTTAGGATTAAATGGATGGGAAGAAGCAATCCAAGACATCACATACGTTCATACCTTCGAAATTTGTTCGAAGTTCATCTTCCTGTTCATCAAAATTTGACTACTAGTTAGACCTTGTTTATGCCATGAGTAATAATTATAGACTTCCGTAACCGTTGCCTGTTGTGACCTAGTTGGTTCTACCGACCAGGTGAGTCTGAGTTCGATTACCAGTTAGGTCAATGCCAATTTTTAAAAATTTAAATTTGAGACTTAACATATGGGTGTTTGTGTAATGCCAAATATTTAAAAAATAATAGTGGTATTTTATGGTACAGATATATTCCACATATTAGTGTGGAAATATTGTACGCTGTGTATCTTTTGAACGTTATTTCATGATAAATCTTGGTAGGAATAAAACGTTTTCAATCTACACACTCCATAAACACTAGAGTCTCGGAAATCGTTTTCTGGACGACGCAATACCAACATAACGAAAAAAGCCGGAAACAAACACTCGCAATGGTAAATGTTGCCAACTTGGGAAAGAGTATTTCGATCGAGTGGAACTGTGACGTAATCAAACACGTATATCCTGGACGTGTTGCCAACTCCACGGCCACTAAACTTTGATAATTATACTAGACATATCGCTTTTATTATCTTTACACCATCTCAATAAGTTTTCGAAATGGGACTTTGAAAATTATTTATTTCACGCTTCGTTAATTAGATAAGCTACAATCATAATATAATTGAGCTATTGGTAGATCTAGTTTTAGTCAATCCTTCATTGGCAGTTGAATTTTTTATAACATATTCATCAATAAGTAGTTTATGATTTTTTAATTAGGAAATAGTAATGTATGCATTAAGCATTCGGTTATTACTAGGGATTGCAACACATCTATTAAAAAAAACCGGGACTCCGGTATTCATGGTATTTTTTAAATACCGAAATACCGGTTTTGAAAATGCAAAACTAGCGGTATTTCAGTTTTGAAAATTGATGGTGTTTTATTATTTTGAGAAACCGTCAGTCATTTATTAAAATCACCCGTTTATGACTAAGACTCTTTTTCAACGACGGTATTTCATTCGACTGTGAAAAAGAAAAAGGACGTCACCTACAGTTATGCAATTTGATACACATTCTATCTAAATGATGTAAGCTGCAAATGCCAAACTAGTATCTCAATTTTGCTTTTACGTTTAAAAAGACCTGTAAAAATTGCAACCAAGAAAAAAGGTCTTAAAGAAAGGATTTTCTTCTACAGCGTATAAAATTTAAATCAGATCAACTCAATTAAACAGCTGTTTACGTGCAATTTAAGAATGAGTACATCTTATAATTTTCCTTGTGTTTCTAATTGGCGGTATTTTTCTAGTATGTTTATATATATATGTATATGTATATATATTTTTCAAGTATTGCAATCCTTAGTTATTATCACTTGATTGAAAAAAAAAAAATATATGATTAATAAATAGCCTTCGCCAACATTGTTATTTTGATTGCAAATTTCATTGTTAGGTAAGAGCAATTGTCGTAGAAGACTTTTGTCAAGATTCTTCCATTTGGAAGCCATATACTCCACACTAGGAGTGGCCACGGGTTAAACAAAAACATTTTTCCATCCAAAAGTTTTTGTGTTTTTATAAAATGATTAAAATCGATTGTATTATCTATATGTGTTAACAAATTAAACAAAATAAAACATTTGTAGGCATTAATTTCACATTTTTTATTAAGATCAAAACTATTTTCACTCATTGCAGGCATTATCTATTGATAAATATATAATTTGATACTAGTTTATTTATACATAATAAAGCATTGGTAGCCTAGTTTTTTAATGTTATGCCTTTCCACCGGGAATCGACAATGAATACTTTAAATATGGTTAACGATAAAATGCAATTGTTCGTTGTGATAAATGATCATGAAAGTATATTGAGATTACTTTGAAAATTATCACTAAGTTATTTATATAAAGAATAATTTTCTAAACTAATGATAATAATTATCAATCATAGATCGAGTGCACACTTGTTTTTATTTTTCGCTTATCCAACGATTAATATATATGTACACAACATATTTGTGTACAACGCATAGTTTTTATAGTTGTGCAAGTGTGTGTTGTAATTTATAAGATAATAATAGAATAAACTATACGAAAATCCTTTCGTTAGTTGGAATTGCAACCTAATTTATTCTGTTCGGTCGATTAAACAGGCAACTAAATCGCCTACACTGTCAGAAATAAAAGTCCTTTTAGTCCGTTTCTGTATAATTACATTGTCGGGTACATTGAGAAAAAATGGCGTCTTTATATTGGACTCACGTGAACTTTGGGTCAAAGGGTTGCCTACTGGTCATTAGATCTTTCTTATAAACCATAACGACATTTAATTAACTAATAGTGTTTAAAGTTAAATGCGATTGATTTAAAATATAATATTTATTCGTAATTAATAGGTCACAACTCTTGAACTTACTAAATAAAACATGTTAGAAAAATACGCGGTAGCTTAAACCCCGTGAAAAGTATTTTCAGTGATACTCCCCTGATATCAAAGAAGAATTATGTAAGCAGGTACGAAATCCATTGTCTGCTTTCTTGATTGAAGTCAGAATTTCCAAAGAAGTTAAAGATAAATTCTCAGATAAGTTTAACGATTTTTCGACGCGTGATACGAAATTGAAAAATTCTCACTCAGATCGTGTTTGCCTTGTACCATTCATATCCAAATAGAACCACATATTTATGTCGTGTTTTAATAATATTCACCATGGCGTATTTGTGCGAATGCTCACTTCTAAATCTTTTCGCATTTTCAAATAATGACAATAAAAGATCGTCTGTAATGATGTCATTTATTTGGCTTTAACAAACTCTAAGCCCATAAATGAGGTGAATTATACATCTCTCAGTTTGCAACCAATTGTAGCTCGTCTCGCTAACGTGAACCTATTGAATTAAATCACTAATGTTTAAAAAATATTTAGTCAATTATTGATGCTCTGAAGCCTAAAGATTTTTTTTTTCACACACCTTTACTGCCAAAATAAAACTGACCTTAAAGTTAAAATACAGATCATTTACTATTTATACGGACTTTTTATTATAACAACATACTGACGTTCAATATTAATTCCGACCAAGTTATATAAATACTAACCGTCGTATATTTAATACTGCCCAAAAGGTGATTTAAGAAATGAACAGATAAATTAAAGCGCTAAATTAATATTAAATGTTTAAAAAAAAAACACAAGTGGCATCCCTGCAAGTCCCCACTACTAGTCACTTTGGTTTGTTGAAGGCCATCTGTGGCGTCTAAAGGGCAAGGGGTTGAGGATTTAATACATGGCTAATTTTATTTTTGTCACCATAGTTTATGTTGTAAATCAGAAAAATTAAGAGTGAAACGACGCATGTCTTAAAGAGTAAATAGGTGAAGAGTAAGGTCTCGTCTAATCAAATAATATGACGCTTTTAGAGAATGCATCTTCTTCACTTATACTTGCATCGACTTATTCCAAGAATATTTATTCCATAGTTATCGTAAAAAAAAAAAACTTTGAAAAACTATAATATGTTTGGTGAGTTTTCTCAGATGATCACCGTATTATTTTTTTATTAAGGAACGCGTTCGAATATATTTAAAATTACCCCATTCCACCAAGCAAATATTTTCAAACCAAACAAATATTTTGAATAATGCAAATAAATAATTTATTTCTTACATGCATATAATACTTACTTATTAACATTCTCTGTCTCACATAACATATAACGCGTCAATCAATATCACTTAATAATGTTAGAACTTATGTTAGTGACATTACCAATTACCATCGCCAGGCTTGTTCTGACTCTTTCGGATAAGTAACAATCAATGTTCACGATTTTCATATATGTTTCACACGTCATTATAAAAAATATATTATCTGGCGAGTACTTATGTTTATAACATTAATATTCTGGAAGAAATCTGATAAATAGTTTATAAAAATATCACACAATATAGAGTATAAAAATAAAACATAAATAGCCAACAATCTGAGGTGTGTTACAATAGTACAGCTATTTTTTTGACGTTAAATAAAAAAAATAACAACTACTTCAAATTTTTATAAAGTTTTTTATATACCATTAAATGATATTAATGGTGGTACATCCATGTTAAAAAATGTCTATTGGATATTTTTCGTTGTTGAAATTTTGCTGATTCGTATGAAAATGTTTGAATACATTTATTTTATTATAAGTTAAACTTTATTCAAGTGTTTAATAAGACATAAAAATTGACCAATTATACAATAGAACGAAATTTTAAATGCTTGTTTTTACATAATAAATAAAATTTAATTAATTTTGAATATATTAAATAATTAATAATTATTATTTAATGTAAGATCATTGCAAAAAAAACATTTGAGTTCAGTGGTCCTTGAGAGTGTAATAGTTGACGGCCGCTGGGCTGGTTTGGAATACAAAGATTTAAATATTTTATTATGTTTTTTTTTTATCTTATTCAATACCAATATCACGTGTCACGTACTGCACTTTTCGTAATATATTTTTAACTCTTTATTCAAAAAGTTTTAATTTAATCAAATTTAAAAGTCATCGTTGCTGTAGCTGAAAATATTTCAAAAGTTATTCAAATTTTCATCCATCACGTGGAAAAGTTCAAACAGCATTACGAAGTTCGCGCCGAAGTCCGCCATTGCCTACAATAATTTATACAAATTCACAAAATCAAAGATAACGTTTTTATCGTGGCAGCCATAATCGAGAAACATAATCCGGAATAATAAAACTTTATACTTTATAACGCAAACTTTTCCATGGCAATTTCCGAAATCTTCCTGCTACCGTCTCTTTGTTTAAATTTATAATCCAAATCGTGAAACAACATCATTTATACACCTTATTTACACAATCCTTGATATTTTCATTATAAAATGTTTTTAGGAACACTGAAAATAATACAGATAATAATTATTTTAAAAAGCTTACAAATGTAACAAAGCGAAATAAATTCTGCCAGAGTAAAAAAGAACAATTACTTAAGATTGCAACCCTGGGGTATTTTTCGAGCTGAGAATTTTTATATTTTCTTTTAAGAAAAATATAAAAATATATATTATTATAAATCAGGGGTGGTCATTACTTTTAGGAGCGACTTTATGATAAAATCATTGATGGTGTTCATCTGCTATCGATTGTAATTATATCATTAGAGATCAATAAAAAAAACTTATTTTATAGGTCTGCGATCGACGCACTTTTCATCCTAGTTGTATTTGGTTGCACAACTTGCCGTCGATTTACACGGTTTCATTTTAAAGCAAGATAGAACGTGTGTCTTTTTTATTTACACCATTAAGTCAATCTCTTATTGAAACAGATATCATTGAAATTAATTCAAATATTGGTGTTAGTTAGAAATAAACAAGGCTTTACAAATTTGAATAAAAAATAATATTAACATGTAATTAATGACAAAAACATTTTTTTAAAGATAGTTTCAAAAGTGTGCTTCTACAAAAACTTCGAGCTTGACTTCGAAAGCTATAATACAACAACTGATTGAACTATAATAATATGTCAGGTAAAAGCAAAATATTTTAATACAAATTATTTAGTGCGTTGTTTTTTCGCTAGGTGTCAAGCAAACGCCGTATAAACGGGATAGGTACTGCATGACGGTCGGTCGTCATGGAAACTTGAAGACCCGGGCGAGACGCCATCTCTTGGCTTTAAATAAAATGAGATAGAGATTAATATTTGATGAACTTAGAACAGAGTTTCACACGAAAACGCTGTTTGAGGGTGGATTACCAGAGATGAGTGTTGAGGACACTAAAGCAACGCTCTAATCTACACTCTCGACTTTGTAAACTGGTTGCCACGCTGGTTTTGTAAATATCAAAAGGAAAATTAAACTTAAAACTGCCGCAAATAATTTACATAAATACATTGATATTTAAAAGCACTACTATATATAAAAACGTTAAAAAATAACAGTTATCGAAAAAAAGACAATCCTGTAATCGGGTGCTCAATGCTGTTCTCGGATATGCTGTAGTGGGGTAAAATCCAGAATAATAACATTTATACATTGATTTCTTCAATCGATTTATATCCAAAAGTATAATTTCGTGAGATTTTTCAAAATAATCCACCCAACCTTAAAAACGGACAAAGACGGAAAGCTAGGTTTATCCTCACTCCATCCTTGTTTTCTTACAATTTACAGAGAGGTATAAGTAGAGTGCTTACTAATAACCATATATTTACCAACCATAACCTATATTGGGTTTTCGTGTCGGTGCTAGGACAAATTGGTTTATATTTATAAAATTAACACGTTTTTATTTTTTTTTGATTTTTTTTTCAAATAATTACAACCAGCTTCGTTTATCACGAGGCTTTTATGATTATCGGTAAAAAAATGTTTTTTTTATAAAAGGAGGTTTTTATTTTTACAAAAAATATATTTTTTAATTTGAAATAGACAGTTAACACTATACAATAGTTTAACACAAAATTACGAGCAAAATAATGACATATTTGTATATGGGAGATGTACATTAATTGAAAATTTACTACTAAATATTATTTTGTCCTTAACTTATTATTTTGGCCTTAACATCAATTTGTTCATGCCATTGATCTAGACATTCTGGTGAGTAATGATTTTTCCTAAAAAAATATCATTACCTCATTAAATTTGTCAAAACAGTTCTATTAAATATTTTGTGAATATTTTATTATTATTATTTCTATATTAAATACTTTTTCCATATTGATGTGTTCTTTTGCCGAAGGTTTTCTTGGAAGATAGAACTTCTCTGTAATTTTCACTCATCTTTTATAATCCGGTCTACATTTTCACGTCTATTTTAATATAATCTACCCTTGCCAAGGATATTATCTTTTTCCTTGAATTGGCATTTTTCCTTGATTAGTGCTGAGGCTCTGCATTTAACTGTTTTTCACGTTAGAATTATGTAAAGTGATTAGGGTCTCAAACTGCCTCCGTTGGTAAATATATTTCAGAAATACAAATTTTCAGCAAAATTTTATATGCATCGATTTTGTCGAATTTAGACTGATTTTCATTTACAAATCAAAGATGCGCGACAATATATTAATGAATTAAAATCAATATTCAATATAACTTTTGACAGTGAAGATATACCATTTATACCAAATGAAACCAGTTCTGAAAAGATTGTTGAATTAAAGGTTGGCTTTTTTATGAATATATTATATTTCCAACAGTAAATTTAACACTATTACATTTAAAAGTAAATTGTTATCTTTAATCACAAGTAAAAAAAAAAGAGATACGAGACGTCAAGACTGTACGATCGATTATTATACTGCTTAGAGAGCTAGGCATATTCCAGCAAAACGTTTCGTTTTTTTTTACTTAAATATGAATCTGTATTATTATAATATTATATTATTATAATATTACAAAGTTACATATTTTCCGTTTGTTATTTCAATATAGATCAGGGGTGGGAAATCTTTTCTTCTGTAAAGACCGCATTCATTTTTCTGATTCGACATAAGGCCGTAGTAAACATTGACTAGTGAATCTTTGGCCAGAAAAAAATCATGCCAATTTCTAACATCGACAATCCTAATAATTTACGGATTTGCCCAAATAAGTAGCGTTACATCTTTTTTTAAGATCTTCCAGGAATCTTCAAATTCAAAATCTCAGGAATTTACGAATTTACAAAAATTTACAGAATTTCAGAATTGGCCAGAAGGCCGCAGGTTCCCCACGCCTGATCTAGACAATTGATTATTAAGGCTATGTACTGTCTGCATTATACTATAATTGTCAAATATGTTTGTGTACATAATTTGAACGATTCAACTTTAACCCCACATTAGTATTTGCTATTACAGTATTTTTATTGAAATTTTAATCTGTTTGCTGAATTTATTAATAATTAATTTTGAAAACGTTGTATGTACCATTTCTACTTAACCAATTTTTAGTTCAGCTATTATTGATTGTTTATTATCATTCATTAATAAATTGTGTCATTATTTAAAAAATCTTCTTTCCAATTGTTTGGTATAAAATCATAATTTTATAAAAATAGCCTAGTGTAGTTTTATATTTTCAGACATTCAGTTGAATGCATTGAATGCATTCAGCAATGTGTGAAATTGATCCTGAGCTTTAGTGGAATAATTAGTTTTTTATATTTTAAAATAAATAAATAACGCTAAAATAGTACCCAAAATACTTTTCATATAAATTAATTTGGTTATTTGGGAAATGTATCCAAAATTGTCTCAATTAGTTGAAATTACCCATAAACTGACATCAGCTTAGTAACAAACCAATGCGGCTTGCTAATTAAGGCTCTTAAGAAAATAAATTCTAAGCCGTTGAACTTAGTAAGACCTCCTATAAACACCTTTTGACTTGCTTTATTATTACGCAGTAAACTTTTGATGCTTAATTTTAATGAAAGGTTGTCTCGGCTCTGATGTGAGACCAAGAATGCTTACAAATAAATTTAATAATCTCCCCAATTCTAGAGTAGAGGCTTATGTTTGTCTCATACACCGCAATCCTGTGGTCTTATACAAATGCATAAGGCTCAACTGTTTTTACATTTATAAATTGTTAAATTTTCAACGACTATTTTTCAAGGCTCTTGAATAAATACAAGAACAACCACATATCATGCTTGCTACTTACTCTGTAATAATTCAATTAATTAATTAATTTTATCAATTATCGACAGAATATTTTACGTTTAATATTATAATATATTAATTAAGGGTGTAAAAGTAATTAAGAAAGACTAATTGCTTTTTGGCTTAGTTTAAGCGACTTCGTATAATGGAGAGTTATATCCAACAAAAGAGCATGAAGAATGAATTGTATATTTTTTTGGGAAAAAATGCTTTCTTACGTCATTTGTGCAATGATGCAAGGTTAAATATAAACAGTGATACTTCGTATAGTTTGACTAATTGGTTCTACTTTCACTCCGAATTCATCAAGGATTAAATTGAATGGAAAATTTTCAATCAATGAGTTGAAGAGTATCCACACTAATAATGTTATTATTTTTAACTAGTGCTACTTATTAAGAAAATAAAGCACTTGTTACTTGTTGGTATGGAACATTCTAGAAGTGTCAAAAAATCCCCAATCAGCGTTGCCAAGGGCGACAACCTTAAATAAAAATACTTTTTTCGGGAAAAGCCATTTATAGAGACGGTTAAAGGTTGCCAGAAGGACAATTTTATTTATTGTATATAAATGTTGTTAATAGAAATGTCTACTTGAAAATTTTATAAACATAAATATTTTTTTTTTCTTCTGCTAATAAATTATTTAACAGAACTAATAATTCTGATTATAAAAAATTCTACGTGCAACATTAAGATAAAGCAGAATTTAAAACTGGTTGCATACCTATTTTGCGTCAGAAATGACAAGCATAAAAGTAGTATAAAATTTTGAAGAAAATCTCAAAAGAAGCCCACCGCATTCCGTTCAGTTTGCATTCAATTAACTGCGTAATATTAAATGTTATTTAAAAAAAAACTCTTACCAATTGAGGCCGGATTATTTGTGGTATTACTGTAGGTAATGACCACTGATTTTTGCTGATGTCATTCTACTCAATGACATTTTTAAAAAATGCCAATAAACATGATATAATAATTTGGTAGAAACACATTTTAAAAAACTGATAGCATTCAGATGTAAATGTAAAAGATGAATTATCCAGCAAATTCCTACTGAAAGCTTCAGAAAAACTTTTCACTCGGTGGATAAAATAAGCTAAATGGAGAATAAATGATTTGACATTACTGTGAAATAGGGGATCGATTTCCTGACACATTTCATCCTGAAAGCAAAATTCTGTATACTCAATATAAAAGTTTTTGTTTCTTCTGAAGTTGGCATCTACGTACTCACATATTAGGGTACTTTTACCGTATCGTACTAGTTATATATTATTCAGCAAACTAAATTACTACAGAGGTAATAAATATTTCACGTCTAAATTTTACCACACACAGTAGTTACAAACCATTTTAAAGTGCTATTATACATTTATTTAGCCATTCTAATACGATTTTTAGAATTAATAATAATTAAGAGAAAAAACAATTTTATATACCTTTGCAAGTTACGTATAAATATGTGTGACCCAAAAATATAAATTTACTTTTTCCTGACCATATATAATTTAATCCATTTCTTACAAGATGATTTTATTCTTTATCCTCTTAGGAACAGTGTTTCGCAAACAACATTAACAATTTTATTATTTACAATTTCTACTCACATATATATTTATTGTATCGTACGTATTTGTTATATGAAAAAGAGTTGTGAAATTTCAGTAAGTAAATAGCTTTTTACATTTTTTTACTTGTGGTGTGCCGCGAAAATCTGAGTTATTTTAGTTTGCCATGGCGGAAAAAGGGTTGCGAAGGACTGCTTTTGACTACCAAATACAAATAAGGTTTCCGTAGCTGAAGAGTTACGCTCATCTAACTCGGTGACGCGGTCAACATTTTGTATCCCCGGATCCAGCGAATTCGGAAAATTATTTATAAGTTGGTTTCAAAATTAATCTATCGAATTGGTTTGAAAACATATAATATATTATTTTTATACATATATGTATATATAAGTATATAATTAAGGAAGAAACCCTTACACTAAATTCATCATATGTTATTAGTGTTTTCTTTCGACTATGAACACTATCAGTAACTATAAACTCACGAAAATTCATTTTCTGATGTAAAATATTTCAAAAGATTACAATCAAAAAGAGTGGTCGAGCAACTGAGTACCACGTAGTTGTCGTAGAAAAAATCTGTTGACAAAAGCTTTTTTATGAATTTATATAATCTATATTGGAAGGGAACATAATAAATTATCAGTAAAAAATCTTCACATGAAAATAGAGCTATATCGTTATTTAATTGATTACTATTCAGCGTATATGCTTAACACGTAATTATGAAATAAACAGAGGCATATCAAACCAGTGTATTAAATTATTTACGAACATTTCCAAACTATCTGAGGGGTTTGATTCATTCTTAATTATGCAATTAACACTAAGAAATCCAAAGCCTTCGCCGCCTGTTCTGAAGTAAGTTTAATTCAATAATTTTGCTGAGTTAATTATTAATTAAGTTATAACGCAATCAGCAGGATGATGGAGCACCAATTTGCAGGATACCTATTTTAGGAATGCCAGACACGGTATACAATATAATAAATTTCAAACTAAGCCGCGAGTCTCTGAGAAATTACATTAATAATTAATTTTTCAATATCAACGGTAAGTTCAAGGGCGCTTGATCATATTAGTGAGTGTGATACTTAAAGATGGCCTTGGATATCTGCAACAAATTTATTTCAACCTATCGTTGTTCAAAGATATCGACGACTCTATTTGGCCAGTGTAAAGTGTGTCTAAGTAAGGGTACTCTTGTCATACGCCTTCCAGGATTGGTGAAAAATACTTTTTTACCGGTGTAATAACCGCAATAGTATAATATATACTTCTTAATCCACCTCCGCTAGCACTCTAGAGCACGGTTTCTCAACCGGGAGCCAGGTGACCTCCTGGGAGTCACAGCGTGTTCCAAGGGGGCAATGGAGAAAAAATAATTTTGAAGGAGCCACTGCACAGTTTTGAGGGGGACACGGGCAAATCCTGGAATAGCTAAAACAATATGTCTCATGTCTCTTCATTTTAGAAAATCTATAAATTCCTGGGTAAAATCTGTGGGCAAGTGAGCAAAATTTTCGAAGAATTGGAAATTATTTTGGAATCTTTCAACTTCTCAATTCGTCTTGAAAAACTTACATGCTTTTATAAAACGGGTATGGGGGCCACGGAAAAATATGAGACTAAAAAAGAGCCACGGACCCAAAAAGGTTGAGAAACTATGATCTAGATTGGACGTGGGGTCTTTTTATATATAGGTATCGCAACAGAAGTTTTTCTACGAGAACTGATTGTTGCTCAGTTGCTCAACTTATCCATTTTTCGAAGAGAGTAGGAATAAAAATACGAAGGCTAAGACATGACGAATGGTAAACTAATCGCTATGATATTTATTTTAGGATTTGAAAGGTGTGATTTACAGACATGACAAACACCCATTCTTTTAAAATAAAATATGATGTTCATACTGGGACTTGAACTCGTGACCCTAAACAGAACTCGACGACGTTGACCATTTTTTGCTTTCATATTATTTATGTTTCTTTATATTCGTTTGATAAAAAAAACATGTTTTATTGAAATCAAGTAGCGTTATTGCGTTTCATATCATTATATTAAATTAAACTCATATTAATTACACAGCGAAATTAATTACATAGTTCGAGTTCATATATGTGTTTGAAATAAAGCGAAAATATATAATTACTCACGTAGAAATGGGTATAATCATATTTACCTACTACGGTAAACTGGTCGTACTATTAAAATGTACGCTTTTCCCAGAACATATTCATGTGATCTTCTATTAAAATAATTCATATATTCCGTTAATAATTTCCATCCTCTCTTACGATTGAAACTATAAAATAAATATATCAACAATTTTGTTTTAATTTAGTTGTACATAAATTCAGCATATTGGTTAGAAATATTTGCAATATAGTATTCTGTTTCGGGTTTTATAAACATATTAACGTAGTTTATTGTGATAAAATATTTAGTTATTTAAATACAACTTTTATAAATATTTGAATTATTTTGATTATGTACACTTCCATAAATTTTGTCGATAACCACCCGGATTTCACCTTTCAGCATCTTCTGGTTTTATCAAGTGCACGAATGCACTTGATCTGACGGGCAGCAAACGGTTTACATCGTTTATATACAAACATAAAAGTGAATTCTCACAGTATAATTGTTAACCTAATTGATATGACTGCGAGAATTATGGAAGTGTGCAGAATCAAAATAATTCAAATTTGACATTAAATTTCCGTCAATCACATTCAGTCAAAGTTCTAAATTATATCAAGAAATTTTATAACTAGGTAAAAAGGTTGCTCGATAATTAATATTTTAACGATATTTCAGCAATTTAGTGTTTTTTTATAAAATATATTTTAATTTATTTAGTGAATTTGTTATTTTCATTGTTTTAACGTAACCGTATTTGAGATTTATAATAAAATTATTCTCACCTTAAATCTACAAAACTGGTTTTGGTGATTTAGTTTTCATTTACACCTTTCTAACGTTATTAAACAGTGGTTTAAAACAAATTCTTACAAATATATGTTACTATTAACGGGTAGTTTCATTTCTTTTTCATACTTTATTCTTTTGTGCTATAATAATATATACAAGAAATAATCAATAGATTAATTAAAACTGAAAACGTTTTATATTCAAACAATTGTCTACGATAGTATAATTTGCTCATTGTATTCAGTTGAGCTTTGAATAATCTTCTAAGCCTGTGATTCTCAATGATATCTGGCAACAATTACTCGTGTAATAATTGAAAATAAAGCTAATAGGAATTTTTAAATATATTTTTTCTTAGAATATATCGTCACCGTATTGGCAGAAGTTACGAATAGATAGTTATTAGTATACTTCCATTGAAAAATTTAAGCTTTTAGGATAGCTTCTAGTCTCGATTTTTTAAGATAATTAAGTAATATTATACAAACAAAGGTAGAATTTAATAAGTAAAGACCGCCGCCTGCCTTTGAATCTATATTAATAATAATTACCGATAAAAAAATACAATTAAGTATTCATTGAGTTATTATAATCAAAGAATTACATTGTGTGGCGATTTAAATTTAATTAAAACGTTTATATTGATTCATTTCGTAGCGCAAATAATGCAAAAATTGTTGTTTTATTTCTCAGAAAAATTAAAACTAAAACCAATTTAAGTTTGTAGATTTAATGTATCACGTAATATAAAATTGAGTGTAGTATTTATGAGTACAAATATTAGTATCTTATAGTTATTCTTCACATACATAGGATAAAGTGATTAAATAAAAACAAAAAATGAAAACTTGATAATTTTATTAATACAAAATAATTGTTTTGTTTTCGGTTCATATTTAGATAAAGCATGAATAATTCAGTATATTAAAGCAGAGAAAAACTTATTTCGAAAACTATCAGAACGTAAATGCTTACATAATTTAGAAATATCACAGACGAAGAACAGTCACATTTGTAAATTGGTTGACTTCGTCCTTCTTTCCGTTTGAAATTCATCGAATCCAAAGTGGGGTAGTTTTCCACTATTCTGTCTTGGGTTGGCGCGGAGGCTCGTTCTGCAGCATTAGTTCATTGCTAGCAATTTGCCTAAGTGAATGCAGATCCGTTATATGGTAAAAGCAGACCGCATTGAAGCGCTATTATCAGGCTTATTGTTAAGCATGTAACAATAAACGACCCTTCTCTGATAGATAGTTCCACAAGACTAGTTCCATACACGCGATCTATCGGAGTAGCAGAGGCTGCATACGTTCATAATGGCTTTTACGGCAATAAACTGTGATAGAAACTTCTTTGACTACATAATTTGATTACGCAGATGTCACCACTTTGTCGTCCGTTAGTAAAGGATAATGCGTTTCTTGTTAAGGATAATGGTTTTCCTGGTAATAAACTTCAACATTCAAATCATTCATCACTTTTAACGTATTAACTATCAAATATATTAGTGGGTAATCATTATATGTATAAATAGTTAATCATCAGCTGAAAATGTTCTCTAGAAGCAAAACCGGTTCTTATTATTTTACAAATAATGTGGAATAGAACAAATAGTTCTAAATGTTATTTGTTTTTATCTTATTGTTAATGTTATTTTAGTTCGAAAGTCGGCCAAATGAGTTTAAAAAAATGATAACGGCAATATAATGAAATAAACAAATTAATCATGTTTGTGGATCCAACACATGTAATACTTGTAGGAAAAATAAAGTTATATGATTAAAGCAAAAAAAATCTCAATTAAATTTTTATTTAGCCAAAATCTGGGAATTTTGGTCATCAAACCAATTTTATTAAATACTACACTTGTCTTACAACACGAAATGAGTGAAATAATTCCGGTTCCTAATTGTCAGAAAACATATTTTACTAGTTATCCTTAATTAAATGAAAATAATAACATTTAACGATATTTAGTGTTCTCTAATAAACGAACAATTTTACCAGATGTTGCACTGCTATGAAAACCACACATCGTGCTGTTATTAGATAGAGTTTGTTTATTTATAAACTGTAATAAATTTACACTAATTACGAAATAGTTTTAATAGACTGCGTTTTAACGCAGTTATTTTAATACAATTTATTAAGAGTTATTTTAATAAATGAAAAATAAAGTGCTTATATTCAATTAAAATTTGGAACATTAGATTAGTCAGAATAAAGCGTGGAAGCGGTATAATTTAAAAGTTTACCACGGTAAAAAAAACTTTTTAGAAAAGCTTTGCATTACACTGTTGTCCGTAGAGTAGTGTAATTGCATGCATGATAGTATTCCCTAGTACTTTATATGTAAGTATTATAGTTATATTTTATAGTATTTTTTGAGATAAAAATTTGCTCAGTCGACAGGGGAAAAGATTAAAAATATACATTTTACTACAAGAGAAGAATAATTGAAACGTAAAATATTTTCATTTAATTTATAATTTGGTCCAAAATATTTATTATAACAATATTTATTTTACTGGTCACAATAATTTCCCTCTCATTCATTCGTTCATAAAAGCGTGGTGGAACAATTAGATCCTTTCTTATATATCAATTTTTTCACCCTCCCTTTCTGCAACAAACAGATTGATCAACCGAATTATAACCAGTTATCGTATAAAAAACGTAAAAGCGTACATGGTGAAGAAAACATTGATTGTAAAAATGTCGTCTAAAATTTAAATTGTTATATTAATATACCTACATGATTATCATTTTCTAATTACACGTTCAACCTTGTTGTTAGGCTATTTAATATTTTATGTATTGAGCGTTTTTACTTTATTTTATTAAACTTAAGTTTTGTTTACTAAGCAAAAAAATCTTTTTCGGAAAAACCAATATGTGGCACCTTTATAAGAAAACCATAATATTTTTATAATTTATATTTTTTAATACAAATATTTTGCTAAGACAAATATATTTTATTTAAATGAATTTTGTGAAAGCCACAATCTTTTTCTTAAAATTAAATATAAAAAAACATTATGCGTACATATTTATATTTTTATATTATACGTAGAAGTTTAAATGAACAACCAAACTGCGGAAACTATTTTGTCCCTGACTATAAATAATAAAAATTACAACCCTTGGCCTGTACAAACATTTTTATTAGTCTACTAAAATGTAGCAAGTAATAATGTTGGCAATAACAGTGAGGCAACATAACAAAAAAAAAACTGAAATTGTAACCTTGACATTCATAAGTCGGCCATTTGAGAATTTTATAAATAAAGCGTTTTAAAAAGGAGCCAGCTTTGGTAATCTGCCAACTACAAGAATTTAAATTATATTTTCCGAATCGGAAAACATTCATAATGAGGTTTTTAGTCTAGATTAGAATTATTTATCAAATAAAACAGACTTTTTCATTAAGATTTACGAGATTTTATGGTGACCTTTACAGGCATTTTTTTTTC
This sequence comes from Himalopsyche anomala, assembly GCA_031772345.1. Classification (NCBI taxonomy): domain Eukaryota; kingdom Metazoa; phylum Arthropoda; class Insecta; order Trichoptera; family Rhyacophilidae; genus Himalopsyche; species Himalopsyche anomala. Next base: position 16,596,953 of record CM062821.1, on the reverse strand, counting down.
CGAATTCAACAAACTTTCTTATATACGTCTGTAAAAAGATTATACAGAATATGTTTTATGTAAGACAGTTGACCATATTTTAAAATTTGAAATATTTTGTGAGCCATCTCCTACATCTCGTATCAACAAGATAAGAAACATTTTTTAATTTAAATACTTCATTAGATAAAAGAAATCTGATTTATAAGATTTTAATAATCTAATATAAATGCATTGATTGAATTGGCATTTATTTGTTAGAACTCCATTGTAATAAAGTAAAAAATAGCAAAATATTTAATTCTTCAAAATTGTGTAACTAAATGCTTTGCTATGTTTTACTTAATAGAAATGCAGTTTAGCATTCTATAATTATTAGTATGTGAAACATTTAATAACACTTTTACCCCATATCAATAGAATCATACTGATTTTAATATAAAGTATAAAATAACTTAGGTTATTCCACGTATTGTGCTACAATCTGTGACATCCGTTTTGCCTCTTTCAGAAGCATTCTCAGAAAGACTTACTTTCACAAATGCTTGCTTAAGTACGAATGCTCATTTTAAGTGTTGTCTTTCAAGTTTAAAATCATCCACATACATTAATTTATGTTTGTGTAAATTTAGCTTAGAAAAGGTTAAATATGACTTTAACGCAGTCGAAACTATTGAATGTTTTTCTTATACAAGTAAATGGGTAAATACCACAAGTTTTAACCAAAATAAACAATATCAGTTAAATGTTACAAAAATAAATAGGTAACATAAAATTTAATTCAAAACAATTATTTCCAAAGTAACAGCTGTGTCACGGAATGGTACAAGTTCTTGATTGGACTATTGTCTTAACGCAATCAGATATTGTCTTCTAATCAATGGATTCGTAATTGCGATTGTCAATGATCCTGCTAATAGTGTTGTCACTCTGCATCTTCTACCTGACAGGTGTTTCCGGCTCCTGTCAAGTACATGCAGCTAATCAGAGTTGCGTTTCGTATGCTTGGTGCAACACGCGGAACGCATTTAATGCAAATGCGATCATTTACAGTTGGTAACATCAACGTGAAATATTCTCATGGCGTACGTATAGTTATAGTTATAGTTAATTTCAATTTTAAAATAAATTTTATTTATACTATACATATTGTAACAAAATATTTAACCAACAGGAAGGCTATCATTTCCATGCGAATTACAAATATTTTCATTTCAGTATAATATATTCATATCATTACATATGATATATAATAATATGGGAAAAAAAGCATTGAAAATATGTATATAAATATACATATGCTCTATAAAATTAATAAAATATAATAATATTAATTACGATATAACTAAAAACTCTTAATTTTCATTCAAATAGCGTTTTGTCCACAAGTTTCACGCAAAAAGTGTTTTGTCCAAATTTCAAACCAAAAAATTAGCTAATCAAAGAGTTCCAGATCATACAAAATACTTGGATTGAAATTCATTTCGTAAACAGTTTAATTTTAATAAAAAAAAAATAACTACTTGGGCTACGTTATCAAATGACAAGTTTTTCATCATTTCCCAACTCTGCATTTGTTTGACAAAACACTTTTTGAATGTTTGCTCCTCATATATACTCTATGATTTTGAAAATCGAGTCTTTGAGTCATCATCTCAACATTTATGTTTTTACAAACACTGGTTGTATGTAGCTTATACTTTTCTCACATAATGTATCATGGGAGCGAGGGCCAATTTAAAGGTTCTTTAAGTAGATGTCTTGTAACGAAATTTCACCATCATGGACATCCATGCCTTTGAAGTATTCGGACACATCCAACGATCCATCTAAATCATAGGTTACCAACCTTTTCCGGATGGCGACCCCTTTTTATAAAGCAATGTGACTAGACGACCCCCCGAATTTGAATTCCTCGATTTGCTATACTTTTTCGTTATTTTGTTGTTCAAATCCAAAATCGAAAAAAGTTGGTGACCCCCCTGAAAACCCTTCGCGACCCCCAGGTTGGGAACCCGTGATCTAAATTAAAACACATTTGTCTTTGTGGAGATTTAAGCTCATGATGAATATGACGAACGCTCAAGAATGCTGCATATTCGGCTACAGGATCGTCTGTAGTCTCGTTAGTAAGAGCTTAGCTCTATCGATCAGACGGGTTAGGGTGCAAGTTCCAGAAAGGTCAATGCCAAAAAAAAAACATTTAATCAAATTTGAGATCTAAGATATGGATGTTTGTGATATTACTTTATAGATTAATTAAAATATATTGCCTAAATCGTATTATTAAATTAATGTTAACATAAATACGCATAATTTTATCAAGTAATTATCATATGCACAAGGGTATATATAAATAGAGTATAGACACTTATTTTGGACGGCTTAAAATAAACCGTCACTGAGAACGTTATGATGTTTGTATAAGATTTGACGGTTGGTATAACACAAATACGTTTATGTTTACAGTTGTAATATTTTATCTGTCACTTCACAGATGTCATCATATCAGGTATTTTGGTTATTATAGTCGATCTGTTAAGCGCATACGATGTTGGAAAATGTGGTCATTCACTGCTTAGAAATTTTATAATATAACAAAATTTTGTTTATCTTTCCTAATGCCGTAAGATTTTGGAAGAGCCACCCAAACAACCAAATCTATGACAGCAACAATAAGCGTTCGAAGTTTAGACATTAGTGTGACACTAACAGTTAATACAAAAATCATAAAATTCGCCGTGACAGTCTAACGCAGTGTCTACCAAACTTTTTTACTTCGCGGCACACTGGTGAATGGGATTTGTTCCGCGGCACACAAAATAAAAATGCCTTAAAAAACGGAAATGTTTCGAGTCGATTACTATATGTATGTATATGCGGACGTGAAAAATATTTGTTTGAATACGTAGATGTTGAATTAATTTAAAATTTATATGAATAGGTATTATATAAAATGAAAAATTTTGAAGTGTCTTCCTCCGCGGCACACCTGAGACTTTTTGAGGCACACAGTTTGGCAGACACTGGTCTAACGTATTCAGACCCTTTAAAATAATTGTCTAAAATTTAGATTCTAATGCACACGAGAATACCCCCCCCCCCCCTTTCTACTGGTGTGATAGAAATGTTTAGTGTAATTTAGATCCAAATATATGTATAATTAAAAAAGAAACGTTTACATAACGTTTACTAATATGAAAATATTTTAGTTTTGCAATTAAAAGGTTCATTATCAATCAGTGGGGGACGGTCAATGTGGCATTGGATCAATGCACCCCTTGTATACGCAAGGGCGGTTATATTTCATGAAATAATATTCAAACATAACATTTATACCATTCACTGATTTTAAATTTTTCATGTATTTATTGTCAAAAATAAAATAAAATAAAATGTTCTAAAATATTTATTATTAACAATAAATACATGAAGAATTTAAAATGAGTGAATGGTATAAATGTTATGTTTGAATATTATTTCATGAAATGTAACCGCTCCTGGATATACAAGGGGTGCATTGATTCAATGCCACATTGACCGGCTGCCACTGTTATAAAAAAAAACCTCGTCAAAATATTGTGTAAACTTTTCAGTTCAAAAATTTACAAATCATTTGCATAACTGTAAACGTGGATGAAAAATGTATTTTTTTTACGTCACAGAAAAATGTCACAAAATATTTATATTAATCTACTTTACGGTGACAGTATATCGGATAGCCTGACGACCGGAAATAGCCCGCATCAATCATTTAGCTATCCATACATTTTCACCAAACTTTACTAAAGCCTGTAGCCAATATATATTTGTTTTGTAAATATTCGCATAATGATACATTTTAGGAGAAATATTGTGACAAATTTGTTGACACTGGCTTCACAAAATATGAACATAAAATTTACGCATTTGGACAAAAGAAAGCTCATTCAGGTGAAATATTAAAACAGGAGAAATATTTTTAGAATCATGATATTCATGAAATTATTATAGGTATGCATCAATAGTTTATTTTTCGTATGCTCTTTTTTAATTATACATAAATATCGTATTTCTTAAATAACAAACTAAAAGAAATATATAAAATATAATGCAGTATGTAGCAATAATTAAGTATTATTTCGGCAATATATGGCTGCAGTTAAATCATTTTTTCATTTATTCATTATTATTGTTAATAATATTAAAAGCTCTTAAAAAATCAGAAAGAACATTAAAGACAATTCTGATACATGTGTACATTTATATCACAACTTTAAAAAGTATTTTTCAATACTGTAACATTTATTTTAAAGACAAATACGGTATTTATTACGATTCACAAAAGGTAATCTTTTTATAGTCTTAAACATTTTAAATAATAACATTTTTTTAAGAAATTGGCTTGTCGTTATTGTTTTATCTTGTGTGATAATTAATGTCATGATATTCTGTGTGTTTCTTGTTTTATTTTTAACGAATTTCAGTATTTCGCCATTATACATTAGAATACATATAAATTTATGAACATCTTATATATTAATTTAATATTATTTTTTTCCAGCCTTCAGAATTTTATATACATTCTTTATTATGTGTGTAAAAGTGTCTAAAAATGTGTGGAACAAGTTTGACATGACATACTTACGTTTAGAGTATACGAATACGAATAGGGTAGCCATAGTTTATCTAAATAATAAATTCCAACTTGCTGTAGGGTGTAAAAGAATATCTGGGTCGCTAGTGCATTAGGAACATCGAAACACCTAGACTGACATTATCTAATTTTGTTTCGCAAAATATGAAATATTTCTCTGAACCAAATGTGCGCATTTCTCTTCTCGGTAAATAAAGTGCTCCTCAACCTCAACTCCAATACATGTTTATTATTTATTTGAAATGACACATTTTATATTTTTACTTCCCATTTGCTTTTGTATGCAATATTTCCATATTGGCTGAATTTAACTATGTAAATAGTTTGTAGTCACTACAAATTTGTAATGCAATCTGCTTTTCAAATAAGATTTTTACTTAGATTTAGTCACTATCCAAATAGAATAGTGGAAAAAACCGCTTTAAAAATACTGGCCTTTCATACATTTTTATAATTTTTTGTAAGATTTTTACACATTTATTTTCACAACCTTAGACCCTTTTGCATATAAAAATCTAATTTCTATTTTATTAGCTGGCAGATGGGAAAAGTCATACAGAATATGAAGCCAGTTGTAATATTTCAATAAGATGAAAATCCTTTATTTTTTGATATTTAACAAATATTTTTAATGACTTGCCTTCTTTAATTCTTTAATCGATACGAAATGGCTATATTTTTGTTATCACCGATTCTCAAAGAAGCAAAAAAAGAATACAACACACTTGACCTATTATTACAAGATCACTGAGTACAATAATAGAAAAAAATAAAGTATTTCATATTATTTACTATGTTGTGAAAGTGATTCATACAATAGATTAATTATAAATGCTTAGAGAAAGAAGGATAAGGCTAGAACAAGACTATTGATTAACTAATCGCTTTTGCTACACCCAGTTATTAAAGGATCAGAAGGATGGGCGGAGAGAAAAATGTTGTGAATAGCAATCACAAACACCTGTCTTCGATCACAACTTTGAATTGAATAATTCTCAAATTCACTGTGATCTTACCGGGAATTGAGCCCAGACCTGCGTGATCGGTAAAGCAAGCTCTAACCAACTGGGCCACTACAGGCGACAAATCCTCCTCAACAGAATATATTGTCGGTATACTGGCAGAAGGCGATTAGTCAAAAACCTTATTTTGAGATAATCATCATTTTAGCGGTCTCTATTGATGCACTTTTACTTATTTTTCGAAACACTTAATAAAATTCGATAATGATTAACAAATTTGATTCACACATTCAAAAGAATTGAGTAATTTTTGCCAACTTTGATCGGAATTTACTTAATGTGTTCAAATTATGTGAAAATACACAACATACTTTTAAATCTATCTATCTGCGTTCAAAATAGTTCGTTTTTTGACATAACGTCGGCAAAATTACCGACAAATTATATAATACGTATTTATTTCATAATATCTTTTAAAAAAATGTAAAATATCTGCTTCTTTTTACAGGAATGCAGAGAATAAACACACACAAATCCATTTTTAATTAAAAATATGGCAACAGAACTACAATTTTTGAAGAAGCAATATTAAGAAGATATTTTATTTTACAACGTGTTTAAATCAACATATTATGTTAAAAAAATTGTTTTTCGTGTATTGTGATAAAAGTTCTCATAAATTTTATTAGTTGTATTTTTAGAATATGCAATAAATATACATTAAATACTGCACTTTACTCTGGTGGTATAAATAAACCATTTGACACCCACATTTACACTTCATAATTATTTTTTACGTACCAAATTTTCTGCGATTTTTTGTCGCTAGAACATAACATTTGACACTGAAATATTTTGTAAATCCTTAACTGTAAATTGGGAGTTTTAGAAACGCCAAGCTGAAATTCATACATTCTGGGACCATTTATTATCCAAATGGAACGTCAGACGTGCATACATTTGTGTATATTTTACTTGTTTTCAAATATGCTATACTTTGAATTAGTAATGTTGAATACGCGCGAGTTATGATCAGATTTAAATTTTAAATTTGTACGTGGAATTGAACTATACAAAAAACGTTACATATTCAAACTGGAATTTTCAGAAAATGTATTTGATTAAAAACGGAGCTGTAGTATAAAATCACGGTATAAATAGAAGGCAGATTTTTTTGGAAATATAAACATCCAACAGCGTTAGTTTAGCATTTTTACACATATTCTTTCATATTTTTTTTCATTTTGGGTATGTTATATACTAAAAACGTTTCATAGAAAATATATTTTTTTTGATATGCCATATGTTAAAGCCAAAAGATTCATTGACAATGGCTAATCCCAACAAGTGAAAATATTTACAGACAGTGGTTTACGAAAACTGGTCACTATTTCGTAGCCATGTAAAAAAAAGTGAGGTTAAGAAAGTATTAAATTTGTCGTCATCTTTTTGGCAGAGAAGTTGGCAAGTAAAAAAACTTTAAAAAACTAGCTAAGTACACAAAAAGATTTTTTGAGACAAATTCTTTGTCAATAATAACTTGCTCTGTACATTGATTGTACCAGTTTGCCATAAAAGTTTTTGTTTTAGATAATTATTATTAATGTTGATTTAAAGGCAGGAAATTGTCCTTAAAGCTACAACTATTCATTTAGAACTATCAATCGGTTACTTAGCAACTTCTTCCGGAACATCGACGTTGTGACAAGGTAGTCACAGTTACATGTCATTCGTGGTTGGGGATTGGAAAGATCAAATTACTCACAGCCATTTTTGATCATAGATACACAGTCAAAATTTAAAAAATTAATGTTCCATTCGGACACTTTAACCCGAAACCACGCAATCGATTTAGAAGGTACCATACTAAATCAATATATGTTCGTTTTAACAGTTATCGTGGTCATATTCATAAATAACATTGTTCAAAAAATACACTATGCGTACATGTATAACGAAATACATTGTATAATCATTATTTTTGTATGAATTTCGTTTTTCATCATAAAAAAACGATTATTACTTAACCAAACATAATTTTCATACAATAACCACAATATCTATGCTTAATACATTCGATGGTTTCGGCGGTAACTTTGTGGAAGTTCATTTTAATATAAAATTTAAAATAACTTTGATTATTCCACGTAGAACAATCAAAGTTGTTTTAAATTATATATCTATGCTTATGTTAAAAAAAGAGGAATTGATCGTATATTAAGCAGGTCTGTGTAGTTTGGCAAAAAAAGAGCGAGTTATGCGAGATTTTCCTAGATCGTGTATTTTTAACTGTAAAGCTGAATATATCAAAAAATATTTTTAGTCAAAGTTATGCGATACAAGGTATTGTTTTACCATAAACGATATGCACAATGTTGGGCTTAGTGTAAACACATATAGTACATAATGTAATGTAGGAATATTATTATAATGCTTGTAACTCATAATTAGATAATGTATACATGAAAACATTGCATATATATGTACATGTATTACATTTTGAAAAATTGTTAAAGAAAAGATAATTATTATCTTTCACGCTCATTTCCCTCTTTCATCTTGATATATTTTATTTTCAAGATCTGTCATCCGGCTTAAGCAAAATAAGCAGACGCATATTTTTAACGTAAATATTATTAACACAAACACACACAATACGTTGTGTAAAAAATGTTGTGGAATGATATTTTTTCTTAAATTGGGAAATTAAAATACAAACATTCATTTTAAAAGGCCGGGAAAAACTGTCTCGCTGACACAATATCGTTCTTTTAAGAGGCGAGAAGTACTCAATGAAAAGACTTGAATGTAAAAATTTTAAAAAGTTTTAATGTAAAAGAGACGTTTAAAAATACTTAGTAATTAATTTTTTAACCTAATATCCTAAATATGAACATTTTATTCGCATGTAAATAATATGTCAGAATATTTTTTTAAGTTTGTTTAATAAATTATTCTAATACTATCTTTATACAATTTGTATAGCTTTGTAAAAAATGATTTTTTTAATCTATGTCCCGCTCTCAATGTGGAGCGTATGGCCTTCTAATGGAAGTATATCAACAGAAGTTTTTCTACGAGAACTGTTTGTTACTCAGTCGCTCAACCTCTCTTTTTCAAAGAAAATAGTAAGGATAGAAGGATAAGACTAAGACAGGACTAGTGGTTCATTATCGCCCAGTTATTAAGGGATCGAAAAGCGTGGGTGGAAATATTAAGACATTACAAACATCCATGCTTTCGATCAGAAATCGATAAATCGATCGAAAAAATACTGTTCGTACTAGGACTCGAACCCGTGAGATCCGGGACAGTATCCCACGACGCTAACGACTGCGCCATAGGTCCCGGAAAAAAAAGTATTGTACTACATTTTTTTATAGATTTTATACTATTCTTAATGATTATTGTATTAGTGTTTTTTACAGATTATTCATGCAGTATTACAAAAGTATCTATTAATCTTTAAAAATATAATTAATAAAAAATACCTGTAAATAAAAAATACGATAAAAGTTTTTTTTAATTGTGATGATTTATTTTTCTAAATTAAAAATTAAAATAAATATGAAAATTGATAAATTGGTGAACTAAAAATAAAAATATATCCCTGTAAAAAATGTAATGGGAAGTCTTATTGTTACTTTTGGCATAATACGTATTCAAGATATTGAAACCACATTGTTTTCCTCTAATAAATGCGAAGTGTTGTTGGTTTGCGGTCGCAGAGCCTTAAAATGTTTATGTCAACATTGTCTTTGAAAAAAAAATGAGAATTTGACAGTTCGACTTTCGCAAGATTGGCTTCACGCCAACTGCTTCGCAGCTCTTTCTTTCGTTTCATATCTAAATTGTGTGCTCCGCTGCCATTTCTTTTAGGCGCCAGGTCTTTGTAATGCAAATTTATTTGTTTCGAACAAATAAATAAGTTCGGTCTTGATAAAATGTTTTTGCTTTTAGACTGTATTACTTTAACTCGAGACGTTGCTGCTGCGAAGAATCAACATATCCGAAACATCATGAATAATTTAACAGCCAGTGAAAGCATTTCGAGTGACTGATAAATTTGGCTAGAAGTGTCAAAGCGACGAAATTCGCAACAGCTTTGATAATAAACTGTTTAAAGCATGACAACACGACATAAAAAAATACATCAGTTTAAAATGTGCAACGCTGTAGTTTATCCTCAGTACCACCCGGATGGGTAGAGTTACCACATATACATTAGTATCCCTTTTCTCTAGCCATATATAGTGTTATAATTGAAATCTTATTCAACTATTTTATTGCAGTGCGTCTCTTCGTAAAATATTCAGCACTAGAATATATGTTTTTATATATGTCCGCTCCCAATATGGAGCATATAGCCAGCTTCCTTATCGAGGTATCTCAACAGATTTTTTCTACGAAAACTGTTTGCTACTCAGTCGCTCAAACTATCTTATCCAAAGAGAGTAGTAGGGATAGAAAGATAAGGCAAGGACAGGACTAGTGATAAGCTAATCGCTCTCGCTACACCCAATTATTTAGGGATCGGAAAAGGTGGGAGGGAATTTTTAGACATCACAATCATCTATGCTTCTAACAGAAATCGATCATAAAATTGCAGTCTACTTAAATCTTTACTGTTTTTTTCTATGTCTACAATGTTGGTGAAAGTAACTCAAAATTACTATGATATCTAGACCTGATAAATAACGAAATTCAGCCGCAAATCGCTTCACTTTGCTGCAAGAAATCCCAGCATTCAAGAAAAATAGCTTTGATAAATTCTAAGAAGAATGTCCATAGCTTCAAAAATATGCGTTCTTACCAGCTCTTACATCGCTCCAAGACTAGTAAAGTAGGAAAAATCTTCTTAGTCAGTTCCTCAACATCCGAATTAATTACTTACTAAGAACAAAAGTATAATCAAAAGTTTAAAACAGTTTATCTTGAATTATTTTATCAAAGCAAAATATTGTTATTTTCAATAGATCATTTTCAACTGCACGTAAAAAAATATTATTTACGTAGCTCATGTTATAGAAGAAGTAATAAAGACGTAATATATATAATACGTATGCACAATACAGCACAATGACTTATTTACTTGCTCATAGCAAATTTTTCAAAGATATACGGTTTGTTATTTTTTTGGCAAACAATATCTACAAAACAATATTGTGTTGGTATGATTTTGCGGAAAAGACTTTCGTATAATTGGATGAATCCTATATGACAATACTAAAACTGTTTATTTCCTTCGACCGTTAGACATATACACTAAGTTTCGTATATGTTTGCAGAACAAGCGCCGAACTAGTAAAAATCTATATATTAATACTCGATAATGTCCGTCCGTCTGAATGATTGTCCGCGATTTTCCCTCCCCCTCCTCCGCCCCAGCCCCGCTGTCACCATTTTTTTATTCATACCAAATACATACTTTTTTCGTTTGTATATGGTCGCGATTTCGCCTTTTCGATGACGTCAAGAAAGACGGTCCTCCTCCCCCCCCCCCAATCCTGCTCCGCTGTCGCCATTAATTATTTTTTTTATTCATACTAAAGACATATTTTCCAAATACACTGTTTATTATTTGACGAAACAAATCAAATAGCTGAAAAAAATTCATACAAAAAAACGCCGCGACCGTGGATCGAACACAGAACTCTGGATTACCAGTCGAGCTCTCTATCAACTGAGCTAACGTCATAAATATCAAGGCGATAAAAATAGTGTATTTAAAATAAAAATTTGAAAATGGAACGATATTTGCGATTCCTACTGACTTCGATTGTTTGTATAAAAGATTCAAAAATGGAATATTGTCAAATAATGAATGACAAGGTAAATTTATGCTCAAATAGTAATATAAATAAAGTAAGCGAAATAGTTTGATAGATTGGGGTCAACGAGATTAAAATACGGCAAAGTGAGCCAAGTTAGGATGATGGGAAAAAGTGAACTGAACCCACCCTTTTTATTGCATAATTTCAATCATTTTTTCTCTAAAATACATTGTTTATGCTTTCGATGGATTCGTCGGTAACTTTTTGGAAGTTCATTTGAATATAAAATAAAAAATAACTTAGATTATTCCACGTATTGTGCTACAAACTGTGACACGTGTTTCGCCTCTTTCAGAGGCATCCTCAGACAGACTTACTTTTACTTACTGAAAGTAAGTCTGTCTGAGGATGTCCTGAGCGTTTTTTTTTGGTTTATAACATTTTTTTTTTTTGAAAACTTTCTTTTTAAATCACATTACATCTTGATCGTATGAAAATAAATGCTATCAAAATAACAAAATCCGATTGACTAGCCAAGTAAGTTTTTCAAAAAATAAATATAAGACGCAATTATTTCAAGATTTGTTTTTAATCTAGATACATACGTGGTATAGTTAGTTGTTGGCGAAAGCATAGTTTCAGTATGATTAGTAAAATAACATCAGTAAAAATCATTATATATATTCTAAAAAACAAGTTCTATTTGGAGAATAAGTCAAAATTTTGATAATTTTGTTTTGATAAAATGTCCAATTAATTTATAATATTTTGCATGTGAAAATTGCATTTTTTATATAAATATAATTTAATTCTTTGCCCATTTATTTTCCGACTTTTTTCTCACATTCCATTGAAGTGAAAAAAAAGTTCAATAGATATTAAATTATTCTAAAAATTAGAATATTAGATTATTCTAAAAATTCCAAAATCTATATATTAATAGTCGATAAAATAATCACTTTTCACAAATCACAATTAACAATTCACAATTCACAAATGTGTGCGTACTGATGTCCTCGGGTCTTATTCTTTTTCTACGAAATATTTTTGTTAGCATACTTGAAAATTAGTTGAATAAAATATATATACTACGAAAAATGATTGTTAGCAACCTTGAACATTATTCCAAAAATTTAATAATTTACAATTTAAAAACTGCAGGGCTGTCGATATATGCGCCGAGATCGATTTATGCTACTATGAAAAATGATTGTTAGCAAACTTGAACATTATTCCAAAGATATAATAATTTACGAAATTTCTGCTACTTCGAAAAATAGTTGTTAGCAAACATAAACATTATTCCAAAAATTAGGTAATTTACGAGGTCTATTTCTGCTAATAGGAAAAATAATTGTTAGCAAACTTAACATTATTCCAAAAATTAAATAATTTACAATTTAAATACTACAGGGCAGGGCTGTCGATATACGCCCCGATATATTTATTTTATTTTAAGAATCTCTGGCTTATTCAATAAATAGGTTTGTAATTTTCTGACTACTTAAAAATGCAACAAAAATCCCCCCGTTGAGGTCAACGGGCTTACAGCTAGTAATATTATTGTATGCATATAAAATTTGATTGTATTTGATTTTTTATTATGGTAAATCGCAGTTATATCAAAAATGTTGCTGGCATAAATGGATTAATTATTTATTAAATTAAGAATTTTAAGTTTAATCTTTGATTGTAAAGTATATTTTTGAATAGAAGCCTCGAATCGCAACATTATTATGTACACGAATGTAGCAATTAGAAAATTTCATCGAGAAAAAAAGTATTTTTAAACATTTTTTAAAATATTCAAATCTGTTCTAAAGTATAAAGAAATATTGTTCATTATCCGAAAAGCATTGTGGACAAATAAATTCTGCATATTTAAATGTTAAGGGATGAACTTTCACTCGGTTCAAATCCAACTACATTTGCTTTCATTCGTAATTCCAGTCGTCAAAAGCTTTCTAAATAAGTTTTCGTTTGCCTTACCAAAAAGCTTTTCTCTGCCTTTTGAAAACCAAACCATAGATGTAACCAGTTTAAGTAATAATACAAGAATACTGAAATTCAAGGTTTCCATTCTTTCATCATTAAATTCTGTTAATTTATAAAAGGATAACACAAAAATATCGCCTAACTATTTTACATTATGTTGCCTTAAACACATTTAGAATATCTACATAACGTATCATACGACCGATTTTTTTAAATGTAGGATTTTTAATTATTGAAAACAGGCACCATGATTGAATAGTATGATTATACACCATTCCATTATTAAGTATCGAAATCCTGAATTTTAAATCCTACTATTTTGCATAAATTGTATGCATTCGTCCTTCCTTACCCAACCCATTCCTGTACATTTTTAGCAGTTAAGAGCCTAATTAGGAAACAACAAGTCGCTTTTCATCCTTATTCTTGTATTTTTACTACTGTCGGGATGTTATGATAAGCTACTGGTATTTCAAGTATTTTGAAGGACGGTTATAAAATAATACCAATTACAGAATGTCTCTTTACTGGGAATAATTTCTAGGACACCACCATATTAGAAAAACAGTATTTAAAAACAAAAACAAAATATTTTGTTATAATATATTATCTATTAATTATTATCATTAATATTTTTCTAGTAAAAAATAATCAATTTAAAATATATCTTGGTTATTAATTTATTTATTATTTATTTTTCCCAGTATCCCAACAATATATAAATATTTTGAACTGCAACTAATACAATCAGCTTCTGTAAAATATTTAATTGTGACCACGTTTACCATGATTCTATATGTTATTATTTGGTAAACGAGATGGAAAAAGTATTTGAACATTTATTATATTTAATAATTTTGATAAAAATGTAAATTGAACGTAAGTTCAAGCCATAGCAAGTAAACAACGTTCCCTATAAGGTTTCTTTGATTGACAGAAAAAAATAATAAAAAAGACTGACAAACTCAATTTGCATATACACATTAAAAATGCTCCAACTCGATTTAAAAAAACGCCAAGTAATCACATTTTAAAATGCAAAAGGCAAGACCGTTTCCCCTGAAACAGCGCTATTTCTATTAATCATAAGTTCAAAGGACCCTAAGGGGAAAAAATAAGTAATAGGCGACCCAAAATAATAAAATCCGCCGCGTCAGATAATTTTCCGCAGACGGGGAATTCCTAAATGGATGTTCTGTTTCCTTGATAATTTGTACGGGAAATACTCCTGCGGGAATAATTAGACATTCTTATTTTTATAAATGTATTACATCCAGCGTAATTTTAGATCTTCGTGTTAACGATAACAGTTGGAATTTTTTATACAAATTCTTGAAGCCATTTTAAGCCATTATTTAGGCTTATATACTTTTTCGCATATTAATTGCATTATGAGTTCATACAATAAATATAAACTATTTTAGAAAACCATCTTACGATAAGTAAAAACATGCTTTTTCATCTGTTTACCCACATAAGAATTAATTTAGCCAAATCAAAATAATTGTGATTTTGCAATCAGACAACACAAACTGTCAACATGATATGTATAAAAATCATTTGAAGAGTTTGAACTAATTTTGATATTTATTATTATAATAAACTTATATTTATTAGCTTATTCGTGATGTTAAAACTGTGACAGCGAATCACGAGAATTGTTTGATGCCATCGTATTATGTGAAATGTCAAACAAGCTTTGTACTCGAATCATTAAAAACTAGTTCCAAAATATGCATCTTAAATATCGGCAAATTGAACTTATGTTACAAAAAATATTCCTGTATTAAAAACAATGTATACAGTCAGTGTATGTGTTGGTAAATAAAGTAATTATTAACAACAAAATATTATATAACATCTGTCTTATAATCAGGCGCAACGCATTTACACAACACTGTTTTTTTGCTCTATGCGAAACAGATGAAGAGTGTATAGAGCTTGTCTCGTCAGATGGCACTCTCACTTGGCTGATGTAAATTATATATTAGACACAAAAAAATAGTTTTTTTTAAAGATTACATTTTTATATTGGTTTTGCAATAACAGTTATAAATTAAAGCAATTTTGATCGCCTCCGGTCAACTAGTAACGCTTAATGGATTTCTTGTCAAAGTCATTTCGTGATCTAGAGCCACATTTTCTGTTTGAGCATAGTTTTTAAATCGACGTATAAAGTTGATTATGATAGTTGATTAGGCTCTATAATGTTCACACATTACAACCCACTTTTACCAATCTTAGAACATAATTCTAATTAAGCGATTGGCGAATAGCAATTTTTTTCTAACTGTATTTTTTCAATCAGTTAAATAGAAAAATGAATAGATGATTTACAATAGTATTATATATACAAATATAATTGAACGTTAAATATTAAATAAATATTTTTTTCCGAGTAGGTGGGTAAAATTTTTTGGCCATTCTTTGGTAACTAAACAAATGGTAATAAAGCCCACCAAGCACTCGAATAGCTCCCATCACAGCACGCACGTCCAAGAGCGCAACCCTTTTGAATTGTAAACCAAATGGGAAACATTATTCATTTTCCAATGCTAGAAGTAAAGGGCTCCTCACAAAATAAGGTCCACGGAATAAAAGATCCCAAAGAGGCGTTACTTTCACCGCATGTCTTTTTTAATTAAAATTGGAACCCGAAGTCCACAATTTAACAACTTTCAATTTTCACTTGCACTAAAAACGTGGACCCGCTGCTTGAATACGAAATTCAACATTGACAAATTCTTTTAATTAAAATTGTATAAAAGAAATTTTGCCCATATTGATTTCTTATATACTTTTAACCAAATCTGATTTATTGCGTATGCATTCTTAATATAGTTCTTCAAATGTACATATTTTCGCAAAAACTGCTTGAATTTAACAAAAGTAACGGCAAAAGTGCTGTGTTTCGAACATTCATTTTTGGAACATAATTAATAGGAAATTAAATGAATATCAGGTTATAAAATTCAGGTTCCTAAAATGTGGAACAATTTCAGTTAATTCATGTATTTTTTAAACAACTATTTATCTAGATGTTCACTTTGTAATACAAAAGGCTTCTGAAGTAACAACTTTACAAGGGAGCAAAATATGTGTCTAAATATTCAAACCCTTGGCGGTAAAACTAAAGATGATAGCATAACGTGCGAGATAGCAAAGCGACCGGTAGTTGACAAGGAGTCCTGAATAAATTTTAGCATTCACACGGTATCTCGAATTAATTTGTCACGTGCTACTTCAACGGTTTGTGCTTAAAGGTTTGGACTTGAAAGCGATCAACGGTGAGTTTTTTTTATAATAAGTTTAACACACATAACATTAAGTTTAGATAAGACGGAATTTTGCGACGTATTCAACTTTCTATAATATAACATCAGAATCTGTTTTCTTATTTTATACAGTGAGCAGACATTGACAAGGGTAACCTCAACGTGCGATGTTATTAATGATAAACAATTCTCAAAGGCTGAATATGAAACACATTAGACAGCTTACACTGTGCAACAGCATGGAGAAGTTTATGGTATCGTTATACGACAAACTTTCCAAATTAAGTTTGTTTTACTACGGTGTGTCAATTTGAATTGCATATACTTATTATAAAATGTGCTTAAGTGAAATAATTTTACATAGTTCAATATAATTCCTGGAAATTCTCTTTCAATTTTAAAGATAAAGCACTGTTTTATAATTATTTATCAATATCAGGGTCGTTTTCACTTATTGCGAGCTTTATTTTAACTGATAAAAATGTACATTGACATAGGGCTCTATGTACAAAATTTATACAATAAAAGACTAATGAGGGTGTAACAAACAATTGAACGTATAAATATTTAAAGAATGAAAGACAATTATACAAAATACACATTATTAATTTATACTTAACCGCATATAATCAAAAAACCTTAAGGCCTTTTAAGAAAAAGTGCTAGATTTTTTAATATTTCTATTACCGATCGTATGTTATACCAATATTAGTAATTTTTTGGATATTTTGACCTGTATCAATTTATATTTGTAACAGCTTAAAAAAATATCGTGATGAGCAAAACTGGTCGTGATCATAGTAAAAAAATTGTCATACTAACGCAAAATAATGTTTTTTTTTATTATATAATATTTAAATAGATTTTGTAGCAAATCTAATTAACTTTTTAAACGTTAAATAACCTAAAAAAAGTGTATTATTGTTTTTTAATATAATACATTTATAGATTAATATATTGTGTGTCAGTGTTTCTCAACCTTTTTGGGAGCGTGGCCCCTTTTGAGTGTCTTTATTTTTCTGTGGCCCCCATACCTTTTTTTTTTTAGCTCACCGAGATATTTGAATTCTCTGATTTGCCCGTGGCCCCCCTGAACTGTGTTGTGGCTCCCCAAAACAAAAATAAATGTCTGTGGCCCCCTTGGAACACGCTGTGGCCCCCTGGGGGGCCACATGGCCCACCGTTGAGAAACCGTGCTGTATATTATAGCAATTACTCGCAGTAGTATATGACGAGTCTATGGCACAGTGGTTAACGTTGTTGACTTCCGTGCCAGATCTCACAGATTCGAGTCCCAGTACGAGTAGAATTTTTTTCAATTCTATTCGAAAGCAAGAGTGTTTGTGATGTCTATAATAAATATTCCTTTCCGCCCTTCCGATTCTTTAATAACCGGACGTGGCAAGAGCGACAAGCTAACCACTAGTCCTGTTCTAGCCTTATCTTTTTATCCCTACTACTCTCCTCGAAAAAGTGAGGTTGAGCGACTGGGTTACAAACAGTTCTCGTTGAAAAACTTCTGTTGAGATACCCTTTTCAGAGACGAAAACGGTATGAAAATTAAACATTGAGAAAAAGAGTTGTTTGTCAGTTACCAAATCTTCTTCTCGTTTATATTCCAACGGTAATATAATAAACGGAATATAGCAATAAATATAGGTATGCTTTTAGCAACAAATTCTTTTATCTTTTCATGCGAACGACATTCGTTGATCGTAGTGCATTCGGGTACTTTAAAGTCTACTAGTCTTTAAGGTTTTTGTAAATCCTGGCAGTGCTTGCGTGCACTCTTTGTTGATTTGAATTAGCTTTAGTTAATTAAGTGTGTTTTGTACGTGTACTCTCTTTAGATAATAAAATTAAGAGAGCGCCCTTTTCCATACGCAAACCATTCTGAGTGCACGATATAGTAGAAGAGTTTCTGACCACTGCCTTTGTCACTCAACTACAGCAAACGGCTTCTAGAAATGTTAATTATTTAATTTACTGCTATATTATATTTATTTTTTTCAAATAAAGATTGCAGATCAACCATTTGCCTTTTTGGTTGACTGACAAATTGGATTTTAGCACTTGATATAATACGAAGATATTCACAGTACGTATTATTTTTTTCAGCATCGCCATTAGCAGACCAGTGGTAAAATTTACTTTATATTAAATTACTTTAATAACCATAAGGATCATTAGGTTAGTCAATAACGCCAAAATTTTCAATACGGACATAAAAGTTGAACAGATAAGTGTGTATAGAACAATTTCATCGCGATCTTTAATATCATATAAAATATTTTTTGTGAACTATTAACAGTTTAATTGAAAAACTCAGTCTTTACGCAAATTACGCTCGGCTGAATAAATTAGATCTGATAAATATTTAAGTTCACCCGCCACTGGACCACAGGGAGGAAAGTCAGCCGTAAGCATGGTCCACCAATTGGTCGAGACCACAATTTACGACACCGAATACTAAACCCAGTGGCGTGTTACCAAGACCAGCTGTGTTTATTTCACTATATTCGCATGCATTTTTAGTACATATTAACTCATAAAGAGTGCGCTTTGTACTGATATTTAGAAATTAACTATCTTTAAATCATTACTCTTGAAAACACTCTGTATATAATATTAACATAGGTAAATTATGGCGAAGTTAGGTAGCTTTGATTTTAGCACACACTGTTATTATAATGGTAGAATAGATAAAATTCAATGAAATAATACTTAATTGAAATCGATTGCTTCTTTTAAATCATTATTCGTATTAACGGGAAATCTAACACTGAAGCTTATCTGATAACCATAGTAACCTAGGTTAATAATTACATATTTTTTAGTGCATGCTAATCGCATGGTTTTATTTAATATATAAAATTAAGCTCATTTACGTCTGCTAATGGCGGAATAAAAATATAATCGGACGGATAATATCATTTTGATGACCATTCAACTTTTCGTTTTTTTACGTTAGACAAAGCTTTAAAAATTCTGACAAAACAATTACTAAATTGATCATTTGAAATTAAAAATTACGTATTTTTTCATTATTAACGAATCGTTGATAATATAAAAAGGTATTTTAGAAAGACGGTACGAAACGACCAATAGTATATTAAAAAAATAATATATCATACAACTGCAACAGAATACGCTAGTATCGGTTAACATATCGATCCATCAGAGGGAAAGAACAATTGAATAGGCATTTACTTAAAAAAAAGGTTCTATCTCTTGATTTCAAGTTAATCAAGGACTGGATAAGTTAAAAGAGTGTTTTTTGTATAAAATTTTTGAGAAAGACTACATGTGAAAAATAGATACATATTTTGAATACCGTAATCAGTAGCTTCTATGGAAATAAAAATAACCAAGAAACATAAAGCGCGCTTTACAGATTGCATATGTTTGGTAAATAAAAATGATTTTTTTTTAAATAAATTTTCATCATATTTTTCATAAAATCAACATTTTTATAGCATAGATTGTTTTTAGCGAGTCTAACTTTGAATAATCTTAAAATACCAAGAATTGTCCACCTAATATTTTTGAAACTATGCGTTGCTATTAGCGGACCCTTTTTGTGATCCCGGGATTTCAGAATTGACAATTTCTCCAATTTTGTGATTTAACATTCGACATAAAATGGTGTTTAAATTCGGGATTGACAAATTTTTCTTTGGTGATTTTTTAAACAAATTTTTGTCAATTTCAAAAACCCAGGAATTTACGGATTTCCCAAAATGAAAAGACGCGGGACCATTTGTTACCCCTCGCTCAATATTCTCAATCCCAAAATCCCGGGATAGAAGGCTCTAATTGCTATTTCTATTATAAGTTTTATAATATTTTTTCATATTTTAAATTGGTTGCTCAACTTTTTCATAGTATGACCAACAGATGGTGATATCCTGATTAAAGTTTTTTTTAATGTTATGTATAATATATAGAACATTGTTTATATAATACGCTTATAAAATACATGTGTGTTATAATAAATATATTAGAAAAAATATTTGAGCTTATTCGGTTCTACTATGCCACCCAGAAAACAAAGCTTGAAAAAAAAATGTATGAAGATAAATTCCCTGACACTGCTCACTAGATTGGCCGTTTATTTTTACGTACAAAAATAAAGCAGACACCACAAGTTGGCCAATCCTCCGAGTAAGTAGTCAGCTTATATAATTTTATATCGATCAGAAATACTAGTTTAACTTCATATTTGTAGTCGTCTTTTATAAATACCTTTCAAGTTAAGTTAACGTAGGTTAAAATAGAAGCACTGCATTACTTTCACTAGAAAAAAGATCTGAGTGAAAAGATATCAGTGAAAAACAATACATATATAATTTAAAGTTTCGACTGAAGGTCTTTTGTAAAATTTCAATATTAAACATGAATCGATCAAATTTTGTAGTCAACAAGTTACGACATATGAAATTCATATTTTTCTCAATGTAAATCATTCAAATTTTCAACATGTCAGTACTAAGGCGTCTAATCCTGGGATCCCAGATCCGGAAATCTTGGAATTATGAAAGTACTTTTTCCGGAATTTTGGGATTGAGAAAAAGAAGTGCAAAATTTTATAAATCCACGTTAAGGTCCCAATTTTGTCCCAATGTCGAAATGCAAAACAGAGGTCGTTAGTGTCAAAACGTATGAATGTGTACAATAATTGAACTGCTAAAATTTGTCATTGAAACTCTATCAAGCACCTTTCAGTCAAAATCCTTAATTTTTAATCTAAAGATACATATATTCTTATTGTGGTATTATTCTTTAGTTTTAAAATTACTCGATATCATTAATTTTAATTGGAATATTGAAAACATATGTGTAATTAATTTAAATTATGTCTTAAGATTTAGTCGGAACATCAGTAAAAGTCACCAATTTTAATATACATTACTGGATAATTAACATTCTTTAATTACTTTTGATCATATTATTATATTTATATATAAGAAACTATAATAGATTTGGGAACATTTTATAAATTACTCTTGGTAGTTCCTCACCCCAAATGGGAAAGTAAAGGAGTTTCAAAGTAGTGCAGTGTCCATTATAAACCCATGTCAAAGTTTACTTCCCACATTAGTAAAACAATTAGTAAAATGTGTTTTACGAGGGTCTCGACGAATATAAACCCAATTACGCATATTTTTAACGAAAATAATTAGTTAATTTAAACGATTTAGATTTTTTGAAGGACCATATGACATTGGTGACAATAAACATTAAATTTTACTTCAAGCCTAAATATTAAATTCTTATTTAGATTCATTATAAACAGTTTATTTCCAGCCAGCATTTAACAGAATTTTAAAAAATATAATATTTTTTATTTTAGTTCGATTCACAAAAGATTCAACCGCTCATGAACCCAACAGATTATGTTTTTTTTTATTGGAATACAATTATTTGCCAACCCTTTTCTATGAAATAGTGTATTCATGCAAAAGAATTTTCATGTCAATTTTCATCTATGAGCACAGCAGAATAGGAATTTAAAATGTCTTTCGCCCCATTTTCACAGGGTTGATAAAAGCTCTAGCAGACTTTTCTCGTAATTTGTATTTATCGCCATAATAAGTCAGCAATTCTGAAAATCTAGCTGAAAATTGGCAATTTCATTTCAGCCCTCCGGCCTAATTAACGTTTTGTATCACCAAAACGTATTATTTTGTCTTAGAAATGGAAAACTTGCAGCCCAGATGTTTCGCTCCACTAAAAGCTCAGCGGGCAATTGATCAAAGCCTAAATTGTTCGAGATGAGAAACCGACTGTTACTTTGATTTCCGAAAACGATGCAAAAACTGGCTTCATTGAAATTTTAGAATTACGTTTACAAAATGAGAAATCACAATGCGGAGGACTGTGGATAAATTTTCCAAGGATGACGTAAATGTAATATGTTAAAGAGAATCTCATAGAGCCTAGAATGTTTTACTGAAGTAGAATTTCCATATTATATCAGACTGGCTTTTACGGCTATATTAAAAAAAACATAATGAAGAAGAAAACAATTAAAACCAATATTGTTTAGCTTAGTATGCATAATTTCTTCTGTTAAAACTTAAAAAGCAGTCGCGGATACGTTATAAGATTATTTACAAATAAATAAATAAATTTAATATCTAACTTCAATATTTGTTAGGTTTCATATATAAATTATCAATGGATTCCTTCTTGGAAGTTTAAAGTAGTGGGTTATTTCACACTAAAATATTTTCAAAGTACAATAGTTACTACCTATGTAGATGTGGGTGGTACTGTGGGTTTTTATAATTAAAATAATTCTGCTAGCCGTCGTCAACCTACATGTTATTTTGAAAATTATACAATTCCCGATTACAGGATCCCAGGTTTAAATTAAATTTAATATTTCTCGAAATCATGTAATATAAAAACTGCATGAGAATGTTTGTTCGTAACATCATAGAGAAAATACGATAATAATCTTAATTTTTTTAAACGTAGAAAACTTTTTTCAAAAATATAATAATTTTTGTATATATAAGAAAAACTGTAAAATTTTATCATTACTTTTAGAATAAATATTCTTCAATATCAATTTATGATATAATAAAAATCTCAGCTAAAAAGTATGGTACAAGGGTTTAATTAATAATAAAAAATATGAATGTATTTCGCACAGGTCACAATTAGAAAATTTATTATTTATTCATCAACGACGACTAGAAAAAGATTTAATAAAATTTATTTGTATACCATAATGTTCTACAATATTTCAAATTAAAAATTTACAACTTCTTGTATTAAGAATTGGTCCTGTACCTGTGGACATTATCTAGGATTATATGTAAATACAAATTAAAACATATTGTGTGCAAAAGGTTTTGTATCTATCGACAAATATTCAGTGACAGGGAACTTTCCTACAGGTAAAACACTATGCTAAATCAGACAGCAAATGTTCTATCTTTGAACATACAAGACAAAATACAATAATAAAGGCATAAAGACTCTGTCTATGTACACACGATAAAAATATACAGAAAACTGACAGCTTACCTTGCAGGCTGCAAAAAGTATCGATAAGTAAATGTAGGTGGGGTCAAAAAATAAAAAAATATTTTTTCGCATTAATAGAGGTCACAGTCACACAGCTGAGATTTTTTTATCTTATTCTATGTCATAAACTATGTGCAGATTACATTATATTATTATTGCTTTAATTATCGTTTTAAGCATGATCTATTTTTTTCTCCGTCCAAGTATTGTTTTTAGGAGATCGTATAGTATAAAATGTATTTTTTCTCCGTTTTGTCTGTATAAGGTTTGTAATAATCCCTTAAGGAAAAGATTCTTTCGTTGTATGGCAATAAATTGAGCGCTTCATTTAAGGGGCAAGCAACACAGGCGATTTATTGCCGCCCATGAAGAATATCCGCCCTTGTACGAACAGCGCTGTAAATGTAAGCAAAGTAGGCTTATCTTTTTGAGGAAAAACAAAACTGCTCCCAGTATAATTTCCGCACCGCCAAAAACAACGACTCATTTAAGATTCGTGGGTAATGTAGCGAAATATTACTTGGCCGCAAAAATCAAGTGACAGGCGGATGTTCATAATGATGTGGAACTGAAGAGGGTAAGATGGAAATCCATAAAAATTAGGGTGTTTTCAATTCCGATTATAGAACTTAAAAAAACAGATTTAAATATGTTATTTGGAAAGCATACAGTGCATTCATTGATTATATATATCAAATAAAAAATATACTCGAACGTTTGCTATCCCTGTTATCCCTGATGGCTTTTGTGATCTAGTGCTAAGACTGCAGAATCAGAGTAACAAGATGGGGATAAATTCAATCCCTGACAAGATCGATATTTAACTTTTGATTGCTTTCGCGGTAACTTTGTAGTTTATTATTAATATACAATTAAATTTGATATCTGTGTGATTAAAATTGCTGTGTAACAAAATGTGACACCTTTCAGAAGAATTATCAGATATATCAACTGATAAGAAATATAATTTATCAGTTTTATTTATACAAAACAAATTGAAATAAAAAGGTGTAAAAACGATCGGCATTGAAAACGAGTTGTTAACTCTCGCCATGAGCGAAACCGGTCCTGATCTCGATAAATAAAAGTGAAAAAAGTACACAAGAATGTGTTTTTCTTTATATAGTGCCTTTCCACCGTTTAAATATTGACAATGAACACCCTAAAAATGAACTATGTATAACATATACAATTAAAAGTGGAAATAAGTACAAAGGAATATTTTGTTTTTCTTAGAAAATTTAGATTGTTTCAATACAAAACTAAATGACACACACTGACAATCAGTGAAATATCTAATTTACTTTAGAAAATATGTCTGGAATAAAATATAGTAGTTCAAATGATTGAAATATCTATCGATTTTTGTTCTACCTGGTCTAAGCAAAAGTTATCTTAAGCTGCTTAAGTTGTACAAACAAATAAATAGTAAGAACATTATTCGACTTTGGAAAGGAAAAAGGACGTAACCCACACAGAGCAAATTTTACAGGAGGCACAAAAAACGTCTTTTGATGATTTTGGGCCATATGCAAATTATGAAATATACACAACCTGGAAGTGCACGGAGACTTCTAAGCTGGTGTTTAATTGACATAATCTAATATTAATTAAATAAATTGTCTAGGAAAAACCTTTTTTCAGTCTTTTTTCTTGGTTTCAATTTTCACAAGCTCATATTTTTTCAAACTCAAAGCTAAATTAAATCGGCATTTGCAGCTAACATCCTTTTGATAGATCGTGTATCAAGTTTGGTACATTGTGATAATCGAAAAAAGCTGTTATGAAAAAACTATGGGTTACGTCCTTTTTCCTTTCCAAAGTCGGTATTCAAAATTTATGTTTAAAAAAAATTGTACCTAAGAGAAAATTATGAAGTGTCCCAGCGTGAATTATGTTTTCAAACATGCCTAACAGCTATGTTAAATAATTTAAAAATATGTTTATACGACACGTACTTACTTGGAATCATCGACACGGTGTGTTTTTTTTTTGTTTTTTTAGATGCATTTAAGCTGCCTTTAGCAAGATTTTTCAAAAGAAGACGTGTAAGTATGCTTCCAAGTAAGTAAATCAACAAGACTAAATAAACGGAGCCTCTTGCAGCATCTGAAAACTCTGTCTGTTTGCGAGAGATCTTTGTTTTTCTTTGATGCAAAAAAAGTCCAATTAGGGATGTTAAAGCTAATGCATCGGATAAGAATGTTATCAGTGATTGCTAATTGTGGTTTTAATACATGAAAATTGTTTTATATTTAACTTATGTATATTATTTAGACAACTAATGATAATAATAAATTATATATGTGGTTTTGACGGTTATGATATAAATATCAGTAATTTAAAAATACGTTTGATGACATATGTATATACATATATATATATCGACTGTCGGAAAAGTAAAAGGACGTAACTCATACATAACATGTTTTACATGAGGCACAACAATTATTTTTTTGTTGGTTTCAAACCAAAGTCAAAATATTAAACATCCATAACCTTGAAGTGTACGAACACGAATAAACTCGTGTTTTATTAACTCAATCTAATATTAATTTAATAAATTATTTAAGAAATGCCTTTTTTTGTAGTTGAATTTTCATCATTTATTTCAAAGCTAAAAACTTAATTTAGTTACTAATTCGGCACTTGCAACTAACATCCTTTTGATAGACCGTGTATTAAGTTGTATACATTGTGATTATTGAAATAAAGCTGTTTTGAAAAAGATGTGGGTTACGTTCTTTTGCATTCTCTCAGTCGATATGTATATATAACATCTTAATTACCTGCTACCCATCGTATCTTTAAAATTGGGTAAAGCAGAAGTGATTATGTAATCACGAGTCTGGTATCAGCATATCCTTCACGATAATTAACGGTTAAGTAATTGATCAACAATAAGTTCTTCCAGAAAAAGTTATATTAAAACAATCTTAATAATAGTTCATTTGGCGAATATAAATATCATGGTTATAAAAAAAAAAACATATGTAGGCTATTTGTAGGTACATATATTTATATAACTTTTAATTTTATTCAACTATCGATTCAACATAATTAAAATCAAACTAGTCTTAAAAAATATTTTTATTAAATACAAAATATTGTTCGCACAATGATTTAAATATAATTTATGTCTGTTCAACTAAACACCAAATTCCTGTGCATCAAATAAAAAGTATTTATTCTAAAAAATCGAATGTAGTATTTTTTTAATCTGTGAAGATTTTTAGAATAAAAGTCTGCATTCATGATAAAATAACTTTCTTTGGTTAGATTTATAAAACAATACTTGTAATAAACATGTCTTCAACAACTGCTTTTAAAATAAAATGAAGAAAGCTTTCCAATAGAGGCTTTCATAAAGCTGCATTTTATTTTCCCTTTAAATGTTCATTATAGGCAGACTTCTTTGAAACCCTTATTCAATACTTAATAAAATAAAAAAATATCTGTTGCAACTGAAAAATTGTGTTGAATATGCATAATAATGCTTTATTTTATAAAGTAGAATACGCGCGTTAAATCGTTGAATTAAGTTGGTATTATAAATAAATATTGAGAAACTACGTTTCATTTTGAAACATCACTTATCGTTTTTTTTATCCATGTATGCTCTCAAAGCGGAGCATATAGCTTACCAATGGAGTTATCTCAACAGAAGTTTTCCACGAGAACTATTTGCTACTTAGTTAGTAAAAAATATAAGTCTAAAGTGGTTGGTTAATCACTTTCGCTACACCCTGTTATTTTAGAATTGGAATGGTATGGGGGATTATTCGCATCACAAACATCTATGCCTTCGAACATAAATCGACTGAAAAAATTCTTTTCGTACTGAAATTTGAACCAGTGAGGTGCGGTATGGAAGCCAATGACGTTAACCACTGTGTCATAGACCCGACAATCTTAAAAATAACATTTAAAAATGTAGAATTATTGTTTAAAATTATATTTTATTTCGAATTTCATAGCCATTTTAATAATTCCAAATATTTATAAAAAAAGTCACAGTGCACATAAACATGTATATTTACATATTTATAAATCGGTGAGATGTGAATTGAGCCAAATATTAAAATGGTAAAACTTTTCTTACTCTTTAGTCTGTGTTGGATGTTTTTTTAACAGTGCAAAAATGTAAGTAAAAAAAATGTACAATCGAAGCTTTAATATTTTTTATTTAAACATAAAAATCCCAATTTGAATACAGAAAAATATTAATGCGATTTATGTAAT
Source organism: Himalopsyche anomala (assembly GCA_031772345.1). Taxonomy (NCBI): domain Eukaryota; kingdom Metazoa; phylum Arthropoda; class Insecta; order Trichoptera; family Rhyacophilidae; genus Himalopsyche; species Himalopsyche anomala. The sequence goes on along the minus strand of CM062821.1, from coordinate 16,569,052 downwards.
TTTTCCTTCTTGCAAATAATACAATTTAATTGCGGTTCAATTTTATTTGCATGTGATTTAAAATGCTCGTCAGTTAAAGTAGATCTATACACAGAGTTGGTATATTTCATTCTAGAAAAAGTTTTTTCGCATATATACGTACTTCCAAAAGCAGAAAATAGCCCTTGAGCAAATCCGTGTAAATTTTCAAATTCTGTTAGTGGACGGAAGACTTTTATAAAAATCCAATAATGATAATTTTTCATATTTGTCTTTAAGAACATCATTAAATTGTAGATTAATTACTTATATTTGCATTTCTGGTGATAATTTTTCTCTTGGCTCGCTAGCTTTTGATTTTTTTTTCAGCGAGGCCCGGCGGTCAAAAAGTTTGGGAACCCCTGCCTTAGGCGATGTTGAACAATTACTGGCTCAAAACGCAATTTACCGAGTTGTGTCGCTTAAGTTATTTGTCTTATTGGTCGATATGGAATTTAATTGCCTATGTGAAATTAATAGTTATGTTCTTTTATTTAAAAAAAAACTAGATTTGATACTTTTTTGATGAAAAATCATTTCTTTAAATGATTCACACGCAACATATGCGTCACGCATATTTTGCACACAACATGTAGATAACAAACTTATCAACTTAAATGTTTAAATTCTTCGTTACATTATTTTTCAAATATTGCTACAAAATTTCAAAGATTGCAAATGAAGCGCGATAAAATATATATTGGAGAGAATCTCGCTATATTGAACAATCAAGAAAATTTCATAACATTCACTCAGAAGCGGAAGAGCAAAAAACGAAGAAAAAATCTGTTAGAATACAAAAATATTCTTCTACGTGAGATATGCGAAACAAAATGTGGATCGAATAAATGCTCCCATTGACCTAAATAGATTCCATCGGGGCTATTTCATTTTCTTGTATGTTCATATCCGTTGCATTGTTCACCATTATGTATGTTGTTAAAAGTTATGTGTATTCAGTGCTGAATCAAGTGATTTTGTTTTCATAATATAAGAGCCATACATATCGCATAACCAGACTCGAGTAAACAAATAAAACATTCTAATGAGCTTTTATTGCATTATCAATCTGCTTGAATGATATTAAGCACATCGGTAATTATATTATATTATGTAACATCTGATTTATAAAATTGAGGATTAAACAATGTAGTAAAACTCTTTTCTGAAATTAAGAGGATTGTTGAACAGAAACAGTTTCTTTCTAATCCCGAATGATCGTTCAAATAAATTGATGTTCAATTTTGTGTGCTTATTTCTGGCAGTTAAATGAATAATTATTCTTCAAGTATTTTTATCAATCATTACTATAATTGCAAATGAAGTAAGCTTGTCCTACCTTTTATACAAAAAAAATTAAACTTTAATATTATTAATTTGGCAAAATTATGTGAAAACTATTATTAAATTATATATTTAGTGTCCCTAAATGCACGACAACGTAATTTATAAGATAATTATACAAGTAATATAGACTTACTTAACTGTTTAATATTAACCTTAGTTACAGTATGTGGTAAAAACTCGCAAAAAAGAATCACAGATGATATAACCTAAAACGGGATTCCGGTACTTTAGAATTCAAATAATACCGTTATTTTCAAATTTAAATTTAACCAAAATCGAATATTTAATGAATATAAACCACCACATAGTTTATTGAACTGTTATCGATTAATTGATTTATTTTTTATCTGCTCGGGACTGTTTTAATATTGTTTTAAGGTTTTCAATGAAGTTTTATGATTTTTAAGAATCGTAAGTTATTTATGAAAATTACCCCTTTTTAATTATGATACATTTGATTTACTCGTCCGTTATTACAATCTCGATTGGTGGTATTTATGTTTCTTTATTTAAAATAATAATAAATTGGTGTTAGTATTTGCATTACTGCAATTAAATATGAAATACTGTCATTGATATATTCTTCTATTATTGCAATATTAAGATGCAACACTTTTTATTTTTCAGTTATCCGTGATTATCAAAACAAAATTGCAATTTGTTTTCACAAATTCAGAGTTAATATAAACATGATAATTCGGCACTGCTTACTGCAACTGAGATTCATTGGCTTTTTTTTCTTTCGATCAATCAAGATTTCTGCACCATTTCCCTGCATCAATATTGAAGATTTTTTCGTCTCTACTTTCAGCGGAAATTGTTGCACAAAATCTGGATATACATTAGAGACCAGGGGGACTACTTTTTGTCAGTCTTTTTATATTTGCAATAAATTACTTATACAGGCATTGTTTTCAGATGTTCGTGGAACACAAAAATTACAGAAAAAAATGAATCCATAAGTCACGTACTTTAAAAATATTACTTTGAATAATTGGATTAAAAATTATTGCTATGCATATCATCAGAAAACGTTTAGGTTTCTTCATAATCTTAGAGATTCAGATGAGCACATCTTTAACGAAATTCGACTTTAGTGTGATTGCTTAAAGCAGTGTTTTTCAGTTATTATTTTTAAAACTAGAGAATCAGTGAAGCAATAACATGTTTTAAATATATTTATACACATTTAAACATCAAATTATGGTGTGTGAAACGTTTTTAGTATTTCAACCTAAAATTTGGTAAAGTATGAATTTTCTTTCATGCAATAGCTTCCCTTGCATTTATTACAAGCATCTTCTCTTGGAAACAGTAAAATGTGTTAAACTATGTTAATGTGTTAAACAGTAAACTATGTTATATTGTATATTGAAACTATTTTTAAAGTTTAAATATTTATAAGTGTTGTTTACCACAAAATTTATAAATCTATTTACGTCGTTAGTATTGGTTTCCTTTAACAAAATTAACAAAACAATTTTACTGTCAATGGGTACGGGGAGAGGTTATATTTGATTCATTCGAAGTTTTACCTATTTCTTTCACTGAATTGCATACTGTAAACATACAGTGTTCAGGAGCCGTTCTTTAATTTAAGAACATGGCTCTTATTAAATAGATACATATATATATATATTATTTATTATATATGTATATTCCAAACATAAAAAACGACTGCTGCTTCTTTAAAGTGACAAAAAATTTGAAGAAAAATATTACGGTGACATAAAAGACCAAGTCTTGAGGGAGTTTATTTTTATTTAGTTGGCTTTAGCTTTTTGTTGACTTCAGTTTTGTTTCACTGGTGTTGTTGTGTTTTTAGTTTCTCTCACGCAGTCAGTTTGTTATGTTAGCAAATTATTTTCTTTGAAAATTAGAAAGCTCTCTTAAGTTCAAGCATCGAACTACTAGAAGGCAAACAATGCTTGGTTTTTATAAACTACAAGAAAATTTTTACTTTATATATTCTGTTTGGATTTGTCTATTTTCAACGGCTCACATACAATGTTGTAAATAAAATTTATTTATTTTATTATGCGTTGGTTTTTTGCGGTGTTCATTTGAAATAATCAGACGAGTTTGATTCTTAAATACTTATTCCCTATGTGATTTTAAATAAGTATGTAACGATTGTATTTTCATGCACTTACTCCGCTAAATCATATATATATTGGTGTTGAAAATTAAGTAAGCTAACAACTAGTCTACTTAAAATGTCATAAGAAGCGTTTGATTAACTGAATTAAATTCAATTAGGATAAATGAAACTATGGAATGGTCATATTAACATTATGATATGAATATAGTTTTTAAGAAACTTTGGTAAAAAAAGAAAGAAATCATTCTCCCATTTATGAACTTTTAATACAGTTATTAGAACTGAAATCTACAAAATTGCTCATTTTCTCAATCTCTTTATTTCGAAGAGAATTGGGAAAGAAAAGATTAGACTAGGACAGAGCTATTAGTTAGCTAATCGCTCTTGCTTCTTCCCGTATTTAGGATAATATATTTTAGAATGTAATTTTAAACATCTATATATCGATTGAAAAAATAATTTATGAAACTGCACGAACTAAGGTTTAAATTCGTGACCTCCGCCACCAAATCCAATGACATTGACTACTCGAGTAAGGACACAGACTTGGCAAGTCATTATTTTACTGAATTTAATTATAGCAAGCCAGTTTTAAAATTAAATATTGTATTATCTACCAAGTAGAGTAATAAAACTATATAACATCGAACTCGATTCAAAATGTCATTAAAATGCAAAGCTTTCTCAGGAAAAAATCTTATTAGTCTTCGTGAAAATAATATTTATTGGGCAGACAGCACTAGTTGAACGCAATCCAATCAAAATTTTTCTGTTTGCCTTATTACGTTTTCATGAGAAATCCTTCATTCCTCTTGTTTTAATTCATCTTCTCTGCTGTACGGGAAATACGTGCTCTATTAAAGCCGAATTCTTACAGGAAAAGCCTTTATTTTGTACCAGGACTTACAAAATGTGTTATCAAACCGTATATACATATATATATTTATATACTAAGCATTGTTCGTCGTACACCATAGTTATACATATATATTTTTTTTATTTCTATAATATTTGTTGTGCTGTTTATTTATTGCATTTTAAATAAATAATTTTATTGAAAAAAATTCACTTTAAGTTGTTTCATTAATTTTAGTTTTTTGTTCGAAGCATTCATACATTGTGATCAAGCTTAGTGTTACTTACACATTAACGAGGATTTTAATCGTTGAATTTGTTTAAGTTAACTTGTATTAAACTATATGTTCTTTTTTTAATACTGGGTTATTTTGTAATTGTGATATATTTATTTTTCTTTGTTGCTTAAAAAAAGGTTAATATAAATATACGAGCTTACACTTAGCATATTAGATACACTTCAATACTAACTGTTCACTTCAATTACTGTATTTAAAAAAATTTAAGTTTAGTGTTTTTTTTTATATATTTTTTGAGTTGCTGAGAATTGTCGAGTTAAATTCCTATTAAACTCAACTGTTATTAAGAACTTTTGCATCATAACTAACTATTCAAGTAAAGGCTTGTTTATAGCATCAGCATTCCACAAAAGATAATTGTTATTTGTATCGTTTTTTTTAATTAAATATTTCCAAAATAGTCGTCAGTGAAAAGTTTGGTTACCATTGTAGCCCGTACAGTATTTGATGCAGTAACCGTATCAATAGAGGTTTTTTTCTCGTATTTTTCTTCAACAGTTTTATTTTGTTTGTATGTTGACGGCTACATTAGGTACCTGGTTGTGAAAACTGTTGGCTGCCGGAGCATTTACCAATATCTTCATATTAATTTACTGACTAACACATCATTCAAAAGCGTTTGGATTGAATATTGATTTTGATATCAAAAGTCGTAATAACTATTATATTATCATAAAAGAAAGTTACTCCAAAGTTGTTTATTGAAAAAATATTATTTTTACATAAACTTTATAGGATTATATATATTTTTTTAATCCATATCCATTCCCAATATGGAGCATTTGGCTTTCAAACAGAGGTATCTCAACAAAAGTTTTTTCTGCGAGAATTGCTTGTTACTCCACAGTAACACCAGATTATATAGAAATATATAAGTACAGTATATTTTATACAAAAAGATAGTATACCATTCTTTATATTTTTGATTAACTGATTAACCTACTTCGGTGATGAAAAAAAATGGGAAATATTAGCTTAAATCTTTTTAAATATATACTTTGACCTTTTTTACGGTCAAAAAGTAATCTCCTATTGTCACTGTAATTGTTCTCTATTGATAAAAAGGTTCTTAAAAATTCTTTCAATTTAAAAAAAGGTTTACGTCTTTTGACGAATGAAAAGAACAATAAAACTGGTCATGATCTCAGGTATTCGCTTCACAGTTTCCCTGTGAAAAATGCGCCATTTGAAATACAATGGCAGTATAATGACAACAATTGCGAGATGTTCAAGTGCATTCATTGTTTACCATTTCATTTCTCCTTCGTGAAAGCATTTTTATTTTCATCTTTTCCGTCTAAAGGAAACAGATGTGCAAGATAGAAAACTTTTCACGGAGGGAAATAAACATTGTACGGATAATTTATGTCGCATTCAAAATTATTGAAGAATTATAAGAAAATATGATATTGTCTTGTATTATATTGCTCATTAAATAAAGAGAAGCATTTAAGATTACAAAACAGTCTAACTATTTCTATTAATAAATGCTTTAAAAACACTCACATCTGAGAACTATCATTCGTTAGCTAAACTCAAACCTTGCAATATAACCAAACAAATCGATTCCATTATGAGAATAAATAAGAGTCGTAAGTAGGGTATTGATTTTTTTGCCATTCCGTTATCAGTGACGTATTTTATTGGTACTTTAACAAAACAAAATCTGGATAGCAAAGTTACGTTGGTCTTAAATTGTTTTAAGTAAAATTATATTTCAAAGCAGTCAATATCGACACTTCTATCAATGTTAATAGAATATTTTTTCTAAAAATGGCAAACAGTAAAAAAATAAATCATTTTAAATAACCACATTATGCAATGATATCCCACGCCACGAATGTAGTAACATTATATTAAATTTTCTTCACTACAGTACGACAAAGAAACAAACTTGTATTATTCTTGTAATTTAATATTTTTCTTCCGATATTACTTTGTATGTATATGAAAAACACATATGAGCAAAAAAAATGGACATGTGTGGAATATATCAAATTGTGGAAAATGTACAGAAGACATTTTTGGCTGTGTATATCCATATTCATATCCTTTCTTCCGTTTACACAAATTTGCATAAGATTGTCTAAATTATTTTTTTTTCTTACTCAGTGCATAATGCATAAATCCAAATATTTTTTAAATCTAACTAAAATCCAAAATAGGAACTATGATTTACTTGACAATTTGGTCAAAATTATCTTGATTATTGATTAAATGTAAAATGGATGATAGGAGAAAACTCATTTATATCCCAATTTATAAAAGTATATCGTTATTCTTGCTGCGCGAACATAATTTCTCATAAGTATTTACATTTATATTTAACATAACTAGTAAAAAAAAAACAAACGTTTTTTTGGTAATAAATTAGATTTGCCTGCGTGTTCAAGTGGAAGGCTTCAGCTACTGAGGTGACGAGCTCTTGAATTCCAATACAGACGGTATGATAAATTGATTTTTCAATAGATTTATTTGCGATATTTTGAATTCCTCTCTCCTACTCGTCCTATCATAAAAACGGGGTGTAGCGAGAGCGATTAGCTAATCGTCAGTCCTCCTCTAAGCTTATTCTTATATTCCTACTTTATTTTGAAAAAAAAATAGAAGTTGAGCAACTGAGTAAGTAACAAGCAGTTCTCGTAGAAACACTTTTGCTGAGATAAACTGTATTAAGAGTCCACATTGGGAGCGAACAAGGTAAAATGAAAAGATTTTCATCTTTGAGGTTTGTATTCAAAATTGTACTTGATTTTGTGAATAAATAATTGTCTTAAAATAAATACATACTACTTAGTAATAATACATTACTTATTGTATCAGCTGTCGGCAGGTCAAAGTGTGTTTCTTTATTATTTCCATTCATAGCGAATCTCAAGTTGGTTGGAAAATGTTCTCAATTTCGTTTGTGTCACCCGCCTTATTGTTTTCATCATCGTTATTACTTTACTTTACTCTCAACATCCGAATGTTTTTTCTCCTGCCGCTTCTTCTTCGTCCTCTTTCACTTACTAGACGAGTGAGTGAATATATCTGAAGCAGGGCATAGAAACAGTTCAGTGTTATGATTATTCTAATAAATATTCATCATTCCATTTTCGGATACAATATATATTGATACAAAATACATTAAAGTTTAGATAATAAACATACGTGCAAAATATCGACGATGTGTTTTAAATTAAAACTATAATACTGTATCTCTAATTTACAAACACGATAATATAATATAAACAAACTACTGTTTACTGAAAATTACATATATTGTATTTGAAATTATTACAACCCTGCAAGCCTTACACTGATTTTTTTAGGAAAGATTGTAAATTTTCATATTTTTTTTATAATAGAAAGTAGTGTTCAATATTATATAATAACGTGTATCTCTTAGATATGTTGTCATGTCAATTAAGATGAAAAATATAATGTAATTTCACTACAAACGTGGGAGAAATATTTTTAAATACTCAATATAAATTTTGTAATGCGATTAACGGCGTAATCCCCCAGCACCGCAGTGTGTTTCAGGAATTTTGCTTACTATGAATCAAAACAATTTACCAGTAGTATAAATATATTTCATAGAAAAAAAATCAGATTTAAAACTTGATGACAAACATAAAAAACAAATGGATTCAACGATTGAAATTCAATCACCCTCTTTAAGTTAAAGAGATGTTATCCATCGCAACAATTTAATGCATAATTATTTTATCATCCGTTAACACCTCCATGCCCATGATGCAATCGTAAATAGTTGAGCCATTAAGTCATTTAATATTTCTCTTGATATTGTCAATAAGTAATTATCATTTTAGGTATTCTAGCATATATACATTTTTTAAATTATTTTTTAGCTGCTAACTTAGGTTTAAATACTGTCTATAAACAGTGAAACTGAGATGCCATCATGGCAGGGAACGTGATTTTTTATGTTACGGGTTAAAAGAACGACTGTGTAAAGAAGCGATACCTCCGATTCTATTATGTTTTTAATTTGCTTTATACTCATAAAATTAACCGTGTAATTTTTTTTGGTGAAACTTCCGCGAAAGTTGAAGGACGAGTGTGCGTCACTAATATAAATAATTATTTGAAGTATTCATATTCGAATTGAGTGTTTATTCAGACAAAGATATAGTTTAAATTCGTAGAAAAAAAACCATATCATCTAATCGGAGATTTTATTTTTGATGCATAAATAATTTATATTGCAATTTATCAATTGATTATCTCTCAAAATATAATCTTAGGCACTTTAGAAACAAGACGTGTGCGATATAAATGATAAATAATAAAATCTCGATTCACTAACCGTACTTTAACAACAACTGTATTCGCTGGAATAACCTGCGGCCGTATGAAATATTTTCTTGTTTTCGAGAAAATTTTCTTCGTCATTTTTGACACTTTTATCTCATCTTCAGTTCTCCGCGTTATCTCAAATTATTCTTTTATCAATCACAGCTGAAGCATTTTTCGCCTGCTTCTCTTTCATGATGTTTCTGGTTTTTGTTAGATTACTCTTAAGATAATTCTTTCATAAATATACAAACAATTTCGATAAACACACTGCGAAATAAAATTTAGTATGTTTTTCTATTGATAAGCAAGTACTAAAAAGATAGACATTAAAAAATCATACGTTCAATATACAAATAATACATATTGTTCATTAAAAAATATATATTTCTCTCCTACTCTTAATGTCTCATTTACATTTAAGCCGATAATTAGAATCAATGCCTTCGCTAATTTTTAAATTTAATGATTTTTTTATTTAAAAAAAGATTCAAAGATGTTGCTTATAAAGGAGAAATACATTTAACACCTAGTTATATAATACAAGTATTTTAATGAAAACCATATGAATATTAATCATTTAAAACTTATGCCTACAAAGTTACAGCCAATTTTTTCGAAAAGAATACATGAAGTGTGTCTGTAAATCCATTTTAAGTAAAGAATCAGTTTATTAAAAATATATATCTTTTTAAAAATATAATTATTTTTAAAGTCTGTTTGGTATATATGAAACTAAATACGAAAAGAAAAGAAAGCAACTAAGTAACACAATAATAAAGTTTGCATGGCGTTAAGTAGTATTTCATTCTAGCCAAAAGGTTGGTAAAAATCTAACATACGATGTTCATTTGTCAGAAGTCATAAACATCTGTTGGACAATATTAGAAATGCGGTTGTTTGCCCACTGCTACAGCTATTGTACAAGTACACACATGGTTGTTTACAACTGACTGCTGCACAACTGACTTTAAGCTTGATATAATATATTATATGAGAAATAGTGGCCCTCGCAAAAAGCAAAACTCAATCCACAAGCAATAAAGTTTACTTTACTGGCCATATTTAACATAGGCATTTGTTTTAAGAATCTATTATATTTGCGTAAATTTATCTTGTAAACATGATTAAACAGCACATCAATATTTTATAGTATGCTACTTGAAAAAGTTTTTTGACACTCAATCGGCATTTTCATAGATACAATCGTTAAAATCTTGACCAATCAAGCTATAATTTCATTATAACATATTTTAAACAAATCTAAATGCTTTATAATCATAGCAACAATAGAAAGACAAAATAACGTAACACATACATAAAAAAAATTACAACAAGGGATATTTACTAAGTCAAAATATGAAATTTTCACAACCCACATCCAGTCCGTGAAGCCCACGAAGACTTATAAACTGATGTTTTGTTAGCTCAACCTTCTTTATAAATTTAATAATTTGTTTAAGAGTAACCTTTTTGTAAGACTTTTTCCTGGTCGTAATTTTCAAAAACTAAGAAACTTATTCGGCATTTGCATCTTAAATAATTTTGATGTAACGTGTACTGAGTTGTTAACAATGTAAATATTGATACAGAGGCTTTAAAAAAAGCGTGTGTTTGATACAAACGTGCATATTTCAGAAATTGATTTTTCAATCGATTTATAAATTTCTGTCTGAAGGCATGTATGTCTGTAATTTCTAAAATTCTCTTTCACTTATACTATTCCAAAAACGACGCGTAATGACAAGCTTACCACAAGTTTTAGACATATTCTTCAATTCTTACTTTCTTCGAAAAATGAAGTTAGCAACTGAGTTTAGCAACGAGCAGTTCTCGTAAAAACACTGTCGAGATAAACTAAATCAGGAGTTCTTTGTGTTCCACACTAGGAGCGGACGTGGTTAAAAAAACAATCTTAGGTGTTGGATGAACTTAAAATGATAATCAAACGTATTTAATTGAATAGATATTAAAATCAAGCATGAATATTATTTATACGTATATCATAAAAAATCATGAAAATAAAGTTTGGATAAAATAGAATTGTTCCGAAATAAAAATATCTTTTTTGTTATCAAGTGTCATTATTTCTTTAAGGGCTTGAAATTTCTTAAACATATATATGATGGTTGGCATAAGATTTGATAATTTAAGAATCTAAATGTTTTAATATATCAATGCCCAAATAAAAAAAATCTGTGACTACAAATATCTAAATCGGTCAGCAAATGCTACTACTATAATCGATAATTTATACGTAAATTTCGTAAACCCGCAAGCAAAATATATTGTACAATAACAAATAAACCAGCGTGCTATAAACAAAACTGATAGCACGCCTGATCGGTTTGTTTTGAAATTGATTATAATTTTGCATTTAACGCGTTACTAACAAATCACAATTCTAAGATTCAACAATAGTTCATAGTTTCACAGTGAGATTTAAGTATCAGCCTCCGTGGCGCAAATGGCAGCGCGTTCGGCTGTTAACCGAAAGGTTGATGGTTCGAGCCCATCCGGGGGCGTATTTTTTGTAATATTCATTTAACTCAAGCATCGGAGTACAGTTTAACTACGTTTTTACATATAAGAGAAACTGAAAAAAAACGCATATTGAGAAATAACGTTAACTGGGGTCAAAAAGTTTTTTTTCTTATTTCTGTGTTATTATTTTTTGGTCTTTCTATTTTATATAATAAGTGAGGTTAATCACAGACAAAACATGTACAACATGCTCAATTTAATAAATATCATAATTAAACCATGAAATACTCTGCGATTATAATAAACATGATGAGAAAAAATATATGCTTATTTGGCAAAGCTTTTCATGAACGTTTGACGTTTTTTTTATTCGTATTGTCAAAATTTTATTCAGAAAATATTTATTCATCAATTGATAATACACGTGGTGAGTATAATCTAAGTTTCCCTAGACGGTTGGGGTATCGCCATTTCTGTTAGAAAAGGCATTGGTAAAAAGGTCACGTAAAAAACCTTTTTCCACATAAACCTTCCCTGACCTCTGACACTATGTAAAAATAGCCAATAAAAACGACTACCTGCTGGTAAGGTACTCTCTTTCGCAAGAGAGGGATCACTTTGCTGAGAACAAAGTTAATTCCTTTTAAAGAGCCCATAAGGAATTTAACCGTGGGTGCTATAAACATAAGGCTAGCCGTATGAATGAAACTTTTACGTAGGCATTTTATTTTAAAGCTAAGGAAGTTTCAATGCAAGCTTTTTAATAAAGCCAGATCAATTGGAAGAGTTAGTAAAAAATAATAGTTTGCAAATTATAAGTAAATTATAATTAGCCATAAAGATGATGAAACGTGTGGTTAAAATAGTTATAATAAATACAAAAAAAAAAATATTCCTCCTATTTACTTACAAGCGGTTTTTTCAATTTTCATAATATTAATGACTGTCAAGTTAGTGTAACATTTATAGCAATTAGGGATTCTGAAGTCTCGGGTTTTTCAAAGTCCCGGGACACGAGACGTGATAAAGTCAAAGTCCCGGGACTTTTATTTCCCCTTCAATAAAATTATAAATTTATTAAAATTAAATATTTGTATGTATGTATGTACTAAAAAGGGATGATAACGGTAAATCTATTGAAAAAATATCAATGAATTGGATAAAATTATGACCGTTACTTCACAAATCACAATACAGCTTTTATACCTATTTTTGTCGTATTGAGACATTGATAACTTTGTACAATAGTGAAAAACATTTGTAAATAAAACAACATCAGGTATGAACATTTAATTATAATATTAGCGATTGCTTACATCCAATTTTATTTTGTTAGAATGGTTTTTTCGAAATTAAAATGTACAATTTGGCTGTCTTTAAGTCCCGGGACATTTAACAACAAAGTCCCGGGACTTAAGACAGCAGAAAACCTTAAAAGTCCCGGGACGTCTCGACACAGAATCCCTAATAGCAATCAGCAAAAAAAATATGTTGAAATCTTTATCGTGTTAAAAAACGGATTTGACCTAATAATTAAGACTTGTTTGTAGCCGCATATATTGATTTCATTGGATTTAATATGTGAGTCAGTGTCACATATACAAAATACATATATGCTATTGATTAAGTTGCGAAGGCTTATAGTTTATACGGGCTCGTTTTTCTTTTGCTATTTACTTACAAACGATATTTACTTAATAAAGGCTTTTCTGAAATGCAATGTCCAGTTCCACGACCGCAATCTAGGGACAGTGCCTGCTTTTGGCTCCGTGACGAGGGAAGACCACTTCATTAAATCTACGACTTATTTTTACCATCAGATGAAAAAAAACAACTTTACTCGCAAAGATTTTTTTTTGATAGCGATGGTAATAGATAATATGTAAACGTCATAATAGTCAAATTTCATTCAACAATAATACTTGATTGACTTGTCATTTATATATATTGAATATTAAATGATAAGATTAAAGAGCAAAGTATTTGTATCCATAATTGCTCAATTATAAGATTCATTGATTTTATTTAAAACCATTTGATGTTGACATTTATCTTCCATCTGTCTGATTTTAATAAAAATATAGGCGTAGCGAGAGTGATAAGCTAGCTGCTAGTTTCATCCTAGCTTCTTTTATCTGTCTATATTCTCAAAAAAAATCCATAAATAGTATGTGAATAACGAGAAGCTCTCACTCGAGTAACTTTCGGTTGGACGCTTCATTGAAATTTCATAATATGATGTCCTACACATTGGAACGGGCATTGTTGGAAAAATAATATTATTACTTTATGTGTATTGATATATCACATACTACCCTTCCAATGAAGAAAAAAGTATCTCTAGTTAATCAAAAATTGTGAAATTGAGTTATGAATGTAACCTATTGATAATTTTAAAATCTTTACGTATATGCTGTTCACTTTAAAAGCAGAATAATTACTTAAATACTATAAAAATCCATTGTAAAAAAATGGCCACCTGTTAATATTAAAGATATTTTTTTAGCAACTGTATTTTTCTCAATATGAAGGCATTCAATACATCTACTTATTACAGTAAATTCTTGTTTTGTCTACGAAATTAATGCAGTTTCTAAAGTGTATGCATGCAGTACGAAAATTTGATATAAAACATTATTTATTTTTTCTCAAAAGTTTGACAGAGTAAGATACTGTCAACTTTATTGAAAAGACCGTTTGTCTTTGCTCAGTTTGAATATTTCTATATTTTTTAGAAACATAAAGAATGTCTAGACGTATTTTCCGGATTCAAAACAAATCTTAAACGACAACTCACTAATAAATTTGAATCATTCAAACTATGTACACTCCCACAGATTTTGTCACTAACGACCCGGGTTTCGCCCTTTGGCATCTTCAGGCGTTCAAGCGCACGGATGAACTTGAACGCCTGAAGAGGCCGAAGGGCGAAACCCGATGCGTTAGTGACAAAATCTGTGGAAGTGTACATAATTTGAACGATTAAAATTTAATATTGAAATTCCACCAAGCACCTTCAGTCGAAATCTTAAATTAAACAACTCACTAGCTTTTGAATTGTATTTAACATTAAAAAACTTATGTATGTCCTTGCTCCCTTAGAAAAAATAAATCCATATTTAATAAAAAAAAAACAGCTTGATTGGTTTCGTAAAAACATTTTTCTTTTACTCATTAATTTCATTGGTATAAAAAGAAAAATATGTATACACTGCGTGTCTGCAGCCAATAAAAGTATCATACTTTCGACTGATAATATAAATCTCTACTTGCGTAATGAATTACACGGGTTAGCGTTAACGAATCCAAAAAAACTTGTAAACAAAGGAATATGTTTTCTAATAACGACTTTAATATTTTTATTATAATATTTATTTTTATAAAAATAAATTATACTATATTCATAAAATCATAGCATCATTTTTGCGTGAGTGAATTCCTAACAATAAAATCCAGTCTAAATCTAAAGAGATTCTGCAATAGAAAAATATTAATCATAAAAAAAGATGGTGTAATCTGACTTTACTACTTTTTTATCGGAGGATTTCTTGGCTTTCTTTTATTTAATTGTAATCCTTCGTATTGTTCCGTATTCTTCAATAACAAAAGCAATCCAGGGTCAATCGTCTTTCATCCGACAACTGACCGAAATCTTAGTTGTACTTTATTTTATCAATTGGGTTATTCTATAAAAAGGTTAAGTGTTTCAACGATCGTAAAACTTTTTAGTTGTGAGATAAACTATTAAAGATTTTTTTAAATAAAACACTTGAGCAATCTTTTAATATGGTATTAGTCATATTATTCATATTTAATCAAATCACACCAAACTCAGTATTTCGTCAGCACTATAGTGCAATCTCACAATTCTAAAAATACTTCAAATGAAAATTACCAAATCCGCTCCAAATTTGGAAGACATGGTAGCGCTTATTTAAGCAGAAGTTTTTATATGAGAACTTTTTGTCACTCAGTTCTACCTTCTCACTTTTTTTATCTCACTCACTTAGGTGAGTGACGATACAAGGGGCATGGCAGAACTAAAACAGGATGGGTGCTCACGTCATCGTATTCGTAACACATCGATTTTGGGAACAGATGGATAAAGATTTTTTTGTTCAAACTCGACTTAGATCGCCTCAAAAGGTAACCAAAGATAATGTCGTTGACTACTTGGCGCTTTTTTTACAACGATTTTCTACGAGAGCTATTTGTTACTTTCAACTTTGAAGAGATAAGAGATAGACTGAAGAGCTAGGACAGAACTAATGGTTGACTAACCGCTCTCGCTACGACCCGTTATTTTTAGGATTAGAAAGATGCGAAGGAATTTTCCATAAAACTATTAAAAGAGTGCTGTTTGCACTGGGACTCAAATCCTTGATATCAGTCACAAAACCCAATGACGTTAGCCACTGCTTGACAAACACGACTAACGAGAGCGATTAGTTGACTATTATTCTTGTCCTAGTTCTATACTTATATCTCTACTTTCTTTGAAAAATAGTGGTTGAGCAACTGAGAAACAAGCAGATCTCAGAAATAAATATTGAGAGACCTCCATGACAGGCGATGTATTTAAATATTGTATTATATATATAAATATATATATGTATGTGCATATATGGTAAATTTATTTTGATCCGGTTCGTTGAAAAAATGATATTTGGGTTTTTTGCACGTGCACGTAAAACGATTCGCCGCTTCTGTTCTATAAAATGTTTAAAAAAATTTGAATCAATTAAAAAAAAATCAATGTCTTATGAATTGAGAACCGAAGAACTTTTCCGATTTCCTACACATGATTGCTACATTATATAATAATGTTGAGGGAAAAAACTTTATCATTTAATATAACATGTGAACATATAAGTTTCAGTTACAAGAAATAATATTTTAGAATGTGAAAAGTTCATTGAACGAATATATTTATTTACACATTTTCCACTAACAACGTTTCAGCGATCACTGAACTAAAACTCTCGAACAAAAAAGGTCGTTTTTTTCTTAGCTTGTTGTGGAAGGATATTGTTTCTTCTGCTTACTTTTAACATCTTCCGTTTCCCGTGTATTTTATTTATTTCTTCCAAGTTCCATACTGAGGCAGGACTTTGTATACGGAAAAGATTTTTTCCCAAACGATTTCTTTTAAGCGCCTTAAAAACATACAAGTACCGTAAACAGTCCACCAAATATATAGTTTAATTTTTTGTTGCTTATATTTATATTATAGTAAGCAATATGCTTCTCGTACTTTTGGTTGGTTATAAAGAATATAAAGAAAATGTGACTACAAAAATATCGTACGTATTATATGAAAATCTGTATTTGATTTGATTTTTTTTATTTATCTTTACGAGTCATAACAAAAAAATATACATTGAAAATGCCAAAAATCAAATTTTATTCTATATTGATAGACACTTCATTGTCAGTAATTATTAAATCAACGTTTGTTAAACTTGAAATTCTTTTCTTCGGTTTTCTCGTACGCTTTTTTTGTTGTCACACACTAATTAATAGGATTTACATTAAATCATAATTATTAAAAATATTGGCTTCGTTATTCCACAAGTAGTGTAATCCAGTGCTCCGCAACCGGTGTGCTGCGAGGCGATGCTGGGTGTGCCGCGGCGCGAATCTCTAATAAACGAAAAAAAACAAATAGTTTGGTCGATACTACAAAATATTTCTGAAGACACTATCATAGAGAAGCAGAAATAATTATTTTTTGGTTGAAAGATTGGTTGTATGTATGTACAGTCTGCGCAAGAATGTTTCGCGCACCTTGTGAAAATTCAGTTTTAAATTTTAAAATGTTGTTTAAGAGTACAGATGAATTATTTCTTTATAAATATCATTACAAATTTGTCTAAGCATGTACCCAAATCTTAAATATAAATGTTTTTACCGTTTTTAACATTTGGAACAGCTAATAATGAGCTTATGATAACCAGAGTAGTAGAATTAACAATTCGTTGTATTCATTAAATGTGTTTTAATTTAAATTTACGGGTACTATATATACTCCATTAGGAGTACATGTGCTCTACATTGGTAAAGGACATGGTAATAAAATATCCATATGGTTCTTTTGTGGTATGTATCATATATAATATCATACAAACAATGTAATTTCTGTATATTATGCATATATTTACTCGTGGTGTGCCGCGAAATTTTGAAAAACACGTTGGTGTGCCGTGGAATATAAAAGGTTGCGGAGCACTAGTGTAATCAATGGTAACAAGTGTTTTATTTTGCATCTTTGCGAATCCTCGGAATATATTTATTTATACAATAAATATAAAATATTTATTTATTTCTACCGATCGATTTTTTTATTTAGTAAATATTAAACCTTGTAGAAAATAATTGGAGTAAGCTTATTACCATTAACTACTTTATACAAACAAACAAATAAAATTGCACACATATTTTAAATATAAAAACTTATATTTTTTAAAAAAACTAATAATACCACCTTCTAGACCGCTTTTACAAATTATGGGTTGACTGATATTATTATTATTTCAGATGTTTATTGCAATGCCCACCACCACCCGCTACGTCTATAAACTTGGTACTAGCAGACGTTTCTCGAGGCATAACAATGTTATGCGTATGTTGAATATGTAGTTCTGAGATTGTCTCGGGAGCAGTAAAGACTGTATAGGTCTACAGCTTCTCCATATTACACCAAAAAATGATGAAGGCACCTTGGTCTTCTTTCGAACCACTGAACTAGCGTGACCAGTGAGGCTGATAATCTTTTGGATGGACTTGAGTAACTTTTCCCTCTCGTAAAATATTTAAGGGCATTTCCATTTTTTCACACGTACATGTTAACCTATCGACTATTTGAAAAAGTCTGAAGAACTTGGCACCAGAACTGCCATGCTGACTAAGGCTTCCAACCCGGCTTGTGCCGAAACCGATTAACCGGTTAATTGACTGTTTTAAGGAAAACCGAAAACCGGTTTATTTTACACATTTTGAGAATTAAACATTTGTAGGTCATTGACTAAATTTAAATTATTTCACTGATAAAGATGCATAAAACTTATCTACAAACGCATTATTATAAAATGGAATGCTATCAATTTCGTGTATTTAAAATTGTTAAATAATTGAGTAATGTAATTTTAAGAATTAGGCAACTGTATTTTTGCATGAATCACAAATTTCGATTCGGAAATTTGGGTTGAAAATTATGATTGATGAATGTCGAAAATTTGGCTGTCTTAAACAGTAAAAATTATCATAGAAAATTTGTAACTTTTTCATTGGTCAGGTTGATAGTATCGAGCTACTTGTCGAGATTGTATTTTTAATATAGCTTTTATACTAGATACCAATCTACATACAACTTTATTAATGTGAAAAATATTGAAATTGATGTATTTTTTTAATTAAATAATTCATAAAAATATATTATATATATAGATTCGTCAAATTAAGTTTGAAGCATTCGAAATTGTTGCACATACAAAAAATTACAAAAATTTCCAATTCCATTTGAAAAGCAAAAAATGGTAGAATAATACTTTTTTATTTTTGATATCAAGCAATACTGATTTTTTAAATATTTTACACCTACTTTTGAGAGTAAACAATACAATATTAAGCGTCAAAAATCTGTTACGATAAAAAATGAATTACCCTTCGCTTTGTAATTTCAGACATCTCACTTTTATAGCGAGGCCATTGTGAGTTTATTCTTTATTGTAGTCTTCTGACAGTCGAATACTGTCGACTCGATTTATATTGCAGATACAGATCAGTACCCTCACGGATTTCTGGCAGAACCTTTTTTTCATTTCCGCTTCGAAAAATCAAACCATAAGGCAAAAAAGATATTTCCTTTGTCATCTCACGACCAGTGATGGACACTGCTCATATCGTCTGACTTTTCAGATAATGGCGTTGACAATCACTGAATATTATAATACTTATCACTAATGCAATCTACTCACCCAGTATTGTAAGGAAAAGTAAATGAAAAACACGAACGCTCCACTCCGCCCGTCGATTTTTACACTCACAATGTCACCCACTGTTGTCTAGTTGGCAAGAGCTTGGCTCTACTGACCAGGCGGGTCTTGGTTCAGTTTCCAAAAAAGGCAATGTAAAATTTAAATTAAGACATCTTCTAGTTGATTTCGAGTAACTCACAAAAATTCTCACTAAGCTTATCTCATTTGTTATTAAAAAAATAAATATTGGTGTATTGGCATTAACTGTAATGTCAAATATTTCTCTTAAAAAATCATATACAAAATATGATCTAAATGAAACATATGTTAAAACATGTATAAATATTACATATTATATTATTTTAAATTAAAATGTCCCTGTACCACCAAACCACAAGTTTAAGTCAATGTAATATAATATTTCACACATGCTCATAATGTTAATATATTGACTACAAATATATTTTTCAATGCTCATTTAACGACATTGTTTTCAAGTTATTATTTTAACTGGTTGTTTTTTTGTTGATTTACTGTTATTCGTGCTAATATTAACTTATTAAACACGCAAAACTATGTGAATATAAAAGATTTTTTTCAGTTAACAACTAATGTTGAATTTGAATCGTTAAAATTATATAAATTTACACAAATTTTGTCACTTACGACCCGGGCTTTGCCTTTAAATTATGCATGAAAAATTTATTTACTGAACGTCAGTTCAAGTTTATCCGTGCACTTGAACACCCGAAGATGCTGAAAGGCGAAACCCGGGTAGTTAGTTACAAAACTTGTGTGAATGTACATAATTTGAACATTGAAATTCCACCAAGCACCTTTAGTCGAAATCTTAAATTATATACTAATGTTAAGGTAAGGGCCACCAATCCCGGATCCCTAGCAATTTTTCAACCCAGGATTGCCCCCAGGAACATGCCTGTTGTTGCCTGAACCCAGGATCTCAGGATTGTCTTACAATCAATACCGGAATTTTGGGGCTAGCATTAAAAAATAAATGAATTCATATATTAATTGAAGATACTTACTCGATGAACAATACAAACAAAAAATGAGATTTAATTACAATTAAAAATGAAAATATTTACCTGACGAACTGTACAAATGTAAAGCTCTTCCGTGATTGTTATTTTTTATTATTTTGGTATGTCCACTCATTGAATATAATCAATATACGTATTATTGTCTCCGTCTTGATTATATTGCGTAATATATAAAACAGGAACAGACACAGTGTTATTATTTTTTGCATAATTATACACTAAAAATAGTTGAAATCAATTATATTTTTAGACTAGTTGTTCGTGTACTAAATTATTACAATACAGTTAAACCTCTATTTACGCGAAAGTTAGGATGTCGTGATTGGGAGTCGCGTCATTGACTGAATGATGAACTGAATGAAAAAACGCCATTTCCAAAATCCTGATATAGGATGCCCTAGTTGAGGTGTCTTATTCTAATTATATTCACCGCATTGGAAGATTAGGTGATTAAAATTTGAAAAACATTTTATTTTATGAATCTTATCTAAATGTTCTAAAGCTTCGTGTAAAATAAAATATTTAAGGGATTGTGCAAAATGTTCCATGAATAAAATGTGATATGACACTTTTCGACGGATATATGCTACTTATGTAATGGGATACGCGCAAGGGCCCCTATTATGATTATCGTTACGATATTTCATACGATAAAATTATTATTACACGCATGTATTCTTATAGGCTTAATCCTCAAACGGCTGTGATCCTTTTACCTTACATTGAAAGCACGAAAGAAAAATAAATAAAACCCAATCGGATTATGATATTGGATATTTTCAACGTGGGTAACATTTTGCCAAAACGTTTGAAATTATGGCGCGCCAACTGATGAAACATTGTTGGTAATATTTTAACGAATGTGAAAGTAAAATTTGTATACCTACATTGAATGTTGATTAGTTTACTGTATTCTTTATATAATTAAATTAATAATTAAAAACCAAAAAAATATTTTTTTAATTCTTACTCAGTTGGAAGCAGTATTTGTTTTATCTTATTGTAAAAGAGTTTAGTCAAGCCCCTGGTGCAGTGGCCAACATCGTTGTCTTACGTTAAGGATCTCATGGTTTCTAATACCATTACGAACGGCATTTTTTCAATCGATTTCTGTTCGGAATTAAACTTAAAACAAATTATGTATTTTTGAATATATAGTTTTCAAAAAAATATATTACTTCGCATCTTGACATAATATCTTTATTTTTAGCTGTTATATAATGATTAATGAAAAAATGAAAACAAAATCAAATTGTCGATCATTCAGTTATTAGCGAAACTCGTTACCACTAACGTATTTTGATTTTTTTCTTTTTCTAATATTTATAAAATCTATCATAATTACTTTCTACGAAGCTGCAAACATTATCCGCTATTAATATATACATATATGACTGCTGAAATTATCATTTATCTAAGTATCTCGATATGATGAGTAAGTATATTTATATGGCAAGTGTAGTGTTGTAGTTTGTTAGTTACAAAATATTGAGAAATTTACATTTAACTTATTATATATATAGCCAATACTTTTTTAAAAGCTTCAATGGAATAGTTTAGTCGTTTGACTTAATAATAAACTAAAACATAAAAATGGATAAAGGTGGCAATATTTCATCAGTTTGGTTTTATAAGATTCTACTGTATTTTACTCCTTATGCCATCCGCATCCACGTAATACATTCACTGTCACACCAGGATACGAATAAAAATACCTTGATCCTTCGTATTGATGCGAGACAAGCCTTGGCAGAGTGCAACACTCGAATCCATCCATACAAATTTGCACAAAGGTATTACGGAACGTGACTTAAGCCTGGTATATTCAGATGAGAGGCAAAACTTTACTCGGTGTTCAAAAGAACAATTTTTATTTAAGTTGCAATACATTTTTAAAAAATCAACCAAGTTCACCCTCAATGTGGAGCGAATGAAACCTTAATGGAGCATCTCAAAAGATGTCATATTTCAATGGCCTGGTTAACATTCAGTTACTTGGTCACTTTTCTTGAAGACGTATCGGTATAAGTAAAAGTAACATTAAACATTACATACATATATGCTGTTACACATAGATCGATTAAAAAAAGCAATCAATATAATTTTTCATACTGAGTAGGCCACTCTTCTACGGGAACGGTAATTTAATATTTCAATTTCATACGACACAAGGTTATTGTAATGACAACATTTATAATTCAAATAATGTGCTGAATAAAATCACACATTAAATAAAATATTGCTCGAGTTTCATTAAGTCAGACATAATCTTCACGGTTAGCATTCACTATGGAGAATTTGTTCATTACTTTCTCAGTTATTCTTTCATTGATATTTTTTTAAGCGTTACCTTATTTACAATACATGTCAGGTCCGTGATCTAGTGGTCAGCGTCACTGGCTTCTGTTACGATGCTCACGGTGTGGTAAGACAAGGTTTATGTTCATGAATATTTTTAGTTATAACAGATGCTAAGTAAAGCTTTTTAAAATTAATATCTTTTATTTTTCGGGGGTCAGAGATAGAATCGGGTTCTTTTCGAATATTGGAAGTTGTGACAAGTTTAGGAAGCATTGCGATAAGCAAAACTTTAAAGCTTTTGTACGAATACCGCTTCGTGACCCCAAGTTCAACAGTTCGCAATAGAGATGTTCGTGATGCCTTCATACTAACCCCTTTCCCACCTCTACTCAAGACGTACACAGGTTTGTAGAAAAAGCGATTAGATTACAACTACCCCTTTCACAGGCATTCTATACGCACCCTCTATGAAAAGGAAGGTTGATTGACCGACTTACAATAAATTCACGCCTTCTGATTAAATGCATAGTGAAAAATCCGCATAATCAAACTTGGTAGCATTCTTTACGTTATACTTTAAAATGTAACTTGTTAAATCGAATCTTTCTTTTGTTAAAATTAAGTTTCTTTTTCATTATTGAATTAAGAATAAGGATTTTAATTGTGATCATTTTTGCTCAACAAACATAGTAATTGAATGAAAATTAAATATGGATTAAATTGTAACATATTTGACTATAAAATTATTTTTTTGTTTACTTGTTATATTTAAATTATATGTTAATACTACGAAAATCAGTAACGGGTAGTTTTTAACTCAATTTCAGTATATATGTTATTGTAACTTACTATTTCAAGAAAATTTTCAACTCATAAAAGAAAACCTATCTTTTACAACAGTTGTGATCGCAAAAAAATCAACATCAACTAAATAATTTCAATTTAACTTTGCATAAAATGTTGAATTTTATCAAAAATAAGAAAAACTGATTCCATTTACGTTTATGTTATTCTTTAACATGTTTCCTTAAATTTGTATACATATTAAATATGTTTACATTTGTACATCTGAATCTTGTGAATTCACAAGAGCACACAGGTAAACAGTAAATTATTTTGTTGCAAAATGATTAATGCGGTAGCCTAAAGCTCCGACGCCAAATCACGTGCCAAGGCTCCGCGGAAAAGCGCCGCGACGGTCACATAAAGACGAACTTAATTACACCGCGCGCCGTCCCAACCAAGCAAAGCTTTGGAAGTATCCACTACGAGCTACGATAGTACAAAGTAAAGGATGTCGTAGGAATGAATTACAAATAATATTTTTTTGCCGTATATTATTTTTCTAACTGCAACAACTTATATAATGTTAATGGCCAAAAAGACAAATAAAGTATAATTTATTAATAAATTACTAAATTGTTTTGCTTTAAACCTTGTGCGTTATTCAATGTGTAATCGCGTACTTTTTTGGAATAGTAATTCTTAGAAGTTTTAAGTGAATTATAATCATCGCAGAAACGATAAATGCTATGCAACTCAAACAACTATTAAACATTGCAAAGCAAATGTCGTATATTTCTCTAATGAGATTGTCCCAAAGTTGATGTGTCTGAGAGTAAAATAAAACAAAGCATTCTGTCTAACTAAATTGTATGCTTTGTAGATTGCAGATTGCATAATTAATGCATTCATTATTTGATTACAGCTTCTCTACGCGAAAGAAATACGCAGCCTCGTCTAGCGTTTTCATCGGATTGCGTTGTTTTTTTACCACAACAATTTTTAAAGCATCGATAAAAATGATTTTTCATACATAAACTTTCTACAGTATCCTGAAAAAAATATTTCAAATAAAGATTTATTTTGAATAAGTTTTATTTCTTTACTCTCTTTAAATATAAGTGTCAAAGATCTTGTTGTACAATGATTCTTAAAATTCATAAGACAATAATTCTTAAAAGACAAAATAAAAAATTATTACTAGTACATATACAAGTTTACCATTAAAGTCATCAATAAATACTTTATATATCATAAATGTATAGTAACAAATTTTAGCCACATCCGGTCTTTTTTAACATCGGCATGATCGTAGTTAGAGAAGTATATTATGAAGTGGCGAAGCAATCTACTGCTTTCGCGTACTGGTCGAGGGATTTGCTAGCAGAGGTCTTTGAAGCCAATGAACACTTATTTAATCGAATGCAGCTTATAAGTACGCGAAGAAGTATTCAACTAAAGTATCATTTTCGTTTATCTATCGAACTCCCAAGTTCTAAAACATATATAATAAATTTAACCAATAAATAAATAGTTGATTGATTTTGTTTTATTAAATTTTTTCGAATACTAAATCAGTTATCGGAACTACAATAACAAAGCAGTCCCTAAATATGAGATTAAAACAATAGGTGTTTTTGTATGAGAATGTTTGGCTTTTTTCTAAAATTGAATATCGACTTCATATATTATATTATATACTATGTATACTAATCAAATAATTTGTTGAAAAATCAAAATTTTAGTGTGCTTAATAGAGTAGAAAATTCTTTCCCGCGTAACCGAGTAGTTTTTATATCTTTTCACGAGTGGTTGACTGTTAGCACTATACAAATTAATAGTTTAAACTGATTTTTATGTAACATTGTTCAATATAATAAAATATTGTAAAGGTCAAAACAAATGAATTCTGGGTAAAATGGTGCAACCAAAATTAACTGAGACATTTTCACAATTGTGGCGAGATAGATGATATCAATACAAGATATTATATGATAATCATATATTAGTAAAAACACAATATTCCTTTGTACTTAATTCTACTTTATTTAATATTTCAGGACCGGTTTCGCTCATTACGAGCATCGTCAACTGATGCTCATCGTCATCGTCAGTTGACGATGCTCGTAATGAGCGAAACCGGTCCTGACATATTAAATAAAGTGGAATGAAGTACAAAGGAATATTGTGTTTTTACTAATATAATGCCTTTCCACCAAGTATTGACAGTGAACACCCTAAAAGTGATAATCATATAGATTTATGTATAAATTCTATATGATTATCAAAACCAATTGTATTAATCGAAATCAATTTCCAAAAACTTACTGACGATGAGCAAAAACGGCCTTGATTGTTAAAAATTGTAGTTAGTACAAAAGTTGTTTATTTATTTTTTCAAGAATGGTTATCACCGTTAGAGAAGTTATGGTTTTTGCTGCTCTGATATGTAAATTATGACAAATGTGGTTACGTTTGTTTTCATTTCTTTATGGGAAATAAAAAGAAAATCAATTTGACCTGTGTTGCTATATTCTAGTAGGCAGTTCTTTAGTGGTCACATGTTTTTATTCATTTATTAACATAACATCATTTAAAACATACTTATCAGCTTATATTCATATTATTTAAAAAGTAAATAAAAAATAAAATATTACATTTCAAGCGTTTATGTTGTACACGTTTCTAACATATGAATTTAATAGGGTTTTAATTCATAGAAATAAAGTAATCTTAAGTAATCCTATATTCTTACACACACTGCTTCAATGTTTTTAATGATTTATAAAAATCTTGTTTAATTTCAAAACACTGAAGATACACGTAATATCAGGCTACGTTTCATTTTAAAGTCTGTGCCGCCTTTGTGGCCGATTGGTCAGCATTGTTGGCTTCGGTTACGGAGGGCACGGGTTCAAATCCCGGTACGGACAGTTTTATAAATTGATTTTTCAATCGATTTATGAATTTCTGTTCGAAGGCATGGATGCATGCGATGTCTTGAATTCCCCTCTCCCACCCATGCTATCCTATGAACGAGGCGTATCGAGAGCGATTAGCTTACCACTAGTCCTGTCCTAGCTCTATCCTTCTATCCCTACTCTCTTTGGAAAAAGAGAGGTTGAGCAACTTATTAACAAGCAGTTCTCGTAGAAACAATTCTGTTGAGATAAACTCCATTAGGAGTTCATATGCTCCATTGGGAGCGGACATGGTTAAAAAAATAACCTGTGTTGCTTGTTACAAATAATATGAAAAGCTGAAAGAAATATTCGTAAAATACCAAAGAAGTGTATGTAAAAAAATATACCAGGCAAACAATGTAGTTCGAAATCGCTTTTAAAAATAGTTACTTTTGATACTCTCCAGTTGAGCCATAAATACTTCCAAAGCATTAGATTAATCTTATCACTCTTGTCAGGTCAACTCACAGCGCTTTCAAAGAAAAGGGGGGATGAACGTTGAACTAAAATGCCAAGGGAAGCGGGGTGGGACGGGTCAAGGCAATACTTTACGGCACAGTGGACATTTTTCTAGCACACCCTCCCCGAAATCATCCCTTTTCGCGAATTGACCACAATAATTTATGGCTAGAGTGATAAGGCCGGTTAAAAAAGCTAACGTGGAAGCCCGTCGACTATCGCAAAGGAAATCCGTCTCACCTACACATCGCAATATAAATGTGTCAACTCAGGCAACTGGCTCGACTGTTCTATTAACTCTACGTTCTTTATTAGTTATATCAAAAACGAGTATATGTTGTAACTGATTTGCAATTTAAAAACCGATTTCAATACAATTAAACAAACTTTATAAAATAAAACACTTTTAGTAATGATTCCACATTTTTATTCAATATCAAAAACGGCTTCGCTCACCACAGCATTTATACTGACGAAAACAAAGGTTTTTTATGCAAAATATTAAGCATCTTACAGTTAAATTTTATATTAAAATGAACTTCCACAAAGTTACCGCCGAAACCATCGAAAGTGTTAAAATATTGTTTCTTCTTCTTCTTTTTGGCCATGTTCGCTCCCTATTTGGAGCATATGGCCGCCACGCGGCACCTCCATGTTTCCCTGTCTCCTGCCAATTGCTTTGCTTCCTCCCATGACATGCCAGCATCCCTCAGTTCCGCCGAGTACATCCTATGGATAGTACCCGACGGACGTCCGGGACGCCGGAATCCCACCGGTTGAAAGAAAAGGCAGGCAGGATTGAGGCTTTCCGGAGGCATCCGCAGCACGTGACCCTGCCAGTTCCAACGTCTCTCCATAACCACTGACGTGACGGGACGCTGTCTTGTACGCTCCCTTATCTCTGAATTCCTCACAATTTGTTTATTTAATACAAAAAAATACACCAGATTATAAATCAATTTCGCCTGTGTGGTCGAGTGGTCAACGTCGTTGGCTCCGGCTACGGAGGTCACGGGTTCGAATCCCAGTACGGAAAGTTTTATAAATTGATTTTTCAATTGATTTATGAATTTCAGTTCGAAAGCATGGATGTATGTGATGTCTTGAATTCCCCCCTCCCACCCATCCTATCCTATGAACGGGGCGTATCGAGAGCGATTAGCTAACCACTAGTCCTGTCCTAGCCCTATCCTTCTATTCCTACTCTCTTTGGAAAAAAGAGAGGTTGAGCAACTGAGTAACAAGCAGTTCTCGTAGAAAAAAATATATTGAGATAAACTTCATAACGAGTCCATATGCTCCACATTGGGAGCGGACATGGCTGAAAAGAAAATCTCTTTTGTAAGTTATGAACAATAAATTGTGAATAATTTCACTGTTTTGATAGTTGATTTGTCAAACGCCAACGATTAACATAATTTTATTTTATTTTTTCAAGTAATATTTTGTTTGATTAGTCACGTACATTCGCTATATGTTTCAAGAGTAATTGTAATGTTGTACACATGCTCTTCAAAATGCCAGTTAATCAAACTTTTTATCGGTCGAATAGATCAGTAAAAAATCAATACATCTAAGTTCTACCAACCGTAAAAGAAATAAAAATACGTATTGGATATTTATTATACACGCCGTGTCCTATGGCGCAGCGGTTAGCGTTGTGGCCTTCCGTGCCGGACTTCACAGGTTCAAGTCCCAGTACGAACAGCATATTTTCGATTGATTTATCGATTTCTGTTAGAAGGCATGGGTGTTTTTGATGTCTAAAAATTCCTTCCCACCCTTTACCGTCCATTAGTAATTGGGTGTAGCGAGAGCAATTAACTAACCACTAGATCTGTCCTAGACTTGTTCTTTTATTCCTACAGCTCTTTGAATAAGAAAGGGTGAGCGACTGAGTAACAAACAGTTCTCGCAGAAAAAAAGTTGTTGAGATACTTCCATTAAGAGGCCATATGCTCTACATTGGAAGCGGACATGTATAAAATTGTATTAGTGTTAAGTTCGTCATAAGTTTAGAATAGTCCGTAATTAATTACTGGTGTTAGGTTCATCCTAAAATAATTTTATTATTATCATTTCCATGATTTTTTGTATGTACTTTTCCTACCTCGTAAATTGAAGTAAAACTCAATTTTCTTCAATAAATAAAAAAAAAATTGTTATTTCTAATAATATTTATAAAATCGTGTATTGAAAATTTAATGATAAAGGGAACCAAAATGGTCCGTGAAAACGGATCTTTTTTTCAAATTTCCTCTTTTATTGCTCTGATAAAACTTTTGGTAAAAGTTACCGGGATTTTTATTATAACAGTAAAAAAATGTATTCATCAGGTCTATTTATGACTGTTGAAAAATTTTAGGCGTTATTTTGCGGGTAACTTTTATTTCTTCCGTTTGTTGTGTTGATCTGCATTTCGTACTTTTTCTGAATTTATTGCTGTTTTAAATACTTTCACAATCTAAGGAGTAAGGGAGGCTTGATCTTCGTTTCCTCTTGCTGTCTCTTTTGAAAGGTAAGTTGTATATTTTTTTGTATATATGCGAAGCAAACCATTTTTCATCTCTTATTATGAATTGTATTTTTTTTTATCTAAATGAATAAATAAGTATGTTATTCCTATTTACTTGATTTAACAAATCTAATTTACTTAAAATACCGTTGAAATAAAAAAAAGTATAGCTAAGCAATTTTCAAAAGCGTAAAGACGATTTATACTTCGTCATCTAAGATATCGATTACATTTAAAAATTTAAAAATACATTATTTTATTAGTAAATATTAAATAAAACAAAAGATAAATACTCATTGCTGATAATAAAAATCAAATTATACAGACATTAATAAGTTTTAATAATTACATTTTACGTATGGATTTTAACCGTATAGTGTAAAATCGTTGTAAATGTAGTTGAAAGACAGTCACTTCGATTCATTCTTTAAATTAAAACATATTGCGAAAAGATTTTTAAATTTCAATTTCATTGGTTTTGCATTACGACTGTTATAATCAACAATGAACAATTAAATTATAAATATCGACATGGAAAGCTGTTGAGCAAGTTCTGACAAAAATTCTCTTGAAACATAAAAAAGTATTCATCTTACTTACGTATGTATGTCCGTAGCGGAATATTTCGTCATCCGAAGCAATATCAAAAAAATGTTTATTGAAAAACAGAAACGGCGTGGCTCAGCTTGAAGTGGGCATATTCAACTCATACCCATTCAACAGCCATTTTTTAGGAATTGGTCGTAGAATATCAAGGATAGATTTGGTGTGGATTTCCATTTATCATAATCTTAATATTAAATTATGTGCATATTTTTTTTAATTTATTTAAGTATATGTCTATCTGAACGTCGCGCATATACACCCAATCTCTCTTTGCGGTGCATGCGTAGAGAGAGTATGGGTGTGATCGTAATTTTTTTTTTTATAATTGAGTGAAATTGAACACAAATTTACCCCATTTCTGTGTGTACGCATCGTTTTCATTCAGCGTTTTGAGTGAATTTTAACACGTGCCATCTATTAAAGTCTATTAACATCTAATAACTTCTATTAAGATATATTCCATCTAGTAACATCTTTTGAAGTTAAAAAAATTTGACTACATTATGCAACAAAGTGACTTGTTAATTGATAAATGCTTTTTAAACAGATATAAATCTTTATACACTATTAAGTGCATGTATAGTTGAAAACCACTTATCTGAATAAGTTAAATAGTACAAGCTTATTTAAAATCTTTTTTAAATGTCACGTTTATTTTGAAAAAGTAATATACATTTAATTATTGAAACGATTGCGCGGTAATGTAAAGTCACAAATAATGTATTTGCTAAATATTTTTTAACATTTTACAATCAAAAGTAAGATCCAAATGCACTTAGAAATTACAAGCGACGAGTAAATTTTACCACAGAAGTGAGAGCAACTAATATTTGGAAGGTTGCCCAGGAAAGCTCTTTGGTTATTCAAAGCTCTGTGTAGTTTTTTTTGTTCTCGTTATACTCAAAGAGAATAGCGCAATAACAAATATTTAAATGTTTTCACAGTGAAACACTGTAACACGTTGCCAGATTATTAATTTAGTTCCTTATAGATGTGAATAATGAAATTCGTTGCTTATGAAAACAAAAAGATTCCAACCAAGAATAAGTACGATTTTTCAATCCAATTCATCAATATATAACTTTAAAGGTAAAAGAGTAATAATAATAAATTACTTTTTGTTCAAATTACACATTATTAATTTTATATAAAGACCGGTTTTGATCATCGCGAGCATTATTAAAAAAATCGAATGTTGATATTAGATATATTTTAAATATCTTTTAATCAAAACATCACTAAATATTTTATATTGAATGGCTTGAGAATTATCTACGTGCTAGTTGAATCGACGTATATTTGGTAGAACTTCGTTATAAAAAGATGAACAATACAGAAGTTTTTTTAGTTCAGCAAGAATTATTTTTATCCTTAATGTGGCATATATAGACTCCTATTGGAACATAATATAAGCAACTGTTTCTTTACGAAATCTATTTTAAGTGAGTGGAAAACGCAAACTAAGATGATGTATTTCTTTTAGGGTGTAATTTATTTTATTATTTATTTATTTATTTTATTTATTTTTTTTTTTATTTAATTAACATCGCAAAAGGTTGACAAATTATAAATTTAAAACTTTTACAATGGAGAAAAAAAAATAGTACAATTTAATATTAAAATCAGTAGAAAAAAGAAATGGCAAAGAAGTCAACTGAGTAAGCTCCGACGAACTCTACTTTAATACATAAAAAATAGTATTCGTCGGAACTCACCCACGTCTACGTGGAATATGTCGACATCCGAAGCAATATTGTTGAACACCGTTAAAGCTCTCCCCAGTGGCATCCCCATTGGCAGGCTGGTTCTACACCTTGGGAGAACAAACACTGTCAATACTTGGTGGAAAGGCATTATATTAATAAAAACACAATATTCCTTTGTACTTCATTCCACTGTATTTAATATGTCAGGACCGGTTTCGCTCATTACGAGCATCGTCAACTGATAAGAAATATAATTTAACAATTCTATTTATACAAAAATTAACAGTTATAAACAACAATTGGCATTGAAAAGAAATTACCAATTACATTGAAAGTGATTCTAAAATAACACAAAATTAAAATGCTTAACACATCTAACAAATAATTAAAAAGTCATCTCAGATCAATAAATTTAGATTGGCAATCGAATTTCAATCGAAAAACCTATTTTTTTCACTCGACCGGTATTAAGGTTCCAATTGGAAGTATTTATTTTAAGCTTTATTTTAATACCCCTATTGATATTTTGAATTTCGGTATTTAATATGAAATACCAAAACACCGGTATTGGTATTTTTGTCCGATATTGCAATCGTTAATCTCATTAACCTGTACATACTATCATACATTTTAGAATATGTTAATAAGCCTGTGAGACAAAGTGTGTTAGAAACTCACTGAGAAAGTAATATGATTATATTCATTAGTTGATGTGGTGTACCTGCAATTAGAAATTTAGTTCACCTGCCTGGCTTTATTTTACGCAAATACACAACGCTTTGTTTAATTTTGTTTTTGAGGCTTATTTTCCAACAACTTTTAATTATTACCATTAGCCAATAACAGCACTGCTCGTTATTAAAGAATAATTATTTTTTAATGTATTAAAACATATTTTATTGAGTAATTGGGATGAGTTAAACAAAGGGAAAGCCACTGCAAAATTGCAAAATGGAGATGTTGTGTTTCAAAGTTTAAACATCATTTTAGATACTTTATGTAAATGTTAATGGCTCTGTTAAAGTATTATCCATCCTTACATCACTTTTTAACTAAGCATAACGGATAATTTTTACGTATTTTCTGTATTTCCCGCTACGCAAAAACTAAATAATGCAAATTAAACAGTTTGGTCTAAAAAATTTGATAAAAATCTCATCACTCAAAATACATACAAAAATTAGTTGACTCTTTTTTGTTTACCCTCAACCCAGTTGTACTATTGTAGTAAACGACCTATAAATTTGCTTAAAGTCTTCAAAGAAGTCAACTTTTTTTGTGTTGTAATATATTTTCACCGAAACTTACTATTTCGACAGACTTTATATAAACTATTTAATCATTCTTTGATAAACATCTGCCATTTATTACATAACTACTAGTACTTCAACTCATCTAAAGTATTTGATTATGAAGGTTAAATGTTTCCCAAAATAAGCTTCGCATATTCAATTTATATAGCATAATCAAGGAAAACTATAGTTTTAGAAATAATATAAATGAGTGTTTCTCTAGGATCGACGTTAAATTAATAGTAATTCATTTTTAACATAAAGTGCAAATGTTAGAAATAACTGTATTTGGATACGAAAGTCTGGGTGAAACACGCGTCACATCCAGTAACACAGCCACTGAAATAACAAAGTAATCAATTTGTTTTTTACGGACAAAATATTTTTTTTTATAATAACTATAAGACAAATAATAATAAATACTTTGAGCTTATAGAAATGAAGATTATTGCTAAGCTATACAATAATATTATATAGATAAAAACACTGTTCAAGTAAACGTTTTATTATTATTTAATCATATTTTGAGTTATTGACTCTTTTAAACTATAATATAATACAGGGCAAAGGTGTTGATTAAATTCTAACTTTAACACAGCCTTCCAGAATTAATGTTTCCATAGACTTTATGGTGTCACAAAGTTTGGATTAAGAAGGCCTGTAAAGTAAGGGGGTGTCTCTTGCAGTTAGGGTAAGGCAATTATCCCATTAACACACCCTGCCTCTTATTTTTGGATCTCCGCGAGAATAAGTATGGTGGCTTAAATTAATACAGCGAATAGGTTTTCGCCTAGTCTTATAATAGCATATAAAATAATCATATTACCAAAATTGTCAGAAGTCGCTAAGTATAGTAATTTTAATTTAATATTTAAATGACAAGCTTAGTTTTTTTAAACTTAAATACAACTATATCATTACAATTTTTTAATCATAATAAAGTTTTACAAGAGAAAAAAAAAATTATTATGAAATATGTAGTCCAATTTTAGACAAAATAGATATTTTGTAAGTTACAGAAATTCGGTATATTTCAAAACTTTATTTTTTCTGATTATTTCTACATTTATATGATAGGGGAAAAGACCATATAAGACCAAAAATAACAAACATTGCTATTTATAACCCAGTTTTAATAGTGTATCGTTAAAAGGATTTCAAATAAATAACAAAGATTTTCAATTATTGTGTTCACGCAGATTTACTTTTAAACTTTTTATATTTTACAATGTTATCACAAGTTTGTAAAACATTATTATGGACTATTTATGATTTATAAATTTCTGCGAATTTGAATAATGCGTAGATGTCTGTTATGTTCTGTTACTAAAAACGGGCGTTAAGCTAACCACTAGTCCTGTTCTAGCCTCATTTTGCTATCACAACTTTCTTGAAAAAATGGTCACTAAGCAACTGATTACCGATATGCTTCGCATTAAAGGCTTTCAAACATGATTTTTAAACAATCGTTTAATATGATATATTTCGTACGTGGCTTTGTTTACTGACGTTATCAATGGGTTTTTTTAATCATTGTTGAGCTCAGTACAGTTGAGTACAGTCAAAAAAAACGCTCAACTTTTTTTCATTTTTATTTAAATCTGTAATCTTTTCAAACGCCAATTGAAAATGCACACCAGTGGAGAAAGGTGTGAAGGGAAAATCTGATTACCTTGAAGGGGAAAATTTCACCAGACAATTTATTTTACGTGACGTTTATTTAGGATTTCAAGTGCTTAACTTAAATTATAACGGCTGGAATCTGACTTGATAATATTTAATTATACTTTAGTTACTAAGCAATACGAGATTTGTAATTGAAAAGGTACTTCAATTTTATAATTTCTTCCGCGAAAAAACGTGGTGATTGAAAATAAATAATAATGAATGGTGTGGTGTGTCCATCGTTTCATATTATAAATAACGCTAGTTTAATTAATAATAATCCGTCATTCTGGAAGAATGTTTAATAAAACAATAATTTTGAGTTAAAAAATAGGTTAAAATTTTGGTTTTTATTGATAAAACACACTTCGAAAATTTCATCTAACTGCAATTTTCTTTGATATTTTTTGTTACAGCTCATAAATAATATAAACTATAATAGTAACTTCACATGAGAAAACTTTTCGTTCGCATATGCAAAAGCTCTAAATCATAGATTCGGCATGAAATATATTCACAAAGAGGACTGTTTCTTTGTCAAAATTACAATAATAATAGTAACCTAGTTTGAGAAAACTTTACCTGTTAAAATAAAGATATTGTATATCGCAGAGGATACGGTAATATCAACGAATAGTGAATACTAATCATGTAGGATATATTTCAAATTAAGCTGTATATTGCAATATTTTCAATAAAATTTAGCTTGATGTGAAGGCCACCTGTTGGCATTGTCTGATTATGCCAACAGTGCGCAGGCAAATATGGAAAAAGAGTTTGTGTGTGGTGTGCGTTATTATTTACTAAACTATTAAAATTCACACTCGCTCAATTTTTTTGCGTACTATCACAGAGCACTGATTTATAGATATACTGATGAACCAAGAAAATCTATCTATTGACATCTTTTTTCTGGACAGCATATATGTATATTCTTCTCTTGCGTAGCTTTTTATCGAGGATTGGGGACCGACTTTTGACACTGCACCACATATTACTTTAAAATGTGATTTTTTTTATGTTGTTTCCCGTCTTCTGCTGTTATTATTTATATTAATCCAAATTATTTAACCAATATTATTTATTTTGACATACGGAGGCTTATTCTAGACACTCTTTTCAGATCAAAGGTATTCTCAATCAAAAAATTTGCTCTTATTTGTGACTCAGATCTCATATAATTTCCTATGAAATGTAGCGATTACAAAATGGCGTATAAATCTCTGGTACATTTTTTCAAACATCAATTACATAATATAAAATTAAATTTGATAAATTTGTTATTCCGCTTATTGTGTAACAAAATGTGACTCTTCTTTCGCCTCTTAAAGAAACACCATCAGTTGGAACAACGCAAGGCTTAATAATCAATCTTCTTGATGTGCACATTTTGTGTCATATCAATGTTATCAAATTTAATTTTATATTAAAAATGAACACCGAATCCATCAAAAATATCAATTACAAATCGCTAGTGGAAAAGAAAAAGGATGTAAACCACACATAACAAATTTTACTTATTTAAGAAAAACCGTCCAACCGGGACCAGGAAAAAACCTTTTTCCTAGTTTGCAATTTTTACAGGAACATTGTTTCAAACTTAAAAGCTAAATTTAAACACTAATTTGGCATTTTCAGCTTACAACCTTTTGAATGAATTTGTATCATGTTCTATATATTGTGATTATCAAAAAAGCTGTGAGTTACTTCCAGTCAAATGTATCATTATTTCACAGTAAAAAAATTAGCCGAGTTTGGTATTTATTATCAATTTCGATAAAATAGCAAAGTGATGTGGACTTATTGACAAAATATTATAAATGTATACAGCAGATTTTTATGGCTATTGATTTTTCTTGCTAAGCCTTATTCTTATTTTCAAGTACAACCGTATATAAGCTTGTAATCGCCTCGCATAGGCGTACCGTAGTACGTCAGTAACTTAACTGTTATCCTCTTTAGCCCCGAGTCTTGTTAAGGTATACCATTAAAAATTACTTTCGACGTTATTAACCAAGTTTGCTCTGAATGTATCCAAGCATAAAATAGCAGCCTCCTCCACGTTTCCTATTTTAAAGATATCAAAGGAAAGATCTCATTACCACGTTGGTATGTGTACAGTTAGCTACTTGATATCCAAAAAGACTTCGTGATAAAAGTGTTCAATTTATACCAATTAAATTATGAAATTGTTTTGATAATTAATCATCACTTCTTGGCATATCTTAAAAATTTTACTATATTGAAACAAAACTAAATAATATAGTCAGTCGCGTCTTCAAACAAAGTGTTACTTTACTTTGTATACAAAAACCTTTTGTGTGTGTTTTTCTCTAGCGTTTCTTTTTTCAAAGACTGTGGAGTCGTGTAAAAAAGACGACTCTGACTCTGCCGTCAGCTTTTAATTAAAAAACCGACTCCGAATCGATTTTTTCAAATATTACCGTTTAATTAACATATCTGTATACCATCAGAGCATTAGAGTGACTTGAATAATTCTAGTAGATTTCACCTTTCAATGTAATGAGTAGACTAATATTTTTCAATATTTTAAATTATTTTTCATCGATTTTTCCAACTCCAACTCCGATTCCGACTCCACAGCCTCCTTTTTTCTGGTTCTTGGTTAGTATGTTGTCGTTTTGTATAAATAGCTCTGTATCAACTCTGTATAGCCACCTGTGTGGTCGAGTGGTCAACGCTGTTGGCTTCGGCTACGGAGGACCCGGGTTCAAATCCCGGTACGGACAGTTTTATAAATTGATTTTTCAATCGATTTATGAATTTCTGTTCAAAGGCATGGGTGTATGTGATGTCTTTAATTCCCCCCTCTCAACCATCCCATCCTATGAACGGGGCATATCGAGAGCGATTAGCTTACCACTAATCCTGTCCTAGCCCTATCCTTCTATCCCTACTCTCTTTGGAAAAAGAGAGGTTGAGCAACTGAGTAACAAGCAGTTCTCGTAGAAACACTTCTGTTGAGATAAACTCCATTAGGAGTCCATATGCTCCACATTGGGAGCGGACATGGTTTAAAAAAAATCAATATATATCTGTTACCAGTTGTGTCCGTGATAGGCGAAGCCAATTTTGGTCCTAATAAATAACTGTAGAATATGTAGGTACAAGAAAGTGTTTTATTATTTCTCAATATCACAAGTTTATCAGTAAACACCTTGAAAATGATCAAAGTAAAACACTCTTGAAATAGTTTCAAAATAGTACTCCACTATTTTTTTATTTTATGCCTGATTCTGATGAAAAGCATTCTCAAAAAAGCTATTTTTTAGATGACTTCAATCGCTGTCTTCAAAAATAGTAAGAGTATTATAAAAAAAAAATATAAAAAATGCCTCTTGGTGCATATTAATATATATAGCTTTTATTTTTTGAAGTATGTCATAGAATTAAAACAATATTCGACATTCAATCTAAAAAGTGACAAGGCAGTCGATATTTTGTTTTTCTAATGTCATAAAAACTAGACTCAATATTGTTTTCTACAATAAATCGTATAAGATAAAATCTAGACATAATAAAAACAGCAGGTTCGCAAAATTATACATATTAAAAATATGTTGACAAACGTGATGAAATAATCAGTAGCAAATATTCTCTACTTTTCTAAATTATATAATAGTATATTATTGATATAGTTCTGAAATAACATATTGGCAAAACACAATAATAACCAACGTGTTCTAATGCATTCATTGCAAAACATCTCTCTGACCAAATTGAAAGTGACATTCCAGCTTCAACGTTCGGGATAACAAGTTAAAAATGCAAACTAATGCACTATCTGTCGTTTAGGAAACTTCAACTATTGTTTGCCACTTAAAGTATACATAAATTGATGAATGTATGTATGTTCATAGACCTTCAATACATTCAATATTTGTATTGTATATATTAACAAGCCACATTTCATATGCCGAATTTATTTTACAAATATGATTAAACGTCACATTTCATCAATTAAAATCAAAATAATTTCTAAAGATTTTGCAAACCCATAAGATTTAATATGCAGAATACATTTTTAAATAGCCATTAATTTACAATATTTTAAATTCTCAATAGCTATATTATTAAATTATCAACTGCCAGTGTCACCTGTAAACGTACACTCAATGCGGTTTGTGTGCTATCCGTGTAAAATGTGATGTAGTGTGATACAGTTTGGCATATAGATAAATCAAGATAATTTTAAATTAAGTTAATTAGGAATACTCTTAAAACCGTTCATAAAACTATCGTTTTTGTTTTCAAAAGCGAATATCATAAATCATACATTTTTTCATTTTACTTGATAACCAATTTAAAACAAATATTTAATCTGAAAAAATTCTCACGAGAATCCTGTATACGGCTTACATAAATTTCGTTTCGTACAATAGCTGGCCACATAGGGTAGGTGCTCATAAATAAAATTTGAAAGCTTCGATTCGAAAATTCATATCGTTTTTTAGGATCAGAGCAACAAAGCAATTTACAAAATTGACACTCACTCTTGTGCCAAACGAAAGAAAATAATTGCTCTTTGGGGAAATTCTTTATTGTACATCCGAGACATGAAGTTATGGCAACGTTCAGACGACAAAAATGAAAATATTTTTTAATTCGTACATAAACATTTACAAGAATTTCTTTCTTTATTAGTAAAAAGAAATATCAAATTTCGTTGTTCGTAAACATTCATTAAATTGTAAGCTTTGTGTTTAATGTACTGTCACCTCATTTTACATGCTGGCTTAAGCTACTCTGAGTTCTAACGTATTACATTTGATAAATCAACATAACGATAAAATTAATATCACACCTAATCTTTTATTTTTTTCATTAATACCTAGATTTTTTAAATTTTAATGCTAGAAATAGTCGCTTTTGGATTTTTTGTCAATCGACCCGAATATCAGTTTTAAAAAATGTTATCGAATGATTTCATAACTCTGAACATACTTATCTACATTAAAGAAATATTATAATTATGACTTCATTCAAAAAATCTGTCAATACATAAAATTCAAATAACTAAATCTACATTGAGGACATCTTATTTTACATATGTGTTATTGTTAACATTTAATGTTACTGAATTTTTAAAATTCAAATGCATGGATGAACTTGAACTGGTAGTTAGCGAACAGTTTGTATTGTTGGTAATATAAAAAATAATTAACACAATTTGGTAATATTACTATAACCACTAGGTCTAAGTACTAAATTGATGTTCATGTGATTTTTTTTAATGCTTATTTGATATTTATAAATAGTTAAATCTTAATTAGTAAAATTCTTCGCATGAATAATTACAACTTCTTTTAAAACTTTTGTCTGCATTACTACGAGATTTTCATTATATTCGATATTATATTATTTTAATATGTATATTATAACGTGGTTCTATGACAAATTATAAGATGTTCAACATGTTTTTTTCGATGTTTTAAGTCACCAGTTAATTACATTGACTTAATAAAAACATGTTTAATAATTAAGATGATAAATTGCCAAAGGAAACAGTTTCATCAATGACAGTTATAACTATGGACCATATTATGCAGAAACCCTTCTGATCCACAAGTTTTCAAACTGAGATAAACATATTCTAATGTCTTAGAAATAAATAAAAAAACTATCCATTACTGTGTTACATTATAGAAGTGTTTTTTTAACTACTGGACAGCATTCATTTTTTTTCTTGATATATTCACTTTTTTATTTTTTCATAAATAATGTACATTTTGTGGGTATTTTTTTTTGGATTAAATAGACAAAAATATCAAAAAACATAAGAATATAATAAAAAGCCACTATTGTGTCACGTGGTGTCGATTTTAAGTAGGGATTACAATCGAATATTCAAATTCAGATTCTCGAATATCTGTCAAATTATTTGAATATTCGTAATCAACTTTTAATGAGTTGATTACGAGTTCGGCATTGTGAAAATAATTTAAGATTTTGAATGAAGGTGTTTGGTGGAATTTCAATACTAAATTTGAATCGTTCAAATTTTTTACATTCACACAAGTTTTGTCACTAACGACCCGAAAGTACATCTGTGTATTTGAACGAGTGAAGAAGTCGAAAGGCGAAACCGGAAAGGTCGTTAGTTACAAAACTTGTGTGAATGTATACAATTTGAACGATTTAAATTTAATGTGAAAGTTGTTAAAAAAACGTTTTATTTTTTTATATAGGTATTAGGTAATTCTTATCCAACGTGAATTGACAGTAAAACACTGGTTTTACAAAAATGACATTCGTTGTCATATTTTATCTCGATATAAGCCTTTATTTTTGTATTTTAACACTTTAATACTCACTCAAGAAACACGCTTGTAACTATTATTTGTTAAGAATTTATACGTCTCGTGAGTAATAAGAATACCAGGACTGTGGAGTCGGAGTTAGAGTCGGAGTCTGAGTCGTGAAAAACGAGCGGTTCGAATTTTTTTTGAAAAATATATTTAATGATGCGTATTCAAACAAAAAAACCGCCTGTGTGGTCGAGTGGTCAACATCGTTGGCTACCGCTACAGAGGGCACGGGTTCGAATCCCGGTACGGGCAGTTTTATAAATTGATTTTTCAATCGATTTATGAATTTCTGTTCAAAGGCATGGATGTATGTGATGTCTTGAATTCCCCCCTCCCACCCATCCTATCCTATGAACGGGGCGTATGGAGAGCGATTAGCTAACCACTAGTCCTGTCCTTGTCCTTTCCTTCTATTCCTACTCTCTTTGGAAAAAGAGAGGTTGAGCAACTGAGTAACAAGCA
This sequence comes from Himalopsyche anomala, assembly GCA_031772345.1. NCBI lineage: Eukaryota > Metazoa > Arthropoda > Insecta > Trichoptera > Rhyacophilidae > Himalopsyche > Himalopsyche anomala. Next base: position 16,527,528 of record CM062821.1, on the reverse strand, counting down.
GTTCTCGTAGAAACATTTTCTGTTGAGATAAACTCCATTAGGAGTCCATATGCTCCATATTGGGAGCGGACATGGAAAAAAAATTCAAACAAAATAGTCAAAAGTGATCTGATGGTATACAAACATATATATAAGTTAAAATGAAACTATTGAAAAATTTCCTCGGATTCGGAGTCGTCTTTTTTTTTACACGACTCCACAGCCTTGAAGAATACACATGATGAACTCTAAGCATAACATTTTTTGAATATTTGAATACTGTTTGGTTTTAATTTGCTATCGAGACGTATTTGGAAGCCCTAGTGTAAAGTGAATAAGGTTGCCGTGTCCTGTACAATCATGCATGCATTTTCCACAATGAATAGTTACGTTGGCATGTCGTGCTCTGTGAAACGGCGACCTGGTTATCATAAATTTGCACGTCATTATAATTCACGGCGCTGCCCGTACAGAGATGAGGTTGACGTTTTTAATTGACAATTTGTCAGCCGCCCAGATGCAAAAAAAATAGCGCAGATTTTATATTCTGAGCGTGTAGTTACTCTGTGCTCTTATTATCAGGTTTCTATTTTACCATACTATCTAAAAAAAATCCAGTCGAAAAGCTGTTTTAGTTTTAAAATTTATTGTTTTTAAATCTTTGTCAATATAACGTTTTTAAGTAAAAGTAAGTAAAACAATAGATTATATTCAAATAGTCTAAATACTTATAATAGTTTAATACTCAGTACTTTATTAATCAAAGAGTCAGTATTAATCTAAAATTTGGTTAGTATAAACATACAGATGTCAGTATTTCTTTAAAATCTGTTCACAAAAATAGTCGTGACTCGTGATTATAAAAATGTAATTAGGTTAGGTAAAGTTTGGTTTTCAATATAAAACTGACCATTCAGTTAAAATAAAAAGTGCCAAGTAGCTACTATTAAATATTGTCTTGAAGTTCATTAAAATACTTTACAGATAAAAAATACTGTCCAGATAAATGTAAACCGCCTTCGTTTTAAAAAATAGATTGCTGACAAATAATATCTAGCTGACATACTTTGGACACGAAAATGATAAAAAGTATGTTTTTAGAAGGTTTATTTTGCAATAGTTTTATAGTCCTTTATAGATCTGGATTACGAGACGTGATTTTTAAAGATGTCACTTGAGATTGTAAAATATTTTGTTTGACATTAGAGGCAAAGCTACGGAACCCAAATAGATTTTTTTATAACACACAAAAATCTTTTTTTGATTATTTAAAATATTAAATACACACAATCTTGAAGACTAATAAACTCGTGTTTTATTTACTCAATATAATAGTAATTCAATCGGTTGTTTAAGAAAAATCTTTGTGTAAGTTTTTTCCTGGTTTAAATTTTCACATGACATTATTTTTTCAAGCTAAGAAGCGAAATATAGATACTTAATCGGTATTTGCTGCTTACATATTTTTAATAGAACGTGTATCAAATTGTAAACATTGTGATTAGGGAAAAATTAAAATTTAAAAAAAAAACTGTTGATAACGTAATTTTGCCGTTATTTAGTTGATATGAATAATATTATGTTTAATCGTGTTAATTTAGGACTGTTATGTCGAGTAAAAATTTCTCAGTAGCGTATCGTATTTTAAATAAGTTTTATACGATCGGTTGTTTGGATAATCTGATTAATCTCAAACCGCGTCATAATACTAATTCGAATGGCTCTCTAATCAGATTGGGCTATGCCAACACGTGTCTGATGCTAGCAATTCAAAGTTTCACGGAGCTGTAAGTCCGCTCTGTAAGCGGTTAATTGTTGGAAGTAACAAGCGCTCCATCTCCTCCGCTTCTTCGCTTCGCTTCGTATCATTTGAACAATGCTCCTCTCTACTGGAAGATCATAAAGGAGACAGACTCTCAAACAATAACCCCGACCTCCCCTTCTCATCCGCACTGCACTGTTTTTGCGACTATTACCACTGACGTACAAAAAAAAAACTTTAAACACACATAAAAATCATTAAATTTCTCGTAAACTTTATATATTATATATCGGTATCGACAGGTTTGAGTCACAGTACGAACAGCATTTTTGCAATAAATTTATCGATTTCTGTTCGAAGGAATGAGTGTTTGTGATGCCTAAAATCTCCCTCCCACCATTTCAATCCTAAATAATAACAGAGCATAGCGAGAGCGATTATTTAACCAAAAGCCTTATCTTGGCCCTATCCCATCGATTCCTACTCTCTTCGAAAAAAAAGGTTAAGCGACTGAGTAATAAATAGTTCTCGTTGAAAAATTAATGTCAAAACACCTCTACAAGGAGCTCGTACGCTCCACATTGGGACATGGATAAAAATATGTTTATTGTTTAATATTATACATGCAATATGATGAAGCATTCCTGTATTACTCAAATATATTTGTTCCATAATAAGATCGCTCGATAAAAAGCAGTATGTCCATAACCCACTTATAAAAATATTTGGTTACGATATGTTGATGTTTAATTGTCAAGCGCTATATATACGTCATAATATTTGAATATAAATGAATAAAACAAACACAGTACTTAGACCAACCAAATTACGTCATCGACCTTGGTAGAGAGGTTGTTTTAGTTTTTGGGTCATATTACCCGCCAGAATAAAACAGTATCAGAACATATTGAGCACGATTTGAGTATTTAATAAATTAAAAAGAAACCGTATTACGATATATCATAATAAAAGACATCATTGAAAAATTTATTTTCAATAGTAATTACATAAAAATTCTGAAACAATATCTTTCTTGCACATATTGGGTGAGTTTGACTTTTGTCAAATAATCTTCTTTAAATACAACTGATATTTTACGTCTGTATAGTTTTACTCACCTATGTATGGCAGAAGATTAACTTCTCAACGGCGTAACATCCGACAAATATTTTTTTTAATTTAATACCTTTCCACTAAGTATTGACAGTGTACACCCTGATACACTGTCAATATTTGATAAAAGTGATATGATATTACGTCTATGAACAAGTTTTACTTTATTTTGTGTGCCATTCTCACGTAGAAACTCTTCTATGGAAAATATCAAAAGTTGTTAAAACCGAATCGAGTCGAAATTACGCGTAAGCGACCGTTTCGATAAATTAAATTTTTGATTCAGTACTTAATATGTATTAATAAAAAAATGTGTTATAAGTTTAATGTTTTACTCTAACTAAAACAGCTTAACTTGCTTTCAACATCAGCTGCCACTGTTAGTGTCTTCTACTTGTAACACTCTAATGATTATTTGCACCGTGCAAATAATTCATTTCATTGAAAGAGATTCAGGATTTCCTTGGCTTTCGTAATGTCCACAATTGTAGGCGAGATTATAATCTCGCCATATCTTTTCGAGGACAATATTAAAACAGTATACACTGACAAAAACTTCCGTGAGATTTGTTTGTTAAAATAACAATATTTTTACTCACTTTAAAAACACATCTTGGATCCGTTACAGAAATAACTAAAAGAAACACTTATTGACTTTAGTGAATATGCTGTCATTAAAATAATTACAATTAAAAAAATAATACTTTTAAAAACAGTATAATATAGTTCAAATAATATGCACCAAATAAATTTTCAAAGCTTATCTAGACCACAAAAAACCTTTGCGAATTTTTGTTTCTGTATTTGTCAGTTTATTTTCAACCCTCGTAAATCTGATTTTATCAGACATGTTACAGATTTTCACTTCCATACACCATTGCAACTTATATTTATGGAAAAATGATAACAGATATTAAAACAGCTTCCTAAAATAAAAGCGTACGACCCTTTTTTAATCTTTGTTTAAAAAGCGACACATAAATATACGGTAGAGAATAATAAGAATAATCAACGCACACTGTTCCAATGTTCACTTTATATTTTAAAATAAAATTATTCAATGAACTCAATTTATCATTTTATATTTATAGAATGTTTCCTGCAAAAATGTTAATAAGAAAAAAATTCTTGACTTTGCTCGTACTTTCAATTAATGTGAAGTGATTATTTGAAGTGATAAACTATGTACATACATACATACGTTCATAATACTATAATAACCCTTTCTTGATTCAAAATAAACATTTTATAAAACAGAAACAAGTCATTATTTAAAACAGGGTTCTCTTCATACAATACCTTCATTTAACAGTTTTTTTAACAATATAGGATATACTTTACATAATGAGCATACGAGATAAAAAGAATTAGTTTGTGTTCTTCCTAGTAATAAAATTTGTCAGCATACTAAAAATCCGCTTTATCTGATTCAACGGGGCTAATAGATGTGGTGAAAAGATATTTATCATTTTCTAAAGACGCTCGTAGAATATTGACTATAATTTGGAAATTTTTAGGCAACGATATCCGTCAGTATTTGTTTGAGGGCCTGTTACTAAGTACATACTCAAAATCATTGCATTCAGTTCGGTGTCCACTGGCTTGAATCCCAGATCAGATGTTTTCACAATAGACTTATGAGTTTATGTATATTCAAAGTATGGATTTCTACATTCCTTCTCATACGTTCAATCCCTGAATTTTTTTTTTAATCAAGAGTGATTAGCTAATCTATATGTCCATCCGTCTATCTTAATCCTTACTCGTTCCACAGAATGGAGGTTAAACTACTTAATAATTCATGTTGGTATAAGCGCCAGTAGAAATCAATGTTTAAAAACATTTAGATTTAATATTGTATATATCTTGTTACTATTTTATTACAGAATATTTATCTAGTTTTTACGGTTAACTGCATTGTCAACATAATCAATTTGAATCATTTACATATTATCAACTTATAAAAATGATGTAAAACAATAATCATTGAAAGCTCAACTATTATAGATACTTACCTAAAGTTTAGTTATGAACCGGACATGGGCCAAAGTTGCAATATTATCACTTGCGACATTGTTTGGGTTGAACAATGGCCTTCGTAATGACGTCTATCGCAACGTACGTCATGCTTTGCAATTTCTGGAAACATTTCAATTATTCAATTGTGTGCATCCTTCAATTTATCACCCTCGTGTACTTCACATAAACATAGTAGTAAGTTCGTATGTTGACGACTAAAAACGAAAATCATATTTTCATCACGCATATTTACATAAATTATATAAAGCACCGTCATCTTTACAGATTCTTGCAGCGAATACTAGGATCACGATGGTCTGACTTTGTCATTTCCAAATAAAAAAGTGACGTTGATCTGGCTTGGATAATAGCTGCGGATGCCTTAAGTGATTCTGAACCCTGCATGTCTCTTTTATCAACCGAATGGATCCCTTCGTCGTGGAAGCCTATGCAATGTTCTCGGCGAAGTTAATGGAAGCTAGCATAACCTTGAAGAAAACAAACAGTCTAGCAGGGAAAGAATTTGTTTAGGAACCGTGTGGTAGTCAAACGCTTAATAGGAAGTGGATATATGTATGTAGTTAAAAAAATACTCGGAAAATAGTATCTGCATGACCAATTAAATAGATCATCGGCAACTTTTCGACATACACATGTACCAATAATAAATTACTTATGAATAAAGGCTTTATAAATGAACTGGGAACAATATTTGAAATCAAAACACATTTATTTAATTGAAAAAACTAAATCAAGTGCAATCAGAGCATATTTTTCATAACTGTCATAACTAACCTTTCATTGACTGATCCACTCTTGCTGGAGGGCAATTTTGCTTGTCTTATAACATTGAATTATAGTTGTAAGTAAAATATTTGTCCACATGACGTACTATTTCTTTTTTAATAGACTTAAGAATATTCCAAAATATAAAGAGATTCTATGTGTGTGATAAACACCTCAAATTTTTACTACGACATTCTGATGAATGTTATATAACAATGTCAGTAACTACTTAAACGCATATTAAAAATGGTTGGGCTTAATATTTAATCACAAAATCCTACAGCCATAATTATGCTGGAGGCTTTCTATTTTAAATGGTCTCTGAGTCCATAATAGCTTATAAAGAAGTATTCAGAAGCTTTCATTTCGTGTGTAACTTATTAAATGGCAGTTGGCTGTTTTAAATAGTCGCTTTGCAACTATCAAATAGTATTTAAAACAGCAGACACCCTCTAAAACATTTATGGAGCACTGTTTTGGGCAGACTAACCACAAAACTTTGTATCTAATAGTTCCGCATGCCACTCGCAAGGCTGACAATAACATTGTCCTACGAAATTGCACGTATTTGCGAAACGGTTCTATCCATTTCGACGATTATACCAATATTTATTATGTATGATTGTTTTTCATATTTGAATAGCTGATTTTCTTGAATAATAATAGGACTTCATTGTCATCGAACATCGAGCATCAAATATCGATATCTCTCGCACTCGGCGGTAACTTTGTGGAAGTTTATTTGAATACAAAATTTTATATCAAATTCAAAATGACTTCGATCATTCCACGTATTGTGCTAACAACAGTGACACGTGTTTCGCCTCTTTCAGAGGCATCTTCAGACTAACGATTTTAATATTCATATATAATTTATTTTAAAAATGGGAAGCAATGAGGGGAGATATAAACAGACAACAATTATTATATTACTAATGACGTCAACATTACAAAAATGTAACGTAGAAATACTCCATCAAGTAAATAAAAAAGGTTTAAAAATGAATAGCTTAGAACTTTTAGAAATAAATTAAAGTATTATTAAATACTACCCTAAAAAGGTTGCTTGCCACTGCTAAATTTATTTCCAATCGATACAACTCATTAGTTATTAATTATTTTTTTTTATATTAAAAAAAAATAATTGACATCACAGCTTACGCCAATTAACTCAAGGAGAATTGACTTCACAAACACCCATGTCTTAGATCTCAAATTAAAATTGAAAAAATCCAATTTTGACTTTGACCTTACCGGGAATCGAACCCGGACCCACCTGATCGGTATAGCAAGCTCTTACCAAGCGACAATGTTGACGTCATTAGTAATATCATTATTATTAGTTGGCACAATACGTGGAATAAAGTCATTTTGTATTAAAAAATTAAGAAACCGTAAAGGGTATTTTGTGTAAATAATTTAATAACCTTCATGCATACTTCCTCGTTGTATTTTTTTAAGGTTATGACCATAATTATAACAAAGAAACACAATAATTTGATGCAATTATATCATTTCTAATATTATATTTTGATATCCTATTATTTGTATTCTTCACTGGTAATTTAATTTGCCAAATATTGTATCAAACTCATGTTAATTAACTATATTTTATCTACTGATGAGTAAGGTGACCTGTAATTTGAGTTTACATAAACTATACATGTATATTTTTTAATTTTGACTTCCGCTCAAACTTATTTAAAAAAAAAACTCGTTTGGTGAACACTTACAAATTGAATTATAGTTTACTAACAAACCATTGCTAAATCAATAATTATAATATAAACAAAAACAAAAAGAGTAGTAATATTTTTACCATAACGAAAAAAATACATGTTATATAGTAATACGATATAATTTATTATTTTCTTGTGGTATACTGCATAAATATTATTCTCGTTAAATTAAATTATTGTTGTTAATACGAGCTTTGCTGGGTTAATAATCACGCAAGTTAAATTAAGCAATTTAATTTACAGCAGGAGTGTTTTTTTAACGCCTTATTTTCACAAAATTTCTTAACAACCTTATTACTGGGGAGGGAATTATGCCTTTTGGTTAGCTGGGCAATAAATAATTTTAAAAAAGATTTCCACGCGCGATTACGTCGTCGTAATGTTAGACTCGCCTTATTATTTCAAATTTATAGTTTGCACAAAGCACCTCAATGCTATAAAACAAGTAATAACTTTTAAATACACAAACAATTCATCATCAGATAAAAATGATTACAATTTTGTCTGTACTATTGTAAACCCACTTCGTTTCCCGGGTTTTTCTTATCTCTTTAACATATATAAAACGTTTGATAACTTAAGTTATGAAATATAAAATAAATTATTAGATATCAAATATTACTGCTACCAATTTTAAAATACCTAAAATATTTGTATTGGTTTAACTCGGTGTCTGCCAAACTGTGTGCCGCAAGAAGTCTCAGGTGTGCCGCGGTGGAAGAAGCCTTAAAAATGTTAATTTTAAATAACGCCTATTCAGTAGCAAATCGAGGATTTCAAATTTCTCGATGAGCTAAAAAAAAAGGAGTTTTGGAGATAATCTGCGGAAAAAGTATACCAAATCGAGGATTTCAAATTCCTCAGTGAGCTAAAAAAAAAAAAGAGTTTCGGAGATAATCTGCGGCATTTTGGTGTGCCGCGGTACTAGTTCCATTCATCAGTGTGCCGTAAAGGAAAAAAGTTTGGCAGACAACACACAATTGATTTAACTATACCGGTAACTAAGCAGGATCAAAGTTTGAACACGGCTTTTCATAGCCCTTAAAATTCTGATGCGTACAGCCTTTCATCGGATCAAGACTGTGACCGAGAGGTAAATTTATTTTTATATGTATGTATGTGGCCATAAATCCGTGGCAGTACAAAAATAAATGGTGGCGATGATGCAACTTACTTGTGGAATTCAGTCTAAAGTTAATACTTTCAGATATGTGTCGGTTCTTATATGGCTTGTGAATTTTATTTTTATGTTTTAAACAAAATATATACAACAATAACGAGGTACTAGAATTTGGCAATACTCAATCTATTTTTCGTCTGGGACGCATGTCGGTTTTCGCTACATTATGTGAGCCGCAGCATATTAATGGTTATACGTAAATACACCACATACTATACATACTATATTGACATAACATAAATGTGATTACACAAAAAATTGAAAATACTCCGTCGTGTACGTACATTTTTGCAAAGAATATCAAATGTTTGAAAAAGCATCTGGTTGGTGACAATGATTGTTTTAGGCTTCGCATGAAGTCTCAATGACCCGCAGACTAAGTATTGCTGTATTAGATGGTAGAAAATAATTATGACATTTAAAACATATTTGACTTTTAGTGTTAAGACGAACTGTAAGAGTGTATTTTACAATGTCACAAATATGAAAATCATAATGTCATAATTTTGAGAAAGGAAAGACAAGAAAGTATCCCAAGTGATATTCATACAATATAACTTCATTTTTTATATATAAAATAGTCGGTTAATAATATATATTACAACCTTTCGTATTATATTTAATATTCACCATAAATAATTAGAACAATATAGACGGTAGTATGATATCTTGACGAGCATAAAGTTAAAAATTACCAAATCTACTTATTTTTGGACTGAGAAAAACACACTTTTCTTTTTTTTACTTAGACATATTTTGACCCTTAATTGCATGTAAACTACGAGGTTTTTGGTGAAATAAAAAAATAATTCTGTTTATTTTAATAATTTTTATATGAAGCTCTTCATTTATTAATTTCACAGTCAAGTTCACGCAAATATAACAACTATAATCATATATCGTTATTAGAATGCGTTATTTTGCTTAAAAATATGCTCCATACTGAAAAACAAGAATGCGAAAATAAAACCAATAAAAAAGTCCATTGCTAGATTTTTTAAAGACGGTATCTCATAAGACAGAGCTAATGGTAAGCTTACCGCTCTAGCTACGCCACTATTTAGGATTGCAATGGTGGAAGAGACGTTTTAGGCATCGCAAACATTAAAAAATGCTGTTCGTACTGGTACTTGAACCCGTTAGATTCGTCATGGAGGCCAACCACGTTTACCACTGCACAACGACCCTGACAGAAGAGAAATAATCATAATGTTTTATTAAGTAATAAATTAACAAGTCATTAAACTTTTTCATGTCTTATCTGTCAATTTCGAAAAAAAAACATTTCATTTATTAAAATAAAATACAAATTTAGCAAGTCATTAAATAAGTTTAAGATTTTTTTTTAATGATAACAATTTGTTTTTAAATTGCAATGCGTCCGCATTATCTGTGCAAAAAATAAATAACTACTTTTTTAGTAGCAATGTTTAATAATTTGCTTGTCAAGAAATAATATTATCTTGAGTTACGTCTAAGCGTCTCTATGAATCGCTCCTCCGAAATACCCATGATTATTTATGGTTGTCTAGCTTGGCAACGAGTTGATTGGAGAATCTTTTGTTATTTTTCTAGTGACTCCTTCAATAACTTTCAATACCAATCACAAAAATGGCAAGTAATTTATTGCATTAATAAAATAGCACCAGACTGTTTATTGGTAACATTTTCAGTGCTTCATGGTTTTATTATGTTTTCAAATATATAAGTAGGTATATATGAATACTTTCGACAAGTAAAGTGTCCGTGTAAATCAAAGAAAACTACATAGTTGTTTCAGGTTTATCAAATACAATTCCCTTACTTTAGTGTCTGTAGCATAAACAACCATCCCTTGCCGATCAGCACAGTTCCACGTTTGTTTAACAAAGTAGCTCCCTGCGAGCTTTTAAACAATGTATGGAACATTTCGCAGGAAGTAGCATCGTTTACTGTTCTCATGGTTGCGTAAACTATAATATGACTTTCCTAATGCAATTTCCTGCTGCTGATTGCCAACCCGCCAGTCGCATCGCGATGCTTTTTACGCCGTTGGTCTCCAACCTTTGTTCTTTGGAGATTCCATTCCAATTTAAATGTATTTCTTTTTTTTTACATGGTGCACACTAATATGTTTTGGGGAAATAAATTAAAAAAACAATGGTGCCTAGACTTTATATGAAATAATTAATATACGTATTATAAAACAAAAATATTCGACAGCAAACCAAATAATTTAACATAACTTGAGGTAAGATACTCATATTCACTCGAGACCTACTCGGGGAGAGCACACATGCTCATAATCTCAAATGTTGTATAATATATAAAAAAATATGCTAGCCTTTAATTCATAGCGATCTCATTGCTAGTATAAAAAAATACCACAAGATAACTGAGACGACAAAAATTTACTATATGTACATAGTTAATATGAAAATAAATGTTTTGATTTCGTTGAAGCGGTCCGGTAAATATTTCAAATATTTAGACTGCTATGTATAAAAGATTGACAAATACTGTTCTACACTACTGCACTACTCGAGCGCATACAAACTTTTTAATACAGTCATTTATATTATAGGAGAGCTATGAAACTGACGGTATTTTGACAATTTATTGTATGAGAGTAAACCGTAAAAGCGCTGACGACCGAATTTAGAAGTTTATGAAGGCTAATTTTATAGTGAAACGTTAAGCAAAAGTTATTGTCAATTTTTGTATGAAACGTTCTCTTAATTTTAAGCATGTTGGCAAAACAAAGAAAGTGATTTTAAATTAATCGAGATAAAATTTGCTTAACTTTCTTAAAATAATGTATTTCTAGTCTCTCCATCAATAAATGACAGTTTATATACCAATTAACTGTCCCAAACAGTTGTTATAATTAAATGCATACATATCGATCACAAAATACCATTTTGTGTCTATTCTTGGTGGAAAAGGCACTATGTAAACTTATGTCACATTACTAATGAAGATCCAGACTGGTTGTCTTTATCACGAGCATGATAAACTGATTAGCTTAGATTTTAATAACTAATATAGAATTAGTATAAAAAGTGTTTTATTTTTTCAATATTGTCTCTTTTATTAAATGATGCTAAAATCCAATATGTTAATACGTTTAATTTATCATGTCACTTAGATTATCATGCAATAACCATGTAAAATAAAATGTGTTATGGAAGGTTTGACTATATTATTATTATTAACTAACTCTTTTTTCTCAAGTTTTTTGACCTTATTTGTTCCTTATGTAGAGCATTTGCCTGGCACGCAGCGCCTCCATGATTCCTTGTCTCGAACCAATTGCTTTGTTTCACTTCATGGCAGGCCAGCATCTTAGTTATGAAAAGAGAATAGAACTCGACGGTCGACCAGACATTCCACCACTCGCTATAACAGACAAACAGGATTGAGGCTCTCCGGAGGTATCCAAAACACGTGAACATGGCAGTTCCATAACCACAAATTGATAACTGTAATAAAAAATAATGTTCAAACATAGTTCAACTTTCGTTTTAAGCTACAAACGACATCTTACTAACATAACAAGATAAATGAAGTGATGCTTTATTCATACACTGCCTGATTTTTTATATAAAAAGAGTAAGATTTTAAATTGACAGCAAACTACTTTTTAAGTGTAAAGTTACTAAAACTTAGCGCTAAACTTAGCTCTACTTTTACGTGTAACTTTATAACATTCAGTATTTCTTGCTTTGTTATAGATTATCATACATATAATAAATACTTCACTGTTTCAAAAATAAATCCTAAACAAAACTGTCAAAGTTATTATAATAATATTATTTTATATATTGTTTTATTATTGCTTAATATTTTATTTGGATGTGAAATATTTTATTTTATATTGATCATAATGCTATAAAACCATGTTTGAATGTAAATATTTCATAGAAATTCACTGTTTTATTATCCTACTTATAATAATTTCAATAAACAATGGTATAAGTCGACGACAATTAAGTAAACAACTGATATAAAGTTTGAAAGAAATCTTTATGATTTTTCTAGTCGAATATCAGTCGTTTTTAACAAAAAAAAGATTTAAAAATATATATATTTGAGTGGTTACTTAGCAAATAGCCTAAAAAAATTGTGGATTTTATTACCAGTAATTTATATACTAACCATTACCAATCATAAGTGACTATTATTCAGTAGAAGGCGTTCAGAAGTACATCATCCTAAGATTTTTCAGGTAACTACGGCTATAGTTTAATACTTTTCTACAAATATAACTACTTTATCTTCTTAGTGTGTCTTTACTTAAACGACATGTTTTTTAGATAAGAAAATTTAAATAATCATACATCTAATTCAGTATCTGCCAAACTTTTTACTTCGCGGAACACTGGTGAATGAGGTTTTTTCCGCGGCACACCAAATAAAAATACTTTAAAAATAAAATGGAAATGTGAAAAATTTGTCGAGTCGACTACTACATATATGCAACCGTGACAAATATTTATTTAAATATGTAGATGTTGAATTTATTTAAAAAATGAAGTAAATTTAAATGAATACGTATCATTTAAAATTAAAATTTTTGAGGAGTCTTTCTCCGCCGCACACCTGAGACTTCTGGCAGCACACAAATTGGCAGACACTGATCTAATTATTGCATTAATTAGAAAATCTCTTAAAGTTGTTTTTTTATTATTAATAGGTTTTTTTATTACACATAATATTTTAATTGTTATTTATTGAGAACAGTATCATAAAAACGCTTTAAAATAATATATGTATTTGTACTTTTAATACAATTCGTTTACAAATATCGTATTTTTTTCCTGTAGATATTTAATAAGTTTACATAATTTATTACAATCAATCATAACATTATACAATCGTTATATTTTCGTACAAAAAGTTTTGTTGCCAAAGTCTCATCAAACCAACCAGTAACTATTAATATTTTCTGGTCTATGTGTATCAAGCAAAATAATATTCAAGCTATGTAAACAAGAAAAACAAACATCACGCGACTTAATACAATAAACCATTTCGGAGTTTGTAAATATTGATTGAAATTCTACGATGTTTTTTTCTGAAATGGATTTTTAAGTTCAGTCGAAGTAAGTTAAAAATAATGATATCTTGTAAATGAATATTTTTACAGATAACTTCTTAGTTAATGTCATTAAAGAAAAAAAACGCAACCACGTTGTCGTTATAAAAAAAAACAATCCCAAGTTTACAGATTTTCTCTATCCATTTATTACTTTGATTTGAAATATCCAATAGAAGAAATTTAATTCAGAATTGATGAAATTTTATTAATTTATCAACGGTTAAGTAAGCTTTTTAATTTTGCGCTCAGCTTTTTCAAACTCCTCCCGGGATAACGGCATTCGTTACAGCTTGTCTGTAAAGCTTGAGTGGCCGTTTCCGGATGATAGTTTAACTTTCAACCGGATTATCTTTATGCAGCCGGTTCCGCTTCCTGAAAGCGGCACTACGTGAGCAACCGAAGGCTGCCCTGTCCGTAGACTCTACGCCGTAGACGGACTGTTCAGATATATGAGCGCTGATTCTTTCAAAAATGAAGATTTATATCATCATGAATTAGTTCAAGATACTGACAGAATGTCCATTTTGGCGTTTTTTATCTGAACAATTGCTTATTTCATAATTGCCAGGTGAGTATTTAGTTATTGATCAAGCTATCAGGTGTTTTAATGTGGTATTGTGGTATGTGGATTTAAATGATAAAGCACTTACCACACTACGACCACAGACCACAGAAACCAAAAAAAACAACCTATATTTTACTGGCTGCAATAAAATACTTCTATTTTTTGGTCATCAAAGTATTTTTATATTATTTTATCAAGAATTAGATACCCATTTTAAGGAAAGAGAATAACGATTGAGAGAACGTTACTAAACCTTTAATAATCAGAATAGTTTAAACGTTTATTAATTAATTTATTATTTTTATGTCTTCTCCCAATATGGTGCATACGGCTTTCTAATGGAAGTATCTCAACAGGGGTTTATCTACGTGAACTGTTAGTTGCTCAGTCACTCAACCTTTTTTTCGAAGAGAGTATTTCTGACAGAAAAGAGAGGGCAGGACAGGACTGGACTAGTGGCTGGCTAATAACTCTTGCTTCACCCCGTTATTTTTAAGATTGGAATGGTCAGGGGCATTTTTTTTAAACATCCATGTCTTTGACCAGAAATCGATATATCTGTTGAAAAAATACTGTTCGTACTGGGATTCGAGCCCGCGAGGTCCAGCATGGAAGCCAACGACGTTAACCACTGTGCCATGGACCCAATTTATTTTAGTTATAATTCTTGAACACTAAAAACAATCGTCAATTTGATGACAGAAGTTTACTAGTGGGGTACTGCAGATCCCATTATAAAACAGAATAGATTTCAACTGAATTTTGTAAAACATGATGCAACAAAAAACAATTAAAACTATCTGGTCCCGTTGACGTATGTTAGAAAATATGAGAAAAGGTCAGAGCTCAAGGTATAAGTCATATGTATGTATATAATGTAGATATGATAAAAAATATGTATAGACTGATGAAACATTTTTTACTATTTAATATGGTACTATATCAGAAAGTATTCGACAGTTTACCCTGAAATCCCAGTATTAGAAGTTTGACAATCTCGGGATTAAAGGATAGCCAAACTGGCCAGAGTCCCGGAATTGGAAGCCTGTGTACGCTGAGTTGAATTTGTAGTCATGTGTAATCAATTATTTTGTATCTTTAGTAATATTTTAAAACGATATTTTATGTGGCCAAAATAAATTTATTGTAGCTTAAGCTATTACTTTTTTACAACAATCAAAGAGTTTTATATTTTGTGCAATACTTCTCGTTTTCAGGCATTCTCTTCGCTTTGGTAGAAGATTTCGGTCGAAACTTTGGCTATTAAACGTTGAAGTAGTGGTCTGCGTTTATTGCGGACAAAATATAAAGCAAGTTTTTGATTGCACCATAATCCCAAAGGTCAGCCGGAGCTTTCTGAAAATATAATTAAATACTTTTGTAAGTAGATTAATTAAGCTTTATTTGTTCAATAAAGTAATCTTAATTAAATACGGCTTTAAATTTCGAGTGCTAATCAAACCAACAAAATGATCACCGGCTGTCAAAAACATAAAATTTTAATTTAACATTTGATTTTTTAATTTCAGTGTTTGTGAAACTTTTTTAAAATAAGTAGTTTTCGATATTTGAAAAAAAAATATCTTGTGATTTAATAACTCATCTTGCCACTTCTGTACCTTGCATTTTCGTCTGTATACTTCTTTCTATAAGCACCCAAGAAAAAAATGTATTTGAAATAGTCATGGTGTTGACTGAATGCCCATTTTTCGGTTTTGAATCAATTATTTATTACAAAACATATGGTAACAATAGTTTCGAAAGAAAATTATATATACATTTTTTTTTTTTTACCATGTCCGCTCCCAATATGGAGCATATGGACTCCTAATGGAGTTTATCTCAACAGAAATGTTTCTACGAGAACTGTTTGTTACTCAGTTGCTCAAGCTCTCTTTTTCCAAAGAGAGTAGGAATAGAAGAAAAGGTCTAGGACAGGACTAGTGGTTAGCTAATCGCTCTCGATACGCTCCGTTTATAGGATAGGATGGGTGGGAGGGGGGAATTCAAGACATCACATACATCCATGCCTTTAAACAGAAATTCATAAATCGATTGAAAAATCAATTTATAAAACTGTCCGTACTGGGATTCGAACCCGTGCCCTCCGTAGCGGCAGCCAACGATGTTAACCACTCGACCACACAGGCGTATACATAAATACCTAAATAATTGCTTAGATAAGAATACATGTACATATATGAAGAAAAAAATCAAAAAATGTAGAATATATTTTAGCTTATAATAAAGAAAAAAAAATTAAAAGTTTACTTGTACATTGAACTATTGATTTGTATAATATACTTGATTGAAAAAAAAAGATATTTAACAAACAGTTTTAACATTTTTATGTATTATCGTTGTTATGCTTAACAAAATAGCAATCGTTACATCATAATAATCACAATAATCTGTAAAAAAAACTATTTTAATGTAAAACGGTTTCTCGAAAACATTTGAATAAATTATCATTAAATTTACGCAAAAAAATATTCATTTTTAAGTCACCAATTTAAATGTCAAAAATATATCTTCCGATTTCATTTATCTTTTAAATAAAAAATACTTTTCCATAATATAAAAATATGTACATGTACATGTACAAAAACAAAAATATTCGTATTGTTAAATAATGTTTTCCTAAAACACGATATTTTTCATTTACGCGAAGTACGATGTTAATAATTAGTATCTTTAGAGAAACGACAAGAATATACTTTATAAATTTATATTCATAAATGTATACTGTTCACGTAATAATACAATGTTTTACTAATCCTTGAATTGTATATTAATTTAAATAAAGTGTACTTGTATTCTATCATTGATGAGATAGTACTTGTATTCTCACGAGAAATAATTCACTTTTAAACAGCAATGCATAATTATAAGTAAATGTGTGTAGAATTTTTAATGGTTACAAATAAAAAACTACGCAAAGCAAATAATATTTTATGTTATACATTACTAACGAATGGACAAAACAATGTTACGAAGACTAGAAAGACGTAAATCATGTTATTGATAATTATGGAAATTACAAATCAATATATGCAACTATAGACAATACTAAAAGTGCACTACTACCTTAATTCATTTATTCATTTTTTTTTAATTTTTGTCTGCTCCTAATGTGGAGTATGTAGCTTTCTTATGGAGCTATGTTAACGGAAGTTTTCTTACGAGAGCAGTTGCTCAAATTTTCTTTTTTTTTGATAAGAGTAGAGATAGAAAATATAAGGCTAGGACAGTGTTTGAACAGCGCTACGATAGGACTAGTGATTTGCTAATGGTTTTCGATACGTCCCATTATTTAAGATTGAACGAGGAGGAAGCGTTAGAATAACCAGATTAGAATGGACTTATAATCGGTGGCAATTTCGATTGGCAAGGCGCTGACCAACCTTGCAAACGTTATCACCGTTTTATCAGATTCTATTTTTTTAATACTAGTCATAGAATAGTAGTAAACAGAGGAAATGATTTACATTCATCGAATCGTTCGTTGAAATTGTATTACTAGAAAACGAAATAAAAAATACTCGCTTTTCAAATCAAATCGAATACTCCTCAAGTTATTATATATCTCTCACGAAATGATTCCCGCCGATTGTAATATTGCCATTAAAGTGAACGAGTGACTCATATTCAATATCAAAATAACGTTTTTTATATTTGTTCGTTTGTGAACGACCCATTTATATTTTGCAGGGCTGTGGAGACGTGTAAAAAAACGACTCTGATTCCGTAGATTTTTTTTAAATAATTTCATTTTAACTTATATACATATATGTATTACATCAGATCATTTTTAGTCAGCCAAGCATGCAAAGTCAACACTATGCATTATTGTGGTTTGAATATACATCATTAATTTTTAAATGGTTATGTCACTCGTTTTTCACGACTCGAACTTCGACTCCACAGGTGGATCGCTCTAGTATGGAAAAAAAAATCGATTTCCGATGTTGCGATCTTAGCAAAAGATGCCTTTTAAATATTACTTGGATAAAATATCAAGAAGTACTGCCTCAATGCCGGCGAATTATTGAAGAAATACCAAAATAAGACACCTATAGGACCTGCTCCGAAATATAGTTTAATTCTATTGTGCTAGTTATTTTTTTTATTTGTATGTTTACGTACCTAATAGTACAATTAGATAACAAAATAATTTGTTTTAAATATTTTTGCTGTCTCAATAGCCAGCGAAATATACCTAAAATGTCACAAATTCGCGCGTGCTCTTCAGAGAACGCGTGACCTACGGGAGACAAACATGACGAACATCTCCGCCTTCCTTTCAATCTTTCCAGAGAAGTAAGAATAGTGATAGCTTCAAAAACAAACTAATTTTTTTATCCCTATTTTTGATAAATTTGGGCTGGCGACAGTACTTGCAATAAAATTTTCACATTGCCCTCATATTAACTTTTAATTGTAATCCCATTTGACACCTTTTCCGCAACCCTACATTTCAAAAACTTTAAAAAAATCGATCCACTCTACTCCACAGCTTTGTTACTTTGTTCATTATTCGGACGAAAATCTTGTTCTAGTCAAAATTATTTATTTTATTTATTTATGATGATTGCTTACATTCAAGTATCATGATATATGCGCCATTTAAATAACACCCATTGACTTTGAAAGCCTTAGCAAATGTGTGGAAGTTAACTTGAATACCGCAATTGCTTAAGAAGCCCGAAGCAATGTTGTTGGACGTAGGTATATTAAGTAAATATCTACTTGCGGTGGCAGCTAAGCGCCAAAGTTGTCCTGCTCGACATTTAAGTTTACTCTACACTACCACTCTCTACAATATACAATATATTGTAAAGAGCCATGATTATTATTATTATTATCATCCTTGTATACAAGTAAATTGTTTCATACCCTCTTGTCAAAAGCATTGGACCATAAAATAACTATTCTCTAGAATAGAGTTATCTTTTAATCAGAGAAGTCAAAAATAAATCCTAGAATTTGTACGAATATGAAAACACAATTTATAAATAAGACTATTTTACTAAGCTAACCTCAGTCGTAAATCTTTGCCGTATCTAAAACGCAAAGCTCTCTGACTGATGTACAACAAACTCTCTTTATATATCTTTTGTTGAAGAACTCTCAAGAAGAAGTTTCTAATTGATATATATTATTATTTTTAATAAATGAACGACAGCTTTCATTTCAAACATTTTTTTTCTTAAACTTAATAACATTATATGTGTGGCGAATAACCTAGGAGACGGATTTGTTTTAAATATCTATAACAGCTTTGTGGAATACCTAGTAATCCATATCACGATACTACCAAAGCAGAAGCCTCTGGAATTTATCAGTCAACTTTCTAATGAGAGGACACCAAAAGAAGGAGTCTTTAAAACAAAAAAAAATATTTGCTTCAAATAGAAAAAACAAAAAGAAAACATATTTCATGTGGTACAAACAAAAGAAATAATTTTAAAATGTTTTTCTTTAGCGTTAAAATTTGGGTCAAACATTATATTTTGAATTAGTTGTATTGACGCAATTTGTGAAAATTAAAGGGTGAACACATCCACATAGTGGAAAATTGGTGAATAAGTATTTTTAGTCATTAGTTTAAATATGACTTTTTTTTAAATTATAACTGGATGTTATTTAGATTCTTACTGATTATTTTCAAAGATTTACTTAAAAATCACGGTATTTTTTTCGATTTAACGGTTATAATAAGCATCCCTTTACAAATTTCTCATTGACATATTTTAGAGGTATATATATAATATATTACAAAATAACATAATAAGTTCATTAAAAAAAGAATACTAAGTCAAAAGATGTATTTCTTTATTTTGTCTGTAACGCGAAAAACAATAATTTGCATATTAAGTGTAAACTTTTGTAAATTAGTTTTCTACGGCGACACTTAATTTCACTGGCAATAAAAACATCTTTTGCAATTTAAATAGTAAAATTTGCATATTAAGTGCCTGTAACTATTTTGTCAAGCTGAGCGCAAATGCTTTAAGTGAAGAATTTAAGTTTTTAATGAATTTAGTTTTATATCATTTTTTCTCGGAAAAAATAAAAATCCTATGTACAACTTGTTCTTAAAAACCTTTGAAAACTTTTAATGATCTGAAGACATGATTTTCTGCGAGTGCAAAATTTGAGATTGGTTAACACTATAACAAATACTCTGAAAATAGTTTTAATTGAGATGCTCATGCTCTTATAAGGAAAAGTCTTTGTTTTTTACGTCGGAAACGGTATGCTAAAATCGATTGAATTAAAAGCTTATATCAATTTCATTGTAAAGTTATTGGGTTACATCAGTGTTGTAAACTCAAGTGGGCTGTTTAAAATTCTGGAGCGCTTTTTAACATTTTTAGCATCATTACATTTCGCGGTAATACAATCATTACTTTACTTCAGTGTAAACTATTCTGCACAAAAACAAGTTACTATAGCGTACTTTTTCTAGGGCGATGTTTAAATAATTGTTTGTAGTAAATAAGGCGTTAGCTGCAATAATATTGGGTTTTGTTATAATGGTGATCATGAGCTATTTTCACAAGTATGGCTGTGTTATCGTACGAAAATTATATTTTTAGTTTCATTACACAAAGAAAAAATCAACAATTCCACCGTTTTAGTTAATTTAATATAATTATGATGTTAAATTTTATAAAAATATTTTTATGAATATGTATCGTTTTCGCGTTCATCATTGTTTCCGAAGTCCTTAAAAAGTGATGAATCGGGGTTTAGCTATACACATATATTTTTATTTAAACTCAATTATCATTCTTTGTCACAAGATTAACAAACGATCAATATACTGTTACAAATTATCAATTTTTCAATAATATACCATCACTCTTTCTGAGTCATCGAGCTTGAGTGAGAGACACGTCACGTAAATTCATGTACTTTACAGGAGACATATGACACAGGCTTGCTGGGTGTTACGTGAGAGGAGTAGGCGAAAAATTCAACCCAAATTTCAGAAGCTACGGTGATATTTTTATTTGGCTTTAATTAACATCAAAATACACACGAATCAGTAGTTTGATTAAACTAACATTAAAATAAACGAAAATAGACAATAATCAGCATTTTAATGTTTTTGAAAATATCTACAAGTTAAACTGTTTGGCTTGTAAAAAACATAATTGAAAGAAAAGCAGATAAACAGAATGTTACCAAAGTATTATTAAATATGAGAAAAAAAAACACACACACGTATATATAAAGCCCAGATTAGTAAATCAAAAAATAGCTGTTATAATATAATTGTTTATATTAAATCATCTTCATAATAAATTTAAATTGGAATTCTTACAGTTTTTTGAGTATTAATATAATTTAAAAATATAGTTAAACATATTTTTCGGCTATTTTGTGCAAATTCATTTTATTTAAGAAGCTAATCATGTGTTACACAACAAATGTCATAACAAAGTTATTAACAATAACTTAAGATACATATCATTTTTTTATGAAAATCCAACGGTTAATGATGATTACTATTCACAATAATTTTATGCCATTTTTCTGGCCTAATTAATAATTATAATAATAAACCAAGTTCATATTACAAATGCAGTTAGTCGTGAAAGTTATGTTAAAGTGTTATTGGAATCATTAGCTTTGTTTACAAAATTGAATTGACCAAGCAATGTATAGTTTTTCGAGTAGTTCAGCTAATTAATTAAATAATTGAAAGCATCATGTTTATTTAATTGTTTTTTTTGATAGGTAAAAAAATACATCAAAGCTGTGCACAGTTTCTTTTGAATTTCTCTGGAAAGCCAACTAAGTCACTCAAGCTCAGCTTGACGAAGAATTACACCACAAGTTACAATGCAGTAGATCTGGAATAACGAACCTTTCTCTTTGAGTGTGCTAAAAATATGCATAATTCTTTAACAAATCTTCGTGTGTCATATGAATTATATTAATAATAAAATAATGTGAAAAACCAAATATTGTGTTACAAAGTTAATTTTATTAAAAAAAAAACAATATTTAAATGGTACCGTATGATTTCCAGATTAACAACTAAGTGAGATATTTGATTCTTTTTGTGTGATGATAATTTAACAGTTTGAGATTAAAAGTTGTTTTTCGTCATTTTAAACTATAATAGCTCCTTATGTGGAGCGTGTGGCCTCATGATTTATAAATAAATGCTACACCACTGCCCTTCAGCATTTATATGTAAAAAATACACTGTTTTTGGATCACTAAGTTTTCTAATCCATCCCAATGAATAATTATTGGATATGTCAATAATTAATGTAATACCGTGAAATTAAAATCTATAAGATGTTTTCGAGATTAAAAACTTTTGACACACTGATTGCGTCACCAATCAGTTTTAATTCATATGTAAAAGTCATTAAATCATTCAATTTTAAGATCTTACGGACCATTTTCAATTGTGTTGTTGATTCTGGTAATTCGATTCTCCGTATTTACTCTTCGAAATGACTTGCCGCGAAAATATATAGAACATTTTAGAAACATACGTGACTATAAATTTTTAACGTTTCTTGGGTTCGTTATCATTGCCAAAGATCTTAATTGTTCGTTTAACGTTTTAGGGTTAATATCCAAAAAATATTAAACCTTTGCATATAATTTTGGTGACTATGCCAATTTACTATCTATTTTTGTTTAAAAATGGCGTCCCTATTTAAAATAAACCAAGCTTATTGTAACATTTTAGGTCAATGTCGTATTCAAAATATGTCAGAAGTGTAAAAAGGCCTTGCTAAAAAGTTGCTCTTTATTTTATAATGACTTTATCGGGGTTTGAGCCCAGATCAATATAATTTGGATGTTATGTTGTAAAGTAAAGTTACCTCTCTTGTGGTTACTTAAACTATGTGCACCCACCGCGAGCCGGCATGCCATACCACGCGCGGCGTCGGCCAGTGTTCAGTGTGGTGGACACGCGTCCTGTAAAACCACGCTCGGCCAAGCGCGAGGCGGGCAGCGAGCAGGCATCGGGTAGACACCTACCTAAAGCAACTAGCTAAAACAAAAGCCTTGATCCTTCCATCGTTTTCATACCTGAAAGCAGTGTTTACAAATAAATTTTAAAAACAAATTGATGATTTTTAGCCACAACGCCGCCAAAATTGATATAAATAATTACTTCGAATATGATACTGAACTACTTAAATAAAATCAAAAATTATAACTATAACACTATTGATAATATTTTATTTTAACGAGATAACATATAGTCCTGTTCTAGCCTTATCCTGTCGCCTGCTGTGGCCCAGTTGGTTAGAGCTTGCTCTACCGATCACGCAGGTCTGGGTTCGATTCCCGATCAGATCACAGTGAATTTGAGAATTATTCAATTTAAAGTTGTGATCGAAGACTGGGTGTTTGTGATGTCAATTCACATCATTTTCTCTCCTCCTATCTTTCTGATCCTTTAATAACTGGGTGTAGCAATAGCGATTAGCCAACCACTAGTCCTGTTCTAGCCTTATCCTTCTGTCCCTACTACTCACTTTGAAAAAAGTGAGGTTGAGCGACTGAGTAACAAACAGTTCTCGTAGAAAAACTTCTGTTGAGATTAGTAGTAGGGATGTAAGGATAAGGCTAGGACAGGACTAGTGGTTAACTAATCGCTTTCCTTGCGCCCAGTTATTCAAAGATCTGAAAAGTGGGAGAGAATTTTTAGACATCAAAAACACCAATGCCTTCGAACAGAAATCGATAAATTAATAGAAAAAATGCTGTTTGTACTAAGAGTCGAACCCGAGAGGTTTATCCGGCACAACAACACTAACCGCTGCGCCATAATACCCGACAAATCTTATTTTAAGTGTCTACAAATTAATAATATGGTAGTGTGTAATTCAATTAAAAAAATATAACTACTTTCTACATTTCTGTAACCTTATATTTTAATATAGTATTCACACTTCAATTAACGTTATAAAATTAAATTTGAAAATCCCGCAGCATATGATCAAATCGCAATGTCACCATAATAATATATTATTTAACCCTCCAAGGACGAGCGTGACTATATGGTCACAGTAAACACCGTTGTCTATTGATCCCACTATTCATCCTTTTTCTACCTGAATATTGTTGCTTTCACTCATATTTGGTTAAGAAGGGTACAACTTCAGTTAGTCATCAATAGCGGGGACAGAAACGGCCAACAAAAGCACACAAGCATTGAATTTCCGTTTTTTTAATGGACTTTTTGAAATCGTTAGTTATTTTTTTATCAAAACATTAAATTATTTACAGTTCTTTTACTATTATATTTTTATTGAAATTATGTTGATCTAAAGTGTTCAAATTGTAAATATTTTTTAAAAAATCACGTTTAGCTATATTTCAACCCTGAATGATTGCATGCACATACGGTCACTTTTGTCTTTACTACTGTCCCTACACAATATTACATGGTAATAAAAAGATGAGCATGACCATATAGTCATGCGGGGTTTGTATACAACGACTTTGCGTTTTTTTTTTTTTTAATTTTGTCAGGAATAAAGGTTATCCGTGACTTCAATATAGCTTAAAAAAATATCGAATAAAAGCACTCGTCTCTGGATGGTTAAATTTACTTTTCTTATGCGTATCATTTATATTTAAATTTAAAACAAGAAATTTTTGTGTTGCTTGATTGTTTATTTATGTTACAGTAGTATGTTTAATTTTTTATGTTTTACCAACTATTGTTAATCCAATGAATATTACGCAAAAATTAAAAATTAATGTTGAAAACATGGGATTAATAGTTGTTTAAACACACGTAGATGGAAATTCTTGTTTCATACAGGATTCTGTTGCATAAAATAATATGGGTATGGGAATGCGGAATGATACAAAAGCTTTTCTTTGGCGCTTACAAACTTTCATTAAAGATTCTTGCTTGTAAAATTTTCCACAGCATATTTCATTTTCCATTGTACCTTAGTTTTATAAAACGTTAGATAAGATTCCTCGCGATTAATATAATAACCCAAGACATTTTTCTCTAATAGGTTTGGGTGCAACAATGAATAAATTATTATTTACATCCGTAAAATAACAATCAAAATATAATGGTGTACCAACGTTGACTTCTTTCTGTTTAAGTCGTTTTTTTATATGTTTTTGCTACTCCTAAATTATGCGCTTATCCAATTAATAGATTTTATATTTCAGCGAGTTACAGTATACACGAAAGAAAAAATAAACACTTTTACTAATCAATGTGTACCTTAATTGTAACTTTAAGATATTCGCGTGTGCACTCGTAGTGTTGCCGGCCACTCTCCGTTGCTATGTGCACGCAATCACACGTTCGTCGTGCTTAACTGTCATCAGATAGCCTAAGCAGTAATGTATTTTTTATTTTATTAGCGCTTGTTAGTATACTAAAATAGCCTAAGCAGTAATGTCACTTCTGTTCAGTCTAGCGCTTGTCTTAAACTGCTAGTTAATTTATACATTGACGAGATTTTACACATTTTTTTCTTTTAAAAAGACACTATTTATTATAAACAAAAATCTACCTAAAACCATTTGTATTTTTTAAACATGTAATACAACAAAAAAAAAACTAATTCAAATCATATGTCTTGGATGCACATAATTAATTATTTGTTTGATGTTCGAAAAAAGTGATAAAAACTGTGAATTATAATGAGGCACACAAAAAAATATGTTTAATATTGAAGGCTGTAGTGGAATTTTCAAACAACTCGTGTACATTTACTGAAGATGCTTTAAATTATTAATATTTGTTTTACTCCATGAACCAATCGTTTTAATGGTGCTAGCTGTCAACTCTTTGTAAAAAGGCATATCAGTAATAAAACATTTTCAGTATTTCTTGTACAAATTCGAAGATGGTCCAAATCTTGTATCTTGATGATGTGATGAGTACATAAACGTTTTCATTTTTATTGTAATACATGATTACTAGAGATACGTGATTATCGCGTTTTGCCATAAATGCGACATATAAGCGATAACTGCGATAAATGCGAAATTATTGCGAAATTTCAAAATAAGCGAATAGATGCGAAATTTTATTAAATTCAATTTTATTCTTATCTCATTTTGAATGAAATTCAATGTAGGGTAAAATCAGGTACTCTTCTGCTATTACTTCCTACAAAAATGTAACATTTGGAATTCGACATTCATTGTCATTCATGTCATTCATTTTTTGTCCTGCAAATAGTTTAAATGCATAACGTTTCTTTAGTACTTGTAATACATAATATATTGAACAGATCGACGTATTCGTAACATTTTCTATGTAAAGTTATAATAAATTTTAATCAATTTGTTTTTTATTTGTATAAATTTATTTCTTCTTATATTGTATTTTGTACGACAATTTCAAATGATTTGTACTTTTGTATATATGTTGTTTTTCTCTATTTTTAATTAAATGCTTATTGTTTTTGCAATTTTAATTCTTTTCTATCAATAAATTGTATATTGTATAGGCAGTTATATTTGATTTTGACTTTTTAACTTGTTATTAATGATTTAAAAATAAACGCTAAATAAATGCTTAAATTTATAATTTTATTTGCTCCAAAACGCGACATTCAAGTGTCAAAAGGCTATCTTTTTTAAAAAATAAATGCTAAAAACACTTTTCTCCAATAATTACATTTAAAAAATATGTTTATATGGCAACATAGCTCAAAATTTAATTTTTAAATGCTGGTAAAGAAAATATAATCGTGTAAATTCCCATTTTGTAAATTAATATGAAAAGTTATAATGATCTTGTTAACATAAACTTCCTCTTATCACATTATATTAATTTGACGTAGATATAAAAAGAGTTTTTAGAAAACGGGATTTTTCCGTTATTAGATAAATAATAATGAAATAAATTTTATTTTATACTTTAAAATATGCAACAGTAAAAAATTCAACGTAATTGTATCATCTTATCCTGATTAAGTTCTTGACCTCCACTCACGTACGAATCCGTCTTCTCTCGTATATGAGCAATTTGCAACTTTTTTCAACGTAAATGTTTTCAAGAGTAATGTGACCAATTTCTTATGCCTACTTTTTCAGAAGGGTAACATTGGAACAAAGCAAAGCGGACAATACCAGTGCTACTGAGTCTTTAAATTTTGATAGAAATCTGTTTAAAATACATGTTAATTCGCATTGAACGTAGCTATTTTCTTTTTACAATTTCCGATAATGTGTCTGATACTTATTCTTACTAATTAATTATGATTATTTCATTGACACTTTTTTCTAGAGTTCTGAAAATTTGCCTTCAGCAATTTAACACAAATATACGCTAGCAGCTTACTGAATAAAAAATATATAACTTACAAATGATCGCTTACTCGTTTACTCGCTAGATCGTTTCTAACTTGAACATATTTTTGGAATCCTATGAACTATTATTGGAAATCATTTGAAAGCTATCAATTTTTTTTTTTATCAATTGATACAGCAGTAAGCTACTAGTGAGTGCTGGCGGTGAATTGCGAGCAAAAAATATTTCTAGACTCATTTTTTTTATAGATTGTGCCGTAATGTTTAACACTTCATCGAATTTTTGTTAAGTTATTATTATCGCAATTGTATATTTAGGATTGAATATATGAAAATTATTAGACGAGTATCAATATAGATATATTTTCCTCCCGCTAAATCTGTATTAATTAGGGCTGACGGCAATTATGATACAATACAACGTCTGAAAAAATTGAAACAATACTTAAATGACAAATGTGATATATACACGTCCAAAACATGTTATAATAATCAATTACTGAGTGTTAATAACTGTTCTCAATAAATAATCATTAGTACACGTCTAGGTATGTGGAGCTATTTGGTTGTGTATTAATGATTTTCTTAAAAATAAAACTCAGTTTTCGAATTGTAATTTCGTTTTAGTTTGTACTAATTTATTATTAATTTTGTATCACTTTTAAGGTGTTTACTGTCAATACTTGGTGGAATGGCATTATAATAAAAACTAGCTGTAAGCCCGTTGACCTCAACGGAGAGATTTTTGTTGCATTTTTAAGTAGTCAGAAAAGTTACTGGCGTGAAAAATAAATTACTAACCTATTTATTGAATAATCAATTTAAACAATTTAAACAATTTAAACAATTATTTTTCCTATTAGCAGAAATAGACCTCGTAAATTATTTAATTTTTGGAATAATGTTTAAGTTTGCTAACAACCATTTTTCATAGTAGCAAAAATAGTCCTTGTAAATTACTTAATTTTTGGAATAATGTTGAAGTTTGCTAACAATTATTTTTCCTATTAGCAGAAATAGACCTCGTAAATTATTTAATTTTTGGAATAATGTTTAAGTTTGCTAACAACCATTTTTCATACTAGCAAAAATAGTCCTTGTAAATTACTTAATTTTTGGAACAATGTTTAAGTTTGCTAACAACCATTTTTCATAGTAGCAAAAATAGTCCTTGTAAATTATTTAATATTTGGAATAATGTTTAAGTTTGCTAACAACTATTTTTCTTAGAAGCAGAAATTTCGTAAATTATTTTATTTTTGGTATAATTTTTAAGTTTGCTAACAATTATTTTTCCTATTAGCAGAAATAGACCTCGTAAATTATTTAATTTTTGGAATAATGTTTAAGTTTGCTAACAACCATTTTTCATAGTAGCAAAAATAGTCCTTGTAAATTACTTAATTTTTGGAACAATGTTTAAGTTTGCTAACAACCATTTTTCATAGTAGCAGAAATAGACCTCGTAAATTATTTAATTTTTGGAATAATGTTTAAGTTTGCTAACAACCATCTTTCATAGTAGCAGAAATAGACCTCGTAAATTATTTAATTTTTGGAATAATGTTTAAGTTTGCTAACAACCATTTTTCATAGTAGCAAAAATAGTCCTTGTAAATTATTTAATATTTGGAATAATGTTTAAGTTTGCTAACAACCATTTTTCTTAGAAGCAGAAATTTCGTAAATTATTTTATTTTTGGTATAATTTTTAAGTTTGCTAACAATTATTTTTCATAGTAGCAAAAATAGACCTCGTAAATTATTTAATTTTTGGAATAATGTTTAAGTTTGCTAACAACCATTTTTCATAGTAGCAAAAATAGTCCTTGTAAATTACTTAATTTTTGGAACAATGTTTAAGTTTGCTAACAACTATTTTTCTTAGAAGCAGAAATTTCGTAAATTATTTTATTTTTGGTATAATTTTTAAGTTTGCTAACAATTATTTTTCATAGTAGCAAAAATAGTCCTTGTAAATTACTTAATTTTTGGAATAATGTTTAAGTTTGCTTACAATTATTTTTCCTATTAGCAGAAATAGACCTCGTAAATTATTTAATTTTTGGAATAATGTTTAAGTTTGCTAACAACCATTTTTCATAGTAGCAAAAATAGTCCTTGTAAATTACTTAATTTTTGGAACAATGTTTAAGTTTGCTAACAACCATTTTTCTTAGAAGCAGAAATTTCGTAAATTATTTTATTTTTGGTATAATTTTTAAGTTTGCTAACAATTATTTTTCCTATTAGCAGAAATAGACCTCGTAAATTATTTAATTTTTGGAATAATGTTTAAGTTTGCTAACAACCATTTTTCATAGTAGAAAAAATAGTCCTTGTAAATTACTTAATTAGGACCGTCTTTCTTGACGTCATCATGACGTCGAGGGGAAATCGCGGATTATCATGCAATCATGCAATCATGCAATCATACGGACATTATCGAGTATTAATATATAGATGTTTTATTATTTTTATTAAATTTGTATCAGTTAAAATCGGTCCCGATCGCAACATGAAAAGAAATTTATGAATACTTAGATGGTTAATGTAATATTTAAAAATACTGCCTTGTTCTAAAAATATAACGGCATTCAAAACCTTATAAGGTTATTTCTTGATTACTTAACTTTAAATAAATGGAAATCCTGTACATTTTTTTATTTCAACATCGTCAAAACGGGTTTTTTTATTTTAAAACACCGGCATATTATTGTTATTACTGTTTAACTTGCCAACGTGTAAGTAAATCGTTAGAAGGTAGGCAATTTCGGTAACATAAAGAAACCTTTTTGCGACTTCCTTTTGATTTCCCCAAGGCTAACACAAAAATAATGAGCAAACAAGACGAAAAATATTAATGTGATGAAAGGTTTGACTAGTATCAACTCACATGAATATTAACAAATGAAAAAACTTAGCTCTCAACGAACAAAGCGCTTTTACTCCGACAATTGAGCTTTCAGAAAAATTATATTACAATTACACAAAAGCTTTTTGGAACGATGCTCAGTGTATTTAATACAGCTTTGTATTTAATCGACCAAATCCTTCCAGGGCAAAAGCATTTTATCGTTTTATTTAGTCTGTTGTAAGTAATAAAGTTTATTATTTATTTTTATTGAACACGAATTGAAATAGATATATTTTTAAGGATTGGCATATTTATTAAAGTATGAGCAACAAACTTATAACGTTTGAAAATGTTATTGCATTTGCATGATTCATTATATAATTTAAGATTTCGACTGAAGGTGCTTGGTGAAATTTCAATATTAAATTTGAATCGTTAAACTTATGTGCATTCAGACAAGTTTTGTCTCTAACGACCAGGGTTTCGCCTTTCGGCATCTTCAGGCGTTCAAGCGCACGGATGAACTTGAACTGACGTTTAGCAAATAAATATATCGTGTTTATATAAGAAATAAATGTTTAATAACTAAGTTTAAAGCCATTGCTGGCAAATTAAATTAACCCTTGGGAATGCCTACAGATTTGAATGTTGAGAAATTTCAAGAAATGTTTGTTTTGCTGGAATAAAATGTATGATTAAATTTTGTTATATATAGGGTAAAAGAGTTGGGAATTTGGCAGATTTACCTGATCATTTAAAATTGGTAAGCTACTCAATTGTGCTCTATTTATTTCCAAAATTTCATGGAAAAACAATTTATGCTCGTCCGTATTTGAGTGCAACATTTTAATCCATTCCTCCTCATTGAACACGTAGGTCTCTGAAATCTAGTGGTTATCAAAAGTAGACGAGTGTATTTTTAATCTAAAGGCGGCCAAATGTACTGAAAGTCTATTTTTTAAAGTTCTTTCTGTTTTTCCGATATAGAATTTTGTACAACAAAAGCAATGCAGTCTATAAATTCTGGATTTGTTTAAGTAATGTATTCTATCAACGTTATCACATAATTTAAAATAATTAATAAATCATAGTTTTTATATATTATCAGTTGATATTTTACTTCACAGTTTTCAACACATGGCAATTGTATACGTTTTTAAGTGATTAAAAATATTAAAAACAAAAAAAAAATATACCTGATATCAATATGGTCTTTTAATAAATTAATCTCAATAGAAAAAGTTTTACATGAACTGGTTGTTACTCCTCTATTTAAAAAAAAAGTGAGGTATTGGACTAAGACAGGACTAGTATTTAACTGTCACTACCCCTACGCTGTTTTTTTAACGATATATGTAGTAGAGATTAATTATCACAATGCCTATGGTTTCGAACAGAAATCTATATTTTTTTTTAAACATTTTTTTTAGTGGTTCTCGAACTCATGAGATTTTTAACGAAACTGTAAAAAATATTTTTTACAAAAGTTTGCCGACACCTGAACAGCGAATACATTATACAGTCAATAAATAGAAGTGGAGTCATGTTACTTTTCGCATTCTTTGGATCACTACCCTTTTCGGGTACAAACAAGAGGAAGAAGTATCGTTTATCATGGACAAAATAAGTCAGCGGAGAGTAGTTTTCGATAAATTATATAAAAGCTCCATACTTTTCATTCGCTTCATTCTCCAATCAATCACGTGGACATGCTACAACCCCTTGCTATCGCCGGAATACTGCACCAACTTGTTTGTTACTAACCAAACTTGTTTTGACTGCACCAGTGGCAGGAGAAAAATACTTGAATAATAAAAAACAACATTGTTAACAAATTCATATACGTTTTATGTACACTAATTAGTTGATTTTTCTACGTATGGCGACCATCACAAATAACGATGAAAAAACGTGTAGGTTATTGTCAGGTATTGCATAGACGCATGCTACACCTACCGAATCATGGTGGTATTGCTTACTTCAACAAACGTTACTTAAGAATAACGTTTGCTTTTTCAATTATGATAGCTAGTAACGTTATGTAGTCTTTTGAAATATGGCTACTACAATCCCAAGTTTTTCCGGCGTTGAGCTTGCAATGCGGGACCTCAGTTTACTAGCTTATTTATTTTATGTTATACAGATTAAGTTTCGAGTTTTCGGGTTCTATGACGTAACGGTTAGCGTTGTAGGCTTCCGTGCTGGACCTCACGGGTTCGAGTCCCCCAGTACGAACAGCATTTTTTCAATCAGTTCATTGATATCTGTTCGAAGGTATGGGTGTTTGTGATGTCTAAAAAATTCCCTCCCACCCTTCCAATCCTTCAATAACTTGATGTAACGAGAGCGATTAGTTAATCGCTAGTCCTGTCTCAGCCTTATCCTTTTATCCCAACTATTCTCTTTGGAAAAGAGAAGTTGAGTGACTGATTCACCAATTCAACAATTCTCGTAGAAAAAAGCTTCTGTTGAGATACCTAAAATTAGGATGCCATATTGGTAGCGGACATGGAGAAAAAAGTTTCTCTTTGTTTTTTTATAAAAAAAAACAATTGCCATTGCAGGTAACGATAATTTGCCAAATATTGTTTAATTTAAATAAATTTTATGATGATTTTTTAAGTCACTGAAGATCAGCTCGTGGAATATCACGCATCTAAGATCACAATTTTTTTTTTTTTTAAATCTACATTTAACATTGATGCTAACGGCAATCTACTCTAATGATCCTCATCAGTAGAGCTTTTCCTAGTTAAACTAATGTCGGCGATTTTTCTCTCATATATGCTAAATCTAAGAACTTTAAGAGTAAATATTGTGTCAGCTAAAGGCTTTGAATGAAGAAAAAAATAGCCAACACCCGTACGTGTAGGTGATTAGTAAACAAAAGTAATTAATTTTACTCTAAATTATAAATGTTTTAAATTGATCTAAAAACTTTGGCCAAACAGTCCGAATTTACTTTTAAATTTACCCAAAGGCAACCGTATAAACTTACTAAGAAATTGTGTGCACAATTAATACGTCTGCATTTACACAGAGAAAAACGATTTTCAAACAACGTTAATTTAATATAAGTAATTTAATGTAAGTACATTTTTTTTTCAAAAAATATACTGGATGTTACATACACTTTAATATTTTCTGTCACTGACTTCACTGCTGGAAGCAACAAATTACTACAGATATATTTAATGCAGCGATTTTCATGAAGCTGTAGCAATTTTCTCTCGACTACTTACTTACTTTCGCGATGAATAATAAAAACAGCCTTTATAAATTGTTAAATATGTGATGTTTTACAAGACTGTTTCTGATTCAACTCGTCAAAACACATTTTTAAACATGTTAGAATAGAAAGAAAAGTTCGTGATTGTGGAAATGTATCAGACCGCCAATTTTTATTTGTAGTTGCTTCTGTAGTGAAGTTATATGAGTTCCGCTTATGAATCACAAGGATTATGATCGTAGTCTTATTAATATTAATTTAACATTTTAAGTCATCGATTCTTTTATATGACAGATTTTTTTTTTGAGTTCATTGAAGTTATTAAAGTTACCTATTACATCAGCCGTAAGTAAGGCTGCCAACTTTTTCTTAGATAATTCCTCAATATATTTCCTAAAATAAATGAATATATCTATTCAATTTCACAAAAAAGCGACTTTAGTTAAAATACCTAAGATTCTGGATAGAAACTTAAATTTCTGGCCAATCAAGGCCGATTTTAGACGGTTTGCAACACAAGCTGTGACTAGTGTTGCCAAATTTCAAATTTCAAAAAAGTCAATCCGGGACAATTTAGTACTCATCCGGTATATAGGACAGCGATTCCAATTCCGGGACAATACCGGCCAATCCGGGACACCTGGCAACCCTAGCTGTAACACGTATTTATTATTATTATTTTGCAAAAAAATAAAACAAATAATTATTTATTATACGATTACGTATTTTGGTTGACCAAAACGATTGTAACCGAAAATAAAATGTCATTCGATAGATTTATGATTCCGTTTTAGTACTAATATAGTCCTTAAAATTTGTCGTAACGAGAACCAACATCTACTTAATAATCCTGTTCAAGATTCATTCTTATTTTTCTGTGTATTAAAAAAAATAGTTAGTAACAAGCAAAGCTCGTCAAACAATTTCTATTAAAATAAACTTCAGTAGGAGTAAGATATTCTCCAGATTGAGAGGAAATATGGTAAAAAAAATATAATAAACTGTTAAGTAACATGGTAAAAACCATATTTTATATAATTGTTATAATTTGTTTAAAATGCTTCCTATTTATTGCCTGAAATAAAAATCATAGATTTTTGAACACCTATTCAAATACTTTATGTAACCAAATTGTCGAGTTTGTGGCACAGTGGTCATCATCGTTGACTTCCATTGAAGAACTCACGGGTTCGAATGTTAGAACGAACAGCATTTTCTCAATCGATTTATAGAAATTCTGTTCGCAAGCATGAATTTTTGTGATGTCTATAAATCCCCACTATTCCAATTTGAAAATGACGGGTGTAGCGAGAATGATTAGCCAACCACTAACCCCCCCCCCTGCCTTATATTTTCGATCAGTAATACTCTTTTTGAAATAAAGTAACAAGCAGTTATCGTAGAAAAACTTCTATAAGAAGGATATATGCTCCACATTGAGATCGGAGACGGATTGAAATGTAGCTAAATAATTTTGGCTGATACTTTCCTAAAAAAAGAGTCACGATAATAAAAAAATAACGTTTTTATATACAATACGTGATTTTTATTTTGAATCAGCACGTAATTACGTTGACTCCACTTCGAGTATTTTAGCGCAGGCAATTTAATATACGACTTTTTGCCATTTGCTTGTTCCCCTATTCTTGCAAAACGCAAAAATACATAGTAAGTTTTATTTGAAGTAATCTTTCCATTTAGTTGAGCGCGCAATATAATGGTAGGTGGCCTACTAATTAAATGACACACACCGTGAAGCAGCGCGTCACATTATCGTCTATTTTTATTCTCCGCTCGACCAAAAAGATATTTATTTTGTTCGCATTTAACGCTACATTTTATCAAAATTTATTGGGAAATTATAAATAGAGTTTTCAGAAATGTTATCGTTGCTACCATTCTGATTCGTTTACAAACGTGATGCACAACCCGCGGCCCGTTTGATTTACTTTTTTACCCTTGAATGTTTTATCTTAAAATTAAAATACATACATTAAAGCAAATCATCACACTGTCGTGCAAGCAACAAAGTCTTGAGAAATTTCTTCTCGGGACATCCCTGATAAATTTTGAACACGGCTAACGTTGTAACGCTACGGAATACACCCTGTGCGAAGAATGTGAAGCCGTAGCGGGTGGTGGTTAGTATAACGTTGAGTACCTTATGGAAGAGTAAATCATTAAATGTAGCAAACTTGAATAAGCTTTTTTGGTTAAGAAGCAGGATAATTCGGTACATAGAAGTAAAATTACTGATGAAAATTTTGATTTTATTTTGCAGCTATTTTAAATATTTAGTCGAATTCTAAAGAATTATTTTTAAATTTAAAAATAAAAAGATCTCATTAACTTTTTAATTATAAATACAACATGTATAGCTAAATATTTTACATTAACATTTTTTTTTAAATAAATACACCTAATCTTCTTTTTCACCGCTTTTAAATAACACGGTAGTCAAATGTAACTTTCATTTATCTTTATTCACTTCACCTTTTAACACGATTTTCTTGAAGTAGATCGTATCCACCGTGTAAAAAGAGGATTGAGCGCAATTAAAATTTCATTTTTTTATGCAACCCGCTAGAAGAAAAATGTTGTGCATGCCACGTTTTTAACATGTCTGACATTTCATCTAGGCTCCGTCTGCCACGCATATTCTGAAGAATTTCATAAAGACAGGCTCCCCAACGCATTACAGGTGCGCTAAATACCTCTTACATACCACTGGGATTGACCGACAAAGGTTCACTCTTCAGTATAGTAAATATTAATTTTACTTCATATTACCAGTGGTGGATTACCCCATATGCCCACGAGGCGCGCGTTTGGAGGCTCCAATTGTAGGGGCCTCAAAATAGCATATAGTTTATAAAACCCATATTGACTGTGGAAAGAAAAAAGGTCGTAACCCACACATAGCAAATTATACATGAGGCACAAAAAACGTGTTTTGATGATTTTGGGCCATATGCAAATTATGAAATATAAACAACCTTGAAGTACACGGAGATTTCTAAACTGGTGTTTAATTGGTATATTCTAATATTAATCAAAGATATTGTTTAGGAAAAACCTTCTTTTCAGTCTTTGCTCTTGGTTTCAATTTTCACAAGCTCATCTCTTTTCAAACTATAAAGCTAAATTTAGATAATAATTCGGCATTTTCAGCTTACATCCTTTTGATAGAAAGTATCAGGTTTGATACATTTTGATTATCGAAAAAAAGCCTTTTTGAAAAAACTGTGGGTTACGTCCTTTTTCCTTTCAACAGTCGGTATGGTATTTTTAATTATGTTAAGTTGTAGTACTTTGAAAAACAGGGCCTCCAAATTTGATTTCAACTGGGGTCTCCCAAATGCGTAATCCGTCACGACATACTACTTCTAAGTATTAATTTAATACGACAAAAATAACGTACATAGTATATAATTTATATATTCGTAGAAATAGCTTATACCCTCTGGTACAACCAACATATTCTATCATAAGAGATTATTTTATTATGAACAAAGCGGCATAGATTTTTATGAACATTTTCTAAAGAACGCTCTTACGGTCTAAAATGATATTTACTGTGGCTCACAGACTAAATATACAATTTATGCCAGTGAGAAATTAATCATTATTTATTTCGATATGAAATCTATTTAATATTTTTAAGAATAAGAAACATTTTGGTTTTAAAATCCAAATTTCATGCTAACACGTTATGACTCAAAAAGGTTTTAATATGTATGTATCTATAAAATAGTTCAATAATAGGTAGTTAAATTAGGTTATAAATTTTAAACGCACTTGATTTCCCATTTATAAATCTTTTGGGACCTGAGAACAGTTAAAATATCTATGTATCTATAAAAAAATATTGTAATAAATCGAAGTATACAATATATTTGTTTATCTTTTCTTATCTCTTGCCTCTAGGACCCTCTTTTTTATAGTAGATAAGCTTTTTTAGAATAATTTGAGACTGCATCTTTTTTTAAACAGGCTATAACATGTGTATTCAGTCAATTATTGAGATTTTTAAATGACAATACGTTTAGTCAATAATTCGATGTTTTGACAAAAGGTTTTAATATTATTTTTCTAAAAATATGAATCGTAAATATATGAATAATACCCGTGTGAAAATATGGGGCAGTTTAAAAGGGTATTCAAATCAGTAGGAATATTTGAAAATGAAATGGTAATATTTTCAAGAGCAAACACTACGTTTGAGATTTATTCGGGCAAATGCTTTTCATACGCCTCCGAACGCATATTTCAGGTCAGTGATCCGGTAACTTTTTTTATATTTATGGTCGCGTTTTTGCTCTGTGTCTGAGTTGCTAAAAAATATTTCACCGTCGTTTAAAATTCAAAGTTTCCGCGATAAACACTTTCCCGCATAAAAGAGTTTCTGATAAAAATTCCTTGCAATATTTGCATTCTGTTTCTGTTTTAGTACATTGCTCATAATAATTTGCAATACGTGTCACAGGCAGCGCCATGTCGGACTTTCGGAATATTTCATTTTGAAATATTCGCTTCGAGACTGACACTGCATTCATAGTAATTATATCTATACGTTACAGAGTAGTAACTTGTTCGCTAAATACTACACCACTGGCTCTTAAAATATTTCAAGCGACATTTATATTTCTAATAAAAAATAAATACATATATTTCAGTCCTACGGGTTTCTTCATATCTTGGAGTTTATACCAACGACCAATCCCTACTTACTGTGGCACTCACTTTTACGGAGATGTATTTCTGAGAAAAATGTATCAATTATATCGTCAGTTTGCTACCAAAAGTCATTGATTGACAATTTGGTAATTTTTTTCTCATTTTGCATAAACTCAAAAAGCCACTTAGTGCTAACATAACCAATATTGTCTAATGACATACATTTAAAATTATTATGTTGTATTTCATGCACAAACTGGAATGAAATATATTATTAACAAGCTCATGTTATTCTTACAAATTCAATTTTAATGACTTATTGCATCAAACTGAAGATATTTCTAAACATTGTATCACGCACCACAATATGAAAAAAGGAACTACTTGGCAGCTTATATTTGAATACGAAACATCATTGATAGTGATGGCTTTAATTAAATTATTATGTATTTAACAATATTTTTTTAATTAAAACTATTTTACCGCCTGTGTGGTCGAGTGGTTAACGTCGTTGGCTACCGTTACGAAGGTCACGGGTTCGAATCCCAGTACGAGCAGTTTTATGAATTGATTTTTCAATCGATTTATGAATTTCTGTTCGAAGGCATGGATGCATGTGGTGTCTTGAATTCCTCCCTCCCACCCATCCCATCCTATGAACGGGGCGTATCGAGAGCGATTAGCTAACGACTAGTCCTGTCCTAACCCTTTCTTTCTAATCCTACTCTCTTTGAAAAAAGAGAGGTTGAGCAACTGAGTAACAAGCAGTTCTCGTAGAAACATTTCTGTTGAGATAAACTCCATTAGGAGTCCATATGCTCCACATTGGGAGCGTACATGGTTAAAAATATAAATATCAAAGCAAGCTTTCCACTACTTACTACTATATAAAAAAGTATAAGCTGAGAGCATCCAATAAAATTACTGCGTTTCTAAATGAGGGCCAGAAGTGTACCAGAAAATGTAGGTTGTTAAATACTAAATAGTGTTTGAAAACATAATAATGTGTCGTGAAAAACTTTTATTAATTTAAACCTAATCGGTCTCTGTATGGCATTAATTTTTTTTAAAATCTACTATATTCTATTTATTGATGTTTATTGAAATTAAAAAAATGTTTTAACTTTTTAAAGTCTCATAATCATGTTTACTTTGTCAAAAAATAACATTTTAATCGATATGATAATAGTTCTTATTATGATAAAAATTACTTATTGTTTGATATTTCTAATAAAACTCACTTAATGTATCTTTAAATGTAACACGGTCTCCATGATAAGATATGGGTATTTCCTCTACTATCAGAGCTTCTATAAGCTCTGCGATTCTAACTGTGAAGTCAAAAAGCTGTGTGGCTTACAGAAACGCAGACATTCACAAAAATATATCTCAACAGTTCCTCTGTTTGTACCTGTCGTGTATTTCATGACGTCCGTGTTGGGAACCATTTTACTGCAGAGCAGCGTCGACTGCTGAGTCTCGTCGGCCAGTACACGTGTACAGGTGTCACATTGATTGATAGTCAACGTGCCCCAGGTAATAAATGCTGCCAACTCGACAAGACTCCGGAAAACGGAAGTCCAAGGATGCGAAACACTGTGCCAAGTGTTTTTTTTTTCTTCGCTGAGTTTTTCATATAAATCATAATTAATAACGAACTAGTTGGCTTGCGTAACTTTTCGAAGAAAAAAATATTATTTGAAGATGAATGTGCTCTTTTATTTTTGCAAATCACTGCCAACGTGATGGAATTGTGAATGTTTTCACACATACAATATATTATATTCTGCCCGTAACTAATCTGTACAACAAATAAACACTTTTGACTTTATTATTTTAATTTGGAAATGTGTACTCGCAAAAAAAATCTCTTGCCTAAAAGTGTCTACATCTTAATTAAAAGGCCTTGATAAGTTTATTTAATTCATTAACATTTCCATAATTTTATTAAGTGATCTGTTTTGATATTACTAATAATTCTGCAAGCCGGCTAACTTCACTTGGTAATTTTTCGTAGTGCACTTTGTTGCCGTTTAATTTACAAATAAAAATAATGAAGTGTAGGTATTTAACTTTGCTGAATTCCACTTACTAGTTCATTTTTTTTTCTTCTTTTCACTGTTTTTTTCTAAATTGAGTACGCTGGTTTATAGATGAAACGTCTGATACTTTATTTAAAATCATCAATAATATGTTTACTCAAAATTATCGATATTACTTTCCAGCTCGAGTTTCAATTCGCATACTTGATTTTTAAATTTTGATTATAATTTAATCAAAAGGTTTCACTGTTGTTTGATCTGCTTTTTCTACCTCGTTACTTAAAAACATATCAGATGTCTGATGTCCTCTTGTTTGCACAGCTCTTTGAGTGATAGTTTAAAAATCCGTCTTCTTAAAATTCAAACATAGCTAGATAAGATATATTTGCAATAAACCATCAATTAAATCTTTTTTTATTTAAACTACGATTTAAAAATAAAACATTTTAACATCCCAATGATTAATTTACTACATGAAACATACAAAAAATAAGAGCGAATAACAACATATTATGTCACCCATGAGTTTATCTGTTTGTAGAATCTACAATGAAATTAAGAACATGGTAAAGAAATTAAATGAAATTATGCACAATTTCAATCATTTAAATATAATCTGTGTAAAGTATTTTTATTTTACCAAGAAAAATGATTGAAAATATTATTTCATAAGATTTATATAAATACATAGTGTAATTTATAAAAAATGTTTAAATTTAAATTTATTTTTTCAATTGTTTTAAAAAATAGCAAAATATGAGCCCATGAAAAGTGAAGTAAGCCAGGTTGCAAATTGGTCAAATATTTATTTTAAGTACAAGGACGTCTTAACTTAGTTTTTCTGATTGCACTTTTGAGTTGTAACTAAGCTCATTACACTTTTATGTTTTTTAAGACACGGAAAATATTATAACGCATTCAACATTTGTTTCTTATTTATTAAATTATTTTTTTTCATTTGGCTGGCAACACTTCTCATATATACCTGAGTTTCATTATGATCAGGTTATATAATTAAATCAATTAAAAATTGGGTAAATTAAAGTTTCTTCGGAGTATTACCGTTAGATAGGTTGTACAACCATACGCCAAAGCGTCATTTGCAATTATTGCTATTTCACTATAAATGAACGGCAGGCGACTAGACTGTGAAACATTAAATCATCCAACATTTCTAGTAAAGATGACATACAAAAAATGAAGTTGGCTCACGATCATGATTATAAGGTTCTACCATTCTAAGTGCAAAGGTAGTATTTGCATTTTCAACAGATGGTAAAATATACCATTGAGAGTTTTTTTACCGAGACTATTCGATTAACGAGATATTTATAAAAAGTATCTTTATTTTAATTTAGTAGTGTTAAAGAATGGAACAAAAAAACAAATATTATCATCAATTATTCATATAAAATACGTACCTTATTGGCCACCAAACATTGTGGAATATAGAATATATTATTCAATGTATGTCATTTAGTTATTTTTTTAGATGAATCTTCTCGTTTAAATGAAAACTTATATAAAGCAGCCAATAATAATTCAATCCTACACAAAATTATTATTTCCACGGCTTATCAGAATACCAAAAAATTAGTAATTTTGTTTAAATTATTAAAGGCCTTTGCCAAAAATAATGTTTTGTCTTTAGTGGTTGTTTTACATGAGTCAACAATTCATTTAAACCAGTCAATATTTTTAACATAACGCATACCATTTCAATATCAGTTTTTTAGCCAGCATTCCTCAATCGTTCATGTATTATAATAATAAATAATTTATCATTATTCTTCTATAAAATCTGTAAACTTTTAAACATATAGTGTATTACTTGAGTAAGTTAGAGGCTATTGGAATAGAAGTGAGTATTGTTTGTTTATATTGAATCACAAAAAAAATTGTGGGTTTTTTAGTGATTTTTTTTTTTATTTTACATATTAATTTATAAAATGTGTTATAAGATTTAGTTACATACACGCATACAATTTTGTATTGTCAGTACATTCCGACATATTCAACGACATGTAAGCGACATTGCAAAGATTGCAAGTCAAACCCCATGGCCCCATATAACTACTCAAACGTATTTAAGGGTCAATATAGTAAAGGGACGAATCATCAAAATTAATAAGGGTTGCATATGCCGTCTAGAAGGTATATGTTTTCACGTGCCATAACCAAGAGAGGAATCTCTAAATCCTATGATTCAATAATGCAATCCTTAGGTATCAATCAGTATAAGAAAAATGCGATTCAACTCTTCGCTAAAACCTTCCAAAAATAAAAAGACAGTTTGAAAATATTTAACATCACGAGAATCCAAACAATAAATAAACAATACTTTCGATGGTTTCGGCGGTAACTTTGTGGAAGTTCATTTTAATATAAAATTTAAAAAAACTTATCTGCTTTGTTTCGATTCTATAACCCCCTCCTTGCTTCTCTTAAAAGGGAAAAATCCCAATCTGATTGATTGCAGCTCATTAGTATCATTTTATCTTTGCTTTATTTTGATTCTATCACTCTTGCTTCCCTTAAAAGGAAAAAAAAAACCCAAACTCCATTTTGTAATTTCATAATTTAAAAATTTAGAATCAATCTTGCTTCATTACTTAAGCAAACTTTGCGATAGTAAGTCTGAAGATGCCTCTGAAAGAGGCGAAACACGTGTCACAGTTAGTTACACAATACGTGGAATAATCAAAGTTATTCACAAAAAATAAACAAGTTAAGGTATAAAGGCAAATTAATAATTATTGTATACATGCTTTGAGTATTGATAAACAAAATGGTTTTAATTTTTGCGGTCTGAGAATTGAATTTTATTAATTAATCGTGTCGTATTATTGCTTATGCATGCAAAGTTTTCCAATTAAAACCGATTTAAAAGATCATTAAATTATCTACAGATTGCTTTTAAATAATCGCTTTGTTTTACAAATTGGGTCGCTTATAACGAAGTTAATTATGTTTTCCAGCAGTACTACGAAATAATCCAACGTTTACAGATGTTTTCAAATTATCCAGTATATTATGAGACTTTTTTTATTGAGTATTATAAAACGAAACGTTCTTAGTAAGATATTATAGTATTATTATTTCAATTAATACACTCCATTTTTTAAAAGCGTCACCAATGGTATAGATTGACTATATTTCTTTAATTTTAAAAATATTATTTATTTATTGAAAGGAGTATGATGTCATTTTTTAATAAAAAGTACTTGCTTATAAAACCATTTCGCCGTTAATTTGCAGTAAGTAGCAGCTGTTACCCTTACCGAATGACTATCAATTAAAAATAATATATACTCGCTAAGAGAAATCTATCCTGAAGTATAGATACTATTTAGACCGAAAAATACACACAATTTCTTAATATATTACAATAGATGTTACAAAAATATACAAACCTACATATATATATATATATATATATACATAAGCATGTGTCATACATGAACGTTTTGAAAACCTGGTCTATGATTTGGTCTGTACATTGAATTACTTCACACGCTCAACCGAAGTGTGGTATCTTCGAGCATATCAATATAAATGCTTAGATGTTAAGATAATGAGTTGTACCTATTTAAATATAGCCC
The DNA here is from genome assembly GCA_031772345.1 of Himalopsyche anomala. Classification (NCBI taxonomy): domain Eukaryota; kingdom Metazoa; phylum Arthropoda; class Insecta; order Trichoptera; family Rhyacophilidae; genus Himalopsyche; species Himalopsyche anomala. The sequence continues at coordinate 16,483,614 of CM062821.1, read as the reverse complement.
AAACGTATTTAAGATCATCTATCAGAATCTCCTTAGATGGCCGGGCCATAAAGGCACACGGGATGGATAAAACACATTTGGTAAAAAAACTATTCAGAAATTCGGACTTGAAGCTTTTGAGTGTTTGGATTTGAAGATAAGTTACTCTGAACATAACAAAGGCATATCCTTCAGAACAGTAGGACAGTGGTCTCCAACCAGTGATCGGCGCAGAAAATGTGGTGCTCCACGTAATTGTTACAGTAACATCATTTAAACCAAACATACATTTAAAAAATTATAACCGCTCCCAACGTAGAGCATATGGCTTCCTCATAAAATTGATTTAACAGATTTTTTCTACGAGAACTGTTTATTAGTAATTATAAAAAGAATAAGGCTAGGACATGACCAGCAGTTAGTTAATCGCTATCGCTACTCTCTGTTATTTTGATATTAGAAGGTTATTTTTAGACATCACAAACAACCATGGCTTGAAACGGAAATCGATATAATTGATTGAAAAATGCTATTTGAACCCAACAGATTCGTCACGGAATCCAACGATGTTGACCACTGCACTACGGCATCGACAAAAAAAACTTCCAATACACACATAGTAATTAATATCACACTTAGCACATATGTAGTTTAACAAGTGTAATTAATTACCAATACATAAAAAAATATCTCGCGTTTTATGATCATAATTTCAACTATGTTTCAACCTGAAAAAACATTTTACTAGTCGGCAAGATTGTGTGCTGAGTAATCCAGTAAGTCTGAAAGGTTGGCGACCGCCGCTTTAGAAACCCCACAAAACGCCGTAGCGTTCATAAAAACAATTTAAAAATGACTCTTAATTTAGGATAGTAAACTTTAATTCGTTTTAAAGATCGCATTATTGTAGTGAATATAATCTCAAAGGTTTTCCGAAATCGCGCATATTTTTATTATGAAATTACCAGCAAAATACTTCCTCACTTTATAGCGCATAAATTCTTATTGGGAGTATTATTTCATATTACGCGTCGGTCGTTGAAGTCTTTATGACGCTCGAACGTCGGCGATAAAAATCCTCCATCAAAAATAAAGGGACTCAATATAAATGTGCGTTGGTTGTACTCAGCACATTTGCATAGCCCCCTTTTGTGTGAAAGTAAACGATAACAAAAAGATTTCAATAGAAGCATCCTCGATAAAAACTGTAAAGTATCAAATTTCAAAGGAAAACGTTTTGCTCTGACATCAATATTTACTTCTGTCCTATATGTAACAATTCTCTAAGTATACTATTTCAAAGGATTTATATTTTTTATAATACGTTTTTATAATATGGTTTTATAATGATAAAAGTAAAATGAGAAGAAAGCATACGAATAATGAAAGCATTATTCGTATGTTTTCTTTTGCATTTCGTTAAGCAGCTTAAATGAAATGATCATATTTTTTATTATTCTGTCATTTCAACCAAATTTATCAATACAATATTTATTTTAAAAGCTTTCATTTTCATCTAGGTAAGTTAAAAAAAACTCCACTCACATATTGGTAAAATTAGGCATTTTCAGAAAACAGTATGCCAATAAATTTAAAAAACGTAGTCTTTTTCGTATTTTTTGTCTTCGTCTGTTAAATTGAATTCTGAGTCTTACTACAAAATAATTTGTCAATTTTGTATCTTACACAATATCCGATTTTTTCTTATTATTCAAAAATAAAATGTTGTGTTTTACACGGTATTATTCGCCACCTTGTAAACCAGCATGCATAACCTATTTTCTAAAGCGGGCCCCAAGGAAAATGATATTTTAAGCACACGCCATAATTCACGAAATATGGCGACCTATAGTGAAAATATTTCATATTTTGCATAATTTATCAGTGTTCTTCATATTAATGTGTGATTTAAACGCGATTATCAAGCCCTCAGATATTATATATACTTACTGTATTTTTATTATAAAAGTATTTTTTTCAGAGTTCGCCAATTAATTTCAAAAGGACCGTGTGTTGTGCACCCATGTTATAAACAAACTATCTATAGAAGCTGAATGTTTAAAAAATGCGATTGCATTGATTCCACGAGACCCACGGTCATAAGACAATTACTGGTGCATGCTTTTCTCCAGCTTCTACATATTAAGATGCGTGCATGCATGCACAAATTTAGCCGGAACAACAAATGCGATATTTAACTTGACCAAAAAACGTGTATACTCTTTTTCCAGACGAGTTTTCGCAAGACTGGAGCGGCTTAAGAGTTGATTACGCAAGGGCAAATTGCATTGATACTTGCTTTCTAGTGCAGAGTGAATTATTTTTTGTTTTCTTGTTTTATTTTTTTTAATGGTGATAGCTTCTTCTGGTTTAAAACTATACAAGTATACGATTATTATATTTTACGATATAGACCCTAGAAAAATTATTAGAGTTTACAGAAAGATTTTGTAGGAAAAGAGAGTGTACACTATCAGTAGAGGTGAAAATTACTACATATAATTGAAATGTACTCGTTTTTATCAACCAGACCAATTATGACCTACGCATGCTCAATATGGGCAGACGCAGAGACGAATCTTTCTCCAGACAAAACAAAACAAGACATTACGCCCGATCATGGACGCTTCCTGGTACATGCGTAACACGACGCTACACAGAGACCTCAACATCAATCCCATCCCAAATTACATCGGGAAGGTGTCGAAAAAAATTTACAGTGACATGATCTATCATCTTAACCCAACAATAAAAGATTACTTGATGATTACATATACGATTCCCATACCTACAACCCAAAGCCACGGAGGTTCTGCCTGCTCAAACTTTTCTAAGCCCACCTTACTTCTACAGCTCCTTACCTCACCTACTTGGTTAACGACTTCAAACCCCGGACAGATGAACAGGACATCGACCACAACAAATAATCAGGATCATACAGGAACTGAAGAAAAGAAAAAAAGAAAAAAGTGTCAAAAAATAAAAATGAAATAAAACGATTAAAAAACATGAGAAGAAAGAGAAATAGAGTAAGAGCTCTTTTCTGTGAAAAAGTCACTTTTATCAAAGAGAATACAATCTTGATAATTAATATTGTTATATCATACATCTATGTAAGTGATAATGTATGAATTAGTTATCAAATGTAAACGTCTATAAATTTAATGTATTTAAAATTTATCGTTTTTTTCTAAAAATAAGTCTATGATCTTCTAAGTATAATATAAATGTAAAATCATCTTGAAAAGTTTCGTGAAAATTTCAACGTAAAACTTTTCTTTTGTAACTTTTTGCGAACACAGTCTGAATTTTTGATACAGTCATTAATAATATTTCATTTATCGAAGAGTTTTGCGACCAAACTCAAAGATGTTGACACCGAAATTTGTATCGGGGCTAAAATTTGTTACGATCTTTTAATTCATAGCCATTGAAATAGGGAAGCTCAAATTAAGATTAATGGAAGGTTATTTTCAAAGAAAGTTTTTTTTGTTTCACTCGATAATACAACTACAAATACTTCAGGCATAAGAGTAATGGCAGCATGAAGTAAGTTAATATTTTGAACTATTTTTAGCAACACTTTTGTTTATAAAAATCATGACTCAATTATTTAGTATTTATGTCAGTGTCAATCAATATACTATTGAAATATTTTTTACCAGGAAAATATTAATTCTTATTCGCTTACATACTGTATTTTTTTTAGAATACATTTTTGTACCGTTGTTATATGCTTGACACATAACATGAGTATTTAATGAGGAAATTATCGTTAAGCGTGTTATGAAAGTTAAGCAAATGTTCATAAGATATGGCACTATTTCGCAGACTTAGTAGGCTTCATTTTGAGAATAGCGTTGCGAAAGAGTCACTAAATTCTTGCTAATAGCCATTATGGTGCTCTATACATTCTTCTGTAAAAACCAAACGACGTCACAATGAGAAATAATGTTGGTGCATTAGTACATGGGGTAAGGTGGTTTGATTTTGTGAGGAATTCAGACACAGGGAACGAACAAGACAGCGTCACGTCAGTGGTTATGGAGAGACGGAACTAGCTGGGTCACGTACTGCGGATGCCTCCAGAAAGCCTCAATCCCTCCTGCCTCTTCTTTCGATCGGTGGGATTTCGGCGTTCCGGATGACCGTCGGATACTATCCATAGGATGTACTCGGCGGAACTGAGGGATGCTGGCATGTCATGGGAGGAAGCAAGGCAATTGGCGGAAGATAGGGAAACATGACAGTGCCGCGTGGTGGCCATATCCTCCACATAGGAGCGAATATGGTCAGAGAATAAGTATCAGTAAATACATTCGCCGGAGCCGAGTAAACTATCAATCGCGGCTAGATTTGACAGCTACTTTGTAGAATTATAAATCGTGCTAAATCGCCTTTTTGAACAAATAATGTATTCTCCTATATGGAGAGTAAATAAATCAATTATTGCATTATTATACAGTAAAAAAACCATTCAGTGGTACTACACAAATATAATGTTAAATTCTAAATATTTGGATTGTAAAAATTTGTTAAAAACTTTTATTTCTTCAAATAATTGGTGTGTCTAAACCTGGAAAGACGACAGAAAACCAAACAAGTAATCAAAATCAAGTTTGTCTTATTACGAGTACTAGTGTGCATTCATTAATCGATAAATATTGAGTATTTTTCTTTCAGAGCATTTTTTTGTTTATAGAGATGGTTATATTTTAATAATCAGAAATATACAGTTTTCTTCAGTTTGTTATTGCTAAATCGGATAGATAAAGAAATATATTGATTTGTTTTGGTTTTGGATAAACCAAAATTGAAAAATAATTAATTGCCAAATGCTTCATTAAATTTACTCTCTAAAAACTTTTGTTAGGTCAGCTAAACCAAAATAAAAGTAATCATATTGTGACAAACGATTTTTTTTATTTATTTTTATATATTTCACATGTATACTTTTAACATTTATGGTTATGTTTGATTTGTCGTGCTTAAGAAAATGTTTATTTCCATTCCAAAATTAAATGTCAAGAAAAAATGCTCGCGTAGGCGATCCTGATTTGTGAACTTGTTGTAAAATATGTTACGGATATACTTTTTATTTTAGGGCCGATTTATTTTGATTCCTTTTTTATTTCGACCCTTCAAAGAGTGGCATGTGTTTTGTGTGTGCTTTCAGCGAATGTCATTTTGTTAATTGAAATTTTGATGGAGATCCTTTAAACAAATGCGCGACAAAAAAAAAACATTCAACATGCAGTATTCAATGAAACACGCATAAGTAAAAAAATATCTTGATAAATTATTTATTAAATTTTAGCGATAAAAAAATGTATCTACTTTCAAACTTCAAGTGGAATATTTCATCCGAATTTAAGTAACGAGAGCGTGAAGAATGATTGACATACTATCTGCCAAATGAGATATACGTATATGTACGTTTATTTTTGAAATGATAATTATGAAATTGTCACTTAAGTTTTAAACAATGTCATCTGCAAAATTATAAGCGAATAGCATACGAATATAAATAATAAATAGTTATTTTATGACAGTCTTCAATAAAGATACTGTGCACTTTTTAATAAATTACCGGCTGCCTAATTTAATAACATAAAACATATTTACTAGCTGGTTAACATAACCATTTAAAATACTCGCTGATAATGTATTTTGAGACATAGCTGAAAACTTATTTAATTTTCTATGAAGAAAAAACGGGAAATCTTAATAAAATTTATATGATGCTGCGAAATTGTAATTTAAGTGAAACTACATTTTCACTAGTGTTAAAATATTTTTAAAAATGTGTCATAAAGTGTATTTACAATTTCATCACTCAGTATCAGTAAAACTTTATTTGACGGGTGTAGACAGAATCTAACCTAACCTTTCTAAGCGGTAGAATCTTAAGCCTGAACACAGAGATTTAACATTTTTTCTTTATAAATGTCAAGAAAAATATAATGTTAAAAAGTGTCGGTGAAAATAAAAAAGAAATATATATATTTATTGTATATTGAAAAATATGCTTTGGTATGATTTCATTAAAATACACAATTAATTCAACAATATTTTTTATTTTGAAAATGGATCCTCCATTATTTACAGAGGTGATGAAAATATATAAGCTCTTTTTCAAAATCGTGCGGAAGGCTTATTAAAGAGTAGTATTATAGAATAACGTATTACAAAGTTCTGATATCTTGCAAGTCTTAAAACTATTGGCGATATAACTTAAGTCTGCCAAAAGTTTGTTAGCTTTAGATCGGACGCAAGACTTTGGCTGTTACAGCTGCGCGGGAAGGTGGCCAACCCTTTATGGGAAAATTGTAAGTTAGGGCAGTATTCTTGTCGTTATACTCGTATGCTATATTAATATTACAAATGATCTAGGTGTAGGAAAGTTTTGGACTGAGGGTATTGCAAAGATAATTCAAATGAAAAGTATACAATAGAGAGAACGTAACATCGTTTTGTGAACTCAATTATATATTATTGTTCTTCGGAATCGTAATTGTTAATGTATAAGAAGACATTTCACTAAATTATTTGCGATGAACTGACACTTTAAATCTGCCAATAGACGTATTAACATTGGCAGGATCTAGAATTTATGAGCTTTTCAATGGCATGTTATTATTTTAAGAAACCGTAAGTTGTTTATGAAAACCACTCGTTTATGATTTATCAAACATATATTTTTAATTACGTTATTTTTTTAATCTATTTGCGCTCCCAATGTGGAGCATATAGCCTCTCAATGGAGGTATTTTAAAAGAAGTGTTTCTGCGAGAATTGTTTGTTCTCAACCTTTCTTTTCTTTTCTCAGGAATAGAAGGATAAGATTAGAACAGGACTAGTGATTAACTAATCGCTCTCGCTACGCTCAGTTATTAAAAGATCGGATAGGGTGAAAGGATGTTTTTAGACATCAAAAACACCCATGCCTTCGAACAGAAATCGATAAACTGATCGAAAAATGCTGTTCTTTCGATCAGTTTATCGATTTTATATGAACTACCTTATTATATTTATTATTTTATACATATTATTTTTAACTAGTTTATTATTTTATATAAACTATCAAAATACTAATTTCGGGCTGATTTGATTTGTGTTATACCGGTATTGATATTTAATATTGAATACCAAAAGACCGATGTTGCAGTCCCTAATAACTGACATTTATACCATCGAACACGAATACAGAAATTAACTGTTAAACAAATAAAGAAACTCTTCTTTCAAGAATAAGAACCTGCGAACATTGCAACTAAAGATCTATTGATCACATGGCTAAAGACCCGAATATTTGAAATTTTGAAAACTGTATGTTAAATAATTTTTGTATCAAAATGGTTTCATTTGAGTTAATCGTTATTCTCTTTTTATATTTATAAAACTTGGCTAGTCAAAGCTTATTCGTTGAATTAGATAATTTCAAAGATATTCAGCGCAGATTAATTTACGGTATCATGCAAAAAGGGCGAATAAAAGAAAATCGGAACAAAAACTAAAAAAAATAATAGAAAACAAATGGTCGACCATTTCTCAATTCTCTACTAAATTAAAAAAAATACTTGGGTGCTCATTAATTATCATCATTTTCGTTGAAAGTACTTTTTTCGCGAGAAAATAACTTTTTCACGGTCGGCCTTGGACCGAAAATACCTTGGATAAAAACCACGTAAAGGTGAATTTGGACGAGAGCGTCTAAATGATTTATTTTTGCTTTTTTTCGAAACAGAACGAACAAAAAATGAAAAGGTTTTCCTTTCAGAGAACGAGAACAGCTGATAACATTGAAAGTAATTTCAAATATTTTTCTCTTTTATGCAAAATTGTATGGGTTGCATATTTGTCATACTGACAAAATAAATTAGTATTTTTTAAAAATTTATCCTCCCCCAACGAAGAATATTTTAACAGAAGACATTTTATTATTACTTATCAAAGCTCAATCACTTCTTGATTTCTATTTTATAAATTGAGGGTATTGACATTAACGTGATAGGATTTTTTAGAAGTGAAAAGTATTAGATGTATTCAAAAATATATATATATTATATACAAATTCAGGCATAATTAGTGAAAAATGAAAAAAGTCCAAATATTTATTTTATATTGGTTGACAAACAGTTAGCAGTTCTACAAGTGAACGCTAATTTAATTGATTGGAAATTAAATATACTTAAAAATGGTTGCTTTATATTACGAAACTTTGTACCAGCTATTTTATTGATTTATGATAATCAGATTTTTACGAAAATTGTATTTCATTTATCAAACAAATAGATTTTTTTATAAAATTATCAATAATATAATAGCCATAAAAAATCTTCAACTATTTTGTATACCTTTTCAATATTCAATAGGTTTTTTTTATTTTAGTTTTAATATTAGTTAAATGGTTTTCAAGATATATAGTTCACTGTCAATACTTGGTGGAAAGGCATTATATAATAATTGGTTTATTGCATATGTTTTATTTTATTTTGATTTGTATAAATAACACTGTAACATTGTATTATCTTATCAGTTGATTTTGCTCGACATAAGAGAAACCCGTCCTGATCTTAATAAATAAAAGTGGGAATTAGTACAAATGTATATTTTATTTTTTGAATTAGTTATATAAAATACACGGTTCCTAAGAAATATACACATAATCAATATTGCATTGCATCTATATTAAATAAATGTACCGTAATGCGCCATCGTTGAGTGCAGGTCATTATTTCATTTAACGACATCATCTCTTATAATACCGTTTTGCAGGGTTTGGCATTTTCTCAGTAGTCACCTTTTATCGCCGGGTATTATTTGATTTATCTAACGACGCCACAACAGCAATAACAGCGCCATTTTTCATTTGAAGTAACGACAATGATAGCTTTATTTTCCGAAAGAATTTGTGTCGATGTCAAAAAAAACAAAGCCATGACTTACGAAAATAACGGAGCCAATAAACGTCTCGATTTCTTATTTCCTGCTTTATGGATCAATTATAATTATTGCTTTATATGTTTATTTTTGTTTTCCTCTGTCAATTCGCTTAGAAAGAAACATAATATTTATATCAAAGCCGTAACATATCCGTTACCTTGATTCGGTTGTATTATTGTTTATGGATATTGATTAAATACTTCTGCAACATTATTGCGTATTACCCGACTCACTATATATAATGGTTATTTTATTTGTTATTCATAAAACACACAAATGCAACAAAGTTATGTATCGACATTAATTTAACATGTTGATTGAACTGACGAACCCTATTAAAATAATCTATATTTTATAACTTTTAAGGTGTTCACTGTCAATACTTGGTGGAATGGCATTATAATAAAAATAATAAAAGATTTTTAGTACTTTTTCCACATAAAATGACATATTTGACCAGGACTGTACTACCAAGTAATTGCTTACACCTTTTATTTCAATTTAACTTGTATAAATAGCACTGTTTATATATTTTTCTTATCAGTTGATAATGCTCGCGATGAGCGAAACCGGTCCTGATCAAATAAATTTTATGTGGGAAAAAGTACTAAAAATCGTTTATTATATTTTATAACACAATACCGCCAGAACTTTACTGGTCGTTCGAATATGACAGTAACTGACTCATAAAAACTGTGTTTGAATGACATAATGTGTTTTTTCAAATACTAGTAATGAGTGTAATTACTTAAGAAAATGCATTAATTTCGCAGCAAATAATCAATTTTAACAATGATTTTTTTAATTGTAAACAGTAACAGTTTTTCAATCAGAATTTTAACCCATAAATGCATAGATGACTACGAAAATTACAAACTTTTGTTTTGGTGCTAAACCAAGATAACCTTCATTCGAACAGAGGAAGCTGGAGTTTTGGCAACCATTGATTTTCGACAGTTTTTTAATAAAATTTTCACAATAAAAAAATACGGTTCATCATAATAGCATTAAGTTATTTAATTATGTATTATAACTATTGTGTGATAATCATGTTTTATAGCGCTAATGTCTAGGTACTTTTCAAAAGTTCTTAGAGTTTTTGCTACTAATAAACAATTAGTAAAATTATTTTTCCTGGAATCACTCTCACAACATTTAAGTGGTTATTCTACTGTTAAAGTGAACATAATATATCGTCTATAGATCGAAAGACACTGACAGAAGTTGATAAGCAACTAATTATTTCTAATAATTATTACATTTCACCATATGCACCCATCTTTTGATATAACAATATTATCTATGTAACTTGAAATATTCAGACTAAAAGCTCAAATTTTGATTAGATGTTTGCTCAGTATTTTCAATTTATTTGTTAGTATTGTTATTATATATAGTTTTTAAAATTATCTGTTGGATGGCATTGATAACTCAATTAGGAAATTTTGCCAGTTACTTCTTTATTCTCTGTTAATTGACGCTATCGTTAATATATAATATAATTTACGCTATAAAACCAAATTGATATCCTCTTTAAAGCTTCTTTAGGACGAGAATAAAATTAATATTTGTTAATCATGAACAAACAGTAATTCAGGATTTTTATTGATTTATAAAACTTAATATTCAAATGACAAAAATAATCAGAAATTTTTAAACTATTCTGTAGATGAAATATTGCTTCATAGGTTTGTATTCGAATAGTTTCATTGAATTAACACTACCATTCCTGAAGCGATTTAAAAGTAGTTACCGCCGAAACCATCGAAAGTATTTAAAAATATGCTGGCTCTCGTAAATAAGTCAACCTACTTTATAACACGTTTATAAAAAATGAACTCTTAGATTTTCCTTGGACTTTTCGTGAATCATTGTTTTTTCCCCCATCGAAATGTCAAAAATATTTGATAAAAATAAATGCGTCTAGAATAGGCAGTTATCATTTACTTTGAAGAAAATTAAATTTCGGATTGATGTATTTTCGAATAGAAGCGACGTTGGATGTCAGACTTTGTTTCGCTTTCTTTTATCATCAATCATTTAATATTGCAGAAAATATCAAAGAAAAGTCATCATTTTTATTTTTTATTTACCTCTTGTATTTTTTGCTCCATTGATTATTTCATATTTATTTACGCTGTACTGCTTCATATCCCCATTAAAAACAATTAACTCATTGTTTTTTTTTCATCGAATTTTCCTTCTTTATTTTTATCATGTTATGAAAGTTATATTTGACATCGGCTAACAAAGTAATTTGACTCGATAAATGTGTATTTTTGTTTTAATATTGTCAAATATGTATTTTATTTATTAATTCCGAACTCTCGTATCCTCAATAAAAAAATGTCACACTTATGTAGCTAGGAGTGAATTTTTTTTTTTACGAGCAAATGAACAATATTTCTAGGTAGTTTTAGTAAGTTATTCAAAATCTATCAAAATTGTGCATCTTATTATAGGTATGAGGTTTAGTTATAACGTCGTCAAAAATTTTTTCAATAAAATTTGACAGATTTAATAAAAAGGCTCTTCCCTTTTTAAAGTTTTGTTTATTCTCAAAACAAAAAATGTATATGAATTAACGAAACCAAATAGGATATAAATATGAAATATGCTTTCATAAAAATGCTATTTGACATATTTACGTTTACGTTTAAAGTTTTTGTTGAATTTAATGGCTGGCTTCAGTTTATATTTTTTTTTCCATTTTTAGAACACATATTCATATCTAATATTACAACGTAATGTTCGTACTTTTTGACATTATTTTAAATATTAATGAATCAGCGTCAAATTTTACATTGTTACCTCAAATGAGAATATTTGAAATCGCTGAAGAAAGTGGTCTTAAATTGCTTAGTATTCATCTAAATTCACGACCTTAGAGAACACGGCAACATCGAACTCTTTCCCCTTTGTAACCTGTCCCGTGGCGTATGATTTATCACGCAAGATGGCGAATTACGGGGGGCCCATTTCGCCCTTTTGTGGCTGCGCTAAGCCCCGTGGGGCGGGGTCGTGCTCCGGACAGGACCCGAACCCCGGCCGTAATATATCGGCATGCAGGCTGCCAACTTTACGACTTTCTTCCGACACTTTCCTCCCTTCCGAGGGATGGATTTTATCGACAGACGACACATCTTGCTATAGAGATGCTATCAATGTCATATCATTATTTTTTTTACTATTGATGATATTCCAACACGTTTCACACAAAAACGTTATATCATTATCAATATGTCCACTTTATCATTATTTTCATGATTATTTTTCTAATATATTATATGAGGTCTTAAACGGCGAATACATTGGGGATATTTTTTCACCAACAAGATCCGCAACATGGAGTCTAATCAAGCGATGCAGCAACGTTGCACACTGTCTCCATAGTGGGACATTTTTACGTGACTCAAGATATTATGTTGTATATTCACGCTCTGAGAGTGGGCGCATTCACGAAACATGACACAAGTATGTACATAATATGTGGAAAACATATTTTAAAAAAAACATGCCTCTAGAAAGAATAAAGTACCATTTTCATTTAAAAAAAAAAGAATTGTCATGAATGTCTATGTTATTATTAAAAATATTTCAATAGATTTAATCTGAGGATGTTTTCAAAGAAGTTTTAAATTATTGTACTTCTTTGTAAAAAAATCAGAGATTATAATTATGTTCAAATTTACCGTTATTATCCAATTTAGCTTAGGGGGGTTTACTAGCGTAGAGGCACAAATTTCGGGTGTTCTTTTGAGCCCTGTGAAAATTTTTACCGTCCATTTTTTTACCATTCGTTTATTTATGTTTTAAAAATACATATAAAAATTCAAAAAATAAATAAATTCAAAACTCGAAAAGTTATCGGCTGGTAAAGGGAGGGGTCCAAAAAAAAAGGTTGTGTCCTGGCGTCAGGGTTGCCAGGCGTCCTTATTTGAGCGGGACTGTCCCGAGTTCAATAGACAAATCCCGAGTTTCGCATTGCAAGTCCTCTTAAAAATCCCGACTTCAGAAAATGTGTACATGAATAAAATTTTCCAAATAGTGAATGTCCCGATCTGTGATTTTGGAAATCTGGCAACCCTGCCTGGCGAACATGATTCCAAACTTTCTGGTCATTTGAAAAATAAAAATGTTGCTATCAAATCAAAATCAACAAAAAAACCTCGCTAAATAATTAAAATTTTGAAAAATTCCTTTGATGACATACTTTCAATTGTCTAAACTTTAGAAAAATATAAAAAAGAAAGAATCGATTTTTAAAATTTTCTACACTAGAATACCCCATTAATCACACTTTGGTGAGTTTTGTATTTATATTTAAGAGATCTTAAACATTTACATTTTAGTCAATTTAATGTCACTTACCTCTATTTATAAATTCTTTTCAATACCAATTGCTTATTACAGCTTAATAACTTATTTTTATATATATAAATAACATTGTATTCTATTATTAGTTGATAATGCTCGCCATGAGTCAAACCGGTTCTGATAAAAGTGGAAATTAGTACATGTGAGTATTTTATTTTTTAAATGTAAGGCTTTTCTACCAAATATTGACAATGAACATCCTAAAAGTGATCTTTCAAAGATACCGCTAAATCCATCGGAAACATTATATACATGGTTCTATACAACAGCAAGCATGAAGATGTTATAAAATTCGCCAAGTGTAAGACTTTGCTGATTTTATAAAGACGTTCATTTATCATGATTTAAAAGCAGAATAAAAGACACGCGATCTAAGTATCCGAACTTCGGTTCCCCGTTGCCCCATCCTTACTCGCGCGCCCTACAGTCAATTGTTTTCTCGGTGCAAAGTGTGAGCAGACTGGTAAGTTTACATAGCGTTTATAAGTCGCTGAACTATTTGCCTCCGAGCTGGGATTTAAATCGTGCGTGAAGAAATTTTATTCTATAGAACAAACTAACTTACATATTTTTCTCTACCAAAGCTTAGTATGTGTATTACCGACAGACTTGAAGTGGCAGTTTTTAACCAATCCTGAAATATTTGATTAACCTAAGACAGTGGTCGGTAAATTGCTGCTCGCGAGCTACATGCGGCTTTTTTGCCCCTTGAGCGTGGCTCTTCAACAAAATACCACATACAGTGCACATACAATCGAAATTTCGTGACCCACGCGCAGAAGTTTGTTTTCGGTCTTAAAACATAGAGTTGGAAGGGGCAATCTCAGCGAACGTACCTCAATCAGATTGAAGAACTTTTGAGTAATGGTCAGCTTAGGAGTACCCTAATCAAGTAAACAACAATGTGCTTACCTATATATATTTTCAGTTAAAAAAAATTTGCTCGCAAAAGAAATTTCAATCTTTGTATAGTTGATATTTGGCTCAGTTGACTTCCGAGTTTTCCGACCACTGGCGATGAAATGTCGTTGTAAAATTAATTTACATTTATTACAAAATTTTCAACTTTATATTAAAGTTATATTACTTTAATTGAAGTATTCGAAATAAAAAAATAAAACTTTGTTTTTGTTCTTACTCCAATAATTTTTTGACCATATTCGCTTCATATGTAGATCATATCACCTCCATGATTCTCTGTCTCCCACTAATCGCGTATCTTCCTCCCATGACATACCAGCATTCCTCAGTTCAGCAGTACATTATATGGATAGTCTCGGCGGTCGTACAGGACGCCGGAATCCCACCGGTCAGAAGAAGAGTCGAGCAGAATTAAGGCTTTCCGGAGGCATCCGCAGCATGTGATGTGGGAAAGTTCCAACGCCTCTACATGACTACTGATGTAATGGAGCGCTGTATTGTACGTTGTCAAACCTCCTCATCTGCAATACCTGACGCAAGCATCTATTATCGAATCTCAGTATACGAGTTAACAGGTGTCACGTATCTCTACCGTAAAGCAACACTGGTAGAACGCAAGCGTCAACGCAGCGTGTGTCCCAATATTCAAGTCAATTCATTTTCAACTTATCATTTTAGTTTTATCAATATAATACCCCTACACCAATAAATATTTTACAATTAACACCATAGCAGTGAGTATAAAAATACGCTTAACTATAATATGATTCAAGATGTCCGTCTCCAAATGAACGTTCCAATAGAAGATATTTTAATAACAACTTAGTGTAAGTCATTCAATCAACGTAAACGGGATTTAAGATATAATTTTGATTAAAGCGTGTAGTAAGTGTCTTTCATGAGGCCTTTGACTTTGACTTTGATGAGTTGAAATGTGTTGCCATGGCCATGGTAATGTTTTTTTTCTTACGAATATACAAAAAAAAACAAAATCCATACAGAATCTCAAAATTGCAATTCATCATAATATCATTTAAGTAGGCATTTTTTATGACGATTTTACGTAATTTTTGACTCGCGTATAATTTTTGTTTTTTTTTTCATTAAAAATAAATGTCTACTACTGTTACTCGATAATTGACACATGGCAGAGAGTTTTAAAGGTGTTAACAATATTTTTTTACTTCGACTGTAAACATGGAAAATACGACGTTATTATAAACATCGCTCGTAAAATAATAGCGTTTGTTCCTTCCGGTTCGTTTGATATAGTATACCGGTATCATAAATGCCATCTGCCGTCTCATAGACCTCCATCGTATCAGCTATTCCTCCGACTCAAACTGCCCGAAAAATGTTTGCAGCTGAACAAGTTTTATTTTATTTTTTCAAAGCCTGTCGCAACATTTTTATCGTAAAATATAAGCCGATTGTCCATTGCTTCGATATTTTTGTTTACATTTAAGTCTAGAAGTTTATATAATATATGTAATGAAAACTTTAATGAGAAAGACACTATAACAACTCATTTTTAGTTAAATATTTTAAAGTAAAATGAATTCATTAAATCATTTCATAATATATAAAAAAAAAACCGTAATAACCATTCACAATATTTTGTCTGAAGACGTTTCATAAAAAAGCGAAACTTGTGTTACATAACCTGTAGAATAACTAAGTTATCAAATTTTAGTTTTATTATATTTAAAATGAACTTCCGTAAAGTTACCGAAAATGAAATGCTACCGCAAAGCTGCCGAAACCATGTAAAATATTTTATATAATAATAACCATTTTCTTCAAAAATCTTAAATCAAATCGGAAAGCTACATACTTCACGAAAATTAAACGATCTCTTTGTGTTAAAGTTTATGTTAGTTCAGTGAGAAATTATTGAGCCAATTTATTACCACGCCTCAGTACGTTTTCCAAGTTCTAATTCAACAAATTGCCCGTTACAAAAAACTGGCAAAAGGATACCAGATATATTAAATATATTAAATTAGACTTTTTTCTTTGTCGTTTCACAAGTAGGTTTCAAAAACTATTTTTTTATATAGTTCAGTAACGTGTCGTTGATAAACGCTTTCGTTGCTATGTTACTAACATTTATTGACGCCAAAAATGTGTAAATAAAAATTTATTTATTCGATATATTAAGATTACAAAAGTTTTACTTTTATATCATTTCAAACATGTTCATCAAACATTGCGAAGCTTATCTACATCTTTTTTCACAAAAAGGAGTAGTTGTTCAATCTCATTTTTTTCGAAAAGGGTAGAATAAAAGATGCTTTCCTGTTATCGTGGGTTTATTTTACACTTAAAAAAAACATAACTATTCATTTGCTTACCAAATATAATATGTTTTAATATGTAAACACAATTAAAGTGACCGAAGCTTATATCACTTTTATCCCATTCAATCTAACCTAACCCAACAATGTATTTGAGTCAGCTTAAGACGCAATTAAAAAAAATTGACTTCCGTAGCTTAATTTATAAAATTTACGTTAGGTTAGTTCAGTGATCCGGCAAACTGCGGCTCGCGAGCTGCATGTGGCTCTTTGCTCCCTTCAAAAAAAAACAAATCAAGAAAAAATAATTTCGAAAGATAATATTAAAAGAAATAAAAAAAAATATCTTTAAATAAAACTCTATTTATCTATATAATTAACTAGAAATGTTCGGCGGAAATAAGCATTTTTAATTTTATATACCTAATATCTCATTAGCATCAAAGTTTTTCACAACGCAGTGGCCATGTTTCGCCGTAGGTAACGTCTACCGAGCTACCGTGTCGATCCGGAATAAACTAATTATCGTGAATAGTGCCAAAGGGGTGCTCGAGAATAATTATATCGAAAATTATTAAAAATCTTCAGACAATTTCGTCTTCTTTAAAATATCAATAGAGAGCTTATTATTTACTTTTTATTAATATTATAAAATTTTATCACGCATAATTTGCAATATCAGTATTACAGAAATCGAATGGTTTTTCAATACCGTAATAACCAGTTTTTAAATTGCAAAAACACCGTTGTTTTGGTTTAGACAATTAAGAAATTAAGATTTTTCAATAAAATAAAAAAAAGATTTTTAACTCAATTTATTTTTTTATTACATATTTAAAATATTTGTTTGTGAAAGGTCCTAAACATTTATTTATGTTGATAAATTCTTTACACATACCTTTCATCAATTTTTGTTATTAGTCTTGCTATTTTTTGCATATATATGCCTAAATCGTTTTACATTTTCATCAGTTGATAATGCTCGTGATGATTTTTCAGGCTCTGATCTTTAATCAAAATGCAGTATGAATACAAGAAGAGTTTTATTTTTTTTAATTGAATTTACAGTAAACATCTTAACAGTGAGTAATACTTTTTAAATTCAAAAATTCCCATATCGCATGTCTTTGACATAAACCACATTAGTTCAAATCACTACAGCAAAATTTAAATTCTTGTGTAGTGCTAATCTGATTTTGTTTGTCGTAACTCTTCTTTCGAGGAGCCACTGAAATTATCTCTAACAGCATGTGACGCGATGTGTCAATACTTCGTAACGCTATTCCGGTCTGCTGGTCCTCTGCGACCACCGAGGTAACAGGATTTAGTTTAGGTACACTCACTGACTTGGCGCCAAATCTCCATGCATGCTGGATATAATTAGGTTTGAAATGTTAGCCTTCAAAACCGTTTTTGTGTACATTTACATGCATATAAAACTCGCGGTGGGTCAGAGCACGAAATAAACAAATACTTATTTGCACGAAAGATTAAACCCTCTAATAGTAAATTCTTATACAACCAAAGTACCAATGTTTTCTTTGCTTAGTAAAATTATACAAATTTTGAAATTTAATTAATTTTGAATATAAGTTAGGAATGTATTGAAAATTATTCCTGTTGGAGAATAAGAGTTTTATAACAATTCAAGAAGGAAAATATGCAACAGGGATTGTTGATGAAATATAATATAATATAATAATTTGTAAATAAGTCACTAGACAATTTTTTCATCAACAGGTCGAAAGCCATCGTTTTACTTACGTTAAATAAATATTCCACATTTATGATCAATATTTAACTCTTTTAACATCACAGTATCTTTTATTAGTCACAAAACATAAACAGCAGAAAAAATCTTAAGAATAAAAATTCAGGAGACGGTAGTAACCTTTACTTAAGAATATATTTTCGCAGAAACATCGCTACGAACGTAATCATTTCATTGCTTATATGTAAGCTCTTTATTGCTAGCTATATGCTTAATACGCGCCAATAAGCTGTAACCCTTAAAACTGTTCACAATTTTCTTAGCCAGATATTTTCTAGGCAAATTCAGCAATGAAAACGTGATCAGCGCTTTCTTTATCTTTATATAATACAAAAAGAACTTTGAGGACAGGGTAATATTGCGTTATAGCCGGCATTATTCCAAAGCAAAGAAGAACAGGACACAGCACACCTGCTTTCTATGCGTTAAGTTTTGCAAAGAACTTGAAAATGTTGTGTCTCCATTAAAGTGGATTATCCAAGACTTTCTGCAAAACCAATTGTATTGTTGTTGTTTTATTCTTCGGCGAAAGTACTTACTGCTTTTGTAAAATAACTTTGTCAAACTAAGCAACAATAAAATGCAGACTGTGTTCAAGTAACTTTCTTACAGAAATAAAATTCGCGCAGTACTTTTTTACTGCAGTATGTACCTACGAATAGTTTTTTTTTGATATAATTATAATATTTCAATGCTGTTTTTTACAATCAAGATTTATCATTTTAAAAATTTAATTAAATCAAAAAAACAATCTCACTGAAAAATAAAAGGTATCTTAATCGTAAACAGATTCATCAAAAGATTTTACGATCTTGATAATGAACCTATGCGTTCAAACATGTAACAATAGTTTCAAACAAGTATTTTGAACGTATTAAAATATCTTTCGGCAGAAATTATTAATTCGACATTCAGTTTACACTTATAAAAAATAACGATTTTCAAACATTTAAATTTGATAGTTAAATTGTTTATTTTTAATAGGGTATGACCGGTTTTAATCAGTAGGTGTTGTAGTTACGTGCGGCATATATTTTTTCATATATCTTAAAAATAATTATTGTTGGAGTAATTTATTTATATATTTAGAAGAAAGTTTTACATAATAACATAATAATAACCAACACAATAATTGTATTTTTATTTTAAAATTATACAATAACTTGAATAATTTTTTCCGGTGGATTCGTAAGTTACTTTTATAAGTTCATTTTTAATATTAAATTAAATTTGATAACTTTTTCATTCCACTTGTACTACAAAATGTGACTCGTGTTTCATCATGAGACATAACATCGCAAAATTTTCAAATAAACGATTTTATATCTGATACATCTAAAAGTGTCACATTTTATAATACAAGTGGAATAATAAAATTATCTAATTTAATTATATATTATCTTAAATACTATTCTCATGGAGTATCATCGCTCTCTTAATACAATTTTAACGAATAACCTTTATTTTTTGGAACGGTACTTTATAAAATATTACGCTTTCATTGGTGCTTTTACTTTGTGTTACCTTATAATATATCTAAAAAATAGAATAAAAATTCATGGTTGGGTTGAAATGAGACAAACCTACCTTGCAAAAATCTAATCCCTGGCCCGTCACTAAATAATTCTTCGGGCCAGTGGTTTTCAGCGATAACACAAGACCTTTTTCATAAGGAAAAAGTAAAATCCAAACTACTCGCATGTACCCAGAACCCGTACGACGTAATTTACGGCAATTTAGTCTACCTTTTCTACCAGAGGAATTTTTCTCTTAGAAAATTCCTCTAAATGTATTCAAACATACCTTTGCTTGTGCATGGTAATCACTGATAAACATTTTTGTCGCTATTTTACATAAACTAATATAAAATTTCTTTTACCCCATAAAGCTTCTGACGTACCTAGTCTAGACATTTTGCGAAGTTATGAAACAATTACATTCCACGAATATTAAATAGTTTAATTTATTATTATTAAAATATGATGAATTGGTTCATGATAAGTTCTTGAAATATTTAATAACTAAATCTATAAATGATAATAATAATGTAAACAAATAACTTTATATAAATGATAATTAACTCTACTATAATAAACAACTTTTTCAAAATACGAATCACGTTCTGTAAAAGTTTCCAAGGTATAACTATAAGCCCAAGTTGTCGAACCTCGTACTTTTTAGGTTGAAATATCCAACAATTTTTGAATATAAATTCGTGTAAAGCTTGGATATCTTAATTCCTGACAACTCACCTGGCTTAAGCTTATTACAGTCCCATAATTAATTGTTATTCTCTCCGAAATTAGTAAAGCTTAGCGACTGAACTACAACCTGTAATCGTAACTTTCATTAAAATATGATTATGCTCAGTCAATTTGCTCCTCATTTTTTAACGGACATGGTATAAAAAAAAATTCAAATCAAAAATAAATTAGTTTTAGCTTTTGCTATGATAAGCTATAAAGGAATATCCATTTCGTTGATTCAGAATTTAAAATCCCTGTTTTCTATTTACGAATCTGATATATTTTTAAACCTTTTTATAAGTATGTTAGTTTGAATATGTCACACTCTCAAATTAAAATATTACGTTGTTATGTATTATCCAAATACTTCTTAAAAATCCAGACTTCCTTTTTTTCTACAGTTTTTTAAGAATAATTTATAGTATAAAAGAAAATACAAGGGAACACAAGAAATCGTTTGATAACGGTTAGAATATGTGCATGAATGAAAACATTTACTTACTTTTTTAATAAGAAAAAGGATTCCTAATATGTACGATTTGTTAAATACATAATATGGTTTAATATAAAAATCATGAAAAAAAATGAGTGGTATAAATTCAATTTTAAGATTCAAAAATATATTTTTTTATTAAACATTCACCGATTCTGATTGATTGTCAGAAACTGTTGACAGAAAAAACTGACAATACTGAAAATGAAAACGATTATAGCTTAAACCAGTGAAGTCAAACTCCTATAAGGTTACACTAAGAACTATATTTGGACTTCGCTGGATTGTGGAAGAAAAAGACTCAATAGTACCAAAAAAATACTGCTATAGTGATTTTTATACATACAAGGTGAGCATATGTGGCAGTGATGACTAACCTTTTGAGCTCGCCGTATCAAAATTCTAAAAAAAAAAATGTCTTGATCCGGGTGTGGTGTCGCAATTAGGAATATAATATTTTTGCAGCCTTAGTAAATTTTCTTTGTTCTTAGGCGAAGTATCATTAAAAATGTCTTGGCGTGTCACTTCTGACACGCATGTCATAAGTTATCTATTACATATCCCAAATCTATAAATAATATCATTTTAATATGTAAACGTATACACTTTATCACAAATGTGTATAATATTTTTGTTTAAGCGAATAAACAAAAAAATACCTATTCACCATTTTTTTAATTTAAAACAGTTTTCATATTGACGTTTTTTTATTTTAGAATTTTTATGTATTTTTAATGCATTCTAAATATATATAAACAGCATTTTTTTACAATGTAATTTTTTTAATGAAATGAGTGATATAGAGAAAATTAGTCAAAAATAGTAGATTTTAAAGAAGTTAAACGACTTCGTTCCGACACGATTAACAATCAAACATATAAAATCTTAAATAATTTCGGAGCTTTGGAAATTAGCCATAATAAATAAGCATTGAAGAGATGTCTTATATGAAATTTTAAAATTAGTTACTCGTTATTAAAATGTAAAAACGCTTTATTACTATGTGTTTGTCCTTTTTTGTTAAGGTCGCTATCTTTTCCGACAATATACCGGTATATTGTTTACGTGAGGGAATACTGCTTTTCAGTACAAATATATTTCTTCGTTTTCTTGTTATATACGTTCAATATTGACCTCTTATCGCCTCTATGTGTACAAACAATATGTCATTTACAATAACAGTGAACCGAATTTCAATTGAACCGCATTAAAAGGCAGTTTGTATTATGCTCACGTTTCATATTTATTTGTTTGTTCTCAACCCCTCCAGCAAATGACGTTTACTCTAAAAATATGAGAAAAATTCTAAAAAAGTTATACATTTTAAATAAGCAAATATTATATTTACAATATTCCTGAACAACCTACATACATATATATTTAGATCTTCGCATTACTTAAGCAATATCTTTCAAATCGTTTATTTGAATAAAAATAGAATCATGAAATTTTACTAACTTTGGTTGTCTTTCCATTATAAGATATGTGCGAAGCAATGTTTTATCCTAGGCATATACACCGGTGGCTTAACTGAACGTTTTATGTAGCTCTTTCGAGGTGTCCAACGTTATATAAATTTTGAATTTTGTTATTGAAAAAAAAATTAGGAAAAATACTAATTACTAAATTTGTGCATGACAAATTATGACCTGTATAGTTGCTTGATGACCCCAGACATTCGTTGGTAGTAATGTAATTGTTATACGGGACAGCGTTTGCTGACTGAGTAAGATAGAGCAAATATAATAGAGTTTTATCGCATGGTTATAACAGCTGCATTTCAATCAAAGGACACAAATTTGGATTTTTCAAAAAAAAAAAACATTATTGTTTGATATATTATATATATACAAACATATATTGTGGTCCATCAAAGACATGCAATATTTTATTTGGCCTACTAATTCACTTGTAACACCTGATATAGACAAACGGTCCAGTAAAAAATATATTAACAAAAATTGGTACATAAAATAATCTGAGATACACAAAAAAACGATTATATTAACATGCATTTATAAAACAATGGTAGTTAAATATGGCATTTTTTGCGACATCAAAACCGAAATAAATGTTCCTTCTCAGCTCCTTATCAAACTTAATTACTAAAACATAAGTTTGACAATAAAGTGTATTTAACGCATCCTATTAAAATGGTTCAACTTTTTTTTTAGGCACGGTGCTCAAGTATGTTGCAGAACGTTTATGCTAAGCGCATGCTTAGATTCAGGTGACGCTGCGCAGGGCTGCAAAGAATTGGTGGATGAAGGCGAATAATTTCAATAAAGCTTAAAGTTCTTCTATATATAAAAAAAAAATCGATACACTCTTAATTCGAAAATTAAGGAAATCAAAAAAATATTTTTTGTTTAAAAAATGCAGGTTCCCCACCAATTGAATGATTTAGTATATCAAAATAATAGGAACACATGATTCAGGCCTAGCAAAGTAAAAAAAAATGTCAGCTATGCATTCGTTACTTATTTTCGTAATGCTAACCTTGTATGAAATATTTCTTCCGATATTTTTATTTTCAAGTTTAAAGCTAATTATTTAAATCAATGTTTGGCAACACTGTAAATGTTCGAAAATATTGAATAAACTAAGCTCGAGCATTTAGTTATCGATAAGATGCTCTTGAGAGCAATTTTAATTTTTGGATCGCTTTTAATAAGTGTGTCTACAGTGCCACATAATGAAAGTATGTCAACTGCTTTTTTCTGACTGACCACTTTACATAATCTATTTTTTAGAGAAATTCAGTGTTTAAAAAGACCCCCATGATTATCAAAATTATCATATAAGAGTCCTAAGTGTAACATTTTAAGTTTCGCCATGGTTTGCATCTGTGATGAGTAAACGGAACATTAATTTAATTATTAAATCCAATACTCCTTGTGTACGGATTATTTAAACACGATTTAAAAATTATACAATTTTAGAAAATGAATGGAATTATATATTTTTTCATTAATATGGCTTTTAAATATACCGTTTGTATTTATTGTGACAGAGCGGTACTGAAAAAATATATATTTGTTACTAGTTCAATGTAAATATAGTAATGAGCTTATTCGATATTTCACTGTTATATAACCTTAAAAGTATTATTTAAAATAAAACTTTAAAAACGATTTTTTTTCTCATTTGATGTTCCTTGAAAAGTATTCAAATAAATAAATTAGAGTGTACTGATAATGATATACTTGAAAATCAAACATTAAATGAAACCACTTGTCAAGACAATGAAATTAATTGAAAATTGTTCATATTATAATTTTTGAGGTGATAACTTTCTTTTGGCGGAAGATTATTTTATTTCTAAGAATTAACTATTCAATAACTACTCAAAATGATTTTAATTACAACAAATTGTGTAATCAGTGAATTCATTTATTATCAATGCAATTAATGCATTTCAGGAAAAACATTTGGAGCTGACTATGTTTTGTTGGAAAGTGTGAACCTGTTTGTAAAAGAACATTCTACACAAAAAGATTGGCTGACCGCCTTACTGAAATGTGAAGATGAGGGTGCTGAATTGTTTGTACCAACATCGAAAGCTGAGATCGACGCTGTACTCAATTTCAACGGTATTCGTCAAAAACATGAATATACGTGGCTTGGGATTCAGGACCAATTCACTGAAGGGTCGTTTATGACATACACTGGTATTTATGAAATGTTTTCAATTGTTTATTAGTTATTCCAGAGCACTGACGTTGTGAATTCTTGGTAGAAATTATTTATTTGTATAAAAAATCCATAATATTATTCTAACCAAACAATTTTTATACTAAAACTTACTAAGGATTCCAATCCGGATATTCGAATATTCGATATCCGGATATATTCGGCCCTTTGTATTGTTTTCGCCTTCACCCAACTCGGGTGTTATCAATATCTTATCATAATACTTGACTTTGACGAATCGTCTCGAAATCAGGGCTGTAAAAAAACCTGTAATGCCGTAATTTGATTCATTGAAAAAATACCGCTGGAGTAATCCGATGCAGCTGCAAATTTTAAATATTGTAATACAATCGAACTACATGGAAATATGTATTTATGTGTTCTGTTTTTATCTAATACAGAAATGTGAAAATATTTAGTCGTTAATTATAATAAAATGAATATCAGTGAACAAAGAAACTTTGATCGTGCAACATCTCTTTTTGCTTGCGAGTTATACGATTATTTAGTAAAAACCCAGAAATCTGTCTACTAGAAAAAACAGCCGGTTATACCTTGTTTATCAAAATTTGTTTTTTTAATCATAATTATAAAAATATTTTGTATGTGATATATTTGGACAAATTAAAAAAAAAACAGAAAAGTTAGACGTGTTGCTTAAAACATTTCTAACAATATAGCCAACATCAACTGCTACCAAACGAGTATTTTCAACGACAAATTTAAAATATGAAACATTATTTTCAAAATATGCATTTTTTAAATTTAAATAAATAACTTTTATTACAAATGAGCTCGTTTTTAATGTAGGTACTAATTAATGCAATATTTTAGTATCAACATATAATGTATGTATATACTAAAAACTATCCGGATATCCGAATATGTCCGGATAGTTTCAGTTTTACTATTCGATATTCGAATAGTTGATAATGAGGAATAGTTGGAATCCCTAGCACTTATTACCACGATTCATACATAAGTGGACTTTAAAAAAATGTTGTTTTTGTTACATTATTTGTGAGTTTTTTTATTTGATTAAGTTATTCTAATATATCAAATTAATGTTATCAATGTTATCATGCAATACTATTGAAAGAGGCCGCTCATAAAGTGTTGATAATAATTCTTCTGGATCAAATAGGTCAAATAATTATGATATGAATGTTTTGAATATTCAATTTGAATAAAAACAATATTAATATTATTATTTAAAAATTTTGGTTGAAAATATATGGCAGGTACACATAACATTTCAAAAAACTGTTTTTCTTTTAGTATTCTATATTTTCATATCACAATCAAACATATTTTGGTTTATTATAACAAGAAAGTTTTCACTACGGCGAAAGTCGTGTGACCAATGCAAAAAAGTCATTATTGTAAATAATGAGTAAATTTTTTTTTTTTTTTAATAATTCAAGATAACTCACAGCATACTATGTATTTGTGAAAATAGCAAATGATAAAATGACTGATTTTTTATCAGCATTAGACAATGTTTTATCTGTTTGACCTGCTATATCCGAACTTCTTTTAGCCAAAACTATTCGCTGCACTGTTTTTTCTTTCGTTATTTCAAAATTCGTTACTCAGAAAGTTTTGTAAATTTGATAGAGTTTAAATGTTAACTTATGTACTATTTTAGGTAAAACGTTATCAGATGTGTTTATCAATTGGAGAATAGGTGAGCCAAATAATGTCGGTGGAGAAAATTGTGGAGTACTTTCCTCAACAGATGGAACCTTCATCGATGTATCTTGTGGTAGATCTTTCCCTTTTGTGTGTTCAAAGAAAAAAGAAAATGACGAATGTGCAAAAGCAGTTTACGGTAAATAATTAGTATCTTATACTCATTTATGGCTGATATTTTATCAATTTATTTTTGTGCCTCTGCAGTCTTCTTGGCTATTTTTAAATCGCTTAAAAGTCGATCTCCCTGAACAAACTAAAGCGTACTTCTTGTTAATATATTCAATCAACAAAGATGTTCATGGTGCATTCACAACAATTTAGAATGTTTAAACTATTTTTATGTGATGACTGACTTTAGCCTAATTGTTTTCTTTCGCAGTCTTAGATATTTTATGGAGTAATGGATGCCAAAATATCGTAACTCTTTACTAAGTATTTTAATTACTTCTTAATCGTACACATATATCGTCAGTATACTAGCGGAAGCGTTATATAAAAAACCGGCTATTTTGAGTAATCATTGCACAAAGATAAATTTTGACACATCGTATCTTATATAATTTGAACATAAGAGCATACTTGAAATCAAGTCAATTCTTTTTAAACAATAAATAACTTGACGCTTTTGAATATGTGTATCGAAATCGTTAATCATTACCAAATTTCATTTAGTTGTTGGAACGATATGTAATAGTAATACTACATAAACAGAGATGGTAAAAATTCACGATTATCGAAAATGATGACTTAATCCAAACAAGGTTATTTGACAAATCGCCTTCTGCCAGTATACCGAAGATATCTCTCTTGGTATTTAAATTCTAATTATATTTCCAGGATTTGATGGTAGAGCAGTATTCAGAACGGATTATATATTAGTACCAAGTATTAATGCATACCTGAAATATCATGTTGCGCAAAATTGGCATGAAGCTGTCGCTGCATGCTTGATTGAAGATGCCACATTATTCATACCAAAAACCGATGCTGAACTCAATGCCATAATATCAAGAATGCAAAGTGGAGATCAATATATGTGGATCGGTGTGCACGATCTTTATAAGGAAGGAACATTTGTTACGCTTGAGGGTATAATTTGTTTTAAATTTTATCTAGATATTTCCTTGCCGACAGCACAAAAAAAAATCGCCTTTAGACTGCTTTTACCTTCTGTTTCCACAACTTTCTTAGCGATTGTTATGAGAGTGTTAATTGTTGCATGTAAATATTTCAGGAGCAGTCATCCAGCTCTTATTGGCTAGCACTAAAGTGTGATGAATTAATCATCTCGTTATAATAGCAAAGCATCTTCTGTTTTGAGATCTAATCGATCTACTTACTTCGCAGAATATTTATCAAAATACCTAGTAATCCACCTTATTTGTCAAAATAATATGTTCTTTTTTTACTTCCTATGTTCAACTTTTCAGATGATTTTAAATGATAATACCAAAAATCCTACCAAATTTTATTGCATTACAATAAAGCATTGTATACCAACCGGTCAAGCTCGAAAATTATAAAACTGACACATCCATGATCTGTGAAATCGACTAGTTTTATAAATATAGAACTTATTGAACTCAATTTGCAATCATTTCCGAGCTTCAAAAGAGAGAGCTATTATTTTTCATAGATTTTCGTAGACAATTCTTCTTGATAAGTTAAAACTCACAATTTTGTAAAGTACCTCTGTCTCATACAAGTATAATTGTCCGTATGTTCTTTGTTTATCAAAACAGTGAGATTTCACTTGAAATAAAGACTATTTTTAAACTTTCGATGGATTCGGCGGTAACTTTGTGGAAGCTCATTTTAATATAATATAAAATAACTTAGATTATCCCACGTATTGTGTTACAAAATGTGACACGTGTTTCGCCTCTTTCAGAGGCATCTTGAGACAACTACTTTTGCAGATGCTTGCTTAAGTACGAATGATTTTAATTTTACTATTCTGATACATTATAATAAAAATCAAATAAAAATGGGAGCAAGGAGGGGATGATAGAAAAAAAAACAAACGATAATGGTAATGCAAATGATATTTACATTAAGAAATGATAAACTAATGAGTTGCATCAATTAGGACGGGTTAAACTGTTAGAAAATATATTTAACAATAGCGAGCCACCTGTTTTATTCAAGATATTATTTAAAAATATTTCTTTATTGTTAATGCTTTTATTTATTTCTAAAAATTCTAAACTATTCATTTTTAAGCCTCTTTTATTTACTCGATGGAGTATTTCTACG
The DNA here is from genome assembly GCA_031772345.1 of Himalopsyche anomala. Lineage (NCBI taxonomy): Eukaryota > Metazoa > Arthropoda > Insecta > Trichoptera > Rhyacophilidae > Himalopsyche > Himalopsyche anomala. The sequence continues at coordinate 16,454,940 of CM062821.1, read as the reverse complement.
TAACTGTTATGATTGAAATTATGTTCGTTTTCGATTAGATGATTGACAAACTCTGAAAAATTGTTACTTTTTAGACACCATATATGTTCTTTATTTCGAATATTAAAGTTTCTACCTGTCTGCCCTTCATATGAAGCTTGGCAGTCTCCACAAGAGAGGCGATAGATACCACTCTGTGACAATGATTCTACGCGATCTTTACTTAATTTTTAGTTAAACAATACAACGAAAAACATTGTTCTCTGCAAATGATTGCAAGGAAAGGAAAGGAAAGGAAGCGACTTGAAATTTCTGTAATTACTCACTAAAGATGAAAATTTTTAATAAATCATTCTTTTATTATTTTAGGACAACCAATACACAAAGTTTACAGTGGTTGGAAAGCTTCTGATCCAAATAATTACTTGGATAAAGAGAATTGTGTGTTCATGGATGCTGGTAAATTTTTATACGATGCAGATTGTGGTAGAAAACACAGCTATGTTTGCTTTAAAAAGACTGTCAGTTCAAAATGCAGAGGAACAGTTGGTATAAATTTTATTTGTTATTTCAAAAAGTTTAACGAATAAATTTGAATTTATTTTTAAAAATTGTAGCTCTATAAAGAAGCGTTTTAAATAAATACATTATTTATTTTTTATTTTTTTATATATACATAATTTTATTTCAACAGTAAAATGTTCTTGGGAGAAAAAAATGAGCTGAGTTAAAATATTTCATATTACCTAACCTTTTTTAATTAATCAACATTGTTGATCTTGTTCAGTATAGACACTCTTTAAATTTAGTCAAAACACTGCATTTTTACCGATAACTTTTAAAATTTTATAATCACCTAGTTCTTTCATTTACGCGATTTACTAATTTTTACACGATTTTTTTATATATTATATATAAAAAATAATAAATAAAGCCTATTTTTATAAATGTTCATAGATTTTTATTGGATTTTAACAAATCTCTGGGAAGCTAAATATGCTAAAATATAATCATAATAATGTCACAAGAGAACTTTAAGGCTGAGTTTGTTGAATTTGATATATGGATGGCGCAAATTTCTTGCCTACGGTTGGCTAGAATATAAAAATATATAAAATGGCACTATCTTCAACGGTTAAAAAAAATGTTTAGAATAATTTAACCTTATAAAAATATAATTTAAATTTATAAAATCTATTTAAAGTTTTGCTTTTCGTATAAAAACATTTAAAAAAAACTCAGTTTTTATATATGCTACCTTAAAAATTCATAACATGTACTTTAAACACATTGAAATTTTGTAAAATGAATGATTTGGAGACATTGTTTAGTGAGTTTGAAAACGAGATTTAAATAATATCATATTTTCATTTCAGGAAGTAATGATAATCCTATATTTCGAAGTGATTATACTTTTGTGGAAAAGGGAAACTTGTATTTGAAAGAACACAAAAGTTTGAGTACATGGATGCAAGCTTTCGCGACATGCCAAGCAGAAGGGTCAAACTTGTTTGTACCTACATCGGAAGCTCAAATTGACGTTGTGCTCAATTTTAATAATATACGTGACAGATACGACTACTCATGGCTTGGGATTCATGACCAATTTGCTGAAGGAATATTTATGACATACGAAGGTATTTATTTGTAAAAGAAAATAATATATTTATATGTAAATTATTACTGTTTTTCAATATATATTCGTAGTTAATCCACCACGAATCCCGAAATCGACGCTTTGATTTAAGTGCATTTTATCTTCTGCTTTACGATATATTTTCCTGAATATAAAGCTTAAAAACAGTTATTTTCAATCAATCCCAGCTTCGTTGCTGAAATTTTAAGACTTTTTTAGCAACAAACTCATTTTTTACATCCTTTTTTAGGAACTCCACTCACTAAAATATACAGTAATTGGAGGAACGGTGAACCCAACAATGCTGGTGTTGAAAATTGCGGAATGCTTGCAAGTGATGGAACATTTATTGACACATCTTGCGGGGAAAAGCTGCCATACGTATGTTCAAAGAATAAAGAGATAAGCCACTGTAAAAACTTCGTTTACGGTAAGTGATATTGTGCATTCAAAAAGTACTATTAATCGGAATGTATTTTTAATTTGCTGTATTTTTTTAAGCTTAGAAAATATAATATTTTACATCTTTTGTTCGTCATTAAAAACAAATACGCTAAAACAAGTTTACACGATGACGTTACGCCAAAATATCAATTCGCCAATGGATATTATACTCTTGTAGACAATTACATATGTATTCATATAAAAGTATCAATACAGACGTAAGACTTTATTTTTGATCAGATATCGTAAAACAAAAACAAAATATACAGCTCTCATGCACAATAAACCAAAAGTAACTCACTGTTGACGTCATAATGAGAAATAATAATTATGTCGTACTTTGAATATTTTCAGGATCAAATGGAAAACCAATATTTAGATCAGATTATGAATTTGTTCGAAAAATAAATTCATACTTAAAATATCACACGGGCCAGAGCTGGCAAGATGCAGTTTCTACTTGCCTAGCTGAAGGAGCCACTTTGTTCATACCAAAAACCAACGATGAACTCGATGCCGTATTTTCAAGAAAAAAGTCTAGCGATAATTATTTATGGATCGGTGTACATGATATTTATGAAGAAGGAAATTTTATCACGTTAGAAGGTATTCTTTATAGCTGAAAGTCGCTTAAAAACGATTAGTTTAAGTTAATAAAAAAAGAAAATTGTACACCACGATAATATAAGACCACACACAGCTTCAATAACCCAAGACAAAATAAGAGAGCTTGATTTGGAACTTCTGCAACACCCACAATATTCATCTGATATAGCACCTTAAGATTATCACTTATTAAGATAAAAGATTGTAAACATTGAACGCATTTGAAACGAACATTGAAAGTATTGTAAACATTAAGCCTTGTCGCCTGCTGTGGGCCCAGTTAGTTAGAGCTTGCTTTGCCGATTACGCAGGTCTGAGTTTGATTCCCGGTAAGATCACAGTAAATTTGAGAATTATTCAATTTAAAGTTTTTGATCAAAGACTAGGTGTCTGTGATGTTAATTCACATTTTTTCCTCTCCTCACATCCTTCTTATCCTTTAATAACCGGGTGAGGCAATAGCTATTAGTTAACTACTAGTCCTGCTCTACCCTTATCATTCTTTTCCTACTACTCACTTTGAAAAAAGTGAGGTTGAGCGACTGAGTAACATACAAGATACTGCCATTGGGAGGCCATATGTTCCACATTAGGAGCGGACATGGATAAAAAAAAGTATTTAATAGGTAAAAAATCACTTTGATTAATATAGTTAACCGCCAGAATTTTACGAAAAAGTTATTAAAAAATCTATCTTGTAGAGCAGTGTTTGCCAAACTGTGTGCCGTAAGAAGTCTCAGGTATGCCGCGAAGGAAGAAACCTCAAAACTGATCATTTTAAATAAAGCTTTAAATTGTCTTCGATTTTAAATAAATTTAACATTTATATATTCAAACAAATATTTGTCACGTTCGTCCATAGTCTTCTTTTCTATCACTTGATTATCAAATGAACCAGTGGGTCATCAACCATTCCTAAGATTCGACAGTACACAACTGACACCAACAGAGAAGGAAATTTTAAAAGATTTAAAAAACGGCTCTGTGCACAAAGCTTCATTTTCTAATGTAGAGTTGTCAGCATTTTGAATATCGCTATGAAGTCAATACCTTCGATTAGCTACAACAGCAATTAAATCTCTTTTTCCGTTTGGATCGTAGTATCTTTGCGAATTTGGTTTTTCAGCATACTTGGAAATAAGATTTAAAAACAACGAAAACGTTTACAGATGAGTGTTTGTTTACTTAATTTAGATCAGCATTTGGACAAAACTCTTCCTAAAATCAAGTTCATTCTTCTTACTAGTAAAATTTTTGCCACCTATGGACATAATGTTGATAAAATATTAAAAAAAAAAATTTACCCACACCAAAAATTATATATTCATTTTAATAAGGTATATTTCCTTTTTTAATGCATTTTTATTTGGTGTGCCGCGGAAAAACCCCCATTCACCAGTGTGCAGTGAAGTAAAAAAGTTTGGCAGACACTGTTGTAGAGGAAAATAATGACAGAAATTATTTGATGGTATAATATTGTATGGTTTTTCTAAAAATACTTTTTTGTTGCATTAAAAAAATGACATTTTTTCCGTTTTACCTACAGATAATGGATTTACAGCTGAATTTAATTTATTCAATTTTTTTTAATAAAAATGACTTAAATGATTAACATGTTTGCCAAATTTAACGGAACCAATTTAAAACTATAGGGTGATGACAAAAAAATACCGTTCAAGGCAATAAAATAAAATTTATTATTTCACTTGGGGGTCCAGGGTCAGGGTTTTGCTTTAAAATGGGTCCATGAGCATAATACGTTTGGTAACCACTGCTTTACAGTCTACAGAATCACAGCATAACGCTTGGTTCTTTTTTCCACTAGGAATGCCTACAACTATAACAAAAACCGTTTAAAAGAGATAAAGTAAACGTTGTAAAATAACATATTGGTTCCATTTCTTTTTACAACTTACTGAAAGCAAAAATGTACACTGTTAACAGTGTTAACTTATAACTATAATTTCATTTATTTATGCACAATAGTGTTTTATTTTTATTCTCTAAAAAATAATTAAAAAAATGATTGATAAAATATATGTAATTAAAAAATATAATTAAATGCATTCTAATATTATTTTAGGACAAACTTTGGACCAAGTATACCATGCGTGGAAAGCTCCTGATCCAAATAATGCACTTGGTAAAGAGAATTGTGTATTTATGGATGTCTCCCGAATGTTATTAGATGCAGATTGCATAAGGGTTCACAGTTACTTTTGCCTTAAAAAGGCTGCCCCTCCAGCCTGCAAAACGATTTCTGGTAATCACGATAAACTTAAACGTTTTACATAATATTATGTATAATTGTCTAGTAGGCATGATTGTATTGGGGATCTAATTTAATTAAATAATTTTATAAATATAAATCCAAATCCACTCCTCGTTATTGTTTTTCAATTATTTACTTACTATTCATTGCTAAAAATATTCAATTGGTGAATAGAAATTTTATTTATATATACTTTTTTGTCATTTTAGCGATAACTTGATTCTTAAAATATCAATCAACGATATTAACCCCGAATATGTGACATTGTTCAAGTAAAAATTGCAGCTATCTTTTGCACGTGTTGAAATAGTTTGAATTTTCAAGATTTCAAATGACAGAATGTTTTGCTTTTTCAGTTTAAGAAAACCCATTTTTGCATTTATAATCTAATGATAATAGAATTATTAAATAATAATATAAGTTTTTTTCATCGAGTCAAAACTAGTATTCACATTGTATTTTTGAGAGATCGTTAAAGAGATTTTTTCTTACGTTTTGTATAAATTACTGCAGAAAAAAAAATCGCCCAACTTCGATTGATATCACTAACATGTTAATGCTTGTTGAACATTTGATTTTTATGATGACTTCTTATTAAATATGTTTGATTCTTATTAAAGTTTCTAAAAAATCCGTGTTGTGTTGGGCTCGGTTCCAAAATCATATACATATGTTTAAAAAAAAAATGTTGCATATATTTTTTTTTTTTAGTAACTCTTATTATATTTAATAAATATTAATGGAAAACTGAAACAATAAGAAAATTCATTTGTTTTCTACAAAAATTATTAATTTTAAAATTTGTGAATTTTAGGTATCCGAACCCGGAGGATTTAAATGAATTTATTTTGAATCCCGACTCCCGATTAACGTTCTCACCCTGTGGGTTCGGGTATCGGTCAAATCGAATTCATAAACTCGTTATTTCATAAGTTCATTTGCTTTATATTATTTCATATAAGGATGTTAATGAAATTATTATTTCAGGAGAACGTCCATTATTCCGAAGTGATTACAAATTTGTGGAAAGTGTAAACTTGTATTTTAAAGAACACGATAGTCCAAAAAAATGGATAGATGCTCTTTTGACTTGTGATGCAGAAGATTCCGAATTGTTTGTGCCAACGTCCAAATCTCAAATCGACGCTCTACTCGACTTCAATGACATTCGCAACAAATATGATTACACGTGGTTGGGAATCCAAGACCATTTCAAAGAAGGAAGTTTTATGACATACTCTGGTACTTTGATTTATTTTTAGCGCAATACTGTTTGAACGAAAGCATAACCGAGACATAAAAGTAATTCTTCGGCAGAATCCTGAGTTTTTTAAATATGTGTATCCTATTAGAACCACAATTTTAGTATTTTATATTTTGTAATGCAATTGGACAAAACCACGAACGATTATTTTGGAAATGACAACAACAGAAACAAAATATATTTTTTCTTACAATATGTCCATTGTTTCTTGCCGGTACAATTAAACAAACTTTGCCAAAAACTATGATAACATTTACTGTGTAAATAGCTCAGTATAATAGATAGATTGACGATAGGAGAAGCCATGGCTCGGGTTGATTTTTTTAGCACCATCGAAAAAACGTTTATTAATTGTTTCTAAATAATTTTACAGCGAGTACATATCAGATAATTCCAAATTTTCAAAAGAAATATGATAAACTTCCGAGATATTTACTGTTTAAAAATTGTTTTTGAAGAATCCAAAAATTCTCTCAATGTTTGGTCTTGCTTTGAGGTGATAAATCTATTAATAAGTAAATGCTTCTAAAAAGTGCTCTTGGACTTTTTATTTCTTATTCACAAAACAGTGTAAGTAAATATTTGAAAATTAGTGAAAGTGAACAACTTGACATTAAAACTTTCGAATATACCTATATGAATGTATTATCTTATTAAAACCAACTAACAAACTCCTCTTTCTTCTGTTATGAATAAAAAAAAACACTCAGAGTAAGAAATTTTCGCAGGTATGCTACTTAATGAGATTTACAGTAATTGGCGATCAGGTGAGCCGAATAATGCAGGTATTGAAAATTGTGGAATGCTCGCAACAGATGGAACCTTCATCGATACATCTTGTAGTTGGCTATTACCTTATGTCTGCTGCAAACGTGGCAAAAAAATATGCAACAATGAAACGACTGGTATGCTTAAAAAATATTATTAATCAAATGTAAAAATTTACTTTTAAAAATCAGATTTCTTGTAATCAAGTGAAAAGTAACAAAGTATTTCGTTTTACAAATATTTTTTTTATATAGTTGATAGCTATTTCGACGTATGCCTTGTATAATATTGTTCTGACAAAGGCATACGCTGAAATAGCAATCAACTATATAAAATAATTCTGCAATTAAGTTTTACCAAGTAAAAACCAATTTAATCAACAGATTTCTTATTTTAAGTCAGAAATCGTTTGCTGTCACATAATTTCCATGAAGAAATCAAGACTTTATTAATTACCCAATTGTTTTCTTTACAACTTCTGAACAGTGAAATATTTAATTTCGCATTTCTTTAAATATTTTTGTATACCGAAATATTAAATATCAATTAACGATAATAGAATTAAAAACATTAAAAAAAAATGATGACAATTCAAGCATCTAATTAAAACATTTCCATATTATGTAAGGTGCGCGCACACAAACTCACTGTGGGTTTTTTAATGGCGTAGTTCGATAAAATTATTGGTGTTTTTCAGGATTTATCAACAAAATAACATTGGGAAGCGATTATACATTTGTCGAAAACATAAACGGTTATTTAAAATATCACCCAGCACAGAAATGGCAAGACGCGGTGAACACTTGCATAACCGAGGGATCTACACTTTTTATACCTAAAACTGATGCTGAACTTAACGCATTAATATCACGAAAGCAAAGTGATGATTCTTATCTATGGATAGGTATACACGATTTATATGAAGAAGGAAATTTCGTAACACTTGAGGGTTAGTAAAGAAATCCATTTTTGAACGTATTTTACAATCAATTAAATAATTTACCAGTATCCTTTCAAAATATTCGATACATTTTAGCTACTTTATGTAATGGTTAGTTATTTAAATATAATAGAGTCATCCCGTCAATTTCGCGAACTCGGATTTCGCGTCTGTTTCTTTCAATCGGACGCATTCCATTGTCTTTGATGTGTGGGCGTGCGTTCGTCACGTGCGCGGCTGTACATACACAGCCGGGCGGCTTTGTATGCCTTAGTTTTACCGCCAAGTAACTAAATATTTCATCCATATATTTTTTTATTTATTCTTAGTTTTGGCATTTTTGCATTTTTTGCCAAAAAAACGTAACCCTCATTTTTGTATGAGCTTCAATAATGTGGTCCCGACATTCGCGTAATTGGCGGAATCACTGTACTTGGTATTACATGTTAATTAAAAGATATTCACCCCATTGATCCTAATCTTACCCAACCAAGCAGTTATGCCAAACAATATTTACTTAGCGGCTTTGTTCTATTTGATAACTACTTACATACAATACACCAACCAAATAATAAACTACCATAAATCACTTTGCTGACCGTAATGTTGATTAAGTACAAGCTTTAAATTTCAATGGGCATACAATTAAGTGGGTATTCTAGTGTAGAAGCACGAATTTTTAGTGTTTTTTCGAGCTCTTTGAAAAATAAACAAAGAAAAATTTTACCGTCCATTTTTTTAAAATTCGTTTATTTATATTTTAAAAATATACAAAAAACTAAAAAAAAAACTCGAAAAGTTATCGGCTGGTATAGGGAGGGGTCCAAAAAAAGGTGGTGTCCTGACGTACACGATTCCAACCTTTCTGGTCATCTGAAAAAAAAATTAACGCATTCCTAATTAATAAATATGTGGCTTTATCCTCTACCTCGAAGAAATAAAAAAAATCAGAAAATGGCAGCCGTTTGAAAAAAAATGTTTTTTTACGTAAAAAATATTTTTTTTACTAAAATCTGCTACGAGCTATAGAGAGATGTATATAAAAGGTTCACACAAAATTTAAAATAAATCGGTTTGGTATAACTTTAGATATTATGTACGTCAGCTTGAAAAAAGTAGTTTCGAGAAAAACGCGTTTAATGTTTTGAGTTTCGATATGTTCCGGACGAACCAGCTTAGTTGCTGCGTCACCAAAGTTGCTGTAACTCGGTAAATAATTAAAATTTTGAAAAGTTCTTTTGAGGACATACTCTCAAATGTCTAAACTTTAGAAAAATATAAAAAAGAAAGAATCGATTTTTTCAAATGTCTACACTAGAATACCCCTTAAGTAGTGAAAATCCCAGTTAACGTTTCCACATTCGGTGATTACATTAGTCTGTATTTTTACTTGATAACTGTTTGTGATAAAAACGAACCTTTTCGTTCAGTTATAAATTTTACTTATTCAATACAAATTAATGCATACAGATGTAGCCATGACAACGTAAACCTTTCTGAAGCCATAGTTATCCAATAATATATACTTCACAAAATATAACAAATAATTATGGTTAATGAAAATTGTAATCATCGATGACAATGCTTTTTAGAATTTAAATAATCAAATAAAAGATTCACGTATTTATAACACATATGTAAATAAAATGACAAATGTGATTTCAATTTTTCCTGCAAATATTTTTAGATAAAACTGAGCCTCATGTGAAATTTTAATTTTAAGCTTAAGCCGTTTCATCTTTCACATAATTCTCGGTAAAAATTACTCACCAAAAAATCACGATTTTTTTCAATAATATTTCAGGACAACCATTGGTAAAAGTATACCATGAATGGAAGTACCCTGATCCAAATAATGCACTAGGTAAAGAGAACTGTGTATTCATGGATGCTAGCAAATCTTTACTCGATGCAGACTGTGATCGAATGCACAGTTACTTTTGTCTAAAATATGCTAGGGAAACGGCCTGCGAACCTCAAATTGGTAATAATTTTATTCTATATTTAAATGTGATGCTTAATGAAAGAACATAAAGAATTAGGGGATATGTCGAGCATTTTTAGATTATTCACTGTCAAGTGGATAATAAGTTTTATTTTCATTAAAATATATATATAATTTTTTGAGGTTATTTAGTGCTTGGAAACCCCAAGAGGCGTAAAAAGTACTTATGTAAAAATTCATTTGATGAAAGAGTCATTTGCATTCGCGGATCCATAAATTATTCCAGGAGGGGGCCATTCAATTTTAAAATAAACATGATACATAAATAAAACATTTAAAAATAGATGATTTTAAAATAATATATGTATATAAAAATAGTCAATACATAATTAAGTATGTATTCTATAAAACATAGTAAACTAAACAATTAAAGAGCCCATTTCACAATAAAATTATAATAAATTAGAAAAATTGAAAATAAATTTTTCTCGGGGGGTGCATGGGCATTTCTAAGCACCATAAGGGAAGGGTTTTACAAATGTCCTATTATTACATTTTTGTCTATTAAAATTATATATATACGATAAGTATTATTATTTCGATATGCAAAATATCATAAAAGATTTACAATACACTGTTGTCTCAGAATAAAACATTTGTGAGTAAAAAGGTTAAGTTTATAATCATTTTATAGGAATTGTACTTTAGTTGATAGTATCTTCCTTCATTAGTTCTTCTGACTACGATAATTATTATTGATAACGATATGCGATAAACAATATTTAATTTCAGAAACATCAACTATTCCTCCTGAACAACCTTCCATTGACCATGCCATTTTCCGAAATGATTATGTTTTTTTTGAAAGCGTCAAGTTATACTTGAAAGAACACAAGACTGCATCGACTTGGCTGCAGGCTCTTACGACATGCGAAACAGAAGGTTCCAAGTTGTTTGAACCGAAATCTAAAGCTGAAGTTGAGACAGTTCTTAACTTAAATAATATTCGAACAAGATACAATAACATATGGCTAGGTATCCACGACCATTTCACCAAAGGAACGTTTGTAACTTACGCTGGTATGTATAAAATTTATTACATTTTTTACCCGGTAATGTTTTATCTCAAAGTGTTTTTTAATTAATCATAAAATGACAAATTATGATTCAAATAATTTTCCAAAATATCCTGCGGCACTTTAAATATGCTAAGAAGGTCTTCGCCTTGTTATGGGTATTCGATTTCTAAAAACCAAAAATATGTACCGTATTGGCGATGTTTCTACATATAAAAACCACAAACGTATACTGTGTGTATTCAGTAAAAAACAATACCAAATCAAATTTGAATAGTCTGAATGAGGTACTCTTCCATTAACCTTGTCGTTAACGACCCGGGTTTCGCCTTTCAGCATCTTTAGGTTATATCAAGTGCATTCGTGCACTGAATTAAAATCTCATCAAGCACCTGCAGTCGAAATTCTAAATTACAATACTTAATATTTTCTCAGCTGATGATATGAGTTTTAAAAATTCGCATAGAAGCAAATCTATTTCAATCTTTATGTCAAAATCGTTTTTTTTATTCGCTTATTTTCACAAGATGTAGCTAAAACTAAATTTAATATTATTTGGATTTTTATGTATTAAAATTCACCATGGAACCCCTACCAATGTACCTCATTTGAGAAATCGCTGGATAAGATTGGTTTTCTTAGGATAAATTGAATTATATTTCCTTAAAACATTGCATTTAATTTTAATGATGAACTTCTTCGTATTCTACGTATTTTTTATTGTTTATAGTACATGACATAACAGCTTACGCCAATTCGCCATGTACTTGACAAATATAAAGACACAAAATATAAAATAAAACTACATAAAACATAAAAATCAACACAAAAGATCAAGAAATAAAAAAGTAAAATTTCACAAACATTTCACAAATACTATTACCAAAAATGTCCACTTCACTAGGCAATGAGTTGATCAATCGAACGGCCCTAGGAACTGGTGACTCATACCTCCTAAGCGAGGTATAAGTTTTTAGAAATAAAAGTTTTTGCTCATAGTTTCGCCCACGTAAAAATAAATTGGGAGCATGTAAATTAATAGTATACATGTACAGTGTACATACTTTTCATGATCAATGCAAAGACATATAATTTTTAGGAACTCCATTGTCTGAAATTTATAGCAGTTGGAAATATGGTGAACCAAATAATGAAGGCAACAACAAACACTGTGTGATGCTTATATCAGATGGAAAATTTAGTGATTCCAACTGCAAAACACTATTGCCATACGTTTGTTCAAAAGAAGAAGTTAACTTAACTGGTAAATATCCGTTCATCAATACTTTGTTGAACATACATATTTATTTACATTTTATCAACATAAATATTTCTTTCAATCATACATTTTATAATATGGATGTATATATTTTTATCCATGTACATTCCCAATGTGGAGCATATGAACTCCTAATGGAGGTATCTCGGAAGATGTATGTCTACGAAATCTGCTTGTTACTCAGTTGTGCAACCTATTTTTCTTTCGAAAAGAGTAAGGATAGAAAGGATAGAGGGAAATGACAAGACTAGTAGTTTTCTAATCACTCTCGCTACACCCCGAACATCACAAATATCCATACTTTCAAACAAAAATCGATTGAAAAACGCTGTTCGTACTAGGATTCAAACCCGGAAAGTTCAATATAGAAGCTAACGACGATGATTACTGTACCATGGACCAGACCAATAGATATGTCGTGTTTTCTATTTATGATATTACGCGAAAGGGGGAAGGACTCAAATAATGAGAATATTTGTGACAAAAGCAGAAGGCCTGGTTTTATAAACATAAGTAAAAAAAATTGTGACCAAAATAGACGGGTTCAGGTTCTGCTCTTAAAACATTTCATTATACCGTATATTTTACTGGAAAAATACTAATTTTGTGGACATATTTCGATTGATTTAGATAGGTAGACTGAAGAAATGCTCTATTCTAATATTTATATTTTTAGAGATAATATACAGAAATGACTTCGTTTTTGTGGACAATCTAAATTCATACATAAAATATCACCGAAAACAGACATGGACAGATGCTGTGAGTACTTGCTTATCCGAAGAAGCTACTTTATTCATACCAAAAACTGAAACCGAAATGTCTGAAATAATATCAAGAAAACAAAACGATGACACTTATGTGTGGATTGGCATACACGATACATTTGAAGAAGGGAATTTTTTTACGCTAGAAGGTAAATGTTTTTAATTAACACAATTGTTGAAGTGTAATAGAATATATTATTTCTTTCCGATCAAATGGAACACATAAACGAATTGGTATGAAATATGACTTATTTAAATTTCCCGCTCATAAAATAGCAGCATAATTATTTGGGAAAAACCCCCAAAAAAATTCATTGAAGAAATAACAATTATTCTTTACACTCTTTACAGGATTTACTCGTTGTGTTGATTTAAACTAAGCATACTATTTTAACATTAGAATAGTACACCCCTTAACTGCATAATACGTATTATATATATTATATATAATACGATACAGCTCAAGCGTCGAGTTTGAAAGCACCTTTGCATGAGCCACGTGTTCGCGTAATCATTAAATTATCTTTTGTTACGCTTATTTTAAAAACGACATACATAGTTGTAGTCTGATTGAAAAAAATGAATAATCGCCAAAATAGACCACAGCTATTCATAGAAAGGATCATTGTTTAACATTCGGTGGCAACCAATCAACTTCAATAGTAAAGCCGCGCTAGTTTAAACATTTTTTAAATTTATAAACAAAAAATTAAAGTTTCATTGTCGTTGCTTTTTTCAAGGTCAACTTATTGAAAAAGTTTATAACAAATGGACTAATGGCGACCCAAACAACTATAACGGCAATGAACATTGTGTGTGTGCATCGTCTGATAAAACTCTTCTTGACCTCCATTGTTCAACGGCGCTCAGCTTCTTTTGCCGGAAAGAGATAGATATGTCAGCGTGCAACCAAAAAGTAGACTATAGTCTTCTTGGTAAATAACAGTTATATTTTTCTTTTTTTTATAATAAGTAAACCGGCGTATATTTGTGTATTTATCTGCCGAGAAAACTTTTGATACACAAAATGTATTATATTTAATGTCATTGCTATTTTTATATGTAAAGTTTATTATATTTGTTTACTGTTAATTTCACATTTATTAAATATAATCATCACTGGTTTCGCTTATTACGAGAATTATTAACTGGTAACAATATATCGTCGGTGTTCAGCCAAACAGCTTTAATACTAAATAAAAACTTCATCAGATATCTGCAGTTGATTGGCAACCTTCATTATAGATTAGATTGTTTGCCATATCCTCATTCATTTCTTGCTGAATGATTTCTGTAAAATAACAAAATAAACACAGCATTAAATTTGAATCGTTCAAATGTGATATTGAAATTACATCAACCAATTCAACCGACATCCTAAATTAAATGTTATGTTATTCAATTTGATTTATGTTGCAATAAATTATTGTTTATTTTTTATATTATGTGAGTAATTATTTATCGTAAAATAAAATAATATTGCATTAGCATAGGCAACGTTCGAACATATTAAATATAGAAATTTATAAAAATGGAGACATGAGATTATTATAAACTGGACGGAACAGTGAGTAAGAATTAATGATAATCATTATTAGTGAAGACAAAAGACAACTAGAGACCAAGAGATCATAACTAGAATAGTCCTTTGGTGTATCCAACGAGCAACCAAAAACAAATATGAAGATTTGAAAGAGATAGATTGAATAGGTGTTGATATAATAATAGTCAAATATAAGTGTTTACCAATATCATTCTTATTTGGTCAGTTAACCTATAGTCCTTCATCCATATCACACGAGTCGTGGTATTTTATTCTCCAAGTCACCGTGATGTTGTTCAGTCAAATTTCTGGAATTATATTCATAAACATCAATAACGTTAAAGATGTATGCAAGTGTAGGCTTAAATTCATATTTTTTCATATAACTGGAATCTTCCTGAGGCTATACCAATGTCTAACCAATAATGGAGGGATGAACCAAAGTATTGTCGTACAAACCTGCTTCACTATAATGTATGATGAATTAATACACTTCATATATTCCACTTGCGTCATGCATGCCTCAAGGAATTTTTGTTTTCTTCGTAAACGTTATAGTAAAGTTCTCCTAGAGATTGCTATCCACATCACTAGATTGTTCATCTAAAATATAAAATAAACGTACGCTGTTAACAATGTCATTCAAATTACTAGTAATTACAACAAAGGAACGCAGTGTCAATACAAAAACAATCAATTGTGAAACAAACGTCACTATGAGGTTATGTTAAATTAAGTGACTTACCTTTTACATTTATTTCTATTTTAATCGACAGCTCCCACAAAAACCATTGTATTTCGACGTAAATTAGTACATGGTATATAAATAATGATATAAAATACAATCAAATCCAAAACACAGGATAAAACAAGAGAGCGAACTGTCAACGTAGCTCGACCATAAACATTAAGTTAACGAAATAAACAACAATTCACCAAAGTCTGTACATCTAAAAAGCTTCAAGTTAGTTGAAGCTTTCTACCAATCCTATCTGTCAACAGAATTGATTCAGGTCTTTTTACTTGTTTAAATAACAAAATAAATAAATGTAATCTAGGTGTGTTTGTTTTTTCTTACGATAGAGAATGTTTTAATCTATCTTTCTGCAATCATAACTCAAAACACCCATTTTTTGACTTAAAGCTTTTTGGCTGAACACCGACGATATACTGATGTATAGTGAACTAAGTAAAACTATTAAGAATGTTAAAAAAATGGTAATATAAATATGAAAGGAATTTACAAATAAAGATACAAAATATAAATAAGTGACACTCAATAACAAAACCATAATTAAAATGCTTAATAATTCTTACAAATAAATGATTATGATGTATATATATTGATAAAAATGTTGTTTATCCTGGGACTTGAACCCATGATATTCCTCAACGCCAACCATACCCAGCCAACGACGTCAACTACTGCCCCACGAACCAGACAATATCTACATATTTATACATTAAACAAACGTATGATGAAGCTTAAGGCAATGTTTTTATACTCTTATTCCAGGCTTTTGAACACGGACATTGTCGTCACGAGCGAAAACTGAAAAACGTCCGGGGACTTTGCATTCCCCTAAAAAAATCTCCAACCGTTTTTTAGAACTTCTTTTTATTTATGAAATTTGATTTGAATTTCTCGTATACAAATATAATGAAAAAAAATATCTTTTTCTTACTTATTTATTTTCAATATAAAAATTCACAGCTTATGAATCAGAGAATATTTTACAAACGCTATCACTGAGTGATGCTTTTTTATGCTAAAGCACATTATACATACAACAGCGATACTGCTTAAA
Source organism: Himalopsyche anomala (assembly GCA_031772345.1). Lineage (NCBI taxonomy): Eukaryota > Metazoa > Arthropoda > Insecta > Trichoptera > Rhyacophilidae > Himalopsyche > Himalopsyche anomala. The sequence continues at coordinate 16,438,613 of CM062821.1, read as the reverse complement.
TAATGAAAAAATATAAATAAACCACTTCAGCAATTGGATGAACGTTTACTTTTATCAGCTGACCTTCGATTTAAATTTAAGAAGATTACATCATTGTTTTTTTTTAATATTTTGTATCGTCGAGAAAACGACAAAATTTACACGTGACTTCATTTTCAATAATAATCACTGTTTCCCTTGTTTACATAATATTTTATTTATTTAGTCTATTTTTCAGACATCAGAATGGGTGGCGAGAAACGATTTAGAGATGATTATACTTACATAGCAAGTTTAGGCAGCTTTATCAAACACCACACAACATACTCTTCGTGGGGAAATGCAGTTGCTGCATGCTTAAGAGAAGGCACATCACTATTTGTACCCAAAACGGAGTCACAAGTTGATACCATAATAGAATATAAAGACAACTGCTTCGCAAATAATTCTATATGGCTTGGATTAAAAGATCTGCTGTCTACAAACACATTTATGACATTGGGAGGTATAACTCACTTATATATAATATAATACAATCATTACACACGTTGATAAAGCTATTCAATAAATAAACAAAATACGCTTAAAAACTATGTTTTAATAATTTTACTTATCGTTTTGCATAATTACTATTATCGAATTCAGTATTTTTAAAGCTGATTTAACATTTAAACTTTTGAAAAATAAGTAAAACCTGTTTAACTTTCTGTTTAATTCAAAAATATATTTTCCGTATTTATTTAACAACAATATCAAATGTTTTTATTTCTAACATTATAGAAGTACAAATCTTATATTTATGACTATCAAAATTAATGGATTTAATATTTTTTGACTGGACTTAGTTCAATCGTATATGCTTATGTGTATAAATATGTTGTTTTAAGTTTTGTTTTCATTGTCAACGACTTTCTCCATGTCTTATTTGTCTTATTTGTTTAACATCAACTGTTATCAAATAGGGATAGAATAATATACACAAACATTTCACATTTATTAAAATGAAAAATTACGTCAAACGTATATGTGTTAACTTTTATTTATTTCCAAATTATTCAAAACTATTTAAAACATCGCTTTTTATTTTTATTAGATTACATAAAATAAATTGTCTCCTCATTTTAAAAACGTCTATAATGAGAAACATATTGTTGTCATTGGAAAATGTTTTATTAACATTGTGTTTTAAACACTTTTTGTTATAGTCGTTCTTTAAATATGAGGATATTAACTGATTTAAATACTTTCTAATTATTTTTCAGACCTTTATAAAAACATAGCTGTTTACCAGTATTCATAAAACACTCATTCAATAAATACTTTTAAAAGACCAAACAACTTAAAGTCTGTAAAATTCATTTGATTTTTGCCCACCGATGTTCGCAAAATGAAAATTAAATATTTTTATTAGGTCAAACGACTGCGGAACTCTTCAATGAATGGGCACCAGGAAAACCAAGCACATCTTCGCCCAAAGAAGACTGTGTTGCTTTATCTCGTTTCGGTTTTTTAAGCAATGAGATTTGTGATGAAATGAGAACTTTTGTTTGTTCAATAAACGAAGTTGACGTTACATGGAATAAGGACTGCAATACTAATGACATGGGTAAGATGGGTATAGTAAAAACTATTGTTCGCAATTCACCACCAGCAATTAGTTATTCCATTGGTCTATAATAATTTATAGCCCACTAATGATCGCTATCATATTTATGCCAGGCAATAAATTTATAATTTGTGTAAATTTATTGGTCATTTGAGTTAACAAATCCTAATTTAATCCTAATTTATTGTTTTGTTGTATTATTTAATATCTACATATTATTTAAAAACGGATGTTTTACTATATGTGATACATGTTAATATTAACAAAACATAACAAACCTGCACACTTCTATACACTTATTTTTGTTTTCGTGCAATTCCTTAGAAGTTCAAAAAAAGAAAAAGTAACTTTGTATAATTTTACCAAACACATCTCATTACTTCTAGTAGGTTAAATATGATAGCAATAATTTTATGCTATAAATTGGGTTTGTGATCAATTGACGCGGTGGTAAACTGCTAGCGATTTATTATTGGAGGTAAATTGATAGCGGTGAATTGCGAGCGGTAAACTTTCCAGACTCCGGGCTAAATTCTTTATAATATATAAATGAATGTATTTAGTTATTTTCATATTTTCCAAATGATTTTTCAACTATTGATTAAGAAAACATTGAGTGTCATGTTCAATCCAAAATTTTAAAATATTAACACACATTATTTAGTTATTGTTGAATTTTTTTAGGATACGCTCTCTCGTCAGAAACAAATAGTTGCCACAAGGTTCATTCTTTAGGTAAAACCTGGCGAGAAGCTTCGAAGATTTGCATTGATGAGCAGTCACATTTAGCGATTATTAACAGCCCAGGAGAAGCAAACGTATATGTGGATTTGTTCGCGAAATACCCAGCTGCGTCAATGAACTTTATTACTAGTCAATACGTGATTCATATGGGATTTTATGATGTTACCGGAAATTCTATGTTTTTGACAGTCAAAGGTAATTCACTAATTGCTTATTAAAAAATACTTTTAATCAAATAAATAACAAAATGTAATTTAAAAAAATGTTTTGATTCCAGGAAAAACATTATCTCAATCAGGATATGAGATTTGGGCTGAAACATATCCGTATGTAACAAGCCCACAAGAATGTGGTGGTATCAATCGTGACGGAAAATTGGTAAACTTCAATTGCTCTGTAATAGCAATGTTTATTTGCGAAAAAGACTTGGAACGGCAATGAAGCATCAATCTTTTTTCGGTTTATTTTATATTCGTTATAACAAAAGTCCTTTACTACATTAGTAGAATAAAGATATGTATTTCAAAACTCCGTCTAACCTACTAACTATCTCTTGTTGGGTCATCATAATTTGGTTCAACCACATCCAAGTATTTTTGTACAATGTAAAATTATAAAAACATGAAGACATCAATATATTATTTTTCAAAAAACGTTGAAAACAAAATTGTTATTTGGTTTTATTTTTCATAATATATTCGATACAAGCTCAACAACTAAATAATCTTAAATTGTTAAGAGCCATTATGTACATACAAATTAATTGTGTACACATCAGAGCTAACTGGCACAATTAATCACCCAGTTATTAAACTTGATTTAACCAGGTACCCAGAATATAGAACCTTCTCGCATGAAACAATTTCTATGGTCCTCATTTTTTTTTGAACAAAGCCATTTTATGTGCAGTGAATAGGGTTATTTCACCTTTTATAAACTTCCACCTAAAATCTCTCAAACGAACGGCTGATTGTCGCCTACAAATATATCGACTAAGGAATTTATCGCATTTGGGATATCTGAGAAATTTTCCGTTTAAAATACATAGCTTCTGTTTCGAAGGCAATCATTTACACATTCAAAATAGCTGATAGGTTTTCACGTATTATTTTATATTACATTGAGAGTCAAAATACAATAAAACCTCGATATAGCGCTCAAATACTCTTTTTTTAGCTCTTTCGAATCAAAAATCCTATAAATTTTCCGGATTTGCTAAAAATTTCTCAATCCCGAAATCCCGGGATCGCGAACATACCAATCCCGGAATTTCGGGATCACAAAAATTTACGGGATCCCGGAATTAGGAAGCTTAATCGGCACTCATAAAAACATTCTTTAAATCTGTAGCCGCTCCTAATGTGCAGCATATTATCTCTTAATGGAGGTATTTCAACTACTTTTTACTCAGTCGACCTCTTTTTTTTAAGAGTATATGGGCAGAACGATTGGCCTAAGACAGGACTAGTGTTTAACTTATCTTTCTTGCTACCCTGTTATGCTAGGAGTAGAATTATGAAAATCGACTTTTATACATCACAAACACTCATGTCCCTGAACAGAAATCGACTAATAGATTTAAAATAATGCCGCCTGTTAAACTTGTGATGGTTTGTCGCTTAAAACATTTTTGAATTTCATTTTATAATTCATTATCAATGTAATGAAATGAATCGCATATATTTCCCCAAAAAAAATCTTTATTAGAAGATAGTTTACTTAAAAACGTGGTTATTTTCAACATGTATTGGCGTGTTTTTATATTTATATATACATATATATATTTTTGATGATCTTAAAAGGCTAGTTAGAAAAATAAAACAAATTTAATCCATGTCTTGTTCTTTCCTAATTTGGAACATCATTTAAATTTATGGAGTTTATTTAAACATACATTGTTTTTCTGTTAATAATATTGATAAAAGGGAAGTCTTGGTTACTTAATTACTCGAGCAGTTTCTAAGGATAAGGATAAGGATTTCCGATACAAAAAAATCTTACGACAATCTCTCTTAAAGACACATTGAGCGACTGAATAACAACCAGTTCTAAAAAAATGAATTCAATTTTAATTTTATATGCTCCACATAGATAGAGAGCTATATATGGTTTAATTTTTTCATTTGGGGAAAACACAATTTTGCGATGAACTCGCATTTTGTACGACTGGTAGTAATACATACCGTCCATACATTGATGATGATGATGATAGCTAAGAAGCATGATACATTGTGTTTGTATTTTTATGTGAAACATAAAAACATTTTATTTATTCAAAACTTTATGTTAGCGTAAAACGTCTTATCAAAATCTTTCATACATGAAAAATGTAACCCACACAAATTTTGTTGGTTGAAAATATGCCATAAAAACACGTGTAAAATCGCTGTGAAACATTTGAATCCTCTTTTTTGTTTATGCTCTAGTCTCCTTTATTCAATATTACCAACCCTCTTGTTACCATAAAGCATGTGCTTTCCTTTTAGAAGACCACAATGGTGTACGCAAAATTATCATTATCCAAAAGTGGAAATACTTTCAAAAATAATTGCATTTTTTTTTTTTGTAACAAAGTATTAAGTAGAAAAGTAACCTATTTCTTACTAACGCCGCGCCACATAAACATTACCACTTTTGTTTTCATGTTTTCTCCTTCTTTCAAACGAATTAAATATTGAGATCAATTTTAAAAAATCTCATATTTTTCATGATTGATTGGATCTCGTTTTTTGGAAATACATCTCATATTTAAGCTGATGGTAGAATGCCATACCTCACATTGCTTTTTTTACTGTGAAACTGCTTGCGCTATTATATTACACAAAATAACTTCGGAAATCGGAAATGAATCAACTTAAATAGGTTTGCCCGATCTTTCTGTGACTCCTAACTCCTACTCTCCGTTTTTTCCCTGTTTGATGCTTGTTCGTAACGCCACTTGACAGGCATCGCGGCAAAGAAAATTTCGGTCACTCAGTTGTGAGATGGGGGCGTTAATAAATAACTAGTTTAATAAGTATGGAGGAAGAAGAAGGCTGAAATTTGCGCCATAAACGTAAAAAAATCCAATTACCAGCAGCGCGCATTTCACCATAAAGGTATGCGATAAATAAACAGACTGCTTCACCTACTGCCTCCGCTGCAGGCTAACTTTTAAAACATTTTTCTGCGTCAATATTCTGTAGTTTTTCTTTGGTGCAAGAAAATTCATAAAAAAATATTGATTATACTATTATAAAATATATTTTACAACGCTGCTTAAAAGTTTCATGACTTTTCCTAATCAAATCCTAGACTATAAAATCGTTGAGCAAGATTTATATCACTAGTTAAAATGATCCTATAGTTTTAATATTTTATTTTTGATATCAAATTTATGGAGCTTTAATTATCAGGGCGCGTTAGCGTCAAGGTTCTTCGAGTATCTTTCGTCGCTAAAGTTTTGGAAAATTGTATTCCATTACCATCGATACTGATGGAAGGGAGTGATCGCTACAGAGGTTTGTTGATTTGTATAGTTGTCGTTATTACACCTGGAAAAGTAACGATGATTTATTGGAGGTAGAAACATAGTTTTAACATGTCTTAGGATAGGGTTTAGTTAGAATCGGTTAATTCTTTAACCAGCACTGCTAAATACAGTTTTATTTGTATTTTTAAATATGTATATCTTTAGGGTTTTTATCCGCTGTTTCGTGTTCATTATTCTTTTTTTTTAAGAACACATATTGTTAAATTTAAAACAAAAAATATAACCTATAAATTACTGTTGTACATGATGTATTTCACATCCCTGATATTTAAATAATGGAACCAGTTTCACTAGGATAGTAAATATTAAACCATTTTCTGCAAATATGAGATTTTAGTTGCTTCGTAATAATTATGATTATTTTTCTAGAATATAAAAATTGTTTTAACTGTTTTAAAATGCTGAACCAAAAAACTGTTCGTAAAACACTTCAGAAACCCTCGACAAAATGTAAATTGAACACCAATAAAGGCGAATATATTTATTTATGCAGTACATTATAAATATATATCATTTGACTTTACATTTGACATGTAAAAATAACTTTTTAACCAACTTATATTATATGTACTATGCATTTTCAATCAACTATTTAAGTAGCTTTTATCTTCTTACGATTTCTTTCTTCAATTCACCATTCAATTAGCTATTTTTATGAAAATTTTAACAATTGAATACATGGTCTTTTAAATGAAATAATTAAATATACGTTAATCGATTATTTTTATTTCCATACAGAAAATTTTACTCGATAGTTTGTATTTCATTGGTTATATAATATTGAATAAAATAGAGTATTTTAAATCATTCGATTTTCATTGTTTTTAAATTGCAGTTATAAATCAGATTTTTCTCAATCCACATCATGTTTTATTTTTACCTGAGTATGTAACCAATTTATTTTACAAAAAGTTCTACTCTTGATGTCTGTTGCAAACCTTTGAAACCATTAGATGGCTGCAAAAAAGCACAACAGGATGATACCAACTGCGACAATTCTTGAAAGCTCACTACTTGTACAATATGTGCTTTTACACATCCATGCAATATATCGTCGCTTAACCCTTTAAAGTGGCTTAGACAATGAATGATCAATATTTTTTATGTTTAAATAATATTTTATATAATCAAAATAATTTTTCTTTTATAAATTATGTAAATTAAATTATTTCTCACCAAATAATAATTTACCATTTTATATATTCATGAAAATAACAAATCGTTTAACGAATAAAGCAATCTAAGCTTTATTTTAAGAATATTGTATCTTGAACGAATTTGATCGAGAACTTACACTTTATTACATATCGGGGACTCAAAGTGACATAGGGGAAACTAAAACAAAATATTTATTTACTCTCTATTTTCCTATCTACAATTTATTTTATTTTGTATTATATATTAGTATTTTGTTCAAACTAATATTATTATAAAGGTAAACCTTGTATGTCTCTAAACTAAGATGTAAAAAATCTTTTAATTGAATTACATTTACCACATCCAAGTATTTTTGTAAAATGTAAAATTATAAAAACATGAAGACATCAATATATTATTTTTTACATAACGTTGACAACAAAATTGTTATTTGGTTTTCTTATCCATAATATATTCGATCCAAGCTCAACAACTAAATAATCTTAACAATTACCATTATGTACATATAAATTAATTGCTTACACATCAGAGCTAACTGGCACAATTAATCACCCAGTTATTATACTTGATTTCACCAGGTACACCGAGTATAGAACCTTTTCTCGTGAAGCAATTTCTATGGTCCTCAATTTTTTTCTGAACAAAGCCATTGTATGTGCAGTGAATAGGGTTATTCCACCTTTTGTAAACTTCCACCTAAAATCTCTCAAACGAACGGCTGATTGTCGCCTACAAATATATCTTCTAAGAAATTTATCGCATTTGGGATATCCGAGAAATTTTCCGTTTAAAATACATAGCTTCTGCTTCGAAGGCAATCAATTACACATTCAAAATAGCTGATAGGTTTTCACGTATTATTTTATATTACATTGAGAGTCAACATACAATAAAACCTCGTATAAATTCTCTTTATTTTACTATCTAAAATTTATTTTATTTTGTATTATATCGACCGTGGAATGAAAAAAGGACGTGACCCACACATATTAAATTTTACAGGAGGCGCAAAAAACGTGTTTTGATGATTTTGGGCCATTTGTAAATTATGAATTATACACAACCTTGAAGTACACAGAAACTTCTAAACTGGTGTTTAGTTGACATAATCTAATATTAATTAATGAAATTGTCGAGGAAAAACCTTTATTTCAGTATTTTTTCTTGGTTATAATCAGTGTTCCCTCTAAGCTGTGCGCGTGTGTGCGCGCACACAACTCACCGACCACGCACACATGCATTAGAACTGAGCGCACAAAAGTAACACCAGCTTTACCAACACCAGAATAAATTAATTGTCATTATATAGTGTTGTTAATCATTGTCATTATAAAAAATAATAATTTCGTTAAGTAGTTCTAAATATCGTTATGTGGCGCACAAAAAAAATCCTTTCAAAGTTGCACAGCCAATGTATTTTGCGCACATAACCTATGGATAATTAGAGGGAACATTGGTTCTAATGTTTTACAAGGTCATCGTTTTCAAACTTAAAAGCTAAATTTAGATACTAATTCGGCATTTGTAGCTTGCATCTTTTCGATAGAACGTGTATCAAGTTTGGCACATTGTGATTATCGAAAAAATCCTGTTTTGAAAAAACTGTGGGTTACGTCCTTTTTCCTTTTCACAGTCGATATATTGGTATATTTTTTCAAACCAATATTATTATAAAGCTTAACATTTTATATATCGTGTATTTTTTTTCTCTGGCAATAAAAAAAATATTTTGACAAAAACATTAGCAAAACCATTGTTTTATAGATCCTCATTTATCTTTTATGCCATATATTATCATATAATGCCATTATCTAACTTAATTGTTCAGATATTGGATAATCCGTGTCTTTTGATTATCCGTGCCTGTCATCACCATTATGAATATGAATTACAATATTGGACAAACAGAACAATACCGAGATTACGCTCTATGTTTTTAATACTGGTTAAACTTAAAATATATGAAAATAAGCCAGACAATTTTGATCGTGAATTCGTTAATATATGGCTGAACTGACACACTCACATATACAAAAACAACCAGTCTGTACGGTAAATGACCCGTGACTCAATACACCTTCTTTCAAGGACAATATCCACCAATGTTGTCAAAGATACCTAGGATACTTTGCCGACTGGTAGCTCATAAAGCTGCAATCATCAAAGTCAAAAATCATTTATATTTTTATTATGCTGAATTTTTATTAACTAAATATTGATATTTTGTAATTTTAAAACCGGTGTTTTCGTGTTTAAAAAAAACGCCTTAAATACCGGAATCCCGGTTCTGGTTATATCGGTAAAGTATTCCTTAATCAATCAAAGGGTACCGGAACATATCGGACGGTTGCTCAACGTCGTTATCGATATCTGTTCAAAGACATGGATATTTGTGATGTCTGAAAATTCCTTCCCTTCCTTTTAATTCTAAAATAACGGGGCCTAACAAAAGCGACTAGCTAAAGAGAATTTGAGCTAGTCTTTACTGTATCATTCTATCCTTATTCTCTTAAAAAAAAGAGAAATTGAGCAACTGAGTAACTAGCAGTTCTCGTAGAAAAAAAATGTTGAGATACTTCCATTATAAGGCCATATGCTATATATTGGGAGCGTACATAGATTTTTAAAAAGTCCGTAATCTCTATCATCAATCAAGATAATTAGTAGTTTACTGTACTTCCCTGTTAGTTTTTTTATATCAATAATTGTATACTAGTGAATATTTCCAATTATACACGTTATATGTCGTTGTTTTTTTTGACACCCGTTACTTGCATAGTTTCCGTGAAGTAAGCATTGAATAGGTTATAGCTTAACCCTATCTCTGAAGTAACACGGTCTGGAAGCATTGGTGTCGTAACCATTTGCCCAATATCGGTCCAGAGTCGAGTGGACTGCAAACAGATGTCTCCAGTCCGACAAACATACGTCAACGCTGTGGAAACTTACTTATTTTCTCCTCGGGTGCTGAAGATCAAACGATTCGATTTTAATATCGCTTTTTTGCAAGCCTCGCTGTTTTATATCTTAAAAAATTGCAAAGCTCGCTTATTTAAAAGTATAATAAAATTGCTTTTATGACTGCTGTCAACATATTTATGTATATTAAAGAAATATTTTTGAGTCAAACCATTTGTTATATCAAATTATGTTACTGACACAATATATTATTACCAAGGATTCTTCTGACTCACACCTATCAAACTAAAATTGGTTATCTGTGAATATTTAATTTAAATAACCTCAATTTCACAAATGTATATTCCCGATATGAACTCGTAATAAAGTTTTTTTAACGATAACTTTTTGAAATTCAGTTTGCAAACTCGTCAAACAAGACTCGAATGCCAGTTCGGAAAGTTTATATTTTTAATAAATCAGTGGATTTCAGTTACGTCTAAAATTCCCTCCAACCAATGTGATCTCTAAAACAGGGCTCAATAAAAATAATTTATTGTCTTTATTTAGTCTTGTCTTAATTATATATTTGTATCCCTACCATTTTCTAAAAAGAGAGGTTGAGCCACGGAGAAACCAGCAGTTATCATTAAAAAACTTCTAACAAATTATATGAGTCCACAGGTTCCACATTGGAAACGGATATATAAACAGAAAATATAAACAAATCAAAAGGAAAGTACATATAAAACATTAACATTTGTGTATAACTATTGATTAATAGACGATGGTAAATTAAATGAATATTAGTATTGCGCCTTTTATAATTTCATTATTGGTGCATAATAAAGCGATATTTTAGCGAAAATATGATTAAAGTTTTTTACGATCCTTAAAAAGGCTTATTCGACTGTTTCAAAGTCGTATTAAACCAGTTAAATTAACGGTTTATTTAGAGCGCCTAGTTTTGTTTTATATTGATCATAAAACTTTGCCGAAAAATAATGGGAAATGCCAACGCGGTGAAGCATCAATTACTTAAAAAATCACTTGCTTCTTTATGGGGGGTCATAAACGAAAGGAATTTATATTTCACTTTTTATGAAGCCCTCTAAACTTCCGCTTGAATCCTTTTCTCAATAACCAAAGTAAAACAGTTCGGAAATAAGGCGCAAATGGATCTAGGTACTTTTGAACGGGCAGGCAGCCTCTCTAAGCACTCCGCTTTTCTACTTCCAAAGAGTTTCGATTATGCCACAATCACAACGCCATTTTACTCACCAACTTTTGTAAAAAGGTTTATTTGTTTCATTATTATTATTTAAGGATATTTTGTTTTCATTTTTTCTTACTATAAAAGGCAATTTAATATGTGGTCTGTTAATACATATAAAGCTGCATTTTTGTCGATATCTTGGTTTCGTAAGAACACTGATTTCCTTGTCGCAGTCATCTCTCTCTCTCTTAGCCATGATAAAATAATTATTTTTCATGTTATCGATTCCTGTTCGAAGGCATGGTTTGTTAATGTCTGAAAATTCTCTTCCCTCTTCCAATCTTTTAATAACTGGGCGTACCGAGACTGCACTTTTATAACATGTTATAAATTCATTGAAAAAATGTGAATTAATATTTAAACAAATTTCAGTGCAGAAGAACTTGGTTACACTAAAGAAAATAAATAAGATCGTCGGTTTTCTAAAACACTGGGTTACTTTGTAACCATTTAGTATAAGATACTATCCGTTGACTTAAATAACAAACCACTTAAATACTGACCAATACGTATTATCCATTTGCTATACTTACTTACCAATTTCAGATCAAATCAATGTAAAGCTGAAAAACAATTGTAACATCTAAATAAAAATCACTTTATTATTAAAAAAATTAAACAAATATATTAATTTCATTCAAGCTATATAAATTTCACAGTTTATGTGGATTGTTTTTCTATATCCATATATAATTTATATGATACGTAGTGATACATTCCAATCGTTTCAATGTAAACTGGGTCAACGAAATCAAAAACTTCGTTTAACATTAAATTTATTCTTCCCTTCTGACGAACAAGGCTTTAACTTTTTCGCAAAAAGTATATTTAACAAATAATAAAGTTGAAAAAAAATCTTTCAACTTGTGTTTTGAATAAAAAACGTATCATTTGTTAGGTATTCAGAGATTATCTTTGAAAAAAGCTTTAAGAAGTTACTGCTCTTTCTTTAGATGTAAATTATGAATGAGATATTTTAATGATCGTATTACTATGAATCCAACAAGTGATAAGAATAAAACCATTACATAATTTTGTTATGATCATAAAAGTGGCGTCGAGGACGGTCGACTTTGTATACTTAGTTAAATTATATGGCTTGTATATAAGTTTGCGATCCCATCTCTTGTGTTTCTAATTTTTATTATATTTGAAGTAAGCAATTTGCTCTTGCAAAAACAACCCTTTTTATCGACTAAGTAGAGTTCTAGTTGATTTCTACGTATTCTTATATTCGATTAATTTAAAAAAATAGTTGTACTGCTCAATTCGACACTGGACATTGTCTATGACAAAGATTTCATCATCAACGCCGAAGTTTTTTAAACTTTAATTGACTAGCCAATTTAAGGTGGTGGTTGATTTTACTTTAACGATTAATTGGTTTGGTAGTTATGAATATCCAAAATAGCTAAGTGAATTTTCCGAGTAAATATGTATGTAACATTCTCATTATTTACACACTAGCTTTTGAAACTTGTTGACTTTGCTTTTGAGGTTTATGTGGACTCATTATTCTGCCGTTTCTGCACAGTACATATCAATAGTTGATAAAAGTACAGACTCCAAATTTTGAAACCAGTCTGCTGATAATGGGGTTGTGGACATCAACTTCAAAATTTTGATCACATCTAGGAATGAGATGGACAATAAAAGAGAAGAATAACTTAATTCAGTCAAACTCATTTCTGGACTTGCTTTCATAGAATGTAAATTAGATTTCATTTTGTAACTTTGTAACACCTTACGAAAAGCAAGTAACAACAATATTCAATGGTTGTTTTACGTAGTTACTCTTGAGGCAAACATTGAATGTTTGTTACAAATAATGGCCATAATATTAGACTTTATAAAATGCTATGCATCTTACATTGTCATGATAGAAAATTGGTAAGCACTACAAACAATTAATTATTCGCTATTACAAAATAAATTACACATCCATCATATAATATACCAATCTAAATAAATTATCGAAAAAAATATGCAATTTTTCATATTAACTGAAACTAAATATCGGTTACTCTATTGCAATATAAATTGTTTTCTCCGTGTTCATACGCACACATGAGTAAGCTTTAATAAATCTTGTTAGAAATAGGCGAGGAAAGACTTTTTTACTTTGAAGTTCAGTGCAGCGGAATTGCTTTTTTGGTTAAGTACAGTTGAGAAAGTTTTTGATAAAGCAACAGGAACAAGAAAACATGCAATAAAAACAAAACGAAAAAATAATATATCCTTCCGCTTCGCAAGTTGTCGAAGTAAATAAATGTCTTGGTTACGGTTTTAATAAATATTTTCCGCTTATATCTCTTAAATTTTAATTAAAGATACGAGACACGTGACTGTACAAAAAAAAAATATTATATTCAATTTTTCATGAATACAGGGACAGTGAGAAATTACTATAGCAATGAAACTATGATGACAGTAAAACATTACTTTTATATTCGTATCAAAAAAAAAACTCATTGGGGCGGATGATGTGATAATAAAAATATTTAAAGTTTTTAATCGTTACTTGATTATAATAAATTTTTCCGGTAAAAAGTAGTTCGAGCTTTTTGATAAAATTAGGTAAATAAATGCGTTTTTTTAGTGACTTTTCAATGAGAACGACGATATAATATTTTGACAATTTTTACATATTTGTTATTAATAAATTATTGATAAATCTTTATTATCATTTTCTGTTTGTATAGCATTTACTGTATATCTTATGTGATCAAACCATTATATGTGTACTAATTTAACAATTAGATTTAATGTCATAAAACTGATTTGTTAGTTAAATTATAATCAGATTTGAATCGAATAACCAAGAAAATATACTAACGTAGGTTTTGGCTTGCTTTGGCAAAGTTTTGAAGTAATTTATATCATTCGCCGGAACTTCAATGAATAATTGTGCCAAATTTAAATGCAGTAAGTTTAGAACCCAGTCTATAAACATGCAAATATTTACTTTTTGTTATTTATTAGAATCCATCAAAAGAATTTATTCACAATCTATTTATTGGTCGAATTAGAATTCACTTGGTAGAATTTTATACGGTCATAAATCACTATATTTAGTTTAAAAAAAATGTAGATTGATAGGCTATTTTGGCATAACACCCTCGTTAGAATTACTATGTATTCATTTGAATTATTTGGTAGGTACTAATTGTGAGTATTCATCCTTTTTTATGCTGAGTAATACATATATGCTTTGCAGTAACAGCATGAAGCCTCCGAGGCTGGTAAAAGAGGCCGTTTAAATCCGTACACCAACACCACTAGACCTCTTCCTCTTCCACCACTAGTCTATAAAGCAATGCAGTACGTAAAATTGAGCTGATAGTGTGATTTTTCGTTAACAGCATAAAGTTTGAATATTGGATTATTTTCTTGAGACTATCACGTTTCCTTTAAATAATACAGACTTTATTTCAATGATATCAGATTGGAGGCTAACCGATTTTTTTTATTGCTCAATGTATGTATCCTACGTATTTTTTTTACTCATTAAATCTTCTTTTATTGATTTTTGAGCAACTGCCTTATAAAAAAATCGATTCTTTCATATTAGGACAGAGCACACAGTATTTTTGATATCGTTTTCACGATTATTACAATCATTTTTAAAATTTCCTTTTTAAATAAGTACTAAAGAACACATGGAGTCATTTTTCAAAAGAGCTTATTTTAACTATGAATCTTACAGCATATTTTTACAGAATCGTCTTTCTAATGTTAAAATGCATATCTCTTTGACACAAAACATTTTTTTTTTTTTGTAAAGTTTAAATGAAAACAAACGTTAAATACAAAACTGCTTATTTCTAACACCGCTGTATGCTGTCATTGTAAACGTTTTCAACTTGAAAATATGCCGTTTTCATTAATGTCTTCTCACATAATTATCTTAACGATTGTGAAAACCGTCGCTACTATTTTTAACGATTCAGAAGACCCTAAATATTCCAATTGTTTCTATACTCGCAGTGAAGTTAAAATGCAATTAAAAATTACTTTACCTTAATTATGGTGTGTGTTTAAAGTGTATTGAAAAATACTTTACGTTGCATTTTTTAAAAAAGTGAAAACGTTCATTTTTTTTATTGTACAATTGGTAAAGTTCTCAGCTTATTTTAAATATCGAACACCACTGCCACAAAGCTTTCCACTCTTCAGCCTCCCGAAATGTAAAAGTCTCGATCCACCCCTTGAGTGGAATTAAATTAAGTCAGCGCTTTTGTGGTGGACCTGTTAAAAAAGTTAAATTTCGGCAACACACTTTTATTATTTCTGAATGAGGTCAAGACCTCCTTCAGGCCTTAAGCCTTCTGCAGTAATCCAGATATCAAATTACAATGAGAGATTATTTTGAAAGTCACTTTCTGTGAGTAATGAAATTATATTCTTTTCAGTGACCCTGAATAGTGAGTGGCCTTTCTTTGAGAGAGCGGATTCAAATAAACATCGAAGTTACATTCAATGTTGCCACACGTCGTAGGTGCTAATATTGGTTATACCAAATCATTCAAAGTTCATCAGTTAAAGTAATTTAAATTCCGACAATCACTTTTTCAACTCTGATCAAAATTTAATTTTCTATTATCTACGAGTAGACCATCAGACTCAGATAGACCATCTTATTATTATTTATATTACAATTTATTTTATTTTCACTTTATTAAATCACGTGTATCGTAATATTAAATCAAAATTAATAAATTTATAATTCCATCGGTTATGTTTCTAGGTGTGACAGGTATTTAGCCTATTTGAGAAGCATCTTCATACGAACTACATACATCGTAAAAATCATATCGTAACTCACATCGTAGACATTAACTCTGATTCTTAAAAAATATGAATGACAAATCGAAGAGTGGAACTATGTCTTTATATTCGCGAGAAGGAGTAAGACACAAATAATAAATGTACTGATTACAATGTAAATAACATGTGTTTTTAGGGATTTTTTTCATTGAAAAATAGTCGGATGTCTTATTGGAAACAATTTTTAAGATATTTATTTTAATCCACTATTTTATACTAAACATTTCTACACAATAGTTTGATAAAAATTGTGATTATTTTATATGGATAATTTGATAAGTCTGATATACCACTATTAATAATGTTTTAAAAATCTTAATTAATAATTAATTAAATAAAGACTATTGTCTCAAGAGTTGTATAAACATTTTTTGTGAAATCTGTCGAGTAGAGCAGACAAGTTAAAACTTTCATGTTGAGATAAAAAAAAAAACAGATAAGATGTTTTCATTCTCTTATTTTTTAAGAATTTGAAAATCTTTTATATTTAAAGTCGAAATCAAAACATATATAAATAAAGCTACTTCTTAGCATATGCTTGATAATTAATAATCAGACATATATTTCACCTGACTTAAAGTGAATGTTAACCAGGTGTAAATCAATTATGTGCTAGTCCAAACATCACGCAATTTTCTTTTAAATCTAACTGTCTATAACTTTCAGCTTGACTTCATCTTATGTACTGTTTTTAAATTGTTATTAGATTGTAAATAAGGACCTTCTGACTCCAGTAAAATGTCTCCACCACCACCCCTACCCCGCACCTACTACTGTTCATTTCCAACGTAGGGGGCAGGCTCTTCACCCCTGATCCACCACCTAAACTCAGTTGCAACGACCCAATCTACTCTACTTCGCGATATAAAACTCATTGAGACCTGATGCTTACCCATTGGTTTCTTCAATTATATGTAAAATAAGATTTTTATAAACAATAATATTTTATCTCCAACATTAAAAGCTGAATATATGTAAAAAGTTAACACAATATAAAATTAAACATGGTAACTATGTTATTTTAAGAGTTTTGTTATATGATGTAACACTTGCATTGCCTCTTTTAGAAACATCTTCAGATGTTTTTATAATACGGTAAAGCTTTTTATCCGAACCTCAATTATCCGGATTGATTTTTTTGGTGTAACAACATTGAAAAAGTCGTGAAATAAAATTTTGGAAATGTCACTAGTAATTTCCAATAATTTAGTAGAAAGTGTGTTGAATTGTGACGTAAATGATCCTAGATTCCCAATACTGAATAGTGACTAAATAATTAAGGAAGTATCTGCCTCAGATGAGCAATATTAAGAAAACGAATAGGAGATTCTCGAGGAGAAGAATATTGGTCCTATATATGCTGAAAGTTGTCAATGCTTAGATGTCGTCATGAAATGATTTTAGCGTCAGAAAAAATAAGGAAATTAACTCGACAATTTAAGTGTTATAAAGACTTATAAACCTCTCTACAAGTGCGTATAAATAATATTATATGAATGTGTTTATAATATCTATAAAAAAATATATTAATAAAAGATGTACTTTTTGACCTAGTCAATTATATATGTTTTTCGATAATTCGGATTTCTCATTATTTGGATTTATCTTCATCCCCAATTCATCAGAATAATCAAGGTTCTAATCTACATATAATACAACGTAGATATTGATTGTAATGCTTTACTTATAAATGAGAAATTAAAAGTGGATTTTTTCCTTCACAGTGCGTAGTTGGGGAGAATACAAACAATATTCTTTGGTTGATTTTGAAGAGAACAACGTTATTGAAAATAAATATAATAGCTGGGTTGTGTTTTTTAATGTTATTATCGTTTTTGTACAGGCTTTTATCTATTTAAAAGATTTCATAGCAATTTGTTTTAAATCCTTTATTTTTCATTCGAAGTACTTTAAATACATTAATAATGTTTATAAATTAAATGTAAGGCTTTTTGAATAAGATGATCGTATTTTTAAAAAAATATAAACATTTATCAATCATAAAAAAAATACCTGTCTGAACATAATTCGCAAGAGGAACGGTAAATACCATTTTGATTTCATAATTCATAATTTAAGATTTTGTGACAATTTTTTTTTTCAAAACATGAGAAATATTGTTTCAAAATCGGTTTGCGACTTACAGTACAATAATTTCCCCAAAAATAGAGCGGCCTACGTGCTTGCGGTGTAACCAGTGAGAGCATTTTTATACCGCTTACTTAATTTCATTTTTATTGATTTATCTGCTAATAAATTATATCATACTGTTTGATCGTATTGTTATGTACTTTATCATATTTATTTCTTTAAATATCATTGATTATGTGAGCGCGAACAAGTTAAAATTACAACCAGATATTCTGCACGTTACTTGCAAGGAAAAACCGAGAGGAAAATGTTTTCCTACATTTTACTGTAAAAAAACGAAAGAGAAAAGACGCGAGAAAAGTTTATCTGCTTTTCACATTCCACGTACACGGATGCAATATGTAAACTACGTTAGTTCGTTCGCGTTCCTACAAATTAAGATTTCTGAAGTTGATTTTTCTACATAGCAACATCTTAATATTTTAAGTGCTATTATTACATACACATTTATTAGTGCCAACTTGATTACTATCTTTTTTAATAACGTTTTGTGTCACATTGTTATTTTCACTACCTAAGTTATATGAACATTGGGATAAAGTATGTAATCTATACAAGTTTATTATAATTTATATTTTAACAAGGTAAAAATATCGTTTGTCGGGTCCTATGGCGCAGTGGTTAGCGTGATTGGCTTCCGTGCCGGATCTCACAGGTTCGAGTCCCAGTACGAACAGCATTTCTTGATTAATTTACATTTTAAATGTGAGGGAGGCATCTGTGTTATAGAGTTATTATTGAAATAAATAAAAAATATCTTTAACATATAGATTATCTCGAATGGAAATGATGGTAATATACTTAATGTGGGCGTACTCACTTTGTATACAAAACTACTGCATCAATTCAACAATAATTTGGTTGCTTAGTCTAAACTACTGCCGATTTCCATTCTTGTCATAAATATGAAGAATGTAAACAATCTCAGAGCTTAGGAGCTCTACGAAGGATTTTCAAGTAAAACTTTCCTAATGGTAGTGAAAGTTTTAATACCCATTTCGGAGTTATTTCCCTGAGTCAAGCCTTCCTTTTAAACTCCAAAAGTTGAGATACTTCTCGCTTCCCCTACTAAAAAAGAATGAGATAGCTCGGATATTATTTCAATGATAAATTACAAGAGATTTGAAGAACTTTAATTAAATTTGAATAATTAAGATCTATTCTGGGGATTGTTTCAATTTTTAATGATCGTATCTGTGGAAATTTGGAAAGTTTTCTGTTGGAATGCTTGTGCTCACGAACACTGCGCAGGGTTTTGGGTCTTACCTTATCTAGCGCGATTAAAATGATGGTAAACACTTTTTTTAAAACTAAATTACTTCAACTTATTTTAGTTGAAAAGAGATAAATATCCTTTTTATACAATAGTTTAAATCAGTCTATTCTAATTATCGCTTTCTTAGTTATTATCAAAAAATTGATGAATTACATTATATAACTAGTTTACAAGGTTTTACTTTCATAACTTCATAACTTTCATAAATTCATTAAATTTTGTTTACAAAGGCAGTTTAGTTGCCGATATCTAAATGTGTACCATTCATGCTTATTGATATACAAATAATATTATTTATTGATTTGGCATTTACTTGGTAAAACTCCATTTTAATAGGGTAAAATATCGAGGTATTTCAGTTCTACAGTTTTTTAAAAAGTTAAAGGTTGATAGCTATTTCGGCTTACGCCATCGTCAGAACTATATATAAATAATATTATGTAAAACATATTTACAGCAAAAGTGAATTGCTTAAATTGAATTTCATGTAATTTACTAGTCGGGTGTTTTTTTATTTTATAACCTCAAAACGTTCGATTATTAAATTAAGCGATCAGTATTTATTTTTTAACCTATCAGAGTTACTTGTAAAAATGTTACTACATTACATGTATATATTTTTGCTGACTGCTTTCGTTAATAGTTGCTGAATATCATTTTTTATAGTTTTTTTATCCATGTCCGCTCCCAATTTGGAGCATATGGTCTACCAATGGAGGTATCTCAACAGGAGTTTTTTTCTGCGAGAACTGTTTGTTACTCGATCGGTTAACCTCACTTTTTTTAAAGTGAGTAGTAAGTAAAGAAGGATAAGGCTAGAACAGGACTAGTGGTTGACTAATCGCTATTGCTGCACCCGATTATTAAAGGATCGATGGATGGAAGGAGTGTACTAATATCAACAAGTAACACAAATTTGAATTTAATAGTTTTCAAATTCACAGTGATCTGACCGGAAATCGAACCCAGACCTATGTGATCAGTATAGCAAGCTCTAACCAACTGGGCCACGGCAAGCGACAATTAACCGTTAATTTGTTTGATTACTGACTTGATAATAAGTTGCTTTTGTTTATATATAACTCTGTCAGTACAATAACAAGTAAAACAAATATAATAATCATGAATTTTGTGAAAAATAATAAGTTAAAAATTAAAATTAATATCTTTATTATTTTACTGGTTGTGTGAGTAATATATTTATAGTGTATTTATTTTTAATAAAGATCAGGAACGGCCTAGGTCATCGTAAGCATCGTCATATTATCATTTGATTGCTCCTTCTTAAGTCTGTTACTTCATTTTTGCGATACTTTAACCCTTTGATGTCTATTGCCGTACCCGTACGGCGGCGTAGCTTGTCCTCTATTATATATTGCCATTCTCATATTTTTTATTGATTTCTTTATTATTTCTTCAGATATGGTTACTAGTCACATCCACCAGTGACTTTTGGCCGCAACATTATTTTTATTGTGTGTTGCAAATGAAGAAAAAGTTTTTTTATAAAGGGTAACATTTATAAACAAATCGGTAGCCATATAATATTGAGCGTAAAATTCTATTTAGGATCAATTCCTTCCTGAAATCGACGTCTGTAGAGCGGCACATGTAGACAGATGAGAACAAAAAAGATCTTGACGCAAAAGCGAAGTAATAGCTTCTAGAAAAATATTCAAAAGTAATAAAGAACTAGTTTACTTGACATTTTTAACTATGAGTTTTATAATTTAAAAAAAATATTTACTTCTTGAAATAATAACTAATATTTTTCCCTGATTGGTCCGTATCCAAAAAATAGGTTTTTATATTTCTGTGTGCAGCAATACTACAAATAATCAATATATAAGAAAAAACCTAATTTAGTAAAAATTAGCAGAAAAACATTACAACGCATCTAACTTTTTTTTAAATACCAGTTGGCTCACTTCACCTTTAATGGTCAAATATATTCAATTTTATTCTTAATTTAAACACAAGTATTTAATAATCGTTTTATTTTTTTGATTTAATACTTCAATGTTCGTTATCTTACTTTGTTGATCAGATTGATAACGTAATGGGTAAATTTGTTAGGGTTTCTCGAACATAATAAATTGTGTTATAAAATTAGAAATCAGCGATTGCATGTACATGCGGTTTTTTATAAGACAGCCAACATATATGCATTCTTGAATATTATTACTTTATAATATTTTTCTAAAAAAATACTGCAAAAATATGCAAATTACATTTTCACAAAATCTAAAAGCCAACTGTTGCTGCATTTTAAGTAAAATAAAAGTCAAAACTTTTTATTATGCTCCATAACTAGCAGCATAAGTCTTGTTGTTCATTGGTAATCATGTACTCTGCAGTGCATGTGCCTGGTTGCTTTCATTAAATCCTTTGCTGAGTTTTCTCCAAACGAAAATCTCGCGTTTGCTTTCAGTGCATAAAGAACCGCTAATGAGGCTCGGTTAAGATAACCATAACTGTGACCAACTTTCATGTAGCTAGACTGTAGCCAGACTCCAGTTTTTACTTTTGTTTAAATGTATTTAAAATCAAAAAAAGTATTCACTTATTTATTTTTGATAACTAGCAAATATTTTACATAATAAAATATAATATTGTATACATTAATATTATCATGAAAACAGATTTTCGTATATTTTACACAATGTACGAATATCAAGTGTCATGAAATAATCGTGATAAAAATGACGAATTTATTTTTTCAAATTTTTGCAATATTGAATGGATTCCGCGATAATTTAAGAAAAAAATATTGTCATTATATCAAATTAAAATTGATAGATTCGTTATACCACTGGTTGAGTAACTATATTTGATGTATAATGTATTAAGGCTATCTCAAGGTGATTTTTAAAAAACACGTCATGTAGCTACACAGCCATTGGAACAACAAAGTCGAAAATTATTTTATTAATTATTAGAATCATAAACCCTGAATTGCTTTTTACAGTGATGTGTCAAAGTCGATATACTCCTTAGATTTATTCCTCCACTGGTTATACTTATTTCATATTAATAAACTTACTACGTACATACTTACGTGTCACGGGCCAAGTGGGCCTTAGTCCGAATTGGATTCAATGTCGACGGGATCAAATCCCAAGGCGGTTAATTTCAATATTGAACAAATTTATGGATGTATGTATGTATCGTTAAACTCTCATTCATCTGACTGTAAAAAAACGGGGCTCAGTGGTTGCGATAATCTTACACCTAGTCTATCTTTACCTTCTTATTAAAATGAGAGGTCGTCTGAATAAATAACTCTTAAAATAACAAGATATGTTAAGATACTCAATTCACAGTCTGGTAAAGATACTTAATGCCAGGTGAAAATGGTTAAAAGGTCACTATTGGGCAGTCAGAAATATAATTCCTCTCGTTAGCATCTGCATCTTTTCTCATTAGATTTTTTTTAGCATCGAATAAAAGATAAGGTTATCAATGGAATATTCATGGATTTTTCCCTTTCAAATGAAAAGTTGTGATTTATGATATTATATGTAATGTCACAAATTTAAAACTATGGCCCTTGCCAACTGAATAAAATATTTTTCGCAAAAAAATCTCACATTATTTAACGATTATGGATTTGACTTCGATTTATTTTTTTGTATGGCAGCCTTGTATGAAGTAATAATCGTAAGAACACGCTGTACGTACCCTGTAATTTTTATGAATGTTTTTTTATGATATTGCAAGACGAAACATTAAAAGTATTATTATATATAGTTGTCTACTAAAAGGATCGTCTTCAAACAGTCATCAGCATAAAAAATCTACTCCCTATAGCATAATGCAGACCCTGGCAATAAGAGTATCCAATCTCGGGATCCCGTATAATTCTGTGATCCTGAATTCCCGGGATTGAGATAGTACTAATCCTGTAATTGATAATTTCGGTAATATATTCAATTTGAATTAGCTGTTAAAACAGTATTTTGCCAAGACATTGAAATCTAAAGTAATTATAGATTCATATAATCAACTATTTTTACTTTGCTAAAACATTTAATATAAACTCGTAATGCCTGAAAATAAATTCTCATATTATACATTACACACAGCTTAATTTAATCATACTTAGAGTGAAATGTATTCGTCTGTACGATTTTATCAACATTACTTTAAACTCTGAAAAAAAATTATGTTATACACGAAATGTATGGTAACATATTATTCCGAAACATTATTCTCATATTATCTTCAAGTATCTCGTTTGAAATGCATGGTCGATATATTTTTATGACTTAAAACATTTCGGGACAAATAATATATCTTACAATACGTGATGGTTTCGGCAAGTATTATAATATGACAAAAAAAAGCTTTTGTGCTAAAATATGCATAATTTTGTTTTGGTGTTAGGTACATCATTATAGATATTATGACATTGGAGAGATGGAACTGCCTAAAAGCTGTTGCAACATTTTGTTAAATAATGCCAAAAAATATTTTTGTATGGTTAACTTCATACCAGACATGTGCAAAAATGTTTTTTCTGTCGGAGCGAATTCAAAGAGTAATTTCCTGACTACTATTCAAATACGACTTTATAGAAAATATACATCTATAAGTAAAACGCTTCTACATATATTCCTATCTCATATTTTATCATATAATACAAATCTAAGCGTATAACAGAGAACTGGTAAACAGCATTATTAAATGTCTCTTATAAGTAATCGAAGTCATTATATTATATGAAACATTATTTTTGTTGAAAAAATATTATCTATGGTAATTTTTCCCATAAGCGCTTCATATAATTTGATACCTGCTTTCTACTCATCTGGTTGTACCTATAACTTTTCTTTATAAGATGATATTTTTTTAACTTTACTTCGCTATAGTAGAATTCATCGAAACAACTGTTAATATAAATTAATATATTTTATATGTAAATAAAAAGGTTGTTTTATTTTACAATATGAAAAGACTTACACGTATAAAGTGATACTACGATATCAAAATAAAAATTAAGATTCACCTAACAAAACGTATGTACCAAAACAATTTAACAATCGGTTTTACGTAGACTAGTATATTCATAGTTAGTTGTCTGCATGTCTTCTTGGTGAGTTTGTGACTGTATTTCCATAGTCATTTCGTAATACTTCATGTAAAACGCTGGTGTTTTTTTTTTTTTAATTTTGTATAAATTGTTTATTTGAATGAGTCGAATTACATTACATTTAAATATCCAAACCAATACTGGAAAATCTACATAACAATCTTGGTAAACAGTATAAAATTTAGTTAAAAATTATTACGTAATTACAGACGTCAGTGCATTGATACATTAATTGGTATAATATCAAAAGAAATTTCGCTTCTGAAAGCTAGTAAATTTTGTATAAACCAATTGAATAGTTTATCACACACTTGGAAACAGATAGATTATGTTGGGTAAAAAAAAAAAGTATGATAGGTTTTTAATTTTCTTTTTTTTGTGATTAAATAAAAAAAAATATTTGAAAACTAATAGTGGGTATGTGCATTCCATTGTCTGGATTTACCATTATGCGAACTATGTTTATCAGTATTGAAAAAAGATAATCAAATTTTTACTTTGCTATGAAATGAATTGTAGTTGAATAGTGTAATTCATTTGAAAATTGTAATGTTTCTCAAAGTTTCGACATATATATAGTCTTGCGAGGCATGCTATTTGAAAGGGCGCCTTCTACGAGAGAGGATTATCAGTTTAAACAAAAGCTCTTCAAAATTGCTTTGACTAAGTTACACGCCACGCGAGAAAAGTGGAAAGTTAAACACTGAGTTAAGTTTGTTTACTTCGGGAATATTCAACTAATGCAAGAATTCAAGTTTTGATACTGTAACGATTCGTAACTAACGCATGTAACATGATCTTTTTAACATTTTTTCAACTGCTGATGAACATAAAATATATATTAAATTACATTTAGCACGCGTTTTTCAAAAGCTGCATTTTTATCAATCACACTGTGTTTTTATCTATAGATTTATAATTTGTAATGTATTTAAAGAAATTGTTTTATTGGCTGTAAGTTTTGTTTAATTATATTCATATTTTTTTGTGAATATTTTTTTGCGATGTTTGGAATATATAAGTTACTTTTAGGGTGTTCACTGTCAATACTTGGTGGAAAGGCATTATATTAGTAAAAACACAATATTCCTTTTGTACTTCATTCCACTTTATTTAATATGTCAGGACCGGTTTCGCTCATTACGAGCATCGTCAACTGATAAGAAATATAATTTAACAATGCTATTTATACAAAAATGAACAGTTATAAACAACAACAACCCATTATAAATTTATTAATCTGAGATGAATTTTTAATTATATGTTAGATGTGTTAAACATTTTAATTTTGTGCTATTTTAGAATCACTTTTAATGTAATTGGTAATTTCTTTTCAATGCCAATTGTTGTTTATAACTGTTCATTTTTGTATAAATAGCATTGTTAAATTATATTTCTTATCAGTTGACGATGCTCGTAATGAGCGAAACCGGTCCTGACATATTAAATAAAGTGGAATGAAGTACAAAGGAATATTTTGTTTTTACTAATATATAAGTTACTTACTTATATTTATAAAACATTAGTTTTTACAAAACAAATTCTTCAGTACGTAGAATTTTCTGGATCATTTACATGTAACAACATCAAAATGATATTTATGACAATTTAAACTTAACTGACACGACATGGTTTTTTTTATTTTCCATCTTATATTAAACATAATGAATGACAGACAGACAAAAGTCTTATATGGATATTATTTCTGATCGTAAGAAAGAATTATAACGCATGAACGTTGGTATATCCTTTCCAATCGATACTTACTTATAATTTAAAAACAACTTTTTTAAAAAATACATGTTTTTAATAAATTTGAATATGAGAACAATTATTTAGATTTATAATAATTTAATTTGTATTTATACATAGTAATTTATTCATTTATCGAAAGCCACATTTTAACATTTTTTGAAATATGTTACCGGTTTGCAGAAAAATAAATTTTAGTTTTCCTTAACTAATAAATAATTTAAAAAATATTGAAACTAGTTATGAATGTTAATTTTAATTGACTATTTAAGTCACATAATTTGTGACAGACATTTAAAATGAAATAGCCAAAGGAGCGTAATACAAAAACGAAAATTTATCTGACTTTTTCACTATTGACTTTTACTTTAGAAATTCTACAATTTGTAAACAGTCATTAGTTGAAATATAAGCAACTCTTAAAACATTTTAAACATAGTTGACAAACAAGGTAAATAATTTATGATTTTTTACATATGTAAGTACCTACTTTGTGATAAAATAAATTAACGTGATTAAACTTTAGACGTTTTCGTTTATCGTATAGCAAGTAAATAATTATTTACTTTTCACGTCGAGAACGATATAAACTTCGTGAGTGTCACTTGATGTTAATGAATAATAACAATCACGTTTCAAAAGTCTAGCAACTCTCATTCTTAAGTGTGTTCATAAATGTGATACATCACACAAGTTAAGAACAAGATACTTGTTCATAAAACTACGGCATAATATTTTAGAAACGTGAGGATATAAATTTGGCTGGCTCTGCGCCCAGCAATAACAAACTTTTTGCGAGGAATTAATCTTGGCGTAGTAACTGACGCATGGTTGACTTATTTAACATGTTTTTGCCTGAATAGTAATGGCGTGAATTAATAACCATATATCAAACGGTATTAAGCGTTTTTGAGTTGGTAATTTACTTACCGCATTCGAGAAGATCTTTCTCGTCTTATATGGTTAGGTGGTAAAGACTGATTAGTATCAACAACAAATTTAATCTATTCTAGAAATTAACTAGATTGATAAAATATAATTGAACAAGTAATATTTGTATCCACGCTGAACACTACTAGTAGAAAAATATTAAACACTATTTTATTAACCGTAACGCTTGGGTTCCGACGAAAATTCAAACCGCAATATTATTTGCATCATATCATGAATTAAATAATTTACAAAGAAAACAATTCGTTACATAAAATAAAATTTTAATAATAATAAAAATACCACTACAATCATCGGCTAATTTCTTCTCTTTTTTGTTTATATGTATTTTACTCATATTCTCCCCGATGGCGAAGATAATATATGCAAAAAAAGTCGTCTTTTGTCATAAGAAAAAAACGTGTTTAATGATTGTAGTGAAAATTAATAATATTACAAAATTTAAGCACGGTCTATAAAATCAATATTGATTTGTTTATTTGTAACTTTTTCCATATTCTAACTGACAAAAGAGTATAGATAATATTTTGTAATAAAATTTCAGAAATATATTTCATCTGGAAGACGACAAAGTTACACCTTCATCACTTAAACGTCAAGGGTCTAAAATTATAAGCATATTTTCCTCGTGTATCTGCATAGTCTCTAGATTATGAAAAAATCACTATTATTACATGTGCTTTATGTTGATACGTTTAGAAAGCGTTGAAATTATATCATTCTTATAGGGTATATGATGCAGCGGTTAGCCTTGTTGGCTTTCGTGCCAGATCTGACGGGTTCAAGTACCGGTACGAAAAGTATTTTTCCGATCGACTTTGATCGATTTTTGTTCGAAGGCATGGAAGTTTGTGATGTCTAAAAATTCCTTTCCACTTTTCCGATCCTTCAATAACTGGACGATGCGAGAACGATTAGTTTACCACTAGTCTTGCCCTGGCCTCATCCTTATATCATTATTCCTCTCATTAAAAAAAGAAGTTGAGCGACAGAGTAACAAACAGTTCTCGTAGAAACACTTCTGTTGAGATACCTCCATACATTGGGAGTGGGCATGGATTTAAAAAAATCATTATATTTTTTATTAATTTCATTAATGCATCTATTCGTCATTAATATAGTTATATTCTTTATACTTTGTAAAGAAAGAGGAATACTTACGTCATGGATGATTTTTTATTTATTTATTATGGTTTATTTTTGTTTGAGCTCTTTTTTAACATTATCACTGATGTAATAAAAAGAAATTTCAACTCAAAGTTTGAATAAATAAATTCACAAACAGCATAATCACTTCAGCATACAGTAAGAAAAAATAACAACAACGGAAACGTGTTAATTAATTTAGCTTTAACCGTATGGAGATACCCTTTTTAATCCTTTTTTTGGCAACAATGGCCCGGAGGTATAAAAAAAGTCAAAATGTTAATATTATCACGGTTCATGCAAATGTTACAGTGTTAACAAAAAGGGATAAACAACATTTTAATATGTTAATTGGGGTAAATTAGCGTTAGCGGCAGTGCAAAGCGGTAACAGCCACCCACGTGTACTTTAATTGGGATTTAGGCCAAGATTAATTTCATCCAACACCACAAATAAGCTTTCCTTTATTAATGATGTGAAGGAAACTCACTGGAATACTTAAACTTTAACCTCTCTAAATATAATAGTACGTCTATAACCAAATGCGTGGGGACCTTCATACAGACTGATGTCATACAATAAGGTGCTGCCAAGTATAGGAATGAAAAAAGTCAGAAAAAATATTATTTGCTTATTAAGTCTTTTATGTTTTCATTATTTATTTAAAAAAAAAAAAAAACATTTTTTGTATCACAAATTTTTTAACTGCTTTTTTTAGAGTGGTGGTACTCTTTTTCAATATTAAAATCTCATAGAATACAACAATTTGCTGAAATGGTTAGTGTAAAAATGTATGGTGATAAATTCTTTAATTTGTTGCAGATTACTGATTCATGTCATCTTATTTAAATCACCACATTTTTATGTCGCTTTTTCATATTTTGTATCATTTCCATAAAATTTCTTTTCTCATATCTTTATTGCCAATTGTTTGTTACACCCTAATAAGTGTATATCAATGTATACTCTTATCAGTTGAAAATGCTCGTAATTAGTGAAACTGGTCCTGGTCCTATTAAATAAATGTACAAAAGAGTGCTTTATTTTATGAATATAGTGTTTTTCTACCATGTATTAACAGTTAACGCCTTACACGTGACTAATTTAAATCATTTATTTCTAAAGCGGCTGTTTTACGTTTGACTGTAATTAGCAAAAACGGTTAAGAAGTGACAGTGAAAGATTTGCAAAACGATTAGCATTTTCCGTGATTTCATGGAAGTAGCGAGTAGTTAATTATTATCATTTTTTTTTGTATAATATATACACATTTATGTGTACATATACCTAAATCATGCAGTGCTTGAATTCACGGCCAGACTATATATTTTAATGCTAAATTTTATAAAAAAAAATACTTCATATATAAAATATTGCATAATGTTATTCAAAAACGTTAGTATACATCAAATGTACGTGTTATACACGTAGCACGAATAGGTTATATATCCTTAAAAAATCCTTTATTTATAACAGGTATACACTACAGTTACAAGATCCAATGTCTTGAAAGACTGTTAGGGGACTATCCATAATAAATATTCGGTAAAAATAACTGATGCTGATAAAATGTGGATGGAAGAAAATCAATTGGCGTGTGACAGTGTATCTCGAAGGTAAAAAGATAAAAAACTGATATAGTTAGTCAAAATCAATAAATATAATATAAAAATATCGATGTACTGTCTTGAAAAAAGGTCTCATATTATTTTTTACAAAAGAATAGAAATAATCATTAAAAAATATTTTTTGATAAATAAATGTGCATTTATAAAATGGATGTAACAAGAGCGAAGAAAAAAATATTTACTTCTCCATTTTACCCGAGAGTTGCTTAGGAACAGCTATTTTCTTATTTCACTAATTATTATTGACATTATAAATTATATTACAAAAAAATCTACTTGTTAATTTTTAAAATAATTTTTATATACTTTGGAAAGTTCCTTAAATTTTAAATTATACAAAGCATCGTGTCATTTATTTGTAATTTATCTTTACCTTTATATTTTTTCATATTTCTTTTACCAATTTTTTATTGCACCTTGTTATTGGACTCATTTAAGTATGTATAAATGAGTGTATATCGATTTATATTTTCGCAAATTGATAATGCTTAAGATGAACAAACCGGTCCTAATCTTTTGTAAATAATGTACTATTAAGTATAAAAATATTTTTTAAATACAATGCCGTTACCGACCGTGAATATCATACAAATGTTAACAAAAAATGTTCTGCAACAAACCCACCTCTTTGACAATCATTGTCAGACTAAATTTATCCTAATAATACATTAATATTAATATAAGTATGAATATGATCAAATCCGTTAGTTAGTTTATGTCACACAAACTAAGTGTGTATGGGGAGTGTTATTGTTTACCGTGCGTGGAGGGGGGATATACGTATTTTTCATTATTAATTGCTTTCGAACGATAAGTAGAAGTCATACCTTTAGAAGGAACCACTCGTATTGCTTATAACTTTTTTCTAGTAAAGTTTTTTCTAATTCCAAGAGTCGTTCACTTATTCATTAACACGTTTGCTGCTGAAAACGCACCTAGCGCGTTTTCCATAACATATTAGCCACGCGCACAACGCACCTAGCGCCTGCACCTTGTCAACGGAGCCATGCGCTAAGGTACATTCACACAACTCTATTTATTTTTTTATTTATATAATAACTCGAGTAAATACAGATGCTTCCAAAGTATCCTTACGTCTCACCTTTGACACAACATATTTAAAAAATCAAATAAAAATAATGTACGAATGCACTCCAACAACCATTTCGTAAAAAGTCAGCGTGACAACAATTACAACGAATTTTATTAACAGTGAATGTGTTAATGAATCAACCTTTACTATTTATTCAGTTGAAAACATTTTTCTATACCATGTATTTTTCTTGTGTGAATTATTTAAACTTCTAATGGTGTATCTTATCGGAAACTGTTTCACAAGGACAAGTCGCTCGGCCTCTCGATTCGGAGACGGTAAATGTAGAAAATGGGGATAAACAAAGCTTAAAATTACATCCCCGATCTCCCAATGCTCTGTTGTTAGGGTCCGGTAGGAGGTGGATTGTAATATCAGAAGTTATTCATACTTCTATTTAAAAAAAAAAATCGATTGATAAATAAATAAAGCACGTACTCGTCCGGTGGTTTGAGATACAGCAACCGGATAGGAAAAAGTAGACCGGTGACAGTGAAAAAAAATTCTCTGAGATTATTTATAATTACAAAAAAAAGACTGCAATCTCTACGCCACTACGCATGACCTATTCTCGTAGAGGTGAGTAAGTATTACCTAAATTGGCATAGAGAGATAGTAACGTAGTTTTCGGACCTAATAGCAACGAGGCCAACACTGTGTGGCCATAAGTGATCCCTGATTTATTGTTGGACTCATACATTACCTGAAAGCCCGCGGGGCTATGACTGTATGCAATAAATTTACCTATGTTTGCAGTTGCAAATTACTCTCGGTTATATTCTGTGAATTTTAGTGAGAAGTGCTTAGAGCTGGAGCAAAAGCTTTATAGTTAGTGTATGAAACGATAGCATTAGAACCCAATGTACATATTGGGAATTAATTGTAAGCCAATATGTGACTTGATTAAATGGTGATTAAGTAAACACAGTTTGCATATTGTTCAGAAAGCTTTCATACGAACCATAAAATTAAGTTTTCGTATGCATATTTAAATAGAATAAATATCTATAACTTTATCATTCCTATATCATTATTAACTAAATTTATTTATCATTATATTTCGAATTTAACTATAATACAATTAAATTAAAATTATGCCGGTTCAGTGGCGCAGTAGTCAATGTCATCGGCTTCCGTGACGGATCTCAAGGGTAAGTCCCAGTATGGGCAGCATTTTTCAGTATATTTCTTTTTGAAGACATGGGTGTTTGTGGTGTCTACAAATTTTCTTCCACCCTTCAAATCCTTAAATAAAGGGGCGTAGCGGGAGAAATTAGCTAACCACTAATCGTTTCAAAGCTTTATCTCTCTATCCTGGTTGACCAAACTACTAACAAGCAGCTCTTGTAGAAAAAATATATTGAGATACCACATTGACAGCAGATATGAATTTAAAAAATGCACATGTATTTTTATAAATATAATTTACCTATGATTGATAAGCTTACAAATAATGTACATATTTGGAAGAGTTTTTACTAAATGTGTACCAAGTTTATACAACTACTAACTGCTACGACTCTTAATCCTTTTACATGTAGTGTTCCAAAGCATAACAATATGAAACGTGTTTTTTAAATAAAATAAGTATTTTCGACTTAGTTTCTTTGAATATACGAAAAGTTTCTATGGGTACAAATCTACCCGGTTTTTTATGCTACGTAAAGACTTCGGAAAATTTAGCTTCAACTAAATCGGTGTGTCTGCCGGATAGTCGAGTTATTCATTTAAAGCTTTTACCTTCCCAGACAACTTCCCATCACCTTGAATTATACCGGTTATTTTTTCTACAAGCTAGCATTTTTTTTTTGCATATTATAGAAGATTTATTATATTTAAAATATAAAATGTTCTGTTACTAAAATATTTTAATCTAAGAACTCATCACCACTGTAAAAGCATTGTCATATTTGCCACCAAAGCGTGTTAACTTTACTTCATAAATTATTTATAAAAAATTTGAAATCCACTAAATTCACTTCTGCTTTTTACTTCATCAAAAAATTACGGTAATTCTTATTCATTGTAATGCAAATACACATCGCGATCTCGCGTTCATTTGTACGAGCTTCTTCTCCCCTCCTTGCCATTTTTTCTTCCGTCATCTTCTTTTACGTACTACAACAATATTTGCATTTATTCCATTTCTTTTCATGTTTGAAAGATTGCCGCGGGAGAAAAAGTGCTGACGGGTAAAACAGTAAAAGACAGTTTTACACAAGAAAATATATTCTTTTTATATCCGTATCTACATGTTTTATTTTACATGTTTCAAATTCTTTAAAATTTTGACAATTTAATTTCATATATATGCTTAAGATTTATAATAGTTCAATATTTTTAAAACTTATATTTATACGAATTCAATTCCGACTGCTTAAGAATCAATATATCTAAGCAAATACAAAGCATTTCATCTACAACATTATTGAAATTAAGCTTTATTTTAAGATACCACTGTATTTTGCATATTGTCATTCTTATATATGTTATACAAAGAAGTTCGATTACAAGATGAAATAGTCTAAATGTGTATATAAGTGAATAAAAATGACTCATATACGATCTCACAAATTATGTTATTTTTTATACTTAATTAAAAATTCTTTTTTATATAGATAGTGAAAAAAACAACTTAAAGAAATGATTTTTTTCCGCTCCAGCGTGGAATATTTAGACTCTTAAATCAAACTTTTTTTAACAGATTTTTTATTTTTTATTCGGTTTCATTTATTTAATTGTAGTTGATATAGAAGGCTAAAACAAGGTTAGTGTACTTTATCGCTTTCGTTGCGCAACGTTATTATAATTTGAAAAGTGGGAGACAATTTTGCCTTCAACTAAAAATGCATAAATTGATTGAAAAAGTAATTTATAAAACGTTTTGTACTGGTGCTCGAGCTCACGACCACCAAAACCGAAGCCAACGACGATGACCACTTGGAATGTTAACAGCCATTTTATAATTAATGACAACACACTAATTCAATACTTCAATTCAATTAAAATTCAATACTTAATCTATTATTTATGATTTTATTTTTTCTTATTATATTATTTAGGATAACGTAATTTTACTACAAGATTTTTTTAATCAGATAAAAATATTTTTTTAAGGATACTTAACTATATATTACTTTGTTCCAATGCTTTTTTCCCATATAACGGGGTGTAACGGCTATCCAGTAACTTTTTTTCTCGTCATTTCTAATGTTTCAAATCAATAATCGCAAAATTTTATTTTTATTTTCCTTTAAAAACTTTTGTTTTTTATGCCGAAAGGCGTTTAAAAATATTTACAAGATCGATTTCTTTTCGAAGTCGTTTGAATTTGTGATACCTATCCCTCCCACTCTTCCAATCCTAAAATAAACAAGTGAAAGTGATTAGTTAACTGCTAGTCCTTTACCAGATTTATATTTGCATCCTTACTCTCATTAAAACGGGTAGGTTGAGCAACTGACTAACAATCAGTTCTCTTAAAAAAGCTACATTGAGATACCTCCATTCCAAAGCTATATACTCCACATTAAGAGCGGACATGAAAGAAAAAAAAGCTTGACAAGAATTTAGTTCCGGTACCTTTTTTTCAAAAAAAGCAATGCTTTGTTCGCATACGATATGAAGCATTTTGATTTCTAGTGGTTAATTAGCAACGATTACAAATACCAGACAGTAATTCCCATAGATATAATTAAATAGATAAAAGAATCAATGTAAAACATGTTTTATTCGGTAATAATGATTCTGTATTCAGATGAGAGCTTCAACTCAACGGAAGTTTAGAATGCTCGATTATCGAAATCGGAAATTTGTTGTATACAACAAATTTTTATTGTCATTTCGATTGAATCCAAAATCGTCTTGATAATGACTGTTTTGATGTTTCGTCTGTTGTTTGGCCGGGAAAAGAACCTTTCGGGCAGCTTCTTTTCTTCTTGAGCGTATCCACGTAAGCATTCTTTTCTTGTAATACAGGCTTTAATAAAAATTATGTATTCTGCACACGACTTATTTCGTCAACGACAGCGGTGCTCACTTTTTCATAACCCGACTTTACGGTTAAAGCAACCCGAAAACTTAAAAAAAGGATGTCCAGTGACGTCACATTTAAAAATCTATCCGATTCAAAAAAAATAAAAAATAGATGTCCCTTAAGATATCAAAGTAATAGAATAAAGTGTTACAAAAACCTCTCGGTCGTTTGCAAACGAAAAATACAAATGCTTTGCCGTGAATCGTTTGTTTCTCTACCACGGCATTATAAAAAGAAGATTCAATGACGAAAATATCTCGCGGAGAATCCAATAAAAATAAAAATGAATAAAACAATATGTGGTCCTATGGTGCAGTGGTTAGCGTTGTTGGCTTCCGTGCCACGATCCGTGCCGTTCTCACGGGTTCGAGTACCAGTACGAAATTATTTTTTTCGATCGATTCATCGATTTCTGGCAATTCAAAAAACAAAGGTATTAGTGTTATTGATGTCTTAAAATTCACTCCCACTTTTCCAATCCTTCAATGACTGATAATTAGTTAACGACTAGCCTTGCTCTTTTATTCCTACTGCTCTCTTTGTAAATGAGAAATTGAGCGACTGAGTAACAAACAGTTCTCATCGAAAAACTTCTGTTAAGATACCTCCATTAGAAGGCCATATGCTCCACATTGGGAGCGGACATGTATAAAAAAATATCAACTGAATGAGTAAATGAATAGGAACGAATTAGAATTGTCAAGGTCAACTCTTGGTGAAGGGTTATATATTTTTATTTTTTTATTTATTCAAGCTCAGGACTGGTTTCGCTCATCGTGAGCTCCAGTTTATAATTCTCATGATGGGTGAAACTGGTCCTGATCATTAATAAATTATGTTAAATTAGTACATTTTTTATTTTTTTCAATGAATTTTATAACTGTAGCAAGAGACTGAGAGTTTTCTATCTGCGCCCTAGTGTCTTATATATCATGTCTAGTCGGTATAAAATAAATTACAAAAATAATATGAACATCGACATTAATTATCAAATGTGAAAACCATCTTCATCACACAATTCACACAAAATAAGTTCATCTTACTTATCGTAAAATTATAAGCTTAGTTTACGCGTAATGAAAGACTTGAACTATCAATAATGAAAGAAACATCCTTCGGAAAAACTACATTCAAAGAATTAATTTTAAAGTGTATTTAAATGACAAGAGTTTCGTTAAATACGCCACTGGCCGAGTAAAACCATCCCTCAGGATTTCATAAATATTTCACAACTTAACATTTTGCGCAAAACAACATTACTTATTCAACCGGCGGCCTGAAAAGAAATATATAATTTGTATAAAATATTCGTTTTTGAAATGGAAATTCACCGCCTGCCCCCTTGGGGAGGTTTGAAATACATAATTAGTGAATGAGGGACATCAGTGTTCCCGTACCCAACATCTGTCATCTCTACTCCCTAGCACGTGTCACTTTTTCTGAATCACATCTCGCACGACTTCACAAAAATATAAATTGTGGCACACTACTTATATCTTACCGTCGGTATTATGAAAATATTAAAAGGTTACATGCCCATTGTTGAACTGACTTAGAGTAACGATTCATCAACATTAAAGTCAGTTTAACAACCAAACATGTCATACTTACTTCGTCAGGAATACAATTTAGAGAAAAAAGAATTAGCATATCGTTTAATTATGATTTGAAGTAAAGTAAAAAATAATGTTTTTGTGAAAATAATACAAAAAATATGAATTCTTCGTCACATTTTTTAGAATCCGGGATAGTTTTCACACGGTGTGTAAACTATATCTAACAATTAACTACATCGTCGCCTAATCTACAGGTAATAATTAATATTCCTAAGCAAACAGTAAATGAAACATTTAAGTCTTAGGATAAAACCTTTAGCTCGTAGCTCTAGTGTGTGTTCATTTTTATTAATATGATATCGCTATCATACATTCATTTTTTTTTCAATTTGATTCAGTTTTGCGCGACTTTGTCACCGCGGCATTGTGTGCACGGCTTTTTCGTGCGCGGCTTTGACGTGTCAATGATATTTTGTATTGATATTCCAACCCTTAACTAGGCAACCGAATAAATATAGCATCTGCATCAACATCGACCACTCAGCTGCAAGACCTGAACATCATAGAAAAAAATCCAGACAAAATTTTAAATAACTACTTTTCCTTCTAACTAAAGTAATTTTAAATATATATATTGTAACTCGGAGATTGTGTGTTTACGATGAACGTAAAATAATTCTAATAGTATCATCATTGGGCAATATAAAACACTAATAGTGGGCAATATTTTAATTTGAAAAAAAGTGTTGTTACTAGAACTTTTTAGTGACGCAATTAAAATTGAAATTTCACTAATTTTGTCAATCCCTTTTAAATAATCTATTAAAATCTTTTCCCAAATTTATTGTTTATTTTCCGAAAATAAAATTAAGCGTCAGTCAAATCTTTTCCACAAAATGGGTAAAATTAGCTTCGTTCTTTTGAAATAATTAGCCTTTTACCTGTTACTTGAAAAACAAAATTTTCCTCGCTTTAGATGAAGTGTCTTTGTAATAAATTATATTTTATTTAGTGACAATGAAATGTGACAGTAATTAAAATAGACATATCACCTTGGTTAATTCAGGAAGAGAATTTATACTACACACAACCAAATTTATTTGTGCTTTTATTTATATAATGTATGCAAATTCATTCTAATTTTTAATCTTAAATACCCTACCGTTGCACTGCAGATGTTTTTTTTTCCATTTATTTAAATTCCAACTACTTTTATATTGTTATAGCAGACACTGCTAACGGCAGAGTTTGTAATTTCGCTAGAAATTGGTGTATACATTTTACCTTCAAGTAATAATAATAGTAAATATTTTATATTTTTTTAAACCGAAATGGGTAAATTGAATTCCCATCAGAAATATTCAATTTAAAGCTCATGAGAAACAGAAATACATAATTAATTCTATTTAGATTAACAGTATTAAATTTTCATAGTCAGTACTCGTAACGGGTGTATCTCCAAAGAATGTTATTACATAAAATAATAAAGTAAACATCCATACAGGAAAACTATATTATTATGAATACTTCATATTATGTAGTTATCTACCCTACCTAATTAATTATTCATGACGCTGGCACATTGTAATGTAAGAAAATATTTTACTAAACTAAAACTCCATCTCTACTCCCAATATGAAACATATAGCCTCCTAACACATTTTAACAAAAAAAAAATCTTCAAAAAATGTTTGTTATTTAGCCTCTCTTTTTCCAAAAGAGTAATGAAATAGGACATGGCTAGGACAGAAGTAGTGGTCAACTAATCACTCTGGATACTTCCCGTTATTTTTAAATTGGAACGGTGGAAGATTTTTTTTAGAAATCACAAATACCCATGCCTCCAGACAGAAATCGATAAATCGGTTGAAAAAATGCTATTCGTACTGGGGCTCGGACCAGTGAGATGCGTCACGGAAGCAAACGACGTTGAACACTGCGCTACGGACCCAAAAAAATCTTTGTTTATCCATTATAATTTATAACAAACTAGCCGAATTCTGATAAAAATAACAATTGCTTAAAAGTACTGCTAACACAGTATGCCTTAGCTAGCTGAAATCTGTTGAATTTTACTAATGCTTATTTCTGTTAATGACATGCATCAATGTTTATATAAGCGGAATAAATAGCAAGGTTTATCGTTAATAACCAATAACATGCAATATCAAAAGTGATAATTTTGCAAAACGTATTTAGAGCTTAGTCTGTGTTGTTTACACGTGTAGCTTCTCCATAAAACTTGAACGATTTTACTGTCGGTTAAAAATATAAGCCATTAAAACTCGGATAATGATTTTTGTATTTCAAAAAAAACTGTAGTATACCGAATATAACGCGGCCATTATATTCTTAGCACTTGTCAGGGTTGATTCATTTGTTTGTTTGTGTCACTCATTAGAAAACTTGAGGGGCGTAGATAAAAGATACGAGCTAGTACGGTAAATGAAAACGTCACAAACATTTGTTTAATCAAGGGGTTCCCAAACTATGTTCAACGTAACACTGGTGTTCTGTGAGATCTAAATATATTGAAATTTGGAATGGTAATATACCTTGCAACACATTTCAAAATCTTCATATAAAAAATCGAGTGATGATAAATCTACACTTATTTTTAAAACGTCAAATATCTAATTGCAGACGGAGATTTTGAAGCATTAAGAGCTTAATTTACTCATATTTTAATGTTACATGTTTTAAAAATAATTAATCAATAAATAAAAAGTGATTTCATAATATATTTTTTGTGTTCCATTCCACAATAATTTTGGGAAGCTCTGGTTTAAGAAATGCATAAAATAAATCATTTATTTCAATATATATAGAAAATATAAATTTGAAAGCCATTTTTCATTTTATTTATAGTTAATTATTTTTTTTTAATTGTCTTACCCAGGGGTGGGGAACCTTTTCATTTATAAAGGCCACATTAATTTATCTCATTCAACATAAGGCCGCAGTAAAAAAAATGTTGACACCCCCTCCTTCTTTTTTTTCGACTGTCGAACATGACCCTCAATTGATTACCCTCTTTTTGCAAACGCTTGCGTATATTTTTTTAAAAGGCCGCAGGTTCCCCTTCACTGTTCCAATTTATTTCAACATTATAATTCTGGCATTGTTGTGTCGTGCTATATTTATCACTCTAAGGAAACTTTTATCTTTTAAATTGTTTATGAAATTGCCAATGAAAGAATTGAAAAATTCGAATATTTTGTATTAATTATTTACACCACTGGTTAGAAAATTAAGCACCACTGAAAATTTAGTAGTTCATGCTTAGTTTTTTTAAGCATATCATGTTTGAAAAACAACAATAACATGTATTTTATTATCATTCATCACTCCATTTTTGAAAATTTTATAGCAAGCGCTAACGCAAATTCTATAATTTACAGTCTCGCAGTAAAAGCGCTTTGTTGATCGTAGCTATTTGTTCACAACTTAATCTATGATTTCAAAAAGGTTTTCAAACTTAAACTATAGTTAAAATTCAACTTTTTTTTTCGTCAAAAATGAAAATAACGCAATGCTTTAAATGCATGCATGCATGTATGCTGCATAAAAAAGGGTCGATTCAAACACGACGAAAAAAATGAAATAGTTTTAACGCCATGCGAGAAAAACATTAATCCAGGAATATATTTATAAAATAAATCAACTTTAATAATAATTCATTTTTCTTTGGTAATACTATTGAATTAGTTTTCAATTCATATTTTTCAGTCATTATATTTACAAAAAAATAACAGCTCTGCGATACTGATGTACTCTGTTTATGCATCATTTTAATATTGAGCAATATTTCTGACAGCATAAAAATTGTTAATATATGTATAATAAGTAGGGCTTTTGACCCGGCTTTTACCGAAACCGGTTTTTTTATATTTAAAACCAAAAACTGACTTATTTCACACTGTTAACCTGTGTCTAAAATTTTTATTTTTGTTTTTTATTTTAACATATTATTATTATAGAAGGGGAATCAATTGGTAACAAATATTTATACTGTCCATTTATTTCATTTGTTTGTCATCTAAGAGCCGAAATTAAGAAGATCAAAGATTTTTCTAATTAATAACATTAAATAACAATCGCATTAAATATTAAAATAAAACAATTGCTGCACAAAATCTCTTATTAAAAAAATAATCTTGGTTTCGTCTATATATTTTGCTATTTGTGGCAGTGTACGTCTAATATTTTTTTATGATATGTAACTACTGGTTTATATTTGTATATTTTATAGAGAAAACACAATATATTTTCATGTTTTTCAACTATTGAATTGTATATTACCAAACCGGTTGTTACCAAACCAAATAGTTATTATTTTTGTACGGTTATTTGAAAGCTATGAAAGTGTTGAATGATTGTAAATAAATCTAGAAAAACTAACTCTCGTTGGTCGATACGAGAGCATTCCCAGAGAGAAAATTATAGGTAAACGTTTATATTTGTAAGGTTAAGGGGATATATTTTTTTAAAAAAAATATTTTAAATAAAAAAAAACATTAGTTACTTAGTGTTACCGTGTCTTGTTTTGTTTAAAAATCAAACTTGTGCGAGCAAAGCAAAAGAGGATAAAGTCATATATTTGAAAACTTTAAGCAATCTCCGTAATAAAGTATTATACACAAAACATGTATGTTTATATGTTCACAGTAGAAACTATAAGTTACATAATAAAGTATTATTATAGTTGTAAATTCACTGGTTAACATTTCGTCTGCTAAAATATCTATGTTGAAATAACGGCGACATTATAAATCCCTGTGTAATTTATAATCTCATCAGCATTCAACATTACTTCTATTATGCTATCCAATGCATTCATGCCTTAC
This sequence comes from Himalopsyche anomala, assembly GCA_031772345.1. NCBI lineage: Eukaryota > Metazoa > Arthropoda > Insecta > Trichoptera > Rhyacophilidae > Himalopsyche > Himalopsyche anomala. The sequence continues at coordinate 16,397,065 of CM062821.1, read as the reverse complement.
AGTAGGTCGAAACGCTTTTGTTACAAAATACGTGATCGATTAAATGTGTAATAATTTGTTGAAAGTCAATAACTATCGATTGGCTTATTCAAAGCCCTAAATAGATTTTGAATTCCTATCTATTCTTTTGAACAAACTAAAAACAAACGCGTTTTTTTTTTAAACATTTTTCGAAATCTTTAAAAATCAGACTACGTTCTAACTATTCAAGTGATCTTCTTATTTCTGTTTGAGTGATTCTTAAGTCCATCAATCAACCTTTTTCAATTCACTCGGTCTTCCGATTCAGCCGACGAACTCCAGCACTCGCAGGTTTTGTGATTTCCTATCCATCCAGCAAAGTCGAGGTCTTCCAACGCTTCTTCCTATCTCATAGGTAACAAATGTGAGACGTTTTGTTGGTTTACGGCGTTGAAGCTCTTCTATACGAGATATATTATTTCCAGTCTCTTGAAGTCGTTTAGTATTAACAAATCTGACAACGTCTGGCTCACCGAAGTGTTTATTAGGCTCATTGCTGAGCCGACGTTACCAAACCCCACCCTCGCAGATGTTAAGGGTGATTGTTAACAGTCAACAGCGATACAAGTATCGCCGTTACAAGTAACTAAGACATATTTTTAAGTGACTTATTTACAAACATTCGTGTAATTTATAAAATCTAGCTTAAAATGATTTTAAAACATTTCAGTTGAGTTAAACATTCTTTTTTATTTTATTTTCATAAAATTTATCTGCCAAAAATGAACAGGGTCCCAGTGCCGTGCTTAAGCAGTGACGACATATTTTGTTCAATAAAATATGTCGTCAACTAGACCGTACTATTTATTTTTTGATTTTTTTATTGAACATTTTATTTTATTTTTTTACAGATCAATTTTATTAGAATATAATAATACCCGACATCAATGTGGCTTGAATGATATTAATTTTATATGGAATTTAATATAATTTGGGGTGGCAATTAGGTTTAAAAATACCAGTATTACCGAAACTTGGATCTTGGTATTTGTAGTGTTTTAAAAATGCAAAAATACTGATATTTTTTAATTAAAAATTAACCAAAATCGAATGCGATGAATTGAAATACTCTAAATCTGATAAAAGTTGTATTGGCTAGCTTTAGAATGTATCACCTTTTCAAAGATGTTTTATTATTTTAAGAAAGTTTTTATGAAAATCATCCGTACATAATTATGATATATTTTTTGACCGAACTACCGATTTTGATTAGATCGCCCAATATTGCATCCCAGTAAGACATATTTCTTTGGTACATTGCTAAATTTTGAAATACCGCTATTGATTATATATTTGTTCAGTATTCCAATATCTAGTGGCAATGAAGTGAATTAATTTTAATGAAAAAATTATATATATTTTTTTTGAATTTTGTCGTTAGCACTTACGATACACCCTGCATTCTGGTTTAATGAGTGTGATTTGACTTCCAACGAAATACGTGAGTTTGTTTTAATTATTTTTATTCATATTTCCAAAGCTATATATTTTTATAATTTACAAAGTAAAACTTGGATATAAGGCCGATAGCATAGAAAACTCGAGAACAAGTTTGGACCGCTTAAAAAGTTTTAACACAAGATTTGTTACTTTTGAGACTGTTCGAAACATTTTTGCGGCCGTGAATCAATTTAATAAAAAAAGTTTAGTTCATTACAACCTTCTGCGTATTCTACATTTCACTTGAGATACTGCAAAGTGCTTCGGACTTATTATTTTTTTTCCTCTCAAATTTAATGTGAAATATTCTCGGCTTACGATTATATATTTCAGATTGTTTACCAATAATATTAAAAAACATTATAATAAATCTTCTCATGTCGTTTTTAATCGTGTATTCAATTATTTAGAACTATAGAAAATATTCGAAAATTGCAACCTCAGCCCTGAAAAGGAAAATAAATTGATTTTAATCAAAAAATATGTTCGATCTTCATGGAAGTAAAACAAGAGAATTCATGAACAAACCGGGTTAGCAATTCTTTTAAATCATCAATAGTAAAATAATAAGACAAAAATAATCGAATAAACTTCGTCTAATCGCAACATTAATAAGGCGTTTAATTCTGAAAAAAGGAATGGATTGTTAAGTCTAAAACCGGTACTTTTAATGAGAACCAAAACCAATTTTTCTTTTCATCGTTTGAATGTGGAATTAACTAATCTAGCGGCATTGATTCGACTTGTACCTGCTGTTTTACGTATAAGTGTTTGCGTGGTTACAGTCTTTACCGCAACTAACTGTTTTGTTTTTAAAGTTATTTTATAACAAAAGCTTTTAACCTGAGTTCCTTTACTATCTAGCCACTTTAAGAAAATGCTGGCTGAAGATGCATTTTTAACAAAGCATTTTGTACGAGCTATATTTGCTGAGAACGCAAATTACCTTACCTAGACGATTTGTCTTTCAAGAACAATTCTTTTGAACGATTAATTTGTTTGAGTATTATAAATTAGTATCAGAAAACTTCCGTTGCGCATGTGAAATTTTTTTTTTTTTTTAATGTATTTTTTAACGATTTTTTTTTTAGCATATTGCCACCTCAATACTAATACTTGATGTTCAGTGCGTTTGAGATATGTATTTATTGAATTATATCATTCTTCATAATTCAACTGAATATAATTTTACTGTTCATAATTATACAAAACACTCTTCACTTTTATTTTAAGCAATGATTGTAGCCTAGATTTATGTTAATCAAATTAAGTTTAATTTTCATTATCTCAACAGCTATCAAATCAGAGTAACGATGATATTAAAATGACTACTTGAACCTGAACTAGTATTTAAATACTAACAGGGTAATTTATTTTCAACATTCTCTCATCTATGCAGGGTCGTGGAAGGTATTGGCAAAGGCTCTTGGCATTTAAATCATTGCTATGGCTCTGCTTCTGCTTATTTGCATTATTTCTTAAAATTCATTCTTTATTGTATTTATGAACACAAGTAATAATTGCCATCTTTGGAGCCGAGTGGTCAATTTCCACACATATATAGTAGAGTGTATTTCTTCTCAGCTGTTCAAACGTAAAATGTCTATCTAGAGCAGTGATGCACAAACCGCGGCCCTTTTTGAATTTTGTGGCGGCCCTTTAATATTTTTCTCAAACATATTTTTTTCATGTAAAACATTTATTTAATAAATATAAGCAAGCTTTTTCTTTAATGAAGGAGAATAAATCGGTTCAAAAAAACAGCCTTACAAATATTATATCAAATTTAAAAAAAAAAATCAAAATTAACAAAGACCAGAAATGCATTAACTTATGAATTGCATACAAATGAAACATAAATATTTCACATTGAAACGATTTTTAATAAGTAAGTACTCATAATCCTTTTTTGCATGGCTTATTTATGTTCACGTTATCGAAATAACACGGTCAAAATAATATAATGGAACCTATTATTTATTTATCTAATTTCACTTAATCTTTTTTACACGGATTTAAGGCGGTTTTAAATGGAGCGTACATATGTTCTGTATAAAAATGGAATTAGCTTACTTTATATTTATATTTATATATAAATATTTTTTTTCTTTGTGGCCCGAACCCACGATAATTTGTTTCATGCGGCCCACTAGAAGGTAAAGGTGGTGGATTGCATACTCTTATTTAATGGACATAACACTATTACAATGTGTTTTAACTGAGGTCACTTCATTTTTACGATACTTTAAGACGTGTAGAATATTTAAACGCATCTATTTTTTTTTTCTAAAATACCACTTGGCTAACTTCACCTATAATAGACCAATATATTTTTATAGTGAAAGAACTTTTTAATTGACGGAATCGGTTTTGTTCAGTTAATATAAGAGCTAATAAGAAACATAGTAGTATATTTTCATTTAATTTAGAACAAATTATTGTCACCGTATTTAGTTAGTAGTCTTAACGATCAGGCAGATTTGTGTTCAATTTTTGATAACATCAATGTCATATTATTTTTTTCAAAATTTAAATTTGAGATATGGCTAAGACTTGTTTAAGATAAAAAAAAAATTGTCTCATCTCATTGAATTGATTTCTAGCGACTTAGTGAAAATTCTCATATTTCAAAACACTTAGATGACACAATGTCATCAAATGTAACGCCAAATGCTTTTTTAAACATATTCAGCATTAAAACAATAGAGTATTAATTTAACAATCTACCAAATTTTATTTTCTTTACTAATTACTGTTTAGCAATAATATTGACCAAGAAATGTTACATTTTATTTATTCAACCGAAGAAAATTAGAAAAGTTAACTCCTTCGGTAATTTTCTTCTAGACAGCGACATTCCTAAAATATTGCAAATTGAATTCCGAAATCAAAGTTCAGGGAATGTTGGCCAATTTAAATGAATGCCAAATGTTTCCATCCGATTATTTCAAATCAAAGTAACTTTGCAAGGGAGAGATCATTTACTGTGGGGCATTTCCCTTTCCCGCAAAGAGGCGCCTTCGATCTGACGGGAGAATTCCCCGGAAACGCTTCCAAAGGAACCGACACTTTTTTATGAGGGTTAGAGCTGATGTAAACTTCCGGTTTTGAACGCCTCGACTGCGCGACTCAACTTCGCACTTCAGAGATTTTCAATGGTTTTTTTTATGTCAATAGAGTCACTTAATATCGTAAAAAAGGTTATTTTAATAACATCTTGTGATATTTCTTTATGATATATATGTACTTATTCCTTTTACGTTTTTTTTTCCTCTATCTCCCCACTTTTGCTCATTAACATGTAATTAAATCACTATTGTAGCCGCGTGGTCAACGTTATTAAGCTTTTAAACGAACGCTTACACAGTGTCCTACGTGGGCGAAGTCGAAACGAACACGAAAATATCAAACGGTCTCCGCCGCTATACATAGATGATCTACGTACAAATAGTACGCGGTGCTTGGCTACAGCGATGCGATCAGTTGTTTTGGTATTTTCGCGCAAATATGGGCGTGGCTAAGTTTATTATTTAATCGTGTCAGATGTAGAAATAATTAAATTTTCCATGAAAGTGTCTTTCTAAATACATATAAATTTCCAGTCGAGTGGTCGAGCGGTCAACGTCGTTGGCTTAGAGCACGCAGGTCAAGTCAATATATGAAAAAATGTAATTTATTTTTTGTCGAATATATTTGATTACATTATGATGCATGCAGCTGGGAGTGAAAATAACAATGACTGTCAACTAGGGGCTCGCTCCATGAAGCATGCTTACAGTGCCTTCTACAAGTACATATACATGTATATAGCAACCACGAGGTACTTTTTATACAAAAAAAAAAAAAAAATACTACAGTATTGAGACAAAAATCCAATGAACAAATATTTTAAGATGTATGTATGTAAACGGTGATGTTTCTATACTTTTTCAAGTCAAGTCACAGTCAAGCTGTATCACCAGTAGGGCCTCCATTCCCGGGATCCTGTCCAATTTTGTGATCCAGAAATTCCGGGATTGTGATAGTACTAATCTCTGGATTTCGGGATTAAGAAAATGTGTGAAAGTTGCGCGAGGGGTAAAAAAAGCTGTCATGTCTTTTTATTCTGGGAATTCCGTAAATTCCTAGTTTTTTTTAAATAGATTTAAATTTTCTGGAAAAATCCCAGGATTTCAAAATCACCGAACAAAACCTTTCAATTCCGAACTTGTACACGATTTTAAGGTGAATGTTCAATCCCGGGATTGAAAAAATTGTCAATCCCGGGATCACAAAAAGGGTCCGGGATTGGATGGTCTAATCACCAGCCACCTCCTTGCTTGAGTAGAGCGATTAATGAGTACGTTGGTCAATCTTGGCATACGACATTGCAATGATGCGATTACGCTCGATTTAGAAGTGTTTCAATGAAATAAGTATAAAAAAATGTCTTCCCTATCTATCAAAATCAATTTTTATGTCCCTCTATCACTCTGGGTACACGCCTTAATAAAAGTTGCTTAGCACACAGCACTGGAATATGATTTCAAAATACTAGCGAATTTATAAGAGTTATGGGTAGTTTAATAATTATTTGAAAATATTAAACCACCATTTGCTACATTTTACTATAGACTTCTCGAACGTAAAAATTTAATACTAAAAAAGATTCAACGTTGTGCATCATTTAAATACAATTATGGCGTAAAATGAATTGCTCTCCATGACAAAATACATATACGTACAATGATTGTGCTTACACTACGCAAGCCGACCGCTACGCAATATTTGTCCCAGTAAACTTTCAAAGGGTATCCGAGTCTTGTAATAGAGGGTTATAAAAATAAATAATGGAGAAATGACCATATTATCTTGCTTCTTTCTCGAGAACACCGAGACGGCATAGTATCGATAATTTGGAGATTTTATTTTTACAAAGGGTCTTCTGCTGTGAATTATTTCATTAGTATATAATTCACATTGTTTTTTCCGTTGTTTTATAAATTTTATGATTTTATATCTAGGGAGACTCGGATAATAAATAATTGAATATCGAAGACGCATGCATTTAAAAATTCTGTTTTCACATTTTCTTCCAACGACTGAATTTCTATTTTCCGAGGAATCTACTTCAAATTAACAAACCTTTTTGCGTATTAATTTTATGAAATAAGTATATTTAAGTATTTAATCTATTCTAAGGCAATTTTCGAGGTTCAGAATATGCAGATAAGTTTCTGAGAATATTAAATCTCCCTTTATGTCCAAGATTCAAAATTGTTTATTGTAGGAATGAAAATATATAAAATGTTCATGCCATTTATTGATTGAACTAATATTCAATTTATGCAAGAATACAAACTTAATGGCAATGCGATATGGATACAGACAAGTCATCCAATCTCGTAATTTTGGGATCGTCTCAATACCGATCCCGGGATTTCGAGATTCCTTATAATATATATGTAAAAATCAATTTTTAAATCTTAATTCTTCCTGATCATATATTTATATAACAAAACACTTTCCAACAGTGTGTTTATTTACATATTTTTGTATAATACCTGAATAAGAAATAAATGAATTGAGGTCCTACTCACACCCGTATTTTGTAGCAGTAGTTGACAGAAACAAACAGTTTTTTTTATAATTGTATACGAAATACAGTTAAAGAAATGTAAAGTAAAAAAAAACTGACTAATCATTCGTCTTTGAGGGTAGGATAAGATTTTTTTAAATATTAATCTTGATATCTTAAACACGAGTGCTAGTGATATCTCTTCTACTCCAGAAACTATGGTTTAATAATTAAAAATATGTCTTTGACCGTTATCTGTAATGCCAGTTTTCTTTAATATTAAAATTAGGGATATGTAAAAAAAACCTAAAATTATGGTAAACGATCAATCCCGGGATTGAAAGATTGTGAATCCTGAAATCCTAGGATCACAAAAAGAGTCCGGGACTAGATATCCTAGATACGAAAACCTTAAAACGTATCGCTAGACAAATTTATCCGTAAAAAAATACATGCGTAGAAAGTGTCATTATATTTTAAAAAAAAAAAAATACATTATCTGAATGAAGGCACCAAATAATAAACAGCTGATTATCTGTGGTAATTTAAATCCTATCACGATTGATGGAAGTTTTAGATCAACGCAAACTTTATTTATACAAAAAAACAATAAAATGGTATCTGCCAAAAATCTTTCATAAAAAAGTTTTGCTAAAAACAATTTCGTATAAGATCTTATCCCTGTTAGCTGAACTAAGTATCTGGCAGGCTGGTAGGAAGGGTTCATGAGTAAACTTTTTTATATTTCCGAATGCGGTAGGTAAATATTTAATGCACTGAAAAGGTGAAACTTTTAATTAACACCATTTTCCGGTAAAAGTTTCTCATTCTGATGAAAGCTAATTGCGAAGTAATTATAAATGTGGGATTCTTTTGTCGGCGTAATAAAGAAAATTTAATAATGGCACGCTACCCTTCACGATAACAAGCAATCACATTATTTAATATGTTCATAATATAATATATACTATTGAAATATTGGCGGTAGACAGAGAATTTTTGATGCACCATGTTTTTAAATATTAATGGGTATAAAATAGCAGCCATGATTAAAAAGAAGAATACCAGCCGTAAAATTATTAATTCTTCACTGTTTCATGTAGTTTTTTTTAAGTTTTAACCGTCTAGAGCAGTGTTTCTCAAGCTTTTTGAGCCCTTGGCCCCTTTTGAGTGTATTAATTTTTCTATGGCCCTCATACCATTGTTTTGTCTTCCCATAAAAATTCAAAATCCCAGGAATTTGTGGATTTCCCCAAATAACCAGCTTGTGGCCTTTTTTATCTCTTCTAATTCAAAATCACGGAAAATTTGGGATTTTGTAAAATCTGCCCGTGCTCCCCAAAACAAAACAAAAAAACTCTTTGGCCCCCCGGGGGCCACAGGGCTCCCGGTTGAGAAACCCTGATCTAGAGAAGTAAATTTATTGATCGGAAGATTTTTGTTATCAATATTTTTTTTAATATGACAGTCAGCTGTTTTGTTAGTAGTTACACTCATTGACTCGCTAAGAGAGAAATAGACCACCATTCCTTGTCAGTTATCTAACGCTAATCTTGTTTTTAAAATTTTCATGTAATATACTTTAATCATGTAAGGCAATATTGTGGTTTAAATCGATTTACTGGGAATCTAAAACGATTTTTAGTGGCAGTTAAATGGTCGACAGATATTTGATCGCATTTCTTTTATTTGATGATCAGGCGGTGTATGGATTCATTGACTAGAATCACTGGTATATTTAATTTTAAATGATGTATGCTTCGTTCATAATAGTCTCCAACATTGATTATTTTTTTTTGATATCAAATTTATGGAGCTTTAATCCAGTCTCCTTCATCAATAAAGATTTTGAAAATTGTAAATTGCATCCCCTTACCATCGTTTGCAGACGGAAGGGCGCGATCACTACAGAGATAAGAAATTCACGGGAACTCCATGTGCATTATTTTGCAAATCACATTCCATATGCTTCCTCTACACTATATCCGTACATCTACACACAACATTGATAACTTTTAGGGTGTTCACTGTCAATACTTGGTGGAAAGGCATTATATTAGAAAAAACACAATAATCCTTTGTACTTCATTCCACTTTATTTAATATGTCAGGACCGGTTTCGCTCATTACGAGCATCGTCAACTGATAAGAAATATAATTTAACAATGCTATTTATACAAAAATGAACAGTTATAAACAACAATTGGCATTGAAAAGAAAATACCAATTACATTAAAAGTGATTCTAAAATAGCACAAAATTAAAATGTTTAACACATCTTACATATAATTAAAAAGTCATCTCAGATTAATAAATTTAGAATGGGGATTGAAAGTAATTACAAACATAATTAAAATTTGGGAATTCTTTGTCAAAGTGATACAATTAAAATAACGACATTAATAATGACAAAATAATGTTTAATGACTTTTTAATTATTTAACGGCATAGACCAGGGGTTGACAAACTTTTCCGTCATAGGGACAATTAAAAAATATATATATTCGGCGGTCCATCTTTTTTTTAATAGTTCTTGTTTTTGGAAAGCATAAGCCTAAAAATAGTGAATATATTTTAATTCTTAAGCATGGGATTTATGCGATTGTTTGTTTGAAACTAAATCCTGCAATATGGTTAAAATTTATTGGTGCGAATACGTAAAACAGATACGAAATAATTAGCTGCTAATTTTGATGTTAAGTACGATTTATTAAGTTTATTGTAGAAAATTTCTGTTTACAAATATAAATACATACTTCCAAATAAAGAAGCCATTTTGATGAGTATGTTTAATAACCATCAAAATGCCGGACCATTCATTCTTGTTAAGGCATGTTTTTTAAAGTAATTTTTAATATTCTAAATTTAAAACAAATCTCGCGGGACACATCAAAAAGCCACGTGGCACATACTTTGTGAACACCTGACTTAGACCCTTAAACGTGGGTATGAAAAGCAAATTTGATACTATTATTTCAGCTCATATGAAAAGCTGAAGTTCTATGAGAGCGTGAAAAATAAACATTTACAAAAAAAAAAAACATCGACCGAATTGAACAGTGTTCTTTTGTATATATAATATTATGTTTATTTAAATATTATCAAATAAAAAAAGTATACTTGAACCATTTTCCCATCAAAATTTTTGTATGAATTTCAAAAAAACGCCTTCGACTGAATTGAACAGTGCTCTTATGTTTATAGGTTTATTTAAATGTTATCAAATAAAAATGTATACTTGAACCATTTGTATACGAATTTTACTATGTGCAAGATATTTTTCACTTCCAATTTAAATAGCCCACTGAATAAAATTAGAGTTTTGCTGTAAATATCTAATGATAGTCTTATTATGAATAATGTTCTACACATTTTTCGTAGTTAAGTACCTACCTGCGCAGTTGAAATTATTTAAATATTTTCAACTAAGCAATTTAGAAGCAGTTTCAGTTAAAAGAGGGCGCACAAAGCGTAAAATTATTCTACTTGTGTAAAATTTAATAAAGTAAATTTTGTCACGTCATTCATATTTCAATGCGATGTCACTTTGAATTCATAATAAGACTATTATCATAAATTTCTCTATGGCCAAATTTGATAACCCAACCAAATTGTAGGCAGTAAAAAATTACCGCTAAAAAAAACCATTCACCTTTCACGTATATATGCAAATTTGAATTTTCGCATAATTCGAATGACTTTTACTATATACGAAAAATGTTCAAAGCTACCGTCCACAATATATCAACGATGGCCAACCAAATGACGATTATGGCGTGGCACGACATCAAAATTAAGTATACGTTAAATCATTTATAGAAAATATAATTTTGAAAGATACATAGGTACAGCCCTTCCTGAACAAGAGTTAGTCAGTCAATTAAAAAAAAATGTTCTTCAAACTATATGATGCTTTCGATGCCTCGACTTACATGATTAATTAAAATTGTTCCGAAGGTGTCCGTACACGTCGAAAAAAACTTAAGTAGAGTAAAACTTAAAAAAGAGCATTTTTTAAATAGTTTATATTAGTTTAATGGACAGTTAAAAAAACAACATACAAAAAGTAAATACGTAAAGAGCGCTCAAGAAATTATTATTTTTTCAGATACATACCGCACAAAAGCGAATATACAATTAAGTACAAACTATTTATTCAAGTACTGATCCAGTAGTATTGTTTGTCTTGTAGCCATTTTCTTTTTTTCATAAATTATTGTATATCATGCAATACCATTTATTCACTATTCAGAACCTATACATATATAAGCCAGCCAACCCATTCTCGAATATATTTAAATGTTTGGCCATCTTTTTGGTTTTAAATTGCTTCAGTTTTTCATTTTATTGCTGTATTTCTGGAATAGAGACATCTTCTCTCTGGTTCTCGAATTTCATCAAAAATTCGCTGCTAACCCATTGCTTGAATAGTGAACACATATCTTACACGTGTTCGTAATTTTATTTGATTTTACCACATGCGCATCGGAAGAAAACGCAGCTTATTGAACAAAAACATTTTTGTTTTGAAACGCGTAAGTGCGAATCACATCACTTGAATTCGCGTAAGTTGATGACTACTGTATAGGATATTATGAACTCCTAATCAAACAATAGAGGTTAAAATAAGAAAAACGGTACTAGGCCAGCAGTTAATAAAACAAACACTCTATGACTCAAATACGTTGATTGAGTTCTACCAAGTAAATGCCAATTCAATCAATAATCTTTGGTACACTTATGGAAAGCTATACATGACGTAATTAATAACATAATTCAAACAGGGAAACGAAATTTAAAATAGTACATACAAATCAAGACTATTTTACTGCATCTTCATATCGACTGTGAAAAGGAAAAAGGGCGTAACGTACAGTTTTTCAAAACAGGTATTTATCGATAATCACAATGTAATCACACTTGATACACGTTATATCAAAAGGATTCAAGCTGCAAATGCCAAATTAAAAGATGACCTTGTAAAAAATTAAAACCAAGAAAAAAGACTGAAATAAAGGTTTTTCCTAGACAACTTCTTTAATAAATATTAGATTATGTCAATTAAATACCAGTTTAGAAATCTCCGTGCACTTCAAGGTTGTGTATATTTCATAATTTACATATGTCACCAAATCATCAAAACACGTTTTTAGCGCCTACTGTAAAATTTGATATGTGTGGGTTACGTCCTTTTTCCTTTCCACACTCGATATGAATATTAAAGTACGATACATTTCATAATCTCTATTATCATTTTGAATTATTAACGTTTCATCAACACAAATAAATTAATTTTAAATGAAAGACTGGGTAACTTTAACGTGGTAATTTGGAATAATGCTTTTATAAATCAGAATATTTTGTCATTTCCACACCGTTACATAAACTTATTTATTTTACATTTCGACATGCTTTTAGAGTCAGAATAGCCAAATGAACATAATATTGTGTTCTTATTTCGCGGTTCGTTAACGAAAAAAAGTGGCGTTGACATGTCAAATTATTTGTTTCCACCGAAACACGTTGTTTTATTTTTCCACAAACCAAAGCACGACAAGAAATCGCAATAAATGTCAGCATTAGTGAACAAGGTCACCAGTTCGTTTATAGATTTAGAGATATTTTTTTACCATGTATAGAGTTTTACCATAGCAATCAAGCTAATTAATTTCCAATTCAAAATATGAGTAATTAGAAATATTTATTATTATAAAAGTCTTTTGAGGTCATCATGAGTGAAAATTATCATCGATGTTCATTTCGTATAATTTTCCAACTTCAAAACATTTGACGCCAGTGGCGTAGCAAGGGGGTGCGGCGGGGGCGGACCGCTCCGGGCGGCACATTTTTGTGGGCGGCATTTTCGAAAATGAAAATATTTTTTTGAAAAGACATAAAAATCGAAATATATAAATAACCAATGCAAGCTGTATCGCTTTCACTATGTTTTCTTCTGCTTATTTGTGCCTTGACACTAACTGACAAAATATACTGAAGGCGACGTTTTTGGAAAAAAAAAATCGGTAAAAACAAATAAAAAATGTTTTTAAATAGATAATTAATTAATACATGATTTCTTCCTTCTAATCTGTACTCTGTGACTTGATGATTAAACATCACTTTTTGGGGGCGCCGTTTTTTTTAATAATAAAACTTCAGAGGTAATAAACATATAAAACTGTTTTTATAATGAATCAATTCAAGTAATAATTCATTTACCATTTTTACATTTTAAAAAATTCCATCTGAAGTTCATAGTCAAAAAAATATAAGTGATTTTTAAAAAATTGATGAAATATTGGGGTTGCAAATTCAAGTACCGCCTCGGGCAGCAGGATCCTTTTCTAAGCCACTGTCTGACGCATTAGTATTAGCTGTAATAGTATGTTTGTAAATTATAAAATTTTATTATTAACACGTACATTATTTTTTACTTTATGCAAACATGCATTATCCCACACTTAAGTGAAGTGATATGCGTCCTTCAAAAGAACTTAAAAATTTGGATGAAAAAGTTACGACATGCAATCATCTAATTTATACAATGGTGGAGTTGTAGTCAATGTGTGAGCTGGTACAATTTAAACAACTTCACATTTCTGCATGTATGTGTTCTCAGTTGGAATAGTATTCAAATATTCGTGTAAATTGTCTCTATTTCTTAAATATTACCGCCTTTTTTTCGTATTTGTTTCCCATTTTATTAACTGATATAACTTTCTTTAAAAATGCCAATTGTAGTCCTTAATTCTTCATTGAACAACATTAGTTAAGATTTTTCAATAAAGTTGTTAAAATAAGTGAACTTTTCGGATAATATGCAAAAATATTTGTTCACTCGTATGTTTTCCTTCTCAGATGGACCCTAACTAATATTGCAATATGGCGTTCTGGTTTCCGTCTGCTGGCAGACTAAACGTTCATCCGGTCGCTTATTCAGCAAGAAACACCGCCATAGTTTTGCAAATTCACCTTTCCGTTTTCACAATTCGCTCATAAAAGTCTAATATTGTAGATAAAATACTGAGAAGGTACGAATTTTCTCCCCAGGCGAGCGATATTACAAGGTTCTAAATTTGAAATATTATACTCTTTTTGTTTCTTGATAGTGCACAAGGTTCCTATGTCAAGCAAGGTTATTCCAATAACATTTCAACTTTATTTATCCCATTGGCAACATTGCAATTTTCTCATCGTGAAACATAGGTAGCAAGAATAAATAGTTTTCACCATACTTATAGGAAAATGTTTAAAAAGTTCGTACTTAGTAGAAAGTTCCAGGTTAAGTTTTTTTTTTACTTTCCGTTTCCGTTGTGAGTTTTCTTATATTTTCATAATATTGTATTGATTACTTTCTTCCTTTTATTTTGTTGAGGGTGCATTTCTTCACATCACAGAAGAGTCTAGTGAGTTACAAAAAGCGATATACACATTTTGTCAAAATCGAGAAAAAAATATTTACGTTTTCTACGCGCAATGAAAAACAAAATATATTTCTAAGCTTAATATAAGCCTATGAAAAAAAAATATTAATATCTGGTTGATTTTGATATCCGGTATGTATTATTTTATTTTGATTGGATTTGTTTAATTGTATGATTTATCGAAAAATAAATGCTATTATTTTGTTTTTATTTAAAGATAAAATACGAGAGAAAAAAATATCTTCACAAAAAAAAACAATTTTTCTTTGAAACATAAAAACATTGTTTTTCCGCAAATATTAAATGTGTATATATATATATATATATATATATCGCTTTTTGAAACTTTGTAGGTGCTTCATTATTCATATAGGCTATACGATTTAAATCATTGGGGAATTCTAAGGCTATAGAAGAAAAAAAAACACTACGATGTCCTCGTTTCAGTTTAGATTTTACTTTCGCGCAGACAATAAAGATAAAACGCAGCGATAAAGTTTTTTTCCGCTGGCAATAGATAATTAAGGTAAATCCTTGGGCCAATATTTATACATACACTTGAACCTTCTTTCGCTGAAATCTCCAGGTGTTTGCGAATTCAAATTTGAATATTCATCGAACGAAATTGTTTTGAATGAAATTCAAATTATTCGCTTTTCTTTGAATTTATAATGCCAAGACAAGAACGGTTTTCGAAGCTTCGAGTAAATAATTCGTCTTCTTATTAAGAATGAATAATAAAATAAAAGCCGATTGTATGCTAGACGTCTTACATACGTAATCTATTTGTATGCTTTGTTGTTTCGAACTATTGTCAACATTGAACTGTTTTTTTTATCACAACTTTACTAGATCTTCTGCTCTTTTTTGTGACCGATTTTAAGAATCAAATCTATTACAAATCATATATAAAAAAATGGAGTAAGATAAAATACTTTTATGCATTTTTAAATGTTATTGCAGCCTAATAAATTTTGCTACGTCACTGATTATATTTATTATCATTTGCTAATTTAAACATAAGATACATCAAATACTATTGAATAACAATATAATTTACATATTTTTATAATAAAACAAATTTTGATGTTATAACTATTATAATAATAATTACCTCCCTTAGGTGTAACTTATGACTGCATACAAGGAATCTTTCAAAATATTTTATCTTTACAACTATTATGGAACTAGATGTAATGATAATATTTAATTTAATAATAGTATAATAGAGCACAATTGTGATTTTAACATAATTTTAAATGTCTTAGTTAAAACCAAATCGTCGTTGCAGCCATATTATAATTTTGATTGTAATGTGTAGCAAACATTGGCGTTGTTTTTACTTGCCCGCGTCCATTTGCTGTAAATTGGCTGTATAAATGCTTAAGAAAATATTAATCAAACCAAAAAGTGGTTACATATAAGAAAATGTATTTTTTTTATTGTTTAGGTGAAATTTGGTATTTTAGTGTTTTTAAATGGCAATATGGTTGACAACGGCGATCCGACACTTATTTCACTGTTGACTGACGTTATTACGATAATGCATTCTAAAAAGAACTAACTTTTCTTTATATAAATTTTAATTTTTCTGTATTCATATGTATGCATGTCTTTTTTATGTATATTTATAATACTATTTACTGCCATAATCTATTCTTATTGCGTTTACATACTTATTGAAGTTTTATTTCAGTTTCATCTACAAGTGAGCGCTATTTACATGCAATTTAGTTGGTAAATGTATGTATTTTGAACTAATAAAAAAAAAAAACTTTTGTGATCGTTAGTTATAGTTATATTTATACTGTTTAAAAAATATATGTTAGTGGTCCGCAGGGTTCAAAATTATGAATTCAGAATTAAGTTTGAGAGGCTAGCGAACGGTACTTAAACACATATTCCATAACACAGACTCCCAAGCAATGGGCTGCAACTCTTTTTTGGACCATGATCAGAAAACAAAAACTTCATTTCTTTCCCCCTAAATTGTTAATTGCTTGCCTAGAAAATTTGAAACGGAGTCTTTAATTGGATTTTTTATGAAAAAATAAGACGAATAAAAGAGTAGCCGCTGATTTTTGTCAGCCTTCTACATAACTCAGCGATTTCCAAACTGGGAGGCGCGCCTCCCTGGGGAGTAG
Organism: Himalopsyche anomala; assembly: GCA_031772345.1. Taxonomy (NCBI): domain Eukaryota; kingdom Metazoa; phylum Arthropoda; class Insecta; order Trichoptera; family Rhyacophilidae; genus Himalopsyche; species Himalopsyche anomala. The sequence continues at coordinate 16,380,479 of CM062821.1, read as the reverse complement.
GGCTTCCAAACCGGTTTAAACCGAAACCGGTTAACCGGTTTTTCGGGTGTTTAAAAAAAAACCGAAAACCGGTTTATTTTGGGCGGTTAACCGGGTTAATAAAAAAATCTTTTTCCGCTTTGAACACTACGAGATTTTATTTAACTATTCATATGTAGAGTATAAATATTTTAAAATGTTGTATATAATAAAAGTATTATAAGTATTACAATATAATAAAGTATTTTACTGTTCAATTGTCTAATTTCTGTGACATATTAATAACAAGTATGTAGTCGAAATCATGGACAACTATACTGCTTTCAATCAAATATCTGTAATACGAAAGGATTCTCAAAATATCAATGATAATAAAACAAGTGAACCTTATTGAACCAAAAATACGTTCATCATTATATCTTTTAAATGAAAAAATATCCGAACCGAAAATTTGTACTGTTACAAAGCAATTTAAATATTAGTAAACAAAAATTTATAATCTACATTTTTTTCACGTATTCATTTGATCTTTATTAGTCAGATTATTTATAATTATTAACAATATAATATTGGATATGGAACTTAAATATTGTATAATATAGATTGATATTATTCCGGGAAAGTAGTAAGTACCTGAACCTTAAAAGATGGCAATTTATATTCACTTTTTTTGCAGCATACATACATAAAAAGGTTAAGTGACCAAGCCCATGTTATATTATATATTTTAAGTTATAAAACAATTCAATTTTAAAACTTTTTTTATTATTTTCTAACAATCGATGCCATAAATCATCGGCTACTTTAAGGAGTCGGTGTCTTTCCAATATGCAGATGTGGTGAACAAAAATAATAATAAAGACGAGCAAAAAGGTATTCGAAGTGTTATACAATTGAACACTAGCTGAATATGCGTTACATTTATTTTCAACAATTATTTAAAAATGTGACAATGTTAGACATACAATCGTAAGGACTCGAATGCATGTTTGCGCATAGTGAAAATTGGTAGTTCTAATTTTATGCACTTCTTGACTGTTTTTTAAGTAATCAAAAAACTTTTTTTTTGAAACATTGGTTAGTGTAGTACTAAAATTGGTTTTTTGAAAATAAATCCGGTTTAAAACCGGTTACCCGGTTTATTTATTTGAAAAAAACCGAAAACCGGTTAGTTTAAATGTCCGGTTAATTGGAAGCCCTACTGGGGAGGCATGGACTATTGCAAAGGGAGGTGCGAACAGTCCAACATATTTATTTACCCCTTTAAAACGTGTCTTTATTACTATATGAAATAAAGTATGGGGAGGCGCAAAAATATTTTTTTCTTCAAAGGGAGGCGCAATGACAAAAAGGTTGGAAACCACTGATATAACTACAAAACTTTTTACTAAAGCAAAATTGAGGCCTTAGGACACAAAGGCCATAGTTTTCATTATTCTAAAATGTCGTCAAAACAAATAAAGCGTTTTTTTTTTATAAAACGTCTGAAAATATACAATGTTTCAATAAGAACTGTCTTGCTATATATACTATTTTGTTTTTTTTGTGAAATCCGTTTAGTAACTGCGTGTTCCCATAAAAAAACTATGTAAGCTGCCGTTTTTGTTGCAAACTCGATTTTAACTGTTCTAAAATGTATATGTTGGAGCTTTTTTAATTAAACTCATTCTTCACGATGACGTATTATCTAACTATTTTTTTGAGAAAGCATGTAGACTGAACCAGTCAATTAAAAATCACCATACAAATTAGTTTAAACGGTTAATTTATTATAAAATATATTCAAGTATTAAATGATTGATTTAGGGATGTATTTCCAAAGTGAACTTATTTCACTTTAACAAACTGTTATCAAAAATCATCCCAAAAAACTTTTTACGGTGGATGTTAAATATTTCTGTTGCAAGTTGTACTTCGAACCAATGATTAACGTTGAACTGAATTGAATGAACTAACATGAAATCATTGTGAGTGTAGGTTTTCCATTGGTCGATTAAAAATAATATTTATTTGTTATTAAGACCGATTTGAAAATTGATTTTTTTACTAGATTTTATTATTAATAAACGTTTTCTTACACATAAAACATGTATTCAAAATTTACTTCTTAACTTTTCCGGTTCTAAGCTCAAGAAATGCGATCCCAATACCCACATTATCTTAAATATCTATTTTAATATGGGTGATACAATGTTTATAATTAAGGTTTTCTTATATCATAGTTTTTGGACCTTTTGTAGTTTATATAAATACGCGATAACGCGATAATACGATAAGCGCCTGCGATAAGCGATCGTTCGTAAGATAGCTGGGCTAAACTCGTCAGTTGCAATTTCATATGTGTGCTGGGATGACGTCTTTTTTACGCGCAACTTAAAATATGATTATTTATTTAAAAACCACAGATTTTTATTTAAAAAAATGTATGAGGAATGATGCAGAGAGAAATTTTAATGCCCTTAGATTATTATTTTTTAATTCATAAGAATAAGGCCAATCATGAGGAAACCACTGGGGTCCCTAAACGACCCCCAACGGATGACAAGTATTTTTCTAGTCTCCGAGCCGCGAGAGTTAAAAAATTAACATTCATAACCCATTTTTGTCAAATACTTAATGGAATAATTTAATTTTGGAAAACCCTTTTCAATTGATTTTATTATACTACTAAAAAATTACATTGTACAGAAAAGCAAATAATTGAACATGAAATGTGTTTTGAGGTTGCAAAAAAAATCAACATTATAATAATTTAGATTCAGAAAATATCGTATACAAATTGAATAACTCGTTAATAAAAATAATAAGTTTTATTAATGCTATTTATTTGGGTTATGCTATTTAAGCCTTTACGCTATAAAATATTATATTACATAATAATTATTTTTAGCGACCTTCTTTGCATTTGTTTTTTCACTCTGGCAATTATATATGATTAGAGTTTCTGTCAAATGTCAAAATTCCTTAAGTATTGTTGATGTTTCTAATATTTTTATTTCACATATCAAAATATTCTAAACATAGTTATTATGACACTTTCCTGGGAAAATTTATGTAGACTGTGTGCAACATCAAATAACTGTAATATAAATCTATTTAACGGAGATACAGAAACCAAAAGAGTTGTGCAAATACTTTTGAAGTATCTATCAATTTCGGTGAGATATTATATTACAAAGTTTAAAATCATCAAATATAAATCTTTTCTATCTAAGTTTGGTTTGTCTTACTCATTCAAATATTTGTTTTAAAGCAAAAGATCGAACATTAATGGATCTTTATTCCGTAAGAACCTTCCAATCAAATATATTATTACATATATGATTTTTAACGATTCTTTCTACTTGTATTTAGGTTACTATGAAGGATAAATTACCTACTAAACTATGTCATGATTGTGAAAGTAAACTGTCCCTGTTTCACAGTTTTGCCTCCCAATGTGTCAAAACTCAATCAATGTTTGAAGCCCATATAAACATTACTGTCTTACAAAATGAGCTTCATTTGCAATTCCTGAAGTCTGAATTTGAACTGAATGATGTGCCCAAAATTAAACATGAAAATAATGTAAGTGTCAATGCTTTATGTATCTTAAGATATTTCTTCAAATTTATTCTGCAACGAGGAAGTAAATAGAATTCCATATCCAGCTAGAATAAAAAAATCAAACCGGTATTTATATATAAATAAGTGTGTTATTACAAAAAGCTTAATCCTTAAACTACATGTTATAAAGCTTCATTATGTATTGGCAAATAATACCATTTTTCTTACATTTCTTAATGTTAGACGGACAATGAAATTGATATGGATGACGCTGCCGACATTTTACCTTTGAGTGATATGAAAGAAAATAAAAATAAATTAAATAATGGATATTTAAAAGGTGTTAAGAAAAAGCGTGGAAGACCCAGCAAAGCTCTAAAGGCAGAAATAGATAGCAACAAAGTTTTAAATGAATTAGAGGAACTTCTTGAAGGTGATTATCAGGAAAAAACTATCTATTATTTTAATTTAATAGTGTGATTAAAATACTAAAGGAAAAATTACATATCTTAATAATTGTATTTTCAAGTCTGCTTAGCAACGCAAAATATTTTTTAATAAATTAAAACATTTTTATATTCCAGGAGAAATTGTTAATCATCAAATTGATTCCAATTCATCTGTTACATCCGCATTACCTAGGACAAAGAAAACTAAGTGCGTCAAAGAAGAAATTCTTACAGATGATGAATATTTTGAAAATGATAATGAACTTTCCGTCTTTTCTCCAAAGAAAAAACGTAAACGGATGAGTAGCGCAGAGACTGACTATAGCATGTTTGGGTAACTTTTCTAACAAATTTTGGTTATTACTATTACTATTACTGCAAATATTATATCACTGGCCCATTGATTATATTGCTTTTTTTTAGATTTTCCTGTCATCTATGTAAAATTGAATGCCATAATTGGAATGCATTAAGGTCACATGTGAAAAGTGTTCACAAAAGTATTCCAAAAGTTATGTGCATATGCTTCAAGCTTCTTACTTCCAGAAAATCTTTGCTGAAGCATATTGCCAAACACGACCCAACAAAATGCTTTAGGTATGATGAAAAAAACTTTCATCTTGTAACAATTTTTCATAACAAAAAAATGCCTTCCTGCTATTTGTGCTTTAATTTTTAAAAAAAAAAACATTATTTTTTTAAAGTTAAAATTTCTTGTCAAATTTTGAACAGGTGTGATTCATGCAACAAAATATTTGCTACTCAGAAAGAATTGGAAAATCACGTGAATGTCCATTTACCAAAAGAAGAATTACCTTACGTCTGTTGTAAATGTGCAAAACGCTTTACCACTGCCAGAATCCTAAAGGTTCATGAAAGAACTCATATACCCCGTGAGGAACGATTCATATGGCCCTGTGAAATGTGTGGTACAAAGTAAGTTTCAGTTTTCAATTCATAAAAAACCGACATATATTTATTTAAATAAACATTCATTATCTTATTATTATAGGTTTGCAACAAAAGGAGCACTGGGCACGCATAAGAGAGTAATTCATGAAAAACTGAAACCTTATGTGTGTGATTTGTGTGGCCATGCCTGTAGTACCAAAGCAAACCTTGATGAACACCGTATTCGACATGGAGCAGATAAAAACTTTGTATGTGATAAATGTCAAAAGAGGTATGTATCCTCTTCTTTATAATTTTCACTGGCATCTCAATAACTTTATATCACATAAAATCAACTAAAAAATATTCACCTATGCATATCGTTATATAAAGTATAATCTACTCAGTTGATTTTAAGAATTCATTGAAAGTAAAAAATCACGCAGAAATTTTATTACGGTTACAGATTACCTAAATAAAATGCATAAAAACTCAAGATATTTAGGTGCAACAATAAAAGTGTGACAATGATTTATTGAAGTACAGAAAAAGGATTCACTGCAGTTTTCAAAATCGCCCAAAAGGGATATTTATTTTAAAAGTTCATATCATTTAAATAGGCTTGAGAAATGAGATTATCATGGACTCATGGGTCTCAGGGACATATTGAGAGTCAATTATTAAATGATTGACAAGATTTTTTATTGTTCGTAAATAACAACTCCAATTTGTGAGTCTCGTGTGGTTCTAGCCTGACAATTTTCGTTTGAACGGTTCTTTGTATTTATGATTCGTTTGCGACTCCTGTTCTCTTCATAGATTGGGTCGTTTGGATTCATTCGTAGATAAACGATACATGTTTCCTACATTTTCTTAAACACACACATACTGTAGCAAGTTTGACACACTTTTAATTATCTTTTAAATATTAGGTGATCCAGTCAAAAATGTCGATTTTTTCATACTGACCTTTGATCATCAGTTGTGTTTCGATCATCGATCTGATAACACGTATTGGTATTGCATATTCCGTCGGTTGATATATTGTATCTTTGAAATGAATAAATATTTTTTTTATTTGAATGTAACTCTTTTATTAAAAAAATGACATTTTCGACTGGACAACCTAATATATCGATCCCTAATAAATAATAATTTAAACTTTTCAAATTACTATGATATCGGTGAGCACATGTATTGAATAATCATTATCATCTCATTCATATGAAACTCATTATTGGTCTATTTCTTACAAAATTTTGTATGACACTTATTGGAAATTCGCTTACATGAAATAGTATTCATTTATAAATAGAATTTATCAACTTTTTTTAGATTCAAAACAAAAGGAGCATTAGTGCGTCATATAGATACCCATGGAGACACAGCTTATCAGTGCCCGCATTGTCCTATGTTGCTCAACTCGCGGAGAACATTACGCAACCATCTATTTGTGCACGATGAGAAAGCAAAACACGTTTGCACCTTCTGCGGAAAAGCTTTCAAACGAAGAAAAGACATCAAGGTAACGTACCGCAACATTTTTTTAACATAATCTACCTTAAATTCAAAATGAGGCCTTCATATTTTTGTATAATACTCAGGGACATCTCAAACTTCACACCGGTGAAAGACCTTACGCTTGTCTTTGGTGTCCGAGAACGTTCACAAATGGTTCGAATTGCAGAATCCATAAACGTAGGATGCATCCTAATGAATTCCAAATAGCCGAAGCTGACAACCCATACGCTCCCATAATAAGTGAGTTTAATACTTTTATTCATTTATTATCAAATTTATACCATTATAAAAGACTACTTATTAATTTTCCAAAAACTAAATTTCAGGTAACAAAAATGAGCCACCGAAAAAAGTTATTCACACGACCATCAAAGTGCATCCTTCCCCTCTTAAAACTGATAAATTAGATGAGCATCCTCTTGAAACAGAATCCGGTGAAAGGATAAACCATTTACACATGGGAGACGTGAAACATTTTAATGAAAAATCTTTAATTAGACAGACGGTATCCCCCAAAGATACGAAAAATATTGGCACATTAAATGAACGGGTTAACACATACTAAAACATATTACTATACAGTATTACTTTATAGTCAATAATTGCAACCATTTATATTACCTTCAAACAAAACTTTTAGCTTTTTAACATTCTGTTGGCTGAGAAATTGTCAGTTGAGATTGATTAAAGGATTAAGAAGGTATTGTTATATTGCATGAATACTATTGATCACATCAGTGAAACTGCATATAATTTTTTAAATGTTTCAAGAAGTGACGATTTGTTATGCTGTAATAACTTGATTTTTTTAATATAAGGTTGAGTCAGAACAATGCCTTTATTTTTATTTATTACCCCCTTAATAGACTGAATATAATTTTATTATGTTGATGTGTCCTTGATTTAATTATGTCTTAGTGCAATTTCGGAAAAGGTTTATAATTGAAATAAATCTAGCTCAATTTCAAATACATATGTTGTTTTTTAATACTGTTTATGTTGTTTAGGTGTATACAGTAGCGTAGCAAGCGGGGAGCAGCAGAGGCGGACCGCCATGGGCGGTACATTTTTGGGGGCGGCATTTTCAAAAATATATACAATATTTTTTGAGAAATTGTATGTATAAATAAAAAAAAAAATGAAGCCACCTTGTAGTAAACTCCTAAAAGTGATTTGAAAATATAATTAGAGGAAATTTTGGGGGCGGCAAATTCGAGGACTGCCCTGGGCGGCAGGACCCCTTCCTATACCACTGCATCTGTGTCATCTTGTTCCAATTTGAATTTTAAAAATGTCAGATAGAAAAAATACATATTTGAGCTGCTAGTGGGCAGTTCAAATATCTAGTGATTTTAATAAAATTGAATAGGCAATATTCGAAAACATACCAATACATAAAGCGAACCAGAACAGAAGAAAATTAAAAACTAAGCCTTGTACAGTATTTTTGGGGATAAACAAGGCATAATACAAAACACATGGCAAGGGTTAAATAATAGATTTTCGATTGAATGGTTCCTATTATCAGATTTAATTTCAAGTAAAAGGCACATAAACAAATCAGTGGTGCAATAAAAATTATGGCATTCAATTTTAAAATAATGTAAATATTATACAAATCTGTGAGATACAAAGGAAATGGTAGTCAAGGTATACATATCTCTTGATAGTGACCTTTTTTCAGTCGTAAATTTGGAAATTGCCAGAAATGATTTTTTTAAACAATATCATACAAATAAGTATGAATTTCATAAGGACTGATCACTTTGATAGTTATTATTATGCACTTAAAAGGTGCTTACTGTCACCATGAAATGACAGTGTTAAAATATTTAAATAAACAGTAAATTGTATTCTTAGAATGAATAAATAAATGTTTTTCGGTAAATTGAGTAACAATGACCACAATAAATCTAAACTTAAGCCTGTAAGTAATAAAAAAATCCATAACATTAATATTGTAACAAAAATATTTCACAGCTTTCAGATATTCTTTTTTAAAATATCAAACGTGTAGGGTAGATTCGTCTGTGATTCCATGCATTGCCATCTCGTGTCTTTTCCTGTTGTCAAAACGTGCAAATTTTTTCCCACAAAATCGACAAGCTTGATGTTGCTCCTTCGTGTGACATAATAAATGTCTCTTCAGTCCTGAAGAACTCACAAAACTTTTTTCACAATACTGGCAATGATAATTTTTTGTATTTGTATGCCTATAAGAAAAATAAATAAACATCAGGCAACATTCAATAGCCGGCTTTACACACTTGTACTTTCACTTGCATTTGAAGAAAAAAATGTGTGTAAACAGAGCATGTTCAGAGTTTTCTCATTTAAAATCACATAGGGAAATGTGTTCTCTACAACGAGAAAGGACTCTCACACACAATGTTTACATACCGTTTTTATTATTTTAAAGCATACGCAACCACCTAATCACATGTGAAAACGCCCTGGTGTACATCCCGCTATTAATTAAGAAGCTGCACTTCATACTAGAAATCGATTCATATGTTATTTCAAGAGCACTCATCAATATATATCATTTAAGTTATATTCTATATATTGCAGATGATAGCTGTTTATGCCAACGATGAAAAACAACTTATATAATGTGTACCTCAATATTACAAAAAAGAATTATTGATTTACATAGTATTACCATCTCTCATGAGTTATTCTGGCAGACGTAGTTATAAACATCTTTTCACAAAATCCACAAGAGTACGGCCTTTCATTTGTATGAGTTCGAATGTGGACTTCTAATTGATATTTGTCAATAAAACTTTTACTGCACAAGTGACAAACAAAATTTTTCAAACCGCTGTGAGTTATCCTAGAATCGAATACAAAGAAAATATTTAAATGATTCCGATGACTTTAAAATGCAAATATTATTTATATCTTGAGTATTACGTTCATACTTTGTTAAGAATATATATTATATTTCAATACCTGTGTCGATCTAAACCACTCATACTTAAAAATGTTTTAGTGCATCCGTCTAAGCCGCATATAATTTTTTCTCGGTCTGTGGAATGTGTATTTTTATGAATGCTAAGTTTAGCTTTCGTATTGAAGCATTTTGAGCATATATCACATTTGAATTTAAATCCTCGCCGATGCATATTTTTATGGTCTTTTTCAACTCTGTATGCTAGAAACAAATACTTTGAATTACAATTTATTTAAATTAGTAAAAATAGAAACACCATCATAAAAGAAAAATTTAAAGCATTGAAACCTTAAGATTTCAATTGAATGAAATAATGTAAATTTTATGAATACTATAATGCTGCTGGTATGCTTTATTATTTCAATCATAAAATCACATAATGTAACTCGTTTTTAAATTTTGAAATTGCTGAAAACTTATCTATTAATGGGAAATCTTGAACCATCCAGTAAGCTGGCAATATCATTTTCAGCAATTTGTGTGATGAAAATAAAATAAAAAATTGACTGAAGTGAATGCCAGGAAAACTTTCAAAAGAAAACCATGATAAATCATATCTCGTAGTAAATTTCCAAATTCATATAAAAAGAGAAATTTGAATAGGTCACTTGCAGCGCATATCCACTACAATATACACAAGTTATAAATGAAAAACTACATCATAGTATAAAATATATATTAAAAATAAGTGCTACACAAAGTACAGCTAAATCTCAGTCTGCTTTATCTTTACACTGTGTTGCAGACTTATTTTAAAGGGGTTGATATGTATTATATTTCCACTGAAAAAAGTTATTTCTTACATTTTTGGCAAATATCACAAAAATACCGCTTAATCCCCAGATGAGAATCTTGATGAGCTATTAGAAGATATTTCCATTTGAAAGTCTTTGGACATAAGGAGCATTTTAATGTTTCAGACGGTGTAATTTCTTGGGACTTTTTCAATTCTCTACATAGCTTGAATTTTTTTTTCAATCTTTTGTGTGCTCTTCTTACTTCTGCAATAAAAAAAATCAAATTATATTAGTACTCTATCCAGTATGCTGGTTAAGTATTTTCAAAATATCCAGGTTCTTTATGGAAAGCCACAGACAATTACAATACTTATTACTAAGCAAACTATTCACATTCACCATTAAAAATATAATTTAATTTTAGTTTTTGGCCCATAATACCGACCTGTTATAGGCAGAAAATTACAACCGACAATTTAAAAAAATTATAAAAGGTTTTTTTTAAATTATCTTCGAAAAAGAATTCTTAAGTGCAGTTAGTAAATAGTAATATGGTCAACGCCTATCCTGATATAATAAAATTGCTGACTTCTTTCAGTTTTCTAGATCAGCGTTTCTCAACCGGGGTCCACGTGGAAGAAATGATAGCAAGTCAAAACACTAAAATGCACAGGCCCAAAAAAAGATCAGGTGAATGAGATGACGCTCTAAAAGTTATGTTACTTAGGCGATATTGAACAATTATCGGCTTAAAACGCAAATTACCAAACTGTGTCGCTTAAGTTATTTTGGCGATTATGGGATGATATGTGCAAATAATGTGGATGGATTTAATATTTGGTAAATTTGCTTTACAACATGCTAATCTTTTTATCCCTGAAAATTGACTAAAACCCTCAAATAATAATGCTCTGGGAAGTTTAATTACAGATAGAAAAATCTTTGGAGTTGTTAGAAATGCTGATTCCCATGAATGATAATTTGCATTTTCCTATTTGTAATTACATTTCTTACATAGCTGCATTTAGTACATTTTCAGGTAGAAAAAGAGTAGCATGTTGTAAAGCATAGTTATTTAATGTTTTATATAAGTACATTGTTATAAACTTGGTAACATCAAAACAACAGGCAGTATTGAATTACTGAACAAATATTACTTTTAAATGTTTTATTAAAAAAACAATAACTAATTATAATACTGCATAATAACATAAAAAACACACATTGCTTAAATAAATTCACCATGACAAACTTACTTCTTTTTTCTCTTTCGGTTTGTTTATCCTCATTATCATTCAAGTCGATTTCAAAGTCATCAAAGTTACTTGGTGATCCGCCATCATCATTTTGAAAAATAACAATATCATCATCATCTTTATCTGCTAAAACTTCTAAAGTAAGTTCTTTCTCATCTTTTATATCAACTGATTCTTCTTTGACAGGTGTCAACTCTGTATCTTTATTGTTTGGAGATTCATTTCTTTTAAAATTACTTTCCAAGTCCAAACTCTCATCTCCTTCCGTTTTGATTAAATCAATTTTAATTTCTTTCGTGGCATGCTCCACTAAGAATGAGAAGGATTTTTCACACAGAATACGAAATTTATAAGCTGAACACAGTTTTCTAAAACATTGAGGGCAGATTTGTCTCGGCAGTCCGTCAGATAAATTTACCTAATTTAAAATCGAACAAATTTATGTAACAAGGCTATTTAAAGATATATGTGCCTGCTAATTTATTATCTCAAATTTATCATATTTCTATAAAATTGTATGTTATAGCAATAGTTTGATTCATCATGCCATGAAAGAATTAAGCAATACAAGCTACAATATTTTTCAAATGTGAATTGAAAAAGTAAAGGATAAATGAAAAACAAATTCGTGTATTTACCGTAACAGTTGCGCAAGCTACTAGCATATCTGAACATAACAAAGTTTCTTCGCCGATCAACTTTTGGGTTGCGAATATAGAAGTTAAACAACCATTTTTCAAACACACTCGACAAACGTCCTCGAAACGCATGTTCTGCTATTATCAATAACTTGATATATATTATGGTAATGGAGTAGAGCCTAACTTTTACACAGTAACATTAGTTTAAGGTCCATGTTTGTATTTTTATTTACATCTCTAGCTATTTTGACGACAGATGGAGATGGATTTTGACAGATAGTTTGTTTATTAGGAAGTATATGGCTAATGAAGCATTAGATTTTAAAGTCACAAAAATATTCTGCGGTTGAATTATTAATTTAATTATTATTGTGTCAAAAAAAAGAATATTTCTTAGTGACAGAGAATGAATGAATTAAAACAAATTACAGTTACTTGTCACTATTTTTATCGAGTTGATGCAAAATTATAAAAAATATATATATTTATAAATGTTCTTAAGCCATGCATTACGTGACCTTAAAACATCAAGTTATCATTTGGCATTTTCATCTTTTTTAACACCAAAATTCTTATTTTTTAAATTATTTTACAATTTACAAGATATTAAATTTTTTAACTTGTTTGCGAGGTAGCAGATCAACAAAGCTCTATACCAAGTGCCACACAGTTGCGTAGCAAGGGGGGTGCGGCATTTTCAAAAATAAACATTTTTCAAGAAATTATATTTATACATGAAAAAAATTAAGCCACCTGTGGTAAAAATTTCTTGGTCATAGTTAAGAAATAGTAGAAGTGATTAAAACCAAAAATAGAGGAAATATTGGAGGCAGTAAATTCAAGGACCGCCCGGGGCGGCAGGACTCCTTCCTACAACACTGGTGCCATATGAATTTATTTTGAAACAGCATAGTGCCATTTGAAATTTTTAAGCAACTACTTCATTACCACACAAAAATACCTTGAATTAGGTTACAAAATTTTGTTGAATGAAATGGATTACATCAAAGCTTATTCAGAAGGTGTAGACCAGGGGTTACCAACCCCGTGCCCGCGGGTGTCATGTCGCCCGCTGAACGATTTTGATGCGCCCGCCAACTAATTTGGGCAAATTGTTAAAATCCCGGGTTTTCTGATTTTAAAATTCCTGGAAAAGCTAAATAAAAAAAACGAGTCACGCTGATAATTTGAGCAAATCGGTAAATTCTTAGGTTATAAATAACCTTGAAAAAATGTGGTGCCCGCCGCCCTACCAATATTTGCGCTGATTTATTTGAATGGGCTCTAGGATCGAAAAAGGTTGGTAACCCCTGGTGTAGACAAATCAGGAAGATGAAATTCTTCAAATAGTATTATCATCCGAGCACTTTGTCCAGTTTCTGAAATCTTGCCAACCAAATCAAACTTGTCTATAGATAAAATATAATATTTGCTGGAGATTACAAAACAAATACCTGCTTACAATCAAGCGTACAATAAAGCTATTTTGAATTTATAAATATTTTAGAAAAAATATACCTGTCACTTTAAAAACTCTGTTAAAGAATATTTCACCTCCAATTTAAAAAAACTTTGTAAAATTAAGATTGTTCAAAAAAAGAATTCATCAAAAAGGACAATTTTGAACACAATACGTCGGTTTGCTAGAAAAAGTCATTAAGTGAACAAATGTTGATTCTGAGAATATCGACTTTAAAGTTTCAACTACATTTTATCAGTTATATCCAAACTTAAATAATAACAAAGTCTTTTGCCTTGTATACTTAATGAGAAAGTTTCAAAAAAGGCTCAAAAAAACTTATTTTCTCACACAGAAGTTTTCAATAGTAAGTAATTGCACATAGTGATTTTTTGCAACAATCATGTGACAACAAATGAACTGAGTGACTATTAGGGTGTTCAGTTTAGTTTAGAAAAAGTTGTTTAATATTAGAAAAATACGTAGATTGTGACATCCAACTCAGTTTTGACAAACATGTTACTTAATGACTTCTTGCAGCAAACCAACCAACAATATTAAAACTCTTATGTGACAAACATTTAAACATTTATTTATCCAGCAAAAATGTAAATATAGACTAAAGAAACATTTTATTTATAAATTTAAAAAATTAAAATATTTTTATATCAACAAGGTGTTTCTAATACAATAGAACCTAGTTACAATAGAATAGAGCTTTCATTTTTTTTTCAAAGCAATAGAGTTCTATCAGACTATTTGGAGGTCTGTTTTTGATAGATAATGTAAATATTAAGCGTAAAGTGACTGAAAAATACAAACATGATGTATTTATAACAATATTGTTCATGTCTACCATTTTTTTATTGCTAATAGTTTATATTTTATAAATGATCAAAACTTTAGAGCTTAATATCTCAGCTTGGTATAAAAAGCGAGATGATAAATCGTTGTTCTAAAGTTGCGATTACATATTAGATTAAAAAAATGTTTTTATCGAAAAGATATTTTTCAATTTTTTTCAATTGTAAACAGGAAGATGCCTGTTCACATTTTTATTATTAAAAAAATACTATACACATTATGCAACAAGTATGTATGTTGAAGTCTTTTTTTATATATCTACTGTGGAAAGGAAAAAGGACGTAACCCACACATAATATTTTACAGGAAGCGCAAAAAACGTGTTTTGATGATTTTGGGCAATATGCAAATTATGAATTATACACAACCTTGAAGTGCACGGAGACTTCTAAGCTGATGTTTAATTGACATAATCTAATATTGATTAGAGAAACTTTCTAGGAAAAACCTTTATTTTAGTCTTTTTCTTGGTTTTAATTTATTACAAGGTCATCTTTTTCAAACTTAAAAGCTAAATTTAGATACTAAATCGGCATTTGCAGCTTGCATCCTTTTGATAGAACGTGTATCAAGTTTGATACATTGTGACTATCGAAAAAAAGCTGTTTTGAAAAACTGTGGGTTACGTCCTTTTTCCTTTCCACAGTCGATATATATTTGAATTGATTTATGAATACACGTTTGATGGCATAGATGTCTGCGATGTCGAAAATCCCTTCCCACCAATCTAATCCTAAACAATTGATGTAACGAGTGCATTTAACTGACCTTTTGCTCTAAAAGGCAGGTCTATAATTTCAAGCTGAAATTCACTTGGTATGCTTTCAACATCTACAGAAATGGTTGATGAACAATCGACAAGTGATTTTCTATTTTACGGAACACCGATTACTCATTCAATTTGGAAATGCTTTCCTGATGAATCTTCTTTTATGAAAGTATTTTTTAAAGCTTTTTTTAATTACATATATTTTACTAACCCACGAAGGATTACCGTGACCATATGGTAACGCTTGATGGCATTCCCTATTAATCGTATTTCTACCTAAATATTTAATAAGTACATGGATGTTGACTTTAGTAATTCGTCAGTTGCGGGCAGGAATACAAATTCCAAAAGTAGGCGTGATTATTTTAATTTACGGATTAATTTTTAAAATCAAAATGTACTTATTTGTTAATTGTTAGTACAAGTTTTATTTGACTTTTAAAATATTTACACTACTAATAAAAATAAATTTCTATTAAGAATTGATTGATCTGAATATATTATGATACCGTAGATATTTTTAATATTTTCCGCATAACTGTATATAAACAGATTAACAACTGCACGTTTTTTTATAGAATTTCACCTGGCGGTCGGGCAATTTTGCGAAAAATTCGCAAAAATTGTAATTTTACCAAATTCACTATAATTTGTAAACCAATTGAGATATCTTTAACTTTTAATAATAATAATTAATAATAAGAAATTTAATTTTCTTAGCTTCCAGATACTTCGCCTATACGCATATATGAGTCCGCCGGCCAGCAACCTTTGTTTTTCAGACTTCAATACGCGTCCGCGGTCGTTAAGCTGTTAACTCCAAATGTTAGCTCGACCATATGGTAACGCTCGTCCTTACCCGTGACAAATTATTTTGAAAGATGTTTATTTATGTGATCATTAATTACTACATACATAAAAAAAAATAGTGCTTATACAAATTTTCTATATTATTGTCTCAAAGTAAAAACTATTTTTTATGTTTCTGTTATGTGTGGTCATTTTTATACATTGTTTTTCTTATATTCAACATATTGATTTTACCTGGATTCCTCAAAATTCGCTATGGCATATTTTTGCAATGTTTGAACATGTCAAGTTTCGTTATTTACAAGAGAATTTTGTAATAAAGACCCTTTGATTGAAGCAGCCTGTTTTTTAAAAGTAAAGAAATACATATTTTGAGTATTGACGCTGTCGTAAAAAAATATCTGCCACACACGTTCACAAAATACACATACCCTGTAAGGACAAGCGTGACCGTATGGTCACACGGCTTTTCTATATGAAGGCAATATGTTATTTTTTTAAATTATTTTTCCTAGTAAAGTAGTCTGGTGATTAAAACCGGTTGAAAATTTTATTATTTCGAAAAAAAATCCTCGTCTCTGAAGGGTTAATACATTTTTTTAAATACTCCACGGCCTGGGTGGAATTTCATTGCAAGCGCCATTTGCCCAGACCTGAGGTAGAGGGATTGAGTAACAATCAGTTTTCGTAGAACAACTCTGTTGAGATAAATACTTTCTTTTCTCTCAATCTGAAAATCTTTACATGGTAATAAAAATACTCATAATGTATAAAAACTATTATATTATAGTATATTTTACTTAAATCAAATACAACAAATTGATTGCCCTACAGGTAATTAAACAATAAATGTTAAAACTCTGTAAATATCAAGAGTCAGGTAGATCACATTTCATGATATTTTAAACAAAAAAATATATTATTTTACAATTTATTAGTTATTTCATCTGTTCTTCCATGCATTGCCATTTCATGTCGCTTTCTATTATCAATTCGTGCAAAAACTTTCCCACAAAACCTGCATGGCAACTGCTGCTCTTTAGTATGACACAATAAATGTCGTTTTAAGCCGGATGATATCACAAAACTTTTTTCACAATATTTGCAGTGGTAATTTTTTGTATTAGTGTGCCTGAAATTATGCCAAGTGAATTAATGTCAATAAATTAATTAATAACTACGATGTAACCATACCGGCAGAAGTCAGTAAGTAACAAATTGATAGTTCTGAGAAAACAGCAAATAAAAAAATTGAGCTCTTAGGATAAAGTTTTTAGCCTTGATATTTTATGTTACATAGATATATAATATTAAAAAATTGATAAAGTTAGGAATTAATAGTCAGGGACAATTGCCTGCCTTTAAACCTGCACATTAATAATTACTCGTAAAAAATGAAGTTTTTATTGAACTGGCACGATAAATGCACCAAACTATATTTAACACATAATATATTTTTATGTCTTAATTATTTTATGATTCTTTGTTTAGAGTATTTCATTTATGTCTTCAACCTTGAAAAATCTTTCATTCTTTTGATTTTTACAGCTTATAAATGACAAATTACAACAAGTCATGTTTAGATCCTTACCATCGCTCATGGTTATTCCGAGCAGAAGTCGTAATAAACATTTTTCCACAAAAGCTGCAAGGAAAAGGCCGCTCATTTGTATGTGTTCGGATATGAACTCCAAGTTGATATTTATCGATGAAACTTTTACTGCATAAATGACAAATAAAATCCTTTAAACCAATATGGGATACCCTATAATAAAATTCAGAATATTTAAATTAGCAGGCATAAAAATATTCGGTAAATCTAATCATGTTCTAATGCTGTTCCAATTCTTCTTTCATGTTCAATAGTTGATCAGTAAAAAAAAATCATTTTTATTCATATGCATGTTTCATTTTGATATAAATAAATATAAACTCATTTGAGCCACATTAAGTAGTAAATTATATGCTGTGTATGCCAAATTTAGATTGAGATATATACAAATAAATAATTATCGATATACCCACTTGTGTCTATCCAATCCATTCATACTCAAAAATGTTTTTTCGCACCCCTCGATACCACATACAATCTTTTTTCTATCTTTAGAATGTGTGTCAATATGTATGGCCAAATAAGTTTTTGTATGAAAACTCTTCTCGCATATTTCACAGGTGAATCTTAAACCTTTTCGATGCATTTTTTTGTGATCCTTTTCAGCTCTGTATGCTATCAAAATAAAAAATATGTATTTGTTAATTATTTTTGAATGTGGAATTATGTGAATACTCGTGCATCAAGAGTATGCTTGATTGATTCCCATTATAGGGTTCCAAAAAAAAACGGCAATATGCATACCATTCATTTCAAATATTAGAAACTATACTACCGTATTTCTCCATAAATAAGTCCTATTTGAAATAATGAAATAATTGTGTGCAGGGCTGATATTAAAAAAATTTCACTTACAAAGACATTAAAATTTCATATATCTCCAGAAGAATTCAAAACGCCAACACATTGGCTGGATAACTTCCTTCAGCGACATGAACTGTCTCTAAGCTTGACAACAATGTTTAAGCTGGAAGATAATGAAGTTGTTAAACGTGGTCTCGCATTTTAGCTTATTTTTGATGGTATTGAATTTTCAAAATACTGTTTATTTTGATTGCAATGGATGAAACTGCAGTATTTCTGGGTCAGGGATCTCAAACTACGATTTATCACGTTGTTTAACTATGGTGATTCTCCAGAGTATGAAATGATTGTATTAAAATAAATTTATATAGAAATATTAAGTTATGTACATTAAAATTAATACTTTTATAATTCTCATAAATCAATTTTTGTACTTGAAAAGTAAAATCCCCGAAAATAAGCCCTAGCACATATTTTTGGCCCAAAAATAATGTAAAACGGTCTTATTTTTGGAAAAAGTCAGTAGTAAATTTTGTTAGCAATGAGATATTGTGCAAACAAGCTATTTGATTGGGTATCAGGTCGACTTTACATGCCGATGCCTGGTTGTCATAAAAAAATAGGCAATTAATTTAAGAAATAATTGGCCTTACTATATTTACTGTCTATCTTGTATAAAAAAAAATATTTCGCACAATATTTTTTATTTTGGTGAGCTTAACTTATTAATTGAGAAATTGTTGACATAACTGAAAATTTTTAAAGAATTACCTAGGTTACCATTATCAATGTTAAATTTTACATTCTGAGGAGTTATCAATGTTAAATTTGTGGTATGTACATATATTTTTAATAATAATTAAATTACAAAAGGAGAACATACATTTTTGACATATTTCACAGAAGTATCTCTTTATGCCAACATGTGAATCATGGTGTGCTTCGAGTTGATAACGCAACTTATATCGTTTTGGACATAGCGTACATTTCATTGTTTTTGAAACAGGTTTTGCTTTTTTCTTAATAAATACTTCTTTGCTCTTTTCTTTAACATTAAGCAAATTTTTCTGCTCTGAAAATATCAATATAATAGATAAATATTCAATGTTACATTGCATGAAATTTTAAGCAAATCAGTAAATTTTGACAGTGACCTTCAAAAAGTTCATAAATAACAATACCACTCTTTGATGTGTAAGAAAGCTGGACTACCGAGAGAAAAATTCCGTCCGTCTTTATGATTTTTTTTTAAATTTAAAAATCTCCCACCAGAAAATTATGCTTTTATTTAATCTATCACGAGACAATTATTTTTTTACAAAAACAATCGCTTTGTAATACTGAGACTTTGCTATTTTTTCAAACTAATCTGAAAGTGACAATAACTTTGTAAAATGCCGTAGTGTGGAGAGATGAGTATTTTTAGGCCAACTACAGAGAGAGCTCGGGCTGTATTGTTTTTGAATATATAAAAGAGGTTTTTCACAATGATGAAATATTTTACTTTTTTTGTTAACAGGCTTCGAGTTGAAATCTGCTTCTGTGTTTTCAGAATCGTCATAATCATTCAATGCAGTGTCTTCAGTGGAATAGACAATCCCATTTAAATCTTTTTTATCTTCAATCAAATTACAATTGTTCTCATCACAACTCTTTTCTAAATTAATCACTCTTTCGCGTTTCTTATCTGGCGAATCAACTGGAGATTGATGAGAAGTGGAGTTATCTAAAGAAACCCAGTTCACATCATCGTGCGATTCAGTTTTTATTCCTTCCAATTTTAAATCATTGGTTGTATACTCTAATAATATAGTCAATGATTCTTCACACAATTGACGAAATTTATATGCTGAACACAGTTTTTTCATACAATGATGACAAATTTTTGTTGGGAATCCATCGTTCTGTATCACCTGAAAATAAATTAATATAAGAAATAAGAAAAACAAGAATATTAAAACTATTGCTATTTCTATTACAGTGTCAATTAGCATCATTTATGGCGGAAATTTGACAAATTAAAGATCTCCAAAAAGGATAAAATTACTAAAAAGTGTACCAACTATCTGGAGATTGGGGGAATTCAGTATAATTGCACTTAACAGCTTAACGACCGTGGACGCGTATTTAAGTCTTTGAAATCCAACGGTTGCGGACCGTGGACGCATATAGGCGTCCTACGTCATACATTCCATTATATTGAAAAATCACTTGGTTAGGATCGAGTTTGATTTCGAATGTTAACGAGAGATGGTAGTAAACATATTGACGCATTATTTGACAAAAAATAAATTATTTTTATGCAAAACTATTTCGTGAAAAAACACCCCTAGACGGTAGACTTTTTTTTTTCGTATGTGATTTTTCATAATATTATTTTACGTTCTGTTTAAATATTTGATTTATAAATCATGTCTGGTATGTTTCCCCGATTAGCGAGGATATACATACGTAATATTAGCAGGGTATCCTGTCGTCCAGATGCATTTTTGGGGTGGGGCCCTTAGAGTTTCGAATTGCTTAGTGATTTATTGCTTGAGCGTGCGTTGCTGCATTTTTATGACGGCCGAAAATAATTTTTGAATTTTTAAACGAGTGGTTGATAATATTATGACCTATTCAAACTTAGTGACAGGGGTTCTAAACTTATGTTTACGAAATAAATTTAAAAATATTCCTTTGAAATATATTCTTTTATGTTACATTACCACAGCAAATATAAATTTGCTATAGTAATGTAAATTTATAGTATTATTATTTGAAAATATAAATTTGCTATAGTATGTACACGTAAACAATGTGAAAAAGTAGGTTTTGCATATTTTAAAAGAAGATCTTTTAGTAGATTTAGGTTTTTTCAGTACACAACATAAGTATGCAATATACAGATGAAGAACCACTGCTCAAATGGCATTGATTTATGCGGCAAAGTATCTGGAAGCTAGAAAATTAAATTTGTTAAAGATATCTCAATTGGTTTACAAATTATAGTGAATTTAGTAAAATTACAATTGTTTGCGAATTTTTCGCAAAATTGCCCGGCCGCCAGGTGAAATTCTATAAAAAACGAGCGGGCGTTAAGCTGTTAATAGTGATTTTAGGTCAAAACTAGTGTCCAAAAAACCAAAATTGGTACATCTAATTCAGCGGTTTTCAACGGGGGCGGTACCGCCCCCCTGGTGGGCGTTTAAAAGTCTGAGGAGGCATTTTTATTTTTTCAGAATTTGGGGGGTGCTATTATTAAAACGTTAATATGTCTTACATGGCAATAAATGGCATTTTGGGGGCGGTAGATAATTTATTTCTGCTAAAGGGGGCGATTCTTTCGAATGGTTAAGAAACACTGATCTAATTCAACGTGTATTGTGAGATTATATTATTATATTATCTTTCCTGTGAGACCTAGAGTCTGACAGGGAAGTAAGAAAAGGCTATTCAAGTATTTGAGAATAAAAATCACCAAGAATACTCCAGCTACAAAAATACTAAAGTCACCACTCACTATATCCATAGTTTTCTATACATAGCCTTTTAATCAATTAAAGTGCAATATAATTCATATTTTGGCAGCAAGAAGACTCAGATAATTAGGTCACACTGCGAGATATAAGGGTTTTAGAGGTCTCCACAAGCTAGGAGGAGCAGTTGTTCTGATGAGATACCTCCATTAGAAGGTATCTCAACAGAATTTTTCTACGAAAATTGCTTATTACCCAGTTGCTCAACCACTCTTTTTTTCAAAAAGAGTAGGGATAGAAAGGATAGGGTGAGGACAGGATTAGCAGTAAGCTAGCCACTCTCGTTACGTCTTGTTATTTTATGATTGAAAGGTTGAGAGGGAATTTTTAGACATCACAAACATCCATACCTTCGAAAATTGATAAATCAATTTAAAAAATGCTGTTCGTGCCGGGACTTGAACCTGTGAGATCCGACATAGAAGCCAACATCGTTAACTAAATGAGTAGTCCACACTACGAAATAGTCTTATATTCCGCTCTAGTGTCGGCATGCTAATGTCGGGGCTGTACTGTGGGCTAATGTTGGGGTGCCATTTTCTTTAGTTAGTGTTACAGCAAACAAATGGAGGACAATGCACAGTGGCATGTTTGAGAGTTAGTGAAACTTAATCACATATTTATGTCTGCTTAATTTTATTCAGATGACTAGAAATTGTTTTCCAAAAAGTAAATATTTATTAGGTTTTATTTGTTGAAAAAAATCACGGCCCTCCATGCATGGCGATATTAATACCGCACGGCACAGACAGGTTAATAGCAACATGCTACATACAAACGTTCCCTCTAATTTTTATATTGTGTGTGCGGACCACCAACTTTTGTGTGCGGTACATTTTCAGTAAAATAAAAAAAAATGTGCGCAAATATGTAGACAGGTACTCGCGCACACGCACACACCTTAGCGGGAACATTGCATGCTACCCATTTTCTCCCCGAATATTAACAAAACCATAAAAAAAAACAATACAATTGTCTTTGACGCTTAATTGCGTTTACGAAAATATCAAATTCTTTTGAAACACTGATATTACAATCTAACTGGAAGTCAATTTCATAATTTTTATAAGCGGTATCGCAATCATTATCATTATGTGATGAAATACTTACAGTTATTGTGCTACAGGACATAAGCATATCAGAACAAGAAATCTTCAAATTTCCGATCTTTTTTCGAGTTTCAAAAATCGATTTCATATTGCCCTCTTGTAAACAAACTCGACAGATTGCTTCCAATCGCATTTCTGGGATTATTTTTTGTCAGAATAATAATTCCCTCTAATTTGTAACACTTGATAAAACTAAAATACGCTTAACCGTAAGTCATTCATCGTAATCAATTACCACCCTAATACCAAAATATTATAAAAAAATAAAAATACTCGACCAATGATGAAAACAAACAATTATTTGACATTTGATACAAATTCCAATAGACAATTTTAATATCAAAGTCATAGACTATCTTGATTCCGTGGCAAAGAACAAAATAATAGCAGTGCCACAAAAATCTAGAAAGATGAAAATTTATATAATTACCGTATCATGACAAAAGTCAATATTTGATTATCCAGATAGCACAACAGAAATAAACGATTCTTCTCGTGGCATATGCTTCAAAGCCAGCGGCGGATAAAACAGTTGGGAAGCCCGAGGCGCAATCAATTTTGGTGGCCCTCTTTTTCGAATTACTTAAACAGAATCAAAAATATAATATGGGTTAATAGAAGATATTTTATTTTAATGCCCCTCAGATTGGAGGCCCCAAGCGCGCGCCTCTTGCGCTTATGGGCCACTTATCCGCCACTGTTCAAAGCAATGTCTGACAAACCTGTAAGCATTAGTTTTTAGCAACCTGTCATTTCGGTAGCAAATAGACCGATGTTAATAAAATCGTACGAGCTAAGCAAACTCTTATATTATAATTTTTTGTGTAGTCTAAATACTAAAGTGTATGAAGTTCTGGTCATAAGTAAACTATTATGTATTTTATAATGTTCTGGAAATCATTTAACTTACACTAAGTAGTCACTAAGAATAGATGTGGTTGACCGCAATTAAGGTTATTGCAGTTTTATAAACTACTTCAAGAATAATTAGTTACCTATAAAGTTCATAATTTCATTATAAGGTTATTTTTAGTTTACCTTTAAACCCACTGTGTGGATCTTTTGGATAACAAATGGAGAACTCAACAGAAGTTGTTTTTACGATAAATGTTGGTAAAGCAGTTACTTAGTCTTTCTCTTTATAGGGAAGAGAAAGAATTAATAGTTAGCTAGTTGCTCTGATGTCACAAGATGGCATGATCTGCTATGCGACGGATAATTGAAGACATCACAGACATCCACGCCCTTCATAATTCGATTGAAAACTCAATGTGTGAGAGTTTCCATTTCAGGATTTAAATTCATGCAAGACTGAATGAAAGTCCTAAAACGTTAACAGCAGAACTGACAAATGAATTATATCATTTTCTACCATCACTATTCAATCAGTTTACAAATGATTTCAAAAAAAGGCATAATAGAAAACAAATAGAGCCATATATTTTTAAGAATAAAAATTCAGCTAATTGTACAAATATAATATATTGTTCTTAAAATATCAGCCAGAATTGAAACATAACCATTCAACATCAAAATTTAAGAGTTTGGACGCGTAATCTGTGATTTATGGGTATACAGTGACATATGCATTCAAATTACTAATTAACAATAAGTGAAAAAATCAACAAATCTAAACAGATTTAATACAATTACTTTAAATACACAGATGATTTGTCCGTTATTAAAATAATACAATTAAAATTGCTATTTGTACATATTTACAAATCTTTTATAACTAATTTATGTCCATTCTTATATGTAAAATATGAACATTTGGTGGAATATTTCAACAAAAACTGATTTTTCGATAGTCAGTAAACCTCTCTTGTATAATAATGATTTAATAAAAGGATGATGTTAGAGGACTAGTTGTCAGTTTATTGCCATCCCTATAAACAGTTTTATTATTTGGTGTGTGAACATTTAATGAAAATTGACCGACTTTTGTGCAGAATTCATTAAATATACCCATCAGTCGAATGAACATCTCTTTCTTCATTTCTCAGATCACCATAAAAACTTATGTACGTGACTCATAAATTCCAATAAATGCGAGACATTTCGAAAATCCAAAAGATAATTAATTTTTTCAAGTTTTTCATTGTGGTTAAACAAGTCTACTGAATAGGTATTCCATAACAGAGAAAATATCAGTTTTAATACTATGATAGATCCAACAGTGAAAGTAAATATTTATTTAACCACATTCAAACAAGTTTTAGGCTGTAAAGTGGCACGCATAGAATTCAAAATTTCAATATTGGGTGAAATGCCAGTATATAAATAATTCTATTGATATTTAACATTGATGGCAGTTTTAATCTACAGAAGAATCGCCTCAGTCTCATTAGAACTCTGAACAAGGTCCTAGACTTAATTCTTGACAAAGTCAAATGTCAATTCTCAATTTGAAGTCAATGTGATTACATTGGTGTGTGAGAAGCATTTTAACCAAGTTTATATTTATTCCCTTGAGTTGCTCTCAATTATTTTGAATTTCAAAAATATCTGCTGAAAGTGTCATAAAATTAACATTTTTTTGTAAAAAAATAATAAAGTGTTAAAATTGCATATTTTATACTACCACAGATGTGCTATTAATCATAAGAGGGAAGGGAAAGGTAATGGAGTAATGGATAATATAGAAAGAAGATTTGAAATATAAAATAAAATAATATGCATTTATGGTTTATTAAGACATAAAATGTAAATAATTAGGTGGTTTATAAAAAACTATTAGAAAAGAATGAAGAGTTGCTACATAAAAAGCTTGTCCAGGTGGATATACAGCCAATTCTCTTTTTACACGGGGGATGCATTCCATGCGATAAAGCCGTGCTAAAAAAAACCTTGTAAAAAAGATGAAGTGTGTACATAGAGAAATTAAAGACACATTAAACTGTGAAATTTCGAAACCATGCAAAAAGAGAATTAGGCTTGTACATATTATACTTTAATCATGATTTAAACGGCTGCTTTTACATGTGATAGGGTAAAAGAATTCAAATCTGCAAAAACATTAGACTATAAAGAAATATTTAAAATTGGCATAATTTTTTACTTTATTTACAAAACTATCAAAAAGTGAATGTACAATAAAACCCCCTATAATACAATCTTATATTGTGAGCCATCATGAGTCAACCTCCCCTCCATCGTATAGTAGACTACGTAGTGATGTAATAAGGTCAGTTATCTCCAGTCTCCTATAGTATTGTTTCCTAGAGCAGTGCTTCCCAGATTCCCTAGAGCAGTGCCTCCCCAGTGCCTGGGGGGCAGCGGAATTTTTCCGGGGGCCGCCGCAGAACATGTTTTGTATTGAGGAGGGCCGCGGATTATTTGTTTTCAGATTTAGGGGGCCGTGGAATGAAAAAGGTTGGGAAGCACTGTCCTATAGTACAATCCCTATCTTTGTGTTATATGATGATTTTTTTAGTAAATTTTTCAACTCAGAATGAAAACTATTGAGATAACTAATAAAGAAATTGAAAATTCCTAAATTTGATGAATTCCAGCATTTCATGTAAAAAATTAAAATTTAAAAATGAAATCATAAACTAAGGTATTCACCAGGAAACAACAGAATGGCATTAAATTTGTTCAAATTACATTAACACGTTGACTGCCAAAGCTTGCACATGGTACAAACACAGTGTTTCTCTAAAGGCGCTTTCACTGTATAATAATAGGTATAATTAAATAAAATAAGCGCAGCGCCGTTGGAAATCCACAAAAACAACACTAGCACATCAGATCAGGTCAATACTAGTAAGAAATTTGTAGGGTGAAGTTGCTGCATCAATATTAGTGTATTTTAGTGAGCAGTAATCATAGATTTCAAATATCAGCTGTATAACTAAAAGTTTGATAACTTTTTTATTACACTTGTTGTGTTACAGAATATGACACATGCTTTGCTTCTTGGAGAAACATCACCAGACCATCAGTTTATTCGTAAACGTTGCGATAGTCTGATGATGCTTCTCAAGGAAGTGAAACAGGTGGAATAACACAGTTATCAAATTTTATTTGATATCAAAAATGAGCTTCCACGAAGTCACCACAGAATCTATCAAAGATATCAGCTCTATAGCATTCAAAAGCAAAAGATCAAACCGAAAAAGAAAAACTAAATGATTTTTTTTTTTAGCAATAACAGATAACTCTGTAAAATTGTTTATATTTGATTGAAATGTCAATGGTTTTTCAGAGATAGATGTAACATGAGGTGCATAAAGATGTATGACAATAAAATTGTCCTAACTGAAGCATAAATTGAATTTTAATCCTGTATAAATAAATATTATATAGCAACAATAAATGATATGATAGTTTTAATTTAACTTATACTTAAACCTAATATATCCTGGCCCGGTATCATATGAATTCGGCTATATTCTATGTAGTATATACACACTATATTTAATAAATTACAAAGTTTTAAGATTAATTTAATTTCTGCAGATGTATTATTCGATGCTCAGTTTAATCATAGATTTATCATCACAAATATTGCCCATGGATTCATTCCCAAACATTTGAATGTCAGGTTGTAAGGGTGGATTGGGCGCAGAGGACATCGGTTGGGAATTGCTTGTCTGAGATAATGATGCAAGTTGATCAGGATGGCAACGCTGTTTATGTGTACGACATGCAGAGCTATAAGCAAACTTTTGCGGACACCAAGGGCATTGCACAGGTGTGTCACCGGTGTGACTTGTCAGGTGCACCTAAAAAGTGAAGACATTTTGGTTTAGACAAAGACTAAAAAGTTACGGCATCAAATTAATCATTTTAATAAACAAACTATTATCAATTATAATTTGTACTAATTTAGACATCTTTTTAAAATAATGAATAGAACTATGTCAATAATACAATGTTTCGATAAAAACTACGTTGAATGTAAATTTTGCTAGTTAATAGCAAAACAAAACTTGTAACATGGTTGTTTGTTATACCAAATCCGCAATAATTTTATTTTTAGTAAACATTGGATTGGTGTTAAATAAATCTCATATGGCAAACAATAAAAAATGCAGGTTTTTCAATGAAAAATGACATAGTTTACAGATTCATTAAAAGTTTTCTATGTGCAAATCTGTGCATATCTTATTAACCCTTAGTGAATCATAAACCATTCCCAGAGATGTATAACGTGCAGAGTAGGCGAAAACGATGTTCTGTTTTAACACCCATTTATAATAGTAAAAGTTTATTGATTGCATTCAAATAGCTTGATTTCTATAAATAAGATTGATATTTTATTAATTAATTCTTTTTATCGAACTTTTGTCAATCCAAAAAAAACTGTAGAATGTTAAAATTATTGTATTTTTTAAAAATATGTAATTTTAGGAATCAGTAGTTGACAAATTTGACAGATTCTCAGCCTGAAAAGAATTATGCGAGTGATTTTAAAATGGTGAAAAAAATGATACTATGGTTGGAAGCTTTTAAGCATTAAAAAATCCATTTGCCTTTTAATTTATATGTTCACATAAGGCTCATTCTGTCATACATTGGATCTGTAAAAAAATATTTTCGTGACTCCCAAAGTGTTGATTGAATAAAATTTTGCTGTAAAACATGTTCTTTAATATTAATATCAATTTTTCCGCTATCACTATAAAAAAAAATCCATCAGTGGGCATTGATGGTTAAAAAATATCTCAATGGTTCTAAAGATGGGAAACTAGTCGTACTTATCTACAGTTCTAGATATGATGATAGATATGATATGATAACCCCGATCTCCAAAACCTGAACGACTGCCACAAAAACAAAACAAAAACCAAAGACCACGCACCCGCCTACGCCCAGGTAAATCCTGGACGCTATGCGGGAAAAGCAACATCAAAATATACCAGATGAAAGGGAAATTGGAGCTCGGCTCCACCAGCCCCATAATTTGATGTATAGATATCAATCAAAATTCATTAGCAATTATAGACAAACTGTTAGAGATATTACTAGTACATAATATATGACTGTGAATAATGAAATTACCTTAAGTGTTTGCCGTCGTTTAAATGCTTTATTACAAAATGAACAGACATGTCTGCAGAGATCGTCATGAACTAATAAATGCTTGCGGTACGTTCTTCTGCTATTCAACACTTTGGTGCATAATTTACACGGATAGGAAGTGGCGTCGTGAGTATCTAAGTGAGCTTTTAAATTAGAACCAGTTTTGAACCTAAAATCAAAAAAACAATAAAAATATAATGTGAACATTTCATTTTTTAATAATTGGCCAAAAACCATTTATCACAGTGTTATTTTTTATTTAGACATAATATTGTTTGTTTGAATGGAAATAGAGTTCTTCCTCTCAAAGAAATAAATATGGCTCACTGAAATTGAGTAAAATAAGAATGTTTTAGCAAATATAGAAAAATAATTGTTGCAGCTCATCTTCAGTATAAACAAATGCAATACAACATTAAAAACATAATAAATATTTATTTTTTATAAAAAAAAAACAATTTCTTACTTCTTTGGACAGCGTGGACATTGAAATAGTTTCTCTTCGCTATGGATGGCCCTATGCTGAATAAGCTCTCCGCCAGTGCTACAGGCATATCCACAAATGTCGCAGATGTACCGTTTAATCTTTTCATGAACGGCACGGGTATGTCCCACAACAGCTGATTTTGTTGTAAATCTAAGGAACAAAAATAATAACTATTCATGTCAACATTTCAATTATACTGAGGCAATCATCGATTTTCACTATTGAGAATTTACACATCAATTATTAATTTGTTCCACCATATTTTCTATAAAAAACAATTGAAAATCAGTTCATAAGTATAAATTTGTAAATGACAGGTTTAAAAAAAGAAACTGATTTTAAATTAATACATTTATAGCAATTCCTGTTTTTAAGTTTCAAATGTCATCCAATGGTAAATCTTTTATACGTAACAATTCCCTTGAACATAATTCTTATGTAAAAGCAGCGATGAATGCCTGACTTTAATTATGTATATATAATGTGTGGTTATGCATTGCTAATAATTTGCCGCCTGTGTGGCCGAGTGATCAACGTTGTTGGTTTCAGTTATGGAGGGCACGGGTTCAAATCCTGGTACGGACAGTTTTATAAATTGATTTTTCAATCGATTTATGAATTTCTGTTCAAAGGCATGGATGTATGTGATGTTTTCAATTCCCCTCTCCCACCCATCCTATCCTATGAACGGGGCGTATCGAGAGCGATTAGCTTACCACTAGTCCTGTCCTAGCTCTATCCTTCTATCCCTACTCTCTTGGGAAAAATAGAGGTTGAGCAACTGAGTAACAAACAGTTCTCGTAGAAACACTTCTAAGATAAACTCCACTAGGAGTCCATATGCTCTCCACATGGAAGCGGACATGGTTAAAAAAAAAAAAATAATAATCAATATTAAAAATAGTGAAGATCTATACAAAAATATGTAAATAGGTACTTAGTATTTATTATTAATACAATGCTTAAGGTAATGAAGGCCCTTCTTTAGAGTTTCCCAGAAGACAGAAGCAGATATTTTGATTATATCTTCCTGGATCTTCTATAGAAAGACCCTAGTAAAATAAAGATCAAAGAGAACAAAAAAACTTTACTTACTTATTACCGCATATTGTACACGGATAGATGTATCTTTCATAGAGTGGAATGTGAACACGTTCATGAGATTTCAGATTTTCCTTTGAATTAAAAACTTTAGTACATCCTGAGCAGTTGAACGTGCGGTCCGGTTTAGGAATGTGTCTCATCTTATGTCTATCCAGGGCCTCTTGTGTTTTAGTTATTCTAGTGCATTTATCACATCTTTAAATAAAAAAAAAATCATTAATTATCATTGAAAATCTCGAAACGATCTGCAAAATATTTTTCATTGAAAATAAATTTTGATATCTACTTAAAAATATAGAGCTTATGAAGAACGAGTAAATTATTTCATTAGTCTAAGACAAAACCATTTAAATTTGGATTGCACAAGAAGCTTTGCAATGCACTTAAAAATATGAGTGTTTAAATAAAATATAAAATCACTAACGCAAAGCTAGTTGGGTCATTGTGACCTCCGACATGGCGATAGATTGCCGTCTTTGATTTGACGACGCATCCACAAGTGCACGCTACTTTGGCCGGCACTTTGTGATCTTCGACTATGTGACCTTTTAACCGAAACCAATTTGGGAAATTTTCATTACAAACGTAACAGGAGAATCTAAAAAATAAAAATACTGCAGTATAGATACAATAGAAATGATCTTCATTTCATTCTATATTTTTACTTGATATAAAAATTACTTAAAATCTAAATCTATTATCTATTAAGTCTAGCAAACAAATTAACATGGATAATATATATATACAATTGTATTTGTTTGAAGAACCAAAAATCACACAGTTGAAAGTATTATTTATCACAATCGTTTTCATTTATCAATCATGAATCGATGGCAATAAAATCCTGAACACAATACGATAGAGATAAATTGCACACCATCAGTTCAAAAAACAATGGTTGTAATTTAAAAAAATGAGAACTTAACATTCTGTAAAAATATCCATTTCATTTATAAAAACTCACATTGATAAAAAAATATTTATGTTTTAACATGTTCGAATGACATTCGTGGAAAATTGCCTGTCTTTTTAAATATTTTTTTTATCAATATTTTCAATTTAAGAGATATCAGAAACACTGAAAAAGTATGGAATGAAGTCACCCAGTTGTGTATGGATGGTATTTGGAAAATGCTATTCAGAGAAATTGTGGAAGATCACATCATGTTGAATGTAAACATTCCATGAAAGAGAAACTGGATTCTTTTTTGAAACAATGAAAATCAGTTTTTTGCAAAGTTTTATTACTTTTATTTTGATTTTAAATCCCTTTATATATTATTTATTGTGTCTGTCGGTGAATGATGAATGAAAGGAAATAAAATAATATTTGATATCAGTTATTCAAAGCAATGATTGACATTCGGCCACTCAGATGCAAAATGGGATTCGAGATGTACAGAAGATAAAATCATTATAACAAACTGCTTAAGGGAGTCTAAATATAAAAAATAACATGTCTTGGCTTCCTGCTATGTTCTGGTACGCTACTTTCTAGCCATGCTGTTTTATTCTAAATAAGAATATATGGACTCCTAATATGGGATTTTAAGCTTGAATTTTTATGAGAAATAATTCACTGCTTTAAGCGTTGCTGTGGAGTCATGAAAAAAACTTCCTACTCCCACTACGGCATTTACTATTTATATCAACTAAAATCCGTTTATTTTTTATTTTAATTGAATTTTAAAAATGGAGTTGAAGTCATACGTTTTTTACGACTCAGACTCCACCCAAAACAACAGAACTTCACAGACATTACTTGAGGTATAGATATGTTTTAAATGCAAATGCACGATTCTGATTGTATTATTTTGAAATTATATTTACAACATTGATCACTAACTTGAAATAATTTCTGATATTCGGATCAAACTTTGGTTTATCATCACATGAGCTCGATTCAGTGGAAGAGCGAATGATTTTCAGCTTTGATTTTTTTTTCTTCGATTTCAACTTCTTTTTCGAGCGCGATTTCTTTACCAACAATGCACTCACAGGATAGTCAAGACCATCATCTTCAAAGGTATCTAAAATAAATAATAATTGAAGCATATTACATTATTGAGAATTTATATGCAAATATTTATTTATTTCAATGATTAACCTTTAGAGGAGTGAATAGATTTATACAGACCTTACTTTAATTTACTGCCTTTTCTTAACATGACAATTTTGTGACTTTTTCCCAATGAATATATGTAATTCATACTTAAGAGCATATACAGTGGAACCCCGATCTACCGTTCTCGCATTGTTCGTTTTCCCGCATGGATCGTTTATTTTTCATAGTCCCGGCCAAACACCCATAAGAACAATGTAAAATAATCCCGCATTAATCGTTCCCCGATTTACCGTTTTCCTCGATCTATCGTTTAAATATTTTGGTCCCGTCACGAATATTATCCCGATTGACCGTTTTTGTTGAATATTTTTCATAAATAGTTTGGCTCGCATTTCGTTTCGCGTTTTTTTCGGCGGAACCCTGATCTACCATTCTCACTATCTTCGTTTTTTTTTGCATAGATCGTTTGTTTTTTACTCGACCATGACCCCGTCATAACAATATTTAATAATTCCACGTTTGTCATTCCCTGATTTACTGATTTCCTCGATCTATTATCCAAATATTATTGTCCCGTCCCAATTATTTATTTTTCGCTCAAATAGTTTTACATCGCATTTAGTTACATAAATAATTTTTTTGAAAATTAAACATTTTTTTAAATATTATTCGAAGATTTCCCGCATTATCGGTTTCCCACATTATTCGTTCATTTATTACGGTCCCATGAAAAACGTAGAATCGAGGTTCCACTTTTTATGCTTACAGACAGACACTCCTGTGTTGATTTTAAACTACTTTTATACTCATCTACAGAAAAATGGGGCCGACGTACGTGTACGTCCATACTCCTCTAAAGCTTAAGGTAATTGTAAATTTTAGGGATGCCACGAAATTCACAACAATCTTACTCTTGCTATACTTGCCATACTCTAATGATCTCATTAACAATTCCAAATTTTCTTCCCTATTACTATCAACAATTCATAGCTATTGAATTAACTACATACTTAGGTAAAAAATCAACACAAGAAACACCAAAATGTATCCGCATATTATCATATGATATGTATAATCTAGGAAACGATTAGGTCCACTTACACGCAAATACTTTATAACATATCCATCAAGCAAAATTTAATAATTGTAAAAATACACATTGAGTGAGCCAGTTCCAATTGTAATCAATCAATATGGATACGTTTTGTTGTTTCTATGGCCAAGTTGTCTAATTTCATTTAGGATTTTACATATATATATATATGCCACTTATCTCCGATATTTTGAATAAAATGATATTGAATTTAATAATAAAACGAAGAGTTATTATCAGAATATTTCGCATGTGTATTTGAAATGCATTTAATGTATGGTTTAGGTAAAGAATGTTGTACATGTGTAAACCATTTTCTATTTTTATACACTTTTTGTTGTCATTGTTATTTGGTGGAGCCCCTATAATTATCAAGTACCGTGAATAATTTAAATATATAATGAAAATGTGTAATACTTGTCATGTCATCATCGTAGTCATGTATTTCTTGCTTAATCTGAAAATAAATTAATAAGTATTTAAGAATCATGATGGATTCAGAGATATAATATATAATCAATGCTATTGCTTCAAAATGCATACAAGTATATCATCTTCGTCCTTTACTATTGGTATTTCAACGTCAGTGTCAAAAGATGTATTGGCGAATTCAGATTTGATCATATTTTGAAAAACCAAGTCCTGTTTCGACTGGGTGTCTCCATCGGCTAGTTTTGTGAAGAACTGTTGAACTTTCAAACATTGTTCTACATATTCGTTGAAGGTGCTTATTTTTGTTATGCATGTTTCACATATCACCTTCGGAAAGACATCATCCAACGACACCTGTAACGGAGAAGCTCATTATTATATTTCATATTAACGATAGACCAATTTTGCTAAAAATCGTAAGTAAAAATTTACCGGAAAACCCATATATTTAAAGATTATATCCGGAATATTCATATCAGACTCCTCGGTACTAAGTATATCCTTCATTATAACGTTTTCGGAAGCTGCACAAAGTCTACACATTTTCTTTAAAATCCGTGCCATTTTCATTGCAGTAATTATCCATTTGCCCAATATTAAATCATTTTACAAAATAACTTCATTCCTAACATCGTCCCAAACGATATAATATCTTCAGACTTAGTGGTACGTCAAATTTCAATCAACAAACACTCGGCACATCTGAATAATATTTGGCTAAAAAGTGTACCAAATCTTCAACCAGACATACCTATTTAGCCGGAAACAATAATATATTTTTTTATTTAAAAAAATATGAAATTATTTTTGAATTTTCTGATGATATTTATTATTTTTTTCGTTTAAAAATAAAAAAATAGTTACGAATAAAACGTTATAATATTATTTTAATAATGTTTTTAATATATAACTGGATTTTCAAAGTGAATAAGATTTTTTTATGCCGAAAAAACTTTTTAGTATAATGATAAAAATTCCATTGTTATTTTATAGTACCAAATGTTCGTCCTATCGTAAGTACATCATTAAAAACAATCAAAAAATTTAGCAGTATGTATTTTTTAAATAGTCGTCAAAGCTTTTGAAAGTTTATTTCAATCTTAGATAGAGGATCTTAATAATTTAAGAAACGCAAATAGCATAAGTAATTAAGACCAAAATCCCAATCATTAAGCAGGTAGTTACATACAATACATTTTTCCGTATTAATTTCATATGGCCGCAGGTGTATTCAGTAATGACACTATCTAGGTACCTGAAAAGTTTAATGATAATAGAACCTATTCTTAACGACTTCCTAAAGACAGGTTCAACTAATTGAATATTAAGGTGCCATTACTAATTGAATTCTAATTCGTTTACCTGTACCTGCGATTTGAATTACTTTTTGTCAATGCCAGTAGATTTTTGTTGCTTTTTGTCTGTGGTTGATAGTTGTTGAAGCCGTTTCAGTTGTGTGGTGATAATGTGATAAGTTTTCAAAAGTTAGAACGATCTGTCGCTCAAAATTTGTGAATTTACTTTCGTTATAGTTTTATCTCCATGGAATTGATCCTCTATGCGATGTGTGTTTTCAGTTTAATCTAGTTTGAACAAGACTAAAATGTGTATTTTATAAAACAAAATTGCTATTAAAATGGTGAATCTGACATTACTAAATCCTTCGTGCATCTCTAAGTGAAAGTTTGAAATCTCCGCACAAACATTTTCGTTGGACTAATTAAACAAATAGGTACCGTATTCACTGTAATGTGTCTTTTATTTTTCCACATATATATAGTTTAAATCGTAAATCGTTAATATTTTGTCCTGTGGTTTGGTTCGCTGATTATGTTGTTATTTTTACTAACAATGCTATTATGACCTACTTCAAAAAAAAAACAAAAAAGTTTTAAAGCATCTTAATTAAACCGAATATTTTATAACAAATTTAAATTGCTTATCCTCATTCACGTTTCGATTGAGAAACATTTACAAGAATAATTATTTATAAAACCTAACTAAAAAAATATGTTAGCATACATTACCGATGAAACATTTTTTTTTTTTTGATTCATTGAAATAAATATGCCTTTTCCACTATATCTGTGCTGAAAATACTTATAATTGGGAGTGGATTATGCTTTTTCTAAAGCAGTTCAGTTATTTTTGATTTAATTGTTAAATAAAACAGTACGTAATATTTTCTAACTATAAATTTTTCGAGCTACCACTATATGAAATTATTTCTTTCCTTACAGGAAATGGATTCTCCTGAATATAAACCCATGAAGGGCTTGCACGCCTCTCGCTTGATTCTTGAAAGCATTCCAATTAGTACCGATGACAGTGGCTACATCACTGTTACGCCCAGTTCAGCCGACTTAACGGGCCTGTCTGGAGGCAATTCTCGAAGATTACTGTTGAGCCGAGTGTCGAATTCATCCAGTGATGTCCGATGTAACAATTCAGTCTCCCTCAGTTTGTCCACACCCAGGGGAAAACGCACATATAGAAACTCCGGATATATTGAAAACAGGCCCAAGCAACTGCAAGAATATTTTATTGAAAATACTCCATCTCTTGATTCCTGTGTGAAAAATATGCCATTACTCAACCGGTTGACTGCCAATAAATTGCCTATTTCTGTTCAAAATCAGTTCGGTAGCGGGACCGTGAACGATGCATGTGATAAAAATAATAAAACTCCAACGTCGCTACCTACAATACATATTGAAGAAGGTATGGAATGGTCCAACGATAACCACATGGAAACAAAGAAGAACATATCTGGAAATGATAAGTTTTCCACAAAAGTTTTGCCTGATATAGTTGTCAACGTTAGCAGTTCTCAACCTAGACCTGTATTTGAATTCAAAGGAAACACTGTAGAGTCTCAATTACCTGTGAACGCACATGTCACCTGTAGCAGCATCAGTAATGCACTGCAGCCTTCTTGCAGTTCCCTCTCCAAAGTGAACGTATCGACTGGGGCGATTCCTAAAACCAATACAAGTAAAATAGCGATCTCTCCGAAGACAGAAGTGTTTTCGTACTCGAATGCTCCTCAGAAATACAATTTTAAAGAAAAATACAGAAATAATTTACAACTGACTCCGCAAAAACATGACAATCTAGCTTCGCCTATTTTCAAACGTGATCTACATAAATCTGTCAAAAAATTAAACTTCAATTCGCAAAAAATTGGAACACCTGAAAAAAATTCTTTATTATACAACAACTTAAAACCTGTCACCCTTCCTAAAAAACTTAAATCACCTGAAAAGTTGCGGAATTCTTCGATATCTAGCACAAAATGTAGAAAAAAACTTTTCTCTAACATTAATAAGGAGAATTCCGAAAAGACCAAGGTCGATTATTCAGGTCAAGAATACGTAGATTTTCTAAAAATGCTGGGCGAGCAGCAGAATCATGTCCCTGCTGTGAAATCTATTTTCAACTATTTATCATGCAAAGATTTGATGAAGGTATGTTGTGTGAGTAAGACATGGAATAAAGTATGCTGTAATGATGTGCAGGCGGCATCTCGGAAACGAGTGTATGCTGACGATATTGAGATGCATAAAGAAAATATTCACATACATTTACAAATTTCTCCTAATAAAAAAAGTAAATTAGAAATAGATCCTATCCAGTATTCTGCCAAAGGGCACAAAATGTTAATGGAGATAGATAACAATAACCGTAATAGGATGACGCAA
This sequence comes from Himalopsyche anomala, assembly GCA_031772345.1. Lineage (NCBI taxonomy): Eukaryota > Metazoa > Arthropoda > Insecta > Trichoptera > Rhyacophilidae > Himalopsyche > Himalopsyche anomala. Next base: position 16,342,646 of record CM062821.1, on the reverse strand, counting down.
AAACCTCCGGTGCAGAGAAGTCCTCCCGTCAGTCCTGGAAAGCGAAAATTCAAAACTCATATAAACGTAAGACATTTATTATTTTAATTAAATTTGATTATTTGGCTTAGTTTAAAACCTTTATTTACCTATTAAACTCATTACAGCTTAAATTTACCTTGTATTTTCTTCTTATAATCACCATTATTCATTTATTTTCCTATATAAATAGTAAAATTTATTCAAAAATAAGTAAAAAATAAATTCAAAAATAATTCATGTATCAATGAACAAATTTTCCTATGCCAATTGATCATCTTTAAATAATTATTGAAAACTATGCTATACTTTTAATTAAATTTTTAATAAAAAAATACTGCTATTTACAATATCATTTATATGCATTAATTAATTAAATGATTCCTTTGTTATATATTTTTTTGTAAATTATTAAATTTATTCATTGAATAAAGTATACATAAACAATCGAAATCTAAATTTCAATTAATTTTTTTTTTTACTTTTACAGACTGCAATGAAGAATCCAGAAAGTTCGCTGAGGAGATGTGTACGCTGTGATAAACCTGCCACGGTAAAATCACACTGGGCAATCTGCAGTGGCCTCGATTGTGGTTTCCATTTTTGCACTCTCTGCCATACAGAATACTCTCACGGTTATGCATGCTGCCAGAGACCGATACAATCAGCGAGTCCCTCTAAGGACTCGCAGTCCAAGTTGTATATAGGAACAAAGAAAAGTCGCAAAAATCTGAAAAGGCTGTGATATCTGACACTGTGTGTTGTTTTTATTGTTTACACTTTTTACAATGTGATTACTTGTTCTAATTGTAATATTTTTCTCTTAACTATGTACTGTATTTTTTATTTAATTAATTTCCATCATTATGCAAGCATGTGACAATTATATAGTTAAAATGATGAAATTTACCAGTGAACATGAATGGGAATCATCCCAGAAGTATGCATCAAAAAATTGGCTGAACCGACCGTTGTTGATCTTAGTTTCTTCCAAGATCTCAGCTTATTTGCTTGCACAGTGTGTCCAGATTTTAAGGTCAAATGTGATGCCGTAAAGATACACAGTTGGATCCGTTTATAGCGCAATCATGACATATCTTTAATTAATTTCCTAATCAATTTTGTATTCAATATGTAATTTTTATATGAACATAAGGTGTAAATATTAGTATTATTTTCTGAGCTAAATATAGGATATTTTTTACTATGAACATTAATTTCCACCGAATTACACTAATGAATGGAATCTGATGCAGAGGATTTACTAAATTTAAAAATATATTTGGTGATTCTAGTTTCTTCGATTAAGCTATATGTATGTCTTAAAGATGTGTATAATTTATCTAATTTTTCATGAATATTAAGAATTTTATCTTCATAAAAAAATAAAATATTTTATCTCTAGTTATTTATTCTACACGAAAAACTATATATATATATAAAGAAATGGTGCTCGATTGACTGACTTTTTAAGCGTGTCAATCAAATATTCATAGGCATCGTTCAACGCATGTAAAATATTAGCAAGGCATATTATTTATAGATTATGTAGATTCTTAGGTAAACAGTACAATATAAAAAAGTATGTTCTCTCGTTCAGTTTTTAAAAATGATGGGTTGATTGCCCCTACTGCCATTCAATTTACCAAGAAATATGTTACATTGTATCAATGTGTCTTTAACATCAATATAATTTCAAGTTAGTCTGTATATTTTATAGTTTTTCTTTTATTTCATTTTAAGTTTTTTTTTCGTAAAATGTAATGATTGAATATCATTCAGTATATTTACTATACTTTGTATCAATGGATTTCCTATTTTTGACTAAATTCTACATATATATATATTAAAATAATTATTCCAGAACTCTACTGAAATAATGATTATTTTTTTGGTCTATTTCATAATAACATGAAAAAATATGTAACAAAATGCCTAAATAACATTTGGTGCCCTACACTACATAAAATCTTTATTTTATCTTTCAGAAATCAACCCAGTCAAATTTTGTGATTTAATCTATTAAATATTATATGATACACTCCCTAAAAACATTCCAAACTTAACTTGCATTTGTTTGACTTTGAATTGTGCTTGCCTTTAGTCTATCAGTATAATAAATTTTGTGTTTTGACTACTCTATTTTATGTATCCGTATAAAATATTATCGATAATTCTGTCTTAACTGTAATATTGTCCCTTTTAAATTAGGATATTGATTCCCCTTATTAAAAAAAATGTAAATATCACAGAGCGATCAAAGGTAATAGTGTTGGCAAACTTATTTTACGTTTTGGATTTGTAACTGTTGCTACATATTATAAGGCCTTTAAACCCTTGCGATTAATATTATATAATAAATAGAAACGAATCTAACGAACAATGCTCTAATGAATGATGATGTTTGTGAAACTTTTACAATGTTTATATTTTGAATACAATTTAATATTAATTTTCACGATTTAAAAAAACTGCACAATTTTTAGATTTTCCCAATAGTATGTATATATTCATGATCTCATAATGTTTACCCATAATAATATGATATTTGCACTAATTTATTATTTTGTGATTATGTAATTTGACCTAATAATAATGTGTTGTAATTAGTATATTTTGTGTTTTCTTTTTCTGTCATTAGGTATTTATTTGTAATTAGTGATATTTAAAGAGAAAATGAAAATGTCTTTTTTTGGAAATTACATTGCAGCACTTTCTGAATTACATTTGAAATATGTTGTCATTGATTCCACTATATCTACTGTGTGTACAATAATAGAATGCACTTTTATATTTGGTTGAAAATAACTAATCTATCCAAATATAATGAGATTCAATATTAACATGCATTCAATTGTTTTCCATCAAGAAAACATCATTTTTTTAATGATTTTCTTGAGTGGACACAATCGGGTATCCAGAAAACTTTGTAACTTAGGCAGTACGGCTCATTCAAACTCTTTTACAGCCTTAACTAGTGCAAACTTGCTGAACACTTAATCCATCTGCCGCTTTGATTTGTGCTGCTACTAATTTAAAAATGGAGTGAAACTTGTTTATTTACTTTGTTGCATCAAAATGTTAACTGCGTGTCATATCTAACGAAAGTTTCTACTCATCACTTGAAAATTGATAACAATGACACGTGATGAATTTAGACAACATCAAACTTCTCCAACTATCCTCTTATTCTATTCGAAATATATATATATATATATATTTATATATATCTTATTTTCTTCAATATACAATAGTGTATTTATACTTATAGATATCAATATTTTGTTTTTTTTGGCACAGCACATACTGTAGAATCAACTTCAAAATATTTTCAAAAACCTCACAGTAGTTAGTTAAGTAGTAAAGCAATCTAACCTTTTTGTTCACATTCCAATAAAACATATTATTCTTATTCCTTTCTTTTTGTGCATAATCAACTTTTGTTTATTCTTGGAGCCCGGCTTTATAATTAAATTAAACAGCCAAACTCGGGTGTTAATCGGTAATTTAAACTGATTATAGAAAAATGAGCCCGTCATGAACATTAACTACTTAAGTAGAATTAAAAAATGAACAATTTTGTAATAATATAAGTATTCTGAATTAATAGATCTTGAATGTTTTTGGCATTGCCAAAATTTTAATAATGGTTGATTTATATAAGTTAATTTTAAATAAAATTTTAAATGATGTGATTATATTTAGCTCAATTATTAGCATTCTGCGAAGAAGCTGAAGCATGGTATTTATGCATTTATTCTGTTTAAATGAAATTGCTTTAGAAAAGGTTGTACATAATACGATGTGAGATGGAAGAATGTGCGTTGGTCAACAGTGTGTTACAATTTTTTAAAATGTTCTTTGAAATGCTCTAACATGAAGATAACTAATATTTTTTTATGACATACTGCATGACCTGTGTAATTATATAAATAATGTTTACTTTACAATATTTTAGTTAAATAGTTTTTTTACAACTCTGATGAAAAATAAATAGTTTCAAGTAAAAACCGTGTCCTTTATTTTTGATAAATTTTATTCACAACTCCAAAATAACATAATATAAAATATCAACTGACAACAAAATACATTTCCTTTGTGTTGAAATAAAACAACAAAATCACTGAAAATAAATAATATGCAGAGATTTGATTCACTCCGCCAAAATCTCTCAATGCTTTCTTAAAAGATAAATGTATTTTAAATAATGAGTTCAGATATCTGATGACAAATAGATAGTCCAAACTGACATATATATGTATATACACATATATATTTCATGTATTGAAATTGGCATATTTTATGGATGAACCAAGTATCCATGGGTGATTTTCTTGGTAAGAAAAATTAGACTACCTGGAATCAATTATATTTTTTCTACCGGGGTACTTAACAATATAGATTTTTATCGTACTTTTCCATGATACGTTCTGAATTTACAGTATCAATAATATATTTTAATATCGAGGGAAAGAAATGATTTTGTATACAATGCCTTCACTACCACAACTCGAGAAACTTCGAGAGCAATTTTAAACTAATAAAATAAATATATTATTTACGTACAATGGATCTCGGAGATGCAGCTTAACTGCTTCTCATCTAAGGTTACCAAAACCTGAATTACAATAAAATTGAGATACCCCTTTTTGGCCTAGGAGGGCCATATAATAGTCAAATGAACTCGTGATAATTTCTTATGTATATTATGGAAATATGACCTCTCAATTTCAATTTCGAAATAAACTTTCTTGAGAAACACGAAGATAATGAATCTTCTGTGATAATGATAAATATTGATCACACTAACATATCGAAAGAACATGAATATCAATACAATGAGTGATTGTTAGAATCTAGCTTATAAGCGTGTTGGGGATGTCTGTTAATTTTAGTGTCACTTAAATTTTATAGTTTTCCAAAAAAAACATTTTCTAGTGGCATTATTTTTGAGTGGAAGTATTTTATTTAATAAAATAATTAGTAACTTTTAGGACACCATTTTCATAGTTCAACACACATGAACTTTTAATTGTTTATTAAATTACTTTAGTATAAATTACACATAGTATTTTATATGAATTTTTAGAAAACATGAGACAGAGACTAATTATAAATATGATAATAGCCGTCACCGTATATGTTTTTTTCTAGAGTTCGAAACAATACTGGGATATTTTTTGTGAGTATTATAGTATTGAATAACTGCTGTATGCTTGATCAACCAAAATTAGTCCCACCAATCGATCAAAACAAACCAAAAAGGCAGTATAGTAGATCACAGAAATTTGCATAATCTCCGAACAATATTTCAATTGAATAATACTATCTATAAAATAAGTTAACAAAAACATTCCCGTGTGTGCCTCATTAAAATGCACATCAAAGATCTGTTAAATAATTTTCACTGGCAGATTTAAGAACGGTTATACAAAATTTTTAATGAGGCTGGCACGAACTTTGGCAACTAATTTTCAACTAGCAAAAATGTAAATTGTTCAGTAAAATATTTTTTCAAAGACCAGTGTTCTGTAACGAATACAGACTCAGATTTAGATTTCATATAGCATAAAGATTATGTGAGTAGCAACAGTAAATAAATCAGGAATGAATCACAATAAATCCACTTATTATGTATTACAAATTTGTTGAAATGATTATGTTATTTATTTACTTTAAATATAAATTACCTAAATGACATTTAATAATATTTGAGCACATATTTTTTATCTTTTATTGTACATAGTAACTTATAGTTTTCACACAAAAGAAAAAGATTCAAAATGAAACATTTAAGTTTTTTGTTTGATAAACTTCACAATATATATACAATAAAGTAAAACCGGCAGGGTTCCTATGCATGCTACATTAAGGGAATTATAAATATATATATTTTTAATAAATATAATTATTAAGTGCCGTGAATACAATAATAATTGATTTTGAAGAGTAAAGTATATAATATTTCTCAACTAATTTACTTGTTGCTTGATAAATTTTAACATGTATCTATCTAAATTCAAATCTTAATATTATTTAAATATATTAGCTTCAATTTAAAAAAAAAAACCGATTCACTATATTTACTATAATATGTGAACTAGATGTTATGTCTTAACGAGTCATTAATAATTATATAAAGTATAAAGCGATAACACTTGGTGTAAGAAACATTGGTGTTCCATAATTTTTCGGTAACCTTTTTAAAAACAGAGAAACTTCATTTCAGTCTAATGTATAATATCATCTATGAGGTGTTAAATTAGAAGGATTCTAGTCCCTGGAGTTTCTTTTGTGTTCATCCTAATCCCATCACAAATTTAGGGATCTGATAGGCAACATGAGGAATTGACATTAGCATGGACATTCTGAAAAATAAAATTTTAACATTGAGGAATCTGAAGTTTTTTCAAACCAATATATTTTTGTTTTACATTTCATCAAAAAATCACTCACCTTTCAATTTCCAGTGTATCCATCCACCAAATTAATCATATTGAGACAGCTAACACCGACTAATTATTTTATTTAATAATCAAGAAATAGCATATTTTTTACAAACTACTTTGATCATGATAACCTAGTAACCCGGAAAAAGAGCAGATATTTAGGAGTTCTCAGGATAGATACATGGATGGATTCTATTATTTTTATTGGTACGATTTTACATTGTTGCGAATATCAAATAATAGGGAAAAATAAAGGGATTATTCAGCAATAGAAGAATTGTATTTCATAAATAATTAATGTTATCTGTGTAAAACAGAAAAAAAAACTTGTTATATTTCGTAATGAAGGAAATTAAATAAAGTATACTAAATTTAAAAGAGTAACATCAATATTAACCTTTAGCTGCCGTAGAAAAAGGTAGGTAGTTACCTAGCATGTCAGCTATAATTTACAATTATTATAAATTTAATTAGTTATTGACAAAATAACTCGTCTCTGGCGAGTTGTGTTGAGCACGAAATTTTTTATGAGATATCTCGTCTGTGGCAGCCATTGAGTTAAATCATTGTGGATAAGGAAGGGTAGACTAAATTAGTCATGATACAAATTATTAAACCACTTTTATTTAGTATGTACAAATTGTTAGGTTATTTAGCAGTAAATATTAAAACTATACAACAAAATATAATTTTATTTATAATAATATGCACAAGGTTGCAGCCCGGATATATGGCCGACATCATGGATGTTTGGCTATGAAATTTATCCAAAACTGAAAATATAATGCAATATTAAGACATTATTTATCATTTTTAATTTTAAGTTCCATATATATATGCATGCTATGTTTATTATAAAATTCCCACCATTTTTTTAATGGCGTTCAAGCTATTAAAAAAGAATTGTAGTAACAATTCTTTCTTTTGCATTCATTGATATCTTAATAAGATAGCAGACTTTTGTAACGTCATAAACGACAAAGAATATATCTCTGTTCAGTGTGGATTTGAAACAAAAAGTGTTTCATCACAAATTTCTAAATACCGAACCACAGTAGCCATCAAATAACACTTAAAAAGATAGGAAAATAAAATGTTGTATGAACACTATTATATGTATGAAATAAAAAAAAAAACTTCTATACCACAGAACATTTTATTTACAAAACATATTTTGCTTTCTCTTGTCTACAAAAAATTCACAAAATATCAAATTGTAAAAGAGATGAGTGTGTCATTCTTATAAAAATCATTTCTTACCTACTACTATTAAGTAAAATATAACTATAATCTTGTATTTACTTATAAATATTGATATATTGAGGTATTATGTAATACTAATAATGAATTCAACATATTAAGATGCACAATTTTGAAATATCAACAAAACAATATTTTTATACTAGCATATCATAAAAATCCTAATTCATATTCCTTATCATTTCTGAGCAATACTTAGATTATCTTTAAAAAATAAAACACTCTTTAGTACTATTTATTTAATATAATCAGGACCGGTTTCGATCACCGCGAACATTTTCAACTGAATTTTATTAGATTTAACGTAGATGATCAGTATTAAATTGATCGCACATATTTACTAATCTTTGATGGATTCGGCGGTAACTTTGTGGAAGTTCATTTTTAATATAAAATTAAATTTGATAACTTTATCATTCAACTTGTTGTGTTACAAAATGTGACACGTATTTCGTCTCTTTTAGATGCATCATCAGATTTAACATCTCAAGGTTTAGGAATAAACTAAAAATTGATTCTAATTATAAGTTATAAATTATAAAATAAAAGTTTAGATTTATAATCAATTTTTAGTTTACTCATAAACCTTGTGATGTTAAGTCTGATGATTCTTCTCAAAGAGGCAAAAACTGTGTCACATTATGTAACACAGCAAGTGGAATAAATAACGAAGTTATCAAATTAAATTTATGTTGCAAATATTTTCTTTCACTTCACTGAAATTTTCTTGAAAGCCTTATTTCCAAATTTAGAAAAATAGTTAAACAATATTCTTCATAGTACTAAATTCAATAATTATGATAATCATTATTAATAATCAAATAAAAGAGCCCTATGTTGTCATTATGGTTTAAATATACTATTATAAGAATAATATCAAATTATTACGTATACAAATACAATTTTTTTCACTTTTGCTTTATATTTTAAATCATATTAATTGATACAATTTTGTAACCATTTCAACAACTTTGAATCATTTTCTGATTACGATGAATGCTTTTATTTTTGTGTCTGTCTTTGTTATAAATCAAGTTTATCCAAATTTTCTAAAAGACTTTATTTATAACGATATATTCATTCAATGATTTAAAATAATACAAAAAAGCGATGTTTCAAAGAAGATTACTTTGATATTTAATTATAGAGGAAATTTGGAAGAAAAAATATGTAATCTGCATTACATACAAGAATTATGCATTTAAGAAAAATATTCATTGTTTCATACCATCACCGAGAATTAAATATAAGAAGCAGTTTACAAACAGGAAAATGCCATGCTGCAGTATCACATTCGAAAGAGAGGGAAGAATCGTTGTAATTTTTAAAACTGGTCTGAGCAGTATAAAAGTGTATAATTTTCAAATCAAACTTAATCACATAAAACTATCATGATATAAGCATAAAATATTTCAAAGAAATTAATCTTACATTGACACAATTGGATACTTTATGAATAAATCATTACTTAATATTAAATATTGGTGTTAAATTTATAATGTAACCCTAAAAAGCTGATTTCTGTTAATTTTTTATTTATTGTTTCTTTAAATTAAAATAATTGCACTTTCAAACTCCTCCATGCGGATATTTTCACAAAATCGAAATCTTGCACTAAAAAAATTATAATAATTTACCACACCCGCAAAGAAAAAAACACAATTATGATATAAGACATTCTAGAATAGCTTTACAACTATTCCGGTTTTGTCAAGGACAGGCATTGTAATTCGTACTGTAAAAATGCTTTGAAAAAAAACACAGAAGATTTTGAAAACACAATGACGATATAACATAATAAGGCTAGTTCACCAATGCTGGAATTTGTCAATATTTATCAGATCTTTTTGCAACTCTTACCAAGTCCTACTTTAGAAAAAGTCCTCTCATTTTCAAATTTTGTTGAATGAATAGTCATATATCTTTAGCGTCATATATTTTAATAACGTTAAATATTAAAAAAAAACTTTTTTATAATAATTCTACATTTTTACTCAGACCATGACCAGTTTCATCAATCACGATCAGTATTAACTGAAGCTTGTGATGAGCGAAACCAGTCCTGATCTCTAGAAAACATGTAGAATTAGGAATGCCTTAAAATCAATATATTGTAATGCTGAAATACTCATAAGAAGCAATCAATTAAAAAGTTAATGCAAGAAAGTGCCATGACTCCACTCTGCAAAAAAAATAGATAAAAGTATCACCATTCAACTAGGGACTGGCTTTCAATCTATTACAGGTCATTTTATTTTACATGACATAAATGTACACCTAAACATATTATTATTTACTGAACTAAATACGTACATAGCATTGAGTGTTAAATAACCAAATTTAATTTTCACTACTTTTAAGTTATTTAGAAGAATTGTTTGAAAAATAGGGTATTTTGTTAAAGAGAGGAATAAAGAAACATATATAAGAATTAAAATTAGGGGTTTTACTGGTATTTACAATATCATTTTGGTAATTAAATAACACTTTGTATTTGCTAATAAATTTGATAATTTACAGGAACACATTGTCAAATCTCAAAATAAAGAAGAATAAGTACAAAAATATCATGATCGCTTCTGCCACCACCTAAGAGATCGCTGACAGCCTAATTAATTGTGTAAACAAATAAATAATTCATCAGCAGGAGAATCGAATTAGTATCATTCAACCAGCATACCAAAGTTCTTCATAATACCAAGTGCAGCCACAGTAACAACTCTCGTAGTGCTACCCATGCCATTCACCAAAAAGTTATTTTAATCACTTATATACAGTATTTATGTATTTAAAGACAACAAGGCACGATAATGAGTATATTAATAAAAGAAACAGCCTTGTGAGATTTGTAAGTGTAATCAATTGTTTTGACTATTCCAGGCAAAGCCATTAATGAAATTAGTGGAAACGTACGAGACTGCTAATCCGTTATAGAGCCAGGCTCCCCAAGACTGTCTCTCTGTGGACTCTATTCGGGCTTCTAATGTTCCACACAGAGCTCGTCTATCGTGAGATCGTCCAGATCTGGCGTCACAAAGTATTCTCTTGCGACACTCAACATCGCATGTTGCACGCAGTGGACTGTTTTTCCAATAATGCCTTAAACAAAAAAAAATAAACATTGATTTAGTTATCACATAGGTAAAATTAAGCATATTTATATTTTTTTCTTTAAGTCATTCACTTCCAAGGCGAAGCAAATAGAACAGTAATCAAACATTCAAACAAAAGGTACAGTGGAACCCCAATCTATCAATTTTGTATTCATCGTTTTTTCGAGTGGCCCTTAAAAAATGATGAATTTCAAGGGGTAACAAAGAACGAAAGCATCACATATCTTGGATTATAAAATAACTTACTTATAATATAAATTAAACAGATCTTCGTTTAATGTAATATCATTAATAAATTGGTCCCAATCATTTGGTCGCAGTGACGGCATCTGATAGGCAGCTCGAGCTGAATAAAGTTTGTACCATATTGGATAATCGTAAAGGTTTGCCTCTTTTAAGTTCATTATCCATGTTTCATGATCAACAACCAACTGTGAATTCAAGAAAAGTTTAATTACTGAGAGTAACAACAATACAAATGTATATAAAAAATTAACACATGTACAGTAAATTAAATTACCCTTGTCGATTGATCATGGTCACCATCCACATAATATATTCTGTAACCAGGGTTTAAATCATAATATGGAGTCACTGATGGGCCAACATAAGCAATGCTAGTAGCTCTCCCTATAAATTAAAATGTAATTAGGAATATTTATTAATGAGGTAATCATGCTGCTACAGAAAAACCCTGCTAATTGAATTATTCTTAGAATTTAAGCATTGCCCTAAATTACCTGGGTAATAATATTCAAATAAATTAACCCTATAATTATAATTTTAAATACTGCGAAGGTGTAGTTGTGGTCTGCATTGAATGGTTGAATAATTCAAGAAAGGTTTAAATTAAAAGTATTAGGGTCAATTAGAAAACATAGCCACTTTTAAGGTGTTCACTGTCAATACTTGGTGGAAAGGCATTATATTAAAAAATAACACTCTTTTGTACTAATTACACATATTTTACTCATCAAGATCGGAACCGGTTTCTCTAATCGTGAGCATCATTAGTAAAAAATGGTTGTGATGAGCGCAACCGGTCATGATATTAATAAATAAATGTGGAATTAGTAAAAAGATTGTTTTATTTTTTAATAAGCAAGCATAGCCGATGTCAGAAATAAAATTAATTTAATAGCATCCAATGTTTTTCAAGCATTAAGAAGCATGTAAAAATTCATGTCTTCACATAGGTATCTGTGGTGGAGATCACAAACCTTGTGTGAGAAAAATAAAAACATTTCAGATGAGGTACAAAATAATTAGTAATCTTTGATATCTTATGCTAACTGTGCAAAATATTTACAAACAATTCCATCAATAATTTTCTTACCTAAATCTTTAGGGTCATAAAATACTTCAAATTCATCATAATGAGTGTGGCCGAAGAACTGAGCAGTTATTGTAGACTCATATCTGTTTACTATGGCATAATAGTTTCGGCTCCAAACTTTGAGACAGTCAGAATGCCCAGGTGGAATATGTCCAATCAAATGGACTTTCTCAGCATTGAATTCGGCTGACTGAAGTTCATAAATCAGCCACTGCAGTTCAGTGGCAGGGTCTGTACTGTTGAGAAGTAACCACCTAGAACGGAAAATAGATTTAATAGAAGATTTTAAATTTAAATTATTTATTATATTTACAAACTTATTATTTGAAGGAATTTGATACTACATGATTCAAAAAATTATTAACAAAGAAAGCACATATTATTATACCAGTGTTTTCAAATAAGGATGGCCAGTGACGTTTTTAGGCTATGTTTAAATTAGCGCCCTTACTATTTTTCGAAATATTTTTTTGATACTACACTACATACGAATCGTTCAAGCGTAATAAGAATAAATGTGACACTAGAAATATAAAAAAAATATAGAATTTTAGTCACGCTGATTTCCGTACCCAGCAAGTTTTTTTGAATTCGCTCATTGTGTTTTTATTACCCAAAGCATTTCTGCTCGCCTTTATTAATTTACGCCAAAGCTGCCTCATATTGTGACACCATCGGTAAATGTCATATTTAAAGAAAAAATTTGCAATCAACTTGAGTACTGTTTACCCATCGGTTATAATATTAGTATAATACCATTGAACATGTATTTTTCTATCCAAAGACTAGATTATTGTAAACCAATTTCATGTGTCAAAAATACTCCATCATTTTAAAAGTATATTCTGTGATCATTTGCTGCTCCCTAGTACTTGCCGCCCCTAGGCAACTGCCTAATGACCTGCGCCCATGAGACATCCCTGAGGGTGCCCAACTCAGGTGTGGCAAAATAGAAAAATATCAAGTTAAATAAAAAGAGTTCTTGTCATTGTCATTTTTATAGTGTAATCACTGGATTGAAACCAAAAATTAAATGAGTGATAAATTATACTTTTATAACCATAGACCACTTTTGATATCAGTAACTCAAATATATAATTTAAAAAATCTGATGGTGAAATTTTGGTAAAAAAATATTCGACAATGGTGTTACCAATTTTTGTTGTTGCAATAATTCATATTCAACGAGATGAGTCGGAATCCTGGCCGTACCAAAACAGAATAAAAAGCTCCTCTGCGTACTGTATTTGACACGCCTGCTGGTAGCCATTGTCGCCAATGACGATCCAACTCATCGTATAACCAGGATATGCTTGATTCTTCTGATGAAACGTATGGCGGGGGAAAACTGCAACAACGTGATACTTAATATTATTCTCCATAATTTATGAGAATAGATTATGATTATCTTGAATAAATATTTTGAGTAAATAAAATTAAAACTTAGAACATTCAAATCATGTCTCAATTTATTGCATTAAAGAAAAATGTCTTTTTTGAAATATTATTTTCAGACAAAACGTTTGATTAGGAAAACATTAGGTCTCAAATTATAAATGTATTGAATTTCAGAACTAATCTTTCAAATCTTTCTAGTCTTAAATTCTTAAATTCAAATTCTATAATGAATCTTCAGCTTTGAATATATGATGATAATTTAAAACTGAATGACGCTTTGCAAAGTTAATATAAGAAAAGCATTGTCACAACTCGGTTTATAACTGTTTATCGAATTATTTGTGGGGGGGGGGGGGGGAAATAAGCTTGCACTTCTCTGCAATATCAAAATATAGATGGATTTATGTCGATCGGAGACAAATAAAGCTAGGCATTGATAGTCAGGGACAATTAATTGCTTGCCTTTAAATCTGCTTTAATTGTAATAATTTAAAAAAAACTGGTACCTCCAGGCCAAAATATACCAACACACAAATCAGCTAGTGTTTCACGATATAAAAAATAACACAAACACGTTAAAGGATATTGCAAAAAAACATGTATTAAAATAAACATAACTAGATCCTATTAGTAAAAACACAATAATCCTTTGAACTTCATTCCACTTTATTTAATATGTCAGGACCGGTTCCGCTCATTACGAGCATCGTCAACTGATCGTCATCAGTTGACGATGCTCGTAATGAGCGAAACCGGTCCTGACATATTAAATAAAGTGGAATGAAGTACAAAGGATTATTGTGTTTTTACTAATATAATGCCTTTCCACCAAGTATTGACAGTGAACACCCTAAAAGTGATAACTAGATCCACTGACCTGTTTACAGGTGCCGATTCATGATTTCCGAGCGCTGGAAAAATTGGAACACCAGGGAACATGTCTGACATTTGTTTAACAGTATCCTGAAGTATTTTTAAATTTTCTTCTTTGGTTTGATTCCATACATCATGAGGTGGTAAATCACCAGTCCATAAAATATAGTCAATATCCTGAAATTCAATATTCAGTATGAAATCTTCACGTTTCACAAATCCACAATTTGCGTTTGATATTATTACCAATAACAACATTATTGAACAATAATAATTTGTATCAGTGATTGTGAAAATAACCAATATACATTGATAAAAGAGAAATTATACAAACTGTTGACATTACAAATATGTACATATTTGTTTAATATTTTTTTTTTTGTAAAGTCACACTATGTTTTGTATGATATAAAAAAAACCAATAGATTTTTTACAAATAATTATCCAAAATAGTGGAAAATGAGCATTTTTGTTGTCCAACTAACTATCATTTTGACACTGATTTCAACATTCTTTTCTGCAATTTATAGACAAATTTTATTTCTACAATAGTTTTTGGTACTCATATTGAATAAAAAAATAATTTATAAACATAACGAAATGTCGCAAATATTCACATGTACAAGAGATTAATGTTTCTTAACCTTAACATCTGCAGATCACCAAAAAATGAAGAAATGTTTTGCGTACCATCAATGTAAGCTTTTATAAATGGATATTAACTATTTTTGAACTGCAGAAAATTTTTACGGACCACCTAAAAATCTTCGCAGACCACCAGTTAATAAACATTGCAATAGATGGTATATCAAAAAACTCAATAATTTACATAAAGGAAGTTTGTACAATCGATTTTATTTTTGCCATTAATAGCCGGTAATTTTTGGGTAATTTTTCAATGTGCGGTATGGTCTAGAAAAATGAATAAAATAATACAATTTATGTACATATGTGGTGTTTTTACATTCATCGATTAAATTATTAATGCTCACAGTATGTGTATCTGCAATATGCTTTAGCATGTGGTCGACAGTTCTTTTTGGGGTATCACATTTACGGTAGTCTCCCCAACGGCCGGCACCTCCTCCAGGTGTTGCAGCCGGACCGTTAGTCAGTCGGCAACAAAGTGGTTCATTACACTCCGCATTGGATCCTGGAAAAATATAGTATCTCTAAATGTATCATCAGATAAGTCAAAAAAATATTTCCTTTATCAGTATGTTATCAGTATTTAGTTTTCAAAATAGCCTTTCAGGATAGGTGTTGCTGATTTCTTAAACATTTAAATAAAGGCAATATATCTGTAAAGAAGGCGGGCCTCTTCTTTTGTCAACAAATAAAAATATATTTTTAAGTACCGGTATAATACATGGTGTTTTTACAAATTTCTTTCTTTTTTTTTTCTTCAGACAGGTATAACTTGTGGATCTTAGATACAAATATTAATATCTACACTGATTTAAATTACAATAGACAGGCACATTGTTCCAAATATTGTTTTAATTTATGCAAATATGTAATATTTGTAATAAGTGAATCATATTTGCGGACGTACCTTCCGCGTAGTATGGGTCATAATGAGTATCTGAAATATGTAACACTTTAAAAGTAGGAGCGTTTGGTTGAGGAGCATCAAGAACTTTGGTAGCAGGCTTCGGCATTGGTGGAAATGCGACTTCCCATTCATGGTAAGGATTGTAAACATCGCCGCATGCATCACCGATTACAAAGCTGCACACTTCATCGGGACCAATTGAAACCCTTTTCAGAACGTAAACAACTTCACCCTGAAAAACAATTTCAGTACATTCATGAAAATTATTTTCCTCAATTTCTCGATCGGCAGTTACTATTAGAAACACTACCATAAGATAAATAAAATAATTTATTCAAAAACAATTTACCCCAAAAAGTCGAGTAATTCCTTCACAAACTCGCGCTGACTGGATTTTAAGTGAGACGCAGAACTGGTAAATTGTTTTTTTGATCTCTTCCTTGCTCTTTCCTGTTCTGATGTAATGTTGAAGAAGTCCAGCACCAGCTTTGCATGCCGTGCATGACACTTTTGACATTACCGATGTCTCCACTTCGTAAGCCACCTGAGGAATAATCAAAAATTATTCAATTACAAAATATAATACAAATGTGTAATTGATCATGCAATTATTGAGGATTATCAAACGCGCAATCAGTATCACAGTGAACTTAAACTAGTGGTCAAAGCTCTTGGGCATTTGACGGTTCAAATTTCCATACGGACACTTCCACAAGTTGAACTTTCATTTGATTTAAGGTTTGTCTTCAAAAGCAAAAATATCTGTGACGTTAAAATTCCTCACCCCTCCCCCATCTGATCCTAAAATAGGATAGCGAGACTGACTAGGTAATTACTAATACTTTCCTATCCCCATCTTTACCATATCCAAAAAAGCGGGGTTGAACAACTGATAAACAATCACTTCCCGTACTTTTGATGAGAACCTCCATCAGAATAATGGTTGAATAAATATTATACCTACATACACTTGCTTAATATATTTCAATTTCATATATGAAATATTTTTTCAGTGATCATTTTTACAATATCTGAAGAAATCACTTTACTTGTAACATTTAGTTAAATTTAATATTAAGATTTATGATGAATCCTCTTCTTCTCTGTACTGTGCTCATAACTTCTACTGCAGGTGGCATGCATACCTGTTTCAAATTAAACAATTTCAATGCCTTTTCGAAGAATTGCGGAAGGTTCGTGCCTCGTTCTCCGTCTAGCCCCCACAGCATTCTAGTGTAGTTTTTCCTGGCCCCTTCCAAGATTTTCATGGTCTCCGAGTCGTTGGGATCCGGCGGAAGAGTGTGATTGTAACCAGCCGGCTTGAGGAACGGAAGGTCTGGCTGTTCGGGCGGTGTCCATTTCCACGTGTCAGTTGGAGCTGTCCAATTCACGACAGCCCTCGGACTCGGAGCGAGTGGTCCAAATAACGGGCTACCTATAAATGAAACAAAAACAATAAAATCAAAGATCTGAGTAAATCATTGCTTCTGCCGTATGTGCAGTGGGTTGATTATATTTTGAAAACTTCTGCACGAAGAATCGATCGACTGCCCTTAATATTTTTCGAGTTTTCCTTACGTTCGCGAAAATAATATACAATTATTTTTATTCTATTAAAATTCGATTTATTATTTTGGGCTGAAAATATAAATAACACTGGAGTAAAGATTGACACTAAAACAAAACAGTTATTCAAAAAGGTGAAACATTCCCGTATTAACACTAATATAACGCAGCCAATACATTAAATGTAGGTATAAAGAGGAATAAATAACTTCAAATTTTTTTCGGTATTTTACCCCATTCTCACGTTACGTCACAATTTTTTTTATCACAATGTCTAAATTAATCTAGGTACGTGTCTTTAACTCCCCCTCATCTTTTAATGTGGTTCTAAAGGAATTTTATTTTCAATAACGTGATATTGTACCTACATAATATATTATTATTCGGTGGCTATGAGGAGCCACTGCTTTAATAGTTTTAATACAGGCTAAGAAAAAAAGCATCCGGCTACAGTGTGAACCATACCTAGCAGCATGTAGAAATTCAAAGAAATGAAAGTTTTGAAAAAAAAAAATATATGTACAACAAAAATAGCCACCGCTAATCACGTACAGTGTCAAACAATGTAGAATGTTTTTATTTGTAATATATTGCATATCACGGCTTGCAGACATCGAAGATAAAAAAAGGTTATTAGTCCTTCTTCCTCGCACCTGATTTGAGATTGACGCACACTTCGTGGAATCGAAATCTTTGATTCAGGTTCGATCGTGTCAAAATTAACTGCTGATCTTTATTTGCATTTTATTGTTTGAAAAATAGTTGGACAAAGGTTATAATACTAAACCTGTAGCTGTATTCAGTACACAATGTGTATAAAATAATGTAATATTTTCACTTGATGCAGCAGTACTTAGTGGAATTTGAATGTAAAAAAATATTTTTAATTTATCATTCCTCCATTTTTTGTGTAACTAACATAGATGCAGGGATCACAATTCCGGTATTAGCGAGACTGGACTCCGCTAACCATGTTGTTTTTTCAAAACCAAATAACTGCTTTAAAAATGCAAAAATAGCCGTATTTCGGTATTGAAAACTACCCAAAAAATTTGAATGTATAGAAACCATTACATATGTTGATAAAATTCATCGCGAAAAACAAAAATATTTTAAATATGCTTAGAGTTGCGTCAATATTGACAGGTTCCAGAATTGCCGAAGCTTTCAATGATATATTATTACTTTAAAAAAACTTTTTCATTACGGTATTTTTTATAAAATATAGAAAAACTTATTTTGATTTACTCGCCCGGCATTGCGATCCCAATCGGTTGTATTTTATTTTTGCTTTTTTGCAATACCGGTATTTAAACATGAAGTACCGGTATTGCAATCCCTTACTAGATGCGACACATATTTTGCCTCATTGAGAAGCATCGTAAGGAAATGCTTATCTGGCAAGGCTTTCTTTTGGCGTCCTAGTTTATTTATTGATAAAGTGAGTACAGATCAAGCCTTTACGTATATTGTTTCTTGTAGACACTGCATATATCGGCGAACGGGTTCTTCCGAACAAGAACCTTCCGAACACGAATTCTCCGAGCACAGACTCTTTCTTACGCATAACCTTCCGTACATAGAATACTCCGTACACAGAATATTCTGTACATTTAAATATACAAATCATTGTTCTATTACAATGTGTATTCACAATACAGGAGAATTTTACAAAATTAATAAGCCAAAATACGTAATAAATGATAAACTGTTCATATACATTATAAATTTAACTTTTTTTGTTTTCCATTCGGAAAAAGATTTGGCACAATTGACATAAAACATTACACATTATAATAAAACAATGATTTATATTTTTAAAGCTACGGAATATTCTGTACGAAGTATTCTATGTACGTAAGGTTCTGTGAACGGAAGAATCGATGTACGAGTATTATTTTACGGAGAATTCGAGTTCGGAAGAATCAACGAACCGCATATATCGACAACGTAGAGCAGTGTATGCCAAACTTTTTTACTTCACGGCACACTGGTGACTGGGATTTTTTCCGCGGCACACCAAATAAAAATACATCAAAAAAGAGAAAAGTACCTTATTAATATGAATAGATAATTTTTTAGTGTAGGTATCTTTTTAAAATATTTTATCAACATATACGAGTATGTCCATAGGTGGTAATAATTTTATTAGTGAGAAGAATGAAATTGATTTTAGGAATAATTTTGATAAAATTAGTTTGTTTTAAATTTATTAAAATGTCCTCCTCTGTTGGTGTCGAGTGTGTACTGTCGAACCTTACGAATGGTTGATGACCCACTGGTACATTTGATAAGTGATGGAAAAGAAGACTATGAACGAACGTGACGAATATTTATTTGAATATGTAGGTGTAAAATTTATTTAAAATCGAAGAAAATTTAAATGAATAAGCTTTATTTCAAATGAACAGTTTTGAACAGAGGCTTTTTCTTTCGCGGCACACCTGAGACTTCTTGCGGCACACAGTTTGGCAGACACTGACGTAGAGGGTACACTGCATACATCCACAATGCGGGGATGGAGGAACGATGTCTGAGAAGCACCCAGAGACAAACAAGCAGAAGGATTATGGTGGGAAAAAAGCTTTTTTTAAGTGCTTATGTTAAAAAATGCATGTATTGAATACGTAAATGTAATATGTAAATGGACCTCTACCATGTGTCCAGAATTAACGCTTAAAAAATATTTATTTCATCGATAATATCATAATTTTCCTTCGCTATTGTAGTTTCAGCCAAATGATCGTTAATCCACTGAACTGAAAATGAGAACTGTGAGTAGAGGCTGCTTCATATTATACAGCGGCGTAGTCACATCAAAACAGAATCATGCAATGCATGAGGGCCTAACGAAAAAGGTAGCCCAAATTTATATATAACCAATACAAACAAATTGCGTGGCGGAGCCTTGCGTGATGCTTGCATGAAGGTCCCATATTTCTAGCTAGGCCACTGATACAGTTTGACATTTTCGGACTCTATTAATGTCCTGATTCACATATACGAATAGATTTTATAGGTATATAATATTATCGTATTGCATAATACATAATTATTTCTTGTCGCTATAAAAAGCATGATGTAAACAAATAAGATTTTTCTTTCGCGCGATCGACTCCATGACAATTTCGCATTCCCATGCACAACGTAAATGCCCAACAACGATAATTAATCCGATAAACACATACATCAGCTGATGAAGAAAGAAAGATGGCGTGCAACGGCCAAGAGTGACGCCCGAGTCGAACTTATTAGCACGCGAGCTAATTCCTAACAGAACATCTCGTGAAAGTTAACACATTACAAACGTACATCTATCTATATACCCGCCGGTTATAGCAATATCTTTCCAAAATATTTTCGCTACAAATACTCTTCCATTAAAATTAAAATAAAACGTTATTGATTTAGCATACCTTCGTCTAATAACGAATTTATAGTTGGACAACATTTTTCTAAGATAAAAGTATGAATGATTCAATAAAAGGTTATTAATAATTGACACTCACTTTTTAATTGAATAGTAAAGATAATTATTCGTTACATTGAGAGTACTTTATTACTATGGGGAATTTCGTGACCCCACCGCACGTAAATTGTGAAATAATCATAGTTTAATAATTAACACGATATACATTTTCAAATAATTAAAATATTAAGGTGACGTGATTTGAGAACATTTGTCATGTATACATAAATTTTCCCATTTTTATAAATTTTGATAATAAATATCTCACTTCGAGAATTTTGATTCTTAACTTTAATATCGAAACAGGAAAAATTGCACTGCTAAGTTATGTTTTTTTTTTTTTGTAGCACACATTAACAAAATAACAGCCGCAAGCGTTTCCTGATTAAATTAAAACTTTAGAAGGTTTTAGATCAGGCATGCTAACTTTTTCTCTTAGCGGGCCGCATAAAAACAAATTACGATGGTTTCGAGCAGCAAAAAAACGAAATTTTTAGACACGCTTAATCCTCATTCTGCACAAGGAATACGTTCCACTGGAACAGCCGTGTAAAAAATAAGTGAATATAGATAAATGAAAGAATAGTTTCATTACATTTGATCGTGCTAATTTTAAACCGTGTAAAACGAGGACTAGGTGTTATTATTATTTACAAAAAAAAAAAAATATTTAGGTAGAGATGTATTGATAATTCAAAAGTTAATGCGATCTTTGTATTTATAAATTTCAAACTAATTCTTTAGAATTTGACTTAATATGTATTATTAAGTATTAAGCTATATTAGTATCAGTCAGCTTATTTCTATGAACCGATTTATTCTGTTTTGAAATCGAAAAAGCTTGTTCCAATTTGTTAAATTAAATGACTTGTGTACTATATTTTAATTTTTCAAGATCAAATATTCGAGGGCCGCTAAAAAAACACACGGACCGCGGATAGTGTATACCTGTTTTAGATGGACAACATCATAAATCCATTGATTTATAAACTCGAAAAAAAAAATAAGAAATCGTACGACTGAATATATTTGACAACCCAAATCGTTTGAAATTAGCTCAAGGATAACACGAGTGAAACCAGATATACATACAAAAGAAGTACACACTCCGCATACATATATAAAATACAAAAATTACACCTAGAATGCAAAACTCACAACTTCACAAACTGTCTCCTTTAAATGGGGAATTAAAAAAGTAATTACTTTATAATGAGAAAGATAAACATAAGTAGCTGTTTTTTTAAATTGAATCGTAATTTAGGTTTGTAAAATCGAAAAAAAATTAGTGACTTCGACTTAGTTTTATAAATGATCCATCTCCGACTGTAATTTAAAAAATATAGATAAAATCTTACATTAAAAAACTAGTTTCTAAAGTTTCCGTACCTTTTAATATCTACTAAAACGCATAACTTTTTTAAAATTTTAATTAAAAAAAAAAGGATTAGGAGTCGCCCATTTTGTACGACTACGACTCCACCAAAACGACTCCACAGCCTCTCTGGCCATAATTTAAAAACAATAATTGGCAAGTTATATTTACTTATTAAAAATCTACATCATTATTTATTGAAATTTTGTTTTTGCGAGTTTAAGTATAAGTAAGTTTTATAAGTTAATTTTGTAAAAAGTTTATTATGTTTACGTGTAGCAAAAAATATCCTCCAAAGTAGTATTTCAATTTTATTTTGTATGCATATTTTACGAGTGAGAACGTTTACACATTCTGACGATATAATATATATAATGCAATCTGACAGAACACTCTAATAAGTTCAAGTATTTAACGTCACTCGATAAGAGTGTGTTAAATTATCTCTCACGGTTAGTGCAGGTGAAAAAAATGCGTGTTTGTTATCACATCAGCAATTGTGAAGTGAAAACACATCAAAATGCGAATCTACAATAATTGTATTGCAGTCGAAATGAAACGAATTCTCGAGGTTCAACAGCGAGACAAATAAATTACATCGTACGATTAGAAAAAATCTCGATAATACGTCACAGTATAATTATTATTAACACATGTGCACTTATCGTGTATAATAATTTAATTGCAAAAAAAAATAGTCAATGAATATCATTGAATCCATACGTGTACCAAATTGCATATCAGATATGATATTATACTAAATTTCTAAAGTTATCACTTTGATTTGTAATACATACCTTTGACAAATGTAAGCCGAACGATGAGTATCGCCAAAAGTGTTGTACATGGTATCCTGATGAGCATAACTATGTGAATTAATTTATTTTCCTATACTAAGCACCCCCTGGAAAAAAAAGGAAAAAAAATCAGTATAAAATATTACAAAATTTATCACAATATGACACGAACGATATGACAATATTCTATGTGTTTGTTATCGCGCTGGACACTTTGAGTAAATTATTGGTACCAATAAATAAGACAATCGTGTTGCAAAAGAAAATAAATTTACAAGTATTTCTCAATTCATTGTAGAAATTTAATTGTAACAGTGGTAACGTTAGAAATATTCATTTGTAGTATTATATTAGTGTTGATAACTGGTTGTCTGGTAATATATAAATATTGCAAATTTTCAATCTGCATCACAAAGAGACAAAACACGTGTCACGCATAGTGACACAGCTAAAGCCTCCAATCCCGGAATTTTTGGATTGAGAAAGTTAGAGAAAGTTACGCGAAGGCTAAAAAAAGAACCCAATTTTTTTATTTTGCTGATTCCGCAAATTCCTGGGTTTTTGAAATTGCAAATCTTGGAAGAACTAAAAAAATCATTTTGGGAACAATGAAATCGACAATTGTTTGAAAAATCCTAAGGACCTAGGAAAATCGCATAGCAAAAATTTCTCAATTCCGAATGTATAGTCAATAATGTATACACGATTTTATGTTGAATGTTCAATCCCGGGATCACAACAAGGGTCCGAGATTGGATGTCCTAAACACAACCGCCGGAATGATAAATTGATGAATTTTGAATTGATATTATTCATAAATGTATTTTTTTTTTAAATATAATAAACTTGATGAAATATTGCGTATTTATATAAAAAAACGTCTTTTAAACAGATTAATTGGCTTTAGATTGATTAGTTTTAGTAGATTATTTAGCAACAAGTGATTCACAATTCATCAGAGTGTTGCACTAATTTCATTTGAAAATAATGCTGGGGAAAATTAAAATGACTGAGATAAGATTTCATACAATTTTTAAATCGAAAAATTATTCCCATATCACGTATGAATAAATTTAGAAGGTAAGTTTTCAAAATCGTACACTTATTCTGTGTTACCAGAAACATGTAAAATAATAATATTTATCCATACATAGGTAGGTAATATTATATTTGATATCGAGTGATTGTATTTATTAGACGTGCAAGTTAAATAAATCAGGTAAGTAAAATATCAATTCGAGGTTTATAATCAGAATAAAAAAAAATTAAGAACTTTTTGTGATTCTGCTGTAACGTAGTCGGGTTCAGACATAAAATTTTATCGATTAATTCAGAATCAATAATGTCACATTAATTATTACGAATTCTGTACTTGTATAATATATATGGCTGATTTTGAATAATAGCGTATACACAGAAAAGGTATTTAAAGGCGTAGTTATAACTTCTCGAAATATTTTTCACTATATAGTAAGTGGAATACATTACTACTTTTATTTAGATTAGTAGGTAAGTCGGTTTAACGTTTAAAGCATTTCTGCACTGTCACTTTCATGATATTCTCTTTTGAATAGTCATTACTATGGAAACCACTTATTTGACCAACATTAACATGGCTACACGAGTATAGAATGATAATTATTGTGACTGCTTGTAAGTTTTTTTGTTTAATCGATGCCTGGTTTCAAAATTAAAAACACTCGTATTATAAAAAAACTTTCGGATACAATTGGTTTAAAATTAATAATCGAATATCTATTCGCAACTGTGAAAAAATACGTTTATTTTGACAGGTAATACAAATATGCATATTTTTTAAAATACATTATTATGCATGTGCAATTGTAACGATAAATGGCAATATGTATAATTATTATGATGGCATTGTTTCTTATTTTATAGATAAAAACAATCAGGATTTCCCTCGCATATTGTAATAGTACATAATAAAGCGATGGTTGGAAATTTTGGTATTTTATCGATACCGGGATTTTTAAAATTCAATTATGGATTCCGGATTCGGGTGTTGAATAAATAATTTTAAAATTTATATAATAAGTTTTATATACAAAGAAGAGTCGTATTTGAAGAAACATTTAAATCTCTACAAAATGAATTTGTTGCATTCTTCCTTTTATACTATTATAAAAGACTATATTCGAAAGAAAATATTTGGTTTTATTCGTCTTCTCGAGATAATAATAAATTCTTTAAATAACTGATAAATATTTACACCTTATTTTTAACGATGTTTTAATATTAAATAAATCCCGCAATTTACGAGGTCTAAGGCTTTTAATTGCGGTCCCTAATTATAAATAAACATTACGCATAGAATAATCTGTTCTTTGTGTATCATACAGATAAATATATATGTATACATATGTATGCAAGTATATATCAATCAATGATTATGTTGAAAATAACCATCATAAGATTACAATGCCTACATAAAATATAATTGGAAAATAGTTACAACAATATGCAAAATTGATTTAATAAACGGGTATATTACTAAAAGAAATCATAATATAGTACTTTTTAAAAAAGCAATCAAATGGCACTATAATTGCTCTAGCCAACGTACTTTAACAACAACTGTATCATTTATCTAACGGACATAAAAAAAAATCAAAGGTCCTTAGCTCAATTTAAGTCATAAAGTTAAAAAAAATAACTTTAACGGTATAATTACAATATAATAATTGGTGACGATTGTTTAATGCGGATAATTTATAATTCTTTTGCAACATTTTTTTTTGCTATTGTTACCCTTATTTTAATGGATTTCAACCAACTGGATGCAAACGAATTAATTAGTTATAGAAAAGAACGAATTTTTAACGTATGACATATACTATTATAAAGCACGATTATGCTCAAAGTTTTTGTATAAAATTATAGCTTTAGCAAGACGTCGTATATTGGTATAAATAATTCAACATTTGAAACTATTGCAAGTTTCATCGTCAAGTTATGGGTATAAAAAATCAATATAAAAATCTGTAAATGTCGTTTAACACTCTCAAGTAAATAACTTCTCGTTCTATAACAATAAATAAATTCTTAGGCTAATAAAAAGTGTTATATCCATATAATATTTTAAGCCACACTAAAATCCGTTAAAAATTTCCTGATTCGATCTGAAACTGGTCGTGATCAAAAACATGTGATATTTTCTTAAAAAATGGTTTAATTTTTATATAAAAAGAATTAATCACAAGTTACTTTTTACTTTAATCGTGGACAAACATGCCCACGATTGCCACTGTGCGCATTTGCCCACGAGCACAATTACATTTAGTGCAATCGTCATATTGTGAGCATTTGTATTGTGTGAAAATATAATACATTTACCACATAATTATTATTTGGGTGACTCCGGTGAATTGCAATTGTTTTCAAATTAATTAAAATTGAGTAAAATTTATCAGGCGTTCTAGTAGCCGAGTGATCTGCGGCATTGGCTCCAGTTGCAGTGTTATCGAGTTTAGATACCAGTACCAGAACTTTCATTAATCAATCAATTGATTTTTTTCAAAGCCATGTTTGTCTGTATGTGATGTCTAATTTCCCTCCCAACCATCCGATCCCAAAATCTCGGCATGGCGAGAGCGATAAGCTTACCTTTCATTCTAGCCCTAACTGTCTATTTTTATTCTCTCCGAAAACAAGAGGTTTAGTGACTGAGTAACAAGCAGTAAAGCTTCAATTGGAATCTAAATACGTCACACTTAGAGTGTACATGGTAACACAAATATGGATTATTCATATTACGGCGGTGGGAGGAAATTGGTAATGATAAACAATGACAGGGCGCGACCCGTGGGACGGAATGGCGAACGCGACGTTTAGTTAAAGCTTAAGTGGGCCAGTACGCCGGCGACCCGTTATGTCATACACACGTATTCTAACAACACAGGTGCTCGATTCTCGATCCGATAGCCTTATTCGGCCTTATGATACGCCCAAAGTTTATTCAGAATTTTAAATATGTTACTATTTTATTAAACCTTTGATTCAAAATTTCAGTAAAAAGGTTACAAATAACAGCGTTGAGTTTCATACGTTTAATTAAGTAAATCACAAATTAAAAGATTGTGTATTCAAAGTTTTAATTAAATATACGATTCTATTTTTTATCAGAGATAATTTTCAATTACTCACGTGCAATAAAAACGAATAGAAAATATTTTATAAACATAATACAGATAAAAGCTTTTATAACTTCAAGCATATAAATTACAATTTCTGAGAATACACATTATTTTTTATGGATGACCGTTTCAAGTGTATAGCTTTCTAGCAACGTAGAGATATGATAATTCTTTTTGTAATATTTTTACGACCGTTTTAAATCAAAACAAGTGTGCAATTTCTTTTATTTTGCACTAGAAAGTTATTCAATTGCCTGACGAATATCATTAAAAATAATTATTTCTTGAGCTATTTTCAAATTTTGACTCACTCGGTAATAGCCGTGTATTTTTTTTTAATTAATAAGATAATCGCATTTGCAGGACACGAACCACCGAAGGAAGGAACATTCAACACTCACTCACTCACTCCGACGTGTGGGAGCATTGGTCTCGTCAACTGCTGACAAGCATAAATAATGAAAGGCGAATATGTATTAGCAGGGGTGGGCTGGAGGGGACTCGGAGGTGCTCGCGCGAGCCCCTTGTTACATTTTACTGAGGCCGACGAGCCCCTTGTTAACTTATGAGAAAATAATATTTTCAGATCAAATTAGTATATAACTGTATCTACGATAACGTTAGTATACACATTAGTATATATTTAGCTATTTACACTGATAAGTTTACTGTAAATTGCATATTGTTACACATTTTACATGTATTAAGTAACAATCGATTGCTTATTTAAGTATTGCACATAATTGCATAGGAGCTATAAGAAAAATCACTCCTTCTTCAGAACACTAAAAATTGCTTCGAGATTAAGCGAGCCCTTTGTTAACGTATTGAAAGCCTACCGCTGTGTATTAAATTTAAATCTTTAAAACAAAAATTAAAATTGATTAATGAAAAAAATAGTAGGTACTCTATAAATAGCTATATAGCATTGTAACATTAATGGGTAAGTCATAAAATTTCTTGCCATCATTTAAACATTATTTGGTTGTGTATTTTATTTGACTATTTCGTTGCATAGTAAAAATACATTTGTGCTATTTTTTTAAATCTAGTTTCACCAGGTCCTACGTGCTGACAATCTCTACGTTGACATAGGTTTTACTTATACTATCACTCCAACTATTTGTTGTAAAAATGAGTGATGCAAAATGTTACATAATGGATTTCTTTGACAGTATATGTGCGAAAGGGCAATAATAATAAAAGATAATTCTATATAATACAGCAATAAAATCAACTCCAGCAATTTATTGTTTGTTATAAGAATCAGCGACCATTGGAACCGCACTTCATGTAACAATATTTTTGACCTTCAAGCCCCATGAGCAGAGACTTCAATGCTGGTACAAGCGCGTAACGAGGATCTATAAATTTCATTAGTTCATGAACAATCAGATTATAGATTTCTGTGAAAAATTAGAAAAAGAGAATGGAGGAAACAATGTTTATAGCCTTCCAGATTACCAGGGATTTCCAGATGAGTTATGAATACTCTAAAATATAATATTTATTTGCGTTTTGCATTTTGTCAGATTATCGATAAAAAATACGTTGAAAAAAACTAGTCGATTGAATAAAATAAATATTCTTTTCAGTTGATGGTTATGCGTCATATATGGATCACGCCATGTTTTGTTTTAATCTCATTTTGATGGCATCATTATCTTTCAAAATCTCACTTTACAATTAATATAGATGCCGAGCTATGAAAATGCAATTAACCTATCCAACACGGCAAAAGTGTATACATATTTGGAGTATGTACTGTTATAATTGCAGAAATCACTGATAAAAATTAAATTCGAAGTCAACTTGACTGAAACTAATGGATTTTACACAACTTTACTTCTGTGCAGTAGACGAATATTTTGTATGAGTAAGCAGACCATCGCTAGTCAAAGTAGAAATTACATTACGGGTTAGATTAGGTTTGATAAGGTTGGGTCCTATGGCACAGCGGATAGCGTTGTAGGCTTCCGTGCTAGATCTCATGAGTTCGAATCCCAGTACGAACAGCATTTTTCGATTGATTTCTGTTCGAAGGCATGAGTGTTTGTGATGTCTAACAATTCCCTCCCACCCTTTCCGATCCATTAATAACTGGGTGTAGCTAGAGCGATTAGTTAACCACTGGTTCTGTCCTGGCCTTATCCATCTTTTCCTACTACTTTCTTCGAAAAGAGAGGTTGAGTGACTGAGTAACAAACATTTCTCGTAGAAAACTTCTCTCGAGATACCTCTATAAGGATGCTATATCCTCCACAATGGGAGCGGATATGGATAAAAAAAGATTAGGTTGAAAAGAAAGAGGACGAAATTGCAACAAGACGCTGACATTTTCGAGGTTGTGTAAATTGTCATATGACAGTCAAACACAACAACTGTGTGTTCGCGCGCGCACAACAATACAGATGCATGGCAACAATATGAGAGGACGCGTGAATTTTTCGAGTTCGTGATCAATATAACAACGTCTGTGAAGTTGATGTACACATTCACTACTAAGTGTTCATTTGTTCTCTCGTGTATAATTTAACTGGCTAAAATGGACAATGTTTACATTGACCAAGTACACACGTTAACTGGGGCATGGGCAAATATATCGATCGCTCTGGGCGCCAAAATTATGAACTACATGTAATATATTAGGTATTTAAAAAAAAGTTTATATTAGTAAATAGTTATATTCTTTCAATGTAGATAACATAGAAATTTTATCATCATATCAGTAAACGACGCGTAGAAAACCATAAATAAAAAAAGAAATTTTAGTCGGCATATATCAGTTACGATAAATAATTACCAACGATTAAATTATTTTTTATGAAGCGTTAAACGTTCTAATTAAATGTTTAATATTTTTCAGATGACTTTCGCACATTTATTTGAAATGCTGGTAATATAGATGGCGTTAATGAACTGCTCTCTAATAATTAATATCCCATTACTTATATCATAATAAATAATGTGCTATAACGTAGTTAGCATGATTTTTGTATTACCACATGTAAACAAATAAGAAAAAATAGTTATAATTCTATAAAATATAGCTCCCAGAGAACTGTGACATGCATTCAGCTACTGTCTCTTTAAAAATGCTTATAGCTAATTCTTAAGAGATTGTGTTATTTTGAACCTGTTAGCTAATTTTTTATCCATTGAAATGTTTGATGAGTGAAGAAGACTGCCAACTAATATATATAAGTGACAATCATCTTTACGAATGTTTTAATGTTAAACCTTACATTTTAAGTTAAAAAAAATATGCATTTATGATTAAAGTAATTAAAAACATTAAATTAATGATTGTGCTGTGATGTATACACATTATATGTATAATATTCGCCGATTTATAAGTATTTAAAACGAAGATAGTTCACACAGAAATTAAGTAGGCAGGTGTACCTAGTGACAAACTATGTATATACAGGGGTGGGCTGGAGAAAGATTGGAAAGGCTCCCGCAAGCAAATAGTAAAATAAAGAAAAAAAAAACAATATTAAGTTTAAACCAGTACCTAACTGTTAATTTTGAAATATTTAATATTATCTCCAACGGTTTAAGTACATTTGAAAAGTGGAATTGTAGGTACATATTTATGCGTCAATCTTTGAACTTTTCGAAATTGAGTATTGTTCAATTAGTTTAAAAATGATTGCATATAATTGTATAATGATAAAAAAAAAACTGTCTCTTCCCTGACACACTGCGAATAGCTCTGAGATTCAGCTAGCCCCTTTTAACGTATTGCCAGCCCACCGCTATGTATATATACACATATTATATGTGTATCTTTTTATGCACTAAATGAAAGTCTTGGATGAAAAAAGTGGTTTATCGTGATCCTGTAGTGAGTCATCACTCCGGCATCAGAGCACGGCAAACTCTTCCGGATTCATTGGTCGACTCTTTCAAATTCTGGTTCACGGAAAAGGTAGAAAGAATAAGTATATACGTATATTCGTATTCATAAAATATTGGTTATTTATTTTAATACCGTTGTTAAAATAAAACGAAGCGGATAACCGATAGCTGATGAAATTTACAGTTGGGTGCCGGATAGAAAATAAGATGATTCAACAAACATTCTTTAGACTGCACAACTTTTTTTTATAAACACGATTAATCGTTTAGCGATTTCGTAGCTGACCATTGTATGAAATATTTAAAATACAGAACAATAAATGTTTTGCTCCGTAGCCAGGGCCGGCGCTACCATACAGGTGAAATAGGCAATCGCCTAGGGCGCAAAACATTAAGGGGCGCATAAATTGAGTAATCAAATTATTTTTTATATTCTAAAAACAAATAATAGTTTAAACATGTATATGTTCGTTATAATTATGTATCGTTTTCTATATACTTCGAAAAAGGTAGGTTGAGCGACGGACTAACAAGCAGTTCTCGTAAAAAACTTCTTTTGAGATATTTCAATTAGGAGGCCATATGATTCATACTGAGAGCGGACATGCATATAAAAAATATTCCACAGTTTTTTAAAAAGGGGGCGCGACAATAACCGTTGCCTAGGGCGCCAAATAATCTCGCGCCGGTACTGTCCGTAGCTGTCTACAGATAAGATAATTTAAATAACCTTTGATTATTGAAAAACTAAATATACAACATAAACTAGTTTTGCACTATCAAACATGTGCTTTTAAGTGAATAGTTTTGACAATTTATGGAGTTGATACACATTAAAATATTAAATGTAGGTATTGCAATACTAATATAACGAGAATAGTTTTAATAAACACAAGACAATTCGACCAATCTAAATCGCAATGCCGTAAAAGTAAATCAAAATGGTATTTGGATATTTCATATAAAAATATATCGTAAACGGGCAGTGGCGGATTAAGCACATGAGAGGCCCCACACGCAATAAAATTTGGGGGCCTGTATTTCGGATAACATAAAAACGTCAAACAATAAAAATCTGAAAAAAGTTAATGAGTTTCATATAAGCTATTTTTGAGGCCCCAAGTACACGCCTCATTTTGCTTGTAGGGCAAACGGGCGATTTCATAAATAACTTTATATAACGGTTTTTTAAAACAATAATATAATACACCATTGAAAGTATCATTAATTATAGAACATTTTTCTTATGGAATTATAGAATGTTTCAATTTTATTACAATATGTGATGTTCAGAAAAATAAATATTTCGGAATCAAAAAAACACAAAAAAACATTTCTTGCTATCCCTGAATATAACGTACGCCATACTATAGGGATGGCCAGTGCGTCGATAGCCAAGGATTTGTGTCGACCAATATTGTAGTATTTATAGTTTTCGTGATATAATTACAAGCGATATCAGTCGATTGAGATCAATAAGTTTAGCAAAGTGTGACCACCACTGACACATATAAATACCAGAGATGTGGAGTCGTTGAAAATTCGAGTCTGAAATTGACTCTCAATCCTACTCCGACTCGGTTTTTTTCTCAAGAATGTAACACAATATTTAGCTTTAACATTTATGGTGGTACTAATATCATTCAGATTCACAAATCAAAAAGATAGTATAGGTATATCGCAGACATAGTTGATATAATACGTCGTACCACAGATCTGAATACATTCATCTTGATCAACAAGAAAGGAACCACACATTCATTGATTATGCAATGCATGCTTTTGTTTCTTTGATTCTTAGTATTTTTTTTTTTTTAAGTAGTCAACAGTCGCTCAGTTTTTTACGACTCCGATTTATTTAAAAACACTACAAATGCGATTTCAAATCCACAGCTCTGACCCAACATTATTTACTTAATGTTTTATTTTGTAATAGATTTCCATCCAGTGACGTATTAATCAATTGGGAGACCCAAGACGCAATACGATTTGGAGGCTCTGTTTTTTAGATAACAGTATTCCATGTAAATATAATATAAGCTTTTTTGAGGCCCCTAAGACTTTGAGGCCCCCAGCCCACGCTTCCTGCGCTTATGAGTGAACCGTGCCGGATGCCATCACTACTTTCAGTAGAAAATTTTCGCGCGAGTCTAAAACTGTGACCATACCTGGCTTAAAATGCCGGTGTTTCAGGTAGTTTAACGGCATATTTGTGACTATTTTTAGACATTCCTGAGTATAAAAAGTACGAAACAATCAGCGCACGTCAAATAAAGTCAACCAGTTAACGCAGCACTTATTTGCCGATTGGCTAGTAACCTTGCTTTTGCTGACACACTTTTAGAGCTGCTGGAGTCACTTTAAAATATCAACTATGTATGTACGAAGGCAATTTATTACACTGATACAAAACAAGAACAAGGAAGCAAACATGATTTGAATTTGTTGAATTAAAATATGTGTATTTTTTTTTTATTTCTAGATAATAATATTATTATGATGAGTACCCAATCCTCTTTTTACACTGATATAGCTTTTATGCAAAACATTTGGGTAATAAATTCGCGTGGAAAAGATGAAGTGAATATAGACAAATAATTTAAGATGAGTTCCATTACATTGAACCGTGTACAAATAGGCCGTTCAAAAGAGAGAAAACGATAATCGAATCTGGAATACTTTAGTTTAAACAAAGGGAAGGAAATATAAACAATGAATAGTAACTATTTTGTATATTTTTTTTACACGGTTTGTTAAAATAAAATAAGACCACGGGCCGAAATAAACCTGTTTTCTACCACTTTACGACTTGAAAATATGTGGCAAAGGGCCAAAAACGGATATGTCCAAAATATGCCTTTTTGGAATTCGATGATGTCAAATTTATTATAGTATTTTAAGCTGTAAAATGCTGACATGTCTACTGTATATGAATTAGAGATGACATTATCATGTTTTTGGTTATTTTTTAACAATTTAAAGTCAAATATGTAAACTATTAATAAAAACAAAATATTCCTTTGCACTTTATTCCACTTTATTTAAAAGGTCAGGACCGGTTTCGCTCATTGCGGGCATTGTCTATTGATGTTGTCAACTGTCAACTCAGTTGACAATGTTCGCAATGAGCGAAACCGGTCCTGACCTTTTAAATAAAGTGTAATAAAGTACAATGGAATATTGTGTTTTAATTGACAGTGTACACCTTAAAAGTGATAAAAGCAAGCATACATTTTAGACTTGAATTGTGGCTTCATTTCAGTTTATACACGAAAATTAATTATGTCCCGTTCTATGAGGCTCATATGGAGTCATTCTTAATGAAGTATCGATGATAACAGCGCGTCATGTATGCTTGCGACTAGTGAAATCAGTACTTGATTTAATTTAATTTATAATGTGGAGTTTTTACATAAAAGTATTTAAAACTTTCAATTTTTTACACGGGTTTATAATACATACATACATATATGTAATGCAATGCAAAACAAAAAATCTTCCCGGAATTTATACATTTTAGATTATCAATGTAAAATTTATTTATTTCTTCATTATTTAATCTCTAGTGTTATCATACTTAAACACGCAAATATTTTTTTGCATTAAAAATCATTGATTATTATCATACCACTAAAAATCCTTACTCGTGCCACAGACTTCGGACTGCTGGTCTAAATTATTGAAAGGTGAACCCAAATATGTACTTACGCGTTTATTCTCTCTAACTGTTAAACATAATTAATTGCTTTAAAGTGATAACAGTTAGATGTTCACAGTTAGTAAAAAATGGTCCACGCTCCACACTGTTTTCAAGTAAATATGATAATTAATACAAAATGCTCGCACATAGACATTGAGGTATATTTTTATACAAGAAACAATGATTAAGAAGTGTTTGTCATTACTCAATTATTGAAATATGTATACATACGAACTCAAGCATTTTTTTAAAATTAAGTTATCAATTATTAAGTGACCAGTTCGCAAAAATAAATTTTCTCTTTTTCTTTTTTTTGGATTTATGTTTTTGAATTCTAAATAAAACATTCATCATTCGTGATTATATTATATACTTTTAATGAGTTCACTTTCAATTCTTGGTGGTAAGACATTCTACCAAAAAATAAAATACTTTAAGATAAGGACCGGTTTCGCTAATAACGAGCATGATCAACTGATGACATTATTGACTGTTATATATTGGATAAGCCCATGCCCCTTACCCACATGATGTATTTGTTTTAGAACAATTGTGGACACGAATTTAAGGAGTTCGCACGAATGAAACATATATAGTACTAACTCGTTGAGACTTAACTGAAATAAACATATAAATTATAATCTTAAGAACTACTTAGAAATTTCCATAATACATTGTTAATTGTATGCAATTCGAATAAATAAAAAAATATTTTCGACACATCGTTTTTAGATGAAACATCGGCAATATATTTAAAAAAAAACATAGACATTGATTTTAAATACTGCAGGCAAAAATAAAAATAGTTATCACGGTGAAATTGATAAGATAACAGATTTTCACAAAGAGATAGATAAGAGATAATATCAGCTGATCATATTTTGTCTATATTCAGAATATATTTAGCGACGAAGGTAAGCAACCTTTGTCATTAAAAACATTATATTTTAGGCTTCATAAAATTATTATCCACTTACAAAATAATTTATATCGCAACAGTTGGACAATCGATAAAAAAAACACGTTTTGAACCATGAATGCCATCTAAGCTAAGGCATTATACAGGTTCTAGGGAGCGACAAATATTCACAGAATTTACTTTTAAAATTATTAATGACGAAATTAACGAATTTGGTTTACAATAATCTGG
Source organism: Himalopsyche anomala (assembly GCA_031772345.1). NCBI lineage: Eukaryota > Metazoa > Arthropoda > Insecta > Trichoptera > Rhyacophilidae > Himalopsyche > Himalopsyche anomala. Next base: position 16,306,566 of record CM062821.1, on the reverse strand, counting down.
TATTTGGATAAAAAAAAAATGCCGGAAAATACATTTTCAATGGTAATCATATGATTACTTATTGTGTCACTATAGGCGGCAGCCTTAGCGTAAATTAATAAAGGCGAGCGGAAATGTCCTGGGTCATAAAAGCACTTAATTGACAAATTAAAAAAAAAGTGCTGGGTACGCAAAACAGCGTGGCTAAAATTCTATATTTGTATATACATACATATATTCCTAGAATAATGGAAAATCACGAAAAAATGACACTTGTTCTTTTAAAGATATAGATAGATTTAAGATTTCGATTGAAGGTGCTTGGTGAGATTTCAATATTAAATTTGAATCTTTTATTTTTTTTTAAATTACCTAGGGTACTCAAAGTTGTACCCGCCACCACCCGCTACGGTATCACACTCTTCTTATAGGGTGTATTCCGTAGCGTAACAACGTTAGTCGTGTTCAAAATTTTGCCAGAAATGTGTGAAGAAATTAAAAGTTAATAAATAATTAAGTGCAGTTGAAAATATTAGATTTTATCTATTGTACTCAACTCTTTTTCCAAAAGACGCGGATAATTCTTTAAATGCCATATAATTTGCCTTAGATGCAACCAAGTCGGCATGACCGACGGGGCCGACAGATCCGACAGATAGTCGTATCGTCTTGAGCAATTTTTCCCGTTCGTTATTTAAGTCTGGACATTCCCAGAGGATGTGATCAGCATCCTGAATCATATATCCGCATTTACATTTAGGACTATTTACTAACTGGCCAAGCTGGAAGAGCTTGACAGCGAAGTAACCGTGGCCAGTTGTGAATTGGCTGGTCCAGAAATCTTTTAAATTATGTACATTCACACAGATTCAAATTTAAATAGATTTGAAAAATGGCAAGGACGCCAATTTAAACTATGCCTAGGGGCGGCCCATAGCCTAGAAACGTCACTGGCATTACATAACGCTAAATGATACGCAATGGTAGGATACATTAATTAATAAAATGTTGTATCTCGTCTTAGTATAGCACAAAATTTATGAGACCTCTCCTAACTATATCCTTATATTCTTACTCTCTTTGAAAAGGAAGAGGTTGAGCAACTGAGTAACAAGCAGTTCTCTTAGAAACATTTTTGTTAAGATAAGCTCTATGAAGCACATTGGGAGCGGACATTGTTTAATATACATACGTATTATATTTGACAAATTCGAGAAGATTGATACACTGAATTGAATTTAGTATACATTTTCGATATTATAATAGAGCCGTTTTTAATTTACAATAATTAATTGAAACACACACGACTCGAATAAGTTTTAATAAGTAATAAAATAAATTAATATTCCCAACTTATTATGCGTTATTACAAACAAACGAACAAGTACATTCTGAATACATTAATCAATAACGTTGTAGTATTACAATAAAAACATGGAAAAATAATATTTTCAAATACATACAATTGTTTCGAGAAGTGATTAAAAATCTGCAATGAAGCAGAGGATCAATTGTTTAAATTGTCTTGACATTTGATAATTGGTTGTAATCAACTCGTAAATATTCACTCTACTGAATAATGGTATAAAAATACAAAGAATAACCCGAAGGACGTTTTATGAAAGTAATTGATAGAAAAAATATCAACTCAATACAGTTTTTCTGCGATGACTCTGAGGATGCTTTTAAATTAAAAAAAAAAAGATTACTTAGAAATTATATGCATTTATTTAATTTACTTACTTATGTCGCATCAGGCTAATGATAATAATAACACAATGCAAACGGAGTTGACCACCAATAAGCATTAATATTGGTCTACTAATGTGCTTAAAGAGTTTTCTACTAGAAGTAAGTAAGACTTTAAGAGTAAATTCACTGCGTTCAGATCTCAATTCTTTTCAACAGCGCACACTTTTTCTTTAAATTTTAAACATATTCAATCGAACTGATTTTATGACGCTTCACAACCTTTCAATTTTTTTGTTTACTCACATTTTGTCACTATCGACCGGGGTTTTACCTTTAGGTATCATTATGCATTCAAGTGCACGGATGGACTTAAAAGCTGACCCGCGTCGTCTGTGACAAAATGTGAGAAAATTTGAACGATTTAAAATTAATATTGAAATTATACCAAGCACTTCAGTTGTAATCTTAAATTTAAAAAATAAAAGTATATTTTAAAAATCGTAAAAAATATACTTTATCATATATACGAGGCAGTTTATAAAAATCATTGTCAGCCTAGAGTGCAAAGATCATCACTCGATAAACTACATTACCATTGATAAGCGTAAATATAACGATTCATGTATAACGAAGAAATGGCTCGTATTTAACGTAGTCAATATTTAAATCAACTTTTGGACAGTGTTTAAAATTGGATATCCCGTATTTATATTAAATGGTCAGTATTCAAATCCAGTATTTGTCGGGTCCGTGGGGCGGCAGTCAACCTCGGTGACTTCCGTGATGGATCTCACGGGTTCGAGTCCCAGTACGAACAGTATCTTTTTCAGTCGATTATCCATCGATTTCTGTTCGAGTACATGGAAGTTTGTGAGGTCTAAAAATTTCCTCTCAGCCTTCCAATTCTTAAATAATATCCCGCCTCGCTATATCCTTCTATTCCAGTGATGTACAACCTTTACCTTCTAGCGGGCCGCATAAAACAAATTATCGTGGGTTCGGGTCGCAAAGAAAAAAAATGATTTAAAGTACGCTCAATCCTTTTTTATACATAACGTATTGCGTTCCATGTAAAACAACCTTAAAACCGTGTAAAAAAGATTAAGTGAATTTAGATAAATGAGTAATAGGTTCCATTTTATTATTTTGACCGTGTTATTTCTAAAATAAATAAGCCATACCAAAAAAAGGATTAATGAGTACTTGCTTATTAAAAATCGTTTCATTGTGAAATATACATGTTTCATTGATATGCAATTCATCATAAGTTAATGCATTCTTGATCTTTGTTAATTTTTAAATTGACATAATATTTTTAAGCCTGTTTCTATGAACCGATTTACTCTCCTTCATTGAAGAAAAAGCTTACTTACATTTATTAAATATTTTTTTTACGTGAAAAAAATATGTTTGAGAAAAGATTTAAGGACCGCCGCAAAATTGAAAAACGGCCACATGCGGCCCACGGGCCACGGTTTGTACATCACTGTCCTATTCCCACTACTTTCTTTGAAAAAAAAAGATTGAGCAACTGAGCAAATAAGCAGTTGGTGCAGTGGTAGAAAAAAAACTTTTGTTGAAATACTTCAACAAAATGCCACGACCATATGCTCCACATTTTGAGTATGTATGTATTTAATATGATATATATTTATGGAGATGTATGTTTAGCTTTTCAATTTTAGACCAAAGCGCATCGGAACAATAAAAAAAAATGTAAGTCAATATTAATACAAATGTATCCAAAATATCTATATCCACAAAATGTGTGAGAAAAATACCAGATACCGAAAAAAAAATCACTGGTGAGTGGTGACGATGATTGTTTTGGGCCGTACATTTTGACCGGGTCGCAGGTTTAGTATTGCAGAAGTAGAACGAGGGGTTGGATAAATTAATGGAACAACTTTTACAGTTATTTATTTTTTTGACTCTGACAGCATCAATAATCTTATGTACATGAGAATAACGATTTTTGCAATCTTGAATGAACAACATATAATTTATCATAAACATTGTGAAATCAATACATGGATTTGATAGCTACACGCAGTGCAATAATATTGTTGTTTTTATTAAATTTGTCAATAGGAAGCAATGACACCGTGAAAATGAATATCGGAAACGCCACTTATTTGATTTGACAGGAAGGTTCAACGTACAAAAATGGAGGTCGATCGCGTTAAAAAAACTGGTTTAACTGATCAAGATAAAACTTATTCAGAGTTATGAAACTGTTCGACTAAACCTCATTTGCATCGCATACGTTAAGAGCAGTTCATTTTAAATGCATTTCGATACAACTATTACCAAAATAAGATAACATTAATAATCACACGCAAGCCTCGTAGTTGATGTTATTCAGAATGAATTATTTTAGGTTGTCTAACAGTTATCCGAACCATGTAATAATTTTAATAAAATACACCAGTGCGCCTCAACCGCTGTGCCGTGGCATACCAGTGTGCCGTGGAGTGATGGCAGATGTGCCCCGGCGAATTGTTACTTTGTACGAAATTTAAGTGAATTGTATTTTATATACAATGGTATAATTAAGGGGTGGGGAACCTTTTCTTCTCTAAGTGTTGCGTTAATTTTTCTGAATCGACATAAGGCCGCAGTAAACATTGACTAGGAAATCTTTGGCCGGAAATAATTTTACACCAATTTCTAAAGCTCATAAATTGGTATAGGATTGGCCGGAAGGCCGCACCAGAGTAACCAAAAGGCCGCAGGTTCCCCACGCCTGGTATAATTATTTTATCATGTGTATACATCAAATAAAAACCTAATGTGATTTTACTATGTACCCATTGTATATTTTTCACTTGCGGTGTGCCGACAAAATCGGGGGAAAACTTCGGTGTGCCATTATGAAGAAAAGGTTTCGGATCAGTGACATATACGAATGATTGTATTTAACTTTAAATTCTATGACTGTTATTGTTTTGCCGATAATATGGAGCTTTTGAATAGTTTATCAATATATAATACTACTATGCACGTTAAACATAATTTTTATGCATGTCGTTTTTTGTGACGTTTTTATATTAAATGTGAATTCGAATTAAATATATGTGATGGACGATTTTTACAGCGTCACGTATAGTAATTTCACGTTATCAAAAGCAACTGTGTATTAATTAATTCTTTGATAAATTAATGAAAAAAATGCATTTTCATTCCAATGTGGGTGTTTTAAAACATAACGAGTAGTGACGGAGTAGATATTAATCTACAAGCAAAGTAGATATTAATCCAAAAATGGCGCCAGAAAAAAAAACGTTTTTCAAGAATTATTACAAAATATTGTTGACGTTTGATGGCTATTTTACTAATAAATTATACATGTGAGCCTCAAAGAATAATTAACAATACAATTACGGTCATTAAATTGAAAAGTAAGTTGTCGGAATTATTTTAAAAAAATCACGAATCCAGATTTCAACGTAACTTTATTATTCAAGCCAGTATAATATAAGCAAAACAAAACTGGACCGAAAGTTGGAGGAGAGAGTAAATTGAGCAACGAAAGCAGGCGATAGCTTTCTCAATACAAATCCCAACCGCGTTGATAAGACATATTAACGGTATAATAACATACAAGTACAGCAAGTAAGACAACATTTATTTGGCTAGAGTTGAGGCATCTTAATTTAATGTTTGTTGGCCAGAAAAAATAATAAAATACGAGATTAATCATAGCAATTCCATGGCTTAAAAAAGCTGAAGATAAGGTGTAAGCAATAATGGTTAACACTGCAGAGACGAGAGCTTATTTATGATAAAAATAATATTTTTTAAGCCATATTGAAGTCACGTATAACTTTTATTACAAAATTAAAAAAAAAAAACGCAGTCGTTGTATAGACACCCCGCATGACTATATCGTCATGCTCATCCTTTCATTACCGTGTAATATTGTGTACGGACGGTAGTAAGGACGAGCGTGACCGTAGGGGCACGCAAACATTCGGGGTTGAAATATAGCCAAACGTAAATTTTTTAAAAATATTTACAATTGTACCTCTTTAGATCAACATAATTTCAATACAAATGTATTAGCATAAGAACTGTAAATAATTTGATGTTTTGATAAAAAAATAACTAAGAGTTTCAAAAATTTCATTAAAAAAAACGGAAATTCAAAAAATCGTATGTGCTTTTGGAGGCCGTTTCTGTCCCCGCGGCTGATGACTGACTGAAGTCTGTACCCTTCTTAAGCAAGTAAAAGTGAAAGCAATGATATTCAGATAGAAATAGTGGGATTAATAGACAACGGTGTTTACTGTGACCATATGGTCACGCTGGTCTTTGGAAGGTTAAATTAGAATAGTTTTAAGCTTCACAAGTTTACTACTGTTCTATTAAAGACGGGGGGGGGAGGGTTATCTGGAGAATTCGACATTTGAAAGATTGGCAGTGTAGTTTCATAAATATTTTCCTATTTTTTTGTCAATTGGAAACAATATCATGGCTTTATAAGGCAGGATTTCATGAATTGGCCGTCGAATTCGTCCTGCGTTCACGGTGTTCAGTTTTAAGCTAAGTCAATATTCGACAAAACTCATTCTTGACCAGTGATAGACCAGTGCTTCTCAACCTTTTTGGGCCTGTGTCCCCTTTTGAGTGTCTTTATTTTTCTGTGCCCCCCATACCTGTGCTGTATTATTGAAGTACGAAAATACGAAAGACTTTATTTTTGTAGGTCTTCTCATAATTTCAAATTATAAAAACCCAGAAATTTAAAGATGTCTCAAAATGAACACTGTGAGACGTATTTTTTAGCTCTTCCAAGAATTTCGAATACAAAATCTCAAAAATTTAAGGATTTCCCAAAATGAACACAGAGGGCCCTTCGTTGAGAAAGCCTGCTTTAGACACCACGAAAGATTTGCTAAGTCACGTTTGAATTGTTTTTTTCCTCTTAAAAAACCGTGTCGGAAAATATACAATATTCTTTCAAAACAAATGTATTTACTTTATTACGTTGATTTTCAAACTTTTCAAACTATCTTTGGGTGTCGCTCTGGAGATTATGAAATGAAAAAAAAACACGAATTTGGTCTGAAATATTGCATTCACGGACAAGACAAATAACGGCATTCGGAACCAGCCGTCTCATATAAGTTTTCATACAACATAAAAGGCACATTATATTATTACTTTTTGAATAACTTCAACGTGTTAGTCACATTGCTAAGTGACAGACAACGAGCATGAGTCCAGGTTTGCACAGTTCCACAAAGTTTAATGAACCTTTCACTCAAAGCAATGCGTCAGTTTTCAGAAAGCTTTGTTCTTCATTGAAATATGTTATAAAGAGAAAACGCTGTCTAACCTGATATAAGTATGATCAAGAATTAAAAAAAAATATATCGATTATAATAAACATAATTTTTTAGTTACCAAATTATGAAAATCATTTTAATTATATTATATATTCTGCAATTAAGACAATGTCGACTGTTGTAGTGTCAAGTTACAGTGTTTGAAATACACGCATATATTATTTTCATCTAATATGTTTGTCGTGTCCTATGGCGCAGCGGTTAGCGTTGTTGGCTTCCGTGCTGGATCTCATGGGTTCGAGTCCCAGTACGAACAGAATTTTATCGATTTCTGTTCAAAGGCATGGGATGTCTTAATTTCTCACCCACCCTTCCTTCAATAACTGGGCGTAGCGAGAGCGATTAACCACTAGTCCTGTCCTAGCCCTATCCTTCTATCCCTACTACTCTCTTTACAAAAAGAGAGGTTGAGCGACTGAGTAACAAACAGTTCTCGTAGAAAAACTTATGTTGAGTTAACTCCATTAGGAGGCCACATGATCCAAATTGGGAGCGGAATTGATCCAAATTGGTAGTTTGAATTTACAAAATTTTCAGTCTAATAACAAAAGTATAGAAAATTATAATTATATCAGAAATAATAAAAGGATACATATTATGGATACAGAGGTAAACGCGTTATAACATGATAATTTATTGGCACTGTTAATGATTTGTTTTTGATGGCCTCGTTGGAGATAATATAATTTAGGAAGCAAAAGACAGATTAGCAATTCAAATGCGACAATGACACAGAATGAGAATCTTTCATTATTTTAAACCTTTTGTATAATATTACAATATCTATGTGTGTCAAACTTTTGTAGGAGAGTGTTAAATGATGACAAATTTTACGAGAAAAAAACTTCTACAGTGGAATCTCTCATAACGAGTTTAATTCGTTCCAGAATCTTACTCGTTATGTGAAACACTCGTTAAGCGAAACAATTTTTCCCATATAAAACAATGTAAAGTATAATACAATAATGCGTTCCATGCCGGAAAAAAATCAATTCTTATATTTTTAACGTGTATTAAAGTAAAATTACATACTTATAAATTGTTAAGGAGCGTAACAACCTGGAATGCGATTTCGATTTGCAAAAAACGATAAAAAAATTGACTAGTTTATTATTTATGACAAATATTTTTTTTTTTACTGGCAGACATTTTTTTTGCCGACGCTTCAAAATTTGGTGAAAATGTGATAGCCACCTCCTTATTGGGGTGATACTTCTCAATGTACGATGCAACAGTTTCACATGCTTTCAGCTTTTTTCTTATTGCGCCAGAAGATTGTTGGTTTGCTACTTCCTCCTCCTTCACCAACAAACTCTCCTCCATAACTTCTTGCTATGAAAAACAATGCATTTACATAAGCTTTTCGGTGGTCAGCTCTTGACTGTACTCTTTCACAAGCTCATCGATATCGTTGTTATCCACCTCCAGTCCCATGGTGTTGGCAAAAGATACAATCTCGTTGACTGTAGACTTCACAGGTACTGTTTCAAACCCCTCAAACCACGCCTTGACAACCATCTTAAATCAAGCAACGATGTGATCTTTCCAAAACTCTGTGTCACTCGTTATGCGAATTACTCGTTATAAGAGGTGCGCATTATGAGAAGTTCCACTGTATATGGAATAATATGGATTACTATCACCCACATAGAATACAAAATATATACGGAAATCGTCAAACTGTTTTGTATAAAAGATAAATAGATAAAGATATAGAAAGTAGAAGAATCTGGTTTTCTTACATAATTTGCTAGTCATTAAATGAAGTTCCGCACTTCGTTATTGCTAAATAATAACTATGTACACGAACAATTCCACGTCCACGCAATACGGAAATAAACCGAGATATACATTTACCGACAGAGAAAACCCCAATTTGATGCACACCCAACTCAACCCATACACGATAGATACGTTCCACTAAACACCGAATAAAAAAATGTAGAATACATAGAAAAATTGAAGATCAGTTATCTAGATTTAAGAAATGTGTAATTTGAAAAAATAAAAACATTGTTGTAGAGATAATAGTGCAAAAAGGGTATTAATGATATCACAATTTAAACTGAAAAAACATATTTTCGTTTGGAATCTTCATTACTTTAAATCTTTCTAATACACTGAACTCCCCATTTACACGGTAGATACGTTCCACGCGATACCGTGTAAAAAATACTAAAATAAAATAAATATGATGGATAGATTTCCATGTATAAAATTAAATTATTGAAAATATTCAATAATTTAATTTTAACTTATATACACAATCAGATCATCTTTAGTCAGACAAGCATGAAATTCCAATACTTTGGATCATTTTGTTTGAATACGCATCATTAAATATATACATATATTTTTTTAAATCGAGCCGCTCATTTTTCACGACTCCGGCCAAAATACCGCGACTCCGCCACTCCGACTCCACAGCCCTGGTATTGAGTAATAAGTGCATGCGAGGGATGTAGGAAATTGCAAATTATTGTTACGCATTCTTAAATAAATATTCGATTCTTTTTCTTTTTTTTTTGCAACGTGTTATTTCGAAATTGTGTAGAAAAACGTTTAAAAGGGGAGTTTAATGTGGTCGCTTCTTTCAGACTGAAACATTGCCAAACAGATATTGAGCCTTCGTCTCTTTCAAGACGTTGTAAAAAATATATCGTCCAAAGAAATAGCTTGTCTCTTCCGATTATTTTACGCCAACTTGGACATTTTATTAGTTATTATTTTTTTGTTTTAATAAAAAATAATTATAGAAAACAAAAGCCGTGGAGGACATAATATTGTTAACAATGACATGACCGTTATTCAGTTCACAATACAAGAAACACGTGTTCGATCCAGCTGTTACTAATACAGAAGTTTTAAAAAAATATACCAATGAACACCGGGACGTAACAACGCGTGAAATTGTGTTTTTTTTTTGTTTCTAAGGATAGTGTAAAAAATAGTATTTGTTCTTTTTAGAGGACCGTGTTATTTCAAAATCGTGTACAAAATAATCGTGTACAAAATAATCGTGTGTATGTACATGCGTTTGTGTCACGGGTTTTCGGTAACGGGTCGCAAATTGAAGCAAATAAATATTATAATATTATGAACAATCCATAAGATTATAAGAATACTTTGTGTTTTACTGTATTCATAATACTGTTAATATATCTATGTATCTCTTTAGATGTGAAATCAAATAAGACAATGCTTATTATATTTTGATCGATTCACTACATCAATGAAAACAAAGCTTGCAATTTTTCGACACGTAATACTAATAAGACTAACCACTTATTTCGTCGATTTCTAAATAGTTGGCAAATAAATATTGTCAGAATCTAGGAAGAGTTATGTATTTTTCTGAATTGCCGACTGTTGAATTGAAATACCACTTATAGATTATAAAACTTTTAAATTCACTATTTACTAAATAGTTAAATCAGATACTGATTAAATAAATAAAGGCAGTAAGAGTAGAAGTGTTACAAATGTTAATCATTAAAAAGAAAGTAATAATAAATTTCCGTTTCAAAACAATTACATTCACGACTTGCACAAGTAATACAAATGTAAAAGGAAAAATAATTTTGATAATGTGTCATCGACGAGAGAGGGTACTTAGTGAAAAAATATAAAGAAATTCGATAAACAGCTTAGTACGATTAGCTACTGTAGAAATTAACGATGCCGTAACGTTCTCACGTGCATTCGTTGCAACCACGTGATCTGCTCCAAGGTCACCTCAAAAATGATATAACGCATCATGTGAAAGTAGTCATGATGATGGCACGCATGGTGGATTCGGCCCAAATGATGCAGCGAAAGCAGGTTGATCTACGGAAGACAGTGATGATTCTCTGTGATACCACTTCATCGCTGGTGTTTTTTTTGTTGTTGTTTGCCTAACGAGCAGTATGGAAAGTGAAGGCTGTTTTTCAATCATCACTGGCCTCAAAACGGTACAAAAAAACACACACTAGGTGTGAACTTTCAAATCTATCAATTTATAATTTGTCATACCAATTCATCTGCAGCAAACCGCACGTGGGGGTACGCACATATTCGTAAAATTAAATCATCAATACGTGTGACGGATAATTAGATTTTCACTGCTTTTTATAAGATTTTTAGGCATTATGAATTAGTTTGTCTTTTTTAAGAGTCACATTATGAAATAATTTGCGCATTTATGAAATTCTATCTACAAAAAATATTATAATAATTACAAAATATATGATTAAATTTGCTTTAATGCAGGTATGCTACTTTTAACACTATTAAAGGAGGTAAAATATAAATACTCTTGACCTGAATGTTGAAATAAACGATATCTCAGACGATTTTAGATAATAGTGAAAATATACAATTTCAGACGCCGTATCAATAATTTTTCGATCGTCATTTCTTTTATAAATAAGCCGAGTTACATTAAAGAAATTACAAATTTGTCGTTAAGTAAAAGTAAATTTTCGAATCGAGTTCAGTGTCATCTAACACAGTGGTACTAAAACGCCAGTCCGCGATCGAAGAATTGAATGCATATTTTAACCAATCTCCGCTATCGTCTCAACACAAGGTAAGAGACGGAGTATGAAACGGATCGGGTAACGCTGAAAATATATACCAGTCTGCAAAAGGTTGAAACACACTGATCTAATTAATACACATGGATGGAAACGATGTGTCTTATATGTGTATATACAGTCTCAGTAGCGGATTAAGCAGATGAGAGACCCCAGGCGCTATGAAATTTGGAGGCCCTGTTTTACGAATAATATAAAAACAACAGAACATTCCATGTAAAATAATTAAATCTAAAGAAAAAGTATATGGGTTATATGTATAATTTATGCTTTTTTTGAGGCCACAAGCGCGTGCTTTATTCGCTTTTATGATATCCCCCCACTGTACAGTCTTATAATAAAGAAACAAAATAAAACTGGTTTCAAATCAATTATATTAAATGAAAAGATTTTATCAAATAATTTTGACGGTAAGTATAATACTAATTCGCTGCGTTGTTTTGGCTAGTTTTGTGTAAAAGAATTATAATACAATGGGTTGTAGTGGGTTTATAATACACGGTAAACTATTTTTTATTGAAACAAATCATACGATTTAATTATCTATATATACGTCAGTTTTAGGTCATTTTTCTATAAATGCGTAAAAATTATCCAAACATAAGCAAGCTTCGGTGGAACAAGAAGTATATCTGTAAATGAGCTACCAAAAATTGATAATAAATAAAACACCCATACAATTATCCTTAAATAAAAACATTGCAATGTGCTCACGAGTGTAAGTGCATATACTTATCCTCATAAATTCAATAGCAAAGTATCAATTCGATACACCAATTCCAGGCGGGAACAAGTCAAAACAAGTGATATTGAAATATTCACGTTTAAAAATTCGAATGAGCGTATGAAATGTACTGAAAAGTTACAGAATTGAATACGAGTAATTGCTTTATGGATAAATGTAAATCTTGGCGAATGTTCCCGTCTTGAACTGGTATTGACTTAATTCCAACCCTTTTCTTAAAAACGCACAACTCCATTGTGTCACATTTTTTGCTTTCCTGTAACGTTGCTTTTTTTAACAAACTCATAAGTCTGCCCATCATAGATATAGTGTAACAGTACGCTCAGCTGCTTACGATACAAGACAATGTAATAATAAAAAAAAACATATATAGGACACCCAATATTTTAAAGTGACGAAACAAGGAGGGAAAAAAATGATTAATCGAGAAATTCATAACAATAATGTAATCCTATTGATACTAACATTTATTGGTCGTAACTGTTTTATAGTTTGCATTCTGTGCACAGTAGAAACGTTTTTACAATCAATTTGATAAGCATTAATTAATTCTTATTTAAAAAAAAACTTTTCGAAACATTTAAATAATGATGCAATGAAAAAATTATGCTTCATAAAAAAACTTTGAACTATCAATATAAGGCAAATGCATGCAAGCAAAATGAAAAATAATATTTTTTAAAGCATACATAAAAACGATCAAAATGGATATTTTACCTTTGAGCTACAGAACTGCCAAAATAGGTATTTTAGCGACAAAAACAACATGCGTTATGAAAATATTCGGTATAAATTTTACAAAAAATAAAAATCTTGAATACAATACTTTAAATAAGTTAAGCATAAACAAATTCATCAAAATATGACCGCCGTAAAAAGCTCAATGCTATTTCATATTGACAGCTTCAATAAAAACAACTATGCAAAGTTATTGTAAATGAAAAAAATGCGCCTCTCATTGTGCAATGCATTTTATTGAATATATATGCAATATTACGATATCACCGAATATCTTTTAGGTTAAAAACACATTGAAATCTCGGTATTATTTATTTAACTGTCAAGTAAATACTATTATGAATTACGAGTGCCATGATTGGTTATGAAATTGTTTACATTATAAGTATTGTATTTACATAAATCATCCGTTGGTTAAAAAAAATACTAAGCGCTGTTAAGCCGAACGAAATAAGTATTAGGGCCTCCAATCCCGGGATTCCATCCAATTCTGTGATCCCGATATCCCGGGATTGAGAAAATTAGAGAAATTTGAGCGAGGTGTAAAAGAAATTAAAATAATTTTCGAAAATTTGGTATTTTTTTGGGAATTCCGTATATTCCTGGAAAAGCTCTCACGCTGATAATTTTATGAAATCCACCAATCTACATGAAATTGTTTTGAAAATTTCAGAATTTCAAAATTGCCGAGCAAAAATTTCTAAATCCCGAATACCGAATAATGAATTTATGTTGAACGTATTAAGAAAAATTGTCAATCTCGAAATCCCAAGATCACAAAAAGGGTCTGAGATTGGATGCCTTAATACTTATTAATATCTGTAAATTAACAGTAATAAATAAACGAATAAAATTATCTGCAAACAAAAAAACTATTGGTGAACGGATTCTTCGGTACAAAAATTCTCCGTTGACCGATTCCCTGTTTATATTAAACATATTTATTAACATTATCAAAATTAAGCCCCTGAGAGGTGAAGTGAGCCAATTTGTATTTAAAGAAAAAAAATTAGATGCGTATTAATATTCTACATGTCTTAACTTAAAGCATTGATGCACAACCTGCGCTCCTTTTTGAAGTTTGTGGTGGCCCTCAAACGTTTTTCTCAAAATTTAACAGAATAAAAAAAAAACACGTAAAACATTTATTTGATAAATGTAAGCAAGGTTTTTCTTTAATGACAGAGAATAAATCAGATCAAAGAAACAGGCTTACTGATGAAAATTTGGATTTGATTGTGCGGTTTAATACAACAAATATTAAGTCAAATTTTAAATAATTTGTTTAAAATGAACGAAGAACAAGATCGCATTAACTTTTGAATTTCATACAAATAAAACATCTATACTTAAATATTCTACAACAAAAACAATTTTAATAAGCGATTACTCATAATCCTTTTTTTGCATTTTTTTTTTTATTTTCACGTTTTTAAAATAACACGGTCTAAATAATTTAATTGAACCTATCATTTATTTATCTAAATTTACTTCATCTTTTTTACACGACGTATCCCTTGTGTAAAAGAGGATTGAGCGAACCTTAAATTAAAAAAATCTTCGCGTCCCGAACCCACCATAATTTGTATTTATGCGGGCCGCATAAAAACAAATGGTCGTGCATGTTTGCCTTAAAGTATCGTAGGTGAAAATTTCAGTAAATATACACGGAAAAAGTGTTATCTTCCTAAAATAAAAATATGCAATTCACCAAAACACCAATTAAAAAGTGATTGCACTTAAAAGTACAATAGAAAATCATTTTACTACATAGCTCACTTCACATCTCTAGGATTTAAACAGGAATAATGTGTGAAGAATTCGTGTACGGAGGAACGCTTCTGTATCGAAACTAGTAAAATGAACCGTGTCCAAAACAATACAAAACAACCCATGCAGGGAATTGGCGTAAATTATTAGACTAATTTGCTGTAATAAAAATGAAGCGAATAAAATAAAATCGAATTTTCAGATAAAAATACGTGACAAATCGATGTTATGGCAGTAATATTTTTATTTAACACGTCTTAAATATTTCTCAACTCGGTAAATATGTAGTAAAATTCGTGTCGTAAAAAAACTAGAAAATAGTGTCTTACACACTCGCATTACGTGGTCAAAGTGAATAATGAGTGCGTATATTATAGTGGTTGTATACGATGTATCAATTGGAAAATAAATAAAAAAATGTGCTGTTACGACATCCAATCAAGAATGGCTAAAAATATTTATTTATACCATAATTATTTGTGATTTCAATCACCAACGACGGACACATTTTATTTAAAATGAAGACCAAAATGACATAAATCGTTTTTGTACTATTAAAATAATAACAATAATAGTTTGAATCATGTAAGTATTATAAATAAATTTTCAGCAGCAATCACTAAAAGTAATCATGCATAATTTACATAGAGCAAAATTATATATTTATTTTTAATTATTCATGCAGGTACTTAAAATTGTAAGTGTATCTAAAGAATATTTTGCCGCCTGTGTGGTCGAGTGGTCAACGTCGTTGGCTACCGCCACGGAGGGCACGGGTTCGAATCCCAGTACGGGCAGTTTTATAAATTGATTTTTCAATCGATTTATGAATTTCTGTTCAAAAGCATGGATGTATGTGATGTCTTGAATTCCCCTCTCCCACCCATCCTATCCTATGAACGGGGCGTATCGAGAGCGATTAGCTAACTACTAGTCCTGTCCTAGCCCTTTCCTTATATTCCTACTCTCTTAAAAAAGAGAGGTTGAGCAACTGAGTAACAAGCAGTTCGCGTAGAAACACTTCTGTTGAGATAAACTCCGTTAGGAGTCTATATGCTCCATATTGGGAGCGGACATGGTAAAAAAAAAAGAATATGAATGAAAATAATAGTTATATTTTTTTTGCAGTCAATCACAGCAATTTGCGCGGGGAAACGTTTTATTATGAAAATTTACATTTTTTTATAACTCAACTTTGACATTTTACTGCATTTAGTGAATGCTTTAGCGGTCAAGGTTGAACTGAGCGATGATAACTTTATAATCAATTGAATCACAATGATGAAGTATTCATACAAAAATTGTTTTCTTATTTAACATTTAGGTTAATATTTAACTTGCAAAAGAATGTATTAATTTTACATCCACATCGAATAGTCGTCTACATCGAATTCGGTTATTGATTTTCAGCGGATGTAGATTATAGTTGTCGTGGTATTATAATGTCACGATCGCGTTGTGATTTGGCGTGAGAAAATAGCGCGGACCGATTTTTGTCGACGTTGAAGTAAAACGAATATTAAAAAAAAATACCGACGGTGTTGGAATTAAAAATGAAAATAGTATGATTTGAATGCCGCGCGTACAAAAAAAAATACCCGAGTGAGATGGTGAACTAGTTATTACGCACCTACTGTCCTCATTGCGGTAAATAAATCTTAAAACACACTGATTACATCCAAAACGTTATCCAATAAGTGAGTACTTCGCATTTGGCACCATGGTTTCGAGGCAATGAGGTCGCCGGTGAAACCAGCAAGGAACGTCAGACAACATCACCCACATTCACCGACAGGCAGTGCAGTAGCGAGAATAAAAATTCGCGATCGCTTAACAAAGACGGCGGCACACACCTTGTTTTTGTTGTTTCAAAGTATTAAACATTCATAATTAAAAACATGTGAAGTTTTAAAAAAATACGAAACAATTGAACAGTATAATTTAGGATTCAACATTTAATAAATTTGCGGCATCATACGGGGAAAGATTAGACATACACTCACAGTAACTCCGGATTTTTTGTATAGGGAAACTTTTCGCACACTAAGGAGCAAGAGTCATGGTCAATTTGTTCCCGGGGCAATCCTAGCACTTATTGAACAAGGCATAATATTCGATGCGTCACGGGAAACGTCTGTTGGATATCGATGTATAGTCGTGGCGGATGGTGGAGAGAATTGTGCAGTATAATTTAGGATTTCGACTGAATGTGCTTGATCAAATTTGAACGATTCAAGGAATTCAATAAGTCATACTTGACATTTGTGAACCGCAAATTATTTTACTGATTCGGTTTCTGCACTCGCTAATAAATGCATAGGTCACAATAAGATTGTTTTGTCAAACGTGCCAAATGTCAATTTTTTAAAAAATAGTAGACAGTACACACAGGCGTATTCATGTGCGATTAGGTGGTTGTGTATGCATTAAAACAAAAAAAAGTATGTAAACGACGAGTTATTTCTCGTTTAGGCTTAAAAACATCTATAATTACATAATATTTTCACACTCTTATTAAAACAGTGAAAAATTCGGACATTTAAAGCGAGAAACCAAGTATGAAATCTTACAGCTCACATTACAGAGGAAGATACTACTAGAAAAGTGTACTCCAGGTACATGAAGAAAATTATGAATAAAAAAACTTGTTTTCTACCACCACGAGTGTTTGAATCAACCCAATGAGCCGAAGATTTTTTCTAACCCCTAAACCCATAGAATGATCGCCAAAACCAGTCTCTGGATCAGAATGAGCGGTGTTGGCAACCCTAGTGGAGTATCACTAAAGAACTGATTAAAAGTATTCTGCGGTTGGGCTTTTTAAAAAATATATTTCAATATATATAAGTGGACGTTAATGATTTATTTGTATGAGTTTAAAATTAATATAAACTCCATTGGCATATGAATTGCCCCAGAGCGAATATAAGTCTTTTAAATTCACTCGAAGCAGTAATCCTTATTTTATTTTGATGTTAAACTATGTTTATACAATATATTTTAATTGATAAGTGATAAAAACTTACTGATATTCATATCAATTAATTTAAAATAAAATATATTATTTTTTTACTGAAAATATGACTGCGTTGTTAAATCATTTACAGACACATTAAATCAAATAGAAATTTATTAACATTGGTAAATGCTAACTGGTTTTAAGCAGTCAAATCTATTCAAGAGGTCAGTGCCAATTCAATTTCGTCAGAAAATTACCAAAAACAGCGGCTTGGTAAGTGGAATGCGTATCGTAACATTGTTTACATTTTTACAACTTTATTATTACATTAATTGGATTGCATATAATATTCAATGTTTAAGTTGAAAATATATACTTTTTATGCTGTAACACTATTGATTGTGCCCTTTGTCTGTCCCCTTTTTAGTAACACCACTGTTAAAAATGTCACTAAGTAACCATTTCATATTCAAGTGTCGTAGTTACATTTTTTACACGTACTGACAAGTAGGTATTATTGAGCATCGAACACTGAAAACGCAATTCATCTTGACCTACTAATTTAGTGTAGTATTTATTACAAATTTTATTATAATGAAACGACTTACAAATAAATACCGTTGTACGAAAAGTATTTTCATTTTAACCGGTGTAATAAATTACTCCGCTTATCACAGACGCTCTTTTACGGTGATTAAAAAAGGCCGAAACTATCCTGATTACACCACTGATTCAAATTAAAGTAATACCGAATGTGAATTTTTATTACCTTATAAACGTTTTAAAAATATTAAATTATTTACATACAATTGAGAAGTAGGACCACGTAATATATTTTTAATGTGAACCATCGACAAATAAATGACGAATTTTCTTTTGTTTTCAGTAAATTGTTAAAATAAATAACAAATAAATCTTATTCAACATCAACAAAATCAAAAATATATTATTCTTTGGAATATAATAACACTCTTTGTTAGATTCTGAAAAACCAGATGCAGGTTTAATATATAATACGTATGAATGAGTGTCAAATTCAAAAGGTTTTGTCCACGAAAATATCAGATTTGGTTTACAACGTGGTACTTACAAATAATTCAGGGTTCCAGTAAATTATAATATGAGCGATGCATAAAATCGTGTCTAGTCGGTGAGGTGAATTGTAGTGGATATCGGCGAAGAGAAAAAGAAGAAACTGCCGATAGCATTACATACTTAAATATTTTATATTAATTATTTAAAACGAAATAGAAAGTCATTAAAATTGTATGTGCCCCTTCTTCTCCGTATTAGCAGAAATTATCAAGAGTTCGTATGTAGTTTTAGTATATTAATTATTATAAGTTATAAAGTAATAATAAAAAAGACTCAGCTAGTTATAATCTTATAAATAACATTAATAGGAAGTCAACTGTAATCATGAAATCTAATAATATATTACGTTTATTACGGTTGTAACTGTTAAATAACAATGTATGTACGTTCCATTGCAGTAATTTTGATTAGGTTTATTGTGTCAAACTATGTAGCTTATCCGGAACTATGAATATTCATTGATATGCTATGTTTTAAAATTTTAAAATATATTTTTTTAGCATAATATATTCAACAAATAATACGCTATTCGTCCTACACTTGTGATACAGTTTGTATAAATCTCCGATACGGCTGTGAGCACAATAATGATAGGACAATTGCTGCTATTATTGGTTATGTAAATACGCTGACATCCAATTACCCAGCATAGTCTGCGTTATATAAATTTTAGCGTTGCTACGGAATGACACCACTAATTAGAATCAATTAGCGTCTTTCCTTCTTTAAATCAATTAGGAATCCTGAGATCTCGTTAGTTTGTTTGAATATCACGAAACAGAAAACTTCAATTCATGGTATTAAATATTATATCAATAATTTAAAAAATATAGTGAGCATAGTGAAGAAAAAATATATTTATATGGATAAAAACATAAGAAGAGGGATACCAACTAATCATTAAAAATTGAAAGGTTGCGAGTAATAACGAACCAAAAAAGACAAGTGTTAGATATTCCTTCGTCTGTACCTTTGCGAAAAGCGTTTACAAACATTTTTAGATGTCGAGTAAATAATTCATTTAATTGGTATGAAACATATCAATTAATTAACCTTGTTACAAGTAAATCAACCGATCCCGGAACAGCACATATTTACCCCGAGCTAATCATACGAACCACTGCAGGGGTTACCATTTTTTTTGGACCCTAAGGCAATCTAAAATATTGGTTGGGCGGCGAGCACCACATTTTTTCAAAACCCAGGAATTAACCGATTTGCCCAAAATGTCCCGTGACTCGTTTTTTTTAGCTTTTTTTACTCGCTTCGAGGAATTTGAAAATCTCAAAACCCTATAACAAATTATCAGTGTGACTCGGTATTTTGACAAAAATCCTAGGAATTTAACGATTTGCCTAAACTAGTTGGCGGGCGCACCGGAATCAGTCGGCGGACGTCATGGCGCCCGCGGGCACGGGGTTGGTAACCCCTGAACTACTATATTTATAAGAGGTTTTGATGGCATGTGCTTTCCATGATGAGTTGTATGTCGTCTTTCATCATTTTGCAGTTTTCCCCATTATTATCATTCGTCGAGTACGTAGTAGTTAAAACATACACTTTGCGAGTTTGTCACCTGCACTTAGATCTCTTTACCAAGTAACATCATGATCGAGATAAAGTTACTGCATCTTTATATAGTCTATGTTGGTATAATTATATCACAGTTTATATGAACCAAGTGTTGGTTAGATCTATGTTTGACTCTAGTGTCAGTTGCTTGTGTGATAATTTGTGATATTTTTACGACCGATTTCAAGTTTTTGTTGCAAGTTTTTTATTCGATTCTGGTATATAATAATCACATCTGAAGTGGAAACAATCTTATATTAGTTCAAATGAAATAGATATAGGTATTTATTATTGAACGAATCGTCTTTTGTGTCGTTCAATTTCGGTAAGGAAACTTACAGTAATATTATACTACACTACTTACCCAAAAGTAGAAACCACGCATAAATGATCAAAATATTTGACTTGTAGCGTTTCTAAACTATATAGTTACAATAGTCAAGAGCACTATTGATATTATATAAAACTTTAGAAAGCTTCTATGGATTTTATAATGATACTTGGACACAATTGAACAGCAGCTCCGTTTCTGACACAATGATAAAGACCTTTTGTGACGAAGCACTAAGGTGAAGAAGGGCACTTTGGTAGAAAGCGATATGATCAATAAAAAAATGTTTAGTAACATTCTTTATTGATCATATCGCCGATTTATTACAATGTTATTGATGTTACTTTAACAAAAAAAAGAGTTTAAAGTTCAAAAACCTTTAGAAAACTACTTAGTTAGTTGATATAACTAACTCAACTCAACATTATTTATCGTTTATTTGTATTTTTTTGAGTAAATCTTCATTTTTCTTCAACAAATTCAGGAACGATATGCAATTTAGATTTATATTACATTCAACTATGTATAATCATTCCTGTCAATGTTTCAACCGCTAATCTGGATTTTTCATTTGTCCAGATATCATTGAAAACAATTTCAAGCTAATGCGACAGATACACTATCCAACTCTCTGGTGGCGAAGTCCGAATAGTGTATACTTTTTAATCTATCATTTCATACTGGCAGCTCTCCCACCTTATGTCAAAGGTGTACTTTTCTCGTTTACCAAATTTGATTACAGGAAGACAAGGAGGCCAATTTTTCCTAGAGGATGACAAAGGAGGAGACAATTTTTGAGGAGGACAAAGTTTTCAGAAGGACAATCCTTTTCAAAGGAGGACATCTGGTCACCTTACGACGCACTGACCGACTAATATAAATACGATTTATTGATAAATATGAACGCTATCTGGTCCTCAGAATATATATACACCGAATTCTATTCGCCAGTGGCGGTTCTGACCTAAAATCTTGGGTGGGCTAAAGAAAAGCATAGCTTGTATACTATTTACGAAATTGTGCATGTTTCCACTTCACCTTATACAATAATCTACAAGCAAATTAACAAATACTACGACACTACTGCATTGCATAAATTATTATATAATAAAATCAATGCTAATGTAACTAAGAAATAATAGAATAATATTTCGGAATCCTTAAATTCGTCTCTTTCAAAGTGAAATAACAAGTACAAAAAGCAATACAGAGCTGTCACTGAAAGTCAATACCTGTCACTTTCGTACAATACAACGATATTGGTATTTGTGTGTCGATGTATGAGTATAAGTCATGGGCAAATTCAATTTAGCCCCCAACGAATGACAGAAGCTTGATAGATTGAAACACAATCGTGTGTATTTGATGACGTTTCCGTACATACAAATACAAATAAAATCTAATCGTGCTCGATTGCGCCCCAGTGTAAAGAAATATTGCGGGATATTGTCTGTAATTGGGGGCTAGAAATCTCTAGCCCCTGAATCGTTAATACGTAGGTGTTGCCAGACTGACGTCACGTTGCCTGTTCTCTATGAAATATGTATAGAGTTATTGTTTTTTTATGCCGGCTTAGTTTAAAATTGTAATACAAAACACAATCGAGAATATTATTGTAGGTAGACATAGCATTGTCTTATATTGACAGAGCAAAATTAAAACAAAGATATTATATTTATTTGGGAATGGTTATTTACGCTTATAAATGTATTTATTTTTTCCAGTGGCCGAATTGCTGTTCATTTTTATTCAGCCATCTAAAGTTTTGGGTGAAAAATGCAGGTCGGGCTTAGCCCACCTAGCCCAGTACCTAGAACCGCCACTGCTATTCACCATAAATTCACAGATTGGAGAACGGAGAGACCATGCAAGTCATTGTTATTGGGAAGTTGCTTTCTCCGTCAATGATGAATCACTTTCATATTATCGATTTATTTAAATGCGTCTTATCCAGGACTTATGAATTAAATGAATCATCGGTTTATCTAACGCAGAAGACGAATTAATTGATACAAATAAAGGTATATAAATTCTATAATAACAATATTTGATGTACCTCGATATGAAATATATTCAGCCACGTACTAGTACTATATTGGAAGTTATAATTATTATATTATGAATACGCATTGACGTCAGAAGTTGTGTGTCCATTTTTCAGATAAATTCACAAAGTTTTATTGTCTCTAAAATGTCGTTATCTCAAAACATTTTTGCATCATTTTAAATTGTTTGAATAGTGGTAGAATTAGTTACGAATACTTATAGCAGTTAAGTATTTGTCAATACATAGATATGAATAATGGAAATACTCTCATAGCCAACCATAAATAAAAATTGACGTCCACCTATTTGGATGACAAATTCTAACTATGTTAGTATTATGTATTGATTTTGTTTTTTATTAGTTTATCATCAATAAAATAATAATTTTCGAAGACTTCCAAAACAATGTTTTCCTAATAAATCGAAAATTTCATATCTACATTTTCTTTCGAAAACAGTTTTATTCCACACATAAATTATTAATAAATAAGTACCTCAGATATTTTATTGTTAACCTTTCGTTAATATTTAAGATTAAGACTTTAAATCCCGGGATATTCCGGATAAGAACAACACGCGGATTCCAGTGATAAAAATTTCTAATCTCGGTCTAATAAATTCACCTTATCAATATTATGAATGCCTACTTAATTGTACAATTCACATTCAATATTATTACAAATTACAGTAGAACCTCTCATAACGAGCACCTCTAATAACGAATAATTCACATAACGAGCAAAACAGATTGTGAAAGAAATGCTCTTTTAAAAAGCGACATTTCGCATAACGAGTGACGCAGAGTTTTGGAAAGATTACTTTCACGTCGTTGCTTGCCTCAGGATGATTGACAAGGTGTGGGAGGGGTTACCAAGAGGACCCTCACTTCTGCTTAGAAGAAGCTTTGACCAGAGAGCGTTGTCGAATGTGATTTTGAGGGGTTAGAAACAGTACCTCTAGAGTCTACAGTCAACGAGATTGTATCTTTGGCCAATACCATGGGGCTGAAGGTGGACAACAACGATATTGATGAGCTTGTGGAAGAGAACAGTCAAAAGCTGACCAGCGAAAAGCTTGTGGAGTTGCATTGTTTTTCACAGCAAGAAGTTATGAAGGAGAGTTTGTTGGTGGAGGAGAAGGAAGTAGCAAAGCAACAATCTTCTGGCGCAATAAGAGAAATGCTGAAAGCATGGGAAACTTACATCGTACATTGAGAAGCATCACCTTAATAAGGAGGTGACTATGCGTTTTACAAATTTATTCAATGATAATGCTGTCACATTTTCACCAAATTTTTAAGCGTCGGCAAAAACAAACGTCTCTAGGGAGCTTTCTAGTAAAAAAGAATTAATGATTTGTCATAAATAATAAACTAGTCGATTTTTTACTGTTTTTTGCTAATCGAAATTGCATTCCAGGTAGTTACTCTCCTTAACAATTTATAAGTATGCAATTTTATTTGAATAAACGTTAAAAATATAAAAAAATGTTTTTTTTCGGCACGGAACGCATTATTGTATTTTACATTGTTTTATATGGGAAAAATTGTTTCACTTAACGAGTGTTTCACATAACGAGTAAGATTCTGGAACGAATTAGTCTCGTTATGAAAGGTTCCACTGTATACAATAATAATATATAACAGAATTTACATTTAGTTCACATAGTAATATCAAATAGTATTATTGTCTAATTTCACATGCAAATTTATTGTCTACTGTCCACAAGCAAATTTTTGATCACACGATATTTTTACTTATCTCATGTTGCGCAGTTGCTTAGGAAAACAATTTTGATATGTATCATTATCGCTTATTACTAAAAACATGATATGCTACATATTAAAAACATTGTGTACGTACTAGTTAGTGTGTATGTATGTTCCGTAGGAAGCAGAGGAGTTTTTATTTTATCGCACAGTGAAAGCAATATAACATATTTTCATACATATTAATTCATTCAATAAAACTTTGTATAACAGAGTATTTCAAAATCCTGTAATATCGATTTTCTCCAAAAATATTCATTGTATTTAAATACAAAAAACATCAATAGACTAAATACAATATTGCACAATTTAATTTGTATACGAAATAATTCGATTTGTTCAAAGCAAATTAATAGAATTTGATAGAAAATATTTTTTCATTTATAAATATGGGGAGACAGGTATGTATGACAGAGTGTTTGACCAGCCGCATACCTCAATTTCTTGACTCGCGGATAAGTAGGACACAATTACTTATAGGTGGGTATGAGACGTTTTAAGTGACAAATGTGAAATCAAGCGGATGAAATAACAATATCACAAATTAGAGAAAAATGATTTAGTAAAAATATGACAATATTAGCAACATTTTTTTAAATATTTATAAGCTCCACCCGAAGTTGAAATAACTGTGACTACTCTTAACACTAACACTTGTTAAAGAAGAAAGAGTTAAAGTATTAATGTACGTTATACTTTTAATCTCCAATATCCAAATATACGTCAAATAAATATTATTACAATCATTTTAGTTCAGTGATAAATTGTAGGGTCTTGAATACTTGACACTAGAATACAAAATATAAACAATTATTTGTCATATCATTAAACGTCATTTCACCCGATAAACAAAACAAATCCCTAACAAACTTGACAGTTTAAAAATGTTGCTTCAGATAAAATTTAGAAAATACCTTTTCGAGCTTATGATTTTTGTGTCAGACACAGATTACATCTGTGATACACAGTAATCCAATAAAGAAAACTTCGATCACACCATTGAAATCACAAACTTCTGAATTTACACCTTTCCTATAGGAACTATTTTTCATTACTGAACAATATTTGATTCATGACAGTTTTAGTAGTGCCAGTAATCATTCTCATTTTCCTTTAACTTCGAAATTTTGAAGACGATATCTAGAAAAAACAACTTTAGAGCTTTATTATCGGACAAAAATCTTAAAATAAAAATATTGAGTAATTTAATATTTTATTTCAGCAAAATATTTTTCTGAAATACGCATTCACTTTACTTAAACAGTTTTAAATTTAATTGAAAAATCATGAATATAGAAGGATTACCTAACAAACTTCAACAGAAATTTTAAAAGCTTGGTTTTTTTCTTTTACTGTGTTTTTTATAACAAACAAAACCTCTCTGCGTGTCGGGAAAAATCACTAAGAAAATGGCTACACTTATATTACATGAAAATAGTGACAGATGTCGCGCTTGCGCAGTTTTTTATATGCGGCGGGATATTTGAAAATACTCTTTTTATTTATTATATTTTATACAGAAGAACTTCAATTAAATTTTATTTTTACCAAACAAAAAATATGACTACTATTTAACGCACTAGTACATCAATTACGCAATTAAATTCCAAAAATTCACAATGTAATTAGCCAATATCAATAATTATAATTATTAATTTGCTGCGATAAAAAAAGAATCTGAAATAATATAAAATATTGCATTTAATGATTAAAACTTTACTTATACAAATAATTATTTACATACATACATATATAAAAAGAGATGTTATATTTTGACCGCTCTAAACACCCTGCCCTTGTCAATGTCAAAAAATGTACATATATTCGATAGAAAGCGGCAAAAAATCACTTAGCGTTTGACAATTTACATTGTACATAAGCTTAAAAAAGAAGACATTGTTGTTGTTATTTTTTTTTAATCTTTTTAATTGAAAATGACTCTCTAACCATATACCTTCTTCCATATTCATTTGTAATAATGCAGAAATGTTAGATTGAAATTTATCAGTGATTTGTATTCAATTTTAAAGCAATTTATTTTCGCAATTTATTAATTACCTTCAACAGAATTTGTTTCGTTAGCGAATGACTTTTTTTTAGCTTAGTTGAAACTGGCTTCATCATAATATAAAATAATGCAATAAGTACAGTATTAAAATGTCTTCCCACCGAAAAGTGACAGTTAGTATTCAAGTAATTCACCTTTATTTTATAATATCCAGAATGGCTAGAAACGATCAATCTAACATCACAGGTGTAGGGTACAATAACTGAATTGAGGGTACAATATTATTATTGGGGTGTAGCATGGAACGTTGGTACCAACATCACCGGCGAATCAGTTTGATAACTATATTTCTGCGGGAAAGACGTGAGCCGCGTTGTTGAACGAGTATAACAGCTATAATAAGAGGTAGGATATTACAATATTATTTATTTTGATAAAACGCTTAGAATTATAATTCTATCAAATTAACAATATCATGATATCTATATCAGTTTTATAAATTTTATGTTCTGTCACAAGTAAACATCCACACTCTTGCGTCAATTAAAATCGATGTGTAATATAAAAAAAGTTCATTAAAATTCTTTCAAATATTAGTGATATAAAATATTTTCACTGGCAAATAATATTGTGCTAACATTTTTAGATATGTTGTAATTAAAATGATTACGAGCTCATTTTGCATAATAATAAAGCAAATAACAGTATTTTATTTATTATTACGTACTGTTATAAATTAATAACAATACAGTAACTGAATTAATGTAATCAGTTTTGTCTACGTATATATAAAATGCTCGTTGCACTAAAATAATTTATCAATATCTTTGTATATATTACGGAAATAGTATTTAAACAGAAGTAGTTCGTTTACAGAACAAATGTGTACGTTATTTTAACCCACATATTATGCTTAATATATATTTAATTAATCACTAAGTAATTGTAATGAAGTCATATATAAATGCGAAAATTTTAGGTTTCATTCTTAACGTTTATAATAAATATAACAAGAAACAATCATACTGCACTATTTCTAACGAATAAGATTCCCTGTTAATATTATTGTGTCAATTTTTAGAAGAAGGTTTATAAAAAATATGTGACAGATTGGTGTAAAGAATCTAGTTTTTCTAGTCTCAATATCTATTATTCTAGTTATCTAACATTTAAATGAAAAGTAGTATTTACAAGTTACGTCACGTAGTTTCTATGACAACGCCAACAACCACAGTAGTAAAACGTTTTATGCACCCTTCAAATATTGTTTGATGTATAAAACTTAATCGCCGGTTGAAATCTTTTATTCATTATGCCATCAAAACGATGATATAAAAACAAACATTGTTTAGCACTTAAGTATATAAAACTAGAACATACAAATAAAAAATTATCTAGTATATTATACCAACGATCTAAATATACAGTATACCCATTGGCATTGGGAAAATTAATTAAATATGTTTAGTAATCTTTTGATAACTCTTAATATGAAGGCTCGGATTTGTAATGTTTGTATGTATTTTATTTGATTTTAAAAAAGCATGTTTTTCCTTTTCAGTAAAATTGGAAATAACATAGGCTCGGGACAACGAAACGGTATAATTTTAATATAATCATCACAAAAACTGAAAATAAATACAACGAAAAATATTGTATTTGATATAAAATACGTAAATGTATTGATATTGTTTACGTTTATCTTGCTTAGTAAAATAAACTACCAACATGTTTATTATGAATATGTTAATCTGTGTATATACATATATGTACTTTACTTCCAAGTGTTTGCTTATGTAAAGTAGTTTAATAATAGCCAATAGTTTATCAAGTTTCGGGACGTTGATTTATTTGTACAACCGCGGGGTGTTTCAGGTAGTTTAATAGACGACGAATGTTTCCGAGCGTTGAAAAGAGTAGAGAGGGCGTCGAATTTCCCGACGCGTCATGACACCCTGATCATCGGCCAAGAAAGTTTATCCCTTGCATGACAAAGCGCCGTTTTATATTTGAAAATAGTTGACAGTTGGTCGTTTCGTGTCGCTTTTGACGATAAATCTTTTGGAATCACATGACAACCGACTCAACTTGCCGGTACCGATTGAACTTTCACCCTCGACTTTGTACGTCAAATATCTCTTAATACAAATGTCGGCAATTATTAATCGATACACAGATTTGACTGAAATTCAATTTTAAAACTACACCCAACTCTTTTTTACTCGGTAAATAGTTGAACACTGAAAACCGTGTAAAACATAAAAGGTTACATAAAAAAAAGATTGGATCTCTAAATTTAAATAAACGTGTCATTGAAAAAATAACAATATTGCCCTAGAGAGAATCGTGTAAATAAAGGGTATTAATGAAAACGCAATAAGAAAAATCGCCAACTTCTCTCAAGACGGTCTAAAAAATTAATCGAACAAAAAAATAGCTCGTCTTTTCCGATTATTTTGCGTTGATTAAGACATCTATCTTATTAGCCAATTAAAATAAAATAAAAATTGATTACAGAAAAAAAAATCCGGGGTGAAAATTTGAATATTTTGTAGATATAATTTGTATATCTATAATAACATTACCTTCATTCAGTACTGTTTTTTGAAAAAAAAAATCATTAATCTATGTCCGTTCCCAATGAGGAGCGTATGGCTTCCTTATAAAGGCATCTTTATATAAGTTTTATTATGAAAACTGCTTTTTACTCAGTCGCTCAACCTATGTTTTTCAAAGAGAGTAAGGATAAAAGGATAAGGCTAGGACAAGACTAGTGGTTCAATAATCACTCTCGATTTTCTCCGTCAATTTTAAGATTGGAAGGGTGGGATGATTTTTTTAGATATCACAAACACCCATACCTTCGAACAGAAATCGATGTGTGAGATCCGTTACGGAAGCTTTTTCTTCCTCTGAGTGACCACCGATCAACTTATTTTAAAAGATAGAAAAGTGTTAAAACTATTGCGGATGGAATCTGCGTCGTACAGAAAGTGCACTAAATCAAACATTCCACGCTTTTTTCTGGTCATAGAGTAACTTCTATGGACCTAGTATTGCTTTTTTATTATAATACACATTGATAAGTGTTACAATACCTGGTACATAACATTCAAAATGAACCTAAGATAGCGACGAACAGCCAATGGTTCCCATGAAAAAAAAAATCAAAAGTTTTCACAGCAAAATAATACTAATATTGATTTGAAACATTAAAAATTCTAAGAAAAAAGGTGCTGGAACGCCGTTCCACCGCGTTACATGGGGAAAAAGCAATACGCTTTATTCATTTCACAACACAAAAATAAATATTATCAACTTGTATTCCATAAAATTATGCCAATGAAAAAAAAACCAAGACGCAACAACGCTCGAAATTGAAAAGATTCAAATTTTCTATTTCTGGAATCGTGCTAGAACAAAAAAATATGCGTACATAATTATATTATTTGTTATTTTTATTGGACCGTGTTATATTTAACCCCTCGTGTAAAAAAAGAGTTTGGTTTAATATATGCAATGGTAATGGACAGTCTACAATACACATAATTATCTATACACAATATGAAAGTAAATAACTATTTTAATAAAGTATGATAACACAAACAAATAATATGCGTATTAAAATAATCCTTTCATTGAACGCTTACTTTATTTCTTTGGCGTGATATATTATTTAACAAACAATTAAATCAAACAAATCATTTCGTTCTTCATTTTTTTAAACTATGTGACACGCGTTTCTCATTGAGATGCATACATTTTGTACTGAAAATAATTTTCAACAGAGTAACTACAAAATTCACCGACTACATGAAATATTTTGTTTCTGTGATCAGCAATATTTGATGTAACTATTATTTATTTTGTCACGCGTTTATTGTACCGTATCGTCAAATCATTGTTTTGATTAAATTGTCTACGGCATTTACGTAAATCAAGTAATAATTGTAGATGTTTTGAAGAATTGTAATGAGGCTCCTATTATATTGTTAAAGCAATCCCCTCCCCAATAGAAAAAAAATCCAGATTTTAAAAACACACCACCATCTTCAATCTTTGATGGTGTCGACATTAGGGATTGCAATACCGGTATTTAAAAAAAGGCAAAAAAAATACGACCAATTAGAATCTCAATACCGGGCGAGTAAATCATAATCAATATTTTGATATTTCATATTAAATACCATCATTAAAAAATATATCATAAACGTAAACGGGTGATTTTCTTAAATGAAGTATGATTTTAAAAATAATAATACACCATTAAAAGGGTCGTCAATTCCGGAACCTGTCAATCTCTTGGCAGATTTAAAATATTTCAATTCGTCGCGAGTAATTTTATTAACATGTGTGATAATTTCTACACATTCAAAATTTGGCTTGGGTTCATTTTTAGGTACAGAAATACCGATATTTTTATATTTTAAAACCGGTATTTTGATATTTAAAATACATCATGAATATCGGTATCCCGTTTTCGGTATTACCGGTATTGCGATCTCTATCCGACATTATATGACACGCAGTTTTTAATTACAATAATTGAATTATTTTGAAATGTGCAGATAGCGCGATAAACTTTGTGTTCGTATTCCTTTGGGTCACTGCGATAATATGCTGAAAGATTTCTTCGCGTTTAGTTTCTCCCTGGCACGAGTTTGAATATGATTTACTTATTTCAATCTATGTTGTGCAGTATTCTGATATTGTTCTGTTAATTTTAAATGACTCCTTATATTTTTTTATACAAAATAATTAGGAAATGCTTTGAATTTTGAAGCCAAACTATACTTTTTGTGCATATTGTGATACATTGACACCTGAGTGAAAATAAGTGGTAAATATTTCCAAATTACATACATCCGTTTAAGATAAATACATATGTAATAGTAACTTACTTATAAATTAAGATTCGTTAAATTATATTTACTGTGTAAGTGCTATTAAATAATTTTACTAAAAACACATAATCGAAAACAAATTAACTATTTGGCACATAAGTTAAGTATAAATCAGCCTTCATTTTTTATTTACATATAATTAACTTATTTTACGGTGATATTTTTTAAATGTTTTTAATATTCAATATGCAGTGGTGTGGAAATGGCAGCTGACCTCTGGGAGGTCGCGGATAGGTGATTCTGACGTGTAGGCGGTACACAAGTTGTTGCACCTGGCGCAATATCACTTAATTTTCAAACCATACACAGGCAGTCTAATAAATGAAAATATTTTGCAAAAAACTTTTCAATGGTATACATCAATCTTTCTTAACCTTTTTATATCCGCTTATCATAAAAAAATCAAAAAATGTTTTTCGGACCGCCAATATAAACTTTTATAAATTTAGATTAACTATTTTTGAACTGCAGATTTTTTTTGGGGACGCCCCAAAAATCTTCGCGGACCACCGGTTAAGAAAGAGTGGTATACATGAAAGATTAAGCTATGGGAGGCCCAGGCGTAATCAATTTTGGAGGCTTTCTTTTTAGAATTACTAACACTAAATTTACAATATTGTATGGGTTTTTATGCTATTTTGAGGGCCCTAAGAATGGAGGCCCCAAGCGCGCACTTGGGGTAATCCGCCACTGTAAACATATAGTCGTAGTGAGAGAAAAGTTACTACCTACGTTGTTTAAATTCAAACAATTAAATAACATCATTTCTTGATGGTATATAAAAAAAATTAACGCAAAACGTATCAATATGTAACTACGTCTTTACATATTTTTTGTCTTGTCAATACAAATTTTATATGGAAGTGGTTTAACTTCCGTGGTTTCTAATCTCTGCTGATTCGTAACCGAGGACTTGAATGCCAAATGTGTAAATTTATTTTTTGATAATCGTTATCTAGCCAACCCTGTAAACGAAGCTCATATAGAGTTATTTTTTGGTATCTAGTATTCTCACGTGATTCTTTTATCAATATCATCGCAGAGAGAAGAAACTTAACAATAATTTCAATGAATCCGGAGAAAAGTTTATTGATGTAAAATTATTGAAATACCAAATACCAATAATACAATCTTAATATAATCAATGCGAACTTATATTTTATTATTAAACAAAATTTCGTATTGTATGTAGTAAATAAATAAAACGGTAAATAATGCAATATGAATTATATAAACATAACTAAAATGTTCCAAGGAACTGATGAAAAACCCGAGTGATTTTTAGCGTGTATCAGTAAGGCCCATGATGAAGTATTCATACTTGAAAAATAAATATAAAAAACATGAAAATAAATTTAATGGCGGAAAACTGATTTACTGGTAATAAAAAAATTACGGTCTCGGTAAGTGCTTAATCGATTGTGTATTTTAAAAATCATACTTAGTCTCTTCGTGTGTACCTATTGAAAAGGACTTACCAGGTGGAAAGGTGGAGTGCACGCACGATAGTGCACCATCAACTGAAATCATTATCGTGTTCGAGTAGCGGAAAATACATAAACAGATGCGCCATAACATTGACGCCATACTGACTTCAGCTTAGTATCTAAATAAATATATCAAAGTATTATTAAGGTAATTAAGAAAACTAAGAACTTTGACGTTAATGTTCATTCGTTGTAATGAAGATGGTTTTAATTCAATATATAATATTGTGTAATGCCAAGCTACGCACGATTAACCTTCGCTTTCTCCTTTTTTAAAAGTATTCCAATTATTGCCATTCTCTACAATACACAAATCACACGACATATTATAGTAAATCATTAATGAAATAGAAATTTTATATGTTCAATTTATTTTTATTTAAAACAGACTTTCATCAATAATGATGTCTAAAAATGTTTTGAACTAAAGTAATAATATTTGTTTGTTTCGTCAAACCAAAAGTTGTACATTCTGAATTTCGTAAAAAAAAATAGTAAGTCAAATTCTTATGACCGCTATCGGTTTATTAGTAAGAGTAATCTGCTTATGGAACTGATTCTGGATTACATTCATTAATTTAAAAAATATATTATTAACATCTCTCTAAGGTGCGGGATCAAATATCATTGATTAAAACAATTTATTAAATTAGATAAAAATGTAAATGGTAATCTAACATTTTCTTTTGAGAAGTACTTGCATCTCGTGGCATTGAAAACATTAAAGATCTTATAGTTACACAGTTGAAATATATTTAATTAAAATACACTCGACAGCATCAATAGTCAATATGATATCATATCAATTTATCAAATAGGGAATTTTGTAATGTAATATTATTTTTTATAATACTATGCTCCTTAATAAATAATGATTTCTTCTGAACGGAAAACGATACAGTGCACAATGCGGAAACGATTGCATCTATTACAAGTTGTAACATGTGTTATATTACCATAACTCGGAAGTTGACCCACCATTGGACACAGTGCAGTAGCTTAGCTAGAAATTTTAGACACACATGAAAAAATTACAATAGGGTATTAATCAAATCATTTTTGTTACTTTCGATACTTTTTAATTGACGAATGCAAAATTTGAAAAATAAAGTACCTACGCCAAATTTCGGTTTCCTCAGTTTCACTAGCGCGGCTAAAAAAAATGCATCAATGTTAATGATTAATTTGGATCAATTTGAATAAATTTGAAAGAAAATGAAAAATAATCAAGATGACCAGTGAGTTTTCTACAAATAATAAACTATCGTGATATTTGTATACCCAGTGACAGTAAACCAATATGTTAAATCGTTACTGAAGAAGAGAATAGTTACAATGACAAATTTAATATTATACCTATTCTTTTAAATTATCTAGCCTTATATTTTTATTTATAATTTCTACTTGTTTTCCTGTTACATTATCTCCTTATTTTCTTTCGATCATAAGATTTAATTTATGTAATTTTAGATATTCTAGAGCATATACTTCTATTTTGTGTGAATTTCATTCCTCAATTTACGCAGATTCTTTTGGACCCTATTCACCAAATGAATAGGGATTTTGGTGTATATATAAATTTGGGCTCCATGCATTGTACGTTATGAGGTGTCTACGTCACTGGGTAGACGAATTATTATTGACAATTAATTTACATTAATTATAACACAGGTGAATTTGTTTTATTTTACGGTGCATATATTACATTTAGGTTGTATTTATTTTTCCACCATTTGAATGATTTTATTATCATCCATATGGGAAATCAGTTACTCACCTGCCATCTGCTATGGTATATGCAATACATACATTTTTTTTTTAAGGGATTGTGCTATTTTGTTATACCTATTGTTTATTTTTATCACATATACTCAAATGTGTCGCAGATTTTATGGATTTTGCAAAGTGATTTCTTCTTTGTCACCAACTTCTTCTCTTGATACCGCATTCTATCAAACTCAGTAGACTACATTACTGGAGTTCGTTTCTTTATCGTGGACCAATCTCGCTAAATTATTGACCTTGGATATTTATTCAGAGGTTGTGAAGCTATATTAATTTCTTTCTGTCCACGCCTCTGCTTTTTTTATTTTTCTTAGCATAGTTTGTTGGAGTATTTTGTATTTCATGTTGTGGAAAAGGTGTTTGTGGTACGCAGTTATTCTGCGTTAAATAATCGTTATAAGTTTTATAATTTTTCGTCTTTTTAGGTCATCATAGATTTTTTTAATTTGTGACTAGATTTCTCCATGATTTTTATAGTATACTAACTCAGTTAAATCTCTAAAACTTTGTATTATAGTAGTCTGTTCAACAATATTGACATCAAGGCGTTATTGACTCCGTATACCAAACTGTACTATCCGATTGCACTATATGCACTCAGTGCCAGCGCGAGGTTATTTGACGCCCTAGGCAACGGCTATTGGCGCGTCCCCTTTTAACACATCGTCTCATTTTTTTCGAAATAATGAAAAAAAACAATTCGGGATCATTAAATATATATTTTTTTATAAATCCATGTCCGCTCTCAATGTGGAGCATATAGCCTCCTAATGGAGATATCCCAACAAAAGTTTTTCTACGTGAAATGTTTCTTACTCAGTCGCTCAACCACTCTTTATCGAATCACATAGAATACGATACATAATTACAACGAGCACATACAAAAATCAAAATAAATTATAACTTACTATTTATTATTTATTATTATTGGCGTATATACAAATAATTTCAATACTCCATTTACGCGCCCCCTAATGGTTTGCGCCCTAGGCGGTTGCTTATTTTGCCTATATGGTGGCACCGGCCCAGTAATGCACTGTTTATGTCTCGATTGCGGAAATAGAAACGACATTTCAAAAGATAAATAACATCGTATTTTAAGTGCACCAGTTGACCGAATTCAGGATTTTATTAAAATTAGTAACAATGAATACCCAAAAAAATAATGACTTACACGAATGAACAATTCTAGATGCATGAAATCATTTCAATCGCGTAAGACAAAACTATATAACTTTTTCCAAACTTATATTAATCGTTACCTAATAATTACGCTAGCATGTTTGTACAAATTACGCATTTATAATAAATATTCTAAGAGAGCAAAAAACGTGATGTAAAGAAAATTGTTTTTTTCTTCACATCATTCTTCGAATAATGATTGTGAGAGTGTTTTCACTTTCTATGTTATCAGCATACTTTTTTGTTTTGGTACTTACCAAAGTTTATCTATTTGCATCTGAATATTAAATGTAGGCTTAAATAGTAAAAATAAAAGAAAATAACACGCGAACTGTTCATAATAATCACAATGTGCATGTTTGATCAGTCATGAATATCTAAACATATAATAGAAAATATAGCGTAGATTCAAATCAAACCCACGTATTGATGAAATATACGAGCGTTTAGGTTAACTATCATATTTTTGTTTTACATCAATTGTGATAAAAAATATTCAATATATATCTATACATCAATCAATATTTTTATGCGCCTATTAGTCTTTTGATCTTGGGGTGTTTGTCTCTGCAAGACAGAAAGAAGCTTTGCTTTTTCAGATAGTGTAAGGGTCA
This sequence comes from Himalopsyche anomala, assembly GCA_031772345.1. Lineage (NCBI taxonomy): Eukaryota > Metazoa > Arthropoda > Insecta > Trichoptera > Rhyacophilidae > Himalopsyche > Himalopsyche anomala. The sequence continues at coordinate 16,269,963 of CM062821.1, read as the reverse complement.
GGAGAATAAGACTAGAATTCATTGGACTTGTTTTAAAAAGTTTCTAAAAGTCCAATTTCAGAGGAAGGTTTAAAAACACTTCAAACACCTCATAACTATTCATAGCTATTTGAAGATCTTACACAAGTTTTTTTAAGTCTGTTAAATACAAAGCCTTTTAAATGATTCCAATCCTTCAAAAATTAAAACATTTATTTTGTATTTATTCTACATTTAAGAGTCAGCAATGTTCCCTCTAATTTTCGAAAAGTTATGTGCGCAAAAGTCATTGGCTGTGCAACTTTGACAAGAAATAATAATATTTGTGCGCCAAATAACGGTATTTAGACCTACTAAGCGAAAAGGATGATTTTTAATAATGACAATAATTCAAAGGGGAGGCAAACTTTTAAATTCTTTCCGAATGTTAAATGGCGAATGGAGATAACCAAAGTCCTGACTCCTAATTTCTGGACCAGCCAATTCATAACTGGCCACGGTTACTTCGCTGCCAAGCTCTTCCAGCTTGGCCGGTTAGTAGATAGTCCTAAATGTAAATGCGGATATATGATTCAGGATGCTGATCACATCCTCTGGGAATGTCCAGATTTAAATAATGAACGGGAAAAATTGCTCAAGACGATACGACTATCTGTCGGATCTGTCGGCCCCGTCGGTCATGCCGACTTGGTTGCATCTAAGGCAAATTATAGGGCATTTAAAGAATTCTCCGCGTCTTTTGGAAAAAGAGTTGATTTAAATAGATAAAATCTAAAATCTAAAATTTATTATTAACTTTTTATTTCTGCACACTGTAGTGCATGCAACCAAGTCTTGAGGAATTTCTTCTCGGGACATTTCTGGCAATATTTTGAACACGACTAACGTTGTTACGCTACGGAATACACCCTATATAAAGAGTGTGAAGCCGTAGCGGGTGGTGGTGGGTACAACGTTGAGTACCCTAGGGAATTAAAAAAAAAAAAAAAAAAAAAAAAAAAATGACAATAATTAACAACACTATTTAATATCAATTAATTTATTCTGGTGATGGTATTAGCTGATGTAACTTTTCTGCGCTCTGTTGTAATGTATGTGCGCGCGCACACGCGCACAGCTTAGAGGGAGCAGTGGTGGTCAAGAGTATCAAAATTGGTTTTGATAATTGATTGACAGATATTCAACACAATTCAATTAAATCAGATGTTCATACACATATGTGGACAATTTACATTCAGGGTTTCCCAACCGGGAGCCATGTGGCCCCCCAGGGGGCCACGGAGAGTTTTGTCAGATTTAGGGAGGAACAGAACAGTTAAGGGGGCCACGGGCAAATTTCCCAAAATCCGAAAAATTCTGCAATCACACAAATTTCCAGGATTCGAAATCCTTGGAATGTTTTAAAAAAAGGTCCTACGCTGGTTTTCTGGGTAAATCCGCAAATTCATAATTTCTCATAAAATTCAAAGAAGAAAAAACAACGGTAAGACCCCTCTTAAGACCCCACAGACAAAGAAAGACACTCAAAAGGAGCCACGGGCCCAAAAAGGTTGAGAAACACCGATTTACAATACGAAAACATTACAATTTCCCATACCACTCGCCAAACATTATTTTAATTACCTTTTAACATATTTTCTTGAGTACGAAGTTTAACTTGGGTTATATAAGGAATATTAATACGCTGAAGTAAATACTATAATGCGTATTATCAAGCTCATTTAGAAGTTAAATAACATGCCCACCGCGTAAATATTTAAATTCAGTAAATTATTCATAAGCAATTTGTTGGCAACTATTTTGAAAATTTTCTGTCTGCTCAGATAGGATCAGATGACATTTTCCGATACACACAGTACGCACGAATGAAAGGCCCCTTCCTATATCTTTGCCTATCCATATTAAGTAGAGTAGACGCATTATGTTTTCGGGAGTTGCCATATATCTGTATATTACATAAATATATACATTGTTTTATGTTGACATAGATACAACAACACGAGAACAGTCAACATATTATGAATTCCATGAATTTGAATGGCATAACAAAATAAGCCACCCACAAATTATTTGTTTGTTTTTTTCCGCTTCTTAATCACGTTAAAAATGATCGTTTTGTCATCGATGATAATTTTAAGAAGACGTAATTTAATTTAAGACATTGTTCGGATAAAAGTGACACTTACGATTTATTCACGTTTGAATATTTTCGCTTAGCGTCGGGTACTAATATTTTTGAGACCCACCACCCACCCCTTTCAGAAGTCAAAATTAAAGGGAAGAAAATACCCAATGGCAGTAATTATTCACGGTGTATTTATCATTTTGTGAATTTATTTTATCAAGCTTTTCTTATTTTGAGATTGGATGCCACGTTCGCTTTATATTTTAAATGTCCGTAAAGTTTATTAAATAAAATCAACAAAGGCCTTCTTCGTAGAAATCTTTGACAAAAATTAAATGTAAAAAGTATATATTCTCATACATTTCATATAGGTAAAGAATATTTTCACTATATGTAAATGTTTCAAATATTTCAAAAACCATTAAGGGTTAATTAAGTCATTTAACATTTCCACACGATTTTCATGTGAATATGACGGAGAATCTGTATAAATCTTTTGTGATTTTTTCCGCAATGTGCAACATATATACATATCGACTGTGGAAAGGAAAAAGGACGTAACCCACAGTTCTTAATTTAGCTTTTAAGTTTGAAAAAAGATGAGCTTGTGAAAATTGAAACAATGAAAAAAGACTGAAAAAATGTTTTTTCTTATACAATTTATTTAATTAATATTAGGTTATGTCAATTAAACACCAGTTTAAAAGTCTCCGTGCACTTCATGTTTGTGTATATTTCATAATTTGCATATGGCCCAAAACACGTTTTTTCGTGCATTCTGTAAAATTTGTCATGTGTGGGTTACGTCCTTTTCTCTTCCTACAGTCGATATGTAGTTGCGACTGATTAAAGATGTATGGTTTAATTTTTTAAACATCTATCCAACTGTTTCTCACCGTTTTTTCGTCTAATAAAATCGTTATCGACTATCCACCGATCCCTTTTCAAGGCAACTATACTTTGATGTAATTGATTCGGATAATGACGTGAAACGTGTGTAGATGAACGAATTTGGTTTTAATTATACCATATCATGTAACATCGATTTTCCAAGCTATTAAGCAGGGAACATTTTTAAGTCATCTAACATACATCACTCTCTAAAAGTCTAAAATAACCAATTAGTTATTTATATACTATATTATATACTGATATCAATACGGGTAGCATATTTTACCTATGTAGACGATTAATAATAGGGAGTTTAATACCTGGAGGCACCTATTTTTATTTATTCAGAAAAAGTCAACACTGAAAAAATTACAATTCTGAGTTTTTATGGATTTCAGCAGTATTGAAAAACTTTAATACAGTGTGGCTGAGGCGTAGTTAGGTCTCCGACAAGATCACATATGAAAATAGTGCGTAATAATCAAATATGTACATCTCCAAAAAAGATTAATTTTCGTTCTTAAAATTATTTTTTTCCACCTCATAGTATAAATCAACCGTGTACATTTATTGAAACTAACCCATAAGCAATTAGAGGTAGCAGGTAGTTCATTCAAATCGACGTGTTTCGTAAATATCTTTACGAGCGTACCTCTGCAGTTGAAGAGTTTATCCGCAATTTTTCAAATTGACATTTATTGGACATGGCCACGTTTGATAACCCCCAATTCAAATATTCTGTTGTCATCTCCCATAATCTAAAAACAACTTTCGAGACGCCTTATAAATGTTGAAATTATCCTCGAGTTTATCTCAATGATATATATTTTTTTGTAAATGTCCCATCGGCTATAAGTCCAAATGTTTTTATTATAAATTCACGGACGCTGTCAAGTTTTACTACCTAGGTATATTTCTTTATTTATATGCAATCAGCGGCGTAGCTACCTCAAAGCAGAGTCATGCAATGCATGAGGGCCTAAATTTCTACATACTCAATCTTAAAAATTAGCTTACCAAAAAAATAACTCATCATGTAAATTTATATAGACATAACATTCTATTGCGCTACATACTTGAATTATCTTTGGCCCACTACCATCAGCGGCGGAGTCAACTCATAGAAGAGTCATGCAATGCATGAGGGCCCAAATTTCTAAACATAAAGGAGGGGCCTTCAGTGACGTGTGCATGAGGGCCCCAAATTTATAGCTACGCCAATCTATGCAATAAATAATTTTAGCACAGTATGCATTTGCATATATTTTCAGTATAATATACTTATTGTGTATCATGTTGCTTTCTAATATTTTTATTATCGCATACAGCGATGTTTTTTTCTACTTAATTTAACTGTCATTTTTCTATTCAGGTAGAAAAACAAACATGGAGAATTTAATCTCCTGACAAAGCTTGAATTGTACCAAAGATGGCACGTAGCAATACTTACTCTGTAGAAGCCACCACAAAGTTCCTCAATAATCTTAATGCTACTTCTACAACTATTCCGAATTTCGGACACCAGAGACGCTTCGCCAGTCAGAAACAAACATCAAGAAAAGGCGTTTTCACTACAAATACACTACCCCATCGTATGAAACGTGAGTTAAGAAATAATTGCAGCATTCGACAGCAAGCAGATGTTATAAGATATATTTCAACTAAAAACGCAGCTGAATCCGAAGAAAATAACCCCCCAACTGATAAACTATACTTCCAAAATGTCTTTACTCCGGATGTTCACTCGACTCCGATCTATCAAATTAGAAACAAAGCGCACAGTATACCAAAGAACGCTTCCATGTCTACTTCCTTCAATACAAAACAGAGCGGTGTCTGTCAATCTAACCATTACTTGAACGACTATGAACTCTTTAAATCCTCAACGGCCCATCGGGATACAGTTCCTACTGTATCAAAAAAAATTGACACCGAAAGTCATCATATTACAACATTTAACATTGGCACATCAACCATAGGTTCTGAAAGTAAAATCATCAAAAGAAGAGGTATACGCGGAGTAAGTTGGATTCTGCGACTCGCTCTCAAAGATACTTCTATAGGCAGAATTTACCGGACACAAATCGGATGGGTGATACTGATATTGGTCATATTTATTCTTATCGCAGGATTGTTGGTCCACTTCTCGAGTAACTTTACCACATTTCATATGGTATCATTTACGAATTTAACCAATGCACCACCCAAATTCATTCTGGACATTGTCAATTCAACAAATGATACAACTACTGAAAGATCTACAACGTATCATCCTTACTCTGCAGAAATGAATGATGCTATAATGTCAAATAATTTATATGAACAAAACGATGTACCTTCGACATCAGTGGAAGTATTCACATATGAAGTTGAAAATCATACAACATTTAACATTGTTGAAAATAATAAGACTGATAATATAATCAGAGATGGAAACAGTAAATACAAATCAAAGATGGCAGACTTTACTAATCAGTTACTGGATTACTGTAAAGGATGCAGAAAGATATTAGATGTCTGTATAGCTGTAGCTGATAGCGGCATTCCAATGTGCAGACCTGCTGCCGACATTGGAGACCCAACCGGTGAGAATAAATTAGTAATATAAATTTATTGAAAACTTCGTGTGATAAAAGTATTATTAAATAACTACTGTATTCAAAACCATGTATGTAATCAATATATAGCTAAATTTTTTGGTACATTTCTAGTCTGTTGTTGATTTTTTGTAATTTCACCTTCGGCAGTGGGTAAGAAAGTCATTTTTTACAAAATCAAATTAATTTCAATTAACTTTCCAACAGTAAAATTAAAGAACACACTTTTTCATTCACACACAAGACATAAATTTTCATATAAATTAAAGATGCATTGCCCACTAACGACCTAATTGGTAACTTCTTAACCCTTATACCTCCGGCTTTTTTTTGGAGGACTTGCTAAAACTACCAAGCAATTTTTGAGGTTTTTCAATGTTTTACAAAAATTGCCATAACATTCTAGTTTTTAAAGTTATATTTCTGTTTTTTTAATATAGTAGATTTGTTTATAATACTTTAAATCAGGCACGGGCAAACTGTGGCCCACCCCGTATTTTTCTGCGACCCGCAAGCAATATTATATATTTGGAAAAGATTCACGTTTTTATCTTTTAACGCCCTTTTAAAAAAAGATTGAAAATATATATAATAATCGTTATTTTTGGATCAACTGATATATTTGAACAATTATTTTCAATCACGAACCTCAATAAAAAACTCTACGCTCATCACCCATGAACATTTACAAGCAGTTTTAAGAATCTCAACTAAAAAATTAACACCTGAATTTTAAAAAATGTTAAAAGACGTAAAACAGTTCCATTCCTATCATTATATTGTTTTTTTTTTCATGATATATATAATGTACATATAAAAATGGTATTTTACTTGCGGCCCGCCACTCATTTTGAATTCTTGATTTTGGCCCTTCATCTGAAAAGTTTGCCCCCCACTACTTTAGATAATACAATCTAAAAAAACAATAATTTAATTTAGTGGAACAATCTAAAAAGTACACAAACATGAAATTTACAAAAATTTTAAAAATAAAATTGAGATCAGTATAAACACTAAAAAGTTTTAATATTTGATATGTATTTTTAAAATCAACTGAACTTAAAAACAGCTGTCTCTACCGTTTTCTACCTTCGGTTGTTTGTGTGAAACATAATATCACGGGTTTGTTTGTCGGCATGAAATAAATTGCCGCAACTAATTACCACTAGTCCAACTTCTTTGGTAGAAGATTATTAGGGTAAAAGTTTAATAAAACAAGTGTTAAAACAACTTGAGGGAAACTAGAGTGGAACATGGTATTCGCAGCGCGATCGCGCTGCTTGGATGTAAAAGGGTTAAGCAATAACAAAGATCTAAAAATTTCAGGCTGTGGGGGATTATGTGCTCTGGAAATTGAGGCATGCCATCTGCTAGATCACAAGCATTCAATTTATACATGCCGTCCATTGGAAACCTTACAACTGTGTAAATCTGATGAATGGAGATGCAAAAACTATCTCTGTGTTCCAGGCGTGAAGAGATGTGATGGTCACATCAACTGTTACGATCGATCTGATGAAACTGATTGTAGTAAGTATTTTTTTTAATGTGTCTTGTAAAATTGATAATTTTTTTAACTTTTTTTGCACTAGGCTTATGAAATTACACAATTACGGAACCATATTTGATAATTCATTTTTATTAAGACTCTCATTCTATTTATTCTCAACAGCTTGCAATCTCGCAAAAAACTTTCACTGCGGGAATAATACATCATGTCTAGAAAATAAAAGAAGATGCGATGGTGTCGTGGACTGCTGGGACGGATCTGATGAATTGAACTGCACTGCAGGTAACAAATTTTACAGTAACTCATTCAACTATTGACAGAAAAATATTTTTTTATTTACATCTTCAACCAATCCCTTATTTCAAGTACAGTAATTCCGCCCATAACTAGAGTTCTCATAATGTGAATGCCGAAAATATTTTCACAGAATGCAAACGTGGTCATGTCAGGCGATGTGGACGGACTGACATGTGCCGGTGTGATCTCAACCTTTCAGAATATTATTTTTCATTATAAAACTATCAAAATAATACGACTGAACTATTTGGTTAGCCCTCCCTCTTGTATAAGTGCATTTATAGTACATACAATTAAATTAATTTTCTGATTTAAATTCCTATTACACTTTGTAATCGGGCGACCATAACAATTGATCAGCAGTTGGGGCATCTATTTCAAAGAAACTGTTAAACATGAATCAATCTAGGCAACATGTCTATCTATTATCATATAATATAGGTGCATGTATCATCTAATATTCTCATTCTATACCCTTATTAACAACTTAAATAACAATTACGTAAACAATAACTGTAAACACAATAAAAATATGTGTGTGACAAAGTAGAGTGAAAAAAATAATAAACCGAGATTAGCTCCACTATTGTAGCCATAAAGGGGAAATCCATACAGTTGACTGTTGGTTTACGCGTAAACAACAGGGGCCTATATATAGGGTGTGCAAGGTGTGTGCCGCACATGCTGAATATACACCCGCAAAATCTATAACATAAAGCGACATATTTAAAGTATATTTGTTATGCGGTAGAACAGTGCTTCCCAACCTTTTTCATGCCACGGACCCTTAAATCTGAAAAAAATTATTTGCAGACCCCTGATTTTTTTTCATACATAATCACAAAGAATATTGAAAAAATGAAAACTTTTGCAGACCCCAGGTTGGGAAGCACTGCGGTAGAACACCGTATTTGAAAAGGCTAGTGTTGTGCCCAGGCGCACGACCTGCCAATACAATTGTATAGTCGCGCAGTATAAGTATGCGTAGCATGGAGCGAATATTTTTGTACGCATCTTTAAGGTCGAAAGGCATCCTGATAATTTACAGCTCACACGTGTATGCGGTTTCTCGGGCGTTCTTTCGAAAATGTCACATCTCTACTTTTGTATTAGATTATTCTTTATTAACGAGTCATTTTTCATTCATATTATGGCTTGATAATACTTTTTATATTATTTATTACTAATATTTATATTTCTTTATTTTATTTTACCCTTATAATTTTCAAGACATATTTTTTAAATCCATGTCCGCTCCCAGTGTGGAGTATATGTCCTCCTAATGGAGATATTTCAATATAAGTTTTTTGACAAAAACTGCGTATGACTCAATCTTATTTTCATATATCTAATTGTTTTTAAGTTATTTTTTACATTTTCACACAGCACACCCAAAGCGTTACTCACCATACACCACTGGTAGACAACAATTTTATAAGTCCGCATAGGAACAAAATTTCGCCTAGACATTTTCTTTATATTATCTTTTTGTGATTTTAGCATCTTTCGAGAAAAAAGCGTAACCTTTATTTTTGTAAGAGTTTCATATATCTGATAACGCTTGTTCAGATAATGCTGAACCTATTTCCTGTGGATTTACTGTAAATGCTGATAATCCAAAAAAACACTAAATAAAAACATGATTGTATCAGTCTAATAAAAAGATTGACCATTTTGCTAGTTGGCTCACTTCACTATTCTAAAGCTCAATTGTCATTTCAAATTCATCCGTGTACTTGAATGCCTGAAGATACTGCTAGGTGAAACCTGGTTTGTTAGTGATAAAACTTATGAAATTGTAAAAAAATTAACTATTTAATTTTGATATTGAGGTTCCATCAGTCAATATCTTAAATTATTAAACCTGATTCTTTATTATTAACATTAATGTTTCATTATTTATCTCAGCTTGTCCTGAAGATCAATTTGCATGCACAAATGGAGAATGTATCCAGCGAACTCTCTTCTGCGATGGACTAGCAGACTGCAGAGATGGCAGCGACGAGCCGATAGGATGCGGCGGTTCATGCAGGAGACACGAATTCAAATGCTCTAATAAAAGGTGTATCTCCAAATGGCGTGTGTGCAATGGAACCGATAACTGCGGTGACATGTCCGATGAGCTCAGCTGTCCGCACGTAAAATTACCATCGTGATATTATTGTCTTCCAATTAGAAAATCAATTGTAACATGTGAGGGTGAAAGGTTAAATGAAACATTTTAAAATGATTTTCGCATTCGGTTTGCAAACGTGCTTTGAAAATTATTGAGATATATCTTCGTCTTATGCTCAATTTGTTATTTAAGGTTGATAAAGATGGCATCTATAATTGGATTTTATTAAGCAATTTATAATATTTAATTGATTTAAGTGTTTGCCAAAGAAACCTACTCTTTAGTCACCAGTGATGCCTTTATAATTTAACAGGTGTGTCTGATCAAATATTAGTTGTATTTTTAATCATTATGAAACAAAACTGTTAAATAGAAAAGGTATCTATTTTTACCCATCCCTGAAGAAGTATAGATTTTGTGTGTTGTGTTATTTCAATCAGCTATATGATGCATTGAATATCTCAGTATAGAACAAAAAAAAATGGATAAATCATGTAATTCAGTCATTGTTCTTCAACCTGTGGTCTGCGGACCGGTACCGCAAGGTCCACAAGGGTTTATTGGCAGTCCGTGAAAAATTTCTTACTATGTTTTTTTACTTGAATTACTTCAAAGTAAATTTTGTACAAAAAAATTAGAAAAAAATATCGTTTTGTGTCATGTAAGGCGGCCGTGAAACAGCGGCTGGATACACATAACAGGTGGTAGTGGGATAATAACAAAAAAAACATTTCCCCCGTCTTGGTACTAAAAGCCAGTTTCTGACTGCACTTATTTGAAACTAGAGATATTTTACTAATTTATAGTTCGTTGTAAGTCTGAATTAAGTTGATAACTGACAGCATGTAATTATGTGTATTTGGTTGATGCCGGTCCGTGAAATATTTTGCCAATATTTACCGGTCCGCAGATGTTAAAAGGTTGAAGAACACTGCTTTACATGACCTGACATTTTTTTGAATAATAACTGCTTAAATAACTGGGAAAAAAATAAAAATTAGATATCAATATTTCATGGGATATTCTGTAAATATCAACCAACAACTAAGCTCACATTATTTGCTGTTTTGGACAAGAAATGTTTGAGATGTTTGCGTGTGTAAAAATATGTTGTCTTCACTATTTTTGTAGAGTTCTGTAGTACAAAGTATGAGAAAAGATAATGTACTTAATAAGACAATAAATAATTTTCTAAAATGAACAGCGTGTCTCATTGGGATTCATTGTAATACAATAATTAAATATGAATATGGAAATAATGTTATTTTCACTAAGTAGAAAACCAGTTAATAATTGCGTCAGTAACAAAAGACATTTATTAAAGGAAGTAATAAAACATTAAAATAAATTGATTTGTCAAATCACATTTACATTGAGATAGTAAAATCACTTCTGTATTCGTTAATATGCACGTTTTTTAAAATATGATAAATGGCTGTTTATAAACACAATTGCAGCCAGCAAAATACTGATGATAGTCCAACACACTTCTTGGAAGCATAATCTCAAGGGATAAATCTTAATGAGCAAGAAATTAGGCCACTGATACCGATAATGAATGCTCAATATGGTCACTTGACTCGAGTCTCTTGAATATATTAAACGAATTCTTCTGGCTCCCTCGGCGCATCGAGGTCTCTGTAGTGAATCACCGGGCGAAAGTCTGACACTCCACCCCTTTAAAATTTTCAAAACTTTATAATCTTACTAAAAAGAAATCATCATGACATATAAAGAAAACTACTTAACATCAAAACAGGATGCAAACAAAGAACACATAACCAATAATAAGAGATAAAGTGTTTTATACAAGAATATTGATAAGTTAATACATAAACATTGATGAGATTGTAATATAGTGTTTAAGTGTATTTATAATGAATATTTTTATTTTCCTTCAATAAAAAAAGGTGTTTTACAGATACGTTTGCTATATTTTTTATAACAATATCGATATAAGAGAGATTGTTAAATATGATAATAAAAACAATTCATTACTTCAATACAAAAAGGTAACATCATACAGTTTTATTTACTTACTTCACTACGCACACCTCCCAGAGTAAAAATATCAAAGGATAAACAGGTCATAAGGTTTTCGTAAATAAAAAAAAAATATTCATCAATGTCAATTTAACATTTATTGTCAAAAATAGCAGATATATAATAAAAAAACATAGTTGGAAATACCCAACATATGAATAAAGTCATGCTATAAATAAAAGGTCAAAACAAAATAAAATATTTATAATATATGTTTTTGTTATAATGGCCTCTAGGTAAAGAAATTCATTAAAATAGATCACCATTCTCTGGGAGGTCAAGGTCATTGTACGTAATCACCGGTCTGGATCGGTCCACAAATGTATCCCTGAAACGTGGTTTGCGTTTTTATGATTGCCGAATAGATTAGACGTGTAGAAGAGTAAAGATATGTTATAACACTGAGCAAACAAAAATGTTAGTAAATTAATAAATTATTAGATATATATATAATAGAATTACGGACAATGCGAGCACATTTTTTTTCTCTATAGCATCGGTTTCCAAACATTGTTACTGTGTCCCATATTTCAAAAATCTTGGCACCTCCCATATTTCATAAAATAATATTTAATTAGAAAATGAAAAAAGGTAATAATACACAGAATAGTAACAATAAGATTTACAATATATTGTCATTACGCTTTCAAAATCCAATGTGTTTGTTTCAAAACATTGCTGTAGTCTCAAAGCATTTTAAAATACAATATGAATTACAATTAGGACAAAATCGACACACCTGTAAAGCAATTCAAGAACGCCTTATATCATAATAGGTTTTTTGTATTTGCAGATACGGTGAATTATTATAACAAAAATGAATGAAACAATTCGATTTCGTATGCACATTTGCAGATTTTGAAAGGGCAACGACGATATGTATTTATGCATTTCTTTTTAATGAAATAGATGATCTTGTCAATCGGCATAAAGTTTGAGTCTACTGTTTTCATGGTTACTGCAGCACTGGAGGCCGCTAAATGAACTAGAGACACATACCAATCACTTATATTTATTTTTAATAAATATATCAAATGGATGCCTATTTTTTTATAATGGGTATGTTAGCACCAAATTTAAGAATGTCTAAAATTTATTTTACAAAACAATTATGCAATATCCCCTAGTTTAGAAGCCGATGTTCTATAGTGTGTTATTAATTAAAGTATAAAAAACTGAATACAAGAAATAAAATAAATTTTAGCCTTTTTCAATGAAATATATATACTTAATATACACAAAGAAAACACAACTACCGACAAAAAGAGATGTTCAAACAAGACCCTAACGGTTAATAATGTAAGAAAAAACGCATGGAAAAATTAAATTCATTTGAATATTTTGTTCTTCAATGTGTAGTGTTAAATGACAGTCATGGTTATTTCTTACATCTTGGCGGTGTTTACTCCTCTACTAAGTAAAAAAAAAACAGTAATTACAAGTTCAACAGTTTGTCAGAATCAGGTATCAAACTTTTGTTTACTACCTTTAGTACAGTATATTTGTATTAATTTTTTTTATTGACTTCTTGTGATGTACTTAGGTGGTATTCTTCTATTAAAAGGGATAACCGAATACAATTTTTCTTACAAAGCCGATATTACTTTTAATAAATACAAACACATTTTTAATAAGATTTATAGCGTTTTGTTTAACGTAAAATATTACAAATTCTTCACTTTATCATACCATATACTTAATTTAATTTCAATATTTTCTGTAATTATTGTGTTTTACTTAGCAGGGCAGTATTAGTAGAAACAAGACATCAACAAATTTATGTAAAGTTAACGAAACAAAGATTAAGAAAGAAATGTAAGTTTTCCAAGGATGAGCGTGACCATATGATAACAGTAAACGCCGTTGTCTATTGAACCCACTTTTCATCGATTTTCTATCCAAATATTGTTGTCTTCAGTCAATTTCGGTTAAAAAGGACACTGACTTCAGCTATTCATTAGTCGCAGGGACGGACGTAACTTACTATCAAAAGCACATGTGATTTTTTTCTTAAAAATGTACTCTTTGGAAATGTTGGTTATTATTTTATTAATGTTTTAAACTATTTAGACTACTTTATTTGTATATGAATTATGTTGATCTAGCGGTCAGATTGTAATTTAATATTTCACATTTAGCTATATTTCAACCCCGAATGTTTATGTGACCATATGGTCACGCTGCTTCATTTTTTTTGCTAGAATAAAAGTATCTGTGAATTCAATATGGCTCAAAATTATTTTTTTATTGAAAAAAGTCGTCTCTGAAGGGGTTAATAAATAATAAGAATAAAGAAACTTTTACTGCAACATAAATAATGCCGCTTCAGAAGTCATGCAACATTACACTGTACAACACTCATGCTGACAATACTGAATACAAAAATATGCACAATATTATTTCAAAATAAAAACCATACTCTAAAATAAAACTAGTGTCATCATTGTGTAAAATTTTATTGCACATAATATTACGTATAAATATATTTTGGATTCTATGAATTGTGAAAAAATATTTTTTGCTGTTATAATCGGGGTTCTATATTGATAGATTGGTTTTTTTGGCACATATTTTCATTAGTAATAATTTATAACAATACTAAAAATATGAATAAAAGGCATCCCAGTTGTCACTGAGAAAATTTAAATAAAAATTAGATACATAAGCGAATTGATTAACAAAAAACCGCGAGACTATTGCATAGTTACCGATATATCAACTCGATCAAAACAGACAGGGTTCATATGTCAGTAATCATGTTAATAATAGCGAAAATAAAGAAATATAAAAAAATCTTATGCTATGATATAAGCCTAATGTAATTTCAATTGATGACACTAGTTTTACGCAGAGTATGAATAATTAGCATATTCATAGCGCGTACCTGCCGCGTGCGAATGACCGAGCATGACGGGGGGCTGTGTAGGCTGGAGCGTATGCTGGGGGCGCATAGCCGTACGGTGCATGGTAACTGCCGTAGCCTCCACGGCCGTAGCCACCGTAGCCTCCTGACCCGTAACTAGAAATCAAATCCAGTAGTTAAATGACCTAAGAGACAACAATTCATAAATGTGTACATTGGATTATTAATCTGTCCAATATATATTCTATGTAGAGAGGTGACACTTCAATTGGCTCCCAATTGTTCTATAAATTATGATATTAATCATAAGAGAAAATCAATTTATTCCATACCAATAAGACAGTATTCTATAATTATAAATGTATATAATTTACATGGATTATCTTTTCCTGTATTGAAGCATGAATTCAAATATATGTTTAACAAACCCTGAAGAATATGATGGCGCTTGATGAGCTGGTTCCGGCCTTCTGCCTGCAGTGGGATGTTCCGATAATTGAGGTCGCTTTACGTCACGCAGATAGTTATTAAAATATTCCACTTCTTTTTTCACTTCATCCACCTACAGGTAAATAAACTGTCAATCCATCATCTTATAAAACATCATATACCCAGTAAAAAAAATAATGCGAATAAATTTAGTTTGAAGCTTTTAAGAAAAAATCAATTAATTCAATTACTCATAATTATGTAATAATTATTGAAATGGATTTTTTACAACCGATTTAATAATTCACATAATGTAGGAATACTTTATTTGAAGTAACTACTTTTTAGAATGTACATGGTTTGGCTTTAATACTGTAATCTCTTGTTTGTTTATTCATATTGAATTGAATTTTATATGAATTTAAAAATATTTAATTTATAAAAAAAGGCGTGGGTGATAAAAAAAAAGAGTGATCGATAAATAACCTTTTCTCCATGTTTATTGAATATGTGCTTTCTAATAAAATCTGGGCCCTTGAATTTTTTCCCACTAAGCGGACAAAGCCATTTGTCTTTGGCAAGTTCCTGACTGTTGGCCTGGATGAATTTTTCCACTTCTCCTTGGCAGTCCTTGGTTCCCAATTTTACAAGCTCTTCGTCGTCCAGTGTTTGCGTATCTTGCAGAAAAGCGGACATTTTGCTTTCGAAGATACGAATATACTCTGATATTTCATTTGAGGTAACCTACAATACGGAAAAAGGATTTATCAGAAAATAAAAATACAAACTTACGTTTTCATAAAACTACAATTGAACGATAAATATGGGAAAACTCAACTGAACTCAAGTCGAGTCACAACTGAAGTCACACTATAATGAAAAAATATTTATATTAAAATATTCTAGAGCCTTTGCTTTTAACCTGGAGTGTGAGAAAGCAGATTTATATTTTGACATATTAAAAAAAATACCTATTTAATTGTATCATAAACAACCATGTATGTAAATATTTTTAAATATCTTATGATTTCCGAATTAAAAAATTGAAATACATTTTGAAAGGGTGAGAATATATTTACAGATTCAGGGGAGTCAAATGAATAAAAAAGGTAAGAACCACAGTTCTAGGGTATCAAACCTTGGTCGCAGGCGGGGGTCCTCTGGCATGCATAATTCCGCATCGATTAGGCATCTCATCCTCGTAAGGATACTCGCAATGGTTGTAATAGTCAACTGAGTGAACAACCCTTAGGTATAAAACTAATCGGTCCAATACAGCTGTCAGTTGAGGATCACGTTCAACCGTGTCCACAGCGGAATTGGCCGCTCCATCCGCTGCACCATCTGCTGTGGCATTTTCTGAGTTATCTCCTCCCCCACCACTCATTCCTAATAACTCTTCTTCTTCAGCAGAACCCTCTTCGATAAGATATTCTGTGATGTTGTGTAGAACAGGATTCGCAGATACAAGGCCAAACTATGAAAATTGATGATTCAGTCAATGGATGTAAATTCAGACATATCAGAACAATCGACATTTCAATTGAAATCGAACAGCAGTTGTAACAAGTAAATATAAATGAAACTCATTTATTAAATACCTGAGTAGAATTTTCACTTTTATGATTATTCATTTCCTTGGAGGCCCATAATCCTGCCCGAGCATCTAAATGGTGACACAATTTGGCCGCTAAGCGAGCATCAGCTCGTACAACTTGCCTATGAAGAGTGACTCCACTTACGGGTCGTATACGTCTTGAAAGATCTCGGTTTACAATTGCGCCAAGCTCACAATCCCGTAACTAAAAATTATTCCAACCAAACTAGATTTTAGTAAACATGTCGAAAATAAGGAAAAACTAAAAACAATGAGCATTAATCACTTCACATATTAGAACTTAAACTTACATATTAGAATTACTAACCCTTATGTTATTGAGATTCCAGCATATGTCTTTGATATTAACTTCCCGTTTGAAGGTGACCCATCCACGGCGGAACCATCTCCTTTCAGGTGCTGGGTCAGCTAAAGCTACCCGAAGAAAACCACCGTATCGCTTACACATCTAAAAAGCAAGAAAAGGCAGTCAATATATGCAAAATGAGAAGGCATGCACTTAAACTATTATTTGAGTACCGAGCTCATAAACACAATCCTCATGGATTATGGATGTGTGTCCTCACATTTTTAAATCAATCAGCAACAATTTGATAATATAAAAAAAGAGTTTTATCGGTTATAGTTGTCATACTTGTAGTAGGTCAACGACTATCAAACAACTCACAGCTTCAACTTCAGCCTTTGTGATAGTGGGTGAAAGATTTCTCAAGAATATGGAAGTAGTTTTATGCATAGCTCTCGGTTCTTTCTTCTCTGGATGTTCAGTCTTATTGGAATCTTCATTTGATGGATCGTCTTGCTTCTCTGATAATTCTTTTTCTTGATCTACGCTTTTAACTTCATCGTCTTCATTGACATCTTCCGCTGCTGCCTCTGCATTTTTTGAAGGTTTCTGTGAAATAAATATACTGTTATTCAGGAGCCATCGCTTCATTTTATTAATCCTACAGAACAAGAACTAATGTTGCTCCATAGAATATATGGGCAACAATCAGGCCTTCCATTACTTTTGGTCCAATTCTTTAATTAACTTAATATTTATTGATTTTGTTTAATAATTTGGTCCAAAAGTTAGGAAAGATTGTCAATAGCAGGCTGTACTATAACTGTACAGCCAGGTAATGTCTTTTCACTCGTAAAAACTATCAATGTACAAATTCGTATAAAGATCTTTAAAAACCAAATTTTAATAAAGGCAAAATATATCAGCAAGGTATTGAAATAGGTTTTAAGAATTATATAAATTTAAAGTTGCTGAGACTGATCTTTTAACCCTGGCTTACAAACAATTTTTTAGCTTTAAGAGAATAGCAATGAAAAATAAATTACTATTTTGTACAAATGAAATGCAAGATATTCACCTCATCAACCTCAGCCATCTCTTTATCAGGCTCGTCTTCAAGGTCATCAGTATGACCAGGCGGCTTAGGCTCTTCAACAGTGACTCCGGGTCTCTTTTCTGCATTCTCTCCATCTGCTTCACCATCACTGTCACTTGAAGACGATGAAGATGAAGAGGAAGATGATGAACCAGATGAAGAAGCTGAAGAGGTTCTAGAACGTTTTCTTTTTGATGAAACTGCTCCGCCGACTTCGACTCCTGGGGGTTGGATGTCTGTTTCTAGATAATAAAAATGTTATGAAGGCGCCAAGGTACTATTATTGTTGTTGGTAATTGCATATAACCAACTATTGATTGTTTAATTTTATATTTCTCGATAAGATATATTTATGATCACCAAAAGAAAACATCCATTCTGAAATAACACTTTCATTTATTTTACAATACGAAATAATATTGAAAAGAGAAATTTACAGAATAGAATATCTCTTAGTAAGATTTCACTGAATATCAATTTAGGCAAGGAACATAATATGTTATTGCTTTTCTGTATATAGTATATACAGAAAAATGAAAGAACAGGTTGTGTATTTTATAAAAAAAATTGTATACACTGTATCTGTAAATATTATTACTTGAAATGTTTTCTACTGGACCGTCGACACCTTCTACAGTAGAATTGACTCTGGAGAAGAGTTTTGCTTGTTCTTGGAGTTCACGGTGATGGGGATCAATGTCCATGCAAAGGGGAGCGGTGTCCTTTTCTTTGACATCGGTTGCAGCGTCATTTTCTGGCTTTGCTTTTTCATCCTCATTATCCGATTGAACACTTTCTTTTTTAACGATATCGACAGTGTCATTGTCCAGTATTATCTCCACAGGTTTAGCTGATGACAAAAAAAAAGATTAATAAACATTCCCTGGACAGTAAAAATGTTCAAATGTACTTTTAAATAATGAGATTTATGACTGTGAATCAGAATTTAAATAAATAAGTTACCATTGTTTTCAACAGTCGGCGGAGGCTTGGGCGGTTCATCCAAAGCTTTCAAATCTTGTTCGGTTCCACCCTCCAATTTGATAACAACCGTATCTAGTAATCTGATGAGCTGTTCAGATTGTTCCACATCCACAGTAATCTTATCTAAGTTAGCATTATCGAGCAGTTCTACAAATACTTCGAGTCGGTTCTGAAAAAATAGTTCAATATTGTGATATGTGTCAAATAAATGGTATGATTACACATATGGAGAATGACAATACAGTTGTCTAATTTTTTTTTAACCGTTACTTAATAATAATAATTTAATCAAAAGATAGTTTCACTTTCTCAAAAACACTGAATTGCCATTGAAATAACTGCAGGAAGACTCACCTTCAATGAGGTCTGTTGTTCTTCTTTGCGTTTAAGTGACTCTTCCGGATGGTACTTAATCTTGAACCTATGGAATGAGAAATTTGTGAAAAACAAAATGAAATTACACTAAAACCTTACATTTTATTAAAAATTTAGAACAGCAATAAAGCTTGTTAATGAACACCCATATGATTTCATATAACTGCACACAAGAAATATACAGAGTTAGTGGGAGGCTAATTAATATGCTCCAAGGTATTAATTTGAGTATAGGTAATTAATATTGTGATAGATTTTTGTTGTACAACTGTTCAATAATTTAGAAATGAATTCAAAAGCAATAAAAATAGTTACCACTGTACTCATTCATCAAATTCAGTTGAAATAATAATATTGATTGTACATGCAGTAATGTAAAATATTTTTTTGATTAAATAATGCAGATGAATTTTAAAATATTTCCTAAGAAATTTTATTTGAGAAGATTTGAAAAGATAAAATCATATGGATGCTTTGTTTAGATATAACTTTGTTTAAAATATAAGGTTTTCACTCATAACAAATATTAAAAAGAAAAGAATGTCTTCTTCATCTCACCTGTGACCCTCACAATGGCGATAGCGATACCTAATAACCCTTACCTAACACGCGATACCTGAAGCATTGCGCGCTCCAGGCAAATATCGTAAAAATCTACACGGTTATAATTGAAACGCGGACAAAAAGCTATGCGTCGCACACGTCTTAATGAAAAATGTATTTCAGTTTTGATTTCATATGATGAACAGCGTGGAGGATTCCGGAACAACGCTGTTGACTGTGGGGACAAACGTTCACATATTAAGATTTACATCAACACGGAGACTTTAATGGCTTACAGACGATGGACACTGACAACGCCTCTGCTTTATGCAAATCGACTCGGGCGTCCGGTCAAAGAATCGATCACCGGAATAAGCCATTCAAATCTCAGGAACCTATTGATCTATCTTGAAAATTTTTAAAATCAAGCATACCAACGTCTCTGCCGTCGATCGAAAATATATCGTTTCCTTTATTAATTTTCAAATCAATCAAAGAATGTAGATGACTTATATATTATTAGGCAGGCAGAATGTTAAAATTTATACAGGCGACAAATCAAAACACACTTTTCTATCATGAACACTGACAAGAAATACGCTAAGGTAGTGAAAATGACTCACCATTCTTCATCTTTGTGGGCCACAAAGAACTCATTGAGCTGTTGCCTACGGAACTCTAATTTGTAGTCATTGTATTTCTTAATGGCATCTTCATCAGTGATAGAGTCATCCTGAGAAGCGAGGAAAGCTTTAAAGGACATCATAGCAGGCTGTGTTTCTCCAGATGCTGCACCACTCATACTGCTCTCTCTGAAAGTATCCGATTACCCTCATCAATATAAAAGAATCATCGTTATTGTTACCTATTGCTTAACATAAGTGACACATTTAAAAAAAATATATAGATATTTTTCACTAAAAGTACATAAATAAAATTTGCTGATTTCTTAAGTCTTCGAAGTTATTACAGTTGTGCCTACCTGGCAGATGCTGGCTGTGAATGCAAAGCATAAGCCTGATGAGCAGCGTGGGGTCCATAGCCATCATGCGCCCATCCGTAGCTGCCGTAAGTATCATGAATTGCACCATAGCGTCGATCATCTACAGACCAATCAGGTCGCATGCGTTTCACCCCTGGGCCACCTTCCCGGACAGGTGAGTATCCACGTGACGCATTAGCTCCGCCTCGGTATTCTCGATAATCAGCACGCCCACCTCTTGGTCGGCCACTCGACCAAGATTCCCTAATTTAAAACATCAAATCTCTAAATAATTATGGATTTACACAATGGAAGTTTGTACTTATATTGGCAATTTTGTAGAATTAAGTTTGATGTAAAATTTTATATTATCATCAAATTTAGAATTTTTCTGAAACAAGCAATTTAACCAGAGAATGTTTAGCATACGTCACTCTCTTATGGTAAAAGCAAAAACGTATAAATTCATGGTTGTTTTATTGAAATTTTATTATTTATTTATAGGTTTATGGAAAAAATGATCATGACAAGATAAGACTAATATTAACACGTTACCTTCGGGATTCTAAGGACTCTGGATCAGTAGAGGGTCGAGTATTTTTTTTTGGATGCCGGAATCTGCGGACGGACGAAAGGTCAGGAATGGGTTAACAAGCTAGGCAGGGTGAGAAGTGTATGCAAAGGAGAAATAATGAAGCGGAGTCAGTGAAATAAACCTGTAAATATATAAAAACAAACCTGTCCTGCCATTCTTCCCTGCCCCTTGATCTTTCTTCGCGTCTATCGCTGCCACGGTAACTATTTCCTTCTGTACCGCCGGTTCCGCCGCGCTCGCCGCGAAATTTGTCACGTCTTTTACGGTCATATTCATCATCACTGTCTGCCATCGTGGTTTTCGAAATACTTAATGTATATGTCAAATGTTTAAAAATATTTTATACCAGTGAACCTGGTAAATAATAGATACAAAGAAGTCGAAAAGAGCGTCTTTGACGTGCTTTCGTCGACCCACTTTCACCGCTTGAATCATAGACAAAAAAAGAATGATAATTACAATTTTGTCTATAGGTCTTATACATAGACAATGCAATATGTGTGCCAAATAAAACGGTAGTGCGTTGATAGCCGGTAACGTTTACTATATAATCGGTCGAAAAATAAGAACGTTAATCTGAATGAATAAACTCTACTTCAACTTTTTTTTGGAACACAAAGATATATCTGAACGTTAAAGGATAATCCACTGAAGTCAACTATAAACACACAAAAGCGAAAGCAAGGTGGGCTGACTTTTTAGAATTCATAACTTGCTTAATAATTTAAAAAATTTCATTAATCATTTGATTGTTTGTTACAGTAAAAATATAAATATCAACCTACTGCGAATTAATAAATAATGGACCTCTGTGGTTAGTGCTCTAACGCGTATTATAAAGAGCTACACTAAGCTATTTTGACTGTAGTGATGATGTAGGTCGACATAATGTACGCATTTAAGTTTAATTGTAATAATCATTCTTATTTTTATATTACAGCATTTCAATTGCTTTTATTTTTGCTTATCATACACCGTATTTTTTTATCACGTAAAAATGAACTTACTCATACATATTGAATTAACGTTAGTGCTATGCAACAGCAATTTGAAAAACAAATGGAATGAAAATTATTCCATGACACTTTGCGGAATGAGGAATTATGTAGAATTATATCATAAAATTTCCAATGTCACTTTTTTATAATTTGTATATATTTGTATTTCGCCGTGCTAATTTGCTCGTAAAGCATTTTGAGCACGTAGATGGCTAGGGAGGAAAAATATTTTGCAAACTAGCTTTTTACCAAGGTCCAAGATTTTGAAACTTTCATTGGATAAGTTCATCTTATAATGCAGATATACACTTTATCCATTCAGTGTTGCACACATATTGCATTAAAAATAAAGAATGTTGTGACATACATTTTTTGAGTCACGAGGGGAGCTGAGGATTAATGATATAGAACGCAAAAGTTGCTTATATTTTTCAACTATATGCAGGGATGGGCTGGAAGGGGGCTCGGGGGGTTCACCCGAGCCCCTTGTTAAGTTGAGAAAATCATTCGTTTAAGATCAAATCAACACATATCTGCATTTTTTTAAAAAAATGTGATACGAAACAGAAGACTTTGTTGCTAAGACAACCAACTAGCCGCAAAAAAGCCAGCGAGCTCGTCATATGCATCATCCATGGTATGAAGATTTTATGGCTGAGATTTACCGAGCCTCTTGTTAACATATTACCAGCCCACCGCTGACTATATGTTAATATCTTCAAAAAACTGATTATAGTTCTCTTACGTCTTATAAACTGAACCCAATCACCGAACCGGATGAAGTGGCACTTTGCATAAAGTTAAGTATCTATTTTTACAGAGAAGTCACTGTTGACGTACATATGTGTATTGCCTCACAATAGAAACTTATAAGTTATGATTCTCAGCTTCGGAGTGGTTTTAAGAAGCCAGATATACCCTAGAACGAATAATAAACCTTCAAAAAGAAACTTATGCATCCTTAACATTCACTATTTTGACAATTTTCTTTTCCCTGCTCATTACATGTTTTCAGTCTTCATGAATTGTGATCGTGTTGGAGTATAAACAACATAATATGTTGGACTTCTGGTATTCATCCTCTAAAGTGAATTGGACATCAATGATTTTTGTAATTAGCTATCTCTAAAAATATACCACATATAATCCTCATTCATTTTTTAAATAAAATATACATTTTTTAATATTTAACTGCAAAAGTTAAACAATTGGACTCCTGTGGTTCCAAACTGGGAGGCGTGGGCTATTTGCAAAGGGAGGCGCGAACAGTTCGAAATATTTATTTACCCTTTAAAACGTGTCTTTATTACTATATGAAATAAAGCAGTGGCGGTTCTAGGTACTGGGCTAGGTGGGCTTAGCCCGGCCTGCATTTTTCACCCAAAATGTGTATAAAAAAACTTTAGATGGCTGAATAAAAATGAACAGCAATTCGGCCGCTGAACAAAATAAATACATTTATAAGCGTAACTAACCTTTCCCAAATTAATACAATATCTTTGTTTTGATTTTCCTCTGTCAATATAAGACAATTCTATGTCTACCTACAATAATACTCAATTGTGTTTTGTATTACAATGTTAAACCGAGCCGGCATAAAAAGACAATAACCCTATACGTACTTCAAACAGAACAGGCAACGTGACGTCATTCTAGCGACACCTACGTATTAATAATAATAACAAAAGCTCGGGCTAACTATTATATAGCCCGAGTACTTTGTTTACGCTGGGGCGCAATCAAGCACGGTTAGATTTTGTTTGTATTTTATTCACATTGGCCAACGTAAACGTCATCTAAACGTACACGACTGCGCTTCAAAGTTTCAGGCTTCTGTCAGACGTCAGGGGTTACATTAGATTAGCCCATACATACAAACACAAATACCAATCTCGTTGTGTTGTATGACAGTTCCTTCGTACGTCTTTTTGTACATGTTAGTTCACTTCGAAGGAGACGAATTTGAGGTCCAGTTTTTACTATTCTATTATTTCTTACTTACATTAGCTTTCATTTAATTATACAATAATTTATCCTTTGCAGTAGTGTCGTGGTATTTGTTAATTTGCTTGTAGATTAATGTATAAGGTGAAGTGGAAACGTACATAATTTCGTAAATATTATACAATGCTAAACTTTTCTCTAGCCCACCCAAGATTTTAGTTCACGAACCACCACTGAAATAAAGGATGGGGAGGCGTGAAGATATTTTTTCTTCAAAGGGAGACGTAGGAACATAAAATTTGGAAACCATTGCTTTAAGCTTAATGTACAGATATTGCTACCGTGCACAATTAAACATATGAAGATTATTAAGCTAACTAAAAGTAAAAATCTACGATTTGGGGAATTTTCTTTGTGCAAATTTGGAATCGAATCTATGTACGTTTGTCATAACCACAAAAAATCTCTCGTGCTGAAATGAAAATATTAATATTTCTTTCAGCAGTGCAGAAACTGAAAGAGGTTTAAGGGTTGCGATTAATATAATAACGAGTAAAGAAGCTAAATTTTAATCAAACATGTGTCATGTTTAATGATAATTAAAATCAACCTAAATGTTTTTCCTGTCAATCCTTGGTGGAAAGCAGGCATGCACAACCGTT
Organism: Himalopsyche anomala; assembly: GCA_031772345.1. Lineage (NCBI taxonomy): Eukaryota > Metazoa > Arthropoda > Insecta > Trichoptera > Rhyacophilidae > Himalopsyche > Himalopsyche anomala. Next base: position 16,245,030 of record CM062821.1, on the reverse strand, counting down.
TTCGTCTAGTAAGCCGCACAGGAAGCAAATTATGATGGTTTCAGGCAAGTAAAATGGAATTTGAAGTACGCACAATCCACTTTTAACACGGGGATACTATGCAAAACAGACGTGTAAAAAACATGCAGTATGTATGGATAAATAAAAGATAGTTCCCATTTTGTTCGGCCATAATATTTCGAGCCCAAGCAAAATAGGATTCGGTGTATTAATATATGTTTTTTTATTGTGAAATATTTAGAAACACATGTTGTGTTTATAATTAAAAAGCTATTGCGACCTTTTTCTTTGTAAAATTTAAACTTACTCTTTAGGAATTGGCACAGAATTCATAGTATTAAGTTTCAAAATCAATAAGCTCCTATTTCTATGAACCGATTTATTCTAAATCGTTAACGAAAAAGCTTGCTAGTATTTATTAAAATCAATAATTTACTTTTAAAAATATGTACCATATTTTTATCAGGCTGCATGCGGCCCGGCCCGCAGGTTACGGGTTATGGATCATCCATGGTGTGAAGGCATTATGGCTGAGATTTAGCGAGCCTCTTTTTAACATATTGGCAGCCTACCGCTGTCTGGTACCTATACGCCTTAATGAATATGTTTCTTGGTACATTTCTCTTCATATGTATTGTATATTAAAATACAAACAAGTCATAATTAAGTTTATCTCTGATCCCGAAATATATCGTGTCCAAATTAAGAATGTACTTCAACACTCATTTATTTTTATGTGAATTGAACGCTTTTTGTTCCCAGTCAGCTTTCGAGGCTAATTTTCTGATTATATCACTGACACAGAAGCTTCAGCATTGATAATTACCCTTATTAAAAAAGCAGCTGTTGTGGTAGTTATTGACAAATTCTGCGTTTTATGTTTATAAATACAATATTATAGCAACACCCAGCGGTAAATTTCTTTGCAAATATCAAGTTCAAAAAGTCATAACACTTACGATAAATCTCAGTCATAACATAGTACATAACATTACGATTCATGTTACTCTATCAATGCCCGTATAAATCAGGTTTTTTGGTGAAGTCACGTTTGAACTTAGCTTATAACCCTGAGGCTACAAGCAGCCATTGTTTACTGCTCGTATAATAAACTATCGGTAAAAAGTTTTTGTAGAACTCTCCATCAAAAATTCAAATCAACTCTTATTACTTTATACGTTTTATAGTTGAACGATCTGATAAGAACGTTGTTAACAATTCGCAGTGGGGATGCCTGATAGTTCAAGGCATAACATCGAACAAAAATGCTACGTGAGAAAGCATTTTTTATAATATGACCAAAAACAAGCCCTCACTAATTAATTGTATAGGCAAAAAAATCAATCAACAATATTTCGTATATTTTGGGGGCGAATTATAGAATATAGAAAATACCAAATATTTTATTGCCACCACACCCCCGCACAAAAATGAATTATATTTGATAACGTGTTGTTTTGCAAAACTATGTTGATTAATTATGTTTAAATGCCACAATAAGACTAGTCTTTAAGCGAGACGATTAATATATAGACGTTTTTAAACAATTTCACATTTTTATCGTACGGTCCGTAACGGCAGTAATAACTATCCAGGATAAAAAAAAAAAAAAACAATTTGGTGCCGCACCCAGGTGCCTGTAAATATAATATAGACATCGACTATTCTCCGTTAGCTTTAGATGTAATCAATTTTTCTTGTAATTGAATTCTGCTTAAAAATCAATTTGGAATTTTTATGACGGGAATATACATCGTCAAATCTTTCAGATAATATATGATTTAACATTTTCAGATGATGGCGGTGGACTTGAACATTATCATTTCATTGTTAATTTTTGTATTTTCTTGATAATTTGATTTCCATAAAATCACGCACGATCGGGTGCTTCTTATGCTTTAAAACAAGATTAAGATATGTGTATTAACAGCTATTTCGCGTTTTAAAGCACACACAAGCCAATCGCGCGCGAAAGCGCATGTGTGTATGTTCTGCCAATTAATTTAGAGCTGGAAAAATTCTATACATTTTAAGATAAAAAGGTTGAACGAACAATTTAAAATATGGAATCAAATTTATCTCTCTGCACCTTTACCAGTCATTTTGTAAAACTCAAAATTATCCAATTTTAGTGGGTATCCAACCCGCAACAATATTGGTTAAAAAATCTTATCCGAGGCACGAGTGTCTCTGATGTTTTAAAACTGGGCGTAGAAAGACAGTGAATGGCTCACCAGTTTCGAGATACATAGTCAAAAGGAAATACATTCCTCTTGAAGTCGTTGGTACTTATAACTTTAATAAATTAACAAACTAATTTATCGATTGCTTCTTCCAGGTAGCGAGGTAGCCACCTCACAGCAGAGCCGTGCAATGCATGAGGGCCCAGCGAAATGGCGGGCCCAAATTTCTACACACACTTAACTCTGTTTTACACGGTTTTGAAGTAACACAATCCACTAAAAAGAACTGATACCATATTTTTACACGAATTAGTTGCTCTAACACGATTCTTATAAAATAAAAATACAGAAGTGGATAACAGATTTTTTAATAACAATAAATTGATTTACACAAGACAGTAATAACTAATAAAAGGTTTCATTGGATTATAACACATTAGACCCTGACGTGTCAAGAGATTTATAATGATGAAAGCGATTTATGTCCAGTCCCTTATACAATCAAGTAAGGTAATATTAATTTGTGTAATTTACTTATTGAGTCTTCATTATTAAATTTTTTTAAACTATCCCTCAATATTGATTTTCAAAATGCAGGAATCCAATCTTAAAATATTATATGAATTATAACACTTTATTGTGAAATGTATCTTCCGTGTAAAGAAAGTTTCGAGTGTACTCAATATAACAAATTGCATGGGGGGCCTTGAACAGTGCCGGCGCGAGGTTATTTGGCGCCTTAGGCAATCCTGGGAATTTACGGATTTCCTAAAATTAAAAAAGGAGTGACCTTTTTTTAGCTCTTTGACCAGGATTACCATTGGATTGTAAAAACCCATGTTTTGAGGAATCGCAAAAATGAAAAGACGCAAGACCTTTTTTTTAGCTCTCACTCAATATTTTATTGCACTATAAAGAGCAGTACTTTTTGTGATGGCAAAGATTTATTTTTATTTTTCGAGCTACTGCTTGAAACTCACTGCATAGATATTTAATATAACTCACTGCATAGATAAGTATAAAAAAATATTTCACTCCTGCATTCATGCGCCCTCTTATGTTTTACGCCCTAGGCGGTTGCTTATTTCGTCTGTATGGTGGCACCGGCCCTGGCCTTGCGTGGTGTTTGCATGAGGTCCAAATTTCTAGCTACGCCACTGCTTTCAGGATGCAATAGATATCGAGCTCTTGCGAATGGACGTCATTCCTGCTTAGCCGCATTATCACATACGTATTTTTCGGCTCGGTAGACATTTGTGCCTGAACAAAAATAATATTTTCATAAAAATAAATCATACTAAGTATTACATTAAAACAAATAAAATATTTGCAATTACTGTCTACAAATCACAAAAAACGGCAATCAGCAAAATAAATTAATGCTATTAAGTTGACTTGTTTGTATTAATATAAATAATTTAATTTATAGAAACCACGACGTGAATTATCCGATTATAATGAACATAAAAAACAGTTATGCCGAAAATAAAGAACAAAAAATTTGCATCATAATGCCACAGGGCATCTTCTTTCAGAGCGTTGAAAACATTTTGAAGATTACATCAAAATGTTCACAATAATTTTTATGTTATGCTCAAACAAGGTCAAAATTTGATACTTCAACTCATAGCTTTTATGCAAATAACTCTACAGCTTTCACTGTGAGCTTTTCTGTATTTGAATAATATAGAGGGAAAAAATAATACGGTCACCGGTCAATGAATGTTCTTGAGCTTTCGTCCTACTCGGTCAAAGATTCGAATCCTCGAAAACAAAGCTCCATACACTTGTTAACTTTCCTTGCCATGTCCGAAGAAAAATAGTGTGCGATTGACTTAGAGCAGTTCACTTTGCACAACTTCTGTTAAGATTTTTCATTAAGATGATATTTGCATTCATGTATTATAAAAGACCTACATTGGCAAAGAACATGATTGAAATAAACATAGGTATGATGGATATGTTTTTAAGTTTCAGCATACATAATACCATACAAAAATGAGTAACCTTTACAATACCGAAAAAAAATATTTATATGCATACATAGTGCAAACCGCTGCAATAATAAATGCCGCCTTCTATTAATGAAATAATTATATCCTTAGTATATATTATTTTTAAAACGAAGCGTCTTCAAATAAAAACAGACAATTCGACAGCTTAGTAATTTCATTAAAAGTAATTATCAATTAATTTAATAAAGAATTATTTTTTTATTATTTTGTTATATCTCAATAAAATAAGTTTATATTATGATTTGAGATGAAGAGTTTTACCTAGGAATAAGAGGTTCACCAAACTGTTTCTTTTCAAAAGATCACACTTTAAAATCGTAATTACAAGTAAATTTATTCGTAATTATTTGACGATTCACATATCACCTTAAGTATTGTCGCAAAGATATATTATAATATCACACTTGCTGAAAGCCTCTGATTTTTACTAATATAAACATTCAATAAAATTGTTTAATAAATATTACAGTAATATGAATAATAGCTGACTTGAATATGTAATATCATTAGTTTTAAATATTGTACCTTACATACCTTCATACATAAATACTGGTCACTTAGTTGATCACTGTCAATCTTGGTATAAAGACATTCAATTAAAAAATAAAACATTTCTTTGTACTGATTCCACATTTTTTATTCAAGACCAAGACCAGTTTCGCTCATAACGTGTTGCTCGTGGTTATAAATACTAGAGTGATAATATTAGAAATGTCGGAACGTAGATATCTAGGTACTAACATAGTTAGATAAATTGAATTTCCTAAATAACTAAAAGAATGTTAGCTCCAATAGTGTGAGCGGTTTGTAATCATTTATAATCCCATGTTTTATACCCGATTGAGAGATATGTTATATATAGATTATAAGTACAAAATGTATATGTTATATTACGCACTATAGTTAAAAAACCACATTGACAGTTTCACGCAAAAGATATTAATCTGATTAACCATGACGTTTGTTGTATTATGTGTAATATATTAGGTTTGACTTCCGCAAGATACGAATTATTTTGCTACGTATTTTAATTGTTTCTCGAGTGTTTAAAAAAAAAGAAAAATATTGTTAATAATTATCATCTAATTCAGAAAAGATCCATAATCCTGTTTTCTAAGACTTCGCACACAAAGTCTTGTAAATTAAAAACTGACTATATCATTCATAGCATTGTCTGCACCAAGTCAGTGGGAAATCTTCCGAAATAGCATGAAATGCTCTGCTTGAAAATTACCACTGTTTTGCAATCAGGATGCCGAACAAAACGAAAATATGGCATCATTAACATATAAATTAATGTATTATATAAATAATCCTTCTATCCAGTGGCGGATTATCCTATAAGCGCATGAGACGTACTATTGGGGCATTGAGGTGATAGATTGTCACTGTCAATTCTTAGTGGAAAAGTATTATGTCAAAAAAATAACAAAACCCTTTTAATACAAAATTATTTTATTATTTTTCAAATGTATAGTAGTATAGAATTAAATGTATACATACTTTTCAACTCAGTCACCGTATTTGAAATGAATAAGCAAGGCGATAGTATTATGCTTCATTGCCCGGATTGTGTTGAGTAGTTAAAACCGGTACAGATAAATTTATATGAATCATTTATATCGAATTTGAAAAAAAAACGCTGACTTATTACACATACCACTAGCTAGATATACATAATATACTGTAAAAGTTTAGTCTGATCTATGTACATAGTAAAATCATTGTCATTGACATATATGTATGTATATCGATATTATGAACGGTTAATTTTACGATCATCATTCTTATATGTACATATAATATATGAATGCTTGGAAAACAAATGCGGCAGTTTTCATATTTTTTAAATATTGGCAAATTAATTAGAACATTTTTTTTCTAATAGATAAAACGTCTGAAAAAAGTAGTATTGTGTATTCCTATTGTTATCGTCATGCTATTTTAATGTATTTTAAATTATTCTTTGAAATCCTTTGATCAACTGCCGTGTTTGCTCTACAGGACTATGTAAACTACCGCGTTTGTTACAAATGCGACTTCAATTGTTCGAAAATATGTATACTAGAACTTTGTTTTTTTTACATTTAACTTGACATTATATGCGGAATTGCCAGCTCTACACGATGACATGTTATCTAACTTATTTTCGAGAAAACATGTAGACTACCGTCTTTGTTTCCAGATCTTTCATATATAGTTATGCATATCATGTTAAATTAGGCTTATTAATTTATCATTGTTGAGAGAAATAATTAATCTAAAATATGTCACTGATTAACGATACGACTGATTGAAATGGTATTTTACAACTAATGTTTGTTTTAAACAATATATTTTTTGGTGAGTCCTTTTTTATGTAGTCATATTTTAACTTGTCGGACAAATAACTACAAAATGTACAGATTAATAGAACCACGCATTAATTAATAAACGCTTGTGTAATTTCTTAGGAAAATGCTTTATTTAATAAAAACAATTTATATCAAAGATACATCTTACAGTAAATTGAAAGACCAGCGTAAATAATTGTTCAATTTCCAAAGAGAAGGAAATTTATAAAATATATTAAGTAATTTGACCCTGTTGTAATATTAGCATATATGAGATCACCTTTAAATTAATACAAACATTTGAAAGCTGATTTCTTGGTGACGATAAAAGAAAATATTTATTTTTATATTCCTTTCATGTCTAAGTAAAACAATAAGATTTAAACTTAAACATAAGTCTACAAAATAATCGATAAATTATCAAAAAAAAAAAAAAGCAGTGGAAGAATAACGGGTTTCAATTCATATTTTATTATTTTGGTGACGCAAACATTCATAAACGTATTGCTCAATAATCATCTTTTGCTTTTTCCTTACCAACCATACATCCACCCATCTATGATATTATTTATCAAATATTTCGCTGTTTATAAAGTCACGAAGAATATTCGATAATGTTTTGTTTTTTATAGTAAACAACATTTTATAACCGGCTTGTTCCCTTGTTCTTGTATATTCATATATAATGAATAAGTTGAACATTTGGGTGGAATTATATTTTAAGTGAGGCTCCGTGATATTAATATATTTTCATATTGTTATGAGCATGGCAAATATATCTATTAACATTAGCCACTTAGGTGGCTAATGTCACTAGAAAATCCTAAAGAGCATTCAAATAAGAGATAATTATATCAGATCCAATATTTTTACAACATTTGGACACTAGATGCTAAATGTTATTATCGTATGCATATGATAGACTCAATTTAAAAATAGCAGGTGGTAAACAAAAAGTAAAAAAAAACAACTGTTTGACCAAAGAATTCATATTGACTGTGGAAAGAAAAAGGACGGAACCCACACATAAAAAAAAATATAGGTGACGCAAAAAACGTTTTTTGATGATTTTGGCCAAAAGGCAAATTATAAAGTATACACAACCTTGAAGTGCACGTACAGTAAAAATCTTTTCTTTTAGAAGTGACAATATTTAATAAGCATTCACTTAAATCTGGCAAAAACCTTGGAGGAAGTCTAACAATACGATTGAAATAATATTATAAAATGAATTCAGATTGCATAATAGAATTGCACCACGACCGATTATATGATATCCGCAGGGAGTGGTAATTCTGATCATACGAGAGTAGCATTTGTAATCGACGCTATTTTTGTTACTTAGTAGGTGCTTACTACCTATGTTTATTATTTTTACCGTATCCGTAACGCACGGAAATTAACTAGCACATATCGATCTTGTCGTTTTTACTTTGTATCATTACTTATATATTTCTTTCACCAATTGTTCGTTACACGTTCTTATAAACGCTGTATCATTTTTAAATTTTCATCAGTTGATAATGCTTGCGATGATCGAAACCAATCCTGTTTTTTATAAATAATTAGTTCTTTTAAAATATCGACTGTGGAAAGGAAAAAGAACGTAACCCACACTTTCTTCAAAACAGCTTTTTTCGATAATCACAATGTATACAACTCTATACACGTTGTATCAAAAGGATGTTAGCTAAAAATCTTAATTTAGCTTTTAAGTTTGAAAAAATGGGGGCCTGCGAAAATGAATATAATAAAAAAAGACTTAAAAAATGTTTTTTTTTTAATATTTAATTAATATTAGATAAAGTCATTTCAGAACCAGATTATAAGTCTCCGTGCACTTCAAGGTTGTGTATACTTTATAATTTGCCTTTTGGCCAAAATCATCAAAAAACGTTTTTTGCGTCACCTATATTTTTTTTTATGTGTGGGTTCCGTCCTTTTTCTTTCCACAGTCAATATGAATTCTTTGGTCAAACAGTTGTTTTTTTTTACTTTTTGTTTACCACCTGCTATTTTTAAATTGAGTCTATCATATGCATACGATAATAACATTTAGCATCTAGTGTCCAAATGTTGTAAAAATATTGGATCTGATATAATTATCTCTTATTTGAATGCTCTTTAGGATTTTCTAGTTCAGTAAAAATGAAGAAAAAAATGTTTTTTGTGGTACAAACGAGCTCCTTTACACCAGTGGTCGGCAAACTGCGGCTCTTTGGTCCCTTGAGTGTGGCTCTTCCACAAAATACCATATACCGTGCGATTGAAATTTCGTGTCCCGAACGTGCACCAATCAAAATGAGGACATTTTTAGTAAAAGCCAACATGAGAGCACCCTAATCAAGTTGATAAAATGTACCTACCTAATATATATATATAGTTAAAAAATTTAAAAATTGGCTCTCAAAAGAAATGTCAATCGTTGTATAGTTGATATTTGGGCTCAGTTGACTAATGAGTATGCCGACCACTGCCTTACACCATTACCGTAGTGCAGGGTAAACAAAAAATATCGTTTGCCTTCTTGTTAAATAAAATTACCATTTAACAGAAAATACATTGCTTTTTCGGAAAATAATATTATAACACAGTATTATATGGGTCATCTTTGGCTTTTATTGCAGATAGTCGAATAAGTTTAGGGAATATGCTATTCAGGGTATACATATACGATCAGGGGTGAGCTGAAGGGGGTTCGAAGGGGCTCGCGCGAGCCCCTTGTTAAATAAATATAAAACAATATTCGCAGATTAAATTAGTATATAACTGCAATTTCTGATTTATATATTATCTACGACAGCTTCAGTATACACAGTAGTAAATTTTTAGCCATTTCGATTGATAAGTTTACGGTAAATTTAATAATCTTACATAATATAACTGTATAAAGTAACAATCGATTGTTTATTTGAGTATAGCATATAATTGCATAGGAGTGATAAAAAAAAATCAATCTTTCGCTAGAATGCCGAGAATTGCTTTGAGATTAAACGAGTCCCTTGTTAACGAATTAGCAGCCCGCCGCTGTATACGATATCGCACAAAGAGTCCTTGTGACGTATACCAAACACCCCTTTCGAATACTTATACACCCGCACTGTTAACTGATCCATATCTGATATGATCAAGAGTGAATGAAATTAATTCATTAGATTATTAAAGAGCAGCATTTGTGGATTTCTGTATGATTGGAATCTTTCCACCTAAACAATTTACGCTATATTGTATTAAAGATTGAGTATTCTAGACACAATCATCAATATTGCAACTCTCGCTCTTTGCACACGTCTATTAATTTGGTATTTAAATTTTTGACACATCAATGTCACCAATTTAGGATTTACAATGTCAAGGATGTCCAGCAATACGTCTAATTATAATATAAAACAAAGTTATTACATCGTTTTGTTTGCGCATTATTACATTTCCGTGTGAATTACAATTAGCAAGATCGCCACAGACATATTAAATAGACATTTCGAAATTATGACGTGTTTTTATGAACTGATTAATTCCTGGTAGCTAAATTTTCCCAATGGTTTATAATAAAGTGAGTTACTATCGCACGGTAGAACCAGATTTAGCATTGAGTTTTCGGAAACATTACTGTATTGAAATTTCTGAGAACATAAATTAGAATAAGACAACCTTGTCTTTTACACAATCACTAATCTTATTTAAAAATAAATTCTATAATAACATAATACAGTGAGTGACGACATGGAATCTTCGATACGTGAAAGAAAATATAATTCATTTCAAAAACACATATTTTTTAAATACAATAAAATATTGAGTTCCGTATAATTAATTTCTGATACAACTATCTTATTTATATATATTATATTATAAAAATATTTGTTGTCACCGTGACTTCTTCTTATGTGGATCGTACGTGAAAATAATGGAACCTTTCAATATATTGTTTCTTCTGACAACAGGTTGTTAGTTATGCACATTATCTGATAAGCTATAAACAGGGTAAAAAATTACTACTTCAAGTAAAAATTGTATAATCTTTTTCGCTACCTCGTTTTCAGGATCAAATACGGTGGGTGGAATGGAGACAAAACATCGAGATTTGTATACCTTTCGAAACCTTGACTACACAACCGAGTAGGACGAAAGCATGTATCATTAATTGATCATTGTTATTCCTTGAATTCATGTTGACATCACTTGAATCAATAACAAATTCAAATTCCAAATAACTCTTCTTTATTTTATCAAAACATTAAAAGACCAAATATTATGTCATCATCGTTGCTTTTTAAAATGCTTTGATTTTATATAATTCTCTTACCTATGAGAGACTATACACTAATTTCTCTTTACGGAGAAAAGTGTTTTAAATGAAATTCAAGAAGACTTTTTTAAATATTTTAGTTTCACTGTACCTTACTAATACAGCGTATGGATAGGACTATCACGACGAAAGCGTTGTGAAGTGCATTACAGAAAGATAAATAAAAACAAATACGTTATTCTAAATTCCACGTCGACGTCGGGTCCGTAGCACAGTGGTCAACGTTGTTGGCTTCCGTGACGAATATCACGGCGTAAAATTGCCGAAGACATAGTCGTTTCCGATCTCTAAAAATTCCCCCTTTCCGGCCTTCCAATCATTAAAATAACAGGGCGTAGCAAGAGCGATCAGTGGACCACTAGTACTGTCGTAGTCGTATCCTTCTATCCCTTCTACTCTCTTCGCAAAGAGAGGTTGAGCAAACTGAGTAACAAAAACGTTTGATTATATACCCAGGGCCGGCGCTACCATACAGGCAAAATAGGCAATCGCCTAGGGCGCAAATCATTAAGGGGTGCATAAATTGAGTAATCAAATTATTTTTATATTCTAATAACAAATAATACTTTATACTTGTATCTGTTCGTTATAATTATGTATCGTATTGTATATACTTCGAAAAAAGTAGATCGAGCGACTGACTAACAAACAGTTCTCGTAAAAAACTTATTTTGAGATACCTCCATTAGGAGGCCATATGATTTACATTGAGAGCGGACATGAAAAAGGGGGCGCGCCAATAGCCGTTGTCTAGGGCGCCATATAACCTCGCGCCAGTACTGTATATACCTCTATCTATTATTAGTTCGTATGCTTTATACTTGTAGAAAACATATTTAAAAAACCTTTTATTTTATGATGCTATCTATATTTATAAATATTAAGACTCGTCGTACTCTATTCATTGTTACTACGATCAGATTTATACGAGATAAAAGATTATCTTGTTGGTAGCTGCATATTTAATACTGATAATTAGCATTACAGGTGTAAATAAGATTAGTAAAGATTTTCCGTCAATAAAACATATTTTTTTATTGTGTAGCGATGTAACACGATTTGAACAGATTAAATATGTAAAAATCTTTTTTGTCATAGAATAATTGTTTAAGTAGTAATTGCTTGTTTTATATACATGCAACATATCTGCATTTGCTGATGATATGATGATATTGATGATATCTCCACCATTGACATGCATAGAAACTTCCGTTCATCGAAAACATTTAAAAACTATTGATAAAAAAAAATATTTTTATTTTAATGTTTTATCTTATGTCAAGGTTGCTAAGTGGTTATCATGTTGGGAACAAGCAAAAGATTAAATAATAATATGTACATATATGTATATAATACAAAAATTGAGTCGCTTATTTCCAACATTCACCTTGTCAATTTTCATTTATTTTGAGATACTCACAAAAAACGTGTATGAAACATATACATCGAAAAAATAACAATGTTTAATTGAATCAAATTGAAGAATACATGGCTATTTTTTTCAATTTCTTTAAATTTAAAAAAATACGAGTTAAATCCGTACGAGTTTTTTTTGAATACCTTAAAATAAATGATAATGTATAAGGCGAGTTTTGCAAATGGGCGGTTGGTATTCTAAATTAAAAATAATAATGCGCATCGCCTGGATGTCAAATTTCGAATAGTAAAAATATTTAAATGTACAGAATATTCTGTGTCCGGAGTTTTTATGTACGGAAGAGACTTACTCGAAAAAATCTGTGTACGAAGTAGTCCTGTACGGAGAATACGTGTTATAAAGAATCTTGTACGGAAGAATCACGGAACCTGACGTAACACCGATAAGAGGAAATGTGGCAAATTATTGCTATTATTATAAGTATTCATTTTACAAATAAGTAAACGAATTTAAAGTAGTAAGTTAATTTATAACAAAATATACCAGATTTTATTTTATAAACATAACGTTTGGGAAAAAAACATATTTAAAATTTAATTTTCTGGCTTTTCTCTTCACAAAATCGTTAGTAACGTTATCAGCATCTATTTTATTGACAGTTAAAGATTTATTAAAAACATGGTTGTAGAGTTGGAGTCGTTACCGTAGTCGGAAAAACTAACGACCCCGACTGTTTTTTTTTACTTTTTTGAGTGTACAAATCGCTTAAGTCAAAAGTCGCCACTGGTCGATCTGGGCGGAAGAAAATATGGTGAAAGTGATATTGCTTACACAGGGTTTTTTATACATACTAATCTTTATTTCCATATTTATTTTTAAATTTTCAGCTCATTTTCGATGCCGCCCACAGAAATGTGCCGCCCGGGGCGGTCTGCCCCCTCTCCCCCTTGCTACGCTACTGAGCTACCTTGACCTGTCCTGGAACTATGAAGCTTGGAATGATATACAATCTCTCAAAAATAAGTTGAAAAAACAATGTATTTCAACAGTTTAAATTCAACTACATATTCTAAAAAGATATTTTTAAAAAAAATGTTGGTATCGTGTTAAAATCATCTTAACTTTTATTTTTATTTACATTATTTTTTAGAAAAGGAAAAACATATGATTCTATTAAAAAATATGTACCGTGCATATTTAAAAAACATACATTAAAAGATAAAACTTGTACTTAACTAGCAAACACTGTCAACATTGGTTGGGTAAAACTGATCTTAGTAATAATGAGGAGTTATGTAAAACATTCGTTTCATAATGATTTATCTCTCGATCAATTTTAATACAGTGTCCCAAATTACATTTGACATCTCAGAAAAAAATCAAAATTATATGTTACTACTTTTAATATAAACTATTAATTTTACTACTGACATTCCGATTAAGTATTGTTTTTGCGAAAGATCTCATCGAAGGTTTTTCTATCTGATAAAAAATCGCACAAAAAATGGCGCCGTAGAAGGCGCACGCGAATCTCTGCGAGAAAATTATACATCGCAATTAAAATGGACTGAGTTGGCAGAAATATGATTCAGACGTATTTTAATCCAGGATATGTACTTCCAAGACATATATATTCTTTATTATTAGAGTATAAAAACCACAACAATCGGAATTCCCACGAATAAATATCAACATATATTATGTAAATAAAATAATCGTTATTAACTGCGCTCATTATGGTGTCCTTTGCTTTGATAATTTTTCTGTAAAGTCAAGTAAGCCACGACAAAAAATGGAAAACTTTGTCGGGTATTCTTCTTATATAAAAAAGTGAACAGCATAATTAAGTATTGCCAATTAAATTATCGGTAAAAAATGCCAGACCAACCAACGGATACTTTTTTCGATCATTATTAGTGTTTCTACACAAACACATGTGTATTGTTTTATTTGTCTTAGTGTCAAAACTCATAGAATTTATGATTGCCATATTGCTCAATTGAAATTGTTCCTACTTTCAAAGACGTCACTCGTTTAAAAATGGAACGCCAATATTCGTGTCATATTTATTACAGTTTTTCTCCGAGATGATATTTCTGTTTTTTTTTTAAATAATCGGATTTTTTATGTGTAGTTACAGATTTTTTTTAAGAAATTGATCATCACTAAAAGTGTATCTCTATTTTGATTTTTAATTCTAGATACTTCAAGGTAGAGGTGGGTAAAAAGGAGTTTTTTCCAAAACCAATGTAAAAAAACATTTTTTTCTCTGCTTCTATCCAGATTTGACTCCTACATACTTTGTTATAAAAAATTGCAATGATCAACAATTTTACTTTAAATACTAATTATTTGCTTTCTCTCGAAGGCAACTAGGTATTAAATTATGCTTTAAATTTGGTCAGGGACTGAATGGTGAAGGACAGGAAAATATAAGTTTTTCTTTAAAAGATGGTGAGATTTTTGTTTACTATTAATATATTTCATTCTATTTAAGCATTTACACCAATGAATATCTATAAATATCATTAACACTGTCATGATATTGTTTTTAATTTATAAATACTATATATTTTAAGGACAATTTCTACGCGGTTTTAATAAAACTGCTACCTATTGGTTCTGTTAAATTCTGAAACTAACGTTGTAATTGAATAACATTGTTTTAAAATGATTAGATTTCTAGGTGTTTACACCTTATTTGACAGGTATATGAAAGCTTTTACTTGTGAATTCTGACAGTGCAGTACAAACATATAAGCAACCCTCAACCAGCGATCAACCAACCGGCAACCCCCTGACCTTCATATTTTTTTCGACGAATACGGATAGACAAATACTTCCAAATAAATAATATCTATGAATTGACAGAAATAAATTATATTATATAAATATAAAATCTTATTATTTTAATTATAATATAAATAATATCAGACCTTCTTAAATATATTATAATGTTATATTTACTTTAAACATTGATTTAAAAAAATACTTTAAGCTTTATCAATTTAAAAAAACGAAAAATACAAAATATAAAATGGATACAAATATCGTTGCGTGACTTGAAGTCATAAAATAGTTCAAAATACGAAAACAAAACTTCACGCTACCAATATACTGCTTAGAGTTTATTTTTATAGTTAATATTGAATTAAATAATTTAATATAAATAAATATCAGCAACCCACGCAATATACTTTGACCCACCTGCGAAAAACAGTTCGCCTGCCTTTTGCGCACAATAGTTTTAGAGGTTTTGGAAAATAAGAGTATTTTTAAATCAAAACCTTTTATAAATAATATATTTTTTTTTATCCAAAAAATGCTTTCTTTTTTAAATATAAATATATATCCATTTTATATAGCCCATCACGTTACTACCAGAATACCGCAAATGTGGTTCTGAAAATATATCCTAAATACCAGAAACAGAATTGAGTAACAAATATAAATATATTAAATAAAAAAGCCAATCATCCGATCACCACTTAAGAGTGATAATCCTTTCAGACCGAGGCGTCCGTTAATGTAATTCGAAAATCAAGTGCTCGATAGCTTTAATAGCAATTCGCAAACATAAATTAATATATTTATTGGTAAACTTGTAAAGTCATGGATGCGCTAGATCAGACATGCACAACTTTTACCTTTTAGCGGGCCGCATAAAAAAAATATCACGGGTTCGGGCCGAAAAAAAATAATATTAGGTACGCTCTTTTCACGCGGCATACATTCCATGTAAAACAGCCGTGCAAAAAAAAAGGTTAAAAAATTTAATGTATTTAAATAAATGAATGATACGTTCCATTAGAATATTTTGATCATGTTATTTCGAAAAAGTGAAAATAAATAAACCATGCAAAAAAAAGATTATGAGTACTTGTTTATTAAAAATCTTTATATTTTGAAATGTTTTATTTGTATGTAATTCAAAAGTTAATGCGGTCTTGGTCTTTGTTAATTATTACATTTAAATATTAAATATTAAACTATTTTTGTATAATTTGACTAAATATTTGTAGAATTGAGCCCCACAATAAAATCCAAATTTTCATCAGTAAACCTGTTTCTCTGAACCGATTTATTCTCCTTCGTTAAGAAAAAGCTTGCTTAAATTTATTAAATTAATGTTTTATGTGAAAAAAATACGTTTGTGAAAAACATTTCAGGGCCGCCACAAAATTCAAAAAGAGCCCGCGGTTTGTGTTAGATATTATCATCCCTTCCCAAATAATTTTGAAAACGGAGTATAAAATACTAAATATGGTTGACCGTCTGGAATACATTTATAAAACGGTGTTTCGTTTCATAATTTGTAAGGCTTTACATGATAAAATTTAGCAACGACATTAAAATATAATGTGATTTAACCACATTTTTCAAACACCAATGTAAAAAATATATTGTATCTGAAAAAAAAGTTTTTTTTATTTTATGAGTGTAAGCCAGGCGTGAGAAACCTGCGGCCTTTTGGCTACTCGGGTGCGGCCTTCTGGCCAATTCTCTAATTTTGTAAATTTTTGTAATTTCGTAAATTCTTGGGATTTTCGATGTCAAAATCCTTGAAAGATCTAAAAAAAAAGCTACCACGCTGATAATTTTGGGAAATCCGCAAATTTCTGGCCTTTAGAAATTGCATGAAATTGTTTTCGGCCAAAAAATTCCTAGTCAATGCTTTCTGCGGCATTCGTGTCGAATCAGAAAAATTAATGCGGCCTTTAGAGAAGAAAAGGTTCCCCACCCCTGATGTAAGCGATCAAATTTTGGGCAATTCTTTTTATTCCACCTACTTTTAAAAAGTCAACATAAGAAACCATGCCAATTGAATCCCTAAACTTTTATTTACGTATAAGCCAAGTTTGTGGGCTTCCCGTGTTATGACTCTTCCATTTTTGAAATAAGTTATATGTCAAATATCTATACTATATTTGAATGTGGTTAGTAAGTATATAACGCTATTAAAAATAAATTGTTTTTTTTATCACGATCTGAACTGACAACACCAAAAATAACATAAAGTTGCCAGGGGCAGATCAAGGACGTTCAGCATACCAGCATGTATACTTACATAATTTACCCGAAGAAAAAAATATTGTATCAGTCGAAATTTTTTATATTAGACTATTCGTATAAATAAAGCATAACTCAATCGATTGATAACAAATCATGTGAACATTATCCTTCTATTTCCCATACTTACTAATAATATAGTGGAGTTCTAACATATGAATGTTTGACTCCCTATGTTATCTAATACACATCCTACCTTGTGTCCTTTTTTAATCCTACCACTTTCTTTATGTAAAATAAATGATGACGAACGATTGATTTACAGTGTGTATTTTTTTCTACATTGCATTTTATGTACAATATTTAGAAAATCAATGTTTTCACAAATTCGAGAAAAACAGGTTTAATATCACGTTCCTGGTGTTAGTTTATCATTTTTTTAACAGGTCACCCACAATCAGTATACGTTAGAGATTTATAAATGTTTTCCTAATAAAACCTGCATCTGAATGAAACAGTGGTTATCAAGAAAAAGACTTTGTTAACAGTACCCACCCTATAAATAAATATAATCAGAAAGCTGCAAGCCTGTTTCACAGACTCGTCATAGTCTCAGTGGATAAATATAATTAAGAAAAAAAATATGGTATACCGTGGCAATTTTTAAAAAAATATTTAAGTTTTTGCGTCTCTTTAAAGCATGTTAAAGTTTAAGCCTATGGTTGTAGATAGTAAATTGAAGTGTTTAATGAACACTCAAAAACAATAATATTCTGGAAAACAATATTTTTCAATGAAAAGTAAAACAGTGACTCAAATTTCAAACCAGTTCTAGATGATGAGATATTTATTACCAGAACAAAATAATTAGATGGAAAAAATACTATTAACAGAAAATCCATTAAAAATATATTTTTAGATCAGAGTAATTTATATGTGTAACAATTGGCTAATATATTAACAACAGTTTTAGCATTATTGTTCTATCAAAGACTTATGTTATCAATAATGTGTTTATTGTTTTTTGAATGGATTTATTATACTATAGTAATGAACACAGCGAATGAGTCACTCCGTTCGCCACTGGTAATCGTTAGGCTGAGCATCAATTTGATAATGCCCCAGGGCCAACAGGTTGTCAGATCATAAATAATATTCCTGCTAATAAACCGAATACTGAAAATATATAATGTAATAATACATCTCAGAATATACAATGCGATGGAAAAAGATGGCATCGATATAAAAACTATTCTTATGCTTTCTAAGAAAAACAAGTTCAGACAAAGTTTAGATAATGCGATAAAGATCGCTTCTCTTCAACAGACAAACAGCTATTTTGCTAAATATTTGAATCTTATTTGTGTAAATGATTTTGATTACAGAGCAATTAGAGTAAAATTATACTTGATGAACAAGAATATTGATGATACTATTGAATTGAAACAAGGTCATCAACACATATTTGCTTGTTTAAACTTGATTTTTACGGCTGTTGATATATCTAAATGATTATAAAAACAATATGTCTAATAAAACAACGTAATATTTGAAACAAATCATAATTGGTATACAATTTAATGTGCACTTTTTAAGCTAAAAGCTCGCAAAATCTTCGATCTTAACGAAAAGAAATAAATGTTATTATGAAGACTGAGAGAATATTGTTATTATTATTTTTGGACACCTAATTTTCCTACATATTGTTGAACTTAGCTAGGAATATATAAAAATTATACTAGATATATATTTAAAAAAATCTTTTAATTGAATAGAAAATTTTATATAAAAAATTGAGAATTCTAGCCACAGATATTAAAATCTGATTAAAAGAAATAATTTAATGTACGCATATTTTTCATTATTTAAACTTACCACACATTTATCATTTTTTTAAGATGTTCTTTTCTTGGAGTCGGTGTTTTTTTGCGAATCCTAAAACGAATTTCAATAAAAACTATTATAATGTAGGGGAACACACAATATGATATAGCAATATATATGGGATGTTTTGTGGCAGTGGAGTGCAGAAAAGGTATCATAGGAATTAATAATAAAAAAATTGACAACTCTAACACATCAGTTATAGAAAAAAAGGTTTTTTCAAGGGGCCCTTACAAACGATACTTCAGGGCTCCACTTTACTAGGGAATAATAGAAATTTTAAATCTTATCTAATCTTTGTAATAGCTTTTCAACTAGTAACTACTGTTTATCTCTTTATTATTAACATTTGACATATTTTCATTCTTCGAAAATGCTATTAAGCAATACAACAATAACCAATTATCATAAAAGCCTCCTTTAAAAAAATATATAACTTACACAATACAAATAGCTTGGTCTTTCTGAGTCATGTGAGATCCAATTTATAACAAAATTCATCACGAACACCCATGCCCAAGATATCAAATTAGATGTAAAAAATCTAATTTTGACATTTACCTTGCCAGGATTTGACCATCTGCACGCTGGGATAAAGCTCATATCACTAGACCAAAAATATCGATATTTTATGTAATACATAATATTTTTAATTTTTCTGCTAAGGATCGTACACACTTAGAAAATGATAGTTGTTTATAGTTAATACTCATTTATATGAATTCCTTATTAACCCTGCTGTTTTAAATATGCTGCACCTCTTTTGAACGAACGAGCTGTCTACCGTTCGAGCAAATGTTGTTTGTATTATTGTACATTATAATATGTGTTTCGCGGTAAGAATTGTTTAAACCGGCACCTATATAAGTAACAGGTCGCTGAATCTGCGGTATCATTTAATTGAACACATCCACGATGAAGGGTTGTAGTGCTTGTGTTTTTGTGGCCGTTTTAGCAATAGGAAATTGTAATCCCTATGGATACCATGGTGTCAAAGGAGGAATCAAAGCACATGTTCCAAGTGAGTAGAATATTATTATATTCAATGATTCGACACTTTAAATTTATCAAAACATTAAAACGGTTTGGTATTTAAGTACCAAAATTTATTAACATTTTAAATGTTTGTTTGAAATTCAACGGGAATATTTTGGACGTTAAATTAAATATGTATTTTAATTGTAATATAACAATATATTATACAACAGACGAAGTTTATTCATTGGCTTATGTGCGAATTCCAATATTTCATAAATGAAATAAATTTTATAATTTATATAGCAATTAAGATTTGTGAAGAAATCAAATTAAATTTTAATTTGTGTATTTAATACTTCGTGAGAACACGACTATGGTGTGGCTCTTCTTATTTATGAAAATCTTGAATGTGGCTCTCGTTAACCTCATGTATACCTATCCCTGTTATAAATATAACCAGAATAGTATAATTTAGGGCTGAATTTGACATAGATATACAATATCATTTATATCAGGCGATCGCTCTGTGTTTTCAAGTATTGCGCTATGAAAACAAATTGTTTTTACAATGTTAACATATTTAATAATTTGTATTCAAGCAATCAATTTTATTTTCGATCATATAACAGTTGGAAAAGCTCAATATTTTTTTTTTAAACTAATTCCTCAATTTTATCGAAAGTGTTTTTATTTTATATAAACATAGTGCGATACCATATTCATATGCAGATAACACCATCAGAGTGATTGTTGTTTGTTATATAATAACTTTTGATAAAATATTCAAGGATTAACAGTAAACAATCTTTAAATAGTATTATAATGATACTCTTTTGAAATAACAGTAACACCGGTTAATTAGGTTATACGTTATCATGCATAATAGTTATTTATTGATTATTTTATTAACATGAAATCGATGCATTGTATAATTATATTAGATTACAAAAAGCATAAAGATCCATCTTAGTTTCCCAGTGCCATAGAAATATATATACCTAAGTTCACGGTCATAAGCATTATTTTATCATGAATTGTTATAATATAATATGTTATTCATATAATTTTCAAGTACAACGATGCACTTACTGTCAAATTAATAATAACCTCGTTGGTTTTAGATCGTTTCAGTGGGCGGTTTATGATAATTCATCGTTAATATGGTTTCAACAATTGTTTTATTTGTAAATGACATTTTTAAGTGTAACTCATACTAATAATAAGTTAAGATTTAAAATGAATAAAAGCTGTATTCTTACTGTTATTTTTACATTACGTCATGAATTTTAATTGAAAAATTTAACTAGCGAATGGTAAAATATTTTAAATGTGCATATATTTCAGCAGATTAGATTATTATAGATAGTGGATGATTAATTTTTATCTCAGTAGAAAACATAGAACAAATTTTTAATGTACTAAAAGTTCAATGAAATTTTCAATTGATATTAAGAATCGAAAATATTACTTAGAGTTGCACGATGATCAACATTTGTTCATTGATTGTAAATAAACGATGAATATTTTTTCAAGAATCTTCAACTATTATTTAAATACGGTCTCTTCACAGAAGTGGACAAATTATAATATCAAACAAACTAATCGAACATCTAACAAAATATTATTTTCAATTTAAAAAAAATCTTTTCTTATCGTGAATAACAATTCGACACGGAATTCCCGTTACAAAATCAATACGACGATGAATTTATGGAAATTAATTCAAGTCATAAAATAGATGCCGAGTTTTTTTCACCATGCAATGTTATTGTTGTTTTTTAATGGGTATTAAACTTTACAGTATCGATGGTTTGAACTTTTTATTGAATATTTAAAATATTATTTTTGTTACCCTAAATGATTAAGTGAAATTATTTTTGAATTTGTACACATCCGCATTGTAAACTTGCAATTTGCAAATACTTCATTCAAGTGACAACGTTAAAACTAGCGTAATTTATTTTCTTAGAAAATGATTCACCAAGTCGACTTATGCGCTCGTATGTACATGTCTCATTATTGTTCGCTTTTAGTGATTTATTCACCGTGGTATCATGTTATATTATACAAAGGTAAGAATTCATGTTGTACTTACAATGCGAACCTTTTCTATTGTTGTATATATATCGATTATTTGCCCATGAAAAGCACATGTGTTATATAACCTACCATATTTCATTATCTGCGTGATTTGTTCGTTCCAACCACTAACTAAAAACGTAATAAAATACTCTTAAGACAGTTTGAAGCATTAAATACGAGTCTTTGTTAAAAAATATATTTTTGTTTACTTTTATTGAGTCTTCCGTGGTAACATTACTTTTTTAAGTAATTTTACACACAGTGTAATTTTAAATATATCAAATATCGATATTTATAATAACGTAATCATTTACAAATCCAAACCTCACAATCTTACAATAGAAAAAAAAATCTTCAGATATCAGCATTTCAATTATTTTTAATTTATGTAAAGGATGATATCATTATGAAATAAATAAAACATTCAACAAAACGTTTTTGAATAACTAATATTGCTTAACTGCCGTCATTAAATATATTTATAAAGGAATTCTAGCGTACAATGCATATTTATTACTTTGCAATAAAAATAATAAGACTGCAAACAAACGATACTAATAGATTTTTTTTTGATTAAAAATAAATTAAAGACTATTTTCAAACGTCAACAATCTCTTTGTTGTATTTTTTAAAACTTTACTTATATTCAAAACGCCTAAAATGTATTAAATTCACTCTCGTGGTTTAATTAAAAATTTGCACCTTTACCTTACAATCGCTGAATAATTACTTTAGTGAATATTTTTATATCTACCCGTAAATTTATAACGAAGATTAAGTTAGACCTCTTCTCTTGGGTTACCAATGCAATCGCTAGTTTATTAATTATTTCCACTATGAATACCGACATTTACGTAATAGCGGGTCGATTCAAAGTTCAATATGTTTTTGTTAGTTTACAAACGATCATAATAATATGTATACGTTTATAAAATAAGGCCACTCACCCCCAGCTTCTTAAAAATATGCATATATTATGAATAATTTAATATAAGCATTAAAACTAACCAAAATAGTTGACTATTTCTTTAAAAATATTACTGCTGTTGTCAGTTAATTACTTATCTTATTTAACAAAAAGTGAATAACTTGAAAACTCTTCGATGACTTTTTGTATGTAATACTAGATATTTTTATATAATATATGACTATATGTAGATATAATGAAAAACATTTTTACGTATCATAGATATTTCTTATTTTTTATTTAAAAAAAGAACTGTTTTCGCTCAACTTACAAGCATTTTTATCCCATACAAAATATTAATTTAAAAAAAAACAGACACAAAGAAGATTTTTTTTCAATTAAGACTGCTCACTAGCTTGGCGAACCAGAACCTATCATACACAATTTTTTACGATATTTTAAAATATATTTCTACCAAGGATTAACAGTAAACAATATTTAATTTAACATCATTGGAATAACGTTATTATTGTTGTGGTTAAGGATTTGTGACACATATCCTCAACCTTCATTTTGAATTTTATAAAAAAATCTTGAAATTAACCTTGATAATGAAGTACTTTCTTTTCCGGAACTTATTTATTATATATGATTACCTGTTAGCCTTCTTCCTCTTCTCTCCTCCCTAATACCCTTGAAATTACGATCGTGGCATTAGCTGTTGAATTGAATGTATTTCTAGAATCATTCTTAGGTTTCCCACTACGTTTATCAATCTATTCTACTTCCGGCCAGATGTAGTTTTTATGTTAATAATAAAATCAACTCAACGATCCTTTACTGAGAACAAAATATTCTTTTTCTTGCGTATTCAATATAATATATATTTAGGAACATTCACAATATTTTTTCATACAGGTTTTGTTAGGAATTGCTAGCAATACTTAATATTGATATAATATTACCATTAAATTAAAGATCAACATTACTAAGCGACCAATGCTTCTGATATATAAAAACAGTAAAGCATATAAAATCAATTTTTACCTTATGTTAAACTTTTGTTATTTATCAATATAAATCGTTTCTCTGTATCAATTCCATACATAAAAACACAAAGTAAACATTTGAACCTAAAAATAATTGAGCACGGCCCCGTACGATACGGATCGATATAGCCTTTTTGTACAGCACTTCATTTTTTTCTGTAAATCCTCAACACATATTCAGAACTTTCAGATGTAACAAATAATCTTGAAAGGAATACATACAATAAATTGTTGTACTATTCGGTTTGAAATTTTCAATAATATTTTCGGGGGATGGTATTGTCATGAATTTAAATTTTAAGAAACTATCCATGTTTAGATAACTGAAAATAAAAAATAATGACTTGATAAATTTGAGCAGAAAACACATATTCATTCACTAGGAGAACAAGAACAATCTCTAAATGTAAAACATTGTAAGTACAGCTTGCATTTTTCAATTTTATATTCTTATTATTTTAAAAAATGTTCTAGAACACATGTTTGCCAAAATTAATTAATTGCACTGTAGTGACTCTTCGTGCAATATAAAGACAATACTAATTTCAATGTATTAATAATCATTTTAGCGGTGAGTGTTCTGTGTAGAGAATATAATGTTACGGATTAAAGTTCTAACATTCCTTATATTTAAGATCATTGATTCGGGTTTCTTTTTACCTTGGTTTGACGTCAGTTGACATTTTTTTTAAATATGCCTTGATATATAAAACATTAAAGATATATAAATGTCACTTTGAATGCTGTGCTTCAATTAAAAGTATTTATATTTGAGAAATAATCATTGAATGTATAATATATCAATTATTCAAAACGTTATCTGCAATTCGAAATATAGGTTTTGATAAACAAGAATGTATTCAAAAAATATTTATCATTTAATAATAATTACTATTGTACTCCGGAAATATAATAAGATCAGTAAATTGACTGTTATTATAGTCGACGGGCAAAATATCTTGGGATTGAAAGAGTTAAGAAAAACCCAAAGTTTTTAAAGGTCGAGTTTATAGGAAACAAGTTTAGTCATCGTTTCAACATTGCGCGCGTTGGCGTCGAGCTATTGTTAAGTTTTTTTTTGTCATAATATATGTCCATGTTACTTTAAATAATTACAACAAACACCTAACGATCAAACATGTCAAAGCAGCATTTCTCAATTACAATAAGTTGCAGAACCCTCTCATGTGGCGTACAACAGGATGAAATCCACAAATTATTTTTAGTGTAGCACAAAAAAACAATCAAGCTCATTTAGTTTAATGTTATATTTACCCACTAAAGGTAACAGTTTGCTTATGCATTTGTCATAAGATGACAACATTAAATATACAGCTGTCTTGAAGCGTTAGTTGCCGAGAATCGTCTCGAATATTATTTTTGTATTCGAGAGTCAGAAATGATATATATATACGACCAGTCATTGTTCATTCAAGTGCACAAAAAATTAATAACTAACTAAGCGATAGGCTGTCAGTGCGCTAAAAAAGAGCTCGGTCAATCTTAGACTAATTTCGCGGCGCTCCAGGAAAAGGTTCAAATTTTGTTATAACTCTTATATTATAATACACAATAAGTACAATTATGTATTAAAGCAATCGATTGTTACTCAAAATATATACTTTTGTTCACTTTTAGGGTGTTCACTGTCAATACTTGGTGGGACAATGCTCGCAATGAGCGAAACCCGGTCTTGACCTATTAAATAAAGTGGAATGAAGTACAAAGGAATATTGTGTTTTTATTAATATGCTTTTGTTTAGTAAAAATATTCATTAACATACATGTATATATATAATAACTGAACCATTTACTTGCCTATATAAGATTTCAAACGTGAAGAGCTCCAAGATTAACGCAGAAATAGATACTTTTATTTTTGCTCTAATTTCATGATTTATCTGTTATAATTAAAACGTCGTAGATAATATATAAATATTCATTAGGAATTGGAAAATATTGTTTTTTAATCAATATAATAAGGGGCTCGCACGAGACTTTCCTAGTCCCCTCCAGCCCAACCCTGAATTAGACGTATGCATATGATCTGTGATGTCACTCCAAACATAATCTAATAAACCTTGTCACAATTTAAAGATTCTAAAAAGAATTTTACTCCGTTATAATCACTGATTATTTGCATTTAAAAGCAGAGCTAACACTCTACTTATATTATGTAAATAGTATTATTATACAACGCAAATCATACATATTTAGTTTGCTCTAGAAATAAATGTAAAAATTAAGTTTTGTTAGTTTTTCACGAAAGCCCATTTGAGAAACGCTGGGCTACATTTACCAAATATGGTGTGTTTATAATAATATAATGTCGCATTGTTTTAATGAAACATTGGCACGATTAATAAATAAGCACATAATTATGTTTGGTCAGCTTACGTTTTCTTGAAGCGTGATAAAGTTGTAGGGAAACTTGATTATTTAAAAATACTTGTAACAAAATTCCTATCATTTTTTGCTGGTTCTGTTGAAGAATGATGTAATTGTTAACACTCCTTTTTATGCAGACAAAGCTTCCATTAAAGTGATCATATTTTATTGTGCGACATAATTTATAGCGAATTCAGCAAAATTTATGATATTTTTTTTATTTTAAAATTTTAAAGGCAAAACACCGGTGTACATAATATATGTTATAACCATTTGTACCAAAATGTCATAAAAAGGCTAATATTAAAGGCTGATTATTACAAAAATTATCGTCGTCTTCTTGATCGAAATATTCCGTTAGCCTACGCTGCATTGTTTCCCAGAGTGTGGTATGTTTGGTGGGGGTACGCGGGAGCAAGCTGCATGTTGCACCAGGCGCAGTCTTACATGCGGCTTGATTTTTTCGATTACAAACATTTTTTGACGAGGGGTACTCGGTGCTACAAAAATTATAAAAATGGGTACACAGATTCCGAGAGTTTGGAAAACACTGGCCCACAGAATTACGCTTCGCAAAATGGCAAGTAACGTGACTCAAAGATCAAACGGTGTCGATGGGACGCTTGATTCAAAATCAAACAAAAATAAATTATTTCTAAATGTAGCGAGACTTGGTTGCATTTAATTCATACTATCCGCTATGAGTATTCAGCGGCTTTTTCACGGCGGCCTTCCATAACGTAATGACGATCAGGAAAAGAAGCGAATTTACTTCTCACGTTTAAGGCCTGGTACACAGCTGCACGAGACCGATCTTTTAACTATGCACTATTGTGCTTAAAGAACAGATTATAATTGTAACGAGTTAATCTCAAGTCCTTCGACTATTTACGGAACGCTCTTTTTTCTCTGTCTCGGCAGTAGTCACCAATCGATGGTCTGTGGAAAATTTTTACTTTTCAGTAACTTTTTTAAAGTCAAGAATCTACATATACACTCTTTTTAAACATGTAACAACAAATATCACACTGATTAATTCGTTATCATAAAACAAACGTCACAACACTTACATAATAATATAACATGTTTTGATATTACTTTTTGTTATATTGTTGTTTTAAAAAAACATACTAGTAGTACGGGGGATTCAATATTGTGGTTTTTGAATCCCTCATACAACTAGCATGAGAATGATGAGAGAATTGCGAGTAAAAAGAAAAGGGCCGCTGCTTTATAGTACGTGTAACCAAGCCAAGGGATTTTTTTATTAAGAAGTTGAAACACACTTAACGTTGATGCGCTGCAGAATACGTATTGAAATGGGGATGTGCAATTATAGCGTGTAATGATCACAATATAAAAAATTGTTTTTTAGGTGTGAAATATTTGAATATTATATACATCAGCAATCGTAAACATTGCTGAAAGTTTTAATCGTATTCTGACATTACATTTATTTGTTCATATTCTAATAATTCCATGGTGTCCAAGGATTCTAATAGTTCCATGGTGGCTCTGTATGTATCGTAATGGTAGTTAATAATTTTTAAATAGAAAAAATACTACAATATAAAATTAATCACTCACAACAGTCAGATAGCATATATTTTAATAACACATAATTTAAAATATAGAATTTACATATTTGCTGCTTTATAATTTGTGATGTAAACAGTCTTAACTAGAGATTGCAGTAGCTGACGAATATATTATTAATACTGATAGTTCGGTATTTCAAATATCAATATCGAAATTACAAAAAAAAAGAGTAAAAATAAGGCCAATTGGGATCCCAATAACGGGCAAGTAAATCATAATCAGTGTTTCAATACTTCATATGAAACACAGTCTTAAAAATATATGATAACCATAAACTTCAAAATTTTATTTCTTAAAATAATTGTATATCATTCAAGGATCATATATTTTGTAACCTGTCTAGATTGATACAACTCTATGCAGATTCAATATATTTTATTTCACCGCGATAATTTTACTAAAATTAGATTTTGGTTAAGTGTAATAATCACCAATTGTAAATAATATTTTTCATGACAGAATGCTTTTTTATTTATTTCAGTTAATCCCGGCCTAGATAGCGATTCAATTGTTTTCGAAGATCCATCAAACTATGATGATGGGGCGAAGGCTGGAGCGTTTGGTGCATCTGGAAGCTTTTCACATGCCAGCGCATCAAGTTCGGCGTCGGCGAGTGCGGGTAGCTTCAGTTATGGAGGATCAAAGCCATCACATTTCGGAGGAGGCTCCGGTGCGGGACATACTGTAGGAGCGGGTGCAAATAGTGGAGCCTTCGCTGGTGCCTCATCAAGCGCCGGAAGTCACGGATTATCTGGATCTCAAGGTTTTGGTCTAAGTGGCCATAGTAGCGGTGGAGCTAGTGGTAATGGAATTTATGGAGGAATCGGCGCCACCGGAGCGCAAGGTGGATTATCAAGTGCAGGTAGTCATTCTTCAGCTGGAGCCTTTAGCGGTGCTACATCTGGAGCATCGCATGGTTTTGGAGCCGGAATTACGACGATTAGTGGCTCTAGTAGTGCACCTTCCCAAGTTGGATCCACATTTTTCACTGGTTCAAGCCATAATAGCGGCGCTGGTTCTTTGGGAGCTCACACAGGTATTGCAGGAAGCGGAAGTCAAGCTGGTTCAGGATCATATAGTGGATCTACATCTGGAGCAGGTTTGGGTGGCCTTACGCTTGGTAGTGCTGGTAGTACTGCTGGCCTCAGCGGGTCAGGAATATCAGGCTCTGGAATCCATGGATCAGGTGCACCCAATGGAGGACATACAGCTTCTGGAGTCATATTTGGATCAACATTAGGAGGAACATCTGGAGTTTTTGGAGGAACTACTAGTGGAGGACACCCAAGCAATACTTACACGTCTACTGGAATTATAACTAGTGGACCAGCTATTGCCGGAACTAAAGATAATACTTTAGGATCACTAACAGGTGCCGGTGCTTCTGGAGAACCCGGAAAATATACCGGTAGTTTTGGGGGAGCACCTGGAGTATTAGGGCATCAAGAAAAAGAAGGTTTTGGAGTAGGTGGAAAACCAGACAGTGGGCTACCATCTAGTGGTGTTAACATTCATGTAGGTGCTCCAGCTTTTGGAACGGATTCTGCTAACTCTAACGCAAATGCTAATGCAGGCTCTGCAAGCCATTCCGGATCTGGTTCAACCAACAGCGGATACGCTGGCTTTTCAAGCACACATGGAATTAGCACTAGTACGGGTTCAGAAAAACCAGGAAAATATACAGGAAGCTTTGGTGGTGGACCTGGAATATTAGGCCATCAAGAAAAGGAAGGCTTTGGAGTAAATAAAGCCACAAGTCAAGATGGTAGCTTAGCAGGAAGCATCCATTCCGGTTCTGCTAATGTTGGGGTCGGATCCACTACCGCTGGATTAGCAGGATCAAATGTGAATGCTGACTCTGGAGCATACTCGGGATCTGGAACGTATCATAGCGGAATTACTGGATCATCAGGCTTAGTTACTTCCAGTCAAACGGATAAATATACTGGCAGCTTTGGAGGAGCACCTGGTATATTAGGACATCAAGAAAAAGAAGGTTTTGGCGTTAAAAACCCTGGACAAGCTCCAGGCTTAGAAAGTAGTGCCCACACTGGCTCTTTAAATATTGGAGCTGGATCTGCATCTTTTGGCTCAACCTCACTTACTGGATCTAATGCTAATGGTGGAGCTAACGTCAATGATGGTTCTGGCTGCCATTCTGGATCTAGTGACTGTGGAAGTACTGGTTCACAATCACTAGCTGGTTCTAATGCTAATGTTGGAGCTAACGTCAATGGTGGTTCTGGTTGTCATTCTGGATCTAGTGGATATGACTGTGGAAGTTCTGGTTCACAATCACTTATTGGTTCTTCTCAAACAGATAAATACACGGGCAGCTTTGGTGGAGCATCAGGAATATTGGGTCACCAAGAAAAGGAAGGATTTGGTGTACATGCAAAACCTGGAACAACCGTTGTTTCTGGTGGAAGTTTACATTTAGATACCCCAGCATTTGGAAATGGACCGTTAACTACGGGATCAAACACATTTTCAGGATCAAATACTGTTTCTGGACAAAACACCATCACCGGTTCTGAAATCCATTCCGGATCCACACAACCAAATTCTCAAACACCCGGTGGAAGTTCGTTTGGCATTGGTATAACAAGTGGTTCAACTGGATCATCTCCTAATTCACTATCAAGTGGATCTTCACATTACTCAGGGGGCTTCGGAGGGGCTTCTGGAAATGTTGGTGACCAAAAAACTGAAGGATTTGGTATCACTAATAAGCCATCGTCACTGGGAGCAACTGGCACTGGCGCGTTTGGTTCAAGTGGAGCACACTCAGGAACAAGCGGCACTTCTTATGGATCTACAGGAACTGGTCAATATCAAAACACCATTGGACAGGAAGCAGGAAACTCTGGAAGCCAACAAACCCATGGTTTTGAAATAACCGTTGTAAAAGATCAAACTCCCGGTACCCTTACATTATCGAGTGGAAATATGGTAGGGTCATTTGGTTCTCTGGCTTCTGGTGCTTCAAGTTCTGGCCAAAGTCACGGTGGAAATCTTGGTATTGGAGGAATTCTTGGAACTGGAGCTGTTTCCGGAAACAATGAGGGAAACGGAGCATATTTGAATACCCAAGGAGGAAATGGTGGATCAAGTAGTGGTAGCCTTTCAACGACTGGTAGCATTTCTGGTTCTCATACTGGTGTTGGCACCAAGCCATCAGATACAGGCAAATATACTGGAAGCTTCGGTGGCGCACCAGGGATTTTGGGTAATCAAAAGCCTGGATATGCAGTAACTGAAGAACATAACAGCCCGTCAGATGGATTACAAGTTGCCTCGATAGGATTCACAGGTTCAAACCACGATGACGGCCATTACTCTGGAGGTTTTGGTGGAGCACCAGGAGTTATTTCAGCTTCTGGTCCAGCATCGAATCATGGAGTGCTCAGTGTGGGAAACGCAGGAGCATTAGGCGGAGCAAACTCAGGATCTTCTTTAACAGGCGGAAGTTTGTCAGGCTCAAAAGATTCGCATGGATCAGGTATAAATGTTGGCTTTACGAGTGGTAGCTCGTCTAACCAAGGCGCAGGATACATTTCGTCAACTGGAAGTTTGTCTGGGTCAGACGGTTCTCAGGGAAGTGGCATTCATGGTTCAGTAGGAAACACTGGACTGGCGAACGGAGAGTCAGGAAGTCATGGAACATTAGGGTCTACTAACGCAGGTTCTTCCATATCAGCTGGGGGTTTGTCTGGATCTGGAAGTGGCATTCATGGGTCAGGATTAAACATCGGCTATACTAATGGAGGGTCTTCAAATCATGGAACATCAGGATCTGTAGACACCGGTTCCATCGCTTCAAGTGGAGGCGTTTCTGGATCTGGAAGCGGCAGTCATGGAGCAGGATTAAGCTTTGGACTTACCAGTGGTGGGTCATCAAACCAAGGAGCATTGGGGTCTGCTGGTGCAGGATCCACTACAGGATCCTTGTCTGGATCCAGTAGTGGCAGTCATGGAGCAGGCTCAGGCTTTGGACTTACCAGTGGAGGGTCATCAAACCAAGGAGCATTAGGGTCTGCTGGCGCTGGATCCAATACAGGATCCTTGTCTGGATCCAGTAGTGGCAGTCATGGAGCAGGCTTAGGCTTTGGACTTACCAGTGGAGGATCATCAAACCAAGGAGCATTAGGATCTGCTGGTGCTGGATCCAATACAGGATCCTTGTCTGGATCCAGTAGTGGCAGTCATGGAGCAGGCTTAGGCTTTGGACTTACCAGTGGAGGGTCATCCAACCAAGGAGCATTAGGGTCTGCTGGCGCTGGATCCACTACAGGATCCTTCTCTGCATCCGGTAGTGGAAGTCATGGAGCAGGCTTAGATCTTGGACTCAGCAATGGGGGATCATTGAGCCACGGAGCGTTGGGATCTGCAAACGCAGGATCCACCACAGGAGGTTTATCTGGTTCAGGAAGTGGCATTCATGGATCAGGTTTGAATATTGGTTTTACTCACGGAGCTTCATCAAATAATGGATTTAGCTCTAGCTCAAATGCTGGAGCAACAGCGTCCGCTGGAAGTTATAGTGGGGCCGCAGGATCTCACGGAGGTTTGGATCAAGGATTAAGCTTTGGATTTGGTAACGACGGTGGTGCGATTGATGTTGGCGGACCTTATGGAGGTTATAATGGAGAACACGGTTCTGATGACAGCAATGCCGGTGCCTTTTCTGGTGCTGGTGCCGGAGCAGGCAGTTATGGCGGCTACGGCGCCCACAAGGGACATGGTGTGAAAGGATCATATGGAGGACACAGTGGGCATGGAGGACTAATTGGAGCTGGAGCTGCATTGGCTCAAGCAAAGGCTGGAGCAGTTGCTGGAGGCTTTGGTCTTTTAGCTGGTGGAGTCTCGCATGCCAGTTCTCATGCAAGCGCAAGTGCCAGCGCAAGCTCTGGATCAAGTACGTTTCATAAATCATAATCTTTTCTAAGCTACAGTGAAACTTCTGCTATTTCTTCCAGGATTACATGAATATTTGTTCACATACCTTTTCAATGGTTGTTGTTATTCAGTTTAGAAATGTGTCATTTAAAGATTTAATAATATTATCTTTTTAATTTAACGACCAGAATGATATTTATACTCATATCAATATTATCCTCAAATTACCATTCCGGATCATTTTTCTAAATGGATTATTACGAAAAGTAAAGCTCACACTTCCTCTATGATAAGATTGTAGTTAATCATACATTATCTTCGATGGGAATGTCTAGGCACATTAAACAAATGTGCAACCATTGAACATAAAATAAGTATTTTAACCTTGAAGTGCCCTAAAATATATCGTAAACAATTAACAAGGCTTACGTATTCGAATACCCAAATATCCTATTTTTTATATTCACATTTCGAATCACTTAGATGTTTAAAAACCTTGTTTTCCGCTTTTCCTTTATTTCGAACAGTTAAATTCCTTTTAATAATATATTGTTTTTTTGTTTTGTTTCAGGTTATGGTCACAAAGGAGGATACGGATTATCTGTATTTGGTTTCTAAACAGTTCAATGTTTAGATAGAACATAAATTCTGATATTTTTATTTAAGTATTATTTTTATCTAATATATTAAGTGTATATTTAAAGTAAATTGTGATAACAATGTATTGTGAGCGAATTTCCGCGTATTGTAAAATGAAATAAATAAAGTATGTTATACTTATGTGTTTTTTTTTAATTATCATTCATGCTATATCACCTGTATCAAAAATTAAAAAAAAACATGAATATATGTTGGAATTCATAATTAATTATTTTTTATTGAAATATTCATTAAATATCGAATGTTGACACATTCGAATTGAACACATTGAACCAGTAAGAAGTATAGAACTGCGCGTAAGATTTTTCAACCATTTCCGTTTTCAATGTGGCGCACAAGAAATCTTATAGATTGATTGATTGATTTTCCTATGTGTCTTTTTTTAATTGGCTGAGAACGAGGGAGTGTAAATATTCAACAACACAATTCTATGAAATTCGATTGAAAAAGTATTTATTTGATGGAAATTCGAACTCGTGTACACAGCAACCGAATGCAACGAACGTCATAGAGCAGTGGTTCTCATGTGCGTCCGTGAGATTTTTTTTTTGCGGCCACCAACAGTTTTATAGCAATAAATTCAATATTAAAACATTAAATAATAGAGTGCTGTACATCTCGCGATCTTGAACTTGATTAAAAGGTCCGAACAATTGATTTTTAAGACATTTCTTTTATATTTCCCCTTTTCAGATAATGAGAAATGAAAACTTTAAAGAACTACAAAATATATGATCATATCGACGGTGGAAAAGAAAAAGTATTTAACTCACACATATCAAATTTTACAGGAGGCACAAAAAACGTGTTTTGGTAATTTTCGGCCATATGCAAATTATGAATTAAACTCAACTTTGAAGTACAAGGAGACTTCTATACTGGTGTTTAATTGACACAATCTAATTTTAATTTTTAAAAATGTCTAAAAAATCTTTTATTTCAGTACTTTTTCTTGATTTCAATTTTCACAAGCCCATCTTTTTTCAAACATAAAAGCTTAATTTAGATATTAATTCGACATTTGCAGCTTACATCCTTTTGATAGAACGTGTATCAAGTTGGACACTTTGTGATTATCGAAAAAAGCTGTTTTGAAAATACTGTGGGTTACGTCCTTTTTCCTTTCGACAGTCGATATATTTGTGTAAAATATACGTATTATTATAAATGAGCCACGATCGAATGAAAGAACGGTTTAATAATAAAACAGTTTTAAAAAATGTTTGGAGTTTATAGCTTTATTATTTTTTTCAATTTTTTTTTACAACTGTAAACTTAAAGATTACTCAACGTGATGAAGTAAATTTACACTGATAGATATACTATAATTAGATGTCTAATTAGACAACTAGGTAATACATCGATGGCTATGTATGAAAACGTTAATACATTGGGTATTGAAAATATCATACATTATTACATAAACAAAATTGTGAGATATATGTGTGTATTCCAATGCCAAACGTACAATATGTAAGATATACAACCATTTTAAGCTCACTTACGGCATCTACATTTTAAGTACGATTAATCAACCATAAAACTGCACTCCCATGGCAAAAGACGTCGTGTGAATTATGACTTATTAGAAAAGTCGATGTTCAACCGAATAAAAAAGCTTCATCATTACTACGTCGTTATACTGGCAAAGGGCATTAAGTAAAAAAACAATTGTTTTGCAGATATATATCAATTTTAATACGTTGAATCTTCTTTAAAAAAACAAATTCATTCATATTCTGTGTATTTTTTCATGGTTGAAACATAATATACATCAATTCAATTTCGTTCAACATTATTTTTGGCAACAAAAAAACTGCAAATAACATGAATTGAATGTGTGGTTCGAGTTTGTCAATATTTATTGAATTTAATTGAAGTACTTTGAACGACAAGTAATATATATATATAAATAGTAAATGGAGATGTTAAAATTTCATGAAATTTTTCATTTATCGAAAATAACGATTATTTTGAAACAAGGTTTTTTGACTCATCGCTTTCTACCAGTATACTGAAGAGTCTAGTTATTTTATTTTTGATTGCTGTTCGTTGTCATAAATTATTAAGCTGTCAGTACTACATATTTTATTGTCATTAAATATCAACTTTCTACGTCAGTCAAAAAAATAATAATATAAAATTATGATTATTTGTTTTTTCAAATCGAATTCGCTTAACATGACAGTATCGGTAAATATTTACAGCTTGGAATAGATTATTTCCTTTCATTGCATCCATTTTTGTTATTAGACTGCTCTTAGCACTATATCTTACCACCTTTGTTAACAACGAGTTTCTCTCAGCATAAAAAGCTTTAAAAAGGTTGTCAGAAATGTCCAAAAAGTTCAAATCTAAGATTTGGTAGATATGAAATCAATGAAAAGTCGTAAAATATTAGATATTCTTTGTCTTTGTTACTATCAACATGACCGACTCATGTACCGGACTAACTTGTGTAATTTTAAATAAATCTGATCTCAGACAGTTAGAAGAAAAAAAAGGCAAAGAGCCAAGCTTTTACCGCCAACAGCGTCATTTCTGCATTCCAAATTGAAAAATAAATGAGTGCAACATGTTACATTTAGTTAAACAAAAAATATTCTTCGTAATTTATCACTGTTCTGCTATATTCTTTGATTTCATATTGATAATCTCAAACTATTTTAAAATCTGTTTAACCTGACGTTTTGGTTATTTATTTTTATCTTATTCAAAAACGTCATAAGTATTAAATTGAAAATCTGGTTAATTCACACCTTTATTAATTTTGATTGAATTTTATAAAGATCTATTTTGTTGAAATCCACAAACAAACATATCATTTTCTCATATTTAAGAAAATTTTGCTTCAAGCTTACACAATTCTAGTTGTATCTTTCATAAATTATCTACTGTTTATTTCGTGAAGATTTTTGGGTTCAAAATCAATTCGTAAACAATTCTTTTAACCTTTTTACCAACAGGAAGTTATATACATACAAACAAAGTTCAACAATCAGCAAATAGATGGCAGTGATCATGTTTTTATATAATTTATTATCATTTAATGACTGTTCCAATATTTTTTTAAATAACTATTTTTTACCAGATGCATGTATATGTAGTAAATGAAATTATTTTTGCATTTAGAGATTTAGATGAAAATTGACTTATATCAGTAGCGTCTAACGTTTAAATGTTTGATATACATATTATAATTTTCAATATAAACTATGAAGTTTTATTTTAAAATGATATTGGCAGCTTATTCGCCTTACACACCAAATGATTGGTGAATGTTATATATAATAAAAGATAATTTAATAGCAGATGAGTTATCCAACATCAAGCGAGCAATATTTAGTGACGTTACACAAATACTTATGCAAAATCATTTTCAAACTTTTCTCATCAAAAGATAGTCCTTATTAATTTTAGTGTGTTGGTAATGCTTCCTATGTCTTATAATAACAGCATTTATAATAAATAGGTTACACCCTTTACAATTCTTCGAATTGAAGTTTATTGAAATACTTATATATTTCGAAAAGGTATATATTATTATTAAAATTGTTTGTTTACATATTTTATTGCATCAATTTGCACATATCGCTTTTGAAATTATCTAATCGGTTACCTTATAGGCGTGTGCAGGTAAAATCAATGACTTTGCAGCACCAATGTTTGTAGTTATTTGTCAATGACATGACGAGCCCAAATAACATGCTAAACGAACAATTTCTAATAACAATAACCACCACATATTGCAAAATTTCAATTACAGTAGTGTTATTTTTTCACAAATTTCTCGAACATGAAATTTCCTCAAATGATTAAAAAATAATCAAAAAATTATTCATGAAATTTCAATTATTGCGGTTTTTTTAGGGTGTTCACTGTTAATACTCGGTGGAAAGGCATAATATTCATCAAAATAAAATACTCATTTGTACTAATTCTACTTTGATTTAATATGATCAGGACTGGTTTCCCTCATGACGAGCATTAACAACTGATAGTGCTCGTCATAAGCTATTTCGTCATTTTTTAATATTATGGTCTAATACTACGGACAACACTTTTTATAAAATAGTTGAAACAATAGCAATAAAAGTTTAAAAGGCATAAAAAACCCAAATTACTATTATTATGTGCTTGCAGGTTGTTGTGCTCAGAAAGTCGCAACTATATGAAGTCATGTCCTGTGATGCCATTGTACCGAACAAGTAGTTAATAAATTAAAATATTTGTATAATATATCCTTTTTCATTATCTTTGGTCTAACCGTTTTTTAAGATACGGTGAAAACACATATTTTCGTCTGATTCAAGTATTGAATATCAGGACTGGCTTGGTGAATAATGACAACAGCAAAACTACAAAAAAAAGAACTTATTGGTTTTTTTTACTATTTAGTTTTATAATAATATTTGGTCAAAACAACATTATTACTATATCTTCTTTTTTCTGTAAACCATTGTTTTTTTTAATTTAAGATTTCGACTAAAGATGCTTGGTAGAATTTCAATATTAAATTTGAATCGTTCAAATTATTTACATTCACACAAGTTTTGTCACTAACGACCCGGGTTTCGCCTTTCGGCATCTCCAGGTGTTCAAGTGCACGGATGAACTTGAACTCAACATTGTTTTTTTTAATTTCTCCTCTTGTCACTCTAAGCTTTCATTTCTTTGTGTGTATATCAATTTCAGATTTAAATGAAAGCTTAGTATGAGAGACTTTAATCGAATATGGATAAGAAACAAATTCATTATACTTTTTTTGAGTAAATAATTGAATTTTATCTGTCCATTTCTATTGCAAGCAGATAGTGGATAAAGTTTCCATTTAATTTGGGTGTATTTCTAAAAACCCATATGAGTTATCAAGAAAGAGACAGACTGAAAGCAAACAATGGTGACAAGATAACCAAAACACGAAGAGTATTTGTCAATTATTCTTTACATAGTAAATAAAGAGTACCACTTCAAGGATTTCTTCAGCAAAGTAAACACATAGAAACTATTTAACGAGCAGTTGCTAAATTTTTTGTAGTTAGTTTGGTTTCTTGAATAGTAAGTGTTGATATAAAAAAAAAACAAAATGAGAGTATTGTTCTTAACGGCCTGTTTAGTAGCAGGTATGTGATAAATATATTATAATTAAATCGATTAATTCTTTTATAAAAGTGAAATTAAAAAATACATAATTCCTTTTGCACATAAAATTTGTCGTTATATGATGTGAACGTGTAACAAGGAAAATAACCTTTCAATTTAAATCTAGACTTATTTCAGTTTATTTATTGATGGTCAATTTAATGATTTTTTGCAATTTTCTATTACTTTTTAACTGTACAAACTCGGATAATAAATACTCAAATATAAGTTTCTAGTTTTCGTTTACTTAAATATAATAAAATACAAATAAATTACTTCAGTTAAGCTTTTCTAATCACATAAATTTAACATATTCACAATTAAATTAAAAAGGTTACATAACTATCACAGTTGTATTTCAAATAAAATAAATAATTTATATGCTACATTTATCGTATCGGTATCTTTAGCTTACCGGTAAGAACTCGATTCGACGATTAAAGTGATCTGAGTTCAACGAATAACAAGAGTATTTTTTTCATTTAAAGATTGAATTCCGGATCATCGCTTAAAGATGATGATTGTCATATTAATATTTCAAATCTGTATCTTTTAAATATTTTAAATTGATTGAAAAAGAAATCTTCACTATCGGTTACTTTACTGTATGTTTTCATATACATATATCAATTGCATTTTATATAAATACCGTTTATAAAAATTACATTTTTATGTCGCCTGATCAATACTTCAAATAAGTTTCTTAATTTACAACGATTTGACATTTTTATTTAAAACAATAATAGTGGCTTAGATTTGTTTTAGTTGAATAAAGCTTGAGTTTTGATTTCTCAATAAATAAAAAAAACAGTTACTTTGTTGTAGTATTTAGATGAAGATATTTTTTATTATAATATATCATATTGTGCATGCTATAATAATTTATATTAAAAACGAAAAAAAAGTAAACCAACAGTATATGTATACACTTCAAAGTACTATCATTTGATTTAAATGGTTTAATAAATCATTAAAATTTTCTTAAAATCGCACTATATAACTTTTTTTTACTAATAATATTAATTTATAAACATGTATTGATAAAAATGTTTTTTCTTTCTTTTACATAGTACACTGCGAGGCTCACTCAAGAATTCCGAGGGATGTATCTGAACTACTTTACGGACCGCCAGCTATTCAGACCAGACCTATAGTAACATCTCGGGTTGAATTGGACAGTGGCTACAACTACCCCAAGCCAGATATTCAAACAAGGCCTATTTTTAAAGATCCAGAACCTATAACAGATGTACCAATAAATACTGTTATTCAAACTAAGCCTGAGTTTGGCAATAGTGACATCAACCTATTGACAACAAATGAATATAGTGTTCCAAATTTTATACAAACACGACCGACTTACATTCAACCTACAAACAATTTGGTTCAAACACGACCAGCTATTTATCAGCAGCAAGAAAACTTCATTCAAACACGACCAAATTACAACCCACCTCAACAGAATGTGATGCAAACGCGACCAATTTATACTCAACCGCAACAGAATTTTATCCAAACTAGACCAATTTACAATCCACCCGAGGTAAATGTCATTCAAACCAGACCTATCTACCATCAACCTCCTAGACCAAATTACAATCTTCCCCAGA
The DNA here is from genome assembly GCA_031772345.1 of Himalopsyche anomala. Classification (NCBI taxonomy): domain Eukaryota; kingdom Metazoa; phylum Arthropoda; class Insecta; order Trichoptera; family Rhyacophilidae; genus Himalopsyche; species Himalopsyche anomala. Next base: position 16,204,604 of record CM062821.1, on the reverse strand, counting down.
ATAATTACATTCAGACGAGACCTATTTATAATACACCCCAGCAAACTTTTGTTAGACCTGCATACAATCCGCTTCAGGTTAATTCAAGACCTCAAGAGAAACCAAATCCGATCAACCAAGCAGTCGACGTAGTAGCGAGTATCCCAAATCAAGCGTCCGAAAAGATTCTTTGGCCTCTGTTTAACGCAATCGCAGGAGGTTTCCCGAATAATAATAACAACAATTACCCACAATATCCTGGATCTAACACAATCGGTTTTCCTGGAGGAAATGGAAATTATCCAGGTAATTCTCCCGGTAACTTTCCCGGCAACTATCCAAATTATCCCAACTACCCAAATAATCCAATTTTAAACAAATTCCCATTTTTATCCGTTTTATTCCCAAACAATAACAACAGATACAATTATAATTACCAACGCTACTCGACGCCACCTCCTATCATACCGATTCCAGCTGGCAACGGTGGAAACTTCGGCCAAGTAGATATCAGAGTACATGGGGTAAATTCATTAGGAGATTCCGTCAACGTCAACGAGATTCCTGGCCCTGAAGTATCTGGATATGACTATCCCAATCCCAACGAACAGCAGCTGCCGCATGAACTCCCAAGTGGTTTGCAGTTCAGAAACCTTCCGTTACAAAATGAAGCTGCCGGATAATCTTGTAATGTTTGTGTTTATCTTTTTAAGAAATTTATTTATTATCTAAAAGTCTAGAATGGTTCATTCGTTTTCTTTATATAACGTTCTGTTATAAAAATTAAGGCGTGTTTTTCTACAACTTTTATAGTCAATACCGTGAAAATTTTAATTTATAATTATCTTAGTGGATCATACATACTTTTTTCAGTTAAAACAAACTTAACATTTAAGTTACTTGTGTAGGCTTCAATTTTTTTCATCACTGATGATCTTTCAGAATATGTATTCGTTGAAAAACCTTCAATGCGCCAAATTGAAAAGGTCTCGTTGCTGACGCTGAAAGCTGTCTTTATACTTAAATGAAGCACTAAAAAAGAAAAATCCATTTTTACTGACAATATACTAAAAACACAAATAGATTGAACAATTTAAATGTGAAAATCAAGTTCAATCAATTATCATCTTAATAAATTCAGATCATGTATCACGCCAGCAAAATAAAAACATATTCAAACACATAAAATATTAAATTATGTGATAAATAACACATGTATTTATAATACTTTTGAACTGAATTTAAATAAATAGAGGAAAAGCAATGTTATGATCTTTCTGTTTAAATTTATTATGATACAATAAAACAAATTTCAAAAATATTCGCTGTAATAGTTTATTCAATATTTTTTTACATTAAAATTTATTTTTACAATTAAAAAATTCGACTTATATTTATCTGCAAAGATTAAATACTAGATTTACAAATAAGTACTTAAATAATTTGGTTTGTTACAACTAAATATATTACATTTTATATCACTTTTTAGGAAGCACATAACTATCGGTGCATAATACAATATGCTACAAAACGAAGTGTTCATTTTTAATCAAAATTTAAACTTAATATCTTATTGGGTTTTCAAAAATAAAATAAATAAAAAGTGAAATTTTCGACTGTAATTTCCGTATGTTGATAAGTTATTATTGGCACACTGTATATAATAAAGTTTTAGGCTAACAGGTTTTAGAATTTTCCAGTTTGCGCAGTATAATAAACTTTTCCATTTGAATCCTGAACGGATGATGAACTAGAAAATACTCCGTTCCCACCGGTTGAAACTCCTGTAATGCCGACTCCAGCTACGTCATCGCCAAAGCGGCTGTAAATCCTGTAAATGTTCAGAAAAAATGTATTAGCCATTGTTTTACATTTTAATTATTACACATATGATTACATTTATCAATGCCGTGCAAGTAGGCTTCATTCATTTCAAAATAAATACAAACATCCCCAAGAAAAATTATCTAATATTCAATATGTGTATTTAGAAATTAAATTAAAATATATTTATAATTTGATCGCATTGACAGCGTATTGCTTTTCTTCCATTTCACATAAAATTTATTTTGTTGTTTAAATATAAACAACTATTTCGCGTGTACTAACATAACTTACAAGAACGTGGGATTTTTCATTAAACTAACTTTTTGTGACATGTGTAAATATTTCAACGAGCAGTCAACAACGAAACCTGACATTGCTCACTATTTATTAATAGTCAATGTGGTAAGGCTACACTTGTAAGGTCCGGTTCGCTACGATATTTACAGTGCACATTAAATAAGTGTTATTATATGTCATTAATTAGGTAAGCCAACCAATTCCTTCCGAGCAAAACGCTTATAGCTAGATAAATGTGTTTTTTCTATGTAATTCGCAGACAATTTAGAATACAAAGGAATACTAGTCATGCTTTTAAAGAATAGTTTAAACAACAGGCAAGAAAAAAATATGGCTTGTAATTATTTTGACCAATAAGCTGTATACACTTGTACATCTTTTTTAGTTTACGGTAGCTTAAGAACATAATTCTTTATTATTATCTCGTAAACTTAAATCAATAATCGAATCTCAAATTTTAACTTTTTGGCTGAATTAAAAATAAAATCATATTAAAAATGTGTGTTAAATACGACCATCTTACAAGTAAATTTTCCCTACTTTTGATACATACATATTACGTATGCTAACACGTCTGTAAAGTGACACTGTTAGTTTCTACTATTTGTTTTATTAATTATGTTTTTAGGATGTTGTCATCAACTCATATCTTTATTGACTATTCACATCCCGGAAATGATAAAAAGAAATGACACGATCACTAACTCACAACACGACCTCTAACTACAGAAATGTATAACTGCTTTTTTGGCGTTGCCAGAGACGCTAGAGCTATAAATATTAGGCAATAAAGTTTTTTAATCTGAATAAATTAATATTTGAACGAATGAGGTTAAAAGCTTTGCCATATTATCATATTTTATTACTCAAATAAAATGTCATTTTACATCAAATTGATTTCTGCCGTACAGTTTAACATTGAAATAAAAAACGATGGTCAAGTTCAATAAATATTAACAACTCAAAAATATCGATTTCAAGTTATCCATGAGAGAATTTTTACTATATTTTTTTTATTTGTATATTATCCAACGTTTTACTATCCGCAATTCAATATTATCACAGGTTAAAAATAATAAACTGAATGTTTACATACACTTCATATTATTACTTCAGACTTGTGTTAACCAAATATTGATTTATGTATTAAAAATATGTTTCCCGGCTTAGATTTATTTCTAAAAGTCTATTTAACATTTTGAATAAAATATATGCCATCTTTAGGTAATTGTTTTTGACTAATCGAATGGAAACGATTATTTTTTTCGACTCAAATTAAAATTCATTATATGTTTAAATACATGTTTTATTTAAAATATATTTTATTTTAAAGACTGATTTTTTAAAATAAAATGTAAAACTAAAAAAAGAAAATTGATTCAATCTTTATTTTACTGTTTTTTTATCAATCGTGCACAGGGTAAAAAGTTATTCGTGGAATTTTAAAATTGACAAATATTTTGTTTTATTTGAATATAATCTATGATTAAAACACTCGTACGTTGCTATAGAAATTATAACTATTACTTCAATCAATTTAAGTTCCACTGTGTCATTCCAATTAAATTACATATAGTAAATAATATGTATGATCTTATTCATTTTTTTTTTTTACCATTTCCGCTCCCAATATGGAGCATATGGACTCCTAATGGAGTTTATCTCAGCAGAAATGTTTCTACGAGAACTGCTTGTTACTCAGTTTCTCAACCTCTCTTTGGAAAAAGAGAGGTTGAGCAACTGAGTAACAAGCAGTTCTCTTAGAAACATTTCTGTTCTTATTCATTACAATCGCCATAATTAAAATCCTAGGAAAACTAAACATTGGGTAATACTGATTGAAATATTTTAATTAACCCACCAGGACATATGCAGAAGATATTTTATATAAAAAATATATCCATTAATTAAATTTGAATCGTTAAAATTTAATATTGAAATTCACCAAGCACCTTCAATCTAAATCTTAAATTTTACGTAGCTATTTTCCGTCTTTAAAATATATGTTTAATCAGATAAATTATACACTAAAATAGTAATGGATAGAACATATCACGAATATTTAAAAAAAAAATACCGCTTAATCAATGAAGCTATGTAGAAGAAAATAATAAAAATATATTAAGATTAACGGCTTATCGTAAGGAATTTATAAAGAAATGATGACAAGGCAAAAAATGAAACTGGAATTGTGGATCGTTTAACTTTGAGTAAAAGGATAAATTCAGTAATGTGATTAAAATAGTAACTTATTGTTTTTTTACACACAAAAATGTATAAAAAATCATTTACTGTAATTTGACTAAGCTTCAAAAGTATTTTAGATATTTTGTATGAAAAGTACAGATTATAAATAGGAAATCAAAAAAATCAATTATTTCGGAATGAGAATACCGTTAAAAATGTCGGTTGCTCTAGTTCAAATAACGTATTGCGTGCGCATCGATTCTGGTAAATTAGTATCAAATATACGGAGCATTTTACAGTTGTTCGTTTATTATGGATAATACGTGCGTAGAGTTTGTTTCACAACCGATGAGCTATAGGTCAATAACATGTGTTTATTTATTAGTTAATATGATAGCAGATCATTACGTACACGTGAATTTTGATAAAATCTGTATTCGTATTCATAAAGTATTTTAATCATAACTGGTATTGCATATCGATAGCTTAATGCGAAAATTTCATATTGAATAAGAAAAATATATCCGATAATTAGTAACATTCTTCGAATATATTAGAATAAAACAAATATATTTCTTAATAAGTAGCATTCTGCGTTAGAAAAATGAATATTCATAAGAAATCAATCTCAGTTTTGTTAAAAAAAAAAAAAAAAAATTAAAAATGTATATTTACAAATACATCTTCCGTAACTATGTTAACGTCGTATCTAATCGCTTATATTTATATATATTCATTACAAGCGATTTAATAATACATCATTATCTTTAAATTAAGACTTATTATTTCACAAAATATAAAAAAATGTTACGTTAAAGAATATATACATCACTTTTAGGGTGTTCAATTTCAAAACTTGGTGGAAAGGTATTATATTAAGAAAAACACAACAGCTTTGCACTTATTTCCACTTTTATTTACCAAGATAGGGACCGCTTTCGCTCATGGCGAGCATCAGTTGACAATACTCGCCATGAGCGAAACCGGTTCTGATCTTAGTAAATAAAAGTGAAAATAAGTACAAATGAATATTGTGTTATTCTGAATACATACATATTAAAAAAAACATCTCTTTTATTCTGTCATTTTTTTAAATAACTAACAAGATTTTTTGTGGATTTGATTTTAATATTATATTATTTTTTTGTAAATATCTTATATTCTTTAAAAAATGTAGATATAGAGACTGCTTATTTATTACTCCTGTATATTGTAAACATTATACACTGTAATTTGTATTTGTTTTCCAATAAGTTCAATAAGCAACATTAACGACTTTCTGTGGTATATAAATAGTTGTAATACTTATTATTGTATATGCGGTTATCAAAAGTGTCTACTTCGTCAAAACGGATATTTACTGAAGTAATCTTTCTAGGAAGATAATATCTAAGTGATAAAACTTAGTAGTAGAATAATTCACAATCATTTATTATCTATAAACTATTTTTGTGTCACTGCATTTTGCATTTCAATATTTACTATCTATAATATGAAGCGATGCAATCGAAAATGTGAAACGTTCGTTTATGAACCAAGTTCAATGTCCTATTGCATTATTTTAAGCGGTAATAAACTTCTAAATATATTGAAATAACAGATAAGATACAATGCAACCTCAAGTTTTAAAAAACGTTCACTCGGATGCAAAAAACTCACTCTTTTTGTTGAATATTGACTCTGAAATATATTATATAAACGGAAATTGCGGTCACTTGTTACCGAAACGACATAATTGGAAATAAAAACAGCCAGGAAACAATAAAAAATATTGTTTGTATTCAAAATAGTAAATTGTAGCGTTGAATTCTGAAATGTATGTAGTCTTCTTTAATAATTATATTGCTAGTATTTTATAAGAAATCGTTGTGAATACGTTACAAGTTATATAATAATTCATTTGTAAAACAAAAAATATAAAAACATCTCTTATTCCGGGGGCAATCAATAATTTAGTTAATCAAATCAAATTTCTACTTGTATCTTTGATTTTCAAGTAATTTAATAATTTAACCGATCAATTCTAAGCCCAACATTGTTGTTTTGTTTGTTGATTTATAAAAAACGTAAATAACTATTATTTTCTGTCCGGTTTTCAGTTTAACAATTCATTATCTATGGCTCCATCATTCAATAAATATTTACTTTCTGTAATTGTGCTCATCCATTAATTCGAATCGAGCAATATTTAACCAATTTAAATTTCAGTTATAGTACCTAATCAGAACAACTATGAAAGTTTCTCATAGAATACCTTTTTTCTATGACGTGCGGTTGTTAACATACTTATATGGCAGATTTTACAGTTAGACCTAGTTGCATTGCTTGCACTATGACGTGAGTAGATTATTTCGAAATAAAAATTATTTTCGATATCAAATTATGAAAAAATACATGTTACGACCAAAACATGCTGAGTAATATGACCAATGACAGTGTCAAAGTTAAAATATACCAGAATAACCATCAAAAAAATATATGAGTATTATGTATGTATTATGCATATCTAATAATATGTAGACCGAAAATAAAAGAGTAATGTGTTTTGTCACTCATAAAGTTTGGAAATTTACGAATTTTCTAAAATGAAAAAAGTCATTTAGATTTAAATAGGGGATGGGTTACATTCACCAAAATTTTGATCAAGATAAAAGAGGGAGGAAAAATGGAATCTTGGCATCTTTTATTCAAATATATAAAAACAACATGGGGATATAAAATAAACTAAAATTTTATTTTATTTTACCGTATTCTAAACTTACATATTTCAAAAATAACATTAGTACAAATCAATCAAACTATAAAAACCACAATTAATTATAGAATGATCATCCAACATTATTCTGTATATGCCAAATAATTATTAATCTATATACACTATTTTGCATTTAAACATATTGACATACAACAAAATTTCTCTACGTATTCATTAATCATTCTTTTTTTATTATTTCAATTAACTAATAATAATCACATTCATATACATATTACTGATTTAATCTACCTGATATTTTAATAAAAATGCATATATTTAGTATTTAATTAATCGACAGTCTCATATCAATGCATACATAAATTATTTCTTTATAAATTAAGAAAATAAAAACAATTGCACGAGTTGCATATGGGAATATTAAAATAATTGTTAATCAAACTTATTAACAGGAACCTTCAAAAACGTAGACAGCCTTGAGTGAATAGCTTATCAGAATTCAAAGGAATCTTCTTTATAGCATGATATCATGTCACGACTTATTCTTACTTAAGTAAGTATGCTCACGATGACCCAAGCACCCAATAAGTATCGAATTTGTTTAATGAAATCACTATTTGTTTCAAGATTATGAAGTCATCTAAAAAATCTTCTTTCACGTTATAATTTATAATGAAGGATAGTATTGAAAATTCACGATTCACACAAAAACTTACAACGAGTCACTTCTGAATACAAATTTTGCATTATGTCTCTACTCAGTTTGTAACCTTTTTAAAATAGCAATTATTGTACATATACGGTATGCAGCATATATAGCCTCAGCTGTTAAACAGCTTAAAATAGCAGATTGGAACGGTTATGGCGACTAAACAATACACTTTTTTATAATATAGTATTATTATATGAATGTTCTCTTACACTGGAGCAGTTTGGAAAGTGCCACCATTGTTATTGCTTTGATAACCAGGTTGATAAGCAGCTCCAGATGTTAAATATGGATCATATCCGCTTCCTGAAAAAATAATAAAAAAAACATTTTTAATAATTTTATCTTGAAAAGCAATTATACCAGCAGTGTTCACTTGAGGCATCCAATCCCGAACCCCCTTTTTAACCCCGGGATTTCGGAATCTTGGAAATTTGCGAATTTTCTAAAATGAAAAAATGTGGGACCTTTTTTTAGGTCTCACGCGGATTTCAACAATTTTACACTTTTTAAACTAAATCCCGAAATACCGAGATTGTGATTGTACTAGTCCCGGGATTTTCAGATCACAAAATTGAACGTATTTCAGGAGCCGGGATCCCTGGATTGAAGGCCCTTGTGTTCATGCAGTAGTTAAACTATGATTAACAATATGGAATGATAAATCCTGTTACTATGTTCATGGAATCATTCCATTTTACAGCAACAATAAAAATACTTTAATTCTTTTGACTTTTTCTTGGTTTAGATTTCATACAAATTAGATAAAAAAAATAGTAACTAATGTGCGGATTTAAATATGATTATATTTTAGCCTTAATACAACGTCGCATGAGAGATTTTTTTTAAATGGGATGTAGTGTCGGAGTCAGTCTAACTCATTTTTTTAATTAAATTAAAATACAAAAAATGGTATTTTAGTTGAATTATTTCAAGTAGACCCCTACTTCAAGTAAGGGTAGTAGCCGTGATCGAGCCATTTGTAAATGTTGAGAAAAAAATCACGACTCCCCACCCAGCCTTGATAAAATTAAAAATTCTACTTACAGTATGATGAAGTTAACATGATTACGAAGAATACTTTTTCACTTTATTATTTTATTTTTAACTTTGCTTATGGCAGATTATTTAACAAGCAAAATAAATCGTTATTTGACGGAAAAGGGATTGATTATTCATGTGTTTTAATTAGTATTAAGTCAAACGAAATTCATACTCAACCTTTAAATAGCCTTATTATTATTAGTAAAAAATACACTATTCCGTTGGTTTACCAAACACTCAATGAATATCATGAAATAATGTCGAAATATTTTTAATTGACTCACCACCGCTGCTGGTACTAATAGAGTAACTCTGGCCTGGTCCAAATCCAGAGCTGGAAGAACTGGACGATGAAGAAGAAGACGAGACTCCGAAAGCGTTACGACGGAAACGTGGACCTCCTAGTAACATTACAGGTGGTGATTCATGTCCGAATTTGTCTATCGTGTAGAAAGATTTTGGCACATAGTACGCTATGTCTAAAAATAAGACAAAAAAAAACATTTCAATAAATATTCACACAATTGCTCAAGAAGGGCATACATTAGAGAAATAGAAACAGCGAACTCATATTATTATACGCACAGTTTTTGTCACATTATGTGTTAATAAATTAATAATCATCATAACTATGTTAGTACGAAAAATCACAATGCTGTAACTGTATAATACGATATAATAGTGTAGGGATATGCATACATGAGGTCAACGAGAGCCACATTCTGGATTTTCACACACATATATATATAAAGAGCCACACCATAGTCGCGTTCTTACTTAGTATTAAATACACAATCTCAAATTTAATACATTTCTACAAAAATCGTATCTGCCATTTAAAGTATAAAAAACATTTTTATCACGAGATATTGGAACTGCAGTTAACCCAATAAAGAACCGCATTTGCCCACGTCTGCAACAGTGTTACTGTAACTTTCGTTTACTGCCCTTACCTTTGTTTGGTTTCATTTTACTTATTTGATTGTATGATTTTACCACTTTTAAGATGTGAACTGTTTTTTTTTAAGTGTAGATGCATTGTATTTTTGTACTAATTGCATAATTTATTACTATGGTCAGGCCCGATTTCACTCATCGCGAGAATTTTCCAACTGATCTCATATCAGTTGAAAATGCTTCAATGTGAAGGATATTGCTTCTTAATGGAGGTACAACATAAGTTTTTCTACGTGAACTCAGTTTTAATTAGTTACTCAACCTCTCGTTTTTCGAAAAGATTAGTGATATACAATAAGTATTTAACTAAGGCAGGCTAGTGGTAAGCTAGCTAATCGCTCTCGCTAAGCCGTAATTTTATGATCGGAAGAGTAGGAGGGAATTTTTAGACTTCACAAACATCCATACCTGAAAAAAATGCTGTTCGTACTGGGACTTGAATCTGAGAGATTTAACACGGAAGCTAACGACGTTTACCACTGTACCAGTGACCTGATATAATCACGATCCTTAACAAAAAACTTTAGAACTAGTAAAAAATTATTTGGATTTTTTTTTACTGAAATAATTTGCCCGTGCTATCTTGAAATTGAGTTTATATTTTAGACAGCTCATAGAACAACAAAGTTTACACTTTTCTCATTCTAGACAACATGCATTACAAGTCTTGTTGACCTATGTAGTTAATAAAAACAGAAGCATATAAATATTATTAAATTAAAATTTTATAATAGTCTCTCATCGACGATCAATAATAATCGGTAAGGAAACATTACTGTTAATTATCTACAAATTATTATAAAATTTTATCGCTCAATTAATATTTATTTGCCAAAGGTAATAAGTGAAAACACTTTTTTAATATATGCAATATATTAACGATAAAACACGTCATTAAATCGTGTTAAAAATATATGATAATTGACCATTTAGAAAACAGATTTTGTATGAGCGAATGAAAACGTCGGACTTTGTTTACGAGAATAAAATAACCAGTTTTATGGAAAATTTGTATTTCTTAGTATTGTTTATCGAGATTCTTAATTTTGTTTTATAAACATATCAGGTAAGCTATGAAAAGGATTTGGTAATTTTTACATCCATGGACCGAAAATGATGTTTTTAATACATTAAATAATAATCCATCGATTTTATCATTTTAGGTATAAATGTATAAAAATATTCTGAAGTGAGATATGGTATTCAATAATTTGAATTCATCTAGAATTGGTCCGGAGTAGGTCACGCTTTAACATCTACGTTGAATTAAAACGGGATGTATGTGTGAATAAAAATAATAAATATATTACATAATTGACAAAAAATCGTAGGCAGTGGACACTTAGCCAAAAGTTTCGGACCTTTAATCTACTACTTTAGTCTTGTATACATTGATATTTACTGATTAGGCAAGTCAATCTCGGGGATTTTTATTGAAATTATCCGTGGATTTATGTCAATTTTTTTTAAACAAAGACACTTTTGTTTTTTATCAAAATATTTTATTATCAAATTACTTATTTAAGAAGACCAAGGAAGCCACCAATAACAATATTATATGTGTGTTTTTGTATTTACACATATGTATCATGCAAAAATATTACTTATTGTATATAAATAAACATATTATTTTCTATAAATGTTTTTTTAAAGGAATAAATGGTAAAAAAAATATGTTTAAATTTTACCCACTAACAATTTTTTTTTTTACCCAGTCTCTCAAAATGTTGCCGACCATTGTACTACATATTTAAAATTCAAGTCGTATTTTTCAAACAAAAGACAACACGTTGCATTCTCGGTAAATTGTGATGCCGCAATGTATGTTAATTGTATATTCGGTATGTCGCATATTTAGTACTTAGGAAACTTCTTTTTCAGTGATTTATTACGGATGTAGTGAGATATGAGAATTGAACCAAAAAATTTCAAATATTTTTCTTACTATATCACTTTATAATTTATTAATACCGTTGATACAAAACACTTTTGGTTTTCACTTTTATAAATAATCTCTTCATTTCACTCTATAAACATCTCATGGAAATCATTAGATCTACCAGTCGCATAGTCCAGTGGTGACACTCTTTATGCATACGTGATCAAAAAATGTAAACTTTCATTTATTATATTTTTAAATCGATTTACGGTTTTGTATCCAAAAGGATGGATTAATCTCTTTCCGCATTCATTACCTGGTCCTGAAAAGAAACTCAGAAGTAGTGATTCAGTTTCTAGTAAAGCTATTTTCCATATTGACCAACTGAGACTTGTTATTCACGTTAAACACCTTATATTGAGATATAGCCAGCGGTGGGCTGCTAGTGCGTTAACAACGGTCTCGCTCTCTTAAAGCAATCTAAATGGCTAAAAAGTACTACTATGTATACTAATCCTGTCGTAGATAATGTGTGTCAGAAATTGCAGTTCTATACTAATTTTATCTGTGAATATTGCTTTCTCTTAAATTAAATGGGGCTCGCGCGAGCCCCCTCCAGCCCACCCATGGATATAGCACATAAATAACGATTTTTTATTTAAAAAAAGGTGTTTTTAAACATTCTTTACAAACAATTAATGTGCTTGTTTCTATATTATGAAATAAGTGTAACAATTAGAAACCAAATTTTATTCTGGATTTGATCATGTATGCCCCTCTTAAATCGAATTACCGTTTGTATGGTTTACTGCTGATTGATTATATTCAAATATTCTTTAAATTTTATCGAAAATCGTTACCTGCTAAATTATCGCATTGTCCAAAATTTTAATGGTACTTAGTTATTATAAAATGTATTTTAGAATTGGTATGCAATATTAAATAATAATTGTCGATTTAATAAAGCGTAGTATCATTGAATTAAAATTATAATAGCATCTTTTTACATTATCTTTTTGATAATATTCTTCTCACAGTTTATAAGTATTAGATGAGATCTATGCAAACTCTTGTTGTTATTTTTAAGTTCACATCGATAATCTATCCACTGACTCACTTACCTTGGAGTTAAGGTACGGAAAATTAAAATATTTATTATTTAAAAACAAAAATAACAATCGTGTCATTAAATGTTGGAGCCATATCAACCGGTTATGAATTCATCGGAGACTTGTGAAATTATAAATTACCCGCTTGTTCAAAAAAATGTTGATTTGTGATTAAATTATTAATTAGAGAGATCGGCGTATTGTTAAGTTCAGGAAACTATAAATCGCCGTGTGAAATGAAATTTGCATATTTTTTAAATAAATATATTCCTTAAAAAAATGTTTAGTGAGAGTTACTTGATTCTTAAATTTAATCTCTTGATATTAAAGAAAATATTTTTTGTTTATTAGTTTAAAACAGCTTAATAAACACGTTTGACTTTTTTTATAAAAAAATTGTTGAAAATATTTATTTTTATGTATTATATCAAAAAAAAAAAATAGTCATTGACTAAATATAATGTAGGCATTCAAAAACTGTATACTTATTTAAATTTAAATGAAATATATTTCTTACATGAACATTTTAAAAAATTGAAATATCATTTTTAAGAATATATTTTTAGAAAACGTGCTATGATAATATGTACGTTAGGCAAAAATAAGAAACATATTTTTATGACAAAAAACATCACGCTATTTTTCAATATTTAATAACAGGCAATTAAGTAAATATATAATTATATAGAAGTTGAAAGTTTATGTGTTCGAAGAACAATTATTAATATTAAATATATCTGAGACTAAAATATTATGATATTTACAATTGTATATAGCCCAAATATTATTCATCGGGACGGTCTCTCAAGCAATATAAAAATGTGGTCGAACGACAATTTTCTCGACTGTAAACCATTATAATATTCTTTGAAAAAAAATGGAAAAAGTGCCATTACTTCATACTTGTAATAAAAAAAAATCATAACATTACATCATATTTATTTAACTTAAAAATATTTAAACGTTAAAGGGTATCAAAAGAAGAAAAGTTACACTTATAAACGTGTTGCTATGTAAACTCAATAATAATTAAAACGTTTTGCTAAATATTGGATACGCAGGATTTTGTGAGAGATATTGGGAACATTATAAATAAAACTTGCATCAATTTAAATTAACAATTTATTTTCTGATTTAAATACTAGGTTAACTTTGTATAACGGGTTTTAAATCATTCGATATATCTCCTAATGATCTCAATCAAATTTAACAAGATTACATTATATTTTTTATAAAACATTAGTTGATGTTTTATATGTTTATCGTTGTCATATGAACTTACTATGGCTTAAAATAACAATTAAAATACTGACCCTTTTAATAAGAAAGCATTAAAACCGATATTGTCAAAATACATGCATCGTAAATCATTATATAAAATAATAAAAATATCCATGCGCTTTCAAATTGTGATGTCTAGTGACACTTTTTTCTAGTGACATGTGTTTTGCATAAAATAAACTTTAATTAATCTTAGAGGTCATGAGTCAAACCACCAAGGCCTTGTCCATCGAATATAATATAATATGACACCTAAGTTACTTATCATGACTAAATTGTATTATTGTCAATTTGTAGATCATTAGCATACTTAAAATTAGCACGAGGATAATAGTGTTTTCGTTTGCGCAAAAAAATATCATCAGTTGGTATTTCAAAACGTTAATTAAATTCAAATATGAGGAAAGGTTATTATTTTATACTGTGAGTTTGTATTCTTTTAGGCAATTTTGATGATGGGAAATCGTTTGAAATCATTTTTATTCTTTATTTAAAGTGTAAATATATTATTTTTGTTTTTATTTAATAAAATACTGTTTGAATATAAATTTATGTATCAAGCTTTAAATGTTTATTTGTTTGTTGTAATGCCATCACTAGGTTACGTAAAAATACTGAAAAAAAATCTCATAATGGATAAATGAAGTCATTGAGAATAAAGTTATTGTAATAGATTCATGCAAACAATTGTGTGTTGAGGTCACTTTATTTTTTTCTAATGTATAGAATATACGACTTAGGAATATATATTTACGGAGCTTAAGAAAATGAGTTTATTATTTTATAATATACTCAGAACACAATCAGCTGATAAAGCTACAATGCAAACAAATCACATGTTTAAAACATGTTATCCTAAGAAATATATAATATAATATTTTTTGAAAATCACGAATAGTTCACTATATACGAATGACTACGCGGGTTTGAAAATATAATCATTTGGTAAATAATATTGATAATCTTTTACGCACCTGCGAAGACGAGCGCAAAAGTGAGAGGCAGCAACAGAACAGATAGAGGAGCCATCGCGAACTACAGCTCGATAAGTCAACAAATCGTTTAAATACTAGTAAGAAGCTATAAACAAAAATACCCGGTATATACGTGGTCCGCAGTTTGATTCCGCGGCACTAGGCTGCGTCATCTGACATCGGAGATGGTAATTGGTTATATGTACATCTTTACCGCGATTCATTGACATTACTTTTCATCAAAAAGATCACCACATAACATAATTTCAATGAAGATCGTTAAAAGTAAAAATTATAGTTAACCTAGGTACGAGAGAATTATTATTATTAAATCATAATAGAATGTTGAATTCTCTAGATAATAAAATATGTTTGTCTAAATGACACAATTATTTTTTTACAGCAATCAAACTACATATACATATAAAAAAAATCGTTGAATTCTTATTCTTTTAAACATAAGTGTCGGATTCTTAAGTGTTGAAGTCTTATTATTTTATAAAATCGGTAAAAAATTAAAGCCGTTTTTTATTTCGCTAGATAAAGGAGTTTTTATAAGCCCAAATAATAATTGTATTAAGTTTGTTTTGATGTATCAGTATATCACAGCACACGCGTAGACAACATGTGTGTGTCTGCGCATCGTGCACATCGAAAAGATTTAGACAGATGGCTTGACCAACTGGTAATTTCTATACCTAATGTGAAATAATTGCATTTATTATAAGTTGTTAGGCTATCACAGTTTTTATTATATGTATACAAAAACATTACTTTAGTTATTACATTATTACTTTTAAAATGTATACCATTGATGCGCCAGGAGTAAGTGGAAAAAAGGGATGATGATGACCAACTAACAATGCATTACTGGAAGAGTACTGAGAAGGACTGGGTGGACTCTAAGAAGACATGAGATGAATTCCAAAGCTAGACATAGGCTATAACGATACAGCAAAAAAAAAACGATTTTTTTCGTGGGTTTTAAAGTGCACCCACATCAAATACATCTTTAATGGGTTCTCCTACCAAGTTCAATGAATTTCCATCAAAAAATAATTATATTTTCAATAATTGAGATTAATTGACAGAGTTACAAATGGTCCCTCAGACTTGCAAATTTCTTACAAGTAGACTTACAAATGGTCTCAATTCTTTGATATTGTAAGTGGATATGATATGGTCAGTACCAAAAAAACTGTGCTATATTTAGACTGATGTAACTAAGTATTGTGTTACAACGTAACATTTGAATCTCATTTTTTTTTTTTTTGAGTCAATAGTGTTGCATTTTAAGACAGAATTTAGTAAATATAATATATAAGCATTCTTTGACAACTTCAAAAGTCGCTCATACTAACTAATGAAAATTCAAAAACAAATACTAGGAAATATTTCCTAAATGAACTGAAATCTCATCAGCAGATTATCATGTGCAACGCAACAACTATTTTAACATATTAACGAACTAAAAAATAACTCAACTTCATTTCATTATCAAAGATTTCACAAAATTGTTACCTCAATAATAAACAATCTAAGAAAATGTTTGTTTTCAATTATCTAATAAGAGCTTTTTTGATTTTAAATCGATTTCAAAAGATGGAATTTTTTTAATGTTGATGACTTAATCTTAGAAATATATTTTTTAATATATTTCTAAAATAATTATTTTATTTTATTTATATTTACGTAGACAATTTTTCATTTATTCAACCAGTATTTTATGCAAAACCTATACAAATTTTTATCAAACGAAATCCAAGTTATCCAACTATACAGTTATTCTCCGTGCGTTTTAAAGATATACACATTTTATGTTTACAATTTTATTATCACATATAGTGTAGACAGGGTTCTTCAAAAATGTACACCCTATCTTTGAAGTTTTCAGAAGATTTCGTAGCGCATTAGTGAAAAATTCGTTATCAACTGTTTATTAATGTAATTTTTAAGTGTTAAAAAATTGTCACTGTTATTATTTTCAGTTTATTCTGTTCATCAACTATTACTGGTTTCAAAGCGTAAACTTTATTTTTATATATTCTCATAATATCTATAATATATAGCATGTTGGGCTCGGTGATCTAGTGGTAAGAGCTTTTCTTGAATCAGATTTAGTTTTTTTTCAATCATATATTTGATGTCTTTCATCTTAGAATTGATTTCGAGTAACTTAAAAAATAATCATTGAGTTATCTCTCGTTATTCCAAATACATATTTTATTTGTTTAATATAAATTATAGAAGCACTTAACTCTTTTTTTAAATCCACTTAGTGATATGTTACAACACAAAAACACGTTAATCGAGGGATGGTATAGTATTATAATTTATTCAAGACCCGTGATTTTGTTAATATTGTTAATTTATTATAAGATAATTGTTAAACTTCTCAATGTCCAATATGTTCGGGTTAAGATGGATGGCAAACGGTACGAGCGCTAGATTACGTGCAAAAATTTCACATGTAAATTAATTCGAATAGACTTCGCGGCATTCCTGCAAGGATTTTTATACAGTCTGGAAACTTTGTCCCAGATTCAAAAGTCTTAATTTAAAATATCATATCGTGAGAAAACTGAGTAAATTTAACCTAATAAAAATTAAACTAATGTTAACTTTACCCATCCTGTTGCCGAGATGTCAACACCTTTGTTCGTTCATCCTATTCAGTTGAGTTATATCCGTACTAGGGTTTCTAATCCCGGTATCCCGTTCAATTTTGTGATCTCGAAATCCCGGAATTTTGATAGATGTAATCCCAGGATTTCGGCATTAAAAATAAGGTCTCACATTTAGAAATTTTAGGAATTCCTACGATTTTAAAATCGGTGAGTAAATACTGTTTTCTGTGAAATTTTTTCACCTTCTTTTCTAGATTATTTAAAATCCTTCAATTCCGAATTTCTCCACGATTTTATGGTGAATGATCAATCCCCGGGATCTCGTATTGGAAACATTGTGAATCCGAAATCTAGGGATTATAAAAAGGGTCCGAGATTGGATGCCATATTCCTTACTGACAATTCTATAAACTGACTTTCCAATCGATTTATTATTTTTTATTCAGATTCTGTGATGCCTTCGTTTCCTCTTGCACAATCTATTCAAAAAAATTCGTAGGGAAAGCGCTTAGTTATCTACTAGCCGTTTTCTAACAATATCCGTTCATATTTACGCTTTTCAACAAAGTGAAGTTAAGCGACCACTTTGAATAGAATAACTTAACTTGTGATGCTTCTCAGGTAGATCGTTTATTACATGCTGGAAAAAGTCAGAGTTTATAATTCGCTTATTTTATTTTTATGAATATAATTTCATTCCATCAATAATCGATAATTCACCTTATTCAAATGAATACTTTGACATGTAATGTATTTTTCTTTATGCGGTTACTAGTGAGCTTATTGTATTACAATTACGACCAAACTATGTATCATGCTTGTTCTGGTTGTAATAAAAAAAACATCGAATCATTCATTCAATTTAACTTGTCAATGAAGGCATTCATTTTCTAATAGTTTCTGTCGCCAATATCAAGCGAATGGACTCTTTAAGTGTTACATTGTTACAGAAGATATGTAATGAGATTTTGTCGTAAGTTACACTTCTTTTGTAGAAGAAGAAGCCCATAAGCTTTTTCTAACATATTCTTGTACAATAATTTAGATCTCGTCTTTAAAAATAGAGACTTACTTAAATACACAACTCTTTTTTTGTATTCGTATTGTTATTTTGTTAACTATTTATTTGTTATGTAAATATACTGACTAGTGATCAAAATTGCTCTATTGTGTATTCCATTTTCGCGGTTAACCTAAAAAGTGGTTTCCAGTTACAGTTAGGTTTTTGGTAAACACAACGTACGGCAGCCGCAGTTACAGATAGCGGCGACCAATTGTACGATGCTAGCATAGCAAATCGATCAGTAAAAGATGTTTTGTAAAAAGGAGCATCATCGATACGACCTACAATACAGAAAACAATTCGACCCGTCTACCCCTTATCTTCCGAAAGTAATATACAAAACTTTTTGGGGCTCAGACATCTAATGGAGCTCAATTAAAAAAAAATGGTTTTTACTGTAGAAAACATAAAGTACAATCAATCATAATTATTGACAGAAGTTAAAACATTCATGATAACATGTTTATTTGTCATCTCTTTTTTAAATAAATGAAGCAGAATTTATTACCGATTTTTTAAATATTATAAGTTAATTCACATGATAATAATGTATTACACTACACACATGAACTAGTTAGTCGTATTGGTAAAAATTCATTTATTACTGTTTGTTCGCATGTTTATTGTTACTTATTATGCAATAAATAAAATAATGTATGAATATCATTTATTAAAATCAGTTAACAATTCTAAGCTAACACTTATATATAATTGATGAGTATCTGAATGGTTTACCTCGGTACCAGGCTTGATTTTGAGCCACGTCAACTTTCGAAAAAAAATAGACAGATTATGTATTATTATAAATTAAAAATATATTAAAACGGTTTAAAAATTGGAATAAGAACTAAAGATTTATTTCTTTTCTATACTGAGAATTTGATATTAAAGAAAAATAATTTAATGCAATTCTTTTATCTAACGAAAAAAATCAAGTGCTTACAAACTGAATTCAAATATAACTTGCCATGCGACGGGTTAATCAAATACAAGCAATTCGATTCTTTGCATTTCTTTAAAAAAAAATGCATTAGATTCTAACTGTTTGCCTGTGATTCTAAGATGATATTGTTATTTTATTTCGTCGTAATCAAAAATTAATCACTAAAAAAATCATGATTGCTTCGAGAGATAGGTAAATTGTCAAATTGGTTGTCTAGAGGTCGTTCAAAAAACTATCTGTCCTTTGGCATAAAACATTGCATTAAATCAAATTAAATTGCATTTTGTTTGAGCTAACGGGTATATCCATTACAATCTATACTAATGATGTACACATTTCTCTTTTCATTATTTTGACTATCAGAAAGCAAAAACCCGCGTAAATAACATCATAAGAAAAGACACATGCCATTTCTACTGGGTGGTGAAATTAGCGATGCTGAGAAACCTCTTCTCTCCGACCTTTTGAAAAATTCATATTAACAATCATATTGCTTTATTAATAATTACAATAAATTGTCAAATATTTAAATTTCTTATTTCTTTCAAAAGCAAGTAAATAAATGTATTTATTGACTTATTATTCAATAGGAACAGTAATTATCCCGTAGGAATCTCCAGTCCCTGCATTGTATCCTTGATATTGCATATTGAGATATACTTCGTAAAACATTGTTAGAGGCACTTTCAGTCCAAATCTATAGAGTTTAGAACATAGACTGTTAAATAGTTTTAAATAGTATTTCACAAAAAAGTAGTTTTTAGTAAAAATTAGTTTTCAGTCAATTACAGTTCATCGATCTTTCCTGTGGATCACATTTTCATATTTGTTTAAGGTAGGAGGCAGGGGTGGGCTGGAGGGGGCTCGGAGGTGCTCGCCCGAGCCCTTTGTTCAAATTTGGCGCGGCCGGCGAACCCCTTGTTAAGTTAAGAAAATAGTTCGTCTCGGATCAAATCAGCACCTAACTGCAATTTCTGTTAAATTTAAATTAAAAAAACAGTTTGTTATGCCAATTAATACAATTGTTAAGCTCTCGTTGAAACTAAAATCAGTAAATCAGAATTTGAATCATTTAGACTGAAATGATGTTCTTATTTACTGCATATTTTGGACACCTTCTTGAATTATTTTCGCAGTGTAGGAACTGTAGTTTCTTCCGCTTTGTAAACGTTTTCTGGTTTTTTGACAAAATTCAACGTTAAATTAGTGACATCATCGTCACTTATAGCATTAATTAATAACATCCATAAGTAATTCGTCGATTTAATTTTCGCTAAATGTGTCAAAACCTTTTCCGCCAAGTTCATGTGCTAAAGTAATAATTTCATCGACTGTAGCACACCCAAGTACGTGGACTTAATTCAGCGATCGCAGATGCAACATGAATTAATTAAACAGTCCAATATCGTATTGTTTTTCGAAATGTCGGTTAGTTTTAATGATTTATTCTCTATTATATATAAAATACAACGATACGTGCTCTTGATATAATATTTTTTACGTTAATATAGTACATTAAAAAAAATACATTTCTAAAAAACCGAATAACTTCGAAATCGCACAAAAACAACGCATAAAAAAAGGATTGACTGTATACCCTCTTCTAAGCCAGTGTATATGTACAGCTCAACGAAATATCTATCAACTTTATATAAAATAATAATTCTAGAATTAAAATATTTTAATATTTTTTCACGTTACTATAATGGAGTGTAACCAATTAATTGCCAATTTAATCAATATCACAGTCATGTATTCAAAAAAATATTAATGTGTATCTGCATTTATTCGACAGAACTTATTTAGCTTCAGGGGGATTTAGAGCTAAAATCACAATTTAACAACATTGCTTTGACGGATTGTTATAAATTATATTGGGTGGAAGTAAAATATACAAATTTACGCGCATTTGCAAGATAAATCGTTTGTCTTTTTTGCAGCTCATATACGTGTGGACAGTTTTTTTCGAGGATGAAACACAGCGGTGGGCTGCCAATGCGTTAACAAAGGGCTCGCAAAATCTCAAAACAATGCTCGGTGTCCTGGGAAGGAGTGATTTTTTTATCACTCCTATTCAATTATATGTAATACTAAAATAAGAAATCGATTGTTATTTAAGACAACTAAAATATACAATTTATCGTAAAATTATCAATGTAAATGGCTAAAAATGTACTATTCTGTATAGTAAAGCTGTCGTAGATAATATATAAGTCAGAAATTGCAAATATGTACTAATTTGATCTGAAAATATTGTTTTCTCTTAAACTAACAAGGGGCTCGCCGGCCTTAGTAAAATATAACAAGGGGCTCGCGCGAACCCCTCCGAGCCCCCTCCAGCCCACATCTGATGAAACACACTAAATCAAAAATTCGAACGAGGATAACAGATGAAAATCTCGAAAATTGTATGTGATTATCCTTAAACCAACGCTAATATTGATAGTCTCGTAATTCAAGTAGAAGGCCAATATTCACACTAACTTTTGTAATCAGTATATATAATATTAATATTATGTCGTTCATTATATAAATAAAAAATATATAAGAAGTAGCAACGTTTTTTATTTAATTTAATATTACTTTATTATGATTAATAATTTGGTCCGGCCCTTGACTCGGAGACAGAATGATAATTTGGCCCCAGACCTAGGAAAGGTTGTCCATGCCTGGTTTAAATCATACCTGCTCGTATACAAGAGGTCACTACTTAAGCACCCCACTGACTCCTTGTTCATTTTTTACCGATAAAGTTTATTATAATATAATAATAAGTAATGCTTAACTCAACTGGGATGTTTTAATAATTCTATTAAGCTACATTCTGTCAATTGCAAGAATGTTTGTAAATAAGCCATTTATTAATTTTTCTTAACTATGGGTGTCACTGTAGACCGCTATGCTCATCCTTAAATCACCAGTAAAGTTAAAGGTTTTAGCATCAACATAAGCAATATAAACTGACAATACATAATAAATTACACAATATTAACTTTATAGGTTTCAGATAAACATCTGATTTGTAAAGATACAAAATAATAAATAACGTTTATTGGCTCTTTTGAAAAGTTTCACTTTTATAGATGGTGTCGTTTGACTTTAAGCCTTTAAATTAATCAGCTAAGTATTGTCATTTGCAAGACATATATTTCATAAAATATATGATGACTTGTTATAAAAAAGTAGAAAATTGATATATAAACACCCGTGTCCGTTTGCAAATAAATCAAAAACAGACATATTAAAACAATAATAATTCATTTACGTCAACGTCTTACAAGTTTAATAGCATTAGTCCACGTAGGCCAGGGGTCGTCAACTTTTTTATGCCTACCACCCACTTTTGATTATTTTTCATGGTAAAATTTCTTTACCGCTCATCAACATCGCTATATTTCAAACCAGTATATGGATGAAAAAAATTCCAGAAGGAATTTAGGAGAAATAAAAATCCCCCACCGCCCACCACGGAAGCCTTTACCACTAGTTGGCGGTACGGACCAGGTTGACAACCCGTGGCGTAGGCTGTAAAAACGAATCAGCTATAATATCAGTGGTGCGATAGCCAGATACTATGGATCCTGGCCTACCTTAGTCATCTTCTCTATACTGGTTGATCTTATGAAGCCTTTCCTGTGCCAGCGCTAAGTGCAAACGGAGCAGACGACCATCTGTAGCGTCAAATCTGAGCCTGTCTTACGGAACAACATGGTGTGCTGTTGTTATATGTAGCACAATTCATTTTACTATTCTACTAATCGTCAATTGTTTTACGCCAATTTGGCGGAAAGGGTGCCGGTGGCGTCTTTAAGCAGACCAGCCGTCGGTTAAGAGTGGATGAAAGTTTTCACGACAGCTTTCTTATGTGTCTGTAATTAATTGAATACCTAGTTTTATAGAAAGTAGGCGGTATTTCAAGAATCTGCAGGAAGGCGGAAGACTCTTACACAGTATGTTTTCTTACAATCCTATTAATTAAACACCGGTTACTTAGACCTCCAAAAATAGAATAGAAATAGTACATTGAAAATAGTCGTATTGATAGAATGCCTTACTCAAATAACAACATTTCTAAAGATTTTGTTACGAAATTTACATTAAGGTTTTTATACTAGTCAAAACAATTGCGTCTTCTGTAATATTTTCATTGCTTATTCTAATTCATGTAATCAGTAGCACCGCTTCACAGGTTGAGATACATAACGAATCGTAACAACTTTACTATCACAAATTACGGACAGTTGATTTTTTTGTTATTAAAAATATTATGTAGGTGAATCTGTAACTCAGATGTTTTCAATCTATATAACAAAAAAAAGTTTTATTATGATTTTACACACTTCTTCCCGATAAATACGTAGGATTGGATATATTGTTGATTGATACAAAACTTTTCTAAAAATACTTTCAAAAATTATTTTCATCTTCTAAATTACATTTGGAGGCCCTGTTTTTCGGATAACATAAGAACGTCAGAAAATTCCATGAAAAATATTAAAAACCCGAACAAAAAATATGTGGGTAATACAATATGAGCCATTTTTGAGGCTACAAAGATTTGGAGGCCTCACGCGCGCGCCTCATTCGTTTATAGGGTAATTAATACGCCACTGGGTACAGAAATTCGTTTATATGTTACTTATCTCGTTTTTGAATAGTCTTTTGAAAAGAAATTAATGTAAGTACTTATGACATATTTATATTCTGTTTTTTATTAATTACCAAGACAATAGAAAATCATAATTGCTTAATATGTATTATACATAACTAACAAATAATCCTTCATATTAGATGAGTTAAATGGTAAAACAATACAGTAAGCAGATGGTAGAAGAAATTTGTCCATTTCAATAACGCTTAGGAGACCGAAACAAGATTACAATTTAGTCTGATATATACAATATTTAAGTATTATTTAACATGGTCAGGTGTTGTTCTTTTGAGTCTAACAAAAAAATATTCATACACTGCGATATTGAACATGTGAATGCAAATGGGCTCTTTTGCCAGCGTTTTCAAATGTCTCATTTCATCGTAATCCAATTAGTTTTGAAAATAAAAAATAAAAAATACCAAATAGTGTATTTAAGTGAATACACTGTTTTAGCTTATAAAGACCAATTTTCGGCAACCTACAATTCGCGAACCTGAATAAACATAAAGTAATTAATTACTAATAATTAAAAGACAACTTTTATGTAGGCATTAATTTATATTCAATTATTGAGCTAGGATAGCCATATATGTGTAAACAAATATAAACTAAGGGAGTAGTAACTACGCACAGTCAATAAAAATATTAGGCAGTTATGTTATCGTTTAATTGAATTTAAGATGTACAACCAGCTGCATTTTCAGAACGCGGACTTGCGCGTATTACTTCTGATATTTTACCGTAATATTTTCACGATCACTAAAGATTCGATATAGAATTAGATTTTGTTACAAATTGCACCATATTATCTAACTGTATTTTGATTGGATTCCATGACAGTGAAACACAAAAGAGATCGAGCGGCTGCTTTGTTATTGAATAACGAAACTTTTTAAAATCAAAGTCAACTTTTACCTAATTTGAAATAATAAAATAAGCTTACGTATGTATTGATGTAACTTCGAATAGTATTTGTAATATCTGTAGTGTATGTAGGTTATCAATTGTCTGGCAGTAGGTCAAAATATATATATTATTGATACCTATCCTGTTGATGATATTGCGGGATATTTGTTACATTAGAAATAGGAATGTTATTCTATTAAAAATGCTTGCGTCCAGTGGCGGATTAACCCATAAGCGCAAGAGGCGCGCGCTTGGGGCCTCCAATCTGAGGGGTCCTAAAATAAAATATATTCTATAAAACCCATATAATATTTTCAATTAAGTTTTAGTAATTCAAGAGGGCCTCAAAATTTAATTGCGCCTCGGACCTCCCAACTGTTTAATCCGCCACTGCTTGCGTCTATTTTGTATGCTGCTGTGCTAAATGTAAAGGGATCAATCATGAAATTGAATTATTTTAACGTATTAATCGTTATAAAACATTTTTACGTATTAACACAAATTGTAAAATCACAGTTGAAATACCTCAACGGTATTAATATATTATATAGACAATAAAAAATGATTAAAACACAAAGAAGTTCAAAAGTGTTGTCATGGAAGTAAAAGTTACTCTGTCATATTTTCCGTATTTGAATAAAAAAAATAATGTTTCTATTGTTTTTATTCGTTACGCGATTCGCAAGTTTGAGACGGGATATGTCAGAAGTTTTCAACCATGTAATTTGATGTATAAATTTATAATGAATTACTATTGTTCCATACCGATGTATGAATTTCTAGAAATTCTATAATAATCTTATGAAGTGAATCACTTCAACACCCAGTGATTAAATATATTATAAATTAATATTTATTTCATAAATATTTAATTTATAAATATAAACAAATATATTTTTAACTCATTCTGTTTAGACATGGAACCGAAATAATAGTAGTTATGAATCACATGCAGTTATATAAAACAATGTTTGTTTATTTTTAAAATACTTATTTCTAATTCCATTAACTTTGATGTAAGGTGCAGAGATTTTGAGACTTTTATGGGACTAATGATAATTATTAGCACGGCGTCAGTGGTGTAGGAAGAGGTCCTGCCGCCCCCAATATTTCTTCTAATTTTGTTTTTAAATCACTTCTACTATTATTTATCTATGAACTACGAGTTTTTAATCCAGGTGGCTTAATTTTTTTATGTATTAATATAATTTCTCGAAAGTTATTTTATTTATTTTTTTAAAATGTCGCTCCCAAAAATGTGCTGCCCGGGGCGGTACGCCCTTGCCGCACCCCTTTTACTACGCCACAGCATGACGTATACTTATTAAAGCCATGTTAAGATTAATATTTTTAATTATTTAATATTCAACAGTTACATCTTAAAAT
This sequence comes from Himalopsyche anomala, assembly GCA_031772345.1. Taxonomy (NCBI): domain Eukaryota; kingdom Metazoa; phylum Arthropoda; class Insecta; order Trichoptera; family Rhyacophilidae; genus Himalopsyche; species Himalopsyche anomala. Next base: position 16,178,069 of record CM062821.1, on the reverse strand, counting down.
AGAATTGACTTAAAATTAATTTTCTTAATTGTGCAAAAAAACAATAGCACTGTTTTTTATTTGTATGGTTCATTAAGTAAGTTTTTACATTTAGAATATGAATAAATCGCGAAATCCCAGTAATGGTACCAAAATAATCTCGAGATTTCTCGTAATTTTTTCATATTATGTTTGGTATTTACTTCTCTTCTGCCAAGTCCGCTTCCTATTCAGATCATATACCACCATACGGTGGCTACATTTTTCTATCCCAATTGACATTTTATGCTCTTTTACTGTGCTTGGATTAATCAGAATTATTGTTCACGATTAATCAAACGGCATAACTGGAACTAACATTACGCCTCATAAGCCCCGTTTCTTTAATTCTTAGTACATTATTATCAGCAATAATTGGCACCGAGCAAGTAGTATAACTGCGTTCAAGAATCAAAAGCATATCAAAAATAATGTGTTGGCCAATTCCATTAAAAATATGTTGATACTTAACTCTTTACACTCCCAAAAATTCATTTGAAAGGCAACTCACTAATGGATTAACTTACAATGACAATAACAATTTATACTATCTTAGAATTCTTGAATGTTTTCCTTGATTTTGTACTATTTTCATACATTATACCAGCGGTCGGCAACCTGCGGCCTGCGAGCCTTTTAAAACTGAAATATTTGTCTACACATGTCATTACAGTGTAATGACATGTGACCCAAATGCGCCCCGCACTAATCCCCACGTAAAATATTTGGCACTTTTACGACAAAAGGTTGCCGACCCTTGTATTATACAATATTAATTTTCCACCCATATAAAAATTAGACTGTAAAAAATCTTTTATAATAAACCTTCCAAGACAATCGCTGTACTTTAAAAAGGCCACCAGTATACATAAACTGCTGTCCTATGGAAGTAGGATATTTTTATTGCATAACTGTAACAATATGTGAATAGTTATTTTAAAAATCTGCATGAAGCACAAGCATCTGTTAAATTTATGAAGCCATTCGCTAAAAAAATATTAAACTAAAAATGGTGCTGCAAAAGTTAAGATTTTTTTGAAGTATTTGCAATTACGTCCTTAAAATTTGTATATCACTATGAACCCGTCAAAAACAACCGAATATTCAGAGATCCTGACCGGATTCAGTAAGTTGAAGCGAAATACCAATGCTAAGACACTGTATGTAATATTTGAACAATATGCTTAGGGAACACCAGGCGTTTACTGGGCATGGGGTGAATGTTTGTATCATCAATCATGGTTATTTTTTCAATTTAATTATGTATCGTACTCTATATAATTCAAAAAAGAGAGGTAGACCGACTGAGTAACAAACAGTTCACGTAGAAAAAATTCTGTTGAGATACCTCCATTAAGATACCATATGCTTCACATTGGGAGCAGACATGGTTATATATAAAAACATAATATTTCTTTGATCCAGAGTAATTTTTTTCATCATTTTGAAAATAAATGGGACGATTTGTTAAAAAGGAGGAGTCAATAATCGTTGCCTAGGGCACCAAATAACCTCGCGCCGGCACTGGGCACACGTTTGGCTAAAAATGGGCATTAACTTTTATGGGTATACACACCTAATCCTGTTTTTTTAGTTGTTATTTTTACACTACAGTGGAACCTCGATCAACCGTTCTCGCATAATACGTTTTCCCGGCTGGAACGTTTATTTTTTATAGTCCCGTCAAACTCCCATAAGAACAATGTTAAATAATCCCGCATTGACCGTTCCCCGATTTACCGATTTCCTCGATAAACCGTCTAAATATTTTGGTCCCGTCACAAATATTATCCTGATTGACCGTTTTTATTGCATATTTCTCCATATCTCAGCAAGTAAGTTTGACACAGCCGAGTGCAGGTGTTATGTCTAGACACGTTGGAATGCACTGTACATGTTAGACGCATTGGACGCTTGTGTTATTTTTTTTGGGTTGAAATCCACCACACGCGTATTATTGTTTATGATGCAAATGTAGAATTGTTTAAAATTCATGATAATAATTATTCCTGTACATACAAACTTTTTGGTCGCGTAGCTGGATTTGTACAAGTCAGTTGCGTTCAATATTGCCTCACATCTCGTATCAATTTTTTTTCCAAATTGAAACTAAAATGCCGCCACCCATAAAGAAAACTAAAACTCAGCTGAGAAGAAGAAGGAAAATCGCTGAAACCTCGATGTTTTAAGAATATAAAAACACTTCCCGTAAAATACTACGCCAACAAGAAGGCATGGATGAACACCGATATTTTTATGGCTTTCTTGAGGAATTTCGATTCCTCAATTAGTGCTCAGGGGCGTAAAATACTACTATTTATAGACAATTGTGCCGCCCATCCTCGAGATACTTCATTTCTTAAGAACATCAAGATAGTTTATTACCCTCCAAATTGTACCAGTGCTTTACAACCACTTGATTTGGGAGTAATAAAGAACTTTAAGCAACTTTATAGAAAGCAGTTGGTACAAAAAATGATATGCATGATGGACTCTGGAAGTGTTATGAACCCAGCAACACTCTAGATAAATGTGCTGCAGGCAATACACTACACGGTAACTGCTTGGCATCAGGTCAAAGCTACGACAATAATGAATTGCTTCTGGAAATGTGGTTACACTTTCAGAGCAGTTATTTCTCAAGAAGAACTAATGGAAACTGAAGAGGAATCAAACGATTCATTTAATGATGACTGGCGTCTTGCAGCTCGGGGGGACCTTGACTTTGCAACATATGTATGTGCAGTGTGACAGTGAGCTAGCTACCTGTGGCGTTGAAACAATCGAGTCATTATGTGATGCAACTAATGACAGCAGTGAAGAAGAAGATGGCAAAGACCATAATACCGAACCTATTCCGACATTTACACAAGCATTATTGGCCTTCGAATAAATAAAATTATTTTTCTATTCCAAAGAAATCGATGAATCCGCTCTTAGGAAAGTACGCGAGTTTGAGGCGTCTTTGCTCCGATTAAAGTGCCAAACAACAAAGAAACAAACTAGCATAAAGGACAGTATGTACAAGTAACTAATAAATAAATGTTTTTTTAAGATTTTACTTGTTTATTATTATTTGAAGCTTTCCCGCATTCACCGTTTCCCGCAATTACCGTTTTTTTCCAGGATCCCTTGGAAAACGTAAAATCGAGGTTTCACTGTATTTTGAAATAACACGGTCAACTTTAATGGAACCTATCTTTTATTCATCTATATTCACTCCATTCTTTTACATGGAACTTATCCCCTATGTAAAAATAGTATTGTGTATATTAATTACATCCTGGCAAGCTTTATTGTAATTCGCTCCACATTCTTAATCTTCTTTTTGTGTCATATTATCAGCAATGATTTATCTATCCTTTTCGTTTGCACCTGGCACCTGTTAAATGTTAAGTACTAAATAAACTACAAATAATTATTTATAATTTATTTTAGGGAACAAATTAAATGGTCTGAATTTGAATCAATTTTTGGTCAGAATGAAAATATGAACGCTCGGAATAAAAATATTATACAGTCGGAACATTTTATAACCATTTTAGTTAGGTTAGGTTTTTTTTATTTTCATTTAAATTATGACTATTTACACTAACCCACGGGTTCCTAACCTATGGGTCGCCAACTTTTTTCGATTTTGGATTTGAACAAAACTAAAACTAGTCAACTAAAATTACCTTATTGAAAAAAAATGCCTTTTTCAATTGCATCGAGGCCGCGGGTCAAATGGCTTTTATAAAAAGGGATCGCCACCCGAAAAAGGTAAGGAGCCTTATGCACTAACCGATATATGTGCCTATAATTATGAAAGTGGCGTTTGTTTGTTTCTTTTGTTTTGAGATATTTAAAGGTTTGTGATTCAATGTTTTAAATATATTTTTACACTAAACAATGCAGGGTTTCAAAACCTCTATAGTCTAGTAGGTTTACAGTTTATTTTGACATAAATTTTGCATGTGGCTTATAAGGAAATAATATTTTTTTAGGTTCAAATAACTAACACTGTTTTCAAACACTGTTGAGTTTTTTTTATTTCTTAGATATTTTTAATTGTCGCAGTCAAGACTTGAAATAAAATGCAATAATATTGCCACCCTTGTCTCCCAACTTACGGTGTATTGTTATTTTCTTTAGAATAGATACATACACCGTATAATAATTAATCTTAATCAACAAAAAACATATCTTGGATTTTATAACACATTTACACTCACAGTAAGATATGAAATTTGAAAATTGAAAATTGATAACACAAAATCCTTTTGTATATAAAAGTTTATTCAAATAGAATCATACTTCAGGTTTAAAATTGACACACATCAGATACCATTTCAACTTTTAAACAATTGATATCCATCATGTTAAAACAAGATACTGAAATCCATTATGCATTTTTTTAACATATCACACATATTTATTTAAATATGCAAAATCAGTATTTGATATGATAAGACAACGCCGAGAGGGCCACCATCTTCAATCCAATCTATCATAAATAAAATATTAATATCAAACAAATTCTAAATATACAGAAAAATAAATGTCTCATAGTAAAAGTAATTGAAATGCAATGCTATTATAGTACAATAGAATAAAAATCAGATGGAAGATATTTTAAATTACTGCTTAGCGTGAATAACGATAAAGAAGTGTACATATGATTGAATAAAAAAATATATCAATTGTGATCCATACCTACTTCGATGAAAATATGAAAATAAAACTATATTTAGTGTTAAGATATACATTTAAATTATTACAACATTCTGTTTCAAAAACTCGGTTGTAGGACTCGTGTTTCAAAGCGCTGGCACATTTCAGTTCCTCCGCCCGACCGTCGCCGACTCTGAATTCTTCTCACCGACGCCTCAACAATTTATAGGCCTCAGCGGCAGACTACATTAATTTTTACAACATTTACTAAATAAAACATACATCATTAATTTAATAATTAACACTGCATTTCATTCTTCAAATCTCAAAAGTAAAAAATATCAGAACTGACAACGAAAAATGTAAAAAAATATATAATATTTTCCATAGACGCGAGGGAGTCGGCAACTGTCGACGGCCAAATTGAGCGCATATTAGTTTATTCAGACAGATGAGACACCACTTAGTTGAGGATTGTGCGTCTTTTGAATTGACCAATCTGCGATGGATGTTATTTCACTTTGGGAGAAGCTGCAGGTCTTGCTCTCAGGGTTTTGTTAGTGTTTTGGTCAACTTCCGGGAGGTCAGACTCCTCAACGCTGGACCGCTTTCCTGAAAAATTAAACAAAAAAACATGAATCCCATATACGAAAAAAATAATAAAAAATTTAAAATATACAGTTCCAAAAATCGATTAAACGATTGATGAGTATCGCCATACCGCTAAGTCCTTGTAAGTAACTTGTCATTTATTATCTACCGTCATTCTCATATTTTTTATTGAATTGTTGTTGTCTTCAGATATGGATACTAGCCACATACATCAGTGATTTTTGATCACTAAATTATTTTTATTATATGTTGCAAAAAGGGTCGACTCCCTCCCTGAAATCGACGTCTCTATAGTGTCACATGTACACAGATGAGAGCAAAAAAAGATCTAGACACAAAATTGCACTAGAAAAATATTTAAAAGTAATAAAGAATTAATTTACTTAACATTTTTAACTATGCGTTTAATAATTAAAAAAAAATATTTACTGCCTGAAATAATAAATAATATTCTTTCCAGATTGATCCGTATCCAAAAGAATGTTTTTTTTATGTGTGTGTGGCGATACTACAAATAATCAAAATATAAGAAAAAACCTACTTCAGTAAATATTAACTCACTCCTCAAAGGGTTAAATTTTGAAAACACTGTATTAACCGCTTCAGTACCGTAAGGCCACTGATGGCTGCTACATACGAACGGCGTGAATATCGTAAGGCCACTGAAGACCACGAATGTAACTTGAAAATATTAAACTATATATATCATTTTATAAGTAAACTTTTAATATTCATAAATTCAGGCCTATTTAACTATTCAAAAATTATTAAAAACATGCGGTAGGTATGTGAGTGAATCCTTTTTAGCTTAAAACCTCGCGGTACTGAAAAGGTTAATGCAGTATAAAGTTACACTGTTTTTATACATATACAGCCTTATCTGAAAATAAAGCTACAATTACCACCACTGGAACCTTTAGTTGAATTACATACAAAATATTCTAATGAAAAATCAATATCTATTCAATATAAAAATTAGACGATGCTGATAAGAATCGGTAAAATGTAGATTTAAAAAAAGAAAAACTTTTACAGCTTTGATTAAAAGACAATTCGCATGTCGAGATAGTCATAACTCAAGGGGGTCGTCTGTAGACTGTGTAATAAATTTTCGGCAGTGATTTTCAAAATAAATTCATTTACCCTTTTCTTTCTTTGGTTTTTCTTTCTTTGCTGTCTTTGAGGCTTTAGCCAACTGTGCAGTTTGCAGTGCAGTTGTCTCTCTCGCCAGAGCCAATTGCTGGGTGATGAAGATGAACATCAGGTAGATCTGTAATAAAGTAGTTGGTATTTTAGTATTACGTAAATCACATGACATTAATAGACAATATTCTGAATAATAGTATAGATGCCTCTTGAAAATATGTTTTTATAATCCAAATGACTTCATTTATTTATTGACTTAAGTATTAAAATCATTCATAACATTTTTTTATAAATAATAACAAACCTGCAATGTTCCAACTGTGATCAGTGCAGCGAATCTGATGGCAGGAGTGACGGTTCCTTCTTGAGCGAGTCCATACCAGAAAGTAAGGACAGCAACCACCATTGTGCATAATCTCACCAAAACGAATACAATACCATTTCCTAGGCGGAACACTAGAAGAAAAAATATATTATTGAGTAGGCCCCTGGGTTCATATCTGTTCAATTCACTCATTACACAGTCAGCATTGATTGATAATAGTTGATAACACGAAAAAAAAGATGAAAATTTTTTCAATGTAATCATTTTATTTCAAATTGTATGGGTACAAATTAATACAAGACATCATTCATTTCCGCTGTGAAATTCAATATTGGAGATGGAATGAAAAGCGTGTTCTGAAAATTATAATTGTTAAGATATATAATATCAGAGCCCGTGTTACTGTAGGATTACAATTTTATCATTTGTTAGGATGAGAAACAAATTACTTCTCAAGAGACTAGGATTATTATTTTTTTTTGATTTCTGCATTTATTTATGGTTGAAAATAGCCCTTGAAAAAGGATATATTATGTTGCTTTAAAAGAAATCTGTTGGTTGAAATATTAAAATGAGTAGGCAGTCCTTGAAATTAAATATTTTACGAATTGGAATACTTAATATTATCCCAAAGATAAAGCGTTTTGAATTTTCTCTACATAAAAAAAAGTATAAAAATGTCTCAGAAGGCATACATACCCTGGAGGTAAAGAAATCAATTTTCAAATAGCCAAGAGTTCTCGAGTGATTTTTTTATTGTACATATATAGTATAATAAAAATAAAAATAATAAAAGATTTTTAGTACTTTTTCCACATAAAATTTATTTGATCAGGACCGGTTTCACTCCTCGCAAGCATTATCAACTGATAGTATAGCAGCGATAGTATAGCAGCGATTTCCAACCTGGGAGGCGTGGACTGTTACCAAGGGAGGCGCGAACAGTCAAGAATATTTATTTACCCTTTAAATGTCTTTATTAACTTTTCCGGTTCTAAGCTCAAGAAATGCGACCCCAATACCCACATATTCTTAAATATCTATTTTAATATGGGTGATACAATGTTTACAATTAAGGTATTCTTATATCATAGTTTTTTGGACCTTTTGTAGTTTATATAAATACACGATAACGCAATGCGATAATGAGATAAGCGCCCGCTTATCAGCGATCGTTCGTTACATAACTAGGCTGAACGCCGCTGAATGCGTCAGTTGCAGATTAATATTTGTACTGGAATGACGTTTTTTTACGTGCAACTTAAAATATGATTATTTATTAAAAAAACCACGGATTTTTATAAAAAAATGTATGAGGAATGATGCAGAGAGATATTTTAAAGCCCTCAGACTATTTTTTTTTTTGAAATTCATAAGAATAAGGCCAATAATGAGGAAACAACTGGGGTCCCTAAACGATCCCCATCGGCAGAGAAATATTTTCTAGTCTCCGAGCCGCGAGAGTTAATATATGAAATAAAGGATGGGGAGGCGCGAAGATATTGTTTTCTTCAAAAGGAGGCGTAGTAACATTAAGGTTGGAAACCACTGTAGTATGCATAATAAACATAAAAACTGATGATTGTTCAATTTATCATTATTTCATACTTTTCAAATATTACACATTTTAATCCCATATTATGTATATGAGGCTATATTTACAAGTACACTAGATTCTCTTTTAACACGCTTTCAAAGTAGCAGTGCCTTTTGCAGTGCACATTCCATGCATGTACTTACTACCCAGTACTATGCGTAGAGGTTTATTACTGTAAACCTGAAAATCTGGAGAGAAATATTGCAGACTCTAAAATATCTCAAGTGATGAAAGGGTGGGTAGCCGTACCAAATGTGCGTAAACAGGTTTCTCTATTGTATGAATAATCTTTGCTGCAATTTTTTTTAAATATTTGTTTTTAAAATAATTAAGATACCTTAAACAATGACTTTAATTTTCCCATATCCTGAAATGATTTATAAACACGTAAAAAGAGAGTCCAGCGTATTATTAAAAATACTGAAATAAAAAAATATTCAATACTTTTTGGGTTCACAGTTTATGATACAAAAAAACTGACGAAACAATACATTTAAAATTCAGTGCGATATATTTCACAAATTATGTAATATTATTTTGTAAAAATATAGTGTTGACGATTCTTACCATTCTCACAAATAAAAGAAATGCACCTTAAAAATGGGCATTTAATTTTTACGACTAATATTTCGAAATATTTTGCATCTTACAGATTTCAATGAATGGATTAGTTATGGTTTACTTTATTGCCTGCTCAGTTTCATATTTCAGTGTAAGCCTAAATTTTAGAATTTGTCAGCTTCCATTGTCGCATGTCTTTTGTTTTGGGTACAAATTTCAAATAAGGTTTTTAAAATATAAATTATCACATCATATAATGAAGCTGATATATGTTTTTTTTTTCTTGTATATATGATTACCGTACAGGTCATCATAATAAACGCGTTTCTAGGTGTGGACGAGTCAGTGCTTTACGATATAGATCTAATACCGAGTAATATTTTTTTTAAATAAACTTGACAACCACTGGCGTCATAAAATCCTTTAATCAGAATTTCCCCACAGATGTTTTTCAAAAAAAAAATCATTTATCTCTTAGTTTATGAGTTTAGGTGGTGATCATTCCGTTTTTCATTAGAACTAAGAAAAATAACAAAAAACAAATTCAATTCATTACCTTTGGAAACACTGTCTTCTCTATCAGCTCTGATGATGCCATCCAGCTTTGAAAGATGGACAAACAACTCTCCGAGTGAATGTAAGACGATCAAGCATACTCCGACGCGTTGGAAGCTGTAAGTTTTCAACGACATTAGTCATATTTTTGATGGATTCTAGGTAACTTTGTGGAAGTTTATTTTTAACTTGCAATTATATTTGATATTTTTGTTACTCCACATGTTGTGTTACAAATTATGACACGTGCTTCGCCTCTTTAAAGGGTATCCTCAAAATATCACAATCTAAAAATTGATTGTGATTCTTAAGTTATAAATTAATAAATGAAGGTTGGGGTTTTTTCGATTTCTACTGGACGTCAGGTATTTTTAAACTGAATAAAAAAAAGATGAATACAGTATAATTATTATTATTGAACTTTAAATAGTTTGCAAGTGTAAATTTTAGGCGAATTTAGCAAAGATTTTTGTTACAGCTTTGTTAATCATTTCACTGTGTTAATTTAGCAATGTTATCAGATTCATCTAAAACTGTATTGAATTATATAACATAAATCTCACTTGAAGGTGTAAGCTGCAAAGGTGAAAGCGAATCCTGCAACAGCTTGCTGAATACGCAGTGACCAATCTTCACGCTTTATTCTCTGGAAGTAAAGCTCGGGGAGAGCGTGAATCCAATAAGAAGCTTGCACCACCCACCACAGTTTCAGCAAAAAGCTCATTGGATGGTCAGGATATCCTGAAATTTATTATTAATACACCGTATAAAAAAGTATTGCTAGAGGAGCTACTGATGCAAAATAAAATTTACAAATAACTGAGCAAAAATATGCCTATTTTAATTACTACTGACGCTATAGGTTCGATTTCATTGACTTTTAGCGGTCCCCACATTCAACTGTATTATTTGTATTTTACGGTATTTACTGGATTTTACGGTATTTATACGTTATTAGTGATCCCTTAATTGATTTTTATTTGTCATTTCTGTCAGACAGAAGACATGATTAATAAAATGCATGAGAAGATTGCAATACTTAGTGAGACCTTAGAATCTTAAAAGGAATTGCTGTATCTTAATTCCCAAGTCGGACAACTTATCCTATCCTATAAAAAGTGTTGGAAGAACTACCATGGGAGTCCATATATTCCATATTGAGAATAGGCATGAATAAAAAAATAACTTCTAAGTCTTTTTACCGTAAGCATATATAGTAATACGAGATTGGAGAAGAAGTACAGTCTGCGCAAGAATGTTTCTCGTACCGTACAAAAATTCAGTTTTGTAATTTAAAATGTCTTTCAGAACACAAATGAATAATATCTTTATAAATATCATTACAAATATGTCTAAGCATGTATCCACATCTCAAATATAAATAGTTTTACCTTTGACACACTTTTTAACAGCTAATAATGAACTAATGATAGCCCAAGTAGTAGAATTAACAAATTGTTGTATTCATTAAATAATTTTTAATTTAAATATGTGATTATTTTTTTTGTCAATCGTTAATTATTGATAACTTTGAGCATCGAGAGAATCTTAAAATGCATTTTAAAAAAAATCCATGTTTTTTTTAATGATTTTTATTCCTATAAATATAAAATTTCCCACCCTTAGCTTTCATCAGGGTGCTTATTCGCCATGGCACGGAATTATACTTTTTTAAAAATAAATTAACCTTTCTTTCGTTATTCTAAGCACTTTAAATAGCTTTTTTCAATTCATTTATTGTTTTGGGCTTAAGATCTTCAATTTCGTTGCCCATTATCGTCAAGAAATTCTCAATGATGTTGAGAAAATTTGTTAATTCTACTACCTATGCTATCATTAGTTCATTATTAGCTGTTAAAAATTGTGTCAAATGTAAAACTATTTATATTTGAGAAGTGGATACATGTTTAGACATATTTGTAATGATATTCATAAAGATATAATTCATTTGTGTTTTTTAAAGACATTTTAAAATACAAAACTGAATTTTCGTACAGTACACGAAACATTCTTGCGCAGACTGTATATTTAGACAAAAAAAAAACACTGACTGGCAATTTATGCATACCTTCCCAGAGAAGTGACAAGTTGGACAAGAATCCTTCTCTCAAGATGGCATCTCCGCCCCAGGAAACGGTCATCAAATGAAAGATCATCAGCTGCCCAGATTCATTTAAAGAGCTCAGTCTAGATTTTGACAAGTGGAATCTCTTGGAAATTTTCTAAAATAAAATATATTAAAATATATAACGATGGAGGATATACTTATTAAATGATAAGAAATAATGTACATCAAACACAATAACTATGTAGAAATAATATATGAAAACTAAGTGCATCAAAAGAAATTATTAAACTTTCACCTAAATTGTGGATGTTGATATCACAAATCGAGACTTGAAAATAACCTACTTCTCAAGAAGACTGATTATAAAACCAAATTATGTAAGATCAACGTCATATAAAAGAATAAAAAAGGACTTTCTTGATTCATAGTTTTACATAACATTATAGAATTTTAAAGAAATGAAAAAACTTTCAAATAAGGTACAATTATTCTCAAAACATTCTTAAAACACGGTTTTCATTTATGATCAACAAGTGAATGTGACAAATTTTTTTTTCCAGAACTTTCTTATAATTTTGAGTTTAATCAGTTAAGCAAATTTTAATTAAACATTTATGAAAGGAAAAGAAAGTTTTAAGTGTTATTATTTATTATCAAAAGCATAACTAAAGTTAAGGGGAACTCATACTTTCATAGTGAGTATACCTCCAAATAAGTTATAAAAATTGAAATCGAAAAATTTCGAAATTTTAAAACATACATTTTTTCGTTTGTAACTGTTATTTATTCACTCATTTTTACACATACCTCATTTCTCGGTAAGATATTTCTCTGACTTTAAAAATGATCACTGTTTCAGCTTAAGCAGAACAAACATATGGAATGATAAGATTGATAAAACTATTTGAAATTGAGAAAGATATTGTGAGAAAAATATAGTACTCACATCAAGGAAGTATTCCTGCAATATGGCATGCATAACAATGCACACCAAAGAGTAGAAAAACACTGCACAGGAGTCTTTCCATCCTGCTTCATAAAGGTAAGCTTCTCCTCTAGGATTTTCTTGGCTCGGATCTGCTCCACTGACGTTGTGATGAAGAGTGATGAACAGACTAGCGATGGGATTCGTCGCCTGTAAGGTTTTGACAGAAGACATAATAAAAAAATGACACTCGGACTGGCAGTGGCGGAATATATCATTTCACTTAAGCTGTAGACACTGACATTAAAATATCACAGCATTAATATTAACTTTGCACAATTTGACGTGGCTATCAATATGTTTCGTCAACACTCACCTGTACCATCAACCCAATCAGGAATAGCATAGCAATGCAAGACACAATATCTGCATGATTTTGAATAACAAATTCGTGGCTTAAAATCGGTGGATTTTTTGTAGCTGCTTTGCGGCCCATCCCAGGTTTCATTACCATTTTGATAATTTAACCACAACTCCACGTTCTATAGATAAATCGCAATATTTAAGCGATGTAGTACACTCCGCAAACGGTACTGTAGAGTGACACAAGACGGATACGCGTCGGAAAGACCCGGCAAACAGCAGTTTTGCAGTTTCTGACACGGCGCCACGACTCAAATCTCGTCCAACTACAAACTAAAAATATAGAAGACGTACGTCCTGATTCAATATTGTACTACGTGACACTTTCACCAATAAATTTTGCTGAAAGTTTGTCTTTTCTGAATATTTGTGTTGTGTTGGCAACTAAAAAGTCAAAAGTCATCCCTATTAAATTAAATACAGTTACCTTTTCTATCTGTGTACGAAATATTAAGGCATTCTAAACACAACTTTAAAATATATCTTAAATCTGTCGTCCTATTTTCTGAGAGATTTATAACTTTATTGAATTTAAAATCATTGTTAATCAACCAACAAAATTGCCCGCCAAGCTTAAAATCAGGGAAGCTACCATATTAATTTTGAAAATATTTGACGTAATATTGTTTTCATGTGACGTATTCAATATTTGAAATGCTAGTCAGTAATGAAAAAAAACTCTATTTTTCGTGTAATAAAAGTGCCCAATGTTTTCATAGAATATTCAATTTCACTGTGAATGTTTTTCTTGTTGAAAGAAACACCTTTGTCTTTTCAAAAGTAAAAAGAAAAAATCCATCTCACTGCTCCTACAATATCATATGTTTGGTTTAAACCACTGTTTTTCAACCTTATCTGTGTCATGGCCCACTTCGACAGTTCAAAAATCTCCATGTCCCCCCTCCCCAATCAAAGTCTTAAAGGTAGGTACTAAACAAATTCAGAAAAAATAATTGCTTGGAATAAAAAATACACATACTGAATACTATTTTTAATTTAACTTTCGTAAATAAATACATATGTACCTATATTATTACTATACTTCGACACGTACAACTTGGAAAAAATGCATTAAAATTAGTACGATCCTTGTGGCTTGATGGTGACTTGTAAAGAGTTTTTAGGTGAGATATTAATTTGGTTAATTTAAGTCTCCACAGTTTTTGATATCCAGATGATTTTTTTTTCAATAACAAATCATTTTCAGCGATAAATCAGCATTCAACTAAATATGATGATGGGAATGGCAACAGTAATTTTAGAACTAAATTTGTCATAGTTGGGTATTTTTTTTGTAAAAAGATGTTAAGAATATTAATGATTTGCGTATTGCCTCCCAAAATATTGAAATTGCCCACCGGTGAGGCGTACGCCCCACGTTGGGAAACACCAACTTTAACTGAGACAATATAATATATACTTTTAGCGGTCATTTGTAAATTGTTGTAAACATCAGTAATATAATATGTTATCCCTCTGCGTGAAACAGGATATTCTATAGATAACCAAATGTAGTAATTTGTATACTTACACCACAGCTGTACCATACTAAGATTAAGATAAGTATTGTAGGTAAGAAAAAACATAATAAAATGTAAATTGAAAGTTTCGTGTAAAAATGACATCGTATTTATAAATTTCAATTATTGAGTTTTTTATTATTTTACAACTATGTTCATGTCGTCAGACACTATAAGTATGCTATATATAGGACAATCATAGAGAAAATGAGACAAGTGGTATACCCTCCGCTGCAGTCAAACTTATAAATTAAACTTTAAAATTCTAAGTGAAATGAAGGAAAATGATTTTTTAGAAAATATTTATTCAAAAAGCCATATACATTTTCGAAAATATAACATGTTTTTAAAACAAACGAAATTATACTAATATTCTCAAATAAGATGAATATTGAACAATAAATCATATGAAGGTACATCAAATTTAAAAATAAGCAATGACCATTGAGCTTTCAGTGGTAGCTCAATGAGAATAACACATACATACAATGTGTATGTTAAGAAAAAATCACATATAAATTTTTATCACATTACAAAAAAACATGATATTTCGAAGATGAAATACCATTATTCAGATAAGACCGACTTAATAAATAGTGACTTTATCACCCTATAATTTAAATACTTAAATAGGACACCATTGTTTCTCAGTCAATATAAATAAAGATAATCGAAAATTAAACCAGAAGAAACTAGATTCAAATATAAAAATAGTATAATATGAACTTCTTTAAAACTAAATCCAATAATAATCAAACACAAATGGATGTTCAGATATTTGAATATACATATGTAATGTATCAAAAAGTTCATTTTGATATATTTTATTTTCACTGGCTGAAACATTGAAGTAAGCTTTAAGAAGTAACAGTGTTCATTTCCTGATAATATTACAATAAATAACATAGTTTGTATAATAAATAAAAATATATATGTGTCACTAGTTGTTATGAAACTGCTAAGATTGTAAAATTGATCTATATATTTGACTTAATAAATTATTCGAGAACTGTAAAGTTTGGTGAATCATTTTTTACCTAAAACTTTTCAGTATAAAACACTTTATAATTTGGATTCGGCACATCAAATGTTTATGAATATTATAATAGTCAAAAAACAATTCATCCTCAATAATATTTTCAGATTATGAAATTTCATGTAGGGAGACATTTATATAACAATGAGTCATACAATACTCAACTGGGAGGTAAATTTCTTATAACTACAGATAAATAAATAAATTCCAGAATTTAATAAGCATAAATGATAAGATAAGTAGAACTATCAAGCGTTTCATTAGTTTAGGTATAAAAAAATACCATTATTTGAGGTTAAAATGTCCAAACTATCAAATTCATAATTTTAAATTATATTTTTTAGGATGTGACAAGTTGGTTAATATAACATTTTTATATTTACTAAAAAAACTAATAACAGAAAAAATAATAACAAGGAGTCAAAAAATATATGCAAACTTTAACTCAGCCCACCGTCTTCAGAGCGGGAATGTTAATGATAGTTATATAGTTATTGTTGACTCCAGTATAAACGATATTGTTGAATCTTTAACACAATTTACCACATAATTGCATGTTTACTTCAAATAATGTTACTAT
This sequence comes from Himalopsyche anomala, assembly GCA_031772345.1. Taxonomy (NCBI): domain Eukaryota; kingdom Metazoa; phylum Arthropoda; class Insecta; order Trichoptera; family Rhyacophilidae; genus Himalopsyche; species Himalopsyche anomala. Next base: position 16,162,050 of record CM062821.1, on the reverse strand, counting down.
AATTCCATTTAATAAGATGATTACTTATATGTAGCAGTTGCAATTTATTAGAAGGTACATAGAAAAATTATGTGACAGATTATCATGATACGCATTGGTCTACTAGACTAGTTCTCCGCATTCTAGTACTCCTTGCTCGACAGTCATGTACATTCCTTCTTCTTCATATGTTGAATCATGTTTTGCAAGAATACGCAAAAGTGGCCTCATTTTAAGCCACCATTGATGCTTTGGTATACGTTGTCTAGAAAGAATAAAAAAAAATTAATACCAAATAAAAATATTCACTTAATGATTATATAGCAAATTTTATTTGAAATATAACAAAAAAAACTCACTCAAAATTAGTTTGAGCTTTTAATTCTTCCAGGGGTGTAAACTGATACTGGCGACGTACAACGCCCAACAAACAAGCAGTGTCAGGGCCCACAGCTTTGATTTTCCCATTAGAATCAGTGCATCTTTCGAGAGTAGCCGTCAGCCATTGCACACACTTGGCAGCCATCTTAGTTCCCATATTACGATCAAATGGCGATGGAGACCCGCCTTGCTGCATATGACCTTTACGAATAAAATAATAAAAAAAATATTACTATATTGATATTCGTAGGTTCAACAACATTATATCGAAGTTAAATAATTCTGTCGAAATTTCATTTCATGAGGTACTTCTCTAAAACAATAAAATTTTCTCACCTAAAACATTCATTCTTGCAGAAAACAGTCCTTTTCCTTCTTCAGAATACAAACGATAAATGAAATCAGTGTTATAATTGTGCGATGCTTTCTCATTTCTGAGAATGAGACCTCTTTGTACACCGTCAGCCATTTTTGCTGCCATATGGTACACATCCTGTTGTAGATCTTTGATTGAGAATTTCTCTTCATAAATGTATGCAGCATCTGCACCTCCAGCTAAGCCTACAAACGTATGAATATAAAATATATTAAAAGCATTCAAAAAAGTAATCGACATTCAAGTCTACAATTTGTAAGTAAGCATTGTTGTGTTATGTACATCAAAATTGGCAAAATACTTGACAAGTAAAAAATATATGAAAAGTTATCTCTGTCATATATAGCCACAATACACTGGTGAATATAATAAAAAAAAAAAACATTACCAGCAACAGTAGCAAGGTATCCGCAATATCCACCCATGGTTTCAATAACAAAAACTCTGCGCTTTGTTCCCTGTAAAGTAAAAAAATATGTACGCATATTATAAAAACAATACTATTATTTGCATAAATTGATAGAGACCAAAGGAATATTACTGATTTATTTATAAACTTCTAATTAAAAGCCCTATAAGTTACCTGAGCAGACTGTCGGATCCTATCACAAATTTCTGTGATTTCATTGAGAGCCGTGTCACTTCCAAGTGAGAATTCAGTTCCAGGAATATTGTTACTGATCGTTGAAGGTATCATAACGATGGGAATACAAAATTCCGGGTGTTTCTCCCTCGCTTCATACAGTTGAATTCCTGCTTGGTATGCCTTTAATAAAATAATTTAAATCATCAATAACATTGAACATTTTCTAGGCTAAGAATATCAAAGTAGGAAAAGTTAAAACCTCAAATCCTCCGATTATGAGTAGACCTTGAATATTGAATTCTTTCAAACGAGCAGCGATTTCCGGTAATTTATCACCAGGTAGTGTTCGTTTGGTTCCCAAGAACGCACCACCTTGTGCCACCCATCCGGTCACATCAGCCCTAAAAGAAAATAATAGGAGCGACTTTGATATAAAATTGATAACTTTCTAATTCCACTAGCTTTGTCACACCTTGAAAGATAACCAGTAGAATAATGCAGTTATTCATTTTAATTTCTTATTAATTATGAATTTCTAGTAAGTAGCGGCCAAATCCATCATAAATACAAAAGTGTATTTTTTTCATTACTTATTTTATCATTTAGTGCGCAAAGTTGATACTTTTGACAGCAATTTTAGTAAGATGAAAAATCGTTTCATCGGTTAAGCTTATAAATCAAGCCAAACATTTGACTTTTAAAGAAAAACTTTATTAATTAGATTAAGGGTTATTTTTAACTGTCTTAAACTTAAAGAAGAATAAATAATGAAAAAACAATTACCAATCAATGTGTTTGACATTTCCAGCAATGAGTCCCTCGATGCCGTCGTGGATTGCCATTACTACATCACCACGATAGATGCTGTTTCTTACGAAAGACCTGACCGCAGCGTTCATTCCACAAGCAGGTGCACCAATATGGATTATACCCAGAGTGTAACTGAGCTATATACAAAAAAAGAAAAAAAAAAACAAAAGCATATTTATTCAAAGCACTTATTGTGTATGCTTGTGTACTTTATAAAAGCATATGGTAAGGGTTAAGTTCAATATCAACAACCCCTGTTGTTAGTAACAATTGAATTGAAAAAAGCAATCTTTGCCAATTTTTTGTCAATATTACAAGTCAAATTTGATTTTTTATTCAAACCTTACCGTATTTTAAGTTAAAAAAAAATCATTTTTCATTTTGAATCGTATAGTGACAATGGACTACAAAAATTAACGCATTAATTGCGTTAGTTGAGGACTCACTGTATTATAAAAATTGTTTTATATGAGAGTCAATGCAAGTGATATTTTATTCACAATATTTTCTTCCGTATGATTGTGACTCACTAAAAAAATATATTTCGGTTCTGATAATTCTGATGATAGTCGTGGAGCCTCAATGTAGAGGCAGAAGAAAGATATTGATGCCCAATGAACAATCACAAGATGCTGAAATATCATTCTAAGCTGAATTGAATATGTAGAGAATTTTTTTTAGAAAAGTTTTCAACATCGACTACAAGTAAATAAACAAATTAAATTAAAGAAGGGCTGCGACCATAAAGCGATTGGCTGGGACTGTTGGTACGTTGTAAAAATAATTACCCCATAGACAGCAGATGTTTGTCCTTGGACCCAAAAATAGTATGGTGGTCATAAAAACATTATTTTCAAAATATCGCCTTAAATAATACAAGAATGGTTAATTTTACAATCCTTGGTGCTAGTGATAGCTAAGTGAATATTTTAGCTCAAATAAGGGGAATTTAATTATTTTTTCGAAGTAAAAAATCCCAAATATGATAAGCGTTATTATGGTCACCATTGGAGCTTCACAGATTGTCTCAAAAATACGTTTGACTTTTTGTTCAAAACCGTATTCAATTTGCTGGTAATGTGAGTAAAATCAGAACCCAGAGTAGTCTATTGGTATTGAGTAAATCTAGTGAGAGTGCAACGTGTTAAATGTTACTGTATTGTGAACCATGATGATACGAGTTTCTGCAATAATTGTTCAACAGTTAAGGATCTGATTCAACTAGGGTTTCCAATACGTCAATTCGCAAATTTCTGTTGCCCAGTATAAATATTTGAAACCAGAATTGACATTTGCGTACTATCAAGACTTTACCATAAATTTCAGAAGTGGTTTTCCTGGCCCGGTTGGGATCAAGTCTTGTATAAAACAAACAGCATACAATGGCCGTCGTCAGTATCAGGGATAGACAAGTAAGTACCTCTTCATAATAAAATTTACTACATAAAATATACAGTTAAACAGTAGGATTACAAAATCTTTCGTTCTTTGTGTCTTTCCTTTTCGGCCTCCCTAATAAAATTGATGAATTATTGATACTTACTGTACCCTTGTTGAGAATAACCTTTGGTGGTTTCAATCGTGTCAACATTTTGTAAGTCTCCAAGTTGCGTGCGAAACTGCATCCTCTTAATTGCACGGCGAGCTCCCATTTTTTTTCAGCCATGGCCTAAACATTACAATATGCACTATAAAACACCCACAATAGTTATTACTGAGCCACGGTTAGTTTCCATTGAATCCTTTCTGATTGAACACAAAATTATTTATGACATATTTACCTGAGCGACAGCTTTAGTGCGTCGTACACACTCCATAAGAGGTAAGCGCACAGCCTGGTTGCCATCCAATGACACGACACAAGGCTCAGTTTCAGGACCGGCTTCCATCAATGCCATAACAGCTTCGGCTCCCATTCGACAACCCTACAGTAAAAAAATAAAAATGCTTTTATTTTCCCGAAATTGAGAAAACTATATTTTATTGCAGGTAATATTATACTTACAATATAATTCAATGAATTGGATCTAATATTATTACAAACCATTTTTTTTTTTATTTCAAATAAGATAATATTATAATGAATAAGGCCAACTTGATCAGTATTTAATTATTGATTTCTTTCTAAATTTACATATAGACAGTTATCATTTCAGGAGAAACAGTTGAAGAATATATGCAAAAAATAGGATTTATAATGATTATTCTTACTAGAAGCCTATCAAAGGCAGACGGAGATCCTCCTCGTTGCACGTGACCCAGAACAGTGATACGAGTGTCTTGATTCAACTGTGCAACGACAACCTTTCGCACTTCTTCCGCTGAAATGGGTTTGCCTTCTCGATCTATCGCTCCTTCGGCCACGATGATTATATTGAGTCTTTGACCAGAAGCTCTTTCCTAAACAGGCATCAAATAAAAAGTCTGCAATCACTAAATAAGTAACTTGATTATCAAAATACAGTAGACTTGTGTTGTTTTTCTCTCAAGGTTGAAAAATTGAAAAGGCATGTTTTTTACATGACATTGAAGCGCTGTTTAGTTACCTTACAAATAAATTGAGTATCTATTAAATTTTAATTAACTAGCATTTCTTTGTCACTATCTATCTAAGCTATGCGGAAGTAGGCATGCAATTAACACCCGCCATTTTTTCCAGAATTTCGCAAACAAATAAATTATTTTAAATGTGTGATTCAATTCATCAAAATATTTTAATAAAATTCAAATTTGAATGCCTGTTATGAAAACAAAATTGGGACATGCACTTATATGTGAATAATAATTTTCAAACAAAAAATTAATATACATATGAGCATATAATAAAAATCATTATGAAATAATCTAATAAGTAACACAGTAGTGTTTGGTATTACACATAAACGTTGAAAAAAAATTGAAATTCAAGCAACCATTAATTGACGGATAAAATTTCAAAAAAATATATGAGTCGCCCATTTCAAAAATTCCATTTGTCCATTTTCATTTGTTTTGAGATACTCACAAAAAAAATGTAATGAACATCTACATTGGAAAATAATTATGTTTTCTTGAATCAAATTGAAATTAGACAATATTTTTACATACAGAAAACATATTTGCTTTTTTAATGTATAGATGTTGCATACACGTTTTTTGTGAACATCTTAAAATGAAAGAAAATGGACAGTGTAAATTTTGACAGGGCGACTCATACATATAATATATATTTTAATGCAATTCATAGTCATACAACATATTGATTATTTAGCTTAAATTTAAACAAGTGATTACATTTATTGAAAGATGATTGATATAAAGAGGTTAAGATTAGCTGAAGACGTGCAAAGGAAATACTATTAGTTTTTATAAAAATCAGACACAAACTCAGGCACCCAATTACAAAAGCGAGATAAAATTCGACTGAAAAAATGCAAAGCAATTTCAAAATGACTAAATCCTTTTATTGCAGTCTTGTAACAGCAAATGCCTAAGCCGGAATGAAATAAATTACTTTAGAACTGCGTAAACTCTACCTGTGAAAGTTTATTGCAAATTTTTTCCTGCCAGTTATTAGGTGCAGGTTCCTCTGGAATGAAAACGTAGTCTGCCTCGCTCGCCAAAGCAGCTACGAGAGCCAGGTAGCTGTAACAACCACCTCACACTTCATACACCAATTCTCATGATTAGCTTTGATGCTACAGCACTTTTTACCAGCCAAAACACGATATGAAACATTACAAATAGTCACTGTGCTTATTTGAGAATAGCAGAGAATTTTCAACAAATATTTGTTTGCACATGAAACAGAACTAGAACTCAACAATCAGCATTTTGTTGTGAAGGATAATATCCGCAGATTATACATTGCAGTAACTAAGACTTTAGATGGTGAATGAAGCGGTTTCTGTAATGTTTGACTTTAAAATTGAGAACAAAGTAGCTGATGAGAAATTTAACAAGAGCAATGAAGGAATATATCTTTCGACATTGATAAGCAAATCCATAATGAAGTAAAATTTCAATTGTATAAATCTTACAATAGCAGTACAGCAATGTCGGGCATATGATAATAAAAATGGCAACACATAAAATAATGTACACATTAGATGTGTACTAATAAATTTTGTGATAGCCGTAGACCCAATGATTTGCAAGATGCCAAATGTATATTGTATGTAAACATGCATGTGTCGGTATGTGTTTTATGTCAATATATTATCATCCCCTCAATAAAACATAATATATGCAGAATAATATACCTCACTGTGTGTCGAGATATATAATATATCTTGACACACAGTGACATAATTGATTTTCAATATAACTTCAATACAAATCAACTAAAAAACAATGTTAATCATTTTTTTTATTTAATACTTTCCAGGTTTTAATATATCTTTTAAGCCCTGCTATTTATAACAGATATTCTGTACAGTTATACTCAAGACAATACCCTCACCATATTCTAGATACAGGATAAGTACTTCTCCATTAGTAGAACTTTGTACATTAGAATATTGTTATTTTATGTATACATTAACTGAAAGCTCCACAAACAATGATCAAATAAAAATTCAATATTGTCAGTATTTTATAGTATTCTGGGTGAATACCGTATAAACTTAAATCAAATAAATTTTGTAATATACAAACATTGTAATATACAACGCAAAAATGTTTCGCGCACCTTGCGAAAATTCAGTTTTGTATATTAAAATGTCCTTTAAGAATATAGATGAATTATATCTTTATGAATATCATTACAAATTTGTCTAAGCATGTACCCACATCTTAAATATAAGTGTTTTTACCGTTAATCATTTGAAACAGCTAATAATGCGCTTATGATAACCCAGGTAGTAGAAGTGGAGTGACAAGTTGGCAAAGGAAACATGATTTTTTTTTAATGCATTTTAAGATTCCCTGGATGTTTAAAGTTATCAATAATTAACAATTAGTTATTAATTGATAAAAAAAAATATTTATATTTAAATTAAAAATTATTTAATGAATACTTACAACAGTTTGTTAATTCTGGGCTATCATCAGTTCATTATTGACAGTTAAAAATTGTATCAAAGGTAAAACCATTTATATTTAAGATGTGGATACATTCTTAGACATACAGTGGAACCCCAATCTACCGTTCACGCATTGTTCGTTTTCCCGTATGGATCGTTTATTTTTCATAGTCCTGGCCAAACACACATAAGAACAATGTTAAATAATCCCACATTAAACGTTTCCTAATTTACTGATTTCCTCAATCTACCGTCTAAATATTATGGTCCCATCACAAATATTATCTCGATTGACCGTTTCCATTGAATATTTCTCATAAATAGTTTAGCCTCACATCTCGTTTTGCGTTTTTTTCAGTGGAACCCTGATATTATGTTCTCGATATCTTCGTTTTTTTGCATGGATCATTTATTTTTTACTCAACCCAGACCCCGTAATAACAATATTTAATAATTCCACGTTAATCATTCTCCGATTTCCAAGATCTATCATGTAAATATGATCGTCCTGTCCCAATAACTATCCCGATTAACCGTTTTTGTTGAATATTTATTTTTTCGCTCATAAATAGACTTACATCGCATGTGGCTGCGCATATTTTTATAGCTCAAAAGTCAAAACTAAAATGCCTAAATGAAGAAAACTAGAATTCTAACTGAGAAACTGAAAACAATTCAAGGTGTTGAAAAAAATCTAGGAGAAAAACGGGTAGACATTATGTATACATGGATATAGCAAAAAAAGTTAACTTAGAAAAGTACGCAAGTTTGAAGGGTGTATGTCAAAATTAGGCAACTGAGCAGGGGCGTATATTCAGGGTGTGCAAGAAGTGCGCCGCACATCTGGAACATACGCCCGCAAAATCTATAACATAAAGTAATATGTTGAAAGTATATTTGTTGCGCGGTAGTATACCGTATTTGAAAAGGTGAACGCTGTCCCAAGCGCACGACCTGCCTTCCCATATGAATGCATACAGTCGCGCAGTCTAGGTACGCATAGCGTGGAGCGAATGTTTTTGTACACAACTTTAAGGACGAAAGTCGTCCTCTTTATTGACAACTCACACGTCATGTATGAGGTTTCTTGGGCGTTCTTTCAAAAATTTCTCGTCTCTACTTTTGTATTAGATTATTCTAAAAAGTTATTTTTCATTGATATTTTAGCGTGATGTAATTTATTACTAATATTTATACTTCTTTATTTTATTTTACCCTTATAAATACAAATAGTTTTCAAAACATTTTGATATATATGTCTTCAATCCATGTCCGCTCCCATTGTGGAGTATATGTCCTCCGAATGGCGCATGGAGGTATTTTGATACAAATTTTTCGAAAATATACCAAATTGTTTTGTTTGGTTTGTTTTATTTTATTTTCATACACAGCACACCTAAAGCTAACACTCACCATACACCACTGCAACTGAGTATTTATTAAACAATTAAAGAATAAATTTATATAATATTTAATAAAATAAAGTATAGTGAAGAAGTTATTTGAAAATTAAACATTTTTTGGTATTATTTAAAGATTTCCCGCATTATTCATTGATTTATTACGGTCCCTTGGAAAACGTAGAATCGGGGTTTCACTGTATTTGTAATGATATTTATAAGGATATAAATCATTTGTGTTCTTTAAGGACATTTTAAAATACAAAACTGAATTTTCGCAAGGTGCGCGAAACATTCTCGCGCAGACTGTAATTGAATTGAAAGTGTCAGCGAACAGCTTTCTTCCATTTAAGAAAAGTAACAATATGAAAATTTTTACTGTAAAGCTATCAATTATTTTCAAAATTGAAAAAAAAAATAATACATGTGATTATTGAAAAATAATCTGATACACCACAAAAAATTTTAAACTGTGTAACCCAGTTAAACGTAAAAGCATGATGACTATAATAAAAGATATGTACGCAATAACCCAGACCCTTTCCATAACATGGAAGTATCTTGCCTGCGACAACCTGGCGCACAGGACATCAGGCCAGTTCATGGGCGCAGGGTCCTCCGGAATGAATTGAAAGTCAGCTTCCGTGCATAGGGCGGCACTCACTGCCAGATATCTGACACACATTTGTGTTATCAATACTGTGTATTTTGTATTTTATGTAAAAAAAAAAACTAACTACTAAGAAATAATAAAAAATGCATAAAAAAATGTCAAGCAAATGAAAAAGTGCACAAATATAAGGGGATAAATAAAATTGTAGAATGATGATTAAACTATGGCATTCATGAAGTAGGTAGTTAAGTCTCGCTGAACCGACTGAGGAGGGTTATGTGAAGTTTTCTTGCCTGGAGTAATTTATCGCAAAGTTTTTCCGGCCAGTCGACTGGCGGCGGGGATTCCGGAATAAAAACAAAGTCTGCTTCCGACGTGAGAGCTGTCACAAGTGCTAAGTACCTGGCGACACACATAGTGGCTTTGTTAAGATGACCTTCAGAGCAATCGTGTCGCATCAAAATATTTTCATTTGACCCCGATTTACAGTGCACTTACATTACTTACTTATTCATTTATCGTTTTTAGAGGTAAATATCTTGATGAGGTGAAATTTCTTGCATGTTATGTTAAATATTTATTTAAATTAAAAAAAAAAAACATTTATAGCATAATAACACGTCTACGTGTGTTGCAATCAACATTAAATAATTAAACTTAATAACCAATAATTATGGAAAAGGTGGTTTGCAAATAATATGTATTCAGTTGGTAACTGATAATGTCCCAAGTATACTTGTCTAGTGAATCTCAACACAACAAGTGAATCATTTAACTATCCAACTGCTGAAAACAAAAGACAGCTTACTTTAAAATGCTTATTTTGAGCAATGGAACAAAAGCTGTGATTCGGACTACAGTGATTTTTTAACAAAATTTTGAAAATATTATGGCAGTTTTGTGTTATAAGCTCACATGAAGTATAATATATCAGACTCTTTCTTACCCACAATGTCTTCCCATCACCTCCATGATGAATGTCCTTTGATGGGAGTAAGCTGTGCTCACTATAGCATCGATGGCTTCAATAATCCTGTGCAAAGCAGAATCAGTTCCGATGGTCATATCCGTACCACAGAAATCATTATCAATTGAACCAACCTGGGAATAAATATGACATCATAACATATCAATTGAACTTGCGGACAAATTTACTTAAGAGGTCTGAATCATCTGAAAAACAATCACACCTAATGCACAGAACACATTTGAACGGAATGTCAAAATGTAGACTACACAATTTGACAGATTTGAAAATTCCATTTTTAAATTTTTCATACAAACAATCGAACATCAAATTTGAATTGTCTGAATGCTGTTTGATCGTCAATCGACGGTTGACAGTTAAATTGCATGAACAGTAGACATACAAACATTGATTTTTATATATAAGACCTACTGTAAGTTAATTTTAATATGCCTATAACCTTCCCGGAAATGCAAGCATAAAGTTTATTAAAGTTTTATTGCAATCGGATCAGCGGTTTGGCAGCCCATAGAGTACGAACAAACATACAGTCATTTTTGCATCTGAATATATGATAAACAAGATAAGTCCACAAATGTAATTGTCGACACTACTTGAATGGGATAAGCGATATCTTTCATTTCTAAAGTTTAAAAAATAAATGTAACTTTATCTGAGTGTATCAAACAAATTCCATATACTGCTTATGCAATTGGATAGCCTTCACAATGGTTTATTCACAATAGAGAAGGTTTTTCTACAAAAATCAATTTCAACTATACTGACAATCTCGTATATAGGGCTTCCGAACTTTCAATATAATAATATATTTGATTCCTCCATATTAAATTTATATCATTTGAAGATGCAAAAATCTCAGAACATACTTTGATTTTGCCAAACCCATTTAGAGATTAAGTGAACACTTTCCTGCTACGATTTTGAGCGATTTTAAGAAGTATGCTAAATTCACAACTGCATTCAGATAGCGAGAGTAGTGTTTTGAAAAGGGTCAGGGAATCCTCATTTTACAGTCCAAAAGTATTATTTCTCATTCTAAATTTTATGACTAAGACTTATGTATATTATCCATTTCGATAAGCAAACATATTTCGTTTTGACAAGCACAAACATTTGCCGGTAGTGGCAGATTAACCACATGAGAAGCCCAAGGCGTAATAAAATTTGGAGGCACTGTTTTTGGATAACATAAAAACTTCAAAAAATTCCATGTAAAAAAATTTTAAATAAACTAAAATCTGAACTAAGAGTATATGGGTTATATAATATAAGCTATTTTTGAGGCCCCAAGTGCGCGCCTCATTTGCTTATAAGGTCATCCACCCACTGTTTTCTTATAATTACTTTGGTTATAAATAATACCAACGCAAAAGAAATTGATTTATGGGATTTAGCAAAACATTTAAGGTTTCTGTAATTTACCGGAAAAGGAATTCCAATTTTAAAAAGCTTTTTAATTACTTGTTATCTATGCAATCTACTTCAACGGCAAATGAACGTGTATTTTCCGTTGCTAAAAATCTTTCATGAAAGATTCCAAGTTCTATGAAATATGAAACACTGAATGCATTGATATTTTTTAAACATTACTTTTTAGAAATCCTTACAATATTATATGTAATATTATAATCTATGTAAATATAAATGTATATTGTTCTTGTTTTCTATATTTATCATTATTCTTTGTTTTTTGAACGAGATGTGTGTAGATGAATATTTCCATTAAATAAAATATTGACAATTATATGTCTACTTCAATCCTTTATTCAAACATTTATGTAATTATCAGCAATTAAATCATTATTATAATTGAATACTATTGAGGCAAAATGCTGTAATCAATTTGTTTAGTGTATTGTATACATATACTCGCATATTATCAATTTTAACTCTGGGTCAGTATGTAATAAATGACAACCGAACCACATACCCGGTTAGTTTATAAAATGCATTATCCAAGAACTGGATAATGCATTTGGACAGATATTTAGATGTCCTACGTATATGGACTCTTTTATGTTTAACCTCCTCATTGGTGTAAAGGGAATTAAAATAATGAAATATGTTCTCATAAAATTTCAAAACATTCAGTTTACACCACACACATTTCCATAAGTGCAATGCGTTGTTTGTTAACCAAAGTACTGTATATTCAGGTGCAATTATTCTTAAAATATTACTTAAAAATTTTAAAGAATTAAGATTATTTTTAAGATTTAAAAAAATCACAAACCATTCCAGCAATATGCAGATATTTAAACTTCTCACGCTGATCTTGCGTAATCTTATTATTAGACAGAAGTTCATCCAATAAACTTGACCATTCCTGCCTGAACAGATCAGCACCAGTGAGAGAGCCGTCGCCCCCAATAACCACAAGGTTGGTAATCCCACGGGAAACTAAATTGTTGGCAGATTGTAAGCGTCCGGCTCTCTCTCTAAAAAGAAAATACAATATTAAGTATGCATATTTCAATTTGATGTTTAATTTTTAGAAAAGGTAGGTTTACAGAAATCACATACTAGATATAAACTGAAAATTTTCGGTTAACCCTTTTAATGCCGGAGGGCCGATAAATCGGCCCTCCCTACCTATGCGAAAAATGCGCCGGGCCGATTTTTCGGCCCGGCACTTCAGACACCAAATTTATATCTATTCAATTTTTATTTGTATTTTATAGGATATTTAACAACAACAGGAACATTTTTGCTCTACATTCGTCAGGTTTATTTGAGTAGAATCAGGATTTTTCCTATTTTTTTTTGTGACAAATATCCTGTTGCGAAAAAACGGCCGAAAAATCGGCCCGGCGCTTCAGATACCAAAATTATACCTATTTAATTTTTATTTTTGTTATAAAGTTATTTTACAGCAAAGGGAACATTTTTGCTATACACTCGTCAAGTTTATTTGATCGGAGTCAAGATCTTTCCTATTTTTTTTTGTGCCAAATATCCGGCTGCGAAAAATCGGCCCGGCGCTTCAGATACAAAAATTATACCTATTTAATTTTTATTTTTGTTATAAAGTTATTTTACAGCAAAGGGAACATTTTTGCTATACACTCGTCAGGTTTATTTGATCGGAGTCAAGATCTTTCCTATTTTTTTTTGTCACAAATATGCCGCTGCGAAAAATCGGCCCGGCGCTCAGATACCAAAATTACACCTATTTAATTTTTATTTTTGTTATAAAGTTATTTTACAGCAAAGGGAACATTTTTGCTATACACTCGTCAGGTTTATTTGATCGGAGTCAAGATCTTTCCTATTTTTTTTTGTGCCAAATATCCCGCTGCGAAAAATCGGCCCGGCGCTTCAGATACCAAAATTATACCTATTTAATTTTTATTTTTGTTATAAAGTTATTTTACAGCAAAGGGAACATTTTTGCTATACACTCGTCAGGTTTATTTGATCGGAGTCAAGATCTTTCCTATTTTTTTTTGTCACAAATATGCCGCTGCGAAAAATCGGCCCGGCGCTCAGATACCAAAATTACACCTATTTAATTTTTATTTTTGTTATAAAGTTATTTTACAGCAAAGGGAACATTTTTGCTATACACTCATCAGGTTTATTTGATCGGAGTCAAGATTTTTCCTATTTTTTTTGTGACAAATATCCCGCTGCGAAAAATCGGCCCGGCGCTTCAGATACCAAATGTATACCTATTCAATTTTTATTTATGTTTTGTAAGTTATTTAACAGCAAATGGAATATTTTTGCTCTACATTCGTCAGGTCTATTTGAGTGGAATCAAGATGTTTCCTATTTATTTTTTGTGACAAATATCCCGATGCGAGACCTAATTTTTCGATGCGAAGCGAATCGAAGCAGAACAGTAGCAGGTAACGCACAGTTGTATTTCATTCACCATTTTACGCATTTCAATCTCCATTTAGATATTCTACAAAAACAGATGTTTCTTAGTTTTAAAAGGTATGTTCATTACCTCGCCAACAGTCGTTTGTAGTGCGTTGTTTTTGTGATATTATCTCGTGATCTCGTGTTATTTTATTTGGATTGTATTATTCTGGATTACATATTTTGGTTAGTGTGTACTATTTTGTCTACAAAACAGTGAGGACACCATGTCTTCAAATAGTGACGACACTGGCATCACTCCGATGTCCCTAGATTCTCGCAGGAAAGTATCATCCTCATCAGAAAATTTGGAGACACCTCAAAACATTTATAATTTCAATAATTGAAAATCTTAGTGAGGAGTGGCTTAACTTTAAAAATAACCCAGTTGCGGAAAATTCAGATGTGTGTAAATTGTTGAAACTCCCAAACAAAAAGGAAAAGGATTGCTGCATGTGTAGTACTAGAGCTAACAAAAGGGGTGTAGCAAAGCGACGAAGATCTCGTACAATATGCTCAAAGTGCCAAAAGGGTATGCATGCCATTTGTTTCAATGACCATAAATGTGTCTAAGATCTTATACAAGAGTCGATAAATTCAAGAAAATTTAGCTTATCAATCTTTTCGCAATGTAAAACAACGTAACGTGACATAATGGATGAACTCATTTTATTCATTTGCGTGCAAATATGCGAAAAAATCTGGTTCTTTGTAAAATAATAAAATATTAGTTTTTTTTTCATTCATTGACTACTCAATGATCATAGATGTGCCTAAGATCTTATACGTATGTATATGAAATCAAGGAAGTCAATAAATTTAAGTAAATTTAGTTTATCAATCTTTTCGCAATGTAAAACAATGTAACGTGACATAATAAATAAACTCATTTTTTCACTTTGCTTGCAAATATGCAAAAAAATCTGGTTCTTTGTAAATTAATAAAATATATCTATTTTTTTTGATTCATTGATTACTAATAGATTTTACTACATAACTACTTACAAAGTGTTACAAAATTAATATGTTTTAAGCTGTGTTTTTTATGCGGAACTTAGTTTTATTTGTTTTTTTTTTTTTTAATAAATGTTTATATTTTTTATTGTTGTTTTATTTTTGTAAAATGCAGAAAATATCACCGAATACTATTTCCATAGATCATAGAGAATACACGTATTTTTTTTCAAGTTTCTGAAAAATGCTTTTCAATACTTTTTTTGAAAAATTGTAAAAGTCGATTTTTTCTATAAAAAACGCTTAGCATTTTTAGCATATGCATAGCAAAATCGCCCGGCATTAAAAGGGTTAATATACATTACACCAGTGTTTCCCAACCTTATTTGTGCCATTCCCCACTTTGACGCTTAAAAAACCTACATGAACCCCCTGCCCAAACAAAATTATAGGATACTAAACAAATTTGGAAAAAAATGCTTTAAATAAAGAATGCACGTAGTCAATACTATTTTTAATGAAACTTTCGTGAGCTAATGCATAAGTACCTATATTATGCGACACGTATAACTCGAAAAAAATAACATTAAAATTAGTACGAACCTTGTGCTTGATTGCGAAGAGTTTTTAGGTGAGGTACTAATTTGGTAAATTTAATTGTAAATCTCCACAGTTTGCGATACCTAGATTCTTTTTTTTCAATAACAAATCATTATCAGGGCTAAAGTCGTATTCAACTTAATTCATATTGATGGAAATGCAACTTTAATTTTTGAGCTAAATTTGTCATAATTGGTTATTTTGTTTGAAAAATTTAACAAATATCAATGATTTGCGCATTTCCCCCAAAACATTGAAATCGCCCCACGTTGGGAAACACCGCAATTCGAACTACTCTTTTTCTACTTGAAAATTAAATAAATGCCGCTTATTACAACACAGTTCTGTAGGAATTTTATTATAAATAGGAAAATGCAAATAATCATACATGGGAATCAGGGAAGCTGATAATTTAAGCGAAATACAAACATAATATCAGTATGAAAAATTCAACATAACATGTTAAATGGAACTTCTTGGAACAAACCATTGAGCAAATTGAAATATGGCGACAAAAAATATTTCTAAAACTATCAGTTTCCTTGATTCCTACGTTGGGTTATTTGATATTTTCGTATCTGCAATTAAGCTTCCCAGAGAGTTGCATTGTTTTTTTGGGGGATTTCATAAATTTTCACAGATAAAAAGAATAGCATGTTGTAAATCATATTTATCATATTTTCTTGAGACAAAAACAAGGCGGAGAAAAAGATATTAAAAAAAAAACATGAAAATATTAATTTATTACACAAATATTCTTTATAAAAATATATTTGATTCAAAAAAATATTAGTTAACTGTTTTATGGTGCTAAGAATCGGTTTGAATCTCAAGAAAATATTTATCAAGCTATCAAATTGTAAACAAAAATAATGTGATATTTTAATTTGACATTAACACTTTCTGAGTCAATTTAACTACATGGGGTTAAGCTGCATTCATTAAATTGAAAATGTGTTATCTGGTTGTTTGAAAACATAAATAAATGTTGAAAAAAGAAATATTAGAAATACTTACCTAAAATCTGTGCAACGAGCTGATCCTATAACAGTGCCTCCTTTATGTATGATGGAGCTCACTGAAGACCAATTAGCTTCTTCAATATGATCGCCACCATCAACCATACCTTGGTATCCCTCCCTGATAAAGTAAACTTTGCACCCTAAATAGAGGCCCATACGAACGACTGCCCTCACAGCGGCATTCATTCCTTGGGAATCACCTCCGCTAGTGAAAACTGCGAGGCCTTTTCCCTTGTGAGCTCCCCGCCCGATAAATTTTTGAGATGAATCCATCCTCTATCAATGGTTATCAAACAAACCTAAAAGCAAATATTCTCATTAGAGACGATACATAAATTCATGCAATCTAAAAAGTTAAGCATCCGTCAATAAAATTCCTTACGATTAGAGTATATGTTCATATAATTTTATACAAAATTCAAAGAGTTGATTTTATTCAATTACACAATCATACAGAAAAAACTTTGTATTTGACAGAACTTCGCGGCGCAAAGTGATTTTATCAAGGTGACCTTTGAGAAGGGTGAATATGTTGTTGCTATTGAATGTGTGTAATATACAGTCATATATAATTTCAATGAAATGTTAATATAGATGTTGGAATGGAATCGAATGATTAGGATACTGTGAATGATAATTGTTTACCGTTATTATATGTAAAAACGATATTTCGAAAAAGACATATATTATTTTTTAAAGTTTATATTTTTAAAAAATATTCAATAAATATATAAGTAAGTACTTAAGCTTTACTTTTGTAAAATAATACTAAAAACTGCATACAATATCGATATGTGTGCACTTATAAGTTTGGGCTATGTAGAAAACTTTCTCTTATTTCTGCACGAATTTATTCAATAAAATATGTTTACAAAAATGTATTCAATTTTTTTGGAGCATTTATTGATTGTTCAAATTGATTTATATCTCAAAAGCTAATGTGTGTAAAATAATTTTCTGCGGTGCTATTCTAGCGCGCATGGCACTTATTTTGAACGGCTTAAAATAATCAATACTATCACTTTCGAATATACAACTGACGCGAACACTGTTACGTCACGAGTATTTCAAACCGTCCAAAATAAGTGTATGCGCGCTGGAATAGCATGGTTTAAGGGTAAGGGTCACGCTTAAGTTGTTCCCAAATTACACTGTAAAAAGTATTTATATTCGTAGTAATAAACTTAAGGGTAGCTAGAAAAATATTTTTATATTTTTAAATTGAGTATTAACTTCATTATTTAAAAAAAAATCAAAAGGGCTTTCGTTTTTACCTAGAAAAAAGTTAACGGCTGGTTTTGTATCACTGATTTAAAAACCTAAAGATAGTTCAAGCACTAATCTTGAATATGATATTCAATAAACGTTTGATTTAATACGTAATTAGTACTTTATTTGGATTTGAAAATGGTTTATTTCAAAACTATTTTATACGATGTTTTTTACCAAATAAAGTCACAAAAGACAAAAAAACGAATATAGTTTTATAAATTATTCATTTTTTTATCTTTGGTGTAAATTTTATAATTTTATGAGCTTTCGTTAATTTTCTTATGAGTCTGAAAATAAATGCACAATTGATCATTTTAATAGGTGTCATAATAGGTAGGTGTCGCTGCTTGGATTGTTTGGCAAAATAAGTTTGAAATGATGAACGTATATTATTCCGCAGTTTTTGTTTGCGTCGGCAGTAGGGCATCCAATCCCGGGATCCCGTTCAATTTTCTGATCCCGAAATCCCGGGATTGACATGGTCGCGATCCCGGGATTTCGGGATTGAGAAATTTGGAGTAAATTGAGGATTTCAAATTCCTCGGTGAGCTAAAAAAAAAAAAAAAAACGAGGTTTTGTGAGAATTCGGGAAAAAAGTATACCAAATTGAGGATTTCAAATTCCTCGGTGAGCTAAAAAAAAAAAAAAAAACGAGGTTTTGTGAGAATTCGGGAAAAAAGTATACCAAATTGAGGATTTCAAATTCCTCGGTGAGCTAAAAAAAAAAAAAAAAAACAAGGTTTTGTGAGAATTCGGGAAAAAAGTATACCGAATTGAGGATTTCAAATTCCTCGGTGAGCTAAAAAAAAAAAAAAAAAACGAGGTTTTGTGAGAATTCGGGAAAAAAGTATACCAAATTGAGGATTTCAAATTCCTCGGTGAGCTAAAAAAAAAAAAAAAAAACGAGGTTTTGTGAGAATTCGGGAAAAAAGTATACCAAATTGAGGATTTCAAATTCCTCGGTGAGCTAAAAAAAAAAAAAAAAAACAAGGTTTTGTGAGAATTCGGGGAAAAAGTATACCAAATCGGAGATTTCAAATTCCTCGGTAAATTTATCTCAATCCCGGGATCCCGGGATTGAAAATTTATCAATCCCGAAATCCCGGGATTGGAAAAAGGCTCCGGGATTGGATACCCTAGTCGGCAGGAATAACTTGTTTGTGGTTGTAAGGCTCGTATAGGTACACAAGATACACACATACTACGATATCTAAACCTATTCCTTACTACCTGACCCACTCATTCCCTCTTTCATTGATTGAATCGACATTATAAACTATTTTATTTCTGACAGCTTGTTTGTTATGGT
The DNA here is from genome assembly GCA_031772345.1 of Himalopsyche anomala. Taxonomy (NCBI): domain Eukaryota; kingdom Metazoa; phylum Arthropoda; class Insecta; order Trichoptera; family Rhyacophilidae; genus Himalopsyche; species Himalopsyche anomala. The sequence continues at coordinate 16,142,890 of CM062821.1, read as the reverse complement.
ATAAAATGTTCTTTTTCTATCATATTTTTATATTTTATGCACTATAATAACTACTGTATCTATCATTTAGAATACTTAATACTCACTTTATATTATTTATAATAAATTAAAGATTTCAGCCATCATCTTTAGACGCGATCATTGTTTATATTGACGTTATAACCTATTTTATAAGATATAAAATTTCTTTTTTCTAGCTTATTTTTCACTATATGCACAATAATAACTTGTACTGTGTCATAGCCCCCTATACTTATCAAGCCATGTTGCACGACCTGGCAACAGTGTATTAGGACCGCTCATCATACCATAGACAATATATACTTACCTTTGACATATGTCAAATCGACCTACGATTTATTTTGACAATGTTAAATTAAACCAAATTGAATCTGTATCTATTTAAAAATAAAAATGAGGGAGTGGGAAGGAAAAATAAGTGGCACTCTTTTTATTAAACTTCATTTTATTATGACATTTTTCCGCAATACAAAGACAAATGCATTCATTAATTTCAACAGCTCAACAAAATTTTTCGAAGTTGCTTATAATAATGAATGAAACCAATTTTGTTCGGTTTAAATGTATTTAGCCAGGCATGTCAGGTTTTATAGTATTGAACTGGAATACTGAAATCTAGTTTGTTGTCTCAAGTTTCTTTAATACACCCGTTAAAAAAATCATTGCTTATCAAACATTAACCCTTAACTATGCCCACATGTTCCTTTTTGTCAGCAATGTTGATCGACTTTATAAAAACAATGCTAAATGAAACTACAACAGTTGTTTGTTTTAAAGACTCCTCCGTTATAGTACAAACTAGAATTTTTATAACTATTTATTTTAGCTCCCAAAAACAGACGCTATCATGAAACTATGAATACTTACTAGTTCGTCGACATTATTGCTAGCTTGTCATTTGATACACTTTAGTACAAATGTGCTAGTTACCTCACTGTCATGAAAATGTTTGATACATACTACCGTATTGACTGTAGAAGGCGAATTTTCGAAGGCGAATGATGTGGAATTTCTCTAAGCCATTTTCTTTTCATTATACATCAACCATCGGAAAAGCAAATGTTGAGACTGCACTGTTACTTAGCAAAGATGAGCTGAAGTTTGAATTGCATCCTGGAAAACAGTACCGTCTAGGCATCTGAAAACATCACGTAGAAAATTACATTAAGTTAAAAATCAATTTCTATTCAATAGCTATTATTGGTCGTCATGAAATGCAGCAACTATATGTTAAACGACAATAATTTTACAATTTGACATATCCTTATCTTCGGTAAATAATTCTAATTGCATGTAATAAGCCATGCCAACTACTTCATGAAATATTGCTTTTCAATATAAGTTTAATTGAATACATACTCTGTTTTCAATTTGGAATGCCAGTACTTAGTATATTCCAACATTATTTTTCAACTTAATGTTAATGAAATTTTAATATAATCCCTATATTAATGCAAATTATATCATTGATACGACTCGCAAAGCACATTAACAATGTCAAAACATGTCTTCAGTTACAAATAATAGCATTTAGCATTCAATGTATGATTTTAACATCAAATGTCAAATACTAACCTATAATATATTACATTTCTACATTTTTTGAACATTAATTAAGTACGACAAACCTTGATAAATATCAATGGTACTAAATATTTGACAATTAATTGCTTATTCCTTAAGCTGTGATTTAATGAACTGATAAAATAAATTATGAATTTATAATTTATGACAATATTTGCCAGGCGTGGATGTCATTTCAACTTAATATCGATATTTACTTACTTTTAACGGGTATTTTGATGAATTATTATATTGGCGGAAGATAATAATCACTGAGCAACCTTGAATGGTTTAAAATTCAAGTTTAATGTACAATATATCACGATTTAATCGAATTATATGGCATTGTTCGCAACAAAGTTTACAAAAATTCAATATGGCGACCGTAGCAGTTACGAACAGAAATTATACGTCTATATAAATCATTCCATTTTGTAAGTGTAGGGTGGTTTTTGAAGAATTTTTAACTGTAGAATGATGCCTAAGTAGTCACAGAATACACTGTTAAAAAATCTTCAACTCAAATACATTAAATTCAACGAAAACAAACTTTTAATGCGGAGACACATAGAATCACTCACTCGGTTTCCATACAAACTCTATGTAAATCGCTAGTCGACGACAGACTCAAGAGGGACTCATCGGAAATTGCGTGATGCTTTTTCTACTTGGCTTTGGATGGAGACGGTAATGACTGTGTCTATCATTTAGAATACAACATACCTACTTATTTATTAATAATTTAAGCTTTCACCCATCACGTTTAGACCGCGTTTCCGACATTCCGACGTAATTTTAGCACTGTCAATAAACATGGATATAAAAGATACTCTTCCTTCATCTTTGTCGAAAAAGCATTGTCGTAAGAATAAACGTTCCAAATTTATCAAGAAGTTATGGGCAGCCGCTGCAATGGCGAGAGATCGGAAACGTGAAAATGAAGAAATTCAATGTTCAGGCATTTTACCGAACGACTTTTGGAAAACGAAATTATCCCGTATGAAGAGCTTTCCATTGGATACTGTGAAGATTTCCACTGTAGTGGTGATGTTTTGAGGACATATTCGAAGGCGAAGAAGCAAGAGGTGTTAGACCAGTGATGCACAACCTCTACCTTCTAGCGGGCCGCATAAAACAAATTTATCGTGGGTTCGGGCCGCAAAGAAAAAAAATATTTAAAGTACGCTCAATCCTTTTTTTATACAGAAAATATATATGTTCCATGTAAAACAGCCTTAAAAACGTGTAAAAAAGATAAAGTGAATTTAGATAAATGAGTAATAGGTTCCATTTTATTATTTTGACCGTGTTATTTAGAAAATAAATAAGCCATGCAAAAAAAAGATCATGAGTACTTGCTAATTAAAAATCATTTCATTGTGAAATATTTATGTTTCATTTATATGTAATTCATAAGTTAATGCGTTCATGGTCTTTGTTAATTTTTAACTATTTTTTTAATTTGACATAATATTTGTAAGCCTGTTTCTATGAACCGATTTATTCTCCTTCATTGAAGAAAAAGCTTGCTTAAATTTGTTTAATACATGTTTTACGTGAAAAAAGTATTTTTGAGAAAGAGATTTAAGGGCCGCCACAAAATTCAAAAAGGGCCGCGTTTGTGCATCACTGTGTTAGACATTGACTCTTTAGGTGATACTATGACAGAAGAACTTCCTCCATTAAATGTTGAGCAAAATGATGAAATTGCAACTTCCTACATACCCTCTGGTGAACGCATAGTCGACATTGCCTACTTTATGAAGCAGATGGAAGAAGTATTGCGACATCCGTCAATTTGCACAGGTGGTAAGCTAATTTTACAAAGAGAAGTAAAAGATGGATTAATATCAAAATTTCATTTTGAATGCCAATTCTGTGATAAAACTGCAACCGTTTTTTCAGATTCCCTTGAATCTAATATAAACACGTCCTTTGTTTGGGGGGCACTTAACATAGGTATAGGGTATAGTCAAGGGGAAGAAATATGCGGTACCATGGATATTCCATTCATGTGTAAGGGGTCATTCCGAAGACACGAGAAAAAAGTGACCGCATCATGGAAGAGTCGTCTATCTGAACAAATGGAAAAATATATACTGTTAGAGAAGCAACTGGCTCATGACAATAATGAAGTTGATGAAGGCCATCCTTACATTACTGTAATTGTTGATGGAGGGTGGTGAAAAAGGAGCTATGGGCATAGCTTTTCATCAAAATCTGGTGTGGCATGCATCATCGGAAATAGGACAGGAAAGATTATATACCTTGATGTAAAGAACAAGTATTGTCAGGTATGCGCATCAACACCAAATATTGGTCTGATAAGTTCGCACATATGCAATAAAAATTATTCAGGACCGTCAACAGGAATGGAGCAAACTGTCATAGTGGAAGGCCTGAAATACCTTTTTGAAAAATATAAGGTGTGGGTAAAAATTTAATTGGAGATGGCGATTCCAGTGTCTTCGCTAGGGTGCGAGAGAGAGCACCATTTGGATACAAAATTCAAAAATTAGAATGTGCAAACCCATAGCCCCCCTATACTTATCAAGCCATGTTGCACGACTTGGCAACAGTGTATTAAGACCGCTCATCATACCATATAAATATATACTTACCCTTTGACATATGTCAAATCGACTTACGATTAATTTTAACAGTGTTAAATTAAACCAAATTTAATCTGTATCTATATAAAAATAAAAATGAGGGAACGGGAAGGAAAAATAAGTGGCACTCTTTGTATTAAACTTCGTTTTATTATGACATTTTTCCGCAATACAAAGATAAATGCATTTATTAATTTCAACAGCTTATCAACACAATTTTACGAAGTTGCTCGTAATAGTGAATGAAACCAATTTTGTTCGGCTTAAGATTAAATGTATTTAGCCAGGCATGTCGAGCTTATAATGTATTTTTTTTTTATCTCAAAAAAACCCACAATTATTGGTTTCAAATACAAGGCCAATTGTATATTGCCAAAAAAGATTTTTGTGACCTGATCATTTATGCAGATAGTGGATTAGAAATTATTAGATTATATCCTGATCAGGACTTTGAATTAACAGTCATACCACGTTTGTCATTTTTTTATAGATATGCATTTCTTCCGGAGCTTGCTGATAGTCGTATTCAACGGGGTATGAAAATTCGTGAACCGGCGAGATATTTTGATATGCCTGTCGTAACCTAAGTCTCTTAGTGTAATTCAATATGTCCGTCATTCTAGTTCACTCCAGTCTATTGGTTTTTATAGGTTCGAGTCCCAGTACATAGTAATAATACCTATACAGTATTTTAAACAGGGCCCAACGAATCCCCATAAGAATCTAAATCGCCCCGTATTCTACAGGAATGGTCAGGTTTAAATCATACTAAAAGTTTTGTTGACTTAAATGCGGTTAGTAATATTAGGTTAATTTAAGTTTCTTTTTACGAGAGGAAGTTAAAAAAACAATCTTCTTCTGTTGATATGTCCACATGGGGACTGGTCATGGATAAAAGATCTTGCTCTTATTCGTTCATATATCTAATATAATAATAACATACTCATAATAAAGGATAAACTCAAATACTATAATTTGCAATACAAATCAGGATGTTGATTGACAGAATATATTGTTTATCACTTCTTAGCCAGTAGATATAATATATAGCTGAGTGTATGTAAGTTTAAACACACTTCTGATGAAGTCATACGTCGAAATAGCTAACAACTACGTATAAAGCAGGGCTGTGGAGTAGGAGTCGCGGTATTTTGGCCAGAGCCGAAGTCGTGAAAAATTGTGTGTATTCAAACAAAATAGTCCAAAGTGTTGACATTGAATGCTTGGCTGACTAAAGATGATCTGATGGTATACATATATATATGTTAAAATGAAATTGTTGAAAAAAATTCTCAGAGTCAGAGTCGTTAATTATTTTTAAGCTGGAGTCGGAGTCGTCTTTTTTTTTACACGACTCCACAGCTCTGGTATAAAGTAATATTTGTAGAAATTAAACACTTATTATCAGATTATTATTGAAGGTTTTTAAACTTTGTTACAAGCAACATGTCTGTGTTGTCATCCGTTATCCATTTTGAATAACTGCCTTTGCCAATCATGAGTGATTGGCAAGGTAAAAAGTGCCCCCCAAAACTTAAAATTTGCCCTGTAATGGTGTTTACTTTTATGATTAATAAACATTGCTTTATACATTAAAACCTTTTCGATACTATTAAGTTGTTTAATGAACTCCTTATTCATTGGTGACTCTCAGTATTTTTGTTTAGTTAGTGTTTTCTTTGGCAATTCTTCTAGATAAACATGATCGAATTGCCGGATTTTTTGGAAATAAACATTTTTTTACACCCACTGATGTTTTTATTTTATTTTACTTACCTACCTAAATTACTGACAGGAAACTGAATTGGGGAGAGGACCAAATGAAGTGTGCTCAGCAATTGCAGATTTTTTAAACATTTAAGAGGATACATACAAGGTTATTAAAACCATGACCTTAAAATTGTTCTCAAATTCCTTTTCTGCTCTAAACAAAAATCAGTTTACAATAGGTATCTTACTAAATAAAATTGATAGTAAGCAATGCAATTTGTTAAAATAAAAAATATTTTTATTGTCCGTGGCAATTGCTACTTGTCTGCAGATAGGACGTCTGGAAGAATAAAATGAAAAAGACTAGCATTCTTTCCCCATGTGATTTTTCTTTAGCATGTCCGCTCCCAATGTGGAGCATATGGACTCCTAATGGAGTTTATCTCAATTGAAGTGTTTCTACAAGAACTGTTTGTTACTCAGTTGTTCAACCTCTCTTTTTCCAAAGAGAGTAGGAATAGAAAGATAGGGCTAGAACAGGATTAGTGGTTAGCTAATCGCTTTCGATACGCCTCGTTCATAGGATAGTATGGGTGGGAGAGAGGATTTTAAGACATCACACATCCATGCCTACGAACAGAAATTCATAAATCAATTTATAAGACTGTCTGTACTGGGATTCGAAGCCAACGACGGTGAACACACATCTTGTAAGGAATATTTACCATGCATTTGTGTGCATTTTATTTCATGTCGATGCAAATGCACTTTCATGTGCTAATTCATGTCTAAGCTAGCGAAGTTACTTTCATCTGCCAAACCGACATTAAACGTATCTCCGATTAAACGTCAGTTTGACAGATACCTTTTGTATACAAAATTCATAGACAACGATCGCAAAATTTATAGAATTCTCTGGCGCTAGTTCGCGTCAAAAGGTTAAAGCTTTTGTATGAAAGTTGATAGATTTCCTACTAGACGTCACGAAGGATGAATTTAGGTGAATTGCTTATGGTGCACCCTTACCGACATTTATTTGATGTCCAAACAGTTTGCAATACAAATAAACAAAACAAAAAAGTTGCAGGAGTTTGTTCAATAGATAAAGTGGTGTGCGTTATTTAAAGCAAGGTTCGGCAACCTTTTGTTGTAAAATTGCCAAATATTTTACGTGGGGATTAATGCGGGCCGCACTTGGGTCACATGCAGTGGCGGTTCCTGACCTAAAATCTTAGGTGGGCTAGAAAAAAGCATATTTCCACATCACCTTATAAATAAATCTACAAGCAAATTAACAAATACTACAACATTACTGCAATGCATAAATTATTATATAAAAAAATCAATGCTAATGTAACTAAGTAATAATAGAATACGGAACCCTTAAATTCGTCTCTTTCAAAGTGAAATAACAAGTACCTACTAAAAGCAGTGCCGGCGCGAGGCTATCTGGAGCCTTAGGCAATGATTACTGGCGCGCCCACTTTTTGACAAATCGTTAATTTTTTTTAGAAATAAGAAAAAATAATTACGTATAATTATTTTTTTTTATATACGTATATACATGTCCGCTTTCAACGTGGAGCATATGGCCTCTTAATAAAGTTATCTCAACAAAAAAAATCTACGTGAACTGTTTGTTAGTCAGTCGCTCGACCTCTCTTTTTCAAATCATGTAGAATAAGATACATAATAACAACGAACAAATACAAATACGAAAATCAAAATAAAATAAAATGTTGATTATTATATATTATTATTAGAGAATTAAAAAATAATTTTCATACTCCATTTATACGCCCCCTAATGGTTTGCGCCCTAGGCGGTTGCCTATTTCGCCTGTATGGTAGCGCCGGCCCAGACTAAAAGCAATAGAGAACTGTCAGTGACAGTCAATACCTGTCACTTTCATACAATACAACGATATTGGTATTTGTGTTTCAATGTATAAGTATGCGTAATGGGCAGATTCAGTTTAGCCCCCAACGATCGATGTTTGATGACGTTTCTGTACATACAAATACAAAAAAATCTAATCGTGCTTGATTGCGCCCCAGTGTAAAGAAATATTGTCAGTGGTTACGGCTTGAAGGATTTAGCCCCTGAGTCTTTGGTGTTGCCAGACTGACGTGGCGTTGCCTGTTTTCTATGAAGTATTTATAGGGTTATTGTTTTTTTTATGCCAGCTCAGTTTAAAATTGTAATACAAAACACAATCGGGAATATGATTGTAGGTAGACGTAACATTGCATAGCCCCCTATACTTATCAAGCCATGTTGCACGACCTGGCAACAGTGTATTTGGAGCGCTCATCATACCATAGACAATATATACTTACCTTTGACATATGTCAAATCGACCTACGATTTATTTTGACAATGTTAAATTAAACCAAATTGAATCTGTATCTATTTAAAAATAAAAATGAGGGAGTGGGAAGGAAAAATAAGTGGCACTCTTTTTATTAAACTTCATGTTATTATGACATTTTTCCGCAATACAAAGACAAATGCATTCATTAATTTCAACAGCTTATCAACAAAATTTTACGAAGTTGCTCATAATAATGAATGAAACCAATTTTGTTCAGTTTAACATTAAATGTATTTAGCCAGGCATGTCGAGCTTATAATGTATTTTTTTTTATCTTTGTCTACATCTTGATACAGGCTTTATAGTATTGAACTGGAATACTGAAATCTAGTTTGTTGTCTCAAGTTTCTTTAATACACCCGTTAAAAAAATCATTGCTTATCAAACATTAACCCTTAACTATCCCCACACGTTCCTTTTTGTCAGCAAAGTTTATCGACTTTATAAAAACAATGCTAAATGAAACTTCAACAGTTGTTTGTTTTAAAGACTCCTCCGTTATAGTACAAACTAGAATTTATATAACTATTTATTTTAGCTCCCAAAAACAGACGCTATTATGAAACTATGAATACTTGCTAGTTCGTCGACATTATTGCTAGCTTGTCATTTGATACACTTTAGTAAAAATGTGCTAGTTACCTCACTGTCATGAAAATGTTTGATAATTTAAATTATACATATAAATTTCATTTAGCATTCAATGTATGATTTTCACATCAAATGTCAAATTCTAACCTATAATATGGACGTATAATATATTACATTTCTACATTTTTTGAACATTAATTAAGTACGACAAATCTTGATAAATATCAATGGTACTAAATATTTGACAATTAATTGCTTATTCATTAAGCTGTAATTTAATGAACTGATAAAATAAATTATGAATTTATAATTTACGACAATCTTTGCCAGGCGTGGATGTCATTTCAACTTAATATCGATATTTACTTACTTTTAACGGGTATTTTGATGAATTATTATATTGGCGGAAGATAATAATCACTGAGCAACCTTGAATGGTTTAAAATTCAAGTTTAATGTACAATATATCAGGATTTAATCGAATTATATGGCATTGTTCGCAACACAGTTTACAAAAATTCAATATGGCGGCCGTAGCAGTTAGGAACAGAAATTATACGTCTATATAAATCATTCCATTTCGTAAGTGTAGAGTGGTTTTCGAAGAACTTTTAATTGTAGAATGATGCCTAAGTAGTCACAGAATACACTGTTAAAAAATCTTCAACTCAAATACATTAAATTCAACGAAAACAAACTTTTAATGCGGAGATCAATCACTGGGTTTCCATACAAACTCTATGTAAATCGCTAGTCAACGACAGACTCAAGCCGGACACAACATAAATTGCGTGATGCTATTTGTACTTGGCTTTGGATGGAGGCGGTAATGAACATTGTCTTATATTGAGAGAGGAAAATTAAAACAAAGATACTATATTCAATTAGGAAAGGTTAGTTACGCTTATAAATGTATTTATTTTGTACAGCGGCCGAATTGCTGTTCATTTTTATTCAGCCATCTAAAGTTTTGAGTGAAAAATGCAGGTCGGGCTTAGTCCACCTAGCCCAGTACCTAGAACCGCCACTGGCATTACCGCCTCCATCCAAAGCCAAGTATAAATAGCATCACGCAATTTACGTTGTGTCCGGCTTGAGTCTGTCGTCGACTAGCGATTTACATAGAGTTTGTATGGAAACCGAGTGATTGATTCTATGTGTCTCCGCATTAAAAGTTTGTTTTCGTTGAATTTAATGTATTTGAGTTGAAGATTTTTTAACAGTGTATTCTGTGACTACTTAGGCACCATTCTACAGTTAAAAGTTCTTCGAAAACCACCCTACACTTACAAAATGTAATGATTTATATAGACGTATAATTTCTGTTCCTAACTGCTACGGCCGCCGTATTGAATTTTTGAAAACTGTGTTCCTTGCCAATGCCATATAATTGAATAAATCGTGATATATTGTACATTAAACTTGAATTTTAAGCCATTCAAGGTTGCTCAGTGATTATTATCTTCCGCCAATACAATGATTCATCAAAATACTCGTTTAAAGTAAGTAAATATCGATATTAAGTTGAAATGACATCCACGCCTGGCAAAGATTGTCGTAAATTATAAATTCATAATTAATTTCATCAGTTCATTAAATTACAGCTTAACGAATAAGAGCTTAATTGTCAAATATTTAGTACCATTGATATTTATCAAGATTTGTCGTAATTAATGTTAAAAAAATGTAGAAATGTAATATATTATACGTCCATATTATAGGTTAGATTTTGACAATTAATGTGAAAATCATACATTGAATTCAACTTAAATGCTATTATTTGTAACTGAAGACATATTTTGACATTGTGAATGTGCTTTGTGAGTCATTTTAAAAATATAATTTGCATTACTATAGAGATCATATTTAAAATTCGTTAAAATTTAGTTGACAAATAAAGTTGAAATATACTACGGCATTTCAAATTGAAAACAGAGTGTATGTATTCATTTGAACTTATATTGAAAAACAATATTCCATGAATTAGTTGGCATGACTTATCACCTGCAATAAGAATTGTTTACCGAAGATAATTAATGTTCCAAAACGTAGAAATTTAATATATTATGCGTCCATATTATAGGTTAAGATTTGCAAATCATACATTGAATTAAATTTAAATGCTATTATTTGTGACTGAAGACATGTTTTGACATTGTGAATGTGCTTTGCGAGTCGTATCAATGATATAATTTGCATTAATATAGGGATTATAATAAAATTTCATTAACATTAAGTTGAAAAATAATGTCGGAATGTACTAAGTACTGGCATTCCAAATTGAAAACAGACTATGTATTCAATTAAACTTATATTGAAAAGCAATATTTCATGAAGTAGTTGGCATGGCTTATTACATGCAATTAGAATTATTTACCGAAGATATAGATAGGCAACAAAATAAATGGTCAGAATTTAAATCAATTTCTGGTCAGAATTTAAATCAACTTTTGGTCATAATAAAATTCAATTTTTGGTCAGAATAAAAATGTTAACGGTCAGAATAAAAATACTAACGGTCAGAGTAAAAATAATAAACGGTCAGAATAAAATTAATAAACGGTCAGAATAAAATTAATAAACGGTCAGAATAAAATTAATATACGGTCAGAATAAAATTAATATACGGTCAGAATAAAATTGTCTATTGTACGGTCAAATTTTATAAATATTTCGGTCAGAATAAAAAAAAAATGAAATTAATAATCCTTTTTTTTCAACATTCATGTTATGTGTGGAAAAGCAGACTCTTATAATGAGTCATTATTATTACAAATAACGCATCATCTGATTACATACCACTCGGTTTGTTTATATAAAGGTAGGGATCCACCGAAGTGCAGTGGATGTAGGATTCCAAGAGGAACCAAGGCTTTATGATGAATGTTGTTAGTTTTCACTTTTTTAAATTCAAATAAAAAATACTCACCTCTTTCAATTAAAAAAAAATAGTGTTTTCCTTACAATAAGTGTATTATATCGACTGTATAAAGGAAAAAGGACGTAACCCACACATATCAAAATTTACAAAGGGCGCAAAAACGTGTTTTGATGATTTTGGGCCATATGCAAATTAATAATTATACACAACCTTGAAGTGCACGGAGACTTTTAAACTGGTGTTTAATTGACATAATCTAATATTAATTAAGAAATTATCTAGGAAAAACCTTTATTTCAGTATTTTTTCTTCGTTTTAATTTTTTACAAGGTCATCTTTTTCAAACTTAAAAGTTAAATTTAGATACTAATTCGGCATTTTCAGCTTCCATCCTTTTGATAGAATGTGTGTCAAGTTGTATACATTGTGATTATCGAAAAAAAAGCTGTTTTGGAAAATTGAGGGTTACGTCCTTTTTCCTTTCCACAGTCGCTATGAAATGTACCATAGCAATTATTTATTTAAATGTTCTTTCCAAAAATATTATCCTTTCCTTTACTCTCTTTAGAGCAGATCACAATGTATCGAATTGTACAAATAATAAAAAATAGTTGCAACTTTTAGATTATTTAAAATTATTTAATAACCAAAAGAATATCGGTTAGGCGGAAATACCGTGAACATTTTTTTTAAATAAAAACTTTTTTTGACACGAAACATACGAATGCCTGGATGTGGGCAGCTAGTCTATGAAAACTGTCAATTCTTCCTTTGGGCGCGCAATAATAGTGATTCATTCAATGACCGTGGCGCTAGTAGCAACGCTCGTCTAATCGCCCATTGGACGATTTGCCGTAAGCAACTTCACTTTGCACCAATAGCAACGCAATACGATGACATCATATCATCAAAAAAAATCAGACCATCTGTCAAAATAAATATGACCGATTCCATTTAAATTCTGACCGATCCCATTTATATTCTGACCATTTAATATAAATTCTGACCATTTAATATTTATTCTGACCACTTAATATAAATTCTGACCATAAATTATTTATTCTGCCCTCTGTAATTCTGACCGATACATTATGACCATTTAATATAAATTCTGACCAGTGTAATATAAATTCTGACCGATGTATTAAAAATTCTGACCGAAACTGAATTTAAATTCTGACCGTTTAAATACGAGCCATATAGATATGTTAAATTGTAAAATTATTGTCGTTTAACATATAGTTGCTGCATTTCATGTCGACCAATAATAGCTTTTGTATAGAAATTGATTTTTAACCTAATGTATTTTTCTACGTGATTTTTTCAGATGTCTAGACGGTACTGTGTTCCAGGATGCAATTCAAACTTCAGCTCATCCTTGCTAAGTAACAGTGCAGTCTCAACATTTGCTTTTCCGATGATTGATGTATAATGAAAAGAAAATGGCTTAGAGCAATTCCTCATTAAAATTCGCCTACTACAGTCAATACGGTAGTATGTATCAAACATTTTCATGACAGTGAGGTAACTAGCATATTTATATTAGAGTGTATTAAATGACAAGCTAGCAATAATGTCGACGAACTAGCAAGTATTCATAGTTTCAAGATAACGTCTGTTTTTGTGAGCTAAAATAAATAGTTATATAAATTCTAGTTTGTACTATGACGGAGGAGTCTTTAAAACAAACAACTGTTGAAGTTTCATTTAGCATTGTTTTTATAAAATCGATCAACATTGTCGGCATAGTTAAGGGTTAATGTTTGATAAGCAATGATTTTTTTAACGGGTGTATTAAAGAAACATAAGACAACAAACTAAATTTCAGTATTCCAGTTAAATATTATAAAACCTGTATCAAGATGTAGACAAAGATGAAAAAATACATTATAAGCTCGACATGCCTGTCTAAATACATTTAATCTTATACCGAACAAAATTGGTTTCATTCATTATTATGAGCAACTTAGTAAAACTTTGTTGATAAGCTGTTGAAATTAATGAATGCATTTGTCTTTGTACATATTGCGGAAAAATGTCATAATAAAATTAATTTTAATAAAAAGAGTGCCACTTATTTTTCCTTCCCACTCCCTCATTTTTATTTTTAAATAGATAAAGTTTCAATTTGGTTTAATTTAACATTGTTAAAATAAATCGTAAGTCGATTTGACATATGTCAAATTGTAAGTTTATATTGTCTATGGTATGATGAGCGGTCTTAATACACTGTTGCCAAGTCGTGCAACATGGCTTGATAAGTATAAGGGGCTATGCCACTGGTGAATATTGATTTGAAACAATAAAAGTACCGAAAAAAAGGATGCCGGAACGCCGTTCCACCGCGTTACATGAGAAAAAAACACTGGGTTGTGGACTCATGGTACTAATAATGTCACAGCAACAACTCTGCGAACCATCAGTTACCAACCGCTGAGCTAGAGGAACAAAGACATCATGATGTTCCAAAACCAAGGTCTTAAATATTAAATTGAAAGATTCTATATTGATCTTGCCAAGTCTTGAACCTAGACCCGGCTCTTTGCAAGAGTACAACTCTTTCCATTAATGTTGATATTAATATGGTGAGTTTCACTTTTATAATAATTTATGAACAGTAAAGAATATTATCTTACTGAACCGCTGTATACATTTTCTTCATGGGGCCATTCAGCCGAAAACTTTTGACTGTCGATTTTGGTTTTATCTGATAAAACTTATCTTAAAATCTACTGTGATTGGGATTTGAGCCCATGACAGAAGCCAGCAATGTTGACCACTGAACTCTGACATACATAATGCAGGTACTAAATAAAAAATAAATATTGAAACCAACTTGAAGATGAAAACTTAAAAGTGGCAATGCCTCTTGCTCTGAAAGAAAGAAGTATCGATCAATATTTCCATTTGCATTGCTTATAATAAATATATACCAACAGGTTTGAACTTTTTATTGAATAAACTTACGATTCTTTTTCAGTAAATGCAAATACATACTTAATACCTTAATCACAAAGGAAAAAAATGATGAGGCCACAGGACATTTCCATAGGATCACTGATGTTTGTGCAACAGTAAAATTTTGCACGAGACTACTGGTCTAGTATGTAATAAATTTGAGATGGTCAAAGAAATATGTTCTAGCAGTGATGATTTTAAAGTGCCTTAGATATAGAAGAAAAACAGCATAAATAACTTTTTATACTTTAAATATAAAATAAATTTTGATAAGTGCCATGAATACATCACTTTATTTTTATTTACTTTAAATTATTAATTTTTTTTTAGAAAAAACCAGTGCTTTTTGTAACCAATCTTCCATGTACATTTTCAGTCAACGTACAAGTTTTCAGATTAAATCAATGTTTTTGAGAATCCAATCTACAACAAAATTCGTGGAATAGAAGTAGATTCAATGTTCACAGGATACTAACAAGAAAGATACCAACCTGTTGATCTTAACTATTGAAAATTAGTAATACAGCAGTCGGTTGTCTAAGATGGCAGGAGAGTATGTTAATGTGTTTCAAGATTTTTATTTGGAATATATGCCCGCAGAAACCTTCACCATGGAATGTCTCACAACTGTATGGAAAATAGTGCTCTTGTCAAGCTCAATGACTAATTTTTTTTAGTAAATTGTAAGTTCATTAAGGAGTTAATAGGCACTATTATGCAATCAATATCTAAGCAAGATGTGTAGCAGGGCTGGAGTATTTTGGCGTTGTGAAAAATGAGTGGCTCAATTTTTTTTTGAAAAATATAGTTCATGTGTATTTAAACAAAATAGTCATAAGTGGAAAATTTCATGCTTGGCTAACTTAAGATAATCTGATTGTATTCATATATATAAGTTAAAATGAAATTCTTGAAAAATTTCATCAGTCGTTAATTATTTTAAAGCTGGAGTCGGAGTCTTTTTTTCACGCGACTCCACAGCCTTGATGTGTAGACATCTGCTAGAACGTAGACGTTTCTCGCATAAGTGACTTACACAAATTTTCTCTCAGTTCCACACGTGTTGGTTCTTTCCAGAAAGTGTTGCATACGTTTGATTCTCATTTAGCAATATCTCTGAAACATTTCCTTCGACTCAGAATATGCCTACTACGTAAATCTGCCACCAAACTTTTATTAAATTATACTTGACTTCACATATTTTTACTACCTTACTTTCAGCTGCAATATCAGGACAGTAGTCTACAATTGAAAATATTTGTAAGCGAAGGCAAATGTTTAGTAGGTGTTCTCCAAATCTACTTCTAACATTTCCAACATAATTCAAGCCTAAATGGGTTTTAGTTTTCAAAAGATAGATTGCCCTGATCAATGACGTAGCAATGGGGGTGCAGCAGGGGCGGACCGCACATTTTTGGAGGCGGCATTTTCAAAAACAAATGCAATATTTTTCGATAAATTATATTTATACAGGAAACATCGAGCCACCTGTATTTAAAACTCCTAATTCATAGATTAAAAAAAATAGTAGAAGTGATTTTAAAACATAGAGGACATATTGTGGACGGCAAATTCAAGGATCCCGGGCGGCAGGACCCCTTCCTACACCACTACCCCTGATGCTAAAATACAATACTCATGTCAATAAATGCCCAAATTCGCCGACATCTTTACAATGCTAGAATAGGACACCACATTATATATCCTACCATTATGAAGCCCCGACATAGAATTCATAGAAGTATTTTTGAGTACCTTTATTCACCAGCCCAGCAAATGGTCACTTGCAAGCATTATCTTTTATTCTCCATCTGCATCAACGTTCATGAGTAAATTATGGTAAAAGTTTTAATACCACCTGTTAGATATGCATGCATTGGTGCAATATGCACAACCTAATTCAGAGATGGCGAACAAGGGACCGCAAAATTATCTAACCCGCTTGAACTTTTAGAAATGATTGTTTTTATTTAAAGCCTTAATTATTCAATCTGTGACCCGCGACATGATTTTTTTTATTTTTTAAATCAAATTTGACCCACTTGCGAAAAAGGTTTGCCATCCCTGACCTAATTTATGAAAATATATTTTATATTCATATAGATGAATATTGAATTGATACTTACACCAGTGCAATGATGAATACCAAAAGAGCATACAAAAATCTCTGTTAAAGAGGATAATGTTATGCAAAAAAAATATGATAGGTTAGTGAAACATTGCCAGGAAATAAAAGTTCACATCAATACTTGTGTAAAAAATATTTAAATACTGGAATCGAGTAGATATAAATAATATATATTATTTTAAAATATAAAATCCATCCATACAAAGTTAAGGCATCAACACAGCTTATTCACTAGATTCCAATGTTTTAGTAAAAAATGTGTGAAGGATTTCAATAAGCAGCTTTAAGTATTTCAGAATGGAAGTGTCTTTAGTATTTATATATTCCTTTATTATTTGAAATAAGGCTTCTGTTTTTAATTAGGTGGCAATATTAAATACAAAATATTATTCATTATTCAAGTTTCCACTACCGGCTTTTCTTAGAAAACGGAATGTGTAAAAGTATGGTGATGGAGAGAAATTCTTTGATAAGTTCAGTTTACAACTTTACTAATGAAAAAATGTAAAGCGGTAAGATTGAAACTGACGTTTATCTGAACAGGAGGGAAACTTTTCAAAGAATTTCCATTAGTGAGAGGAATAAATAATAAAAAGTGAACAGGGCTATCCAACTAGGTGAAAGGTAGTTTAAAAAAGAATTGATTTGTTGTATAAAATTATAATTTATTGTTAATAACAACATAAAAGTAAAATAAATCAGAAAAAACATAAAATATTATGTTTTTCATGAGATTAATCTTTAACTAACGCTGAATGATATATGATTTCTTTGTTTCATTCCTTCTGTAACTCCACTACTCGGTATATGATGTTAATTAATCGTAATGAGTAAATAAATGGGCGAACATGTCGACACGACAGTGTCAAGTTGGATAGCTCTGGGACAAATCGGATTCCTCGGAAGGTGATAAAATCAAATTCTTGCAATGTTTTCACTTTCATCTAAGGAAGTATAAATAAGTGAAGAAATTTTAGTTTTAATAACTTAATTCCATATATATTTATATCCATCAGGTCAGCTTAAAATTCAAATTCAGTGTAAATACAGAGTTATAGAAATATACGACTTTTGGTCAAAGAGGTCATGACACATAACATTAACATGTAGATGAGTTTGTATGTGAGGATTGGGAGTTACACTGACATTTAACATTTTTACAACCAAATTACTTATGAAAAAAGATGACGAGATATTTTAGAAATATAATAAAAAGTATATTACAATTTATTCTGACGGTGAGTCGTCGCGAAACAGATTTTGAAATATCGACAAACAAAAAAGAAGCGTCCGAGGGCGACCGTTCTAAAGCTGACTCCTCGCATCGCCCCGAGGACATAGTTTATTTCAATCCGGCAATCCCGTCACGTCCGCCTCGCATTCTGAATGACCCACGATTCGATCGGACATACCAACATTTTAAATATAAAAATAAGCAACAATATCAGTCATCCTTTCATATAGGTAAAAGACACAAAGGAATATGACTCCCGTTTACGTAAAACCATTCAGATTCAGATTATTTAATACTCCACAATTAATGTCGATTCGACTGCATAACGGTAAAACATTTGACATCAATGACGATACGTCGAAACCGATCAGTGTTTAAACTTGAAAACATCTAGAACGCGAGAGGATTCAAGATGACACTTAAAACAGTGCAATGGTGTTCCAGTGTACAAGACTGGAACTCTCAAAGTTTGCCGTCGAAAGCTTAAATGCCTGCCGCACGGCCAACGGAATCGTTGGGGACATAAATGGAAAAGTTACCAAATAACAACAGGAATAGAGGTGTGGACTAAACGAGTAGAAACATGACAATGACATGAAAGATGGTAAAGTGACGAGTGAGGCGAATGACCGAACAGCAAATTAATTGTCTCCGGTCTCTTGGGGCTCTTCGCCATCCCCTTGCGTGTCTGACGTCCACAGCGTCAGGTTGTCTCGCAGAAGCTGCATGATCAGCGTTGAGTCTTTGTATGAGTCTTCATTTAAGGTGTCTAACTCCGCGATCGCATCATCAAAAGCCTGCATAACCAAAAACCAAATTACCAATTGATGACAAAAACCATCACAAATATTGTATGCATAATAATTGGAAATGTAATGGCAATATTAAAGTGATCCGGACTCTTACCGCTCAAAACAGAAACAGAAATATGATCAAACTTAAATGATGCTTTCATTTTTACTTTTTTTTTTCCGAAAAGATAAAATAATAATATTGAATAACAGGAGTGCAAAGAGAATTTCGATAAACATTAATGTTCCAATTTTCCAATGAACAAAATATTGATCATGACCTAAAGTTTAGTAAGATGAGTATATTTTAAATAGCCATAGACATGCAATAAAAACATTTTTTTAATCCTTTGATGAAATGTTATTAAATCATTATCATAAGTACAACAATCTTGATTTGTATCAAAAAAAAAAATCGCCTTAAGTATACAAAAATATAAATCTGTATTAGTCAAAGCCATACCGCTATAAAAAAAATCTTATCAAAGGATTAATTTAGAAATATATAAAAATACATCAATAAAACAACGGGAGAAGCGGGACTTTTAAGTGTAAATAACACACATGCCAATAATATTAAAACAATTTTAAAATGAAGGGTTAATCGAGTTGAAAAAGTGCTGGTTGGATCCGAACATTAGTACGTAAACACACACAAAATGACGAGTTTATTGAATAAACTTTTAAAAAAGACATTAATATCCAAAGAGATGCATATACAAAATGGGGAAACCTGTTTGGCCAGGTGGCAAGCCCGCGCAGGGGAATTGATAATCTCGTAATAAAAGACCGAGAAGTTGAGCGCTAGCCCCAGACGAATGGGATGAGTGGGCTGCATTTTTGCTTTGGCAATATCGAAAGCCTCCTGGTAAGCTTTCTGGGAGTCTTCCACCACAGCTAATTATCAAGATAAAATTTAATAAGATAATGTTATCAGCACCAACCAGCACCGGGATACAAAAATGGCTCAGCTATGTTAAAGTGTCCGCTTCCCCTAAAAAATACTGAAAATGACCTGTTTAGCTAGTTGACACGCTTTATCTGGTGAATTTAAAATCTCATAGTAGAAAACTGAGAAATTGAGCGCCAATCCGAGCCTGATGGGATGAGTGGGTTGCATCTTTCCTTTGCTGATCTCAAAGGCATCTTGGTATGCTTTTTGGGAATCTTCAACCACTGCTGTAATTACCACATTTTATCAATATCTGTTCTTCGCAGTTGCATTGTATAACAGTCAACAGCAATAGGCCACATTATGTGTAGTCAGGCAAAAAGAAAAAACATATTCAACAAAAACAGGAAATGAGAATGATAATACAGGTTCTTTTGAAATAGAAAATAATCTTGGGTTCTTCTAAGAAACGATACATCCATTCTTAGGATTATTTAACATTCATTTAAAGAATTATAGGGAAAATAATACTTTCAAATGAATATTCCTATTCAGACTCCTGCAAATATTTCCATAGAAAAAAAACTTCACTAATCCTAACATTGACAGGAATTGTAAAAATAGATGCATTACTAATAATGTTGTAAATTTTATAAACAGTTTTTAGAATATTTATTTCAATGGATCTATATTCAGGGAAACCTAATATTTGTTTTACTGAATCAAAATTAATTTATCTATAAAATATGTATGGGGTGAGAAATATAGGGGTGTCATCAAATTTCAGTATACATA
Source organism: Himalopsyche anomala (assembly GCA_031772345.1). Classification (NCBI taxonomy): domain Eukaryota; kingdom Metazoa; phylum Arthropoda; class Insecta; order Trichoptera; family Rhyacophilidae; genus Himalopsyche; species Himalopsyche anomala. The sequence goes on along the minus strand of CM062821.1, from coordinate 16,122,340 downwards.
ATTAGACAAAATTTTAAATCACATCAATTATGGGAAGAACAAGGATTTATATTGAAACTAAAAGTAATATAAAATATATCTTACTGTTTCGGGTTTCTCCTGTAGCTACCTCCGCGAGGTATCTATAATAATCTCCCTTCATTTTTAAATAAAATACCTTACTTTCTGGATTACTTGCTTTAGGAATAAGGTATTTATCCAAGAGTCCCTATAACAAAACAAAAAAAAGTTGTTTAAAATACAATGTTGACAATAATGCATCCTCTCGATTAGCTAAAATACAATAAACGGGATGTATTTAATTAGCAATCATGAAAAATCATTAGTTATTTAGGTTCAGTCATTGAAACAGTGTCATTTACAATTTATATTTCATCTGACAGAATGTGGAATAAATGTGAATTATTACTTCTCGAAGTATAGGAAAAAAAATGACTTAATATTCAGCAATAAGTCAGCTTTTTCTGGATACTTTAACATCTGAATATAATATGCTTTAGTTAAATTCAATCTTAAATATATTTTCACAAATAAATCTCAAATTAGTTGTATTTGGATGAAGGTTTTTTGTTATTCTAAAATAACATTTTTTGACTACACATTCAAACAGTACTACTTAATTATTTTTTAAAATGAACTATGCTATATAAATACTATGATTTGTCCCAGTGTTTCTCAACCAAACGTCTGCAGATTGGTGTCAGAACACAATATTTTCAGTCAGTATTCAAATTCATCAGTTATAAATGCTAGTGTAAATAGTGGGAAAAACTTAACATGACAATCACCTAAATAATTATGAAAAAATTGATATTTAATAGGATTCATATTCAGTCTGGTCATGTAAATTTTGGTAACTCAATGTCTTTTTCATGTCCTGTATTGTAAATGTGTTAATTTTGCTAAATGATTTATTTTTCATATTGGATTTTGACATTGCTATTTATTGACCTAACGGCGCCTGTACAATTTTCTTTGGACATGGTCTATTAAATCTATGAAACTGAGCGAGTTATATGAATATTATGAATTGTCAGTTGACGACGGACTATAGCTATATTATAGACAGCAAAAACTTATTAAAAAACAACTCGCCCACAGGTGGGTTTATAGTGTATAGCAGTGTTGCCAAAGTGTGTTACGCAAAGCGTTTGGTGGGAGTACGCAGGGGCAAGCTGCATTTCCTTTTTTTTCAATTACAAACATTGATTTTTTGGATGATGTGTCCTCGAGTTATGAAAATTATAAAAGTACAGATTTCGAAATTTTGGGAAACACTGGTTTATAGTATGGAAGCAAACCACACATCAGTGTGCTTATAGCAATCTAGTAGATAAATAATGTTTGTATAATTGAAATATTTTTTCACCTTAGTACTATGGAGTTACAGTAGAGTACAAGAGGCCTAAAAAATAATTATATACTTGAGATTTTTTTATATCTTGCAGGTGAACAATTTGTTAATCTTTTAAAAAGGCAACTAACAAAAAAAAGTCCGAGGACTTGTTCATTGTAGAAAGAGGTTTATAATTTTGTCCGTTCCTTAGTGACATTGATGTTGTTTTTTTTTTTAAACCATTTACAGTGCAACAGAATAGTGATATCAGAAATTTATTCTATACGTGAATATGTTGATTTATATGAGATGTATATGAGATTTAGATGAGATTTGATTACATCTCATAGAAATTATTGAAAACTATCTCATGTAAGCTTTTCAGTTTGTTTTCCATAGCACTTGATGATTTACATGATTTTGATACCAACACAAACTTCTTTTAAATTCACTGAAACCATACCAAAAATTGCATTCTTAGTCAGCTGCCAGTGATATCACATTTTAGTCTTAACTTAATAATTATGTATTTTGGTAAATTTATTTTTTGACTTTATTTCTGTAATTAAAATGAAACTTTTTTCAAATCAAAATAATGATCTGAAAATTTTCCTCATTTAAGTCATTTAACTGATAAATGATTTCTAATATGAATGTATAATTAAAAAAAAAAAAAAACATTTTTTTAAAAATGTTATTTATCTCTGAAAAGTATACAGAATGTTGCAGATATATCGATAATTATAACGTTAGAGCCAATCGGCTAAGTTAATTCAATGGCAACGAAAGGGTTAAAGATTTTTCAATAAACCATATAAATGTATATTTGTAATGTAAACACCCAATCCTTTCTTTTATGCGTTTTTTTTTGGACAGCACTGTTACTTTGTTACGCGATTTTTCGTTCCGCGTTTTTTTATTAAAAAAACATTTGTAAGGTGATGTTGTTTTAGGCACGTGCCAAATTAACACCTGCATTTATTTAAAAATAAAATATTTTACACTTACACATTTCGAAAAATCAGTTTTTACTGTTCTGTCACATCAACAAAACAAATCAAATGTAATAACAATAATTGTCTTGACTCGACTTATCTAATCTAATCAAGAATCTAAGAAAAACAGCATTTCATCAAATGAGTCTGAGAAAAATTCAGATTCAAGCAAAATTCGCGGCAATCAGGGTCCAAGATGTTTTTTTGATATCACCAGTTTTGTAAATAAATCCAAAAAAAACCATAAACTTATTTCGGCAATAACTTATTGCTTTGCAACACAAGCTACTTTTTAACCTGAAAATTTACGGTCGCTAGTAAAAATGCAGTTCTATATGAAAATTAATTTCTAATATATAAATTACCAATACATGGGAATCAGAGAAAATGATCAATTTATACGAATTCTAATATATAAAAAAAATGTAATAGAATAAATGGAACTTTTGAAAAAAACCGAATAAATTTGAAACAGGGTTAAGAATTTTCGTAATATTTTTTGACATTTTCGTGAATTATCAGGTTATCTTTATATTTTCAGTGTTCTGTTACTAATATTTTTCTATCCGCAATTATATTTCTTATGGAATTGCATCAATGGTTTCATTTGGGGGATTCAGTAAATTTTCGAGGAGAAAAAGAATAGCATGTTATAATGTATATTTACCACTGTTTCAAGCATTCATCACACTTATTAATCAAGTGCTATTTTTATTATAAAAAAATGAAACTTTGATGATTGTGTTTTTGAACGATTTAAAAAATGTGGGTTTCAAAATGATGCGTTAAATGGTCCTTAAGGTAAGAAAAATTGCCGACCGCTGTTTATTTCTTACGACCATTAAAAACAAAAGATAGACTACTTTTTATAAGTTTGCACTTTTCACTACATTGACTACGCTTTGTGTATAATAAGCACATAACGTGTAAGTAGTAGTGTGTATTCATTTCATGCTGGGTCAGACAAATAAATGCATGCTTGTTTGTTTATTAAAAAAGTATGGTGACCATAATGTCTGAAGTAACTGAGTTTGAACGATAAAAATCAATCAATTTTAATGGCTCTGAAACAAGACTTCGTATATTTACACAAAATGCGGAAAGATGAAATAAAACAAGACTATTTTAATGGAAAAACGCGACAACGTATTCAAGAGAATTACATATATGAGAACAATAAAAAGATATCGGGAAACAGTTTAAGGAAGAATATACACCAGCGGTCACCAAACTACGCCCCCCGAAGATTTTCATCCGGCCCTCCAAAAGTACTGGATTTTTGCATTTAAATTATTCAATATAAATTATTCATTAGAAATATAAATTTTCATGATTAGATTGTTAATTCAGGACTATTTATTTCAAATCATCAATTGGGATAAGACTGCCCATTGGGGGACTGTGAAGGAAGTAATATATAAATGTTATTCGAGGCGAGGCGACTAAAAGTTGAGAAAAAAATTCGCAGATATTCTGCTTTATTGAAATTCTAAGTGAGCTAAAAAAAAGAGTTTCGGGTCGGGTTCGGGTAACAAGTGCGGTATTAGACTCGGGCCGGGTCGGGCGTGAGTTTTTCGGGCTCGGACCGGGTGTTTTGTAAAATTTTGGCCCGTGCAGACTTCTAGTATGTATACATACACGTACTTCCCTCAATTTTTTAAATCAGTGTAGGAGAACCTGCGGCCTTTTGACTTGATCAAAATATTCACTTCGATTAAAAAATTTTAAGCAAGCGTTTGGAAAAAAGAGCGTTATCAACCCATTATACGTTTGGCAGTCGAAAAAAATGGGGGGAGGGTGTCAACGTCTTCTTTACTGCGACCTTATATTGAATCAGATAAACGAATATGGCCTTATGAAATGAAAAGGTTCCCCATCCCTGATTTCAATCAATAAATGAAAGAAATCCCTACAATATTTAAAAAACACTAATTGGAATGCCTTTATTGTTACTTTCATACGTTTTATTTAGATGCACAGTAGACCTACATATAAGTAGATACCCATACATTATAACAAATATTTTCCATTAATAATTGCAATATGAACTACATTTCTTTACAATATACACATGTACAATTATAAATTAATATTCTGACTGTGTTCCAATAAGAATTTATTTGTCGTCCGGCCCCGTAAGTTTCTCAAAAAGTTTGGTGACCCCTGCTCTACCCCTAAGTATATCATGTTCGAAAAAATTGACTGTTCATAAAAATGAGAACTTATACCAATCGCCATTTTTCGCAACAAAAAACGATTTATAAAAGTATTTCGTAAAAACGATCTCAACAATACGTCTTTTCGAGGCTAAATAAAAAACAAAACAAATATATATTGCACAAACTCAATACATTCTTGGCATTGTGGTAAAATCGAAAACTATTGATGAAGCACATTTTTTGCTAGGGTGGTCGAAGGTAAGATTAAATTAAAAAAAGAAACAGCTGCGGAATACCGTGATCAATGAAAAATGAGACACAAAACGTAAGGATGAAGTGAATGAGCTTAGGCTCGAGTCTGTTACGAATCAAAGTCACCAAAAGATAGCAAACGTAAATGCCTCGGATACTATTATTTCACATTAATATCGATTCATAATATTCAATATCAGTGCTTTCGAGGTTAGCAAAATTTGCATCTTTACGCGCGGCGAAAGAGATAAGCAGCAATCGAAAAAACAAATCGTAGAGCGCGTGACGCAGCGCAACCCGCATGGGCGCCGTTCGACGTAGACGGTTCTATACGGGCGCACACAGACAGGACAGATAGATAGATACCTGTGCGGCACACACTGAAACGGCCGCGAGTACTTTTTTACTACTACCACACAACTCAGACTCGGATCACTCACTTTAGCACCGCGCCCATTTCGTCGAAATTAACTTTTCGTAATCAAAAAAGATATTCGCGACAGATTCAAGCGCAATGCGATTGGAAAACAAGTTAAAGCACTGCAGCCGATCCGCCGCATTTACGGCGTTGTGTATCGGATGATGAATAATTATTGTGCACGCGTCTTAGGTATGCGTCAAATCGGCCAAGCTTTTCCGACGGCTTACATCACTTCTGGATTTGGATAAGCGCAATAATGACGTCATCCGGTAGGCGGTACGCGATTGACAAATAAGTCGAGGAATTCAATGAGTATAAAAGATTGAATGAATTAAAAACTATAGGAACATAAAGATATGAATCAGTAGTATTCATCCAACTATTTTTTTTTAAATCCAGAAACAGTTTCCAAAATAAAAAAGCTTCTATAAACTTCCACTGGAACAAATGACGTATTTAAATTTAGTAAGTGGAATTCATTCTAGACATGCAAAATAACGACCGTATCAAAAATATCAACGTCCATCACCTGTCAGTGACAGCTGAGACGGGATACATCGAAGATTTCTTTAGAACATAATTTACAGAAAATATTTGATTTTAATATTAGTACACAATACTCACCAAGACGTCGTAACAAATTTCTCGTAACTCCTTTTCTACTTTCTCTCTGTATTCTTTAGCCATCTGTTGTTTTCTTTCTGATCCCTCGGTTTTCTGTTCGATGGATGATATGACTCGCCATGATGAGCGTCTCGCACCCACGACATTTTTATATGCTACAGAAAGGAGGTTTCTCTCTTCGTTGGAGAGTTCGACGCCGGTTTCGGTGACGGCCTTCATGGCGGCCGCCATGTCGTCGTATCTCTCCGCCTGCTCTGCGAGCTTGGCGCGCTGAACCAGCTCTTCTTTGTCCACCGACATCGTGCAGTGTGCGAGGAGACCGGGCTATCAGAATATTATTCACCCCCTGCAAACAAAAAAAAGAACCACATGAGCGACTCGCGTAAAACGAAGATGCGCACTGAAGAACGGAGACATCCTCAGTAAGACTAATCAAACAAGTCACGTCCGCCCTTGGCGAATCTGTTTATGTTTTTAGTTTTCATCACTTGCTAACAAATGTCCGGACAGACCTTAAAGGCGATCGCGGTACTCCGTTTTGACGGATCAGCGGCTTAGTTCGGCAGTCAGATCGCGTCCCCGGTCTAATGAGAGAACAAGTGCGTCGGCTACTACTCGTGAGTCTCTAGTCTACGATTTGGCATCTCCGCGGCGACTGTCGGCCGGCTGCGGCAGTCGGCGGCGTTCGACGGCGCACGTCACGCCCATGTCGCGGGAGAACGGGACGGCGCTAGAGGCCGCCTGTCCCCGCCGCCTAGCATCAGCGCCGCCCTAAACAATATTGATCGCGAAGTGCCGGCGAACGCGAACGGCGGACAGCGACAGCCGAACGAATCGGAATCGGGAGGACCGACGCTCTCCTCTACGTTCCAGACGCAACACGGTCATTTCAAAAGTGCAACTCCTACCGAGATGACAATGCGGTCTAAAAATCGATCAGACTTTATTCCGCATGGTGATTTTCACCCCCATTTTAGTTATAATGGAAAATTGTACATAATTAAAGGTAGTTGCGATCGGACTAGAAATAGGCTACCGCCTTATGACTCTCGCGCAAACGGGTCAAGGTTCAAACAAGTACTAACTGTTTCATAGAAAGATTATCGATTGCAGATCGGCCAGTACTCTACATCGGAAAATGGAAAAGAATTGAAGTGTTTAATGACCTCAGCCTCAATTAAAACATAACGTAGCTGCATGTTTGAGAATGCAATAATTCTAGTAGTTTCTTATTGGCAAGAAAAAAATCTTTTCCAAACTGGAAAACTCGAAACGTTTCAAAAGATACCAGAATGAATTCCTAGTAAGATGAGTGATAGTTTTTCTTTGTTTGAGGGTGTGCACAGTAGATCAGTGGTTTCCAAACCTTATGTAACTTCGCCTCCAATTGGAAAAAATATCTTCGCGCCTCCCCAACCTTTATTTCATACAATAAAGACACATTTTAGAGGATAAAGATTTTCGCGTCTTCCAGTTTGGAAATAGCAGTTCTAGATTCAACCCTCGGCAATTAGCACAAAGAAAAGGCGATTTACAGGCGCTGAGGCACCAACTAAAAGAGAGAGGCAGGACCATTCTGTTATCCTACAATTGATTCAAGATAAATATACAATAATTGTAAATCTATAACATAATATGTCCATAATATTATAGATCATTAAATTTGTTTGGAAGACGTGTCAGATCATACTTGACGTTTCGTTAGCATTAAGTTACAATACTCTAAAAGCCCAAAGGGTGTGGACTTTTCACCTGCATTTAGGACAGTTGGGAAATATCGCCCATTTTTACGTAATTACGCGACAAATCAACAATTTAAACATTCAATGGCTATATTTAAGTCAGAAAGCATAAATAACATACATTATAGACTATGTTAACCGTATCAATATTAGTAGTGCTGTATCGATTAATGATTTACATCCTAAGATTTGACAGGTCCAAGCCTTTTTTGGGAAACTACATTTATCTAGACTTAATTAAATCACTAAAAAGTAAATGGCTATGTTAAATCCAAATTGGTTAAAAACTTAAATTAGCTAGATTCGTCACTCAGCCCCCCAACGTTTAGATTGGCAGCATACACCAAGTTGCGCATGCTTGTTTAGTGACATCTCAATATGTACATGGTTACGAATGAAAGATTGTACACTAGCAGACAAATTATTCTGATATAAACATAGGAATAACAGAAACTATGTTTAAGCCCAGTGAAGTCACAAATAAAAAAATATTTCACATAATTTTTAGCGCACTCCCAACCTGATGCACTTTCATATTAAGGGTGATAATATGCATTTACTAGTTAAGCCACAGGTTCAGTACTGGGGTCTCTTGAAGATGCTAAGATTTTTTTAAATCAGGAAGGAAGCAAGCAGTATATCTACTCACCTTTCAATGAGTAGAGAAATCATACCAAATTAGTTATCTAAACCAGTGTTTCAAAACCTTTTTGGTTCCGTAGCCCCTTTTGAGTATCTTTATTTTTCTGTACCCCCCCCCCCTTTCATTCTTTTGTCTTCCCATGAAAATTCGAATTTCAAGGAATTCCCAGGAATTTGTAGAAATGCCCAAATAACCAGCGTGGGACCTTTTTTAGCTCTTCCGAGGATTTCAAATTTAAAATTCTGGAAATTTGCGGATTTGCAGTAATTTACCCGTGGCTCCCCAAATCAAGACACACAGGGATCCCGGTTGAAAAGCCCTGATCTAAACCAATGTTTCTAAGCGGTGGTCCGCGAAGATTTTTGGGTGGGCCGCAAACATTTTCTGCAGTTCAAAAATAGTTAGTATCCATTTTTTTAATGTTTATATTGATGGTCCGCAAAACATTTTTTGATTTTTTTGTGGTCCGCGGATGAAAAAAGGTTAAGAAACATTGATCTTAACTACCCAACGCCGACCATCTATCTATGTTCAACTTTTAGCAACTCGACCCTAAAAATGACTGAATACACATGTCATTCGTGAAAAAATATTTGACTTTAATGAGGAAATATATATTTTTTTAATCCGTACATATGCCAGATTTCGGTCGGGAGAGTGGATATTTCTCCCCGATATCTAAAATGCAACATTGACTAAGGATTCCGTGGAAAAATGACTTATTACTTGAGATATATTATAAGACACCCAAATCAAAAACTACCAAAATGACCTTGAATTATCAATAGAATTTGAAATGTAAAAATAGGAAAACATAACCGAGCCTAGTTTGTCATTCGTAAAATATCTTTCGACTATTTCACTGTTTTGTGTAACGTAACTGAGTGTGTAAACGTGCATGAATAGAAATGCACTAATACAAGACTACGTAAAGTTTCTTCGATGATAATAATAAAATAATGAAGCTAATCTCACTGAAATCTATGTAAAAATTAAAAACAGATTAGATCACTGAAAATTGATGGAACTTTCAAAATTTAGCAAATCAAAAGCATCTCACCTAAATGTATAAAACCATTGTCAACAAATGCAAGTACTGGTTTTAAATATCTCTAATACATGTATGTTTTCGAATTTAAAGTTCTAATACAAATAATTAAAATGTGTGAATCACAATCAAAAATCACGAATATGAATACACACCTCAAAACTAGATTTGTTTCGCAGACAAAGGGTATCGAATGATAAATCATGTTACAGTTATTAAAATAAGTAAGAAAATAGGATTACGAAACATATAAAGTTAAGGAAAAAGTATAGCGGCCAATATGGATATTAGAGCCCGAAGTAATGAAAAATATTTCGTATTTTGCATAATTGATCAATCAGTTCTTCGTATTAACGTGTGATTTTAAAGCGATTATTAAGCCCTCAAAAAATAATTTTAAATCGTGGCGTTGTTTTTAGCTTAGTTTGTGAAGTTTTTCGCCGAAATAATCCATGACACGCTATACTATACTTTTACCAAAGTTAACAATTGTCGATTGATATCATCTGGTTGGTAGATACGATTATTTATCGTAAATGATGATAGACTGAGGGACCTTGCATCAACCAAAAAAGATAAGATATTTAATTCAAGTATTTACATATACAATATGCACTTACATACCAAAGACGTTTGTTTATTTGCCATGATACGATGCCTATTTATTATATGAACTATTGTAGGTAGGATGAAATACTACCCTACAATAAAAATGACAAATTAATAATGAATTAAATACATAATATCTACTTATTAAAAAGGAACCTTTTACAATATTTATGTTGTATAAAACGAAAGCTTTACATGGGCATGTGTGGGGGGAGTTTTATGATTCACCTATCAATAACCCAGGTACAACGTTAGTCATTATTTACTATGACCCACTCGCCTCGAGGTAGACCTTTGCACACATCTTATATTCAAAATGCACGACTAAGTATATATACTTAAAAACATAGATCCTCTCTACACACCAATAACAATATGAATAGTAACATAATATAACACTTTTTGTGGTGAAATAACATACGAATGATAGGTTCCGCTTGCACGCATCTAGTTTTAAACAATAAAACAAAAGGACCAAGTGGAGTATTCAATTACATTTCAACAAAGCAAAGGGAAACAATGCAAGTAAGGATTTTTCGAAACGAAGAACGTGGAAGTGAAACGCCTTTCCGAGAAAAGACATGATGAATTTTCCGATACTACACAAAAACTAAAATATGACGTTTGCCAACAAGATACTCTCAAAAATGTACGGTAGTTATTCAGCTTCTCAAATAATATTTAACTACGACAGTAAAAGAGCAATCGCATTTCCAAAACTAACAGGCAAAATAAATTCTGTCTATTTGATCAGAAATATAGTTTGACACTTGAACTAAAAGGTCTCCAACAGATTATACCTGTGATCGCTACTGGGAGTAGTTAAAAAAACTTTTACAAATTAGATACTTTACAAGGTTAAGATGTATGCTATTCGAAAGTGTCCCGATTCAGAGTTAACGAGATGAAAATAGATAATTCTAAAGAAAATGACACAAGTAACGTGTTCGGTGGAATGACGAGGCCGGCGACATCGTAGGACGCAAAAACGTAAAGGTCATAATCGAATCCAACGGATTTCAGAGGACTGGCAATTGACAACATTGACATCCGTCAGGGCGAATCATCAAGAGAAGTAATACCTAATTATAACGAATTTAAGCATTCGCTATATAACAATAATCGAAATAAACGGCTACGATCACGATGTCGCCGGCAATCAGCAAAATGGCTGAAACGGACACTCCTCCAATGCGTCACACATTGTAATAAGACTTTTTCACCATACTCGCGTTCTCACAGTTCAAAAAATGATTTTAGTTGTTAAAACGTAATACTTTTAAAAACACTTACTTACTTGAGGGAAGAATTTGATATAGCAAATGGCTACGCACTATATGCTATACCCCCAGCGCTGAATGAAGAACTACTGACGGTTACGGGCGACGGGGGAGAGGAGAAACACTAGATCCGGGACGGGGTTCACAAAGTGAAGTTTAAGCGTTTCTTTTAAGGAAGTCGTTAAATAATATTTTCGAAAATGGCAGAACTTAGTAAGGAATACTTAGTTTAAAGTATACTTGCACGTGTATTTTTAGATCTCGTGTTTTGTTGTTGTCCAGAAATATATTCTTTGATACAAACAATGTTGATTTACGTAAAAAGGAGCTTAAACTGGTATTGTTTTATTATTGAAAGTTTTATAAAACTATTTTGATTTATTTTTAAAATATAATTCATTAAAAAATTCTTTCGATTCTTTGAGTTAACGAATAAAATACGTGAAAGTAATTTAAAAATAAATATTATTTATTCCGCAAATAATGTATTAATAAAATAATTAAGTGTAAAATTACCTTTTCATGGTTAAACCGTGCAATGACAACGCAACAGGACAAAAAACCTTGGAATTTTGAAATGGTGGAAAAGGCAGAAAATAGGTCTAGAAAAGTTGAAAAAATACTGTATACATACTACAGTATATACCGCGTTCTTTTATTCCCAGCGCCAGTTTTTAATTTAAAGCCTGCATATGATACGTATATTTTTAGGCTTAGTAGCATGCAGTACACATTTTTTTAAAAATATTGAAAGTTGTTAGTTTTTAGTACTCTCCAGTACGACTCCAGTCAAACAGTCTGACGTTACGACTTCAACCATAGATAGTGGCTTCAATCAAAATATGGTGTAGCGGTTTAAATTATTTTTACTGACTAAGCTATAACTAGTTTTAAAATCCACTGTTCAGATTTATTTTATTATTTACATTTAAGACGTAGCTTTGAAAATAGATTAACAAATACTCAAGATTTAAAACCAGAGCTGTAGAGTCGGATTCGGAGTGATGAAAAACGAGTGACTCAGACGCATTATAAATATATTTATTTAATGATGTGTATTCAAACTACAATAGTCCATAGTATAGACATTGCATGCTTGGCTGACTAAAGATGATCTGACGAAATACACAATATGTATATATAAATTAAAATGAAATGATTGAAAAATTTCTTCGGTGTCGGGGTAGTTTTTTTTCATTTTAAAGCTGGTGTAGGAGTCGTCTTTTTTACACGACTCCACAGCCCTGCTTAAAACTAATTATAATCCATGCGAACGGCTCTGCGTATGAATTGACACAAATTCATATTGCTAAAGCAATGTCTCTTTATATAAGGAGCCATAGCTAATCTATATATTAATAGTCGATAATGTCCGACCGTCTGTATGATTGTCCCTGATTGTGGCTTAATCAATAAATAGGTTTGTAATTTATTTTTCACGCCAGTAAATTTTCTGACTACTTAAAAATGCAACAAAAATCCCCCCGTTGAGGTCAGCAGGCTTACAGTTAGTGGTCATTAAATGTTTCCAAAGCAGGTCGCATTCATTCTTCTGATTCGACATAAGGCCGCAGTAAACACTGAGAAATTTAAAATCCTCAATTCGCTATACTTTTTCCCCAGATGTTTGCAAACCTCGTTTTTTTTTTTAGCTCACCGAGGAATTTGAAATCCTCAATTTACTATACTTTTCCCCAGATATCTCCAAACTCGTTTTTCCAGAATTGGCCAGAAGGCCGCACCAGAGTGGCCAAAAGGCCGCGCGTTCCTCACCTCTGCCACTATCGGTGCAAACATTTCAACTATTTGTCCATGACTATTATGTAGTATTATAGATAATAATATTCTAGTAAATATACTTTATATATGAACTTGTCTATGATTTTAACCTCAATTCTATCGTAATAATAATTTATGACTTATAATTTGTTGTTAATCTCTTTACTAAGAGGCACAGTTTTTTTAAGAATTTGAAATGAGTTTATTGAGTTTTGATTATTAAGATTTCAAGCCCTAAAATGAGTAGAAAGAATTCTTCACTTTCCATTTGTCAGTGTTGTCGTTCAGATTCTGATCTTACTAATGTTCAGCAGAGTTTCATGTATGAAGGCCAAATAGAGGTGTATTCTGAAATGGTAGTGGAATGTTTTTCCATTGAGGTAAATGAATTTACAAACTCTAAAATAACTTATTTGAATCATTCAAATATTGTATAAAGGTAGTCCCCAACATACGACCGAGATACTTTTCTGAACTTTGGTGATAAGTCGAATTTCAGTATCGTCGCTAATTTTCCATAGCCTAGTATCTCAAAAAGATCAAGTTCTTAGGAGACATTTAAATGTACTTTATTCCACCAGTTAACCGTTCAGATTTATTTCTATGAAATGTCCACTTCGTATAGTTTAATTTATTTTTCTCTTTTAGGCATATTTTATAGGTATTTTATTGAGATACGAGTCTACAGTTTTTTTGGTAATTGTAGAGTATAGCTCGTCATGGATTATTACGGCGAAAAAATTCACAAACTAAACTAAAAACAACGCCACGATTTAAAAAAAAATTCTGAGGGCTTTATAATCACGTTAAAATCACACGTTAATATGAAAAACAATGACAAATAAATTATCCAAAATATGACATATTCTCACTGTACACCGCCATACTTTTTAAATGATCTTTTACTTACACATGGACTATTGCGGCAAAGTATGTTGAAAACAACGCCACGATTTAAAATATTTATTGAAGCATTGATAAATCGCCTTAAAACCACACATTATTACGAAGAACACTGATAAATTATGCGAAATACGAAATATTTTAGAGCATTTCGCATAATTTATCAGTGTTTTTCGTAATAATGTGTGATTTTAACGCAATTATCAAGCCCTCAAAAAATAATTTTAAATCGTAGCGTTGTTTTCAGCTTAGTTTGTGAAGTTTTTCGCCGTAATAATTCATGACGAGCTATACTCTACAATTACCGTTTTTTTTTATGAAAAATTCAAAGTCACGAGATAATGCCAGAAGAAAGTGAGTGCAATAATATTTCACAAATGAGCTTATGTGTCTGTAATATAATATATCTACTCAGTGGTTCCTGAAGTGCTTTCTATGGACCCCCAGGGGTCCGTGACAAATTAAAATTAATTTGAGGGTGCGTGAACAGCATAAAGGGGTCTACAAAAAAGCTTTATATTAAGTAAAATAATTGTGACCCATTTCCTTTATTATAAAAGTTAAGGTAATTGTGTGTTAAAGCTAGTCATGGATCATTTCGGCGAAAAAAATCACAAACTGAGCTAAAAACAACGCCACGATTTTAAATGTTTTATTGAAGCGTTAAAACCACACATTATTACGAAGATTATCACTAAATTGGTTATGATTTTTATGTCCTAAGTATAGATAGGTTAATTGAATACAAGCATCACACAGCAGGAGTAAGGCCGACCGCGGCTATCTTTATATACATATATCTATAAGGGTGGTTCTAACAGGAACCTGCGCATTGTTGGTAAAGAACTTATTCCACCGACTTTAAGTGAGGTAACACGCACCATATTTCATAAACGTGCTTTCGATAGTATAAGAAGAACAAAGAAGGATTGATGAAATGTCCCAGTTCTTGAGTGTGATTACTTAAAAACATCTAAATTCATTTTACGACTTGACGAGTCAACCTTGCCAGAAAACGAAGCTTTACTTTTAGCTTATGTGAGATTTGTAAAAGAAGAAAAATAATCTCAAGAATTGTTTTTTTGCAAATGTTTGGAAACTGATACTAAAGGTGAAACTACATTTAATGAATAAAAAAAAAATCGATGAAAAAACTATACTCTTGAGTAATATCCTCACCGTTGCTACTGACAGTGCTTTGGCAATGGTAGAACGACACAGAGACTTTCTGGCATACTCAAAACAAGCTATACCAAATGTATTATCAGTACACTGTGTCAATAATTGACAATGAAGACAAGACTCAATCGCTAAAAGTCTAAGTGAACGCTTATATGTCTCACTACATTTAGTCATTAGAGCAGTTTATAAAATCAAAAGGAATACCTTAAAATAATGACAGATTATTTGTTCAATTTTGTTCGAAAAATGATGAAGATTATAATCGTTCACTATTTATCATGGAAATTTGTTGGTTATCTAGAAGTGCATTTTTCGATCGATTTTATGCACTCTTTGATTTAATGTATGAATTCCTGGAAAGTACAGACAATGATTTGCAGTTCAACTTAATTAATTAAAAAAATGGCATAGCTTATATGGCTGACTTATTTGCCTAATTTGAAGCTACAAGGTGATCATTTGAATTTAATCAAAACTAAAAGTATAATATCTGCGTTTGTTGCAAAACTTTTTCTATACAAACACATCCGGGGGAGAGAAGAATGTTGTCAGTTTCCAAATCTTACAAAATTGCAAAAATGAGATGAAGATTTTTTGCTTATTGTCAACATTTAACGACTCTTTATTCTGACCTCTGCCAAAGATTTGAAGACATTCTTCACTTGGCTATCCCTGATTGGGTGTTGGACCCTTTTTCAGGAAGCCCTCCAAAGTTAGATGAACCCATACAAATACAGGAGCGATTTATTGAATTATTCACACACGAGGAGCAATGTTCCCTCTAATTTTTATATTGTGTGTGCGGACCATCCACTGCTTTGTGCAGTTAATTTTCAGCAAAAACAAAAAGTGTGTACAAGTATATAGATAGGTGAGTACTCACTGACGTTTGATAAATTCATTTGTTATTATGTCATGCCATTAAAAAACTAGGAATCAATGAAGTTTATGAAAATTATAATACTATTCATACCTGATTGCTTCGTGATTTTCAAGTCAATCCAATATTTGCATATTTTTTTGATAGAACAAACTTTTTTTAATTATATTTATGCGTGCGGCCTGTGCGGGATATGTATAAATGTGTGCGGCTGCATTTCTGGGAAGTGTGTATAATTTTTTTACATGGTATCACGTGGAACGTTTCTACTGTGTAAATGGGGAGTTCAATGTATATGATGCGGTGGTTATTGATGACTTTTAAGGAGTGTCAGATAATATTATTTTTATCAAATGAAGAAAATAAATTTAAAAAATATAATTTTTGTTAGCCCTCTTCCTGTTTCAAAAGTCACTGCACGCCACTGGTGTACATATATAATGATACATGTACACAAAGGTTACTAAAAGCAGATCTATCTACTTCCAAAAACTTCTGAATAGTAGTGATGAAATCACAGCAAAAAACATCCTTTAGCATCATATTCAACCACAAAAATGCAAGTCTGACTTACCAACAACTTCAAAAATGCGTAAGGCTATCATTAAAATGAAGAAAAAAAATAACTAAGCTGCGACGGACTTCCTGCAGAACTATTCGAATATGTTGGAACACAGGTTCTTTATGTCATGCTAAACATAATATAAGAAGTATGGCAAAACATAGTTTTACCAGAGGACTGGAACTGGAGAGTCTATGAAAACTACTGGGGAATCACACTCCTTAACATAGGGAACAAAATACTTTCTTATGTAGTATATGCTGGGCTGATCCCGTCAGTGAACTTGATTGTTGGTGATTATCAATGTGGCTTTCTGGGAGGACTATCCACAACTGAGAAAATATATTCGCTGAAACAAATGAAGTAAAAACTATCTCACACGTTTGATACGGTACATATAACCAACGTTGTCCCTAAGCTGCGCGCATGCGCGGCCACGCAGCAGTTGGGAAGCCCCCCGCACTACAAGATAGTTGGTCAATTAATATTTGATCAGTCCGTGCAGCCTTTGAAATTTCCGCGCAGCTAACCTCTTACCTTAAAGGGAACATTGCATATAACTCATGAACTCTTAAGCCTTACCAAGCTTACAATAAAACATGTTGAATATAAAGTCAGGGTCCAGAATGAGCTGTCGACCTCGGCACAACCATGAGTTCAATAACCTCTATGGTGAGCCAGACATTGTCAGATGTGCTCAAACCTGCTGGGTCGGACATATATCACGCATGGATGAATGTAAACAAATCTCACATTGAGTACCCCTGAGGGAAAACAAAGCGTTGGAAGGCTGTGATTTTATTAGATGGATGGGGTGTTACAGGACCCGCGAGCACTGGAGATTAGTGATTGTTTTATGAGGGTAGAGGATCAAGTAGAGTGGTTGAGAAAATGAAAATTTTTTTATCTTCTGCCAATCGTCTTAAGTCGGTGACTACCTGTATCAGTTTTGTCACTTTTGATAATGGAAATTTTATATATCTGATACAACTTAAACAACCTTTCCTAATATACTTTGTATTCTATATTATTATATTTTTGATTTTTTTAGTTTAAATATGGCGGAAATCTTGACTTATACATATGTGAGATGTGCATTTTGAAATTAAGAGATAGTTGGTCATTTAAAAGGCAAATTAAGTCAATACAATTGGAACTAGCCAAGGGTCACATTTCAAATGAATCACAATCTCCAATTGATATTAAAAGTGAGTAAATTGAAATGTACAATAATAATTAGGTATGTACAAATCTTTAACACTTACTAAAAATATATACACCCAATTCTCTTTTTGTACAGGGAATACATTCCATGTGAAAAAGCCTTGCAAAGAAGAACCTTGAAAAATGAGTACTTAGAGAAATTAAAGATATATCCATTACAATGGACCGTGCAATTTCAAAACCGTGAAAAAAGAAGATTAGGTGTATATATAATCAGGTTTTATGACCCAATATGCACTGAAAACTACCATCATTTTCTCGTTGGCTGTGCTTTTGCTATTGGGATGATATTGTCATCAAACGGTGTCTCTAAGATTTTTTGTTTCCCACTTATATCTTTGTTTCCTCCTAAGTTGTGGCGGTGTCCTGTAGCTCTTCCGAGTATAAATTATAAATGCCTACCGGTGGTCTTCCACGATGACTGAGTCCACAGTTAGAAGTAGTGACGGATTGTCCCATAAGCCCACGAGGCGTGCGCTTGGGGACTCTAATCTTATGGAGCTCAAAATAACATATATTTTATAAAACCGATGTATTTCAAATTCAGTTTTAAATAATTATTGTTGTTTTACTTAAAACTTTGCATCGCTTTTATGTCATTCAGAAAACAGGGCCTCCAAATTTCATTGCACCTGGGGTCTCTCAAATGCTTAATCCAGTGTTTCTTAACCTTTTCGAAGTCACGGTGCACTTTTTGTCATAAGAAAAAATGGCAGTGCACCAAAATCAAACGGGTAGAAAACAAAGAAAAATATGCAGACATAAACTTTATTACAAATGTAATAGATTATATAGCAGTTATACAACAAAATATAATTAAAGAAACGATATACATATCGACTGTGGAAAGGAAAAAGGACGTAACCCACAGTTTTTTCAAAACAGGTTTTTTTCGATAATCACAATGTATCAAACTTGATACACGTTCTATCAAAAGGATGCATGCTTCAAATGCCAAAGTAGTATCTAAATTTAGCCTTTCAGTTTGAAAAAGATGACCTTGTAAAAAATTAAAACCAAGAAAAAAGACTGAAATAAAGGTTTTTCCTAGACAATTTCATTAATTAATATTAGATTATGTCAATTAAACACCAGTTTAGAAGTTTCCATGCACTTTAAGGTTGTGTATAATTCATAATTTGCATATGGCCCAAAATCATCAAAATACGTTTTTTTGCGCCTCTTGTAAAATTTGATATGTGTGGGTAACGTCCTTTTTCCTTTCCACAGTCGATATGTATAGTACATAACATATATGGAAAAACTGAACTAAAATTACCCTTTATAAAATGAAGATTATTTGATTTCATTCGACGCAAGGCAACACATGCGATCAATTAGGCAAAATTGATTCGTCGACTTAATCCATCATTGCTTTTAAAAGGTGACTTAGTGATACAGGTATTCTTAGGACATCCGCATCATGTCCTGAAGTCAGCTCGCCACCGAATTCTGGATCATTGTAGAAATATAATTTTCTTACTTAAAAAATAATTGTACTAATTCCGCATTTATTTTCCGAGACCCCTGATTTAAAGAAACACAAAAAAATACTATTTTTTGTAAAAAATATGTTATATTGATGTTTTGTGTATATATTCTTAGGGGAGGACACACGGGAATGTAATGATGAAATCAAATGTCATTCATCAGATATTTTTTCAAAAGACAGAAGTGATTCGCCTGACCCTGACAGTGAATTTTCAATTAGAGAATGTTCAATGGAAGAAGAGTTAATGTTAATTGACACAAAATCCAAAAAGAAAAAAGCTCAAAACCACCTTCAACCGTTTACCGAAATCTGTAATGTGAACCTGGACACCAAAAGTAAAATTGCCTCATCATTTAATCCTCGCTCTGATCTTTTATTATCCAAATCAAAAGTAAAGAAAGACAAACTTTCGTATGCCCGACAAAGATATGAAACTTCCAAGCCTTATAAATTGGATAAAACAGTCTTATCTTGTCATATATGCAATGAAACATTTGTAACGCATAAATCTGTCATTATGCATATGTCAATTCATTATCCAAAGTTTATCTGCGACATTTGCGGCAAATCGTTTACCTTTAAAACCACACTGAAACGCCACATGCTCGGTCACAATGATAAAGTACCATGCAAAATATGTAACCGTTTACTGAAACAAGCAAGTATGAAACGACATATCAGAGTACATTTAAAAATAAATCCGCAATTTCACATATGTCCGCATTGTCCTCAAAGATTCGCATCGTTCAATGATAGGTCTAAACATCTCACGCGAGTCCACGATATTGCTGAAAATAAGTACAGATGTGAAGTGTGTCCAAAAACATTTTTATCTTCCGCAAGCCTCTCTGAGCACAGGCGTAAGATCCATCTGCAAGAAATCAATTATTCTTGCGATGAATGCGGCCGTGGTTTTTTTAAGAAAGTACACTTGACCCGGCATACATTGGTGCACACAGGAGAAAAAAAATTCCATTGCGAAATATGTGGTAATTCTTATGGGCAGAAATATACACTAAGCCAGCACATGAAAATCCACAACAATGTAAGAAATTTTCATTGTCCTGTCTGTGATAAGAAATTCACCCAGAAATGTACTCTCAAAAACCATATGAAAATTCACAAAGGTTCTGGATTTATTTGAACTTTGAATTGTGAATTAAAACAGTGATTCTGTAGTTTCAAATCATGGTTAGTTTTACTGTACTGCACAAAACAGGTCAGCCCTTAAAGTAGTGAGAATATTATAAAAAATATGCAATGCACGATTTCCAGCACCACCCTACAGTTAAGGCAGGGAACTGTTAATCCATTGTTCAATCTTTTATGATCCAATTATACAAAGAAAGAGGACTTTCAGCTGGAAATCATGTATGACTCCAAAGGAATTCTGTCAAACAGATACCGCAATAAGAATGTAACATACAATCTTTTGTAGCGCAAGCTCCAGAAAGTTTTATTTGTAAAGACAAAAATTATTTTTACTGCTAGCCTACTGATTTGTTTTATAACATAGATATCTGTAAACAATACTTAAATATTTAATACATCAATTTTTGTTCTCTAATCAGTCTTTGTTGATTCACAGAATTCAGGCAGATCAATGTTGATGTTCAGCACGGTTGAGACAATTAATTACAACAACCAAACTGTTCTCTAAATTACCATGTTTTACATTACAAAAGATTCTTTAATATTCTACCATTCCTCTTTTATTTATAAAAGTTACATTTATACATTTAACACTTCTCTTACGGCAGCGATTTCCAACCTGGGAGGCATGGGCTATATAATATTTATTTACCCTTTAAAATGTGTCTTTATTACTATATGAAATAAAGGATGGGGAGGCGAATATTTTTTTTCTTCACAGGGTGGCGCAGTAACATAAAGTTTGGAAACCACTGCCTTACGGTGCTAAAAACATCCGTTCAATACTGATCTGGTTTTTCAGCAACCATTTAAAAAAATATGTTTTGAATTCGAATAATGCTTAGTTAATATAAAACAAAATAACTTGGAATAATCTAAGTTATTTTATTTTATATTAAAATGAACTTCCACAAAGTTACCGCCGAATCCATCGAAAGTATTAATGCTTAGTTAGTATTTTTTACGAAATGTAAAATTAATTTTATTATTTCTGTAATTGATAATTTTATAAAAAGTGCTGAAAATGTAAGAAAATAATGAAATAATTGCTGAAACATTTATACAACATCTTCCATCCACCTTCATCGATGCACCGGTGTCATTTTGGCGTATTTGAATGAATCTGAATGCTGTGCCTCGCGGCTTAAGGGTTTAAAACATTTTATTGAATTATGAAATAAATAAATGTATATTGTATAAGTAATGGTTTTAATATTCCGTATTATGAAATTTCCAAATAATAAAAATATCAAAAACATAATGAAATTGACAAATAATGAAACATAATTTTTATGTTTACATTCAAAAAAATAAAATACACATTTGTTCTGATTCCCCACTTTTATTTAATAAGATCAGAACCGGTTTCACTTATGAGCATAGTCAAAATTAAATTAATAAGGTGTAATAAACAATTGCTTTTAAAAGGAATTTACAAATAAAAGTACAACATATAAATAAGTGACACCATTGACTTAAGTTAAAATGTGAAACACCTACAGTCTGTGAAGGAATGTTTCGCTTAGCTTGCGAAAACACAATTTTGTATTTAAAATGTCCTTAAAGAACACAAATGATTTATCTATATATATATATATATAAAACAAAGTCGGGTTATTTACACCACATATATCTCGAGTATGGCTGCATGGATTTTAATGATGTTTGATTTATTAAATTCGTCTCCGCCTAGAACAGCAGAATAAACATTAAAACATCGGAAAAATATCACAGGATAGAAATTATGTAGAAAATTAATATTTTCATACAGTTTTCAAATGGCAGAAGCTTCAAATAATGAAAATGTCGTTGTATGCTGGTTTCATCTACTAGATGGCGATGTTTCCAAAATTCATTTGTTTCATACTTTGAATTAGAGATGTACCGACGAACTTGACTGTGTCAGAATTCGAAACGAAATCTTCAATATCCATTTAAAAAAAAAACTTTTAGGAATTTATGTCTCATGTTCATCACCATCGCTAAAATATATACTGAAATGTGAAAAGACGAATGAAAGTACATAAAATCAGAAAGTATGTAAAAAAAAATCAGTATACTTTTCATGTATATTATATTGTTATAGAATACTATCAAATCATTATTTTATTTTTGATCCCCATATACAGTCAATCCTGTTTTTATGCGGTTTTTTTTATGCGATTTCGAAGTTATGCGGTTTTTTATAAATGCATTTTTTTTTTAATGTACCATATTTTACGATATATAAAAATGGTAAATGTTACATCGAGAGCATATATTATTGTATTTTGGATAGAATAGAGAGAATCATAAACACAACCGACATTTGAAAAAAAAAATACGATTTCGGACTGTTTAAATCATGTTGCATCTGCCATCGCTGAATTAAGTCCACCTACTTAGGTGTGTTACAGTTGATGAAACCATTGAAACATCGGTAATATCAGCTGAAATGATTTCTTTAGCACATGAACTTGGCAGAGAAAGGTTTGATACCTTTAGGCAAAAATTATATCGATGAATTACTTGCAGATAAAGCTATAAGTGACGAAGATGTCAATAATTTAAATTTAATTATTGACAAAAAACCAGAAAACAATGACGAACTGAAAGATATTCCAGTTCCTTCACTGCGAAAATAATTGAAGAAGGTCTCCAACTTTTCAGTAAATTAGATCATTTCTTTCTAAATGATTCTCTAAATGAAATCAAATTCTGAAGCGCATTCAAGTTTCAACGATAACAACCATAGTTTTATGAAATTGATGCGCATACTATTTCTTCCGAAAAAGAGTGATTTAGAACCATATGCTTTAAAACACACTTAGAATTGTCATACAGTGACTGAATATTTTTACGCCGTGGTTTTCCCCTAATTTTCTTATACTTTGCGATTTAGTGTATATTTTGACTCGCTGTTTCAAAGTTATGCGGATTTTAAAATTTAAGTAGCGCACCCTACTTTTTCTATGGAAGTCATGTTTTTTTTTTTGCGATATTTCGTGGAACACATCTACCGCATAAAAACAGGATTGACTGTATAATTGTTTGTATATGTGGAACAATAAACAAAAAAATATTTTTATTTTTTCTAATGAAAGATAATCTCATAAATATAATATTGAAGATTTGGACAATGTTGCGTTCTTTGTTATAAAGAGAATTTATATCATTTCGTAATATAAAAATTTAGAATGAACTTTCGTAAAATTATAAAAAAGTATCATTTGAATAATTTTGTAAGGATCCCTGTCATTATGTTGGACATCACATACATCCATGCCTTCGAACAGAAATTCATAAATCGATTGAAAAATCAATTTTATAAAACTGCCCGTACTGGGATTCAAACCCGCGACCTCCGTAGCTAAAGCCAACGACGTTGACCACACAGGCGGCTATGTTTCTTTAAAGATTTTTATTTAAATTAATATCTAACTAGCTGTAAGCCCGTTGACCTCAACGGGGGGATTTTTGTCGCATTTTTAAGAAGCCAGAAAAGTACAAACCTATTTATTGAATAAGCCAGCAATTCTAAAAATAAAATAAATATATCTCGGGGCATATATCGACAGCATGCCCTGTAGTATTTAAATTGTAAATTATTTAATTTTTGGAATAATGTTGAGTTTGCTAACAATTATTTTTCCTATTAGCAGAAATATACCTCGTAAATTACCTAATTTTTGGAATAATGTTTAAGTTTGCTGACAATTTTTTTCGTAGTGACAGAAATTTCGTAAAATATTAAATCTTTGGAATAATGTTCAAGTTTGCTAACAATCATTTTTCATAGTAGCATAAATCGACCTCGGCGCATATATCGACAGCCCTGCAGTTTTAAATTGTAAATTACTTAATTTTTGAAATAATGTTTAAGTTTGCTAATAATCATTTTTCACATGCAAAATGGTATAAATTAATTGCACATTTTATCAAAACAAAATTATCAATTTTCCATGTTACAATCAAATGCATATTTATCAAATTAATCAGAATAAATTAACTTCACTAATTCGCCAAACGGAGCTTATTTTTAGGAATATATGAGTCTTTAAGGGAACCAAACATAAAAATGGTGAAACTTTTCCATTTGACTTTTAAGTGCAATTACGTTTTCAATTATTTTTTGTGGGAACTGTCATCAACTTTTAATTTTATGTGAAAGTTTTTTCAATAAATAAGCATAAAAAAGTAATACAAAATAACTTAGATTATTCCACGTATTGTGCTACAAACTGTGACACGTGTTTCGCCTATTTCAGAGGCATCCTCAGACAGACTTACTTTCAGTAAGTAAAAGTAAGTCTGTCTGAGGATGTGTCACAGTTTGTAGCACAATACGTGGAATAATCTAAGTTATTTTTTATTTTATATTCAAATGAACTTCCACAAAGTTACCGACGAATCCATCGAAAGCATAAACAATGTATTTTAGAGAAAAAATGATTGAAATTATGCAATAAAAAGGGTGGGTTCAGTTCACTTTTTCCCATCATCCTAACTTGGCTCACTTTGCCATATTTTAATCTCGTTGACCCCAATCTATCAAACTATTTCGCTTACTTTATTTATATTACTATAAATTTACCTTGTCCAAAGCATAGACTCGTTTACTCGTTATTTAAAACAAAAGATACAAAAATTTTAAAGTATCGAGATAAATTCTAAATACCCTCTGTTAAAACGTAAAATATTTAATAGCCGTCAGCATACATATGACACACATGGAATATTTGCATTTAACTGTCGAAACTATATTATGTAAAATAAACCACATTCATTATTTGACAGACGTCACAATATTCCATTTTTGAATCTTGAATACAAACAATCGAAGTCAGTTTGTGAATCACAAATATCGTTCCATTTTCAAATATTTGATTTATATAATGTATTTTTATCGCTTCTGATATTTACGACGTTAGCTCAGTTGATAGAGAGCTCGACTGGTAATCCAGAGTTCTGTGTTCGATCCACGATCGCGGCGTTTTTTTGTATGAGAATTTTCAGCGATATGATTTGTTTCGTCAAATAATAAACAGTGTATTGGGAAAATATGTCTTTAGTATGAATAAAAATATTGCGTCAGCGGAGCTTGGAGGCGGGCGGGGGCAGGGGCTGGGGGAGGGGAAATCGCGGACAATCATGCAATCATACGGACATTATCGAGTATTAATATATAGATTTCCCACTCTTAGCTTTCATTGGGGTAGTTATTTATAAAAATAGATTTTTTATATTCCAAAGTCTATAAATAAAAGTGGTGAAAAGATTTTAATAAGAAAAATTCAATATCTATTTATGAAATTAGGATTATGTGCACGGCACCCTTCATAATTCAAGTGGTGTAGGAAGGGGTCTTACCGCCTAAGGCAGTCCTTGAATTTGCTCCACATAGGGAGCGGACATGGTAAAAAAAAAAGAAAACATTTATTTATTGACTTGGCATTTACTTGGTACAACTCCATTATAACTAAACTAAATACATTGCTATTTTTACCCTATTAAAACATAGATTTTTCTTCTTCTTTCTTTGGCCATATTCGCTCCTTATGTGACGCATATGGCCGCCACGCGCCACCTCCATGTTTCCCTGTCTCCCGCCAATTGCTTTGCTTCCTCCCATGACATGCCAGCATTCCAAAGTTCCGCCGAGTACATCCTATGGATAGTACACGACGGACGTCTGGGGTTATCAATAATTAACAGTTGATAATAAAAATAATCGCAAATCTAAATTTAAAATTATTTCATGAATACAACGATTTGTTAATTCTACTACCTGGGCTGGGCTATCATAAGCACATTATTAGCTATTCTAAATGTTAAAAACGGTAAAAACATTTGTATTTAAGATGTAGGTACATGCTTAGACAAATTTGTAGATATAGTTCATCTGTACTCTTAAAGGACATTTTAAAATACAAAACTGAATTTTCGCAAAGTGCACGAAACATTCTTGCGCAGACTATATGTAATTACAAAACTCATCAAAGAGTGATTTAACTAAATCAAATTTATTGTAAATGTTTTTTTTTTTTAATATAATGCCTTTTTAACAAGTATTGACAGTGAATACCCTAAAAGGGTTATACACTCATCCCTCGATTTACGCGGTCAGGAAAAAATCACATTTTCCCTAATCCAACCAAGGAGTGATTTCAACATTCAAGGCCTACTATATAAAGCGATCATATGAAGAAATATTAAATCAAATAGATAGAAATGCGTCACTCACGATTTTAGAAGCTCGGAAAAATTTCACGATCTTAAATTGTGTGAAATATATAGAGTTAGCAAATAAAGATATCAAAAAGTCAACATTAAATGCTTGTTGGAGAGCAGTATGGCCAGAAGCAGTTGAACCTGATTATATAATTCCAGCAAGATATGAAACATTTAACAACATTTTAACTATAACAAAAGCGTTGGAAAATTTAGAATTCAGTGACATCGATGAATTGTTTGTTGATCAGGAAATAGATGAAGAAGCATTGATTTATATGGTGTCGACCAACGAAAAAGAAAATTTTGAAAGTTGCGATGATAGTGATAATGACATTACTAAAAACCAAATAAATTTACGTCTAAAGACATTTCTGAAATTTTACTGATCCGGTTATTGAACGTATTGTTAAATTTCAGCGAGACCTTAAAAGCCTGTGCGCGCAATACGGTGAAATTTACAGACTTAAAAAAAACACAACACAAAAATTAGTTACGGACTATTTAATAAGAAGAGCCTGCTGCTGGATTTGAATCCGATGATAGTAGTGATTTTGAGCCAACCAAAAAGAAAAAATTGGTTGAATTAGAATATAGCAGTGAGGAAACGGAATAATAAAATTACAATTATATAATTATGCTTTTAATTATAAACATGTTATAAATTTATGTCGAGCTAGTAAATCTCTTTCTAAATACATATTTTTTTTATGCAGACATATGTGTATATACAATGTACTCGTTTTACGCAGTTTTCTGGAACCTATCCCCCCTACTTTATATAAACTTCAAGTCTCGATTTACGTGGATGTTTATTTTCTGGAACCTATCTTCTGTTTTTGTATGAGCTTGAAGTCTCGATTTACGCTTTTTCTCTCTTAACATATCTACCGCGTAAATCGAGGGACGAGTGTATGTTTACTCTAGCGAAGAAAGTCTATTACAGTCGGGGTATGAAATAACCTTTTTTTCTGATATGTACCAAACATACAGGTTTCTTACAGATTTTGTAAATTAATTTGGTTCTTTTTCTGGAATATTTTGGAAAAAGTCAACAACATCCTCCCTTCTGAGTCTCGCGGGGTAAGAAGACCATCATATTATTTGCTGATTCAGGCAAAAACTCGCTGCAATAATTTTGTTGTTATTTATGGTATTTGACGTCAGAATTTTTTCATTTAATTCTATTGGCCATTTGCTTATTCTGTTAACCCTTTCCGGTCCACAAAAAAATAAAAAAATATTCCACCTGGTCCACAATAGATTTACAGTATCACGAGGGAAACTGATATTTGCAATTTTTTTTTTTTTACTAGATTTATAGCAACAGTATAATTTTTTCTAAATATCAAAATAATAACCTTATTATTTACATTTAAAAAAAATTCAAGTATGATATATATGTATCAAGTTGCTTTTTTGCGTTTTTTTGTAATTTTGGGCATTTTTGCAAGGTTAGAATTATTAGAACAATAGTAAATATCGGTATTAATTTTCAAGTGCACGTGGCAAGTGTAACTGTTGGAAAGAAGAATGTAGAACTTAGCGCCCGAGCTGCGTGAGCCGACCCAGCCCCTAAAACGACCCTTTTGTATCCATTGCAGGCATACGGTTTCACATTACAATGTTCATAAAAACCATTTGATTCTTTGCTCAGAATACCGCTGTAATAGATACGAGTGGAAAAAAAAATATATTTAATACATTTGAACTTATTTTAACTCGATACCAATAAAGAAAAAAATGTCGAATGACATTTGACATAGGACCGGAAAGGGTTAAGTTAAACTCTGTAATGAAATGCTTTCGGCAACATTTGCTTTTTTTTTTTCATACACTGGATTTTTCTCCATGACAATAACAAGTAAGTGGGATAATAATAAATCGCTGTCAATATTTCCCGCCAATTCAAATGTTTGGAAATTTTGTTATTAAAATGTACTTTTCATAATAAAAAAAGCATAAATAGAGTTACAATAACACACCTAATAAAAATAATGAACAAAATCGGATAAAAATATTTGAGATCCTAAACTGAAGTTGACTATTACTGTTCCGCGAACTCGCTCGGGGACAATCGGAGAATATCTGGCCGACACGCACACATAGCTGCATTCACTCATTGCTAGCGCATACCAACACTAAACCCCACACACACACATAAGCAGAGCCGGCTTGAGAATATCTGCGCCTGTGAGCAAGGTGCTTCGATAAGCTAGCACTTCCCAGAATTTCCGAATCCAATATAAAGGTAATTGTGTGTTAAAGCTTGTCATGGATTATTTCAGCGAAAAACTTCACAAACTGAAAAATATTTCGTATTTCGCATAATTTATCAGTGTTCTTCGTATTAATGTGTGATTTTAACGCGATTATCAAGCCCTCGAAAAATATTTTTAAATCGTGGTGTCGTTTTTCGCCGTAATAATCCATGATTAGCTTGAACACACAATTACCTTTATTTTTAAATAGATACAGATTTAATTTAACAATAAACATAATGAACTAAGATTAAATCATGGATTTCTGACGTAAATATAGGAAATAAATAGTAAGTCGATTTGACATATTGCCTGCTCGATTGGTTTCAACCAAGTCAAACTAGTTTTGAGAAAAACGCATTTGAAAGTTTGAATACTTGTAATATTTAGAGTTACCGTTTGATACGTTTCAATTTAAGTTAAATTGATTTCATATCATATGGTAAGTGTTATTTGTATTTTTTTTATATTGCAACCCAACTCGTTTAGAGATCTTTATTTTGGACTTGGTTGAAACGCATTTTCCATATTTCAGTAAATATTTGTACCAAGTCCTAAAAAGTGGACTTGATTTAAACCAATTCTCAAAATATCTGTTTTTACAGGTATATTTTGTAAACATATTTCAAAAAAACAGTGAGTAAAACAGATTGCTTAGTGACAGATGTTTTACTTTCAGTATAATATGGGATGCAGGTTAAAAAAAAAAAGCACAAAAACAAGTGTATTACATGGAGGACGTTAAAAATATTTCTGTAAAATTTTTGATAATTTATTTATGTTGAATCTATGTCCGCTCCTAATCTAGAGCATATGGCTTCTTAATGGAGGTATATCAACATCATTTTTTCTACGAGAAGTGCTTGTTACTCAATTGCTCAACCATTCTTTTTCGAAGATAGTAGAGATAGAAAGGATAATGCTAGGACAGGAATAGTGGTTGGATAATCACTCTCACTGCATCTTGTTATTTTAGGATTTTAACATTATAATCATCTATGTCTCCGAACAGAGTCCAGCATGCATGTACCCAACAAAATTATTTCAAGGCATATATATTTTAGCATTGATGGAATGTCTTTTAAGAAAAAAAAAATATTTTGGTGTGGTTCTGATGATTTTTCTCCAAGAGGTGTGTTACATTTTATAATGCAACAAGTGGAATAACAAATTTATCTTATTTATTTATTTGTTAAAATTCCACAAAATTACCTCCGAATCTGTCGAAGATTTCAAAAATTAGTTTGAAGAAAATGATTTCGGTAAAGAAAATCACATGAAAGAATTAATATTATCCCTTGGATTAGCAATGATGATGATATTGTTTTTTTTTCAGTCATAATTTTTAGATGTGGTATTCGGCCATCAGTATCAGTTTCACATCGGATAAAAACTTAAAACACTAATTCAGAATTAAAACAAATCCGTGAGAAGTAACCAATTATAATACAGTTCAAGTGTGAAAGCCGTAACTGCTGTCCTTGTTTTTCCCAAAGTATGATCTGTTTTCTACGGTAAAAAATTGTGAGCTGGATACCCTCATAAATTTTTAGATTGTAAGTAGGATCATCAGCACCATCACATCACCAAATTGGTTGAAAAACAAAAAAAATCATAGGATTTAAATGCTACACTATCTACTAGAAAGTTAAAAAGTAGCTTTATTTTTCAGGATACAATAATTAAAATGTAACATGAATTTCACTTGAACCTATTTCCGCAGGTGCAGGTTGAATTTAATCAACAACATCAATCATTGCAATCCAACACTTACACTGTCGACCGCACTTGTAATTTTCGTTACAGTATGATACAAAATTCAAATTTTTTCAGTATTGGTTTGTAATAAGTCACTTAAATACCTTATTTTGATTGGTCGGAGGACTTGTTTTAAACCAATAATGAAAAAATTAGATTTTTTGGACTTGATACAAACATTGATCGATTATAAATCAATAAATACTCAATATTAAATTCCCCAAAAAATTGACAAGGTGAACTCTTATGCCAGAATTATGAATACGCTACCAACTCAATTTTGGTAATTTTGGACTTGGTTGAAACCAATAGTCAGCAGGCGATATGTCAAAGGGTAAGTATATATTGTCTATGATATGATGAGCGGTCTTAATACACTGTTGCCAGGTTGTGAAACATGGCTTGATAAATATAAATAAATATATTTCATAATTTGCATACGGCCAAAATCATCAAAACACGTTTTTTGTGCCTCCTGTAAAATTTGCTGTGTGGGTTAGGTCCTTTTTTTCTTTCCACAGTCGATATAAATAGCATCATATTTATTCTCAGCCAAATTCGTGTTAAAAATATATTAACATTTTAAAAATGTATGTGATCATTTGCCGCTCCAGAGGACTTGCCGCCCCTAAGCAACTGCATACTCGCCTATGCCCACGAGATGTCCCCGATTCCATCAATTAAACGAATGTTAGTAAATAAGCTATTTAATAATTTGGTTTAAACTTTAAAAAAAGCCACTGTGAAACCACCTTATCAGACAAACAAAGTTTGCAGCTAATACATCAAAATAGTTGTTATACACAAATACTCAGCTAATTCTTCAACTAGGTAATCTTAAAACTTTGGACAAAAAAGAATTTTTCTACGATGCCTTTTATTTGGACAAACATAGGAAACAATGTTTTTAAAATACAGGTTTCTTTTACGTGTACATACACACCTAGAAGTCTCTGTGCTAATTTAACCATAAAGATGTATATCTCTATTTGACTTAGTATGTTACAATTTGTAAAAACCATTTATAGTTGTCATGTGGAATTTTAACATTTCAAGAAGTATTCTTGCTTACTTAATATATGTTTGGAACAAGCTCTCCAAAAGAGATGTCGTAGCTAGCACGGAATGATATGATGCTTGAATGCACTGGGGGGTCCCACCGATAATGCACAGGCAGTTAAAAGCAGAATATTCCGTTGACGACAGAAAATCCATAAAAAAACAGAATATTCTGTGATCCGCCTTTAAGATGTTAAAATAAGTAGAAGACATAAAAAAAAATCCACTAAGATTTAAAAAAATCTGTTTGTAACTTGAAGGTTAAGATTGTTTCTTTATTTGTGGGAAGAGACAATAATGTAAATGCAACCATTTTAAATAAAGTATATATTTCATTTATACATAAAAATAGTTATGTAATGATGACTTATTTTAGCGATTCTTGCTCTTTGAACGTCATCATGTTTTACTAAAACAACAGAACTTCGCGTTGTGCAAAGAGATATAGCTTTAAATTCAATATTTTTAAGAACACAATTCACGACATAGAATATGTTAAACTAGACATTCAAGAAATTTAATAAAAGAAGAAAAATAAACACATGGAAAATTAGAGAACCGTCAAAAAATAAAACCATATTCTATTTATTCACCGTAGCTTTATTTTATTAGTCCATTGTCCACGACTTGGTAGATTATTGATGAATAAATTTAATCAGCATCCGTTCGAATGCAGTCACAATAATTACTCTAAAAATGTTAATTAAAAATCTTATAACTAAAGTGGACATTAGAAACCGAACGGTGAGTCAATCATTAACTGGGTTCAAAACATTATTCTCAAAGTCTGAAAATTACCATAGTGCTAGAGTAATAAGCATGGAATACGGAAGCATAAGTTATTGTGAAAATTGTAATGAACATTTTTAAGAACGGCTAACTGAAGAGGATACAATTCGCAACCTTGAAAATGTATCATGAACAGAGGGAAATATTTATAACTTTTGAGACGAATATTCAATATATCTTAATAATTTTCATAAAAAAATTCGTTAGTGATGCATAAATTGACTTATATTTATCTCTTACATGTAATTTATTTAATTGATATTTAACTAGAATATTTCACATCAACAATAAAGATAAAATCTGTTTTTTTTTGTGGCATAATATGTGTCAGGAGACGTGATAAACCAGAAAGAAGCACTTGAAAATAATGTTGGTGCATAATATAATCATACTATTGATGTTGAGTGGTGTATTATAAAAACTCCATCAAATTATAACAAAATATTCTGGTTTAAAAGACTGTAGAGTAAGTGTATGTTTGAATGTAAAGAAATGAGGAGTTGAACATAATTTATTATAAATTTAATTTGACAATGTTTCTTCAACTTAATATTTCTATGACACAATATGTCTTGTTATTTTTTTAAATATTAATGCGATTCAAGTCTCGCAAATCTATTCTAAATAATAAGTATACAAATACATATAAGTTAATAAAAATAGCCCACCACATAAATTTATTAACTATAATTAAACAAGTAGTTTGTAAAAAAAAGTGTACATATTATGAATGCTTCATAGATGATCAATTTAATAAATTGTGACTCAAAAAAAACTTATAAAATATCATTTATGAACACTGGCTAAATAATAATACCTACCTTACATACAAAAATAACTGATTTGCAATGATATCTAAGTGATTTGCATACATATAAAGGTTCATATTAAATGCATAGGTCAACCGAAAGGCAATGCCGACCAGATCCCCGTTTTTCAACCGATCAACGTAATTATTATCGAATCATAAAAGTCTGCGTGACTTTATATATTTTAACTGATGTATAGGAAGGAGTTCTTAAAAAAATTATGTCCAAGATTTAATTTTACAAAATATACCTAAAAAGTTTTTTATGTTTAGTTTAAAGAGACCATATACATTTAACAAATGTGAGTTAACATTGATATACTCGCATTGCAAATCCAACAGCATTATGTTTCTAAAATTTATCAATTCGGAAGCAATACAATGGTGGTATAATTTTTCTTTGTACATTTTATTAGGATTCTACACCTCTAATTGAAAGTCATCACCTATTTAACAGATGCTCACATTTCAATAATCGTAACAGGTAAAAATTATAGTACTCGGGCCCTCAATTCAGGACAGATTAATTAATTTACTGCTTTAGCATGTGTAGATTTGTGCTCGTTTAGAATGGCGACATTATTAAATACATATCTGACACTGAAACACTCTCGCAGACGGGCAAGTCCGCAGTTCTTATTCAGAAAACAGCAATATCTTTACGAGCCGAGACTAAAACGTTTAGCGTTATAACCGAAATATAAAAATACACTACATAAGGCAGACGAGTGATTCATTACATGATCCTACACTTTTCATCTCCCGGATGGTCACCCTGAAACATTTGATAAAAAAAGATATTAACACGATTGTATATTATATTCATAACAGATTTAATTGCGAATAGATACATTTTTAAGTTCATGTCTAATCAATTGAAAATCTAATCTGCTATTGAATTGTATGTTTTTTTTTGTATATTTTCATCCTTACGATTCAGGTTTTGTATTCCACCACATTCAGACATTCAAAAAGGAGTTAATGGAGTGAAAAGTAACAGCTAGCTAATGATTCATCTGAATCAGGGGTCATCAACCTTTTTAGGCCTATCCCCCCACTTTTGCTTATTTTTCATGGTAAAATTTTCTTACCGCCCACCAACATCGCTTTATTTCAATCCAGTATATGGGTGAAAAAAATTCAAAAGGAATTTAGGAGAAATAAAAATCCTCACCACGGAAGCCTTTATCACCCACTAGTGGGTGGTACGGACCAGGTTGACGACCCGATATCTGAATGGTTAAAAAAACCTTATGGAAATTATCAAAATTTTGAAAAACAGTAAAATTGTGTCTTCGAGAACCTTCCGTTAATTGTATTGATTAAAAATATGTAATATTTTCTGATTGTAATGTCCGCCACATTTTATACCATTATACAATGTGCATAAGAGCAGGTTTGTCAAAAGATGCACCGATTACCTGAGGGTGTTAGTAAAAAAAATAGCAGTTGAATAATGAATTGGTTAAACAAAAAAATAAAATGGGAACCAAACCTGTTGGAGAATGAGGGTAAGGACTTATATATTCAACAGACAACCTAGGATGAAATAATAATAATTATTAAGCATTGACATGCGATAAATTAAGGTGCACTGCCCGAAGTCTGTTAAAATTATAGGCTTTTAGGTGTAACATTTATAAAAAAGTAGAGTTAAGATAATTCTTGAGTGTTACATAATCCAATCTCCACAATGAAATAAAACGTATCGATGTTTCAACTGTTATTCGATTTATGGGACACGATAGGCCGCTGTACGGGAGTCTACGAACAAAAACATCTCACACTGTCTTATTTTATAAACTGAATAAAAAAAAAATATGTTTACATACATTAAATCCTATTTCCCTTTTCATTTAGTAAATCCATGTACCTAATTGGAGTTAGTTTCCATATTAAAAACATACAATAGCTTAATGACATTATAACCACTACCAGAGAAGAGAGAGAGCAGGCTTTGGCACAGTTATCAATATGAATGTGATAAGAACATAATTACCACACTAAAAAAAATAATTTTAAAGAATCTTACAATAGTACAACATTTAAAGCAAGCATATAAGGTGGCAAGAATAATATATTTGCTTCTATGGGTTTATAATGGTACTATGTCACGACAGCATCACAAATACTAGTTCTGTTCAAGTATGAATGTATGCAATATGTACACATTTGTGCATTTCAGTGCAAGTTTTGTTTGAATAATATGCAATCTTACAAACGCAAAAATGTCTAAAAAGAAAAAAAATGTAAAACACATATATTAATGAGCAAATATTTTTAAATCATAGAAATATAATAGAGTCCTGACATTTCTATATATAATGTTCAGCGAGTTATGTTTTAAAAGAGCTAAACACAATATCCGATATTAGTTAAGTTATTTTGAAGCACCTGAAATAATTAGATGTTAAGCTTTTAAAAATATATCTAGTAAATGATGAACATCGTCAACGAGACTCGAGTAAATAATGCATTCAATGGGAGTTATTTTTAAGTCTTCGAGTCATTATATCTTTGCATTTACATATGATGTCATTTGATAACTTATTACGAAGAGTTGATATTTATAGATTTCACAATAAATAAAAAACACATCTTTACACAATACACTCGAGAAAGTGTTCAATTTCAGCGAGTTCCGCCACTTCGACAAATCTCTATGAAATTAAACAGGAGGGCACCTGCATCTTTGAACTGTCAAACAAACCGAGGTTGAGAGCATTTGACGATTATCCATGACCGATGCTATTAATACCACTGCTATGTGACTGGATTGTCGAAGTGGCTGAGGAGAAGCAAACAACTGAAGCTGTATTGCCATGAACAGACGGTGCTAAGATATAATGAGTGAGAGTTGGAGTGAGCAGCGATAGACAGCGTGTGAGACAAGACGATGCGGACGTAGACCCCGGGCTTACCGGCCGTTGAGGATGGCGATTGACAGTCGACGGCGAAGACTTGTGGTGGATCGGTTGTCAGTTGTCGGTTGTCATTGCGGTGTAGGGGGTGGTGATGTTGGATGGGGGGCAGTAAAGTAGCGGCTACCAGTAGCGTCTGGCGCTCATGGTAGATGTATTCACCTGTGCCAGATCGGCAAAATCGTGACGGGGCATCTTGTGCTGCATTTCGCGGTGACGACTTGCACTCGTGCTCATTTGCCTTCTCTGTCTCTCTGATGTCGCCACTTCCTAAAATTTTTTAAACACAAACTCGACAAATTTTCCAAAAGATTTTTTCAACATACAGTAGCAATAATTTTTTTAAAATATATAAAACCTAAAAAAACCACAGTTCAGGCATGGCAATCAAGCTGATTAGGGGAAAGTTGCTTCGTCAATTTCTTAGCCTTTTAGCTGCTGTAGAAAAAAGTACGTGATTTCCTAGCACGCCAGCTATAATTTGCAATTATTAATTTAATTAATTATTGACGAATTAACTCGTAACTGGTGTGTTGAGCAGGAAAATTTTTACGAGATATCTCGTCTGTGGCAGCCATCCAGTTAAGAAAAAAAATGTAAGTATGTCCGTTATCATCTATCCTTATGAAACAGGGTGATATATAACGTTAAGAGACTACAATTAGTCTTTCTTAACATATCCTTACATTGATATCAAATGGTTATAGCATTTTGAGCGTGTGCCCTGAGATCCTTGATTAGTTTCATGGCTTAAGCGTGGCTTCATCTTTCACAAAGTTCTTCAGAGATTGATGTTTTTGTTGAGGATATACCCAGGAGTCGTGAACAAGTGACTATAATTCGTAACAAAGATTGGGTTGTTAAGAATCGTTGGTCCGTAAAAAAAGAACAACAACTAAAACCTACATACAATCATATTTTAGCTGACTATAATAGAAACAATCAATATAACAAAAGTAATCTACGTTAAAAAAATAAATGCATAACTGAATAACAACAAATACCTCTTGGTTGGCATTGATGACAGCAGTGGTCATGTTATCGCTGACAAACCATTTTTGTCCCTTCATGACGATGTTGTGTGGAGGTTCATGTTCATGCCCGGCATCGGCCGACCAGACAGTGGCAGTGCCTCCCGCTTCCAATTTGACAGATCGGTGGAACTTAAAGGGTGTTTCAAGTGAACCCGCACGACGCACCAACTGCCATCCTGACAATGCGATTTCCTAAAAATGTAGATATGATAATAAAAATATATTATTTTAAGTAAAGCTGATTTTTTAACACGAAATATTAAAAAATCGATGATTTTGATTTTTCTAACGATAGGATTAGGACAAGACTAGTGGAGAGCTAATCGCTCTAGCTACGTCCTGTTATTTTAGGATTGGAAGGGTGAGAGGGAATTTTTGAGACATCACAAACATACATGCCTTTGAAGAGATTTTTATTTAATAGCAATTTTAAATTGTTTATTTCTCCCACGGACTAACATTTCAACAAAAGAAAGATTTATTAAGCATTTAAAGAAATCTATTTCAAAGGCATCAGACGACAAATTATCCACTTGGATTCTCGATAAATTATCATCGAATCAAAATGGGTGCAGTTCATACAATTCACATTGCCATTGAGATTCAATGTTTAGACTTAGATAAAATATCAAATTTTCATTCACATCAAAACCATCACTTTCATCAAACGTTGATATCAAATTCGTAATCACCGTAATTTTCATCCATTTTAAATAGTATTATTCGTAATACTCACATTTGTATAAAACTTTAAATGAAAAATCAAAATAAAAATAGCCGCAATATGTATTCAATTTTCACAGATTCAAATTCAATAACAATAAATGAAAAATCTTATTTATAATGCAAATAAACGATCAAGTAATTCCAGTACTCCGCAACCTATTCTCTCCCACGGCACACCAAACTTTACTCCAGATTTCCGCAGCCCACTTCAAAGATACATATATGTATGATATATATATACAGTGGAACCCGCAATTACACTACCCCGAATTATGTGCTGGCTTGAAATATTCGCCGTAAGCCCTCAATTGAACGGTCGAATTCCATTGTTGTTGCTACGAGATGGTCGTCTGTGTGGTGCATAGTCAAATTTTGGCTAGCGTCTGTGTATTCAACACGTGCCAGGCTATACACTCATAGCCGGGTGACTGTATGTGTTAGATTTTGGCACGCTTTGCATTTGATCACTTAGAACTAAATATTTCGTCCATATTTTTTTTTTCAAAACAAAGGGAAATCTTAGTAAAACAAAATCCCTAATTTTGTATGAGATTCACTCCCTCAATTACACTGTCCCAACTTTAGTGTAAATGGGGGTTTTACTGTATATATAAATACACATAAGGATATATGCAAAAATAACATTATACATCGTTTTCAATTGTGTAATATATATTGCCACTTCAATACTACAACTAGACAACTCTGATATTGATCATTGTTTGAAAAAATTATTTAATCTTTTCGTCACAGAAGTAATGCCCCATGGCACACTAGTGTGTCGCGGCACAGCGGTTGCAGAGCACTGACGTAATTGATGGAAGTCGCAAAATAATGAATCGTGGATGTGAGAACCCTGATTTTGCCTAAAGAGAAATCGCTTTACTCCAGCGATATATTTGATAATTAGTGGATTATGTTATTGAATCTTATCCAGAAATGGTGTTGCTAGTATTTGAATTAAAAAAATATATATTTCATTCAGAGAAACGCTCCAAAAACACGTTACGTATACTGTCTGTCACAGGTTAAAAATAGAAGCGCCAAGCACGTACATGTCCCATCACATGGGCATCTAAAAGCTAACTAACATATCTGTATACTATCAGATCACTCTAGTTAATGGAATAGATTTTAGTAGATTTCACCAATCAATATGATGAAGACTAACAATTTTTCAACATCTTTAAACTCTACCTCTGGAAAAACACCTGACTTTACAGCCCTGGTTTACACAACATCTGTTGTAGTATTAGAACATTATACCGAGTTGGGCATGCTGGGTATGTTCTGCGCATGGGGTAAATGTTAGTATGATCATGCGTGATGTGTTTTCAGCACAGAATGGGATAAGGAATACATTTAATAAATTTATAGGTTACTTTATTATTCTACATGTGACACCTGTTTCTCTTTATAAAGAAGCAGTTGTAAAAAACAATGTTAAACATGATTTTTCAATAAATATATTACCTCCTGAACAATTTACTGCACATATTAGCAAGTAAATATTAAGTTTATTATGTATGTAGAACATAGACCCAAGCTCGATATAAGACAAAATCCCACTCACCCACCAAGTAGAATAGTTATGCCCTAGCTATAGATAAAAAAAATGATATTGTATGCCTGAAGATTTCTCAGAGGCTGTCATGTATTAGCTACATGGACAGTAAAAAAACAAAGATATCAATTTTTGTTGAATGTGAAAATAATTGTGATTGCATTAGAATTCTCATCAGCAGCGAATGTTGCAGAAATAGTAGTAAAGATATGAATGAAGTGCCGAACTGACCTTCTTTCCTTTGTTGTGAATCTTGACAAACGCACCATCAGGGCAAACATCTGAAATTTCAATATCACCCTTGGCGCTGCTCGTGACACTGAAATCTTGGAGGCTCCTCTCTTCACTCTCATCTAACAACATACGCTTGCGTACGGCTCTTACTGGAGTTCCTCGTTTCATTCCCACACCTACTGTTGATTTGCTTTGCATAGACTCAGTTGGAGAGTTAGGAGTGAGGTTCAATCTGTTGATTTCAATTAAAAATGTAAATATGCATCAAAGAAGTGGAATTTACAGATATTTTCATCCAAAAAACCAGCAACTGCTCTCAAATTTAGTACACGGTTCTTAATGGTCTTACCTGTCTTCTTCGCTCTCTAGTAGTGTGCGGTATGTGGAAATTTCAAGATCAAGCGATGTTTTGATATCCATCAGAGTTGCATACTCTTTCAGTTGCTCGGCCATCTCATCACGGAGACGAGACAACTCTGCTTCGAGCTGCGCAAGGTCGCCAGCGTGACGTGCCCTCTCTCCTTGCAGAGCCATCTCTAAATCACGGCAACGGGTCTAAAAATAAAGTTTACATTCCACTGTCAAGATATTCACGTATCTAAAATGAAGTGGTGCCACCACACTAACAAAATTCATTCACAAAGCTTATTAAAGAAAAGCAACTTCATATTAAAAGAAAATACTTACATTGAGAGTCGAGTTGACTGATTCAAGCTCCGACACACGCAGATTGAGTTGGTCAACCTGCATACGAGCGTTACGCATTCCTTCTACAGCAATGTCTGTAGCATTACTGCTACGACTAGCAGCAGTCTGCATTGATTTCAGCTATAATGATAAAAAAAAAATATCAGTTCATTATATAATTAATAATAATATATAACTATGTACCAAAAATAAAGTCTTTTTCACAATAAGACTGAATGAAATTTACTGTTATATCAAATAAACTGCGCATACTTTGCTATCGTAACGTGTTTCCAATTCTTCGCGATTAGCTCTGACGTGAGCTTCTTGCTGATCTCGGAGTTCTTGTAGGGACTGCTGTAACTTTTGCTCGTATTGCTGAGCCAGGCGGCCGTCGATTTCACTTATGTCAACTTGTCGGCGAGACCTTGTCTCTGTCAATTCTTGCTGATAAATCTGTAAATAAAAAAAATATAAACATTAGGGAATTCTAGTGGTTCCAATAAATTTTTGAAATATTATTCTGCAGAAATAATTACCCTAACTAATATTCTCAAAATAATACTGTACAGATTTCTGTTGAACATAAAAGATTATTTAGTTCTTTAAAGTAAAGAAAAAAATTACAAATTTATCATGAAAAAATTAAAATGAACAGTAATTTTTATGAGAAAACTGAATTTAAATATATATTGCATTAAGTAATCTTAATATCGAAGCCTTCCAAAGTTGCTTTATTTCATGCTCACAAAGAGTCACAAATTTTGTGATAGTTAACTTTTACATTCGGGAATAGAATAATTTTTTACCTAAAGTGACATGGTTCAAACTAATACTGGTAGAGCATATTATACATTTGCAAACATACTGTATATTTCAAATTCACTCTGTACGATATATTCTGTATCATAAAGCTTACATACCTGATCTTTGAAAAGAATTTCCTCACGTAGACTTTGCAGGGTATTTTCTAGATCAATACGGCATAGCGTTTCCTCCTCTTGAATTTTCCTAGTGTCAGCCAATTGTTTGCGCAGCTTATCCAATTCTCTGCCCAATTCCTGAAAATAATATTGCGATAAGTTGACATCACGTAACCGAGATTTGTTAAATTTTACAGGAGCCTGTATAAATAAGTGGAACTGTATAAATAAATAGGTATCGGGAAAGCAATGAAAATGAAAGACACTTTGGAGTGAAATAATTATTGTTTAATTAAAATCTGATAACACAATATTGATTAAATAAACTTTTTACAAACAAGAATGATTGATATAAGTTAACAATTTTAATTTTGTTTCTTCGTCTATAAAAGGAAAGAATTCCAAGTATGTTGATGAATTTAATGCACATGTATTAAACTTATCTATATAATAATAGAAAAATACTATAATTGTTATGAAAAATGAATGAAAACTTTTCTTCGTCTACCATATCATCTTTGGAGCTTATGCATACATCACATAAATCCTTTTTTGGATTTTAAATTTTCATATTATCAAACATTGATCGAGACAACACTTAGGCAGAATTATCTTGGCAGATTTTATTATATTCTTTATAAACCTCAATCATGCCATTGATGGGTTCTAAATAAATTTTGCTTGTAGACTTTCAGCGGTAATGAGAAGATGGTTTCGGTAGTTCATTGAAGAAGTTTTCTAAAATCATTTTTGGCATCTTTTTTTATTGTAGCCTCTCCCCATATTAATCTTATCTTCGTCGGTCAACTGTGAGGACATTCCATGAATGGATTTTTTAATCCAGTTGCGGATTGTCCACTCTCCAATAAAAAATGTTGTAGCAAACATTCTTTTGCACTTGGAATTTTTTCCCACCTATTTTCAAATAGAAAAAAGTGATGTAGCTCTTCTACTATCTTCTGGCAGTTTGGTGAACTTTTTTTCACTGCTTTGAATTAAATGCGTTATGTACACCTTTTTACTCCATGAAATTTCCCAAAACATCTTAAATATTTCATTTCATTGCTCCTCGGTTACGTCATGACAGAACCTAAGTGTTGAGCGAAAGCATTCGTTTGATATCTGGGCCTTCTGGACCCTTGAATTTCGAGGAACATTTTTTGTATTACTGGACTATTCATTTCTTTTCCACCCAATGTATTATTTTCCCTGCTCCCTACATTTCTTATTTTTTACCGCTTTCTAATCACTTGAAGTAGCCAATCCTTTTCGGTTTTTAGTATTTTTTTCAAAGTCAAAGAAGCTATTTCAATATCAAATTTCGACTGGTTAGATTTCACCAAAGGCAATTCAGGCTGATTATTTTCACAATTTTGCAGAAGAGTGGCAATAACTTCTCAATATTTAGCATAAATTCTTTACTTTGTGGGGAAGAATTGGGCGTTTTGTGTTGGATGAAAAGATATCAATTCCCCGTAATTGTTAATTTCAAAATTCTTAATACTTTCTTCAAATGGTAAAATAATGACTAGTAGAAGAATATGATTTCTGTACAACGGTCTCATGCTGATTCTCAATCGACATGTGTGTGTTGCTTTTTCAAACATTTTTTTCGTAAACCTACCGATTCTTCAACCTTATTCCTTATTATATCATTAGAACAACAATCACACTCAGTCATTTTTATCTGTAATGTTATAAGCACAATATTTATTAAGTATATCTAATATATAAAAATGAATGCTTGTCTGTTCGTACTTTATGCGCTGCCACACTGCTCATCCGATTGCAATAAAACATTGACAAACTTGGTGCTTGCACTTTCGGGAAGGTTATAGGTATAATAAAATTAACTAACAGTAGGTCTTATATATAAAAATCAATGTTTATT
Organism: Himalopsyche anomala; assembly: GCA_031772345.1. Classification (NCBI taxonomy): domain Eukaryota; kingdom Metazoa; phylum Arthropoda; class Insecta; order Trichoptera; family Rhyacophilidae; genus Himalopsyche; species Himalopsyche anomala. Next base: position 16,079,192 of record CM062821.1, on the reverse strand, counting down.
TGTCTTCCAAACAGTTCATTTTGGAAACATATGCTTGCACTTGGAGGTTATATTACAATTAACTTACAGTAGGTGGCGCATGTCGTACCATGGACAATCGGCAGCAAACGTCAAACAGACAGAAAGCGAAAACATGCACTTCAATCAACACAAACACTTTCTTCTTTGAGTGGTATTGCAACGTTTGCCGGGAACTGGCTAGTATATAATAAAATAAACATATTAAATATAAATAGTCTTTATATTAACTATGTTATAATATAAAAGTATTTATTATAAATTTGAATTGTCCGAATGCTGTACTCTTCCATTAATCTTGTTTTTAACAACAATATGAAATTCCATCAAGCACTTTCAGTCAAAATTCTAAAATATTTATTATAAGTAAAAGTAATAAGTAAGTCACACATAAATACCTGATTTTTTCCTTTTGCTATGATATTTATGTCAAATTGACTTGACATCCAATGTAAAATATTTGATTTGTTATGTTTTTTGTATTATAAATAACCTATTATTCAATTTTATGTAAAATATCATTTGAAAACAGCAAACAATCAAAAATACTGCACAGGCACAACAAATGGCTGATACGGGGCAGCGTACAGTTCACTCTGGCCGCACTGCAACATCTAGTTTTTTATGACGATATTTGTTGTCAATATGAGTTGACAACTCATATGATCACCACTGAAGTCAGTTTCTGTTACGTGTTTCCAACTTTAGAACAATTTCAAAGAAAAATATTTTTTTGTAAATTACGAGGTGTCAAAAATCAAAGAAAATGATATACATAACTCATTTTATGAAAGAATGGAATGACTGTTACGTATTGTCAACTTACAGCCATCGATTGGCTGAAGTAATTACAAAACACATACAAATGGATATTATAGCATACAATAATGACTTTATGAAATAATGTGCGTACAGGTTATATAAATTGATAATAAAAAAAAAGAGATAGGCTCACAGAAAATGTGGGAAACAAATTTCATATAGCAATCAATTGGACTTCAATAAATTATGAGCTCTGCATGAAAACTGCTACAGTTGAAATATAGCTCAGATGTAAATGCAATAAAATAGTGTCAAGACCAATGTTAAAGTTGACTGTATTAAATTACAAAGATAAGATATTCAAAGTGTGAATAAGCATAGGAAACATAAGACTTTATTTGTAAGGAGAATATTTTTTTTTGATTTTTTTCCAGTGATAAGAATTTTCACCCCACTCAAGACGTGGACAAAGGATTCAAATTAGATGGTAACATTGTTTGGTGAAATATTATTTATCAAAACAAAGTATCCAGTAAAAAAAATTCTAGATTAAAATGTGAGGACATCGTTACTCTTAATAATTTATGGTGGAAATTATGTTGCATCACAAGGGATGTGTACCTGTGCTTCATCCTGAGCCTTCTTCCTTTCAGTGGCAGCTGTGTTGTATTTGGCACTGAATTCGGTAGCACGGGATTCGAAGAGTCGCGCTGCGCTTTCTGCATTGACCAGATCCTTGGTCTTTTTTTCAAGACTAAAAAAGAGAATAACATATACATAATGATTTCAATTTGCTATGGAATGGTGATAAAAGTTTCAGGACCTGTGCATTATACCGACCTCCAGCAGTGTTTCTCATTGAAAATCAAGTAATGCATAAGTTTTAATTTTTTTAATATATATTGTGTATATTGTTGGGTCCATGGCAGTGTCGTTGGCTTTCATTCCGAAACTCACGGGTTCGAATCCCAGTACTAACAGCATTTTTTAATCGATTTCTGTTAGAAGGCATGTATGTTTATGCTGTCTAAAAATTCCCCCCGCCCCACCATTACAATCTCAAAATAACGGGGTGTAGCAAGAGTGATAAGCCAACCACTAATCCTGCACTATCCTTTCTATCCTTACTACGTTCTTCGAAAAGGAGAGAGTAAGCAACTGAGTAACAAACAGTTCTCGTAGAAAAACTTCCGTTGAGATAACTCCATAAGGAGGCCATATTCTCCAGATTGGAAGTGGACATGGATAAAACATATATGTATTCATAGAATATAGCATAAAACTATTGGTGACACCTCTACCGACAATAAACGAAATTAGCTTTTATTTTAAATCTGTGAAATTATCTTAAATCTGTAGATAATTGGTACACCATTCGAGAAAAATAAGTGTCATAAAAGACATACTTAAATTTATTGTCACACTTCTAAATTTAAGTATTTTATTTTAAAGCTGGCAGGAAAAACGCGGGAAATCGGCGTGTGCGTGCTGCTCCTTACGTAATAAAAATCTTACGTAGGATACTACAAAAATTTGACACTTCAACAATGTAAACAGCGATCCACGGTTCAGTGATAATAATTATTTATATTAATGCTGAAAATAGTTGATTACGAAATTAGAATGACGTAACGTTAATAACTAAGCGAAATCTCCCTTCCATCTTAAAAATAATCATGGTGATGTCACGGCATAAAAATATTTGAATGAGGAACTATCGGAAATAGTTGGTTACGCGCATTGATTATAAATACCCAGACCACGTATGTACATGTCCCTCGCTACCCGGTTAACATCGAAGTAAAGAACTAAAATTATATCAAATGGTGGCCTTTTTCAACGCGACACTGATCCTTTAAGAAAATACATATGGCAACATTATTCACATTAATATAACGAAAGGAATAACAATAATGTCGTCGATTATATAAATAACTATAAACTTATATCTGCGCAAAAATAAATAAAAACGAAACACGTTCCGAAAGACAAAAATAGTGTGCAATATTACGGTAACGTGGGATGAACACCTACATCAGTTATCGAAATATTTTTGAATATATTATATTGTGTTCGATGACGATTAGAACGTTTGAAGTCGACTAAATTAATTTGATACACACAAAAATATACGAGAGTAAGTTAGTCTTGAACAGAAAAGTGAATAACCAATCTCAATTGAGTGCGCTATCAAGTAACTTGTCTCAACCGGACACTGCGAAATAAAAATACACTCAATAAAAAGTTAAATTTATTTAAGAAATGTTGAGAATTAGTAAAATTTTATATTACGGTGCGTAGGCATCTAATTATGTTTACGCTTCTACAGAGAAAAAATAAAGAATTCCTAATGGGGATATTTCGGTCGATTTTAATATTGTGTTATTTCCGAGTTTGTGATTATAGAGATGAAAAATTCAGCGAAACGACAGGTTATTTTTAAATTATGGCAACGCGTGTGTCGTGAATTAAATTGTTGAACATTTCTGCTTCAAGGGAGGGAGATTCGACCGTTAGTTTTGAATTTATATGACGGAGCACGGCCGCGTGGCACTCGGATCGAGGAACACGGCACCACCAAGTTTCGTCATTCTTCTTTATTTATTTATTTATTTAATTAACATTGCAAAAGGTTGACAAATTATAAATTTAAAACTTTTACAATGGAGAAAAAAAATAGTACAATTTAATATTAAAATCAGTAGAAAAAAAAATGGCAAAGAAGTCAACTGAGTAAGCTCCGACGAACTCTACTTTAATACATAAAAAATAGTATTCGTCGGAACTCACCCACGTCTACGTGGAATATATCGACATCCGAAGCAATATTGTTGAACACCGTTAAAGCTCTCCCCAGTGGCATCCCCATTGGCAGGCTGGTTCTACACCTTGGGAGAACAAACAATTCATGTCCACGATTTCTCAAAAAATAATCAGGAACATTTAGATTCACATTCTCAAGAATGGTGGAATTCTCATTTTGGCCACGTATAAGTCGAAAGAAATATATGGCCAGATACATTTCTCTTCGAACATTCAAACTATTGAAGTTAAGCATGCCTAAGAGAAAGTCAGTTGGATAAAGCCATGGGTAATATCCATACACCCTCATATAGATTTGATTTCCGTGTATTATTTTTACGTATAAACAATACCATTTTACACGTAAAAATAATACACGGAAATTCAGTGATGGTAAGAGTCGACGCGATTGTATGATAATAAGATTGCTAAAGGCAAGCAATTCAAAAAAAAAATAAGCCCTTGTGATTAATTAAATCCATCAACCAAATGCTGTAGTTACTCTCCCTGATGGAACTAAAACTTTTCCGGTCTACTGCAAATGTCGAGGGCAATCTTCGTTGATTTATTCACGTGTAAAAAACATGTTTAAAAATAATTCTCAGAAAATATGTATATTTATAAAACAATTCGTTTGATCTGAGAGCATTTTTCAAAATTTTCTCCGATTAAAAACGTTTTCACATATTGCATTACGCACATTGAACATAAATGATAATGGGTACGTGCATGCAAACTTTTAACACTGTCAGTATCACATTAAAGTGTCAGGTTTTTATTTATCATGTTCTCAGTAAAATAGATCCTCGGCGTAATACGAACCAGTCCACAACAATATCAACTACGTAGTTAAATTCCAGAATATAAAAATGTAGTTGTTTGTATGTGTCGAGAAGTATTGGTATAACCAAAAAATGAATCGCGGCACATGTGCGTGGGAGCCAACTCCATCCGTCCGATGTATGTAATTCATGTCAGGGATCAAAAAATAATAAAGTCTGCCGATTGAAAAAAATTATATTGAAGCGTATGTATATTTGTTTATTATGTGTTGATTTACCTCAGCAATAATGTTGAAGAAAATATAAATATCAAAATAATGCGAGCTTAATGAATGTGTGGAAGAGGTCATAAACCTTTTGATTCTAGTCGGGCTTCAGGGATACGACAAAAGTTCAACGAAAGAAATGAATTCTTAAAATAAAAAAAATGACAATTTGTGATATTGAAAGAAATCATGACGCGCTTTCTTAAATAATTAAAATTTGAACGGGAATAGTAATTACTAATTACCTATGAATTCAAAGGTGCACAATTAATAATCGTGCATCATGATACTGCTGCGAGGTTTTTCTAGAATAAATTACTGAACACAGAAAAATGTTTCGAATGGCTGGCTCGGTTACTGAGTACGGTAAAGATTATTCTAAGCTTACGTCATTTTAGTGTTCAAAAACCTGTCCTCATAAAAATTCACAAGGCTACGCGTTGCCGAGACTTCTAAATTTTCTATAAAATTGTACATTAAGTAAAATGTCCCAGTCGGTTTCATTCGTTTGTAGGGACTAGGTATTTTAGTGCCAGGTGGTATGAATGAAATAATATATAATGGCACGGTTGTGTTTTGGCATTGACACACTTCTAAAAAAGGTTGTGGATGGCCTGTATACTGCTTTTAAAACATATTGCATCAATTATTTTGAGACTGCAAGATCAATTGAACGAAACCGTTGCAGGTTGTTTTTTTTTATTATTTCACAGCGGTAATTTGTTACCTAAATCTATATTAAAAAGTTATCATTTCAGTTCAAACAAACTTGCAGCGAAACAACGAAAATCGGTCAATAATAATTGCATACCTACTTTGTTCAGTTTCAAACTACATATTTCCGAAATGGTGTGTTTAAATAACTTGGGACAGTTGATGAATCAAATATTATTCAAAGTATCAATAATTATTGACTGCCTGCAGAGTTCAGTGAAACATTCCACAGAAAAAAAAACACGGAAAGCCATTAACGAAATAAATATTTAATTCAATTTGTGAGTGTAGTCGAAGTCAAATTGCTATAGCGGATTCGACGAATCGTTTTGGAATGTAAAATTTTAGCAACAAATTTATAAAATAATACAGGCTGGTGTTGGTTGGTTACCTTTCTAATTTCGAAATCTTAAAATTTGGCAATATTTAACTAAATTTATAATTAGTAGAATTAAATTTGCTAAGCTGAAGTCTTTCCTGCGTCTACTGTGGAAATACCTACATATTCTAAAATCAATTCGGTATATTCTATAGTCTAGATTTTTACTTCTATAAATTGATTTTCGACTCGAAAGGAATGGATGAGTAAGCTCGGGATTTGGTATAACATGTAACATAGAATAACTACATAAATATAACCATATTTTAAACTGCTCTGCAGTAGTACCTGAACTGATATTATATATTGACGTTTGATAACGCATAAAAGTAAGTAAAGGCTTTTTTTCATTATCTTTTAGTAACGCCAAATAGAGATAAAAACAATTTGCGGAACGATAATATGTATTAAACCCTGTATAAGAGAGATAATACTGATCACTCCGTTGGGTTTTATGTGCCCCAAATTGATTGAACCCCTATTAACCTTTACACGCCCAGGGGTCCCGTAAAGTAAAGAACCGCGGATTAGCGTCGTTCATTGCCCAGCGGTCTCGTACGAGACCGTTGATTATGGTTCATTTCGCTATCGGATTACACTGATTTATGAAGATATGATTCAAGATATGAATATTAGGTTACATAAATATGTCTTTAGAGATACTTATCCATAATTTTATTTTCGGTTTCGATAAATATTTTTGTCATACGAGTAATATAAACATTGCGTTACAAGGTCCGACTCTTTCGAAATAATATGTCCGTTTTGTAATTTTAGGCAGACCGTAATAAATCAGTTCGGACACAAATAAAGCTTTTGTAAATAATAAACAATCTTTTATTTTGATAATGCTTTTTTTTTACTCAAACAGGATGACTAGTTTTAGAAATATATATATTTTTTTAACGGATGCGTTTGTCGCGAATATTTCGCGATATAATGCTCGGGCAGTCTGCTACTCCTTTCGCGCACAGCGCGCGAGCGGAAAAAGGTTAAATAGGAGGTCAAGAAAGCATCCATACTGTTGGTGTAGTGGACGCATGCGCCACCCCCTTGAAATACCGCGCTATCTTTCAAGCAAAAATTATCGTATACCAAAAGAATATTCACACATTTATGATAGGGGTACTTCTTACTTATTTTGTTTATTAAAAATATAGGTATCAGTGCATATAACGTTTAAAAAAAGGCTGAACTGAAGCATCATTTTGGGTGTCATCGAAACAAAAACTTAACTTCAATGTGACGGATAAAAAAATGATCCCTTTCATGGAGCTATGTATAACTGTGATACCAGGAGTAGATTGGAATCGTTGTCAGGTGAATAACATGCAATATCAATATATTTTGTCGTTACATTTCTTGTTACTATAACTCACAAATGAACGGGTCACCGGCGATGGATACAAACACTAAATGACATGATGGATTTTTCTGGCATCAGATGACGTTGACTGTGGGCAAGGGTGTTTTACCGTTAATGAAAGATCGATAAAGTAATTCTCGCAGGCTGGGGGATCGATTGGCCACCTTATATTTTTAAAACAGACAGTACGAATATCGCAAGGTTATCTAATATTTCCGCCATTTTTTTCTGACACGTACCTCCTACTTAATCAGATTTAAATTACCTCATAAATCAATTTGGCATAGAGATTATGCGGATTACAGTAAGATAGCTCGATTTTATCAGTACTAATTTAATCATAAACATTTTTCTGAAAGGTTCGTAAAGTAGATAAAAGTGTTATTTATAGTGGGATAATAAAAATAAAATTTTTCATTTAGGCATAGCTGGCGCAATCTTCAATTCAATACTAAGTTAGGGAGGGACTCGTGGTTTTAGATACAAGTATAACCTATTCAACGCATCCATCATGGAACAAGATTCCTGGCGGTGCTGATTTACAGTTTTGAGTCATAGCACCTTACGAGAACACAGGCTAATCGTATACTGTGGTTTGAAAACAGAAGCTTGTGGCGAATACTAGGTACTAGGTGGTAATTGTCGGGAGCGGACTAAATACAAAAGCAACGATGGACGTAACTTAGACACGTGCTTCGGATACTTCAGAGAAGTCTGAATGTCTCTTCAACTAAACAGCGGATCTCAAAAGATAAAACAAAATCAAGTTTATTTCGCATGTCTCTTCTTAAGCCTGTGCATATTCAGTTTGTCTAGGCAATGTGTTTTTGAGTTATCATTGGCTTTTCAGTTTTATAACACATGATAAACTTTATGAAATACTTTTTGGCTGGAATGTGAATGTTGATAAAAACATGCTGAATACCGTCTCATATTGAGTCACACCCGTCGGATGTACGTAATACATATACTGCACTTACGAAACATTTCCGATAATGCTCGAAATTTTAGATAACTATTAAGTTCCCTAATGTCTTATCGGGTTCTATGGCGCAGTGGTTAGCGTTGTTGGCTTCCGTGCCGGATCTCACGGGTCAAGCCCCAGTACGAACAGCGTTTTTCGATCGATTTTTGTTCGAAGGCATGGGTGTTTGCGATGTCTAAAAATTCTCCTCTACCCTTTCGATCCTTCAATAATTGGGCGTAGCGAAAGCGATTAGCAAACCACTAATCCTGTCCTGTCCTGGCCTTATCCTTCTATCCCTACTACTCTCTTTGGAAGAGAGGTTGAACGACTGATAAACAAACAGTGCTTGTATAAAAAATCTGTCGAGATACCTCCACTAGGCCATATGCTCCACATCGGGAGCGGACATGGATACAAACCCCCGAAAGTTTCCTTCAATCGAGAGATGAAGACGTTAAGAGTGGACAGAGTGTTTTCCCAGCATTGAGGGTAAACAATGCAATTAATTTACGCACCGAAAAAGAAAAACATTCTCTGAGAAAATCGTTATTTAGAACTCAAGGCCGGCATGTAAATCGAGGGCAGCACGCAATGCTTCCTTACTGCGATTTTAATACTTGCGTTTCTATAATATTCTTTATCGATGTGTTTTTTTTTTTTTAAATATATTATGTTGGACAAATACCAGTCTACACTTGATTATAGAAATACTAGGTATTGGACTAGGGATTCCAATCCGGATATTCGAATATTCGATATCCGGATATATTCGGCCCTTTTTCAAATATTCGATATTCGGATATTTGGGGAAATATTCGAATAGTATTCGTAATCATTTTTAAAGAAATATGTTACAAAATCGACGAAAGATCACATCACAATTTCTCCACATTTAAAGAATAATTATGAATTCCCCAGATAGCGGTGTTTCGCCTTAACCTAACTCGCATGTTATCAATATCTTATCATAATACTTGAGTTTGACGAATCGGCTCGAATTCGGGGCTATAAAAAAACCTTCAATACCGTAATTTGATTAATTAAAGAAATACCGCTGGAGTAATCCGAGGCAGCTGCAAATTATAAATATTGTAATAGAATGGGACGTTTACCTAACTCGCATGTTATCAATATCTTATCATAATACTTGAGTTTGACGAATCGGCTCGAATTCGGGTTATAAAAAACCTTCAATGCCGTAATTTGATTAATTAAAGAAATACCGCTGGAGTAATCCGAGGCAGCTGCAAATTATAAATATTGTAATATAATGGAACGACATTGAAATGTGTATTTATATGTTTTGTCTTTATCTAACACAGAAATCTGAAAATAGTTAGTCTTCAATTATTATAAAATGTATATCAGTGAACAAAGAAACTTTGATCGCTGATGTGCAAGTTTTTCGATTATTTAGTAAAAACTCAGAAATCGAGACCACTGTCTACTAGCAAAAACAGCCGGTTATTCCTTGTTTATTAAAATATGTTTTTTTAGACCATAGTTTTAAAAATATTTTGTATATGATATATGTGGATCAATTTAAAAGAAAATAGGAGAAAAGTTAGACGTGTTGTTTAAAACACTTTTAACAGTAAAGCCAACGTCAACTGCTACTAAATGAGTATTTTCAATGGCGGGAACAATTAAAAACCAAGTTAAACAAATTTAAAACATGAAACATTATTTTTGAAATTAGAATAAATTACTTTTATTACAAACGAGCTCTTTTTAACGTAGGTACTATTTAATTTAATATTTTAATATAAACATATAATGTATGTATATACTAAAAACCAGAGCTGTGGAGTCGCGTGAAAAAAGACGACTCCGACTCCAGCTTTCAAATAATTAACGACTCCGACGAAATTTTTCAATAATTTCATTTTAACTTATATGTATACCATCAGATCATCTTTAGTCAGCCAAACATGAAATGTCAACACTTTTATTTATTAATATGACTATTTTGTTTAAATACACATCATTAAATATATTTTTCAAAAAAAAAACGAGCCGCTCATTTTTCACGACTCCGACTCCACAGCCCTGCTAAAAACTATCCGGATATCCGAATACATCCGGATAGTTTCAATTTTACTATTCGATATTCGAATATTTGATAATGACGAGTTGGAATCCCTATATTGGACTGATTTTTAATTATCAGTCAAGTGCTTTGGCGGCAAGTCGTCGTGGGTTGTTCCCTAATGGCTACAATGCAACTTGTTATTTCCGAGACAGTAGACGACAATTTATGAACTAATGGTCACATTTTTTTATTTTTAGTTAAATCGTTTCTTATAATTAACTACCGCCAATATTTCCAGTGTTGTAGTCGAGTGGTTAACTGACATGGCCTCTATTTCTGCTCGGTTGCGCTGTCATGAGTTCATATCTACGAATAGACACTGCGATACATTGATTGTTAAATAGATGTATGTATTTGCGTCCGTATACGATTTTTTAAATTCCTTCACACCCTTTTAATCAGATCCTGGAAGCGGAGCTTAGAGAAAGCGAAAACTTAACAATAATCTTTTCCTTGCATGGTATGTCTCTCTCTGATAATCTCCGTTAAGATAAATTGAGCGATTGCTATCAGTTCTTTTCTCAGTTCAATTCTCATTGTAAGTCTGATGTTATCCACAATGGTGGATAACAATGAGTTAAGAACTAATGAGTGGAATTCAATCAAATGATCTTATTAAAATAATGTTAAAAGTTGAGGAACATTCGCAGACGTGGAAAGAAATGATCGCTGCGATTTTTTCGTTACATTCAAACTGGCGCTATTTCTGTATATTATGGACCTGCGCGCGTACGTTTTTGACCCATTTTCAAATATATAATAATAAACATAGCTACATACTTTAGACAACTTCTCAGACTACCAGTCCCAATAAAGTAACTAGTGTGTCTCAAATATTCAAATTAAAGTATAAAAATAAAAACCACCAATATTTCGAGTTACCTACCTATTTTTCACAATCTACGTGCCATCAGAAGTGTATGACGAGACATGATGTCACCGATAGTTGTGTTACATTATTTATGTACAAATGCCTACATTCTGCTGACTAGCGTTCAACGTCACCATGTCGTCATAATTATATTACGCTAAAATGTATGTACCTATAGAAGAACCCAAGAGTCTTGTACATATTATCAAACAGGTCAATCCAACCAAAATGTAGCGGACAATATAAACCGGTGATTCCAATTTCAATATTTTGGGGGGCAATACACAAATTATTAATATTTGTTATATTTTTTTGGTTATAATGGATTTTCGAAAACATTTTTTTGATATGCATCCCTGAGTTGAAGAAAAGATGGCATTGCTATGTATATATACTTTTTCGTAGTTTTTTTAGTGAAAGATGGCAGCACTAACGCAAATTTCAACACCACATTAATCATTATTTATTTAATACGATCAGAACCGGTTTCGCTAACGATGAGCATTATCAACTGATAAGAGAATACAATATTAGTGTTATTTATATAAAACAAATTACACTGTCATTTATTATATTTTGTTCATTTCAAAATTCCTTTGTTCATTTGGTTATTTTATTTTTCGAAGAAAAAATCGCGGAACAATGAGTAAATCGCATAAATAAAAGGAACGGCTCCGTCCAAAAATGTCTCGTAAAAGCGAAATCGAGCAAAAAAAAAATCGCATGAAGAGGATTTTAAGATTTTTATTGGCGAGGGCGGAAATGGAGGTTTTTGAAGCCGCGAAGTGGGGTGTGACACAAATAAGGTTGGGAAACACCGATATAATGGAAAGGTAAATTGCTAAAAATTATAATCCGGCCATATCATTACATACTTTTTAATGATAAGCAATGTGGCAAAAATGTGCACGTAGAAGGAAAAAAAATTGTTTTATTCTTTTTTAAGAGATATATTGGCTTTCTACTAACTGTTGAGAAGGAGCTTGATATCAAAACTCATAACATACCTACAATTTTGAGTGCGCTGAGATATTACGCCACTGTGAACTTGTATCGTTGTATTCCTTGCTTGTACTACAGCGATTGACACGAGAAAATACCACAGGAGTCGCAATTTACTTAATATTTTTCTACAAGTTATTTATTTTTAAAATAGACCAACTCTGAGTCGGCTATATATGCTGCATGTATAAGTAGGAATTGTTATGGTGATGACGCAAACAAAAAATAAACATAAAAATGGTATCTATCCATGACCCCGAAGCCCTTTATATTTTCGATAATAAGTATGTATTTAAAAAAATAATACCTATAAGTCTACATGTGTGATAGCTATATTGAATGATGAAATAAAAAAAATGTTTTGAATGACACAGCTATTTTTACAGACTATATATGTATGTATATTTATATAAGAAAAGATATCAAATATGTATTGATAAGTCTGGAAATAGAATAATCAGCGGAATAAAAATAATCATAAACCAATATTGCTTATTTTCCAAAGATAAAAATGATAACATTATTACAAGTGTACCAAAATATATATAAAAAAAATACTATTAACATTGACTGTTTTAATTCACGACTTCAAGCATAGAGTTACAAGAGTACGAACAGAAATTGGCCAAAAACAATGAAAAAATATTGTGGGCAGATAAATAATAGCATGCTCGCGATCAGTCGTTGTAAACATTTTATAATATATTAGTTATCTATTTTGAAATGTGTATTGAAATATTTAAATTTGGGTAACTTGCAGTTTCCTGCATGGACATGAAACATTCACAAATTAACCTTAAATTATTTCATAAAATTTAAAAAAAATCCTTTTTAAAGATATTCAATATTTAAATGTCAAAATTAACCGTTCAAATTGTAGCAAAAAACAAAAAAATATTTTAGTAAAAAATAATGATCTTTTTGTTAAATAGTATTGTTTTATAACCTTTATAAAATATCTAGTTATTCACTGTTCAAAATTCATGTGTTTTTGGACATTCATAAGTCATTTCATGATAACCATGGAATGACAGATTGACGGGTTTCTTTATTGGTAATACATAATTAGTTGTTGAAGGAAGTAATGGTTTAATAATTAATATATCAGGATTTTTTTAAGTAGACGACAATATATACTAAGAACTGAAATAAACGAAAAATAGTTTAAATAATTCATCCTAAGAGTGAATGCGAAAAAATATATACATATAATCAAGTCGATTCGAAATAATGTTGTTATGAAAATTTGACATAGCATACTTGGTTGGCACCGGATGATACGCAAAGGCCAAAATACTCGCCAAGGTATTCCATATCACATTATTGATCTACGTTTTTAGACTGGAAAGCATAGTTAGATGTAGAACCTACTGTGTTATAGCCTTCAGGTACATCAGAAGTTATTTTCAGGGTATGATGTCATCAAATGACAAACTATTGAGGTCATGTGGTGCTGCTATTGACGACCTTACGCCGATTTGAGGTTATGTATCTTATAAACGCTTTCGGGTTTACTAGTATACGACAATGTTTCTAGATAAAAGCGTTAAAAACTCATATTACTATGTAAATATCTGACAGCAAGACATTTTCAGTCATAATAACCGGCAGGGTGAAACAAATTTATAATGTCACACGTCTTCTAGAATCGTGGTTTATTATGTTAACATAAATTCAAAAATGCTCGAGAGATCTAACGCTGATTGTAAATAAACAATAAGAGTTTCATGACAAAACCATTTCTTTAGGATAAGTACACACTTCAGATGATGAATTTTCAATATTTATCAATGAAACCAGTATTAAGTTAATTTCGAACAATATTAATGTTTATTTGACGATGGGATCCGTATTGGTTGTTGGATCAAAACATTCGGCTCTAATCGTTCAACGAGGAAATAATATTATCTAAGAAAAACACCGAACATTAAGATTACACCAATCAGACCTCTGGTCCAGGTGGTCTTTGACTTTTAAAATAAACAATAATAAGCACATACCGTTTACGCAAGTCATCGTTTTCTTCGCAGAGACGTTTAATATCAATTTCCAATTTGGCCTTTTCCCGAGCAGTCTCGTCAAGAAGTTTACGAGCGTCTGCTAGTTCATGCTCATACATGCCCTTGATATTTGAAACTTCGCGGGTGACCGTTTCGTGAGTGGTCTGCACCTCCCTCGTCAGTCGGGAGTTCTCACCCTCGAGGTGACGAACTCGGTCAATGTAGGCGGCGAGTCTGTCATTAAGGTTTTGCAAATCAAATTTTTCTTGTTGACGACTTTGTCGAGTAGGACTCATGGGGCTACTGGACCGGCCGCCGGCAGAGCTTGCCGGTCGACTTCCAGCTCTAGGAGTGCTACTTGACTGAGGTGATTGGATTGAAGAAACATTGATACTGCTCGAGGATGTCACAGTCGTTTTCTTGCTTTTAGAAGCCATTTTCAACGCACAATTCAAGAAAACAGTAGTAAATAAAACAACACTCTACTAACTGAATGGAACCGACGCCACCGAAACGCGTTGAATTGTAAATGCCAAGCTTTTCGGCCAATGCGCAAGCTCGATTTTCGGATCACGTGACTTGTGACATCATACCGCCACTCCTCTTTGGCCATAGAGAATTAATATGGTTGTCGTTTGTACCTCATAATTTAACTAAATATACCTAACTAACCTAATACAGTCAATCCTGTTTTTATGCGGTAGATGCGTTCAACAAAAATCGTATTAAATAAAATCGCACAATAAAAGACATGACTTCCATACAAAAAGTGGGGATGCGTTCCATGAATTTTAAAAGCCGCATAACTTTGAAACAGCGAGTCAAAATATACACTAAATCGCAAATTATAGGATAATTAGGGGGAAAACATGGCGTAAAAATATTTAAAAAGCATGTGGTTCTAAATCACTTTTTTTCGAAAGAAATAGTGTGCGCGTCAATTTTATAAAACTATGGTTTTTTCTAACAGTGAAATTAGTGATCAGAGTTTGTTCAGATTTTCTTTTTCTTTAATTAATTGGTTATGCAGTTTGTTATACCCATAAATATATTTTTTAAGATATCGTTGAAACTTGAATGCGCGTTCAGATTTTTTATCAATGAAATGATCTTCTAATTTACTGAAAAGTTGGAGACCTTCTTCAATTATTTTTGCAGTGAAGGAACTGGAATTTCTTCCAGTTCGTCATCGTTTTCTGGTCCAAACAGTCCAAAATCGTATTTTTTTCCAAATGTCAGTTGTGTTTATGATTCATTCTCTATTCTATCCAAAATAAAACGATACATGCTCTCGATGTAATATTCAATATTTTTACATATCGTAAAATATAAAACATTTTTTAAGAAATTGCATTTATAAAAAACCGCATAACTTCGAAATCGCATAAAAACAGGATTGACTGTACATTTCTATTTTCTATGAATGTCACTGAATTAAAAATAACCAAAAATTTATTGTGGGTCAATTATGAAAACGAGAAAGCATTACTTATAATGGCGTTTCATTCGTTCAATAAATTAAGAGATCTCTTGGTATTACCAATTGTAGACGACAGGCACCTTCAACATTATTTTATCTTATAAAATAATATCATACTTATCAATTATCAAATTGATTATGTAGAAGCCTCTTTTTGATTTATTTACTGTTTTGCATTAAAACTAATATTTAAAAATGAAACTCTTTTCCGCCAATTTTATATATTAAGATCAGGACCGGTTTTGATTATTACGAATATTATCATTTGAGGCATATATCAGCTGTTGGAAATGATCGTGATAAACGAAACCGCTCCTGATCTAAATCAATAAAAGTGGAGTTACTACATAAGGGTGTTTACAGTTACAGTTAAGAATGAACAGTCTGAAAATTTTAAGTGTTTTTTTTTACCATGTCCGCTTCCAATGTAGAGCATATGGACTCCTAATGGAGTTTATCTCAACAGAAGTGTTTCTACGATAACTGCTTGTTACTCAGTTACTCAACCTCTCTTTTTCTGAAGAGAGTAGGAATAGAAGGATAGGGCTAGGACAGGACTCATGGTTAGCTAATCGCTCTCGATACGCCCCATTCATAGGATAAGGTCATAGACATCACATACATCCATGCCTTTGGACAGAAATTCATAAACTGATTGAAAAATCAATTAATAAAACTGTCCGTACTGGGATTCAAACCTGTGACCTCCGTAGCCGAAGCCAACGACCACACAGGCGGCATTGTAATATTAAATTAAATCAGGTAAAAGTGATTAAAGCTATTAATGCTTTAGATCAGCGTTTTCCAAATGATGGGTCATGACCAGTGTTCCCTATAAGGCAGCCATACTCAACCTGCGGCCCGCGGGACGCATACAGCCCAATCATTTCTTATGTGCGACCCAAAATAATTGTAGTCACCAAATATTTCTTTGGTGTTCTTTTCAGTATGTTCTCAATATTGGGTTGCAATCTGTTGCTTAGCAAGTCGGTACGAGCGGAGTAGTGTTGCCATTTAAGATTATGGATACATTGGTATTTTTGTGTACTTTTTATTTGTTGTTAATTGTTATTTTTTTACTTTGAAAACTACATGAATAGATAAATGTATACATATGTATATATTCACATAAAATAAAATGGTTTTATTTTGACATCATAATACATACATATGTATGCAGTTTAGTATGTGATATATTTACAGTTTACTATAAATATGTTGCGGCCTACGTAGATAAGCAAAAATCAGAATGCAGCCCGGAGGAAAAAATGGTTGAGTATGGCTGCTCTAAGGCAAGAGGTTAGCTGCGCGGAAATTTCAAAGGCTGCGCAGACCGATCAAATATTAATTGACCAACTGTCTTGTAGTGCTCGGGGGCTTCCCAACTGTTCTTCCAGTTTTCCCACTTCCAACTTCCTAATGCGGCAGCGCAGCAGTTGGGAAGCCACCGCGCACTCATTCCGGGTTGGCGCACACTACAAGACAGTCGCAGAATTTGAAATTTCCGCGCAGCTAACCTTTTGCATTAGACTGTATGGAGGGAACATTGTTCGCGACTCAGTATCGGGTCGCAGAAAGCAAAATGCCGGGTAGCCAATTTCCTTCAATAAATTTCTATATAAAGACTGTATGGACATAAATTTACTGTTTTATTTTACCTATAAGCTGGGAATATAGGCCATAACAAATTTAATGGGTCACGAAAGAGAAATATTAAAATAATCGGGTCGCGAGGGGGGGGAAAGTTTGGGAAACGCTGCTTTAGATCATTTGAAATTTCATAAGACAATCTTGATGAGATTTTCTCTCCAGATCAACTTAAAAGTTAAAAACTTAAAAGGCGATCACAGAAGAGAAAAAACAGCGTAGCATTAAATCCAACTCCAAATCTCAAATATTAAAACCATTTGAAATTTGGCATGGACCTAGCCGAAACTTGAACTCGAAACCATCTGATCTTCTTCTTCTTGGTGCTACAGTCTAGGGTGAACCATTGCCGCCTCAATCAGTCTCCTCCACTCCATTCGATCAATATGGTGAAATTCTTACAGATAGACTACAGAGGCCATTATTTTAAACTCAACTGACCACATTCAATTCTTTATATCTATCTCTTCTCAATTTGTCTTATTAGCCTTTTGGCTGCCGAAGAAAAAAAAATACGTTTGTACCTAGCCACCAGCTTTAATTTGCAATTATTAATTTAATTAGTTATTGATAAAGTAACTCGTCTCTGGCGTGTTGAGCACAAAAAGTTTGACGAGATATATCGTCTGTGGCAGCTACCCAGTTTAAGACTATCAAGACTCTCATTATAACAATTTCCGCACCTGAAATAAAATATTGCATTTGTTTGTATGCTGGACTACTTAATAATTATTGCAGAAAAAGAAGTACTAAAATAAATTATTGATATTTACCTTGTAGATTTGGTTATAAAAAAGATAGATGTATTTATGTCAACAAGGTCGGTTAAATTCTTAAAAAAACTTTGAAAATTACATCAGACATTAGCATATTCTGACTTAATTTAACATTATCACTAGTGAATCCAATGATGATTGAGGTCCAATAACTTATTTATTCTTCCTTCCATAAAAGATATTTTAGAGATTTTTTCACGATGAAAATATATTATTTAGGTACACTATTTATCACTTTAAGGGTGTTCACTGTCAATACTTGGTGGAAAGGCATTATATTAATAAAAACACAATATTCCTTTGTACTTCATTCCACGTTATTTAATAGGTCAGGCCCGGTTTCACTCATTGCGAGCATTGTCAACTGACAATGCTCGCAGTCAGTCGACAGACAATGCTTGCAATGAGCGAAACCGGTCCTGACCTATTAAATAAAGTGGAATGAAGTACAAAGGAATATTGTATCTTTATTAACATTATTTATAATGGAAATCACAGTTTTGCAGTCCCTACCAATAAACAATAGCAACCTATTAATTTTAAATAAAAAAATACCAAAGGGAAAGTCCTGCATGCCACTCGTATTTTGGGAAATACGATTAGAATATTCCATGAGTGATCGATATGTGCTGGAAAGGCTCTGTAAAGAACTTGTTGCAAGGGTGCAAGCTGATTTTCTCAGGCCAAGACCAATATTATCACCAGGAGGTGGTAGTATTAATGTCCCGACAGAGCGACTCATTTCCCCATTAAATGAGAATCGATACGTGAAAGACTGATATGAGTCACCTTCAGGACTACTGACAGTTCCATGACTGTTTTTCAGAGATCAACCCCACTGAGGACGCTGATGTGCAGCCAAAGAATACCATCTATGATTCTCTACTTGCGGCAGTCGCAGCGATTCCCCAAATAGGGGCTGATCTGGTATATGGTACATGTTTTACAGCTATGATTTCACTTAAAGTAGCCGAAATTGCTCCCACCTTGTACGTCTTTTTTTTTTTAAAAAACATATTTCAACCAAAACTAAAAAATGGCTGAGGCCAAAAGGGTTAATATCACTATTGATGTATTAGATTTTGCTGAAGTTTGATATTTAAAAAAAAAATAATAGTGCGTTTTGGTTGAGATTGAGATGAATTTTTAATGAAAAAAAATAGGTGGTCCTTGCTTAAGCACGTCACTGGCTCCCTATTCATTTTTTACAAACAAACTTTATCACAATATGATAATAAAGAATGCCTATCCCAACAGTGATGATTGGAAATTCTTATTAACCTAGATTCTATCTATTAAACAATATTTTTTTTAAAACAATCGTAAATAAGCAATTTAATATTTTTTCTTAATTATAGGTGTCTCTGTAGACCGTGACAATCACCCTTAAAGGAAATATATTGACCCATAATCGGCGAAAAATTTATGAATTGTCGCTTAGTTGTTCTGCCTATTACGGATCTTTATAATGAAGATTCCAATACAGTAACAGTGTAATAAAAAAATGTATTAGATAATCTAAAACAGTTAACTGTCATTTCATAACTAACATTTTATCATGTAGCGATATGGTATTGTTACATGGACTAAAACTACTGAAATTGATTAAAATTAATAAAACTTTATTTAAGATATTTTTATTCTATTTTCCTTAAAAAAAAAGTATTTTTACAAACATGTTATAAATTGTATGTTTTTTAATAGATAAATCAAAAACTCATTATTTATAGTACATGAGATTTTTTGCAATATTGTAATTTTTAAATGGATTTTATAAAAATGATATCTTTTTATTTATTAATTAGCAAATAAAGAGAAACAAAAATGTTTTTGCAATATAATTAATAATTAAAAAGAATAATGAAATAAAATTTCAATCCACTCACTTGTGATATAACTTATAACTATTTTAAATTTAATTTATGTACATACTCTACTAAAGAAAAGTAAAAAAAAAAAAAAAAAACAACACAAATTCATCAAATGTTTGATTTAGCGTTAAAGGAAATTTTTCAGATTATTAACTTGGAATGTCAAATTTAACTGAAGAAAAAAATTCCATTTACAAGTGTGTGTTGAAAGATATTGCACTGATAAATATTTCAGAAAACAATTGTTTCTAAAGTGATGGGATTCAAATTGCGTCCCGTTGTGCTATAACGATTACAAGATATTCAAAATTTTGTATAAAAAATGTACTCTCGAGCCTATTTATTTAAATAAAAATTTGATGATTGCACAATAATTTTATTAATATTTTAAAATAAAAAGCTGTATATTGGATAAGTGCACTTTGGAAGTTGTATTTAATTTTCCTATTTGCAACACACTAACAGTACAACAAGTTGGTTTAATTTAATTAATTTTATTTATGATTCTAGAAATAATTTTACGAGAGAATATCTCAGTCAACGTGACATGTTATAAACTACTCGGTTATAAATCTGAAAATAATATAATAAAGTTATTGTGCAAGTAGTCATCGTTAACCTAAATGTTATTTTTTTTGTTCATATAAAAAATTTAATTAAAATTGTCTCCTGTAAGGTTGCTTTTAAACATAAATAATGAATTGATAGTAACAGTATTGATACAATAAAAGTTATAAAATACATTTTTTTTTTAAATTATTATATGCAGACTGACTACGGTAGGATAACAACACTAGAGTATCTAGAAAAGTGAAAGATAATAACGTTTGTTATGGCATTTCAAGGCGCGGTCATTTTCGCTGTCCAGAGATTCTCCATCTGTTCTGAGTAGGTTAAAATCAGCAATACTCAATCTGCGACCCATTCAGATTTTTATGTGAAACACAAAACAATCATAACACACCAGATACTTTTTCAACCATCTGGTATTGTTTGCAAAATTTTAGGTCAACAAATGAATATTTTGGATACATTTGTATTTTTGCGTACCTACATTTATGTTATATCACCAAATTATTTATAGTATGTGGTATATTTATGTATTCTATTAATATGCTGCGGCCCATGTAATGTAGCAAATTATGGGATGAGGTCCAAACGAAAAAAGGTCGAGTATCGCTGTTTTAAACTGATATAGATAAATTTAAACGAAGTGTCTGACCTGGCTTAAAATGAAGTCAATATTATCGGTAAGATCGATGTCTCCATCAACAATATAGTAAGTAGTAATCAAGTTTTTCAGTTTTATACAAGCCACAATTGCGCTCTAACAAAAAAGGCTTTTCAAAAAATTTATGACCTCAGTGCCATCGGCTTGAGACTGAACAGGCAACTAAATCACTTACTGAAATGACGCTATTTCGCAACTGAAACACGGGGAAAATCAATCTTACTACAGTAATGCCACTACTGATAAATTTGAACTAGTGATATGCAGATTTATTAAAAAATTTGTAAGTAAATCTTAGAAAATATTTTGGCAGCAAAATTGCTGCATGTAACACATCGTAAGTGACATAAAAAATTCAACAAAACCACTAAATTGATTTCATTTATGATAAATCAAAAAAATATTTCTTGATATTTAATTAAGATCAAATCCTTGGTTGAGAAATTGCTTTTAACATCACAATTTTATAGGTCAATATGCCATTCAGCTGTCATATGTTTCCACTATTGCATACCGATTTTGTACACGCACCAAACTTTATTTTAACCAATTGAATTGGTTTATAACACACTACGAATATCATGTGGCAATTTACCAAGCTTTTACTTGCTGTAAAATGAATCAATCAGAATGAAATAACTATAAAAGCACATAAGTGACCTATTTTACTGTGACAAGATGTCACTTCTATTGATATAAAGATAATTAAAAAAAAAAAAATCTAGTCTTAAAATTTCAGTCTGCTGCAAAATAATTACAATATAAAACATTAAATGCATAAACAAAATTGAAACTCACATTAATGCCGAAAAACCTCCATTTAAAAGAAGCTCGGCCAAATTGTACCAAGCGGAGAGTGTGTCGAAATCTCGGATAAGTACAAATAAACGCTTCTCAGTATGTATTATAAAAAATTTACAAGTAACTAATTTTCCTTTGGTTCGTATGAGAAATGTATCGGTAATAATTAAGTTACACTAGTATCGAATATATATTTTATAATAATTCACATTTTTCGATCGACCGAGCGTAGTTAAAACACAACCGGAAGACTGAAAATTTTAATAATGATCTTGATCAAACACAGAATTAAACAGTCATGCAAAATTAGGAATCGCAGTCGTATAATAATTTTATTCCTATATATTAATAAGAATGTCCGTAACGAATCGACGAGGGTGAGTCGTGAAACAGATCTCTCGGCAACAGGATACGGAAAATTTTCAATCGAAATTGTGTTTCGCAGTCTTTCGATAACCGTTTTCAACAATCACAATATTTATTTTAAATACAGCGATTTGATTTCGCCGTTCATGCGTTGGCATAATTTAATTATCGCTTTGTTATATAAAAAGAGTTTCAGTCCAATGAACACCGACAGACTTGGCCTTCATCCACACCACACTCACAAATTGTTGCCGTTGGACTCGGGAGACCACTCTAGTACTGATAACGACCATAGAACTGATACATTCATATGTAATAAAAATGTAGACATCATTTGACCAAATTCAGACAAATATTGTGAAACATTTTTCTACAGTTTTTCCTGTATATTTTCCGATGATGAGTCTGAAAGTACTATTTTTACTGTGTGATAATATTATATATATTATGCATATTACTTATGTTATAATTACGAATGTAATCTCTGATTGTAGACAGGACCTGTCGCATAAAAATGGATAAGAAATTTCAGCACGTTGTTTCCAAAAGAGGATCACCAATCTCGACTGTCGCAGACACACGTGGCGATACTTCTCCTGCGAGGGGAGATGATTTCTTATCGGCTATTGGAAAAATAACAGCCGGCCCATTTGAAATACCAGGTTCAACTGAATTCTCACTCTCTGCACGAAGAAAGATAGTATTTTTCTTTTTGAATTCTAAGATTTCACCATCACCGGAGAGTGATTTGCATCTCCCGCCGGGGGATTTCCTAGGAGAAGGTCTGGGAGAAATTCGACCACGCGTTCGGTGGTCGCAAGTGCAGAGAGAATCAGCCCTACCGTCGATAGAGGAAGCTTCGGATTTTGGCGGGTCTCTGACACCAGACGCTGGAGGAGAGCGGGGCGGTCTTCTTACAAAGGCGGGTGATCGCTCTGGGATGCCCCGAGCTGCAGAAAGATCAAATCGAGAAGGGCTTACACGTCTGGGTGATACCATTTCTAGAGGTTCATCATCAACAGTGGGAGAAAAAGGAGTGATCGTAACATTATTTTCAGTGATTTTAGAAGCCTCCTCGCTTTTAGGAGAGTGACGGCTGCCGTTAGCAACAGAAAACTCAGAGAGACGTGGGCGTCTCCGCGTGCTCAGAGGACTGCATACCCGTGGAGGAAGTGAAAGCGGTTCCGATTTGTTGCAGTCAACCGGTACTTTTCGACTGGAGAGAGAGCGGCTTTTTCGATAGGCTCGCCTTTGCACCCAAGGGCCAGCATCTGTCGCTGACTGTTCTGGTGAGAGCCGTCCGCCTCGACCCACCTTTCCGACTGTCCAGAAATCACTATCAGTCATCTTAGTCCAGGGGTCAGTAGGGACATATGTTGACCGCCGACCGTTTCGTCGCAATGGTGAAATTTCTTTCGGAATAGTAGGTGCAAAATTGATAACAGTAATAACGGATTCACCGAGTGAGGGCTGTTGCCCCCGCTTGTCTTTTTCATGCTCAGCCAATATAGAAGTGAGAGTACAGATCTCCGAGTGAGGAAAGAAGTCCACCGGCGGAAGAGATCCGTCCGAGGAGCGTTGCTGTCCGCGAGCGGGACGAGCTCCTAAGGATCGAGATCGGGGGTGAGGCCCTCTGACAGGAGACGGGGAGGGAGGCGAAGAAGGCGTGACATCTGACCCACTTCTGGAGTGAAGCGGGCGACGGTCCTTTACAGCGGCGCCGTCCGGAGACTCCGCTTGTGTGACGCGAGCATCAACGCGGCGCCGTTCTTCGAGAGCCTCCAGCTTTTCGGCATTCTGAACCAGACGCTGAATGACTGTCTCTGCGACAGAGGGTGGTGGCAGCGGCGGAGCTCTTCGATCAGCGAGTTCGACGGTCTTGGAATTGTTTTTGGGGCCGGCCGGACGGTTGGACCCGGCCCCCGATGGCTATAGGAGCTTTTCGGTGACGGAGCCTGTCGTGTCGGAGCTCACGGCGGATGCCGGGTTGGGGTCGTCACCTGAGATATCAGTCATTATTATCGATCTGTAGATGCAAAAGTTATACTGGCTTGGGTTAAAAAGTGCACGCTTAATATTGTAATTTCTAAGACAGTAATCATTTTATAAAGATAATTAAGTGATATTGGTCAAATGTGGAATCACTAACACATGAAATAGCTCACAGTCAAATATGCTAATTTATCCAAGGATATCTTTATAATAGTCTCAAAATTATATTTTGATAATATATTTCCATAAAAAAGGTTATGGAGGCTGCCAAATGTTGCATTGTCTAATATTTTTTTATTTTGATTTATAATTTTATTTCAGGTAAAAATTAATAAAAAGTATGTTTGATTAAACTCTTACACATGAGACATGTCAAACTCTTGAGTCATAATACTATACAATGGAACCCTGATCTACTGTTCTCGCATTATTTGTTTTCCCGTATTGATCGTTTATTTTTTATAGTCCCGGCCAAATACCCATAACAAAAATGTTAAATAATCCCGCATTGATCGTTCCCGATTTACCGATTTTCTCGATATACCGTCTAAATCAGTGGTTCTTAGCGGGGGCCAGTACTGCCCCCCTGGGGGAAGTTTAGAAGTCTGGGGGGGTGTTTTTAATTTTTCAGAATTTGGGGGGCGCTGTAGGATTGCGAGGGGGCGATGCGAGATTCGGAGATATTTTGGGGGAAAAGTATAGGGAATTGACGATTTCAAATTCGTTGGTGAGCTAAAAAAAAAAACAAGTTTTGGAGATATTTTGGGGAAAAAATATAGAGAATCGAGGATTTCAAATTTTACGGAATTTCAAGAAAACAGAATTTCAAAAACGAGAGGGGGGCTTCACATAATTTTGGATAATTTATTTCTGCTAAAGGGGGCAATTATTTCGATACAGTTAAGAAACACTGGTCTAAATATTATGGTCCCGTCACCTTTTTTGTTGAATATTTCTCATTTCTTTCAGAAATATGTAGTCTTGCCTCGCATCTTGTTTCGCGATTTTTTCTAACTTACAAATAAAATGCTAGAATAAAGAAAACTAGAACTCCAGCTAAGAAACTGAAAATAGTACAAGACGTTGAAAAAAATCCAGGAGAAAAACTAGTTCACTTGGAAAAGTAGAGTTTGAGGGGTCTTTGTTACAATTATGTGACTTGGAAAAGTACAAAACCGCAAATAGTACAAGTAATAAACTAAGTATTAATACATTGGAATCGTTTAAATTATGTACATTCACAGAAGTTTTGTCACTAACAACCCAGGTTTCGCCTTTCGGCATCTTCAGGCGTTCAAGTGCACGGGTGAACTTGAACTGATGCTTGTAAATGAATGTATCACTAAGTTTAAAGTCATTGCTGGCGAAAAGGATTAAACCATGGGAATGCCTACAGATTTGAATGGTGGGTAATTTTAAGAATTATATTTATTTTCGTTTGTCAGAATTTTTTTTATGATTATATTTACTCACAAATAGGGTAAAAGGGTTATGAATTTGGCAGATTTACCTGCTCATTAAAAATCAGTAAGCTTTTGAATTGTTCTTGATATATTTCTAAAATTTAATGGAAAATAGTTTATGGGCGTCCATATTTGGGTGCAACATTTTAATGCCGTTTGTCATTGAACACGTGGCTTTCTGAAATTAAGTGATTGGCAAAAGTGGACGTGTCTTTCTTGAATCTAAAGGAAGCCATGTGCTCCGACAATCTAGTTTTTAATGTTCTTTTGGTTTTTCCGACAAACTAAAAACAATTCAAGAGGTTTAAAAAATCCATAAGAAAAACGAATTGACTTAGAAAAATACGCGAGTTTTAAGGGTCTCTTAGGGTTCAAATATAAGTGCCAAACTGCAAATAAGCAACCTAGTACATATTAAGCAATTTAAATGTATATATGTGTATATATATTCTTTAATAAAAAAAAGTGTAAATACTTTAGTTTATTTAGGTATTATTTGAAAATTTCTTGCATTTTTCATGTTTATTACGGTTCCTTAAAAAATGTAGAATCGGGGTTTCACTGTAGTACTATCATCAGATAGAAGTACAAGTTTTTTTAAAGGTTTTGTTGACAAAAAAAGTTGTAGAAAGACAGCGGTGCAAGTTTTGACAAATGGCTTTTTGGAAAAAATACAGTTTCAGTTTATTTTAACTTCTCAATATATTTAAATTCTTAACAAAGCAAACTTAATAGTATGGTATTTATTTCAGTGTTTCTAATAAAAATTCAGTATAACTTTGACCAGCTTATCATACCATTATGAAATTCAAATCTATTTTTTTGAAAAGAATAAATATGTTTACTCGGTCATCAGATTGAAAAAATCAATGGGTTAACGAGCGCCATGAGACGGGATCATCAAATACCTGTTTTGTTTTGGCCAGGGGCCTGCAGTCGCTGTCAGTTGAGCAGCTCGACAGAGACAAACTGCTTCAGGCGCTCCAAATACTGATTGTAAAGCTCCACGTCATTGTGCCCTGCACCCTGTGCAAAATAACGAAATCTCCAGTTTATTTAATTGCTAACCTATGAAAAGGTAAAATTTTAAACACTGCCCTACATAATATTTTTATAAACAGTTGCAAGACGTTAACCACTAGCATGCCAACGACACACCGGTATGTCGCAAGGTTATTGACTTCATACACCAGTGACCAGTCGGTGCGTCGCGATGTTTTCTCATAGAAAATAAACATTTTTTCGAAATCTAAAAATTATTGTGTCAATGACATTTATTAATGAACCCAATAATTGCTTAACATTTAAAATTATTTTAGTTTATCCATATTATTTTAAAATAAATTAAACAGATGTTGCTATGGGCTAACCTACCGATTTTTGTATATGGCATAAGCGAATCGTATATGGAGGTATTTGTCACAATGCCTGGTAAAAAAAACTGAATCTATAATTTATAGGTGAATTCTATAAACAGCTTCAGGGTTGTCAAATGCAATATATTATAATTTTCAAAATCTAATAACTAATATATTTATCGCCGGCGTATCTTGTAATACTCACAAATTCCGTTTTGGTAAAAAATGAGATTTTTATTGAAAACATGATATTAAATATGCACCTCTGCATCAAATTTTTATATTTATAACATGTCTTATCATTGATAATCAAAAACCCCATAAATCGTATCCATACACCAAAAAATTTACAAACCTCATAAATACTGAAATCGCCGCCGCGATTTTGTATTAAGAACCGTCACTGTGTTTATTTTTTAATCATTTTTGACTTGTTTTGTTTTAAAAATATACTTTAGGTATCATTAAGAAAGTAATTGATTTATATTGATACAATGTAGATTAAATATTCAGGTAACAGCTTTATCTATTATTTCACATAATATTATCATGTAACACTTAAGTGGGATGTATAATTTATAAGTAAGTATTTTAAGTCATGCCATTTAATGAATGAGGTTCATGTTCCATGTAGTTTATTGTTACAAGCTACTACTAGAGAAGAAAATAAATTCAATAATAATCTAGCATCTTACTGCTATGTCGTTAGATGCGAATTGTGCATAGTTTTTAACTATATTTAGATGTGACAAGCACAACAAAAAATGATGTCAAAATCAATAAAGAAAAAAAAATACTGGAAAGGAGGGTAAAAATTCATCTGATAGCGAAGACTTGCTCTCGATGGCATTTTATGAGACCATTCAATTTATGCTATTATTATCACAATATCTTTCCTTTTAAGGACAATTTTAGAATGAATCATTTACAACATAAAGACTTTTCCAATATAAATGTGGGATCTCAACCAACATACGTATCAGGAAACAGTAGGCAGTATAGAGATTGTTGATAACTAAATATTCATTGTTATTGTCAAGTCAAATCACTTTTTATACAATTTAAAATTCTAGAACTGTTGGCGTGTAGCACTAGATCAAATATTTTGCACTGGCAGCTAAGAGGTTGAATGACTCCTCCTATCCAAGCAACATAACAGGCAAAAAAAAAAATGACTTGCTTGAAATGTTTATATTATTTGACTGTTATCTTAATCCTCCTAAGACATGTGTGACCATATGGCAACAGTAAACACTGTTTTCTATTGATCCCAGGGCCGACACGAGAATTTCAGCGACTGTGCGCTAGCGCAGAAGACTAGAACTAAGTAAGTTGATAGTGCTAAAATCTTAGTGCGGTGTCAATGCACGCCGCCTATTTTGCACGCATCACGAGCCGGCCCTGATTGTTCCCACTATTCATCCTTTTTCTAACTGTATATCGTTGCCTTCACTCTGGTTTTTGGTTATTTTAGTTACCGTCTTCAGCTATTCATTAGCCGCGTAGACAGACACAACTATCAAAAGCACATGCGAAATTTTATAATTTCCAATTGTTTTTTTTCTTCATAATGGACTTCTTGAAATTGCGGGTTATTATTTTATTAATGTTTTAAATTATTTACACCACTTTAACCAATATATTAGTTTTGAAAATGTATTGATCTAAAGAGGTCAAATTGTAAATATTTTTTGATATTTCACGTTTAGCTATATGTATTTCAACACTGAATGTTTGCGTGACCAAATAGTCATGCTCGTCCTTACCGCTGTCTGTACACAATATTCTGTTTTATCTGGTTACCCACAATATTACATAGGGCCTATAAGGACAAACGTGATCGTATGTTCACGCGGCTTTTCTATACGACGGCTTTATAATTTATTTTTACTAGAAATGAAAGTTATCCATGAATTCAATGTGGCTTAAAAAATTTTTTTTATTGAAATAAAACTCTTGTCTCTGGAGGGTTAAAAACGTAATTTGTAATTTAATAGGCAGATTTTTTCCTAGAATTTTTAAAACCATGCATCTGCAATTTATTATCATGTCAATAATAATTTGGTTGCAATACTGTTATCTACAGCAGTGCTCCGCAACCTTTTATCTTCCAAGGAACACCAACGTGTTCTTCAAAATTTCGCAGCACACCACAAATAAAAATGTGCATAATATACAGAAATTACATTAGTTTGTGTTTATATATGATACAAACCACAAAAGAACCATATGAATATTTTATAACCATGTCCACTACCAATGTAGAGCACATGTACAATGGAGATTACCTTAAAGAAAAAGTTTCAGATTATTTAGATTTATTTACAAAAAAAAGAATCAGTCAAAAGGTTGCACCAAAGTAGAGAAAACTCCGTAAGTTTCCCACTTCAGTTGAATTTTCAGCATCGGTTTTTAAAATGTTTCTAACATTTAGCGGTTAAAGTTATACTAAAAAAATACAACATTTTATCGATTTGGGTATACCATGTTTTAAAGTCTGCGCAAGAATATTTTGTGCACCTTGCGAAAATTCAGTTTTGTATTTTAAAATGTCTTTAAAGAACACAAATGAATTATATTTTTATAAATATCATTACAAATATGTCAAAGCATGTACCAAATCTCAAATATTGATGGTTTTACATTTGATACATTTTTTAACAGCTAATAATGAACTGAGCAATAGAATTAACAAATTGCTATGTTCATTAAATATTTTTAATTGAAATATGCGATAATTTTGTTTATCAATTGTTCAATTACTTTTATATCTAGGAAATCTTAAAATGCATTAAAAATCAATGTTTTTTTAAAGATTTTTATTCCAATAAATATCAAATTTCCCACCCTTAGCATTCATTGGGGTTGTAATCAACGTTCCCTCTAAGCCGAATGGTAAGCTGCGCAGAAATTTCAAAGGCTGCGCGGACCGATCAAATAATAATTGAACAACTGTATTGCAGTGCGCGCCAACCCGGAATGAGTGCGCGGGGGCTTCCCAACAGCTGCACGGCCGCACACGCGCGCAGCTTAGAAGGAATGTTGGTTGTAAGTCGCCATGGCAAGGAATTATACTTTTTTAAAAAAGTTTTTTTTGGTTATTCTTAACACTTTAAACACCTTTTTTCAATTCATTTATTGTTTTGGGCTTAAGGTCTGCAATTTTGGTGCCCATTAACGACAAGAAATTCTTAATGATGTGATCAGAGCTGTTACCTGGCCATAAAAGGCTCTTTAGGCCAAGATTTTTTTGGTAATTCGTCACCCAAATAACAGATAGAAATATAATTACCACATTTATTTGTAAAACAAATTGTTTGGAAGGCCAGAAAAATACATGACTTGATAGATTTTGCACGATGACTAACGGCGGAATCATCCTGGAATACTGTTCGTAATATGAAGGCTAAAAACTCCTCCGATTTTGATAAATTTTGGGCATTTATTGTTCCCTCCAACATTAAAATTTGCCAACCCCTTTTCTCGCGATGGCACCCCAGACCATTACATATGGTGAATGTTTGATAGAGGGAAGTATGCAGTCTTTGCTGTTTTTAATCTTTCGCTTTCGTCGAACTATCAGATTTCCATTAGCGCCAACCACGTTAAACTTGGACTCATCAGAAAATATGACACCGTCCCATTAATTTTGAGTGATTTTTTTTTCTTACCCCAATCAAGCCGTTTTTTCATTCACATGGTCAACAGTGGTTTTTTGGCCGAGCGCCGTACACACAATCCTAATTAAATTAATAGACATTAAATGTTTCATTTTAAAATCTATTTACCACTTTTATTGATGGACTGTCTTCTCACTTTGGAATCTAAAAAAATCTATTTTTTTAAATAACTACCCCATAAAAGCTAAAAGTGGGAAATTAGATATTAATTGAAATAAAAAGCTTTAAAGAAAACATGGTTTTTTTCAATGCATTTTAATGATTCCTGGGTGTTAAATGTTATCAATAATTAATAATTGGTAAAAAAAAATAGTCGCAAATTTAAATTAAAAAACATTTAATGAATACAGCGAATTGTTAATCATACTACCCTGGTTATCATAAGCTCATTAGTAGCTGTTCCAAATTTAAAAAATGGTAAAAACACTTATATTTAAGATGTGGGTACATGATTAGACAAATTTCTAATCATATTTATAAAGAAATAATTCATCTGTACTCTTAAATGACATTTTAAAATAAAAAACTGAATTTTCGTAAGGTGCGCGAAACATTCTTGCGCAGACTGTATATATAACATATTCATTCAACCAAAAAATAATTATTTCTGCTTCTCTATGATAGTGTCTTCAGAAATATTTTGTAGTATCGACCAAACTATTTGTTTTTTTTTCGTTTACTAGATTCGTGCCGCAGCACACCAGTTGCGGAGCACTGATCTACAGACATAAACCTTTTTGATACATGGGTGTACTTAATCTAATTACTTTGAGCAACTGTGATCCACATTCCCAGGCTACAGGCTAAAGGTTATCTGATTTATTCAAATTTCTAAAAACACACGTCACGAAAAATATTCTAGCGTTTAAATAAATTTAATCAAGTTAGATAAAGTTAAAATTACCTCAACCCAAAGTGGCTCCACTGCTCTTGGACATCTTTCATAAATAGCAAGTCCGTGAGAAAAGTCTATAACCTCATCTTCAGTTCCATGAATGACTAACACAGGCGATGTCACCTTTGGTACCTTATCGATGCTGAAATTTTAACAATAAAAATTCATTCACACACTTTATAGACAAATACTAAAGTATTAACCAATAAGGGATGGCACTAGAAAGTTCATTGAATAAGAAACAAATTTTAATTGAATACATTTGTAAATGAAGAAATACATTAATTCTGTAAAATATTTTCATCTCAAAAAGCAGTGTTCAAAATTATTCCAATTTTTGCCACTTAATCAATGAAAACTTTTTATTGCCACAAACAGATTATGTTTTTGATATTGTGCCTAAAGCAGCTACAGTAGTTACTAATCTGACACTTCAGCACCAGGATTAACTTTCTTCGGTTTGCTATCAGTATCTGTTTAACAATTTTTTTTGGACACTAATGTAAGCACATCAAGAGTAGTGTTTAGTCCACTCAGTGCCCGCATTGGACAAGGTGTGTGCAATTATAGTTGCCGCTAACGAAATGCATAAGACGCTGGTCTAAAATAAACAACTAAGTGTAGCTACCGGCTACAGACTTATAAGGGATCAGTTTTTGGCTGTTTCGACCATACTTGAAGGAGATTTAATAAAACTGCCATCGAAAATATATATATTGTTTAACTTTGTTTAATTTGATAACTCGTTATTTTCTTTATTAAATATGTCCGTTTTCAGCGAGACGTCACAACCTTCAGTCTCTACAATATTTAAAAATAACTAAATACGGTGTTTGACATTACATGCAGCACTCTTGCGCCACATCGGTCAAGTATGGTGTCACATTGTACACGGCCTATGGCGTTTATTGTAGACCAGCGCCTATGAGAAATGAACACTTCGTGACACATGGGCCAAGTATTAATTGTAATTAGTGTGCAAAATTCTTTACTGCTGATGACTAGCTGCATTTGTTAATGGGCAACACGCAGATGCAAGTAAAAAGAAATAAAGAAGAAAAGGCGGTTTATATATTTATTAACTCTTACCATGATATGGTAAATTACGAATACTGAACGCTAAACACTCTTTCCATAGTCAAATGAATGGCAGTTTAGCGATGAGTGGATAATTTATCGAAAAATCTTGGAACCTAACAAGTATCTTATGGTTATAATGTTTTATGATTATAACACGTTAATCAGAACTAATTACTAAATAAAGAAAGACAAACAAACCAGGATGAAATTGTTAGCATTAATATGGAACGATACATGTTTTTTCATAATTCCACATAAAGAAATGTAAGAAGAAAGAATGCTGGGTTGAGTGTCATTGATGCCTCACTATTATTTATTATGTCAATTTTGATATATTCAGCTTGGTATTGACAGATTCAGTTCGCATTGGTCGAAAATAAACACAAGTAAAACCAATGTGATGTGTAACCAAACCTGTTAATATCAGATATAAAATAGCTGGAGGCAGATTTAACTCAATGAAGACTAGTTGGGGCACGCAGCTGTATACGTAAAAATTTGCTTGTTTAAGTCTTTTTTCCTCTAGTGCTGCTCTATGGTAACAAAATAGTGGCACCCGACGAAGACACAAAAAAACATTAACTGGGCATTGAGTATTTGGCAGAACTTCCCCTTACACATAATAATAGAATAGATAACCAAGAAATCATTTGTATTTAGCAATGTTCATGACAGCAATTTAAAACAACATTTTTAATGGAATTGGCGGTAACTATGTGGAAATTCATTTTTAATATAAAACAACATAATAATAACTATTTTATGTTATTGTTGTATATATATTAATATCAAAATTATTGAAAAATATTTCAGGAATGAATGGCGAGATGCCCTTAAATTATCTTGTTACGAAATAATAATCAAAACAAAGGTCCATATGTTGTAACCACACCCAGAAACAAAGTAACATATTCTTTATAGATTAATTATAAAAATCAATGAAAGATTTATTCAATGATTTATATCAGCAGATGGTCATATGATAATAAGAATAATAACCTAATGACTAATAAATGCTAAGTAGATAAATTTGATTTTGCAATTTTGTAATCTACATGAGCAAATATTTTCCGTATGCATCACAAAAAAAACACTGAATATTTCAGAGAGAAAACTTTCCATCCTCAGTGTGGACAGTAGAGGTCTTCACGAGCCCAGGCCTGGCCCTCAGGCCCCTACCCGGCCCGGGTAAGCCCAATTGATATTCAGGCTCGGGCCGGGCCCGGGTAAGGAATTTATTTCTTCAGAAATATATTTCAGACTATGGTCATGTCATAAGTCAGCCATGAGGATTTTAATTATTACCAGTTCTATATAGAATCATAAATTGTTGTAATTTGTAAAAAACGGGTTTTTTTTCCGGGGTGAGGAATGTAAATCTGGGCTTCGGGTAACAAGTGTGGTATTAGACTTGGGCTCGGGCCTGAGTCTTTTGGGCTCGGACCGGGTAATTTTGTAAAATTTCGGCCCATGCAGATATCTAGTGGACAGCAATAGTTATAAATAACAAACCTGGGAAATGCATCAAAGAACCATGTTCTTTTGGTATTGGGAAAGGCAACCCTCATGCCAGACATGAGTGGCGAGTGTAGTATCACAGCGCCCACTTCATAGCGTGCGGCTAGGTCAACAGTGGGAACTGTTCCGATACTCTGTCCATACAGTATAATATTCTCTGGACTAATGCCATATCTAGTTCTCAGCGCATGCCATGCTGCGTCGATATCGGCATAGAGATTCTTTTCTGAGGGCTTTCCTCCGCTCACTCCATACCCTGAATAATCGTAACTAAATATATTGCAGTTGATTCTGGTGCCCAATCCTAAGTAAAAACTGCTCATTTGTCCTAAGTCTACGGCATTACCGTGCGAAAACAGAATCGTAAACCTCGCATTGGTACTACATCTGACAAAGAGACAAGCTATTCTGTTACCCCTTGTGGTTCTCGAGAAAAAGCCTTCAACATTTTCTTTTTCTCGGTCTGAATACTGCCATTCCGCTCGCTCAGTAAGGTTGAGCGTAAATTTAGAACCAGTCTCATCGGCGGTAAAGGTATACGTGGGTTCTGGAGGTAGGAATGCTAACTTAGCAGCGATTCTTCCTGGGCATGGCGGACAACAAAACAGACAACAAAGTTCACTTAAGCTTAAACCGTTCATGGTAGAGGCAGTATTCAGAAAAATCAACGAAATTAATTAAAAATTGTCACTACAGTTTCACCACTTTGGATACATGAATCTGATGAATTCAAAAAAATTCGATCTAATATTGACATTTCCATCGCACATCAGCCATATTTGCGATGACTGTCTCCGCCATTGCACAGCCTCCCAGATTTTGTATGATAATTGAAATATTGTGTATATCCATAATAGCATATAAATCATTTGCTAATTTTTGTTATTCATTTTAAAATTTTCGTTATCGAAAAGATACATAATATATTATGTTATGTTTCATAATATTTCTTGTATATTGAGAAAGTTTTGAAAATATTTTATTAATCACAGTAAGTTTTAGTGACATTTTTAATATTTAAAACTAAATTTTGATATGGGAAAAGGGTACAATATTTGCGTAGAAATATTTTTAAAAAAACCTACACATAATCAAATAATTATTTTTAGCCAATGCCATTTAAGTAAAATATGCAAGGGCAACATTCTTATCATTGATTAACAATTTTGAATGGTCACATTAAAAAAAAAATACTCGATATTAAGTTAAGTAACGATTAAAATATAAATCTCGTTACTATATTTTTGTTTTTAATCTAATGATATTATTCTGAAAAAAAATCTATGCTCATGATAAAAGATATAAACATTATAAGTTCATTAAATTGTCTATAATATATATATTATTTTTAAAAACAAAATTGATGGGGTGATATCATTTTTTTTATTAAATTATATATATAATATTCAAGGTAATCGGAAAAAAATGATAATATAATCTGATTTGGAATGAATCCACTGGTTTTTTTTTCATAAGAAGTCCTTTCGAAAAAATATGATCCACTAATGGTTTTAGCACTGGTCAAAATGCGCGATAGTAATTATTTTTATTCACGTGTTTGTTTGTATTCTTTAAACAGGTGGGAGGGAACTGTTGAATATTTACAGTAAATTTATATGTATCGAGTAAAAAGATCACATCGTTACTATTACATACTACACACTAGTAGTTCTGAATCTTCTAATTTGACAGTAGAAGAAATAAGCCAAGTCAAATTATCACATTTAAAAAATGGCAGCAGTTAAGGCCTCTGGGTTTATGAGTTAGTAAGATTTATAGAATCTGTGAATTCTAATTAACTTAAGATATCTCTTGAATGGAGCTATCCTTCTCTATAAATTAATGAATCGCTACACGAGAATATAATACTTATTACATAACGTTCTTTTTCAGACAGTGTGAGACGATGGGCTTTCAGCGCCTCAGGATTCAATAAATATGGCAAGTAATGTTTCATAATGCACATTTTTCGCACTCTATAAAGAAAACACAATTACCAAAGTAAGCTTTACTTTGAATATTGATTTGCTTATCATAGGTTTTTTTGGGCATAATCATACTTACTCATGACAGATTCAGAAAAAATTAACCACGTAATATATACTACATCCATCGTCCCAACGTGAATTATTTTAGGTAATTGTAGAGTATAGCTCGTCATGGATTATTACGGGAAAAACTTCACAAACTAAGCTAAAAACAACGCCACGGCCGCGGCCGTTTACGAAAGCTGAAGGGAAATGCTCTAAAATATTTCGTATTTCGCATAATTTATCAGTGTTCTTCATATTTATGTGTGATTTTAACGCGATTATAAAGCCCTCAGAAAATAATTTTAAATCGTGGCGTTGTTTTCAGCTTGGTTTGTGAAGTTTTTCGCCGTAATAATTCATGACGAGCTATACTCTACAATTACCCACATTCACTATCTGGAGGAATATTTATCTTTAATATACAAACATAATAATAAAACAACACATTATCATCAGAACACCAAATTCAATCATCACTGTCACTGGTAATATTTTAATCTCTAAGGCAGTGGTTTCCAAGCTATATGTTACATTTCCTTTTAAAAAAAAATCTTCACGCCTCTCCATCCTTTATTTCATACCATAATAAAGACACTTTTAAAGGGTAAAGAAATATTATAAAACTTTCACGCCTTCCTTTGCAATAGTTCACGCTTCTCAGTTTGGAAATCGCTGCCCTAAGGTGAAAAGATTACCTTGGTGGATGGTACAAAGCCTTCATAAATATATTTTCTGAAAAAAAGTAAAAACTTTGAGAATCAATTTCTTATTGTGTTATTATTTTCACTCTTCACCAAAACCGTAGGTCATCAGCTTCGGATTACTCCATAAGCGCATGAGGGCCTCAACAATATTATCTTGTATTATATATATCATCGGTAATTTTCTACAACCTCGTATCTCAAAAAGTACAAGTTTTAAGGAGACACATAAATGAACTTTATTCTACCGCTATTGCTATCGCTACAAAACACCACTGAAATGGCTTTGTTCTCAATATCTTTGAGGAAGTTAATAAGGAAGGAAGCCAAGACATTTCCATCAATTCCTCCCTCTCCTTCATGCTAGACATAGCACATGATCATATAAAATGTTAAATAAAACATGTAATATATATTCTTTGGAACACGAGTTTAAGTGAAATTATGACTTAATTACATCAAAAAACTCAAAATGACTAAAGTTGAGATACATGTAATTAGAAAATTAGCAATGATATGTAACCCATATCATATATATTTAGCTTTAATTTGGTTTTATATGGAATTTTATTGTGCCTGGGGCCTTTTTTAAAATTGTTTAATCCATGTCCATTCTCAATGTGGAGCATATGCCTGGGGCCTACCAAGTACTTAATCCGCCATTGATCATCACTCCTCGTGCATAAATAAACATACTTATGGTCATAATACGGCAATACACTATTTAGGTGTTCAAAGAATATGTAATTCAATAAAAATAAATTAAAAAAAAAAAAAGGTAATAGATAATTGTATTTTATATAAAATGCCAAAACCCATAAATAAGAATGTTTCGAGACTAAAAAATATTCTTTCTTGAATCTAATATTCATTTAGGATTACATATTACAATACTACTTTGGCTAATGTAATATTTTACAATTGTGTTGGCCATTGTTCCTGAAATATTTTTTTGTTTAACTTTAGGTTTGTTTTATGATGATCTTTTGAACGAAACCGATGATGTGAAAGCTGCTCTGGAGCGTTTGCCCCAAAAGATTGTCGATGAGCGCAACTACCGCATTGTGAGGGCTTGTCAACTTTCTTTACAAAAAATCTACTTGCCTGAGGATCAATGGACCAAGTATGATGAAGACCGCAACTTCCGTTACCTATCTCCAATTGTGAAAGATGTTAAGAAAGAAAGAGAAGAAAAGGAAAAATGGAACACCATGTTTTGAAATTTTAAAATTTGTGTAAATGAAAACTCCTTTTATTTAATTTAGTAATTAATAAATTATCTTGGTTATTGAAATTGTGAATTTTTAATTTGCATCCAGCATGCTTTTGGTCTTGAAAAAATTACGCTAAAAAATATTTATTTTGTATTTTTCTATCCCCACCTTACCCAATTTGAAAAAAAATAAAAATTTTATAAAAAAAAATGATTCTCATCTTAAGATATTTTTTATAATCTTATAAAATGCTTAACATTTTTTATTTTAATTTAATCAAAAAAGGAGTTGAAAATATTCCATTTTTCTACTATGACTGCAGCTCTAATTAAATAAAAAAAAATGTCACCTTCAGGTCTTGCAATAAATGGAATAATATGATAGGTATTGATGTGTGTGATCGACTCCTTTCAAATATTTGTTGTAGTCCAAAATACAGTAAGGCTTAATATTATGAGCTGATGGAAATCTTCTAAATTCGCATAACATTCTTGCCAGAATGCCATATATGCCTAAAGTGAAACAATAACTAAGAATTTTATTTTTTATTGAAAAAAATATGTTTAATTTTTATGCCGTGTTTTCACTCTAATTTTCCTAAACTTTTTTATGCGATTCTGGGTATATTTTAACTCGCTGTTTCAAAGTAATGCAGATTTTAAAATTTATGGAACGTATCCCCACTTTTTCTATGGAAGTCAATTCTTTTTTTATACGATCCTGGGTATATTTTTATTTGATGTTTCAAAGTTATGCGGATTTTAAAATTCATGGAACGCATCCCCACTTTTTGTATGGAAGTCAAGTCTTATTTTATGCGATATTTCGTGGAACGCATCTACCGCATAAAAAGAGGATTAACTGTATGTCAATCCTCTCAAAACTAGAAATAAATAAGTGGATAGTGGTAAAATCTTAGTGCGGCACCTGTGCGCTGTGTAAACCACACAGGACACAAACTGACCCCGTATACAAATAATGATTTTCGCTCAACTGATGAAAATTGTCACTAGGTATTTTTATAAACATAAAGCATTAGATGGCGTCTATTCTAAATATTTAGGCAGTGCCTAAGAATTAAGCAACAAGAGGATATAGAAAAAGACAATTATGTTACATTTAGTTTTAATTAGAAGATTTTTCCCAAAATTGATAAATTTGGTCAATATTTTACAATAATTCAATAAAAATGGAAATTTGACAGTCACATAGAAAGAACATACACTGACGACAGTTTAATGCTATTCGTTAGTTTCACTAAATAACAAATAATAAAATACATTTGCTTACAGAATACAAAAATAGTAATGAGATAAAAAGTATTTAAACACACGGAAACATAATTTGGCACAATAGTAACTGACATTTATCAAAAACTTGACGTTCTAAAAAAAATAAGAGGGACAGTGTGAAGCTTACAAAATATTATTTTTATTGTAAATGCCAATCTGGCCTAGGTAATATAGTATTTTTTACATGTATATAAATGGAAAATTATACTTGAACTTTTAATTGGAAACTTGTTAAAAAAATACAGATTTATCATTTTATGTACATTAGTATAATATAAGTATCTTATAGTTATAAAAAGATGCAAATGATATAAAGAGAATTACAGAAATTTCACCGTAGTGAAGGAAAATAATTACAACAAACTTACTTATGTGCTTTCTTCTAGCACTTTACAATCTTAGATTGAATCCTCCAAACTGACTACATGAATTATTATTTGGTGTCCTAGTACATTTTCCATCAAATTTCAATCCTAATAAAGTACACATGACATGAACAAAAAAAACTTATAAACTAATAAAGCATAAAATATTATAATAAAATTTTAATAACAGATCATAATGAAAATTGAATTGTAAAATTTTCGGTGATTTTGAAAAGTCATTCATCCTTTTAGTTCATTTTGAGCTAATAAAATATTTCATATAAGCTATCTAAAAATAATTACTTATTGTTTATTATACATGTTGTTAAATATTACTATGCTCAATAAAAACTACTTTTATTGCAATTTTGTACTGCACGTTATGAAAATTAAAAAAAAGTGTAAAGTTTGTTCCTGCTTATAATCAATAAACAATTTCGACTAATGAGTTTACCAGGGTCCATTAAAATGGGATACATATTAAACAGCAACTTATTTGAAAATATCTGATCATACTAAAAAAATATATATTTAGTAGCATTTGTATGTTCAAGACAAAAATAATTTCTAAAAATTGTTTATTGTCTAATCAGTATGCCAACTTAGTATTGGTATTTGTGTTATGTACAATCCATTCTATGTCTTCAACTTGCACTTGAGTATGTAAAATTACAATAGCGGAAACTCAATGTTTCTGAACAATTCAGACTTGAGCAATATTGTTTTTGATTTTACCAAAAAACCCGAAATCAGTTCTTTCTTTTCAATGAGTTGGTTTTTTTTTTGATAATGATCATACCCCATGTATTGTTTCATCATTTCAAAACAAAACATGCAATGCACAAACGAAACAAGATAAAAATTACTGTTGGTATTTCTATATTCTCTTTAAGAACTCATTTCAATCAATTATTATCGATGAGTTTTGTTAGAAACATTTTTTGTATTAAATTATACACAAATGAAAAAGTAGTAGAAATATATGGCTGATCCATAATCAAAAGGGTTATCATAAATCATTGTTCATTCAAATACTGAAAACATAATTTAAAAAATAACATATACACGTGTTAATATTATGGTCATCAAGAGTAGTTGTGGCTGAAGTAGGCAGTCAACATAATTATTGCGATCTCGCTTCAATCGACAATAAAGCAAACTACATATTTCTAAAAAATCAAAGCCTCATCTTTTTAAATGACAATGACTGAATGATCAGTCAAATGACGAATGCTAAAATATTACATTACAATTGTAATATCATATCTATAACATATTATTAAATGTTAAAATTATATTATATTTTGAATAATCGAATATTGCTGATAAAAGAATACGTTATGTTATAAATGAAACTTATTTTAAGGTAAATAATATTATACCTATGTTTATTACTTGTAAATATTCAATAAAAAAAGTTGAATATAAAACTTCTTGGAGCACAAATTTCTGACATTTGAGGTGCCTTGATATGAATGTAAAATACTTAAATTTAAAATTACAGATGATAATTTACACATGATGCAGAAACTAAAGACATTATTGATATTAATAAGCATTGGATAATCTGATTTTTTGTAACATTGTACACTTTTTTTTTTTTGAAAATTTATGGCATTAAGAAAACAAATATACCATGTATAGAGTTGGAATAGGAGTTACCGATATCAATAATGTTTATGTTACTGAATCTATTTTAAGGTTTCAAGGTGTCCACTTAGAAGCATTTTTCACTTGGCCCACTTTTAGAGATATCAAGTATCGTTACCCAATACCCAAACGTCTAAAATTTTGTTTTCGTGACATAGACATTAGACTTACGTATTATGCAAAATTTCTATTGTGAACTGGAATTCGCCTTTCAGTATGTTCAGACTTTTTCCCGAATTGGGAAACCATTCAACAATCCAACATCGGATATACATTTAAGATAAATTAAAATTGTGCGAAATTGCAGCAAGTCTCAAATGTTATTTGATATGAATTTTTACAATGTGGAAATCAATACAAGTCACATTTATATTATGTACAGGAGTCACAAAAAATGTATAAATATTTTAAAATTCATCAGCAAGTGCGAAAATATTTTTTGTGACACGCAGTATGGTATATACATAGTTTCTTTGTAGAAGCATCTTCACTTCTTTATTCAATTATGAAACAAGTTGGAACAATCAAATTTACAACTAGATTGTCAACCCATCGAGCCTGAATAATATCTTATACCACATTACCAAATGTCTAAACATAAAGTGTATATCGGTGGTGTTTGGGCATAACTTGATAACTGCAAAATATTGAATTTACAGGAGGGCAATAAGTTAGTTGAAAATTAAACATTTTTGATATTATTTGAAGATTTCCCGCATTATCGGTTTCTCGTATTATTCGTTGTTTTATTACAGTCCCTTGCAAAACGTAAAATTGAGATTTCACTGTATATATATTTTTAATTTAAAAATATGAAAAGTCAAAACAAGCTTTTAGTAAAAAATATTTCCAAATTAATTATTAAGAGCTCAGTGGGTCAATTTTGATAGATTCAGTGGTAACTTTGTGGAAATTCATTTTTAATAAAAAGTTATGATTATAACTTTGGTATTCCACCGGTTATTACACAGTTTTTGTGTTTTTGTGAAGCAACATCAGACTGTCTAGTTTGAAGATGCTTCTCAAAGAGTTGTCGGTCGAATGGAATATTTTTCTACAAAAAACAAAAATGTGATTGTTTGTCCTGCAACAAAGCCATATTTATTGTAAGTATATTTTTTTGATAGATCATAATTGCTGAAACAAGAAGACATTCTGATGCCCTGGTGATGATATTCTAATTTTACAAAGTCTGCCACATATGTTTACTTAGACAAACTTGAATATTTTTGGACTCAACAGCAACGTTCCCTCTAATTTTTCTATTGTGTATCAGGACCATCAACTTATTTGAGTAGTAAATTTTGCAGCAAAATAAAAAGTGTGCGCAAACATGTAGGAATGTACTCGCTTACCTACTCATTTTTTTTTGTGTGTGGCCTGTGTGGGGATGGAAAAATGTGTGATTCCCCATTTCGGGATGTGTGCATGCGCACACGCGCACAACTTAGCGGGAACATTGCTCAACAGTATGTTATGGCAAGAAAATTTCATATGTAAAGTCTTCAATAGCTGTCAGCAATAATGTCTAATTTCAAAATACAATTCATTCTGACTTGTACATTCTGAAATACAATCCTTTGTCAAAATAATAAAAACACTGAAATTCAAAGGAACACTTATGCATATGGTTTGAGAGGTGTTGGATTAACATGGTCAAGTATTGTAAACACGATAGACACTTTCATGCTGGGCTATACAAAATTTTATCAAATACACTATTAGGTCAAACTGACTTA
This sequence comes from Himalopsyche anomala, assembly GCA_031772345.1. Lineage (NCBI taxonomy): Eukaryota > Metazoa > Arthropoda > Insecta > Trichoptera > Rhyacophilidae > Himalopsyche > Himalopsyche anomala. The sequence goes on along the minus strand of CM062821.1, from coordinate 16,036,019 downwards.
AAGAATATACAGTATTTAGTAAAAAAAATAACAAGTATACTTAATGCATACAGGGACAACTTAATGTTAAATACAAAAATTAAAGATCTTCGTCACCTATTCCCTCAAAAGCATCATTTTCCACACAATCTCGCCCGGATTTAAAAGATACACTTGCAAATTTCTCCGAAAGTCGTCGGATGGAAAATGTTTCTTTAGGTGTAGTAACTATACTCGAATCTCCATTCTGAAAATTGATCAATATAATTAAAAAAACTTTTTTTTCATAAACGAACTATACTAATTTGCTGATAAAAGTTTGTTGGGTTTGTGAAAATACATTGAAATTCTCTTCGTAACGAGACACTTTCCAGGAGATGGCTAGATTTAAGATGATTTTTACAATTTAAATTATATTGTTCAGGTATGAATTTCGTCAAATCCAGATAAAACAAAGTGTTAAATTTTACACTGACACCCAATAGCACTTATCAACATCGACCTCATGATTTTCATTCAATTAAAATTTAGCACAAGATGATTTCCATGAAATAGTTTGTGTTAAAACACATTTCATAAAAACTACATCAATCGTTAAATGCAATAATATATTTTAAAAAATGAGTATTTGTGGGAATGTCTGAGAATCTAATTACGGTCACTGAAGTTCTGAAAGGAATTTACAATTCGTTAAGGTCCTCGGTATAGACTATAACTAATATAGTTCAACATATGACTTACTCCTGAGCTGAGAGTGTCTGTGGAAGATGATGGTGTGATAATTTGACTGGATCCATCTCTTCTGATGTAAGTAAGGCTATTCCTTTTAAAAGTTCCTCTGTAGACTGTACTTCTCTGTCCGTTACCGAGCAGCCCTCCATAATTCTTTTGCCTCATAAGCTCGTCCACAATTGACTATAATAAACAAAGCCTTTCAATGTATTGCAAATTCTTATATCTATCTATGACAACTGAATTTTAATGAAGAATACTTTTACACTATAAAATATAATAATGACTAAACAACATAATCTCTTTTGAATTAAGACAAGAAGGAAAACTAAAGAAAAATAATTCATTTCAAGGTTACTTAACCCTCGATGGTCGATGGCACAGTGGTCAACGAACCCCGGTACTAACAGCATTAATTCAAGTGATTTATCGATTTTTTGTTTGAAAGCATGGATGTTTGTGATGTCTAAAAAATTCCCCTCCAGATATATCAAAAGTTATATAATATATTTTTATTAAAATTATGTACAGTGGAACCCCGATCCACTGTTCTCGCATTCTTTGTTATCCCGCATTAATCGTTCCCCGATTTAACAATTTCCTCGATCTATCGTCTAAATCAGTAGTTATTTTTCGAAGTCACGGTGCACTTTTGATCATGGGAAAAAGTGGTGGTGCACCAGAATTAAGAAGTCGATAAAAATATGTGGACATAATTTATTTTTGACTTTTTCGGTTTTCACTATTTTGCGGATATAATAAGTGATTACAAACCTGAAGACAAACACTCATAAACATAGCTCTCTCACTGAGAATTGTCACCCATTGCAACTTGTCTTTGTTCATAAGATATTCGAATGATATTTCCAGCTGCGGTGGATCTGTTGATGAATGTTCACTTCCATTTTGTAGATGTCCATTGCTACCAGGGGGTGAGTCTTCATTCTGATAATTGTAAAATATGTGGTTTATGTTATACATATTTTTTATTGGATTAGCAAAATGTATATTTTTACTCAATCTATACTCGCTCTATCTATCAATGTTCACGGTATCAGTGGAAACAGAGATTGCAGTAATGTAAAAGAACACAAATTAATAATCCACAAATCTATAACAATTTTTATGATAACAGCTTAAAATATCGCTTTCAATTATAAAAACTGAAATGCTAAACTATCCCTTGAATGCATGATTTAATAATTTCAGTTAAAACAGAAATATAACGAAATGTAGTGAAGTATATTTACCGTGTAAATAATTGTTTCGTATACATATGAATTGAATTGAATTCGTATTCAAGACAGAAAGAGAATTTTTAATCATTTTTAATAATAATTGTTTTTTTTTCTTTTTTTTAAACAGGCCAGTTAATAGGGGTTGAAAAAGCCTAAGTGTAAATATGGAATCCTAACATGACGCATAAAACATTTTTTTTTTCAAAAGTATCAATTTCTTTTCAATTTTGTCTAATGAAATAAATACACTCATTTTCTGTTTTATTACAGCAGTCAACCAAGTACATATTGTATTGTTTTATTTATATTTTTGTAGAAACAATCAATCAAGGAAAAATATCAAAATTCTGTAGAATTATCATTCAATTGGTAAAAATTTTCATTGATAATAATGACGATAATAATTAAGAGATATCAGAAATGCGCTTCTATATTAAATAATGTATTTTAAACATGAACATCAAATAAATTTCAAGAAATTAATGAGGTTGGCTTCGGAGAGGACAATGATGTGCCACTTACCATTCTGAGCGTTGTGATTCTCCAGCATTTCATGCGAGTGACTTTAAAACAAGGCTCTCTGCCCTCTTGAGTAATGAGTGACAGACCTAGAGAACCGAGCAAGACTTGTGCGGGACCCCTCGATGCGCCACCCAGTCCCCACTCTGCTCGTCCTTCACCCCCCAAAACACATCCATAGTGCCTCTGACCGCGTGCTAAATCCATATACTGCAATTTTTTTTAAATTGTGTACTAACATAAATGATGAATCGTTTATGAACCTTTTGGTTGCCGTAGAAAAAAGTATGTCTTTACCTAGCACGCCGGCTATAATTTGCAATTATTAATTTAATTAGGTATTGACGAAATAACTCGTCTCTGGCGTGTTGAGCACAGACAATTTGGCAAGATATCTCGTCTTTGGCAGTCATCCAGTTAATAAACTCTTTAAGGATGATTTAATTGTAAACAAAAAATAGTGTGTACATGCCAGTGTAGAAAAGGGATAACTGTATATTTCTTCAAATTTAGAGGGAGGCAAATACCCCCCAAATGCTAATGTCCCTGACTAACAGCAATACACATTCTGAGCCAAACAATTTTTTATGTCAATTGATTTTATTGATTTTTTGTTTAATAATGGTATCAAAAACCAGAACATTAGACAAGTCTGACAAAAAGAATTACTAATATTGAAATCAGCTGTCATACTTACGATAGCACTATCGTAGACAAGAAAAAATACACCCCGAAATAGTACTAATGGTCTATTTGTCAGATGCAAATAACAAATTAATGCGTTTCATTAGCCTTAGGCTGAAAATTTTTGAAACAGCGATAAGTCCAATGTGTTAAATTCGTTAATAGAATATTTTGAGACCTATTCATTAGTCTATTGTTTAAAAATATTTTTTCCAAAATGCATAATGACTCAAAGGCACAAGGAAAGGCTTATAACTTTGCAATCGATAAGTAAAGAGTAAAGATTTAAATTATTAAAATATTAATGGGTACCGTTTTAAAGTTAGGTGCGATGACAGGCATAACAGGGGGTGGGGTGATTTATCAAGAAATGAATTGGGCCTCCAACTCTTAACTGAGCGAGGTGAAGATTAGTTTCAGAAAAATACTTCTTTCACAAATAATAAAAGAATTTGGAACATGTGAAAGTTAGAGAACAAACTTAGAGCTGATGGATTGACTAAAACAAATAAAGCCCTTCAACGCATTATACTATTTAGTCATAAATGTAATAAATGGAGTGAGGTAGCTTTGGACAATCTCAATGGTACAATACCAAAATTTAATAATATTATCGAATTGTAATACAATATTCAAACAAAATTCAAATAGCTACCAGCTAGATTTGCTATGAATTTTAATTACAAAATAATTTTAAGGCATTTAATGCTAAAACCCAAAATGTTTGGTGAGTATTCTTTTTTATTGTATTTCATAGTATGCGATTGATTACTCAAAGAAATATTTACTAACGTCTCTTTTTCGGTTGTTTTCTTCATAAACCTGCAACTGTGCAAGAACATTTGGTGGTGCATTAATCCAACCAGCCTGAACTTCCGCCATTGTTTGAGCATATAAAAGTTCCAAAGCTACTGCATCTAACATCAACTCTAGATCATAGGAAGGATCCCAATATCTGGAAACATTAACATAATAATAATTATCATATATAGTACTAGATCATTAAGAAAATAAAAGTAATAAGCAAATTTATAAAGTAAAAATCAATATTTTTCAATGTGAGTTAACTGGTATAATGGTGTTAGAAGTAACAGAAAGCGTGCATGTATTGTATAGCCGTTGAGGTGATACGGACTAGGTATTTGGCGCTAGGACAACCATTAGCGAATCAAACGTATTAGTACCTCAATAACCTTGAAAACATTAATTTATTTTTCATTAACACCATCGTAAAAAAGCATTTATTTCTTAATCAAGCGTACAAATAGTAAACAATAGTTTATATTTACCCCTTCCTTATAACTATTTTGTGGTTTGGCCTGAGAGCCTTGTGAGATATGTATGGCGATTCAAAGTCTTCCAGTTTCTTAATTACAATGATTTCATTATGCACGTTGCCAACTTGTAATAAAAATAGTGCAAAGTATTTTATTAAATCTGGTGATAGATGGATTTTCGCACAAGCTTTCTCGAGGACTTGATCTGAGCGGTCTGTGGACAGCACGGTGAGAGGTATTCTGTAGCCGTTCATCAGATATACGTCTAGGGGAACTTCTCGACGCATCTCGCAGTGAGTTTCTTGCTGTGCTGATATGAGGAAACCGATGAGCAAATCGGAGTTCGAAAGGATAGAATTCTGGCCAACTGTAAGAAAAAATAATTGCAATTTCATTATAGTAGTGCATCCCTCACTTTCACTGTTTCAAAACATAAATCAAGACAAACTGAAAAGTTGCAGGATATTCTAATAACAAGATAAGCATTTGGAACACAAAGAAATGTAGTAACAGAGTGCCAAAAAAATATATGAAACTAGCCGGTTCCCAGCAAGCCTTGCAATGCCACTCAAAGAAAGAAAGTGTTTTAATTGTGTTTATTGAAGTGTATGTTTTCTTTTTCTGTCTGTTTGACGTTTGCTGCCGATTGTCTATGGTATGACACACACGCCACCTACTGTAATTTAATTGTACTACACCCATAAACTTCTGACAAGTTGTACAATATGGCAGACATAAAAACATTGATTTTTATATATAAGACCTACTGTAAGTTTATTTTACTATGCCTATACCCAGTGGCGGTTCTAGGTACTGGGCTAGGTGGGCTAAGCCCGACCTGCATTTTTCACCCAAAACATTAGATGGCTGAATAAAAATGAACAGCAATTCGGCCGCTGAACAAAATAAACACATTTATAAGCGTAACTTACCTTTCCCAAATGAATATAATATCTTTGTTTTATTTTTCCTCTGTTAATATAAGACAATGTTACGTCTACCTACAATCATATTCTCGATTGTGTTTTGTATTACAATTTTAAACTGAGCCGGCATAAAAAAAACAATAACCCTATAAATATTTCATAGGGAACAGGAACTCACGTCACTCTGGCAACACCACTCAAGGGCTAGCAATGTTTAGCCCGTAACCACAGACAATATTTCTTTACACTGGGGCGCAATCAAGCACGATTAGATTTTTTTTGTATTTGTATGTACGGAAACGTCATCAATCACAAACGATTGTGTTTCAATCTGTCAAGCTTCTGTTGATCGTTGGGGGCTAAACAGAATCTGCCCATTACGCATACTTATGCATTGAAACACAAAACCAATATCGTAGTATTGTATGAAAGTGACAGGTATTGACTTTCAGTGACAGCAAGTGACAGTTCTATACTGCTTTTAGTAGGTACTTGTTATTTCACTTTGAAAGAGATGAATTTAATTATTTCTTAGTTACATTAGCATTAATTTTATTATATAAAAATTTATGCATTGCAGTAGTGTCGTAGTATTTGTTAATTTGCTTGTAGATTAATGTATAAGGTGAAGTGGAAATATGCTTTTCTCTAGCCCACCCGAGATTTTAGGTCAGGAACCGCCACTGCCTATACTTCCCGTAAGTGCAAGCAAAAAGTTTGTCAAAGTTTTATTGCAATCGGATGAGCGGTGTGGCAGCGCATAAGGTACAAACAAAAACACATTAATTTTTATATATTAGATTGGATTTAGTTAGAAATGATCTGGTAATAAGCTGGCTGCGTAGTCGAGTGTCAACATCGTTGACATAGAACACAAAGGTCACGGGTTTGAATGCAATAGCTTTTTTAATTGATTTATGGATTTCTGTATGAAGGCATGGATGAATGTGATGTTTTGAATTCCCTCCCACTCATCCTATCCTAAAATTGGCGTAGAAAGAGCGATAAGCCAACCACTAGTCCTATCCTTCTATCTCTACTCAGAGGTTAAGCAACTGACAAAAAGTTCTCTAAGAAAAAAATCTGTGGATACCTCCATTAGGAGGCCATATGCTCCACATCAGGAGCAGACTTGGATTTAAAAAAAAAAATTAGCTATTAACTTATTTTATTCCATTTTCAGGATCAGATAGCGTGGGAGGGAAGAGAAGCAAACATCACAGATATCCGCGCCTTTGGATGCAAATCAATTAAAAAACCAATGTGTGGAAGATACCATTCAGGTTCGGAACCCTTTGTCCTGCCTAGTGGCAGTATTCACGGTTTGCGTAGTTTTTCAGAATTCGATTAAATTTGATTGCCACAGTTTTACGGAAAAAAATTAAAATTAATATTTTTTACTTTTGAAATTTGATTGCCAATGATATTTACTATCTTATTAATAAGTATTGAAGCTGAAAAAAAGATCGGACCCATAGGATTATTCATATATAAGTAGGATTAAAATAGATATGCTATTTATATGGCAGAAAGGTTGCACACCTCTGCATACCCTCCACTATAACACTGATTAAATCTTTCCTTGTATTATATTTGTTATGCTTACCACATTGTACATATTTCTCTAAGAGGGCTCGTCGCTCTTCAAGTTGCGAATTGGTAAGTGGTAATATTTTCTTAGGTGGAAAGGAAGGTAGCTTGAGTGCGGGATATTGCTGATGAAGTTGCTCATGTAGACTGTGCAGCTGCTTATATCGCACTGTGCAGTGATATACTCCATTTATGTGAATGTTGTAACCCTACAAACATTTTACAAATCAATATTATTACATCAGCTAGATTTTTGTTTTTAAGCTCATGATTCAATGGAGGTTTCGCTCAATCGATTGGCTCTAAAACAACAGAGCGTCATTATGCAGAAAGCAGACAGTACACACAAACCGCTAACAGAAATATGAGGACTTTTGTGTCTTGTGAGCTAAGTAATAATTGAATGTATTAAATAAATAAATAATTAAATGCGGAAGCAGCTCAAATACTTTTTTGATTGTTAAAATAGTGTGTTAAGTACCACAACGCATATTCCAAGAGTCGACCTTGTAACGCAGATGTTTATTCAATTTAAGATTTCGACTGAAGGTGCTTGGTGGAATTTCAATATTAAATTTGAATCGTTCAAACTATGTACATTCTCACAGATTTTGTCACTAACGATCCGGGTTTCGCCTTTCGGCATCTTCAGGCGTTCAAGTGCATGGATGAACTTGAACTGACGCTTAGTAAATGAATGTTTCGTGTTTATATAAGAAATAAATGTATCGTTAGCTTATGGGAATGCCCACAGATTTGAGTAGTAAGTAGTTTCAAGAATTATATTTATTTGTTTGTCGGCAAAGGTTTTATGATTATATTTATTTAGGGTATAGAAGTGAAGATTCCGGTAGGTTTAATATTTCATTTAAAATCGGAAGGCTATGCAACTGTGCTTTATTTATTTCTAAAATTTCCTGGAAAAAGAGCTTATGACTGTCCGTATTAGGGTGTAACATTTTTATCCCCTGTTCCTGATTGAATATGTGTCCTTCCGAAATTAAGTGATTAGCAAAAGTAGACATGTCTTTTTTCAATCTAAAGGCTGCCATATGCTCTAATACTCTGATGTTCAGTGTCCTTTCTGTTTTGCCGATACAATTTTTTTTTTCCATTAAACAGGCAAAGAATATCATCTACGTCAGCGATTCCCAAACTTTTTACCCTGCGACCCGATTATTTTAATATTTCTCCTTCGTGACTGACTAAATTTGTTATGGCCAATACTATCAGCCTATAGATAAAATAAAACAGTATATTTATGTCTAAAAATACTCTGATAAACTTATATAGAAATCAAATGTACCAATAATTTATTAATGAGAGGTATTACGAAATTACATATATGGTAAATATACAGATTTATTTCAGGAAATTGGCGACCCGGCATGTTCATCATTTGGGAAACGCTGGTCTACGTAATGTCTCTTATAGACAATCTTTTATCAAAAAAACAAACCAAACTTGTGGAAAAATGCTATTTAAATATAAATTGTCAAAGGACATAGAACATACTAGGTATTGGCGTAGAATCATTTATTTAGGTAATACAAGTTTTAAAATTAAAAAAACAGCTCGCTGATAGTGATAGACCAGCTTTTTATAGTGAAAACAATTTAGGTAAATTATAAGTCAACAATAAAGATAGAATACATTACTTGGATAAATCTAGGATTTATAGACTGCAATGCTTTTGTTGCACAAAATTTTATATCAGAAAAACCGAAAGGACACTGAAGACTAGATTATCAGAGCACATGGCTGCCTTTAGATTGAAGAAAGACACGTCCAATTTTGCCAATCACTTAATTTCAGAAAGCCACGTGTTAAATGACAAACAGGGGATTAAAATGTTGCACCCAAATACGGACGCGCATAAACTGTTTCCAAGAAATTTTAGAGATAAACAGAGCACAACTGAAAAGCGCACCAATTTTGAATGAGCAACTATACCTGCCGAGTTCTCCACTCTAATACCCTATATCTGAGTAAATAGATTCATAAAAATTTCTCCGACAAATAAAAATAAATATAATTATTAAAATAATCCACCATTCAAATCTGTAGGCATTCCCATGGGTTAATCCTTTTCGCCAGCAATGGCTTTAAACGTAGTTATACATTTATTTCTTATTTAAAAAAATATTAAGTTAAAATCTCTGGTCAAGTCAGATCCTCGATTAACCATTGAGTTATTATCGGAAAGACTCAAATCTCCAACTACGTCAATTACGCAGTTACATTTAAAATGCATTGGCAAAACATCCAAGATTGTTTAACAAAAAAGGTGTAATTCTGCACCATAATGCACACCCTCAAGCAAGAATGACTCAAGAAAAAAATCAGGAGTTAAACTGGGAGGTTCTGCCACACCCTCCATATTCCCCAGACCTTGCTCCTATTATTTTTTATTCAGATCTATGGAGCACACTCTAAGTGGAAAACGTTTTCGTAATGTAACAGATGTCGAAAACCACCTAACTGAATATTTTGAATCAAAACCGGAAAGTTTTTTTAAAAATGCAATTGAAAAACTGCAGACAAGATAAAGTTCTAAATAACAATGGAGATTATATTTTATGAAAATATTTCAAATAAATAAACTTCTAGATTATTAAAAAATTGCGCGATTTCTTTCTGGTCCCCCTAATATATATATAATTTGAAATCAATATTTCAAAAGTAAAAGAGAATGTGTTGTACTATTCATTATCTATCGGGGTTTCCCAAACTATGTTCAGCGGAACACTGGTTTTCCGTGGGACCAAAATTGTGTTCCAAAAAAATTTTCAATGGTAATATACGCTACAACACATTTAAGCATCTTCTACTTTAAATTAAAAATCGAGTAATGGAAAATCTTCACTGATGTTTAAAACGTCAAATATCCAAGTACAGGCGAAGATTTTTGATCACTAAGAGCTTTGTTTACTCACATTTCTATGTAACATGTTTTAAAAATACATATAATGATACAATAACATATATTTTCATTAATATGTTTACTATTATAAATTAGCCGACCTAAAAAAACAAGCTGTGTTCCGGTAACATTTCCAGATTTGCGAAGTGTTCCATTGCACAATAAGTTTGGGAAACCCTGATCTATACTATAATAAAAAAATACTTGAATATATGTAAATAATTAATCTATTGAAACATAAAGTTGATTTCAGTGATGGTTGGTAACAGATAACAGTTGAATGAAATTGGCAGTCATTAGACTGGTCTTCATCTCTACACGGTGATTGAATTGGTCTGAGTTAAATTACTAGTGAATTGAAACGTTTGATGCTAAATAAGTGCAGTCTACAATCGCTATTCAAGGACTCGACTCATTAATCCATTTCTCTTTCTACAATAGTAGACTATTTATTCCATGTTGCAACTGACAAGTTACAATATTGCACTCAATTTTGCTGATATTTCGTAATAGCATTCGTGACCTTAAAAAGTTTCAAAGCATAAATTATTATCAGAATGTGTTAGTGACGTAATTTAAAAGATATTTTTGTTTTGAAAGAAAATATTTCATGTGAAATAATTGATTCTGCTAGTAAAAATTCAGGTAAAAGCAAAGGCTAACCGTATGCGTATTTCACATATTTTATACGTGGGAGGAAATCGTAAAAATAATAATGAAACAAGACTATCTTTCCACTTGTGTAATATATAATATTATATTTCAAGTTGAAAGTTAGTAACAGTAAATAACCGCTATCCAAGCAAGGAACACTTCAAGTGAAAGATAGAACCACTTCGGATCCAGGAATCGTCCCAGGAGTGAGCCATTCAATTTGAAAATAAACATGATACATAAATAATGGGAGCCGGTAAATTGCTCGAATGCAATTGCTTGAATGGAAATTGCTCGAATAACAAGATCCTCGAATAACCAATTCCTCAAACGTCAAATGCTCGAATTGCTTGGTTATTTAAATGGTTTTAATACAGTTTAGTGTTTATTACATGGTAGTTGATCACTCGAGTTTATCTCAACAGAAGTGTTTCTACAAGAACTGCTTGTTAATTAGTTACTCAAACTGTTTCTATATTTGTCCAGAACACATAGAAGACTAGGGCTAAGACAGAACAAACGGTTAGCTTATCACTAGCGCTACGCCCAATTTTTAGTAAGAATGGGTGAGTGGGTTTCAAGAAATTACATAGATGTGTGCCTTTAAACAGAAATCCATAGATAGTTTGAAAAATAATTGATTAAAAGTATACATATTAAAATTCAAGCTGGTGACCTTCGGAAACAAAACCGTCGACCTTTTCCACTGGACCACTGGAAACATAAATAAAAAATATATTTTTATTATGACTTTTTTTTTATTTATGGTTTTTATTTCCCGACTTGCATAAATATTTTTTTGAATAATGAGTAATTAATGTTGAAACTTTTATAAAAATTTTCGAGCAATTTGTAATTCGAGCATTCGACGTTCGAGGAATTGGCTATTTGAGGATCTTGTTATTCGAGCAATTGCATTCAAGCAATTTACCGGGAACCATAAATAATACATTAAAAAATAGATGATTTAAAAATAATATATCCATATAAAAATAGTCAATACATAATTAAGTTTGTATTCTATAAAACATAGTAAACTAAACAATTAAAGAGCCCATTTCACAATAAAGTTTTAATAAATTAGAAAAATGGAAAATAAAATCTGCTTAGGAGGGGGGTCATGGCCCCCCCCCTTGGATCCGCCAATGGATAGAACTTCGATATATATTATATGTACATCAACGATAGGTGGTGGATGTTTCTTCATCTCCATCACACGGTCTCACTTGTGTATAAGCAAGTAGGATAAAAAAGGAAACGCCAGTATGCTCTGACATCTCGCTCATACTTTTAACTTAACATGTGATTGAGCGAGAAGGGGAAAACTTTTCAGAACACACTTCGCCGCCTTGGGTAAACAAGGTTCCATCTGAAAAAACTAAAACTGTGCAGGAGAAGCAATTTAAGATTTCAGAAGATGTAACTTTTTGTAGAAACGATATTTTAGATAAAAAGTAAATTATTTAAAAGTATAAATATAATTAGAATTAAATGTATATCTTACATATTAATTTTATTTCAATGTCGTAATTATATTAACATATTTAGAATAGACGAAACTGCAGATAGAACCTTGGTGTTGGCATCGGCCATTTTTTAAATTTTATAAACAATTTGTACGAGGATTTAACTAACTCAACACTCAACAATATGTGTTATTATGTCTCTCTTATGTACGTTATGACATTTGTTTCATTCGCACCTGGGATACCCGTAGGAAACACACTTATGCATCTACGTACGCGAATGAAAGAGTAAACCGTTTCTAAGACTGTGATTATCTACACGCTGATTTTTTAATTATGCATTCAGGTGGAACTTTGGTGCTCTATAAAAATTTGTATGTTTTTTAGATTGATCATTTTTCTTTTTTGAATATTGATGGATTCAATGAGAAATTGAAGATTTTTTAAATGCAGATAGAACCGTATTTTGAATGCAAATAAAACTGCATTAAAAAGTCATTTTGTGAAAAAAAATCAGATGGAACCATGTTTACCCAAAACGACGACTTGATATATAAAGATATTGTTGTTTTACACTATCAGAACAAAAGTAAAATCAAATAGTGAGGCAAATAATAGGCAAATATTGTGAATCTACGGCATATGTATGATATGTAATTATGTATGTCAATAGGTTTCAAAACAGAATACTTAAAATATAGATTACAACATGTTGACCTTGCTGACCTTGCACATACTAAATTTTATGTATTATGTTTGAGTCATCATTAGAATTAATAATGAATCAGATCAAAGGTGCAATCACTTTACTCAAGCTATAAAATGTGTTTCAAAAGACAGTCATGCAATCGAATGCTCATTCATATTAAAACTACAATTTAATTTTAAAATATGTAATAAATAAAAAACATTTATCAGTAATATAAAACAATCAATTAAACATTTTCAACACAGCACAACATTAAAGACAAAAATAAAGTCACTTATTGCAGTATGGTGTTATGCTAGTGTATTTTTTTTCGTTGAGTCTGAATAACAATAACAGACAAAATGAAAAGTGAATCTTATTTGATATAACAATGTTACAAAAAACTTTTTTTTTTATAATCTAGCATTAAAATTATTAAAAACTTGTATGAAACATTGATGAAATAGCAAATTTTATGTTTCTTGCTTCAAAATCACCTGGATTTGAATTTAAAAAAACGTGATATTTGGATCCAGAAAAATTGTACCTACGATGCATTTAAATTAAAAAATAATAACACAAATATTATTTTCCTCTTTACCCTTTACGTATAGTTGGCATATACTATGATTTTGATACAACTAATTATGGCATTAACTATTTACTCAATCCTTTCATTACATTCGATACCAAGGAGGTTTCCATAAATTTTCGTACTTTGGAAAGATTCTATACAAAGTAAAAAGTTAAACATTCTTTTTATTTTTCATTAAACTTATATATTGTCATGAATTTGAAAGTTTATTATACTAAGACATCAATTAATTTTCTTTTGCTCTACTTTGGTTGTAATTTCATAGAATTGGTTAAAAATTTTGAATGTTATATGCGAAGAACTTCATTTTTATAGATACCAAATCACACAACGTTCATTTTTAGTGAAAAAATATTGTAAAACATGTGTCCCATGAGAGAAAGAGGTTAATAAAACTGATACAAGCATGCTTCAACAAAAATATAGATAAGAGAGTGCATATTTGATTAGATATGAGCTAAACAAGCACAACTCCCCCGATGCATATTTATAGTAATTTACCAACAAACAATTTATTGTCAAGCTTGTGACTGCTTAAAATTACAGAGATATTTATGTATTGTATTTAATATTTTCAAAAATTTAACGAGTTAAGTTTAATGGTAAGAGTCATATTTACATGGAAAGAATTATTTATAGTTTAAAAAGCTCCATCGAAGAGAAAATTTCATGCTCTACATAATTAAATTTTTTGAATGAGAAAAATAAAAAAAAACATTTGGCATTGACACCATAAGTTGTTATACAACCCAAGAAGAATTTAAGGAAGACACATGAGATATTATATTTGATCAGAAATGTCATCAAAAACACCCGTATCCTAAACTCTAATCTTAGCCTTTTAGCCGCCGTAGATAATTAATAGTAATTACCTAGCAGGCCGGCTATAATTTGCTATTAATTTAATAAGTTATTGACGAGATAACTCGACTCTGGCGTGTTGAGCATGAAAAATTTTACGAGATATTTCGTCTTTGGCAGCCATCAAGTTAAATTGAAAAAAAAAACAATTAATTGAAAGTTTACCAAACCAAAACCAAAAATGGGGTTTATACTGCGATTCTACCGAATCAGAGTTATGAATACGTGAGTAATGCAATAGAATAGAAGGCCTCGGTGGCCTATTAGTAAGAGCTGTACACTAGCAATCAGATGGGTCTGGGGTCAAGTTCTGACAAGGTCAATACACTACTCGCGTAGGATGTATGAGTCGCCAGTTCCAAGAGCCGTTCGACTGATCAACTCATTGCCTAGAGAACTGGACATTTTTAGCGAAAGTACTGTTTGTTAAATTTTATTTTTTTATTTCTTGATTTTGATGTATTATGTAGATTTATTTTATATTTTGTCTCATTATATTTGTCAAGTACATGGCGAATTGGCGTCAGCTGTAATGTCATGTACTGTACTTTTAATTTTTTAAACAATAAACTATCAATTTTATAATATCAAATTAAAAATTATTCTCCCTAATATTTGAGATCTTGGGTATGGCTGTTGATGATGTATTTTCTCTTTAAATTGATCTGTGTGCGTGTGTCCAGCAAAAGCTTATCAGTTAACACTATGGCAAGAGTAAAATTAATTTGAATAATGAGTTACAAATTATTCACAAGGTGTATTTCTTTATCTATGCAATTAAACAAAAACCTCTCAACAAGGCGCACACATTTTCCTTTTACAATTAATCATCAAAAAAGGTGACTCTATACGCAGTTCAATATTTAGTACTGAATAAGATTATTTTGTATATTTTCATAAATATTTTTTTGTTGTGTAAATCAAATGCTGACTTATGTTTGCCAAAAATATTTTCTATTATAAGTTACTCCCGACGACTTGCAAAACGTGTGTATTAAATATTGGATACTTCTGGGTTTTGATACAAATATATTATGTATTTTAAAGGCCTCAATATGATTGAAATCTACAGACAATTAGCAATCGTTTATTTAGGAATGACAGTTATATAGTTTTTGAGTATTTTTCTAAAAATAGTAATAATTTCAATTAAAAAGCAAACACATAGAAAGCGGGCTGCGTAATCAGTGTGAACGCACATACAATGATGTCAGAAAGCGTTTGCACAATCACTAAAATATATATGATGAAAAAACCACAAATAAAGTAAATAAATAGTTTATTGATAGTTACTGTTGACCTAAAGATGTGCTTGTCACTTCATTATATGCCAATTACAGTTGGGAGGAGTTGATAAGATGCGCATCTGACTAAAATACTGATATAAATATAGGTAAATCATGCTTAATTTGTAAACAAAGTTATCACCATATACACGGTCCCATTGTCGCTGTTTAACTCTTGTGTATCCGGAATAGAAAAATGCATTTTGTGAAGAGTATGTTTAAAACTATCATTACTCAGATAAGGAAGTTTAGCTTCGATTTAGCTTAAATCGCGCAAATTTACTTCGAGTCTCTGATCACTAATCACCAATCTAGAGATAATAAGAACTTAACACGAAATACTGACAGGCTGACAGATCACTTGTACACATTTCACATTGTATTTTTATTTTGTTGGTAGCTTCATGGCAGTCAAGAGTTTTGACAGATTACGATAACCATAGATAATCCTTCTAGGAGTCCATGATATATTATAGCGGTATCTTTTGTTTACATAAATAAATTTATGAAAATTAGCGGGATATACACACAGGCGTTATCACATACAATTATGTGGTCACTTACGCTTTAAAACCAGGGCTGTGTGGAATAATGTATAAAAAGACGACTCAGACTCCAGTTTTAAAATAAAAAACGACTGCGACTCCTAATAAATTGTTCAATAATTTCATTTTAACTTATACCTATATGTGTATTCCATCAGATCATCTTTAGTCAGTCAGCCAAGCATGCAATGTCAATATTATGGACTATTTTGGTTTGAATACAATCATTAAATATATTTATTTGTTAATTCGACTCCCGACTGCAGAGCCCTGTTTAAAACCAAGAAGGGTAAGTAAGCAACGTGCGTAAGAGTTTTTTCTCGGTTGACAGAACACATAATTTTTAATTTGTAAATTATTGATATCAAACAAGATCGTTTGAAATCAATAATTAACCAATCTCGGGGAAAAACAAATTGTAAAATTAAGAATTGCTTCATAAATGAGATCCTGCTTACTGCCTATTACCTTACAATGTTTGATATATTTTAAAATGTCTAGCGTAACATTTGTATGAACCTTCTTTCATATTTACTTAACACGTATATATTTTTTTCAGTTTACGACGTTTGCCCTAATTATTCTACACAGTTTTATTAAGGACAAGTTCCTAATATGTCCTTTTAGTTTTATTACTGCCGTCTTTTTGGAAATACAAAAATATATCTGCTTGTTAGAGAATAAACTGCAGAAGACACATTTAGACATTTGTTTAGGAATTCGATATAAAGGACCATATTATATGTATAATATATATATTTTTTCCATATCCGCTCCCTAGTTGGAGTATATGACTACCACATGGTTCCTCCAAGATTCTCTGTCCCCCGACAGTCTTCTTGCTTCCTCCCATGTCATTCCAGCGTCCCACAGCTCCGCCAAGTACATCATATAGATATATAAGGTCATCAGTGGCCTTCCACGACGGCGGAATCCATCCGGTTGGTAGAAGAGACAAGCAGAATTCAGGCTTTCTTGAGGCATCTCCAGCACATGTCCAAGCCAGGTCCATCGTCGCTTTTTCACCTTTGACATAATTAACGGCTGCTTAGTCCGTTCTCTAATCTCCGTGTTTCTAACAAAGTCAAACCACCGCACTTCCAGTATTCGGCGCAGGCACCTGTTTTCAAAGCACAGTATACGGTTACTCTGTGCTTTTGGCATGTGCAATGACTCACAACCATATAGCAGCACTATAAGAATGCATACTAGTATGTATATTATCTCTGTGCATGCGTTAAACAGGAAGCACATGGTTTTGACTGAGTACAGATGTGAGTTCCAGACTAAGTCCCCGACTTTTCGCATTGAATTGAAAGTAGCTCCAGCTATCCCCAATCGGATTGCGAGCTCTTTACGCGGGTTGCCATATCCCGTGATATGTACCTCCAGATACCTGAAGTCATCGACCCTCTCGATGTTCTGCCCCGTGAAATATATTTGTTAATAAATCGTTTGCAATTATTATTAAAATGCATATATATTATGTACGCTTGGCATATTGTCTATGATATTAAGCCATAGACTAGTATAAGTCTGCGCGTTTGTCTATTCGCCGAATGACATTTCCAAATTCGATTCAAATTTGAATGAAAAAAGTTGTACCATTTGTACAATGCTATAACAGTATACATAGATTATAGAATAAAGATAATAGTTTCAGAATTACTTTATTGTAACACTGATAATATGCCGTCAGTAAAACGTACGCCAATTTTGTTAATTCAGCATGATTGGAATGAAGTCCTAGGGTAAATTATTAATCTTATAAAATCCAAAATGATACATGGTGTTGATATCTTTTCTAATAAAACTATGTTTTTCTCTCAGGGGTGCTAGCTGTGAAGCGTGGATTTCTGCTAAGTATTTGAATGGCCCCAGTCTTCACGGAAAAATAAAGTCAACCGCTATTTCAGAAAATGGAGAAGTTGTTTATGAGTCAAGCGAAGGTTTTATTGTTGATGGCCGAATAGGAAACAATCTCACAGTTAAACACACAGAAAGTGGTCTGATTACCGTCTTTGTACCACCAGTGCAGCTTTATAATATTCACCAAAAAGCCATTCATTCTGTAGCTGTCCTGAATCATGTCGGTGTTTCATCATCGGAGGATGATAACCTTATTATTTGGAACAACAACACAGGTATTTGATTGGTATCATTGCATATTATTTCAGTATATTTTAATGCATGGACTGACCTTCATAAAACAATTGATTAACTTGCGGTGTTGCATTTTGTACGTCGCCGCAGATTATTTTTATCTGTCTTTTAAATCCACAAAAAAAAATACTAAATTTTTATGAAAAAAGCATCAAAGAATTTGAAATCAGATATTTTAAATTATAGTTAAGTAAAATACTTCCAAAATTTCTATCATATATGAAGTTTTGATCAGTGAATGCATATATCTATAATTAGATTTATCAAAGGTGCCATTGAATTCTTTCAATTTTTCAAATATTTTACGTTTCCATTTACCTACAGAAAATGGCATTTAAAGTAGTGTTCTTCAACCTTTTTACATCCTCAGACCGGTAAAAAATGGAAAAATATTTTGCAGACCAGTGTCAACAAGATAGACATATTTACACACAGCCAGTTCTCGACTAACGACTATTTAGACCATGGGTGTCCAACCTTTTCAGCAACCGGGCCAGATTTTAGAAATAAGATTTCCTACCGGGCCGTTTTTTTTTCTTAAATTTCTTTTATTATTCAAAGCAAACAAGAAATATATTGTTTTTTTAAGATGATGTAACAAAAATGAGAATCAAACATATTTATTAGATTAAAGTTAGGCAATACAAAAAATAATAAAAAATAGACAAAATATAATAAATTTTAGTGAGACGTCTGATTTTGTTTGTCAGAACTAAGCGCATCAATGTTGATAACGATTGATGTTGTTGCTACACCCAAACTGTTTTCCAAATGCTCATCAGTGATTCGTGTTCTCATTTGAGATTTAATATGCTTCATTCGACTAAACAGCTGTTTCCAAATAGCGAGATCATCGGTAGAGCATGTTTATAAAATGCAGAATATTTCTCACAAATTTTTGTAAAACTCTTCCATACCAACCTGATAGAATTTCTCCTTAACTGTGCATCACAACACATTTTACAATGTTCCATTTGTAAAATTCCTGGCAATAAAATCACGTCTTCAAAGAATGGCGTTGCAAATGCAGCAAAAAGTTATCACGATAGTTGAATCAATGTATTGAGATACTTTCATATATGAGATATGATACGAACTACGCACGATGGAATGTTCTTTTGGTGGTTTTATGTACACTAATAGAAAAAAATGTGTGCATATACTCCGCGGGCCAGAAGTAGACACCTAGCGGGCCGCACGTGGCCCGCGGGTTGTCCACCCTTGATTTAGACCAACAATGGAGTATAAATTAGTATAAAATATATTTTCTCTAGTTTCTATCAAATATTTGACTACGTGTGAACCATATTAATGTCATAATTGGGCGTACTTATGGCTATATATGTATTTAATTTAAATGCCGTCTATTTTTTATGTTTTAAATATTTTTTATTTGTACGAAATTCTACTTATGACCGGGGAGTAATGAATCGGTGTTGTAAGTCACGAATGGACTGTTTTCTTAACTCGATGGCTGCCACAGATGAGAAATCTTGTAAAAAATTTCATGCTCAACACACCAGAGACGAGTTATCTCGTCAATAACTAATTAAATTAATAGTTGCAAATCATCTACGGCAGCTAAAATGTTAAGATAATATATTCAAAAAGTAACAATTGAAACTTCAAGTCAATGTTACATATCTTATTCATGAAAGTTAATAAAGCTACCCCTTCTTTTGGTGCAACCTTATTAATAATATTTTCTCATTTTTAGTGAAATTTAAGAGAAATTCTAGTCGTAAATTTTTGAAACATAAGTTATCATGGACCGGCAATAATCTCTTGCAGACCGGTGCCGGTTTGCTGACCATAGGTTGAAGAACACTGATTTAATGGACATCTTGAATTGTTTTAAAATTAGCCCTTTTATATATTAATGATCCATAGATATAATCATGCAGATAAAAACTCGGGATATCTATAGGAGGCACCAGGTTTGACTGATAAATTAATATCATTTGTCGGCATCTGTGGTAATTACTTTGCCCTGGCAATCCCGGATATTGGTGTTTATATTCAAGATGATCTCGAGGGACTTCTCCACCTCTTGTTACTTAAAAAATTCAAAATATTTTGTTGCATTGACTTATTGATTATTATCTGTTTTGTTTATAACATAAAAAAGAAAAAAAACTTATCTTCTTAATCCATTTCTTAAAGAAGCTATTTGTGTACAAGCTGTTATTGCAAAGTACCGTATTTATGACTGCTTAACTCTTTCCGGTTCTATGTCGAATCTATTCGATTTTATTCCGGTGGGTCTTAACCGGTTCTCTGCCACCGACGTGTTAACACGCCATACAATTTCATGCTCGTAAGGCCGGCCATGCAAAATGTGTGAACTAAACTATTGCCTCGTTATCAAATTAAAATTATTTTGAATAAAATATTTTGACAGGTAGTGTTAAAAATGGTTCAAAAAAACGCAGTAAAATGCCATTTTTTTGTTCAAAATAGTAAATATTTGCAATACATGTGTTCTTATACTGAATAAAATATTTTTTTCCCTAATTTTTCTATAAATAGAAGTGTAAATTTAAACAGTTTTTATCGATTATCTTAGAATGTACCCAGAGTCACATAGATCACATTTGATGTGCACGATGTGAAAAAACGATCATTTTTATATTACTTTTGTATTGTTAATTTTTTCATATATGAGCAAATATGTATTGTATCATCCTTGTTAAGTCATTTTACTTTACCCATGCATCTGCTGTGGTTCCCCGTGATGCGATTCAAATTTTAAAAAAATGCTATTTTTTGTTTTTTGATCATAAGTGCGAATTGTCGTAAGTTGGGGACTATCTGTATATCAAAAGTAAAAAACAAGGTCATAAACAACGTTCCCTCTAAGCTGCGCGTGTGCGCAGCCGCGTAGCAGTTGGGAAGCCCCCGCGCACTCATTCCGGATTGGCGCGCACTGCAAGACAATTGTTCAATTAATATTTGATCGGTCCGCGCAGCTTTTGCACAGCCTCTGCTGAAATATTAGCGTAAATCTATTGTGGATCTGTAGAACTTTTTTTTAAGGACTGGAAAGGGTTTATAATAATATCCTTAATCAAAAAAAATATTTGTGTCTAATGCATTATGTTACCTTGCTTTGGGTGGTTAAGAGCTTTTTTAGTTACTGTGTATGTTGACACCATCTTTTTGTAGGAGAGGAGCTTTTGAAGTTAAATGGGCATGGAAGTCCAGTATACAAGTGTCGATTTTCTCCATTCATTGATGTTTTATTGACGGCGGGTGCCGATGGGTCACTGAGAGTATGGTCATATGAAACGGATAAGTGGTCGGTCATACTAAGCGGCCACTCCAAAGCTGTGAATGATATGGCCCTCATAAATGAAACCAATATAGTGTCTGCTAGCAAGTAAATATAATTAAAGTTGAATTATATAATAATTAAGTAAATATTACAATTATTAAATCAAAATTGTACCACTGAAAATCATTTTTTATACAGATAAATGGTTTGCTATATTTTACCTTGAAGCCTTTTCTCAACAATAATATAAACAGTCATGTCAGTCAGTATATCAAAAAACATAAGATACAGTGAAATCTCAAAATTATGTTACCAGAATTTTTGGTATTCCATTCATTGACTTGATTAATTTCAGTAGATTTTAAAGCTAGTTTTTTTAAGATAAAAGTATTATTATTAGTGTGACATTTTTTATTAATTAAGTTTTTTCGAATATTTTGATTATTTTTACCATTACTACACAAATATAAAAACACTGTCTTTTCACTATCAATCTAGTAAGAATATTTATTACTTTCAAGTGGTTACAAATTTTTAGAATTTTATGAAAAATTTAAATGAACTAATTATAATTTTTCTAGAATAATTTTTAGAATAGATCTTTATTGCATTCATCTGTGGGCATGTGTTATCTACTGGTGTTGGTTCCAGTAGTAAAATATAGCCGAAATAGTATTTCACGCTCGATATTATATGGCTACTGATTAATTTACAAATATTAACCTATTTAAAAAAATATTTCGTTTACTTGCAACAAATAACAAAAATAATGTGACTGCCAAAAATCACTGATTCAAATTTGATGAACAAATAATAATTATTCAATTAAAAATATGAGAATGGCAATAGATCACACATAGGTGACAGAATACTTGTATATACATGTACTAGAGGTCTGCACGGGCTCGAGCCTGGCCCTCGAGAGGGTTTGGGCGGGTAAGTGCAATTGAGTTCCAGGCTCGGGCCGGGCCCGGGTAAGGAATTTATTTCTTCAGAAAAATATTTCAGACTGTGTTCGTGTCATAAGTCAACCATGATGTTTTTAATTATTACCAGTTCTATGGAGAATCGTAAATTGTTGAAAATTTGTAAAAAACGGTGTTTTCTCGGGCTGAGCACTATATATTCAGCTTCGGGTCGGGTTCGGGTAACAAGTGTGGTATTAGTCTCGGGCCCGGGCCGGGTCAAACCTGAGTCTTTCGGGCTCGGACGGAAAATTGATTAAAAAATAAAAATTCATTTTTTTTCATTGTTTTCTTGTTTTCCTACAAAAACTTTGAGCGGTATTTATTTATGGCAGAACTATGTAGAATATATATTTTTTTAAAGTTCTAAATAATATGTAGCCTATTTTGAGTTACTTAAATTTTAACAAAGACTCTTCAAACTTGAGTACTTTTCTAAGTCAACTCTTTTTGCTACGTCAACCCGTTTTTCTCTTGGATTTTTTTAATGTCTTCAGTTATTTTTAGTTAATCAGCTAGAGTTCTAGTTTTCTTCATTAGTGCATTTGAGTTTTGAATTCGCGAAACGAGCTGTGAGGCAAGATGGACTTTATAACCGAAATGGGAAATATTCAACAAAAACGGTCTATCGGGATAATATTTGTGATGGGACCATAATATTTAAATGAGAGATTGAGAAAATCGGTAAATTGGGGAACGGTTAATGTGGGATTATTTAACATGATGGCATGGGTGTGAAATGGGACTGTAGAAAGAAGAATGTGGGAACGATAGATCGGAGTTCCACTGTATGTCGTTACTAATCAACGGGTTAGTCATGAAAATTCACAATATGACTGATGCATTGGGATGACTTTGAGATTGACCTATTTTAAAATTTTAAGCTGTTCATTTTGATTTTGACTCAAATTTATTTTTTAAATCGTATATGGATTAGTTTAAAAAAATGTTTTCAAAATAATTTTATTATCTATTTAAATACATTTTAGGGATGGAAAAGTCAAGTTGTGGGATGTAGAAGAAGCGAAATGTTTGGATGACATTTTAATAACCGATTCTATGATCAACTGCTGCTGTCTCGTATCGAAAACTGAAAACCAAGAAAAGGTAATTTTCTTTCAAATCCTTTGCCAAGCCATATCTGTGTATTCAATCGAAAGAAGTAAATAGGTAGACACAAATATTTTTTTTGCAAAAATTGTTGGGTTCGTGGTCGATTTGTCAATTCTGTTGATTACTGAAGTCACTGAGTTGGAGGTCACGGGTCGAATCCCAGTAGACAGATTTTTAAATTGATTTATGGATTTCTGTTCGAAAGCATGGATGTTTGTGATGTCTAAAATTCCCTCCCAGTTTGATTCAAGTATTGCGTAACGAGAGTGATTAGCTAACCACAAATCCTGTCCTAGCCCTATCCGTCGATACCTACTCGCTATGAAATAGAGATGTTGGGCAATTGTGCAACAAGAAGTTCACGTAGAAAAACACCTTTCGAAATAAACTCCATTAGGAGTCCATATGCTCCACATTGACAGCAGACATGGCTTAAAAAAAAGAAAGTTTTTTGTTATATACAGGAAATATTTATACTGTCATGTGATATGGGTTTATATTATATTAGTGTAAAATAATTTTCATGGGTCCTACTACTTTGCTAGGCTTTAAGGGTTTACAGCTGTATTGTATGCATACAATGACTGCTAAATACTGCTGCGCTAAGTTTTCGTAAGTAGGCAGCATTAATGATTTTTTATAAAATTAAATAGTTTTAGTTTTTCATATAAATCATATAATTAACCGATATATTCCTAACCGATATTATTACGGTGATATTTGTAGGTTCGGGCCACTTTGCTTATCCAGTAAAAAGATTTTTTTGAGATTTCATTGCAATTTATATAAAAAAATGTGGATTTATCTATCATTATGCAATTTTTAAAAATCACTGAATTTCACAATAAAAAAGAAACCATGACAACTTTGATTTTTGAAATCTTTGCTATATGAATTGTATATTGGATTTGTGGTCGAGAAATCTAATGGTTCAATGATATAATTGTCCAATTAATGTTTCATCTTTTCTTGCGTAACCTACATTACTCAATGATGTTAAATAATTATAGAGATCTCTTTTTTCATCTTATCAAGACATATTATTTTCAGAATGAATTGGAAGGACAGTTTGTTGTTGCCGGTTGTGAAAATGGAGCTGTTTACTTTGCCAACATATTGCCAAAGGAAGTAATGTGTGTTATTAATATGGATGCAGCAGTCAATTGCTGCACAAATATTAGGACAAATGTTTTAATAGGTTGTGAAAATGGAAAGGTAGGAATTATCTTAATTACATATAGTTGAAAAACCTTTAAAAACTATTTTTTTTTTCATGTTAAAATATGTAGGTATTGACAGCTATTTTTAATACCTACATATTTTGTTATAGGAACTTCACCCGACACTGAAATGTATATTCAAATCACAGAAAATGTTTTGTATATTTTGTTTAAAATTGATTGATATAAGTTCTAAAAATGCCCATATCAAAGTGGAATATTAGAACAATAATCATTAATTGAAAAATACACATTAAAATTATCTGCTTCCTTCATCATGTAGTTCAAATGACTCATTATAATAAATGTTACCATGAAATCCCGAAATAATTTTTGTCCTGTTATATTTTATGTCGTAGATATTCAAAGTACAGTGGAACCTCGAATTACGCGCTAGCTTGACATATTCGCCGCAAATCCCCCAATTGAACGGTCGCATTCTATTGTCGTTGCTACGTGACAGCCGTCTATGCGGTGCATACAGTCAAATGTTGGCTAGCGCCTGTGTATTCAACACGTGCCAGGCTATGCGTGCAAGGGAAATCTTAGTTTTGCATTTTTTGTGGATAAAACAAAATCCCTAATTTTGTATGAGATTCACTCCCCCAACTACACGGTCCCGACTTTAGTGTAAATGGTGGTTTTACTATATGTAGTTTCTACTTTTATTTTTGATTATTCGTGACACCAAAATTTAAAAAATGAGTTGCCCATCATTCATGTCATTTGTTTCGGCTCATATGTTATGTTCATTTGTTGCCATCTTTTTTTATTCTCAGTTGGTCAACTTTTTCTGTTAAATAATATAAGCCCACGCTTCACCATTTTAAATCTGTCTATAATAGATGGCCTCAAAATGTATTGTAACTAGTAAAACTATGAGGTCCATTTTTGCCATCGAATGAAGTTGTCATCTCCAATTTTTTTTTTATCAATCCCTTCAAGAATTATGATTTACTGTATGACAATAATATCTTTCATCCTATATCATAGGCATATGACAATGGTATATCCACTTTAGAATGTTTTTGTTACTTCTGTGTGAGACGTGGTCTGAAGGATAAAATATAATTGTTTTGGTATTATTGACCTGTTTGGCGTATAAAACTATTTTGTTTTTAATGTTGTAAGTAAAAAAAATCTTTTTTCAGGTTTTGCACTTATCAATGGAGAATGGCACATTAATAGACGAGTGGTGGGAATCGACTAGCCCAGTAACCAGCCTCATGACTTTGGAGAGAGATATATTTATTGTTGGCCATCAAGACGGAACATGTGTCATGTTTTCATTGCTGCCGCAGTTTGCTAATTTGCGAGTGCAACTCAGTGGATCAGATTGCGATTCAATAAGAGATATTAGCAAAACAGGAAACCACGTCTTCACTGGATGTCGAGATTCAGTTATTAGGAAATATAATATAGTCGACCTAGTCCATGAATTCCGGTGATAGTATCTTTTCAGATTATGATAAATATTTCAGTATATTACCTTGATCCTATGATCATGCCTCAATTTTTTATGAAATATGCAAATATAATATATTTAGCATTTACCGTAAGAATTTTTATAATTGATGCTGTGATGCCAAAACATTTTGAAAACAAAAGAGTTTTGATAAAGTTATTTGTTTACATACTTTGATTGATATCATAGTGCAAAAGTTACTGCAGATCGTATAGTCTAGAAACCTGTTTTTTTCTCTTTTATGTGGTATACATTAGTTATCATTAATATAATTAATTTTCATTTTTATTAAATAATTTTCAATTGAAAAAAAAAAGAATGCGAGTAGTCTACAAACAATGCTTTTACATATTTAAAAAAATAGATCTGGTGAAAATAATAATATGGTGAATGTTTTCTGTGTTAATAAATAAATAATGCATTTACTAGTCTTTTCTTAAAATAGTTTATTTTGTCATAAAATTTTTCACATACCTTAAAATTGAACAATTTTGTAAAATAAGGCACTAAATTGACAGACATGTAGTGTGAATTTTTCTCTTCCTCGTTTAATCACACGTTAAGTGAAGAATGTAAGTGAGATTTGAACTTATGCTGGAGCATGCTCTTTTATCCCATTAACTCATGCAAGCGAGGTCATGAGATAAAGAAAAATCCACCACACCCCGATGGTACATGCATCATTCCCACAATTCATCTTACACATTTATATAACATGGCTATTACCATATCAGAAAAAAATACATTCAAAATTTACATTTGTATTACAGCAATCAAATAAAATTACCAGCCTGAAAAAAATTGAAAAGATTCATAGAGACACAAAGGGAATATAGCATAAATCATCTTTTAACTGATTTGCTCATTACAACTCTTAACAAAATTGTTGATTTACGAGTCTTAGTCTTCTATTAATTTCAAAGAAGTTCACCACCCAGAACAGCGGTCACCAAACTACAGACCGCGGGCTTGATCCGACCTTTCAAAGGTTTCAATCTAGCCTCTGATTTAAAAATCTACAAATATTTAAATTAAAATTAAGTAATTTTATAATCAAATTTTTTAATTAAAATTTATTAAGATTTTTGAAAAAATCATCCAGCCTGTTTCTCAAAAAGTTTGATGACCCCAGACTTAGAGAATGTATTCAGACTCAAAGCTGAACTTCATAAGTTATTACAATAATGATTCAATACGTCAGCTAAACAAACAAAAAAGAGAATTTACATGTGGGCGCTAGTTTTAGTAAAATGATGATACCTCAGTGTGTAAGTGGGTATATTTGTAATGATAACACTTAAGGTTTAGATTCTTCAAGGAGAAATCTTTAGAATCCATGAAGCACAACCAGAGTAAAAAGTCTTCTTTTAACCCATTTTTGCCCAGTGTTCCAATATTGGAATATTTAGTGTTTTTACTTCCACTCCATTTATGCATGACGTAATAAAAGTTTAGATTGTATCAGTCTCAATCATTCTACAGCTAATAAGTGTGGGGATTGTTTCGTGTAGTATTTTTTCAGATTTGAACCTGTCTTGAGTGAGCAGTGTTTTTTTACTTGCATCAATTAGGGGCAAAAATGGGTTAAAGCTATAAGTGGGCGGTGGAAACTGCATAAATAAAGCGGTTATGTGTAAAGGAATAAATTCTTATCAAGTCTACCTAGTATTTCTTCCCGCAGAACATTTGTGAGCAATGACTAAATGTCAAAACCCACATGAAGATATCTAATGAAATTGGATTCAATCCTCTCAAAATTGATAGGGTATTTGTAAGAGGCCAGAAAAAAGTGCGTTCAGGTACTTTATTTTTTTTATGTGGGAGAGTATAGAACAGATTATTGGGCAATGCAAGGAGTCAGGCTCGTGAAATTTTGATAATCAATACATTTCAGGTATTTGTAGGGCTGTGATAACATCCCTTCAAAGGTTTTTTTTTAGAATACTCGGACAGCTTAAATACAATAATTTATATCCGCATTGCATATAAGATCATTGACGTCCCCAAGCAAAAGGTGATTTTGTATTTTTACTCTTCTAAAATATTCAATAGATATTGCTTATAACATTTGTTACCTTATTTATTTTCAATATTATTCATGATTTTTCATAGTTCATCCTGAACAGCTTTGGGAAATTTGTCATCAGACTTGTAATTCCATGCTTCAAAGTCATCATACTGTCGTTCTAGATTTAAATAACACTCAAAACCTCTTTCCAATGAAGCTGTCATCCGGTTCTTCATTATATCTTTGAGAAAATGCAAGTAAGCATTATTCATTGCAGCGACGTTTTGAATTTGTAAGGAATTAACATTATTAAAGCACATAGTCGAATCTAAGTTTTCAATAACATCAGATAGACCCATATAGCTAAACAGACAATCTTTCAATGTTTTGATTTCTTCTGGAAAACGATCGTGTTTATTTTTTGAAATTATCACATCTGCAACGGCCGTATCAAAAACATGCTTTAACACAACATTGTATTTGTGGAAGAGTAAATCTGATATATTTCTGGAATCGTGAATAATTTTTATGCATGCTGAGTTTTCTAATAAAGCCTTGATTCCTGAAGTGAATGCTCTTTCTTCAAGTGTATGGATGTCAAAAATGTATATTTGTTCAGGAGTAGTTAGTGTGAGAATTCTCAGATTACTTTTACGCCCAAGTTCAGTTCCGTCGGTTCCCACTCCGATGTAAAATGAATCATTTAAATTTTTCACAGCAAGGTGGAATCTTTTATCAATTTCTTGTAACCATATATACTTCTTAGCTGTTAACTGTATTGTGTCATATTCCATTTGACTTAGAAGAAATACATCTAACTCACTGGTTACTCTGGAGATAGATTTTATTTCTGAGCTGTAGTAGTATATGTAACCTTTTAAAATGCTATTATCTGAGAGATATTTCACATTAAACAACAAAATTCTTGACTTATCTTTGTTTTGACTGAAAAATGTACCAGTGCATAATCCATTGTTGACAGTATCTATTTCTAAACATTCTCCTCTTAAATACGTTTTATCCATTTCAGTGTTTTAGGTTTATAAACAAAAAAGTTTTAATAAAAATAAGAAGAAAAAAATCGTTATCACAAATGACAGTTTTAAAGCATGCTAAAATCAAAGACAATATTATTTACCATATGTCAGTGACAGTTACAGTTACAATCATAAAATAGGATACTGAAACTAGGTTCAGAGACAAACTAGGCTACAATAACATCATGCTAAACAAACTTAGCATTGAAAAACTCCGTCGCTTTAAAGCATTTTTTTTATCCATGTCCGCTCCCAATGTGAAGCATATGGCATCCTAATGGAGGTATCTTAACAGAAGTTTTTCTACGAGAACTGTTTGTTACTCAGTTGCTCAACTTCTCTTTTTAGAGAGTAGTTGGGATAGAAAGATAAGACTAGGACAGGACTAGTGGTTACTAATCGCTCTCGCTACGCCCAGTTATTGCAGGATAGGAAGGGTAGGAGGGAAATTAAGACATCACAAACATCCATGCTTTTGAACAGAAATCGAAAAACTCTGTTCGTGCTGGGTCTGGGCTCGAACCTGTGAGATCCGGCACGGAAGCCAACAACGCTAGCCGCTGTTTGTAGGACCCCACATGCATATATTTTACTCGAACGCAAGTAAAAGAATCTGTGTGAAAAGCCAGCTTTACACACGGGTGCTATGACATGTGGTTGGATGGTTGTCTGTTTTAAATCGAGATAAAATGTGTGTTGACATCTAAACCAAAACGCATATTTGCAAAACGGGATATTTTAAAAATCATATTTAGCTAAATTGTATCAATAACACGAATGTTTGTAAATAAATAATTTAATAGTTTGTAGGGCTGAGAAGTCGTGTAATAAAAGATGACTCTGAATCCGACTCCAGCTTTAAAATTATTAACGACTCCGAGGATATTTTTCAATAATTACATTTTAAGTGGCGGCTCGTGGGTATGATCCTTGGGGGTGCTGTGGGTAGATTAAAATTTAGTAAAATAACATATTACTTATATTTTAATTAAAATATCAAAAATAATAACAATCAAAAGAAAAAGCTATTTGAAAATTAAGTCCATTCGTCTATTTTTGTTTTTGATATATTTTTTTATGACTTTTTCGTAAAAGTTTAGTATTTTTCCAATCATATCTTTCTCTATTGAAATTATTGATAAAGCTGTGAATCTTTCTTGACTAGTTGTGTTCCTAAGGTAAGTTTTAATTCTTTTAAATGTAGAAATGCAACGCTCAGTTTTTGCAGTTGTCATTGGAGTATTAATCAAAATTGTTATGAGATTCGTCAATTCTCCAAGAACATCGCATAAGTTATCAGCATTTATTATTTCTGTTACAGTTAGTGGCTTAGTAAGATCCATGATTTTTATCCTGTAATAGGGGCAAATGTTATATTTAAAAAAGAAGAAACTTGGCATGCAAACTAATGACGTAAAATCAACAATTTATCGATGACAACGTTAACACTTACAAAGAGGTATTAAGAGTATGTAAAAATGCAAAGTGATCACGACTGCGTGTGCGCAAATTCGCTAAATCAGTCAATTCACCCAACGACGCTGCTCCTAGCTGCAGCGCGACTGCAGCTGCTGTCTATACACTTCACGCCATACAGTGACACACCAAATTCTAAGAGCAACACTGCTGCGCAGCGCTCGCGTTGCTCCTTCGATGTATAATACATCATGTATTACTGTACACTCTGTCAGCACAATATACAAGAATGCATCTGAGGAGCGATCGGCACCCGCTCAGCAAATACGGGGCACACTTTTAAATAGTTAATCGTATAATATTTAAGATACAATAAAAGTAAATAAAATTACATTTCTATCAAATTTTCTTGGGGGTGCTGCAGCTCCACAGTATATGTAACAAGCCGTCACTGCATATATGTATACCATCAGATCATTTTTAGCCATCCAAGTATGTAATGTCAACACTTTGGACTATTTTGTTTGAATACACGTAATTAGATATATTTAAAAAAAAAAAACGACCCGCTCATCTTTCACGACTACGACTCCAGCCGAAATACCGCGACTCCGACTCTGACTGCACAACTCTGATATTTTTTGTCCTAATTATAGGTGTAGCTGTAGACCGCTGTACTCACCTTTAAAATAAAATTACAAAAGAGCAGTTATGACAGTAGATATTCGAGTGGTGTTTTCAAGGTATGTAATGCTTATATTTATTATTTTATAATGATATCAAGTTTTCAGTATTTTATTTTGAACCAGTTTCACCACCTATCGAATAAATAAAATAAAAATTATTCCAGTCTTATTTTTACAATGATTCTCTGATTCTAATTATATCTAATATACTTGTAAAATATTGAAAGGTTAGGGTTATTAATGAGCTAGTACAAAAGTGTAGAATCCTGTAGATATATATTATGTTTTGCATTGCTATTTTGATTCCATAATAAATTAGTTTAGAGGACTACGAAATAGAAATATTAATTTAAGGCCATGATATACGTGTAGTGCGCACCGCACGCGCAGATCTTGCCGTTTATGTATGGTTACAGCCAGTGGTATGCTGCTAAACTTTTATTAACCAGCTCGCACCTCGGCGATTTTAGGATTTTCAAACAATTTCAAAAACCCATCAATTTTCAGATTTTCCAAAACTATCAGCGCGGGACATTTTTTTTTTAGCTCTTCCAAGAATTTTCGCATCCAAAATCACAGGTTTTACGGATATACTAATAACCGTGACGGGTCTTAGGAACAGGCTCTCCGTACCGAAAATATTTTAGAAACATTCTCGGCAGAGCCGGTGCAAACCCATAGCAGCACACCACTGGTTACAGCTTTGAAACAATAAACGAAGAAAACACCATATTATAAAGCCAACAATTTATCGGTGGAAAATTATTTTGATTGTGGCAACCAGTGGGAACTTTGATCTGTCAAATAATTGTGTTGTTTTGCTGTGATATCAGATGTTAATAAGTGTCTTTATACCAGACGGTGCCTCCCAAGCGTTGCGAAGTAAACAAAGATTTCGTCACATAACTAATTGAAATTCAGCGAATTGGATTAATTTTGTGATTTCATGGTCCCTGGTCAACTAAAGGTCACGTTTGATTTTTATTGTATATATAATGACAGTAATACAGTGTTATTAAATACAGAATTGTTTTAAAATTTTTGAAATGACCTGGTCACATCTCGAAAGAGGCAGTTCGCCCGTTGATTGGTGTGAACAAAATTATTCTATATCTCCAGTCATCGCTGAATTTGTTAATACGGTAAGAATACATTTTTTTTAAATATTCAAGTTCATATTTTCGGTGACAAATTAAATCCTTTGTTCTATTTCTCTTAAGGTGCAAGTACTTTAATAATACATCGTCACAGTTTTATTTTCTAGCAAATCCCATACAAAAGTTGTGCCACTTAAGTGAAATATAAATAGTTTTAGTTTTTTTATATATAAATATGGTAACCACAATTTATACAACTGCCATTGTGCAAATATTTTCTTAGAATTACTTTTTTACCGATTGAGGTCACCTATATTTCTTGAAGTTCAATTCAAGGCTAATTACACAATATTTATATACCATTGAAATAATATTGTATGAAAACACTTAATCGCCCGGTAATATTTAATTTTTAAACATAAGTCTAAATCAGTGGTTTCCGACCTTTTTGTCATTGCGCCTCCCTTTGAAGAAAAAAATATCTTCGCGCCTCCCCATACTTTATTTCATATAGTAATAAAGACACGTTTTAAAGGGTAAATAAATATGTTGGACTGTTCGCGCCTCCCTTTGCAATAGTCCATGCCTCCCCAGGGAGGCGCGCCTCCCAGTTTGGAAATCGCTGGTCTAAATCGAAATTTTTTTTTCCAATAAATTTAAGTTTTTCTTTCCACACCAAAACTTTGTAACTTAAATATTAAATAAAATTCGATAACTGTGTTCTTCCACTGATAGTGTTATAAATTTTGACACGGTTTTCGCCTCCTTATGAAACATCATCAGGCTAATTATCATAAGCCTATTTGTTAATTAAGTGAAGATGCTCTCAAAGAGGCGTAACACGTGTCATAATTTTTAACACAATCAGTGAAACAAAAAAGTTGTAAAATGGTATTGTATAGTGAGAAAAACACTGTTACTCTGAACACATCAAAAATATTAAGTAACTATAGTTTATAAATTCTTATACTGAAGCCTTCAAGAAAGAATCACATTAAAGATAAAATTTGAATCGTTCAAATTTTGTACATTCACACGGATTTTGTCACTTACGACCCGGGTTTCGCCTTTCGGCATCTTCAGGCGTTCAAGTGCATGGATGAACTAGAACTGACAGTTCAGTTCAGTTCAGTTCAGTAGGTCAGTTCAAGTTCATCCGTGCACTTGAACGCCTGAAGATGCCGAAAGGCGAAACCCAGGTCGTTAGTGACAAAATCCGTGTGAATGTACATAATTTGAACGATTCAAAATTTAATATTGAAATTCCACCAAGCACCTTCCGTCGAAATCTTGAATTATACACATTAATGATGTTGAGAAAATTTATATATAATCAATTTTTACTTTGTCTTAAAGGCGTGTATTGAATTTAGGGCTGCTAGTTTTCTTGATATCAACACGGGACATACTTTTTTAGTAGCTCAAATGCCTGGGCTCTTGCCTAAACTTAGGTGATCAGATGAGAACTAGTGTGTATAACATATTATGGCTGCTATATAGACCATTTGACTAGTAGAAACATTATTTCAAATATTTTACAAAAGATTAAAAATACGAAGTAATATTCGGGCAGGTTTTAAAGTGAACGATGATGGCTACGCTACTGCACAGGTTTTTATATTTTTTTCATTTTTAACTACTTAGTAACTGTGGCGGCTCAGTTATATCTGAATTATTATAGGGATTTTTGGCTGTCTTTTTGGGATGCCTGGCTGCCCTTATTGAATTTCTTGTTAAGTAAATACTACAGAAAAAAATATTTTATAGAGTAGGTGCTTGATGGAATATCAATTAAAATTGGCTCAATTAAATTGTTAGGCATCGATAAATCGATTTTTTATTGATTTATAGAATTGTGTACATACATGGATGTTTGTGATGTCTACATTTCCTCCCAACGATCCATTTCTAAAAATGGAGCATAACAGGAGATATGAGCTTATCTCTAGTCCCATCCTTCTATCTTTACTCTCTCAAAAAAAAGTTTAATTCAGAGATAAATAACAACTTGTTCTTGTAACTTAAGTATGAAAAAATTCTGTTGAGATGGGCAATAACTAATAAGGCATCCATATATTCAGCATTGGAAGTGGAAATGGTTGAAAATAAAGATTGATTCATATCTAACAATCCCTTATGAATATTGCTAATTCATTAATTTATCGAAATACATGAAATGAATCTAAATTTTTATTGAAAAGGGATCCCTTTTTTGCATACTAATTTTTATATTTCCGTTTAAATATTCAACAAAATATAATATCATTGTTTTACTAATACTTTTTGTTCTAGATAAGTAATATACTATTTCTGCTATTACCACCTGTTTTGATACACCTTTTCAAAGAATATGCCGAGTTTGTGAATCCGGCTATTCATATTTTATGGATACTTCTAATGATAGTGGGATTGAGCTCTGCTTATTTTCATGCCACGTTGAGTTTACTTGGTAAGCATATTATTGTATATATATACAGTCAATCCTGTTTTTATGTGATTTCGAAGTTATGCAGTTTTTTAAAAATGCAAATTTTCAAAAAAATGTACTATATTTTACAATAATTAAAAAAGGTAAATATTACATCGAGAGCATGTATCGTTGTATTTCGGATAGAATAGAGAATGAATCATAAACACAACCGATATTTAGAAAAAAAAAAAAAATTGGACTGTTTAAATCATGTTGCACCTGCCGTCGCTGAATTAACCACCTACTTGGGTGTCTTACAGTCGATGAAACCATTAAAACATCGGCGATATCAGCTGAAATGATTACTTCAGCACATAAACTTGGCGGAGAAGGGTTTGATACCTTTAGCGAAAATTATATCGAGAATTACTTACGGATAATGTTATAAGTGACAGATAATGTATCCCCACTTTTTCTATGGAAGTTAAGTTTTTTTTTATGCGATTTTGGATATATTTTAACTCGCTGTTTCAAAGTTATGCGGATTTTGAAATTCATGGCACGCATCCCCACTTTTTGTATGGAAGTCAAGTTTTTTTTTTGTGATTTTTTTATGCGATATTTCATGGAACGCATCTACCGTATAAAAAGAGGATTGACTGTATATCTATTTTGTAGCATATATTACGATTAGGGTATTTTACGAGTTGACTTTTACTAGACTTAAAAAACATACTGCAGTTCGTTTTAATTATTATATATTTCAATATTAAATCTAAGTGAATTTTGGAAAGGAGTTGATCGTATCAATCATATTATTCCATTTATTGTAAGAGAGTGAACCAAGAAAGTGTCGTTTTTTTACATATTTGTGTCATGTTTAATCTTTTTTATTATGTAAAAGTAAAGTGACAATTTTAAAAGTGACAATGTTGTCAATATATAGTTTTAATCTAATGTATTTTCAAAAATGATTCCGTTAAAGTGCATATAGTACGTCATATGTTACACAGTTTGAGATTTTCTGGATGCCATAAAAATCAAACAAGTAAGCTTCATAATTTGTTGCCTCAAATGTTTATGGGCATTTGCTTTAATTAAGCTTGTCAAATATTTATTATTTTCGGTTCTTTTCAATGATGTCAACATCAGTCGAATGATTCATTTTTACCGTGTCACTTTCTAGTGTTCGGCTCTTTGCTTTCGAGCCCTTTTTGTTTTAAAGAAATGTGTTGATTACATTA
The DNA here is from genome assembly GCA_031772345.1 of Himalopsyche anomala. Lineage (NCBI taxonomy): Eukaryota > Metazoa > Arthropoda > Insecta > Trichoptera > Rhyacophilidae > Himalopsyche > Himalopsyche anomala. The sequence continues at coordinate 15,999,958 of CM062821.1, read as the reverse complement.
AAGATATGATTTTTTAAAGAAAAAACCTGCAAATCTGGCTGCACGTGCGAAACTGCCGGTTGCTTGAGTGTTAATAAGCAAAAAATTACGATTTAATAAGCTGTATTTTTTTATAATTGGTTCTTCAAATATTTTAACTTATAAATAAGTGACAAATAGAATTTAAAGTGTAAATATTTTTTTATTTCCACACCCGATAAAAATCTTTATAAAGTTTCTTTATTTTTGTGCAAGAGTATTTTTTGTACACTAAACATTGTACATTTGTTTTTTACTTATTGTTTATATATTTTTTTTATCGGAAGAATAGTGCCAAAAATCTTCATTCCCTTACATTTTCTCTTCTTTTGTAATACATTGTTTGGCTATCATATGTCTTGTGAGGTGCTTTCTAGACAATTACTATCAATTTAACACTATTTTTAATTTTAGGGCAGCTTTTGGATGAATTAGCAATATTATGGGTATTGGTGGCAGCTTTCGGAATGTTTTTACCTAAAAAATATTTTCCCAAATTTTGCAAACAAGACAGGTAAGATTGTACAAATAAAATATGATAAATTGGTAACTTAAATCACTAAAAAATATTTCACTCTTCCGTATTGTAAAATCATTTTCACCGTATTTGATTGTTACTGCAATAAAGTCAGGTTAAAGAACAATGTATATTCAGCAGTAATGCTGATTTTTGTGATTACTGTAAAAATTAAATAATTTTATAATTTGATCACTTTAAACCAAAATATGTATTAAAAAAAATATTGATTTTGACACAAATTTTAATTATAGTGTCTAGTAGCGAAACGGCTCACAATTTTAAATTAAGGATTAATGAATATACACTGTGTTTTTATTTTAAACTCACATATTTTATTAAAACTTACTTGCAAAAAATTTACCTAGGCCTGATGATAACGATATAATCAAATTTACAGCAGATTGGTAAACACTTGATCTCCTCTTTTGGTTTCGACCTGTAATTTATATATTTTACATCAAATTTATATATTTTTTAATCAAATATACCTACTTGTGTTTCATTTGAGTAATAAAGATTTTTAAGTGATCTATATAGTATATTGTCGGTTTGGTACAAGAAGTTATTAATCGACAATTCGTCACTGAGATATATCAACAGAAGTGGTTATTTTTTCATTTTACATAGATTAAAAGTCAGTGTCTTAACATCGACCAATATTGTCCAACGGCATACCTTTTATATTATTATGTTGTTCATTGTTAATTCTTGATGGAAATGCATTATATTAATAAATAAAACACTTGCGTACTAATTCCTCATTATTTATTTCAGATCAGTACCAGTTTCTTTTATGACAGCATGGTCTGCTGATGATAATGTTAATCCTCACAGTTGATGAGCGGAATCGCTCCTGTTCTAAAATAAATAATGTGGAATTAGTGCATTAGTGTTTTATTTTTTAATGCAATGTTTATAAATAAACTTCTCCCATAGGGATCAACTGTCTCCAGTCTCCCCTACTGTATTCAACTTAAATATACCTCGCCATGTTGTGATCTTTGTAGTACTGCCTGTGCAGTCTAGTGAACCATTTTTTAAGGCTCTGGTGAAGCAACTCTGGCATAAAACATATTTTTACTATTTTCATATGTTTTTTGTGTTGTAATAATCAAATATGTAAGATGTCAAGTTAAAGAATTGAACTATTGTTCAAAAAATAATTCTGTACAAAAAACACAATTATTAACACTCATTATATTTTCTTAACATTTTAAAATAATATGTACATAATATTTAAAAGAGTATTTGATAAAATTGATTTTGGCTCAATTCTCTTCCCGGAATTGATATCACTAGAGAACCACCTGCCCACAGATGAATGAAATAAAGCTCTAGGCCCAAATTGGAAATATTGGCTTCTATAAAATTATTTAAAAGTAATGATGGATGAGTTCATTTATACTGCGTTTAAAGAATCAAAAAAAATATTTACTGCTTGAAATGATAAGTAATATTCTTCCCTGATTTCATACCAATGACAAAAAAAAAGTGTTTTTAATTTTTTGTACAGAAAGTGATCAAAATATATGAGAAAAAATAATTTCATATAAAATAGTTCACTACTCAAAGTGGTATACAATGAAATTATTTTATTAACAATGTAGATTACTAACACTCTGCTTTTTATTGCTTTGAAGGAGAATTTTAGCTGCGGTTTCGCTGTTGTTTACTATTACATCTACAGGTGTACTGTTAATGCATCCGGCTGCCAATGCTTTCGCTCTTATGATACTAGCTCTGCCTGCATTTTTCGTTCTCGTTAAAGAGCTGCAAAGGTAAATATGTTTTTTTCAATTCAAGTTATTACTATTCAAATTAATCCACGTGCATCGATTCGTAAGATTCATCATATTATGTATATAAGGAAAATTGTAATTATTGGTCGAGAAGTTTTTTTTTTCATATTGTTCCACGATTCTTTCAAAAATGAAGTGTGTCTCTACCGATATAATTGAAGCATTTTGTATTATCACGTAATGTTGATAATATTTTAACAGAATCAATACTATTCACACATCAGAGAAAGCAAACACTTCCAAATATTCCATTAGGTTATCTCTGAAATATAAGTACGCGATTTAATACAATCATTGATGTCAAACCATCTTTTTATGTGTGTAATTAATTCTCTTCGCCATGCAATGCCATTGTTTCATTTTTAAAATATTTTAAATGAATTAGTTACCTATATTATAATAGGAAGTACTGAAGGTTTTTGAAATTCGTTTCATTCTCTTCATAGAAAAAAAAGAGAAAGAGAAGAGCAACTATTATTTTATATTTTACTCTTCCGGCCTGAAATAGATTTTGAATAGCGGCTCATTCATATATCCAATAACTGGCGGAGTGAGCCACACATAAACATTTAACATTCTACAGTTTTTCTGGATTAAAAAATACGATAAAAAGTATTTATAACTAAAACTCAAGTTGTTAGAATTAAATCGGTGAACTTTTGCTGAAATGGACTTCAAAGTAGAGCATTTTTTTCGAGTGCTGTACACATCACACGGACAACCTGAAGAGTTAACACTTCCCATACAGTGCTAAAAAATACTTCCGATATGTTGCTAGACTTGGTTCTTTAAGGGCTAGCAACATAACGGAAGTATTTTTTTAGTATTGTATGGGAAGTGTTAAAGATATAAAATGGATGATAAATTTTACTTTATTTCATTTATACGTTTAATAACTTCCTGATGTTAATGTTTTTTCTTGAATAATGAGATGAATGATCGAAGATGTTTTTTTTGAAAACTATGGCAGCAATTTTTTTTAAATTCTATGTCCGCTCCCAATGTGGAGCATATGGCTTCCTAATGGAGGTATCTCAACAGAAGTTTTTCTACGAGAACTGTTTGTTACTCAGTCGCTCAACCTCTATTTTTAAAAGAGAGTAAGTAGGGATAGAAGGATAAGGCTAGAACAAGACTAGAGTATCCAATCCCAGACCCCTTTTGTGATACCGGGATTTCCGGATTGACTATTTTTCAATCTCGGGATCTCGGGATTGAAGACTCAACATAAAATCGTGTATAAATTAGGATTTGGGATTGACGAAACTTTTGGTCAGCGATTATGGGATTTTTTAATTAATTTCATTTCGTTGCTAAAAAACAATATATTCCGTGTTTCATTTTCTCAATCCCGAAATTCCGGGTATGGTTGCGATCCCGAGATTTCGGGATCACAGAATTGGACGGGATCCCGGGATTGGAAATCCTAGACAGGACTAGTGGTTAACTAATCGCGCTCGTTACGCCCAGTTATTAAAGGTTCTGAAAAGGTGGGAGGGAATTTTTTGAATGTCACAAACACCCATGCGTTCTTACAGAACTCGTAGCCCACAACGCTAACTGCTGCGCCATAGGACCCGACGAACAATTTTACTGAGTTATAATAGTTATCAAATATTTAAAATTGGCAAATAAATTATACTAAATGTACATTGTATTATTTTATATTTGTTACAATTTGCATTAGCTTAGAACTACTGAGTATTGTATATTAAATAATTATCAATAAAAATATTATTCTTTGATATATAATAATGCTAATACTTTTATCTTATCACATTTCATTATCAGCTTGTGATATTTTGGTAAAATATTGAAAGCCTGAGATTATGAGTGATAATTCTTAACTCATAATTTTAATTAAAATTCATTGGTAACTATTATTATTGTTATGAATTTATTATGATATGGTAGCTTTGACATTTTATCTAACTGATTAGTCTGTGATAAACAATCATTAATTTAAGTATTTCTTTTTCCAGTGTAAAATGTATAAGAGTTTACAATTTGGGAGTACGCTGTGCGACAATATGGGTTCTGGCAATTGTTTGCTGGGTAAACGATCGACTCTTCTGCGATGTCTGGTCATCGATAAACTTTCCCTATCTTCACGGGTTCTGGCACATATTGGTTTTTATTGCCGGTTATACAGCATTAGTGATATTTTCATATATCACAGTCAAAGAGGAACAACCGGAAAAAATTCCTGTATTAAAATACTGGCCACAAAATGATTTTGAATTAGGAATACCATACGTGTCCATAAAGTCACATAAAGTAGAAGAAAATGCGCACATCTAAGTGTGTTCATTTTTTGAGCAATTCGACTGAGATTAATTTTAAGATAACTTTTAAAAATACAAATATAGAGGAAGAAAGGACAACAACCTATTTTACATGATGTAAACCTAAATTTATAACTAGCAAAACAAATTTTAGCACTGACAATATTTATCTCAAATTCACTTACCTTAAGTTTTCTTTTGATGAACTCAAAGTAATTTGTAATTTACTGTTTTATACTAATGAAAGATATACTGCTCTATGAAATGACCGTTGCAAAAACCTTGGGATCAATTACACTCGGACTTGTAAACATCTCCCTCTATTCTTTGGAAACAAATTATTGCTTAAGCAAATAATGAAGAGTGTATCTTTGGATATAGAAAAATGCATTATAATATAAACTAATCTATGATATTATCATAGTCAGCTATTGTAAAATAAAGGTATATTTAGTGGAAAAATAGGTTCTTGTTGGCAAAATATTTATGATGAATTTTTGCTATATAACTTGTTCTATAAATTATAGTGAAACATTCAATGATTTTAAAGTCATTGAATGAATTACAAAAAAGCAAATTTTTAGTAATTTGGCTAGAATATAATAACTATATCTTTAGTAAGTCTCTTAGAATTTAGCATGTAGTTCACGGGTCGCCAACTTTTTTCGATTTTGGATTTGAACAAAACTAAAACTACAGTCAAAAATTACCCTATTGAAAAAAAAAATGCCCTTTTCAATTGCATCGGGGCCCCGGGTCATATGGCTTTTATAAAAAGGGGTCGCCACCCGAAAAAGGTTGGGAACCTATAATGTAGTTTCTATATACAAATCAGATTATATTTTAAGATATTCATACTTACAGCAATCATTTCACCGGTATCTTTTTAATGTATTTAGTTAAAAAGTACGTTGAAGGCAACTTCCTTACTAATTGTGATAAATTATTTTTATTATTTCATTCTTTACTTTTACAATTTTATTTTTATTTAGATTTTAAAAGTTATTACTAACATTTTTATATTTTTTTACTGAATAGCCCAAAAATATGTACTATATAAAAACTTGTAAGTACAGTAGAACCCCGATTCTTAATTTTTCAAGGGACTCTTGAGAGTGAAATAACTATAAATGCTGGAAAACAATAAGAGTGAGAATGTCTCAAATAATAAAATGTATCAATTAAAAAAAAAAACCTTTCTATACAGTCGACTCTTTTATATTGCGCTATAGAAACCTGGCCCATAGAAGATTAGGAACCCATGCAGATTTTGGGGTTAGGTTTGTTTGATTGTATTTTGTAAATTGAACAAAATCAACCCATACATTTTTTTAGTTTGTCCAGAAGCGCACATGTAACATTTTGTTTTTCACAATGGACAAATTTAGTTCAGTGGAACCTCGACGAGTTTAATTCGTTCCAGAATCTTACTCGTTATGTGAAACACTCGTTAAGCGAAACATTTTTTCCCATATAAAACAATGTAAAATAAAATAATGCATTCCATGCTAAAAAAAAATCATTTTATATATTTTTAACGTATGTATATTCAAATAAAATTACATACTTATAAATTGTTAAGGAGCGTAACAACCTGGAATGCTTTTTAGATTGAAAAAAAAACAATATAAAAATCAACTCTTTTATTATTTATGACAAATAAATAATTCTTTTTTACTAGAAAGCTGTCTAGAGACATTTGTTTTTGCCAACACTTCAAAATTTGGTGAAAATGCGACAGCATTATCATTGAATAAATTTATCAAATGCATAGCCATCTCCTTATTAGAGTGATGCTTCTCAATGTACGATGCAACAGTTTCCCATGCTTTCAGCATTTCTCTTGTTGCGCCAGAAGATTATTGCTCTGCTACTTCCTCCTCTTCCACTAACAAACTCTCCTACATAACTTCTTGCTGTGAAAAACAATGCTATAAGCTCTTGACTGTGCCCACAAGCTCATCAATATCGTTGTTATCCACCTCCGGTCCCATGATATTGGCCAAAGATACAACCTTGTTGACTGTAGATTCCACAGGTACTGTTTGAAAGCCCTCAAAATCACATTCTACAACGCTCTCTGGCTAAAGCTTTTTCCAAACAGAAGTGAGGGTCCTATTGGTAACCCCTTCCCACGCCTTGTCAATCATCTTGAGGGAAGTAACGATGTGAAAGTGATCTTTCCAAAACTCTGCGTCACTCGCTATGCGAAATTTCGCTCGGTAAGGGAGCATTAATTTCACAATGTTTTGCTCGTTATGAGAGGTTCCACTGTACTTTGTAGAAAACGGCGCTATAGAGCTGCTCTATTTGCAGGGGATAATGTCTAATAAAAAGCTGCTCTATTATAGGAGTGTTGACTGTTTTCGTATAATATTAATTAACATTCATTTCTCGACATTTTGCTATGTCAACTGTCTTTTCTCATGAAGTTTTTTGATTATTTCCAGTATCTTAGCTAGAGTCCTAATTTCTTCACAGGTAGCATTTGAGTAGCAAGTCAGAATAATTTACAAAGGATAAATGAACACTGATTTTATAACAATATGGCATTTGAGACTTCCAGTCTTAGTTTTTTTAATATAGAGGTTAAATGGGATCACACATGCCTATGAACGTAATGACAAATATTCAACAAAACCAACAAGACAGAAAAAATGGCTGAATGGAATCGTACGTCCACGTGAGTGGGACCATAAAATTTTACCCATAAACCAAGGAAAACGATAAATTGGGGAACAATAAATGCAGGATTACTTAACGTTGTTCTCATAGGTATTTTGGCCGTGACTATAGAAAAATGAAAGATACATGCGGTAAAACAATGAATGGGAGAACGATGGATCGGGGTTTCACTGTAACAGTTTTGTTATATGCCAAAAAGTATTTTACCAAATGTTACCAAATATAAAGCAGTAAGTAGCAAACCATTTAGGTAGTAATGTTTTTCAAAAATAGTTTTGTAAACTTCATAGTGTTTATGAACTCTTTCTTTTTAGACATATTTTTTTAATGAAATTTTGAATGCATACTTACCACATGTAGCTACTTACTTCTGCATTTGTATTTTATTTGTATTGTTTTTCAACGAATAATTTAAGGTCTTCACTGGAATATTCAGATAAATTGTCGGCAAATATTTCGTCATCACTTTCTTAATTTTCTGAAGCCATTGTTTAAGGTTTAAAAAATATGTCAGTGAAACATACCGAAACACAAACGAATTGTAAAGTTGTATTTCATAACTAAAATTCCAATACCGATTTTCAATTTAAATCGGGGTGGTTTCAAATTTCATTCACACATGTTGGTTTTTATCTACACGTGCGACAGGCTATACATAATACAAGTGCATGCGCTTCAAATGCATTTTGATGGCTTTCCATGTCTCGCTTTTTCGTTCACTCTACAGAAGGGTAACCTAGTGTTAGAAGAAAGCAAGCATATTTTTGGTACCGTCACAAGAATTAATATTTACATTCCTAAAACAAACGACCAAATATGTTTTAAAGACTTCATTACAATAGCTGAGATGTCGTCTTTTCTGCTCACACACCAAAAGAAATTTAAATGCAAGAAGAAGACAGACATACTTTAACACACTCACAGTCCCTTTATCATCACTAATTGTCAAAACCTAAAACACAACACACAAAATCTCATAAAAAATTTGCAAGAGTAATATGTATGTGATTCATATAATATGAAGTGTTGGTGCATAAAGGAAACAAAGTATTATTATTTTTTTGTTGATGTATGTGTAAGCTGTAAATGTCCTCAAGAGATTGGTTTATAATAATCATATGAAATAGTCGAGTAGATATACCTAATCCAGCTTTAAAGCGGATCCAGCGCAAAAGGTAGAACTACCTTTCCCGTGTGTTAATAAATATATGTGGGATTCGTACAAAAGAATTGACAGTGAACACCTTAAAAGTGATGAGACATTTCTAGCGATGAAGGGAATATTTGTCGAGTTGGCCATAAATGTGCATGTCTTTATGAGGTAGTGAAGAATAGTTACCGAATAAACTTTAAATTTTTTAAATTTTTCATAGTTATAAACTGAAATTTATACATTGTTTTTTCTTTATTTAAATATATTATTTTCTAGAATTTATTGATTGGGTTTTCAATAATAGTTTTTTTTTTATTTTATACAGTTTGGGAACACGTCTTCAATTTTTCTGTGTACAGTTCTATATATTTTTTTAAAAGGTTTTCGTTGAAATATATGTACTGTGTAAAATAAGAGTTTTACGCTTCTCCGGAAAAATAATGACTCGATTGACATGAAGTAAAAGTATTCATAGCATCTTTTTACAAATCATAACATTACCAAATCTGTCAATGTGATCTTTCCCCTATTAACTGATTTCGCCGGCTACTGACATGAAATCAACAACGGTGTGACTCAAAAATTTTCATATTAATATTTTGTTTTTAATTACATCGGGTAAATTTAGTACTTTTGTCATACTATCTAAAAAAAATCAAAATTTGCACTTATGTCGTTGTTTTGCCGTAGAAGCGATATGTATGTCTATTTTGTCTATTATGAGCGAGAATATCATGCTGTTATTACTAGATATTTTTTATACACTATGCAATACATGAGACTGTGATGTTTGAAAGAAACAATTATTCAAAAAAAATATATCCTGTGAAAAAAAAAAAAAAGATTTGTTACCATTGTTTTATTTCTTTTCGGTTTGTATAAATATAATATCATTAACTATATTACAGAAAAGGAATACTTGTGTTAATAATAAATTGTGAAAATATTATGCGTAAATAATGTATAATACTTCATTAACAATAGACAAATAGGTTTGTAAATGAAGCAGAATACTATGATTAAAAATATATTCAGTTTATTGTTAAGGCAGCGTTAAGTTTTAGTCGGAGTCTGAAGAGATGTTGTTACCGGAATTCGAAGTGATTTCACGATCACGGCGATAAGGACTGTTTGTCGCCTCTCCATGATAGATGATAGAATTGTTTTCTGTTTCCAAAATTTTCACTTCATAGAGGAGTTCTGGTTTTTTCATAACTATGCGTAAATGATCCCAAATGTAAATAGCCAAATTTTCTGTTGTCGAAACCTATAAAGAGCAACCATAATAAAAGTGATATCAAATAATTTTACTGAAAATTGTTTTCACCAAATCAATATTTTCCAATGTAGGAAATACATCACTGCAATCATTGTCTGTTTATCGTGATAACATTATTTTCCACTGGAATAAAAAAATCTGAGAAAGTTAAATCTCGATACAACAGACAAAATTTAAGCAAGCACTAGGACTCTGCAATCTATCACTCGCGAGTCACCAAGTGAAGATTTCAAGTTACTATAAGATAGTATATATGAAAATACCCACTGACCCGAATAGTCTTCTTAATAGTTACAGTAATTTGACCCGCAGCCAAAAAAGGTTGCTGAGGCCTGCACTAGATCATAGATGCAGTGGTTTTCACACGTGCCAGCTTATGGCTGGACACGAATATATTCGAATATTTGAATAGTTTCTCAACTATGAAAATAATATTAAAGAATGGATTTGAATAATTATTAATATACATTACATATCAATTATATTAAAATAATACCTTAACCGCTTCAGTACCGTAAGGCCACTGGTGGCCACGAATTTTGAAAAATATGCCAATAATCTTCCAGTAAGAATTCAAAGGATATTTTTCTTTGCATAGCTAGTTACATCTATACACTGTCTTTAGACAAAAAAAATGGTCCACTTACGGCGAAAATCCATACAATTGAAGCATGCATCGCTCTATTGTTTTGAATATATAACTGAATTTTAAGAATGTGCCCCTTTTTCTTGCCTTTACCATTAATTTGTTTCATAATTTGTCCGTTCAAAAGAACATTTCCATAATTACTTTTTTCGAATATTTCTAAAAGATAATATTGTTTTGAAAAACGGATTCCTTTGTATTGTTTTTTGCTGATAACAACATTATACTGAACATCATATTTCATGTTTTTTTTGTTGTGAAAATTGCCACTATTCGGAAAACAGAAGGAAAAAAATGTCAAGGAAGACAACTGAGTAAAGTCTGACGAACTCTACTTTAATATATAAAAAATAGTATTCGTCGGAACTCACCCACGTCTATGTGGAATATGTCGACATCCGAAGCTATATTGTTGAAAAAGACATTATAACTATCAACTAGTATTCAATGTTTTTTTGTTTGTGAAAGAGGGTTTATCTAACACAATGAAATAGTACAATGATCAATACTTCACAGAGAAAGATATTTTGAAGGCACCAGACGATATCGATTTTAAATTTAAAGTGTTCAAGTGATAATGTTAAAAATTAGAATATGATGTGAATATAAATCTTCCTTCAACTAGTCAAAGTTTACCCACTTGAGATGTATTCCATTTTTAATGCAAAACAGACAAAAATTATAGCCCCACTGTTCATCCATTTGACCCTCAAATAATAATATTCATTGATGCTTGTGGTTGTCACATTCTTAAAAAATATTACCAATGCTATTCGAATAGTTGCCCTAATATTTGAATATTCGATTGGGATCCCTACTCAGGATAACCAGGAATCTATGATCAACACCGGTAGCTTAGAGGATTAAAAAAAGTCTCATACAAACACTTCTCGTTTCTTATGTACACAAAACTTTATGTTAGTAATTTATTAGTTATTTATATAAATCGAGACTGTTAATTTGCTCAGAAAAACTATTCCGAAAACCTACTGTGTTTAACATGTCGGGCAACTGCAATCTGCAACAATATGATGTCGCCTTTCAAGAATCTCAAATAAAAGTATCGTCTTTCAAATAGAGTTTCTTCTGAAAAGATATCCATAAAGGGAGAATGACTTACAACATTATTAAAGTATGGCACGTCTATATCCAGATTATGGTGATCAAGGGGCTCTGAGATGGCAATTTCCATATATCTTTTTAAATCACACAGATTCATTACCATTCCTGTTTTTTCATCTAGCGGACCTCGGATTGTCACTAAAACTGAAAAAAAATATTTTAATACATTCATGATTTACTCAAACTACAATGCATTATTTAAATAAACAACAAACGTGAAACAAACTAAAGATCTTTCTTCAAAATTAATTCAGATTGATGAGGTTATTAGATTTTAATTAAATTCGTGCAATAATAGTTTATTTTAGATGACAACATAGTGTTTAAACACCTTCTGCATGAATATGGTTAGTTAAATAGCATTTCAGGTCATAAACCTTCTCTAATAATTTATAATATAATCGACAATGATAAAATAAACAGAAATCGTAACATATTCCCAAAGAAAGACCATACATTGCAAGTCGAACAAAAGATAACATTTAATAGTGTTTTCATGTACCACGAAAAGAATCCTGACTGAGTCATTTCATTATATCTTATAATTTATTGTTTTTAACAATATTAAAAATAATGTATAATTCCTCATACGAATATTGACAGACATTCAAAATTTTTGGTAAAAGAATGGGTTTAATATCATCACTATTTTTTAAGATAATATGTACAGGAGGTTTTCCTTATCAGAGTTCCCGCTGTTAAAGTTTAAAAAAAATAAGAACATGTGCAATAGGGCAGTCATAAACTCTTACTTTAAATCCCGTACCCTCACATTTATAACATTTTGTTTCCTGTCTCGCTTGAATGCCCTCTACTCGGTCATTTTGTGCTGAATCTTTACACGGGCCAAAATGAAAATTTTCTATTCCAGTCCCTGTTTTAGGTGGATTCCCTTTAATGAGGTATTATTAGGAACTAATTATCCTCGGATAACGAAAACTCCTGTGTAATAATTATGCACTTTTCTACAAAAATCTATACTTCGAAATTTGAAAAATAGTAACACAATATTAATTGAAATGGGTTGCTTACTGGTGTAGTTGTGACCATGGCCATTAGGATTGTTGCATTTTCCGAAGATTTGTATATTTTCTTCATCACTCAAATGCTTACTTTGAAAAAGAACATAAAACAACATTAGAAATGTAGAACAAAACAAAATACATAACCATAAGTGGGCATCGGGTATAAAAATTATGTATTTCTTATTTCCTGCATGAAACTGACAATTACTGCTCTTTGAAATAAAGTAAGTAATCGTTCCACTTTATTGCTACAAAGGATAAAGCAAACAAATATGAAATGGCGCTAATATTTTTTTTTCTTATACATACATACTAATGGGTGAAAAATGATATTTTGCTCACGATTGTATCGTATGTTTTTAATAATATGAAAGTGTAAAGTATACCAGTGTTCCGCAACCTTTTTGTTACCACGGACTCCTACGAAGTGTCTGAAGTTTCGCAACCCCCTTTTAAATTATTTTCCAAAAAATTAATGCCCATATAATTTTTAACCCTTTTAAGACCGTAAAGAAAACATCATCTCGCGTAAAAGGGTTATTTAATTTTACCTTTTCAGCCTGTGTTATGTTTAACAATAAATTAAAGAATTAATTAGTGACAACTCGCGGACGTCATTGAAAAGCGCCCACGGACCCCGTTTGCGAAACACTGCAGTATAACTTATAGTAGAAGTACTATGAGAAAGTATCATTAACGAGCTTTGTTATTTAATAAAAAAAAATAGCAACAAAACTGACAATGCATGAGAAATTTAGAAATAATTGATATAAGATTAATGATTTTTTTTTAGTGCATATATTTTACATTTTTTCCTTAAAAAAACAGGACCTATTATATTTTGCTCGGACACTTTAACCTTTTAACTGATGTAGATAATTAATAGTAATTACCTAGCACCAGTAGCGGCCGGTTAATGAGGCATTTGATCAATGCACCCCTTGTGCAGGAGCGGCTATATTTCATGAAATAATATTCAAAAATAATATTTATACCATTCCCTCATTTTAAATTCAATAAAATAAATTTTTAAATTAAATAAAATATTTTTTGCTAAAATATTTATTATAGATAATAAATAAATGAAGAATGTAAAATGAGTGAATGGTATAAATGTTATGTTTGAATATTATTTCATGAAATATAACAAACCCTGCATATACAAGGGGTGCATTGATCGAATGCCACATTGACCGGCCGCCACTGCTTAGAACGCCGGCAATATTTGCAACTATTAATTTAATTAAATTTGAATCGTTCAAATTATGCACATTCACACAATCTTGTCACAAACGACCCAGGTTTCGCCTTTCGGCATCTTCAGGCGTTCAAGAACTTGAACTGACAGTGATTATTAATTTAATTAGTTATTGACGAGTGTTGAGCACGAAAAATTTAACGAGATATCTCATCTGTGGCAGCCACCGAGTTAAAGGGATTTTTAGGTGAGCCATTCATTGGAAAATGTTAGTAGTTAAGTGAAATTGATCTTGGTTTAAACAATTTTTTTGAATTGAGATAGATCAAATTTATTTCACCAAAGATAAGTGTTAAAAAATAGACCTGTTGAGTATACCATACTATTTTTAATATTATTTGTGTAATGAAATTTATTTCTTGGAACATTAGTTAAGAAAGAATAATAATCAACAGTCGAATATGCAGGATATTACTTTGTGCAATCAATTCAAGTTATTTAAATACACCTTCATATTGGCCTCAAGATAAATGCTAGATAGTCATGAAGAAGTCTCACAAAAGTGACCACACAGGGGCCTACAGTTCATACAGAATAAAATAAAACATTCAAGTAAAACGTAAGCCATGCGAGTTGATATTGTTACAATGTTATTTAAGCAACATTATCTAAGCAACAAGCCCTAAAAGCGTCAAATGGACGAGCTTGTAGAATGCGGTAATCGTTAAGCATCATTTTATCATGTAGTTAGATAATATACTAGAAAAAGTACATATTACATACATGATTAGAAACTGACTTCTTAAAAATTCATTCCGAGTTCAGAAGGTAAAAGTTAAATTGCATGGAGAAAAACACAAATAATGGGGTTTTTAAAATTACATAAAAAATAATGCGTTTACTAGAAGACATTTACATGTAACAAAAATGTAATTTTTATTATTTTACATGGTAAAACCACCATGGTATGTTTTGTAAAAAAACGTAATGTTTTAAAAAGCTTGTCAAATAATATTTATAGCAATCATCCTAGTGTCAGAACTGTAGGTAGAGGTATTTTCTCACAAGATATTTGAATGTTGATCATGGTTATCTAGTATTAGTTAAATATTTTTTTAAAAAGTTTAAATGAATAATATTCTATGGACTTTTTATAATCTTACTGTTTCCAAAGTCAGTCAGAATTTTCGCCAGACTAGTCGAGCAGCCCTAGGTGCCAGATTTTCTACTGAAAGTTATATACATTTGCATATATATACACATCAGCATTTTATCAAGGCTATGGCTATGAAGCGGGGACATTTTATATGATGAAATAAACTGAAATATAAAATTTCATTCTTTGCAGATGATTCAATATCTGCTATTCTGCCCAATACATTATTTATTATTCATATCAGTCATGAATTTTTTAAATTAAAATTTTAAAAGTATAATTTATTTTATTTTTTAAAATGTTACAATGAATCATTTAGGCATTTCTTTTCAAGAATTGTCTGCAATGTATAAGGGACTGAAAATGAGACTGGAAAAAGATGATTGAGCTGTCGATAACAATGTATATTTCACTCATATTTTAAATTACAGTAAACTTCTGATCCGTGTGCGGGTTATCCGGTTTGCTGATTATCCGTGCATGAATTTTATAGATATTTAAGTTTTTATGCGATTTGTTTGGTGCATTGACTGATGTTTGAAAAAAATATCTCATTAGTGCTGGTGTAAAATAAAAGTATGAAATCATAACACCTAAATATTTCCATGTCATAATTGCAAGAAGCACATCATAACTATGAAACAAAAATTTACATTGGAAAGATTTTAAAACTAACTCAAATATAACATTATAAAATGTTACTATTGGGAAATTTTTAGAAAAGATTCCTATAAGTATTAAACATGGAAAAATTATGGCCTGCTTTAGAAATGTATCTATAAAATAAGTCAAAATGAATTTTTTCGATTATCCGTGCGAATGCCGTTTTCTTATGAAATATGTTTTGGTAGAATGAAGCCTCTTAAAACTGAATGAATCTAACAAATCATTGGTATTGATTCTAATTTTAATTGATGATTGAAAATATACCAAATATGAATGACATAATAAGATATATAAATGTGACAGTAATCATTAACAATTGTTTATTTTCTCAAAAAATTATTTGTTTTGAGTAACTTAATATGCATAGTAAAATATATGGGTTGATTTATTACATTATGTAATTTTTCTAAGAAAATATATTTAAAAATATACTACGACGGGTTGTGGTTATACAAATATGCTTTTTATAGCTTAATATTATTATATCTGACTATTAGAAATATAAATAGTGAATAAGAAGGGCATAATGATATCAACAATTTAAATAATTAACATATATTCAATAGATAACGAAAAATTGATTTGAATAAAAATCACCATAGAATGTATGATTATGAATATAGTAAAATGAAATTTTATACCAAATGAAGTTTTGACAGAAATATAGTACTTGGCAAATACGATTATACCAGAAAACAACTTTAGGTGAAATGAATCTTCAACCATTTAGAATTTAACACACAAGTGTAGTTCCTTTTAAAACTATTTCCAATTAGGTATTTCATCGATAAAACTCGTACTAACATAGCATACACACCACAAACTAAAATTTGAGAATATTTATGCAGTTGAAACTTATCTAGAAAAAAAGGTTATATGGACACTTCATTTAAATCATATTTAAAAAACTAACCTAACCTAATTCAGGCTGAAAATTTTTAGGTACTTCGTTGTTTTACACCAGACACTGTAAAAATGCAACGCTCGTTGGTGCACCACCATATCGAAATGGGGTGTTACTTGATCAATTTCAAAATATAAAAATAACACTAAAAACTGCCCTTTTTATGTTTTCTCGACTGCAAGGAATTAGTTGCGTGATGATTATTACAACGTAGCCATTCATTCTTTCCTCAAAACAGGGTTTCGACTTATTTTTAGTTAATAGTATGTGTATTCAAGAAAATTAATATTTCTTCATAGTTTTTATTTATTAATAAAAAGAACAGAAATGCTCAAGAAATATTTCCAGTGTTTCATTCTGTCACTTTTTGCGGTGTAATGTAGTTAAAATTAAGTGAATACTCATTAACCCTTCAAAAACGAGCGTGACCGTATGGTCACAGTAAACACCGTTGTCTATTGATCCCACTATTCATCATTTTTCTACCTGAATATCGTTGATTTCACTCAAATTTGGTTAAAAAGGATACAAACTTCAGTTAGTCATCAGCCGCGGGGACGGAAACAACCACCAAAAGCACATGCGATTTTTTGAATTTCCGTTAATTTTTAATGGCCTTTTTGAAACTGTTAGTTATTATTTTATCAAAACATAAAATTATTTACAGTTCTTTTACTAATATATTTGTGATGAAATTATGTTGATCTAAAGAGGCCAAATTGTAAATATTTTTTAATATTTCATGTTAAGCAATATTTCAACGCCGAATGTTTGTGTGAACATTCGGTCACGCTCGTCCTTACTACTGTCCGTACACAATATTACACGGTAATATAAGGATGAGCATGACCAAATAGTCATACGAGGTTTCTACACGACTTTTTGCGTTTTTTTTTTTAAATTTTTGTTAGAAAAAAAAGTTATTTGTGACTTCAGTATGGCATAAAAAATATATTTTTTACCAAAAAAAAGCTCTCATCTCTGGGGGTTAAATACTTCTGAATCTTGGTTATAATGCAGTTGGCTGATTTTTTGATTTATCACGATTTTGAATTGTTAATTAGGTTGCCGTCTTTCTGAGGTCATTTCAATCTCTTTTCTGGGACAACAGGATAGACTACCTACAAACGGGAAGTATGGTCGCATTTCATATGTAACGTGTCATATGGAAAGCTTTCATCGCCTGGTGTAAACAACAAAGTACCAAATTTTATTGCATTCAAAACTGACTCAATACGGTTGTCAGGTTAAAGTAAGGTTGGGTAGTAAAATGTTTTAAAATATAATTTAAATGATATAAATGTCTATATCAGGGGTGGGGTACCCTTTCTTCTCTAAAGGCCGCATTCATTTTTCAAAATCGACATAAGGCCGCAGTAAAGATTGACTAGGGAATCTTTGACCGGAAATAGGAATTTACAGTCAGATTACATATCTCATGAATTTACAAATTTACATAATTACAGAATTGGCCAGAAGGCCGCACCAGAGAGGTTCCCCACACCTGGTCTATATAAAAGGAAATACATATGAACAATTGCATTTGTTCAGAAAAACATATTTTTATAGTATAGTATACTCCCGATTATCCGGGATAGTGATGGGGTGGGGTGACACGGATAATCCGAAATATTTATTTTTTATTTTTAAAATAGCATATATTATAAGATTCTAAGGCAGACAATTATTCTAAAATGTTTTATACTAATAGTAATTATTTAATAAAAAAAGTCAGTGATTATAGTGTATTTGGTTGAATCTTTTAATGATTTTTTAATATCGGTTGAAATTATCCTTAGAGCTATTATATCAAAATATTTGAAGTCTTATCGGCCGATGTATTCCAAAAAGTATCAACAGCAGTCAGTGCTGTTGTGTGACTAAGTAATGGGATTGGTAATTTCTTCTTCACTTCCAGCCGAATTTTCTTCTAGTTGACTGAGATTGAATATAATATCCGTGTCACTCATTATTTGTAAACCTGGGTCCCATGAATCATATTCTATCATTTTCAAAGCCTCGAAAACTTTTAAATTTTCTTCAAAGTCAATGATGAATTTATTAGCGACTTTAACAACACCGCTGAAGCGTTATCCTTGGATTGAAAGTTCCCAAATACCATGTCGTTTGTATTGGTATGTATGATTTTAATTTAAAATTAAATTCATGCACTGATAATCGCAGTGGCGGATTAAACAGTTGGGAGGCCTGAGGCGCAATTAAATTTGGAGGCCCTCATTTTCGAATTACTAAAACTTAATTGAAAATATTATATAGGTTTTATAGAATATGTTTTATTTTAGGACCCCTCAAATTGCAGGCTCCAAGCGCGCGCCTCTTGCGCTTACGGGTTAATCCGCCACTGGATAATCGGGAGTATGCTGTATTTAGGGAATACTAAATGATAATCTGTCCTCTTTATCTACAGTTGTTTTAATCATTATAGTTTTAGTATTAGTTCTTCCTGCTAGCTCCAGTAATCACTGCAGCTGTACCTACGCTAACATATTGTTAAGCTAACTAACAAATAATGTTTTAAAGAATGCTTAAAATATGTATCCTACTACACAATCGCCATAAATAATTGCTACACATGCGGAGTTTGGTTTATATTTTGAACACCGGATATTTGGTAAAATATTTCCTTAAATTGACCTTATTCCATGAAAATAGTAGTAAAATATTGTGGGATTTTTACGTGTAGTAGTCTGATATTTACCTGTGAAGTCTGTGACAAGCACTAATTGTCATCTTTCGTGTCAAAGATACGATTGGCAGAGACGGCATTATCGTAGAGACTGTATTTTATTAGAGAAGGATGTGAGCTGCGTAATACTGAACACAATAAACTGAAGATACGCGCAGAAATTTTATAAAACATGAACCATAATATTATTTATTACGGATTTGAGTTTTGTAAACGTCACGATTCTTTTCTATTTACAAAATTTTAATTGTCTATGGTTTAATAATAGATGAAAAAGTAGTTTTATAACCGGTACCGGGGCCGCGCTATGTTTTGGTTTTCTCACATGATACGCTAAAAATTGGAAACTAAAATTAAAAAAAAATTATATTCATTGAAAAAAAAATCACAGATTTGAATCTCAAAGAAAAATAATTATTTCAATAATATATGCAACTGTTATAATATATATACATATATTATATGTGAATCGTAAATGAAATGTGATTAAGCAAGTTTTATTTTTACTAAAATTAAATGGATTCTACCAAAAAATCCAACCCAATAAATTAATATTGTAATTTTCGGTTTATGGTTCCTAAGTTTGTGAGGATATGTAGCACGTAAACAATGTTTTGTCATTTTGGCAGCGCTGCAAATTTAGTTTTATCATTGCGTAATTACTAATTTCTTTTAAAAGTTTTCATGTAAATAAGAACTGTGCGTTATCAGCGCAATTGAAGCTCATTCGTTGATGTTTTTTCACTATCTAACCATGTTCGTGAACTTCGTTGGCCCTAAATAACCTCGATGGCCCCCTAGACTAGAGCAATATTGCCCCCCCCCACCCCCTTCAATGATGATAACGATAACAGAGCTAATAAAATGTTCACCATGAAGGTAAGTAAATCATTCTACTGTCGTTCTTTAATTCGTACTCACGTCGTGTGTGCTGTGTTATAAGTGTAAAATTATTCCGTAATTTCCTACTAGCTCACAGTGCTTTTGACATTGTTATCAGTAATTGTCTAGATTTTTTGATTAAGGAACATTTTTGTTTAGCACCGTGCCGATGCAAAAAGGAATGCCAAGAGACTGTCGTGATTGTCTGGGAATCAGGTACAGAATTAATTCCCTGCATCAGACCTGGAAGTGGCTGCATCAGACCATCGCCCTTCACGAATATCTGGTGTCTCTGTCAGCTGCCGACACGGATGTCCATTGCCGCCTTCATTATTGAATAGCTGCGGAGCATCGAACGAACCTCAAGTGATATAAAGACTTATAATTTTAAGACCGTTGCACTTTATTATTCGTGCATATAGAGACTGAACTATTGTAGAACATTGACACATTTCGCATAAAATATTGTGCTCAATTCATATTGACGTAACAGCCTCAAATCTATCTTCAAAATGACAAGTATGATGCAGAGAAGTCTGTCAAGCTTATCGAAATCTCTTAAGGGATTGTCGAATACAGGTGCTATAGCTGTGAAATTGAGGTTTTATTCTTCCAAGGAAGAGACAGCAAAAGTGGATGAGAGAGATGTCACAAAATCTGTTTTCATCTCGCAATCCACTAACATATTCACGAATTTGGCTTTGGAAGATTGGATTTACAAAAATCTTGATTTTTCTAAACACCAAGTGTTAATGGTATGGCGAAACGAGCCCTGCGTTGTAATCGGAAGGCATCAAAATCCGTGGGTGGAAGCCAATTTACCCTTTTTGATGGAGCAAGGTATTCCTTTGGCTCGTCGTAATAGTGGAGGCGGCACCGTTTACCATGACCGAGGCAACCTCAATCTGTCATTCTTTTCAACTAAAGAGACATACAATAGAAAGTATAATTTGGAATTGATAACAAGAGCCTTGTTCAGAGAATTTGGAGTTACAACTGATATAAACAAGAGAGAAGATATTGTGGTGAATCAGAAATACAAAGTATCCTTTTCAATATTGATAACTGTCATAGTAATTGTATTTATCCTTTCACTAATAAATAATTCAGTAATTATTATCCTCTTAGAAAAACAATGCTAGGATAGTCAACTGGTGGATTCAAATTTTCTGTGTGAGATGTCTGTTTTCTATTTCTACGCATGTAAAAAAAATATAGAACTATTTTTAAGTTTACCATCTATGCTTTTTCTGGTAAAAATGCAAATGCAAATGAGCATTTATGTAAATAAATTCTTTGTTTATTTTTTGAATATTTAGAGAAATGGTCTGTAATGAGAGGTTTAGTGAATGACCAGATCTCATGTCCGATCCCAATGTGGAGCATATGGACCACTAATTAACGGAATTATAGACGTCACAGATCCATGCCTTTAAACAGCTATCTATTAATCGATTAAAAAATAAATTTATAAAGCTCTATATGTGACCGGTGCAACCGAAACCAACGAAGTTGACTTCTCAACTCCGGACCTGGCTATAGTTACAATAGTATTATTAAAGGGTAAATTTATAGCTATGTAGCGTTTATTCTATGCCCAATAATTCTTCTTCGTTGATCGTATTCACTCCATATGTAGAGCATTTGGTGCCTCCATGATTCCATGTCTCTTGCTTAATAATTACATGAAACAATTGAAAATTAGTATGTATAAAACATTAGGTAGCTAAAATATATCTTTCTAAAAAATTGTTGGAATCATTAGTAAATTTAAACGTATAGTTAAAGTTTTCACCTAACCTCCAAAAAAACTTGAAACAATTTTTATGTAATGATAAAATCAAAAAATATTATAAATCGTTAGTTAATTTGGTGATTTTATGTGACCGCAGTCGCTTTTCATAATAAACCAAATAGGTATGGGAGCATCAAATGAATTGTTTTCCTTAACTTGAGAGCTTAGCAGGTATCTGGTACTGCTGCCAAGCTCGGTCGACCGTCTGCCTATCATCACTGCACTTTATTGGTCAACGCTAACAAGTTCAATCTTAGTCAGGCTCTCGCCAAACACGATGTAAGTTTTTATACCTCTTATTAGTACATATTTAGAATCATGTTGTCGTTGAGATATGCTTTTTACAACACTTGTCCAAATAACAGATATTTTGTTTATTATTGGCCATTGACCTGTGATATTGTCTCGAAAGGCTTAGATGAAATCATTTTTTTGAACTAATTTCTCCAATTAAGTTTTCTTATCTACAGAGTTCCACAAATTGCCATCCCTAATGAACAAAGCAAAAACTGACTTTTGCTCATTTTGCAGGAGAGGAAATTACAAGCTTAAAAAAATATTTTTTAAAAATGTGGTTTGAATTCATAGATATGAATGAAATCCGCTTGAAATCAATTATTAATAAGTAATTTTTTGTTTTGCCGGGTCATTTTCTCAAACTGACACTTAATTTTTAATTTCTTGTATGAGGTTATCTTTCTAAGTTTTATATATAATTATATTATTTTTAAATCTAAATTATAAATGTCGATTCAATTTTGCCATTTCTTACGAACTGGTTTAACCATTCATTTGAAGCGTGTTTGACGCCTTTATTTCGTTGTTGAGATAATGTCGACCTCTCTAACCTCCCCTCCTGATGATGATAAGTAATTATTACTTGAATTGAATAAGTAGATTAATAATATATATATATCTTACATATAATAGTCTTTCAAAATTTTACATTAATGGTAAAAGTGCTAAAACATTGATTCTCGAATTCTCTATTGCATGAAATTAAAATTTGATTTCTTTTGTTTTTATCATACATATGTTACGATTTTAAGCCTAATATATTTTCCTTGACAAATTTTCTTCCAGTTTATGATAATATCATTTCAAAAAATCATGGTTGACATCAAAGCACATGTTATACAAGTTTGAATATAACTTGCAGTCAGCTGTTTTTTTGCACTTTATGGCGAATATATTATTTATAGTTTTGAAAGAAATTTGGTTTTTGAAGCGTATTTCTTTTAGAAAAAGATTTATTACTTTATACATGCGTTTGTTCTATATTTTCATGTTTATTTTGTCATAAAGATGCTTTTAATAATAATTTACATTCAGCATATTCATTTTGACAGTAAACAAAATGTTAATTAGTTTGTATTCAAAACGTGCATTGTTATTTCCAAGGTGCCGCAATATTTATGAGTAATGTATGTTTATTGTTGAAACCTTGTTCAATTCAATATTTTACTTATTCAAAGGGAAAATGATATAATCGTATGGAATTATATAAATGCTAATTCTGTCCTTCTGTATTACTTTCCAATTCAGATTTTTTTCCCTGGTAATATGAAACTCACTCGGGCCGAGTTGTTACCTGGTTAACATTACTCGCATATTTTAAAATTCATATAGAATGATTGTGATCATTAACATAATGTCGACTGATACACCAATTTTGTTTTTTTACAAAGATACATTTTATTCATAGAAATTTGAACATAATTTTGCTAGTAACAGTCATCCTCTTCTGTGTTCATGATCAAAATAAATTATAGTTTTAAAAAAAGATGTATTTTATATAAGTCAACTGAAATTTATATAAATAACGGTGTCCAAGGAAACTTATTTTTAACTTACCGCTACTAGTTGAAATAATGTAAATTATACACAAAAAGAAACTCACAACAATTGCCATATAAGTAAA
Source organism: Himalopsyche anomala (assembly GCA_031772345.1). NCBI lineage: Eukaryota > Metazoa > Arthropoda > Insecta > Trichoptera > Rhyacophilidae > Himalopsyche > Himalopsyche anomala. The sequence continues at coordinate 15,976,197 of CM062821.1, read as the reverse complement.
TACCCAACCTTGTGCCTTTCTGATGTGAATTTTGCCTAAATTTATAATGAACAGTACACAACTTCACTTGCAACACATATTAATAATATTGTTTCTACAATATAAAGTAAACTTTATTTCTATGTAGCTCTCCAAAATATGGTTATCCTACACGTTGATTGGTGCCTTGATAGCAGAACTAGTTCAAGGTTACACATCAAATACACCTCTGTAAACATTGTTTCTCATTTTAATAGCTTTGAATATAAGTATAATATATTCAACAATGTTTTTAATATTCCCCATTTTTTTTCTTTTTCTAGTCCGGTATAACAACTAACGCTACTCAATCTGTGAGGTCCCAGATTAAAAATCTTTCTGAAGAAAATTCTAGAGTGACAGTCGACGGCCTGCAGACCGCTGTAGGCTGGGAGTATCTCCGTACGCCTGCCTTCCATATCGCTGACGGTGGATCAGATTTGATTTCACATCAGCGAGGTTTCCAATTTGTCAACCCTACCGAGGATTGGTTCCCTGGTAAGACTTTTTCTCCTGTTTTGGCATAATTTTTACTGTATTTCTATGGCGTTTCTTTCTTCCTCTTCAGAGCAATCGTTACGTTTTATATACATTTGAATTTGCTTTGAATTTTTTACTTTACATACTGCGAAATCGTGAAAAATTGGAGTTCTATCAGGGCAAATAGTAGTTATGTTAAAATTAGCAACAGGAGAATGTTTTTGTGATTATTACTGTATACATAATTTTATTACAAATTGAGTCGTGTTAAAACAATGTTTTTTTTTGTTAATCCATTATGTTTTAACAATGATAAAGATTATTTTACTGCCATACTATTTACCAATTTAAAAGTTTTTAGTTTACCAAAATATTGATAAACAAAAAACAATTGAATGCGTGCCATGAATTTATTAGATCATGAAACATAAAAACATACTGGCAGGGTATGCTTGTCTTTTCTTGTTCACATTACTTATTTCTTGAAAGCTATATTTAATTATAATAACTGAAGTAGTTAAAATGTAATCATTGCAGAAAAATTCTGACACATTCTGCCTGACTACACTACTGATTATCATTTCTGCTAGTTTGAAAATGAATGTATGTGTGAAGAATTATGTAAAATGGTAAAATTTCCATTGTATGCTTTTGTAGGCATTTTTTAAATGTATTTGCGTGCTATCGCTTGTTTGTGTTATTTAATGAGGACATCCAGATATGAATAAATTCTACTGCTCATGATGTGTCTTATCTAATTTTCTCAGCATGCATGAATTTAGCGATTAAAACTTTCAAAAAATTTGTTGTATTTATTTATACGATTAGTATGAAGTGATATATATATATAATATCAATGACATTTGGCTGCAAATGAAATAATGAAAGGCAGCTGCAAAACTTTGTTGACTTAAATGTCACGTTATGCCTACGTGCACATCGCACGTTAAAATTCTTAGTTGACACCAAAATGTCATTAAAAAAAATGTTTTGTTTATCAACACTATGTTGATGAAGCTGACAATTAAAGATTTATTACCTATTTATATTTATTTACCATATGGTACTTTACCATGGAGGAGAGATCTATGTAGTAAATTTTGTTGTATAATTTATTTCATCATCAAATCATGAAGCTGCAGATAAATTATTCACAGTAAAATGGTGCTCTTATGCAAATTGTATTATAATTTTTGTTAATATATTCCTGCAGGTATTGAAAAAATTCGGGATGACCTCATAAGCTGGGATTGGCGATTCGGAAAAACTCCAACATTCGATGTGAGCAGGTCATTCACGGTGCCGTCGAGCTTATTGTCCTCTTCTCAAGCCAATTTGGCAGCCGATGCGATCCCCAAAGAACAAGACAGCCAAGAACTTTGCATCAAGATATCAGTCGAAAGAGGGCTCATTGAAAATGTTACGCTGAATATTCCTCCTGGTCTGATGGCTTCCGGTTTTCACGGTGACGCGTCTGTTGTGACACACCTGAAAGGCAAAAAATTCACATCGGAAGCGTTGGGAGCGCTGCAGGAAGCATTGCAGAATTCAGATTTGGACGGAGGCATGTCTCACGGAGCACCGAGAAAACTTGGCGAGAAGGAACAGTTCGTAGCCAACTGCTTCGATCAAGTTGTCAACACTATGTGATATGATATTCACAGTCCAGGAGTCGCAGATTCGAAATGAAAAAAATCTTTTGAGTTAATTTTTGTATTCATTGTTATCAATCACACTATTGTCATGTATATTTGATTTGGAAGTGTTCTTTGAAATATACTTTGCTTTTTGGACTGTGGACTGTCGAGTGTAAAGATAAGGCGAGTGGATCGATTGATATATCTATTTATTCAAGTGATATTTTTTTCTAACTAAGATTATCACAGCCTGTCTGGTATAAATGATAACCATTTTTGCATTATTTAATGCGTAATATCTTCTCTGACTGTATCGTTAAAATTTTTCCTACAGAATAATCTCTTTTCTTTCATGTATGTAGTCTCTTTTTAGTTTGAGTACTTTGTTAATGCTTTCTTTTCTTTTCGAAAACGCTTCCTTTCTTTTTTCTTAGCTTTCTTTTTCTCGATTAAGTAACCTATTGATTTAATAATTAAAAATAAAATTAATTTTATGCTCGTCGTCCTGAAAAATCATTTCAGGCGATGAAACAAGAATGCATCATATCATTTGATTTATAATAAGTTTTTCCATTAATTTGGTTTTCTTTGGTGTTAATGATACCGAGCTAATGTTTTACTTTATTTACTCGTGCTAACTTAGCAGATATCTTTTCATGCTGATTAACCATAAAATCCTCATTTTTACCCTTTTATTTATTCATTATTGGAATTAATAAGGAAAAATATAACTAAATAATATGTAACATAACTTATAAGAAACAAAAAAGCAAAGATATCTGTCAGGTTGGGTATTTAGCGGATAATATATTTTATTTTAATCAGTAATACCAATATAAACACAGGTGGTGTTGCCACATTAAATCAAACTTTTGACATCAAACATTTGATAAAATGTCAATTAAACTATCTCTTTTTATCTTATTTTTATAGTTTGAAAAATCAGGTTTTACTAAATGACTACAGTGTTTGAATAAAATATTTATGAATGGAATCATAGTCACCATAATTAAGTTTGTAAATTTTTATATTCAGTTGACATTTGAGATTTAGTTAATTCAATACAAAATTAGTGTTTAATAATGATTGGAGGAAAATTTATTATTATTTATGGTTATTTATTAGAGTATGAATATTTAAACTTGAGGATTTGGTGTATGTGAATAAAATTAAACATTAGTATGGTTTTTTTTTTATCAAAAAGGAGCTGTATCCTTGCATAGTAAAGCAAAATTGAACTTAAAAAATTGCACAATTTTGAATAAATATATTTTTAAAACCTTAATTTAACTACTTACTAATTCTACTTTATTTTATGAGAAATGTGTCAATATTATTTTTAAGGGTTAGTTTAAATATATTGTTCTGTTTTTGTAGAAACAGAATTAAATAATTATTAATTGTTAATGATGAAGAGGCTTGGGAGATATTTTATTGTGTATATACTAATTAGATAGGTATATTGTTCAATGAAAAATGTCATATATTTTATTTAATAAATATATTTTTCATATGTTTCACTGTTTAAATTATACCCCTCCCCTTTTTTCCTATAGAGGTATAAAGAACATAATAATTAAGCAATCTATGCTAAAAATGACGTTATCTGTATACAGTTGACAGCCATAATTTTTGAGTTTGGTTAACATATCTCGATTTAAGGTTAATTTTTAAGTTGCTTCTAGCATTGAACGTATAGAATTGCATAATACAGTAGAACCCCGATTTTACGTTTTTCAAGGGACTATAATAAACAAACGAAAGATGTGGGAAATTTTCAAATAATACCAAAATAAATGTTTTTAAAAAACCCATTTATTTATTTAAACTTTTTTTATCACTCGCGGCTCGGAGACAAGAAAAATACCTCTGCTGATGGGGGTCGTTTAGGGACCCCAGTGGTTTCCTCATTATTGGCCTTATTCTTATGAATTTCAAAAAAAAAAATAGTCTAAGGGATGTAAAATATCTCTCTGCATCATTCCTCATACATTTTTTAAAAACAATCCGTGGTTTTTTAATAAATAATCATATTTTAAGTTGCGCGTAAAAAAGACGTCATCCCAGCACACATATGAAATGGCAACTGACGAGTGCAAATGCTATTTTATGAGCGACCTCTTATCGCTCTGTAATTCTTATCGCGCCTTCTCATGTTGCCAGAACTTATATAAAATGAGGCATCGATGTAAGTAAGATATTGTGTTTTTTTTGAGAATAGTATTCGAGGATACATAAATTATTATCTTTAACTTCGTACACATCAAACCGTTTTTTGTTCTACTTTGAGGATTTTTTTTATTAAGTTGAATTTTTTCTTTTCTGTTTTATTTAATAGAGACGTAACTAGCGATCGAATACTTTTTTTTTCTTCTACAAAAGGTCCAAAAAACTATGATATAAGAATACCTTAATTATAAACATTGTATCACCCATATTAAAATAGATATTTAAGAAAATGTGGGTATTGGGGTCGCATTTCTTGAGCTTAGAACCGGAAACGTTATTAAAGAATATATTTATATTTTTAAATTTCTTAATACATACTAAGTTGCTAACTTGCAGTTTGGCATTTAAATTTTAACAGTGACCTTTCAAATTCGCGTACTTTTCTATATTAACTCTTTTTGCTCTGACAATTTGTTTCTCTCCTAGATTTTTTTTAACCTCTTGAATTGTTTTCAGTTTCTCAGCTAGAGTTCTAGTTTTCTTTTCGAATTTCCTCGATCTATCGTCCATTTTTTTCACAAGTGGTCAAATTTCCACTTGTGAAAAAAATAACCTTTATCTTTGTTAATTATGATAAATATTATTCTTTTAAACATTATGGTATGTTATATAAGACACTGATATCAACAGTGTTACTACATATATATATTTTTGAGAAAATGAATCTTTATGTTTAGATATTTAAGTCCTTAAAATAAGTGTCCTGATATAACATTCTGCGTACAGCCATTTTTTCACATGGCCTGTGTATGCTGAATATACAAAAAAAGCCTTAATTTTAGTTATTGTGTTATGACATAGTTCATTATTGTTCTCAATGACTCATGTGGTTAATGGTCATTATGTATTGTTGATAAGTAAGTTATTGGAATGTTCAATAACATTATTTTTTCCCAATAATAAATTGAAGTACATAATATGTTCAATAATAGAAACACAATTTTATTCTTGATGAAACTTCAGAATCATGAGAACGATATTGAAAGATAATAATTCCCGGTCCACTTTCCTGAAGTGGTTCTTGAATTCTTCCTTTAAGAATTTCTCTTGATTAAAAATCCTTATATTTATTATTTTCATTTGATTTGGTCAGGCAGGTCAGACAGGTTTTCCCTCAGGGGCAGTTGGCTTACATTCAACCATGCGTGATATCAGTGGTGTAGGAAGAGGTTCTGCAGCCCGGGGCGATCCTTGAATTTACCGCCCCTAATATTTCCTCTTATTTTGTTTTTAAATTACTTCTTCCATTTTTATCTATGAACTAGGAGTTTTTACTACAGATGGCTTAACTTTTTTTATTTATAACTATAATTTCTCGAAAAATATTATATTTAATTTTGAAAATCCCACTCCCAAAAACACCCTTGCTACACCACTGCGTGATATATGTCCGGGCCAGCGTAGGTGTTGAATCTTATCAAAACTGACAATATCTGCCTCACCGTGGAGATTATTAAACTCATCCACTAATTATTGGTGGTGTACACCCTAAAAGGGGAAAAAAGTACATTTATATATCTCCTGAAAACTTGTACTTTTGGAGATATCAGTTTATGGAAAATTAGCGACGTTATTTTGGATGAAATATGACTTGCGACTAAAGTTTAGGAACGTATCTCTGTCGTAAGTTGAGGACTAACTGGGCGTATTTTTTTCTGCGAACATATTTGGTGCATACTTTCCATAAAAATAAATTTCTTTATTTTTCCCCCCTTTATTGTTTATGAATTAGGATAATTTAATTCCTTAGAGAAATTAATTCGTCGCTGTGAAAATATATACGTTTAAATCGAGGAAAAAAAAATACTTCTTCCTCATTCCTCTTTCGGCGACTTTTGCACATTCCGCAGCGGCTATGAAGAATAATTATTATTTATTACAAGTAAGAAGTAATCATAATTCAAACATAGCTGTGTAAAGCGTGGTTGCGCTGAAACAAATGAATTGATCCACTTAGAATTACAATTTTATTGTTACGCTATAGACAGCACACCGTATCTGAATCAAATCAGAGACAGAATTTTTCTCTACCAAAAAGTCGAAAGCAAAATAACAATATCACTAAATTTATATTCTCTCGTTAATGGGTGCAAAAAATGTCCTATTGCACTTGCAAATAATAAATCTACTCTGAGAAAGCCGTGGTATTTTAATAATTTTATGTTTTTTTACAATCTGAGACATGTATTTAACTCATATTAAAGAATCTCAAAGGAAAGCCAAAATGTTCGCAGGGGCACCAAAAATATAGACAGGTAAGTCATTGTCACAGAAATGTCTTCAAACAGGAGAAAGTGACCAAGAGTAAACAAATTGAATATTCAAGGGGACCGTTTGAACATTAGTCATCAATCTGAGACCCCATTTTAAATTTCAATATTTTCAATGGTAATAATATTGTGACCGATGGGTAGACAGTAGTTAAATTGATCGCATTTTTTCTTTAAATATGACATTAACCGACTCAACACCATTGGCGCCAGATAACTTTAACGGTGTTCAACAATATTGCTTCGGATGTCGACATATTCCACGTAGACGTGGGTGAGTTCCGACGAATACTATTTTTTATGTATTAAAGTAGAGTTCGTCGGAGCTTACTCAGTTGACTTCTTTGCCATTTTTTTTTCTACTGATTTTAATATTAAATTGTACTAGTTTTTCTCCATTGTAAAAGTTTTAAATTTATAATTTGTCAACCTTTTGCAATGTTAATTAAATAAATAAATAAATAAAAATAAATAAATCAATAAGTTCATATCAAAAAAAATATTTAGAAAAACAGTTAAGGCGCTGTTGGAAACTTTGCCTAGGGGCGGCACATAGCCTAGGAACGTCACTGATTGTCGTTGATGTTTTTCTTAAAACTTATAAAGGTTACTGTAATGACTATAACAGACTGAAGATGACTGATGGTTTGTAACATAAATAAAGAGGTCCATAAAAGAGTAGCGTTAATGTGTATAATAAAAAGATAATACAACGTATTGGCTGGATATCTTACAGCCAGTGACGGCGCGTTCATATACACTGCAGAGCTGCAGCACCCTCAAGCAAATTGACGCAAAATGTAATTTTATATGTAAAATAGAAATACAATTATCTTTAGATTTTCATTAAAGCCTATTATGCTCGTTCGTATACATATCGGAGGCGCAACGATGCGCGCTTGAACAGCGTACGCTCTAGTCCGCTTTTAGAATGACGTCGTGTAGTACGGGTACTTGGGAGGAGGGTCTCGCTTTTTCAGAACAGTATTGCACTGTTCGTCAGTTCAACGTTATCGGTTGTTTTTTGTCAGTCGGTCGTATGATCACATTGCATCATTACTTTCTTGCAAGTTTTCCCTTCCTCTTAACCTATCTGCTTAAACTGCTTAATTATTAAATAACGATATTAGCCTCGATTTTATTAATGTCCTTTTTTGTTTTTCAATCTACCATTAAATTTTTTAATCATGAGCCGCCAAGCCCTACCGTAAAGCCCTATTCAAAAACGTTAACTCAAAATAGCAGAACTGTCACAAGACGTAAGCTTGCCTTCTTGATTCATGTCACGCATTTGCTTGATAGAAAAACACGGATACATGCTTGACTGTCAAGTTTATCATAGATTTTAAATAAAATATCTTGTAGTTGAAGAGAGCTATAACTACAGATCAGATGCGTGTAATTAAAACAGTCCAAGATAAATGAGCGAATGCGTAGTTATCAACATTGCATTTTTTCTTGTTGTAACCGTTGGGCGGTAAACTGCCAAGAATTCTCGAAAAGACATGTTATATCGTCGTCATCGCAAAAATACCTCCCATGTGATCAATTTTACGAAAATTAGTTAAATACGACATTTCAGAGAGGGGGTTTTTTCGTGTTGATTTATGAATTTGTCTTCAAACATGTGGATGTCTCTGGTGTTTAAATTCCTTTCGACCCGGGAATGGGGCGGGGCGGAGGGAAAGCAATTAGTTCACAACTGTTAATTTCTTCAACCCACCGTATTTCACCAACCAACCCTCTAATATGGTCTAATAATCGAATTGGAAGAATGCCCGAATGCGTTGGCCAGTTGACTACAGCCCCGCTAATCGGTCATAATTATTTAGATATGGTTATTATTATTATGGCCCTCATCTCTTCCAGTAATGAGATATTTACGACTAAATGAATTACAATAAGTTTTCATTGGTTGCAAGGCCTGTAAGTACGAAAATCATATTATGAATGTTTATTTTATGGTTCTCTAAGTTACGTAGGTATGTTAAATTGAAAATAGTATGACGTCTTATTGCTTATTATTTACAATAATATGGTCACTTAGAGCAGCTATACATAGCATTTTTTTCGTCTGAGCTATACATCGATTTTTGTTACGTAACGTAAGCCGCAACATATTAATACATAGCTTATATCAGCTGAAAATGCACGTAATGTGCGTAACCGGTCCTGATCATATTAAATCAATGTGGAATTAGTACAAAAGTGTGCTTTATTTTTAAAATATATAATCCCATTCCACCAATTATTGACAGTGGATACATTAAAAGTGACATATTAATAGTAATACGTAAATATACTCCCGACTGCATTGTCAAGTGGTCAACTTTGTTGGCTTAGAACACGGAGGTCGCAGGTTCGAATTCCAGTACGGACCGTTTTCATAAATTGATTTTTCAACCGATTTATATATTTCTGTTCAAAGGCATTGGATGTTTGCAATTCTCCTCTCCCAGTAAGGTTGAGTGTAAGAGCTTAGAGATCTCACGATTTACGAGTTTGGTAGGTGTAGTATTTTCGTGTTTTCCACATAATTGTGGGAAAAGAGAGCAACGGAACAGAACAACGAACAAATCAAAAGGAATAGATCGTGTGCAGTTGATCCGACGAAAATAGTACACGTCCCTGATCTAGTCAACAATTCGGTTTCGATTTCATCGTCCGCACGCACTTCGATTTCGCTTTTCAAACATTATCCAAGATGCGCGAATCGAGTGGCTTACAGAGAGGTATTTGCATCTGCATCTCCCGCCTCGGCCACTTTGTAAACTACAACAAAATGTTATTTTACCTGCGCCGCTTCTTTCGCCGCGGATCGACTGTACTCGCGGTCTAACCGTCTCGCGGGAATCACCTCTTGCTTGCCTATCCACGATTCGCGCTGGCCGATCTTTCCGCTCTCGAAGGCAGCTGTCAAAGCGGTGCACCAGTTTGCGCGCGCGCCATAAATATCCATTGAAAACATTCCATATTTGAATTTAAAAAATATACATCGAGCAGTGTTATCCAATTGTAAAAGAAACAACAACAAAAAAAAAGATAATACTATTCCAGGATATCGTAATTATAATACACGAGCACTTTGAAAAAATCAACAAATTATTTAAATAATTGTGACAAGTTTTTATAAAAAAATAATTTTTATTTATGTTAATTTCAATCAATGTTTTGACAGTTTATTTAGGCAATCTTCGTGAATTGTCGCCAAAGTTCTCTTGGGATTTTTAAAAAATTGCTGCTCAAGGAATCGGTAAATATTCAATTTAATTTATAATTTATAAAAACATTGCCAAAAAACTCATACAGCTGTATGTGTATATAACTTTAACGGCTAATATAACTTTTTATATATTTATATAATGATTGACTATGACAATCGTGCGACAAACGTATTTTTAATGAAATTCACAGGGCTTACTTGATTTATGAAGAATGTTCTTTATTGTAAAATTTAAGACATATTAACATAAGCGATAATAAAAATTGGCAAGCTTTTAATACAACCCTTAAATGTATTAAATAATTTATTAAAATTGAATGAAAATTCTAAATCATCTAATAATTTGCTCACAATCAGCCATCATTATCCTATTAAATATTACCATTTTTTTTAATAATACACCCTCGATTGATATTTATTTGGAATGTTCATACAATACAATTGATTCTTGCGGTTCGTGCAATATTTTCATATTTCAATGTCGGCCTCTTATCTACACATGCCTTCGATTCAATAATAAATTACATTAAATAATAAAGCTTAAATTCACTATACATCTTACCAAATGATCGTTAAAATCACATAAGAATTACTTACTCAAAAATGTGCAAGTAATCTTTGGGTTGCTAATTAAAAATAATAAAAGATGCGTGTATGGCCAACGTTACCTATGAAATCGATGCGAGGTGGGGTGCTGTGGCCTGACAGCGACACCCAAAGAAATATCAACGCGCGGCAACACAAAAACCTGATAATTATGTAATAACAAAACTCCGTGCAGCTGTATACGAGGATGAAATAATAAAAAAAGCACCTTAACCAGTTTTTGGGAAAACATCTTCAATATTCATTCCTTACGATTCATTTTGAGTCCGAGTTTAATGGGTATATTTTAATTGATTAGGCCTTGTTTATTAATAATATAATATATGTATATAAACATGTTAACATAATTATTACCTAGGCATATGTTAGATTTTTTTTTCGATGTAATAACTTGATCCTGAATAATGTGTTTTAAACTTGGCGGTCGCATAATAAACGACAGATCTAAAGATGAAATTGAAAGTACAACTAATTTTCATTTTATACAGGGGGTACGTTCCGAGAACCATCGCGCACACCAAAGTATTGAAAAATTAAGATATTATTAGGCTATTTCACAAATTGCATGTTAATTAATAAAATAAAAATGTTAATTTATTTTAGTAAAAACACAATATTCCTTTGTACTTCATTCCACTTTATTTAATATGTCAGGACAGGTTTCGCTCATTACGAGCATCGTCAACTGATCGAAACCGGTCCTGACATATTCAATAAAGTGGAATAAAGTACAAAGGAATATTGTGTCTTTACTAATATAATGCCTTTCCACCAAGTATTGAAAGTGAACACCCTAAAAGTGTTAATTTATTATTTTCATGTGGAATACGGGCAATCAAATCAATACATTTGCACGGTTTTTGTTTTTAATTAAACAAAGAATATATTAATAATATATTTCCGTTTACAATCTCACTGGCTCACTGTCTGAAAATAAAACGATTTGATAATTACATTTTTGAATCCGTACTAGACGACTAGAGTGTAATAAACAGTGTAAAACATGTCTGTTTTCTTAAAGCGTCTACAAAATACGTGCGAAAAGCTCTCTTTACTTTTGCGCACGCCCGAGAAGATTTTTCTCATTAAAGGACCGAAAATCGATATGTGATAGATATACACAATAAATGATACAATTCTCACCCTAAAGAAACTACCAAATTGAGGGTAATAAATGACTGAGTGTTACAAAAAAAAAAACGATCACTTTTTATAGAAATCATCGATTTGCGGCAAGAAGTCATTAATTGTCTATTTGGGCAAAACTGAGTTACATCAAAGTCCTTTTTTTCTCATTTTGCATGAACTCAAAAAGTCACTTACATCAACCAATATTGGTTCAATAACATACCTTTAAAATTATTATGTTGTATTTCATGTATAATATATACCCTAAAAAAGAACACCATAAAACAAGCTTATGTTATTCTTACGAAGCACACTTTATGCCTTCTTGCATCAAACTGACGTTATTTCTAATGCAAAACAGTGTACTTTATTTGTAGACATGTGTTAAATTATTTTTAATCCGCTTAAAGATATTGTCGTTAAAAATGACTTAAAATATATAGGGATGCTATATGAAGAATCTATATGCTTCACACTGGTAATGGGCATTGTTAAAAAATATATTCATACACAGCGGTGGGATTCCAATACGTTAACAATGGGCCCGATTAATCTCTAGTGTTTTTGGGAAGTGGTGGATTATTTTTATCACTGCTATTATATAAGCAACCAAGTGTTACTTAATTTACTGATATTAACATTTTTGTAATCCATGTCCGCTCCCAATGTGGAGCATATAGCCTCCTAATGGAGGTATCTCAGCAGAAGTTTTTCTACAAGAACTCTTTGCTACTCAGTCGCTCAACCTCTCTTTTTATTAACATATGAGCCCATTAAAGGTGAAATGAACCGAGTAATATTTTAGAAAGAAAAAAGTTAGATGCGTTGTAATATTCTACACGTTTTAAAGTATCGTAAAAGTTAAGTAACCTCAGTTAATACTCATTGCAGTAGTGTTATCTCCGTAAAATAAAAAAATATGCAATCCACCATAGCACCAAGTAAAGACGTAGTACTTAAAAGTTCAAGAAAAAAGTTTTACCATTTTACTAGTTAGTTCACTTCACCTCTAATGTAACAATAGGCAAAATATCAAAAAATAATAAATATCAATAGCTGAACATGTACTATTGTATAGTTAAGCCATCGTACATAATAATAATAATAATATAAGTTCTAAATTGCATGCGGGGGGGTACTGATTTGTTCTGAGCATATTGTTTTTTCTCAATTAAACGATGAGCTCGCGCAAGCCCTTGCGAGCTCCCTCCCACCCACTCCTGTACATACGTCATAAACAAATCGATATTATATTGAAAGCGGTAAACGGTAAACCGACTATGTACGTTAAATTTATTTCTTATACGTACAAAACGGTCCCTATATTAAAATTAAATAATAACCCGTTCAAAAATTTCGCAAATATTTTCGTGGCCTCTTTCGATTAATCAATAGTAAGAAAGATACGGTTGAACAAAATTACAGTTTCGTAAATAAATTCAAAACATATTTCCATATTATTTATTTTCGATAGTGTTTCACATAATTTTTAATGCGTACGGTAACGTCTTGCAATCTGTATAATTTTATATTTGGCGCTGTATTCAATTTGAATATACGAAAACGTTCCAAAATGTATGTTTTAATATACAACTAGTTTTTATTATTAAGTGAACATTTTTAACTTATTGGAAATCGTCTTTACGATAAATGAACCAATTCATGACCTCTGTATAAAGCTATAATTCCGGACCCTTTTTGAACACTCAACATAATAAAATATATAGTGTATAAATTGGGATTGACATTTTTTTTTATCGGCGATTTTGAAATCATGATGTATTTCATGTCAATTACAAAATCCCAGAAATTTGCGGATTTGCCCAAATGAACAGCGCGAGAGTTTTTTTAGCTCTTCTAATAATTTTCGATTTCACTAAAAATAAGAAAATTTTCTTTAGCTTTTCCGTGTTTCATTTTCTCAATCCCGAAAGCCCGAGATTGGATACCCTACTTATGACATTATTATTCTATTTTTTATAAAGCTTTTGAAATAAAGTATGTTTTTTAAATAATAGAGTAAAAATAGCTCACTTAAAAAAATACTCTTTGGGGGTATCAGAGGCACCTTTACCCCTTATAAATCAAACGGTTTGAGAAATAGTATAATATATACATATATATATATATATACATATTGTGCAGTGGTAAATCTATTAACAAACAGTTCAATCTGCGATCAAGTCGGACAACGAACGCATACGCGAAAGATTTGTATGCTCGAATAACGAATGCCTTATAACAGAGGTGGGCTGGAGAAGGCTCGGAGGGACTCACCAGTTTCACTTGTTAAATTTAACTTAGGTCGGCGAGCCCTTGCTAAATTATGAAACAACATTATTCTCATATCAAATCAGTACCTAACTACAATTTCTGAAAAAAAAAAATGTTATCTACGACGGCTTAAGAACGTTTAAATCATGGAATTAAAGTGAAACGAATATTACCTATGTCAGTGTCAATCTTGAAACTCTTTACTCTTGCAATCTGAGGTGAGTAAATTGTTTAGCTATTGATATTAATTCGGGCGTGTTTGACCCCAATAAAACACGCCCAAATCCAGTTTTGAGAAAAAATGAGATATTGCTATAATATTGGAGTAGAGTAAAACCTACTGTTATTGGCCACTTGCGGATAAAATCTAGTCTTATAACATATGAAACCAACTTTTTAACAAAGTGTTCCTTCATTTGATAAACACAAAACTGCTATATGTACTTACTGTTTCAAAATAGTAGAATTTTCTTTTCAACGTAACTAAAAACCTTTTGATTATAAGGTCAACATTTGACTTTATAATCAAAACTGTCTAAATTTTTATAAGAAAAGTGTGTTTTTATTTACTTTGGATATGGTATTTTTTATTCCCAAGCTCTTCAATTATTTTACAGTATATAGGGTGTTGTCATCTAATATAAGTAACATTCAATTTCCTTAAAAATTATTGCGCATAAAAAAATGAAAAAAATCACCCTTTTCCAGGAACACCGCGAATAACTCTGAGATAAAGATATCTCCTTATTAACATGTTGCTAGCCCACCGTTGCTTTTCAATTCGTTATATAAAAACAAGATTGATAAAAGTGAAAGAGTAAGAATATATGTAATATTTTTACTAGATATCAATAAATGTTGACTAATCGCTCTCACTACGCCCAGTTATTGAAGGACCGGAATGGTGGGATATATGTCACAGCGATTAGCGTTGTTGGCTTCCGTGCCGTTTCTCATGGGCTCTAGTCCCAGTACGAACATCATTTTTTCGATCTGCGTATCGATTTTCTGTTCGAAGACATGGGTCTTTTTGATGTCTATCAAAACAAATATTTTTTATTAAAATTTTATCACCGTCACAGAAGTTGCTTGAGTATTGTTATTTTCCTTAAAATACTTCTTTATATTAGTAAATCGTATTTGCTTCTAAGCCTCTTGAAAACTTCTACGAAATCGGAGGGTTAGATCAGTGCTCCTCAAACGTTTTCATACAACGGCCCCCTAAATCTGAAAAACATAATCCGCGCCCCCACTAAACGCAAAACATGTTCTGCGGCGGTCTCCGGAGAAAACCTGCGGAAAACTACTGGGTAAGATGTCCATGAAATAAAAACGTTTTTTGTCACATTATGATATATCGTTTTTTGCTAATCAGAAAAAGATAATGATATGATTTTTCTGCGTGGTACATATCTAAGAATATTAAAGGCTAACTGTTGCTGCAACTCTCCATTATTTTATATTACATGATTGATTGCCTTAAGAAATGTTATTATAAAAAAAATGTGCGCCGAGTCTTGAATCCCGGCCGTCCGCATCCAAAAATATCGCGCCACGGCCCGAATCGATGCAAAACATTAAACCAAAGGTCGGGAGTTCGACTCCGGGTGAGTTGCACACACTTGTATTATATAAATGATTTATTACTCATCATGGAATAAATACACTACATTCAGCAAACGTTTTCGTAATAACAAACGATGCTTAATATAGTTAGGCGAGATTAAATCGTTTGAAGGTACCATGTAATGTTTGACTGTCAATTCGTCTAAGTAAGCTTTTATCATTGAATATCTAAAGTTTATCGAATGTCCTTCATAAGGATATCAAGAGTAATAATAGAAACATAAATGTAGAACCTTTTTAAAAACGCAATGATGCGTTTCGGTGTACAATAAAATTAAGTGCTTGAAAGATGGTGAACTTTATTTCAAATTTCCTCCCGTGCCAGCTCCTATGTACATTCAAAATAAATTAATAATTACGTTTAATAAATAAAAAACAAATATACAAAAAAACATATTTACAACGACTTCATTAAATAGAGTTAACCAGTTTTTTCTAAAAAATATATTAAATGTGGACGTGAGTTTTGTATAACATACATACATTTGCGTGGCATAAAATATCCGGTGCCCAGCTTGGCACGCTTGCCACTTATTTGCCATCCCTCGTATATGTTTAAAAAATTTAGAGCATTGGATTAGTATTGCCACACTCAATGAATCTTTATTGAGTAATTTTAAAGGTTATAATAATAATGTATTATATACCTACTATCTGAATAGTGAATACTTTAAAGCCCACTAACGTATTGACGATAAAAAATTGCCAGATGATGTGATGAAATACTTATTTTAATGATTTATATTATGTTTTAAACTAATCATTGATAAATGCTAATAATTGATGATACCGTTTAAACAATATCATTAAGTATCAACATTATCATAGTAATTAAGAAATGAAAGTTAACGCACTAGTTCTCGTAAAGTTATTATTTATATGTATAATTATGCAGAAAATATATATTTATTAACGACTTCCGTGGAAAAATTATATTTTGTACTATAAATGAGTAATTAATGTCCTTCCGAAAATCGTAAACTTTGCAAATTAACATTTATTACACAAATATTCTCATTCGCATGCACTTTCCACTTTTTCTGTGAAACGAAAATAAAATCCGGCGATCATAAAATAACCAAAATATATTAAAATGTTATTACTTACCGCATTGAAGAGGCATTTATATATTTTTTTTTGAATCGGGGAGTTGGAAGAAAGTGATTTTATTTTATTTAAAAACTATTTTTTAACTACCACATTAAGAAAATTCTATTATTTTGTATCAATCCTACGCTTCCATTAAATAAGTTCATTTAACTGTGATATTTTGTTAATAGGTTCATATATATGTTGCTGTGGTTAGATGCCACTTGGATGTAGTCGCTTTTAATTAAACCTACTATTCTTTGTAGAAACAACGTCAGAACTACATTATTGATACTACGATATTTTTTTACTCCAAATTTGGGTCGCGGATGAAAATGGTTGGGATACGCTGTTTTACGCTTTTTTGCATGTTGTGACGTAGTATAAACAAATGGCTCGTATTTAACCGGTCTGAATTTTAATACAGTTTCGGTCATAATTTTTATCATATTGGTCAGAATATATATTAAATGGTCATAATATATCGGTCAATGTACAGAGGGCAGAATAAATAATTAATGATTAGAATTTAAATGAAATTAATAAAAAAACTTACCTAACCTAACCAAAATGGTTATAAAATCTGACAGTATAATATTTTTATTCTGACAGTTCATATTTTTATTCTGACCAAAAATTGAATTTTGTTCAGACCGAAAGCTTATTTGAATTCTCTGACCATTTATTTTGTTTCCTAAACAAATTCGATTGCTTGAATAATTATTTCGTATAATTGTATGTATAAGTGATTCACGACTTCAAAAGTTCACGCCTTCCCATTGTTAACGTATTGGCATTCCACCGCTGCAGAACTATTATTATTTTCGTTTGATTATTTACGAATGGACTCCTAAATTATACAAAACGCAGCATTAGAATGAGTCTGAAATCTACTGTTTGTTTTAGAGTTGATACGCAATGCTACTGATTGGAATTTTTATTAGCCAGACATATTGGCACGATGTGTGATATAAAGTATTTGATTATATTACCATACACCCATTTGTCACAATATTTTTTATCTGACATATTATTTCAATGCACGATTTATTTTACTGTGCAGAATTAAAATCCAAAAAAACCCGGGTTCATTGAGGTTCAAATGTCATCTGCGCAGACCTAATAACGTATATGGTTGTAACAAGTGTATTATGATTGAATGAACTATTGAAAGCGACTTAAAGGGTAATTACTGCTGCAGGCAAAAATAAGAATTAATTACGTTCTAGATTTAAATGTTGAATTCAAGTATTATCTTTACGGTTGTATTATTGTGCTGGATTTCAGCACTTAAGTATAGTCTATTGCACACTATTATAACATACATTTTTCTGTTTATTATAAACTGTTTAAAGATAACCGAAGATAAAAGGTTATTAGTTTCATATCTATAAATATAAATTGCTTAAATAGCAATTATCTCGTTAAGCCATGGGCTTGGGTTTGTTGTTGTGCAACATTTAAAGTCATCTAACTCGTCAAAATATCTTTTTTTTTGATACCGTAATTCTACTTAACAGTTCATCCTTTTTAAGTTTATTATTTCCTTACATACAAAAAGCTATATTTATATATTGAAGATCTTCTAGTTTTACCTCTTTCAAACCATACACAAATGTCGTTTATAAATTAATATAAAAAAGACCCAACGGTAGATAGGGTTGTATAGCTCGTGATGTAAGTATAAAGTAGTCCACGTATGAAATGGTTATTGGATAATTCAAATATAGGAGAATTTAAAGAAGCGAAAAATGTGGGTTGGACCAATTTTCCTATGAGCTTCACAAATATGATGATGGCATTATCAAAACCGGGCATAACCTAAAAATTCTAAAGCATGCATTTTTGTAGTATTACAGTCCTTGGGATCTTTACAATTTCAAAATACCTTTCTCGGTCTTTGTTTAAAATTTATATGCCCCTATACAATGTTTTTATAATGTATAAGCACCCATAAATCAATTAAATATAATCTGATTCAGTGTTTAGCCATTGTTTACGATGACTCCATGCGGCATTCCAATCCTGACGTTCAAGGTGTTCAGCAGTTAGTTCAACCATAAATTTCGTTTGACACAACCTGATCTGGATATTTTATTTCGAAGGTTAAGTGAGACACGACCTATGTCGATTTACACATATGACACTCGCTCCGATGAAATATGAGGGACTGGTATGCTGTGATTATTCACCCTACCATCAATGAGAATCCGTCTATAAATCGGATTACACACATAATACAAGGGATTTCAAAACCAGACGAATATATTGATAAATACCAGTACTTTTCCATTAAAAATATCAATATAAAAAATTATAGGAACTATTCATCAACCTAATTCCTAAGAATATATAATATACAGAGGTGGGACCCTTTCTTCTCTAAAGGCCGCATTCATTTTTCTGATTCGACATAAGGCCACAGTAAACATTGACTACTTTCCCCCAGATTAGGTCCAAACCTCGTGGTTTTTTTTTAGCTCACCGAGGAATTTTAAATCCTTAATTCGGTATACTTTTCCCCAGATTATCTCCAAACTCGTTTTTTTTTAATGAATTCACAGATATTCCTTTAACTCGTATACGAACAAACCTAATAAAAAACGTTGATAAAAAATATATTCCGCAAATATGTCATGTACTGTGTTTCCCATTAAAGAGAATGTGGGATGAATAGAAACATCTTATTAACTTCCTCAAAGATATTGAGGACAAAACCATTCCAGTGGTTTCTTTATAGCGATAGAAATCTTAAGCGATAGAGGCAGAATAAAGTACATTTATGTATCTTCTGAACATTTGTATTTTTTTAAATACGAGGGTGTAGAAAATACCGACGATAGCTTATTCCAATCTCTGGATAAATGAAAATATAATCCATAGCATTACTGCTTGGTGTTAATTTATACCAGGTGACCGATTTTCTAATTTAAAATTATGTAAATATTACATTGCAATTCGGCCAATAAAATATTTTCATCTTTTATTCGATAACCCAGCAGATTCCAATTAAGCAGGGTTAATTTTATTTTAATAGACACTAAATACATCCGGCATTAACAGGCAATAAACACGCTTCCGTTGAAAAGAAATGTCGTAAAATGGCATGAGATTGAATATTTGTATGGCTGTCGGCGCTTTTACGGTCCGTGTCAAACGAATCTTCGCCGCTAACACAAATTAAATGCATCATATAACACGGTAAAATGGTTATAATAACTTAGTTATATATGATACTATCAATATTTTGTTTTCCTATTAAAAACATATTAATTTATTTATTTTTGATTTATAACCGTATCCGTGAAGAAACCGGAAATGCTGCATTGAGTATTTTTTTCAAAATTAAAAAAAAATGGGAATTAATTACAAAAATTTGGTTATTATGTATAATATTATATGCAACAGGAAGTTTTTCAGTAAAAAGGTGTGCCAATTAAAAAAAAAAAAATTTCCCAGAGGTTAAGTTTTTTTCTTATCCACTCACATTTCTTTTTCACTTTTTGCAAAAAAAAGATGTATTTTCTTTGATACATACATGTAATACTAACCCAATATACTATATACATACTTAGAAACTCGTAATTATTCATTATTAAAAAGCTTCAACAAATTCAGTGATACTGATCAAGGTGTCATCTCATAATTATAGTATTTTGCAGGGCTGTGGAGTCGGAGTCGGAGTCGTAAAAAATGAGCGGTTCGATTTTTTTTTGAAAAATATATTTAATGATGTGTATTTAAACAAAATAGTCAAAAGTGTTAACATTTCATGCTTGGCTGACTAAAGATGATCTGATGGTATACATATATATAAGTTAAAATTAAATTATTGAACAATTTCCTCGGAGTCGGAGTCGTTAATTATTTTAAAGCTGGAGTCGGAGTCGTCTTTTTTTCACGCGACTCCACAGCCCTGGTATTATGAATACAAACTGATGTTTTTTTAAATAACATATTCACCTACGTTCAATTCAAAGTTGGTCAAATCCATCGTAATCAGTACAATTTTTTGTTAAATTTGGATTATTAGATAATAAGATGCAGTTATCCATGTTTGGTTTTTACTGACTTATATAATACTAAATTTCTTTAATAAAACTATTTTTTTCTAAAAACTTATACCTCGCTTAGGAGGTATGAGTCACCAGTTCCAAGAGCCGTTCGATTGATCAACTCGTTGCCTAGAGAAGTGTACATTTTTAGTGATAGTATTTGTGAACTGTTTGTTAAATTTTACTATTTTATTTCTCGATTTTGTATGTTGATTTTGATGTATTATGTAGTTTTATTTTATAGTTTGCCTCATTGTATTGTAAGTACATGGCGAATTGGCGTCAGCTGTTATGTCATGTACTATAATTTTAATTTTTAACAATAAATAAATAATTATCGTACAGCGTATTAAAACTTTATGGGAGGATTTCCCAAACTAAGTTCTGAGGAACACTAGTGTTTCACGAAACCTTAATAAGTATTCCACCAAAATTCACTCAAAGAGTAAATAACATTAATAAATAAACTTGTTCGTTGTAAATCAAAAAGGATAATTAAAATAATGACGTTCCTAATAATTCAATTATGCTGTTTTGTTTACAGGAAGTAAAAAAAAAACAACAACCAGTGACAAAGCTGCGATATTCACCATGAAGATGTTAAATAAATGCAAGGTGGCCTTTACGGTGAGTGAATAATATATTTTTTAATACATGTCAAAGAATGATTACTGTATTGTTTAAGTCAAACAGGCGGTCTCATGAAACTTACTTCTGTAGGTATTTTTGCGACTGTTGACATTTAAAAAATACCATAATAGCCAATAGCCATCAAATAATAGATACCTTAACCAACTGAGTCGTTGTCAAAAATAGGGTAAGATATATTTTATTAACATTATCAGTGAACATTAATCTTTTAGTATCTACTCTTTGCAATTTTTTGGTGGTAAAATGTTCTTACAGCCATCGGCGTCGAAGTCACTCAATTAAGTGCGAGGGTTTATGAAACATATGCAATTTTTTGTTGTTTTATACTTTATGTACGTTTTAACATATTTGATAATTAAAATTGAATGGATTTTTGCATCTCATTTGTTTTGGCGCCTACTGTTGCGGAAAATAAAATAACCATTAGTCACTTTTAAGTTGTATTACATTTAAAAAGTAATTGTATGAATTACATTTTAAATTTAAAAAATGTTTAAATTTTACATGTGTATCTTTATTAAAATCAGTTGATAATGATAGCGATGGGCAATTCTGGTCCTGGTTTTTATTTTAAATACATACCACTAGTATAAAAACTTTGTTCTTTTATATAAAAAAACATAACTATTAATATTAATATTTGGAATTAGCTTTACTGAATGATTAATAATCCTTTAATCCAATGCTGCAAGACTAGATAATTGATAATTGATACTTGGATAATCTAGTTCCAATAAAGTTATCGTTTTTATAAATAAAAAGATGTTTTATTTTGGGACGTGCAACGTATGCAATATTTGTGAAAACGGATAAGAACAACGATCGCTCACTTTATTGCTCACTTTATCGCTCGCCAAATGTTTATAAAAGTTTAATTTATTAATTTTTACTAGTCACTGTCATGGACACAGTGTTAAAGTTTTTTTTTCCGATCAGAGCAATTTTATACTGTAATAGTATTGATATCTCAGTTTTTATGCACTTAAGTAGTATATTTAATATTCTAGTACACGACTGTGGGTGATCCATCGAAAAAATATGTTATAACTTATTTCCACCGTGAGACAACTAATTAAAAATCTTTGAAATATTAACAAACATCATATCAATTTACTAATAATTTTGTGTTTGCATTTAAATTTTAATAGATGTCGACAAAACCGTTCTTTTGCAATCAATTCGGCAAAATTGCCGCTTTTTCCGTTCTTCCCTTTGTCCATATAATGACGACAACGCTAATAAATCGTTAATTTCTTTCAATAGATAATTCAAGACAATTTATAATCGTTTTTTTCTGACATACCTTAAATGTTATAATATGTTTCGACAAATCAACTTTGTATAGGTTGTCGTCAGGAAGCTAAAGTAATTAAAATTGATAAAACTGATAAAGCTACTAAGGAAATATATGCCTTTAACTAGATTAGGTGCATACCTACAAGCGAAATTGTACCAGAGGCATTAAGAAGAGGAAATCAAATGTTAAAACAAGCTGGAAGAGAAAGCTCTTATATCTTTAAAATATTAACAAGAAAAGAAAACTAACTAGCTTACATTATTTGTAATAAACGTTTTTATTGCTACAATAACCCTTTGCAATTTAAAATAATCACAATTTTTATATAATGAAGTAATTGTTTTCTTACGTGATTATTATTGAATAAAGAAGTAAATATACTTGTACATGTTCGTAAGTAAGTCTAATCTATAGCGATTGCTTTCTTTGAAGTTTTACTAATGTTAAAACTATTTAATGTTTTATTTTTTGTACGCAATTGTGTGTATTTTCTTCGTTTATTTTTGTAACTGCGAATCTAGTGAAGGTTTGAAATATTTTTTAATGATAGAAAGTTTCACATTGTTAACAGTACAAAATTATAATAAAAAAATAAATAATAACCTAGCTGTACTCGGTGTTACATGCCCCATTAGCAATATATCATAAAGTGATATGTTAAAATGTCTGACAAGTACATTTTTTCACGAACTTCTACTATGGTGTGTTTCATGTCGACAATGTCTTTTTTCAAAATATTCCGATTACATTCACGACATTTTTCCTCTCATTTATAATACACCGTTGGTTTTATGCATCTATTACTTCTGTTTGAGGTAATAAGTCCAGAAGGATTCTACGTGTATTGTAATTGCTTATTCACACTTTAATATGAATCTCTGAATGTGTAATCGATTTCAGTTTTATATTTATCTGGAATGTAACATTACTATTTCTTTAAAATTCTTAAACATTATTTTTAATGAATTTGACGATGAATTTCTGGGGATTCATTTTAATTTGATATTCTTATAAACTGTTAAAAGTCAGTCAATTTAAAGCTACTTAAAACAAAAAAATAAATGCCAGCATACGTTATCTTTTTGAAATGTACTCACGTATTGTTATATACAGCAATTAAAAAACAGGACATATGAAAATCATAATAAATCATTACGTATTTGTTGTATGCAGGTTTCGAATGAATATTTTCAATGACATATATGACATACTTTTCTATGAGAACTGCTTGTTACCTAGTTACTCAACCTATCTTTTTTCAAAGAGAGTGGGGATAGAAAGTATAGGTCTAAGAAAGAACTAGTGGTAAGCTAATTGCTCTCGCTACGCCCCTTTATTTTAGGATTGAAAGGGTAGGAGTGAATTTTTAGACATCACAAAAATTCTTGCCTTCGAATAGAAGTCGATAAATCGATTAAAAAAATACTGCTCGTATTGTGATTCGAACACGTGAGGGGGTGTAAACTGTGCCATGGAGCCGATTACAGATATAACTATTGTTAAAAATATAATTGACGATTTTTTGAATATATGTATACGTTATTCTGCATAATATCCAACAATGAACGTCAAAAGCAATATTCAATTGATATTCTCAAACAGAAAAGAAATCGTAAAGATTTATAAAAAAAGCTCCAAGTTTTTTTTCAATTTGCATATAAATGCACTAGACACAGATGTGTGAATTAATTTATAATAAGGAAATGGGCAATTATTATTTGTTTTGTTCTTGATATGCAGGTGAGGCTGACACCCACGCCATAATTATCATATAATGTTGTCAAATTTGAATATAAAAGACTTTGAACTTGCAACTAGGTTTGAAGTAATTTTTGTAAAATATGAAGATTGAAGATTTTTTGGGCGATTTTATACTGTGAATAAAATATTCAACCGTATTCTTAACTATACATTTATTATATGGGAAATGTCATTGTTTAAATCCTTGATACATTTGCATGAATTATGGTGAGTAAGTGAATCAGTAAAATAAGATTTGAAAAAATTATCAGCGAAGAAATTGCATTATTACTATTCGTCAGTCTTTCTCATTATGGATATTTTTTTATTAACATCAATTTTAAACAAAAATCTAAGCCAAATCAGTGTATTTTTCATTACGTTTGGTACTATTGTTTTGTTATGAAATCTTTTTATTATAAAAAAATATATTTATTTGTTCCATTGTTCTCAAAGAAAACAATGGTGAAATTTGAAATATTATTTCTTTAATTGATTTTGACAGAAAATGACAAAATAGACATGGCGTATTTGACAGACCTAATTGAATAAGACAATTTTTGAATAATTCAATTAAAGCATTTTTTCTTGAGCACACTCTTTTTGAGATACTTAATGCATATATATTATAATATCAAATTTAAGTCGGTCTATATTTCCAATTTTATTAAATTTTGTGGATTGGTATATGCTATTGACTTACATATTTGTTTTAATTGAAAACATAATTAAAATATTTTTCGTTTTAATTAAACATAACATCAAATTGTATTTTTCTTTAGAAAATACGTCGATATCAGAATTTGTGTAATAAATTACTTCGTTTAGCAAGTAATAGCCAAACAATAACATTAACTTATTGATTGCTATTCTCTATTATAATTATCTATGTATTTTTTATAGACTTGTTAAATAATATTTGAGTGTTTATTTTTCATTCCAATGATTCAATCGCGAAACAATTTGCCATACTTGATGAAGGAATGTATTATACGCAGATTAAGTCACGGTTACTCTGTTGTGATTTATAACATTGCTTTAACAATTAACTTCAATGTGTTCGGATAGCTTTTTCTAATGTGTTTATTATTTTTCTACATATGATTAGGCTTCCGGGTTTTGGTTGATTATATGTATAAGGCAGTGGCAGTTCCGAGAGAGACTTCTGGAAAGTATATAGTTCAATAAAAAGTAATGTTACGTAATCAACCACCATTTTGTAATCAATGGGATTGTGACATTTTCTTGTTTATCGAGCGATATATGCCAGTAAAGTATAAAAAAATGCCTATTAACAATCTCTAGGATCTTACGATACGTTTCATTGGAATACGTAATTAAGTAAAAATCTATTCTGCTATTTGAAATTAAGCAAAAGGTTTAAAAAAAGCAATGTCGAAGAGTAACAGAGTACATTGCAAAGACTGAAAAATCAAAACCATAAATTAGTCAATTAAAACGCTCAAATATATTATATTATGACGTTAATTCCATTACAGAAATTTTTGCTCCGTCAATCAGATATTTTGAATGTTACTGTATTGTGAACCATGATGATGCGAGTTTCTGCAATAATTGTTCAACAGTTAAAGCAAGGATCAGATTCAACTAGTGATTCCAATACGTAAATTCGCAAATTTATGTTGCCCAATATAAATATTTGAAACCAGAACTGACATTTGCATACTATCAAGACTTTACCATAAATTTCAGTGGTGGTTTTCCTGGCCCGGTTGGGTTCAAGTCTTGTATAAAACAGACAGCATACAATTGGTAGTGACAATTATTTATTAGTAAGACAATGCGTCTTGTTTTTTATAAACATTCCTTATTTACGCGTACATTTTAGGTCACTCTTATAAATGTAAATACATGGCAACTGTTATAAAAAAATGCTAAAATACAATGGTGACCAAATTTTTTTTATACAAAATATGTTTATGCAAATCATGGACTGAGCATTTGAACGATACATTAATTGACTGCGATAAACAGTTCAGTGAAAGAATTTTTCAATTATAAAATTTGAAAGTCTCAATTATAAGAGTGTATCAATTTTGGATTGTGTTTTTCTTTATATGTAATTAGACAGTTTGTTAAAAAAAACTAGTATAGTGATCAAAACGTTAACCCTGCGATCCACGTCTCGTTTGGTGTTTGGCACGTCAATGGCTAATCTATGCGTTCTGGCCAGTGTACCAGTAAGTGGACTATTAAGTGGTCGCCGCAGGAGGATTTATTAAATTTATATGACCGAGAGGTAATAGTTGTAGTTATGTGTAATTACTAGTACTGTTATATGACAAATTAAATTATTAAATAATAAGCGACGCCATTATGGGATATAACACGGGCGGTAATAAAACAATGGCATGCGTATTACGATTGTTTTTCTTAATGAATTGAATTGAATTAAACTTTACATAGCTTTTGTGTATTTACAAAAAAAACAGCCCCGCTCTAACGTAATAAATTTTATTACTCAGCATGCTAAAAAAATAAGAAAAACCATTGTAGACTCTTAATGAAAATTTGTATGTATGCATTAGAGCAGGGTTTCCCAAACTATGTTCCACGGAACACTGGTGTTCCGTGGAACCTAAATAGGTGTAACCGCGAAAATTTGGAATGATAATATACTCTGCAACAAATTTAAACATCTTCTACTTCATATCAAAAATCGAGTGATAGTAAATCTCCACTGATGTTTAAAAAGTCAAATATCTAGGTACAAGCAGAGATTTTTAATCACTTAGAGCTTTGGTGACTCATATTTGTATGTAACATGCTTTAAAAATAATTAATAATTAAATAATATGTGATTTAATAACATATGTATATATTTTAAATATTTTTTCAATTATGAATTGTAATAAACTGACCTAAAAAAAAACTGTGTTCCTGTATCATTTCCAGATTTGCAAAGTGTTCCATTGTGCAATAAGTTTAGGAAACCCTGCATGCACTGATGAATACAATTTTTATTATATACATACTTGTTTTGCGAATGATTTCGCTTGTAGAATGTCAAGGACTTGCATAATATAATTTAATTGTCATTGTATTATAAGTTGAATTATCACCTAATACGCAAAGTCAGCTATTTTAAGATATGCTTAAAAATAAATATTGTAAACTATGCGCATTTTAAAAATAAATTTGTAATTTTAAAGGACATTTTTTTGAATTAGGTAAATTAAATTTCGTTAAGTTGATATTTGAATATAATATACCGTTTTTGTTTATTTTGTGTGACACGCAATCTTAGTACCAGACGATTTTGAAGTTGATAATATTGTGAAACATAAAAAAGCGAAGTTATCAAGGCTGTTTCGCTAACATCATAGTTTTGTATAGCGTAGTATATTTTTAAGTTGCTGGAAAATATATTTTTTAATTGATTTTATAAAATTTAAGGTGTTCACTGCCAATTCTTGGTAGAATGGAATTAAACTAAAAAAATACTAATTTTACTAATTCCACTTTATTTATAAAGATCAAAACTAGTTTAAAGAAGTAGTAAAAAGTAGTAAAAAAATGTTTTTTATTATGATAAAATTTCCCCATAGTTTTATATCGATAAAACTAGGCCTGGGTAAACTACGGTCTGCTGTAGTGTGTATATTCCTTCCTATATTGACTAATAATTACTTAAACCGTTGAACCTAATTTTCCAACCGCAATTCAAAAGTTCTTAATATTGGAATTGTATTTTTTTATGTATTCAAATATGAAGAAAATTGAGTTCTTTTTATTTGGTATTGCAAACGTGCTCAAAAGTTAATGTTTTATTTTTTGAATTATTATAGCCAGCGTGTTTTATTGGTTATGTCTTTCATGCTGTTTGATTAGTTATTCATTAATGCAACATTGTGTACGTAAAGTTGAGTCAGAAAATTTATAAACAGCTTCATAAACAAGTTGAATAGAAAACGAGTTTGCAGCCAGGAACTCATAATTAATTTTTCAACTTGACCTCTCAGTTTACGTCTGTGGATGATCATTCACGATTTTCTCATTTTGTTCAAAAATAACAACATGCAAATTGGATTTAGAGGCGTGGTTTGAAATATCCAAGAACTTGAATGTAGCGTGTATTCAGCATCTTCTTCTGTGGGAAATGTATTCTACAAAGGTTGTTATACTTTCGGTTTTCAGATGGCTTTGCTATTTTTTAAAAACCGGTTCTGTGGTCAATAACAGCCAACTAAAAAATGAACCTTACTCCTGAGTCCAATTATCTCTACGCCATTCCTTTCGTGATCACGATAGAGACGTAGCACTTATTATTTATCTAGTTAGTGCAAGCCATCTTTCTATATATGTACTGTTAAACACTTAAACATGACTCGTTTTCAGAGTCTTCAACTAACAAGCTTTCTAACTTATGCGTTAACCGTTTTTGTAGTTATTAAGAACTATTCTTCAGATTACTTTTGAAAAAAGCTATATCAGCCCTATTTTACTCCTTTCATAAGGCTCATTTCGGAACACAACGGTTTTGAGCTCTCTCTAAAAATTGCTGGAAGTGGTTTAGATGCTATTATTTAAGTCTCGTTTACAATCAATGTCAACTCTAGCTTTAAAAGGTTTATATTTGTATTTAAACATATGTATATATTTAAAATATAATCTCCTTAGCCTAGCAGTAAGTTTTGGCAATACTATTATTTTAATGTCAATTAAAAAAAAACAGTATTTGAGATTGCAGTGCCTGTATTTTTTCCTCATCGAGTTGATCCTGAGTTACTTTGAGTTGCGTAAAACAGTGTTCCCCAACCGGTGGGACTTTTCACCGGGCCGCAAACAGTATGCCAAATTTCAAGAAATTTGCCATGCAAAAATATTAAATATATGATTTTTTCGTCTGCACGTTTACTTGTATTTTTACTTATTGTTAAATAATAATAATTGGTAGGATGATGCGACACCAAGGAACTTAAAAATAATGGGAAATGAAATACCCAACAAGTGTGGTGAAGCCGGCAACTGATCTCGAGTGTGGTTTTAAACGTGTCAAGAAAACGTCATTTCAAATTATATCATTTTTTCAATATCTAGAAAGTATATACCCAACTAATTGTGGGTAAAAGTGTTAATTAAATACGTATGCTACTTTAAAAAACGCACTGAAACAACAATTTCAGTAATATTTATATTTCGTATGAAATCTTTCTAGTGAAAAGTAGACATCAATAATGCGGCTCTGCATTAGTGATCCGCATTTTTTTTCCTTTTTTTAACGGTCTGCAAGTGTAAAAAGGTTGGGGAACACTGGTGTAAAGTAAAAGATATCCATCGTATTGTATTTTTTCCCGAAATGCCAAACATTTACTACTCCACTACTTTGAAATTTCATAGAAATTAAATCGATGAAGTTTGATTCAGCCTAATATTTATATTTACAACTTATAAAGTTGAATATTCATGTACCCATATTATGAGAATTTGTAAATATTTTTTGAAATTATGAAAACATTTTTTTAGCCTACGTCTGTTCTCAATGTGAAGCATATAGCCTTCTAATGGAGGTATCTTGACAGCATTTTTTCTACTAGAACTGCTTATTACTCTGTTTCTCAGCCTCTCTTTTTTCGAAGAGAGTAAGGATAGAAAGAGTTGTGATAGGACAGAAATAGAAATTTTAGGATTGGAAGGGTGGATTGATTTTTTTTGACATCACAAACATGCATTGCCATCTATCAGAAATCGGTTAATCGGTTGAAAAAAAGGCTGTTCGTTCCCTGGATTAAATTTATGAGATCCGCGACGGAAGCCAACGACACAACACAATCGACAAAGTATAGTAGAAATAAAATATTTGATGTATTTTGTATGCCGATACTGACACCATTGATGATAAGTTATTTAAAAAAAATGAACATAACCTCTTTAAAAAAAAATCAAAAGTGATGCAGGAAGAATTCTTTGAAATACAAAACGTAAAATACAATTTAAATGAATTCAAAGCTACTCTCACGATTGCATTGCACTTTCGCTACTTTGTTTGATTTAATTATTTAATACGTAGAAAGGCGGCGAAGTACTATTTGCGGTGCAGTTTACAATAATTATTACGTTGAATGAAGACAACACAACAGCACGTAATGAAATGCTTTTATTTTGATAACAGGTACCCGCCATCGTCGATTAGCTTTCGGTTTCGAAGCGTGCTCGTTGGATATGGGATCGTAAAACGTTTTCACGGTAAAAAATAATTCGATAATAGCTGAATTATCTAATATACCCATTACAATCCAGTGTTTTTTCCCCATTATAATAGACATTATTATAAATAAATAGGCATTCAAAGTATGCGACCTATGAATACTTTCGTGTTTTTATTATGCTCAGTTGAACTGACATTTACGTGGTAGACCTTTAGTAAAAAAAATGTTATGTAATATTACAAAATCTGACAGCTGTATTCTCTGGTAGATTAATTCGTCATTTGTTCTACAATCAAGCAAAAAAAAAAATCGAATTCTATATGATGGTGGATTGAAGCACTTTGAAAAGTCTATAACTTATGGGGAAATATTTAAGATGGAAGTCACTATAAATTATACATGTGTTACGGTTATTGAAAAGCAAAAAAATATCAATCAAACAGACACATCACTGATAATATCCATCTTTTTAAAATCAGTCAACATTTCTATGTTATGATTTTTTGAATTGCTTTTCAATGAGGATCGAATTTATTTATCACATATAACTTCAAAGACATACAGATATTGTAATTATTTATGTGACTATTCGTTGACTTTCCATATTAAAACTGAACGTATTTAATATTAAATCAAGAGTAAAATTCACCCAGATCGCCAACAATAACTCTAAAACTTGTTATTACTATTTTTATTGTTCAATATACATGTTTAAAAAAATATTTACTAAGTGTCAATTTAAATTCGTCCATGTACTTGAATGGGTCGTTAGAGACAAAACGTTTGGAGAAATCAATTTCCAAAATTAAAATATTTTACCATTGTAAATTCAAGCCATATATATATATTGGTCAAATAAAAAATAAATAAACTGAAGAATCAATTCTTTAATATTTGGCAGGAAAGGTTTCTTTACACCATTGTCATATTTTTGTTAAAACGATAACCATAAATTATTTTTATAAAATATGGATCTACATAAGAGGAGCGCAAAAATATGTGTAGAATAGATATTTGCGAAGTATTTCAAGGTAGGTGAATATTTCTTCTACGATAATATTGATCGCTGTAAGTGTAATTAATAACTTGATTGTTTCACGCGAGCAATGTCAAATTGTGGCATGCAAATTCATTTCATTAACACAATTGAAAGGTATGATGTATATAAGATAATTTATTTTAGAATTAAATTAAAAATAGTACATGTTACCATTTCCGTATCCGAGTTGTTAGTATTCTGTCCAATCATTGCAAACTGAAGGTCTTTGAAATATGTATCAAACGTTTACTTTGTATTTATTTATGCAATGATCATTTTTGTGAAACTGCACATCGTCATTGTATAAATATTTACAACTGACTTAATGTAAAATAACAATTTCTTGCCGACTGCTGAAAACCTACGTTTGCTTCTAGCGTCGGAAAGTGGTGATCGTTTGTCGATTTTTAAACAGTTTTTTGATGGGCTACAGCCAGGGCTTATTCGAGGATTTCTACTACTGTGTGTGAGGCGCAGAAATCTTCGTGAAAACACAACTAAATGAGCGTATGTGTGCGCCTCGCACTTTGCAAACGCCACGAGCTGGCCCTGGCTACAACTAAAGCTCATTTTACAATAAATGTCGTTCCAAATGAATTAGGTCCTAATCACGGCCACTGCATATCAAAGGGCACAAGAAACACACTTAATTTAAACTTTGTTTCGTCGAGACACAAGATATCCTCTTAGAAAATCTATATCTAAAAGTTTATTGATTTTATCTCGCTGTATTATGCTTTTTTATATAATACAAACCGAAAAGTGTGAGAAAGAGCATTTCAGGTGTGGTTTTCAAACAATAAATTCACAATTCACTACAATATCATTACTGTCATTCAGACAATTTTATGGTAACGTTTGTTGCCCATATATGATTTGAAAAATTCGATCTTATTCGTGCTTCATTCCGAGATTGACACTCCCTACGAATAATCCTGCCTACGTATAACTTCTAACGTAACATTTTACAAAGAAGCGTATCAAACATTAAAAAAAACAAAGGTACCGTAAGTGATTGGGTGTTTATACATTTCAAAAAACGGTGAAGTAGGTAATTTTTCCAATATTTCTCAATACCTACTCATAAAACTGAGTGTGTAGAAGACAAAAATGCAAAAAAACAAAGTAAGGAGAGTCGAGATAGTAAAAACGTTTTTTTTAATCAAGATAATATAGAACATTTCAGTCGCTTTAAAAAACATTCAACGCTGCCAAGAAAAACAAAATATATGCTGAGTATTCTTAATCCATTTGACAAGGTCTACAAAAGCTTATTCTTACAATGTATATAATCCACTCATGATGTGGAATATCATATGGACTCCCAGAGTAGTATTTGATGTGTAATGGGATCTGGTCGTAGTTGAATGAATAGAAAGATGGCGTCAGGAGAAGTCTAGTTTAGTTGTTTAATTTTACTGTGACCCGTTCTAAGGATTAAGTTATGTATATGGTTGGGAAGACGTGACGAAAATCTGCAAATTCATACATACTTTTGTATTCATGAACACATTTATGAAAGTGTCCGTGTGGCGATTTTGAATCCTCGATCGCATAACCGAACGGGAGAAAAGACATAAAGCGTCAAAAGTGTTTCCACTCGTTTACTGGATCGACAATAATTTATTATTTTGATTGAAAAGGTATTTACTTTGTACGACTTAGTTGTAGGAAATATAATAGTATTTTCAACTCACCGACATCGCTTATATTCAGGGTAATTAATTAAGGCAGTTGAGATATATGTTATATATTCAACACGTCTTTAACTTTTTGGTAAAGGTAGAAAAAATACGATATATGTACATATTTTGATATGCCGTCGAAATTATAAATTTATTAGTCGTGGAGAAAGCAGTCATATTAATAAAATTGTATTATCTGCCACCATTATTGAAAGAAGGAAAACACATTGCTCTGTGAATTATCAAAACTTTATTTAGTCTTTTGTTATTTGCTGTCACGTATTTCTTTCGAATGTATTTATTTCGTCGATATCTCATACTTTTTAGTTTTGCATCTTTTCACCGCCAAACTTGACCCACTAATGTTTTACTACGGAACGCAGCATGATTGGCAAATATAATGAAACAATTTTAATTCGATTTTTGTGTAGAATTAATGCCCTTGATAAAAAACCAAACGTTTTTATTGCATTAGCGAAATATTTAACATCTCACAAACAGGTGTTTGATAGATGTAATTGATTTTTTTATTGCTTGTTTTTAGCTATGGTCGTAAGAGGTGGTAGGTACGGTACGGCCATGTTATCAGTGAAGCTTCGCATTCCATGCTCAGTTTTGTTTGACCTTTACAAGTTGAATTCTATTCTTTACGATGCTTTGAAGATATCGCAACGGCGGACACAATGTGATGATCGTTTCAACTTTGACATTTTTAACGGGTACTTGCACGAATAATATTTTTTTATATTAAATATTAAACTTTCAATGGCGTACTCAGGCACTAAGTTTGCTGGGGGCTTATGGGAAATACCAAAGTTATATAAATCATCACAAAATAATATAAAATATACAATATTTATTAAGATTCTACAATTCATTAAGTAAGTTAAATGATATAGTTTTATAAACCAGATAATGTTCAATATTATCCCAGACAAATTGACATAATATTTTAATTGTATTTATTGAGATATCATGGAAAATAGTTAGATATTATTAGTATTTAGCGAATGGTGTAAATAAGAAGAATTCTACAATGTGCATGACCCCGCTTGGAATTCAAAGGTTAAAATGGTTTTAAGTTTTTTATAAACGCAGAAAGCGTACAAAAAGTATCAAACTTTAAAAAAATTCATTGTGTATTATATTTCCCCTACGTGGGCAAAGTCAACAGGTTATAACTAATAATATATAAACTATAATTTAAAAAAATATATCAAAAGCAACTTATTATAAATTATTTTATCTCAAAAGCCACAATTAATTGGTGAGTGTTAATAGATTTTATATTATAAAAATATTTATTTTTATCAAAATTTTAGGTTTTACATTTTTTTTTGTAAAAAAAAGTTATTGTTATCCAATTATTTTTTACGCTATTTTGAAAGCGTATTATCGATACCATAGAAGCGTACAGAAATTATACGACTCCATTTTAATAAAATAATTTTAAAATGAAAGAATTTACGTGCTGCATGATAATTATAAAATAAACCGTGATTGAATATAACAACGGTTATTAAAATTTTAGAATTTTATTTTTATTTATGTAATCGTTAAAACCATTATCGGTTAACGATAAAATCAAAGCGGTAGCGAAAATTTTTACATGGTATAAACTTTACTGTAGATGAGATTTATTGTTATGGCGATGTTATGCCATTCGATATCAAATTATCTATATGTTTATTATACCATCTCGTTTAATTACCTTGCTCCCCCAATTTCCATGAATAATAAACGTACGTAATTAAGTTTCTTATCAGTCATGGTTGTTGGCGTATAGTTTCGAATTTATATAACAATTTAAATATTAAGACGGCAAATGGGATTGTGAAAATCAGCCTTGTCCTAATCTCTGGGTTAATTCAATTTGTCTTAATTATACGTTAGAACGGGTAAAATGACAACACTTTATTTATGACAACTAAATGATGAATTTTTGCGAGAAAACTCGTAACACAATATATACACTTATCAATATGATTAAGAGTGGCATTATCGACATGCCTAAATAGTAATAGCTTTGAATGTGATTTATTTATTTTATATGGGTACTTTACCTATCTAAAAATTACTTGCCCCCGATGTAATTTACTTTATTTAAAAATAATTCTAGAATTTGTGTGATTATATTATGATGCATTAGTATTTATTTAAATATTGATGTTTTGGCAAACAATTCTAAAATAGTGATACGAGTTCAATAGTTTTTTCAGCTTTATATTTATAATAATAATTATAATTAAAAAGAAAAATACCCTGTAAAGATAACCGATATAATACTTATTAAATCAATAATAATACGACGATAAATTCACCCGTACCTCATAGAGTTTTGCGTTTTTGTTAGCTAATAAGAGATATTTTTACATTAAATGTCATGGAAAACTTTTGATTGCAAATATTTTTTTAAAATATTTATACTTTACTAGTTGTATGCTTGTTAGGCATTTATGTCATTGATATATTAAAACTTAGGTCTATGACAAGAATACGTACGTTGTCGTATTACAACTTCTGTTGATATGAATGATGTGCAAGTAATTTCCTAGATAATTGTCAATGCCTAAAAAATAAATTTGACAGTAACGCCACTGATACGAATCATTTAAAAAAAAGTCTGCTTGATCCGGTCTCACGTGATAGGTCAGGTTTCTGTGCGTTTATATAGTTTTGTAGTTCAAAATAAAATTAATAACACCATTAAAAAGCGTATTGAATTGGCATACAAACAATGATTGTATTCTGAAGAGTCAAATTGATGAGTGTGCAGTGTTCGACATTGAGCGAGATCGTCTTTTTACCAACCTGCCGTTTATTTCTTCTTTCTGATCGGCGAGTGATTGTTTTATTTTTTTCCGTCGTGGCATTTTTGCTCGCAATCAATTGTCGGAAGATTCACCAATTGAAATATTTGACATTTACTTGCAACACCGGGGCAATAGCATGCCATATAATAATATAATAATAGACAGAATGCCAGATTCTGATAATTGTGGTCTTGAGAAAATTACTTAACCTTTGTGGTGTAATTCGACGGTTGTATTAGGTTAATTTTTTTTATAAAAAATAGCCTGAAAACATCATTAATAGATTCTATTTTAAACTGATGTAAGAAATAGTATTAAATTACTACATGAATATAATTTTGTACTTGCCATAACGAAAAAAAACGATTCTTTTATTAATTTGTTGAAGCGTTTAGTTAAAAAGTGATGTCTAATATTCTCTCCCATCCACCCAATCCTAAAATTAAGGCTTAGCGAGAGCGATAACTTTTTACTATACTTTTTGTTAATTGTAAACATATTTGGGATTACAAACATTAACTCATTTGGTTTTATGGTTTAAAAATGAAATAATACATTAAATATAGAAGGAACATCTTGTGATGCCTTGATTAGTTATTATTATGAATATATTAATTATATTTATGTGGTATTTCCTTTGAAGAAACAATTTGTATCATATAGAATGAAATATTCGATTCCTCGAGAATACTATAGGACTATAAATTATATTAAGGTAATGTGTGTGGAAATAAATAATGTTCTATTCTAACCTCACCAATTTTCACTGAATAACACATTTTTTATTAGCTGCATTCTGCTGCAAGACAAAGCAGATGATTCAAATGATAACGAGAAACAACTGACTGATATAAAATTTGTTTCCGTATCTGAATTGCCCATCCGCGAATCCATATGCATTGGAAGCAAACATGGTTAAAAAATACAACATGTCCATTGTTTTTGTCACTACTCGGCTTCTTAACAACGGTCTTGGAATCTTTGAATTGACTCTTTCATAGGCATTGAATTTCAAACGATCTGTGTTTAGTTTCGTTATTCCTTGTGCTCCGTGCTCTGCAACCTAGAACATGTAACAAAATAATTATCAAATAACCTCTGGGAACTATCTTAATATGATTAATTTCTAAAAAAATAAACTAATTTACAACTTATAATTTTACAATGCTGTTTACAAATCCTTGTGTCTCATTAACTCCGTTGTGACATACAGTTGGAGCGGAAATTTTCAAATATGTACATCTAATTGTACAATCGTCTAGAAAAATATATTCAATTATTCATAATATATAAACATTAAAAAATATATAAAGATATATAAGCACTTTTACAATGGTACAGCCTGCATGATTAATCACCGTACGAATTTATAAAGAAGACAAACACATTTTATACGTATTGTTATGCAAATTTTCCGTTATGTAAAATACAAGACTAGTAGCTTTTGTCATCTCAAGAAAATCGCCCCCACGTTTTGAGAGATGATCTATTCTACCCATTGTCTAACATACTAATTTTATTCGGCCTAACAATGATGGCTCAGTCAACGTTTATACAAAAAAATAAATATGCACGAAAGAATATTTATTAAATAATAATAAGCTTCTTGTGTATTTAATTACAATGTTTTATTTATGAAATTTTGATTACTAATTGACTCCCGTGGATTGACGTTTACATCTTCATTCTCGACCACCCGAGCGATGATAGTGAATTGTGGGTAAATAGTAAGGTGAGCAATTGAAATGGACGGTGATGGTCGAGGTATTGAATTAGTGACAATGGCGACGGCTTATGTTGGCCCATCGCATACACTATCACTCCTGTCCAGCTATATTGTCACATTATTGGTAGGGATATGCATTTTTTGTCCATATTACGTTTTTTGATGCAATGTGAAGAAGTGGAAGTTATTAAAAGATTTTAAAATAAAAGAAAAACGCCCAAAAATAATGCATCATAATTTATACAAAGAGTTCTTTCTAGTAAATGCATAATTTGATGTTTCTTCGATAAATTTGGCAGTTTTTTTGGGAAAATAATTTTGAATACCATTAATATTATAGAATAACAAAGTGATGAATTCTATATTGGTTTTTATTTTTATTTCATAGAAATTCAAAATCATTACGTATGTACAAATTCAAAATAATTGGTTGGACCATACCCCAATTTTAGTAGAAGCAAAATAGTATCTTCAGAAAACAAGGTGTCTCGTAGTGGGAATCTATTATATCTGTCTTAACTTATGCCGACTCGTTTACGTTACGTTATAACTTAATAATCATGTGAAAGCACACACAAATCACGCATTATAATATTTCTCGTTACGTGATAGATTTAGTTTAATATTTTTTCAATCTAAAGATTTTCATTTGTTTTTGCTATCGATAATGTCAAAAGTTTTCCTTATTTTAATTTGTTGTAAGACAGAAGTTTTGAGAAGAATGCGATACAATTAAAAGATGTATTGAATACCTAATATTTTATTATCATTAATACGAATTGTGTAATTTCGAAAAATATTACTACAAGTTATGGTAGAAAGATTTATCAATCTAAAATATTGATAATATTAGCATGCAGAATGTCACCGTTTGATTGGCGTCTATTACTTCATGCGATTATCTAAATAAAAAATAAATCTTATGCAATTAGTCATTAATCAAAATAATATTATAACTACTAGAATCCATTAGAAAATACCCAAGGACAGATCGTGGGCAAGTGTATATCGTAATGTAACGTGTTTCACACAAATTAGAAAAAAAAATTAAAACAAAACAAACAATAATTGAGCAAAATGCTTGTGCAATAATTTGAATGGTACATAGTTTGTTCATCTTTCTAAACAGGGCTGTACAAACGAAGTCGAAATAGTAAAAATTCAAGCAATTGCGACTACATTCGTATCCCCTTTTTAAATTAATTGTTAATTTCATTATATTTATACAATTTCTCGTGTTTAAGTAAAATTCGTTTGAATGTAATTTTTATTGTTTTTCAATACCAACTCTTTGATTACTCAAAACATATTTTTAATCTATGTTTGTTACAACCAATCAGTTTAAAAAAATGAAGAGAAAAATATTTGAACCTACAATAATCAATGCTTAGAATCAAGGGTCTCGGACAATACCGGAGTCTTGGTCGGATTGTTGATTTTTTATCAATGTCGGAGTCAGTGTCACAATTTTTTAACGATTTGCTAACCCTGTTTGTAACATTGTTACACACTAACACATTAAGGTTCTCTTCACAGGCGATACTTATTAAAGCAAGTATCGCATGAGTGAAGTATCGTTAAGTTAATACTTGTAATAAATGTTTAAAAAATGCAGCAATATAAATGAATTTTGTTTGTGAAATACAAAAAAAAATGACATTGAAAGATTCTGAAAATAAGGCGCTCTTTAAATTCCATTATAATTGGTCGGATAATCAAACGTTTTTTTAAAGATCTTGAAATAAATATTCTTCTCGTATTTCTCCTTCTTTTAAATACCATAATATCACAGACAGTTGCTGAGTTCGCACAGGAAGCTCACGATAAAGCATTTTATACAAGAGTTGTAAATATGTGGAAAAGTTAAGTACACAAGAAACACATAAATGAATCAATACTTGTGTCAACGTTTGGGTATTTTTTCACGGTCAGTGATTGCATATATTTTTTTCAAACTATGCTCAACCTCTTATTCTCTTCAGAAAAGACAAGGATATAATAGTGGGCATAAGAAGTGACTAGAAGTTTTTATGGAGTGATTGGAGAGAAATGCAAAAATCACAGACATCCATGAATTTGGATGAAAATTGTGTGCGAATATTTTCATTCGAGAATTTAAACATAAGACCGTAAACGAAAAAAATATCACTGGCTTTTGTACCACTTACATATAGTATTCATATTTTATATATATTTAATGATAATTTAAATTATTTTACGTTATAGGATCCAAACCAGCAAATCTTTTTAAAGCACGAGATGTATAATTATATACATATTTTTGTTATTACGAAAGTTTCAAAGCAATTATTTTTATCTCATATGTAATGATCTTGAAGACGATTTTGTTGGGAGACTGCATTTTGAAGGCCATAAGGTTTTTTGTGAATATGGAAACCAAAAGATTAAATAGATTATTTTACTAGCCTCTGTATAAAATAATAATGCATGATGAAATAAAGTTATGATGAAAAACCCACCAGTGCCAACTCCCGCGTCTAGTAAGAACCAGTGACGTCGATGTTGTTTTGTAAAATATACATTTAAGCAAATAAAATATTTAAATATAACTGAGCAAACTCCAGAAAAGCGATTGTGTAAGTATCGTGAACTAATTAAATTTAACTGGTTTCCACTATGAAATGGATTATTTATGGCTATTTTAGAATCAATTTATTTCAAACAAAAAATGATTTTATCAAAAATAAGCTAACAATAACACAATCATAATGAAATGTAATTTATTTATTGGTGAAAACTGTTTCAATAAAAGTTCATCATTTTCTAGTATACAAACCGTGGACAAAGTCAGATGAGTCAGATATTTTCATTTTGAGATACAGCCAAAACACTGCAAATCCCGTTAACTGTAAAACGTAATCGTAAAATATGTTAATATTGAAAGTGCATTTTCTCGATACTATAATTTACGACTAAGTTGATTACAAACTTTAAAATAGTATTTTTATGTGGATTGGCATCGATATCTCATTTCCAATGTTTTGCGACTTATCTAACTTACCCGCTCCACGAAATATATCGTAAAAATGCATTTTATCTTGATTGTAGAATGTCTAAAAACCGTAAACTACAAATATATTACAGTTTATGAAATCGCATTGTCGGTAAATGAATATATATCTATAATAATTATTTAATTAAATTGATTCTCACAGAAAAAGTTGATGTTATCCATTTCATGAGTGAGTGAGTTTCATTTCACAATACAAATGTTATCATTCCACAAGAAGTTAACGACATGCAACGTGAAATAATCAAATCGAAAAACGCCACTGCAGAGACCGATTAACCTTCGCCGGGTCACCCCAACGTCGATTGTTGAGATTATTTCGTCGGTGTAAAAAGAAGAGTGATCACCTCACGTCACGAAGGTCAGAGAGTGCACGATCCAAGCGAACAAGTATCATATTATGATGATATCAAGAAAAAAATATTGAAAAATGTTCATGGGACCTTACTGCTAATCTATCTTGTCGGTCTACGATGGTAATCACCGGTCCCACGGTTCTATCAAATCTATTCGATCTGCCGGATATGGTTAGAACATCAAAATGGAATCATTGTTGATTTCGATTAATTGAAAAAAAGTATCTTTTAATAAGTAACAAAAATTTTGGTTTCGACATAATGGCAGTTTAGTGTTTTTTATGATCTAATGAAGTTTTAGAAGAGTACTGATATTTCTGGCCAGTATTTGTTATGTTGTACTACACTAAAAAAAAGAAACAATATTGTATCAATAAAATTAAAAACAATAATATATTAGTGTTTCGTCTTACTCTTGTATTGACAGTATGTGATATATATTAATATTTTTTCAGTGTCACTGTAATCAAAGTATTGATAGTATTTTAAAATTATAGTGTATCCTACCATTGCATTGTATTTATTATTATATTATATTGTCTATACTGGCATTCATACCTTAACACATCTTTTTTGTCGACTGCTTCATCGCTGTAGCGATACGGAAGATTTCATAATCAACGATAGTCTAAATTTCGTGTGTTTATGTTTTTAAACCTATGTACGTGGGTGGGGTAGAATATTATACCTTGGCTACCTTATAACTGCACATTCATTATCATGATTAAATGGTAAAAAGTAGACGTGTAAATAAATGTATGCTATTATTATTTAATAAGCTTTTTTTCCTTTTGAAGCACTGTATTAAAATATATCACTTGAAATGTATAATTATATAATTCGAAACCAATCGAGAATTATCTTTAATACGTGTTTACCAAATTATTTCAAAATATGAGGTTAATGGAGAAAAAAATTCTTATTTTATATAGGAAATAATAAAAAATACTATTAAAAACATTGTGATCAACATTCCATTGCTACAGTGAGACTTTTATTGGTAGATTTGTATTGTAAAACACGATTTATAATAAATATTTGCAACAAACGGTCTAATTTTAGTACAACGACAAGTAACTTAAATATTGCTAAAAAATGCGCGTCTGTGGTAAACAATCCATTATTCTATTACCATCATTATGATATTCTAGCGCAAAATCACGTAAAGCATGTAATCCGAATATTTTATTCAATAATAATATATTGTTGGGAAATGGTTGTAAATAAATCCATTGGGAAAATTCAGTACGATTTGAGTCATCGCCGCTCTAGAAACTTATCCACGCGAAACAAATCAATTTCACAGCAGGCGACCATCGCAACGAAAAGTGCAAGAATTTTTAAATGGGATAGGAGTTAGAAAAGTTGCCTAATTGGCGCTCCTTTGTTTCAACCTTTTGTTTTCACAAAAGGCAGCCATTTTGAGTAAACTTCAACCTGACGTTTGTCACTCGCAGCTTCCAAAGTGATGTTCTGAATTTAAAAAGTTTTTAAACGCAGAATATTGGATAATATTTACATGAATTTATGAAAGTTTTGAAGATTATTTCCAGATTATAATAAAAATAATCTTAAAATGCTGAATAAAATCGAGAGATCAATCAAAGTGCGACCATTTACTCTGACACTTTATTATATCAACGTTTTTATATTATAGCGTTTCACTTATAAGTAAAAACACTATAACAATGATATTTTAACAAGTTTTATAGCAGTATTAATCTTATAATGATACCATAACTAGATATTAATTTTCGTTGTCTGTCGAAGGTTCGAGTTACCACATAAGAGAATTATAACAGCTTTGAAATAAACTGTCAACTCTTGGTGAAAAGGCATTTTATAATACAATCACAAAAAAATCAACTAATAACAGACATCATATCCGCTACCAGTGGAACATAAATAGTAGTTTCAATAAATAAAATATTTCTGCAAAAATATTATAATATATACCTGTATAAGATATCAAAGCTTAAAGGCTATTGAATACATAAACAAATGAATTATACTTAGTTATCAGTAATTATTGTAAACACTATTTGATTAGTCACAAAAAAGACATTACGCTAACTTAAACATGTAAAAATATCTGTAAATTGGAATAGCGTGATTTTTTGTTTTTGTCAGGAAACAATTAAAAAAGTTTGATA
Organism: Himalopsyche anomala; assembly: GCA_031772345.1. Lineage (NCBI taxonomy): Eukaryota > Metazoa > Arthropoda > Insecta > Trichoptera > Rhyacophilidae > Himalopsyche > Himalopsyche anomala. Next base: position 15,932,901 of record CM062821.1, on the reverse strand, counting down.
GTATAGATAAAACTTGAAATACATATTCCTTCTGAGAGATGTCTTCAAAAAATATTGAAAAAATATACTAATCGAAATAGTATACACGGCGATATCCGGGCTACAAAAAATGATAATAAATGAGTTAGTTGTTCCCGCAATAAAATATTATATTATAGATGAGTAAAGATTTATGTTTATATCTAAACGTGTGATTTACATGCATGAAGAACTTTAAATTTTGTGTATTGTTATTTATTTCTTTCGTGAGAACTGAGTTATAAAAAAATGTCTTTCCTGGTTAATACAGCAACATTGCAAAGTTTTTATAGAGGTTTTTTGAAATTGTAGTTTTTTTGAAAAGATTAAAGCTATGAATATTAAAAACACTGGAAAAACCGCCGTAATTGGGATTTTCCACAAAATACGACCAACGTTTGATATTGTTGAAAACAAATGTTTTTGTTCATGATGATTATCGTCATCTCATCATCATCATCGTCGTCAGTTATTTAACTTTAATTCTAATAACGATCAGCATTCGTGGAGAGGGTTTACTATTCGTCAGAATCTTTAGTAAGATAGTGCTTAGCTTGTTCAGAAAAGAGATATAAATATTAATTCTTTAACCATTACTTACACTGGTATGCAATTTCCATATAATTTTCTGTTGTTTTATGTAGGAAAAATATCACTTTAGTTATTTAATTTGGTCATCAAGTGTCTTCTACGCCGTCCCGTCTCTTTGATTTCTTCGCAATTTCAGGTTACATACATCCAGTGCTTTTGTTTGAAAAACGAATGTACCGAAACTCATTTATTGTCAATATTTTTTTTTTAATCTGTGTCCATTTAACATTTGAAGCATACCGCTGCCTCATATAGGTATCTAGACGGAAGTTTTTTTCACGAGAACTGCTTGTTACTCAGTTGTTCAACCTCTCTTTTTTCCAAAGAGATTAAGGATCGAAGGATAGATTTAAGACAGGAATAGTAGTCAGCTTATCGCTCTCGCTTTGCTTCGTACAGTGAATCAATGAGCCTGTGAGAATTGTTACGAAATCCAACGACGTTGACCACTGCGCTATTGGGAAAAGGTGTTGTAAATAAGATAATTTTTCAAAGCTAAACAATGTAAGAAGCATTAAACCCCTGGTTCTGGTCACAGAGTAAGTCTATGGACCTGATATTGTGTTGAATTTTACGTTCAAAAGGGACCTAAGATAAGAACAAATAGTCAATGAAAAAATCAACCGTTTCTAAAGCAAAACAAATACATGTATTTTGCGAACATCGATTTGAAGCACAAAATTACGAAAAAAGGTGCCGGAACGCCGTTCCATCGCGTTACATGCATAATGCAAAAGCACTGCATACATATATTTCTGTATTATACAATTATATGAGAAATTTATACTTATTTCGCAAGTTGATCCAATGCTATTTATAAATAGTATGGTACATTGATAAGAGATTGGCTTGATTTTTTATTACAATAGTTCAGTGTTTCCCAAACTTTTGACATCTGTGTACCCCTTTTATAATTTTCGTAACACCGAGTACTCCTTGTCAAAAAAATCGCGTATACTTAAAAATTACAATCAAAATATATTTATTTTTTCCCTCTTTCGTACAAAAACAAAATAACAATAAAAACTTAAAGCAACAATAAATGCTTAAAGCATTTTTCTCTTCTCCTTCGGGGTCGAGTTAATAATCCTGAAATTCTCATGATTATTAATTTACATGCTCCCAATTTATTCTTACGTGGGCGAAACTATGAGCAAAAACTTTTATTTCTAAAAACTTATACCTCGCTTAGGAGGTATGAGCCTCCAGTTCCAAGGGCCGTTCGATTGATCAACTCATTGCCTAGAAAAGTGGACATTTTTAGTGATAGTATTTGTGAACTGTTTGTTAAATTTTACTATTTTATTTCTTGATTTTGTATGTTGATTTTGATGTATTATGTAGTTTTATTTTATATTTTGTCTCTTTATATTTGTCAAGTACATGGCGAATTGGCGTCAGCTGTTATGTCATGTACTATAATTTTAATTTTTAACAATAAATAAATAAACAATAAGTTAAAAAAAAATTTTTATAATAAAATAAATGAAAGTTATGTCATAAATAACATTCGTTTAAATCAATGAGAAGCAAAATCAGCTTGCCAGTGTACCACCAGCAAATCACTTTAGGAAACACTGCAATAGTTGATGGTATTTGAAAGAGGTCAATCAGTGAGTCCGTAAATGTCTTTGTAAAAATCTGTCATGAATTAAGTACATATTATGTATTCCAAAAAAACTATTAATTCAGCTAACGTCAAGTAGATGTATATATTGCCGCACAATTGCGACATTAGAGCTACCGCAATGTTATATCGGAATTTAATAAAACATTAAAGATAATTTTGCACTAAAATTTCATTAAATACATAGTTATTTGCAATCCAGCCATTAAATGTGTCAACGACTTGCGGTATAAAAATACGAAGTATAAGTTTCAATATCTCGTTTTTTAAAAAAAAATACCAATTCCATTCAAGGCTAGTTAAAATTTTAGTGACACATGTTAATAATTTTACATTTAATTTGTTAAAACCTACAGACTTTTTTTTATTGTGATGCGATTATTTATTGAACGTCACTTCTATCAAATTAGTATTAAAATTAATTCAGATCACAATCAATGTATTTCCTGAACTTATTTAGTAATAATATCTTGTCTCAGTTATTTTTAAATGGCTCATATTTTTCGGGTCAGAGTTTATATTACATTAGTCAGAACTTATATTAAATGGTCATAGTATATCGATCAGAATAAATAGTCATAATTTAAATGAAATAAAAAAACCTAACCTAACCTAACCAAAATTGTTATAAAATATTTTTATTCCATATAATATTTTTATTCTGACCAAAAATTGATTTAAATTATGACTATTTAATTTATTCCCTTCTAAAATTATTTACTAACGTAATTATTCAAAAAAAACTAACAAAGACCAGATTGTAGATCAGTGAAGTAGTATTTTAGCAAAAAAAAAATTAACTACGACATAAATTAGACTGTAGAAAAGGTTGAAAATATCACAGAATTCTATGAACAGTATTGTGAGTGGAATAAAGTACAAATGAATATTGTGTTTTTACTAATATATTGCCTTTCCACCAAGTATTGACAGTGAACACTCTAAAAGTGATGAAAAGTATTCCATATTATTTGGTAGAGCATTTTTTAATAACAATACCAAGTGTTTATAAGCCGGAAGAAAAAACAACTGAGGATGAAGATAAATTAAGTGATTACTGAGAAGGATATGATAATTTCTCTAAACGAGTCATGGAATGTAGCGATATCGTTATTTAGTATTTAACCTTACTGCAGAAGCAGCTTCTATCATAACCGTCACTTATAAACTACTGTCATATTCTGGTTTTAATAAATCAAATTTTGATTTCGACTAGTCAGTATCATAAACATTCAACAGGTGTGGTAGATCACTCAATGAATAGGCGATAGGTCAGTAAAAGGTAATAATTCACAAGGATTATACGCCGTATAAGTCATTCACGATGATAGTTCATGAATAATTTTCTAAATCATGTTAGAAAAATTAATAATTTAACGCTGTCTATGATACAAACAATAAAAACTGATGCACAAGGTCTTTCATAATTGCTATACAATTTCAGTTTTAATAATGCTATAAAATGGATTATTTTATTAGTACATAAAATGTATTTTTTTTTGTAATAAAAAAAGATTTTATTAAGTTCTATCATTTATTACAAAAGGTTAAGATTTAGTCATTGTTATTTTTAATGTGATTATTGTTCTGTTGTCCGTTTTTTTGGATATGATTCGTCAGTATATTGACAGAAGGAGATACGTCAAATGATATACGATTTCGATCCACACAGTCAAAAGCTTTAAGTTATTTATAGTTTTTTTTTGCTAAAGATAACTAAGAACGGATTTGGCTTGATGTATATTATGTTAAAATACACAGAATTTGACTGAATTTGTTTTTTAGATTATAAAAGTTAGAAGATACATAGTGCTTAAATCTATCTTCATATCTGCATTCATAGCACAAAACAGCTGGTTTTTGGACTTAACGCCTCCTATTAGTGTGCCAACGATATAGTAGTATTTTTTTAACAGTACATATACAATATTAAAATATTTTCTTTGTGATATATCTGTTTATCGATTATTTTACGCGTTATGTTGATTTTCAATATATACTGTATACATATGAAATTTTGTCTCTCTATTCTTTGGATAATTTACTGAATTAATGCTATGGCGGGTACTTGGTCTTTACACCTTTTCTAATAATCTAATATAAAACTGTCTTAATTTGATCGTGAGAAAAAAATAGAAACTGCCAATATTGACCAAGATACTTTAATAATTTATGCCGAGTACACGGCACTAATTTTGAACAGTCTAAAATACTTAACACTATCACGTTTTGAGTATAACATATTTACGTAATGAGTATTTCAGACCGTGCAAAATAAGTGTATACGCGCTGGAATAGCACCGCAGATTACTTAGATTCACGATATTACTACCAAGTGGTCGAGTGGTCAACGTCGTTGGCTTCGCTTACGGAGGTCACGGATTCGAATCCCAGTACGGACGGTTTTTTAAATTGATTTTTCAATCGATTTATGGATCGCTGTTCGAAAGCATGGATGTAAGTAAGTGATGTCTTGAATAAATCCTATCCTAAAAACGGAGCGCAACGAGAGTGATTAGTTTAGCACTTGTCCTGTTCTAACTATATCTTTATATTCCTACTATATTTAGAGCAACTGATTAACAACCGGTTCTCGTAGAAACACTTAAGTTAAGTTAATGTATAACATCGTAGTGAAACCATGTAAAGCATATAAAGAAGAATTTTAGTCTTCTGGCAGATTATTTACACGGATAGCAACATTATAAAGTCTTAACTATTGTCAACCAATGTGATTTTGTGGTAAAAATTTTGCCCCAGTTATTAGGTGAGTCTGGGTGCAATTCTTGTCAAGATCAATATGAAATTCTCTCTCATCGAGTTTAGCTTGTGTGTTTTTCTTAATTGCAAATATTGAGCACACTGAATGTTATGTTAAATAATTTATTACTAATTAAAATGATTAATTGATATTTTATTAAATTTTACTTGAACAACAATGAATATTTATTAAACTATTTAACCGTATACTTTAAAAATGACAATATTCTCAACTTTCGAAGGCGATATGTGATAGCTCTTTTAAGTTATTTCCCTATTAAAGTGTTTACTGATTATATATATTTGATTAATTGGCTGCCGAATACCATCATATTTTTATATTATTTGGCACATAAAGCATGTTATCTTTTTCTAGGAAGTGTAAGTAAAATTATAAATAATTAACGATAAGGTCAATATCACCAATTATTTAAAACATTTTTTTTTAAATACGACAGCTTAATAAATTATGAAAACACCAACATCGCATATATTTACATACATTGATATATTATTAAGTCTTCGTAGTATTTTATTTGTTAATTTATTATACGATTTATAATTAGTGTTTTTGGTGGCCAAGAATTTTGATTCAAGGATGATTTTGACATTGAATATGGATTTTTTAATTACTGAATATTGCCTATTCAATGAGTAAAAGATTTTTTATTTATTTATGCAATGTTTCGAAACCATTTAGAACGAGGTAGTAAATTTAACATAGAGTATTCAATTCCACGCAAGATACATTTAATGAAGACATGTTTTTTTGGTGATTTTATTAATAAATTGTGATTCGACGAGAGTTATGCCATCTTACGGTCGAACACGCGGAAATTTTCACAAGTTAAATCGAAATTTGAAATGGCGGGATTTTCTGTTTTGTCAGTATGAAGTGGCAGCACTGATTCTTTGATTAAGGTTCTATTGTCACACACTCGTGATATGTGAAATGATTGAAGGCATGTTGGTATTGTGTTGCCAGTTGTGACATTCCAAACGACAGGGCGGAGTCTGTCCTCGACTCGAGAATTATTGTCTCTGAACGATCTGTTGTCAGTTTCCTGGTTGATTTGTGTATAATATATGAACACGTCGAATAATTATTATTGGTATATGAATCAATCACATAACTTCAAGTACTTTGAATTCTTATTTAAATCAGAATCGAATTAGATGTATCATCGTAGGAGTATTTTAATATTATTGGTAAGTATTTTTTTGATTATAAGCAGATTTATGACAAGAGAAACAACTGAAAAGTTATGAAAACTTGACATTAATACTCTGTAATAAACTCATAAATCAAATATTAAATTGTTAAGCCACAATATGTAAAAAAGATATTGTATTCACATATACTTTTAGATACTTTTGATGTAACGCACTTTTTTACCAATAACACAATATTAATACAAAAAAGCATTACAGCTATTGCCGAGAAATCAAATATTTTGAAAATTGAAAGAGGCTGCTACTCGATGAGAATTCCAATATCATTCAAAGAAAACTTGAAAAAAAAGATATCACAAGCATCCACGACAAAGATCTTAAATTTAAATTGAACACATCTAAATTTGATATTGATTTCACTAGTATTTGAACCCAGACCCACCTCATTGCTAAGACGAACAATTTAACAACTAGACCACCGTTTCTCAACCGGTCGCCATAGCATGTTCCAAGGAAGCCACAAGGAAAAAATAATTGTAGGGGAACCACAGCCAGTCTTGGGAGGCCACTGGCAAATATCCTTAAACTCACAAGTTTTGAAAATCGGGCAGCGACAAACTATGTTCAAATTCCGGTAAGAGCTAAAAAAAAGCTCTCGCATCTTTTCATTTTGGGAATCCCGTAAATACATGGGTCAAATATTGAAATCTGCTGTAAAATGTTCATAGAATTAATCTTTCAATCCCAGAGTCTCGAAAAACTTATTTGTTCGTGTCGGGTATGGGGGACACGGGTCCAAAAAGGTTGAGAAACTATGAATTAGACCATATAGGGCGACGAGTATAATGCCTTTAAGCCACTAATTGACAGTTAACACTTTAAAAGAAATATCAAGATATTTTTAAGAGTGTGACAAGTGTTTTTGATTGACGGAGAAGCGGGGAAAATACACTATTATTATATCAAAGTAATACACAAGTTAGTCCATCCGACTCTTTTCTCGCTTAAGTCTTATATTTTTTCGGTATTTTCAACCTATTTTAAGTAATCTATCTGGAATTTCAAAAGACAGCAAAATAATGATTCAAGGTATGCCGGAAGGGAATCTGTAAAGCCCTCATAGTTCTACTATCATATACAACTGCGAGAACAAATATATAAGCATTATTTTATTATTTGCTACGACGCTACGCGTGTTTGAATTTCTGAAGGCTTGCTTCCATACATTGCAAGGACAGATCTGGAAAAATCTTCTTATAAAACAAATAAAACCTGCCTCTTCTTGCGGTTCCGTTTTCTATTGTATCCAGAGGACAGAAATTTCTCAGCCAGCCCTGGGTTGAGTTGATAAATACCTCAATATCTCACCTTTGTAATATAATCACATAGTATAATAGTTTGACTTATGCACAATCTTTATTTGATAGATAAGTTTTCGAACGTATGAAACAATTAAGACCAGGGGAGTTAGATAAATCACAATCATTCAAATCGCCATTTAACACGAAATCAAAACTCTTATCTAAGAAGCTATTTCACTTTTGTACGCGAAAGGTCAGTTAATTGAAATTTTCCTTAGACAGCGGCGCACGACTTCAACAATAAATTAAATGGTCTTATTTATTATATTATGTGAATTTTATAGGTTAAAAAATATCATTTTTTTCTGTGAAGACTTATTCGTAAAATAAAAAGAGGATTAATTCATATGCACTGTTTAAAATTATTTTCAACCGTATGAAAACATTATTGTTTTAGTATTTTTAAAATCTGTCATTATTTTAACGCTATTGCTTTTGTTGATACAATATGTTTAGCTGTAATTCACGTTTTTTTAAATGAAATATGGATAACGTTTTCTGATGAATATGTGCAAACTTATATAATAAATCTCTTGATAATAACATAACATTTAACAACTTAAAAGAATATACATATATTAATATAAGCATATATTTTGTAAAACATAACCTATGCAAGTCAAATAATTGTTACATATAAAAGAAACAAAAAACTTTTTAACAAGTTAGTATAATATCTCTGTTGGGTTGATTTATCTTATCTCCGATTCCATCTGAACTAATATTGGATGCTTTTATTATCTAGAAAAATTGTTTTTATATGATTTCTAAATAACGCAACATAACAATTTTAGGTAAATACAACATAATATGAGTAAATTACACAAAACAGCGCAGAATAATTGCTTAACATTTTTAATACGTTCACTGCCAATTCTCGGTGGAGATGCATTATATTAAAAAAAACTTTTGATTAAATGTAAATAAACCGACAAAAATTTAAATATTTAAGACCTTTTAAAAATAAATAATACTAATTTGCAATCGCATCAATAAACAATAAAGTTTGATAGACTAACAATAAATTCAAAGGTGTAAATTCCCAGCTAAATTTCTGAAGATCAAATTGCATTTCTTTAAATTAAACGTTTTATCTAATACAATGTCAATAAAAAATAGAAAACTGAAAATAGTAATGTTTTTGTTACCCTTTCAGAGTTCATCTTTATTTATAGAAAGTATTTCGTACGTCTATGAAGAGAGAACAAAGAAACTAATATAATGAGTTATAATACTTATCCAAGGCGTTTTAGAATAGTCGAAATAAAATAAAAAGTCAATTATTCTGATCTCGCGGTCTCCAACCTTTTCGTGACCTTAGTGTGCGGTTTTCAATTTGAGAGCCATTCTTTCTGAAGCACCGCATTCACTTTGCAATGCAACCTGTCTGTGTAATCTATATGTAATATAACTACAATAATCTTCGTTAGTATCAGACATTCACTCTTGATTACCGGATGAAGGTTTTACCAAGCTTTAAATCAAGGTCTACGAATTCGTAGCGCTGTCTATCTACAAATAAATCATTTTAACGTTTCCGACGTTTAGCCATATATAAAATACATATTTAGAAAATAAGCATTCAAAGATTCTTCATTTAAATAGAATAAATATAAGCTAACATTCCCATGACAAAATAATCACCTAAGATTTTCGCAACGTTTTATATTGGGTAATGACGCTCAAAAGCAATTACAACCGATCATTGAATTGAAAATCAATCAATTATGGAACGTAGTTGAAAATAGTTGGTTAAATTTAACATTCCAGTTGATATTATCTTTAAATATAAATGAAATAATCTGATTGATGAAGCTTTATAAAACCATTTCGGTACACAATTTAGAGCCACAGTCCTAACCAGTAGTCCACAAATTGCTGCAGTAACGTCATTGAAAAAACCGATACATACTACCAATTAATAATGCAGAATATTTTTTTTATTACTATTTTACAATGTTTTTGTACAGTTTTTTTCAAAACCATAATGGTCCGAAGGATTTAAAATTGTGAATTAGTGCTCTAGTTTTTTTTTCAGATAGGGTAAATTATAAGTAGCTCTTGACTTATCCTTCCTTCAAGTCCCCGTTTTTTAAATTAGACAGGGTGGCTGGTAAGGGAAGAAAAAATATTTCATACTTCGGATAAACATCTATAAATCGATTTAAAAATAGGAAACTACTTTTACGCTATTTGATGCAATTCAAACGAATAAGGTTGGCGGGCTAAGGGATCTTGTAAGGGCGTGTGAAAATGTGTAGAGTGCCGTCAAAAATATTGAGACATTGGACTAGTAAAATAATGGGTTGGGTCCATGGCGCCAGGGACGTTCCGAGGGAATAGACGAGTAAGCAGTTGCCTAGGGGCGGGAAGTCCAAGGGAGCAGCGGCAAATGATCACAATTTTTTTTTAAATGACTAAATATTTATAACACACGAATTTAGTTTAGAATAAAAATGATGTATCAATGTGTTTGATAAAAAAAAAATGCCGACAAAAAAAATGTTCATGGTAATAATATTATAACCAATGGGTAAACAGTAGTTCAATTTATCGCAAAAATCTTTTTTAAATGTGATATTTACTGACCTCAGCACTATAGGCAGCATATAAGGTAATTTTAAAGTAATATATTTTGAATAGTAAGAGCGCTATTTTAAAATTTGTCTAGGGGCAGCATATAGCCTAGGAACGTCACTGCATGGCGCAGTGGTCAACGTCGTTGGTTTCCGTGACGGATCTCACTGGTTAAAGTCCCATTACGAACAGTATTTTTTCAATCGATTTTTGTCCGAAAGTATGAATGTTTGTGATGTCTAAAATGTCCTTCCCACCTTTCTGATCCTTAAATAACAGGGCGTAGCTAGAGCGATTAGTTAACCTATAGTCCTAACTTAACTTTATCCTTAGATCCCTACTCCACATTGGAAGCGGATTTGAATTTAAAAAAAAAACAGGTTTTTGTATTTGGTTTGGCTGACATTTTATTTTATCTACTCGTACCGCGTGAACGGATATGGTTAAAATAGAAAATCGTGATTATTATCTTGTGCGCAATGTTATTAGTATTTTTGAATCGGTTGTTTTGGTATACATTGCGATTAGTCATAATAAGGAATCTGCGTTGAGCAATATGCAATACCAAATATTTAACTGTGGGTTGAATGGATGCCTCATTCTAATATTGAGTAGTGTTTTATGATCTATGTACATTATTCATTAAAATGTGTAGGCATTGGTTACATCATCATCATTACAGGATACAATAACATCGTGCGAGATGAAGACCTCCGAGCTTCCTCCCTCTCAGCTGTCGAAATGTACTATAACGACACACTTAACGATGTTCTTACTAAAATGTATAAAACCTATAATTTTTACCAATTATTTATTTTAAATTGCTTGTCGATCAGTTATGTTAACCGTAGGTGTATACAGATGATATCGTACGCAACAGTCGAGTCTCAATTGATAATATATATGGAATTGTTTATATACGTATTTAGTCAATGAAAACAATACGACAATCAATGCATTGTTCGAAAGAATTTGACGATTTAAAAATGTCAAAAGAAAATTGCTACATAGGTCTAAAGTTCAAATAATTTTAAAGAACCAATAACATATTATTTTCTGTGTCAAGGTAGCCGTTAGATATTCCACACGTCTTATCTTATCTGACCCCTTATTTAGTACAAATTGTATAAAATATCTAATAAATAATATATTACAAATTTAATACAAAATAATAAATGGCTAAATGTTTAAGATTTTATGTTTGCATTGGTTACGTAATTACACAATACGTAAAGCAAGATTTAATAATGGGTAAATTCTTAAATGGTTTTAAGCAAAGATCTGTATATATAAAATATGTAGCCAACTATAGGCTTTCTATAGTTTCTAACAACAATTTGTATTGTGAGCTTTAAGTTTTCATACACCAAATCACGCTATACTTACTAACTTATGACTGATTGACTGGTGTCTTTTATCTTTGACAGAGAGAAGAGCTCTTGCTCTATTTTTCTCGTGTATACTAACGTTTTTTGATCTTATTTTCTCATCTTCTTTCCCTTCTTCTGTGTATGATAAGTATTATTATTTGTAGTCAGTATGCCTTTCATCTGTCTGGGGTTTGACGTTGTCAACTAGACAGATTAGATAAGGAGTGGTGAAATAAACGGGGGTTTAGGAAGGTTTGAACAAAACCAACAATTGAAAAGCATTCATTTTTAAATATTACTTGCATCACTTGCACACACAAGTGCACTGGAATAATAAGCCCCTACAATATTCAACAATTAATATGAAAGACGGTATTTAAAAATAACCAAGCATCCAAATGCATTTCAGCTGAACTAAATTTTCTGATTGATCTGTTCATACATATATGTTTATTAAAGGTAACATAATAAATACACATAATTCTCTTTTTTACGGTTCCATGATAATGGAATCTTCATTCATTCATTCAACTGTAATATATTAAAATATTTTAGCTTTTTATGAGCGCATTGACCTTATTTTATGTTATCTATTATAATCAACAAAATAATTATGATTACGAATCCTTTTCGTTTCACTTCTTTGTCCCCCAGGGTGTTTGGTTTTACATAGTAATTATTGAATAATTACTTATAATTTATCATAATACATTATTCTTTTATTTCCTCAATTATAAGTGTGTAATTAATATACCCACATACCATGTAGCTAATCTAAGCTTAATTACTATGTGTTGTTTTTAATTTTGAACAAGTAAAAAATTTGGAGAAATTTAATGAAAGCTATCGTTTTTTTTCGGTTACTAATTTTATTCAGTGGTGTGTTTAATATTTTAGCATTTTAACAGGTATATATAACGATAGATTTATCAATTTACTACTTATCTTTGCAACATCCTTGGATTTTTTAAATTTGACATTTATTAAAATGTTATATATATAGCTATATGAACAGACTTTGTACCCGATGTAAGTTAAATTTTTGATGAAATATCGTAAAGATAAATAAAAAGACTGTGATAAAAAATAGACCTAGCACAGACAAAAAGACAATATTTGTTTTTTTGCAAGATTAGATTATTTAAAAAAAAAATTGAATATTTACTTATCATCACAAAAAAAATGGTTGCGAGATAATGTTGTGAACGGATCATTATTTGGAATTATTATTTATAAAAATATTTTAGCTAACAATTGTGTCGATTATAAATTACTCTATTATTTTAAAAACCTCCGTGCTAGCTATCGTGCAGATTGTCTCCATCTAACGTCGGTATTTTAAATGGCGAAGTAATTATTTTAGCGAAATTGAGATTTATTTTTAAAAAAATGCTCTTCATTCGATAAGTATTGTTGTGTAATAAAGGAAAAGATGATGAAAAAAAAAATCATAAACATCCATAGATAATTAATAAAGTACATAATGTTTAAAAAAATTATATGATTCTCATGTAAATTTATTTTGGTTAAGTCACCTTTTCTACCAACCACCGACAATATGAGTCATAGACTAGTATACTTATATGAGTTTACTTCTAAGTTGATAAGGTCTAAGTCGACAAAATAAACGAAGTTTAATATTGTCAGTGTATGAATAGTTCTATAATAAGGCCTCTACCATTTATTCAAAAATCTCCACTACTTCATTCAAAGATATGTCATAAATGATTCTAATATATTTTTTTCTTTTTTTTATATGTTAAAATGCGAGTTCCTTTTAAAAATAAAGTAGTGGGTTAAGATTTTATGACGAAATTAAACAACATATAAGTACAAAAGTACAAAAAAATGTGGAATGTCATTTATGAACTAGCCAACATCGCATGAAGTATTTTGATAGAAACTTTTTTCCTTAAAGAAACAAATATACATAAGATTTAAATAAAATAGCATTGTTTAATCTTAAAACTTAGCTTTTAAAACGAGGGCTTAAAGTTAAACAAATTTATGTGATGCTTTTATATTTTCTTCTTAAATTACCATTAAAGGTAAAATTTAACTAAATAACGTTGCCTTTTCTTAATATTTTTTAAAACCATACCAAAAAAAATAACATCATTGTAAGCAATATAAAGGTACGATACATAAGAAATAATACAATGTAAACATCTGCTTGTATAAAATAGCATCACTACGCATGTTCGCATAAATAGTGTTTGACTTTAAGCTTTCGAATGGATCCACATAAATTTAATAATTTTTATTTTCTATATTTGTTTGTAATCTGCAGTTGCTGGTCTGAATAAACTTTTCCTCAGTTATAAGAAGAGTGTACTTAAAATCAATAGATTTAAAATATCAAATACATGGGTACAAAATAACACCTTACGATAGAGAAACAAATAACATGCCATGCAGTGTAAAACTATGGAGGATCGTGCCGATGCGTTGCGAAAGATCTGAAATGTTTGCAGTTATGTTGGCACACCTGTGCATTTTCTTCGAGCTGCTTCTGCACCGGCAGTTCGAATGCAACTAATTTCACATTACTCATTGGATAGGTAATTAGCGCGAGTGTTTGCTAATTTGAATATTACGAAGTTCACTCAGTTTCTGGGAATGTATTCTGAACACAAGAGAGATGCCTGATAAAATCAAATGAACAAAGATACTTTTTATTTCGAAAGAATATTTTAGCCATTCAACTTTGTTTACATTTAATTTATTTGAGATGTATCTGGGGTGCCCGGAAGATCTCTCGAAGAGAACGTTTTAATTTGTTCCTCGGATATTCTCTTCCCGTTTTTGTATATTGAAATTATTTACAAATTGTAATATTTATGCTAACCGTTTTTTACAATATTATTCGACGTAAAAAAAATTAGAACTCATCGACACCATAAACAGCGTTCATTCACCAAACTGAGCGTAATCATGCTAAGATATTATATAATATAATTATTATATATTGTGCCATTTGATGTTCATGTTTTCTTGTTGACAACACAGTATCACAATTGAATATATAAAAAGATCAATGTCAATATAAAATCAATTCCACTTGTTGTGTAACAAAATGTGACACGTGTTTTGTCTCTTTGAAAAGCATCATCATATAAAAAAATCATTAAGTGAATAGCTTGGAGTTTTCGAGATTAAAAAAAATCATTGATGTAATGAAAACATTATTATAAACACATTTTACCTAAAATAAGCGGATCACCATTGTTGATTTTCTTTCCATTGCGAATTACCGTACCTATAAATTAATTTGTAATTAGTAACATCAATTTTTGTATCTCACTCCCTCCTTAAGTACAGTAAAAATGATTAAAACTCGGAATTTTATTTAATAATTTATAGCTTAAGAATTAAAATCACTTTTTAGTTTATTCGCAAATCTTGCGATGTTCTGTCTGATGATGCTTCTTATAAAGACGATACACGTGTCACATTTTGTAACACAACAAGTGGAATAACAAAGTTATTAAATTTAATTTTATATTAAAAATTAGCCTTCACAAAGTAACCACCGAATTCACGGAAAAGATCAACGTCGTTTTTGTAATTGGATCAAATAATAAAAAATATGCCGGAAAATTAGTTATTATAACCTGTGGACGACAAGACAATTCTATGCTATTTAAATATTCAAATATTATTTATTTTGAAGATATTTATTGTTTATTTTCAGAGCCACGTGTATTTTTAAATATATTATATCATTAAGGTATATCCATAAAAAATAAATGATTAATCTTATTTTTTATTCTGCTTTGAAGTATACACTCGATCTACTTTGACTAGCCTTCATAGTGGTTAAATTATACGCTACAAAATCAATAAACTTAAAAAATAATGTTAAGCTATCACAATATTTGAACTATATAATACCTACACAAAACAAAATTTAAGTAGACCGTCATCATTAATAACAGCAGCAAGGACCAAAAGCATTGCGATCACTATAATATAATAGAACAAACTATATTTAGCATTGAGAATTAATTATCTTATCTACAAATCAAAGTTATATCTTTCCCAGACGACAATATTATTGTTTACGCTTAATGGAGTTAATTTTTTTATAATTCTTATCATTTTTTTTAAGATAGTAAATTAGGCGTAGGTATAATATATTTGTTTACTACTAGCTTAAGTACTCAAATCTTTTTCAGTTATGTCATAGAGGCATATTATTATCAAAGCGTCTTGTCTGGCCTAATTAAAAAAATATATGTATAAGCAATATGTACATCGAAAATTAGATATTATTTTAGTATAATAGAAAACTAGGCTGACAGAAAATTTCAGACATGAAAAAAATAATAGAAAAAAATAAGAAACGATAAAAAACTTGGAGGAATTTGTATTATGTAAATATAATTTTATCTTCCTTAATTCAGTTTTCATCACGTGTGTTACAAATTTTAGTTTATAATTTTCATTTTATGTTATATTAATTATTTCATTCCCAATAAAATAATTGAGTGTTGAAATAAATTATAAATATATAGAGTCTTTACAGCTGTAGCGGATGATAGTAAGGCTAGAGTAAGCGTAATTTTTAAATGATGCCACGTTAGTATCGAGTTAGCTCGAGGCTCATTTTTATATTTAAAAAATGTTTATTCGGTATTTTGTCATTTCCGATATTATTTATAAAAAAATGTCAGAACTGGGACCATTTTTTGTCCTTATAAAACTTTAAATAACATTGAAAATTTATGAATTTATAATGCACGGTGAGAAAATATTTTTTGTTTGGGGAAAGTACGTACTAAAGTCACGCACGGTTTGACGGTGTTAAAATGAATTCGTGTTAATCAAAATACCGTGTAAACCGAAAGAGAGGTAAACATAATTCTTTAGTCAGTATATGTTAACATAGTTATATAACATATTTTTGTGAATTGAGGTTACATTATCTTTTATTTGCAAAGATAAAACACTATAATATGGTCTTTAAAAGTCTACCAATAATTTGTTTACATACTTATTTGATAACATGTTAAGTTGTTTTTCAGACAGTCTGTCAACAGAGTTATGGTACGAGTATTTTCACACAATCTAGATTCTTATAATCGTATTTTTTAATTTCAGACGAAAATATGTTCCTAAATGTCTGATAAAAAAAAGATATTATCTTTAGTCACCTTGTTTACTCGTGTCCAGTGTATTATAACAATGTTCAAAGTAACAAAAATCCATAAGATATATAGAAAATTATTTAATTAATATGTAGAAAATATTAAGGCTTTTTAATATTGTAATCGTTAGCGTTGTTAATATAAAAAGTTAAAAATACACGTGACCATAGTCTGCAGAACTCAACTTTCTAACTATAGTTTTTTTTTTATGTATATAAACTTAATCTAGGTTTCACTCTTAGGGTGAGCACCCGTCAAAGTTCTTCGAGTCTCCTTCATCGCAATGCTTCAAAGCGGTGGAGCGCATCGCTGTAAAACTATCTTATGTATATTTTTTCCCTCTATTAAATGGCAAATGGAAGTAATACAGATACTTTCCCCCACTTACTGTACTGGCCATTTCATTTCAGGACACGGCAGTTTCGCTGTCAAGCTTTTCATATTGGCCGAATAGACAAATGTACATGTGTATCGTCATGATGCAGGATGATGATCACATCCACAAGGATTTTCCTGAATAATAGAGGGAATCAGTAAGACCAGTAGTCGAACCTACAGGCATCTTCGACTTGGTAGATACTAGGAAAAATTTCTTAGCTTTCACGAAATTTACCGCTTCTTACGGAGAAAGAATCGAAATACACTCGTAAAAACTCCGGACATTTTTGTGTTATATACATACATAGTTGCTAAAAGAATGGCATAATAGTAGTAGAAGTGAACCATCCACAATGAAGCATGTTTACGTGAATATCATATGCATTTATATACATATTATATTAAATGTACCTCCTTATATACATTAGTAATATATTTACGTAATAATAAACATACATACACACATGCAATACATAAAGAAGCAAACCGAAAAGTCATTTTTATGATGCTGGAAGAGCACAACTTCTTTTCATCTAAATCGTTTCTTATTGTCTCGTCATATTTATGGAAATCCACCATAGGAAAGATATCGTTGTTTTACAATGTTTGTGTACCTCGATGTGAAACTTTTGAGAGATTTCACAAACGAACTTACGTAATAATAAGTGTTACTTCTTCCGATTATATTTTTAAATATGAATCGAAATTTACATTGTATACCGAAACTGATATCTCAAATTAAATGAATTCATTTAAAAAGTGAATTCTTTTATTGAGTCTGAGAAAATAATGTTTTATTAAAACAGTCAGATCAATCATTAAAATTATTAATATTAAAGTTAACAAGATCTGTCCAGAACGTTTCAATTTTCATAAATATAAAATAAAAGCGTGCTTGCCATGGTATCACTGGTTGGCGATATAAAAATTAGTTTTGTCAATAATATCTTTTCCATGACTTTTACGTAAAGTGATCATGCAAGTGTGTGGCAAGGGTCATTCCGTTGACTGATATATATATATATATACAAATAATTAATATATATACAAATAATTAAATAAGTATGTAGTATTAATGACGCACGAAATTTTAAACAATTAATTCAAACCTAAAGATTAAATTCGAGATCAGATTGCTATCATATTGCGTAAGTAAGATTATTATAATAATAGAAGAAAAGGATACTTATTTTACTGAATGGCGTATTTCAAAGGTCGGATCAGAGTGGAAATATTTTCTTTTGTAAAAATGCTGTGCTCTAATTTTCGCACCTCTGCAACATTTTGATGTTTTATTCTTCGAAAATAATTAATATTATCAAAGATATGGAAAATAGTTTCAAATAATAAAATTTATAGGTATCACAGTAAAAGTGTGAAATATCTTCAAAGCATATATTAATTAGAAATTTTAGTTGAAGTTTAGATCATGACTATTAATTTTAACATTGAAATGTCTATGTATAGATTAAATTTGTAAGTGACAAAACGCACTGACTAGAAATCGCTAGATAAAGTAGAAATGATTTTAAGGTTATGTTAGTATACTAACAATCGCTAGTTAAAGTAGATATGACATAACGATTTAGGTTTAGTTAGATAAATGTTAAATAGAAGTTGAAGTTTTTGACGTAATGTGAAATCTCAGATGAAAATAAAACACAATAACTGTGATTGCGCACACACAATAGCGTAAAGTGGCTGGCAAAACTATTAATGCACATGTGATCATTTTTGTTTTTTGTGAATACTATAACTACGTCTGTAAGTTTAATGTACATGTCGAGTAGTTAACGTGTTCATTTTGTTCTTTCATGTATAATGTAACTGGCTAAAATGAACAATGTATATATTGACTACAAAATTTATACATTGTATATATGTACTTAAACTCTTGCATTATGCATAAAATGATAAAATTATGTTACTTCAATAGTTTCACAGTTAAATTATTATATATGTACGTTCAAATTTTGATTCTTGTTTTTTTTATATTAAAACAACACTAATTTGATTCATATCGTGAGAAGAAAAAACGTAACATTTTATAATAGATACTTCTCTAATTCATTCTTAAATACCAATATAATGGCAATTACAAAATCACATTTAAATTTCCCTCCAAATAATTTGACATTCGTAGACTGATTTTATTTTGATGAATATGACTCACTTAATTCATTTTACATACATATTTAACTACTTAAGAAAAAATCCATCTTATAGTCGCTTCAGTATTTATAAAAAATAAATAAAATAATAAAAAAGAACGAATAGTTTTCGAGAGAGAAATTGTATCTCGTATACAGCAACTGAATATTTTGCTGCATATTATGTAAATGAAGCGAACAAAAAATAGTTTTATTTCCCAACATACTGGCATGTTGCAGAAACGAGTGCCATCATTATTGTCGCAAGAATACTTTCAATGACAGCGAATATATTTACAGGTTTGTAATAAACTCATGGGCAAAATGAAAAGATGCTGTACTCATCTCTTTGGCAAATAATCAACTTTCTGGGGCTCTGGCACTTTACGACGATAATGGATATTTTAATTGCTGTGAAGGGCGTGGAAGCCGCTTATTGGCACGCGAAGCAGCTGATATTTTTAAGACGCTGAATAACTATTTAAAAATGAATGAATGAATGATTTAAAAATGTTGTTTAATACCGGGGTCCAGTTCAAATAATATAAATAAGGTATTTCTACTTAATCAATGAACGCTAGCTTAATACATATGAGTACAGGAAATAAAAAAGGCCAGGGCTGTGGAGTCGTTAAGACATACTCCGACTCCAACCTTAGTTTACATATGACTTTTATTATCTTTTTAGACTTAGTAGCATGCGGTGGTATTATATTTTTAGACTCCGACTCCAGTTAATACAGTCTGACATCACGAAAAAGGCACTATGTACCAAAAAAAAAAAAAGAATGAATAGAGTGAGTATGGAAAAGGGTCTATGTGACACGTATAACATTTCTGCATACTCAATTTTTTGGTACTCAGTGCCTTTTTATTTCTTGTATTTATTTATATCAGGGCTGTGGAGTCGTTTAAAAAAAGATGACTCCGATTTCGAGGAAATTTTTCAATTAATTAATTTTAACTTATAAATATGTATATCATCTTTAGTTAGCCATACATGAAATGTCAACACTTTGGACTATTTTGTTTGAAGACACATCATTAAATAAACCTTTCAAAAAAAAAATCCGGCCGTTTATTTTTCACGACACCAACTCCGGCGAAAATACCACGACTCCACAGCCCTGATATATATAGATCAAAGAAATTTAAATGGAATTTGACATGCAAATATGAGCAATTATTTTTATAATGAATAGTTACCTACTTAATCAATGCCTTCATTTTTATCGGCTAGTTAGTGACTTACAGTTGACTGGCTCGAAGTGATTCTCATAATAATGAAAAACTTTTAATTCAGTGGTGGGCTGCCAGTACGTTAACAAGGGGCTCGCTTAATATCAAATTAATTTATCATGTGCTTTTATATAAATACTTTTAAATTAGCAAACGATTGTTACATAATACACTTGAAATATGCAACAATATGCAGTTTACCATTAACTAATCAATGTAAATGGTTAAAAATGTACTACTGTGTATACTGGAAGCTGTCGTAGATAGTAATTGTCAGAAATTACAGTTATATACTAATTTTATCTGAGAATATTCTTTTATATTAATTTAACAAGGGGCTCGCCGGCCGTGGTAAAATCTAACATGGGGCTCGCGCGAGCCCCTCCGAGCCCCCTTTAGCCCACCCCTGTATTAATCGGTTATAATGGTGTTCTAACGAAAATATTACATTTTAAATTTCCTACGACATATTATGTTTATATCAACATTTTTTAAAACGCGAAAATCTATTCTGCATTTCATGATGACTATAAAGAGCCAATACGGGAAAAATAAATTAAATCAAAAACAAAATTGAAAAAAAATATGTCAAAATACTTGACGCTGCCTCAATAGAATAATTTCATAAACACACATTTCAATTTGCATAAAAAAAACACCAATAATAAAAAAACTCGACTAATTCTATTTATGTACAAGATTGTTGAACATAACTATATTAAATTGAAAAAAAAATGAAATATTAAAGATCGTTTTATTTTAGTTTGATAAATATTAAGACGCTTCGGTTATTGGTCTAATGCTGAGACAGTTTGAGTCGGTTGACAAGTATAAAATGTCGCATTACTAATTAAACTTGTTTTTTTCTCTCTCATCAAATTGGTTTCGATTTTTTTGACTGTTGAAAAAAAATCAGGTTATCTCTTTTCGATGAATTAATTTTTGAAAAAAGTTGGCGCTTATCGCGCAAGTCAAAATGCCTACGCTTTGTATGCAAATAGTAAATTGCTGTATTCTAAATATGTTTGTAATAGATATTTTTTTTTAAATATTTAACTTAACTAATGTGTAATGCGTAGGAATATTTCAATTGGAATATCACCGCAAATCATTACTAACAACCACGATTATTATAGTTAGTAAAATTGTCAAAACATGTTGTACTTTTTTTTGACATCGTTTAATTTTTGCTTCGAGAATGTGTGTTTTTACTAACATATAACGTTACAACTAAGGCATCTAATCCCGGACCCTTATTGTAATCCCGGGATTTCGGATTCAAAATTTTCCCAATCCCTAGATTGAACATTCATGATTAAGTCGTTGAGAAATTTGGAATTTCAAAAAGTTTTCCTCGCTTATTTTGAAATATGAAATATTTATTGAATTTAATTTTGTCACTGCTCAATTAAAAAAAAAAAAGGAATTTGCGAAAATCCGTAAACGATACAAATTGGGTGCTTTTCACTTCTTATAATCAATTCCGAGATCACAAAATTGAACGGGATTCCGTGATTGGATACCCTATGTCAGGGGTGGGGAACATTTTCATTTCTAAAAGCCACATTAATTTATCTGATTCAACATAAGGCCGCAGTTAAGAAAACGTTGACACCTCCCCCATTATTTGACTGTCGAACATATAATGCGTTGATTACGTTTTTTTTTCAAACGCTTGCGTATAATTTTTTTATCAAAGTGAATATTTTGATCAAGTCAAAAAGTCGCATCAGAATAGCCAAGACGCCGCATGCGGCCTTAAAACTGCAGGTCTCCCTCCACTGCCATAGATACAACTAAATATTCCTTGCTTAAAGTTCTGTCGTCTAAGGAAATATGCGAATCTATTGGTTAAATATATTTATCAAAAAACATTACTTGTATACATCAATTTTCTACATAAAAAAACGAAAACTTACAGCTAGATTTTTTATATTAAATTTATTCCCAGCAGTTATTATATCAACTGTGGAAAGGAAAAAGGACGTAACCCACACATATCAAATTTTACAGGAGGCGCAAAAAACGTGGTTTGATGATTTTCGGCCATATGATAATTATGAAATAAACACAACCTTGAAGTGCACGGAGAATTTTGATCTGGTGTTTAATTGACATAATCTAATATTAATTTAATAAATTCTCGAGGAAAAACTTTTATTTCAGATCTTTTTTCTTGGTTTCAATATTCACAGGCTTATCTTTTTTCAAACTTAAAAGCTAAATCTAGATACTAATTCGGCATTTGCAGTTTACATCCTTTTAATAGAACGTGTGAATAATAACGGGATAAATTGTGATAATCGAAAAAAGCTGTTTTGAAAAAAATGTGGGTTACGTCGTTGTACAATGTTGTATAGCCACAAAATATTCAAAACTTATTCGCAATTTAACGTCTTTACCGGAACAACGTATGACTGCCACTTTACAAACAGTTTTCTCATCTCATTTATATCATTATATTATAGTTCTACTCAAGTGACATGGCGTCACATGTCAATAGTTCATAATACTTATTTTGGACTGAAACAGAGACGTGAGTTGAGTTATTTTAGTCGTGTCATTAGTTTTATTAATTTTCATTGATGGCAGTAGCCTAGTGTAACTTTATAAGTTTACATTAAACGCAATTACTGAATTCGGAAACAAGTAAAAAAATACGTGACACATTCAAATTATATTTTATTCATTACATGACATGCTTGATTGTCATATCGTTCAATGTTCTTTTTGTAATGAAAAGCTTGGATTTGAAGAACAACATTCCAAATTAAAAAAATTGCATTGAGCTGAATTAAATGCATATTTTTTTGAAATTGGATCCAATTAAATATCGTATTTGATATGGCGACCAATACCGCAGACCTTCAATGAGAAAGCTTAATTGAATTGTGTTTGTTTTTTTTCGAAGAAAAATGACCTCAAATTAATGTTATTTGATAACACTTGAAATTGTTGATAGCTCGAATTATCAACGAACCGTCACCTGCTCTACTGTTCTGACCCGGAGAAAATAATAAAAAAACGGAGTGAATATTATTAATCTTTTTAACCGAAATATTACGAATAATATTTATTTTTTAATTTCATTAATAATTAGAAACTGATTTTTGACCTAGTACAGAATTGATACTAAGACCTGCTGATTGCTGACCAAAAAACTTACTACAATGCTAAGGAGGTCAACAACTTAAAACAATACTACATAAGGCATCTTACATAATATGTATGTTTATAGTCTAATCATTTATATAATTTGATTTGCAAATTAATGCATATAGAGTCCCCGTGAACTAGCTTCACTAAGGATTTATTACTTCTGTATTAATCACGCCCTTCCAATTTGAACAATTGAAATTTCATCAAGCTCCTTTAGTCTAAATTCTAAATTAAATCATATTATTACCGTTGTAGCTTTTTTAAAATGTGGTCAGAATATATCCACCGCTGATTCATATTTTAACTTTTAAAGTTATTATTTTTTTTACGTATTTGTTGTACAATATCGAAAGAGCGTGCCTCATAGATCTTATAAGTCAGGAGAATGTAAAGATTAGCTCCGGCGCGTGGAGAAAATGTGTCAAAATTTGGACACTGGGTCAAATCCGAAAAGGTTGCAACTCATAGACAGGTGAAATGAAAACGAATATTCACGACTCGGTGGATCGCCGAGGTCATAACGTAACCAAGTCTCAACCGAAATCGAGATCTGAGGATAATCCAAAACCGCATTAGCATAATTAATTCATTGACACGCCATTCGATACGTATTGATCGACACCTTCTTGCTAATGATCGAGACATAAATATAAAGCGAGATACAAAGCATCAAATGTTTCAAAATGATTTAAGTATGCATAATAATGATTGAGCTTCTTTCGATATGAACAGTAAGTAAATCAATGTATGACAAACTTGATGACAAGTTAGGGCTTTTAAAAATTCTCACGACTTCGTTTTGTCTTTCGAAATACCTGGTCCGAATATGGATGCAGAAGCAAAACTTGTGTGGAATATGTTGAATATATATGCAATTAAAAGATGTTTGGACGTAGCTTAATTATAACGGACCTTTCATTGATCGACAGTCACTTTGTGAGATAATTTCTCAGTAAACTTTTCAAACCTATCAATAAAGTGGGTCTGTGAGATCCATTAGGTATCAATCAATTCACAGTGATATTTTTCCAGCGATCCAACGATGATGAGCTTTCCGAGCTTTTGTACGGTCCATATCCGTGAAGGAATTTTATCATTTTTAGTCTACAGGTAAAGGCATCGCTTATTACTCAGTAAGTACTTGGTTCAGGTACTGCCAAATTAAATATTAAATGCATTTTTTTCTAGAAGTTATACTGATATAATATAAGACAATAATAATGGCAGGTATGTTTTTATATTTTAAGAATTTTGAAGAATTTTTTGAAAGTTGTTTAATACTTTATTTTAATATGTCTTTGCCACTGATGCAAACAACTAAACACATTTAACTCTGTTATACAAATATATTTATTGGCAGCTTTGTCGTTGTGACTCACGGCAAACTTTCTGAAAAAAGTTAATCGCGGATAACCGATCATATTATATAATATTATCGAACTAAGAAATGATTTTAAAAGCATTCCGTGTAATCATTTATCTTACGATTTTTTTCTGATTATTACATTATCATACGATCTTCTTTAACAGGCGTACTTAGAACCTTATTGTAAAATATCAAATCAACAGTTTTTAAGAATAAGCCAAAACGTATTGCTTATAAATTGTTTTAGTATCAATACATTTGTTTTATAAAGCTATTATACATATTCTGTTTTCCCTGTATAGTTAACGTTAAGGTTGCTTGTGAAATCATTTTTTTGTTGTTCAGAAGGCATAACCTTAAATTAACTGCACAGATTTTCATTCTAAGAAGACATAATGTTGGTATGTTTCATGCAATAAACTGATTACACTGGAGATACTAATACGTTTGACACGAATGCGAGCAATTCGAGTTGTTTTTCAGTCCTAACGCACGGCTCTAATTTTGTGTTGGCGTTTTTAACATATCAATTTATATATTTATTAATTTGTAAAAATGAAAAAAATAGGCGCCGAGTGCATTAACACGCAAGTTCGATGCGCGGGTAAAATAAACCCGATCGATAATTTTAATTTTATAAATAAATCTTTGATAAGTATAGCCGATAAGAAGCAAGACCAAAAACCTTACTGTTTTTTTTACTTTTGAAGAGTTTATTATTTCGAATAAAAAATATTTCGCAGAAAAAAAAACAATGCTCCATAATCGCTATATTGTTAGTATTTAAATGTACTTTCCAGTAATAATGCACCGTTTAAAAACAATCACATATTTTACTCATTAGTTTATTTTCCCTCTAATTATTAATGATACTTTTTTTTACAATCACAACATCTTGTCTTTTCAAGATAATATAAATTGTTTGTCTAAAAATAATTGTTGCTATTGTTGATATACTCAAATTAACCTTAATATATAAAAATCTGAATATAAAAAGAAACAATATCTTTGAACGTTTAATTATAAAACATGTGCACCACAAAATAAAATCTTTATATTGTTTCCATTATACCATTTGATAATACCGTGATAAGCATGCTAATTAAGATAATTATATAAAAATATTTATTCTGCGTCACAAAATTAAATAATATATGTATTATCGAATTGAATAAACATAAATTCAATATCTACACATAATCTATGCTAGTAAATATCGCCTTCATCAGCGTCCACCGATACAAGTGTCAAAAAGAAATCATCTGAATTAATTTTATACAGAAATATTTCTTTTAAGAGATAAATTTGTCATATAAGACTGAATATTATTATTAAGTCTTAAACGTGAATTTCAATATTCTTGTAGCTCGCCGATCTTGGAATGGTGTTTCTCTCCGAAGAACCTACCGGAATAGGTCGGAAATATTTTAACATTTACATTATTTTAACGAGGGTCTGTAAAATTCTATTGATTCATTAAAGTGATATTGATTGACCTATCAGATTTCTCTCCGACGTTTATGACTCAATACGCTACGATATTTCGACATTTTGAACCTTTATTTGAATAAAGCAGTAAAACAAAATAGAGTTTTCATGTGGATGTTGTATTGAGCATAGGAAGAGTTCGACCTCGCCGAATTATTTTACGATACGAGTGTGTAAATTTATTTGAACTTCTAATTTAAAATAAAAGTATCTCATAATAATTACACAAAAATGCGAAGGATTATTTGAACTAACGCCAAAACCTATAGTATAAATAAATTTATTACGATATGTTGTAAATATAACAGTTTACGAAACTACCTTGGTGTTATAAATATTATAGCTCAACAACGTCGATGGCGTGCAATACTTCATTTCACATTTATTTAGCTATCCATTATTAGCCCTTTTGATATTATTCGCATCGCTCATAACAGGTGATACTGTTTTTGATAACCGCTGGATTTCTCTCATTGTAAATATGGACAATTCTTAAGATTTTGCGTCTGATAAAATGGTCTACCGATCTGCATTTTTACTTTTCTAAAATATCTGTTATTTGTAGTAGAGCTTAATAAACACCCAATGTTTTATTTATTATATGCAAGGTTTTATATTCTATATAAATATTTTAGTTTATTTACAGTAAAAAATATACTTATTATTAAACATCATACTATTCAAATGAATACAGTTAAGATTAGATGTATTGATCAAGATAGATTTCAGATATATTTTGAAGTACTAAATTAAAATATGCCAATTTCATTCATTTTATATTTCCATGGCCGTAAAAAAGATTTTTATTCGTTGTTTATAAAATTATTCATTTCGTTATCGACAAGGAGTTGCTTTACGGGCAACCTGTAGACAGCAGTCGAATATGCCCGACTTTAGGTACTAAAGTAACATCGTGTTGTAGACATCGTCGCTCATACAAATAGTTTTTACATTTTCACAAACATATGTGCATTGTTCATTTAAGACTTATTTTTTTACAATAAATATTTTCTTTACGTATTTATTACAAGTGATTGCATTCAATGCATGAAACAATTTATAATCAACGTGCAGCACGCACAATTTTCTCACCTTGATGAGCGTGTAGTAAATTCATCTTATTTCAAATATCTGAAAGGGCAGCCTCGGCCACAGAAAAAAATATAAGTAATATAATGTATAAATCGCTTGAACTAAGTATGAACTAAATTAATTGATGTTCTTAGTTATTTATTTGAAACGTCTCGACTGCTGTTCAATAATTGATATATAATATTATTATGTTCAGTTGAAGCATTTTACTTAATGGAACCAAATATGTTTTATTTTTTTATATTAAAGATATGAAGTTTGATTTTGTAGTTTAAACAGCATCCCATCAAATTTTAAATACTATTTGCGATACTTTTAAGCTATTTAAATGGAATTGGGACGAAAAATAAGAGTAAATAATAAGTGACAGTGGTAAAGAAGTTAAGCAGGGATAAGCTTACGAGATGATTTTTTCAAACACTATTAATTCCACTAAGAAATCACAGCTGAAAAATTCTTTTTAAATTCTTAGTTCACCGTTTTGTTCGATATTACACGTACATTTCTTAAATAAAATGCTTATTTATTTTCAAGATAAACGGCATGATAAATAACATGTCAGTTAATTTAAGAATAAAAGTGGGAAAATGATTTCATGAATGAATCAAGAGAAGAGTAAAATTAAAAAAATATTTTTTTGCACCTTGAAAATTCACTTAAAATTTTAATGCACATAACCACTTCTTTAATGCCCGAAATTGATATACAGGCTTAACGATGACAAAGTAAAATATAAATTATTTTCAAGATAAATAACATGTCAGCAATTACGCAAATTAGTTTTGGTTGAATTATGAGCTACGTCTTACAAAATAAAAAAAACAATAGGACTAAATCGATACCTCGTAAATATGCATTTATTTTAGTCATTTTCCATTTCAAAATAATTAAAATTAAGCTAACACAATTTTATAGATGCTGTGAAATCATTTCATGTTAAAAACTGAATGTATATTTTTTAAGTGTACACGAGAATTTTTTATTATTTCTAAGTAATATTTTGGCTTAATATTGTATGGCATGTGCAGTTCTGGCGATGCACTTAATGAAAAATATAATGGTTTGAATACATTTGCTTGTGTCATTTTATAAATCATAATTCTATCACGCAATTGACTTCCAAAATCTACAAAAACTGACATGACTTCTTCTGCCAAAGAGGTATGGAATTGTATTCAAATGTTATGTAACTTCTTTGAAAATCTTGATTGAAAATACGGTCTTAATACGTATATGCATTAGGTTTGCAATAAGCATGCATATTTAATTAATGAGTTCTTTTGTAGAGAATGCATCTCTCGTGAACGAGTAATGATGGCTGATCGACAATTTCTTTTCATTTATCATTTTATTGATGTCAGTTCATTATGTTTTGTTCTTGTCATTAGCCGCTATATTCAATACAAGCTTCCATACAGCGAAATAAAGTAAGCGAAACTATTTTCACATTGTGCTCGTCAATAAAATAATCTGAAGGCAATTGACGTGAACATCATTTTGGTATAATGACCGCAATCAAAATCATATTGTCATTGTTCTTGTGAAATAAATAACGTCAGTTTGTATTATTTTATTCCTAAAGTAGAAACATCATTTAACTGATTGACTTAAAGGCTTCCACTATTTGATCAGCGAGAGATATAATACAATGAAAGTTCAGATCAATAAAATATTTCATTGTATTTTAGTTACATTATTGGTATACCTATTCACCTAAAAATTAGATCAGAAAAATAAACTAAGCCAAAAAACAATTATTTGTCATAACCTAGTAGCTTTTTAAAAATAAATATTGTAAAAGTTTATACGTTTCAGTTGAAAATTATTTAATTCTTGGCATGCTAAATAATATTTTAAAAAACCATTAAAATAAAACATGTATATTTTATATAAATGCACCTCAAAGAGATAAACCACTAGTAACATAACCAGTAGTATAATTAATTACACATTTTAATTTAATATCGAAAGTTTATCGTCGAATTCATTGAAAATATTAAATAAAAATTTAATGTATTTAGGTTTTTATATGATCGACATAAACGCTTTTAAATCTTCAATATAATAATTATCAATAAGTTTTTACGATCTATTATCAACTGGACAAGGATAAACAGTTTAATTTAAGATGCACCCAGCTCCATTCTGAGACATTCTATACTGAATTTTGTATTACCACATAATTCTGGAGAATCTCTTTAAATATACGAAATATTTTTTATATTCTTGGGCGAGACACAGATTTCAAAATGCACATCTCTCCAATACGACCAAGTTAACAAATATGTATCAAACTGAATATCAAACGAACAAGTGATAACATTCTTTTAAAATATTTAAATTTTTAATCTACTTGATTGATAAATGGTCCATTTGTATGTTCTGTTTTGGGACCAAAGAGGTTAAAACATTATTATTAAAATGTGGGTGGACTAAAATAACTAGATTTAAAAAATGCAGGTCAACGCGGTCCGGGGGGCTATGGCTTATTTTGCTTAAAAAATATATGTTTAAATTGCGTAAACGTTTAAACTTTTACTTTGTGTTGCAACATTCAATATGTAGAGATAATATTTATTTGTTTACATCCAGATGAATCAGAACAATTCGATGTCTGTTTAATGCATCAATTAGTATTTATATTTCAGGAACTAGGCTATGACATAAATAACTACTTTTTTGAGCTTTAGTTCACTCGGTTGCAGGATCACGGAATCGATTCCAGAAATGGAAAAATTTTAACATTGCTTTTTAAATCAATTTATATCTGTGACACTGTGATTTTCTAATACTTACACAATTACTTACCATATCCTATCCAGATAACGGGACGCTGAGAGACAGGGACTAAGCAAACCAATAGTCCTGTTCTAGCACTATTCTTATTTATTTTTGCTATATTAAAGATTAAGATTTTGAGTGATTGATTTACAACTTATTCGTCTTAAATGACTTCTTAGCTAAAAGCAGTCTGAATTCTCGACATTGACAGCGAATATTGTCAAAAAATATATTTTTAATAAAACAAGATACTGCGTTATTATATTAGGAGACCGAATGCTTTACATTAGGAGTGGACATGATTGAAATGATTATATGTACAGTGGAACTCCCTACTGTGACGAGAAAGGGGGGTCATTATAGGGGGTTAGGATTTTCAATTGTATTTTTTCATTGATATGAAAGTAGAAAAAATATTATCTTACTTTATAGTTTGAATACCCCTCGTCGATGAATCACCGTCTATGAATTCCCGGATGACACGTCACATACGTCCTTCAAAACCAACGAAAACAGAGCTACTGAATAGTCGTCGATACACAACGTATTTGTAGCATGAATGCTTACGATATATTTTTAAAAAAGTTTCGATTAGGGTTTTGATTTTTTGTCATTATAGGGGGTAATGTCACTGTAAGAAAAAGTGTCTCAAATATAGTACGGGGTTATAGTACGGGGTTGCATTATAGGGGGTTCTACTGTATTTAGGTAAAAAACCATAAAAGGGCGCATAAATGAAGGAGTAAATATTTTTTTATAGGCAACTAAAATGTCCAGCGTCTTTTCATTTTGGGGATTCCGTAAATTCCTGGGTTTTTGAAATCGGGCAGTGAGTAAAATTTGTCTGAAAAATCCCCACGAGAGTTAATAAAAAGTCTCACATTTTTTCATTTTAGAAAATATTTCTCAATCTCGAATGTCGAAATTCTACACGATATTATGGTTAATGTTGCCTAGGGCGCCAAATAACATCGCGCCGGCACTAATAATACATTAGGGATTCCATATGCTTCATATTGGAAGCGACACCGCAAAATAAAATCGTTAAGCTCACAGTGTAACCAGCATTCTTCAATATTACATTTTGAAGACGTCATCGATTTTCTGCACGAGAACTGTAGTTCAAAATGTGCGATTGTATAACAAGCAGTGATTGATGAGCTCGATTTGTAGGAAGACAGCGTACTTAAAAAAATGATAGTAGTGGGTCAGGTTGGCGGTGAAATTTGGTACGCGAACGAACGCACTGCGGATACGTGGGAATTAATTTCGCGCGACAGTGAGGTAAATTCAAGAGTGTGATTACTTGACCGGCTCGGATAATTTTGCGTGTTATGAAATTCGAAGAGTTTCGCAACGGTCGTTTTCTTCTTCGGCTGCAAGAACAGAAGTCAAAGGTCCACCTCTGGCATTGTTCGCATCGTTGAGCTGACGAAAAACTACAAAAACTCGTATCGCCATGTTATGCTTATGAGCCCGGTGATTACAGGCGGAGGCCGATGATAGGGCGAGGGATTGTAATACCGGTATTATTAATCCCGGGATTTCGTATATTAGTTATTGTTTTTATTATATCAAAATACCGGTATTACAAAATGTTAACGATAGAAGTATTATATTATATTTAATGACTGTTCTTCCACTGCGTTGATGATTTACAGATGAGGCTTTTTCTGCAGCCGGACTTTTTTACAAGGTTGACAGATTTCAGCATTGCTGACCCAGTGCTTTTTACGTTTTATTTTAATTCAAAGAAGCAATACAGCTAGCTATTCATGGAAACCAGCTTTTATGAATATATTTTTTAATACTTTTTTTTTTAAATCAATTAATTGTTAGTTTTGTATTGTAGTTCCAATTGGTCGTCATATGTTTTGGTTTGTTATAGCTTTATTGTTCTATCTTAACACACTCCAAAAAAGAGAGGCTGTGTGACTGAGTGTCAAGCAGTTCTTTTACAACAGGGGTTCCCAACCCCGTGCCCTCGGGCGCCATGGCACCCGCCGACTAATTTTGATGCGCCCGCCAACTAATTTGGGCAAATCGTTAAATCCCCGAGTTTTCGGATTTCAAAATTCCTGGAAGAGCTAAAAAAAAAAAGTGTCACGCTGATAATTTGGGAAAATAGTTAAATTCCTGGGTTTCCTAACCTTGAAAAAATGTGGTGCCCGCCGCCCTACTTAATATTTTAGAATGCGCTCTAGGGTCCAAAAAGGTTGGTAACCCCTGTTCTACAACGACTTTTGTTGAGATAATCTTTATAAGGATATTGAATACTGGAATTTATTGGGGCTTAAAATTTATCAAATTTAAGAGCTTCTTAATACGCCTGTGTTAGAAATAACTATAGATATATATAATTTAATTAATCTATAATTTTACGACATACATTCAAGTTTTTTTTTCACGATTTTTTACACGATTCTCAGACAAAAAAACACAGAAGCGAATAACGGATTTTTAAAAGCAAGAAATTCATCAACGGCAAAAATAACAAACAACATGCTTCATTAGGCTCACGCGTTAGACGTGTCAAACATTTCCAGTGATATAAGCGAATTTAGTCCAGTCTGTCATAAAAGTCCTCGTACATAATCAAGTAGCAATTAAAAGTATCATTTTTTCTTGATTAAAATACATTTTATGAATAATATGTTGTGTAATTTAATTATTGTATCTTCATTATTAAGTTTTTTACAAAATTTTATATTCCACAATATATTTTTTTCAAATAACACGATTTTTTTAACTTCAGGGAACGAATCTTCAATTTTTTTTATAAATTATATCACTTTTTTACTCTGTTTTTTTGTGTAACGTATCTACGAACAAAGAGATGAGTGTATTACAAAATTGTTTAAATTTAATGTTCAACCCTGCTCGTTGGCTACTCGATGCAACACTGATACAAGCTATGTTAAACTTATGTTAGACGTAGACTAGTCTTGATATGACCTGGGGTCAGTATCATCCACACTTAACATATTTATAATTTAACAGTTCAAAGCGATGTCGATGTACATCGTTTTTTGCAATGAATTCTTATTTACATTACGGCCGCACGATGGTAAACAAATTCATCAGGCATAAGGTCAGGCATATCGCATAACTGTTTGATCAGAATACCTGAGTTTTTGCCGTTTACACTTTTCTCGCAATGAAGAATGTCGATTACCAAATGTTTAACGCACACGAAATTTCACTTTTACTATTTTGAATGGTAACATCTGTCAAAATTATAGTTTTTTTTTTAAATAAACTTTCCTAAGAAACTGCTAAGATATTTAATATTACGTGAATTGTTTATATATTGCAAGTGTAACAATCATTAAAGGTTTATCGATTCAATTAATAATTTATTCTTGATTGTATCGATTGCAGGCCACACAACGGATGTGATAAAATATATATACAAAATATATAACGATCGTTAACCGATATGAAAGAAAAACCACAATAAACATTATCATTCCATACATATTTACAATAGATTGGAAGATATGGAAAATGTATTAAACATTTTTTGTACAACAGGTGATTTGGTTGTAGAAACTGGTATAAGGAATATTAGGATATTATTGGTTCGGTTCCTCGAAACAACACAATTTTAATTTGAAATCTTGCGCAGAAATATTTGTAATGACATCGTGTGTCTAACTAACTGACAAAATTGTGAAACTACTCCATATGATAAAGTAAAGAAAAAAATTATTAACAGATCAATTTATGTATATATCTTTTGGTTAGTTAAACATAATTTATAAGCATAACCATTAGATTGTATTTTCGAAAAAGTTAAAATGCAAATGCTTACTTGCCGATCAAAAACAGTTCAAATCATATTGCAAAAATTTGAAATACCACAGATTGCCTTTATTTTTTATTAATATACCATTCACCAAGAATAATGGCACGTTAATGACAATTAAGTAATCTTTTATTATGATTGGTAATTGTAGTTTTTGTTTAGTGATTTCAAAATACTTAATCTATTGTAGACACCTACGTTCGATATGTTTCTTTCTATTGAAAAAAATGCACACACCTTATATAGAAAAACTTAATAAAAATAGTACTATTGATCATTTGTAGGTTAGCTATTATTGTGACGTGACCCCATTTTATAAAAATACTAAATAAACAAAGCGAAGGATTTTTGCACATTGTTATCGTACTGCATTTGAGATGTTTGTACAATGTCGAGCGTATAATAAATGAACTGATGAAATTTTATACTTGTTTTACTTTAAAACTTTACTTTTAACGTGTTCACTGCCAGTACGTGGTGGGAAGGTGTTATGTATATTTAAAAAAAATCATTGTTGAAAATACTCGTGATGAGCGAAATCGGTCTTCACCGTATTAAAACCGGTATTTTTTTTTTATATACAAACATTCTAGCAACTATGGGCGTATTCGAAAGTTATTATTTATCACGTTTATTAAATTTTAATCAAAATATTAATGATTTAATTCCATTAAGCACTAAACATTGCAATTTGTTTGATATGTCTTAATAATATACACGTACCTATTGATTGCACATTAATTATGTTTACTGAACACAACATTAATACACTTTAATTTTTGATCGTTTAGCTTCTAAAATATATTTTTTAAACATGGTTATCAGGTATATAATATATTATATTAAACTTCTAAGGGTTATTTCGAGTTCTAGGTTTATATACAACATTGTATGTAACATACTTCTTTATTTTTTGGAGTGTGGTAGAGCTTGTGAGTGTGAGAAACATTTTTATCGTTTTATTCACGGTAAAGAGCATGCCGTCTGTGTGGTCTAGTGGTCAACGTTGTTAGCTTTGGCTACAGAGGGCACGGGCTCAAATCCCGGTACGGACAGTTTTATAAATTGATTTTTCAATCGATTTATGAATTTCTGTTCAAAGGCATGGGTGTATGTGAAGTCTTGAATTCCCCCCTCTCACCCATCCTATCCTATGAACGGGGCGTAACAAGAGCGATTAGCTTACCACTAGTTCTGTCCTAGCCCTATCTTTCTATCCCTACTCTCTTTGGAAAAAGAGAGGTTGAGCAACTGAGTAACAAGCAGTTCTCGTAGAAACACTTTTGTTGAGATAAACTCCATTAGGAGTCCATATGCTCCACATTGGGAGTGGACATGGTTTAAAAAAAAGAGCATTTAAATGTATTTTTGACAAATGCTAAGATCTGTAAACTTAATATATGAGTGATTTGTAAATAAATTTTATGTTTGATACCGAACTGTCCAATTCCCAGTCATGTCTGCTTCAATATGAGGCGAAACAGATAGTAAGTATTGTTTTATTTAAGTAACATTGTTTCATTTGTATCTGTTAAAAACGGTTTCACACAAAGAGAAAACAGTCTCGATGTATACAATAATAAATTTTGGAATAATATGTGCTGTACCGATACATGTGTTTTCGTTGTATCTTGAAATCCAATTTCGCAAAAACTAATTTGCAGTGGTGCTTATTTTTCGCTCTCCTGGTGTTGGAGAATCGTGCAAATAAATTACACCTCAATATGTTCTGCCCGGGGGAATATAATTTATGTATAACTGGCTATAAAACAATATCGAGCTCAGCAAATTTCGAATATTTGAATATTTAAGTTAAAGGTAAAATGTTCTCACATTAATAAAAGATCCTCTATAAACGATTTTAGTTTATTTATGTGATATTTATTTTCGATAATTGTGATTATTTACACGAAATAAATGCAGATTTTATTTCGCTGTTTTCGAAATATATTCGTTGAACAGGTTTGCGATATTGTATAGTTTGAATCTATAAATATTCATAGACTTTTAATGAGCCAAATCTTGAGAATTATAAGCTTATTATTAACTAGAAATTAGTATACACCCGGTGGTAGTGCCACCTAATAATATTCACATCCACTCAATTTCTCAGTATCACTAGTTTATCCGTGCATGTATTGTTCGCAAAAGCATTGATGTCCTACGCGTAACAAATAGGTGAATCAAGACAATTTATATAGTACATAACACCAGGACTGTGGAGTCAGAATCGGGAGTCTGGGAAAAAATACATTTGTTTTTTTATTTTAAAAACAAAAATTTTGGATACCCTTTTATCATAAAAACATACCAAGACAAAAAAAGATAAGACATACAAATGTTGGGCCATCGTAAATGTAATTTATTCTTGTGTATTATGTTTCATATCGTGAGAAAATATATGAATATATATTCAAAGTTTGTGACCGTAATTATGATTGTTTTCGTTATATGAATAGATTTGAAAAGATACGAGATGGTCTGGTACGTGGAATCAAAACATTACAAACAAATAAACAAAATATTTTTCGCCATCTTAACCAGTGTGTTTTCATTTAGCAAAGTAGGTTATCCGACCCATCTGGTCAGTATAGTTATTGAACTACTTATAAAAAATACAGTCTCTTTCTGTAATGCTAAAATATCACTGCACTCATACAACACGAAAAGATCCATTCGCATTGATTGTTTTATTTGGCATTTGATCCTATGCACTATTTATGGGCAAGTTTGCGAAATAAACCAAAGTAATCTTATATTGAGAATGGATACAAACACCGACCAATAGGACAAACTAATCCACATGACTATTGCAAAAATAAAGGATTTTTTTCTGTGGATTCAAATAAATAATTGCTACCAACCAAACAAAGCTAAAACCAATCCACCAAGATTATTTTTTCTGATTTGAATTTTCGTTTTTCAAATAAACAATTATTTTGTGTGGCAAGACAAAATCAGATTTTACGAATCATTATGGAACACTTTTTATAATTCAAATTATACGAATGACGATACATTATGTAGTATTCGAAATATCTTCTAATAAATCGACAGATCATTGTCACATATGTCAAATTTAAACAAAAATTTAAATAGTAAACTTTCCACTTAAGTTTACCAAATCATTGAGGTGTATCGATCATTGGTTTACATAATATACTCAAAGTCTTTCCGTTGACAATACCAGAGTTCGATGTATAATCGATACAGTCTACCTGTTGAAAGATCTAGAATGAACCTACCTATCGATCGTACAGTTCATCAATCAGACAACTCCGACAAACAAAAATTGCTTTTAAATGTACAGTTGTGTGTTAAGTTATGCGTTCTATTCGCTCCATTCTTCAAATAAGTAAAAAATAACCAAAAAAATGCTTTTGTCGATAAACCTATAAACAATTTAGCAAAATGTTTGGTGTTGTCTGGGTCATTGGACGAATATTCCTAATGTCCTACTACTGAACCCGACCTAAGTACTCAATCTGTAAACACTTGTTGATACATTTTAATAATCTCGGATGCGAGTGAATAATAAATACTATTGATTTATGGCGACCATTACTTTGCTCATTGTCTCAAAACAGTTTATTTGAAGCCGTATGACAAAATGAACTGGACGATCGATATCACTGGATAGCCGATAAATAACTTTGATGAGGATTTGAAGTGATTTCGATGATATATGATGTTGTCTCTGGTCTAAGCTAAATGCACTATCCAGGTGGATTTGTATCAACCCCAGCAGCGTACCACTGCCATGAAAAATCAATATGAACCACAATCGA
The DNA here is from genome assembly GCA_031772345.1 of Himalopsyche anomala. Taxonomy (NCBI): domain Eukaryota; kingdom Metazoa; phylum Arthropoda; class Insecta; order Trichoptera; family Rhyacophilidae; genus Himalopsyche; species Himalopsyche anomala. Next base: position 15,895,025 of record CM062821.1, on the reverse strand, counting down.
AATGCATCAACAACGTTACATTTTTTTATAACTTTTCTGCTTTGCATTTGAATCATATATACTTCTAATATAGCTTAAATTCAATATAGATTTTCTATGTAAGATAACTGTTTATTTTTTCAAGCTCCATTTTCCGAAGAGAGTATGGAATCGAAGCATTCTGAAGAGAGTAAAAATAGGACAGGATAAATTATTAACTCATCACTTTCACTATGCCTCATTTATATCGTATGAGATCGGTTAGGAAGGAATTTTTGACATCACAAACAAACGTACATTCGAACAGAAATCCTATTAAAAAAAACAAATTATAAAAACTCTCCGTAGGAGTCAAACCCTTAAGAATCATAACTGTAGCCAACGAATTTGATCACGGACCGGACATGTTTGATAACAGGCTATTGAAAAATTGAATTACATGAACGAAACCGGTTCCGTTTTTACATTTTAAACCTCTGCTTAGTTTTTTCACAAAGGTTTCTGCGTATTAAATTTATAATAAATATCGTATAGTTTAAGCTTAGTCCAAACTACAAAAGTAATTTATTCGATAAAATATTTTAATAGCATCGTCGAATGAACTCGTAAATTTTATTGCACACACATTTTCGATGAGCTTATACATTTGAAAATTGCACAATGTTAGTTGAGTATTCATACATTGGGATCGAGAACATTCTTATTAATTTTTATTATCATATATATAATTCAGCTACCTACTTGAATGTGTTTCAATGTTATGGGAAACAATTTATAGCTTTATAACAAGACCAGATATCGTGAGATATTGATGGATTCGCCTCGCTGTTTAATATTACGTGTTATACAATATTCAGCGGCGTGCCAATATCGATAGTATAATAATTATAACATAATATTTTACCACGTGACCTATATAAATATTTTATATATTCTATAAGTATATTTATTTATTTCTGTAAACCTGTAAATGACTCAGGGCCGCACGAGACATGAGCGCAATTTACTAAATCAATTATTAAATGTATGTATTCTTTTCTCTTTTTCTTTAAAAGTTGAACAAATATTTGTGCTATATTTATTCTGCCCTGCTGAGTAAAAATATAGTAATTACAAAAAATAACTATATTAAATTAAATATACGGTATGATAAAGTGGAGAATTCGTAAGAATGTACTCAAGTTTTACTGTTTGCGTAAGAAAAGACACAGTAAATATTTTGAATTAAAGAAAGGTCAAAATATTAAAAATAACGCAGCTTTTTTATGTTTGTAAGTGAATTTGGCGTTGTAAATAAAATTGTATTCGGTTATCCCTTGGAATAGAAAATATTCCACATAGATACATATTAATATATAAATAACACCATAGTAAAAGGTAAATAAAAGTTTGATGCTTGATTCTGGCATACAATAAAACTTATAATTTCTATGTTTTTACTTAGCTGGTAGTTTTATCGTTAATGGTTTCAATGAATCAAACAATAATTTTGCTTCATAATATTTTTATATCTTTGTGAACTGGTTTCTAATATTGTTAGATCTAATTATGTTATTTATTTTGATTTCTCTGCTGTCTGTGACTCACATTACAATACACTAGACATATCCACCCTCTCTCTGTCTGCGCATTGAATGGATGCTAACAGGTGACACTGCTACCTAGTAAATTATAATCACATTAAAAATAATGTCAATTTCTCCGACAATACATTTTAATTTACTTTATTATCGATGACATTTTGTTTATTTATTAATAATTTCACTCAAAGTTAAAGTTTTGCTTTGTTAAGGATCTGTTAACACTTTAAATTAGTGTGTCTCAACTTTTTCACACCTGTAGGCCACTAAAAATAGATACAATAGTTTGATATTTTCATGTAAACCCTATGAGTGGTCAAACTTTTAACCTCTGCGGAAGACCTACTACTGAAATCAGTCTGGTAGCGGTCTACTACCACCGTATTTGCTAAGTTGTCATAAGAATTGTAGTAATTCAAAGCACAAAATAATTTGAATGAAAGAGAAACAGCATGGAGAGATAATAAAGACCCGCTCAATTCTTGTTTCAAAACATTCAGCGGGCGATTAGAAATGACTACGCGGTTGACGTTTTTGACACCGCTGATATATAAAAACAACAAAACGATGTGAACACTTGAACACGGGTTTTGAACGCTGATTATTGATAAGAATTTTAAGTATACATTTTTAAAGGGCGATAACTGCAGAACATTTGTGCGGACCATTGATTATGAAAGACTGATCAAAGCTTTTACGGATGCATTAGATAAGTTTTGGAGAAGTATAATATAGAAGAAGATTAAATTCCGTCAAACAAAATCCATAGTATAACACCTAATGCTTACTACTAACGCAAACGTGAAATCAATCAAATGATTTCCGAATGTTTGCATTTGCGCCACGTTTTGCGTGCAGAAATTGTGAATGTTTACGCAATTTACTACCGCATGATCATGTGTGGTTTTCGCCCTCATATCACGTACCTAGCATTCAAATTATATTAATTTAAATTAATATTAATTTAAAACATCACGTTAAAATGACTGAAAAAATTGCCATTTTTTTCAGAGAACGGCAATCAATTTAACTTATATTATCTTTCATATTTGTAATGTTAGTATTGTACCATAAAAAATATTAAATGTATGTTTATTTATTATAATCAATATGTGTTTTTATTTCCAAGGATTTAATCAATTTAAGCACATTACTTGAATTTTATAAAGTGCAAATATGCACAACCCTAGAATTCAACTGTATTAATTCAAAAATTTTCGAAATTCAGTTTTTGTAATAAACACTATAATTTTGACTCTTCTATAACACGGTAAAAAGTAAAAATTTGCATATTCAACATAACTACTATCATAATTAAATATTACTACTCAAACGACTCTACTGAGAAGGTTGAAATATAGTTAATTTCTAGGGTACTGATATATATATATATATATATTGTCTACTATAAAATCAAGATGAGCCCCTGAGAAGTAAAGTCAGCCAAGTAGTTAATTGATAACTTTTCTTTTGGAGTTGTAAGTAGTACAATCAAGACTTTACTTGTTTTGGTGAATTGCATATTTTTATTTAAGGGAGGTAACACTATTGCAGTGTGTATTTACTGAGCTCACTTAACTTTTACGATACTTTAAGACATTTGGAATAATATAACGCACATTTTTTCCTAAAATTCAGTTTGACTCACTTCACCTCTCAGGGGTTCATATTATAAGTCAACAAACATCCTTTTAATCATCTAATGTTGATGCCGAAAGTGATATTTTATAAAATCTTATTTATATATTGATAAAACCCCTGACGTGTTGACTAAAATGATTTATTTCAATATGTTTTTAAAGAGCATGGATTCTTTTTACATGAACGCCATTGAACAAAAAAACGTTTATTTTTTTTAAACTGTTTCGTATGCCCAGGGCGTCTTCGAAATCCATAATAATAATCAGTGATGATGAAAACAGTGCATTGCTTTTACTTTTATATTTATCGTGGCAATTTAAGCCATAGGTATATTTGGTATTTCGTTTTATTTCAGTGGATTCCGATCCACTTAATTAGGTATTTATTTTTATCATAGAATAGATGGAGACGAATCGTTTAGTGGTACTTTAGTTTGAAATGGACGATAAATAAATGACTTGCTTTTAAGCTTAATTGGAAAAATGCCGGATGCATGCATGACATATTTAGATAAAACTTGAATATTTGTATTCATACTCAACATTTTTCTTTAAAATACGGCAATTAAAGTAATAATACACTACATATTAGAGATTTTAGATTTACCAATAGGCATTATTTATAAAATTTATATTTAAAGTTGATAAAAATATGGCTAAACTGATTACACATGTATTTTTAAAGCTTATTGAATGTTTTTAAATGTCGTTATAAGCCAATTATTGGCTAGAAATACGTCTCATGAGAAATTTGTTGATAGAATTGGATTTTTTCTGTTTAAAACACATCATTATAATACAATAAATAACGAAAAATACACTCAGCTATAAAAAATTATCACAGAGTTTAATACTATGTACTAATTTTCGTATTTTTTTTCGTTGACTTTAAATTTTAAATAAATGATTTAAAAATTAAACAGTATTGAGATTGAAGTTTGGATGTCTCAGTTTCTGAGTCAGAAGTTTTTCGGTGCTTTGAAGGACGCGAATCTTTTACCTATTATACAAAAAACAAATATAAGTAAATAATTGTGAACCGCAAATTGGCATAATTTATAACACTTATAGTTTATACAAAGTCAAAAAATAGTACTGATAGCAATGCAAAAAGTACGATAATCGGTCAAAGGTAAAAAAGATAATAAGTAATTAGGTCAAACTATTTGATTACTGGGCTGCTCACACTTAAAAGAGAAAGGTTTCCGTCTCAGTAATTAGTATTTTGTATAATTTATATAATATTAATTAATTATATTTTTGTTTAAGAAACATATGAAGCGTGCTTAATAATAATGATCTATAGCTATTTTTAACAAGCTCATGCTTACTGATTTAAAATTTAAGCATTTTTAAAATGTATACATATTATGTGGATTTCTTTTCAATCAATAAAATTCAGTATCAATAACACAAAATTTTTCTCCAAATATTGTCGTAGTATGGGAAACCTGTGTTTTTTTTAAAGTTTAATTTAAAGAAATAAATATTAAATTGGTTTGAAAAAACAGCAAATATATGAGAATATTTTTTTTTAAATATTTATCTGTGCAATTTGTATTGATGTATTATACAAAATTGTCTAATTATTTTTTTTGTTTTTTTTCAGGTATGTGGACATTTCTTGAGATTTTATCTTTTCATTAGAGATTTTATCAACTGCTACCTGACAGCAAGTACACATTTTTCTCTGTATATTTTAATATGACATTGTAGAGAAATATAAATGATGGCATTTACCCATCCACCATTCAACCCATTTCCAGATATGTGTGTCGGGAAGATTGAAAACATCATTACCATTTTGTAACAACTTTGATTGCAAACCCTTTTATCGTATGTTGTAAACACAAAGCGTAATTACTCGATAGCTAAAAGCTTGGATTAAAAAATAGATAAAAGGATACGTAATCAATAATTTTAATTTTTTTTTATTATTCCGAACACAAATTATTATGATTTGTCAAAGTTACAACAGTTCAATCTTCTGTATCGAGAATTGCGAAGGTATTACATTTTCGCTAATAATTTATAAATTTACAGGAAATTTACTACGTTACGTATGGTTAAAAAATATAACGCTTTACCTAGAAAGGATCACATCAAAAAATTTACGCAGAAGGTGAATTATGATTTCAGTTTTTGTTAAAAGGATTACTCTATTGATTAAGGATTTTGATGAAGGATTACTCAATTAACATATTCAATTAGTATAATATTATCGCAACCATCTTAAGGTCTTAACCTCGAAAACTAACATAATAAATCTCATCAAATCAATGTGCTCTCATTATATAAATTTCGGTTATACTTTTATAATTGCCTTGTTATGAACGTTTTCTTTCAAGACTTAATTGATGGATAGGCGAGTATAACTAAAAACTGTCATGTAAATAGATCATAAAACATTTGAAAAAATAAACATGAAATCGAACACATTTAATCTCATTAATATAATAAAAAAAATATCAATTTTAGTGTAAATCGGCTTAAATTTGTATCGCTAATCTTGTTAATCTGATTGCTGCATGACTTAAGTCGTTTAATTAGGTCGTTGGCATTTTTTAGACTAATGGCGCTTTTTTTTTTATCCAGCGGGTCAAATCGACGATGTTGGCGTAAGCAAAATTACGATTTTTTTCCTATTGCCAAATATTTTATTAATGCGATTACCAATTATAATTAGTTAGGCGGATTAAGTGATCGGTTTGAGACTAGCGTATATAAAGAAGTTGGTTTTGTTCTCAACATTTATAAATTCATTTATTTGTTACAGGAATACTATGTTAACATCAATATCATTCTCGTTATCTTAAACCAGCAACCGTAATTATTGTGGTAAATTAAACTTGAATCCTAAATAATTTTCAAATATTGTAATTATTATATTCGTATTATGGATAAAAAAAAACTCATCATCCCATGCTATCATTTCCAATAATAATAAAAAAAACTTTGGTGCTTTGTTTTACTGGTGTGAATAAATTAATTTAATTGAGTCTGATGATCTGTTGACAAATAATAGTATTTAATATATATATTTTTAGTTTGAGTAAATATATTCTGCATGTGGAGCATATGGACTAAAATGGAATTCATTTTAGCAGACGTTTCTGTTACTCAATTGCTTAACCTATGGTTTTCGAAGAGAGTAGGAATAGAAGGATATGCCAATTGCTCTCGCTACACCCTTTTGGAGTCGGATCGGTTGGCAGTAAATTTTCGGCATCACAGACAACCATGCCTTCGAAAAGAAATCCATTAATCGATTGAAAACATATTTTATAAAACTGTCTGTGTACTAGGACACGATCTTGAAAGCACAGTCTCTGAAGCCAACGACGTTAACCATACGACCACGCACCCGACTAGTATAAGACTGTATATGATGTACTAATCAATGTTTCTATAATATATATTTTTTAAAAATGTTAAATTAATGAAATTAAGTTCATGTTATTGTCAGCTGAGTCAGTTTACGGGTTAATTCAATTTCTAGCGAAAGAAAATTAATGTTTCTCAAATAGCCGTAACTAATCAAATTAATTGAAAAATTATCGTGTGCAAAGTAGGTCCAACGAATTGGGAGTATCGATAAATTTAGTATAACAGATATATGTGAAGCTTATGAGAAATCCAAATTTAAAACGTCTATAATAATTTTATTTTTCATAAACTTCTTTTGAAAGATGGAGGTAAATTAATTTATTGAATTAATGATTATCTAAGTGATTTTGTATGTTTAAGTTTATACAATAGAATTCAGACCAACAATTTAATAAAATAAGATAAGTAAGTATGAAAGCATTTGAATCGAGAATCGGCGTGAAAAATATGTTGCTTTACTTCTTTTATACGTCTAGAAGTTATCCAATTAGCTATAATCGCTCAATTTAATACGAATATTTCTAACTTTGTGGCAAAAATATATTTATTTACAACAGCATGATCGTATTTATAACAATTAAATTGAAAAAGGCTAATAGCAAAATCTAATAAAACTTGTTATTTTTTAGTAAATCAATTTTGCACTGCTGAATTGATGTGGTTGAACGTTGGTTTTGTTTTTTTTTATCAAACTCGTACATTTATTTGATGAATTTTGTTCAGTTAAAATATTTCTTTATAATTGATTTTTTTAAAAATTTAAACATGACAATGCATTGAAAGAAAAATAGATTTAAAATTAATTGTGTGGAAATGTTTCTTTGTTCGTCATTTATTAAAATTATCACATACTTTTAGAAACATGCATATTGTAATATACTAAATAATTCTTACAAATCAAGCCTAAATTCTCATTCTTAAGTGTTTGTACTATTTATGTAGTCCCGTTTCATTTAAGTAAATTTACTATCCGTTTTTACTTTTTTTTCCCACAACTTATCGTCTTAAATATTTAAAATCAAAATATAGTAAGGTTCTAAAAAGCTATTTGCTTAGCAGTGATGATGTACAAGATAAAACCTTAAAACCGATTGAAAGCATTTTGCGAGTTTTGTATAAAAATATCTAAAATACAAAGCAAACCAGTTTTCGTATAATATTGATGATATTTCTTTTCAACAATCCCGACAGTTTCGTCGTAAGTTTTCTTCTATTTACATTTTCGATAGTCTTATTTAGAATCGAGATTTTACTATATTTTCATTAAAGGATTCTCTAAAATATCTTATTGTTTATTAGCCTTTACTTGTTAGAAATGCATTAAAATAATATGAAAAATATCAATGTATTTTATTTCTACAATATTTGTAAAACTAAAATATTTTGGTATTTTTTCACTTCATTCAAAAATATCTAGCCGTTTGTTTCTTAGATATTTCTGTTTGATCCAAACATTATCGAGTAAAAAATAAAAAAAATGTATGTTAACACAATGAAGGACTTGTGTTTCATTAGTTCCTCACGGTTGAGGATCGTGATTCTCTAAGAATACTTGAAAGATAGGAATACTTCTTCATGCGGAGAGAATAAATACTTCCTTAGTGGTGGACCGTGGTTGACTGAAAAGTCGTGTGAAGGTTATTCTTTTAAATTATTGTATTTTCCTGTCATATTGTCACGACGCGAGAAAGTGAATCAAGATAATTTAACAAAAACAACACAAATACTTAAATAAGACAAACGGATAACATAATTTTATTATTGTATAAGGATAATTAGTTTTTGGAAAAATCAGAGCCAAATCTGCAAACAGTGAACACATTTTTACACTATTAGCAAACGCGGAGCTCTCTGGATATTTGTAGCATTAATGCATGATGATTAAAAACAAAAATAGATAATCAAAACGAACTGTCAGCTCCAAAGCACTGGTACTTTCACATTTTTCAATCAAACTTAACCGGGCACATTGGAATGTGACTATGTTTACATGACATAATTATTAAATTTGAATCTTTCAAATTATGTACATTCACACAGATTTTGTCACTAACGATCCGGGTTTCGCCTTTCGGCATCTTCAGGCGTTCAAGTGTACGGATAAACTTGAACTGACTATTATGAGAATAACTGAGATAATTATTGCTTGAATTGACATTTACTTGGCAAAACAATTTTTTATATAGTACAAGTCTTTTATACAACAGTTTGATACAACAGTTCAAGACCGGAACATGTCCAAACAACGACTTTTTGATTTATTTACACAATTGTATTTGCCATGCCAATATCTACATTTTTCTATAAAGGAACAACTTTTATACAATATTGTTGATAAGATATCGCAGAAGTTTCTTTATTGAATTTTAATTGTTCTCCACATATCATACGAATTTGAATTTTTAAAAAGTGAATATCACAATATCACTTACATATTTCGACTTGCTACCTTCTTGAACTGGTGTATCGATATTTCAATCTGACACTTTGGCAGAATTTTACGAATAACTGCAGTAACTGCCAATGAAAATGCTAACACATTTGTACGAGCATCAGCAATGACATTAATACTTAATCATGAATTCCAAAGTGCAATTATAAAACAGTGTAATTAATCGTATTCCGTAAAAATATGCAGTTTTTGGCACTTTTTATTTTTCACATGCCTTCATTAATTGTTGTTGGATCGTAAACATATATTTATCAGTGGCGGTTCTACGTACTGGGCTAGGTGGGCTTAGCTCGACCTGCATTTTTCAATCAAAATGTGTAGAAAAAAAAACTTTAGACGGCTGACGTCATCTTATCATACACGACTGCGCCTCGCGATATAGCCTGCACTCATACGTCAGCGGGCTACTTCAAACTAGCCCACAAATAAAAACACAAATACCAATCTAGTTGTACTGCATGACAGTTCTGTCCTGCTTTTTGTACATGTTAGTTCACTTTGAAAGAGACGAATTCGAGGTCCAGTTTTTACTGTTCTATTATTTTTTTACTAACATTAGCTTTGATTTTAGTGTATAATAATTTATGCTTAGCAGTAGTGTCGTAGTATTTGTTTATTTGCTTGTAGATTAATGTGTAAGATGAATTGAAAACATGCACAATTTCATAAATAGTATACAATGCTAAACTTTTTTCTAGCCCACCCAGGATTTTAGGTCACGAACCGCCACTGATGTTTATCAAGCATCATTAAATGATTAATTTAGTTCAAAATTAAAATATTTAAAATATGAACACATTGAATAAATTGGTTCTGTTTGAAGTACCTACACCTTAAATGGAAAAATACACATACATTATTTATAGTAAGTGCATCAGGTCTTTAACCAGATCAACATTATTGGATCAGTAAGCCACGGCTTCTCTCGGCATCACTATGTATTTTATATTCGGACATCTCGATCCTAAAGGAGGTCACTGGTGTAACAGCGTGGGTCTTCGGTTGTGAAGCGTCACTCTGTCCAGTTGATGGGACAACTCGAGTACTGGGTTGCCTTTTTTGAAGATGGCTTGCTCGAATGAATTTATTACGCCGCTTCACTGACCCACATATTTAACCCCAGCTCTGCTATGTTATTTTAAAATAATTAAATAAAATATGCTGTTGATATTAATGAAACATTTTGTAAAATTAAATATAAACAGCAGTAGTTTATTATTTAAACACAATTATTTCATTATCAATGAGGAAAATATTTTCTTATGGATTTTGTACAATATTTGTGTAAATTTCTCGCTTTTGATGTTTATATTTAAAATTAAAAGTATTGTTATTTAAAAAAAAAAAAATCGGCTAACTTGTAACTTTTACTTTCTGCATAAATTATATAGTTTTTTTTCTCCGTCCTAAACTTTTTCTCTAATTTAAATTATACTTATATTATATATAGAAGGCCTAAAATGTATATTACAATCATCAGTGGCGTAGCTAGATGTTCGGGCCCCTTGTGCTAACGACACGCTATGCATCTCCTCACAATTTGTTATATTGAGTATGTATAAATTTGGGCCCCACTTTTTATTTGGCTCTAATGCATTGTGACTTTGAGTCCGACTTAGGTTTTTTTTCTCCATTTAGAGTTTTGTTAATTAATGTACTTAAACCTAAAAAAATGAAAAGTCCGCTTTGTTAAACCTTTTTCTCAAATTAGTATTTTTACGTTTTTTTCGCTGTAGTCTACGCTTATTCAGTTTCTTTATTTGATAGTATAAAAACATATCATTAAAATTTAACTATTATGGTTTTACAATTGATTTCTTTAAGTTATGTTATAACGGTGATCAAGGTATATACTTCTAACTAAATACTTGAAATGATTTTTTCTTTTATTCATATTTTGTCTCTTTCATTAAACGTCGCAACACTTTAATGATATCTTCACGCGACCAGAATAAGACCATCTTATAATGTAATTAAAGATGTTGCTTAGATTAATATCAAAGCATCTAGAGGGTTAAGAACTGCGTTTAAAATATAAACCAAATTAATGATCGTTACACCACCAACAAGAGTTGTTACCGCTTACTTCTGTTTGTATTATTAATTTTATATTGAATGAGATATGAAACATTTTTATTATACTGAATCAAACTCTGATGAACCGGTTCAATAAATATCTTTTTAATTTATATATTTTTAAATTAAGAACCAGTAATTAATTCGCAATTATGCAATAAAGAAAACCTAAAACGTTTTTATATAATTTCAATTCGAAATGCAATTTTAACAAGATATAATATATTAACATAAAACAATAACTGAACAATAAATAGATCTAGTCATCTTTATTAAGTGTTAGTACTGAATGATTTTTTCTAGCAACTTAATTATTCTCGTAAATTTTAAAAATAGTCGAGTAAAAATAAGCTATCCAAATTAGTTAGCTTAAAGTAGGTTTTGCACATCTATGTATATTATGTTCCAAGCTCGCCATTGTCGAGTGGACCGAATTATCCATATCACGAAAAGGAATATTTTCGATGGATTCGGCGGTAACTATGTGAAAGTTTATTTTTAATAAAATTGCGTTACAAGATGTGATACAAGTTTCGCCTATTTGAGAAGCATCATCAGACATCATCGCAAAGCCTCCGAATAAACTAAAAATTAAATTATGATTCCCATATTTAAGCACAAGAGCCCACTTTTAAACTTCAAAGAATATGAATATTAGTCATCTCATTAGTCTGAAATTTATATTTTTACTATTGTAGGATAATTTTACGCACTTTTTATATTCCACAATTTAAATCTTGTAATTTTAATGATATCAAAAATAATACACTGTCGAATTGTTTTGATCGCCGAACGATATGAATTGAATTTAGCCACTCTAAAAATAGTCATCTCATCGCTCATAAAATTAACTATCACTTGATACGACATGGTTTAAGATTCTTGCTGTAATTAAGTTCGCCCCAAGGTGATGTCCGTTGATAACTAAAGAAATATTTAAAAAAAAAAAACTGAGCCGCCATGTGAATATGTTAAAAATGCTTTATACACACCTTAGTACTCACGTATTCGTAAAACCAACTGGCATTAAAGAGAATGAAAAAAAAAAGATAAAATCTAGACCATTACCGATTTCGTTGTAATCTAAACGCCGATAAACTCGAATCGTCCTTGTTGGGTTTTAGACCGTCTGCCACAGATGCGACTGAAAGTCATTATACCGTAAAATACCAGTGGCGTACTATGATTCATGCCACCAGTCTAGGAGCAAAGCTGCCTATATAAATAATTAATCATACAAAAGAATATAATATTGATTCTACATATATAAAATTACGTAGATTTTTTAAGTTTAGCTGTAATGATTCATATGTAGGAGCTTAACACTCTAAATTGTGGTATTTCAATTTTTATTTTTTGCTTATGGGAAAGGTCTTTGGTTTTATATCACCATCAAAATATTATTTACTAAGAGTAACTTATGTTTTTAAAATAAATACAAAAGTTTATGACTCTTATGTCCTGTGTTTGACAGGAAAATGCAGGTCATTTAAATAATTCGAAAAACAAAACTTGCACTTTTTATGAATTACGCATTATCAACCGATAATGCTCATCATGAGCGAAACCTGTCCTGATCATATAAAATATAATTCGAAGTAGTACAAATTAGTGTTTTATTCATTGAATATAAAAGCACCTTAAAAATAATCTTTTAAATAAATTACGTAATTATTCCAATTTAATGAAATGTGTGAAAAACATGTTGCATTCAAATTGGAATCATGGTTCATTTGTCTTCGATTTGACAAAACATGATGCTCAAAATGTTAATCAAGCTTTTTTTTTTCAACGTCAAAACAAAGAATATCAAGTTTTTATATTTTTAAGGAAGAGAAAGAAAATTTTAGATTAAGACTGAAACCATATATAATATTTTTTGTAATAACGGATATCTCTCAATAATTTTTTTTTTTTGTCAAATACCTTTGCAGGGTATTAAACCACTAGTTATGTTGTATAATTTTCAACAGTCCAGAAATTGTTAAAAGCAGATAACGACGGTCCAACTTTATAGATTGGTTTCGATTTTCCCTTTAATTATTTTGACTTTTGAAATATTTAAAGGCATAATCAATTTTTCTTCACAAGCTAAATTTATGATTTACAATGTTTCATAGTTCAGGGACCAATTTTGATTGTAAAAATAAGTTTTCGAAACATTTTTATACTTTTCCAGGAATATCAGCCGGGGAAAACATTTAGACTGGTTAACAACTCTAAAAGTTCATTGCATATTTATAATGGAATGTATATCGTTCTATTTTTATAATGGTTCATACAGCGTAGAAAAAAAAACACAATCCTAATTTCGCTTACCTCGTCTTCTACTGCTCCAATTCAGTCATCATATTTTAAAAAAATAATTAAAACATGTATAATATGAAAGGAAAGCCACCATTAAAACGTTCAATCAGTCAAGTCAGCTCAAGGTTGAGCAGGCGATGACGGATGACCAATCATCTGATGGATGGTCGCTTAGCGAAGAGACGAGATATATTTATTAGCATTACGTTTTTTTTACTAAACATGTAATCATCGTATTTGGTTACCTCTAACAAAGTCATAAATACATTTAGAAGTAAAATATAGAAGTATGTTCAAGTGGTTATAAGTCTTGTTAATATACATATTTATTTGATTGTGGAAATAGATTTTTTCAGTCTTGTTAATAACTGCAATAAAATGTATTAAAATAAACTCAAATCTTCTACAAGTTTATGTAATACAAACAATTTTAAATTGATAGGGTTACGTAAAACATATTGATTATTTTGAACCACCAATTTAAGATATAATGTAATCCAAATAAGTAATGAATGAACGTAAAAAGATAAACTATTTCAAACATTTGTATCAGACACATGATTTCAAATTATAAATAATTATGATATTTCAAATATTATGGTACTTCCTCAATACGTGCATTTAAATTTTCCTTGAAAAATATACCTTTCAATTCATAATTTAAGATTTTTCGGAGATTATGGTGCAATTTAAAAGCAGGGTCAAATTGACTACGTGCGGGGTCAAGGAATACATGAACCTGCTATCTGGACATCTAAATTGAAAATGATTCATAGGTGCATTATGCAGATTGTAAAATTACTACAGACATAATTGTGCAACGCATATTAAAATCAATGGCACACACTGCGGAAGGTCGGATGATAAAGTTGTTTCAAGATTATTTTTGTAGTAAATTGTCATAATTAATATCATTGCAGTATCGATAGCAAATTGCACACGTTGCAAATGAAGATTGATTAAAATTCACAGCGATAATAGATTCATTTTTTTTTTATGTAAGCATGTGACATTTATTTACAAAAGTTCAACCTCAAAATAATATATTTTTTTATAGCGAGATATGCAGTATACAGTTTGTAGAAGAAGTTACGAGCAGTTTTAAAGATTTTATTATCTCAATGTTTTTTAAGCCGTGTTCGTTCTTAATATGTATCAAACCGATTCCTAATAGAGTTTAAATCAACTATACCTTGCTTATTACTCAGTTGCTCAAGCTCTCTTTTTCGAAGAGAGTAAAGATATAATGATTTAGCTAGAACAGGACTCGTGGTTAGCTAATCACTGTCGCTACGCCCTGCTTTAGAATCGGGAGGGTGGGTAAACATTTTTAAACTTCACAGACATCCATGCCTTCGACCAGAACCTTATTAGCCGATTGAAATAACAATTTATAAAATTTATTCGTATCTACTTGGATCTGAACCTATGACCACCGTAACTGAAGTCAACGACGTTGATCACTCGACTACGGACTCAGATATATGTTTACAACGTATAAAACGCTACACGTTTTTCTGTAACTATAAACCTAAGCACCTACGGTAACGATTGAATACTCTATAATCATATCGTCAAAAATACTATAACATAGTGGTGTTGATTAGAAAAATAATTTGATTTAATTGTTGGAAGTTGATATACACAGTGAGGTAATCCATATTTATATAGGTAAATACTTATCACCAATAACTTGTTAATCATGATAATGATATAGCACGGTAATTGAAATAAAGATAAATGCCTTATGGATTGTATTGCCAGATGGTATTTTAAAAATCTGCGAATAAACTCTGACATTAATGCAAAAATTTGCTGCTCGCAAGACGAGTTCAAAAGAGGTAAGTGTGCTACCAACTGTAGGTATGGAAAAGACGATTGTCTGGATTTTAATCACCTGAATAGTGCAACCACGTTTACAAAATCTAAAAAATATTGACCAAAATTTATCTATATTCAATTTAAGTTTGTATTGCGAATACATATTATAATATTTATACAAAAACCTGGATAGATGGAATCAAAATGTCTTTCGACCTATAACTGACTGTAAACACCGAAAAGCAGATATTTTTCATAATTATATTTGTGTGTGCATCAAAAAATATATTAAATGTATACTGGCAGAAAGCGTTAAGTTAACAATCCGCTGATTTGATTTATAAATGCCGATATATGTCAGCAAGTAGTACAGTAGCAAGTAGTCTGAAAAATGGTCAGTAATATTTTAGTATATGTATTTTGAAGAAATATGGCAATTGCTTTCAAAGTTATTCATGGAAACATAGCTTTAAACAATTAGACCCTTTTTAATAATAAGATTCGTAAATCATTAACAAAAATCGTTTCATTGTGAAATATTTATGTTTCATTTATATGCAATTCATAAGTTAACTATTTTTTTTTAATTTGACATAATATTTGTAAGCCTGTTTCTATGAACCGATTTATTCTCCTTCATTGAAGAAAAAGCTTTCTTACATTTATTAAATAAATGTTTTACGTGAAAAAAATATGTTTGAGACAGAGATTTAAGGGCCGCCACAAAATTCAAAAAGGGCCGCGGTTTTTGCATCACTGGTATATTCTATGAAATATTGTTTCATTTTTTTTTTACATTATTTCACTTCCTCAATTTATTATAGTTTTAAATCACTCTTTTCTGAATAAAAATATATCTAATTATTAATTCCTTCAATAAATTTTGGCAACACATATATTTTTGAATAGCTTGATATTGAACCCAAGAAAACTATTTATGAATAACAAATCGTTGATTATATGCTAAAATTTTTCAAAATTAACTGCAACGTTTGGCACTGGTCGAATTATTTGTGATCATGGTCACAGTATTGGTAGAATGCATACGACCACCACGTATTTGTGTGTATTAAGTGTGCAGGTGAGCAACGCATCTGTTCGCAGATATTATAGCACATATTTCTTTACAGATGTTCACAATTATACGGTTAATTAAAAATTTACATTTATATCGATGATGGATAGCTAATCAGATAGGAATAATAACCATTTTTTAAATCTTAGTGTATCATTGTTTGTTAATTAAAAAAAAACTTTTATATTTGGGTGTGGGCTTTGATTTTTTCCAACAATTCGTCCTATAGATTCTTCACCAGAGAGAACTTTTGATCCATCCGTTTACCTACGCACAGTTCGATTATTGAATATCAATGTTTTTGATAGTTTTTTTACCACTCGTACAGCTTCGGTCAAGTCGTGGAAGCTATAAACACAAGCGTTATATCAGAACATCAGTCAATCATCGTCTAATTTGAACATATACATAGTATGCGTTTTTTAATACTAATTTATTATTATTTACAAATTAACTTATATCAAGGTTGAAAGCTACATTTTGACTAATGGAAACAATACGAAATAATGATCTATTCAACTGATTCGGCACTTACTTAGCCAAAGTTCATTTTTTATTATTTAAATTAAAAATAAAAACTTTGTTATTCCACTTGTCGTATAACAATATTTGACTTGTGTTTTGTTTCTTTGGGAAGCATCTTCATAATTTCAGACTTAAAGACTAAAATAACAAAGATATGTTTAAATATAATATACGGTCGTAAATGAACACCGTTATACAAAATTGTACAAAAGCTTCTGGAAGCAGAAATCTGGAAACACTTATTATAATATATATCAAAATCCACGTGGGAGCAGTGTTATCTCTAAGTTGTGCACGTGTGCGCGAGCACACAACTCGCCGAGCGCGCGCACACACGTCACAACAGAGCGCACAAAAAAATATATTTTTAAAATAAAATATTTCTTTTTGACCAGTACTATTCAACTGAAATTATGGTTAGCTAATTCTGTCATTCTATATATGTTGTACATTAAATATAATTGAAATTATATAGTGTTGTTAATTATTGTCATTATTGAAAATTAACCGTTTCTTTGAGGATGTCTAGACACCGCTATGTTGTGCACATTTTTTTTCATTTCCTTTCTAAGTTGCACAGCCAATTTATTTTCCGCACATAACCTCCAAAAAATAAGAGGGAACATTGCGTGGGAGTATGATTCATATCAAGGTATGTACATATTTTTAAGACTGTTTACTGCTGTGAAAAAAGCACAACAGTGATAGATTACATATTCTTACTTAACATGAGCAATATACAAAAGGTGCGATGAAATTCACCACACACTATAAAACAAAAACTTTCTTCTTGTCAAAACATATTACCTTTTAACGCCTCTCATAGTTTTTGTGGTTAATATTATTGTCATATAAGCAATTCAACATTTAGGTTATCTATAAAATTCGGTTCATTTATTTTATCTAATAATAATAAGATCAGGAGATTTGACTTTACATATTTAATGAGTGCTTGGAGTTTGTTTGAATTCTATCCAGGCAAAACTAGTATAATCTAGAAAAGTAACAGTACGTTTAACACAATAAAACAATTAAAAATATGCTGTTTTTGTACTGGTAAATATCTGATTGAATCAATCATTATTTTACTGTTTTAGTATTTATTGTTATATCATAATTAATAATAAACTTACATCTGCAATAGTACAATACAAAAAAAAATCATCACAATTTGCATTTTGTGTGAATTTTAAACAAATATTTGAATTGAAAAGTTGTCTCTATGCTGCTGTATAAATCGTAAAAATTCCCATTCTTGGTAATGAATTTGTTAATTACTGCGTTAGAATAATCTTGCCGTTATTATGTATTATCAATAATACAAATTGTATCGTTCTCGTTCTAATCTTAGTCCATTACAAAATCTCAATATAATTTAGAAGAATTTTAATGATAAAATATGATTGTTTGTCTGGTCTTAAGTCACGTTATAAACATATTTTGTTTGATATAAAGTAACGAGTTTAATGATGACAATAACTTGTGTTTTCTCAGAAATACAAACGTTACTTTAGACAAGTAGACTATTAATTTTGAAACGTGTAAATCATTGTAAATAACAATAAATTCGAAGTCAATATATTGATTCGATATTACATGTTAAAATGGGTGAATATTAATGTTAAGGTTATCTATCGGTGCACATTTTTACGTGGTAGTTGAAATAATTTATGAGTTGTGACTGGTGAATAAAAACCGGAAATACTGGGTCTGAAATCCCGGTTTATCTGACGTTTTTTATATCTTAAAATTACCGGTTTTCAATTGAAATATGTTAATATTTTGTATTTGACAATTAAAATTAGCTTTTTTGATTAACTATACAAACTTCAAAGAGCACATCGTTTTTTTATGTTTATCGTTCAGTCACGCGTTAGTCCTTGCAAAATGGTCCTAAAATATAATTTTGTTTACGACGCTTACTTTTTATTGAATTATTTGTTTGTTTATTCTATTTAGTCTAGCGAGTCCGACTGAACATATAAATATTATTTGTGAACATTTTCGTAATATCGGTATTGATATTTCTAAAATCGGTGGATGTTAATTATGAAATATAGCTATTTATGTATTCAACCGGTAATGTAATCCCTAGTTATGATTAAGGCTTATACAAAAACCTACTTTTGAAAAAACCGGTTTTCGAATGCCAATATTGTTCTAAAACCGGTTATATCTGGTTTTCGAAGTTTTACAAAAAATGGATAATTCAATTAAAATAGCGAGATAAAGTTCATTTTCTCATCATCTTTTATGTTGTTTATTTATATACATAATAATACACAACAATAAATCATTTGGTTTTACTCTTCAGAAAATATGATTTAAGAAAACACAAAGCGTCTACTGATCGTTTTGTAACAAAATTTCCTGATATCGAAAATACCCTTTCGCTGGGTAATGATGTGGGGCATATGGTCTTTAAGCCATCAAATAAAAGATCCAAATTTTCTGTTATTTTGCTTATAGACTCGTGTATGGAAAATTCAGCACGACCGGTTACGAAGTTTAAAAACCGGTTTTCGATTGTCACAAATTTAGCCAAAAAACCGGTTTTTGAAAAGCCCTAGTTATGATGATGCAAACAAGACGGCTCAATGTTTATATAAATGATTATTAACAGCTTCGACACTTACACTACGTGAGTATGTATGATTTACGACGAGAGAAAAGTGATTTAGTATCAGTGACGCCGGTTTTAGATTAGAAGTAGATTGGCCCTCTTCATATTGCGGTTCGCTATAATTATTTACGTCACTGAATAAAAAGCTATGTAAGCATTATGAGGTTGCATTTTCAAGTTATGATATCGAGCGATTATATTATGATTAGATGCATAAATAATCTTTCGATTAAGTCGTACTCAAGTAAGTGAAAATCTACGTGCAATGTACTGAAATATATGTGTTTATAATTATTATCTATGGTTACATCGGTTATGGATTATTATTAAGGGTTATTCGAAATATCTCCAATTACTTAGAGTTATTTTCTTTTCAGATACGATCACAGGGAAGAAAAATGTTTTTTTAACAAAAAATATGCAAATGAAAGTAGTATTTTTTATGTCATTGTTAAATTTAAAAAAAAACATTATAATTTCGGGTGCCACTTTTACGTATATGTTTAAATTCAAAATAAAATTAAAATTATGTGTTCAAAACAAAAAAAAAGTCTTTCAAGATAATGTTGAATACGAATCTAATCAGACAATTTGATATTTATTCATATAAGTTGTACGAGACCAAAAAATGTCACCTCTAGATTGCAATTCCAATAATATATGAGCAGGAATAAACTCAAACAAATCAGTACAATAAATTGTACATATAATTAATTGTACTGTAGTCTTTTTAAAACCTACGTATAGTTTTTCATATTAACTAACTGAACGGCTTAAATTTTGACATAAAATCTAATTTTACTAATCTTCAAATGCAGTATTCTACGCAGTATGTTTTACAATTTTGTTATTTGTTATTAAGCTATCATAACTCAACATATTCAATATTATTTCACGGGTACAACGTACAAAGGTTATCAATACTGCCAACTTTGGATTATCACGTTTTTTATAAACGTGCCAAAATTATTCCAGAATTCGTACATTGACCGGTGTTTTTTAAGAATATATTTTTATGTCACTACTATTATTATACATTCTGAGTAATGATCTCAGAACTGTGTCCTGGGGAATAGCAATTAAAAATGCTTGTAAAATTATTTTTAACGACATTTTTACGTTATATAAAACACCAAAAAAGATTATTATATATTGAATAAGAGTAGACATAGCGACATACACACGGAATATACAGAAAGCATCTTGAAAAATAATACAATTCTTTTCATTATCGTAATCTGTCACAGTCAGAATGCTGCAAACATTACGTTTTGTTCGATTGAAACCAGGGCTTTGGAGTCGGAGTCGTGAAAAACGAACGACTCAGACCCATTTAAAAAAGTAAATTTAATGATGTGTATTCAAACCACAATAGTTCACAGAGATCATCTTTAGTCAGCCAATAGTGCTTGGCTGACTACAGATGATCTGATAGAATACATACATATTTATAAGTTAAAATGAAATGATTAAAAAATTCCTTTGGAGTTGGAGTCGTCTTTTTTTTACACGACTCCAAAACCCTGCTTGAAACTGATTTTAAAAATTCCATTAAGGTTTTAAATATTTTCATTAATCTCAGTAAAATAGCCAATTAGAGATCATAAAAATATAGCGAAATAATCACGCATTAATGAGCATTGATTTTTTTTATTTTACATAATATTTTGGTGATATAGCATTACACATATTAACTTAGCAAGGTACATTTTATCCTAAGTATTTGCCACAGCGTAGATGTATTTAATTATTTATTTTGTGTAATTTAAATTGATTGAAATAGTATCGACGTAAAACTGTTTATGTGTCGCTTCTGGTTGACAATTTAATCAAGATCATCCGACTATGAGAAATAGCCTACGGACTCATTTGTCATTTCGAACTATTTAATGATGGAATTTATTGAGTTCGGTAGATTTTTAAAGAATTTAACACATTATTGAAATAAAATATAGCTTTGAAAGAATACAAAAATATGCTTAATAAAAAATATTTGATACTTTCCTGTTATATGTGCATATCATAAAAGTTATATTTTTAAAATCTTACCTAACCAAACAATATAAGTTATGTTAGGTAAGATTCAGTCATTTTTGGGTGCAATTAAAATCTTCCGGCCTCTGTTAGGTTAGGTTAGGTTTACTTATATTTACTAGAACGCCAACAATCACTCGAACCAAAGTAGAACTCCATTTCGTGATTTCATTCACAGAACATCCTGTATGGCAGTATTTTTTTTGTCTTGTAAAGATGTCACAGCTTCTTTTTCGGTATTCGGCAGAGGGAATACTTTCATTGTGAAAAGTCACTGAGGTATAAGAAGCAGTACAAAAAAACAAATAAATGAAATTATTAAAAAAATATATGGTGTGATAATATAAATGGTGTGCCCATATAAGAGGAAATAACCCGATATTTAAAACATTGTTATTTTAAGGATTTTCATTGCGAGAGTGTTTCACTGATACGTATTTATGTCACTGTATCGTTGCGTTCAAATATGCTTCATCCTTTAGTTTATTTATATATTTACAAAACATCAAGTATGTGTTTGTTTACATGCATAAACAGTTGACAACGCAATGTATTTAGTAATGAAATCCAAAAAAGCAATATAAATAGTCAGTGAAAAGTTAATAGTGATCTTTTTCTTACTGTGGGGTATATTGTCATTCTGTTTTCATATGAATCGTTTTTTTACCATATGAATTTTAAACAATCAATGGAGAAGTAGTATGCATACAATAATTGAACGATTGATTATGTATTCAGAGCGTAGAGTGCAATACTAATTATTATTGCTTCGATAACCTTCTGTGGCAGACGAATCCGTAGACAAAGGTCGAAAAGAATTATCTATTATTGTGGATGCACGTTTTATTTAAAGTATTCGACGCATTTCATAATTAAAAAAAAACCAATCATATGGCACACATAAAAGATAAAAAATTCCGCTGTACACGTTACTTGATAAGAAAGATTCACAATATATTCGAGCTATCGAACAACTAAATGCCTCTCAATATCGACGTAGAAGAACGTAGCAACACTGCTTACTCCGTTTATTTTCCTAAATATAACTTTTCTTCTTACACCCAGTGGTGTAGTGGGGCCAGGTCGGGCCAGGTCGGCGACCTGGCACCTGAAAATGAGGAAGGCGCCCTGCTACCTTTTTGACTTGTAACTTAATTTTCAAGTACATACATATATTCAAAATCGTTTTTTTATTGATTTAATTGTTAAAACTTGTGTTTTTTTTTACTTCGAACAAGTATTAAAAAAAAACAAAAAAAAATAGGGAAGAAATCAATGACCGACCTGATACCTATTTATTTAACACTTCACCACTTCACCACCCTTTCGAAAAACGACCGTATGTTAGGTAACTCTTCCCAATTTTCATAAAACAACTTTTCTTTAAATACTCCAATAGGAATTCTATACTTAAAATGGAAATGGCTTAAAAACATGAGTACATTTAATAAACCTAATTTAAAATACACACATGTACCGATAAAAATTAATCAGTGCCTAAAATTTTTTATTTTATTTTACCAATAATAATAAGTACAATGCATGAATAAAAATAATAAAAGATTTTTAGTACCTTTTCCACATAAAATTTATTTGATCGGGACCGGTTTCGCTCATCGCGAGCATTATCAACTGATCGCTCGCGATGAGCGAAACCGGTTCTGATCAACTAAATTTTATGTGGAAAAAGTACTAAAAATCTTTTATTATTTTTATTATAATGCCATTTCACCAAGTATTGACAGCGAACACCTTAAAAGTGAACAATGCATGAAAACAGAAATAATTCTTACACAAAGCGTATAAGAGTGTTCACACTGTTTGTGAGACACTGGTCATGTATTTTTAAAATATTTTTTGTGTTATTTAATCAGAAAATGAAGCGCTTGTAGCTGATATGGAAAATTCTAGAAGGAATGACAAAAAATAACAACCAAGGCCTCCCAACCAGCGCGTTGCCAAGGGAGATAATCATAAATAATAATGCGTTTTTCGGGAGGAATGAGTCGGAGACACTTAAATTTTGTCAGAAAGAATTTCGGACATATCTAGAATTTTTAATATTAATCTTAAAAAAGAAACACGATTGTAATTTTCTACTATATTTTATGTTTTGTATTATATGTATATCATTATATTCATCGGCACCCTGCAGCTAGTTAGCACACGATAATTCGTGTTCATTTATGCGTGATAAAAAAATAACAATTTGCGTCCCGAAATGTTTCAAAATTAGTGAAAATATTTATAGCATTTTTTTCTTTGCCAATATTTTCAGATATTGGCAAAGAGCTTAAGGCAACACCAATTTGTAGATTACAGTATTGAAGTATTCACCATCGATTAATGTGTCACAAGAATTAAGTGTTTTTAGTTATTTTTAAAAATCTTTATGCGAAATAGGTAAATAAATTGTATTACATATACAACAAATTCATAGTTCTGTAACCAATTTGAAATTAAAACTTTAACGCAAGTAAATTTATTTGTGCATGTATATATGTTATTTTATAGGTTTGTTTTTTGAATAAGCGACACTTTTTACAGCGATAGATAATTTGACAGCTAACAGCTGATTTTTGCTCAGTTTAGTTCGCCATTTCACCAATAGACTTACGCCAGAACAACGCTTACAAATTATGCAAATTTATTTCTTCAAAAATTATGTCTGCCAGAACGTTACAGTCAATAAAGAACGCTATATATCCATGGTAACTGATATTTTTGCTCTTCTATAAAATGGAATTAATGTAGAAGGCTGTGAATTCAATATAATGGTGCAATATGCTACTTAACGCGCGCTATAAATTGGCTGTCGCTGGAAAGAGTGTTGCTAATGCGAAAAACAACTAAAAAAACATCCAATATATTTGGGTATATATAGGATATCAGACGACTCATATAATAGTAATACAAGAAAGTGTTTTTCTACAAATTCTTTAAAGTATTGGCGTCGTAAAGAACTAATGGAAAATTTGTTTTTAGTTTTGGGATAATTTTTAATTGGGTGGATGCGGATTATTATTTTGTAATTTCGAATAACATAAAACTCCCTAAAATGGTGCGTAAAACGAGAAAAATGTTGTGGCATTTTTAAAGTAAACCAATGTTTTTACGTGTTCATAATATGTATTAAAATGAAATTGGATTGCAAAAATTAAACGTATATGATGGCAAATCAGGAATAATAATGTTTTTGTCTGTTTTCGTTGTTATTATAAATTTAAATTTAAAAAGTATCAGTTATTCATTAAAAAATCTAACTTAAAAATATTTTTTAAAGCCCACTATTCGTGTTTTAATCGATAAATTTGAAGTTGATTTCATGTATCGGAGACATGAAATCGTAATAAGAATTTATGATTCTAATAATGTTCTTCTGATAATATTAATACAGCAAGTCCAGATTTGTTTTCTTTCGTTATGATTTAGGTGCATATTAGGTTAAAGGGCAATCAATCAGCGGAATATTACGCATATCTATTTGAATCTTCTACGCCGAGGAAACAAATGGCATTACAAAATATTCAATGGCATATGAACCCACTTTGAATTATGGGGTTACGACCTATGTTAATCTTATCGTGTTAATCTACGTAGTTTTAAAAATACGCCCATTTGAAGAGCAAGTGATCGTAAATTAAATATTTTTAATTGGTGAATAATTATATGCTTTGAATGAATTATATTTTATCAATTGCTTTGGTTTTACCGATGAGCTTAGAGTGCTTACCACTTATGTTTATTTATTGTGATTTAGATAAAATACTTCAGCTTTTGCTTCATTTAAGAATTTGTAGAATCAAATTTTGATTGAAACATACACAGCTTCTTTCAGAGCAAACTCCGCAAGCCCATTCCTTTAATTCGTATTAAATTATTTATTGAAACTTTTTTCTCTTTCAAGATTGAGTTTAATTAACAGATTGTTAATATTCTTCACATTCTGTTAAGACATATTATCGATGAATAATAATGCCTTTTCAAAAATGCCTATTCAATTTGGAATGTTTATCGATTGAATTTATAATAATGATAGCTAATTCGTATATCTATGTAACAGAAAGCATTTAAAATAAGCTAAAACTTTAACAAATATTAAATTAATTAAATACAAATGATCCGTCCAAGACGGTTTATAACATAAACACCACAGTTTTTTGCTGTCATTGAAGAATTTTTCAACCTGGAACTACCCAGGCCAAAAAAAACTATGAAATAAAACGGTGAATCATCTTTAACGTTGTGCTATCACTTTGACTAAAAACGCTATTTAAGTGTCACGTGAACATCTGTAGGTGAAATTCGTTTTAATACGGCAATCTTACGTAAAATAAGTTATTATGTATGTAGGTATTATTGATGATGACCTACATGTAGGTCTGTTGACATAATACTTTTTCTGCACGATTATACGGTGGCGAAATTACCGACATGTGTAACTTCGTTACATAAGCGACCATAGCTACTTTAATTGAACGATCCAATCCTCCTGTTTTCTATAACTATTTGCTTGATATGTATAATCTTAAAACTGCCGATGCTTTCAAAACTTTACCGGATCAATTCGGTGATCAATATCTATTAAGGCTACAATCGTTTTTTTTTTTTAATATTTCTATACCCGTTTTATCCACAATCCTACTTTGATAGGTAAATAACGCACCAATTTCCGGTTTGATTCCTTGTATGAGAAATCGAGTTACCGTCTGACTGTAATTCCCTTTGTTGCAAAACATACATGTGTATTATATATGACTGTAAACTAATTATTATATCTGGCCCTTTTGTCGAGTGGTCAACGCCATGAGACGTTCTTCCTATTTGGTTGCGCTGTCGTAAATTGATTTTTAGATTTGTGTTCAAACGGAATTTTGATGTGTATTTTAACCTCCCACACACCTGATCCACATTTTTTTTTATCCATATTCACTCCCAACGTGGAGCATATGGCCTCCTAATAGAGGTATCTCAACAGATTTTTTCTACGAGAACTGATTGTTAATCAGTCGCTCAACCTCTATTATTCAAAGAGAGTAGTAGGGATAGAAGGATAAGGCTAGGATAGGACTAGTGGTTAGCTAATCGCTCTCGTTACACCTAATTATTAAAGAATTGAAAAGGGTGGGAGGGAAATTTTAGACGTCACAAACACCCATGCCTTCAAAAAGAAATCGATCGAAAAAATATTGTTTATAGAGGGACTCGAATCCGTGAAGTCCAGTACAGAAGCCCAAAACGCTAACCGCTGCGCAATAAGACTCTACATATATAGTAAATACATTTTTTTCCTATTCTATGACTCGAAATAAAAAGGTGTCATGCCAACCGGTTGCCGTAAAAAACAATTCGTGTTGAGAGGAATGACAATACCACCATATTTTACTTTCCTTCAGTTGGAAAATCATGGAGTCCAGTTACCAAGCATCTCGTGTTATAAAACAATCAATAATTTATAATATTTATATCACCATCTCTGAAAAAAATACCTGATAATAATTTTTAGTTCTTCGGACCACATTTTAAATTTTGACGGATCACCGGTTGAGTATAATCTAGATAGTTGAAGAGTTAATTTTGTAAAATATACCATTATTACTTTTCAAATTCACGATGAATAAATGAATTATTTTTAGAGTCGTTATAATTGCATAGGTCATTCATCCGGAAAATTGCATCTGTTTTATTTTTACTTTAAAAATGAAGTCGTTTGCAATAAATTATATTAAAAAAATAAGCTATTTAACAGATTAATCTTTAACGTAGATTCGCCTAAAAACTGAACCATTTTTTGCACGGTTTATTTAGAAAGGTAAATGAACTGCGTCGAAATCTTCCAACAAGATGCACAGATAATCGCTAAGTTTACGGATTTAAAATCATTTCGAAACGAGGAAATCGAAAATTATTCGTGCAATAAAAAGGGCGCGAAAAAGCAATGAACTGACAGTTTCGATGGAGCTTTATAATGAAACCTAAACGAATTGTATGTATTGGATATACTCACAATAAAATATCTACCATGTTGTAGTTATAGTATCAAGTTTTTCTTGACTTTGTCAATTCTTTCTTCTTATTATTATAATATGGTGCTATGGAGTACTTTCTCATTCACTACCCTACTCTTGTCCTTTGTCTTCCAAGGTCAATCATTGACTATAAAAATATGATAGATACAAATTTTAATTTAATTTATTTTACATTACAATTTCTCTTTCCTAAAACAACTAGCGTAGACACATAGTCTACGAGCAAGAAATTCTTATATTCAGTCCTTTTTTTTTAAAAAAAAAAAGGTGGCGGAACTCATTTCTTGTCTGGCATATGGCCTCTCAATGGCGGTATTTCAACATAAGTTTTTTGACGAGAACTGTTTGTTACGCAGTTGCTCAACCTCTCTCTTTTTTCAAAAAGACTAAGGATAGAAAGACATGGCTAGGAAAGAGCTAGTGGTTAATTATTCGCTCTCGCTTTCCTCCTTTTATTTTAGGATTGGAAGGCTTGGATTGAAAGATATCACAGACACCTATGCCTTCGAACGGAAATCTATGAAAGAAAATGGTGTTCGTACTGGGACTCGAATCTGTAAAATCCGTTATGGAAGCTTCGTCTTCTTCCGAGTGACTACATATCAACGTATTTTAATGGATTGAAAAGTGTCAAAGGTGCTACGCCGGGTTAAAGCAGGTAAAAATAAAAGTTTCCAATTTTGATTTAAAACATAAAAAATGCCAAGAAACAAGGTGCCGGAACGTCGTTCCCCCGCGTTACATGGTAACAAAGAACTGCTTATAGTTATCAGTCAATCAGTTACCTAAACTTTAGTCTTCACAGAATCATAAAATATTGGATATAACATTTGATTCAATATCGTGACACCCACGATGGTCTTTGTAGTTTATTTCTATTAGCGATGATCTCAAGGGGTTAAATATATAAATGTTTTCGTAAACATTATTATACATTGAACCTACGCTTTTTTTGTCATGTACCTACTATTCCAGAATAACAGTAGTATATTTTTAACGCTTATATTAAATAATATATATATATATATCAGTCGATTAACAATTTTTATTTTGAACTCTTTTTTAATTGCAGATATTTGATTTTCAATGAAATATGATTGCGTTGGTATCACAGAGAAAAATATATAAAATATGGAAAAAGCAAATCCCCAGAAATACCCCAAATATAAGTACTAAAACATTCAAAGTTCTCTAACGCTGAGTCATAACGTTGTAAAATATATTTCATTATTACCTGAATAATAAATCAAAGAAGGTAAAATCAGAAAGGCAGGCAAACAACTGATACAACCATATTACCAAAACTTCTACCGAGCCTTTCATGATAGCCAGCTCAGCGAGACAATTTTTAGATAGAAAATAATCATTTTGGAAACTGCCTATATATGTTATCATACATAGCAATGAGGTTATTACTTCTACCAAAGTAATTAACACAGTAATTTCCCATATTTATTAAGGTCAAATTTAAAAAAATCTGGTTGATCGTTTAAAATGGAACATAGAGTGCCATCTATTGATAGCTTTGTAATTTACATAATTATTAATAATAGTGTTTTCACCAACGATATTAGGTATAAAGCAATATTAGTGAATTAATATTGTTGTACCACCTTTTTATTATTTTAAACCAATTTGTTGTCAGAAACTTGAAACCAGAAAGTGTAAAATAATCGGTTATTATATAAATTTTAAAAGTCTGAACGATGATTTTAAATCGACTTACAATAAATGCATCACGCTTTCATTTCGATTGTATTTTAATTAACAACGCGTTTGAATTATTCACCAAAATCTGTGCAAGGTTATTTTGTCAGAGTTTATAATTACATTTGTTATTCCATAATTTTCCCAGAATATCGGATATTATATTTTATTTCAATTTATGCAGAGGTCGACATGTCATTCTTTATCTAAATTACAGTTGCTACGAGGTTAGCGAGATCTGTTTTTATCAAAAATGTAAAATAAATAAACACTCTTTGTTTACATAACGCACACACAGTCCCTCAATCTTTAGACCCCCAGCGGGGAGAGAATTCATATTATTTACTTAGTCTGCAACATGTCTAAATGCATGCGTTTACAATAAATATATACGTTGCTAATAAAAAAAAATGGAAGATAATAGGATATTAAACATTGTATCAATTTTTTTAAAATATTGATTACTGTTGCCTAGGTGAAATACAAAACTAATGTATAGTGAATACTTCGTATATTTTATGTAAATTGATCGGTTTTATTCAATTATTAAGCATTTTCAACTGATTCCAATTCATACATATGAATTTAGTCTTTTTCCTGATTTATCTAATAATCTGGTCACATTTTAATGTTATGTAGTTTTTTCAATCTATATAAATAAACATTTAAAGTTTAATAGTAGGATGTTAGGCATTAGGTAAAAATATTGTTGTTTAAATCAGACTTGATTATGTTATAACTGAATATAATAAAGAACCTCGTTTCACAAACTTATGGCCACATAATATAACAAAAAAAATTGAATGATTTTTTCAATTATGATTTTTTCCTACTGAAAAGTAAGAAAAACAACCCAATTTCTTTTTACCAAGCGGCAAAGATATACATATAACTTTGGTTTATGGTGAATATCCATTCCGACTAGAGCATTTAATATCGGACCCATTTCGTGATCTCGGGATTTTGGGATTCAAAAAATTTCAGATCTCAGAATCGCGAAATTGATCATGATCATCACCATAAAATCGTGTTACAATTGTTTGAGATTCCTGGAGACATTTAGGATTTTTAGCTCGCTTTCGGATTTTAATTTTTTGGTCGCTGGTCGATTTAAAAAACCCAGGAATTTAGCTTGCTGATTTCAAAAAAAAAAAAACAAGAAATTTTCATTAGTACTATCACAATCCCAGGATTTCGAGATTACAAAATTGAGATGGAATGTCAGGATTCCGGGATTGAAGATCTTAGTTACGACCCCACTTATTCTTTGACAGTAGTGCATAATTTGCTCACGACTCGTCCTATACGGTTTCCTGAACATATTCACACCTTAGTATGTATTTTTACGCAGGTTGAGCAATGGGTAAACATACTGCAAATATGAATCATATAATTTATGTATTAACAGTCGGAAATAAATACTGGCCATTATTGTAAATTAAATGAGAGTGATCCACATACGATATGAGTATAAAAGTCAAAGTGAAACGAACAAACAAATAAAAAACAATTTCACGTGTTT
This sequence comes from Himalopsyche anomala, assembly GCA_031772345.1. Taxonomy (NCBI): domain Eukaryota; kingdom Metazoa; phylum Arthropoda; class Insecta; order Trichoptera; family Rhyacophilidae; genus Himalopsyche; species Himalopsyche anomala. Next base: position 15,864,268 of record CM062821.1, on the reverse strand, counting down.
GCCTTATGGCAAGACTTACACTATGTTTACCATAGAACAAGTGATAACAGCATTAGATAAGTTAGTATGAAATTATAACCATAGCAACAAGAATAACAAATAATAATAATATTATATTCCGCATGGAATTTTTGTGTTAAGTATTTTTTTCGCATACATTATTCACAAGTGATCTATTTTATTTTAGAGGAAAACAAGATTGGTGTATATTTGGTACAGGCGTAGTAACAGTTTCTAATTTCGATTTGCTCATTGTGAGGAATCGTGAAACGTGCTTTCTCTGAAGTAAAAACATGCGTTTCACGATTTAGCTCTATTAATAATGTCTTCTGCAATATTAGCCATTACTTTTTAGTAAATCGTACCTATATAAGATCGGCGAGATACATCTCTAATAACACGGCAATTATTATTAAGAAACTGTATTAAAATAATCTAACACTGGCGAAGAAAGTTTTCAATGTACAACAGTGCCTACAAATTAAGAGTCACAAATATAATCTTTTTACTCTCGTCTTTAGTTCATCAAACGTACGAATATTCATTTCTTTATTAATAGACCGTGTGCAAAAAATAATAATTAATCTATAGTATTAATGATATAGTATATATTATGTTGGAACAAACCTGCAGGCAAATAGAGTTTTTCAATTTTTCAAAGGCGTAAAATCAGTTTCGAATGTGCCGTTTGTTTGACATACGTTATGGTCCGTTCGATTCATGGCTGAATTCACAGCCATCCTCCAGGCATCTATATTCTGTGCCAACTCTCTCTCTTTAGTGAAGTTGTTTACACCAAGTTTCTCTGCATCCCTCTTGATGTTGTTCGTCCATATCTTCCGGAGGCGTCCTGGTGATTCTGTTACTACTTTAATGTCATAAATAACAAACACATGAAGTAAACGTTTTATTCCAAGCAATAAGACAACTGTGAAAATATTTTATTGTATATATTAGTTCTTTAATTCAGAGTTTCGTTTAATTCCCGAGATTTTTTGCAAATTGTTTTTGCTTAATTATGAAGATAATACCAGGGTAAACCGATATACCTTTATACTTTTAATGTGTTCACTGTCAATATTTTTTGGAGGAAAGGCATTATATTAACAAGACTTTTTTTAATTCTCTTTTTTTCAAATAAAAATGAACTGGTTTCTCTCATTAAAAGCAATTCAAACTAATAAAAATATAAATCGACACCGAGGTACTCATATAAAATGAAGTAAGAATAATAACAAGTTAAAACAAACAATTGGCGAAAGAAATAAAAAAAAATGAATTAAACTTAAATATCCATTATTAAAATTTTAAATACTTCTTAAAATAGCTAATCTTATTTTGCAATTAAAAATATTCTCTATAAAAAATCAATTCGGTAAAAAATGTGTAATGTGTTTAAAAGTAATTCTTAAATATTCATTGACAAATTTACCGAATGGTAAATTATATTGTATGTTTTCTGGCATAATTATTATTAAAGTTATTTATTTTTTGATATGCCTGCAATTATAATTAATATAAAAATGTATTTTTCTGAAGATATTAAATGATGTCATGTATTACGTATTCTAAGCTTTCATTGTATAACGTCTTGTTTACGATGCATTCGATGTGTTATAAAGACATACTGTATTTATTTGGCACACCGGTAGACGTCATACGGTCATATTTGATGTAGCTCAAAATAACTTAGATATATCGTGTAACAGATAATAATATCTTGCATCATGCCGGATGCCACAATAATTGGTGGTATGGTGTTGTAAGATATAAGATGTATAATACAATAATTTAAACATTATATCCCATTATGGTTGTCAAAAAGTTTATTTCCTACGTAACTCATATAACGGTGATATAGACGAATTTCTTCATTATTTAAATACCAGTATTGCATTAAAATTACGCTTATATCTGGGTATTAATCGAGTCATTCTAGTCTGCATATCATCGGTAGAAGGGCCACATTAAGAAATTAATGCATAAGAAAAATGCCTGTAAGTACAATATAAATCCCCCGTAACCATTTTCTTCATCCGCCAGTGATTCTAAAAATAGAGGTGAGTAATTTGGGGCAAATAAGAAAAAAACAACATTGAAGTATAAAATATAACAAATCTATAAGACATGAGCTAATTCAAAAATACTTAAAGTATAGCTCGTATGTTTTGTATATGACACACAATACTGCAAATAAATAATTCGTACCAAAACCTTGTATTTAAATTGTTTGCCATAAATGCATGAGAATGGGTTATCGATCATTATGCATGACGTGTGACTAATCTAAAAGCTTTGCAGTTTTTTCTTCACCTTTCCCCGATTGAGAGGTAAAAGAGAATAATAGAATTACCAATAGACAAGATACGTGACAAACTATGAGAGAATTTAGTATGAACTTTGGTCGTCGGAAATTTTAAATGGCAATATGGTGCGCGGTCTTTAGTGATTTGCGATTTAGAGCTTCGAAGGTATGTTAGCAATGCAATGGTGTGCGTATAACTGAAAATAAACGATTCGCGGACGCAGCACATGTAGAAAAGCAGAAGCTTAAAAACCTTCAATCAAATAATTTTCAGAAAATTTGGGGGTGCTGTTTTGTGTATTAATTAATATACGTTTATATTTTACTGATTTATCTGTAGAAAGATAATTTGACAAATTAGGTTATCACAGATTGATAGTTCTGAGTTAACAAATGAAAAGCATTGATACTTTATGTTACATATGTATATAGGTATAATATAAAAATATAATGTATTAAAATTAAAAGTTTAAAATGAATAGACAGGGACGATTGCCGGCCTTAATAATAATTACCCATGCAAATACAGGAGGACCTCGACTTTCGCACTTAATTGGTTCCTGGACTTTGTGCGAAAGTCGAAATGTTCGAAAGCTGAGGGAAGTAAAAAAAAAACACCAAAAATTGTATGTACTTTAATTTTTTTATTTATTAAAAATTACTAAGTACATACTAAATAAAAATTATATTTTCTTAATGAATTTGTCAAGCGTTAGTTGTGTTTTACTATTTTTTTTTCTTCGTAGAGAGTTCTGTAACATGCCGTACTCTTATGGATCGCCCTACGCACTTGAGATATGCGTTCTCCATTAGGATCACATTCTTCCATAATATTCAAAAATGTCTCGAGATGCCTAAAAGTGTCGTTCATGGTTTTTATTGTTAAGGTCTTGATGATTTCTTCTGGTTCTTCTTCCTCACTTTCAATTTGTATATTATTTTCGTTCTCTTGTCGGTCCATTAGAAATTCATTAGTCAAGGGTTCAGAATGAGATTCAATCATCTCATTAATATCTTCACTGTTAACATCTAGGTTTAGTTCATTCATTAATTGAACTATTTCGAGTGTTATGGTTTCAGGAGTTTCATCAAAATTTATGAAATCCCTCATCATTTGTGGACATAGTTGCTTCCATGAACCTTTCATTGTTGTCTCTGTTATTTCAGCCCATGCGTCTCCAATATTGTTTATTGCGTTCCGTATGTTATAATTCTTCCAGAAATCTTTTAATGTCGGCCCACCTTCCATGTCAGTTGCCTTGATAGCCTGATTTATTATCGATCGCATATAATATCGTTTAAACGTAGCTATCACCGTTTGGTCCATGGGTTGTATGAGACACGTAGTATTGGGGGGAAGAAACACAACATTGATTTCTGAGTATAAATTTTGTAGAGATTTTGGGTGTCCTGGAGCATTATCTAAGAGTAATAATATTTTAAATGGTAAATTATTAATTTCACAATAATGTTTTACTGCTGGTACGAAATGTGAAGTGAACCAATCTTTAATTAATAAAGCTGTAGCCCAGGCTTTTTTATTGGATTTCCAAATGACTGGAAGCAATTTTTTATCTTTCCCTTTCAATGCTCTAGGATTTTCTGCTTGATAAACTAACATTGGCTTCAATTTTAAATCACCAGCTAAATTTCCACCAAGAAGCAAAGTCAATCGGTTTTTAGAAGGTTTATGACCAGGAGCAACTGATTCGTCCTTTGATAAGAATGTACGATTAGGCATCTTCTTCCAAAATAAACCAGTCTCATCTACATTGAATATTTGACCAGAGGTATATTCTCCATCTTCAATAATTTTAGACAATGAGGAAATAAAGTCTTTTGCAGCATCTTTATCCGCATCAGCTGATTCTCCAGTGAATTTAACATTGTGTAAAGAATACCTTGTTTTAAAATTTGAAAACCAGCCGTTACTTGCATGAAACACCGTGTGAGAATCATCTTTTAGTCTAGCCTTCCAATCCTTATGCAAACTAAGAGCTTTAGCTTGAATCATCGAAGTACTCAGAGGTACGTCTTTTTGATTTTGGTCACTAATCCAATACGACAAAGATTTCTCCATTTCATCCAACACTATGCCGTGCCTTTTGGAAAGAACTTTTGATAATACATTTCCACAAGATTTTACATATTCCTTGATTTTATCTTTATTTTTTAATATCGAACATATCGTAGACCTGTTCATATCATACGAACGACCAATTGAAGCATAAGACTCTCCATTTTCAGATCGTTTTATTATAGCCATCTTCGTTTCGATTGTATGAAGTTTATGGGTTCTTAATTTGTTTTTTGCCATATCTACTTCACTGTTTTTTCGTTTCCCATTCATGTTAAAGTGGGTACGAAATATTTGTGACAAAGCTCGCGGAACAATGCACCTGTACGTGCACTGACGCAACACTAAACCTGTCAAAATTAGGCGGGAGTGTTCGGATGCGTTCGGATGCATTCTGACCCGCTCGCGCTCGTGTGTCAATGCATATGTGCGAACAGTACGTAACACTTTTGATAGTACTAACTTAGCTCATATGCGTTTCGTTGTAAGACAGGGAAATTACTGCACGGAAACAAAACATTTTTGCATTATAAAAAAAAAAAATTATTTTTTCAATAATGTGCGAAATAGCGAATTGTGCGAAAGTCGAATGTGCGAAAGACGAGGTTCTCCTGTAAATGCCTTTTTTGACGAAATTATGTAATCAATGCACCAACTAAACAATTTCATACACGGAATATCTTTGTATATTTAACTATGTTTGTCCGTTTTGTTACAAACCTGCGTCTGCCAAAAAGGTGACGATATATCTGTAACGGCGATGTTTTTTTTATGATCGTCCACATTTTGTTTAAGTTTGATTTTTATGTTTTTAAATTTCGAATTAGAGTTTGATTTAAATGGAAAGATAGCTACATACCGATTTTATTTAAGATTTTTTTGGTTGACAAGCTTTAATGTTGCATACTTAATAGACTTTTCTATACGAATTAATGCCAAATGAATATAATATTATACATATTTAGATTGGCTAACCAAACAAGCAGATTCAATAGTCGTTATTGGAGTGGAAAAGCCCATGATTCACAACTAATATTATATTACCGTTAAGGCGAACCATTTAGTTTCATGGCAATAAGGTCGTTAAGATTCGCTCGGTCTTGAACGACGCATGTTGCTGTAAAATAAACAGTTTTTCTTAGCAACACATCTGTATCCTCTTTGCGTATGGATGGCTGCCACTGAAGATATTTGCACAGTGTGCCAACTTCATCTGGGAGTGACCCCGTTACAAATACGATGCAACAATATATTTCGCCTTCAAATATGTACAAACCGAAGCATAATATGCATGCATCGCCTTTGATACAGCCATTTAAAGGAGCGGCCAGTAAATAATAACAATGTTCACAGCTACGTTGTGTTAGTCGGTAGAAGCTGTCATTATCTATCTGCCAAGACTGGAAGATGGCGATGAAAACTACATTGATCGTTGACGTTTTAACATATATGTAGTTTGAAAATAATATTTTACATTATTAGAAATAGATGTACGTTTCGAAGAACTGTTGATTGATAAATAAGATGTATATTAGAATATTCGATGACGTTATATCTGTATATGTTATACTATAATTCACGCCCTGTGTTGCGTTTTCTCAGTGAGATTGATTAATTTTTCAGTAGTTATAACATTCAACCGAAAGTCGCTAGCCGGCGGCAATGGAAGATGGTGATTAAAAATACATTATTAGTCGACGTTTTACTATATATCCAATGTGAAAATAATATAGCAGTACGATTCTAAAAACGGATGGAAAGTAATGAAAAAGATATACAATAATGTATTTATTTACCTATATGTATTGTAATACTATAAATATAACATATATTTAAATATTTAAAAGATGACATGTAAATTAAAATGTGCGGTTATTTGCCTATATCGACTGCTTAATCTCAAGCAAATAGTGGTTAGTATTTTAAATATCTTTTATTTGTTCCATTTATAAAGCTTATTCAACGGTATTATTTATGCGGAATTCGCATAAAAACTGTTGATTTATTATATAATCTTATGAATGATATAAGCGACCTTGTCATCACACGTTTGTAGCGTGGACTTGACCATAACTCATGAAAGATATTTATACATATTAATGAAAGAATGTCATGCATTTATATTGCATGACAACAGCTACAGTCATCGGGTCAATGGGTTATCTTGCGTGGATGTGACCGACACAGTTGTTCACTTGACCGGATATCCTCGCGCTATTTCGTTAATCAATTTATATACGGTAAAACAAAGTAACCTCTACTACAGACATCTGCAAACATATCATAGCAAATTTAAAAGTTTTATTGCGCCAATTCTTCATTCGTAAAATACGACATCTTTATAGAAAATCTATAATAAGTATAACACTTTTTTATATTACTGTCATATGTTTTATATTATCGAACAAATTTAAGCGCATGACAGAGAACGTGCAAACATTTTTAAATTTCGATTGTAAATTATTGTCTATGGTACATTTCCCACATGCGATATTCTTGTGTTTGTTTATACGCGATAAATCTTGTGTTTTGTTTTATATTTAAATTTCGAAAAAGTCGTCTTTAATGAGGTTTTCCGAACATTGGTTTTGGATGCGTATTCCGAAATATGTATTTTCGGAACGTGCAATAGTCCTACATACTAAGCATGAGCGATTATAATATCGAGGATGTGTCGAAAATCTCAGTGAGTAGTCAAAGTAACTATAATAAAAAATACAGCTAATGTTTGTATTTTTCTAAGATAAATCAAGATAGTAAATAGTTTTTTGTTTGATTACAGAAATAACTACGATGACGTTATTGGGAATCCACGTTGCCAAAAACTTTTAATGATATTTGTAGTTTGTGTTTTTTTTTGAGAAAAAATAAGCAAAATATTTACAGTAAACTGTAAATATAACTCATACTATACTCCACACATATGTTTGTATTATGATGTCAAAATAAAACTATTTTATTTTATGTAAATATATACATGTGTTTGTATACATTTATGTATTAATGTATTTTTCATAGTAAAAAATATCAATGAACAACAAATAAAAAATACGTAAAAAGTACACAAAAATACCAATGTATTCAAAATATTAAATCATTTACTTAAAAATGAATGTGAATTTTGATATTGAGTAAAACTTTTTAACTATCTTTTAAAAATATTTGGTGACTATAATTATTTTGGGCCGCACGTTGAGTATGGCTGTTCTAAAAGCTATCAAACAAAGATAAGAAGCACACAAGACTATCAAAACATATTTGCGAAATACGACAGCTAAATTAAATGACCTTATACGTCATGCCAAGAGATATTTTTTTGTTTGAATCTATATGTATGCAAAAAATGATCGAATGTTAGACGTCACAGAAAACACCTTGAATCTAATTGTTGAAATGAATCTTTAAACAATATTTATAAATCTAATAAGTCGATGATTTATATATAGCAATGGATTATAGTTTTTTTTATAGTAATAGTACTATACAATAGTGTTCTGTGAAAAGGCGCAGCGTTTTACTGTATTCTTTGTTTAGCACGGCAGGAGGGGCATGACCTACAAGGAAATAAGTAGGTTCCAAGTGAAGGGATCTTAAAGGTTACGATGCCGAGATCAGAGTTCCAATATCCATACTTTAGTGTTTTTCTAATATATTATGTACGATTATCGCAGCATTGAAATGTTGGAGATTTATTGCATAACTGGTCATGAATAGTTATAATTTATGAATAACTGTTATTGTACAGAAAAATCAAGTCTTACAGGATTTTTAAAATGTTGCTTCGTGCAGGAAACACAATTACGGTATTTAGCCGTATCAATAAAATCATGTGTGCTTTATTTATTATATGTTGCCGATGTAATGGAAAAGCCATTAATTGCTCCATAAACTATCGTCGTTTTTTTTATTCTACATACATACATTAAAAACATAGTGGAGATATTTGATTTAATTTATCATTCAAGTTAACGTCATAATTGTCAACCCTTCAGTCACTATCAAATAACAATTGGCAGGGAAGTATACAGAGTGTGTTAGGTCACATTTATAATAATTTACAATCTTATATACCGAATATTTTTTTTACGTATTTTTATCGGTTTATTAATTATAGAAGTTCTACCACGTCTACCGTAGATGATACTATAAACCGGGCGTTGAGATAGTGATTAGATATTAGTCCTTTTCTTTTTTTCCCTAGAAATTTTCGTAAAAAACTTCTGTTTGTATACTCAATAAGACGTCATCAAATTTTTCACTAGTTTTATCTATTGTAATAACAACTTCATTCAAGAGGCCAATGAATATGCTCATCAGCAACTCGTACTACATACAGTTCGTTATAATGATAATTTACCAAAAGTCAGTGCATTATTAAGATTTATGGGAGAGGCGAAACAAATAGAGTATACAAATTTTTGGAAATCTGCGTACAATATTCTCCCTAAAACTCAGTATCTACCAACAGCTGACTATATTGAGGGACAATCCTTTGACGTGAACGTGTGAAATCCCGGTGAATTTTTTATACTGTTTGCGTTAGTTGCTACTGTAGTTGACAGAATGCAAATACAAAATATCAGTATTTAAAATTGATTTGAAGGTCCATATATTTATGAACAGCTTTATATGCAAACATTATTCAAAACAAGAGGCTACTCCTTTGTGGTTAACTTTTAAGAACATCAGGAAAAATCAAGAAAATTACATAATATGTTTATTTGCATGCATCAAAAACTGCATGACCTTGGTGCCATCCTTCGTCGTAATGCATTATTTAAACATAGACAATGATAAAATCGATTTTCTACATCCGACATTGGATCATATTGACCACAACCTTTCGGCACAGTACCGCGAGTTTCCTTATACTTAGTATTAATTTAACCATCAACTTTTAATTCAGCCCATAAATTACCTGAAAAAAAATAATTTATCGTTGTGGCAACATTTTTTTCTGCAATAGTTCTTTAAATGACATTTAAAACCCGTTCGATATACATCTGACGTATTCAATTAAAGGATTTTATCAAAAATAAAGTCACTTATTTGACATGGGATATATTTATGGCTATTTGATGCTTTAGATAAGAATTTTAATTGGCATTGACTTATTTAAAAGATGAACATGCGAAGCCAATGATAGTCAAGCTACAAAAAATAATGCGAATCTATTTAAGTGTTATTGAAAAGGATAACACACCATTATGAATTTAAAAGTTATCTTGCCAAAATCTAACCGAGAGATCTTAATCTTTGATCCGAATTCTCACGATTCTTTATTTCTTCACAGTCGTATCAAATGTCAAATATATATTGGTTGCTTTGCGATGGCTGTAAAAAATAAGGACGATTTTTGAATCATCTATCGAATAGGATACAATTTTATTTGTGACTTTTAGATAATTACATCCGTGTGGTATTTTCCTGAATGTTTAAAATTATTACAACTGACATTTAAGGATTACTAACAAGTTACGAATCTCGCAGGTACGGTTTTAAATCAAAACAATTCGCTCGAAATATTTCAACGTGCGAAATTTCTCGAAATGAACGAAGTTTGGTCTGAGTACTGGAAGTTAACTATTTTTATGGTTTCATCTATATCACAGGTTCTTAAACTTATTTGACCCATGGCCCTCCTTTCAGACACAAAAATACACAATGTCCCCCTGGAAATTTACCTTTTTTTACATAAATAAAACAGAAAAATGTAGTGAACTTATGTTTTAATATACTTTCTTATAAGGTTATAAATATGAGCACCTCGTGGCCCCCTCTTTGCTTCCCAGGGCTTTCCAGGGGCCCCTCAGCTCCCTCGAGCCAGAGGGCCCACTTTGGGAAACTATGATCTATACGATTATTCATGCCCTTAAATCATTGAAAGGCTAAATCCCAAAAAACATGCGTAAGAGCCCGTGTTGGTTTTAATTTTTAACACATACATATATCGGATCTGTAGTCAAGTGGTTAACGTCATTCGTTACGCTTACTGTGTTAACGGGTTCGTATCCCAGTACGGATTATTGTTACGCATTGATTTGTCAATCGATTTATGGATTTCTGTTTGAAGTCATGGATGTGCTTGATGTCTGAAATTCCTTTTCACTCATTTGATTCTAAAAACGAGGGGTAGCCAAAACAGTTATCTAAGCACTTGTCCAGTCCTAACTTTATCCTTCTATCCCCTACTCTCTTTCAAAAATAGAGAACAAGCAACCGAGTAGACTTTGTTGGGATAAAGTTCACTAGGAGGAGTACATATCCACATTGGAAGCGGATATTGTTAAATATATATATATGTGTGTGTGCATAATTTACTTATTTAACCACTTGAATACAAAGCGAACACGGATGTCCAAGACATTTAAAAAATCAAATACTTGGTATTCTAATAGAATATAAGCAATATTTTGATGAATATGTGTAGTGCTATCTATACTCATAGTCAATATAGGTTTTTAAAATATAGAATTCGAGTGTATATTTGGCAAAATTATTTTTCTTAAAAACACGCAGTATCTCTGGGACATATTAATGATTTATTTGTGCGGTATTCAAACGGTTAAACCTTGTTGAGGTATTGATTGCCAGATTGTTGCTATTAGAATATTATAAACATTGTAATATCTAGCCTTTAAATCAAATATTGAGTTAAAAAAACGATATTAAACAGAAGTACGGACGCCATTGTACTTTTTAATTAAAATATTAGACATTTATAAATATCCAGACAAAAACGTTTTTTGTTTAAAATGAGAAAATCTTTGCTTTGACAGTACTTACGACGTTGTAATTTATTGTTATATACTAAATATATTTTTTAAATTATTATACTGTTTTTTGATTATGACGTAAGTATTATGAAATCAATGTCGGAATTTCTTAGCTCCCTTTGCATACGTAAGTTGTGATTTTGACTCATCTAATCATGAAAAAGGAATGAATTTCCGCTCTTCGATGAACAGTCTGCCTTGTGTCCAAAAAATGATCAACACAGGCCAGACAGACGAGAGACATAAAGAGTAAATTCTTCATTATTTATCATCATTCTAAATAAGAAGATAAATGATTGATTGACTACTATAACAACGTCAGATTGGTATTAAATCTCAATATGAAAATCACATTAGAGACTATTTCACCATTATAGATTTTTAGTATTGCCTCCTACGGATGGCGATCGTAAGATAGCAAGATATTCTTAGTACCCAGGCCGAATAAGTCTTGCTGCATAAATACCAACCTTTGCAGAAGACATTATAAATAATGTTGCAATTTAAATGTTTATGGAAATATTTAAAGATAATAAGTATTATTACTTACCGTTTGTAATAATATGTCATCTGAAATGAGAACACTGAGATTCATAGTTTGTTTGCATTGGAAAAATACCAAAATGACGGACATAATTGCTGTCCATAAGCAAGTACTTCAAATTACGTATACAATATTAATACATAAGTTTTTTTTAAATAATTTATAAACCATGTTTGACTCACTTAAGTGGAACATTAAACCACGAATGGGTAGTCGTTATTTCAAAGAGTTACACAATAAAATATAATATATGCGCATTGTTATAAAAAAAACCTTTAAACTTTATAATAAATTTCATTAGGACGTTTAGAATTTATGGATCTTAATTGAAGAAAATTTTCTACATGTGCGCATTTTTGAATTGCTATCATTTACAAAAAAAATGGTTTGTTTGCATTGACATTTACTTGATTAAAAGGTAAACATAATAAAGAATCTATTTCCACAAGTATTATAAAATATAGTAAATACTATTTTTCGGCATTACGTTCAAAGTTCTGACAATATTGTAATGCCAAACAAAATACTTACCCAAGCTTTAATTTACTTTATGCATAATGGTTTTCTAACAAAATATTGCTCATTACTTGATTAGTTGTCTTCTTATGCACACAGAGAAACCGGATATGTTTTCAAAATCACAACAAATATGTTAGTCATTTAATCTTATAATTACATTTAACAGTGTGTAAAAAAACAGTTTATTTCTTAAATTAAAAATAAAATACTATATTTTTTTGCGTATATTTTTTATAACTTAGCTACTGCTGTGAAATTAAAAATACTTGCCTATAGTATTTCAACACTGCATAATACATCTTAAATAATAATAGTATATGTTCTTAGTAATCTTATAAGTTTATAAAAACCAGTCATCTTAGAAAGAATTACTCTTGAATTGGAGAGTTTCTTCGTGATGGATGTTAATAAGGAATAGTAATACTATTTTTTATTATCAAGACTGTTTAAAAAAAACTTGTCAACCAGTTCATTTACTTGTCAGCATTTCATTAACACATCATATTCATGCTTATTCAATATAATTATTAGAAACTGACAACTTATATTTATGTATATGCAAAGACTTGATAATAAGCGTGCTGTCAAATAATTTAATACGAATAGTTGATTGCAATGTTTTTCATTTGTCATGATTTGGCAAATTTAGTTAATTACTCTTTGTTCTATCAATCATCCAAACACACAAAGACTTTTTTAATCGCTAGTCAATCACACTACGATTTTTTTTATAAATTTTGTGTTCATTATGATGAATTATGGAGAAGACGTGCATGGTTAAATTTTATTACCAACAAACTAAACGTATTAATACTTTTGAAAACATTAAAGGCAGTATAATAACTAATTGCCACGCGTAACTATTGTTAATAAGAGAAAATGATCAGGTTTCAACACACGTCAAAATGTAATTCTAATAATCAATACTTTATGCATCCATTGCATCCGTACTCTCTTTTAATTAACGATCAGTTTTTAAATAAATGACGCCACATCCTTATGAGAAAATACTCTTAAAAAATCGTTTATTTGTCCACAGCTTATTTTCAATAATCAGGGAGGTATTTTTTAATAAACAGTTTACTTAAAACTTAAATTTTTGGTAAACAGTTTACCGGCCAAGAAAACGTATTATATTCTCTATGTGTGTTTAATATTATTTTAATCAGTTTAAAAAATATCAATTTATCGTATATAATCAAATAAAGATCGACCGAATACTTTATTCAAAACAATATGATGACATTGTTATAAAAAATCGTGAAGTCGTTTTTGGGTATTTAACTTTCAATCAATATACTTCTTGAAGTCGAACTTTCATTTTGTAAATCAAAAAGGTAAAAACGTGAGTTTGACTGACTATTTTTAATAATGTATTCAACTGAAAAACGGACAAAATAACAATAAAAAATGTCTGTGGCAAGAACGTAGTGAAATAATAATGTATCTACATGTCAGGGACTGTTATACCATTCAACCGGTTAACCGGTTTTCTTAAAATATTACTATTAGCTATACACATGCGTATATGATTGAAAAGAAAATAAACTTTATACCATAATTTAACATATATACCAAATATTATTTTTGAAAAGGTAAAAAGTAGGTACCATTATTCGAGTATCGAAACGCCGAAAATGAGTTCGAGGCAAATTTTCGTATTATTTGCATTGTATTGATAGAGAGTATCATTGTAGATTACAATAAATATGAGCTAGATATAATTGAAATTTAGCAAATGGTTGATGTAAGAAGAATTTTACAATGCGAATGCACCCCACCTCATAGGAGTCCGAAGTTTAAACATAAATATGAAAATAGTCCGCAAATCTCAATCGAAAACTGTCATTAAATAATATAAACGACGACGTGGAATAGATCTTATTATATTATATTAAAAAACTTCTCATCAAAAAATTAACTTACATTTTCATAACTTTACATTGCAGTACTACGCTCTTTTGTAACATAATCACATAATACTTTTATTGATATCAGTGAGTTTCAAATAAGAACATCTCATAATAACAATCAGTTCGGCTATATTTGTAGTTTTTTTCTTATTACTAAAAAATAACGATAAAATTATCGGATTATAGTTGATTATTTAAATTACCGGTAATCGCATTACAGCCGGTTCACGCGAAACCCCTAGCGCATACCTATTCGTACAGATCAAATGGCAAGATATGCAAAGATGTCGCAGAAATTATCCAGCGATGCACAATTCAAAGATCGTGACTGCAAATAATATTATGTTGTATCTCAATCATTCTTTTTGTATTAAATAACTCTCTCTGTCGGCCCATAACAAAGGTCAGGAAGAAATACACGACCCGTAGACAGTATGTGGACTATGCATTTACTGTTGTGCCATCGTTTTATAAACCTTCACATTAATTGATTGCATTATTATCGTGAATCCTGAATGCCATTTGAAAAAGATTGTCTGAATGGTTTGAAATTTATTTTGCTAACGTCATCCGATATCTCTCGTAAGCACAGCAACGATACAGAATTTTAATTTATTCATAAAAAATGCATAGTCTATCATATAAACCAGGGCTGTGGAGTCGGAGTCGCAGTCGCAGAGTCGCGGTATTTTGGCCGGAGTCGAAGTCGCGAAAAATGAGCGGCTCGATTTTTTTTTGAAAAATATATTTAATGATGTGTATTTAAACAAAATAGTCAAAAGTGTTAACATTTCATGCTTGGCTGACTAAAGATGATCTGATAGTAAACATACATGTAAATTATTGAAAAATTTCCTCGGAGTCGGAGTCGTTAATTATTTTAAAGCTGGAGTCGGAGTCGTCTTTTTTTCACGCGACTCCACAGCCCTGATATAAACTATCTATGGCTTGACGATATTTTTATACAAATCGTATTACAACTTATGCGCATAGGGAATGTGTTATATTACCATTAATATTACACCGATTTTCGCGATTAGTTGGTTGTTATTGTTTACTTTTATTGAATAGTCTAACACTTAGTAAGTTAAAAATAAGCTGTCCTCCACTAGTAATGATGGATCACCGCTTTAAAATAAAACATATTCAATAAATTTATCACTGATTTCTACTTACCTACAACTCGTTTTGAATATTTGGATGTTTTGTTGTGATAATTTATGTTGAATCACAAAACACCTTCTAACTAAATAAATACCGCGTGCTTGATATAAATTTCACATGTTTCATTTAGGTAATTGATTTTCCATTGCGTTATTAGTATTATATTGTTTAAAAAGTAAAATTAACTCGCTGAGAAGTGAAATGAAATACTTAGATGTTTTATAATATTCTACATGTCTTAAAGTAACGTATTATATAAGTGAATTTAGCTTATTTAATACATAAGTAGTGCTTTCTCTAAAATTTAAATACACAATCCACAAAAACAATTAGTAAATAGTGTCACTTAAAATTCAAATAGATTTTTTTATCTGTTTAGTACTTGGCTAACTTCACGTCGCAAGGGCTCAATTGATGATATAAAAAATAAAATAAAAAATACTGTGCTCACTCACGAAAATATTCAATTTAAGTAGAGTTTCACTTCCCTGCTGAATAAATAAATAACAAAGAGCTATAATACTCATTCTGATAAGATTCTTACCATTGATGAAACAACACTTTTACAATAAAATACTGCAGTACTCTTTTTGCGTTGTCAGTCTTTATTGTCGTGCGAAAAGATGACATGCCTTTCACACAGAAAAAGAATCGCATCGGTTTTACCGAAATCAATTTTGAACACTTTCTGAAAATACTTATTTTTCTTTTTGTTTTTTGTTCATGCTCGAATATAATTCACTTTTTTGCGGTCAATCAAACGTGATATATTTGCATACGTATTTTAGTATTTTATAAGCGAATATTGACGTGGCCTAAATAATATGTGTTATGGATGCCTCAAGGGAGATGAAACCCCCCCGTGTCTTTATTTCAACAGGATGAACTCCTCGTTCGATGCTTAGAACGTATTCAAGAGATTATTTGAAATGAGACAAAATGGCTAGCGGAGCAATAAAAATCTCTTGGAGGCGTCGTGTAGTGCAGTGTTCCTCAAGCTTTTTACACCTGCGGTAAAAAAAAAAAAAATCGCTGACCACTAATGCAGAACCGCATTATTGATGTCTACTTTTCACTAGAAAGATTTCATACGAATCATAAATATTACTAATATTGGTGTTTTAGTGGGTTTTTAAAATTAGCATGTGTATTTAATTTACACTTTTACCCACAATTAGTTAGGTATATAATTTATAGATATTGAAAAAAGGACATAATTGGATAAAGGATATAATTTGAAATGACGTTTTCTTGACACGTGTTTAAATTCATACCATATTATACCACACTCGAGATCGGTTACCGGCTTCACCACAATTGATGGATATTTTACTTCTCATTATTTTTAAGTTCCTTGGTGTCGCATCTTCCTTCCAATTATTACTATTTAACAATAAATCAAAATACAAGTAAACGTGAAGACGAAAAAAGATCCTATATTCATTATTTTTGCATGACGAATTTCTTGAAATTTGGTATATTGTTTGCGGCCCGGCATCGGGCCGCGGACCACCGGTTGGTGAACACTGGTGTAGTGGACATATCATAAATAACATAAATAAGAAGTTAAAAAAGGCAAGTAATGTTACATACCATGGTTATAAGCCAGTGCTGAAATAATTTAAGTCATTCGAAAGCTTATATTATATTTGGATTTAACAAATAAATATCGCCTTCTATTGATGCAGTCTATTAAACTTTGACAAGCGTATTGTAGTGGGTATCGGCCCTCTGGTTTTTAATATATTATATAATATAAGTTTTACAGGTGAATGTTTATTAAATTGGTTTTCTTCCGTTTATTTTACACTTTCCTTCAAACATATTATAATAACATAATCTCTAGCCATTTAAAAAATACTTATGTTTTAGTAGAGATATTTAGTAATAAGCGTTAGGCATTTAAGATATCTTATTAATACGTTTATTTTATAGTTTTAATTGCTTTTACTGAATCCAATTATTATTATCGATTATCGCCGTGTTATTCACATTATCTCGTTGTTCCCTATAGTTGGTTAATTAGTCTCACCTTTATATCATATAATAAATACCGTTGTATCAGTAATTCTTTATAACTTGAAAATACCCATAATCTAAGCGAGAGTAGTTATTTTTGCTAAATATAAATTGAGAACAATGTATAATATTCATATAATTATTTTAATTAAATCTTATATATATTCTGTTTAATAACGAATGGAGATGAGGTAAACTTCCTATAGAATAAAATATATAAATATAATTAATCTGATTGATAGTAAGTAAATTAACAGTGCTATTAGATATGAAACATAGTTTTTAAATCGGATAAAGATATGTCGAAAATTTATATGTTATTTACAAGAAAGAGTATTAGTGGATAACATCAAATATTTTAACTCTAATAAGAGATATCAAACATAAAATAATATCGACTTAACGTGATTGCCTAGTTATTTAATATTATAAATATATACATTCCAAAAAGCCATTACAGTTTCAAGTAGGTAATTCAACGTCAAAGTAATTGTAATAGAATGTTTATATCTTTATAAATGAAAAACCGATTTTAGCAGTTTAATTGCTGAGACAACCGTATTTTGACACTGTTTGATACCTATACATACAATAATATTTAAATAATATTTAAAAAAATTGGATTCATCCTTATTACTGTAACCTCATTTTTGTATTATATAATATAATTTATTCTTATGATTGAAATATTAGAAAAAATCGAATGAAATTAAAACCACATGATGTAAACTCAAGAAAAAAGTATATTTTACAGCGTAAAGCGTATTTTAACACTACAGAAGTCCGTGTATATTAATAGAATCTAATAATTTCGAGTCCGTGGCCCAGTGGTCAACGTCATTGGCTTCTGTCATGGTGCTCACGAGATCGAATCCCAAAACGGGCTGTTTCATTTTTTTTTTATCAAAAAATGAATTTCTGTTCCAAGGTGTGGGTGTTTGTGATGTCTAAAATTCCCTTCTACTCATACTACTATCACTAATTCTGTACTAACCCTATCATGAAGCTATTGTGTAAAAACTTGTGTTTAGACTCTACTAGGTGTCTATATGGTAAAGTAAATAAAAATATAATTGAATACATTATTACGCAAAGATAAAAAAAAATCCGTCTTAATAGTGGACTAATTTTGTCGCAGAACTTTCTCGACAGACGCCATAAGACAGAAAAAATATTATGAAAGAAATAGTTATTCTCCAATCTACCGTTATATATTATATTGTATATTATATGTAATGCTTTCAAAAATTATCAATAAGTACACAACAACTATTCATGCTATGAAGGTATATTTTAAGTGAAACTACATTTTCACTGGCGTATTAGTGCAATCATATCCAAGTATATTTCACCAATACATACATTTGTATATATTTCTACTTTTGAAAATATATTTTCACCGATAGCCACTAGTGAAATTATTTTATTTTTAAAATTATCGTTTAAACAAAATTTCGCAATAATTGTGTATCCCTATTATCAAACATAGGCTTCTTCTGTTAGGTTAGGTTAAGTACTGTGTTATACCTGTTAAATATAGTTTCACGTTTCACTGATACTGAAGTTTGCGAAAATATATTTGCACTAGAAAAAATGTAGTTCTGCTTAAAATACATTTTCGTTGTAACATATTATATATTCATGTAAGTATACTTAGCCGAGTACCTGCATTGAAATATTTTTGAATATTGCTTAATAAATCTCGTACGCATCATCCGTCCCAAATGTGTTATTTATTTCCCTGTCACGTTTTTACCGAAACTTATTCCATCAATGTTTGAGTACGCCAATCAATTTGCTTGCTTTTAATATTGATTACAAATGCTAGTTGATAAATAGCTCGTCGGCCAATCACCAGTCGTATTAATTACGTCTCGTTTGTTTTATTGAGATCACTGGGCCGCCAAAACCGACATCTTACAGAATTACTACAAGTGTATGACCCTTTTACTGCGTTTTTACTGTATAGCGATTAACCTAGAAGAAGTAGTACCAACTTGAACAGTAAAAAACTTAAAAATTCTATGTACTCATTATGCGCGATCAGAAATGATAATCAACAAAAAATCAAGCATAAAAATAAAGATATATTTCGTGATAAATATAATATATATTTTTGATATAGCTATTGTAAATCGTCATCTCATTATACTACAACTAATTAAATTAATTTTTAATTTATTGAATTGACATTTACTTGGTAGAACTCCATTGCAATAAGGTACAATATATTAATGTATTAAAACAAGTGATATGTTTATAATTTTACTTATAGCAATTTAAAGATTTAAAAGCTAATTTAAAACATTTTCTTTGTTTATTTATTGAATTTTAAAAATGCGTTTTCTAAACGAAGTTATTTTTTGTTTTTTTTTTGTTGTTGTAGTTTACGGTGAAAGGTAATTTCGTTTTTAGATAACCAAGCCAAATTAGTTATTTTTTCTCAATGATTTAAAAAGAAAATACCTATCTACAAACAATTGCATCATTAAATAAAAATTTCCCGATTTTCATTTATTTCCCTATTACACTAATATATTTTTAATATACATTGAACGTCACATAGTGTTTTCATTGTGCGTAATATATGTTAAGCATTAGCTAGTGTTACTTAATTTTGTATTTTTTCATTGAATATGCAGCTTATTAGCAAAATTGCATCGCAACAACCGTACCCATAGCAGACAATGCGTTGATGCGTACACACTAACTGGTCACGATCAGCAGCTTCGAAATAATATAAACATTGAGTATTTATTAATTATTTATATATGAGATTCGATTAGTTTGAGGTTTCGAGTGATGTTATTCGCCGCCATTGCCTCAGGTGCATCTGATGATCAGACCCGATGAATATTGTATTATAATATTTTATATATCTCTGACATAAACTAAATGGCCTCTGATTCCTAGCAGTAAGAAATCCAACTAACGACAAGTTTTGACCAAGTTAAATTACTAGCAAGGTCATGCATAGATTGAATGAAGATGTTTAAATTAATAATTCGATTTAAGGGCATGCAATTATTATAGGTTTGTATTTTTTTCTCAACTTTATTTCAAATGCTTTTTTATAAAAATATATATGAAACCTTGACAATTTACTATAAAGACAATTATATTTTTTAATGAATATGTTTATACATCTTCTTTCTTTCTGCACGATAAACATTTATATTGAATTGAAAATATAATCAATTTAGCGTCATATGTTGATTTTAATCATATACAAACTTAATCATTCAGTTCTTATTCATAAACAGAAAATACATTTAAAATATGAAATTCGCTCGTGTCAATCGTGGTGTCAAGAGTTTGTTTTAAAGTTTCTAATTATTTTCTTATATAACGGATCATCAAAAATAATGCTACATTCGGGTACCACTTGTTTCTTAGACGTTCCAACATAATTCTTTATCAAGTTTATTTAATAAGCGGTATTAATAATTAATAACTAAAAGTTTCAAAGTTTTTTGAGCGCCTGTAAAAAATATATTT
Source organism: Himalopsyche anomala (assembly GCA_031772345.1). Classification (NCBI taxonomy): domain Eukaryota; kingdom Metazoa; phylum Arthropoda; class Insecta; order Trichoptera; family Rhyacophilidae; genus Himalopsyche; species Himalopsyche anomala. Next base: position 15,843,453 of record CM062821.1, on the reverse strand, counting down.
CCGTAATAACTAGCTTGAGACATAACAGCGGCGATATTCAGTACCGAGTCATATATATGTAAAATTGTAATAACATTCTTTTTCCGTATTATCATATCTTTAAAATAATTTGGTAATTATGAAGATGTTTCAATATTATTTTATAGTAATGCCTTGTCAATGTTTACTCAGCGGGTGTTGTACACTAGTCATTCCAACTGTGAATATGTAATATTTACATTTCTAAAAAATAATTCTTCCAGCGAGATTTTTATATTTCCAAGCCTAAATATGTAAGCTGATGTTAAAGAACTTTAATGGCATTGTTTTATATTGCTTGTCTAAAAAGCAATAAAATGCGATAAACATTATGTCAGTTTTGAAGAATGGTCTTCCTAAAGCAACGAAAATTCTATTCGAATTGTTTGACAAGATATTCATTTGTCTGCCAACCACACTTGTTTTTGAACATCTTTTGTTTCCATCTTCTTTGATAAATCAATGTTTTCTATGTTTTCGTATTTTTATTACTTCCAAAACTATTAATAACTTTTTATACATTTATTACCTAGTAAAATCTACGATTCCAGTATTAAAAAAATATTATAAGCCAACTCAATTTTATTATATCAGAGCAAGATATTAACGTCATCTTTAGGTAAGTTATAATGTACACACTGTTGTTTGTCGAAACCGACTTAAACATCAAAACACCCATTAGCAAGATCTTACATAGGTTTTTAATTAAACACTCAAGATTTTCAATTAAATTTTCTTGAACCAACAACCTGATGATAGCTTATTAGAACTCCTAACGTTAGGCTACAAAGATTGACAACTAAAATGTGTCCAACATACTTTTTATTGAATAAAATTTTATAGAACTTATATTGATGGTTACAATCACATCAGGCAACATTGGAGAACAGTATTCGTCGTTGGTGGGTAATGTTGTAAACGAAAATGATTGACAAACACTCCTACTTCAAATTAAAGCTAATTAATAATATTTTATACTATTGGTAAAAGATATTAATACACTGTTGAAAAAAGTAAAAGATGAGACTTGTAAGCATTTGACAAGGCCATTGATTTATGATTGATTGTTCTATACCAAAACTGTATGATTTCCTATCAGAGGATGTACTACGAAGTATCCCATATATATACATATATGTAACACAGTATTGCCATTGTAATTCAAAGCAAAATGAAATTTTGATAAAATTTAAAATTAAATAACCCATAGATTTATATTATTTCGCACATAACTAGCCTTTTGACGTACATTCACGAGTACGTGAGAAGTGTCAAACTATATTTATGTTACAGTGAATTCAATTTTAATGATGCCTATATTTCGTAGAATAAATACATGATAATTATTATTTTTTAATACCGAGGCCAAATCAGAAATGCTGTAAATAAAGGTGGAAGTAGATAGTCTTATTATTGAGGGTCGTATTGTTCATAAGTATTTTCGTAGATGCCTTTTCTCCATCTAAGCTTAGACACAACTTGCTTACCATATCGCAATAAGATCCTCATTTAAAGTGGAAGTAAACCTAGTGTAAATTAATTACAATTTTGAAGTGAATAATGAGATTATGTTTGTAAATCGAAAGTGGAACGAAATTCTTAGCCGATATTTTATTACTGGCAGTAAAATTTTGTTATTATAATAACGTTTTCTATAATTGAAATTGAATAAATTAAAAATATGTGTGGGTTGAAATAAAAGCAAAAAATATGTATTTTTAATACAGGATGCGTTTTAAATGGAGGAGAGAAAGTCTAGTTTTTTTTATATGATCACTTGCACTTTTTATCGCACTGATTATCTTTATGACCGCTGCATAAATAACTGTGGGTCAGCCTTTATCTTCTGTTGATCAACAATCAACATCCGAAGTTTTGTTTTCAATAAAACTCTACGTAAGACACTCTTAGTGGTTTGAGCTCTGAATAAAATAATCCAGTTAAATCCGCAATCGTTAAACACTTCAATCAGATACTTTCCGGAAGGGAATCAAGATAATATGTCACAGTTTGCTTTTTATATTATATCGCTTAAATCTTAAAATTTTATTAAAACATATTATAATTACCTTAAACTCGTCAGCCTTTATCTTCTGTTGATCAACAATCAACATCCGAAGTTTTGTTTTCAATAAAACTCCACGTAAGACACTCTTAGTGGTTTGAGCTCTGAATAAAATAATCCAGTTAAATCCGCAATCGTTAAACACTTCAATCAGATACTTCCGGAAGGGAACCAAGATAATATGTAACAGTTTGCTTTTTATATTATATCGCTTAAATCTTAAAATTTTATTAAAACATATTATAATTACCTTAAACTCGTCAGCCTTTATCTTCTGTTGATCAACAATCAACATCCGAAGTTTTGTTTTCAATAAAACTCTACGTAAGACACTCTTAGTGGTTTGAGCTCTGAATAAAATAATCCAGTTAAATCCGCAATCGTTAAACACTTCAATCAGATACTTTCCGGAAGGGAATCAAGATAATATGTCACAGTTTGCTTTTTATATTATATCGCTTAAATCTTAAAATTTTATTAAAACATATTATAATTACCTTAAACTTCATTAGTACAATTATCTTAAACTTTAAAATAATTCAGGGTAAATAAGCATGTTAAATTAATATATACTTTTATCCATTTTAAATCGCTAATTTCAATCAATTTTAAGAAATAGCACATGGCTAATGTAACTTGGATAAGATTACAAATATGTCATTGTGGTTTCAGTTGTCATAATTTTAATAAAGTATTCAAAATTAAATGGTTTAACTACTTAACTGTTCCATTAGGTATTTGCAAATAATTAATCGCATGAATAAATGTCTAATCTATAATTTTAAGTAAATGATATATGTATTAAAAAAATAAAACACTATTTTGTACTAATTCCACATTTATATAACATGATCAAGACCGGTTTCGCTCACGACGAACATTTTTAACTGGTCATAATTGAGGGTACTATTTGCAAACATGGCTCATTTCATGGAAACTTTAATTTCATTTGATTTTAAATGAAATATTAAACATGCCGGGATCTCCACTCCTATACCCTATATAAATATAATCGTAAAACTTTTTTCCGACAAACAAATAAATATGATTCTTAAAACTACGCACTACTCAAATCTGTGGGTATTCCCATGAGCTTATCCTTTACGCCAGCAATGGCTTTAAACTCAATGATACATTTATTTATGGTATAAACACGAAACATTCATTTACTAAGCAAGTTCATCCGTTCACTTGCACGCCTGAAGATGCCGAAAGGCAAAACCCGGGTCGTTAGTGACAAAATCTCTGAGAATGTACATAATTTGAACGATTCAAATTTAATATTGAAATTCCACCAAGCACCTTCAGTCGAAATCTTAAATTGAATTTCATTTTTTTAAAAATATACATTTTAAAAGTATTTTTAGTTTTACATTACTTTAGAATGATATTTTGCATGTTATCAAGTTATCATTTTTGATACTGATTTTTAAAAATACTTCCAAATTTATTTTTATCTTCTAAATTACATTCATGGTTCATGTTTCAACAATTTCGGAATGAGCTGGATTTGAAAATAATAGTGTAAATAAATATTTAATGAGTGCAGAAGAGTGTTTCATTTTTTTAATAAAATGACTTTTTGAAAAGTTTTAATTTTCCAGTAATGGTAATGACTGGCAAAAATAAGTAAACATAATAAAACGCATTTGAATTAAAGGACACTTCAACGATATAACAACACTATTGAGGCATTATTATATTCTGTTATATATTTCATAGGTTTCAAATCATACTTGAGGCTTTTTAATTAAAATCGATGACGGCAACTGGCAATTAGCACGAGTTTATTCGTGTTTTAGTATCTAAATCGTAGGCTGACCAAATTTTTGATATTTTTTTACGTTTTGTGTGTTTATGAAACGTGAAAAACATTGACTATTAATAAGTTTGTCAAAGCAACATATGGAATAATACAAATTAAAAAAAAGGTTTTAGTGGCAGTCATTCTCTATTCTCTTACTTTCAATTAATAAAACAATTTCTTATTAAATATTCACTAGTTAAAAATTGTCCTATATCCGGTTCAAGACATTGCACGGTGTTAAAAACTGCATTGCGTACACGTCACGATTCAAAAAAAGTCGACAATCTCCAGTTTGGCGGTAGTACATCCGCTTTTTAACACGACATAAAACATCAAAAACTGCGCTGTACGTTTCAAAAAGAACAAAACATCAGTTACTTCCGCTACCATTAAGTCAAAGTCATTCAAATTAATTTCATTAGTGACAATGTCTCTAATCAATATATTATATGACATAAATATAAATTAAAATAAATTTAATAATTGTCTAGCTAGATAAAGTAAGTATTAACTAAAGTTATGTTATAGTTAATTAGCACTTTCGACTGTCATTCAGTGGCGGATTATTACCCCATAAGCGAATGAGGCGCGGTATTGGGGCCTCAAAATAGCCAATATACATATTTATCATATAAATATATTATATACATATATCTGAATATATTTTTAATTCAGTTTTTTGTATTCATTTTTATTTTAAATTACCCGAAAAACATGACCTTCCAAGGTCTTAATCCGCCACTGCTGCTATTGAATCATTTACAACAAGGTTTTGGTATCCGGAATATTTTTTTGGCCTTTGAAAAAACAATCTCAAATTTCAATTCATGTGTATCAATCTCCTTTACAGCCAAAATTCCATTATATAGTAGGACTATGAAAAATAATAATATTGGAATATATAGAGCATACATAGAACCCATAGAAGTTTAGAGCGCAAATCTCGTACATCTATTAGCTAGCTACATCTTTAAATGATTGCGTTAAGTTTTATATTTGTACTTCATATAAAAAACATCACATTTAAATATGTTTGTATAATAAACCTAATAGGGACATTTACTATTTTAAGTAACGGGTTTTATGTTTTTAACTAAAGTGCGCATGATGTTCGGGTTAATAAAACGTCAATTGTCAAAATATTGATATTAAATATTAAAATTACACATAATATATATTTATTAGCGGTCTTAGTTATCATATAATTTAAAAAATCTTTACTTTTGCGTAGATCTGAATAAAAAATACTTTAAATAACGAAAAGTTTTAAGAGTTTTACAGGTGCGATTAGTAATATTTTGTAATAATTTTAGTTTTAATGATTTATAATTTGCTGTCAAAATTGTGATTGTTTCACGGTATTTGTCTCTAATATAATTTTATATTAAATGATCTCGCCAATAAGATATAAACGATTTTTTTACATACCAAGTTGTTTATTTAAAATGCTATTTAATTTTAATTTGTGTACATACACACAAAAGTATAAAATTTTGCTCTAATGAACGTGCTACAAACAGTTCTAAAAGCATAACATAATATACAGATATACACACTCCTCTCAATAGTGAGTTATACCGTAGTTTAAAATATTATATATTTTTATTGTGCTAGTTGCTTGGTTTAAAAGAATATAGAAAAACAAAAGAAAGTTTCACTAAATAAGTCATTATGATAAAATTTCAAAGCAGAATAAAGACTTGAATTTAAAACAAAGGATCATAACTTAAGGAAACAACAAACATTGCACTCTCTTATGATCTCGAATCGCCGTATTGAATTAATCGTAACCGGAATTTATACTTTATGATCATTTCTTATCTTCAATATTTATGGTATTTTCAATACTCTCGGGGGCGTCGATATTTATTATCCCGATCTAACAAAGTATTGGATCGAATGATATATTATTTAGACTGACCAAATATTTTATATTTATTGACTTATTTTTTCTATATAATATAATATACATTTCTAACGAAACCAGTGTCGAATTTTTGCATGCTGGAACCATAAAAGTGTCGTGGAAAGAAACAATAAATGAAACACGCATTATAAATAAATCGAGAAGTCATTCAACAATGTTGTTTGAATAAAAATTAGTCACGATTAACATAAACTATTTAAAATATTCACTATACTGCCATCAAGAGAAAAGTTACAGCTAACAAAATAACAGAATACATTCTGATCAATGAAACATAGAATAAGATATTAGCCGTATTAAATTAATTCTTGTAATTTGTAATTCAAAATGATTTTCATCCCTCTCCGCGAAGACGACATTTGGCGACGTTGGAAAAATTAAGTTAATAATAATCTCTCTGTTGAGACAAAAATTTTCAAGTATGTCAAAATTCAACACCCATTCTGGGATAAACATAAATATCATGCATGGATGCGTGGAGGACTCTAAAATGCCTCACATTTTTTGATCCCGTGGGAAGAATGAACGTTGGAAGGCTGAGAGTTTTCTGGATGGAGCAGATCAGCGATTGTCAAAGGGAGGCGGTGGATCGAATTGAATAAAGAAGACTTATTGAAAGGCAAATGTTCATCCGGCAAGCGCCAAAAAGTAGAAGGGAGAAAAATATTGATTTTTACAATGGCTGACAATAATATTAACCGAATTCATTGATTTAATTTTTAAATAATCTTTCCAGAGTTTCTTATCACTATTTATGGTTGTATGTGTTGGTTTTATAACGGCTGAATAATAAATACTACAGACCGTAGTAAAAATATTAATATAATGCTCAGTATTGATTATTAATCGAGAAAGCTTTTCAGTTGAAATTAAAATATACTGAAAATCTTCCTTGATACTTGATATTGACATCATTGGTGACAATAATAATTAGTAACTAGAATTATTATCAATATTTTTGTTATTGCTCTTATGAACCTTTGATGCTGTAGGCAGCGAATCAGTGTATGAAGCTATTTCAATAAATATTATACTAAGCATATTTTTACAAATTCATTTTACCAAACAAAATCTTTATTTTATTTCTCTTTCATTAGGCATTCCAAGAAAGAAATGGGATCGTTATAGATCATCTCAGCATAAATTATCTAACGAGAGCTCTCCGGTCTCTGAACCTCTCTTTTTTGTAATGGGTGATCCATAAATTCATCGAAAAATAATTTACGTTTGTTTTCATTCAGGGATTTAAGCACGTGGTTTTCGGAACTGAACGTCGAAGAATGTTAACTACTCAGAAACAGGACTGAATTGAAATTGAACAAAATCATAACAGATAAAATTTTCCAATATTATTTTTATGCCATACGATTAATTTTATTATGAGCCATTAAAAAATGAATAGCAAGACTTTTTTACTTCTTCACACAATTTAACATACCAGTTTATTTTCTACATCCCCACTTTTTTTTTATATAACGCTGTATCAATATCACTTTTGAAAGAAAGCCTTTATTCTATTATTCTGAGAACGCTAAAACAATCTCAAAATGACCTCACTCATGTTTAAAAATAAGCAAACTAAGGCTTTTGATAGACAGTTTGATCTTTGAAATTAATCGACCAATTGTTTGAAATCCTCATTAGTGCTCCATCAATCAATCAGCAGTTCTAATATCAGTTTTTTTTGTTGATCATAAAGCTATAATATTACTTTCAACACATCTGTTACATTTCGTAAAAATACCATTAATAACCTAAGTTCGCTTGTTTTCTATAAAATATCATAGATCTTAATATTTGTTTTAGCTTTTAGAATATTTCACCATTTTCAGGAGCATACAATTTTAATAATCCAAACCATATTAAGTGCAAAGAGTTCTCAAAATTCGTACATTATTTACCCTGCTTACGAAAGTAGATCGGCATAAAATATCAATGAAAATAGTTTACCAAAATAACTGTTTTACATATGCAAATTATGAAATATACACAACCTTGAAGTGCACATAGACTTCCAAGTTGGTGTTTAATTTACATATTCTAATATTAATTAAAGAAATTGTTTCTAAAAAACCTTTTTTTCAGTCTTTTTTCTTGTTTTCAATTTTCACAAGCTCATATTTTTTCAAACTTAAAAGCTAAATTTAGATACTAATTCGGCATTTGCAGCTTACAACCTTTTGATTAAGTTTGATGCATTGTGATTATCGAAAAAAAGCTGTTTTGAAAAAACCTTGGGTTACGTCCTTTTTCCTTTCCACAGTCGATATATCGAAAAAAAACAGAAAATCAGTAAATTTCGATTTTTACGGTTTCCATCATTCCGTTCGAGACAATAAATAAAAATATATTGCTGATAATTTTAACCTTTATCGCGATACAATCCTTTCTTTGGAGTCAAAGGGCCCGAGATATTTTGAAAGTTACCACAATAAATCAAATGCACACGACTAGCTTATTTCATACATAAAAAATAACAAATGGCCAAGATGAACCAAACGAAAGCACCTCACAATAAATAATAACATTCACTAAATTAATATGAAGTCTGTGCAAGATAAAGACAATTAAAATAAGTTTTTAATCAGACACTCATTAAAACTTTCGCTCACGAGCCATAATATAATATATGACAAAACATATCCCAGCTTATTAATAACAGTCAACCTAGAATGCAATGCGTGTAGCTCCATATACTACAACTTTACAGAGGATCGTAAAAACGCTACAACTCTTTATGAGATTTAATTAGGAAACTCCAAAAACCAATATAGTGGTAATAAGAAATTTGTGATCGATAATTAAAATAAAATTATTAACTGTTTATGTTTTATCGGTATAATTATCGAATAAAAGATTCTACTAAAAAACATAGACAATAAAATAATCAACATTTTCAACAAATGCTTTCACCAAATGATTTGATTAGTTATAAGATATATTAAATATATAAGCAGGGCTTTGTTTCCATGTAATGCGCTGGAACGACGTTCCGGCACCTTTTTCTCTGCATTTTCAATGTTTAAATCAATATTCGCAAAATTTTATTGTTTATTTTGCTTTGACATTTTTGAATTTTTTTTAATTAATCCTGATAAATTAATTTCATAATACAAAACAATACCAGGTCCATAGACTTACTCTTTGACCAGAACCAGAGGTCTAATGCTTGATACATTATTTAAAAAAAAAGATAGGTTGGGAAACTGAATAACAATCAGTTCTCGTAAACGTATGTTGAGATACCTCCGTTAGGATGCATATGCTCCACATCAGGAACGGACATGAATTAGAAAAAGGTATTAATAAGGCAAGAAAGGAGTTCCGGTACCTTTTTTTAAAAAAAACACTGATATACATACATATATGTAAATATATGTGCGTATAACCAAACACCGCCAAGCTCAATGATAATAAAATCATTCGTAGATGTTTTCAAACAAATTTCATAAAGAGACAATAATTCGTGTTATACTCTTCTTTGTGCTCTTCTCTGAATGGCCAATGATATATCATTTCGTGCTAAAACTTGACCAATATATTTACTTTGACAAAAAGATATCAGTTTTCATGGCTTCAATAAAATCAATCATTAAAGACACATATAGGAATCGATTTATTCATTCATGATGATTTATCAATACTGATATACCGGCTTAGAATATTGCAAAATAGAGGCATTTCATTATTGAAAATTCACCAAAACCGAATCCTGAATGTATCCAAATATTTTAATAAAATTGTACACGACAAATTGCAATATTTTAAATCTGCTAAGAGTTGTATCAATATTGACAATCATTATTGGCGTGTAAGTGACTTACAAAAACATTCTCACTCTCGTATGATCTTTTAACATAAAATATTTGGCGCATTGGCATTAGCTGTAATACCAAATATTTTTTTAAAAAAATCACCGACCTATACACAGCCAACACACAGGTGTCGCAAAAAAGTTATAGATTTTGAATTATTTTTTCTCAACACTCATTATATGTTACAATAGAAACTGAGAGCGTATATTATTCTGCTGCTAATAGAATTATCGTATTTAATTTGTTTTTAACTGAAATTTGATATTTTAAAACATTAGTAATATCGCTGCGTATTAAGGTGCATTCCACCAGGGCATCCAGGGCCATCATCTCAGTATCTTGTTTTAACAAAGTGGGCGAAGGTTACCTTATAATTTTGACAAGCAATAACAGTGATAATTAATATCATTTATAGTAACATGTGATTTTTTCTAAGCGCTTCATCTCCTCGTAATTTTTTTTTACTTAGTCAAAATTGCCCAAGCTTTTATCATAAGTATCATATTGCATGACGATTGTTGAATGTGCAATATTACGTATTTAATTTGAATCACAGAAATAATTCGAGGATCATATTGTATCTAATACTCAGTCATGTATTTAAATAAAACTAATATTAAACATACACATTTATAACCAAAACCTGCTGTGGAGAGTTGTCAAAAATCGTTATGACTAGTATGTATTATATTAACCTTTTTCCGGTGTTGATAATGATTTTACTACTATTACTATATATAATATTGCTGTCGAGGAATCTTCACTTCTCCTTTATTCTTTATTTTTATCTTATTAAACATCAATGTTCAATAATGCATCCACGTTAATGTTTATACAGAAAAATCCATCAAGTATACAACAGATTTGTTGCTACTTTATATTATATAAAGATTAGAATATATTTTGAAGTTATCAAGTAACTAAGTGACAGTTTTTTAAGTAGCTAAGTAAACAAATACCAGTTGGCAACATTTAAAATAATTTATATAATAATAATTATTTAAGTTCTTGCTATATTTTCAAATAAGCGTTCTTATGACAGCTGCAAGAATTTATATATATTTACTTGTCTAAATGTAACACACATTTTAAAATAAATAATCTTTATATATTCCATAAAAGTTAAAAGTTTTTTTACAAACATTTAATAAAAAAAAATATGTTCATATGATGCATTCATTTTCAACAATAAAATTTCTAATAAAATTTGCTTTGATTCACATCCCAATAACTTATTTTATTTCTTTTATCCTTGTCTAATGGTGTTGCACATTCCTGGGATAGTTCATACTCCATATTATGTTCATATTTTATTAATTTTTCATTAAAAAAATAATAATTTTTAATTACCATATGTTTCACATTATTTTTAATTTAAAATTAAAAGTATTTCCCGTTAGTTAGTCACACTTTTATAATATTCTTATTCTCTAATTTTAATCTTTTTTCTATTTTCATTGACTCATTTCTAATCTCTAAAAGCTGCTATTTTTTAAAACTTTACCAATAATTACTATTTTATAAAAAAGTTAGTTTTTTTTTAATCTGAAAATGTTTATTCAAGCCGGTCCTAATATGAAATTAAATTATAAAATATGTAACATACAAACGGTTTCATTAAATATTAATATTGAATTCCAATAAAAGATTAATGCAAAAAATATCAAACTAATCCGCTGTATTCGCGATTTCAACAAATGTAAACATTACATTATTGATATCATTAGTTGTTATTATATGAATGTAATTTTATTACCATTGCAATATTATAATGGAGTTAGAACACTAAACGCACTGCCATTTAGGTTTACAGAAAAACCATTGTACCGACATTAAATATTAAAATTGCGACATCGCAAGCTTTAATGTATCTCAGTGGAGATTTCAAAGAAAAACGTGAAAAAATAAACAAACTATTACAGTCGTAAATTGCAGCTATTGTTCTATTACACTGTATTTTTATTGCACTAGAACGTCAAATTGTTTAAAGGATCCACGAAAATAGATCGACAGCTAAATTTGCGGTAAATAGTAATGTAACTAAAACTGAATTCTTTTTATGGATTGTATTTTTTAAAAAAAATATTTGTTAGTGGCTTTACGTGAGACCACGCAACAGGGGGACCAAAAGATGGTATATTTTGTTCCGTTATAAAAAATGAAATTGAAGACGTCCTTATACTAAGGGTCTATATGTAATTACAGAACAAAAGAAAAACACATAACGAAATAAATAATAACAAATTCATGTTGCCATTAATGCATGCTAATTTTCCGTTTTCGTTATTATTTAGTACTCCCACTGACACTGACAGCGAGATTTCGTCTGCCATTTTTTCAAATTGAACATAACATATAGACCCTTATTCCATATAATGCACCTTTGAAAAATGAATTTTGGCAAAAAATGTGGCTTTATTATAAAACAAAATATTTTTCATGCTGTGTTTACTATTACAAAGGCCTATTTAAAGCAGGGCTGACGAGTTGGAGTCGGTCAGAAAAATCTTACGACTTACCCATTTTTGAAAAAAATATTTAACGATGTGTATTCAAACCACAATAGTCTACAGCAAGGGTGTTCAACCTTTGTTGCCCTGGGATCGACTTTTCAATCTTAAATTTTCTCGCGATCGACTTCTAACATGATTATTGTAAGATTTTTTTATTTAGTAGGGGTTTTTCCCTTCACGGAATTCACGAAAGCTTTCGGGATCGAGCAAATTTTGCTTTGGGATCGACCGGTCGATCGCGATCTACCAGTTGGACACCCATGGTTTACAGTGTTGCTACTACATGCTAGGCTGACGAAAGTTGATCTGATGGTATACATATATATATAATTTCAAATGAAATAATTTAACATATACTTTGAAGTCGGAGTCGTCTTTTTTTAACCCGATTCCACAGCCTTGATTCAAAGCAGTAAAATCACTTTTGATACCGATGTATTATATACTATAACCCTTTTATAGGGATGCATTCATTAGAAAAATTCATAAGTGTGAAATACATTTAAAAATCGACTAGGTAGTCGTGTTCTATAACATATGTTTCAGATAACAATCCGTTAAACTAATTATTACGAATATATCAATATCCGTTAAAACATTGTCGAAAAATATATTGTCTTAAATGGCATCACCATTTGAGTTTGTTTTCGTTTGTTATCTTCAGTAACACACATTCTCATTTTGGACTCGTTTAATTTAACCGAAAGCGAATTAAGTGTGTTGTAATATTTTAGGTGGTTAAATTACCGGCTTTATATACTGAACTGAAGTTGTGTAAAATAAAGTTATCCTTCATCTTTTGTTACTTTAACCATATTCTATGCAGTGTGAACATTGTAGATTACAGTGCATTTCGGTTTTTATTCTCGCCAAATTTTGCAAATCTCGTGAGAAGAATTTTAGATTTTGCAACTTTGATCCACTTCTTAAATGTATATCTCGATATTAGAATGTTTTACATTAATATTTTGGGTGGGATATCGACCCACGATTCATCGTAGAAAGCTGCAAAAACGTGTGTCGACTCGGACTCTATTCTAAAAAAAATACTCAAAATGATTCATTTCAATGATGCTTTAAAAAATGTGATATATTACAGTAGCCATCGTTTTAATTTATTGATATCAACTGCAACATAAAAACAAGTCTTTAAATTATAATACTATCAATGATATCAAATAAAAATAAATTATATGGATAAATTATTACTCTTACTCATAACGTATAAACCAGAACATTAGTTTTTGGTGTAGACATAGAATGATTAATATAAGCGGCGATTATTGTTATTATGATGCAGTATCTAATGAGAATATCTCTCAAAAACATTTAGATTTGATTCTCACCGTTGCGAGTTGTAAGTTTTTCCGCAAGACAACTATAAGGTAATTAATTCGCTTTCTCAATAAATAATTTAAATGCAAGCCGGAGACCTGTTGCAGAAGTCCGTGGCGCCGAGTCAAGCGCGGGTGCTGACTTTTAATGATTTATTTAATCATTAACCTGATCAGGTGTGAAGACAATTTATGGTATTTAACCGAAACCGCATTTATTACTGATTAATTTGACGGGATACTTTTGGAATTTTATTGTCTTCCTTTAATCTCTCAAAATACTTAAAATTGTATTTAAATGCCACGTTAGAAATATTATTTATTCCATATATACTGTAAAACATGGGCTTTATTTATTTCTGTAATATTTTTATTATAAAAGCAATATCAAATGAGTATAAATTTGTAATGGAATTCTAAATACGTATATAATATTAGCCATTAAGAAATGAAATCAGCCAAGTAGCAAAATGGTAAAACTTTTCCATTTTACTTTTAAGTATACTCTTTACTAATTGTTTTTATGGGTTGCATATTTAAATTTTAGGGAGAACACTACTGCAGTGTGTATTTATTTAGCAGTTTGTAGCTAAATTCACTTATACGTTACTTTAAGACATGTAGAATATTATAACGCACCTAACTCATTTAATCCTAAAATACCACTTGGCTCACTTCACTTCTCAGTGTCTCATATGTCCTCGTAGGCAAATACAAAAAATGGAAAAACTTCATATAAAATTCTCAGATACCATACCACAACTGTATTAGAACTGTACATCTATTAGAAGCAGGGGTGGGCTGAAATGGCTTTCGCGAGCCCCTTGTTAAAATTGACAAAGACTGATGAGCCCTTTGTTAATCTAAGAAAAACAATATTCTCAGCTCCGTGCTTTATTTGATGTATAAATAAGCATTAGAATTAAATTAAGCAACGCAGTGATGTACATTTGGTGTTTTTGACATACACACATGTTACATACGGCGGTTAAAGAATAACGTTTGAAACATGTAATTGGAGCTTAAAAAATATAACTTATTTCTTTGTCAATCTTGGAACTCTTCACTTTTGCATGCTAATGGAGGTAAATACATTTTGCAACTATTGAATTACAGTATATTACGTATTTTTACATAATATTCGTATACATATGTCATAATATTCGATAGATTTAATCATTACTGCGTTTAAATAAATCACTAATATGTCCCAGAGATACTGCGTGTTTTTGAGAAAAATAATTTTGCCTTATATACACTCGAATTCGATATTTTAAAAACTTATATTGACTCAGTATAGATGGCACTACACATATTCATCAACATATTGTTTATATTATATTAGAATACCTAGTATTTGATTTTTTAAATGTCTTGGACATCCGTGTTCGCTTGCATATGTTCCGGACACCCGTGTACGCTTGGTATTAAAGTGGTTAATAGTAAAAGAGTGAAAAATCTACTCTTTTTCCTTGAATACCGTAAAAAGATTTGAGATTAAGCGAGCCTCTTGTTTCTTAGATTAAGGAGGCCATGTGCTCCTCTTCAGCCAATACGAATAAAATACAATATAAATTAATGATTATATCAACATTACACGTTGTCATTACAAGTTTTATTAGATAATCACTGCCAATATAATCTGCTTAGTAATTTTTGAGAGTCTTTTTTTATGAAATAACAATGCTAATATTTTTGTTTTTATTATGTTTCAAAAATGTTAATTCACCGTCACATAAATCACGGAAACCGTAGCAACAGTGAAAGCATTACAAAGCTTAGTATTTTTTATAACAGTAACATCATAAATATAAAACTAAAAATCAATTCACGTAAAAATTGGAAAGCTATTTTAAGCCCACGCCGCTTAAGTGTTTTGGTAATTTCAAGTGCCGGAATCGGTACAATTATAATGTTTATGTCCCACAGACATTAAAATGCCAAATAAATACGGCGGATGTTGCAAAAATTATTATAAATATCAAACAATAAATTTTGCTCCGCGCATTGTTCGTCTGTTAATTTTAAGTCCCAGTATTGCTCGCACTCGCGATGCGGCAATTAAACATAATGAGCGAATTAGATTCGAAATGTCCGCCTAAAAGCGAATCGATGGCTCAATTTCCTTCTACGGACCAACCATCCGACTCCAAGCTTTGTGAATATTAATTAAAGGCAAACTTACAACACTCCTCAAGGCCGTGTCTAAATATATTTTAAAAATATACGACATTATAGTTTACAGTATTGTTTTAATAAATTGTTTTATTGTATTCAATACATTTGAGAAATTGATAAATAAAGTTAATCATGTAACTGTAAATTCTTGATGGAATGGCACTGTACCATATATTTAAAAAAAAACATTTTTATCAGAACTGGCCTCTCATAAAATTGTGTATTAAGTACATAAGGTAAAAAAAACTTGTAAAATAAGTGTTTACGGTATAAAAATATTGTAATGAAACATAGTGAAAAACATGCAGAGAAAGTTCTTTTTTTAATTAGCATAGTGAGGGGTGTATTTCTGAAGTGAACTTATTCCACTTTTACAAATTGTTAGCAAATGACAAGAAACTGTTTACAATATTAATGTTATTTTTTTATTATTATTTCTTTTGAACTGAATTGACTGTTTAAATGACTAACACCGATTTTGAAATCGTATTCCTACTAAAAAAATACGTTTCTCTATTAAAACTTGTCATTTTCCGCCGTATGTAATAAATATTAGTGTATATTATACATATAAAAATCAAAATTTCACAAAAAATGACAATTGTAATACTGTCTTAAGTCTGTAGGAGATTTATGTAAATAATCATAATTATTCAATAATGTATATTGTCATAATATGTCATAACATCAGAGTGTACTAGCATGACGGAGTGTCGGAAGAAAAGACCACGCCAATCATATTGTTAAGCTATGAAGATTATATGTAATGTAAATTAATGTATGTAGCTATTTCATCCAAAATTGTACACGAAAGAAAAATTAATGTCAAATGTAATGTAAAAATTTTACCAAAAATTAATGAAAATTTCAAAAAAATATTCAAATAAATTGTTTCCGGCGCTTTTTTCATTACAGACCAAACTTGGCGTCAGGAATCACCAAAACGTTATCACTATAAACTTACGTTACGTTAAATTAATTACTGCAGCATTAAATATGTTTTTAAGAAGCTATATATTAAGATTAACTATTCTCACATTGATTAACTCCATATTTATAATAAACCTTGAATTTAATTATTATCATAATATACACTTTTTCTAAATATAATATCACTATTTGTTTATAAATATATTAGTATGGTGCGTTGTTACTTGTTACGGAGTGGTCAATACTTCTGGTCTTTTTGGTTCTGGGGTTTTCTGGGCTCAAAGCCATGGAGTGAGACTTTGAGTGATTTTTTTCAATATGATAAATTAATGGATACCTCAATTTCTTCACACTAACTTTCTGTTGGATGCTGTCAAGCATCCAGGGATATAAACAGACCGCCTAATAAATCATTAAAAATGCACTAGAACAACCATAAATTAATAGATATAACTAATCCAATCATATAAGTTGAAACAAATTCACCTTGAATACTACTTAATAAATTCATATTTGTTACAGTTTCTGGAGACAATTTATTACATTTAATACTGTATTTTCCAGTATAAGTTACGATGTTAGAATATATGAAAAGGTTTATTGTGTTAACTTCTAAGCCAGTAAATATAGCTTAGTTAATATAAACTTAAACATAGTTCTGACGGTGACGTAAAGCTGAAATAGCTATAAAAATGTAGAATTAAAATACATTTTTTTTAATATTTTTACATCGGAGTTCTACCAAGTAAATAAATTCCAATTCAATCAATAGACCAATCTTTTTTAAACATGTTTTCGTATTCCTATTCCTTACCATTTTCGAAACTTAATAAAAATAAGTTTTTTCCTTTCAACAAAATTCTTTTGTGATATCCAAAAAGAAGCCTATGATATAGTATATACTCAACAGACATACATATCTTAAAATATAATAAATTTATGTATATAAATATTATTGATTTTCAAATATCGGATTGGGTTATTCGTGAATACATTTTTTGCGACCCCTGCTCTACGTCAATATTACTATAGTACAGCCTGAGTGGTCGAGTGGTCAACATCGTTGGCTACCACTACCGAGGGCACGGGTTCGAATCCCAGTACGGGCAGTTTTATAAATTGATTTATGAATTTCTGCTCAAAGGCATGGATGTATGTGATGTCTTGAATTCTCTTCTCCCACCCATCCTATCCTATGAACGGGGCGTATCGAGAGCGATTAGCCAACCACTAGTCCTGTCCTAGCCCTTTCCGTATATTCCTACTCTCTTTGGAAAAAGAGAAGTTGAGCAACTGAGTAACAAGCAGTTCTCGTAGAAACATTTCTGTTGAGATAAACTCCATTAAGAGTCCGTATGGTCCATATTGGGAGCGGACATGGTAAAAAAAAAAAAAACATAGATTTTAGGAAATATTTAAAAACTTCTACACAACTCAAAAGAATTACATCTGACAAGAAAACATAAAAAGCCTATGTCAAATCTCACAGCATAACAAATCGAGCGCATCAATCCATTTCATAATATTATGATGATCAAACGTATTATTTCGGTAATGCAAAAATGGATTCGCCTTTGTTTGTGTGTTTTTCGCGTTACGATTGAGTTAACTTTCGAGATTACAAACATACAAGCAAGAGGATGTTTAGGCGGAAATAGACTGTTAAGATAAAACATTATTAAAAAATAATTTATAACTGATATAGATCGTACCGTTTCTTAAACGCAATAAATTTATGTAATGTGAATCATTTGTGGTTTGCCTATTTATTTAATCATTATCTTCAATTAGCTTCTATTCGTAACATACAAAATGAATTCTTATTGAATTTTTCAATTTGGTCGTAACTAAAACCATAAAAATGTCATGTAAATTGTCCAGTAGTTAACGTAATCGGCTACAGTTATGGTGCTTACGTGTTCTAATCTCAGTGTGGAGAGTTTTTATAAATTGATCTTTGAAGAGATTTATAAATTTCTGTTGAAAACATGAATTCCCTTAAAAATATTCTTTCGTCTATCCGATCCTTAAAAAAGGCATATCAAAGGCTATTAGATAACCACTAGTCATGTCTTAGTCCTATCCGACTAGTTTTTACTCTCTTCGAAAAAGAGAGGTTTACTAACTGAAAATCAAACAGATTTAGTAGAAAAAAACACCTGTTGATATAAGTTCTATTACGAGTCCATATTAAGAACGGACATGGAAAAAACAATGATTTATTATGTATTCATGTTTGACGATTCAGATAAAATAGATTTCAAGTGATTTCGGCACCACGCAATTGCCAAGACTAAGTCTGGTCGATCTTAAAAGTCTATAAATAAAATTACTATAGAAATACATCAATCATTTTTTGTAATATAAACGATGATTGCAAAATATAAATAAGCATAAATTTTATGTTCAATAATTATTGATCATAAACAAGTGTGTTGAATAAATCCGTCAGTTTGTGTCTTACACGTACCACAGTGGCGAAACAATAAGATGAGATGATTATAATTGTGTGAAAGTTAGCAGACCGCAAAAAAATATTGCTTTATGAAATAATACTTACACCTGAGAGGTATAGTGCAGTAACTCAGTATCACTATATACGTGTTTCTATTTACGATATTTAAGAAAGATCGATCTATGAATGCATTTGATAATGCCAATCAATATCTTAAGGGGCTCGGTAAATGTCATCCATTTTTTCATCCATGTCCGCTTCCTATGTTAATCATATGGCCTCCTAATGAAGGTATCTCAACGAAAGTTATTTTTTTACGAGAACTGCTTATTACTTAGTCGCTCCACCTCTATTTTCTAAAGAGGGTAGTAGGAATAAAATGGTAAGCATAAGACACGACCAGTGATTAACTAATAGTAGCGCCCAGTTGAATTGAAGGATCGGAAGAGTGGGAGTCAATCTTAAGACATCACAAACACCCATGCCTTCGAACAGAAAGTAGATAAATCGATCTAAAAAATGCTTTTTCGTACTGGGACTCGAACCCGTGAGATCCGACACGTAAGCCCACAACGCTGAATGAAAAAATGAACTATTTTTCAAATTTATCCATCTACAGAAATTGTAGTTATGTGATGATTTGATCTAAGACGAATGATTTTCTTATCTTAACAAGGGGCTCGCCGCCCGCGCCAAAATTTAACAAGGGGCCCGCGCGAGCCCCCCCTCCGAACCCCCTCAAGCCCATCCCTGATTAATTTCCTATCGAGGCAAAAACATACTCATCAACAAATCTTACTTTTATGTTTTGTCTCAATTCCATTAAATTAATTTGTGTTTCACGTATTAAAATCGAAGTTTCCCACTATCATTGAAGACATTGCCCTTTTTACCATTATATCGACCTATAATAGGCAGAAAATCGTAACGTAACCAACAATTTATAAATATTACAGGAGAAGGTTGTTTTTTTTTAAATTACTTTCGTACCAAGTTACTGGAAGGAATTCCTTGAATAGTAATATATGGTCAATGTCTATTCAGATATTATACTGACTATTTTCAGTCATCTAAATCAGCATGTCTCATCCGGAGTCCACGTTGAACAAACGATAACAAGTCAAAACATTAAAATGCACAGGCCCTAAAAAATATCAGCCGAATGAGATTGAGTTATAATTTTTTTGTCACTAAGGTCAAAGACAATATTGAAAAATTATTGGTTCAAAACGCAATTTACCTAATTGTGTGGCTTAAGATCTTTTGCCGCTTATGGGTCGATATAATCATTTAACGCCCTTTCCCAATCGAAAACGAAATTTAATTTTCACGAGGTTTTTAATTTTTGTTTCATGAAATATATTTTTGAAAATGTCTTTTTTTTATCATTCCCGCTCCCACTGTGGACTATATGGACTCCTAATGGAGTTTATCTCAACAGAAGTGTTTCTACGAGAACTGCTTGTTACTCAGTTGCTCAACCTCTCTTTTTCCAGAGTAGGAATATAAGGATAGGGCTAGGACAGGACTAGTGGTTAACTAATCGCTCTCGATACGCCCTTTACATAAGATAGGATGGGTGGGAGGGGGGAATTCAAGATATCACATACATTCATGCCTTCGAACAGAAATTCATAAATCGATTGAAAAATCAATTTACAAAACTGTCCGTACTGGGATTCGAGCCCGTGACCTCCGTAACCGAAGCCAACGACGTTGACCACTCGATCACACAGGCGGCCTAATAATGATAACCTAATTTTAATGCAGATACACTTACACAAATAAATTAATGCGCCTGTCTCACAAAGATTGACAAATATGGCTGTCATCAGATAGGACTACAGCTGTGACTCCCAATGCCAAACGCTCTCGTGAAGAACACTAATCTACGATATATTTGTCATATACTTAATATGTCACATATTATACATTTGCGTCAATAAAAATACTATTTTGTAATAATACTTGGTATCGGTTTGTTGTATACCGTTAAAATTAGACACTAATTATAATTTTATATATGAGACTATAATAGTTTTGGAAACTTAAAACAACATAAAATTGAATTATAGATGGCAAGGTTTTATATTATATTTGTGTTCCTTTCAAACTTGAATTACATAGATGCCTAATCAATGAGGTGAACACCACGTATTTTTACTGGGTGTGATTCTTAAAATACATTAACAGGTAGACTTCCAGTTATGAATTAGTTACAATGATAATAAATCAATTATCCATTGGTCTGTAACGAAACAGCTCAAACATCCGAAATCAATCAATTTATATAGTTATAATTCTTTGTTGAGAAAAAAATGTCAAAAATATAATCCCTGCTTTGTCAATTATATATTTGAATCGTTACAAAATTATATAATCGCTTCGTTCTGTATTTTATGACAGCCTTTAGTAGAGAGCTGTTGTTTTTACAGCATACATAAATACAAGAGACTCTGTACTACAACTGTTTTTCCCTAAGAATTTATTACAACAGTCATAATTTATTGTACCGTACTAAAGATTGATATTTTTATTTGAAAACATAGTTTAACAAAACGGTTTATTCTTATTCGGTATTAAACCAATAAAATTATAATTTCATCACATTTTCAGCTCCAACGATAAAATATTTACTAAATATAAAATTACGAAAATCCTATACCATTGCTTACATTGCAACAAAAGACAACTATGTCTTAATTATAATTCTCTTAGGGCAGTGGTCGCCAAACTACGACTCTTTGGCTCTTTGAGTGCGGTTCTTCCACAAAATACCACATACAGTGCGATTGAAACTTCGTGTCCCACGCGAATAAGTCGGTTTTAGGTCTTAAAACTTGTTAAAGTTGGAAGGGGTGATCATAGCAAACGTACCTCAATCAGATCGAGGACCTTTTAATTAAGCAAATGCCAGCTTATGAGTACCCTAATCAAGTTAATAACATCGTTTTATTCATTCAAGTTTAACGGTTCTTTAAATTCGTCGTGGAATAGATTAAACCAGGGCTGTGGAGTCGAAGTTAGAGTCGGAGTCGTGGAGTCGCGGTATTTTGGCTGGAGTCGTGAAAAATGAACGGCTCGATTTTTTTATGAAAACATATATTTAATGGTGCGTATTCAAACAAAATATTCCAAAGTGTTGACATTGCATGCTTGGCTGACTAAAGATGATCTGATGGAATACTTATATGTAATATAAGTTAAAATGAAATTATTGAAAAAAAAATCGGAGTCGTCTTTTTTTATACGACTCCATAACCCTAGATTAAACTCTACGGCCACGAGGGATTCTCAGTATACGGACACTTAATATCACTTAAACTAAATGGTTGATAAAGTCGCATTTCCTTTTTTTATATATATGTTTTTTAAGCACAATAGTGCATTGTTAGACGATATGTCCCACAACGCTTTGTATCGAGTGGATCCTATTGCGTTATGGAAGGTAGCCATGAAACAGCGGTAAAGCAATCAATAACCAACTTGTATTTTAGTTTAAAATTGACTGTAGATTCGTTTTTTTAGTTTTTAGTCCAATTTAGATCGTTTTAGTCTACTGCACGTCTACTAATATTAAATTGTATCGCCGTTATCAAAGTTCTGGATCGATCACGAGATTTGGCGAAACGCATTCAGGCTGTTTAAAGATTACGATGATGATATATAATATATTTACTGACCTCAGGTTTCCGGATCGCAATTCGTATCGATGCAGCGCAATTTGGGTGTGTATCTGTGGTTGAAACGAATTGAGAAATGGAAAATAATTCACGCAAGTACACGATAACACTATTAAATTATATCACACGTAATCGTATTAGAATAAACTTGATCGGCGTAATGTGTTTAAATATACATTATTATATTTTTATTAACGTGCAACAATTTTTAATACAGTATAAAGATTTTTACGACTCCTTTAATATCGTCTATAAAATGTTCACGGCTAATAAAAAAATTATAACTTTCATACAACAAAAACTATTTTTTCTAAAACATTAACTAACAAATGTCAATACATTTACGCATTTTTTAATAATTTACTGTCAGTGGTCTTTGATGATTTTTTAATTGTATCTTATAGGTGTTAAGCAATTTAATTTTGTGTAATTATAATGTAATTTGTAAATCCTCTTCATTGTTAATAGTTGCTTACACCTTTTATTTAAATTTCAATTTGTATAAATAGCACTGTTTATATATTTTTCTTATCAGTTGATAATGCTCGCAATGAGCGAAACCGGTCCTGATCCAATAAATGATAATGAGGGTTACAACCTCAAACATATCTATATTGATATTTTATTCGACAAAAAAATCTTCAGTTTTTGAATCGCTCAAAATCTGATATCAAAAAAAAATAGAATAATTGTATATTTTTTAATGAAAACATTTTTTAAATGTAAAAAAACATCTGTGATGTGCATAATGTTACATAAGATATCGAAGTGGATCAATGGTTATTACTTAGATTAATTTTTCATAAAAAAACAGCAGGTAGTAAATCTTTGCTCGCATCGTAATTAAAATTCTCAAAAGTGTTGCCACAGTAGCCATCATGTGTTAATATTTTTTGACTGAATCGTGCTTTAAGATGTTTGTAAGAAGCTGCTCCTGCATCATGTGAACGTGGTATAATTAAGGGTTCATATATACAAAGATTTATTACTCCTAAGTCAGTTTATAATACCTACTTTCAATTATAAATTGTGTATCATATTGGTTTACGATGTACTGCCCACACATGCACTGAAGTTAATAATTATTTACTATTGGTGAAACCAGTTACGTATGTTAAAGTTGCAATGCAACTAATCGGGCTTAAATGTAAAATAAATAAAATCCTCCAAGACAATTTCGGTTTAAAACGTATAATAGTTAATCCCTAAAAACTGTTACTGCAAAACAGCACATAAGTTAAAATCTACGAACTTTCTTTAATAATCAATTAATAACTGGTTAAAAAAAATTCGCTCTTTTACACTTACCTATCACATCCAACTTGGAACATTGGGCATATGACACAGAGGTGTAGTTGGGCCAGGTCAAGCTAGGTCGGCAACCTGGCACCTAAAAATGAGCCAGGGCGCAGCCCTGCCACCTTTTTTACTTGTAACTTAATTTTCAAGTACATACATACATACATATATTCAAAATACTGTTCATAGAATTTTAAAGCGTTATATCAAAATTGATCTACTCGACGGATTTTACAAAAATAAAAAATAAATGTACATATGTAACGTGAAGAAATGCCACCCCTAAAGTGAGTACAGTTTTTTTTATAATAGCGCGTTTTTTTAGTCATTTAATTATTAAAACTTGTGGTTTTTTAACTTCGGACGGATATAAAAAAATAAAATAAAATAAATAAGAAAAAAATCAATGACCGACCTGGTACCTATTTGTTTACCACTTCACCACTGCTATAACCCAATTTTTACTCTGATTCAAGTATACAAAAGGACACACATTATTTTCTTATCGTGTCCACTCCTAATGTGGAGCATATGGACTCCTAATGGAGTGTATCTCAACAGAATAGTTTCTACAATAACTTTTTGTTACTCAGTTGCTTAACCCCTCTTTGGAGTACAGATAGAAAGATATAGTTAGGACCGGACTAGTGGTTAGCTAATCGCTCTTGTTACGCCCCGTTTTTTTATGATAGGATGACTGGGAGGGGAAATTCAAGATATCATATATGTACATCCATGCCTTCGAACAGAAATCCACGATTCGATTCGTACGTCAGTACTAGAATTCGAACCCGTGATTTCCGTGGTCTTAGCCAACGACGATAACATTCGACCTCTTAGCCAGAACTTATATATAATATAATTATTTAGACTTGCGAAACGTTTGCGAGACTTAACAATACATGCAGTTTTATAATAAATATAATTGTTCACCCATGTTTTTATTTCAAAAGGTTTAATTAACATCATAAGTTTCGATGAAATGTGAAATCATCCATCTTTGACATCATGGCGCATTTAAGTTATTGAATTGGTAATAATTGCATCGACGTCGACCTATTATTCTGCAAAATAACGACTTACTTGCTGCTCTTCACAATAATAAATAATTATTCTCGTCTCGGTGTCCATATTATTAATTTAATTATTTTTCATGAGTGAAAGCATAATTGTATTAAAAATAAATGTTTCCGCATTCATCATATCTAGCATCATCATTAAGCCAGTATTTAAAAAATACTATGTGTGCTTTTATTCTGCTTGTAGCTGTCTTAAAAATACAGGAATGTACGGCAATACAGTTTATAGACGCTTATGAGATAATCTTGTTGATGTAACTGCGGGATGGGGCCTTTTATTTTAATAATATATTATTTTTCTAAAAAATATGTTGTATAATATAACATGAAATTGTCAATTTTCAAAGAGTTTTTTAATATAGTAATCATAGGATTTTAGCCCGAGAAGAAATTACACTAAAACGACAATATGTGAGGAAAATTACAAAACATCATATACCGATTACATTGAAAAATGAATGATTGATAATAAAAAAACGTTTTTTTAGATAAATGAATCAAAATTAAGAAATGCTTTTACTTATTCGCTTGTTGAGTTTCTTGGTATAAAAAAGGAAACATATGTTATCTTCCTAATAAACATTTTCATGATTCTCATTCTTATTCTAGTGCCCTTATACTTATAACTTATATAGATAACTTAGATAAAAGGAAGATTTTTACGGTGATATACATCGAAATAATTATTAACCATATATATAATAATATTAATGTAGAACTTAAATACTTTGATATATTTTCAGCTTATTATTTGCTTAATACTTTGGATTATATTATGACACGTTTTTCACAATTGGAATCTATGCGAAATAATATTGTGTTTATGGGTTTCTAGTTTTCAACCACAGCGTAGATGATGTCCAAAGCACTGGGAGTCAAATCAAATCAAATCACATTACATAAACGATTTAAATAAACAATATTCATTTTAATTCCATGATCATTCTAAAAATATTTACTGAAAAACGTTGAGCAGTGAATAGTAAAACTGCGATAAATTTATATTTAATTATTATACAATAGTTTCAGATATATGTAAATAAATATAAAGCTCACCTTATTGTGTTATCCACTCAATCATAATATAGCCATAATAAAGTGTAGTAACATATGGGGATAGAACCAATTTAGTAAAAGTAAACTGCGGTAAATGATAATTATTGTTTCAGGTTATCTGTCTTCTTCCGGTCAAGCGGATGTCAAAATATAATACATGAGACGGTTCGGTTTCACAAAATAACAATACTATACTTAATCAAATGTGATATTACAATATCGTATTACGTAACAAAATCGTCTCGATTGATAATTCAATGAGAATACTTACTTAACGTTGAAAACTTTTGATACACTAAAAAAACATCATTAAATACAAGCGTGTTCCGAATAAAAAAGTAATTTTGTTTCTAAATATTTTACATGGTAATAACACTAAAAAGTCATCGTATAAATCAGTATAAAATATTCTACAGTATAACGAATTGCTGCTTTTAATGATTCGTAATATTGGTATATTTTAAAAGCTATATGGGGAGTCGTGGTATGCTTTTCGATTGATGTTCTGCAATGTGATATTTATCGTTAGTTCACAAATATTCTATAATGAGAGATAGTAGCTCGACTAGATGTATTTATGTCTAATGTGAAATCAAAATTTAAGAGCGCAAAAGAACTTGTTATTTTATAAAATAATTCCATAAATAAATACCGCCAATAATAATTACTACCTTTTAAGACATAATCTTTAAATTGATTTGAAAAAGAAACTATATGTATATCCATCAGCGAAAATATTCTTGATAATGTGAACAAAGTTAATTAGTTTATTTCCGCCTTGGTAAAAAATCAGGATATTATAGTGATGTGATCTTCGGCCTCTACTGGGCGATCAGGCTTACAATGAATTATATGTTTGTCTTACCGGATCATACTTAATTAATACATGAAATTTATCGACTTAACGATCTACAATTTTAAAATAATGCACACAGATACCCCTTACGAATAAACTGCTGTATCTAATTTTTCTATGGACATAATAAATAGACATACATCGATAGGGCAATATTATTTTTAACGACTACTCAACTTCGTTTGCCGAATAGTTCATGAAAATATTTAAATATTATAATAAAACGTGTGAGTTGAAATGAAATTAAAACATTTAATTGTAATATTATTTTATTTATTATTTTATTATTATGAGGATGCGGTGAAGAATTGCAAATCAGATCGGGTGTGAATTAATATAGAAGAAATCTTCTTACAGAAAATAAAAACCGACTGGCCAAACAACGCGTTGCCAAGGACGATAACCATAAATAATTCTGTATTTTTCGGAGGAACGATTCATACATGGATAAGCTTAAAGATTGGCGGAGGAAATCTGGGCATATGCATAATTTTTGGGTAGTGACAATATTTATATCGCATAATAGACACATTATTTTTGATTGATTGAATTATTTTTATGAAACAGTCGCAATTTTAACGAAAATCATTAATACTTTTTATTAAACGTAACATGTCTGCTGTTAATGTAGACATAATGAACAATTTAGATAGATTTTATAAGAACTGGTTTTAAGCTAGTCAGTTAAATTCTCTCTTTGGTAAAGGAAAAATAATAAATTAAGAATAGGGCTAGTGGTAAGCTGGTCGCTCTTTCAAATTTTAAAAAATGATTGAAAAATAACAGATTCGGCGAGGAACAGCTCAGAGTGAAAAATAATTATATATTATATATTCAGTAAACTATTCGTTTTAACATTTCTATGAAGGATGGATAGAGGGTAGGTAGAGAGGTATGAAAAAATCTCGGACATCCACGCTTTTTAATACGAGTTCATAAATATTTATTCCGTGACCCTGCAACAGTGTGTTCGAAAGCCTAACAGAGTTGACCACTTAGCTTCAGGACCTTCGTTAATATATTAAGCTTTACTCACTGATATATTGAATAATAACAGTAAAATTGTTTGGTCATGATCAAGATTCATTATTTTTTTAAAAAAAAAATGTATGTATATCCAATTTAGTAATAATTAAAATTATATATAATATTATACAACTGCCTATATTGTTTTTCAACTGAGAAAGTTACTGATACAATCTCATGATTAACTAAATAATCGCATGCTTAGTCAAGCAAAAAAATAAAATAAATCCATAAGTATTCTCTGTAAGTCATTATTTTATTCGCCTATTTAAGATTAAAGTAATGGAATAGCAGTATTGTTTCAAAAGACAATAAATAAAAAATTCATCCCACAAACTGTCACTTTTGACTGACTGCTTTTTCTTGTTTGATACGAAAAAAAATAATCCATTATAAGCATCCTGTTTCAAAAGTGGTTATAAAGAATTAAAGAACGATAATTTGGTTTTTTTCTACATGATCTGTGATATAATATTATACAATCGACTGTTTGGTTTCAAGCGGAATTTTTAATGCTTATAATTATGAAGCTGTATTTTGTATTTAATAATGCCATAAAATTTGGGAAGAATATTTATGACACAATTTTAGGTATGCGATAATTAATAAATTTATCAAAAATAGTTGCACTAACTGAAAATAATGGTATTTAAATCCAGCAGGGAGTAAAGTGTATTCGCAAAAGCTTAATTAATTGATGATGATCGTTTTATATTGTCTGTTGTTTATACGTATATGATAATCAAAATAATTTATATTCTAGAATCTAGATGGCTATTTATATATTCAGTTTAGCCAGAAGTTGACCGTGGTATTCGGTGGAGCCATTTAAAAATAATAAATAAAAAAAATGGGCAAATACAAATATTTATTACGTTTAAATTGTACGTTTAATTAGTCACAATCGAAATTTCTTGCAATTGAATCGTATTTATATAGATGTTTTTAGACAGTCTAGTTACTTATTTCGTCAGAACTAAAACTCAACATGATTCCTACATAACTATTAGCTATCAATAGAGAAGCGTATTTTTATCATTTTACCATACATGCTTAAATTCGGAATAAATGCTAATAGATAAGAAATTCGTAAAATATACATATACATCTGAAATTATCATAGGCGTATAACTACACTATAAAATAGACAGAGTTTTCCCTGCCATTTTCCAGCAACTGTTATTTACTACTACTGATGACAAAAGAAGAGATAAATATTAAAAAGGTTGCTCAAAAAATCCTCTCAAACTTGACAAAAATTAACTTTAAAAAAAATAGTTTGGGGAAATTTGAAAATGATATTAAACATTCAACAAAAAGTACATTATATGTATGTACAATAAGAATACAAAAAATGTGTTTTTGCTTAATCTCTTGAGAATTAATATAATGGTGGTAATTAATTATCTGAAACTTCAAATGAAAGTAGCCTGTTCGCTCTTCTTTTTAAATAATGCAAACATTTAGTAGGATTATTTGTATATCAAATTATATTTTGTTGACTGAGAAAAAATCATATAATAGAGAAGGTTGGTTTTGAATCAAAACTATTTTAGAGAGCTTTGTTTTGACTAATCTAAATGGTCATTTCCTAAGTGATCTTTTGCTCGGTTGAAGTTCGAAGCACCTCGTGCTCGAAAACATTTAACTTGATTTTAAAAACATTAGCATTTCTCAAACATTTTGTGACATAAGCGGCTCTCTAACCACAATAAAAATGTTGATGTTTTATTTCAACTTTAAAATATGTGGTTTGTTATAAAACAAATAAAGAGCTGAAGAATCGAATATGATATATAAGATAATTTATCACATATTGTTTGAGTTATTTGGAATACTCGTCTTGCTATTTTATTTTGGTAAATTATTTTAAGCATTCGTATGAGGGTTATGCTATAAGATGTTTGTCAGCCTAAGCTACAAATTATTTGAATCCCCAAATAACTCATATTTATACATTCCTAAATTTAGACCTGGATTTGTATCAATGATATATGAATAATATTGTAGAAGCACGGATGTCTCTAATAATATCATCATGCCGTGATAAAAACAGATGTTTTTAAAGATGACAATATACAAAAGTTTTCTTCTAGATCAATTAAGAGTTGCTCACGTAGCCGTTAACCTTAAAAAGTGGATGATTTTCATACAGTCCATCAACCCAACATACATAATATATTATATTATAACTATCAATTCAGTTGACACTTCAAGTATGACACTTCTTTTCACTTGTCTCCTACGCTGATTTGGGTAAAAAATATCTGAAACTATTTATAGTCCATATTATTTTATTGCCTGTCTCTAGTATTCGTTATTCTACATTGTTTTAAAATAATATTACTTACGAATGTTTTTTTTATTATTTTCAGGTAAGCGATCTTTAATATACAACTGCAATCCTAATTCATACATATTAGGTCATGAAACAGGTAATATCTTTTTTTTATATTTGTTAAAATTATTATTTTTTATAGAATATACAATATTAATTGATACGAGCCTTAGTTTGTGAACCTTTTTTACAAACCATTAAAACTGGCTCTAGTATATCGTGGGAATATTTTGCATCGTTGAATACGTTTGTAACACCATATCAAAGCCATAGGCTGTACAATTAATTGGAAGATCAAATATCATATTATTTATAAGAAAAATCATGTCTTAAATAACATCTCACGAAACAAAATTCATCATAATGCACCGGTTTTGTTTTTTATTTACAGGCTTGTTGGTATTAATTACTCTCGATAGGTACTATTAACTTTTATATTACTCATTTTTAACTACGATAACCTCATAGAATACTATTTATGATAGTGTAAATATAACCATTTCACAACCACAGTCTTGGGGTGAATTAGCTTGCCATTGTCATCTTGACTTTATTTTATTATTTAACTTTTTTGAAACGGAAAGGAGGAAGGTGCAAGCGAAACAGTACTAAATTTAATATTTGTAGTTTTATTTTTTTATATTAGTACAGTATTAAAAACCACTGAAATTACTACATATCGTCAGCCTACAAAATTGGTTTAGTGATGCATCAATAGTTCTGAGTTCTGAGACAAAAAAAATATAAAACTTCCTGCCTGGATACTTTATGTTAAATAGATAATGATTATATCAAAATCTTGATGGATTGATGGCTAATGACAAAGAAATATTGATTTTTTAGACCAATTATAATAAACTGCCTACGAATCCAATTATATCCAAAAATTTCACCGAGTATTTACCTCAATTTTGACTTTTGCCAGTAGAATGAGTTTTATAATGTAACAAACAACACTATTTGAGTGCTGAGTATTTAATATACGTATGTATATAATTATTGTATTTTTTAAATTACCACATATAATTAAGTAAGTAATGATATTATTATGCCAGTATATTTATAATAAATATCGATTGTCACATAACACGATAACATATTTCTTTACAAATCTACGTCTGCATGACGTTTGCTCTGCGGCACTACATTTATTGTATGTTGAGAATTTTCCACATTTTTATTCGGAATAAGACCCTATTAAACCATTCTCGTGTATGACATTGCTATTAGTGCATAGATTGACCGATAAGGAAACACCGTTGCAATCCGGCTGCCGTCAATTATATTTCACCCATCTGAGTTCCTTATACTGCTTAGTCGAATTAAATTTCTTTCACAAGGCCGTTTTGTGAGGTGCTTGATGTGGAAAGCCCGAGGTTAATGAAACCATGACTAATCAATTAATTTAATTTGATAACGGTAATAAAAACAGACTTCTCGTAAGTAAATATATTTTTGCCCAGTACATAATATATATTATATTCGATTCGATTTTTTGCTTACGAAATATTAATATTATTAATTCATCGCTAGCTATCATAAATTAGTTTGATATTAAATTAAAATAAATTATTCGTTACTCAACTGTTGAAATGTATCAGTTTTAATTAAATATTGAAAATTAATATCTAAAAAGCTATCACCAAGTCCATCGAAAATATTTACAAGATCGAAGGTGCAATTAAATTTTTAAAAAATCAAGAAATTTTGTTTTCATTTTTTTCTGACAAAATCCACGTTTTTACTGTTATCAAAATAACTTATGATGTATAAAAGTGTGAACAGATTTATTATATAATAAGACCTAACTGTAAGTCAATCTTTCTCTCTCTCTGGTGTAAGATAGCTTTGCCTTTTTTTATGATCGGTTAGGGGGTGGGGAAGAAGAAATAAAGCATGAATGATATGATTTGGGATAAAATTACAACAATCGATTAAAAATGTCATTGATTGTAAATTTATATTTTAGAATTTGAGCTACTTATACCGTTACCTATAAAGAAGCAATCGACAATTAAAGGTTAATTAGTAAACACACATTAGAATATTCAGTTTAAATAATAATTGAATCGAACATACGTTTACATTGGTCGAAAATGCAATGCAAGATATTTTATTAATTCTACATCTTAAATACA
The DNA here is from genome assembly GCA_031772345.1 of Himalopsyche anomala. Taxonomy (NCBI): domain Eukaryota; kingdom Metazoa; phylum Arthropoda; class Insecta; order Trichoptera; family Rhyacophilidae; genus Himalopsyche; species Himalopsyche anomala. Next base: position 15,810,936 of record CM062821.1, on the reverse strand, counting down.
ATATATTGTTGATATAGATTACCACGCCATTTTGTTTGTGCCGTTTTGTCTAACCACTGTTGTTTCAAATTAAGTTATGGCTTAAAATTATATCTTTATCACTGAAAAATAATTGTAAATTTAAATGATTCAATAAAAAGTCACAAGTATTTATTGTATGAGTATTGTAAAAGTATTTATGATACAAAAGAGAAGGATGGATCCCACGATATCCAAAATAAAATGTCATAAGTTTTATGATCCATACAAATTTACAAGATACGTTTCAGACAAAACACGTAATTATTATAAATCAAACTATTGTAGATTGGTAGAAAAATTGGAATAATCCATTTATTGTTTTTACACACGCGACATTAAGAAAAAATATACATTCGTCATTTTACCATTGTCTTCTTAAAAAAAAACACTATTTTTGACACTAGTAATAATCATCGTAATGCTTCATTATTTGTAGAACATTATTACTTTTTGATTTATGTGTGAATTTATTCAGATAAAAAATTGGATCCATATTATTTATTTAAAAAAATATTATACATATAAACCAGGGGTTTGGTTTATATTAAACTATCGTCTTCAACAACGTTTTAACAACCATTTACATTAAATCGGCAAACACTTTTTCTTTTAAGCAAACATATGGAATGACAAGTAATATATGTGAATTATTTGTTTGTTATTTGCTATAGTTATATAGCTCTTTTTTGTAATTAAAGCGTTTGTCAAGCTGTGTGTTGCTTAGAAATTTCTTCTATCACAATTTTCAAGTTACTCATGCGATAAATTATTTCTGACATGTATCTATATAATTAAATAATGCTCAACACGACATGTGTACGTAAGTGAAGAAAACTTTTTTTTAAATGATTTATTTATTCATAAATGGTTGCGTTCTTAGTAAACTTAACGTGTTAAGCCAATGCGCGTGTGATATGTTGGTTTTGTTTTGATCTATTACATAGAATTTAAACGTATAAATAGCATCAATGAGTTCCGTCAAGCCAAGTTTGAAATAAGGAAGTGTACAATAAAAAAACCATACTTTACCATGAAAATTTGAATTTAACATGTATCTATTACAATCATATAATTTGGTGTCTACATACAAATTGGCTTCTCAAAATGATTTCATGTATATTTTAATAAAAAATATTTTTTGAAAATAAAAAAATTGAGAGCAAGACAAATTACCATTATATTTCAATCTGTTCTCAAACTATTACTAGCATACACTTTTTATATTTTCGGCGTAAAATATTTTAAAACTGTTTCAATATGTTGCACGTTAATTTAAATTCAATCTGTGTATTAAAATCATTTTTAACTACCATTAGGCTTTATCACAAAAAAATCTTATATTATATACGCAGTTTGCATGATAATTCTACAAAAAGCGTTTATTGTTTTTAATCAAGTGCTAATACTTGAAGATCACAGTTTTTATATTATATCTAGTCTTTGAACTGAGTTCAAATTCATTTGAAAATGTTCGTGATGAGCAAATCTAGTTCTAATCATATTAAATAAATGTGGAATAATAAAAAAAGGTATATTTTTAAAAATATAATGCCTTTCCATCAAGTATTGACAGTGAACACCATTAGAGTGATCTAAATATCGTAAAAGTGGCAAACAATTGGCAAAAACATATTTTGACACGACCTCTTGAACTTATAATGAGTGATAATTGAAATATTTAAGCTGCACATTTATTAGTTTTTACTGATAGCTAATATAGGATGAAATTTTGAATTTTTACTCTTTTTTATTATTAATTTTAAACATGAATTATTATGTTAAAATTATACATAATAAAACGCAATACTTTTTTATTAAAACTTTCAGTTGAGCCGAACCAGTTAATTGGGATCGATTCAGATAGTCATAGAATATTGTAGAATATCTTCTTTATAATTGTTATATATTTTTTTATTAACGTAATTGTTTTCGAATAAAAATTGACAGGTAATCAATCACAAACAATAAAGTAGATTAATTAAATATTATTGTGGATAACAGAGTTTTGAGTTTACGGTGTATCAATATATACTTTGCTAAAATGTGTAGATTTCTCTTTCATGTTCATTCTAAATATATATAACGTAAGTTATTTGACATGATAAAAGGGCACTAAAAGAAATGTAGATGAACTAACAATCCTTGGAACCACTGTTGTTATGACCATTTATTTATTTATTTTATATCATCGTCTACAGTTTTAAATTTAGGTTGATGTGGTGTTAATTGATTTGTTTGTAATTTAATCACTGCTAAATAGTATTTTAATTTTTTAATGTTCTCGTATAAAAAAAGTGTTGAATGATTATATGAAGATATGACCTTTTGCAATAGATGTTGCCAATACATTCATTACGGGATAAATTTTTAATATGTTCATCTAATAATATGTAAGTGTAGTTTAACTCGCCCACGACACTCTTCGGGGCCCACATTGCGCGCTTGCATAATATTCTAGATCCGGGTTCGTTTCTATTGATGGTGTGGTTAATGAGTGACGATTGGAAATTATTGTGATAGTAGCTTCGTCGTCGTTGGGTGTTCGGCTGTTCTGCACCTGGTTAGGCACTAAAGATAAGCACCCGAGGTGACCCGTGACCCTCCGAATGATGACTAAACCACTTAACCTCACATAAACAAGTCAAAAAGGAGAAATTCACTCTTACTCTTGTTATTATATTATAATCATTTCGTATTTTAATATATGGCCGACTTCGGCTATAAATGAAATTAGCATTTGTCAACGTTTTTATTGAAATAATGATTTCCGCTAGTTTTATGGTGATATATACCGCGGGCTTTATTCTACCCGACGTCTTCTTCTTACGAAAATAAAGACGTATTTTAATGGCCATCCGAATTAAAATCAAAAAGTAATTTGTCAAAACTTAAATTAAACAATATTTGCATGATAAAACATCTATCTATTCAAAATTCTAACCGTGGTTATGTGAAATAAAGAAAAAAGCTTTGTATTGTATAATACTAAAAATGATACATGAAATGTATTGCTCACCTAGTAAGCATTTTTTCTTTTTTTAATCTATGTTCGCTCCTATTGTGGAGCATATCGATTGTAGAAAGGAAAAAGGACGTAACCCACAGTTTTTTAAAAACAGGTTTTTTTTGAAATTCACAATTTATCAAACTTAATAGACGTTTTACCAAAAGGATGCAAGCTGCAAATGCCGAATTAGTATCTAAATTTAGCTTTTGTGTTTGAAAAAGATGACCTTGTAAAATATTAAAACCAAGAAAAAAGACTGAAATAAAGATTTTTCCTAGACAATTTCTAATAAATATTAGATTATATCAATTAAACACCAGTTTAGAAGTATTATTTAATTTAGTTTATTTAATATAGTTTCTTATTTTTATAAAACTAATTGTATTCAATAAATATCAATTAGTCAGATGCTGCTCAATAAACCAATAAAGTGATTAAAATCAACGTTACGGTAAAAGCATTTATAGTATTGATGTTGCATCACAGTGTCTCAATATTGCGTGCATTAAATTTACATGTGCAGTAAAATATAAAAGCATTCGAATTTTAAATAGGTACTTATATTCTCGATTTAATTTGTTATAAATATTTTTGTCATAACAAGAGCTTAAAAAATAACACCAGGTGATTCAAAAGTGACTTACATAACGAAACAAAAAGATTAATAACTGAGGCGTCTTAAAGTATAGGCTGATATCTTTCATTTTTCATTTCAGAGTTCATTTTTCCAACGTACTGTATTTCCAATTAAGAACAGTATGCATGTTTTACATTCATATAATCGCTTATTCCAATAAATATTAACGAAATAAAGTTGAACATATCGGCATTGAGTTAATCAGTTTTAACATGGCATTTTCGTGCCATTTTTTTCTCTACAGTTTGATTGTTATAATGAATGAGCCAATGAAAAGTAAATGGTAAAACTTTTCTTTTGAAGTTCAATCACAACTTTACTTGGTGTTTTGGTGGATTGAATATTACTATTGTAGTGTTTATTTTCTAATCTCACATCATTATTATAACGAATTTAACTCACTTTAAATACTCCTTGGCTCACTTCACTTCTCAGGGACTCACACTATTATTACCTAATATTATAGCATATTCACCTACGTATCAATGTTAGATTTTGGTAATCTGGAAATTTATCGATTTTTGCTTTTAATGTGCCTCGTATAAGAGGTAGCGTAGTATAATAGAATAAAGTATAGAATCGGTAATCGATTTATCCCTAATTAATTATGAAAAAAAGAAGCAATTAATGATATAAGTAAAGTTCTTGACGTTTTGCAATCCCTGAATTCTTCCAGTGGACCTGTATTTTTAAATATGAACCCACATGAAGCTCAATTTATCATATGCACGTAAGATAATAGTTATAAAAAAGTGAAATATTCATTTGTCTCTTCATGTTATTTAGTTTGTTCGTTCTCGCTAAAAAACCCTTTTAGTGGTTTAAAATGTATTTGCAAGTGAAAAATAACGACTGAAATAGCGATGTCTGGCTGCTAATTCTCTACTTGTATTAATTATTCTCTATTAAGGAGAATTTATGAGCGAACACCCTGTCAAAAATGACGCGGTGACCCGCAAGTCGTGACCCACAAAATGAAAATTCAACCTCACATAAACAAGTCAGAAAGGAGAAATTGACTATTTCGTACATGTTTGAATTTAATCTTCCGTGAACCCATACTTCCGAATGTCGTTTTTTTATTTGTTTATATTTTTTTAATACTCAGAGATGTTTTATGAAACGCCTCACGTTTATAAGATTAGTGTGTTATTATTATTTCCGGGGCTATTAGGTGATAAGTGGTACAGTTATTTATTTTATCATAAAATTATGTGAGTATGTACATTAGATGTACATTTATAGGAATGAAAATATTCTCAGTTCACGACTATACCATCTAACATAATATTAAGTTAATCTCTCCAATCTCCACAGTAATTACAATACTTATGATTATGATTATTTGATGATAGGTATTTTAAACGTTTGACGTCGAAAAAATGTGTAGATACAGATATTTATCTATTGGCCCTGTACATAATTAGTCGATACTCTTTTATGGCATCCACTCGGTTACAAGTTCGCGGTTCATATCTCGAATTCATACATTGATCCATTTTATCGATTTTTGTATTTGTATTCAAAAGCATACTTGTACCTATGTCATGTTTTTATCGTCGATAAAAAGACCGCTAAGCTGACAACATTCGATTAATTTGGCGGTAACACAGGGCTGAAAATGATTGTTTGATATAAAATTAGATTTGATAACTTTGTTATTCCACTGATTGTGATACAAATTGTCTACGTGGTTTGCTTCTTTAAAGGGCATTTTTAGACGAACTGAAATAGATAATGATCACAAAATTAATAAAATCCAAAAATACATTATCGAGTAAATAATGAATAATTCATGAAAAATTGACTAAATCATAAACAGAAATGAATCATTACTAAATAAATATTTAAATATGGCAGGTAGATCACCAGTGTTCAATTTATTTCTTTTTGGATTTACCCTTTCAAAGACAAGTAATTAATTTGTAATTGTTACAAAATTTGTTTTTATTTAACCTCCTAACAAAGTCCAATAGGAAAAAAAGCTCCCAACTCCATTTGTAATTTATATCTTAAGAATTAGAATCTATTTTTACTTAATAATAAATAATCATTCAACAGTTAATCTGAACATTCTTCTTGATACCAAATGTATCAAATTTATTTTATATTAACAATAACATTCTTCTTTCAACCAGAAATCGTATAAACAATTTTTGTAAATACCCATGTGATACATATATACATCCAAGCCCTAATATGACTTTATTGAAAAAGCTACTTTATTATTATTTATTGTGATGTTACGAATATGTCGTTACCGTTTAACATTTCAAAAAATCGTCATCAATCAGGGCTTCATTATAAAAATTGTCTGAAAAGGATGTTTTCATTTTTTTAAATGTATTGAATAAGATTGACAACAAAGACGCTTTTGGTAAAACAGCTATCCGGCAATATATTGGCGATAATCAATGACAGTATACTTTCACTGAAGCTTGAATTTTCCTCAACAGTAACGATTGCCATAAAGCATACATAATAGATATTATAACGCATCATTTATTACAAATATTTAAAATATTACTATTAATTTATTCTTGATTTTATTATCAATAATGTATTTCATAATGCGTGTTTTACAGTATTATTTACAATAAATAACATCACAAACTAACCGTGTATTTTAAAACGAAAATTGATATAATTACATATGATACTGCATTCACTGCCGCATAAGAAAGTGATGTAAAACGTTTTCCAGTGAATAGACTGCATAAATTATCTCTTGCATATGGCATAAGCATAATTTAATTTGAACGGTGATGAACATGCAATCGGAAATAAAGCTGTGAATTTCAAAACGTGTGGTTAAACTTCCGTTTTAGAAATTACCAAATTATTGACTAATGCGAAGATTCTTATCGACGGACTGCGCCCATCTTCCTATTCTTTCCAGTTTATGATGTGTTCATTATGTTTTAAAAAACACTTTGTGTCTATTATATTAAATGACGAATTCATTTACATTTATTTCGTCGTAATATTGCCAGTGTATAAAATTTATTTTGAAATATTTAAAAAATCTTTGTTTTTTTAAATGAAAAGTACAGATTTTAGCATTAATTAATCTTCTAAAATAATATAAATCTTAATAGTTCTATCTATATGCAATTTTGGGTATTAAATAACGGATTCTTATTGATATTATTATTAACCCAATCTACAATACAATATATTGAAATCTTTTAAAATTTTCATGCTCATTTTTTAAACGTTTATCTATTAATACGATTCTTAAATTTCATTTCATAAATTAATAAAGTACAGATTTTAGCATTAATCTTTTAACTGCCGGTAGGTGTACGTATGGTGGTACCTAGCACGCCGCGAATTTCATTGCCAAAATAAAACCTTCTAAATATATCGTTATTGAAAATGTATTAAAGTTTATTTATAAAAAACTTACCAAATAAATGAAGAGTGCGCCAATGTTGTCGTGTGTTCAACATATTTGTATGCTTAAAATAATTGATTTAGGTTATTAAAATCTCTTTTAAAGCGGAGCGTCTAAGACGCATAATTTGTATGACCGACGTCCCGTCAGCGGAAAATTGTTCGCCATAAGACGCGTATGGCAGTTTAGCGGTTAATAATAGTTTTTCAAAACCATATCGACTTTGGAAAAGAAAAAGAATGTAACCCACAGTTTTTTCAAAACACCTTTATTTCGATGATCACAATGTACTCAACTTGATACACGTTCTATTAAAAGGATGTAAGCCGAAAATGCCGCATTAGTATTAAAATTTTAGCTTTAAGTTTGAAAGAAGATGGGCTTAAGAAAATTGAAATCAAGAAAAAAGTCTGAAAAAAAGGTTTTTCTAGACAATTTCTTAAATTAATAGTAGATTATGTCAATTAAACACCAGTTTAGAAGTCTCTGTGCACTCCAAGGTTGTGCTTATTTCATAATTTGTATATAGCTGAAAATCATCAAAACACGTTTTTTTGTGCCTCCTGTAAAATTTTCAAAGTGTGAGTTACGTCCTTCTTTCAATAAAAAATCTTTCAATCTGAAAAATGAACAAATTTACTATTAAAAATGGAATTCGTGTTGCTCCTGCATGTAATATTTCGTATTTCAGTACAACAGTGATTATATCATAAAAGTTTCTGTTATGCAATAATAATAAACGAAATCAAAAAATATATTATACAAAATCTACATAAAATTAAATAAAAAAAGGTTTATTATTTTTTAATTATGTTATTAATGCAATGACCAAAAACGTACATAAAGACCTGTCTTAATTGGTCAAACACATCAACGCAGTAATTATTATGCAGATTCTGCATCACAAGTATTCTGTAGGTGTGAAGTTATCTGAATAATATGATGCTAATTAAAAGCTTCGCTTCAAAATATGGCGGGCAATGTCAAAAATCATGTCAACTTTCCCGCTTATCAAAATATCATCATGTAAGTAAAAGTTATTTACGAAGTTTATTTATTCGAGAAAGATTCTTGTAATGAATAATTTAACACGGGCCTTAGGCATGTTTTTTTTAATTATGTATATAAAGGTGCTGAATACTTAAAGCGTGCCATTTTTATTTTGTAAATATTAACCCTTTGACTGCGGCGGTTTTATGAGATATATCCCAAAATTACGGGGCCGTTTTGAACTGAAATTCTATATTATCTTTAGGTATATTGATTATTATATTTGTTTATGCTATTTAAATAAAAATTATGTATACTATGTACGTTTAATTGGCAAACATTAAAAATTGTAGGTACATTTATTATGGAAAAACTAAATATAATAATTTCAACAAGGCTTCGTTTTGCTGATCCAAAACTTTAAATATAAAATAACTTCCTCCTTATATTTAAATGATAAGGTATTGAATTTTAGATTTACGTCATCTTGTTATTATAAATTCCAAGTTCACACATCTCTTTTATTAAACTCCCGATGTATTGCAATATAGCTGTAAGCGAAATGTGTAGCTGTTATGTATTAAAGATTTTGATAGTTTTTTTCACAAAAAAATATTATCCCATGTTTTAATAAAACAGTAAAAAATATGAAAAGAACTTAAAGAAGATTAAAAAGACTTTCAACCAATTTTTATTAACCTTTCTTCTTTAAAATATGTTACAATACTCGATTTAATACAGATTTTTTTTCAATAAAAAAACATATTTACCTTAATAAAACTGAAACGTTTGTCAGTGTATCAGAATTTCACACGATATTAACAAATAGTTTGTTGTATTGCATGATCTTAAACACCAAACGTGTTTTAGGCAATGCTAATAAATCTAGAAATCCGTTTAAAATTAATCACCATGCACTGAAAATCCAATATTCATTAAAAAATATGAAATGAAATCATAATTAATTTTGAACATATTCTATTTTTAATTTATGAAATGAAATTTAAGAATCGTATTAATAGATAAACGTTTAAAAAATGAGCATGACAATTTTAAAAGATTTCAATATATTGTATTGTAGATTAGGTTAGTAATAATATTAATAAAAATCCGTTATTTAATATCTGAAATTGCATATAGATAGAACTCGAGTCGTTATAACAGTTCATATGAAAGTGCCTTTTCAATGTCAACAGACCCTTATCATAATGTTAAGTATTAACAAATTCAAGTATTAAAAGTGGTCAACTGTTACCCTAATACTGTTCTCTCTACATACACATAAGTTGTAATAATTGTTGTTTAAATACAGACAAAACCTAAGGTGTACAAAAAGACCCAAATTTAGCAAAATAAAAGTATTCAAAATCGATCAACGAAATCATGTTTTACTTGAAAACTATATGTGGAATCCTTTTGACTTCCCACCTTTTATATAATATGAGAAGCCAAGTATCATAACTTACATTGCTTAGAATATTGCAGAAAAAACCGCAGGAGTACAATTTTTCTATGAATATTTGTTGCGAGTGAAAAGTAGCACTTTCTTAAGATAGAAAATATACTATTATAACATAAAACATCGTTTCATCAAACAAAAACTCATCGTCGATTAATTATTTCTAACCATATCATATTTTTCATTAAAAAATGTGAACTTAGACACCGATAGTGATCTTTAGCCAGGGCTGTAGAGTCGTGAAAAAAAAGACGACCCCGACTCGGAAGAAATTTTTCAATAATTTCAACAAGATTGTCAACACCATTTACTATTGTGGTTTGAATACACATTGAATATATGTTTTCAAATGGGTCTGACTCTCTAAAGTCCTGGTGCTATCAGTGTTCAAAGTAAATATTATTACCCAACTATTTTTAAATAACTTTATCTCAAAAATATCAAAAATGGATATGATTAGTTTCGATACCAAGATCATCATAATTTTCTGCTCAATCAAAGATTTTCTTTTAAAAAAACCATACTAAAATTTTAGGCTGACTATCTATTATGATTGGAACACTGCACGCCAGTATTTTAAATCGATTTTTTCTTAGGAATGTCGAATATCTAAATATCTGGAAAGTAAATATTATAACATAATGCAATCATAATTTATTTTATTACGATATATCACATAATTTCCAAAATGATTATCTTTGACAAATCGTACCATCAACATATCATGTTGTTTATTCAAAAAAATACAAATTCTTTTCGTTGAAATATTTTTGTACATTTTTCTACGTGCGTTTTGGTTGTGTTCTCATATCTTCAGATTAATTTCAAAAATCGAACATTGATGAAGTGACAGATGATCTCTCGCATGACACAAATGAAAGTTCATTTGAATACAAAATATGTAGAAATTTTGCTCTTTTATATCGGTTATCGATTGGATGCCAAAAGGGAAAGGCCCTTTTGCTTCTTTAGATATTTCGTTTGTTACATCTCTTAGATATTTCATCGAGCATGTAGAGTAATCAATAATGGAACGATCATATAGTTAACAAATAACGTTATAGAATGCTTTCAAATAAGTTTGCGTATCTCTCACAATAGTACATATATCATAAATTGTATCCTCATATCATTTGAACTAGTTCCACGATTATTTGAATAGTCATTTTATAGTATAAAACTTTACTGAAAACAATCCGATATGCGACAGTGTGTACATATTGTAAATTATCTCAAATTTATTTGTAAAAAAACAAATAAACACACATACTACATATGTGCCTTGTATTTTGTCAAAATACCTTTTTTATGGTTACAATTGAATAGATGTTTCTTATTAACCCTTTGATGAGTATCAACGTACCTGTACGTTGGAGTAGCTTGTCATCTATTATCTATTGCCATTCTCATATGTTTTATTATTTTTTTGTTATTTCTTCAGATATCGATACTAGCCACATCCACCAGTGACTTTTGGCCACCACATTATTTTTTAATTTGTATAGCAAATGAAGAAAATGTTTCTAAAAAAAGGGTAAAATTTTTAAACAAATCGGTAGTCATTTAATATTGAGTTTAAAATTCCATTTGGGATCGATTCCTTTCTGGAATCGACGTCTGTAGAGCGGCACATGTAGACAGATGAGAGCAAAAAAGTTCTTGACGCAAAGGCGAAGTAATAGCTTCTAGAAAAATATTCAAAGTAATAATGAACTAGTTTACTTTACATTTTTAACTATGAGTTTTAAAATTTAAAAAAATATTTTCTTCTTGAAATAATAACTAATATTCTTCCCAGATTAGTCTGTATCCAAAAAAAAGGTTTTTATATTTTTGTGAGTGCCAATACCACAAATAATCAAAATATAAGAGAAACCCTAATTTAGTAAAAATTAAATCACCACTCAAAGGGTTAAGGGTGCGGGTGACGCTTTACTTAACTATACGCGTTTGATCACCGCTGAAAAAACGTTTTTTCTCTGCGGTAGTATTAATTCAAAAAAAAATGAAATCACTTTCAGGGTGTCATTGTCAATACTTGATGGAAAGGCATTATATTTAAAAAAACACAATATTCTTTTTACTGCTTCCACTTTTATTAAGCAAAATCAGGACCGGTTCCGCTCATCACAAGCATTATCAAATGATAAGAAATAAAATTTAAGTGTTATGTATACAAAACAAGATGAAATAAAAAGGTGGAACAGTTGATATAGAAAATAATAATTATATTAAGTTTTATGATTCAGATAAATATTACGATAAAATACTATTCGTCGATATCTATATACCCAGTGTGTGCTATGAGGACGTGCATTACTATTTGTATCAAAATGTGCACAGTATTTGTTTCATAATATTCGTAGCGAGTTTGATGCTATTGTATATGGCCGGACGGTGGGAACTTTATATTGGTTTTATTACATATGAGCATGATTGTATGAATCAACATTATTTTATGTAGGTTAAAATTACGATGTGTAATGTAAAGTCTTTTTTCTACGGTGTAAAAAATGTAAATATATATTGGTCATAAGAATAAAGTATTTGGTATTAAAGTGCGTAAAACATATTTTAAATAAATTATATAAAAATATTTTTAAAAATAAGCTTTTATTTAAATGTACTAAAAAGATAAAAAATAATTCCGATATCTATTTCCTCAAAATTATTTCCTCGTCTGAGCAACATCCTGACCAAATGACACTCTTCAGCACAGTAAGTCGGATCGTTGACTCTCCAGAGAATTGGGAAACAAACCATCTCTCACATTCTACTATTGCTAGTAGTCGAAGGTAGATTAAAGTTATTAATTGCGGAATAATTGTCTCATATGACTAAAAGTAAAAGCGCGCGGCGAAAATATTTATCTAAAACTTAATGTACAATATAATATCAAGTAAATTTATTTAAATAATTAATTAATTAATCGAAAATATTTATCTAACACTTTATTATATTTATAGTATTTTTTTACTTGAAGAGCAACGAAAAAAATGGTTTGAAGCCTCAATTAAGCCGTTTTAAAATATAAAAAAATGGTCGTTTTTTCAATTAAGCGTACTTGTGACAGCTGCAATAGAACCCTCGAATCTTAGTGCAGTCTTCATGATTTGTACATACCGGTCATCTGCGGAGAAAGAGTTGACCAATGAATGTCACTACAAAAAATGTAGTGTATTTTACAATATACAATGTTCATATGAAGTAAATATAAGCAACAACAAAATCAAAGTCTTTTTTTACGTTGCAAACTGCTTAGTCTGATGATTGATTGAAACATACGATCAGTTAAAAAGTTCTTACATAAAAAATGCGATTTAGACATACTTATATTTATACATAACCTATTCAACAACATAAAAGCCTATTTATAATCGAATCATTAGCATAATGCGTATCATAATAGACTGATTTGATCTTTTGACCTCTTTCCAACAATAATTTCGCTCGTTTTCTTTGACTAGAACACTCAATATCAGTTGTGACGCAATCGGAAAGAAAGTTCAGTTGACAATCAAAATAAAATGACAATGTTTTCTTTTCTAACAATACAGTAGAATGGGAGACTTTTATGGTATAACCGTAAAAATGACAATGTAAATGATATAAAACAGCATGAGAAAAACGACAAGGAAACTGTTTTGGTATTGTTGTGGAAAACAATTTGTAATCTGTGCAGATTCAGTTAGTTCTCAGTATGCTACGTGTGCTTTCACGACATCTCTTATTTTTCCAATCCTTGTTTATTAAATAATCTACAATAAATTGAAAACTTTGGAAACAATGGTGATTTGATGATTATTCATTTTATTTCATTGCCCGAAAATAAGCTCACAAATGAAATAATATTTTTTTTAACGTTATCTATTCTTAATTTTACGGCCGGTATTTTTGTGTAATGTTCAATTTATTACTTATTTTGATTTTACAATATTTTCCAACGATTATTATAATTAATTAAAACGTCGTGACAAACGACAATAAAAGCTTCCAACGTGACACCCATTGTCATATGGAATAAGGACGTAACCCACACATGTCAAATTTTACAGGAGGCGCAAAAAACGTGTTTTGATGATTTTGGGCCATATGCAAATTATGAATTATACACAACCTTGAAGTGCACGGAGACTTTTAAACTGGTGTTTAATTGACATAATCTAATATTAATTAAAGAAATTGTCTAGGAAAAACCTTTATTTCAGTATTTTTTCTTGGTTTTAACATTTTACAAGGTCATCTTTTTCAAACTTAGATACTAATTCGGCAATTACAGCTTGCATCCTTTTGATAGAACGTGTATCAAGTTTGATACATAGTGATTATCAAAAAAAACCTGTTTTGAAAAAACTATATTTTTAAGTAAATACGTTGGAATTTTAATGATTACGTAATTAACTGACTTTGTAATGGCTTAAATGTAGTCCTGAATTCTGAAACATGTTATAAATTTGTATAATAATTTAATCTATATGAAAACGGTACGTATTTTGAGCATATATGTAATAAATAATAAAAATCCATTTCATTGCGATAAACATAAAATTATATGAAAGAATAATAGCGATGTGAAAGGTTGTCATTTGTTCGTAAATGAGACGCTTTTAGCAATCGTTTGACTTAGAACATTTCTTTATCACAAGACTACAATGAGTAACAGCAAAAAACGGTATTTCTTAAAACAAATGATTACTAAATTTACTAAGTACTAACAATCAGACTTTCTCAGAGTAACGTTAAATTTCTAATACAAGCGACCATCCCAGTTGCAAAACTGCAATAAATTTACACAGATTGCGCATCTCTTTTACGAAGTGACGTAACAAATGCATTTTATTGCAAGCATTAGAGCGCCAGCGAGACTTCTGCATACATAAGTGATAGCTCATTTGTTGTTAATTATCTACTTACCTACCGACAAACTGGAGCGAATTTGTTTCCTTGTTCCTATGAGAATAAGTATACAGCACAGTGTAATTTATATTTGAATTATTATATTTAATATTTGAAGTTACAGCTAACAAAAGTCAATGTGCAGGATATTTTAAATTTTATATACTCACATTTTAAAATGAGAATTTTATAGATTTATGTCCGAGAAATAAAATGTTCTACAGAAAAAATCTAAACTTGATATTGACCTTGCCAGGGCATGAAACAAGACCCATCTGATCGCTTGAGTGAAACTTTTACCACTAAACCGCAGAATTTCACGTTATTATTCAATAGTTTCATAGCATGATCAAGACTTGCAATATATAGAATCCAATAACAAAATTAAGAATATAGTACACCTAATTCTCTTTTACACGCGTACAACAAATTGTATTTACTTTTTAAGCTATTACAATGGTTCATAACAGATGGATAAGTGTATTATTAGAGTAAAGTGTGAAAACTTACATCACGATTACGCCTTTTTTATATTTCCCGTGGTGATTGACGAAATTAAAGATTTTTTTTAATAAGTGTCTTTGCATAGGCATTGGTAATTATACACTAATCTGGATGATAATGATGATTACTCTTTTACTTAAAATCTGTCTGAGATACGCGATTTTCCTACAGCGGCAACAATGCCTGATTGTTTCGATACGTCGCTGATCTTTTCGTTTTCCCACGAAGGCTTTTGCGCCATTGTCTTGTATTATGTTTTCCAGCAGGTCGGGTGGGTAACCACTAACCGGCTGTTACGCGTTATTCGCTTGATTTTTTTCGTTTTGTTTCGTATTTGTGCTTACCATTGTTTGATGTGACTACTGTGCACAGTGATATGTGATAGTCAGTTGCAGTTAGTACTAAGTATTCAGACAGCCCGGTTGGCTGCCTTTAGTGGTCAGTGAAAAGTCTTCGGAAAATTGTTGAAAAATCTAACATAGTTTTCGATCAATGGATTTATATAACCGTGCTTAAATTTAAAGTGGGTGACAAACAAACAACTATCAACTATTAAGTGATAATTACAACCAAACAAAAAGAAAACTAAAATGTTTTTATTATAATAATTATATTTTCGTGTAATTCTGTTGCTGCCGCAAAGGTGAAAAAAGTTTTCAGCTCCTGGAAAATTACGTTTCTTTTTAAATACCAGGATATCATCATTACAATTGTTTAAACTATTTGTTTTGTGAACACATAATTATTACCTTTACCACATTCTTCTGTTAGCATAAATACAGCTTCTTCAATAATGAATGCTTATTAATTTAATACGTAACCCAATAGATTTATAAATACATTAAATATTCAAGTATTTAATAATAATCATATTTTTAATTGCCTTAATTTAGTAGATGACATTACGTTGAATGTATAAGATACTTCCTTTTTAACAAACTCAATAGTTAAAACTTTAAATAATTGTTAAAGTTGGCTTTTTTATTGTTGATAATGACATTTAAGTTCAGTAATATTTACTATGTCATAATACTGCTCATGTGTTTTAAGTGCATTATAATGTGTCCAAATTAGGTTATATACATGAACTATTGGATTTATTTTTACAACATTTACAACTGGGATAATTAGGTCACAGTACTGATAAACTATATAATTGTTCGTTGTCACGGCCCTCGATGCTGTCTTTCACAAAATTAATCATTATATATATCAAAAGTAGTGTCATATCGCCTGTTAAAATGTGACTAGAAATATACATTGGAGACAGTCAACTTGCACCACTTTTAGATATAATGATCTCGATTAATCATTTTAGTATCTATTTATCATACAAATATATCGATATTATATTTCGTTAATAAAACTGTAGATTAAACTCTCATTTTGTAAACCAATCGCATGACAAAACAAAAACAAATTGTAATTTTAATGAAATCAACAAGACAGTGTAAAAATAAACATGTTATTCATAAATTTGTGGAAATTGCGTGTCCTAAAGTGAAAATTGTTTAGCGAAAATTCAATCACTTTCTTTTGAATTGTTTTTCAACTTCATACGTAGTTGCAACAACTTTAATTGTAAATATGGTAATTTTAACTAATCAAACATTCAAGGCCGATGTGCGTTTTTCTTTTATGAATGAATCTCTACAGTGACCATGATTGATGAATACATTAATAATGTTTGATTTATCTTCAATTTTACTATGGCTCTCGATTTCGTTATAGCCACGTTTAGAATTGAGATATAATATGAATCATATTAACAACGTTTGCGCATTTTCAGATCTCGTTATACCATCATACACACCAGAAGATTACCCCATAAGGGCACGAGGCGCACAGTTTCTTCTATTGTATTTACACGGAATCCTGTTGTCTGAAAAACAACACGTCCTGATCGTATACCGCCTGGGGCCTCCCAGTTGCTTAATACGTCACTGATCGCGCACCCCTTTATTGAACAAAACGGATTATTAAAATTAAAATATTATATTCATTATTTTTACGTATATAGAAATGGAAATCAATACAAATTAAAAATAACTTAAAGCACAATCGAACACTTAACCGTATTATATAAAATAAATATATGGCACAGTAAAGATTGTTATGTATTTTTAAAGGTTAAAATCATACCACATATTTTCAGATTTACATATACTGCTCAGTGTTTTGGTTGTCCACGTTGAGAACCTCTCGTAGAAATTTAATTAATTAATTTTAAATTAACAGTAACTAATTGTCGGTGAAAATTACGTAAAGTTACTGTTATTAATTAAGGATATTATTTGTTAATCCAATCATTTAATAAAGTTCTCTTCAAACCACTAGTTCTTAACCTGTAGTACACGCCCCCTAGAGTACTGTATCACAAACAAAAAACTGTATCACAATTTTATAAAAAGTTAAGGGCTTCGATTTAAGTTAAGGAGTTAACCCTCCAGAGACGAGAGCTTTTTTCCGATAAAAAAAATTATTTGTTTAGCCATATTGAAGTCACGGATAACTTTTATTCCTAACAAAAATTTAAAAAAAAAACGCAAAGTCGTTGTATAGAAACTTTGCATGACTATATTGGCATGCTCATCCTTTTATTACCGGGTAATATTGTGTACGGACAGTAGTTAGAACAAAAGTGACCGTACGGGCTCGCAAACATTCGGGGTTGAAATACAGCTAAATGTGAAATTTAAAAAAAAAAATACAATTTGACCTCTTTAGATGAACATAATTTAAATACTAGCATATACTATACTAGTTAATATTCAATACTTACTAGCTAATTTCAATACTAGCTAATATATTAGCAAAAGAACTGTAAATATTGTAAATAGTTTGATGTTTTGATAAAAAAAATACTAACGGTTTCAAAAAGTCCATTAAAATAATTGGAAATTCAAAAAATCGTATGTGCTTTTAGTGGCCGTTTCTGTCCTCGCGACTGATGACTAACTAAAGTCTATACCCTTCTAAACCAAATATGAGTAAAAGCAACGATATTCAGGTAGAAAAGGGATAAATAGTGGGATCAATAGACAACGGTGTTTACTGTTACCATGTGGTCACGCTCGTCCTTGGAGGGTTAATTCGATGATAATTTATTATGATGATATCGGTGATAATTTTGTCATTCATATAGGTTTGGCAGTTAAGCTAAAAAAATACCACGAAAAAATTAAAAGTCTACATTTTATCACCGTTTACCAATAAATCTTAGTGCTCATAAAATTATTAAACTTAATGTAATAAACTTTTGCTATTGTTATTCTAACACTCTGATTACTATTGAGATATTGAACTCCAACCCTCGACTGTTATTTTGTAACGTTAAGTTTCACGTGTCGAGTGGGTAGAGCTAAAATCGCCACTACAATATGTATATGAATCAATATTCAATTATTATTTTGTAATGACACCGACTAATGACAAGTAATTACCATCCAAATCTACTAAGCCAATGCCGGTTTCATTCTTAAAGTCTGTAATCAACTGAAGATTTAATCGCATTGAATTATTACAACCCTCTCCAAAAAATAAGTTTCATCGACTCGTTAACATTCAGTTCTCTTATAAACAACTTCAGTTGAGATGCTTCATTGGGTATCTATAGTTGAAAAAAATATTAAAATATGTAAGTCGCCCATTTTCAAAACTAGCCTTGTCCATTTTCATAATCAATAACACTTACTGTACGTCTTACATGCACGAAACCAAAACGAATGCAAAGGAACTCGGTGCGCCACGAAAATATCAAATGGTCTCTGCCGCTATAGTGTCCACGTGACAAAACACACGCCGCGATCAGTTTGTTTGATATTTTGACAAGCTTTAAGCCGTGTTCCAATTGCGTTCGCAGTGACTTCGCCCAAGTAAGACGTAGCGTTACAAAAAAACGTGTTGAGAACTCTCTTCATTTAAAAATTAACCATATTTTAGTAAATCAAATTAAATAAACACTAAATTCTTCAATACAATTCAAGAAAATATTACTTTTATTTCAATACAATGGTTCCCTACACGTTCTTTTGTAGGTATGTCTAAAAAATGAAAATGGATAAGGTTTGTCTTGGAAATGGGTGACTCATGTATAAATATATATTTAATATAGTTTGAACTTTCTCGTCCAGCAAACAAACTAAGATGAAATGGTCTTAATCAATAATAAGTCATACGATTATGTTTCACTGGCTTTTTATTCAGTAGATAACAATTTCCAACAAAACAATAATATACGACTGATTTTTTAAAATTCAAACCATTTTCTAGACTGTATTTACGTTATACGATAATAACAAAATAATTGGCAATGTTGTAAAACTTACTCAAACATCGTGTCAAGAAAACAAATAATTTCTATTTATTACCCCTGGGATATTTTTGTGCAATCTTCTTTATAATATTCAATTATTGCATCACGAAAATAATACTGCGCTATCTGAACGAGAGCGAACTCGTTTCATTTCATGTAACACATGAGAATATTTTTTTTTATAATTACTTTTAGTTTCACCTACTAATATCCACAACACAACACACAACCATGAGAACAAAACGCCAACACATTAAGGAGGTATTTCATAAAAGAAATGTGTTAACAACGTTATTATCAGATCTCCACAACAATATGTTATTATAAATGTATATTTAATATTAATTTATTTCGATGTTATTATGTGGGAAATGACATTGGGATAATAAATTGAAAACATTTGTAATTTAGGTGTTCACGATTTGCTGTGATAAAAAAATACTATATTAGCAAAACAGTTTTTTGAGTGATGCATTCTCAACATTGTGGGCTATAAAAAATACTTTATTATAATAACAACTATACCTTATAGTTCTTGAAGGATATTTAATTAGTTTTAATTTTTTATGATTGTCAACTATAAAACTTTTACATATTTAATTGTTGTAAAGTTCTGTCACAAATATTTCAAAACAGAATAATATTAAAAATTAAATCTTTAAAATATGAACGTTTTTATTATTTATATAATTTGGACATTCAAAATCGTGGTTTTACCTTTCGGCATCATCAGTCCTTCAAATTCCAATACAAATTCAAGCATAATTTAGTTTTATATTTTATTAAAAAATATGTACATATTTAAGATTTTAATGAATAGTTTGGTCAGTAAAAGCTTTCAACTCATATTAGAAAGATACATATTAGTCTTTATTTCTGACTCATAATAATATTTTCATTTACTTTGATGGCGATTTTACAAAGCATAATTCTATGAAATAATTTGATATTTTTTCAACGGCGATATATAAATAAATATGTACAAATCCAATCAAATGTTGAAAAGATCTTTGTAATAAGATGTAAAAAATATTTTGATATATTTGTAATATTTATTTCTTAAAATCCATCACTGCTTGATTAATATATCATATTTCTGATAGATAATCGAAAATATAACAAATCTGGGAGAGCAAAAAACTTCCTCTACATTTACAATTAATATAGGTTAGGAAATTCGGCAGGAACTTGATAAAGGTACAGGCAAAGAACTTTTGCACCCGAGTGTTGCAACAAAATTGTTGCGGGTTCCCCGGACGCTGCTATTGTGTCCGTTCGCCATGGCAACCATTGTACACGCCACAAGAGCGAGCTTATGGGAAAGTTCCCGCCGTAAAAAGCGCGGGAACCACGCGACGCAATGCCGCTGATACCAACAAAACAATGAAAAAATAATTAATAACAATCTCGGTTTTAAATAATTCAGATCACAAAATGTAGCAAAATATCGGCCGGGCATGGCGTGTGGTGAAATATTGACTTCGGAAACTGTTTGTATGAGCGAAGTTAATTTTTATTTTGCAATGGCGGGCTGAAACAATGTGGTAGCGTTTTGCAACAGCCTATTGTCACATTATGCAAAGCAATTATTCCTTGACTTGTTTTTTACGACTGATTTGTTTTATATGCTGTCCGATAAGGTTAACCCTAATTGTACTTATGTCTCATTTAGTGACGGTTTTTGATAATAGATTATTTTTCACAAATATTTAAACACACCGAGTGCCATAAGAACGCCTTTTTTTATTGGTTAAACTTAATTTTTGTACCAAAATTCATATTTTTTTAGATTTAAAGTACTTGACATATGATTAAATAAATATGATAGTGAAAAGTGTTTTGTATTAAACAGTTTTATTTGTGCGAAGTGAACATTAGTTTTATTAAAAATGGTGAGCCGTAATTACAATATACAAACAAATAAAATGGCTGCATTGAATGCAAAAAGTCCCAACAATGACAGCGGTCACAGCAACGCCCTCTCGCCAAACCGTCCTCCTCACAACAACTTTGGAAAAACTAAACAGAACATCCACTACAAGCAAGCTTCGGTCGGGACCCAATATTCTTCCACGGCAATCAAACCTTCGTTCAAAGACAACGGGTCACCAGTGGGTCCAAGATATGCATACTCAGCAGCTCTGCCTAAACAGACATTCAAAGAAAATATTTCAGAAGGTAACAAGTATCCATATCCGGCACTGCCTTCAAAAAATAAATTTGAAAAACCGACAGCAGTTTCAACTTACACAAGCACTATCAATCAAGATTTGAGTTCCAAAAACGACAACAAATCAGCGTCGGTACAAAATGAATCCACGTCCACATTTACATATCTTCCCATTGAAAAAGAATCTGGTAACATTATTGAACCGTCTATTTCAAAACAGAGAATCAACTGTATTGACACAGTTTATCAGCATTATTCTCCAAACATTGGAAATTTTCCCACAGCCAATATGGATAACTACGTACCGAAGTGTTACAAAACGAAAACGCTTATACAAAACACTTGCACAAGCTCCAACAGCATAACTGTCAATAACAACCTTCCAACAATTACCGAGAGTATAATCGAAGATGGCGAATATCCAGTCGATGTCCAACTCAACTACGCATATGCTACCAAGGTGAAAAAATCTGGTGCAAATGCTTCATTCAGATGTGATTCGGGCAGAGAGTGTAGTTCTGGTGACAGCGGAAACAACGCTGACACTTGCGCTGACGGATGCCCGAATAACCCGAAGAATA
Source organism: Himalopsyche anomala (assembly GCA_031772345.1). Lineage (NCBI taxonomy): Eukaryota > Metazoa > Arthropoda > Insecta > Trichoptera > Rhyacophilidae > Himalopsyche > Himalopsyche anomala. The sequence goes on along the minus strand of CM062821.1, from coordinate 15,788,959 downwards.
GTCGGTTTCAGTACCTCAATGAGCGACCGCTTGAGATCACGGATTCCTTAAAGGGATATCACAAATATAAATACCAGGTGAGTGCATTGCTTTGAAATAATAACTATTGTGATCGATGTTAAATTCTAATCATACTACGTGGTAATTAGAAATGATGTTATCCAGTTTAAATTGTTATACCTCAAGGAAAGAGCTTTAGTTTATGGGGCAATGATATCTAATCATCAAGAAAAAAGGTAAATTAAAATTTCACAAATATTCATGTTGATGATCAAATCTTGCTTAATAGAATATCGAAAACTCAATCCTCTTCCTTATCAATTTATATTCCACTTTGCTTTTATGCTCATATATTTTCACTAAGCATGTCTAGCTAATTAATTATCAGTATGGTAACTGCTAATTGAAATTTTGTAAGAGAAAAAAAAGCAATTTCGTATTTGAAGAAAATATATGTTTTATACATATTTAAAAGAAAATATGTTTAAGTAAAAACGAACTAATTTAAAGATAAATTACTGTGTCGTGCATTGTTAAAACACAGTAACACAATATTCAATTTATAGTACCGTATAGTATTTTTATAGGCAACACCTTCATAATCTCAAATATTCAGAATTATAGCTAGCAATACATTCTCAACACAAGAGTTTGTGAAAAATTCATTTACCAATTTGTCTTATTAATAGATGTCACTATCACAGAATCTGAAATGATATCTTGCCTCAAATAGCATAAAGATATCAGAAAATAATGTCTCCCTTAATGCATCAAAAAACTCTCTTTATCAATTGAGATAAAAAACGAAATTGTTCATTTATTTTTGTATTCATTTTTGATGCTCATTTTTTTATCTAGTGTCTTGTAAGACATAAATCCGCTACTGGCTATTGATTTACATACTTCGACCTTATTCCGAGTATTTGTAATTATTCTATAACTTCTTGAGACAGTTACTGCAGTGGGACAGTTTTTTGCAATACCGTTCGATACAAAATGACATATCATCAACAAGCAAGTTCAACTAGGTGACTTCGTATAATTTGCGTTATTAAAATCATTCAATATCAACCACGCACTACTTGCCATGACAATGCTCGCTACAATAATTTCGTTATTACATGTAATTAGATGATTTTTCGAAGTGGCAAATTTGCATAGAAACATTGCAGTGTAAATAAACCAGTAGGCTAAAGGCCTGGTTTCGAAAATCTTTAATTGTATGCTCATTTTAATAATTTTGTTCGAGTGCAATTATTATACTAGATACCCAGAGCTGCATTCTACGGGATCGTGTGATATCATCTGGTAGAGCTGTTCATATGTTATTGATACAACTTACTGTCGAACTAGAAACTGTTGCGTTTGAAATGATTAGTATAATATAAAAGGCAGATTAATATTTAAAAAAACCATGGGGTCCATTATTTATAAAAAAAATTCAGTACATATATCTTAAATAGTTATGTGACATCTGTCATGTCGTCATTTTTATGACATTCAATCCGGTAGTCCTTTTCTGATCCCAGTATTTCAGGATTATAATATGCTAAAAAACCGAGAGTTATTTTACATATTGCAGAGAATTCGAGCAATTTTAATTTAAACAACCATGGGATAACGGGATCGTATTTCCCCTTGATTGAAAAATCATGACAACGCAAATTAATTGTAAGTATGTACAAATTGTGTTGACCGCTGACATAAAAACCCAAAGCATATACGAGATAAATTTTGCATAAAGAAAAATGACAAAAATCCAAATAATGTTAAAAAGATGGAACGAAAAAATAATATGTTATTTAAATTAAAAAAAAACTGATAAGGATCATTTATACTTCAGATACCACAAAAAAATCATGTTTAACGATTTCAAATATATGAATAACACCAAATATCCCTGAAGATTCTAGCATAATTATGTTTGTTTCATAATAAAGATTTTCATTCACATAACAGAAAGCCATTAAAAATAATGTATTTATCATATCTGGATTGATTAATTATGTTGACTTTTAAAAACTTGGCAAAAAAAACAAAATCGTAGCATACGATCTGATTTCAAATAAGATGGTTTAATTATATGATATAAATAATATGAACTTTAATTTGGAATATATAATAAAAATTATACAATAAGCTTATTTTACTGTTTATGAAAGAGTCTTTAATTATTCATGGGTGCGGTCAATAGCGTAATTATTATTCAAAAAATATTTTACAGCAGCAATCAAATTCAACGTGTTGTAATTAAGATAAAAAAAATACCATTTTAATTCACAAATGCCTATTTAAGTGATGATAATAACACCTTAAATGTCAGAATTATATCTCGAAAATAAACTTAATCCGTTAAATTAATACCGTAAATAAAGCTCAGAGTCGAATTCGAGAAACGTTTTCATAATTATTCAAAAAAAAAAAACTAAGCGGTTTATTTATTTTATTATTTTAGAAAAACTTAGTATCAGCATCATATTAATTATTTTTTATAAAAAAACACAAAAAAGCAAGCCAGTTTTTTCATATTATATATTATATAATATTAAATAATTTACAATTTAAATACCGCAAGGCTGTCGATATATGCCCCGAGATATATTTCTTTTACTTTTAGAATTTCTGGCTTATTCAATAAATAGGTTTGTAATTTATTTTTCACGCCAGTAAATTTTCTGACTACTTAAAAATGCAAAAAAAATCCCCCCGTTGAGGTCAACGGGCTTACAGCTAGTATTATATAATATGTAATAGGTATTTTCCCCAATAAAAAATACAATTATTTTTAATCAGACGAAATGATTACACCAAAAGTGTTGATTACTAGGACATTTATATTATTTTCCTATCATATTTTTTTACATATGAGGCTAATATTTGTAAATTTGGTTCGTTCCAAAATGGTCGAAAAATTATTTTTAGTTTTACATTACTTTGGAATGATATTTTGTGTTATCAAGCCAGTGTTTGAGACTGCATTCAAAAACAAATTAAAACATGTATTTTTATTTACTAAATTACATTAATGTTTCATCTTTCACCAATTTTGGGACGAAATGGGTTTGCAAATAATGTCCTTATATTTGGATAATTGATTTAAATGAATATGGTGAGAGGAACACGATTTACTTTAGATTTAATCGACTTAAAATCATTCTTCATTGGAAATATAATACCAAAATAAAGTCACATGATGTAGAACTTATTCCACATATTTTATCAGCACAAAATGCTAACTTATTTAGTGAACTAATCTAGAATCTAGTTTGGGAAATAGTTTAAAGCTATATTTTTTTTAAGTGTGCATCAAAAAGAAACATTAAACATAATCTTATATTGATTCTTATAATTTCCAAGTACATGGGTATAGCTGTCATGCATTTTTAGGTAAAGCATCTGTTAAATCTAATTACTTAAGCAAATATATAAATTCGAACATTATGATACAATATGATTATTAGTTTTAAATCTTATAACGCATCTTACTAATCCGTGTCTGATCATGTTTGTATACGTTTATATTTACCTTATATTGAGAATATTGATTTCCGGTCGTTAAACTACTCAAAGTAAAATACCAGTGCTAAACAGAGAACATTTTCTCTCTTGTCCGGTACTCAGTAATCCAATTAATTATCCACTAATAAAAACTATATTAAAAATCATTTACTGATATCTATTGATCTCCGTTGTTATTTACGTAAACAACGGTTATAATAATCTTATTTTCCGTGTTGTCCAACCTTCGGCAATTTAATGGAATAAAATTATTGTTGGGCCCTATAGCGCAACGTTTAGCGTTGTGGGCTTCCGTTCCAGACCTTACGGGTTCGAGTCCCAGTACGAACAGCATTTCTTCGATCTATGTATCGATTTTTGTTCGAAGGCATGGGTGTTTGTGATATCTAAAAGTTCCCTACCACCATTTCCGATCTTTTTACTACTGGGCGTAGCGAGAGCGATTAGTTTACCACTAGTCCTGTCCGAACTTCCCACTACTCTCTTTGGAAAAGAGAGGTTAAACGACTGAGCAACAAATAGTTCTCGTAGAAAAACTTCCTTTGAGATACCTTTATTAGAAGGCCATATTCTCTACATTGGGAGTAGACATGGAAAAAAAATGGATTCGTTAAACGTTTATTGTAAGGCACAGTGAAAACAGATAAATTCATAAAAAATAATATTCTTATCAATAACAAAATGATATTTTTAAAAATGCATTCATTGGCTTAATATTACAATTGGTTTATTTTAACAAATTATCTTAGAAGCTTTCTCAAATCCAAAGATTTTCATTAGATAAAAATTACGAAACATTAATACAAATCGATTATTTCGTTATTATATTTATAAACAATGTAAGTATAAAAAGATCGATCGCTTCCTTGATTCTATCTATGCTTTCAACATCAATGTATTATATTATCTAAATAATCTTATATTTCTGCAAGTCTCAATACAAATATATGTATTAGGTAAACTAGCTTGTAGAATACGGAAATTAAACAAAGCAACGTACATTGTAAATTATATTTAAAACTTACAAACAATAAATAAAAGCTCTCATGAGTAAAACTTTGGCTTGAATCTTTTGTTTATTTTATAAAACTATTTTCAATATACATATTTAATGGTGGTTGATCTTTGTCCTTTGAGTAGTATTTTATAAAAATCAAAATAGATCCGTCGTAAAGTTTTATATTATAATATAATTTGAATGATACATTTCGAAATAAAAAATGTTGTTTCATTGAAAATTAGCGCTCCCGTGAAAGCATACATTATCTTTTTCTTGTATACGTTCATCTTTTTACGATTTTCCGCGTTCATAAAATAACACAAATGCGTCAATCAATGGTGTTATGCAACGGTGAGCCACTAACACTGGCGATAACTTATGCTAACAGCCGTTTAAAGAGTTTTTTTTTTGTTATTTATGTGGCATCTGCTAAAACTTAGCGCATTAGCGAATATCATAATAATTTACCCCGTATGCGTTGATGCCGTTAAAAATGCTTAATCATGATAATTATACCGCAATTTATTCCATCAAGATCATTTAAAACATTTATGAATAATTTTAGTTCGCAGTTATACAGCTAAAATGACAGCATAATTGAGGCTATATAATTGATATAATGCAGTGGTTCTTAACCATTCCACCGCGAGCTTGTTACAAGTGCATCGCGGAAAAATTAGTAAAAGCTAAAGATCCGCGAAATGGTGAAAACCGACAAAATGCTTCGCGAAATTATAAAAGTCGACGATCGCACGTGTTGCCTCGCGTCGAATGGCTAACCAGCTCTCTGCATGAGGGCAGTGAAAATCATGTTACAGTTTACAACATCATATTTGTGTGAGCTCGGTTTTTCAACAATAACCAATATGAAAACTAAAAAACAAGAAGATCTTAGAAATTTAGACGAAGAATTGAGGGTAGCTATATCAAATATTCAACCTAATATTTTTGAAATCTGCAAAGGCCCAGGTTTCACATAAATTGATTTGAATATCAAACAATCTCCATTTTATGAAGGGTAATTTTAGTTCATATTTCCATATATATGTATGTACTATATATATATGTGTTTATATTTTCTTTAATTACTTTTTTTTGGATAACTGTTACATAATCTGTTAAATTTGTAATAAAGTTTATGTTCGCATATTTTTTTTTGTTTTCTACCCTTTTGATTTTGGTGCACCGCGATTTTTTCTTATGGCAAAAAGTGCACCGTGACTTCGAAAAGGTTAAGAACTACTGATATTATGAATGTCAGTGATAATATCATAATGGAATATTGAAGTTTTGACTTATTTCGACTATTGACATGGAATCGGTCAAATTTTGTACGCTTATATAATTTTTGTCTCTGACGACACGGATTTCGCCTTTCAGCGACTTCTGACATTCAAGTTCACGGATGAACTCGAACTGACTGTTAGTTAAAAATTTGTATTGTTTGTATATATATAGCAAAATTATTATCACCTCTAAGGTATTGGATCTGTCTTGATGTTGATCTAAATTTATTTTTATGGCGCCTAATCTTAATTTTGATCATATTTTTCATAGTCCATTTTTTATTGTAAGTATAATGGCTGATTTTTTTATAAATGCATTTAAATTATTGTTCACCAATGCTGAAACCTCCTAACCTTTATTAGAACTTCGTGCAAATAAGTATAGCTACAGGAAAACCCATTTCAAATTCAATGCTTGTTGAACGAACATTCAATAATTCCACCTTGTACTGATTTGGTTTCCCATCACCACCTGCTGTATATACAGCCAACGTTTTATGACCACCTTTCACATCGCTATCAACAGAAAAAAGATTCTAAAACTCTCATGGCCCATAGCAGAGCTTCACGGGACTGATTTTGAACAATGCACTAGTGTGCTTGTTGTAAAAACATTGACTAACGCACTTAAATCTAGTTAATGTTAAGTATCGTGTGTATAATCCGAATATTAAGAGCTCGTTGTTTTAAATGAATTTATTGAGTCTATTTAGGAATCAAAGATATGACGATTCCTGAATAAATTTAAAAAAAACTTTTTTTATTCGTTTTTAAAACTGGTTTGTCAGTATTGTAAAAACAGTCGAAATACTGTGGTCACAATTTTGATAATACCGATATAGCAATCACTATCTTTTAGTTCATCTCAGCGAGCGGACATAGACATCTACAAAAAAAGAACATAGCGTGTATTTTACCAACATATCATCGCGCAGAACAGGCATGTCATCTTCCAAGTCGAGTAGCTAATAAATAAAATAGTTAATAAGCAGGTAGCTGAAGATAAAAAGAACAATGGCGGACTGTAAATCGCACTCATGTTGCACAACCACTTTCTTAAGTCATTTAACATGATCAGATAGTTAACAGGACGATACCAATCAATGAAACACAGCGGCGGCACAGCATGTGAGCAATCCAACAATATATTTATCTCGCATGATAGAAAACGTACATTATTTGAATCGATACACTTCATTAATTTATTAATTTCCTGTGAATTATGATTTGGTGTAAATTTATTTTTGTAAAAATGCAATCATGACTGAAAATTAACTATATTTAACAGCAATATATGAGAGCCGTTTGAGATACGCATAACATAGGAATGACAAGGTATTATTTTTTATTACTGCAAGTGGCGTCACCACTGCTATATGTCTTATAGCATATTTATAGATGTGGTAAATGATAGTGAAATAAAATAGATAATAAGATAGATAAAATGTCACAGCGACTTATATGAAAACAATTATTCCATCATGATTATAAATGTATCATAAATAGTTTCATACACACTATGTTATTGTTGACTGTTGTTTGATAATGAAAGAACAAAACAAAATAAATTTTAAGTATATACGAAACAATTATATATGAAACTTTGAATATTTTTAGGTTAGGTTTTGACAAGAAATTAGCTGTTGAGATTTCGTAGAACGAGTGCATTTATTGTGTCACAAGGAAAAAAATATTTAGGTGTAATTTTTAATATTTTTTTATGAGACTTTACACATCGTTTTTCTGTTTTCATATTTCGATACTAGCAGTTTTAATAACAGTCATCGAACATAAAAATTATTTGGTCATCTCAGAAAAAACATTCAAACAGAACTATGAAATAGCCATAGTTATTGTCATAGTTACCCGTTAATTAACAATATCATTTTAAACTTTTTAAATATAAATTTAGCTGTGCAGTACGGAAATAAAAAATGAAATCTCTAATCTAAACTCGTGAATCGTAATATGTTTTCGATCGAAGCAGTACAAAACATCATTTTTATGCGCGCTACTGAATTTAGAGTCGCGATTTCTTTTGCTTTGGACTTGTGATATATTATCAGCCGCAATCTTCTCCAAGTCGAGGAACTCCCAAGATGTGATAAATCAATTACTCAAACCAGCAGTGACAATGCAAAGCCTATCTTAGAACGTATCGGATTAATGCTCCATTGTAATAACTCTCGAGGATGCGGAAATGAATTATTTCGACCTGGTGTTGAGACGGACGAACTCTCACTCTCTCACCGAATTAGTTATTTCACCGTTTCCGGGATATCGAGCTACGAGACTGAAAGTTGTGATTAATGCGTACACTATGGTTGGTTAGGTACACTACATAAATGCGATGAAGTTTTTTTAAATATAATATATGTACATTATTGAACAATGGAAAGTTTTCCTTTGGTGGTGTTACACGCTAGATACACATTTCTCTTTTATTCTACTCTAGGATTCTTTCGTTGATCAATGGCTAAGTAAATTAGGCGACATATGTTAAAACTTATTTATCAATACTTCAATTTAGCGAAAAAAACTTCTTGTTTTAGCAGTGTATTTTGATTGCATGTGTGTTTATTTTTATTATATTTTTTTTAACAATACAAATTGTTCTTTAAGTTTATTTTGATAATTACTCCGCTTAGCGAGCATAAAGTTGTAATAGTCAAATATCAGATTCATTTAATTTAAATTTTACTTTTAAAACTATCTAGGCCATCTAAGGGACGAGTGCTTTTAATGCTTTTCTACTCGAGTTGAGTCTGAATGACTTTGCTTAATTATTTTTAGTCTTACGTAATCAAGTCGTAGTTGGGTTGTATTAAAGAATTATTTACTATAAATAAGTTGTATCAACATGGCGATAACATCGATGAGCATTTTTTTACTTGAAAACAAAATTTATCAACATATAAAAATGGTGCAGAATAAATAATTTTCCTGAACCAACACAATAGTCTCAAATTAGTACAAAAAGCAAGCAGTTTATTTACTAAAATAATTATGAACACCACAAAAACCTTCTGACTCTTTTCTATCACTGACGTAACGATCAATCGGAAATTTCGCTCACTGATGTCTCTCGATTGACCATTACACCCAAAAAGTCTTTGAGAGGACAAAAAAAACATAAGTAAAATATAATCACACAGTGGATAACATTACACGATTAAAATATAAAAAAATAGAAATCATATATTAATATGTAGGACCGATTTCACCTATGAAGAAAGTAATGTCAAATTAATTATATCTTAGCATCAGTGGTGTAGTGCTAAATTAAAAAGTGCCGGGGCGCTGCTCATTCTGATCAACATTAAAGTTAAGAGGGTTTATCCCCCTCCCTACTTAATCCATTTATATCAATTTTCATTTTTTTCTCTCTCAAAATAATGAAATTTAAAAATGTAAAAATATTTTGCGGATTTTATTTTTTAACTCATTCATAGTATCCACGATTTGTTCCATTCTCTGATCACAAATTTGTGACGGGAATTTTATGTGCTCAACATTTGTTTCGTATTTGTAATTCTTCTATGATTCCTGTTTGACGTCACCTAATAAAACTTCATTCATCAGAAATACTATAATAGTTGGTACCTTGAGGTTTTTAAACGAAGAAACTCTTTACGTTGCAACACGATGATCGACAATTTTCATATGTTCTAATGCATTTTTTTATAAAAGAGATACACTGAACTGTGAGACTGCACAGGAAACGTATTCAACCATTTTGAGATAAAATATTATTTTGAAATCAATTTTGAATCCAAAAAGAATTACCGGGGCGCACCCCACTACACCACTGCTTAGCACACAGTATTATGATGTTTATTCTGTATTTCAATCTTGTATATTATAATATAACATTTGGGTTTGAGTGTTTCAATAACACGAATTCAATTATCACCTAATAAAACTTTCATTGACCCAGAAAATACTTATTTATTTGCATTATCAATTCGCGATATTTTAAATTACATTGTATTATAAGATATAATGAATTTAAGTGTAATACAAATTAATATCGTGACGATTTTTTACGTACAAGGTAGAAGTTGAATGTAGCATAACGTTTCGGCGAACTATAAACAATGCAATTCGTTGCGAGTTGCTTACTATCGAGACGCGTTTGACGAGAAGAAAACAAATGAGAAACAATGTAATGCAGACTTTGATCTTTGTTTTTTCTAAGCATTCCATCTTAAATTGTTTTTCGGAACCAATTTCCATTCTTACTATATCACCCCATAATAGGTAGAAAATCGTAACCGACAATTTATAAATTTCACAGGAGAAGATTTTTTTAAACTACTCCTTAAATGTGGTTAGTAAATAGTAATATATATATTTATATATTATCTATGTCCGCTTCAAATGTGTAGCATATAGCCTCCTAATGGAGGTACCTCAACAGAAGTTTTTCTACGAGAACTGTTGTTACTCAACCGCTCAACCTTTCTTTTCCAAATAGAGTATTAGTGGTTAACTAATCGCTCTCGCTACGCCCGGTTTTTAAGGATCGGAAAGGGTGGGAGGGAATTTTTAGACATCACAAACACCAATAACTTCAAACAGAAATCGATCGAAAAAGTGCTGTTCGTACTGGGACTCGAACCCGTGAGATCCAGCACGGTAGCCCACAACGCTAACCGCTGCGCCATAGGACCCGACAAACAAGTATATGGTCAATGCCTATCCTGATATTATACTGACTACTTTCAGATTTCTAGATCAGCGTTTCTCAACCGGGCTCGACGATAGGCGATATTAAACAATTAATAATTTACCTAATTGTGTCGCTTAAGATCTTTTGCCGATTATTGGTCGATATGCTTCATTCGTCGAAGAGTCTAGATTTAACCTGACAATGTTTATATTCTAAAGATGTTCATATATATTAAATGTATTACATTTCCGAGTCTGTGGAGCGGCGGTCAACGTCGTTAGCTTCCGTGACGGTTCTTCCTGTAGGAACAACATTTTTTCAATATTGTGATTCCCTCCTAAAAAAAAGCAACAGGGCGTAGCGAGAGTGCTTAGTAAACCTCTAGTCATTTCCTAGCCCTTTCCTTCTATCCATACTCTTTTCGAAACAGAGAGTTTGTGCAACTAACCGAGTAGCAAAATTTTTTTGTAGAAAAATAATCTGTTGAGATACCTCTATTACGGAACCATATCGACTGTGGAACGGAAAAAGGACGTAACCCACAGTTTTTTCAAAACAGCTCTTTTTCGATAATCACAATGTATCAAACTTGATGCACGTTTTATCAAATGGATGTAAGCTGCAAATGCCGAATTAGTATCTAAATTTAGCTTTTAAGTTTGAAAAAAAAGAATGAGCTTCTGAAAATTGAAACCATGAAAGAAGACTGAAAAAAAGATTTTTCCTTGACATTTTCTGTAATTAATATTAGATTATGTCAGTTAAACACCAGTTTAGAAGTCTCCGTTCACTTCCAGATTGTGTATATTTCATAATTTGCATATGACCAAAAATCATCAAAATACGTTTTTTGCGCGTCCTGTAAAATTTGTTTTGTGTTGGTTACGTCCTTTTTCCTTTCCACAGTCGATATGGTCCACATTAGGTGCGGATATAGATGAAAATATGTTAATCTACTTGAATTCCTTTTTTCACTTTTAGGGTGTTCACTGTCAATACTTGGTGGAAAGGCATTATATTAATTTAAAAACACAATATTCCTTTGTACTTCATTCCACTTTTTTAATATGTCAGGACCGGTTTCGATGACGATGCTCGTAATGAGCGAAACCGGTCCTGACATATTAAATAAAGTGGAATGAATTCCTTTTGATTTATATCATCGTTTGGTAAAGATTTCGTCGCCCTTAAAATTCTGTTTTTTTATTAATATTTCTTACGTGGTAGCATTCACTGCGTTATGTCATCACTTCGTGATTAAATTTGCCCGTGCCATATTGTGATTATTATAATGATACTCATATGTTTAAAATCAAAACTTAATACTTTAATGGTAGGATAATAAGACACAATTACTTACGTAAATGCGAAGTCAGTCATATAACACCGTATCAATAGATGCTAATGATACAAAGCACGCAAAATAAATACAACCCAAGCGAAATAATCTTCAAAACAATCCGATGAAACGTGGAGCGGTCTGATATTGACTTCGATTCAAATCAACGGCCATAATTCATTTAATCACTTCAACTTTCTATTGGCTATAAATTTTGTTTCCACTTGATGAATATTGAAAAGATAATCTTTTGTTTGTTCTCGTATTTCTCGTAAAGCCACGCATTCTTCAATGATACAATAAGACACTATGGCTCATTTTCAAATATTTTCTACAATATGTTTGTAATTTCACAGTGATTCTTTGTTATATGAGCGCCTTAGTTTCAAAACCTACCTTACTCCAAAAACAAAAATTATTGGCAAAGTGAAAAAAACTGCTATGGGCTTTTTGGATTTGAGTAGGTTTTGTGACTAAACACGTTTCTCAAAATGCTTTTTCTCTGTATTTAGTATTGAAATAGAGAACAATTTGGCATCAATATTTGAAAAAAATCAAAAATGGTCTTTAGGTAGGTTTTGATATTGAGATTCTCATATGCAGTATTATATCATAATGGGACTATGAAAAAATGTGATTGTTTCAGGGCTGTTGAGTCAGAATCGTGGTCTTTTGAGTGAAGTATCATAAAAAATGGTTTTCCGACTGCTCTTTTTAAAAATTAAATTATAATTTTAGTACATACTAAAAAATACACGAGGAATATAAAAGATCATTTGTTTGCATATTTTTAAATAATACTTTAACAGTAAGTCACTCAAACTTTCATATTAAAAACATAAACGATAAAACAGTGTTTACCAGCCGATGTCCGTGGAAATTTCCTGCTGGTATACCAAAACATTTGCAATCCGACTAATATCCTTTTACTGATCAGTAGGATTAAAAATGTTTGGAGCCGCTGAGCTGTGGAGGTTGAATAGTTATAATATAACTAATGGTGTTCCTTACGTTTCGTTTTTAGAGGAAGAGAAAACTTTAAGATACAAATTCATAAATAACATTCGGTAATTCGAAATTAGTTACACCGTAATAATCTTATTGTGTCCTGATAATATGAAATGTAAATGGAATTAGCTCAAATAAGTATTTTATTTTTTGGAGAATAGTTTAAATAAAAAAAATAGCCAGTAATAGTATCAATTTATCGCAATATTTGTAGTTCCTGTGAGTGGAACACTTCACGGTGTAGATTAATTCATTTAGGAAAATAATCTGGATATGATTTGGCAATATATTATTACAAAACCCATCATAACAATAAACTAATAAATCTTTTTAAGAGTGTGCATTGCTTTAAATGCCAGCATCTGCAACAAAGCCAAATATTCCTAACGCCCAAAAAGAAAGTGAATATTTGTGTTGATATTCGCCATCGATTAATTTTGGATCAGTTTGATTGATCACAGGAGAAAAGTCTTTGATTAATAGATTTTCTTTGTGTTTTATTGTAATGTCGTAATGAATTACCGTTTGTGATGTCAGATAGGCAATGTATCCTTGATTTGTTTTTTTTTATTAATGCGTTGGTAGCCAATACATTACATACAGTGTACAAAGATGGATTGTTTACTATGAACATTGATAAAGATCGCTTAATAATAATATAAATTCGCTAGCTGTACTCGGCGTAACATATACAATCCACACCAACGTCATATCTTAATAAAATATTTTACTTCAAGATAAAAAAATAAAAAAAGCTAGTACCACAAAAATTGTATAGCAATCAATTCAGAATATGAAAAAAAAATATTATTGTTTAGTGGCGTAAAATCGTACAAAGATTATTGAATATCACTATCAAACAATAGACAAATTACGCACGTGTGGTACGACATCGCTCTCATAACTTGAGATATCCATAGCCTATACAATATATCTTTCCAAATTTTCTAGTTCGCATGAATAAACCTCTGTGCGCATAGTACAGTGATCCCCCAATTACGCAAACTCGAATTACGCGAATTCCAGAAATAGTCACGGCTACTTTTTTTCCAATTACGCGGACGTATTCCATTGTCGTTGTTGTGCGCGCGCGCGTTCGGAATATGAGCTTCACTTTCCCAATAACGAGGTGTTGACTTCGCGTAACTGGGGGGATCACTGTACTGATAAGTAACTACATGCAATAACTGTAGTACCGTGCTATTTCGAAACCGAATAAAAAGGGCGTCCAATGTAGTTGATATCTTATGTGTCACACATAGTTATACAATCAATAGAATTAGAGAACCATTTTATTTTTTAAATAAATTTCCATACTAACTAAGAGATATAGTCATATTATAATCTTCCTGCTTTATTTTTATTTAATATTGTCACAATTTCTAGAAAAGTTATTTTAGAAAAAATCAAATAAAATAATATAATATTTGTATCTAATAGATATTTATAATAATTTCTTTAAAGTATTAGGAGTACAATTAATTTGAACTCTCTTTGATGCTATTGATAATCAAAATTTTTAGTTTGAAAATGTCTTGGAATACTCGATATCATTAAAAACTATAGTAGGTTATGTCGATTTGAAAAAAACAAAATAGTCAGTCATAACATCTTTGTGCTGAGAACATCGCTCTATGTCTGAAGCACGGTACATATTATTTTAAAGAATCCTCACTGATATGTTTTAAAAAAGTTACCTGTACTTCGTGTTTCTTAAAATTTCTCCCGCAGATCAGTGTCGACGTAATCATTTCTTTTGGTAACAAATATCCTTTACCAGATTTCATGGTTGAGGATAATTAATTATAATTGACACCCAGACTATATTTTGTATGCATGATGAAAAAGATAACAGAGAATAATATAAAATCTTTAAATGTAATATTATATTATTGTCTTGAATAAAATTACAGTTTTCCTATCTATCTGTATTCTGTAAAGCCAAACATGCTCACAAATCAAAATATGTTGTCACATCGAGCAAATATTTGTATGTGGCATTACTACGTCGTATTTATAATACTTCACATATTATGTCTACTCCACCATGTAACAAGAAAATATTAATTTTAAGAAACTATTGAATTTTGTTTTTTTTATATTCTAGGGCACCCACCCAGATTCTCTGTATCGCGTAGCGCAGTTTGGAGGAGTGTTGGGCGGTGATGGAGCTAAAGGAGTGTGGAGTCGGAGAGGTGTGAGAGTGCAAAACTCTTGTCGTTTGATTCGTTGGCCACTTGCGCTTGGCGCACTTTGCATTGCTCTGGCCCTCCTGGTATATTTCCTCATGCCAAGTAAGTCCAAATTTAAAACTAAATTGCTTATTTCTAAATTGCTAAATTGTAAATTAAGCTAAGTTGATACTGTACTTACATTCATAAACAGATAATAACAACATTAACAGTGTTCATATATAATCAAAACAATCGATTCGGAGATCAGTGTTCTGAGACATATCGACCGCAATTAGCAAACATATCAGTTACCATCAAACCTTTTTGGTGATAAAATCACTCGGTTTTTGCTCGGCCTTCAATAAAAGTACGAGTCAAAAAAACTGAAAAAACAACACACGCTGTGAGTCAATGAGGTAAATCATCAGAATTTAATCTCGTATCTCTCAAAATATCACCTAAATAATACGACTTTTTTTTAAATGGAAAAATTTTATATGGAAAAAAATATTTTTAAAAGAATGAAAAGTACCATAAGTATACAAAAAACTCTTAACAAATCTCCGCAAATAAAATATGCTTGTCTTAATTTATCTATTTGTCTGTCTGCCTATATGTCTGTGATTCCAAATAAACTTATAGCACAATACAGTACACATCACGCACACAATCTATATCTTCGCATTGTGCTTGACACAGTCACAGAGCGAATATTAGCTGATAGTAGGGGATCCAATCCCGGGATCGGGACTATGACAGTACAAATCCCGGAATATCGGGATTGAGAAAATTACAAAAAATGAAACTTGGAGATTTAAAAAAAAAAAAGATGTCGCGCTGAAAATTTTGGGAAATCCACAAATTTCTAGGTTTTTGAAATCGACAAGAAATTGTTTGAAAAAACCCAGGATTTCAAAATCGTCAATTTATACACGATTTTATGTTGAATGTTCAATCCCAAAAACTTTGTTGAAAAATTGTCAGTCACAAAAAGGGTCCGGGATTGGATACCCTAACTGGTAGTATTGTCATCTAGTAGTTATTCGTTTACAACTGCTTAACAACTAAAACAAACATTAAAGAAATCATCTTAATATTTTCACAGATTTCAAACGAGGATAAATAAGAAGAAATAGATTCGATTAATTCGCCGATGGGTGGCCGACAATTTTCGGTTGGCAGAATTAGTATCCGTTACTCTATAATTATTTCAATCACATTGATATTTTTGTGGCTCTTGAATCGTATGTTATTATTGATACCATGTACCGAGTAATGAATGAGTACTAAAAAGATGATATATTATTAGAAAGTAATAATATATGTGCGGAATGCATTCGATAAGACCCATCGAGCAGCAGAAATTCTCAGTAAATAGTCTCATCTCTCCTCATACAGTACGGAGCACGACGCAATTATTGAAGATCGTTAACCCTTTTACAGCCCGATTTAATATACTAAGCTTATTACACATGGCCCAAGGTTTTTTTAGTTTCCATGTTCACTTAGTAGGCATTTTAATGTGGAGTATTCTTCTTATGGAGCCTATCTCAACAAAAATGTTCTGCGAGAACTGTTGTTTACTCAGTCACTTAACTTATCCTTTGTTCGTTAAGAATAATAATAGAAGCATATCGACTGTGGAAAGGAAAAAGGACGTAACCCACACATATCAAATTTTACAGGAGGCGCTAAAAACGTGTTTTAATGATTTTGTGACATATGCAAGTTATGAATTATACACAACCTTGAAGTGCACGGAGAATTCTAAACTGGTGTTTAATTGAAAAACACCAGTTTGTTGTCGCGGAAAAACCTTTATTTCAGTGTTTTTTCTTGGTTTTAATTTTTTACAACGTCATATTTTTTAAACTTAAAATCTAAATTTATATACTTATTCGGCATTTTCAGCTGCCATCCTTTTGATAGAATGTGTGTCAAGTTATATATATTTTGATTATCGAAAAAAAGCTGTTTTGGAAAATTGAGGGTTACGTCATTTTTCCTTTCCACAGTCGATATGGCTAGGACAGGACAGTGGTAATCGTTATCGCTACGCCCCGTTTTTAGGATCGTAGTAGGCATCGACTCTAGTTCGTATCTAGGACGTGCAGGATGTATCAATCGATGTAGTCGAAATATACTTCTTCCCCAATTTCCTGGAAATTACTGAAAAAATGTTTTTTTTTTAAATTTAATTCAAAAACAATTAATATACTTCACCATTTTTTACACTAAAGACAGAATTAACTTCAAAGCTTTCTTGCGTATGATCAATTCAAACCCGTTGTTATGTAAGAATTGTAATGAAATTATATTACATCATAATTGGAAGTAGTTTCTGATAAGAATGGAACATTTGTTTATGCAAAGAGGATATGATAGTGTTTGATTTCACGAGGTTTTCCGCTATCAAAGCATTTTGAAAAAACTCATTTGTAATATTTCAATTGAAAGTAATGAAAAAAATCGTATTTTGAACGACTCGCAAAACTTATTACGTTGTTCGCTATGCGCACAAGTATTAAGTGGTCACGGCGTTTACGTCTCGGGCAGTTAAATGGATAAATTAATGTTTTTGTTTGTGCTCAGGTATTTTCCTTCGCGTACGTACGACTGAAATGTATAGTTTATGTATTATTTTATCAGTCTAAATTTATTATGCACTTAAACGAACAGTTTTAATAAGATGTGTAATTTCTCTTTAATATACACAACTAACAAGTATTGCATATCTTTAAATTAATATCCACACTTGGCACTTAGTTTTGCTATTAATTATTAATTGTAGGAAAATGTGACACCGATAATAAACCAAAAACAGATTTGAATCAGTGGTATGAATACAATATGAATCTAATTATTATGATCTGTATATTTTGTTAAAATTTAGTATTTTTACATTATTTTCTTTACTTGATTCACCAACAATCTAATGCTTTTAGTTTGCGGATATAAATATTTGCTTTCTAGTTACTTTAAAATAATCGCATCATTTTTATTTGTCTAGAATTTTGCTAATGTTAGTTGGTCTTTATAAAAAAATTGCAACCACGCAATCGAATTTTTAATCCGTACCCGTATCAAAGCGGAATTTCATTGTTTGTTTTTTTCTTGTAAAATCATCACTTTTGACATCACCGAACCAAAAAGTAGTCTTTCAATTGAATTTAGAATATCGTCGTCTAATGTAAAACGTGAAATTCAAAATGGATGCACGAAGAATACTTTGATTGACAGAGCCATTCATGCAAATGAGAGAGTCCATCTTTTGAGACAATGGTTAAGAGCATCAGCCAAAAATTTGTCTAGTCATCTTAAAGATCAAAAAGATACCGCCTCTCGTCTAAAAGGAGTTGACAACATTTTGTTTTGAGAAAATATCAGTAGTTTAAAAAGGATATCGATCGGTTATCAACTCTTCCAAGCTTAGGATACGTTAAATTCATATTGCTTTCGATAATAGATTGTATTGGTGGGACAAGGATGAAACAACACAGCGGTGTATGCCTGAGCGTAATAAATGCAAGATAAAGACTTTCCTTAAGATTTTCCCACTTTCAACCAAAATCCAATCCAAATTTTTGACTATGGACAGCATACGACTGTAATACATAGATAGAAGGCTATGAAAATAATGCGCCCTCAGGAGTTTTATTTAAGTATTGTTCAATTTTCAGAGTTTTTAAGTTATCCTTAATTGATTACAATTATAAGTGTGCATCCAAAAGTTGGGAGAGAAGTAGAAAACTGTAATATTTAAAGCGAGAATTAATTCAGTAATTTGTGCAGGAAGTCATAATATAAACATACTAAAAACCTGAATACTGTTAGTTAAATTATATCCTTTAACTTAAAATAATTATTACCTTCGTTGTTTTTTATAGCAGTCGTTCGCAGCTGAGCTAGATTTACGCGTAGACATATATAAACATAGATATACATGTTATATCTGTAAATATCAATTAGGAGCTGCATGGAGGTCGTCCCAGTATTTTCTGATGATCAAAGGCCGTCTTTTCAGTTTGCGTACTTAACTTGTTGCAAAACTTCATTCGAGTTTGTATAATCTACGTTGGGATCGTATGTATAAAGTTTACAAAAATAAAAAAAGGGTCGTATGTCATCGATTTCTAACCCCTGCCAATATGATTATTTGATATTTATTATCAATAAGACAATATGTTTTGCAGGGCGTGGCGAGCGTGGTATGCGCCCGGGGCTTGTAGCTGGAAAGGGCGTAATATTTGCGAAATCACTATTCACTTGATGTTTTGTATTAATATGTTGCCGAAACAATTACATATGTATGCACTTTAATATCGTTCTCACTTTCCTATAGATAATTCGATATTGATTTGTTATACAATATTACAAGGAGTTGATCAAGCGAAAATTTCTAAGAAGAATAATATAAAAGCATGACGTGCTCGTTTCTATTTTTTTTTCAATGAAATATTTGACATAATAGCAGTATCAAATACGATTAATATATTAGATTCACATTACTGTCAAAATCTAATGTTTTAAAACCAGCCGAAATCGAGAATATTCTGGACATGCATGGCGTATTTATTACCGAGTAGTAAACAATAAATGATATAGTTATGAAATCACGTTTGTAATATATTTATTTGTAGTTAGTTGACTTTGTCTAAAAAATTAGGATCTCTTAAAACTGGTTTTATATATTTATTATATAAGATTCATTTTTGATGGGTGGCAAATTGGTGAAAATGCATTTGTTGAGATTTATATTACAACTTTAAAGGTTTTTTCATATTTAATTAAGAGTGAGTAAAATAAATGAATTTCCGACAGATAACATCATTTTTCTTAGAATGAAAGCTCGTTAATTAAATTCAGAGTACTTCAGGTAATATGGTTGTTACCCTTTTCAATACTTAAACGGACGTTAAACATTTTAACCATTATATTCAAGAGGACTTTAATATAATGGTTATGAGGTCATTAAATTACTTTATTATAGTATTTATTTTTACTATGGTCAATTATAAGCAATACTTATTATATTCAAAAAATAAAACCCTCTGTCCTAATTCCACTTTTATTTTATATTATAAGGACTGATTTCGCTCATGACGATTCAGTTAATAATATTTGTCGTGAGAGAAACCAAGTCTGATCATATAAAATAAATGTATAAATAGTAAAAAAGAATGTTTTATATTTTGAATATAATGCTTTTCCACCAAGTATTGACAGTGAACACCTTAAAAGTGATTGTTTACTTACTTAATTACCTAGTTTGCCAGCTGTACGAACTCTCTTCAAACATCTCGATCTTTTTTTTTTCTTTCTGTGCCATAGACATACCAATCTGACTTATATATATGTTTTTTTTCTAGTAATACAGCTATATTTTATTATGTTTAAAACAAAACAAAGGTAATTAAGAAAGGATGAATGATTATTTCATAGATGATATTCAGTTTATTTTGATTCAATATATTTTATTAATTTTCAAAATTAAATATTCTTTATATTTAAATATTACGAAGACAAAGAAAATATAATAATAATTATGTGATAGAGTAATGAAAATATATTCTAAATGCTTTCATTTGTTTACCAGTGAAAAAGTCTTAGTTGAATGACTTTAAAAGCAAAAGTTAATTACAGATCTGCGCTATTTAAATTACAGTATAATAATCTCATAATGAGTGATAATTGTTTTTCTTATGTGGCCTAATCATGTTTGTTGTATACCTAATTAACGTATTTGAATTTTAAAAATATTGTATAATTAATTTCTCACGACTATTAAAGAGCGCGCGCGACAAAAAACGAATTTAAATTCTCATTGCTGTCTTGTCTTTACAGCACAAAGAAATAATAACCGTTTCGGACTTCAATGGGAAATATTTTTTGCGACTTCATTCTTCTCGAAAGCTCGGGTGACCATCTTTTAAATCTTGATATTACCTCCGAAAAAATCTAGTATCTATTTTGTTTTCGTTAATAAAAATCAGTTTTATAAACTATAATAATTTGGCCGATCTAATCGCTTCCGTGTTTTTTTAAACAAATCATTTTTTTATTATTTTAATGATATACCGCGGATAACAACATTATTGCTCCTGTCAATTCATATTATTTTACTTCTGGTGATATTTCAATAAAAACATAACAATGAGCTCTATATTATTTTATGAATATTTTTTTTTGCTATAAAATTTATCGTTATGCATATTTATTCGCCCCATCAAACAGCAAAGTATCTTTGCTTGAG
Organism: Himalopsyche anomala; assembly: GCA_031772345.1. Classification (NCBI taxonomy): domain Eukaryota; kingdom Metazoa; phylum Arthropoda; class Insecta; order Trichoptera; family Rhyacophilidae; genus Himalopsyche; species Himalopsyche anomala. The sequence continues at coordinate 15,767,708 of CM062821.1, read as the reverse complement.
CACTTTTAAAAACTAACCTCAAGAAAATTTACTATTTAACTCGTATTTTAGCAATTCAAAACTACACAGGGCTAAGGTGTTTTTTTCTCAAACTAAGTTATCGAGGCTTGCTGATTATGATTAGTAAATTAAATCTGTAATGAATAAATAACTTATGGTCACCTGAGCAAACTCTTTCTCTGGCTTGCGGCGTCATTTTTACGTAATACGTAAGCACGCCAAAAACGACTCGTTCCATTGTAATTCGGGAGCTGTATGTACGTCAAATTATAAATCATTACTACACCACGAAATCATTACATGACTGTACAAAGAAAGCGCCTTTATGCACTGAATGTCATATTCATTTTCTAATCATTATTGTAAACATACCATTACACAATTCGTCAGATACGAATCCTCGTAAATTGAGATGTCGGAAGAGTCTGTGAGATGATTTGGCTATTATTGAAACATAACGATAACATACAAACGGTTCTAAACAAAACATTGCATTGTCTTTTAAATACCTACTCTCTTTATCGACAATGGCAATAAATCAACCAATAAACTATGCCGAAATGAAGAAATCTTGATTCCATACTCAAAATTCTGCGCTGTAGCTCGTAGACTCTCCGCCACTAAAATAGTGAATAAAATGATTATAGCCAATGCAGATGTAGTAGAAATAGCTTCAAAGAAATGGGTATTTTCTTTAAATAAATAATACAGATTTTATGGCGTGTCCAAACACGTTTTATCTCATCTCACATTTTCCCAAAATACAATTTGGTAGCTTCTTGACGAAGCATTATATCAGATTATCGAGCTAATTTGTTAGTAATGATAATACCAACACTTTCAGAATAATAACAACCAAGATTTTTAAATTTTTTTTTTTTTTTTTTTAAATATTTGACATTACAGCTAACGCCAATGCGTCAAATATTTTGAAGTTGAAAGATCATACGAGATATACTCGATGAGAATTTTTGAAAGTCACATGAAATTAACTCAAGGAGAATTGACTTCACAAACACCCATGTCTTAGATCTCAAATTAAAATTGAAAAAATCCAATTTGACATTGACCTTACCGGGAATCGAACCCGGACCCACCTGATCGGTAGAGCAAGCTCTTACCAACTAGACCAAAGCGGGTGACAATTTCTAAAAGTAGTGGAATAGTGCAAACATATAAGTACATGTATTTAAAAAAACAGAGAAATTATCAAACAAGCTGGCATACATGTAAATACTTAAAAATAAATAAAGCATGAATGTGTAAAACCAGATGATCTAAATAATCGTTGAAGGTCCGGATTAGTTCACACTGAATTACACTGTTTATATTTTTCAAATAATAATCAAGTACGTATTTAATCCCCGAAATTATGAAAATTACAAATTAAAAGTCAGTAACTTTTATATGCAACCATTTAACGAAATAATCTCCAAAAGAAGTTTGAAGTGGAGCTCAACATACGTAATTAATTATACGGATTGAGTTTAATTTAATATAATAATTTACACTTTTCTACTGTTTGTTGCAATACAATCTCTAAAATGTTATATAAAAATGAGACATAATTAGTAAATACATCGTAGAATCTAGAATGACTCTCAGTAATATAGTGACGTTTCAATGTATTGTAGGTTACCATCTCAAAACTAATTGTGTTGTAGTTAATTTCTTGTTATTACAATTTAATTTGGTTAGAATTATAAGAAAACATATTTATATAAGTCGACTTCTCGTTATCTTTTCTAGATATTTAATTATGTTTAGTTAGAAATGTCCGTTTATTTTGTAATATACATAGTTATTGCATTTTATGTTCGTTACATAAGATTTGAATAGCATACAAAACTTTAATTATTAAATAAAATGAAATTCTTGCTGTTACCAATGACAGTTTCTTTTTCTCAAGATGGCGTACAAAACAATAAAACACACGAGTGTTCGAATATCAAATTTGAAAAGATGACTTTATCAAAATATTGTGATGAAGTATTAGTTAGTGTCATATTTGTTTTGGCAATAATAGCTTTATTATTGATAAATAAATGCCATTGGCTATTTTTCTTTTGAATTCAGATTTTTGCTTTTATTACAACAAAAAATCCAGAATTATTGAGAGAAAGTCGACGGTGTAATTTTTAATAAATATCTTTTCTACGAAAATCGTGCGAAAATAAATTAATCATACAGCCTTATAAGGTAACCATAACCCCCGCACATCCTTTAAAATAATACAGAACGTAAGTTACGGTATATAGTCTGTCCATAAAAGCAACGGGTCAGATGGGTGTCGACTATATTTATAAAATTTATGTACATCCGTTTACTCACAAAGGAAGGATTACATGGTAAATATTAAAACAACAAATAACAGAATGCCGAATTTGGCAGCCATTAAAAAAATGATATGCTCATTTTTAATAATTTATGAAACTTCTTTTGTTATAATAATTCAAACAAACATGATATTGATAAAATTATTTACGATGCATAGCATAAAAGTGGAAATAAGTACAACGTAATATTGTGTTTTTTTTTAATACAACGCCTTTCCACCAAGTATTGACAGTGAACACCCTAAAAGTGATATTGAGTTACATAAAAATATTTTAACATAAAACCCCTCAGATAGTATGCATTTATAGATTCGTAGCAGATCGATTTTTTTGTTATTTAGATTCTTCAGTACAATCATTTTCTATTCGCTTCTTGAAAATCTTCCATACAATAATTAGTCGATGAGTAAGCTTATTAAATTTGAATCGTTCATATTATGTACACTCCCACAGATTTTGTCACTAACGACCCGGGTTTCGCCTTTCGGCATCTTCAGGCGTTCAAGTGCACGGATGAACTTGAACTGACGACTAATTTGAACGATTCAAATTTAATATTGAAATTTCACCAAGCACCTTCAGTCGAAATCTTAAAATGAGTAAGCTTATATTGTTTTAAGCAATAGCTTAACATAAGACCACATAAACTGTAGATTATTTATTGATTTATAGTAGTTCGATGCCTTTTAAATTGAGATTTATAAAAATTTTCATGATTTTTGATTTGTAAATTTAGTTTTAATATCTCCGTCACTCCGTCACATAAGGGGTTGTTGGTTTTTAAAAATCGGTTTTCAAACTAAATGTTGCGGCATTCGAAAGACGGTTTTTTAAATTTGGAAACGCGATTTCAAATATTAGGATTAATATATATTTATTTTTACCATTATTCAATTAAAAAAGTATTTTGACTTGAAACTTCCTCGGTTATAATTGAAGACAGATGAAATATGTAGTTTTTTAGTTTTGGTTAAATTTAACAATATTTTTGTTGTGCATTTTGACTAGAATACACTTATCGAGTGCGGGGTAGTTATACATATTCCACAGCCGAATAGGAACACTGATTTTTCTGTAAATGTTGGTATCTTTTTGTTAAATTATCTTAACATTGTTTATAATAAAGGAATGTTTTTTTTTAAATTAACCTTTTTTGTGAAACTTCGAAAACTGGTTCAAACCGAGATGTAGGATATATTGTTCTTCGAAAACCATTTTTTTTTCAAAGGTCGGTATAATATCTACTGTACATGTACATAGTCATTGCAACACGGATAAATAAATCGTTAAATTACTTCGTATTTTTAATTATTTGCACATTTGAAAAAAATACCGCTTTCTTTTAATATTATCGGGTAACCAGCTCCTGGTTTATTATATTACATAAGGTAGGAAAACCACGTTTTATAACACAATGAAATTTTATTGAAATGTCACACTAATTATTATTGTTTTGTTCTAATTTTAAACGGGGGCGGGAAATTTCCCCCGGGCCATTAGGTATGTCGTAACTTTATAATCGTATGTAATCAGATAGACGCTGATAAACAAGATGTCGGTAACCTATATGCGAAGATTGTTATTTTTTTTTGATTATTTAATAACCGTTGTTCAGCCACATTTGCATAATATGTAATCGAAAAGTGAACAGGTAATGGTTTGCTTACTTTTGTGTAGGCATGCGCTGTAATTATTTGCAAACGAGTTGGTAATGTTATTCATACAGCGAATTTTAAAATAAATGGACGCCTTGAGGTTTTGCAGTAGGAAGGTGTTAAAATTATTTTGTCATCGCGACGATTTTCTCACATACTTATTTCGTGCGTTGGAGTGTAAAGTACTTAAATAAAAAAAATACTACATTGGATTACTGTGACGTATGGAGCGGGCTTAACTCTCAAATTTATAAGAAAAAAAATGAAATTTTCTTTCTTGGCTATAAACCCATAAGAGACAATTATAATTATGCAATTATACGTTGAAAAAAGAACAAGGTAATTCTTGGCAAGTGATGGAAGTTGAAAGTCTCGAAGTAAGGAAAGTTAATATGTATTTAAAAAGTTATGTTGAGTAATTTTCTTTTTAGATTATGGCTTGGCCAAAATTTTACAGAGCCAAAATAAATACAGAAAAAATCCTACAGAGATATTAAATTACTATATTTAAATACGCCTTCCTTTATTACGTTATTTTTAAAATTTAGAGCATAAGAAAAAAAACTAGCCTTAGAATATTTTTAAAACATTTTTAGCTTAGAACATAGCTGAATACTAAAGCCAAATTAAAAAATACGGGCGGTCATCTAAATTACTAAATGTTTTCCTGAAAATGTTGGAACAAACGAATATAAACAAAAATATTAAAAAATGTTTTTAAAATATGTATATATCAAAGAATGGTGTCTATAATAAAGTTTACAATACGTAGTAGCAGGTATTTTCTCAATTAACTCGAAAAGATATAGTTGGACGATATCATTCTTTTTATTTTCTTGATAAATTTACTTAACCATATACGCTCCTCAGTTCAATAAAAAATTTCCATGTCGTTCTTCTTCTTTCATTTAATCTCATCTAACTTTTGTGGCTAACCCAAAAAGATATTCATATGACAGAGTTTTCGAGTTGAAATTGATTTAACGGAATATCTTCTGTTCACGAACAAGTTTATTTCTTTCTCTGTAATGGTTTCCTGAGATTCTTACGAATCTTCAAAATAGCTCATGTGGATGATATCGACAAAAATATAATATTAATTAAATTTACAGAAGTATAAAGCATGTAAGTCGTAGACTGCTTTTAAAAAATTTTAGCATTTATAAAATGATATATTCCCTTCATAAATTATAGAAATTTATTCAAAGACCGTAACTGTACCATCGTCCTAAAACTAATTCATTTGTGTTTATGTTTTTATTTATATATGGTACTCTTTGGCAATTAAATATCTCAAGGATGCAATTCTTTTCTATTTCCCGTGGCGATTTGTCTTGTATATACGTCTGTCAAAATTTGAATTAGGAAATTACACATTATTGAGATCATTTCTAGTGTTGCCGACGATATAAAAACATTTTACCTTTCGTGAAATAAATACCTGTGATGGAAAATGTGATTCGAATAGTAAATGATCAAACTTGAATAATCCGTTTCATTTTTATTATTCTCACACGGGTCATTGATCTCATATAAATACAAGATGAATATATTGACATTCCACTCTCTTGCTAATTCACGTTGTTTTATTTACCGTTTTTAATTTAATAAAATAATTTAAAAAATCATACTTCCGATGGCGGATCTACAATTTCTCCCCATACACCCCCCCCCCCCCCACCCGGCCCGTTCCACGAAAGCCTTACTCGTGTGTTTCATGAATTTTCATTACCGTGATAAAAAAAAAAACAGACAATTATGAGTAGACCAACAATGAAATACACATTTACTCCTGATGTATATTTTGGTTTGCGAGATTATGCTATCTGTCATACGCCTATTTTTATACTTCTAGGTATAGGGAAATCGTACGTGGAAAAAATATTATTCGAGTAGAAATAGTTATTAAAACTTGGCACAAATTGATAATTCGCTTTTCCATACCCGCCGAATAATTAAAAATTGCATAACCTCAATGTCAAGTATACAGACATCTTACTGAGAAGTTTAAAATAATATAACAATAACTGTTAGTATGTCATTCTTCTTTTTTAGAGATATTGATTGTGTAACATGCATTAAATGTAAAGTAAGTTCTATCTAGCTTTACCCTCCGCTCGAATTTCAGTATTGTTAGAACTCGAAGAAACAAAAACATCGCATAGTTCATGGTTTTGGATTTGGATCTATTCAATAATCTAAAATGGGATTCGAACCATCGATCATGGAATAAAATGAAAGTGGTAGGTAGCTCAATCGTTTTCACCTCGATCATAGCGATCAATTCATAGATTATTAAGTAATATGCTTAATTATACGATTATTAATTAATTAGTATGTGGCTATTAAATTTCTAAATAAGCACATTTAATAAAAACTTGATTATTTCTTGATTGATTTTCATTTTTTTGTCTTCTTTCACATCGGTTATTATATCTAATACGTACCTAGTTATAGTCTTAATTAAATCATTTCCTTCATGTAATCCGGCTAAATGTTGATTCTCCAAGTCATTCCAATGGCGTCATCACAACACGGTGACCAACTTTCCCGCTAGTCTAGACGAGAATTTATTCATACATACACAAAGTTGTCGCACAATTATTTATTATGGAATTGTCAATTGGCCATCTGCTGTTTACATTGTTTTGAAAATGGAAACAAACAAAAGAAAACGCGTCGTTTTCAAATACAAATTTTGAGCATTAAAAGATTAATCGAGGCAATTAGTCTACAAGTAATTTATGATAAGTCGTGTGTTAAAATTCACGGGAATTATAATATTATCACTGCACAAAGAATAAATCATTTACGAACCGATTGTATCGCACTTCTTGAAATCATTTCATATATAATTGACACGTTTAAGATTATATTGAACCTTAAAATCTAGAAATCATTTATTCAAAATATTTTCTTCTCGTCCTTTCTAATCGCAACAAAATAGCAATCTCGTTTTTTGTACTACTGAGCTATTCTCTGAAGTAATGTTATTGTTTCGTTTATTTTTTACTGACGCTTTATCTGATTCACATTTTTGAAAATTCATATAGTGAAGTTCAACCATTTCCATTCCCAATAAAGCAAATATTGACTGCTTGTAAGGATGAGAATAGAAAGATTGATCTTGAGAAGAACTAATGGTCGAACGGGTGGAAACGATTTTTTAATTTCACAGATATAATATAAATCTAAATTAATAATCGAACGACAATTTAATTTATAAAAGTGGCCGTTCGGGTATTTGAAGTTGACCCATTTGGTCTCAAGTCGTCATGCAAAACAAATTATACATAGATTAATCATCTGCAATACAAAGTTTACGCTCGTCATCTTTCATCATACAAATTAATGTATTGGACTATACCCCTACAGTCATGTTGGTAGCGGAACTGGCATAACGTTAACCACTAATTTAATGGAACAAAAGCTAGATGTTCAGTACATTTACATATATGACTACAATAAGCGTTGCAGTGGACAGTACAAATTTGTTTTTCTAAATATCACTTCACTAAATTACTAATAAGGTCTAAAAGTTTCCAACGTAAGAGTAAAAAAATCAGACAATCATTTTAATTATCAATATAATCACCAATTTTTAAAATTTCTAATAAACTTTTCTATGCTTATCCCAAAAAAATATGTAAAATTTCGTCTCTAGACATTGACTTTTTATAGCATGATGCTTCGGCCGGAAACTTTTATACGTTTCTGTGTATTTATTTGAGTGATGATTTGAATTGAACATAATGAACGATATATTTGATGAAACCTTGATATAGCATTTGATTGACTGGTTTTTAAAATTTATTTGATACAAATGTCGGCATCTATTATCTAGTGGTAAGAGCTATACCCTAGTGGCCAGCTGAGTCCGTGTTGGTCTGCATTGGGCTCAAGCCCAGAAAAAGTCAATGTTGCATTTAGATGTTTGAGAACTTGGAACATGTCTCTGGTTTTTTTTGTTGACTCGTTTTCATATGATTAAAATATTGCAGAATATCTGGCGCTTTGGGTGTTATAAGTCTTGATGGAAAATATATATAGCATATATATATATATTTTGAATAATTTTGCTAAAAAAAAATGGTTGTCATTTCTTCAAACATCATCGAAATAGTAACTTACAACATTAACAGTCCGTCGAATTATCTTTGGCTTGGTCACGCTAATCCTCATTTGTTTTTTGATCGCGTTTACTGCGAAAACATACGATAATCCATCGACGTTCTGTCATTTGGCGCCTTTCCCCTGTCACAAACAGGCTAGCATACAAAATAGGGATGAGATAACACGAACACATCACAATAGTTACTTTTGAGTAATCACTGATTTAGGTTCTAGTTACTTAGTTTTATTATTAATACTCAGCAATGGTTAGCGCAATATAAAATTATCAAAAAATCACATTTGAATTAATGGGTCCATTATAACTAAAATGTATGAGATATTATTGTGACCAAGGTTTAATAAAATCGATGGCTTGAGGATTCTAACAACCTTCCGCAGAATTCTTCCACGAAAGTTTAAAACAAAATAGTGCCTGCGACACTTCTTGTAAACAATACTCACCCAAACAAAAGCAAAAAAAAAACTTTCAGACACATTATTTTATTTGTAAATTACCATATTGTGAACACCACTCCCGCAATCGTGGATGGTATGGGAATCAGGGATGCTGACCAATTTGGTGATCCTGTAATCCTGGGATCGTCTTAGTACCAATCCCGGAATTTCTAAATTCAGTATAACACGTAAAAATCTTTAGACAAAGCTTAAAAAAGAGCTGAACAGTACTGGAATACTCAACTCAATTCGACACTTTAAAACAGTGCTTCAAACCGGAACGGAACCGAAAACCGTTAAAACCGTTATTTTTGCCAGAACGAAAACCGGAACCGAACCGATATACATATTTTTACTTGAACCGGAACAAAAACAGGAACGAAAAAAATAGCGGTTCAAAGCCCTGCTTTAAAATGATGGAGCTAAAAAAATATTTCCGAATTGAAAATAATTTTGGAATATTCGACATTTTTTTGCCAGATTTTTCCAAAACAATTGGTCAATCGCGAGATCCTAAAAGCCCAAATCCTGAAAAATATGAATTCTGAAATCTCGGTATCAAAAAAATGGTGCGGGATTGGATGTCCTAATATGTACGTATTTCCTTTATTACGAAATAACCGCATTATTTCTCTGTATGTAAAATTTGAAAACGTAGGTAAGAAAAATGAAAAGAATCTTTTTTATCACGAAATATTTTTGAATATTCTTATGAATAAGTTGAGGCATGTTTCTCGGTGAAATACGGTGCGTACAGTTTTTTAGTTACATCACGTTATTATAAATAAGAGCATAATTTTCTACTTTTAATGTGTTCATTGTCAATATTTGGTGGAAAGTCATTATATTAAGAAAAGCACATTATTCCTTCGTACTCATTTCCACATTTATTTATCAAGACCAGGACTGGTTTTGCTCATAGCAATCATTATCAACTGATAAGAAATATAATTTAACTGTGTTATTTATACAAAAACAAATTAGAAGGTGAAATAAGAAGCTGCAATGGTTTATTACACCTTTTTATTTCAATTTGTTTTTGAATAAACATCACCGTTAAATTGCTCAGTCAGTTGATAATTCTCGCCATGAGCGAAACCGGTCTTGATCTTGGTAAATAAAAGTGGAAATAATTACAAAGAAATATTGTATTTTTCTTAATAAAATATTAACTAATAAACCAACCCATCATTATTTTATTGATTTCTAGCAATTTTTCAGACTGAAATAAGCGGCTTTTGAAGCTTCTTAAAACACAGAAATATCAATGCGATTCTTTTGAGTATTGATTCAAAAAACGGTATTGATTGTACGATTGAATTATATCAGTACCATTCCCTAGTACACCGGAAGAAATAGTGAACGAGTTTGATTAATATCAAATGAGAACCTGTGCTCTGATGTGATGTGATGTCTCTCGCAGCAAACACGACACACGGCTCCTCTTTTTTACAGTGTACCGGTAAAGCACGTTTATGAGAGGGCATTGATTGCATGGCAAGTATTTTAGGTACCTACATATCGAATGAGTTTCTCGTATGCCACTGAAAGATCAATTTTAATGAAACTAGACGAGACTCCATCACGACGAAATGAAATATGTTTTGGAAGAAGCCACGGGTCGAGAATGAAATATCTCACGAATAAAACGAACTGCGCCGTATTAAAGATGCACTTTGTAAGCTATTATTAAAGCCAGCTTTTGTCTATGAGCATTAAACAAAAACAAGAGAAACCTGATGAAAAAAAGAATTTTAAATAAACGTACAAGGCTGTGGAGTTGTGTAAAAAAAAGACGACTCCGACGACAGATTTAAAATAATTAACGACTCCGACTCCGAGGAAATTTTTCAATAATTTCATTTTAACTTATACATATGTATACCATCAGATCATCTTTAGTAAGCCAAGCATGAAATGTCAACACTTTTGACTATTGACTATTTTGTTTGAATACACATCATTAAATATATTTTTCAAATAAAAATTGAGCCGCTCATCGCTCACGACTCTGGTCAAAACACCGCGACTCCGCGACTCCGACTCCACAGCTCTGTAAATGTAATTAATGATTGTCTGTTTGTAAAGCCGCGTAAAATACACATAATTAATGTATGGAAAATTATGCCTCAAAACATTTTCCTTTATGGTCTTTTTTGTGTGTAATAAATACATTATAAAAAAACCAAACTTATACATTTACACGTAATAAGACGAAATTTAGAAGTATGTCCGCTAAGTTTTATCGTTGCCGGGAAATGCAATACCCATTTTGAAAAAATGATTATTTCCGCTATTTAATTTATATTAAAATGGCAAAAGTATTAGAAATATAATATTTCAAATTAATTATCACTGCGATACTGCCGCGAGCCTTTGCCAAGTGGCAAGATTCTAGAATTCCGTTCAGCCATCCATTTTTTAATTTCTCTAGTTGATCATTTCCTACATTGATATTTGCACTCTTCCGAATGAAAAATACACGTGCATAATATTTTTCATTCTAACCTATCCTACAAAAAATGCATAATGCGATTAACTTACAGCTATTCCTCCATTACCGTTAACTGCTTGGCAGAAAGTAAGTTATGAATAACACGTTACCAATTATTGATAGCCAGGGCCGGCGCCACCATACAGGCAAAATAGGCAACCGCCTAGGGAGCAAACCATTAGGGGGCGCGTAAATGGAGTATTAAATTATTTTTATATACTCTAATAATAATAAATAATAGTAAATTATACTTTATTTTGACGGTTGTATTTGCTCGTTGCAATTATGCATCGTATTATATGTGATTCGATAAAGAGTGGTTGAGCAACTGAGTAAGAAACAGTTCACGTAGAAAAACTCCATTAGGAAACTATATGCTCCACATTGGGAGCGGACATGGATTTTTAAAATAAAAAATACATAATGATCCCGAATTGCCTTTTTCTTCATTATTTCGAAAACAATGAAACGATATGTTAAAAAGGGGGCGCGCCAATAGCCGTTGCCTAGGGCGTCAAGTAACCTCGCGCCGGTACTGTTGATAGCTTAAATTCCAACACAACTCTTATTAAACCAGATTTTATATCGATAATTTTTTTAACCATGTCAGCTCCCAATGTAGAGCATATGCAGTGGCGGATTATCCTATAAGCGCATGAGGCGCTCGCTTGGGGCCTCTGAATTTTAGGGGCCTCAAAAATAGTTTATATTATATTACCCATGTATATTTTGTTCCGATTTTTATAAACTTTTTCATGATTTTTTTTGACGTCCATATATTATCTTAAAAACAGTGCCTCCAATTTTTTTTGCGCCTGGGGCCTCTCTTGTGCTTAATCCGCCACTGAGCATATGGCCTCCTGATGGAAGTATCTTAACAGAAGTTTTCTTCGAAAACTGCTTGTTACTCAATAGCAGGCACGGGTAAACTGAGGCCCGCCGCGTATTTTTCTGCGGACCGCGAGCAATATTATATTTTTGAAAAAGATTCACGTTTTTATCTTTTAACACCTTTTTAAAAAAGATTGAAAATAAATGTAATAATCGTTATTTTTTGTTTAATCTATACATGTGAACAAAAATTTTCAATCATAAATCTCAATAAAAAGTTGCTACTCACCTGAGTTTAAAAAAATGTTAAAAGACGTAAATCAGTTCCATTCCTCTCATTAGATTACAAATAACAAATAGATTACATATAAAAATGGTATTTTACTTGCGGCCCGCCGCTCATTTTGAACTCCATAATTTGGCCCTTCATCAACGTTCCCTCTAATTTTTCTATTGTGTGTGCGGACCATCAACTTCTGTGAGCAGTAAATTTTCAGCAAAATAAAAATTTGGTGAAACAAACTTATATTTACAATATTTCTTTGTGCAGCCTTGTGCGAGGATGGAAACATGTGTACGGGCACATTTTGGGAGGTGTGCGCACGCACACGCGCACACCTTAGCGGGAACATTGCCCTCCCCTGCTCAATAGAGATAAAAGGATTGGGCTATGACAGGACTAATGTTTATCTAATCACTCTCGCTACGCCGTTATTATAGTATTGGTATGGTGTGAAATAATTGTCAAACACCAAAAACAATCATACTTTCGAAAAGAAATCGATTCGGTGTTGGAAACATTTAAAAAAAACTTAGAACTTTGATACTTTAAAACCCCTATCACTATTTTCCACATGTTCAATTAAAATATGACTAATAGTCATCATATGCGATTCAATCATATGATTGCTATATTTTATGTTTCAGTATATTAATTACTAATTATAATATCATTCGTAGTGACTAAACTAAAAGCCATTATCGAAAATAATTAAGATTCAGTATTACAAACTAGATTTACTTTTTTAACTTCTAATTAACTAACTTAACAGCATGCATTTAGAGCATTTTATCAAAACTAATTGACTTTCGTTCAATATATTCTTATAGGTCTGTGAAACGTGTTAATCACAATATTATCGGACAAGTTAGTAAACTAATTAAAATTAAATAAAACAGCTTTATTAGGTTTTATCAAATAATTTCATCAGTACTGATTTTCTAATGATAATAATTGGAATTTTCTATATTGTAACTTATTATTAATAATAAATTTTCTTTATTAAATCTTTTATTATACTGTCGATGTATTTAAATACTAACTAAATCCTATTTGTGTGTGCTGTGGTAGCCTATGTTTACTAAATCGAAAATATTTTCTAGGCAACCTAAAAATCTTTTTTTAATTTAAGATTTCGACTGAAAGTGCTTGGTGGAATTTCATTATTAAATTTTGAATCGTTCAAATTATGTACAGTATTAGTAAATAATAAACACGAAACATTTATTTACTAAGCGTGAGTTCAAGTTCATCCGTGCACTTGAACGCCTGAATGTGTCAAAAATCTTTATTTGCAACATAATACATTTTTTTTTAAATGATAACCTTTCCGTATTCATACTTATTTGCGATAATGAACATTTGTTCATATATTTTTTAATTGAGCCATCAAGAGGTGAAGTGAGCCAACTATTAAAATGATAAAACATTTTTCTTGGACTTTTAAGTACAATCACGTCTTTACTTGGTGTTTTGGTGGATTGTGTATTTTTATTTTTCAGAGGTAACACCATTGCAATCTGTTTTAACTGGGGTTACTTCATTTTTACAATACGTTAAAATGTGTAGAATATTACAACGCATCTAACTTTTTTTGTCTAAAATACCATTTGGCTCACTTCACCTCCAACGGACCCAATTAATATATTTATTTCAAACTTCTTTGTAGCATATCGTTACTATGATAGTATTGGATTAATCCTTTATTGATGAACACATTTTTTTAGTTATCCGTTTAAATATGTATCGCTCGTTGTGCAATTTAATTTAGTACAAATGTTTTTTCTTAGTTCAACGTTCTTCAATTTATTATTAAATAATAAGCGCTGAATGTCTTTTATTACATCACTCATACATTATAATACTATATCACAATAAAAACAAACAAAATTAGTTCATTCATCAAACCGTGAAATCCAAACCAAGATAAGCAATTGTATTTATTGTTTCCTCCTGTGGTATATGAAATAGATTAAAACGTATGATTCATTAATGTTATGAATTAATAAAACCATAGTGAAGTACGTTTTATATCATAATTACCGCTGTTTATCTGATAAGTGCAATTTTCTAAAATACCCGCCTCCGGCTGGCTAGTCCATACGAGTATGTTATATCATATCCACGCAAGATGAAAAGCGGTATTAATTTCCCCTCGTTTAACCAAAGAGGTCAGAATGTTAATAATAACCCTTTTTAATCTGCATATTAAAACACGACTTGCTAGTTTACAAGATTCCTTTAATCATATTATGAAATAACCTCCTCCAATATCTGTAATATGACAGAAATTTAGATATGCATAAACATTTCTTGTAAATCATTAAATGGGTCTTACTATTTTGGCAAATGGCATTTAATTCTAACAATTTTGTATAAATATAAAATCGGTAATGTACATACATTTCAAACGTATCATGAATAGCGCTTGAGCAGAAAATGAATTTGCGCCTAAGTTAGGCAAAATGTTTATCAAGACGGCATCGTGAATAGTATTAAATTATTGTGCTGTAACTTTCATAATTTATTTTGTTATAATATTGTAGATTAAATATATCTATAATGATTGAAAAATTCGATTGGGATTATAAACATTTCTTTTGAATTATATTTTATGTGGATTATGTATTAAATAACTTCCAGTTCGTATTGTAAACAACATTATTGTGAGCATAACATTTGTAATATATTCGTGACGTATAATATAAAACTACCTTAACGGTTTCAATATGTGATATTTCACATTACATATACCGTTGAAGTTATCAGCTGCTTTGGCGTATTGATAATATAACACGCATGTGGGCACTGATTCTGTGCCGGTGAAAATCGATTGGTAATTTCAATAAATTGATTTCATCCTGGTTTTCTAATACTCGTAATAATATTATATTTATGTGATACATAAATGTGATACCTACACCACACGGTAGCAGAACGAACACCTAAGGGGTTAAACTAATTTACTACGTGGTGATCTCAATATTTATTATCGTTCGTTTTTTTACAGACACTTCTATACTATGATGTGGGTGATTTCTAGACCATATATGTATCTATATAAATATACTGACCGATTTAATTAGTAATTTCCGTATAGAAAATATAGTTTATAGTATATAGTAGATTTATTCAACAAATATATAAAAGAAATAACGTACATAAAGTAATTTCTACTGTTAATACTTTAATTCTACTCTTTGTACAAATGATTAAGGGTTACATCACCTTGTCGCTCGAAAAAATAGGAATAAAAATAAACATTTTTTTTGACACAACTATTAGGTAAATACAATAACCCATATACATAATAGTTTTATGAATAATTTGAAATAATGACAAATAAAAAAAAAAAAAAAATGACGGAGATATGAGCCAATAAGTAGGACTCTCTTTTGAAAATCCTTGTTGATGGTGTAATTATTTTCACTGTCAGGCATTGTCTGAAAAATAATTTTAAAAAATCTCATTTTAAAAGGGAATAGCTAAGACGTGACTTCAGGGATTTTTTTTTGTATAAATGACAGCTGTTTGAAAAAACTCTAATTTTCTTCGATATTTTGAGTTTCTAAAAAATAGAACTAATGAACATGACACCCAATCAAAAAATCTTACGTAACATTTTAGATAATATTATAAAGAATACGTGTTGTAAATTTTAACAAAATAGGTTGAGTAGATTTTGAGAAATCTTATACACCAGTTTGAAAAAAGGAGTTTCGAGAAAATCGCAAAAGAAAAACAGTAAAGAACAATATTCTTTGTCAAGGCTTTGAGTTCTCGTGACAGTCCTATCGCTACCTGAGCTTCAGACCGACTCGTTGACGCGCTCACTTTTAATTGGTATAACTTCGGAAATACTTTGAATTTTGAAATGGTTAAACGTTTGAATATTCTTAAAAGTATAAAAAAAATATCTTGCCAAAATAACAAAAATCGAGTTTTTGAAAATCTCAAGGTGTTGTAACCCCTTAAGCCCGTGGTTTCCAACCTTTATGTTACTGCGCCTCCCTTTCAAGAAAAAAATATCTTCGCGCCTCCCCATCCTTTATTTCATAGAGTAATAAAGTTTTAAAGGGTAAATAAATATTTTGGGCTATTAGCGCCTCCTTTTGCAATACTCCGCGCTTCCCAGGTTGGAAATCGCTGCCTTAAGCCATTATTTGCATTATGTTTGTTTTTTGTACAATATAATTACTTCGAAAAAGATTTGTTTAACTAACCATGCACTACTTCACTGGCACTATCTCAAAAGGTTTCATCAAATATTTTGTTAAAATATCATCCATTCACGACCAAGAATCGGACCCAATCGAAAAAAGAATAATCAGTATTTTTTTTCAAATTCATGATTTTTTACAGAAGCAAGTCCACCGTTGATGGTTCCTGAAAATCTGAACTCCACTGAATGGCTCCTTAGTGAAGAGCAGTTCTCCAAACAGGAGAATTCTAACAAATTGGAAGTTAATTTAAGGGCTCCGAACGACCCTAAACGAATTGAAAACCTGCAAGATTCAACTGTAGTCATATCGTCTGCTGACTCTACGAGTACGAAGCCGCCAGAAATTACAAGTACAAAAAAATACCTAAAACTTTAATATCATTATAACTCTTGTTGAACAAAATAATTCGAAATTAATTATTGTTTGTCGACGAATAAATATAAAAACTGGCTTAAATGTGATTGAATAATTATTTACTACAGTCACTCAAATTAATTAAATTTCAATCCAAATTTAGTCTTATTTAACATTTCTAGGTATGCAAAGCGACGTATACATTGACGAAAACATGGGCGGAGAAGATGGATTGGAAACTTTCTTAGCAGCGAAAGCTGGAAAAGATCTTTCAAAAGACATCATACAAACATCAGCCTCGCCTTCTCCTCCAGTATTCCCAACTAACATCTCGCCATCGGTCCAATATGGCAACGAGCACCAAGATGCTGACTCCAACGAGAAACGAACTCCAAAGATTGCCGCCAGTGAACTTCCAGTAACAGACTTGTACGATAATAAGTTCTTGACACAGACCTTTGCGATTTTCTTCAATAAAGACGCTGCCAAAGATCCATCCAGTCCTGATGATAGCGCAAGTAAAACTTCTGACGAAAGTGTGGATATTGTTCTAAAGTCTGGTGCTCCAAGTTTCACTTCTGGGCATCAAAATAGCTTCGGTTTATCGATCGAAGAAGCATCGAAGCCCCAGAGCACAACGCAATCAGCTGTTTATAATACAAAAGTGTCTCCAACTTTACCATCTATGATAGGAAAGAATAAAGTAAGAAGTACGACAGTGAGAAGCAGGTGGAATTCAACAGAAGACGGTGATGGTAAAAATATAACATATTTTTAATAAAAAAAATCTGTACAGTAATTTAAATTGATTACCACTGTAACCACTTACTTTTATTTAAATAAAAAAAAACATTTTTGTTTGTAACGAAACGGTTGTTTTAAAGTAACGAAAATGTGCACTTCCAATGGACTATCTCAGAATGTAATTTAGTTTCTCAGCCTCCCTATTTAAAGATGATAGAGAAAGGAGGATAATATGAGGAAATGAAAAGTAGTTAGTTAGACTATCATTATCTACGCCCCGTTTTTGGGATCAGATAGAAGGCTAAGTGGGGTTATATGAAATCATCATAGATACCCAACAGGTTGCAAACCCATACTTTAATAGTAAAATAAATTACTTTCGATGGATTCGGCGGTAACTAATATAAAATACAAAATAACTTAGATTATTCCACTTATTCTTTCAGAGTCATCTTCGGACAGACTACTTTCACAAATGCTTGCTTAAGTACGAATGATTTAGTCTAGTAGTCTTTCCGAAGATGCTTCTGAAAGAGGCGAAACACGTGTCACAATTTGTACCACAATACGTGGAATAATCTAAGTTATTTTATATTTTATGATGTTTCCGTTTCGTTTGGAGAAATTCCAACAACATCGATCTTTCGAATGCAGGACAGATTAAAACAGAAAAAGTTATTATCGACTGATGTTTTAGGTATATGCCACTCGACAAGACTATCAATGTGTCGTGGAGTATTGCCGTATGATCTGACGACACAGCCTTTGGTAAGCGGAATCAACAGCGCCAGCCAACTCGACGCAGCAGTTCCTTACTTCGATTATATCGTCAGATCAGGATGCAGCCCAAGAGCGAGACAGTTCATCTGCTCACTTTTGGAACCTGAGTGCAAGCCTCGTGGAATGACCGTTACTCCGCCATGCCGACGGGCATGCAAAGGTAAAAAAATATTATTATGAATTTCGAAACCGAATACATACATATATATCGTCTGTGGAAAGGAAAAAGGACGTACCACACAGTTTATTCAAAACAGCTTTTTTTCGATAATCACAATATATTCAACTCGATACACGTTCTATCAAAAAGATGCAAGCTGCAAATGCCGAATTAGTATCTAAATTTAACTTTTAAATTTGAAAAGGATGACCTTGTAAAATATTAAAACCAAGAAAAAAGACTGAAATAAAGGTTTTTCCTAGACAATTTCTTTGATTAATATTAGATTGTGTCAATTAAACATCAGTTTAGAAGTCTCCGTGCACTTCAAGATTGTGTATAATTCATAATTTGCATAAGGCCCAAAATCATCAAAACACGTTTTTTGCGCCTGCTGTAAAATTTGATATGTGTAGGTGACGTCCTTTTTCCTTTCCACAGTCGATATGTATATATACATATGTATATTTAACTCGTATTTAAAATAATTTTAAAAAAAGTATTCCAATTATATTATGCTTTTTGTAACTGTTAGCATTATTTATTTGAAGCATATGGGCTAAAAGTTTAGTTTATTTTACTAAAAGTTTTTCTTACGTAAACATTAAACAAATTGAGCTTTTTTTTCACGATGTTTTTTACGCGTCTGTTTCTGGAACCAATGTATCGCGTAAAAAAAGGTTTGGGTGTACACCGAATCCATTTTTTGCACAGGGGATACTTTCCAAAGCCTATCGTGATAAGAAAAGATAAGGTATCCATAATATAAAACGGTAAATAGGTTCCATTACTTAAAATCAACTCAAAATACAAATTTCGTGAATTCGAAAATAAGTCGAATTTATTCATTGTTTGTGCTTAAAAATACTTTTAGTTATGCAAAATATATACATACATCAAAAAAATATTTTTACATAGCTTCTATTTAAACTGATTAATTAGCATAAAATAATATATTCATATAACGTGCTCGTTTACTACTTACTGTTTTTGCTGGCGAAACATCAGTATCATCACTTGAAATATTTAATGGAAAAACATCTTAAGGAGTATCTCGAATAATATCAATTTTATTTATAGTTGTTTTTTTAAACGTATTAAACCAAAAATCAGTGTGAAAAAATAGTCGTTAACTTTTTTAATCGTGCTATTTTGAAAAAGTTAGTAAAACTGTGCAAAAAGAGGATCGGAAATATGTTAAAAATTAAGCGCCGTAGCTAGTAAACAATTCCGCTTGATAATAAATAACATCTAACAGTTGCGAGGAATGGACTAGAACAGTGGAGGGGAACCTACGACCTCTTCGCTACTCTGATGCGGCTTTTTGACTTGATCAAACTTTTCACTTTGATCAAAAAATTATACGCAAGTGTTTTGAAAAAGAGCGTAATCAACCCATTATATAAAAAGGGGGAGGGGGTGTCAACGTTTTCTTTATTGCAGCCTTATGTTGATTCAAAGAAATTAAAAGGTTCCCCACCCGGACTAGAAAGAAGATATACTATTTTCATTACATTAAGAAGGAAAAAACTGGTTAAAAATTACATGTGGAAAATTCATACTTTTCACATTTTTCATTTGACACAGCCGTTGCTGAATCCTGCCAGGACGTCATATCAGCTACTCTCCAGCTCTCCCAAGTGTTCAATTGCGCCCAATACCCAGACGGCGGTGATTGTCTCCAACGGGGAGGAGGTGAATGCTTAGCCGGAGAGCTTCGCTGTCCAGCCGACGGATCCTGCGTACCTCTGCATTGGAGATGCGATAATATTCCCGACTGTCCAGGAGGAACTGACGAAGTTGACTGCGATGGCTCCGGATGCGCGCCATCAGAATTCAAGTATAATCAACAGTGATATAATTTAAGATTTCGACTGAAGGTGCTTGGTGGAATTTCAATATTAAATTTGAATCATTCAAATTATGTACACTCCCACAGATTTTGTCACTAACGACCCGGGTTTCGCCTTTCGGCATCTTCAGGCGTTCAAGCGCACGGATGAACTTGAACTGACGCTTAGTAAATGGATGTTTCGTGTTTATATATTAAATAAATGTATCACTGAGTCTAAAGCCATCGCTGGCGAAAAAGGGTAAGCTCATGGGAATTCCCAAAGATTTGAGTAGTGAGTGATTTTTAGAATTATATTTATTTGTTTGTCGGCAAAGGTTTTATGATATTATTTATGATATTATTTATATAGGGTATAGAAGTGGAGACCCAGGAAGGTTTAATATCTCGTTCAAAAAAAGTTACATAGTCTTCCGATTTTGAACGAGATATTAAACCTTCCTGGGTCTCCACTTCTATACCCTATATAAATAATATCATAAATAATATCATAAAACCTTTGCCGACAAACAAATAAATATAATTCTAAAAACCACTCACTACTCAAATCTTTGGGAATTCCCATGAGCTTACCCTTTTTCGCCAGCGATGGCTTTAGACTCAGTGATACATTTATTTAATATATAAACACGAAACATCCATTTACTAAGCGTCAGTTCAAGTTCATCCGTGCGCTTGAACGCCTGAAGATGCCGAAAGGCGAAACCCGGGTCGTTAGTGACAAAATCTGTGGGAGTGTACATAATTTGAATGATTCAAATTTATAATCAACAGCATTTACTTTGTATAACAAGATTCTATTCATGTTCTCATTTAGAAGAAAAAAATATTTTCACACCCTTTTCAGTAATACGCCTGTAAGCTTTTAACCGTTTAAATACCGCGCAAATAAATTATTAATATGTCCCAGAGATACTGCGTGTTTTTGAGAAAAATAATTTTGCCTAATATACACATGAATTCGATATTTAAAATTTTTATATTGACTCAGTATAGATCGAACTACACATATTCATCAAAATATTGCTAACATTCTATTAGAATACCAAGTATTTGATTTTTTAAATGTCTTAGACATCCGTGTTCGCTTGCATATGTTCCGGACACCCGTGTCCCCTTGGTATTCAAGTGGTTAAGCTTTAAATTGATCATGTTCATTCATATACGGTTTTTCATTTTAAGTCGAGTGCACCATACCAAATAAAAATAGCATATAGATAGAAAAACCAAATAAAATATTGTATTTTACATTTTTCAACCACAAAAAATACGTTTGGCTTTTTTTATTTATACCTTTTTACAATATCAGTACCGATAATGCCGATTGTTTTAGCAGTTTTAATTGTATTGCTGTCCTCTAAAATAAAATATACCTATTACTCAACGGTGGGCTGTCAATACTTTAAGAAGGGTTCGCTTTATATCAAAGCAATTCTCGTAGGTTCTGGGGAGGCTGTGATTTTTTTTATCACTCCGATGGGATAGTAAGCAAAACTAAAATAAGTAATCGAGTGTTACTTAATAGTCCAGAGGCGGCCGGTCAATGTGGCATTGGATCAATGCACTCCTTGTATACGCAGGGGCGGTTATATTTCATGAAATAATATTCAAACATAACATTTATACCATTCACTCATTTTAAATTATTCATGTATTTATTGTCTAAAATAAAATAAAATAAAATGTTCTATAATATTTATAATAGACAATAAATTATCATTAAAATCCACTAAAATTACTTACAAAATTAATATTATTTTGAAAAAATAAATTATTATATTCTCAGGTGTGGTGGTCGTGGAAGCTGTATACCTGAAGAATGGGTATGTGATGGCCA
This sequence comes from Himalopsyche anomala, assembly GCA_031772345.1. Taxonomy (NCBI): domain Eukaryota; kingdom Metazoa; phylum Arthropoda; class Insecta; order Trichoptera; family Rhyacophilidae; genus Himalopsyche; species Himalopsyche anomala. Next base: position 15,745,593 of record CM062821.1, on the reverse strand, counting down.
CAGAGACTGTCCTCAAGCTGAAGATGAAGCAGATTGTGGAGCTGCGGACGTCGTAAGCGCTGCAAGCAGATATCCTGTTCCGGTCAGGCTTCCGAGACCAAGTCCACGTCCACTTCTAAACACTGTCACAGGACCATCCATCTTTACCGGTAAATGCGTCATAAATTGTGATCCGTCGATTCATAACGACACAATATCAATGCTGTGAACATGTTTTTGATAAAACAACTTTTAATAGATATTTAATTAACAATAGTAAATATCACTTGAAAAACCTGAATGCTGTTGGTAATTTATACATGAATTATACAAGAATAAACATAATGAAGTATATTGGAATTGATGGGAGAGCAACGTGCCTAAATGCTGGTCGACTAGTGCCGGCACGAGGTTATTTGGCGCCCTAGGCAAAATTCACCATAAAATCGTGCAGAATTTATTTTTAGATCTCGCGGGGATTTTTTCTATTTGGAATTTCCAAAATGCAAAGACGCGAGACCTTTTTTTTTAGCTCTTCCAGAATTTCCCATTTCAAAAACCCAGGAATTGGGACCTTTTTTTTGTTTTTTATCTTTACTTAATAATTTGTTTCACCATAGTGCAAGTCTTTATAAAGAGCAGTACAACTATTTGAAGCTCACTGCATACATATCGACTGTGGAAAGGGAAAAGGACGTAACCCACAGATATAAAATTTTACAGGAGGCGTAAAAAACGTGTTTTGATGATTTTGGGCCATATGCAAATTATGAATCGTACACAAACTTAAACGCACGGAGACTTCTAAACTGGTGTTTAATTGACACCACCTAATATTAATCAAAGAAATTGTCTAGGAAAAACCTTTATTTCAGTATTTTTTCTTGGTTTTAATATTTTACAAGGTCATCTTTTTCAAACTTAGATACTAATTCGGCATTTACAGGTTGCATCCTTTTGATAGAACGTGTATCAAGTTGAATAAATTGTGATTATCGAAAAAGGTTCTTTTGAATAAATTGTGGGTTACGTCCTTTTTCTTTTCCACAGTCGATATGTAACAGTATTAAAGTATAAAAAAATATTTCCCCCCTACATTTACGCGCTCTCTTATGGTTTGCTCCCTAAGCGGTTGCCTATTTCGCCTGTATGGTGGCGTTGGCCCTGTGACCGACAACATTATTGTTGAATGAAATTAATTTAACATTTCAACTAAATTGGTCGTCACGGGCCACGGCCAGCTTGAATAATTGCTTAATTACCCATGTCGTACCATTTAAAAAGGCTCCTAATTTTGTTTAAAAACAGCAAAGTATTGTATTTCTACTTCATATTAGTAATAGAAATTCTCTTATTTATTATCGAAACAAACTCTCTTTGGCAGCAGCTCAATTTGTATTTATGTAGGTTTGTTTTTAAATTTAAACTTTTGTTTTAACGATCACAGCTTCTGAATTAAATATGTAGTGAGACAAATCAAACGGTGAGGGGTCGAAATAAACAATGATAATCCACGGACGTGTCTACTAGGGTTTGTACAAAAACTAACATTTGAAAACACCTCTTTTCGAATTTCAATATTTCCTAAAACCGCTTATACTCGGTTTCAAAAAAAAAAAATTCAATATAGTAACTAAAAAAAAGAAATCTTTTTTTAAATTTCTTTTATTTATTTTATAGGTACACTTAGTTGAAACTAGGGAATCCAATCTCGGGATTCGGGATCCCGTACAGTTTTCGATACATTTCAATCCCGGGATTTGAAGAATTGATCCCGAAATTTCGGGATTGATTTTCGTATAAAACAAAATTGTCTTGGCGTTGTAAAATAAAACGCAGCGAATAGACAGACTGTCTTATCTTCAAATATAATAAACAATGTTCCATTGTTCATTATTTCACAATGCACAATTAAGATATCATATTCGAAAATAAATTCTGCCGACGAAATCAATAAAATGAAATACTAGAAGTCGTTTATGGTAATAAATTACGTTTCAATGAATCCCAAAAATATTAAATTCTACAGCATATTATAGATAACAGATAGAGGACACGTTTGGCGATAAGACGTTATTTTTTGTTGTTTGAATGTATGAAATGTTTCTTGTTTCTTTATCTGCATTGTGCATATTGCAATGTTAATTGACTTTTTATTTATTTTAATGCCACTTCGGCTTTGCTCTATGAAGAAATTTTATGTTATTTGTTAATATTAATATTATCTGTCAAATCCAGTGTGACGATAACTTATGTGATTTTTCTATTGTTCTAAACATGTACATATATATTTTTTTAAAAAATAAAATTAGAAAAGAGGTGATAAAACAATAACATAATAACTCTTTAAAATTAGACTCATCTCAAAAATTCACTCCTTTCAGCTCCTATATAATACCAGTGTCAAAAAATATTTTTCATTAGTTCTACGGTTGAATTTCCAAGAGACACCGAGTATTTGAATAACATATTTTTACCCTTCAATTAAACATGAACAAGGAACAGAAATTTTGAGTTAATAAGAAATATGATGATATAAGTTCAATACGGAAACACTTTTTTACGCCTGTGGATGGAGCCACAGCTAAGGGTAAAGATTGTAGTATGGTGTTAAAAACTGGAGAGGAATCTACAAAAAGACTGCACACGCATTTATTTTCTATACACAAAATGAAATTCATAGACCAGCTTCCATGGAATACAAGTGGTTCTACTACAAAAACCACAGAATGTCCTGAATGTTGAAAAGAAAATTAATTTCCGATTATTTTTTAACTAAATAAATAAATAAAGTATAAAATAAATTCTTTATGTAATATAGAATAAGTTTTATTATTAATTTTTGACCAATATTATAAATATCATTTATAAAAATAAAATGTGTAAATATAAAAAAAAACTATAATTTCGGGAATAGCCTCGGAATTCCGGGATCAAAAACTTGACACTGGATCATTAAAAATACACGACAATTTCAAAAATCTTTGTTTTTGCAGTAGGTAGATACTTTTATCAGCTGTCGACATTGATTATTTTAAGTTATATTGCGTATTTTTACATAATGTATGCATATTAAGTTCGTTTAATAATTATGGCGCATATTTTTTTACGAGTAATTTAAAAATCCACTCATTCACCTGTACATCGCGAATAAATGAGATTAAGAGAGCTTTTTGGTAACGTATCGGCAGCCCACAGCTGGTTATATAATATAGAATAAACTGTTTAATTTATTTTTTACAAAAAAAACAAATTTTATTTCTTAAAAAAAATGTACTGATCCCGGGATCGAAAAATTCTAATCCCAAAATCCCGGGATCAACATTTTGGCTAGGGATTGGATTCCCTAGTTGAAACTACTGAGATTTTATTCGGTGTAACTATTTGGCGGTGGACTACTCGAGAAATTTATTCGAGTCAAAATGTACAGCAAAAATATTTTCAAAATAAATAAACTTAATATTTAAAACGTATTCATTAGTGTATATTATAATAATACATTATATTGTAACCAAGGCGGTTTTAAGTCAATATATATTAACATTTATAACCGGGTTTCCAAGTTGTAAAAATCAGTTTTCGAACGACGCAAAACCTAAAAACCGGGGCTTCAAACCCCGTTTTTGAAAACCGACAATCCTAGTGTCTATGTTATACAGATCAATTACAAAATGAATGCATTTAACTTTACCGAATTTACTTTGCTTGCATTGTCGAGCCTTCCTTGTCTATTACGATGATTAAAGAAAGATCAGCTTCGGACAAAATAGGAAGGTGTCCGTATACTAACTCTCATCAAAAACATTGTTATTGAGACGACTAGTGCCATATTGGTTGATTTACGATTTGGAGTAAGTATTAAAGTGTTTGTTTACTTTTTCAGCAACATCGAGAAACAACCAAGAGTACGAAAGCGGCGAAGAACTACTGATGATGAGCGACTCTTTCGCACCGATTGTGGAACCAGTTCCTGGAAAGAAAGCCCCATCTTCTTCTCCGAGAAAACCTAAAACTGATGCAACACTTTACACATTGGGAGCAATTGGGAAACTTACGCTAAAAAACGCTGCCAAAGCGCAAGAACTAAAAACTGAAGCACCTCCAACGACAGAGAATCCATCCACGATTGTTACAATGCAACCTGATTCCAAATGCAAAGCCGGAGAGGAAAATTGCCAGGAAAACTCTGACGGAAAAAGTCCGGATGTACTAGAAGAAGATTACTACAGTGATGAGTATACGTCTCATTCATCCCCTTGTCCTAAAGGTGAACTTAGATGTGTAGACGGTCGCTGTATCACATTAGCTCAGCTTTGTGACAAACAACCTGACTGTTCCGACGGCGCTGACGAAGCCAACTGCTTTTTGTAGATAGTAACTCGTCTTGTACTAAATAGCATTTAAGTTTTTTGTATCCTGTTTTACGTTATTTTGTATTTATAGTTGGTAACTTACATGGTAAGAATTTTTGGCCAATCAGATATTTACTACTAATGCCGATTATATCTGACACGACGAAGTAAATTCTTTTTCGCTTAATAGTAAGGAACTAAACCATAGTTCTTACGTTTTAGTAGAGACAAACCATTTGTTTTTAAGTCCAAATCAGGTCTTTGTATTATACAAAAAAATATTTAAGAAATGAGGTTCTTTAAATTGCTTAATAATATAGTTATATTATACAAATGCCTGATTTCATTCATTTTCTTTCGTCACAACTGAAAATTTTAGATCTTTGACTACCCTTACCTCCAAACGTCAAATAATTACTGTTTTATTCATGTTATTATTATTTTATACTTTCGTAGTATTTAATGCTTACATTTATGGTTTTTTATTAGAATGTTTTGATTTTTTAATGCTTGTTGCATTAAGTATTACGAAGTTTCGAAGGTGAAGCAATATCTTCCATTTTTATTACAGAACTGATATTTATAAAATATATTCAAAAAAAGATTTGATGAAATTTTAGGATTTCAAATTGGGTTTTATTCCTAATTACTAAATTAGTTTTCAAATAACATAGAAACATTTTTGAGACTACGTCGGATATTTATACATCTCATACGTTTAATGATTAAATTTCATTTGCGATATCTTGAATAACTTATTTATTATCACTGTAAAAATGAATTCACTCCAAATTCAAAACAAAAGAATAACCAAACAAGTTACTTTCAATTAATCTTCTAAAAATAATTGTATATTTGCTGCAAACTGTTATAAATCTACATGAAAATAATATTTTTTCATTTTAATAATAGAATTACGAATATTATAAGTATTATAGTTTTAAGATGTATTGTATATTAAAGCCTTTATCATTGTGTGCTGCCTTATTTTGATTAAGTGCATCCACTACCTATAAACACCTTTACCATAATTTAGTTTTAATAAAAAGACATAAAAAGACACTTTCAACAATTTAAGAATTATTAGAATAGCCGTACATAGATTAATGTATGAATTGTGATTTAATTGTAAGTTTCAGTGCTCTCTTTTCAATAAAAAAAATGTACCTAATTGTAAAAAATATTTTACTTACAATTCTACAAATATTAGATTCTTTTTTCATATTAAAAAAAACGATTATTGAACTGTCTATTTCTGACAGACTCCTGATTGTTTTTTGACTAACATATTTCAAAATCACTTTACATTCCGAATGATATAATTTAAAAATAAATGAAACAAATCATTTTTCATAAAAGAGTATATTCAAGTTAAATAAATATTTGGAAAATTTAAAAAAAATACCATATCTCTTTATGTATTGTAGATATTTATTGGTTTTTATTTGTCTGTTGATATTTTGTACCTATTTTATCGACGTAATTAACGATGTTAATCTTCTTTTATTATTTTATCTTATATGTAGTTAGATGATACCTATAGATAGACATTCTATAAAAAGACATAACAGCATATTATTTTGTACAATATTATCATTTATATTTTTACTCAAATATAATTCATAAAAACTGTCTAAATATTCTTTATCAATGAAAATTTGATTCGATATGAATGTTTAATCATTACATGCAATTTAATCTTTGTAAACACTTTTATGATTGCATTCTCTGTAATATATCTACATTGTAATCTTAGTTTTATATTATGTATAAATAAAGATCATGTATTATTTTTTACATTTTTTTTCAATTTACAATACCTAACTAAGATTTTCCTTTGTCGGGTCCATGGCACAGTGGTCGACGTTGTTCCGTGCCGGACCTTACGGATTCGAATCCCAGTACGAACATTATTTTTTCAATCGATTTATCGATTTCTGTTCGAAGGCATGGATGTTTGTGATGTCTAAAAATTCCTTCCCACCCTTCCAATCCTAATATGACAGGGCGTAGTGAAAGCATTTAGCTTACCACTATTTCTGCTTTAACCAGTGACGTTCCTAGGCTGTTGCCGCCTCTAGGCAGAATTTAAGCTAGCGACCTTACTATTTTTTAAATAAAAATATGAAATAAAAGCCGAATTATAAGCAATGTTTGTTGCCTAATGCATGAGTTTAGCTGCGCGTAAATTTCAAAGGCTGCGCGGACCGATCAAATATGAATTGAACAACTGTCTTGTAATGCGCGCTAACCCGGAATGAGTGCACGGGGGGCTTACTAACTGCTGCGCGGCCGCGCACGCGCGCAGCTTAGAGGGAACGTTGGTTATAAGTATATTTTTTTCATTATTTTTCATTATTCTAAGAATACATATACAAACAGTGTCGTAAGAAGGAGTCCCGCCACCCGGAGCGGTTTATGAATTTGCCGCCCCTCCCTCAATTTCTTCATTTTTTAAAAATAAATTTTACTTTTTTTTTTACTATGAGATTATATTACTGGTGGCTTATTTTTTTTATGTATAAATATATTTTTTTAGTTTTGAGGAAAATGGTAAAATATTGCTGTTATTATTAGTATTCATTTTACAAATAAGTAAATGAATTTAAAGTTGTAAGTTAATTCAATAGAAGAGATACTGTATTTTATTTTATAAACATAACATTAGGCAAAAAAACATATTGAAAACATAATTTCTGGATTTTCTCTTCACAAAAATCGTTAGTAACGTTATCAACATCTATTTTATCTAACAGTTAAAATTTTATTAAAAGCATAGCTGTGGAGCTGAAATCCTTATCGTAGTCGGAAAAAACTTACGACTCCGACTGCCGCCTCCAAAATATTACATTTTGTCAGTGAGTGTCACAGAGCACAAATTAGAGGAAGAACAAAAGTGAAAGGTGTATAGCTGACATTGGTTCTGTATACATACATCAATCACTTTCAATTTTTTCTACTAATTTTCGAAAATGCCGCCCACATAAATGAGCCGCCCGGGGCGGTCCGCCCCCTCCGCCCCCCCTTTGCTACGCCACTGTATACAAATATAGAAATTTGAATCGTCTACTCATTTACGTAATCGAAAAAAAAAATTCTCCCTTAAGTGCTTTCATGACACAGTTCAATTCCACTCGCCTTTATTAATGTATGCCAATAATGCCGCCATCGGTAAATTTCATATTTAAAGAAGATTTTTGCGATAAAATTAACTTCTGTATTCATTGATTATAAATATTATTATCATTGAAAAAATATTTTTCGTTTTTTTTATCAAATACATTGAGGCAATATATTTATTCTTTGTCAAATTCATGTATCAATTTTTTTAGCCATTTTAAAAATACATTCTATAATCATTTGCCGCTCCATAAGACTTGCCGCCCCTAGGCAACTTACTGCCTACTCGCCTATACCCACAGGACGTTCCTGGTTCTAACCCTATCCTATCTATTCATACTCTCTTTGAAAAAAACAGCAAGCAGTTCTCGTAGAAAAATATATGTATAGATAAACTCCATAGGGCTTGACATACATAGTGACAGACAGTTATCGTATAAAAATTCTATTGAGATACCTCCATTTGTATCCACATTTGGAGCGGACATGGATAAAAAAGATTTTCTGAATATTCTTACCACTCATAAAAAAATATCAATATGATGTGAATGATATTTCCGTAGAATTAAAATAAAATACAGGTTTTTCAGATTTTGGATGTATAAATGAAATTAATATTTTGAGAAGTTTCTTTTACAAAATTATTTATTATTTCGTCATTGTTTTATGGCAACCCTTAAAAATGAAACCTACACTCAGGGCTGGCTCGTGGCGTGTGAGGCGTACACAGGCGCATAGGCGCTGTACTCAGATTTTAGCACTATCCACTCATTTAGTTATAGTTTAGCGCTGAAGGCGCCTCGCACCATTGACGTTCCTAGGCTATGTGCCGCCCCTAGGCAAAGCTTAAAATAGCGCCCTCGCTATTTTTCGTATTAAAATTACATGTCATGTGAATCTTTTAACGTCATAAGAATATAAGAGAATTTTGTTTTATTTTTACCCATTATTTTAGGTATAAATATTATGTATATTATACAAATTCAAATCCTCAACTCATCTACTTACTCAAATATTTTACGGACAATCTACTGCTTAAACTGCCGTCATCGGTAAATGTTATATTTAAAGAAGATTTTTGCTATAAAAGACTGTACACCCATCGGTCATATTATTATTGCCATTAAAAAAATACTTTTTTATCGAAGACATTATATTTATTCTAAGCCAAATTTGTTTTTAAAAAATCTGTGATTACTTACTGCTTCTAAGGACTTGCCGCCCCTAGGCAACTGCCTACTCTCCTATGCACATGGGACGTCTCTGCCTCGCACACAGGCGCAGAAATCCTTGATTCGGCCCTGTCTGCACTGGTTTTAAACGTCGGGGGATTACTATCAAATGTATTTTCATATTATTATGCCTGAATACTCTTATACCATACCGAGCTAACAATAATGTGATATTGTAAGCTCTTCACAAAATTAATATTGTCATATAATAAAAAGATATGTATGTGTTTTTTTAACTCCTCAGCCCTAATATAAACTAATAGGTACATATTTAATATAAATAGATCCCTCGTTAGATTAAAATTTTCTTTCATGTGAGATTTATCTCACTGTCATATATTTTCATTTTATCGTTAATAGTGTCATTATCGACTCCATATCGGTTCCGTTTCGTGCATATACAGCCAATCCTCTTTTTATGCGGTAGATGCGTTCCGTGAAACATCGCATACAAAAATCGCACCAAAGGACTTGACTTCCATACAAAAAGTGGGGAAACGTTCCATGAATTTTAAATTCCGCATAACTTTGAAACAGCGAGCTAAAATATACCCAGAATCGCACAAAAAAAGACTTCCATAGAAAAAATGGCGATACGTTCCATAAATTTTTGAAATCCGCATAACTTTGAAACAGGGAGTTAAAATATATTAAGAATCGCATAAAAGACACGGCGTAAATATTTTGTAGTTAAAAATATTTTTGACGTGACAACGTCTTATAACTCGATGAACGCCCGCTGTACGCACGAAAAAACATGACTCATTGCCCCGTTTGTCGCGTTACGCCGAAGGCAAGCGTGCGAGCGAGAGCGCGGATAAGCGATAGAGAGGCACGATCGGCCTACCGTTCGGATTGTGCCGCATCTATCTCTCTTCCACTCGATTGGTCGATGCGTCTGAGTAGAAAAGAGACAGCGGCAGCACACAAACAGATTGGAAGTCGTTAAATATCACACATGTATAAAAGTTGTAAATAAATTGCTAAAAGCACATTGTTACTTGTAAATAAACTGTTCATCAAAGTAATAAGAAGGAGTGAAATGAAATCTACAATTTTTTATTGATATATTTTATATCAATAAAAAATTGTAGATTTCATTTCACTCCTTCGTATCCATACAAAATAATGATAATTCAATAAAAATGATTCCATTTTATTCATAAAAGTATGCAATCATTTCATCAATGTTTTCTTATGACGTTGTCACGTTAAACTATCGTCCGTAAACCGACTTTACAGACAACCAATTTTTTATTAATAAAAAAATTGTTGCTTATTGTTTTAGTTCAGTAATATTTTAAGTAAAACTATTGTCACTGTATGACAATTCTAGGTGCGTTTTGCATGTGGTTTAAAATCACTCTATTTTTTGGAAGAAATAGTATGCGCATCAATTTCAAAAGACGATGGTTCTTTACGCATTGAATTAATGTTAATCACACTATCGTTCTGTGTTCTTTTCTTTCTAACAATGAAATAAGTGATGTTTGTTTGGATTTTCTTTTTTCGATGATTAATGGTTTATGCAGTTGGTTATACCCATAAATACAATTTTTAAACTCTCGTTGAAACTGAAATGCCCGTTTAGAATTTGATTCATTTAGAATAAAATGATTTTCTAATTTACTCCAAAGTTGGACGCCTTGAATTATTTTCACAGTGTGGGTACTGTAATTTCTTCCATTTCGTCATCGTTTACTGGTTCTTTGTCAATAGTTAAAGTTAAATCAGTATTATTATATCCGAAATACAACGATATGTGCTCTTGATGTAATATTCTGTACGTTAATATAGTACATTTTTTTTAAAATTCATTTCTGAAAAACCGCATAACTTTGAAATCACACCAAAAAACGCATAAAAAGAGGATAGACTGTATGATTTTAATTCCTGGATTTTACAATTGAATATAACATTATTAATACTTATAATATAACCAAACAATTTCTAATGTGGTTACTAGATTATGTATCTAATTCAGATGATAAGTACACAGAAAATCGGGAAGAAAGTAGAAGTGTACAGGTTGATTGTTATTCCGAAAACGTATACGCGCTCACATTTTTATATTGTGAATGAATCAAGGTGATTCATATATCGGAATTGACCTTGTTATGAGTCATTCGTTTTCGTATGAACACGACGACGCCGCGCCGGGAATCTCGCGCTGTTTCTGTGTCTGCTAAATTCTTGCAGTATGGCAGAACACTGTTTTTGTCAGACAAAATGGTATTTCAAATAATTTGTGCAGTTATAACGCTGTCTTCATTTTAATGTGTCATAGTACTGAGTGAAAATAATAGATGTGATCGGTGGTAGATAGTTTTGTTTTCTTTTATGAAACTTTCAGAGTTTTTGGAAACATGTTAAAAACCATGACGTCATTTATTTTATTGAAGGTATTGTTTGTGTTTATTTGATATATTATTGACATGTCATCGATCTTTATAGTTAATTTCATGAAAGATTACTTCAATATTTTCAATTAACTTTTTTTACGCAACTTTGCATAGTGAGTCATTAGGTAAATAATATAGTTATGAATTAGTGCTTGTTTTGATAATTAACCAAAGTGACAGAAACCAAATGTCTTTTCGTATGTTTTAATTAATAATTTATTTTCTCCACAAATGTGTAACAATACATTTGAGTTTAATCAACTTTTAATGTTTTTGTGTAAATTTATAAAAAATAGTATTATATTTATTATCTTCGTAGTTTTTTAGTGTTTAGTTTGACTTTATAGTACTCGATTGACAGAAGAAAATACAAACCAATGACAGAGGCGATGAACATAATAATGGCGTTTATTGTGACACGCATGCCTACGAAAGAGACAAGTTTTGAAAAGTTATCGTAAACTCTAGCCACTACATAGCCATTAATTATATTTTGTAATATTCTAATTATCTTTTAAATTGTGTTTTTAAGGTAATTATTATTTTCTCTGTAGTCTGTTAAACTTAAAATATGAATATTTCTGGCAAACAAGTTGAATGTTTTGTCATCTTGTTAACGATAAAAAGTTTTTAATTAATTGTTTGTTTTCATAATTAAACGGGAATACGATCAAAGTTCATTGTATTCTAACAGTTAGTTTTCTGACAACTTAAAAAGAGAGTTGTTTTCTATTTTTTTAAAACAATCAGTGCTCGAGGTATAATCATAGAAGGCTGTGGAGGTTATGTAAATTAACAACTTTTCATTGTGTTTCCAGACGAATTCTTTTCTTCTGAGAATGAACCGCGACGATAATTTAAATTGGTTTCATGGAAAAATATCCAGAGAATCTGCTGAACAGTTATTAAAAGATGGTAATCATGCAAACATTTGTTTTATTGATGTGTAATTTCTATTTATTTTCCTTTGTATATTTATGAGTTTCATTTTCATTTCAGAGGGAGAGGATGGTGTATTCCTGGTGCGTGAAAGTAATACTTCAGCAGGAGATTACGTTCTATCAGTTTTGCACGAGGTAAATGGAAATTCGAATTGTATACTTTATCTACAGCTAATTAAGGATTTCGACTGAAGGTGCTTGGTGGAATTTCAATATTAAGTTTGAATCATTCAAATTATGTACATTCACACAGATTGTCACTAACGACCCAGGTTTCTCCTTTCGGCATCTTCAGGCGTTCAAATGCACGGATGAACTTGAACTGTTCAACTTCATCCGTGCACTTGAATGAATGAATGAATGAACAAAATCTGTGTGAATTAGAGGTCTGCACGGGCCAAAATTTTACAAAACTACCCGGTCCGAGCCCGAAAAACTCACACCCGACCCGGCCCGGGCCCGAGTCTAATACCGCACTTGTTAACCGAACCCGACCCGAAGCCCGAAACTCTTTATTTTAGCTCGCCGAGGAATTTGAAATCCTCCATTTGCTATATTTTTTCCCAGATTATCTCCGAAAGTCCTTTTTTTTTTAGGTCACCGAGGTATTTGAAATCCTCGATTTGCTATACTTTTCCCCAGATTATCACCGAAAGTCATTTTTTTTAGCTCACCGAGGAATTAGAAATCCTCGATTTGCTATAATTTTTCCCAGATTATCTTCGCAAGTCCTTTTTTTTTTTAGCTCACCGAGGAATTTGAAATCCTCGATTTGCTATAATTTTTCCCAGATTATCTTCGAAAGTCTTTTTTTTTTTTTTTAGCTCACCGAGGAATTTGAAATCCTCGATTTGCTATATTTTCCCCAGATTATATCCCAAAAGCCCGGCCCGGCCCGAACCCAACTCTCAATTGCGCTTACCCGCCCGAGCCCGGCCCTTGGGCCGGGTCGGATAAGAACCCGCGGGCCAGGCCCGGGCCCGTGCAGACCTCTAGTGTGAATGTACATAATTTGAAAGATTCAAATCTACAGTGAAATTTATTTATTCATTTGTCACAGCAAATAGGCATTTTATTAAAAGTATTTTGTATCTAAGTAATCATGGTTAAAAAGACATGGCTTAAAATAAAAAATGTCCTATGATTCTTTTTGCCATGTACCTCACTGGATATATATGTCATATTCTATGAATAATATAAGTAAAAATAATAAAGTAAAAATAGTGAAGTATTTAGTTCCACGAGAATTACAAAACTAACTGACAGATATGTTGGCATCATAGCGTCACAAAATTAATTTATGGTTTTTATTAATATCCCAATTAAAGTAATATGACCCCTTTTACCCCCCCGTCCAACAGTGAATGTAAACAACTATTATATCAACAATGTACTTAGTGTACAACTATATAACATATATTTATACATGCTGACTGTAATACAGTGTTTTTTTTGCACATGTAACGCGGTGGAACGGCATTCTGGTACCTTTTTTTCTCGGCATTTGTAATGTTTCAAATAAATATTCGTTAAATTTTTATTTTTATTTTGCTTAGAAAACTTTGATTTTTTCGCCGAAAAAGAGACGATTGAAAATATATTTTTTAAACCATTATCTTGCGAAAAAGTAAAACAGCGAAAAACAATTGGAACTGCTTATAAATTAGCAAATAAAAATCAATCTTTCAATGCGTTTGAAGGAAAATTACACATTTTGGCTAAAAAAAGAGTTCGATTTTTTTTTTTTTTTTTGGATATCAAATTTATGGAGCTTCAAGTACCAGGACGCACCAAGGTTCTTCCAGTCTCCTTCATCGATAAAGATTTTGAAAATTTGTAAATTGCATCCCCTTACCGTCGTTTGCAGACGGAAGGACGCGATCACTACAGAGATAAGAAGTTCACGGGAACTCCATATGCATTACATACATACACACATACAGTACACAAATTGTTTTTAAACAAAGAGAGTCAGTTCAAAAAAACTTCCATTATAATACCTCCAATAATCCATATGCTTCACATTGGGAAGGGACATGACGTGGGTTAGATATAAAATCATTAGTGTTTTACTGCTTGACAAGAATCGAGTTCTGGCACTTTTTTTTTTTTTTAAAAAAAACACTGCTGTTAATATATTAGATGTACAAAATTGCTTCACTTCGAGGCTATATTGTAAAAAACTGGTTATACATTTATGGTTCAAAGTATTGTCCATCACTAGCCACTACTTTCTCCCATCTTTCGGGCAGCATACAAATCCCGCGTTCATCATCATCATCTTTTGAAGCGATCCACGAATCGATCCAATTTCTTACTTCTTTATAAGAACAGAAGTGCTGGTCAGCCAGGCCGTGTGCCATTGACCGAAACAAGTGATAGTCAGAGGGAGCAACGTCTTCCGTCTTTGCCTTTCAAGCAAACAAACGCTGTTCAACATCTCTCGGTGTTGACTCATACGGCACCCAATTTTCTTGCTTCTGAATCATTCCCATGTCTGAGGCGTTTTGAAATTGCTTGTTGAGTCACTTTCAATGATCGAGCCAATTCTTCTTGACTTTGACACGAGTCTTCATTAAGTAATACCTCCAATTCTGCATCTTCGAAAACCTTCTCTCTTCCACTGCCATGCCGGTCTTCGATGTAAAAATCACCGTTCTTAAAGAGTTGAAACCACTCACGACACATTCTTTCACTAATAGTGGCCTCACCTCAGTATTTGAAAGCATTCGATGAGTCTCAGCCGCACATATCTTCATATTGAAGCAGAAAATTAAATCCTCCCGCAAATTACAAGAATTTGGCTAATAAACTAGCATTTTCAATTGAGAATAACTTTATGATGCAGACACAAATCGACTAATGTTTCTATTTTTGACAAATGCCCAAGTTTATTGCATGACGTCTATGATCTATTTATTTCGACCACTACTTACCTCTAAAACCATCTATAGGAAAACGGCAGAAGCAATGTTGTACACCTAATATAATATATATACAGTGCTTTTTTTTGAAAAAAAGGTGCCGGAACTCACTTTTTGTCATGGTTTCCTAGTCCAGTGCTTCCCATATTAGGGGCTGCGGAATTTCTCTGGGGGCTGCCGCAGAACATGTTTTGTATTGAGGAGGGCTGCGGATTATTTTTTTTCAGATTTAGGGGGCTGTGGAATGAAAAAGGTTGAGAAGCACTGTCCTAGTGGACATATCTCAACAGTTTGTTTTGCAATATAAAGTTTCACATTGCGATCTTGCAGGACTAATCTTAGTTCTGACAATTCTTTTCTTGCTGTTATTACTTTTTCTCTAGATAATGATTTAAAAAAAAAAAATTCAGTCGTATTTTTTCGACATAAAAATCCAATGATTTCAAAGTAAAATAAAAAAAATATTTTGCAAATATTGATTTAAAACATAGAAATGGCTGAGACAAAAGGTGCTGGAATGCCCTTCCACCTTTCAATAAATAATTAATTTGAATACCCTTACTTGGGAAAAAAACACTTTATATTTATTTAAACACTTTTTCAGGGTGAAGTAGTCCATTATCATATCCGTCGACATGGTGAAGACGCATTCTTTTCCATTGAAGAGCACACCACAGTTCATGGATTGGACACTCTCATTCAACACTATCAAGGAGATTCCAGCGGACTTGTCACTAGCCTTGCCGTTGTCTGTAGAGGAGAACCTCCACCCCATAACTCGCGCACCCATGGCAGAACCAATCTCCTTCACAGGTGATTAAATCACTATGCAACAAATAAAATTATTAATCATCATTTCAAACTTTTCAAAGTTAACTGTGGCAATATTTACTCTCAACTGTAAACATATTCTTTACTTAATTATGGTAATAAATTTTTATAATGATAAGAAAAATACAGGACTGTATACTCAGGACATATCGCAACAGGTAAACACTATGTCGCACAGGCAGAGCTTCAAGGCGGCCAACTAAGTCGAGTGGGTGACCTGGTGTTCTCTCTGGAAAATTAATATCATGAATTGTATGTGAAATAGTTAGAGGAAGTAAAACTATGTATGAGCCCAACCTTGGTCTGTGTAAAAGCAAAAGGTTCTTAACTGTATATAAATATAGAATAAATATTAAAATTGTATTGGTCATATCGAGCCCTCACAAGATTTTTTTCTTTAATTCTCAACACCTTTATTTTTTCAAGTTATGTTATCATAAAACTTAACCGCTCGGGAAAAATCAGTCATAGAGACTGTAATTGGACAAAAAATATACATATTTTGTGTTTTCCTTCACAGCATGTCTTTTGTTAAAAAGCCACCGCACGCCACTGATATATATCTTTTTTTATATATGCGCTTTATAAATTATTGGAATAAAATGAATAGTAAATTTTATTTTTTTATGAACTTTAGTAATATATTCCAATCCGAGATTGTGAACCGATCTGTAGCCGAAAAAAAAACAATAAAAAAAACACTCGAGCTGGCCACGCTATCATTCTATTTGACGACTTTAAAGACAAAAACAATTGGATATACACGAAACTGCCCATTTTCAGCAGTGAACGTGTTAAATGAGGAATTCTAATATGTGTGTCACGTCGCAGAAAGGTTTTGCATGTCCAATAAAAAAATCAGTTGCTAAAAAAAGTTGTAAAAAATGAAGCTCTACACATATAGAATATTTACAATTCTATGAATATTATTTTTTTTATCACCACTTGCAAATATGAGCTTTATTTAACTTACAAATAGTAAAAAAAGATATTTTATATAAATTTCCATATTAGACTCAATTAAAGGAAACACATGAATAAAATATAAAACATTTTATGCTTAGAGCAACAGAACGAGGGAACTATACTGTGGTTTCCGAGATGCTAGCGTGTGGTTATCACAGTCGGGATGCCAAAAACCAAGACGGCCAAACTGCAGTTCACCTGGCAAGCAAGTCTGGCAAAGATGACATTTTAGCCAAACTGATACAAAGTGGTGCCAGTGTTAACTGTCGTGATACAGCAGGATTCACTCCGTTGCATGTAAGTAACATCTCCTGACTGATAAAAGAGGTATTGTAGTAAACAGTAATTTGTAAAAAAATCCTCTGACAAAAATTACAGTAAATTTGAAGCAGTTTGAAGCATTGCACAATTACAAAAGCATTGAATCCCGATGATTATGCTTGTTTCTCTAGGAATATTATTTTTCATGAGATATTTAACCATAAATAGTAATTTTATTTAGATCAAAGCACATATTTATGGATTGTCAAAGGACAGACGTTATACATGTTATTAGTGCCCTTAATAATCATTTTAAAAAAATGCACTTATCCTTTGATTTATCACTTTTCACTTGACTCACACCCCTCATACATAATGTGACAAAATGTCCCGTTTTCACCGGGACAGTCTTGTTTTCAGGCAGCTTGTTCCAGTGTCCCCGAACACAGCTTCGGGACACTATTATGTCTCGTTTTCTAAAAGAGAACAACTCGAAGTAACAATTAAAAAAAAAAAACACAAAATCCAAATCCTGGCAGTTGAATCTAGACTAGTAGATGAAAGTGTGGGCATGTGCACACAGTAAATAATACATTTCAATGTAAATAGTGTATTTTTATTTTTTATGAAAATTCATAATACATTTCAAGTAACGTAGACTTATTGAAAAACAATCCGACTTACACGTCTCAAAGAAGTAGTACTCCATCAGTCGTTAGATGTGAAGTGTCACGTAGAATTTAACATTGTACATAAAGGTGCCAGCGATATTGAACTCCATTTAAAGTCAAAAAACATAATGATTCCGATGATGCTGCTGCTACAAGTTCTTCGCTGGTTAATTTTTTTATGAATACGGATTTACCAACTTTGAAAGATCTTGATGTTGCTGCGACAGAAGGCACCTGGGCTTACCATACAGTGCGAGAAGAATAAATATGTAACCTAATATGACATGAAAAAAACATTACTATCTAGTCCAGGGGTGGAGAAGCTTTTCATTTCTAAAGGCCACATTCATTTATCTGATTCAACATAAGGCCGCAGTAAAGAAAACGTTGACACCCCCCGACCCTTTTTTTTCGACTGTCGAATATATAATGGGTTGATTACACTCTTTTTCCAAATACTTGGGTATAACTTTTTGATCAATGTGAATATTTTGATCAAGTCAAAAGGCCGCATGTTCCTCTCCACTGATATAGTCAATTGTACTGTATGAAAGTGTGAGGTGCTTGAAACGGTACCTGAAAGTAACAATTTTTTTTAGGTGTCCCGGTTTGAGAGAAAAAATAAATGGTCACGTTCTCATACATCATCACATATAGTTTGTCCTGATTTACTTTGCGAATTTTGCTTATTTACTGCATAAATTCTTGAAACTTTCAAGCATTTGCATATTTTATCTTCGTTCAGTCCAATTATTAATTTTTTATAGCTCTGAATTTTCTTCACCTACAGAAAGGCTGCGATTTTTTTGATTAAAGACTATTTTATTTTCTGTCACCTATATCAAATACATATTTTCATATGCCCCAATTTACACAATTTCATTAGACAGACAATTGAGACATCAAGAAATTATTTCTTTTTATAGTATGCTTGCCAATTTAACCTGGCTTCCACTGTGAAGCTACTCATCGTGGAAGGTGGTGCCAATGTACAAACGAGGCATGCTCAAACTGGAAAAGTCCCTATGCATGAGGCAGCCCAGCGAGGAAATATTGAATGCGTCATGGTAAGTTAACAAATTATCAAGTATGACAGTTTGTTAAAAATTAAACACTGTCATTTCCTATAATATAAGTTGAAGAGAAATATATCTTTGTTGATTGCAAAAAGTCGTAATGTGAAACTTTGAACGTACATACTTTCTGATATTATCTTTTTAAATCACATATATAACATTGTTCGAAAGAAAAGACTTCTGTGGCTTGTCTTCATTGACTGCATTAACCTTTAAACGCCCGGTGGTCCCGTACGGTGGACCGCAGATTTGTATCGTTCAGTGCCCAACGGTTCCTTACGGCAGTGCTTCCCAATCTGGAGTCCACAAATTTTCATTCTTTCAACATTCTTTGTGATAAAATATGAACATGTGAAATAAAAAAGTTTCGGTGGTCCGCAGATTATTGATTTCAGATTTAGGGGTCCGTGGCATGAAAAAGATTGGGAAACACTGCCTTACGGGACCAGTGATTATGTTACATTTTGCTATCGGATTACACTGATTTATGATATTAGTATTCAGAATATGAATATTAACTCACATAAATGATGACTTTGAGATACCGATCCATAATTTTATTTTCTGTTTCGATAAATATTTTTATCATATTGAGTAATATAAACATCTGCGTTACAAGGTCGACTCTTGGGATAGCGCTGTGTTAGGCGGATCGTAATAAATCAGCTTTATCCACACCATACAATATATTTCAATGAGGATACAGATTTTTTTCCATACCTAGAAAATTCTTTATTTTTTTTGTAATTTTATGGTTTAAATTCCTTAAGTTTTGTCTAATTGTACCACCAGAAGTCAAACATATATAATATCTTAATACATTATCTTTTCCCTTAGGCTCTATTGGAACTCCAAGCCCCTGTAAACCCTAGAACTGTGAACAACGAAACTCCTGCTGATTTAGCCAAAGAAAATAATCACATAGAATGTTACAATGTTTTGAGTGAGTATTTTGATTAAATATATGATATAGAATAAATTTATCATTGTAGCATTCTGTTGTTACTAATATCAGTACGCAGTGAACATAACAGAAGATATTTAAAAATATTTTATTGTCATTTCTAATAGGTCAATTATCCTTGTATAATTGCAGAACGATTCACTCCCCCTACACCAGAAACAACTCGAGCCCAATGGTATCACGGAACATTAAATCGAGAAGAGGCAGTAGACTTATTAAATAATTACTGCAAAATGAAGGCGATCGCTTCAAGTGATGGAACTTTTTTAGTTCGATACAGTGATCGAAATTCAGGGGCCTTTGTACTCACAATGCTTTGTGAGAACGTGTCATACAACTTCATTATTAGAAAACAGGTTTGTATATATATTTGAAATGTTATATTTACTATAATACTCATTGATCAAATCAAGTCAGTCTTACTTATTCTGTATAACAAAAAATTTATATAAAGTAGTTTGATTGTGTTCCTTTTTTCTAGGGCAATTATTTGTTTATTGATAATGGACCATACCTGGACTCCTTAGAGCATCTCATAGACCATTATGGAGTTATGTCCGATGGATTACCTACATGTCTACGACTACCTGTACCCCCTATGCCGAAGCCGCCATTGCCTGAGGTACATCATCATATTTGTCAGTGTCTATAGCCTTTCACGATTGTTCAGAATTTAAATCCAGCCTACACAAAATATTCTATGCGGTGTTAAAACTCTTTGATTTTTTTTGTATGTATGTATGAAGGTATGTATGTACATAATATTATAAACTTATGTATAATACATATTTCAATGAACAAAAATTTCAGTTTAAAAAAATAATTTAGCAAACCAACGATTCACCCTCTGGATCTCTAAAATTCCCCACCAGTTTGAAGCCCCCGATCTATAGTTTTATCATGTGTTTCTGATTGTTTTTATTTAAGATGATGACATATCTCTCATTAATACCAAACATTTATACCAGTTTGTATATACAACTACTCTACACTATCATTTCAGTTCTCAACAATGCCACGAATTAAGAAAACAACATCGAACCAGAGCAAATCGTCGCTCACCGCTTCGCTCAAATGCTCGAAATCACCTCGTAAAGGAAGCCTTCATGCTAATTCAGATAAAACACCACCCATTCCACTGTCACCTACTGACAGTAAATCGATCGATCTTCTCACGAGAAACTTATCTTTCTCCACTGATTTCATAGATCCAAACATCATATCTAATCTAAATAGCATGAATAACAACAATTCAATCAACAAGTCTCCTGTCTGTTTACAATCGATAAAAAATAATGACGCTCTCCTAGCTTCGAACAATAATGTTAACCATCCAAAGAAAGAGATGCTCTCTAATCCGGCGACCAGGCTTCATCTCCTCGGATCGGCCTTGAGTCTTCCGCCGAATGTTAACAATGGAGAATTGAGCAATCTCGATGAGCAGACTTACAATGTTCCTAGAAACAATGATCCGGTCACGCCGATATCAGAAAAATGCAGCGAGATAAACATCAGTGCTTCAACAGAGCTATCAACTGCTCAAGGTAACTTATTTAATAAAATAATTTTCAAAACATTTATATACCGTATGCCATATTCAAATTTTGAAACACCAAAGTTATTATCTCAAATGAATCTTTTTTTGGTTTTTTAATCCATGTTCGCTCCCAATGTGGAGCATATAGCCTCCTGATGGAAGTATCTCAACAGAAATTTTTCTACGAGAACTGTTTTTTTAATCAGTCGCTCAAACTCTCTTTGTCAAAGAGTGTAGTAGAGATAGAAGGATAAGGCTAGTACAGGACTAATGGTTAACTAATAAAACTAGTTAAACTCATTCTCGCTACCCTCAGTTATTAAATGATCGGAAAGGGTGGGAGGGAATTTTTAGACATCACAGACACATGCCTTCCAATAGAAATCAATCGAAAAAAAAGAAGAAAAAAATCTGTACGTACTGGTACTCGAATCCGTTAGATCCGGCACAAAAACCACAACGCTAACCGCCGCTCCATAAGACCCGACTAATGTCAAATGTATCTAGCACGTTAACTATGTAAATTTGTTGAAACTTTAAGACACTCAGTATTTATTTAGACCAGTGTTTCTTAACCATTCGAAAGAATCACCCCCTTTAACAGAAATAAATTATCTACCGCCCCCCAAAATGCCATTTATTGCCATGTAAGTCATATAAACATTTTAATAATAGCGCCCTCCAAATTCTGAAAAATTAAAAATGCCCCTCTCAGACTTTTAAACGCCCACCAGGGGGGCGGTACCGCCCCCGTTAAGAACCACTGATTTAGACTATATAAAATTGTTTCTTCCAGATTTTATTCCGAGCAACCGCCTAACGCTTGAAAATGTCCTCGGGAAAGGTGAATTTGGTTCAGTTCTCCGTGGTACTTATACCCCACCCTCCGGAGTGACCATTCCAGTTGCCATAAAGACCCTCCACTTTGAACACGTTGAAACTAACAAACAAGAGTTTCTGCGAGAAGCCCGTGTAATGATGGGGCTCAACCACCCTTGCATTGTTCAACTTATCGGATTATCTATGGTAAGCATAACATTTCTCACATTTTCATTTAAATTTTATGATATAGTTTGATATTGGTTTTTATATTGTCGGGTAATTTGGTTGATGCGCATTGAAGTTGATTGGTCATGTTTTCACTGGCCAATTTGTTCTTACCCATTTTTTTCTATTTTGGTATTTTATGATAATTTTTAAGCGTGACGAGATAAATCATGTTTGGCAGCTGGACAGGGAAGAGTTACGTGTGTTTTTGTTTTGCTTATTTTTAATTATTGAAAATAGTTTTTCTGGGGTCTCTTAAAGTTACGACTGAAGGTTGGAAAGTCTTTACTCAACATTCATCACTGTTTCCAGAATCCCCATTTAATGATGGTCCAAGAACTGGCTCCACTGGGATCATTGCTGACTTTTCTGTTGGAAAACCCTAAAGAGGTGTGTCCTATGTACGAGCTGAAACTGTGGGCTTGTCAAGTAGCTTGCGGTATGCGGTTTCTTGAAGAAAAACGATTTGTTCATAGAGATCTAGCGACACGAAATATTCTATTGTCAGATAAGTGAGTTCATGCATTTTTATTTATTCGTCAATACTTTATTAGATATCATTTATGTGCATTTTTCCACTAAATTCACAATATAGTGGAACCCTGGTAGCTCTTTTTTCCTGGTTCTATATAAAAAAAAAAAATCGTATTAAGCCATTACCGATAAAAAATAATGATTGACAAGAAAAAATGATAAATTTTAATAGGAGGGATTCCACTGTATTGAATTACAGTAAAACTGTGACGAAAAAGGGGGGGTCATTATAGGGGGTTGGGATTTTCAATTGTATTTTTTCATTGATATGAAAGTAGAAAAAATATTATCTTACTTTATAGTTTCAATACCCCTCGTCAATGAATCACTGTCTATGAATTCCCGGATGACACGTCACAAACGTCCTTCAAAACCAACGAAAGCAGCTACTGAATAGTCGTCGATACGCAAACATGTTTGTAGCATGAATGCTTACGATATATTTTAAAAAAAAAATCGGGTTTTGATTTTTTTGTCATTATAGGGGGTAATGTCACTGTAAGAAAACTTGTCTCGAGAATAGTACTGGGTGTCATTATAGGGGGTCATACTGTATTTAATATTCCTTTTCATTACAATATTCCATAACTAAAATTTTAATATCAACTTGATAAGAGTGTGAAATGTTCTGTAAAGTATTTTGTACTTATAGCAAAGCATCCTAATGAAATGTGTTTTCAGACATCAAGCTAAAATAAGCGACTTTGGCTTATCACGAGCCCTATCAACGGATTCATCATACTATACGGCGAGTCAAGGAGGTAAATGGCCAATCAAGTGGTATGCCCCAGAGTCCTATAATTTTGGATCGTTTTCTCACAAGAGTGACGTCTGGAGCTTTGGTGTAACCCTTTGGGAGATGTATTCGTATGGGAAACAACCTTACGGTGATAAACGAGGGGCTGATGTAAGTTTTTATTATTTCAGATAATTTATTATTAGTTTCAGTGACGGATTACTCTTTAAGTGGCATGTTTGGGGCCTCAAAAATAGATTATTTTATATAACTCATATACTTTTTGTTCTGATTTTAATATATTTTTTTTTATTTTACATGGAATTTTCTAACATTCTAATATTATCCGAGAAACAGGCCTTCAAAATTTTATTGCGTCTGGGGCCTCAAATGTGCTTAATCCGCCACTGGTTAGCTTACAATTTTCAATGCTATTGACACATCGGTCTGATACTAGTTTCAGCAAAACCAGTATTATACACAAATAAAATATTCCTGCATCTGAATCTGTTTCGGTGTGCTGTTACATTAAATTACGTTTTATTATTTCAATTGATATAAGCCAGAGCAGTAAATGACCACTCGACTTACATTTCATATTGCTAATGATTATAATTACAGTTGTATGTAAGTTCAATGATTTAATGTAATGGTACTTTGATACCATTGGTGACTTCACTGTACAGTCAAAAGTCTAGTTGTTAGACCTGATTACAGTTGAAAATATTCCTTTTGGATTATGTAATAAATTCAGCGTGTCGTATTATATTCCTTCTTAAATGCCTTTATTTTATGTGTTTAATATTGATGTTTATCTGTTGAAGGGTTAAAGCAAACATCTATTAATTTGAATCACTACAATACATAAATTTTCATTATTCTCATATCGATCGATGGCTTAGTTCTATAAACTATAAATTGATCGTTTTTAGATATGGCTGACCAAAGTTTTGATACATCTAAACTGAGTTTTAAAAAAGTGATTATTATTTTTTGCCTCGTCTTTTTAGTGAATCATTTAGTCATTTATTTCAATTCAATTCAGATTGATTGCAAGGTACTGCAATCTATACTTCAAGTTGTATTTATATGAAACTGATGCAAACAATTGCCCACCGAGAGAGAAATTGTGATGTTTTCTTCTTGTACTTCTGTGGAGCCATAGAAGAGATGTATTCGAATATAATGGATAATGTAACTCAAAACATAAAATTTTTGACTTGTCGTTTTTTGGCTAGGCCATCAATATATCATGTAAATGTACTAAAGAACTATGTCTATTACTAACGTAATTAATAATTTTCATTCACAGATGACAAAAAAACTAGATCAGAAATGTGAATACAATATGAGGGGTTTTTAAGATCGAGTCTTCCTTTGAACATAAAATTACTATTTTACACTTGTTCACATTCTTACGTATGTCGCCGATGTTAACAATTTTATTCTACCATTGAATATTATAATTTTTCCAGGCAATTCAAATAGTGGAAAGTGGAGAGCGTCTCGAAAGACCTGAAGATTGCCCCCAAGATATTTACACGGTTATGAAAGACTGCTGGGCATATGAACCCCAAAATAGGCCAACTTTCAATCAACTAGTGGAAATATTCTCCTCGCATCCAGAGTATATGAATATTAGTCAAATTGTGATGGAATCTGAAGTCAACGTCTGAATACCTAAGGATATAATTGTACGAGTTGTACTATCTCATACCGATAAATATTGTTGGAATAAAAATCGCAGCGTAGGTGCTGTTCTTTCCGGGAAGAATTGTGAATGAGAGAAGATGGAAAGAATTACTCTTCAACTAATATCATTGTTTCCAGGCTTACAATTGTCAACATTTTGCCAGTTTGCATAAACGTTGTACATATCGCCATGCTTCAAACTGACAATTTTTGGTTATGAAAAGTATTATGCTTAGTTCAATCGAATGAATCCATGAAGAAAGAATTGACCTTTTCTCTGCTGTCAGTGGTGCTTTTTTTGTGTGCATAAGGATCTAGACACTTTTTTTGAACAGTCTGAAATATTTTTGCTTTCGAAGGTTGTTATAACGCAAATGTTTTCACTTTGGTTATGTTCATTATTGTTTTCATGGATGGATATTCTTGATTGTTTTGGTCGATCTGTTCAACGCATACAATGTTATAGTCCACTGCATTCGGTAAGAAACAGTGAATGACCACTATTCCTGACATTGTATGCGGTTAACATATCAACTATAAGAACTCAAAGTATCTTCTATGATGTGAGTGAAGCGCTTGACAGACTGAATATGACAACAGTGAACATGGACGCAATTGTGATAACAACCGTCAAAAGCTAATACAAAACAATGTTAAGTATTTCAGACTGTCCAAAATAAGCGTCTAGATCAGGGATGGGGAACCTTTTCATTTTACAACGCTTGCGTATAATTTTTTGATCAAACTGAATATTTTGATCAAGTCAAAAGGCCGCAGTTTCCCCTCCTTATACACACGAAAATAGCCCCGCAGATAATAGTCGACTGAGACATTTTTTTGTGAGTTTTCACATACAGTTTAATATCATCATTACACTCTTATTTCTCAACAATTTAATGATTATACTTTTTATCAAATCTTGTCCATTCATTTGAAATACATACAATACCTGCACGTACCATTGCAGGCCCACAAACTGGTCGCACATAAAATGATAAGCAATAACCGCAAGTCCAATACGCAATCACTTCAGTTTGCTTTTTAAATTAGTCAACATCAAATGTGCCATATGTTCTGATTAGAAGTTAACACTCCCTTCGCATTGTGGTTATTATCTGTTTATGTCGAGAACTGTTCATTTCTTTGATCTGTGCGGTTTTATTTATTTTAATACTGAACACCAATTTAAAATTTGCTATGAATTATTTTGTTCAAACATGCTATTTTAAAAAAGTATTAAACGGAAGAGTATCGTGAGACATTCTGTAATAGTTACATCTGTGAATTACATATTAGTGATATTACTAAAATCCAACAACAGGGGGGCAACATCTGTGTTAATTGAGTTATCACCTGAAGCTTCAATGATATACTTCCTCGGAACAAAGCCGTGTTGCTTTATGGAATCAGAAGTCTCTTTTATATATAAATTTGTATATTTTAAGTTAGTCAAGTATTTCTTTGCCAAATTAGATTTTTATTACATTTGCTATGGGTGGTATATAATTTAATATGTCTATTTAAGTCGCTTGCAATTTGCAAATTAGGTAATAATAATAATTAATGCTTAATAATCATGTCTCATACTCGGCAGTATTTATATATTTCTGTGATTGTTCAACTGTTGTCATGAGAATGTTTTTAAATTGGGCAGTGAGTTGGAAGAATTCAAAATACAGCTTCAAGTCTGTTTGAGATTTTTATGCACATCCAATGTTCAATGGCAGAAAAATTTCGACACTCGGTGGTGATGTAAAAAAATATGAGTCTATAAAAAACTAGTAAACAATTAATTGGAGGAGTAGTGAGCCTCTTCAAGAAATCAAGGTTAAATCCATATGCCCAAACAAATATCAGGTTACAAGTGAAAGGTATTCAATGTGGATAAACGAATTACGTGTTTAAATTACGTAGTCAACCACTAATATGCATATTTTTAGGCTGTTTGCTCTTTTACGCCAAATTAAATTTTCACTGAATTCATAAAAGTTATATTCTTTATTTCTTGCACGGCTCTACTCAAAAGTAGTGATGTAATTATGTAGCACAATTCAGAGTATTTTTCCTCCAAATAATTACATTTCATTAAACAATTTTTGCTGTCGCATTCATTTTTAGTTGAAATTTTCGAGCAACAAAGGTTGCAGTTTAAAATGGATAATTTCATCACCGTTGTTTAATTAAAATTTCCAGAAATTGTTTGATCAATTGAATTAGGATTTGTAATATAAATCATTTTGTTTTGAAAATTACTTTGAACATCTGTCATAGATATTTTTTTTGTTGATATTGCAAATTTGCTTTATTTGAGTTTGATATAAAAGACCATCATACTTGGTTGGCATTGAAACAAGAGTTGCGTAAATTAGGTCTGCTATGATATAATAGCCATTTTCATACAGGCTATGGCTCAAGCAAGAATTTGAAGAACATGTGAATTAATGTATTTATTTTACTGCTTTCAATTAAATCTATCATTGAAATGATTCTCTGCCGTGTTAAAACATGTTATGTCTTCCGTTTCTTTTGATATAATTTTTTTGTAAGTGTTTTATGAATTTCATTGTGAATTATCGAAGAAAATTTATAATTTTAATTGTTAAGAAGATCGATTATAATTAATATGTTAAGCATTTTCGTCTAATGTTTTATTTAATAGTGTAAATATTCAAAATTTGTTTTTAAAATACAAACAAAATTACATGTATTGTTAGAAATTGGGTTTGTAAATTATGTATCAATAAAAAGAAATACTTCTAATAGCAGTAGAAAATATATTTAAGAAAAGTGATAGCTTTGATCAATTGTTTTTATGCACAAGCGCATGAGTAATTATGTCTGTAATTTTAGTAATAATGAAGTCATTTATTTTATAAATAAGTAATACAGCATTATTATATTTATGCTTTAATATATTTTAACAATATTTCTTACATAAATTGTGTGAAATTTTTAATGTCTGTGATTAGAAATAATTAATATATCTATCATGATCTTTGTATGTACGTACTGTTATGTAAATGAAATTTTATAAATGATTGTCGAATGCCATATATATTTCCATATACATACCCAAATTGAAAAATTATATGTACCTGCACGATTTCTTCCGGACACGATAAATGTTGATAATATTAAGTGTAATATTAATAGCCAGATAGGTTTGATAACAATTCTTTGTCGATAAAGTTCAATTGAATTGGTTTTATTGTTAGATGATGGAAGAACAAAGTGTTTTTTTAAATAATTTATAAATTCACATCCATTTATAATAATTTCAAGAAATTGCAACGTCAAGTCACTTCTGTTATAGCTCGTTATTTTATTTAGTGTACTAAACATATACTGTTTGAATCGTCATTTATATAAAGAACTCCTTTTATACTAAGAAAAATGTAAGCCGAAAATACATATTTAATTTATATGAAATGTACCTTTGGCAAAGTTAAATATAATAGTCTAATGGGATAACCATGGTCAAGTTTGGTGATAAAAATATGGGTATACGATAATTACAAACGATATTGTGTTACATAATCCATTGAAAAGCTCAGCTGTGTAAGTCATACTTTGCAAATTTTGAGATGCAGCAAGTTTTATTAGAATCTCTGAAATAAATTTCTTTATGTTAGGGTACTGAGTATTATCCTGTATTAACCTCTTCCTGGTCACGCCCGAGTGGACTAAAAATTAAAAGTGACTTACACCACTTTGACTAACTGGCTCGTAAGACAGTTCATTTAGGAGCTTTTTTTGTAACATTGAAAAATGCTAATATTTAAGTGTGAAGTTTCATCATACAAAACGATATGGAATGTTTAATTTTCTAACCATCAACTTCAATCACTTTTTATCCATACAACATAGGTAATTATATGTTATCCCTTAATTACTTTTGTATAAAACTTGGATGAAACTTAATCAATGAATTAAAATCATGAGATAAATTTTGCACAAAGATTTATTTTTACATGTTATACACACCTTAATATAATAATTTTACATACAGAATTAATAGTTACATGTTCTTTTTTTTATATTGGCATTCTTATTTACTGCTACATGTTAATGGCAATTATTATCTAATCTATTTGATATCTGTATTTTTATCTATTGTGGTTATATAAAACATCTCATTGACCACCAGTCTTTTAATGACTTATTTATTTTTTGTGCACAAATTTCATAAATTATATTAATAACTAAAGACTCCTATATTTCATTGATGACAAGCTTTTTTTATATAAAATACATTTGATATAATAAAAGATTTAAAACTGTTATTTTTTATTTTATTTTTATACCAAATTGAATCACATTTTATAAATACGCTAAAGACTATTTTCTATGATAAAAAAATAATATTTATTTTTTGACTATGTCTGCTGTCGATGTGCAGCATAAGGTCTCTTAATAGAGTATTTCAACAGAAGGTGTTTAATTAACCCTCATGGCCCCGAAATGATGATTCATTAAAGCTAGCTTTAAATAGTGGTTAGCCAATCATTTCCTGCACCCTGTTTTTATATGATGGGTGAGAAACATTTAAAATAATACAGACACACATTTTGAACCCTTACCACGCAACTTAATAAGATAAACGCCCTAGAGCAGCGATGAGCAACAAGCCGCCCACAAGCTTCCTAAATGTGGTGCGCAAACTTATCACTCAAAATGATGAGAGAAAACGGTTATTTTAAAATCAAGTTGGGTTCAATATACCAGACTAAATTAAACATATTTCACCTTGTATCTGAATTAACTTGTGTAAGATTTATTTATCAAGGTTACAAGTACGCTCAGTGTCTGTAGAGGAGAATTGAAATTATAAATAATCAACATATTTTCAGCATCGGTAGACAACACGTTTTTTAAATTATTTACAATTACATAATCTTACTCGTATTGTGAAAGTTTTTTCCAATGTAAAATACAATAATGTGTTCCATGGCGAAAAAAATACTCAAATTTGATTTTTTGTAACGCTTATTCAAAGAAAATTACTTATAAATCGTTAAATTGTTAAAAAGTCCCAATTCTTTTTTCCTAGAAAGTTGTCTAGAGACATTTATTTTGCTGACTCCTCAAAATTTTACTCAGCATTATCGTTGAATAAATTCGTAGCATGCATAGCCACCATTTTATTAGGGTGATACTTCTCAATGTATGATGCAACAGTTTCCTATGCTTTCAGCATTTCTTTTATTACACCAGAAGATTGTTGCTTTGCTACCTCCTCCACCACCGACAAACTCTCATCAACAACTTATTATTGTGAAACACGATGAAACTCCATAACCTTTTCAGTGGTTAGCTCTTGGCTGTGCTCTTTCACAAGCTCATCGATATCATTATTATCCACCTCCAGTCCCATGATATTAACCAAATACATAATTTCATTGACTACAGACTCCACAGGTACTGTCTCAAACCCCTCAAAGTCACATTTGACAACACTCTCTGGACAAAGCTTCTTCCACATCACTCGTTATGTGAAATGTCACTCATTAAGGGAGTATTTTTTTTGCTTGTTATGAGAGGTTCCACCATATTAAAAATGTGAGATATTAAATAATAAAATTTTAACATCATTCTGGTATTTAAATTTAACCTACTTTCACATCTTTTTTAAGTTGTTAGCGGTGTGACATACGTATTATTACAGAATTTTCTGTTTTGGCCCACTGCGAAATAACGTTGCTCATCACTGCCCTAGAGTGTTTTACCATTGGCTACAGTAACATATTGTTATGAAATATTTTTTTATCACATGCCATTCATCATTGATATATTATTTTTGTCATATTTGTTGTACATTTTAAATACACAGTCAATATTTTTATCCTATATTGAACAAATAATATAATTATTACAACAATTGCAAGGTACATCAATATCTATAGCTGACTATATTTTCAACATTTTAAGATGGTTACTACGAAGTTTTCGAAAATGATCAGGAAAAATGATTATTGTACCACAAACTCTTCATAAAAAATTATTTCCCTTGTCTGTTACCTATATACATTTTTATTAGATACCTTTTTTTATATTACATACATTCAATCCTTTTTTTGCACAGGGATACGTTCCAAAAACTACCTTACAAAAATTCTAGATAGGTTCTATTACTTAAAATTAACTCAAAATATGAAATTCTTGGACTCGAAAATGAATCGAATTTATTTATTATTTATACCTAAAAATAGTTTTCGATTTTAATTAAATTTAGCATGGAGAAATATATTTATTTCTATCCTACTTGGCAATAAACGTCCCCGTTTAGTGCTGCTTTTCATTGGTGAAAAATCACTCATCGCTGGAAATATTTAATGAAGACATCTTCGAAAGTATTTGAATAATATTAATGTAATTTATTTGTTATGTTTACGTTATGAACATATAGGCGACAGTCCAGCGCATTTTTGCTGATAAATCGCCACACAAGCAAACAAGAATTTTTAATCTTTTTTAACCAAAAAATTCAGAACTTTTTTTGAACTGTGTTATTTCGACACCATGCAAAAAAGGATCTGGTGTACTGTAAATGAAATTTTCTCTTTGATTTTTATTGAATTACATATAATTGCTACGGATGATAAATCATCTGACGTAAGTACATGGTACTCTGGTATTAAACTAAATAATTACCTATTACCTGGATTCATTGATTCTAATTTTTTTTTTATTCTTAGATAAGTTATTACTTTTACAACAGTAATTTTATTTCCAAGAAACTTGGTCTATTTAAAATACAAAGTACATCACAATAACAAAAATACAGAAACATGTTTTTTTAGTGAATGTTGAATAGATTTGTTATAATTGAATAAGAAAGTTACTCTTAGATACTATCATATATGAGCATAGGCATCATGTGTGTCTATCTCACACATTAAATTGTACTCTTTTCACGAGTCTTCTAATAATGTCAAATTTCAATACGGTATTAAGTTGATATTACACTATCAGAAAAGCATTGTACATATGTTGGGGGAGGTGATTCAGAGCGATTGGTTCCAAGTATGGCTCTGTAGACTATCGAAGGAGCTGATACCATAGGGGGTCTTCTTAATGCTCCGGTCTCGTTATGCAGCTGCCATGATGTACTTCGACAAAATGAATTGTCTGGTGGCAATTGCCTCCTCATGACTGGCGTTGATTCACTATTGGCAAGATTTCTGCTAGGAGATATCAAGTGCGTTCGAACTTCATTAGACCTGTCTCGTCTACTGCTATATGAACAGCAAAATGTATATTTACAGCACTGCGTCAACCAACAATAAGAGAAAATCATCCCAGATAAAAATCCAACTAGGGTACCTAAAACAAAAGTGATCAAAGGGTATACCTTTTCCCGGTCAGTAACTATTGCAGGCAATGTTTCTGTTGATGAGCTAAAATTGTTTAAATTCTCATGATCCTTCACTAACTCATCAAAAGCTTCAATACCGCTTTCATTTTCTGCGTCAAGTGGAACCTGATTGATAATCTTTTCAAATTTATTTGGCTTCTTTGTTACACATTGTGGATCGTATTTAAAGTCCTGTGATATAATCCAAGACTGAAGATTGGTAAAGGCTTCATTGCAGTGCCATTGATTGCCATCAAGATTAAGCTTCTCTAACTTTGCCAGCGGTTTCAGCGCAGATATTTTTAAATTAATCATATAATTCATACTCAAATCAAGATTTAGCAGATTTGGTATTCCAGTAAACATTTTATCTGGAATGTGTGATATTTGTGAATTACGTAAATTTAAAACCTGAAAGAAACACATAGATAAATATTATTCACAAAACAAAATATTATAAATTAGTGAGGTAGTTGCTAGCATCTTACCAAGTCATCAAAAACTTGCGGGCTAAAGTCATATTTATTGGTGTCAGATATATCATCCGTATAAAGCGAAAAGTGGCTAACTAACTTGCTAAGTGTTCTTGTAAAGGTTTTCTCTCAGTGCGAAAAGGTACAAAGTGATATTCTGAGTATGGAAAAAGATTTAATGAAATATAGAATTTGTTCTAATCTTGGTATATTCTCCTTCATTTTTTTCCCATATTATAACGGATATCCTCCTCTTATATTATAACGGAGCCAAGAGATTTTTACATGGTCAGGTTACTTTAAATGTGGTTAAGCGATACATATTGGATGTTTGGTGACTCAAGTGTTGTGCTATGATGATTCATATTGATTTTTACTTTGATTTGGTCGTTCAAAAAACAGAGTGTTGTTCATCTATGAATCAAGAGAGAAAATATAGTAACCCAATTTTTACACTGTTCTTTAACCTTTTAGATAATTAATAGTAATTACCTAGCATGCCGGCTATAATTTGCAACTATTAATTTAATTAGTTATTGACGAGATAACTCGTCTGTGGCAACCATCGAGTTAAGGGCATTGTTTCCAAACCCACCATATAACTTTTTTGAGCTTGCGATGCGTTATTTTCCTTTATGAATATAAAAAGGCACCCGGGAGCACCTCATTCAAAGCCAACTACGTTGTCCACTTGCCTACTATAATCTACCATGTCTCATCGTCCTTCATTTCATTTCAGAATTTATCAAGTATTTTGTCATTTTGACTTATGTTCAATATTTGAAAAAAAGATGAGAGCAAAAACGTCCTACTATATAAAAAGGCAAAATACAGCCAAAATAACAAAGTTTTCAAAAAAAACCTTTTCCATAACAATGGATGTCAAATAAGACAAAATATTAAAATATTCTTTTTTTGAGTGAAAAACAAAAAAGATATGTGACATAATGATCAAAAAAAGTTTAAAATGTGTTTCCTGTACAAAACAGTTTTTCGAGATAGGACAAGTTGGCTTTCGGGTACAGAAATAAATTTCTAAATACGTTTCGGATAATTCTTGGGATATCCAAGAAACATCGTTGAATAAATGTCAGAAAAGTCCGTAAAATTGTTAGGGAAAATCATCAAAATGTTGTAGCAAATAATTATTCGCTGAAAACCCGAAAGCCTCCTTTCCATCGAAATGGCGCATAAACCTAGCAATAACGAACCACAGTCTACGAAAAAAAACAAAAACCAAAATCTCCCACCGCTCACCGTGGAAACCTCCACCGCTTACCAGTGGGCGGTATGGACCAGGTTGACGACCACTGTGATAAATAAAGGAATGTATGTCTAAAAAGTACAAGAGTCTGATACTGATTGATTTACGGAATTGCATAAAGCAGTGTAGGATGCAATGGCTTGCAGTGAACTTATTTGTTATGAAAAAAAAGAGACACTAATGTATCATCCGTGGAGTATATACAGACGATCGTTGATTTAGTTGCACTCACTGTTGGCGTCATTATGTTTTTATTTTATGTAAGTAATAAAAATGAATTATATAAGAAAATATGTGCTCCGCAAAATCTAATAAGCGAAATATCCATACTTTAAGAGCGATATCCTATGATATGAAACTGTGAATACAATTTACTCATTAAATATATCGTTGGCTTAATTCTAACATCATGAATATAAAAAGGCACCCGGGAGCAACTCACTCAAAGCCAACTACGTTGTCCACTTGCCTACTCTAATCTACCATGTCTCATCGTCATTCATTTCATTTCAGAATTTATCAAGTATTTTGTCATTTTGACTTATGTTCAATATTTGAAAAAAAGCACATAAATCATTTTTGATTAAAAAGTATATCAACGCATCTATTTCATTAGTTTAATATACAAATTTGCGAGTGGAAGAGGTCAAAGAGCAAACAACTCTTCTTATTTTCATATATTCTAAAATCACACAAGTCCTCTACATTAAGAATATTATGTAAAAATTAATGAATATTTTTTTAAAGTATAATTAGGAATAGTAAAATATTCTTCTACAAAAAACAAAAGTACTAGAATTTGTTTCTGTAAGTTGAAATATTCAGTTTTAACTGTCTCCTGAATGCTAAGGGTAAACTGACTTACAGTTAGAATTAAGCCGATGATATATTGAAATTTTATTTTTCGTCTTACGCGGTTTTTTACTTACAATGAATCTTTCAGAACACATTAACCGCGTAAGTAGAGGACCCACTGTATAGTGAAATCATACATATTATTTGTCAACAGTGTATTAATCATTTTTCAATTAAATAAATGTACCTCCAAATTATTGTGTTGTATGAATGGTGAATTGTTAATATTCTGTAGTTTATTGCGAGAAAGATCCAAGCTTTTGAGTTTTCCATTGTACCAAAAGATGTCAGGTGGAAGTGATTGCAACCTATTTCCACTTAGATTTAAGACTTCAAGTTTATTTAGTCCAGCAAGTGCGTGTAATCCGATCCAGTCAATTTTATTATCTGATAGGTTAATTTCCACAAGAGAAGTCAATTTCATATTCTACAAAAAATAACATAGCTTCGTTAATTATGGTACAGTGGAACCCCAATCTACTGTTCTCGCGTTCTTAGTTTTCCCGCATGGATCATTTATTTTCCATAGTCCCATTTCACACCTATACAAAATGTTGAATAATTCCGCGTTAATCTTTCCCAGATTTACCGATTTCCTTAATCTTCCATCTAAATCAGTGATGCACAAAGCAAGTACTCATAATCCTTTTTTTGCATAGCTTATTTATTTTCGAAATAACACGGTCAAAATAATATAATTGAACCTATGACTCATTTATCTAAATTCACTTAATCTTTTTTACACAGTTTTAAGGCTGTTTTACATGGAACGTACATATGTTTTGTATAAAAAACGATTGAGCGTACTTTAAATCATTTTTTTCTTTGCGGCCCGAACCCAAAATAATTTGTTTTATGCGGCCTGCTATAAGGTAAAGGTTATGTATCACTGATCTAAATATTATGTTTCCATCACAAATATTATCCTGATAGAACGTTTTTGTTAAATATTTCCCATTTCACTTATAAAGTCGGTCTTGCCCTGCATCTTGTTTGTGATTTTTTTAAACTCAAAACGAAAATGAACTCTAAAAAGAAATCTAACTGATTAAATGAAAATAATTAAAGATTTTTAAAAAAAATCTGGAGAAAAACGGGCACAGCAAAGAGATTCGACTGAGGAAAGTATGCGAGTTTGAGGGTACTTTGTTAAAATTGAAGTAACTGCTAAAAGGCAACTTTTTATTAAAAACATATTCTAAATTTCGTTATAAAAATAAGTGAAATGAATTTGTATGTCTTTCAAAATCTGTTGATACTGAATCACCAATACATATAATATTGATAAGATAAATAGACCAATTCTTAAAATTATTTGTGAAATTTAAGTAGTTTATAATAATAAATAAATTACCTCAAAACATTTATCCTCTAAATTCTTTATTGAATTATTGCTCAAATCGTATATTTCAACAACATAAGGAATTTCTAGATTTAAATCCACTATATTAGCATTGCTACACCTTGCTGATATATATCCTTTTTTGTTAAAACACAAACACTGATTTGGGCACGTATATTTTGAATTTACTTCTTCAGCCAGAAAAATATTAATTAATAGGCAGAATAGGTAAATTTTATGAAGATCCATTTTTTCTCCTTTTAAATCAAATAAACAGTATGTACTTAGAGTTAAATAACTTTTTTAAATGCGGCATTGAAAACTTGTTTGATTTTATCTTATCAGTCAGCAGTTACTGGAAATGACTCATGGAGATAAGAAATAAATCTATATATGTATCATAATACAGGAAAACCAAAACTAATTTACTTATATGTGTGTTGAATGATATAAGAAGTTTTAATTATTAAAATAATATGCATTGATTGCTCTGTATGTGAATTTAATTAGATTATTGGAAAATAAATCTGCTTTATGGCCTTCATGGGCAAAACCGCCCACACAGGGTGCTGCAGTCTACATATTTAAAGTCTTTAGAACAGAACTGTAAATTACTAAATAAAAAAACTCCATTCTACAATATTTTTTGTCACAGTCGTAATAAGTGAAGTAAAAAAAGTAGGTATGGTTTATATTTATAAATGTGATTTGGTGATACTTTAATATATTTTCCATTTCTTGCTACTGTTAATAATCAAGCGACTCTCAAAGAGCTAGAAATAATATAAATTATATTGAAGTCAAGCTTCGGTATATTGTTCTTTAATAAAGGCTCTCAGAAAAAAGTTAATTGCGAGATTATTGAACACTGTTATTATAAGCCGGTAATATAAAAAATATAGATAATTGCGGGACATAAATAAAAGTGAAAACGACAGCTCATAGGGTTTTCACAGTTTACGTATAATACAAAAAGAAATGATTTTAAAAATCTCTAAAATTTTAACAACATTGTGATTTATCAACTTGAAAATAATTGCTCACACAAAAAAAAATACGACTATATGATTGCGATAAAAATACAGTATCAAATTAAACGTGTATGCCTATTATTCGATTTATTTCTAGATTTTTCTAATTCTTCAGTCAGCTGCATTTTGTGTTGCCATATAATATGTATCTTGTAATGACGTTTCGTAAAATTGTTGAGTTGAGATGACAATTTTATTATTATGATAAATCATGTATTTCATAGAAATGGGAATATTTTATTAAATTACTGAATTAAGATTTAAAATTTGAAGATTATAACATATTATTCATGATACGCCTTCATTGAAGAAGATATATTGAACTGTGCGTGTTAGTTTTGTTTGACGAATTGCCCTTGTGAACCGTAACCTCAATAATTTGTTTTTAACGTCATTTTTGAATAAATGTCATTCGTTTTTTAGGGCTGAGATGTATTCATTCGAAGGGGATTTTCGTAGGCGACCGCAACAAAACTTGGCCGGCGCGAGCTCCCGTCAAAATATGAGCAGAGATGTTCTTTTACAAAAGGCTCAACAAGAAAGGATTAAGCGTGAGGTAACTAGATCTTCAAACGATAATTTGTTGTGCAAACTCCATTAGCGAAATAACGTACCTCTACTTATTTTATAAAACTCTTGGAATTAGTTTATACACAAACCAACACACCAATGTCATTTGTAGATAAGTGCCTTTGAATGTAGCTCTGCTTTAGTACACCATTCAATGTTTTTAATTTTTTAGTCAAAGACCTTATTTTTATTTCCCATCGTCAGTCATGACAGAATATTAAGTCAATATGCTTTACAACATACTACTTGTTCTTCTCCCCGAAAATTCATTGAATCCTCCAAAAAAACAATGAAATTCTCTAGGAAGCTCAATTGCAGATACGAAAGTATCAAAAAAAAACCCATCATTAGAATTAAAGAAACCGACAAATCATGTGAATCAAGAAATATTTTAATGGAAATTTGTCGTCATTTTCTCTATGGTTAGTACTAAGAAGTTCCATTTGACATTCTGTGCCAACTTTTTCACACTGATATTATATTTGTATTTTGCATAAATTATCAGTGTCACTAATTCACATGTATGATAATTTAGCATTTTTCTATTTGTAATTAAATTTCCTACAGAACTCTGTTATTATCAGCGATATTTCGGGTGCAAAACAGTAACATGTTTTAAAGCATGTTTACTGAATATTGTAACTTTGAATGTATTCTTTTGTATTTTAGGAACACAGAAAACGTTTGACGAGTTCAATCAGAATCCAAGCATATGTGAGAAGCTTTATAACTCGGATAAGATGCAAACACAATGAAAGGTTAAAGTTTGATGCCAATAGATCCCAGAATAACCCTCCGTGCGATGACGATTTGACTCTATTAATTAGAAGACTGCTATTTTTTTATGACCAGCAGAAAGACTCATCCAGACTGGTAATTTACTTAAATAATCTATTATTCAAATGTTTTGCAAATATTGTTGCACTTTTTTCTGTTCTTTCTGTTTTTCTAATTGGTTTGCTTTGGTTTCAGATATTTATATCGCAGCAACTGTTAAAACAATGGACCAAAGTTCTACAAAATAGAAATTCATTTTTGCAGATTAGACGATTATTGGCTTTACATTTGAAATTGCTTAACACGTCTGACACGCAGGTATGATATGAATCATTTGCTATCATAACCTCTAGAGATAATATCTATTTCAATGTCTTTTCATTAGTGTTTTAATCTACTTTCTCATCAGATTTAAAACTTCATATTTATTGTGCAATTGAAAAAACACTTCTCAAAAATACTTTCTTAGAATTTCCAGCAAATCAATTTAAATCCAAGATAAAATTACCTATAATATCATGGGCATAATATCTTGTAGGCACAATAAAACAATTTTATCTATCTAGGTGCAATGATAATATACAGAAAAAAGCAACAATACATCGTCACGGTTTTGTCAAATTCTATCACAACAGAGTCGAGCAAACAAAGAAAAACTTGTAATCTGAGTTGATTGTTATCAATAGCCTAATTGAGATGGATAGTACATTTGATTATGTGTGACTTTTGTATTTATGTTACAAGTTTCATACTTCTGGAACATCTATACTAGGATTCAATGCAGCATCATGAAAATGTAATACGATATATTAAATCTTATTGCTTTGTATCATTTAGGGTCGCGACTCATTAGCTGTACCACTCAGAATGCTGGAAGTATTTACTTGCGCTAGTACCGCAAAGAAGGTCATGGATTTGGAATCTGCAAATGCTATAACTTCCGATACCCTCTTTTACCTTGTTAAACGAGGTGAATATTACATTATTTTTTTTAGTTGTATTCTCTAGCCATTGTTGCACTGTTCTCCCACTGATATACAAAAGAAACAAATAAAGGAATAACTGAAAATCCATCTTTGACATCAATTACCATACTAAATTAAAAAAGCATTGTTTGAAATTTTCAGGATATTTGAAGGAAATACGATCTTTATTGGAGAGTAAAACACCTCCACTGTATGAACCGTCACCCAATCCTCCGACACCCCTTGCCGGGTCCCTCTTTGAACTGCTCCAGAGACCTCTCCCTTTTGTTTCTTCACTAAATAACCAAGAGTATAGGTATTGCCATCTTTGATATATAAACTGCTTCATATCTAATTAATTAAATTGATTAAATCATTATTCATATTGAGAGTAATCCTATTGATTTAATCCAAAATCCTTTTCAGCGAAACCATAATGCTGGAATTCTCTGCTCATATTCTATGTCCTCAAATGAGTGAAGTGGTCAAAATGTTTGTGTTGCCGGCATTGCAATCTCAGACTGTAAATATTTTCCCGTTCGGAGCCCTGGTACAATGTCTCAGCTCAATAATACCAAACAATTTAGAGTACTCTTTATGGCTGTTGTATTCTTTGCTGGTATTGCAGCCTCATAATTTTGGTAAGTTATTCATAGAACTATTGCATGATGCTCAGCTTAAATAATCTGTTCTATTCGTCAAAATGGCTTTACCCTTATGGCATGTATATGTAATATACATTTTGAATAACGGCTCATTCATATCCAACACAAAGCAGAATTAGCCGGAATTTGAAATAAAATTGTTTTGAAAAAAAATTCTGGTGACATTCTGGACAAATAATTTTGACACCATGTTTTTTATTTAAACTGCACCGGTGCTAGCAGTTAAATAATCAATCACAAACACCAATGCCTTCAAACAGAAAGCGTGAGATCTGTCACGGAAGCCAACAATGTTAACCACTGCGACACTAACCCAACTTTAGAGGGATTACTCCATAAGCTCCATTACCATCCCATATGCTCCACATTTTGAGCGGACATGTTCAAAAAATATTGCACAAAAATTATTGAAATAATGACTCTTTTGGTTTCAGTCAATTCCGTTTGCGGCCAACAATCCAGCCACGGTCATCACATTCACTTCTTTTCCCACCCGCTCATGTTAAATTACCTCTCTTTAATGTCTCGTCTGACTGCAAATTTATGCAACAAGAAGGCGGTAAACGAAGATGCCATGAATTATCAATCGGGATCCGGTTACGACGGTGAGAGCGACAGTGACTCTGAAGATTCTCCGGTAACAAAAAATGAAACGGACATCCATTCCGATTGTATTGAAATGCTTAACGACAGTAATAGTTCAAT
This sequence comes from Himalopsyche anomala, assembly GCA_031772345.1. NCBI lineage: Eukaryota > Metazoa > Arthropoda > Insecta > Trichoptera > Rhyacophilidae > Himalopsyche > Himalopsyche anomala. The sequence continues at coordinate 15,704,327 of CM062821.1, read as the reverse complement.
ACTATACATGTGCACGCAAGCGGGGCAAAGTGACTGGAATGAAACCGCCTTGGAATACATCTCGGGAATATGTCATCATTTGCTTTTAAGTCACAAGATGTCTGTTCATAAATTTAAGTGAGTATATTTTTTAATTACTTTTATTCTTCTATAAATATTACTCGGGTTCCACAGCCACACTCGATGGCCAGCTTGGAATATAGGAAGTAGATGCAGTGGATTCTTGATCAATCATTTTTTAAATTCAAGAATATGTGAAGTGAGCTATTTAGCAAAATGGTGAAACCTTTCTATTTGACTTAAGTACAATCACATTTTTACTGATAAGCAAGTGTTTTTGTGATATTGTATAAATACTATTGCAGCCTGTACTTATTAGGCTCGCCACACTTTTACAATACTTTAAGTCTTAAAGCACCATTTACCATTCAGGCATCAAAATAAAATTTTAATTTTCTCTGATGCAGTATGGAAAGTTATTTCACTTGGGGGTCCATGGTCAGGTTTTTATTCAGGGGACCATGAGCATAAAAAGTTTGGGAAACACTGCTTTAAGATATGCAGAATATTTACAGGCATCTATTTTATTTTTTCCTAAAATACCACTCGACTCATTTCACTTCTCATGGGCTCATATTTCTCATTCATAAATAAAAAATCAGAATAAATGTCTATTTTACGAATAAAAATCTTATAATTGAATTGATCTGAAGATGCCCCTCAAAGAGGGGAAACACGTGTCACACCTAGTAACTTTACCAGTGGAATAACAAAGTTATCAATTTTATATTTATAATATTAAAAAATAATTTCTACAAAGTAATTGCCGAATCCATCAAAAATATTTAGGAATGTTGAATGTTTGCTTTTTAACCATTCTTTTTCTAATATCGTCCCTATAAAGCAAAAAGTGGCTAAGTGGCAAAATGATAATTTAGAGTTATGACCAAATGAAGTTTTTCCCAAACTAAATAGGGCTTTTTTTAACAATATTTAATATATCTAATGAAAACTGGACAAGTACGTTATCCGCTATTCGCGAAAACAGAATTTGATTACAATGCTTACTTTTCTGTCCCGATAAAATTGAACATGTTGCTTATCCATTATTTCTAATTTACTGAATATACCAAGAGTAGAACAAATTCCATATCTTGTTATATCTTTTTCCATACTCAGAATATCACTTTGCCACTTTTCGCACTGATGGAAAAAAAACCTTTAGCAATGAATAACTCGTTTTTCTAAAAACTTTGCCACTTTTCATTTTATAGGGACGATATATTCAAATATTGCTCACAAAATCAACATAATCACTAAGTGTTTAATTATATGGTAGTCAATGGCTGGAGGACCCAAACTCCAAATAATCATCAACATAATTTTGTAATCAAAATATGCCATATTGTCAAATGTGTTCTTTTTTATTATTATTTTCTAGATTACTATACACTCTAGCATTCAAACCATGGTTCCTTCGAGCACTGTGGTGTTGGGCTAGCACATTAGAAGGCGATTCGTCCCCGGGTAGTGGTAGGGGGGGCACTTTACTGGCTTATTTATCACAGGGACTTGGAGTGCGTGCTGCGAGACTTCTGCCACCCCTGGCCACATTTTGCTCACTTTTTTCCTTACTTGTGGCAACTCTCCACGATGAGGAATTTGGTGAAAATGAATCGGCAGCTGTCACAGGTATCACACACACATGTCGCAAATAATCTATCATATTTTACCTCAACCTCGTAACTTCAACGTATCAAGTCATAACAAAATATTTAATGTTTATTTAATCATTTTTACAATACAAAAATAACAATTTATAAATAAAAAATGAAAACAAAGTAAAAAAACTAGCAAACAAAAATTATTGGGTAGTCGACCAAGTAAATTATGACAAAATGTACTTTAACCCTTAGAATTCCTATGTCGAGCTGGAGGCGACATTACAGATTTGACAATGTTTTTTTTTCATCCAAATATTACCAATACGCATTGTGCGCAAGATAAATTTTGCTATACTGAAACATTCAAAATGTTTTTTATTATAATTATACGATAATAAATTAATTAAAGACGAATTAATGTGAAAACATATTTCAATTAAACAGTGCAAAGGGTTAACCTTTACTCGCCCGTGCGTGTGGGCATTTTTTCGTGACTATGAGCCGTCATAAAATAACCATGTCTCAAAAACTAGTAAACTTATTCAGGTAAAATGAAAAACGTTTTCAAATCAAAAGATTTCCAATAACTTTATTAAAAATATTGATTTGAATATAAAAAAATCCTGAGATCAGCAATTTGAAGACATCCATCTGTCCAAAAGATGACGAAAGAGTGACAGATGGAAAGAATACTATTCAACATACCATTTTAAATTGAAAAAATATGCTATTTTCGTCGACAATTGTCTTACTTCATTCATAATGATAAATGTTATACAAATATTTGAATGGTGTATGTATAAACTGATTTATTGCACTCTGTTGGCAATAATGTAATCTGATATTAATTATTGCTATTATAAATAGTGTTGTCCGACCCGCTGTATGGGCCATAAACACTGGTTTCACATAAAATCACACTAATGGATGCAAATCCGCAGACTTGCTGTTTCATACAAAACCGCTGGGCGTGTAAAAGTTAATATATATAAAATAGCACCCGTCTATACTAACTCATTTCCACATGGAATATGCCAACATCCAAAGCAATACCGTTAAACATTATCAAAGTTCTCCCCAGTGACAACCGCATTGGCAGCCTAGTTTTTCACCTTGGAAGAACATATAATTTATGTCCATGATTTCTCAAAATCTACTACTATGATAAAGATTTACATATTATGTAAGTGACAATAACATTGGTCTTGAAATTTAGCTTAGTTATGGTATATCACGTGATACATTAATGTTTGAGCTGATCAACTCAGACTGTAAAACTTAATGCACAGACAAAGCGTGTACTTGAAATGGAAATTCTTAGTGTAATTTTTATAAATAATTCAAATTTTCACATTAGGTAATAGAATTATTATTTTGAAATTCCTTATATATTGAAAAAACACAGAAATCTAATTGATACTCCAAGACTCATACAAAAGTTGCAAAATTTGGTTCTTTTTGCAGGTGAATCAAATACGTCTATGACTTCGGTTCAAGCATTTCCGTTTGCTGAGCTGGGGCCGCTGTGCGTAATCCTCCGTCAAGTATGTATGGGACTAATCGAACTGGCCTTCCCTGAATTGAGACTCAATGTTGGACACGATTACAGGTTAACAACTTCTTTGATATGAAAATTTTACTCACATCAGGACTGCATCGTAGAATATCTAATGTGTTCTGAAAAATATAATGCAATCAAAAACTGTTAAGAAGTACTCAGGATGATAACAAGCTTATATCTGATTCGGTTTCAGCCCATTTTAAATGGGCACTTTGTAGTCAATTAAGAAAAAACTTATGCCCGTGATGACCACAAATTCACTGCTCATTTCTTCAATCCACAGAAGTGTTGTTTTTCAAGCGGCCAGAAGCGAGCAAGAGAAAGCTCAATCGGCAGCTGACAAAAATCAAACTGCAATTTGGGCTCACCTCTTTAAGGTATGTTTACAGTAATAGTTGGAATTCGTCTTACTGCAAATTGAAATGTGGGTGATCCTGTGTTGCGTAGTTGATACATACAATTGATTAAATCCTTTGGTATCTAAGAGATTTTTCTAAATATTTGCTCTGTGTGTAATAAAAAGAAAAATGTACAAAATATTTTTTTTATTTCAATTTTAAGGAATAAATGCTATCGTATTTTTTTTTTATCCATGTCAGCTCCCAAAGTGGAGAATATGGTATCCTAATGGAGATATTCTCAACAGAAGAACTGTTTTTTACTCGATCGCTCAACCTTTCTTTTTCTGAGAAAGGTGTGGGCTCGAAGGATAAGGCCATTACAGGACTAGGGGTTAACTAATTACTCTCATTACGCCCAGTTATTTTAGAATAGGTTAAGGGTGAGAGGCAATTTTTAGACACCACAAACACCCATGCCTTCGAACGGAAATCAATCAAAAAAATGCTGTTCGTACTGGGACTCGAACCCATGAGATCCGACACTGAAGCCCACCACGCTAACTGCTGCACCATAGGACCCGACAAATGCTATCGTATATAAAAGTTGGAATTATCTTATGAAATCTAGGATATCGGTTTAATAGTTTAATAGTTCAAATATTAATAGTTTTCATCGTTTACATAACCTCAAATAAAATGTTACAACTGAGCCTCTTTGTCTCGGGTGTTCACATTAATATGTGAGTGAGTGTAAGGTGTGGAGTATTCACGTATTTAACAACTTAAATTAGAATGTAACACATCATTGTCAACAAAATACTTGCTGCATCTGATGAACTGATGAATGCTTCTTATTATTTTATTTGATACTTAAATTAATAAAAGAGGAATACATACTATAATCTAGACCAGGCACGGGCAAACTGAGCGTATTTTTCTGCGGCCCTTGAGCAATATTATATTTTTGAAAAGATTCACGTTTTTATGTTTTAACGCCTTTTTAAAAAAAGATTGAAAATAATTATAATAATCGTTATTTTTGGATCAACCTATATATGTAAACAAACATTTTCAATCGTGAACCCCAATAAAACGATCAAACATCACCGGTGAACAATTACAAGCAATTTTAATAATCTCTACAAAATTAACACTTGAATTTAAAAAAATGTTAAAAGACGTAAAACAGTTCCATTCCCTCACTAGATTGTTTTTTTTCATGATAAAAAATAGTGTACATATAAAATAGGTATTTTACTTGCCGCCCGCCGCTCATTTTGAATTCCTAACTTTGGCCCTCCATCTGCTAAGTTTGCTCCCCCCTTGATCTAAACCCACTATTTAGAAGCAATGAGCACTGGTTTCACAGCACAGTCTAAATCGGCTAAAAATATAATTTATATATGACTTCACTGTGTAAATATCTGATTGAGTGAAACAATTCAATATAGGTGTCCGTGCGTCTCTTACGTCAGCTGCACACTCGCGATCAACGCTTGCACTTTACTACTGGAGAGTGGACTTGGTGCGGCGGAGGCAGTTCAGGATTGGCTGCTTTACCTCTCCTTTCCGACAGACCTCACGATTTACTTCACCCAAGAAGGCATCAGAGACTAAGACATTACAGGCCTTTTGCCGCATTCACAGCTCTCACTCGAGAGGAATGTGGTAATGATAAATTCAATACTAACCAATATTCATTTATATACTATTTTGTATATTTTTGAGAAAATGTCACCCAAATATAGTGAAACTTTATTATAACTTAATATAACGTTACATTGGTTGGTTAATATCAATTTGGTAATCAGCAAAAAAAAAAAAAAACTTTAAAAATAAAGTTTCTTACATCGATATAATAATGATATACTGTCACTTTCTGGATTTGAGTGTATGGCAAATAAAATTTTCTCCGCTTATTAATATTGTGACCTATTATCACAGTCACAAATGGGCATAGTAGTCCGCTGTCATCAGTTTTGTCAATGAGAATGTTACAATTTTTTTTATATATTTTACTATTTCAGAGGAAGGACCTCCACTGACAACTAAAGAAGTGAGAACTCTGACAATTCTGAAAGAAATTCCATTCGTAGTACCGTTTTCGCAGCGTGTTCTAATCTTTCAGGGGCTCATCATTAGGTAACATTTTAGTCTTTCTGAATGATTACATGCATTGATAATTTTCTATATCTTATAAAATGAAATTTCAACTACAGGGATAAGCATGAGCATCAAGGAGATCTAGTGAGCTTTTTGCAAGGGCCGAGCATTCATATTGTTATAAGAAGATCGCATTTGTATGAAGACGCTTTTGACAAGCTTAGTGTAGTGAATGGTGAGTTATTTTTACTAGCTAGTTCTGATTCTTGTGTTTCCATATTCCACTGTAATTTCTCTTGTTTTCTCCTTATTTGGAACATATGACGGCCACCACACGATGCCATAAAGATTCTATTATCTTTCTCGTTACTCCCTCCCGAGCCATGACAATGGTTCGTAGCTCTGCTGAGTGTAGAGTGTCAATTTTAAGTTTGCTTTCATAATAGTTAATTTCCTTTCCTATTTATATTTGGCAACAAAATAAATGGTCAGAATTTAAATCAATTTCTGGTCAGAATTTAAATCAACTTTTGGTCATAATAAAATTCAATTTTTGGTCAGAATAAAAATGTTAACGGTCAGAATAAAAATACTAACGGTCAGAATAAAAATAATAAACGGTCAGAATAAAATTAATAAACGGTCAGAATAAAATTAATAAACGGTCAGAATAAAATTAATATACGGTCAGAATAAAATTAATATACGGTCAGAATAAAATCTATTGTACGGTCAAATTTTATAAATATTTCGGTCTGAATAAAAAAAAATGAAATTAATAATCCTTTTTTTTCAACATTCATGTTATGTGTGGAAAAGCAGACTCTTATAATGAGTCATTATTATTACAAATAACGCATCATCTGATTACATACCACTCGGTTTGTTTATATAAAGGTAGGGATCCACCGAAGTGCAGTGGATGTAGGATTCCAAGAGGAACCAAGGCTTTATGATGAATGTTGTTAGTTTTCACTTTTTTAAATTCAAATAAAAAATACTCACCTCTTTCAATTAAAAAAAAAATAGTGTTTTCCTTACAATAAGTGTATTATATCGACTGTATAAAGGAAAAAGGACGTAACCCACACATATCAAAATTTACAAAGGGCGCAAAAACGTGTTTTGATGATTTTGGGCCATATGCAAATTAATAATTATACACAACCTTGAAGTGCACGGAGACTTCTAAACTGGTGTTTAATTGACATAATCTAATATTAATTAAGAAATTATCTAAGAAAAACCTTTATTTCAGTATTTTTTCTTCGTTTTAATTTTTTACAAGGTCATCCTTTTCAAACTTAAAAGTTAAATTTAGATACTAATTCGGCATTTTCAGCTTCCATCCTTTTGATAGAATGTGTGTCAAGTTGTATACATTGTGATTATCGAAAAAAAGCTGTTTTGGAAAATTGAGGGTTACGTCCTTTTTCCTTTCCACAGTCGCTATGAAATGTACCATAGCAATTATTTATCTAAATGTTCTTTCCAAAAATATTATCCTTTCCTTTACTTTCTTTAGAGCAGATCACAATGTATCGAATTGTACAAATAATAAAAAATAGTTGCAACTTTTAGATTATTTAAAATTATTTAATAACCAAAAGAATATCGGTTAGGCGGAAATACCGTGAACATTTTTTTAAATAAAAACTTTTTTTGACACGAAACATACAAATGCCTGGATGTGGGAAGCTAGTCTATGAAAACTGTCAATTCTTCTTTTGGGCGCGCAATAATAGTGATTCATTCAATGACCGTGGCGCTAGTAGCAACGCTCGTCCAATCGCCCATTGGACGATTTGCCGTAAGCAACATCACTATGCACCAATAGCACAGCAAAACGATGACATCATATCATCAAAAAAAATCAGACCATCTGTCAAAATAAATATGACCGATTCCATTTAAATTCTGACCGATCCCATTTATATTCTGACCATTTAATATAAATTCTGACCATTTAATATTTATTCTGACCACTTAATATAAATTCTGACCATAAATTATTTATTCTGCCCTCTGTAATTCTGACCGATACATTATGACCATTTAATATAAATTCTGACCAGTGTAATATAAATTCTGACCGATGTATTAAAAATTCTGACCGAAACTGAATTAAAATTCTGACCGTTTAAATACGAGCCTTTATTTTTTAGTGCATAATGTGCTAGATTTGTGAAAATCAATTGTCCTTTTGAAGAAACGAAGTATATTATTTTTTAATACAAGCAATATGATTAAATATATTTACTCTGTTTCAGAGCCAAATCTACGATTGAAGATGAGAGTTCAGTTGATGAACTCAGTGGGACTCGAAGAAGCCGGTGTCGATGGTGGAGGGCTCTTTAGGGAATTTCTATCTGAACTATTGCGGACCGCCTGTGATCCCAACCGCGGTTTCTTTAGATTAACCAGAGACAACATGCTGTATCCCAACCCCGCTGTTCACTTATTGGTTGAAAATTTTCATCAGCATTACTATTTCATTGGACGCATGCTGGGGAAGGTATATCATTGTTACAGACTTGAAATATGCAGTGGTAAAAAGTTTTTTTTATTTTATTTTAAAAATTTTGATTGTTTTTACAGGCACTGTATGAAGGACTTTTAGTTGAATTACCTCTCGCCGAGTTCTTCCTTCAAGCGCTCGTATCGGAAGAAGGAACAGGAGCCAGCGGCGGTTCCGGTGAAGCGGACATTCATCGACTTGCTGCACTCGATGAACGACTTCATCGATCGCTTCTTCAACTCAGAGCGCTGCCCGCTAATGCTGTCCAGGATCTCGGATTGGACTTTACTGTGATGAGTGATGAACTTGGTGAACAGAGGGTATGTTTACCAAATTTAAATCTGCACAATAACCACTATCAATTAATTTGTAATCAAATCATTATTTATACATAATTGGCGGTATATATAAAATATTCATGTCCTAAACAAAGCAATTTTTAAAAGTTGAATTTTGTTAGCCATCCTAGAATCCACAGGACAGACGTGTTAACTCCGCTGTACAAAAAATTTGATGAAACAAGATGACTATCTACATATATGAAACCTATTTTATAATATTATCAAAGAAGGTATTGTAACGCCACATGATGCCATTTATGAAGATATTTAACTCGATTAAAAAATAAAACACTTTTTATATTAATTATACATTATTTATTATTGATCAGGACTGGCTTTGCTCAAGTGAATCAGTTGATAATGCTCGGGATAAGTACTAAAATAATAAAGTTAGTTCACCAAAAATTGACAGTGAACATGTTAAAAGTGAGGAAATTGAACTTTCCTTTATTTTGAAACCTCTATTCAGCCTTCACATTAATGAAGTGGGAAACATTACTGTATATCACTTTCTATGGTATACACTAACATGAACCATTTGACTTCAATCCAGTTAGAAGAACTGAAACCGGGAGGTGCCAATATTGCCGTCACGGCCGAAAACCGCATTGAGTACATTCATCTGGTCGCTGAATGGAAATTGTCACGGCAAGTGCGCGCTCAAGTAAACGCAGCCAGACTCGGCTTGGCTGATGTGGTACCGCTGCAATGGCTGAGACTTTTCTGCGCCAGAGAACTTCGATTGCTCATCGCCGGGGCGGAGAGTCCTGTTGATGTCGATGATCTCAGAAAGCACACTAACTACGGAGGTATTTTATCCACTTAACGATTGAATACTTTGCGTTTTAAAGTGTTGTATTTTTACGAACATCTGCATCAGGAGTTGTCAACCTTTTTATGCCTACCGTCCACTTTTGCTTATTTTTCATGGTAAAATTTCCTTACCGCCCGCCCACCAACATCGAAAAAAAATTTGAAAGATTTTGGGGTAAAGTAAAAATGGCCCACCGCCCTCTACGGACCAGGTTGACGACCCGTGATCTACATTAAATAATTAATTATATGCTGCTATATATACAAGTAATACTTAAAATGATGAAAAAAAAAATATATTCGATACTGTAGTTAGAGGTTTTTAGTGTTACCTTAGGGTGCTAATAAAGCATCGGTCTGTGAGTATAACATGAAATAAAAAATTTGATAACCGCTGATTTCAAAATTATTAGCCCGGAATGTTACCAGAAATGTTTTTCAAAACGAAAAATCGTTTTTTATATCTATTTATTTATATTGGCTCATTCTGCTATCCATTGAATATGAAACAGCCGCTATTTAAACTCTATTTCAGGTTTAACAGAATACACCTTTTTAATTGACCAAATTTCCATAAGTCATCATCGTCATCTTTTTCATTCCTAAGTTTCGTATTCGTGTAAGCATTAGTTTTAACAGTTCCATTTTTTTTAAATAACTTACCTCATTGGATCTGCTTAGAAGATCGCCTAAAAACATGTTAAGACATACGCTTTAGATCATTTTAATAAAAAAAGAATGATGAGATTTGATATTTCTACAATCTACGAGAAGTGTGAAGTAATGAACCTCTAGTGAACCTCTGCCCTCAGGAATCACTTGGAAAAGATGACACACTAGAATTATTGAAATGAAGTTTTCATATTAATACTGACAATAATAACTGCTTGTATGCTTAAATAATTGAGTTTTTATCATTTAAGGCGGCTATGCAATGGAACACCCTACAATCAGATACTTCTGGAAGGTCGTGGAAAACTTCACTGATATTCAGAAAAGACAACTTCTAAAATTTGTCACTAGTTGTTCAAGACCTCCGCTATTGGGATTTAAGGTATAAAATATCCCATATAATTGCTAGTGTGGTATTAGTGCTTTAGAATTATTTAAATAGGATTCAGGATACTTTAAAAAATATTACAATCCATATTTATGGGCGAAAATGGTATTAACAAATTCACCAAAAACCTGCCACATGAAAAAAGTCAATGGCATTTTGTTGAAACTCTCATTTAACTCGGTGAATACTGTGGAAACCTGTACTTTTTTAAATTTCAGATATATAGATGATTATTTCGTCAGTATGAGTATTTCAATTGAATCATGTTACAGGATTTGGATCCACCATTCTGCATTCAGCATGCGGGTTCTTCAGATCGACTTCCGTCAGCTTCCACGTGCATGAACCTCCTCAAACTCCCAGAGTTTTCTACCGAGGACACGCTCAAAGAAAAACTTCTGTACGCCATCAATGCCGGTGCTGGATTCGAACTCAGTTGAAGTGGCAATATTTATCATATAGGAACCTATAAATTTTGTATAATCATGTATTATAGTAGAATTGTATTTAAAAAAATGTTATTGGTATCATTAAATACTCGGTGTGCAAGAAACATATATCATTTTGGAATGCTACTGTTCGGTAATAAAGTATACTATAACACGCTCGGTAGATATAGTTTTACTTCATTCCCATTATTCATAAATGAATAGTATAATATTTATCAAAATATGATTTATCAGATAGCCTGCATTATACTATATAAGTTAAAATGTTCAGCGGCAAAATAAAACCATTCCATCTTTCACATCAGGTTTTTCAGTGCCAAATCAGTTCTATGATTTTTTTATATTGTTATGTATGACGCAGCGTAACTATTTTTTGTGTATCAATTGAAATATATACATGCAATCTATTATTTGTTTTGCAGTCTCACTCAAAGATTGATTTGCAACGTGTAATATGTGTCGACAGCATTGCTTTCGTTCACGGCAAGTACAACTGGATAAATCTGACTTATTATGGTAAATTACTTGTTACTTCTTGATGAACAAAATCAACATGTTATACTAGAGAAATCCACAATACAGTAGGGCGCGAATATCATTTTTAAATAGTACTGAACACGCTTGTAATTTGTTTGGTAATCGTCACAATATCATAACTGTCAGTAACCAAATACTACCAAAATTATTTGTGTTGTTTGGTAGGAAATACTTTTTTGTTTAGTGCTTATTAGAAAAAAGACGAGAAAGTGTTGCCAGCTTTTAAAATTAATACTTTTCACTTGGCATGTTTGACGGAACTTCAAAACAACATATGAATGAGTAGTCAGTTAAGTCAAAACCATTGAAAATGAGAAAACAATTATAATTAACCAAAAAAATATATAAAATATGTCACTTTATTTTGGCTGTATCTCAAATAATTAATTTTTGACTTATCTGAATACACGCCCCGACCCATGAAATGGTAATTGCATTTTGTAAATAAATCTTTGTGTGCAGCTACCCTTGTGGACCACAATATTAATTAGCAGTGGCAATAACAGCCAGACCTTGGAATTCTAAATTTATTATCCATCAATCTCAAATCTAAGACGGAAGAACAAATGGCTTTAGTCTTATCAATAATATTTACATTAAAAAAATATTTATCTAGTGTAGAGAATAATGATTGTGACTTCTTCTATAATGTAAATTGTTAAAATGTATTTTTTGAAAACATTAATTCCCTGACATTTATTCTTGGGAATTATGGATTGTGAAATAATTTTCTACTCGATTTAAATAAAAAAATGATTTATCACTAATTTCATAAGACATTTTATAAATTATTAAACCAAACCTTTGGCTTTAGTGATCAAATTTCTATATTCTGAATACCTGAACCTATTTTTTATAATTAAAGAGAGGAAAAAAAATAGTTATAAACCTATCTCATTTATTTGGTTGCCACATCCCATATCATTTTTGACTTAACATTGAAAGTATCGCCATGACTTGTTAAATTTCAATCAAAGAGTCATTTTTATTATAATATTATAAAGTTGCTTTTACGAAATCTATTTTCAAAATTATGAAAAAAACCAATTTTAAGACATTATTTATGTATTATCTTTTAAATATAATGTTCAATTATTACTCAATCCAATAAAACACATGGCAGGTTTCCAAACATGCCATTACAGAAGTAGAAACTTTTAATTATTTTTAAGTAGAATAATTTTGCGTCTTTTTATTTATATAAACATTTTAGTCTGCAATATCATTTTCCTGTTTTTAGAAAAGAGTATTTTCAATTTATGTTCGATCGATCCTAAAAACATACTATTGTTTCTATTATAATATAAATATATCTGTTTTATATTAATAGTTTTCAATTCATAAATCGATTTCATTTCATGGGATAACAGCAATCACTAATATTATTCTCAATCTAACCGTACTCGATGTCAGCCATATATAGGCCATCTTGCATAATAGCCCATCGGCATAATAGGTCAATTTGCGCCATGTTGTATTTTTTTTAAATATTATAAATAACATTTTAATAAAGACAAAGTGAAGTGAAAGTATTTTTTTTAATTCATTCATGACACAACAGATCAACAATTGATACACATCACTTTTAAGGTGTTCACTTTCAATACTTAGTAGAAATACATTCTTTTTTCATTTAATAGACATTAAAATTTTGTTGGATAAACATGATTTAAAAAATTCTGTTCGGCATTAAAACAGCTAAATTATAGGAACAGATGCAATCGGTTAAATCGAGATTATCAGAATTATTATAAACAATTAGGAAAAACCTCCATGCCGTGTAAATTTAAAATGAAACAGTGTCTGTAAACCTATGCAGCCACATTACAAAGTAATATTTATTTATTTGACAAAGGGGATTGCCATAAACACATACATCATATAAAATTGTTTCTTCTGTGTTTGTTATAAGAGATAAATAGTTGATTTGAGAACCATAGCTTTATTTGTTTTTTTTTTTTCATTTACCTCTTTGAAAATATATAAATCACACATATAGATGTTTTATATTCGACTGTGGAAAGGAAAAAGGACGTAACCCACAGTTTTTTCAAAACAGATTTTTTTCGATAATCACAATGTATGAAACCTAATACATGTTCTGTCAGAACGATGTAAACTGCAAATGGCAAATTAGCATCTAAATTTATCTTTTAGGTTTGAAAAAGATGACCTTGTAAAAAATTAAAACCAAGAAAAAAGACTGAAATAATGGTTTTTCCTAGACAATTTCTTATTAATTAATATTATATTAGAGTCAATTAAACACCAGCTTAGAAGTCTCTATGCACTTCAAGGTTGTTTATAATTCATAATTTGCATATGGCCCAAAATCATCAAAACACGTTTTTTGCACCTCCTGTAAAATTTTATGTGTGGGTTACGTCCTTTTTCCTTTCCACAGTCGATATATATTTATATATATATAAATCTCATAGCATTCTTTCATTTTCAAACAGCTGTAATATTTTCTATAGCAGATGAGATGAAAAATAAACTGAGCCCTTAAGAAGTGAAGTGAGCCAAGATATATGTAAGGAAACATTCAGTTAAATGTCTAATATTCTACATGTCTCATATAAGTGATGTGAGCTTAGTAAATACACATTTCAATAGTGTTATCTTCCTAAAATAAAATTATTAAATCTACAAAAACACTTAATAGTAAACGTCCAATAGAAAAGTTTCACCATTATGCTACTTGGCTCACTTCACTTCTCAAGGGCTCACTGTTATGTTATGAATTATGATCATATCTGACATCCAAATATTTCCATGGAACACCAACATAAAAGAATCATGTAGATCAGCGTTTCCCAAACTTTTTTATCCGCAACCCGGTTATTTTAATATTTCTCCTTCGTGACCCACAATTTTTTTTATAGCCTATACTACCGGCCTATTGGTAAAATAAAACAGTATATTTATGTCCATACATAAAGACTGTAATATAAAGACTATGTTATAATACAAAATAATTTACTCATAAACCTATAAAGAAATAAAATATACCAATAATTTATTAATGAGAGGTATTACGAAATCATATAGTAAATATGCAGATTTATTTTAGGATATTGGCGACCCAGCATTTTGATTTCTGCGACCCCCGGTACTGGGTCGCCACCCATCATTTGGGAAACGCGGATGTAAATTATTATTGTCAATGCGCTTCAGTTAAATAATTTTAATATAGTGTGTGTGACCATACAGCTAACATGATAATTACCAAAAATGAAACAAAATATTGCAAAAACAATTCCTTGAAATGAAATTGATTAAAATTGACCAGGTGAAAGCAATGTTTGTGATGTAAAAGTAAGATAGTCTTTAAGGTATTGAATAATGATATTGTCTATCTTTATTGGCAGCCTAATAAAACAAAAAAACTAATGAAAATTCAGTATAATTAATTGACAAATTAAATTCACAATTTGTATATTTGTATCTTTTAGAAAAATTATAATATAAAAACAGGGCTGTGGAGTCCTTTAAAACGTACAGTTTCAATTACCACACAGCCAATTTAATTAGGACTGACTGACTAAACTTCTATCTGAGTATAATCCAATCCCAGCTTCATAGAGATGTTATTTTACCAAACACTGCGACACGTAGACACTTTTTTAATAATCATGATATTTACCCTACAGGTATGTTAACCTGAAATAAAGTTACAGATGAAAAAAAAAATGTAATGATAGGCAAAATTTATGTCAATATTTGGTTTAAAAGAAAATTTTATTCAATTAACCAGGGCTCTAGTCATGTAAAAAAAGGACGACTCCAACTCCAGTTTTAAAATAAAAAAACGACTCCGACTGAGAACATTTTTCAATAACTTCATTTTAACTTATTTATATATTTATGTATTCCATCATATCATCTTTGGCCTAGCATGCAATGTAAACACTTTGGACTATTTTGTTTGAATACACATCATTAAATATATTTTTCACGACTCCGACTCCGGCCAAAATATCGCTACTCCACAGCCCTGCAATTAACACTTGAAAGCCACTAGCGTTAAATTTACTTTGTATCCACTTAGTTCTCATTATACCATAATGAGAACTAAGTGGATACAATGATTAAAAAAGATATTTTTTTAAACATTTTTGTTGAATATTTTTTGACACTAATGGCTGTAAAGTTTTTTTATCAATTATTTATACTCTTAATTAAGTTGGCGCTGTATGGTTTACGATCAAAACTCTGACCATAGTGTTGAATATTTATGTTTTACACATTTTTAAGTTAGACTTGGAATTATAGCCTCAAACAATATCCCTTATTGAATTTGACTGATCAAAAAAAAAAAAATCTCTCTTATACTAATGCCACATTGCTTTAATATGATCAGGACCGGTTTTGCATATATACATGATTTCATGTGTAGAGTGTTCTATTCCGGGATCACAAAAAGTCTCCAGGATTGGATACCCTACCCCACACATTATCACGGTAAAATTTTGAAATTGGTGCCCCACTATTATTTATACTTTTTTCTTGATATTTCAGCTTAATTAATTAGCCTTCAGTAAATTTTTTAAATACCATTTTTATTAATACACAGATTTTGTTTGAAGTAAATTTATCAAAGCGAATGAAATTAAAAACAATTTTTTTTTAAACTTGTATTTAAACATTCCACAGGCCGCCATTTGTCCAGTTCTGGGTAAGGTACAAAGTACTAATGGATTAGGATTATGTTATGGAGAATAGTTAAAATATTTATACAAAAACAAAAATTAATTATGAAAGTTGTCTAAGTCGGACAATTTCTGAAGGCTCTGATTATGTCTAACTTACTACTAACCCACAGTCCCGACATAAACTGTGATAGCATAGCATTCATTGACTTCATCAGAGTTCTTAAGCTACCTAAAATGCTGACTACCAATTTCTTTCTTTGTTTTTGTCAAATTTTTTTCAGAATCCAAAATAATTACAAATACTATTTTAGATGTTTTTATCAGATTCATTCTAACTATTTATTGTACCATTTTTATCAATAAAGCAATCATAATTGATGCAGTTTATTTTTTCAATTTTCTTCTCTACTAGTCTTGATCCAACAATTTGGCAAACACACTCCCGTTTCAAGTATTTTATGATTTGAAATTCACTTCTAAATGAACTGACAATTACGAGTAGTCAAGTGCACTATAGTATCAGAAGTATTATCATAAGTATATATATATATATACAAACAAACATAATTAAATTATTCAGCCCTCGAAAACATTGAACAGACATCAGAAAATTTTCAGTTTTAAAAATTCATTATCCATGAGCTCAAATCAAAATTATCTAATTTGCAAAACCAGAAAGGCTACTGCATAATACTTCATTATTAACTGTGTTTTTATAATATTTTAAGTACGAAAAACAATTTGAAATATATTCAAAACAGATTGATGTAATTTGTATTGAATCATTAAAGCCTGCAAATTTACTTGGCCACTTTAAAAAAATCCAAAGACTTAAAATTCGCCTATCAATTATCTAAAAAATATTTATGTTTTTAATAATATATTTATTAAAAAGTAATTGACAGAAATTATTGAGACATTTTAAGAGTAACAAACATTACCATATTTTAACGTTTCAAAAGTGTTTGTTTAAGTAGTGATCAAATTTTGCATGCAGACATTCTCTCAGCTGTTTATGATTTTCTAAAAAGATAATCATACATAAAAAATACTTTATATAATTTGAATTCAATACAAAATCCAGTACATGTTCTGTTATGATTCATGGCTGGACAGCTAGCTGTATGTCAATAATAATATTTGATATACTTTCTACAGATGGCGCTACTTTATACAAATGGCATAAAGATTATTATAAAGTAAGTGTTCCATATAAAAAAAATTATTACTAAATTAATAGGTAGATAATTTATTTTTTAAATGGTAAGTTTTACAAACATTTTTTATATTCACAGAATTTTGTTCAGTTGACATTTTAAAAATTATTTTTAGAAAATAAGAAATATTTTATTCAATCAAAATCTTTGAAAATGGTAACAGTTCACAATCTTCTGGCAAAAAAAGTATATACGTTTTTGTAGAAAAGCAATATTTCATATTGGTAGACCATTATCGAATTAGTGTACTGAGTATGAAGGTGTGCGTATAGTCGCAAATAATTATAATATAAATGTGAAAATAATACAACAATATTTTTAATGAATGTCGTAGGAACTATTATTTTAATGTTTTCTTTGCCAACTTATCTTACACATTATGTAAATAAAAAAGTGCAGGGTAATTTTGTAGTTTTATTTTATTTTGACAATTTTACAGTCGCCGGGGTCGTGATGAACAAGGGAGGGAGATATCTGTACCAACTTTATTTTTTACATTTTTTTAAGATGTTTTCCCCTTTACCGTCTAGGTAATTTTCTATTCCGGTATATTAGTAGCATATTTAACGGCCGCATTAATTCACAAAATTATTTGAAAACAGAACATATCTATTGAAAACCACCCATTTCAAATATGAATCATTTGTGTTTAACCCGTATACTTAAAGTGTGAAATTAAGTAGAGCCACCACTGCTGGACATGATATTTGCTTTAATTTTAAATAATATAGGTATTAGATAATTATGTATCTTGAATATAATGAACAAATTAACTTTTACTGTAAAATATATTTCTTGAGAGCGCCAACTTCAGGAATAGATTCGGTAATAAATCACTTTTAATTAATTAATCGCAACTATAATAGGGAATCTTACGCACTAGTGAGTTTATACCAGGGCTGTGGAGTCAGGTGCTTTTTTCCGGAGTGGTTAAAATCTTTCAACAACCTATATAAAAATATATTTAATGATGTGTATTCAAACCACAGGAGTCCATAGTGCTGCCACTGCATGCTAGACTGACTGAAGATGATCTGATGGTATAAATATATGAAGCGCTTAGTTTTAAAACCGGCTAAAACAACTTTTGATAGTTTCGAGAAAAATAAAAAATAAACTTTTTTATCAAATAAGTGATATATGTGTATTATTATTAATTTGTACATTTTAACCAGTATGTAAGTAACACGTTTGTCAGCATATGTATAACTTGTTCATTAACGCGTTTACTGATTGACGTATTCATTTAAAGACTAATCGATATTCACATGCTGATTATTTAAGGTGGTTTCAAAATTTAAGCTAAACTTAAATTTTTGGTCAGAAATATTGATAGTTTTTGACATTATAAAAATAAAACTTTGGCCATTATATGATGAAAAAAACTTTCCTTGTGTAATATATGTATATCTTTCTTAAATTTGTATGAACCCTGTTTTAGTCGATTTTGAAACTAAGCGCTTCATATGCAAGTTTAACGGAAATTATTTAAAAAAAAAACTGTAGTCAAGAGTCGTTTTTTTTTATTTAACTCAACAGGCCTCATTAGCGAAAACACAACTAACGATAAAATGCATATTTTGTGCAATGAAACATATACTTTGGTATCAATTGTGTTTCGACTTAACCCCAATATCCCAAAAAAAACTGTCAAACCCAATTATTCAATATTATATCACTTTGATACACTTTTCGTAGAAATTTAACTTAACAAAGAAACAAGATTATTGCATTTTTTATCATCAAGTGATTTTCACTTAGACATAAAGAAAAAATGTTAGTACGCTGTGACTTATATAAGTTGGCTGATGCGTCATTGTGGCGATTAAGTGAACTAAAATTTTCCTTTACAACCCATTCTCCTTATTGTAATTTCAGTGTGAAACATGTTTTTCTGGGTTTGAATGATCAGAGATTTGAAAAACATTCATCTGCCAACACTCAAATGTGTCACGCATGTATGATGCATCAGCCACTTTATATGAGTCACACTGTACAATAAAAAAATGAAAATTCTTAACTTTCTATTTTAACTATATTAATGATTATTTTTTTATATGTTTGATATACCTATATATGATTATAAACGATTTAAATCGATGCTTTCTTTTCAGTCTTAGGAAGTACACGCCCTTCGGCCACTAACGGCAGCGGTAATGATAAGATGAGTTAACTCATGTAAAATTAAATTCGCATTTTTCATAATGTAATCGGCCTGCTGCCTGCGGGTTGCGAGCAGACATTATCTCCAATCAGTGGCGTGGACTGAAATGAAAGACAAGAATTAATAACCCCATCAGTTGCCTACAACATACAAGATAAAACTAATCCATCTTCAACTACTATCGAGTTATAAAGTAGGTTACGCAGAATAAGTTAATCAGATCGAACTCGTTCGATAAATTAAACTCTGATTAATAATTATTTTGCGTATAGATAACATTGTGAGCTTATAAATATGAGCCTATATATAATAAACTACCAACACTACGGTTGTGACTATTGATCCAATATACACATACAATACTACAACTAAGTTCCTTACTTGATTTTAAATATTTTTGAGACACCTATTGAATATTTTCTATATAAAAAAAAACAATTTAATATATTTTAGTTATTCCTTATTATAAAAAACATTGTTTTTACTTTATACATAGCTTAGGTGTGTGTTAATTAAACAAAGCCTTAATTTCATGTCCCCAACAATGATGAAAATATGTCAAGTTTCTAGAAACCTAGTTGTGTTGAAATAAAATATAATAATATAAGTGGCAGACCGTGAAGCTGTTATTCATTCTCTATAGTCAAACTGCATCTCTGCCCTTCTCGAGTAGAGCAGCGATTGAGTGTGTTGGTGAATCATGACTCATGGCAGCGAATGTGTGCACTCCCGCGTTATTTGAATGTGTGTTTGTATGTATATTTAAGCTCCCAACTTTCTCATCTGGCAAAATCTGAAAAAAAAACATTATCGCCTTCCATGCAAGAGTACCCGTCTTTGTAAAAACTTTATTTACCACTACCATAGACAATCGATAACATAACATCCATAGCATAAAGAAAAATGTCACAAATATGTCAAAATTGAATATTTTTTTACATTTTTTATCGTCATGCCTGATCTCATACGAATTCCTTATAGAGCTTATCAAAACGGTTGTAGTTGTTATTCTAAGATAACTCATTGTTACTTAGTCATTTGATTAGTCTTTTTCGTAGATATCAAGCATAGAAGACTGGAGGTTAGTTAATCGTCTGACTGTATCCTGTTTTTATTAAGTATCACACTCATCCATCACATCAAACACAAATTGATTGAAAAATCAATTTATTAACTGTTCGTACTACTTCGTATGACCCGCACCCAGAACTACAGCAACCTAGGCCGGCGTCATTGACATATTACTAGTTGTTCTGTGATATATTTTTATATATATTTTTAATAGAAAGATTGAAATCGTAGACACCTATGTACTAGTTAGCTTACATTCGAAATTCGACGGATATTTTAAATAAAAGAAGACTAATTTAAAATAAAATAACTTAGATTATTCTACGTATTGTGTTACAAAATGTGACACGTGTTTCGCCTCTTTCAGAGGCATCCTCAGACAACTAGTTTTGCAAATGCTTGCTTAAGTACGAAAAATTTAAAATTAAAATAATTCGTACTTAAGCAAGCATTTGCAAAAGTAGTTGTTTGAGGATGCCTCTGAAAAGGGCGAAACACGTGTCACATTATGTAACACAATACGAGGAATAATTTAAGTTATTTTATTTTAAATTAAAATGAACTTCCACATAGTTACCGCCGAATCCATCGAAAGTATTAAAGAAGACTAGTGTCGAAATTAAAGTCACAGTTGTTGAAAATATATTTTTCTGTCGCTGTATTCGTTTAGGTTTTCTTGAAATTAATGAGCATTAGAAGATATTTGAGCAGACGTATTATTCGGTTTACAACTCCAATCATTTCGTGGTGGCTTTTTATTAAATCGATTCGCGGTTCAGTAACCGTATCACTTCTACGGCACTGTAATATGTTGTCGTCGGCCAAGACAGAGCCGCTTCTTGTGGGGTCCTGCGGGCCTCTTCTCCTCGCTGCGTCGTGTGAGGTCCCCCGTACATTTTACTGCGAGTAACCGATTCCACATTCAGCCAACATGTGCCGCGATAGCATTTAAAAACGTTTGTTGCCTAAATGTGACGGACGCCGTCCGCTACAATGTACGTACTGGTAATAATGATTGAAGGTTTTTGGTTTTACAGCCGTGAAAAACACTCACGGATACGAGAACGTCTCGTCATGGCTCGGCTATGTGACTGACACTGATTAGATCTTGAATATTTCCCCTCGTTCCGACTTGACATTATGACTATTACTCACATATCGTAACAAAATATCACATTCAATGAACACCTGAGTCATAAAAGAAATGAATGCATGAATATAGTTAGTTACACATATTAAATTAAAATTGAAAACTTGTTGCGTAACAGGGTGTGAAACGTACTTCGCCGCCACTTTGAAAATCATCTTCAATCTAAATCAGCCATACTCAACCTGCGGCCCAATAAGCAGCAGTGGGCTGCTAATACGTTAACAAGGGGCTCGCTTAATCTCAAAGCAATTCTCGGTGTTCTGGGTAAGGAGTGGTTTTTTTAACACTTCTATGCAATTATACGTAATACTTCAATAAGCAATCGATTGTTACTTAATACACTTGTAATATGTAACAATATAAAATTTACCGTTAACTAATAAATGTAAATGACAACAATGTACTACTGTGTATACTGAAGCTGTCGTAGATAATTTACAAGTCAGAAATTGCAGTTATGTACTAACTAGATCTGAGAACACTGTATTCTCTTAAATTAACAAGGGGCTCGCCGGCCTTGGTAAAATTTAGCAAGGGGCTCGTGCGAGCCTCTCCGAGCCCCCTACAGCCCACCCCTGCCAATAAGCTCTTATATGCGGCCCAAATTATAGTCACCAAATATTTTACGCGAAAAAACCGCAGTACTGGCGTGCCGGCTCGACTAGTGACGGTATTTTACGTCAAATCAATCGCTAATCGCGACGCCATTGTGCATCATACACACATACATATGTATGCATTATAGTAAATGTTATATTTACAGTTTACTATAAATATGTTGCGGCCCACGTAGAGAAGCAAAAATCGGAAAGCGACCCGGAGGAAAAAAAGGTTGAGTATGGCTGATCTAAATGAATCTTTTGAATTTTAATTTTATACTGAAAATGAGTTTCCAGTATTCATCGAAAACAATCTACCATCACTTTTAGGGTGTCCACTGTCAATAATTGGTGGAAAACCATTATATTAAAAAAATACAATTTGTACTACACAATTCCCACTTTTATTTAATAGTATCGGGACCGGTTTAGCTCATGACGATCATTATTAACTGATAAGAGAATACAATCCTATTCTTTGACGAGTTTTGTTATTACATTTTAGAGGTATTAAACGTGAAACTTCTAAAACCGGATAAAACCGGTTTTCGAACAATATTGACATTCGACAACCGGTTTTTTCAAAAGTCGGTTTTTGTATAAGCCTTAGAATACACCATATTCAAATTGAGGTAAATATGCTTTACAATACAACGTGCTACTCTTTTTCTACGGAAAAATAAATTAAATGCCGCTTATATCAAATCTGTAGGCAAATAGGAAAATGTCAAATTTGGTGTCATACATGGTAAAGTCATCAGTAAAACCGATTATTTACGCGAAATACAGATATAATATTCAGTATGAAAAAGTCTAGATAACATTTCTAATGAAACTTTTTAGAAGAAAGCATAGAGAAAATTTGAAGTATGGCAACAAATTTTCTTAACAATATAAGTATTTCGTAATTGCATGAATTATCGGTTACCTTAATTCCGACTAGGGCATCCAATCCCGGACCGTTGTTTTTTAAATCCCGGGATTTCGGGATTCACAATTTTCCAATTCCGAGATTGAACATTCATCATAAAATCGTGGAGAAATTTGGGATTGAGAGACTGTAGATCGCTGGCAGATTTCAACAATTTTTACTCGCCGATTGTCAAATCCTTGGAATTCACGGATTTCATAAAATTCGCCTGGTTTCAAATACTTTTCGAGAATTTTCACTTCTCATCCTCAATCTTGAAATCCCGGAATTGGAGGCAATAATTCCAACATTTGGTTTTTTGATATTTTCGTATTCGTAATAAAATTTCAAATTGCATCGCTTTTTGCAGGATTTAGAGTAGCATGTTGTAAAGCAATTGTACCTGTCCAAAATGAATATCATTCAGATCTGTCGTCACCATTGAATATGACTACTTAAATGCTATAAATCTATGCGTATTGGAAAAATTACGACAGCATATGGAGAGCGAATAGGTTCCAACTCATAAAAGCTCTACCATTATCCACATTTTTTTAAACTTTCTCCGCACTTTTGTAATGAAATTTTCTACGAACATTTCTGGGAATAAGAATTACAACATTATTAACGTTGTTACTTTAGTGTTACGTTATGTGCTGGAACTGTAGTTGCGTGGTGGTAGGTAAAACACGAATCACTAAAGAACTGTAGTATTAAATCATCGTTAATTTACCTTAAAAGGGCAATAGGGATCACGGAAGGTGTCCTGATAATTTGGAGATATAAATGTTTGTTGAAAATTACAAAATAATCACAAAATTTCATGAGAACTTCACCGATGAATCCACAATAAAATCTTACCCTTCTTACTAAAAACCCCTTTACTGATTTAACGAAACGATTTTTGAAAAAAAATATAGTCATTAAAACGACGATTTTCGATTTGTAAGCACTAATGCTCCGAGGCAGATGCGCACAATCGTATAAGGTAGTTTATTCTGTGATATTTATAATATTACAATCGATCACTGCATACGTATAATGAATATAGACTTGGATTGTATTATTCATTGTGTTTATTTAAACACTTATGGCCTAGTGGCTTAATCCTTAATGTATTCGGTAAATTGAAAAAGATATTCTCGTAATTTCGTGAAAACCGTAAAAATATTCCGCAGTATTGTCATATTGAAAATTTTATGTACTAATGAATATGTGTTAGGAAGACAGATCTGGCATGAATATCGACTGGTTGGGTGTCTATAAAATATTCAAAAATTAAGATAACGAATAGTAAATACAATTAACCATTTTGTTATCATGTCCGATTTAAATATGAACTATGTGGACTCTTGAGTCTTGACGGAGCTTATACCAATTTAAGCTATTCTTCTCAGTCTACCTTTCTATTTCTAGATCCTTAATCTAGAGAAAGAGACAATTGAAAGACAGGTCTAGGGCAGGTCTAGTGTTATGCTAATCACTATCTTATGTGTTAAGGAATTAAGATATCCACGCCATCGAAAAAAAAATGAAGAATTTGGTTATTGAAAGATTAGAGCTCGTGAATTACACAGACGAATCCAACGTCGTTAACGACTCGGCTCCTTGCCTGGTAATTATTATGATATCATTTTAAATATTGCGCCTATGCCAATAATATGTCATGCTATTGTAATTTATATTTACAGGAAAGGGAAAAAGTTTCTGACATTATTTATGATGCAACACTTATTAATTTTAAAAAATATCATTGGAAAATCTTTTGGTATTTGAAATTTGAAGACTTTACACTCTTAACAGTGTGGCAATAAGCGAAATTCACAGATTAAAATATGTAATTAAAAAAGATCAACGGCTGAAATACGTCTCATTTCCCAGTTTAATATTCCCTGCTCTGGTGTAGGCAGTAGATTTTTATTCTTTTTAATACAATTAAAAACGAAGCGGCCCGAAAAAATCTTTTTTTTACAATGTAGGGTGTAAATTCCTTTTGTATCTTAGTAATGCTCACATGTTAATATGTTATCTAAATAAATACGTACTAATAAACCCTACAGGAACCGCCTTGTTTGCTTTCAATCAATGGCTGCATTTCCTTTCTTGTGATGGAGTTTGCTTTATTAATTGTCTGATATTTCAATAAAAATGGTATTCAAATGTGAAAAATGTTAATATTTACAGAAATGGTTTTTAATTTGAATCGTTACAATTTTGTACCAACGCCCCTTCATGCGTACAAGTGCACGAATGAACTAGAACTGACGAGAGAAAAAATGATTTTGTCTGCGAATATAATCATTTTGTTTTTCGTATATTATGCAGTGTCGATATAAAAAAAAATGTCTATTATTCAGATGGTAAACGGATTCTTCTATAAGTAGATAACTTTAGACACAAAATATTTAAATAAACACAATAAACTTTTGCTTGTTCCCAACCTTTAAAATGTTTAAAGAAAATAATATTTTAATATTCTCTGTACGACTATGAGCGACCAATATCCATTATTATTTAATCAACATTGTGCATGCACATTGATGTAGGGATTTCAATTCCGGTATTACCGAAACAATGAATCCCGGAATCCATGGTGCTTTTTTCAGTAACGAAATACCGATTTTTAAAATGCAAATATATCAATATTTTGGTTTTGTTTTTAAATTAAGCAAAATTGAATTTGGAATAAATAATCATAATCACATAACATATTTAAAAAAAAACATTCGCGATCAATTAAAATATTTTAAATCTGCTATGAGATATGTATGAGAATGACAATATTTTATATGAAATTTCAAAATACCAATTTTGACTTACACACCCGGTATTGTGATCCTAATTTGACGCTTTTTTATACTAGTTTATTGATATTTGCAATATGTAACGTTATTTAATACTGACCAGTGTTGATATCTTTACGGTATTGCAATCCCTACCCTGATATTACTGCAGTTAACAATACATTGTACATATTCACAGTGGCGGTTCTAGGTACTGGGCTAGGTATACGACCTGCATTTTTCACCCAAAACTTTAGATGGCTGAATAAAAATGAACAGCAATTCGGCAGCTGAACAAAATAAATACATTTATAGCGTAACTAACCTTTCCCAAATGAATATAATATCTTTGTTTTAATTTTCCTCTGTCAATATAAGACAATGTTACGTCTACCTACAATCATATTCTCGATTGTGTTTTGTATTACAATTTTAAACTGAGCCGGCATAAAAAAACAATAACCCTATAAATACTTCACAGGGAACAGGCAACGTCACGTCAGTCTGGCAACACCGCTCAGGGGCTAAAGATGTTTAGCTCGTAACCACAGACAATATTTCTTTACACTGGGGCGCAATCAAGCACGATTAGATTTTTGTATTTGTATGTACGGAAACGTCACCTAATACACACGATTGTGTTTTAAATTAACAAGTTTCTGTCTTCATTGGGGGCTGAACTGATTCAGCCAATGACGCATACTTATGCATTGAAACACAAATACCAATATCGATGTATTGTATGAAAGTGACAGGTATTGAATCTCGACAGCTAGCTCTGTATTGCTGTTAGTACTTGTTTTTTCACTTTCAAAGAGACGAATTTAAGGTCCCGTATGAATTTCTTAATATTTCTTACTTACATTGATTTTATTATATAATAATTTATGCATTGCAGTAGTGTCGTAGTATTTGTTAATTTGTTTGTAGATTAATGTATAAGGTGAAGTGGAAATATGTTTTTCTCTACCCCACCCAAGATTTTAGGTCAGGAACCGCCACTGCATTTTCATATTATTTTCTTTAGTACCAAAAAATAATTTACTACTTTACATTATTGGTGTTTTGTAAGATGTGAACCTAAACGAAGTTTCCGTCTGAAGTGAATCTAAACGAAATTCTAAACCAAAAACAACACCACAAAATGATGATTCCGATGCCGTTTGCCGGCCTAGGAAATAATATTTCTCTTAATTAGATTAGTCACGCCAGATGATCCGCAGCCGATGAAACCGAAGGGGATCTCCATTTTATTATCTTTTTCTTAATTACGTAGATATGTACATAATTCGTTAAGGTATGTATATCAGCTATGTAAAGACAAGCACAGGGGTGTGGAACCTTTACATTTCTAAAGGTTATCTGATGCTCGCAATGAGCGAAACCGGTCCTGACCTATTAAATAACGTGGAATGAAGTACAAAGGAATATTGTGTTTTTATTAATATAATGCCTTTCCACCAAGTATTGACAGTGAACACTCTAAAAGTGATATTATATTTATAGTATATTAGGTTACAAGTCAAAAAGGTGGCACCTGAAAATTAGCCAGGGCACCGCCCTGGCCCAACCTGGCCCCACTACACCACTGTTTATGATTATTATATATGTGATCACACGATACTGACCAATTATGATTTCGCGTCTTCATTATTTCGTTAAAATACCACATTAAAGTCACGGTAACGCCACTGAGTAACAGTCTATGTTGCTTATCTATCGAAGAAATCATCATTATCTTGTAGTTAATGGCCCAAATACTAAATGTCTATATTAAACTTCTGATTTCTTGATTACATAGTCAGAATTTACAACTGCTTTTAAACTAACATAAAGTACTACAGTTTATTGAGGAATAAAGAAGGGATTGGAGGCTTAATCGCCGAATAATATTATTAAGGTTGGACAACCCCGTAATTATGTTTTTTCCCCTCCGGGGATTCCACGTGGAAAAACGACCAAAAAGCTCCCTAGAGATGCAACAGAAAACTGGTTATTCCAAGTGGCTAGACCAAAAGAGGCTTTGAAAAAGAATAGCTTTTCGAAATTATATCCGAACTTAAAAATGTTTGAGTTCCCTCAAACAAATAACAATGGATACAGCTTATCATGATTGGATTAAACTGAGTGAAAAATAATATACGTTTAGATTAGTTAAAGTTATCCGTATTCAGGTAACTACCGGAAACATTAATAATTACCGTATGCTGTTGGGATTAAGCAATTGTATTTTTTGTACTTATGCTTGAATAGCTAACCTAATTACATAGCATTTTTGTTTGTTGAATAGCTGGGTGCCATGTTCCATATACAACTCATTAGTCCTTACTACATAATATAAAATTCCGTTGCTTATTGTTAAAAGCTTTCTATAAAAAAATGAATTAAATTATTCAAATATTAAATGTTGATTCGGATGAGAATCTATTTATATTACAATATTAAATTAAATATGATAACTTTGTTATTTCACGTCCGGTTGTTGCAAATTTTAACACGTGCATCGTTTCTTTAGAAGCATCTACAGCCAACTATCATAAGGTTACTTAACAGTTTGAATACCGCGCAAATAAATCATTAATATGTCCCATAGATACTGCGTGTTTTTGAGAAAAACAATTTTGCCTAATACGCACTCGAATTCGATATTTTTTAAAACCTATATTGACTCAGAATAGAAAGCTCTACACATATTCATCAAAATATTGCTTATATTCTATTAGAATACCAAGTATTTGATTTTTTTAAATGTCTTAAACATCCGTGATCGCTTTTATATGTTCCGGACACCTGTGTCCGCTTGGTATTCAAGTGGTTAATTATTAAATTAATAAATTAATGATTATAATAATAAATAATTTTACGGATAATTCGTCTAAGACGTCTAAAACTCATGTCAGAATAATTGTGTTAATTCATACCTAACACAATCAATGAAATAAAAAAATATTAAAACATAATTTTGATTTATTTACAGACATAAATATTGAATTGTTACCTTATTTTGCAGAAATTCATGTACATAATATTATAAAAATAGTCATGCATTGAGTACTAAAAGGCTACTTTTTAAATACATAGTTATCAACTAAAACCAACGTTATTGATATTCAGATGGTTGGCTATCATTATTCCTAATGACTGTAACAAAATATGTATCTGATAAAGTTTTATGTGCTAAAATTGATAATAGTTTCTTGTAAGCGTTTTACAAAATGGTGATGTTTTTTCGTTGCTAACTACATATTTCAAAAAATCATATCCATCTAAACACCTGCTCGCTGCTTTTTCCATTGTGAAAGCGTATCAAATCTAAGCCCAATAACACTCCAACATACAATAGGAAGGTACCTGTAAAATAGTATTTTATAAGAGTATTTCAATAACAATAAAACATTTTTATAATTTATGGCTTTCTTGAAAAGCAGCCGGGTCCCAAACAAACGACCCGTCACAAATCTCAGAAGTCATTTCTAAATTTTTGTTTAAAAACGTCTCGAAGAAATAAAAATTCTTGAGGAATTGGAGAGTAAACAAAAGATGACTGTTTGCACAACAGTAAATAGCCTCCATGGAAACCTAAATGATTTATCACACTCGACGCGACAGCTAAAGGGTTTTCGGTTCAAATCCCATACTGCCAAACTACCAGGCAGAGACTTTCAAACATAACTTTGCATATAGCACATAGGGAATACCATCATGCTCTACACTTTTTTCACCTGACGGAGAACATCATAAAGTCACCCTATCTGTTATTATTAAATCGACAATCTTAGGTTGGTGTTTTAATTTATGGGAAATACTTGGGTTTGATAAAACTATACATGTTGTTGGATTCATGGTGTAATGGTCAACGTCGTTGGCTTCCATGACTAGGGTTGCCACCTGTCCCGGATCGGCCGGGATCGTCCCGGAATTGGAAGCGCTGTCCCGGATGGATCCGGATTGCCACAGAAAAAGATAGCAACCCTATCCATGGCGGATCTCACGGATCGATTTTTTTCAATCGATTTATAGATTTCTGTTAAAAGGCATGGGTGTTTGCGATGTCAATTCTCCTCTAGTTAATCTCAAGTGTATTCGAAAAATTCTCATCGAGTTTATCTTGTGTGATCTTTCTTTCAACTTAATATGTGATGCTCTGGCATTAGCTGTAATTATCATTATCCTAAAAATATCTAAATTTGACATTGAACCAACCGGGAATCGAACCCATACCCACCTGGGCGAGAAAAATCACATCGAGCTTTATTTGTGTAGGGTGGGGAAAAAAAACAATAAGTAATAAATAAATTATTCAATCAAGAAAGCTTTTATTTGTCTGGACAGTATTTATATTAAATGTTTGCATTTAAAAAGAATAGCCAGTATTATTGATCTGTATTTTAACTCAAAGGCATGAATGTTTATACTGACCAATTATTAGATTTATTTATATTCGTAAAAAATGAGCGGCTCGATTTTTTTTTGAAAAATATATTTAATGATCTGTATTTAAACATAATAGTCAAAAGCGTTGACATTTCATGCTTGGCTGACTAAAGATGATCTGATGATATATATATATATATATATATATATAAGTTAAAATGAAATTATTGAAAAAAAATCCTCTGAGTCGGAGTCGGAGTCGTTAATTACTTTAAAGCTGAAGTCGGAGTCATCAATTATTTTTAACCTGGAGTCGGAGTCGGAGTCGTCTTTTTTTCACGCGACACTACAGCCCTGATATTGACAATTAAACTATTTAAATACTGATCAATTAAATAATAAATTTCATTAAAAATTTTGGGTTATTCTAATGTCGGTTAACCATGAGTAAACCGGTTTCCGGTTTTCAGTTGAACATTCTCGCGATGAACGAAACCGGTCCCCATCAATTTACATACTAAATTTTTAAATTAGCATTAATTTTATTAATACATAATATATCGTTTTCACGAAGAATCAACAGTTTAAACCTTAATAGTATCTTATAGTCGAGATGGCGTGTCCTACGGCGAGCATGTTAAACTAATATTAAATGATTTTGCATGTGTTTAAACCCTAATTAAGGTAACTATGCTTACCACATAATTAATAAAATACCTTGATGCGGCCGCGACTCGCTAGCGAAACTTCCCTTCTAGGACCACCGGCAATGTTAGAAGCACGTTTCCTCGTAAAGATACAATTAATGTTTCTGAAGAAATCTCAATTTATGTTAATAATAAAATGTTTTATTGCGAAATAGGAGATGTTTAGAAGTAGCAGAAATGAAAATAAAACATAATGAAATCACAACCTCCCTGCATCGCCAAGAACATTAATTTAAGTTCTCTAATGCATTTTTTGTATTCAGTATTCAGCTATAAAAAGCAAACAGAAATAATGTTTCTAAGAAGGAATCAAATCTAGCATTATTTCGATTTTACGATTATCAATAGGTACTTAATTAATTATGCTAATTTGAGCTTAAGGTCGTTAAATAATAAAACGTTTATGTAATGCACTCATAATGTAAATCAGGATTTCTCAACGGTGGGCCATGTGGCCCCCCAGGGAGCCACAGCGTGTCTCAAGGGGGCCACAGAGATTTATTTTTGTTTTGGGGAGCCACAATACAGTTCAGGAGGGCCACGGGCAAATTGAGGATTTCAAATTCCTCGGTGAGCTAAAAAAAAAAAAAAGGTGTTTCGGAGATATTCTGGGAAAAAGCATACCAAATTGGGGATTTCAAATTTCTCGGTGAGTCAAAAAAATAAAAAGGTATGGGGGCCACAGAAAAATAAAGACACTCAAAAGGGGCCACGCTCCCAAAAAGGTTGAGAAACACTGATGTAAATAGTATATAGATAATCAATTTGTTTCTATTAGTATTAAAGTCTAGTACTATAACATCAGTAATAAGAGTTGTCAAACGTCCCGAAAACAACAGACAAATTCGAAGTCCCACATTGACTTATAAAGCCCAGATTTAACAACAAATATGTATGTTTAAAAAAAATGATAAAAACTCTCATATTTTTTATTAATGTAGATATTTTAGATACCCGGATCTTCGGTTACGGGGCTCAATGGTTCGAATCCTATCAATTTAGGCCTTTCTGTTCGAAAGCATGAATGTGTTGATGTTTAAAATGGCCTCCCACTCATCCTATCTTAAAAACGGGATGAAGCAGAGAACGAATAGCTAACCACTAGTCCTGTCCTAGCTATATCCTTTATCCTTACTCTCATGGAGAAATTGAGCATCTAAGTAACTTGCAATTTTGATGAGAAACATATAAACTTCATTCGAAGTATATACATAGTATGCTCCACAATGGCAGGCGAACCCATTTTGGTATAGTTGTTAAAAGCTTGCTCTACCGATCAGGTGGGTCCAGGTTCGATTCCCGGTAAGGTCAATGTCAAATTGGATTTTTTTCAATTTTAATTTGGGATCTAAGACATGGGTGTTTGTGAAGTCAATTATCCTTGAGTTAATCTCATGTGACTTTCGAAAATTCTCGTCGAGTATATCTCGTATGATCTTTCAACATGAAAATATTTGACGCATTGGAGTAAGCTGTAATGTCAAAAAAAAAATAAACATTAACATTCAATTAGGGCAGGGATGGCGAATCTTTTTCGCAAGTGGGTCAAATTTGATTTTTAAAATTTTTAAAAATCATGTCGCGGGTCACATATATTGAATAATCAAAGCTTTAAATAAAAACAATAATTTCCAAAAGTTCATGCGGGTTAGATAATGTCTCACGCGGGTCACTTGTTCGCCATCCCTGAATTAGGGTTTGCCAACTTTTTCTGAGACAATTCTTTTACATATACATATCCCTAAACTGAAATATATGTAATTTCAAAAATTAACCCTTAACATTCTGTACAGCAACATAAATTCCTGGACAATCCTGAAGGTTTGCAACCATACTTCATACAATAGCTTTCAAATAAAAATTGTGACCTGTGTTCATACTCTTAATATATTTACATTCGTTAACGGGAACGTAAGTGAGTAATAAAGGGTTCTTATAATATTTCATAAAACCATTATTATTTGCAGTGCGTAATTACTCAATCTTTCGCTCTTTGTTTACCGAGATCATCAAAATTTGTAGGTTATTCTACCTGCATAATAAATCAATCATTCTGGATGCGAACACGAGTTGACTACCGCTTATACAAAATTGTGTATGTACAGTAACAAATAAATAAATAAAAATGTGTCTGCTGTTGTCCATATTGACCGAATATTTTTTTTGTGTAAACTAGGGTGCTCTGTTGACATTGCATTGGTAAGCAAAATTTTCAAGATTTCCGCTTCAATATTTGTTTATTTATCTATCTTCTCGAAATATTTTTAGCTACTGTATTCCAACTGTCAATATTGCCGCAGTAAATATTATCAATAACCCCTAAAAACTCTTCACAAAATGGTTAACAATTTTTTTTATACCTTTTGTACATTTTATGCTCAAGTGCCACAAAACTAGTAACTATCAAAATACGGTAAATGTCTTTGAAGCTTTATAACTAAGCATTTTGTTTAATAAAATGAATCATTTCCGCTCCCGATGTATGTCATATAGGGTGACCATATTGATGAACATAAATGAGATCACAAAAATATATTTACCTATCTGGCCGGGTCCGTAGCAATGTTCCCTCTAATTTTCGGAAGGTTATGTCCGCAAAAGACATTGGCTGTGCAACTTTTACGTGAAATATTGTGCGCCACATAACGGTATTCAGACATACTAAACGAAAAGATTGATTTTTATTAATGACAATAATTAACAGGACTATTTAATTTCAATTAATTTATTCTGGTGGCGGTGGTATAGCTGATGTAACTTTTCTGCGCTCTCTTGTAATGTATGTGCGCGCGCACACGCGCACAGCTTAGAGAGAACACTGGTCCGTAGTCAACTGGTCAATGTCGTTGATCATACTTTATAGAGCTCATGGGCAAGGAATCTCATTACGGATAGACTTTCAATCGATGAACATATTGATGTCTGTATAAATGAACGTAAAAACGGAGCGCAGTGAGAGCGATTAGTTAACCACTAGTTCTGTCCTAGATCCTTATATCCCGACTCTTTTAAAAAACAGGTGCTTAGCAACTGAGTAAAAAGCAATGATGACTTATCCAACATTGCAGATTTCCGCTCGTTCCTTCCACAGGTTTCACCCTACATCAGCGACACCGGCGCTGCGCTGCTAGTGAATGTCAATAAAGAACAGTTGTATAGTATTTCTATATACCTTGTGCTGCAGGGCATGTAGATATGTACTATTTCAATTCACAAAATACAATACTAAATGGTCATTTTATAATATGAATACATCTGAATACCAACCAATGAAATAAACGGTATAGCCACAATAATTATACGCAGGGGTGGGCTGGAGGGGGCTCGGAGGCTCGCGCGAGCCTCTTGTTAAATTTCAGCGCGGCTGGCGAGCCCCTTGTTAATATAAGAAAATCATTTGTCTTAGATCAAATCAGCACATAAATGCAATCTCTGTAGATGGTTAATATTTTATTAAAAAACAAGACTTAGTAGCCAATTCATTTTTTCATTCAGCGTTGTGGGCTTCCGTGCCGGACCTTATGGGTTCGAGTTAATCACTAGTCCTGTCTTAGCCTTATCATTCTATCCCTACTACTCTCTTTGGAAAAGAAAGGTTGAGCGACTAATTAACAAACAGTTCTCGTAGAAGAAAAACTTTTGTTGAGATACCTTCATTGGGAGGCCATATGCTCCACATTGGGAGCGAAAATGGATTTGCCAAACCCTTGTTAAGATATTGGCAGCCCACCGCTGATTATACGGACAGATTCTTGTAATCTTTTGGTTCACAAATATGATATCATGAGTAAATTAAATAGATACTTAGATATTCATGTACATAGTAGGTAGATTCAGACAAAACTGAAAGATCTTTGTATAGAAAAAAAAACAACCAGAATTATTGAAGAGTGACTATTTTACAGAACAAGAATGGTGTTCATTTATTTCGTTTGTTCTCATATGTAATTACCACTGTCAAAAATATACAAACTCTCCTAAAAATGCCAAAGTGCTCAATGCAATTCCTGTATTCATAAAAATTCACGTTCTTTGAACGGTTTTGCAAAATGTTATTGCCATTTTCTTCTGTGGGTTTGGGTAATTCGATAGTTTCCTGAAATGTAAACCAACCTGCGTGTAAAACAAAAGTACAAATAAAAATTATGATACGTAGGTGTGAAACGAAAAGGAGTCCAGTGGCGTGTCGAACAAGCAATATATAACAATATAATAATAAAGCATTCATTTAACAGGTATTTAATAGTGCATTAAAACTAAATGAAAATCACGATCGTTATTTTATTCTCAAATAAATTTCTTTTTTCCATAGTTACTGTATGTAAATACTGCTTTGATTGGTTAAGTGGGATAGAAAAAAACCAAAAGAGAAATGAATAGGACCAAAACTGGAGTAACAGTTCATGTTTGAATGTTTAGGTCAGTGATGCACAAACGCGGCCCTTTTTGAATTTTGTGGCGGCCCTTAAATCTCTTTCTCAAACATACTTTTATCACGTAAAACATTTATTAAACAAATTTAAGCAAAGCTTTTTCTTCAATGAAGGAGAATAAATCGGTTCATAGAAACAGGCTTACAAATATTATGTCAAATTAAAAAAAATAGTTAAAAATTTACAAAGACCATGAACGCATTAACTTATGAATTGCATATAAATGAAACATAAATATTTCACAATGAAATGATTTTTAATAAGCAAGTACTCATGATCTTTTTTTTGCATGGCTTATTTATTTTCTAAATAACACGGTCAAAATAATAAAATGGAACCTATCTAAATTCTTTATCTAAATTCACTTAATCTTTTTTACACGTTTTTAAGGCTGTTTTACATGGAACATACATTATTTTCTGTATAAAATAAAAAAAGGATTGAGCGTACTTTAAATCATTTTTTTCTTTGCGGCCCGAACCAACGATAAATTTGTTTTATGCGGCCCGCTAGAAGGTAAAGGTTGTGCATCACTGGTTTAGGTAGACTCTACCCGTTAGCTGTAGCACACTACAACTATATTATAACGGTATTAAAGTGGCCAAACGTTGCATGCTTCCGAGACCCTTGTATCTTTTGATAAGTATTATCATAGTCAGTCAAGCGATATAGATATTTTCTACAACAACTGACGGAAAATATTCCATAAACAAATAGTCTTGTAATAGCATCCAGGATATACATTTTGTATAGGAACTTCTTAGATGAAAATCGTTTTGTATTAAACTTTTTTCCACACGTTAAAACAAATAAAATATAATTATGATTAAAATATTTTACCAATCTTAACGGTTTCCACTGTATATTTAAAAAAGTGTTTTGGTAATATTTAGACACGGTTGGATAAAACGAGATGACGATGCAGTTTAATAAAATAAACATTTTATCCCTAACTTAAACTATAATATAACAAAATTTCACGATTATAGATAGAATATAATTTCTGATTAAAATAATAGTATACTTAATGAAAATGATTATTAATTATCAAACGAAATCTTAAAATGATATTTCAAATTATATATAATATCAGTGCTTTTAAAAAAAAAGGTGCCAGAACTACTTCTTGTCATGCTTTTTTCTAATCTCTTTCCGTTCCCAATGGCATATATCTTCCCAGCGGTGGGCTGCCAATACATTAACAAGGGGCTCGCTTAATCTCAAAGCAATTCTCGGTGTTCTGGGGAAGAAGTGTTTTTTTTTATCACTCAAATGCAATTGTATGCAATGCTTATATAAGCAATCAATTGATACTTAATACACTTATAATATATGTAATTAACCGTAAACTTATCAATCTAAATGGCTAAAAATGTACTACTGTGTATACTGTGTATAATATATAAGTCAGAAATTGCAGTTATATACTAATTTGATCTGAGAATATTGTTTTCTCTTAAATTAACAAGGGGCTCGCCGGCCATAGTAAACTTTAACAAGAGGCTCGCGCGAGCCCCTCCGAGCCCACCCCTGTGGCTTCCCAATAGAAGTATTTCAACAGATTTTTTTACGAAAACGGTTTGTTACACAGTTGCTTAAACACTCTTTTTTTTCAAAAGAGTAAGGATATAAGGATATGGCTAGGATAGGACAAGTGAATAACTAATCGTTGTCACATTCAAAAGTTTTCAAAGCAGATTAAAAATTAAATTTTGTGACTTTTGATCTAAAACATTCAAAATTACAAGAAAAAAGCACTGCATAATATTACGGTAAAACATAAAACAGCAATGATAGATTTTCTGCGGTGTTTTTTATTTGAATAGGAGTCGACGAAAACCATATTTTGAACATGTTCGCACCAACGTCTGAATTAGACGATTCTTTATATTTATACCATGGACTGAAGATTTTTTCAAAAGCAAAAACGCCAATGAAAAATTAATAAGTTTATTGACAATCGAAGGTCGCCATGCGAGAAAATGTGAAGTCGTTGAGCAAACAATGAGTTTGTAAACAATATTGTTTTAATTTTTTGTTCTTTCCAAGGAGCGTAATGCGGGTGGTCCCTTTCTCTGTTTTTTTATGTAAATAACTACGCCAACGGTATACATATTATGCTAACTTTGTCTTTGTCCTAAGTTAATACTAAATCCTGAATACGATGCAATTTGCTAAATGACAGTAAGGTATATAAAAACAACTATGTACATATTCAGGAAATCGGATTCCACCCTTTGCAAACAAAACTAAAATAAAAGTCGATTCCAGTAAATTATAAAATACATACACAAGAGAAGTATTATTCGATTAAATATAAATAATTTCACGATACGGAATAAAACTCACCTTAAGTTTTTGAAACTGTAGTAAGTAATCAGAGAAGTATTTATATATATTTTTTTATATAGTCGCCCAGTCGATTGAACATAATTGTCACAAAGCAGCTTCTAGTGTATTTTTCTGAGAGAATAAATGATTTTTGGTATACGTTTTTTGTAGTATGTATTGTATTGTGCGTTACAGGCAGATATATACCTAAATCGAGACAAATAGGAATATAACTTTTTGAATGTTTTAATGTTTCAATAAGTACATATTGTTTATTGTCAAGCAAATCACGAATTTAAATATAAATATAGACCAGGGGTGGGAACCTTTTATTCTCTAACGGCCGCGTTCATTTTTCTGATTCGACATAAGGCCACAGTAAACATTGACTAGGGAATCTTTGGCCGGAAACAGAACTTTACGGTCACAATATGTCAGAAATTTACGAATTTGCATACATTTACAGAGTTAAAGAATTGGCCAGAAGGCCGCACCAGAGTTGCCAAAAGGCCGCAGATTCCCCACACCTGATATAGACACTGACTAGTGAAATGAAATACCATTCATTCGCTTCGCTGATTATTTTACGTAAATTATAATAATGTTAACCGTTCGTTTTATTGATTATTGCAATTCTTAAAAAAAACAGTATTGTATTTTAGTATCGTATTCTACTGCTCTAACAAGAACGCTTTTTGTGAGAAATATATCCACACTACCCGACGAAATACTAATTGAATTTTCTATTGAGGATTGAAAAGAATATTTTTTATCAAGTTGTATCTGCCTAGCTATTATGTAAAAAATAATAAAGGAAAGATAGCACGAGTAAGTTATCTTTGTGCAGATAAAGGACACATTGTACAATGATCCTTTTAACATTTATTCAAAATATAACAAAAGATTCATGCATCCAATTTAGACGTTTTGCCAATTTCGTTATCTGTAAACCCAAAAATTTTCACACGCACAGGCTGTCATAAATATAATTCAAAACCTACAAGGTAACTTTTGACATAGCAACAATATCCAGTGTCCAGGGGGATAATCCAAGCCACCTGCTGTCACGTCACAATAAAGTCATCGATATAATAGACCGAAGAAGCATCTAATCCCAAATAGAAATCTCATGCGACCCTTCTCTACCGTCGAACACCTTTTGATTGAAATAGATCATTTGGGATGGACGCAGACCACCTTGGATTTTGTGATACCCATTTTGTTTGGTCCAATCAACAAGTCAATGGAATTTAGTCGTCAAAATTAATACACACAATATGGCGTTGTATTCCTTAAGATTAAACTGTGAGAATACAAATAACTCAAATTAAATTTAGTGAACAAATTTTAAAGTAAGGTCAAATGAATTATTAAAAAGTATACGTTTCAAAAAGGCGGTAAAATAAAACAAGTAGCCATGTCGCATAATTGATCGTTTTCTATTTGGAATGAAGCCGCTGTCATTTTAATATTTATAGATAACTTCATAAAATCCGCGATAGATGTCTTTCTTGAACACATATTCGACCATTAAATAATGGTTCGATTCTGTAAATCGTTAAGAGGATACAGTACCTTTTCGCCTGAAAACAGAGTAAATCGATCGTTTGCCGTCGACTAAATCTCGTGAACCGTTCACTCAAAAAATTTTTTTTTCAATAATTACATTTTCCAAACGCTTTTTTACACTATTGCATTTTTTTTTCATGAGAATAGTCATATTTTAAAGGAAACACGGCAAACACAAAAAACGGAATTTGAAAAACTGCTTTACGTTGAAATCATTTTTAGAGATTATTATAAGATACCGAAGTTTAATGTCTTAGAAAGAAATGCAGATAAAGGTTTGTTTAAGAAAGTGAATTGAGCAGAATTTCCAATTTATGTTTTGTAATGATTGTACATCCATTTGAAATGTACCATTTCTCCCACTTTTTCTGACTGATTTTTAAAGCATAATTGGATCATAAATACTTCTACAAAAAATTGTAATGATAAAACATTTTATTGTTTACATTTAAAAGCAAAAAAAAAAAAAAAAATTAATAATACCAATAAATGGTAACCATTTTTCGGGGATGTCTTTTTCTTACCTACCATTCTTCAGTTTGAGCTCAGTTTGAGATGAGGCTTGGTCTGGAGTGGACGTGTCGAAAATTTCTTTAGATATTTTTAAATCACTGGTCAACGAACATTAGAGATATGAATCAAAGCAATGTATTTTTTACACTACCATAAAAACGGTTAAATATCGGTTGGGGTTAGGGTTGCGCAAAGCGCTGATAAATAATATTATTATTTATAATACAATAATGTCTTGTTCAGTCGAAATACTTGTAAAGACCAGTATTACTTTAGTTTATGGATAAGCATTTTGAAATAATTATTCTGCAATGGTTTTAAAAAGAGATTCTATTCAATATAATAGTAACAGTAGTTGAATAAAAGTCATCTAAATGGAAAAAAAAACTTCAAAATTATCGGAGAAGCTAAGATGTTAATAGTAAATATTTTTTGCATAATATACAGATGGTAAACCATGTTTTTTGCAACGTTAAGTTTTTTTAATTGAATACATTTTTCTACCGTCAAACGTGTTTTTTTAAACTTATAATTGAACAAAACAGAATGCTAGAAAATATTCGAAATTGATATATGACAAATATATATACATATGTATGGATACATAATAAACTTGTGAAATATTTTTATTCATACATTTAAGTCATTGTTTTGTACCACTCAACAAAGTTAGTCCGATGCAGCCGATATAACTTAACGACTTTAATTTATCTATTATATTAAATGATTGAAGACCATATTTTTTCGATAACTTACCAAATTATGTAACAATGTTATACCTATAATACATTAATATTCAAATCAATCGCATGGTTTGAATTATTTTTAATATTATTATTATTATGTTTTCTTGACACAACCCTGAACTTTGAACTTATATATCTCCGACAGAGAGGAGGTTCTCAAACATAAAAAATACGAATATATTTATGCATTCGATATAAATTATTTGAATAGATATAATA
The DNA here is from genome assembly GCA_031772345.1 of Himalopsyche anomala. NCBI lineage: Eukaryota > Metazoa > Arthropoda > Insecta > Trichoptera > Rhyacophilidae > Himalopsyche > Himalopsyche anomala. The sequence goes on along the minus strand of CM062821.1, from coordinate 15,663,499 downwards.
TTTATTTAGTTTGGCTATATATAAACTTGAAGTAAAAATAAGCACATAATAAAATTTGCTAATGGCTTGAAAAAATTATTAACACGGATTATGAATATTTTCGATAGTTTCGGTAGTCACTTAAGAAAAAGTCATTTTATAACAAATAAACTTTGTTATTCCACTGATCGTTTACAAATTGTAACACGTATTTGGCTTTTTCCACAAAAAATTTTAAGACAAAGTTAAGATAATTTTCGGATTAAATACATAGTGAAAACTATAGCGCGAACCAGAAATAACTATCAATTGCAACTTATAATTCTTTTACTCAATACTTTTCTATTTTAATCTTATTATGTCAATATTTTTTATGTTTTAATCTTTTTATGCAACAAAATTATTTTTCGAAACTGTATTCATCAATATCAATATCATAACAAATCATATTAAAACAATATCATAACAAATAGGTTATACAAAATTAAAAATAAAAATTAATTATTTCAATATATTAGAGAAAGTTTGAGAATTTTGCATTGTATGGTTTGTTTTGCTTCTCCGAAAACCGTTACTTTATGAAATACGATAGCTTACTGTTACATTGCAATACCTCATTACTGTCTATATACCCATTCGTGTGTTAGGTGGTATTGTTATTTTTGTAATGAAATATAAAAATGTTTTGCTTGTTTTGATACTGTAAAAATACGTATAGTGGTGGTTACCTATTTCAGTCAGTGCAATATTTATGCTGTAGGTCAAATTAAAGTTTTGCATTCCTACTGAGTCGCCTTAATCAGTACATTTAAAATTTATTATTTAGTTGAGTTAATAAATAATAATACTGACTAAAGAAAAGATATGATTAAAATATATACTATAGTGTTGGCATGCAGATTGGTGATTGTGTAAAAATATCGTTTTTCCTATTTACCTTCATCCTTTGATGGACTTAAAAATAATTAACCGTTTCGCTTATTTTTTTGAAAATCAGTGATGAGTTTATTAAACGAAACAGTGATATTGTATACATTGATTTTACACAAACATTAGGTTTTATTAAATTTGTTGACTGATAATAAGGGTTTCAATAATTAATAACATTTTCTTTGAAATCATTATTAGGATATTGTAGATAAAGTGGCTTGTCAGATATTAAATTTTAAATTATTGTAGACATAGTATTTTTTCTCTGTGAAATTAAATCTATTGCAAATTACCTCCACCACTCGGTAAGAGCCAGAATTTTCGATGAGTTTTCGAAGATATAAGAACCCGGGTCCGTTTGACACGTACCTCATGAATAATGACAATTAATATAAGCGTGCGAAAATTCGAGACAATTGAAAATTCCACAAACTTTCATTAATATTCCAAAAGTCCATTTCCGATTCTCAGTCTTCGAAGCAAACTTCCGGTTATCATGAGTATTGTGAATACACATTTAATTTCCCACTAACTTCTTGAAATACACCGAAATGATCCTGGGAAAATAAATATGTTATTATTTGTGTAAATAATTAGTATAATTAGTACCAATTCAATTGATCCTGGAATATCCTCCCTTCCATGTTAGGAACGACCGCAAGGACTGCAATTAAGAATACAATTATGCAGTTGACCGGAAAGAGATGATACAAAAATCAATGTCCGTGACGGTAACATAGTTGGCAGCCATTTCCGGCGACTGATGAGGTTCAGGTCTTCAATGAATCCGATTGTAGTCCTATCTACGAAACATGAATAATAAACGCTCGGTTTCAAGAATAATTTCAAATTTGGACAACGTTATTTTCCTGACAAGTAAAAAAAACATTTACCATATTACATATCGCTTGTCCATCCATCATACATATATTATATTAAAGATTTTAATTTTGTGAATATTTTAATAAATCTTAATTACTCATTAAAATACTATAATGTTTTCTTTGAAAATTTACTCAAAATATAAAGGAAAATTGTGAAAATGGTCACAGTATTTTTTTAAACTACCAGTCTATATATCTCCGAAGCCACTGAAGCATATTATGTACATTTAATAAAGTATCAGAAGTTGAGAGCTGATTGCAAGTCAGCCACTCAACCCCGCTTGACAGGTGAAGGATATAGGGATTGAACTAACATCGGACAAGTTGTTAGCTTGTCGATCTCTGTGCCCTGCTTCCGGTATTTAAAAGGATCTTTCTTCAATAGTAAAGCATTACAGACAGTAGCGTAGCAAGGGGGGTGCAGTAGGGCGGATCGCATCAGGCTGCACATTTTTGGGGGCGGCATTTTCAAAAATTACTTCAATATTTTTCGAGAAACTATATTTATACATGAAAAAAATTAAGCAAGCTGTATTAAATACTCTTAGTTCATAGAGAAAAAATAGTAAAAGTGATTTAAAAATAAAATTAGAGCAAATATTGGGGGGTGACAAATTCAAGAAACGCCCCGGGCGACAGGACGCCTTCCTACACCACTGATTACAGATACTTTTCTTTAGGATGCGAGATCATAAATCGCTTGAAAAATCAATGTACGACATAATTCATTCGCAAACTTGAATTGAAACCGATTAGATGGAATTAACGGAAAGACACGAAGCAGTTTTCAGTGTTACCACTTAATACAACATTATTTATTTCGATATTTTTAAGTTAAGCAAACGTTTTTTTAATGTGTATGATTTTAGTAAGTTTATTGATGACACATCCCTATCAAAAAATATTCAATTATTGTACATTATAAATCCTTATTGGATTTGACATTCGTATTGTTATAATGAGTTTCGAGACTAGATAAAGACATTTACACTTAAGAGAAATGCTAAAAACATTAAATATGGGCATATTAGAGGTGAAACAAGCCAAGTGGTATTTTATATTTAAAAAAAGTTAGATGCGTTGTAATACTCGTCTTAAAGTATCGTAAAAGTGACGTAACCTCAGTTAATACACATTGCAAGAGTGTTGTCTCCGTAAAATAAAAATATGCAATCCACCAAATCATCAAGTCAAGATGTGGTAGTACATACTTAAGAGTTCTAGAAAAAAGTTTTACCATTTGACTAGTTGGCTCACTTCACCTCTAATGGGCTCATGTAATATTTAAAGATTTTTGAGTATAGTTTCTTATAATAATTTTCAAACTTATAACATAAATGGGATTCGAACCGTGCAAATCCAATAACGATTTATAATGTACAATAATTGATTATTCTTTGATAGGGATGTGTCATCAATAACTTACTGAAATCATTAACATTATAAAATTGATTTGCTTCAATTGAATTATGAATTTCTGTTCGAAGATATGTTGTATTAGTGTTGACACTGCTCCCTCCTACCTATCCTATCCTGTGAACGAGGCGTATCGATAGCGATTAGCTTACCACTAGTCCTGCCCTAGCCTTATCCTTCTATTCCTACTCACTTTGGAAAAAGAGAGGTTGAGCAACTGAGTAACAATCAGTTCTCGTAGAAACACTTATGTTGAGATAAACTCCATTTGGAGTCCATATGCTCCATATTGTGAGCGGGCATGGTAAAAAATAACATACATAAACATTGTCGGGTTCGTATCTTTGCAGCAGAAGTAAGATATCGTTTGTCATAGATCCGATGTTGTGGACATAACTATAACTATCATGCCTTCAGTACCATGAGTCTGAGACCACCCACGACCCCAGTCTCGACGCTGGACTGTGTCTGTCGTAAATGTAAGTTAACTCCATTCCACAATTTTATCGAATAAGGTTGACTTCACAGCAAAACTAACTTGCAACAAAAATTTTACTTGACTCAAGAATACAATGCCAGTTTAACACACCGTGATCTGCGCGGTATGTATTCTTAATAAAATTTCGTTGCCCAGGTAGTAGATACATATTGTTTCCTTTGTTTGTTATAAGAATTTTCTATTAACGCACTTTCTATTTGCTGTTTTACTAATTTAAATTCAATATAAATTGACAGCCTCTGCGCAGCGGTGGGCTGCCAATACGTTAACAAGGGGCTCGCTTAATCTCTAAGCAATTCTAGGTGTTCTGGAGAAGGAGTTTTTACACTCCTATGCAGCGGTGGGCTACCAATACGTTAACAAGGGGCTCGCTTAATCTCAATGCAATGTATCACTCATACGCAATTATAAGCAAATGATTGTTACTTAATTAATACACTTATAATAAGCAACAAAATGCAGTTTACCATAAACTAATCAATGTAAATGGCTAAAATTGTACTACTGTGTTTACTGCGAGATGTCGTAGATAGTTTATATAAATCAGAAATTGCAGTTTTGTACTATGTGCTTTGTTCTGAGAATATTGTTTTCTCTTAAATCTAACAAGGGGCTCGCGCGAGCCTCTCCGAGCTCCCTCCAGCACACCCCTGCCTCTGTGATGTAATAATAAGAACCCTATCAATTAAATCAGTGTCTGCCAAACTTTGTGCCGCAAGAAGTCTCAGGTGTGCCGCGGTGAAAGAAGCCGAAAAATGTTAATTTTAAATAATTTCTATCCATTTAAATTGAACAACTACACATTCAAACAAATATTTGTCGCGATTATACTTAGTGGTCAACGCGATACATTTTCTTTTTTAAAGCATTTTTATTTGGTGTGCCGCGGTACAAGTCCCATTCACCAGTGTCCCATTCACGATCAAAAGCTCGACACCAAACCTTTACCTCCTTAAATCACACTCCATTGATAGTCTTATTTTGAAGGTACAATAATTTACGTAAGAGGTTTCGATGTATGAATACAGGAAATAAAATAGGCAATGAGTACTATAAAAATATACACACTTTCATATAGGTATCATGTATATTCAACAGTTTATCCAACCAATAGAACAGTGGTCGACAATCTCAGGGTACTTAAGACAGATGTGGGCTGAAGAGGGCTCGGAGGGGCTCGCGCGAGCCCCTTGTTAAACTTTACTGAGACCGGCGAGCTCCTTGTTAAATTAAGAGAAAACAATATTCTCATATCAAAATAGTATATAACTGCAATGTCTGACATATATTAGTTATCTTAGTTTCAGTATACAGTAGTACGTGTTTAGTCATTTAGATTGACAAGTTGACGATAAATTGCATATTGTTACATATTGCTTTGAGATTAAGCGAGCCCCTTATTAACGTATTGGCAGCCCACCGTTGACTCAACACAAATCTGTAACTTCATGTGTCGCATTATTTTTAGAGTGCTTAAGTTTAAAAACAACTTTATGTGTTCCTTTTCATTTGTCAACCTACAAAATTGATGTATTGTGCGTTTTATGATTGACCGTCTTTGTAAAAATGGTTGCTGACAACTGCAGTTGATATTAATAAAAATAATGTTTCAAATATAATGAAATACCTACAGTGACGTATAATGTAATGGCTCACGATTCAGTTGATTGCAAATAATCGGCAGTCATTTGAGCTCACATGACAGCAATTCAATCATACAGCTAAAGTACCTTCATGAATTTATCCTTTTATACCGAGTAACATTTATATTAACTTTGGTGGCCAAAGGGTCTAGGAATAACTCCTTTTTGACAGATGTCAGAAATAGCGTAAAGAAATGGTACTTCTTACTTTACCATTGTGAAGGACCTCCGAATGTATTGATCATTTTGTTCAAATTTTAGTTCACAAATTAGTTGACCGCAAGCTTTTATACTTTAAATTATTATGATATCTTTTTAACGAAATGTAAAGTGATTTATTTAGCAAGAAATCTGTGATTTTTATTAGTTACAATTTACAATGGATGCGACCAACAATTTGTACTGGAACTCGAAGAACATGGGCTATGAAAAAAAAAACAGTTTATCTCATCACAGTTATACAATGAATATACATTTGCTTATTATCTATTCACACCAACGAAGACTTATTTTATTAACACAAAAAACAATATCAGTTATTAAGATATCCATAGAGGTGCGCACCATTTTTAAATTTTGTAAAGTACCTTTCTATGGCAGAGTATTTTTTTTCAACAATTTCTAACAGTTCAACCAGTGGCGGATTAAGCACTTTGGAGGCCCCAGGCGGAATACAATTTGGAGGCCCTTTTTTCGGATTGAATTTTTCAATACCGAAATATAGGTTTTGAAAATGCAAAAATAAGGGTGTTTGGTTATGTTCGTGTGACTTCATATTTTTAGTTGACTTGCAATATTTTTATCTTGGTATTTGAAAAACAACTTTTGCAATAAATATTCTTAATGAAGTGTTATAAAAAATTAAAAACAAATCAATCCCTATTTTTGGAAAACTTAAAAAAAGTCTGAAAATTACATTGAAATAATAAAAAAGGCATTAAAATCTGAACAAAAAGTGGATAAGAAGTATAATATATAAGCTAGCTTTGAGGCCCCTAAGATTCAGAGGCCCCAAGCAGGCGCCTCTTGCGCTTATGGGTTAATCCGCCACTGAGTTCAACATGTTATATAAACAAGTTTTGCAATATTAGTTCAATAAAATCAAAATATGGTGCGGCGACGAATATTTTGATACAAAAAATATATTTTAAGAACATTAAACAAATATAATGAGAATCACCAATAAATTATGGTGTTAAAGGTAATACACAAATTATAAAAAAATAAAATAGATCCCGCGCAGGTTTGCAAAATCTACGAGGTGACTTTCTAAGAAGTTGTTTTTAGTCAAATTCAACGTAAAGAAACAAAGAATACCCTTCACTCACGCATTAGGTAGGTATACGACTTACAGGTAAACCGCCACCGGGTAAGTTTATTTTATTGAAAAAAAAAAGATAAACTTATTATCTGCCATTCTGTTATAAAGGTAATGACATAAACGCTCTCGCACTAATTATTATGATAATTAAGCGCATATGCACGTGGTGATTCTTAATTAATCCTGAGACTCTCTTGGCTTTCTTTTGAAAGGTCAGTGTGACGGACATTACATAAATCCGGTTGGTGACATGAACAACTTGTTTTAAGTTAGAAATTCGGCAGAATATTTATATTTCCCGCGTACCACACATTTACAACTAGTTACACTTTTTACTACTGATGGAAGACCGCTCATTGCTAGATTAATTGCACCAGCGATGCTCAACCTTTTTTTGTCTGGGTCGCATATCAGATCTTTCTACATAACATGGACCGCAGCATATTATCATTAACATGTACATAAATATACCACATACCATAATACATAGTTACTCAAAATTGAATATATCTTCATACACGATGGCTTTAAGCCCCCCGTAATAAACGTATTACTAAGCATTGCAACGTTTATCGTGTTTAAATGTCTAGAAATTTCAACAAGAATTAAAAAACAAACATTAAGAACAAGTTACAAATAATTAAGTGCTTAGACAGAAATGAGCTTCGGTGACTTGAAATCTTTCCCATTTCCGTGGGAATTTTTTTTTTTTTTCTTAGATGCGTCGGAAATAATTAGCGCATTATTCTCCGATATCTTTAAATCTTTACGTTTATTCAAAGGTTTTCAATATATGTACGTATAATACCTAGTGTTTCCACCTGTTTCACATTGACTACTCATTCTCCAGTTAGTTAATTACTCCTAAAATATTACATACTATGTAACATGTATATCATAGGTTCCCAAAGTGGTCCGTGAGGACTGCCAGGGGGTCCTTGACAGGAATTTAAAAAATGGGGGTCCAAGAGATGTAAATGGGGGTCCACGGACCGAAATCAAAAAGTAAAAATTTGATATACTTTGAAACACTGAAACATAATCTGAAGAGAACCACGTTGAATAATATGTTCGCTACAACATTAAAAAGAGACAATGATGGTTTGCGGACATCTTACAATATCTCACGTCTCATAGCAAAATGAGGAAAGCCCCATACTATCGGGGAACAGCTGATTTTACCAGCTATTGAAGAGGTTTTAAAAAATGTTTTATATATGCCTGCACATGATACACTCAAAGGAATTCCTTTGAAAAATAACCCAGTTCAAAGGCGTATTGATGAAATTTTCTAATCGAAACTAATTTTCTTACGAAAAAAAGAATCGGTTGCAAATCACTGAATGTGGAGATTTACGACTGTACCTCACGAATTTGAACCCAAATATTGACCAATTGATATCGGAACATCAGGTTCATCCCTCTCATTAACAGATTTTATTATTTTATGTAAGAATTTGATTGTGTTTTGATTTTTTCATTCTCGTTAAAAAAAATCACTAATGATAAGAATAAAAAATTAACATATTTTTTTTACAATTGTCCACTATACAAAAAACCCTATCACAGTGTGCTCATATTTGTATTTAAAAAAAATTAGAATACTTCACTATTATGCATCCTGGGGGAGGGGGTCCACGGAGGATAAAATACTGGGCTTAGGGGTCACGGGGGAAATATGCTTGGGAACCATTGATGTATATGAATGTAAATAAATAGTCGACAATTCGGAAGCGTTTTCTAAGCAAGTTTTGACCTAAGTGAATTAACAATAATGAGTGACAAGACAAGTAAAAATGGAAAGACCGTCAGTATTTTCAATTGAAACCGTGTGCAACCGTTACACTGCTGGTTATGATGTGCATAATATTATAAAGGTACTTCTGATGAAGATAAATTATTTTCCATCACCAGCAGCGGTCTCTTACTGCATCATTCCTGTACATCGCGCGTCGTTAACCGTGCTAGCGAAAAGTAGTAGGTTTAAAGAGGTTTTCAGGAAGTAGAAAACATAATTATAATAATGAATACAGGTGGACCTCTATTTTCGCACATTCTACTTTCGCACAATTCGCTATATCGCACATTTTTATAAAATCGTTCTTTTTAGATTTTTTGGCGATAATACAAAAATGTTAAAATTTTAAACGAGGAATTATTATTATTTACATGATATTAAAATCATTGGAGAATCGGCTGGTGCGAATAGAGATGCTGGAAAAGACTTTATTTCCTCATTGTCCAAAATTATTGAAGATGGAGAATATTCCCCTAGTCAAATAATGAAAGTGAGGAAGATGAACCAGAAAAAATCATCAAGACTAACAATAAAAAATATGAACGGAGCTTTTATGCATCTAGATTACATTTTTGTATATTATGGAAGAATTCGATCCATGCATATCTCAAATTCGTAGAGCGATCCATAAAAGCACTGCATGTTACAGAACTCTGTGAAGAAAAGAAAAAAAAAATAGTAAAATACAACTAACTCTCGACAAGTTTATTAAAAAACATAATTTTTATCGAATATATAAGTAAATTTTGATAAATAAAAATTTTAAAGGAAAATTTTTGGTGTCGTTTTTACATCCCTCTACTTTCGAACATTCAACATTCGCACATATTTTCAGAAACCAATTGTGTGGGAAAGTGGAGGTCCGCCTGTACTATAGAACTATTTCAGGTGTCCACTGACAAAAACTTTTTTATGTTTGAAGTCAATTTTATTTTGTTAGGATTCGAAGTTATTAGGTTTTTTCGAGCACGACTCCAGTTAAAACAGTCCGACTCCACGACTCCGAATCGACAGCCTTGCTTGTAACTTTAAGCATGTCAAATATTAAGTATTATATAATCAGTGTTTTTGTTAGATTGTTGTGCTAAAAAAATGATATTTAACATTGATTATACATTATGTAAGTATGTCCCGCAAAGTCAGCCAGCCACCTGGGAATGTAGTATGTAGGCATTTTTTTTTGTCGATGGGCGAGTAGGAAGAGGTAGGTGCGTACTGGCGTGAGTAGATATCAAAGTCGCGACTTGCGAGAACAATCGGTCATTAACGCTGACATCAATCTGAATAGCGTATCTGACTGCCGAAGGACAGTGCTGGATGCGAACCATCCGTTGCGTACTACTGAGATTGTGCTCTTGTAAATAAAATTTTATTAAAAGATCAGGGCCAGTTTCACTCATTCGATAAGATTCTGGTAATATGAGATAAAAATGAATCCACCAAGAATATTTTCAGCGATACTTTCGACTGGGCCGCATGCCGGTTTTTGCCACATTAGCATTTGCAGCATATCACATACTATACATAATAAGGTGACATAACTTAAATGTAGTACACAAAAAAAAAATATCTAAAATACTCATTCATTTACTATGATTGTTTTGGACCGCACATAAAATCTGAATGGGCCGTATGTTAAGTATGGCTGAGTTAAGGCATCCAATCCCGGACCGTTTTTCTGATCCCAGGATTTCTGGAATGGCGTTTTTTCAATCCCGAGTTCAAGTATGCAAGAAAAAAGAAAAAATACTAGATCGCTATAAAAAAACACTAAAAAATACAATGTATGATAGTGTTAGTGGTTCTTCACGAATAGAATTAGCGTCAATTTCACCATCGTTCAATATTGATTTTTTTCTATAAATATAAGTAAGTGATGACTTTCTTGATAAGAACGGAGTAGTTTCTTTTCTACCGGGTTCCATAGCCCTGGTTATATCTAGAAAAAGAATTCCTAAGAATAAAATAATTATTCAATTAACTATTTAGTTGAAGACCTTCACAAAATATAGTTACTGTGATTTTTTTTTAAAGAAAATGCACATTAAATAAAAACAGCATAACTTCAAAAACGCATTCAAAATTTCGCATAAAAAGATGATCCAGAGTGTATAACAAATACATTTTATTATGAATTGTTTTGCTGGTACGACTCTGTCAGTTAGACAGCGATCTCTGATTGCATTTAATGGTAGCGTATTGAATAACCCAAGCCAACATAACAGATAGCTTAAGGCTTTCGAGGAGATTGTCCGACATTAAATAAACAATCAATTGTTTTCCAGTCTTTCAACTAAACTGCGCTGCGCTGTCTTACCCGAGACTCGGTGGTAACTTTGCAGCAACATCCATCATTCCGACTGCAGGTCAATTATAGTCTTTGACGGATAATACCACTGACGACTACTTATCCGATGGCGATAAATAATGTTTGAATTATCCACATGGTATTTGAGCCAATAAGCGAGAAAACTCCTGTTTTGCCTACATTGGACTTAACCTATCGTTCCTTAACAGTTCTCGACTAGTTGAATATTATTTTACTGTTATTTGATAAAAAAAAAGTTTATTAAAAAGTTGATACAAAATAATAACTTTTTTCCTTTCATGCAACTCGTTTTATTTTTCATTTTCTCCCAATATTCGTAATATCAACATAAATACATACTCATTTGCCAGATTTGGCATGACAAACTTGATAATTTTCGGTCCAGGGGTTTGGAAAATATTTGTATGTACACTTGGGCCTCGTATAACACGGTTTTATACAACACTGTTGGATAATTTGTGGTATATTTTTCATACAACACGCTTTATATAACACGGTTTCAATTTTAAAAAAATATATTGAAAAGGATCCTATTATAGAAAGATGTTCGAAATTTAAGAGGGAATTACCACAAATTTTGGAACCTTATAAGGAAATATGCAAAGATTTAGACGCTAAAAGCAGACAATCGCTTATTATCGAATTTTTGAAGGCTAAAACCACAATAAATCTAGAGTCCTCCAATGATGATGAAAACTTACAACATATCTCGAAAATGAGTAAAACATGTAGTAATAGCGGTGATGAATGAATGCTATATTATGTTATTGAAATTTCTTTCAATGGATATGTAAATGTTTATTTAAAAATATATATATAACCTATTGGTACTCTATATTAGTGATCTACTTTCCAAGAATAATTTGATTCAAGAATAGTTATAATAAGCAATGGGGTGCAAAACATGTTTTCTATAAAAAAAATGCTGTAGTGATTTTTGGATTACAATGACACAGTCTTATCCTGAATGTGAGATGGCTTTCCCACACAATTTACTCTCAAAACAAAATGTCGAAACAAATCAAATTAGTCGCGACAAATGACATGAGAGTTGCACTGGACAAAACATAGAATAACTGGTTCAGGCAAATCAGCTGCATTCATTTGATTCAAATGTCAACTTGCTTAAAAAAAATTATAATATTTTAAGAATAAATAATTGTCAAAAAAAATAATATTCACAGCACCCTACATATATATATGCAGTGCCACGCCGTGGGTATGTGGCACCCTTGTGCAACGTATTAGGCGCCCCCAACATTCATAAAATAATATTGATTTTTAATAAAAGGGTTCCGCGAGCCATCGAACATTTTTTAAAAGAACCGCTATGCAAAAAAAATCTACAAAGTTTGAGAACCGCTGATCTAACCGTTAGACCAAACATCCTTCTTCCACAAAAAATATCATATCATTCAAGTGATTAGTATTATATATTAGTAAAATCCAGCTCGCTAAAATTTGTCTAGCTTGGGCGTATATTATTAATTGTTTTAAAAAACATCTCGTAAGTAATAAAGAAAAAAAATATAATTAATTATTTTTATTGTATATATATTTTCTTTAATACATACATTGATATTTCAACAGTGTTCGGTTTAAATTTTGCTCGGAGTTTCTATCGAAAAAAATACATAATATGAATTCACCAAAGACGACACATTAAGTCAATGAATAAATAATAAGGCTTTTTTAACAGATTTTTTGAATATAAATTATATCAATATTTACACATTGAAATAAGATTAAATATAACTACCGGTTCTAAAGAGCGGTGGCGTCACCGAAGTTACATTTAGCCACGGAGAGTAAATTATAATAAAAAAAATGAACCGAGGTGACAGAAAATCAACTAGCCAAAACAATAATATTGTCGCGACAACGGAGGATATCAAAATAGGGATGGGAGATTGTAACGATAGTTCCATTGTTTGGAACTGGCTACTTTTATTTTAAACTAAAATTTTTCGTAAGTTTCAAGAAATATGTATATGTATAAGTTTTGTTTATTTCATTTAGTATATTTCACTTATGAAATTTATTAATTTAAAAGTTTCCTAAAATCTTTGAACGGAATATAAAATGTGAAAGTACTGTGCTCAAAACGTTTATTGTCTATTTTAAAACTTGTATCGTTTGAAAAAATCTTTACATATCGTCTCGATCCGAGAGCTACAAGCTACAAGGTTATAACTGTAGATGTTCTGCAAATATAAATAGTTATCGGTTTTTTCAATATAATATTATAATACTTATCGCTAACGGTGTTTTCCTTTCAGTTTCATAGACAACTATCTCCACTTATTACCGATTACCAGATTAGCACTGCCACGTGATCCTGTTAAATTACTTTATTATTTCTTCCAGACGTGTTTTACTTGTTGACTGACTGACTGGTGTCTTTCATCTTTTACAGAGAAGATCTCTTGTCTTATTTCTCATTATTATACAAGACAATAAATATACATGAAGAATTTAAAATGAGTGAACGGTATAAATCAGTGGTGCACAAGCTTTTTGAACGAAGGGCCATTTTATCAATTTTCTAATCTTTCACGGGCTGCAGAGGAGAAAATGTTGAAAAATAATGATAAACACCCAATCCTTTTCCACGCGTTTCTTTGCGTGATTTTGATTTTACGCGTTTTTTTTTTGGAACGGCACATGTTACAGTGGTTTTAATGGTAATTTTCAAAACAATGGAAATTATGTGATATTTCCTGATATTTTAATTCAAATTGATCGTTGTTCTGCAAATCGAATAATTCTAGTTGCAATGATGAATCGGCCTCGTTGATGGATGCTGAGAAGGGAGGGGGAAATGTTTTAAGCAAAAAACAAAGCGTGTTTTGAAAGCAATAATCTGAAAACAGACTAAACATCCACCATTGACGATACTCATTGTAGAAAGATGAATTACATACGCAAGTGTATACCCGTGAAAATATAATCATATTAAATAATTAACAATAACTGCATAATTTTTTCACATATCAAATACAGATTTTTATTATATTCACTGAAAAATTTGGTGATGAAGTATTGGTTATTTTGGACCGCAACAAATACCATTTCGGGCCGCGGTTTGTGCACCACTGGTATAAATGTTATGTTTGAATATTATTTCATGAAATAACCGTCCCTGCATATACAAATGGTGCATTGATTCAATGCCACATTGACCGGCCGCCACTGGTGTTTACTTTATTATTTAAAAATATATGAATTGCTATTGTAAAGTAATAATAAATTATATTTTAACCCCACACTACCATTTTTATTATATCTTATTGATATGTACGTCTTACTGTAGTATAAGAGAATTTATACTTTTATATTATATGTACAATTTGTACATTTGTATTAATTGTAATATATGTAACTGTATGCGTTCATTTTACGCGAACTATCTGTCATTTGTTTATGTATTACATGTATCGAAATTGTTTGGAATGGGTGTATTAGTAATCGTTCCCGATATCGACAATACCGGTAATATGTTGGATTTAGCCATCTCTACACAAGTACGCGAATGCGAATAAAATACCGCGATTCGGATGGAGATGTGTGCGAGTGGTAGCGTCGATGTGTGCGTGTGCATGTATGCTGGCATGCGCGGGGCGGAGGCGCGTGCGGCTCTAATTGATCGACGGAGACCACCCGTGAGATGCGACGCGGGTGGCCGTGCCCCCTGCCACCCCCCCATCTTAAGAGCGCTACTTCCCCCTCCTCGCAAATCTAAAGAGCTGCTGTCTGAATGTCAGAGATGTGGGTTGACTACTTGTTGGACTCGAATGCTGAGGATTGATATCTATCCCTAATCATGAGTACTAATTTAATGTACATATCTATAGAATATAATTACACTTTACGATTCATCGTGATTGTTATTTTTATTAATTGAATGGTGAATTGACAACATGGAGGCGAATTTATTTCATCATAAATTCAGAATTGCCACAGGCGATTTTTTGTGTCTTAACGTTTCTGACACAGTCTGAAAATAATTAAGCATTAGTCCATTATATTTTTAGAAAACAAATACACTTACAGATTAGAGAGAATCAATACGCAAAAAAAGAAGAACAAAGACGTTTAATTACAAAATGTAATTCAAGTCAGATATTTCATTAAATCGTATTTTTTAATAGATTTTATAAAATATATGTATACCTATCTATTATATCGACTGTGGAAAGGAAAAAAGACGTAACGCTTAATTTTCCAAAACAGCTTTTTTTCGATAATCACAATGTATCAAATTTAATACACGATCTACCAAAAAGATGCAAGCTACAAATGTCGAATTAGTATCTAAATTTAGCTTTTAAGTTTGAATAAGATGACCTCGTAAAAATTAAAACCAAGAAAAAAGACTGAAATAAAGGTTTTTCCTAGACAATTTCTTTAATAAATATTAGATTATGTCAATTAAACACCAGCTTAGAAGTCTCCGTGCACTTCAAGGTTGTGTATAATTCATAATTTGCATATGGCCCAAAATCATCAAAACACGTTTTTTGCGCCTCCTGTAAAATGTGATATGTGTGGGTTACGTCCTTTTTCCTTTCCACAGTCGATATGTATAGCGCGAAGATTGATTTCGATTTCAAAGAATTTTTCACTTCTGCGGAGGACGAGTTTACAATTTTAAAATTCTCAAAACTCTAATAAAGTTTACGATGTTGTAGTCATAATCAAACGCATTTGTGTCGGTGATATAGGTCGCCAGTTGCGAGTCTGTTCGTCTTATCAATGTATCACATAAAGAGGCGAACATAATAGTATTCAACAAAGAACTTCGTATACAGAAGAACCTCTCATAACGAGCAAAACAGATTGTGAAAAAAATGCTCCCTCAACGAGCGACATTTCGCATAACGAGTGACGCAGAGTTATTGAAAAATCACTTTCACATCGTTTCTTTCACTTGCCTCAAGATGATTGACAATGCGTGGGAAGGGGTTAGCATGAGTACCCTTTACTTCTGCTTGGAAAAAGCTTTACCCAGAGAGCGTGGTAGAATGTAATTTTGAGGCGTTTCAAACAGTACCTGTGGAGTCTAAGGTCAACGAGGCAGTGGCGGATTACCCCATAAGCGCAAGACGCGCGCGCTTGGGGCCTCCAAATCTTAGGGGCCTCAATAGCAGAAATTATAGAAACTCTTATATTTTAATTTTAGTTTTCAATATTCTTTATTATTTTACAAAGAGTTTAACAACACTTTTATGTTATTCGAAAAACATGGCCTCCAAAATTTTTTGCGTCTGGGGCCTCCAAACTGCTTAACCCGCCACTGCAACGAGGTTGTATGTTTGGCCAATATCATGGGACTGGAGGTGGATAATAACGATATTGATGAGCTTGTGGAAGAGCACAGTCAAGAGCTGACCTCCGAAGAGCTTACGTAGTTGCATTGTTTTTCACAGCAAGAAGTTATGGAGGAGAGTTGTGTTAGTGGAGGAGGAGGAAGTAACAGAGCAATAATCTTCTGACGCAATAAGAGAAATTCTGAAAACATGGGAAACTGTTGCATCGTACATTGAAAAGCATCACTTTAATAAGAGGTGGCTATGTGTTTTACAAATTTAGTCCATGATAATGCTGTCACATTTTCGCCAAATTATGAATCGTCGGCAAAAATAAATGTCTCTAACCAGCTTTCTAGTAAAAAAAATATTATTTATTTGTCATAAATCATTTAATCTAGTCGATTTTTATATTGTTTTTTGAAAATCTAAAAAGCATTACAGGTTGTTACGCTCCTTAACAATTTATAAGTATTTAATTTTATTTGAATATACATACGTTAAAAAAATAGAAAATGATTTTTTCCGGCATGGAACGCATTATTGTATTTTACATTGTTTTATATGGGAAAAATTGTTTCGCTTAACGAGTACGATTCTGGAACGAATTAAACTCGTTATCAGAGGTTCCACTGTATATTGGTTTTTGAGTTTCTCTCTTATTTAGTTGTTCAACCTTTTTTTGAAGAGAGTGGAGAAAGAAGCATAGGGATAGACCAAGACCAGTGGTAAGACAATAGCTCTCTCCCCATTTTTTGGGTAGTATGGGTAGGGAGCAACTTTTAGATATCACAGACATCCATGCCTTCGAACATAGATCCAAAACTTGATTTAAAAAATCAATTTAAGAAACGGATTCGAATTCGTGAGTTACGTAACCGAAACCAACGACGTTGACCACTCGATCACGATCCCGGAAAGATTCAAGTTGGTTTGATACTTGATTTTAATTAAAATTTAATATATTTATTAGTCGGCGATCACTGGACAAAAGTCAAGAGTGGCGGCGCCCTCTCACATCACAAGTCAGACAACATTTTACATTAGAGACGTTCTATTTTAGATTATTTAAATCCAAATACGTCAGCGTAGAAGTGGATTTCTAGATTGACAATTCGCTTCTGCTCTATTTGCTTACGATACTCTGTAACTTAGTACATACATATTTTACTTAATATGTACTGTCATATGATATTAATAAAAATACAGTGCCATATCTGTTCAAACATTAACAAAACCATTTTGAAGTGAAACAATTTTATTACTTAGAATCTGAAAATTATCTCACATCATATACCAACGATGTCATTCCGGGTTGCATAGAAGATTCACGTAAAAATAAATACTTTAATACTAGATCAGAGATGGGGAACCCGCGGCCTTTTGACCACTCCGGTGCGGCCTTCTGGCCAATTCTGGAAAAACGAAGATTGCAGATATCTCGGAAAAAGTATAGCGAATTGCGGATTTCAAATTCTTAGGTGAGCTAAAAAAAAAACGAGGTTTGAAGATATCTGGGAGAATTGTATAGCGTATTGAGGATTTCAAATTCTTCGGTGAGCTAAAAACAAAAAAAAAGAGGTTTGGAGATATCTGGAGGAAAAGTAGGGCAAGGAACTGAATATTATTCAATCCCGTCCTATGTTTACTGCGGCCTTTAGAGAAGAAAAGGTTCCCCACCTCTGTACTAGATATACAATTTACTTTCCGACATAATATATAGGAGGTTTTTTTTAAAGATTTGTCTACCGAATTAGCAACTTTATTTCCAGTGACAGACAATTTGACAGCTGAATTTTGCTCAGTTTGGTTTGCCATTTCACCATGAATAAACATTCTCCAGAAAAACGCTTTCAAATTATGCAAATGTATTAATTAAAAAATGAAAGTTACAGTCAATGGTACTGTCGCTGGAAAAAGTGTTAGTAATTCGAAAAACAAACCTGTAAAAAAACTCTATATATGTATACGAATAAAAAAATATGTAACCATGTCCAATCGTAATGTGTAACATCTGCAATCCTATTGGAGCATTTCAACATTTTTTTATCGAAGTTCAAATGGATATTTTATCCATCCTGGGATTCGAACCTTTTACCACACATTCGAGTTAAACCAAAAACTTTGATCGGAAAAAGAGAACCTTTTTATTTTGGAAGCAACATTCAATAAACCCCAGTCAGATCTACTCAATAAAATGAAAATAAAAATATAGGCTTAGTTGAAAGCGCGTATTTCAGGTATTTTAAGAGCACAGGCTTCCCACCCTTTATATAGAGCGTTGCAATGCAACTCTTTGTTGGCACCGTATTATTTTTTCAGTTACCCATAATATAATCTAACCACATTTAAAATAAGTTACTTGATTCTTCCGGCTGATTGACACATTTAAGGATAATGAAGAGTTTATTTTAACAATAACATTCCAGTACAAACTAAAGATTAATGAACTCTGTAAATAGTTTTTTTATTGAAACCACAACAAACATTCCGATTTATTTAATAAAAATATAAATATTAAAAAGCTATTAGGCATCCTGTGCTTATTAATTTTTGGTAACATTTAAATATTTTTTTCACGACAACATAAAAAATGGCTAGAAAACAAAACAATGTTTCAGAGGCTCATGTGTAAACAATTTAAAAGACAATATTGTCAATATTACCTTTACTTTCTCTACTCTCAATTTAAAGCAATTTGATCATTGATCTTGCATGAAAATGGACGTCTTCGACGTGCTTTCTTTTAATTTCTTCGGTGCCACGCTGACTATGTGTAGAAAAAGAATTATTTTCTCAGAAATTATCAAACTAAATTAATCAACTGCGTTCAATCAATATAAATAAACGTCAGATATTAAGAAGTTTTTAAAAAAATCGATGATAATTTTTCAAGTTATCTTCATCGACGAGACATATCTCAAATACTAGATTGAAAAAAAAAAAATCTGTTGACCATGGGGGTTAGCTCAGACGCATCTGATCTACAAGGTACATGGAACAAAAAAATGAGCAATAATTTCAATACACTGAACCAGAGGTGGGGATCCTTTTCTTCTCTAAAGGCCGCATTCATTTTTCTGATTCGACATAAGGCCGCAGTAAACATTGACATGGGAAAATTTCATACCAATTTGTAAAGCCCAGAAATTTGCGGATTTCCCAAAATTAGCAGCGTAGGACCTTTTTTTTATGTTTTTCAAGGATTTTCAAATCCAAAATATGTAGAATTTTAAAATTGGCCAGAAGGCCGCAGGTTCCCCATGCCTGCAATAAACTCTTTTTTACACGGTAGATACGTTTCACAAAAATCCATATATAAAGGAACGCGTAAAAAAGTGATAAAATTCGTATGAAAATTGGTTCCTTGAATTTTGACAAAACATTGTGGTATAAAAAATCGTGTAAAAAACGTTGATAATGAAGACCTAATTATTAAATTACACTTACACATTACTCATGATATGTATTTTAATTAATAAAAAATTATACTATACATCATTACTTGATTACGGGGACATGACATAAATCGCTAGAAATTTATGACACTTCTAATGTGTTAATATATTATATAATGAATCCTTTTGTTTGTAATGAAATTTCTTGTTATGAAATTGCTTCTATGCTTTTTGTGTCTGGGAAACATGTAATGACAAATAATTATTGTAAAAACATAGTCTTGTTCTTTTTAGTGGGCCGTGTTATTTCAAAATCGTGTAAAAAAGAGTGGACTGTAGTAGTAGAGTGACTGTCATTGGTCGTGGTGTGTTAATTTAAATCTACAGTGGAACCTCTAATAACGAGTTTTATTCGTTCCAGGATCTTACTCGTTATGTGGAACACTCGTTATGCGAAAAAAAAATCCCATATAAAACAATGTAAAATACAATAATGCGTTCCATGTCGGTAAAAAAAATCATTTTTTATATTTTTAACGTGTAATAAAGTAAAATTACATTTGTTTTTGCCGACGCTTCAAAATTTGATGAAAATGTGACAGCATTATCATTGAATAAATTTGTAAAAAGCATAGCCACCTCCTTATTAAGGTGATGCTTCTCAATGTACGATGCAACAGTATCACATGCTTTCAGCTTTTCTCTTATTACGCCAGAAGATTGTTGCTCGGCTACTTCCTCCTCCTCCACTGAAAAACAACGCAACTCCAAAAGCTCTTAGCTGGTCAGCTCTCGACTACTTTTTCACAAGCTCATCAATATTGTTGTTATCTACCTCCAGTCCCATGGTATTGGCCAAAGATACAATCTCGTTGACTGTAGACTTTACAGGTACTGTTTCAAGTCCCTCAAAATCACATTCGACAAAGCTCTCTGGCCAAAGCTTCTTCCAAGCTGAAGTGAGGGTTCTCTTGGTAACCCCTTCTCACGCCTTGACAATCATCTTGAGGCAAGCAACGATTTGAAAGTGATCATTCCAAAACTCTGCGTCACTCGTTATGCGAAATATCACTCGTTAAGGGACCATTTTTTTCACAATCTGTTTTGCTCGTTATGGGAATTAATCGTTAATAAGAGGTGCTCGTTATGAGAGGTTCCACTGTACTAACTTTTAGGATCCAAAATCCAAATTTAGCCAGTATCTTAAATAGTAACGAAATGCTGAAGCTCAATTTAAGTTAGTAACAGTAACAGTAAAAGTAAGACGTTTCAATGAAATACCACAAAATTTTGATTAGATAATCTCAATTATTATCTTATTAACCGCATCCTACCCTACACAAGCGTCATTCAACAAATTGGAGAATAAAATGTCATCAAAACATTTCTGTTTCGAATAAATAAATAATGTAAGTATAATTTCGCAGAAGGACTACGATGAATCTTGATCATCCAAACAAGCGTTGTTAATATTACATTATTGTCCTGGTTACTCACACTTCTGGAATCAATCAACACGTCAAAGTGTCTGTGTATGAAATATTGTTTAAAACCGCGGTCAATGATGATGTGTTGATTGCTGATGACTAGGGATTCTGTGTCGACACGTCCCGGGACTTGTCGGATTTTTTACTGTGTTAATTCCCGGGACTTTTTTGGAAAATTTCCCGGAAATTGTGTCTGTGATTTATAATGTGCTATTAACATGTACATGTTATATGGAAAAAAACAATTCTTGTGATTAAAAAACCCTCAAAAGGACTGATGTGTATTAAATGAAAGCAGGTATAAGAGGGGAGCCCCACGAAAAACAGACACGACATGGTCGGGACGTGACACTTACCCGGGGTTTTAACAAAATGAAGTATGCATATATAAAAGGATCTGATAGAAAAACAGATGTTTGGGATTTATAATTTTGTAGAAGTTTCAAATACCATGTGTTTATATATTGTAATATAACTTTATCAAAAGCAAATTACAAAATATCAAAATTAAATGTTCATACCTGATGTTGTTTTATGTACAAATGTTTTTCCACTATTTCACAAAGATACCAATGTCTCAATAGGACAAAAAAGGTCTAAAAGCTGTATTGTGAAGTTACGGTCATCAATTTACTCCTGATGGCGGCTTCATTGATATTTTTTTATTACATGTACCGTTATCATCCCTTCTTAGCAAAAATTATCAGTAAGAAATCCATTACATAAGAAAAATAATAATTATTAAACATTGTATTAAAAAAACGCGATTTTTACTAGTGCGTACTTTCAAAAGCCACCGAGTGTATGTAATACATAAATACATACATGCAAATATTTAATTTTTATAAAGTTATAATTTTTTTGAAGGGGAAATAAAAGTTTCGAGTCCCGGGACTTTGAAAACCCCGAGACTTCAGAATCCCTACTGTTGACTATAGTGTAAAACAAAATAGACCGCCCGAATATTATAAGTCGCATAAACGTTGAATTATTTTTTTATAAAGAACTTATAATTACCATTAATTTTATCAACAGTCAATAATTATTGGTGGAATTATGTAATACTGATAATTTTTTCACCTCGCTAGGCAAGAGAGTATTATCAATGGATATGGAATAATATGGTTACATATTTATATTTCGGTAAATTTTCCATCAGTTCTCAGTTCTCAGTCGTTAAACGAAAACGTTCGGAAAAAAATGATCCTTATGATAATATTTTTTTCGAAAATGAAGTTTTGTAACGAAGGTCTCTGGTTTCGCATTTCGACATCTTCGGGCATTTAAATTCACTAATGAACTCAAACATAAACGTCCGTATACAGGTTAGGGCTAAAGAAGTGTACAAAAATAAATATTTACAACATCAGATTGATGTACAACAGACGGTTTAAGAACAGAATTTAATATTTATTATTTTTAATATCAATGCTTCTGTACGAAACGGATTCTAATTACATTTTACAGAATAACTAAATTTAAAAAACACATTTATTTAATATGATGATCAGGATTGGTATTATCCATGACGAACGTTTTCAACTGATTCACAAATTGTCGCTTACCGTGGCTCAGTTAGTTAGAGCTTGCTCTACCGATCACGCAGGTCTGGGTTCGATTCCCGGTAAGATCACAGTGAATTTGAGATTTATTCAAATGAAAGTTGTAATCGAAGACTGTGTGCACAATTGTGATGTCAATTTACATTATTTCCTTTCCTCCCATCCTTCTGATACTTAAATAACTGTGTGTAGCAATAGCGATTAGTCAACCACTAGTCCTGTTCTAGACTATCCTTCTTTCCCTATTACTCACTTAAAAAATGTAATGTTGAGCAACTGAGTAACAAGCAGTTCACGTAGAAAAAAATCTATTGAGATACCTCCATTAGGCGACCATATGCACCACTCTAAGAGCGGACGTGGATAAAAAAATGATACAGAGTCAAGTAACATTTTTAAGGATTTCTATTACCAATTGTTTGATACACCCTTAATATGTTTACTTGGTTATATATAATTAACACTTTATTCATATATATTCTTACAACATCAGATTAGCATCCACTTTATTCACAAAATAAAACACTTTTATACATCAAATTTACATTTATTAAATAAAATTTTCTAGAAGAGTTTTTTAAATTTTTTTATGTGTCTAATACTTTTCCACCAAGTTGTGACAGTGAACCTCTTAACAGTGATTAGGTCCACGTTGTAACTAAAAAAAAATGTACTTTTTTATTCTATGTAAACAATAATCTTGATGCAGAAAAAACGAACCAAAGTTTGCATACAGATATTGTATTGTATTGTATATTCAGAGCTGTGGATTCGTGAATAAAAGACCACTCCGACTCCAATGAAATTTTGCAATTATTTTATTTTGACTTATATGTATGTAGATATACCACCAGATTGCAGTGGCAATACTATTGTGATTTGAATTAAGAACAGCATTAAATATTTGTTTAAAAATACGTCTGAGTCTAAGATTTTTTACAACCACAACCCTGATTGTATTCCCTTGCTAACATATAATCAAAAGTTACAAACACCTAGAGTGAACTTATTCGATATGTTAACCAATAATTATAGTTCATAATATGAGGTAGGTCTTTACAAATGTTACAAAAAACTTGTCTACCATTTTGTCCATAATCTATAAGTTATTGGGGCTTTTTTTTACCGAAAATAGAAAAGCTTTACGAAACCGGTACTCATGACAAAGCAATGGAATGATTCCTACAAATTGTGGTTTATTCATTATTTTGTCTATCTATCGAGAACTGGCAGTTAACACTATAAGAATGATTATTTTATGAACCATATTTATCTATTGAAATATAGATGTAAGAGTCATAATAAATTTCTGATGTTTTTTTTTTCTATATGAACCTCCGAATCAAATATCTTTTTTTTACCATGACGCTGATAAGATTTATATGTCAATAGCAAAAAAAAAAACCGACACAGTCACTGGTCAGACACAAAAGATTTGAAAATAAACGCAAACATAAATTAATAAGTGGTTATTTAAGCATTGCCAGTGAATGAAAGTCAATTAATCTTTTTAATTTGGCAAGCTGTGCGTCCAATCTGCGATGAATGGGAAGTACGAAGTCGCGAACGTGAATCGTTCACCTCGACCACACGTATACAACATTAGGAAATTAAGAGTAACGTCATTTTCAATTATGGCATACATATTAAATAATTTCATTTGTGTGTCAAAAGGTGAATCTTTCGCAGAAGGAATATTTATTACAAACACGGTTTGAGAGACGGTGCTCTGCGAAGTACAATATTTCCTCTGTTTATGTGGAGAATGTTGGACACTAGTTCTCAGGGAATTAAGCTAGTTTGTTAATGCATGTCAATTTTTTTTTTTTTAACCATGTCCGCTCCCAATGTGGAGCATATGGACTCCTAATGGAGTTTATCTCAACAGAAGTGTTTCTACGAGAACTGATTGTTACTGAGTTGCTCAACCTCTCTTTTTCCGAGAAGAGTAGGAATAGAAGGATAGGGCTAGGACAGGATTAGTGTTTAGCTAATCGCTCTCGATACGTCCCGTTCATGGGATAGTATGGGTGGGAGGGGGAAATTCAAGACATCACATACATCCATGCTTTCGAACAGAAATTCATAAATCGATTGAAAAATCAATTTATAAAACTGTCCGTACTGGGATTCGAAGCCGTGACCTCCGTAACCGAAGCCAACGACGTTGACCACTCGACCACACAGGCGGTCAATTAATTACTTCTTGGAATCTAAAAATATTGAACCAAGCACACAGCACAATTTTTTTTAAATGAAAAACCCAAAACACTTAAATTATCTATATACATTTTCAATTAAGGATAGCTTTAACTCAATGCGCTATTCAATGTGCAATTCTTAGCTAGAAACTTCTTACACGTTTTCTAATGAAGCCTTTTGTTTGTTAGTATGTACTGTGTTGTGTTGTTGAATTTCTTATTGTTAGGAAATTCGTTATCCGCTTCTGTATGTTTTGTATTAGGAATCGTGTTAAACCAAATAATTCATGTATTGTTTTTTTTCGTGAAACGTATTATTTTAAAATCGAGTAAAAGCGAGTTGAGTGCATTAAAAAATGTATTTTATTATGATATATTTTTTTATTCAGCGAATTTTCAAGTAGTTGACAAGACTACAAAATCGTCACTCAGCTGTCAGAGTCAAGCTGTCACTAAGTCACGATTTGTGTGATTCTACCTATATTTATCTTCCATATTATAGGAGTCGGTAGTACACGGAGTGGGTAGGTATTTACGTGGATTAATCTGATCGCGATGTGAAGTTAGCTTTCATCGAACCGGAACTAACAAATGTGAGCAGCTAGCCGACGTCGTGTGTGGTCCGACCACACCCACGATTTTCTGAACCTCTTCCCGAGATTCGAACCCCGTCTTTCATGTCGCATGTCAAACCAATGAAACTACTACGCAAATTGTATGTAATAAATTTAATCATGCTATATGACGATTAGCAAATGTGCGACTGTTTCATGTTGCTATGGAATGAGAAAAAAATCTTTTTATACTTAAGTATGTTTTATACTTAAGTATGTTTTATGATCATCGCAAAAAATGAGAATACAATCACGAAAATCATGATTTTTGTGTTACAATGAGCGGAATAAAAAAACTATTCGTACATTATTACTATCATTGGAATATTTTTTTATATTAAATTGTATGCTACGTCTTCTTTCAACAGTAGCTTCCAACCTTTTTGATATCGTTAAAAAAATCATAAATTATTATTTATTATATATATCCTTCTCTTCATTACAAGCAGTGGTGTAGTGGTAAATAAATAGGTACCAGGTCGGTCATTGATTTCTTCCCTTTTTTTATATCCGTCCGAGGTAAAAAAAACTACAATTTTAAACAATTCAATCAATAAAAAAAACACGCAATTATTTAAAAAAAAAAAACTGTACTCAATTATTGTACGATGCGTTTGATGATAGAAATACAAAAATGCTTTTAAATTGTATGAACAGTATTTTGAATATATCTATGTACTTGAAAATTAAGTTAAAAAGGCTCATTTTCAGGTGCCAGGTCACCGACCTGGCCCCACTACATCACTGATTACAAGCATATGACCAAAAAAAATCTGACGTTTGGTTATCTTATACCATGCCAGTGTAACTCTCATCTGCTTCCTCTGCATAGCCCTCTTTTCTTCCTCCATGTATCCATAATAATCGCCGCAACTGATTTCGAAGTGACTCGCAACCGTCAAAAACACTATCGGAAAAAATACATTGAATAAGTGGGACTTAATTCACAGTACAGCCAGAATTTCCAGACATTCCACATGCTTTGTATTTTTTATAACAGCGAACTTGATTTTTTATATAATAAGACACCAGTTGAGAGCTGCTGCTATATAACTTTATATGTTCCCAGTCTGATTCCGATTCGTTTTGCGAGCATTGTGTTCAGCCACAGCGGTGGGCTGCCAATGTGTTAACAAGTTCCACACTTAATCTGAGAGGTTTCACGGATTTGCGATAAAAAGGTACATTTTAAAAAATGTATCATCTATTTTACGAGAACTTTCCAGAGGCAACAACGCCTTTTGTTTCATTATACGTATAAACAATTTATAAGCAATAATTGTTGTTGGTCTAAAATTTTAAAAAAATAACGAGGGCCTGAGTGAGTCATTCCGAACCCCTCCAGTCCACTGACCTTCCCTCTTTACCCACATTAAATAATTTCGTACAAGTATAATATTCAAATAAAATATTCATCGAAAAATTGAGGAACTATCCAAAAGTATTAAGTTATTATTAGGCATTCATATTTTGTTTAGTAGCCTTCCCAAAGACAATCGATTGCGCATCCACTTTCCAGTTGTTTATTGGTCATAAAAAATATATCGAATTAGTGACATTTTTCGAATGAATAAATGTAAGAAAGAATAATATAGCGATAAAAATGTTTAGTTTTTCACTGCTGGCACAATAAAATCGCAGATGAATTTCAGAGACCACCCATCGAGAGAACTTTAATTATTATTTCACAGTTTGCTATAAATTACATTTTTCGCAAAGTAAAAAAGGATGAGCTCTTAAATGTTGCTGACATGAAACGTTACTGTCAAACGCGTAAATTTCAACGTATCGCTAGACAAACAGTATTATGCCATAACCTAATAAAAAGCATAATATTACTGTTTGTCTTCCGATATTTTACTAATATGAAGAGTATTTTTTTATTGTAATATGACAAAATCGTCTCATATCATATAATTTAAGCTGCATTCATACATTCAAATTTATATATGCAATGTAATTTTAACTTTTGTTTAAGCCTACATTTTTTTTTAATCTGGAGTCTCAGTCAAAGGCCAAGAAGTAGTTCGCAGACAAGATTCATTATTTAATAACTAAATTAATAAATTAATTGAAATTAAAATGCTGACAGGGGCAGACCATGTCCAGCGTATGCCGAGCCATGGGTACGAAATAAGCTATACAGTGGAAACCCCAATTACACTACCCCGAATTACGCGCTGGCTTGAAATATGCGCAGCAAATCCCCCAATTGCACGGTCGCATTCCATTTTCGTTACTACGAGACGGTCGTCTGTGCCGCGCATACAGTCAAATGTTGGTTAGAGTCTGTGTATTCAACATGTGCCAGGCTATACACGTATAGCTGGGCGTCTGTCTGTGTGCGGGATATTTACTACTACAAAAACTAAATATTTCACTCATATTTTTTTTTTGAAAAACTAAGGAAACTAAGTTTTACATTTTTTTGCGGAAAAAACCAAATCCTTAATTTTGAATGAAATTCACACCCCCAATTACACTACCCCGAATTACACTGTCCCGACTTTAATGTAAATGGTGGTTTTACTGTATTATGAAACCCATGAGGAAAGAGACCGATGGAAAATCAGCGTATGCAACGGAAGGGCAGCATGATAACGGATGCCAGCAGGCTTCTTAAAATCGAAAATAATGTAAATGAGTGCTTAAGAAGGCTGGAAAAATCAAAGCGGTGAAGGAAAACAAGGATCGATTTGAGCCGTAGCGTCATGAAAGAACAAGAAGAAAGAAATTATCAAACGCTATGCAATATTCTAATAATACATATACATGCGGTCAAAAACGAGTACATAATATGAATTCCCTAAAATACACAATACATATACATAGTCAAGGGGACCTGTTCAAATCTTTCGTACGATTTCTCGCACTTATTTTGAATATCAATAAAATAACTGTTCTAATCACGTCAGCAGCGGCAAAACTAGAAGAAGAGTACAATGAATCTTGAGGTGGAAGAGCGAGGGGGGAAAGGTATGAGCAAAGCCCCCTGCTATGGTATGAGTCAAAAAAATAAACATTTAATAATAATACAATTTTATTGAACTTGTTTATAGTAAAAATTATAATATTTCTGAAAATAGGATTTATAGTATTTAAATTGAGATAAAATATAAAAATATTATGAGGTTAATTTGTTAGCCGAATTTAACAACGAATTTTAATGTATTTAAAAAAAATGTGAACATGCTTAATCAAACAAATCTCGTTTGATGTATTGAAACAGACATTTTAAAAAAATGTATTAATTTATGCACATAATCATGTTTGGTCGGAAATTCGAACTGTTTTTAAAAATCGAAAGTTTTATTTTTAAAAGCTTTTCTATGTTGTGTTCTCTTTTCGTTTGTTTTTATAAATCAGAATATTCATAGATAAAGATTTGTAACATGTCATTTTGGAAAGATCCATTTGACAGTTTAGTTGCTACCGAAGATTCAAATTTAGAATGCCGCGAGATCGCGACAGTGGTACGTAACTATGACAGAACATATAATACTACTGTACTTAACATTTGAAATATTGTTGCTTATTAAATGAAATATAATTAATGTACAGATAGATGTTTTTATTGTATGTTACCCAGGGATACTTCCATTCATGCAAAGAGTTCAAATGAGCTAAAAATGATTTGATCGTATATTATTAATGTCGTCATCTAATAGGTCAGGGTTCTCCAAAATCAACGAGTATAAGACAATACATTAACAAGGGGCTCGCTTAATCTCCAAGCAATTCTCAGTGTTCCGGGAAAGTAGTAATTTTTTAACACTTCAGTGCAATTATATGCAATATTTACATAAGCAATCGATTGTCACTTAATACACTTATTATATGTAAAAATATGCAATTTACCGTAAACTTATCAATGTAAGTGGCTAAAAATGTACCACTGTGTGTACTGACGCTGTCGTAGATAACATGTGTGTTAGAAATTGTAGTTTTTTTCTAAAATTAACAAGGGGCTCGCACGAGCCCCTCCTAGACCCCTCCAGCCCACCCCTGTATAAGAGCTACTTGGATAGCGACTTGATATAAATTGCTACGGCCAATAACGAGTCAGATAATAGTAGTGACTAGTGATGTGGCGGCAGAAGAGCCAATATTCAAAGCTAAAATGATTGAAGAAGTATTAAAAATGTCAACACATATGTTTTTGACAAACGATACTAATGCGAAGCGTACTATAAAAATTCAAAATGAATTGAGACTGCACTCTGAACAACACGCAACTTTATAAAGAATTATAGCCAATGGAAATGCAGAAATCAAACCAAAAAAATATAATGGAATTTATTCTAAAGAGAAATAGTTTACCGTCGGAACAACAAAACAAATCCAATGTAATAATAATCGACTCAAATCAAGATTCTAGGAAAAACAACATTTCATCAAACGGGTCAGAGAAAAATTCAAATTTAATATGTTTGTTCAAAAAATGGCAAACGATTATATTTCGCAACCGATAGTGACAGCAGCGAATAACTCCTCTATTAAAAAGTAAATACAATTATGCATGTAAATGTGAATCCTTTTATCATTGTATTTTTTATATAAAAATCAGAAATTTATTGTTAGTATTTAAAAAAATCTTATTTTCGGCAAATTTGACAAGTAAATTTTAGGTTTTAATACATTTTTGATACTTTTTATGCGGTATTTTTATTTTTGGGACTAATTTATCTGATTATATGAAAGTGAAGTTTTTCTTACGCAATTTTTTATACGCGTCAATTTCTAGAACCGTATGTATCGCGTAAAAAAGGATTGGATGTAATTAATAAGTGGTCATCTACAAGAAATGAAATAAAATTCATTTTGTTGCAATAGACAAAGAAATTACTCATTCTTGATATTAATCTTAGAGAGAAAGAAAAAATTTCTACGCTATATATTTTTTTAAACCTCAAGCAAATTTTTTTATGTTCAATTTAAAAAACTAAAGAACACACGCAACTTGAAACATTTCATTAGCACATTCTAAACTAATATTGCGTATTAAAAAAGTACATATATGATTTATAAAGACGCTTAATCTGCACTGACTCCATACAATCCATTAATTTTAGATCTGCCATTTGAAACAGCATTTTCTTATATAGAAAATTGTAGTAGTACATGTATTTCTATTGTGAGCATTTTTTTATAATCATCATTTGAATTTTCAATTTATAGTTATTACGTAATTATACGCTATAGTTATGAAAAACTCCGGTTTTATCAAACAATAAAATGTCAATGGGCGCACTCCGGTCACCAGTTTCCTCTCACTAGACCACACACGTCGCACCTATACAAGAGTGCCATCTATTCACGGTTCACAAATTCCCTCGATTTTTGATTACACGTACAAAAAATTACGCTCGAATCGCAGCGCCCCGCGCGCAACGCGAGCCAGCCTCGCTTGGAATTTTACGAATTGGTTTGCTTTTCGGAAATAAATGTTGAGAAATGCATCCGTCGTGGGTGGTCCCGATCGTATTATGGCCGCAGTAAAGAATTATATTGCATGATAGGATGGCAAATAAAATAAATACGCTGCAATAATAATTTTAGTACGTACCCATGTATTTGGAAAAATCTTTACCGAGAAACAGTTTTATGTCTTTTATTGTTATTTTATTACACTATAATCTTAACCCTTTCGCTGTGGCTTCATAAACAGTAGCTGTGTCCCGTTTTACAAGAATATGAAACTGAATTTATTATTTTTAATTCGCATTTAATACGTGTCTAAAATCTTTATTGCTTCGCAATTCAAAAAAAAACGTATATATATTATACACCGCGTATTCCCCTAGCGGCAAACATATTAATAACGTCACATGTACCACTGAAAATTAATTGTCAGGAAGATAAATAAAATTATAAATTCATAACTGGCTTTCTCTGAACATTAACCGAACAATAATGTTTAATTAAATAATAATCTATCTATACATACTACTTGTGATTTGTGAACTATTTTCATAAGCAGGCCACTGTCATTATTTTAATATAGCTATATTAGTAATGACAACCGTGTCGTGACTAGGGCATCCAATCCCGGGATCCCGTTCAATTTTCTGATCCCGAAATTCCGGGATTGACATGGTCGCGATCCCGGGATTTCGGGATTGAGAAATTTTGAGTAAATCTCGAAAAGTGAGATGAAATTGGCAAATTGTCGATTCCAATTTCCCCGGTGAGCTAAAAAAAAAAAAAAACGAGGTTTCGTGAGAATTTGGGGAAAAAGTATACCAAATTGAGGATTTCAAATTCCTCGGTGAGCTAAAAAAAAAAAAAACGAGGTTTCGTGAGAATCCTAGGAAAAAGTATACCAAATCGGAGATTTCAAATTCATCGGTAAATTTATCAATCCCGAAATCCCGGGATTGGAAAAAGGCTCCGGGATTGGATACCCTAGTCGTGACCAATGTTCCCGCTAATGTGTGCGCGTGTACGCGCGCACACCTCTCAAAATGTGTTCTCACACATTTTTTCATACCCGCACAAGGCCGCACACAGAAATATTGTAAAAATATGTTTATTTCACCAAATTTTTTATTTTGCTGAAAATTTACTGCTCACAGTTGATGGTCCCCACACACAATAGAAAAATTAGAGGGAACGTTGGTCGTAACACTATATTTGCTTTGATAAAGTAGAAAAAAAATCCGTTCTTAGATTTCTATCCTATAAAACTAGATTTTATCTGCAAGTGGCCAATAATTGAAGATGGTCAATAATAGTAGGTTTTACCCTATTTGGAGGCTAGTTAGTTTTCATCAATTGTGGAAAGAATATGTTAATATTTTAACACACTCCATGTCTATAAGATGGCAAAATAAAATATTTAAAAAGAGCCGAAAATTTTCACTTAATCTTGAATTACACCAAATAATTTCTTTAGTATTTATACATAATAGGCCCATTATAGGTGAAGTGAGCAAAGTGGTATTTTAGAAAAAAATAAGTTAGATGCGTTTTAATATTTTACACGTCTTAAATTATCGTAAAAGTGAAGTAACCTCAGATAAGTAACATTACGATAGTGTTATCTACGTGAAATAAAAATATGCAGTCCACCAAAACACCAAGTAAAGACGTGATTGTACTTAAAGTCCAAGAAAAAAGTTTTACCATTTTACTAGTTGGCTCACTTCACCTCTCTAGGGCTCATATTATAATACTACAACAGAAAAATAATACTGCAAAAAAAAATCCTGTAACTAGGGTTGCCAAAATTTTCTAAGACAATTCCTGGACTATTGCCTAACACTGAAATATGTGCAATTTGTAATTTTACAAAGAAACTACTCATTATTATTCATAACATACCTAGAATTCTGGACAACAACTTCAATTCGAAGACAATCCATGTCAATCCTGGACGGTTGGCTACCCTACTTATAGCACTAGCGAGGAGATTAGTGGGGGACAGAGAATCTCATTATTCATATAAGTATAGATTTTACATTGCTGTCTGAATTTTTTTTCACAAAATAAAATTAGTGAATTCCTTTAATATTATCATAATAAATAATAATACAAAGTGTCCAGAAGAAATGAAATAAACAGTAGAATTAATGAAGCAATATTTTTCGACAATATTTAATAATTAGCGGATATACTTAAGTATTATGAAAATAGTTTTGTTGGTTTAATATCAAATCAAATACCTCAATAAACACTAAAATTAAAATGCCAACAATTTTTAACATACATTGATTAAATAGGTACTTCCTATTAATCAATAGTATAACAGAATATGTACTACAGAAATATAAAGCAGTAAATATCTACATAGTAAAATTATTATGAACGATTAAAAAAGCTGCATATACAAATTTGACTGAATAATGAGACACGGGTTAGTGGCAATTTATAAACAGTATTTGCTTCGACCTGAAGGGAGCCTCGGTGGCGCAGTAGGCAGCGCGTAAGTCTCATAATCTTAAGGTCGTGAGTTCGATCCTCACCCGGGGCATACTTTTTGCATTTTAATTTTGCTACAATAAATGATACAAATACATTTTTAACATAGAATATTTATTTTTCTGAGTTAATTTACATACCCATTGCTTATACAAAATGTATACAAACATCATGTTAAATTCTACCCCGTTCGAATGATACAACCACAAAAATTATACCTCGTGTCCCAAAACAGTCAAGGCAATTGATTGCTCCCAAAGATTGGAAAAAACATTCTAAAGAGAAAAATTATGTAACAACCAGTGTAAACAACGATATCCAGGGACGTCACATAGGCGAGTAGGCAGTTGCCGAGGGGCGGCGAGTCCTAGGGAGCGGCAAATGATCACGGTTTTTTTTTTATAAAAATGACTGAATATTTTTGACACACGAATATGTTTTAGAATAAATATGATGCCCCAATGTAATTTTTTTTAAAATTGGTAATAATTTTATGACCGATAGGTAAACAGTAGTTAAATTTATCGCAAAAATCTTCTTTAATTATTACATTTACCGATCTCAGCACTTTTTTTTTAGCTCCATCGCAAAATTTCTTCAATCTCGGGATTAATACCATCACAAACACGAGATTAAAAAAATTGGAGGCCGTAATCACAGCCCTGGGTGTGTCTTCTCCGTCTAAATAAGATTTCTTTTGGCCTGGCTTATTTTCCTAATCCAGCAAGAGATCCGAAAATACCTGTTTTATGAAACAACAGCGGAAATAACATATTTTTATTATTCATTAATCCAATATCTCATTCGAAAAAACACCTGGCCCTTAGCTGGCTGACTACCGAAACGATTACCCTATCTGAAGAATTGTTAACACTAATAAGTGTTTCTTCTCTATGTACATATATTGATGTCAATGGAAAGAACTAATAATTGTCTGTATTGCTTCAGATGTCGATATTTCGCACGGATTTGAATGAGCTTAGACTTAAGACAAGTTCTACTTTCTTTATTTAAACATATTTTTATTATAATGCCATTCCACCAAGTATTGACAGTGAACACCTTAAAAGTGATATTTTTAGTCGTTAAGTACTTGTTCAGTTACACTTTGCCAACATTTATTTTATTGTTTTTTTATATATTTTATGTACCACTTGTCTAGGGTTGCCAGGCGTCCCGATTAACCGTTCGAAAGTCTTGGACGAATTCGGCAAATCGGACAAATGTCCCGGATTGACTTGCAAGAAATCTGGCAACCCTACACTTGTCACCATGAAAAATCAATTGTGTTTTATGTAAATAATTTTGAAATAAAATTATAACATTGAAATGCATACGGTTATATAAAAAAAAACATTAAAATACGAGTAAGTGCATATCATTATTAAAATATTTTCCGGCGAAAACATATTATAAAAAATATTAGGATGCTATTAACAAAAAAGACCACATGCGACGCTGTGGCCTGATAGCTGATACTTCCTCTTGGGACTCAGCATTAGCAATCAGAGATGGCCAATCAATTGACAATCACCTTCCATCCATCCATACAGATGTCCTCATTGAATCATTGTACAAGACATACACCGAGAAATTTTTCAGATGACCAAGTCCTGAATTTTCAATATGAACGCTGAATCTATCATATTATCACAATTTGATGCTTAAAGTTATATTCTCGAAATTTTTCATGTCATGCCATGAGACGTTTCAAGAATACGTTTATTGACGAATTTGAGATGGGTAAAGGCAAAGCCCCCATAAGTGATAAGACTGCCATGGTGAAGGACATTACTTTGAAGTCGAATTCCGAATAGTAAGATGAAATTTGGATAAACGGACACTTAATGCTATTAATTCCAGTATTTTATAAATTCAATATACAGTGGAACCCCCAATTTTACTACTCCGAATTACGCGCTGGCTTGAAATATTCGCCGCAAAACCCCCAATTGCACGGTCGCATTCCATTGTCGTTACTAAGAGACGGCCGTCTGTGCCGCGCATACGGTCAAATGTTGGCTAGCGTTGTATTCAACACGTGCCAATCTATACACGCATAGCTGGGCGTCTGTCTATGTGCGGGATATTTACTACTACAAAAACTAAATATTTCGTCCATATTTTTTTATGCAAAACTAAGGGAAATCTTAGTTTTGCGTTTTCCGCGTATATGAACTAAATCCCTAATTATGTATGAGATTCACACTCCCAATTACACTACCCCCAATTACACGGTACCGACTACCGACTATAGTGTAAATGGGGGTTTTACTGTAAAACTATAGCATCGATGGCAGTGTGTATAGCTCTTAAATCTAGCACAATTTTATGGTTTCGAGCTTCGGTTGCCAAACAACACGAGTTGAATTACCTACGTGACATCATCCATACATAGAGCACCCGTAAAAATACCACAAGGAATTGAAGGAATCGATTGTTTTATCCACTGAATGAATACTTTAGCCGGCCACAAACTTGCCAAACATATTAAATGAATACCGCCTCAATTATTACTAACCCGTTCACAGCGTGGCTATCAGAAAGTCGATTGCTGACAGGGAGGTCGTCATAATTTTTAGATCGTGATTTGCATGGATTTTATTTGCTATACTTAGTATGAATACGAGTTTGGAATTAAACAATACAACTTTTATCTTAAATCTTTATATGTACCTACTAAACAATGGATATTCAAAAAAATATGTAAATGTTTATTCAAGATTGAACTGGGGTCTCAGTCACACTTGGAATAATTTTATAAAAATGGGTTCATTTTTTTGGCTTTGAATAGAGAATTTATTTATTTCTTATTATGGGGCCGTCAAGTCGAATTAGTTAAGTGACAGTCGTCACAAATCAGTCGATTCCGCCCTATTGTTTTACTTTACTGCAGTATTGTTAAATCGATCCATAGTTTACAATCAATGGTCGGAAACATTTGGAGAGACTGGGTAAGAACAAATAAATAGTTAGTGGGTAAAAGTTTAAAACAAATATTAACTTTTTTTAAAAATATATATACATAATACGTAAATACAAATTTATTTCTTAAAATTGCAAAAATTGGCAAATGTGTAGTTGACTTAAGTCTAGGGCTGCCAGGCGTCCCGGTATTCCGGGTTTGACCCGGTTTCGAGTCCTTTGTCCCGGAGTCCCGAAGAAACTTTTCGGGACAGTACAATATTCCGATTTTAGTTAGACTACCATTATACAGTTATACTGAGTCCTCGCAGTTTCTAAGTTGCAAAAATTGAAAGAAATATACAAAAAACACGCGTAATATCATATTTTTAAAGCCAGCCCGAATACTTGTTATTAATCTTTTGAAAAGTGTAAATAGTCCAAGTAAAATATTTCAAAAATATATTCATGCAAACAAATCTTCAAATGCAATTTCGGACGGTATATATCAGCGATTCCCAAGTTGCGGGCGCGCAGGTTTTAAGATTTTAGGCATAAAAAGTTTGGGAAGCACTGGCGAATATAATAGTCATAGGATGTTGTCGACACTGGTTCTCTTCCGATCACCGAAATTAATGCCGTGGGCCCTGTGAGCAAGTATCAACCATGTCCCGGTTGTGATGACAAGAAATCTCGCAGCCCTACTTAAGCCGGACACAGAAATCAAAATTTTCTGGTGTTAGTCTATTTCGCAAAGTATTTTGGACACATTTCATTTCAGAAAATTTTTGCTCATAAGAATATGTTTAACCAATTGCTGATGATAGGGAAAATGCAATATTTATTTTATTGTTGACGCTCAGCATGATGACATTGGATTCATGTGATCGTGCTCTGTGCTTTTTAAGATGATGGCGAAGATCTTTAAGTTTAGTTGTCCATAGAACTGAACATTTGAATTAAATGAATTCTAATTCAAATTACATAATTTGATAAAAAAATATTATCATATGTTCATGGCGGGTATCTCAAAATTTAAAAGTGTTTCCGGTGATAGTAGGTTGCCGACCACTGATTTAAATTATTTTGACGGTAATTGTTAAGCACATAAGATATACGAAAACTGTATATAGTCGCGTTTTGTGTACTATATCAATATGTTAATTCGGAAGTTGGCTCCCATGATTCAAAAAAGGTAGCGACACATTTGCATATTATGTGCATCACGTCAAGCTATACGGCGTAAGTTTTATATATCTCGCAAACTAACTTTATTAGAACTTATAACGTTACGTGTCCATTTCTTTTTTTTAACCATTTGAATGCTAAAACATTTTTTTTAAATATTTATTTATGCTGAACAATAAATGCTTAGAAAGACAACCGTTTAAAAAGATGTAGAAGACCGAAATTTCATTAACCGCACTTGTACCTTGTACTTGTAAAAAGCGTGATGGCTATTCTCAGCACTCGGATGCAGTCATACTCAACCTTTTTTTCCACCGGGCCGCATTCCGATTTTTGCTTCTCTACGTGGGCCGCAACATATTTATAGTAAACAGTAAATATAACACATACTATACTGCATACATATGTATGTATTATGATATAAAAATAAAACTATTTTATTTTATGCAAGTATACATTTATGTATTCATGTATTTTTCAAAGTAAAAAATAACAATGAACAACAAATAAAAAATATGTTAAAAGTACACAAAAATACCAATGTATCCAAAATCTTAAATTGTTTACTTGAAAATTAATGCAACTTTTGATATTGAGTCAAACTTTTAAATATCTTCGTTAAAAATATTTGGTGAATAATTATTTTGGGCCGCAGGTTGAGTATGGCTGCTCTAATGGGAAATGTCTGAGTATTAGGCGATAAATTTTTAAACTTATCCACAACTGCTCAAAATGTTATTTCAATTTGACATGTCAATTGGAAATCATTTTCAAAACCGGTTGTCACGATTATATTGGAGATATTGCGTAAATACTATTCTTATCTTATCTGTACGACCGTAGAAAATAGCAAGTATTTTTAGTCAGTGGTTGTAAAACAATCGCTACTATATACATAGTAGCGATTGTTTTATGTACGATGCGCAGGACAAACAAATTGTTCCGAAAAAATGTGCGACATGACTAAATAAATGCGAATAATATTTCTGTGACGTTTTGGAAAAAGTTGATGATATATCAGTTTCACATTAGTATACTTGAGAAAAACTATGAACATTGACAAATTATC
Source organism: Himalopsyche anomala (assembly GCA_031772345.1). Taxonomy (NCBI): domain Eukaryota; kingdom Metazoa; phylum Arthropoda; class Insecta; order Trichoptera; family Rhyacophilidae; genus Himalopsyche; species Himalopsyche anomala. The sequence goes on along the minus strand of CM062821.1, from coordinate 15,625,048 downwards.
AAAGAAATGAGTCTTTAATTTTGCGATATGTTAGTCAGTTTTTTTTTGGAAAAAGGTGCCAGAACTCACTTCTTGTCAAGCTTTTAACTGTAGTGTATTTTACTTATCCATGTCTGCTCCCAATGTAGAGCATACAGCTTTCTACTGAAGGTTTCTCAACAGAAGTTGCCTTTACGAAAACTGATTGTTACTCAACCTCATTTTTTAAAGCAATATATCTAGCATTAGCCCCTTCAATGTTCTGGTCACCGAGTAAGTCGATAAACCTGGCATTGTTTTGCATTATAACATTACGGTACCCGTCACATGAAATTCAAAAGGTACCTTAGTTGGCGTCAAACAGCCAATGGTTTCCAAGAAAAGATATGTTTTCAAGCAAAATAAAAATAAAATTTTGCGAATATTGATTTGAAACATTAAAAATGACGAGAAAAACGTGCCGGAACGCCGTTCCACCTTGGTACATGGGGAAAAAAGCCCCGGTTACACTTATGATTGCCATACCGAATTTCATCATCGTATGCTGTAGAACAGTGGTTCCCAAAGTGTTCCTGTGAACCCCCGGGGGTCCGTGAGACCGCTGAGGGGGTCGGTAAATTCCTGTCCAATAAACGTCCAATAATAGTATAGTAGGATATAATAGGATAGATACTACTCTTTGGAAAAAGAGTTTGAGCGACTGACTAACAAACAGTCTCGTAGAAAAACATCTGTTAAGATACCTCCATTAGGAGGCCTTTTGCTCTACATTGGAAGCAGGCATGGAAAAAAATACCTTTCTTGTTATTAACTTTATTATTTCACCTGGGGGTCCACGGTCAGGTTTCTGCTATGAAAGGGGTCCACGAGCATAATAAGTTTGGGAATCACTGCTGTAGAATATGTTATATAAATTGTAAATCGGCTTGTACCGCAATGCCACAGATTTGATATAATAAAAAAATGCAAAATCAGTCAAATATCTTAACTCCCTTCGTGGAGATTATGACCTAGACCCGCAAAAAATATACCGATATAACCGGTATTTTTTTACCACCGCAATTTTGCAATTATTCGTTTAAAAAAATACATGGGTAATAAAATATGACTTACTACTGTATTAAAATCAATTTAGTATTTTTAATTAAGAACCAGTCATCCTTTTACGCTTTGTTAAATTTATTACTCATTTTATTATCATTACAATATTTTATTACCGTATTAATAATTTAGCAAACTTTTTAGGTAATGTTCTTCAAATGTGTATAAAGGAAAAAAAATAATCAAATATAGAATATGTATATAAAATTGATTTTATATAACTGCTAAGGTGGGCCCTTTCTATCGCAGTATGTAAATCAGCAATTCGTCTCCAGATTTTATAATAAAAAAAACGTTTGAAAACGTTATTCGATTATGTAAAATTAACGAAGAATTTGATTTCAGCTTGCTAGCGAATATGTACTTGAATTTAATATACCTAATAGATTTTGTAAAATGAAGAAAGTCATTAAGATTAATTAGACCCGTCTCAGTATCGGATAAATACATATAATTTAGTTAGTTTAGTAAGTCTACAATATTTGTTAATGCTTGATTAACTTTTCCGGTTCCAAGCTCAAGAAATGCGACCCCAATACCCACATTTTCTTAAATATCTATTTTAATATGGGTGATACAATGTTTATAATTAAGGTATTCTTATATCATAATTTTTTGGACCTTTTGTAGTTTATATAAATACACGATAACGCGATGCGATAACGAGATAAGCGCCCGCTTATCAGCGATCGTTCGTAAGATAACTACGCGTAAACGCATCAGCTGCAAATACATATTTGCACTGAAATGACGCCTTTTTTACGCGCAACTTAAAATATGATTATTTATTAAAAAAACACGGATTTTTATAAAAAAAATGTATGAGGAATGATGCAGAGAGATATTTTAAAGCCCTTAGACTATTTTTTTTTTAAATTCATAAGAATAAGGCCAAAAATGAGGAAACCACTAGGGAACCTAAACGACCCCCCCATCGGCAGAGAAGTATTTTTCTAGTCTCCGAGCAGTGAGAGTTAAACAATACAGATTTAATAATTCTTTTTCAATTAGTAATTAATCGCATGTGACTTCGCCTGTGTGTACAGTCCGCTATTGTTTACGCAGTTCATTAAAAATTGTTGTACAAACCGGGGAAAATTGTCGAAAACCGTTTGTAATCAGCCCGGGGGCAAAAATTAAATTCCTATTAGACTATTAGACATTCAATAACATAATGGAAACCGTCCATCTTTGGAAGACGGTGATTCTTTCTCATCGCTGTGGGTCTCCTTAAGCTACCTTTTTTAATTCGTGGGGATGGAAGTGGAATGTTTGGCTGGCAAAGTTTTCCGAAATTGTAAAAACTTGCCGTAATGTTCTTGGCGGTTTTATTGATGGTCAAATTTGATTTATGGAGACAATAATTTGTTAAACATTAAAAACATGTTATGAAAGTTATGAACGCTTAATTTTATTGCCGAATACCAGGCAGTGCTGCTCAACTAATCGATTGCGATCTAACGGTTACCGCCACCTGATATAATATTTCCCCGAATATAATATTTATTAAATCAGAATTTATTGTTTAAATCATCTTTTGATTTAATATTGTTTTTTTAGATTGCTCTTATTGTGTTACTGAGCTTGAAGATTTCTTAATGATAAATTAAGCTAAGACCGTTAACACTTTAACGTTGACCTGGATATATGTATATGTTTTACAGACTGTAATTAGGGTTGCGACCTGTCCTGGATTGGCCGGGATCGTCCCGGAATTGGAAGCGCTGTCCCGGATGGATCCGGATGAATGCTAAATTGTCCCGGAAATTTTGAGCAAATTGAGGATTTCAAATTCCTCGGTGAGCTAAAAAAACGAGTTTTGAGCTATTTGTCCCGGAATTGTCCCAGAAAAGGGTGGTAACCCTAACTGTAATTGATAAAAAGAAATATATATATATATATACATATATTATCCTGAATTATATTAGGTAAGTTAGTACAACAGAGTATGGGGACATAATTAAAGTTTCCTGGCCTTCGTAAAAATATCATATTTTAAATATCTGAATCGCAGATAACGTAAGGGTTAAACAAAGTCTCACACCGATCAAGTAATTTTTAAAATTTTAATATCGGTTAATGCGCAACATAATTTTGGAATAATAAATCAGAAGTTGTGGAAAAGAACCCGACAATTATAAATAAATAAAACGTTCGAGCCTTTTCAATTTCTGTCGACTGCGAGTGTTCTCTAATAACAGCATTTATAAGGCTCATTGCAAGTGAATGCCTTTATTAGCTTCTGTACAATAACATTCCAAACAAACACTGTATGTAAATGAAGGATGTTTTAAGCATTGTCGGCGCTTTGAACCGCCCGCCAAACCAAACAACAATCAGTCAAATATTTTCGTAATTACCATTTTGTATTTAGATGGCGTCCCATCACAGGATGCATCGCTAGTATCAAATAATATTATGACGTGCATTGTCATATTAATTGTATTTTAAAACAATGCGAAACGCTACATCTCTATTTGAGAACAATGCCGATTGATTTTATCGACAACTTACTTAAGTTATCTGCGGTTTTATTTCTGTGGCTAATGGAGATTTTGCAGCGTACCAGAAGACAGCATTTTTTACAATTCAATTACAAAATTGGCACAAACACATACAATACAAAGGTACTAGGGCATCCGGTCCCGGAGCCTTTTTGTGGTCCCGGGATTTCAGGATTTACAATTTTTCCGATCCCGGGATTGATCATTCACCATTAAACCGTGTCACAATTGTTTAAGATTCTTGGGGAATTTCGGGATTCACAATTGCTTAGGATACAAATACAGAGATTTTAAACTTTTTTTTTCTTTTGTTCTCGCTGGCCGATTTTAAAATCTTGGGAATTTATAAATTTCCTAAAATGAAAAAAAATGAGAGCTTTTTTTTTAGCTGACTGGCTCATTTCAATAAAATTTTCTCACTAGCTGGTTTCAAGAACCTAGGAATTTTCGGATTTCCCATAATGAAAAAATGTGTTTTTAAATCAAAAGTCGCCTGCTGTGGCTCAGTTGGTTAGAGTTTGCTCTACCGATCACGCAGGTCTGGGTTTGATTCCCGGTAAGATCACAGTGAATTTGAGAATTATTCAATTCAAAGTTGTGATTGAAGACTGAGTGTTTGTGATGTCAATTCACATTATTTTCCTCTTCTTCCATCCTTTTGATCCTTTAATAACTGGGTGTAGCGATAGCGATTAGTTAACCACTAATCTTGTTCTAGCCTTATCCTTCTTCCCATATTAATCACTTTTAAAAGAGTGAGGTTGAGCGACTGAGTAACAAACAATTCTCGTATATAAAAAAAACTTCTGTTGAGATACCTCCGTTAGGAGGCCATATTCTTCACATTGGGAGTGGAAATTTATGAAAATAAAAATCACAACACTGACAAAAATAATATGTTGAAAAATAGCAGAGTACATTCAACCCTTCTATAGCGTTGCGATAGGGAATACGCTATAGAAATTTTAGCACAGCAAATGCGAGTGACGTATACACGCAACGGGGCATTGACGATTTTCGTATTTTGTCCTATTAAATTATCTATGTAACCTAAACTATCGATGCTGGAGCCTATATCCTAAAAGTCGAAAAATTTCATTTGCTGTTTACTCAGAACTATCAATCCGTCACTTATCAACTTCTAGTACGGATTTGGTTGGAAAAAAATTTCTTCGTTTGCTCGATTCATTTTAAATCTGAAAAACAACAATCTAGTCTATAAATAGGAGGATGCAATCTAGGAATGGATGTTCAGTATCTTGTTGTAGTAGGTATACATACTTTGGAATCTTGAAGGCAATGTGGGCGGTATTGTTATATGGGTAGAATCAAAATGTCCACTCTTTGGGACGACGGAAGTTATAAAAGGCGGACATGACATGAATAATCAATTTCGATGCATGAATGCAGCTGAATGACTGCACTTTCATTTTTGGTACGTAAATATTCAATCCATATGCACATTGCGCGCATACTGAATATATTACCAAAAAATACATTCGTATCTCTCGAAAACCATCATCGTTCGCAAATATTGCAGTCTCATTGGGGTTGCAATTACCAATTGTCCACGATTGGCCAACTGAAATTGCTGTTTAGAATCCTAGGTAAGTTATGTTAAATTGCTTCTTTGTGAAATAATATATATATTATATATGCATACATTTCAGTTCAGTGGCGGATCCAGAAATTGTCCCAGGAGGGGGCCATTCAATTTGAAAATAAGCATGATAAATAAATAATACATTAAAAATAGATGAAAGCCTTTTTTGTGCGATTTTTTTTGCGCGATTTTGAAATTACGCGATTTTTTTGGACGGCACCGTAAAAAAATATTTTTTGCGCTTATTTGAGGAACATTTTTTTTTTCATAAATTTTTGATGCTTTTTAACGCGATAATTTGATTTTTGGAACCGATTTATCAAATCATATGAAAGTGAGGTTTTTTTACGCGCCACCTTCCTCCAATGTATCGCGTAAAAAAAGATTGGTTGTACATATATAAAAATAGTCAATACATAATTAAGTAAGTATGTATTCTATAAAACATAGTAAACTAAACAATTAAAGAGCCCATTTCAAAATAAAGTTTTAATAAATTATAAAATTGAAAAATAAATTATCCCAAGGAGGGGGCCATGGCCCCCATAGCCCCCCCCCTTGGATCCGCCAATGTTTCAGTTTAAGGTTGATCAGAAATTGTCTCAGGTTGGCAGCACTGTGTTCCATTCTTACAATGAGTGCGAGTGGTGGACGGATTCTTCCGTAAAGATTGAATTCTCCTTACCGAATACTCTGGAGTACACGAAGTATCCGCTCACCGATTCTTTCGTACACAGAAAATTCCGGAGAAAGACTATTCTGAACATTTAAAAAAAAATCTTTATTAAGTTTTATTTTATTGTAAACCTTAAAATGTAGAGTGCCAGATAGTTTTCAGGTTGGAAACAAGTAAATGATTAAATATTTTGTATATGTCTATGTTATGTGTGTTTACATAATATGTAAAGTCTCGATGACGAATCTAGAATACTAAAAATATTAAAATGTACGGAATATTCTGTGTACACAAGAGTCATGTTCGGAAGAATTGATGTACGGAATAATCACGGGCTTATCATAGTTAAACTGGCAAAAGGCTTATCAATTCAAGAGTATGTTGGTTAAAATAAAAATTGACACTTCAGTTAGATTTTTTTTTTAATTATTGTAATAAATAAATGATTCGTTTTGCCATCGTTGAAATTATATTTTCCTATTCTTCTAGTACGTTCAAGCATTGAGTTGTTCAAATCACTGCTAACCTGTACGATTCGAAAGAAACAAATCATAGATCAATCCTTATTACTAAGTCAGTGATATTGGCAATAATGTATGTTTGGTTAAATAATTTAACACAATTATCGTTGTACTTCAGTAAAAATGACATTCTCCAAATGAATGACCACCCAAATTCACAAAAAATATTATTAAGGATCAATTTTGTAAACTTATATTTTATGCGTTTTGACATTTTTGTGAAGTGTATGTAGTTCAATTGTTTTTAATTTGCTGATATTTTCCATGAAACAAGCGTTAGAATAATTCGTTTTAGTTCCTTTTTTCTGCTCTGAGTATGTATTGAAAATTCATGGTCAACCCAAGGTTAAATCTCAAATGTCTACGGTTTGGCGGGTAATAAATTCTCATGTTAAAATGCAGTCAAAACATTCGCTCGAGCATTCGTGAATTATTCCAACTTGATTTATTATTTTATGAATAATAAGAGAAAAAAATATCAACCTTTATGCTGTCAATAGCGTTGATTGATTCATAAAAGTCGCGAACGAAATTCCACACGATTCAATGGATCCCCTCATAGAAGACCAATCTCGCACAAAAACCATGCCGTATGACAAATGTAGCGATAAAAAAAACTGAAGAACACAATGTTTCCAAACCACAAAGGAGGAACATAAATTTGTCCAATCCGTACAATAAATAATCCCCGAAATACCCCCCGACTCCTCGCCTCAGACTTCGTCCTGTGTAATTAATGAGGGTGGGGCATTGTAAAAAAATACTAAGAAATTCTTTCTTCGTAGTATAAAGCGGCGTAAAGTCGCCGATGCAGTGGGTTTACTTCTTGAAGAAACAATTAAGAGACCTGTCAGGTGACCAACGTGGTACGCTCGATAGGGCCCGAACAATTCCGGAAATTTATTAGGTTATTGTATTGTTAAATTTCAGGAATCAAAATTACTTGTTGTAATTTAAAAAGGGAATATAAAAATAAACAGCGGAATAAGCATTGTCCTTGATACTTAAAAAATCACACCTCTCCTTTAAACTGTGGTAGTTAATTTTCCAATATACGTCGATATAATTATATCTTAAAATTTCAACGTAATTATTATATGTACCATGAAATATCTTCTCGAAACTCATTATTTAATATTGTCACCGCCTTATAAATGAAGATATTATGAAAGTGCCTACATAGTTACCAGTTGGTGTTAACTATCAGTTTTTGTTAGAACTATGTATAAAAATAAAGCATAACATTTAGTTCACTGTCAATACTTGGTGGGAAAGCATTCAAAACATAAAACACTCATTTGTACTAATTTTAATAAAAATGTATTTTCTTCTGTATAAATTATATATCAGCTGATAATTCTCGTCATGACCGAAACCGGTCCTTATCATCTAAAATAAAAGTGGAACAAATGAACATTTTATTTTTTGAATACATACATCATTTAGTAGGTAAATATTCAACAATTTTATGCGATTTAGAATAATTAGGTACAGATTTTAGAGCACGATTTCTATAATTTCATTCTTGGTCGTAATATATAAATTATGCTGTATTGCAATAGGGTCGATATTTTTGATTATATTGAAAAGAAATATAATTTATATAGATATTTTAAATTGAAAATTCACATACACAGTATTTTTAATATAGTGAATGAGTAAACTAGACTTACTACATTTAGACAAACCGTATTTTTCCTAAAAATTATCCTGATGGGAAAAAATGTTGATTTCCTTATAAGTTACATATAAATTTTAATGATTTATTATATAAACATGGTTTTAAATCGAACCTATTAGTTTTTAATATATAATATTTGTTTTAATTTTTCTTAGAATTATTGTAATCAGAATAAAATATATTCATTCATATTAAATTGTACTATTTTTTTCTCCATTGTAAAGGTTTTAAATTTATAATTTGTCAACCTTGTGCAATGTTAATTAAATAAATAAATAAAAAATATATATAAATACGATGAATATGTAGTATAAAAATATTGACTAACATTTTCGCCGAAAAGAATGTACCTGCAATCAAACTGACTAACTGTGAATTTTATAGTTAATTTCGTAATAATAATACTGTTATTATATTCGCATTGTGGGTATTAAATACAGAAACGATATTAATATTTAAAAATATATAATTAAAGACAGCGGGACACGACGGGAGAGAATAATAACAAACATCGATTACAAAAAGAGACGCATGTAACTGACCATTCGGTTTTATGAAGCCATGAAACCCAAATTCGAGTCATGAATATAGTCCTCTCCGTTTTGGGTAAAACTATTCGTTCTAAGCTTAAAGATTTTATGGAACATCTAGCATTTAATATTTGAAACATCATCTGAATAAAAACAGCACGCTTCAATGCCGAAAGAAAACTGACTCGCGCACATTTCTCATTTTTTTTTCAATTCCGAAATCCCGGGATTAATACTATCACACAGGGATGGGCTGGAGGGGGATCGGAGAGGCTCGCGCGAGCCCCTTATTAAATTTTGGCGCGGCTGGCGAGCCCCTTGTTAATATAAGAAAATCATTCGTCTTAGATCAAATCATCACATAACTGCAATTTCTGTAGATGGTTAAATTTGAAAATTAGTTGTCCCTTCATTTTTTCATTCAGCGTTGTAGGCTTCCGTGTCGGACCTCACGGGTTCGAGTTCCAGTACGAAGCAGCATTTTTTTCAATCGATTTATCTAGTTCCTTTTCGAAGGCATGGGTGTTTGCGATGTCTTAATATTGCCTCCCACTCTTCCGATCCTTCAATTCAACTGGGCGCTACTATTAGTTAATCACAAGTCCTGTCTTATCCTTATCATTCTAAGTGACTAAGTAACAAGCAGTTCTCGTAGAAAAATAACTTTTATTAAGATACCTTCATTAGGAGACCATATGCTCGACATTGAGAGCGGAGACGAATAAAAAAATGGATACCATTTACCGAGCCCATTGTTAAGATATTGGCAGCCCACCGCTGCTATCACAATATCGGGATCTCGGGTGGTATCCTGCCTTTTCGGTCACAATATAAAAGAGATCCATGATAAAATATTGTCGGAAAACGTTGTCCTGGCACACATATTACCAGAGGTGGATATCGTTGCTCCTGTGGAGACCGGGAAGCGATTCGTTATTTTATGGCTTTTGAAATGAAGCCATCTCTTCAAAATGTCTGGTCCCCGCCATAGTGCAGCCGATAAATGTAGAGATAGAAAAAAGGCACTAAATCTTCCTTTACGCGTAATAAAAAAATAAATAACGTATTTGAAATATCAATCAATGTTGCCGTAAAGTGATTAATTGCGCATGTATGTATACACTAGCTGATTGAGAAGACGTGGTGGGTATCATTTGTCCTCATTTGTATTCCAATATCCGATTGATGGCAGGGTTAAAGTTTAATTTACAGTGGAGCCCCAATATTACGTGGTTAAAGGGGCTGCCAATTTTAATTTTAACGACGAGATCATTTAAATGAAATTTAAGAAAATAGTCTATATGATAAAACTAGTTTAACCATGGAAAATTCATTTTTAATTTTGAACCAAAATTGTCTAGAACCAGGTTTCGGCAACCTATGGCCCGCATGTCTGCCAAGTGACATATTTGATAATTTCAAGTGATCTATTTGAGATCCCCAAATAAAGTAAAATAAATACAAATAAATGGCAATACATACTGCACTTAACAGGGCCCGCATAAAACGGAAGATTGTAATCGTCTTCTCTTGATGTCAACACGTTTGGCATTACATACTTACAACGAACCTTCCATTTTTGAAAAAAATATGTGAGCAATTATTTACACACATAAAATTTATTTTATGTCTTAAATGGAGGGAGGGTCGTCTAGCAGAACAACTTTTGTTCTAAAACGATTTAAAGTATTGCATTCATTGCCATATTTATTAAAGTAAGATATCGTTGAGTTATGACATTTTCCTATCTCGCTGTGATACTTTTGAGAGATTTCAAAAACAAAATCACTTCTTCAAAACATACCTAAATAATTATCATGTCCAGTAGCAGTCCGTAACTACACTATTTTGATTGGAGTGTATGGGCTATAAAGAAACGGTATAGATTAAATTTTATCAAACCAACTTTGAAGTCATTTTCAATAATGGATCAGAAATTTATGGGCAGCGATGCATTATTATTATACTTTCAATGGCTTCCGTAATTATCGAATAAGTATTATTGCAATAATCGTCGAAAATGAGTCGGAAAGAGTTTTATTTCGTCTCCATTATATACTGAAGACCGGTTATGTGCGCAATAAAAGAAACATAACATACGTAATTATTATACCTAATGATAATAATGATTACAGAAACGTGATCATCATTCCGTTTCATAAAATCGACCATAACAGTTAACATACCGTCTGTTTCGCTTTTATGCATACTATAAGATAAAATGCATAATTATGAAACGATATCCAATTACCTGGATACGACACGTCGAACAAGCGAAATGAAAAATCGTTCAGCTAATAATTTTCCCATTTCTGATACCAATATTTTAATAAATTCTCTTAAAAACTACAAAAACTGCTTTAAAATAAATACTTCAAAATATATATTTTTAAATATTTTATTATTATAGCTAGCTAACAGTCAAAGTGCCAGATATAAAACATCACACGAAATAAACCCTGTGAGAGTATGTATTGAGAAAACATCCATGTCCAAGTTCTCAAATTTAATCTGTTCATAATGAATGGTGTCATCTGCCATCCATCGCCATAGCGACCACATTTTACAGCTTTATTATAAGAACTTACGTACGTATTTGAGAATATACAGCGGTTGGCTGCCAGTACGTTACACGGGGTTCGCTTAATATCAAAGCTATTCGCGATGTTCTGGAAAAGTGGTAATTTTTTTAACTCTTTTTTCCAATTATTCGCAATAATTATTACTATTATATATATATAAAATGATGTAACAATATATTCATACTCATGTTCCAGCAGTTTCAATCAAACCGTCGAAGATACTAATAATATATGCTAGAAACACCAAATATACATAACTTTTATTATAATAAGTGTGTCTTGCCGTATCTAGATTTTATTAAAAGGATACTTGAATCAATAGCCCTACCTGGATTATATAAATGCATTTTTAAGGCATTTGTTTATTTATATTTCCAGCGTTATCGCTTTTTTATTGCGCTAAATTAATCTTGATGGGTGACTTCGTTGGTGGGCGGGCGGTGGGAAGTCGGCGCGATCCGGTGAACTGGAGTGGGTTATTCAGTGCACTTGGTTTGGTTTTCAGGTTTAGCGGCGATTTTCGATATGCCGGCCAAGAAGCGGCGAACCAAACACCTATCGATCGATATAAAAACATATTTTGATGGAATAAGTTAATCGGTTATTACACAATCAATACTATACAGTAGGTAAAAGCAGGGAGGAGAGACTAGTTAAATGGCATTCGTCAATTCGTGCTATGCCTTTTTATAAGGTATCACCACGACAGTACTTACCGAAACAAAAAGACTTTTTGGAGTATTTTCCAAAAAACCGTGGAGTCTACAGTCAACGAGATTGTATCTATGGTCAATACCATGGGACTGGAGGTGGATAACAACGATATTGACGAGCTCGTGGAAGAGCACCGTCAAGAGCTGACAACCAAAGAGCTTATAGAGTTGCATTGTTTTTCACAGCAATAATTTATGGAGGAGAAGGAAGTAGCAGAACAACAATCTTCTGGCGCAATAGGAGAAATGCTGAAAGCATGGATAACTGTTGCATCGCACATTGAGAAACATCACCCTAATAAGGAGGTGGCTATGCGTTTTTCAAATTTATTCAATGATAATGCTGTCACATTTTCATCAAATTTTGAAGCGTCGGCAAAAACAAATGTCTCAAGACAGCTTTCTAGTAAAAAAGAATAAATTATTTGTCCTAATTAATAAACTAGTGATTTTTTAAATTGTTTTTTTGCAAATCGAAATCGCATTCCAGGTTGTTACGCTCCATAACAATGTATAAGTATGTAATTTTATTTGAATAAACGTTAAAAATTAAAAAAAAAACGATTTTTTCCGTAATGGAACGCAATATTGTATTTTACATTGTTTTATATGGGAAAAAATGTTTCGCATAACGAGTAAGATTCTGGAACAAATTAAACTCGTTATGAGAGGTTCCACTGTAATTATTTACCGTTTACCTGTACATAATTGAAATTTGACTGTAAATTGCATGCAGTATATTTTATAGTGTGTCTTGCCGTATCTAGATTTTATTAAAAGAATACTTGAATCAATAGCCCTACCTGGATTATATAAATGCATTTTTAAGGCATTTGTTTATTTATATTTCCAGCGTTATCGCTTTTTTATTGCGCTAAATTAATCTTGATGGGTGACTCCGTTGGTGGGCGGTGGGAAGTCGGCGCGATCCGGTGAACTGGAGTGGGTTATTCAGTGCACTTGGTTTGGTTTTCAGGTTTAGCGGCGATTTTCGATATGCCGGCCATGGAGCGGTGAACCAAACACCTGCGCGGCCGATTGATAACACTTATCTATCGATATAAAAGCATATTTTGAAGGAATAAGTCAATCGGTTATTACACAATCAATACTATACAGTAGGTAAAAGCAGGGAGGAGAGACTAGTTGAATGCTTCGTCACTTTGTGCTATGCCTTTTTACATTGGCGGATCCAAGGGGGAGGCTATGGGGGCCACGGCCCCCTCTTTGGGATAATTTATTTTCCAATTTTATAATTTATTAAAACTTTATTTTGAAATGGGCTCTTTAATTGTTTAGTTTACTATGTTATATAGAATACATACTTACTTAATTATTTATTGACTATTTTTATATACACCCAATCTTTTTTTACGCGATACATTGGAGGATGGTGGCGCGTAAAAAACCTCACTTTCATATGATTTGATAAATCGGTTTCCAAAAATCAAAATATCGCGTAAAAAAGTATCAAAAATGTATGAAAAAAAAAATTGTTTCTCAAATTAGCGCAAAAAATATTTTTTTACGTTGCCGTCCAAAAAAATCGCGTAATTTCAAAATAGCGCAAAAAAAAATCGCATAAAAAAAGGCTTTCATCTATTTTTTAATGTATTATTTATGTATCATGCTTATTTTCAAATTGAATGGCCCCCTCCTGAGGAGATTTTTCCCCCCATTTTTCTGATTTATTAAAACTTAATTGTGAAATGGACTCTTTAATTGTTAAAATTACTTTGTTTTATAGAATATATACTAAATTATGTATTGACTATTTTTATATAGATATATTATTTTTAAATCATCTATTTTTTAATGTATTATTTGTGTATCATGTTTATTTTCAAATTGAATGCCCCCCTCCTTGGACAATTTCTGGATCCGCCAATGCCTTTTTATAAGGTATCACCACGACAGTACTTACCGAAACAAAAAGACTTTTTTGAGTATTTTCCAAAAAACCGTTGTTATTTAGTTGACAAGATGAGGAGGATGACGTTAGACTGGATTATAGGCGTTCACTTGAGTGAGAGATATAGAAAAAGTATAAAAAAAATCATAATAGATACAAAATATATTTTTAAACTGCCTTAAATATAAACCGTTAAAGTAAAATCATGAAAACATGTGCTTTTATTTTGACATGGTACCAAAAATCTTTCATATGAAAACATGTCTAAATTCATCATTTGATAATGCTCGTGATAAGCAAAATCAGTTCTGATCTTTACAATGAAACTATTATGTATATGTTCCAGTGGAGCATTGTTATCTAAACTGCCAAAAATGATTAAAATTCACTGTTGTTTTAGACAGGGGTGGGCTGGAGGGGGCTCGGAGGGGCTCGCGCGAGACCCTTGCTAGATCTTATCACGGCCGGCGAGCCCCTTGTTAATTTAATAGAAAACAATATTCTTAGATCAAATTAGTACATAACTGCAATTTTTGACATATATGTATTATTTACGAAAGCTTCCAGTGTACACAATAGTACACTTTTAGCCATTTACATCGATGACTTTACGGTAAACTGCATATTGTTGCATATTATAAGTGTATTAAGTAACAATCGTTTGCTTATTGAAGTATTGCATATAATCGCATAGGGGTGATACATTGATTTGCGATTAAGCGAGCCCTTTGTTAACGTATTGGCAGCCGACCGCTGGTTTTAGAGCAGGGTTTCAAAACTCGTGGTACCAACACGGAAAAAAATCGTAATGTCGGACACGCACGAATGAAGAAAATTAAAAATACTTTTTTTCCTGAAAAATATGGCTATCGTATACGGTTAATTTAATGTTTTATGATTATTTTTTCATTAGCATTTCGCCAGAGCTGAACGTGTCAGATATTATGCGAGTCATTCATGCGATATACATAGATCGCATCTGAGTAAATATTTTCGTTGAGAGTTGCCATCGGAAGCCGCGAATGATAATGCCACCAGCAAGTATATCTAAACTATTAACCAGGGTGGAATCTTGGCGAGAAACTTAATTTTACTGAGCTCCTCGCGTGGGAAACATGCAGCGCTCCTCCAAGCGCAATCGGTGTATAATTATTTAATTATATTAATTATTAAATACCAGCGACGAAGAGTGTCTGTTGGAAGGAGGTATTCCGAACAATCAGGTGTTTATTATAATACTAGAAATTATTCTCAGCGCTACTGGTTCTTAGGGATTTCAGTACCGGACGAACATATCAATACCGGTATTGCAAACGTCAATGTTGTTAATGGAAGGAATAATTTAACAGTAATATAAATTTGACGGTAAATTGCAAATCAATCCAATGGTGTTTTATAAAAAAGATCGAATGAACTGTTGTAGAGTCGTAGTTTTTACTTTACTGTTACGAGGGTAAATATAAAAGTGTTTAATTGTACAAGAACTTTGTCATATATAATATTTGATCGCTATTTTAGCATCGCGTTATCACCAGAACAATATAGATCAGTGATGCATAAACCGCGGCCCTTTTTGAATTTTGTGGCGGCCCTTAAATCTCTGTCTCAAACATATTTATTTAATAAATGTAAGAAAGCTGTTTCTTCAATGAAGGAGAATAAATCGGTTCATAGAAACAGGCTTACAAATATTATGTCAAATTAAAAAAGAAAAAGCTAACTTATGAATTGCATATAAATGAAACATAAATATTTTACAATGAAACGATTTTTAATAAGCATGCACTCATAATGCTTTTTTGCGTGGCTTATTTATTTTCGAAATAACACGGTCAAAAAAATATAATGGAACCTATTACGCATTGATCTAAATTCACTTAATCATTTTTACACGATTTTAAGACTGTTTTACATGGAACGTACACATGCTCTGTATAACAAAGGATTGGGCGTACTTAAAATCATTTTTTTATTTGCGGCCCGATCCCACGATAATTTGTTTTATGCGGCCCGCTAGAAGGTAAAGGTTGTGCATCACTGATATAGATGTTTCAGAATACTAATGGACTAATACCATTTAATTATATTTTGAAATAATTGGATTCAAAGTTTATGCCTCATCAAATTTATTCAATCGATAGTTTAAGTTATCGTTTGAGGGTACACAAATCGAATCGTTGAAATTAATCGATTAGATTTCCTTAAGTTTTGTCACTAACGACAAGGGCTTCGTCTTTCGGCATTTTCAGTACCGGAGTCCACAGAATTCAGAATCAGTTCGAGTTTATTTTAAATATGTAAACATGAAACATAATTCGTTATTAATCTGAATCCCCCTCCATATTATAATAACTTAATCTAAGAAAAAGGCACAATTAATTTCATATTATCCTGTATATTTTAACATATTTTGTTTAATTTGAATAACATCCAAAAAGTGTAATGTTTAAATAGTGTTCAATTATATTACATAATTCCTAATCTTATTTTCATAGAATTTTTGCTAGTGACCGCTTATTCAACAAATGTCACTCTTTAATTATAATATAAATATTTGCAAGAATTTCCTCATATTACGGACATTCTCATATCAATTAAATGCACTAGCAGGAAAACGAGAACGCTACTTATTTCAATATAAATTTCCTGCATTCCTGGAATTTCCCGGAAGTATTAGAATTATGGTTAGAACAATGAGAAAGTTACCGCGTAATATTACTGATATGCAATATTATTAACATTCTCTGTAAAATGTTCTTTCTCCCAAATAATGTTATGCTTTTGCAATGCAAAATATGATTTTATTTTATCTTTAATCCTTCTCCAACAACCGGAGAGGTGGGACTTCATAAAGTATAAAATCATCAGTGTTATCCGCAGTGGTGGAGGAAGGGGTCCCGCCGCCCAGGGCGTTTCTTGAATTTGCCCCCCCCCCCCAATAATTCCTCCATTCTTTTAATTACTTCTATTTTTTAGCTATGAGATTATACTACAGATGGCTATATATTTATATTCATAAATATAATTTGTCTAAAGATTTTGTTTCAGGGCATGTGTCAAAAAGTATTCATTTTACAAATAAGACAACGAATTTAAAGTTGTAAGTTAATTCATAACAAAAGATACCAGATTTTATTTTGTAAACATAGCATTTGGGAAAAAAACATATTTAAAATTTAATTTTCTGGCTTTTATCTTCAAAAAATCGTTAGTAACGTTATCAGCATCTATTTTATTTGACAGTTTAAGTTTTATTAAAAACATGGTTGTAGAGTTAGTCGTTACCGTAGTCGGGCTCGCCGCCCTTAGTAAAAAAACAATCTCAGATTCTAAAGAATTCATTCGAATGGTAAATTCGGTAATCTAGTTTAATAATTGTGGTGAATTTAACTTAAGTAAAAAAATGTATGTTCTAATCCAGTGTTTTTGAAATCCTCGATTTTGTATACTTTTACGCAGATTATCCCAAAACTGCTTTTTTTTTTAGCTCACCGAGGAATTTGAAATCCTCGATTTGGTATACTTTTCCGCAGATTATAACGCTTCTTCCACCGCGACACACCTGAGACTTCTTGCGGCACACAGTTTGGCAGACACTGTTCTAGTCTAATATGATTTATTAAACTAGATCAGTGGAGGCAGGGTGGGCTGGAGGGGGCTCGGAGGGGCTCGCGCGAGCCCCTTGTTTAATTTCAGCGCGGCCTGCGAGCCCCTTGTTAAGATAGGAAAATTATTCGTCTTAGATCAAATCAGCACATAAATGCAATCTCTGTAGATGGTTAAATTTTATTATGAAACAGACTTAGTAGCCAATTCATTTTCATTCAGCGTTGTGGCTTCCGTGCCGACTCATGGTTCGAGTTAATCACTAGTCCTGTCTTAGCTTATCATTCAATCCTACTACTCTCTTGGAAAGAAAGTTGAGCGACTAATTAACAACGTTCTCGTAGAATAAAAACTTTGTTGAGACACTTCATTAGGAGCCATATGCTCCACATTGGACGAAAATGGATAAAAATAATAGATAAGATTTACCGAGCCCTTGTTAGATATTGCAGCCCACCGCTGAGTGGAGGGGAACCTGCGGCCTCTTGGCTACTCTGATGCGGCCTTTTGACTCGATCAAAATATTCACTTTGATCAAAAAATTATTTGTAAGCGTTTGGAAAAAGAGCATTATCAACACATTAATTATGTTCAACAGTCAAAAAAAAGGGGAAGGGGGTGTCAAAATTTTGTTTTATACAAAATACTGCGGCCTTTGAATCACAATCACCCCACCAAATTTCTTTCAGGAATGTTATCGTTTCACTCTCTTGAAGCTCGAAGATCGTCTTCAAGTTTAAAGCATTTTTCTCTTCTTCTTCGGAGCCGAGTTAATAATCCTGAAATTCTTATGTGTATTAACTTACATGCTCCCCATTTTCTCTTACGTGGGCGAAACTATAACCAAAAACTTTTGTTGACGTGAGTCGCTAGTTCCAAGGGCCGTTCGACTGATCAACTCATTGCCTAGAAGAGAACTGGACATTTTTAGTAACAGTATTTGTGAACTGTTTTTTAAGTTTTACTTTTGTATTTCATGATTTTAATGTATTGTGCAGTATGATGTTTTATGTTAATTTATTTCTTCTCATTATATTAGTGCATGGCGAATTGGCGTCAGCTGTAATGTCAGGTACTGTACTTTTAATTTTTAAACAATAAATAAAAAAAAGAATCAGATAAATGAATGTGGCCTTTAGAAATGAAAAGGTTCCCCACCTCATGTATTAGAAAGATTGCTGTATTTTTTTAAACATCAAAGATGTATGTATCCTACATATTTTTTAATAACGCCCGATCCCAACAATTCCCAATGAATCGACCAATTATAAGTTAACGTTTGAATCGTTCAAATTTTGTACAAATTTCGTACGTTTTGCCACTAACGAACCGTGATTCGCATTTAGACATCTTTTGACATTATTTTATATAGACATTATATTATATGCCCGCTCCTAATGTGAAGGCATCTCAACAGATAATTAAATAAACAATAGTCTTATAAAAAAGGTAAGCTTGAGTAATCCAATGATCGTCCAGTATCAGTAAATATGAGAATATTTGTGAATCTTAAAAGCACTTGACAATCCCCTTGCAGTTGGCAGCTTCCTTGCAAAACCTTGGGAAAATCAACTGAAAGAATTAAGGCGGGCTCGTCTGCTAATTTGTCGCGTGGACGTACCGTAATTAACAGCCACCCGAATCTTGTCCCAAATTTATTAAATTAATTCATACATTACACTCATTACAGTGATTACACACATTAGTGCATCGATTAGGATAAAATCATCAGACGTTGAGCCGTTGGCTCAAGTTCAGGTCCGCATCCAGTGACGTCTTCAATTATTTGCAGCGAAGGGTACAGTGGTTACAGAACATTACATATACAATTTATTCTCCTATGTATTTTTCTATTATTTGCGAGGTATTTTCGGTACATTTATATATATTATGCACTTCCCCAAAAATGAATTGGGTTTTTGTTCCTATTTAAAACATTTAAAAAAATACAAAATATTTGATATGTGCATACAAAATAATTCAATTTTAGTATTTTTGTAGTTTTTTAACATATTCTTTATAAAAAACAAGTTTTTTTAGGGAGGAACGGGAAAATAATAGTTTTCGTGATTGGCCAAATTTTGCTTTGCGATTCCGCTCTCAGTTGTTCAATACTTTCTTCGTTTAATGCTTTTTTTAAATCTTAATACCATTTCGTTTTTTTTATTTGACGGGATAAAAAGAATTACTTTATCATAATGAGATTTAAAAAAATTAAAAAAACATTAAAAATAATATTTAAAAAAAAACTACTATATTTTAACATTTTAAACCCTCTCTATGGAAAAAAATGATGATTTGTAACTTGCGATAGTAGTGGAATTAAAAAAATAATAATGACAGATTGAAGCAGTGCGAATGAATTGAATTCTGCTTTTCCGTCACGTTCGTAATGTGTCAATCGGATTTTATTTAAAAAATAATCACGAAAGATTTGTCCAGGAGTACAAACTAGCTATTCAACTTAAAAAACAAAATCAATATATATTAAATATTTTATTTCTGATTTTTCGCAGGGTGTTAAATCTTATAGTATGAAAGCAAATTCTATGGTTGATTACAATACATAACAGTAAACAGAAAAGATAAAAAATGCCAATAATATTAAATAGGTGTTGAAATTTTCAAAAAGCCGATTTAAAAAAGTTTTATCTCTTTTGCTGTCAATAAAATCATACTGTCTTTTGAGATTTATCGTGAAGTATGAAGGTGGAGATGTTTCGTTGTAATTGTGAATGACTTTATGAATAAATGAAGAAATTTTATTAAATAATTAGAAAACATGAAAGAGGTATTTTTTTAAAAAATCGGTTTATTTGGTTGTTTATGGTACTTTCATATTCCTTGTTGGGTGCGCCACTGGTAAGGCGGCACTGTTTGAACAGAGCACACCGGTATAAATTCATTACGTAAATCGCCCGCAGCGGAGTTTTGTTGGCGGCGAGATGAAAGAGATGAAGGTAGATGAATTGTGGAAGAAGATGTGTGGTGGGGGAGGGGGGTTTGGAAAAAGATGTTCACCCTTCGTCCTCCGTCCTTTTCTTTACCTCTTTGTAACGCTGTCAGTGATTTGTGACGCTCAGCAAACCGGATTTGATGTCATCATATTGATCATCGAGAAAATTTGGCAATAGACAATTATGTAAGGATACAATAATTACTGAATGATCTCACTATAATACCGGTAGGCGCTAGAGCGGCGATGGCAAACCCTTGAACCATGAAACAATTGCAGTATACCAACAAGAGTATAAATATACACAATATAAACTATTAGGCACGTTGCTATTTTTTTAAACATGTTAACACTTTGTAAGCAGGCCGTTTTTAGTGATTAGCGCAAAAATATATTACATTCTTAAAATCAACACAACTTCTAACCAAAGCAATATTTTCGGATAAAATTTTCAAAGCAATCATACGTGACATTTAATCATTAAAAATAAAATGAAAAATTTTTGAATACATCATAATTTCACTACTTTTCTAAGCTGGTTTTGTAGAAAGTACTCCACTTGTTATCAATATAAAATATTCAAAATATTCTGTACAAAAAATAACATTAATCCAAACCATACAATTATATAAATAATTATATTATAAAATCTTCATTCCTACAAATTTACAATCACTGGAAGTGTAAAATCTGATGCCCTAAATATTCGAGAAACATGTGTCACCTTTTTTAAAAAAATACTATTTGTGAACGAACATTCAGGGCATAATAAATTATGAGGTTTATTGCTTATTGTCAAAAAGGGTCACTTGCCGCGGCAGTTATTTTGAAGAAACCATTAAACTATGAGTCGATATACCAACAAAACCGCGATTTACGTATTTTTACGTTTCCCGCCTATAATGTGTTAAAATGTTCGCTCAAGTAAATGCGACTAAAATCAAAAACATAATTTGTCTTTTACGCAGCCGTAGACGAGTAAAATCTACCCTTATATTATATAATACATAGCCAAGGGTGTATACAAACGTGCTTAGCCCGTTTCTCGTGTTGTTTATAAAACGACAACTTTTTTATCTATGTCCGCTCCTAAGTTTTTCTACGAGAATTGTTTGTCACTCAGTCACTCAATCTTTTTTTCCAAAGATAGTAGTAGAAACAGAAGGATAAGGCGAGGACAGGACTAGTGACGTTATCGGTGCTGCCTAGTTATTGAAGGATCGGAAGGGTGGGAGTGAATTGTTAGACATCACAAACACCCATGCCTACGAACAGAAATCGATAATTCGACTTGAACCCGTGAGCTCCAGCACGGAAACCAACGACGCTAATCTCTGCGCACATAGGACCCGACACTCGACAACTCTGTGACTTGTCGATAACTATTAAGACATAAGAAGAACACTGCATAGTAGTTATGGAAATAATTCAACATGACGCGAAACAGTTTACCTCTCGTATTAGCTTTGATTTTTTTTTTCGTTTGATTCGTATCACTAAATAAAACAAATACGGATTCTCCGCGAGTCATTTTTTTGCTCACTCGACGATTTTAATATGTTGGTAGATATGAACGATTCACAACAGCTCATATCAAAGATGAGACTACTTCAAATAAAACGGGTTCACATCGATGGAGTAGGAAAGGGCCCTGCCGGGGCGATCCTTGAATTTGCCGCCCCCAATATGTCCTCTAATTTTGTTTTTAAATCACTTCAACTAATTATAAACTATGAATGTGGAGTTTTTACCATAGGTGGCTTAATTTTTGATACCCTACTACTGGTTCACATTATACGAAAAATTCGATTTCTGTTAGCTTGTATTATTAAACATTTAATACCGGAAAGCGAAATTTCATGGTTACAATAATTGATACTTTTCATCATTACCAAAAAATGTTTGGCATCGTTAAATTGAATTTGTGATAACACGTTTCTTGAAACATGCAACATAGAAGCGAAAGCGGTTAACTGGGTCGGTTTCTTGTTAATTTTTATTTTCTGTCGCTTTCCTCAATGTCGCCATCTTGTGAAACTTTTGAAATTAGAACGGCAATAATTCCAGTTCCACAGCAATAATAGTGAAACCAATTGATAATTTATAATTCACTGTTTATTGAATGTGCGTATGGTAAGTACCAGTGACGTTTCTAGGCTATTTGCCGCCCCTAGGCACAACCCTATAATAGCTCTCATTTTTTCATTATTTCTTATTATTCTAGGAATACATATACAAATATAGAAGATCGAATCCTAAACTCAGCTATGTACTCAAACAAATGTCTTGTCACTTATTCCGTACTAATTCCAGGTGATTCATAATATATGTGTACCTTATTGACAAAGATCCTCACGAATAAATATGATCCATAGGCACCTAATATTTTTCAATAATTAAAAAAAAACAACTATTCCCTTCACTGCACACCATAAAAAATAATTTAAATTTAAAATGCACTTACATTATAAACATATCGTTTGTTATTTTGTTTATTAAATACATTGAGGCATCATATTTATTCTAAATAGGACTTGTGTAAAAAATATTTAATCATTAAAAAAATCTGTGATCATTTGTCGCTCCCTAGAATTGATCGCTCCTAGGCAGTTGCCTACTCGCCTATGCCCTCAGAACGTCCCTGGTAAGTACTGGGCAAGTGTCGATTGGGGTTGAGCGAATCCTACCCAGGGCCGGCGCCACCATACAGGAGAAATAGGCAACTGCCTAGGGGCGCATAAATGAAGTATTCAAGCTATTTTTTTTATACTCTAATAATAAGATTTATTTTATGTTGACGTTTTTATTTGTTCGTTGTAATTATGTATCGTATTCTATATAATTCGAAAAAGAGAGATTGAGCGACTGAGTAACAAACAGTTCATGTAGAAAAACTGTTGAGATACCTCCATTAAGAAACCACATGCTTCACATTAGAAGCGGGCATGGATGAATAAAAAATATTTCTTTGGTCCCGAGCTATTTTTTCATTATTTCTAAAAAAGGGGGCGCACCAATAATCGTTGCCTAGGGCGCCAAATAACCTCGCGCTGGCACTGATCCTACCGACCGAATCTTTGATTTGGACTGAACTAAAGTCAATCAATCGCAAGGCGAATTATATTCGTTGCGAATCTCTTAATTTTTCAGTCATAAATGATTTATATGTACATCGCAGGCGGAATCAGGAGACAAACGACTCGCGGAGAATTTACGTTTATAATAAATGGAGAAGAAATCATTTGTTTTCCCCAGGGCTGTAGAGTCGTAAAAAAAAGGACGTTTCGACACCGAATTTTTTTTTCAATAATTTCATTTTAACTTACATATACAGTGGAACCCCCAATTACACTACCCCGAATTACGCGCTAGCTTGAAATATTCGCCGCCAATCCCCCAATTGCACTCTCTCATTCCATTGTCGTTGCTACGAGACGGTCGTCTGTGCGGCGCATACAGTCAAATGTTGGCTAGCGTCTGTGTATTCAACACGTGCCAGGCTATAAACGTATAGCCGGACGACTGTTTATTTGTAAGATTTTGGCGCGCTTTGCATTTTATCACTTAGTAACTAAATATTTCGTCCACATATTTTTTTTTGCAAAACGAAGGAAAATCTTAGTTTTGCATTTATTGCGGTAAAAACCAAATCCCTAATTTTATAAGAGATTCACTCCCCCAATTACACTACCTCGAATTACACTGTCCCTACTTTTGTGTAAATGGGGGTTTTACTGTGTATGTATATCATCAGATTATCTTTAGTCAGCCAAGCATGCAATGTCGAAACTATGGACTATTGTGGTTTGAATACACAATCATCAACGTTATATATTTCCTTAATGTTTCGAGTCGCTCATTTTTCACGACTCCACAGCCTGGTTTTCCCACTCTGACAGAGCTTAGTTACCACTTACCAGCATGTTGAGTGAGAAGACGTAGGGTTTCATTGCGGTAATGCTTACATACAGAAGTGAGCTGGAGGGGGCTCAGAGGGGCTCGCGCGAGCCCATTGCTAAATTTTACTTAGACTGACGAGATCCTTGTTAAATTAAGAAACAACGATATTCTCAGATCGACTGCAGTCAGATAGATGGTTTAAATGTGTTATAAAACAAAATACTAAAAAAATATATATTTTAGGTTATTGTTAAAAAATGATTGTCTTTTTTATAACAAAAAATAATATAAGATTGTTTTTTAAGTAAAATTTTATTGCGTAAATCGATTTATTGCGTATATGTCGAAAACTTAAAATAGGTTCTACTGTTCATTGTAAAATTAAGTTGCTTAGGAAGCAAAACAAACCCTTTCATTCGGTGGTGTCATTTCAGCATTTTTCAGAGGCGATGAGAGGAACTTGCCAGCTTTTATTTTTTTTATGTCGTCTATTATTGATCAGTGAAGTAAATGTATGTTCCTTCAAATTCAAATATAAACTTGACATGATGAAGAACTTGAACTGCTCTGTTTTCTATATTTTATTTAAGAACACTACCTCTTACCAGTATGAAATATACGGATACCTAGTATGTAGCATCTCAACAGTTATATCTCAACCCATAACTGTTTGTAAGTAATTCGGAGTGTAGTAATAGAAGGATGGGACTTAGGAAAGACTTGCCGTTCGCTACTAGTAAGTAGAACGTCTACGTCTTGTTGTGCTGTATAGGAGGGTGGGGGCAACGGTGGGCTACCACTTTGTTAACAACGGGTTCTCTTAACCTCAGTCATAATGCCTTTATACCAAGAATTGCCAATTAACACCGTAAAGGTGATTTTTACCATCATTCAACATAACACATGCTCTATTCAAAGTTTATTTCTTTTATTCGAAATTATTGTATTCACAACCCTTTAGCCTCGTTCAAGAAACATTATTACTTTCACCAGTATTGCTCTTTTTTTTAAATATAAAACGGTTTTTTTTTAATTCAGGGAACCAATCTTTAATTTTTCTATATGTATCATTTTTACGGTATTTTTGGAACTTATCTACCGTATAAAAAAAAGGTTCAGTGTATAATATTATAATATAATATAAATTTAGGCGTCGGTCCAAATTATAATATTCTTTTAATTCAATCGAAACTAACAGTTAAATGTTATAGTTTTATTAAATATACATTTGGTTTTTAGTTGAATGCTTTGAGTAAAGCCTACAACCCTGGAATCCCGACCAATTTTTCGATCTCGTAATCCCGGGATTGCCTTAGTACTAATCTCGGGATTTCGTAGTTCGGTATAACACGAGAAAAATCCGATTATTCTACTAAAAAAATATTTTTGCACTTGAGTCTCTGGCATTTGCAACAGCTCTCAAGCTTCTAGATAATTGTACAATCTCTCATTTCGCAAGTTTTTCTGAGGAAGGACCTAAAAAAGATGTCTCACATTTTTAACTTTTAGTAGCCGTAGATAATTAATAGTAATTACCTAGCAGGCCAGCTATAATTTGCAACTATTAATTTAATTAGTTACTGACGAGATATTTCGTCTGTGGCAAGCATCGAGTTAAATATATGTGGAAATCTTTTCCGAATTTTTTCAAGTCATCGAGCTAAAAAAAAGTATTCGAGTAGAAAATTATCTTGGAATCATTAAATTTCTCAATTTTTTCCCCAGTGATCAATCCCGGGATCCCGAAATATTTGTGAATCAAAAAGAAACTTCCAGAATTGGATGCCCTAGCTGTGAGCATATCCAATCTTATACAGAGTGCGTCGTAGATTATCGTAGTTTCACCTCCGCTGTAGTGGGCGTAGGCTGAAGCGTAGCTTTTTAAAAAAACAACTGCAAATATGTAACTTCAAAATTTTATAATACAAATTATATCGCTGTATATATTTCAACAACGAAACATTAACCGCAGATCAATTATTTTAGAAAGATACCTAATTTCTTAAATATAATATTTTTTTAAGCAATACAAAAAAAATATTTGACATTACAGCTGAAAAAACCTTTGGATTTTTTTTAATTCGGTGAAATTTTTACGTTGCCGAAGGATATTGTAGATTGAAAAAGTCTAAACCTGATATTGGTCTTGAACGCAGAATTATCTGATCGCTATGGTAAAGCTTTTATCATTAGACCACTGACCAATCGTCGTATGATTAATACTATTATTATTGATAAGAATTATCCGACGTTTGAAAACCATTGGATTTTCATTCTCAAGTACCTACATATATAAATAAAGCAGTGCGTAATAATGAGAATGTAAGTGTTTATTCAAAAGCTTTGAGAATGAATCATGCAATGTTTTATTAAAATGTTATGTAATTGCTACCGATAGTAGAAATTCTAACTCATTGCATTTTCAAAATAATTGATGGCTTAACATCCCGTAGAACAGGGATGGCGAACCATTTTGTGTACGCGTGCCAAAAATCCTCAAATATTATGTCTTGATTGTGTGGCGTGCCCATGCAGTAAAAAAATGAACATATAAAAAAATATTTTTTTAAACGATTGTAGTTCATCTTGGGAAACATTTGAAAATTAATTAAACGGAATAAATTAATAATTCACGGATTATTTAATCAAAATTAAACTTTAAAATGATTTTTTTTTGAACTTGGAAATCGTTCGCGTGCCATCCAAATTCTCAAACGTGCCAACTCGGGCACGCGTGCCATAGGTTCGCCATCCCTGCCGTAGAAGATATAAATTGGAAATATAATGTAAAAATAATATTTTAAAAAAAGTTCATTTGAAAAATAAGTCATTTGGTTACATAAACTATATTCGCAGAGTTAAAAATACACTTGAAGAAGAATATACGTATTCTGCATTACGTCACCAACCTTATGAACTGAGAACATATTGTAGGTACCATTAATTTATTATTACCAATACAAGTTACCTGGTAGCCAGAGCCGGCGCCACCATACAGGTGAAATAGGCAACCGCCTAGGGCGCAAACCATTAGGGGGCGCATAAATGGGGTACTACAATTATTTTTATATACTCTAATAAAAGTAAATAATATAATAATATATAAATGTTCGTTGTAATTATGTGTCATATTCTATATTATTCGAAAAAGAGACGTTGAGTGACTGAGTAACAAACAGTTCTCGTAAAAAATCTTCTGTTGAGATACCTCCATTAGGAAACCATATGCTCCACATTGGGAGCGGACATGGATATTTATAAAAAATAATATTTTTAAAAAAAGTGGAACGATTTGCGAAAAAGGGGGCGCGCCAATAACCGTCGCCTAGGGCGCCAAATAACTTCGCACCGGCACTGCTGGTAGCAAACAATAACTAAATGTTAGCAATTTTAGTACGAAATAATTTTTATATTCTCGGTACCTAAATGACTCCAGAATTGTTTTACATTTGTATAAAATTGAATAAGACTGCCTACTTTACAGTCTTACAACCACCTGCTAATTTCATTGGAAACATACCGGTGTCGCTTTTGTAATAAAACAATAAAATGTAAGCAAAAATAATTCAGGTGACAACTTTACCTACCTTTCAAAGAATTTATGGTCGTTCTATCTTTTTATGTATACCATAATAGTTGTTTTGTCTATTGTCAATTATTCATAATTCAAAAATCGGTATCATGGAATTCTATATGGCTAGGAATATTAGTAATTCAAACATGAACAAGTACTTCTTGAGCGTTTCCGTGAATGCGTATTATTTCCCGCGCAAATCCGTTACGCACATTTCGCTCACTCATTCGATAGTTACCTCGCGTAGTGAAATAAAAATAATAATCGTAACTATGCCTACCTACTCGTAGCTGAGATTGCGGGCCAGCCAAGGCAAGGCAAAGCATGGCATACGATTTTATTTTGTTATCTGAAAATCGTCAGTGAGAGGAGAGACGGGCGGCCGCGTGTGTGGTCCTCCGATCCGTCCGGCGATGCGGTAGGCTAGCGACGGGAAACCTGTAACACATTAAAAATCCATCATTATGTATTATATTATTTCTAGATAATAATATGATTATTAAAAGCTTACATTCAACAAAACGTCTTGCTATTCATTTGGTTGTTGATTACTTGATAGCTACAAAACGACAATATTAAAAAACAATAATAAACCATTGTTTAATAGAGTGGACACCCAATTACAATATCCCGAATTACGCGCTGGCATAAAATATTCGCCACAAATCCCCGAATTGTACGGTCACATCCCATTGTCGTTACTATGAGACAATCGTCTGTGCCGCGCATACAGTCAAATGTTGGCTAGCGTGTGTGTATTTAACACGTGTCAGGCTATACACGTATAGAGGGCGACTGTCTATGTGTGGAATTTTGGTGCGCTTTGCATTTTATCACTTGGTAACTAAAGAATTCGTAAATATTTTTTATTTTGCAAAACTAAAGGAAATCTTAGTTTTTCTTTTTTTGTGGAAAAAGCCAAATCACTAATTTTGTATGAGATTCATACCACCAATTACACTACCCCGAATTACACTTTCCCGACTGTGGTGTAAATGGGGGTTTTACTGTATTCTTTACGTTGAGTTGTACTGTAAGTTAAACCAAGTAAATCCCTATTCAATAAATTTTGATTATGTGGACGCATTCAAATTTTGACGTATGTGTTCATTTTCGCAAAAGCGATTATCATATGTAAATAGTTTTACGTATCGCGAGCTGTGATGAAATAATTGTTATAAGATATCGAATTTCAGAATTCAGACGAATGATTGTATCATGAATCTTAAAACAAAATTGCGGTTTAGTTGAATATTCTATTGGACAGCTGGCGTTTAAATATTTGAATTTGAAGCTACCAAATTTAGAGCAATTAGCTTACTATTTTCTTATTTCATATTTATATCACTTAAAATTACTTTTGGACATAAAAAAACATCGGTCAAAAGGCACAACGAAATGTTTCGATGGCATACATTTGTGAACGTGTAGTGGTTAATGAAACATAAAACTCTAAACGCCATATTTTTAAATCTACAATTGTAAGAATATTTATACCAATAATCTTCAAGTGTGTTTTATGAGTTAAGTTGAAAATCACTGTTATACGATTAATCTTGGGTATGCATACTTACTCTAAGTCAACAACGTTTAACAAATCGTTAAAAAATCAAATGCATCTATATGGCGATTGTTCTAGTAGTCAGCCAGTTAAGGGACGGGTGTTTTTTTAGAAAGATATATTGAATTAATAAATAATGAATACATGTTTTTTCTACTGGTATTTTATAAAAACAGTACAAAATAATGTAATCAATTGAAAATAAAAACGAATACTATCTCTCCACACATAAAATAAGAACAGTTTTCCAAAAAATCCAGAACTCAGCGATGTCAGTAGTTAACCATTCATAGGCATTCATTTTTAGAATTCAGTCAACTACAAATATACATCTTCAAGTGATTAACTAGCGACACATATTTAAACAATTCTGTTTTTTTTTCAGTGACAATACTATTATTCACGGTTAAGCTAAAAAGCTGACTTCTTGACACGGCTGACTATAGGAACAGTCATTCTATTATTTTTATATTTCTAATGCTTATTATGCCTTAGATTTTTTAGGAATTTAAAAAATATTGTTGGTACGCGTACCAATGAACACTATCGTTGCGGTAGGCATTCCCCGAACAAAACAACAAACCAACATTGGAGGGGATTCCGATTCGTGCATTCTCGGGTAGCTTCGATAGTTTCCGTACCCCCAGAGCGCCAACATAACAACAACAAAACAGTCATGGCGGCGCAAAAATCAGTTCGATCGAGGCTCTCATTCGGATAGGTCAAGTCTGTGATCGCGAAAGTTTCATATCGTATAAGTGAATAGTGAAATAACCACAATTTCCAAAGGTGTCCTGTGAAGTGACAGTGCGTTGTATTGTTTTGTGATCGTGATCTAAGCGTCCGGTGATATGATATTATTCGTGATACAGCGGCGGTGACAAACCGTCTAAATGTGGTTTTGGGTGGCCGTTTCGGGTCTGAGACCATGGTCGTGCCTACCACTGCGAACCCGACGGACCGATTAGCACCCCCTGGCCGAAATTCGGCCGCGGGGGGGCCATCCAGACACAATTCGGACCTTTACATTAGGACCAGCTGGACGGATGCGTCCTTGGCGCTGTCCCAACTTGAAAAGGTTAATATTTACTATTTCTAAATGTTTAAAATATATCTACTCTCATTGATTTTGATGAAGTAATTTATAAATCACTTATTTATGAAAACATTAAGCTTAGATTAACAATGTTTTGACGTTGAATATGTGCTGCCTTGCGGATCTCCATTGAACTAACCCTTAGTTCGGTCGGTGTAAAAGTTCTCGCTCGTGCGATACGATGTCTTGTCAAAATGTATTTAATTCTTCGATATTTAGTCACTTTCATTAGACTTGGAGTATGGAAAACTATTTTAAAAATAATAAATTTATCCTCTCTTTACCTGTATGTTAATTTGAATCATAGGTTAACCTGGAAGTAATATTAAATATTCGATATAAATAATGATTTCGGTTCTGTTCTCTGCTGTTGAGTTTCATGCATTTAATGTTTTAAAAGAAATACTATTTCCTGTAATATCACTATTAAATTCATAAAAAAATGATATTGTTAATTTTTATTTAGAAAGATTTTTTTGTATAATATGTGTATCTCTTGTAACTTAGACACATGTCAAGGGAATACCAATTAACTTGACCTTAAAGAGGCGTAAATGATCTATCCGATTTTAAATTTTAAACTCACGTTAACTCTAAATATATTTAATTGTTCATCAATTTTACTATGTTTGATCCTAATGTAGTAGTTGGTATTTTTTTTATATTCCTGCTATTGAAACTTATTTGTATTGGAATCCGAACGCTCGATCTAAATTATACTAACCCCAAAGAAATACTTTTTGACATCTAAGTAGAATAAATTCTGTTTTTTTTTATAAATAGTGGATAAAGTATACGAACGAATATGATGATGGATGGGTCTTTTTTACTTAAAATATATATTTATTCCAGTGTTTTATCGCACATCCCATAGAATAAGGTTTATACTTACATGGGCATGAGCAACCGCTGCAATGGATACGAGTTAGTGTTAGCTGTTAATCCTTCGTCAGCGTTTCAGAAAACTATTTCGTTTTCACCGAAGCAGTTATTCCTGAGAAATAAAATTTAATTGGATCGATTTACGAGTATATACAATTTACACACTCTACATTAGTCAGACCATCTGTTCCATTGGAAATTTTAATCACATGGCGTTTGCTCTTATGTTTTATGCAAATAGCTATTTTCATAATATCATAAATTGTTAACATTCTGTAATAGTAAGTATAATCATAGGCTCTCGGCGATCGAGACCTTATCCGAGTAGGTACCGCTCGGCTGTCAATCTTTTCTGATTTGATCGTGTCGTTGCCAAACTGTGGGTATCGGGATTTTGTTATATTAAATATGATTGGATGGTTCACCAAGGCTAGGTCAAAAAAATTATATAATTCAACCTGATTTTTTAAAATATTCTATCCTTATTCTCTTTTATATAATAAGGATTGCCGATTATTGATTGTCGGGTTTTATATCGATATAATTCCAGTGATTATGAATGAAACAACTACTTGGTTTTTTAGTAATTCAAAAGCTCTTAATATTTACTTACCGCTATTGATAATTGGGTAATTTTTTCTCAGTTTTTTTGGGAATATAGCATTATATGTTACGGTAAATTATATGTTATGATAAATTATTGAATTTTTAATCCATTTCTGGCTTTTTACGAATGGAAATAATTTTGACATTCCAATGTACCCGGGCACCGATACATCAATTGAAGTGAAAAGAGCTAAGTGGTAAAATGGTAAAACTTTTCTATTGGCTTTTTAAAAGAGTACAATCACGACTTTATTTGATGGATTGCATATTTTAATTTTATTGAGATAATACTATTGCAGTGTGTATTTACTAAGCTCTTTTAATTTTTACGGTACTTTAAGACTTGTGGAATATTATAACGTAACCAACTAAAATACCACTTGGCTTACTTCACCTCTCATGGGCTCAATTAATGATACACATTTGCTTTGATTAATATGCCGATATATTGACGTATATATAAATCATGACAGTACTTCGTTGTTATTATATATGCCAGGCACTGAAAAATGTAACGGTTCACCTACACATCCAGATGGGTCATTACTCGACCGATTCAAACTATGAAAATAACATTGAAAATTGCTCTTTTTAATCGATTTCAATGCATTAGTTGCACGATAATTATCGCAACGTGACATCGACTTTTATTTAGTTATTAGTACCTAGGTGTATTCAAGAAAACTAATATTTCTTCATAGCTTTTATTTATTGATGAAAATAACAGAAATGCTCACAAAACATTCCCAGTGTTCTATCCTGTCACTTTTTGCGGCATAATGTAGTAGTTAGAATTATGGGAATACTAGTCAAATACTTCTGAATCATGGATATGATGTACATACATACTTGCCTTTGATTTATCGCGATTTTTAATAGTTTATTATGTTGCTGATAACTCTGCAGGATAAACTACCTAAAACATGACGTACGGTCAGATTTCATGTGTCGTATGGAAAGGTTTCACCGCCTCTATCGTTGCGTGTTCAATTTAACTTAAATTATTTTTGATATTCGATCCAAGTTAATTATATTTCATTCAAAACTCTAACCAGTCTGTATTTCTCTTTTAGGTATAGGTATATGTACATGTTTCAATTCTATTGTCTCTAATTTTATCGAACCGTGTTCATTCTAGCACTGTTATCTTTTTATCTATACGCAATATATGTTTTATTTGGTGTCTATTTCAAAGGAATTCGATTGAGAATCTCTGCCATCTGAGTTTTGTAAAACGATTCTAACGGATTTCCTGGAATTCTTCGGCTCCCATTTTGAACCGTTTGCAACTTACTTGTCAGTCGTCACAAAATTCACTATTCACTCCGCAGGATAATGGGATCTGTTACGTGGAACGTGATTTTTTTTTCTTCCCTTGAACTTCCTCACCGGTCGAAGATTATATATTTTTTTCTTCTAATTCGGTCGGTAGAATATTCTTTGTGTGGCTTACAAAATCATTTTTGTGAAATTAAGACATTACAGACGGGCCTGCGGGCGGGCGGTAGGCATTCGAACAAATAATATATTATAGTATAGGAACTTATTAAATAGGCGGCCTTTTTGCCGATATGATTATCGAGAGGTAACATTCAATTTGCTAACCAGATAGTAAAAAATAACATCTAGGTAGGTACCAATAAACTAAAATATTATTAACAGCGATCGAAAAGAACGGAGTTCGTTTTGTCAATATTTTTTCCAAATCACTGTATAATGTATGTATAATACACTCCACTCTTTTTTTACACGCTTGATACGTTCCAAAAATACCGTATATAAAAAACCGTGTAAAAAAAGTATAAATAGAGAAATTAATGATTGATTCTCCGAATTAATTAAAATAACCATGTTTGAAAAAATACAGTGAAATGTCCATAATTTTATATTTTTTTCCAATTGATACAATTTTCTTTGACGTGTTCATAAAAGTATCGATTAAATTTTAAATACGATGTAATTTTAGCAGAAAAGTTATCTAGGTAAGTGATTTTTTTTAAATGTGCAGTCAACAATTAAAAATAATCGTATATCGCGTGCTAATGTCGGCCCGCCAATGTCGGGACACCCTTCATTATATACAGTGTATTTTATGAGGGACTGGACAAAACCGCTTTTATCGCTATTTCTATATACACGTCTTATGTATTTAATTAAGCATTTTCTTGGTTATTACTGTCTTATGTTTTTGAATTTAATGTTATTGGGAAATCCGTTTTTCGTATTCATTAAATAAAGAGTGGGGTGGATTTTACCAGTGACTAGCAAAGAGAGGGGAGGACTCGCAGCTTGCAGTAATTTTATTTTCTATGACTATGTTCAGCAATTCAGTAAAGGTGCACCACACGATGTTATAATTTCAATGTTGAAACTGCAAAAAATATAGTTTTAATCTCGGAATAATAAAGTATGTGCCTATTCTTAAAGATTCCTCGATTATCTTTTTTGGAAATTATTTTGTACTTCACATCCATCAATTGCTATTAATATTTATTTCCCGGTTCTATTTACGAACATTTTATCCGTATTTAAAAATAAATGACCATTACAATAAATACGATTTTGAAATAACTTACCAATCATAAATTTTAATAAGAAATAATTTTAGTCGAATTCTTCGTGTGTGATTTTCATTCATTGAAAGATCCGTCTTGGTGTGTGTCGCGTCCGCGTTCTTGCACTCGGAATGCACCGAAGTCGGTTGTAGCGTAGATAGTAGGCTGACTGAGATTGAGACATCACTCGCCCTTTTTCGCAGTGGCTTCAAAACTTTTTTTAAAAAATATTTTCCACAATGACTTCATTTACTCTAGTCACTATTAATTATGATTGTGTTTGTATATAAAAGCGATGAATTTATGGGATGTCTTTTAAAAAACACATTCATAATTGTACGTTTTTTTGTTTAAAAGTGGCGTTTATTAATCTTAATTTTTATTTATGGCACAAGACACTGATTTATATACATATGAAATATCTCTTATGATCACTGTAGAAAGTTGAATTTTGCAAGTGAAAGATCCAGGGCTGTGGAGTCGGAGTCGCGGTGTCTCGGTATTTTGGCCAGAGTCGTGAGAAATGAGCGGCTCGATTTTTTTTTGAAAAATATATTTTATGATGTGTATTTGAACAAAATAGTCAAAAGTGTTAACATTTCATGTTTGGCTGACTAAAGATGATCTGATGGTATACATATATATAAGTTAAAATGAAATTATTGAAAAATTTCCTCGGAGTCGGAAATTATTTTAAAGATGGAGTCGGAGTCGTCAATTATTTTAAAACTTGAGTCGTCTTTTTTTCACGCGACTCCACAGCCCTGGAAAGATCATTAACACTTCGTCGCCTTTGGTAAACAAGGTTCCATCTGAAAAAAGTAAAACTGCAGGAGAAGCAATCGATATTTTAGATTAAAAGTAAATTATATAGAAGTATACATATAATCAGAATTAAATTTATATCTTACATATTAATTTTATTTTAATTTCGTAATTATATTAGCATATTTAGAATAGACGAAAGTGTAGATAGAACTTCGATGCTCTCAATTCTTAAATGGCTGAAAGAAATCTGCAGATATAACCTTGGTGCAATAATTTGTGTTGGCATCTGCCATTTTTTAAATTTTATATACAATTTGTATGAGGATTTAACTAACTCAACACTATTATCTATTGCTCTCTCCTATGCTCCTGGGATACCCGTAGGAAATACATTTATACATCTACGTACGCAAACGAAAGAGTATACCTATTTTTTAATTATGCATTCAGATGAAACTTTGAAGCCCTATAAAATTCGCAAGTTTGCCAGATTGAACATTTTCTTTTTTTAATATTGATCGATTTGATGACAATTTAAAGATTTTTAAAATGCAGATAGAACCGTATCTTGAATGCCAATAAAACTGCATTAAAAAGTTGTTTTGCGAAAAAAATGCAGATGGAACCATGTTCATGCAATACGACGACCGGTGTTTTATACGCCTGAAAATATCACCCAAAAATAGAAATAACTGTTGTTTCCATAATCGATTTACATTGTCATTTATTCAGTTTCAATTACATAATTAAGTGTTTTTGACTCCACCCAGCGCTGGGCCAGCGTATGCCGGTAAAGAGCATTGTAAATGCTCTTGAACTCGTCATAACTTTCTATACTCAAGTTAATTTGTTTTTGTTTTATAATTTTTACTAACTATAGTAACCGCTAAGCCTTTAATTTAGCGTAAATAGATTAAACAATATTTATCAAGGCTCCATTATCATTGATTGTTGATCACTTCCCTAAATAATTGAGACATCTTCAACAGAAAGAAACGGAGTCATCTGCCTATAGCTTTGTCTCGCTTCCTCGCGCGGCCTGCGGTCGTTTTCCCCGTGCGCGCGCGCAGCTGTTCGACTGCCTTGTATTATTTTCCGACGTTCCTTTTTTGAATTTGTTTTTGTCGTGGCTGTTGTGTTGGTATTATTATTGTTTTTTTGAAAAAGGAATAATGTTGAATGAGAGAGAGAAGGAAGGCCGTCCCGCCAATATAATACGTAACGATAATGGCGCCGCGGACAGAGGATTTTCGACGTGTGCGGCATCCCGCGGTCGCCGAACCGATTGCACTGTAATGTGCAATTCACCGACGTAAATTTTGTATTATTCTCGCAGGAAGTTTTCTCAAAGAGGTTGTATTTAAACATACTTTTACGATATCTAGGCTAAAACGAAAACGCTATCCCGAATCCGGCATTTACAGATGGTCTGACTCCAATTTTTTGAATGTACTTATATTTAACAGAAATGCGAAACTTTTTGAATTTGAATTAAAAATATATTTCAAGTCGCCCATTTTTACGACCGATAACTCCCTCCAAAGCACGGCAATAAACAAACAAATACATTGTCACTGCATTTCAATTATTCACATAATATGAATGGCAATTAACAATGTCGTCTTGTCGAATTGTTGAAATATTATTAAAATGAAAAATTATAAATAAGGTTTCTTGAAAGAATTCATATAAAATACATTTGATACAACTTAATTTGTCGTTTTAAATTTATTGCTGGCACTTCCATAATTATCATCCTTAATGCTATTCTCAAGTAAAGCACTTAACACGAATTGAACTATACAACTATATTGTTATTTCTTTGTTTTGATGATATTTGAATTATCTCTTGGAAAAACTATGCAATGTTTTTTGCTATTACGTAGATGCTATTTTCCCCGAAACTGTATCTCCTGTATAACGACGCTTTCCAATTATTACCATGTCTGATTGTTGCCTTACGAGTAAAATATGTATTTTATTATTTGCGAGCCATCCACCATGTTTGCTGTCCGTCGATGATTAAAGCGGGACATTTCCGGTTATAAAATGCATCGACCACACAGCCCGGCCCGATAATCGCGATCAGCTGTGCGGCCGATTGCTGCACCACCCACGACTCGATAAATAATATATTCGCCGGCATAAATAATAACAACAGCAATAATAATAATATAGATATGATAATTTCTAAATACGGCTCGCTGTGCCGTGTTATTATTATTTGAGTGGACTTCGAAGCCGAATGATGCGTTTAAGTGGATTGCTTGATTTCGTATTCGCTCCGCCGCTGTGCGCCATTAACACAATCTTGGGCGAGAGAATTGCACCTGCGTATTCGTCTATTGCAGATATCCTCAACTGAATTCAGATTAAACCGCTTGATCTCACGAATATTATACACAGGCGTAAAAAAAAACCTATTCGCGATGGTTCGACCTCACACTGGTCTGCGGGGCATAATTTTGTGTGTCTTTGTCAACCATGCCGTCTCTCATAGAAGAGTATCTATATGAATCCATAATGAAGCATCTCAACATTAGTTGTGCAACGAGAACTCGTCAGTAAGTAAATGATGATTTAGTACCTACTATCAGTTTGTGACATGAGAACTACAAGGTTTAGATTTAGGTGAAATAAAAGTAAAAATGAATACCATTAGTGTTGCTTGAAAGACTACATCGTTGTTATGTTTGTTTCGCAAAAATATACACTTAGAACCTTGTAGTTATCGGGTTTTAAGTTAGCTTATGCGCTCCTTTTTAAAAATCGAATATGACGTAATTGTGATATACGAAAACGTTTGAATTGAATGAAATTGAAAAGTGATTTCACAATCTGTATATCAAAGTGTCAAATCACGTACTTATTCGAATCCTTGACGGTGTAATAGGGTTCTAAAGCACCCGGCTACAGGAATAGTTTAACCCCCTTGACGTGGTGTTTAATTGATATATGCTATTTGCAAACCCGGCTCGTTCCAAAATTATAAAAAAATAATCTTGAATTTCATTTTGTAATACAATATACATTTAAAAAGTATTTTTACTTTTACATTACTTTGGAATTTTGTTTTGTACGTTATCACAACAGGTTTGAGACTTATTTATACAAATATTTTTTAATGTACATATTTTTGTTTACTTATTACATTCATGTTTTAACAATTTTGGAACTAGCCGGGTTTTTGAAATAATAGCCTCAATCACTTAACACCAACGTTCCCTCTAAGCCGCAGGGTTAGCTGCGCGGCCGCGCACGCGCGCAGCTTAGAGGGAACGTTGCTTAACACTATATTTTTAAGACTCTTTTCATTCACATTTACCGACATTTTGGTCCCGACCGACTTTTGAAAAAACCGTTTGTCGAATGTCAATATTGTTCGAAAACCGGTTTTACAAAAAAATGGATAATTCAATTAAAATAGCGAAAAACGTTAAATTTTTATGGTGTTTATTTATATACATAATAATCCACAACAAGAAATTATTTGCTGTTACTCTTACTAGAAAATATGTTTTAAGAAAACGCAAAGCGTCCACTGATCGTTTTGTAACAAAATTTCCCTTTCGCTGGGTGATGTGGGGCATATGGTCTTTAAGCCATCAAATAAAAGATCCAAATTTTCTGTCCTTTTGTTTATAGACTCGTTTATGTAAAATTCGGCACAACCGGTTTTCGAATGTCACAAATTTTGCAAAAAAAACCGACAAGCCCTACTACCTACAATAAAAAGAGTTACGGTAGATACACAGTTGAATCGTGGATGGAGCTATATTGAAAAGTTCCTCTCGATTATAACTCCAAAATATGAACGCTATTATTTGTCGATGAATAATAATTAAAGACGCTGTATAAAAAATAATTTCACACCACTGCTTATTTGAACCCCGAGACCTTATTTGGATGATCATTTTTTTTCGCCATCTATCGGCCCGAAAAAAAGGTTTGATTCAGACAGTTATGCCGCGTTAGGTTATTTTTTATTTTACATTCCTATAAAACAGGGACAGCGGACCAATGGCACGCGTGCCCAAAGTGGCACGTTCGAGATTTTGGGTGGGATGGATGATAAAATTTTGATTAAATAATCTTTGAATTATTAATTTATTCCGTTTTATTAATTTTCAAATGTTGTAATTGCAATTTTTAAGCTTGTAAATAAAATTCAGAAAAAAAACATTTTTTATTTTTTCTATTGTGTTATTTTTTTACTGCTTGGGCACGCCACGTCAATCAAGAAATAATATTTGAGGATTTTTGGCACGCGGACCCAAAAAGGTTCGCCATCCCTGCTATAAAACATCTTCATCATAAATCTTGACCCTCTGTAATCACCTGCGACCACAATTTATGCAAAAAACACATCTTTATTTCGTTTTTATGTCCTGGCAATTTTTATTTTAATGCCGAACACGGTTAACAACACCTTTTCCAATTAATCAGATTTTTTCTATTCTCCAATTCTGTGATCGATAGTAACTCGAATAGATTCAAATAATAGCTTTCGACACAAATTCCTGTTTTGTATTATTTACAAACCAATACGTGCTTACTTATTGATTTGTATATAAACTGTTTGAACTGGATTATTTTAAATATTTTTAACTAAGTAAGAAGGTTAAGATGCCGGGTCCTATGGCACAGCGGTTAGCGTTGTGGGCTTCCGTGCCAGACCTCACGGGTTTGAGTCCCAGTACGGACAGGATTTTATTGATTTCTGTTCAAAGGCATAGGTGCTTGTGATGTTTTAATTTCCCTCCTATCCTTCAATAACTGGGCGTAGCGAGAGCGATTAGTCTACCACTAGTCCTGTTCTAGCCTTATCCTTCTATCCCTACTACTCTCTTTGAAAACAAGAGAGGTTGAGCGACTGAGTAACAAACAGTTCTCATTGAAAAACTTATGTTAAGAGTAAATATTTGTTTAAATTATCAACTCTCCATTTGAAACCTTGAATTTCAGATTTATAAATTGAAGTTTCCCTGCACTAATCGGTATATCAATTTTAATTAGATGATGATATTTTAATTTACGCCAATGAAGTTTTTTTATATTATTTTTTCTGGTGCACTTTTTTTAATAACATATTCATAATGGGTAATATAAAATTGTCATCGTTAATATTTGGAGACATCAACCGTATCAAATCTCTCATATTACCGACTTACGCCCTCCTTCCAACGTCTTTACAATCTGTCACCGTATGCAGTTTAGATATTCGAATGGCCACGGGTGGTAAGTTCAGAGAAGATGTGTCGCCCGACGCATCCACATGTAATTTTGTTTTGTGTCAGTGGGCATCGTCTGCCCACCTGTTGCTTTCCCGACCCCAGCCTCCGCAGACCTCGGGGTTCCGCCATATGGCGTGCGTAGACGACAGTCAATATTGACATGTCTCTGTCCTGCCACCCTGTCGAGGATGTTTTGTCTTGCGTATGCTAATTTTTGACGGTGACATAAACGCTCACGGTCTCTCGCTGATGTATTGCCCGGCGCCATGCGTCATTCGTCTTATTCACGTCACAAAACGAATAGTCTATTGTCGTCTAGTTAGAGTATTAATAGCTTTTGGCTAGCTGTTAAATGTCAATTAGCTGTCTATGATGAACTTTTTGTTCCGTTTTTATTATCCATTATTACAATATGACACATATAATCGATTCACATTCTTTTATAGTATGTATGGGCTATAGAGCAGTGTCTGCCAAACGTTTTTACTTCACGGCACACTCGTCAATGGAATTTGATTCGCGGCACACCATATAAAAGTGTCGCGTCGACCACCTTCTACGAACGTGACAAATATTTATTTGAATATCTAGATCGGGGGTGGGGAACCTTTTCATGTATAAAGGCCATATTCCTTTATCTGATTCAACGTAAAGCCGCACCAAATAAAACTTTGACACCCTCCCTTTTTTCGACTGTCGAGCATATAATGGATTGATTAAGCTCTTTTTCCAATCGGTTGCGTATAATTTTTTGATCAAAGTTAATACTTTGATCAAGTCAAAAGGTCGCTGGTTCCCCTCCACTGTTTTAGATGTCGAATTTATTTAAAATTAACATTTTTTTAGGCTTCTTCCGCGGCACACCTGAGTCTACTTGCGGCACACAGTTTGGCAGACACTGCTATAGAGACAAGACAACAGAGCGCACTTTTGTTTATAAACGGTCTTCGTTGTTTGTGATTATTTTTTATCTAGTATGTTATTGCTGCCGAAATTTCTTGGCTTATTTATGCGCAGTTTGGAGTTCAATAAACCACTGTACGTAAATATATATATAAAAAAAACTATTTTCGTATAATACACAGCTTAACTTTTCTCGTAAGTTCAATGCATCACTTTGCCTACAATTATTTTGGGTAATGGATGCCATGGATTTTTTGAGATTTAAAATGCTATCGAAGAGTGTTTACTCCTGCGGTCGCATGGAAGGCGTCGACGACATGTGGTGCAGCAGTCGGTGCGCTATCCGATACTGGATACGAAATTCGATACGTGATAAAATAGTAAACTACATAATTGACGATCGCTTTCACATAACAGACGTAACACGCCTATGAGTATAGTATCTATTAATTTTCATTATTATGTTTCTCAGTGGCAGATTTTTTTTCATCCAACATCTCACAGTCGTGAATCTCGATTCGTCATCTTGCAGGAGATTCATTTAAAAAATACTGTACATAGTAAGTAACTACGGAGGGAGGTGTGTGCATCCATAAACTATAGTTTGCCAGGATGTGCAACACATAACGGCATTGTACCTTTAATCATTATTTGCAATAAACGAATGAAAAACCGAGTAATTTTCACTATCGATTCCACCGTTTTTCTCATGTGACCAACTTGGTTGTATTTGTTGCCTTTTCTGAAAGCAGGTATTTAATTTCAATATACGTATGGAAATATTTTGAAAAGCAGAACATTTCGAATCCAACCATATTTACAACTAAAAAAATAAAATTCACGACTTGGTGACACTATTTTTCTGACTGTTTACTGTACCACTAATATTTAATAAAAACAAACTCAATATTAATTATCTATCGGTTAGATTTTCAATTTCTTGAGTTGTAGTCTCAGTGATATGAAATATGTAAACTACATTACCTCTTACACGTTCAAACATCATTCATTCTAAAAAAGATAATGCATACAAATATTATTTGACTTATTCATGTTTTACATTATTTTTAAGTATGGAAGTTATAATGCATAATTATTATGTAATACACATATTATGTATATCCGAGATAAACACGTAATTTATTTAGGTGTTCCAATTCAGTTAATAACTTAGATATGTAAGTATGCGGTTTTTGTTTTATTTTTACTGTTAAAACTACGATTGTTATATAATTGGAATCTTATGAAAAAAATCCCGAGTGTATACAACACGCATATGTTAGTTACTAACCTCAGCTCACTCTCTTGGGAATATATTTCGATAAGTGCTCTTTTCCGTGCACACAACATCACTATGCAGTATGCACAGTGTGGAATTCATAGTTAAATCGCTTTGATATAATATCATACCTACATAATATTATTATAAACCCATCACGCTATTCTCAAAATGTACTTCTTATCGACTAAATATGTCTGATCTTGGTTCAAGAACTCGATAGGTGTTTGCAATGATATTGGGACTGGAATGGGTAATCAGTTTTGTTTTTAGCTGTTTTTAAATTTAGTTTAAGGGTAGAAGTGAATTGGCTTCATATTTATTAACTTATACTTTTTTCACTTTTAGGTTGTTTACTGTCAATACTTGGTGGAAAGGTATTATTTTAATAAAAACGCAATATTCCTTTGTACTTTATTCCACTTTATTTAATAGGTCAGGACCGGTTTCGCTCAATTACATCAATTGACAATGCTCGCAATGAGCGAAACCGGTCCTGACCTATTAAATAAAGTCGAATAAAGTACATAGGAATATTGTGTTTTTATTAATTATTTTTTTTTGTTATTTTTATTT
The DNA here is from genome assembly GCA_031772345.1 of Himalopsyche anomala. Lineage (NCBI taxonomy): Eukaryota > Metazoa > Arthropoda > Insecta > Trichoptera > Rhyacophilidae > Himalopsyche > Himalopsyche anomala. Next base: position 15,581,750 of record CM062821.1, on the reverse strand, counting down.
TACCAAAATTTTAATGCCTGTCCGCAAATGTCTGGGTTACATAATATGTCATTACAACCAACAATAGATAATTTCTCTTGGTTCATTTCCTGACCTATTCGTTATTCGGTTTAAGTGTAACATAGCGTCATCATGACTAAATGCGTGCAGAAAATATGACTAAGAATGCCTAAAATGCGTTAGTTACTAGTTTTGTTTATGACAGAAAACTTCGGCTCTGCGTATTGCACCGCGGGGTTCGCGTGTGGTCCTCCGCCCAGCCTTGTACGGTGCAAAGGACACCGCCGCGCGCTGTGCCAGCGATTGCCAAATCAGAGCGCCTTATATACGCGAAATGACCGGCCGATTACATTATTATTTTTATATTGGGTGAGTTCCAAATTTGGTGAGCCATTCTTCAACGTGACTTCGCGGCGATGAATGGACGCGATCAGCAGGACGCTCAGAATGTACTTCATGGCAGGGCCGCATCTAGATTAATTTCAATTATGATATTTTAAGCCGGGTTGATGAAATGCTTTTTTATGAACAGCAATATGAAATGAGAACCGACTCGAATGAAAATGTTAATTTAAACCAGTGATGCGTACGGGGTACTTTGAGTGTGATGTGTGACAGTTGAAGCATATCTCGGTGCCATTCTGAGCATAAAAAAAGTTATATCATTTTCAATTTTTTAAAATACATTTTAATAGATATGTTTTCTTTAAAATTATATGTAATATGTATTTTGACTTAATTTTAGTAATACATTGTTTAAGTAAGAAATTGTAAGAAAATTTACTTTACTTTTATACCGTGTTTATTAGGTAACAGAAAGCTTATTCTTGGAAATTACGATTGTATGAAACTTTGACTTAGTTATGGTGACCATACGTCACATTCTTAAGAAAACAGTTATTTGAATGACCTAGCCCAGTGGTGGTGAACCCGCGGCCTTTTGTCTACTCTGACGCAGCCTTTTGACTTGATCAAAAAATTATACACAAGCGTTTGGAAAAGAGGCGTAATCAGCCCATTATATGTTCGACAGCCGAAAAAAGGGGGGTGTCAACATTTTCTTTACTGCTGTCTTATGTCGAATGAGATGAGTGAATGTGGCCTTTATAAATGAAAAGTGTCCCCACCCCTGATCTAGCCTTTATAATTATATATTTTCTCTATTGGCTATTTTGTAAATAAAATAGTAAATCGATTGTTGGCGCGCAGTACATGGCCCACAGATAAATATAGCGGTGTTGGTGTCACGAATTTGTGTCAATATATTATGTATACCGTAAACGGTTGAATCTATTTAGTTTAAAAGTTTTTTTTTTGAGTAGCTTAAACACGTCTTAAAGTAGTCACTGGTTTACATTGGTTCAACAATATTTTTTTAAGTAGGGAGTCCCTCAAGAGTCGAGACGTATTGTTAGTTCGAGTAGATACATTTGAAAACATTTTCTGTACTTCATTATGGTCCTCAAAAGAATGGTGACAGTTATTTAACATTATGATGATCGATTTGTATCGAGATTTAACTGTATTTGATGATTGCAATGTAATTATAAAGTGCTATTGATTTACCATTATAATATGGCCGCCGGCAGGAATTGGAATTAAAATAGTTAGGCAACAAGGGCTTGTAGCTGTTGAATGGAAGCTCTCGAGTTTCATGTAGGTTTTTATTATTACTAGTAAGTATGCTGTGATAAATAATACGATTGTCAATGGCAAGTGTTTCAAAAAAAATAATCGTGGACATGTGTGACATTTCTGTAAAGACTCCCCAAAAGAAGAGCTCCCAAAAAAGAATTGACAATTCATCAATCAATAACGCCGCGAATCGCCTGACGGTAATGACAGGTAAAGTAGTAAGCGCCTATCATTCTCGCAGCACTAGCGCCCTCTCTTAACGGACAACTTATATTGATCGATATATCTTGTTATTACTTATCCATACACTTATTCTTGATCTGGTTCCGTGTATGTACATGTCACTCGCAATGTTTGTAAGAATGGTGGTATATTATAAATTACGAAAAGAATGCAGCAATGGGCTTTTTTGCGCGTACAACTCGCACACGACAATCGGCATTTTTGTCATACTCATTAACGAAAAACGTCCAATGGAATACCGCTCCCTTATTCGACACGCATATATATTTTTGAACATTTTGTGTTTTTTTTTACCGAAAAGTATGGTATTAATTATTTACGTCTGCGCTTGTCTGGCGGTATTTAAAATGCAGGGCTTTGGAGTCGGAGTCGTGAAAAATAAACGGCTAGAAATTTAAAAAAAACATATTTTTAATGATTTGTATTCAAACAAAATAGGCCAAAGTGTTGACATTTCATGTTTGGCTGACCAAAGATGATCTGATGAATACATTAAAATGAAATTTTTGAAAAAATTCCTTGGAGTCGTCAATTATCTTAAAGCTGTCAATCAAGCTGATTGGTTCATTAGTGATTTACAGATTAATCTTCAAATATCGAAAAGAAGGACATTTTAGAGGAAACTTCGAGGGAGTACAGAACTCGAAAAAGAAGGAATGTTCTTCCCTAAAGGAGGACTGTTGGTCACCTAATTATTATAGTCATATGTAAATTTAGTTTGTATTTTATCAACACGAGCAGTGGCGGCTGGTCAATGTGGCATTGGATCAATGCACCTCTTGCAGGGGATGTTATATATCATGAAATAATATTCAAATATAACATTTATGCCATTCATTCATTTTAAATTCTTCATGTTTTTATTGTCTAAATTAAAATCTTCTAAAATATTTATTATAGACAATACATAGATGAAGAATTTAAAATGAGTGAATGGTCTTAATGTTATGTTTGAATATTATTTCATGAGATATAACCGCCCCTGCATATACAAGGGGTGCATTGATCCGGTGCCACATTGACCGGTCGCCACTGAACACGAGTGATGCGCGAAATGTAAATGATCTGGTTAGTGTTTTATTTTATTGCTGTCTGTATTTATTATTAGGAATATTAATCTCTTCTGAGAACCTAAAAATTTAAATAACGAGTCGATATCGAATTGTACACGGCCGTCGGAATATTTTTGCGAATTTTCATTTTTGTATCGATATATTTACGGCATTCTATACGATTATCACGTCATGGTGGCTAAAAATAGAATCTAAAATCGAAGCGCCTTTTTTTCACGCCGGCAACATCACGCCGAACTGAAAATACTCTCGATTTCACGTGTGGCGGTTACACATACGTACATATTTACATACTCTCACTTATGTACCTACTCTTTCTCGGTGAATATATGCGGCCGAGGATGAGGAATCTGATTGGGAAAGCAATGAAATGAAAATATGTTTACGACCGTGTCTGCGTTTGTTTATTTCCTGAGGCGACATGTACGATTGCGAAGGGTGCGTGTGAGGCCTGCGCCTGCTATGCGATGTTCGAAGATTTTTTTTATCTAAATATTATATTGACGCAAAAGACATTCAAAATTAGAACATATTTTATCATCGTACATTTCTCTTTAGTTTCAATACGACATCTAACGAAATTACATTGCATTTATTCGTTACTAAAGTTAAGAATCTCGGATTTCTTTTTTTAAATTGAAATACCTAACTAAAAACACTAAGTGCTTGTAGGAGTTTGGCATCCTATTTTTTTTTTAGCAAGTTAACTTTACCAAGATTTCTAATTAGTGTTGACAGTAACAGTATGTTACTGCTTCATTTGTAGATGCTATGAATGTAAGTCGGTACCAATGTTCCCTCTAAGGCAGTCTAAGGCAAGAGGTCAGCTGCGCGGAAATTTCAAAGGCTGCGCGAACCGATCAAATATTAATTGACCAACTGTTTTAACTGGAGGTCGTACTTGAAAAAAAACTAAACTTCGAATTCTTCTAAAAAAATGCGTATTCAAATTGCTAGGGTAAAAAGTGGCGCCACTGTATTCTACTAAGTCTAAAAAAATAATCTAAGTCGTGTCATAATCTATGGTCGGAGTCGTCTTATTTCTTCACGAGTCCACAGCCCTGCTTTTCACTAACAAACATTTTTAAGTTAAATTGCTGCGGTTTATAACGGTGTATTTTGAATATATTTGTTATCACCAATGTGACAGGTGTACCATCTTTTTTCCAAGTCAGCCATCAGGCGTATATATTTAAAAAATAAATAGCTTTTTGAATGAAAAAATAAGTTTATTGAAAATGCGAATAATTCTACTTATATGTGTATCCGAGTCTGACGTTAATAATTTAATGCTAAATTTATTTGACGAAAATATATTTTTTTAACTTCTGTCTGACCAGTGGTCACCACGCTCAAATTTGCCATACGTCTGATGATGACCTATTGGCCACTAACAATGCCTACCCACCCTGGATACTGTGTTGTCGAAACTCTCACAGTAACTACAAATTTTATGAATATTAATACAAATATGTAAGAATTTCTTTTTATTTATGAGACTTATTAGTTACAGACTAATTAGTATTATTTGTGTACATTGTATTGCAAATTGATAGGAGGCAAAATTGATATGAGCGTAACCATCCACTTTGATAACTAGTTTATTAATTGCCGCAGCGTTGATTGCTTGTGAATATAATTATAATTACTTACAGTAATAGTAGATCTTAATGGGACCGCGAGATGGTCTATAATTGCTGTTTGTGTAAACATTAATTCATTGGCCATTTTCGAATTCCGATAACGTGCGCAAGTCGCCATTGATTTTTATTCAAAATGGTTTTATTACATTTCCGAAATTTTCCAATTTTCTTGCTTTCTTCAATGTGTCGGGCATGTTTTTCTACGATTTTATCAGGTGATATAGTTGCGCATACAGTAGATGTTAGCCGTACATGATTATTAAATATTCTTAGTTGAAAATTACTATTAAAATATTCTGACAATCCATCTGTGTTATAAAAATAAATATAACTATAAATAATTTTGTTTATACAATTAGGCAGTGCTTTTCTTTCAATGTAACGCGGTGGAACTGCGTTCCAGTACCTTTTCTCGGCATTTTAATGTTTCTAATTAATATTCTAAAAAAAATATTTTTATTTTGCTTCGAAAACTTGAAAAAAAAACGACTTGCGGTCGGGGAACCGTATATATCCCAAATGGGGTAAAAATGAAATTTTTGGGGGTAATAAGGAATTTTTTAAAACTTGAAAGGGGAAAGTTTTCAATTAAATTTTGTTTGTTCCAATATGAGAATTTTATTAAGTTTGTCTATTACATACTTACTATTTTTATGCAACTTTTTTATTATCCGTGTAAATTTCTCTCCCTTTCAAAATGAGGGGGTAATATCGACTTACGCAAAAATATTTTGGGGTAATGGTTAAAAAAGTTCCCCGACCGCTGGTTTAAACCAATATTTCACGAAAAAGTAATAACAGCAACAAATTCGAACTGTGAAATATAAATTAGCAAAGGAAAATCAATCTTTCAATATGTTGAAAAGTGAAATAAATCTTTAAGAACGAAATGGGTCAAATTCTTCATTCTGCAAAGGAAAGGTTCAGGCTAAGTTCTATTCGAATGCGTGGGTGTTTGTGATATCTTAATTCCCCATCACCCTTTCAATACAAAAAAGAGCGGGGCAAAACGAGATAGACTAGTAAGCCACTATTTTATATTTTATATTTTTTGATTCAACAGGGTCGTATTAGAGGTGGTCATACCGCGATTTGGATCCGTGCTCGGTTGCAGGAGCGGCTCGCGTCTCTTGGCGTTACTCTTCATTGCCACGCTGGTAAGGTTCTCTTCGTCGCTGTGCTACTCCTCGCTACCTTCTGCGTCGGTCTCAAGTCTGCGCAGATCCACTCTAAGGTTGATCAGCTCTGGATTCAAGGTTTGTATTTTTTGTTGTTGATATTATAAACTATTTCCAGGATTTGTTTTAAATTGAATATCTTCAAAGTACTGTTCTAGTATTCTATTATTACAGATTCGATATAAATTTACTGTTATGAAATCAGTCATAGATTTAAATATAACCGATCATATTATATTGACGACTGGAATGAATAAATTAATACTCCAATGAACAACTGTTATAAAATAATACGTGACTGAATCGCATACAAACCAAGTTCTAACTTTTCTTAGTCATTCCCGACAATTTTCAACGAAGATTGTAAGACGTCTAGTCGATAAACTTCGATTCATTCATTAAATTTTCGTTTGTTTCTTCGATCGAATGATAACGCTTTTGCTAGACTAGGCTGGCTAGACCTCGATTTCGGGATATGAACGCGTGACGTCCCGCCGGAAGTGGGTTACCGATTTCCGTGCGGGCGCCGCCATCTTTCATTCCCCCTCGTCTACGACGTGTTGATGCATCTTCAGATCTTCGACGCACGTGGACCTCTCACGTAACAACGCGCCGCCTTGTTGTCGCGTCGCCTATATTATTTGTGACAATGCAACAGTTGCAGGCATTGATGCTCTTATCTGAATAAATTATCAATAGTTATTTTTTGCTTCTAATAATTATTATTTCGGTATTCTTTGAACTTTTCCACTTATCTCGGCTACGCCGGACTGCAGAGATGTCACACAATACTTGTGGCAGCGCTGGCTGCGGCTTAGAGATAACGCAATGAATAATTGCTTTTTTTGTTAATTTGGTGACGGAAATAATTATGTATTCAATCTTAGTGAAAAATATCTTACAACAATAATTAAATCTTGTGTGGACAAAAGCAAGATAAACGAACATTATTTTTTAATCATTTTTAGGTCAAATCCTTTTTATATTATATTATTCCATTTTCTTGGACCGTGTTATCTCTAATCCGTGCAAAACTGGAATCATGTGTATTTAAAAACGCTTCTTGTCTTATTGGCGTCTTCCTATCGTGTGCCATTCTTATCAGATCGCCAATGTCTTTGGTATTAACTCACTCGTGGAGGTTTGTTACTCAAGCGAAGAGAATCATTCCAAAGTTTACAGATTTACTACAATTTATTTTTCCCTGCAGTGAGAATATAAATGATTCGTATTTTATAATGTAACATACCTAGGTTGTCTGGAAAATTTTCATTGTGCACACATTATTTTACACTAAAAGCATGGCTGTAGAGTCAGTCAAGAAAAAGGACAACCCAGACCTTAGCTTAAAAAACAAACCCATTTACAAAAGACTCAAGCTATTTTTCGAGTCCGCCTCCACAGCACAGCCTTGGTTGAAAGCATGGCAGATTTACAAGTTTGCAAACAAAGAAGTTAATTTAGTTTAAAAACATATATTTTTATTCCCATCATCGTGAGAAATTGAGAATGAATTATAAAACACTAGCTGTAAGCCCGTTGACCTCAACGGAGGGATTTTTGTTGCATTTTTAAGTAGTCAGAAAAGTTACTGGCGTGAAAAATAAATTACTAACCTATTTATTGAATAATCCAGAAATTCTGATAGTAAAAGAAATATCTCGGGGCGTATATCGACAGCCCTGCCCTGCAAATTTCGTAAGTTATTGAATTTTTGGAATAATGTTTAAGTTTGCTAACAATCATTTTTCCTAGAAGCAGAAATTTTGTAAATTATTTAATCTTTGGAATAATGTTTATGTTTGCTAACAACCATTTTTCTTAGAAGCAGAAATTTCGTAAATTATTTTATTTTTGGTATAATTTTTAAGTTTGCTAACAATTGTTTTTCCTATTAGCAGAAATAGACCTCGTAAATTATTTAATTTTTGGAATAATGTTTAAGTTTGCTAACAACCATTTTTCATAGTAGCAAAAATAGTCCTTGTAAATTACTTAATTTTTGGAATAATGTTTAAGTTTGCTAACAACCATTTTTCTTAGAAGCAGAAATTTCGTAAATTATTTTATTTTTGGTATAATGTTTAAGTTTGCTAACAACCATTTTTCATAGTAGCAAAAATAGTCCTTGTAAATTACTTAATTTTTGGAACAATGTTTAAGTTTGCTAACAACCATTTTTCTTAGAAGTAGAAATTTCGTAAATTATTTTATTTTTGGTATAATTTTTAAGTTTGCTAACAATTATTTTTCATAGTAGCAAAAATAGTCCTTGTAAATTACTTAATTTTTGGAATAATGTTTAAGTTTGCTAACAATTAATTTCCTATTAGCAGAAATAGACCTCGTAAATTATTGAATTTTTGGAATAATGTTTAAGTTTGCTAACAACCATTTTTCATAGTAGCAAAAATAGTCCTTGTAAATTACTTAATTTTTGGAATAATGTTTAAGTTTGCTAACAATTATTTTTCCTATTAGCAGAAATAGACCTCGTAAATTATTGAATTTTTGGAATAATGTTTAAGTTTGCTAACAACCATTTTTCATAGTAGCAAAAATAGTCCTTGTAAATTACTTAATTTTTGGAATAATGTTTAAGTTTGCTAACAATTATTTTTCGTATTAGCAGAAATAGACCTCGTAAATTATTGAATTTTTGGAATAATGTTTAAGTTTGCTAACAACCATTTTTCATAGTAGCAAAAATAGTCCTTGTAAATTACTTAATTTTTGGAATAATGTTTAAGTTTGCTTACAATTATTTTTCGTATTAGCAGAAATAGACCTCGTAAATTATTGAATTTTTGGAATAATGTTTAAGTTTGCTAACAACCATTTTTCATAGTAGCAAAAATAGTCCTTGTAAATTACTTAATTTTTGGAATAATGTTTAAGTTTGCTAACAATTATTTTTCCTATTAGCAGAAATAGACCTCGTAAATTATTTAATTTTTGGAATAATGTTTAAGTTTGCTAACAACCATTTTTCATAGTAGCAAAAATAGTCCTTGTAAATTACTTAATTTTTGGAATAATGTTTAAGTTTGCTAACAATTATTTTTCCTATTAGCAGAAATAGACCTCGTAAATTATTGAATTTTTGGAATAATGTTTAAGTTTGCTAACAACCATTTTTCATAGTAGCAAAAATAGTCCTTGTAAATTACTTAATTTTTGGAATAATGTTTAAGTTTGCTAACAATTATTTTCCTATTAGCAGAAATAGACCTCGTAAATTATTTAATTTTTGGAATAATGTTTAAGTTTGCTAACAACCATTTTTCATAGTAGCAAAAATAGTCCTTGTAAATTACTTAATTTTTGGAATAATGTTTAAGTTTGCTAACAATTATTTTTCCTATTAGCAGAAATAGACCTCGTAAATTATTTAATTTTTGGAATAATGTTTAAGTTTGCTAACAACCATTTTTCATAGTAGCAAAAATAGTCCTTGTAAATTACTTAATTTTTGGAATAATGTTTAAGTTTGCTAACAATTATTTTTCGTATTAGCAGAAATAGACCTCGTAAATTATTGAATTTTTGGAATAATGTTTAAGTTTGCTAACAACCATTTTTCATAGTAGCAAAAATAGTCCTTGTTAATTACTTAATTTTTGGAATAATGTTTAAGTTTGCTAACAATTATTTTTCGTATTAGCAGAAATAGACCTCGTAAATTATTGAATTTTTGGAATAATGTTTAAGTTTGCTAACAACCATTTTTCATAGTAGCAAAAATAGTCCTTGTTAATTACTTAATTTTTGGAATAATGTTTAAGTTTGCTAACAACTATTTTTCGTATTAGCAGAAATAGACCTCGTAAATTATTGAATTTTTGGAATAATGTTTAAGTTTGCTAACAACCATTTTTCATAGTAGCAAAAATAGTCCTTGTAAATTACTTAATTTTTGGAATAATGTTTAAGTTTGCTAACAATTATTTTTCGTATTAGCAGAAATAGACCTCGTAAATTATTGAATTTTTGGAATAATGTTTAAGTTTGCTAACAACCATTTTTCATAGTAGCAAAAATAGTCCTTGTAAATTACTTAATTTTTGGAATAATGTTTAAGTTTGCTAACAACTATTTTTCGTATTAGCAGAAATAGACCTCGTAAATTATTTAATATTTGGAATAATGTTTAAGCTTGCTAACAACCATTTTTCGTATATATATAAATAAATAGTTAATTAAATTATTATATATTAAATTATTATATATAATTGAGCAGCCTTATATATCCTCTCACAACGCTGCAGAACGGTTAAAATTCGTTTAGTGCAAGATTTCACCCACAGATGTCATTATTAGTTAACTAAAACTTTAAATAGAGTTTTTTTTTCGTAACCATCAAGTGGACTTGTGGAGCAGTGCGTTGGGTGGCCGAACGTCGCGCATGAAAATTGGGGCATGGTATCGAATCCCACAGCTTGAGAGAATATTTTTTGAAAATTAATTGTTTTTACACATAATAAAATAAAAATGTCATGATTTCAAAAATTCACTCATGACGTCAGAGAAAAATGAAGAAATGAATTAATGACGACAGCGGGGCAGGATGGGGGGAGGGGGACCGTCTTTCTTGACGTCATCGAAAAGGCGAAATCGCGACCATAATATACAAACGAAAAAAGTATGTATTTGGTATGAATAAAAAAATGGTGACAGCGGGGCTGGGGCGGAGGAGGGGGAGGGAAAATCGCGGACAATCATTCAGACGGACGGACATTAACGACTATTAATATATAGATAATATTTATGAAAGGAAAAGTCGTTCAACTGAAATTAACAATAATTGATTTCATCGCACGATCCGTAATGCAACCAACAATCGGATCCGAAACCTGACGTTATTATCCAGGTTTCGTTTCTGTATAATGCAGATATAAATGAACCGTCAATAAAGTAAACATCGAATAAGATTTTGATTCACGCCGGTTGGCCTCTTCGTTCTTCGTTGGCAGAAAAGTTGCCGGAGCGTGTCGCATGAGCCACGAGTTGTCTGCAGTCCAGTAGAATCCCACACGATTAAGATCACTCCGGTCGTACCATTATGCGGGCGGATTACGCGATGATGACATTCCGTTTACTCAGTCATTCGTCACGGGCTGGAAGCGACGAGACGAATGGCGATGTGAGATGGACGAGAGGGAATATTACTTCTGTTGACCGATGAACACTGTCCACCGGTTAATCTCCCGCTTCGCACGGCTCTCGGTAAATCAACCAAGTCTACAGACTGCATTGTTTGTTCTGTTTGCTCCAGCCCAGTTGTACTTCATAAGTGTAGTTGATTTGTATTCCGTTGACATTAATATTTAGTGATTGATTGCATTGGCATTTACTTGAACTCCATTTGTAATACGGTAAAAAATATGTAGTTCATATATGGGCAACCACCGGCCCGCCGAGCTATTTTGTCCGGCCCTGATTCATCTCGGCGAAGTAATAGAGAAAGAAATTAATAGTTTCAGGGAGCCAATATTGCTAGTCTCGTAATTCAAGTTCAAGGCCAATATTCACACAAAATTTTGTAATCATAATATTCATATTATGTCGTTTATTGTATAAATAAAAAATATATAAGAAGTAGGAACATGTTTTATTCAATTTAATATTACTTTATTATGTTTAATGAGACAGAATGATAATTTGGCCCCAGACCTGAAAAGGTTTCCCATGCCTGATGTAGATAAATAAAGTTACCTTTTCGAATTTCTCTTACCAATCTTTTGTCACATCATGTTTTTTTAAAATTAATTTCTGCTCCCCATGTGGAGCATATGGCCTTCTAATGTTGGTATCTCAACATTTTTTCTACAATCGTACACTTTTCCACAATCTATTTTTTCGAAGAGAGCAGTAGGGATAGAATTATAGGGCTGGGACAAAACTAGTATGTAGTAAGTTTACCGCTCTCGCTACGCTTTTTTAGGATCGGATGAGTGGGAGAGAATTTCAGACATCATATACACTCATGCCTTTGAACAGAAATCTATTGAAATATGCTGTTCTAATTGGGACTCGAATCACACGGAAGCCAAAGACGTTCGCCGCTACGCCACGAATCCATTTATTTTTATGTATGGTTTTATATTTCATTACTTGATAACGTTGCTTTCCACCATGATTTAACAGTAAATACATTACAGGTAAAAATATAACTATTTTTATCGTTCTCTTGTATATTTGAAACACGTGATAAACTGTTGCTTTGCTCCAGTTTCGAGAACCACTGTTTCTGCGTGTATTTTCCGATCGGTTTCCTGTGTAAATAAAGTCAACACGTTGAGGCCGATAAACCGACGAGAATCCCAACAGCTATGGTCGATTGTCGACTATTGTGCACATTTTCATTGAAGGCGTTTCGGACGATCAACGAAACGCCACGTGATTCTTGATAGAAAACGTTCGTGTACCAATATATGTATACAATATATAATTAAACGTTTATGTATTCTTATGAACGGTGTCATCAAACTTAAGGATCTGCGACCCATAAAAGCCGATATCAAACCCACGTTCATGTGATGCGATTCTTATCGTGCGATCGTCGGTAAATGTTGGAAACATATCTGGTCCAGCACACGTGTACACTCTTTTTTGTAAAACCGTGTAAAAAAAATAATAGAATTCATAGAAATATTGAAGACTAGTTACTTCAATTTAAAAACATTATGGTATAGGAAATCGTGTATTTTTTTTAAAATGAAGATTCATTAAGTAAATCACATAATATGTACATAACATATTTTAAATGAGAAAAATAATAATATTCATCTCTACATAATAATATTTTTTTACCATGTCTGCTCCCAATGTGAAGCTTATGGACTCTAATGGTGTTTATCGCAAAAAGAGTGTTTCGACGAAGACTGTTTGTTACTCAATTGTTCAACCTCTCTTTTTTCCATAGATGGTAAGAATAGAAGAGTAGGGCTAAGACGAGACTAGTGGTTAGCTAATTGCTCTTGCTACGTCCCGTTTTTAGGATTGGAACATACATTCATGCCTTCGAACAGAAATTCATAAATCGATTGAAAACTCAATTTATAAAACTGTCCTTACTGGGATTCGAACTCCGTAACCGAAGTCTACAACATAAACCACTCGATCACGCTGGCGGTAATATATCATTATATCCGGGGACTTTTATGAGGAACTAGACATAAATTGATCTCATCGTTCGAAATGTCCGACACTTCTAATGTGTAACGATCTAATGAAGCTTTTGGTTAGTTATAACTGTTTGTGTTGTTGAATTTCTTGTTTTTAGGAAGTCCGCTCGGGGTTTTTTTTTTATTTCTGGGAAATCGTGTTCGAGCAAATAATTTGTGTAGAAATATAGTATTTGCTATTTTTAGTGAACTGTGCTATTTCCGCCAATTTCCATCGTGTATCAGCAGATAACCTAACTATTTTAAGAAAAACACAATATTCCTTTCCCTGTTCTTATTTTCACTTTTTATTACCTAGACCAGAACCGGTTTCGCTTATGGCGAGCATTATCAACAGATGAGAAATATAATTTAACAGTGTTATTTATACAAAACAAATTGAAATAAAAGGTGTAATAAACAATTGGCATTGAAAAGATTTAAAAAATAGCCTTACCAAAATATCGTATGCCTACAGTGAGTGCTAAACTCTCGATATCTTGAAAAAGAATTCGAGTGTATTTAATTCGGACATCGCTGGTTTGAATATTCACGCAGAAATTCGATTCACGGAATTATTATTTGTACATCTAAAAATTAATGAGCCGATAATGTTCCCTGTTTTAGTATCTATTGAATAATTTATTCCGTCGGCATCTTGAAAGTCGTCCGTATATATTAATTAGTCTCGTATGATAAATACAAAGTAATCATCGATATCCCATGCCAATTATATACATGTTGTGTTTTAAATTAACTGAAGAAAATGTCAATTATTTATTAATTATTATTTAAATAAATTACTCTTTCTATGGAGAATTGTTTTTATTGTTCCGTTGAAGGGCATTAACAGCAGTGTTGGATAAGGGTCGATGATCTCAGTGAAGTATATCGCTGTACCGTGCGGGGTTAATTTGTAATAGATCTTTCGGTAATATACGGTGTTTATTATATTTACTTGCAATATTATTATAAAATGTTATTTATTTCATACACTGTCTTCACAACCACCTTATGCAGAAATAACATGTTAGTATACAGGTGTCTAAAAAGAAAGTGCCGTTCTCAGCGGATTGTTCTGTTATATAAATAAATACCTTATCTACAAAACAATGGCGATATTATTATGACAGATTTACGTTAAGTGCCTTAATTTTATGAAAGTTTATAGGTATTTTATTTCACTCCAGTTCACGGGGGTCAGTTGCGCAACAGCACCACCACTAAAATAAGTTTGTAGCTTTTATTCGCCACGTCGAGCTCTGGCCACGAGTTTTTCCTTCTTATATATATTTTTTTATATACGGATACACAACAGTACGGTCCTAGCCGTATCCTTCCACACTTACATATCTATTAAATCAATCAGGAGTTCATATGATTCACATGTTATATATATCTGTGAAATATTTTTGGATTTGACTTCCAATAAAAATTATTCACTTTGATTTTGAACCGTATGAAGATATTCTGATCAAAAATTACCAGACCCACTTTTTCCTGAACAGATGAAAACACTTTTATTATAGAAACTTGTTTTTATTATGAGGTTATATGTTGACCCTTAATTGCATGGAAACAACTACGTTTTTAATGACATTAAAAACTAAATTCTGTTCTTTTGAATCAGTACTCCAATATTATAGCGATATCTCGTATATTAAGTAGATTTGGGCCTATTTGATACCAAGCTCCTCATTATTATTATCTATTCCTGCGTGGATCGTATAAATACCTTGCCAATAACCTTTGCTTTTTACCAAGCCATAATTTTATCAATTATCCCTTTCCTCTCCCAACGTGCACCTCTCACCAGTTGCTTTGCTTAAATAAATACATAACCAGTAAGCACTTTTTTTAAAATATATATTTATGTTCTAAATCAGTGATTCAAAAACTTATTATGCTCACGGACCCCTTCATGGAGAAAAATTTATACACGGCCCCGAAGTGAAATAACTCGCAAGGAAAATAACCCCCCCAAATTAATTTCGACCGGCCACGGACCCCCTGAGCGGTCTCAGGGACCCCTGAGGGTCTGTAGAAACCACTGTTCTAAATGGAATAGAAGTACATACGTAAGAAGCGAAAAGAAAATATGTTAAATTATCTGTTTTTATCGTTCTTCAGGAATACACAATGCGGGGCGTATGCATTTTTTTTTTGTTACCCCACATATTTTTTTTGAAAATCATTTTACACCGAGGTTTTTAATGTATACAAATTTTAAACTTATTGCACTGGATTTTTTTTTTTTTTAATCGATACTTTTTCTTTTTTTTTTTGAATCCTAGTGAAGTCGATCACCTCTTTCGGATGAAACTGTATATAATAAAGTTTTTTTTTATTTTACTTTTTGTATCGTGAAAAATGACGGTAGCACTCCGAATACTGATCGTAAAAGTTGCCCGGGGGCTATAACAAGGATTTTACTGTGTTTTTATTAGCTTATATTTTATTCGTATTTTAAATCCTTCCTTGAAAACATTTATTTATACAGTCGCACTGTTCGTAAATCGAGATTTTCTTTTTTTCGGATTTTTTTTTTAAATATATGTGTCAGGTGTATTGGATACACCTTGTTTGGTTTAACATTTTTTATTCAAGAATTGACAAAATGGGTATACCGACAAAAAAATATCACATAAATTTTATAAGGTAACTTTGATCAAATATCGTTGACAAAATATCTTGATAAATTAAAAGTCATGACAGTACGTTACACCAAATTCATCAATACTACGTACACATTGTCACTTAATTGAATATGTAAGAACACAAGTTTTAATATAGAAAAATTTATTTTTTTTTTCTTAATAAACTGAAATTAAATATTCGGCATTACGTTTGATTATTTTAAATCAGATAAAAAAACACCAAATTGATGAGAAGTGACGTCACATGCACTCTGCCCAAGTTCCCAAATATAAATTAAATAATATAAATTTGATATTGACCTTCCTGGGGCTTGAATACAGTCCCGTTTGTTCGCTAGGATTAAGCTCTTACCACCAGACTACAGAGAATAATTCCAGTTATGGAATTATTCTCTGCAGAAAAAAATCACTGTATTCCACAAGAAAAACTATTAAATTTGTAGAATTATATTTTCCTGTTGCTTTACAGGTATTCCACGTCAGGAATATCTAATCTGCCTCTTTTTGAATGACAAAAATCTATGATTTGACACGTTATCGTTAAATCAGCCTATGTTTTTTTCGCAATAGAAAAAAAAATGTTAGTAATGTACATATTATGGGTTCTTATGCTCCATCATATTTTAATATATTGAATATTCGTCCAAGAAATATTTATGTCACATAAATATGTATGTCTGCAACATGCTGCTTAATGTTTAGATTATTGTGTAAAAATCATCAGTTATGTTCGAAATCGACTGCCATTTATTTTATTTATTGTGTCAGTAAATAAATTCTTACTTATCGACTGGCATCATTAAATGGACCGTTTCATTTTATTTTTTGTTTTTAATTGGATAGATTTAGTATGGGGTCACCCGTGTAATTATCACAGTGAACGATACATTAAAGTTAATGTCGTTCTTTATCGGCAATGAACTCGGAGAGAGAGAGATCTCGGCATCGATCGAGTGGGACTTGTATTTATATCAATTCGACCGGTGGCGGCGACGGACAGTCAACGCAATACTAATTATTGTGTGGTCGTTTACCCTTCGAGTGATATTCTGATAATATTTTTAAACAATTCTTGCTTTCGTAAATTTTCAGGTACACTCGACTCCACAAAAAATCCGCGTTGTAAAGTTATAGAATTCATATTGACAAATACCAACATTGTGGTGTAGAAAATCGTATAAAAAAGTTAATAATGGATACCCAATAAGTAAATTACAGAATATTATTCATAATATGTATTTTAATTAAGAAAAATAATATTATTCATCGCTACTTGATTATATACGTGGACTTTTATGATGGACTGAAAATAAATCGCTTTCATCGCTA
Organism: Himalopsyche anomala; assembly: GCA_031772345.1. NCBI lineage: Eukaryota > Metazoa > Arthropoda > Insecta > Trichoptera > Rhyacophilidae > Himalopsyche > Himalopsyche anomala. The sequence goes on along the minus strand of CM062821.1, from coordinate 15,564,826 downwards.
GAAATGTCTGACACGTCTAATGTCAAATCATTTTATTTTTTAAATTAAATATCGTCGGTATACTGCCAGAAAACGTTAAGTCTAAAATTGGGTATTTTGAGCTAAGAATGCAGATCGATAGATTCAAACATTTATAGTCTCAGAAAACATTTATTTGTTTCGATATTTAAAGAAATAGTACGAAGTATCACTTTTAAGGTGTTCACTGTCAATACTTGGTGGAATGGCATTATAATAAAAATAATAAAAGATTTTTATTATTAATGCGAAGTATATTTCTTTGGCAATTATTACTGGCAGCTATTTATTTATAATTTGACCTTTTTTAGGTGTACAGATTTCTTATTTCTACAACCACTCGAAATACGATTTTTGGTTAATTGTTGTTTATTTATTTGTCTTATTTTCTAGTACCGCCTCGATACATTTCGGTTCGCTTCTTGATATTCGAAAAAGTCGATTATTTCAAAACAAGGTTTTTTTTTGTTGACTTAACTTTTTCTGGCAGAATACCGACGATATGATAGTTCATCAATGCTGAAACCCGTTATTTGTTGATCGATTCTTCAATGAATAATTCCAGATGCTGAACAAGTTCTCTCGAATTAAATGTTTGGACGAATCGTCATTAAATAATAACATAATTATCTTTTGTCATACCGATATTTTCCATTCTCAAAACAGGTAGGTATTTCGGTATTGATCGAATACATAACGGGATACCGTTTAAGGTAATACCGGCGTTGCTATCCCTACATGGAATTGTTGTATTGTGTTTATAATTTGTCTGTAATTTTGCGCAGATGATAGTGATACTCTTTCAGATGCCGCTCTTACGAAATTGAATTACAGATTGGAGAAAAAAAACTCGACGAATTGATTTGGACGTCTGTGTATCCTGTTTAGGCGTGAGAATATTGAAAAGCCAACTCGTGTGTGATGTCTATTCCCAAGGCGGCGATATTATTTAATAATTTGAATGCATACCCCGGTACCCGCAGATCGCCGTAATGAATGTATTAGTGGTCGACTCAGTTTTTCTCGTGCGGCGGTCAAATTATGTAATTGAATCTCGTACTACAAATGAAAAATCAATTAGTCCCGCGTGAGATGTCGGTGCGAGCGTATGATGATGCACCGTTCATTCGTTCGGCCGCATTTATGGATTGTCTACCTGTGCTCGCTCGCAGGGACGTGCGTACTTGGGTGTGATATGTGAAAGAGCGATATTTTTTTTATCTTTGACCACTGAAACTATGTTGAGACTGCGAAGCGGGCTCTTAGTTTCCTGGCTATTTTTTATTTCTAGGGTGGGTGTACGCCCGTTTTTATATTCCTTTCCTGCGTTTGTGTAAGTACTGTGTGTATAGAGAATCTGTTCGCTGGAGACTGAATGATTAAAACCAGGGTTGTGGAGTTTTCGCTAATATAAATACCGAAATAATAATTGAATGTTAGCGATTAAAAGTTGACGTATAATGGCAGCCAGAATATAGTGTTCATATTTCCAGTCGCTACTTTTTACCGTTTGGGAGAAGTTATTGTGACAGGCAGACTGACTTTCCGTTTTATATTATAGATTTAAGATAATTTATGGAACGGAGATCTTGAATGAAAAAAAAAATCGTGCTTTACGAAATATGTTTCATTTTGATTCGTGTTCCATATGATCGGTTTAAAATTATTTAAATCACTTGTTGGCATAGAACTACCATCCACGCCACTGTCTGCAAAATAGATGAGATGCGTTTTACATTGAATAGGATTTGTTCCGGAGCGTGTTTTTGGTTGAACGGAGACAAGATGCCATTATAAACGTCTTAAATTATTTAATAGCCATCTACTAGAATATTTCATAGTTATACGCTTTGAATATGTATTTAATCTAATGTTACGTGTTATTTAGGAGAATGGTAAATTTTCCGTCATACACGACGCAGGTTCCTCCACGAAACATAATATAAAGTACATATCAATTTTTTCAAACATAACAGTGTCTACCCTGAAAATAGTTTCCTCAATTTTTATATTAATTTTGCTTATACATACATACTGCGAAGTTCTTAATGTTTGTTTTACGTGATATATAATTATTGACATATACTGATATACATTGTTCTAGTGTGTAAAATTAAGTTAAGTACACAAAATGGATTTTAAATACATTTTTTTTACTCGAACTCCGCATGATTATTTTATTTTTCAATGGTTCGTATTATTCGTTTCCGACTGCGCGAAATTTATACATATTTTGATTAATTTAATATTGCAGAAATTTGACTAATTTTCATTAATAATATGTCACTCGAATGCGGAGTATTTCTTTTTTGTTTGGTATATTCCATATATTATTATACATGTTTTAAGAGGGTTATGAGATAAGTGGTTTCGATTTTTTACTTATCGCACGAAAAATACTACATATAATTCGTTTTTAATTATTTTATTCGTTCGTAAAGCAATATTAAAAAAAATGTTTATGTAGTTTTTTTTTATGACAATCGGCAATGGAATTGTAAGTGTCTGATGTTATAGACGCATTTCTATTTACGAATAACATTTTATCACTAGCAAAGGAGTGGGTTTTTCATGACTTGCTCTAAAATACCGTCAGAAAATTATTCAAATACAGCCGTATATATTTACAACCTTTAATAAGGAAGGGTCATATTTTTTAAACTTTCTTTTTTTTTATGGCACTTATAGCAAGTATAACGCTCACGCAATCGTCTGAAAAGCGACAGTTTTATAATAAGTTCAAAATAAAGATATCGCTTTCAAACTACAAACCTTTTCATGTAACACTACGCGGGTATAAATCTACGACCTTCTCTGAATAGAGACATTATGATATTACATAACACAACAACTCCATTCGCTGTAGTGGGCCATCGGATGGGTATTAAGTGTACCGCGGTCATTACCCGATTTTTTGGTGCCGGAGAACCTCGCAGGCTGCGACTGACGGTAGAAATGTGCCCAATACGATGGCACAAGACCATTTTGGCCGATGTCAAAAAACACACGCATCGCAGACGTATGGATTTAAAATTAAATAAATTCCTCCTCGCTTGTAGTTGATTGATTTAATTTGTCTTAGATAGATATTGGATGCTGATATTTATTTTATTTTATGGCTTAGCCCTACAGATAGGCTTTTGAAAATTCACTGCTTTATCTTAATTTTCTGTGAAAAACAGCTGAATGTCGAATACTCATTCATTGCACTTAAACATAAATATATACATGGTAAAGAAATCATTATTTTGAACTCGATTTGACAAATGTGTCATTTTTACTCAAACCCTTAAAGGTGTGCAAGTATCAATTAATATAATGAATTTATGTTGATAAGTTTAATAAATAAGATGGCGTCGTAATCGCATTCAGTTTCATATGTTAGATACGGTACACAAAACTATCAATCCTTTCACACTGCCGTCTCACTATAGTCTCAGTGTCGACCGTTATGGTTGGAATGAATTTTAACGCCGACCTTTGGATGTATGAAACGCATGTACGAATTGTATTTAAAATAAAACACGTTGTCTTACAAATAAGACACGGTTGATTTTATTTATTATATTGTACATTTGAATTGAACATAAAGAAAAAAAAGACAATTTTCTAGATTGTAAAAAAAACTAGACGGAAAACTATTTTTGCGTATTAAATAATATTATTTTTGCCGTTGTGCGGGCTCGCTACGTAATTATTAAACTTACAATTGCAGCGCAAATTTTATATTCTCTGTTTACATTGAAAACCTCTGATCTTTTTCAATTGAGTTATCGAAAGACAAGGCTCCCCAAGGTGGTTTCGGGTGCGGCCAGTGCCGTTCGTTTTAAATTTGCGCAGGAGTATTATTTATTTTTTCTTTTATCATTTCGAATGAGCTTTTTTTTCAATACTGGAACTAAAGCGATAACTCATTCTAAACGTATAATGAATGGTTTGTAGTTTGCAATTTTTTTACTCGCGGAACACTTGAAATGTTTTTTGTTTCGCGTAGATATATTATTTCGGATTCAATGCATTAGTTCAGCTAGCATAAATGCAAGCCTATACGCCTTCTTGCAACTTCTATGTTGCGATATTCCACTAAACGTCAACGGTACAATATATTAAATTTCACCTGACTCTTTTTAAACCCTGAATTAAATGTCTCGTAATTATTGAGATGAACTATATTTATGTGGTGTTGTGGCACAAGCTGATCCTAGTTTCACATTAGTATACATGAAAAGAACTATAAACCTTAACAAGTTATCAAACAAATTATATCATATTTATTTATTGATTTGGCATTTACTTGGTAGAACTCCATTTTAATAGGGTAAAAATATCAATTGTTAACTCTCCTTGTTGAATGGATCTTTTGAGTGGATACATGAATTTTGCTTCCTGCTGTATACTTATATGTGAATTGTAAAAATAAACCCTAAATGAAATGTACCTATCAATTTGTGTCATAACTAGGGTATTCAATCCCGGGTCCAATTTTCTGATCAAGAAATCCCGAGACTGACATGGTCGCGATCCCGGGATTGAGAAATCTGGAGCAAATCTCGAAAACTGATAGGATTTTGGAAAATAAATCGACTGAGTTAAATTTTGGAAAAAGTACCAAATCGAGGATTTCAAATTCCTCGGTGAGCTAAAAAAAATGTCTGTTTTACAGAATTCTTGTTTGGCGATTTATTCTGATCAATGAGACGTATCATATTTTGATTCAACTATGTAACTTGTATTACAACAATAGTCAGGTGGTTGATATCAGATTTTTTGTTTAATTGTAGACCTACCATAGGGCGTTCAAAAGTCGCGATGTTTTAGCTATACGTTGACTGTTAACAATTATCGTACAATTCAATATTTTGTTGTAAAACTGGTGTTTTCAATCGTGAAACAAGGTATCAAATTCAATTTCATTGTCTGCGTCGTCCACCCAGTTGTTTAGAATCTAAACAACCCCGGATGCTGCGGATTAGTCTCACAGGATTAATATCCAATTTCGGAGTTTAACCGCCCCCCCGAGGGCACCACTGGCCCGGCCCGGCTTACGGTCGGATCTCCGTCGGCCAGGGGGTCCATTGTGAAATGAGACAGAATTGAAATGTGTACCTTGCGTACCTGCCCGCCCAGTGGACCCACCGCGGGTGCCCCCCCTTCGCCCCACACACATGTTACACGACCGCCAAATAATGTGACCATCGTTGGGAAAGCCACGGTAGAACGGAGCAAACGATTCCGCCGTTTGGATATGATAGACAACTGCACAATACGAACAATCCATTGAATTTTGCAATTGAATATTATTATATTATTTACTATTCATTCAATTCAGTCACTAAAGTGATCATAAACAACAACACAGTGCATGTTGTTGCCGTTTTATTGGTTTAGATTTTTTTCTTCAATTTAACATCAATCAATGTAATCTTTTCAACTAGCGTAAAGCACGAACCCTTTGGTCCGTTTTTTAATTGTAAGAGATTTTTTTATTGCATGCCGCATTTGTACGATTATTGAATCGGTGGTCACCCGACGTTACACGAATAATCAATTTCCGTAGCAGTAATAAATACGTTTTACGGCCTGTCCTGCAATTTGGTCACGTAATGGTAATGGTAGGTCACCAGTCACTCCTCTAATAATAAAATTGTCGAGGCTTCTTTCCTCTATGCATATTATTATCTACGCATGTAAGATTATACCCATGCCCCTCCATTCTTCTAAACGTACCACAATAATGTGTACAATTAAACCTAGAGATGTCTTATTTAAAACATTGCTTGATTTTAAAATTACCTACTCTGATGTGCAGGTAAGAAAGATACTAGACTCGCATTCAATGCACCAATTGCTGTACTGTAAATTGATTATATTTATTTCTGATTTTTTGATGTGATGTCACATTCTTATCAAGTCTTAGTTTTTCAGTGTAAAAAAACTACTATTTTAAATCTTCCTTCATTACAGTTGTAAGTAGGGTTGCCAGATTTCTTGAAAGTCAATCCGGGACATTTATCCGATTAGCTGACTTTCGAATCCAAAAACCCAGGAATTTACTGATTAGTTAGTTAAATAGTTTTCTCTAAATTTCCGGGACAATTTAGTACTCATCCGGGATACGAGACAGCGATTCCAATTCCGGGACACCTGCCACCCCAGTTGCAAGGCTCCCAAACGCATAGTCCAAGGCTTTGGAGTCTTGAAAATATACCGCGACTCCCACTCGTTGTCATTTTCAAACGGTTCTACTCCGTTCTAAAAAAGATTGCATAATATGTAGTTTGCGCATTTTTTAATATTTACAAAACTGCATAACTTTTTGTATTTTGATTACATTAAAAAAAAAAAATAACCACAGTCGCCCGTACTTTCTCTGACTCCACAGCCCTGGTACTTATAATCGATATATGTTTACAATTCTTTTAAGTATGCTTTTTCTTTGTCGATTGTTATGATGCTTTATAATACTGGAGGTAACTATAAATTAACTGTGCTTTTGGTTTCGTTAATGTAAGCCAGCGTTTATTTCTCTTTTTTAAGAAACAAATGTATGTATGTATCTGCTCCATTGTATCTATTTAGCCCTGAATAATTTAGAAATAGTGTGTTACGTTTGGAAAACAACTGATTTAAAATAATAATCTCAGTGTTTGGTACGTAGAATGGATATTAACATATGCAATTTAATTATTACCACCTAAAAACAATGATCGACTCGCTTTTAAACATTGGAAATGTATTGCCATGTATTGATTGAAGTTAGCCAAACTTTGTTTTTATTACATGACCTATTACATTATTAAAAACAAAAATTTCGCGTCTCGTTACAGTGTGTTGAGCCATCAAATTTTTTAAATACATTTTACGTGTGCAGTTAACTGAAATGGTGGAAAATTCTCACGGTTTTCCTGCTGAATCGTTCATCCCTGGAAGCCAGTAGCTACGTGCGTTGTAAACATTCGCAGGAATTGGATTTCTTTGGCTTGTTAGCTGAATAATTTTGTGCGATCCGTGGGAAACGTTGATAAGCGACAATCGGAAATGATGCGACCAGCAAGATTTGTATTCAACTTTAGCTATCCGTTTTGTACGACATACTGTCCACACAAAACTTTTTCGACTGCTGGAAATTTTCTTATAGTAATTTCTGAATAAAATTATTACTAAGGTTCATCACATAATGCGTATACTAAGCTACATGGATTTCGCCTTTCGGCATCTTCAGGCGTTCAAGTGCTCGGATGAACTTGAACTGACATTTAGTAAATAAACGTATTTTGTTTATATAAGAAATAAATGTATCACTAAGTTTAAAGCTATTGATAAATGGATTGACTTTACTAATGAATTGATTTTAATGACGTTCAATTATCTTGGGGAACTATTTACTTGGCTAATAGTCTTTGTAGGTTTTTGAAATTAATGTGATTATCGTCACAATGTTTCATATAACATGGGAATGCCTACAGATTTAAATGGTGAGCACTTGAACGTCTGAAGATGCCCAAAGGCGAAACCCGAGTCGTAGGTGACAAAACTTGTGTGAATGTACACAATTTGAACGATTCAAAATTTTCTAGTATACATAATATATTATTAAACAAGAAAATAACTGATATCACTATTGTTTTACCTTTGTTAAAAATAAACGAATTCAGTGAAATGTCTGTTATTATCATGCTAATTTTACATAGTGATGTATTAAATCTTTGAATTTGCAATGGCTACTACTAGTTAGTAATCAGGTCAGGGAACAGATATCGCTTTTTTTAAAATCGACGAGCCAATCAATTATAATTTTATTTATGCCACGATTTACGAGTCTGCAAAAAATTCAATCTCCGCGAATCAAGCGCGTAATAAAACATTCTGCTTTCGCTACTTGATTGTTTTTTCTCAATGGATATCCTAACGCTTGTGCGTTTTCGTTTTTGATACGTCTCGTTTGTACCGTTTCATATCCGAAACACAGCGCACTCGGCAATTATTCTCATTCTTCAAAAATACCAATCGGAGATAATGTGTACTTCGGATAGGGCTGCCCACCTGTAAATAAAATAGACTGACTTTGACACCGCCATAATTGTTTTCAGGTCAACCGCCAAATGTAAGAAAAAAATACAAATTTCTTTTTTAATATCTCGCTTTGTTGATAATAGGAAGTTGCCATTGGCCAGCATTCCTGTGGTCAGATATCTTACCTTTTTTGATAAGTGAACCTTTTCCTATTATCATTTGAAATGGCCGACTAAATTACAAAATAATAATGGAGACATTCGTTTTGTGGCTTTTCAGGGAATTTCTTTTTTTTTCTTCAGTTCAGAAAATTTTGTACTTTCATTCTCTTGTCTGTGGGTTGAACAGTTGTCTTGTTATTTTAAACAGTCTTATATCCAGAGATATCAATAAGTAACACTTCGGTATCAATATCACGAACTCGTTGTTTTCAATATTTTTTATATTCAATCTCTCCGGTCTTTCGGTATAGCTTTTGACTACTATTTGAATACAAGATTCGTCGGTCATTTATGTAGTTTTGGCATATTCAGTTGGAAAATCATTATGCCGCACTGGATTTGTTTCTTCTCTTAGTTGGTTAACATTGTCATATATATATATTTAATTCCCTAGGGTACTCAATGTTGTGCCCACCACCACCCGCTACGGCTTCACACTCTTCTATAGGGTGTATTCCGTAGCGTAACAACGTTAGTCGTGTTCAAAATTTTGCCAGAAATGTCTCGAGAAGAAATTCCTCAAGACTTGGTTGCATGCACTACAGTGTGCAGAAGTTCTATATCTATATATATTTTAATATTACGATTTGTGGAAACATATCCGAGTCGTTGCGCTGTTTGCCGTCTCCCTGCCAGTTGGCGAGATGTGAAGCCTGGACCGGTGGGTGACATGCGCCAGCCAGAGCATTGCGCATACGGCCCACCCGCTACTAGCCACCAGTCACTAGTCACTAGCCACCCGGTTCTTGGCGGCCGCTTGCGGGTGGTCTACTTTGCTCGATCATACTGCTGGGCCACTGGCTCTGAAATTTTTATTTGCCATAGTGAACCTCTTCGACCGTTCTAAATATCGAATACCGTCCTTATCGTTAAACCTAGAAAAATGAGTAATTTTATTTGATCGAAAAATGCAGGGCTGTGGAATCGTGTAAAAAAAGACGACACCGAGGAAATTTTTCACATTTTTCATTTTAACTTATATACATATATGTATACCATCAGATCATCTGTAGTCAGCCAAGCATGGAATGGCAACACTTTGTACTATGTTGTCTGTATCTAAATTCAAGCCGCTCATTTTTCACGAATGTTTTCATGTCGCCTGTGTGGTCGAGTGGTCAGCGTTGTTGGCTACCGCTACGGAGGTCACGGGTTCAAATCCCAGTACGGGTAGTTTTATAAATTGATTTTTTAATCGATTTATGAATTTCTGTTGAAAGGCATGCATGTATGTGATGTCTTGAATTCCCCCCTCTCACCCATCCTATCCTATGAACGGGGCGTATCGAGAGCGATTAGCTTACCACTAGTCCTGTCCTAGCCTTTTCCTTCTATTCCTACTCTCTTTGGAAAAAGAGAGGTTGAGCAACTGAGTAACAAGCAGTTCTCGTAGAAACACTTCTGTTTAGATAAACTCCATTAGCAGTCCATATGCCCCACATTGGGAGCGGAAATGGATATAATTAAAAACAATCTACCCAAAAGCTGAAATCTTTTTATGGCACTAGGTATTTCAACACAAAAAAAAAAACAGACCGGTAATACAATTCCTAGTCACAAAACCAATAACCCTTCTTAATAGATTAGTATACGTACACATTTTAGTATTGGTAATTTTATGATCTTACGATAGTTGAATGCTTCGGAATTAGCCTGAATTGGAGATATGTATGTACATAATATCGGAAGCTGCCGCTTCGACTATCATCCGATGGAGCTGACTCTGTGCGTATGTAATTTGGTGGCTCCGTTCGGTCCCCCAGACCCACTTATCGAAAGCAATCAACCCCCGAGTCATTCATTATTTTAAAGGATTTAATGAGATGTGCGGCCAATTACGGGGGCCTATGTAAATAAATAAATTCCCGCCGAAAGGATAATATTAAATATGTGGCGGCCGGCACGCAGTTCGAGATTATATCTGAATCTTTATTGTTTTTTTTTGGCCGGCCAGAGGCACTAGTTACTTTGTACGAGTTTCAGTGCTTTTTATTGATCTATTTTGTGTGAATCAAATTTACATCTACGATAGTGTATTTGTTTTACATTACAGTAAAACCCCCATTTACACTTAGTAGGGACAGTGTAATTCGGGGTAGTGTAATTGGGGGTGTGAATGTCATACAAAATTAGGGATTTGGTTTTTTTCGCAAAAAATGCAAAACTTAGATAACCCTTAGTTTTGCAAAAAAATATTTAGTTATCAAGTGATAAAATGCAAAGCGCGCCAAAATCCCACACGTAGCCAGTCGCCCGCTATACGTGTATAGCCTGGCACGTGTTGAATACACAGACGCTAGCCAACATTTGACTGTATGCGCGGCACAGATGACCGTCTCGTAGTAACGACAATGGAATGCGACCGTGCAATTGGGGGATTTGTGGCGAATATTTCAAGCCAGCGCGTAATTCGGGGTAGTGTAATCGGGGTTCCACTGTACTTTCGATTGTTACGAGAAAAGATGGCATCTCAGTACGTCATTAAAAATCTATCTACACGTTCACCTGAAATGTGTTTTTTTTTGTATCGCGTGGTTCTTCATTATGGCTGGTGATATGACCCGATCTCCCTTCCGAAATATAGAGGTTAATGTACCTAATTGATATTATTTACACTAAATGTTAAAACAGTGGTGGGTATGAAGGCTTAAATGATCACTATCTATCTACCCTTCATTAAAAATTATACAATTAATTATGAAATATACACATATTGATACGTTTTTTTCTTATATTTTCACAATTTTTATTAGATTCTTCTCTTCTCCACATGTAGAGTGGACATAGTTTAAAAAAAATCTCCGAAAGAAAAATTGTTAAATAATTTTATGTCAAGTGTTCAAATGGGTTTTAAAAGCCTATTGCCCACGTAATGGTCCAGGGATTGGTTCTGGGCCTAAATCTAATAGATAGCCCATAGGCAAAAACATTTTGCAATATGTTTAAAAAGGTGGGAAACACACCAACCTCAATAAATTTTAAAGCCGATTTATCAAGGTTAATAAAATGCATAGTTAACCCGTAACATGCCATCCTAAAAAAATCACGTTCCCTGCCATGATGGCATCTCAGTTTCACTGTTTATTGACAGTATTTAAACCTAAGTCAGAAGCTAAAAAGTAATTTTAAAAATGTATATATGCTAGAATACCTAAAATGATAAATACTTATTGACAATATTAAGAGAAATATTGAATGATTTAATGGCTCAACTATTTACGATTGCATCATAGGCATGGAGGTGTTAATCGATATATGCATGTGCGTCTCTGTTGCCATGCAATTCTACATTTTCCTTTATTATTATTCTGAAGAATTTTTGTTAGAAGATAGATGTCACCATAAAGACCTTTGCACGGTGCCTAGTGTAATGAATACTGCAAAGATATTTATTGTAAGCCAGGTATTCAATTATTGATCGGGCGCACATTCCCATAAGTCACACCGCGCCACACACAGCCTCGTCGACATCTTCTCATTGAGTCGATTCCGAGAAGAATCCACGTTGTCCACTTTTGACGTCTTCCTCCATTCGGGTCTCTGGCTTTGCCTTTGCATTCGAGTGAAAGGAAAGGACGCGCCGCGACCACAATAGCATTCCACGGCCGGCATTGCCAATCGTGTGTCGCATTTATAAGTGGTTTATTTTAGAACAATATATACATGCGTTGTAGTGAAAACTAACATTATTTTGAATAATATGTCTTATTTTATACAGCGGTGGGTAATGGCGGTATTTTTTTCTCAAACCATATGAAAAAAAAGACTCCTAATAAATTTTGGAATTGAACTTAATGCAAATTCCGATGATTAGCAAACATACGAAATACGATAACAAATATTTTTAATCTGACTGCTGATTCTTGTTCTGAGTTCGAACTACAAACATAATTTTGTTTATGAGTGGAAATAATATGGGCATATTAGAGGTGAAGTGAGCTAAGTGATTTTTAATTTTTTTTAAATAATATTCTACACGTCTTAAAGTATCGTAAAAGTGAAGTAACCTCAGTTAACACATTATAGGCGGGACACGTAAAAATACGTTCATCGCGTACTGTCAATTTTGTTGGTATATTGATTCATAATTTAATGGTTTCTTCAAAATAACTGCCGTGGCAAGTGATCCTTTTTGATAATAAGCAATAAACCTCATAATTTATTATGCCCTGAATGTTCGTTCACACATAGTATTTTTTTTAAAAAGGCGCACATGTTTCTCGAATGTTTAGGGTATCAGATTTCACATTTCCAGTGATTGTAAATTTGTAGAAATGAAAATTTTATACTATAATTATTTATATAATTGTATGGTATGGATTAATGGTATTTTTTATACAGAATATTTTGAATATTTCATATTGATAACAAGTGGAGTGCTATCTACTAAATTAATAACAGGTTTTTATATTTAGCTTAGGAAATTAGTGAAATTATGATGTATTCAAAATGTTTTCATTTTATTATTAATGATTAAATGTCACATATGATTTCTTTGAAAATTTCAGCCGAAAATATTGTTTGGCTTAGAAGTTGTGTTGATTTTAAGAATGTAATATATTTTTTCGCTAATCACTAAAAAACGCCCGCTTATAAAGTGTTAACACACGTAGCAATACGAAAAATAAAAATATTCAATCCACCAAAACACCAGGTAAATACGTGATTGTACTTAGAAGTCCAATTTTTTTTTACGATTTTACTAGTTGGCTCACTTCACTTATCTGCAGCTCATATAAAAAAAAATCAATTCTAATGTTGGTCAGAGACCTGGGGAGATTTGAATATAGTAATTACGTGATACATTGCATGATTTTTCGTTACCATAGAAACCTTCTAATATCGAATGACATTGAAGACTCGGAATTTTGCGTTGAAGAAGCTTATTCTTCCTGCGATGGTCTCCGCCTTGGTATCCCCTGCATTTGTGGTAGAGCCGCGCGGGGTGTGGTCCCTGCTCTCGCATTGTGTCACAAAACGGTCTCAATAAACTCGCTGCCTTCGGTTTAAACTTTAACTTTTGCAGGTTGGCATGAAAAAAACACCACCGCAATTTGACACGCTTCGGCCGTAAACAGAACGATTGTCAATACGAACCAGCGTCGCGTCTTCTCGCTGCAATCGCGTGTAAGAGTATTTATTGATGGCTCGTGATATGTTTATCGATGTTTTTTTTTTGTCGAACACATCTTAATGACATGACTCGTTTGTGCATGGAATGCCAAAATTATTGACCGTGTTGTAACACGGAGTAATGCAGTGCACATATTTCCGTTGGGCGGTGTTGTCATGATCACCGCTGTTGAAGAAAATATCGTACTGCCACAAAATCCTATGTCGAATGTTTTAAAAACAGATCGAAAGATTTAGACACGCTATATAGCCTCAAAAAACAAGCTGACTCAGATAGCATTTATTTGTTTCGATATTTTATGAAGTAATACGAACTATGTCAATTTCGTTTGCAGTTATTACTTGCATAAACCTATAAATAACTTAACGCTTTTTAGCTGTGCAGATTTTCTACTTATACAGCTAAGCAGTGGCGTATTAAGCACTTTGGAGGCCCTAGGCGCAATAAATTTTGAAAGCCCTGCTCTTAGAATAACATAAAAGTGCTGCAAACCTCTTCGTAGAATAATAATAAATATTTTAATGTGAAATTAAAATATAAGGGTTTATACACTATCTTGAGACCCCCAAGATTTGGAGGCCCTAAGCTCGCGCCTCTTGCGCTTATGGGGTAATCCGCCACTGCAGCTAACACAAGACGACTAAATGTTTTTGAATTTGTAACTTTTTTGGTCTAATGTTGTTTATTCATTTGTCTCATTGTCTATACCTTATAAACGACATCAGCTAGTAGTACAAAGAAGAGTTGTTTGGAACAATAATTAGTTTGAGTAAGTAAGATAATGGATACTGCCACTGAAGACCATATAACTTTAAATGCTTTCAATTAGAATACTCTTCTATTGTATGAAATTGTAAGTAAACTGACATACAAAAAAATAGGCTGTATGGGCGCTCTGTACTAACACTACAAACCAACGAACTTAACACGTGGTTTACGCTTTACCGCATCTTCATTTTTACTACAAAAGATTTTTTATTCCGATATTAAATATTCCATCCAAGTCGTTGTTGTTATTTAAATGTGAATGTTTTGGGCTTATTCATATGAAGTACTTTTTCTGGGACACCTGTAGGAATCTCGAACACACCAATCTTCCGTGAGTGTCGTGTCATCCGCCCTCTTGCGGGGGATTTGAACATTGACAATAAATTGAATAGCCAGCGCACACCTTTCGATGTCTACCTTTTCGTGTTTGTTTACCTGTCGTATCTCGATATAATTTCGTCCTTATTCGCTATCGGAGACTACTTCGATAGAAATTGACTAGGGAAATCTTTCTGATATACCGATTATGTTGACAGTCTGCAGATACTACTCACAGAGTCAAAACATGATGCATTTTATTACACAGTTGCAATACGTCAGTTATTATTCGAAAATATTTTTCATAATGCCTAGTTGAGCTTTAAATTACATTTTTATACAATCAATGTTCCCGCGCACACTTCCCAAAATATGCCCGCACACACTTTCATCCCCGCACAAGACCGCACACAGAAATATTGTAAAAATAAGTTTGTTTCACCATATTTTTATACTTGCGTACACTTTTTATTTTGCTGAAAATTTACTGCTCACAGAAGTTGATGGTCCGCACACACAATATAATAATTAGAGGGAACGTTTTATACAATACTAGTGAACTCGTTATTCTGTTTTTATTCGTTAATTTATTATTTTTATGAATTTCATTGATTACGATCGTGGTAAAAAAATCGTGTTTTTAACGTACACTTTTCTTTCAGAGGGTGGCCGCTTGGAATCAGAGTTGAAATACCTTCGAGTGGCAGTCGGCGGGGACGTCGGTGTGACAGGCACCCACCAGCTCGTCATCTCGGCGCCCAGAGACCCTGAAGCTTCAGTGCTGAACGCCCGCTCTCTTCTGGCCCACGAAGCGGCCGTGCGACGGGCCATCAAAGTCACCGTTCATCTTTTCGACGTAACTTGGAGTATCAAAGATCTATGCCACAGTCTGAGCGTTCCCAATTTCGAAGAGGCGTTTTTCGTGGAGCAGCTTTTCGATCATATAATACCTTGTTCCGTCATTACTCCGCTGGACTGCTTCTGGGAGGGATCCAAGCTGCACGGACCTGACTATCCTGTTGAAATACCGTGAGTATACTTAGATATCAATGATATTAAGTATTTTTCGTTAAATGATCCTAAAAAAAAACAATTTGTAGTGGTTTACGGTAACTAAATTTTAATTATATAAAATAATCTAATAATAGTTTTATTTGACGCAATCGAAAATAAGTGAATAAGTGACAAATGAAATTTAAAATTATAAGAATACCCTAAAATGATCCACATGAACTGATTGAAGAATATTTATATTAATAATATAATTGATTAATAAGTTTGTTTTGTTTAATGCGATGCGAAATTATTATTTTGCTGTTGGTGTTTTTGTCTTCCAACTTTGCAATGCTACTTTATAGCTATTAGGTATGCGATAACGCGATAACGAGATAAGCGCCCGCATATCAGCGATCGTTCGTAAGATAACTGCGCTGAACGTGTCAGTTGCAAATTCATATTTGTGCTGGGATGACGTCTTTTTTACGCGCAACTTAAAATATGATTATTTATTAAAAAAAACACGGATTTTTATAAAAAAGTGTATGAGGAATGATGCAGAGAGATATTTTAAAGCCCTTAGACTATTTTTTTTTAAAATTCATAAGAATAAGGCCAATAATGAGGAAACCACTGGGGTCCCTAAACGACCCCCATCGGCAGAGAAGTATTTTTCTAGTCTCCGAGCCGCGAGAGTTAAACATGTGTAGTAAAATTGTTTCTTCGTATTCAATCATTTTCGTGTTTACCAATTTCTGTTTTATTTTTTAAAAAATGCTGCTAAAGAGGAGCATGCGATGTCTTAATGGAACCATCGCTAGAAGGTATCAAGCGAGGACTGGATGTAAGGTAGTCGCTCGGTATATGTTTTAAGAGGTATAATACGACCAGAGTTATTTCACTGGTGTAATTAAAATAGTGTCATATGCATACTAATTAAGCTGCCATCTGCTCCGCTTTTTGGTGAATCAATAATTCATGGTAGTCTTTAGTAGCAAAATATTTGTCTCTTATTCCATCAGCAATACTACAGCAATATGTATATGGGTTATATTTTGATACAGTGATTTGATGGCAAACATTTTTGTTTTTAGTGGCATCAAAGATCCCGTGACCTGGATGCATCTGAATCCTCAGCTGATGGTGCAGTCAGCGAAGAAGTTGAATTACGAATTTCCGTTTTCAAGCCTCGAATCGTACATGAAGAGGGCTGGGATATCGACCGCCTACCAGGAGAAGCCGTGCTTGAATCCGGCCGATCCGCTCTGTCCCGATACAGCGCCCAACAAGAAGTCGCAACAGGTGAATATTTACAATTCAAATCAAATATTTATTTTACATTGATACCTCACAATGTCCGGCTAATTGGTTTCGCGAGCGTCCCGGACTATTTGCGATATGAGTTTTCGAGGAATGAAGAACATATTGGTATGGAAATGAATAGTAAAAAAAATGTCGAATTCAAGTGGTGCTGTTAGTTTGGCGTATGCAGTAGTCATATACATATAGTGATACAGTTATGTAAAAAAAATATACGATAGTTTTTGACTTATGTCGCAAGTGACGATTACTCATTTGAGTCAGTGTTGAACCGTTCATAAAGATTCATTATATCAAGCCTCTGATTTAATCTTGGCCGCTTACGTCATTTAGTTATGTATAAAATCCAGGGCTGTGGGGTCAGAGTCGCGGTATTTTGACCGGAGTCGGAGTCGTGAAAAATGAACGGCTCGAATTTTTTTTGAAAAATATTTTTAATGAAGTGTATTCAAACAAAAAAGTGTTGAAATTTCATGCTTGGCTGACTACAGATGATCTGATGGTATACATATATGTATAAGTTAAAATTAAAATTTTGAAAAAAAATCCTCGGAATCGTAGTCGTCTTTTTTTTACATGACTCCACAGCCCTGATAAAATCACTTTCATTTTTTTTCTTGTTAATATTTGTCAAAAATATTGAACTCCATATTGTGTGGGCTAGTTTAATACTGACCTGCTTCTGTAGAGCCATGCGTGAATGGTTTTTGAGAAAAAAAACATTAATGGAGAAAAACTATATTTTGCCACTACTACATATAGTGGAGCCGGACTATTGGTATACTTATTTGCAGGGCTTTTTTTACCCTGTAACGCGGCGGAACGGCGTTCCGGCACCTTTTTTTCTCGAAATTTTAATAAATGTTTAATTTTATTTTTTCTATTTTAAAATATGTATATTTTGTTTTATTTTCTATGCATTATATGAAAAGTCGTCATTTATTCTATCAAAATGATATTCGAATATATAATAAATAATATACCTTCTTAGAAAATGCTCGAAAAAAGTGCGTTCCGGCACCTTTTTTTTTCAAAAAAAAGCACTGCTTATTTGTTTCTCACGAATCTGAAATTCAAGATTGTCGTGATTGTTCTCCTGGTTTTTAAAAAATATTTCTCATTGCTGGTTCCTATTAAATTGTTTTGTGTCGTAACATCTTTCGTCTCTTGTAAGTAACTTACTGTTGTATTTTCTTGTCGTTTGTTCGTTTGCTAGTTTTTTTTTTTAAATTCCATCAAAGTGCTAAGATGTCGTAAAAGTTTAGAAACATAGGCTTATCTAAAATTTCATTACGCGGCTCGTAAATTATTTGTGAAGTTTTTACAACACCTGTAAATCGCTTAAATCGTTTCTCCACTACAGAGGTAGGTAATCTTTTTCAGAAATTTTTCATGCTTTCTTCGTCAGTGTTTATTCTAAAATCACACAATATTATATTGTCAACTATAGACTAACGTAGTAGCCATGTCAGAATATTTTATGGTATTTAGTCATAGTTTCATTTTTTTTGGAATTGGAACACGGTTGTCGGTTTATCTTTTAGTAAATTATTTAATTTAATATGTAGGTATATATATTATTTTTTACTTCTTTTTTACAATTAAGTTTTATTTAGAGATTCAAATGCACGCAAAAAATAGGTAATCGTGGAAAATGTTGATTCGTTTTCAAAACTATATTATCTAAACGTGAAAAAAACAGAACAACTTAAAAGTAATATTTTTATCGTATCTATTTATATTAATTAAATATATATCATTTATTATTTATTTATTTATTTAAATAACATTGCATAAGATTGACAAATTATAAATTTAAGACTTTTACAATGAAGAGAAAAAAATAATAATACAATTTAATATTAAAAGCAGTAGAAAAAAATGGCAAAGAAGTTAACTAAGTAAGCTCCGACGAACTCTACTTTAATACATTAAAAAATAGCATTCGTCGAAATTCACCCACGTCCACGTGGAATATGTCGATATCCGAAGTAATATTGTTAAACACCGTTAAAGCTCTCCCCGGTGGCATTCCCATTGGCAGGCTGGTTGGTTCTACACCTTTGGGAGAACAAACAATTCATGTCCACGATTTCTCAAAAAATAATCAGGAACATTTAGCTTCACATTCTCAAGAATGGTGGAATTCTCATTTTGGCCTCGTATAAGCCGATACAAATATATGGCCAGATACATTTCACACATATGTAAATTTTTATAATTTATTTTATTACTGGATAAGTTTATTCACTGCATAAGATTATTATAGAAATTAATGTAACGGTTTTTAAAGTATTTTAATTTATTTATTATTCCAAATCCCCCCCCCCCAATTTACGCACTCAATCATTTTTTTTTTTAAATCTCACAATTGTTAAAAACTTAATCTATATCAGCTTTGAGACGTTTTATAAAAATAGTCACTTTGTTAGTGTTGACAATTTACTGTCTCCGTGCCACTTGTTTGTGACTGATGGTCCACTCGGAGGTAAGAGAAAAAATTTCCGGTCGACAAATTCCAGGATGCTCTCTAAAATCTTACCTTTAACTTTTGTTAAGGCCACCTACCTACTTCTCTACATATACAGAATAGAAACTGGCATTTGGTGGATTATTATTCTAGGAGTATAGTATGCCTTTTGTATTGTCTTACTTTTGAGCTATTGAAAACAACAAATAGAAAAAAGACAAAACCTAATTTGCTATAATTTTTTAACACTCGTGCGTTTTTACCTTTTGTATTACTTATTTTTATACCTGTGCAACAGGGGTGGGCTGGAGGGGGCTCGCGCGAGCCCCTTGTTAAGATAATAAAATCATTCGTCTTAGATCAAATCAGCACCTAACTGCAATTTCTGTAGATGGTTAAATTTTATTATGAAACAAGACTTAGTAGCCCCTTCATTTTTTCATTCAGCGTTGTGGGCTTCCGTGCCGGACCTCATGGGTTAGAGTTAATCACTAGTCCTGTCTTAGTCTTATCATTATATCCTTACTACTCTCTTCGGAAAAGAGAGGTTGAGCGACTAAGTAACAAACAGTTCTCGTAGAAAAAAAACTTTTTTTTTGAGATACTTTCATTAGGAGGCCATATGCTCCACATTGGGAGCGAAAATGGATACAAATAAATGGATAAGATTTGCCGAGCCCCTTGGTAAGATATTGGCAGCCCACCGCTGCTGTAATATTTTGACTTATCCGTATAGTCTCGGCTTAATACATCATAAAACATTACAATATTTTCAAAATAAAACCTTTTTAAAATACATTTAAAATTTGATAATTTATAGGGCATTTTGAAAAGCTGTCCGAATTATTATTTATTTCATGACCGCTTTTGATCGTAGTTTTTCACAGTGCAGTGCGGGTGGTTTGTTACCATTTGGTAGATTTTTCTCGGTATTTGTACTTTGTTTTTTTTTTTTTTAATTTTGATTTTTACGTTTTTTTCCTTTCGTCGGCGACTGGAACATTTGTGCGAGACTGAAAAAAAATGCAGCCACCCGCAAGGATCTGAGAATTCGATGCAATAACAAAATACGCAAAATAAAGAATGCAATCTCTTTTGTTAAGCCATTGGAAACCAATTTATGTAATACCTATTATGAAGTGAAGAAAAACAGACGCTTCCATCATGCCTGTAGTAGAGAAATAGAGATGTCTTTTCTAAAGATTTTCTAAAGAAAAATAATGGATCATTTAACTTTATCATTAATATTTTAGTGTTTTTTCTGATTCGGGTTGGTGACCCTCCCCCCTCCTTTGCGAAATGTGCAAAACATCATACAAACATCTAAAAAAATATTTTGACCTAGAGAACGAATTTCCAATCCTTTGCTAATGTTTTTGCATGTTTTTAAAAACAACACAAAATTGTAGATGTAATTTTTATGGCTATTTGTAGCTGTTTTCTATTGAAACAATCTTGTCTCCGAATGTACGTTTAGTCCCTAAGTGTAGGAATACTTTTATTTTCTTTTTAAGATATTTTTTATTTTATTCCTCCAGTCAACTCTATGTCTTGAGTGATATATAATGCCTTGGCAATAGATGCCAGTGAAGTATTTGTTGTTTATGTGCGATTTTTGTATTTCTGAGCTGTCTCGGAAAAAATATTCTTGTAAAATATATTCTAAATAAAAATTATTTTTGCAGCCCCCTAATGTTGCGAGCGAATTGTCTGGAGGGTGTTACGGCTTAGCTGCAAAGTTCATGCATTGGCCCAAAGAGCTGATAGTGGGGGGAGGCGAAAGGGACAAGACTGGTCAACTCACAAAGGCGAGAGCTCTACAGAGTGTTGTGCAATTAGTGACTGAACGAGAGCTTTTCGATTACTGGGCCAAGCGCTACCGGGTCCATCACATTGGGTGGACCAAAGAGAAGGCCGGTGCTGTCTTGGACGCTTGGCAGAAGAAGTTCTCAGAGGTGATTATGTTTACATTTCCACTGCCTCATCTGTATAAGTTTTTTTTTTTTTAATCAATCCGATGTTATACCTTATAATCTGTTAAGGTTTCTGCATCACTGACAAAACCAGTAATGATAAAATCATTGCGACATTAAACTATTTTTGAAGGTAGGACCCGATGCAATAAAAGCAAAATTCATATTTCATGAAATATGTTTACTTTATAAAAATCTAGATTCCATTCAAAATCAATTTAGGTAAATCAGATTTGATACTATTAAAATTTGTGTGCAACACTTAAATTTATTTATATTGTTGTAAGACAAGATTTTTCTGTATATTGAAGCAATAATTTGCGAATGCAAAAAATATACTTATATTACAGTGCTAAAAATTTAAATAACCCTCTTAAATATGGACAACACACATCAATACTATTTTATTGCTTTCAGGAAATCGAAAAGTTCACGGATGTTGAAGAAGAATACCGATCCTATGATTTCTATGCATTTTCATCTGCCACTCTTGACGACATCTTAGGAAAGTTTACCAAGCTCTCTATTCCCAACATTGCCATCGGATATGCGTTGATTGTAAGTTTAATGTTCTATCCATAATACTATTCAAGACTTGCTTGCTTGAAATTTCCATTTTATTTTTGAGCATATTTCAGATATACTGAAATGTTACTGTTCTGGATTAAATAATCAAAATCAATAATAACCATTTATGAAATGATCTAAATGTCTTTCCTCAGTTGCTGTATGTGGCGTTATCGTTAGTGCAGTGGGATGATTCTGTGCGATCTCAGGCTGGTGTAGGAATAGCTGGAGTTCTTTTACTTTCTGTCACTGTTGCTGCTGGGCTTGGATTCTGTGCTCTGCTTGGTAAGTTAATCTCGTAATTGAAATAATCTTTATCATTTCTCTTTCGGCAAATCTTAGTGTCTTAAGACTATTGCTTACCATTTTTGAATATATAATGGAGTATTTAAAAAGAAGGTATGTATAAAAATCAAATACATTTTGTTTGTACTATTTGCAAAATTTTATATAATGATTAGAGAAATTTCTGCCAGTTTAGTTTTAAGTTTAGGCAGTTAACAATTTAAAATTGAATGTTTTATAAAGTGAACTTTTTTCAATCTTCCATTTCATGTCACAAAGTATGGGAAAAAGGTTGGTCTATCTTCTGAATAGTTGTAAAAACTACCTTGCAGATGCAAATTAGTATAATCATAACATAATTTCTTATCATCTAATGGAACTCGCTACTTCCAACATTGTAGGTTAAATTACTACTAGCGATAATTTGCTGTGACTAGTGAACGGCTGCCAAACAAAGTGATTTATTAATTGTATTTTTTTATTTCAGGAATCCCCTTCAACGCATCCACAATGCAAATAATTCCATTCTTGGCTCTCGGACTCGGTGTCGATGACATGTTTTTGCTGACTCATGCCTACGCAGCCAAGGAGAGGGAGGGCGACAATATGATGATTGATCGATGCAAGGGAAACACTCCTGCTGTTTTGAGGACCACCGGATTGAGCGTGTTGCTCACGTCGCTAAGTAACGTTTGTGCTTTCTTCGCTGCAGCTCTGATTCCGATTCCAGCTCTCAGGGTGTTTTCGTTGCAGGTAAAATAATAATAATTGCTTTTAAATTTTTAAGTGAATGATGTTTTTTTTATAATTATTCCTATCCAATAGGATGTAAATATTCTTTTGACAATGTGGATAAACTCGTATTCGCCATTTAGCCCATTCAAATGGATCACACTTTCTGTGAGAAAAACCTACTTTGTCATATTTTCATAGAAGTGGGCGGTAACAAAATTAATGAAATACTCTTTTGATTTTGAAATCCTTTTATTTAAAATTAGCTATCCATTATGTTTTCCATTATGTTGTCTTGAACCGTGGTGTGGTGTTTAAGTATCGGTCAAAGTTAATTAATAATTTATAACATTCGTGTAAAAATGGATTTGAATTACTTTAGTGGAGATAAATTGCAATGTTTGTGTTTTGTATTCTTATCTTTATTGCGATGTGCAACAAAGAAATTAATTTTGACATCTTTGTATTGAATTGAATAGCATTATTGCTTTGCATGTAGTTGAAATGGCAAGTAACATTTCAGTTATGTATTTTTTTTTTTTTATTCTAATGGTTGCGTCAAAGAAATATGAGAATGGGTAAACGTAATAATTTCAGTTCAATTGAATTTTGCTGAATTTTATCTGCAACATATTTCCATGAAGTATAAAATCCAGATATTACATTCAGCGATTAAAAAATCAAATTCAATTCTCATCTTTCATTCAATCATTTTTAGCCATTTTTAAGAAGTAGGCAATATTTATTTTCAGAATGCAAATGTAAACATTATTTATTGTGTGATTCTCTTAATTCCATGCAAACGTTTATCCTGTGGATTTTATAGTGTAAGTTTTTAATATTAGAAATATTTGTTTATTATCATTGTGTCAATAAAAAAAAAGACTCAAAAATGAGCTAATAGCCCAATAATTGCCTAAATATATATTATCTATTTATGAAGTGACTCCTCTGAAGGACAGCCGTAGATATAGAATTAAAAGAATAAGTAATCATCCTCACTTTATAGGCATGGAAATATTATCTTTTCATGCGGTAGGCTTAATTATAGGTCCTAGAAAATTAAAGTTACCAGTGTTGGGCGTATGTGTGTAAATCTCGACCTGTTGGAATTAATTCAATAAGATTCACCGGCAATTACTTTATTATTATTACTAAACCAACTGGACGATTTGATGCTAAATTGCATTGGATCTGTTATATATTGTTACTAACGTATGATGTTTCCTTTAGGCTGCAATCCTGCTCATGTTCAACCTGGCTTCCATGCTGCTTGTGTATCCCGCCATGATTTCATTGGATATGCGAAGACGTTCCGCCAGCCGCTCCGATATTCTTTGCTGCCTTATGCCCCGAAGGGGAATCGGAAGAAATGTAGAGACTGCCGGAGGGCACTCGACCGGCAGCTCAAAGAGGTGCTCCGCCCCTCGAGACCCTACAAGGAAAGTTCACGCTGTCACCACTGCCCTTCCTCCTGATAGATTACACACGGTCACCAGTGTTGTCGATAAGGTATTATCAACATTCATGAAATTGAATATTTATTCTATGTACGCTCTTTTGTCTTTCAATTGGAACTTAATATTTTTTGTAATGTGACATCTACTAAGTTTGCATTCAATGATTCAGTTAGTTATAATATTATTTATGAAAAATATGTTTTACTCAAGCTTGATTTTTTTTCATTGTTGATGTATTTAATTTTTAGGATAAATGGCGTGATTCTCCAAAGGAACCTCTGGATCCGGAAGCGAACCGCTCAGAGAGTGGCGATTGTGAGGCGCCTGTCTGCTTAAGCCTGAGTCTAGCTAAATTCGCCAAGAACTATTATGCACCATTCATCATGAAACCTGCTGTTAAGGTAATTATTTTAGAAAAATCTTAAAAAATAATTTGAAATACTTTTTAATGTGTATAATGGTTAACGGTGGAGAAACAGAAAATTGGTTGGATACGTGAAATTAATTTTAATTTTATACATTCTCAAAGAGTATTTTTTTTCCCAGGGATTCTCCATGATTGCCCTGATTGGCATTCTTATTGCCAGCATATGGGGGGCTACTAAAATGAGCGACGGACTCGAGCTCACCGATATTGTTCCCCACAACACGAACGAACACAAATTCTTAAAACTGCAAGAGGAACATTTCGGTTTCTATAACATGTACGCCATTACCCAAGGAGACTTCGAATACCCGACCAATCAGAAACTGCTTTACGACTATCACGAAGCATTTGTCAGAATACCGAACATTATCAAAAATGACAACGGAGGACTTCCCGATTTTTGGTTGAGCTTATTCAGAGACTGGCTATTGGATCTTCAAAAAGCATTCGACATCGATTATGCCAATGGTCGAATAACCCAAGAAAGGTGGTTTGCGAATGCGAGCGATGAAGCTATATTGGCATTCAAACTTTTGGTTCAGACTGGTTATGTTGATAATCCCATAGACAAATCACTACTTACGCGCGGCAGGCTTGTGGACAGTGAAGGAATAATCAATCCGAAAGCCTTTTATAATTATTTGTCAGCGTGGGTAGGAAACGACGGTTTGGTGTACGGAGCTTCGCAAGCCAATTTGAAACCGGAACCGAAACTCTGGTATCACTTGCCGAGTGAGCGTGAATTGAAGATACAGAAATCAATGCCTTTGGTTTACACGCAGATGCCATTTTATTTGCACGACTTGCACAATACCGAGAGTATCAAAACATTAATTGCTGCCGTGAGAAGTCTCTGCGTCAAATTTGAAGCTAAAGGATTGGCCAACTTCCCGTCGGGAATTCCTTTCATATTCTGGGAGCAGTATCTTCATCTGCGACCTTCTCTCGCTTTGGCCTTGGCGAGCGCTTTGGGTGCAGTTTTGCTCGTTGTCGGAATTCTTCTGTTGAATGTTTGGGCCGCCGTGCTCGTAGTCTTGGCTCTCGTTGCCATGGTGTTGCAGCTCTTGGGTGCCATGGCTTTGTTGGGAATAAAGCTCTCGGCCATACCTGCCGTGTTGCTGATTGTCACCGTGGGCATCGGAGTACACTTCACCGTGCATATATGTTTGGTTAGTATACATTAAATTTTTTCAAATATATTTTACTCGAACATTTGATTGTGTTTATTGTATATGTATCGCAGTGTGGGTTCAAACTTGCTTATTTATCGATAACTGACACAACTGACAATGTTTCAGTATAAAAAATCATCACCTACAATATTCATTTTTTTTTATGAAATATCATCCAATATGTGCCATCACTGCTAGATCTCCAAGTTCGTTGAACACTGACATAACTTGCAATCTTTAACTTTTGGAATTGTGGTTGAGAGAAACTCCACTTTATGGCTCGGGAAAGAATGGGCTTACTTAAGCTTTCTATAAATTCAATTTACAATAATTGATTTTGTCTTCTTGCAGAGTTTTGTGACGTCCATTGGAGGACGAGACCGACGCATCAGACTGGCTATGGAACACATGCTAGGACCTGTTCTTCACGGAGCTCTGACCACCCTGTTTGCTGTAGGAATGCTTGCCATGGCTGATTTTAATTTCATCATCAGATATTTTTTCACCATTCTACTCTCCTTGATCGCCATCGGACTAGTTAACGGACTGCTGTTCTTCCCTGTGCTACTATCTTTGATCGGGCCTGCCGCAGAGGTAATACATCTTTTATTGAAATTTTAATTTAGCCCGAGCAGTATGTTTGTATTCTGCATTGAATCTAAAAATCATTTTGGATTTATAAATATTTTCAGACTCTAATAGAAATTTTCAATTTTCAGGTTATTCCGTTGGAATATTGTGATCGTATTTCGACTCCGTCTCCTGAGGCGCCCGCTGTACGTTGCCGAAGAGTGTCCGGCCACGCTCCGCCTCCTCATCACAGGCCCAGACCTCTGAGCCTCACCACCATCACCGAAGAACCGCCGTCGTGCCACAGCTCGCACTCTTCGCATCACTCCTCCATGCAGTCGATCACAGTTCAGCCGGAAGTCGTCGTCGAGACCACCACGTATAACACGGACACGGGGGGATCGGGTCGATCGACTCCGACCAAACCTTCGATGGGCGGCATCACCACTAAAGTGACTGCCACGGCCAATATCAAAGTGGAAGTGCACACTCCCATGTTGTCGTCTGATCGGTACCATTCAAGGAGAACACATTACAAAGATTCATATCACGATAGCAGGGACTACAGAGACAGAGATAGAGATAGCTACCATGACCGAGATAGAGACAGGGATAGGGACAGGGACAGAGATAGAGACAGGGACAGGGACAGAGACAGAGATCGTGATCGTGACAGAGATAGAGATAGGGACTGCAGAAGTCATCGCGATCGCGAGAAGGCCCGCGACCGAGACGGATACAGAGACGGAAGGGATAGACGCGATAGAGACCGGAATAGAGATCGTGACCGATGTAGAGACTCTCATCGTGAAAACGGACGAGATTCTGGCCACGAGAGTGATGCTTCTAGACATTAAAGTGACTGCTTTTTTACCAATTGTGCTTAGTGCTTAATTTCAACAAAAAAACTATATTCAATTTCGCCCTGAATGCTGTACTGAGACTATTCGTCTTTTATTCACCCGGCAACGTTGACAAGTTTTAATACGTGTCTTTGTTAGTTATAAATATAATTTATATAATTATTGTCAGTATTTTAAGTAGAAACGTTTGTCAATATAGTCACAAGTATTCTTGCATTGCCTTTGTAGATTTTGATTGTTAATTTATTGCTTGCATCTAGCATTTATGTCTGATTGATTTTTGAACTGTGTTTGTGTGTTGTCTTAAATTTTAAATTTTCTATTCGCATCACGTGGGTAAAAAATATTTTTCTGTCATCGTCTGGATAATCTTAACATTATTTTGAATGAAGTATGCATGGCCTGTTATGTTAAAAATTTTACACGATTGTCAATTTTAATTTATATTGTTTTAACAAATGACAATTTTTCAATATTTTTCTTCCCATGACACCCACAGAAATATCTATGATTGATTGAGTATATTTATTTTACACAATATTTTACCTCAGACTGAAAATATGCTTATTAATGAATATCTTTTCAAGTTTATTGAAGCTTTTCGATTTGTTTTATTTTTATAGTGTTTTGTTTTAAGAATTAAATGTAATTTAATGTAAATAGTTAGATAGCTTTCTATAGGTAGTTATGTTTATATACAATTTAGTTATTTAATAGTTCGAAACATCATTGAGGTATTTTTAAAAAATATTAGGGTTCACTGAATTCCTTAATCATGTCCTTAAATTAATCAAAATCAACAATTTAAAAAAAAGTTGGCAACACTGTATTTATTGAATTGGCTTACAAAAATCTTTTATCGATGATTGTAATAACAATTATTTCTTTCCAATATCTGCATTGAATTTTAAAACATTGTAGTTTACAAAGTAGCTAAAGCTTAATCCACTTACAAGTGGTTGTTTGTTTGTTGAATCAAATTTTGCATTGATCTTACTTAGTCAGTTCAGATTCCAATCTTTTGTCCGTTATTAATACATTATGAGGAATTCCGTGTTAAAAATTATTTTGTATGGTCGTAGTCTTGACTGGTATGAATAGTTATTTATGATTGATTGTAATACTTAATTTATACAAGTAGTAAAAATATTACTGCCTGACGATACTAACCAATTTGAGATTATAGGTTAGGAAATAATACTATTTTTTATATAAAAATATATACCTAGTGACAGTACAAATTGGCACAAACTAATTTAAATATATCATTTATTTATTTTTCTCCAAAAATGAGATGTAGAATAGGAATGAATATCTAATGTCTAATATGTTTTCCTACCAAATATTTTTTTTTTTATTACTTTTCATTTACTTACGGAAATATCAAAAAAATGTCCATTAAGTTTATATTTCAATGTCATTTCACGTTTTCATTGCAAGAGTAATTCTGTAATCTGAATAACTCGATTAACAATTGGAAAATTACAAACCGATTGTTTTGAAACTTGTCGAATGCAATGGAAAATGCTCTCTATAATTTGATATTTTATGGTTTACTGTGCGTTTCATGCAATTGATTGTTGTGTATGTTACGATCGCAAAGTATACTTCGTTCCTATTCTGATGTATTGTTATACGTCATATTAATGTAAGATATCAAGGCTCGGAAATTTTCTTGGTCGTTTTTTTAACCTATATAGCAGATTTTCATAGCAGTGTAAATTAAAGTTAGAATTGATGTTTGAAGAATGTACAATCAATCCTACCATAAAATAATACACGCTGATGTCCAGCTGCGGATTTAATTATCCTATGGAAAAAAAACGATGCCCGTGATGCAGGTCTTCCTTGATGATCACCGGCAGTCAATGTCGTTAAATTTGAGTTTTTTTGTTTGTCCTGTAAAATTTCATTGTTGTGAGCTAGTAGCTTTTAACCCGGATGATGTGCACAGCACGCTAAAAACATGCTATGTTTTCATGTTCATTTATAATAGCAGAAGTTCACCAATTTCATTAAAATAACTTGATTTCTTATAAAGATTGGATATATATACTTTTTATTGTATTTTATATATAAAAAAAATTAGAGTTGAATTTTGGAATTTGATACATTCTAAACACATGGGGAAATATGTTCAGTGCTATGGTCGGAGCATTTTAGTGTTACCACATAGTGCTAATAAAGCATCAGCCTGTGAGTAATAATTTTAAATTAAAAAATTGTTAACCACAGGTTTCAAAATTATTTGTCCAGAATGTCATCATAAATGTCTTTCAAAACGTAAAATCGTTTTAATATCTATTTGGATATTTGTTCATCTGCGGCTCATTCTGCTATTCATTTGACATGACTCAGCCACATCTGTACCTGGCAGGTTAACAATCAAACTCGATAATATAAATATATATTTTTTAAATAACTACAACATTCGTATAGCAATAAATTGAAACATTCAAATGCATTACTATTTGGTAATTATTTTCATATTTGACTGTTGTGAAGGTTTGGTATATAGGAATCATTTTATATTTTAGTTGATATATCCCACTGAGCGTTATAGTAATCTCATCTTTATTTTTCAACAAAGAAATCTTCATTCATTTACGCATAAAAACTTGTACATATCTAAGACTGTATGTGTTCACCAGGTAATTATTTTATAAAATCATGTCTGTATTATCGACTCCGGCCCTGATCGGGTGCGGCTCTCGTGACATACTTCTTAATTATGATGAATGTGTAATAGAGATATTCTTAAAAGATATTATTTATGACATTAATTTAGACAAATTTCTAGGCTTAGCTTAGACTCTTAAAACGTATTTGTAAACTACTTAAATGTATATAAATGTATATTTTTAATTTTATTAGGTAGGTATACAAATCAAAATGCATTTACCCAAAATATTTTATTATAAAGAACTGCTGCGGCGGCCTCTTCGCTAAATACCAATTTCGACATGTCTCGTTTTTAAATCGCCACTCACTGGTTTGTAGTTATTGTTTTATTTTGTGTATGTTTGATACTTTTCGAATTACTTAAGAAAAAGATGTTTAAAAAAATTGTTTCTCAATATCGGTAAATATAGTAATATTTCAATGAGAGAATACTTCTTTAAGAATCAATGGATTTTTTTATTATCCTTTTTGTAATGGAGTTCTATCAAGAACTTTATGAGCTAATTTTTTACAAAATTGGTGCAGGCCATAAACCTAATTTATTAGACGACACACATTTGATATTAAAATTTTACAATTTTACAATATTTTTACGTGGCATTGCAATTTGTATTTTGCAACATCTTTTCTATTCAATGTGTATTTGAGATTGTAATATCTGATGGTATGTTTTTGTAAATCTGTGTTCACTTTTCGTTCTTGATCTAAATTATCCATGACAATGCGAAGAGGCCGCGGTTGTGTTTCGCGTATTAAACTCTTGTAAGTATTGTATTAGTAGGTTTAACGTTTATTGTGTCGGATGGAGCCGTTGAATGGCCGGTGGTCCGCATTTATAATTTGTGTTTTACCGGGACGTCCAAGTCAAATACCTCTGAGAAGAAACTAGTACACTATGCCAATTTAAGTATTGTAATTTTACGATAAATAACATTTATTATTGATGAAAATTAATGAATAAATCATAGCCATACATTTTATGGAATTTATATAATAAAACCTGATTTTTTATTTCGCATTTTTGCGTAAGACATTTTATTTTCAGCGATATTTGTACGCCTATACCAGAGGTGGGGAACCTTTTATTCTCTAAAGGCCGCATTCATCAGCACTCCAGGCATCTTGAGAAATACACCACAAATACTTGTTTATCTTTTTTTAATTACTGTGGAAACTGGAAAAATCAACGAATATATCATTTGAAAATATTTGTCGTGAGCAAAACTAGTCCTGAATATATTATATTACATATATGTGGACAAAAGATTATTTTTTTGTTGTTGAATATAATGTCTTTCCACTAAGTATTGACGGTCTTATGTCTCGCTCGTCATTTTTTTCGCAAAATATTTACGTAAAATTTACGAGTCATTTTTTTGGATTACGTATATAAAACGATTCTGGAGTAAATGTTGAGCATTACTCCAGAGCAGGGCTGTTTATGCGTGTTTTGATTCAAATTACAACTAAGGCCGTGCACTTCCACTGATGAATCTGAAAATAGTGCGGTTCAAGGGTAGAATTGGTTTTCTAGTATATGACCCAAAGATTGAATTTACAAAATTGGGATTGAGGGTGTAAGTCTTAGCAGATTCATTACATAATAGTAGTTACAGTTACATAAGTAGTTACATAATATATTATTTTATTCCATATTACGCAAACATCACTACAGATGGCCTCATCAGATCGGACTTAATTTTCCTAATCTAAATCTAAACCTGGGCGAGCTTCCAGTGGTGTAGGAAGGGGTCCTGGCGCCCGGGGTGATCCTTGAATTTGCCACCCCCAATATGTCCTCTAATTTTGTTTTTAAGTCACTTCTCTATGAACTAGGAGTTAAATACAGGTGGTTTAATGTTTTTATGTATAAATAAAATTTATGGAAAAATATTGCATTTATTTTTGAAAATGCCGAATCAAAAAATGTGCCGCCCGGGGCGGTCTGCCCCTACCACACCCCCTCGCTCCACTACTGCGAGCTTCTACTAGTGAAAAAGAAAAGCGGTTGAACAGAAAACAACATTTTATTTTTCTGAATGCCCAAGGGAAACGAGGATTACATTGTTTGTTCAAACCAGAAAAAATATACATGGAAGAAAAACAAACAAATTATGTCTGTATGAAGTGTGAAAGGAAACCCCGACTGCATGTAGGCAATAGTTATAACGAAAAATATTACATAATGGAAATATATAAATAAACTTTCATTAGATAAGGATTTAGTTGAAGTCATTGCTTTGAAAATAAAATATCCAAATATTGATTTATTTAACCCTTTCCTTACTATGCAAAAAAAGCACGCGCTCCTGAGCTGTGTACCGTTACACATCAGGCAAACACGAGTGAATCATGAAAATTATATAATTGATGATTTTGAATCTTTGAATCGCAAATCTTCTTGATATTAGACACAGTATTTGTCAGTTGAATTCTTATAACTGGTGTGGCGTCGATCCTGTCCCTGTACTTTGACGTAGCTTCAGCATGATAAGAAAATCCTGTTTCGCATAAATAGGTTACGTAAAACGAAAGTTAGACAATAATAGTTTGCTTGACTTGTTTGGGAGACTCTTCTGACGAACTCGGCTAGAATTCATAAAATGAGTGATCTTTGTATTTTTGCTCGAAATCGTAATCACTAATCAAATTTTCATAATCACTCGCGCTTAAACTTACTGGTGTAGATATCACGGAAATAGATTCCAAACCCAAGAATCATTCTTATTTTTTTCGTTAAACTTAAGACATTTTTCGAGTTATGTAGGTGGAACGCCTATCCAGGTTCCTATAGTTTGGGAAACCCTGCATTAAGACCTGATTATAAAATAAATCTTGACAAGTACACATACTAACTAGGGTTTTCAATCACGGGATAACTTTGGGGATATATTTTGAGTATTCCGTAAATTCTTGGGTTTTTCAAACTGCAAATTCCGGAAGAGCTAAAAAAATCTCTCACCACGTTTCGTTTTGGGAAATCTGCAAATCCAGAATTTCAAAATAGCAATTTTATTTAAATCCCGAAACCTAATTTATACACGATTTTATGTTAAATGTCCAATCCCGGGATCACAAAAATGATCAGGGATTGGGTGCCCTAATACTTACCATAGTAAGACTAGACATCCATAAGAATAATATGTCATAATTTTGGGTGTTTTTGACGCATTCTTCCGCTCTTGTAAAATTTCGTCACAAGATATTGTACCCTCAGTTCAAATAAAAAAAAACGTTTATTTTTATTTTGGATGCGATTCTAAAACGAAATTGAAACGATTATCAATGAATTTTATAATTTCGTTTTCAAGTGACGTAGGATAACATTTCATAGTTCATAGACTAATTAGAAAAAAATACTACTCTATCGAAAATTGAGTTTATTTTAAAATTATTGAAGAACATAGAGCCATCCTTTTCACATCCATCCCTAGTTTATTTAACTCGAATGTTCCGTGATTCCTCTCGTAAAGCAGAGAATCATTTGCAAAATTACGATGAAAACACTCCTTTGTAAATATAATAAAAACAAATGTTTGTTGTTACAGGGCGCCGTCAAACAAAACTGCAACGCTGACTCCGACTCCGATTAAAAAAAAATGTAAAAATATAATTTTTTTAAGATCTACTAAAATGCAAAACGTTTTGTATATACATTTAATTAAAAAAACTAATTCGAACCCGCCAAATTTTACTATTCTAAACTACACTTAAAACAACACCGACTCCCGATAAAATTTTTGATTTATTAATGAAATTTGAAGAAACAGGTTTTGCAATTTTTAATTAATTAATCAGTTTGTTTATAATTTAATTACCCTAACACTTTTCGTGTTTATCGGTTTGCGAAAGCTAATTTTCAATTTTAAATTGAATTTATAACCTAGTTTAACAGATTTAATAACAATGGCCGAAATCTTTACGCCCGATCAGTGTTCGGTAATGTTCTTTTTCGTTTATGTTTAATTAAAATGTAATGTTGCCTGATTTGATCGCTATCGTTTGAATAATAATTTAAGTGTTACTCACCATGCGATATTAAATTTAAACACGATCCTTTGAAGTCATCCCTGAACTATGGCCACGATACTGCTATAGACCAGTGATTCTCAATACGAACACGGCAAATCAGTTTTAATTTTTAATTAAAGCGCCGAAAATAGTAGCCTACAATGAGTATAAAAGATCCAAGTATTTTTTACGCACCCATCTATAATAAAATGGTATCACATAAATTTAAATCGTTCAATCGTATGTAATACCATTTAAGATTCGGGTTCGGGTTCAGTTCGGGTTCATCAGTCAGTTCGGGTTCATCCGTGCACTTGAACGCCTGAAAATGCCGAAAGGCGAAACCCGGGTCGTTAGTGACAAAATCTGTGAGAATGTACATAATTTGAACGATTCAAATTTAATATTGAAATTCCACCAAGCACCTTCAGTCGAAATCTTAAATGGTATCACATAAAGTATTCGCGGGGTACACAATGCTAGATTCTTATCATGACGACAATATTCTTTTATTGAGACTGTTTGACAAACTCTGGTGGTCAGATGTTGGCTTCGGTTGCGGAGTTCACCGGCTCGAATCCTAGTACGGACGATTTTTAATCGATTTATGGATTTCTAATCGAAGGTATGGGTGTCATTGAAATCTAAAATTCCCTCCAACCACTTATCCGATCCTAAACATAGGGAGTAGCGAGAGCAGCAAATAGCGATAAGCAAACCATTAGTCCTGTACTAGCTTTATTCTAACTAGTTAATATTTACTATTTTCTAAAAAGAGAGGTTGAGTAATTAAGTAATACGAAGTTCTCGTAAAAAATCTTCTGTTGGGATAAACTCCACTAGGAGTCCTAGCTTTATTAGGTATATAATATCCATGTAGTGTCACAAGAAAATTAGACATTTTTTCTATTATGTCTCTCAGGCTATTGCCGCATTGCGGCCCTGTTAGTTACGCTACTGGTTGTGAAATCTTTATGGGTAAAAGTCATTATTGCAAAGTTTTTTTAGGTAAGATATTTTTATAGGTAAATATAATTGAAGAAATATAATAAAGTTTAGTTTAATTTGTTTCAGAATATTCCCATTCAAATGTAATTAATTTGATTTAAGAAATCATATTAAATAAATTGTAAGAATTGTTAGCTGTGAATACTATATAAATTTTATGTTTGTTATTTGGTAATTTCTACTGTTTGAAGCTTACAAAGCTTGAAAACTTCTACTGTTTTTTAATTATTGTGATTTTTTAAAAAATAAGCAACATTTACTGAATGCCCTAAAAAGCTTTCTGCAACCCATACTAACTCTAAAACATAAACTAGGTAACTGTTTTTAATTATATTTTTTTAATTGATTATTATCCTTACGACACACATTAGGTTGTTCATCCCCTGCTTAATGAAACACTGCGACACGAACATTTTCCTCAAGAGATGGCTCTGCTTTTCTGAAATTTTCTCAAACGTCTGATACCAGAACAATGAAGGCATTCAAACAAGGAAAACAAACTAATGTTGTCTCTCTCGTTAGGATATTGTTTTTCTTTGAATGTATAAAAATATTATTAAAAATATATATTAATGTATATATAAAGGAATAATTAATAGAGACTATTTTTTACGTAAAGAAAGCTATAAATCATTAAATGATCTTTAAGAACATCAGGATATATTTGGATTGATGTGTTTTAAAAATTAACTATTTACAATCTAGTCCAACTTATTCATTAGATATGTAAAACGTAAGGTATGGTGAACTCGAACACTTTCAGTTAAAATGGCCAAATTTAAGTAAAATATATGTGCGTCTTGGATTATTATAATTCTAGCGAAACACAAAAATGCTGTATATTATATTATTCTTATATTGTTTAGTAAACAAGATGTACGACTTTTATAAGTAATCGAATTTTGAGGTTTCATCACACCTAATTGATACTTTTAGTGACATTGATTTTTATTTGAATAAAATGCATCTATTTATATAATAAATAAAAATCATTAAAATAATGTTAGATTGGTGTCTGGAGTATCTAATATTTATTTATAAAGGCGTGATGAGGAATCACGATAATTTCTCAGGTGAATTACTATCATCGTAGCTGTTGTAAATTATATTCCATCATTTTCAGCATGAAAGCGTGTGTTTGTTTTAAATTTTAAAGAATATTTTAGGAAGCAGCATTTTCCCGCCTCACGCACACGTCCAATATGGCGGCCGAGGCGCGCGCATCACCATGCAAACCGAAAGTCTGGTATTGGAAAAGCTTCAGGATCAATACTAGGGGCGGAGGTGTCGGAAAACATGCGCGCACCCCTCGTAGTTTCAACCCAAATACGAGCGAAGCGTGCCACCGGATAGACCGCTCGCACGGACAGTGGACACTCCGCCACCGCTTATACGAACGGTTTCGCAAAACCGGCGTCAGTGTACGGTCTGCCGATCAAAAAATCCCATGAAAAAGTGTGTGGTCGCGCCAATTAAAACCCTTTGATTAGTGTAGTCTTTTAAGATTATTAGTTTTTATTTTTCGAGCCGAAGCGTTCGGGGAGATTTCGTGTTTTAGTAGCCGGCCGGGCGCGGCGAATGAATTTACGAACGTCTCGAGGACCGCCACCGACGACGACACGCGACGTCCTCTCGCGCAAATTGTGTCACTCGGCGGTTTAAAAAGCACGCAACTTATCGTGATAAGAGATAAGAAGCGAGCCATGCATGAACTGAATAAAATAATACATTATATTATTTAGCGAATTGAATTGAAGGCTTTATTTGTAAATTTGATTCGAGCTTTTTTAAACGGTAACTTGCAACTATCCGCGTGAGAAAACCGCGACGCGTCTTGGCACTCAGTGCATTCTTCAGATATTAGTACTTAATCAATATTAATTGAATGCAGTTCGATAATATATATATATAAATAGTAAAATATAACGAAAATAAACTGTTGGACTAATTTGCGTCTTATTTTTGATAACCTCCGAGGTCACTTATTATATAAAACAACATAGTAATATAGTAATATAGATCGCTTTGGGATAACGTAATGTCATATAAATTGATTTGATAAAAAGCTTTTTTTTTAAATATTATTTATAAAAACTGACGGCAAACCCTTGACTTTAAAGCGACAGATATATCTGTGTCAAGTCATAAAGATTTGATTGTCTATTTTAATACTCTTATTGAATGCTTACAAAATGAACGATGACCTATTTGCAATGGTCGTACAGTTGTCCCTTATTTACATCAATTGATTCGTATGGTATCAAAAGTAGAACTGTTTCACACGTCATATATGGGACAGTTCTACTTTTGATACTATACGACTCAATTGACTTATTATAGTAAACTATATCGATTGTGGAAAGGTAAAAGGACTTAACCCACATATAATATTTTTTATAGGTGACAGAAAACACATTTATTGATGATTTTGGACCAAAGGAAAATTATTAAGTTTACGCAACTTCAAATTGCATGGAGACTGATTATCTGATATAATTTTTAATATTTTCTTAAAAAAAAACAACTATTTCAAGTCTTTTTTCGTGATTGCAATTTCCACAGGACCTTCATTTTTCAAACTTAAAGGTAAATTTAGATACTAATTCAGCATTTAAATCTTACATTCGTTTGAAAGAGTTTGTATCAAGTTGTATACACTGTGATTATTTAAAAAATCTGTTTTGAAAAAACTGTGGGTTATGTCCTTTTTTCTTTTCATAGTCGATATGTATTCTATTGTACAAAGCATGAAAAATTAACTCATTTTTGAAAGTAAGTTTTTAAATGTGTGTATCATACATAACATAGGCTTGAAATCAACTGCAATTACGATTGAAGAAAAATGACTAATTTTCGTTTGTCTCCAGTGACCAAAATAACCAACAAGTGACTCTAATTGCACAATATCACAAAAAAAAAAACAATTCGGAATGATTTAGTAGAAAGGTGTTTAGGTTACAAACAATTTATCTCCGGATAACACGGTGACCTTTTCAACGACTGTTTGTTGATAAAAAAATGTTTAAATATTTGGAGTTCAATTGATACTATGCTCAGAACAACTCTTGTCAAACTAATGATTTAAAAATAATTATATGAGTAAAAACACCATATCCTTTGAATATTAAAATTATGAAATTTATGTATTTGAAACGTATTCCGTGTTGTGTAGGATAGGTGTTATTTAGGTATATCAATAAACCTAGTTTAATGTCTACAGCAATTGGTTTCATCGTCCAAAAAATATATATTTTCGCACTGATAATTTCTGCTTGAGAAAGAGATGATTGATTAGGAAAATAACGAATATTTAGAAAGGTTGAAACATTGCAATGATTTTAAATTTTAAATGAAAAAAAGATATTATTATTTAAGTGATATAAATAATAGCAAATCGCAATATTCACAATTATTTAAAAAAATATTTTTTTTATAAACTGTAAAAAAAATATATTTACAAAATAAAAACAATTCAATATCAAATTTTGTCTCATTTGTTTCACAACTCAATTTCTTTAATCCTAAAAGACGATATCTTTAGTAGTATTTCTACATTTATTTCGTATGATCAAATGGATCGCAAAATAGTATTTCTCAGTAAAATAAAAATAAACAGCACATCATTCATTAATACACAAATTTATCTCAATATATTCGATTCAGCTATTAATATTTAGTTGTTAAAAATGAAAGAAGATTCGAAAAATCAACTTTCACCTTGGATTGTTTTTATTTGTAGTTATAGTTTATGAACTGCGCTTAAAATACAAAGTTTTGCTATTTTTAAAATTAAAATCATAAAGAATGTTGATTTTGTAGGATTAGAATAAACACGGCTGCTAACAATGTTGTTAATCTAATGAGTAATTTAATTCATTATTTTAGTACAGTAATTAACAAATATAAATATGACATAATTGTTTTTCGTTTACAAGAGCTCAAATCAGTAATACTAATTATTAATATCAGTAAATAAATGCTTATCTACTTTCCAGTGATCTGAAATTTTATTAAAAAAGTATATCATAACTGCATCATACGCTAAAATGTAATTGAACAGACCTCAAATTATTGCCATATCCACACGCGACATAAAAGCACGCGACGGACAAACATATATTCTATATTTATATAACTCAAATATAAAACCGTGCTTCTGAAATGGATGTAATGAAAACAGTGTTCGAGTTTTGCAACAGGACGGTTGTGTGTTTTTACTAAATTGTGTGTGCGCAAAGAGCCGAAGAGTTGTTCCACTTCCAAAATGAGGCTGAGGATGGCGAGAAGAATACTCCTGGCGACGCTGCTGGTCTTCACGGCCACAGCCTCCCGAGCAGATCAGGACGAGGACATTCCCCACAATGAGTAAGATATATACATAGGAAAATAATTATAAGCGCAAGTTTACTGAATTAAAAAAAAATATGTTTTCGAGTGTATTTGCCATGAAAACAATTCTAAATTAATCGCGTTTTAAATCACCGAATAAAATTATATTTTACTTAAAATTAATTTAAAAACAATTGATTTTGTTAAGCAATATCAAAGGCAGAGAAAGTTATGTCACGAGTCATTTATTTTATAGTATTATTTCAATATATTTAAAGATTTATTTATTATTTAAATAAATATATTTACCTTTTCTTTTATGGAAGATTCTTTAGTCAAACATTAAATATGAAAACTACTTTCAACAATTAAAAGTTGTAAATTTGAGCTTCATATTCCTTTCATGAATAGGATTTTCTATATTTCGTACAATGATGTTAAATTTCTCTATTTAAATAAGAGTGATTATTTGGTTAATTTAATGTTGTTCAACAATAATTTAAGATTAAAAACGAATTCTATTCTGACAAAGTAACTGTCGAATCAATAGAAGATATGAAGGTTATTCAATAATATTACTATTAAATAACTTCGGTATATAAGGCTTTTTTTTCGTCGTCCGCTGAAGACGAAGAGTTCTTCACCTCACAGAACATGCATATATGCTTGATCCCAATTTAGCACTACCGTTATATAAATATTGTTGTACGTATCCATTTATCGCACTAAAAAACATTCTGAAGAGGCGCAAAAACCTATATCGATGACCAGAAGATATATTAAAAAAAAAAAAAACTAGATGACTCCTGGCTTGCAGCACACCAAATGGTATCATTAAGTATTGGATATATTTTTATCTCTCCTCGTCATTTAAAACTTCAAGTAAAAAACATCATCTTGATTTTCCAAACGAAAATTTTCATTAAATTTGAATTATGTACATTCATACAAGTTTTGTCGCTAACTACAAATCTTCAGGCTTTCAAGTGCACGGATGATCTTGAACTGACGTTTGAAAGGCGAAACCCAGGTTGTTAGTGACAAAACTTGTGTGAATGTACATAATTTGAACGATTCAAATTTAATATTAAAATTACACCAAGCACCTTCAGTCGAAATCTTAAATTAGAAAATTTTTATGGTCTAGTAAAGATGGAATTATATGAGCCTCAGAATTTTATTTATTTATTTATTTATTTATTTAATTAACATTGCAAAAGGTTGACAAATTATAAATTTAAAACTTTTACAATGGAGAAAAAAAATAGTACAATTTAATATTAAAATCAGTAGAAAAAAAAATGGCAAAGAAGTCAACTGAGTAAGCTCCGACAAACTCTACTTTAATACATAAAAAATAGTATTCGTCGGAACTCACCCACGTCTACGTGGAATATGTCGACATCCGAAGCAATATTGTTGAACACCCTTAAAGCTCTCCCCAGTGGCATC
This sequence comes from Himalopsyche anomala, assembly GCA_031772345.1. Taxonomy (NCBI): domain Eukaryota; kingdom Metazoa; phylum Arthropoda; class Insecta; order Trichoptera; family Rhyacophilidae; genus Himalopsyche; species Himalopsyche anomala. Next base: position 15,524,037 of record CM062821.1, on the reverse strand, counting down.
CCCATTGGCAGGCTGGTTCTACACCTTGGGAGAACAAACAATTCATGTCCACGATTTCTCAAAAAATAATCAGGAACATTTAGATTCACATTCTCAAGAATGGTGGAATTCTCATTTTGGCCACGTATAAGTCGAAAGAAATATATGGCCAGATACATTTCTCTTCGAACATTCAAACTATTGAAGTTAAGCATGCCTAAGAGAAAGTCAGTTGGATAAAGCCATGGGTAATATCCATACACCCTCATATAGAGAAGTCTCAAAAATTTCTTCTGAATCTTCTCCACCATAAGGGTATATTTCGAGCATCTTGGGGCCCAAACAATTGACCCACTCTCAAGTCTGCTTCGAACCAAAGCGTTGTACATTAATATTAGAACTTTAACTCCCGAAAAGACTCTGGTGGTACGGATGATAAAGCCCAACATTTGTAATGCTTTCTTGCAAGTAATCTTAATGTGATTATTGAATGTTAGTTTGCTCTCAAATTGTACGCCAAGATCTCTGACTGATGAATACTTACATGAAGTCTTCAACAACTTAAAATATTATGTAGATATTTTGTTAAATTAATGATTTTCATCGGACTGCACCGTGGGAATTTTTATGCACTAGATTAGTGCTTCCCAGACTTTTTCATGCCACGGCTCCTAAAATATGAAAAAAGTAATCCACAGACTCCCCGAAAAAAAGATATTTTAGTCGCCAAAATCTTTGTTTGTCATTAGTTATTACAATTAATACATAGATGTTCATATTTTATCACATTAAATTGGAACGTTATCAACCAAATTTTAAAAACAAAATTAAAAGACGACACTTATGCAAAACTTACAAAAATTAATGCGTTTTAATGTTTTTATATATATGTATATTTTTTACATAAACATCAATATCTGTTTCAATGTCAGAAGTGCTTACTCGTAAAGTCCTTGTGGTAATGCATAATCTGTGCTTATTTTTTCGTTTCACATACATACGCACATTTCACAAAAGTAATTAGGATTAACAAGGCTTCTTTTACAGTAGACGGATATTCTTGCTTTCGCCTTATCCAAAATTCTGAAATACTTTAATATATAATTCTGTTTCAAGCAAATTAACTGAAAGTTTTCGCGGACCCCCGCAGTGAACCTGCGGAGCACAGTTTGGAATGCACTACACTAGATCGCAGTTCTTTTTAGATCTTAAAGGCATCTTAAAAAATAGCAATATAAAATATTTACCCGAGACGTTCATATTGAAAAAGTCTGGTGACAGACAAGCACTTGTAAAGAGGCAGAAAAAAAGTTTTTCTGAATTAGGCGGAATAATTTGTTACAGATTTCTGAGGCGGCAAGTCCCATTTTAAAATATAAAATACTGCTGTTAGTATTTGTGTGCTGCCAAGCATTCAAATCGGGTTAACTCAAAACGCGTCAGAACGAATTTATGAAGCAACAGATGTCGTTTAATAAAAAGGTTTCGTTTTTATATTTACAGCAACGCGTTGAAACATACTTAATTTATTTTTCTCTCTTCCTGCATAATATCGACAGACGTTATTTGTAAAACGATTGCAAGTCGGTTGTTCCTCTACCACCCATTAAGTATATACAACAGTGGTGTTGTGATGCCGGACAGTAGTGTAGTGTTAATTAAAAAGGTCTAGAAGCGTTGAATATTGTTTAAATTAAAGTATAGGTGCGCCGATCCCAAGCGACCTTGCCCCACTACACCACTGATACCAGAGCGCACTCCAGCACAATTTCAAATATTTTTCACCAATATTGTTTTAAACAAAATTATCTTGAATCACATAAATAAATGTACCTTTATATTTAATTAGTTTTTATTAATAACATAAAATAACGATAGCTATTTGATATTCAGTCGCTAAGCATCCGTTTATCGGAGAGAGTAAGGATAATGGTATCGGCTTGTTGTAGTAAGATAATTTCTTTCGCAGATAGGTGGGAAGGAATTTTCCAACACCACAAACATCCATATCTTCGTACACAAATCCAAAAAATGATAAAGATTGAACGGCGGTTTGAGCCCATTGACACTTTGTACCCGAAGACTATGACCGATAAAAATGCCCGGCATTTTAGACGCATTAAAATGATATATATTAAAAAAAATAAAATTGGGATGATTAAATTTTTTAAAAAGCTAGCCGGTTCTATATTGCAGCTGTACCACTGTATTGAAGCTGATGTTGTATAGTTACGATCCACAATGTAATAGCGATCGATAAAATAAAATGGGTTTATCTACCTTTCGATTAAGTTTAAGAAAATTACATGTAATGCCTTTTTGAACTTTAACAAGTCAGTCAGTTTAATGTTATATTGGATATAAAATGTATCAGTATATTGAGAATCTGCCACAGCGGTAGTGCTTCATATAATCCAATTACAAAATTTCTTGTAGCATTTTTAAACATGTTTTTTTCAATAGGAACGAAAAATACTGTTAAGATAAACGCGCATTTATGAACAAAATTGTTACACCGTCGCTGAAATTAATAACGCTCGAAATTGGGGCGTGCGAAATTTCGCAGAACGAAAAACTTTTAATAGGCACCCAATTAAAATGTTTCAAGGTTTAAAATTCATTTAATCACCAATATAACTGCGATAACTTTTCAAGTTCACGAATGAAACCACATCTACGTTGCCTACGCCACCCTCTACGCTCTCCTCTACGACTCCCGGTTCGTGTAATAATTCGTGCTACGTGACCGCGCCGTGAAATTTCTTTCACGTGATCTATGCGTTTATTGACCGTTTACGAGGTTACATTCGACGTGTCACAATAATAAAATAAATGCACTGATTACAATAAAAAATGTTTTAATGCATTCTTTCTATAAATATAACGACTGTAAGGTACTAACAAGTATGAAATGCGGGTTTTGTATCGTGCCATTTATATGAACGGTAAAATTGTGCTTAATAACATAATAGTTTTAGTATTTATAAAACGTTGCCCAGTTGGTTAGAGCTTGCTCTACCGATCACGCAGGTCTAGGTTCGATCCCGGTAGGATCACAGTGAATTTGAGAATTATTCAATTCAAAGTTGTGATCGAAGACTGTGTGTCTGTGATGTCAATTCACATTGTTCCCTCTCCTCCCATTCTTCTGATCCTTTAATGACTGGGTGTAGCAATAGCGATTAGTTAACCACTAGTCATATTCTAGCCTTATCCTTCTTTCCCTACTACTCACTTTGAAAAAAGTGAGGTTGAGTGCCTGAGTAACAAACAGTTCTCGTAGAAAAAATTCTACTAAAATACCTTCATTAGGAGGCCATATGCTCCACATTGGGAGCGGACATGGATTAAAAAAAAAGTTGTACGGAGAAATGGTTTTATATGGATTTTAAATCAATATTGGTTTCAGCTTGATTAGCGTTTCCTTAGTATGTTTCATCGCGTAATCTTTTTAAATAGTGTACAACAAGATGAAAATTCTAAATCATTTTAACTATGTCTCATAAAAACGTATTTATGACGAAAAACAATTGCAATAAACAAAGTTCAAAGTTTAAAATAGCACTGCGTACTCAATTGTTCAATGTAAACCTACAGCTAATATTTTAAGGGGTGTTTTTTTGGCTCGTATTTTTCTGGTCGGAATTTAAATAACATTGGTCAGAATTTATATTAAATGGTCATAATATATCGGGCAGAATAAATAGTCATAATTTACATGAATTTTAAAAAAACCTAATCTCACCTACTAACCTAAATTGTTATTAAATATTCTGACCGTATAATATTTTTATTCTGACCAAAAATTGATTTAAATTCTGACCATTTAATTTGTTTCCTTTTTTTAATCATTTAAAGCGCTCAGGTGACAAAGAAATTATTAGAACTGTATTGACATTAGAACACATGCGGAAAAAGTATTTACACTAAAATAAATAGTCGAGAAACTAAGCGCTTACTTCGAAGGCTCTACATAGTTTCAATAGCTAAATAAAGTTAAAAATGTATACACAATAATATGAGAATCATTATATTTAGAAAATATATATGTATATATAAAAGTAGCATGATTAATTTTATAGTAAGTTTATTATATTGATACCTTTTTCGGAAATGTACAGATTTTATAAATATTGTAATCATCAAATACGTATTATAAGAATGCAAAACAGGAAGACCGTATTTGACAGAAAATAAAAATTTCAACGGCACTTTTACTTTTTTATTTTTACGAATTCTTTTACCAATAATCCCTATTTAAGAAAACAGACGTCTGAGAGAAAAATGACTCGATTTTTTAAGTGTAATTTATTCAACGTTTTAGTAAAATATAGGAATATTTTGTAAAAATAACAAACTCACTCGTGTGGTGTATTTTTGTTTAATTCACCATTATTATTAAAGTAAAATCGTTTTTATGCTATTATTGTAATGTTGTATTTTATGGAAATCGGAGTTTTACAATCTTGTTTGAGGATATATAAATTAATCACTTTCACAGCATATTAATGAGGCTTATAAATTCGAGTGTTGCGGAATAATTTATTCAAAAACAATCTCAACACTTTTTTAAAGTTATAGCCATTTATAATATTTTTGAGGCAATTTTAGAAGTGCCGAATTACATAATTTGTTTTTTTCTAAACCATGTCTGCTACAAATGTGGAACAATTAAACTCTTAATTGAGCACCTCTGCAGAAGTTATTAAGATTTGAATGCAAGTCAGTTGCTTAACTTTTCTTCTTGGGAAGGGTATAGGTAGAAAAATGAAATTAAAAAATACTCATAGTTAGCTAATCGCTCTTTCTATTCCTCGTTTCCAGGATTGGACAAGGATGGATAGGTACTGTTGAAATAAAACACAGACATGGCCTCTTATTGGAGGTATCACAACAGAAGTTTTTCTACGACAACTGTTTTTTACTCAGTAGCTCAACCTCTCCTTGTTTTCAAAGAGTAGTAGGGTTAGAAGGATAAGGCAAGGACAGGACTAGTGGTTAACTAATCTCTTTCGTTGGAGGGCATTTTTGTACATCACAAACACCCATGCCATCGAAGTGAAATCGAAAATCGATCGAAAAAATGCTGTTCGTACTAGGACTCGAACTCGTGAGATAGTGTATGTAAGCCAACGACGATTACCGCTGCGCCATAAGACCCGACAAACCTCGACCAACTAAAAAAAACAAAAATCTTTTAGATTTCCTTTACGCCTCCGGAATATAAATTTATTTGTGGAATTCACTGCTTCAATGAACGAATCAACGCAAGAATCAGCTTATACGTACAAAAAATAAATAAAAAACAAAATAAATAAAGTGGGAATAATAATCTAAAACCACAGCACAAAATAATGTGTATGGCTTTATCAAATGGAGCAACAGCGCTCTATATTTTCAACGTTGTCATTTTAAATTACATTTGTCGTTGGGTTGTAGTGGGGTATAATATTCTTGTGTGTGCGATAGTTGGACAATTGTGGATTCGAAATTAAGGTTGTTTTACGAGCATTGTTGTGACGAGCTCGAGAGCCCTGAGTGGCCATCATAGCGACAAAGATGACATATCTTGTATTATTTCTCCGCCGAGGGGATCATTTGAAATTCATATTTGGGTCACGTAGCTCTCGCTTTGTGGAAGTCACAGGAAAGAAAGCCGCGGAGGCTTCGGCGGTCATCAGTGGATGAAAAATAAATAAAACAAAACCGCTTACCGAGGGGATTCCTTATAAATTTTCCATTAAACGAACGTTGTGAGACATTTCAGTTAGAAAGATCCCTATATGGAGGAGATTTTTAAGATTCGAAGTTGAGTGAATTTGTATCCCTCTTTTATTGACAGAAATAAAACTATTACTGAGACTTTATTTTCAATATATCTAACACGTATTTTTTTATGTTTTTTTTTTAAAGTAAATTATGAATTTGATATCACAGCAGACATGGATAAGACGTAAATAACATTACCATATGCCACTAAAAATGATAAAATATGTAATAATATATCGAATGTGGAAAGAAAAAAGGACGTAACCCACACATATAAAATTTTCCAGGAGACACAAAAAACGTCTTTTGATGATTTTAGGCTAAAAGCAAATTATGAAATATACACAACCCTGAAGTCCACGGTGGCTGATAAACTGATTTGTATTGACTTAGCCTAATATTAATTTAATAATTTGTCAAAGAAAAACCTGTTTTTAGGTCATTTTTCCTGGGTGGAATTTTCACAAACCTTTATTTTTTCAAACTTAAAAGCTAAATTTAGATACTAATTCGGCATTTTTAGCTTCCATCCTTTTGACAGAACGTGTGTCAAATTGTATACATTGTGATTATCGAAAAAAGCTCATTTGGAAAATTGAGGGTTACCTCCTTTTTCCTTTCCACAGTCGATATATATATATTTAGTTGCATCAAATCAGTGGTAGTTAGTTTCACTAATACTGCGAGACTGTTCACTGTTGAAAATTTAAGAATGCGACGGATAATATTAATTGCTTAGTTCATTACTCAGACAACTCTAAAAAATAGAAATTGAAGCTCAATATGTGTACAATTTTGCGCTTTATCGGGTCATGTAATCAGACAATTAAAAGTGCTAATACCGATTAATTTCTAAATAATTAAAAAAAAATGCTATTGTCTGGGTAATTACACGAATATTTCTTAATGTCGTACTACTGAACTTGACATGGGCATCTTATCTGTAAGCACCTGTTGATGATGTATAAACTACGGTCACATATAAGAATAATACTTTCTTTTCCGATTATATTAAAACAGGTTATTTTGAAATGTCCGACAAATGAGCTGGACAATTAATATAGTAAGTATTGGTAAATATAATATGTCAAACAACAGATAAAATTATATGTACGCGAAAGGCTTAAGCAAACGTAAGTAAGAAATAAGCGGTAGTGAATGATGTCACAGAAATACTGAATGAGAGTTAAGTAATGTATTATTCTCTTAGAATATCATGAATTATACGATGATTTTTTTTTATGTGAAGTTAGTTGTCTTTTTTCATGATAGAATTTTTAACGATATGCATTAAAGAATAAAAAAAATGTTTGGACGTGTTGCATAGAAATGTTAGACGCATTTATATACTCGCCAAGTATTCGACTACGGCATTGCTACGCTGCTACGCAGGCATTGCTGCTGCTACGATTCAACGAAAATATTCACACATAAATTATTAAACACTTTAAAATGCCGTTGTTAACGGGGTGGCTTCTTTACTAAATACACAGATTCATAATAGCGTTTTACAAATATTTTTTATTAACTTAATTTTTCTAAGCAAATACGATTCTTATCCAAGTAGTCTTTAATGTTTTATAATCTTTTTTATCGGTATTAAAAAAATAATAAACATAAAACGTTTTACTTTACCGCACTCATAAAAAAATCGATATAATATATTATCATACAAGAGATCCGTGGTACAGTGGTAAACGTTGTTGGCTTCCGTGTCGGATCTCACAGGTTCGAATATCGAAGTACGAACAGCATTTCTTCAATCGATTTATGTTGGAGTGCATGGATGTTTGTGATACTTTAAAACTTATTTCAATCTTAAAATAACGGGATGTAGTGAGAGCGATTAGTCAATCACTAATCGTATCTTTTATATATCCACTATCTTAAAAAAAACCAAAGTTGAGCAACTGAAGCAGTTATTGTAGAAATAGTTCTGTTGAGATATCTGAATTAAGAAGGCATATGCTCTATATATGGAACTGACATGCGAAAATGTATTATATTCGAGAATTTGAGTGTATTGACTGATATTTACTGATATTTATGATCGATGATCACGGATGTTCGTTTTATTCGGTTGTGATACCAACAGGTTAGAATACTCAAATTTTCAATCGACCTATAAATTTAAGGCGTTCAGTATGTCTTATTTTGGTCAATGGCCACTTTTTCATAAATTCCAGCTTAAAAACAAAAATGAAAATGTATAAAAATCGACGTTAGGTAATGATTTTACTATCAAAAGCGGGCATGTCAAAAGTCATCTTGTTATCATACTATCAAGTCATTGAGAGCCAATTAAATCAAAGGATTTGAATCAGCTGACTTAATGTCTTTCTTTATTTTGTACTTTATAGTGTAAGCGCTTAACGTTTATTGAGTTGACGTTTAATGTCTGGATTTTTCGTAGTTATTAATGTTAATTTGCATTAAAATTTCGTTAATAAGTAGTCAAAAAAGCTTTCGGTTTTCTTGAAAATGAAAGTGAAACTGACTCGGTTGTGTTTGATAATGTACACATTATTTATATCCAAATGCTTCATAGGTGTCAGCACGAGCAGTATCTTCATTCACCTTCAATCCTTCATATTCTAAAAACGGGACCGAAGAAAATCGGTTTGCTAAATACAAGCCTTTGCCTAAAACCATACTTTTATATGTAATATTTTCAATGTATTAGAAAAAGAGACGCAAAACAACTGAATAAGAATTTAATTCGATTGAAATGTTATATTAAAGCTTACGAGTACATTTGTGCTCCATTTGGTTTTGATATTGCTGACAAAAAAGTATTTCAATAGTTCATAATGTTTCTTAATTTTTTTTCTTCATAATTATTGGTTAATCAAAGTGACACAGGTATGTTTTATGGATGATTGACATAATTGAAAATAAATGTGGTCTGGATTCAAATTATCCCACAAAATTATGTGTTGCTATTTTCTATACACAGTTTATGGTTAACAGGACAATGATGACTTTGCTTGTACACGTAATAATATGTAGACATTATACACGTTTATATAAGTATTGCTGGCATGTAACGCGTATTTACTTTTGCGGATACACTACATTACGTTGATCGGCGAAAAAAAATATCGGTATTATGTCTCGGCGAGTCGAAAGCGCGGCACGGCTCGCGGCTCGTGCGGGCGGTATTGATCTGCGACGAGCGACCCCCCCTCACACCCGCCACGTGCGCCCCTGTCTTCTGCCGGCTGCCCGACTTCGCAACCCCCGTTCTGACACCGCGATTTCCCGCCCCACGATATTGTACTCCAGTCGCAGAGCCTCCCCTGTCCCCGAGCCCGCCCCCCGTTTTTCTCGGGCTAAGATGCGAGCGAAGCCGTCGCGACGCTCTGTGATGAAAAGTTACAGCTAATTTACTGACATTATTATTATGCGAATATGTACATATTTTAAAAGAAAATTTTCACGTATTTCTGTGTAATTTTGTTTTAGACTGTAATGTTGCTCATCTATAGCGACCAATTACGCCAAATTATTTTAATTTTGTCACATTATATATTTTATGTTAATCATTTAATTTCATATAATGAAAAAAGCTTGTTAAATTTTAGTCAATAGTTATCTAAACGGTAACTGTAAAAAAATGTCAAAGCTAAAGAGAGCAGAGTACTACAGATCATACGACTTAACTAGTTTTATTCGATATATCAAAATAAGAAGAATGCGATGGTTTTATAATTAATTTTTAATATTATATGTGGTTCAAAATGAATGCCGTATTTATCCAATCAAATTTAAATTATAAAAGAAGCGATGCATTACCGAGGCCTAGAGATTGTACAGCGAAGCCAGTGTAATAAAATCGATACAGATCAGAATAATGTGTTTGTTCGGTAATTTTCATATATTTACCACGAAAATGGACCAGTTAAAAAAATGTCCAGCAATGTGGACGAGCGTAGAAAGTATTAAGAATTCTAAATATACTTTTTTAGATGATTTACTTATACCCAAAGCAGCACATTAAAAATCATACTGGATATATGTATATGGGTAGTGTACTTTCTCCAAGCAAACTAAGACCCATCCCGAGTTGTCACCATAATGACAGTAATTCTGAACGTAGACAGTAAAAAAAACTACATTTACTTTCTTAGTCTGGGTCTGGTACGTGAGAATTTTCAATTTAAATTAAAAATTGTATAGCGCTTAAAATTATATTTTATGACTCGAGCGTCATAAAATATGTTTTTTTTTTGACAGAAAATTACAATATGCTACTTAAAAAGAATTTATTACTGCCTCTTATTTTACAATAACAAGTCTAAATTCTACTCGATATCTTTTCACAAGCGTGTGAAATCTCACGATCGTTAATCGTTAATAATATTTTATTTAACATAATTTAATTATTGTTTACAAGATACAATTAATATGCCATAGAAAACTTCGTGTTATAAAATGCCTAAAATATTTTTTTATAATAATATATATTTTTTTATAATGATCATGGCCTGTTCCACTAATTGCGGGCATTTTCAACTGATGGATATAATGCTTTTTCACCAACAATTATTGATAGTGATCAAAAAATTGCTGACATACTAAAATATATTTTTTTTGGACCGGTCTAATAAAAAAACGTTGGTTGATTTTTGTGTAATCGGTTTCCAACGAGGCCACTTTCATACGTTAAATACAAGTATGATGGATTTATAATTTTGATTAATGATAATTCAATTAAAGTCACGAAAAAAAAAATCGTAACACTCCACCTCAAAATATACGTAACACACTAATCACTTCTAAACTAACACAAACTATCATTTTATTTTTACGAAAATACATTTTTTTCCTGCGGCCTACCTTCTTATAGCAATTTATTACATTCGCGTGCCTCTGCTCTTTTCTTTTATTCAATAATTCACGTAATTTGGCAAGAGAGTCAAACGGTTTCCTTTTCATGTGTCACGCGAACACTATTCCTAATTCGCGTATATTAAACATGCACACATTCTCATCATATTCGGTTGTAGGGACATTCTCGGTGAGTTCAGAATACACGTAAATTCACATTAACTTTTTGCGATATAAATGCCTAGGCAAATAGTCAAAAACGATGAATGACTGGGCAGTTAGAGTATTTTTTGAGCGCTTAAGAAATATTAGTCTTCATAACGACGTTCAAATGTGTTTTTTTTTCTACACTTTTATACTGAAATTTTTGTGGATTAAGTTTTCAATGTGTAAGTAACACAAGGAATTTAAATCGAATTTTGTTACCTGTTATTCTTTGGACTATTTCGCGTACATATTGGAAATAATTACATAAATTGTATGTAGCCTAGAGGCAAAAGCTTTAATCAAATGGGTATTGTCTTATGTTTAAAAAAAGATCAATATACAATTCAATATTGTTTATTTGAAAGACGATATTGATTTGTAATAGTATTGAACTTAAATACATAAATGATGCGATATAAAGCAGTCTGATAAAATTAGTGCAACTGAATGCACAATATACTAAGACATAGTGTATGTGTGCGTGTGCTGTGTTGTACATATCACCAGCATAAAATGGATACTAGTAAATTAAGGCAAATATTTTCAAAATATTGTAAAAAAATTTCAACAGCAAATAGTTATTGATATTCTGATAGTATAATCGTATTATTTTATCGAATAAATATGCAAAGATTTAAAAGGATTTTTATATTTTTTTAGTACTTGAAAAATATTAGATGTCCTACTGTTTAACAGATTGCTGAAGAAATTGTGGGAATTATACACAAAAATAGCACATTCACAGAATAAAAAATCTTTGTGATTGTTATTATTCAGAACGAGAGAAACTAAAATTTTACATTGTATTGTTTTATAATTACTGTCAAGATATTCTATCGGTATTTGAAAGAATGAGTCTTACCTAAATCTATTTAAACAATATATTAAAAATAATACAATTTATATAATAAGCATATGTAAATCTGCACAAGAAAGATTGCTCAAAATATCAATATGACATGACGCCTCTGTAGCAAAATTACTAAAAATAAATGTAAAATATGGAAAATTTTATAAATTTATATTTTTACAATTTTTAAGCGATGTTTTATTATAAATAATGTGAAAAGGGATCAGTCATAAAATATTACGGTTATATATCGTTCATTAAAGTATTTGCGCAGACTTTGAAGCGTAAAATGGCTTTATTGACTGTTAAAAAATCAAGGATATCCACTGCAAAAGCTGTAAAAGAAGAAATACGTCCTGATAACATTGTGATGACAATAAAACACGCTGCGAAGTCCTCTCGAGAAGTTCATATATCTTTTAGTGGGGTGCATATAAATCGACAGTCGATGCCATTCGATGCGATGCTCGCTAAAAAAGTATACGGACTGACGATCTATCTTCTCTCGCACCACTTGAATCTCCCCTCCGTCTCCCTCGAAGCACAGTCTGCCGGTATTTCAGAGTAGAATTCTTTATGGGTAAATATTTGATGATTGATCTTTGTAACCGAAGCCATACTTTCAATTTAGGTTTTATGGAACTACCGTATTAACACGTAAGAACCCGCAATTCTGATATTTCGTTTCGTTACTACTTTTTAAATAGTGTATATTTTTCTTCAATCTTGTCCTTTTTTAAAGTGTATCTATGCACTGTCAGAGAAAGGAAATAAGATATTTATGATAAATGGTAGCTATTAAATTTCCTTACCTTTTTTATTTATATACGGTGGGGGTTGGAATGATAGAGCGAATTAAGGACTGTTAGTTAGTTTTTAGAATTGGATGAAAGAGAGGGAATTTAAAAATCACAGGTATCTATGGCCTCGAACACTTATACATAAATCAATGTATGAAATAGTTCTTATAGGAATTACAGAATCGGGCAATACCCAAGAGCGCTTACAGTATTTTAACAGACGTTTTATTATTTAAAAAATAACAACTGTTTCTATTTTGCAAAATAATACAGCTTTCATGTTTTTTTTTTATGAAATGTACTGGTTGTGACTGGCAGTAAGATTTCTTGGGAACATTCTACAAGTTTAAACATACTTTGAAAATTTTATTAATTAAATATTTATATGCCTAACGCTATTGAGCTCGGAAAAAATAAAAAAATTAAATTAAATAACTTTGATTAAATAATGATCATTTTCAGGCGTATATATCAAAAACAATCTTCGATAAATATCTAGAGATAGAAATACAGTGTTCATAAACGTCAATGATAGTCAGTCAGAGACACCTGAAAGAGAAAACTTGATTTTTTATTTAATCATATTGTTTTGTTTTGTCATAAGTTCATTGCCCAACATTGAAGACTCATTTTTATGCGGCCTAAATACTTAATTCTTCAAAATATATGCATACAATGAAAATATAACTTTTCGACAAATTAAATCACAATACAGAAAGGTGATGACAATAGCAAGAAATTTGAAAGCTTCTCAACTGGCAACAGATTATGCAAAGTTTTAAATTTCAAATATAAACGAATAATAATAAACCGATCAGAACTTTTGAAAAGTGAGGGGAGACCTATCTTAAACGAAGTATTTATGACAATTACAATTGAACACGGTTCGGACTTTTTTTCAAAACAATTTTTCTTCACCTCGGCACGACTTTTCCTTTTCTCAGTAGCTGATTGAGGTTAGGTTCAACGATATTAGTATTAAGTCAAATTTTACCATCTCTATCATGTTATAATCGATATATAAACATTATCATAATAGAGAGTTACAAGAGGTTCGAAATAGTTTGAAGAAGTGACATTTTATAGGAATATTGATTCCTCAAACATAATCTGCTCTTTGTTTATGTATTTACGAAACAAATTGCTCAATTTTTTAAAAGTCGTGTGCGAAAATTTCAATGCTTGCGGTGACGCAATCTTTAAATAAGTTCTTTCGAAGATTGTTCAAAACACGTTACTAAAGTGCAAATTCATTACTTTTTAAGATTGACACATATTATAACCAAAGTAATCTACAGATAAAAGTCAAATTAGTCAACCTTAAAAGCCGGTAGGATAAAAAAAATATATTATTGACTAAGCACTGGATGTAACAGAATGGGTCACTGGGCTCTAAAATAATTCGCCATTTAATTTTATTCTCGTCTTCGTGGAATTTTCAATACCAATATTTGTTATACAATACGATATGATCGCGTCTTAATATAAATAATCGTAAAGATAAGTAACTCAGAAACACTATCTGAACGAACTTAATAAAAAATATGATGAGCTTAGCATAGTTGTTGAAAATATTTATTCGATAAAAGCCAACGAATTGAATGAGTTATTGATATCGTTTACGTATACAAACATATTAAAAATATACTTTAAGCTTAGTACAAATAAGATCTAAACTTAAAAGTAAAAAATACTTTCAACGGACATCTTGATTCATTTTTAAATTAAGCGTTTTGCGTACAATTATGACTGTAATAAAGATCCATCAAATCACTTTATTATAAAGCGTAATTAATTACCTCACAACATCAACAACACCAGTCCGAGGATAATCCGAGGTTTAAAAAACCCACGTTCAGATAATCTTGGTTTAAACATGATTTGGAAATAAGGAGACTGCGACCCTAATTCCCCCTCCTGCGTTTGTCGCCGACAATATGTCAACCTCCCGTCCCCACCCCCGCCCGTAGATTGCAGATATCTCGTCTCCTTCTTTAGCCGTCTCCTTCCCTCGGGATTTCTTCTTTGTTTTTCATCTTTTAATTTAGCAGTTATCTAATAGAAAGCATACAATTCATAACCGAGCTATTGTACTTACCTGCGGAACGGCCTTTTCAAAATATTTGATGGTAAAATTCTGTTTGCTTTCCCCATGCTCTTTATTTGATAAAACAGGAAACTGCACAGGGTAAAATGCTCGAGTTCTGTGACCGGAAATTTATGTTATTCTATTAAAAGTCAGTCATACGTATACAGGAGTATAAGGATCATATAAGGTTTAGTTACCTCAGATTTAATGTCCGCTTTTCCTTTTGTCATTTTCTGTGAACGACGAAATATAAAACAATTGTATTCATTCTAGAAGGTTTGTTACTTCGAGGTAATCATTGATTTTTTTTTTTTGAAGTTTTACTGTACGTAAAATTTGCAGGGCCGATTTCGAGCACATGATTACATGTGTACTTTATATATGTATGTACCATTATTACCTATTATTCTCATAATCAAAAACACTAAATTGTTGTTGTATCAATTTTTCAATAAACTTCTCTCATGTTCAATAAAACAATTTTGTCATTCGAACTATGTTCTCACGCCTAACCAAATCGGTCCTGATCATATCATAAAATGGTTCACAAAGTAAGAACTTTAATTGTAATGTATTTTTTTATGAATAGTTGAATTATCTATTAATTTATAATTTTATTCCCCAAATAAATAATTTAATTATAAATCCATATATATTTAACGATGTACACTCCCGATACGGAGTATATAGACTCATAATGGAGATTACCTCAATGGATGTTTATATTTGAAAGCTGCTTATTACCAGGTATGTGGAGTCGGATTTGGGAGCCGTAGAGTCGGGGGTTTTTGTCCGGAGTTGGAATCGGAAAAATCTTACGACTCAGACCCATTTAAAAAATAAAATAATGATGTGTATTCAAGCCACAATAGTCCATAGTGCTGCCACTGCCTGCTAGGCTGACTAAAGATGATCTGATGTTAAGCTTGTAAATAAGTTAAAATGAAATGATTGAAAAATTTCTTTGGAGTCGGAGTTGTCTTTTTTTACCCGAATCCACAGCCCTGCTTATTGCCCAGTTGCTCAAATTATTTTTCTTCAAAGAAAGTCAAATATAAGGATAAGGGCTATGGCAGGTTTAGTAGGTAGCTAATCGCTCTCACTACGTTTTTTCGATCGGATTGGTGAAAAAAAAATTTAGACACCTTAAACATCCATATCCTCGAATATATATATATATATCTGTAAAAAGATTTGAAAAAGCAATTAATGAAATTAGGATTTGAACTGAAGGCGACGTCGTTGGTCACATGACAATAGATACGTTAAACATAATACAGTGGAACTTCCAATTACACTACCCCAAATTACGCGCTGGCTTGAAATATTCGCCGCAAATCCCCCAATTGCACGGTCGCATTCCATTTCGTTACTACGAGACGGTCGTCTGTGCCGCGCATACAGTCAAATGTTATCTAGCGTCTGCGTATTCAACACGTATAGCGGGTGACTGTCTATGAGTGGAATTTTGGTGTGCTTTGCATTTTATCACTTGGTAACTAAATATTTCGTCAATATTTATTTTTTTGCAAAACTAAGGGAAATCTTAGTTAAAAAAACAAATCCCTAATTTTGTATGAGATTCACACCCCCATTTACACTTCCCCGAATTACACTGTCCCGTCATTAGTGCAAATGGGGGTTTTACTGTACATACAAAATATTTGGCATTACAGTTAATAAAATCCAATTCACCAGATAATTATATATATATATATACATAAACCAAATTAAAAAATTGCAACATATACTGTTGGGAAAAGAACAATAATTATTATATTTTATTTTTAAATCGTGTAAGGACACCAGATGGAATGTTTTTAAGTGATGAGTTGAAGAATACAGAAAAAATATTATTATTGTTCGTTATGAAATGTGTTTTTTTTCAATTTCAGAGTAAAAAATTGGGCGCTAAAGTTTGGCGTCGATTTGTGGGAGTTTGGTCGTCACTTTACGAAAATGAATCAGATTCAAAATGTAAGTATATTTTGAGTTATTTAAATATTGAACATAATAAATTTCTACATGTGGTTTTGTGACATATTTTTTTTAGAAAAAGAAATGATCCAGACACATCAAATTGAAATGTTTTTAATCAAAAAATTCATTGTAATCTGAATTAATCTGGCCTTTTCTTTTTTTAGCTGTCATTATCAAAAGTCAATGTAATCTATTATTGAAAAATTGATGCTTTAAATTTTTAATCATCAATAACTTTTGAGGTGATTTTAATTATTAATAATACTTAGTTATTGTCCAACATATATTATATTATTGAATTGATCATCTTTTGCAGAAATTTATTTATACATAGACCAATAAAAATATTTCGACATATTTTTTAAAATCAAGATATGAGATTTTTAATCAATAATGTTAAGCCATACCAATGTTGTCAGTATTTTTTAACGGTTTAATTAAGATACATCATTATTGTAAAAAAAACGCGTTAAATATATATGTCACAGTCTCAGGACAGTGTGAAATCTTGTCAATGTATGCGTTCACTAGCAGTTTGAGTTAAGGATTAGATCGTAACAATTCACATTCGTTTGTACTAGATTGACTAAAAAGTTTATAAACGAAATGATATTACAATCAAGATTATGTTAATACATATACTGAAAAGCGCTAGTCAAAATAGAAAAGATCTTACGGCTTAGGTAAAGTTAGATAAGATTAGATATACTGAATAGAACGATGGCGAAAATGACAACAAAACATTCAATTTTTGAGGTTATGAAAATGTCAGTTGGGAGTGAAACACACAACTGCGTGATTGCCTGTGTTCAGAAGTGGCTGGCAACATTATGACTCCCCGCGTAATTATCTTTAAATGTGTGAACAATTTAACTATGCCTGTGTAAGTAATGAACACTTTGAATAGTTTGTTACGCTACGGAATAGACCCTATATAAAGAGTGTGAAGCCGTAGCGGGTGGTGGTGGGTACAACGTTGAGCACCCTAGGGAATTAAAAAAAAAAAAAATAGTTCAAGTGAAAACAACTTGGTTACTGAGGCAAACTTCTTAGCTTCTACTAAGTTTACTGCGCCGTTATACTCCAGACATTTTTACTAGGAAATTTTTCGCACTCTAGTGCAAGCCGCTTAGTATTGGCCGTTGCTCCCGAAACAATCCTAACACAGAATTGAACTAGGCATACTACTTGTTACACTATGGGAAACATCTGTTGGACACATATGTATGTACAGACGTTGCAGGTGGTGGAAAAAAAATCATATTCATTTAAGTTTTCATTTTTTATCTCGTGTTTACTATAACTGGCTAAAATGGACAAAGTATACACTGAACAAGTGAATACTTTAACTGTAACATATACGTATAAAGTTTTAATATAAAAAATCTTATTATAGCAATAAGTAAACCGTTATTTGTCAGAGGGAAATTAGATTTAACATTCGATTTTGAATAAAACAAAATTCTCATTTTATGTGCTTTTACCGGATGAGATTTATGCAAATATAGCATTAATAGCTGTTCAAGATATGGGTGTGAAACATAAAATAGGAAGGAATAAACATTCATATTTATTATTAATATCCTGATTGTATTGAGCCAATTACTGTTATTTTAGTGAAATTGAACACGGGCACATTACATGAATCATTTCCGATACTAAAGGCTAAATTTGATACAGAAATACTCCCTTGGATAAGTAAACTATTATAGCCATACGATTTTGATCCAACGAATGGTTCATTTCATCGCTTTGCCACAAACACTGCTATTAGCGACCCAGTTAACGAATTAGGTCTCTCTGTTAAATTTTCCTTGCCAAATTGTTCCATCAAATATCTGGATATATGCCTACTTAAATAGTTATCTTTCATCACATTCCTTATCAAACCGAACCACTTTATTAAAACAACGAGGATTAATACATAAAGAGTAAGTGTTACTCGACCAGACATATTTTATGACGTAAAAAACAAGATTCTATATATTTTTAAAGTTTATCTTCATTCAATTAATTGGCGTAAACAACCGAGAAAGCGTACCTTAATATATGGCTCGTATTTTTCTGGTCAGAATTTAAATAACACTGGTCAGAATAAATAGTCATAATTTAAATGAAATTTAAAAAAAAACCTAACCTAACCTAACCTACTGACCAATGTTGTTATTAAATATTCTGACCGCTTAATATTTTTATTCTGTCCATTTAATTTGTTTCCTTAATATATCCTTTAAAACGATAAAATTTATTATTATAATTTAACAAGGAAAAGATTTTACATTTCATAAATATAAGTTTAATTTGGTTTTTATAAATAGAAATTTTATTTTAAATTTATCAGAAGAAATGATATTTTTATTTGTACGAGTTCTTTCGGTTTCGCTCGTCAAGAGCATTTTCAACTGATTATTGTTAATCTTGATTTCAGTATTAAGAAAAACTCAATATTCATATGAATTTATTTCTACTTTTATTTTTTATTATTTTACTGAAAGTCTGATTACGGCACTGGCTATACTTATAACCTTTCCTTCCAACCCTATTTCATTTTGTTAATGGACAGCCTTATTGGACTGATGATTGCAGTTTCGGAAGTTTCCAAATCGCCCCATCGTTAGCCTATCCAATTTATTGAATATAATAATCGACAGATAACGTGTTTTGATGTGAAATTTATCAGAAAACTTTTCACGTCTGTCGGTTGTAATGTATGATTTAATAATGGATCTAGTCATGTGCACACATGCATACAAGATATCGTTTACCTGTGTAGAAAAGCAATTTCCTTAACAAGCGAATGTTCATGTAATACTTTTTTGTAAAATGTTACTAATATATGTAACAGTGAGATACTGATTATTATGCAGGACGATTCAAAATGATCAACATTTAAAATAAAATAGTGTTTTTTTTTTCTAAATGATATTACGTTAGTAAAAATAAATTTCATTTGTAAAAACCGGTGTTACCGAAACCAGGATCTAATATTTTCGCTATTTATTCGATACCGAATTACGTGTACCGGTTTCATCGGTATAGAAAACTAAACAACATTTAAATGCAAACGTAATTGATTTAAAATTAAAAGTTGAGTGGTTAGATTTATTTATTTATTTATTCAATTAAAATTGCACAAGGTTGACAAATTATAAATTTAAATTTTTTACAATGAAGAAAAAAAAAGTACAATTTAATATAAAAAACAGTAGACAAAATAGCAAGGAAGGAGTAAGCTCCGACGAACTCTACTTTAATACATAAAAAATGAGTATGCGTCGGAACTCATCAACGTCTACGCGGAATATGTCGACATCCGAAGCAATACTGTTGAACACCGTTAAAGCTCTCCCCAGTGGCATCCCCATTGGCAGGCTGGTTCTAGACCTTGGGAGAACAAACAATTCTTCCACGACTTCTCAAGAAATAATCAGGAACATTAAGATTCACATTCTCAAGAATGGTGGAATTCTCATTTTGGCCTCGTATAAGTCGAAAGACATGTATGGCCAGATACATTTCTCTTAGATCATTGTTTTATAACTTATGTTCAGTCACGCGTTGGTCCTCGCAAAATTTGCAACTATTGTGTCGAGTGCGTGTGCTTCCTACCATGGGTTGAAGGTTCTTGGACACCTTGAGTAGGTTCTTGAATTTATAGATTTTTGCGCATCCCTGGCTGTACCGTTCTCTTATATTGTTTATTATAATGGGTTACATTATAGAATTTTGATAGACGAAATGCAGACGATTTTTATACTCCACTGAATTAGATGTATTTTTATATTTATTTAGTAAATATCAAGGTAGGGTTAGGTTAGTCTTGGCTAGGTAACTCTAGGTTAGATTGTGTATCTAGAAATGATTCAGCTTAAATATCTTCAAATATTCTTCGGTCAAAATCGGTCATATCGAAAATAAAACACAACATGGTCCCCACGTATATCCTAGGTGCTAAGGCTATTTTTACGATACCTAGTACTTTAATTACACGTGTGATGTGGTTGTATATCGTATTATGTATTTTAAACTTCATTTTTTATCAAAGAGATGAATACACCATCGAATATTATTGTTTTTGGTGACAGTATATTTTCAGTCTCGCGTGGGAATCGAATAGACCGAGACGAATCTTCATGATTTACATGGAATTAAATTCATGAATTACATATGATACTTGATATCAACCCACAGGTGCGTCCCATTCATGCGTGAGTGTTAAAATGAATTAAAAAGGTCAGCGTAGGTAGAACGAGGCACGGAGAAGAGAAATAAACCCTACTCGGGTTAATGGCATAAATTCGTGGGTGCCAAATGCAATGACGTCACAATTCGCACTGTCGACGTCGAAACTTCGGCGTCGTTTTCCCGACTCCAATTGTCCGACGAGCGAATTCAAGTCTTCGCCTTCCTGGTGTCGACGCAACTTCGCTGCATTATCGCCCGACAGTTGTTCGGATAGTTACGACGTTACAGCTCGGCCCCGGGCGGATTTCTCGTACAGCTCCCGATGATAAGGGTGGAAGTGGGACACCATAGTTTATAAGAACTAATGTTTGTTAGTTGTCGTATGTTACTTCTTATTATTTGCCGCTGTTTGGGATTGTCAGCCAGATTAGGAGGTGTGTTTCTGCTAATTAATTATGCCTAAGTAATTGTACATAAGACAGCATTAAACTAATGCTTTTGAAAAGGAAACTCTACATAATTAAACCTTGGGGTTAAATAATCTCTCATGGAACCAGTTCAATGTTTCACTGCGATATTTAATTTTGGTGTTGTGACCGAGTTGTCAACGCTCTTTAGTATTTATCGTATTCTATTCTTGCATCCACTGTTCGAGACCCCTACGCACACTTTCTCCAGTTGACGTGTCAGTCGATTATTTGATAAGTGTCCGCTTTTCATTTAAAAATAAATATTTAATAACCATTTGTTTGTGGTATGATAGTAACGATGTTAAGATTAAAACCAGGTCTAGTTTCTATCATGCTGCTTTTTTTTTTTTGTTTACCATGTCCGCTCCTAATATGGAGCATATGGACTCCTAATAGAGTTTATCTCAACAGAAAATGTTTCTACGAGAACTGCTTGTTACTCAGTTGCTCAACCTCTCTTTTAAGAGAGTAGGAATAGAAGGAAAAGGCTAGGACAGGACTAGTGGTTAGCTAATCGCTTTCAATACGCCCCGTTCATAGGATAGGATGGGTGGGAGGGGGGAATTCAAGACATCACATAAATCCATGCCTTTGAACAGAAATTCATAGATCAATTGAAAAATCAATTTATAAAACTGCCCGTACTGGGATTCGAACCCGTGCCCTCCGTAGCGGTAGCCAACGGCGTTAACCACTCGACCACACAGGTGGCTTACCTATTACTTAAAATAAGCGGTTTGTATTTGTCAGTATTATGATTATGAGAGTATGTATAATAGATTATATAACATAAATGAAATAATTTAATGAGCAATTGACACCACAGAGAAATGATAAAAAATAAACATGTGTGAACGAGTAAATGTTTGAAAATTCTAAGCTTTTGAAATATTGTAAATACAAGTGTTATATTTTTTTTTGCGATGGCAGACGAATCGCAATTAGTTCACTTGTTTGATTGCCTGCGCAAAGCAGCTGGTCACTTCACGCTCTCTATGAATTTATTACATTAATATCGCGCACAAAAAATGCGCCATAAACCTAACTGTTTTTATACATATATAACTCGTTTGGTATATTTAACAAAAATATTTGAACTAGTCGGCTGTGAATTCAGTAACCTCGTATTTTTTAAATTTTTTATTATAATTCGTCACAATGTTTTATTATTTTTTTCTTTGTACACTTAAAACATAAACCAATAGCAGTTTCGTTTTAAAGCTTTCGTCTGAAGAGCTTTTAATATAAAATTTTGTTCTTATTTTATAAATTATATTAATTTCTAACATCGTAACAAAATAAATCAGCCACCGACAAACGGCATAATATACTGGTTTAATTATAATGATTTTAGCTTCAGTTTTTTTTGTACCTAATGTACATGAAAATTTATTTTCATGATAATATTGAAAACCAAATGAGATATTAAATTTTTGTAGTATAAAGGTTTTGAAATTGAAATCATAGCTTATTTTTCCTTGCTCAAAACATTTCATTTGTCGTTAACTATCTTTTTACTGAGTTGCTACTAAGCTATTAGATGTATCTCTTCCTCCGCACCAAAAGCATTTTTAGATGATTGTATACAATATAATATGTCAGTTCCTTCTGTTTGAAGGTTTTTTTAAGCAATTATATATAATAAGTAATAACCTAGGTTCTTGAGCAATTCATAAAAAGGCACTAAAATATATTTCAGCATCTTAATGAAATAGTTGTCAGTTAAGAAGTGTTTCCCAACCTTTTTACACCTGCGTATCGGTAAAAAAAATCGCGGAGCAAAAATGCAGAGCAGCTTTATTGACGTCTACTTTTCACTAGAAAGATTTCATACTAATATTGGTGTTTTAGTGCGTTTTTAAAATTGGTTGGGTGTACAATTTATAGATATTGAAAAAAGGACATAATTGGATGAAGGATATAATTTGAAATGACGTTTTCTTGACACGTGTTTAAATTCATACCATATTATACCACACTCGAGATCTGTTGCCAGCTTTACCACGTTTGTTGGGTATTTCACTTCCCACTATTTTTAAGTTCCTTGGTGTCGCATCATCTTACCAATTATTACTATTTAACAATAAGTAAAAATACAAGTAAACGTGCAGTCGAAAAAAGATATCTATTATTTTTGCATGACGAATTTATTGAAATTTGGCATACTGTTTGCGGCCTGGCGGAAAGTCTCTGTGGCCCGGCAGGGGTTGGGGAACACTGAGTTAGGTTACAGTTAGAGCTAACGTAAACTAATAAATCATTAATTAAATTTAAATGTATTAAAAATGTAAAATTAATATTCAAATGTATTCATCATAAACTAACTAAAATATGTAGATAAGAAAAGCTTTACATACTTTCTACGGTCTACGTCGTTTCTTTTTTTGAATATTTAGTGGTCGAAATTGTCGGGTCAGTAGTCAAGTGTTCAAAGCTCTTGAGAGTTTTCCTATTATATTGCGGGTTCATGGTTTGATTGATATTATATATCGACTTTTGAGCAAAGACATATAAGGTTGTGACGTTGATACTCCCTTCACCCACGCCATAGAAAGACAGAGAAAGATAAATTGCCGTATTTGGAGCGACAAAAAAGCATGTAGACGTGTTCAATATTTTAAATTTATTATTAAACGCAAACTAACCAGTCAGAAATGCCATCTATTGAGAACAATGAATGTTATTAATCTCAGTACTGCGGTAGCATCGCGGTCTCGATTATTGGAATCTTGTCTTGTGTCCCCACATTTATGCCACAGAAATTTGCATGTGGCAACATCGGCATATAATTATACATTAAACATATAAGTGTACAATAATGGCATCGCTTTACTCTAGTATTCGTTGGAAATATAATCCGTAACATGAATTGAAACTTCTACTGGCGGTAAATAAATAAATAAATGCAATGGAAATTAATTTCAACAGATTCTACAAACACTCTTAAGTGTCAATTATTGAAGATAATCTTCCTTCCGATAATGGTAACAATTTATAGCGCTAAAACACAGAATATGCAATTAATATTAAGTATCGCTATTTTACAATCATGTATATAAAAAAACGTTGTAGAATAAAAAGATATAATATGTAAAAAATAAACGATAAACAACGGTTATCGGTAATTTTAATTTACTCTATTTCCCTACTCAATAGTCACGTTTCATCACAAAATATCTGAATATGAATTAAGTGATATATTAAAAAAAATACTACTTTTAAAACGGAAATGTAGTAAAATTTTATACAAGTTTCTGGCGTAACAATGTATAATGAGATCTGACTTTAAGTCACACAACCATAAATATGAGATAAAGGCAGGGGTGGGCTGGAGGAGGCTCGGATGGACTCGCGCGAGCCCCTTGTTGAATTTTACTAAGGCCGGCGAGCCCCTTGTTAATTTTAGAGAAAACAATATTCTCAGATCAAATGAGTACATAACTGAAATTTCCGACTTATATATTATCTAGGAAAGCTTCAGTATGCACAGTAGTACATTTTTGGCTATTTACATTGATAAGTTTACGGTAAATTGCGTTTTGTAACATATTATAAGTGTGTCAAGTAACAATCGATTGCTTATTTAAGTATTGCATATAATTCCATCGGAGTGATAAAAAAACTCACTGCTTCCCCAGAACACCGAGAATTTCTTTGATATAAAGCGAGCCTCTTTTTAAAGTATTGGCTGCCCACCGCTGGATAAAGGTGAAACCATGCTAGTTGTATGTAGTTGGTAGCTTTAAAATCTTTCTTCATCTTGTTTTCGTATTACGAAAATACTTGATATCTCTTAGTATGTATTTTAATTTAATAAAATAAAGTTATTTTTAAAACGTTGAGCTCGTATGCCAGTACAACGATTGAAATATTTTCCATTGAAACATATTAAATAAATGCCGACTTACCTTATTAACTTCAAACAAATAACTGTGAGAATGTAGATAGCTAAAATAGTTTTCTTGAATCTGAGTTATATAATGTTACATATTATTACGGAAAAATGCCGCCTTCGCAAGATTTTGGCTCAACTTTTGCCAAAGCAAATAAGCGGAGAATAGTTGGAATACCCACGTACTTCACAGTGACGTGCATATTCTTAATAGTATAGTTATTATTTATTGCCGATTAAGTATTAATATTATGAATTTTACTACCACGGATGATAACGTTTATTCAATGGTAAACAATGTTTATTTTATTTAAAAAAAAAAAATGAACAATCATGATCTTCATAATTATCAACAACTATGTATCTTTAGACTAAATCATAATGCAATTTAAAACTGTCCTTTTGAATACAATATGTAGCCAGAGGCATCTGGTGTGGGTTTTTTCCGGGAACAGTGACGGTTGTTATATGAATGAATTCAGTCGGGTACTCTCCATATACTCGGCGGATCTGAGGGATGCTAGCATGTCATGGGAGGAAGCAAAGCGATTGGCGGGAGACAGAGAAACATGAAGGGGCCACATGGCAGCCATATGCTTCACATAAGAAGCAAATATGGTCAAAGAAAAAGAAGACAAATCTATTTGAAGATTTGACAGACGATAGCGAACCCATTTACAAAAGCAGTGGAATTACAAAGTTTTAAATTAAATTTTTGTTAATAGCCTTAAATATCAACACAAAAAAAATAGTTTTCTGTTGGATTTCAACTTTATGATGACATTTACACCTCAAAATGATAAAACAAAACGAAAACTTTATGTAACTTATTCGGATTTTATTAAAATGGTCTGTGATTCACAACAAATATAGTCAAGATTTGTTTTGAAAAACCCAGCATGCTTAAAATTTTATGAATAATATTCGAAAAACGTTTAACACTGTTAAATTTTTTTAAATTCTTTTGAAATTTGAGCTCGACAATGTCTACTCCTACAAAACCAATTTATATGATTTCTCTAGACTTTTCTCGCAAAATTGAGCGATGAAAATTTCAATATTACCGACAGCTGCAAAAAAGTTTTAACTACTTATGTTGAATTCTTACGTAGCACTAAAGAGTAAAAATCGTTTTATTTGTCACTGATAAACATAAATTAACCAAACGGTGAAATGTCATTATGTAATTATTCACTTAACACTTCTAATGTGCTAATGAATATCAGTACGTAGTATAGTTTTCCGTTTTTAACAATAATGCAATCGATTGAAGATAGACATATTATTTAAAAGATAATGTCTTAAAACTGTAGATTTTAATAAAACTTCTTCGAAAACAAATCTGTAATATATGACAAAACTACTAGGTAAGTTTATCGGTTCCCACGTCAAATTGACTTCCGGCAATAATACACTTTCAATGAAACCAAAGATCGACAGTAATATAATATGTATAGATTTTCCGTCTATTGTCCGGGTTTCTTAGCATTTATAAATTGAATTTTCTAAAAACTGGTGAAGGTGATGAACGGCATCAGTATCCAAGTATCATTATAAAATATTCATGTAAAATAACGGGAACGTTGGTAACCATTATCATATTATTAATTTATGAGTATGGCATAATTGTTTTTAAAAAATGTATTATGCTGTATTGTATTATGTGCATTAACAGACGGCAATATATTTTTGTCAGTGTTTCAATACCGTTCGATCAGTTGGAAATGCTAGCAGTGGGCAATACCAGTCCTTCATAAAATAGCGGCAGAAGTGTAAATTGTTTAATTTTTGTAAATATATGTGTTGCAGTGGTCAGCGATGTTGGCTTCCGTGACCGATCTCATGGGTTCAAGACCCAGTACGAACTGCATTTTTCTATCGACTTATCGATTTCTGCTGAAGGCATGTTTTTAATGTCTGAAAACTCCCTCCTACCATCGCAATCTTAAAATAATGGGGCAGAAGCGAGAGTGATTAGCCCACAACTATTACTCTCCTAGTCCTGTACGTTCTATCTATACTATTTTTTTTAAAAAGAGACGTTGAGCAACTGAGCGCTGAACAGTTGTGGTAGAAAAACTTAGGCTTAGATACCTCCATTAGGAAGCAGTAGAATTCTATTTTAATATTTGTTCGTTATTCAGATGATTTTTTAATAACTCATATGTATGTTTATTCATCGATACTAGTTTGAAACACAGATATCATATTAGATAAAAAAGTGACCGGACGAGTAATATTTGTATGTTGTGGAATTCTAACAGTGAATTCCCACGCCGCTGCAATGCTGATAGTCTGAGACGTTCTGGAAAATTCTTTCTGTCATATTTCGCTTCGTATTACTTGTTACGTAAAAGAAAAGTCGATTATCGAACCGAATCAAATACTTCCGCGGCCACTAAAAAGTCTCTAGCGAACCCTTCCGACTTTTCAAACAAACAAAAAAATAATACGCTATTTCGTTACAAATTTATTTATACCGTGTTTGTAAAGTGGGCTTTATTGGGCGAGTAAATGCTTAAACGTAACAGTTCAAAGCCAGTTTTTATGTTTGTTTACATTTTACGTATCAGTTTTAGACGTAATATCAATCACTCGGTAAAAATGCTTAAAAAAGGTTTAGATAAGCAAGAACGAACGATCAAACTGTGTATTGTCAATATTTACCTAGTTTTTTTTTGTTATTACAATTATTTGAAGAAATATTTTACAATATTGTAAAAAAAAGTGTAAGAATGAAAATATTTCGCTGTTAATCATGTATAAAAAATATCTTTTTTTTACGTTTTGCTATACAAAGAATGATAACGGAATCCCAAAATAACGAGTTTTCTCTTACTTCGAAGTGAATACAAAAATGGTCGTAGCTCCTCTAGCTCATCTTCAATTCAACTTATTTACATATGGTTTTTAGCCTGCTAATGCCATTGATTTGGAGCGAAGGCAGATCAGGTTCAGCGTTGCGATCCCATAATCCCGGTATTGTCTAAGTACTAATCCCGGAATTTCGGGATTCAGTATAACACGTAAAAAATCCGTTAATTTTGCACTCGAAGATGCATCTTGAAAGTATGGAGTTAAAAAAAGCTGTCGCACTTCTGAATGACTGTAAAATCTGTCGATTCACATGTTTTTCTGAAGTCAATTCCCTACTTTTTTGGAGGAGCGAGCTAAAAAAAATAAAAGGTTCTCGAATTGAAAATTATTTTTGAATCTCACAATTTATCATTTTTTTTCTCAGTGATCAATTCTAGGATCTTGAAATAATTGTGAATCTCGAAATCACGAGATGGGTCCGGGATTGGATTCTCTAGTTCAGACCATTCTAATGCCAACCAAATTCTAAATCGTCTCAATGTTTTTGTTATTTTAAAGAACTTGAATAAGAAGAGTTTGTGTTAAACAGGCGTTAAATGAACAATTATATATCGTTACAATTGTACATATATTGGTAAAATAAATTTTATCGATTATTACTAAAACTAATAAACCATTTCTATATTATTAAGTATCTTCGTGACCGCTTAGAAAATTCAGTAATTTAAATCTTAAAATAAATGTATGGTTAAGTTTTTAGCAATAATTCGAAACGTTAGGCAAGGGTAACAGAGGTATTAAAGCCATTTTAGTAAACGCCGTGTTGTGATAGATCAAATTTATAATTATAATAAACGGCTAACGCCAAAACTACGCTTGTACGTGATGATGACAACGGGACCCACTCCCTTTTCCATCCCCATTCCTTGCAAATTAACTTCTCCCCCCGTTTTTCACCCCCGTTGAACGGTCGTCAACCCACAAGTCGCACAAATCCAATTAACTCATTTAATTTAATCTGCTTTGTCGCTTTAGAGCGGTCACCCTGTACTAGTAGTTCCCCCGACTGCCTCGCCTACTCTCCGTTCTCAAGTTTCGTCACTCTAATATGACAACGTATACACTTACTTATTCGCAAGATAAGTTTTTATCACAGTATCGAGTTTCGATAATCGGTTACGTAACAGTATTTAGTTTTTTTCCCCAAATATAATAATTATATACGTAGCTTTTTGTGTGTTAAAAATCAACAACATATGGTTAATACTAGTCATTTATTTTATTTACACTACTTTTTACATTTTAATCGTTCAAATTATGTACATTCAAACAAAAATTGTCACTAACGACCCGGGTTTCGCCTTTCGGCATCTTGGATGAAATTTCACCATGCGCCTTCAGTCGAAATCTTAAATTATACTACTTTTTACATCGATAAACACGGTTTTAGTATAGCCCGGTTGACGATTTGAGACACTTTTTATATAATTATGTTTATATAGCGTGGGCTTAAGAAAAAATCTCTATGAATTATAATATACATATATATATATATATAGACAAGATACTATGATGTTAAGAAGCTAAACATTTAACAAGGAATTACAAATGTGCTTAGCTCATTACCGTGGATTAAATAATGGTTTACATGCTAAAAGTAGACAATTGCTTATAACGGAGCTTTTAAAGATTAAATTGAAGAATTTTGGTTGATGAAAATATTCAAATGATCTTAAAACAGAATCGGCACAGTAAGAGTTATGAAGAGTAACTGATACATTTAAAGTATTTTTTATGAAGTACGTGCTTTTGTATTTTCTGTTTGTTTGTTTAAAAAGAGGATATACATAATATGATTTAGATTTTTCGGAACATTCACCCTTATTTTGTATAAAAACTTTCGATTTCATAGAATCATATAGCCGTGTATACGAGGTCTGAGTATTTCGTATTTTTAGATCTCAGACGAATTATGCAAAGGGAAAAAGTAAATTAAAATCATTCTTCTTCTTCTTCTTTGGCCATGTTCGCTCCCCATGTGAAGCATATGGCCGCCACGCGGCACCTCTTTGTTTCCCACCTTTGTTGTTTTCCTTTGGAATCCCACCGGTCGAAAGAAAAGGCAGGCGGGATTGAGGCATCCGCGGCACGTGACCCAGCCAGTTCCAACGTCTCTCCATAACCACTGACGTGACGGGACGCTGTCTTGTACGCTCCCTTATCTCTGAATTCCTCACAAAATCAAACCACCTCACCCCCATTATCCGACGCAAGCATCTGTTCTCGAAGCTCAGTATACGGTTTTCAATTAGTCTTCAATTAAAATCATACCATTGATAAAACTATTTTTTTATTTTTCAGAAATATCACGACTGGGACTTTGAGGTTACCAGAAAAGATGGCCTCATACTTGTTAGAGAAATGGCCGCCGAAGTCAAGAATCTGATGGACTTCAAAATGAACGCCGTTATGGTAAGTTTTTATCAACAAATATGCTACGTGACCATGGATGTGAGGATTTATTTGTGGACGGTGATCTTGAAATGGATGCATGGGTGTGCTTTAAATTAGAATGTAACTGGGACAAATTAGATGCACTATGTGCAGTGATTGCAGCTTGTACATTTTCCCTTGTACGTACGAAGTATTATGATTGACATGGTTAATTACTCACAAACGTATTTAAAGACTTATTTGACTAAACAATACAAGATAATACATTTATAAGATGTTTCTCAGAGTGTCGCTTTGACAAATTTCAAATGACGTAGCAGTATTTTCAGTTTTACAAGATACCAAAACCAATATTACCAATATTAAAACTTCATATAAAATAGAAGACGACGCAAGAAAAACGACGAGGAAAAAAATCTTATATCTATTTTTTTGCAACCTAAAGAAAGAACATTTACGAAATGTTGCATCGTAGAATTTTCATGGGTGGCTTATTCAATAAATAATCAAGTTGAATACATTACGCAGTGTTCTCGAATGTTTCTTTAACTCTTTATTTTGTCCGCTCCCAATGTGAAGCATATGGACTCCAAATGGAGTTTATCTCACAAGAGTTTCTACGCGAACTGCTTGTTACTCAGTTGCTCAACTTCTCTTTTTTTTAAAAAGAGAGTAGGGACAAAATGATAGGACTAGGGCAGTAGTGGGGAACCCACGGCCTTAAAGCCCTTTGAATACTTTGGTGCGGCCTTTTGACTTGATCGGCTAATTCTGTTTTTTTTTTGTAAATCCGTAAATTCTTGGGATTTTGGATTTCGAAATTCTCGGAAGATCTAAAAAAGGTCCCACGCCGCTAATTTTAGGAAATTCGCAAATTTATGGGCCTTAGAAATTGGCATTAAATTGTTTCAAAAATCCCATGATTTCAAAATCGCCGGCCAAAGATTCCCTAATATCAGTGTTTTTTTGTTGAATCAGATAAATGAATGTGGCCTTTAGAAAAGAAAAGGTTCCCCACCCTGGGCTAGGACAGTTTTATAATAATAATTTTTCACATACCAATCGCAATATGATTAAGTGCAGTGGGTATGGCCAACGTACAGTCATTTGTGTACGTGTAGCGGAAAGCGGTTCCAATCCAATTATTTTTTTTCCCAACAGCCGTACGAAACACAATCAAATGACTGGATGAAAATTATTTCAGAGGATACCAACATTTTATCATTGAATAGTGAAGAAAATGAATGACATTGCTGGTACATTGATGGAGACGTGTTCTCAGGGGTGGGCTGGAAGGAGCTTGTTAAATCTGACTTAGACCGGCAGGCCCTCTTTACATTAAAAGAAAACTGTATTTTTAGATCAAATCAGTTCCTAATACCAGTTTCTCGCAAATATATTATCAACAACGACTCAAGTATAACGTTTGAAACATCGAATTTTAAACAAAATAGTACCTAATACTTTCGATGGATTCGGCGGTAACTTTGTGGAAGTTCATTTTAATATAAAATTTAATGAAACCTAGATTATGGGTACCCAATGCGTGGAATAATCTAGGTTATTTTTAATTTAAAAATAGTAAATATTATATATACCTGGGTCAATCTTGGAACTCTTCACCTTTGCCAAGGTAATTAGAATTTTGGATTAGACAATTTAAATTGTCAAAATTAATTCACTAAATCATTTTTGGTACATACATTTTTTAAACCATGTCCGCTCTCAATGTGGAGCATATGGACTCCTAATGGAGTTTATCTCAACAGAAGTGTTTCTACGAGAACTGCTTGTTACTCAGTTGCTCAACCTCTCTTTTTCCAAAGAGAGTAGGGATAGGAGGATAGGGCTAGGACAGGATTAGTGGTAAGCTAATCGCTCTCGATACGCCCCGTTCATAGGATAGGATGAGTGAGAGGGGGGAATTCAAGACATCACATACATCCATGCCTTTGAACAGGAATTCATAAATCGATTGAAAAATCAATTTATAAAACTGTCCGTACATACATATATCATATCACATATATCCAGTTACAAACACTAAGTGCATTTTTCTTTGAATAATTGTACTGATGTGTAAAACAACATTTAATACAATAAAGAACCAATAACTGTGATTTTTATTTACCAAATTTTGTGAATTAAAAAGAAAACATAAATATAATAATATTATACAGGGTATTTACACGAGATAATGTATATAAATGTATTTTTACTTTTGACGAAATGAAGTGTTCCAAAATGAATTAAATGAACATTGCATGAAATAATATGAATACATGAAACAAAAAATACCCACCTCTATTAATTCTATCGTAAATTGTTTATATTTAGGATGCAAATGAAATTGTTGATTACCTAAATTCTTGCGCAACCAATGTAAAAAATGGACACATTTAATACTGCCGCCATAATAAACAAAGCTGAGCTTAAAGTATTGCAGTGAATATTCTGAGCAGATCTAAACATTTTTATTTTTTTCTCTTTAACGGTATTGAAAACTGAATCACTCAACATAATTTTGTGAAACATACAATAATTGAAATAATAATTGATATTAAAAAAATGTACTGTCTTTTCACTTACGAAGGTGGCATGATAATATGAAGATTAAAGTTTTTGCTGAAAATCAGCAGTCATCGTTGGTTGTCACGCTCAGGGAGAAAATGTTGAAGGTTAAAATAGTTTATTTCACTTTGAAATATTTTTGTACTCAAGTTACCGTTAACAACCTAGTAATGAAATAAATGAAATTCTAAGATGTGTTTGGAATCATAGTAAACATTTATAATAGTTGTAAATACGTTTGCTCGCACGACATATCTGTGGGAACAAAAATAGTGTTATTTTCACGTCGTCAATTTTCCTGCGTCTGTGGTGTAAAATACCCTCAATTTATCATTTTTTGTAGTGCGTGTTGTAATTCAGATATCTATCATCTTTATTTGAGCAATTAAATTCTATTTTAGAGGTCTAAATATCGGGGTTATTTATTACTTTAGCAATTTGTATAAATTGCCGAGCGTTTTGAGGCTTCACCGCTAAGGTATGCGGTGTAATACAAAGTGGGAAAAGAATACGGAATTTAAGTTTTAATAGATTTTTCAAGTAAAGTTATTCCGTGCGTGCCTCACTAGTGTCTGCCGAATTTGCATGCTATCTTACTTTTGATTTATTTTATCGACTTTACGTATCTATTACACATTTAATAACGGCAAGACTTTGCGTCAAATGATATAAATCTACAAGGTTTTCAAAGTTGATATTGTGAATGAAATGTTTCCGTTAAACTAAAATGTGTCGTCTTTAGAATAGCTATCTATTCTATTACAAAGGTATTTCATTATTTAAGGCGACATTTTTATCAATAGTCAACAGCTAGAGTGAATAGAATAATACAAACACTTGTACATATAAATATAGGGTACATATAATTCGTCACTGCTGTTTAAAAACAGCGTGTCTACATACATTTTATTTAGCAATTTTCCATATTTTATAGATTTATAATACGCAGATTCTTCGGTTTTATAGTTTATAAATACAGCGTGAGTCTTGAAAATTGCTGAAGAGATAAATTAATTAATATAGCAGTCTTCTCTTGAGAGAAATTAAAGGGGTGATAGCTGAGTACTACTGGCAAAATCCATCCCCCTTTCAATTACCAAACCAGTTACAAGGAATATGAGCCTTGATTGTAGACGCACAGCCTTCAATTTTTTTTTCTTTTTGGTTTATTTAAAAATAAAACAGTTCATAAACTACAACATTAAAAAATATTACATTGCACCTTTATTTGTTTTAGTTATAGTAATTTTATTATTTGATCTCTTTTAAGTTGTTCACTGTCAATACTTGGTGGAATGGCATTATAATAAAAATAATAAAACATTTTATGTGGAAAAAGTACTAAAAATGTCTTATTATATTTATTTATTATTTGAATTTAAAAAATAAGCCTATGGTTTCTATAAGCTTATTTAAATGCACATCGATAAGTTTTTATTTTCTAATAATGGCAGTCAAAATTTTATTAAATTTGTTAACATGTTTCTTCAACGCGGTTTGCTAATTTTATGTAAGTGTGTTAAAATTTTTAAAAACATTTTTGATGGATGAATTATTTAGTAAAAACAAAAGCTTTGACGTGCTTGTCGTAATATTTTGTTGACGATAAACCCTTTCATTATCACAAAATTATACTTAATAGCATTTCCGATGTCCAATTTTATTTTCTTCACTTCATGCTATAATATAAAAATACTTTGACCTTTCTTAAAAGCCATTATTACCTAAATGGCAGTGTTACGTACAGGAAATAATACACTTTTCTTTTCGGAACGTTCTGTTAAAATAACTGTTTAACCATAGAGAAGTTCCCGCTTGCTACTAAACTAACAAATAAGTAGTATAAGCATTGCGAGAAATAACAGACCGCATAAAACTTTTGGCGTCGCGTTGAAAAATATGCATACAAATTTAATTATACTCATGTAAAATTACCGACACCCGTTTTCCTGAGACTTAACTGCTACTTGTGGTGAATACAAGAAAATTGCAGTAGCACACTCTTTCAGTTAAATAACATATCAAATATTTACCTATGACAACATAATGTTATATTACTTCTTATATAGATACGTGGCAACTGCCACCAGTAAATTCCAATAAATATATTTTTTAATGAACGAACGTATTTTTTAATGAAAGAGAATAACAGGCTTTTTTCGTTTAACCTTTTTACTAATTATAGGTAGAATTTTATTCTTATAGCCTCACATCACACATACATAACTTATAACAATATCTTACAATCCTTATTAAAAAAGATAACCTCACGATTTGTGTTTGAATCATTACTGTTATTCCGTTTGGTCTAATAAATAATATATTTATTATAACATGGAGCATTGTTCAAACATAAGGTTTTGTTTAATGTCAACTATCACGAACAAATATTATGTGAACTGTAGTGTCTTGTTTAAATCTATACAGTTTCGGGGGCATGATTATAAATTTAAAATATTGTTTTAAATATTTTTTGATCTTGAGTAGAATCGGAGGATTTTAAAAAAATACAAAAATGACAACATTTTGAAAGATGTATTCCTCTAGATTAGTGGCTCTCATGTGCGGCTACGGTGGCTTCATGCGGCCACCAGAAGATTTTTCTGCGGCCACCAACAGTGAAGTTTTTTTAGTAAATGCAACGACTATTTTTATCACATCTCAAAACAAAAAATTGTAGCGGTCACGAGACATTTCTGCTGATGTTTATAATACGGCCACAATGAAATTTCACGTGAAAACCACTGCTCTAGATATATATATATATATATCATATAGCTTATTTTATTATTTTAAGTTTAGTCATGTAGCATGTATGTGAGAAATTTGTAACTGTTAAAATATTTTAAGTAAAGCAAACTTTTCAGTGAACGCCCCTGGCGTCTGTGTCGTACAAGAAGGAGTTTGATAATAATTTGTGGAGATGCAATGTTTCCAAGAGTCACGGAAAATATAAGGGGGGAGGTCTGCGGCGACTGGATCCTGGGTACCGGGTACTGGCTTCTGGCTAATGCGAGACTCGGCCGTGGCAGGGTAAATGGGCCGAGTGAATTTATGGTGCCGACAAAACAAATCCCAATATTTCTCCCGCCAATCCGGCTGGCCCTGCTCGCACCAACGCTAAAGCCTTGCGTAGGGGATCGACAACGATGGAAGGTTCACCACTTCATCACCGGACAGCGTCATACTGTTACCGAAGTATTGATTATTTTAAAATATCGTACGTCAATATAATGAATGCTTAAAAATTTATGTCGATTCAATTTATGCCATTTCAATTACGACCGCGTTCATTGTATGCTACCTAAATAAAAGATTATTTCCCAGTAACTCACGCGACTTTAAAATTCATGGTGTTTTTTTTTTATAATTTAATATGTTCATAGCGATGGAATCCAGAAAAGGAAACTATTACAAAATGGTTTTTGAATCAATTTCTAAATTTATACTAAAAAATTGATGCAGTGTTTTTTCATCCTTTCCAAACCACTTTATTTTATCGTAAAAAAAAACGGACTATAAAGAGAACGATTATATTGGCAGCAACGAGTCTTTTCTAGAACATTGACGAAAGGTTCAATGAATAATAGAGTAAAAATATCAAAGTATTTCAGTTCTACAGTTTTTTATATGTTATACGTTGATAGCTATTTTGGCTTTCACCATCGTCAGAACTAATATAGATAGATAGTTCTGACGATGGCGAAAGCCGAAATAGCCATCAACGTATAACATATAAAAAACTGTAGAACTGAAATACTTTGATATTTTTACCCTATTAAAATGGAGTTCTACCAAGTAAATGCCAAATCAATAAATAGGTTCAATGAATGATTTAAAACCAGTTTTTGCTAACAAAAAAAAACTAGTAGGTATGCTTTATTAAATATATGTGTATTCAAACTAAATTGTGATCAGATGTGATTTATTAATGCCTTTTGATAATAATCCACAAAAAGACGTAAGAATTAATGTATTATAAAAGTTACCATTCTTGTATTCAAACTTGTTAGTAGAATAAAAATCCATCACAATAGACTACTCGTCTACGCCACCGCATACATAGGTACTAATATATTTATATGTATATATATTATTGAACGTCGGCGTAGTATAGCCCAAAGGAATAGCCTTTACAGTCTCAAAGGGGAATGTTTTTATTACTGTTTTACGATGCGAGTAAACAGGCAAAAACCGTTTTCCCATCCCTGCCCTTTGTACGCGCGGATTTCCCGTTTACTCTGAGCGTATATAGAGGGAGAGAGCAGCGGCCCAAAATCATTAACGACTAAATCCACGCCGAGGGAAAATTTACGAAAACCATTCTCGTTTCATTTTTCGGATATAGAAAACACAAACACACACATATCTAAACATGTACACGAGTGTGTAGTGTTGAAACATTGAAACTCCATTAAGGACACGAAAATATCGGACAGGTCATATTATTATTATTATTATTAGTTTAAGGCCGATTGTTTTTAAGCATTCATGTGATGGAATAAATAAAACAAGCATGTTCGTGTATGCTCGTAAAAAGTTTTTACAATTAATGTTTTAGTTACTGTATATCACATACTTAAAATACAACTAACAATATATGTACCATTATTTACCACAAGGCATACATATTTTATAGACCATGACGTATTGTTTATGATACATTTATGTAATTAAATGATTATTTTTGTTTTAAAATGATAGAAATCGTACACAAAAAAATGTTAAAAGATTTTTATTATCGAGGTTTTATAACAGTGAAATTTATAAAGGATTTTACGAACACGATACATTTATTAGTTTAACTTCAATTGTTTTAAAGCTTTTGATTTTCTCGTGTATTCTGAAGCAGTAATTTATAAATTATATACATGTTTACTTTAGATTACGGCCAGATTGTTAAAACGAATGTATTTATTCGATGCCATTATAGTCAGACAATATTTTTAAGTCACCAGAGACAAAAGCTAATATATTTTTTATAGCCAACAATATATTCCAAATATTCATGACCGTGAACCAGCAACAATCGAACTCGTCTGATTTCTAACCTTACCTTTATTCGCTGTGCCACACGTCGCGTCAAAATATAAAATTTAAGTTATATGATTTTTATGGCACTGAAAACAATTACGAAATAATATTATGGTTATTTAAAAAAAAAAACATATACTCTCTCTATCCGGAGTATATGGCCACCATATGGTTCCTCCAAGATTCTCTGCCCCTTTAATTATTACTGTTAAAACTGGACATAAAAAATAATGAAATTAAATAATAAGAAAAAACGGTTCAAATAAGAACACATATACGAATTAAGCTATTTTAAGAATCGTCGTGAAAAGTAAGTAAGATATTAACAAGATATCATAAGAGACAATTAACTTTCATAAATTTGTTTATTTGTAGACCATAAACGCTCCACAGTATATTACACACATAAAAACATGTTTAAAAACAAAACAACTTTTACAATATAATTAACGAAAAACTAGGTAAAACATTTTTCAACTGATGAAAGCGTAAAAAACCCGAAAAGATAATTGAATTAAAATGTTAACTCTTCTACGAAATGCATTTGACTGGTCGCCAGAGCTTGGTGCCTAGTATGATGATTAACAACGTGACGAATACACTTTAAGACAAAAAAACAATTATAGCATATGCCAATGATGTTGACCTCGTTATAAATTAATATTGTGTATCCATTTGTTACATCAAAATATAACTGACATTTAAGATATAAGTTTTAAAACGTGATAGTAAAATTAAACCCAACTAAATTTAAAAATTTGCTTACAGTGAGGTTCCTAAGCTATGCGCCGCCACTAGGCAGAACTTAAAATACTCCCTTTTTTTCGAAATAAAATTTTTGAAATTAACTTATATATGAATTTCTTACAGCCATAATAGTATAAGTATCGATGTTTTCATTATTTCCAATTATTCTAAGAATGCATACATACATATACAAATATATAAATTCAAATCCTCTACTCATATACGTACTCGAAAACTGCATGGAAAAGCTGATGCCTATAGTGCCGCCCATTGGTAATTGTCATATTCATTTAAAAATTAAAAATTGTGATAAAGCTAAGTACTGTACAGTGTACACCCATTGGTATTAATATTATTGCTATTGAAAATGTGTTTTTCAGCATGTTTTTCATCCAAAACATTAAGGTATCATATTTATTCAAAGCCAAATTCGTCTGTATTTTTTTCTGTGATCATTTGTCGCTCCTTAGGAGTTGCCGCCCCTAGGCAACTGCCTACTCGCATATACCCACGAGACGTCCCTGTTTGCTAAGCAATCTTCGTTATCATTTCTAGTCTACTTTTGAATGCATTTTCACCCCAATTAAAGCGGAAATTTTACAAAATTAATTCCATTTCATTTCATAAATACAAAGTTCTTTGCGCCTCGTTAATGGGCTACGATATGACAGAAATGCAACTGAAGATGAAAATCACCGGGAGGTTAAACCCCTCGTTTCACAATTGTTTTAGCCCTCCCCGTCAAGTTGGAATGTTGTCACTTCAGACTGTAAGCCAATGCCCTTCGTTTAATGAAAACGTTTCATAGAATTTTCACCCATCAATTCTTATTATAATTGATGATACTGACTCTTATATACTTTTTGACTATCGTTAGCAAAGATGATAGCTGAAATTTTCGCCGTAGATTTTCCTGATGCAAATATATTTATAATATATTAAGAATTTATGGTATAGCTGTTGAATCATTATTATTGAAAGAAAATTTCATGACATAATAAACAAAAAAAGTATATTTTCATTTATGTGAATAATGAAGACACATACGCAACATATTTATGACAAGGATGCATTTACACTAATATCAATCGATCTCTAAGGTAAAATATGCTTTACAACAACCTGCTTTTCTTTTTATACTGAAAATTACAGAAATGCCACTAATTACAATGCAGCTCTGTAAGAAATTTGATTACGAATAGAAACATGTCAAGTTATCATATATGAAAATCAAAGAAACCTATAATTTAAGCGAAATACGAATATAATATTAGTATGAAAAAGTCGACATAATACGTTAAATAGAACTTTAAACTATGATCAAATTCAAAATATGGTCAACGATTTTTCGAAAAATTATCGGTTTTCTTGCTTCCAACGTGAGGTTTTTTGATATTTTCATATCCGTAATTAAATCTTTCCATTTGCTTTGTTTTTCGCAGGATTCAGCTAACTTTTGAGGAGACAAAAGTAGCATATTGTAAATCATATTAATCAAATCTTATGTTACCCCGAATACACTTTTACTTTATCACCCTAAATATAAAAGTAGGACATTAAATTAGAAAACGTTGGATGGACATATCCACCTAACATAAATTCTACCGTTTTGAATTGAATGGCCGTTATTTTGACAGTTAAGAACAACATAATCGTGATAGATTTCCATTAGAACTTATGTTATCAACCACTAGATGCCACTTGAAAAATATGTGTCGAATTGTCTATGGCAGTGATTTCCAACCTTTATGATACTTCGCCTCCCTTTGAAGAAAAAAATATTTTCGCGTCTCCCCATCTTTTATTTCATATAGTAAGAAATACACGTTCTGAAGGGTAAATAAATAGTTTGGACTGTTCGCGCCTCCTTTTAAAATAGTCCACACCTCCCAGGTTAGAAATCACTGGTCTATGGTACTGCATCACCAATATAATAGAGCGCACCCATCTTCACAGACAAACTTCGATAGTTTTTGCTTAATTGATACAATATACCAATGTTAAGAATAATTTAATACGCAGTAATATGATTTCAAATTTGGAAAACCGCAATAAAAATCGTCCAAGTGGTATATCTGAATGACGTTTCATTGTATAAGATGGGGAGCATACATAATACAGGTTAGAATCCTCATTCTAACCTGTATTATGTCTACAAGAATACATACATATTTTTGCTATTAATATGTTGATAATGCAGGTGGTAAACAGTCTTTCAACTACAAAGGACAAAATGATTTTGATCTTTAATACCCCCGCGTGTAGCCCAATAAATATTAATAAATCATAACGATTACAAAGTTGAATAAAAAAGTAAAATGTTGTGTCCAATACTATTAACATATTATCAATCGCTTGGAATAATAGTGTCAATAAAAACTATTCAATATAGCTGTCCTGTCTGGGTACGGAAATTGGCGTATGTTTTCGAGTTCAAATTTCCGAAAACGTCTTTTATATTCTTCAACTCTCTCATATTTTTTTTTTGATTCCCTCTTTCAACCATTCCGAGTAAGCCACGCGAGCCAATTTTCCCCCTCTAACCCTTTCACGGAACCCTTTTTTTATTAAATTACTTCCGATAGAAATCCTGAAATGTCCGCTGATTTACATTCAAAGCACGATTCACAATATTCTCCCACTGTTCCACTGAGCGTTCTCAAATTGAAAATGTATTTCTCATCTCTGTAAAATTATACACTGTGACTGCGAAGTCATGAACACGAAAAGAAGCTTTTATGAACATGCATTCATTCTCGTATTAGTGGGTAGGTTCACATTATTATTTTGAATAGAGATTATTATTCTTCTCCCCTTTCAGCTAATGTCATAGTAAACCTACCCAAACTATTATATACCAGTATATTTGGTAAATTGCTAAAGCAACTGCGGCCTGAGATTACATTACATCCAGTTGCACGATACAAGACTTCAGAAAAGCTTTAAGAAAGATTTATGAATGTAAATTTATTGTTTTTAAATATGGAAAGTATTTTTTTTAAATTGATTAACATCACCCATACAACCATACCAATCAGATGAGAATGAGTTCAAGTCCCGCCAAGATATTAAATATAGATTTTTTTTTCTTTTCTAGTCAAAAAAATATTAAAAAAATAGCAGTTGATAATTTTAATTGTGTCAGAAATTTTAAGACTTTTAATAGTTTTAATAGTGATTAGACGATAGCATTTTGTCGACTGATGTTTGTTAGTGAAGCGTGCTAGTATCGAAAAAACTTTGCAACTTTAAGTATTTTAGATTTTGTTGTGTATATTGTATTAAAATTTATTTAATCTATAATATAATAATTCCATTTATTTAATAATTAATAAAAATAATTATTGCGACATTTATAATAAATGTTAAATGATTAATTTGTCATTGTTATAATAATATCAAACACACAAATCATTACTTGAAATTTTTGATGTTTTACATTGAAGTATGGACCCATAATCTAGAAAATTGTAAAATAATTGTAAAATGTCGCATAATTAATGGCTTGAATAAAATGTGAAAAATAAATATTCGTTGACTATAAATAACAAATATAATCGGTAATTTTAGTAGAAATGTACTTTATTCTACCGCTATCGCCATAAAACACCATTGGAATAGTTTAGTCCTCAATATTTTTGACAAAGTTTACAAGGAAGGAAACAACGACGTTTCTATCCACGCCATTCTCTCCTTCATGCTTAAAAAAGCACATGATTATATTATTGCTAAACTGTTTTTTTTGCCTACACTTTGTATTAGGTTAAATAAGAAAATATGTACTTTTTGGTACACGGGTTAAAGAAATATTTGTGTACTGTAATTCAGAATTCATTACGTCAAAACACAAAATTGAATTAAGTTGAGATAAGTGCTAAAATGAACGATGATAGTATATCATCTGCACTTCGTTATTTCATAACGTTAATTATTTTTTTTGTCATACCGTTTATTTAAACGGTTTGTAATTAACTATTAATAAAAAAAATACCAAGCATAATAGATTAATTATACCCAGCTTAAATTATTTATTGTATTTATTATTATTCAATGAAAAATGTATTGCAACGATTTGATTTATAATCATTTATGTAAGGGTTATTTTGCAGACACGTTGTAGTTATACTGCAACATGAGACAGGAATTCTCTAGCCTGCGACCCTTATTATAATAAAACTAGTGGAGGGCTGTCAAAAACGACAGGTAGTTCAAACATAGGTTTAACGTGAAAAGCAATCTTTTTTTCCTTTGTCGTATTGTTATTTGATTAATAAACTAAACAATATCGGCGAAAAGGATTTGTTAAAAAGATTATTTCAAATATACCGTTAGCAATTCATATACAACTGAACCCACCACTTTTATGGTAATGGACATATTGTGTTTTAAATACTACCTTGAAGGAAATGTTTTAAAAAAATGTCCTAATGGAGGTATAGCTATATCGGAATCATTCGTAATAAGTTAGCGAGTTTTTTCTTTTAAATAGTAAACTATAATTTTAACCGTTAATCGTTAAGTAATATTTTTTTCTCATTTTTTAAATTTGCATTAGAAATAAATAATTTAAGTCAAAATAACAATATACCGGAATTTCACCAAGAAATGTAATGTTGTATTGGACGTATAATTAATTATTTTAGATTAGTAAAATAATAACTAATTCAGAAAAGCATTATTTTGTAAAATAAACGAATAAATAAAATAAATGATCATTATAAAATCCTAGGTTTCTAAGTTGAACTAGATTTATTATATAAACTATTAAACTTCATCAAAATCTTCGAAATGCGTTATAGTGTATTTCCTATACTAAAGCTCTTGAATAGAAATTTATACAATTTCATTAACGGATTAATCTTTTGTAAAAAGGATTTGTCTGCGATGTTTTAATTTCTACTTAGCTTTCAATTCATTATTACCTCAATATTAAATGCCATTTTAATATAATAATGCGGTTCATTTATCATTAATTTCTGTTTAATTTGTAAAAATACTTATAGTGAATGATTTCATTAAAAGGTAAATTTTCTCCCCGCCAGAAATTGACTTAGTAAAAACAAATCATTATTTTTAAATTTCAGTCGAAAAGAAATGCGTAAAAGTATTTCACTTGATATTTTTGTCAGAAGACAGAATAATTATTTAGATAGATACCGACGTAATTTTATTGCGGATCTTCCTTTAGTGAAAATAAACGGAAATTTAACGACCCAGGATGATTAATAAATTGGGGAAGTAATATTACCGTGTCGAGGGCCATAATGGCGACATTCGCGTCACAGCAAAATTACCAAAAATCGTCTGAATAATGTGTTGTTTCGGCGCGGGACTTCCCCGTCTACTTTATTCGGCTGTCGGGAAAAGTGAAAACGGCCGCAAAAACGCGACTGTGAAGAGTGGTTGCAAAAAAAACAAGCCGCAAGAAACGCGAACCCTTCTGCGAAAGGGTTCCGACGAAAAAATGCCGCTGGCAGGGCCGCACTCGTGAAATTATGTTTTACACTAAAGTTTCACAGGAGATTACGTACACGTGCTAAAAATTTTGAGGTTTTACCAAATTTAATGAAGCCTCTTACTTATTTTATAATTGCGCAGAGTGATTCACCTACATTAAGTAGGTACACATTTTTAAGTTGTAGTATAAAAACTCAGAGGATATTTTTTTATATAGAAATAATATACAATTATCTGAAAAGAATTCTGTACTAGTTGAAAAAATTGTGTTAAAAAATAATATTTTTCAACAAAAATATTGATTTTAACATTTTAAAAGTGATATAATTACCTTTATATTTTGTCACTAAAACAGTCTTTTTGAAAATAAGAAATTTTTAATAAAATAAATATTTATGACATAAGATTTGATATTTTTTCTTCGATTAATACATATGTATGTACATATTCAACTTATAAAAATCTGTGTTTTGGTGACTGAGTTACAACCAGTTCTCTTAAAAACACCCTTTATTGAGA
Organism: Himalopsyche anomala; assembly: GCA_031772345.1. Taxonomy (NCBI): domain Eukaryota; kingdom Metazoa; phylum Arthropoda; class Insecta; order Trichoptera; family Rhyacophilidae; genus Himalopsyche; species Himalopsyche anomala. The sequence continues at coordinate 15,479,387 of CM062821.1, read as the reverse complement.
TGCTTTATTATAAGTCATGTTGCAAAAAGTTACAAAAACTTATCCGGTATCGTTTCAAAGAGAACGAATCCTCGTTCTTTATTTTAAATCACATATTTAGAATCTAAAACTAATCCACTCGGCCAAGTGACAGAATTGGCATTCAATAAATATATAATTACCAAACACTGTAATTTTTACTGCTCATTACAAATACAAAAAAAAATAAGTGGCGAAATATCTTCATATTGTTATCGAAAAATAATAAATAAACGAAAATAGTTTGGCTCTGACATCTGGAAATTGGTGAGGAGGCAGGGGTGAATTTTTGCGGTAGTGGGAGGATGCTAAGGTTTTTTTTGACCGGTTGAATGCGGCTCAGCGCCGTGTACAACTTTCTTCTGCGGCTGACTGATGCTATATTTATTATGTTGGCATAGATTATGTTCTTTGCTGCATGGAATGTCGATGTGTTTTAATTTTATTTTTATTTCACTTTTATTTTATTGCATTTACGCAAACCTTGACTGATAGAAATACGCATTATTGTCAATTCTGTAATATCTGCTATTCAACATTATTATATTCCTCGGAGATTTTATGTAACTTATGATATTAAAAAACAACTACAGTGGAACCCCGATCTACCGTTCTCGCATTGTTCGTTTTCCCGCATGGATCGTTTATTTTTCATAGCCCCGGCCAAACACCCATACGAACAATGTAAGAGAATCCCGCATTAATCGTTCCCCGATTTACCGTTTTCCTCGATCTATCGTTTAAATATTTTGGTCCCGTCACGAATATTATCCCGATTGACCGTTTTCGTTGAATATTTTTCATAAATAGTTTTGCCTCGCATTTCGTTTCGCGTTTTTTTCGGCGGAACCCTGATCTACCGTTCTCACTATCTTCGTTTTTTTTCCATGGATCGTTTATTTTTTACTCGACCACGACCCCGTCATAACAATATTTAATAATTCCACGTTTATCATTCCCTGATTTACTGATTTCCTCGATCTATCATCCAAATATTATTGTCCCGTCCCAATTATTTTTTTTTTGCTCAAATAGTTTTACATCGCATTTAGTTACATAAATAAATAAGTTTTTTGAAAATTAAACATTTTTTAAAATATTATTTGAAGATTACCCGCATTATCGGTTTCCCGCATTATTCTTTTATTTATTACGGTCCCATGAAAAACGTAGAATCGAGGTTCCACTGTACCTCATAAAGCGTGTATACTTCAGCAGAGTGATCAAAGTCGTTCGACAACGAATTAAGCAACTGTCCTGACGGGTTTTAGTTCCAGTACCGACAGCTTAATAGATTGATTTTCTAATCGATTTATCAATTTGTATTTGTGATGTCTAAAATTCCCTCCCATTCATTCAATGCTAAAAAAACAAGGTGAAGCGGCAGAGATAGCTAACCACTAGTTTTATTATTGTCTATTATTATATTCTTACTCTCTTAAAAATATAGAGGTTAAACATCTGAATAACAAATAGTAAGTTCACAAGTTTTACATCAGCGAAAATGATTAAATGAAGTTTAAAAAAATTGATGAGAATCGGTACCCCGAGCTCCGCGTTGGATTAATCGATTTTAACATTAATTATTTCAATGTCCCGTGGAGAATATGTTTTATGAAATTTGTTTCAAAACTTATTCATTTGGATTATATAATTATGACATTTAAAATCCCCCTCACACAAACTCAAATTCTTGATTGTTTCCTATTTATTATTTACTTATATAATATAAGAGGTAACGCAAAGATACAAATTATAAAGCTTTTGTTTTTATATCCTTCATCCCTTCGCTGCGCTTATTAAAAAAAGTCCTGCTTATGCGATTGCATATATTAGATAAACACTATTATCAATCAATGTCTATGCCAGGCGTGGGGAACCTGCGGCCTCCTGGCTAATTCTGTATTTTTTTGTAAATTCCTGGAAGACCTAAAAAAGAAAAGGTCCCACTTTCTGGACTTTAAAAATTGTTTCCGGTTAAAGATTCCTTAGTCAATGTTTACTGCGGCCTTATGTCGAATCAGAAAAATGAATGCGGGCTTTAGAGAAAAGGTTCCCTACCCCTGATATATGCTATATTTGAAAATCATACGACAGCGTTGCACACAGGTGGTTTTTAAAGGAGCGAAACACGTGCAGAATTTAGTAATCAAACCATGGAAATAAAAAAGTAATCAATTTGAATTGCTTATAACCAATCTGTTATATTTCATAATTGATGTGCAATTTATTTAACAGTATATGTATCCATTTTTCAATAATTGTTCACTGGCTACAAAGGTTAAAAGTTCTGCGAATTATGATATAATCTCTTTTTGGTCTAGAATGTCTAGACTTCATCGATTTTTTTATTTTTTATTTAATAACTAAACTTCTCAGCAATACGAATTGAAACGTAAATGCTTCCGAATCGAAGGATTTGCACAAAGTGCAATCAGTTATATTCTGTTATACGGATGCATTTTTTTTATTTGCGGATTCAAAATCAAAATAAGATTAATAAATTACATTTAAGAGGCTGGAAAATTTAAGGTTTCAGTTTATAGTAGGGAAATTTATTTGTTATGTTAGGTTAAGTATTTTAAGCACTCTTATGTGTAAATATTATTCAAATGCCTCCGGGTAACAGGAAAGTACCGTGAAACCTAAAGACAGTCAATAAAAAAAATAAGTTTTTTACTGTCCAATATAGTAAAATTCGTTTTGATACACTTAGTATTTAGTCTATCGCCCTAATAAATATCGTTTTAGTACGCATTTCGTCTACGGGCCGTGGGTTGTGCATCGAAGAACTGGAAACGTTTCAAATCCAATTATTAAAACATTGTTATAAGATACTTTATTTAATCCGAGAATAGTCTGCGATCAGGAGGTAGCCGCTTCGCAGGTTGAGTGCACACGCAAGGCTCGAGAGGCGAGGAAAAACTTTTCCAGTTATTTCTCGAACAAATGTGTCGTTTTAAAAATAAAATGGCGGCAGTGAGTCGCCTTAACTGCGCCGGTAATACCATCACTCCCGGCGCTCGACATTTTCATTTGCTTTTTAAGCTGCTACACTGCTTCCAATTACTGAGTGCACTTGAAAGGTACAAAAATTTCCCACTCTGTTTGTGATCAGCGACTGTTTGCAAGCATTACTTACGTTCAACGTTTGTACAGGCTGATTGTGAATATTTCACACGAGAAATATTTCTCTATTGAATTTTACATTCTAACAAATAAGTTTGTGTTACAACACTGTATCTATCTTTTAGAGTCTGTAATATTAGAGTTGTAATATTTGGGAAAGCATTTATTAGAACGTTTCAATATATGAAATATATATATGGTTTCAAAACATTGCTTGAATAAATCGTTATTTATTTTAATACTCCTATAAATTATTTTTGATGTACATATAATAATAAATTCCCTATTTATCAAACTTATAAGTAGTTTGGTGAATAGTATGAAAATATGTTGCCTAAAATATATGTAGATTTATTTCCAATGGCAACATAATTCGACACGTCATATTTATGAAATTCGAATTTCAAATAAAACTGATCCACCATTGAATTAAATCAGTTTTATTGGGTACAAAAAAACTAAACGTCACTTAGCAGCGATGTCACTTACCTATTTTAAAATTTTTGAAACATATTATACAGATTTATTAACACATCTATAATGACGTATAAAGCGAAGAAGTGGTATCGACATTTTAGATATACGCTAGAAAAAGGTCATACCTTTTTTTGATTAGTAGCAGCTCACCTGCTGGAATATTTTACAATTTAATGATCTATGTTGCTTATGTTTAAATGCACTCTGTAGTACTTTATTATACATTTTATTGTAATAAGTTATCGCAGTGACTTACTTCGTCATATATGGATTTCAGTAATTATTATTAAATCAATTTTCGAGTTTTTTTTACATTTTACCGTAATGATTAAATTGATATTTTTTAACGTCACAATTGCATAAAAGAAACGAAATTTGTGATGATTACGGCGTAGAACTTAAAAATCAGGAATACATTTTAATTCTTGACGAATAGTCAATATTATTCATAGTCATCAAGTAAGCTTAAATTTAAAAACTTTTTTTATTAAATCTAAAACATTCTCTCTCTATTTTTTTTCTTTTGTTGTTTACAATGTTAGTATACAATGAAGTTGAATATTATCAAATTGATTTTTCAACGATACACAGAATAATTTAAATGACCCATAAAAAATACATTTAGTACATTATAACTACAATTATCTACTTAATTTTTTGAGTTAATTTATGTTGTATTATACATGGTTTCTTCTTAATCCTTCTATTTTGCATTAAGAGTAAAAATATTGTGTTATATCTTATGAATACGATTAGATTTGTTCTATTATTATAGAAACATCAAATAGCATTAATATATGAGCATATATTATTAATTAATGTAAAATTTGGACACAAAATCTGTCTGAGAAATATTAATAATCCTACACCAAAAGAAGAGAATATAACGAATTTTCGTTGAAACCACTCTAAAATGAATAAACACCCCAGGCTGTGGCGAGGATGGGAGGGAGTCATAGGATGAAGAGTCCCCCTCCCCCTGTCTGCGCTGCTACAGCGCGCTATCATGTCTTGACATCACAAGTCTCCCCGAACCTCTTCAGAAATGGAAAACCTCCCCCTAATCTGAAATGTTTGAAATCTTCACATATGGAAAACCACTTAAAAGAAAAACATTGTTCTTTTATCAACCATTAGCATTAAACCGGATGAATTCCGTTTGGTAACATGCGTATAAAACACGCTATGAATAATTAATATTAAATTGGTATTTCACGAGGGAACTATTTGATGAAGAAAATTTTCTCTTAGCAGAATTCATTATACATATTAGTGAATATTCCAAGCGCATATAGTTTTTTTTACGTAGTAAATAAACATTATAAAACTTTCATATTTTTAAAACGCTTCAAATAACAGTAATTAAAAAACAAAGAAATCTTGAAAACATTTAATGAATTTATTGACACAAATGACATATACATAGTTATATAATGATTTAAACATAGTTGTAAAAATCACACTCATTCAGCGTTTCTTTATGCAAATGCTAAACATATACGTAACACTGAAAAGTGTTAATGATATAATATTATCATATCAAACTGAATTGTCTCTTGAATTAATTGAATCAATCTGATTCTTAGCCGTCGTTATGGGAAGAGATGAGAGAGCAACAATTTAATATCAGTGGTTGTAGTAAGTTTAACTTAAATATTTGTGATTTTCCCCGTACACACATTTACATTAATATATGATTTAAAATAACGAAAAAAAAAAAAAATTAAAACACATTTAAGGTATAGTTATATTAATTTACTAAATTTCAGTTATTTTATGATCATTTTACTTAACTTAACATTTTTGATACCTTCTCGATAGAAAACGTTTTGAAGAAAAATTAGCAGTTTTTAATTTTTTTCTTAAAAAAAACATTTTTATAGCTTTTATCATATATTTTATCAAATTGTATTAAACCACCGTAATTTATAAGACTATGACATTATTTATGAACGGAGAAATGCCGTTATGATTGGAAAATGAATATTGCTTATTATGGACTAAAATCCTATTACTGAGTCAAAAATCTGCTGCTTAGAAAATAACAAATGTAAAAGAAAGCCAATATTCTTATAGTCACTTTATTAATTAGACATATGTTCGTAATGGTTAGATATTTATATTATAAAAAGAAAAACATGAGTGTAGAATTTTTATTACAGTTGAAATATTGCCTTACGCTTCTTTCAAATTTTCGATGGATGCTGTTTTTGTGGATGCTGGTTTAAATATAAAATAAAATTTGATACATTTGTGAACAGTGTGTACTAATAAAAAAATACTTATTACAAAATCTTCCACGTCCAGTAGAAAGGAAAATCCCCAACTTGTTTGTAATTATAAGTTAAGTATTAGAATCAATGTTTAGTTTATTCGTAAATAACCTTACGATAGTTTGTCTGATGATAGAGAAAGAGATGAAACACGTATCACAATTTTTTATACAATCTGTGAAATAACAAGCTTTTTAATTAAATTTTATATATAGCTTTTTTAAATTCTGTTCTACGAAAGTTTTGATTGTAAATATACGCACGTTTCTATAAAGTAGACATAATGCAGGTAAATATTGTCAGCAAACGCTTGAAATAAATTGTTGCGAATCCATAGCGAGAGTTCTCTGCGCCTTCTGCGGCATGCCGAGTTTAATATGGCTGTTAAATTCGAAGAGTCAAGGACAAACGTTAAGGTAAATGAAATGCGAAAATCTCAGCTTAGAAATATTATTGTAAGGTAAACTAAGGACGACCGGGGCTTAGTAGAAGAACAGACATTTTTGTCAAAATCGTTATACAATAGATTGTTCTGCCGAGCTTGGAAAATTACAACTGTTTTGCAGTAAATTATTCAGAAGGTCAAATAGTTTAAGAAATGAGATTTAAATACGCGGTATTATCGGAAGCTATTTTAATGTTATTAAGATAGCTACGGAGACCATTTTGCTTTAAAGAAAATTCAGGACGTCAAAAAATGTTTCACTATTTACCTACTCGAATATACAATACCGACCGTATTGAGCAGTACAACAGAGTTTTGTAATTGTGTGGAATGTGTGTTTGGCGTCAAATGTGTATTTTACAAAAACAATCATTGGTCTCATAAGTAAAGGACATATAGTCTTCATCACATTGATTTTCTTTGTCATATCAGAGAGTAGATTTCGTCAATCGGGTGGCTCAACATGTAGGACTAGATGATATAAAATTGTAATTTTATTTTAGATAACAATATTGGAAACAAGTCAATGAATAGCCGGTATGACGAGAAGCTTTTGACTTATAGTGACACCTACAAGGAAGTCTTTGAACCGAAAATTGTTGAAGCGAATAATCAGGTTTCCACCCTTTGCGAAATGAGGATTGTTTACAAATTATCATTCATTTCACGTTCGATTGATTTAAATCTTTAAGTGGTAAAGTTGATTGGATGTAACGAATATAAATCAACTGGCAACATCATGTACGATCATGTTTCGGTATATAAAAAATTGTTTTCATTTCAAAGAAATATTTAAGATATTTTTTAATAGTAGGTTATGAGCAGGATTCGTTAGCATGTTTCTTAAATTTAGTATCACTAAATAAAAATCACCCCTCCTCCCGCTCATCGAGATAAATAAACTATTTTTATTCTTATAAATATTTTATATTAGAAACTGAAAACTGTTCTTTATTCAGTCGTGGTACTTGGGTTGATGTTAAAACTGAAGAAGATTAAAAACGTGTAGATGAATACAACATATTTATAAATATTAGGGAATTAATAACTTCTAACATTGACAAACTTTATCCTTCCACTTTTTTAGAGTATACGTTGCAAAATATACGATAGCAGGTCTGTGAATATTATTTGAATGTTAATTCAAAATTATTTAAATTTGCTTAATTGACAAACCAATAATGTGAAATTTACCCAGCAATTGGCACTAATAACTAAAGTGTCGTTTAATAAAAATCCACACTATTCATATCATGCTGAATTCAAAGAAAGTCACCGCTCCTGTAATGGTAATAGGTATTTAACCGTTGAGAGAAAACAATAATAGTGTAATTCCAGATTTACTATAATACATTATACGTTGTAGTAAAAAAGTTGTGCTCCGAGTATAATTATTTCGTCGTACAAGGCCATTGGCGCATTCTACTCCGCACTTGAGAGGCGAAAGGCGGCGAAAACTTTTCAAGTACGTACCTACAAATAGGGATGTGTCGTGTGGAAAATCGTACGACTACTTCTTATCGGTATCGGTGAACTGCACCTAAAGTATCGATTCATTTCTTTTAACCGCGTCCGCTCTCAGTGTGGTGTATCTAAACCTCTAATGGAACACCTCAACAGAAGTCCCGCTTCAATTTTTTTTGATATTCAGTCAGTCAATCTGTCTTTTGCTGAAAGAATGAAACTGGAATAGAAGGATTTAACCAAATGCGCAAAGCTTTTTGGGCTTCCGTCCGATTTCCACGGGCTTATTATCTATTACGGACACGTTCTGCGTTCCAATTTTAATACCTTACATAATAAGTGTTTTCACCCAATATTTTGATGCATCTCCTACGTTTCATCCACAAAAAAATATATTATTGAGTTCATGTATGTGTGCACTGATTCCATACACAATTTCAACAGCAGCATTTGTGTTGCAAAAAGATTGCATCGAAACGAAATATAAAAAAACAGGTTCTAGGTTTTAAAACTGAACGGCCGCGTTCATACATATATATTTGAACTCTGGAAAGGAAAAAGGACGTAACCCACATATATCAAATTTTACAGGAGGCGCAAAAAACGTGTTTTGATGATTTTGGGCCATATGCAAATTATGAATTATACACAACCTTGAAGTGCACGGAGACTTCTAAACTGGTGTTTAATTGACATAATCTAATATTAATTATTGAAGTTGTCTAGGAAAAACCTTTATTTCAGACTTTTTTCTTGGTTTTAATTGTTTACATGGTCATCTTTTTCAAACTTAAAAGTTAAATTTAGATACTAATTCGGCATTTGAAGCTTGCATCCTTTTGGCAGAACGTGTATCAAGTTTGATACATTGTGATTATCGAAAAAACCTGTATTGAAAAAAATGTGGGTTACGTCTTTTTTCCTTTCCACAGTCGATATATTAAAATGTGGATTTATAGTTTTGTGTCCGAAATCATAGAGTCTGTGATCTTAACATGTTCTTTCACCCAACCGAATTAAAAAAAAGAGGCCTAGCCTAGTAGCCTGTCCTAGCCCCATAATAAAAATGCACTGCTAGAGAATATTAATACACTGTTAAATATAAATCAGTTAGCTCTTCACATTTACTAACTTTACAGGAATATTACAATAATACGTTAATAGAAAGCTTATTCACGCCACACAATATTTTGTTTTGACCTGAAGCTGATAGCCAAATATTTCAATATATAATACACTCAATATTGAAAACTAAAAATTGATGCATGATCATTTTTTGTCGCTGTAATTATTTCAGTAGTACAATGTGCTAGTTAAAATATTGTATTGTCTATTTGACATATTCCCTATTTCGATTTACACCCTTTCATTTTTTTGTGTTGAAAATATTTTAAAGGTAACTGTCCAAAAACAGATACACATAAAAAAGAAAATAAGAAATAAATATTTTACTAACGATTTATAAAAAAAGAAACGTATTTTATTTATGCATTGCTTCGATTTCAATCAAATTATTATATAAAAAGCAAATATTTCTTTAGTGTCGCTTTCTGACTTTAATATTAAATAAATTGAATAATTGTATTTGATTTTTTTAATATCCGCAATAAAGTAAAGCGACCAGAATAAAAGAATAATTCGTTGAGCATTTTATCAAAACGGTGACAAAAGAGAAAGAAGTAAATAAATAATATTTATATACAAAGTATGTATTATAAATTAGATAATTTTTATCAGGAAAATATATTTTTGGACGCAACATTCCCCACATTATTCGGTGTAAGCCGTTATTCAAAACCATTGTAGTCAATCAGAAAACATCATTTATTTAGGTACATTTTTCAGTTATTATATTTTTGTCACTTTTTATTTTCAACTATATTGTGTTATTTGAAAATTTAAATTTTATTTGAAACACTACATTTATTTTAATTTAAGTAATGAATTTTATTTTCAACACAATATAATAAAATTATTTTATGTTTTGATAGATGTGTCATTTTTTCGATTGTTTCAAAGCATGGGTATTTTGAAAGTACCGAAAGCATCTCTACGTACTACGTCGCAACGGGGTAAAGCAGAAAACACTGCGATTTAAGGCGGGCGGTCGGGGGCGGGATGGGGAGGCGGTCTATCGATTCGCGGTCTCGAGATGTTCCCCGCGACCCCGGGGTCCTGAGGGGCAAAACGGGAGACCCGTAACCCGGTTATGCCCGCCGCCAGAAACCTTTTATAAATTGCGGACGACAGGCCCGTGGGTTATATGGTGTTGAACATAGTCGCTATTTCATCAGTCATCATTAAGGACAAGCTTTGAACCTTACAAGAAAATTGTATTGATAAGAAGATGATACGAAGAGATGCACCAGAAAAACCTTCATCAAAAGAGTATGCGGCACAGTTTGTGAATCAATATCTAAAAATCCATAAACTCGTAACGATTTCATAGGTTTATTGTTATTTTATCGGCAATAATTTATTATAAGTGATGTCTGAAAGATTGACATCATAAATAAAGATACGGAAAATGGTAAAATGGGTATCCATAAAACGATAACAGTGATGTCCCAAAGGACCATTTTTATTTCAATAAAACCTTTTTTTATTCTGATATTAGAAGGAAAAAATATTCTTATCTATAGTATTTTAGGTTGCGTCTCTTCTTATCAAACTTATGAAATGTTGTAAGAAAGCTTTTTGTTTATAAATGAGTGAAAAGTATCCATCAATTTTAGTTTATGTTACCATATTATAACATAAGACAAATTTCATAATCGAAATTGGCTACCTGGCAAAAATTTGCAAAAAAAACTTTTTATCTATATCTGCTCTATTATACCATCACGCGGTGCCTACAGGATTCCTGTCACTTGCCAATCGCAATGATTTCTCCATGATTATACTTTTAGTTCTACTAATTACATATCAAATATAGTATCCAACTGACTTTTGACGGGTACCACAGGTCGTAGAAAGATCCAACAAGTGAGGATCAGGGTTTCCGGAGTCATCCGATGTAAGTGTCACACATAGTTCCAACATTTTTCAACGTGCACTGACGCAAAAGTGAGCTAAATCTCCCAATTACCGTATGGTTTGTTCTCCGAAAAATCTAAAATATTAAACAATAAATCTCAAAAACACAATACTGAAAAGCCACATGGAAAAATATGTATTTAAATTCTGATTGAAGACTTATTTGATACCATTGAATAAATATATACAACTGTGAGAAATACCGTCGGCTTGTTGCTATTTTTGTAAGATTGGCCACACTGTTCGGCAAGAATTTTTTAAAATAAGATTCTCTCTATAATGAGTAGCCAGCAATGAGAAAATAAAATATCAAGATCGTTTCAAAGAATTTATGGCTGAAGTATCACGTTTACTTGTACTTAGGTACTCAGTATTTTGCTGGCATCTTTACGGTGATTGGTAATCTAGATATAATGGAAGCAGAGAACTTAATGAACACGCACAGGGAAGAATTAGTAAATTACAACACGTTAATGTGTGCGGGAAATTATTCGTGCTCAGATTCATTGCATTATTTTGTTTTGTACCATGAAATGTCTGGTATTACGATTCATTTTCATTTATGTATTGTTCCGAGCTTGTTTAGTTATGAAATGTATATAATGCATTTCATCTTGATTGTCTATGATTAAATGAGATAGATGAAAAAAACCTTTTATTCGTTTGAATAGTTTAAATGGGACGATAAAGGGAATGAATGTTTCAGAAAGGTTAAGAAACACTAATGTTGATAATATGCAATAATGTTGGTATATGGTGTATTTTACGGGTTGCCATATGTATCTTAACATTATTAAAATTTAGTTTTACACTATTGTATCAATGAGATGATTTCGTGTAACTGACACACCGCGGGCCAAATTATTCAGTACGCCAATGTTTTGTATGTTAAGGCAAAAGTCAATTACGTGTCTAATAAGCCGAAACCTATTTCATGATATTAGCTTAAAATGTGATTTGGACGATACGTAGTTACTTAAAAAGGTTTTTTTTTAGAAAAAACTCACTATTTATTATACAATTTTCTATTTCAAGAATTGTACGTATTTGGTATATATTTTTTAAACATATTAACTGACGTAGAGGTTAGCCACTGATTAAAATATACTATATTTAATAAGAATCGTATACTATGCCGATTCTTCTTTCATATAATAATAAATATCCGCAAAAAAGATATTATCTTTCTTTGCACATATTTATTACATGGCAAGCCCAGTTCCGGAATTTCCCCTTGAAGGGGTACATCGTACATCGACACGGTGTAGATATAATGGAAGCACTAAGGGTAGTGTGAGAATATATTTTGTAGTAAATTATTGTTGAATATTAAATACAAATACCCCGAATAAATTTGTTTATTGTTATGATGTTACAATGTAAATATTTATTGTGTAATATCACAAACATTCCTTTATATTTGTTTGTCCGTTTGGTAATAGTTTCATAGTACATATATATTTATCTAAGTGTGTAGTAACGTGTGCTACATTCCTTTAGTATATATATTTTTCCACATTGGTTGTATTGAAATGAAAAATAACTTATAGTCGTATGTAATGTTCGTTTCGAGGAAATTGATATTGAGTGTAAATTCTTCATGCGCGCGCATCATAAAACACAAAGTTTGCTGTTACGAGCAAAGAACGCATTAATTTGTGTTAAAACAGGGATATCAAAGTTGCTGAAGAAAAACGGGGCCAGGACAATAAAAGACATCATTATTAAGAAGCTACAGTTATCTGATTGATTATGACACGGGACTGCCACTGAAATAAATTCATAATTTTTGAATAATGCAACTTATTAATATGAATGCTGACTTAATAAATTCTTATTAATCATCCTGCACGTTTTCAATAAAAAAAAACGTGGCCGCAATTAGGGTATACAATCCCGGAGCCTTTTTCGAATCCCAGGATTTTGGGATCGATTAATTTATCGATTAATCCCGGGATCGGGATTAGCTCACTGAGAAATTTGAAATCCTCAATTCCCTATACTTTTTCCCCGGATTATCTCCAAACCTCGTTTTTTTTTAACTCACCGAGAAATTTGAAATCCTTGATTTGGTATACTTTTTCCCCAGATTATCTCCGAATGTCGTTTTTTTTAGTTCACCGATGAATTTGAAATCCTTGATTTGGTATACTTTTTACCCAGATTATCTCCGAATGTCGTTTTTTTTGTTTTAGCTCACCGAGGAATTTGAAATCCTTGATTTGCTATACTTTTTCCAAAGCTTATCTCCAAAAGTCGTTTTTTTCCAAAATTCTATCAATTTTCGGGATTTGCTCAAGTTTTTTCAATCCCGAAATCCCGGGATCGCGGCCATGTCAGTTCCGGGATTTCGGGAACAGAAAATTGGACGGGATCCCGGGATTGGATGCCCTAGCTGCAATATCATTCTCTTCCCGAAGGTATACTTTTCCAAGTCTCATCCGTCTTAACTAAATGGAAGGATTGGACAGCTTAAAAAGTAGCAACAGTTTACTACCCACAAGACTGAAAACTAATTCGTCTAGACGTAGTCAGTCAATAAAGCCAAAGGTTTCTTTTTAGACTCGTGGCTATTTTTTTGTCCTCCAGTTTGCCTCTCCATAGATTTCTCGTATTCATTATTTCAACGCTTTGTTTCTGCAGAGTAATTTATGATGGTTTTAAAATCAACGCTGCATATTATCTTATGTATTTAGAAATATTTAAGTTGATGGCATTATTATAATCTTGGGCTAGTTCATGACTATAGAAAACTAGTAAAATATGTATACGCTTAATGACATTGTTCGTATTTAATAGATGGGTTACTTACGTTGTCATAAATTTGATTTTTCTTCTTAAAATAATCAAACGGATAAGCACGACCTTTAGCATCATGAAAATTACTTTTCTTCTTCATGTACTGTATGTATGATGCGAATGTATGAATATTCAGGTCCGGTGCCACCATACAGGCAAAATATACTACCACCTAGGGCGCCAACCACCAGGGGGCGCATAAATGGTGTATGAAAATTATTTTTATATGCACTAAAAATAAAAATATAACAATACATTTTATTTTATTTTGATGTTTGTATTTTTCGTTGTAGTTATTTATCGTATTCTATATGATTCGAAAAAGAGAGGTTTGAGTGACGAAGTAAGTTACAGTTCACGAAGAAAAACTTCTGTTCAGATAACGTCATTAGGAGGCAATATGCTCCACATTTGGGAGCGGATATGGATATATTTAAAAAAATCTAATGATCTTGAATTGTTTGTTTTTTATTATTTCTAAAAAAAATGGGATGATTTTTTAAAAAGAGTCGCGCCAATCACCGTTGCCTAGGGCGCCAAATAGTCTCGCGCCGGTACTGTGAATATGTATGGGTGTAGTATGAGGAGGTATATATAAAATAATTTTTCATATCGACTGTGGAAAGGAAAAAGGACACAAATAACAAATTTTACAGGAGGCACAAAATACGTTTTTTGATGATTTTAGACCAATGTGAAATTATGAAATATAAACAAACCCTGAAGTGCAAGAAGACTGAAAAGCTGGCTTCTAATTGACTTTATCTGAGAGATATTTTAAAAAATACCTTTTTTCAAGTTTTTCTTCCCGATCACAATTTCCACAGGCCCTTCATTTTCTAAACTTAAAAGGTAAATTCAGGTACTTATTTGCCATTTTCAATGATGGAACACGTATCAAGTTGTATACATTTGTGATTATCAAAAAAAAAGTTGTTTTGAAAAAATTGTGGGTTACGTCTTTTTTCCTTTACACAGTCGATATAAATGCATATAGTATCCACGTGAATTGGCTTCACTGTGTAATACTCATCTCTGTAACGATCACACCCTTCCATCAGCAGCAATCGAAAGGGAATGCAAATGCTTAGACAGGGGTGGGGAACCTTTTATTCTCTAATGGCCACATTCATTTTTCTGATTCAACATAAAGCCGCAGTAAACATTGACTAGGGAATCTTTGGCCGGAAACAATTTCATGCCAATTTCTAAAGCCCAAAAATCCCAGATTTTGCAAAATTACCGGCGTGGGGTCTTTTTGTTTAGGTCTTCCAAGAATTTTCGAATCCAAAATCTCAGGAATTTACGAATTTAAAAAAACCGCAGGTTCCCCACGACTGGTTCAGAACATCAGCGATGAACGAGACTCGAAGAACTTTGTCGCTCACGCACCCCAGGGCTCCGCTCCATTGATTTGTGATTTTAAAATAAGTTTCTTACTGTTGTGCTTGAAACTCAAATTTAAATCCTTACATATTGTTCTCACCTTAGTGCCCACGAAAGTAAAAAAGATCTTAAATCTCTCGCGGGGCTTAAAATCGTGAGGCCCATTTTAGGGACAAGTAAAAAATGTGAAGTAAGCATATTATCTCTTGGGTTACAAACGAACAGTTTATTTTTAATTACCTTAGCCACAGTGTCATTTAAACATATGCGTACCCTTCTAAACATTGTCGAATAGCCACATAACATTTATTGTGTCAACACAAATCCCCTGTATTTGTATGTATGAGATAACTTACCAGATTTACCGCATGTCATTTATTTCAGTGAAAGACATGAATGTATTCAAATAATATGAGTATTTGATATCCCTGTTATACGCGGTTTGTCCTCCAGTTGTGAAGTAGCTAGCAGTCACCTAACTTCCCAATGATAAATGTCACAAAGTTTAGTTCGCTTCTATTTCTCGCGCACATTCTCTTCAGCCATTGTCGTGTTGAATAGAGAGCGGTAAATGGCGGTCTGTCGTGCACAATAATTTTTCTTTGCAACATGCTCGTTTCCGAACAACGTTTATTTGCCCTTCAAGAGATGGCATACAATGTAGCTATAGTATTGTTTATTAATAACTCGTCGACTTTAATTTGAGTTATGACGCATTTGAAAATCCTTCCGTAAAAGACACAATTCGTATAAACTCTGCCTATTCAACGAACATTTTTAATTTTACATAAATTAAATCTGTAAAATGAATACGAAAATAGCTAATATAATAATGAATCGCAAAAAAAAAACGGTTGAAACCAAATAAGTGTACTGTTACCGAAGTGAAAGAATATCAATATAATTGTCCAAGAATAAAGTTGAAAACTTGATATAACCTCATTCTTAAAAAATGAATAATATTTTAAAAGTAGTCTCAATGGCTCATTTTTAAACATTTTACATTTTTAAAAAATGTAGTTTTCCAAATTGAGTGAATTATGGTGATGCATTTGCCGCAGTGTACATTTTTCAATCCGAGTTAGAAACCTATTGGTAACGGCTTGTGTTAAGATTTGACGTCTGCCACAGAGAAAAATACCTCGGGCTTGTCGTCATTTAAATTATTGAGAAGAATAGACCAATGAGTATATAATATGGGAATCTAAATATGTTGTTTTTTAAGCCGTTGTTTTAACGCGAATCAACTCAAATGTTTAACGGAGTATGTTACCCTGGTGTGAATGAAGAAAAACTATCGTTCTTTTTTAAATGGTCAGAACGTTCAGAATCCTTAGCGTTACTCTGGATATGCGATAAAGTGCACATAGTTACTTATATTAAAAATTCTAATCGATAAAAACTTGCCCCTTTCATAGAGAATAATGGATTCGGCAGAACAAGCGGCGCTGTCTGGGGGCGGTGGCGCCGGAGTGGACCCCGCCGCCTACTACGACGCCCGTCGCCTGAACGTGTTCGGCCCCGACGGCCGCCCCGCCGAAGGTTCCAGGCGTCTTCCGCTAGCGCCTTCCAGGCACTTCGATCAGCTGTCTGTCAACGCGACGCACAGCGCCGTGCTGCTCCCGCCCTTCGTCGATGAGTATGGTGAGTTTTCTGAAACAATCATTACGAACATATTTTGTAAACGTCTCCAAGAATGTATGTAAATATTGCTGAGAATATAATACCACGGGAAAGTATTCGTGAGCTTATATGTGTATGTTTTTCAATAGACTTTCTTTTCATTTCGTGTAAGAATACATTTAAAAATCAACAACTTAGTATCTAAATATCACTATTTCAACGCATAATATTTGACGAACGAGGAATAAATAGGGTGCAATGGTCAATGATTTTAAATTCCACCCCATCGTGTCGTTAAAACATAAAAACTTGGGTACATTTAGAATAAGTATGTACTCAAAAATCTATCTAGCAGAAAAATGATTGCACACCAATAAGACTTAATTTATTTATCGCTTAGATAAAGACTCATACCCATTGATTAATAGTTTTAATTACATCCAAACTAGGGTATCCAATTCCGGGATTTCGAGATTGATTAATTTTTAATCCCGGGATCCCGGAATCCCGGGACTGGGATTAGCTCACCGAGGAATTTAAAAACCTCAATTCCCTATATTTTTTCCTCAGATTATCTCCAAACTTCGTTTACCGCTCACCGAAGAATTTGAAATCCCCGATTTGGTATACTTTTTCCCCAGATTGTCACAGCAACTCGTTTTTTTTTTTAGCTCACCGACGAATTTGAAATCCACAATCTCATCCAATTTCGTGTCAATTTTCGGGATTTCCTCAAAATTTCTCAATCCCGAAATCCCGGAATCGCGACCATATCAATCCCGGAATTTCGGGATCAGAAAATTGAACGGGATCCCGGGATTGGATGCCCTAATCCAAACGATATGTTGCCCTTAAATTTACATCGAATAATATACACCTGTTTGTTAAGTTTGCAATAGTTTATGCGGCTATTTTGCTAATTATTAGTCAGCCATCGTAAAATCAAATCAGCATTATATATTTAATTATATTTATTTTTATATACATATATAGACAGATATTATAAAACAGTTATGTCCGTGTTTATACATGCACTCGATAGTCTGAAATAAGAGTCGTTAATGTCGATAAATTTAAAATCTACAATAAGGTAGCCCAGAAATTCAGGCAACTTACAGATGACTCTCATAATTACATAACGCGTTACAGCTGTATTAATTCAGCTTTATCGTTTCCTGTTTATGTTTAATAAAAAAATCTGGATAATATTAGAACGCGGTCGAAATTAATGATTCAAAAAATTAAATGATTTCATGACACGTTTATTTTCTTGTAAATGTAGTTGATTCGAATTGCAAGCGTAAAGTGTATTCAATCAATCATTTAAATAAGATGCTTTATACTTAATTCTGACCTTATTGTTTTCGAGAACGAAACAAAATCATTAATTACGAAACTTCGAGCTACAGTGAAGATTTCAGGCAACTGAAAACAAGTTGCTACAAACTTTCAATCGTTAGTTGATAACTGTAGATAATCTAGTTTATACGGCGGCGCAATTTGACCTTAATACATTCCTGGACGCGCTATTCTCATACGAAGAGGGTTAAAGTTTTCCGTAAAAATAAAAGTATCGCACGGTAATGAAGTGTGAGTTTAACAGAAATATCTCATTTTACGCTTGGCTCGCTTGCTCTGTAAAATGCCACTCTAAGTATCTAAAAAATATAAGTAAAATGTATCGATATTTAAAAAATGTACGACCGTCAAAGTAAAGCAAAATAAATTAACAACATGATAAAATTATAATAAAATGTATAAAAAAATTCTATCGTAGAGATATTATACTGTACAGTTCGTTATTTCGTACATAATATATTTGAAATGGAACATTATTGTCTAAATCGGAAAAAATTACTACTGTAATTTAAAAAAATGTAAGTTTCTTAATGTAGTGCTTCTTCCAAAAACATTGCTTGTTGATGGAATGGATTTTTAATTTAATTTTAATGCTAATTTATTACTCAAAAATTTTATAACGTTGGAGAAGAAATATTAATAAAGTTTAATCAACATATCATACCGTTGCGCTTTCAAAATCCACTATGTGCAAATTTAACCCACCAGCAAAAAAAAAAGTGATTATGGTATAAGGCAGAGGTGGGGAACCCGTGGCCTTTTGGCCACCCCGGTGCGGCCTTCTGGCCAATTCTGGAAAAACGAGGTTTGAAGATATCTGGGGAAAAAGTATAACAAATTGAGGATTTCAAATTCCTCGGTGGGCTAAAAAAAAAAGAGGTTTGACGATATCTGAGGAAAAAGTATAGGAAATTGAGGTTTTCGAATTCATCGGTGAGCTTAAAAAAAAAAACGAGGCTTGGAGATAATCTGGGGAAAAAGTATTCAATGTTTACTGCGGCCTTATGTCGAATCAGAAAAATGAATGCGGCCTTTAGAGAAGAAAAGGTTCCCCACCTCTGGTATAAGGTATTCTAGAATAGGTTTACAAGTAGGTCGATTTTGTCGAGGACAGACCTTGTAATTCGTACTTTATTTTAACATGTTTTGAGACAGCAGCAATGTTTTAAAAAAAATATATAGCGCATAAATCTTTCTGACCTGCATGGTAGAATGCGATGTCGATGGAGATAGTATATTTAAAGTACCTAGACAAGTCAATGGAAATTACACGTGTTACAAAACGTTGTATGCAGAGGCAAAAAAACAATCAGTTAACTATTATAATATTACATATATGTTGGTAAGTCATCCAAGTACTAATTAATATGTATCGGTAAATTTATAAAATATTTTTCCATGTCTTATTTATAATTGCTCTACTTTTGCATAACCTCATCTTTTGAATACTTTTTTAGAAACAAAAAATGTACAAAGGTTCACATTTTTCTATTATTTATTATTATTGATACTATGAGATTTACATTTTTCATAAAACTCAACTTTTTTTAAAAGTTGTAATAAAATACAAACATAATCATCGTGGAGATAAAATGGAATATTAAAATAACAATAATGTCTGGAATTATAAATACTAGTTGTGAATTGTTTTTAATAATAATTACGTGCGCCACTGTATTAGTGGTTCTTCTCATTAATATTGGCAGTCGGATTTGGACTATCGCCGTTGATATTGGATTCGGGCTTGGGATAATAATCCCCGTAGAAAAGTTTTACTTGGCCTAGAGAAAGAATAAGGCCCAAGGGAAGAGTCGTTAGGCTTACACGCAAAATAGAATACATACCCGAGTCCGAACATTTATATGATGTTTTAATTATTGAAAAACTATTTAGAAACCTATGTCGATTATTCTTGTATTGTTAACAATATATAAATGATCCTTTTATTTTTAGGTTCTGATTATAAAAGCTCACTTGTTGACTTTATTGTATATCGCATGTAAATCCATTAAAAGAAAATCGTAATTTGTTAATCTACTCCATATGCCTGTGAGCTTAAAATAATACAGACAAATTAAAACGGCATTAGAAAAGCAAATTTTTCAATAATGTCTTACTTATTTGCTCGACATATTGTTTAACCAAGTATTAGTAAAGTAAAATAAACATAAAAATACTTTCTCATTGTCATCATATATGTCAAAAAAATATCGTCAAGACTTAATTTCAATATTATGTAATATTATAAATCAGAAGTCAGATGACAAAACTTGATATCTCGATTTTTCAACGAATTTGAGATATCGGCATATTCCTATCAAACTCGCTATGAGAAAATTATTACGGTAATTTAAATTAAAAAAATAAATCAGAAAGGACTATACAATCTTTATATTTAAATAAGCTTTAATGCTTAGTTAATTAGCTAAAAAACAAGTTTTGTCATCTTATCTTTGACAATTATACAAACTTATTTCTTGAAGATAATCGTGGACACTTATGTAATCCATATTAGTAGGTTTATAATTGAGTATTGAAGGATAAATTAACCGATTATTAAAGGAGCGGCAAAATTACTATTTAAGCTGTATTATAATATGTGTGATAAATGTTGTCATGGAAATAATAAATGAGCATATGTTTTATTTTCAGATTCGGAAGTACAAAATCAAATAGCTTGGTCTGAACATCTTGATCCTCTATTTGCCAATAACTACGAGAGCGATCCTGCTCTTTCTTGGCAGTATTATGGGAGCTCATCAGGTTTCCTCAGAAGATATCCTGGTAAGAATTTGTAAACTGCTTATTGGTTAAAAATGTATCGCTTTGTTCATAATTAATTGAACTATTTCATAAATTATAATCACTGTGACGTTTTATGATCGGAAAATTATGACGGAGAACAATTGAAATAAATGATTTTAAAAATAGAACACTAATTTATTTATGCCTATTCAAATGATTCTTTTTACCAATTTGTTAGCAGCAATTGGAATCTGTTACTGACTTATCGGATATTATTGTTTGATAGCCATAAAGTTTGGGAGTTATACTTTGGTATTTTACGGAAAAATGGTGTTATTTTTATTTGGTTAACCAAGCTGATATTGACGATAGATTTAACATTATACAAATTATTCAAAAGTAGTAATTATAATTTTTTGACCTAGTTCTGCTTGTTTTTTTAATTGTATCTTACATTTATAATAATTATATCAAAGGTATACTTTATATTATGTATATATATGAGATTTTTTCTGTTGGAGAAAGTCTTTTCGAGGTGGCATTTTTCATTTATGTAGAAAAAAGTTAATTAACTTGAAACACGGGATAAAAATTGAACAAGGAGTGAGCGCATGCGCTATACGCTACAAATTATTCGCGCGAAACGAGTTTACGTCCAAAATGTCGCTCAATACGACCATATGACTGTCACTTTTTGTGTTCCTCAAGTGGAGACCGAGATGGAAATTTGTAGAAAATGTAAACACCTTCTAATTAATAATATTAAAAATATTTTATAATTAATAAATTACTAAAAAACTAAAACAGATTTTTTTTAATTGACCATAGATTATTCCAATTAAAAGCATTTACAAAAATGAGTACCTAAATTGAAAGTTTAAATGTTTCTGCCCACTGTTCATTGGCGGATCCAAGGGGGGGGCCATGGGGGCCATGGCCCCCTCCTTGGGAGAATTTATTTTCCATTTTTATAATTTATTAAAACTTTATTTTGAAATGGGCTCTTTAATTGTTTAGTTTACTATGTTTTATAGAATATATACTTACTTAATTATGTATTGACTATTTTTATATACACCCAATCTTTTTTACGCGATACATTGGAGGAAGGTGGCGCGTAAAAAAACCTCACTATGGTATGATTTGATAAATCGGTTCCAAAAATCAAAATATCGCGTAAAAAGTATCAAAAATGTATGAAAAAAAAAATTGTTCCTCAAATTAGCACAAAAAATATTTTTTTACGGTGCTGTCCAAAAAAATCACGTAATTTCAAAATCGCGCAAAAAAAATCGCATAAAAAAATGCTTTCATCTATTTTTTAATGCATTATTTATGTATCATGCTTATTTTCAAATTGAATGGCCCCCTCCTGGGACAATTTCTGGATCTGCCACTGCCACTGTTAAATCACAAACATAACTTTTAATATCTAAATTATGAATCATTGGTCTATTCCAGGGATGTGCTAGCAACGTGTGAGGGTTTTTGACAATACCGTTTATTTTCAGCTATATCCTGGCCACCGGAAGATGGTCGCTCTCATCACGCCCGAGATTTCTATGACTTTCGATCATCCGCGTGGTTTGTAGAGGCAGCCACTTCTGCAAAAGATTTGGTCATCCTCTTGGATACTTCCACAGCTGCAACCGGACGCCGGCGAGAATTGGCCATAGCGACTGCGTCGGCAATCTTGGATACTCTCGGACCGGATGATTTCGTCAACATTTATTCGTTTAGCGATGTAGTGGAGGAACTGGTTCCGTGCTTCAAGAATATGCTTGTACAGGTTGGTAATTCATCGTAAAATAGAAATTTAAAATGAAAATCATTCCTTGTTGGCACTTTTTACTAAACGATACTGAATACCATAAATTTGCTATCGTAAAAATAAAAGCTCGCTAACTAAGACTCAACAAATATAAGCAACATAATACAATATAGATTACACAGGTTTGATTCTTTTTCTAAACATGTTTTCATCCTACTTTTAAATAATTGACATTTATTTAAAAATAATTGGGTAAGTCATTCCAGACGCTGTGTTCTTTTAGGTAAAATGTAACGGTTATTAATTATTCAATTTGATTTAGTCAAAAAATACAATTGCCATATAATAATTAAGATTTAGCGTTTAACTTTGTTAACTCACTTTTGTAAACATTTTGACCAAATTCTGACGATAAAATATATTACTTCGCATTACTTTGTCCATGAAATACAAACGTATCAGGTCTAAGTAATATTTGAATAATTAGTTATGTTAAAATATTAGTTATTATCAGTTATTGAATCCGACGAAATTTCATTTTAATGGTAAGAAAGCCCGTTTATTGTATACTTAATTTAATGTCTTATATCGATTTCTTTGCTAAAGTGAAGTTAATTGTGCTGTTTTTATTATTTGTGTATAAAAATAAAGGTGCGTCTTATAATCGATGGCGTCTTAAAGTCGAGGAAATATGGTTAACTAGAAATAGTAAATTGAAATATAACTATCAATATATAATCGTGCCAATAACAATTAAATATAGTTTTAATATGAACAACCAACAGAGTAAATTATTTATACTTGGATATAAAGGCGCGGAGTGTCATCTAGCCACGATAAAAACGCCGTACTGATTTAAATTTTCCGAGTGGTGCAAAGAGTAAGTGCAATAAAAATAATACGAGACCGATGCGAAGTTATTCACAAATAATTCCGGCTGAGTCGAACTTCACCTACAACTATTCGAGTGTCTCGAACTTTATCGCTCTTCAGTTTTCAAATATTGCACCGAATATGGAAATAGTTTTCGCGAAAAGTCGCTTCCATGTAAAGTATTTTTCAAGAAGTGTGAAAATTGGTTCCCGTAGACACCACTCTATTTTTACTTACCGCTATGTTAATATCTTCACGGAATAAGTACTAGTCAGTTGTAGTATGTTTATTTTTAAGACTGCTTTATTTAAGTCATACTCAAATTTCCATAGATTTCAAATTGTTTCTGAAACTGAATACCAATTAACTCGTTTGGATGCGGGATGGGCTGTGTTTTGAGATTTTACTTGGATATAGTACGATGCTTTACATGTTTTTCATCTGTAATCAAAAACATATGTCAATTTTTAATATTTTAGTCATGTAATAATACCAATCTTGTGGCTGAGTGGTCAACGCACTTTGGCTTTCGTATTATTCGGTTGTGCTGGTAAGAAATAATAATAAAAAAATGTATAATTTGATTTTACAATCGATGAATTTTTGTTCATGCCGTATTGTCTATTTTCCAGTTTTTTGTTTAAATCTGGGCATTGTCAAATCAGTATTCTTAATGAGATTATTTTACTTTCTACTAACCGGCCAAGCTAGAAGAGGTCGGTAGCGAAGTGACTATTGCCAGTTATAAATTTGCTACTCCAGCATTCGGAAGTCAAAACTTTGGTTATCTCGATTAGCTTTTTTCCATGAGTGATATATAGTATATAATATGGCGTGTAGGCGAAGAGAATATTGTTCTATCGGGTGTGATGTAAGACGTAAGCCCCTGACCTGTACGCCGCCGCCGCGGCGACCCAAAGTTTTTTCATAAACATGTTGTGTGTAAATCCGCCCCGCAGACCCACCCGCCCGCCTGTTATCTTATGAAAAAACTTTTCCTGATCGAGCAGCCACTCGACACTAAATAATACCAGAATAATGTATTATTATTCTATGCAAGCCTTCACGAAATTGGCGAGTAATATAAATGACATGTCGTTTAAAATACGGACAAAAATTATAGACTTAAAAGAATAGTAACTTTCATTAATTCATAAGACGGTAACGATTCGAAACTTAAAAAATGATAATATTCGAAAGTGAGTTATAATATCGACTGTGGAAAGGAAAAAGGACGTAGCCCACAGTTTTTTCGAAACAGGCTTTTTTCGATAATAACAATGTTAAAAACATGATAAACGTTCTATCAAAAGGATGCAAGCTACAAATGCCGAATTAGTATCTAAATTTAGCTTTTAAGTTTGAAAAAGATGACCTTGTACAAAATTAAAACCAAGAAAAAAGACCGAAATAAAAGTTTTTCCTCGACAATTTCATTAATTAATATTAGATTATGTCAATTAAACACCAGTTTAGAAGTCTCCGTGCACTTCAAGGTTGTGTCTAATTTATAATTTGCATATGGCCCAAAATCATCAAAAAACGTTTTTTGCGCCTCCTGTAAAATTTGACATGTGTGGGTTATGTCCTTTTTCCTTTCCACAGTCGATATACAAAGCGGTAAATATCTTTTTTTTTATTTAAACTAAACAGAATGTAAGAAACAGAATTGAATAATTTTTGAAAATATCATAGTTTTTCATGATTTTTTAAAGTCTCAACTTCATTATATTTCATTCACATTATTTCTCTTATTGTAAGTATTGAGGTGTAATACATTTGGAGGCTCTATTTTCGGATAAGAAAAAAAAACTTGTTGGAGATTATTATAAGGTGTATATGAATACGATTATTATCTGTTTGTAATCCTTCTCATTATTTTTAAATTACATAATGAAAAAAAAATGCATTTAGTATTTAGAGAACAAAAATAATATTGCCAACTGAATAAACATATGTGGGTAAGATTTTTGTTTGAAGGGGAGGGAAACTCGCATTGTCAAATAAAATGTCTTGATTTAATTAAGAATTCAATCGAACAATAATAAAAACAATCCATTGTGTACACGAGTAAAATATTTATAATACAAAAAGATTGTTATCAATGTGTTCATCAAGAGTTATAAAGTACAATGTACATCATATTATGTGTAATGGGATGTCACAGTCTCGTATATTACGTAGGAATGGCTAATGCGCAACACAATATAAAATAATTTATTTTTGCTTTCAGACTTTGAGTGCCCAATTAATAAACTGTTAAAATAGAGTATTCTTTGGTCATAAAAAGCGCATTCTTAGTTTTTTTTTAATATAAAAAAAACTAAATATGAAACTTAATTTATCAATGATACTTGGTGAATTTAGTAAAGCGCAATTCAAAGTGTTGCAGTGTTTTTTTTTGACATTTAAATAAAGCTGTAGATTCTGTATACTATAGAATAATTGTTATATTACTTATATATGTGTAGACTGTTAAGGGAAGCATTTCGCATCTTTCTTAAGGATGGAAGCTTAGAGACGCCTCTGCAAATGTGGCATTTTTTTCCATGTCCGCTCCCAATGTGGAGCAAATGGCCTCCTAATGGAGGTATCTCAATTGAGAACTGCGTGTTACTCAGTTGCTCAACCTCCCTTTTTTGAAGAGAGAAAGGATAGAAAGAATAGGGCATGGACAGGACTAGTGGTTGACTAATCACCCTCACAGAATTGGAATGGTGGGGGGAATTTTTAGACATCACAAACATCCATACCTTCAAACAGAAATCGATAAAATTGAAATAGTTCTGTTCATACTGGGATTCAAAGTCTGGTATGGAAGCCAACGACGTTGACCACTGTGCCATAAAGCCAATATTACTATATCAATAATTACTAATGTAAATCATACTTTTGCAAAACAATATTATCATATGTTTCAGGCGACTCCGGAAAACATACGAGAGCTGAAGTATGCCCTGGACAGCAATGTTCCTGAGCCTTCCAATGAAGCTAATTTTACAGCAGCGCTTACTCTTTCTTTTGAGATTCTACACAAGGTAATTAATCAATAAATAACAGGGCTTTGGAGTCGCTAAAAAATAAAACTACTCAGACTGATATTAACTTAAAAACACAGCTTTAATTATTTTTTATGCTTTTTACTATGCAGTAGCGCCACTTTTGACCCTAGTGATTTGAATACACATTTACCGTCTTTTTCAATTTGATAGTTGAAAAAGAAATTAACAAAAGGCTTTATTGGAACAATTGTTTTGATATAAAATTGAGTTTCATCACAATTCACACAAATTTTTGGTATCTACCCCATCTGGGAGGGTCTTTATCCACAGTGGATCGATGACTGCTACTGGTTTTGTCAAATATTCAACCGGGTTTTGTCGTTTCTATTTATTGCCTGGTCTAGTGCAAATAGCCAGCTGGTAGACTATGAAGGGTGAATTCTTATAAATTGAATATAAAGCCACATAATTATTTTTAATTTTCAGTATAATCGAACTGGCCAAGGATGCCAGTGCAACCAAGCAGCAATGTTGATCGCTGGTGGTGCAACAGGAGCACCTCGTGATGTTTTCAGGACCCACAATTGGCCTCACATGCCTGTCAGGGTTTTCACATATCTCGCAGGAAGTGATGCAGCTGGTGCTACACATATGAGGTGGATTGCCTGCGCAAATAAAGGTAAACACAATTTATTAATAATTAACATTTTGATGGTGCTTCAGTGATGTTAATTATATTTATAATCAAGAATGTTTAATTCACGTTGGCTTGTTGACAAGGTCGAAATCTTATTCATTTATTTCCATGTCAGTTCTCCAGCTGATTTTTTTCGATTGCAAAACCAACATAGTCATAGTAATATACATATTAGCAGACAAGTTATTTATTTGGAAAATAAGAAATAGCAAAATTCATTTTAAATGTAAGAATAAAATTGAGCCCTTGATTTGTTATATTAAATTTGTATGTCAGGGCTTTTACATTGCGGTGTAGATTGAAGAGATTATTGATGTTCAGATATTATACAAGATATTTATTAAAGAACCTAATTATAATTTAATATTAAACATGTCGATTTGCATGTGCTTAAAGTAATCTATATATTAATACTCGATAATGTCCGTCCGTCTGAATGATTGTCCGCGATTTTCCCTCCCCCTCCTCCGCCCCAGCCCCGCTGTCGCCATTTTTTTATTCATACCAAATACATACTTTTTTCGTTTGTATATGGTCGCGATTTCACCTTTTCGATGACGTCAAGAAAGACGGTCCCCCTCCCCCCCATCCTGCCCCGCTGTCGTCATTAATTCATTTCTTCATTTTTCTCTGACGTCATGAGTGAATTTTTGAAATCATGACATTTTTATTTTATTATGTGTAAAAACAATTAATTTTCAAAAAATATTCTCTCAAGCTGTGGGATTCGATACCATGCCCCAATTTTCATGCGCGACGTTCGGACACCTAACACACTGCTCCACAAGTCCAGTTGATGGTTACGAAAAAAAAACTCTATTTAAAGTTTTAGTTAACTAATAATGACATCTGTGGGTGAAATCTTGCACTAAACGAATTTGACCGTTCTGCAGCGTTTTGAGAGGCTATATAAGGCTGCTCAATTATATATAATAATTTAATATATAATAATTTAATTAACTATTTATTTATATATATACGAAAAATGGTTGTTAGCAAGCTTAAACATTATTCCAAATATTAAATAATTTACGAGGTCTATTTCTGCTAATAGGAAAAATAATTGTTAGCAAACTTAAACATTATTCCAAAAATTAAGTAATTTACAAGGACTATTTTTGCTACTATGAAAAATGGTTGTTAGCAAACTTAAACATTATTCCAAAAATTAAATAATTTACGAGGTCTATTTCTGCTAATAGGAAAAATAATTGTTAGCAAACTTAAACATTATTCCAAAAATTCAATAATTTACGAGGTCTATTTCTGCTAATAGGAAAAATAATTGTTAGCAAACTTAAACATTATTCCAAAAATTAAGTAATTTACAAGGACTATTTTTGCTACTATGAAAAATGGTTGTTAGCAAACTTAAACATTATTCCAAAAATTAAATAATTTACAAGGTCTATTTCTGCTAATAGGAAAAATAATTGTTAGCAAACTTAAACATTATTCCAAAAATTAAGTAATTTACAAGGATTTTTTTTGCTACTATGAAAAATGGTTGTTAGCAAACTTAAACATTATTCCAAAAATTCAATAATTTACGAGGTCTATTTCTGCTAATACGAAAAATAATTGTTAGCAAACTTAAACATTATTCCAAAAATTAAGTAATTTACAAGGACTATTTTTGCTACTATGAAAAATGGTTGTTAGCAAACTTAAACATTATTCCAAAAATTAAATAATTTACGAGGTCTATTTCTGCTAATAGGAAATTAATTGTTAGCAAACTTAAACATTATTCCAAAAATTAAGTAATTTACAAGGACTATTTTTGCTACTATGAAAAATGGTTGTTAGCAAATTTAAACATTATTCCAAAAATTCAATAATTTACGAGGTCTATTTCTGCTAATACGAAAAATAATTGTTAGCAAACTTAAACATTATTCCAAAAATTAAGTAATTTACAAGGACTATTTTTGCTACTATGAAAAATGGTTGTTAGCAAACTTAAACATTATTCCAAAAATTCAATAATTTACGAGGTCTATTTCTGCTAATAGGAAAAATAATTGTTAGCAAACTTAAACATTATTCCAAAAATTAAGTAATTTACAAGGACTATTTTTGCTACTATGAAAAATAATTGTTAGCAAACTTAAAAATTATACCAAAAATAAAATAATTTACGAAATTTCTGCTTCTAAGAAAAATAGTTGTTAGCAAACTTAAACATTGTTCCAAAAATTAAGTAATTTACAAGGACTATTTTTGCTACTATGAAAAATGGTTGTTAGCAAACTTAAACATTATTCCAAAAATTCAATAATTTACGAGGTCTATTTCTGCTAATAGGAAAAATAATTGTTAGCAAACTTAAACATTATTCCAAAAATTAAGTAATTTACAATGACTATTTTTGCTACTATGAAAAATGGTTGTTAGCAAACTTAAACATTATTCCAAAAATTCAATAATTTACGAGGTCTATTTCTGCTAATAGGAAAAATAATTGTTAGCAAACTTAAACATTATTCCAAAAATTAAGTAATTTACAAGGACTATTTTTGCTACTATGAAAAATGGTTGTTAGCAAACTTAAACATTATTCCAAAAATTAAATAATTTACGAGGTCTATTTCTGCTAATAGGAAATTAATTGTTAGCAAACTTAAACATTATTCCAAAAATTAAGTAATTTACAAGGACTATTTTTGCTAATAGGAAAAATAATTGTTAGCAAACTTAAACATTATTCCAAAAATTAAGTAATTTACAAGGACTATTTTTGCTACTATGAAAAATGGTTGTTAGCAAACTTAAACATTATTCCAAAAATTAAATAATTTACGAGGTCTATTTCTGCTTCTACGAAAAATGGTTGTTAGCAAACTTAAATATTATTTCAAAAATTAAGTAATTTACAAGGACTTTTTTTGTTACTACGAAAAATAGTTAACAAACTTAAACATTATTCCAAAAATTCAATAACTTACGAAATTTCTGCTATTACGAAAAATAGTTGTTGGCAAACTAGAACATGATTCCAAAAATAAATAATTTACAATTTAAATACTGCAGGGCAGGGCTGTCGATATACGCCCCCAGATATATTTCTTTTACTATCAGAATTTCTGGATTATTCAATAAATAGGTTAGTAATTTATTTTTGACGCCTGTAAATTTTCTGACTACTTAAAAATGCAACAAAAATCCCCCCGTTGAGGTCAACGGGCTTACAGCTAGTATTTATTATTACAGAATAAGACAATCATAATTTTTTTATCAGGTTAAAACCATCAAATTTATAGCTGGTGGGATGAAGAAAAATGCTGTGTACCAATGGGATGATATAAATTCTTTGAATATTATTTATATAGTGTATAAAAACAATTTATTTGCTATTTTGTTTTCAGGTTTCTACGCTAGAATCAACAGTAATGAAGAAATTCCAGACAAAGTATTCAACTACATATCGGTTATGGCAAGACCGATGGTCATGTATCAAGCTGATCACCCAATACAGTGGAGTCCAGTGTACGTGGGAGGAAGGGTAAATGATTTTATTATTAATTTTATTAACAATAAACGCAATATAAATATTATATAAAAACAATATGTATACATACTAGTTCTACAACCCTTTGATTGATAGCCAGCTCCACCTTCAAACATCCTTTCAATAACCTTGACAACACTCAGCTAGTCTTTTACTCCCAAATGAAAAGAGACAGACAAAAATATTTCCATACCCGACTTTATATTTGAATATGTGATGCCAATAAGTCTACACGTTTATTGAATTTGATTTTTCAGAAAGTGAATTTTTAAAGGCAATACATTCACATTATGGATTTACATAAACTGGTTAAGTATCATAAATCCCAAAAAATATACATAACACAGACAATACAGCCAATGGTTATTGTGTAAAAGGTTTGATCAATCAGATGGGTATGGTTAAAATTTGAGATCTTGGACATGATGTTGTCTTGTCTTAAATGGATGTCATGCTCAAATAACACGAGAAAAAAAATTGATTTAAAAAAAATCTCATGTGCATTGGCACTATTAGAAAGGATTGCAAATATTTAGTCTAACATAACAAATGAATATTTCATTTATAATAATAATCATTGTTCACTGCTTAATTATTTTTTAAGCATAACATTATGCTAATATTATGTTTTTATCTTGCTGATTACTACAAGCCAATCATTGCAACCCTTATTTATTGTTGAAAACCTCATTTAATCTATATTTATTCTTACTATCACTGCGAATGTTTGATTGGAAATTTGAATCTATTTTCGATAAATAAATAATTGATAAATATAGAAAATATAAAAAATGAATCAAAATTGTAGAGCTTTTTTCATTTTCTGAACAATTTTTGACATTTGATATTTGTGGGTTACAGCAATTGACTTGCACAATGGCATTATTCTAAATTACATATTAAATGATTTATTGACTGAATATTAAAATGGAGTATCATACATCTATGAATAATCTTATTTTCTTCTTTTAGGGCAGCGGTTTGGTAGATGATGGCCAAGGCCAGCTGATGACCTCTGTGACCACGCCAATATTTGATAGGAGAAACCACACGGTAATTTATTATAAAGCATTTCCTATTGAACATAATTGTCATATGATTCAAGCCAAACTTTGTTCCCAGTTACATATATTACGAATAGCATAATTATTACGTAAACCAATTATAACAGAATGTTTTCATTTATTTGTATTTATTTTATGAAATTAATAATTGTTTTCAATATTTATATGTTCTTGTTAAAAAATAAAACACTCTTGTACTTGATACCACATTATGGAATGTGGAATTAATACAAAACTTAGAGTTTTATTTTTTGATATAATGCCTTTCCACCAAGAATTGACAGTGAAAACCTTAAATGTCATCATTTCTATAATGACCATTTGAGAAGAGAGCATATTGTGCAATTTTAAAGAAAGTAAAAAATACTCAATATAAATGTTTGTAGTGGGAACGTAATAATTACAAGAAACAATGCTTAGAAATTTTGAGAAAGAATTGCTTTAAATTAATTGTTTTTCCACTTTTTCCAGCAACGAGAAGCAAATCTTTTAGGAGTGGTTGGAACTGATGTACCTATCGAACAGATTAAGAAGTTGGTGCCACCATATAAGGTATTACATAAAACTTTAAAACAAAAAAAATACTACATAAATTGAACAACTTTATCAGATGTTTTCATATTTTTTTTAATTTTTCAGCTTGGTGTGAACGGCTACTCATTCGTAGTGAACAACAATGGACATGTTTTATATCATCCTGACCTCAGACCACTTGTAAGCTATGTTTTAAATGCTGCTATTAAAGATATAACCATATACTTAATGTTTATTACTATATTTAAATAGCAATGAAGTAATAAAGGTGATGAATATTACAAAATGTAAATTAAACAGAAAAATATAGGTTAACGTATTATAATAATAATTTCACATACTTTTATGAATCTGTATTGAATAAATTGTTAAAATATTACATGTATGCATATATTGTGTCTTACATATAAATAGATAAATAATGATAATCTTTCTTTTGTTTCAGTATAACAACGAAGAGGTAAGAATTTTTATGGATCTATATAAGATATAGATAATTTCCACAATTATTAAATTAATTAATACGAATTATACACATTATCGACCACTAATCAAAATATTTAAACTAATTATAAATCTATAAACACTCTTTAAAAGGTTGGTCAAATAATGATGAAAGAAAATACATTTTTTAACGATGCTGCTTAAAAACTCTACTGCTTGATTTGTTTTCAAATATAACATCTTAATTTTTAACTTACAGTATACAGAAACATTAAGACCTCTGTACAGCAGCGTGGATCTCACCGAAATGGAATTGTCTGAGCAGGAATCGACACCTAGAGAAAATCATTCCTTACTATTTGATGTAAGTACCTACCTAAATAATTCTACATAATTATTCAAACATAAATTTTTGTAGACGAATATGATGATTTACATTAATAAAATGATACAATAAATCCTGACATAAATACAGAAAGATTTTGGTGAAGTAATTACCTATTCATCTTGCATAGAGTAACAAAGTTCCATTGTTATCATTTACAAGACATAGATTGTTTTTTTAGCTATTTACACATTATGTGTACACTGAAGTTGACAATTGAAAACAAGAATTGAATTTTATGCCGATTCTTTTCATCTCACCTTTTGCTGTGCTTTATTTTCCTATAAATATAGGAAAACTTTCAATCATAAATAGAAAAACAAGCAACATTCTCTGATCAAATGAGTTTTAATTGTATTCAATCAAGAGTTCTTTAGATATTATTTAATATTTTCCAGTACTTATTCAATAAGTA
This sequence comes from Himalopsyche anomala, assembly GCA_031772345.1. NCBI lineage: Eukaryota > Metazoa > Arthropoda > Insecta > Trichoptera > Rhyacophilidae > Himalopsyche > Himalopsyche anomala. Next base: position 15,445,937 of record CM062821.1, on the reverse strand, counting down.
GATATCAAATTCTAATTATTGATACTGAATTTCGTACTTCACTTTTTCCTTTAGTTACGCAAAGACATGATAGAACAGAAAGAGGGCGAGACAGAGGTCGCTGTCAAAATACATTACGAGGAGATGAGGAGAATTGCAACAAGACGCCAAAGATACTTTTACGGCCCTATTGATGGGACACCGTTCTCATTGGCAGTTGTCTTGCCAGATGGCTATGGAATGTATGAGTTGCTGGCCGAACAAGAGATACGCCACAGTCCTATCAATGGTAATTCAATATTTGTTTATGTTTACAACTGCATAAGATTTTATTCAACGATTGATTTATTGAATTCTACGACTCATATTTTTAAGAAAGTACGCACATTCAATATTAATGTTTTGTGATGTTTTACAGTTACTGAATACTTTAAAGGAGAGAATTGGAAAGTGCACCCTGACTGGTGAGGATATTTATTTTAACAAATTAATCGTTCATTTATTGTTTATTCATAATTTAGAATCCCCTTAAGATTTTTAAATTATTATGTTTTGATATAATAAAGAAGTGAAGTGTATTGATTTTACGAAAAGAAATATAAAACATTTTTATTTTTTAATTTGAAACTATTATCATTACGAGCTGATGAGAATTGATGATCACATCATTTGTCAACCTAGCAAAGTAATTCCCAACGCATATGAATCATGTAAAAACAAAATAATATTATTGTAGTATTGAATAATAACGAGTGATTTATGAATGTTTCAGGGTGTACTGCGAATATAATTCAGCGTCAGATATATCGTTTCGAACTGCAGAAGAACGCTTGATTCACTTTTTGTCAAAAGCTGGCCGACCTGGATGGAAATGGATGTCTGTCCGACCTCGGTCGCCTACAAAGGATTACTCTCACCATCACTTCAAGAAGCAAGAAAAGGATTCATACTACTGTAAGTAATTGAACTTATAATCACATGGTTATTAAAGAATTTAAATATTCCAGTGCAAGCAATTCAGTTGCTACAGTTCATTGTAGCTATTCTTAGCAGGGCCTGTAGCAGAGTAGTCAACGGTTGCGGAGTACACAACCTTCTTTCTCGTAAACTCTGCATTGATTTTTAAATTGATGGATCGATTGTGTTTGAAGGCAACGGATGTCTGTGATGTTTAAATTTCTTTTCTGCCTATCTGATCTTAAAAACGGGCTGTAGTGTATCCTTCTATCATTGTTGTTTCCGAAAAAGAGAGTGAAAGCATATGAGTAACAATAAGTTTCTGTAGAATAACTAATACACTCTATTGGAATTCCTCACGCTCCGCATTGGGAGCAAATAAAGTAACAAAAACAAAAAGTAGTTGCCACTAGTGTTGTATATTTATTTCATTAATGTTGTTTCCGAATTTCGGCACAATTAGAATTGCCTTCGTAAGTAGCTTATTGAAGATGGCTAATACTTAAATCAATTTTCTACATGGCATGATAAATTATAAGCTTTACTGATACCCAATAAAAATGTAAGTTAATAAAAGAAATGTTTTTTTTTATATTAATTTGATTTTAGCATCTGAATAGATTATATAAATTATCGTTACATTAAATTTGAAGATTCATTTTTCATAATTCAGGTGACAAGACACTGCTTCAATCGCTGGTGAGGGACGCAATGGTGATGGAAGACCTTGAAACTCGCAAAGCTCACACAGGACACAGCCAGTAAGAATCGTTCCACTTTTTTTCTCTAAGCTATGACCACATTCTTTGAAAAATATTATTACAATCATTTAAGACCACAGAGCATTTTTGCAAGAGGAATAACTCCTTTATATATTCTACAATATCAGTGTCACCTTGCAGTACAAAAAAAAAATATTTAAACTCATTTAATATAAATATTATTTCAACTCAATTATTTAAATATATTTAATTAAAACTGCTGATATGTCCTCATGAAGAATTTTAATAATGACAGATGGCGTGTTGAAATATTGAGCCATCTGCAAACATTTTGTTTATTCTTTAACATTTTTCAAAAATTAATTAATTTTTACCTTTTTAACTTTGCTAACATGAAATATTTATTGATTATATTTTCTGAATCTATTCTAATGCACTAATATGTATCTGCACTTTTCGTTAATTAGCCCAATAGCCACGTTAATGGCTCTTCTCAGCAGGTAAAGTAACACAAGTATCAAACGAATACCCCTCCATAGTTTTAACGTTTCCTTGCAGTTCATTTGTAACGCTAGAATAATGTTTAGTTTAGTTTATCAGTGTATACAACCATTTAATTTGTGTTTTATTTAAAACAACTGAGTGGTGGATAAACATAATTAGAATTTATTTAATGAAGACGCTTTATAATCATTAGCAATTCATACATTTCCTACCCAAAGGAAATCATTACATTTAAATTGAGATCCAAATATATAATTTCGGCTTAAGTTAAATTAGTGAAATATTTTATATTCAGAAAACGAAGCTAGCGTAGAGTCCCAACACATTTTAGAGAAGCAATAATTTCACACATACTGTCTGCAAATAATAGATATCTACTTTATTGTTAATCTTGTTCAAGCCAATATATATCATCAATAAAATTTTCCCTTGTGAAAATGATATACACAGAAAACAATAGTATAATGTAAAAAAAATAAAAAATATGTCACTAAAGATAAATATTTTTATTTGATTTGTTAAGGGTGAGTGAAAAGGTTTTGAATGATTTCATCAATTGAGACTTTTTCATAATTCTAGTTAGCTAGACTTTATCAAATTACATGAATACTTGTAAAAAACACAACTCAACAGTTTTTCTCATTATTAAATGTCATTATCTCTTTTCACTTACCTCAAAGTAGTTCTTACTGAGATTTCTATGTTAAAACTGATCTTTTTTAATAATCGAAACAAAAATAAATAAATAGACACTAATTGAATTCACTATTTCTTGTAATTGATTAGTTAAATTATTTAATGTTGTCTTTTTTTATACTTTTATAAATCAAATTTATTTCCATCAAAATTAGGATTATATTGATAATTACTGGTTGCCACAATACTTAAATATTTAAGCCATACTATAGCCAATTATTAACTCAGTGAAAACTACTTCAGAATCGAGAAAACTATGTTTTTATGGCAAATTATGTAAAATTTGGTAACAGGAATATATTCCGCTTTACCCATTTTGAGTATTGATATCTTTTTCTATGTAAATTTTGTGTATTTTATTGTACAATTATGTGTGTGTGATTTTGCCCACTAGGTAGCTCCATTTGTATCCAGTAATTGTAATAATGTATGTATTGTGTTCAAATGGTTATCCAAAGACCGAGGTGGAACGTCATAGCTTAGATACCAAGACTACTCGCCAGTGATAAATAAGTTTACTATATCTTAATTCATCTATTGAAGCAATAGTCTGAAATATTTATAGTGATTTGAAATGTATATAAGTAAAAAAATCAGGAAACTTTTTCTCTTTCAGTTAAAAAATTGGATGTGCTGCTGAAAAACATAGTTTTATTACAATGTCAATAGTTAAAATTTCCAATTTTAGATATTGCTGAGTTAATACAACATTTAGAAGAAAATATGTATTTTTTTCAGTAGGAATATTTGACAATGGTTTCTTTACTGTCTATTTACTATGGACATGACTGACATGAGATATAACAATACATACTATGATCTTCATTTTCCAAAATAATAACTACTATATTTTGTAGTTATTATTTTAGCCATAGCTGACTTCAAATGTGATAGAAGAGAAGTAATATCCGGATTGATAATATACACTGTTGCTGTTATAATTTCTTTGGATGATTTGAAAAAAATATTTTACACCTTTCAGCTTGACCAAAAATTTGTATTTTGTAACACAATAAGATAAAATTAAATGACTAATTTCACAGTATTTATTAAAAGAATAAGAAAAATATTAGAAATTTAACAGCATTTTAGATCATCATGTATAATCAAGTTTTTTTAAACATCTTTCTTTTCACTGAATCGTGTGTTTTAAATTGTTATCTTACAAAAAAGATTGATAAATGTAAAATATTACATGAAATAAAAGGACTGGAACTAATAAATTTCAGTAACAGGATGTCATTTCAGCTTTTTCAGGGTTTGGGGGGGGGGGGTATAAATTGCCAGTCAGCTGTTTTTTCTATAGATGTAAACCAGTGCAGCAAGGGATACCTGTATTTTTTGTCAAATTTTTAATAGAGATTAGTGATTTGACACGTCTTCATTTCCCCCATCCCTCACAAAATGATCCTGAATAAAACTGGAATAAATTGTAAGAATTCAATCACAGGTAGTCATAATTCTGTGTTCTCTTGCTTCAGAAAACTATGTGAATAAAAGTTCTCCTGTGATTATTATAATTTTGACCCCTGTAACTTGAACATGTAAATTAATCTTCCACTGTAAATATTCAAAATACATATTCGTAATTAATGTTTTTTTTCACACAACATAATTAATAACAGTGAACATATGTATCAAACTTAATATATTTGACAATTCATAAAGTTCAAAAAACAACTCACATCTGCTCAAAAATCACATATTTAGACAATCAAGAAAATTGGTTTGAGTATAATTTAAAAAAAATCAAATCTTGTGGTCAAATAAATAGTCAGAACTCTTGGGTATTGTTCCTATTTGATTGCTCACCATTAGGTACGGATATGCATAGAAACTATAAGCAATGATATCCTGAACCTATCCTACTATAAATCTGAAAGCAAATGTTGAGTGAAAAAATTACAACTGGTATTTGTTAAAATAACATATTTTATAATTACAATATTTTAAAAAATGGACAGGAGAAGAAAAAAAAATACAAGCAAACCTTTATCATTTTTGGAGAGATGTGATGTTCTTTTACTGACTGATACAATCTATTTAATGAATTAACAATATAAATTTCCCAAGCTATCTAGATTATGAGACAAAAAATTTTATATAAAAAAATAAAATGGAATGTTGTGCAATTTTGATTCAAGGGAGAAGTTATATATTTTATTAAAAAAAACAACCTCACGGCTTGCCAGTTATTTTGATAATTTATTTTTTATGAGTGTTTTTTTTAAATATGCTAGAATTAGAAATCATCAGTCGATATTTTGAGGATTTTAAAAATCTTTCCGCATCACTTATTTTTTGATTTGAATAAAAACAGGCTCTCTGTGGATGGTAAGTGCCAATAAAATATAAGTTTGTAATATTTTTTAGAATAAATCTCTCAATAAAAATTAATAATAGCTTGCAAGGATATTGATTCAAAGAAATTCTTTACAGTATGTACGAACCAGGGATACAGCTAAAGTTTTTTTTTATCAAACATTATTCAAATTGTAACTTTTGATTGCGGGCATGTGTAAATAATTGAATATATTTTCAGGCAAGGATACCAGATGTTCGGAGTCACTTTATCATTTGTTGCCACGCGAAGTGGATTACTCAGATGGACAGAACACGTTCCACGCGCTCCAGACTCTATTGAACCGTAAGTGCTTTGTTTTATATATTTTGTAACCTGTACACATATTTATGTTTACAAGGTCAAAAAATCTTTTAATCACAATTTTATACGCACATTCTTATGTATCATAATGTATGTCAATAAAGATTATGTGTTTAATTCATTCATCAAATTCACCCGCTATGAAGGACCTTAAATCAGTGTCAACAATGTTAGTTTTATGTAAAAAATGATTATCTATAATTCTTATGATTACCAATTTTATATTGTTGTATAACACATTTCTATTTTTTTATTTGCCCATGTTGGAATTATGTCTAACAAATCAAAATTCAATCAATAAATTCATAATGATTAAATGATTTTACAATATATATTTCTACGCAAAAGGTTTAATGTCGAATGACTTTCTCAACAGCACTAAGAGTTATTCTAATCTTTAAAGATAAATTATAACAATTTGAATATATTTAACTCAAATACTTTGTAAAGAAAAACAATATTTCAATTACAGACACTTCAGTGAAATTCACCAGCGCGCATTTGATGCACCATGGTACAGACGTGCAGTGGACCACCATGCCGTCGAACCTGAAAGCTTTGTCTTCTCAGTGGCCTTCAGAGATGGCACTACTGCCTCGGGAGAAAAGGAAGAGCCTTTAGTTCTCGCCACTCATGCCGTATTTGTTGAACACCGCGGTCACAGGGCACCTGCCGCCGTCGTTGGCCTGCACTTTCAACTTCATACCTTGGCTAAACATTTTGTTAATATTACTTCAGCAGTAAGTTCATTCTGTTTTAATATGGCCATGAAAATACACAAACTTCAGTAAGAATTTTATGAAATGGTGATGTTTTGGCACTTTTCTTCCCAGCCAACCAAAATATGTTTCCACAAAACACCGAGGCAGAAAAGTAGAAAAAATAATTTGTCAAAGATGATAAAATAATTATTATAAATACCTATTTCATCATTTACATAAATTCGTAGTAGATAAATATTTATTTCTCAAAATGTTGTCCTTAAGACAGCGATTTCCAAATTAGGAGGCGCTCCTTCCTGGAAAGCCGTGGCAAAGGGTGGCACGAACAGCTTAAAATATTTCACTACCATTTAAAACATGTCTTTATTATTATTCAAAATAAAGGATGGGGAGGCGCAGATATTTTTTTTTCAAAGGGAGGCGTAGTAACATAAATTTTGGAAACCACTGCCGGGTATCCACACGGTAATCGAACACATTGCCGATTTGTTTTATTTTGTTATAGCCGCTAAATAGCCATAAATATTACTCGATTCTTAAAAATGACTTCTGTGGTGCTTGCATCCTCATGTGACATATATAATAACTTACTATTGCAGTGCACTGGTCCCGGAAATTGCAAGAAGAATTGCGCTTCTCAAGATTTAGATTGCTACATTTTGGACGACAACGGTTTTGTTATTTTATCTGAAGAGACCGGGCACACGGGACAATTCTTTGGGCAGATTGATGGAACCATAATGGATTCTCTTGTGCAAGATCGAATTTATCGTAAAGTTCCACTCTTCGATTATCAAGGTCGATGCCCCAACGGGAAGAACCCATACAGTGCTAAAGCAGCTGACCTTAGAGTAAGAGTTCTTTCAAATAATAATATAAGAATATATAAGTAAAACATGTATTTAAATATGAATCATAATTTTTCAAGAAAGAAATTTGGACGTATTATGAGCCCGTGAAAATATTCACAAGTTTATTAGAATCTAGACACTAATTAAGAGAGGTCACTAATACTCAATATGATTGCGGTTCACGGTTCCAATCAAAAGACTGCATAATATAGAAGTTATATTTAAATAAACTGTCAAAATTAAAGCAAGATCATCAATTAGAATTTTTTTAAAGCATATTTATCTTATTAAAATCATATGAAAAATGTAAAAGAATATTTTTTTTTTGTTAATTGCTGGCGCTTGACGGATCAACTATAACAACAGTGAACATGGTCACAATTATTAGATATAAATTTGTGTTATACCAACCGTAAAACCCAAATGTAATAATCATGTTGATAATTAGAGACCCCCCCCATTAATTGGCGTCAAGATACTAAAAAAATTGAGAATGGCCCTGCACGTGGCACTCCTCAAACCCACACACACACACATTTACTCTATGTCTGTGCATTGTGTGCAAGCGCAGTGTTGTGATATATTGTGCTATGTGAAGAAGAAAACAAGATAAATAAAAATATGTTAAAATAGTGAATAACCATTGAATTTATTATGATTTTGATTTTTTTTTCAGCCTGCAAAACCATTTTATTGGCTTGCTAACTGGATTTTGAAAATGTCATCTGTGTTCTCTTTGTGGGATTCTGCTAAATGTGGCGCATATTCATTTGCACAAGGCGATGGTACAAACCCTTTTTCTACTATTTAATAAATGAAAACAATACAATAGACTTAATCAGCTTAAGTTAGCCTCAATTAGGAAACAATTATTGATGACTTGACTGTGTCCGTATTGTACCAGTTGACATTGAGATATTAAGTAGAAAACATAACAATTGATCTGAGAATTCAAAGTTTGTTAATTGAATCTCTAATCTCTTCTGATTTAGTTTTTGTAAATCTTTTTAACAATATATTAAATAGAATAATAAACTATAAAGAAAAATCGTGAACATGATAAATAATACTATGATAAATATACCACCCTGTAAAGTGGACTCTCAATTATCTGGCTATTTTTATTTCTTGGTCTTTATAACCACAGTCAAAAGAAGAAGATAGATTGTGTAAGTGCTGGCAAAACCATTTTTATCAGATAGGATAAAGAAGTCATACCAGTGAGTAAAGGGGATCAAGTATGCCACTATTGAAAGACTAGTGCTAAGAAAGTTTTTTTGAATAGCTTTTCATCCAGAATTTATGCACAAGATCTAAAAATTACTAAGTGCGCATTGAATAATATGTAATTCAAAATTGTAGCTTCGTATCCAGATCCAGCGTACGGTGATTACGAAGACCAAGATGAAGAAGAGACGGAGGGATTCGCTCCGATAGAGGAAGTTCCGCATCTTTCCCTTCCGCCTCCTCCTCCGGTTATAGTTCCCACTCCTCAACAGCCACCGCCACAACCACCTCCGCCACCGTTGCCTGCGACGCCGCCTCTCACCATGGCCGACTCTGGGAACAACGCTAGGGCCTGTGACAAAAGAACTGATCTCTATGTTTTGCAAGCCGACCGACTCAATATGAGCCAACCACTCAAGGGGAAGCTCACCAACTGCCATGTCACAGGTTGTGAAAGGTAAATGCTTTTGTTTTTTCTTTCAAAACTTTATGCACAGGTGATCGTGTAAACTGTTAGAGGCTTAAAATAGTCAATAATTTACTATTAAACATAAAACACAAGCATCTAATCGCTTTCGCTACTCCAACGTTATTTTAGGATTGAGAGGTTGGGAAGTAATTTTTAGACATCACAAACATCCATACCTTTGAACAGTAATCGATAAATCAATAGAAAAAATACTGTTTGTACTGGTATTGGGCCAGTGAAACCCGTCACAAAAGTCAACAACATAGACTTCTGCACTATGGACCTCTACATTATCCACAATAATTATTATGCGTTGTTATTTTTTTAACTGCATTACTCACTATATATCACCGCTAATGCACATATTGGAATTAACTTCTATGTACACAATACTTAATTTTTAACCTTTCATGCACATAACGTATAATATTTAACAAGCTCTAACAACTTTCTGTCCTTTTTTCATATTGATAAAAAAATTGTAACATTTTTTATTTATATAATGATTAAATGTTCATATTTTATCTTTTAACACAATTACCATATTAAATGTAGAACTCATTAACATTGCCTTCATGGCTGTACAAGCACTGCAGCAATATCTATGACTGCATATATTGTAATGTGTATTTTGATTGACAGCAAAATATGTGAATTGTTTTTTAAAAAATAATCGTTATTCTTTTAATGCAGGCCATTCAGCGTTCAAAAGATTCCGCACAGTAACCTAATCCTGCTGGTGGTGGACACACTATGCCCTTGCGGAGCAAAACAACTTGGAACAGGGGCCCGAGAATTGCCACCGGTTTCCCCGTGTCGCCCTTCGTCACCCTTCAGGCGTCGACCACATAAATGCATCAACTATCATCCAGAGGTAATATAGACAAAACCTATCAGTAGTATCTTGAAATAAACTTATTTGAGAAACTTCTCATTTATTACTTTTGTACTTTTGTACTTTTAAAATTATCTCACTAAATTCAGCAACCAAAAGAGAAAGGGATATTTTATTGAGTTTTAGGAGCTGTACGACAGACTGAAAGCCTATAATCAAGGGTAATTTTGATATTGATGATTTCACTTCTTATACAGTATTGAAAACAGTTTATTTTTTATATTAAGCATTAAAAGTTTCTGAAGAATTCGTTACTATGATTTTAAGTTAAAATAGTTTCATAAAAGCAATTTGTCACGTGAAAATCAAACAAGCTATATGTAATGTGAAGCTTTCTAATGAAAGAGCTGAGACTATTTTTTTTTAATCAGAATACTGAACTATTGTTTTAAATAAATAAAGAAATCAATAGTGTTGTATTTTCTATTAAATTATTGTACTATCATTTAATCATATAAATATCTCTCTACTGTCTGTTGAAAAGTGGCCCTTGCCTTAAAAATTGTTTATATCAATATAATATGGTCATAATGGCAAATCATTAAGCTTAACAAGACTGATAAAATATTGTTGATAGCTATTTCGGTATCATGCCACCATTTCTATTGAAGGCGCGATACTGAAATGTGGAACTAAATATGATTCTATTTGATGTGTCCCTTTCGTTTAATGTTATGAATAATACCCTTCTATATTTAGACTTCTATATTTTATTATCGCATTACCTGTTTACGAAATATTGTTTATACTAATTTTCCATCTTTCATCGGTTATAGGAAATAGAAATTCAATTATGCGGCGGGTCTGAATCACTTCTGCTATCGGTGCCGTTACTCCTGACAGCATTCATCGTCACGCTGGCCGCTACGTGATCTCAAGGATCCGTCGTCAACTCTTTACATAACATCCGATTAACACGCGTACGAGACATCAAAAGTTTTATGGAGTTTTGAATTTATTAGTTGGAAAACGCACACAACTATGGCCTATACAATGTCTTCATTGAATGTAAGGTATTGATCATGTTAAAATGTATTTATTCTCCCCCGATACTTGAATTGAATCGACATTAAAAATCGAAAAGTTAATACATAATGAACTGAAATTTTAAGTGTAATGGGCTATGACAATATTTAAGTCGTCATGTAATGTTGCTTGAAATTTGATTTACTCAAAGTGAAATTGCCTTCTATACGGTTGATATGCGTTATAACCGTAAAAGTAAATTTTATAAATGTGTATAATCAAATATATCAATGTTACATAATCATTTTCAATCAAGATTACTTTCATTCCGTTGAAATCTTTTAAATGTATTAGTCCTTAGGAATTTGAATTATTTTCTTGGCATTTTGGTGTAATATCTATTATGTAAATACTTCTTTCGACTCAACTATGATTCATTCTGTTGTAAATAATAACACGGACACACCGAGCGGTATTAAAATTCAAATTGTACAACCGTAACTGATAAATGATGGCATAAAACTCATCAACACTTGTCGCATACTTCGAATAGGGTTTTCTAAGATTTTATTGAAGTGTTAATTTTATCACCGGATTAGAAAATTACGCCTTATTTATGATTCTTAGCAGTCTTCTTTGAAGGGACCATAGATTTGCAATTGGATAATTTCAGGATTCAAATATTTATAAAAACAACTTGATATATCTATCGATTTCTTTTCACTTCCGTAAAATCATCACCGGTAACCTGATCATCTCATTGTAGATAAATGATAACAAATCTATGAAATTTTACTATTCAAAGTATTTTATATTAGTTGAATTGTTTAGTTTGCTTCTATTCTAAAAATAGAAGCCCTACTTGAATTTCGGAAAATTCGAGTGAGGGTTATAAAATGGGTAAATTATTCTATAAAATTTGATGTATTTTCTCATAATATCATTATAAAACCCAAACGTAGGTTAATATCTCGATATCCTTCTGATTCAATATCTTAACCATAATCTCAAACACGAAGTTATCGATACGCCAATTGAATGTCTGATCGGTGTTCGCGGTGAAGATGACGGGGGGGAGGCATATACTCTAGCCGAGGATATATCTAAGACTATATCTAGAGCGAAGCCTATGTGAGCGACAACTAAAAATTGAGGAGAGTTTTTGGAAAAGTATGCGGTGCTTTATAATTTTATATCAAAACCAATAGATTTTGTAAAATTGTAAATATACTCACATCTTTATAACAGACAGTCAACAAGTTTTGTTGCGTTCGCAGAGAAACACCCGTGTGAAATAATGATAATTGTGTAACAGATTTCGTGTTTAGGAAAGTAAGAATGGATTTTTATAAATTAAACACAAGCACATAAACAAAATAATCTGCACATTATATGTAAGTTCGTATTGAAATAATTAATTATAATATAACGCTAAAGCTTCATATTTTACGCATCTTTCGGTCAAATCAACTTCGTTGATTGCGAGTGTAAATATATTACTTACAGTATTTATCACAATAAATTCTTAAAATTTTGTAAAGATATCGTTAAATTTTTAAATACATTTGTTTATACTTCTGTAAGTTAAAGATTATATGAAAAGTGATTTCTGTGAACGTACCGCAAGATTCATAAAATACCTGAAGGTTTCGCTGGGGATCACTTCATTTCACTTATACTCGTTCGTAGCTATAGTAACAATGTCACAATGACAATAATGAGTAAATTTACCGTGAGCTGTCCAACATCAAAATAATAGTTTAGGTCAATTTTAAATACATACCTATTCATAATAAAAAATGGTATAACTTTACACACGTGTTATAATTCTATGTGCTTATAATAAATGATATCTCTTCAGACAATAAACACACGATATTGGTAAATTGCAATTTACTCTATAAATTTACAGCTTATTCTACAAAAATTTTAAAATTCTAAGATTTTCTCCTAAAATGTGCTTCGGTCAATAATAATTTATGTCAAAACAGGAATTGGAAATACGAATACGTTTAAATTTTACTACATATGATTCAAAATATGTTTGATTAAGGAAACAAGATTTGAACGTACTTATCATTCAAAGATATAAATTCCTATTAATATGAAATCATATTTTCTTTGAAATATTAGTTTTCTTCTCGTATATTCAAAACTTCTGTTGATAAATTCATTTACTGCAATGTCTTACAATGTTTATTTTGATACTATTTCTGATTCCTGTTAAGAAAAATTTTCATATGTCGTTATTTGAATCTAGAGCTTAATGGTTCGACAGGGAAAGCTGTATTATTTTTGGAAAGAATATAAATATAATTTTAATTTTAACATCAGTCGCGGGCAACGCAGGTTAGTGATGAAGTGAACAATAATAAAAATAATAGACATGAATAGTTGTAGACCGACATACGAAAAAAAATGGTTTATAATTCCACACGACGTCTCAACCGTTCGAATAATTTTTAAGCATATTAATTTTAAGACTGTAAGTTGCCAGGGTGTGTTTATTCATCGTTCATTTATTCCGACGAATATCAATTCGATTAGTATTCTGCAAATATTGCGTTTGTATGATTTCAAAACAATTAATTTTTTGAAGAATACATATCTCAATATATTTTTTAAAAAGCAATATTCATCATATCCATGAAATACATACTCGTAATTATCCAAATCCACAACGCTTCCGAGCGTATGACCGTCGAACGATATCCAATATTTTGTTCGGTCGTTAATCCTTATGCAGTAAAATATCGTCACCGGTGTGCGGTAAATGTATTTAAAAATCATCAGGACGGAGTTGACATATCAAACATTCCTACAGGTAATATCTTTTGTGACCAGAATCTAAATTAAATATCGCAACAGAAATATCTCAAAAAATATCTTCAGATAGATTAAGTCCTATAATATATTTGGATATTAGGGCAGGAGTACATGTTAATTATAATAATGTGAATTTGTTATTTTTTAAAAATATATAATAATAAAGGAATCAATAAATGTCCAAAGTTTTTTGTAATAATGTATAATAAAGAGTCGATTTGAAACTATTCAAAAAGATACACTAATTGCTAGAGGCTATTACGTTTTTATTGTTTACACGTTTGAAAAAATCTCAAATTATATTCGACATCTGTCGTCAGTATCATCATTGAAATAGATGTTATAATCGGTTGTTGTTTAACTATATGTGTTGTATGTTATGATAATACATTTCAAATACATAAGTTAATAATTTATATTATCATAGTTATCTTACCAATGTATGTTAGGGAATTGCAATAGGGAGTAATTTTATCAAAGGCCTAACTCTTGTGACTGCTTGAGTAAAGCGAAGTCTTCCATTACATGAAATGTTTATAAATTTAAGATTATTAGGTGAATTGTTAACAATAAAACCTACCATATTGTAACTTATTATTATTACTAGTAATATATTGTAGAAAAGTTTCGTTTCGATAGATTGATTTCTCTTAAGTTTGATTTATCTTTAGAGACAATACAATTTTGTAAAGCTGCTATTTCCTGTTTGCATGTTCTACAAAAGTATATGTATAATATTGATATTAAAAATGTTTTAACAGGATAATATTAGATAGCAAATAAAACAAGGTTTAACATCACATCATCATATTCTAATTTTCATTTTCTTTCTCTTCATCTACACACATTTGAAGCTTACGAACACGCATCATCGCTAAGATTGTAAATGTGTCACTCCGACATCGGCTCACTCAACAGTGGGATGATAGAATAAGCGAACGCATTCTATTCTTTTGCTGTCTTGCAGCAGTCGCCGGTCATTAAATCTCAAACATTTAATCAGCTCTTCCATTACATACCGTCACTTATGAAAGAAGCCATGCTTTTTCACTTTTTTTCAAATATACATTAAAAACATCAATATATATTATTAAGAAGTGGTATATTTACACCTTAGTACTAGACTGAAATATCTTTTAAGATTATGTTTTGATATTGTTAGTTATCATATAATATTCAGGTCTCATCAAATATATCTTACGTACATATTTTTGTTTAGAAATATCATGAGCAATGATGAGTGACAACATTTCACTTGTAACACAGACTACACCTAAACGCGGTCGCAATGATATGACATATTGTATTGTATCGTCATAATTGATTATTAAATTCTGTAAAGAAAATTATAGACGCCATTTATTGAGAATATAAGTAAGATATTTTCCTATTATTTCCTTTAATTTAGCGCTCTTTTTTAGATTCTGCTAGATTTTTTTATAAAAAAATACTTTGTTATGCACCTATAGTTTTTAATGTAGCATAATAGTTTTTATTGAAAACTAATAAGTTTATTATTATTAATAGTAAATGCCTATTTCAGAATTGGTTCGGTGTAAATCGGAACATAACGGTACACATTAATAAAGATATTGAGAAACAAATTACAAATCCATTGACATACATCCATAAAGAATTCCTACAAAATATATTAGAATCAGTGTTATTTAGCTAAAAAGAGAATTTATTTTGAATTATGTTTGTTATATCAACTAAGATTCAATGAATTTCTATTTTAAGCACATTATGAATAAATTTGAATTATGAGAGAGGGTTGTCATTCATTTATTAAAACCTTCTGAAATAGAAACTTCACCACACACTAATATTTCCATGTGTCAAAGATAATTACATTAATAATATATTTACAGCATACTGAAGTCATAAACCTACAGAATATCATTTAAGGGTGAGCAGAAAGTTGACAGCGTCAACGATAAACTCTTATGGCGACAGTATGAGCGTACACGTATGCCCGAGTTTTGTATCGTTTTGATAAGAGTGAAATTGTTCAAAAGTATCATTATTTCTTCTTTTGTTCACAATTTTTGTCATTGATATTATTTGTATTATGTCAAAATACTCATATAATATTGATCAAAAAAATGTATTGATATTCGATTCGCTTCCTGGGATCAATATCAACAGTGCCACATGCTCACAGATGAACTCAATAAATATGTACGCCTGGATCAGAAAAAAAGCTTGTCTCTAGAAGTGCTCGAAATTGATAATGTGAATTGACAAATAACCGAATGTAGTTTGTGTTTTTCTGTGTCATGTTAAATTGAGCTTTTTTAACACTTGAGTACCGAAAGGTCAAAAATAGTATCGAGGACCGACAGGGTATAAAGTGAACCCAGACAATTTGCGAATTATTTGCATTGGATATCATAGAAGATTACAAAATATCAGCTAAATATTATTGGTATTCACTGAATGGTTGAAATAAGAAGAATTTTGCAATGTGAATTAGCTCGCCAGGAACATAAAGATTAAGTACAGAGAAAAGATTCGTCAACATTAAACTATTTCGTCCTGATAATTTTTGCCGGATTTTCCAAAATTCAATATTGGGTTTTGGTTGAGATGGGTTCAAGGATGTCACTGGTCACTCTACAGATTTATGGTAAGACATTAAAATGAGTATCATAAAATACATTTGAGCCCCGAGAAGTGAAGTGAGCCAAGAGGTATTTTAGAAAAAATCAGATTGATGCGTTATAATATTCTGCATGTCTTAAAATATCGCAAAAGTGAAGTGAGTTTAGTAAATATATTTATTGATTTGTCATTTACTTGGTAGAATTCCATTTTAATAGGGTAAAAATACTCTGCAAGTGTCTTCCTCCTAAAATAAAAAATATTCAATCCACAAAAACACTACGTAAACACGTGACTGTATTCAAAAGTCCAATAGAAAAGTTTTACCATTTTGCTACTTGGCTCACTTAACTTCTTGAGGGCTCATTTGTTCATTACTGCCTGCTACGAAGTATATTAATTTCATTAGTATATAATTCAATTAACTGGGCATAGGTTAAATATATATTTTTAGGTATCAAATACTGAAAGATTGGGCCACAAATCATGTCAATACATAGAATTAGCAACAATTTTGCTTTATTCATTTTGAAGAAATTTCCTATGACTTTATACTGTGAAAGATCATTCAGTGTAATGTTGTACTTCATAAAACATAAAAAATATCGAAATCAACTGACGAAATCCAGATGGACTTTCATGTGGCTTGCTTAGAAATAGATACCAACGTTATTTTTACTAAATGCCTTTCCACCAAGGATTTACAGTGAACATCCTAAAAGAAGTATTAGAATATTTTTTTAAGTTGATCCCTTTAGTAAATGACAGCTGATATTAACGGAGCGGCCGAGGCAAAATTTTATGCCACTGGACCACTGGGGAAAATGCCTGAATGAGACATTTTTAATTACCAATTAAATAGATTTTTATCAATTACATGAATGTTTCTAGTCCCATCCCAATATGGTTTACCTTCTTTCTGCAAAGAGAAAGCTTTAGAGTTAAGAGACTCACTTAAAATTCACACCTTCGGAGTCTAAATTCTTTACATTAGGAGTGAACAAACAGTTCATAAAAAATCATTAATCACGTAACAATAAATAAATAAATAAATCAATTAAAACATAGTCATTTTTTTATAAATATTTTAATATACTGTAATAAAAATCTTAACATTCTATGAAAAATGAATTCCTTCAGAATTAAACCCATGTAAGAGTAACATGAAGTCATCTATGTCCATAGTTCTCGCTCTTTTTTTATCAGATTCCAGCCGGGTGAGTATGTTTTCTATTTTTTCTTTTATGTCAAAATTATCTGGGATTTCCTGTGAAAATAAAATATGAACGATTACTTATTTTGTGTGAATGTACAATAAACAATGTGAATAATAAAATCTTTACATGTCAAACAACAAAGTATGGGTAGTAGACTTGACATTAAATAATATTCTATACGAGGTTGCTATAAAAATAAAAGGTTTGCAGACAGAAGATTCTTTTCAAATAGGTGAAACATGCGTCACGTCTGGTTACAGAAAAAACTGGAATAGCAAAGCTTCCACTGAATTTATTGAATATAATAACTTTTTCTTAAAGAAATAAGTAATATGTAAACAATTTGTCTAGTATATAGGGATTTTGTTGTACCATATCTATCTTTCATACAAGATAGATATGGTACAACATCGTACTTTTTTTAAACTAAAATTTACCACCCCAGCCAAATAATAAGATAAGCGGTGAGTCTGACATAATTGTAACATATATATACAGTGGAACCCCGATCTACCGTTCTCGCATTGTTCGTTTTCCCGCATGGTTCGTTCATTTTTCATAGTCCCGGCCAAACACCCATAAGAACAATGTAAAATAATCCCGCATTAACCGTTCCCCGATTTACCGTTTTCCTCGATCTATCGTTCAAATATTTTGGTCCCGTCAAAAATATTATCCCGATTGACCGTTTTCGTTGAATATTTCTCATAAATAATCTTACCTCGCATTTCGTTTCGCGCTTTTTTCAGTGAAACCCCGATCTTCCGTTCTCACTATCTTCGTCTTTATGCATGGATCGTTTATTTTTTACTCGACTAAGACCCCACCCCGTAATAGCAATGTTTAGTAATTCCACGTTAATCATTTCTCGATTTACCGATTTCTTCGATCTATCATCTAAATATTATCGTCCCGTCCCAGTTACTATCTGTCCCGATTGACCATTTTTGTAGAATATTTTTTTCACTTATAAATAATCTTACATTTCATCTGGTTGCGTAAATTGTTCTAACTCAAAAGTCAAAATTAAAATACCTAAATGAAGAAAACTAGAACTCTAGTTGAGAAACTGAAAATAACTAAAGACATTGGAAAAAATTCAGGAGAAAAACGAGTCAACATAGCAAAAAGGAGTTAGTTGACTTAAAAATGTACGCGATTTTGAAGTGTTTGTTAAAATTTAAGTCCCAAACTGCAAATAGGCCACTTAGTTTGTATTAAACAAGTTTAAAATACATTTATTTGTTCTTTAATTAATAAATAAATGAGTTTTTTGAAAATTAAACATTTTTTTGTGTTATTTGAAGATTTCCCGCATTATCGGTTTCCCGCATTATTCGTTCATTTATTACGATCCCTTGAAAAACGTAGAATTGAGGTTCCACTGTATATATAATGACCCGTAATCGGCAGAAAATTGTAAGCGAAAAATTTATGAAGTTAATAAAACCTTTTGTTGTGATTAAAACCTGACTATTCTTGTACAATTTATGAATTGTTGCTTACATCGTTCTGCCGATTACGGGTCGATATTGTCTGTTCAACCGTAATGTAAAATGATGTCATGAAATTTTTGACAGATGGCAAATGGTCATATCATTCATCAAATATAAAACCGAAATATACAGATAACACAATTAAAAGCAATACTTACAATATTGTTCATTGAACAGTGAACTTTATAGTTTTTCTCTAATGTGATAAGCGTAGCTGTCTGCTTAAATGCGGCTGACAGTGTTTTGTTTTTTCTGACAAAAGCAATTCGAGTCAGCCCATCCCATTCTGTAAAGTTGATAGGAGGAGGCGGGTTTCTCGGTTCTATTCTGACAACATTTGATTCAACTTTTGGTGGAGGGCGGAAATTATTTTTTCCAACCTAAAATAATAATAAAAAATAGATTAAGGCTTAAATAATTTGCAGTAATGGGATAGAACCGTTTTTGTAGTCATTCAAAAAATAAATGTTGAAGTAAAATCATGCTACAGGCAATATTGAGTAAGTGTCCAAAAGTTAGTCCACGTAGTCCCAAACATCTACATATTTTTTGAGAATGAATGATCACTCTCATTATCAGTACAACCTACTGCTAAAATGCTTCATTATGGGGTTGATATTCCCTGCATTTGGTTGGATTTGATACTTAAATAGAAAAGTTACTCTGACGGTAATATTAAATATAAGTATGCTTTAAAATTTACCTTCATTAAAAGATCAACTCTTGCCAGAAGCTGTGTATTGATTGATAATCTACAATACAATTTATCTCCAGGTTTAGCGACAAGCCGTTGGGCGAATTCCCTTTGAAACATCAGCACAGCACATCTGAAGAATGGACGATGCAGCAGTAATTTAAAAACTAGGGGTGAACTAATTTGGTATGGCACGTTTGCAACACAAATATCAAAGAAAGGTAACTCCGTCTTTAGAACATCTCCCACCATTATCTGAAGCTTCGGTTGAAAAGGAGTGCCTTGCACACGCTTCTGTAACTCGGCTACTAATCTATAAAAAGAAGAATAAGGAGTTGAGATATGCATTTTATTTTTTATTTTAACAAAAAGTGTTAATTATTCCAAAATACAGTCAGACCATTCTAGGAAATACGGGAAGCCTTATTTATGGTTATTATTTTGGAATATCACAGAATGCAACTGAATTATGATTAGTAAAACGTTTTTAAAAATATTTTAAATGTTTGCAATGAAATAATATTTAACAAGACAAATAAAAACCATAATGAAGGGAAGTTATTCTTTAAGATGGAAGAGTCGCCGTGGCAAGTTTTGAAGAACTGTTAATCAAGAAATTAAAGCCAAGATAAAGCGACATATTGAGTCATTTGAAACTATTAAATCACATTTTTGTAGAGCTTGAATGGGAAAAAATATGTTGATGGTAGTTTGAATAAAACTGTTATATACAGGCTGTTAAGAGTGGTGTAATTAAAAAACAGGCCTTTCGCAAAGCTCAGTATGTATTCGCAAATATAAAATAATTATATAATATAATACATTATTGATAAAATGAATTAAAAAAAATAAAATTGAAATAATCAACTCATAAGGATAACTATATATCTAACTGAAAAAAAGGATTTATGACTCAACACAAAAAATGTACAATGTATAGAAATACATATACAGTATTAAAAGGTGGGGAATCTGCTGTCTTCTAGGTTCTCAAATATTACATTTGTTGTTTATAAAATTTACAAGTAACTGATTCCGGGATTTTCCATTGAAAAGATTCCGACCGCCAATAGCTTAGGCGCCTTATAGCAGCTCATGGAATACATGAATGAAGACCCAGCGAAAAGGGAGCCCCAAAGTTCTACATATTCAATATAACAAATTGCGTGTGGGGGTCTTGTGTGACTCTTGCATGAGGGCCCCAAATTCCTAGCTACACCACCGCTCACTGTGCACTAATATATGAAGCTTTAAAGCTCAACTATTGTTTTCAGGAGTATGCTATACATGTTTGATTGAGTAAACCCACCCTGGTGATTTGTCTCTATTGTATGTCTAAGTAATATTATCAAGATAATGATTTCTGTGAAATAAATACTAGCATTGTTTAAGAAAAGCATTTTTTGGTGGGTTTTGAACTGTATTTTTACTATAATTATAATATCATTAACTGTTTCTCAAATGTTAAATTAAAAAAGCCTTGATTGATTGTTTGATTCAAGATCATAAGTGTCGAACTTATTTTTGTCTTTCTTACCCACTTCTAGCCATGGTTTATAGTCGTTGACTTACGAAATAAATCTTAAACTTACCAATCCTTATGAAACTCAACTATGGTTGTTTTAGATCCATATTAACATATTTAAGTAAGGTTTTTAAATAGTTGAGTAATTCTCATTGGTTAAGTATTCCAATAAAAAAGAGTGATACTATGACATAGCACTCATGTTTAAATATGCATCATTTCTTTAAAAACGAGAACAAACCTGGGATCAATTTCACAAGCGACCACTTTCTTGACACGCTCCAATATTTTGACTGTCATGTTACCGGTTCCGGGACCAATTTCAAGGACAACATCAGTAGACCGCAGTGCTGACTTGTCCAGCATAGATGTGATTATAAGTGGGTTTTTCAATATATGTTGTCCGAAACTTTTGTTAAACATAATACCTATAAAAATAAACATAATAACTACAATGCCACAGAAGATTTTTAGAATTATTATAAACATTCTGGTAAAATATTACGAGGATGTGATGGAAAGTGAATAAAAATTCGCTCTCAATAAAAAGGAATTCAGTCGAGTAATAATCATAGTTACCCTGTTTAGCTACATCGTTATGAATTCGAGTTTTCTTCTCAGCTTTTATTTTTGGCATTTTGAAATTAGTAAATATACGCAAATTGAATTGTCAATAGATTTATAGGTTATAAAAAACAACGTGAGCTTAGCTGACTTTTGACGTTTATCAAACAGTATTGCCAGTGGTATTTTCCCCCCTATAATAAAGCACTATTCAGCATTACTTCATCCAATTTCTTGTGTAAAAAAAAAATACTTCTAGCTCCCTTTGAAAATTTATGCTCGGAATGCCCAAGCAGTAGCTTGTTATAAAAGGAAATAAATGTATGGAGAAAAACATAAACAAAAATGTCAACGAACGTTTCTTCATAAAATCCGAGATCTCGCCATTTCCGTGATCGTAATAACCGAATTCGACTGTATATATTATATCCAGTGTAATGATTGTGAATATTTGTAAAATAAAACAATTTTTGGATATAAAAGATATTTTTTATTAAATTACATTTACAATAGTATTTAAAGATATAAACTAGCAGCAAACACAATATCTCTCTTAAGAAGTTTGATTCCATCATTAAACTTAGCATCTAAGTCATTGTTGCCAATATTTTTTGCCGCTTGACACAACTGCCGGAGAACTTCTTCTAATCGTCGCATACATCTTATGATGGAGCCTGGAAAAAAGAAATTTTTGTTAAGATCTATTTGTGTAAAAAAATTATACTGAATAAACAGATATAGAATGATAATCAAGACTTCAGTATTTAGAAAACGCTCTTAAGTTATTAGACCAGTTTAGAACAGTACTCCGCAACCTTTTCTCTCCTACGGCACACCAAAAATTTCTCCAGATTTCCGCAGCCCATTTCAAATATGCATATATGTATATCGACTGTGGAAAGGAAAAAGGACGTAACCCACACATATTAAATTTTACAGGAGGTGCTAAAAACGTGTTTTGATGATTTTGTGACATATGCAAATTATGAATTATACACAATCTTGAAGTGCACGGAGACTTCTAAGCTGGTGTTTAATTGACATAATCTAATATTAATTCAAGAAATTGTCTAGCAAAAACCTTTATTTCAGTCTTTTTTCTTGGTTTTAACTTTTTATAAGGTCATCTTTTTCAAAAGCTAAATTTAGACACTAATTCAGCATTTGCAGCTTGCATCCTTTTAATAGAACATGTATCAAGTTTGATATATTTGTGATTATCGAAAAAAAACCTGTTTTGAAAAAAATGTGGGTTACGTCCTTTTTCCTTTCCACAGTCGATATATATATATATACATAAGGGTATATTTAAAAATAACAGTAGACATCATTCTCAATTGTGTGATATATACCGCCACCTCAGTACTACAACTAGGCAATTCTATTTGATCATTGTTTGAACAAATTATTTGAACTTTTCTTTACTGAAGTAAGTCGCTATGGCACACTTAGCATTGCCCCACGGCACAGCGGTTGCGGAGCACTGGTTTAGAAAACCACCACACAAATTATCCCTAATTCATTTACCTTCAAAAATGTCTGTCATTTTACAAATTTGTAAAAAGGAGGCTCCTTTGCACCAAGCAAGCACAACATCCATTAGGAATGGTTTAAATTTGTCTACGTATGCATCTTCTTCCATCTCTAATTGAGAATCTGTGGATATTTTTGCAATTTTTCTGGCTAGTTCCTATGAATCAACAAAATTGCGATATGTATTAGTTATTAATAAAATGAAAATCTATACAAAAATTGTAGCACACTTTTAATGAACAATGTTGCATACCTGCATTTGCCTTAAAGGTCCGGAAAGTTCATTTGTAGATTTGGGAAGTTCTGAACTTTTTTCATCGCAAACAAAACAACTTAGAAGAGCTACACATTGCTCAATGGAAAGTGAATTAAACAGGCCGTTAAAAATCATTTCTGTCATCAACAACTCATCAGCACTGAAAATATAATAAAAATTAAATAAAAGCGATTAAAAACAGATTTTGATTCATAGATATTTTTATTATACGTGAAAACCATATTGGCAACTGGGTACCTGCTAAGTTCACATGCCACACGACCTTTAATTTCAATGACATCTGTCGCAGTGCAGTAGCCGAGACGTCTCAAAACTCTTTTACGACATTTAAGCTCCTCCATTTGCAGCAAGCTCTTCGCTTTTCTTAAGTCTTCTCTGTAAGATTTTAATTCAGCTAAAAGTTCCAATTTTTTACAATAGGCTGTGTAAAGTTCTGTTTTTTTTGGGTCATTGTGAAGTGGGTGAGCGTATAATCTGTAAAAAAGAAATATATTTAAGAAAAAAAAACTAATAACAGTGAAATTTAATGTGTCCATTAGACCAAGGTTTCTCAACGGTGGGCCCCGTGGCAAGGCTGAATATTATATTTGAGAATCACATCTGCTCAAGTCTAAATTTTATATTTAAATATACAACGCACAGCATTTATAAGCCAAACAATTATTTAAAGAAACTGCTTAATATTTTTCACAAATTTGGCAGGCAAATGTGTTAGTAACTTACTTCTCTTCAAATCTTTCAATCTTCTTGACACACTCAACAAAGACTTCATCCTTAATTTGCATGTCTTTCAGTGGGTTGAGTAATGGTGGACCATCTGCAAACCTTTTCTTTACTTCGCTAATACTTTTTAGAACTGATTTGCGGTTGTCGGACGGTCTTAAATCTTTAGGATAATAAACTCGAAGGGAACTTATTTGGTAAATAAGCGTATGCACAACAGGTACAACTTCAACATCTCCAGACTACAAAGAGGTTAATAAAAATTTAGTTCATTTTAATTTTTATAATAAGAATTTTGTATTTTGAAAAATCATTCTAACAAGATACTGCAATGAAGCAAATATTTTATGCTTTCAAATTATTGTATGTAGAAAAAAGTTGTAGTTACAAAAAAGGAAGTGAATCATTACTTACTTGTCCTTCAGGACACGGTCGAGGTGGGGCATCGCTATCTTCTTCTGTAGTAGATCCTTTTTCAACATGTAACAACACATCCACTATTATGACACTTTCTGCTGTGAGTGGGTTTGTATCTTCTGATGACTTACCCTTTAAGCCCTTTCTGTTATTCTTCTGACCTGGATTTTTTTGTCTAAAGTTTACAATGATACCCCAATCATATTCATCTTTTTCACTTTTTATCTAGAAAAGAATAATAAATTTATATTGGTAATGAAAACGAATGATATTGATTGTATCATTTGAATTGCTATGAACTTACTGATTACTTACTTTTACCAATCTGCCAGGTTGGAGGAATGGTTTCAAATATTGAGGCAAGGTGATAAATGATCTGAATTGATTTCCCAAAGCATCCAGTTCTGACCTAATAGTATGATATGATGCCACAGAATGTTCATTTTCGATTTCAGTTTTGTTGCATTCGTTTTGTTTTTCTGTTACTTCTGTTGATAATAAGTTTAATAACATGGTTCTATAATATGTTCAATGAATTTGGCGGTAACATTGTATTTTTAACAAGTTCATTTTTAATGTAAAATCAAATTTGATAACTTTGTTATAACACTTGTGTTTCATCATCAGACATCGCAAGGTTTACAAATTTAATTTTATATTAAAACTGTTCTAGAATATGATTTGATCGTAATG
The DNA here is from genome assembly GCA_031772345.1 of Himalopsyche anomala. Taxonomy (NCBI): domain Eukaryota; kingdom Metazoa; phylum Arthropoda; class Insecta; order Trichoptera; family Rhyacophilidae; genus Himalopsyche; species Himalopsyche anomala. The sequence continues at coordinate 15,420,715 of CM062821.1, read as the reverse complement.
TATAATAATTAATTTAACGATTGAGCTATGTTCTTATTCAGTCATCACTACTTAAATAAATACTTAATACATCCATCAAAATGATCATGCAATTTAGATATATATCTTACTTACTTTTGTACAATTCGGGAATACTTGTTTGATTTTGAAACTGGAAAAAACTTCTTTCAAGCATATATTCAGGATTTATCTCTTCGACCCTAAGCAAGTTTAATACCATGTTATATGTCAAATGAAAAGCAGAATTGATTGGATCGGCGCTTCCTTGAACTATATCTTTTCCAACAGCGGGAGACAGTTTCTCATCTGCTATGAGAATAACGATTCCTTTATCATCTAGACCTCTTCTGCCAGCACGGCCGGACATTTGAATGTACTCTCCTGAAGAGATCTAAGTAAAAAAAAAACATACATTTTAGTAATAAAGCTATCTTGCAACAACACGATTTTTTCATCAACCAAGATTTATTAAGAATTTAACAAGCAGCACTGATAAATTATCTGTGATTATTAAATTTTGTGATTAATTCATTGAAAGAAAATGGTAAAAATCATTTTTTAATAAAATATGGTGTTAGTTAAATTTTGTTGTCTATTTGGTTAGAGCTTGCATTTCCGATCAGGTGGGTCTGGGCTCGATTCCTGGTAAGGTCAGTGTGAAATTTAGATATTTAAATTTGAGACCCAAGACATGGGTGTTTGTGATGTCAATTTACCTCGAGTTGATCTTGAGTGCCTTACAAAAAAAAAAATCTCAACTTTCTCAATCAAGTTTTTCTCATATGATCTTTGGTGCATTGGCATTAGCCAAATATTTATTTAAAATTTTAAAAATATAATAATTTATAATTACTGCTCTAAAATCCTTTCCATCAAACTTTCTAAGACTCGTGAACAGCACAGTTCTGGCGGGCATGTTGAGGCCCATAGCAAAAGTTTCCGTAGCAAAGAGAGCCTGAAAATCAAATAATAATATAATTTTTAAAAATCCGGTGAGTTAAATGAAATAACTATTTTATTGAAAAAAAAGTTAAGTCACCTTAATCAAACCTTCAGCAAACAAAATTTCAATTGTCTCTTTCAGAATTGGCAGAAGACCACCATGATGGATCCCAATGCCTCTTCGGAGAAGGGGTAAGACGTTTTCAACTTGCGGCAACTTTTTATCTTCTTCAGAAAGAACGTCCATGGCATTGTTAAAGACTTCATCGACTAATTTTTTTTCTTCAACTAAAAAAGGGTATAGTTTTACAAATAACATTCACCATTTTAATTATTTAAATTAGCAAAAAGAAATTAAAATACAAATATTTTTATTTACCGGTATTGAAATCCAACTTTGCCATTTGCATAGCATAAATTTCACAATCTTTCTTGCTGAAACTGAAGATAATAACGGGTGCAAAATTTCGTTCCATGATCATTTTGACGATTTTGAAAATATTAGACTTTTCCTGGCCGCCTCCTTTGATTCCTCCCTTGCGACCTTTCTGATCTCCTTTAGCGGCTTCTCCCGCATTGGCCAAAACAGCCATAGCTGTATTAAAATTATCCTCTTTGAATTGCCCCTTAAACGTTACAAATAAAGGTTAGAATTGCCATTTTAAAATAATAAACATGCATGGCAGTATCATAAGTTAGTTAAAAATTGAACAAATTTGATTTAAAAAAGAAAATCACCTGCTCATCGACGACTAGATGTATTCCATCTCCTCCTGAAGGATAGATGTAATGTTGCAATGGTGTGGGACGGAACTCGGTATAGAGCACATGACACGGCTGGTTATGAAGGCGACAAACCCATTCAGCAAACTGGCGAGCATTCGGAATTGTGGCAGAGAGGAATACGTAATGGACATTATCAGGTAGTAGAATCAATGTTTCTAAAATAAAAATTGATTACAAATAATGACATGAATGATAAATCTATAACAAAATATACTGTTTTCCATTCCCTTAAGGATTCTTTAGAAACTGAGAAATAAGTGAATAAGGTTTGTATGTATCATACAGTCATATTTTCAGTAGGATGCAACTAGAAAGTCCCTGTTAAGTTTTGTGCGGGTACGATTCCTGTCTGTGTGTAATATATGAAAATGCTTGTATGTTATGTATTGAAGAATAGTTGTTGTGCCTTGTTAGCCGCATTGGATTTATGTAGATGTCGATTGTACAGTTTATTAGTCAGACAATTACAATTTTTTGTAATTGGAGTTCAATATTTGTAAAATTTTGCATTCTATAAGGCCTAGTTATCACATTTTTTAAAAATGCTCCCTACAGTCCACTGTTGTTCAATTTTACATTAATCATTAATATAGAAAAGTTTTTTTTTTATCTAATAATCACTAATAGGTTGTAGTAATAAATAAATCATAATTGACTATTACCTTCCCACACCACACCTCGCTCTTTATCTCTCATATAATGAATTTCATCAAATATCACCCATCCAACTTCTCTCATTACTTCCGAGCCTCTATAAAGCATGTTTCGCAAGATCTATAAAATTGTTTAAAAAAAAAACATGTCATAATCAAAATTGTTTGTAAAAATAATTGAGTCAGCATGTTGAATAAAATAATCATGAAAATTGTATTCAAAGAAAGCATTACTGTTGCTATCTCTCATATATTATATTATTTATTCATTACCTCCGTTGTCATAATCAAAACAGATGCCGAGGGATTTATTGTCACATCTCCAGTAATAAGACCAACATCATGGAACTCCTCGAAAAACTCTCGATATTTTTGATTGGAAAGAGCTTTAATGGGGGTTGTATAAATAACTCTTTGCTTGTTTTTTAGTGACAGAGCGATGGCATATCTACAAAAAAATATTCAGAATTACAAATCTTTATAACAATATGCAGTTTTTTTGAATTATTTAAAGCATTATCATTTAAGAGGTATAGATCAAGATAATTATCTTACTCTGCGCAAACAGTCTTTCCTGCAGAAGTGTGTGCAGACACGAGAACGGATTGGTTATTGTCAATGCATAATATAGCTTCCTTTTGAAATGGATCGAGTATGAATTTGTACTGTTTAATAGGAGGTCCCGTAGGAATCACCAGTGGGATATATTCATGATTAGGTGGAACTGCAACTTCATGTGTGCATCCTTCGTGGGTTTCCAAGGTGTGGACCACAATTCGAGATTCCAATATGTCCAAACTATTGGGAAGAAAATTTTATTCATTGAACCATTGAAGAGTATCGCCGTACCGGTACAGCAAAGTAATTTGTCATCTGTTATCTATTACCATTCTCATATTTTTAATTGAATTATTGTTATTTCTTCAGATATGAATACTAGACAACAGTGATTTTTGGTTGTCACATTATTTTTATTATGTGATGCAAATGAATAAAATATTGTCTAAAAAAGGTAAAGATTTTTAAAAAAATCGGTAGTCATATAATATTGAACGTAAAATTCCATTTTGGCTCAATTCTCTCAATGGAATCTACATCAGTAGAGCGTCACAGTACACAAATAATCAAAATATAAGAAAAAACCTGATTTAGTACAAATTTATCCACTCCTCAGTGGGTTAAGCGTGAAAGGAATTCATTATGTTCCGTCAGCCTATTCTGAAATACCGCCAAAATTTGGTTGACGTAGGTTTTACAAATACACAATCGACGTGATACTTACTTGATATCATTCAAGAGATCATCGTCGTCTACACGAAGTTTTTTCAGAGATTTTTCATCAATAATATCCGGTTTCCTTTTTAAATCTTTACTTTCCGTGTCTTCAGTGGTCTCAACGCTGAAAAATTAGAGACGCTCAATAAAATGTATTTCACTGGTAGTTGAATAAATGGTTCAAACGTATGATGATATACTAACCGCGGCGTGACCGGGGAAACTTCATCGTCACCATCAAAACATGAAAATAAATCATCTACTTGAGACATTTTAATAATAAAAACAGAGGTAACCAATTTCTAATAAGTTAACCTAACTTAATTGACATTTTACATCGAGAATGAAGGCGGCGTTAGTATCTTATCTATGATTTTATGGTTAGTATCATAGATAATATGTTGGTATAATGTTGTGAAACAGAAAAAATACTATTCACAGTGCTGCAATAAAATAGTACCAATCTTAAAATAGCCACAACAAAAAAGAAATATCCATGCCTTACAAAAGTATACTAAGTAATCGAATTACTTTTAATATAAAAGATTACTTTTGTAACAATATTGAAAAAGTATTTTAAAAATGTATTTCGAAGATATTTTGTTGATAAATCTAGAAAATAAACTCAATAGATGCTCTAAATAAAGTGCAAATAATGTCTGATGGGCTGTTGTGACATAAATTTTAGTATACTATTTTACTAAGTGTATTAGCTGTGCAAGAAATTTATTCCAGCACGAATTTGACGTTATAATAAAATTCGATTATAAAATTACTAACCTGATTTAAAATCCATCTAGCTTATTTATTTTGATGTGAAAGACAGTCTTCAATAAAATATTTTATCTGTCTTCTCAGATCAGACACAATGCCATATTTTTAGATAACACAAAAAATAATTCATTTACCTACTGTTTTTTTTAATATTCTGCTTTCATTTTCAAATTTTCTTTTCTTTGGTGGCATTTAAAATAAAATCCAGCAACAATGCAGGCTTAGATGAGAGCCAGAAGACCAGTGTCGTAGGAAGGGGTCCTGCCGCCCCCAATATTTCCTTTATGTTTGTTTTTAATCACTTCTACTATTTTTTAACTATTAACTAGGAGTTTTGACTGTAGATGGCTTAAATTTTTCCACGTATAAATAAGATTTCTCGAAAAACATTGTATTTATTTTCGATAATGCCGCTACAAAAAAAATCCGTCCGACCCTAACGTACCTCCTTGCTACGCCACTGATTGCACATTCTATATATTATCCTGATTTTTTAAAAAAACTTAATTTACCGTATATTATTTGTATACAAATAAAACACATTTTAAATTAAAATTAGTACTTAGGTAACTTTATGAAAATATGACACTATCAGTCTTCAACGAATACAATATTGTGTAAATTAAATTACTTGACGTCTACACGCATGCTTTTAATATCTGTATGTTTAAGAAATGGTACTTATACGGGAGTATTTGAATAATACATAACTAAAATTAAAATTAATTAATTTATTTGTTTTTTTCGTGAATCTTCATTCTGCCATAGACGGAAAAAGAAGATGTGTCTTTTTTACAATAGAAAGGAATAATGCAGGCTGGGATGCTGTGTCAAAAATCACAAGATTAAGATTTTATTCGATACAAGTATCAACTTGTCATGAATGAAGATTAACGTGCGAACTGGAAATTGGTTTAATGGATCTCGTCTACCGCTTGTGACAGCCGTAAGCTTCTTCTCTCGCTGGGTGAAAGAAATTCACATCAATAAAGTTTTGCAACGAGGAATTGTCCATGAATAACAATATAATGGTTGGTTGTAACAACTATATGAGAAAAATCTGAGCAGATTACCTCAAACAACGGCCAAAACACAAGATCTTTAGGTTTAGACTAAGAAACTGAGGAACAACACACCCTCATTTAGGTTCATATCTGATAGACTTCACTTGGAGACAGCAGGTGTCCACGCAACGTCCAAATTGGTGGTGAAGATGATGACCGTGACGTATTCGAGGCATTTTTGATCGTAATTAAAACCTGCGGGCCACTGAAACCACATTCGAGTGTCTAAAATACTTAATCTAACCTCAGGCCCGCGTTGTAACAGGCGTGCGGCGCACGCGGGCAGCCGAATTCAGGGGCGGCCAAATCAAACGAAAAAAGTTATTTTTTAAATATAATGAAATTACTCGGTGTAAATTTTATAAAATAAACGTTGAGAATCTTATTAATTTTTATCACGAAGGAGAGTCAGACATAAATTAAACGATGTTCAAAGTGCATAGTATCGATTTCAGTCTTCTTTAAATATACCATTATAGACTAAATACAGCAGTTTTTTTTTTTAAATGGCGACTACATTAGTTGTGAAGGAATGATATTCCAGATAATTGGAGGATCATTGACCATTAATAGATAAACTCATTAAATTGCCTGCTATTCGGTCTGCTACCCATCCATGCCCCACGGACAGCGTAGTTCATAGTTATCTAAATATGGATTGGTTGTTATTATTTTTCTTACGGATTCATTGGATATTACTTTCGATTGTGAATTCTGAATTTTATTAGCATTACAGCTGACGCCAATTTGCCATGCACTTGACAAACATAATTCAAATAAAGAAAGTAAATAATACACATTAGAAGACAAAAATAAATAAAAATTAACATACAAAATCAAAAAATTGAACTTAACTAACAGTTCACAAATATTGTTGCTGAAAATGTTCACTTCTCTAGGCAATGCATAGATGAGCCGAACAGCCCTTAAAACTGGTGGCTCACATGACCTACGCGAAGAACAAGTTTTAAGAAACTAAATTGGGAGCATGCATGTTTATATATTAGTTATGAAAATTTTAGAATTAAAAGAAAAATGCTTTATACTTGAAAACGATCTTCGTGTATAAACATACGTGTTAGGTAATAATAAGTATTTATAGAAAACAAAAACGAGAATCATTCATAGGTTCCATACAAATTTAATTCTTTTTCTTGAAGAAGAAAAAAGTATAATATTCATGTATACAGTGCGATGTTTTCCACGACCATCAATATATTTTTGATTCGTTTCAGTTTGATTCGGTCTAAAAAATCCTTACTGGCCGGCCAATTTATTCTTATTAAATTGTTTCCGTCCGGAATCAAAGCGTAACACTTAGGTTAACCTTGCTTTTATTTTTTCTCTACCTAAATTTAAATTTAATCATTTGAATTGAATTATTGCACGGACACACCATGACAAATCGCTTTTGCTCGATACATTTTTTTATTGCCATGCTTTCCAATTTCGATATTGGAGACAGTTTTAAATTTGACACATTTTTTTGGCATTTTCATCGTTATTGGAAATGTAATTGATTCCATATTATTATGCTTCTGCTGTGATATCCGGTAAATTGAATTGTTGCTCGGACCTACTTAATGTAAAATGCTTTACAGAATTTAAACCATTCTTTGGCATTGAAAATCTAAGCTAGTATTGTGTGATAGCCAGTACATATATGACTTAAAACATTATTTCATGTGAAGAGACCATGAAAGACGCATATTTGGCAATGCGAAATTTATAACACTTAGGACATCGATTTAAAATTATTTATTATTTACTAAACTAAAACATTCCCACAAATACTTCACGAATCTATTCTAATTTCAAACTATGTAATTTGCGAAAAAATATAGAAAAACAAGAGTTAAATCGTTATTTTATTAAAATATGAAGGTCCTTATAGACAACTAAACTTGTATGGATCGCTTATGACCTTTGATAACACTGAAAAAAAAATCTATAAATAAAACGCAAAAAGACAACGTATTAATTGTCAATGACAATAATTATGTTATATTAAATTTGAATCGTGCACATTTTGTACATTTCCACATTTTTTCTATTTAGTATTGATATTCCGCCAATCACCTTCAGTCGAAGTCATTACAGACATATTACTTTTTACATATTTTGTCTGTTACACAGTACGATACGCGTTGTAATAGTTTAATATAAAATCTACCCCGTTACAATTAATCTGCCTACGTTCTACCGGAAGGGCTTCTGAAGTCTCGGCTTTTTTCAAGTCCCGGGACACGAGACATACAATTTTCACTTCCCGGGAAATTCTCGTATCCCGAGACCGTAGTACGATAGTAATTTTTATGAAAATACATTTAAACGGATATTTCTACGCATGGAGTAAATGGACGCAACATTTGTTTTAAATATATGTATGTATTATTTATTTTTTCTTTCGACCATAAACACGGCATGTAACTAGAGTATCCAATCCCGGAGCCTTTTTCCAATCCCGGGATTTCGGGATTGATAAATTTTCAATCCCGGCATTCCGGGATCCTGGGAATGAGATTAGTTCACCGAGGGATTTGAAATCCTCAATTCCCTATACTTTTTCCTCAGATTATCTGCAAACCTCGTTTTTTTTTTAGCTCACCGACGAATTTGAAATCGCCGATTTGGTATAATTTTCCTGAGGATTCTCACAAAACCTCGTTTTTTTTTTTAGCTCTCCGAGGAATTTGAAGTCCACAATTTGCCGATTTCGTCTCACTTTTAGGGATTTACTCAATCCCGAAATCCCGAGATCGCGACCATGTCAATCCCGGGATTTCGGGATCAGAAAATTGAACGGGATCCCGAATCCCGGGATTGAATGCCCTACCTATAACTCAAAACTCATGCAAACTTTTTTTTTATTAATGTTAAAATATTGCAAAATATGGCACTATTAATATTGTGGGATTCGTTTCAGTTTGACGATGAAACCATAACTTTTCGAAAAATACTACATTGGGTAGTAATTTTATAGTTACTATTGCTGACTATCACAGTATGTCGCACGAACGTACATTGGTCATATTTTATTTTATTAAATAAATTAAATTTTGAAAGTTTTTTTTTTTTTGCATTCGAAAATTATAATGGTCCTCATAAACATTTGTTTTATATGAATAAATTTACTTTACACAAGTTTTATTAAAATTTTGACAAGTCTCGAATTTCGGGTTGTTTTGTAGAAATGTCCCGGGAACCGATACTAGCACAGAATTCCTAGTTCTGATCTTATATTGATAATTAATTTTGATATAACGCTATAATAGGTGAGTCGAAAACGTTTTAAAAAAGCTTTGGATTGCTTTATGCCGCTGGGAAATTGTATATTTTTTAAGTTTCGTTTACAACTACGATTGTCAATAGTAATCCTTGGTATTCGGAATGTCAGAAATGTTTTTGCCTAATAAAAAGTATTATCGGACAGCGTTGAAGGTGACCCATCATTTTAGCTTAAACATCTTATTTATTAAAATATATAATACATCTAAAAAATATATTTAATAAGGTAGCCAGGAATATCAATGTCATGTTTATTTTACAAACAAGTAATCATTCTTGTTTATAACGGAACGGATACAGTGAAGTCGAAACATTATGGGAAAGTGGAATATCAAGAATGACTTTCTCAGCACTTATTAAATATATAAGTTAATGAAGTATGCGCTAGCCAGTAAATACTAGTACTGTCCCATAATCAGGTTAACAGGTTCTTCATGTAAGAAAACATTCAAGAATATGCTTTAGCAAAACTAAAACCTATGTATTTAGCACTGCGTCTTCGTTCAAAAATTAAAAATGAAAAATGATTTTCCTGTGCATCATATTATTTATGCATTAAATTTACTAATTATACTGTAAAATGTCGTTGACCAGCTTGCTTGCAGTAGATATCCTGTAATAAAACCGTATAAACAAATTCGTTTGGCATTTTCCAAAACTAGTTAACCAAGAAGTTTACCTGCTTATAATAACGGATATTATAATCAGGTTCTAAATTTATTTTTATTTTGGATAGCTTAGAAGTTATTTTATTTACGAAGCAATTCTATAATATCGTATTAAATAAGTCCACTGCAAAATACTCTTAACGGGATTTTTCAGCGGTGTCAATATTTTAAAAATAGATGAGTAAATGAAGCAACTTATTTTAAAGACATAAGAAGCAAAACATATGGGATATGAAAAACCGTCCCAATGAAGAGTTATTGGATTCTATATAAAATATCCCGGTCATATTTTCAATCCTGATTATCCCAGCACTTTATCTCAAGCACGTATTGTTTCAACTTTTCCAATGGTCTGTCTAACTTCGCCAAAATGAGAAATGGGCAATACAAATTCTCAGTATCTCGTCAGAATTGGCTTGATAAATCGCTTTTCTCACATTTTTTTAGTTTACTGTATGCATATTCTTACATTATAACGTAATAAAAACATTATTTTTCATATTTACATGGCGGAAAAGAGTTTCAGGAGTTTGCCCCCCACTAAACAATTGGAGATTAATTATTTAAGACGCCACTGTCGGGCTCTGTGGATTGGTATACTATGCTATGGGATAAAATAGAATCTATCAATGAATAAATCGATATCTGCAAATTGTATATAAGAATTACGTTATTGTAGAATGAAAGCCTGGAGTGTTGCCACTGGAAAAGCACTGTTATAAAATTAATCAAACAGATATTTGAGATAACAGAATGTTGAATAAAATACATTTTTTTGCAGTGGGAACAAACTAAAAATAAATGTACACGACTTTTAGAATGTTTGGGCAATTCTTTTGGCATTTTCGTTGTGGTAACTTACTTGTTTTCAATAAAAATGTAAAATCGATTACTTTCTAAATATCATTTTTTATGTAACTAAGAATGACGTGTGTTTTTATTTTATTTGTAACAAATGCACGAGAAACTTAAATTAAGTAGTTAGAGGTAGAATTAAAATGGAAAAACATGGACGAAGAAAAACAACTGTTAACAAAGGTGCATGTTGATTATATTTTGAAGTATTCAGCATTAATTACATTAAAAGATTAGTTTGAGCTATTTATAAATAATTATCAGCATCACACAACTTTTCATAGGAGACTCACGTTATGTTTAAAGATGTATTTAATTTGACGATGATTCTCAAAATAACAATATGAATGTTACTGTTGTATTAAAGAAGTTGAAGAAACGTTGTGTAGTTATAAGAAAATATAAGTGTTTTTTAGTATGTTGGCCCTCGCAGTGACCCAAATAAAATATTATCATATTCCATCAAAAATGATTAATTCAGTAAAGTTGCAATTTGTTTGAACAATGTATTTTTTTAAGGTTGTGAATATTACAAGATAAAAGAAACATTGTTAAAAAATAGCCAAGTAACCTTGTTGCATATATTCGAGACAAAAATTCAATGACAACCTACTATCAATCAACTAGTTAACATTACTCATTTAGAGCCTGGATTCCTTACAGATGGGTTAATCTGCCGCAGGGTTTTTCACGAGTTAGTTATTAGGGGTAACAGCAGTCATATTAAAGTTTAAAAGACTGATTTAATTGAATTAAAATATGAAAGAGGAACATATGTGATACATTGAAATTCTTGAAAATGAATTTTTATTATTAGAATTTTGTTCGTTTTGTCTAGAATGGTTTGTGTCACGGTGTTGGGAACCCTTGATTCATATAATTATTTTCAATATCTTAAGAACATTTAAATATCGTATTGACCTGGAATATTATTATAATTTAAAAAAATGAGATTTATTAAATATTCTCAATATATGTACGTATTTACTTACCTTAAATGTGCAGCAATCCTGTTGATTGATTGATTCCAAACAAAGCTATAAATTAAATTCAACACACATGTATGCGAAATATATTACTTACATTTACATATTATTTAACGTCGATCATTGTATGTTAATATTATAAAATAATATTTTTCATTAAAAAAATGATGAAGAAATAAATCATTTTTACAACACCAATGCGCAGAATGACACTTACTAGATAGAATAGTTCATTATAATTTTATAGATCAATGTTCATTACACTAAGTGTGTGCTACAGTATTTTAAAAATATTTTTGCATGAATATATGATATTTGAATGAATTTCTATTACAAATTGACAGTAAGGTGGCATATAAACAAAAATATTTTTTATAAGAGTATGTATTACAATTTTTATTCTGAGTAAATAATAACTGGACATAATGTACAATTTTCGTTGTGCATTCGGGGGACACATTGAGCCAGCCTTATACTTTTTCACTTTTAGGGTGTTCACTGTCAATACTTGGTGGAAAGGCATTATATTAATAAAAACACAATATTCCTTTGTACTTCATTCCACTTTATTTTATATGTCAAGACCGGTTTCGCTCATTACGACCATCAGTTGACGATGCTCGTAATGAGCGAAACCGGTCCTGACATATTAAATAAAGTGGAATGAAGTACAAAGGAATATTGTGTTTTTATTCTTATACTTTTTATTTGAATATGGCCTTGTTGTATTAAAACATGCTATACTTATACTAAAGTTGTTCGTTACAACTAGGGTATCTAATTCCGGACCCTTTTTGTGATCCCGGGATTTCGTGATTGTCTATTTTTCAATCCCGAAATCCGTGTACTACTTCATGTAAATTTCAAAAACTCAAAAATTTGCGGATTCCCCAAAATTACCAACATGGGACCCTTTTTTAGCTCTTCCAAAAATTTTCGAATCCTTTCGAATTTACGGATTTACAAAAAAACAGCTCTTCTGCGCTTCATTTTCTCAATCCCGAAATCCCGGGATTAGTACTTTTGCAATCCCGGGATTCGGGATCACAGAATTGGACGGGATCCTTGGATTGGCTACCCTAATTACGACCCTAGGCAGACAAATTATAACATATATGTACGATTACTTATGAATTTTATACGTGCTGCAGGATGGAATCGATAGCACAATTATGCGATTCGTTGATCTTCGGTATGGTCTAGAATGTTAGTGAAATATTGTATTTACAATTAACCATCTTGACTTTAATTCCCGTTGAGAACTAATTAAAGCACCATATTGTTTTTATTGTTACACCATGCACTGGTTTAAGGTAAGCAAACATTACTATATTTCAAACAATAACAGCGTATATTTATTATGAACAGTTCGCGCGTGCAGACACTACAACCCAAATACGTGAGAAAGGAACGAACCTGCAACCTTCAACTTAACAAACGATTGTGTTGGCGTTTTCTCGCGATCTGCGAAACAGTATCTTACGATTGTTCTGATGTAAAATTACTAATTATAAAATATTAGATACAAATACAATAACAGCTCTACAGTTTCAAGGTGATATTCACAGCTATAACCTTACCCGTGTGTACATGTGTATATTAATGAATTATTTGATGAACACAATATTTAAGGTTTATACGTGCATTTATCTGATTCTAAGTATACACGTGCTAAGACTAGATCGGTGTTTCTCAATATCATATATGTCATGCTTCTTTATGCATAATTTAATAGATAAAAAAAACATTAAATTTAATCATAATTTGATGATTATGTACAGATTTTTGAAAAACTTTGGTGCTGCTTTAACTAAACATGCATCCAGCCGACAACGCTATTTTCAATATAACTTTGGTTACTTTGGCAATCCTTGTGGTAAAAAAAATATACGTGGGGTACTAATTTGGTCATGTTTAATACTAAACATCCACGGTTTGTGGTATCCGGACTATTTACTGCTGTTCAATACAAATCATTTATAGCTGACAATGCTACATTCCTATACACTAAATATTACTATGGGAATGGCAGGCAACAATAGAAGTTTTTGTTTCTAAATCTGTTGTTATTTGGTATTTCGTTTCGGTCTCAACACATAGTTTTGCATTTCATTAAAATATTTAATAGTGTTCTTAACTAAAAGTTCTTATTGATGCTGCATGGCCGTATCAATTATGTCTGCCACCATTGTTAGAGTTAGCCAAAGTAGAAAATAATCATATAACCCAAATGATCCACAATAACACAAGCCTACCACATATCGACCACGTCACACTTATTCAGCCAATAAAATTACTTAAAAAGAAGATTATAAAAATCTAGAGAACAGATTCAGTAGCAATATTTGTTTATTTACACTTTTCAAGATTCAATATAGAGCTGAGAATATTGTTTTTCTTAATTTAACCACGGGCTCGTCAGCCTAAGTCAGCAAACCCCTGCGAGCTCCCTCTGGCCCACCTCTAGTACACTTACAGTCAGAGACGGCTCAATGATTTTTACACCTGGGCGCCTTCGAAGCCTCCAAAAGCTAAAACTTGATGAGAGGATTGTGCTAAAATCTTAGTGTGGCGCCTGTGCGTCAGTGTACGCCGCAAGTGCGCCGCACACTTTGCACACGCCACGAGCCGGCCCTGCTTGCAATATACGGCCAGTGGAGTAGTATTGCATCAAAACCAACACATATAAATGCACTGGTAAAAACTTTGACGAGCTAAATTTAATCAACAGTACGAATAGTTTTCTCATAAAAAGACGTCACTGTCTCAGTGTCTGAGCATATGTACGTATTTATACACCCTAGTCGTCGATAGGCAATCTTAAATTGATCAAATCTTGTTAACAATTTCTTAAAACAGGTATGGTCTTTTGAAGTAACCAAAAATATAGTGTTTATTTGACAATTAATCAAACGCCGCATTTATGTTGTACTTAAATTCCGTAAGCATTTTTACCTTTAACAATCGCATCAAATTACTGCGTACTGCTGCTCAAAAGACGAGGGCGTTTATCTATAATCAGGAAATAAACAAGAATCGTGATATTGTGGCCGGTAACATTTTAATATGTAAATATTATGTTTTAAATTGAATTGGTATCGTATTGATTGTATTCGAAAGTCTTTTCCGGAATGTTTCATCTGTTTTTTCTTACTACTTTCTTGAGATTTTCGTTACTGCACAATGAAATTTTAATTAACTGTGAACAATTTAGCGTATTTTTATTGTATGAGACGATGCGATTATTTCATTTTAAACAAAGCAAACAAATTTCCTTTCACAAAACACAGTTTACGGTTGGCTTATTTTAAACTGGACACTTAATTTAGTGATCGTGTAAAAGTTGTAAGAAATTAAATTTCATAAAACATTCGAAGTTAGCTGTGAATCGTTATGGATGCATGAGATATAAATTGATTCCACCACATTTCTATGAATTGGGATTATTTCTATATACCCACTTTAAGCCAGAATCCTTTTTATCTGCAGAGAAGAGAATGTAGACTGCTAGTAAAACTATGTAAACGTGTTTATGGGTTCCGTAGCAAATGAACATGCAGCTCATATTGTAACTGCTTTGCACATACTGACCTCGAGAATCTGAGTTGTATCCGATAGTAAACTTAAGCTCAATTATCCTTATACTTAATTCTTTGATGTTGATTCGATTGAATTTTGGACGGTTGAGTTCTTTACACTATGCATGCACAACCACAAAATTCAATTCAGAAAAGAGTGTGTGCATTAAAAAGATACTACACTGCATATAAATGTTCCAAAAGGTCATAGTGAAAGAATTTAATCATTGAAAAAGTATTGGCTAATTTACTGTTTTATTTGTAAGATTCCAAAGGTATGCACTTCTTAAGGATTTAGATATTTTTTGCAAACGTCAATTCACAAATTAATGGTGAACATTTTTTCTCTACCCTCTTGATTATGACTCCCTTATATTATACATACTTCATAATATTACATTTTATCAAGAACAGTAGCTAATATAACTGTAATGGAATAAGGTGTAACATAAAACATTCGTATAATTTAAGATTTCGACTGAAGGTGCTTGGTGGAATTTCAATATTAAATTTGAATCGATCAAATTATGTACACTCCCTCAGATTTTGTCACTAACGACACGGGTTTCGCCTTTCGGCATCTTCAGGCTTTCAAGAGTGATACATTTATTTATTATATAAACACGAAACATTCATTTACTAAGCGTCAGTTCAGGTTCTTCCGTGTACATAACGATTCAAATAAAACATTCGCATTAATTAAGAATAAATGAAAAACACGACTCTCTGTGGAGCCTAAAAGTCCATACAAATACATATTATTAAATAAATGAAAAAACCATAATGCTGTTATAAAGTACGACAAAGTCACGAAAATTCAAGTTATTCAGTATTCATTTAAAATAAAAATGAAATCCATCATCGCAATTTTGTATTTTTTTACAATCCATCTAAGTAACAGAGTACAGATTTTTTTCCTAAAAAAAATAATAGTGGCTATAAATATGTAACATTTATATGTAATCCAAATTGGTTCTTGAATTGCGAAACATTCTAGTGAGTAACAGATAATATCTACATCTGTAATAGAATAATTCTACCAATTAGCCGGTGTCGTGCTTTGTGTAGTCTGCTTTAATTTGTACAATTTGTTTGATTATATGCTCATTTTATTTCGTTTTTACTGTGATATAAATTACAACGCTGATTGATGTGTGTCGAAATGAGAATAATTCATTTTTTTGCCGTTGAATATAACCGCTTATTTGTTTTGTTTGCATATTGTTAAAGCCAAATTTGTAAGCGGCAATGTTATAAAATACTAATTTATCGGCCCTAGGTCAGAGTGATTGACTATTTGAAATTATGTACATTATACATAAACGAATTTTAATCTTTCATAAGTAGACTAGTAATTACCGCGTTAAGTGCTTGGGCCTATTAAGTCTAACAGAGTTTTTAATATGTCCTATTAAAACTTAATAATTAAGACTAATTGAGTTTTAATAAGAGAGTATTTATGGGTAGATAATAATATGTGTTAAAACATTAAAAAGGTATATTTTAAAAATATAAATTACATCATTGTAATAATGATAATAAACAGCAACACATTATCTAGATAGTTTTCAAACAAAAAAGTTGATATATACAGTTATCTAATAATTGAAAAAAACTTTTTATTTAGAGATTATTATTATTCGATTCGGGATCTTGATGTTATCTATATCAGACGAAGAGGGAAGTCCATTGTGTCGTAGTTTGAATAAAACATTTGAATATAAGATTCTTATAAATTTCAGCTAATCTGTTTGATAACAGGTTTTTAAGATCAAGCTTACATAGCGGGTTCCTCATAAACCCGGGTTATATACCTATGTCTGTTTGGTCTCTATGGATAGAACAGCTCGGTTTTGGCAAGGTTAGCAATATGATATCCGCGGGAAATATATCAACCTCTTCCTTGTCAATTTAGAATGGTCGCACGATTAGACGTGAAATGGAGAAATATTGGAATAGTTTTATGATTGACGGCTTAGACATTTTAGTATAATATGTCTGATATGTTTAAAAGATAATATCGTTTTACTATCGCACTTAGTGTTAAGAATAAAAACATTTAAAAAAATCAAGAAAACCATAAAAAACTATACCGTGTCAAGGAGGTATGAAACTCAATAAAATGACCTCAACATTTATTTTGGATGTTCATTATGGTTATCCATAGGGTATTCATTATATCTCCAGCCAGTTATCGTGGTAGTATAAATCAAACTTGAATATATTTTTTTATAAAATAATCTAAATTACATGTTAGTAAAATCATTGATGTCCTTGAGAAATGGGGATACGATCCAAAAAAGTCGAGTATATCAATACCCATCCTACATATACAAGGTAAAAGTTGATGGATGGAAATATATAATACATTTATCATATTATATAATGTCGTTTTTTTAAACATGTCTGCTCCTAAATAGAGAATATTATATCGAGTTTATCAGAAGTTTTTTACGAGTACTGCTTGCCTTTTAGCCGCTCGACCCCTTTTCCAAAGAGAAGAAATAATGTTATGCACATTTTTATTTTAAAGCATACTCGGTATGTAATCCATTCAATATTAACTACTATGAGTAAATGATTAGTGGACAATGAGAAACAAGTGTTGTTTCTTAAACATGTATATTACTTAATGTCTTCTGTGACAGTGATTTTTTTCAGATCAATGTTCATTTAAAGTATAAATATAGAAATGAGCTTTTGAGGTGTGAGTGAGCCAAGAAGAAAAATGGTAAAACTTTTCCATTGGAATATATTTAAATACAATAACGTCTTAAATTGGTATTTTGGTGAATTACATATTATTATTTTAGGGAGATAACACTATTGCAGTGTATATTTACTGAGATCAATCCATTTCAAACTTTGAATGTTTGTGACACTTACTTTGGTTTTAAAATTCGAACATAAAACAAAACAATATTCATAGATAATTTTCGTAGAATAAACTGGTGTTTTGATGTGCTTACAATATTATATTTTATTTAACCAACACTACCAACCCTGAACAGCAAAATGTTGATACCCATTACCTACATATAATTACTGAGATTTTATGAAGCTGTTAGTCTTAAAATGTCTGTATACATATAGAAAAAGAGTAATTCGTGTGAACATGATTTGTGTTCAATAAATAAATTAAAAAAACATTACCGACTACGATTATACTGTGGCTAGTATCCGAAGCAAAAAAACCATGTCTACTTCGAGCAGATGAGAGAAAACCGATAATATTTTCTGTCGGTCAGTACCAATTTTGGTCATCGAATTATTATTGTGTTATATTGCGTGTAACCATGACCTTATTCTGATCCAATTTCACCGGTAAACATCAATTTGTGATTATTTTCAAAATGGATGTGGTCTGCAATGTTTTTTCAATCGAACAATAAATATTTAGTGTAACAGTTTCTTACTTTACATTGTATGATGTTTTTTTTTTATAAATTGATTTATTTATGATCGTTACCAGGTGGACGGACTTTATTGTCTGTATATACTGGTCGACAAATTTTGAAGAATATTTATTTCCTTTTTCGGAAAGTACTCGTATGCCTATGTACAAAATGAAAGAGTTTGTGGTGCTACAGGTAGGGTTGCCAACCCTCCCGGATTGGCCGGGATTGTCCCGGAATTTGAATCGCTGTCCCATATCCCGGATAAATGCTGAATTGTCTCGGAAATTTAGAGAAAACTATTCCAAAAAAATATATATTATTGAAATTGACATCGTGTAAATCCCTTGAACGTCATTTCAACGTACGTTCTCTACCCAATTACTATATAGACATGTCAGTCTGTTAACTTTTTAATTAGAACACCCTTGTGAAATACTTGGTGATTGCAGCAAAAAGTGAAAAAAAATATTATTGGAAAAACTCATAAAAATATAACGCTAAATGAGTTAGTATAAGAAATTTTTATTTTATTTATTGTTATTGTGTAATACATATATATAAATATTACTATTTTATTTTTTATAATAGGTAAAATAAATAATATATAAAAATATAAAAAAAACTATTTTTTTTTCATACTTTAAAAGTTTCCTCATGTAACTAGGTAATGGGCGACTGATTATAATGATGTTCAGTTTTGAGCTATTTATCCCGGAATCGTCACAGAAAAAGTTGACAACCCTAGCTACAGGTTAGGTTTTTTTTAAAACTTTAAAGCTTATTAATATAATCATATTGTGGCTAGTACTCGATGATAAAACTATACGAATCAACTTAATTTTATCCGACTTGTTGCTGATTGGCGCTTGTACCTATTTTGAGAGTCTCTCTGTAGCGTCCAGCAGTAGTCGGCTAGCAAAGACGGGCTCCATTTTCCTTGGTATCTTTGTTTAGAACAGGGAGGGGCAAACTTTTCGGATGAAGGGCCAAATTCAGGAATTCAAAATGAACGGCGGGCTACAAGTAAAATACTATTTTTATTATCATGAAAAAAACAATCTAATGAGAGGAATGGAACTGTTTTACGTCTTTTAACATTTTTTAAAAATTCTGGTGTTAATTTTGTAGTCGAGATTCTTAAAACTGCTTGTAAATTTTTATCGATGATGTTTGATCGTAAAGAGGTTCATGTTTGAAAATGTTTGTTCACATATATAGGTTGATACAAAAATAACGATTATTACATTTATTTTCAATCTTTTTTAAAACGGCGTTAAAAGATAAAAACGTGAATCTTTTTCAACAATATAATATTGCTCACGGGCCGCAGAAAAATACGCGGTGGGCCACGGTTTGCCCGTGCCTAGTTTAGAAGATTCCACGGCTGCAAGCGTGAATCTAACTTTTCTGCTTGCAGCTTCTTTGACCATTAAAATCATTAAGGTTACTTTGATTTTGCAAGTGATGCTCTGTAGACGTATATGCATGCCTCTGTGAAGAATTTGGGATCAGATTTTTCGATATCCACTTAAGATAAAATTCCCTCTAATTGATTTATTTTTGAAGTTTTTGTATATATATATATATATATATTTGTTATGCTGGACAGGCCGTATGGCTACCTCGAGGTTTAGGTATGTGATGTGTTTCTCCTTCTTCTTTAAACACCCCGATACGTCATGCAGACATTGATTTAATCTTTCGGCTCCCTTCAAACCTTCGAAACCGCAAACAACATACACAGTTGACTTGTTCTGGTCGCGTCTAAAACATCTAAATTTGATATTGGCATTACTCAGTCTTGAACCCAGACTCGCCTATTCGCAGCGGCGGATAAAGCACTTTGGAGGCCCCAGGCGCAATACATTTTGTAGGCCCTGCTTTTCGAATAACATAAAAGTGCTGCAAACCTCTTCGTAGAATAATAATGAATATTGAAAACTGAAATTAAAATGTAAGGTTTCATATAATATATGCTATCTGAGGCCCCCAAGATTTTGAGGCCCTAAGCGTGCGCCTCTTGCGCTTATGGGATAATCCGCCACTGCCTATTCGCTAAAGCAAAGCTCTTTAACTAGACCAACTAGACCACATATATGTTTACATAGCTTATTCCATTAAGTAAGTACAAATGTATAGGTATTACATTAGTAATATAAATAAATTTGAAGTTAAACGAAATTATCATTTTTTTGAACTTGACAGTAAGTAATTATCAAATTAAAAAAGTTTTATTTGGTATGCTAATATAATTTTATAACAACATTTTTTCAGTCAAATCAATTTAATTTTGACATTGAGCTGGCACAGAAATTGGCACAGAAATGTTTAAGCATTGAATAATTATTTAAACAATGAACTGAATTTGACACAGCGACTTGGGAATTACAATTAACTGTCAGACCTGAGGTCGCACCGGTCGGCAACGTCGACTCTTTCTCTTGTAAATATATATTTAATAAACGATATGCGGTGTCAAAGGTACGATGAGAAAGTAAATTTCGACTCATTTAGTATCGGACTCAGTAGGATGTACATAAGTTATTATTTTATTTCGAAGAAACAGTACTTTATTGTTTGCAATTGTAACATATGTAGATACGAATGTTATAAATTGGTAATTAATTACGTCAAAATAATCAAATATTTTCAACAGTTCACACCGGTAAATAAATTTACAGCAATTTTATTGGTACCATAAAGATATTCATGTATACCGTGCAAATTTCTAATGATATTGAAATATGCTACCGACATATTGTACGATATTCAAATGCTGGTCGAGGTTGGGCACATTAATTAATTTAAGTAAATTATGGTTTGCGTAAACGTATCAAAGAAATAGTATTATTTTAATATTATAATTAATAATTAATTATAGCTTATACATTATAATTTTAAAAAATAGTAACAAAGAAATAATAAACCTGTTTGGGCAGTGTAAGCAGCAATAATATATGACCGTGGAATATTTTTTTATGGTTTTTTGATAATTGTATTTTTTTTCAGAGCCACGTAAAAATATTTTTTCATTTACTTAGCGGACGTTTATAAAAATATTTTTGACTCCCCGTCCCCTATTTTAATTTTTCGTTACAAGCCCAGTGAATTCAAAAAATGCGTTCTCTCGTTACTAAAGATTTTTTATATGTACATATGTATATCATAACATGAGATTCTTCTCATAATATGAGAGATTGTTACCATTCTAGATAAAAAAATAATCTAAAAATATTAAAGTAGTAAAAGATGATAAAACAATTATTTTTAGGAAAAATAAATTTATCACATTTTCAATTAAAATTAAATTGTGGTGACGTCACCCCTTACAGCGTGACGTCATATATTGCCTTTCTTCTTCTTAATTTTTATGCCACAATTGATTTCAAAATAAAACAAATTTCTCAAATTTACTTTTTTTATAATCTTCCAGGTTCATTTCCAGGTTTTTCCTCCTTTGTTTGCGTTTTTTCCGTCATTGCGCGCCTGGCTTAGATCTTAATAAATTTGAGAATAGCCCCTCATGTATTCTTGCACATATTTTCGTTACAATGTTTATCTAATAACTGCATACTATAATACACGGTCGTGGTAATTACTACAAGACATGCTATATTTAATGTTGCCGGACTTAATAATACAGCTTCAGAGTGAACATCCACGTGTGGTTTAATTATAGCCAGAAGCGATGCCTAAAGTTCCAACCTATAATTCATTTCAGTTTAGCTAATTAAAACTAGAATAATGGGTGTCTAAGTGTACTCATTATTATTCATTAATTCCCGTACAAAATGTTATAGTTTCACACTCCGTTAATACGTTTGAATGCTGTGATGGAAGATTATGTTCATACGCAATTTAAATGTCATCTGTTCAGCATTCGTGCTCGAAGGCAACCAGCATTGTCAATTTCGTTTCATCGTTTGATGCGACCAATTTCGTGTTTCCTCGGTATCTATCTACTACCTAATGTGACGTTAGTATGAACTCTCGAAGTCATGCACCTTATCACTTGGCTGATTCACGAAGTTTCCTTTCTAATGCTTCATATAATTGCACTTTTCTCTCATATTTGTCGTAATAGCGAACTATAATAAAAACAACTCAAGTGTCAAGCATTCTGGAATTCCAACTTTTATTATATACTTTACATATCATATCCAGAGGCGTTGTTTCATCATAATAATAAATAATCACGAGTAAGTTTTTGATTGTCTTACAACTACGCGTTATGTGTATGCAGCTGTTGCTTAACAGCCGCCTTCCTTAACGCAATAATTAGCAAGAGGAGCAACAAATTTACGTCTGTAAAAAAAGCTACACGGGATCTATATTTACTTGGTATAACTCCATTGTAATACAGTATTTAGACCTGCATTTTTTTAGTTCTGATGAAGGCATACGTAGAAATAGCTATCGACTGAATTTAAAAAAAATTTAGACATAAATACTTCGATATTTTTACCGCATTAAGCTAATGTGCTTAAAAAAAGATTATAATATCAGGGCTGTGGAGTCGTGTAAAAAAAAGACGACTCCGACTCTGACTCCAGCTTTAAAATAATTAACGACTCTCACTCCGAGGAAATTATTAAATTATTTCATTTTAACTTATATATATATGTATACCATCAGATCATCTTTAGCCAGCCAAACATGAATTGTCAACACTTTGGACTATTTCGTTTGAATACACATCATTAAATATATTTTTCAAAAAAAAATTGAGCCGCTCTTTTTTCACGACGCCGACTCCGACTCCACAGCCCTGGATAATATATTAAGTAGCCTGTTTATCCTTATACTGATAATCCACCGAGACAGTAGAGTTTAATCTGTTTAATCGTTTAACCGCGTTGAATTTAAAGAACAATCAAGTATATCCCGTTTTCCTTGAAGTATGTACATAATATTATATTGCAAATTTACCAAATAGCAAAATTTATTTGAGATATGTCAGTGTGACCTATTGGGCCCGTATAATATATTATCAAAAAAAGGGCTGGAGCTATTTTTTTATCATTTATTGTTATTTATTATTGAGCTTGGTCGCCGAAGAGAGTTTGTTCAATTTGATCCGATATGACTCTCTTGTTGATTTTTGGAAGCATATTTGCTACGAATTTCACTTATGTCTTTAAATAATTCTAGGTTGGATCTTAATTCATTATCAGCGTATAAAATGCATTAAATTAATTCAGAAATAAATTAAGAAAACTGGAATCGATAAAATTCGCATATGCGTCTTACATAATATGCGATTTTCTAAATTAGCCCACCATGGGACTGATAAATGTCTACTATGTTATTTTTTTATATCTGTTGTTTTTTATATACACAGTTAGTGATATGTACAAAAATATTTCATATCTGGCGACATTTTGCGCTTTTAATATGAATTTTATGAAATCATAAAAAAAAAGTTTTTTTTTTAATAAATGTGTAGTTCATCATCACTGTTCAAAAATAGCGAAGATATATTATTATGAAGTTATTAAGCCGGGGCTCTATCGTTTTACATTTACATTTTCACATAAAAAATAAAATAATTTGTTCACTGTTAATCTTTGAGACACAGAAAAATTCCATGTATCGTAAAATCTTCAATTTTTATTTAAAATATTACTACCGCTTTTATTCAGACATTTACCACATATTGCTTACTAGCTGTCCAAAACCTGTTTTGACTGAACATAGAAAAATCCAAATAGGTGATTCGAACCGTACTTAAACGGAAGCCCATTGATATACGTCGTACGTCATTCACTACTCTTATCATATCGGTGACATCAGTTACTCTTGATATCTCTTTCATTGGTTCTTTCTCTGAAGTTTTGATTGTAAACATATGTTTGTTTTGAAAAAATAGTTGAAGGAACTCACTTCTTGTCAAACTTTTTTTTTTAATCCATGTCCGTTACTAATGTGAACAATATGGCTTTCTAATGGAGGCATTTCAACAAAAGTTTTTTACGAGAACTGTTTTCAACTCAGAACATCTCTCTTTTTCGAAGAGAGTAAGGATAGAAGGACATAGCTAACTAGTGTTAAATTAATCGCTCTTGCTTTGCTTCATTTATTTTAGGAATGGAAGGGTGGGAAGAAATTTTATGAATATCATATACACCTATGCCTTCGAAGAGAAGTCGTTTGAAGAAAATGCTGTTCGTACAGGGAATCGAATCTGTGAGATCCGTTACGGAAGCCTCGTCTTCCTCCGTGATAAACGTATTTTAAACGATTGAAAAGTGTCAAAGATGCTACGATGAGTAATGAAAAAGAGATTTTTTTTTTCGAATATTGATTTGAAACATTAAAAATGCTAAAAAAAGTTACCGGAACGCAATTCCACCAATTACGTGGAAAAAAACACTGAACACAACCAATAACATCGACTGAATCTTGGATTATCTTTAATATTACTTTCTGTAAGTGACTCGCTTATCTCAAAACATCGGAATTGATATTCTTTTAATAATAAAGCTAAACATTTTTACTTACATTAAACGCGTTTATGAGTTAAGTGCACTCTGTTTTTTTTTTGTTATTTTTTGTTCGGCATACACATTTCTTTCGGTTTTTTGACACGCTTCTATGATCATACGGCATGCTTTATAAAATGTTAATTGCCGGCTGTCATCAGCTGGAAATCAAAGCAAATTTATTTAGCTCTTTTACTGCAACACCTGTTCGAATTTTAAAATCTTTTTGTTTAATTTTTTTCAACAAAACAGGTTAGTTGAAATACTTTCAATGGAAATTAACAGTTATGCAACTCTTTTTATCCAATCAAACGTGTCAGAGCGATTGGCAGATTTTTTGAATATAGAACAGCAATTAAAAATATAAATCGCAACTCGTTTGACAATTGAGAAACGCTTAAAATATTATAATGAGCCGTTTTAATGATGAAAATTCGATAAAATTAAGAAATAATTATCAGTTATTTAATTTCACTTTTCCTGCTTCTTTCCTCATAATAATAATTAAATATATATTGGTCAAGAAATCAGTGACTAAATTTTTTATCCATTAACTGTTTTGAATATTGACATTATTTTTGATTATCCCAGATTAGCCGGCTGCGTGATCAAGTGGTCAACGTCGTTGGCGTATGAGCTCGAATCCCAGTACCGGCAGTATCTATAGATTGATTTTTCAATCGATTTATTTTTAAAGACATGGGTGTATGTGATGTTTTGAATCCGCCCCACCCACCAGTATTTTCCTAAAAAACGGGGAGTAGCGAAAACAAATTAGCTAACCACTAGTCATATCCTACCTATATCGCTATTCTCTTTGAGAGGTTGAGCAACTGTTAACCTTTTGTTTAAATAAACTCCATTAGGATTAGATATGCTCTACATTGAGATCAGACATGATTAAAAAAAAAGATTTAAAATATAATTTAATTTGAAGTACTAGGATATATTGCAATTTGTATTTTTATATACCTTATTGCAAATTTAAAAAATAGGTGTACACAAATTAAAAGGCACGTATATAAACGGTCAGAATTTTTAATTCAGTTTCGTCAATTTTTTAATACATCGGTCAAATTTATAATACACTGTCAGAAATTTATATTCAAATGGTCCATAATGTTCGGTCAGAATTACAGAGGCAGAATAAATAATTTTAAGGTCAGAATTTAAAAGAAGTGTCAGAATAAATATTAAATGTTCAGAATTTATATTAAATGGTCAGAATATATATGGGATCGGTCAGAATTTAAATGGAATCGGTCATATTTATTAGACAGATTGTCTGATTTTTGATGATATGTCCATCGTATTGCGTTCTATTTTGCAAAGTAAAGTTGGCTTACAGCAAATCGTCCAAAGGCAATTGGACGAGACGTTGCTACTAGCGCCACGGTCATGAAAAATCACTATTAATGCGCGCCCAAAGGAAGAATTGACAGATTTTTCATAAGACAAGGCTTCTCACAACCAGGCATATGAATATTCGTGTCAAAAAAAGTTTTATTTAAAAAAATGTACACAGTATTACCGCCTAACCGATATTCATTGGTTATTAAATAATTTATAAATAATTCCAAAATTGCAACATTTTTTTATAATTTGAAACAATTCGATACATAGTGATCAGCTCTGAAGAGAGAAAGAAAGATAATATTTTTGAAGAACATTTAGAAAAAGAATTGCTATGGTACATTTTCAAAGCGACTGTGGAAAGGAAAAGAGGACGTAACCCACAATTTCCCAAAACAGCTTTTTTTCGATAATCACAATGTATACAACTTGTAAACACACAATCTAACAAAGTGAGAACTGAAAATGCCTAATTAGTATCTAAATTTAACTTTTAAGTTTGAAAAAGATGACCATTAAAAAATACAAAAACGAAGAAAAAATATACTGAAAAAAAGTTTTTCCTAGATAATTTCATAATTAAAATTAGATTAAGTCAATTAAACACCAGTTTAGAAAGTCTCCGTGCACTTCAAGGTTGGTATCATTATTAATTTGCATATGGCCCAAATACAATACAAAACACGTTTTTGCGCTTTGTAAATTATGTAAATGTGGGGGATACGACCTATTTTCCATTCACCAGTCGATATAATACACTTATTGTAAGCAAACACTATTTTTTTTTTTAATAGAAAGAGGTGAGTAATTTTTTTATTGAAGTTAAAAAGTGAAAACAACAACATTTATCATAAAGCCTTGGTTCCATCTTGGAAGTCCTACATCCACTGCACACGGTGGATCCCTACCTTATAAAAACAAACCGAGTGGTAGTAATCAGATTATGCGTATTTGAAATAATAAAGATCATATAAGATCAGCAATCCCACACAAAACAATAAAGTTTGAAAAAAACGGATAATTAAATTTCATTTTATTATTCTGACCGAAATATTATAAAATATGACGTACAATAGATATAATCAGACCGAATATAATTATTATTCTGACCGTTATTAATTTTATTCTGACCGTTTATTAATTTTATTCTGACCGTTAGTATATTTATTCGACCGTTAACCTAATTTATTCAGACGCAAAAATTGAATTTTTATAAAAGATCAAAAGTTGATTTAATTCTACCAGAAATAGATTTAAATTCTGACCAATTATTTTGTTGCCAATTAAAAATGCAACTATTTGCCATAGAAATACATATGTCTAATATTTATTTCAATGATTGCTTGATATTAGATTAATTTACAAATTCTAACAGAGAAAAAATGTATTGAAATTTAAATATTTTAGTTATATCATTAAAAGAAATTCTCTTGTGTATATAATTAACAATTAAACAGTGGTGGCGCATAATTGGTTGTAAATATAATGATGTGAAAAATATCAATGTCAATACTGGAAATTGCATTGAAATAAGTTTTTGCTATGAATTATTACATTGGCAATACGTTCGGGGTTTGTAATGATAATCAAATAACCTCATTTAAGATAGCAATCGATTTTATAACTTTTTTTTATAGCCGTTTTGAAAATACACATTCCAGTTCAAAGAACAAATACCATATTTTTATACGAATTATTTGATTTAAAACTATTTCCAGAAACAAAAAAACACAATACAGTATTAACAAACAAAAGGCTTCATAAGACATTCGATATGTAAGAAATTTCTAGCGATGAAAGAGAATTATGTCCAGCTCCTCATAAAAGTACCCGTATATATTTAAGTAACGATGCATTGTATTATTTTTATTTATTTAAATACATATTATGAAAAATATTTTGTGTAATTTCTTTTTTTGCACGATTTTCTATACCAAAATGTTTTTTGGTAAATATTATCCTGTCCCAGTCTGTCTTTTATTTTTTCGCGAGCGGCGTAAAATAACGAGGAAAGCGGTGGCGATTTGTTATCTTACCAAACGGCCGAGTTACTAAGGCTTTAGTGTCAATACTTGCCGCTTTTCCTCAAAAAATATTGGCTGATTCAGTGTACAATGATACTGTTTCACCTTCTTTAAATTGCTAAAAATTTGGGTTATTTTAAAGAATAGCGTCGTGAAGCATTTGACGTTTAATCGAAATTGCCGCCAACACAGAAATCGTTCGTGAATTATTTGTTTTAATTAATTATACAAATCTAAGAAGCGTTATGATCTTTGATTACTGTCTTCTTCTATATATAATTGTCTTCCAATATTACTAATTTCGCCGCGAAACCGTTAATATTGGAATCTATGTGTAACTACTTATACATCTTAGTTAAGATAGATTGAATATACATATTATTCTGACAGTAATCAAAGATCATAACGCTTCTTAGATTTGTATAATTAATTAAACCAAATAATTCACGAACGATTTCTGTGTTGGCGGCAATTTTGATTAACTGTCAAATGCTTCACGAGGTTATTCTATAACCAAAATTTGTTGCCGCGGCGGATCATGATTTGAAAAAGGTTGATAGTCCACGATAGTGCACCATTGGCTCTACCTAGATCGAATAACGCGAATAATTCATTGTTAAGTTACAATAATAATTAATTATGGGAACAGGAAGAAGCAGCGGTTACAAACAGTCATTGTTATCTCATTGACGTAATTGAGGTGACCTCACACAATTTAATTTGTTCGCGAATAATGAATATATCAACATTGCCGTCATTAAGGAGTACAATAACGATGTTAGTTACAACATTAAACATTTCCAACAAATTAAATGAACTCATTTACCTTATGATAATATAATAAGTGAACAGTTACCGGTTAAAAGGTCACTTATCTAGTCATCGTATTTGGCACTCGGTTGTGTCCAATTTTGCAATAGTATACAAATTCGCTTAGTTATTGTATGGACATCAAATATTGTTGAAAGGCATTAATCACGTCATCTTAAGGACTATGATTGAACAATATTTTGTTGATTAAACTTTGAGATCAGATCAAATTAATAACTTGCATGCAGGGGTAAGCTGGAGGGGGCCCGCGCGAGCCCCTTGTTAAATTTCAACGCGGCCGGCGAGCCCCTTGTTAAGATAAGAAAATCATTCGTCTTAGATCAAATCAGCACCTAACTGCAATTTCTGTAGATGGTTAAATTTTATTATGAAACAAGACTTAGTAGCCCCTTCATTTTTTCATTCAGCGTTGTGGGCTTCCGTGCTAGACCTCATGGGTTTGAGTTAATCACTAGTGCTGTCTTAGCATTATCATTCTATCCATACTACTCTCTATGGAAAAATTGTGGTTACGTCCTATTTACCAACAGTTCGTATGAAATAGACTTTTGTTGAGATACCTTCATTAGGAAACCATATGCTCCACATTGGGAGCGAAAATGGTTACAAATAAATGGACAAGATTTACCGAGCCCCTTGTTAAGGTATTGGCAGCCCACCGCTGCTTACATGTTTACTTAGATTACAAATTTATTTTATTTCATAACTCTAGCTCAAGGTATTCAAGAAACATTTATGTCTAATCAATCCTACAAATTATATCTCATCTATTTTCATGTTGAAAACAACTGTGTCAATTTTTGTTTTCTATTTCATATTTTGTAACATTTTTCATTCGATAATTCCAATACATATCAAGACGAAAAGCATATCAATTGGCTTCCTTTATTTTTACACATAGTATTTACAATAGCATTTTTCCGGTGTTACCTCATCTCATAATCAAAGGCTGGTTTATATATAAATTCTGGAAGCAGCTACATGAACAACTTTTGTGAATTCAGTGGATTCAAGTATAAAACTCTAAAATAGAGAGAGCTGTTCAATCAGTCGGCCGCGATGTGTTTTTTCCTTTAGATGTATACAATAAAAATTATGACTTACATTTACTTAAAACGGTAAATCCTTTTATCATTAAATATTCGGTTCCCGGCAAGCGTTGCAATGGCACTCAAAGAAAGAAAGTGTTTCAATTGTGTTTATTGAAATGCATGTTTTCTTTTCCTGTCTGTTTGAAGTTTGACGTATGCTGCCGATTGTCTATGGTACGACTGTACTACTGTAAATTAATTGCACTATAAGCTTCACGCATGTGTAAGCATACGTTGTCAAAATGAGCTGTATGACAGACATACGAACATTGATTTTTATATATAAGACCAAGCAGGAAGTGCAAGCAAAAAGCTTGTCAAAGTTTTATTGCAATCGGATGAGCGCAACGCATAAAGTACGGACAAACAAACATTCATTTTTATGTATTAGATCAGCCATACTCAACCTTTTTTTCTTCCGGGCCGCATTCTGATTTTAGCTTCTCTACCTGGGCCGCAACATATTTATAGTAAACTGTAAATATAACAAATGCTATACTGCATACATATGTATAATGATGTCAAAATAAAACAATTTTATTTTATGTAAGTATATATATGTATATTTTATATGTATACATTTATATGTATTCATGTATTTTTCAAAGTAAAAAATAACAATGAACAACAAATAAAAAATACATAAAAAGTACACAAAAATACCTATGTTTCCTAAATCCTAAATCGTCGTTAAAAATATTTGGTGATTATAATTATTTTGGGCCGCACATAAGAGTTGATTAGGCCGCAGGTTTAGTATGGCTGTATTAGATGAATCGATAATAAAATATAATTTTATTATAATTACAAATATTTGTATGTCAGTGATAAAATATAATACAGGCATACAGTTATTACATTGCAGTTTTGTAATTGAAGTCTTCGTGTGAGGTAGCTTCTGTAACAAAACGAATCATTACATCGTTACTGCGTTAGGTGTACAGAGTAATTGCCCAATTACAAAATGATTTTTATTTTAGGCATTCATTAATGTGATAATAATAATATTAACCCTTACTCAAATTATTTATGGAATAGTATTCAATTTACAGCAATAATTAATTTACTTTTTTTTTATTATTATTCCATATCCTACGGAGCATATGGTCACCACAAAGTTCCTCCATGACTCTCTATCTCCAGCCAGTCTCCTTGCTTCCTCCCAAGTCATCCTGTGGATGGTCATCAGTTTCCTTCCACGACGCCGGTATCCATCGGGTTGGAAGAAGAGACAGGCAGGGTTCAGGCTCTCTCGAGGCATCCTTAACACGCGTCCAAGCCAGGTCCACCGCCGCTTCTTTATTTTGGACGTAATAAGAGGCTGGTTAGTCCGCTTTCTAATCTCTGTATTCCTAACAAAGTCAGACCATTTCACTCATAGCATTCGCTGCAGGCATCTGTTTTCGAAACACAGTATACGGTTACTCTGCGCTTTCGTAAGATGCCATGATTCGCAACCGTAAATTAATTTACTAATTGGTACATAATGGTACGAATCGCTGGCTCTACTTTTATGTACGAGTTGGCCCGGGTTAAATTAAAACCAAAACGTACTGCAATTACTCTCTCCATCTGACACTATCTAAATCGGCCATCCTTCAGCTCGGCATCCCGAGCAAAAGACATTCATTGACAGCTCTTTACAGCGATTTTTCAACCTGCCGTATCTTCTGCACCTATTAGTTTGCTATACTGTAAAAAAGTAAAATCATCATACTCATTATAGAATCGAAGTTTGTTATATCCATTCATCGTTTTGTTGATAAATCAAAGCTTTTTGCAATAGTTAAATAGCATAAACGTAATATATTAAATTGATTTAGACTCATCCAGTTTCGAAGTTGTTTCATAAAGAAAATGCTCTGTTAAACTGAAATAAAAAGCTGTACAACTATTTATTTGAAATTATTTTTAATTAACGTTCACTGGAGATGGCTATGATCAGTGACGGCCGGTCAATGAGGCATTGGATCAATGCACGCCTTGTATATGCAGGGGCGGTTATATGAAATAATATTCAAACGTAACATTTATACGATTTTACTCTTTTTAAATTCTTCATGTATTTATTGTCCATAATAAATATTTTAGAACATTTTATTTTATTTTATTTGAAACAATAAATACATGAAGAATTTTAAATGAGTGAATCAATGGTATAAATGTTATGTTTGAATATTATTTTATGAAATATAACCCCCTCTGCATATACAAGGAGTGCATTGATCCAATGCCACATTGACCGGCCGCCTCTGGCTATGATCAATGTTCCCGCTAAGGTGTGCGCGTATGCACGCGCACACCTCCCAAAATGTGCCCGCACACATTTTTCCATCCCCGCACACAGAAATATTGTAAAAATAAGTTTGTTTCACCAAATTTTTATATATGCGCACATTTTTTATTTTGATAAAAATTTACTGCTCACAGAAGTTGATGGTTCGCACACACAATAGAAAAATTAGAGGGAACGTTGGCTATGATATATTTTTATCTTATTGTAATGTAGTTTACTTAGAAAATACTGAATTAATTAAATATATAAAGATTTAATTCCAATTAGGAATGTAAAAAAAAGCTTATTGCCATATAATACATTTGAAAATTGGGTGAAAAGTGTTTGCTTTAACGTCTGGTTTTGTTAAAATTGTCATCGTTCGAATGTGCAACATTAAGAAAGTTTGTGACAGTTTTGCAAATTCTTATCTGGTAAAATGGGTATTTCGTTTCGAGTTTTGCTAATCGAAAACCGGATGTCTATTAAAACATCGTAATCGGATCTGCTCTGCAAAAGAAAGAAATAATATATCTCCGCCCACTTTCTGTGCGCTGGATCACACCGCTCCGACTCCACCACCATCATCATCATCATCACATCACAATAATAGTATTCAAATTAGCTGCGGTAGATATCAATGCACCAGCCTCTGCGCTCGTTTCCATTCGATGGAGATTATTCGGTGAAACTCGGTGAACCGATAATCTGCCCTAGATTCATTTTTTTTTATATGACAATTGGTAACACTGGCGTTCCACCGTTTGGAAAATATACTATCAAACATTAATGTACAGAAGACCTATAAAACGCACTTAGTACCAAATAAATAAATAAAAAAAGTGATATACATATCGACTGTGGAATGGAAAAAAGACGTAACCCACACAGGAGGCGCAACAAACGTGTTTTGATGATTTTGGGCCATATGCAAATTATGAATTATCTACCACTTTGAAGTTCACGGAGACTTCTAAACTGGTGTTTTATTGACATAATCTAATATTAATAAAATAAATTGTCTAGGACAAACATTTATTTCAGTCTTTTTTCTTGGTTTTAATTTTTTACTTGCTCATCGTTTTCAAACTTAAAATCTAAATTTAGATACTAATTCGGCATTTGCAGTTTGCATCATTTTGGTAGAACGTGTATCAAGTTTGATACATTGTGATTATCGAAAAAAGCGTGATTTGAAAAAACTGTGGGTTACGTTTTTTTCCTTTCCACAGTCGATATGTTACATAGAATATTTCTGCATATTATTTTTTTGCTACGTAGTGAATTTTTTCCTGTTTTCAACGAAGTATCTTCATCTTTCTGGCAGAAGTTGATTAGTAACAAAACCATGCTGTTTGCGTGGTCAACGTCGGTTACGGAGGTCACGGGTTCGAATCCCAGTAAAAACAGTTTTTATTAATTGATTTTGTATCGATTTTTGGATATCTGTTCGGAGGCATGTGAAGTCAGGGGTGGAATGAAGGAGGCTCGCAGGAGCTCGCGCGAGCCCCTTGTTAAATATTACTCAGGCCGGCGAGCGCCTTGTTAAATTTAGAAAAAAAATATTCTCAGATCTTTACCTTATATAATCTATAAATATGCAATATATTTAGATTAAAACAGTTGTGATGTACATTTGGGATTTCTGACGAACATTTTTCAGCTATTGATATTGATTAAATTAAGATATATTGCGTACTGTTACAAAATATAAGTGTATAAAGTAACATTCGAAAGCTTTAACAATTATTGTGTATAATTGCATATGAGTGATAAATAAATTCAAACCTTCCCCAGAATATCACGAACAGCTATAATATTTAGCGAGCCCCTTGTTACTGTACTGGAAGCCCACAGCTGTGTGAAGTCTCGAATTCCTCCACGAATACTACCATAAAAAAGGGGCTGTATCGAGAGCGATTAGCTAACCACTAGTTTTGGCTAGTTTTATCCTTCTATCCCTACTCTCTGAAATAGGAGAGGTTAAACAACTGAGGTTAAAAAAAATAAAAACGCGGTTCTCGTAGAAACCATTATGACGAGAGCGGACATGGTGAATATACAAAGAGATTCTTCGATATCAATTCATTGTATGGAATAACTTGGTTGGTGTATTGATTATATCAATTTGCCAAAAAACAAAAATTGTACTCAGTTGCTCGTCATTGAAAAAAAGAGAGTAGGGATATACAAATGAAGGGCAGGGCTTGGACATGACTATTGGTTGGCTAATCGCTCTGACTTCACCCCGTTTTTTAGGTATATGGTGGATGTGAAGAGTATCGGCAATTACTATGTTCATGTTGGTTTAAATGTAAATAATTGTCCCTGTCTATTAATTTAATTAAACACTTATTTGTGACAGAGGCATTAATTAATGCAGCTATATTTTGATATTATATTTATTTATGAAACATAAAATATCGATGCTAATATATATATATATATATTTTATATAACTAGCTTACCGGTTTTGCACCTAAGCTGTTAGCCGATATGATTTGTAGTGTGAAAATATTTGGTGTTAAAAAATTAGTTATACTTGACTAACATTATTTTCTCCAATCACAAATGAATTCATACATATATGATGGCTCATAGATGGAATAGAACATATTTGAATCGTATACTCGATGTTCATTTGTCTTAAGATTTTAAATCTGTCAAAGATATAATTATAATATCATTATTTTCTTGGGCTTGATTGAGACTCGCAAAGTCTGTCCAGCTCATTGTTACAGTCATTGAGTCATTTTATTGTGTAAAATAAATATTTTAGTGGTTTTCCCGTGACCTGTTGAGGAAAATATATTCTCTTTTACACGATTACCTCGATGTGATAATTTTTCCTCACCAGAGTTGTAGTAGCAATAAAAACACTTACTAAAATGACTGTTAAGATAAAAATAGCGCAGTGTTTAGTTACACAAGAGTTATAGTTATATTACAGTGGAGAGTTATTTCGATATCACGTCATCGTCAGAACTATGATGCAGAAACAGTTATCAAATAAACGTTTCAATATTTCACAATATTTAAATTTTTATAACAGAGCTTTACCAAGTAAATGCTAATTTTAGATATAATACATAGTTGTTTGTGATCCGTGTCTCGACTGACTTACAAAAAAATATCACGAGATTATCTCGTATGATCATTCAATAATAAATTTTAAAAATCAATCAATTAAGTTTAATAATATTTTTGTATTTTGAATGTTTTTTTTAGTTGACTGATTATTTTAAATTATTAGTCTACTCGCATTTAAATGTATTGAGCGTATCATGCATCGACTGGTAGTAGTATTTCGCAATGATTGATAGTAGTCGACGCAGTATTTCAGAAACAATTGCCCATGACTCTACTAAATTTAATTGAAAGCGATCTATTCGCTCAGGCTGACGCATAATTAAAAAATGCAATTTAATCAACCCTCATAGATACTCCCCATTCCATCCTTTAAATTTCCCCTATCTTGTATCAGGTAGATATAAAAAATAAATTATATACCAGATCAAAACCCACTTCGACACACTTAAGATGAAAGGGATAATGGGTGAAAGTCCGACATCCCTAAACTGTAAGAAAAACAAGTCAAACAAAAACAATGGAGTCAGTTGGCTTTACAACTTTATTTCTCGTTTAAAATTAGTAACATATAAAAGAAAATGTTTCAATACGCACATTATCCGTATATATATTATTACCTTTGTTCTATAACAACAATAAATTATGATAATAGATGAGTATTATGTATGAAGAATATTTTAAAGTGATACGTATTCGCTTAGAAATACCTCTAATACCTTGGGATTGTTTACCAGCGAACTATTTTCTCACGCTTTCTACAGGGCGTATTAATTGGCTCTATAAACTTCAAGCGTATTTACAACTTTCCTAAAAACTCTGTAAAAGTCCCGGAAATTCGCATCATTTGCTATCCATCAGACATAGTTTCATTGACTTGCGTAATTTTACGCTGATTGAAGTGCTTCCTATTAAAATGGACCTATAAGAAATAATTAATATTTTTTACAATTATACAAATATCAAAAAGTGACCGATAGGGGTGGGGTGCCACTGTAAAAAGATACACTTTTTTGTTACTTGCAATTGGCTGGTGCAATGCATTCATGCAGAAATATTGTAACAGTCACTGGTGCATCAATGCTCGATATTCCAAAATATCGATTGTCAAATAAAGATGTCAATAGTTAATACTTTTTTTCATCTCGGACGCAAGGACATCATATTTTTATACTTGTAAAGTATTTCATAATATTGACAGAAAGTATTTATTCAGCTATATGATATAATACATATCTTAAGTTCTCACCAATTAACTAAATACAGTTGATTTCCCCACTATGGCGTAGAGATTGGGCTACAGGACTACTATGTTATAGGTGACTAAGCAACCATAAAAAAATTGAGGTTAGGTTCTTTCAATTGTATTTTGTGAATTGAACGAAATCAAACATTTGCATATATTATGTATATTTAATCGAATACGGTTAGAGACGTCAAGGAACAAACAGCTACTAAAAAATATTTTTTTGAATGCACATATATAAAACATGTATTTATAGTACAATATATTTATGAAAATTCTAATTTGACCTTGATAACTTAGCGTTTTGTAAAAAAACTACGCTATAGGGGGACCGTTATACAGGGAACTGCCGCATATGCTTTAAGAAACTTTTTTTATAGAGGGAAACACTACATGGTGTTCTACTGTAGTTAATTATTAAAAGTAATTAAAAAGATTTAGAGTTTGATTTTATTGATTATATGATTTGTTATGGACGTATCTAAACATTGAAGCTAAGTCGAAAATTAGAAAAAAACCTTTTGAATATCTTTAAAAAAAAGACATCTACCATCTTCGTGTACCAAACAACTTAGTTAGTACAGAATGTAAAAGCGTATAATATTTTCTTAATAAATCATTCCAACAATACCCAATAAATGAGAAATGGATATGATCTACTAGCTCTAACTTCCGTTTTTAAAGAAGTTACAATAATTAGAAAATCTATTCGTATTATTGAAGGCAATCGACAGATATCGATTGAAGTTATACTACGTGACAGTAATAAAATCCCTTTTTAATATTTAAAAGAAAACAATAATACTTAGAGCTAATTTCATGTTTGTTAGTTTTAATTATTTTGTCAATTGCTGAGGAATGAATAAAAACACAAAAATTATAACACTCAGGAAAACATATTTGTTACATGCAATGGTACAACTTATAATATAAATGACGTAAGAAAATTAATATATTTGAAGATATCTTAAAATCTTACATCACGATATTAGAGAATAGAAAAAAAACGTATGCAATGAACCCACTATTAAAACATGTAATAATTATGATTGAAGTTTTTGAGTAGTCGATTGCATGACTATGTTGATTTCCGTACTAATTACGTAACTGCCTGTTATGGTATGTTCGTAAGCTATCAAATATGTTATTGCTCTTCATAAATGATATGTTTACACGGAAGATGTATATATTACCTTCACACGGTGTCTTGAAGGGGAATGAAAAACTTCAGATTCTGAGTGAGTGACATCTAGCAATGAAACAAAATGAATCATGATTTTTTTTATAAAAAATCGTCTTGTTAATAAAATCTTTCTCAGAAGAATGAGTAGACATAAGTTGTTCTTATAATACTTCCTATTCCACTAACCGCTGTCTGTCGTAAACCGGTGGTGCACGGAAAACTTTTCGTGATTCGCGGAGTTCTTGCATTAACATCACTGGATACCAGAATCCATATACAGTAAAACCCCCATTTACACTATAGTCAGGACCGTGTAATTGGGGGTAGTGTAATTGGGGGTGTGAATCTCATACAAAATTAATTATTTGGTTTTTTTCCGCGTTAAACGCAAAACTAAGATTTCCCTTATTTTTGCAAAAATAAAAATATGGACGAAATATTTAGTTTTTGTAGTAGTAAATATCCCGCACACAGACAGACGCCCAGCTATGCGTGTATAGCCTGGCACGTGTTGAATACACAGACGCTAGCCAACATTTGACTGTATGCGCGGCACAGACGACCGTCTCTTAATAACGACATAGGAATGCGACGGTGCAATTGGGGGATTTGCGGCGAATATTTCAAGACAACGCGTAATTCGGGGTAGTATAATTGGGGGTTCCACTGTACATGTTTCAAAAATGCAGAATAAAATATTACTCTTATTACTTATATAATTAAACGAGTGTCATTTTTTTTTGGAAGACAAAATGTAATTTTTGCGATCATTATTTAAGAAAATTCTTGTTGTGTGCAATATTGTGAGTTTAGTGGTACGCGAGGTCCAAAGGGTTGGCGACCACAAATGTATTATTGTTTATGGTGGGTATGGTCTGAGTTTTTTTGCAATATGCACTAGTACTCGTGTATCAATATTAAGAATTTAATCATTTCAATGCGTTTATCCAGGAATGTAGAGTCGGATAAAAAAAGAAGACTCCGGCTTTAAATAAAAAACCGACTCTGGATCTGAATTGTTTTTTTTTTTAAATATTTCCGTTTAGCTAACATATCTGTTTACCATTAGATCATTCTAGTTACTAAAATAGTTCTAGTAGACTTCATCAATTAATATGATAA
This sequence comes from Himalopsyche anomala, assembly GCA_031772345.1. Classification (NCBI taxonomy): domain Eukaryota; kingdom Metazoa; phylum Arthropoda; class Insecta; order Trichoptera; family Rhyacophilidae; genus Himalopsyche; species Himalopsyche anomala. The sequence goes on along the minus strand of CM062821.1, from coordinate 15,381,754 downwards.
ATAGATTAATAGTTTTTCAATATCTTTAACATACATCTATATATTAATAGTCGATAATGTCCGTCCGTCCGTCTGTCCGTCTGTCCGTCTGTCTGTAAATTGTAATTTACAAGGACTTTTTTTTGCTACTACGAAAAATAGTTAACAAACTTAAACATTATTCCAAAAATTCAATAACTTACGAAATTTCTGCTATTACGAAAAATAGTTGTTAGCAAACTAGAACATTATTCCAAAAATAAATAATTTACAATTTAAATACTGCAGGGCAGGGCTGTCGATATACGCCCCGAGATATTTCTTTTACTATCAGAATTTCTGAATTATTCAATAAATAGGTTAGTAATTTATTTTTGACGCCTGTAAATTTTCTGACTACTTAAAAATGCAACAAAAATCCCCCCGTTGAGGTCAACGGGCTTACAGCTAGTATCTAGTGATAACTGAACGATCGATTGTTCGATCCCATAATTGAAAATAGAATATGTAATATTTTTAGAAGAGACGTTATTTGTTTTAAGTTCAACACATTTGTTTTATGCTGAATAATTTCTTTTTCGTGCAGTGTATTTTTTTTAGTAGAAATGCATTTTTTTAAAGTATTTATGATCTAAAAAAAGTGCATTTCAATAAAAGCTTTATTTTAAAGTCATAATTATCAACATAAACAAACAAACATCAACGATTGAAATAAAGATGGTAAAAAAAGAATTCGACATTAATTCCTGAATTTTGGTGATTGGACGAAAACCGGTGTTTTCAACGTGGTACAGTTGAAAGGACCGGCGAAAGCATAGTTTCAGCATGTATAATAAAATAAAGCTATGTATAATCAATTTAAAAATCATCATATATATTCCTAAAAATTCCATTGGAGAATTACTCAAGTGTTAATTCATTCTGACTTATTTGATAAGTAAGTATGCATTTGATTGTTAATGTCGGTAAATTTCTGATTCTATTATAATACGAAAATATCCTCCCGTTGGGGGCAACGGGCTTATAGCTTGTTTATTTTGAATATAAAATAAATTTGATAACTTTGCCACTCCCCGTAAGTTTAAGTAAGATAAGTTTCACATTGTTTACAATCGATGTTGTGTCTGATGATGTTTCTTAAAGAGGCGAAACACGTTTCACAACTTTTACACAACAAGTAGACTGTCAAATTTATTAAGTTTAATTTACTATATAATACTAGTTATTATAACATTTAGGTCGTTAAAAAGCAGCTTCGACTCCTCCTAAAATAGCATACGCCAAAACTGTTTCACTGGCTCCAACCAAACCCGGTTCTTTAATCCAGTAAAAAATCCTTTTAAAGCCACATGGTATTTATTGCTTAAGTACAGTGGACGTGTTGAGTCCAAAATATAATTAAGTGATAATATTACTTTCAAAATGATTGAGAGACAATTTTAATTACTATTATTAAGCATCATTTAACTTACCAACGGTCAACACTTCTGGGCGTGGCCGATCTCATATAATAAGCGGAAATTATTGATAGTGAATCAGAAAACTTGTAATATCCAAAACAAAACAAAGATAACCGTATTTTTGCGGTGTACCCATCTATTCACAGCTGGAGAAAGTCAAATGCCTCAATCATATTTTAATATACATAGCTGGCAAATTCTCAGCAAGGCATCCTATTAAGATGCCTATTATTTTGTTTTTTTCGCTTTTGTGCTAAGATAGATGCAAATTATAACCACTTGCTCCGCCCCTGGCAAATCGGTTTTGTGTTTTCTAGTGAATCTGTTCTTGCTCCGCTTGTTTGGCAGCGGTCGTAAACATCCGCGCGCCATGAAATAACTGATATATTCTCGTAATCGCAGTTACTATAATACATTGAAAATGTTTTTAATTATAGTGTTAAAATATTACGATGAAATAAATATTTTTATCTCTAATAACAACGAAAGCTTTAAAATAATATCTAATGTTTAAAAAATGAAATTCTGATTATAATATCATTCAGGAGAGATAGCCACACGTCATATATTCAACCCACAAATGAAAACAATTTTCAAAAAAAATGTTTGTATGAATTACTTGAAATGAGTGTCTTCAAATAGCTAGTAATATTAAAATTATTTAAAAGCAGAAGGACTTGAATAAACTAACGTAAAAATGAACGCTTGCGTTTTACAGGAAATGCCATATATGAAATGCCATATATGAAATGATTGCATACGGATGATGGTACGGATAAACGAGTAAATGAGGCATTAGGAATACCTATTTATTTCTTCACCCCGTCTATACTCCGTAAATATGCTAAATCAATATTCATTTTGGGATTCGAGCCCTTGATAGCATTGATGTTGGTGACGATATTTCTAACACATTTTTCATTCTGTTGCTGCAATGGAATGAAATATTATGTATTGCATAAAACAATTTGACTGATTAGGGATTTCATTAAATAAGTTTAAATGTTCATAATTTTTGTTAAATTTCTAACACTAAATCACGAGTTTAAACATAACGTTATAGGAGGAAAATGTTACCATGCTTCTACGTTATGTTTTAAAGATTCACAAATTTTATTCTCAAGGGTTGCAAGTTGCAATGTAAGATTGTTATAAATACTATCGAAGTATTAATGTTCTGAAAGAATAACGTGAAATTGGTTGATAGCTATTTGTTTCGGTTTCACGCTACAGTCGACACAATATTTAAGTTTATATTGGCTTTTGTTTATATTATGTAGATATGTTTTAACGCGTTAATTTTACTGCAAAAACTTAAGCATAACACATAAGGATGTATCTATATGTACATACATAGCTATCCAGTTGATAGCTATGCACATGTTGATAGTATCAATTCATTCATATAATTGTTGTAGATCTAAATAGTTTCATATTTTTACCTTATTATAATGGAGTTCTGCGAAGTGAATACTAATCCAATCAAGAACAAAAGAACACTTTAATAGATGAAACCCGCAAGAGATGACTGTATTCGGACGAGGAAACGGATAAACGAGTAAGGTTAAGAATTAGAAATACCTACATAGTTATCTTATCGCTCCGTCTATGCTTCGTGAAATACCTTATTATAAAGGATTTCTACCTAGTCAATGCTAATTCAAGCAAGAAAATGATAAATACAATTTAATTGTTGAAACCTGCAAGATTTTAAGACGTCAAATGATTACCACCAAGCTTAACGCATTGTATACATAATATCAAAGAAATAATTTAATGAATACCTACAAACCATGAAAGCATAAAAATCTTGCATAGCGGCGATCTATTGTAAACACAATATATTTTATGTACACCCGTTCGCTTGTAAGTTTTTCAACGTGTCATTAATGTGCAATGTTTTTTACACCTGAAAAAATATATAAATCTCTCGGGCACTTACGGGATGCAGAATCGCACTACACTTGTGTTTTGATTTAAATAATATCGTACCTACGTTAAAAAGTATTATTATTGAGTTAATCGTTTATTTTTTGATCGCGCAGCAAAGATAACGTCTTTCGGTTTTATTTACTGCAGAAATAACAACACTGTCTGAACTGAACGAATGATATAATAATATTTCAAACTGATATGACGGCTAGATGATAATATTAATTAATATTTACTGGTTTTGGAAGCCATATTATGATGAATTGATAGTAATTATTTATAACACAAACGAAAAATGGTAGGAGAGTACATACTTAATAAATTTACTGATTATATTCAGATAATAAAAATGATGAATGTTGTATCTGTGGGTACAGTTATTGATAGAGTATTTTATTTTTAATTTCTTCTCAGCTGAAGAACGTAATTATATATGCACACGTAGTAATTATTTTTCTATGGTTGAATTTGGGAGATTGATTGGTACTTTTATGGGGCGTCGCGGACATTGTGGTAATTATTCATAGTGTATCATATACGTATTCGTGTCATATACTAAAATTTAATAAATAATGTACATCCGTCTATGGCAGTCATAATAAAAAAAAACGATTTAGCTGATTTAGGTCACTGGTTTACTAAGACACCCGTTTATTTGCGCCAAAGACCACAAACCAAACCAAGGAACGCATATTAATTTGATTGATTTATTGGGACGACATTTCGCTTATTCCGCACGAAAAATTTAAGATCACAAGAATTATTACGATACAAATATACTCAAGAACGAATTAAATTATGATTACCTCTGGCCGAGGAAAAACAGCGGGTTGTAGTATTATTTTTATGCAGGACAGCAATGGTATGAAGCTCTATATTTGCATGAAATATCTATGCTGACTCTTAATAAATGAAAACAGATTACTATACTAACGTATATCCAATCTTCGATGCAGAGATATTTGATACTAAAATGTGACAATTTGATATCGTATTATGTTCTGTTGTCATAATTAGTATCATCTCTAGTCTCTTTTTTTCCATATCGGTTCCCTAGTGGCCACCGCATGGTTCCTCCAAGATTCTCTGTCTCCCGTCAGTTTTCTTGCTTCCTCCCATGTCATTCCAGCGTCACGTAGCTCCGCCGAGTACATACTATAAATCGGTGTTTCCCAACGTAGGGCGTACGCCCCGCCGGGAAACAATTTCAACGTTTTGGGAGCAATGCGCAATTTATTAATATTTGTTACATTATTTTTTTGTTAAAACACATTTTCGAAAATATTTTTTGAAGCTAATCTTGAAGCTAGTTTTGAAATCTCTCTGCTAATAAATAGTCTGGAAAAATTATACTGTTGGAGAGGATAAAACCAACTATTATATTTCGATTTTTCTCAAGAAGATTTTGGAAAAAGAAGACAAAGATTTGAAAAAAACTAGGTATGTGCATTTATTGAATTATTAAAAGCAATTATTATTTTCCGAATTTGTTAGTTACCTATAAAACTTTATTTGGGGAGGGGGGGACATAGAGATCTTTGAAGCGTTAAAGTGGGACGTGGCACAATCAAGGTTGGGAAACACTGCTATAGATGGTCATCAGTGGCCTTCCACGACGGCAGAATCCATCCGGTTGGTAGAAGAGACAAGCAGAACGCAGTCTTTCTTGGGGCATACGCAGCATATGTCCAAGCCAATACCTTCGTCGCTTCTCCATTTTAGACGTAATTAAGGGCTGCTTAGTTCGCTCCCTTAACTCAGTGCTTCTGACAAAGTCAAACCACCGCACTCCTAGTATTCAGCGCAGTCGTCTATTTTCAAAGCACAGTATACTATTAACCTGTGCTTTTGTAAGATGCCATGACTCGCAACCGTAAAGCAGCACTGTCAGAATGCACGCGTTGAACAGGAGTCTAGTCTCTAGCGCAAATAATAATAATATGGTTATTATCATAAACCAACTGAACAACCCCCCCAATGGGATTTTCCAACTTTTGGCTTTACTCAATTCATTAAATATTTTTGATTTTATATAAACGTATTTCTTCAACTTCCACCCACTTATATGGCCTTCCTCGGTAAAATGACAGTTTACGTTTCATTACTCAGAATTTATACCATATGATCACTTTTAGGGTGTTCACTGTCAATACTGGAAAAGCATTATATTAAGAAAATCACAATATTTCTTTGTATTTATTTCCACTTTTTATTTATCAAGGTCATATTTTACAATGATCGCCATGAGTGAAGCCGGTCCTGATCGTGATAAATGAAAAGTGGAAACAAGTACAAAGGGATATTGTGTTTTTCTTAGTATTGTACCGCATGCCTCTAAAGGCCTAAACCTAAGTGCGTTTTTAGCAGGACTGTGTGCTTCGATTCGCAGTCGGAATCTTAAAAAAATGGACGACACTTGTTCCTTTTTTAAATCAAATTGAAATACAAAATGTTTCCATTTTAGCAGATATTTAAAAAAAGATTTGATATAAAATTTTGCATCTTTTTAAATTAAATCGCAGTCAGTCACAGGTTTTTCACAAACCCACAGACCTGATTTTTACTCATGAGGTAATAGGGAAATTCGTAAATAGTAGTTTCAATCATACAAATTAAGATTGTTATTGTACATCCGTTGACCATTTTTTTTGTATAGATTATTAGTATACGATCCTGAATGCAGATCTGCACAAGGTTCGCCCAGCAGTAAGAAAAACAAAGGTAGGAAATACCTACAAGTGTGTATATTTATGTTATAATGCTTAGCAATAGATGAAGGTAAATAAAGCATCGCTTTAACTTCGGATCGGTTCTAAAGTACAAACCACAGTTGATTTCACATGTAACTCCAGTAACTTGACAGTCGAGTCTGTAACACGGGCGGTGTTGGTCGTTCGCGCGTTTCGAGCTCCGATACGATAACGCGCAAACTGTACAAACATCGTTGACGACGAAGTGCCCACGAGTGTTATTAGATCAATTATTCAAAAGAAAACTCAAGTAATACCACCGGTCTTGAGAATTAATTGTAGTTTATAGCCATGTGAGAAGATTTTCATCGCTGATAACCAGTATTGTGATTTGTTTATTTGATAATACGGCTTCGCAGTTAGTGAGCGTGAGGTGAAAAACTGCAGCAGTTTGACAAGGTGTCGTGTTATCAGCGGACTTGTTGGTGTTTTCATCGGCGCTGTAATTACATCTATTGAAGTGAGTTGAAAGTTGGCTGATTTGCAGCAATTACTTTATCAGTAGTGGCTTTCGTTTGATTTGCGTGCCGGTCCGCAGACGATCGTGTCGAAGAGTGGAAGTCGGTGTGATAATGGTACTTCTCGCTGCTGAATCGGTGAGAGATTTTCAATGTAAACGTGATGCTTATTATCTTATCTGACATTCGTCAAGTGCTCTATTAGTTTTTAATTATTCTTGATTACTACAAACTGATGGAAACGATACAATTTACATTCTTATTATAATTTACATATCTAAATTAGCTTTTATTTTTTAACATCATTACACAAAACAAAATTACATTTTTATACTTGCTAATGGAAGATTAGTGTTTTTATAATTCGATCACGCACGCTCCTTATTTTGAGCATTTGATTCACGATACAAGATTTTTAAATAAAGTATTTTAAAATATAACATTTTTTCAATAAGTAAGGGTATAACGATTTTTCGACTTCTCTCCGAAGCCATAGGTGCTTTTGATGTCTAAAAAGGCCCTCCCACCCTTTCGATCCTTCAATAACCGGACGTAGAGAGAGCGATTAGTTAACCACTAGTCCTGTTCTAGCCTTATCCATATATCCCTACTACTCTCTTTAGAAAAGAAAAATTGAGCGACTGAGTATCAAACAGACGTACGGAAATGTAAATATCGGAGACATTCATTAATTTGAAGACAATTGAAGATAATGATAATTTTTGATGTCGTTTTATGACCAGGTGACATATTTTTTTTGATACGAGAATTATTATCAATTTACTGATAATGATTCATTCTTTGATTATGATGTTTACTTATGCTGATTCAAAATCGATATGATTAAATTGAGATTCAAATAAAACGATTTTATAATATGTATGACGTTTCCGTTGTAATTGATGTGCACTTATGTCAAGGTTACAGTAAATTTTAGTTTAAAAAATGGTTTTTGTAAATTTAAGTATTGTATTTACAGTTAATTTTAATCTATGATATAAAAGTAAATAAAAATAACATCTTTTAACACTCAAAACCATAAAGTTTGATTTTATAGTACATATGGGCTTAATGCAAACAAATAAACTATAATATTTAAAAAATGGTAAGTACTTGACAGACAAAAATGCATACATACAAGTTTAAAATTAAATCATACACTGTGAATACAACATATTTATAACTTATAGCATTTACACAAGACTGGCTAAGTATTTATTTATGAATACTATGAACTGTGAGTAATATGTATATAACAAAAAATATTGTGCATTCCTCAAGATTTAGAATTTAAAGATCTGGGTTATGCTTCAAGTCATTGATAATAAAAAAAGAAATCTATTTAGTCGTGCAGAAACAATTTGCCACCAGTCTACTAAATATGTTAATTTTTATTTGTCATCATTTTTGCTAATGGCCCAAAATGTCAAGAAAAAGCTCGAAATATCATCAAACCGAAAAGAGAACATTTTTGAAACCATTGCACGGATTTAATTATGACGTGTATATTTTATTATAAATGATTTTTTAAAAAATTATTGTATTTCTTTAATGATAACGGTGACACATAACGTTATAATTTACGACTAATCACAAACATGACGAATTAAACCTATTATGTACAACAATGCAACTATTAAAAATTGATATTTAAATATTGCCTTCAGTGTTTGGTTCAAACAATTCAGAAATTAAACGAATGACCATGAAATCGTTTTTATATTTTAAAATATGCAGTAGTTTATCCTAACTGTACAACTGTTTTGTCTGGATATTGATAGATTTTTTCTAAAGCTTATTGACATACCTCATTATTGTTATATCGACTGTGGAAAGGAAAAAGGACGTAACTCACATGATATGTATAAAATTTTACAGGAGGCGCTAAAAACGTGTTTTGATGATTTTGTGACATATGCAAATTATGAATTATGCACAACCTTGAAGTGCACGGATACTTCTAAACTGGTGTTTAATTGACATAACCTAATATTAATTTAAAAAATTGTCTCGGAAAAACTTTTATTTCAGTGTTTTTTCTTGGTTTTAATTTTTTACAATGTCATCTTTTTCAAACTTAAAAGCTAAATTTAGATACTTATTCGGCATTTTCAGCTTCCATCCTTTTGATAGAATGTGTGTCAAGTTGTATACATTGTGATTATCGAAAAAAAGTTGTATTGGAAAATTGAGGGTTACGTCCTTTCTCCTTTCCAAAGTCGATATGTATATAGTTACAAAATAGAGATGAAAAAATGTTGTGTTTTTACGAATAGTACATTTTCATATCATAATTTGGACCGGTTTCGCTTAACTAGGGATTCATCAGTTGAACATAATGTTGATCCAGCCGCTGTCATACAATACTTTAGAATACGACAGGAACATGTCTAAACTCTATATGGCTCGGAATCCCAACGAGTGGGCTATGTCTTGATAATAAACCAAAAGTAAAACCTGAAAAAGGTTTTTCATTCGTGTTTTAATGTTTAGCAGATTATTCGATAACTCGATTTCCGAAAAAATGTCTGGCCGTGTTATCATTAACCGACGAATAAAGATGATTTGGACTTAACTCGGTTGGATACTGCCAAAACTAGACTGGCAATAAAGTTGCATGTAAATGTATTGCTATGTTTAATAAACTCTTCAATGTCTAAATCTTTTGTTTGTGATAATCAATCTGGTTGTAACCATTTTTTTAAATTGTAGAATTACTGTAAAAGTGTTGTATTTCCGATTGCCTCCGTATTTATTAACAAGAGTGCATTGTCAAATCTTATCGATAATATATACTCAGAACGCTCAGGACAACTTAAGGTTTGAATTTATCAGTAAAAATACTTATTTGCAAATGTCGTTTCCTAAAGGAAGCACAAGCGTTGTATTAAATATTTATATTTTCTAAAAATCTAATGTAGCATTTTTTATGGCAATGCGGTGAAGGAGTGGATGGGGTCATATACGTAAATAGCATTTGGCCATTATAAAATGGGTTCGCAACTTAGAAAAGGTTGAGGAGTCGAGGTAAATACACTTATTACATCTTATTATAATACATCGACTTTGGAAAAGAAAAAGGACGTCACCCACAGCTTTTCAAAATAGGTTTTTTTCGATAATCACAATGTATACAACTTGATACACTTTCTATGAAATGGATGTAAGCTGCAAATGCCGAATTAGTGTCTAAATTTAGCTTTTAAGTTTGAAAAAGATGACATTGTAAAAAATTTAAACCAAGAAAAGTGACTGAAATAAAGGTTTTCCCTAGACAATTTCTTTTATTAGACTATGTCGATTAAACATCAGCTTAGAAGTATCCATGCACTTCAAGGTTGTGTATAATTCATAATTTGCATATGACCCAAAATCATCAAAACACGTTTTTTGCTTAAAGCTTAATTTAGATACTAATTCGGCATTTGCAGCTTGCATCCTTTTGATAGAACGTGTATCAAGTTGTATACATTGTGATTATCGAAAAAAACCTGTTTTGAAAAAACTGTGGGTTATGTATTTTTTCCTTTTCACAGTCGATATGTAACACAACGCCCTGAAAATAATAATCTAGAATCTCAAGGAAACAACTGAAATCGCAATAAAATGGAAGCCAAGGTGTTTTTCATGCTACAGATTCAATAATTATTACAAGAACGTGCGTGATTAATTGTTATTATTATTGCCCATTTCATCACGTAAACCAACAGTTTTGTTTTCAATTAGTTATACAACCCGGTCTTGACATTTCGTTGATCACGATGTATAACTTTGGCCTTTTGCTTTTTTTTCAGTCAGTTATATTTATTTATATATTTTATTTAAGTCCGGATTAGCTAATAACTCATGACTGAAAGTTTTGGGTGGCAAGCATGTCAGCAAATAATCAAGGCGGATCTAATTTACGTTAGAAGACAAAGAAACCGATTTATAAAAACATTTACAAATATTTTTTAACTGTCACAAAACACTAGGTTGATTTTATAAAATACGTTGTATTGAATTTGTATGAGGGATTTCGTGGTAAATATTTATTTGTTTGTAACTGTTTTTTTATATTTAAAATATTGCCAATTTATCTTTTGAGTTGAGGACCACATCAATTTAAGAGAGAAGGCATATTAAGGGCTCTCTCTGTATGGCTTGATTGAAGAATGAATATGAGGCGGGTGGAGAGAAATAAAAATATCGCGTATATCCAGTGCTTTTTATGGAAAAAGGTGCCGGAACTCAATCTTGTCAAGCTTTTTTTTCTAATTTGTGTCCGTTCTCAATGTGGAGGATATGGCTTTCTAATTAAGGTATCTCAACAGAGTTTTTTTAATGCAAACTGATTGTTAGTCAGTTGCTGAACCTACATTTTTAAAAGATAATTAGGATAGAAAAATAGGTTAACTAATCGCTTTCATTTTACCCTGTTAATTATAAGATTGAAAGAGTGGGTGTAATAGATATCACAAATACCAACGCATTGTATCACAAAAATCGATCTTGTAGGTTATTACTTTTTCGCGAGATCATGATTAAAATATTTTCAAATGTTCTTCGGCATAAAAAATCAAAAGTTTTAGAAGGAAAATAAAAATAAAATTTTGCGAATGTTGATTTGAAACATTAACCACTTAAATACCAAGCGGACACAGGTGTCCGAAACATATTCAAGCGAAAACGGATGTCCAAGACATTTAAAAAAGCAAATACTTGGTATTCTAATAGAATATAAGCAAAAATTTTAATGAATATGTGTAGTTTCATTTATACTAAGTCAATATAGGTTTTTAAAATATCGAATTCGAGTGTATATTAGGCAAAATTATTTTTCTCAAAAACACGCAGTATCACTGGGACATATTAATGATTTATTTGCGCGGTATTCAAACGGTTAAATATGTCGAAAAAGAGGTGCTGGACCGTCGTTTCACCGCGTTACATGGGAAAAATGCGTACATCCATGAATTTGGACTGAAATACAAACATAATTAAATTATAATCGTTTTTTTTTTCTAAATTTAAACTGTTTTTTTTTTTTTTGGTTTGTAATACCGGTATTTAATATAAAATACCAAAATACTGCTATTGATAATATAATCTTCGACCAGTATTGCAAGCCCTAGACGTAGGGTTGCATAAAAATGTCTGCCGGTAAATAGTTGACCGTTTTCTAAGAGTGGGGATAAGCTTGTTTTTTTTTTATTATGATGTCACTTAGTTTGCATGTGAAGGCTGTATATAAAATGTAGTACATAACATGTTCGTGACTTGTTGTACGAAATTATATAATTTAATTTAATTTGGTCGAGTCTCGCAAGTATTAGCTGACTCTTTGCCTCTTATAGTTGAAATAGGAAGTGATATGAAAACAATGCGTTACTTAATGGTTATGGTATGGTTCAGTACGTGTATTTTAGTAACATGGGCCGAAACATTAGACGAGATACGAAATACTTTTTTTACACATTCAATTTGCATGCCAATTATAAAGTTATTAAGAAAAAAATACTTTGAATGTATTTGTAATACAAAACTAATCTACGAACTCTTTCACTTTTTATTAAAAAAAATACTTACCAGGTGTGCAATCGATTGTAATATCTGATATTATCGTATAACTTGCACAATGTATGCCAAAAACATGTTTCATTTTTTTAAGCAACGCAATTTTTTAATGTTCATACATAAAAGATTATCGCTCTTGATACATAAACTGCTGTTGTGCAAACAATGGAATCGAATTGATACTGTAATAATATTTAGGTAGCAGATTAAAGTAAGTAAACTCAATTCTTTTTTTACATCATGGATCTGTGGTTCTTAAACTTTTCGAATTCACGGTGCACTTTTGATCATGGGAAAAAGTGGCGGTGCACCAAAATTAAGAGGTCTAAAAAAATATTTGAACATCATTTTTTATGACTTTTTCGGATTTCGCTTTTTTGCGGATTTTTTCGTTTTTACCATTTTTTTCGTGGTGCACTTGCAATAAGCTCACGGTGCACCGGTTAAGAACCTCTGTCGTAGATACTAGGGCTTGTCGGTTTTCGAAAACTGGCTTTGTGGCTAAATTTGTGACATTCGAAAACCGGTTTTTCAACTTCGTAACCGATTGTGCCAATTTTCCCTAAACAAAAGGACAGAAAAATTGGATCTTTTATTTGATGTGAAAAAATGGACTCATGAAGTCCACGAGTCCATGAGTTCATGATGCATATTGAAATATGAGAACTGGGTGTTGTCTCAACTACTGTTTATCTTTAATATATGAATGCGAATACGACAGGACAAGTCAGCTAATCACTCTCGGCACATGGTTTGTAAACATAACGAACATCCATACATTTGGATAAAAATCCGTAAATCAATTTTATGAAAGTGTCTATGCTAGGATTCGAAATCGTAAACACCGTGACCATCGTTAACTCGGCTACAAGCCCGTAAAATATAGTCAGTATATCTAAGCATATTAAAGAAAAGTTTTTTTATTAATGTAGGTGATCGAGTAAAAAATGTAAGTTTATTTTCTCATGAATAAAATGCACGATATTACCATGTAATCAAGATTCACGCTGTATTCTCCTAAATCTTTATAACAATGGCGATGTCGACGAACCGATCAGTTTATGTATGTAAACAGATTCGCCGTTATTTTTTTCACAGAGCGCTAAGCCAATAGTGGATACCAAGTAATTAATAACGAATTACAATAATAAGTACTATGGAAACTTATAACAGTTAGTTACCTTTGTTCACTATGTATCGAATGCAATAAAATAGTTTCACTGCGGCTAACTTATATACACGTTCGACTATGGTCAAATATATTTGCGATAGTTATAATTTTACAAATTTTCTAGTTGTGATATATACGCCATTTACACCATTATAAATATTAAAAAAAAATACGTTTCATGTATAAATATTTTTTATAACTTCTCTCTTGACCGTTTGAATACCGCGCAAATAAATAACCCTCCAAGGACAAGCGTGACCATATGGTCACAGTAAACACCGTTGTCTATTGATCCCACTATTCATCTTTTTTCTACCTGAATATTGTTTTTTTCACTCATATTTGTTTAGGAAAGGTACAGACTTCAGTTCGTCATCAGCCGCGGGGACAGAAACGGCCACCAAAAGCACATGCGATTTTTTGAATTTCGGTTTTTTTAAATGGAATTTTTGAAACTGTTAGTTATTTTTTTATCAAAACATCAAATTATTTACAGTTTATTTGCTAATATATTTGTATTGAAATTATGTTGATCTTAAGAGGTTAAATTGTAAATATTTTAAAAAATTTCTCGTTTAGCTATATTTCAACTCCGAAAGTTTGCGTGCCCATACGGTCACGCACGTCCTTACTACTGTCCGTACACAATATTACACGGTAATAAAAGGATGAACATGACCATATAGTCATGCGGGGTTTCTATACGACTTGGCGTTTTTTTTTTTTTTTTTAATTTTGTTAGGAATAAAAGTTATCCGTGATTTCAATATGGCTTAAAAAATATTTTTTTATCGAAAAAAAGCTCTCGTCTCTGGAGGGCTAATTATGTAAAAAAATGTCTCTTAAAAGGAAGAGAATGAATAATAAATATCTGATGATTTTTTATTATAAAGAATTATATCGCCATCTTTACTGGGTAAATGATATTCAAATTATATTCGATGAAAATACATCTAAGTTCCATTGTTTACAATAAAAATGAAAAGTGCTGTAAATTGAATTCTGTACAATAAATTTAAGATCATATTCGATAGATATCTCAAAAATATTGAAAAATTTGTGACCTAGTTATAGTATTGAGGTTGCGATATAAAAACCTAAAACTGAAGATGGTTACATACCTAAGAGAATTGATAGACTTTTTATAATGTCTTTTCAATAGTTATTCGATGTAACGGAAAAATGGCGATGCTCTGTATACTATACTATTTTTGTTTCGTGGTTTTAACTGACCACTACCCACGTCGAATACTCGGTACTGCCCACTTATCGAAAATAATACTTGTGAAACTGTAAAACAAAGGTTATTTGACATAATTTACATTATTATTATCGCTACACATTATTGCCATTCTCCGGTGTATTCATTTTTATTATTATGAAGGTTGTTTTGATGTCGGCGGGTATTTATTTTAAGCGGAAATATTAACTGGACCGGATAGGAAATGTTGAAAGCTGCTTTTGAAATTCGAAGTATTTCAAATTTACATATCAATGAACGTAATATTAAAACCATTTAAAAAAAACTTATGATTTTCCTGTGCGGTAGCAGTAGTTAATTTGGTAACACTTTTAATTACAGTGTTGTGAATTGGGGATACATACCCAATTAAGCGTTTGGATATTTCATTTATTTTACTCACAGTCGTATATTTTCAGCATACTTATTGCGTAAATACTTTTTATCATAATTCGACAGCAGTTTTACTCAGCTTATGCAGATATATTAATTGTTTCAAACATTTATCTATGGACTTCTACAAAAGGCATGAATGTCTTGAAAAAAAATATTCGCTCATGCACTTTTCACTCATGAAAACAATGCTAAATTTGAGGCCATTAGTTCTGAATTTGATTTTGGCGTAAATATACAAATTTACCTGTTCCTATGGCGCATCACTTAGCGTTGTTGGCTTCTGTGTCGGATCTTATGGGTTCGAGTCCTAGTACGATTAGATTTTTGTTCGACGGCATGGATGTTTGTGATATCCTAAAATCCCCCCTTTCCCATCCGCTCTTTCAATTACTGGCCGCAGCTAGAATGGTTAGTTAACCACTAGTCCTGTCACTAGTCTTTATCCTAATATCTCTATTACTCTTTTTGGAAAAGAAAGCTCTACCAACTGCGTAACAAACAGTTCTCATATAAAAATTTCTGTTGAGATACCTCCATTAAGAGGTCACATGCTACACATTGGGAGCAGACATATATAAAAAAAATACGATACGAAAAAGACTGAGAAAGTATTTAACAATCACGAGATAAAATTGCAGTTCATTAGAAATTTAAAAAAAATCTCAAATCGTCATAATATACCATAAATTGTACTATGATAATACATGCGTCACTACCCATAAATTCTACATACGCCCGAATTTCCTTCAGCGAAACCTCTATGAATCGCTCCTCCGAAAAATGCATATTATTTATGCTCGTCGCCCTTGGCAACGCTTTGATTTTATAGTGTTGTATTATTTTTCTAGAGATTCATCGACTTGCAATTATTCACCGCATCCTAATAATACGTACACCGTATTTATTATTTCAATCTAATTACACGTTTTCCACAAACAGTGAATACTCTTCAACTCACGTTTTATTAGTTTTTCAATGCATACACACATATTTCAAACAATTATTCACGATCGTGCCTACACAAAAATGCATTTATAATAACTTAATTTCTTAATAATTACTGGAAGATTATTCTATGATATTATCAAAACGTCACTCAAAGCGATTTGATATACCTCCATGCATGGAATCTGTACACGAATACGAGTCGTCGCTTAATATCATGGATTTCAGTTATTTGATTTCTATCCACTGTAGCATACCAAATCTTTCTTCGTGACTTTAATCAAAGAATCTTTCAAAATTCGGCTTAGCTTGGATATTTTTTTTATAGAAATTTATGAAATCTAAGCATATGTAAAGATGAGCTTTATTTAGATATTATAAACTAAAATCGTTACATAAGCTATTTTTCTAGCAGAGCCGGCCAACATGTCGATTGTGGAAATATTTATTACTGTTGTTGAATTTCCTAAACATCCAAGTCTTCATAGATTACTTTTAAATACCTATAGTTTTTTTCTTATTCTAATAATGGTATTTTAAGTATTACTTTTGATCTTCTACGTATTACTTTTAAACTCTTCCCCTTTGATAATTCCTTAAAGGAATACTACCTCACCAAATTTCTTTTAGGAATGTTATCGTTTCACTCTCTTGAAGCTCGAAGATCTTTTTCAAGCTTAAAGCATTTTTCTCTTCTTCTTCGGGGCCGAGTCAATAATCCTGAAATTCTCACGACTATTAATTTACATGCTCCCAATTTATTCTTACGTGGGCGAAACTATGAGCAAAAACTTTTATTTATAAAAACTTATACCTCGCTTAGGAGGTATGAGTCACCAGTTCCAAGGGCCGTTCGATTAATCAACGCATTGCCTAGAGAAGTGGACATTTTTAGTGATGGTATTTGTGAACTGTTTGATAAATTTTTCTATTATATTTCTTGATTTTTTATGTTGAATTTGATGTACTGTGTATTTTTATTTTATATATTGTCTTATTATATTTTTTAAGTGCATGGCGAATTGGCGTCAGCTGTTATGCCATGTACTGTAATTTAATTTTTTTAACAAACAAATAAATAATGAGTACTTTTTCAGATTAATTCAGTTTAAATATGTTATTTATTAAAAAAAAAACTAATTATTATATGGTATAACATTGTCAGGGTTACGTTATTAAGTACGCAATTCCACACGAGTGACAAAAAAATGTTCTACATAGTTTCGATAATTCATCTTGAACAAAAGAGCACTAACTTTCTTTCATATTATCGTATTAATAGCTACAATCTTAATAAGTTGTGATCACTATTGTATACCGAAGTGTGCTTAATCAAACACTCAGCGATTGAGTGAATGATTGACTGGTTGACAGGAAAAGTCTGATTCTCGTTCACTTTATACAACTCCAGTCATGATTCTCCTTTTAAAGAAGACGATATCTACACTAACTCGGAAGTGTAAAAACTGCTCTGGGAATTGAGAATAAGTTACTAATGGCTTGTTAACTGGTAATCTTAAATTGAAATCGCGTTGACAGATTACGCATTACATGTGTACATTTTTCATAATAGGATTACATAATCTATTCAATTAGTGTGATTACCTAATGGATTGAATGTTAGATATCGATCTACCCCAGCAATATCAAACCACTTGTGCGGCACCGCGGGTAAGTCGTAAAATACGATGTTACGCAAACATTTTTTTTTATTAACCCTCCAGAGACGAGAGCTTTTTTAGATACAAAAAATATTTTTTAAGCCATATTGAAGTCACAGATAACTTTTATTCCTAACAAAATTTAAAAAAAAACACAAAGTCGTTGTATAGAAACTCCGCATGACTATATGGTCATGCTCATCTTTTTATTACCGTGTAATATTGTGTACGGACAGTAGTAAGGACGAGCCTGACCGTATGGGCACGCAAACATTCGTAGTTGAAATAAAGCTAAACGTGAAATTTTTAAAAATATTTACAATTTAACCTCTTTAGATCAACATAATTTCAATACAAATATCTTAGCAAAAGAACTGTAAATAATTTGATGTTTTGATAAATAAATAACTAACAGTTTCAAAAGGTTCATTAAAAAAACGGAAATTCAAAAAATCGCATGTGCTTTTGGTGGCCGTTTCTGTCCCCGCGGCTGATGACTAACTGAAGTCTGTACCCTTCTTAACCAAATATGAGTGAAAACAAAGATATTCAGGTAGAAAAAGGATGAATAGTGGGATCAATAGACAACGGTGTTTACTGTGACCATATGGTCACACTCGTCCTTGGAGGGTTAATTTAATTGTTTGTTAAATTACAATGGATTTTAAATGAAATAAGATTCTGATAGAAATGTTGGACAAATTAATTTTATTTAATGATAATCTTATTTCAAGTGCATACAATTTAATGGATAGTAAAATTTTCATATGCATCATGTGCTCGCCGTTTATGTCTATGAATTGATGATTTTAAATCTAGTTTAATAAGCACGTTACCAAGCAATGGAGTAACTATGCTTTTATTTTACTCTGTATTGACACATAACACTGATACTCACCAAGCCTGGTTCAGTTAAATCAATACATATACAAATGTTAGGGTATCTCGAATTCCTCTTATAATGAGTGCTTATTCTTTAGTAGAGACAACATATTAGATATTTCATTTCATTTTAATAATTTTCATAAAATTTAGTCGTCAATTATAAATGTAAGGTTTACTTTTTAACATGTTATGCAATTCACATTATTAGAAAATATTACCTATCATTTTCTAATTGAAGTTTGTTATTTTTTGTGTTATCATTTATGATATAGAAAGCATTGATTCGTAGCGCTTAATCAACATGTAATAAGGACCGTTTTCGTGTGAAGGTTTTAAACTGACGAAGAAATACAATTTAGCATGATTTTTAATGCAAATCATTTTAAGACTAATCAGAATATTATGAATTCTATTTCCAGATTGTAAACAAATTAAAATGAAATGAAAGTAGCTTGTCAAGAAATAGAAAATTTTGAATTCAATGAATTATGGCCACAGTTGTATTTAGACCAACTAACACCTCATAAATAAAGAGATCTCAGAAATATCACACTGAAAAATTGTGGTATATTTCGTAAATTTTGGATGACTGATTAATTAATTATAATAATGACAGGAGTAATTTTTAATTTTTAAGACAGTTATGGTAACACAATTTTGCGTCATTAAGTTTAAGTTCCAGCTTTACATAAGTATTTATAAATTTAGATTATTAAAAATAAAAAGATACAAAAATCGTGGAAGTAATAAATGGCGAGATCTGTATTATCACAGACTACATTGTATTTAAATTAAAAATATACATTTTTTTCTGCCAATCACAAAAGCAACAACTATTTAAATACATAATTTCCTAGTTTATAATGCTTAACATAGTATGAATGATTAATTAATCATAATTATCATCAACTTGACGGTACGAGTATTTGAAGTGTAT
This sequence comes from Himalopsyche anomala, assembly GCA_031772345.1. Taxonomy (NCBI): domain Eukaryota; kingdom Metazoa; phylum Arthropoda; class Insecta; order Trichoptera; family Rhyacophilidae; genus Himalopsyche; species Himalopsyche anomala. The sequence continues at coordinate 15,362,384 of CM062821.1, read as the reverse complement.
ATTATTCTTAAAAAAGTTGTCTCGTATTTATCTCGTAGCGGAAGCTTAAATTAATCACCGCCTCTTAACAAAAAAAAAATATTGCAAAAGTAACAAATGTTCCTTAGTAAAAAAATTGATTGCATCACAGTCCGATTAAAATATAATAATAAAACCGGCATTGTCGTTAGAGGCAGAATTGTAGACCTACCTCAAAGCGCCTTTTGGATAACAATCTATGACATTTTGGTTCCATTGTTGGGTCCAGTAATATTGCACAACTACAGGGCCAGCGTAAGGCGAATGCGTGCGAGGCCTGCGGGCGGCTGATATAAGGAAAGTATTTTAATGTTTTTATAAATTAAAATAAAATATAGATTTATGAAAATAACGTGCGGATAAAAGACAGTGTTGAGTTGTGTTCCGAGAATTGTCCCTAGCGTTTTCTAATCAAAATTATTCAAATATTTTTCAAAAGAACGTAAATATTGATTTTTCGGATCACAAAAATTTATGATTTGAGATTTTAACACAGTAATTTTACATTGCACCTGGCAAGAAAATTTCACATTGAATAAATAAAAAAATACAATTTTACTTCGTTCTATTTATTTATATATCACAGGAAAGCGTGCACCTTTTTATGTATGCATATCAAATATAAAACGTCGTATAGTTTATACATATCGTAATTGATATAACGGATTCACGTTTTCAATGTATACAAGTGTTTTTTTTGGGAACGTCTGTATATTAATTAGTTAAAAAATATATTTAAGAGCTATTTTTGTTTTGGCTTTCAATATTTTAAGCGCATATTAAAAACGGAATATTTTATTTTTTCTTTTCTTTGTACAAACCTAATTAATTATTTACGTATTTTCTCAATAAACATCTGATATTAAACAGCAATTATTAACATACATATATAAATAGCAATGGTATAAAGGGCTGGCTAAAAGTGGCTTTGCATGCGGGCAGCCAATTACCCAGGCCGTCACTGTGTAATCCGCCTTTTATAAATTGACATTCAATATATTTATTAAGACTATTAGGAGGCTGAATTGTAAAATTTAACATTTTGATATTGCATTCGAACTGCCTTCGGAAACAATGAGAGTAATATTAGATTGAAAATTAAACTAATTAAGATCATTACAGATTGATAACAAAAATTTATGTTGGTGTAACTTGGAATCATTACAAATTTCATAATTATAATCTTCATGTTACGAAACCTACACTGGACGATTTTATGAAAAATAAGACTGTGGCAGCAGCAATAGTATTCAATGATGACAGGAAGACTCGGTCCGCCGTACCTGTTCAATATGAGCGTTTTAGAAGTTTAATTTTATTACTGTTGTTAATTTCCGTCTACATTCATTTTAATTTGAATGATTGGAAAAGTTTCGATTAATTATTAAGATTTTAAGCACAGTTATCACATTTTTGTTCTCTTTTTATTTTGTAATAAGATAATCAATTTAAAATTAAATTAAAAAGTAGAAGATGAGAAGTTGAAGTATCTTTAGAATTGTTTTACTTACATTATATATTTTACCTACTTTTTCGTTGATAATCCAGACTATGATCAGTTTTCAAGGTAGAGAAATTTTAGATAATTAACTTTTCGTAAAAAGGCAACCAATTTTTGTGCATTCGGCTGGGATTAGGGAATCCAATCCCGGAAATTCGGGATTGATAAATTTTCAATTGGGATTAGCTCACCGAGGAATTTGAAATCCTCAATTTGGTATACTTTTTCCCCAGATTGTCACAGAAGCTCGTTTATTTTTTTTAGCTCACCGAAGAATTTGAAATCCCCGATTTGGTATAATTTTTCCCCAATTTGTCACGAAAACACGTTTTTTTTTTAGCTCGGCGAGGAATTTCAAATCCACAGTTTGTCGATTTTCGGGATTTGCTAAAAATTTCTCAATCCCGAAATTCCGGGATTTCGGGATCAGAAAATTGAACGGGATCCCAGGATTACGGGATCACGAATCCCGGGATTAGATGCCCTAACTGGGTTACATTTTAAAATTGCATATGTTATTTTATTTTTAGAATGATGAACCTATGTTTTTGCTACATATAACTTCAATGTCAAAAGTTAGTCTTCATTAATGTTACCGGATTCATAATGAATATTGCAATAAAGCAGAGCTGCTCAACCCGACGGTCGCGATTCAACAGGTTGATGATTGTGAAGTAAATATCGTTGCTTTTTCTTCTCTTATTCACGTGTAGTTAGATAAACTGCAAATATTATGATATACTGTAAATGCTATCTCTCATATTTAATACTGTTTAATTGCAGTGGCGTAACTAAATTTTTAGGGCCCTCATCGGAATCATTCATTTTTAGACACAAGTTTTTTTTTGTTATTACGACTTAATGCGAATATGATGTTGAAATTTTACGCTAGCAGTAATAAAAAAACTTTTTATAAACATCGATTTATTAGTTACCTATGTATGTATGTATATATACCTTCTTTATTTTATTTACATAATGAGACCGGGCTTCAGATAACACTGAACAATGTACACCTGTCCATACTCCAATAGTTTGAGTAGCACTGGTGTAGATGACCTCGATTGTGCAACGATGAAAAAAATCTTAGGGACGTCATAATCGATCAAAAAAATAATGTACAATTTTCATGCTAATGTTCATGTCTCGATCATTCAAAATAATTTAGCCCTTTTTGAACGAGCAGTACAGATATATAGCGAAATAATTAAATAGCTACTGCATAATAAAATTCTCATTCTGACTCTGCATTGCTGGAAATATGCTGATTTTAGTTCAAATTGTGTTGTAACACTATTCAAACTTATCCCCTTCTAATCTTGGCATATCAACCAAAACCGGTAATGCAGACATGCTGCGATAAAAACAGATTCCAGTCAATATTTATTGCAAATTGTTGGCTCTGTCACATAAAAAGTGTTATAAAAAATTGCAAAAGTGCCTCTTATACTCGAATTAATCTATAATGAAATACAAATTTACGCAAGGTGATAAGTAAACTAAATGATTAATTTAACCACTTGAATACCAAGCGGACACAGGTGTCCGGAATATATGCAAGCGAACACGGATGTCCAAGACATTTTAAAAATCAAATACTTGGTATTCTAATAGAATATAAGTAATATTTTGATGAATATGTGTAGTCCCACCTATACGGAGTCAATATAGGTTTTTAAAATATCGAATTCGATTGTATATTAGGCAAAAATATTTTTCTCAAAAACACGCAGTATCTCTGGGACATATTAGTGATTTATTTGCGCGGTATTCAAACGGTTAGTATCGTATTATTATGCACTTGAATGGTTTTGCCTGGCAATTATTTGCGGGCAGACATTTTATAAAACAAATGTTGTTGTACCTATCTATTCGACGGCTACAATGGATTGCTGTTAAATGATAATCGGTCCGGATATAAAATTTTAAAGAAGTATCACAAATTGTGTTTTATTTTTCTAAATATTGTACACCTACCTGATTTTCTTAAAAAAACGTGTTTTATATTTTTTCGTTTTAAAACGACTGTATAAAATATTGTTAAATATTGCATATTTCTAGAAAACAGAACATCGAATGAATTTTACTTTTATTATTATTTAAATCTGTAAAATTATATATATTGAAACATTTAGTATTTTTACTTCCACTCTATTATACATGACGCAATAAAAGTTGAGATTCTATCAGTCTCAATCAGTCTATAGCTAGCAAGCGTGGGGATCGTTTCGTGTAGTATTTTTTCAGGTTTGAATCTGTCGGGAGTGAGCAGTGATTTTTAATTAGCATCAATTACGGGCAAAAATTAGTTAAAATTAGATTAGTTGACCACTAGTCATGTCCTACAACTATCTTTCTATCCTTACTTCGTTGAGCAACTGAGTAACATATTTATATAGTTCTCTTAAAAAAAAACTGTTAAAATTACTCTATTATGAAGCCATTTACTCTACATTGGAGAGGATATGTTCTAAAAAAAATACATGTATGTAAATAAATAGTAAAAAAAAATGTATTTCAACAATTTATATTCTCCATTAACTTTCTTTTTACTTTTTCATAGTATATTTAGGTGTTAAAATGCACTTTGTATTAAAATTAAAGTGTCTATGTTGGCAAAAAAATGCGTCACATCCATAATTCACGTCAATACAAAGACCGATTTGGCATATGGACTCGTTTCGAAAACGAGTTTAAAATAAAACCACCGTTTTAATGTTCAGATTTTTGTCAGTATGTGAGCAGTTTCGAAGTATAAATATTTTTTATCAGCTGTTTCTGACAATCAGTTATCATTTTTTATACTTTCTTTTCACTGTTTTTTAAACATTCAATTTTTTTAAACCACTGCAACTCACTCCCAAAGCGAAAATATAGACCAGTGGAGTACAAACCGGTGTAATGAACACTGCAGCACGAATTATAATTTTTTTAATACATATTTTTTACTAAATATATGTTGCACTGCTTGTTTTATAATTTTAAAAATGTATATATGCTAGAATACCTAAAATGATAAATACTTATTGACAATATTAAGAGAAATATTGAATGATTAAATGGCTCAGCTATTTACGATTGCATTTTGGATATGGAGGTGTTAACCCCACATTGAGTAATATTCAAAAAATACAATACTCGTTTGTACTAATTCCACATTTATTTAAGTCATCAGGACTGGTTTCAACAGATCAGTTGATAATGATCGTCGAGATCGAAACCAGTCCGAGTATTTTTTTTGTAAATATAATGCCTTTCCAAGTATTGTCAGTGAACACATTAAAAAATGTAGGCTTATAAAATTCCGTATGGTGAGGCTGGTAATCTTTGTCATTTTTGAAAAATCTATCGCGCGCCAAGAACAGGAAGAAATCGAAGCTTGCCTTTGAGTGATGAGGCGTTAAAAAAATAAACTTCATACAGTCTCTATAATATATAATGTATGACAAAGGTTCAAAAACTTTTTGTAACATTGTTCGATGACTTATTGCTTTTAAATATTTCATACTGAACAAGCTTTCCATCGTTTATGACAATGCAAACTTATCTAGTGTAACAAAAATTTCTAGAACCTTATTACAAATCTGATCATCATTTATTAAAGTGAAGATTTTCCATAAACATTTTTTTTTATTCAAGCTTAACGCAAACGGATTTCTATATCAGTCACGGACTTTTTAGATTTTCACTGGGATTGTAATTTGCATGATTATTGCTCTGTTAACGCTATCAAACCCGAGTGACTTTTGTTAGTTTTGATTACAAATGTTTCGCGTGTTATTATTGTTATTTTCGAGATGTTATACAAACAACAAATTTAACAGTTGTATCAAATATCAACTTTGAACTCGATTTTGTTAGAAGCCATATTCAAATATTTTTCACATTTTCTTTAAGCTGGTATAATCAACATAATTACATATAAAATATAATAATATCCAATAAAAATATCGTATTAAATTTTAAAGCCTGTTGCTCTTCATTTTGTAAAAAGATGATTCAATTTTTTTCCTGTTTATGTATGCATGACCGTATTCAAGTAGATTTATGGTATGTTTAATGATAATGAGTTACTAACCCAATAAATAATAAAAGATTTCTGTGTTTCAAAAATCTAAATAAGTTGTTTAAATTTATTATACGTGTGTTAGATTAGTGGATAAAAATAATCGTGATCTTACTGATCGCAAAATCGATACATTTAAAAAAAAATAAAGCTTTCATTCCGGTTGCACTAGTGTTTCAAGTTTTATTAGTTAATAACTGTGTCGGGATTGCTAGTGTTAAGAAGTCCACAATCGAAATTGTCAGACAACACCGTTTAAAAAATCGTTTCCATTATAAAGAAATTGCTACTGTACTTTTTAATCAATGGCCTGATACCACGACAGAAACAATTCGCTGCCAATTATTTACTAAACGCCAAACGTGAGAATTGGTTTTCATTATTATTTGCATTCTACCAACTTTCTTTTCCAGTCATTGACAATTTTATCTTACGACAATGGAACGAGGTCTAAGAACAAACCTTTTTATGCGACATAATGAAATGCTCGTTATCTCCAGAAGTAGATATATAGCTTCATAGTAATAGTGCTATAAATCATTGCACTTGGCTATTGAACTTTGAATTCGTTGAACTACGAATGGCGTCTAATTGCGAAGAACACCAAGACAAACTTATCGTGAGAATTTATTAAAAATAGCATATTAATTATTGCTTGAAATAGCCTTAAAAATAATTAAGGTTCATGTTATAAATAACTGAATGAAACTAAAGGGTACAATAGCAATAATATTGATAGTTGTTTGGTTCCTTACGCGACCGTCTGAACTATAGTGGAATGGATTTATGTTATCTTTTATAATATACCGATCAAAATCAGCAATATGTCGTTATACTTGTAACCTACCACTTGAAATGAGTTGGTTACGACATGTCAACACCCCCGACGAACAAAGCAGTAACTAACTTGTGGTTATTTTGTAGGAGAGAAAAATAATATGTTTGAAAAACTATATATTATAACATTGATTTATTTTTGTTATTGAAACGGATAAAATTTATGTTAATTTTATTAGGAAACTGCGTTTTGTTTTGCTCTCATGAAAAATGAACAAAGTAGTGTTATGGTTTATATGTTTGGGGTGTTTAAGAAAAATATTAATGCTTTAAATTAGAGATGTCATTGAGTAAAATAAAATATACCAATTTAATAACCATATATTATATATGATAGTTTGATTTACAAATTATGTAGTTACTAAATAATATGTTATTATTTATATGAAAACATGTACATAGATAGTAAGGTTGATAAAATTAATTCTAGCCATTTTTTTATGACTTAGCCCAAGATTTAACAGTGATAAACTTCCTTGTCAGATTATTTACTTACAAATCGTAAAACGGAGTGGATAGGTACGATAATAACAATTGATGTAGAAACTGGAAAGAGTACGGAAGACTTTTACCATCCAGACAGGTCGTAAAAATAAGATATTTATGAGAAAATGATAGATGAAGGCACTAAATATTTCATTTCAAAATATATAAATAAGCACTTAAGTTACAATATGTTAAAAATAAATACATCTTCCTGAAGATCATGTGAAGAATTTGGTTTACATTTAAGAAATATGACATTAATTCTTTAAAAAAGTAATTTTCTAATAGCTTTAACTTGTAAAACAAATGTTTCTTTATATATTATAATCAAGTTTTTTCTTAAAATTTGCAGTCTTTGTATCAAAAAAGTACTCGTTTAGCTGGTAAATAGGAACAGACCCTAATATTGAGAACATATCAACATTAAGAGAAAAATGAGCGTTACTATTCATCAAATTATAATGGTGTAGTGTTTTACAGTTTTTACACAACGTTAGACAGTCAAAAATTGTCTTGTAGGATAGGGCTTAAATTGAATGTGAAGTCTGAAAACTTTCCTATTCACTCTGTTTGTATTGTATTTGGCATTTCCTATTGTTGTAAGCTTTCTTCTGATTGAATTAAAATAAAATTTGTTCAAGAAATCGTTTTGTTGAAAATAGATTTTAAATTAGTTGGGTAACATACGTTATCGCAGTCATCAAATGATGATAATATTTTTATTTTTTTTAAATTTTTTTCTGACAATCGCGACAAGACATTGATATTCTTGCTTCCAATTCCGGACCCTTTTTGTAATCCCAGGATTTTGGGATTGACAATTTTCCAATCTTTCCAACCGGATCAGGATTTTTTTTAGCTCTTTCACGATTTGAAACGGGATGAAACGATGCGAGACCTGTATATTTTTAGCTCTTCCGAGATTTCCGATTTTTAAAACCCAGGAATTTACATAATTGCCGAAATGAAACAAAAATGAGACGTTCATTCTAAAATTTCCTCAATCCCAACTTCCTTGGATTAGAACTATCACAATCCCGTGATAGGATATCCTTATTGATATTGCAGTGCTATTCACAGTATTGGTAAGGATATGTAATGTTTATATTGATGACACAATGGTGTAGGAATAGATCCTGCCACCCGGGGCGGTCCTTGAATTTGCCACCCCCAATATTTCCTATAAGTTTTTACTACAGGTGGCTTATTTTTTTTAATGTATAAATATAATTTCGTGAAAAATATTGTATTTATCTTTGAAAATGCCGCCCGGAGTGCTCCGTTCCTGCCGTATCGCACCCCCTTGCTACGCTACTGTGATGATACATATTGACGCACATTTTACACATTTACGTTTTGATCTTTTACGAAACAATGATTTATTTCGTTTTTCGTTTGATGACATTTCGCTCAATATGTAATATCTATTAACAATTATTTCAGTAAAGATGCGATATCATTTTGATGTTAATGTTGCTCAATGTTGCATTTTACTTTTTGGATGTCGAAAAGCGACATTGCGTATCGCACCTGCTTTGTTGTCCATCTACGGAGGCTTTTATAAAAAAATCAGATTTTGCTGATGTTACTGAATAATTCGTACTTTTTTTTATTACAGTGATGTTTTGTTTTTTATTTAATAGTAGCAGTTATTAACAAATGTAATCCATTGTTGGCAGGTTTTTTGTTTTAGTGAAGTGAATTATTAAGCACAGCATTTGTCACTGTTCTATTCATGACAATCCCCATTGTGTTGTTTCATTCGCATCATATAATAATGAACACAAAACTGTAAAAATAAGTTTTCTTGTGTCAAAATTAGACAATGAAGGACCGCAATAGTAATTAAAAATAAATCTTTTTTTTGTGCAAAATAGCGCCATTTAAAACAATAAAAAAACGTGACACTATTATATAATGTGTGTCATGGGAATTATAGATAAAAAATGAGAAACAGATTTTTTTATTCATATAAAAAAAAACGACATTATTTACAATTGATAGACATTTTGTTAAAGACGTATTATGGTTTTTTTCTGAGCTTTAATTTTTTAATCGGCCTGTAGTAGGTAAGAATTAAAATACCCAACAAACATATCAATACAGTGAGTTGGTCCTCTACTTACGTGGTTAATGAGTTCCGAAGGATTCAGCTTAAGTCGAAAACCATGTATTTGGAAGAATACTTAAATTTCGATGTATATGTAAATTGTGTTCACAGTTTCATATCATGAGATATAACATTACATAAAAGTAAATAAGAATAATTATATAATATCGCCCTTGGAGTAAATTTTATTTCGAAGTTTTCAGAGTACACAATTTTTTACATAATTCTTTTTCATTACATATCGACTGTGGAAAGGAAAAAAGACGTAACCCTCAGTTTTTCTAAAACAGCCTTTTATCGATAATCACAATGCATACAATTTGACACACGTTCTATCAAAAGGATGGAAGCTGAAAATGCCGAATTAGTATCTAAATTTATCCTTTATGTTTGGAAAAGATGACCTTGTAAAAAGTTAAAACCAAGAAAAAATACTGAAATAAAGGTTTAACCTAGACAATTTCTTTAATTTATATTAGGTTATGTCAATTAAACACTAGTTTAGAAGTCTCCGTGCACTTCAAGTGTATAATTCATAATTTGCATATTTCCCAAAATTATCAAAACACGTTTTTTGCGCCTTCTGTAAAATTTTATATGTGTAGGTTACGTCCTTTTTTTCTTTCCATGGTCGATATATAAAACAACATAAAAACATAACGAAGCCAATTGTTTTATTTTAGTGAGTAATTATAGGACTGGCATCACATACAAAGTAAAAAAAAACGGCCAATTGGGATCGCAATATCAGCCAGTGGCGGTTTTACGTACTGGGCTAGGTGGACTTAGCCCGACCTGCATTTTACTTGTAAATTAATGTATAAGGTGAAGTGGAAACATGCACAATTTCGTAGATAGTATAACAATGCTAAATTTTTCTTTAGCCCCCCCAATAGGTCATGAACCGCCACTGATACCAGCCGAAGAAATCCATATCGGTATTTCGATATTTTATATACAATGCCTTCGTTAAAAAATATATCAGAATCATAAACAGGTGATTTTCAAAACGGGTATGTTTACTTAAATACCGAGCTTTTGCATGAATACCGGGATCCCAGTTTCGGTAATACCGGTATTGCGATCCCGATCCAGTAGTACTTTTAATGTGACTAATGATTAAATATAAAATCATTCAGCCACAAGCCTAAGAGACTAACACTACACAAGACGACACAACACAAGTTGAAAAAATATTCGCTAGTAACATAGAAATTATTGTTATTGCTATTGCTCAAACGAAAAGAATTTGAAGTTGTTGGACTTTGTTTTCAGAGAACTGAATAAAAAAAATGCATTACAAATAAAGATATATAACAAATAACAAAGTCACTTATTTTTAATAGATGTACTCCAGATATCAAATCTTAAATACGTTGACATTTAAAATATTACTAACCAGAAATGATCCGAGCCTATGATCTTTTAATGCAGGATTTCCCAAACTATGTTCCGAGGAACACTAGTGTTCCACATAACCTGAATAGGTGTTTCGCGAACACCAATATAACTTAAAAACCACTATTTTTCAATGTTTTCCAAAAACTAGCAATTATGATTCGTTGGCTTGGAATCCATTTTCCATAACAGTAAAACGAGCATGCTTAATTCAGCGTTAGTGGAAAATCTGGCTGATTTTATCAATGATTCTGATTTAAATTTCATTAAATTCTTTCTTGGCGAATTTGTGAGCAGAATCATCCAATGTATTGAAACAAGTAATTATTTTTTTACTTCCGTTTTATGCAACCTATTTATGCGAAGGCAAAGTGCAGAAACAGACTCGACGCCACACCATTTAAAAATAATACGTGTTTAATTAACATTTCTTTTGTATTTATACTATTATGGTTTACCCGATCTAAAAAATAAGCCAAGTGTTCCGTTAAAATTTCCAGATTGGCGTAATGTTCCATTGCAGAAAAAGTTTGGGAAACCCTGTTTTAATGTGTTAAGAACAGTGATGCACAACCTTTACCTTCTAGCGGGCCGCATAAAACAAATTATCGTGGGTTCGGGCCGCAAAGAAAAAAATGATTTAAAGTACGCTCAATCCTTTTTTATGCAGAACATATGTACGTTCCATGTAAAACAGCCTTAAAACCGTGTAAAAAAGATTAAGTGAATTTAGATAAATGAGTAATAGGTTCCATTATATTATTTTGACCGTGTTATTTCGAAAATAAATAAGCCATGCAAAAAAAGGATTATGAGTACTTGCTTATTAAAAATCGTTTCATTGTGAAATATTTATGTTTCATTTATATGCAACTAGCTGGCCCGACGAACTTCGTACCGCCTCAGAATCAATAAATGTTGTGTTAATTTATTGGATGAGTTAAATTCAGTTTGAATGAATACTCAAAATGAATTAAGTTCAATAAATGTGCAAAATTAAAAATGAAAAGTATTTTAATTACATTGAAATGATGTTATTCACGTGGCACAGTCGATAGATTTAAAGGAATACAGTGCACCAACGATTTGATTTTGAATTGTGAAGTTTAAATGATCCACATCTTTGTTATTTGCTGCAAAAATTGCTCGTTCACTCAACCAATTATGATGTTTGTGATTAGCAATGATATTCAGGAACACTTTGTTGATTGTCCTTCGATGAGACGAAATTTCAAAAATTCGGCAAAAACGAAATCAATCCATTCGATTCGTCGACAGGAACACGGCCGTTACAGATAGTCAGCAAATGCTTGGAGAAATCTGCGGCAGATGGTCGTTTAGAAATGCAACTCGCATGTTTGTCGTTAACTGAAGTTTCTTAACATAGCGCCACAGAGTCGATGTTTTAAGTCAAGCTTTTATTTCATCGGCAGCGGTCGATCTTGGAATAACTGGTAGTGTTTGGCGAAAATCGCCAGATAGTAGAATCATTGCGCCTCCAAAACATTTTGAGTCATTGCGCTGATCTTTCATAGTTCGGTTGAGTGCTTCCAATGCGGAGGAAAAATAAGCCACCATTTCCCTCATCAATTGCCTTCATTGAAGTATCGTACACTTTCTGTTGGGGGTTCAACAGTGGAACATTCGTTCGAAGTGATTGGTTCAATGCATCTCGATCATATTCACGTTTACGTTCCGATTCTCGATTGAAAGCGTCGTTCATTCCTCGATCTGGCGACGCATCATGCAGCGCATGAGGTAACACATATCTTCGATCAAAAGCAACGCCTGGTTATGTATCTCCTCATTCACCTCGAGATCGGGATTCCCTGAACTGACGCGAATTCGGTGTAAAGTGTCTTCGGACATGTCATTCTTGTACTTTTTCCACAATTCACGTGGATTCGATGGGAAGCATGTCAAAAAAATGATAGCAAATAATGTGCCTATCTGACTTGGAGACGCAGAAACAATTGCTTCAGCGATTGTCATGTCCCAATGAGTTTATTTTTCAAGCAAATTGAGCTATTGACATGCGGCACGAAATGTTAGGCATACGACGCCATTGACAGTTCGAAATGATTCGAAATGTCGACCCGAAGGGAATTGTTGGTTGTTTTTCAGATTTTTCATGTTCACAGAACTGTAAGACTCTTACATAATGACAGGGATCTTTTCAAAATTATTCAAATAATACTTTTTTATAATTTTACGAAAGTTCATTCTAAATTTTCATATTTTTTATATTACGAAATGACATAAATTCTCATTATAACAAAGAACGCAACATTTTCCAAATCTTCAATATTATATTTATGAGATTATCTTTCATTAGAAAAAAATATATATTTTTGTTTAATGTTCCACACATACAAACAACTATACAGTCAATCCTGTTTTTATGCGGTAGATGTGTTCCACGAAATATCGCAAAAAAAAATCGCATAAAAAAAAACTTGACTTCCATAGAAATAGTAGGGTGCGTTACTTAAATTTTAAAATCCGCATAACTTTGAAACAGCGAGTTAAAATATACACTAAATCGCAAAGTATAAGAAAATTAGGGGAAAACCACGGCGTAAAAATATTAAAAAATAGTCACTGTATGACAATTCTATGTGTGTTTTAAAGCATGTGGTTCTAAATCACTCTTTTTCAGAAGAAATAGTATGCGCATCAATTTCATAAAACTATGGTTGTTTTCTAACAATGAAATTAGTGATCAGAGTTTGTTCAGATTTTCTTTTTCGATAATTAATTGTTTATGCAGTTTATTATACCCATATATATATATATTTTAAAGTTATCGTTGAAACTTGAATGCGCGATCAGAATTTGAATCATTTAGAAAGAAATGATCTTCTAATTTACTGAAAAGTTTGATACCTTCTTCAATTATTTTCGCAGTGAAGAAACTGGAATTTCTTTCAGTTCGTCATTGTTTTCTGGTTTTTTGTCAATAATTAAATTTAAATTATGAACATCTTCGTCACTTATAGCTTTATCTGTAAGTAATTCGTCGATATAATTTTCGCTAAAGGTATCAAACCTTTCTTCGCCAAGTTCAGGTGCTAAAGTAATCATTTCAGCTGATATTACCGATGCTTCAATGGTTTCATCGACTGTAACACACCTAATTAGGTGGACTTAATTCAGCGATGGCAGATGCAACATGATTTAAACAGTCCGAAATCGTATTTTTTTTTCAAATGTCGGTTGTGTTTATAATTCTCTCTATTCTATCAAAAATACAACAATATATGCTCTCGATGTAATATTTAACATTTTTATATATCGTAAAATATGGTACATTTAAAAAAATGCATTTCTAAAAAATCGCATTACTTCGAAATCGCATAAAAAAACCGCATAAAAACAGGATTGGCTGTATATAGGGATCAAAAATAAAATAATGATTTGATAGTATTCTATAACAATATAATATACATGAAAAGTATACTGATTTTTTTTTACATACCTTCTGATTTTATGTACTTTCATTCGTCTTTTCACATTTCAGTATATATTTTAGCGACGGTGATGAACATGAGACATAAATTCCTAAAAGTTTTTTTTTAAATGGATATTGAAGATTTAGTTTCGACTTAGTTTTAAGTTGGCATTCCTAACTTGATTAACAAAATGCCTCACATGAGGTAACACATGTCTTCGATCTAAATCAAAGTCTGGTTATTTATCTTTTCATTCACCTCGAGATCGGGATTCCTTGAACTGACACGAATTCGATGTAAAATGTCATCCTTGAACTTGTTCCAGAGCTCACATGGATTCGATGTGAAGCATGTCAAAATAATGATAGAAAATAATGTGCGTATCTGACATGGAGATCCAGAAACAATTTCTTCAGTGATTGGCATGTCCCAATAAGTATAATTTTCAAGCAAATTGAGCTCTTGACATGCAAGTAGAAACATTCGTCATTTTTCGGATGAACTGTGTAAATGCGACCAAGAGCATCAATAGTCATTCGGGTGATCAGGAACCGCAACGCTTTGCTTTTGACGTTAAAATTTCTTCGATATAGCGTTTCAAGTGTAATAACGTGTCATCTCAGAGTAAAACAACGTTCGTGCAAAATATTGTTGTCAAAAATTTATATACCTAATTATAAACATAACCTTATTTCAATATTGTCCGATTTTCTTTCGTTTTAATTTCATATCATCGATTTCTTTTTTCTAATCCATATTCTAAATTTAAATTTTTTTATAAGTCAGTAGTACGCAAAAAAAGCAAAAACAAACAAATTTAGAAAACAGTGCGATCTGGTGGATTTTTCTGAAACCAGCTTACGACATTTTATCGTTTGATGACGCTATTCGTCATTTGAAAATTTTATTCTGTATGAAGATATTTATTTTCTTTATAATTTATTTTCCGTGATATTTTTCCGATGTTTTAATGCTTATTCTGCTATTCTAGGCAAAAAGGAATTTTATAAAGCAAAGATCATTGAAATCCTTGGAGTAATTCTCGAGATATACGTGGTGTAAATAACCCGACTTTGTTTTATATATATAGATTTATAAGTTAATGCATTCTTGGTCTTTTTGACATAATATCTGTAAGCCTGTTTCTATGAACCGATTTACTCTCCTTCATTGAAGAAAAAGCTTACTTACATTTATTGAATAAATGTTTTACGTGAAAAAAATATGTTTGAAAAAAAGATTTAAGGGCCGCCACAAAATTGAAAAACGCGGGCCGCGGTTTGTGCATCACTGGTTTAGAAGGTTGAAATTAAGACATAGTAAGACTATTTGTTATTTTTACTCTTGATTATTGAAATAAACGGGTTTATACTGTGTTTATTACTATTTATTATTTGTTGTCATTTTTAGCATACAAAAATGCATTTAAAAAGTTAAATACAACAACGTTTGTAATTTTCTCGGAAGAAAATATTGGATCAGTAAAATAACAGTCGGCAAAATTACTTTGCAATGTAAATAATTAAATATCTGCTGACCTTTAGCAGTTTAGCAATAATCAATACCCATTATAATTAAATATAAAAAGAAACGTTTGAAGTATCCGATAATAATTAATGAATTTGCGGCAGTCAAAGATGTTGCCAAGAATGAATTGGCAGTTTTCGTTTTTTTTTTTAAATTTCTAAAACGTTGATTAGATGTATCAAATGTTTCAAGATAATACAGTTCATTGTAAGATTTCAATTATAGCTCCTCATTGTTACCTATGTCAATTTAACACGTTAAATTTTGATCGCCATGCCTTCTCATTATGAAAACATAGTGCATTGGAAGACTTTCTTGTTTATTTATAACCTATATTTCATTCCTTTCGCCATGCACACTTTCCATTCTCCAGGGGCTACGATTATAAGCGCATAGTTTCTCAACTTTTTGGACCCGTGGCCCTTTTAAGTCTCATATTTTTCCATTCAATTTGAAAATTTCGATCGCTGGCAGATTTCAAAACTGTATCCAGGAATTTACGGATTTCGCATAATGAAAAGGCGCAAGACCTTTTTTCTTATCTCTTCCAAGAATTCCAAAAACGTGGGACCTTTTTTTACCTCTCTCGCGGAGTTCAAACAATTTTTTGTCGCTGCCCGATTTGAAAAACCTGGGAGTTTATGGATTTTCTCGTGGCCCCCCAAAACTGTGCTGTGGCTCCCTTAAAATTATTTTTTCTCAGTGGCTCCCTTGCAACATGCTGTGGCCCCCGGTTGAGAAACCGTGATCTAGCGCACAACAATCTCTGCTTCTCTTGGATCCATGCCAGCGTCCTGTGAGTAAATACTAAGCATGCTCGACAGAATCCACCCAGTTGGATGAAGAAACAGACGGAATACATTTGAGGGCTCGGGAAACAAAAACGGCTGTTTTAATAATCTTAAAACGTTGGCAATTAGATTTAAACGTTTTTTTTTCTTGTAGATAAAACATCTAAAAAAAGTGTTTAATATTTTTATCTGTATTATCTTGGTATTCAAATAAAATTAACATCGTTATGTGTAATCCACAGAAAAACTGCCGTGTTTGCTACACAAGAATATGTAAACTGCTGCTTTTGTTACAAAATTAATTTTGATTAATCAAAAATGTACTTTTTTTAAAAATTCAACTTACTACTATATCTGAAATTGCTAGCTTTACACGATGACATACTTAATTAATTTTCGACAAAACGTGGAAACTACCGTTTTTGTTTTTAGAACTCTCATTTATGTTTACTTTATTTATTAAATCCTTGACTTTTTATGTAGCCGTGAATGTTTCCCGAGCAGAGTCAGACTTCTCATAAATATTCACTTCAGTTATTCGTGGTCATATTGTCTCACCCACCAACGCCCACTACGGTTTTACACCTTTATACAGTGTGTATTTTTTTAGCGCCACAGTGTCATTAGTAATTCATTTTTTTTCAGGGATTGTCCGCACATGCATTTTATTGTGCAGGAAGTATACTAGAATTTTTGTAATGTTAAATCTTTAATGAGTAGATATTTACTACGGGACATCGTAAACTTTTTGAATTCCTTAATAATGTGCTCAAGATCCTGCCGACATATCCAACGGTATCGTCTTGACCAATTTTCAGTATCTTAAATTATATTTTCACATTTAAGCTTTAGATTCTCTACTAAGTGTTATTATATGACCCCTCTAGAGGTGAATTGAGCCAACTAGTGAAATAGTAAAAAGAAATTCTTGGACAAACACACCAAGTACAATCACGACTTTACGGATATAACACTATTGCAATGTGTATTAACTGAAGTTACTTCACTTTAAGACGTGTAGAATATTACAACGCATCTAACTTATTTTTTTTCTAAAATACCACTTGACCACCTGTAATGGGCCCATATGTAATATATTAAAATAAACTAAGCATCCCAAAAACAATTGAACATTTTCCATTTATAATAAAAAGACTTTAAAATTTAATCGCTTCCACTTTAAAACAATCAATTGTATTAATGTGAGAATAATCGGCTGTTGATTTAAATGCGTTGTTAATAGTGTTTAGACAGCTGCTATCAATACTTTTGTGAATCATTTGATGATGTTGCACTAAGCCGTGTAAAAAGAATGCTGACAAATGTCAAATAAATTTCTTAAATATTATAATTGAGGCTATTACTTGCGAAACCGGCTCATTCCAAAATGGTTGATAAATAAAACACGGACTTCATTTTGTAAAATAGTATACATTTTAAAAATATTTTTAGTTTTAAATTACTTTGGAATGATATTTTGTATGTTTTCAAGCCATTTTAGAGATTGCCTTCTAGTAGTTGTAGTTGCCAAAAATGTATTTGTATTGACAAAATTACATTTATGGTTCACGTTTCACCAATTTCGGAATGAGCCGGGTTTGCAAATAATCGCCTCAATTAATCTCTCATATTATACTGTTTCAAAAATTACCGAGAACCGTTGAAAATCGTTGACCAATGACTTTACTGCAGCTGCAATTTTAATCTTTAAATTATGTATGCTTTCCGCCGTATTTACGAAACGCAAATGTTTTCATATCGATAATATCCGAGGTGTTGATTTTTTGCCCATTATGATGGCATAACATAAAATTAAATCTTTAGCAGGGTCTGCAGTCTCGTAATTACATTATCTCTAAATATCGTGAAAATCTTTTATTCTGGAGTTTGCGAGATTCAGAAAAAACAGAAATAAAACATTTTTTTTTAATCAACATATTTTATAGAAATTGAAAAAAATGATTGACAGTGGTGAGCAACCTTTTGAGAGACCAGGTAAAAAAATTAATTTTGAAAAAATATTTCGTTAGTGGGTAAAAGTTGAATACATTTTTTTAGTATTAAAAAATAACAATTTTATTTTTATGAAATAACATAAATACAATATATGTACATATAATACGTATATTTGCAAATGTATTTGTACATGAAAAAAATATTTTATAAAAAAACCTACATATAATATAATACTTTTATTAGTGGTTTCCTTGGTTTTGAATCTTAAATAAAAGTTTTTCAATATTTGGCAAATATGAAGTTTACTCAAGTCGAACACAGAAATTAAGATTTTCTGGAGCAAGTCTCTTTCGTAAAGTTTTCTGAACACATTTCATTTAAGAAAATGTTTGCTCACAAGAATTTTGAACCAAATGCAATTTTTGCATGTTTGTTTTTGTGGTGATGATGCCAAACATGATGATATTGCATTCATTAGATCGTGTTCCGTCATTTAAAGATACTGGCGAAGATCTATAAATGTATTTGTCCATAAAACTGTACATTTGAATTCAATGTATTCGTATTCCAAAATAAATATTACAGGGTATTCAAAATATTTTTGCTCAAATTCGTTCTCAATCACCACATCCGGTTTATAACATTATTATTTATTCATTGTAATCATTGGTATTTTCAATAAATAAATAATTTTGTAAAATAAATGATTTGATAACAAAAGTATCATCATATTTTCTTCCTGATAACACAAAGTATTCTAGTGGGTAATACAATTACATGCGGGCAGGCTGCTGACCACTGGGATAGGTTATGACAATGAAGGAAATGCAATAAATAGTAAGCCAACTTAACAACTATAAGTCCATCAAGAAAATGCACTTGATTTGAAGTTTTTGCAAAAGTATTCCTTAATATGGTTTTCTTTTTACAAATTTTTGGCAAAATCTCATTGATACCTTTTATGTTAGAGATAATTTATTTATTTTATTGATTGAATTGGTATTTTCTTTGTAGAATCGCATTATAAAAAAGGTTATAAAAATTCAGTTTCTAAAGTATAACATAATATAGTTGATAGTTATTTCAGCATCACGCCATTGATAGTTTTAACCGCCCAATATTTTGTTTTAAAAACGTTAAATATGGTACGTACATAAAAAGTGATTTTACTTTGAAATCCCGAGATCGAAAATAGCCCCGGGATTTCAAAATTTACAGTCCCTAGTTGTGAGTTTCAGTTCATTCAACAAGTTTATCAATACATATTAGTTCTGGCTACGCATGAATTTATTTAATATTTTATGGTAGTGTTCACTATCGAATACTCGCGTGAAAGTAATATGTATTCAACGCAATTGATATAATTTAAAAAAAATGAACGAAATAACGTTGTTATTAAATTTTGTGGTATCGATTTCTCGTTTCACTCCAAACTTTCACAATTCAGCAATCATTATATAGTCAATCGTAAACAATTCATTTAATTTAATTTTTTTACCAAAAAATAATAAAAGGTTTACATTTGATATTTATTTTTTTGGTTTCAACTTTTTCTATGTATTGTATAATAAATGAAAAATTTCCAATAAACTGCTAGAGAATAAAAAAATTGAATCGTTCAAACTATGTATATTCTCCCAGATTTTGTCACTAACGACCCGGGTTTCGCCTTTCGGCATCTTCAGGCGTTCAAGTGCACGGATGAACTTGAACTGACACATTTACTAAGCGTCAAATTTAATATTGAAATTCCACCAAGCACCTTCAGTCGAAATCTTAAATGCTAGAGAATAGTTATTTTTAAGGCACGTATTATAAATGCTCTACTGAAAGCTATAATATTATTCATTGAAATCATTTAGGTAAGGTTTACTTGTAAACCACACAAGATTTGAAAACTTAAACCGGAGTTATCATAAAATCGAGTCTCATTTGACATTTGTATATATAATTGGAGTATAAATAAAGGTAAGCAATTTTTGATATAGATTCTGAAACAAAAACTCATTTGATATTGACTTTATTGTAAAATGTATGTTTTTTTTATACTAATGTGTGCTTGGATTGATAACAAACAATTCACTAGATTAAATATTAATGTTCACTCTTTATTACATGCTTAATGCTGAATGTACTGTAGCAAATGTTTTTAAGAATCTAAGATATTTTCACAGCCTTGTATTATTGACAAGTAAACATAAAAAGTTGTTTGAATACAACTAGGCGCCATTTTTAGCTGTCGTAATTCGATTTAACATTTTATGTGCCAAGTAAATCATTTTAGAAAAAGTTTCCAACGTGTTACTGTTACCAGTAAATCTTTTCGCCAATCGATTACCGTAACAAGTCGACTAACATGACATTTAAATACTAATATTCACCAGTAAGTTAAACTTAAAAAATAGCCATTTTACGCTTCTTAAAACAGATGAATTTGTACCGTTAGGTGTCATTGATAATTTGAAAATGGAAAATGTATTGCAATAAAAAATAAAATCGTAAAAATACTGAGATCTTTTTTTGGATTGCTATAGTAATCACCGAAATACTATTGTGACAATTGAACAAGTTGGTTGCATTTTTAAGAAAAAATAATCATGATTCATTTTTAATTTTGATTTATGTAATGTAATTTTAATTCTTGTAAATGATAAAGTACCCGTGAATCAAAAACCATTCCATGACGATGATTAATTTCAAAGCTTACACGGGAATATTCATTATGAATAGCGGGTGGCCAGTGAGTATTGTAATGTTTGTAAAAATAATATTCGTAGATTGCCCGATTAATCGCATTCAATCAATTAATGCCGTAAAATAACGTAGCGTTATTATTTAGAAAGCGTGAATACTGATTTAATTATTCTAATCCAGGATGGATATAATTTAAACATTTGTCATTTTTTGACAAAAAACACAACCAAAAAACGCGTGAAACCGATTGTGCAATCATTTTATTCGCACTAGTTTTCCGCATTTAGGTTGGTTTCTGCCAGTGACGTTCATGGTTTGGGATGCGGTAGAAAAAATATTAAAAGGCTTTTATATAACGGCTTGAAGAACATTCAACGTCAAATTATAGTTTATAAGGTGACATTGTTTGTATTATCCATTGTCAACATAATATAGATCCTATTTATTTTATTTTTAAATTAAACTGTATCTTCTATTATATATTTTCTTTATATAATAGAAGATACAGTAGTTACTTAAGAATACCACATATACTAATTTACAAAACAAGTAATAATTCAGTTAAAATATTTGTTAAAATTAAAAAAAGTTAATTGATAGATTTATGTACAAATCAATTGATGCCGCGGTGACAAATATCATGCAAATCTTTTATTACAAACTTAATTGTAATCAATTAAGTTTGACAATTAAGTAAATGTCATTTTTATCGACGAAATAATAAAAAAAACACACCTTTAAGGTTTGAAGGTTGTCAATTTTTGATGGAGAGGCATTATATTATATTTATAAATAAAAAAACTTTTTGTACTTATTCCACATTATTTATTTTAGACCGGTTGAGTGAAACCGAAGCAAAACCGGTTTTTCATTTTTTTTAAATATAATAAATCAAAAAGCCTA
Source organism: Himalopsyche anomala (assembly GCA_031772345.1). Classification (NCBI taxonomy): domain Eukaryota; kingdom Metazoa; phylum Arthropoda; class Insecta; order Trichoptera; family Rhyacophilidae; genus Himalopsyche; species Himalopsyche anomala. The sequence goes on along the minus strand of CM062821.1, from coordinate 15,340,645 downwards.
CTTTCTCAACGAATGAATTTCGTAAATAGAATACAATTTTTTTATTGGTGTATCCAATATAGAGTAGATACGATAACCGCGTTTTCCACATCGATGTATTATACAATTATTATGTAACGATGCGAGAAATCTTTTTTGTTGATACATTATACCTGTCTAATTGGATTATCGTGCACGCCACATGTCATTGTGGCTCTTTGTCAATCCGTGGAAACGCTTTAATGTTCCATTTTCGAAACATACATACGTAAAATGGCGGTTGTTTTGTTACCGGATGACAGGAACAATGCACAATCTAAACAATGGCTTTATCCGCATCAATGATCGGAAATCTTGCACTAAAAATGCACCGCACCTTTCATATTCAAATTAGAACGATTGTTACACTTTACTCGATCAATTCGGACGATTTTCTCTTATTTTCGTATCGAATAATACCTCTCATAGGTTATGCTTTGATGGTTTACTTTAAAGTGTATTTCGCCTGGGGCTACTATCAATATGGCGTGAAGCGTGACGAAATTATGAGTGATGTTAATATGTGATGGGTAACGGTTTGGCTTCTGCCAATTTGACCATAAAAGATTTTTAATACCTCGAAGTTTGCGCAATTAGAAATAGATATTAAAATAAAACATTTATTGTTTTAGATGAATTTCTCTTTGTAAAATATTGTACACGGGTCCGGCCCAAAAGAGTCATAAGTCCGCTCGCTAAGCCTAGTTCTCACAAAATATCAAATATTGTTAATACTTATTTCAAACACATTAACATTTATAATAATTGTGAAACTAAAAAACATTTTTCTATTTATTATGAGTTCTAACAAAAAAAAATCCATCGAAATGTATTTACGATATTTACAATACTCACAATAACATTTGAATCAATTGGAAAAATAACGTACATGGACCACAACACAATATTAAAATTTTGCAGATGGTGAATTGTGCATAATAAATATTATAGCACAGATTAAAATCGCAATTTTACGATTTTAACGTAAGAAACATCTGAATTTTGAAATTTATTGTATTTTTAAAATGATAATAAACATACAAATAATAAATATGGTGAAGAGTGGGGAAATCAAAAAGCATGTTTCTAAGAAGAAGGTATATTTAAACATTCAAAATAAGAATTTTCTACTCTCATAAAAATAGTGTTTTGATGGTGGCATTCATTTTGTTCAAGTGAAATGGTCATTTTAGGGAACCCAATACTACATTTAAACAATTTTCGCCTGAATGTTTCATATGCTGTTTTGAAGATAAAAACAGGATGCACTCTCTCACCTGACTAAATTTACAATTTTTTATTGGTTTTGACAAGCGGTGGGCTGCCAATGCGTTAACAAGGGGCTCGCTAAATCTCAAAGCAAATCTCGATGTTTGGGGAAGTAGTGATTTTTTTTATTACTACTATGTAATTATATGCAACGCTTAAATAAGCAATCGATTGTTACTTGATACACTTATAAAATGTAACAACATGCAATTTACCGTAAACTTACCAATGTCAATGACTAAAAATGTATTACTGTGTACACCGGAGCTGTCATAGATATAATATGTCAAAAATCGCAGTTATTTACTAATTTGATCTTAGAATATTTTTTATCATAAATTAACAAGGGGCTCGCCGGCCTTATTAAATTTTAACAAGGGGCTTGCGCGAGCCCCTCCGAGCCCCCTCCAGCCCACCTCTGGTTTCAACATATTTTAATAGTATATTTAAATCCCTACAAAGAGGGACAGCAAATACAATAGCGTTAAGCTTTCGTTGCTTGTCTCTATCTATAAATTATCTCTATTAACTGGCAATTTACCATTATTCTATTGCGCGTATTTTGTCAGTATTAAAAATAAGACAGCCATAATTAATATTTACCGGTGCACGTTGGTTCCTACGATTATGTTTTAATTCCGTACGCTGAAGTAAAACTGAAATGACAATGGTTATAATTACGTCGTTGTCAAATACTTCTTTTGACGTTGTTAGTCATGCCTTTATATAATGATCTTTTTTTAGTAATGATTGTTTGACGACTTTGTAAGTAGACCTGCACTAAAATTGACATTACGTCAATTATTTCTTATTCTTCGTGGACGACCGAATGAACTAAATATTTACCGCTGGAAAATTACGATACACTTTTTAGGTGAACGGGAAGTTAACATCTGTGTCAAACTTTATAATAAATTTAAAATAAATACGACACAGATAGACACTTACGATTTCAATTTTATTTCTTTAATCAAATTAAAGGTGATACGATTTGAATAACATATCGACACCACCAACCAACAAAGCAATACATACATCAATTTTGGTCAATTTGAAGGAGAGCAAAAAAAGTTATTCGAAATTTTATATGAACTCCAAGCTATTCACTATTTGTTAATTTATTGTCATTCAATAACTTTTTAAGCCCTCGTGACAATATACTAAAATTGTTTAAAATATACTGGTTTGTTTGTTGGTAGTTTCATTATTAGATATTACTAACATCTTAAGCATCAACCTCATTCTTGTATATAATGTACATTATCTACTTCGTGCAAGTTAAATAAAACATGAATATTAACATGCAAAAATATAATGATGCATATTTTATTAATAATCGTGCAGATTTCGTTGGTAAAAAAATAAATTCAGCTGTCTTTAAAGAAAATATTATTTTCATTCATAGTCTCTGCAAAATACAAACGATTTTATGAGTATAGATGAGTGGATCGTATGCTTGTAAGATATCAGTATAACTTACACTATATCAGATAAAACAATTGATCAACCGTAGACAAATAAACAAGATTTTATTTTGATTTTAATACGTTTTTAATTGTGTACAAACTTACAAATCAATTGTAATTTCGTTTAAAAACTGTTTGTTTATTTATTATTGTAATATCATAGAAGTTTCCTAGAAGTGAAATTTTCATACCTATCATTGCTTTAAATCACATAATATTTTCAATCCATTTATGGAAACTTCACTGGCCTTGTAAAGATAGTGGTGTTTATTTTCGTATTAAAAAAAGCCGGTGGGAAAACTTAATTTCATATAACGGATTTTAGGCTTTAAGAGACACCCCCTCATCTCGTTAGTCTATTATGTAAATTGATGTTCTAGTATACCGTTAGCAATATTTTGCAGTTCAAATTTTAATTTATTGAACAGTTTCTTTTTTTGCTTCAATTATTTTACTCGGATATTTTGATTATATTTTTAATATTCATTCTAAAAGTAAAAAGTATTATAATAAACCAAAAGGTTATCTAACCAATATATAGAATTGACCTCAGAAGAAATTTTAAGCTTCTTTTTAAAAATCTGAATGAATATTTAATATAACTTTTCCACTGCCGAACGTATATGACATGTTATTTTCGCATCAGAGTAAGATTTTTTCACGTGAATTTATGAAAAATGACGGGCATCAAACTGGTTATGTTTACATTCATAAATATGCGAAGAACATAAGTGAGACTAACAAAATAAATAAATAAATCATTAAGATTAACCATATTATAAAAAGCGTGCGATGACAGCACTCATTTGCGACCATTCAACACGAGGCCATATGGTCAAAATGTACCGACATAGTAAGTTTATGAAGAGTCAAACATATTTCGTCAATGATTCAACAATAATTATAACGGAATACGACTTATTAAATTCTTCAGTCGATTTTTACTTCTCAATCAATTTCAAATAAGAAATCGCAAGCGCTGCACCAAATAACTATCATTGATTAAATTCAACGGCATTTTAAAGCGTTAAATAAAGATTACTAACCTAAATGGACTTTTTAACGTTAGTAGAATGCGGCTGTTCTAATTTCAAACTAGATAACTATAGACAATTTGAGAGAAATGAATTATAAATTCACTTATATTTTTTAATATTAGTGTAAACCAACAATTACATGTTTTTGTCATCTATGTCACTTGTAGTGCCAGAAGATATGCGGGCTTTGAGACCAACGTAACAAAATATATTATGTTATAATTACAATTGAAATATAATAATACTTGACAGAAGCTTGCAATGATAATTGTTTTCCGGGTGCCATCTTTAGTTGAAAATTTTCAATTTTCCAAGCAATTGAAAGTGGTCTCTTAATTATTTTATCATCTATTATTTATTTTATTTAGTATTATATGTTATAAGTACTATATTTATTTAAACAATATTATTAATGTCGTAAATACAAAACTGTTTTTATTTTGTTTTTTTCCCAAAAATATTATTTTGTAGTTTCGCTTTTGTCACCATCAATATACTTGTAACTGTCGCTTGAAAATGTATTGACACAGATTTCAGAGGTTCCTTAATTCACTTTAACAAAATTTCAGGAAAAAACTGGAAAAAGTGAAGAATTTTTTATTTGATACCCAGCATAAAAACTTTATTTTTATTGTTCTTTGAAACTATGAAATTTAATATTATTTACTGTGCTTTTTTATATAGTTTATATTAAAAAAAAAACAGTTACTATTCCCAGTTTCGTCGACGAAAAATACTACTTATATATTTACTCCATCTTCCAGATGTAAAATAAAACTAGTTAATTTTTATCCAAAAATTTTGTATCAATATGATATTTTCTTTTATGGCAACAATTTTGGTTTCTGAAAATTGATTTGTAATTTCGTTATAATTTATAATCTTCAGTAAGAAAACGCTACGTTAAACTTTGCAGGACTATTCTCAAATTGATTAAGAACTAGTCGGTAATTAAGGTGGTCTCTAATAATCGACATGATTTTTACGTTTAGTATTGTATCTTAAATATAATAATTATGGCTTTGTTCAGTGTTATTAAAGTCGTTTTATATGATTAATTCGACCAACCAAGGGCGTAGAAAGCGTTAGAAAGAGGTTATTTTGATAATGTTATTTTTTTATTTTAAAATCGTTCGACCCACTGAACGATCGTTGCATTTTTCAGTACCTGGCGTTAAACAAGGACGTACGCAAAATTATTATTAATTAATAAAATAGTATATTGTAAAGCATATTTATGTCATTACAATCACACTGATGCAGCGATTTACAACCTGGGCGTGGATTGTTGCAAAGGGAGGCGCTAACTGCCCAAAATATTTATTTACCCTTTAAAAGTGTCTTTATTACTATTTGAAATAAAGGATGAAGAGATGGTAACATAAAGGTTGGAAATCACTGATTTAATGTTTATAGCGAGTGTACATAATATATCTGACATAAAAACGTTAAAGAATAAAACAAAAGTATGTTGTCGTATAATAGATCGATTATAATAACAATGAACATAGCCGCAATTATTTAATTTAAGTTATACCAATCGTATATACTAAATACAAACATAATGTTAAGTATTAGAAATCTCCTTAATTAGTATCTAGTTTCTAGATTCTAGACAAGAGTAAATTCGATAAATGGAGATATTTCGTTTCATTTAGAATCTTATGTAGAATGTCCAAGTGGCGTTTTCGCAATAGTTTTATAGCATTTATCAATCACACAACCATCGAACCTTAGAAAATTTTATTGGATTTCAAATTGTCAGTTATTATAAAATTTGCTTGTTATTGTGTGTAATAATCATACTATCCTTATAATAAAATGGGTACAAAATCTATGTGCTTACTGGGTTTCTAATAGAAAGTTTTTACTTTGATACCATGGCGTGGCTATAAATTTTGCCATCTTGTATTGTAGCCGTTTGACTATAAAACAGTCAATTTTAACGAAGTAGTATTTATTATTTATACCTAGTTAAATTGAAAATCTCTCCTGCAAAAGCAAAGGCAATAAAATGTGACATTCTTCTTCTCTCCTCTCCTAAAATGGGCATACGTTTTTGTTTTTATAGCAACTGCTAACATTTTGAAGCTATAATTTTTTTTTTCCATGTCCGTTCCCAATATGGAGCATATGGACTCCTACTGGAGTTTATCTCAACAGAAATGTTTCTACGAGAACTGCTTGTTACTCAGTTGCTCAACCTCTCTTTTTCCAAAGAGAGTAGGAATAGAAGGAAAGGGCAAGAACAGGACTAGTGGTTAGCTAATCGCTCTCCATACGCCCCGTTCATAGGATAGGATGGGTGGGAGGGGAGAATGCAAGACATCACATACATCCATGCCTTTGAACAGAAATTTATAAATCGACTGAAAAATCAATTTATAAAACTGCCCGTACCGGGATTCGAACCTGTGCCCTCCGTAACGGTAGCCAACGATGTTGACCACTCGACCACACAGGCGGCATAAATATTAAACATAAAAATATAGGCATCGATAACGTATTCCAAAATAACCTATAGTTTAGTGGTGTATTCACAATAATCTGTTTTAAATGTAAAAGTAGCAGACAATAAATGTTGTAGATATTTTTTAAATAGTAAATTAAGTATTTTTATTATAAATATAACCTAAAAATACTTAACGTATAGTAATGATAAAACATTGGTAATGAAATAGATTAATATTTAATTCACATTGACAACTCGTACTTATCTTCATTATTTTATTATCAGCTATCGTATAATATATTTAACAATATGTAGATTTACATAATATTATATATCATAATAAAATCATTTTTTATTTAATTTAATTTACGGTTTTCCCTCGTTTGTTTTTATTTCAACGAGACGCAGTAAAAAAACAAACCATTGTTAATTATCTACGAACACGTATTTCATTTTTGATTAGTTTTAAGTTTATTGATGTAATGAGTTCAGAATTTCAATACACATATATTCTATTGACTCGTATCTCAGAATATATTTTACTTTATACTTAATTTGTATCGCCAAGTTGCAATTATATGTAGTGATTTTAAATGTTTTATAAGTTATTTTATATCTTTCGGGATACAAATAAAAGCAGAATAAAACCTCAAATTTAATTAATATACCATAAGTACAATCAGTGCCGGCGCGAGGCTATTTGGCGCCTTAGACAACGGTAATTGGCGCGTCCCCCTTAATTAAACAAATTTTACATTTTTTCGAAATAATGCATCAACATCAATTCGGGATCATTATATATACTTTAATATATCCATGTCCGCTTGCAATGTGGAGCATATAGCATCCTAATTGAGATATCTTAATTGAAGTTTTTCTACGTGAACTGTACTTAACTCAGTCGCTCTACCTCTCTTTTTAGAATTATATGGAATACGGTACATAATACCAACGAATAAATACAAACATCGAAATAAAATAAAATGAACTATTAGAGTATATAAAAATATTGAATTTAATTATTCCCCATGGTTGTGCATGCTCCCCTAATGGGCTTTGGTTGTGCCCTAGGCGGTTGCCTATTTCGCCTTTATGGTGGCGCCGGCTCTGAGGACAATTGTCAATAAACGTATTTGATTTATCCTGAAAGCGGATTTTGGCATTCGCTGCTCGCCAGAAAGAGATTAAATTTTAATCTAATACAAAAACGTTGGCAAATGAAGGAGAGAGTGAATTGGATGGGAACGTCTTCTTCCCGCCTTATTAACTTCCTTTCAGCATTGAGGACAAAACCATTCCAGTTGTGCTTTATAGCGATGGATGTGCATGTTATATAATATAGAATAAAGTACATTTATGCGTCTCCTAAAAACGTGTACTTTTTGATATATCAGATTGTGGTAAATTCGCGACGAAATGTCTGTTACGAGATGATAATGTTAGACCATCCCATCAGTATGATAAATCGCATATCATGCCGTGAAACATAAGCAGCATGGATTAAGAAAACTCCATTAGTAAGTTTGCTATACAGTATTAATACAAAGAAAAACAATAAACACAAATTCGTTATAAATAATAAAACACTATGGTTGAAATCACTAACAATGTTTAATTACTCGGATTATGCAATTTACCGTTTGCCGTGCTTTATATTATAACTGCGGAATACAGAATCCGCAATTGATTAGCTACAGTTTTTTTTATTACCTTATCGTATAGTTTACAACTATGTGTAATTGTTTGAATGCATTAATTTAAAAAAGCATGTTATGCTAAATAATTAATTAATGAAATGTGCTATCAAAAAGCCGTTGAGATTTAGAGTTGAATGCCTAACAAATATGTATAAATAAATTTTAAATTTTATCCGTGATTCTATTTGTATGGATGGTTCAATAAGTTAGCTTATAATGTGTTCTTTCATACGTAAATTACGGCGTCTATTTTATGGCTTCGGTATTCATACGAATTCTATACCAATGTCTGGTGCATATAGGTCACATTAAAAATAATCTTGTTAAAGAGCAAATTAAACCTGTTCTTGAGTTACCTCAACCATTCACGTTTTTATTGATTTTATATGTTTTTTTTTTAAACGTAAAGCTATGTGCACGGAATGTAATATAATCTCAGAAGTAAGCTAACTCTAACTCTTGCTTTGGCCAATTAATTAAATATATTATTTGATATGTGGGTGAAATAGATTGCTTAAACTATAATTATAAATTTTATTTATTGATTTGGCATTTACTTGGTAGAACTCCATTTTAATAGGGTAAAAATATCAAGGTAGTTCAGTTCTACAATTATTTATATGTTATATGTTGATAGCTATTTCGGCTTTCGCCATCGTCAGAACTACTGAAGTCAGAACTACAGAACTACTACGTCTAGTTAGCTACTTTCTAAGTACAATAAACCATAATATAAACATAAAAAAACTGCTGTTGTCTAATATGAACGCTATATTAGGTATAACAATATAATATAACAAACAAGCGTATGATATATAAGTAGTAGCCTTTTATTGACATAAGTTGCTAAATATAATTATTTTTGTTTTAGATGAAAGTGTAACGAAGAAGCCCATTTTGCGATGGCGTATCACGGACTTTCTCAGCATGTGGAACTGGACAGAGTTGCAGATCCTTTGGATAGATTCACTCTCGAAGGTCTCATTGGAGAAGGGACCTACGGGGAGGTCTTTTCAGCGAGAGATAAAAAGACCAAAAAGCGTGTTGCCATAAAGGTAACGATATTTACTAATTTAATAATTATAACACAATCGTTCGACCGTGTTTTACTTAAAAACTTCGCAAATTTAAACGATATAGCACACTCTGGTACAAAAGCATTTTGTCGGGATTGAAATCCTTTTTCGTATCAAACTTTTTCTGTTGTTCATAACTATCAAAATTTGATTTTTTAAATACCGTAATAACCCATAACGCGGTCTCGAATGTAACCTGACCTATGTACGTTAATTATTCGAAGCGGGATTGAAAGGAACTCTCCAACTATAGAATCATTGAAAGTGAACAAGTATGCAGTGATTTGTTACCCGTCACATGGCCCGAACGCGCCAAACAGATCTTGATATAAATATAATACGACATCTGTACGTACATCTAGACACAGTATATAAATTTCTATTACATTTTACGTATTTTATCACTGGAGGTAGAAGATTACGCGAATGGTATTTATTATAAAATATTTTAGGTTAAACAAAGCGGTGCCTAATAATCAAAATATATGTTCTTAATTATATTTGACTTTTACCCAAATGGAATATATTTTTGATCGGAATTCATCGATTAAAAATGTCGCTCGCTGTGGTATAGTTAAATGCTTCTTAACCTTTTTACATCTGCAGACCACAAAAAAAAAACAAAAAATGTTTTGCGAACCATCAATATAAGCTTTTATAAACGGATACTAACTATTTTTAAACTGTAGACAATTTTTGCGGCTCACCCGAAAATCTTCGCGGACCACCGGTTAAGAAACATTGGTCAAGTTGGTAAGAGGTTTGGTTTGGCTTCAGAATATTTGGCGCATTGACATTAGCAGAAAAATATAGTGTTTGCATTGATTGAGTATTTTTTGTGTAATATCAATCGATATCGGATATATTATATGAAATGTTTGCCGCAAATATGGATATGATAAAAAAAAATGCAAGTTGACCCATATTATAATTGGTATACGACGAAAGCAGTCTTATAATGAGGTTACTGAGAGAAGGAAATCGTTAGTTAAAGCGTTACTATGTTATACGAGTCTACAATATCCGTTGAAATAATTGTAATTTTCCAATTCATTCTAGCTGTTTTTCATTTTATTTTAATTACGAAAAAAAATCGCAATGAAAATAAACTGTGATTGATCAACTCACTATAGTGATCTAGAAGAATGTTTCTTAACCTTTTTACATCCGCGGACTACAAAAAAATCAAAAAAATTTTTGGGGACCATCAATACAAACAAGCCTTTAAAAATGGATACTAACTATTTTTTTTGCAGCCCACCCAAAAATCTTCGTGGACCACCTGTTAAGAAACATTGATTTAGAATCTAGATCAGTGTCTGCCAAACTTTTTTACTTACACTGGTGAATGGGTCTCTTAACCGCGGCACGCCAAATAAAAATTCTTTAAAAAAGGAAATATACGTTTATGAACGTGAAAAATATTTGTTTGAATGAGCAGATGCTGAATTTATTTAAAATTGAAGAAAATTTAAATGAATAAACATTATTTAAAATTAAAATTTTTAAGGTTTCTTCCATCGCGTCACACCTGAGACTTCTTGTGGCACAGTAGTGTGCCGCGGCACACAGTTTGGTTGACACTGATCTAGTTCATGGTTTTATATATTTGCTGCAAAGGGTGCTTTTTCATATTTCTCCTTGACTCGAATGTTTGCAGGAAGATCGTAAGTGATTTCCACATCCAGTTTTGGTGTAAAAATCATTTGCTTCGAAACCGCTGTCACCATTTTTGTGGCAACGGTTTAATCAAAATGAACTATCTGTAAGCCCGTTGACCTCAACGGGGGGATTTTTGTTGCATTTTTAAGTAGTCAGAAAATTTATCGGGAAATCGGGGACAATCATGCAATCATACAATCATACGGACATTATCGACTATTAATATATAGATATTCTTCAAGTATTTGAAGTATTTTAATTATATGTGAACTACGAAAATCAAATAATCGAAAGCGGCGTTTTAGCTTACAGTGTCGAATTTTCAAATTAGAGATTGCAATGATGCAGTGGAGTAGAAAGAGGTCCTGCCGCTCGGAGCGATCCTCGAATATGCCGCCCCCAATATTTCCTCTAATTTTGATTTTAAATCACTTTTTACCATGGGTGACTTAATTTTTTTTATGTATAAAAATAATTTCTCGCAAAATATTGTACTTATTTTTTAAAATGCCGCCCGGGGCGGTCCGCCCTTACCGCACTCCTCTTGCTATGCTACTGCAATGATGATATGCGTCGCCTTCTTCTCAACATATGCCTAATCTTAATAACCATACGAGAGGCCCAAGTTGCAATAAATTTGGGAGACCCTGTTTTTCGGATTACATTAAAATCTCAAAAAAATTCATATAAAATAACAACAATTTGAACAAATATGGGTTATATAATGTGGGCCATTTTTGAGGCCCCCAACATTTGGAGGCCCCACGCGCGCGCTTCATTTGCTTATAGGATAATCCGCCACTGCTACTACACTGACCACTCTTTACCTTTTGTCTTTTTGGGTAGATCACTGTATAAGGGGTTTCTTTTCCAACATAGAATGTAACAAAATATGAACTATGTATATTGAATTTAAAATATCTAACCAACAGGTATTAGAAAACATTGCGGAGAATATAGAAGAAATCGAAGAGGAGTTCTTAGTTTTCCGCGATCTTTCACACCATCCCAATATACCAGAGTTTCATGGTCTCTTCCTGAAAAGAGGTCCCACATCTGAAGATGATCAACTATGGTTCGTTATGGAGGTAATATATCAAATATAATTTTATCACATCGGATAAATAATTAATATTTACTAAAGCAGTTCTAATAAACATGTAAAATTTTATGTAACATATTTATTACCCTTATATTTTTTACCATCTTTCTATTAAGCTCAACCTGGAAACAAAATAAAATACAAACGTAGGATCTTTGTGGATTTTCCCTTTTGACTGAAAGCTCTAGTCTGCAAACCAGGTTCTCAGTTTTCAGACTTACTTATTGCTTGTGTGGATAAGAACTTAATCAGTTTATCCATTTCCTGGATTTATTTTAACATTGATAACATTGTCTTAGATTCTATCAGCTGAAGGCTTTTTCTTTAGAAATTCATAGTAAAAACCCCATGCAAATATATTGACTATGAAAGTTCAATAAATAAAACTTTCAAATTCTTATCAGGACTTATGAGTGTATTTTAAAACCTATCAAATAGTTCTCATAAAAATTATTACAGAATAGAGAAATCACATATGAAATCATTCAGTGTAACATGATGACTAAATATTTATAGTTTAATTTTGTTATTATTTTCTTTAGCTTTGCACGGGTGGATCTGTGACTGATTTGGTTCAAGGCCTCAGAAACCGTGGAGAGAGGTTAACAGACAACCAAATTGCCTACATCATTAGAGAAACTGTTGAAGCTCTGATCTACCTCCACAGCAACCATTGTATGCATCGGGATGTCAAAGGTCACAACATATTGCTAACAGAAAGCGCTTCCATCAAGCTCGTTGATTTTGGAGTATCATCTCATCTGGCAGCCACCATGGCTAGGAGAAATACTTCAGTAGGAACACCATATTGGATGGCTCCAGAGGTAATGACAAAAGCGGTATTATATTATGCAAAGTTTATTCACAGAAGACTAAGGTGAAGAATAATGGTACTCTTATGATTGAAAAAAAAAATACTTTCATTGGACGTTTTTACTGAATCACAGAACAATTTTTCATTGCAAGATCAATACTTACTAGAGGTCTGCAAGGGCCGAAATTTTACAAAATTACCCAACCCGAGCCCGAAAGACTCAGGCCCGACCCAGCCCGGGCCCGAGTCTAATACCACAGTTGTTACCCGAACCCGACCCGAAGCCCGGATTTATACTCAACAGACCGAAAAAAACCCGTTTTTTACAAATTTACAACAATTTACGATTCTCTATAGAACTGGTAATAATTAAAATCATCATTGCTGACTTATGACACAAACATAGTCTGAAATATTTTTCTGAAGAATAAATTCCTTACCCGGGTCTGGCCCGAGCCCGAATCTCAATTGCGATTACCCGCCCGAACCCGGCCAGCGGGCTGGGCCGGGTAAGGGCCCGTACAGACCTCTAATACTTACATTGAATAATGGGAAAATCAATTATCTCTAACGTATATGTTTATAGTATCAGTATAGGTTTGCACAGTAGTAGAATTATGCCTCATAATGTAATACTTTTATTTTTAAAATTTAATAAAACTCGATTTGACTGTTGCTCTTTCTAAATGTAGTTCAGATGTCAAAGCATAGTTATTTGTTTCTTGAAGTTTCTTATTTTTGAGTTATTAAAGAGGATTTGTTTGAACTCAACAAAATTTAGTGTATTGGTGAAACAGCGTTATTACAAATACCTAAATCACCTATAACTAAACTCAAATTCATTAAATAATTATTTATCCTCACCACTAGATGTTTAACTACAGGCTTATAATATTATGGCGTCAATGCTGTTTTTGTTATTACACAGTTATAAATATTTTGTGATCATAAAAATAACTACTAAGTCACAAGATAAGACTTTTAAGGAGTAAACAATGCTATTTATATGCGTGAACTCCATATCAAATGAACCTATAATAATATGATTACTGTGAAAATGAAGTACAAACATTTCTTCTAGGTTATTGCTTGTGAACAACAATTGGATCATTCATATGACGCAAGATGCGACGTATGGTCAATAGGAATAACGGCCATTGAGTTAGCGGAAGGAGATCCACCACTTAGTGAACTCCATCCAATGAGAGCGCTTTTTCAAATACCCAGGAATCCTCCTCCGGCTCTATCTCGCCCAGACATGTATACATCGTTACTCTCTGATTTCATTTCGGAATGCCTAGTCAAAGATTTGGATCAACGGCCATTTGTCAGAGAACTGAAACAGCATCCTCTGTTATCAGCTGTGCACCAGTACTCAGATAGGGTAAATAATACAACACATTTTACATATTAATAAAGAGGCTTAGATAGTATAAGTTGTGTAATGTTCTGGGCTATTTTGTATAAATTAAATCACTGGCTGGTTTATATTTCGGTATATTTTGGTCTTACAATTACACAAATGTTATATCAAAACTAAATGCGACAGGAGTAAAATGAAAATTGTGGGGTATCTTATAAGATAAAATAAATAAAAAGATGTGAGCCTAGGTCAGCCCATAATCGACAAAAGATATTAAACGACACAATAAGGTATGTTGCGTTTTGAACCAATAATTGTTTAATATCGCCTCGGGTATCAGTGACAAAAATTTTAGAATGTTATCCCATCGCCCGATATTTTTTAAGGGCTGTGCATTTTGGTGTTTTGACTTGTTATCGTTTGTTCCACGTGGACTCCCATTGAGAAATGCTGATATAGAGAACTGAAAGTAGTCAGTATAATATCTGGATAGGCATTGACTATATATTACTATTTAATAACCGCATTTAAGAAATTCTTTTATCGAATTTAGTACGAGAGTAATTTTTAAAAAACCTGAAAAATTTATAAATTGTCTCAGCTCTCAGCTTCTTCCAGCCCACCCATTTTATGCGAATGAAAATCTCAATACATACTTTCAATGGATTCGGCGGTAACTTTGTGGAAGTTCATTTTAATAAAAATTAAAATAAATTAGATTATAAAAATACGTGGAATAATCTAAGTTATTTTATTTTATATTCTCAATACATTATACATTCACCGTTCGATGGATAACCTAAATGGTATGAATATAAAGAGTGTATTATTTTCTATTATTTATTCCCATAAATAAACAATATTAAATTTGTATTTAAGATATTTAAAAAAGCAGCATAGCGGTCTTTTATGGAACAAAATGTTTTGATGCTGAAATTATTTGGCTCGATTGTAACTTTAATTGTTGGTTTTGGAAAATATACAAAGAGATAATTGAAAAATTTAGGTAAAGAAAGAACTTCAAGCAGAAATATCCAGACAAAGAGCCGACGGACGATGTGTGCGTAAACCGGAAGCAACAACAAAACGTGGCAAGTTAAAATCGGATCGCAAATCAAGACCTGAGAAAATGTTTATGGATGACTTGGCAGCGCTAGATGAGCTTTCTGAAGAATCTATCGTTGAGCAATTGCTGACGCGGTATAATCAAAATCAAATCTACACATACATCGGTGATATATTAGTTGCCGTTAATCCATTTGCTGATCTAGGAATCTATGGAATACATGTGAGTTATTGAACATTTATTACAAGTTGGATTTGATCGTGTATTATTATTTTTAGTTAGCGATGGGTATTATTAGTTAGACTTTGTTTAGATACGGACTTAGCAGTAATTGAGTCAATAATAATTTGGTCAATGTTTTACTGTTTTTAATGGATTGACTTGAAAACCATTTAAGCCACTTTACTTTAATCTGATTTCCTTTCAAGGCTAAATAAAAGCAGCTTATGGTAAGTAAGTAAATTTCCGTTTCAATAACATCAAGAAACTTAATACCTTAGATCAGCAGTCACCGACCGATGCTCTGCGGTTTTGTTGCAATAACGTCACTAGAGCCAAAATCTTATTTCAAACACATCAACAAATATCTCACAAATTAGTTTATTATCTTTTCATTATAAACAATATATTTTTTATAAATTTGTGTACCGTTTTTTTTTAAAACATGTTAGTGGTCCGACGGATTCAAAATTGTAAGTTTAGTGGTTTGTGAGGTCTGAAAGGTTGGCGAGAACTACTTTAGATCAACTCAATTAAGTGGACTTTTTAGTTGTTCATTAATCGCTTGAATACCGCACATATAAATTATTAATATGTCCCAGAGATACTGCGTGTTTTTGAGAAAAATGATTTTGCCTAATTTACACTCGAATTCGATATTGTAAAAAACTTATATTGACTCAGTATAGATAGCACTACACATATTCATAAAAATATTGCTTATATTCTATTAAAATATCAAATATTTGATTTTTTAAATGTCTTGGACATCCGCGTTCGCTCTGCATATGTTCCGGAATAATAAATAAAATAAATAAAATATTTCTTACGCTGATAAAAAAACAAATTATAACAAGCATCATGGTTTTTTTCTTTTTTCATATTTCCTACTGAAACTATATAAAGATAAAGCTTGTATTATTTTAGTTTCCTAGTTTATTTATTGAGGTGATAAATACTACCATATATTCTTTTCCATGTGTATTATAGCTAACAAAGAATCCTTTGTGTTATTGACAGTAAGATAACTATAATATTATATATTATAACTGTTTCAAAGCAGGAACAGCAGCGATATTCCTGTGCGAGTAGATCAGACAATCCACCACACATTTTTGCTGCAGCTGATGCTGCTCATCAAGCTTTGCTTCATCAACGACGACATCAAGCGATTGTAATATCGGGAGAAAGTGGTGCTGGAAAAACTGAAAGTGCTAATTTACTACTGAAGCAACTCGTCTACTTAGCAAAGGTAATTGTTTCATTATAGTGCAGTAGACAATTATTTCTTTTATTCTAAATTTGGATGAAAATTAATGCTAAGCAATAGTGAGTTATTATTTCTTTCATTGTCACAATGTCAAATATCAATAGTAATTGTTGAAAAAATTATAATCTTACACATTTATTGAAATCACCGTCCTCGGTGGTCTTTTTAGCAAGACCTTTACTGTAGCCATCAGGCGGGTCTGGGTCCATGTCCCAGTAAGGTCAATATTAAATTAGAATTAAAATTTGAGATATTGGACACGGGTATTTATGATGTTTCTTCTCCTTAAGGAATCTTGAGTGATCTAAAATTCTTACCGCGTTTATCTTGTATGATTTTCCAAATAAAAAAATAATGGTGCATTGGCATTAGCTGTAAAGCCAAATATTATTTCAAATTAAATTAAAATCAAAAAATCAATTCTGAAAAAAAATAATATTGCATTCTATTTGTGGAATATCATGGTATGCAATTATATTTAACATATTATATTGAATATATAAATTCCCCCTCCACAATAAGTTAATTTGTGTTTTTTGAACATAACTTTGCAATAAAGGACCAATAATTAACAATCCAAAAACCTTTTATCTTGGTAGGCTCCAAACAGAAATTTAGAAGAAAGAATCCTACAAGTTAACCCTATAATGGAAGCATTTGGTAATGCCAGAACCGGCATAAATGCTAATAGCTCACGCTTTGGTAAATATCTCGACCTGACTATGACCAGAGCTGGTAAAGTTACAGGTGCTAGAATATCTGTCTACCTATTAGAACAATCGAGAGTTGTCCACCAAGCCAAGTAAGTCTATATCATACTAAACACTTCCCATCATTGCATTACAATAAGAATCTGGTCAAATTCGTTTGTATTTCTTCCTAGTTGAAACAAATAACTTTTTTTTTCAGCGGTGAAAGCAATTTTCATTTATTTTATTATCTGTATGATGGTTTGGAAAGTTGTGGAAAAGCTTCCAATTTTTATCTCGACGGGAATCTCCGAAGCAAACACAGATATCTTAGATCCTTGTCACCTGTCCACACGCAATCAAATATTGATAAATGGAATCAGCTTAATGAGTCATTTAAGGTAAATATTATTATTATACATTCCTTATAACATTTTTTAACAATAATTATAAATTCATGAATAACTTTTTTATCTTTATGCTTAAATAATAAAACACTTACTTATACTAATTCCACTTTTGCATCATTGCCTGTTTAGTTTGGGTTATGAGAATTCAACATTCTTCTTCAATCAATTATACGATTACTTCTAAAGTTTTTGACACATCAAAAAATTCTATCAAAATGTTTCTTCCATCCCACATAACTTTTTTGAAAGATCAATGCAATTTCGAAATTGGTTTTATCATGAATCAGACATATAAATGCTATTTTCTTTCCCTTGAAAGTCTGATCGCAAATATAGAGGATTATGATGATAAAATTCTGACATATTGTGAAACTGTTTTTAATTACAGTTGATCGGTTTTCAAAAAGAAGAAGTGGATACAGTTTACCGTATGTTAGCGGCAATTTTACATCTCGGTGATGTTGAATTTGGCGAAGTAGTTTCGCAGGATAATACAGACAACAAATCTAAAGTACTAGACTCATCTCCTCTTCATCGTGGTAAGTAACAGACATGTATTAGAAAGATTACAGATATTACACAGAGCGAACATATTTTATAGCTTCCACAGTGACAGCCCCGGCAAGCGTAAGACTTGTAGTTGTAAAAGATCTACACTAGCAATTAGATAGTTCCGGGCTTAAGTCCTGGAAGGGCAATATCAGATTTATATATATATTTTTTGTAAAACATCTGAGAACAATTATTATTGATTTTATCTATGTGATTTGAAATTTCAAAAGATTTAGCATATTAGCAATTATTAGCTGTGATGCAAGATATTTTTTAAATAGATAAAAAAAACTTATTCGATTACTTCTCTTTCGATTCAGTTTCCCGTCTTCTGGGTGTGGATGCCAGTGAATTGAAAGAGTGCCTGACATGTAGCAGTGTCGTGACTCGTGGAGAAACAATTACGAGACACAACACGATAACGGAGTCAGGAGCAGCTCGCGATGCAATGGCCAGAGGGCTTTATTCCCGTCTTTTTGATTGGACTGTCAACCAAATCAACGCATTACTGTCTTTCAATAGACCGCACTGGTAAGAAATCCTAATAATTTCCTAGTTTTCTGTCAAGTAGTATTAACAGAATATCTTATAGTTATGGTTATATATTTCAGTTCCGAACAGCTATCCATTGGACTCTTGGATATTTTTGGATTTGAAAATTTTCCCAGCAATTCTTTCGAGCAACTTTGCATAAATGTGGCAAATGAGCAGATTCAGTATTATTTCAATCAACATATTTTTACTTGGGAGCAACAAGAGTATATGGTAGAAGGTGTACCAGTCGATCTGGTGGAATTTTCTGACAATCGACCTGTCTTAGATATGCTTCTTTCAAGACCGATGGGATTGCTGGCGTTGCTCGATGAGGAGAGTAGGTTCCTGAGATCAAATGATCGCTCATTAATTGGTAAGGAAAACATATTAAGTATTCACTGTATTCATTATTGACATGAAATTAATGCCACGGATTGAAATGATTTTTATATTTATTACAGAAAAGTTTCACAACAATATCAAGAGTAAATTCTACGTGAGGCCAAAGTCTGACGCCGTATGTTTTGCCATTCATCACTTTGCTGGCAGAGTCGTATATCAAGCGAGCGGTTTTTTGGAAAAGAATCGAAACTTTTTGCCACATGAAGTGATTCAACTTATGCGACAGAGTCAGTTTGATATTGTTCGATTCCTTTTTCAATGCCCCATAACAAAGACTGGCAACTTGTATTCTGCTCTACAAGGTGACGGAGAATCGAGGAAGTCTAGCACACCGAGCTCTAGAAGCGGCACCAGGGTAATAAAATTTTGCAACTACATTTTAAATTATTTTTTATAAAATCCTTAATAAGATATGAAACAAGAAACGAAAAAAACGACAATGCCTAGGAGGATTTTGACATTCAAAATTAATGTTTGAGAGCATTTGAAATAAAAAATGATAAAATTTCTTGTACACAATAAAGTAATTATAGTTTTGGTTTTGATTGCTAATAACTTTGACTAATGGACACTGGATTTTTTATTTGTACATGTCTTATAGGTGCTTCAGTTTTTTTTTATAGTCGATCATTTATTGCGGAAATACAAGTAAGTATCTTCTTAAATTAATTATTTACAAACCTTTGATCAATTTTTAGGAGCGCTATAACAGTCGCGGTTTGGCTTCGCAATCGCGAGCTCAACAAACGGTGGCTACATACTTCCGATACTCTCTGATGGATCTTCTTCAAAAGATGGTGTCGGGTTCTCCTCAGTTTGTCAGATGTTTAAAACCAAACGAGTCTCGTTCTCCTAAATTGTTTGATAGCACTAAAATATTGAAGCAACTGCGCTACACGGGAGTTCTCGAAACTATAAGAATAAGACAGAATGGATTTTCACACAGATTGTCGTTTTCTGAATTTTTAAAGAGGTTTGTGAATAGTACTATATTGTTTACAATTTTTTTTTAAATGAAAGCCTTCACTGCTTGAAATTGATTGTTATATATTTGGTTTCGTTTTTAGATATAGTTTCCTAGCCTTCAGTTATGATGAACATGTTGAAGCAGATCGCAATACATGCAGGTTACTTCTAATTCGCCTTAAAATGGATGGATGGGCTTTGGGAAAGACAAAAGTATTTCTGAAATATTACCATGTAGAATTTCTCGCCAAATTATATGAAGAACAGGTAAGGAGATAAAACATTATTATTGTTCATAAATCTCGGCAGTAAACTGACCTATCCCACACTAATTGTTGTTCATTGTATTGTCATTAGTGAAAAGACTATGGGTCTATTGTGTTGAAGTTATCATTTTAAGTATAACCTAAGATTTTCAAATCTCCAAATCTCAGGAATTTAGAATAGTTTTGTTTACGGCGACGATAAATTGTGGGTTTTTTTCAATGTGAAATTTGTTGTTTCGAACATAAACAAAATCAATTAAATAATACTTACTGCTTTGAAAATTTCAAATGCATATTATGGATTAGATATTGTTCCAAAACAAAAAATAGTAAATTCTTTGTTTTAATAATTGTCAAGTAATGTGTATGCTTATAATTAAGCTATTGAATTAATGCAGCTAAAAAATAATTATTAGAATATTAAAAATGAGGCTGATAGTTATCGTAATATAATTTTATTACTTTGCAGCTAATAAAACCATTTTTTGGAAATGTATAACTGAGGGCTTTCATATTTCAGATACGAAAGATTGTACTCGTACAAGCTTGTGTGCGGAGATGGCTTGCCAAATGCTGGTATCGAAAAGCTCGATGGCAAATGGCTACAAGTGTTGTCACTCTTCAGAGGCATGTGAGAGGATGGATTACTCGTAAGAAGCTAAAAGAGAGAGAGAAATTGTTGGCGAAAGAACGAGAAAAAGAACGAGAAAGAATACGACAACTAGAAATAGAAAATCGGAAACACCAAAAAAATATTCAGCAAAGACAAGGTATTGTATATTAAATATTATGATAATAAAAGAGTTTTAATAATTAATTATTTAAAATCACACATTTTAATCCAATAAGAAATTTTAAGGATTGACCCCTAATTGACGCAGACATTTTAAAAAGTCTTTTGATTATACTATGTTTGGATTAACAGGAAAATTGACTTTTACATAAAATTTTCCTAAAAAAATATACACAAATATCTTTATTAGAATTTTGAGATAATTGTCTTTGGTTTTCCCTTATAACGGTTCTATCTATTATTAATACCTACAGCAGCCGACGGAAAAAGCAAATCAGCATTTATGAAAGTAAAATTACTAAAAAGACTTTCATCGCAAGATATGATGTCGGCAGCAGCATCAAATGAAAAAGAAAATATTAATTCAAATAAAGCAGCAGTCATTATTCAAAGCCGTAAGTTTGCTTTTTTTTCCATCTGTAGTTTTCAAAACTGTCTAATCCTCGCTAGTCACTGTTGAAACTACTAAAAGATAAATATTTCACACAGTTTCATTTAATTTGTCAATACAAATTGTCAAATGTATTTAGAACCATAAGCCTACCATTTAAAAAAGTTTCTCTAATCGTTTTAAGGTATTTGAGAAAATGAAACTGGAAACAATTAATGTTTGAAAATAAATAATATGCAACTGAAATATTTTAGTATATTAGTTAGTTGATAAATGAATGCTCTTCTAGATAAAACACAAGTAAATGAATCAAACAGATATGCAATTGATTTTTTGGTACTATTTCTTAGATAAATTTTAATCACAGAACAGTTGTGTAATAGTCCTATTTTGAATGACACAGATTTTCGAGGATACACTGTACGTAGAAAATGGGGTGACCGACTTAAGGATCGTCACCATCGTAGTACAAAGCGACCAGCACCTCAACCGCCAGCACATGATCGACAGGCTCAGCTTATAATTTTTTCCAAACAGGTATGGTTATAATGGATTTCGTTTTAATGGGTTTCGCTTTGAACACCTGTGCATTTTACACACATTCGATTCTCTTTTACATGGGGGAAATGTATCGTGCTAAACAGGGCGAAAATAAAACTGTGCAAAAAATAGAGTCTACGAAGAAAAATTAAAGGTAGGTATTATCATCTTGAGCCATGTTATTTAATTTTTTTTAATGCTAACCCCGTGTATGACTGCAATACTAGTCATGAAGACTGCACAGAGTTTTGAGTCTCTAAATTTTTACATATAGGTTAGGTGAGAAAAGGGAGATAGAAAGAATAAGGTGTGTATCCCCAGTTATTTATATCAAGATTTCTTATAAATTTACAGATACATAATTCAAACCAAGAAGCACATAAGATTATGAGGCGTAACAAGCCAGGTGTTGCGCTAGATGAGATTCGCCCTCCGCCTCCAGACTATGTCGCTCCTCCTGGATTTACGATTATGTCGTCTTTGGCTCGGGGACAACTAACTCCAGACATTCTTGATTCTCGAGAACCTCTGTCAAGGTAAAGCATAAGCACATTGACTTATTCATTGGTTTTGTATTAAAAAAAAAAACATATTTTTAGCACTCATAGAAACTTACAGAGAACACATTTATCATAAAACGTTGAATTTGTAAGAAACCTTTATCTTCTTATGTTATGTACATATTTAATTAAATCCGTCATTTTTAACGAAGAAAGAATCATAATGATCTATTTATTTTGCTACATGATATTTTGTCTAGTGTGATTGTCGATAGCTTATCCTAGAGGTCTCCAAATATTTTGGTCACACTGTCCGTTCCATAAAGTCAGGCAGGACATAATCAACCTATTACACTGGACTATCATACTGAAATTAAATTTTGTTGAAGCTTTTCATCAAAACATGACGCATATGAAACGTCAAATATAAAACACATTATTATAATGTCAGTATACATTTACATCAGTATTGCAAAGAGGAATTAAGTAGGTATTATATTGTCAGTTTGACATATTTGTCGCATGCCATCGTTTGAAGACCCTGGACTTCACCCAATAAGTGATTTAATAGACACACATTCCTCCACACATTTATCACTAAACCAAAAATAAAACAATAAAATAATTACCTAAAATGGACGCATGAGCGAGACAAAAAAACATTTGATCATTTTTGTGTTTCTTTTCTTACTGCCGCACTTCTCGGAAATATATATTACTCACTAATACTCGGAATCAATCCACACCGTATTTAATTAGTCCCTCCCCAGAGTTTGATGATGAAACTGAGGCAATTTTTTCATCGTGGGATACTCCATTATTACAAAAAGAGAATCAGATGTGCCCAGAAAGGTAAAACGATAACTTCATAAAAATAGTGAGTTCATATTCGTTTTAGGTCGATTTTCAATGAAATTTTCAACCAAAAACAGTTGAATAATAATGTGTTCCAGTATAATTTTTGCAAAAGCTTATTAAAACTGTTACCATTTGAATTTAATAAATCCTGTAAAATCATTAGTTTTAAATCTTAGTATTATTTTATATTTGAATTAAAATTTGTCATCTAAAAATTAGTTTTTTAGCCCTAGATATACAAATTTAAGAAATAATATATGTATTTTTTGCAGATTTTACCCATCAAGTGATAGACCTTTGGGAATTTCAATCGCTCGACCATTGGGAGACAGGCAATTGTCTTCGGCTTGGCATAATCTTTTACCAAACTCAGCTCTTCACCACGGGTCTCCGAGAGCACGGGGAAATTTAGTGAAGTTAGTATAATATCAGTTTCTTGAATAATATTAGTAAAAATATAATTTTACTATCTGCTAAACACAACTAATGTTTTGAGTAGGTACACAATGAGCTATTACAAAGAGTAACCGTTATTTGTTGTTTTATTTAGATTTGAATTATGTTAGAAGACAGTGTTGCATGTATTGGATTAACACATTTGACTGAGTGAAATTATTGTATTTTTTATTCATAAGATTTTAACTATTGATTTATTATTAATACAGGTTTTAAACTTTACTATCCTAAGCTCTCAGATGATTCCATTTGAATAATAGGTAATTTTGTTTGTTTTTATTAAAATTTCATAAATATACTATGTCATATATTATATAAAATGTTTTTTAGAAGATATACACTAATTTAAAACTGCTGTAATATACGACTGTTCACATTCTATAGTATTTTACTTTCATCTATTATTTTTGAACTTGACCAACTTATTCTGAGATCATTAATAATACCGCATTTTTGGGTAATAACATATTTTCATTAGTTTTCATAAAAGTAAATTAAAATAACTTAAAATATCCTCATTCAGTCAAATGCTGTGTTCCATATATTTTTGTTCTAACTGTTTCAGTTGGAGATGAAATCAAATATTTTTAAAATTCTAAGCAACTGACTGACTGGTGTCTTTCATCTTTTACAGAGAGAAAAACTCTTGCTCTATTTGTCTTCCTTCTCATGTATTTTTATGTTGTTTTTGATCGTTTTCTTTTTTTTCCCTCTTTCCCTTTTTTCCTTTCTTCAGTGCCTGTATGATCCTTATAAATATGAAACAAAATCGATTTATGCTTTTTGTATTAATCAAGATTCTTTGTCTTTTTAGTAACAAAATCAATGAGCTGTGTAATCCTGGATGGAAAGGAATACCAGAAATTTCAAAAGACAACCAGGAATCACCCAAAGATATTCGTCGCATTATCAGAAAGTCTCCAGAAACTCCCAGCAAACAAGGACAACTCCGCCTGTCACCGCAGTCTATGCATGACCGTTCAATACCTGAAGTGTGTTTCAATAACACCAAGGAGCATTTTGACGATGATGATATCGATGGTCCATTCAACTTTAGGCAAATGTTACGTCCTACGCGAGGTCCCACCGAGAGTCTACGGAAAAGAAAAGGCCGACCGGTAGCTCCGTCGTCCGTTTGGATATCAAAACAGATTTCTGAATCAGTCCCTAAACCTGTGGTCGTTAATTTGGCTTACAATAAGAGGCGGCCGAATAATTTAAAATTAGATAATCACTATCGTTGATAAAAGGGCCATAACTTTCCTTGTGTGTATTAAAAAACACTGTGATCTTTGTAAACATAATAGATTTATAATATAATTCGTAAGAAAAATGTGTGATGCAAATTAATTTTATATTATAGAGTAGTTTTTGATGTTCGATACCGATTATATTAGAGGCTGAAAATAGATAATAAATTTAGGTATATACAAATATCTTTATTGAAAACCCTCAAATCAGCTTTCAGAATGACTTTGTTTGCAAATTATTGAAGTTATTAAGTAAAACTTGCAATGGTGTTCAAAAGAAAAGAGCTAAGATTAATATGAAAATAAATATTAGAGAAAAGAGTTCAACTAAGAATGTGCCAGAATGTATTTTTCTGTAACAAGTAATATTATTATTGTATCTTGTAAAATAATGTTTTGAATATTGTGTTGTCTCAGTTCAAAGGTACTTTAAAAGATTTGACATTTGACTCGTCAGTTTTGAGTAGGCAATGAATTGTAAAATATTATTTTGAATGAGTTCCATAAAATTATATAAACCTAAGAAAAATTTATTCTTTCAGTTTATTTACAATAAACCAGATAAAATAGTATTATTTATGATAAATTAACAATAATGAATGAACAAAAATATTATATTCTGTCGAATACTATTTAAAACTTATTTAAAACATATTCTCTTATTTAATCAATTAACTTTTTTTCAAGCCCAAAGTACCCTTGAACTGAGGTTTGCGAAAACAATTAATTTAAGTCAATTAGTCAAATAGAATTAATTCAATAATTGCAGCAAATAATTTGGGTATTGATTGCTGTAGGTTGATTGACGTGTGAGAGTGATAAATTTATGTACAACTATTTGATTGAAACCATGATTTTTTTACCAAAGATGCAACTTATCATGACAAGATTTTTAATTATTAGTAAACATATTTGTTTTTCTCTACTGCATTGACTCGATAACCTTTCTTTGTAATTTATGTATCAATAAAATTACTTAAAATACATTACTTAATATTGTACTGTGAAACTGTAAATCCTTATCACTATAACATAATCTAACCTAACCTCAAATAGTATTGTATTCTTTTTTGCTTTGAATGTTAGGTTAGGTAATGTTTTTTTTTTGTTTTGTTTAACATAATTTAGTGAATGCAGTTTATTTAACAGCGCTATTATGATCTAAAGAAAATTGTTAACTGCTGTTTGTATGTTTTCATATTCGAATTTCAATACTGGAAGTCAATACTAGTTATATATTATATATTTATGTAACATCTGTTTGTGCATATGAGTTTCTATTGAATTCGTTCAATTATTTAAGCTTTGGTTATTTCAATGTTCATAATAAACAATTATATATAACAGCATTGATATGATGACCGACTTGAGTACCGAAACGTCGAAAATAGGATTGAGGACCGGTGGGGTACAAATTGACCCCAGACAAATTTGCGTAATATTTGCATTGCATTGATTGAGGTATCGTTGTAGATTACAATAAATATCAACTAGATATTATAGATATTTAGTGAATGGTTGAAATAAGAAGAAATTTGCAATGTGAATGAGCTCCACATGTACCCGAAGGCTACGATGCTGTAAAATATAACTGCTACCGTTAAAATAAAGAAACAGCTCATTAATGTATCTTTTTATTTTATTTTTTCATTATTCAATCTTAAATTTCTCTGTCGATTATGGTGAGTTAACACTCATGTGTTATAACTTTATAGCATAGACTAAATTCTTTTCTGAGTAGCTGATGAAACAAAAGTGATGTGATGTAAAATAACTATAATCCACAACACAAAATCGCATTGCGTATTTTCTCTTTGTCAGCATATAATGTTATACTTATTGAATACTCTCCCCACCCCCTACACTAAATGCTTATAGTGCACCTATATATGTACACACATGAATAAAAAATATCCTATTTTCAAATATTTGATTTGAATATTTGAAATATGTAATTTGGAGTGTTACGTCATCCAAACATTGACTCGGCACACCTTCTTCTTTGATATAATTCCACATATTCTTACTTAATAATCACAATAGATAATGTTTAGTGTAATATTAAATGGAGGTACTAATTTCATTTTTACACTGCATTAATTTCACATATTATTGTAATAATAGAAACCTACATATAATAATATTTATTGCTTACAATGGATTTTTTTTTTAGTTAATTCAGCGTTTAGACTTAGGCCAGTAGAAATAGACATTCTGCGAAGAAAATTGGTAGGCCAGAATGTTTAACTTAGTTATAAACACCCAACTGACTAAAAACTTAGACTAATACACTGCTGGCTACTGTCATTTATTTTAACGATTGTTGAGTTATTATAAAACAGTAAAATATATCAATGACTGCCTGTATTACTTAACCCATGCGGGTATTATTAGGTAATTGTTACTAATTTTTATATGTATCCATTGTCCAAGTAACTATAAAATGTTCTGTCCTATGTCAGTGAAGCATTCTTGAGCACCTCACCACTAAAAAAAAATCGTAGTTTTTTTCCCCTGTGCGTCTATGATAAATTTATGTTACACTAAAAAATCATTTCTTTACTGATAAATACCATATTGATAGATAATAAATAAGAATACAAACATATTTATGATGGTATTACTTGCACACCTGGCTTATTCCAATGTTTGAAAAATGAACCATGAATGTAATTTAGTAGATAAAAATAATTTTGGAAAGAATTTTTAGAAATCAGTCTCAACCATGGCTTGACAACATCCAAAATATCATTCCAAAGTAATGTAAGACTAAAAATACTTTAAAAATGTACATTGTTTTTCAAAATGAAATTTAAGTTTCATTTTTTCATCATTTTGTAATAAGCTGTGCTTGCAAGTAATACCCTTATATTAAAGTTTTATTATCTTACTGTATAATGTATTATATTATTATGTTTGTCTTGCGAGTATTGAAATATTTACTTATCTATAGTTTTTGACCTTACTTCTAAATTTTGAGATTACTGTTCTTTTTACGGTCCTATTTCGTTCTAAAATCTAGTTTTGTTTATCTCATAATTAATTGTATTTGAAAATGATAAAATTACTGTCATGTGATATTGTGCCAATGAATGACCTGTAATGAAAATAAATTTATTGATGTTGGAAATTTGGTTTTTATTTAAATAAAATTATATCACATAAATAAAGACACATTGTGTAAGAAATACATAAGTAATACAGTTTGTTAAATATATAAATTCTCACAATAAGTAGAAAATGAAACTCCATATTACAAACATATTTAAATCTTAAAAAAATGCATTATCGAGTCGCTGATATCAACACTGGCGCTCAGTATTCAAACAAAAAAATCGGATTCGATATGTTGTGTGGGTGCAGTAAACCATTTTAATACTTTCGATGGTTTTGGCGGTAACTTTGTGAAAGTTCATTTTAATATAGAATTTAAAATAACTTTGATTATTCCACGTATTGTGCTACACAATACGTGCTTCGAAACACATGTCACAGTTAGTAGCACAATACGTGGAATAATCAAAGTTATTTTAAATTTTATAGTAAACCATTTTGTTTAAATATAAAATTCAAATTATTTTTACAGTTGTGTAACACAATGAGCCATGTTTTTCTGTCATTTTAAAAAGGTTCCAAAAAAAGAATATTTTTCTTAATTAAGGTTGAATATGAATCACCAAAATGTTGCGGCCGATATACATAATATGATAACATCAACGGTATTATATATGTCGTCGTATGAAAAATGATTACAGAATAATGTTAAAACAATAATAAAGCTTTGTAAGCGAATAACATTAATGACTGCTGGAAAAAATATCAGATTTCAGCAATTATTTTCAATTTAAATTCAACGGAGATGTACAGAAACTCAATATTATGATATTCGTTTTCAAATAATATGTCATTTTTGATTGAGTAAAAACATGAACATACATGTCCGTAACTGTATATAATTGAGATTGAATTTACTAATATTGATTTGAAATTATTGAATTAATTATTATATAAATATCTTTCACAAAGATTATAAAGTAAAATATAGTTCTCTAGTTAATCATAATCATTCAAAATAACGTGGTAATCTAAGACTAGACAACATGGAATTGGCGCCAACTTTTATGTCGTACATTTTTTCGATTTCAAATACGGCGCCGAATTTCCTCACCTTTTCTTTCGTTGACTGCACTTTTGTATTGAAAGCTCTAGCCGAACGAGCTTAATTCATGAATACTGAAAAGCAGATAGAGCTATATTAATGCGATATAACCGAAAGAGACAGAAATCGCAGTGCGTGGGTGGGGCGGGCCTAGAGAAATGGCGACCAACGATCCGTCAGATTATACATCTCTGGAAATCAAAACCCGGTCCATCGAGCAGACGCTCTTGCCGCTCGTCAAACAGGTAATCAAACTAAATATTTACATCGCCACCACATGGCCGCCATTGCGCGTCACATGTCACCATTTTATTATTTATCGCTCGTGTCAAATCGCTCGTGTGCATCCACTGTCAGTCTACCGTATTTAGGGCACACCTCTTTTCGTAAATAGGAACCCTCTTCAAATGATTGAATACGACATTCGCTATAATTAAATAACTTGAAATTGATTTATAACAATAGCCGTAATCTAAACGTTTCATTTTATTTAATTTAAATACAATATTGTAACCATACGAACACGAATACATAACCAAAAAACGCTTGTTGTTGCTCGACGCTTTCACATGACGTACGTAAATATTATCCCACTGTGCTTATTCCGTAGTCTATTTTCAACGCTCATTTTTTTACGTTTATAATGCTTACATTTTATGATTTTTAGATGCGGTTTATCCATTAAATGGGAGCATTATTTTTCATTGACGTTTTTTATATAAAAATAATTGTTATGACTTAATTTTCCCGCCACAATTCGCGCGTCTTTTGGAAAAGCGAACTGTTGCGTCTCACTTAACACGACTGCGCGGAAAATGATTTTAGCGACGCCGCGGTAAGTTTTCGAAGCTATTTTTATAGTTTGAATGTGATTTTTTATTTACGATTAAAATCTACCAAAACGCACCCATAGAAATTAATTTGAATAGAAATAAATCAATATTTTTTATAGCGATTAACCACATACACACATACAGATATTTAAGTAAAATAAAAAACTTTTACAAGAAAAAATAATAATACACACAATATAAAAAAAATCTTATGCTTTCAACATTGTCACTTGTACAAAAATTAATGTAATTTTCCAGATATCTTATATCAGATATTTTGTTTTACCAAATATAAACTTATCTCATAATTGTCAAAATGTCAACAATGATTATTAACGTCACAAACTCACCTATTATGATTGGATGTATATTTTTTGATATTATTATCACGTTTTTAGAATTAATTTTGAAATAAAAACATATACTACATATCCGCATAATATATAAAAACACACGTTTTGTGAAAACATTCTCAACAACAATTTGTAACTCTAATACTCACGTGAAATTGTTCAAAATATTTTTGAAACACCTTTTGAAAATATCGAACGATGAGTTACTTTCAGCAATATAGAATTTTGTATCTTAAATTTGTTGAAAAGCTTATATATTTAGTGTCAAAGTTTCGTATGAATTTGTAGCATCGTAGAGGTACAGGAATGGTGAAGCCTGGCGTAGAACTGTCGTAGCGAGATCGTTCGTTGTTCGATAGAGAGGGGGTAAGCCTGGTAGACAGAGGTTAAAAGCATCGACCCGCGGACGGATGGAAGGCCGGAAAAAGGGTCGCGAGAATGCAAAGATGTTATAGCTTTGGCATTCTAATGCGACGAATGACGGTGCGGTAAAAATAAGGGTTATGATTTATGAGTTTCCAGCAGGACGTGGACGTGTTACGTTTGCAAAATGTTATGAACTCATAATACAGCTATTTTGAAATTTTTCATCGGCTTCCATATATTTTCAGAGAAAAGATGCAAAGAAAAGGCATGCCTATAAATAGTTTCAATCGAGTATCTCAAATATTATATTTTGAGATATATCTAACAAAGATTTTGCTACAAAAATTTCTGCGACATGTTTTGATAAATAATACCATGTTTCTTGGAGTCATAAACCAAGCTGCGGCTGTATTTTTCGATTAATTGCTATTGTGATATTTGTCACCTGTATTATATTGACTGGTGAATGAAGAGCTACTGAGTTACCACTCATGTAGCGTCCACGATCGGTAAAATCCGAATTCTAAAATGTCTCAGTGATTGTTTTGTAACTTACTCTTTTGACATCATAGACAGGTCCAATGGGGAAAATATAGCTCGTAAGTAACAATAATCCAACAGATTTTCATTTAAAAAAATCATTTTTCCGTTTCTTAATCATAAAGCTAATAATTATGAGCAATATTTTGAAAATAAAGTAATCCCATAGAATCTTTAATAGATTCGGTGTTAACTTCGTGGAAATTTATTTTGAATATAAAATTAAGTTTGATAACTTTGTTATTCCACTTGTTGTGTTACAAAATGTGAATCAGAATTAACATCCCAAGGTTTACATCCCCCCGGCATTTATTTTGTAATTTATATCGATAGTAAAAAATCGATTCTTAGTCTATTCATAAACCTTGCGATGGTCTGACGAAGTTTTAAAAAGAGACGAAGCACGTAAGTAGAATAAAAAAGTTATCAAGTTTAATTTTATATTAAAAAGAAGAAAATGGAATTTTGAAAAGAAAATCTATTCATTTATTGTTCCTTCCAAGGTATATTTTCCCCATTGGACCTGTTTATGATATCGTCTTTAAGCATTTACCCCCATATTTTATAGTTCAATCAAACGCGTAAAGATAAGAAATCAACTTACACTATATTTACCTCAATTAGCCCTGAAATAAAACGTTTTTTATTGTAAATATGAGCACTAAATGGATTTCTAGCTACAACTTATAAGACAAATTTTAGCAATTGAGTCGTCTGGTATCAAAAGCAGAACTATCCATTTTTAGAAGTTGCGAGAAAAACACGAAAAACGTATTGTTGGCTTTTTGAGTTTTATCAATTTAAACTCAATTTTAAACATAGCTCATCAACTTAAGCAACTTAAATTTTGTATTGGACATCACTTAACGTAATTCTGTGATTGGTCGAAATCCTGATTTACTAAACTGTTCTACTTTTGTTTCCAACGTCGTGGACAGTTCTGCTTTTGATACCAAGCATCATTTTCTTTTTCGTTTTTGTACCACATTTATTTGATTTTTAAACATTGTTTTAATTTGTTAGCCATACACTATAACCAGCAGAATAATGTGACAGCATTAGTTTAATTTCGGCATATATGGGATAGTTCTGCATTTGATACCAGACGACTCAAATAGACTTTTTATTGCATTTGATATATTTTCTATGGTCAAGTATCAGCGTCTTCGCGGGTCGAGTATTTTCAGGATCAGAGCGGGGCCGTCGTAAGGTTTTCGAGGCCTGGTTTCCAGTGGCGGCCGTGCAGGGTGGGGGCGGGTGTTCCCGGGGCGGGCATTATCGACCAGTATGTCGGGCGCGCTCGCAGCAAGCGGGTAGCGTTCCCCGGCCCTCAAACCGGCAGCGCAGTCGCTCCCGACTCTTCGCAGGCCTAGCCACGGTCGGCCGGCCGCACTCTCCGCAGAATCCGCGCATACACCAACAAAATAATATCAACAATAAACGTTAACAATACATAATCATTAGGACAATAACACCTACTATATCGCTTAGTGGCGCTGTAATAATAATATACATAATAATAAATAAATAAAACAACAATAATTTATCATTAATTTAAAATAATTAAATAGACGCAAACATGTGTAATGATAATTCGTGCTCTTCGATTGAGCGGTGTCCGAGATTTGCTCCGGTTTACATTTCGCTGTTGTTGAATTTGACTGTCGACTGCTCGACGACCGTTTTGTGATTTATGACAGATCTGTTAATAATTGATGTTTTGCAATAGGTTATGATTGTGGCTTTTATCGTAGTGAGGTAAATTAATTGACGGTTGTGGTATGAGATAGCGATCGGAATGATGGGAGATATAGCGGAGTATTGGCATAACGCACAGGTGAGTGAAGGCTCTGCCAACAAACTGTCAAATGTCACTATATACACCTCCATTCACGTATTTTCCATGAAAATCACCATCTACACTTCAGCGACGTAAGCAAACTAGACGGTGGTATTTTATATTTTTTAATGAAATTCAATTACTTCAACGTCAAAATAAATACAACGATCACGTGAAAATCAAACGAACAGGAGCCTGACTAAAATGTGGTATCTGAATACAAAAAAATACAACAGAAATTAAAAAATATTTATTTAAAAAACATAGCACACTATCTGTCATGGAGAAACTATAAAAAAATCTGATTGTATTTTTTAAAATATATTTTGCATCTTGTCAGGAAATTTTATGACAGAGTGTAAATATTAACCTCAAAAAAATACCACGTGAATAACTGTAGATGCTTTTATTGTTTTAAATTACATAATTGCAAAACTATTTTTTAATCATCTAGCCGCTTAAATTACAATTTTTTTTGAATGCATTTAGAATATGAAAAATGAGTGTGGTAATATGAAATTGGCGCTTAAAAATCATTCAAAATTAGAAGTGTCATGTGGCAAACGAATCTATCGTTGGTAATAAAGAGTGCTACGAGTTGCTACGCTTACCTGGAAATGTACATAACTACATTATAGTTTGAATAATGTATGCACGTGGTTGTGTTGAAATATAGCGATAACGTATAACAGGTGTTGCATAGTAATTTATATTTTACGTTTTAATTTTAACTGGCTTTTTATGTCATTTTGTAGTTTTCAAAATTTTAATTAACAGTATATTGAATTTGGTAGACTGATCTAAACTATTTAATTCAAAATATGTACTATAAACGTAAAAAAACAACCTAGCAAATAGTTATATTAAAGATAAGTAAGAAAAAAGTTAATCAATTGAACTATTTATCTATCGCAATTTTTGCAATTTTCTCTTGTTCCTAAACACAATATAGAGTCGAAATCGTTTATTAACTACTATAAAATCAATCAAAAATACATTTAAAAAATTTGTATCGAAGTACTGCAGTATAATTATCTATCTCAGTCATCAATCAATTTACCCTAATCCTTAAATCGCTTTAGCTAGAGCGTTGCTCAGTTGAAAATTCTCACTATGAATATTATTGAAAAAAAAATGAAATCAGTAAAAAAATATGTGTTCTTTTTTAATTTAAGTAATTTGAAAACATAGATAAGTTATATATTTTTTAATTAACGTAAATTTTGTTATTTTTAAAAAATATTTTATTCTTCATTGATAATACTGGAATTTAATTTTCAGACCACTACTAGGTAACATTCATTACAGTAAACAACATTTATTTAGTTTCGCAAGAGTTTATTTGATATGATAATTGATAGATATTTTGAAATCACATCATTGCCTTTCTCTATATTTCTGACTATTGCTGCTATGCCTTGTAACCGGTATTTCGATATTGAAAACTGGTAAAAACCGATTTTTTTACGTATAAAAATAATCACATATTTTATTAAAATTGTTTGAAATGAATTGAAATATTCAAATTTTGCTGAATTTTTTCAATATTGTCTTTCTATGACGTATTGGTATTTTTAAAAACCGCGTGTCATTAATTACCAAAATCATCCGCTAATGATATATTTTATAATGACGGTATTTTACATGAACTATCGAAATACCGATTGAAATAACGACTGGTCGATTTTTTTAGAATACCTTTAATAATAATTTAATACCGAAAAACTGGTATTGACATATTCATCCGGTAATGCAATCCCTAGTTGTTGCCATGGTAAAATTTTCAGTACTGACTGGCAAAAAAACATGTGGCAATGATGTGATAAAAAGTGTGAATTAAAATTAACAAATTATTTATATCACTAAATAAATAGAAAAATTTGAACAAAACTACGACGTTTTTTTAAAATTGATAGATTTAAAGAGTTAAGTACTTTTTAGACATAAAATCGCTGAAGATCTCATAAAATTGAAGAAGAAAATTACATGGTTAATGACGACCTTATTCGAAGATTTGATGACGTTAGAAAAATTAAAATTCAATTGTCATCCATTTTTGATTGATATTGGTAGCATACAGAGTTAGCTTCAAATCAAGATATTAATAAATACGTATTGAACTCAGATTAACAAGTGGGAAGAAAACTAAAAAATATCGATTTGGGTGAATTCGACAATATTTACGATTATTGTCGAAAAATGATTCTTACTTTTACATAATCGTCTATTAAATGTGTAAAAAAACATTAATTTTTAATAAATGAACCTAAATATTTAATAACTTATTAATATCGAAATTCACTGATAAACAATAACGTTTTGTTTTTCAGAATCTCGACTATAAAATTCACACGTAAAATTAGAGTAAAATATGAAAACTGTCACATGAAATTACTTTATATTATAAACTTAAGTGTTTTACATGACGAATTTCCATTTATAAGATTATAAATTAGTTATATATATTAAATCAAGGTGTTTAACTAGGCGAGCAGTAATCGATTTTTTAATCGTAATTTGGGTTTTCAATTTGAATAAAAAACAAAAATGTACTAGAGTATTGCTAAATTATCATTTTTTAACAAAAACACTACAATACTTCATTCGCTGTTAATTAATGAATATAAATATTATCAGCCTGAAATGTTGTGTTTGTGTATAAATAGGGAAATAAATGTATTTCTTTATTGTGAATGTTTTGTAAGAATTTTATTCCCCGTGCCATTGTTTTCCTGTTTGTATGCTTGTTAAAAATACTAAGTATAATATTATTTGTATTAGAAATATACGGATTTTTTTTAAGTAATATAAAACAACTTAAAATAAAACATCTTTTTGTATTGTTTTCAATTTTTTCAATAAAGAGCGTAAACGAAACCAGTCCAGGTCCATCTTTATAAAAAAATGTGAAATCAGTAGAAAAAAAGTGTTTTTTTTTTAAATACAAGTAATGCCTTTCCACCAAAACGTGACAGTAAACACATTTAAAGTAAAAATTATTAGATTTTTTTTAGATATTCAGTAGCCAATTTATGGTAAAAAAGCATTGTATTTTTTTTAAATAAAACTAAAGCATCGGGATTAGTGTCATCGGTGAAAAGTGTTTCTGGTGAGCGAAACCTCTCTAAATCAAAGAAAAATTTAAAGTTTTTTTTGCAGGAATTCTCATCTCATTTTAGTCTAGGTATTTTTTTATTAATATGTAATGTTTTAGATTTTATAAATGGAGTTCAAGCAAGAGAGTTTAAGTGAAAACCCCGTCTAGTCTGTCACCTTGCCATAAGCTTTATAGCGTTGTAATATGAGGCTCGCTGCCTTGAAGGCTTTCTCAGTTGGCACGTTAATAATTGCACTCTCTCGTCGGCATTTTGGGCCCCCAAAGGTGTCTGCCCCCTTAACCCCCCGTGATTTATCGCAGTCATATCTCTGGCCGCTTTTCTCTGAGTATTCTCACCCGACATTGTTACGCTTGGGCACTAATTTCGCCTTGCTACGCTCCTGTGCTATTTTTACTCTCCCCCTTTCGACGTGTCGCAATTTTCATTGGTCAACTTCAAATTCGTTAAATTCATTACAATTATATATCTTTAAAAATAGTATGGATAGAAATAATGTCTAAAGGCATGGCTTCAGTCGTCAAGAAATATTTGAGAACAATCGTACTTAAGTGCCATACTTTGGGAAAGGAAAAAGCATCATGGTTATATTATATAGTTACTTTTTTTACCCTGTAACGCGGCGGAACGGCGTTCCGGCACCTTTTTTTCTCGAAATTTTAAAATATGTATATTTTGTTTTATTTTCTATGCATTATATGAAAAGCCGTCATTAATTCTATCAAAATGATATTCGAATATATAATAAATAATATACCTTCTTAGAAAATGCTCGAAAAAAGTGCGTTCCGGCAGCTTTTTTTTCAAAAAAAGCACTGTTAAATTACTTATAATACATGAACTAGTTATGCGCCTGTCATGATTTTACTTAATACAAAAATCTTTATTGATGACGATGTTCTTCAACTAATATAACTTTCTTTGTTGTCAAGTGATGAAGATACAGAATAAAACATTTATATTGATTGAATTGGCATTTACTATTTGCTAATGCTATTTTAGTTCCACTGGAACTGAAATACATTGATATTTTTTTACTGTATAACATTCAGGTTATGTTGATAATTAACCAACCTTAATGTTTGAGGAATAATTTTGCAATTAAAATATTTAAACAGAAAATGCTTCCCACTTAGCGTTACATTGTTTTTAACGGCTGTGGTATAATATATGGACGCATTAGAGGTGAAGTGAGTCAAGTGGTATTTTAGAAAAATATAAGTTAGATGCGTTGTAATATTCTACACGTTTTAAAGTATCGTAAAAGTTAAGTAACCTTAGTTAATTCTCGTTACAATAGTGTCATCTCCGTAAAATAAAAATATGCAATCCACCAAAGCTGATTGAAATGATTGTACTTTCAAGAAAAAGTGTTATCATTTTACTAATTGGCTCACTTCACTTCTAATGGGCCCATATAATAAATAAACAGTCTTGACTTCAAGTACTACTTCAATAATAATTTAGTATCTCAGATTATCTGACTATTTTATTTGAATACTGACCATATTGTATACATAACTGAAGATTATTAACTGGTGGCACATAAAAAAAACAATGACAATTTGAGCCACTGAGAAGTAAAGTAAGCCAAGTGGTATTTTAGAGTCCGATGCGTTATAATTTTCTACATGTCTTTAATAATCTTAAAAGGGAATTAAGCTTTGTTAATACTCACTGCAATATGTAGCGTTTTCTTCATAAAATAAAAATATGCAATCGACAAAAACACTTAAAAACGTGATTATACTCAAAACTCCAATCGAAAAGATTGACTACTTTGCTACTTGGCTCACTTCACTTCTCAAGAGATCATTTGATATATTACTGACAGTATGCTTATTAGATACAGCCATGATACAGAATGAGGAATAATCATTTTTTATGATATTAATAACAAATTAAAAAAAATATAACTATAAATAGCAATACAAAAAACAACTTTTTACTCTTGTTACTAGAGTTTATCAATTATGTATTACAAATAAATGTTGTGTGTGATCCTTTTTTTTAAAGGAATACATGAATGGATGATTTATTATGAAATAGTTTTTATAATTGCATTTTTTTATGGAATTAAAATCTTTGTTTTATGCAAACCAATTATTCAATTTTAATAAATACATACAAAATTTGTCTACAAAACTGTTCGACTCTAAAAATCGGTCTTGATTTCCCCAAATAACATTTTTTATGCTGTCTGTTTGTTCATGAAAATATATTAAGCATATTCGAATCACTAAAAGTCACAATATATACATAACACATTCAGCATAACATTACAAAGAAAATTCCGTTTAATATTAAAATATGTACGATTTGTTCCACTTGGATAAACCTTTTTATACTTCGCCTGAAATTGGCAGTTTTCCACGACAATCTGTCAGGAAATTTTAATAACATTATTAGCCTTTAAATCAAAACAAAAATGAATATTTTGTGCTTTTATAAATATCGAGCCTAATTATAAATTACGTTTAATAACAGCTGTGCTAATAATTATACCATAAATTATCTCGGAGACCTCGAACCATAAATTAATAACATAGTGTGTATATAAAATATTTTGCAATAGAAAATAAATTAAAATTTTATATTCAATATGAATATTTTTATCCATGTACATTCCCAATGTGGAGCGTATGGCCTCCTTATGAAGGTATCTCAACAGATTTTTTTCTACGAAAACTGTTGGTAGGGGTAGAAGTAGGGAGATAATGATAAGGGCAGGGCAGAACTAGTGATTAACTAATCGTTGTCGTT
Organism: Himalopsyche anomala; assembly: GCA_031772345.1. Classification (NCBI taxonomy): domain Eukaryota; kingdom Metazoa; phylum Arthropoda; class Insecta; order Trichoptera; family Rhyacophilidae; genus Himalopsyche; species Himalopsyche anomala. Next base: position 15,301,557 of record CM062821.1, on the reverse strand, counting down.
ACGTCCAGTCATTGAAGGATAGGAAGAGTGGGAGGGAAATAAAGACATCACAAACACCCATGCCTTCGAACAGAACGCTAACCGCTGCGCCATAGGACCCGACTTTTCGATTGATTTTTTTTTTCAATCGATGAATAATAGTAGGTTTCAATAGCTTAGAGCTTTTGTTCTTGATTATCAATTTAACGAAAAAAATGAAAATTTAATGTTTTTGCACATAGAATTAATAAAAATAAATCGTCCATTCAACCAAAAATTCGTGTTTTAATTTATTTTTACGAAAAAATCATTTTTTAATTTAATTTTATTCATCACTTTATATACCGTGCACCTGGATTTTACGTTTTCCAAGGGATCCTGGAAACAAAACGGTAATTGCGGGAACCGGGAATGCGGGAAAGCTTCAAATAATAATAACAGTAAATCTTAAAAAAAAACATTATTTATTAGTTATTGGACATACTGTTCTTAAGCTAGTTGTGTTGCCTTTGTTGTTTGCATTTAATCGGAACAAAGCAGCCTCAAACTCGCCCATACTTTTTAAGAGCGGATTCATCGATATCTTGAATAAGAAAAATAATTGTATTTTTTCGAAGGCCAATAATGCTGTGTAAATGTCGGATCGTTCGGTATATGGTCTTGGCCATCTTCTACTTCACTGTTTGTCATTAGTGCATCTAATGACTCGATTGTTTCAACGCCACAGGTAGCTAGAGAAGTTCACACTGCACCATACATATGTTGCAAAGTCCCCGAGCTGCAGCGCCAGTCATCCTTAACTGAATCGTTTGATTCCTCTTCAAGTTTCTTAGTTCTTCTTGAGAAATAACTGCTCTGATGTGTAACCACATTTCCGGAAGCAATTAATTTATTGTCGTAGCTTTGACTGAAGCAAGCAGTTACCGTGTAGTGTCTTGCTGTGCACAATTATCTTGAGTGGTGATGGGTTCATAACCTTCCAGAGTCCCACAGCTATCATTTTTTGTACCAACTGCTTTCTATAAAGTTGTTTAACGTTCTTTATCACTCCCAATCAAGTGGTTGTAAAGCACTGGTAACCAATTGGAGGGTAATAAATTACCTTGCTGTTCTATAAGAAATGAAGTATCTCGGGGATGGGCGGCACATTGTCTATAAATAGTAGTATTTTAGCCCTGGCCTAATTGAGGCATCGAAATTCCTCAAGACAGCCCTAAATATCGGTGTTATCCATGCCGTCATGTGGGCGTGGTATTTTCTGGAGTGTTTTTATCTTCTTAAAAACACGAGGTTTCCGCCGATTTTCCTTCTTCTTCTCAGCTGATATTTTTAGTTTTCTTTATGGGTGCGGCATTTTAGTTTCAATTAGGAAAAAAAAATGCAACGAGCTGGTTAGGCAATATTGGAACCGCAATGGACTTGTACAAATCCAGCTACGCGACCAAATAGTTTGTCATGTACAGGGCATCATTATTATCATTGAATTTTAAACAATTTTCCATTGCATCATAAACAATAATCGCGTATGGTGGTTCACACCAACAAAAATAGCACAAGCGTCCAATGCGTCTCACATGTACAGTGGCTTCCAACGTGTCTAGACATAAACACTGCCTCGGCTTGTGTCCACATTACATGCTGAGATATGGAGAAATATGCAATAAAAGGTCAATCAGGATAATATTTCTGACGGGACCAAATATTTGCGTTTTATCGAGGGAATCGGTAAATCGGGGGCAACGGTCAATGCGGGATTATTTAACATGTTCTTTTGGGATTTTGACGCGGACTCATCACACCTACACGTTCCATCGGCAAACGTATTTATGCGAGAACGGTTGTCGAGGTTCCACTGTATACATACAAATATATAGCACTGCTGATTCTGTAGTCATTCATAAATACAGAAATCATTGTTTTAGATTTGACCTAAATTATGTTACGCAATTTTATGGGATTTTTAATTCACGTTCCCGAAACAAAAATTCATATATTTATGACGACCTTATACGATACGAATATTTTATTTTATTTTCATAACAACGTAGAACAAATTATTTAAGCTATTGAATTTTTACTATTAATTGTATTGCCACATGGCTGACTTATGATCCAAACATAAAAATATTTTTCAGATAAATAAATTCTTTACACGGGGCCGGCCCGAGCCTGAGTCTCAGTAATCCTTACCCGTTTAACACTCATGGTCTAAGCCTAGGCCCGTGCAGACCTCTAGTGTTGTACAATGTACGTAGTTGAAAGAAAAATGTAAAAATGTTTTGTTTTTATATTACAGATTAGTAATGTTTCCGAATTGAATTAAACGTAAAAAACACGTGCATACTTATTATCACTAAAATCGTTTTGATATGTTTAATAACATTATATAAGCCAGGGTTTCCCAAACTTTTTCCGTAATGGAACACTTCGCGAATCCAGAAATTTTGATGGAACACTAAGCTTATTTTTAGGATGAGTTATCATAATAGTAAAATCTTATATAACAATATTCATATATCAGGCACAATATTGGTGAACTGAATTCTTATATCTGGTGTGACTTCAAGTCTGTTCCTGCACGTAATAATTGTAAGTAAAACAGTAACAGTTTGTTTTGAAACATTGGGAGACTCGCTCAGAAATCATTTAATGGCTGATTTTTGTATTTCTGCTTTTAATTAGAATCAATGAGTACATCGATTAGATGTTTATACTCACTTGCGCGTAAGTTTACTGGTTTAGCTATCACGAAAAAGAATTATAAACCCAAGAATCATCCTTAATAGTTTTCGGAAAATATTGCAAAATAGTTGTTTTCAAGTTATGTTAGAGTTCGCGGAACGCCTGTTCTAGTTCCGTGGAATACCAGTGTTCCACGGAACATAGTTTGGGAAACCCTGATATAAGCTATCATTGAAGTCTTTCTGTTGGAAAAATATCCGTTTTCCATTAATGAGCGCTTGAGATGGAAAAAAGCCTCCTCGCGATGCTCCCAACTAATGCCCGTATATTACTCGTTCGTTCCTCATTTCCCTTAACGAGGGTTGAACGTCACCTGCAACTAACGTTAGGTAGTAAACGTTTTTCATAATCTAATTATTGTTATAGAAACGGATCAAATTTTGAGAGCGTCAAAATATTATTTGAAACGCGATTTTTGAAACCTACTGTCAAGTATTGTTTAAAAAAGACAAAACATGTGTATACTGAATTGGTATACATTGTAATACGTTTAATAAGGAATGAAATAATAACGAGTTTAATGATTACAAGACTTTCCAATTATGAATAAAGTTATTTTTAAAATCAAGATAATTTGTAATAGTTCGTTTGACGATTGCGTGAAATGAGACCGCCATGTAACAAACATCTTTTCGACCACTTAATTTATTTGAAAACCATCTAACTTCACCTGGGAAAAATTTTATGACAGAATAAACTTAATAATTTATTTAAAATTTCCAAAATATATTTTAGTACCTTTATTTATAAGCAATAAAGTAAAAAAATGCATATTTAGAGTTGTTCAATCTCATTATAAGAATAAATTTCATAACTCTGTTATTCTACTAGGTGTGTTAAAAATTGTGACGCGTGTTTCGTCTCTTTAACAAGCATCATCAGACAGAATATCGCAAGGCATGATATTCTTAAAGAGGCAGAACACGTGTCACAGTTTGTAACAGACAAAGTTATTAAATGAAATTTTAAATTAAAAATTAACTCGTATAAAGTTACCGACGAATCCATCAAAAATATTATTCAATTTCATTTCTCAAGTTTTTTCAGGTATGTAAATTACACTAAGTTCAGATTTCAATAATTTCAAACAAATTTTCATTTGGAAATAAAGTTGCTCTCAGTTTAATTTCTACCACGTGTGCCATATTTTCCAATAATTTATGACTTTATCACCTTTGCGCGTTTGCAAGCAGAGGGATCGTCTTTCTTGTAACAGACCTGAAACCATTACTCATTTTAACTGCCATTTTCCTTCTTTACAAATGACCACCAAGCCACGCACCATGTCAAGATTTTCCTACTGATAATTTATTATTATCAAAAGTGATGGAGAATCTCCCTTTTGTATGCAACATTTTGTGAATAAATAACAACAGAAAAGGATTATATGCCACGTACAACTAATGGTTTTTTTCATCTGTAGTAAATTTACAGTTCCGTTGCAGAATAATGTTTTTAAGCTTTCATATTACTCGATAGCGTGGTCAAACGTGCAAATCTTTAAATTAAAACAAATTTGGATTATGTGTACTGATCTGTATATTTAAGGATCTGTATATTTATGTTTCATTCGTTTTCCTGAAATCTCAAACTAACCACAAAAATTTAATAGATGGAGTGATTTTATATTTACTACTATAGTTCTCGTAAAAAAATATTTACCGAGATGTTGCAGATGAACCTGTTTATTTCACAACTGGATACAGGGTAGCAAACTAACTATGAAACTTTCTTATGTGTATGATTTTTGCACTTTCATGCACTACTTAAAAATACCATATTTATTCTCGTTACAGAAAACACATACAATCAATTTAATACCGTATTTTTGAATAAGTTAGGATGTTATAATATATGAGAAGATGTATTGTGAATCTCTTTCAAGCCACTATATATAGTTATGTACAGTTAATGTACGTTTAAACATATATCTTACGAGAATATAAGCCGAAATAGCAATCAACTATCTATAAAATAATGTCATTATTTTCATTGTATCACTTTGTCAAAGAATTCCCAAATTTTAATTATGTTTGTAGTTACTTTCAATCCCCATTCTAAATTTATTAATCTGAGATGACTTTTTAATTATATGTTAGATGTGTTAAACATTTTAATTTTGTGCTATTTTAGAATCACTTTTAATGTAATTGGTATTTTCTTTTCAATGCCAATTGTTGTTTATAACTGTTCATTTTTGTATAAATAGCATTGTTAAATTATATTTCTTATCAGTCGACGATGCTCGTAATGAGCGAAACCGGTCCTGACATATTAAATAAAGTGGAATGAAGTACAAAGGAGTATTGTGTTTTTACTAATATAAAATAATAATTGTTGCCAGCAGTGGTCTTGCTGGTTAAAGCTTGCTCTACCAAACAGGTGGGTCTGGGTTCGATTACCGGTAAGGTTAATGTCTTATTTAGATTTTTCAATTTAAATTTGAGACCTAAGACGTTGGCGTTTGTGATGTCAAGTTACCAAGAGTTAATCTCGAGTAACTAAAAATAAAACCTCATAGAGTTTTTCTCGTATGATCTTTCAAATTTAAAATATTTGGAGCATTAGCTGTAATCCCAAATATTAAAAAACACACAATTCAACAATGGCAGATGCAACATGATTTAAACAGTCCAAAAGCCTACATTTTCTATTATATCAAAAATACAACGATACGTGCTTTTGATGTAATATTTTGTACGTTAATATGGTACATTTTAAAAAAAAGTGCATTTCTAAAAAATAGCAAAAAAATAATGCAAAAAGAGGATTGACTATTGACTGAATTAAACGATCTACAAACATTTCGAATTATATCAATGTACTCACCATTTATTTCTTTCTTGGAGTTACAGGTGCAACCATAGTAAAATTTTACGACATACTTAAAGATATTGAAAACGTAGGCATTAAACGGAAATTTACATAAGGGTGTGTATTATAACATGACATTGCAAAGGTAGTATTCCTTCATTGATTGGGTATAATGTAACTTGGAAGTATATTACAAGAGATCTTTTTATTGAATTCTAATTAAATTGGTTTTTTATTCTTTGGTACTTAAAATACGAAATGCTTTACAAAATATTAAGTAAGTATAATAAAAAAAAACGAATGAATTTGACAATTAATGTTATTTTATTACTTCTGTGACACATTTTTTAAATCACTCGATACGAAAAAAACGAGAAAGAATATCATAATATGTACGCATGTATACCTAATATCTTAATAGTTATTTTGCCAGCATTTGAACAAAATGCTTGTGGCGATATATTTTTTAAGACAGAATAGAAAGCCCAACATCTATGGTATACCAAGTATAGTATAGTAAAACAATGTTTTTAATTAAAATTTTATTCGTTGTGTGACTGAAATTAATTATCATTATTACTTATACACGCTGCAAAGATTATTAAATAAGGATAAGCCTATTATAAAACGAAAATAATCCAACTAAGGGAAGTCTGTAATAAGAGATAATCTATTCCTAATTATTGGAAGTAGGAATTTTCTATACATTCTCACGAATGACGTGTTCAACGATATTTTACTTTGTAGAATGAGTAGATTATTTCAACTTGTCTCACGTGCTTAACACGTATTTTGTTAAAAGCATATTATCATTAACATTATTAATTATTTAATGGCTTCATCTCGCCATTTTCATAATATAACAAGGAAAATAATATAAGTTAGAATAAGGGTATTTAGACGGATTGGTGCAAAGTCATTAGTCAAAATTGTAGCGCTGTAATTAAACTGCGATGTATATTTTAACAAAAAAATCTAACACTATTTAAAACGTAATTGTAGAAGACCATAATTAGATAGCAAACTATTGACTATGAATGTATAATTTGTGATTTTGAATATTGAATGTACAAAAATTGGGCGTGTTTGGCAAGCATACTAAATATAACTTTTTCATAAATATAAATATAAAAAAATATATATTAATCCATGTCCGCTCCCAATGTGGAGCATATTACCTCCTAATGGAGGTATCTCAACACAAGTTTTTTTACGAGAACTGTTTGTTGGTCAGTTTCTCAACATTTCTTTTTCAAAGAGAGTTAGGATAGGGCTAGGACAGGACAAATATTAAGCTAATCGCTCTCGCGACGTCCGTGTTTTTTGGATTGGATGGGTGGGAAAGGAAATTCAAGACATTACATACATGTTTGTCTTTTGACAAAAATATATAAATCAATTTATAGAAACTGTCCGTACTGGGATTTGAACCCACGACATCTGTAACAAAAGCCAACGACGTTGAACACTTGACCACGAAGATATATGAATGAATACGAACAAGTCCTTGCAAATATATTTTTTTATATATTAATCGACCATTTCAAGATAATAATTTATAAAAAAAAATATTTATTGATAACCATGTCTAAAGATATCATTAATGAGCTTTGTTGCGAGCTTTTTTACCTGCACATGTTTTTTTTTTTTTCGCGGGTCACTAACTGCTTCTATATTATTACATACGTGCTATAAGAAAACTACAGTATGTTATAAACATTTTCATTGTATTTATAAGTTACCGCAAAAATCCACCAATAATATAAAAGATGGTTGTCTCAAAATTCACTGTATTTAAACCTCCATTCAAAATTAAGTTTAGACCGTGAGTTTTTGAATCGGCTTATTTAAAAAAAAAAACGAAATGATATGCTTGCGGTTTCCGTTAAGTGATATGCTGTAATTTTTTAGGCAAATGAATCTACAATTTGCATGACAAACGGTAACAAAGTTTGCCAGAAACAGCGTTAAAATTTAACGTGATTTTACAATAAAGCGGAAAATGTAGATAGTGGAACTATTACATAATAACAGGGATATTCAATCAATGTCTAAGGCGTTTTTTAAGTATTGAGCACGTAAATATGGTATGATAAATACATATTTACATATATAAATGAGTCCGATGTGAATCTTTATTTTGAGGCGCTCAACCTCTCTTTTAAAAAATTAAAATATTTTATAACTTAGTAATTCCATTTTGATAAAAAATTAAAGTACATGATATAAATTTATGACTGTTAAGACAAATCTATAAATATATTGAAAAATAGTAGTGATATTTGAGCCCTTTGACATCGTAACTAAGGATTATGTGTTGAGACAACCCAAAAATAAATATCCAGGAAATTAACACATCGTTCGAGATTAAGGACTTAAGCCTCTAAGTCAGCTGATCAATTCTCCATCATATACAAAGATTTGGTTTCAAATAGTTGTTTGTTCATTTTGAGAGTCTTTTTTCTGGTTTTTGATTTCAATCTAAACTTCTGTGATTTTTCCGATGAATAACTACTATAAATGAAATAAGTCAAATCCTCCTCTTCTAGGTTTTTTGTTAAGTTCTTGATTCTAATAATTTATCTACTTCTTTAAAAATAGCACTGACATATTGTATTCTCTATTCTGTATAACAATTTATAATTTTCGTCTATATGAGAAACCGGTCCTGATCATATTAAATATATTTGGCATTGGTACAAATGAGTATTTTTTTTTAATACAATCTTTTTCCAAAGTGAAACCCCTAAAAGTGATTTTACAAAGGTGCTAATATCATTGTCATATTTTTCCGTTTGCATACTATCACCGACCAATTGGAAAAAAACCTTTCTATATATTAGTCTATATCAGAGTTTCTCAAACTTATTGTGCAATGGAACACTTCGCACAGCTTATCTTTCAGGTCGGTAATTCATAATAGTAAAAATATGTTATTAAATCACATTTTTTTTTTAAGACATGTTACATACAAATATGAGTAAATAAAGCTTTTGGTGATTCAAAATCTCTGCCTGTACCTAGATATTTGAGATTTTAAACATCAATAGAGATTCATCATTACTTGATTTTGAATATGAAGTAGAATATGTTTAAATGTGTTGCAGCGTAGATTACCATTCCAAATGTTCGCGGAACACCTATTTAGTTAACACAGAACATAGTTTGGGAAACCCTGGTCTATATGATTTTCATATCTACTAAGCACTGAATTGAATTATAAAAAATCCGTTAGCTCTATCAATAAGTCTAATTAGTGTTGCTTTGTTTCGTTAGTATTACTTTTAAAATGTGTGCGTTACACCTTTATCCATTGGTTGAAAAATGGACATGTCTCTTACACATGTACTTAATATTAACTCGAAGTTTTACTGTATACTTTAAAAAAGTAGTGAGGTGGATATTCTGTATTTTTCCCCATAGTGATAAAAAAATAGTTAATGAGGTAGCCGCCGAGACGCCAATGTCCTAAACGTTCAAGTATTCATATAATATGTCCGTAGATATATATGTATTATATAATAAATGGTTAAGCGCGACCCGTTGGCATTTATTCACTATATTAGTTTGCTACGTCACCCCCTAATATCATTTTCATAACACATTATACATAATCATGCTCTCTTGGCTTGGTGGGGTTGCTTTTAGCCACTAGTGTCCGTAATCTGCGTTTAAGAGCTGCGTAGATGTCAGGTCTACGGCGTAGGGTGATCACTTGAAATGAGATGTGTTCGCGGAATTACTTCATCAAAATGGTCGGATTTCATTGATAAAATGAGATTGTTTTACCGAATTTGAAATATGATATACGGCAGAAATTAAAGCACTTCCGAGAATCCTACAAATTTAAATACATACGTATATTAATTCACAAGCAATGACTTACATGAAAAATAGTCATCAGATTTATTAGAGTACATTTTCGATATAGCAGAACAAACGTTCGATTAATTTGGAATGTTATACAAGAATTATCAATTTTCATTTTACGAGCCTATGACCATAGCTGCAGCAGTTTTAACGTGTGCCAGCTAATGATTTGGCGTACACTAAACTACACAAACGTATCGAAACCTCATACATCGCCGCTTATTATGGTTTTAAATCAGATAATACTAAAAAATTTCTAGCCTTGTATATACATTAGTATCGATTTATTTTCTTACCAAAATGCATTTGGAAGACTTACTTTTTGTATAAAGAGCTTGTGGTTTTATCGAACTCTCTCGCATGTAACCTTTCGTTGCATAGAAGTTAAATATATATAGTTATCTTTGCAATACGGCAGTCTTAAGATTCAATAGCATAGGGGCTTCCAACCGTATTTGACATATTTCCCCATTACTATTTTTAAGAATATAACTCTCATCCTACCCAAGATATAGGTATTTATGTAAATAATATAATAAATTTATTGAAATGGTTTTTACTAATTAATTAATATTATATTGAAATAACTGAAAAACATTTCAATCATCAAAAATTTCAGTAGGATTTTCAATCAAGTTTAAGTTCAAAAACAAAATTCATGCAATCCAAAAATTCCCCTCCCCTAGGAGAAATTCCTCATCGATTGGGAACCCCTGCAATAGCGGATCTGTTTGTAGATTAAGTGGCGACATATTGGGCAGGGATTTTTCTCTTTTATGTGTATTTCAACATAGCTTACTTAATATACAATAGTTCCTTTTGAAATATGCAATCAATTGTTGCGAGAGCAAATATACATATGCAGCTATATCGCCAACTGATATTTTTGTATTTATTTCGGTTCTAGATTTCTACGTTAGTGTCGCATAGAAATGAGCGAGCATCAGGAGGCGGTGGTGGAAGGGCGGTGGCGAGGGTCGGACAGGCAGTCAATCTGGCTGTCGAGAGGTTCGTCACCGTCGGGGAGACCATTGCCGATGACAACTTGGACATCAAACAGGACATGTACGATGCGTGCAAGGAAGCGAGAGCGGCCGGTAAGTAATTCCATGGTCTCTCGATGCAAATAAAATAAAATAATATCTATATAAGTGATTGCGTAAGTAATAAGCATTTCTATTCGAACACTTCAGTTGCTTCCTTATTGTGACTTTGAAATGTCATGAAAGTGTAGTAAAAATTAAGCAATCTAAAAAACAAAGTAATTATAAATTTAAGGACCAAATAGAATAAAAATACTAATTTTCGTATTCGAAATCTGAAAAAAGGAAAATTATGTGTCGAAAAATTGTCGTTTTTAAACAACAGATCTTTGATAAAGTCAAAATTTTAATTTATATCTAATGGATCAATATTATATTTGATCTAAAATATTTTAAAATTATATCTCACTTAAATATAATCCACATATATTAAAGAATGTTATTATAAAACATATAAGTAACCAATAATATAATTCTTGAAATTCATCTGATATAAGGCAAGCAGTTCAAGGTAATTAATTCAGGATAATATATTAAAATATGGTCATAGGAAAATCAATATAAATAGTAAAAATATTTTCTGCATATTTATAAAGAATATTATAACAAAACCTTTAAATAATATATGTTCTTAGTGAAACGATATATAATAAATTATGTAACATAAAGTGCGCATATCACAAGATGACAATGTTTATAGTTGGTTGTTACGATTTTTCCAACAATTGGTCGAGGATTGGTAGCTATGCGAGTGCTAGTGCCTTCTTAGTTATTGTGATTGTTGATTTTTGAAACAACGTCCAGTTAAACTTGTCCGAGGTGCCGACCTGTTTATGTCTTTTACATGAAAAAATATTTAATGTCACACAATTGGTTTGAATATAATAGAATATAATCGGCATATTTTATAGCAACACAGATCATCCGAGTTCAATAAAATGTTGCGGAGTCTTGGGGCAATAGCGAGAACAAGTTTCTTAATTGCTGCCATAAACAATACTTTAACTCTAGTTTGTAAGGCTTAATCTGCGGAACTCATTTATATTTAGTTCGCGAACAAAGGTCGCTTGTTTATAAAGTTAAGTGGAGTGTGATTTACAAAAATATTTCATTTTGTTTCCTTCAGGAGCTCGCGTTCGTTTGGTTTTCCGCAAAGAAAAAACGTTTTTTTCTGGAGACGCTCCCAGTGGCTCGCTTTAGTTTTATGTTGGGTAGTTTGAATGTGTATTTTTCTCGTTTTATTTTTCTACTTACAGAGATTAAGTGTTATGATAGGCATTTAGTACAAGTAATCAAAGCGTATTCGTGTAAAACATGATAACAGAAGACAATGCGTCGTACGGCAATTTTTATGTAAGTAAATATAAATCTATGGATTCTTTAATAAGATAACTTAAATTTGATACTCATCATTAATTGCTTATTCGGCTTAAAACATAAATTGTAAATTTTGCTTAAAGTTTTTTATTTCTGTTCCAATGTTGAGCTGTTTTTGTCAAAATATTTAACAACCCTCTCCACCTAGACAAGTGATGCACAAACCGCGGCCCTTTTTTAATTTTGTGGCGGCCGTTAAATCTCTTTCTCAAACATATTTTTTTCACGTAAAACATTTATTAAACAAATGTAAGCAAGCTTTTTCTTCAACGAAGGAGAATATATCGGTTCATAGAAACAGGCTTACAAATATTATATCAAAATAAAAAATTCACAAAGACCAAGAACGCATTAACTTATGAATTGCATATAAATGAAACATAAATATTTCACAATGAAACAATTTTTAATAAACATGTTCTCATAATCCTTTTTTTGCATGGCTTATTTATTTTTGAAATAACACGGTCAAAATAATATAATGGAACCTATTAATCATTTATCTAAATTCACTTAATCTTTTTTACACGATTTTAAGGCTGTTTTACATGGAACGTACATACATAGGTTCTGTATAAAAAAAGGTTGAGCGTACTTTAAATCATTTTTTTCTTTGCGGCCCGAACCCACGATAATTTGTTGTGCATTACTGTCCTAGACTAAACCGTGTAACCTAGCAGTTTAAGCTCCGGTTAGATAGAATATTTAAATCTAAACGACGTAAAATATGGCATATCCATTTTTTATAATTTATTATATTCTACATCAATTGCTGTATTACTATACAACACCACTGGAATAGTTTTGTCTTCAATAGCTTTAAGAAAGTTGATTAGAAGGGAACAAGAAAGTTTCCATCCATGCCAATCTCTCTTTTATGCTAAACATAGCACATGACTATATTATTTTTTTACCAACGTTTTTGTATAAGATTAAATACATCATGAATTAAAATATATTTTGAGACACTGGGTGTATCGAAATTCTGAATTCATTACATCAAAAAACTCAAAACTGACAACAGTTGATATACGAGCTTGTAGAAAATGAATAACAATATTGCATTCAATTTTTTAGTTTATCATTTGACCGAAGTGTCTTTGATGTCCTTGTTTCACGAGTAAATCTCGGTTTATTTTACTGTAATTTCAAATAGGGATTGCAATATCAGACGAATATATCTATACTATAATATGCTAAATACTAAATGAAGCAAAAAATACCACAATTTTGGGTCGCAATACCTGACCAGTTAATTATAATTAGTGTTAAGATATTTAATAACATAAAATACCGTCATTTAAAAATATATAATAATCATATACAGGTGATTTTCATAAATAACATACCTAACCTAGCTTTCTTAAAATAATAATACACCATTGAAAAACTCATAAAATCAAGAAAACATGTCCATATTGTGAAAATTATACATTTTAATTTATCGTGGACAATTCATTGAAATATCTGATGAATTATACATTCAAAGTTATGTTTCGGTTAATTTTTAATATCGAAATAACGATATTGTTTGCATTAAAAAAAAGTTAAAAAAAACACTGAATAACAGGATTCCGGTTTTAATAATACCGATATTGTAATCTCATATCTCAAGTAATTGTAAGTAAATTTATGCCATATTGATAATATGCTTTGTCGACAAATATTTTTTTGGGGTTAAATTCAACAATCAATAGATACAAAAATAGGTGTAGGATTAAGTATACTTGGTAAATTAAATCTTGTTAAATATGTAATTCTACTACACATATATAGAAAAAGTGGTCATTAATAGTTTTAAATATCTATTCTACACCACTGAGAAGTAATTTGTTGTTTGTCTGGGCTATTTACAAAACTTTAAGGCCCACTAAGGGTAGAGTGCGTTTCTAAGGTAAACAGTGGTACGAGGTAAAATATGTTCGCCAGCTATTTTGTTTTCTTAGTTACTTATCACAAAAATATTTTGACAGCTTATGCTTTTGGTGGGAATATCTAAAAATATACGCCTACCAAAATTGTAAGCGATGTAATATATTTAGTTTTTTTCGAAAATGTATTTAACGAATGCTCTTGAAGAAAATTCTAATGAAATATTTTATTTCATTTCATTACCAGGTCTGTCAGTTCTCTGTCTGTTTTGCGTTTCGACTTTATATTTTTCTATCAATACTAGCATATGGTTTTTCTAGTTTACCTTAAGTATTTTTCAGTAAAGAACTGCTCGTTACTTAGTTGTTTCAGCTGTATTTTTTACGAAAGTAAAGATAGAAGAATAAGGGTAAGACAGAACTAGCTGTTAGCTAATCCCTCTCGCTACGCCCTACGTTTAAGAGTGACTTGGTAAAAACGAATTTAAGACATCACAAACATTTATATATTTAAACGGAAATCCAGAAATAAATTTATAAAACTGTCCTGTAGTGATACTCGAACCCACGAGCACAGAATAACAAAATTATCAACCCGTTCACGGACTGGATGGTTTGATATATATTCAATTTATATTATTCATTTAAAAACAGTTTTGAGTTCAATTTATACAATTTAAAGCGACCAATATAATGTGGAAATCACTTTAACTATCCACTTTGGCTAAATTAAATATTTTTTAATTCATGTCCGCTCCCAATGTGGAGCATATGGCCTCCGAATGGAGGTATCTTAACAGAAGTTTTTTCTACGAGAACTGTTTGTTAATCGCTCAACCTCACTTTTTTCAAAGTGAGTAAGGAAAGAAGGATAAGGCTAGAACGGGACTAATCGCTATTCTACGCCCAGTTATTAAAGGATCAGAAGGATTGGAGGAGAGGAAATGATGTGAATTGACATCACAAACACCCAGTCTTCGATCACAACTTTGAATTGAATAATTCTCAAATTCACTGTGGTCTGACCGGGAATCGAACCCATCCCTGCGTGATCGGTAAAGCAAGCTCTTACCAACTGAGCCACAGCAGTAAAGTAATTTCATCTTTTTATTTTTCTTCTTAACTCAAATTAAAAACGTTTTTTGTACTAATTTAAGTTTTTTTTTTTAATAAAAAAGTATCATGAAAGTAATATTTAAAAAAATGCGTTAGTATAACTTTACGTTGGTAATAATCTGATTTTTTTCGATTTCCGCTTTGCGTTGCACAAAGCACGCTGAAAATAAGAAGAGGCATATTTAACGAAGCGCTATTCTACGTTATAAAAAAGGATGGGGTCGTAATTATACATTTTTCATTTAAATATTCAGGGGCTTACAGTAAGTGCCATTAAAATACGGATGAAAAAAGTGTTAAGTACGTGATTACATGAATCTTGGACCATTTTATGTATTTACTTAAAATTATTATTTAATTTAAAATATCATGCAACGCGTTACACATGCTTTCCCGTCTTTGTCAAGCGCATGTTTTTTTTTATATCGACAAGCTTGAAGAAAAATAGTACTTAAAAACATAAATATAACTTATTACATACAGTTGAAAAGTAAACAATAAACCTTGGGAGTTTGAACGATTGAAATTTAATATTGAAAATAAAATTTGTCGTAAACTTTAGTCGAAATCTTAAATTGTATTATGTGTAATTTATTTAATGGGATTTCATTATTACCTTTTTATAACATTATTATATTTTTAAATAACATGGTTTATTAACGAACCAATCTTTTTTTTGCGAATTACACGGTTTTTTGTAGAACGTATCTACCGTGTAAAAAAGTGTCAAGTGTATTTAATATATTGTTCATTAGAAATTATTTTGTCATTACAAAGATTACCTTTAAACTGACCTCCAGTCCTCAATATCCAGTACAACACCCAGAATACTTTTGGTATTCTTCAAAGCTTTGATTATTTCTTTCTGATTTGGTCATTAAAATATTTTTTATATTTTCAATGGGTAGCTTTGAGAATAATATTATTTAATATCACATTGCAATTGTTAAATTTGTTGTTTCACTGGTTGGTGCACATCTGGTGTGAAAATAAGTCGGTTCCTCGTCGATGAATGTGTAATACTGCTCCCTAGTAATGATCACATCAAAATATAGAATTGACAAGCTAATTAAAATATTATAAATAAAAGATCGTTCAATTACTTACTTCAGCGAAACTATATCGTTTCGACATTCCAAAAGGATCTGACGAAAGAATATAAATGACTTTATAAGAGAATGTCTTTTTTTGAGTGAAAATTCTCGTCAGAAATAGTAGAGTGTGATAATTTATTTAGAGTTGGCAGAAGATATTAAAAGGCATCTTTGTGTATTTGGCAATGTTCATGCTCCGAGACTTTTTATTCACGTAAGTAATATAACAGATATGTTCAATCTATTGTAGTAAATGTTACTTTTAAATACTGAATAGTTGAACTTATTATTACAATTATTGCTATTTTTGATGAGTTTGTCGGTAAAAGTAAGTGTGCCACGTTTTTGTTCAATTGCAAAGCACCACGTGACTAAATATGTTCCAAAGCTATGAAGATTGCGATTTAAATCATTACATTACCAGAAAACTTAAGACTCAAATTTTCAGTTAAAAATTCTTAAGATCCAAGCAAAAGTTTTTATACGCAACATGTGTAAGTAAGCTTGTATTTATTTGTGTTTTTTTATTCTGCTTTATTATAAAGATGACACATTTAGTGTAGTGAGCAATTAGTTGACAAGTAATTATTTTCCTATTTTTATATTACCATTCGCATTATCAGAAATAAGAAAACAAGCACCTGTTCTTCTAGTTTACATAAAATAAATTTTCGTTCAAAATATTTATTACATAAATATATATAAAAAAATATTCTTGATAAATAAAGACAAATAATTAAAAATCAAATCTAAATCAATAAACCATCGACTTTGGAAAGGCAAAAAGACGTAACTCGCGTATAAGAAAATTACAGGAGGCACAAAAAAGCTATTTGATGATTTTGGGACAAAGGAAAAATATTAAATATTCACACGAAATATGAAATATGCGCACGAAGTCTAATAAACTGGTGTCAACATGACTTAGTGTAATATTTATTTAATACATTCTTACAGAACAATATTTTTCCTGATCGCAATTTTCACAGGCTCCACTTTTTTGAAACTTAAAAGCTAAATTTATATCGTAATTTGGCATTTACAGCTTACATCCTTTTAATAGAACGAGCGAAAGTAAGCTTTTGTAATCGGAATCAAGCTCGTGGACACAGTAACCGAATAAGAATATAATACAGAACTTGGCAATCTTATCCTCTCTGGAAAATGGAGGCAGGGAGAGGAATACGTTTTCCGCAAATGAATGATTGTCTTCTTTTTTAAATAAAAAAAAGTTCCGAGATTTCTAACGAATCATTAGAAATATAAATATAACTAGTGAAACAATCATGTGAAGTGCAATTATGAATTTGATGCATCATTACAAGTCTTTCAATTTGAATTCATCTGTCTAGCACGGCCATTTTATGTTATCTTTTATTCTCAAGTAACCTCTGCTTCTTTGTGAATCCTCCCGTGAAAATTTAATTTATACCTTTCACACTTTTGCTCTGTATAGCACAGTAAGAGAATACGTGCGAACACTGGAAGCCTTTTGCAAATTATTATTTCTTCTGATGGAATGTAAAATATTTTTAAAGTACGGTAAAGTTAGAATTATTTTAATATTAGGAAAAACTCTTAAAAGTTGTGTGTCAAACATTTTGAATCAACATAAGAAATTATGTTTGCTCATATTTTAGCTGATATATGATCACAGACATAGATATAGTTGTTTTGTACAATTGGGTACAATTAAATAATGTTCAAGTGAATTTTGTACAAAGAAATGCGGGATTATATTAAATAGCTATGCCAAAAACAGTTAAAATTAAGTTACCTAGTAGTAATATATATGTTTAAATATAATAAGTAATTAAAAAAACACGTTTTCATGTGAAATTAACTATTATCAGTTTTCAATCCGTTTATGGAATATTAATATACTACGTAAATCAAGGGTAATTTGTCTAAACGAAAACGTTAACAACGATATATGTTTTTTTGTGATATAACTTTCTGAATATCGATTTTCAGAATACATTTTAATTAAAATTTGGACACGAGAAGCCAAAAATATAAATGCGATTATCGAAAGCTTACAACTTTGACAGCTTATTAATGGATCACTGCTCGGATTCGGATTTCCGATTAAGTCGATTATGAATGTGAGCAATGATTGAGAGTATTTGTTATATTGTGATGCGGCAAACAAAAATGAATGATTGACCTTCTATTTGATAGGATTAACCAGATTATTGAAGTATTGCTTACACATTGAACAAAGCTCTCTGTGTTGTCCGCGAGAAGTGATTTTTGTTCAAAAATAAATTTAATACAGATCCGAATTCTCGGTACGGGTAAAAAGTTGATTTGGGCTGAAAGTTTAATAATGATGCAGTCAAATAAATAATTAAAAAAATACACAATTTGAATATTCCGCATTTATGTAGTGCTACTATTTATTATAAATAGATATACATATAATCAAAAATTTGTTTTTAAATATATATGGATGGGATACAGATATTTAAAAAAAAAAAATTACAATATGGTATGAAATATTAAAACACTTATTTTTGGAAAGGACAAAAGGTTTGTTTTGGATTAAATTTTTTATGACGTTGTATATACGGCTTCTTAAAACTAAAACCAAAAAGCATTTTAACTAAATGTTCGGGCTGAATTTACAATAAAACACTTCAAAGTAAACGAATATTTCATGGCGCCAATTTCAATAAATTATGTATCTTCAGAAAAACTTCAGCAAAGATATTTAAAGCACGCATATCAGTCATTTTTTATGATGTATCAAATGAGTACTAATATTTATCATGGATAAATGAGAAAGTTTGAAGAAAGTATTAAAATTTTCTTGTGTGATTACTATTCTAAATATATATAAGCAATGATGTAGTGAAGGATGTATGAGGCTATACATAGTATAGTTGTTCAATCAATGATTTTTCGGTAAATAATGTTGTAAAAACATTGCTAATTTTTGTTTTCCTTCAAACCACGGTGCAGTAATACACAACACGGAAATTATTTATAGGTTATAAATATAGAGTAGACGATAACACAAAAAGTGCGCTACCGTATACCATATATGAAGTTTATGACTACAGCACTGTGTATAAGTAATAATTTATATGATATTCAAAGATGGTCTAACGATAAAAAGCTTTGAGAATCGCCATTAGACTCTTTAAATTTTCTGTCAAGTTGACAGTGCTCATTTGATAGTCCCGATATAAACGTTCGTAAAATTAATTTGTTTGTTCTTTATTTAAAATTTTACGTAGCGTGTTCGATCATTTTATTTTTTTCCCAAGAGTGAATTAGTTCCACGCCCATTTTGTAAACCGCTTAATGATAATTCTTGAAGATTGTTTATCTCTCGTTAATTTACCTTGCTACAACCAACGTTTATATCTTAATTACATAATTAAAAATAATACTTAAGCAAGGCATTTTATAATATATTATAGTTGACGTAATTAGTGTTGGTATGCTTAATTTAATTAATGAAATTTAATTTGTGTCTTTATGCAGAAGTCATCACTTAACCATTTTTTTAAATATAAAACCGCTATAATGAACATGCATGTATTATGAAACCTAAGATTTAATTGAATGTAATATATGTGCTTAAATAATATTGGTACGTACTAGAATATCCAATTTCGCACCCTTTTTTATAATCCCGGGACTTCGGGATTCACTATGTTTTTAGGATTCAGTCTTTCAGGATCCTAGCACTGATCACTCACCATTGTTTCCAAAAATTCTGATGAAAGAGTGTAAAATAACAGATTCCATAATTATTCCCAACTCGAAGACCTTTTAGCTCAATCTTTCGAAAAAGTTACGTCTGCCAATGACCAAGTGTTTTTTTTTTACGTTTGAGTAGTACTGAGACGATCCTGATATTATGGAATCCCGAGATTTTGTGATTTATGATCGCGAGATTAAAAGCCCTAGTACGTAAAACATCGTATTAAAATAGATAAAGAATTAAATTCTTCGTAAAATGATGTATCATTAGATAAACTGATTTATTAACAATTAATTTATCATGTATCGATGTGAATTAACAATAAGTACTAACCAAGGGTAAAGTATATAGCTTATGTATGTATTGTGTATTAAGCTTAGTAATTTTATTAAAATATACAGTTTTTGTAAAAATTATCTTATTTCATTATAGAGCATATGCCACTAACGAAAACAAGTTATAAATTAATCGTGATTAGGATCAGGACCAGGATTGACTAGAAAGTGATGAAGGCGTCAAAATAGATAAGATTTTGACAAAAAAACCTATTTATAATAAATGTATGGAATTGTCGATTGTTTTGTTAAAATAAACCCTTTGACGACACTAAGAAAGAATATAACAGCGAGTTTATTTACTGCGATAGGTATAATTCTATGTTTGTAAATAATTCTTAATTTTTATGACGGAGTATTTTTTGACTAATGATGTCAGTGCTTTTAAAAAAAATATATTATCCATGTTCGCTCCCAATGTGGAGCATATGGCCTCCTAATGGAGGTATCTCAACCTGACTTTTTTTTCAAAGTGATTAGTGGGGAAAGAAGGATAAGGCTAGTGGTTAACTAATCGCTATTGCTACACCCAGTTATTTAAAGATCAGAAAGATGGGAAGAGAGGAAAAACTGTGAATTGACATCACAAACACCCAGTCTTAGATCACAATTTTGAATTGAATTATTCTCAAATTCACTGTAATCTTACCGGGAATCAAACCCAGACCTGATTAAACGGTAGAGTAAGCTCATACCAACTGGGCCACAGCAGGCGACAATTTAAGAAGGAAAAATAGTGGCATTTAATATTTATGGTTTTTGAAAAATAATCAGAGAATCTATCGAAAAATATATAAAAGACAATCTAAATAATACATTATAAATATTATTTTCATATTTTTATCCAACAGTACTCCTATACATATTACGTAATAAAAAATAATATATCTACAGTAAAAAGGTTGTGTTTCTCACGATAAAAACAAAATCCAAAAGTGTTTGCCAAATAAACGATGCCCCTGAGAAGCGATTCCGAATCTCCCTTACATTAAATTTATCGCTCTTGTATTGCGTACACGATAATCTTATGCTTATTTGAGAAGCTATGTTTACCCTGATTTTATGTTTTTATAATAATATTTTGTTAAAACGATGTTTTTTTGGAATAATGGTTAATGGAATCAAGAATACGGCATAAAAGAGTTTTATTAAAAGTTCAGCTGACGTAAATAAATTATTACATGGTTACAACAATACAATTATTTATACATGTCAATTTATTTCGAGTCGTTCAACCTCACCGATTCGATTTGTTGAGCCACTCGCGGCATGATTTTTATTGGATTCTCCGAAAGTCTAATTTGCTTTCTCAATCTGTCTGTTATCATAAAAACAGTCACTTTTAAGGTGTTCATTTTCAATACTTAATGGAAAGGAACTAATAAAACATTATTTTGTACTTAATCCACAATTATTTATTAGAATCGGGACGGGTTTTGCACATCACTAGATTTGTTAATTGTATTTTAATCTGATTGCAAATAGGTAGTTTTTATTATAATCAGTAATTATAGCCAGTTTAGTGTTAATTTTAAATATTTTGTATCAATTAATATCTATAAACTATTTTTATGACCACACAGCCGTACTCGATTAAAACCAAATGCCACTTATACAACGCTTGCATTCTGACGGTACTGCTTTGCGGTTGCGAATCATGGCACCTGACGAAGACTCAGAAAAACCGTATACTGAACTTTGAGAACAGATGCTTGTGTCGGATAATGGGGGTGAGGTGGTTTGATTTTGTGAGGAATTCAGAGATAAGGGAGCGTATAAGACAGCGTCCCGTCACGTCAGTGTTTATGGAGAGACGTTGGAACTGGCTGGGTCACGTGCTGCGGATGCCTTCGAAAAGCCTCAATCCTGCCTGCCTCTTCTTTCGACCGGTGGGATTCCGGCGTCCCGGAAGTCCGTCTGGTACTATCCATAGGATGTACTCGGCGGAACTGAGGGATGCTGGCATGTCATGGGAGGAAACAAAGCAATTGGCGGGAGACAGGGAAACATGGAGGTGCCGCGTGGCGGCCATATGCTCCACATAGGGAGCGAACATGGCCAAAGAAGAAGAATAATTTTTACATTCATATCACCAACTGTTTTTAACAACACCCTTATTAATCTTTCATAGTTTTGTATGAATAGTTCTGTATCAATGTATATTTAATTATCAGTTGAAAATGTTTGTGATATATGAAGCCAGTCTTGATCATAATAGTTAATTGTGGATTAAGTACAGAGGAGTGATTTTTTAATTTTTTTTATTATTAAACAGTTTTTAAATGGGGTAAAAATTATTCACCACGAATGATATAGCTCCACTAATGCGAACGAGTGACTCGTCCTTTATGATTAAACTGTTTGAATACTCATATCGTGCTTTATTTTATCATTAAAATTATAATAAAATTTTTAGTTACTTTAGTCAATCACAAATCACGCTTTTTCTCTGGATATAAATATAGGAAAAAAATTAAATGGTCAGAATAAAAATATGAACGGTCAGAATAAAAATATTATACGTTCAGAATATTTAATAACAATTTTGGTTAGTAGGTTAGGTTAGGTTAGGTTAGGTTAGGTTTTTTTTTTAATTTCATTTAAGTTAAGACTATTAATTCTGACCGATATATTATGACCATTTAATATAAATTCTGACCAGAAAAATACGAGCCATAAATATATATAATCATTTTAAAGTATTATTCGTAAATCGGATAATATGGTAAAGATATAAATTATCCAATATGATAAATAGACAAAGCTGCTTTTATTGATACAATATAATTCTCTCGAACATAAATATTACTGACACAATAGACCTCACAATGGCATCGTGGGCAATTGTTATGAGGATATTTGATCGTCTGCTAAATCGAAACCGTATCGCAAATGGAATTGGCTGTCATCCGAAAAGGGGTTTTAATATTTTCACCTATTCATCCATTCAGCGAATAATGTCACCGAGCTTTCATGGTGGCCGAATCAAGCTTTCAATTTCCCACTACAATAGAACGGAAGGGGACTTTAGTGGCAAAAAACCGAAGTTCTCACTTATAATCAATTTGATGTCTATTACAGTGTAAGTTAGAACGCCGGATGCGTTCACTTTTAATCAGAGGTGGTAAACATTTGAAAGCACTAGTTGAATAATGATCATCGGAAATTTGGGGACATTTCTGATCTTAAAAAAGTAATTCAAAACATTTGTAACGTATTATTCTCATGACTTCACCATATTGATGATATTAAACTGTTAACATTGTTATTTTGATGCGTATATGACTATATGTGTATTTTTTGTGTACACATACTACATAAAGTTAATTTACATCTTCCTGAAGATGTTTTCAAGTTATTTTCAATTATTATTCGATAAAAAAAGAGTTTTTACAAAGTTACAGCCAAAAATATCATATAGATGGTTTCTAATATTATAAATTCTGCAATTTAAACACAATTATAGTTAAATAGGCACTTCATAACAGTTAGTACAACTACAAATTTGA
Source organism: Himalopsyche anomala (assembly GCA_031772345.1). Classification (NCBI taxonomy): domain Eukaryota; kingdom Metazoa; phylum Arthropoda; class Insecta; order Trichoptera; family Rhyacophilidae; genus Himalopsyche; species Himalopsyche anomala. Next base: position 15,278,092 of record CM062821.1, on the reverse strand, counting down.
CCGACTTGTACTTAATGTATAATGACCGATTTGCATTGGTATAATTGGAATTTACTCGGTAGACCTGAATAATGATAATGGTAAATAAATCAAATTATTTTTTTCAATAAAAAACACACTATATAGCTATTTTAGCATCACATCATCATATAACTAAATGTGTATGTAATGTGGAAATGAATATTTTGCCATCTTTAGCGTATTATTTAAAAAAAAGACCACAATTAGTGTGTAATGTTTCTTCACAAAAGGTTAGTTGCGTGGAAAATCCAAAGGTTAAGCAGGCTAATTCAACAAATGCGCGGCATAATTTTGTAAACATCGAATTTTTACATTTGATAAAAAAGTGTATTTTTAGTTTGCTTTGCACAATTAAAACAATTTTCATTTAATAATTCAAACATTGCTAGTGTGCCTTGGAAAAATAATTATATTTTATTGTTATTAATTCTGCCGGTTACCAACCTCTGATTTAGACTGTCGTGTCATACTCACTAATGAAATGTTTACAGTATTCATGTTTAAAGGGTCAGTTATTCAATACACACACTTATCTAGCCGTTTATAACAATATGTGTTCATAATTTCAAAAAACTCTACACTCTACAGCAATGTCATGAAAATATTTTTTTCACACTATCATTTAAGTTTTCTTATGAAATTTTGTTTTATCTACTGACAATGTGTTATGAAAGATATATTAAAAAATATATTACAACTAACCCAATACGCAAAATATTTTGAAATTAAGAAATCGTACGAAATAAGCTCGATGATTTTTTTATATTAAAAAGCACTTCTTATCAATCCGAAAAGAAGAAACATTACAAACACTTTTTCTAAGATTTAAAATTTAAATGAAAAAAATCGTAATTTTATATTGACCGTACTGGCACTTGAACTCAGATAAGGCTGATTGCTAGAGCAAATTTCTTACCAGTACATAGTTATGATATCGCTGCAAGTGAAGAAGTTTTTTAATTTTAAGGTTAATATTTTTTGGTTAAGGTAATGATGAGAAAATCACTAAATTCCTTTTAATATCTTTTGAAAAACGGTGAAATTAATAGTAACATTTTTTTAAAAATATAAATCATGTTTTTTCCACAAAAAAACAAACTGTCATTTATGCGAGTTGACTGCAGACATCTTTTGTATTGAAAGGAAATATATTTAATAAAAATGTCAATTTACGACTGTATTTTACTTACTAAACGATATGTATAATAATGTATGTATATATATATATAAAACGTGAAAATGTGAATTGTAGCTTCTTTGAAAAATAATATTCCTTTTTTTTATAATGCACTTATTTAAATTTCAATAAGTGCCACCTCAGCAATCGGCTTTGTCAAGTATAGCAAAAAAGTCAATTTATGCGCCCTCCTTATTTAAGAACAGGCATCCGGAAACTCCGTCGATTTTATCCTTTCGTACCGTTTCTCTCTACGCAACATGGCTCACGAATTATGGAATACAAATTGTTTCTCAGAGCTTACAATAAGAGTACACACACAAGAATGTTTTTGGTTAAATCCTTTTTTTTCAAATGCGTGTTTTTAATATCATCATAAATTTTAAAATAAAATAAAGTATGGACATTAAAATCTGGTGAATCTGGATCTCGTTTATATGTATAGGGTCTTTCAATAGGGACTCTCAAAATTTGCTAAAATGTAAATAAAACAAGTTGTGTATGTGAGATATCCACTCATTTTTTTTTCTCATTTGAAAGTGTGTTTTATGGTTTTAAGTGTGGGATATAACGTCGTTCAAATGTCCGCCGCGGCTTTGCTTGGTGGCACGTATTCGGAAGGTCCAAATTTTAAAGACTATGTCACATACCTGGCTGTTTTTTTTTTCTATGTTGACTTTGAGGGCGTCAATTGTTTGCCCTTTTTTCGCAAAGAGTTGCGATTTAAGATAGCCCCAAAGGAAAAAGTCTAATGACGTTAAATTGCACGATCTCGGTTTGCGCGGAACGTTTCTCGAACGAAGCAGTGACTTTGATAATAAAATTTGATGATTTGCACACCTTGTCCAACGTTATAACCTTCCATGGTGATTTGCCGTACTGTACTAAACAATTGACAAAAAAATGACAGATGTCATTTTAACAACATGGCTGCTATAATCTAACAAATTTCGAGAGTCCCTATTGATAAACTCTGTTTTTTGCAGTAAGTTACTTTTTTTACAAATGGATCAAAAATATGATGTAATTAAGTAACAGTATATACATATATGAATAAATGCATGGGATGTGTTAATGTGTCTGTTTAAATTACATTTATACACTGTCTTAGAGAAACTCATATCATTGGTTGTTTTTTGTAAAAACTACTACAGATTTTCTTCTTGATATCAACATTTATAAAATCTTACTAATAGATTAAGTCATGTTTATAGCATCATTTTAAATGAACATTATGCATTTTTTATTTATGCTTGCCACTATTAATGACACTACTATTTGCGTATTATTAATTTAATAGAAGCAGTCGTGTGTTTGTGTAAAAAATATATTATGGAGTTTGATTAGTATACAAAATAAAATTAATATTTTTTATTTGTTTTGAATCATACGATTTCTTCAATTATTTATTGACGAGTACCAGATACAAAAATATGGTCATATGTAGGGTGACTGTTAAAATAGACAGAGTACGTATTTGCTGGAAATCTGCCTTACATTAATAAAAACATAAAGTGATATAAAGTCTACTAATGTAGTGTTTAATTGTTGTTAGTAAGTGCAGAGCTTGCACTTTTCCAAGAAACGGCATAATTTATACCTTATTATAATTAAAGCTTTGGCTATTACAAAACGTGTGGCTTAAGGCCTTTAATAAATTACTTATTTAGTATTTAAAGATTTTACAAAGTCGTATTCAACGGTTTGTCGCTATGTGCGGATTATAGTATATTGAAAAAAAACTTTCGTATTTCGATATTTTACAAACATTGAAAAGACGACAATGTAGAATATTTATTTTTTTGTTTCTTATCTAAAACAATATACGGTTTGCAACCTTTTTGTGTATGCCAAATTAATGGTGCGAGAAATATCTCTCGTGTTTCGTTTTCGTCACCATAATTGACAGCGGTCCATCAAAGTGTGCGGAGCGCGCCATTTTATGATCGCATTCCATTTTATCGTCGTTCATTATGGCGGGAAAAAGAACAAAATGGACGTCCGTTTATCGTCACCACTTTATCTTTCATTGAAAATCTCGAAAAGAATGATTGAAACAAAATATATATTTACGTATTCTACGTATGATTTTTTTTAAATATGAAATTGCGGCAGACAATTTTGACTTATTTTGGTGATATTCTTAAAAAAACTAAATATCAAAAAATAATATTAACTAAAACCTATGTTATATAATCAATCATCTCTGAAAAGAGGTTGTGAAATATTTTTTAATTCTTCTTTAGGATGCAATTTATTTAACCATGGCTGTAGAGTCGTGAAAAAAAAATATCGGCTCCAACTCCGTCCATTACAAATAGTCCAACTACGACGACGAATCCGATTTAGAAAAAAAGTATTGAACTTTTTGTATTTTAGATTTAATTAAAAAATAAAGATTTGGAGTCGACCGTTTCTTTACAACACACACGAAACACCACTATCCCAAGACTCCGACTTCACAGCCCTGCATTTAACTAATTTCCCAACAAAAATACCTTTTTTCTCACATTATTTTTATAGCTTTATCACTCGATTACACGACTAGCAATAGCTCCAACGATTCTGATCTACTGTCACCACTCTAATAATAATTTAAATCTAAAAACTCAACCCTTTTCCTATGTGTGTATATTTTTCAGAAGTACGGACATTGTGTAATACGTAGTGAATGCGAAAAGCTCTCGAAAGCTTTCCGGTCAAGCAATTCTGAATGCCTTCTATTTTCTATGTCAAGACGAGCGTAATGTTTTCTTAGAGGCAATACCCTGATAGACCCCAGGGAACATCTCTGCAGTAAAATATATGAGCTCTCTTGCATATCCCTCCGAGAAATGTCTTATTTTAGGCAAGTGGCTGAGCGTAAAGAGATGATTTAACGTTTGGAGACCTAAGAAGGGTCACAGGATTGGTGTTGTATACGTTAAATGATTGATGAAGAATTTGAATTGATATTTCTGAGCTACATTTTGTTTCCCAAATATTTAATATCACACATTGTATTTTGTATTGCCCTGTTGTATGTAAATATATAGTTTTATTGTCTTACAATAAAATATATTTTCATTTCTGATGGTTTTTCTTATGAATTTCATTTCAATAGACAAAGAAACTTCAAGATGAATTCCTTAGCTAAATTATTTTATGCTGGTGATGATGGAGCTTACATATAAATTATTTTATGTACATTATCCAATTGAAAACGAGTAATATTTACCCTTATATAATGCCATTTCAATAAATTGTTGATTTGGATACTTTGAAATTCAAATCATTTCATATAAAGATATTCGCTTCAGACAAGCAAGAAAAATAATCACAAACATCAATACATCAAAAATGTAAAATTGAAAAGTGAAAATTTGATACTGACCTTGCCGGGTATTCAATTCAGACCCATTTGATATAAAAACGTAGCTTTTCCCGCTGGGATAAATAGACTGACACGTAATATTGATTTATAAATAGACGTGTGTAGCTTTCAGGAATAATATGAATATAATTAACATTCCACTCATATAACAACATAATAAAATAGTTATGGATATGTATTCCTTATTGACGTTTTCAGAGAGGTTACGTTTTCTTTTTAATGTCCGATAGTGTATTGTGGCTGTATCCATAGTATTAAAAACAATCCTTTGTACACCAAAAATAACTTAAAAATGGAATTCTCTTGTTATATATTTATTTAAATATGGCTGAATATAAACCGTGTTACAAGAAAAAGGCCAAGAAGAAGCCAAGTTTACGTTAAGGTGGCCAACAGTGTATGTCAAAGGAGAAAACCTCAACCAGAATGTTTTCCCTGAGATATATTTCAAAGAAACCATGTAAAGGATTTCTATATTTTTCCATTTGTGTTATCTGTAAATAAATCTGTGAGCAAAGACGTATTTTCTTTCTATTTGTGTTTGCATGCTTATTTCGTGTGTCAACTGATCGAATGATATTTGATTCCGAGTTTTTATCTGTTATGGTATTACCACTGACGAACACGCATAAATATCGTATATTTATTATGTAGCTAAGCAAAATTGAATTTTTCTATGGAAAACATTTATTTTAGTTTTTTATTGATATCTTCTAATAGGAGCAGACTTCCAATGTAAATCATATGAACCACTAATGAACTGTTTCTACGAAAATAGCCCGTTGCTCAGTTGCTCAATGTTTTTTTAAGCGATCAGGTATAAAATGATAGGACTCAGACAGTTCTAGTGGTTAGTTGTTCGTTCACTATACTTTTTAGGATAGGGTAGGGTGGGAGATAATTTCCGATTTAAAACACATTCAAAGTGAGCGTAACCAAAGCCAACAACGTACTAAAAAAATACTTATCAAAATAATACAAATTTGACTTTTAATTCAGCTTTGAACTTGTTAACAATGTATGGTATTGCCAGACTAACACAGTTGAACATAATTTAAGTGACAAAACATTCTATTTTTTGAAGAGAGCAATGAATTTTATAGTGATTTTTTTTCAATATAATCAATATACTTATGATTTTTTTTTTTGTATTTTAAACTATGATGCAAAAGGTCCTTGTTTCAAATTTTAATTGTACGTTATAATTTAACTGATATTGAAGATGTATTTATAGATTTCAATACATTAATGATAGATTTCAATACATTAATGTAAGCGTTGATTTGTCAACAGGGTACTGATTGTTACTTTCCATTGTCTACCTACAAATCCCCATGAATCACAGTATAAAACGATAATTGATGGTTTTATGAACTTCCTAGACTTTTGTTAGTAATTAATTCTATGAAAGTAGTTCAACAATTTAATTTACTAGAACTAAATGTACCACTAGAAGCTATTTTGGCGTGCCACTGATAGTGATGTGAAAGCTCATGACGATACAGATTGTATGTCACTCCTTGACTAAGCATCAAGCAATTCTAGAAACATGGCCTGACATACCGCTGAAATGTCTTTTATCATGTTTCATTCCATATTTGTCTCTACGTTTTGACGTTTAAATGAATGTTATTAATACTAACAGAGGTACAAAACATTGTAAAGCTGATCATAGGAATAAACTTTTATAATGATATCAATCGAAATATAATATAATGCTAGGTTATAGCTTTCAGAAAGTAAATAAAATTTCGTCAATAACTTTTAACTCTCAGTAAACGAGCATACATTTTTTTTACTTTAAAAATAAACTACTAACGCAGTGAATTCAATATTGAAGATATACCAAGCACCTTCAGTAGAAATCGAAATCCCTACTACAGTTATCAATTACATACATATCGTGACTAACAATTCAGTTTCGTATTTATATTTAATCCAACTTTGAGATTAGATGTCATCAAGACAAAACATCTGAAGGGAGGGAGGGTAAAAAGAGTAGTTGTCGTGGACCTTAGAAGCTTGTGGTTAATAGAAATAGTTAATTGATTTGTTTGTGGGATATTTTTTTCTTCATACTTCAGAAATTTTTGATTGGCAAATATGCAGTTTTAAAAAATATTCCCACTATAAGGAGTGCTTAACTAAGAAAGATCTTGGATTGGAATTATGGATGGTCTAAATGAATTTACCAAGAAGTTTTATTTTTAAAATAAACTACGTTGAAGACAAGCGAAGTCTGCGTTCGTCCAATTTATGTAGCAGCTTCATAAGACACTAGATGCAATAACTCACACAACTGCCAGGAAAAAGTGTCGGATCAACAGAGAAGTGTCAAAAGTTTATTTTTTCGTCCAAAGTTTCGGCGCCCCTCTTCTGTCATCCGAGTACGTGTTGCGTAGATTTTTCCCGCTCTCGATGTTGGGTAGGTACTAGGTGCCTCGAACAGATGACGCAGTCGTGCGTTTTCTTTTCGCGCCCCTTCGACCTCACCGTTTCTTGCGATCTCTACCTCTCCTTTTCAATTCCCCTTTTTCTCAGGCTGACTGTATCCGTTTTGCTCTTTGCAAACTTCACGTTGAATGCTGTTCTTTCACGTTGCCACTGTTCCTAGGGAAATAAAGAAACGTTGCGCAATCTGTGATACCCACCTGAATCAATCACAAAAAGTATTGATGTTTCTTATATATTTTTATTACGGCCGTTTATTTATTTTGACCCATGTCGAGCGTCATTTTTCTCACTGTTTATATTGTCTATTGTGTTTTGTTTTATAAAAAGATGTAACACAAACTGTTCTTAATTCGGTATATTTAGTTACTATTATTGTATTAAACAAATCACCTAAAGCAAGAGTGGCCAACCCGCGGCCCGCTAGGTGTCTACTTGTGGCCCGCGGAGCATATGCACACATTTTTTTCATTCATTGTACATAAAACCACCAAAAGAACATTCCAATGTGCGTAGTTCGTATCATATCTCATATATAGAAATATCTCAGTACATTGATTCAACTATCGTGACAACTTTTTGCTGCATTTGCAACGCCATTCTCTGTAGACGTGAATTTATTGCCAGAAATTTTACAAACTGAACATTGTGATGCACAGTTAAAGGAGAAATTCAATTAGGTTGGTTTGGAAGAGTTTTACAAAACATATTTGGACGAGGAGAAATATCCTGCATTTTACAAACATGCTCTATTGATGATCTCGCTATTTGGAAACAGCTTTTTAGTCGAATGAAGCATATTAAATCTCAAACGAGAACACAAATCACTGATGAGCATTTGGAAAACTGTTTGCGTGTAGCAACAACATCAATCCTTATCAACATCGATGTACTTAGTTCTGACAAACAAAATCAGACGTCTCACTAAAATGTATTATATTTTGTTTATTTTTTGTATTGCCTAACTCTAATCTAATAAATATGTTGGCCACCCATGACCTAAAGCTTTTACATAAAAAGAAAAATATTAATGCTTCACACCAGGTGTCAGAGCAGTTCAACATCCCTCTTTTTTTGCATCGTGCATCAACCATTAGCGCAATTTTGTATTTTGCGTTATAGACAAACATATATAGATACATCACGTTCACGACAAACATTTATGAGACTATTTATATCTAAAATTAAATGCATATTAAACGTTTGAATACCGCGCAAATAAATCATTAATATGTCCCAGAAATACTGCGTGTTTTTGAGAAAAATAATTTGGCATAATATACACTTAAATTAGATATTTTAAAAATCTATATTGACTCAGTATAGATAACACTACACATATTCATCAAAATATTGCTCATATTTTATTAGAATACCAAGTATTTGATTTTTCAAATGTCTTGGACATCCGTGTTCGCTTGCATATGTTCCGGACACCGGTATCTGCTTGGTATTCAAGTGGTTAAAATAGCAATGTGTTTATGCATATGAGAATTTCATTGAATTAATAACTATTGGAGTAAATTCAGTAAATTTTTTAAAGATTTTTTAAGGAATTTCCCAAATATTTTAAGAAGCAATTTTTTCCATCCTTATTACCGACGTTGATTGGTACCGCTGTTACAAGGCTCGCGGGATGCTGAATTCCCAAAAGTAATTTTTCAATCGATTCATGACTTGGCATCCTAAGCCATGGGAGTATCTATTTCTTAAATTTTATTAAAATTATCTAGCTAAATCTTTAAAACAGGCGCTTAAAGAATGATTAACTTACTAATAATTATTTTCTAAATCTGAAAAGTGAGCTCGAGTGTATATATTTTTTTTAAATTGACTTATGATATATTAAGTGTGTTAATATTGATTTTTCCTTTTGTAAATATTGCTTTATATATTTAAAATATAATATAAGTATAAACATGATTATTCATTCCTGGTCATTTTTTTCTGCGTTTCAAATGAAAACATTTTGAGAGACATGTTTGCGCCGGAAGTGATCGAACGTGTTCCCTTATTTCCGACAACGGGAATCATTTTTGTCGAATATTTCACTTCCGTTATGGCCGTGACAAATCAGAATATGACGCCTACAGAATCAAAATATATACATCTCGTTTTTATCAGAAACATATTTCAAGCATAATATCGGAAAGAGGGTTAAAATCATATTTGCTTAACGTAATAAATATTCTTTCACGTTTTATTGTTGGAGATTTTCATCATTTAATCAAAGTGTTAAAATGTAAGCAACATTTTTTTTAAAATACTTGTTATTACTGTGAATTTGATTAAACTATTCAGTTCAATCAAAAATATTTCGGTTTGTTTGCTTACACTAATTATTAAAAACTAGCATGAACTCTTTAAAGTATAAATGTTAATTATCTGACGTGATAAACTTAACGTGACTTAGTTGAGTCAAGAGCATATTCTAAAAAAAAATAGAGACAAAAGTTATTAACCTCACTTTTTTTTCAAAGTGAGTAGTAGGGAAAGAAGGATACGGCTAGAACAGGACTAGTAGTTGGTTAATCGCTATTGCTACACCCAGTTATTAAAGGATCAAAAGGATGGGAGGAGAGTAAATGATGTGAATTGACATAACAAACACCCAGTCTTCGATCACAACTTTGAATCGAAAGATTCTCAAATTCACTGTGATTTGACCGGGAATCAAACCCAGACCTGCGTGGTCGGTAGAGCAAGCTCTAACCAACTGGGCTACAGCAGGCGACTAGAAAAAATGAAATACTTAAGTATAAATCATAATCATTGCTGATTTTTTTGTCTTTCTTTTCACTTTTGACGTCTGTAAAGTTAGTAAGACGTGTTTACAAGAATAAACTATTATATTTAAATGTTTATGAAGCCCTAGATCAATAATAATGATAGTATATGTATATTAAATCAGAATTTTAGAGATAAATAAAAACAAATTGTCAGAAATAACAAAATACATACATTCCTAAATGTATGTATGCAATAAATATTGATTTAATCAACCGATTGAATACGATTTTTCTTTTAATCTCGGATGAAGTTGTGTTTAAGGAAAAAGTATGATAATACTAATAAAAAATATTAAAACGTGTTTTTTTATACATATACTATACAAATCTCGGCAAAAACTAAGGAAAATTGTTATGGGGAAGTTTTCCTGGTATATATTTTCTGATAGATTTCTTTCCACCGGATAAGTGTTTCTTATCACAAATACAATATACATGTAGCAATATGTTTTTTTTTTACCCATAGATCTTGTTTTATTATACATATTTTATAACAAAACGTAGTTAGCTATAAAAAAAAAATGGAGGACGAAATATATTACATACTTTCTTTTGGCGATTTTTCATTGGCTCGATTATTTTGTCGTCAATACGTTGTTTGACTCAATAAGATAACGAAGGAATGCTTTTATCTAATGATTTTATTGAACTATAGATATTATATTCACTTGAACTGAACACAGTTAACTCCATACAGTATATATTTTGTGCCAGAGTAGCAGTATAGAATATATTCGAAGCCAACTATCATAAACCGTGTCGCCTGCTGTGACCCAGTTGGTTAGAGCTTGCTCTACCGATCACGCTGATCTGGGTTCGATTCCCGGTCAAATCACAATGAATTTGAGAATTATTCAATTCAAAGTTGTGATCGAAGACTGGGTGTTTGTGATGTCAATTCACATTATTTCCTCTTCTCTCATACTTCTGATCCTTTAATAACTAGGTGTTGCAATAGCGATTAGTCAACCACTAGGTCCTGTTCTAGCCGTATCCTTCTCTCCCTACTACTCACTTTGAAAATTAATTAGGTTGAGCGACTGAGTAACAAACGGTTCTCGTAGAAAAAACTTCTGTTGAGATACCTAAAGTAAGAGGTCATATGCTCCACATTGGGAGCGGACATGAAGAAAAAAAAATAAGCCTCCCATACAGCAGACTACTTCAAGTAGCCATTATGAAGTTCAACAAAAAAAATCACATGCACTAACTATCATATATTCATTTATAAATACTGATTTAACAGAATTTATTGTTTTTTTAAATATACGTAAACATATTATTTTGTATTTTGCTGATAAAAATAATACTTTTACTATGAAAGGGTTGGTTATTTGAAAATGCTCAAAGAACATTGATATAAATTAATGGCTTCAAACAAGTGAAAATAAATTAGAGATAATTTGTATGCTTCACTTAAAATAAACACCACTGTGTATAATAAATCCTAAAGCGGATACGCTGCGTGTTTCAGCTTCCGAAGATTAAATGATTAAAGGAACAAGATACATGCACTCTCATCCTATCGTTTGGTTTAGCAACATTGTTAACGCATTAATTTACATAATTTACACAGACAAGTTTATAAACAACAATAGTATAAATTTGTAATGTTTCAAATCAATATTGGTAAACTTTTTATTTTGTTTTCAAAACTTTTGATTTTTTTTTTCATGAAAACCATTGTCTGTTTGTTTCAATCATACATATATCCTTTTTAATTTAATGTGTAAATAAATACCAGGTCCATAGACTTACAATGTGACCAGAAGCAGAGATCTAATATATTTTGTTTTTTTTTTACAAAATCTTCTTATTTGCAAAACCTTTTCTCAACAGTCGGGTCCATAGCATAGTGGTTAACGGTTGGCTTCCGTGACGGATCTCACGGGTTCAAATCGCAGTACGAAGCAAAGTGATGAAAATTAGTTAACTATTAGTCCTTTATTAATCATATCCTTCAACCCTTACTCTCTTCGGGGAAAAAAAGAGGTTAAGAAACTGAGTAACAAGCAGTTCTTGTGAAAAAAAAACTTCTGTTCAGATACCTTCATTAGGAAACCACGTATGTATATCGCATTAGGAACGTACACGGATTAGAAAAAAATCTTGACAAGAAATGAGTTTCGGTACCATTTTTTTCAACAAAAAAACACTGATATAAACAATAAAAATTCACTTGTAAATGTTACAAATGGATCAGTACAGGTTAATGAACGAAAACATTAGTAATTTGTGATTGAGAGTAAGTTATATGAGTTACAAACTCAAAAATATTTTGAAGTGAAGAAACTGCATAGAAAAAGAAAATAACCCCAAACTTTATTTTGTAACTTGTAACGCATCAAAATCAATTTTGAGTTTATTTGTAAATCTTATAGAAATCTTTCGGATGATGTTTTTAAAAGAGGCAAACTCGTGTCACAATTTTGTACACCACAAGTGGAGTAACAAAGTAATCAGATGTAATCTTATATTTAGTTGTATGCGTTTTGGTCTATTTAATTATGTGAGATTGTATTCTTATCGAAATTATAGGAATGGGCATGAAATTGCCCGTCAGCCATGTGTATTTCATCCAGTGAATGCCTGGAAAAAATCAACAAATTTTCAGAGCACTGAGGTCATTTTGATAAATAATAGAGGTTTCGTTTCGGTACAAAGGTCTTGTCTTCATGCTAGAAGGGTAGTTCTCTTGGCCTTTCAAAACAGCATTTCGTATCGTGAGGGTCAGAAAACTGTTCAGTTCAAATTTACAGGGTCGGTTAAGGGTACAATGAATAAAACAAACGTTATGTATTTGCAAGCACATTTAACATACCTACGTCAGTCCTCGTGATTTCAAATTACAAGATAGTCATTTTTTATTGTTTGACCTGCTACATTCTGCTGAGATACGTTATCAGAAGTAAATATACTATGCGCTAAGATCGACCGTGATTAAAATAAAATAAATCGAATTATTGCTGTTTCCGCTGGTCATTGGTAATGTTTTACTGTTAGTCATGTGTCCGAATCCACATATGTAAGATTTCATACGTTTATTGTTCAAAGATTTTATGATTTTGTATTTAAAAGCTTCGATATTACATCAAAGTTTTCATAATTCCTCTTTTTAAGTTAGTAAATTTAATGCTGGAACTAGGTTTTTCAATCTCGGAATCAGGGATTCCGACCAATTTAGGTCTCAATAGCAATACCAGAATTTCGGGATTCACTATAACACGTGAAAAGCACTTAGTCATTGACAGACATAACTCTTTCGAAAGATGGAGTAAAAAAAGGTCTCCGAGTTGAGAATAATTATGGAATCGGTTAATTTTACACTTTTTTGTCAGAATTTTCGAAAACAATGCCTGAATCCTGAAAAAAAATGTAAATGTCTAAATCCCGGGATCAAAAAGAGTGTGCGGGTTACCAGCCTGTAACTATGTATATATATTTAGCAGAACACAGTTTTGGTGATTAAAAATAGCTGTCAACAAAACGTTTGATGCAACACACGAAATTACCAGGAATCAGTATATTTTTTGCAATGAGGAATAAAAACGAAAAGTTTAAAAATTAGCATTGTTGGCATAAATTTACCTCTGTACGGATGTGATCTTCGCCATATTGTCCAAACGATTCGGGCTGTTTCGAACGCCTCTCCGAATAAGCATTAATTAAAACGTCCAAAAGCATTGGGGAATGCGTAAAGGCAAACGGATTTTGATTTATGGCTAGCCGAACCCGCTTTGGGGCCATTTTATCCCTGGAAATCTGCCTTCTGTGCGATTTTCTGCGACCCACTGCACGCCGCGCACCCAAGTCCTATTTTATTCACGTTAGATTCTGTTATATACGCATTATTGTTTCCAATTTTATTTTGTAATTCAAGTAATACGAATATAATATTGCATGGCTTATAAATTTCCATTAACATTTAAATATTCATCTAAAAGTATGCGTGTAGGGTTATATTCAACTCTTGAACAACCATTGAAAATAGAATATTCAAAAACTGTATTCATCTTTTTATTACTTTCCTCTTTGAGAAAAAATATCAATCGACTTGCTTCCAAAATATAACGACTGGTAAAATAGCAAGGTGAAAAAATATTGAAGTATTTTAACTCTGCATATCAAAATACTTTTTATACATTTAAAATACTTAATATTTTTTCACCTTATTACAATAGTTCTTCCGAGTCATTGACAATTGGTAGGGGATATAGTGTGAAGAATGTACTTACCATTCATAAACACCCAACTCTTTTTTTTTACAAAGAAGATACGAATAATTTGAAAAAATAATAACATGGACTGGTTTCGCTCATGACAAGCATTATCAACTGATAAGAGAAAACAATAGTATATTGCTATTTATACAAACAAATACATTAGGGTGTAACAAAAACATATTTTAATTGTAACAAACAAGAGCGCAACCGGTTATGTTCATATAAAATAAAAGTGTAATTGGTACTAATGAGTGTTATGTTTTTTTAATAGAACAAAAACAAATAAAATACTTAGTGATTTTCCGAATAAGTTCATTTTTTGTCACCGATATTGGAGCGCTGGGAAGGTTCGAAATGAAAACTTATTATTTTATAGATAAAGTCATAAACATTATTGATGAACAAGGCTGAATATAAATTTCAACATGATTAGACTTATGAGGTAATGTGTATGCTTTTGGTGTACATTTTCGGATTTCGTATTTACGTGATAGTGTAGAAAAAGTAGATTGTTCTAAGAAAACTGTTAAAGAGAGATTTTCTTGAAAATTTATATCGCAGACGGGTGACAATTCGATTTCTCTGCACGTGTCTCAGTGGGATAGGTTTGCTTTTCCAATCTATATAATACATTGTTCAATGTGTAGTTCAAACACGTCTTACATTGTTGAAATTAGAAAAAAAACTACTATGAATTCTTATCTAAATGACTAAACAAGAAGTGTTGCTAAAAAAAACACTCATAAGTATTGTCATTCAAACTGAACAATTGCCGGAACTGTAACTGAGGAGTAAAAATCGATGTCTTACTTTTCTGAGATCGAATAAAGTAAAATCAAATCAAATTTTGGATATATATTCGTAAACAAGGTGTCGAAAAATCTCTCTGTAAAATTATAAAAGACTCTCCAATCAACGCGTTGTCAAGGGCTAAATAACCATAAATAATTATGGGTTTTACGGAGGTGCGATTCATAGAGATTGTTAGATGTAATTTGGGAATTTGTAGAATTTTCGTTAATGGCAATACATTATTCACTTACCTTTATGCCACAGATCAAGTGTTGTTTTAATTTTATAATAAATTATTTTAAAACTGTTCCCAGAAAATAATAATCCATGATTTTACATAGATTAGTACGTGAGACAAATTGAAAAAAAGTGAAATTAAGTCTTTCTTTTTCTAGGCTAAGACAAAACTTATTATCAGTTCATTTAAAATACGTGCTAATTTTTTTACACAAATTTTAATTCATAAAATCTATAGAAAAGCATGAAAATTATGACTATTTAAAAAAAATCTGCTATAATATAATGACGTTATTCCTGACCTTAAACAATTGAAAGTTGTTTCTTTTGAACATTCGTGAGATTTTTTTACCATGTCTGTTCTCAATGTGGAGTATATGGTCTCCTAGCGGAGTTTATCACAAGATAAGTGTTTCTACGAGATCTGCTAGTTACTCAATTGGTCAACCTTTCTTTTTTCAAATAGAGTGGGGATAAAAGAATATAATTTGGACAGGACTAGTGGTTAGGTAGTCGCTCTCGCCACGTCTATTTTTAGCATAGGATGACGAAGAGGGAAATATAGACATCACATACATCCATGTCTTTGGAATGAAATTCATTAATAAATTGAAAATCAATGCCCATACTGTTCGTGCTGGGATTTAACCCCGTGACCTCTGTAACTAAAGCCAACGATGTTGCCCACTCGACCACGAGCCGGCATGATTTTTTGACATCTTTTCACATTTTGATTTATAATTATTATTATGTATAATTATATGGAGCCATATCCAAATATGTGTGTTCTTCCTTCATTCCAGTTTAAATAAGGAATATATTCTGATACTATTGTATAAATAGCATAAACCATATATGTTCATTTTTATCTTAAAACATTAATAGATATCAAAAAATTAGACAAAGGCACATTAATATAAAAAGCACATGACGGTATCATCGATACCATGCATCGTAATAAAAAGAAAAAAAAGTTTCATCGATGAACCGGCCATAACGACGACATTTCATGGTCTGTGAAAGCATGCTTACAAATGGTTTCCTTTCTAGATTAAAAAAAAAAACTATTCAAATTATTATCTGATGTTCATCATCTTTTATTCACTATTTAAATTGGCGTGCAAACAAACTTTGTAGAAATTTTATTTCAGGCATTTGTTCGTTCGTGTAAATGTTCCATTCAAATATTTACCAAGTTGGAAATTGTACATTTAATTTGTTTCAAATAGAGCTTAAAGAAGGTTCTGCTTCCCGCTCATTATGGCTTCAGTTTCAGGCGGGGGAAAAACCTAGCTAGAACGATTCGCCACTGAAAAAAAATATTATTCATCACGTAGAAGACGCGTGTATTATGACAGTTAATATTATTGAAATGTATAAAAGCTTTTTTTTAATTTTCTAAATTAGAAATTTTACAGACGAATGGAAAAAAGTGTGTTACTAAAATAGTGTGTCCATAAGCACTGTTTTGTCAATTTTAACAACGCAATTTTTAGTTTAGGAATACATGATTTTTTTAAATAAACATTTTTGTTTTTAAATATTGGTATGATATGAAATATGATGTTTTTTTTGTGTAAATCAGTGAGATTTATATTTGTATTTACTGGTCTCGGAGTATGTATTGAATAATTTACTCTTATATGAGATTTAAATGTTAATAATAATATGTTATATGCGCCCATGAGAGGTGAAGTGAGCCACGTGGTATTTTAGGAAAAATTTAAGTGGATGCGTTATAATATTTTACATGTCTTAAAGCAGTGCTTCCCAACCTGGGGTCCGCGAAAAAATCGAGGATTTCAAATTTGTCGACAATTGAGGAGAGCCGTGGATTTTTCTTTTTAGATTTAGGGGGCCATGGAACGAAAAAGGTTGGGAAGCACTGTCTTAAAGTATCGTAAAAGTGAAGTGAGCTCAGTAAATACACACTAAAATGGTGTCATCTTCCATTAAAATCCACTAAAACACCAAGTTACGTCGTGATTGTACTTAAAAAGTCAAGTAGAAAAGTTTTACCATTTTATTACTTAGCTCACTACACTTCTTGATTGCTTTTATTAAAGAAATAACTGAGTAATCATTGTCAAAACTGTATTGTTTTTAGATAACTTTATGGAAGTGAAATTAAATATTTTTTTATTTTTCGATTAAGTATTCAATATCTAAACAGTATAAAATGTATGAAGTCTTGTTTTGAGATAAAACAATATGTTTCGTATAGTTTAATGTCACAGTACATGTAAGTTCCCAAACAATAACGCAATGACTAGGCACAATTGAAACGAAAGCTGTAATATTTCAAAACTTTAAACTAAGTAAGGTAACTTGGGGAGGAAAGTTGTTAATAAACTGATCGTGTCTGACACTCAGGCAGTGTCGGAGTTGAGCTAATGCAAGTAAAAAGCAAACGCAGTCAGAAATGCTATCCAAATTGCTCCGCTCGTTATTGTTATATTGCACAATGAAAGCGGCTCCATTCCACATAATAAGTTACGTTTAAAAACCTACATTTATATTCCTAATACTCTTTATTTTACACAAGTCATAATGTATACTTACCTACATTTTTTTATTTTATTTAATATTATTTTCACACAATGTGTGAGTTAATGATTCATATTATTTTCATTTTATTTTCAACATGGTGAAATACTTATCGCTTGCACTTCTTATGAAATATCGTTAAAAGTAAAATAATAATGAATTTGATTTAAGCAGAAAAAAAAATCTTCCATCTAAAAGAACAAACAATTAATATAGTTTAACCTTTAATATATTACTTAAGTATAGTTTGACTGTTGGATACTATCCATAGAATGTACTCAGGGGAACTGAAGGATGCTGGCATATCCATGGAGACATGGAGGGGCCGCGTGGCGGTTATATGCTCCACATATGGTGCGTATATGGTCAAAGAAGAAAAAAAAGAACCTTTAATATGTAAGTTGGCATAGTGACACTACATACAGAAAAAAAATGATAGATAAATTAAAGTTGTTTAAGAATATCCAAAATCATTTTTTTCTGTAAATCTATGTAAAATAGCATTATTCACCACGAATCTATTTTTAAAGAAACATACACATATTCAACGTATTCGAAAACTAATACTTCCGACTATATGATACAATAAAATAACATTATTCATGCGTATTTTATATAAAATATGTAATATACATAAAATAATACGTTTCATATAGTTTTTCTATTATATCATTAACACAGTAAACGTTACAGTTCTTGTTGAAAGTTTATCTGAAACTTTTTATATTAGTTTCTCTAGAGACACATTATTTCAGTAAGCATGGTCCAGTTTACTTATTGATAGATCAACTTTGTAGGGCGAAGTATCGATAATATTAAGGTAAATAGCACATTTCCGTTTTATCGGTAGAAGCTTTCTTGAATATACCAGAGCCAACGATGCCCGATAAGAATTTCAACTTTGGAAAAGAATAAAGTTCCTGCACGTCAGTAAAAATGTGATATGTTACTTCCGAAAGTCATTTCCACTGCTGTACCATGTCGCTATCTGCTGTCAGGCATTTTGTGTGTATCATTATTTGTCGTCTGATGCAGGAAACGCCAAACTCAAAATTTCACGCACATAAAAAATTAGAAAAAAATTGTATTATATTGGGTTGTATATTTATAGCGAATATAAAAAAAAACTGAGCATTAGTTTTAGAAATATTATCTGAACATATTATAAAAACACCTATGTGGCTTTTTTACATCATTGCATAACTTTGCAATACCAATATCCAATATTGAACCTAATAGATTTTTGTGGGCTCATTTTGTTTATTTCAAAATATTTTTATTATTTCCGTAGTGTATTATAAATAGCACCAGTTTTTTTTGTTTAAAAATATATGAACCTTCATACAAAATATATTGTGACCTATCATAACAGTCAATTCAATTGCGTTAACACTATTTTGGCATACAAATGTATGTTTTAAATTATTTATTAATTATCTTCTTGCAGTAAAAATAACGTTTATTTACTTAAGTACAAAGAAATAAATAATGTATATTTACGATATTTTTTTAAAACCATCGTATATTTTAATATTTTCAGTTTTAAATGACTATTTTTGTTCTTTTGGTAGTTTTATATTGATTACCAATTTGTTGTATCAAAAGTGAATAGTTGTCTTACTGAAATTATAAATTAATTTAAGTATATATGTATACATCCAAGAGACGTTATTCAAAAACATTTTGTAAATAAATCTCCACAAAGCCGAAGAAAAAACTTATTATATATGTACGATTGGATTAAGACTTTACGTTATTCCTTTGTGAGTATTTGTTATATCTAAAACTTGGCAATCGCTACTTTGCCACATATAACCACTGGCAGTTGTTCCAGTCCAATAATATCGTCACTACTTCTCGTATTCATTGAAGGAATAGTGAGCTCTGCTTATAAAATGTGAACGAAATAACCATCCATGTAAAAAATAGTTTATTACCCTTTTTTAACTTACTAAAATGTAATACAGAATTATATCGTAACAATGTTTTTTTCCATAATTTTCTATTATGTATATTTGTGTACTTACATACTTGTGCATTTGGTATGAAGACAGTAAAATTTTCGTAGATGCTTAAATGTGATATTCCTTTCATATTTCTCCATCCCAATTACGGGTGTAACAAAAACATTGAATGATTCGATTCGATATATTGATTTTTAGCTAGGTAGTATTTAGTTAAATCATTAAAAGTTCTTCAAACACTTAAATTGAGATTGCCAATCTCCGTCAGACTGTTTTTAATAAAAATATATTTCGGTTTAAAGTTAATTTTTAACAGTAAAAAACATCGTTTTCTTAACGTGAAAAATACGTATATTCTTTTGAGAAGATTTTACGTAACCAAATAAATTTTGATATAAACGACTCTTCATGTATTTCATTGAATTTCACGAAGTAACGAACGATTGTAATTTAATCCAAAGTATTGCTGTACTGTAAAATACAATAATTAAGTGAAATTGTGTTTGATTAATTTTTGGTTCGTATTTTTCTGGTCAGAATTCATATTACATCGTTCAGAATTTATATTAAATGGTCATAGTATATCGGTCAGAATAAATAGTTATAATTTAAATGAAATTAAAAAAAACATTACCTAAACTAACCAAAATTGTTATAAAATATTCAGACCGTTCATATTTTTATTCTGACCAAAAATTGATTTAAATTCTGACCATTCAATTTGTTCCCTTATTTTTTATACTGCGTGAACATGTTATTTTTCTTCAAAGTTAACCCTACTTACACAATTTGTAGATTTTTTCCAAAAATCTTTTACAAATTAAAAATTATAAAGTAGCAGTACTTCAATCAATTACATTACTAACAGTTAATTCAAATACAACAAAAAATCGTTAATCTGCTCAAAAAAAATAATATAAATATTCGTTTTTTCATTTGGTAGAATTTTTATAAAAATGTATCTCAATGATTTTTAATGTTTTATGTCGACTAAATGTATACGTTTATAAGTAAGCTAAACCTCCATACTATTTGTTATTAGTATTGTAGAATATTCGGCGTACATTTCACAAGTTTATATAATAATATTTCGTAAAGTAAAACATGGAATTTTATTTGTGAAATAAGGCTATCAATACAGTGCGGTGCCTGTATTTTCAATCAACATTCGAATCTCGCGGATTATTCCATATTACGTACACTTGTTGAATGAGAAAAGAAAAAAGTAGGTTAGTATTAAGATCGCGTGATGTCAGAGACTTTGGGGCGGACGTAAAAGTAAAATTCAATTCGGTGAACGTGAAACCTGTACGCCATCTATAGAAGTTTTACGGCCGATGAGATGCATACACAGCAATTTATCGTAAAGCAGCAATTTATATTTAATAGTATGAAAAAAAAAATCCCTTCTTAGTTATACAAAACCGACTTATAAAAATACATGTTTTAAAATCAAAACATTCCTTAATACTCGGCTTAACGGAGTTTTCAAAAGTTCACAAAAAAAATGTACAATAAAAGGTGCGATTTAAAAAAAAATGTTTATATACAAAATAC
Source organism: Himalopsyche anomala (assembly GCA_031772345.1). Taxonomy (NCBI): domain Eukaryota; kingdom Metazoa; phylum Arthropoda; class Insecta; order Trichoptera; family Rhyacophilidae; genus Himalopsyche; species Himalopsyche anomala. The sequence goes on along the minus strand of CM062821.1, from coordinate 15,256,961 downwards.
AATGTTTGTAAAAATACTTAAACTTGTATTTCTATTTGGTGGTGGATAAGGTATTTATACCTACCCCGTATTAGAAAAGTGTATCTGATTTAAAATGAACAACAGAAATATTGTTTAAATTAACCTAGATATATTATTTTCAACGCATTCGTTGATGTATACTAAACTGAATACTAAACTACATAATCCGTTTTGGTTTATTTGTAAACATGTTAAAATCTTAACGTTTAAAAAAATGAAATTAGGTTACCAAGTTATTAAAACCAGCTTTCAAATGTCGCATATATACGAAAAACCCGACAAGCCCTAATTCCTACACATATCTAAGCCGACTTTAATTGTATTTAATCTATACGAATATAATTACTATCTTGGGTGCCAAAACTCTTAGTTCCATTCTAAAAACATATTTAAGTTTCATCACTCAATAATATTTTGAATAAAAATATTCATTTGAATTACCTATTTGTTTTATTTTTTTATTCCATCACATGTTTAATCACTGGATATAATTGGATAAGGGTAGATACGCAAAGAGACCAAGACACATTTTTAATTGATAAATATGTCAACGTTTATTTCATTTTTCTAACCAGTGAATATATATTTTTTAAAAATATAAATTATGTCAGGAAATCACATAATTCAAAGATGGCAACACCGGGCCAATTTCCCCCAAAATGGACCCATAAAGTGTATGGCTGCCGCATGAACGAAACTTTTACGGGCAATGGCGCATTTTCGATTGAGCTTATCTTTTATTATTGATTTGAATACTCGGTTAGGGTAATAACGTTAATAAAAACGAAACCGTATGCTGAGGCATAAAAACCTTGACTTAAAGAAAATTTATACACTTTTTTTACCTGGACAATTTATGGTGTCAACAATAATAAATTTCAATGTGGTGTTTTTTCAACAGGCAACATTTCACGACATTTTCACCACCTCTTTTCATCAAATTAAAACAAACCGATATGTTGGCGTATTTTTGTTGAATTAAAACCAACATGAACTTGTTAAATATTCAAACAATGAACCTTTGCTTGAAACTTTTTGAAAAATCGAAAAATTAAGAGAATAATAACGAAGTGTTTGCTTGAGAACAATTGCCAACTTGACGATAATAAAACATGCATATTCATTTATTTCACTCATTCTTATCAATATTCTAATAAGTTTTAATATATAAGGCATTGATTCAATCAAGCACACTTAAATTTAATTCATCTAGATATCTACCGATGATATTGCGGTCAAAATAGTTTAATAGAGAAAATATGAACGATTAATGTGTTTTTTTAAAATTTATTGTTTTAATTGGCTTATAGTGTTCAAAGTTTATCAATTAAATATTTCATTTAAATGTATACTGTATAATTTTTTTCATAATGACTACTTTTTTTCGAACAATTCTTAATGTTTTTTTATAACCTAATCCTAAAATTATTTGTGTTTTTAAGGTTGAATTTAACAAATCAAAAATTGTTGTAAATAATGTTCTTAATAAAACGCCGACAGAATTCTGTGTATGTTGAAACAGTGTCTTGATAGTTTCAGAAAGTAATTATTATATTTATAATAAGAAGAAAGAAGATAAGAGTATTAATCGACAAAATATCGTTAAATTAATATCCGATTTATATATTTTGAATTACTGTAAAAGATTAGCCCAACAACACTTCACGATCATCCGGTAGATTGCGATCGATGGATTTAGAAGATTTTCGATATAGTAATAAAGGCATAATAATGTATTTATCTGGTAGTAAATATTACTTATCACGATTTGTTTGAATTATTACCGAAATAAAACGTTGATTTTTTGCCAAAAAACAGCATTTTTTTATTCATACAAATACGGCCTATAGGTCACTTAAAACGCTTAATTTATTCTTAACAATGTTGTGGCTTTATCTGAATCATTATTTAATTTTACCATTTTAGTAATGTTGACACGCAGCACGCAAAAAACTAACATTGAATTTTGAAACAAATAATGTAACATAATAAATATAACGTCCACTTGATATGTATAACTGGTACACGAAAAGGTAGGAAACGATATTTTATTGTTCGTGTTTATAAAACGAATAATAATAGGCTACTTTCAAATCAATAATTTCTGTGAATATTTTTAGTAATACTTGATGTCATCAAAAATATTTTGAAAAACCCTTAAAATAATATCCTAAAAATGCTGCTAGTACTGGGACTCAAACCCGTGAAGTCCGGCACAGAGGCCCACAACGCTAACACAACGACCCGAAATTTTTGCATATGCCTAAAAATATAATAAAATGTTTTCTTGGAAAAAACGTTTGCCTAGTTATTTCTATCAAGTAACAGAAAACTTTTCACACCTAAAGTTAAAGTGTTCACACCTACTTTAAAAAAAACAATAATGTTTTCAATCAAATGAAAACATTACGAACTTTATATTGTGCTGTTTTTTTTCTTAATAATACAACATTCGGAAAACTTATTATTGTATGATGACTTTTGGCTTTAACTGACACTCCTTCACTTTGTTATTTTAGAGGTTCTATTGGAGATTTTAAGAGAGTGCTGATTTTTTTATTTCTGAAGGAAGGTGGTAGGTAAAATATAAAAATGAATATTTATTATAAGCTGTTTATGAATAATCAATAAATAAATCGATTGTATGTAGCATATGTTACAGCAATTTTAATATAGTATGTAAGTATTATTTGCAATTAAAAGTATTGTAAGTAATGTAATTATTGTAAGTATTGCATTCTGACGGTACTGCTTTACGGTTGCGAATCATGGCACCTGACGAAGACTCAGAAAAACCGTATACTGAGCTTCGAGAACAGATGCTTGCGTCGGATAATGGGGGTGAGGTGGTTTGATTTTGTGAGGAATTCAGAGATAAGAGAGCGTACAAGACAGCGTCCTGTCACGTCAGTGGTTATGGAGAGACGTTGGAACTGGCTGGGTCACGTGCTGCGGATGCCTCCGGAAAGCCTCAATCCTGCCTGCCTTTTCTTTCGACCGGTGGGATTCCGGCGTCCCGGACGTCCGTCGGGTACTATCCATAGGATGTACTCGGCGGAACTGAGGGATGCTGGCATGTCATGGGAGGAAGCAAAGCAATTGGCAGGAGACAGGGAAACATGGAGGTGCCGCGTGGCGGCCATATGCTCCACATAGGGAGCGAACATGGCCAAAGAAGAAGAATTATATAATATATGATAGATGTGTTTCCGAAAACAATTATTCAACGAAAGCTTTCATGTCTAAAACTGCCGGTTGGTAATTTAAATGGTTAGAATTGCATTTGGTCTTATCCAGGGATAGTACTACCGGTCGACTACATAAAAGCGGTACTTTAATTATCTATTACATATCAAATTCTGTATTTCATATTAAATTGTGATATTATTTCATGTTAAATGAGATTGTTATATGAACAATGGTAATCAAATAAGTGGTAAGATAAATCAATACCTTTATCTTAAAAGCAGAGTCGGCTAACTTTTATATAAAACATAAATTTACAGATTATTTAAATTAAAATATGATCTAAAAAAGACAGGTGCATCCGTCAATTGTGATAGAAATCTATAAATAAATCCGGTCGTAAAATTTAATAATATTGAAAATACCTTTGCGAAAACAATTAGTGTAAAAATTGAAAAATAAGTTGAATATGCCAAAAAATATAAACACATGTGTAGGAGTAAGTCGACCAATAAAATCATTATTGCCAAATTAGTAAATTTCACGTCGTATATTTAAGTTCAAATCTTGTTTTGGCTCTCCTGAAAAATACTGATGTATGACCTCCTTTTCTTCTGCACACTGATATTCCATTGGTTTTTTTTTAATGAAATCCGGCGTCCAAATACCGGGATCTTAGTTTTGGTAATATGTACCGGAATTGCAGCCCTTAGTCTGATCAAACTAGTTTGGAAGACATATACGTCATCGATGCCGTTTCTGACGGGCGGCATGTGCTCCTGATATTTCCAATTTATCCTGGTGCCGTAAACCGGCCTGTCACCGCAACGTGCCGCCTTATATTTTCACTTGGAAAAACTCATGTCTTTTTTGCTAGGTGAATTTTTGCGGTACTGATACCTTCACGCAATTTGGAACGGTGATGTTCGCTTCGTGTTTATGATGATTGAAGAAATAAAGGTTTTTGACAGAAAATGAAGCAGAAATATTTCATATTTGCGTCGGTCAAACATCATATAGTTACAAATCCACATATATGTATCATATAAAAATAAAACACAATATGTTTGTAATTATTCCACGCTTTAACGCTTTTAATTCCTAAATTAGACCAAATGTCATTCTAGCAATTTGAATTACATGCCGGCATATTTAAACTGGAAAACTTTTGATGAATAACTGCTATCGGAAAAACGCTTTTAATTGAAAGCCTTTGACTTTATATAAACATGATTGTAACATATCGACTGTGGAAACGAAAAAAGACGTAACCCACACATATAAAATTTTACAGGAGGCACAAAAACATTTTTTGATGATTTTGGGCAATATGCAAATTATGAATTATACACAACCTCGAAGTGCACGGAGACTTCTAAACTGGTGTTTAATTGACATAATATAATATTGATTAAAGAAATTGTCTACGAAAAACCTTTATTTCGGCCTTTTTTCTTGGTTTCAATTTTTTGCAAGCTCATCTTTTTCAAACTTAAAAACTAAATTAAGATACTAATTCGGCATTTTCGGCTTGTATCCTTTTGACAAAACGTGTATCAAGTTTAATACATTGTGATTATCGAGAAAAACTTGTTTTGAAAAAACTCTAGGTTACTTCCTTTTTCGTTTCCACAGTCGATATGCTAGCCAAATGGCTTATTTATCAATTATTCATACACAGCTTAAAGCAGACCTATCTTTATATATTTTACCTACCACTTTCTTTCAGAAAAAAAACTCAGCACTCAAAAAAATGTTTTCACAATTAGATTTTTAAGTTGTAGATTTTTGTTATACACGAAACCCAGTACATTTCGTTTTGGCGGAAGAGCACACCATTTTGGGTAGAATGTGAAATGCTGTTCAATATTTTGGCATATTTCCATACCAAGCAGTTCCTGACAGTGTTAAATCGTTTCAAATATTCTTCTAAAATTTGCGTTGATATATGAAGCTATTCTTTTAGGATTTAAAATGCACTGAGAGAACATGGTATATTTTGCTTGTATTTTAAAAAACAATATAGCAAGTTATGTATGAATATTAAAATAGTAAATGGTATTTTGCGCAATATATCATATATTTCATGCTGATTGATAAGTCTCTTTAAAGTCGTTTTATATACTTAGAGTTACAGCCAATGTGATAAAAACATTGAAATTATAACACCATTCGAAATAAATTTGATGAGAATCTTTTGAACGTTACTCGAAATCAACTCAAGGAAAAATGACATCACAACACCATTTTCTAAGATTCCAAATTGAAATAGAAAATGTCTAATTTCAATATAAAACTTATTGAGACTTGGGCCTAGACCACCCTGATGGCTAGGCCAAACCCTTACCAACTTGATCACAGAGGGTGACTGACCGTTTTTAAACGTTCATTATTAATAATAAAATAACTGTCTCTCTTTTAAGTCGAAGAACATATGACTTTAATGCATGTATGATGACTGACAAAACTTTAAAATGTAGTATGTTTTTAAATTATTCTATTTACTATTAAACTGTCTGTAAAAAATATCTTACTCAGAAGCAAAATCTACAATATCAGTTTAATTCATAGGAAATTGACACTTTTTAAAAATCGATATTGCTTCCAATGTAGAGTAAATGGCTTCCCAGTGAAAGTATCTAAACAGAAATCGTTTACAACAACTGATTGTTACTCAAGTACTCATCCTCTCTTTTTTACGAGAGTAGGTATAGAAATAATAAGACTAGAAGAGGAATACTAGTTAGATAATCCTTCTACGCCTCGTTATTTTAAAGTTGAAAGGGTGGGAAGGATTTTTTAGACATCAAAAACACACATGCCTTTGAACAGACATCCATAAATCTATCCGTACTGAAATTCAAGCGGGTATCCTTCACAGCTGAAGTCAACAACGTTGACAACTCGACAACGGTCCGACAACGGTGGACATTTGAATCTAGATTCTAGTGTAATGTAACATTTAACAAAATATCAAAGTATTATTTGCAACATGCCTAAAATATTCACCTTAAACGATAACTATTATTCTTATATACTTTTATAATTAGAATTATTATTCAAATTGAATTTGTTCAAAAAATAAATTAATCATAAAAGATCAATTCGAATCACTCATTCGCTAAGTTTAATTGAATGTGAGTATATTTTTAATTCCCTTAAAAATAACTAAATTACTTAAATTTTAAAACAAATCAATCTAAAAAACTTTTGGTGGTGATATCTAGTGTAAATAATTATCGCGTGTCAAAATGTGTTTTATTTAAGTTATTAAAAATGAAGAAAAATTACAAATATTTCATTTTCATTTAGAATTTTAGGTAGCACGTCAAAGTTAAAATGGAAATTTAACGCGAAAAAATAATTACATAATTGCTTCAAGTATTTGTTTTGTAGAACTAATTGCCTCATTTGTAATTAATTACATTTATAAAGCTGGGAAAAATACTACGGATTGAATTCAAATAAGCGTCGGCAGTGTCTGAATAAAATTCTGTGACAAACAAACGCTTGCAAATTATCATGTATTTTTTTTTTATAAATAAATCAATTTATAAGTAATTCCTTTTCACCTATACAATCCTTAAAACTAAGAGTAACGACGGCGATTAGTAAACTACTTACCCTGTTTTTAATTATTGTATAAAACAAAACTTTGCAAGCTTATATTTATAATACAAATAAAACAACGGCGACTCTTAATCTAAATATGTTGATTAAATTTGTTGTTAATAATTATGTGTCGTAATATAAATTCGCTCAAGTATGGTATTCCCATAATGAAGCTTACAAAAATTCTCAATTTGGAAATGAAAATGTTTGGCCTCGGCGTGAAATTTTGTATAATAGTACGTAATCTGATAAGGAATGAATATTTTGAAGAGAAGTGTGTAATATATTACGTATTCATCTTTTGTTTATTGGTGGAAATGACTTCAGCGTATATCCTTGACTTTCTTCCGGAAATTCCTAACCAGAAAGTTCTTCAGGCTAACTTTCTAATATTATTTGTAAACGGGCTGTAAGCACGCTATACCTCCCAGTGGCGTAGCAAATTAAGCTACCCACTAAATTAAGAACCAAAAAAAGACGAAGAATACAATATTAAATGTTAAAACAATAGATATTTATTTTACATTGATTACGTCACGAAATGAATAACGAAAGCTTAAGCAATTGTGGAGTACAATATTTAGTAAATTATTATTTACAATATATTATTAATTTGTCAATTATTAAGAATCGATTTCATAGCATATATATGTACAGCCAGTTTGATATACAACTAATTATCATTATTCACCACTTTAGCTTAATTACTCTTTGAAGATTTTGGTAATTACATTCTAGAAGTTTAAAACATTTTAATTTGAGTCAATTTAGTGTCATTTATTCTTATTTTTTACTGTAATTTGTATTTTTTTCAATACTAATTGCTTATTACACCTTTTTATTTCATTTGATTTTGTGTAAATAGCACTTTATAATTGTATTTTCTTATCTGTTGGTTTAAAAGGTTTAAAAGATTGGTTAAAAGCCGCCTGTGTGGTCGAGTGGTCAACATCGTTGGCTACCGCTACGGAGGGCACGGGTTCGAATCCCGGTACGGGCAGTTTTATAAATTGATTTTTCAATTGATTTATGAATTTCTGTTCATGAAGACATGGATGTATGTGATGTCTTGAATTACCCCCTCCTACCCATCCTATCCTATGAACGGGGCGTATAGAGAGCGATTAGCTAACCACTAGTCCTGTCCTTGCCCTTTCCTTTTATTCCTACTCTCTTTGGAAAAAGAGAGGTTGAGCAACTGAGTAACAAGCAGTTCTCGTAGAAAAAATTCTGTTGAGATAAACTCCATTAGGAGTCCATATGCTCCATATTGGGAGCGGACATGGAATAAAAAAAAAAAAAAACATTGAGGCTTTCCTTCAATTTGTTGAATTTAGAAAAGTTGAATTTAGAAAACTGTTGCTATTCGCTCACGAATTGTTAGTAAACAAAAAAAAAACAGTAATCATAAGCTTCATAAGTATACATCTTTTAAAATTTAACATGAATTATGTTTCATATTAATAATTACTTACCGTCTCGCGGTAAAATTTCAATAAGTGTTAAATAAATAAGCATTCGATTGGATCCGGCATATCCAGTACACGTGTGGTTGTAATATTTTCTCTTTTTCAACGCCAAACTGATATCTTATGATTTTGTGTGTCTTCTTAAGTTTATATCAAGCAATCTCGACGATAGCGATACTAAATATTTGTAAAAAATATTAAAATCGACGAAGCTTAAGATGAAAATTGAATGTGTTAATGTTTTATAAAATTTAACCAATATCATTGTAACCACAGTGCGCTACTGTATTTTGTTGACCTTTTAAAGCGCAAAAAGGTCATTATTTTGGCAGTTTCCTTGAAGATTCTTTCACGCATTTCACCTAACACAACATTTAGATTTTTTTCAATCATACTTATCGCATTTATATTTTATTACTTTCAGGGCAGCGTAAATCTTTAGACTGCTAAACATTCAATTACTTAGATCAGCCTGTATTTATATTTCACTTATTTGCCAAAATAAAGACATTAACTGTATTTTAAAGCATTTAATCATCCAATTTGTGGATTGCATAATAAAATATTTGTTTGAATAAGATGGTTTTTAGTGACGTATGTTCAACTACAGTGGCTGTTTTTTTGTTTGTTTCGTTACAGTCGTTTTATTATCACCCAAGTTTATTAACCGTGATAAACTTCCTCAATCGATCTGTTTGTTTATGGTTTTTACTTACATATCGCTGATGTAAAATAACGCAAGAAATAAAAGAAATCTCAATGTATGAAAAATAGTAAATGTGGCCGTCCTCGTTGAGTACGTATGTATACCTAAGTCGTATTTAAGTTGTCAAATGAGAAGCTTTGGTAATTATAGTTGATGCCATATTTTTTATTTTCATTTTATAATATAATTAAAGGTATAATTAAGGATAACAGTCGAAACTTCAAATAACAATTGTTATCTTGCTAATATTTCCGTGATTCGTTTATGTTATGTTACAAATTTGTTGTCAACGCCAAAAATCAAATTTGATGAAACAAAAATCAATCGTTCATTTGATTTTATTTTAAAATAAAAATATTCAGGTCGATTCTAAAAAGCAGCAGTTTTTTATCTCTATGATAGAAATTCATTGGTGATTTTTTTTAATAGTTAATATCCAAACAGCTAGGATTCTGTATCTCAAATATTTATTGAAGTTGCAATGTTTTAACTATATTACTTGTAGACCTTTTTGTTGATTTATGACGATTAGATTTTAATACATCCATAATTCCGGACTCTAGTTTGCTTTTATATTAACTGTCAATTTTTCACAATAAGTTATCATATTTATAAAAATAAAACAGATACTTGTATGTTATTATTCCATGTCAGCGTTCATTAAGCTTAATTAGCGATCCAAAATAAAAATCAAGTATCATAATAAAACTAGCTTTTATACGAACTCTAAATATTAATAATATTCTAATATATTATAGTTGCCATAAAAAACCTGTAAAGAGTTATTAGGTAATTTAATATATGCTACTTTAAGCACATGAATATATTTTTAATCTTTCATTTTTAATAGTTATAGGTTACAACGTGAAGGTGAATCAATGTAAGCTTTATCTGTCAAAATATACAGCAAGTTTTTACGTGCACTTTTCTATAGAAAATTGCCTCACGAAAACTTTTAGTAAGTAAGTTCTTCGCGTGATAAGACACTACATAATCCTCATGCCATCTTGTTTGAGCCATCATATCTGGCTGACCGCTCGGAACCTATTAATACTAATATGATGCCATGTCGTAGACAAATTTATTCGTTGTTCAACACGAAAGCGCGCAAATTGTTAGCTGAGGCCGCTTTGCTTCGCTATCTCGCTTTTTTTCTTGCCCTTTCTACTACCCGGCTGAATAAAAGACTTATCGACAAATTCATCTTTTCCAATAATACCCCGTCTATTCGGCGGAAATAATAAATCCCCTCCTATAGAGATACCTGTGTCTTTTCTTTTAGTTTTTGGCGAAACATCAATATGTTTTTAAAATATCGTAAACTTTATTGTAAAGTATCTAACCTTAATAATTAATTTATTGAAAAATTTCACCATTATCCGTTGTTTATTGTCCTATTTATCTATCAATAAAAAACAATTTATTAACCTTACTCTTACGGTATCGGATCGATGCGTAGCTGCACGGAATACATATTTTACTTATGCACAATTATGCTTAAAAAAACGAATAAAAGGATTATTTTTATGTATTTAAATACAAATAAAATATAATTTTTCAGATTGGTTTTTCTTCTATAACATAAAAAAAATCTTTCTTGATATAGTATATAGCCAGTGATGCAACATGTTTTATTCAAATACAACCAAAATATGTTTCAATCCAGCAACTTTCGTGTTTTTCTCATTATTTTTGGATTATGTTACAGTGCAAAAATAGTGAATTTTCTACTCTTCGTTGAGTTTGCAGTGCACACAAATAAAATATTTTTTATGTACTCTTCGTCGACGTGAACAAAAAATTGTAACTATTTAACATTGTCAACTATTAAATGTTTAAATTATAATTATTTTTTTCAGTCATAATGATAGAAAAAATGTTTATATCGTTTTTCTTTCAACGATTATATCTTAATTTTCATGAGTTAATTTTTTGACGGTTTATATGCGCCGCTGAAATGACGGATTGGTTATATTTTCATTCGGAATAATCGAAAAAAAATAAAATGACAATTGTTGGTATAACATAAATCAGGGCTGTGGAGTCGGAGATGTGAAAAATGAGCTGCTCGATTTTTTTTTAAATATGTTTAATGAAGTGTATTCAAATAAAATAGTCCTAAAAAGTGTTGATATTGCATCCTTGGTTGACTAAAGATGATCTGATGGAATACATTTCTATACATATAAGTTAAAATTAAATTATTGAAAAAAATCCTCGTATTCGGAGTCGTCTTTACACGACTCCACAGTCCTGATATAAATATTGCGTTTTAAAAAACAACGTCTGCAAATAAAAAAGTGTTGTGTATACCATGAATTCTTTCATTTTGAAGCATTTGAACTGTCAGTGAACTATTGAAATAATAATCCAACATAAAAGAAAAATTTAGCCTGGAACTTTTAGACAAATTGCTTTTTTACTTCATAGGAAGTTTTTTTTGTTATCAGCGTTTGTAATGTCACTCCGATACCAATGAATTCCATAACTGATTTAAAAATTAATATCATTTAAATTTACAGTTGACGATTTGAATGAACACAAAAGTTCACCTTTAAACCATTACAAAAGGCAAGTTAATAGTGCTATTAAAAGTTTACGGCTCTGGGATTTGGAAGTTCAGGCTTACCGGATTGGCTTCCGGGACATAGAAAAGGTTGGAGGTCTCCTCATAGTGATTTAAGTTGCTCTATGAGATCCGAGAGCACACATTAAGGTTCGTGCAGCGGTAGGGAAATATTATAAACGGAGCTAGTTAAATTAGTGCCGGAAATAATATCAATTTTTACATAAAGCTCCGACTACGTGGATTGCGTAGATCACGTTACGGCGTAGAAGCGTAGCTTACTTTTTCGATCGGATGTTTTCCTATCCTTTTTATAGCTGCACCTTGTTCACAATATATTTGATTTTATATCTGTTAGATTTATTATTATTTGTATATATCATGTTAGAAAAAAGCTATAATTTAAATATTTTTAAAATGGAAATATCTCATTCCTTTTTTATTATTGGAATGTCAATACCAAAGCAGTAAAAATTGACACAGACAATTTATTTACGATATGTTTACTCTGGACACAGTGAATTGCACACAAAAACAAAAACAAAAACAATGTTATTAATTTAGATATACCATATTTTTATCTGGTTATCAATAATCAAAATAAGTTCAGATTTAAAATTAAATTGAAATGTGATGTAATGTAAAAAATACAAAAGAAGTTTTTATGACTGATGCCTTTACATAAATATATCGTTTCTGAGGGTAAAGAATAATAGAATCATGGATAAAAAAAGCACTGTTATCTTCTATACAATTGATAATAAAATACAACCCTTTGTTATGAATTGAAATACTGCGGTGAAAACATCATTAATCATGCTTAAGAATCGTGTTTATAAGATTTTAATTGATATACAATCCAAAATATCTTTTGTTTTAAGGGTATTGTGGAAAGCACCCATATCAAGAGTTATTACTTAATGAGACGCCATTAACATTTCAATATTGATTAGTATTTTTCAATTATTATTAAACTAAAACGATGGGCTTCGACAAAGTTACACTATTACAGCCAATAAACAATCGATACAATAAAATTATAAAGTAGATTTTGTTTAACAAAAGTGTTGCTCATTGGTTATCTTCAAGACTTTCGTCCTACTTTGTCGGCAGACAATGCTTCGAATACGTTGATATTTTGTTTTGCATTGCTTGCTGTTAACAGTATTTAATACTGAAAACATTAAAAAAAAAAAAATTTAGGTCACTTTTTAACTTTTTCCGTGAAAGACAGCATAAATGTATTTATATGGTATATTAAAAAAAAATACTCATTTTAGCCTTTTGGTTGCCGTAGAAAAAAGTACGTTTTTACCTAGCACGACGGCTATAGTTTGCAATTATTAACTTTATTAGTTATTGACGAGATAACTCGTGTCTGGCGTGTTGAGCACGAACAGTTTGACGAGATGTTTTGAGTTAAAGAGAAGTTCAATATTATTTAATTCGTGTTGTATTTAAACAAATTACTGGAGAAAAGTAAAAGTTTGGCATTGTCCGGCTGCAAAATCAATATATTACTTTAAAAAAATATTTAAAATAATTGTACATCTGTAATAATATACAATTGAATAATAAAAAAGTGATAGTTTTTGTTATTATTTCAATTTTTCCACAATATTTTCTTTCAAAATACACACGAACCATTTTGTTTGCCTAGCCTTTAGATGGTATTAAAAATGACATCAACCTTGATATGAATCACCGCCACGGAGATTCTTTCAGGAAAACTTATCTAAGATAACATTTTTTTATCTATTCTCAAAAACAACTTAAGACTAATGCCTACTTTAACCCTGAGGGGGTGGCTATTATTAACTTAACTGTACGTAAGCGTACAGTTGGACTTATACTTGGTCCAGTGAATACATGTTATACAAAAAAAAAAACATACTTTCAAAGTAGTTTCTATTCAGTCTTATAATGTAGTTTTTTTCTTACTACTGTTATTTTATAATGATAAGTATATTTTAGAAACCCAATATTTCAAATTAAATATCAATTGATTTGTTTTATGAATGTTGTCTTCCACAAATTATATATATATTAAAATGATTTTCTTTATTTTTATTTGAATACGGTTACACAATAAGTTAGTGTTTGGCATAACTAATATAATAAATACATACATATCAACCGTGGAAAGGCAAAAGGACGTAACTCAAATATATTTTATTACAGAAGGGACCAAAAACATCTTTTAATGATCTTGGGCCAGAGAAATATTATGAAATATACACATCCTTGAAGTGCACGGAAACTGGTGTTTGATTGACTTTACATCATATTGAGTTAATGTTTAAAAAAACCATTTTGAATTCATTTTTCCTGGTCATAATTTTTACACACCCTTCTTTTTTCAAACTGAAAAGCTTAAGTTATATACATAACGATTATCAAAAAAAAACTGTGGCCTAAGTTTTTGTCGTTTTTTACATTTGATTATTAATTATATAACACATAATTACATACAAAAAAAACATACGGCTAATTCAAAATGAGTTTTTTAAAAGCAATATTGTATCAGGTATACCTGCGTCGAGAAATAGTAATTGAGTAACTAATAATAATGGTTTACATTTACTAAAGAAGTACTGAACGAAAAATATTTGATAAGATTGCCACACACTTACTTCTGTGCTTAAAAATTCAACTACTCGGCTAAAGTTTACTTGAATAATAAAAACAGCGCTTTTTATGGGTTGCCTTCCTTGGAAGACCTTGGGCGGGTCTTCCCCGGAGTTGTTGTTTTCGTTACTGGTTTCCGATTCGACGATTTATCGCCAAAGTCCGCCATTTCCGGGAAACTCACCATTGTGAGTCACAGTAATGTTGTGATAGCAAATACTGAGATAGATATTGCCACTATCGAGTGAAGGTTCTTCTGTATATAGCGAATAGCGGAATATTTCGGCGGTCGTTTCCGTCAACATCCCTTGAATTAATTTACACTGAAAGCGTTATTTATGATTACCACATGATCCATTGTGCTTGAAAATTATCAAGGATAGCTTTAAGATTACATATTTTTTATATTGTCTTATGTAGTTAAATTTTCAACACTATTTTGCTACGCTGAACCTTTGAATTGCATCGATTAATGCTTCGATACAGTTAAAAAAAAAATCTTGCCGCATCGATTGAAGGTTTGAAGGATATTAAAATACATGTGACAAAAATAAACGTACTTTTTTGTATTGCAAGTTCCTTCTTGGAAGAATATTATTATTATTAAACTTCACTGTTATATCACAGGCATTATGTTTATTTTTTAACATTTTCTTAGTGCTTCTAAAGTATCTTCGTAAAACTGTACTTAAATTAATATTATTGAAAACAATATTTTCCCATCGCATTCAGCACAGAGTAATAAAGTGCAAGACTATTGTGGCCTAGCGAGAAATACTCCGCTATACGACTAGAACGTTCAGGGTAAAACTATTGGTAAAGTTTATATCAAATAGTATTATTTTAAATTTGAACTTTGATATCTTGTATAGGTGTTTGTGATTTGTCCTCAAGTATTATTTTCGTCAAGTTCTTTTAAAAATATTGAAAATAATAAATTGCCGTTGTGCCAAACGATTTTATTTTAGTAGATATCATCTCTGTTCTGGAAAAAGTTAATAAGTAACAGATTGAGAGTTCTGAGCAAACAGTAAATAAAAAAGTCTCTCGCCTAAAATATCAATTATTGTAAGTTTCATATATTAAATAATTTTAATATCAACATATAAATGAATTATGCATATCTGACACAAATAACGCTTTAAAATAAATATACCTGGACAATCGTCTGCATTCAAACCATCATTAATATTAATTAATTGCCTATGAAAATAAATGCTTTTTTTGGCAAACTGGTATAACAAAGCTCAGTTATTTTAGACAAAGAATTGATATCAAAGAATCTCTTTGTATACTCAACTCATTTTTGCCAGTTTTTTTTATTTAACAACTTCTGCCAGAAATGTGATCTGTTTACATAATTTAAAACAAGGGAATATCGCTCAAAAGGACTAAAATTTATTTAGCAAAGTATTCTGGTTTGTTCTAGATTCAAAAACTACCGAGAATCCACGAAAACAGTGCCAATAACTTGTTTTCTTTTTAACAACACACTGACATGAAGATATTTGCATCGAAAGTACACGCAAGGCTTTCTGTGGGGCAGGCTCAACTTTTTGGAATGTTTCCAAGAGTGTGTGGGCCGTAACGATATCTGTTAAGCACGGACAATACTTTGAAACCGTTGGCTTGTTTGATATGCGAATTTACAAAAATAACACACACACCGAATGCATTGTGCGCCCACTGTTTACATAAATCTTTAACGGCAAATCGATGCAGGCCAGGGCTATATTTAAAAGTACGGAGGCCAAATACAGTATTCAGTAATACAAAAATCAGAGATCAACAAAAAAAAATCTTTTTTTTCCTATTCGACTAGTCAAAAACGACAATTTCTCACCATTGCCTTGTAATATGCAATATTTTTTATCGTCTCGTAACCGAGTAGTAATATGAGATTACAATAACGGACGAATGTATTTATACTGGAACTTGGATATTTCATAATATTTACCTGTATAGAAACCTCTAGTTGTAATGTTCTTAAATTCGAATTCGCTATTTTAAAGATTTCTCTAAGCTTTTTATAAGGCCGGGGCCGTCTCTTACGAAGCACAGTGAAATCAATGAGCTAACAAGTACTCATCTTCTCATCCCAATTTCATCTTTACAATTTGAGAATAGAGGTTGAACACTTATTGCCATGCAATCAATACTTTTCAGATTTCGATCAAATTAAATTTTATTGGGAATCTATATGCTTTTTTATATTAGGAGCGTAAATACCAAAAAAATAATGCTTTTCACTTTTAATTTATTAATGTCTACAAAAAAATAGTATATTTTTAGAATATTTCACCAGAAAAAAGACTCTAGAGAACTCATCGACTTCACAATTGAATATTATACAAAACCGAAGTCAAACTAAATCAGTATTGAAAACAATGTTTTGATTGAATTCGTATAATTTTTTTCAGTTATTTAGGTATCTCAAACAGAAGTTTTTCTACGAAAATTGTTTGTTACTAAGTCACTCAATCTTTCATTTTCAAATAGAGTAGTAGGGATAGAAGGATAACACTAGGACATGAATATTCACTCTCGTTACACCCAGTTATTAAATATTTGGGAAGGGTGGGAGAAAAATTAAGACATCACAAACACTCTTAGAACAGAAATCGATAAATCTATTGATAAAACGCTGTTTATGCTAGGACTCAAACTCGTGAAATCCGGCGCGGAAGCAAACAACGATAAATTATATGTGACATAAATAATCTATCAAAATGGTTGATATATATGTACAATAGTATCAGTCATTTATTTTTACCTACTCATAACTTACTGAAAACCTTACACTTTTTGACCGCTTTATAAACGGAATATTTATGAAATTAATCACTGACTTTTATTTATTGGTTATTTTGCATAAAAAAAGCGATATAACATTGTTGTGATTTTATGATTAGGATCGGAAATTAAGTTAAAGTTTAAGTTCAACCTACCCGTTTGTATGATGATGCCGCGGATAATTGTATCGAGAAACGTCACGTTTTTACAAAAAAACACACCTGTAACTTATTAGGGGGATTAAGTGTTTTCCAGCTACTCATCCAACTATGGCTTCCGTTCTGCCCGAGGACTTATAATATTGTTAGACCTTCGATAATAATTGATAATAATACATTCCAAAGAAAGAAAAGTCGACATAACAAATGTCAGCGATTATTTCTGCACTAGATGTTTCGCTATCTTAAGCTAACTCTATGATATAATACAAACATTTTATGAAACTATCCTAGTGAAAAATATGTTTGTATAAAAGGTTTAATACTTTAAATAAACATGCGTTAAATAGATTAAATCAGGATAAATTAATATTTTATTACTACGTACGCAAATTATTGATTCAAGTTAACATCATATTCATAAGAATTAAACGTTCATATAGATTACTTATTACAGATACCAAGTAAATAACAGTTAGTTATAGTATAGGTATTTATTTTTCAATCGATTTATGAATTTCTGTTCGAAGACATGGATGTATGTGATGTCTTGAATTCCCCCCTTCCACCCATCTTATCCTATGAACGGGGCGTATCGAGAGCGATTAGCTAATCAATAGTCTTGTCCTAGCTCTATTCTTCTATCCCTACTCTCTTCGGTAAAAGAGAGGTTGAGCAACTGAGTAACAAGCAGTTCTCGTACAAACACATCTGTTGAGATAAACTCCATTAGGAGTACATATGCTCCACATTGGGAGCGGACATGGTTTAATAATATAGTATAAGGTATAGTATACTCGAGTGCTTTAAAAAAAAGGTGGCGGAACTCTTATCAACCTTTTTTATAATCCATGTCCGTCTCCAGTGTGGAGAATATGGCTTCCTAATGAAAGTATTTCAACAGAAAAATAATACGGGGACTGCTTGTTACTCAACCTCTCTCATTTTTCGAAGAGAGTAAGAATAGAATAACAGGACTAGGAGAGAACTAGTGGTCAATTAATAGCTCTTTATTTGCCCTATTTATTTTAGGATTGAATGGGTGGGAGGATTTTTTTAGATATTACAGACACCTATGCCTTGCAACAGAAATCGACTAAAGAAAATGCTTAGACTCGAATCTGTGAGATCCTTCACGGAAGTCTCGTCTTTCTGTAAGTGACCATCGATCAACGTATTATAAAGGATATAAGAAGAGATACGTTATACTGTGTTGTTTTCTCTTTGACTCTTTTCCAATTGAAAAATTTGATATTAAACGAATGAAATAAATGCGTTAATATGCTTTTTAACCGAAATTAACAAAACATGACGTTCTAAAAAAAATGACCCACGTGATGTTAGAATTAAGCCGACGATATTACAATTTGGCCGATATGTTAACCAGCCATGTTGAAAGATATAGGATGTGAAGCCACCGTGTCCTATAGCTAATGATAATATAGAATTGGCTAATGTAGAGTCGTTGAATTAAGATATTTCAAACCATAAATCTATTTAACTACCCATCGTAGAAATCTAACATGTTCTATATTCTTTAAAGGAAGCAGGCCTTTTTTGACTAGACGTATTGTATATATAATATAATATTATGAATGTCAAATACATCTTTTGCATAACCGATTAAAAAGGTCAACACATTACATTACAAGCCAAGACCTACATGGAGTGTCAAAGATGATGTAAAACGAATCCATTAATCTTGATGTTAGCCTTTTCCAATGCGTATACTAATTATTCACTTTAAATTTCCATATCAATTTGATTGGATTAAAACGTCGTTTATTCGAAAGAAATCAATCAAACCGTATAAACACAATAGCGCTTGCCTTTGTTAACTGTCAATATGTATTTTATAGTATATCAATCCAACTTTACAAATAAACGTCGCTTAAATTTCAAAGAAAATACGGTTAAGTAAGGCTGAGAGTTAAAAACGCTACGAGTATAAAAATAATATCGATCAAATATGTTTTTAAGCTGTAGCTTCTATAGCACAAGTGGGCATTCGAGTCATGAACCATTTTTTATTCCAAAAATAAAAAAACTTTTTCGTACTGATTCCACACATTTAATGAAAATTACGACCGTCATTGTTCATCAGAACCATTATCAACTGACGAAAAATAAATTTAAACCTATTCATATACAATTGAATATGATAATATGTTGACCGTTTTTAAATCTATGTCCGCTTCCAATGTGGAATATATATTCTTCTAATGGAGATATCTAAACAGAAGTTTTTCTATGATAACTGTTTTTTTACTCAGTCGCTAAAACTCTCTTTTTTTTAAAGAGAGTAGTAAGGGTAGAAGGATAAGGCTAGGACAGGACTAGTTGTTAACTAATCGCTCTCGCTACGCTCAGTTATTTATGTATCAGAAAGTGTGTGAGGGAATATTTAGACATCACAAACACCCGTGCCTTCGAACAGAAATCGATAAATCGTTCAAAAAATATGCTGTTCGTACTGAGATTCAAGCCCGTGAGATCCGGCACGGAAGCCCACAACGCTAACCGCTGCGCCATAGGACCGGCATTTAAACATTTGGCACTTTTTATTAATAAATAGCTATAATGAAATCGTTTTGAAATTCTGGACATCTTAAATGTTTTAAACATCTTAATTTTTTTACTGTAATCAAAAATTAAGCCACAAAAAAATAAATTTATTTAAAAAACGATTAGAACATAAAATAATTTCTAAATATTCATTAACAAAATTGACACGTGAATTTTTTTTAAATATATTTATAAAACGAAAAACAATGTATTTGGGAATTGACATCTCAGCCTAACTAATAAGCTCAAAGCGCGAAAAAGCTCAGAGTACGGGAATTAATTTACTTCAAACTGTTCTAAAGGATTCTTAATTTTTGAAGGGAAGTAGAATACACGACAATATACAGAGATTAATTAAAGCAGAACCGTTCCTTCAATTAACAAATTTATTTCACCGCTCGTTAATTTTGCGCCGACGGGAAAGAGCGTTTATTTTATTTAAATTCTTCAATTAGTAAAAATTATTTTGTCGGAAAATTCTATTAGCGAAGAGTTTACGTAAAACTTTGGCTACTTTTCAGATGAGAACATATTTTTATTGTTCAATGGTAACAAACTTAAGTAATTTCTCATAGCCACTGTTAAATACGTATTATCATTAAAAATGAATCACAACTATTCTGATACATACAT
Source organism: Himalopsyche anomala (assembly GCA_031772345.1). NCBI lineage: Eukaryota > Metazoa > Arthropoda > Insecta > Trichoptera > Rhyacophilidae > Himalopsyche > Himalopsyche anomala. Next base: position 15,236,624 of record CM062821.1, on the reverse strand, counting down.
TATTTACATAATGAATTAATAAACGTGTTATATAAATAATATAATAATACTTGTCCCACTTTTTGGTATGTATGTATCCTCCGTTTTATATTTATATAGCTGAAGATGGTTTTCTAACACCATACTGTTCCCAGATGACCAGTTAGGCTATTCTCATGCACAATAAGTGCACAAAGATTTAGATAATTATTTTGAACGACCTGAAATACGTAACACCGTTTTCTATTATATTAGCCTTTGACGCTTGGTATAATTTAATCGCGTCTATGTTCACAGTTGTTATATTTGATCTGTCAAACGCTTCACTGTTTTTATCATAAAAGTGACTTTTGTTTTTATAAACCATATTTCAAACAAATACGATGTCGGGAAAAGCAGCCATGCACTGCTTAGACATTTACAAATGAAAAAATAAAACAAAATTATGTTTTTATTACCTAATTTCGTATACTACGATATCGTAAGTTTTTGACAGACAACAACCAAAACATCCAAGTATATTAATTTATGAAAACAACACTAAACATAGACACAGATAATGCATTTGTGTAACACCAACGTCAAAAACGAATACAATAATACTACATCCGTATACACTTGAGAATAACCCCGGAGGTATCAAATTGACATAAAAAAATCTTTATGAAATGAACAAAGTATCACAATACTGATTTTCAAGTATTCAAGTGTGTGCGTAACGAGTCTTGTTGGTATACTGATTACTCCATCATTAAAGATGAGTTGAATGATTTGAGCAAAGATTTAGAGTTATAACTATCGCCCGATTGTAAAATATTTTTTTTTGAATGCCATGACGGAACCCTTATTTATAATATACTCTGTATAAGTTCTCATAGGATACGCAAGCTTTATTGAATATCGCAAACGGAGTCTACATATACTCTATAGTGAAGAGTTAAGAAGAACCGCTGACTTGCTTGACGGAATCGTATGGCTGCAATAAATTGCCGGGATCCATCAATTAGTGCGTAAAGTTTGTAAATTATATATTTACCACCAAGATTTTCACAAGCAGTCAATATATTCATATTAGAGGCTTCCTTTTCAGATGTTTAATATCAATTTTTAATGTCATTGGTATGCTATGCTTTGTTTTACTTCGTTCGTGAGATTATAAATGATATCAAGTATGAAACATACAATCGACATAATATGTATGGATAATATACATTTGAAACAAACATATATGTATTGATTATACAATCAAACATCATTAATATTTCACTAGCACTGTTTTTACCTAAGCATACTTAAAACATAGTGGCTGATTTATAATTTAAAAATAAAAAATTCTAAGCTTTCCCTTTTATTAAATATCAATAATTTCATTATCTCAGCAACATTTTGTAGAGAAGAGAGCTTATTAATTGAGAGTATATCGTGTAAATTCGGCTTAGGTCGTTTTTCACAAAACATTTCGCAAATTAATTAAGCTATCGATCTCTAACTTTGCTTTCAAATTGATGAAAACGCGCGCCCAAACTTTTGCTGCTTATCATACTAAAGATCTGAATTAGAAATTTACTTAAACATTAAGTGAAAACTTGGTGAACTCATCACATTGCCCATCAAAAACAGACTATTTGCATTAGTGTCGAAGTGAATTTTAATTCAAGAATTCATCTTAAATGTAAATTTTATTTAAGAGCATTTATTAACAATGTTTTTGATATTTTATATAAATAAACAAAACATCCGCAATTTTTCAAATTAGTAAACAAATTAATCGTAAAATTATTGTCGTAATCGAAGATAAAATATATAATTAAATGATCGTTGCAAACTTGTGACAGCATTTCAATAATTAAAAAAATGGCACTATAGCTAATGTCAGTGCGCCAAATATTTCAAAGATATCACAACCACCCAAGTCTTCTTCCAAATTTTAATTGAAAAAATCTAAATTGAAGATTAAATTAACCAGGACCAGAACCCAGTTCTGCCTGATCATTATGGCAGAGATTTCTAACTAGACTACAGAAGGTGACGAACTTGTTAACCTGTATAGCTAAACAGCAAAAGCTCCGATATTCTCCAGGTTTATAGTTCATGCGGTGCTATATATCACATCAAATGGTAGAGGTAGCTTTTGTCTAATCAGATCGATGCCATGCTTCAGTAATATGTGTTCCCAAGCCAAAAAAAAATATGAAAGTGTCTCATGTTCTGCTTTTTTATGTATAAGTATCACTGTTCCTTGCACTCGTTAGTGAAACCTACTTAAAATCATCGGATAAAATACTCCACTACACAGATAAAAAATAAAGAAACTCATTTGTACTAATTTAATTTTTATTTTAAATGCATATGACCGGTTTCGTACATGACGAGCATTATTAACTGATACTTTTCATAAATATTTAAAATAAAATTTATTTCCACCAAGTATTGACAGTGAACAACCTTAAAGAGTTAGAAAAAAAACAATAACTTCTATTAAACCAAAAAATAGCACACGTTTCATAGATGTAAAAACGACTTTCAACTGTGTTAGTTTTCCAAGACAATGAAAAACTTCGTCAATCTAAATCAGTATAAAATAGAGCATAACTGGCAGTCTAATATTACTAAAATAAAAATAAAAATCATACGACAACCGTGAATTTCTGGGCGGAATTTGTTGCTAATTGATTTTTAATACTTCATATACAACAAAAAATGTTATCATTGTACTCGGTTGTCATTATCGTTTTATTTAATCATCATCTAATACTAATCGTGTGTATTCAGTTTTAAAAATACAACCAGACACGCAAAAGCTTTACATAGTCAGGTTGAATTTGGTGAAACTATTAGTTTTTTATTTGCATGGTAATAATAATGATCGTAGCACATGAAATGAGTTGTATTATTTGGCAATTTTCGACATTTCAATTTTTCGATGAATTCTCACAAAACATAATTTTGTCAAACGAATGATAAAAACTCAATGCGTCACTAACCCTTATTACTTGAAGGTACATTTTTTATTTAAAATGGAATTCATCATTTGAATAACAGTTAACATTATTTTGCTTATTTCAAAACATATTTTAAATTTAGCACCTATGCAGTCTATACCAGCTGTCAGGAAACTTTTTGGGCTCACGATCCACTAAATTTACAATTTTAATCCAGCGGACCACTAACTAGACTTTTGTGTTGGATATTATAGATATATTGAAATAAAAGTGATCAAATGCGTCTAAAAATGCACCTTTCTCATAAAATAAAACTATTAGTTATAATTAAATTATAAAAGCTTTATTATTTTTAATGTGATGGATGTTTCTGGGTATTTGAAATGATAAAATTTATATTTGGCTCAAATGACAAAGCAGTGAATTTATTTCAAGCCGAGATCGATACCGTGTTTTGATTGCTGTGACAGATGCAAAAGCCTTTTTGCATAAATATGCTGTAGAAAATTTAATTAGAATTTTCATCGGAAAGATTAGAAAATAAAACTTATGTCAGATTTCTCTGCAGACCACCAAAATTTTCTCACGGATCACACTTTGCCGAACGCAGGTCTATACCATTGGATTGACGTGACACTTCTTTCAAGCCAATATCACCAAACTAACATAGAAATGAATATTATTTTGTGTATCCCAAAGCGTAAAACTGAAGTAATTTATTATAATTTCTTTAAAATTATTTATTTATTTAATTGACATTGCACAAGGTTGACAAATTATAAATTTTAAAGTTTTACAATGGAGAAAAAAAATAATACCATTTAATATTAAAAGCAGTAGTAAAAAAATGGCAAGGAAGTCAACTGAGTAAGCTCCGACGAACTCTATCTACTTTAAAACATAAAAAATAGTATTCGTCGGAACTCACCCACGTCTACGAGGAATATGTCGACATCCGAAGCAATATTGTTGAACACCGTTAAAGCTCTCCCCAGTGGCATCCCCATTGGCAGGCTGGTTCTACACCTTGGGAGAACAAACAATTCATGTCCACGATTTCTTAAAAAATCATCAGGAACGTTTAGATTCACATAATACATTACAAGATGGAGTAGTAATGCCACGAATAAATTGAAATCAAATTTCTTGCTTTATATATACTAAACGAATTGATTTTCTAGTAGGTAACTTAGATTTGTAAACGATTCAGCGTTATAGCCTCCCAATGTTTTAGTGTTTGTAAATTGATAAAATGGTGAACCTACTGATCCCGTTTAAGCTTTAAAAAGTTTTAGAGTTTTCGTCTCTTTATCAGCTTCTCTTTATTAACCTCTCGAACGGCGATTTATAGCACTCGTTTGTGGGGGAACTTTTCCATAAGAACCTCTTCAGAAACCAATTTTCTTAAATTGAGTTTATAATGCAATGATTTATGTAACACGATTTTTCTCATTATAGCCCGGAATGGAATGTGACTAGAGTTTTTATCAATACAAATCTGGGTTAATTAACAATGATTTATTTTATAAGGATACACCAGATATTGTAAAATATGTGTTTTAAAATGTAAACTGATAATTATATTACACTACGTTTTAACGGAGAATCTAAAATCGCAGTTTTTTGTGCATTATTACAAATTAAAGTAATTGAAAAAGTTTATGCCGATAAAAAAACTCTACACGTTCTGCATATATTTGTAAAGTGTGATGTTGTACTGCAATGATAATGATACTATTAAAATGCAAAGAAAAAACTTAAAGTAGTCCTAATAAAACTATTCGTTTACTATTTATATTCTATATGGTAACATGGTTTAGGTATTAAGCGCGGTGGGTGTATTTTAACGCATTTCATTTTTTAAAACGATGTCAAAATAGGTACACAGGAGCTGTATGTTCTCATGATTAATAGAGAGGGTCAAAAGCGAAGATAGCAATGTACCAGAGAAATTATTTTAAGAAAAACTGAAAAATACATTACCAAATAATCAAATTTATGTGTGCTATACCTTACAGTGGAATATTGTGATTCACAATGAATTAGTCAAATTATTTTGTCACGTGACTTTTTGTATTTGACAAAATGATTCGAGTGAAAAAGCTGGATTTGTTTCTAAAGTGAATACAAAAAAACGATTTTCTATTATATTAGTAAAAACACAATATTCCTTTGTACTTCATTCCACTTTATTTAATATGTCAGGACCGGTTTCGCTCATTACGAGCATCGTCAACTGATAAGAAATATAATTTAACAATAAAAATAGCATTGTTAAATTATATTTTTTATCAGTTGACGATGCTCGTAATGAGCGAAACCGGTCCTGACATATTAAATAAAGTGGAATGAAGTACAAAGGAATATTGTGTTTTTACTAATATAATGCCTTTCCACCAAGTATTGACAGTGAACACCCTAAAAGTGATTTTCTATTAAATGAAAACAGATTTGCTACTTAAATGTCAGCTTATAAGCTGAAGAATTTTAAGTTTTAATTCTGCATCCATAGATTAAAAAATATTATTTTTTCAAGATTGCTACATTTGCTTCTGCTTAAATAAAAATTGTTGATGGAAAGAATGTACCAGTAGCAATGAAAAGACTTTACATGGTACATATCTGTAAATAAATAAATATGTTAATAATCATTTGTTATTTAAATTCCAGTTTTGGTTTATTTTAATCATGTCTATTTCCAATGGGGAGCATTTGGGCTCATAGTGGAGTTGTGTTTCCACGAGAACTGCTTCTTACTCGGTTGCTGAAAAATTATTTTTTCTAAGAGAGAAAGGATAGAACGATATAGGTAATACAGGATTAGTCGTTGAATATTCGCTCTTGCTACTTACTCTTTTTAGAAAAGGATGGGTGGAAAAGAATTTTATATATCACATACATACATACCTTTAAACAGAAATTAACGAATCTATTGAAAAAAATATTTATGAGACTCCCTTTACTGGGTTTTTGAACCCGTGAGTCCCTTGAGAACGTTGACCACTCTAACATGAATACGGCATACCATATAAATTTTTTCAGACGATATAGAATTTTTAGTAAAAAGTTACATGAAATACAAGAAAAAGAACCCACTAGATGCAAAAACTGTGAAATTGAAAATGAAAAAGTCGTAGTTTTTAAGCATCGTATCATTGAGCATTGCGTTCAAGGTTGTTTTTTTAGTACTTGTTTAATATTGCAAGGACAGACAGTAAAATGGAAGAAATTATCTTTCGTGTGTAAGTGTTATATTATCTAGTCTGAAAAGCTAGCCAAGGTTTCATTTAAGCAGTATCGCATTCTGAAACTGTCAAATAACGTTGATGCTGTAGGAAGAAAAAGTCGTTATTGTAATAAACGAGATCATTTGAATGTGAAATTCGTTCTCAAGGTTCTTAGCACTCCATTGCCGCGAGGCACACGGCCCCATTTGAATTTTTATATCTTTTCTTTATTCGCCAAACAATAACTGAAAAAAAAAATCTTAGTGCCGCTTAAAATTACTTTTTTCATTGTATTTATTTAAATAAAAGAAGCAATATTTGCCTAATTGCCATATTAAATAATGAAATTAGCATTTTGATAGAAATGGATGTCTCGATAAAAATATTTCTTTTTCTCATTAACATAATAAAAACGTTGAAGGTACAACTTATGTAAATTACTTATTTTAACCGAGATTTCGGTATTAAAATTTGTTTTAACAAGAAATGTATTACCATTTAATCTATTTTAAATATTGATATACGAGCGACATAAAATTTAAACTAGAATTTAATTTAAGAAAATATTTTTCGTCGCATGATTTTTTTTGTGGAAAGCCATTTGCCTAATGACTTATATTTTGTGCTTGTGTTCTGTGATCTGGGTCTAAAAATCTCCAGTCTAATAATTTCATACCGTTTTTGTTTTATTATATCTTTTTTCTCTCGGTGTCGTATTCTGTCTAAGATTGGTGACTAAGTTGCAGAACGTCTTAGTATGGTTTTACATATTGGTTTTATAATGGAATTATAAAGACAGATGTTTCTTATTATTCTTCGCTGCGGTACTGCATCTTATTTGATGTTACAACACTGGCTGCGTTTTTCTAGTTTCGATCCCTTACTTTCGGTATGATGCTGTTAGCCATCGTCAGAGATATTTATCGACTTCTGAGTAAACAGGTCACTTCGAATAGCGGATGTGGCAATAATACCATACACTACTGCCTTGCCAAATCGCGACCCGAAAACTACAATGCTCTAAGTTTGAAAATATCTATGTTGCCGTATGTTTTGAGTGAATTTCGACCACTTGTTGTATAATATATGGAACTAGTAAAGGTGAAGTAGGCCAAGTGGTATTTTAGAAAAAAATAGGTGCAATGTTATATTCTACCCTTCTTAAACTATCGTAAAAGTGAAGTTATCTCAGTTAATACACACTATTAATAAAGCTATCTCCGTAAAATAAAAATATGCAATCCACCAAAACACCAAATAAAGACGTGATTGTATTTAAAAGTGCAAGAAAAAAGATTTACCATTTTACTAGTTGACTCACTTCACTTCTCGATGCCCATGTATAGTAAATAAATCAAATGAATAGTAAACTAAAATTAATCAGATGAAAGAATTACCAGAAAAAATGGCACCGTTATGAAGATAAATTGTACTAAAAAACAAATTTTGATGTTCACTTTGCCATGAATAACGAGAAATTTATGAAAAAAATGTGTGTTTAAATAATACATTTGTGAACTATTTATATAAATGTATTTTCAATATATTTTCGCAGGTTTAAAAAGCACAATCGATAAGCAGTATTCGTTTCCTCGTAAGTTATTCCTGGAATTTATTGTACACAGTTAATATCATTGTAACTGTGTTTGAAATAAATTCAATCGTGAGACACGCTTGCCAACCGTATTTGAGAAATGCAACAATAGTGCAGCGAAAGCATATTTCCGTGTGCGCTACGCAAAGTTTCAACATCCGGCGGAAAATTATTTTCACTCCGCACTGGGCCTGAATTAATGGTATGTTGCAGCAAACGACAAAGGTTTCCCTGGGTTGGTCGCGCTGTACTAAATAATCCGGGTGTTTACTCAAGATTTATGAACTGCAAATGTACAATATGTGGTTAACCATCAGCGGTCATTATTCATCATATCAATTAAATGTGCTTTCCATGCCAAATCCAACGAACAGTTTAATCGATGAAAAAGTTTACTTCATTTCGTATACTATTGTCCAACTTAAACCACATATTTTAGTAATCAATCGACCTTTCCCAAAAGTGAACAACTCGTCTAGCCTCGAAGTGAGATACGTTATTGTTTTTCTTTCATCTGCAACCAAAAATTAATCGACTATCTTTTAAGAAATACCGTTTTCATATTTGAATAGCCGTAGTTAGTTTAGATAACAGCTAATTTATTAACTAATAAAAATATTGTATTTATAAAATATATGCTTATATTACCCTTCGCAACAAAAAAAAGTAAAAAATATTCAATTTTCAATTCCTCTATTAAATAATAATAAAAAAAATCTATTTTCATATGAATATCTAAATAACACACCCGGCTGAGATGTTTTTTGATGGTGTTAAAATTACTTACAGTGAGAGTGCCGCTGGAATATTAGGGTGGTATTTTATATTTTTTACCACCTCGCCAAACAGAAATATTTGAGAGAGTACTCACTCAATAAACATGAAGTATCAAGTTAACAGAAAATGAGAATAACAATAAAACGAGAATAAAAGAGAATATTTATTCCGTTTCTGGGAAATAATATGGATTGTAGCCGATACTAAATCCAGATTTTCTATATTTAATAATGGCGGTTCATTGTTTGGCAGAACTGTCCGTGTAACGGATTAAAATTGAATCATTGTCTTTTGTTTCACTCTCCACAATCTTCTTTTTTTTTATTTTAGGGAGATAACACTATTGCAGTGTGTATGTATTTACTGAACTCACTTCACTTTTATGATACATTAATACTTGTAGAATATTATAACGCATTCAATTTTTTCCTTTTTAAACTACCACTTGGCTCACTTTACCTCTCAGGGGCTCAATATCTGAATTTACAAATTATAACACTATGACTTTGACGAAATAAATTAGTTGACCTATTGTTTTTATTATGTGATAATAATATAAGCCCCTGAGAGGTGAAGTGAGCCAAGTGGTATGTTAAGAAAAATATAACTTAGATGTGTGATAATATTCTACGTATTAAAATATCGTAAAAGTGAATTGAGAGAGAACCCACCAAAACACCAAGTAAAGACGCGATTGTACTTAAAAGTGCAGTAGAAAACTTTGACCATTTTACTACATGGCTCACTTCACTTTTTGAAGGTTCACATGTACAACGAGTATTCCTATCTGATTAATAAAGTATTAAAATATAGTTTTAAAAACGGATGTAAGCAATAATAACATGCAATTTAATAGTAATAAAAGGTCATATTCATGTCAGTATACATTTTTTTCACGAAGAATTTTCTTAAATGATGTTAAAAACTAAAATGATAAAATTATCGCTAAATGGAAAAAATATCGCAGAAAAGCACATCGTTTTATTCGCGCTGTTTAGCAATTCTTTAACAGAGTAAACACCTGAAAGATTTTCTCTCCTACTTTGAATATTCCCAAGGAGGTACTGGATTCTGCTCACTGGATTTTTACGAGCTACAGTTTTAACCGAGCATCATTTTCACACGGTCGTGTAAGTAAAGAGTGTGGGAACAACGGGATGACCCATCCACCTTCGCTTGCTGTTACTCCGCTGAGAATATTTGCTGATAAATCATTTGTGTTTTTTACACGCGCGATTTTCATCGGGCCATGTGTACATTTTTTATTGTGTATTCAAATTGGATTATAAATCGAATTGTTTTGACAAAGCACACTATGCTATTTTCACTTTTTTTTTCAAATTATTTTTATTCAATTATTTCACAGAGTTGCCGTTTTTTGAAAGGTTCACTTACAAGATAAACTGGTAATTTTCAGTAGCGATTCGTCCACTGATAAATAATAGTATTACCATTTCATTATCGTTCATATTTTTTTACATTAACAAAATTCATAATTGTGTGCGTACATGATAAAAAACACTTTCATCATTTTATTGTTATACAATGCTTACAGATTTGACTTTTACAACTGCGCTCCTACCACTACAAGTTCTAACAAGCTGCCACTGATTTCTCTAGTCAAAATATTATTTACTATAATAATTAGTGTTGATAATAGCAGTTGAACTGTCTTTTACTTCAAACCTTTGCAAGAGCGAACAAATCCTTAACTCAAACAAGAACAAACTTTTAATTTTCACATTTTTCAACTGTTTTCAACATCATTTGAAAGCGCTTAGTGATGCATTGTTATGGGGCACGCCCAGCAATAGCTGTAAATTCGTAGAGAGTAGTGGCATGTTCAACGTCAAGCATCCTGTAAAGATAGATATTTACTTCATAAATTACTAAAAAAATACACGCAAAATCTCAAATTTTCAATTGAATAATAAACATGTGATTGACCATTATATTATCTGTCTTTTAACGAAAGGCCACTAAATCTGAAAATTATCATAGCTAAAAAAAAAAGTGTACGTTCATCAGTATTTCCTTACAAACCTAAAAATATTGTTTAAATCAAAATATAAGAGTTCAAAATGAAGCATTTATTTTAATTAAAACCAAAAACAATATGATTACGGAAGTATCTACGTAGTATGTACTTTAAATAAGTGTGCCGTTTACTCAAATCAGTTTAATCACAAACAAAGGCGTATACACAATCAGTGTGAAATGGTGTCTTGCGTAAATCCACCACCGGTATGCGGTCCGCATTATTGCACAATTTGCATGCATTTTAGAAACTATGGTAATTGCGAATCCCGTGGGTAAACAAGGAAAGCTGGACGCATTTGCAAAGCCCCTGCTACGTGAATAATATGACCCGTGGGATTTCATATTAAAGAATTGTTTATTGGAAAAGTATTCCATATCTAAGCAATACGCCAGATGTATTAGGGTTGGCTGGCTATTCAGTATAATAATATAATTTAACAGATTTGTATTATGTTATAGTGTTAATTTATTTGCCATTTTATATCTCATTTATTGTTAAATCGAAAGCACTCTCGTTATTATAGCTCGAATGTGTTTTGGTAAAAGGGATCAACCCTCAACTTTTTGAAAAGTAGTTTTATTTGATAATCAAAATGTTCACAACTAAACACAACATGTATTAAATAGACTTAAGTCGCAAATGCTGAATATGCATCTAAATATAACTTTTAAGTTTGAAAAAAGAAAGGCATGTGAAAAGACCTTCATAAAGGGTTTTATTAGATAATTTAATAAATTTATATTACATTAAGTTAATAAAACAACAGCTTAAATGTCTTTTTGCACGTTAATGACTTAATAATTTGACTTCGGCCCGAAATCGTTAATAAACGTTTTTCGTCTCCCCTGGAAAAAAATGTTCTATGTGGGTTTCTCCCTATTACCTAAACACAGTCGATTTGATAAACTACTATAGATTGTTTTGTATTTGTTTAATATTTATTGTATTTTAAACTTTTTAAGTGAAATTTTCAATTAAAAAACATGTCAAGCCGCCCACAAAAATATTTGAAAAAAAACTAATATTATTATTTAAATAAGAATCACACTTATTAAAATATTCTGCTTATTTTAAAATCGTTGGCTGATTGAAGTTGCGTCAATTGGATCACTAACGTCACAATACCAAAGTTTCGTTTTAATTTAACGACCCACGTTTCCGATCCTTTCCTGACCTCAATTACTTTATTTCCGGTTTCGGCGTTAATATCTGTTTTGTTTATCTTTGAAATATTCGAAGGCTATCTGCCGGAAATGCAGTCATTGTTTTTGGAAAATACGTCCGTTACTTTTTTAACGATAATTTGAAAAACGAATTAATATTGTGTTTGGAACACCGTTACATCTCTAATTTTATTTAAAATATACGTAAACATTCAAGTGGCCCAGTTTAAATAAAAAAAAAAATTTAATTTACTTTGTCGAAGTTGGTAAAATATACGCATTCATATCTTTTCATATATATATATAAAGCAGTATACATATGTATATGTTCAAATTTAAATTGAGACAATCTTGAAATCTTAGGAAAATAAAAATGAAATATTCTGCCAAAAATATTTCTATTTTACAAAAGTTGAGAAAAACAGAAAGTCAGGTCAGTTGAAGTTTTCTGATAACATCAACTAAAACATAAATTTCAGTAAATGTAAGAGTACCATCTTCAGCATTTGGTCAAGTGGGTGGAATGTAGTTCAACTAATGACCTACTGGTTTTTTTTTACTAAATGTCTGTTTTACACGACCCGTGTAAACGGGACATTACGGACAACTTACAAGCTAGAAATGTAAAATGGATTTCTCTAACCAATACGTGTCTGGCTTCAATAATTATTTTGTTAGGCCTATGTCTTCAAACTATTCCTTACAGAATTATTCAGTGGTTAGTGGTAGTTAGGTAAATCTTAACGATTTCGGTTGAGGATATTGACATATTTACAAGGTAATTGTTATAAGCGTGAATTAAATGCTTTTTAAAAATATATTAGTATTATGTGACATTTTTTCTTTTTTAGTAAGTTGATACTTTGATCCGAGCACGTCGATACAGTATGTGTAAATTATACTCCCATTCTTAATGTACCAACATTTTAGTGAAGTATTCAAATAAAAAAATCATAGAAAGTCATATCTTGCTTCATATTTTTGTGTTGAGACCGTGATCTTAATGACAAAATAGATATATCCAGTCCCCGGTGTTTTCCATCTTTTTGTACAGCATAAAATCCTGAAAATCTATAAAACCAAAAATGAATTATCATCGATAACTTCGAAGTGTGTTTAAAGATGAAACAAAATCAATGTTTTGATAGTCATGTAGCTTAAATAAACAAAGAAAAACTCACTTCTGTTTTTTTGGAAACAGAGTTCGAAAAGGACCAGAAACCAATTAATGATGTGAACATTAGATAAATTGTTACTTATTTTAAATAAATGAAATGAAGCTTATTAAAAAACAAAAAACTTAAAGTTTCGCTATCTATCTATATATTAATACTCGATAATGTCCGTCCGTCTGAATGATTGTCCGCGATTTTCCCTCCCCCTCCTCCGCCCCAGCCCCGCTGTCGCCATTTTTTTATTCATACCAAATACATACTTTTTTCGTTTGTATATGGTCGCGATTTCACCTTTTCGATGACGTCAAGAAAGACGGTCCCCCTCCCCCCCATCCTGCCCCGCTGTCGTCATTAATTCATTTCTTCATTTTTCTCTGACGTCATGAGTGAATTTTTGAAATCATGACATTTTTATTTTATTATGTGTAAAAACAATTAATTTTCAAAAAATATTCTCTCAAGCTGTGGGATTCGATACCATGCCCCAATTTTCATGCGCGACGTTCGGACACCCAACACACTGCTCCACCAGTCCAGTTGATGGTTACGAAAAAAAAACTCTATTTAAAGTTTTAGTTAACTAATAATGACATCTGTGGGTGAAATCTTGCACTAAACGAATTTGACCGTTCTGCAGCGTTTTGAGAGGCTATATAAGGCTGCTCAATTATATATAATAATTTAATATATAATAATTTAATTAACTATTTATTTATATATATACGAAAAATGGTTGTTAGCAAGCTTAAACATTATTCCAAATATTAAATAATTTACGAGGTCTATTTCTGCTAATACGAAAAATAGTTGTTAGCAAACTTAAACATTATTCCAAAAATTAAGTAATTAACAAGGACTATTTTTGCTACTATGAAAAATGGTTGTTAGCAAACTTAAACATTATTCCAAAAATTCAATAATTTACGAGGTCTATTTCTGCTAATAGGAAAAATAATTGTTAGCAAACTTAAACATTATTCCAAAAATTAAGTAATTTACAAGGACTATTTTTGCTACTATGAAAAATGGTTGTTAGCAAACTTAAACATTATTCCAAAAATTAAATAATTTACGAGGTCTATTTCTGCTAATAGGAAAAATAATTGTTAGCAAACTTAAACATTATTCCAAAAATTAAGTAATTTACAAGGACTATTTTTGCTACTATGAAAAATGGTTGTTAGCAAACTTAAACATTATTCCAAAAATTCAATAATTTACGAGGTCTATTTCTGCTAATAGGAAAAATAATTGTTAGCAAACTTAAACATTATTCCAAAAATTAAGTAATTTACAAGGACTATTTTTGCTACTATGAAAAATGGTTGTTAGCAAACTTAAACATTATTCCAAAAATTAAATAATTTACGAGGTCTATTTCTGCTAATAGAAAAATAGTTGTTAGCAAACTTAAACATTATTCCAAAAATTAAGTAATTAACAAGGACTATTTTTGCTACTATGAAAAATGGTTGTTAGCAAACTTAAACATTATTCCAAAAATTAAATAATTTACGAGGTCTATTTCTGCTAATAGAAAAATAATTGTTAGCAAACTTAAACATTATTCCAAAAATTAAGTAATTTACAAGGACTATTTTTGCTACTATGAAAAATGGTTGTTAGCAAACTTAAACATTATTCCAAAAATTCAATAATTTACGAGGTCTATTTCTGCTAATAGGAAAAATAATTGTTAGCAAACTTAAACATTATTCCAAAAATTAAGTAATTTACAAGGACTATTTTTGCTACTATGAAAAATGGTTGTTAGCAAACTTAAACATTATTCCAAAAATTCAATAATTTACGAGGTCTATTTCTGCTAATACGAAAAATAATTGTTAGCAAACTTAAACATTATTCCAAAAATTAAGTAATTTACAAGGACTATTTTTGCTACTATGAAAAATGGTTGTTAGCAAACTTAAACATTATTCCAAAAATTAAATAATTTACGAGGTCTATTTCTGCTAATAGGAAAAATAATTGTTAGCAAACTTAAACATTATTCCAAAAATGAATTAATTTACAAGGACTATTTTTGCTACTATGAAAAATAATTGTTAGCAAACTTAAAAATTATACCAAAAATAAATTAATTAACGAAATTTCTGCTTCTAAGAAAAATGGTTGTTAGCAAACTTAAACATTATTCCAAAAATTAAGTAATTTACAAGGACTATTTTTGCTACTATGAAAAATAATTGTTAGCAAACTTAAAAATTATTCCAAAAATAAAATAATTTACGATATTTCTGCTTCTAAGAAAAATGGTTGTTAGCAAACTTAAACATTATTCCAAAAATTAAGTAATTTACTAGGACTTTTTTTGCTACTATGAAAAATGGTTGTTAGCAAACTTAAACATTATTCCAAAAATTAAATAATTTACGAGGTCTATTTCTGCTAATAGGAAAAATAATTGTTAGCAAACTTAAACATTATTCCAAAAATTAAGTAATTTACAAGGACTATTTTTGCTACTATGAAAAATGGTTGTTAGCAAACTTAAACATTATTCCAAAAATTCAATAATTTACGAGGTCTATTTCTGCTAATAGGAAAAATAATTGTTAGCAAACTTAAACATTATTCCAAAAATTAAGTAATTTACAAGGACTATTTTTGCTACTATGAAAAATGGTTGTTAGCAAACTTAAACATTATTCCAAAAATTAAATAATTTACGAGGTCTATTTCTGCTAATAGGAAAAATAATTGTTAGCAAACTTAAACATTATTCCAAAAATTAAGTAATTTACAAGGACTATTTTTGCTACTATGAAAAATGGTTGTTAGCAAACTTAAACATTATTCCAAAAATTCAATAATTTACGAGGTCTATTTCTGCTAATACGAAAAATAATTGTTAGCAAACTTAAACATTATTCCAAAAATTAAGTAATTTACAAGGACTATTTTTGCTACTATGAAAAATGGTTGTTAGCAAACTTAAACATTATTCCAAAAATTCAATAATTTACGAGGTCTATTTCTGCTAATAGGAAAAATAATTGTTAGCAAACTTAAACATTATTCCAAAAATTAAGTAATTTACAAGGACTATTTTTGCTACTATGAAAAATAATTGTTAGCAAACTTAAAAATTATACCAAAAATAAAATAATTTACGAAATTTCTGCTTCTAAGAAAAATGGTTGTTAGCAAACTCAAACATTATTCCAAAAATTAAGTAATTTACAAGGACTATTTTTGCTACTATGAAAAATAATTGTTAGCAAACTTAAAAATTATACCAAAAATAAAATAATTTACGAAATTTCTACTTCTAAGAAAAATGGTTGTTAGCAAACTTAAACATTGTTCCAAAAATTAAGTAATTTACAAGGACTATTTTTGCTACTATGAAAAATGGTTGTTAGCAAACTTAAACATTATTCCAAAAATTAAATAATTTACGAGGTCTATTTCTGCTAATAGGAAAAATAATTGTTAGCAAACTTAAACATTATTCCAAAAATTGAGTAATTTACAAGGACTATTTTTGCTACTATGAAAAATGGTTGTTAGCAAACTTAAACATTATTTCAAAAATTCAATAATTTACGAGGTCTATTTCTGCTAATAGGAAAAATAATTGTTAGCAAACTTAAACATTATTCCAAAAATTAAGTAATTTACAAGGACTATTTTTGCTACTATGAAAAATGGTTGTTAGCAAACTTAAACATTATTCCAAAAATTAAATAATTTACGAGGTCTATTTCTGCTAATAGGAAAAATAATTGTTAGCAAACTTAAACATTATTCCAAAAATTAAGTAATTTACAAGGACTATTTTTGCTACTATGAAAAATGGTTGTTAGCAAACTTAAACATTATTCCAAAAATTCAATAATTTACGAGGTCTATTTCTGCTAATACGAAAAATAATTGTTAGCAAACTTAAAAATTATACCAAAAATAAAATAATTTACGAAATTTCTGTTTCTAAGAAAAATGGTTGTTAGCAAACTTAAACATTGTTCCAAAAATGAAGTAATTTACAAGGACTATTTTTGCTACTATGAAAAATGGTTGTTAGCAAACTTAAACATTATTCCAAAAATTAAATAATTTACGAGGTCTATTTCTGCTAATAGGAAAAATAATTGTTAGCAAACTTAAACATTATTTCAAAAATTGAGTAATTTACAAGGACTATTTTTGCTACTATGAAAAATGGTTGTTAGCAAACTTAAACATTATTTCAAAAATTCAATAATTTACGAGGTCTATTTCTGCTAATAGGAAAAATAATTGTTAGCAAACTTAAACATTATTCCAAAAATTAAGTAATTTACAAGGACTATTTTTGCTACTATGAAAAATGGTTGTTAGCAAACTTAAACATTATTCCAAAAATTAAATAATTTACGAGGTCTATTTCTGCTAATAGGAAAAATAATTGTTAGCAAACTTAAACATTATTCCAAAAATTAAGTAATTTACAAGGACTATTTTTGCTACTATGAAAAATGGTTGTTAGCAAACTTAAACATTATTCCAAAAATTCAATAATTTACGAGGTCTATTTCTGCTAATACGAAAAATAATTGTTAGCAAACTTAAACATTATTCCAAAAATTAAGTAATTTACAAGGACTATTTTTGCTACTATGAAAAATGGTTGTTAGCAAACTTAAACATTATTCCAAAAATTCAATAATTTACGAGGTCTATTTCTGCTAATAGGAAAAATAATTGTTAGCAAACTTAAACATTATTCCAAAAATTAAGTAATTTACAAGGACTATTTTTGCTACTATGAAAAATAATTGTTAGCAAACTTAAAAATTATACCAAAAATAAAATAATTTACGAAATTTCTGCTTCTAAGAAAAATGGTTGTTAGCAAACTCAAACATTGTTCCAAAAATTAAGTAATTTACAAGGACTATTTTTGCTACTATGAAAAATGGTTGTTAGCAAACTTAAACATTATTCCAAAAATTCAATAATTTACGAGGTCTATTTCTGCTAATACGAAAAATAATTGTTAGCAAACTTAAACATTATTCCAAAAATTAAGTAATTTACAAGGACTATTTTTGCTACTATGAAAAATGGTTGTTAGCAAACTTAAACATTATTCCAAAAATTCAATAATTTACGAGGTCTATTTCTGCTAATACGAAAAATAATTGTTAGCAAACTTAAACATTATTCCAAAAATTAAGTAATTTACAAGGACTATTTTTGCTTCTATGAAAAATGGTTGTTAGCAAACTTAAACATTATTCCAAAAATTAAATAATTTACGAGGTCTATTTCTGCTTCTACGAAAAATGGTTGTTAGCAAACTTAAATATTATTTCAAAAATTAAGTAATTTACAAGGACTTTTTTTGTTACTACGAAAAATAGTTAACAAACTTAAACATTATTCCAAAAATTCAATAACTTACGAAATTTCTGCTTTTACGAAAAATAGTTGTTGGCAAACTAGAACATGATTCCAAAAATAAATAATTTACAATTTAAATACTGCAGGGCAGGGCTGTCGATATACGCCCCCAGATATATTTCTTTTACTATCAGAATTTCTGGATTATTCAATAAATAGGTTAGTAATTTATTTTTGACGCCTGTAAATTTTCTGACTACTTAAAAATGCAACAAAAATCCCCCCGTTGAGGTCAACGGGCTTACAGCTAGTCACAGCTTATTTCTCCTACAAATACTGCTGTTATTAGTAAAAATTCAATGAGCTATAACATAAAACAGTTTTTTGTTTTTTTATTTACAATATTTTATTTCTTTTTCGATTAAGAATATCATTAAACGTTCACTCATAATTTGCTATTACGCCTAAAGGAATAATGTTCCATTTATATTGTGTAAAATATTCTTCATAATATTTCCATATACTTTAATAACTTTTAAAGCTTCTGGTAAAAAAAACCTTCAGTGAAAACCTAATGCCCGAAAATAATGTGCAAGATGAAACTTTCATTTGCATTCTAAAGGATCACGTGTTGACGTCATAAAACTCTAAAGTGTTTTCAAAACTTCTCTTATATCTGGATATGTATAGAGTTTGCTATTGTTGTGAAAATATCTTCTCATATGGAAACTAACCTACCATTTTTATCGGGATACCGTATTAAAATAATCACATCATTGAAATTTAGTGTTTTTATCTTCATACATGGATAGATATTTTGTATGTACACATTTGAGTAAATATCATAATTTGAAAACATGCATTATACCAAAATCATCCAATATTGTTGACAGCTTTGTCATTCAGTATTATAATTAGTTATAAAAATGTCGCGATTCTAAAATAGCTTGCAAAAAGTAGCATTATATATTAATTGATGGTCTTCGATCTAGAAAAATTAAAAAATACAATTGCTGGCCATCCACCTAGGAGCAAATAATCCTGAGCATATACGTTATGGTCTCGGGAACAATGTCCCAGAACATTTTTTTTTAAAACACGAGGGGTCACAGAAACGTCACCCGTTGAAGTTATGTTGGTCAGTGTTGCATCCAAACGAACATTATTTGATTTTATTGGACGCAAGCAATACGCGTAAAATTAATTACTTCATAAGCTTCCTACAATGAAAATACAATTATTTAATCATCCACGATGACAGCTTATACACCATAGACAATATACTATAAGCCATAGAGTAATATAACGTATTTAAAGGCGTTTATTTTGACAGCTGTCACCATAAGTAGACATATAAATATATACATACAGACATATAAATATGTCAAAGTCAAAAACAAGTCTCTAAAATGACGCCCGATGAGCTTATGATAGTCCTGTCTACGTAAATATTCTCGCAATAAATATTAAAGAAGTATGAATCTTAATAATGACATACAATAATAAAACTTTGACAGTTCGTCTACACCTGCGCGCGCATCGCATGTTCCGTATGTGCTCGCTTCCAGACCGTGAACATAGGAACTTTCTCGGGTTACGTGAAATGTTCCAAGATATGACGTAAACACATAAATTTTGTGTTCCAGGATATGTTCTGGAACAATTTTTTCAAAAATTAATGGCGGCTGTAAACATATAGCTGTTGTAAATTTAAACATAAAATTGTATTAGTTGTGACATATGTTTTGATATGGTCAGATATTTCTTCATTTTTTACAGTATATTAAAATAAACATACCAGCTATGATCTCCAATCAATTCGGGATTGAGAAATTTTTAGCTAATCCCAAAAATTTATAGGATTTTTGATTTGAAAGAGCTAAAAAAAAAACGAGCCACGCTGGTATATGCAAATCGATCGGCAAATTCTGGTTTGAGATTTTAAATTCTGGAGCTAAAAGATATATTTTGAGATTTTAAAATTCCTTGAAAAGCTAAAAAAAAAGATTCCCGAGATCCCGGGATCACGAAAAGGCTCCAGGATTGGATACCCCGCTATTACCAGCGGAAAATATTTTCTTTGGCTACAATTATAAATATATATCATATAATTTATTTGCCTAGGTCGTAATAATATGTTCCAAAATCAAATAAATTAACCCCAATCGTTGAATACTTATTGCTAAGGCATTTTTTAGCAGATCATTGTATAAAGTTTTATAAAAATGTTTTTATTTAATCAACGGGAATGATCTTACATTTGTTTCCCGAATTATTTTTATAGCACCCCGTTAAGCAAGACTTAATTTCGGAAAAAAGAGGCAAGAGAAACAGCCACTTGTGTTTTATACCGACCCTATTAGTAAAACAAATGCAAGGGCTTGAATATATTTATGACCTTAACGTGCTTAAAATTTTGTACGCACTATGATCAGCGTTCCGCAAACCTGCCTTTAGTTTTGATATGAATTACATATTTGCTAATATTAAAATTAAATACAGTGAAATTTCGATAAACGTTATATTTCGAGCGAGAAGGTGTCCGTTCAATCTGTTATGTTTTTTAATTGTGTTTCATATTTTTCTCATTAAATGATCATATTTGATTTGATTGATCATTTTATAATAAATTAATATCGTTATGTAAATTATTGTATAAACTAGTGGACGCATTGAATTCTATATCTGACAATATATATTTTTTAATCCATGACCACTCCCAATGTGGAATATATAGCCTCCCAATGGAGACATCTCATTAAAAGTTTTTTTTATGAAAACTGCTTGTTACTTAAATTATCAACTTTTCTTTTTTTCGAAGATAGTAGTTTTAAAAAGTACAGGGTTAGGACAGGACTAGTTATTAGCTAGTCGCTCTCAATATGCCCGTTATTTTAGATTGTAAAGATGGGAGGGAATTTTTAGACATTACAAACGTCCATACATTTAATCATGAATCGAAAAATCGATTGAGAAAATGCTGTTTGTACTGGTATTTAAGCCTGTGAGATCCGTTACGGAACCCATCGACGTTAACCACTGCACTATGGTCTCGAAAATAATTGATTCCGAATTTATATTTTATTTAATATACAAAACGTTTTTTTTGCTAATTTTTTTTTTTTTTTAACCAGTTTTGTTGGTTGAACATATTTATTATGCTACTGTCCAGTTTTCTATACACTTTGGAAACCTGCCTCTACGCCACTTGTATGTATGTTTAAAATATACGTGAAACAGGAGTTTCGTACAAAATATTTGTAGAGTAAAACATGCGGTCGGCCGTTGTTCTCAAATTATTAGCGTATTATGAAAACAGTTTTGAAATTCCTCATTATACACCAAAAATTGCATGCCGAAAGTTTGGGTTTCGTGAAAGCTTGTCACGATTTTGCGCCCAAAATTACTGCGTATGCGACAAAACAATTCTTAGAAGCCAGTATTTCATACGAATATCACTTCCATTATTGATTTGAGCGTTGATAGTGGGTCCGAACGAAATTAAAATTGATTTTTTACGACATGGATAACCTCGACTTTGTATACAGTATTTTTTATGAAATTGGTGGAGAATTTGTGTAAATTCAATTGTGATATATAGTTAAAGAAAGTCTTAATTGTAAAACACATGTCAAGGGCTTGGTATCACGGAGGCCTAACTACAAAATATATGTGTGTTTTGAGATCAGATCGGTTTTGGTAATACCATAATGATTTTCACTAATGAAAAAAGCTGTATCTTGTGTACATAACCGTATCTTACTTACATCTTGATAATAATGAAATTATAATGGTAGAAGCACAAATGTAAAATACCTTTTATACACACCTTAAGCCCAATAGGCTAACTACTAGTTGTGTCCTAAAAGAGGTTGAGCAATTGAATAACAAGCAGTTTTTGGATAAAAAACGTCTATTCAGATACCTTCATTAAGAATCCATATGCACTGCATTAGTAGCTTTTTTCGATTTAACATTTAAAAACACATATACAGTGGAACCTCTCATAACGAGCAATTCGCATAACGAGTAAAGCAGATTGTGAAATAAATGCTCCCTTAATAAGCGAAATTTCGCATAACGAGTGACGCAGAGTTTTGGAAAGATCACTTTCACATATTTACTAGCCTCAAGATGGTTGACAAGGCGTGGGAAGGGGTTACTAAGAGAACCCTCACTTCTGCTTGGAAAAAGCTTTAGCCAGAGAGCGTTGTAGAATCTGATTTTGAGGAGTTTCAAACAGTACCTGTGGAGTCTACAGTCAACGAGGTTGTATCTTTTGCCAATATCATGGGACTGGAGGTGGATAACAACGATATTGATGAGCTTGTGAAAGAGCACAGTCAAGAGCTGACCTCCGAAGACCTTCGGCAAAAACAAACTTCTCTAGACAGCTTTCTAGTAAAAAAGAATTATTTTTTATCATAAATAATAAACTAGTCGGCTTTTTTTTGTTTTTTGCAAATCTTTAAAAAATTATAAGTATGTTATTTTATTTGAATATACATACGTTAAAAATATAAAAAATGGTTTATTTCGGCATGAAACGGATTATTTTACTTTAAATTGTTTTATATGAGAAAAAATGTTTCGCATAACGAGTGTTTCACATAACGAGTACGATTCTGAAACGAATTAAACTCGTTATGAGAGGTTCCACTGAACAGTATTCGTAAAAATATTATGACATTTTAATTATTTTGTCAAAAATATATCGATTTCACTTCAATCGTGTATTATACGCATTTAAATTTTGTTAGATTCCAATCAATACAAGCAATAGAAAGCCACTGTTGACCTTGGTATTGTAGAAATTTTCCATAGGTCAAGGAGTCTCAACAGCGAAGTGTTTTAACGAAAAGTTTTACGTAGTTTGTAATAATAATCGTTAAAGTTTTCATCTTAAAATTGTAATAGTGTCGATGTGATCGCTTGTATTTCTTTTTTTTGTTACTATGTCCGCTTTTAATTTAGAGCATATGGACTACTAATAGAGCTTTTAACAAAAAAAATCTAAAGAAATACTAGTTACAAAATTTCTCATCCTCTCTTTTTTCGAAGAAATTAAGGATATAATGATCTGCTTAAGACTGGGCAAGTGATAAGCTAATCGTTTCCACTTTGCCCATATTTTAAAATCTTATGGATGGGAACAAGTTTTATACTTCACAAACATGTCTTCGAGTAAAATTGTATAAGCCGATTAAGAAATCAATTCATCAAACTGTTGATATAATTTAGGATTTCAACCGAAGTTACTTAATGTAATTTGAATTACTTTTAGGGTGTTCACTGTCAATACTTGGTGGAAAGGCATTATATTAGTAAAAACACAATATTCCTTTGTACTTCATTCCACTTTATTTAATATGTCAGGACCGGTTTCGCTCATTACGAGCATCGTCAACTGATAAGAAATATAATTTAACAATGCTATTAACAGTTATAAACAACAATTGGCATATTTTCTTTTCAATGCCAATTGTTGTTTATAACTGTTCATTTTTGTATAAATAGCATTGTTAAATTATATTTCTTATCAGTTGACGATGCTCGTAATGAGCGAAACCGGTCCTGACATATTAAATAAAGTGGAATTAAGTACAAAGGAATATTGTGTTTTTACTAATGTAATTTGAATTGTTAATATTTTGTAAATAAATACTATTAACCGACGTAGAATAATAATACAATTGTGCAGAAAACAAAAATAATATAATTCTTAATGTAATACGATGACTGTTGTTATCTACCCTTATAAAATCAGTACAAAATTCGTTTTTTTATAATAATCAAACACAATGATCACATGAATATAATTTCAAAGACATGCAAAAACTATTTATTCGACTACATTCCCAATTAAGACTGAACGTCATTAATAGCAAATCAATATTAAATTTAATTCAAGTCGCATCAATAACTTTTAAACTCGGTGATTATATTTTATAAGCTATATATAACTATTTTATCAGCTTAATTCAGTTCCTGATAATGCCTAAAGACAAAACTCGGGTCGCTACTGAAAAAAAGTTTTAAAAATGTACAAATTTTAAGCGATTCAAATTTGTTCATACTGAGATTCGATATTGTGAGTAGTGCAACTGAATCTAACGTCGTTACAAAAATAACAAAAAATCTGGATAGTTTTAATTATCTATAAAAGCTTACATTTTATTTTCGCATTTTCATTACACACAAAAGTGATTTCCAAATTGAATAGTCTCATAAATATACATAAGACTCGGTTTTACTTCTGTTATAATATTTTTTTTGTGATTGTCTAACCGGATGGCAAAAAGTTGAATCTGCTAATGATTGTTTTTACTGTCTCGCTAATACGTCGTTAACAGCCTACATCATGAACATCCGATAAGGTTTTATAGCTCTTGGGCGCTTAGAACAATAATTTTCGAACATCATTTGCCAAGCATCATATAAAATATATTCTTACTTGGCCACACTCCAGCGATAAAGATAATAATAATATTAAAAGCAAAGTATTATTTTTCTACTTTTTCGGATAAATTTAACAAAATCAGTCTTGCGTTTTGCCTTAATAATAATTCTACATTGAATAAAATTACCAGTATTTTTATAAAATTATTAAGAAAATAATGATCAGAACACCTTCTAGCGGAAACTATGAATTGTAGCTAAGTTTTTAGCAACAGGGCTCTATGTCAAATCTATAAAATCTGAGTTATATTTCACTAAATTTTTTGTATATTAATTGACCTTCATTCCAAAAAAAAGCATGCATGAAGTACAAAACTATGGACAATATTGCAATTTTGAAACGTCATTTTACTTTGGAGTGTTGAATAATTGTACTTTAGTAAAAAAAAAGCGATGTTTTCAATCAGGCTTAGAAAGACTGCCGTATACGATGTTCCAGTTAAGTATCTTCAAAGAATGGCTAAAACTAATCGAAAACTGTAATCTTTTTATATTAATAATCAGTACAAAAGTTTTTAGTATTTAAAAACATTTGGTCTCGATTGAGCTCCGCATATATTTTTGTATACAGTAAATCAAAAGTAAGTCACTGTATGTTTTTTTTATAAAACTAGGTATATAGCTTTTCGAAAAAAGTAACTATGTTTATATAAGTAAAACACTCATACACTTTTTTATAGTAATATTATAATAATCATAACTGGTTATCTCTCAAATCATCGGTTACACTTTTGCTACGTTTCTAAACAGTTCTAAAAACCCCAAAATTCTTAATAAAAAAAACATAGTTATAAACAAAGCAGATCCATGAATTTAGACAGCATTAAAAAACTTTTGAAGAACACATACTTGTTACAAATATCTGTAATACTGTCTTGTTAAACCACTTTAAACAAAATTTCAAAGATCGTTGGAATGAATATAAAGTATCAAATAACTTACGATCTATAAAATGTTTTGCCTCCTTCGACTTTTTATACTTGGTAAAACACAAATATAATATGTATAAGTCTGTTAATGATATTCTTAAGAATATGACATTTAAGCAAAACATTTTTAGAAGCATTCCATATATCAAATCTTATCTTTATGATAACCATTATGATGACCAGATCTAAATAAAAGCAATAATAACAGCGTCGTCAATTCTTTACGTCTTCGCCCGTTATCCGACATAATTAGCCATTTTGTTAGCACTTTATTTATTACCATCTATAAAATATTTGATATCAGTAATATTGGAATATTCTTGAACTATTCAACTATACTTACTTCCAATACGTCAACGTCCTGACACGTCTAGACTTCGCACATAGTTCTTGAGGTTGAAGACATCAGACTTTTTTCACTCATCACAGTCGTAGTTGGTAGTAATAGGCACCTGAACATCGGCGTATTTTCCACGATATGTTTTGCAGAATTTATTTCGTTTTCTGTCTAACTTCCCTCGGTCGGTGAACTTTCTGTTGTTTTTAGTCAGGCTCTGTAAAATATTGATGTAAATATTCTGTAAATAAAGAATTATTTAGAAGTTTTATAAATGGATGCTGCTTTTATTTCGTGTATTAGAAAAGTTTTAATAGTAATAATACACTTATATGACTGATATTCAATTGTTTAATGATTAGTATAAATCCAATATTTGGTAAATAATAATATTATATTTGATCATTATATTTTTTTTTCAATAACCGTGATTATAAAAATGGTTACGTTAAATTCTGTAAGGATTTTTTATCAACATAAAGCTGGTCTCAAGAACAAAATACAGATCAAAAGTATTCTTTTTAAACTGTTATATAATATCATTATATCAAATACTGTCAAACAAATGATTTAAATAATGAACAGATAAAAACAGGTATTTTTTATATTGGTGCTTATTTTATTAAATTGGATCGGATATATGATAAAATTAAAAACCAATACAATCGCGAGTCAACGGTCTTCCGTAACGGAGTCACTATCTTAAAAAACGCATTAAAAGCTAATTTAAATATTATAAAGAAAAATATAACGCATGAATCAACGAAAAAAATATATACTCGGATAACTTTTGTATGTCTGAAAATATTTGTAATTTATAATGTAGTGTATAATTCAATTTTGATTCTACAAATGTAAAAGATTTAGAAGAAAGAGTTTAAATATTTGTTTATAACAATGAAAATGCTTTCATTATTGCAATTATAAGAATGATTTTAATTTTAAATATTTCATTTTAAACAACTGTAACTGACACGCATTTTTTTCTTATCATTTTTTTTTTTATGAATGATCATCACACAGAATCAATAATAAATTTGATAATACTTGAAATCGAATCGGAAATATCTGATAGCCAGACGTAGTTTTTGCGACTTAGCTACAAACGCCGATGTACTACATTTAGGTATTGCAAAAGATGAAATATAAAATTGAAATTATATACAATTATTTCATAAAAACGTTCCAAGGACTTTCATTTTTTTTTATTTGAAATATATTATGTAGATTCCAGTGATATAAAACGTCAAAGGCATTCTGCCAAAGGATCTTTTTTCAATATGAACAATTTAGAAGGGTTTATGGACAGACAGTATGGCATAAATTTTGATTTAAAGTTAGTACAAGTCATAAATGTTTCCTGGCATACCCTGACAATCACCTTAAGACAGCTCTGCCGACCCTTCAGTTCCCAAGGCTAGGGCGAACCCTTAGTTTTTACGACCACCAGTCTACTGTACTGAGTAAATAATCCAAAGGAAGATATCATAGGTCCGAGGGTTGGGAAATAACAAAATGCCACCCAACGGGTCATTTATAATAACTATAAAATGATCATTCTGACGTTTCAATTCGTCGTTAACAGCTATAGATGTACCAGCGTAACTTGACTGCCCGCGGGGCGCCACCATCGCATCATTAACGTTGCCATAGTCAACACGTCCTAGGGCGACAATTTTAGTTCTGAGTTCTGCCACAGTCAAGTTAAAATGGTACATCTTTAACTACGTCGCCCAAAGTTAATAGGAAATCTATCAATATAATATCGACTGTGAAATAAAATAACAATGAAGTTAGAATAATAAAACGTGTTACGATTATACTGATCAAAAAACGACACAGACTTCCAAGTTTTATGCTAATTGCCATGAAGTATTTTTACTATTAAGTTTTTGAATATTATGGAGATTTATAGAGTAATATAAAAAAAACAATTGAAAATGGGTAACCAAATATTCATCAATATTTTCCAAGTAATTCAAATTACTCACTAATTTTTGTGGTTAAGCTTATGTCAAATAATCAGCCGTGACACATTAAAAAGCTCAAACCATTCATGATCATTATTTTTTATGTAAACTTACATATCGACTGTGGAAAGGAAAAAGGACGTATAATAACATTAACATGATATTTTCTAAAATAACTCTTACATTCAACCAGATTTTTTCCCGTTTAAGTCAGTTATGCCGAGGTTCACTGTAATGCCGGCATCCCAATAATTATCTTATATGTTATAATTGATTGTTATTAAAAAGGTTGAATTTAATCATTCGGTATAATAAAAACATGATATAAAAGCCTCTCAGAGAGATTAACAACACATCAAACAGTCGTTAAAAATGCACCATTTTGTTAATTTACAAGTCATCATTGAATGTAAGCATTGCAGAAGAGGCACGAAATAATAAAATTTGATTTCCGTTTCCATTTACACGTAAATCACCAACCATACCTTAACGTATACATGTAAACTAGAGCTTTTGATTACGGTTTCGTGTCATTTAAATGTATGGTTTTTTGTTGTAAACTATTTAGCTTGGCTGCGAGATACGATTTAAACCTCGCTTATCATAAATCATACAAAATAAACGCGGAGCCATATGATACATTAATTTATGAATACCTTCTGACGTATATTTATGTACTCAGATTTCTTAAGCGCATACTTAAAGAGTTTAAAACCCCTTTCTCAACATGATCATTCGTAATACCTTAAGGCTTGATGTAAAGTAGGTACGCACCTTTCCACACGCCCCGGAATATTTACATATTTTTCCGGCAAGGTTGATATTACCACACTAACAGCCTTAATCTGACACGTGTGCAAGTCCAGCGGCGTAACCGATAGTCTTTATAGAATAAATTAGTTTTTACCAGCAATTTTTTATAACAGTGATGTTCTTCCTGAATTTGTTTCACTCTTACTAATCTTGGTCTACTGTTTCACGAAGTATTTTTTTCTTATATAAACGCCTCTACTACGTATCCACTTTAGCTATTATTACCATTTGTGTGTCACTAAAAAAACAAATTGTACACTTTTACAAACGTTTGCTGCGGCCTGTTTTACTTTGAATGTGTCGAAACATTTATTCCTTGTATACTACAATTTTCCACTGAAACTTTTACATAATATACTGCCTGCCGTGGAAAATTGTTTTCGCGCTGCTGTATATTATGCGGGTCTTAAATAATCCCATGTAAGCGATGCATAATATAACCGACGAATATTTACTTATCCCTCAAAACATACAACGCTGATGTTTCTCATCTCGTTCCAAATCTCATATCGCCGTCGGCGAGAAGGGTGAGAATTTGTCAAAATATAATTTGACATTATGTTTAGTGTCACCAGTGTTTTATACACATATATTATAGTTTGATTAGTATTAACATTCATCATGCAAATACAAATAAAATATTTTTAGATTAAGAACTACGTACCTAGTAAAAGTCCATGTTTTTAAAAAAATATTTTTGTGATTGTCACCTCCAATGTAAAAATGCATTTATACAAAATTTGGGGAATAAGTCATGATTCTCGGATTATTGTTACTAGACTGGCGATGTTTTGATTTGAATCCATAAGGCAACAGGTCCGTGGATGAGTATACAACGTCGTTGGCTTTGGTTGCGTGGCTTATTGGTTCGAACCCTATAACGGACAGTTATTTATATTTATTTTTAAACGGATTTATGGATTGCTGTTCGAATGCACGGATGTTTGCGATAACTGAAAATGATGAGTCCCTCATCTCCTATCTCTACTTTTTTAAAAGAGAGGTTGAGCTGGTAAGTAATAAGCAGTTCTCATAAAAACTTATGTTTAGATAAACTTCACAAGAATTTTTTACTTAATAAAAACACAATTTTTCTTTGTACTTCATTCCACTTTATTTAATAGTTCAGAACAGGTTTCACTCATTGCGAGCATTGTCAACTGATAAGAAATATAATTTAACAATGATATTTATACAAAAAGTTCTAAGATATTGTAAAATAACTGTTGATAATTTTAGTAACGAAACATAATATTTAATGGAATGGAAAAGCTATCGTCATTATTCTGTGCGGTCGCAGTGAATTGATAAAATCAAGTCTAAATATAAAACATGTCGCACTCTCAGTAGTCAAAATCCTGAATGTAGATATCGTAAATAATACAGCTTGTCATAAAATATCCTCATTTGACGCAAGCTTAGCCCTCGATCCGGCAACCGAACACCAGATGCTCGCCCCAGGAAGCTGGAAGCTCGTTTTCTCGGTAAGATATCCTAGGCAGGGTAGCCAATTTCCTCTGCGCGCTACGAATAAGCTTATCTGGAATAACAAAACTTTGCAGAACTTATGCGCATTTTTATTAAAAAAAGTTATTTCGGTCAGCATTTTTAATCAATTAACTTACCTTTGTTAACAATAAAATATACAATCGCCCACATTGGTGTTGTTTATTGCTAACGCTTTGTTTTGTTATACGCAATAGAAATACTCGTTGCTATGTTACAATAGTTTATTAAGTGAATGGGTATTCATCACAATATGTCAAACCCTTCTTATGGTAAAAAATAAATTAAGCCATTCATTTTTTTTTAATTTTTAGTGTAATTGACATAAATAAACGTGCACGATAAGTATTCAAGTTTTCACTGACTCAATCGGAACGATCATGAAAATAATACATTCGGCTTAAAATTGATTTAACCGTAAACTATTTCATAGAAAATTTTCTTACTTCGTTTGATGCATTCTCCGTAAAAATAATATTATTTTGACACAATTTAACAAACTAATTCAATTCTTATTGATTTTTAAAAAATATTGGACTGTGGAAAGGAAAACAGACGTAACCCACACATAACAAATTTTACAGTAGACACAAAAAGTTTTTTGATGATTTTGGACCAAAGGCAAATTAAGCAATAAACACAAAATTTTAGTGCATGAAGACTGATAAACTGGTTTTGAATCGACTTTATCTGATATTAATGAAATATTTAAAAAAAAAAAAAAAAAATTCAATCTTAGTCATGCCCTTCTTTTTTAAACTAAATTTGCATTTCCAGCTTATATTTTTTAGATAGAATGTGTATTCAGTTGTATAGATTGTGATTATCGAAAAAAAGGCTCTTTTGAAAAAACTGTGGGTTACGTCCTTTTTCTTTTCCACAGTCGATATGTTGGCTCCACTTTTATACCTCACGCAATCCGTTATACTACGGCGTAACGATGTAGAACCGTAGAAGGTTTGCTTCTCAAACCTTTTGTGAATGTCATGGTATAAATTGAATAACTTGTCACATCAATTTGAAACCTTGGCATGAAAATAGAAAATGTCACAAAATCATTTTTTTTATCAGAGGGTAAAAAAAAACCATCGTGGTTCTTATAGGATTTTATTGATTCGACAATGAGAAGTCATGGAAGAACCTTAAATGTCTTATAGTATCTTAAAAAATATTATATTTATTTTGTTTAAATATTTCATTAGAAATAACATAACATTTATTTTAGAGACATTCAGATAAACACTATCAATAAGTAACACTTTCACCGGGAAAGCTATCGGTACGTATTGAATGTTTTAATACTTAAGGGTATGACTATGATGGTGTATATTATGCCTGGCACGGAAATTTCCCTATAACTCAATTAAAAGTAGGAAAATAACAGTCATAACAATATTAAAAAATCGATAATTAAAAACTTATTAAGAAGTCTCATGCTGAGCATCATAAATAATTTTCATTCATAAAATGCTGAGTGATCTTTAAATAGAAAATCAATACGTAAAAATATGTTTCCATCAAAACTTGACAGAAGCTTTTTGTCAACCCAATACGAAACTATTTTAATATGACATCGAATTTTTGTGTTCTGTGTTGCTTTAGTAATAATGATAGTACAACCTGTGATATTTTTATGTTGTTTTTTTATTAAAACACTACAAATATATTTATTGATTTGGCATTTACTTGGTAGAACTCCATTTTAATAGGGTAAAATATCAAGGTATTTCAGTTCTACAGTTTTTAAAAAGTTAAAGGTTGATAGCTATTTCGGCTTACGCCATCGTCAGAACTATTTCTGACGATGGCGTAAGCCGAAATAGCTATCAACCTTTAACTTTTTAAAAACTGTAGAACTGAAATACCTTGATATTTTACCCTACTACAAATATAATTCGAAAAATACGAACTTTGCAGTAAAGTATTATTTTATTCTTAATAATACTAACTCTTAACGAAGATTTTTCTGGATATTACGAACAACATAAATAGCCATCGAATCAACATTGAGTTATAGGGAAATTTCCGTGTCAGGCATAATATACACCATATTAGTCATACCTGAATGTCTCCAATATAAATGTCATGATATTTTTAATGAAATATTTAATCAAAAACTTTGACCACTTATGACGTTTTAAGAGAGAATGTCAACACAGAACGATGATGAAGTTAATTATTTTTCTAACCATGAAGAGCCTTTTATCGTTTATGTGTAGAATTGACACGCATATTGACTATTCTATTAATGTAAGTAATTTTGAAACAAACAAAAAATTGTACTTGGAATTGTTATACTATGGTGACAATCATTGATTGAGATTAAAAATGATATTATAAATATAATAAAACAATATTCCGTATTATATTCATAACTTCTTAATAAAAAATATACAATTCTGGCTATACATATAACATTAACTGACTGCTTCAAAGTTATTTACTTTTTCAAGATTATAGAATACTTCTCATATCTTTATATAAGTCAAGTCAAGCATGCGATATCTTAAGAAACGCATGCACCGCATACTAAAGAATTGACTGTACAACTATTACATTAGGATATCGATTAGTTTGTCTAATAACGTGGCTACTCGAACAGTAACTCAAGATTTATTGGTCGAATTTGACGTAATTAGTAAAAAAGTACTTTCTCGTAGAAATAATACTTGCTAAAAATCAGTATTTTTAAATGAAGCCATTTACGATCACGTTTAGAAACGCTGGCTTAAAACTTTTATCTGTTAACATAATACTAAACTTAACTAGGTCACCTCCTTATACGTTTGACACGTCAAATTTTAAGCACGTTTAAAACTCAATTCCGTCGTTGAATAAAAACGATACAGCCTATCCCAAAAATGAGTTCAAATTGAATATGCAAAGGCAATTTTTTTATTCTCGTGAAAATTCTGAAACACGCACACTTGTTGAAACCCTTGCTTAATCCTAATCCCCCGACACTGATAAATTATTAAATCTTTCCTTATCTGTGTTCATGCAAGTTGAATGTTTACGCTTCTCGGAGAAAATATGAACCAAAAAATGCTTGGTTTTGGATTTCTATGTCAAGATATTGACGGTAGTAATTCCCCAGTTGTACAGTTTTTTACAGAATCGATGTCACTAAGTGAAGGATGTTATTTAAATAAAGCGACAGTGTTTTAGAATCGACCACTTATTTTACACAATCTATGTTACATGCACGTCAAATAAAGTATATTGCTACATAAATGCAACAGGAAGACAGGCTAAAAATAGTTAGCTCAGAATAACAAAGAGTTAAGTTCAAATTTCATCACATTTGAGATTTTGATTTCTGTATGTAGGTAAAATAAATGTATGCATTAATAATACGGTAAAAGTTCAATAGTTTTATTCGTGGATGAAAAAAATTAATATTAATTAGAAATCTTTCAGAATAATGATGAATCGTGTCCATTTTAAAAGATCATTTAATCGTGTAAAAAAGCATTTTTTGACTTACTGGGAAGCTAGAAATGAGTTCAGAGAAGATTTGTATTCTCAAGTAGTTCAAAATCTCCCTTCATTAAGCCACACTTCAAAATTTGAATAATTTAACCGTACTGAAGAAGATTTAGAAAATGACCAAGCTGAGTTTTATTAGTTGAACAAGTTTATCCTTTGTTGCTAATTTTTCGAACATATTTTGACTATTTATTAAAATTCATTAATGTACTGTCAAAACATTTTAATTATAAACAGTAAAAACATTCACGAAATTACAAAAGATTTTTAACTGAAGTCTAAATATCTCTGAATTATTGAACACACCCAAATCCTACTTTCAAAATTATACTTGATTTTTGTTTTGCGAACAATAAAATTATTTTCTTCTTTTTTTTTAAATTTTATAATATACAATATATTCTACATTTTACAATGCTAGATTTCAGAGCGAAACCATTCATGCTATTTTTTTTTAAAAAAGATGTAATATATAATTGCTTCAGTGCCAATATTATGAATTTATAATAAATCCTTGAATAAATTTTTGATGTTGAAAGATATTTTGTTTTTACATAATACATATCAAATCTTAAAAATGAGGTTGTAGCTATGAGTCCGATTGACTTACAACAAGTCATTTCTTAGCCCAAGTCTTTCATATTTACCATTTATGAAATAAGAGTTAAGGCGACTGACTTCCAACCATGTATCTTTAAATAGCGTGTTCGAAAATACGTCAAAAAAATAATGGTATGGTTTTTTAAAATTATTTTAGAAAATTTAATTTAATAAATCTGTGAAGGTTCAGTAAGCACTACTTTCGTTGAAAAGTTACAAAATAAAATTTACACAAACATCTGTAACACAGCGAAATTAAATATCCGTCTACTGTTGTGTATTTTCAATGCCATCACAAAGGTTCCAGTGTTTATTCTTGGATCAAGCTCTTGAAGCTGTCAGTGATTCAAGAAAAGCTCTTCAAGGTGTCCGCCGGATCAATCGTCCGCTCACTCGCACGACGCATCCCGATTCTCAAACAAAAGGGGGCTCTGCGTGACGCGGAGAGTCCCGGGTCTCACGCGGGACCTTGCCCCATATTCCCGCCCTATTTTTAGACGCCCCCCTTCACCTGAGCGTGGCCGGCTTGAATGAAATTCGGGCTTGAATTGAACGGCCTGCAGAGTGGAGGAAGCGCAAGGGACGCGATCGGTACGCCAGGGATTTCGAAGGCTCTATGTAGGGGCCACGACCTTTCGAGTGCGTATGCACTGCCCGACCACCTTGAACTAGTGGAAATAAAACGAGAATGAAAACAAGACAATTAAATTCAGCCGCATACGTATTTCCTTCTCGCAGACTTAAACAAAAATGCGTATAGTTTGTTAACATTAAAAATTTAGATTTATTTTCATAATAACAAAGTTTCGTCTTTCAGCACCTTAAACCTTACCTAAATTCAGATACATATGTTCAAATTGTCTGTTTCGTTAAGGACACGAAAGCAATATAAATATTTGTGTGAAATATCTTCAAACAATTTTTAAGCATTTAAAAATATTTTACATTTATGTCGCATAACAATTGTTATATTTTTTACAATTTGAATAGTATTCAAATTTAACATTTTGACAGCTTGAGTAAACTTGTCAAACTATCTACATAGAAAGAATATATAAAGGTCACCAGAATTGACAAGGGGTCAAATTTATCGCTTCGAAAGTTGACGGAGCGAATGCGTATTGTTCGCCCATTTAAAAGGGGCTATCGCGCATGTGCTTGGAGACAAACACATTTGCTCATTTATAAAAATATTATTTCTTAAATGTAAATGTTCACAAACAAAATTATATTGTCCTGCGTACGATTTAACATCCTCCGCACGGTTTATAATAAATGGTCCGTGATGGATGTGAACTATTACGAACATCAAAAAGATATAAATTGATTTATCGGATTACCGTTTAATTAAATGTTACTGATATTAATCATACCAGTAATGCTATTCCTGCGTGCATGGTACTTATTTATAACGGTTCGTCCAACACAATCACGTGTCGTGTATTTCAGAGCATCCAAAATAAGTACTATTTTCGTGGGAATAACACTACAGAATTAGTAGTTGTAGAAGATGTTTTTTATATCACCTTTTTTCGGTTCTTCCCTCAAAACAACGTATTGTTGACTATTTGAGTTGGGTATTTTAATTTAATCTCGTTTCATTGTAAGCCTAGAAAAAATTAACTATTTTCTCTATGCTAATATTGATTACTGTTATTCAAATACTCCCGATTATCTTTCCTACACTGTAGCTCATTTTTATTACGTCTCGAAACCTTTTTATATGATGTGCAAGAATGTCAATTCCCTGAAATATCACAATGTCATAACAAAACTTATTTGCAGCGAAAATAAAATGTTTCAATCCCATATATATTTTATTTAAAATCAGGTTTTACAAAGGAAAGTAATTTCAGGGTTTTAGCTATTTTTTTATAGT
This sequence comes from Himalopsyche anomala, assembly GCA_031772345.1. Taxonomy (NCBI): domain Eukaryota; kingdom Metazoa; phylum Arthropoda; class Insecta; order Trichoptera; family Rhyacophilidae; genus Himalopsyche; species Himalopsyche anomala. The sequence goes on along the minus strand of CM062821.1, from coordinate 15,200,395 downwards.
GATAAGATACGTCTTAATCAGGGGAAAAATAAAAGTTAATACTCCTAATTAAATAACGTATTCTTCTTCATTGGCCATGTTTAATTTAAAAAATATTGAATACTTTGTACAAATATACTTGATTTGTATTTATATTGGTAATATCTACTCACCAGCAATTAATTTTATTTTCTATAAATTAAAATTATATTTTAACAATCGTTAGAAACTTCGAGTTCAAGATCGTATAGAGTTGATTAAACTCGGCCATCTTTATTGAGCTATATATGCAATAATTACCAATGGGAATTTGACAGTAATACACTCGTACATTATATACTCTAAAAGAAAAATCCCATTGTTGAATGAGATTGTGTCATTTTTTACGATGTGTGTGCTCTTTGGTCGTTTTCTCAGGTCTTAATTGAGTGTACTAGAAATTGGTTTTATAATACACAATTAGTAACGACATTTAGCACATTGTTTTTATGTTGAAAATAAATGTCACTTGATCTGCATCTGTTATCAATAAATTTTGATATTTTCTAATCCACAATGTATTTTATTATAGAATGAAGTCATGTAGTCAAAGATACCGCGACGTGACAAAAATAGCTATTATAATGTTAGCGAAATTGCTAAGTATGTCAACAGACCACAAATTTATATGCAAGCATTATCCAATTTACATGTTCAATCCTTTTGTGACTAGTTAAAGAGGTATTAAGGGTAGAAAAACTCGTCCTGCCTACGGGCAATTAGCTACTAGGTGAGATTTTTTCGGATGCGTGAACAGTCTGGAAATATCTGCGTCTGGCTTTGACAAATATCCAGCTGTTACAATCACAACTCATTGCAAATGGTTTTATAATGGCTTTATCATTAGGGTGTCCTCAGATGCGTCGTTTCACAGTGCCCATTAATAATCCAGAACTGAAAAGCTAAAACTGATTTAGCAATAGGGATTGCAATAGAGAAATTTCGCTAATATTTCTCGTGACGTTAATGAAAACGTAAAATCCTGTCATTTTTGAGTTTCAAATCATATTGTAATAATATCAGATTTTAAAAAAGAACTGTGTCTTTTATTACGATAAATATTTAATGGTAACGATTTCTATACGGTTTGTGGTGTGTCATCACCTCGAGTTAATCTCGAGCGACTTTAAAAATCGTATGATTTTTCAATTTCAAAATATTTGGAATATTGACATTAACTGTACTGCCAAATATTAATACGTATCTAATGTATAAAAATGAATGTTTGTTTTTTCGTACTTTATGTGCTGCCAAACCACTAATCCGATTGCAATAAAACTATGCCAAACATTTGGCTTGCTCTTCCGGGAAGGTTATAGGCATAGTAAAATTAACTTACAGTTGGTCTTATATATAAAAATCAATGTTTGTATGCCTGCCATATCGTTCATGCAATTCAACCGTCAACTGACGATCAAATAGCATTCAGACAATTTAAATTTGACGTTCGATTGTTTGTATTCAAAATTAAAAAATGAAATATTTCAAATCTGTCAAATCGTGTGCTCTACATTTTGACATTACGTTTAAATGTGTTCTGTGCATTAGGTGTGATTGTTTCTTCGTATTTTATGCGTTGCCACACCCCTCATCCGATTACAATAAAACTTTGACAAAATTTTTGCTTGCACTTGCGCAAAGGTTATAGGCATATTAAAATTAACTTAAAGTAGGTATTATATATAAAAATCATTGTTTGTATGTCTACCATACCGTTCATGCAACTTGCGCGAAGGTTATAGGCGTAGTACAATTAAATTACTGTAGGTGGCGCGTGTGTCGTACCGTAGACAATCGGGAGCAAATGTCAAACAGAAAAAGAAAACATTCACTTCAATAAACACAATTAAAACACAAACACTTTCTTTATTTGAGTGGCATCGCAACGCTTGCCGGGAGCCGGCTAGTAATATATACATTTGAAGAAAAACTCGAAAATATATGATTTTTTTTTAAATAGTTTCCTTCCTTAATTCATATAGTGACATTTATACAAATATGCCGCAATCTTATTTTTCTATACCTTAAAGAATATTTTTTTTTATTATTATCGCCCGCTATTTAAGTTCTCGGGGACAAAATGACATGACGACCTGTAAATATAATAGTCACTGTGTAAATTTCATGATGCCAGAGCAGACCCCTTAATATTTTTGCATAACCGACAAAGACAAAAAAAACTTTGCAAGCAACGATAAAATATGCTGAATATTGAAAATTTAAATCCCTATATAGCATAGCACACACAGCGTATTGAAGTTTGCGATTTTAGTACCAAGGCATCACACACGTGATAGGATTGTCGCGGATTTACGTTAAAATGAGAGATCGTAAAATAATTTGTGGACTGGATGTGAACAGCGTGTCGTGTTGTTTTGCGAAATTTACAAAATTTTCTGACAATTCTCACTATCATACAATAGTTTTAATAGTGAATTAAAATGCGTCGTATCTGTGGTCGAGTGGTCAAGTCAAGGTCTTGGGTAATCTCGGGTTGATCAATGGATTTGCACTCGAAAGCGTCGATGATTTGTATGCCAATTAATTTAAAATACAATATGTTCATCGCAATATTTAAATTTAAAAATGTTTTAATTTACCGACAGTGTTCATTCATAAAAATATTCATTGCAACATTTTTTCATATAGTAAAGATATCAAGATAGAGATATAAACAGCGGTGGGCTGCCAATACGCTAACAAGGGTCTCGTTTAATCTCAAAGCAATTTATCATTTATATATATTCAATACTTAAATAAGCAAACGATTTTGCAGAAAAAACCGTGTAAGAAATGAATTGTTCATAAAGACATCAAAGATACGTCCTATAACATTGGACAGTGTAATTTCGAAACCGTGCAAAAAAAATCGTTCAAAAAGAGAATTTGGTTTACATATAAGTCAGAAATTGCAGTTATTTACTAATTTGATCTGAGAATATTGTTTTCTCTTAAATAAACAAGGGGCTCGCAGGCCGTGGGAAAATCTAACAAGGGGCTCGCGCGAGCCCCTCCGAGCCCACCCTTGGATATAAAGATAGAATTTACAGTGACGTGAAAATTGTATGTATTGTGTGCTGAGACATGAAAACATTTGAGGCTTCATAATCCCTATATAATACTATAACTTTACGTTAAATATCGCGTTAACTGTTAAGTAATATATATATACTAAGCAGACAAGTAAAAGACACATCTCAGAAGAAAAATTCGTTCAAACCCTTTTCAATATCTAAATAAAAATTGACGCCAAACTAGCGAACGCAGATACTAAGCGGTACACCGCCCCGAGCTCTGGATCCGGGGAACATAACATTATCGGGAGCAACAGGCGCGCTCTCTTGTGACAGGAGATGACTTCGAAAGTGACGCAGCTCGAGATATAAACACACGTCTACCATCCTTACCGATTTATGTGCGCCTGATACTCGTTACATCTTCTTCTATCGTGTATCACGTCACCGCTTCCGCATTTTAGAACGTGCGTCGGATTTTCCGCCTTTTTTCAACACCGAATCGTCATTTCCCGTCTTATTTGAAAAGAAATTTGGCCCCTCAAAAATATCACGTAATTGTCCTTGCGAATTCCATCCTATCTATCTCATGCGCCCTTGATACTCATTCTTTTGAAAGTTATTTTTATTCTCACATTTTTTATTTTGTATTCAAGAACAAACCAAGTAAATACATTTATTTTTTTACACGCATTAATCAGCGTGCTTGTCTTTTCATTGGTATTTTTATTAATACATCGTAGCCTTCAGTAAGCCAGATAATAAAATTCAACATTTCCCCGTTCGTGTTAACTGCGAAAATAATTACCTGTGAAGGGATGGATATCTACCCTTCTCAAACCATTAACGCTTAGAAAGAAGCCTAGCACCCTTTTGACACGGCGGGAAATTTTCACCGGATATATGTTTCTGTTTTATTTATGTAACAGAATTTGCGTTAAAATTAATAGGGGTTAAACATAAGTTACTCGTTATAAAAAAACGCGCATAATTGTTTAATTTTTTATAGAATATCTTTGTAGGTCCGGTAAAAAAACTATGTCGGAAATATGTATTTTCATTCGGTATACAAATAACGAAAACTGTTCAAATGTTTTGGATATGAAAACAAAAACTTAAAAGACTTATTCTTCAACTTTTCAACGTTTCTTGGACTTTAAACTATAATCACGTTTGCTGTTTTGGAAGATTGCATATTTTCATTTTACGGAGATAACACTATTGAAATGTATCAACTGAGGTTACCTCACTTAAAAGATACTTTAAGAGGTGTAGAATACTACAACGCGTCTAACTTTTTTTTCTAAGTTACCACTTGGCTCACTTCACCATTAATGGGTTCATATGTAACATTTATTTTGTTTTTTTTTAGCATTGGTAATAATACTCTCGGGTGTCCTAGGGTCTTGGAAGGGTCCTACGGCGCAGCGGTTAGCGTTGTTGGCTTAAGTGTCGGATCTCGTGGGTCCGAGTCCTAGTACGAACAGCATTTTTTCGATCGATTTTCGATTTCTGTTCGAAGTCATGGGTGTTAGTAATTTCTGAAAACCCCTTTCACCCTTCCGTTTCTTCAACAACGTAGCAAGAGCGATTAATTAACCATTAGTCCTGTACTAGCCCTATCTTTCTAAAGCTACTAACTCTCTTTGAAAAAGAGAGGTTGAGCGACTGAGTAAGAAACATTTCTCGTAGAAAAACTTCTATTGAAATACCTTTATTAGAAGGCCATATGCTTCACATTGGAAGCGGACATGAATACAATAATAGTTACCACTGATAGAAATTGAATAACGTCAAGCAATTATGGTTTTATTTAAAGAAAAAAATATCTGTTTGTTACAAACACACTCAATTAAGGTATGTTTGTAGCTTTTATGTAAGAATTCTAGTGTTTTGGCAAATAGTTAATTTTAAAAAAAAACACCAATAGTTACCTTAAAAAAGATACTACTCGTAGATAGGTAGTGCATGCCTGCAGGAACACTAACCATAAATTCAATACATATAAATAAAATCTTAAATACTTATCGATAAAAGTAGCTTTACTTAGTTTTCAAAATTATTGTGTAGTCACCTGTGAAAAACAGTGGATAGTACCACAGCTCAAATCAAAAACGCCCCTTCTTTTAGTGTTAATTGAACTTTTGACTTTTAACACTCGGCGAAAGGTTTAACATTAAAATCTTGGGCATTGTTTTGCCACCGAAACGACGTAAACGCGCTGACGTCATATCCGATGTACCCGAAACGGGGTCAAAAAGGAGCTCTCCCACACTCGGCATGCGCCCCTCTCTGTGCCCCGTCGCGAGGCATAAATTTACATCTTTAGAACTCCGAAATTACGCCCATATTATTACTCCAACTCTCCCGCCGTCGAAATTGTCTCCCATCGATATTTACGAGGCAGTTATTTACAATGGGGTAATAGATATAAACCTATCTTTCGCCTGGTAATTGTTTGAGTTTCACAATCAGATGAATATAGAGCGAGATAGTAAATTCCGTGTAAAACAAATTCACTTTGAATATATTATGACATCATTATAACGATCAATTTATGGTAAACAATTATGGCATCCGGAGCAAATTTACATATTAAAATTATTTACAAATAAACACTTCCAACCTTCATTGTTTTTCGTGAATGATATATTTTTTAAATTTATATACCTTTAACAGATTTTCTTGGCTGTAAATAACTTGTTTGTCAAATGACTAATTTAAATAAATAATACATATGTGTGTACACTACAAATATTGAGTATAAATTAAGTAAAAGAGAATACACTGTTTGTGTGACACTTCTAATTAACTTGAATTAACGCGCGTATAGCAGTGATGTGGTCTTTTAATTTAGGCTATGTGTACAAAAACACTAGAAAGAATCTCTAAAAAAAATCAAAAAACTCCCCAATCAACGACGCGTTGCCAAGGGTAACAACCATAAATAATAATGCGTTTTTTGAGATGAGCTCTTCATAAAAATGCTGAAAAGTTGCTAGAGAGAAATTCAGTTTTAGTAATAAATTATTCAGTTTCAGTTTTCAGTGGATCCGATGTTAGAAGCTTAGAATTTTTGATTGGTGACAAATTATACAGAATTGAGAGGCATGTCGTTGTTTTAAATTAAACAATACTAATACTGTCGTAGATAAATAAAACTCAGCAAAATTGATACTTCGTTAATGCGTTTTCAGTTGGGTTTACATAGTCAAAGACAACTCCGACCCATTGTTAATTTCTTACAAGAATAATGATTAAGATTGTGCAGCATTACTGTAAATATAATACCATATTATTAATGATTCTAACATCGGACAGTCCTGTCAACTTTACGTTTCTAAACGCAACAAAATAGCTACTATACATGCACACGAATATGAGTTGTAAATATAAAATAAGTGCCATCGTTCAAAAAGTTTCGCATAAAAATCATATTGTGTAAAATAAGATATAAGTTATATCTGTAAAAACACAATATTCCTTTGTACTTCATTCCACTTTATTTAATATGTCAGGACCGGTTTCGCTCATTACGAGCATCGTCAACTGATGCTCGTAATGAGCGAAACTGGTCCTGACATATTAAATAAAGTGGAATGAAGTACAAAAGAATATTGTGTTTTTACTAATATAATGCCTTTCCACCAAGTATTGACAGTGAACACCCTAAAAGTAATAAGTTATATCTCTTTTAACGACGAAGTTACAATAGCAATAATATTAAATGTATATTGCCTATATAAATGCATTATATTCAGTTACGTATAACTGAGTAATTAAATTAGCATAGCATTCAATTACATTAATTATTATAAAGATACATTAATTTACCAAAGGAGTTTTTACAATATATTGTAAACGAAAAATAATCTTTCATTTAGATTTGATAATTTCAATATGCAATGTTATTTTTAAATATTTTATAAAGCAACGTGGTTTTTATAAAAAAATAGTTGGTGCTTCTTCATTCGTGCTATTTCAAATCCGTGCAAAAAGTGAATCTAGCGTATATTCAAATGATAACTACCTGATATAGTTGAGTATCCACAAGTAAGATATAAATAGCAGTCGACCTAAATTAAATGAATATTCAACAGGCTAAATGTGATTCATACCATTTAATAATAGGGTGAGCTGATTAAGCGGCGTGTTACTAAACAGCCCTCCGTGATCAATTTCCCATTCGCAGGGTTAGGTAAGCCTCACGCACGTTAAGCTTTGAGCATTTTCGAGTTAAGTTCTATCTCCGTCCTCCATCCCGCAGGCTGAGCATCATCCATCGCTAATCCCAAAAGGCAAGGGAGGCTTCCGACTCACAGTTGTATTAATTATATTGAAATAGGGCATGCAGACTTTGAAGTAACTAAGTATTTCAATAAGCTTGAAACGGGCCCACGACAGTTTTTTGTTAATGCGTTCTGTTCCTTCATGGCTGTCCTTGTAGTCGATTGATTAACGGTATTTTGGGAATTCAATTTATTGTGGTGTACACGGAATGGGGTTTTCCAAAAGTTTATAATTTGTTTTTTAGTCAATTTATGGAAATGTGTTAAAAAAGAAGAACTACTGTAACTGACTTTGTCCCGCTTTAACATTTTGGCTGCCGTAGAAAAAAATACGTCTTTACATAACACGCCGGCTATAATTTGCAATTATTAATTTAATCAATTATTTACGAAATAACTCGTCTCTGTGTGTTGAGCACGAAAAAAATTAAGAGATATCTCGTCTGTGTCAGCCATCGAGTTAAAAAGATCAGTCACGCGACTGGCTTATGAAGATGTTCTTTTAGGAGTCCAAATGCTTTACATTGGTAATGGACATGTTTAAAAACAATCAATAACATTTATGAGTTATTATTTATTGTAACTATTATATAAAATATTTGGTGTCACAGAGTTAGGAGCGTATTGGCCCATCTCAAATAAAAGAGAGGGACATGGTTGAAAAAATACTTACAATATGTGGAAGTGACGATTATAGTTGATTGGTTGGGTAATTAAAGACCGCGGAATATAGAAAATCCTTGCAAATAAATACAATTTCGAATGAGTACTCGCATATAATCATGTTGTTCAACAAAGTTATTATTTTGGAACCGTCTTTCTGTTATTTTTAAAACTAACATTTGATTGCACAGATTTATTTATCAATATTATTTTTCGGTGTATGTCAGATATAGAACTAACAAAGTATGATTGCTTAATAGGGATGCTTGTTTTGAACATTACCTACATCTTACCTTTTATTTCTGTCAACAAACAAGAACGATCTTTTTTCATCGTTCAAATATTGACTCTTGAAAACTTCTGACAGACAAATATGAGATAGCTTCATACTGAAAGAATTAAAAACCAATTGAACAAAATTAAACATTTCAAAACAACTATTTGACCCAAAGATATTATTTAAAAAATCGTTTATTTGTAAAATGGGTATTATATCTAACATAAAAAATAGTCACAAATCATAATTATTATAAAAAGTACATTGTAGAAGAAAATTTTAATTTTAATTTATTGTTCATGAACATTTGAAGCATTCCGAGTTATATCTAAACTGTTATATTATGAAAAACATCCGTTTATGACTATGATGTATTTTTAAACAACGGTATTTTATCTGAAATTTCTAAATTTCGAAAAACCGATTTTGATTTACTCTATGCGGTATTTGTATTATTTTGTAACTCCGGTAATTATATTTACAATACCGGTATTGATATATATTTGTCCGGTATTGGAATCCCTAATAACATTTAAAATAACAATTAAATAGTCATCTATAATTTATAAATATACAAATAGGCTAACAATATTACGTTTTAATCAACCCTTAGGTTTAATAATAATAAAAAATATTATTTTTGATACTATTTGTACGATAATTATTTTACGTAATAAAATCGTCTTTTGTTAAAATTTGTATGAAAACTTTACAAGACTTTGAGTTTGTTAAACTTTTCAACCACCATCGATTGTCCCATTTCTCTGGAAAGTTTTCCGATAAACAACATAAGAATTTAAAGTTCGTTTGATTGGAAAATCTGTTTGATAATTCTAAGTATTCAATTTTATACAACATGAACAAGTTATTTTCAATCAATTTTACTAATATAAATTGATACAAATGATTTCTCGAGTCTCTAAATCCACTGTAATGCATTTAATACTTTGAGAAAATGACTAGAAAACAAATGTTGAAATATGAAGTAAATTGTTGAATTGATTGAATTGACATTTACTTCTAACAGGATAACAATATTAACGTATTTAGTTCTACAGTATTTTATAATATTAGTTTATAGCTATTTCGGCGTGCGCCATCGTCAGAACTATGTTTAAGTCTGCATTTGCTCAGCTATATATACTAGCTTAGAAGAGATACACAATACATCTTATTATTTACTCTCACATCCTAATTTACTTTACATGTATCAAATAAAACTTTAGTGTTTTCAATAACGATAAGAAATATGGGATTTTCAAGGTAAATTAAGATAAATTAAATTGATATTTATTGTTGGTCACATTAGGGGGTTTAGATTGTGATGGTGATGGATTGATAATTGTTTGTTCATTTAAGATGTTTCGATTATACCTATCATCTATATTAATTTCTAGTTGCTCAGGTGCATTAAGTTGTGGATCTTTGTTACAAAGATGTAAACAGGTTGGCGTTGAATGTAATAAAATGGTTTGCAAATTGTGAATCTGTTTTTTTATTGTTAAAAGATCTTATATGCTGCTCGTATGTAAAAAATCTTATATGAATATATAGCTGAGCAAATGCAGGTTTAATGACGATGGCACACGCCAAAATAGTTATAAACTAATATAAGAAAATACTGTACAACTAAATACGTTGATATTTTTACCGTATTAAATTGTTGAATATGATGCTACTTCTTCCAGTGTTTCCAATTGATCTCATTATAACGCGGAACACGTAGTTATTTTATTTTTGCCAAATTTTTGTAGGTCCAATTCATTTATTTTTCCACAGAGGTTCATAGGCGCTTAAACACCCAAATGTTGGTAACTCCGATGAAAGCTATTTAATCCTTCTTAATGCGGTTCTAAAATAATGACTTGGGTAAGTGCTATAAATAACAGATCGTTCGATCCCGTTTTTTTATATCGTAGGACTGTATCCAAATTAATATACAGTTAAACCTTAATATAGCGAACTAATGCGAGCTAGGGGTTGTCCGTTAGGCCCGAGTCCAATTTATAGTACAGTTTGTTTTTATGTAAACTTAATTACGTATACGAAGCATAGACAATCTCTACTCGAGCTTTTGTACGACGTTATTAAGGGTAAATTAAAAAAAAAACGAATTCATATAAATCTGTTCGAAGGCATGGGTGCTTGTGATGTCTTAGTTTCCCTCCCACACTTCTGATCGTTCAATAACAGGGCGTAGCAAGAGCGATTAGTTAACCACTAGTCTTGTCGTAGCCTTATCTTTCTATCCCTACTACTCTCTTTGGAAAAGAGAGGTTGAGCGACTGACTAAAAAACAGTTCTCTTCGAAAAAATATATTGATATACCTAGATTAAGAGACCAAATGCTCTACATTGGAAGTGGACATAAATAAAAAAATATTATTTTAATGAATCTACATTTATTTTTCGTGAATTTCGGAAGAAACCGTTTCTGATCAATGTATTATATACAATTGAGAATTTATCACAAAAACGTGTGTTTTATTTTTATAAAACCATTCTTGTGCTTGAAAACAAAAAAAAACAGAGATTGATAATTATTATATTTGACCCGCTTTGTGTTTTAGGTAAATTAAAAATATGAATGATAAATACTCCGATATATTAGAATGCTGTAAGTTGTAGTAATAAAAATCACTTAAAGGCATGTTATAAAAATATAAGACATCCACACGCCAAAACTCGGTTGTTATTTAAATGTTGAAAACCAACAGTCAGGTAATGGGGCCATGTACTGCAAAATAAAGTTTTTTATAATGCTCTGTGCCACCTGAGATAAAGTTAATTTAATTTTCTCGTAGACTGAGAGGGTTGAGCAGCAATCTGACAATGGGACATTAGAAGCGAGAACTAAGCTCAAAATTTAAATGTTTAGTACTTCAGTGAGTAAGTTTTAGTCAGGATATTACGACCTGGGTGTCCTACTTTATGTGCCTATATACCCGCGGTAGTACATTTTGGGACCGGTCTGTCCCTGTGGGCCACCGGGCTTATTTTATAATAATTTAGTAAACTTTGTGTTGAACAAATGTACACGATAAACGTTACACTTGTTTGAGTTGGATTTCAAACAAACTTATCTTTGTACGTAATTTATTAACATTTGTACATAATAATTGTTATCATGTTGCACTAAATAACATTTATAATATGCCGGTTAATCGTAACATATTTTTATTAAATTGCTGTGACATTTGTTTTTATGACAATATTATCATAACGCAAATAAACACTCATAATGGTTTTGTTAAGCAAATATTATCAACACTAAGTATTGCTTGAATGTTGATATAGAAAGAACCTAAAAACATGTCAAATTTTGAGATCGTAAAAGGTTATAGGTCCTATACTATGTTTGTAAGTATTTTTTGTGTACTCTGACTTATTCAAAATGTATGTGCTTAAGATTGTGCGTAAATATATTTGACGTTTAGAAAACACTACAGTCAAACAAGAACAAAAATTACGCGCTCAATATTAGCTTAGCTAAGGAAAGAGTTTAGAAGAAAGTAGTTTCGCAAAAAAAAAAAAAAAAATATCACAAAAATAATAATTCATTTACCATAAGTACGTATTCCGTCTACAGTATAGACTCTACACCAATACTTAAATGGACAACACAAGCCACGCTGTAAATTTTTCGCTTTTATTCATCCTAGAATTAATTATATACATATATATACGTATGATTTTTATAAGCTTAATATAGGTCGCCCGCTTTGGTCTAGTTGGTAAAAGCTTGCTCTACCGATCAGGTGGGTCCGGGTTCGATTCCCGGCAAGGTCAATGTCAAATTGGATTTTTTCAATTTTAATTTGAGATTTAAGACGTGAGTGTTTGTGAAATCAATTATCCTTGAGTTAATCTCATGTGACTTTCAAAAATTCTCATCGAGTATATCTCGTATGATCTTTCAACATCAAAATATTTGACGCATTGGCGTAAGCTGTAATGTCAAATATTTTTTTAAATTATAAAATATAGTATTAGAAAACAAACAACGTAAGAGACTACTTAGTGACAGTGAATATTCTAATTTTAACGTCACAATAAGATTTATTTCCTTTCAGTTGTGACATTAAATGGAAGTCTTCATGAGTTTTTCAATACTCATTTTTAGAAAATTATACAAAATATTACCATAATTAAATGTTTTAACAATTTTTCTGATTTTATAGCGCCATCTTTGAAAAATCATTGATGTAACAACAGCGATATAAAAAAGTAAGAATCTGATATATTTTATTCCACATAAAATTGCTACCGTACAATCGCGTATAACTTAGCGAATTTTTTTCTACATATACTTCAGTACACCTGTTTTGAATGTGGCTCACAAATTTCTTCCGATAACTAACTTGAGATAAGTTTACGATTGTTCGCGAGTTCACTCTCAAATACTTTTCTCCTTCATCTTCCACACCCGAGATGCTCCGCTTCCATATTCACCGAAAATTTCCACACCGACGGCGGCAACTTTTCAAATTAAGTTTCAAATTTAGAACAGCATTTTTCACAAACAACTAGGGTTTCAGAGCATCGCTTGTGTTCTTAAAGTACATCGAAGGATAACGCTCTAATAAATCTTTCCATTCAATAGAAGAAAAAAGGGAAATTCGAAAACACTTCTATTATCTCTTTTTGTCTTAATAAAATGTTAAGACACGATTAATACCCAATGAAAAAACCAAAACTGTTCCAAGCTTGGTAATCGTGCTTACGATAATATTTCAAAAATAATTACGTTTTTCTTTATACTTATAGATTACTATATAATAAGATTATTATATAATCTATAAGTATGCAATATATTTAAATTAAGAAAGTTGTAATGTACATTTGGGATTTCTGACGTACATTTTTCAGCTATTGATATTGAATAAAATACGATATACTGCGTACTATTACAAAACATAATTGAATAATGTAGCATTCGATAGCTTCAATAATTATTGCGTATAATTGCAGATGAGTGATAAAAAAATTCACACCTTCTCCAGAACATCACGAATTGCTATAAGATTTAGCGAGCTCCTTGTTACCGTATTGGCAGCCCACTGCTGCATAAATATATATATATATATATATATATATATATACATAATAAAATTTAAGTGAAATTTTAATATCTTTCATGATTAAATTATGAAATAAGATTTTATTAGCGAACTAGTCGAAATGACCAAAGAATTTTATCGAAATATAGAAAAATAGGCTTTCGTTAGTTTAATCTACAGTAGTTATTTAATAGAAATTAGCAATGTAGTTTTGATGGAACTTGAAGACCAGAAAAATGATGACTCTTTTTTCAAAAAAAAATAGCCAGACAGCAGAAACAATTTGAAACTAAGAAGTAAGCTACACAAAATAATATGATCGGTATATAAAAATAAGGGTGCGTCTTATAAGCTATGGCGTCTTATATTCGAGAAAATAGGCAGTGATTTATAATATTATAAATATATCCACCAGTATTGTTTAAAAGTGTTGACTGATTGTACAAAAAATAATTGAATGGATAAAGTAGATGCCGCTGCATTCATGAAACCATTTCGATACAGCACATAATTGCTGATCGGGAAATAAGATAATCATAATTCTCCGGTGGTAAATTATAACCGCTTCTAAATAATTTCCGCCGCAGGATATTAAAAATCTTCGCATCAGATTATTATTTTTCCGTCAGGATTCCCCTACGGAATAAAACAATTTTTTAAGTCAGTATCCTGATCTCGAGGAAGGGAATATTTGATGAGGAAATTAATTATGCACTTATGGTCTGTTAAGAGATAAGCTTTAATAAAATGCTTTCATCCAATCTTGTAATTGTATTTCATTAAAATAATCGAATAAAAGTCTGTGCTATAGAATATGTTTTTCTGACTGCGGAAATGTTACCATTATTTTTTCGACTGAGAAAAGCTATTATGTATCTACGTAACTTACAATAATTGTCATCATAAAACATTGTACAATATTATAAGTCGATTAACACAATCACATATATAATACATACATACTAATTATTATATTTTCCTGTTAATTGGTTTTAAGTATCTTTTATTTATCCATGCCACAATTTAGAGCATACGGTCTCCTAATGAAAGTATCTCAACAGATTTTTTCTACGAGGACTGTTTGTTGCTCAGTCGCTCAACCTCTCTTTTTGAAAGAGAGAATAGTAAGGATAGAAGGATAAGGCTAGAACAGGACTAGTGGTTACAGTGACGTTCCTAGGCCATGTGAAGCCCCTAGGCAAAGATTTAAATAGCGCTTTTTCTATTTTTCGATTTATTTTTTTATGAAATTGCCTTTTCTACCGCCCATATCTTAAAGAAGATTTGTGCTATAAATTGTTACTACTAAACTACTGTTTACCCATCGGTCAAAATATTATCATTAAAAATATTTTTTGACGGCATATTTTTATCAAAGGCATTGAGGCATCATAGTTATTCTATACCAATTTTGTGTGCCAAACATTTTTAGTCGTTTAAAAAAACTGTGGTCACTTGCCAATCCCTATGCCTTGCCGCCTCTAGGCAACTGCCTACTCGGCTAAGCTTACGGAGCGGCCTTGGTTAACTAATCGCTCTCGCCACCCCAGTTATTAAAGGATCGGAAAGGGTGGGAGTTAATTTTTAGATGTCACAAACACCCATGCCTTCGAACAGAAATCGATTGAAAAAATGCTGTTCATACTGGGACATGAACCCGTGAGATCCGGCACAGAAGCCCACAACGCTAAACGTTACGCCAAATGACTCATTTAATTAATTATAATGATTATTTTTGAAAATCATTGTATAGTATATGCAAAAACATTGTTTTCGTTCGTAAAAATATGATGTAAACTTTTACCACTGACAATTGACTTGGCGTTTTATTTTGTTCGTATAAAGTACCTGTATTCTGTCAAAATGTCAATAAATGGAAAAAATACATTTTTTAAATTAGTTGCTAAAAATAACTTTTTTTATTATTTTGAGTTAAACCTGGCTTTGGAGCTTGTTTAAAATCTTACGAGCTTTTTGAAGCTTTCAAACTCTAATACATAATGTAGCGCTTTTTCCCATTTTAATGGCAACTTCCGCTTCTCACACCGGCGTAGAGCATGTTCCTCTTTTTGGAATTTACCACATATTTACCTTCGTACTGATTACTACTGATCTACTGATAAACATTTAATTAAATTATTGTCGCCTACTGTAGTCTTGTCGGTAAAAGCTTGGTTATTCCGGCCAGATGGGTCTAGGCCAGGGATGGGGAACATTTTCTTGTCTAAAGGCCGCATTCATTTTTCTGATTCGATATAAGGCCGCAGTAAACATTGACTAGGGAATCTTTGGCCGGAATTTACGAATATACTTCTCAGCTTCTTAGGAATTGACGAATTTACAAAAATTTACAGAATTATATAATTGCCTAGGAGGTCGCAGGTTCCCCACTAGTCTAGGCTCTCGTAAAATCGATGTCATATTTATTTTTATTTTTTCAATTTGAATTTGAGATCTAAGACTATATTTTTTGTCCATTCTCCTCAAACAGATTTCAATTGATTTGTGAAAAAAATCTCATCTAGTTTTTGATTTTTAAATTTCAAAATATTTGGCGCATTGACATTTTTGTATGTTGTAATTACCACGTTATTAAAAAACTAAAGATGTTTATGAAAGAATTCGCTGAGTGACAGCGTAGTCACCAGAAAATCTTTGTGACTTCGATATCCGTCTTAGAATTGTTTTCCCTCGTATATATTCGTAGAACAATGAAATTACCTTGATCGATAATGATATCGATTTTAAACAATCTTTGATAACATATTATTGTAATGAACAGTTAGCCTCAAATGCGTTATAGCTTCGCGTGGTTAAATATATTATATTATATGTAGTTTCTTAGGAATAGTATCTGTATCTAAATTGCAGCAAAATAAGTGGCTCGAATGAAGTTTGCTGTTGTTGTTTGTCATAACGATCTGAAAATTGAACATTGTACAAGAAACTTGGATAATTGTATCAGTACATTACACCAAACTTATATTTTAGAACTTGTACAACTTGAGTAACGTAAACATTTATATCACTTTTAGGGTGTTCACTGTCAATACTTGGTGGAAAGGCATTATATTAATAAAAACACAATAATCCTTTGTACTTCATTCCACTTTATTTAATATGTCATTAATTGTATCACTTTGTCAAAGAATTCCCAAATTTTAATTATGTTTGTAATTACTTTCAATTCCTACTCTAAATTTATTAATCTGAGATGACTTTTTAATTATATGTTAGATGTGTTAAACATTTTAATTTTGTGCTATTTTAGAATCACTTTTAATGTAATTGGTATTTTCTTTTCAATGCCAATTGTTGTTTATAACTTTTCATTTTTGTATAAATAGCACTGTTAAATTATATTTCTTATCAGTTGACGATGCTCGTAATGAGCGAAACCGGTCCTGACATATTAAATAAAGTGGAATGAAGTACAAAGGATTATTGTGTTTTTATTAATAAACATTTATAGTAATTAATTTTAATTGCAACGAAGCTACATGGTTTCCTAATAACTTGCCACTGTGGGTCGCTTTCACGAATCGATTAGAATTAATTTATATCGATCTCAGTGTGAATAGTATTTGTTAATTAATAATTTCATTTTGTCACAATTTTATTAAAATAGGGATGTTTTTCGATACATAAGTTTGTATTTAATATGTTTAATAAAAACTAATCAAGTCGCAACATCCGTTCATTTTTATAGCAAGTAAAGACAGCTTCCGATCAATTCCTGGAATCAATATTACTTTTTTTAGATTTAATATAAGATACAAATGCAATACTTTTGTATTATTTTATATTCATTTCGGAAAATTTATGATCGAAGATGACATCCATGTTTCCGGCGTAATGTGGTTAATAAAATAAATATAAAGAACTCATAAAACTAGTTGACATGTTAACTTAACTTGCTTTTCAAAATAAAACATAGTAATTGTTAAAAACATTACGTTTAATAAAACGCCTTTGTAATTTGTATTAATATTACAAATTATATGTATTTTATATTAAGACATGATTATAATGCTAAAAATATTATTTATTGATTTGGCATTTACTTGGTAGAACTTAATTTTAATAAGGTAAAAATATCAACGTATTTTAGTTCTACAGTTTTTTATATATGTTTATATTTATATTTATTTATATTTATATATACATATATATAGATAGTTCTGACGATGGCGAAAACCGAAATAGCTATCAACGCATAAAATGTAAAAACTGTATAACTAAAATACGTTGATATTTTTACCCTGCTAAAAATATTTTTTCAGAGCGGTATCTATCGCCTCACATTTCAATAATGTAAAAGTCAAATAACACGCAAGTCTCATCAGTCAAGTCAACAAGAGTTTGTGTATCATTTAATGTATAATGTTCACAATATTAATGAAAATAAAGCATAGCTAACAATTTAATATTCTATATAGTAAATAATTTATAAATTAATCAAACCATTGACAGAAATGAAACATAACTAAATATTGTCTCAATAGGACAGTTAGCTCACCATTGGTTAATTTTTTCCTTTTGGAATACTTGTTCTAATATAAGTCATTAATTTGTTATTAGTACCATTGTCTATTAGTGTTTGCATCTTGCCTCCTCTTTGCGTTCAGTAAAAAAGAAACCACTCCAACTTTCATTTACTAATTAATAAGTTAAGAAATAGAATCATTTTTTTTCTTAGTGTAAACTTTTGATATTTTGTCTGAATAGCTTATCATCTTGTTGAATAACAAAGTCATCAAACATAATTTTATATTAAAAATGAACTTTCACAAATTTCCCGTCGAAAATAATACAGTCTTAACGCATTTAATACGACAGAATCACTGTATTGATATTATTAAATTCATTTCAATTACATTTCAATTAAAGCGCGCTGTGAATTTAATCTTATCGTAGTTTGATGCTGTTTTGATTAGAGCACTAAACTGTTAGTTTACTCTATTGAAAACAGAACGAGCTCGAATCAAATAAGATTCAAACTGTTGAGCGAAGTGACGTCACTGCGATATGACTTGTGAATAGTCGCTGAAAAATCCGACTACTAACGGACTAAAATAATGATAACTTTCGACAAATGTGAGTCATGATTGTACAGGTCACTATAAAATATTTTCTCCTATGCTGTGATATCTTAACTGAGGAAACCCACGCTTATTTTCATCGGTTCGGTCGTATCATTCATTATTCGGTTCTTTTTCGGTATTCCATAACATGCAAGACTGTGATAAAATGAAATTCTTTGCCATTCTTAATAACCTCAGTCCGCCTTACAGCAACGATTTCTTTTTTTATAGTGCCTGATACTATTGCAATACTTTATAAATATATAAGGTTTTTCATGATTAGATATCGCCACTGCTTCAGCATAGCATCATATACGCGAACCTTCAAAAATATTTGGCAATAAGTCTTGAATTCATTGCTAGTGTTTATTTACTTTATTCGAATTAAAACCAAGAAAAACACAATTAAATCACTCAAGTTTTGATAAATGGATTAAGCATTGCTAAAATTCATTTTTATAACTTTGTTATTTCACTGATTGTGTTACAAAATCTTATTAGTTTTATTAATTTTTGTATTATTTATAATTTTGTTATCCAACTTAGTATGTAAATAGTGTTACAGGTGTTTCACCTCTTTACAAACCAGCCTTCAAATATTGAAATTATTCTTGATAATTGATTCTTCGCAATAGAATCTCCGGTGTAAAATGAAATTTTTTACAACTTTTTTGAATAGGGTATTTCAATATATGTGACACGTTAATATAATATTTTAAACAGTACTTATCAAGTGTTAGAGAAAAGAGAAAGTTAAATGCTTTTAGCACGACATACAGCTGACCTTGCCTAAAAGCTAAATAAGCACTGCACAAGTATTACGTTATACTACACCGAGTCACGTCTATTTTTTTCACCCAACAACGAAATAATGTATAATTTACACGGTAATTAGTTTACAAAGCAAGACTGCATAAATGATATTGGCATAAATTTAAGTATAGATTTCAAAAAAATATGAAAAAATGTTATTTTTTTAACGTTACTTAAAGAGATAGCAAAGTGCACGATTTGAGTGAGTGTGGCGCTATACCTAGCGAATCATCGATTCGAAAATCTTATCTTTGCTTAAAAATTGACATTAATTATGAAGAATTGGCCAAAAATATCGTAAATTCGTAACTCTAAATCGCTGATAAATATGTAGAATACGGCTTTACAATAAAGCGATATTTTCTGAAAAAAACAAGTTATAATTAAATATAGTATTTATAAAGAAAAGAAGAAAAACGTTTCATAAATTTACACATGTAACATTCAAGTCTCTGGTCACCACTAAATACAGATATAAATCTCAATACTCACTGGTAATTTTATTATTTAAAAAAATCTATGACTCTTTGAATTTTATTTTATTGACAGTTGATATTTTTTAGTATTTGTAAAAAATCGAAGACACGTTCAAATTTCGAATAATATTCTGGCTATCTAAATCTTTTTTTCGACTGAATTTTAAAAAAGAAACATTGTTCATTCGCGTAAAAAAAGTGTCGCCTAAATCGACGTTACCGTATAAATGTAGTTATTTTTTATTCATGTGAAAGCTCACGTGCGGCTAGTTGAACTATAAATAAGTAATATAAATGTTTACTGAGCAAACAGTTCTTGAAACTTTTGTGCATTTGTAGCATCGCGTGGTAAAACGAATTGAATGTGAAACAGTGCAGCAGTGCAACTTAAATGAACGATAACTTTTCAAAATTAAAGCTAAACATCAAGACAAAACTGTAACATAATAATGCCATGGTAGATATTTTTGATTCATTGTTTTAAAATTCAAAATAATTCAACAAAAAAAATACTTTGTTTCTATCTACGCTAATTTGTAGCATATGGACACTTAATAGAGCATATCTCAATGGAAGCTGTTCTCATGGAACTGGTTGTTAATAAGTCGTACATACTTTCTGTTTCGGAGAGAGAAGGGCTAGAACTAGATATCGCTATATCGGTTTTACCGAAATCGAGATTCCGTGTTTTCATGATGCTTTTTCAATACTGAAAAACCGGCTTTGAAAGTGAAAGTAAAAATAACCAAAATCTAATTTTTTATGTATAGAAACCGTCACATAGTTAATAAAATTGTTCCGAATTGAATTACCCGTCTGGTATTGTGATCCCATTTTTCAGTTTTTTTCGTTTATCTTTAACTTGTTTTTGTAATACCGGTGCTCAATATGAAATACTGGTATTGATAGATTGGTTTATTATTGTGATTTTTAGCTAGGATAAGACTTGTGGTTATATGATTTCTCTCCTTACCATATCCATAAATCTGGATTACAAAACCAATCAAAAAAGCTTTCAGTACTATGATTTTAATAAATTACATCGCATAAAAATCAGGGATGTGAATTCGTGTAAAAAAAGACGACTCCGACTCCAGCTTTAAATAATTAACGACTCCGAGGAAATTTTTCAAAATTTTCATTTTAAATTATATATATGTATACCATCAGATCATCTGTAGTCAGCCAAACATGGAATGGCAACACTTTGTACTATTTTGTTTGAATACACTTCATTAAAAATATTTTTCAAAAAAAAATCGAGGCGTTCATTTTTCACGACTCCGACTCCGACTGCGACTCCGGTTAAAATACCGCGACTCAGACTCCCCAGCCCTGATAAAAACGTATGCACCTCCGTGTCGTGCTATATTTACAGTAAGACTTGTCTATGGCGTTTGGATAAAGTGTTTTGTATGGGTTTCATTATTTGTATGAACATCTCTAGCAATTATAGCAAAATTCAAAAAAATTGCGATGTCTTTTGGCGAAAAAGTTTACTTTCCCTTCCCCTCACCATTCATTCTATATTATTATTGAAAGTATTTTTTTACCACCATTTTGTCTATTTACCTGCTATAAATAACTTTACTTGTGGTAAAAGGATTCTCCCGTATAACATATTTCTAACACCAATTCTGGGTTTGAAGTTTTCTATAGGGCTGTAGAGTTGTCAAGAAATAAGACGAATCCGACCTTAGCTTAAAACACGACTTTTATTATTTTTTAGACTTGGTAGTATCCAGCGACGCCACTTTTCACCCTAGCGATTTGAATACACATCTTTTTTTAAAGGACTCAAAGTTATTAGCTTCTTTCGAATCCGACATTACAGTCCAGTTTTCTATGTACTCTCTTAAACCGAGAATTGATATTCGGAAGAATTACGGATCCATATTTATTTGCTTGCTGTTAATATAAATTTCCATTATTGTTACTGTACATTACACACTCAAAATTTATCATTAAAGAGATTATATAGTACGATACAAAAAAAGAGTTTATCAAATTAAAAAATTCTCGATGAAAAGAGAAGATCACCATACACATTAGATCAACTTTAAGGTGATCATAGCTAGAGAAGATGAAGCAACAACTTTATTCTTGTTTTTGATTTTTTCCTTTCAACCTTGCTTCGAATAAACAAATCGCATTTTATTCGGGTTAATACTAATTTTAAAATGCGTTGCGTGAAATGAATCATCATTTTTATTAACATAGAAAAATTTTCATAATTGAATACATATAACCATTTTTACTGAAAGTCACCGAAGAAAATTTTTTGTCAGTTTATCTTGGATAGAAATGTTAGAAATCACAATAGACCAAAATAATAGAACATGTAAATATGACAAACGTACCGATAAAGTAAATCATAGTTACTTCACTATTATTATAAAACGTACGTATTTCTACTGCATGTAATCGTAAATGTCACGTAATAGTGGGTCAATCAACTTTTTACAATACAGTCATAATGTTCTGCATGCTATTGTATGTCCTGGCTATTATTATAGCGTATTATAACATGTATTATTTACGTCGACCATTGTATGCACGTTTATCGACATATCACGAACATGCCGTTGATACTGCCGATAAAATCAATAATTATACAGTATTCATGATTCAAAAAACCATATTTAACATTACCATCTCGCAAAAGTTTATTGAAAATATAAGCAAAAATAAATATGAGCAACCGCGAACACTATCAGACTAATAATGTGTTTATTTAAATAATTAAAAACAAAGAAACCGTAAATAAAATTGTCCGTATGGTGACTAGAACCTGTATGCACCGCAAACAAATAGAAAGAACGCTTACGAGCGTTTAACACTCAGAGTCGGGCTACTACCAGCATTTATAACTTAATTAAATAATATATATTCTATAATACTAAAATCACACTAAATAGTAATTAATTTATGTGTATATTACGATTTCTAGACGCAAGCCATAACAGAATTCCGTCGAAAAATATGTTTAGATGTCAAATAAAAAATAGGTTTTATAAATTATTTAAGTTGTTGAATTTATCTTCATAGTAATTCCACGAAGAAAAGCTAACAATTGACTGGGAATAAAACTGTTTTTTTCATCGATTATGAGATTATGCTTCGTATTATCTTTATGAAATAATTATTTTTAAGAAATTAGTTCTAATTATAGTGTTAAACAAAAGTAAAAGATATTCAGTATGACATTCGATTGAATTTGATTCAAATATTTTTTAATAGATTCTTTTATTAACGCCTGTAATTAATTATTATATTATCTTGTTAATAAATCAAATGAAACGTTAAACTATTGAAATGGAAACCAATCACGCGGTAGAACAAACGCAACTACAGGATTTTCCAGAGGCATAATTACATTTCGGTAATAATATAATAAACTAATTACATTCATGATTAACATAACTAGCGTTCCTTTATTGTGCACTCAAATCAAATGCCATAAAATAAATGTCTGCCAATCAGAGTAATGCCATATTTTAAATAATCATCACTTTTTTAAACTTAGACAATACACTTGAACAAATTTAAATATCAGTGGAATGAATTTTGAAAGCTACTATGATAAGATTAAGAATATGTTGTTTCTTTGAATTTTGTTTTATCTTATTGTTATTTGTTTTTATCTTATTTTTAGTCCATCGGAGGTTTGAAATTTTATTTGTAAAATTTTAATTATCAAAGATTATAATATACTACTGTATTATTTTCAATGAAAACTAAAATAAAAGTCCTAAATTTATATTTAATTGATTTTTCTAACCACATCCGCTTCATATTCCAATGCTGGCTGCGTGGTCAATGATCAACGTCTTTGGCATCGGTCATAGTACAGAAAGTTTCTATAAATTGATTTTCAATTCATTTATAGATTTCTTTTCGACGGCATTAATGTATATTTATATTATTGAATAATACAAACGTCAATAGATACTTAATTTCATACAGTTTCTAAGTATTCTAAAAATACACAAACTTCAAACCCATAATCTTAAAATACTTCATAACCGATCATAAATTGGTAATAAGTTTCATAATTTGATTTCATTTTTATAGTCTTATTGAAAAACATTACCCAATTTCATAAAACGATAACATTAATGATTTGATTTTGTAACGCAACAAGTTTTCTTTGGCATTTGGGCTTTTTTAATGTACTTGGCGTGTTTCGGAAACGGTTTTAGCGCGCATAATTTTTTCATTGGACGTATTGAAACGTCTAATTGTAAATATCAAATGCCGACGACCACGCAAATTCAGCTGTCAGCTGTTAGTCAAGACTATAACTAAGGCGTGAACTTTTGTAATTAATACAGTCTCCATTTAATATATTGAATATTTTTATTCCATTTTCATTTCGCAAGACATGTCACACTGCCATGAACATCCGTAGCCATCAAATTTTGATCGCTTTTTAGCAGCTTTTAGCTTAAAAAACGTTCAAGTAAACTAATATATTTTTTAAAAGCAGTTATGAAAACTCTATAGTTATATAATAGCTGGTTGTAAACTTGTTCATTCAAGTGGTAGAGAAAATAAACAATAATTTTTGATCAGTTGCTACACTTAAATTTTCAGATTGGATGACGATAAGAGAATAAATATTATGAAATGTTATATTTAGCTTATCTCAACAAAATATTTCTACGAGAACTTGTTGTTAATCAGTTTTTTTTTTTTTTAAATTCCCTAGGGTACTCAACGTTGTACCCACCACCACCCGCTACGGCTTCACACTCTTTATATAGGGTGTATTCCGTAGCGTAACAACGTTAGTCGTGTTCAAAATATTGCCAGAAATGTCCCGAGAAGAAATTCTTCAAGACTTGGTTGCATGCACTACAGTGTGCAGAAATAAAAATTTAATAATAAATGCATTTGAAAATGTTAGGTTTTATCTATTTAACTCAACTCTTTTTCCAAAAGACGCGGAGAATTCTTTAAATGCCCTATAATTTGCCTTAGATGCAACCAAGTCGGCATGACCGACGGGGCCGACAGATCCGACAGATAGTCGTATCGTCTTGAGCAATTTTTCCCGTTCATTATTTAAATCTGGACATTCCCAGAGGATGTGATCAGCATCCTGAATCATATATCCGCATTTACATTGTAATCGTAATGCGATACTTAGGGCTAAATCAGACCACTGGCGAACTTTTGTCTCTTCCTTGGGGGGCTGGAATCCTTGGGGTCCTCCGTATCGGGCAATAAAGAATAATAGCAGACCAAATAAAATTATTTGTGGCATTGAACGACCTCATGGAAATGGTTTTACCAGCACCCAATCAGAAACAACAGAAGTGCTGCTGAATGCGCTTATTCCACAGGACAATCCATTGTTAGATGATGAACGCCTCAGACAAGCCCGCTACTTGGCTACTTTTCCACTTGACACTGCTCACTCACCACTGCCTTCTGAGCAAGAAATCAGTAAAATTATTCTATCATTAAAATCTAACAAAGCTCCGGGTCCGGACTGTATCGATAATACTCTTGTCAGACGATCCTGGGTTCTTGCCGCTCCAGAAATAACAAAAATATTATGTCAATGCTTCACTAGCGGCATATTTCCCGATTGTTGGAAAACAGGGACACTTATAGTCATTCCAAAATCTGGTAGCCGGTCTCCATCAGACCCTAAAGCTTATCGGCCCCTTACGCTTCTGCCGGCTCTTGGGAAAGTGTTGGAACGGCTCATGTGCTCTAGGATTGAAGCTCATCTGGCTGAAATAGCACCACTATCTAATAACCAATTTGGTTTCAGACCAGGCAAGAATACTGAAGATGCAATTTCCACAGTACTTTCCACTTCGGAATCCTCTCCTAACAAATATGTTTTGGGAATATTTTTGGATATTGCCGGAGCGTTCGACAATGCTTCTTGGCCACTTATATTGCACAAACTTAGACTGAGAAAAATACCTTTAAATGTCTATGCCTTAATCCAAAGCTACTTCAATGGCAGATCGATTCTATATGAAAATGGACAACAGATTGTAAAACAAAACACCACAATGGGCTGTCCACAGGGTTCCGTTCTTGGTCCCATGCTGTGGAACATTTTATTTGATGATATTCTGTCCATCTCTCTTCCACCTGACTGCAGTATTTTTGCCTACGCAGACGATGCCTTACTTTTAGTAAGTGCAAATAGTCACGCGGATATAGAAAAAACAGCAAAAGAGGCGCTTTCATCAATCCTAGCTTGGGGCGACGCCAACAAACTGTCTTTCGCTCCCAAAAAGACTGAAGCTATTTTTCTCAAGGGTGGTGTCGGCCTAAGTAGACAAAGACCTCCCACTATACGCATGGGAACTACGACGGTTAAAGTTTCTGAAAAGGTCACTTACCTTGGTCTTATTCTAGACGATAGACTTTCTTTTTCATACCATGCCAAGACATCAGTGAGCAAGGCTACTTCTGCCTTCTATTCAATCTCACGCCTAGCAGGTAAAAATTGGGGCTTAAGATCTAGTGCCCTTAAAATCGCTTACGATGCCATATACATGGGGATTGCTAGCTACGCCGCTAGCACATGGTACAAACGATGCACCGTTCTTTCGATACAGAAAATCCTTCTAAGTGGACAACGCAGTGCGTTGATAGCCCTAACCAAAGCATACAGATCCTCGTCTACGGATGCATTGCCGGTCTTGGCTGGTATACTTCCGTTGGACCTGCACATTCAAGTTAGAGGCGCAACAGTAATGCTGTACAAAGGTGTCGAGTCCCAGGTGGGAGAAATTCAGTTACTGCCTCCTCCTCGACCAGACCCTTACAATTCTAAAGCTCATAGAATTGCAGCGCGCAGTGTGGCGATAGAAGCTGCAATGAAAGTTTGGCAGGCTCGATGGGAGAAATCTTCAAAGGGGAGGCAAACTTTTAAATTCTTTCCGAATGTTAAATGGCGAATGGAGATAACCAAAGTCCTGACTCCTAATTTCTGGACCAGCCAATTCATAACTGGCCACGGTTACTTCGCTGCCAAGCTCTTCCAGCTTGGCCGGTTAGTAGATAGTCCTAAATGTTAATCAGTTTCTCAACTTCACTTTTTCGATAAGAGTAAGGTATAGAAAAATAAAGTTACGACAGGACTGATAATAAGCTAATCGATATTGTTACGCCACGGTCGATCAAATGGTTGGTAGGGAATTTCATACATCACAGAAATTGATTTAAAAAAATATTTTTTATATTAATTTTTACTTGCATTATATTTGCTTACGTTAGTATTAACTTGGTAGAAATCTATCATAATACGGTAAAAAAATATCAAATTATTTAGTTCTACAATTTTTTTAAAACAGTTTATTTTTTTTTTTTTTTGGTTATCAAATTTATGGAGCTTCAAGTACCAGGACGCTCCAGCGTCAAGGTTCTTCCAGTCTCCTTCATCGATAAAGATTTTGAAAAATTGTAAATTGCATCCCCTTACCGTCGTTCGCAGACGGAAGGGCGCGATCACTACAGAGATAAGAAGTTCACGGGAACTCCATATGCATTATTTTGCAAATCACATTCCATATGCTTCCTCCATACTATATCCGTACATGTACACACACATGCGGATACATACATACACACATACAGTATACAAATTGTTTTTAAACAAAGAGAGTCATTTTCGTGATGCTAAGTTCGTTCTAAAATTGACAATTTTATACGACATAAGATCTATGGAGGGTCGTCGAGCAGGACTGCTCTGGGTCTAAAACGATTCTCAGGCAGTGTCTCGTCATAGTTGTGGAGATCAGAGATCGTTGGGTTAGAATGTTTTCCCACCTCGCTGTGAAACTTTTGTGATATTTCACGAACAAACTCGCGGATGGTAGGTATTTTCAAGTCTCTGTGAAGCAGCGAGTTACGCACGTACCACGGGGCGTTACATATCTGTCTCAGTGATTTATTTTGGACAATCTGGAGAGTCTTCATATGTTTACGGTGAGCATACGTCCATATTGGAGCAGCGTACACCATGATTGGTCGAGTAATTGCTGTGTAGAGGAGCAGCTTGCTTTTGAGAGTAAGTTTGCTTCTCGCGTTAAGCATAAAGTACAACCTTGCCTTTGTAGCATTAGCTTGACGTTTTTTAATCGCGACGTGTTCATTAAATTTAAGTCGACTATCTAGCGTGAGTCCAAGATACTTAACCGAATTGGACCACTTGATCTCTGCGTTGTGCATGCGTATGCAAGCAAAATTAGGTTTTCTAATAAAGCCCTTTGAAAACATTACTGCCGCGCTTTTTTCGGTATTAATTTTGATTCGCCATTTGTCGCACCAGTCTGCTATTGTATCGGCAGCTGATTGAACCTGCGTGACAGCGCCTTGTCGATTTCGAGATTTAGCTAAAATAGCCGTATCATCTGCATATTGTGCTATAATTGCGTCGTTATCTCCGCCGGAAGGAATGTCATAGGTGTATATATTGTATAGTATGGGTCCCAAAACAGAGCCTTGCGGAACTCCCGCCCGAGTTGACCTTGATGAGGATCGAATTCCATCCATTTTAACGTTGAAACATCTGCCTGTCATGAATGAGTTGAGAATTTTTACCAGCGGTGACCCTATACCAGCCTTCGACATTTTGAATACAAGCCCTTCGGTCCATACTCTGTCGAAGGCTTTTGCGATATCTAAAAAGAGGCCAGCCGTGACTTCTTTAAGAATGAATCCACTTGTGATAAACTCCGTTACTCGGAGGAGTTGGTGGTTTGTCGAGTGGCTAGCACGAAAGCCGTGTTGAGTGTCTGGGATGATTTTTTTCACCGTAACTACTTCTTGTAACCTAATCTTAATTACACGCTCTAAGACTTTGCTCATTGCGGGGAGCAGACTTATTGGCCGGTGATTTACTGGGAGAGTATGATCTTTTCCAGGTTTTGGAATGAGAATAATATCAGCTTCTTTCCATCGTGCCGGAAAATATTGTAATCTCAAGCACGCATTGATAATGTTTACTAGCGAATTAATGCCCTTTTCCGGAAGCTGCTTGAGAGCCTTATTACCAATTTTGTCATTGCCCAACGCTTTCCTGTCAGGTAGGTTTTTGATGAGACTTTCCACTTCGGCAAATGAGGTGGGATAGATAATTTCGCCGTCTGCATCTTGAGATTGATCTAGAATTAACTTTGCAGCGATTTCTATATCAAACGCATTTTTATTCATGACTAAGTTGCTTGGGTCAATTGAGTTAGGTGTAAATTGGCTTTCAAGGCTATCTGCAAACTCTTCAACTTTATCACTGATGGTGAAAACAGGTCCCTTTGGTCCGTAAAGCGGCATCAGCGGGTGTTTTTCTGCGCGGAGGGCTTTGGAGAGGGCCCAATATGGGTCACTTCCTTTAACAAGATCACTTAATCTGTCGTCAGAAGTTTTTTCGCGGTAAGTTTTCATAGCGAGTCGGATTTCAGCAGACAGACGGTTAACGCGCTGCTTAACTAAGGGGTTACAGAATTTTTTCCATTCTTTTCTTGCACGCCGTCTGTCATTAATAAGGATTTTAATGTCTATCGGCAGGGGTTTACTGTAAGGTGTATTTTGTAAAGTTGTTGTAGCATACGCGGCAGCTAAGTTAATGTTTGTATTGAGATTAAGAATCTCAAAGTCAATGCTTTGGTTATCTTTAAGATCACACTGAGGAATTATCATATCGTCAATAAAAGTCTCAAATACGTCCCATTGGACTATTTTTTGCGTTTGACTTAAGTTATTATGACTAAAATATGTTGGATCACCTAACCTCAATATGACAGGATGGTGATCCGAATTAAGCTCGTGTACTATATGAGTTTCATAAGGAAGGTTGACTCCACTCAGAATAGCAATGTCTATAACATCCGGTAATCCTCCATTTCTTGGTAGAGTTGTTGGATCGGAGGGTGCAGCTACAATTGCTTCAATATTACTAATATAAGATTTTAACTGTCGTCCGCGTGAGTTTGTTAGTCTACTGTACCAGTCTTGATGCTTCGCGTTGAAATCACCAGCGGCAATTGTAGGTACACCGATAGGAATAACTACTTCTAGGTCCCTAGTCAATATTTGCCCATCAGGAGGGCTATAGATAGAAACGAATCTAATGAGGCCTGAATACTTCGTGTTTACAACTATCGCGTTTGCTTCTAGTTTGCCTTCAAGTGCTGGTAATGGAACTGCACAATGGTCTATGTGTTTTTTTATGTATATTGCGGTCCCTCCTCCTGAGGTACGGGTGCGATCAAAGCGGTACAAAGAATAGTTTGGTATTGTGGGACGGTGTGAAGGTTTGAGAAAAGTCTCATTCACCAGGAGGATGTCAATTTTATACCTTGATAAAACGTCAACTATCTCCAGTTTGTCATGTCTTAGGGTACCTCCACTGTTCCAGTGAAGAACCTGTAAGGATGCCGGTCGGATTTTATTCGCCATTGTTTGTATCAATGGGCGCCTCTTGGGCGGGATATTTAACCAGAAATTGGTTTCCGATGTTCACAATTTCGCGCCATTCATTGAGCATGGATTTATAATCCAGAGCAACATGCGCGTGTGGCAATTCTGAGCGGACAGAGTTAGCCTCACTCTGATCAATACGGGGAACAGGTTTTAATTGTTTCGCCATATTTTGAGTTTCAGCTGTCGATAATCTACTGTTATTGGCAAGAGTTGGCAAGGGCCGCTCGTTAGGTTGGTGTGTCGGCGGCCTAGAATTAGGGGATTTTCTTGGAAATTTTGGGCATCCACGGTAGTTTGCCGTGTGAGGCCCGCTACAGTTTGCGCATTTAGCTGGGCCGCTATCCTTAGTGTAAGTGCACTCATTAGTAGAATGGTCACCCGCGCATCTCACACATCGCGCTTGACCACGGCAGCATGATGCTGAGTGGCCAAACCCTTGGCATTTGTGGCATTGACCCGCTGAGGTTTTTCGCCACAGTGACTCAACGACAATGTTCATTTCAAAGAATTTACGTAGGCTAAAAATTTCTTTCCCTCTCACATTTCGTTCGAGGCTTAAGAGAACAAGTGGGATCGGGGTCTTTTTGACATGACACTTCATTCTTTGTACCTTTATAATGGGAAATTTGAGCCGTTTAATCTCGTTCAAAACGTCTTCTTCCCCAACGCCTACTGACACGCCTCTCAGAACTACTTTGAGTGGTTTGTCTTCATGCGCCATGTATGAGTGGTATGGTTCATTTCTTACGTCTAACAGTTTGGTTGCTTTTCTGAAAGCGTCGATTGAAGAAACCTCGATTTTTATGCCATCTTTGAGATCTGTTGCATGTCTTATAGATACGCCTGCAAGTTTAGCATCCCTAAGAAATGTTATATAGTTTTCCTTTTTATGAAGGACAATCGGGGGAATTTTTTGTTTTTTGTCGTATGTTTTAGGTGAGTTAGAAGGTTCTGGCAAACCAGCGCTGGGCGAAGAGTTTAGACATATTGTTGGTGTGTTAGGAGCCTTATCGCGGCAGTCATTAAAAATAGGCGAGCATGGGTTTTCGGCAACCTCTTCTCCGGTAATATTACTTTTAGACGATTCCCTATCAACAGTAAGATTATGGTCGTCAATTGATTGAGACGGCCAAGCAAACGTATCTCTGGCTGTAGCCATTTTAAAGTTGACAGACCCATCATTCGAGATCAAGTCGGAAGTTGCCGCGATTTCATTGGTAAGCATGCGTGAGTCATTGGTAGAGTTTACACTACTAAGGGATGGTGATGGGGGTGGCAAAACAATTATAGTTGGTGAACTGGGAGTGACGACGATGGTTTTGGGTTTCGAGGTTTTTTTCTGTGGCTGTTTTGGCGTAGAGGACTTTAGTGGTAGCGAACCGTCCGAAATGTACTTGCCTACCCCTTCGTTAACAAAATCCTTAATTTTTTCATATATTGGCAGTAAGGTTTCGAATGCCGCTTGGTTATTATAGCCAGTAATATTTTTTATTAGCGACATTGCCTGGTCACTCATTACCGACATTTTGGAGGAATTCCTGGTTTTCCGTCCTGAACGCATCGCAGACAGTATTGGAATTTAAAAAAGTAAAGATAAAATAGGTTACAGGTTTAAGTGGGATAAACAAAGCAGTAGGTTAGGGAACAGGAAGCAATAAACAATGAGCAAGTTACTAATAAAAAATTGAAAAAAAAGAGGAAAAAGAAAGTAAGTAAGTAAGTAAAAAAAATAAAAAATGTATAGAAAGGTAATTTGTTATCTGATTCTTCTTGGTGGTAAGATGTTTTCCTCCAATATCGTCGTCGGCGATTTTTAGTCAACACAAACACTGAATTGAGTTATTTAGGTATGAACTATATAATCATTTAGCAACGGAATAACTTTAAAGTCAGTCTAGCATTAGGTTTTAGCGTACAAATACAATTGATATAATAATAAATGTTGAACCACCAGAATTGCAAGTAAAGCTAGCACACTTATCTCAACACAAAGGATTCACTAGACAATTGTTTTTACGATCGCACAGTTGTTTGTAATTTTTGAGATGGACAGGAAATGACCTTTCTCGAAACAAACAATAGATCTATTCACTTAGGTAAGAAGCACAACACGTGCGTCGCAAGCGGACGCTCAAGACGAAGTGAAAAAAACAGTTTATAGCTAATAGAGTAAAATATCAAGGTATGTCAGTTATACAGTTTTTTTTAAAAGTTAAAGGTTGATAGCTATTTCGGCTTTCGCCATCGTCAGAACTATGGCGAAAGCCGAAATAGCTATCAACCTTTAACTTAAAAAAAAACTGTAGAACTGAAATACCTTGATATTTTACCCTATTAAAATGGAGTTCTACCAAGTAAATGCCAAATCAATAAATAAACAGTTTAAAGCTATTTCTGCGTATGCCATCATCAGAACTATAATAAAAATTGTATTGTATTAAGTAACACGATTGAGTTTATTTGACGAGAATCAAGAAATGAAGTTAAACATTTTTAATATAAAATTAAAATTGATAACTAAGTTATTCCACGTAACAAATTATAGCACAACCTGTAGAATAACTAAGCTATTAATTTAGTTTTTATACTTGAAGTGAAATGTATGTATTATTTAAGTTATATTCTAAATATAATACATACGCATTAATCTCATCTGTTTGCTTTCGTCTTTAAATATTTCACCGAATTATATTCCACCAATTTATCATATATGTATTCAAATATCGTATATTCAAAAGTTCGGTTGACATCCCTACTCTTGGGCTAAATAATTAAACTTATAATATGCTAAGTACGCGATTTGGGATTCCTAAATGTATAATAAAAAAACGTATTACTTAGAATGGACGTGATTTTGCCCGTGAAGGTCAGAACAAACGGCTCAATTCTGACTCATAAGTTATTCGGATATATGTACTTGTAAACCGAAATTAATGAAAGCGACTTTATCCAGGTGCTTAAATTTACGGGTGTCAAGGGGAAGTGTTTAAATTAAATCCAGATTCGCGTTTTCACAAATCCAATTCAAAAGGCGAGAGGTTTTTTACACAAAGCTCTCCCCCTCAACAAAAGGCTCCGACAATAACTCGGCGCCGCGACGCTGTCTGAAAAAAATATCAAAACACAATACATCCTTGCTTAAATATACACAAACAATCACACACAAGATTGAAAAAAAATGGTGAAGCACAGGTAAAATGGACGAGTGTAAAAAAATCATTTTTTAATCAGAAGCTGGCAACACCTTTTTTAATGTCATGTAATACGACAATTTAATTGGGTCTGGTAATAATATTATATTAATTTGCATACAGTTATAAAAAATTACTGCATACAACGTGTGGTAAAAATTATTTCAATGGAAAATGTATCAAATTTATTAAATATTGAGTATGAAACAAACGATGTTTAGCTATTATCATTACGATGTCGTAGACAGTAAAAATTTGATCGACACTAAAATTTGCATAAGAAATAGTTTATGTTGTTTTTTGTCATTGTGAATTAAACTTTATTCCAAGAAAAACTTTTTGCATTACGGAGTAAAAAATCTATTTTACAAATACCAAATTTCCTGTAAAATAAATTTTAATTGCTTACATACACCTAATCCTCATTTTTTAAATGCTAACCTTTTGTATTATATGTATTGGTAACATTATATACCAGATAGCAGTTACACCTGTCAACAGTCGCACAACACTAAAGTTTTCTCTCTGTGTTAGTCAGTTGATCTTGCGTTGTGCATCGCGTGCAAGATAAATCTATAATATATTATATATTGTTATGATATCATCGTATTTTTTTTAAATCTATAATGAAAATCTTTGTGTAAAATATCTAAGCTATGTTGTCTTAAAATACTATAAAAATAATTACATTGGATGTTAAAACATTTCTTTATTTCAGATAAAATGTATACATTTTGGATCTCTGCATTTTTTTGAGATTCGCGTTTAATTTCAAAGATTTGGTAACAACAGATGATAGGCTTAAACTAAACTCAAAAAGATACTTAATAAACTTTGTTTTCTTTACGAACTACGTTAGGTGGTAGTGTACAATTTTTATTTTTTTTCAAATGATACATTCATGTATACGTTAAATAGATAAAAGAATAACTATTGTTTAAATATGTTTTTCTTCACTGACTTTTGAAGTACCGTAGTTTTACAGTTAACCTGGGGAATATGCATGAAAATCACCGTAACCGTGCGTCGTCGACTGACGTTAAAAAAATCCAGCGAACACAAAAACACACTCAGGCTACGAATGACGTCCCTCGACACCGCGTGAGTTTAGTGCACTGAGGTCTGTGACAGAGTTGTGCATTGTTAATTACTCAATCATACATTACAGGGTGTGTTAAAAGTAAATTTATTATATCTAATGAAAAGATTTTTTAACTGCAATAGATTAAATTATTGTCTATCATTGTTTCCCCTTTTAATGGCATCCGCTCGACCAGTAAATCTCGAATCGCTAATCGAGCAGCCTGGTATAAGTTGAACTAGTCGATCTCTAAATATAATTCGTTTATAGCGTAGATGCATTTCAAATGATTCCGCATAAAAAAGTAAAGATGCTATTCATAAAAAAATTCAAAAACCGCATAATTTTAAAAATATAGTCAGAAACGCATAAAAAAAGTTTATGACAAATAAGAAAAACAACGCATCCTAAAAAAATCACAAAACTTTTTTATTTTTGTTTTATTTTAAAACGACATTTCGGCTGAAACATTCTAATCAAAATTATCGTCTCTATATGACAACGCTATGTATTTGACTTGAAATCATTTCATCATTAGAAGAGATATTATGCTCGTCAATTCTACGTGTTATATAAAATTGTACTTTTAGTTTAGTCTTCAAATATACCATCGTTTTGTATATTTTTTTTTTCTTACAATGTAATAAATTATCAAAGTTTTAATGACTCTCACGAAACGATAACTAATTGTTTACGTAATGAATACAAAAATATAATTATTGACCTCACGTTGAAATTTGAAGAATCTTTCTCAATTTTTATCACAAAGAATAAAACAATTTTCTAAATAGCTGCAAAGATGGAGACCGTCTCGAATTATATTTGAAGTTTTTTTTTGCTAAATTTCAATTCAATAAAAATCGTTTTAAAAAAGGTCGTATAAAAAGATGTCCGAGTGTACTTTGAATGCAACTTTAAGCTTAAGCTATCTTATTTAGCTAGCCCATTTGAACTCTCAAAAATAAACGTAAATATACGTCGTATTACTCGTATTCCTTCTAAATTATATACTTTTCTAAGCTAGTCATTTACTAATTCATAAATTAATATATAAATAAATTCAATTGTACATTTTTCTTCAAAGATATCAATATTTGTGACGTTTACTAAGACTTTTTCTTTTCCTATTCTAGAGAGATCTTTATTACAGTCGTTTTCTAACCAAGAATTACTCTCTATTATAAAAACGAGTTTGAGCGTCTGAATTACAAGCAGTTCTCAAACGTCATATGTTGGGATGCTACATTAGTAATCCACATGCTCCACTATAAAAGCGGACGTGGTATATATTGTTATTCGAAGCATTTTCTTACTTACCTATCCTAATTTTGTAGGCTTTTGAATTAACATATTTACGTTTGACGGGCAAATTCTGAAAATTAATAGTTTACGCACACCGAATGTTTGCTACCTCCACCATGGGAACCCTTTGAAAGCTTTGTGGCGCTCACTCGGCCGTGTGTTTTCATTCATAATTATCTCCATAGATAAATAAATTTCGCACAAATTATTGGGTGCGATATTACATTGTTCCTATTTTGGTGAGAGGAATTCTCGGTCGGAGAGCTTCTGCCCCGCACCATGCTTTCCTTTGTTTTATTATGATTTGTTAAATGTGTCACTGCGGTGCCGCCAAAATTTGTGCACGCAGAGAGCTTTTCGCGAGGAAACCAAAGCTAAAATTACGGGGAGTAGCTTTTATCCAAACGTATCATAAAAACATAATATTTTAGTGTGACAGTATTTTTTTGAAGCAATTACAATAGAACTATTTACATAAATTTCTATTTTAATTGACTTTGTTTCTTATAATACATAAAGGATATATGTATTTGTCCAGTCCCTTATTAACATGTTTGGGGATATCATGTTAACAATATGGTCAGTATATGATGGCAGTGGCAATTTTACCGGAGAGCAAAAAAAATCTTGTAATCAGTTAGCTCTCAGTTATTTAAAGAAATTCACAGACTGTGCTTAACTTAACCATAACCAAGATCAATATTTAGTAATTAAATTCGAATTGTTTGAATTTTATAAAAATATATTATAAAAATAACTAATTATTTACCATTTACGATCGTAAAATAGTTGTCTTGGGTCAATTACAAACTGAAAAAATACAACCTCAACGTCAACAATATAACTGTGATTTTTATTATCAATCGATGAGCATAGTATTTTAAAATTGAAATTGATAACAAAAGTAATCAATTGTAATTTTACATTAAAAATGGTATTTCACAAAGTTACCGCCAAACCCATCGAAAATATTAGCAAAGTACACTAAATTGTTCTTAAACTTTTCTCAATCAGATTCTTACCTTCATAAATATCAAAGTTTTATCTTTCAATATTAAAAATCTATAAAATTCATCAAACAACGGCGCAACTGTAATTTGTCTACACTCCTGCTATCACTCACTCTCTCTCTCTAGTGGCCTATCCCCAATATTAAAATGATTAGTTTTCTTAATCTACAAAGAAAAATACTTATATTCTAACTTACTAGTAATTTAACATTATTGCAATACATTACTAAAATAAAACACTTTGCCAAAGCAGACTCTTGAAAATACTCTCTGAACAAAACCGTAACATACTATTATGTCGCACGATTAATCACCAACAATATTTAAAAAATATTAATATATTGTATATATTATAAATATAGCAATTTAAATAAAAAATAATTGTTTACTTTTGGATTCTTTCGTCGTCTTGAAGCCTCTTTTTCACGCGTGCTGGCTAATGATTTTACTTGCGACAAGACACATAAATCACATCCAAATATCTACATTCTTTATCTTTCTTTAATAGTTATATATCCGGCGGTAAAGTTGTGAAAGTTCATTAATAATATATAATCAAATTTGATTATTTTTTTATTATAGAGTGTGTAAAAAATTGTGACAAGTGTTCCGCTTCTTTAAGAAGCATCTTTTTAACAGAAATGGAATATTAGTAAATAATATTGTAAATAGTACAGGCTCCTCATCATTGTTAACTGTTTAACTGTTCTGCAGTATAAAAAAATAACCCCAACCCTATGTTTGTAATTTATAACATATTTTAAGTATTAGAATCAATTTTAAGTTTATTCGTAAGCTTTTCGATATTTTGTCTGAGAATGCGTCTCAAAAAAGCAAAATACATGCTACAATTTGTAACACATCCTGTGATATAACAAAGAAATCAACAAAAAAAAACTTGCAAAATCCTCTAGTCTTGTATAATATATGAAAAAGCGCTCTTGTAAAAACTTTATTATGTAACGAACTTTCAGCTATATTAAACACGACTCGATCGCATTTACGCCGAAAAATTACTATATTACTTTTTTTGATAGTTTTTAATTAAAAATTAAATTGATGAAGCTTTGATTGAAATATTTATTTTACAGTTAGCTAAATTCCTAGAGCTATTTGTGTATTATTGTATGAACAAATATGTATATTATTTTATTGAAACAAGGGATAGACAGCGAGCCGTGAGTCCCGGAACTGGGCTCCAGGGGTGCAAATTATTAATGAGAAATGTCAAGATGCCCACTAATCAAATCAGAGTTTGTTGAATACTGAAATGACTGTTTTCACAGAATGATTAATAATACAATTAACGTGTGGTAGTTTAGTCCACATAGTTTCCCAATTAGACTAAAGTAGTTTTTTCGGTACTGATTTTAACCCTTAACGAGGGCGAATTAAACAAATAATAATAAAGTCATTATAAGTAAAGACTTTTATAACACAAAGGATTGGACACAAATCTTAAAGCAAGTTTTTTTATAAATTGTATAATTTTAATCGTAAATATTTTAAATTTAAAAACCACTAATCTTATTACATTAACCGAAATTCGTGTAAAAAGAATGTATAGGCCTGGTTAAAGCTCAAGCATCATAAAATTAATTTGGAAATCCTATTTTATTATATTTTTAAAATATCACGAGATGTCAACACACTAGAAATTAGTAATTGGTTAATTACTTCGTGGCAAATGAATACGTTCATTCAATTGCTTTCTCCGATTCATTTATTCAAGTAGCGTTACGGATAGCAATCACTCGTGATTCAATTCAAATTGGATGCTCCGCAAATCATTTGTTTTCTCACTCTGTCTGCTATTAACAAGGCAGTGTTATAGCAGACAGTGAGATAGCTGAGATAGCATTAAAAAAGAAAACTTTCGTCGTTTTAACCGCATTGCCCTTATAAAAAAATAGATTTACGTTGTTAGATATTATAACCACACAAAAAGTTAACTTAAAGTCACACACTTGTAGGTAACATAAGCTCTGTTCTTCTGCATACTTCTAACGGTTTGCAAACCGTCAGGAAATCGTCAGAAGTACGCAGAAGAACAGAGCTATAGC
Organism: Himalopsyche anomala; assembly: GCA_031772345.1. Taxonomy (NCBI): domain Eukaryota; kingdom Metazoa; phylum Arthropoda; class Insecta; order Trichoptera; family Rhyacophilidae; genus Himalopsyche; species Himalopsyche anomala. Next base: position 15,161,599 of record CM062821.1, on the reverse strand, counting down.
TTTCAGGTTATAAATGTTGCGTGTAAGATGTGATTTAAAAATTATTCATAAACTTTTGAATCATTTTTGTGACTTGCCACACACTTTTGCGTTGAAATTTATCAATCGTACTCCGCTTCGCTTCAAGCGACGAAAAGTTGTCACTCGGAAATACGATTAAACCCCGATTCTACGTTTTTGAATGAGCCCTAATAAAAATATCGAAAAATGCAGAAAACCGATAATGCGGTGAAGCTCCAAATAATACCAAAAAATGATTGTTTTTAAAAACTTATTTATTCATTTCACTAACTTATACAATAGAAGATAGAAAATATTGTAATAAGTTGCCTATTTGCAGTTACTTTAATTTTAACTATAACTTTTCTAAGTCAACTATTTTTACTACGCCAAGAGTAAAAATAGTTGACTTAGAAAAGTCAACTATTTTTACTAAAAATTCGTTTTTCTCATAGATTCTTTCTATGTCGTAAATTATTTTTAGTTTATTAGCTAGAGTTTTTTTATGGGCTGCATTTTAGTTTTGAGTTAGAAAAAATCGCGAAACGATGTGAAAGGTAAAACCGACTTTAAAAAGAAAATGGTAAATATTCAATTTAAACGGTCAATTAGATTATATTTGGGATTAAAGTATTTCAATGAAAGATCAAAGATATCGGTAAGTCGGGGAGCGATTAATGTGTGAAATGTGACTATGGAAAATAAATGATCCACGGAGAATGGAAAAACGGTAAATCGGGGTTCCACTGCAAATTAAAATTCGAGCCCAGTGTTTTGCTATCAATATATCGATTCCCCGGAGCAAGACTTTTGTCCATTCCTGCAATACTTTTTTTCACATGTGACGCATTTATTAATGTGTCTTTTGCACGCCAAAAACAGAGAAATTTTCACTCAACAGCTATGTCGTCGTTTTATGATAGTTTTCATGCTGAGCTGTCACATAAAAATGAAAAATCTCGGTATGTTTTTCTACTGAAATAACAACACTACATTTACATCTCACAGGATAACATTATATTATATAATATAACAATATATTATCTTCTTCATATTTATATTTAATATATTTTTACTATGAACAGATATTTTTTGTCTTTATATTATCATGCGAAATTTATTTTGAATTCTGCCTGTCGATATAAAGCAAAAAACAGGTTTCGATTCTTGAATTATTGTTTTATTTTATATAAATATTATTTATTGCTTTTTTTATCTTCAAAACTAACTTAATTGATATTAACAGAATAAATACGTTTTATAGGGGTTTTTTCATAAAGAATATTCTGCAAGATTTGATGAATTTTAGCCACAGAAATGTTGCTTGCAATGCACAGATATATAATATGAAAGTGAGTGATGGGTCGGATATATAGCCAATTGCTTTGTCCTTCAGTTGAAGCGACATGGTATCGTTTCATGGTACTAGTCTTTACCTTGTCTCATCCTCCAAGATTCCACTAAGACTCAGTGATTGAATTACAACCAGCTCTTGTAAAACAACTCATATTGAGATATTTCACACACTTCACATTAAGAGTCAGCATGTTGAAGCACAATGAAGAGAACTTTTCTTTTTCACACTTTTCCACCAACCGTTATAAGATTTACTCAAGCAAATAACATTACCTGATCACAAAATGTAACGGAGACTACAATAATTAATAGTATATTTATCCAGTGCTGCATGAAAGCCTCACCATTTGATTGACATAATCTTAAGTGGCATGTTTTATATTACCAATTATTTTTACAGACTCTCTATACAATCCAAGGCGTAGACCAATATTGTATTTTTTTAAACCCAACCCCGAACGCTACATATTAAAAACTACTACGCTGAAACTCTTTCTACGAAATACGAATTATTCTTTCAATTGACATGAAATCTAATCGATATATTCAGCACAAAATAGAATTCGGGTGATACATTTATTAAAAAAGAATATTTCATTTTTTTGAGTATTCAAACCAAACGAAAAGAATTCAATAAAAATCTATTCTCCAAAAATAAGTCACGAAAAATGTTTGATCATAACATTGATTGTATTACTTATTTTTGTCATATTTATAACCACTTACTTTGTAGTCAGTTTATATTTTGTAACCGCCGGAGAGAGGCGCCACAATCGAAAAACGTCGTTGCTCATCCCGTTTGTCGATTGTGCAAAATCCATTACAGGGGATGAACGATGAAAATCTTCAATATGATGGGATTGTATTTCGTATATATAAAATACCGGCTGGGGTCGACGAAAGCCTTTCAAATAAAGTTGTTTTGATCTTGTTAGCTTTCTTTGAACGTTGGCTGCTTTTATCGTTTCGACTACAAATTCGGCTGAACGTTTCCATTTTTAAAAAAGAGAAAGAACTTCGATGGACTAATCGTGATAACTTTTTTGAATTCATTTTTCACGTCAATGACTCAATTGAAAACGACATCATTTCATTTGACGCGGATATCTTGAACTATTAATATCAAACAATATATGAGTGTTACGCAATATATGCTAAAAGATTATCGTTATTATATATAGTTACTTTACTTAACTAAAGATTTGCTGCCGGGTACCGCTTCATATGAAAACACGAGACATCAATATATTTATGTTATAGCTGAAGCTGTGGAGTCCTTAAAAACCCCGCGACTCCGACTCCTATATAAAAACGATCTACTAAAATGTAGATTTTCTCTACGATCTACTAAAGTGTCGGAGTCACCCGGTTTTGTGCAACTTCAACGCCACCCAAGACACCACGAATTCACGACTCTGACTTCGACTCCACAGTCCTAGTTATAGCTAATAATAATTAAGCCGAGAACTCCTAACTTTGAAACTGGACATGGAGATTTTTTTATATTACCTGTAGCCTTATTTCACTCCACATGTCATAAAGACATCTTGTGTTACATCTACAATATAAAATTCTAAATTTCGGAAACATTTTTGCAGACATAATAAAGTTACCCGACTCAAAATATAGTGCCGAATCATTCATCGTTTAAAATTCTGTCAAAAAATATGCGTGATTTTAAAAATATATTTAACATAAAATACCCCTTACGGTATTAGTATGTATGGTGCACCATTTTATTAGTTTTATTGAACGTTTATGAAGTATGTTAAACATGCCTATTTGATATTTTTTAATGACAATTTATTTTATTTTTGTAAAGCATCGTAATGTATATATTTGTCAATTGAATGTAACAATCACTTTTAAGGTGTTCACTGTCAATGGTGGAATAGCTTTATAATAAAAATAATAAAAGATTTTTAGTACTTTTTCCACTTAAAATTTTATTTGATCAGGACCGGTTTCGCTCCTCGCGAACATTATCAACTGATAAGAAAAATAAATTGGACAGTGCTATTTATACAAGTTAAATTGAAATAAAAAGGTGTAAGCAAATACTAACAATTAAAAGGATTTACAAATTACATTATAATTACACAAAATTAAAATGCTTAACACCTATAACATACAATTAAAAAATCATCAATAAATATAAGTTATATAATAAATAAATATCTTAATATCTTATATTTATTGATGATTTTTTTTATTGTATGTTATAGGTGTTAAGCATTTTAATTTTGTGTAATTATAATGTAATTTGTAAATCCTTTTCATTTTTAGTGGTTGCCTACACCTTTTTATTTCAATTTAACATGAATAAATAGCACTGTTTAATTTATTTTTCTTATCAGTTGATAATGCTCGTGAGGAGCGAAACCGGTCCTGATCAAATAAAATTTTAAGTGGAAAAAGTACTAAAAATCTTTTATTATTTTTATTTTTTTATTGAATGTAACAAGTAAATTAATTAAATACACAAATAACATGCCAGTACAGTCAAACAATACGGTAAACCACTTACTCTTTTTGTGTGCCGGAAATCAAGAAAAACATATCCGGTTTCTTAAACAGCTTTTACGCTTAATATGCAAACCTCTTTTCTGATAATAGTCCCCTAAAATAAAGTGAACAAAAAAAAACTATAAATATTTCACCGACAAAACCAAAAAACCCACGGCATTTTCACGTTTCATTTAATTCCCCATAACGTGTCGACAGGAAAGTCACGAAATTTGCGTTGAATTTTATTTTATTTACAAGTTTTTTCTTTAAATATACGAGAGCACGTATGGTTTTGCATTACTTCAAAGACTGATACAGGGTCACTGCTAGTAATGGTAACACTTATTTTACTCATATAAATAATGTAATACACAGTAGCAGCACTGTTACATCTAGCAGTGGACTGCTAATAAGTTAACAAGGATCTCGCTCAATCCCAGATATATTTGCGATGTTCGGTGGTTGATTTTCTTATCATCCTTATACAATTAAACGCAATAATCATTTAAGCAATCGAATGTTACTTGATATACTTATATTATGTAAAAATAGGCAATATAGTGTAAAATAGTTTATATAAAAAGCTGCTAATGTACAACTCTATAGTTAAACCGTCGTACATAGTATATATAATATGTCAAAAATTGCAGGCAGGCATTTGATTTGAGAATATTATTTTTTTCTCAATTTTACAAAGGGCTCGCTGAAATTAATCAAGATAAAACAATTTTACAGCGTTATGTATACAAAACAAAATTAAATTAATAGGGTGTAGCAAACAATGGTTATTGAAATTAATTTACAAATAAAGGTACAACATATGAATAAGTGACACTAAATTGGCTAAAATTAAAAAAATTACTACCTCTAAAATATAAATACAAAACTAACAATAAATTCGATCATAATTATAATCTGGGATTTTTTACAAAATAATTTATAATGCTACATTAACACAATTAATAACTAAACGATTATTTGACATTACATTCTTCAACAAATGGTAATGCTTGAGCAAAACCAGTCCTGATCTTATTACATAAAAGTGGAATTATTGCAAAAATGAGTATTTTATTTTTTTAACATATTTTGTGCATTTATACATAAAGTCAATTCCGTTCACCGTTATTTTCGGCAAAAAAACTGTAGATAACTCAACAGTTTTGAATATTTGGATCAAATTTGTTTATCATTATCGAATTGTATGAAGTGTTTGTAACGATAATTAATAAATATAGTGCGTAGATGTTAAAATTTCATGATTATCTAAAGATTTTTTGACTTATCGCTTTCAACCAGTATACTGACGATATTTCGTTTTCTTTTTTGTGATATTTAAAAGATAGCGCTTTTTGTGAACCATTTTGAAGCTTCTAGAACATTTTTAAAAAATAAAGACTTAGTTCATTATGTCAATTTCCGGTTAATGAATTCGCCTAGTAAACGTTAACATGTACGTTTTAGCAATCTTCCACAATTTATTATTTTTAAATACTACGATAACTTTTTGTCCAAACTTGGATTGTTTGGGAGCACCCTGTATTAATATTGTAATATAATATACACTTGGCGTGCTATGCCACGCGCGCAGCATATAAAATTAGGGGATATGTATTTTCTACATCGTATCATTTAATAAGGATCACGTTAAATGTTGAGACAACCTGTACCGTAAATCGACGCCAAACGTCAGATTAAATTGTTACGCAAGATGTTATTATAGTAACGCAAAATCGTAACCAATCAAATATTTACATTCTTTATTATAAACATAAATAAATTGTTATATATATAACGGATAATATTTTGAATTTATTAATGTCTAGCACAAGCCTCTTGTATAATACTTTCAACTGAGCTTTGATCGATCATAACGAAAATAATATAATATGCTTAAGAACAAACGGATATAGCTGGATTTTCGCAGTTATGAGATATCACAGATTTACTTAAATGTACATACATCTTTTGTGAACAAGGGTCGTTAAATATATAATATTTTTTTTGCCAATTTTTATATTATTTTTTACTTGTCTCCAAAGGTGTACATTTCTGTAAAACTGAGAAAACTCATAGCTGTAAAAAAAGTTATACAGTCGTTTGTTATCAAGCATGCATCAAAAGGGCCGCATGTGGCCCACAGGATTCGGCCAATTGTGAAGTAGAGAAATTACAAATGTCGAAGATTTTATACATTTTTTTTTATCCAACAAAAATTTTAAGTCACAAACCGCCACTGGTACCTTCTTAGTTTTTTCAAAATAACTTCTTTTTTTTATTTTCACAAAGTATAAAACTTAATATACGTTCTATCAAAATTATGCAAGCTGTAAACACCGAAATAGTATGTAAACATAGCTTTTAAGTTTGACAAAAGAAGGTCATTTAAAAATTGCGACCAGGAAAGAGGACACAAATATTTTTTGTAAACAACTTCTTGAATTAATATTAGATTGAGTAAATAAAACACCAGTGTTCGTGCACTATCTATATATTTTGACCGCTAGCCCAAAACCGTTAAAAAACTTTTATTTTGCCCCCTGTAAGATTAATTGTACAGTTTGGGTTTCGCCCTTTTGCCTTTCTACAAACGAATTATGGTTACCGCAATTTATTTTGTGTCCAATATTAGCGACAGTATTAAGTGACAAATCTTTGTTATTAGAGTGGTAAAAAGAATGATGAAAAGTCTTTCCCTTTGTTGGATTGAATCCAGGACACGCACTCAAGCCTACCCAGATGGTTGGTCCACATACATATATAGTGCCACTAAAGGCTTGACTAAGCACTTCTGGATATGGATCGATCTACCCAAACAAATCGTATTAATCAACTGCACATGGCACCGGCAAAAGCGCCCTTCAACCACAAAACACCAAACTGTGGAAAAGCAATGACTACAAAAAGGAGTTAAATTCATTGATATGCCTTCACATTTTTTTTATGGTTATAGAATTTAAAAACAAAAATTCTAAGCAAAATATATCGGGTCATTGTCAAAATATAATAAATGGATCATCATAGATACCGCAATTCGATTTTATCAGGGATTTGGATCTAAGAGAATATCTCATGTGGCCCTTTACATCTTGCATTAAAAAATAACGTTTTTTTATAAACTCTTCCTCTGCTCGTTTTCAGATTCGACACAGATTCGAAACAGATAGACTGTTTTGAAATTGTTACGTAAAATAATATATTTGAAAAGCGATGTTTTGAAATCTTTGCTTTTGTTTTGTTGAAGTACGGCTTCTAATACATTGGTATCTACACTATCTACAACCTACATGTTTATTATTATAATAGTACATGGTACGTAAACTACGGCAATATACTGCCCCCCACCGGTCAATAAATGTTTACTGTACATGTTTAGAAGGACTTGAACTATTTTCAAGTTTTTTTATATAAACACTTAGTGCTAAATTTTAGACGTATTAACTACAAATTATTCAGAACGTACTTCTTATTATTTTGTTTTTGTCAAATCAAAATGTTTGATAGAGGGCTTTCTTTTGAGTTGTTAAAAAATAAAAGAAATCCAACTCCGACTTTAAATTAAAACATTTTTTACCGCCGATTCCGACTACGACTTTGAATTTGGTTTAAAAAATTAGTATTTTTTATATAATATGTATTAAAAATATATTTTTTATAATACAAAATACACATATCAAACTTGATGACTAACGTTTTCCATTGATTTACATATTGATCTTGTAAATAAAAAAAACACCGTTTGTAAAAAAAACGATTTTTTTAAATAGTCATAAAATTTAATAGCGACCTTATATTATTTACAGGTGGCAGTATTGAAAGACTGTGCGTGGCTGCCGGATCCGTCGGTGGAAGTTCGTCTGGAGTCGGAGGTGGATGTCCTCTGGGAGGAGACCCTGACGGAAGTGAAAGAGCGGCTATGGTCAGAGCGGCGAGAGGACTCCTGGCTTCTGTCACAAGAGTTCTCCTGCTGGCCGATATCGTCGTTGTTAAGCAATTGCTCCTAGCCAAGGATAAGGTAAATGGACTATACCATATAAAGAAATTTAATAACTGACAATCAGTCATGGAATAAATATACATAAAAATTGAACATTGTGCTCAAGATTGGAAATACGACTAAAACAACAAATTTTAATTAAAGAGTGAAAAAATCTAATTAGAATCCTACTTGAACATAAATATGCACATTTAAAATTTAAGCAAAGCCTATGTCTCTCTATCCCTGTACTAAAACGACATCGATTTACGGTATTTATTTTTATCAAAGTCTTTTATTTTTATGTGTAAAATATTAATCAGGACCCAGTGAAAACAGTCGTCGGCTGAAATTGGCCCGCAAGCTGTAGCTGAATGACCGCGTTACGAAATACATTTTTTAAATTTCAGAAATTTTTGTGATGTAAGTATTCTCTTTCATCGGCAGTTTAAAGAATGTATTAACCCAATAAACACTCTCCTCATATATATAGCCCAACTTGTATATGTTACAATATATCAAATCTTCACGAGCCTCAACGTTCAATTTAAAACTTCCTGGTCCAGATTAGATGAATGAACCACTAAATGTTTTCTAGTTACGTATTAAATACTTTTTATTTAGAATGGACATTTCTATATGTGATCTAAATATGTAGTCAAACCGAAGATTCCACTGGTGGCAATAATAGAACTGTATGTTATGATAACCCAGAAGCAATCTTATTCCTTAGTCAAAGTGATTGATATATTTTTTTCCAAAACATTATAGTTTATACAATAGCACAGTCTTAAATTGAATATTTCAGGTGGCAAGAAGTCTCGGTCGGCTTGAATCGGTAACGAATTTCACAGAGTTTGTGAAAGCGTTCTCGGTATTTGGAGGTGAGATGGTGGAGTTAGCTCATGTCACCGGTGAGAGACAGAATGACCTTAAGGACGAGAGAAGAAGAGCTCAGATGGCTGCAGCAAGACAGGTCCTAGAACGGTCCACTATGATGCTTTTAACGTCTTCCAAGGTAAAAATAATAAATACCTTTTGAAATATGTAGTTCTTGTGTAGACATTAACAATTTAATTTTCAACATCCTCTTGTAATTTAAAACATATAAAATTGGTTATAACGCAAGGTAATAATAACATAAACATTCCACCATTAAATCTTTTATACATTTTCTCACAATTATTAAAATTTTGAATTTTAATGAAGGAATAAAATTAACTAAACACATTATAATAAATATAATAGAATCGAATGTATGTATTCAATTTCAAATTAATTAACATTGTTTTCTTAAATGTAGTTTATTGAGATTATCAGACTTGTCAAATTATTCCTTTTTTTACTAGAATAAATTGATACAGACTATTGAAATGTTACCAAATACTCTTAGTAATTATCTTCATGGCAATTTTATAGAATTCTCGTCCTGCAAGATAATGTTTCACTAAAAACACAATTTTGAAAATTCATTGTGTAAATTATGACTGTTTCTTGCGCAGGCTTGCTTGAGGCATCCGGAATGTGCCACCGCAAGGGAGAACAGAGACACAGTTTTCTGTCAAATGAGGAGAGCGATGGACCTCATACACTACGTAGTCAAAGATGGAGTATTAGATTGTCAGGCAGCTCTCACTCCAAGATCTCAAGTAAACTTTAAATTTATATTTCATCTATAACAGTATTAACAGTATATCAGTATAACAGTTCCGGCACCTTTTTTTTTAAAAAAAAAGCACTAGTCATGTGTTCTATGTTACTGCTAAATAAAAACAATTCAGTGATCACAGTGTTTTCCACACAGATGTATTGTACAGATGAGGCCAGGACAACAAAATGATTTGGTTGTATGCCAATACACTATTAGTAGATAGCTTTCTAATACATACACCATTTTAGTAGTTGACAGTCTTCGGTAAACAGCATAAACAATATAATATCCATATCTAAATGATGTGCTGTCAATTTTCTTTGTCAGTACAAATATATTTTTAAAACAATAATTCAGTTTCTGTATTAAGGCCACATTTTGATATCAGTCCTTACCCAAGCACTTAGGATACTGCTCAATGTTACTTTATCACTTTTCTAGGCTTGTGGCTTATTCATATATTGAATAAAATAGGTCATGAACCACTAATAATGTTGCTAAGGTATTGATGTTTCAGCGAATTACTTTTAAAATCCGGGCACATCACAAAATATAAATTGTCTTGTTGGTTTTTCTTACACGTGTTATTTTGAATATGTTTATTAATATTATAATGGTAATTTTTTTCAGACATGGGACTGCGAAGAAGGGGCAAATACAAGTGGAAACAGTGGAGGTGAAAGAGGAACCGTATGCGGGGCTCTTCGGCGCTTAGGTCAATTAGTGTCTCGAGCGAGAGGAGCTCACGCAGGCCCCATGCAACGAGAAGCCCTAGCTAGAGCTCTAGACCAGCTCATCGAGAGAACGCAGGACTTCACGGACTCGGCGTACACCAGTCACAATTATAGACAGAATATTTTGTTGCTATGCGACAGGACCAAGTTGGAGCTGAATCAGCTTTTGAGAGTGGCTGTGAACATGGTGAGATAATATAAAATCTTCCAAGTCTGCAATAAAAATTTTGCCCAATAGATATTTTATTTATAGGTTTTTTTTCCAAAATAAATAAAACCGGATATATGTGATCAAATGAATGACATACTTTTTCTCTTGACACTATTGGAGTTGAAGATATATATATTTATTTTTAAAATAGAGCAAAATATCACAAATCAAATCATATTCATAACTCACAAATGACAATGTTAGAATTATGATATGACAATTATATTTACAATGTGATTTTCACTGAAATTGATAATATATCCATAATAATCAAAAAAAAATATTTTATAAGACATCAAAATTTTTATAATAAAATTTATTGATATGTCAGTAAACGTGAAAATTACTTAAATATTATCAGCTTAACGACCGCTGGACGCGTATTTAAGTCTTTAAAAACCAATGGTTCCTGGCCGGCGGACGCATATATGCATCCTACGTCATAAATTCCATTCTATTAAAAAGTATCTGATTTCCAGGACGATGTAATGCACGAAGGAATGGACTACTGCTCAGACATGGAAGGTGAATTGGAGAACGCAGCCGGTGGAGCCTTAGAAGCAGCCCGTGCCCTATGGGCGGGACTAGTGGGTGCAGCAAGAGAACAAGCAGGAGAATTAGGATCCGCTGCTGCATCCGCCGGGGCGGCAGCGAGAGCCTTAGCCCATCCGCCCTCGCCTGCTAGACTTAACCCACACGCTGATGCCTTGTTGGAACATATCGATCACATATTGGAAGTAAGCTCAAATTATCACCAATTTCTAGATTATGTTTTAATATTATCGCAAATATTACAAATAAAGTTAAATCAACAAAGAGATACATATAACTTCATCATATATTGAATGGCATAATGATGGTATACCTTCCCTACCACCTGTTTAGGTACACAAGTTAATTCAACAGTTAAATAGATAGCTAGGTTTTGACAAAAATTATATTTATAAAATGGGAGCCATTTCATATTTCAATGTATGTCATTTATCAGGCTATTATTTATGACAATAAATGAAGATTGCTCATACTTTATTTTTAGTTTTAGCCTTACCTTCTATAACTCTTCCAGTTTACTGAAGAGGCCTGACCTTTTTTAATAATGATTCCATTCAATGATATCAAGCTTTGTTTTATCATTTTTGTCAAAAAGGGATCAGCAATGTTTTGACGTGCGAATTATATCTCATAAAAGTTTAATTTATTTTCTAGGTATGCAAACTTCTTAGACACATTGCCTTATCGGAAACGTTACAAGTAACAGCAAAGTTTACAGAAATAAATCTGCGAATATACGGCCCGCAAGTCGTAACTGCGGCCAAGACTTTAAGTGTCTACCCCTCTAGTAAAATAGCTAAAGAAAATTTAGAAGTCTTTGCTGACATGTGGCAGTGGCTATTGTCTGATGTCACCGCCGTTGCCAAGGAAGTTTTAGAGTTGGCGCAAGGAAAGCCAGAGAAGCAGGTCTACATGTCATTGCCAAGGCCAGGAGTGAGTCATTAAGATGATCAATATTTTATTCAACATGAATTACATTATTTATATTTATTTACAGAATAATTCTTGACGACAAACTTATTAGCCTCTGGGAAAATACTGGGAGCTAAGTAAATACATACCGCAATAGTAAAGATGTCATTGTACTTAAAACACCAATAGATTTTTTTTACCATTTTGTTACTTGGCCTAGTATGATAGGGTTGTCAGATGTCCCGATTAATCGGGGACTGTCACCTTTCGGGATGCCCAAATGTCCCAGTTTACAAGTCACACTGATTTTTTGGGCAAATTGGTAAATTCTTGGGATTTTCGAATTCGAAAGTCTTTGAAGAGCTAAAAAAAAACGATTCACGCTGATCGTTTGAGCAAATCGGACAAATGTCCAGGTTTGACTAGCAAGAAATCTGACAACCCTATATATTTAGGAACAAAAACGGTAACGTACATCAGCAACAATTGGTGGCAATCATAAATGACCATCTTCATTAAAAACATAGTAAAATATTACCCAGCAGTTTTCTTAAACCCAAATTTTTGATATAATTATTAATATTAAGGTTTGCAATATTGAGGTTATCTTTTCATTACAAGACAGAGCACTCTTTTCCAGTTCTGTTGGAAGAAATATGTTAGAATCGACCCTGTCAATATTGACTCAACAACTCTACTGTTGTTATGATTGCAATTCAACAAGTGCTCTTCCAAAACTAATTTATTACAAATTTCTATTCTACAATATTGATATTTTTATATTATATTACAGCCAGCCAGTTCTTATTTATTAATTTTTAAATAAATTCCTTGACATGCTTTTCCAGAAACATGGTACTACTAGTAAGCCGTTGAAAGAAGTTAGGTTAGATTCCGAAGAGCAGGCTAAAATTGCAAAATCCGGGCTGGAAATGAAAATGATGTCTTCAGAGATGGACGCCGAAACTGATAAATGGCAAGAAAGCGGAGCTGCATTAGAAGAGAATAATGACATTGTTAAAAGGTAAATTAGAAAATTAACTTGGCACATATTTCTACATATTAAGCATTGACAAGTCTTGATCATTTTCTGCATCTGCTAATCCCCTGTGCTGCAATTCAACCACTTAAATCTCCTCCTGACAGATCCTTCTCTAACTTAAAGACGTGCATCTATATCTCATGTGCTAGTTCAATTCAGTAGTATTTTCAAACTTTTTAAATGTCACATGAGATGACTGTTTAATACACCTACTGTAAATACAATGCATACACTAATATAAGTATCATAATTAAAAGTATTTGAAATATTCAACATGAGTCAGTAAAACCTAACCAAAAGTAAAATAAAATAAATATCTTAACCAAAAAGTTGTCCAACAATATTTAAAGCTGATATACTAATTTATATTCTTCTTTCAGGGCTAAAAACATGTCTTCCATGGCGTTTGCAATGTATCAATTTACCAAAGGTGAAGGACAGTTGATGACAACGCAGGATCTGTTCACCCAGGCTGAATATTTTGCAGAAGAAGCAAATAGATTATATAAAGTTGTTAGACAATTCTCCTACCAGGTATTCCTAATATATACATCCAGTTTCTGATCTAAATCAATAATTTTATCAAAAAAACGTATTGGGTTTAAATGTATAGTTATTTCGACATCGCTTATCATCAACATGAGACAACTCCTAACTAAATAAACTGCTATTTTTATCACACAATATATAATATCAATTTTATAATTTAAAAAATGAAATTATTGTAGTAACACATGGAGTTTTTTTTAACATAGTGAGACAACCCAAACAACAAGGGGGTGAAATTAACAAAAATAAAGTTAATTGACACTCTACTAAGTTAGGTATCTCTATTTTCGATTCGCAATTGATACCAAACTCGCAATTGAAACAAATTGATAAAACACCAAAATTATTTCAAACACTTATCAAAGAGAGAAGTAAAACATCACAAATAATAAGAAAATTTTAGACAACAACAAAAAAAATGGTGGCTATTGATAAATCAAGCGTGGTAAATTTCATTCCACAGGCGAGAGGGCTAAAGGTCATTTATAAAATTATGAGGCAAAACATTTGCCCGCTCCAGTATTACTGCGGGCTCTACATTATAGACATGAACTAAAAAATATATTGCAATTAATTGTTATGATTTTACTTTTCAAATTGGCTTACTTTATCTATCCTTTCTCGTCAATTACGATGATTAGAGGTGTCAAAGGTAAGCTTCGGGCACCTGTACAAAATAGGGGGTCTCAATTAATCTCGGTTAATTTATTATAAATATGTCACTAATCTTGTAGATACAAATTAAGGCATTTATTTTGTTTGAAATTTCTAAACATGCCTTAACATGTCGTCAGTGCTTTGAAAATGGATGAATTAACCATTTTAGTAAAATCGAGATGTACATAGAATGAGTCATTTCACTAATATTGTTGGGTAAAAGAGAGAAATTTGTTGATTTCTTCCAGGCTCTGTTTTAAGCTTTTAAGTATTTATAATCATCTATGGATAATTAATAAAGTAAAGGGAAAATTTTTGAATGCTCCTACTGTTAAATTTAATTTAAAACACAGTATATGTAATAAAATGTTTCTATTTTTAGGTACCGATAGGATCAAGTAAAAAGCTGTTATTAGAACACCTAGACAGGGTTCCAACCTACGTTCAACAGCTGCAGTTCACGGTCAAAGATCCGACTGTGGGCCGTGCAGCCACATTCAGTAAAGTTGATAACGTAATACAGGAAACTAAAAACCTTATGAATATAATCAGCAAAGTTGTCACCACCTGCTTCGACTGTGCCAGCAAGGTAAACAGACCCAGATGAAATTGTTATATTATAGTATTACATAAATTCAAAGTGCTAGATATTATAGGATGTATTAATATTATTACCAAAAAATAGCGACATATAAAAAACTTCTATGCAAGTAGAAACAAAAATGATAGAATTTTAAACTTATGTTGATAAATTTACTATTCTACTGAATGTCACACACCTAGATATGTAGCCAATGGAAAAAAACATATTTATAAAATAGTTGTCTTCTCTAGATGATGATAAAAAAAACTTTTATTAAATTTTTGTCATAAAGATATTAAAAATTATTGACGTATCTATTTTAGTCATTTATGTACAATTTCATCTATTCGATCAAGAGCTGAAGCGAAATATAGTTTTCTGAATTAGGGAATGGGGTTTTTTGTATTTATAATAAATAAAATAATTCCAAAACATTCCCAGTTGAGAACTAATTAATACAAAACGCTTTCACGATTTACCTCCTGAGTATTTTATTTTATTAAGGTTCTCTACAGCAAATTTTGGATGCGTTTTCTTTTATATTTCCATGTTGTATTTTTTTCAGTTTAAATTGTTTATGCCAGTACGTGTAGACTTGAGTTGGAAGCCGAATCTGATCAAGGCTGAAAGGCATAAGAGCTGTAATGCTATATCAAAATAAGTATGAAGTTTTCAAAAGGCATAAGAACGCTTTTAACAACAGCAAAACCGCGTAATTCTATAGAGGCAGCTTTTACATTCGACTAACTAAGCATCGTTTTACTCACAAAAACATTAAAAATTGTATGGTTTTTGCTAACCGGCTTAACATAGATAATGGCTATTGAAAAAAGATATCATTATTCACAAGCAGGCTTGATCATAACATTCACAGTGTTTTTTTTTTCTACATAGGTAAATTAATAATCGCAGCTTATTAACAGTTACTAATTATTTTTATTCTACTTTGTAAGATAAAGCATATTAGAAGCGTAACAATATCATTTAGTCTTTTGAATAACTACTTTTTAACATAGCTGAAGAGCTTTTATGTAATAATAAAACTTTATTAAAAAATCACCAGGTTGAAGTTCACCTTTCCGAGCTAATAACTCAAACTTTCAAGCACAATTAACCTATTATGTTATTGTTTTCAGTACAAATTAGACTTCAGCGGTTTGTCAGGGCGAGGAGCCGGCGGAGCGGGAGGGGGCGGCCGCGAGGACGAGGGCAGCGGAGGCGTAGGCGGCGACAGTAAGGCGGGCGGGTCAGGCCCGGACACGAATATGTGACAATTCGGCATGGGCCGCCGGGGAAAGGGCGACTCCCGGCGGACCAGGGTCAGCTTCCTCCTCTTCTAAAGATCGCCCCCAGTCTTTGTCATTATGAACATAACAATCACTGGATTCCTAATAAATCTTACCCTCTCACCACTCCTTCACCCTCTGTTGATACTCCAAGAATGGCACTGATACTGGTTAATTAAAATGGTTTGTCTCTGTTGACAGAAATCAAACAATCTTTTCAAACAGAAATCACAAAGAATTCAAATCAAATAGAGAAACGAGCCCCCTGGTCATTAAAGTTATTCTTTGACTTCCTCTGAATCTCACAGAAATTATCAAAAACTAGTTATATGACCTATATAAATTTGCTCTGGTGGTTGAAAAATTATCTCAAGCAACCGCTTACACTAGTATGGTTTACAGTCATTATTGAGAGCACTTTCTCCTGCATATATTAAATTATTAAGTGTTCATTGCATTAAAAAAATCTGCTATTATTATTAAATAACCAGCAATATTTATTTGAAAATCTTTATTTCAAATATTGCAATAATACATAGGTATAATGTGATTTAAAATAAATAGTTTTATTAGTGTTGATCTTTATGATAAAAGGTTGTGATAGATAAAGTTTTGACAGAAGCTTAAAAAAATCTGTCAAGAATGATTTTCACCGAGCATAACTGGCTAACATTTTTATAATATTCAAACATCTCTGTAAATAGATAACACTAATTGGTAAACTGAGTAAACAAAATAATTCTTCAGCCCTTCAGAATCAGTTTTTATTTTAGATGTTTATTGTTGCGTTTACATAGATTATTTGATTCAATTTTAATACACTATTGGGATACTTAAAAACCTGCACTAAGTAAGCTCGCCATTATCAACTGAAAATACTATGAGCTTTAGTTTATATCTCAACTCTTCTCTTTCACTTTCTGTGCGATAAGATTTGATGAGCCAATGTTATTCCAGTAATTAAATTCTTGCAAAAACCAAAAATATGCAAGTAAAGTGACAGATGTTTTATCATTCTAATAATGATATACTGTTAGCATTTAACAAGCCATTCTTTGAGTGTCAACGTTTGCGCCGTGGGAAATAATAAAGACACCTTTAAATCGCTCTTACGAGAAAGACCCGGCGCTCCTTATGAGACTTGAATAATTATTCGACTCCAATGTTGTGATTTATAATTATTGTTTCATTAGAAAAATCTTAATGTTCGAATAGTAGTATAATATTATATATTTAAAATTATGAAATGTTTTAGAGGTAGTCCCGCCTAGATAGATTCTACTTAAAGCGTTTTTATCGACTCTTAACGGTAAATGATTATCATTCTGACGTTAAAAATAAAAGAAAAATGTAATTTTGTACTTACAAATGTAATAAATTATTATTCTTATTAATAATAGCGGTTCGTTGAATAAAAGTTTTCTTGTCGGTAGCCATAGCCCTACCTAATAAACTTCTAAAAATCTACCAGCCATCCGATAACGGATGCAAAAACCAATATCTTTTTCAATCAACATCTCATCTCGTAGCTAATTTTAAATTCTTAATGGACTAATTGCCTAAAAAATATTTTTGGTGTAGATTAAAATCGGCAAAATAAGAAATTTCGCTAGGTAGGTTGTCATAAAACGAGCCATTGCTGATTTTTTCGAGAATTATAAGATTTGTAAAACAAATTGTATCAAAAGAAACATTTCATAAGGAAGGGCCAATAAAAGTTGAAAGATGAATAAATTAAACATCTGATATATTTTATAACATTACATAAAACTATAAATTTTGTAAAAAGAAAAGAAATAAGAAAGTTTTCATCAGTGAAAAACTAGAAGTATTGAGAAAATGACTTACTAAGGAGTTTTTTTTACATACAATCTAATAATTTTGAATACAATCTAATGATTTAATAATTGATACTTTAAGTACATAAACTAAAGCTTATCTACTACATATTATAAGTTAAAATATAAATAATTTGTTCTTTTCCTTTTTTTATTGCTCATGGCTATTATATTTTAAATACCTAAGAAATTTACACTATTTACCATTTAAGCGTTTTGTATTTACATTTAGTATGATTTGTGCAGTTTTTCATACTTTATACGTCATGTTTAATATAAATTTTCTTTTTTCAGTTTAAAATAACAAATAAAAAATATTTTTTTGTTACGAGGACTGTAAAAACATGAATTATAATAACACAGATACCGAAATACATATTATATTCCTTTAAAAATACAATACAAATGTAGCAAAACAGGGGCTATGGTTTCTTAATGTCGTTACTAAAATAGAAAAATCTAGAATAAAATAGTAACTACGATGTTTCTAAGAAAATTATTGACATCCTAAGATGCTCTTGGGAATATTCCATAATATTTGGGTAAGAGACTGACAATCATCTTCAAATAAACGAAGTTTCCTCAAATGGAGAACCTTTTGAAACCCGTTAGCGGTTCAGCCTTACTAATATGATTTTGTGTCCGACATTAAGAATAGGTATACTCACCGAAGACGCACTTATTTAACAGAGGGGCTTGCTTGAGAATGAGTCAGCATTTTCTTAAAAATTATTTATATCTATAATCTGAAAAATAGCCAGAATATTTTATGCATTTGTACTTCATATCAAGATATTTTACAGTTTTGCTCGTAAATTTTGTGTTGAGAAAGTCAGCAAGCTCTCCACCACACATAACCTGATAGTTATAGTAAATGTATGTTAACCTTTTCTGTGCCAGATGCGAGATATCTCATACTACCAGTTCATGCACATAAGACCTGATATGAGATACTTGGTACCGACTTCGACATTGTACATTACATCGAAAAGTGATAATATGTTTGATTTTATAATTGCACAGAGCAAAATCTGTGTTAATCTTCTGACATTAAGTTTTGACCATTTGGTGTCAAAAAATTATACCTATGGTAAAAGTTTCATTGAGTTTTTGATACATTGGGCACTATTATATTTAGAAAATCCGAGAATACTTTAGAACCAAAGTAGTATTTATAATTTGATATATCAGTGTGGTGAACTTTTTCCTAAGTAAGTATTGTGACCACCTGAACTAATATAAAAAAAACTCATCTTTTGGAACAAAATCTATTTACAAACATTTTACGTATTCATATAAGTCTGATGGCAGTTTTTATGATTTTTGATAAAAATAAAATGTACATATGTATGTCGCTACCTCAGTGGTGTAGAAGAGGGTACTGCCACCCGGGACAAGTTCTTGAATTTGCCGTCCCCAATATTTCCTCTAGTTTTGTTTTTAAATAACTTCTACAATTTTTTATCTATGAACTAGGAGTTTTTACTCCAGGTGGCTTAATTTTTTTATGTATAAATATAATCTCTTGAAAAATATTGTATTTATTTTTTAAAATACCGAATACCAAAAATGTACCGCCCCTGCCGCACCCCCCCTTGTTACACCACTGCGCTAACTCAATAATACAACTAGGTAACTTTGGTTTGATTATTGTTGGGAAAATAAAATTCAAACTTTATTCAATCAACATGCATCCAAGTTATGATTGTTGTTTTAAATATAAATGAAAAATGCTGGTTTTGTATATTTGGGAAAAATTGCTACCTCGAAAATATTGAAAATCAAGTAACCTAGTTTGTAATATTGAGTTGGCGATATAAACACAAGTACCAAGCCGGACGTGCACATTTTTATCATGTATACGGCACAGAAAAGGTTAAATTGGCAATAAAGCTAAATAAATTTCTAAAATCAATTTAGAGTAGAAAAGCTAAGTGTTTCTCGCAACAAAGATTTTGACATCATAACGTTATTCGTAACTGTTTTAATTAGAGAATATTTCTGCCTGAAATTTTTCAATGGATTCATTACGCGCATTGTATAAAGATTGTTTATGTTTAATAAAGCAACGGAAGTCTTAGAAAATTGTGAAAATCGGACATATGCAGTGTATGGTTTGAAATAAGACCACTGAATTTGTAGGAAATTAGTGTTGATTGTTTTTAATAAAATATTTAATATCGATAGGAGTATTAGTGTGCGATGTATACTTATCTTATTTTGTCAATATTTTAAAAACCTCTTACAGAATATTTTGAGAACTGGTATGGCTTTATAGAACTTAAAAAATGTATGCTTCGCTATTATTACATTTTCAACACAAACAAAATGAAAGTAAACTGAAAAAGACTATATAATATTTATGGTGTGTGTTGTTTTATTACTATGAATGAAACTAGTTATTTTTCTTTTGCTCCATTTACTGACAAAAGAATGAATCGTAAATTATTAATGCCAATGAAGGAATGAATACTCACGACTTTACCTGCATGATATCCCTAAACAAAACTCATTATTAATTTGTGTAAAATATGGTGACAGTTGAGTACAGAGGAAATTATGATATACTGCAATAAACATGCCATGTTTCATTCCATTGAGCTACTTCATAGAGAAGATGCCTATGGGTTGGGTGTTTGTTTTTGTACAAACTCACAGGCAGGTAACTTCAGGATTTTTGAAAAAATCTGTCTTACTAATAAATTTGCATATTATATTTTGTTCCAAATATTATATTATATATATTTGTATTTATAAATAATATGGTTTGTACTACTTAATAATGGCCCTCTGCCTGCAGCAGTTGCTTGTTTTGTACATATCATTATAAGAAAAAGCATCTACTTTATGTATTAGCTCAATGATTTATTAAATGTTGAAAAGTTTCCTTATGACATGAATATTTACACAGTCGATAGCATTTTAAACTTGTAATAATGTTTATGTAGGTAAAATTTGCAGAGTTTAGTCTTCTGCGAAAGTGACTCTGTTTAATCTATGCGAGCATTTATGGAATATGTGCACAGATACATCACATTCCTCTGCGAAGGCACGTGGGCTGGAAACCTACATACGATGTATTGTTTTTCAGAATGTCACTGCTTCTCACCGTTCTTAATAAATTCTAAGCACCGCAATAATAATGTTATCTCGCTGTTTTGTTAATGAAGTAGATTTTTTACAAAATATTCTTAGTTCTCACGAACAGAAAAGAGTGATAGAAGTTTGGGCAAAGACACCAAATTTAATTCTCTTTCACACAATAAAATAGCATATCGCCAACAAAAAATGATAAAAATAGATAATAATATTACAAATAATACAGTAATTCAATACCCACTCTGCAAATATAACACCAAAAAAGGACGAATTTATATTTATATCATAGCTAACTAAAATCAATGAAAATAAATTTAAGCTGTAAATCATATAGATTCTTAAATTTTATTTTTAAATGTAACATTCTCTCGAGAGGTTAATCGATAAATATTTAGCTTTCGTTAGTCTTGTTCAACATTTTTAGCAAATCAGATGACATTTTTGAAATTATAAATATAAGAGATGCAACAATTAGAAGGCAATTTTCTGACTGCAATGGGAGCTGTGCAAATTCTGCTATTCCACAGTTAAAGATCCCATTCTGATGATTGAAGAGCAAAGAATTAAAAAAATATTGATGATCGAAATCCAGATATGTTATGTAAATGCCACCAAACTATTGAGGCTTAAAATTTTGTTGCAACTAAAATAATAACTGAGAAAAATTTTCCTCCGGAAAACTTTATTATACTTTCATCAGTTGATGTGGCGATTCTGTACCTCCTTTGTTGTCTATGAATATATTGCATAGATATATTTTTATGGCAAAGTTTATGTTTGACTCTGTTGACTAGATAATTTATCATTAAAAACAAACTATTTATTTCTTTTATGTATAGATTATTATTAAAAATAAACTGATAATCACGCTTAATAGTCATCGTGAAATTATAGTAAGAGCTAGAAAATTAAATGTAAAAATGTATTATTACGGTCGACGCTACATTGTGCAGAACAATATTACAGTGCAAAAATTTGTTATACTATGAATACAATTTAGTCATACTGGATGTAATGTGCCTGTTATATTAATAACTAAATACCTATCGTGCAGGGATTGTAGGTACTTATTAAATAGGTTGTTGTGATGCCATAATATTTTATATTAACATAAAAGTACATTTGTAACATGAATGCTACATCTCTGCTATATATAATATGAAAAAGAGAAACTGCAACTAATCAGTCTCTCGATGGATATATCATTGTTATTTTAGAAAAGTAAGTGACGAATGTGTTTATATAAAAAGAATTCTATGTGAAGCTTTTTCTACAGTTTAATCTATAACGCTCTTATCTAACGTGTTATTCAATTGTGTCAATGTAAAATTATCGTCATCTGTGTGCTTGTATTCGCCATGCATTTGGCACTCAGCGTTCATGTCTATAAACAATGTTTTTTCGATTCATCTTAAAGTTAACGTTTTATCATTGTCGCCGTGTAATATTTAATATTGTAAATCTCCAGTGCATAACTTTGGCATTATAATTTCCTAGTAGGTGTTGTCTCTTATCGCTTCCGGTCGAATGTGAATAAAACGCGCAGCAAACCCTACGACTTCTCGCATAAACGATTGCTTTAGATGGGCGTCAGGGTGAAATATAAGCCGATTGTGAACATAAAAATATTTAGTTATTACATTCTACGAGCTTCCTTAATGTAGACACATTTTTGTGTGTAGCCAAAAATGATACAAAAGTTTGTGAATATTCCCATACATTTGTTACATTTACACTTTAACGATATGCAGCTGCGAGAGTTTCATTTTAAAGATATCTATTACGTGTTACATGTGACATTTTTATTACCGCGTTGACAGGTTGTTTGTTTCGTATCAAAAATTACATCTAATATTTGTTATCGAAAACCCTCACAGTAGCTTTTATACGATCGATCTAATTTAGGACAGATTCGCGATGTATTATAAATATTAGTCGTCATACATCTACACAGGATTGTTTTTTCACGTATACTTTGCTTTGAAATATAATATCGATATGTATATTTTTCAGAATGTGGAGTGTAATAATAATTGTTATTTTAGTCTTCAAAAAATCAATTGTGTAGACTAAAAGTATGCATTAACTGTTAATATATTTTGTACTACGTAAACAAATAGAATTTATGATAATCTAATTATGTTATAACTTTGTATCAGTCGTTACAGATCTAGCAGTAAATTATAGTCATATTTTTCCAATAGTGCTGCCAAATTATTCTTAATAAATAAATAGTCATGGTTAAGTATTAAATATATATTTCATTTGTATTTTTTAATTCATACTAGAATATTCTAATTTTTATGTATAATCTATTTAAAATACAGTGGAATCTGATTCGATCAGATGTCGAACTTGTGTGTTTTATTTTACCTATCGTTGACCTGTTGTTCTTTTTTGAAATCGTTCCGAACTCCACCACACTGTTCATTTTGGGATCACGAGAAAGCCAACCCAATATAAAATATCAATGTCGCACACGAGGTTTGAATTTCACAAATTTCTCTCCAGCAAAATTTCTTTAAGTTGTATCCTGTTGCCGACCTTGTGAGTTAATCCAATATTTCATCCGTACATCTAGACATTTCTCCGTGACTTCTTGGCATTTGACTGGTCATTTATTTTGGGGAGTATTGTAGTCTGTCCAATAGCATGTAGCCAGTAGAGGATAAAGCAGCTGAGAAAACCCAAGCGCTGTAAAATTATGAGGCCCTGTACTTCAGATAACAGAAACACTAAATTTGAAATATATGGGCTAATTTATAATATAAGCTTATTTGAGTCCCCAAGCAAGCGCATCAAGTGCTTATGAGGTAATCTGCCACTGTTTGTAGCAGGTGAATCTAATGTATTGCAAAAACATTGTTTTTAAATTAATTAACATTATTATATTAAAAAATTCACTCTTTACAGTAATCGCCTAGTTTGAAATTTTATCAGTGATAAATTCAGTATCTCGATAATTGGAACCGTGATCCATTTTATCAAACCAATACGGTATGGACCATACCTACAGAATTTGTTTGACAAAAACAAATTAACGTCATTAGTTAGTCATTCAACCTCTCTCTTCAGAAAGAGTAAGCATAGATCAAGAAAAGGACTAATAGTAAACTAATTCTCTGCACCCCATTTTTTAGAATTATATAGGAGCTAGGTGAGAAGGAATGTTTACATTACATACATATTATATATGGCGTTAAACACAAATACATAAATCGATAGTCTATAATGAGTATTGCAAATACAGCTACGATCAGCCAGATATATTTCTACAGCCAACCTGCCAACTGGCCCCAATACTGTTACGTATGGTTTTCGATCCGGGATTAATTGAAGTTCCTAGAATGAAAGAAAGCTGGTGTAGGTAGGTTAAAAAAAAAGTTGAAGGAACGGCATTCCTTCATTTTGACAATAAAAGACAATCTTCAAGTTTTAAAATATTTTAATAAAAGATACTGTATTATATTACATTACTTGTGAAATAAGTAATATTTTCAAGATTTGGATACGATTTTTTTCAATTTGTAATAAAACAGATAGATACAAATACACAATTACAAACTAAAGTTAGCCTACTACAAATAAATCTTAAATTATGCCACAATACGAAAATACAAAACATCATTTTCACAGAATGATTGAGCTCCAGGAATGACAATAATAATTATTAGTTTTTCTTTTGCAAACATCGATCATAATAAGGAACCTACAGAAATAAAAATAACCATTATTCCGGAATATCAAACATGAATGAAAAGAATTATATCCAAAAAATTATCTTGAAGGAACAGTTCAGCTTTGTGACAAAGTTATCGTTGTATCATACAGAAGACTTTTGAAATGTGGCCGGACCTCGTCGCCGAGATGTACTCTTACAATTTAGTTAATACTTCAGAAGATTTCGATAGGCTACCGTCTATCCAATTTTTCAGGTTTACACAGATTCATAAAATTTCTCAAAATCCTATTTTTATATACCTATCATGTCTGCCGATCTGTAGCGGCAGATCGGTCTAATATTTACTCTGAATATTCTACGAGGAATAATGAGGTGATAATTATTTATAAGAGGATCTTAATATGAATAATAATTCAAATTAGGCGCATAATTAAATTATAGCATTCTTAGGTCATCCGTCCTTCGAGCTTACCGTCGATTGAAATTATAAATAGTTTTCACACGATTCATCGGTGTGAATATTTTACGCTTCATAATATAATAATAAGGACAACACAAAATAACAGTAATTAATATAATGCATATATTATAAATGATAAGCATTTAGTAATTTTATATAATATAATTATAGTGTCATACTATATAAATAAATACGAAAAACAAATTAAGTCAAATTACAACCCGATATAACTATGATTAATTTACATTCCAAAGAAAATTTTCATCGCTGTGGGAATGGAAGAGCATGGAATGATTATAAAATATTGAATTCAAAACAAAGGATTAAAACTCGGGTACTCGTTTGCTGTAAAGCTCACATTCCGTGCTAAATTACTTGTAAGCGTTGTCTTTGATACGAGTTGGTTACATCCAACATTATTCACCGCACTACGCAAGAATCTTTAAAGCTTAGGAGTCAGGGTTCACCTTAATCTTTCCGCTTTCATTACATCCAAAATATGATAATAGGTATGCGATTACTGACCTTTTTTAATGCGTCAGTCCCTAAAGACTTGATTTTTTTTGTCTAATCTAACTATTCTCGAATGTTGTGATAATATTATTACAACTAAAGTTAGATAAAAGTAAAGCTAAAGTGTAATACCGTACAGCAAACAAGTACTTAAACTGGTTACATATTTGTGAATCTGTAATTTTTAAATTAAAAATGCTAATATCTTTTTCAAATATTATTTGAAGATAAATAAACAATATCCTTAGAATGCCCTATTTATAGAAAGAGAAACATGAAGCCGTAGTAAATAGAAAAAAATTATAACGATTTCACATTATTTACTTATAATACCGTACGTAATGTTACAAATAGCAGCTATCTTATCAATATTATCCGTGTCTACCATTTGAAACTTGAGAAAAATTTATAAGTCCGCTCTGCTTACAAACAATAATATTCAATAAATATTTCAACAATCGACTCTGATTGTTAAAATGAAAACATCTAATGGCACACAGTTTATACAATTTTTTTTTGTCGTTCGGAAATGTGATGGGGCGATGGGGAGCCACGTCATCGTGACGATCGACGGTGAAAGAGAATTTGAGCAGATCCGATCGCTAGAAAGATCAGACATTGTTATCATAATAATATATACTATTACTGTTATGAATACGAATGCAATCAAACGTTAACCTATAACTATTTACTCTTTAGAATAATCCTTTCTTCTTTTTGTCCTTTTTCTCCTTTCCGTCAACGGTTCTAGAAAGGAAATAAATAACAGTATTAGCAAAAGCAATTATTATAAATTTAGTCGGAATTTCAAAACAACTAATAAATATAATTTATCCAACAGTCTTTTGGTGAGAGCATCTCAATTACTTATTATCCCGCGGTAAGCTATAATGCAGGGTTCCTACGCTATGCCCATGCTATAAATATGCATGTACTATTTTTAAATCTAAACAGTATTTATTAAAGAATAGCTTTTTATGTATGTCCTAAATATAGGAAGATTTATGTCAAGAGTGCAGCGTCAATTATAAATGAATTTATAATGTAACGATGAATAATAATATTTAAATTTTCTTTTAGATATTCAAAATTTTTTCCAATCTTAACCGCACACACGACAACAATCAGGTAGAGAGCTTCAGGTAGTCCAATGGATTATCAGATTCCTCTATTGTAGCAGGCAGATGTGTAGCCATTAAAATGACTCGTCATAAAGTGGAAGTTTGATTATATACACTTGTACAGATATTTAAATTTAAAGTTCAGAGTTTTCAATAATTGGATACATTATGATTTTTTTTTAGAATCCTGAAATATAATAACATCCGTGTCCATAATCAAAAAGAGAAGTAGAAGGCCACACTCCGTAGACACTTCATCACCAACACTGTGTCGTATCTTTTATGCAGATATTTTAATATAACAAACAGAGGGTCGATTCATTTGGCAATGCTTTGTTTTTTACCCCATATTATCTCCATTAGAAAGAAAATATAATAGCACAATTTTAATTTGCAAGGTCAATCATATTTTTTCATTTGTCAACTAATATCCAATTATAAAGTCAAATTTACACAGTCATCATCTGCTCATAATTCAGTTCTATGAATCACCTGTGCATTTAACGATTGAAGCTTATTATTATTTGAGCGCATATAAGTAAAGGAAGCCTGTATTTAAAAATATAAAAGCAATATTATCATAAAATTGGGTGCAAGTTGGTTGGACACTGCGCTGTATAGCAATGATAGGAAATTACATCAAACTTACTCTTTGCTATTAGCTTCGAGAGATCGTCGCCTCAGGTCATCGAGAGACACTCCTGACTGTTGTTCCCAGGCGAGTCGTTCAGCATCAAGCGCTCGTCTTCTGTCTTCTAACTCTCGAGCTTGCTGTTCGAGTGATCGTCGTGTCGCTGAATGCCTTCGTGTTAATTCCGCTTCAGAGTCTTTCAATTTCTGTCTCTTCTCGCGAACCTGTAATTTTTTAAATAAAATTTAAGCGATATGTAATAAGGCTCCAACAACGATTATCTATCAAAAACAGTATCAAGAATTGCATTACAATTTTTTTTTTCATAAATGACATTCCACTTATCACAAGATAAACTAGTATATTGAAGGATTGCTTGGCATGATTGGCTTAGAAAAATTTGGCAAACAAGTAAAGCAAAAGGTCCAAAAGGTAACCTAGCCACGCCGCCGCATTCTAAGTATAAAAGGCTACAGAAACTTGAATAAAGATTCTTTAAACTGAATACATCATCAGATTTGTGAATAACAATAGTTATAGCTAAATTAAATTATCTAAAGATATGTTATATCAAATTTTTACCTTCATTTCGAATACTTGCTCCATCTCGCTTTCCATCTTTTTCATTTTGTTATCGTGTTCACGTTTCTCTTCCTCCATTTGAGCTAACGGGTTCCTTTAAAATAAACAAGACTAACAGTGAGACAAGCAGAATACAATTTCAGATCTAATGACTAAATAAAATATCAAAAAACATTAATAAAATTGTATAATAAAATAAACATTTCTTATTTTACACAGTGCAAATTACATGCTGCGTTTATTTATATAGCAATTATTACCATTAAAAAATAAAGATAATCATAAAAATTTGGATGAGAATGGACATACTGAAGCAAAAAAAATATATCCATAATTTTAATTATTGTTATTTAAAAAATCAGCATGTTACCAGCTATGGATGTGTGGATATATTTTGCGACACTCGGTATGAACATTTGCCTTAAATAGTCGTAATTGTAAATAAATATTAAATGTATATTTATCAGACTAAAAATCTATAGTATAATATGTATTACAAGGCATGCAAAATTACAATTTAATATAAAACAAAGCATCCCTCAGTATCAAAAAAAACTTTACGCAGTGAAACTCACTCGAAAGAGTCAGTTTCTGAATAATCATTAAATTTATTATCATAATACTGAAACATTGCAATGAAGCAAAAATAATAATGATATGATTATTTTAAGACCACAGATAAAAGCTCAGCACAATCTTAACAGTCGTGTTTAAAGCATGATTTCACATACAAAAGTCATCAGGCAGGGCATAGAACTGTTGCCTTAGATAACAACCAAAAACAGCTAACTGATAAATATTAACCACAAAAAATTACATTTACGGACACATTCGGTTCGGCATACAAAAATGATGGCTCAAGGAATTTTGATCATCCACAATAAACAGGGTCGGGCGTAAAATTTTGATTTGAAATTGATTTATTAGCTCTTTGGATTCGGCGACTTACCAGACTGTCATGAAACTGTTCATAACTCCTTGCGGGCATAAACTGAACATCAAACTAACATTACTAACATGAAAGATTCATCAATGTTTTACTCTAAAATGTAGGAGATATTGTAAACGGCACACAGGGAAATATTTGAGAATGGCGAACCTCGAAAAGCTCAAAGAGAGAGAACATCATTTTTGCATGCCCATAAATAGGATTTCTGAGCATATGCATTAGTTTATCAAAAAACATGCCAGAAATAGTTGAGTAAACACTTATATGAGCAAAAGTACTAGTGCCACATCTTTGTAGGGAACATTGGACACTTGCAATAGAATACGTGCAATCTTTATATTATGCCAATATTTCAGGGAACAATTTAAATAAGGTGACGTAACTTTATATCTCTGGCATGTTTAACAATAACTTTCTTACCATCAATAGCATGGTTTTTGATGATTATGTAATTACAAAGATTCACACAATAATATGTGTAAATTATTATTATAGACATCTATGTACGTTTTAATCTTAGCAGTTAAATAAAACAAAATGTTTCAAAATGCATAAAAATGAAACTAAGATAATGAAAAACATTCAGTAGAATTGCTATCCATACTTGAAAACATAAATGAAGGCTTTGTCAATTGGCCTATATAAATGTTACTTAGAAATCTATCAATACTGTGAAATTAAAAATTCAATAAAATCTTATTATATTGTATCACAATAATCTAATTAGAAGGCTAGATAAATATAATGAATTATCACTTTTAAGGTTCACTGTCAATTCTTGGCGGAAAAGCATTATATTAAAAAAATTAAACACTTTTTTAACCAATTCCACAATTTTTCATATTGATCAGGACCGGTTTGCTCATCACAAACATTATCAACTGATAAAAATATAAAACAATACAATGTTATGTATATAAAATTGTGTAAAACTTTGCTCATTAATCAATTCACAATGCTTCCGATGAGGGATACCAGTTCTTATCTGCATTAAAAAATATGGAATTAATATAAAAAGTGTTTTACCTTTTAAAATAAGAGATAATAATTATTCTTATGCCATTTTATTAAAGCATTAAGAATTCAAGATTCCGTGTAAATTTTTAATGAAAGATTTGTGTTGAAGCCATGTATTTATGTATATGTAAAACAATTTAGTCGATGAGAGATAATGGAAGTATTAAGTACAGTTGATTCAACATAAATAAATGTTTTGTCCACGATAAATATGTAATGCATTAGCTAAATTTCCATGATTGAATCCCAGTGGAACTCAGCATCACCAAGTCAACCGAGCAGTGGTTCTTAACTTTGACTCTTACTGGGAGTCTACTCAAGCATAAATGAATACCGAGAGCATTGTCAGTTAGCTCTCAATTGTATTTAATTATATGGATTATTTTCAGCTAGAATTCTTGAAAAAGAAACTCATAGAAGCATAGAAAGATAAGCTCATAGAAATATTCTTGTGTTGTGATTTTGTAATTTCAAAATGGATTTATTTAGGGATATATTTTATGGGGTGATCAAAAGGGGCTATTGAATTGTTGATACTGTTTGTAACGTAGTGTCGTCAATAATCGTAATCTTAAGAATAATGAACAGTATGACAAACGTGTAGTCACAACTCAACTGTACAACTTTCAACTATTGATTTGTAACAATGTATAACAAAGATTTGCAATGCAAAATTTCTCGTTAACAAGCTGTTGTTAGCCTAGGGTTCAGTTTTACTATTTCTTAATTTAATCAAATCACGAGAGGCACAACAACCAATCGTGAAGTTTAATAGTAGCTGCAATATATGATTGATAAAACTAATACCCTTTGGCATCCTATACTGAAGTCGCTGAAAACTTTGTTTGACTTTTTATCATGGCACGAAACATTCACATGCTAAATTATCAGTAATTCAGAAACATACAAATAATTAAGAAAATTGGGAAAAAAATATATAAAGCTGTAAAACTGACTTATTTGATATTCTTTGCGGCTTGCCATCGGTTCCGAGCCCAGCCAGCTTCCGACAGCGGTAGTTCTCGTAGTGGACACTGCTCGTCACGTCTTTCAAATCTTGCAGGTGTGTTCTAATCACCATGTTGCGGAGAGCAATAAAATCGCAGTGCTCTAGGTTCTCAACTAAAATTAAAATAAGACAACGTGTAAGATCGCATAATAATAAAAACTGTTTTTGTTTTTTTTTTAAAATATGGTGGCCTAACATGTGATATAAAAATGGTAGGTCAACTATTTTCGATTTTGCTAAACTATGGATAGATTATAAATTTGAAAATATACCTTCAGCAACTCCCCAGGGATATTTCCTGCCACGCACTTTTTTGCCATCCTGTTCGATGACGGTGTTGGAGCCGACGACGGCAAAAGGAACTCTCGCTCGAAGTTTAGTCGCTGCTCCTTTGTGTTGGGCGGAGCCAACATTGCCGCCGTCTTCTTCATCATCGCCGCCCGGAGGGAACTCGTAGATGTTTATCTTATGTTGCGTAATTTCATTCAATATCTGAAAATATTTAATGAATTCGTTCACAACAAATTATGATTACCTTTTAGTTATGAATTTATGATAAATTTAATACTCTTGACATTTTAAAGCTACATTTGGTCTTCTTTAAATAAAAAATTATATCTTAACACTGCAATATATCCCGAGTACGACATTTTTAAAAATACAAATAACATCCTGAAGACGCGCCAGACGCATAACCACATTAATTGAAGAGATGCTTATTACGCGCCTGGTGCATCAGCTGATATCCTATGTTTGTATCAAACACAATGTTGAGCAGCGTCACTACAAACAATATATTACAGGTGTAGCACATCGCATTCTCTACGTGCCAAGAAGGATTTTCACTAGCATTGGTAAAACAAAATCTCTAATAAGATAATATTTTAAGCACAGTGTAAGAGCTTTGAAAATGTTATTTTTTCAGCTTCTCAGTATTAATTGTGATATTTAATAAGCAGTGAATGTGTTAAGTGAGGTGAATATTCCCAATACTATTTTTTATTTATCGGTGCATCGTTATTGTTATCAATATCTCCAATGTACCATTTCTCTAGTCAATAATTTTTATTCCCAGATTAAAACCAAATTAAAAGTTTTATCAGAATAAGATCTCACTTGTTTCTTAAATAATGCACATTCTTCAGGTGTCATAGTATCAGCTTTGGCGATGACGGGAATAATGTTGACTTTGTCGCAGAGGCGCTGCATGAATTCCACATCGAGTGGCTTCAGCCCGTGACCGCTGGGAGCAATAAAATACAGACAGCAGTGTACGCGGCTGTCAGGCATAACTTTTCGTGATACTCGTGATTCAGCATTTAAAAATTCCTCGTACTTTGATTCTACAAAGTCAATGACAGGCACCCAACTGAAAAGAAAAAAAAACAATATTAAGCTGGGTAAGATGTTGAAAATTATTGATAATAACGCCAGCAAGTAAGGTTTTTGAGTGACTAGTAAATTTTGTATCCCTTGCATAAAAGAGCATTATTCTACAAAGGAAAATGGTTCTTGAAAGTCTCTCAGGCTTCTAACACTCGAGGGGGCTTCAAGGACAGTATTATGCAAGGTTTATTGTAGTAATTCTATTTAAATCTTAGCTTATTTGGATTCAAGAGAATGGGTATTGTTGAAAGTTACCTTGCTCTACCTCACCTATCGTTTATTGAGAATGTAGTGTAAAACAAATGGCAACTTTATCTTGCTTTGTCAATACATATAACATTGTCATCGTTTTCACGATTTAAGGTGGAAATTATTGAAGAAGCATTTTATTAATGAAATTAATGTCATGTTTAAAAGAATTTTCTTCGGCCCCTACCAAATAGTTTGAAAAATAATATTGTTTATAATACTCGATAATGTCCGTATGATTGCATGATTGCATGATTGTCCGCGATTTCCCCTCCCCCTACCCCTTCCCCCTCCCTCCTCAAAGCTCCGCTGACGCAATATTTTTATTCATACTAAAGACATATTTTCCCAATACACTGGTTTATTATTTGACGAAACAAATCAAATCAGTGAAATTTCTCATACAAAAAAACGCCGCGATCGTGGATCGAACTCAGATCTCTGGATTACCAGTCGAGCTCTCTATCAACTGAGCTAACGTCATAATTATCAAGGCGATAAAAATAGTGTATATAAATTAAAATTTGAAAATGGAACGATATTTGTGATTCACAAACTGACTTCGATTGTTTGTATTCAAGATTCAAAAATGGAACACCTGTCAAATAATGATTGTGGTTTATTTTACATAATATAGTTTCGACAGTTAAATGCAAATATTCCATGTGTGTCATATGTATGCTGACGGCTATTAAATATTTTACGTTTTAACAGAGGGTATTTAGAATTTATCCCGATAATTTAATAATTTTGTATCTTTTGTTTTAAATAACGAGTAAACGAGTCTATGCTTTGGAAAAGGTAAATTTATGCTCAAATAGTAATATAAATAAAGTAAGCGAAATAGTTTGATAGATTGGGGACAACGAGATTAAAATACGGAAAGTGAGCCAAGTTAGGATGATGGGAAAAAGTGAACTGAACCCACCCTTTTTATTGCATAATTTAAATCATTTTTTCTAACTTTGTGGAAGTTCATTTGAATATAAAATAAAAAAATAACTTAGATTATTCCACGTATTGTGCTACAAACTGTGACACATGTTTCGCCTTTTTCAGAGGCATCCTCAGACAGACTTACTTTTACTTACTGAAAGTAAGTCTGTCTGAGGATGCCTCTGAAATAGGCGAAACACGTGTCACAGTTTGTAGCACAATACGTGGAATAATCTAAGTTATTTTGTATTACTTTTTTATGCTTATTTATTGAAAAAACTTTCACATAAAATTAAAAGTTGATGACAGTTCCCACAAAAAAAAATTGAAAACGTAATTGCACTTAAAAGTCAAATGGAAAAGTTTCACCATTTTTATGTTTGGTTCCCTTAAAGACTCATATATTCCTAAAAATAAGCTCCGTTTGGCGAATTAGTGAAGTTAATTTATTCTTATTAATTTGATAAATATGCATTTGATTGTAACATGGAAAATTGATAATTTTGTTTTGATAAAATGTGCAATTAATTTATACCATTTTGCATGTGAAAAATGATTATTAGCAAACTTAAACATTATTTCAAAAATTAAGTAATTTACAATTTAAAACTGCAGGGCTGTCGATATATGCGCCGAGGTCGATTTATGCTACTATGAAAAATGATTGTTAGCAAACTTGAACATTATTCCAAAGATTTAATATTTTACGAAATTTCTGTCACTACGAAAAAAAATGTTAGCAAACTTAAACATTATTCCAAAAATTAGGTAATTTACGAGGTATATTTCTGCTAATAGGAAAAATAATTGTTAGCAAACTCAACATTATTCCAAAAATTAAATAATTTACAATTTAAATACAACAGGGCATGCTGTCGATATATGCCCCGAGATATATTTATTTTATTTTTAGAATTTCTGGCTTATTCAATAAATAGGTTTGTAATTTTCTGACTTCTTAAAAATGCAACAAAAATCCCCCCGTTGAGGTCAACGGGCTTACAGCTAGTATTGTTTATTGTTGAAACTCACCAATTGCTGTTGTCCACCGCATCACCGAATCCGGGAGTGTCTACAACTGTTAACGTCAGGTTGACACCGTTTTCTTTCAGCATTACTTTACTGGTCTCTACGCCGACTGTCTTCTTCACTCTTAATGATGGTCCGGGATGGTGTTCAGAGTTGTATATGTCAGAGAGGAACATTGAGTTTATTAGCGTTGACTTGCCGAGGCCGGATTCACCTATTAACAAGGTGGGTGCAATTATAATAAAACAATTTAATTTTAGAGAATGAAAAGAATAATAAAAATTTACATTTCGACAACAGTTAAAAACATCGAGAAACTGCCTGATATGTGTGTGATATACTAAAATACAAATGATTTATTGCGACAATTAAAATAGATTCTATCTGACATATCGGTCATCGACGAATAAAGATATCTATTTGACAGAAAAACAGATTTCAAGAAGAGAACGCTGGAGGAAAAGGATATTTTTTGGTAATTTTTAAGGAAAAAAAATATTTATTTGAAATGAATGTACAGATCATAGAATGAATATGAACACATACAATTTAAACTATTTTGTCTAATTTTAGATTTAATATATTCAGGCAAGACCTATATGGAATACATAAGAATCAGTAGTGAAAAAATGAATCATTGACTTGCAAAAAGCACTCTGAAAGCTTTTTCAAGTTTTGAGTAAATGACGAAAAAGTGCTACCTAACATCAAATGTATAATTTTTTTACCATTTTCTGAAGATATGTTAGCAAATCACTATTTCTTTTATATGCAGATAATGTGTATTGTCTATTCATACTCTCTTTGGAACAAGAGAGGTTGAGCAACTGAGTAAGATAAACTCCATTAGGAGCCCATATGCTCCACATTGGGAGCGGACATGGTTTAAAATAAAAATAAATGTGTATCAAAAGTTTTAAAATGTTTTGAAACTCAGTTCTCAAACTGTGTTTTTTTTGCAAATGAGCCAAATTTTCAAAATAATTTCCTCAACATATGGAATATGAACCTATCACTCACCTTCCTAGAAAGGATTTAAGTGAATGAAAAATATAGCGTTCATAGATCATTTTCAAAAAACATCGTCCAGAATGATTTTTGCAACTCAATGATTCAAATACATTCAACAAGGAACCAAAATTAACACGAAAACGTTTATCGTGAAAGTGATGTTAACAAGAAATAATATTATGGTGCCATCAACTGCTACATAATTGTACACATTTACATTCTGTTAACATGAAAAGTACAACAGTTAATATGAAAAGAACCCACATCGTTGACGGAAAAAAAAAATAAGCCCAACATCATAATACAACTGTGTTTATGACTCACTTTCTTTTGACTAGACTCACATCTCTCAATAAACAGTGCAACAAAGGTGCCTCTTGTCCCACGAACCTGTGACAGTTTATTCATCATGTTAAGTGCTGACGAATCTTGTACCACATGTGTTGTTAGCTCATAAATTATCATCATGTGATTGAAAAAAAATGTATTCTTCTGTAAGCACAAAAAAATATTTTTGTCCGCACGACTCCGCCGTGTTAAATGTGGTAAAACTTATACATTAATTATTTAAAATCCATGAAATCGGTTTTTTACTCACCCACAACCATGAGGGTGAAGTCGAATCCTTTCTTGACTGCCTTGCGATAAACTTGATTGGGTAAGTTTGCAAAGCCAACGTATCCATCGAGTTCTTTTGTCTTTGGTCTGTCTATCTTTGGAGGTGGGTCAGGTTTAGGTGCCACGGGCGGATGTTCACCCTGAAAACATTTTTTGAAACTGCGATAAAAATTGCTCAACCGTCAAAATATTTTCACACAGAGACAAAAGATTTAGTTATCAGCGGAAACTACACAATAGTAGAAATGCAATTATTTTCTAGTAAGCTGCAATGACTTTAACATAATAAAAAGATTCTACTAGCAATAATAAAAATGTAAATATAGGAAAGTATTTATAGTGGTTTCAAATGAGTTAGGTGACATAGTTGATTTAGGTATCACAGCATCATCAGAACTATGCATGTTGTGATGTGGAAATAGTAATTAACTAACTATTTTTAAAAGTTATTTTGGAATACTTTACTATTTTTACCTTACTATAATGGAGTACAACTAAGTAAACGCCAATTCAACCAACAAATAATAACTAGAATAAAAATATAATGATAAAAAAAAAATTAAGCTTACAGAAAATTTTAATTAGAGATTGTAATACTGGACAAATAAATCAATACCATATTATATACCGATAACCAAAATATCAGTATTGATATTACAAAAAAAAAACCAGCCAATTGGAATCACAATATCGGGTGAGTAAATCAAAATCAGTACATATTTAAAAAAATAATATAAAACACTCATTATAGTCGTTGTAGTGAGTCATTCAAAAACATATTATAATAATAAATCTGTGATTTTCATAAATTATAATACATCATTGAAAGGTTCATCAATTCTGGAACCTGTCAATATTGATACAATTAGCTTAGCTTGAAATATTTAAATTAAAAAACAAAATAAGTGACAGATTCATAATTCAATTTTGGTTAATTTTCAATACCTAAACCAGTGATGCACAAACCGCGGCCCTTTTTGAATTTTGTGGCGGCCCTTAAATCTTTTTCTCAAACATATTTTTTTCTCGTAAAACATGTATTTAATAAATGTAAGCAAGCTCATACTTCAATGAAGGAAAATAAATCAGTTCATAGAAACAGGCTTACAAATGTCAAATTAAAAAAAATAGTTAAAAATTAACAAATACCAAGAATGCATTAACTTATGAATTGCATATAAATGAAACATAAATATTTCACAATGAAACGATTTTTAATAAGCAAGTACTCAATCCTTTTTTTACACGGCTAATTTATTTTCGAAATAACACCGTCAAAATAAGATAATGGAACCTATTACTCATTTAGCTAAATAAACTTAATCTTTTTAAGACGGTTTTAAGGCTGTTTTACGTGGAACATACATATGTTCTATATAAAAAAGGATTGAGCGTACTTTAATTTTTTTTTTCTTTGCAGCCCGAACCCACGATAAAATTTTTTATGCGGCCCGCTAGAAGGTAAAGGTTGTGCATCACTGACCTAAACACTGGAATTTCGGATTTCAAAAGCGGTATTTCGGTAATACCAGTATTGCAATCCCTTATTTCAATATAACTATTGATTTTTAAAATTTAAATAAATAATTTAAAAATTGAATTTTGAATGACAAGTAATTGAGGAATTGAGAAAGTAAAACATCAATGTTCACCTAAAAAATTGTATCTACAAAGATATTTTGACTAGGGATTCTGAAGTCCAATCTTTTTTCAAGCCCCGGAACACGAGAGATAAAATTGTCATGTCCTAGGAAATTCTTGGGTCCCATGACCCGATTTTATGAAAAAGTATTGAAACTTTTATTTCTATGCATGAAGTACTGTAGCATTCTTTCTTATATATAAAAACTGTTTTAAAATTAATTTTCGATTACAAATATTGTTATTAGTTTTATTTATAAGTTGTTTTCTCAAACTATGAAATGATTTTTATCCATTATTACAGTGCTTCCCAAACACGTAGGTTTTCTACGGGGGCCGCATTATTAGGATAAAAAGTAGCCATTATAAATAGTTTCGATAAAAGTGAACATTATAATTTTCATAAAAAATATCTCAATCACGAAATATTAATTCTAAGAAAGACAACCCCCCCTTTAAATAGTTTTGTAATATTTTTAGATATTTTTATGTCTATTTCTTCCCACCAACCTAATAATAAGAAAGGACGATAGTGAGGGATTAGCTAACCACTAATCTTGTCCTAGCTCTATTCTTCAAAAAAGATAGATAGAGCAACAGAGAAACAATCATTTCTCGTAGAAATCTCATGGTGAGAAAAACTCAATTAGGAGTCAGTATGCTTCACATTGGAAGCAGACATGGTTTAAAAAAAATCTAAATAAAATGCTTGAAAAGTCACATTAGTTTATGGCTGAATTATGTGTAACGAATTGCAACTAAAGATAAGAGTTACAGTACGAAACTACACGACACATATATTGTAATATGAATCGGTGACTAACTTTGGCGAGTACCTTTATGTTGTCAGGATTGCGAATGACCACCTCAACTTTCATGGGCTGCGTTTGGTGGTTTTGGTGGCCATTGCTGGTGATTGTGGGTGGGGGCGGGGCTGCCGTCGCCGGCGCCGCGATGGGAGCGGGCGGCGGCGGCGGTAAGCCGTTCTCCTGACCGTCCAGGGTGCCGGTGGCCGTACGCCTCACCTAGAACAATTCACAATACATCAGATTAAAAATATTTCACTGACAGTCACTAGTGATATTATATTCTTCAAATTATCATTCAAACTAAATTGGGCAGATGTGAAATGACCAATGAAATCATAATATCAGATGAAATATTCAATCTCAGTTATTCAACATCTATGTTCAGGCATTGGCTTCCACTATTGGGTGCGGTTATGGTAGGTATGGTGTACATGTACAATTCAAATATAGTTTCACTGATACTGATCAGTTAAATTGAAAATCTATTGTATGGTACATTTCCACTGTCTGAGGTAGTGAAAATATATTTAAAGTACTGAAAATGTATTTTTACTTAAATTATACTATCGCTGTAACACATATACAACGGTCTAGATTTAGCCGATAGGTTTTTGAAAACCCGGTTTTCAAGAGAAATTCACGACATTCAAAAGCTGGTAACCAGGTTTCAAATATTAGAATAAATATTCATTTTGTGACTTACCATAAATTCTCATCAAGTGTATCTCGTATAATCTTTTAACTTTAAAATATTTGGCGAATTAGCTGTAATGCCCAATATTTTTTTTATTAAAATTAAAAATAAAAAATGCAATGGTTATAATTAAAATGAGATGAAATACATATGTAGACAGCCTGCAGTCGCCAATGAATGAATGCATTAAAAATATGTTATTTTGGTTTATTTTGAAAATATTTTTGTGGTACATTTCTCGAGTACAGAGTTGATATAATTACTCCATTGCCGAAGACAGAACAATAAAAAAAAGCTATTTTATTGAATTACCCTTTTTCGTGAAACTTCGAAATTCGGTAAAAACCGATTTTAAGGATGTATTGTAATTCAAAAGTAGGTTTTGTATAAGTCCTGGTGAAAACCAAAGTGCATATCTTACCTGGCTAAGAGTTGTTCCCTGTGCGGTTGTGTGATTATTGGTATAGTTGTGGGGTGCGGCAGGAGCGACAGGCGGTGGCGCGGAAGGGGGTGCGGGGGGTGTCCCGCCCACTCCCGACTGTGGCGCTGTTGGGGCTGCTGCCTCCGCTTTGAAGAACAGCTCTCGCTTCGATTGCAACTGAAAACAAAAACCCATCATAAGTCAAGTGTTTCAACTTCCAAAAGTATTTTTCCGATGTCGTATATCTTATATGGCCGACTAATTGCCTAACTACCTTTTATGAATTTGATGATCAGAATGTTGATGGAAAAATAAAGTGTTTATTTTAAACAACATTAATAGATGCTTCTCAAAGTAGCGAAACACGTGTTAGATTTTGTAACACAACAAGTGGAATAACAAAGCTATCAAATATAATTTTATGTTAAAAATGACCGCCGAATCCATTGAAAACATTAAGGCTGAAAAGGGACTAGGGCGCGACTCTCATAGAGGTGTACTTTATTATTCTACCACTAGAGTTCGCGAAGCAAAGTGAAGAGTCCTCGGCATAGAAAGGGTTCACGGATAAAATACTCCTCTCGGCGCCATCATCGAATAGACCGAGACACTTGAGATAAAATAAACAAATGAATAAAATAAACGGGATGACAAAAAAAGAGGGAATAAAGACAAAAGTGCGACAGGAAGAAAAACACCAGTTACGTCGATGTCAACGAGAATTTATACAAAAGCATCACCGGGATAACTAAACTGGCTGGGAGGGAGATTTTTTTATTCTTCTTGTAGTTAATCGAGTCTGCAGAGGGTGAAAGGTATTTAACTTAAGTCTTTCCGTATAAGCACTGATGAGACTTTGAAGGGGTGTAACTTAGATAAATGTATCCGTGTTTCTTTAAACATCGTTTATAATTTGTCAGTCTCGAGTTTTTTTATTTGGGGAAATGTTACAAGATTAATTTAAGCTATCATTATCACTTCTCTCAACCCGATAATATCATGCGTGCACGTGAATAACAGAACATGACTGGCGAAAATGTGGAAAACAATCACAAAATAAAATAAAAGTCAAAAAGAAAAAATGAAAGAAAAGAAAACACGAGAGTAGATTGACAATATTAACAAAAATAAGAAAAAATCAATTCACGTCTGTTAATCTGAATCCAGCCGTCGGATTCAGCGTCTGCATAACCAACCAGACATGAAACATTTCGTAAAACTTGCGTATTTATCCGAGAAACATCGAGTATGCACGTGCAATTATCTGTTCTCTGCAATTATGGATTGCCTCGTTGATGAATTACAGAAGGCGACAGTGAAATTATCGACACAGTCCATTATAACAAGTGATTGAAAGCCATCTATTCTCGACGAAATACATAGTCAAATATAATTAAATAAGACTGAAGAACTGTTAAAACGTCCAGATGAGACGAAAGTTATTGATGAACAAAACTACATTATACTTTGTCTAAATAACCTTAACAAAGTGGTCTAAGAAATTATTACAGATAATCGTCATTAAC
Source organism: Himalopsyche anomala (assembly GCA_031772345.1). Taxonomy (NCBI): domain Eukaryota; kingdom Metazoa; phylum Arthropoda; class Insecta; order Trichoptera; family Rhyacophilidae; genus Himalopsyche; species Himalopsyche anomala. The sequence goes on along the minus strand of CM062821.1, from coordinate 15,120,361 downwards.
AATTTAATTTATTACGTTGTTACGCGGTCAATTTTAGCAAAGTTTCTTGCTATGCTGCGTGAATTCATATCAATTAGCGAACTATTTTGACAACTCCCCGAGCTCGACAATTTAGTTAGTAAATGTGCTGCTTTGTACAGTTAAATAAAACGATGAACTAAGAAATAATTCGTCAAGGGGCTATTTTCTTTAATGCGATAAGTGGTGACACTGGAGAGCAACAACACGCGTCTATATCAATTCAGTCAACACTTCTTAGAGTTTCATAGTTTTAAATTTACTCGATATTGTTAGTTCAGTCGATTATAAAACCGACTACACTCATTTTGTTGACATGTTAGCTCCTTATTTAGAAATAAGGTCCACTTTATCAGAAGATAATCGGTAAAAAAAAAAGATAAATGAAAATGATAAATGAACTGAAATTGAAAACTTTACTACAAAATGCGATGATTGTGGTTTAACATATAATAGGCGAAGAAGAACGGAACATCACAGAAGTCGGTTCCCGGTAAATTGCTCGAATGGAAATTGCTCGAATAACAAGATAATCAATTTGTTTCCGTTTGTTCTGTCTTAGCCCTAGTCTTCTATGTGTTCTGGAAATATATAGAAACAGTTTGAGTAACTAATTAATAATCAGTTCTCGTAGAAACACTTCTGTTGAGATAAACTCCATTAAAAGATCATATGTTCCGCATTTGGAGCGAACACGGTTAAAATAAATATTTACGAAAATTATTTTTATATTTCACTCTCTAAACAAGTGTCGCACAAGATAAAAATGAAATTCGTAGAAAAAGTCGTGAAAAATCGTTTAAATAACCAAGCAATTCGAATAATTTGTAATTCGAGCAATTTCCATTCGAGCAATTTACCGTTACCACAGAAGTCGATGCGCTTCGTATACAAATCCATTCAGAGGCTTTCGGACACCCTTACTAAATCAAACAAATATTTATTCGCAGTTTTATTACACACTGTTAATTTGCTGGCTAAGCGGGCTCTGATTGCCATAAAAAATATTACCTCGTGCAATAAACACGCGGAGATAAATGTAATTATCGTATGCCCAGTTTCATTGGGTAAACCAGTGACACACCAAAACGACTGAATCATGGGCATTTCGTTTATCGCAAGTGCGTCTGGTAAGAGGTATCGTGAATCTCTATAAAATAAGAATCGCGCTAATTCGATCTAATGCACTGAAGTCAGTGCCGTAGAAAAAACATACATTGAAAAACGGATCACGGACAGCATCTAGAATTGTTAGGGAAAATACATTTATTTCAGCGCAGGTTTATTTTACATTAAGTAAAAAAAAAAAGTTTCGCTATTCGACATCTTCGAGCCTTCCAGTGCACAGTTGAGCACGACTAATGAGTTTAAATGTGATTTTAACGCTCAATCCACTCATGCAAATCACACTGAAATATGGTAACAAATAGTAATGTTATGGTATTGAAAATGCTTTCTTACTAATCCTAATCATTGATAGAAATGTGTCATATTTGCTGCAGATTACTTTATTGAAAAAAAAAACCGACAAGAATTGATCGTTATCACATAATAGTATACAACTTTTTTACACGGTTTGTTACACTTTTTGAACAAACATGGTCCACTAGAAAGAACAAATATTATTTTCTTAAACGATTCGCAGAAACAAAAAATGTCAATGAAACAATGTTCTCATGTCACAGCCACAATCAGCATTGATTCTTTGATTCACGAGGGCTTGCAGTTTGCTACGAGTATGGAACAGCATTTTCTCACTCATTATCGCGACCTAGAACAAGCTTTAAAATTCCAACGGGACCCGCAGATGTGTATGGCTGGGTATCAAGAAATGTATGAACAACTTGAGAAACAAAAAACACAGAAGCTGATAACGAATTTCCTAATATCAAGAAATTCAATCACACGACAATAATAACAAAATAAATTATAATAAAAATATTTTTAAAAATTAGGCTTTTATTTAAATGTGTTAAGAAGATAAAAATAATTCCGATATCTATTCCCTTGAAATAATTCCCTCGTTTAAGCAACATCCTGACCACATGACACTCTTCAGCACAGTAAGTCGGATCGTTGACTCTCCAGAGAATTGGGAAACAAACCATCTCTGACATTCTACTATCGTTAGTAGTCGACGGTAGATTAGTTATTAATTTCGGAATAATTGTCTCATATGACTAAAAGTAAAAGCGTGCGGCGAAAATATTTATCTAAGGCTTAACGTACAATATAATATTAAATAAATTTAAGACGGGAGAAAAAAATTCTCTTAAATTCAATGTAAAATATAATAATATCAAATAAATTTAAGCCGGACGAAAATATGAATCTAAAACTGATTGCACAATATAAAAAAAATACTTATCTACCTTCTAAAAAAAGAGTGTAATATATTTATAGTGAGTAAAATTCTCCTTTTTTTTAAATAATAATCATGCACGCCGCTGGCCCGTGAGTCATTCCATGTGATACAACTACAGTAGCGGCAGTTTAATGTAGATATACAACCGGGTAAACGATTAAGTGACATGCTTTTACATTAAGAGACAGTAAAACACTAATAAAATTAGCCAATAAAGCAGTCAGAGGGGTCAGATAACTCAATAGACGTTTAATTAATTATCGGAGAGTTACTAGGTTTCAAATCCAGTTCATTTAAACTGTTAGACTGTAAGAGAATTAGTGTGTCACAAAAGTAGCGACAAGAAAAAAATATGAAACATACGACCGTAGAACAATTCGAAAACAGTAATGTTTACGAGGACAGGTTGTTGACTAATCTAAATAATGAATTACTCACATTTTCAAATTTAAATTGGTACGATGAATTCGATGAAATGCCAATATATGAAGTAAAACTAAAAATGTTGAATGGTAGGCCCTATCTTACTATTAACGTAAGCGTGCGTTTAGGAATTCAGAATCGTACAGATTTTTTAATCGATTTATGAATTTGAGTCCTAAGGCATGCGTGTATGTGTTATTTCTACACACCCTTATCTGATCCTAAAAGCGAGGCAAAGATAGAGCAATTAGACCAACGCGCTTATAATTATCTTATTTTCTAGATCCATACTAAATCATAAAACCAATGAAATTTACACTTCTGCTGTAAACAATACGATGAACCATCAACGCTATATATCTACATCAAATATTGCTATGGAAAGTTAATATCAGACATTCGTTTCACATTATTTAAAAAAAAAATAGATGCAGGTAAATATTGAAGATGAGCAACGCCCACTGCTTGCGTCAAGAGAGTTTTACACCGCCGGGATAAGAGTCGGTGACCCGTCCGACCAACAGTATCACTCACCATCACAGCGCTTTGCCAACTATTGATACTTTGTCTGAACGAGATGAAAATATACAAAAAAAATGCCACAATTTTAATGACTTTTGACTGCTGCTATGATTATGTATTTTATTTAATACCATTAAGATCAGTATGGAGATGGTTTTCGATTGAGCTAAACACAAATCGCGTGCAGTATAATTAAATATCAATTTTATAACTTTGTTTGGTGATAATTTAAAAGTTTTTTTTGTTTCTATATGCAAATGAAATGAAAAAAATTGTGAATGTTACAAACTCGGCGGCAACAATGTGAAAAATTATTTATTAATACAAAAATTGAATTTGATTATTATGTTATTTTAGTGGTTGTGTTACTACATTTTACACGAGTTATTTTCAGAATTCTTCTCCTAAACACGTATAGTAATAACACCAGCGGAATATTATTATTTTTTTTACTATAAATTCTATACAGGTAAAATTTATTGAAAAGTTGAAACAACAATTAGTAGGAAGTAACAATTAAGATAATGATAAGACAACTGTGATCACGTAATATACTCATTAGGTGAGTAAAGCTAGTATGTGGTATTTGTTTTTTGAATAAAAAATGCGAAATATGTAAGAAGAATCAAAAGTAAATCGTTTTAAATTAAAAACTGGGCCCTCGAGAGGTGAAGTGAGCAATTAGTAAAATTTTAAAACCTTTTTCTTGTAGATCACGTCTTTATTTGGTGTTTTGATGGATTGCATTTTTATTTTATTTTACGTAGATAACACTATTGCAATGTGTATTCACAACTGAGGTTACGTCACTTTTACGATACTTTAAGACGTGTAGACAGCGGTGGGCTGCCAATACGTTAACAAGGGGCTCGCCTAATCTCAAAGCAATTCTCGGTGTTCCGGGGAAGGAGTGAATTTTTCATCACTCTTATACTTAAATAAGTAATCGATTGTTACTTAATACATTCATAATATGTAAAAATATGCAATTTACCGTAAACTTATCAATCTAAATGGCTATAAATGTACTACTGTGTATACTGAGGCTGTCGTAGATAATATATAAGTCAGAAATTGCAGTTATATACTGATTTGATCTGAGAATATTTTTTCTCTAAAATTAACAAGGGGTTCGCCTGCCTTTAACAGGGGGCTCTCTCGAGCTCTTCCGAGCCCCCGCCACCCCACCACTGCGTGTAGAATATTATAACGCATCTAAATTATTTTTTTCTAAAATACCACACTTGGCTAATTTCACCTCTAATGGGCCCAATTGTAATATTGGCTTTGGATCAATTTGCGATGTATTCGGAAGATTGGCTTTGAAACATTTCTGTATTATTAATTGAACTGTGAACTGACTTGGCAATTAGTGCAAAATACATATGTACATTTTGAGTAGAGCTATATTTATGCGGAGACCGAGAACAATATCATGAAATTATTATACATTTATTAGTGTGAGGTTTCGTCGTATGATTTACCGACAATAGTTGAGCGCTTAGATGACAATGGCTGAGTATAATAATGCAAGTTCTATGATAAAGAAAGGATCTACATTTTGAAATCCAGTTTGAATAATTTATTATTGCAATAACTTTGTGTAAGTAAGTTAACAGAAACTTTATAATTGCTTTAAAGGGTTGAACCGGGGTTAGTTAATAATGACAGAACAGAGTTCTGGATAGTTTCATAGCACTGTTAACTAAACTAACTCTCATTTATACGAGTAAATTGTAACAAGTTTGTAATAGTCGTAAGATAAGAATATTTCATTAATTTTACGAAGAATGTATCAAATATATCATACAAAAAGTACTAAGGATTATCAGCATATTCCCCGACCGCCATGGACCAGTGGTTTAGACTTTTATTCAAATAAGTAAATGAATTGGATGTATGTATTTATATATGATCATTTCAAAACATCCTGAAAAAAAAAGCCTCGAGTGTTTGACTTAAAATTAGCATCTGAAACACTGTATCGTAACCCTCAGTAGACCAGTTTTTGGCACGATTCGTCACAGCGATCGGAAGGTTCCATAGTCTTGCAAATGTAAAAATTCTAAATATTGATTTGTCGATTTGACATTCCAGATATATGACACAAGAGCATGTCATTCCGATTTGTGTCTGGTTGATATCACGTGACACATTTTATTTTTTGAATTGCATATATTTCACATTGCTGCAATGCGACATATTAATATTCAAAATTAGAAGTACAAAAAAAAACAATGAACTATTTTGAAATTGGGTGGCATTAACCGCTAATAAAAATGCAGCTATGTAGGAAATTAATTAATGAATATTAAAATGCCAAATTATCATACATGGAAATCACGGAAACAGATAATTTACGCGAAATACGAATCTAATATTAGTATGACAAAATCAAAATAACATGTCAAATGAAACTTCTTAAAATAAAGAATTTTCGAAAAAATATTTCATAATTCGTATACATCATCAGGTTCCATGATTCCAAAGATAGGTTTTTTTTATTTTATTTTTTTGTATCCGCACCCGCAATTAAGCTTCCCAAAGAATTGCATTGTTTGTTGACGGTTTGAGTTGATATTCGTGGAGAAATAGAGTAGCATGTTGAAAAGCATATTAATCTATTTCATGTGACAAAATTAATAACATACGTAAGTACTGTTGTAAATATTTTTAAAATAATCTTGTTTTAACAAAGCTGTATCTACGCAGCAATCAATACAAATATAAAATAATCAACCGTTCTAAAATTATTTGAATTAACCAGTTTTTTGTGTTCCACAATTATTTTAGAATCTGTGGGCCAATTCTGTGGGCGACACCCACACAGCGGCAATTTCACCTCCTATCCGCTATCCCTTTGCCACGAGCTCCAAGCTGCATTGTTAGGTGTGCCGAACTACACATAAACACACACACACACACCTGCAGCATCAATTTTCTTAAATTGTTAAAGTACCTACTATTTGACAGTCGAGTCAGCTGACGATAAGACAATAAACTTTTAACGGCCCACCATAAATGTCCAAGCAATATTTTTAATACAATTTTTAAAATACGATCAATTAAATTCTTGTGTGGAAATGTAATTACGTACTCAACCCAAGTAATAAACCAAAAGAATATGGATTTCTCTCGATTTATATTAATTGGCCTTCTTGCAACGACCGTTACGTTTATTTTATTATTCAAATAAATTATACGAAGTAGGTTTATAATTTTACTCAATTTTTTTAAAAAAACGCACTTCTAATGGTGGGTAAAATATCCAAGCAAAATAAATATATTGATTTGATGCAGATAAAACGTGAGATTTTCCCGTTGAATTTCAAAATCAGAAAACAGCAAATAAGAAAATAGCAGCGTTACTCTCGTGAACATATTCAGAACATCATGTCATGTTGCACGTTGCGTGTTCTCTTTGATTGGTTGCAATGAAATATGCCAATCCGATTCGAGCTGTAGACGGATTCAAAATGATTGATTCGAAAATGAATAAAAAGATTAGCGAGTTTTTCTGTACACATAGAAAAAATAAGTAACCTATAATGGGCTCAATCGTTCTTGGGTAAGACCATAACACAGTGTTTGTTTCAACTATGGTTTAAATATAATTGATAACTACAGTCTTACGCACTCCTATTATATGTATCGAATACTTACAATAATATCACACCTAATCTAGAGGAATGTTGTAGAGCTATTTCACGCATGAGAAATCAATCACAATACAAATATTTAAACTAACATAAATATGTATGCTCAAGGAGGGTGCAACGTTCCGATACGCACTGTTAGGCTAATGGTCACTTTACACGTCAATAATGTCCAATTTAAGTATAATTCTGGCATCGATGCGATGAAAGTTAAATATATCGATATTATTTCCAAGTGCTATTTACGGAGATCAGAGGGCTAAAATAATTTGGTTATGCATTCAAAATATCACGTACCAATAATATTGGATTCATGTGAAAACGTTCAATAGTGAATGATTTTATTTTATAATTAATATATTATTTAACATTTCAACATTCAACAATAATATGAATATCACAGAACAGAGTGAAATGCTGTGTTATTAACTTGTAAATTCTTGATGGAAACACAAGATAATATTATAAAATGAACAACATTAAACGTATTTATATTAATTAAAAATATACATATATAACAGGAAATATTTTGCTCATTCACATTGGTTGTTTGTACTTCATCAATATTTTTATTCGAACAATATTACAGTATGTAAATTATCTACAGCAATATTATATTACAAATGATAATTATTGGATTGCATGTAAATGTATAAGAAAGAGAGCTCTGAAAAAAAACGGCAGTATCCATGTTTTGTCGAAAATTATGTTATCGTGTAGAACTGGCAATTCTGCATGGAATCGTAAGTTGATTTTTAAAAAAGGCTCAAATTTTCATATTGAATAAATAAAAATCGAGTTTGTAACAAAAGCGGCAGTTTACATTATTAGCAAACAAAGAAGTCAGTAAACGGATTTCACAGAACAATGTAAATTGATTTGCCAAAATTTTAGGACTGTAAAAACTGCCGCCATTTTTTCCTGATCTTTCCTCCTCTAACTATATTATTATAACAGCTGATCCTTTCACCTATGACAACAATATGTATAAGCCTATTAAGCCCCATTAATAACACAATCGTATTGAAATGCTTATGAAGGGTTATACTTTTCTACACCTCAATATCTTTATGATGGTCCGTTGGACGTTTATTTGTAATATTTTGTGAAATATAGTCTCGCAATAAAAGTATTTATTTTTAATCAATATAGCATGTAAAAGTTCTATGATAATTATTAATACTACAAATAAACGTTTGTGTTGTGCAAATAAAAAAAACAATATCGGCTGACGAAGCGTTCGTCGATTACTTGTACGCTCGAACGTGCTGAATGGTATCGCTTTTCCGTAAATATTACGAATTCGTCACAATTCAATTAATATGCATGCCGATAATTTCCTAGAACTCATGTAAAACTAAGTCACCGAGTAAAACCACCTGAGTTAATAAATTGATTTTGAAATTTAGACACATGGCACATATTATAATATATTATTTAGTGACGTTTTCAATTTAATTCGTTGCCCACTACTTTTCGCACCAATGGATGCTGTTTGATTAATTAATACAATATCTGTATTTGGTTGATGCAATTGGTAATTTAAGTTCACAAAATTAATAATTTAGAAACAGATGACGTGCACAGCGTTGTATTTCTGCTGCTTTTTTATGTATATAATATATTTTGATATTTTCGTCGAAAAATTGAATTTTGATTACATTTACTGTTCCACCCAACGGATTCTAAAAACGGGGCGTACCGAAAGCCATCAGCTAACCACTAATCCCGACAAAGCCCTTTCCTTCTATCCTTACACTCTTCGATAAAAGGGAAGATGGGCAACTGAGTAACGAGCAGTGCCTGTGTGCCATTTGGTGAAAAAAGTTCATTAAAAATACGATGGCCTAGTTCCATAGAAAGATAAGTCAACAATTTAATGTTTTGAATTATAATACTGAATTTATTTCGAATACATTTCTTCTATAGCTCCACAAAAGTACAACTAGAAAAAAAATACTAGTTTTCTCTCGGCATGCAGATGAAATAAAGAATTATAAACAATCTTCCCTCAGTTCCATATAAATACAACTCGAAATATCATTTTATGGGTTTGCCAACGTTGCATTTAATTAAATTGAGATAAATTTCTAAATGATCCACTAAAATGACAAATGAATAATTATTATCACTTTTTTATAACTCAGTTTAGATGCGTCAAAACTTTGGTGAACGATATCTCAAAACTAACAATTTCTAGATGTATATTGTTAAATACTATGTCAACCACCGATTAAATAATCCAGTTAAGAAATTGACGACAGCAGTTCAAATTAATGATTAATAATAGTTTGTAATTTATCACCGTTAAACAGCAATAATGACGCAGCATATCGATTCTTGTTTCTACCCAGTGCAAACAGTTAAGTGTCTCATAAAAGTTAAGTATTATGCGCATAAAATATATATGTTTCGCCTGTTATTTCCACGATTCGTGCGAGTAGAAAAATGGAAAGCTTGTTTCTCATATTGTTAAGGATTAACGGTTTTTAGCTTAAGTCATCAGTGTACAGTGCGCACTGAAATCCAGCATCCAATTGGATTAGCAATCAAATAGAGTCAGAGAAAACGCAGTTAAAATCAGACTCGGCTCTTTCAGGACATCACAAGAGAGTAGTGGAATCTATTAACTAATTGTGTTAGGCACACTGGACGTCCAGCTTTATATTGGCGGTGACCTAGCCGTTGGTGTACTCTCCGGGGTAAACCTTTTAGAAGCTCTCGAGTAAAACGTCCAAACTTTTTTTTATCTTATAACTTTTTTATAAGAGTTTGTAGCAAACCCTAAAATTTGATATTGTTACTTTACTGTATGTATAAACACACAAAAATCTTTTTTTACGCGGTAGATACGTTCTACGAAAAGACAGTGTAAAATAAGTGATTTTTGATTGATTTCTTGAATTGAAAAAAAACCGTGTTATTTAAAAAAAGAACAAAATTTTGGTATAGAAAATTTTGTTAAAAAGGTAATAGTGAAAACGCAAGTAAATTATAAAAAGTTATACATAATAATTAAATTACACAAAATATTTTTCATAATATGTATTTTAATTAAGAAAAAATAATACTATTTATCGTTACTTGATTATATAGAGATAGATTTATGAGGAACTGGATAAAAATCGCATTCATAGTTAGAAATGTCTGAGACGTCTAATTTGTCAGGATCTAATTATTCAAATTTGTTATCACTGTCATTTTTATTGATTTTTTTGTTATTAGGAAATCCGTTACCCGCTTTATGTTTCTTGTGCTTGGGAATCTCGTGTTAGACAAAATAATTCGCGTAAAACTTTAGCATATATTCTTTTAAGTTGACCGTCTTTTTTTCAAAATCATGTAAAAAGAGTTGAGTGTACATTAAAAGCCCAGAATAGCGGTCGCCAACCAAAATTTTAGTAATCCGCAGAATTGTTGCATTAACTTCATTGTAGTCGATAATCCACAAACTTGTTTCAAATATAACACTGATGAATTAATTAAAACTAAACAAAAATTATAACCATTGTATATTAATCTAACGTAATAATATAAAACGCACGCCAACAAAGTTATAACGATTGATTTTAATAAAATATTACAAATGTGGAAAAATAAAATTGTTTACAAAATTACTACATATTATATAAACGACCTTTGCTGTTGATGCTAACGATATAAACTCATAATTTGTTCGTATTAACAGAAAAAATGTGGCTGCCTACTATGAAATATTAATAATAAAAGGGTGCTTATAAAAGTCGAGATTATATATGTATATTACAGATAGATAGCAAAGCCAGTATAATGAATAAATATTATCAACAACGCTTAAAAAGATAAATTTTAATCGTATAGGTGTATCAATACAATCAATATGTATCTTAGCTACACACAAATAAAGAAAAAACATATATTTTATACCGCATTCAAAATGTTATTATTTACACGTAGATTCATTAAAAGTTTAAATCGAATAGACAATGGGATTTGTTGATGAATGCGTTTGCCAGTTGAATGGTATATTTTGATTAAATCGGCGCCTCGTAACGTGTAGCTGCATCCGCGTATAGATTCCGTTTTCATTCATAATAAATAATACACGATCGTGGATGCACTAAAAACTTCGATAGAGGGAATTGTATTGCGGAGTGGGCAATGCAACGCGGTGGGCGGTGGGGCCGACGCGATCGATTGCGCCGATCGGAAATTGCCTCGCCGAAGGTGGCGGATCGTCATACAGCGTTTAAAGTTGTGTACGAGTTTTTTTTGTGATGCACCAAAGCTTTTAAAGCACGGCGGACGCATATTAATGAAAGGAGGAGTCAACTGTCGCTGTACAGATTTTAGGTAGGTGGTATGGCCCGCTTTCCAATGTCGATTTCTCATTTTTTTTAATAGCTTTGCGGGATACGGAACCAATTGCAATCGATGAAATAATTACGAAACAATTTAAACTAACAAATATTTCATTAAATACTTGATTCATAATACGAAGTGAATTCGTTTCGGTAGGAGTAAAATACCTTATATATTGACGCAATAAGACAACATTTAAAAGCTTAGTTATCATGTCTACATAACTGGGTCATACGCACACTTAGTTCATATTAATTAAATTCTTTTAGCTATAAATTGCGTAAATATTTTGAATAATTAATTAATTAGCAGGGAACTCAAACTCGCTTAATATAAACAAATAATGATATAATTAAATTTAAGATTTCGACTGAGGGTGCATGGTGGAATTTTAATATTAAACTGTCCAATAATTAACAGTCGTAATATAATAATAAATTTTCCAAAGGTCAGAATAATACAATGCTTATAAATACCCACCGTTTAAATCAGTAGGCAATCTCATGTTATTGTTTAAAAATTAAAGTACAGAACATGTAATTTTACAACTGACGCCAATTCGCCAATTATAACCTGTTTTAATCACACGTAATTTCAAAGACCTTTTTTTCGATAAACTTGTTTTCCTTTCTGCATCACACCGAAGACGATATCTCCTCAATGATAATTTCAAAGACCTACATAGATTGTATTTCTTTATCTAATAACTTCTCCAAATAATTGAACGTCATTAAACTCAAACAATAAGTAAAATTATCGATATCGCCATCAATATCTTTCAACTTAGTGATAGATATCAAAATGAAATACAATTTGTATACATATTATGCGCAACGCACCATGTTACGGAAGCCAATTTACACATTTGACGGAGCGAAAATCTCCCGAAAAGCTACTCGTCATAATCAACGCGCGTTTTCAAAATAAAAATACGGAAATAAAAAATATATACGAATTCGGTGTACGCCCAAGGCAAGCACATCCCTCATAGGAGCAACGCATTTTTATGTTTCATAGATGGATGAGTGTTGAACGCAAAAAAAATACATCTCATCAAAAGCAACAACTGGTTCGCTACAATGGAAGCCGAATTACACGGCCCACTGATTGTAACACAATTAACAGGAACAAAGCCAAAAGAAGATCGGGGAGTAATGATGACTGGCGAGAAATGAAGTATGCACAGGAGAGGATGTGATAGAGAATGCATAGACGTGCCGCTCTGGGGTGTGTCCGTTGTATGTTTGCTCAACCGTCCAAAAGAGTTACAGGAATGAATACGAAATTTTACTATGTTTTATTATAATGGGTATTAAAATATTTTCGTCCACTTTTCACCGTAAGAATGTCGTAAAAGAGAATTATATATACACAAAAATCGTACAACGGCGTTTACGACTGACCGTATACATTAATTAAAGTGTACAATATATATTTAAACAAAAAACTACAGTTTGATTCGCTTATTTGTCATGTGTGATTAAGCACCCTAAAAATATTTTATTTAAATTTTCGAAGTTAATTAAAAACAGTTAAAAAAAACAATTACAACACCTTCTTGTAATTAATTATTTGATATGAAAGGAAATGCTTTTACGACCTGAATTACGTACATAAATCGAATTATTATAAAAAGCGGTAACATACTATTTACACATATCGACTGCTAAATCTGTGTCTGCAAACTTAATATAATGATTTAACCATCATGGAAAATACACTTGGTTACTATAATATTTGCGTACAAATAACATTTAAGGATGGTGAAGTTTTTCTGTCCGCAAAAAAAAAGAGCCGATATGTTGCTTATTTTAAATGATGTTCAACTTTGTCAGCATTTAGATCAATGTTAGTTAGTTAGTAAGTTAGCAATGAGTCCAATGCATGCATACGTGCCTAATGTATTCAACCTTCTCTACTGATCTGACTCATAGGGTGATTTGAATAACAGCCTGCCGCCCATCTGATATTCTCTCTGAATAAAAATGAAGTTCTTTGATTAAAAATTGATATATAGTCTTCTAAAAATACATCTGATAAAAAAAGCCCTGTAAAAGTTCCTTCACTTCACTTAGAAATAGATCATTATTCATTTTATTCAAAAATAACGTTTGACAGCTTACATGCAAAATAACGTAAGTAATACATTTAGCGGCCAAAAGGTGTACCAATTGGAAAAAACTTCGGTCGGTTCTAAATTGATCTCGCCGTGATTTTTATAATGGTACAGGTATGGTATGTATTCAGACGGGTTTCCACGAATCTTATGTGGGACTAACAAACCCATACTAACCACTCGATTGTCTTTCCATATAAGGACATTAATTATTTATTAGGTACCGTCCGTCCATGCACGAGAGGTGTGTATAATATATTATGACAATAAGCACAATTTTCCAGACAGGCACAGCTTTTAAAGCTTGTATAATTTATCACTTAATAACATTGGGTTACCTTACCATTCGAAGGTACACTTAAACATAGATTTAAGCGGTACATCAAAAACGCCGAGTAAGTTCATCATTTGAAATAGTTTAAATGTAAAAGAAACGATTGGTTTCGAAATATTTTTATTTTTCACATACAATTAAAATATGTATAATTGGTTAACTAAACATAATTAATCGAACACCCAAAAAGTGATAATCAATCTGTTTAATAGATGAACAGTGAAAGTGGTGTATAATAGTAAAAGTATTGGAAAATGTAGTAGCATCGCTTTACTAATAGAAATTAAAATTAATAAAAAGGTTTAACATTTATTGAATCAACAGCAAGTTAAAAGCTTTTATATAATTATTATCTTTCTTGAGTATTTGTTTAAAAACAAGTAGATATAAGTTAAAATATCGAGTTATAGATGGGTACTTAAAATTAATATTGTTAAATAAGTGATAATATTCACAATACTAACAAAATTTTAGAAAAATAATGTCCACACCCAAGATTTCGTGAAAGCAGTTTTTTCTATTCAACCATTTTCAACTGATAAATAATATTATGCAAGCAAATGATAATATTATATATTTTTTAAGTAAAATACCTCTCAGTTGTATATAACGTGTAAAGTAAATATTTATTCTGTACTTTACACGCGTTTTGGTAATCCTTTTTCGAAACAATGATACATTTTACAATAATCAAAAGATTTTAAATCGCGTCACTAATGACCTATATAGATTTTGTGAAAAAAAGGTGCCGGAACTCAATTCTTGTCAAGCCATTTATTTATTTTTCTAATTTTGTCCGTTCTCAATGTGGTGGATTTCTAATGGAGGTATTTAAATATTTAAAAGTTTTTTTACGAGAACTGCTTGTTATTCAGTTGCTTAACCTCATTTTTTAATAGAGTACGGATAAAAAGATAGGGCTAGGACAAGACTAGTGGTTAAATAATCGCTCTCGCTTTGCCGTGATAATTTTTATATTGGAAGAGTAGGTTTCTTTTTGATATCACAAATACCAACGCTTTCAAACAGCAATCGATAAATTTATTAAAAACTCCAAAATTATGTTTCCTCTCTTCAAAAACTTGAACCAGTGCATTTATTTTTTTTATTTACAATATAAAGATTTACATTGCAATCTTAATTTTAGTTTTGACAATTATCTGTTACTGTTTTTACTTTTTCACGAGTTAATGATTTAAAAAATATATTTATATATGGAAAAAAAGGTGCCGGAACGCCGTATCACCGTGTTACATGGAAAAAAGCACTGGCTACTATATAGTTTGATATTCGTTAAAAATAAACTTCGCACATTTTGAAAAAATGTTCCACGACCAACCTTATATGAATATGTATGATTCAGCGTATTATGTTAGTACAAACAAGAGATACGTTTAATGAAAAAGTTGGTATATAGTGATTTTCTTCGCTCCAAACAAACTCCCAGTTGAGACGAAATAAGAATATGAACAACAGTGTGCGTGCGTGCGCAAATTACCCCCGCGTATCAGGAACGAGATTTTATATTTATATTCGCTTCGGAATCTTGACGTTTCGATACTAAATAAACGCAAGATCGATAAAACCAGTGTGGGATGAGATAAATGAAAGTTTCCGAGGCATGAAATTATTTTAAAACGTTACTACGAAAACGCAGTTTATTCGGAGTAAGGGATTGCATTACCGGATGAAAGCATCAATACCGGTATTAAAATATATATTGTATAGCAAAGCAAAAAATACGGCAAATTGGAATCGCAATATAATCAATATCGTTAAAATTTAAAATTGCGTATAAAATATTGTCATTGCAAAATATATCATTATCATAAGAGTGATTTTTTTTCATTATTAACTTCTTTAAATAATAATACATCATTGAAAGCTCATCAATCCTGGAACCTCTCAATATTGATCCAATAAAAAGTTAAATTTGAATCGTTTAAATTTTGTACATTCGCACAAGTTTTGTCACTAACGACCCGGGTTTCACCTTTCGTCATCTTCGGGCGTTCAAGTGCACGGGTGAACTTGAACTGACGTTTAGTAAATAAATGTATCGTTAATGTTAATATAAAAAAAAAACACTAAGTTTAAGGCCACAATAAAAAGGTTTAAGATATTGCAATTTGCCGTGAACGAATTCATTAAAATATGTGACACCTTCAAAATTCGGTGTTGGTTTAATTTTCAATACGGGTATTTCGGTATTGAAATAACAACCAGGAATACCGGGATCCAGGTTTCAGTAATTCTGAAATTGCAATCCCTAATTCAGAGCGTGTGGAGATATGGATTGATAGCTTTAAAATCTGTATCGTAATTGCATGTTGTTCGACAAAAATAGTTCAGATCGTAAACAAAGATTTTAATATAAACATAAGAAAGGTGGGTATTTATTTTCATTGAGCTACGCAAGACACAGCGGTGAACGGTAAACTGAGAATATGTACATTGTGCGTGATTACTGTCTAAAAAGAATGTAATTTGTAAATCAATCAAGAACATGGGAAAATATTTACACGTAGCACCTATACTAAAAAGATTTATAAGGCAAGCTTACGTGTAACGTGGGTCGCAATATATTAACAGTAAAACGTAAATATACATATAATGCTTTACATTATACATATAATGATTTCACATCCGCGAGTTCGTTCGTGAAATATCACAAAAGTTTCACAGCGAGGTAGGAAAACATTTTAACCCAACGATCTCTGATCTCCACAACTATGACGAGACACTGCCTGAGAATCGTTTTAGACCCAGAGCAGTCCTGCTCGACGACCCTCCATAGATCTTATGTTGTCTAAAATTGTCAATTTTAGAACGAACTTACCATCACGAAAATGACTCTCTTTGTTTAAATGTTTTTTGTGTACTGTATGTGTGTATGTATGTATGCGCATGTGTGTGTACATGTACGGATGTAGTATGGAGGAAGCATATGCAAAATAATGCATATGGAGTCCCGTGAACTTCTTATCTCTGTAGTGATCGCGCCCTTCCGTCTGCAAACGACGGTAAGGGGATGCAATTTACAATTGTTCAAAATCTTTACCGATGAAGGAGACTGGAAGAACCTTGGTGCGTCCTGGTACTTGAAGCTCCATAAATTTGATATCCAAAAAATAATGATTTCAAAATAAATAAATTCACGGATACAATTAATATACATACGCATATGTAGCTTTACATTCATAGACCAAAGCGATTCACCTTCACAGTGGCAAAACACAGCAACTACATAAATTCATGTACACATATATAAAGATATGTTTACTTTTAGGGTGTTCACTGTCAATACTTGGTGGAGAGGCATTATATTAATAAAAACACAATATTCCTTTGTACTTCATTCCACTTTATTTAATATGTCAGGACCGGTTTCGCTCATCGCGAGCATTGTCGACTGATAAGAAATATAATTTAACAATGCTATTTATACAAAAATGAAAATAACAAAATGAAAAAAATTATAACTTTTCATTTTTGTAGCATTTATAGCATTGTTAAATTATATTTCTTATCAGTTGACAATGCTCGCGATGAGCGAAACCGGTCCTGACATATTAAATAAAGTGGAATGAAGTACAAGGGAATATTGTGTTTTTATTAAAGATATGTTTAATAATAATACAATCAATACACAATATAATTGTTATAAAAAACACAAGCATCTTTTATTTATACCTTCATAATCTCAACTCATGGCGAATCACCGCAGCTGTAGTTGCATTTACGGCTGACAAGATAGTTCATCAGAAAAAATAGATGATTTTAAACAATTGATGAAGTTTTAAAAATAAACTATGATGTATTAGTTGAAATGAAAGAAGATTTAAAAAAATAATGTCACTGGTCACCTGTAAAATAAAAGGTAATTGAAATAGTATTATTTTAAACTGGCTCGTACCTTGCCCCTAATGTGATAAAATGTTTTTATGTCGCAAAGGATTTAAGGAAGATTTAAATATTGCAACTCAATTTAATAAACAATAACTTATACGTTGAATTAACAGTTCAAAAACATACTAGACAAATTATGTCACGTAAGACTTGGTGACGTTAAAATATTTTTAGCGCGGTTGACGTCATATCCAACAATATAACCTCAACTGACTATAATTAATATTAAATGAAAAATGGCTTGTTATGCTATTTCATGTTATACCCTGTGCCCCTAGAAAACGTATTGAAGTAAGAAGTTATATCGCTTACCTGTATAAAACAGGTTTAAAAGAACAAAAAAAACCGTCATGCATATTAATGCACAAACAAACCGATGGTTTCTCTGCAAATCTAAATGACACCGCAGACAACTTGCCAAACGAGTATCGTCCTCCTGACCATCTTTTTGTGGTACACTTAACTCACCGAGGAGCCCTCTTTACTTGTATTATATATTGATTTTATTTTACTACGATTATTATCTTGATTTATTGGTGTGTAGAATTAATTGGTTTAAACTCGCAACCAGTTTATATCCAATACTAATATTTATGTATACTAAAGTCCGTTTCCGACGTCCGATACCCCTTTAATTACCTCCACCAATACACTACCACATCCCTTCTCCTTCAATCGAAAGCACGTCTCAATCAGAGCATCTAAAACGATAATGTTGAAATTATTTCAAAACAAGTTTAGATTTTTTAAATATAGAGCAAAAAATTGACAACATTCTGATAAACTTCTTGAATACTCGAAGCTTACTTCAATGTTTTCCCACAATCACACCTTTACAGTATTGAAACACAGAAATTGATTTTGAATTCGTATAGAAACGTGGCGGTCAATGTGAAAATAAGTGTTACTTCATTTATTCCCCATCGCAAGAAAATGTGATATTGGCAAATTATTATATCAGTATAACAGTTATATCCTTATCTTTAAGTAAATTCGGTCGATAATAATTGAGATAACGGAATCAATACATTTTTACCATTCGAAATACACAAATACAGTGGCAAAATTATGAATATTTATTTTCATATTGAAAATGCATTTTCACAAAG
The DNA here is from genome assembly GCA_031772345.1 of Himalopsyche anomala. Lineage (NCBI taxonomy): Eukaryota > Metazoa > Arthropoda > Insecta > Trichoptera > Rhyacophilidae > Himalopsyche > Himalopsyche anomala. The sequence continues at coordinate 15,101,568 of CM062821.1, read as the reverse complement.
AAATCGACGATTCTATATTATGAACGTGTAGTGTTATATAATTGTATAATAAGGTGAAAAAACATCAACATATTTAAGTTTTACAAATATTATTTATATATGGTTGATAACTAATTAAATGAACTATGTTTGCTAACATTAACTTTGTACATATACATATGTATACTGACTTATTAGAGATACGTAATACGTCTTCTAATATCCTAACTTGTATTGAAAAATATAGGATTACATGTAATAAATTGACATTATTTGATTCCCGGAACGATAACTTGTTAGACCAATATTATGATTTATATCAAATTCGTATCTACAATACGAAATAAATTTTGATAACACTGTTATTTCATTTATTAGTGTTATAAATAAACATAATAATACTATTTTAGTGCAGTAGAAATCTATCGAAAATATTGGTATCATCAAATTTACTTCATGGAAAACAAAGCCACTGGTCAAACAATAAATTTATAAATAATATGTTTCTTGTACGGTTGCGGTTCTTTCTTGTGCTGAAATGCTCCATTACAAGTCATTTTACATGCATACACCGAGAGCGGTCACGGTTGAAAAACATCCTTATCGATTTCAAACAAAGTTTGAGTACTTCTGTGATATCGAGATCGTTCAACCAGGTGAGACGGCGACTGGGCGAGTCTGCGGCCGCGGTTTCGATGACTCACCTCGTTCGTACAGGCATCTATATCTACCTATATTCTTAATAAGTATATCTCCCGTGTACTTGCGGATGAACAATATTCATCTCGCTTCCATCTAGTCAGCGTCTGCTTGAGCGTGTCTCCATCAAAGGAGATGCCGCCTGTGGCTAGATGGGAAGTACGAGAGACGTCTTTCAGGGATTGATTGCGAAATAGATTGTGATATGTTATGATATTTAAAAAATCTACGTATCTATATAAGAAATCAACATATGCTGTAGCAATGATTCCTGGTGTGTGGTGGTATATTGATATTCATCTACACACTATTCAAAAAAACTAAATAAATTTTCTTTTATGAACTTTATAATTACTACCATTTTAATGCACCTGAAATGGATATAACAGTCACTGAAAAGACTACTTTGTAAAAATAAAATGTCGATAGTAAAATATGTTGACATTAATTAAAGCTAATCACCAATACCAGAGATAATGTTATTCGATCGAGGCTTTGTTAGCTTTGTAGCAGGATATTTTATTGATAGGCTACAGAAATCGACTGGAATAGGAAGAGTGACACCTGCAGTGTTATTCCAGCGCGCATACACTTATTTTGAATTTTCTAAAATACTCAACATTATCACGTTTTGAGTGTCCAGACGCCGGCATCACAATCACCTAACGAGTGTTTCAGGACGTCCAAAATAAACTAATAATTTTAAATTGTGATATGACTAATAATCAAAAAATATAAATTTATTACTTTTCAATAGAAAAAGAATTTTAAAAATAATTAAAACGACATTACAACATAGCAAAAGTATATTTTTATAATCCGGGTCGCTTAATTTTCTGAGAGTTTATATAAAAAAATATAACATAAAAACTTCTTCCCGCAAGTATCTTTGCGACAAAATTAAAAAAAACTTGACCCTCAAAATCAAACAAAATGGCCGCTGCGTTAAAAACGAAACTGACATTGCCATTGAAAAGACAGCTTCGAACGACAACCTCAATTCGAGAGAAGACAAAAACGTAATTTTCAGATGTCAAAAAACAAAACCTATCGGAGCACACAAATATACTTTCTCTCTTCGACCCGAAACATTGACCACTATCTGTGACCGTTCGCACAACCTGTTTCTGAAATTAAAAAATAACATCATTCTGAATCTGAATGACATGGTAAAACAGTTTCTCCAAGACGAGTTCTAAAGATCTCGCTGCAAATCTAACGTATAACAGCTGACGTCTCTCGGTGTTTGAATTAGTTAATAAATACAAATAAGCTATCGCTGAATGTCAGTTTTTACTTTTCATTAACCGGTTTGACTGACACGAAACAGATATGTTTAGTCACTAAACTTTTAATAAAGGAAACTGGCTGCTATGATGACACGGTTCCAGTAAAATAAAAGCTTTGAAAACCATATGGTTTGCTTGGATGTCAAAAATGTTTTTAGGAAAACTTGTCAAAAGCGTCGCAGTGAATACAGTGAAGATAGTTTTGTTAATAGAAAAGAAAGGGTTGTTTTAGTTTGATATACTCGGAGGGAAGTAATAAAATAATAATAGTCATAAAAAGGTTTAATTTAAAGAATGGTTAACATACGAAAATATACACTACACTTAAACCGCATATTCCAGTTAGACTTAATTTGTGTGGTGTATGATAATTCATTAAAAAAATTGAAATGTTATAGCCATCCATGGAGCAAACATATATTGCATAAGGCAATTTTAGCTACGCTGAAATAATTTTTACACGATAATAATGAATGTTCAATGCAAGTTATGCGTTGCACGCACGGCTACAATTAACGGATCCACATGGAGAAGAAATGAAAAGATAGTTTTATACCAAGATGTATCTTATATTTTTTTCTGAACGTGGGGGTGAATATCCTCTGCCGCTTTAGTAATAACACACATTTTTCCGGATGATATATTACATTAAATAAACTTTGGGAACGCGACTGAGAATAGAGAAATGGAAATTGTTTACATCCCTTAATGGTAAATAACCATTTTCCTCGTATCTACATCATAAGCATGTTTGCCGATGTATTGTTCAGCATTCAGTATTTTTTTCTGTGAGAATCTACAGAAAAAAAGTTCGTTCCGTTTGAACGGTAGAGAAACCAATTTATAGAAGAATGCAATGCAAGCGCTTCATCGATAGGCATTCAACAGTCACGAAAAATTTCGAAGCATTCGAATGAAATATGTAGTTTGAATTCTTCATACACATCCATCCAATTGGCTGAAACCTATAAAGAAACTGCAAGTTTCAACTCAATGCTTATAACAGTATTGAATACGACTGATGACAGTGGGTTTATTACGAGTCCATGTGCGTTATCTTGTGTAGACAGATAATAGACAAAGTACGTATAACAAAATGCAAGAGCAGCTGGCGCCGATCGGTGCAACATGCAACACAATAACAAAGCGTGCTGAGCTTTTCGTTTGATAATATTTATTTGTTTTGTAAACACACCAGATTCATAGAACGCTTTGTTTAATTAAGGTTTTATACACAGATTACATTTGACGAGGAATTAAATTGTCTTATATTGCCAACAACCATACGCGATTATGGTTATATAAATATTACTTTGCATCTTATCCGTAACAGTATGAATATAAATTCGACTTAATTTGCGACACTAAACACTTAAGTCCAGTTTAATAAATGTAATAATTGTAATATAAATTAGGAGGTTAGAGCAAATAACAAGATGTATTGTGTATCTCTTCTAAGGCAGTATATATAGCTGAGTATATGCAAGTTTAACCATAGTTCTGACGATGGCGCACGCCGAAATAGCTATAAACTCATCTTATAATTTTTTTTAGAATTAAATATGTTGATATTTTGTACCTTGTTACAATCGAGTTCTACCAAGAAAGTTCCAATGCAATTTTGTAAAGCAGTATTGAAAGAAAAAAATCAAAATACGAGATAAAATTTGCTATAATCAGTGGAACGCTGGAGAAAAGCCATCAACTCATTTGACGCCAAGAAGACAATTGTAGACCGTCACTTTGCCCAAACGCGTCAGACAAGCTTTGTTTCGAATTGAATACGACACACTTTTTTACATATTCCACATTTATTTATTAACATCAAGACTTTTCACGCTCATCGCGTTTAATTTTGTGATTAATGCTTAAGTAAAGTATCGACAGTGAACACATTAAAAGTGAAAATTCAATATTTGAATCACATGAAACATCAATTGCAAGGGCTATTGCGAATGGACAGTGCGTTTTACATGGAATCCCTATAGTATGTACAGATAAATTGTGTATATGTGCCATACGCTGATTAAGCGTCGTGAGTTTTTTTGTTTATTTGATGTTGCCCATGGTAAGTACAATTATTGCTTTTAAGGTTTGTGATATTTTCTCGTTTTTATATTGCAACATTTTTCAAAACCGTTTATAGTAAATGAGTAAGGCCGCAAAAAGTATCACTGCGTAATGTAAGAATCGTATGACGCGTTTCAATCAGATGCCAAGTGACTTTTTTGACCACTTTTAAAAACGCTCACAAAAACAGTAATGCAAAGTCTGCTAAAAAAAGGAAACCAAAATCGTTTTATAAATGCCACAAAAAATTGCATTTCGTAATTACTAAGAAATCAATCAGCCGCCTGTGTCGGCTACGGAGGTCACGGGTTCGAATCTCAGTACGGACAGTTTTATAAATTGATTTATGAATTGCTATTCGAAGGCATGGATGTATGTGATGTCTTGACTTCCCCCCTCCCACCCATCCTGTCCTATGAACGGAGCGTATCGAGAGCGATTAGCTAACCATTAGTCCTGTCTTAGCCTTATCATTCTATTCCTGCTCTCTTTGGAGAAAGAGGTTGAGCGATTAAGTAACAAACAGTTCTCGTAGAAACACTTCTGTTGAGATAAACTCCATTATGAGTCCATATGTTCCACATTGGGAGTGGACATGGTTAAAAAAAAACAATATTAGTCATGTTGTGTAAAATACTACGTACAAGTAAATGTACTCTCGACTATCGCTTAAAATATTCACAATATATTTTTACTGTGCAATATCAAGATCTATGACTGATAGAATAACAAAAAAACTTGTAAACCCATCCGTACTGTAAACCATTCAAGCCACGGACATGACTATCAACAATCGATGTTTTGTAGTCCTAAGAGAACTGGCCGCTAGGGACACGAAGTCTTAGACCAGTGGTCGGCAAACTTATTCGCCAAAGAGCCAAATATGAACATTACAAACAATTTAAAAAATATTGGGAGCCATTGGGAGCCAAATCTGTCTTTTAATGTCCGCATTTAAGGGGCCAAAAGAGCCGCACTTTGCCGACCAATGTCTTAGACCAATGTTCCACAATCTGTTCGACTCGAGGGACATGTTATCCATTTAATTGTTCACATTGGGGTTAAAGTGTTAAAAATTAACTGTAATAGACTCGACACAAATTGTATTGTTTTATTCCAAATAGTATATACCAGACACTCACAATCCATCTCCACTTTGAATTTCGTGCTTATTTACACGGTGACACTTAGTATAATATATAAGTCATAATGAGTGGTGAAATCTACTAGAATTATTATAGAAACTGGACTGATCCGATGGTATAAAGATATGTTAGTAAAACGAATATATTTGAAAAAAACAATTCGAAGTCAGATTCTTCTTTTTTTTTACCCGACTCCAAATCCTTGTCTTTAACAGCAATCGAAACAGTTGTGTTCATGTTATTTCATAAATGTTGTACACCTATAAAATTTTGGGGAATATTAACATATTTTAGTTTTGAAAACTATAAACTGCACCTGAATTGCAGACAGGAAGTATCTCATTTGCGAAAAAAATAAAATCACTTAAAAACAATTTTACCAATGAAAAAATAATTATACTATAAAAGTTTTCTGTCAGTGGGACATTCAATTTATATTCATTTGCTCCAATCGTACATAGAATGTTTCCATTTTCAATGAAACCCTGGGTGATAAAGATGGTGGTCCTCAACAAATATCATTGAAGGTTGCGGTTTGTGCGTCACTGGCATAGGGTCTTGTGGAAAGAAGAAACGCATTCGTGCCATACATGGTTATGTTTGTCAATTTCTCAGTCCGTATACAGGGAAGATGGAAGCATCGGACCGGTCTAAAGAGGATACCGATATACATTATGAAGTACATATAACAATATTTTATTCAATATGAGTTCGAAGAAGCATTTATTACATTTTGATCTGGGTAAAAACTTGCGGAGTTGCTTAGATACACTTCAATTATAATGGATAATAAGATCAGGAATAATTATTATGTTACAAATGTGCACACTGCGAAATCAGAGTTTTCAAATATAACTTACGACAGATAGAAACTAATTACAATTCGTTGCATACATATTATTTGTGACAAGCTCAATAAAATTAAGTTATCGATTCCAATCAGGATGTATTTTCTTCTAATCTTACAATTTTCTGTATTACAATATGGAAACATAGAACAAAAATTAAAACCATACTGAATAAATTTCACCAATTACATTGTCATTATTTTGTATACTCAAGTAAAAAAGACAATGTACATATTATTTAGTCGAATTTTAGAATATTTTTTTTTATTCATGTCCGCTCCCAATGTGGAACATATGGCCTTCTAATGGAGGTATCTCAACAGAAGTTTTTCTACGAGAACTGTTTGTTAAGTCAGTCGCTCAACCTCACTTTTTTTCAAAGTGAGTAGTAGGACTAGTGGATGGTTAATCGCTATTGCTTCACCCAGTTATTAAATAATCAGAAGGGTGGGAGGAGAGGAAATTATGTGAATTGACATCACAAACATCCAGTCTTCGATCACAACTTTGAATAGAATAATTCTCAAATTCACTGTGATCTTACCGGGAATCGAACCCAGACCTGCGTGATCGGTAGAGCAAGCTCTGTCTAACTGGGCCACAGCAGTCGACTTTTAGAATAATAATTTATGAAATCTAATATGTAGTTTTACAATATTATATATGAAGTATTCTGACAACTTTTACGACTTTGAAGTCGCTAATTTGGAAATAATAATGAAATGAAAGTATAACCTGAGGCTTTCTTTCGTTGTCATTAACAGACCAACGAATCAATTGAATTACATTCTAATGAATACACGGATTAAGTTTTAAAAAACCATAAAGCATTTTTAAACATAGGACATGATGTTTTTGATTCCGCTACATTTTTTTTATATTTGACGAAACTTAAGTTGATTTTTAAAAGGATTTTATCACAATTTCATTATAAATATTGCTCACATAATGCATACAAGCAGGCAGTGTGGTCATTTTGTACATGATTTGAATATATGTATATATTTTTACTCTAAGATGATCCGGACAAAGATTTGGTTCTTATTTAATTCCGAAGTAAATATTATATACATTACATACAGAGGGAAGTTTAGCACTACATTGATGTATAACTTTTTTTGTAGGGTATAACTTGAAAATTGAATGTGGAGAGTGAGGGTCAATGCCATTAGGGAATCGTGTATGTACAAGCACTAAAACTTGTGTACATAACTAAAGGTAGTAGGGGGATAATAATTGGGATATTGAAGAGAGCGGAATCAGTATCTTTTGGCAAAGTAACATTGAATAGATAAGTTATATATGTATTTGTTTGTGTTTCAAAATTAATCTAATACATTCGGAAATTTTTAGATAGTTTATATCCAAGATAAAAAAAACGAGTATATTTCACATCACATCAAATGAGAATTTTTCTAATAATAAATGTTATTTAGATATGGATCTAAACGTACATATATAACGGTTTGGTCGGGAGATCCTGTAGTCGGTTGCAGGTTCTCGGGTTCAAATCACGAAATAGAAACTTTCGTGCATTAGTTGATTTATAAATTTATATCCAAAGCAGAGGGCTTTGTAGTCAGGGTGTTTTTAGCCGATAAGGAGTACTGTGTTGTGTATTGTATTAAAAAAAATATTTACCGAGTTATTGGGATAAAATGTTGATAAGAAGGTTTGCATCTTCCGTTTGGAAGTTAAATTTTGTTGGTAAATTTCAGCACGTCAGAATTATTTCAAAATTATCATATTTGTCAAATTATGTTTGTGAAATGACGACTGTAATGATTTATTATTACATACGTGGTTAAATATGAAAAGAAAATGGTTGTTTTAATTTAAGCTATGAGAGTGGTTTAGTCATACTTCCACAACAACTTCCCTCTCATTCGATCCTTTGCTTACTTTATCCAGCATCGATTGCTTTCTCAGAGCATACGTTAAGCGGCTGACATACAATCGATTCCCATAAAACAACTAAGGCTGACTATATTGCTTCACATTAAGTTAAGTAATTTGAGTGTTATTAGTTCAAACGCAAATTAATACATTGCGAGCTAGAACGTGTTCAATTAATAAAATATTATTGGTTTGTGATGAAAAAAATATCGGTGACAAAATAAAAAAAAAATCAACACAACAGTGTGACTGTTGAGGAAAAAATGACACGCACATTTGGAGCGAGCGAACAGACAGATCAAGCGAATCGTGATGCTGATTACAAGTTACAAGGTCCTCGTCGTTTGGACGGTCAAGGATCCCGAGTCCCGAGCACAGCACGTAGCTTACGTACGATGAAATAAGTTACTAAAATAGAGAGGAAATAATACAGCGAACGGCTTCAAAGAGTAAATGGTAAATACATACGAATATACTTACAAGAATATATATTTTTACTTTTGGTTGTTAGCAACGCGTTCCACAATATAATGAAATGTGTTTCAAATAAAAAATCATACATTAAATTTAAATTATCGGTAACGAACAGCGTCCGGTCAAGTATTCACTAATATTTAAGACGTCTGTACTCTTCCTCAATTTAGCATATTGTTTTTTTAATACTGTTCGTGCTCTATCCAAGCATTTTGCCAGAATGTAGCTAGACATTTTATGTCTCAATTTACTTATATTAAGAAAAACACAATATTCCTTTGTACGTGTTTCCACTTTTATAAAATATTATGCTTTTCTTAATATAACACCTTTACACCGAGTATTGACAGTAAATACCCTTAAGTCTCAATTTACAAATGGTGTTCTTAACATTAACTTCCTTAAAATACTCCAGTTTTTTCCCAACTAACAATACTATGAAAAAGTTTACTAATTAAATATAAATAAACAATTTTAAAACGTATTAAATGTCTTAGATTCTTAATCAAATACATACAAAATACTAGTTTACATAAAAAATATCACCTAACTTTTTTCATCACCATAAAATTTAGTGCTTTCGAAATACTTATGTAAAATAAAATGGCTACCAAAATTTGTGTGAAAAACTATAAAATTAAATTAGATAACTTTGTTATTCCACTTGTTGTGTTACAAAATGTGACACGCGTTTCGCCTCTTTGAAAGACATAACATCGCAAGGTTCACGAATAAACGATGATATGTCTGATGATGCTTCTTAAAGCGGCGAATGACGTGTCACATTTTGTAACACAACAAGTGGAACAAAAAAGATATCAAATTTAATTTTAGATTAAAAATGAACTTCCACAAAGTTACAGCCTACTGCATCGAAAATAGTGTGTGGAATAGATTACACTGTGGCTAAAAAACTAAATCGATCTATTTTGCGAGGTGCAGTCAGGGCCGGCCCTAAGCGCGTGCGGCGCACACAGGCGCTGGCTCTAAGAATGATTAGATTAGCGGATCGCTCCAGAATTATGTAAATGCATGACATTTAAAGAATCCACGGGCCGGTCCTGGGTCCAGTGCTCGCCTTGTTCATACGTAATATACCATATTAAAAATATGACAAAAATAAACATAAAAACGTGTTCAAATCAATACATAGTATTACATATTAACGGTTTTTTGTTCCATAAAAACTTGATTTCCTTGAAACAAAATTAAGTCACAGACCTACACGTGAATAAGCCCGGCAAGAATTAACACTTCTTGCTGGACGAAGTCGATACTGATGATTAAATAAAACGTATGAAATTGACATTTTATTACACCAATTCCGCTTCCAGCGTAGAACAAATGGAATCCTAATGGATCATTCAGTCACTCAACCTACCTTTTTCGGGTAGATTAAGGATATACAGACGACACAAGGGCAGGACTATCAATTGGGTAATTGCACTCGCTACGCCCCAAGTTTAACCCTTTTACTACCAAAATATTAGTATTTTCGCAAAATACTCAAAATGCCACAAATAAAATCCGATTTCTAGAATTTTCCATAAATTATAATATCTTCCACCGAAAATAAAGATAATTTTACAATTGGGCCCTCTTGAGATGAGGTGAGCCAACTAGTAAAATGTTAAAACTTTTTTCTTGGAATTTTAAGTACAATCACGTCTTTATTTGATGTTTTGGTGGAGTGTATATTTTTGTTTTACATTTATTACAATATGTTTCAACTGAGGTTACTTCACTTTTATGATACTTTAAGATATTTACAATATTACAACACATCTAACTTTTTTTTTTCAAAAATACCACTTGGCTCACTTCACCTCTAATGGGCACATTTGTTATTGTTTTCTTTTACATTTTTTTTTTCATTTAATCATAATAATTTGAGTTACCATCGCAAGAAAAAAGATGATTTAAATTAATGCTGCAATGAACTTCGATTTTATTGAAGTCTTAAATAATCCGTATAAGAATATCGTTTCAATTAGTAAAACAATATTGACGAGAATATTCTCTTGGTGAATTTTCTCGAGTTTCTTATTGAAATTTGACGATCATTTAATGAAAATAATAATAATAATGTCGATGTCCCTCATCACACCGCAAATATGAAGGCCGACCACTAAGCCATACTACATTTGTTTTGCGAATAAGGCAGCCAGTTTTTTCGCTCGAGAATGAATCCGGCCAGTACCTGTGTTAGGGATATAAAATAAGTTACGTATAAAATTATAACGAAGTACCGACTGTAAAGATGCTAAGAATGCCTTGCCGACGAATTCAGAGCTATAAATATAAAAGAAACACTATGTTATGATGCTGCAGGAATCGCCGTACAAATAAATTTATTTTACACAGAAATAAAGTTCTTAGAAAAAAAAATATTACGCTACAGTCATATTTAAAAAAATATATAATCTGTATTTTATTTTCAATAGACTCCTCATACGTTTTAAGCAATCAAGTATACAAAAGAAAAATCAATGGTCACAAGTGAAATCACTTAGTTATTCCACAAGCTGCGACTTGTGTTTCGCCTATTCGAGAAGCATCTCTAACTATCGTGGGGCTATTTACAAATAAACTGAAACTTGATAATAATTCTTAACTTATACATTTATAAAATGGTAGTTGGAATGTTTTCCTTTCTGATGGACGCAGAGTATGGGTGTTCAATATGCAAATACTCTTATTTCAAATATTAGTGTAGTATCTTTAATGAGCATTTTTAAATAAATGTATCCGAAACAAATTCCACATCACTGTTGATTACTAATGCAAACACTAACTTCTCCCTCTCTCCGTAAAACCCCATCCCCAATCTTGAGTTTCTACGAAGTTGAATATTCAGTACCTGCTTTTGATCAATCACTTTTAAGGTACGATCATATTAATAAAATAAAACACTTTTTGTTAGCTCACCGCGAATATTATTAACTTATTAAATATAAAGTAAAATCGGGTAATTTCTGAGTGCGAAAGGAAAAAAGCGCTTAGTCTTAAAGCCGTCTGTGTGGCCGAGTGGTCAGCGTTGTTGGCTTCGGTTACGGAGGGAACGGGTTCAAATCCCGGTACGCACAGTTTTATAAATTGATTTTTCAATCGATTTGTGTATTTCTGTTCGAAGGCATGGATGTATGTGATGTCTTGAATTCCCCTCTCCCACCCATCCTATCCTATGAACGGGGCGTATCGAGAGCGATTAGCTTACCACTAGTCCTGTCCTAGCTCTATCCTTGTTTCCCTACTCTCTTTGGAAAAAGAGAGGTTGAGCAACTGAGTAACAAGCAGTTCTCGTAGAAACACTTCCGTTGAGATAAACTCCATTAGGAGTCCATATGCTCCACATTGGGAGAAGACATTGTTTAAAAAAAAAAGTCTTAAATAGGTAGGTAATTTTCACGAGAGTTGAAACAAAATTTTCATTTATATGAACTTGGATATAAAACGTTATGTTTCAAGGTGAAATTTACTAATTCAGAATCGTATAGTTGTCTGATCATACACGCATATATTATTTTATTATGTATTATAGTTATTATGGTATCATATTTAATTTTTTAAGACTTGTCCTCTCGCACACAAATTTCCACAATGAACACTGTATCGCTTGTCATTTCATCAGCTGATAATGCTCGCAATGAGCGAAAATGGACCTGATCTAAAAATGAGTAATGTAGAATTAATATAAAAAAATATTTCATTTTATTATATGTTGTATGCTATATAAATATAGAAAGAGTCATACACATAACAATTAGAATTACACAGTAATCAATCTTACTTTAGATAATAGTAAGTACAATCTTATCACGGATAAATGAATATTTTTCAATACATTCGCTGATTGAATGCAAAGCGTATTTTTCACATATCAAGGTAAATAGTTGCCGAAAATCGTAATTATGAAACAAGGCATTACAACATATTCGGGATTATGAGTAATAGTGATTATGAGTAAAATAATAGATGATAATCAAAAACATATTTTACCAAAAATTATTAATTTGAGATAAACACGGTTTCGCAATTTTATCAATTTGCTTATACCAAAATATGTCTGTTTTTATGATTGTGCGTGTGACTTGACAAATTGCACTTGTATTTTATAATGTATTATCAATAGGAATTTGTATATGAATGTAAAGTATCTATTATAAAAGAATTAATAATAGCAATTATCAAATATTTACCTTTCATTCGTTCCTCATCAATCCACAATATTAACATATATCAACCCACCACGCAATATAAAACACATTTTAAGTAGGGTAATCGCTAACGTAACCAATAGTTTGGTTAGTTAGTTAAATCAAACGTTAAGAACACTTATCTGAACTAGTAAGGTAATCGATGCTTTAGGGTAGTTTTACCTATAAAATTACTGATATTACGTTGATAAACGACATCTCAGACGAGAAGACTGCTATTAGAGGTAATACAGATCTGCTATAATGGCTCCCTTCGTTTGACTCAATCTTTTTTCGAATAGAGCAATCTACCTTGGTTAGAAAAGCGTAGTCAGTGATTCATACCATTCGGCAAAATGAATCATAGTAAATCATTAAACGATTACTATTTTGAATAGAAATTACGATTGCCAGGTGCCATTGTATGAAGCGCAAATACCGTGATGATTAAGTGCCTTTGTCCGAAACCTTCCAGGACCAGCGAATACCACGTGTCTTGACGTCTCGTTAAACGCTGGTCATCGACAGGCAGCAGGGTTGATACTCGAGTGATTTATTACCAGCAACTCGAAGCAAATTGCAGGCTAATAGATAATATTTCATACTTGCCATAATATAATATTATTGTTCAAAGCAATAGTCATCAGCATTATATTATGGTGTTCGTAATTGAATTTTCATTTCTAAATACTTCATAATGAACTATTAAATTTCAAAATAATAAAATAACATGTGTAATTGATTGGCATAATCAAGCGATCATCAGAATACGTCGAGTTTCCGAAATAGCATTCAACTAACTGTACGATATAATGTTGTCTTTTACGCCTATACGTCAAGAATTGCGTTAACATTTAACAATATCCACAACACATCATAATGAAATATTTGGTTATCAAAATATATTTTACATAAACAATCACCAATCAAGAGAATTGTGAGATTTTTTTTATAAACTAGCTTATTGACATCGAAACCACCGTGCCAGGCAATCAATGCGTTGACTTGTATAAATAATCAATAAAGTATCAACTTGTTTAAATGTCGGTGAAGATATGGCTATTTATCAATAGCAATCAAATGATAAGTTTACTATAATATGTTGCATTTTGCGAAAGGGTTAATATATGTTTACTACCCATTCGCGGATTTCAGCTCGATATAAATATCGAAAGTGATCGCGGATAAAAAAAAACATTACGCCCCCTCAACACATATGCGATTGTCGGACCGCTAACAGACATTCGTGTCGGGAGATTTTAATGAGCCGAAAATGCCATATTCGTTTTAAGATTGTGTCGAGTGAAATATTCAGCCCCTTGTCATTTTCATTTGAGAACATTTATCACTCACAAAAAGTGTAGGCACCGTGAAAAACACGCAAGTTACACGGCCATTCTGAAAAGAATATTTTTATATGTCGACAGGTAAAAATAATATTGTTAAAAGAGTTGTTTTGCTCACTAGTTGATTGCCATTCAATAAGGAATTTTATAAAGAAAATATTTGTATAAGTCGATTTTTTTAAATTCTTAATTAAAATTATTATACACGTGTATGTAGCGAGGGAAAAATGTATATGAAAACAGCCTCGTTCATTTACTATTTATGGAGAAAAGAATAGGTTACACAAGTTCTAAAGTACTCTGAATTTTAGAAAAAAAATCATTTTTGACTATGTAAATTATAGAGTATACTCAGGATGTAATTTTATACCTATCAGTATACTTATCAAAACAAAATAGAGGGAAATAAAATGAAAGGTTGTTGTGCATTCCCTTGTATTACATACTACAATATTACTCAAAGTTTTCAACAGTCACAGTAAAAAATACAACTTGAAATAACAATATTATGAATTTAAAATGAAATTCCACAAAGTTGCCGTCGAATACATCGAAAATATATATCGATTTTTTTAAATAAATAAGAAAACTGCCTATTTCATGAATTCGAAACATATAAACGATATAGAAGAGCGTTATTTGCTTATATTGATATATTATACATTTTCGAAATGATAATTTGACAGTATTGAAATGTGTATTGTACGAGTTTAGCTGAATGAGTATTTTTGTTGGCAGAAAACGAATATTGAAAAGTTCTACCGTAGCCAATTGGATCCCGAAGAATTGGTCGCGAGCACGTTTTAGCAATTAAAGGGGACAAAAAAAAACGTATCACAAAAAGTTTCTGCCAACAATGCATATAATATATTTGCCTGCCATCTCCATATACGGGTTAGGTAGATGAGATTCCAATACCATGAGAATGAGAAGCTTACTTTCAAAATGGAAGATAGAAGGTCACAGCGAGTATATTCCAGTGGTTATATTAACAATCTTATCAGCTTCTTTACAAATACTCATCGTTATCGTTTTCGGATGTAACAAAAAAAAAACTTACGGTGCCTGATTTTTTTTTATCTTTGTTCCTGGCGGAGTAAACTACATTCCTGTTGGTGTAGTGAAAAATTGAGCAGATAAGCTATATTTTCAACTAACGTGGTATGTGTTTAATGGACAAGAAGCTTACCTGCAACAAAGAAAAAATATTCATCAGATAAAATGTTTCAAAATTTAAACAATGTGGAGCGTATAGAGCAGGGGTTTACAAAGTGTGTCCAGTATGGCTTTTTGATGTCTCTCATCCGGTTTATGGCAAATCTATACATTTCTATAAATCATATGGTGAAACATTTTAAATACATCTAGTATATTAAAAAAGTGTGATAATAATGTGTATTTAGTTAAAAATATAAATATACAAAGTGGAATTAACCTTATTTTGTAACCTTTATATTTCTTAAAACAGAAAATATTTGCAAACAAAAATGGTGAAATTCAAAATTGTCCTTGTGATGAAAAAGTTTGTGAGCCCCTGGTATAGAGTATGTACTTACAAATTTCCAATAGTGTCACAACAATAGTTGTGTATGGTTTTTTATCAGTCCTAAAATCTATCTCTCTTCATGTAAAATAATAGCCTAATAATTTTTAAATAATCGATATCAGTCTTTACGGGTTTACATTTTGTCAAAATTTGATAATTACGAATCATCTATTAGGTTTGAAATATACATAAATGGCTATGATAATAACTTGATGCAAAATAAACACAAATTGTGATAACAATTGGTAACTATGCAAAAATAATACATTAATAAAAACACAATATTCTTTTATACTTTATTTAAAAGGTCGGGACCGGTTTCGCTTATTGAGAGCGTTAACAATGCTCGCAATGAGCGAAAACAGTCCTGACCTTTTAAATAAAGTGGAATAAAGTACAAAGGAATATTGTGTTTTTATTAATATAATGCCTTTCCACCAAGTATTGACAGTGGACACCCAAAAGTGATTAAAAACAATATAATATAATTATCAATTATAAACGAACATTGTTTTCTCTGGGTAAGGACACGATTCCGTTTAATAGTATGTATTAGCGACGAAGAAAATAAGATCTACAATACAAACGGTAGATTAGAACTAAATGTGTTTGATTTGTTAAAATAAATATACATGTAAATAAATCTCTTACGGATAGAATGATGCCATAACGAAATCGGCAGTCCTATCAGATTTCCGAAAGAGACGCGACCATAATTATAATAATTTGTAATGAGATTCACCGGAAGACGCCATGTCCGAAAATTATTAACACAGCAAGTATTCAATGAGCCAGCACAATAATAAACCTAGTCGAAGTAAGTTACACTAATGATATTATCACACCAATCGGATGCCAACTACAAATGTTCCACGCCTATTTAAAAATCTCAATAAAACTTCCAAGATTTCGTTAAGAAATCATAAAAAGATAAGACTTTTGTGAAAATATATTAATTGTAAGTAAGTGGTTAGTTGTTACGATGTTTCTACGAAATACCAACTTTGCAGGAAATAATCAACATGGCAGATTGAAGAAATCCTTCCGAATTATATTTTAAAATATACACAAGAGCATGGTCAATGGTGAGAGACTTGTTATATCAGTGTCTGCGTAAGCATCTGCCCGGTGAGTATTTCGCTATTTCCGCAATATCAAATAAAAAACATTTTATGCAAATTTGAAATCACAATGCGTATTATGTCATATCAGCGATCAAGGAAACTTTGACATAATATAATCAACTCGTAAATAGACAAAATGTTACATAATGCATAAACCCACGTTTACGAACATCTCCAATACTAAATTAAAACGGGTGCGGTGTCGTCAAATTAACATTGATTATCATTAACGACAGACACATCTGCAAAGTAATATGATATATAAATAATTAACATTTAAAACGTGATATCACATACGAATTAGTAGTGAAATATTCTTTATGCAATATTAGGAGACATTTATATTAATTAAACACAACAATCTTCTTAATCATAAGCCCGGTGTGATATTTGATAAGATAGCCCAAGAATCTATGTTTTCGTGTGCTTTTCTTTGCGAACGCTACCATTGATAAAGATGTTTACTTCTAAGTTCTAACTAACACAATGTAATTTACAATAACACAGATATAATAAAAGTAAAATAACTTTCAATATGTCTGGCAAGTTCAAAGTTTATCTACAACGCATACTTACAGTATACTATTTAACACACAGTCGTAGCGTTATGATGCACAATTTATTATATTTGTAATACAGCAAAGATACTAAATTTCACTACCTAAACAATTTATAAATGTTATAACAATAAGGAAATGGACTTATAGATTTCGCGATACAACTGTTCTTTATCAATCTTTTGAAGCTATTGGTGATGTACATAGTAAATCAAATGACCTACTCACAGTTAAGAGTAAGTATGAAAAATTATTCGTCATGTGTACATACTACTTTGGAGTAGGTGGATTGTCGACAGTATCATAATAAATGCCCACACCAGCAGTAATCTGTGCGAGAAGAAATCCGTTAAGAGTGTAGCGTTATTTTTTATTATTATTATTCAATTAGTTAACAGGATGTGTACGCTGATAGAATAAATACTAGGCAAAGGCAGTCAACATTGCAAGTGTGGAGGAGCGGCCGCCGTTACAGTACGTAGTAAGCGTTCAAAAGTATACACATTCGACGTTAATGACGTGCAAGTAAAACCCCCATGCCCTGTGATGATAGCATGTCATTAATTTTTAGAGGTTTACGATCGGGTGGTATGTAAAAATACCGAGGTGATTTTCGATTATTCGGGTGATGTGCGCAGGGAAAATATGAGACACACGCAAACGTACGTATCAAGTGAACATCGAAGTGTTGAGTACTATTATGTAGGTAACTTATACACATCATGAGTTTTATACACATGATAATATAAATACTCAAAAACTACCATCTAACAGATATTTTAATTGTAGCCGAAAATTTAAAATTTAGGGTAAATTATTATTTCTAGTGTATCTCTGTTAGGAATAGATATTCTCCGAGAGCCTATATTTAACATTTATTTTTACATTGAAAAATCATTGAATATACTGGCGAATGGCGATATAGGAATGCCTATCAAACTAGTTAACTAGCAACAAAGCGTTAACAAATGAGCTACTTTTGAGCACACTTTTTTATGAACTATCAACAATTAAATCAAATGTATCTATTACATATCACAGCAATGAACTATGATAATGTAAAAGATTAACATATCACAACCCCCCCCCCCCCAAGCCAGCAAGTACTAATTTTATCATTTATGCTAGTGGAGAGTGGAAACTAACCGTCTCCACTTCCGATCATTGAAAACTCGTAAATCAAAATTATCAATTATTATATCATACTTATTCAACTTAATTTAGTCGTTCCTCAATTTTACTATTGATAATTATGTAATAGAGGCTGTAATAAACCAATCATCATGGTCGCCAGTATCGTGTAAGATGTTCGCACTACCTAATGATTTATTTCCTCTAACAAAAATATCATTTCCATGTTTCATAGTTGTCGTCCTCGGCTAAGGAATAGTAAATATTATAACGAGTCTCTTATTAAAAAGACAATAGCTTATACAAAGTGTAATATCAATAGCTATCAAACTAACCTTTCATCCCAATGGACTCTGATCATGTACGACTGCATTATACTATACTGAAATATGCCGTTTATATGCTGAGTCTTGGCAATTATTATTTTATACGGATATCGTTATCTTCATGTAATTACATATACACAAAAGTCTATCTAAGCAAATAAAACTGCTCATTCGCTGTATAAATTGGATACACAATGTATTAATATTAATTGTATGTGAACATAAGACAAACTTCACGATTTCATTATAGATTATCGCAATCATCACGCCTTTAAATTACGCATGGTGATTTGATTATTTAGTAATACTATTTTATCTGTGCTGTTAAGTAAAAAATACAATCAATCATAGTTTATTACTTTTACTGTTAGATACTAAGATTATTTTTTTTAAACGCGACAAGTTTTTTAAAGCATTTTTTTTTCATATTTTGAACTGATACACAATGAATGTATAATATTGCTAAGTTTCCAATAAAAAAGTATAATATCGACTGTGGAAAGGCAATAGGTGGTAACTGGTAACATACAGTTTTTTCAAAACAGCTTTTTCTATATTTACAACACATACAATTTGACACATTTTCTATCAAAAGAATGTAAGCTTGAAAATACCGAATTAGTATCTAAATTTTGCTTTTATGTTTTGAAAAAAGAAGAGCCTGTGAAAATTGCGTCAGTTGTGAAAATTAAATTAATATTAGATTAAGTCAATTAAAAACTAGTTTATCAGTACCCGTGCACTTCAAGGCGGTGTACATTTCATAATTTGCCTTTGCCCCAAAATCATTAAAAAAAAAGATTTTTGCATCTTATGTAAAATTATCTGCGTGTGTTAGGTCCTTTTTCCTTTCCACATTCGATATACATGATACAGAATTTTAAAAATTTTCGTGAATCATTTCTGAGGGATCAATTCAATTTTAAATTTTAGTATTTAAAGATAACGGCAAAAGTACGACATCCGGGAACACGGTTTGTTTATAGACTATTTGTATCGGGATTGGCAATAATTATTGTAAATGTATTCAAAGACAAAATCAAGAAAATGCAGTAAAAAATACCACTCTCACTTGGCAGCCATCGTTATAAAAATAGATGAACGATAGATAGGGCAGAAGTATTTTAGGATTTCAATAAAAGAAAAAGTATCTCATTTGTTTACATAAGATAAGTCACATGCGACAAGAGAAAAATGGGTCTGTATCTAAAAGTGCTTTATTAGACTCATCAAGAAAACAGTAAAAGTTTGTAGGGAGGAACGTCATATCCTGTCAAGTTAAGATAACAATAAAATTAGAGACGACAGAGCAATATTACTCCAAACACGATAAGAAAGAAAGCTGCTACAAAACTGGGTATAATATTGCACGTCTAACGAAGTTATTCCATAAGAGAGCATAAACCGCATCCAAAACAGCGATGAATATTGCCATATTTTTGTATGCAGAACACGATGTACAACGGACAAGCTTCGTCTTTTTTTAGCAAAGATTGTGTGTGTGCACTGTGCACAATGAAACGGGAATTGTATTATAATTTAACACATTATCACATTCAACAAAATAGTGTGCGAAACACTTTTGTTTACAATTGTTTTGCAGTGGCAAACGGACTGTACAAATGAATACAGAAAAACGCATATAACGCAGGTGTAGTAAACATAAATATCCACAGGATAAATTGATAAATTTTAAAATGAAAATATTTGTTAATAAAAAAAGCAAACGAGCAATACATAGGAAAGCATCACGTATGTCACGTCGGATTCCAGGCAAAACTTGAAAGAAATGAAAACCTGAAGATTAATTTAATACTTCGTAGATTTTTCTTGTTCCGGACCATCATTTCCGAGCATTACCGTTGAATTAATTGCAAAACGCGCCATACCATACTCTTAATGTCGAAAAATGACTACTTTTACAGACATATATTCGATTAATTTCTCTTTTATTTGGAACCGACGACATTTAATAAAAGAGGACACGTATAACCTTCAATGTTTAAAAAAAAAAGTAAAATTTTCGAAAAAGTTCATATTTCAACAAAGTTGTATCTTTCTTTACATAGCAATGATTGAATAACATGCATTTTCAGCTATGAATAAAATGACCCCAAACATTTATTATTTTGTGCTAGTTTTATCCAATCGTCCAATAGTTTCCCCACTAGTTGTATATAAAATTATCAAGAGCATAATATAATATATCTTTTAAATCAAAATTGTCAGGTATGCATTAACCTTGAGTAATTTTAACGTGAAAGTTTTTTTAATAAAACAAGTTCAATCGGTTGATAACAAATAGCAACCAATCCAATTACTGCATTATTAATCTAGAATGCGGCTGTAATAAAAAAAATACGGATTAGAACCGAATATTCATATTTGCCGAGTAGTGTCAGGTTGCATCTGTTATTACAAGAAAAATAGAACGTAACTAAATACAGCAAAATATAAAAACAAAAACGTATCCAGATGGTTGAATAAATAATCAATAAATTTAGTAAAATGTATGCATCGAGATACAGTTAAGCTGCAGTTAAATACTAAAAATAAGTGAGTAACATCATTCACTGAAGGTGTATAATTAACATAGTATTGCTGATATGGATATAACGGTCAAACGCATCAACGAACAGTTATATTAATTTGGGCGGCACATTACCAGGCCCTGCCCTCGTGACCTATCAGATTTGCAGTAATTAGGTAGTGCTGTAATGAAGGGTATACCGTAGAGGTCTGCACGGGCCAAAATTTTACAAAACTACCCGGTCCGAGCCCGAAAAACTCACGCCCGACCCGGCCCGGGCCCGAGTCTAATGCCGCACTTGTTACCCGAACCCGACCCGAAGCACCGAGAAATTTGAAATCCTCGATTTGGTATACTTTTTCCCCAGATTATCTCCGAAAGTCCTTTTTTTTTTTAGCTCACCGAGGAATTTGAAATCCTCGATTTGGTATACTTTTTCCCCAGATTATCTCCGAAAGTCCTTTTTTTTTTTTTAGCTCACCGAGGAATTTGAAATCCTCGATTTGGTATACTTTTTCCCCAGATATCTCCGAAAGTCCTTTTTTTTTTTTTTTAGCTCACCGAGGAATTTGAAATCCTCGATTTGGTATACTTTTTCCCCAGATTATCTCCGAAAGTCCTTTTTTTTTTTTAGCTCACCGAGGAATTTGAAATCCTCAATTTGGTATATTTTTCCCAACATTATATCCCAAATTCCAAAGCCCGGCCCGGCCCGAGCCCGACTCTCGATTGCGCTTACCCGCCCGAGCCCGGCCCACGGGCCGGGTCGGGTAAGAGCCCGTGGGCCAGGCCCGGGCCCGTGCAGACCTCTAGTATACCGTATAGTTAAAACAAAATATTCTATCATAAAACAATCTTTATTACATACGTATATATTGTATCAACTCAGGCTTATAGTGGATATAGCAGCATTTAAGATGTTGTATTCGAGCAGTCGACCCTTTCGAGGTGGGTCAGTGCATCACCGAGCAAATCACTAACTTTAAGAACCTATGCTATAACTTCAACAAACGTGCTATTCTTTGTGTGGCTTTCAATGCCTTTTTTTAAATACATACTCTTACCTTTCTGTAAGGCTTCGTCGAAAGAAAAACTTTGTCACAAAAGAGTGCAGCACAGAGTAGAAAAATCGAAGCTTACAAGTACGTAGCAAGCTGCTACGACTTCGCAAGGTGAAGTAAATACTGATCAATTACACGTCATTTGAGACTAAGCTCAAAATCAGGGCGATTGACATCGATAGCGTGGCGAGGATTGTGAAACCGGCAACACGTTAGGATATATTAATTAAGCAGAGAACATTGCTGTACTTTTTACTTTCCTAAATTAGAATATAGAAAACAATAAAAGATCGAAGACTCAATTTAAATAAAAAATCAATAATGTAATATTTCAATATTCTCAAAAGAATACAGTTAAAATTGTCCGAAGCGACCGAATCTCAATATTCCACTCGATTGTATTCAAATCACGCCGCCCTGAACAATTTCAGGTAACCATAAAACACGTTTCAAAAAGACTTAAATTCGTGAAAACTTATTTATGTATTTGATTTTTATTCAAAATCATAAAACTAGATTTTTGCTTTAGTTTAAAATTCGAACAGAAACTTTTTCAAGACTGAATTGGTTATAGATTTATGTTAATTGAAATGCGTCAACGATTACCTGTGATTCATCTCGCATCCTTCAACTATTCACCTGAATTAGTTACTTTATATAATCACACGTCACAAGTATATTTTTAAAGATTGGCATTATTTTATTATTCACAAAATTATTAAGAATTAGAAATTAAATAATGAACTACTTTTCAACTTGCCGCCAAAAACGCATTCACTAGACTGCAAAGGTTCGTTTTGACAGTAGTGTTTCCCTTTTTCATACATGTAGTAACAGTTCCACTGTTAATTCAGTTATGGCGAAACTTTTCGATTGCAATAAACTTTTAAAAAAAGCAATTACCGAGTATAAGTGGTAACGTAAAATAAATAAAATAGAATTAGAAAGTTGATGGTAATTTCTTTATTTGAACACTTAAATGTACAATTTCGGCTATCAATTACAGCTAAAATCAACGGATAAGAAACTTCGTTATATTTAATTTCATAATAGAAAATGAATTTATAAAATTTATTTTAAAGTAGAAGAATTAATGCTGCGTTGGTCTTTGCATTGTAAACATGCTCTTGCGTTACACGTTTGTTTCAGCGTAGCTCAAAGATTTCCGTTTTGACAACATAATAAATAACATGATTCTCATCACACGCATAATAAGTGTCATGTTTAGCCACAGATTGGCACATTGTCACAATAATAATAATACGCTTTATAAAATACAGCATGCCATTTAAATCAAGTAAGTGTCTGTAAAGAAACGATTAAAAAAAATAAAACCTATTCCATATTAAATAAATGTTAGAAAAGTACAAGAGTGTTTTTTTTGAAAATACAATGTCTTTCCAGCAAATATTTGTAAACGCCGCAAGTGCAATTGGTTGATTTGAACAATGCAGGCTCGCAAACCGGCGATAATCGACAACTGAAGTACGGGGCAACCCCACCTCAGTGCATCTATCAGGTTACTTCTAATCCACCGCGAATAAAGGCGACAAACAAGCTCGCTTCTGCTGATGTATTATTTTGTCTGTCACGCCCCGTAAGCGCTGGGCACCGCAGCTACTTTCCCGTCTCCTAACAAACATAATATCTCCCTACTTACCTGACAAAGCACAGCATTCATAGCTTGATACACGAAGGGGTATAGTTTACATCAGACGTTGCCAAAGATATAAATAAAATATAAAAACATCTTTCCAGAGAAATCGTTACGATTTTTGAGACACGTGTAGTTTTAGTATAGAAAAGTGTTCCAAGATCCAAACTATTAAATATATCGCACCAAGATGAGTAAAACGGATGCATCAAGTAGACAGATTCTACAATCAAAGAATGTTTAATATCTTTAAAAGCGCAGACATTCAGCGGACAATATACAATCAATATCCATGTAAACACGAAACGTTTTCGTACATGTATCATTTCGTGACCGGCATAATGGATGCATTCCCGACGGATTAAATATATATCTACGCTTCTTTGAATGCACAAAAGCATTGTATGCAAATGGAGCATTACAAAAGTTTACCGCTTATCCGTGGAAACTGTTCGATCAAACTGGATGAAAATTACATGCATTAATAATGTATTTTCAATTCTTGTTTCACCTGCATTGTGTTACAATAATACAGGTTTCGAATGCGAAGCTAAGATTACGACAATTATAACTCTTTGTAGTTATCTCGCTGGAAGACTGTCAGCGATAAAATAATAATTAAATGTTATGTGACTTTGCTAGTTCAATACTAAGATAATGATAGTTCTACAGTATTTTAGATAGTATGATTTGAAAGCGGAATTGTACCATACGCTTCAAAATTTAGTAATAGCCAGGAGGGTTGTATTAATTTTGTAACACTCCATTTGGATGTTCTAAGATATGCAAATTAACTGATCGTGTTCGACAATTTATTCCATAGTTTTAACGGTATTAACGAATGACAACAGATTCAAATAAATTATTTTAATAAAAAATAATATTTAGAATCAAAAAAGTGTGCATAGATAATCATAGCTGAGTTGCTGGACTTGATATTGATTTGCTGTCCAGAGTTCGACTTTCCGAACGAACAGAAATAACATGTCGAGACACGCGGCTTACCGGCACGTTGTCTGCGAACGAAAAACGTTTTAGAGTTTCTTCAAAAAAATTAAAACTATTAAATTTTTACAACATTTTTTGTACATTAAATGTCATTTTCAATATTCCTTTATTTGTACGATTGTTATTTATTAAGTGTATAATAAAAAATGGTTAATCTTTTTGAATTTATTTTGAAATGCAGTCCTCGGCTTGATGTGAAATAACTTGGTGGTGAACGAGTTTGACATGGCTGGCATGATTACTTTAACCACTATTTCAATTTCCACCCAAAGACATCGACGCTTACAACTGTCCCTTTTAGGGTGTTCACTGTCAATACTTGGTGGAAAGGCATTATATTAGTAAAAACACAATAATCCTTTGTACTTCATTCCACTTTATTTAATATGTCAGGTGCTTACAACTGTGTTTGTGGGTCAGTGCTTACAACTGTGTCTCCTTCTACTCACTCCGGACACAATGAATATAACAAGTAAACATTAGATGTTTCTACATTAGGCAGTAAGAATAGCAAGGCATCGAAATAGTTTAGAGAACAACAAAAATGGCATTCCATAAAAATTTTAAAATTATTGTGGATATACGTCGAAGATCTGTACTTCTTAAAATCAATATCACTGAAAATAAGGAATGTGGCCACGGTTGAATCGAGAATCTTAAGTGAGAAAAAAAACAAGCATAGCTTTTCATAAGCCATAAAAAAGTAGAATGTGTAACACATGCACGAAAAGCGCACATTGAAACATGTTAACGTCATTCACCTCCCTATTATGCTTTATTTTTCCAACCAAATGAGAGCATCGCCGCGAACGTTTACGACTATCAACGAAAGGAAAGCACTATATAAAGAGCATCATAATTACAAAAACAAAGAAGAATATCACATCTAACAGAGAAATAAAAAAAAAACATCTTGATAAAATAAATAATCAATGAACACACACACACTAAGAGAATTTACAATTCAAACATGGCGCTGATAAATAACAAATAAAGTTCTATTTACGAAGGAAATACATTTTTTAAAAATTCTTTCGTTATCTATTCAATACGCATGAAACAGCTCATGTATATTTTATTTATTTATGCGATAGTGATACAAATGTTGCTCTTTATATCCTTTTATTTCACAGGGCTTGTTTTTTTCGTATCGCTAACTGGGCGAGGCGGTTTTATTTGATTTAAATAAAAAGTGTGCCATACATATTTTTGTCCATTTCATCATTCAATGCTTTTTCACAAAGGAATAAAACATGATATTGAATCCAACACTTACGATTTTTACACTGCTATTCTGTTCCTAATGGAATATTCTCAATACATATACATAACCAATTTACCAAAAAGCAACAACCGAATACTGTAAATATATGAAATCTTCACACTTGAAGACAACCTTCACCTCATAACAGTCCACACACGAGGACTAAAAATAATGATGCGGACGTCTAAAAATACTAAATAATTAGACGACGCTAGAGAAGTAAATTTAGTCGACGTCAAAGAACGCTAGGCGGCCACGGTCAGGATTTCCGCCTAGCTTCGCTCCATGAAACAAGAACTTCAAATCAAAAGACTTGTATGCTTTGGAATTTGCCAACGAATGTAGTTAGACACATAGGTTTGTTTACATATTCATCGTATACCATTGATGTATGAAAAGCTTCTCATCCACCCATACAAATCGTGACGGCAAAGCGTAGAAAGAGCGATTAGCTAACTACCGGTCCTTCCCAAGCTTACCGTTGTCAGAAAAGAAACGTTTAGCGGACGACTTGCAGCGAATTGTTTTGCGAATAAAGTTTATTGTTTTGTAATTCTCTATGAGTTACGCATTGGGAGCAGACACGGTTAACAAAACGAATCGATTAACTGTTTCAGTTAATTTAAAAATTAAATTCATACTTTTAAAAAAAGTATTGCAAAATGTATTCAGAGAAATTGATTTCATTTTATTATTACTTACTCATTCAAGCTTTCAATCAAAACATTTCACATTTTAACTAACAAAAACAAATTTTATGACATTCATAATTAATATTCAAAAACGCTAAAGTATTCTTATAACGATTTCCCCCCACATATGTATGTGAATGAAATGCTTACTCAATTATTTACACAATAACCCAAGAACCTTCGTAAAGTTTCACTAGTTCGGAGATACGGCGCCTCCATCTATGTTAAACGACTTTTGTATTATTTATGAAGCAACATTGATTACGCCACGGGCGTAATTACCCTCAGAATAATTTTTCCCTACGGAATCATTGACGTTTAAAAGCGGTTCGACCAGCGCCTCTCAAATAAATTACCCTATTAATAATTAAACAGATAAATACGATTTTTTTATGAGCTATGATTTAACTAAAATTGGCTCTTTATTTGAATGATTATATGTTATTTGGATTAATTTATCATACATTTGAAACACATCAACGTTTTACTGAATATTGTATGTATATCAGTGATCGACAACCTTCGTACCTCGGAAGACCACTAAATTCACAATAAGTGTTAATCCCACGGACCACTTACATGTTTTTTTTTTAAATAAACGGTACAAACATATATATAATCACGATCATTAAAGTTACGCTTAAAATTATTTAATAGTAAAAACGCTTGTTTAATGACAACCAATTAATTAGGGTGATATTGTTTTGCTGCACGTTTGAAATAATTGTATGGCTTCTTGGCTCCAATCCTCCATACTGCAATAACTTTGCGAACCACCAAAATATTCTCACATACCACCGGTTGGCGACCACTGTTGTAAATGATTCTAAGCTAACGGTTCATAATAAATGTTTTAGTGGATGTAAATGTAAACGGAACCAGCCTCTTCAGTTTAAGATTTTTTGATTTGTTATTTATTTTGACCAAAATAATATTATCGCTATACAAGTTAAACAATCTGCATGTTTAAACAATTACTATCCCATATTTGGTAGGGTGTATCAATTTGATTTTAAGCTGGAACATGAAAATATGTTCTGTTTTATAGAAGTTTCGAGTTGAATAATTTTTTTGGGTAAAGTGTATTAAAATTACACAAAATCAAAAAAAACCAAACATTTTCCCGTAATTTATGTTGTATTGTACGACCAACCCAAGTTAACAATTCATTATAGTATTTAAATTGAAAATGTTGACTACAAATATAATTGTTAACTTTTTCTTATGAAAATATTAGTTGTGTCATATAAATTTCGATTATATTCGATTAACTTGCCCCCATATGGATGATAAGAGTTGTCAGCATGACGTCACTAATGATCAATATAGTATAAATATTGTGTTACGTATATCATTTACAAATACGTAAAATTAATGAACGTAAGTAATTTGTGACCCAATTATGTATCTTTTTGAAAGTTGCAATGGTAAATAGTGAGTGTGCAAACTGCACGGAAACGCTCCACAAGTGCTCCTTCCCGAATAAAGATGGCCATTACGCTTATCTAAACGGGCGTCGAGAAGCCTCGAGCGTCGCGGCGCCATTTAATACCGAAGGATAAATTGTAAACAATATATTATCAAAGAAAAGTATAGTAAGCGTAGTAGAACTCACATTGAAAAGATGAATCTTGACATGGCAAGCATTTATCACATTATTTTTTGAACAATGAATGATGGGAATATTATTATAGTTTTCAACTTCGGCGTTGTCACAAAAGAAAGTGTTTTTTTTTTAAAATATTGACAACTCGTCACGTTTTCACAATTCGTTCAATGTACAGTGAAACCTAGTTTTAACGTTTTGAATGAGATCGACGAAAAAATTCAAACAAAAGAAAAGTCATATATTTTTTCATATTTCTGTGTTGTTGGCATAAAACTCTTTCAATTCAATAAATGTACTTAAAAGTTAGACAGAGTAAGTCGTAAAGTTGATAAAATAGCTTTAAAAAATCAGTTTACCGATTAACGTACACAATTTTATTTGTTTTTTTTTTTCATACATATTTCATAGTCAAATAGAAGGGAAATGTCAATTCTGGGCCCGTAATAGTAAGCTTTTCAATATTCATAGATTTCTTAAAGCATTGAAATCGATAGAATTAATATATACGACAATTAAACATGAAGACAATAATAATTATAATATAGCTGTAAGTAAAAAAGAGCTAACGGTAAAATTCATATATTGAATCTAAGATTTCACTTATGACAACAATTTACATTCATCCTGGCCACACTTTCGTGAACATGCTTACAGAAGAAAAACATTGTTTTTAAGTAACATAATTTGTATTACAGAGCAATTAAGTCGACTTTCTATACAAAATAGACACATGGCTATGATCAATTTGTCAGGTGTAACAGCACCTCAAGTAGCTGTATATCGAGCGTAAAAGATAAAAAAGAAATGTTAATACAGCCTCGGGTGTCAAGTGAGAAGGTCCCCAGTAACGAGTCCGCGCTGTACCAAGAAAGAATGTGCAGCAAAGGCGTGGGTGAGGCGAATACAAAGAGTCTAACGAAAGCCCTAAGTATCATGCCCACTCGAGCGATTGAAGCACCAATTTTCAATGCTGGGAATTTCAACAACAAATCGATAACTTGCTTACCTACAGTATTCAAAATAAAAGGACCTGTAATTTATGAAGTTTTATAAAAGCACAATTCTAACTTTTTGGTACAGTAAGAAAAATTGCGAGGCGATCCATGCACACGCAATAAATTAAATTAAATAACTACATAGAATACGTATCATTTAGGTCATCCAATCGCTGACCCTTTTTTGTGATCTCTGAATTTTGGGATTCACATTTTTTCAATCCCAGGATCCCAAGATTTATCATTTACTATAATTTCATGTTTTCATTTTTTAATTACCGTAATTTTAATTCAAAAAATAATTGACATTACAGCTAACGGTAAAGATAGATTTTTTATTCTTAAATCTCAGTTCCTTGAAATCTATTGGAATTGAACCTATATTGCAAACACTCGTGTCCAAATCTCAATTGAAATTGAAAAAATTCTTATCCCGCCCTAGAAGAAATTATTGCAACTAAATTTTGTCCTGTTTACGAGAGTTACAAAATATGAGATGGACCAAGACCACAATTCATTTATTTATATAAAGGTATTTTACAAAAATAAGTACGTATATAATGTATATAAAAAACTGAGACACACTGTCGGAAATTGTTTTATTATTAAAATATATGGTAGTAAATTGGAAAAAAATGTTTTTTTACATTTTATAAGTGTACCCCGAAAATCGAGGATCGGTATTAAGACGATCCCGGGATTACGGGATCGTTAAATTGATCGGGATCCCGGTGTTGGATGCCCTAGTAGCATTCAGATAAAATTCCTTTATAAAATTAACCGAGTTTTCGTCGCTTTTATAACACAAAGATGACTCTTGGTGTACTAGATTTTTTTTAATAGAAGCAAAAAATAAATAATTGTCGAGTCACTTAAGAATTTTTCATTTAAAACAATCTGAAAGTTTATGATGCAAGAAATTAATTCTACGAATACGGCAAAGATGGCGTTCTAAGTAAGCTTAGATATAAGTGCTTAAGTCGCGTGTATTTCGACTTAAATAAATACTTTTGAGGTGTTAACTAACAATTCTTTGTGGAAAGACATTACATTTTTTTTAAATAGACCGGTTTCGTTCATTGCGAACATTATCAACTGACGAATTAATGAGAAAACGTGGAAGTATTTTACAAGAAAATCTGTTTTTTTTAATATTCATATTATATATTTATATTAGTTATAATGTTTAAAACAAAATAAAAATTTTGTTCAGAAAATAATGGCCACTGATAAACTCTACGATGAAAATGAATATGTAGGTTGTACTCGGCGGAACTACGAGACACTCAAATGACATGAAAGGGAGCTTTTTATTTATAACGTATACATTGTTTCTAATCCTTAATTTTTAAGTGACAAAAAATTAAAATGGCATTGAGAGAAACGAAACACGTGTCACAACTAGTAACGCAACTAGTGGAAAAACATTAAATTATTAAACGTTTTATATATGTATAAATTGTATACGCCATTTTTTTATGACCCCTGTGCTATATGAACTTGAGTGAAAATAAATGCCTCCCACTCGATACAAATCACACACATTATTGTGCGCCCATACAAAAGCATTCAACAGTAAAAGCTAATAGGTATCAAGTCAGAATACACTTGAGATATCGTTCACATAAGCCTTGCCATAAGCTGCTTAGAAAATTAATAATAAGATGAATGTATATGGCGCGTTGAATACAGCTATGTTTTATATGTTCACCGTGTGAAAGATAAACTTCACAAATCCGAATTTAATGCAACGTTGAACATCTGACAGCCTGATACACTTTATATATGAAGTTAATAAATTCGACAATAATTCATCCATTCATTGCTAGCTTTTATCTTAAAAGCTTCGTTGAAAATATGTATGCTGTTAACAAAATATAAAAAAACAGATATAAGAATAAAGTTAATAAATTTCGCAAGACAAATAAAGAAAGAATATATCATATAAAAGCGAATAAGTGTAGCAAGAAAAAAATACAGAGTTCGTTCGTATATTTAATTTTAATCGAATCCAAAAACAATATACCGACATTAAAGATATCTGTCAATTATAATACTCTATAAAGATCAAACATACCAAAAAATATGTATAAACTTAGTAGTAATATGTATGAAAGTAGATAGTGTAAAAACTGAAGAAAGAAAAACTTAACGGAAAAAATCATTTGTAATGCTAATCTTTGGCATATACATATATTGAAAAAATATTTTACACAGATTAAGTTTTACATATTTCATTTGTCAGCTGCGAGCTATTAAGATTAACAATGTATAATTATTATGAAACTATTTAAAATGATATGTTTATAATCCTTAACAAATGTTATAAACATGTTTTATATTAAATTTAAATCGTTGAAATGTTGTTCATTTCAGTAAGTTTTGTCACTGACGACACAAATTTCGTCTTTCGGAATATTCTGATATCTAGTGCACGGCTAGTCAATAGTTTATAAAAATGTTGTCACTAATTTTAAAAGTTATTGGTGGCGATCTGAATCAAGTCTTTTAAATTACATGTGATCATGAGAATAGACCATTTTAAAAGGGCAGGTGTCATAAATTTATTAATTTAAGAATTCAATCAACAGAATCGTTAAAAGTGCGAGCAACGGTAAAAAAGAAAGCAGGATTAAACTGGCTACAGCAGAAGAATTCACGTTTTTAAAGGGCTGCCAAAAGTGGAAAAGGCACTGACGAAATTCATAACGCGAAAAACACGCTCGAGATGTAGAACCTGATGTAGAACGAGCGGTGTGGGAAATGGAAAATTATATGCGAGGCGATATGAAAATTTCATATCAGCAAAGGAAAGTTGCCATCGTAAAAAAATACGACGCGATACCATTGTCGGGCTAATTTAATTTGTCCCCGTGGTACTTTAATGTCTCAACATTTGGTAAGGGATTCGAGCTATTATAAACGTTTTTTTATTAAATCATTATTTAAAATATCTACATTAGACTTATTTAGTAATAGTAAATATTTATGAATTCTAAATGACATATATATACAAATAACGTAACAGCCCAGGGTCCATTTAACGAGTATCCAAACCACTTGCGGCTTCAAGTTTCATATCTCCCCAAAGTACTAAAATATTGAATAACCTCGACTTATGTATACATAATAGATAACCTTGAACTGAACTATCGATAACTTCAAAAACGTCAAACGCATGACAGTTTATGCTTTGACTTGTAATATAAAACATTACAATCCTATACGATAGATACAAGTAAGACCTAGTTACGTATCAATTGTGAAATACGACCTAACCACAAGAAATATATACAGAATGCAAATATTATTTTTCACTATATACCGCATTTGATTTGAGATTTTTTTCTGAATATAGTGATACTGAAACGATATTCGAAATATGACAAATATTTAAATCATTTTAATCACTATAAACTATAGCAACCGAATTAATTTTCTTAAACTAAAATAATTCGATCCGTTTTAATCGTAATGTATAATACTATCTCTCAATCAGACAAAAATATAAAATAATACCGTGTGTACGAAACAATTGCTGCATTTGTCCGGTCATTGTAAGTTTAAGCAGTTCTGTATATAATATATTTTTAAAAGAATTATGGGCTACCAATGTGCAATGAATGTGTTCAAATTAGTATTGTATATAATTCAATATTGACCACAGTAATAAGAAAATATCGCAGAATGCTTCACGGAGTCGTGGTGGTTGCCAACACTCGTTGAGAAAATTCATGTCGTCAATATTTTCCCGAAGACTCTATTAAATAATGTATCGAGATAAGGAAAGCTCAAAATGGAATCACACGTCCGTAATATTTTATTCAATACGATGGCCAGTTTGCACAGCAAGAAGAAGGCGTGAGTAATGATAATGTGCGTTGCAAATTTACGAGAAACCAGTGATACTTACGAAGAAACGTGCAACTGGGGTTAGTGTTTATTAATAATAAAAAACAAGATCTTTCAAGGTTTAAACCATCTTTACTGTAAAGAAAAAAGAAATATATTAAATTTGAATATAATTTGTCGGCTTCTGTAATCTAATGGTGGTAGCTGTCTGTCACCAAGCTATCAGATCAGTACGGGTTCAATTCCCGGCAAGGTTAATATTATTGGTATCAGTCAAACATTTGAAATCTTGAGCATGATTGTTATATCTTGATCTCGAGTGACATTAAAAATTCTCTTCAAGTTAATATCATGCGAATTAATATCATAAAAAGCAATGTCAATTTTTGTAAAGGATTATTTTTTTATCAATATCTAATATATATTAGATCGTAGTGATATATCAGTTTGTAAAATATCACAGAAGGAAAACTTTTATTCTTTTTAACTCCGTACAGTTCTGTAAACTTTGCCATACAATGTAAGTATTAAGTTGTTGGTTGTATGCATTTTGTGACTCGATATGTGTAGCATAAAACTGATAAAATTTAAGATTTTAAAAAAAAAAATGAAACTTGTCGAACGCAATCTACAATTGCGGAACAATTTTGTATTTAATAATAATAGTAAACGCAGAAACGGCATGGAACTAGGTATTATTTAATTGTAAAAATTAGCCAATTTAAATAATCCTTATTTTTTATGATCGTTCACATTTTTGATAACGGGAATAAATGTTTTCTACCGAAGAATACAGTGGAGCTTTCCTAAAACTTTTCCAATTCAAGTCGACACAGATTGAGGTTTCAAAGTACGACCGTATGGATTAAATCTGCAAGGTACGGCTATAAATGTAGCAGAGTAAAATCAATGTAAGCTACATTTTTGACAAAGAAGCATGAAAAATGAATAATTATGTATATGAAAACATACATGATCTTGCACTAGGTGAAACGATATTTATATCACAAAACAATACTTATTTAGATTTGTACGACAAATCAAGAAGAAATTACGGCTGTAAAAAATGAGATATCTGCCAGGAGAATTTTTTTTTCTCTAAATATTCAAATGTCCAAGAAGACATCCTCGGTGAGGAATTAACAAACCGGAACGGAACAATCTTGCTGTAGGCAGTAACAAGTTTATGAGAGATAAAATTATTACCGTTGGCGGGAAACCCGAAACGGAATTTGAGCCTATAAAAGGAAGAACATACAAATTTCTTCCAAAAGACAAAGGGAATTACTTTGATTTAAAAAAAAAACCTTTGTTCTAAGTCATGTTTGCGCAGGCATTATTTGGTTACAATTATAAGTAAAGAAACAACGAGGTGAAACGAATAATATTGTTATTTAAAACCTGTAGTACAGGGAACATATTTTACAATTAAAATATGTTGTAGGTATATTAAAAATATGTATATAAAATGATAATTATAGCTATTTTGACATTCAATAACACAAGACAACAGTGAGAGAATTTTTACTGGGAGAGACATTGATATCAGCGACAAGAGTACCGAGAAAAGGATTTATGGCGACGTCTCAAAATGTAATACACAACCGATTTCTAAACACCAATATTATATCTAAAGAAAAAATCATCGCACACACAAAAAATAGCTAAAACGTTTAATAATCATCTGTTCAATGTTTCTATGATTAGAGATTTTCGTGTTGTCATTATTTACTAGGTTTAGGGTATTATATATTTTCTAAAAACAGCGCGAATGATAGAGAGCAATGCCAATCATGCCATCATGCGATGAATCATTGTGTATTACATCGAAAATGGATGCAATGCATGCATTTTAATATGTATATTGATAGAAATTCCGCACAACGTTTGGCCATTTTGTACCAACATCAAGCAGGCCAGCTGATGAAAAACAAACACCAGAATGTTAATCATCGTAATTAGATAAAAACTGACACATAGGAACGTTGGAAAAATCGACGAGCGAGAACAGAAAAGGTAATCTATGCGTTCAATTTGTTAACACAAGTGTTCGAAATACATGTGGAGTCAATCACATTCATGAAAGTATGCGCTATTGATTCGCCAACATTTAATTACAATACAATGCAAAAAGTGTTTGAATATAAAATAAATTCTGTTTTTCATTTCAAAATTCTTCACACAAACCAAAAATTCTATACTTTCGTTGTTTAATTAAATAAAATTGTTCTTTAATGGTTATTTTGTAATTGCTCGGAAACGATGTACGGATTACTCAGTACGAAATTAAAACATATAAAAATATTTTCTGTTAAACAAATTTACAGTCATTCAACTCTTACGGAAAATTCTTTAAAAATATTTTAAGTATTATGATTTTCATTCAGTCGTAGAAAATATATTTTTTAAACCCACCACTTTTACTAGAACTAATAAATATAATATATTATTGGGGCTCTGGTTAATTATTTATAAACTACATATGCAGTGGGCATGAGTAATAATATAATTATACAGGAACCGCTAGACAAGAAATATCACTACTCGGATATTTAACTAAAAAAGCTTGAAATTCAATACCAATCAACATCTCGTTGAAAAAACGGTGCGCAATAATGCTAGCTTTGCAGCGTATTTCTTTCAATTTCATTTCGTAAAAACTGGTTTTTTAAAAAGCAATCAGCAACAAATAAACTTTATAGTTTTAATTGTATTGGCTGTTGAGCTTTCACTGCATATGACACGTATTAAAGGGGTAAATTTATTTGCACATGACATTAAGGCAGTCTCAATAATTACATTCAAAATAATATTATTTTTTTCATCGCATAGATTCAATTGACGTGCAATTATTACAACATTTAATTTGAACAGACGTAGCAGGGTAGTGTATTGACATAGTAAAAATCCAAAAACGATATAAGCACTGAAAATGATTTATCTTCAATCTGTAGTGGTCACGCCACGCCGGTTAACTTTAGTGGAATGTCGCGTGCTGGACAACAAAACACGGTGTTTAAAGGCACTTTTATAATTTCACGTATATGTAACGATGTCGCATTTCATTACATTGCAGTCACTCACATTATTATAGACAATGAACATAATATAAACCCTTGTATGTATGTTTCAAACAATACGTTCGAATCAGCTAGTTAACTATGTAAAAATGTCGATACTTAGTCATAAATAGTTAATCATATGATACCAACGATTGCGCGCAGTCATTCTTTCAAAGATTTTTTTTTATGTATTTGCAAAATGAAAACACAACACGAATTGTACATTACAATATTATAAACCCAGCTTCTTACAGTCCCAGCTAAAGAAAATTGTATAGCAATTTTTAATCTTCCACTGTCCACGAATGTTTTTGTTTTATTAAAACGCATATTTGAGATATGAAACAATAAGAAAACACAACGCTGAGTCGAATGATGAAACAATGCAAATATAGCTTATAATCTCTAATCAATAGATAACGAATTAATTTCAATAAGAACATCTAATTTGCATCAATGCCGATTACCTGTATTACAACAACTTACTTCTGTTATCAGTCGTCTGGCAATCCCTTTGACGTGTGTATATACAGAAACTACTGCAGCATGCCAAATTCAAATTATGGATTCCCAAAGGACCAGCAATGTCCCCGTGTTTAATGTGGTGAGTACACTTGCATCTGAATAATTAATCAAATCGGAGTGACACAGGTCCACACACTGAGGGTATTTATAATTAAACATTCCGACCGAAAGAGAGGCGAGCTTATTTGTATCATAAACTAAGAAGATGGCATTAACGACAGCACATGAGAAGACGTCGCATGGCTACGGCAGCAGTTCATTTTGTTGATATTAATAGACGCCTGTTAGTATTGAATATGAGTATTACTTGAACATCCTAAAATCTTTGAAAAATCATTCCAATAACCAACAATTATAAAAAGCATGTACTGAATACAGCAGTTAAAGTAAAAAAAAAAAAAAAACATTATGCACCGTCGAAACGCAGAAACGTTGTGGGACTCGTCTGCGAGTCCAACATTTTCTTTCTCGCACTTATTTCTGCCATAATACTGAAAGGCTAATGATTATCATAGTAGACCACACTGGAGGTAACATGAGATCGATACGTTTTACATAAAGCAGTTCAAAACGTAACAAAGGTTATTTACAATACTTATAAGAATAGAAAAGTTCCGACCGAGATACCTAAATATCGATCAATAATTTCTGACGATACTTCAACAACTTACACGGCGTCATCAATATTTTATCTTATTCTAATAATTTGAAGCACTTTTTGTTTACAATTCAATTGACGTTTACAACAATATGTACGGAATGTTTCAGTAATTTTACTCTCACATCAGCATGAACTTATCAAGTGAGTAATAATCATTCACATTCTTTTGACTGTTTGGTTTTCTTCTTTCTTATATTCAATATATGTATAATACAAAAAAAGCAGGAAGCATTGAGATATGAAAAATAATTTCAAAGGTCGCAGCTGGTGAGCATGCAAAAATTTCCTTAAACATAATGAAAACATAGCTTTTGTTTACGATTGTAACAGTCTGGAGTGTGAAATTAAAGGTTTCCTCGAAAATATTAAAGTCGCGTGATAAAAAAAAGAAAAACGTTATGCATACTGCGATGCGGCTTTGCTTAACTTTTAGTTGTATCGACCACTGTCCGTCTATTTGAAAGTAAACCAACAAATTAATCTTTAACGTAAACATAATTTAATTGACTTGGCATTTTTAATATATTTATAGCCAGAAGAGAAAATAACAAGGGAATAAATAGATCGTATCATTTTATACGTCTATATTTGAAAAATAATTTCTTCTTGATTAACTTATTGCGGTACTTCATAATTTTATTTTAAAAACCCAACCAGGTCTTGCAAATTAGAGCAGAATAAATTTTCATTTCTTTGGGAATTCATTAATAGCAAGAAAATTATTTCATCTTGAAGATTTATTGCAACATTATTTTTCATGGCAGTATTTTTAATTTCATTTGCGGCGGAGGAGCTTTCGCTTTTTTTGTTTACATCAAAGTAAATTTTGCTAGAAACGATTATGTGGGTGAATTTTATACTTTGCGGAAACGAACGAAGGTATTATTACTCATCGTTTAAGTATAAATTAATTGTTGTTAGAAATTAAATTAGTCTTGTATTTTTTTTAAGACACAGCTGCACATTTTCTTTCTTCTGCACGTATTCTTTTAATATTTCAGCATAATTTATTAATTACATTGGATTATGCCGACCGCAAAAGAATATATCGTTTTGTTTTTCAATTCGAAATAACGTTAAAAGTTGTCTGTCGCCAACAATAAACAAATTAGTGATGAAACACTAAACGATTTTTTCATTAGACGTTTTATCTATTGTCTATAAAAAAGCACTGCCTTTATGGCCGTGCCGTAATTTTATATTGTATAAGGAAATAATCATGTACAAAAGCGCTCAATAACGACTAAAAATAACCCATCATCAAAGGTTAACTCGACATCTTTGCACCATTAGGAAAGGTTTGTTTACACATATTTTGTATTATATAATTATATATACATTACTTTAATGTGAAGTTTTTTGATATTAGCCAGAAAAAAAATTAATAATAAACGAAAAAAGAGAGCCTTATTTCAATTAACTAAATTTAATAATTATATCGTACTTCATTTAAAAACAATATGTTCTAAAAGACTGTGTGTAGTATAAAATGTTTCAATCAAGATTTCATTCGACAACGCATTGAAATTTAGACGTAAGTAACCCTCCTAAAAAAACAATTGTTTTTAGATCAACTGATAATAAAGTATTCGCACGAGGTTAAAAACACAGGTAACTGAGAATTCTTTTGATAAGAAAATCACAGTTAAGTAGTATGCTATAAATTATAATTTTAAAAAGTTATTGTTTGAATCCGCGATAAAGCATCAAACAGCATAACTATTAATCAAACAAATTAAAATGGCCATTCATTTTTAAATTTAATTTAATCCAGTTCTTGGCTGGTTAATTAAGTGTTTTGAAAGATGAGAAAGATTGCGAAAAGATTCCCGTTCATAGTTGAATAAATACCAAGAAGATCCCTTTGCTGCAAACAATAATTAGATAAACATTAGAAAGTTACTATGCTTTACATCAAATTCAAAAAATATACTGAAGATAATGAACAAATATATTTAGTAGTTATTTATTAGCGACGGGTTAGTAACTTAATATCAACTTTGATTTTTTTATACTTTATCAGGTTAGGCTATGTATAAAATGTCACGCGTCAGTTACAAAAATATGATGGAGTTGATAGTGCCAAGTTCTCCTTCTCACGAAATGTCAGAACGTCAAATAGACGAAGACAATACGATACTACGGTGATACATAAAAATTGCTACATGCTAAGCAGCGTCAGGCATCCATCACTCATAACATGATCACTAGGTGGAAAATACGACAAAAAACGAATCAGTACAGTGAAGATGTATAAAAAAAACGTAAAGAAATCAAATAATATTATCATAATAGATATTCAATAGAAAAAGGTCACACTAAATTTTAATTAAACAAGTTTCCCACTTCTCGGAGCGTACCATTTTGCGATACTGAATCCGGCCTGTTTTATTTCACAATATGAAAAATTAAAGTTTTAGGATTTGCATCACTTTGCAACAATTTGGTAAAAGATATCAAAGTATTTTGCTTCAACAAATAATATTTTACATACGGTTGTTGGTAGCTATGAAGGCGTGGGCCTTCATCAAAACTCAAATTTACTTAAAAAGTAAATGCCAATTCAATCAATAATTTATTTGCAATAACTTCAGAATCATTCAATCAGAATTCAAGAAGTCATTTGTACGTTGACCATTTTAATGGGAAGTAAAAAAAGGTAACAAACTTCCGTTTCGAATTGATAACACGTGACTTTCGTGACTTTCGACAATCATGAGAGCAATTGCATTAGGTTATTCGTACACTTTGCGAAGACTTTATGATTGATCGATGGAGTTTGGATATTATTTATTAAGTCAATCATAATGAATACGTGCGCGCTAAAATAAGAGACATTAGATACGAACAGTCTTAAATAACAACTACTTCAAGATTGTTCAAGTTGAATTTACATTTTCATACATATACAAAATTGAAATATACACAATTGGTCCAACAGATCTAACAATTGAAGACGAACGCAGAAACTCATAGCACACAAGCACGAGATTTACGAATGTGCTTGTTGTGTGAAACATATTCCTACAGAAACCTGCCCAAGACGTGACAAAATTTACTCATGGCAGCTGTCAGACGCACGTTCCGCAATAATTTTGAAACGGAAAATACGACACCGGCTGTAACCCAATCATAATTATTAGGATCAGATTCATGAATAAATATGCTATAACTAATCTTTATCGTAGAAGGGAATAGTTATAATGACGAATAAAATAAACATGTGAGATCATTGGCGCATGCTTAAATCTATGCTCGTCCAAGAGATTCCAGATGTGTGTGTTTATTTTTGCTCTTGCTGACTCAGTATAATGCGGCATAGAAAACGTACAGCAATGAGAATTTGCATGTTATATTTTAATAAGTGAACAGAAATCGTCATTACGCTTAATATAGGAATTGAAGATTTTTTTACAATTACGAATAATAATGGGAATGCACAACCTTGAAATTGACAATGTTTTCCACAAGAAACTATGACATCGATTTGTGAAAAATAAGTAAAATCTTCCTAATTGCACCATTGTAAACATATTGGTAATCAATTGCTTTAATACCTAAAAAGATACATTAATTTAAATCACAGTAGAGAAAATACTGATTGAATTTCAGTACAATAAATTAGTTGAAAGAGTTTTTCTTTTAAATTAATAATTATGACAGTAAAGTAGTTTCAGGGAAATGAAGATTGCTTTTGCATATTTTTGTTATCGTAACTGCGTTTCCGACCATTACGATTATAGCCGTAATTTCTATAAATATTTTGTTGAAAAATAATTGGTCGAAAATAATCACGCTGAAGTGAAGTATACGAGCAATTGGATTTGTAGGACATTCTTTACTCAGCAGAAATTTGCAAATGAGATTTCTTTTTAATGCACACTTAAAATATAGTATCTTTACATGCTTACATACATTTTGATCAAAGATGAACGCGTTATATTTATTACAACACTAACAAACGCCCTATTCATTTCGTTTGGCTGAGCCGGCAGTTTCATTTGGAGCCGAACAAGAAACGCCCTCACATAAAGAGCATCATGTGGGAACCCCTTTTATTTTATTTTTTTCTTCAGCTGACACTTTTTTCTTTGCGGTAGAAACCAGTAGCCAGGATGAGTAATAATAAATTTTCGGCAGTCAATTCATAACGCAGCAATGAATAAACATAATTATTGAAGGAAAAAAAAATATTTCGTCCCAGTATGTAAAATATAACTACGACAGTGAATTTCTCTCTATTACTAAAATGTAGTATTTTTTCCTGCTTTAGATGTCTGAAATTTTATTTATGCACACCCGATTCTCGTTTTGCACGGTGTACCTTTTCTTGGACCGCCGAGTACAACAAAAAAAAACAGTGAATTTAGAAAAATGAGAGGTAAACTACATTACTTTCAAGAACTGAAATACTTTTACAAGCTAAATAAATTTATTTGCGTATAGTAATAAATTTCATTATTGTTAAATTTAAATAAATATTGCTGTTGAGAGTTTAACTTTAAGAAAATACTAAAATATGATAATCAGTTCAAACACAAACAGGTTAAGAAATGATTAATCCTACTTTTGTGTACACGTAGTAAATTTATATTCGGGTAGGTTTGTGAACATCATTTTGTCATTCCATTATCATCTAAGTCCCATATTCCGAGAGTAAAATATAATAATTATCGATTGCAATAGCCTCGATGCAACAGTTGATTACGCCCTTCCCACTCGATGTCTCGACCAGACTGTAATCGCTGATCAATGAAGTCTCCCTTTCGTCTCAAATTTATTACTGTAAGGTTATTTTCACAAAATGAATGTGGGAGTAAATAACAACGGCAACCTTCGCGCAAATGCAAAAGTGCAGCCTCCTACATTGTGTGGAAAACAACATATTTAATTATATGTAAAATACGACATCGATTTTTGTCTGTTAGAGGTAAGGGTCAGGGAACAAAGGGATTATAGTGAAAATATGTTTTTTCTCACATTTGCCTAAAAAGAAGACACGGCTGGTACAAAATTTTCAGTTTTGCACTATTTTATTTTCGACGTTTCAGTAAAAAAAAAACTGCGTAACAAAAAAAGTTCGAATAGGAAGCCGAAGTAAGAGGATAGAAACAATTGCCAAGGGAAATTCAAATGTCCCATATGTTTGTACATATAGGCTAGAACTATTTCAACGTTGGGAGTGATAAATATAAAAGTACGAGAATAAGACAGAAAAATAAATAATATATATATATATATATATGAACTAGGAAGTTAAAGAGGAAGTGAATCGGAGGGTGTCGAAATAAACAATATCGATCGATTTCAATATGACTGAAGGAAAGGTATACTATCTAGCATCAAACTGACTAGCTAGCTCTGAATACGAGTGGGTACCATTATTTTAATACAACTCTTGCACCTGTTACGTTATTACATTCAAACGACCCTTCCTCTACATATTCCATCTGTTAAGTACAAATACATTCACCTGCCAGAAAATTTCTCACCTGCTAGATAGTATGCTTAGTCGCAAAAATATCTTGATGTATATTTTCTAGTTAAGTTTTAAAAATAATGTTACAAAAAAAACACGACTCTTACGCTTAAACGACATGCGATATTTTATGGCAATCCAAATACAAATAAATTTTTGTTTTCGTTTAAAAAGTACTTTTTAATAGTAAAAAGCCTTTCACACCAATTTATGCGTCCATGTCGTGATTATTTGTATTTTTCTGTCAATAATTAAAAAATAGTTCAAAGCGCACTAAGAATAAAAAACAATTCCAAAACCTTCCATTTTAAAAAGAACTAACAAAAAACGATATGTTTATAAAGTTATATTTACAATATCTCAACCAAAATGTAACTTTTCTCATGTTTGGCAAAACAAAAAACACAAAAGTAAAAAAATACACTTTAAGTAAAATAAATAAAAAAAATGCATTCAATGAATGCTCAACAGATTCAAGAATTATACTATGTTAGATTTGATATACATATAACCAAAAACTAGTATTTCCAGATTCACTTAAACAGAA
This sequence comes from Himalopsyche anomala, assembly GCA_031772345.1. NCBI lineage: Eukaryota > Metazoa > Arthropoda > Insecta > Trichoptera > Rhyacophilidae > Himalopsyche > Himalopsyche anomala. The sequence continues at coordinate 15,058,003 of CM062821.1, read as the reverse complement.
AAAAATATATTAAAAAAACTATATAAGATCTACAATTGTATCGAAAATTGATACCAATAAAAAAAAATGCCACTTTTATATGATAACAAAAAAGTTATTATTTGCCTTACGCCTTAAACTAAACTCCATAATGTTCTCAGTGGATAAGGTTTTTGGAAATTCATTTTAATATAAAATTTAATTTACATTTTACCGTGGAATAATAAAGTTATCAATTATATAGCAATAATATTAATCTGGAATTTGAATTACAGTACCCAAAGAACGGCAACAAAAGAAAAAATGTACATTTGATCCCAGCCGTGTGCGTTTAAATAGAAATTCAAAACTATTTCATATCACGGGCCAACAATCTTTTGAATATCTCAATACACATAAAACGGGGTTGTAAATTTCCTTTCTGAGACGTTAATGCTAGTTTAACACACGGCGAGGGGAGAGTGGTGTATCTCACAGGGAGGTTGTCGAATGGGGTGAAGTAAAAATAACCAACCAGCTAATGTAAAAGCGGCTATGATTGCAGCAGTGTAAAATTACCAGCCGCCGCGAGTTACAGGCGGAAGCATCAAGAAATTCTTGGAATGCTTCTTGCTTGATTGCATGTAATGAGATGACACCGCAGCGGGGTTTTTAAAGAACAGTAATCTTCTGATTTTTTATTACATGCATCCGATATTAGTCAGTTTCTGGTGAGGCGGCGATATTTTAAAATGCGAAACATTTTTTAAAATCATAAATTTACATTATATATGTACTACATGTTTATTACCTGATTATACTAATATAGTTATAGCATGTTAATGCCAATTCAATCAAAAATTGTTTCATTTATTAATTTTCTCTAAATTAAATTGCTTTAAAACAAGCCTGGCCATTTCAATAATATTTTTTTATTGATTTAAGAAACTATCAAAAACAAATCACTTGCTGAGCAAAACCGATTCTGATTTTATTTGAAAAAAAGTATTCATACTAGCTACAAAAACATTAAATTTAAACAAATATGTCATCGAGAGGAATGGACTTAACAATTTTTCTGATAATAAAAGAAACAACAAATACGTTTAATCTATAATGCACATTAAGTTATCATTTAACAAGCAATTATTTATATCAGTGACTATATTATTGACCTTTCTTCACTAATCTGTTCTGACATTTCTTATCAGCAGAAAGAAAAAAAAGCTTGTGACAACTATTTGAACTCGCTATGAGTAACAAAAACATAAAGAGTGATTTTATTTTACGTTATCGTCGTTCATTCCGCGTATATAATTCTTGACAAACTTGATGTTTGCTAATACATATTTCTTTGAGTATACATATGATACTGAATATGAAGGAAACTGTATTATCATTTGAGATACAAGCACCATTCAAGTGTTTAAATAAATAAGCGATTGTTTATTTCATTCCAAGCGGAATAAGGTCATTCACGATAAACAATACCATTGCATACAAGCGAATATTAAAAAAGCAATCAATTAACTACCATACTCTGTTGAAAATTTTCATAATGCAGCCAACTAACTGCCTTCTACGAAATAAAAAAAAATATCCCATGAAAAGTATAGACTCGGTTCGGTTCCCCAGTTTAGTGGGGTGCTTGAAATACTCACGGAAAGGTAAAGAAAGTATTAGGGGTGGTTTGTGGATTATTCAGCCCGTCTGAAACCTCACACAAAAACCACCTCACCTTTTACCCTCAGTGAACGAATAAATTTGGGGAATACATACAGGTTGGGAACAAAGTCGAAACTATAATGAGGCACTGCAAGCATTTTTGTAGAAAATGCGTGGTCATAATGCAGCCATATTTTTAGTATCGTAGAACGATATCGATAATGTGCCACATAATTATATTCACCGTTACTACTGCGTCATATTTTGTTTTGATTTTATACACAGCCAGCCATACGGGTCATGGGAAATTCACCGACTACTTTATTCGAAAATATGGTTCAGTGATTCTTCCATACACGAATTCTCCACCCAATAAAACTAAGCTCACCAATTGTCCCTGTTTATACAATATATTCTATCGTGATTCTTTTTATAAGCAATAAATTATACTAGCTGTAAGCCCGTTGACCTCAACGGGGGGATTTTTGTTGCATTTTTAAGACGTCAGAAAATTACAAAACTATTTATTGAATAAGCCAGAAATTCTAAATCGCGGACAATCATGCAATCATGCAATCATACGGACATTATCGAGTATTAATATATAGATGTTTGATAATATCATATCTATTAACGGGAATGCTCATTTTGCGAAGAATTTTTAAACGGAAAAATCCGCTCACCGAAAAATATATATCGTCAGCTTTGAAAGCATAATACGAATCTTAGTTTCAAGCAATAAAGTTATCGAAATTCGTCGTGCAGAATTTGAATTCATTATCATCAAATATATGAATTAACTCCTAGAACTCGAACGTCGACATATAGTCGACATCACGATTCGGGTCTACCACTCGAACGTCGACGTATAGCCGACATAACTTCAACCTCGTTTACTGGCCACAAATTAAATTATACTTGTTTATTTTCGTTTTATTTATCATAAAGATACTTTGATCTTTATACACTCATCCAATTTTATATTATTTTCATGCATTTAATGTCAAAATATGCAATTTCAAAACATCGGAATGAGTACATTCCCGGCGTGTTTATGTGCGCAAGTGCGAGCGAGATGGATCTTGTGCAAACGAGACAACACATCATTCCAAATCGCTTGATCTACTTTGCTTCGGCGGCAGTAATACACAACCATAGATTTGCGTACAGTTTTTAATGAATTATTGCTTATTTACAATTAAAATAATCCATGGTTTTACTACAATGATCACATACATCATGGTTAGAAAAATATATTAACAATTATCAAAATTGTTGGTTATCTATATACATATATTAAAATTAATGTTAGTTTGTTTGTTACCTATGCGCTCCTATACCGCTCATCCGATTGCGATAATTTTTTTGGGAAGTTGTTATACAGATGCCAGAATAGATTTATGAATCAGCGGTGGGCTACCAATGCGTTAATTTGTTTGTTAGTCTGGTATGCGTTTCTATACCGTTCATCCAACTGCAATACAATTTTGGTGGGTTGTTGTGCGGCTGCCTGCGAATTTATATAAATCAACAGTGGGATGCTAATACGTTTTTTTGTTTGTTTTTTTTCGGTATGCAATCCTATACCATTCATCGGACTGCGATAAAACTTTGGCGAGCCGTTGTGCGGACGCCTGCAAATGTATATGAATCAGCGGTGGGCTGCCTATACGTTAATTTGTTAGTTTGTCCCTTACGCATTCCTGTTCCTATACCATTCATCTTTTTGCGATAAAACTTTGGTGAGTTGTTGTGCGAATGGTATCTGAATACATACAGCCAGGGCCATGGGCTTCCAATACGTTAATTTGTTTGTTTGTTCTGGGTGAGTTCCTATACCGTTCATCTGATTGCGATAAAGCTTTGGTGAGTTGTTTTGTGGACACCAGCAAAGGTTTTTGAATCAAAACATACAACGATGGGATGCCAATACGGTAAATTCGTAGTTTTTCCTTTATGCGTTCCTGTTTCTATACCGTTCATCCGATTGCAATAAAACTTTGATGATTTGTTGTGCGGACGCCCTTAAAGTTTTCTGAATTAGTACAACCAGCGGTAGGCTGCCAATGCGTTTACAAGGTGCCCGCTTTTTATCAAAGCAATTCTCGGTATTCTGGGAAGCAGTGAGTTTTTTATCACTCTGGTGGACTACTTAAACAAGCAATCTATTTTTAAGTAATACATTTACAGTACGTAACAATATGCAATATACTGTAAACTCTTCAATGTAAATGGCCGAAAATGTACTACTGTGTATACTGATGCTGTCAGAGATAATGTATGTAAGTCAGAAATTGCAGTTATGTACTCATTTGATTTGAGAATATTGTTTTCTCTTAAATTAACAAGGGGCTGGCCGACCTTAGCAAAATTTCACAAAAAGCTTGCGCGAGCCCCTCTGAGCTTCCTCCAGCCACCCCAGAGTGCAGCCATTTTATGAGAAATTTGAAATGAGATGAAGAGAAATTTCGCCGAATAAAGCGATCTGCGTGTCACGGCTATCAGTTTCATGGCAAATCATAGGTTGCGAAAAGTGAAATTTGGATCCGTTGATTGGCTATTTTTAGAATTTTCTATGGCGCATTTTCTAAGAATTATCGCCTTTTCTGGTGACTTTTCTTAATTTAGCAAATGTGTGTATTTCATATGGTTTAGCGTCAGTTCGCGTGTCTGTGGTGTGAATATTTTTGGATGGTGGTCGAACAGCGCATTCAGCACTGAAATTGCATTTTAATGCAAATCACTCAGACACTAACATGCAATAAAAAAAAAAAAAAACGGAATGGGTGAAGTAGTTGAGTTGTGCCAACTCATAATATGAGACAAATGTACTATGGCGCACAAAAAGGCATTGTAAGCTGTATAGTTTGCACTAAAAGATTTGAAAGGAAATGAATAGTGGTCTTTGGTGGCGCACTTATTTTATTGACTGGTGATTTTTGACAAATCCTACCAGTTATAACACGTTCAACAGCTGTTGATGAATTAAATGCATGTCTCAAATCATCAGTTTTATGCAGAAATTGGCTTTCAAGGCCAGCATGCGTGTAGAACTACAATATGATGCATCCGCTGAACATTTCGCAAAATAATTGTTTGATATTGGGAATGGAAAATTGGAAATACATGAATCCACACAATGTATTACATTGCCATCAAACTTCTGTAAAATTACAAAAACAATAAGAGAATTGATTCACAAAGTTTTCCCAAAAATATTGCAAAGAATTACAAAAATCAACAGTGGCTCAGAGAAAGTGTTATATTAGCAGCCAAAAAACACGATGTTAATGCCATCAACTTCAGGATTCGAAACGAAATACCAGACGAAGAGAAAACAAACATATCAGTCCATCGATCCTGTAATGAATCAAGATGAAGTTGTGAATTATCCAACTGAATTCTTAAATTCACTTGAGCCAGCCATGCTGTCACACGTTTTAACATTGAAAATTGGCGTACCTATCATTCTTCTCCGAAATATAAATCCACCACTTTGCAAAGGTAAGCTTCTCACTAAAAAAAACTCATATTTTCCACTTTGTCCGTACAAAGTGGATATTGTGAGTTTTTTAGTGATAAACTTTGAAAATTATTTTTGGGCGTTCTCTCGTGCTAGTGGGCAATGTTTAATGTAAAGTATTAAAATATATATTCGTGTGTACAAATTTCGTCCTTTATTTTTTTAGTTCAATTATATATAACCCATTTATAATTTAGGCAGAAACACGTGTCTCAACAATTTCCGGATGGTTTATTTGTAATATCTAGTGTTATAAAGTAATATACATATTATTTTTATAGAAGAACTAAAATATTACAATTCAATTAAATGTGTTTCAAATTGTGCTGTGTATTTTTTGTATGTATACATTTTGAGCGACTGAGTAACAAACAGTTCTCATAGAAAAAACTTCTGTTGAGATACCTTCATTAGGAGGTCATATGCTCCACAATGGAAGCGGACATGGAATAAAAAAAAAATATTTTTACTTCATGCAGACAAACCTGTGTTTCAACGATTTCCATATAATGTATTTCCTATCATATCTAGCGATTATAACGTAATCAATACTTACTAGTTATACCACCAAAGAAATATAGTATATTACTTATATGATACAAAGAACTTATATTATACATATAATATACAAATACTTATATTATATAAATATAGTATATTAGTTGTGTTATACAAATAATATAGTATATTATAGTATATTAAAAGGTCTCAAACCACTGACACACCAGCAAACGCGCGGTGTAACTTAGCAACGAGAATGTTTATTACGAATTACCTAGCTATACAAAATTGAGGTTAGGATGACATCGGCTGTCAGATGACAAAATTTACCTCGTTTTCAAATCTTAATTTGTGGACTTATTGTTACCTTTATTATTGTAAATTATTACAGACAGTAAGTAACAATCCTTGTTTAACTGTTTTTCTATTCAGTTAGTATCTAAAGTAATGTCTCATAAGTCCTAGAAGGATTTTGATACAATAGGTGTAAAATGTGTGCAGCTGGGTTAGAACCTTTCAGAAACATATATTTGACTTCTTTATGTACTAAACAATATTTATAATATGAATTGAATATATTCTACATATTTATTTATTTTATTTTTGAAAAAATAGCCAAGGAAAAGGTGTTTTTTTCTTAATTTACTTTCAGAAATTATGTTCCGGAAAAATCTAAAATTAAATACGAGTTGGCGCTACCAACCTTTGAAAAAAATTACGAGTTTTAAGGGTTAATTGGTGACTATTTTATTGAGTTTTATTTTCTTAAATATACGACTTTTTTTGAAACCTTGGTGCAAATCATCTCAAAAAAGCTAAAAATATGATAACGGATGGCTTATTTATTGCTTTTCTTACTGTAAAATAATAGTAGAAATTCCAATTTAAAAATGAAAGTCAAAATTGTATCAAAACGTGCTTATAATTAATGTACTACGTAAAAACAGCGATATGTTTAATGAAATGGTGGCATTAAATTATAAGTACGTGTATCTACCTGCAAATCTCTATTAAACTTGCATGATATTATATTACGAATCCTTGTTGAGCGGAAGGATTCGTAGAAAATGTTAGTTCTTTGATAGAATCCTCTAGCTGGTTGGTTCACAGTTGCTGTGCTGTGCCCGTCATATGATTCACCGGCCCCTTCCGCGGCGTGTCTTGGTCTGTTTTTGGGGGACTGTGGCGCGCCATGTGCCATGCTCCGGCCGATCGATAAGACGCCGGCAGCGTCGCTTTTTCCGACGCCCAAATTTCGTCAGGGCCCACACGCAGCTGGCGAGAGATTAATGAAACGAAAGAAATAATACGGCGATAAAGCTGTCGATGCACAGATTGATACGTTTAACTGATTGACACGGACATTATTTTACGATGGAAATCAACTACCGTGTTAGTCATAACAGTTGCTTATCAATATTTCGAAATACTATTTACTTTACTATTAATTTATCATTTCATGTGAAATTTAATATCAAACACTTAAAAACTAGAATGCACATTAACTGACTCATTCCGCAGTCTGCAACGTGGAACTCCAATGTCAAGTAAAAATCGTGAAAACAATAGACCTACGTCCATTCAGTTTGACATGCATCACTCCATTTTTGTTTCAAAATATTCACGACTTCAAGACACGAGTGAACTCGAATCTAACTAGCCAATAACATGTATAATACAAAAAAATACTTTCGTAAGTGTGGACGACTAAACTATGATATCAATTTGCGAATAGGTAACGTATATCTCGAAATACACATATAATATTGAATAAAAATACATTGACTGCTGTATCGGTGATTGTAGAAACAGTCACATGAATTTATAATACGAAGTCTTTTAAAAGCAGTCGTGCGGCAAGTTTTTAATAATAATAAAAAAAACACAATTTAAAACAATTTGTGTCAAACTAAATAATCTGACTTTACAAAGGCTGTGAAGTCTGTAAAAAAAAAACAACTCTGATTCCCGAATTGATTTTTTCAATCATTTCCGTTAAACTTACATATCTGTTTACTATCAGATCATTCTAGTCACTAGAATAAGTACAGTACATTTCACCAATCAATAAAATTAATAGACAAATATCTTTAAAAATCGACAGACCGAGTTTTGTTTTTAAATTAATACAACAAATGTGACTTACATGTGCATTTGATTTTACGATCGACACCGTAAGCTTCATTTTTGTATAAAACAAATGAACGTCAAGGAAGAAAAAAATATAGCGGTGCGTGAAAATGAGGAAGTAAAAGATTTCTTAGTCCTATAAAAGGGATACTAATTCGGAAGTAGAAAGTTTTTTTATATATACAATTATAACATATAACAAATTCGTAAGACATGTTTTAAGTATGAATTTACTAGAAAATTACGTTTGAACGTAACGTATTTCACGTAAAACTGGGACAAAAATAGAGAACTTTATCGTCCACCTAAACGTCGCACGCAGTCATAAAACTTATACAGTCTCTGATTTCACTCGATACAAGTTTGCTGTAATGAAAAGTTTATACAATATAATTAAAATTAACAAAAGCAAAATACCGTTTTAACTTTTACAGTCAACGTTTTCCTCAAAATTAAATCTATTTTGATGATATTGATTATTATACAAAAACAAACAAAAAAAGTATTTATATACGAAATTATTTTTAAAATATAAGTATCTGCATGTGTATATTATATCATAGAAATATAATGACGATTGGTACACTGCCGTAATAAATGCGATGATGAATTCTACAATCAGTACTTTGAACATGTTATATTTTTAAATGCCGTATGATAAAGTAAGTTTGGAGGAATACAAATAGCACAGTCCGAATTCGGAATAAAATCATCAAATACCGATGTCAGTGTAAAGATTCCAGCTGAGTATTAAACGTAAGTAAAAATGTTACGTCCTATTTTATTCAATTTCTTTATTACGCAAATTACCCCTTATAATATTATAATGAATTTTGGGTCCGACAATTCTGGGTCGCCACATATTGATCCATAACTTCTTTATTCAGATGAAGTCGAGCTTAATAACCCTTAACCTTTTTTGACCAACGATAACTCTATTTCAACATTGGATGTTGTTTAATGTATATTCTAGCTACGAGGCTTCACTGTATAATTGTATGGCATTAGATGTTGTGTCAAGTAATCGGGAACTCCTCCTTGTCCATTCAGTTGACAATGCTCGCAATGAGCGAAACCGGTCCTGACCTATTAAATAAAGTGGAACGAAGTACAAAGGAATATTGTGTTTTTATTAATTCATACAGTTATTGTGCACAAAATGTTTCTATGGTATCTACTAGTTTATACAAAACCCGACTTTTGAAAAAAAAACTGTTTTCGAATCTCGATATTGTTTAAAAACGGGTTTTATCCGGTTTTCGAAGTTTTACAAAAAAAAATGATAGTTCAATTAAAATAGCGAGAAAAAGTTCAATTTTATTTATATTGTTTATTTATATATGTACATAATAATACACATTATTTGGTGTTACTTTTCAGAAAAAAAATATATAAGAAAACACAAAGCGTCCACTGATCGCTTTGTAACAAAATGTCCTGATATCGAAAATACCTTTCTTTGGGTAATGATGTGGGGCACATGGTCTTATGCCAGGGGTCGGCAACCCGCAGCCCGCGAGGCGTCGTGGTGCGGTCCGCAAGGTTCTCTAGATTAAAATATTTGCTTATACATGTCATTACAGTATAATGACATGTGACCGAAGTGCGGCCCGCACTAATCCCCGCGTAAAATAGTTGGCACTTTTACAACAAAAGGTTGCCGACCCTTGTCTTTAGCCATCAAATAAAATATCCAAATTTTCTGTCCTTTTGTTTATAGACCCGTTTATGGGAAATTCGGCACAACCGGTTACGACGTTGAAAATCCGGTTTTCGAATGTCGCAAATTTTGCAAAAAAAAAAACGGTTTTTAAAACTGGTTTTTGAAAACCGACAAGCCCTAGTATCTACATTTCAGCGTTTATTAAAATTAATAGTGTCTGTTTACCCGCAAAATACTACCAAAGTGTTGAGTAACAATCGTTATGGCTAAAGTTTGTCGACTTCGTAGAATCACATTTTGAAACTTCACGATTCCGTCGAATATTGATATGTGCCTGGAGAATTGCTGCACGTGTTGGATATAATAATCCCCACACAGCCTGCGATAATTGAAACAGGTGTACGAAATTGTGTTTCAGTTTTATCGCTTCGCAAGTATAGCTGTGGTAAATATTGCACTACGCCGGTGAAGTCAGCTATAGTGTAACTTTATTTGAACACTTGGGCGTATTTATTAAATTTCAAGAGCTATATACACATATAACTTACATGGGAAACTATGGATTCTGTTGGAGAAGATATTAAATGTATTTAGGTAAACAAGACGAATCGAGAACATCGACTAACGTTTCTAAAAACATGGATTGAAAACACAACAGGTTATCGTATATTGAAGAATTTATTTGTAGCAGTTTCCTTATGGATATTTTTCTTCCATTTTCTTTTGTAGATAGATTCCGCCCTAAGCCGATTTGCGATCAATATTTAGAATATCCGAATAGGCATTTTCGTAGATTTCAATCCAGACACCTACCTACACATGTTTGTACTAAACTTCGTAATTATTTCCTGACCAATACAATGATATTCTAAAAACAGGACGCACCAGGAAGAGTCATCAGCTAAAACTATAGCATTACACTCATCAAGCCTTCTTTCTTTACGTAAAGAAAAATACCTTTTTTGTAACACTACTTTAAAGTCAAATTACTATAATATAACAATAAAACTCCTACACGTTGCTTCCAAGATTTTCTGTCATTCGCAAATATTTCTGCTTACATTGCTACAGTTTTTTCAATAGTGAAATACATGTTTCCAAAATTTGTTTTTCTTTTGAACCGGTATCCAATAGTCCGTCGAGATAGAGGCTTTACCGTTATATTCAGATTCTGGTCAGTGATTTCAAGGGTTTCGAGTTTAACGCATATAACTAGAAAAACTCAAGTCGAGTGAGATCTACGCATTTTTTTATGTTCAATGGATGGATGGTAACTTTACAGAAATTCATTTTGTATATAAAAATAATTTTGATGACTTGGTTATTCCACTGATTGTGTTATAGATTGTGACACGTGTCCGAGCAGTGAATTCATTTAGTATATCCGCTTCTCATTTGGTAGAAAATGATGTCCGAAAAGTTAAATCCAGACTTCTCACAAGAAAGACTAATTGGTCGGTAACATAATGCAAACAGAAACAAATGAAATCGTCAACAGCTGTTCGCCAGCCGCGAGTCGCGATGTATGAAAATGTAAAATAGCGCAAATACGGAGTATTGCAAGCGAATCGTTGCTATTCGATCTTAATTAACCTTTGCAGAATGTTGTTTGTAAGTTTTATTGCACGGAAACAGAAACCATACAAAAAGTTCGTTTAATATTAATGCCTGGGGTTTGTACATTGTAAATATCTACATACACATATTATAACTTACCGTGTATACAGAATCGATGTATTTTTCTCGCTTCCCTTACAAACGATTCATCAACCTATATAAATGATACTTATGAAAACAATTATATAAAAATATTTTAATATCTGCCGAGTTTTTTCATACGTATACAATATATGATAGATACGTCACACTGATTGATTTAAGCATGATTCAACGATGAATTTATTTTATTGAGATCCAGACAAAAGGTCAAATTGTTTGCAAAAATGCATCAAATGTTCAGTCAGAAAAAATTCAAGCCCAACGGTTCATTGGTTCGCAACCTTTATACAAACATTAAAATTGACGAATATATTATAATAATTACACGCATTACTAAAAATGTTAAACTAGACAATTCATCAAAGCATTACGTTCAACAATGTGTAGTTCGAACGCCTAATTGATGACGTCGGTGCAATAAGTTTCGCCAAAAGTTGTGGTTCATTTTCGATGTCATATTAGAAAGAATTACGAAAAAACTTAATGTTCAAAAAACCTATTGTAATGATATTAAATTGAAGATACAATGAATAGTATGCATGCATTATTCACATATCACAAATATATTGTATTGAAATCAGGGCCTCTTAACTGAGCAAGAAAATATCGGTTGAAAGTTGTCACTAACTAGACAAAAACGCTCTTGGTATTTTAACATACGTTTTGCTACCCTAAAGCAACATTGGGATAAGTCGAAAATACTAGTTTCTATATAATTGAACTTTAAGGTTTGTGTTGTACTAAGAATTAAAATAGCGAACTATGGTTATATTTAGTTTCTTTGACGATTTATGATAAAAGATAATTTTAGATTTTTTGTACACTATTATCTGTATCTAGTTATTTTACTAACCTCGCTGATGCTTTGAAGTTACATGGCAATATCAAAAATTGGAAATGTAAGATTTTCATTTTAAATAGGGCATTTTCTTTTTCAATTCATATAATTTTTCATTACGAAGGTTTACCTTTCAGCAATCGTTTGGCATACTTATCTTATAATCGATTTCACTTTATCTCACCGTCGCTTTATGCCAGCGATTTGTGAAATGTAAAAATATTATGTTTTGAGTAAAAACTTCAAGATACATTTATCTCAACCTTCATAATTATGACTGAATGCACGAATGTGACTGCATGTCTTCGCTAAATCGGAAAAGGCTCGACGCCACTGAAATATTTTTTTACACAACACCACAAACGAATCATTAAAACGACCTTAATAATTACGAAGGTTTATAACAATATAACAGTGCACGCAAGCAAAATATTTAAGATCGCCATGTATAAATAGATATCCCACGACGTATTTATTTGCTAAGCATGTTTCACAGTCGATTCGTAAGAATCCGATGTTAAAGATTCCAAGGGAAAATTTTTCCATTCCATGTGATTTGGCAATTATAGAGATATTTTCGTTAACGGTCACGTTCGATAAAGCACGCTTAGCTTAGCCTACACTCACCTAGAAATCTCGGCCGATGAATATATAAAAGAAATCACGGATAAGTGATTATTCATGTTTTCGTGATGTAGTTTGGAGTTATCATCAATCATAATCTTAGAACAAGAATGGAAACCATTGGAAGCAACTGTGTGTAATGGCTTGCGTGACACTAACGTCACTTACACGTAGGGCTTCCAAACCGGTTTAAACCGAAACCGGTTAACCGGTTTATCGCGTGTTTTAAAAAAACCCGAAAACCGGTTTATTTCTTTCGGTTAACCGCGTTTTATCAAAAATACTCTTTTCTTGTTTTTCATTGTTTTTTTACAAAAAGAAAAATGTTTTACAATACATTTATTGCGTAATATAGGAAACAATTCACAAAATATAACAAACATTTACAGTTCTCGCCGAAAAAATATTTGTTGAGTTCATATGCTCCACATTGGGAGTTGGGACATACATAATAAATAAAGTTAATATTTTGGTATTCTACTCTACTTTTGTCTAAACATTGAATGTCTGGTCTTATCCAGGTGATTTGCACTTAAACATCGTTCTCTATTTTTTTATTTGATGTATATTTTTTTATCATAAAATATTTTTTCACATGTTATAGTAATTGTTACATATATTGCCTTCTGTGTTCTTGTTGTTAGTTTCAAGTTCTAGTATCGTTACTTTGTCATGGCAAGCAGGTTGGTAACTAGAGTCCCATTAAGATAAATATCGTTTTTTTGTTTTAAATTGGAGTATTAGCTGTTATGCCCAATATTGAAAAAAACTAAGACTTTTTTTGCATACCTACCTAATCAAAATATATGATATTTCGGTTTAAACCGGTTACCCGGTTTATTTGACAGACAAAAACCGAAAACCGGTTAGCGCTTAAGTCCGGTTAATTGGAGGCCCTACTTACACGTTTACATCATGTGACTTCAGTTTATTATGAATATTTTACATATTGACTGAAATAAAATAATTTTGTCATATTTATCGGTCACCACGTTTTCCCACGAAGCTGTCGTATTGTTAATCAGTGAATTATGCGAAGTACGGTTAAAAAAACATATTTTTGAAAGGTACTTCATAAAATTATTATTTTTGAAAAATCCCGAGCGCTAACAACTGAGCTATAGCGATCAACGAGCTGTGAGTATCAAGTGAGAAATGATATACTCTTCCTTCAAAAAAATTGCACTGAATTTATAAACAATGTAAAATTAGCAAGACAAAATTTTAGGGTTCATTTTTTTTTCACTGTCATGTGTCAAAATAGAACAAATTGATTTCTAATATAACATCTTAACATAAATTATTAAACGAGAGATACGCCTTTCGACCTCTCATTCTCTTTTTTTTTTTTTTTAAATGAAAAATAATTAATAGAAAGCCACTCTCTCTAAGGCCTATTTTTAAAGTCGTATAAGTATATATGGATATTGAGGGTTTCAAAGTTGTCAGATATCTATTCTTTCGGATACGAAGTCTGATGAAAAATCAATACTGAAGAAATGTACAAAACTGTACGCCGTCATTATATACTGTACATCCCAATGCTCCAAGTCTAATAAATCGTACAGATATATTAATCCTACGTTGCGCGGTGCTTAGCTCAACATCTAAACTAGTTTTTTTCGCCTCTAAAAGCTTTCGCTTAGTAGAGTATTAAGGGAGGTTGCAAATAATCATGCGAGAGGGAAGTAAAGGCAGCGGCGGGTATACTAGTGATCGATGGGTAATCGGATGCTGTGCGTACGTATCTAAAAACCTACTTGTCCAAAATATTCCGGGGTTGATGAATAATAGAGAAAAAAGACGGAAAATAAATGCTTAAAATTGAGCTGACTCAGTTAGGCGCTCAGACACAAAATGGTATTTTGATAACATAAAACGAATGGAGAATAATAATTCACATTTTAAATGTCCACACAAATCTTCAAGTTGTATTTCAAATATACGTCAACTCTCCTAACTACTACACCATTTTAAATTATTACATTTGTTTCGAAATGCGATAACATTTTGGGTTTTTAAAAATAATGTTGGTTACTGTATTAATCATTTTTGATTAATTGGAAAGGAAAAAGGACGTAACCCACACATATCAAATTGTACAGGAGGCGCAAAAAACGTGTTTTGATAATTTTGTGACACATGCAAATTATGAATTATACACAACCTTGAAGTGCACGGAGACTTCTAAACAAGTGTTTAATTGACATAATCTAACATTAATTAAAGAAGTTGACTAGGAAAAACTTTTACTTCAGTCTTTTTTTTTAGTTTTAATATTTTACAAGGTCATCTTTTTCAAACTTAAAAGCTAAAATTAGATACTAATTTGGCATCTGCAGCTTGCATCCTTTTGATAGAACGTGTATCAAGTTTGATACATTGTGATTATCGAAAAAAAAACCTGTTTTAAAAAAAACTGTAGGTTACGTCCCTTTTCTTTTCCACAGTCGATATCTTAACATTATATTCAGTTATTTATTGGATAGACGATACAAATGGTTGATAAATAACTGTAAGGGTTAATGTGTTCGAGAGAGAGATACCGCAGACCCGAATTTGACATTCGTCCACACTTCTGCTACTAGACGAAGCACATGTATGTTCTTCGATGTCTGGCCGAAGTCTGTCTCCGCAGACCCGCCCTTCAAAATGCGTGTATGTACTAAAAGTTTTTTCTTACATACATATGGACGCCAAGTCAACGCCTTTGGTGTGAGGTAGGCCGTGTATCCGGTCAAAAAAAAGAGTTAGTGACACAATGTGTCATGTTCCCAAAATAATATGAATAATCAATAAAGAAGTCAAATTTCTGCATTTCAACGTTCAATTGACAACTATAATATCAATAATAATTACATACAACAGGAAATACAATTTACACATTTTATTTACTACATTTTTGATGATTTCAAGTTGATCTAAACTGTAGATTACTATGTAGATCTAATTGCAAATTATAGCCGGCGTGCTAGGTAATTACTATTAATTATTTACGACAGTTAAAAGGCTAAGAAAGTACGGGACAACAAAACGTTATAAACGCCGTTTAAAAAAAGAAAAAGTACTTAATCTGGTAACTATTATACATAAAGTATGCGAAATATCTACAGTAAGTACCTAAATAGTATATTTTAATTTGTTTTGAATTGTCATTTACTTGGAGGAAGAACGCCGTTAAAATAAAGTAAATAAACAGTTGTGTATTTAGGATCCGCAATCCTTGGAAAGCATCAACAACTTGAAGAGTAAATTACGCAGGGTGTATCGAATTATGTTGAAATCGATTTCATAACTTTAAAAACGATATGAGTTTGAATAGGTAATTCATTCATTAGCAGTTAATTTGTTGAATTGTATGTTACGATTCCATCGCGTCTTAATTGTTTAAATTATTACTTGTATGCCGATTCGCTATGAAAATTATGATACGTGATAATCACCTGTTGGTTTAGTAGAATGAATAAAAGCGTTTAGCATAAATTTGCACCAAACGCGAAAAAAGATCAATTTCTTTTTATAAGAATCTACACGAGTTGCGAAACAAATATAAAACGGAACGTGTGAACAAGAATATTGATAAGAAGACATAGTGGAGCGTATAAGAATTTTACTGATAAAAACGTATTAAAATCATTTAGATATTTCAACATTCGCACGTTTCTTATAATAACAATGTAGACAGAATAATTATGTTCGCATAAAAATGCATGACAACAGCAAAAAAAAAACTAGCACAATAGGTGGCAACCTGCAACCACTATCGTTAAGTATGGTACGTTCGCGATTTTCCATTGCTCAGTTGCTGTTGTTATACATTGTGTGCATGTTCTATCTCAAACCAGCTCAATATTGAGCTCTTCAATCCGTGGTAAAGCAACAAAAAAAATAGTTTGCAACGGATGGAAACTTGCGATAATTTTAGATCTGCAGTAAACTGTTGAAATAAATTTATTTAATATCTTATGATATTAACTACCCCAATCAATGTTGAATGTATTGAAATATTATTGTGACGTTGCATGCAACTTGCAATGGTTGGATTCAGTTAAAAGCAGAAGACCTAAGGATAACGACTAACGAATAATTGAACCAGGATTGTACATGTTATGCGTTTGAGACATAACTATAGGTAGTCTTAGCTTAACTGAAGGGATAACGTATTTAAACATAACATGCATATAATATATTCAGTATGTAATTTCTGCTATAATCAGGTAGAACACAAGATGTTTTATAAAGGTTTTAAATATGGTTATAAAGTTAGAAACGTTAAGTAATTATAATACGTTTTAAAATGCATGCTGTGATTTATGTTATCTATTCAAGACGAAAAACGATCGACATATTATATAAACAATTTGACAATAGTTCGTCATGACGAAGGAAATAATAAAATAGCTTTGATAGAATATGTACTTCTTAGTGAGTCGATAAAATATGTTAAAGAAGTATTCCGGATGCGTATAACAATAATATCTGACAGGGGCAGACACGAATCATAACCACACACACTAAGCGATGGGTTACGTAGCGTTAGATAGTAAGCAACTTTCGTTGTAAAGACCTTAAACCCCGAAAATGCCAAGTCCTGCGAGAAGTGAGGGTGCTACAACGGAACGAAAATAAGGGGAAAGGTCCGCGCAGTCGTGAGGGCGAATCAGTTGATGGGGCAAGTTAGACGGTAGGGTCGCGTGAGGTAGAAACACGGTTCCCAAGTTCAGACATATTTTAGATACATGTACCAATGCAAATAAGTGTTCACTCTAACTTATCAATTGTTGGACGTGCACTATGACAAGAATCTCTGACAAAATATGTCCCCATATAATCAATATAAAAACCAAAATATGTACTATACAAAGGTTTCTGCCAGGGAACCAAAACATTCAAAAAAACTTCTTAGTTCCTGGCATGTTATTATTGCGAAATAACGTTAAGAAAATATGACCTAAAAATACTGTCGTGTTGTCGATGTCAACAAAAGACATGCGGCATTCGATATAAAAATGCAAACACAGCGTAGTTATTTATGTAGGACAGCTGTTGAGAATCGCAGGGGTAGATCACCCTGTCGCTAGGCGAGAATACAACGGCGGGGGTGGCGATACTACTGCAGCCGTGGCGTAGTGGGCAACTACTGACAGCGGCGTCGTATGGAAAAACTGCGGCGTGCAGGGTTGGAGGGCGGTGGTGCTAGCACGCGACCGGCAAACCGCCGCCCGCCTACTATAGAAAACCATCAATTCCGACTGCGCCAGCACAATAATGAATGCACTTCGACCGGTGAAATACGACTGTGCCATACAAAGGCAACCGTAAATTAGTATTCCAACCCTTTACCTACACGAAAAAGTTTTTTGGTTATGTACCAAATGATTTTTCCTTGCCCCCACCTTGACTGAAGCAAAGCAGTTATTTGTCAATGATATATTTAAAGGATGCCTACATTCCCTGATATTCTTACAATATCTTCGAATAGTGAAGTACATACTAACAGCCCTGGGCATACATTTTTTTTCTGAGTAAGCCGCAATAAGTATTCTAAGTAAACAGATCACGAAATGAAATAATATTTTTCAATCGACATAATATACAATCACGAAACAAGAAATTAATAATCACAACAGTAAAGTAATACTGTGTTCAATATTTGGCCTGAAGAATGATACTGCGACCAAATAGCATACAATAATATGACAGAAGTTATGGCACAGGGAGCGTACCAAAATACCTGGCGGGCCGTCGCTTCTTCAATGCCGGTAAGTGATTGTTATTCATCAGCTCATTATTACTATAATCGAAATAATAAAATATAAACATCAAAACAAACCACGCTATGTATTTATTAAAATACAAAATCATTTGTTACTTCAAATACCATCGAAAAAATCTCGATATTTTGAGATGTTCTTTAGAGATTATTATTATATGAATTGGCAAATATACTACGATAACGTATACAATGATAATGAATGCTTTCGACCTACATTTTTAGCAAAAAAAATAAAAAAAATAGCAAAAATATTTATTAGATTATTACGAATTGATAAACTGATAGGAATCCGAAATCAATAGCGATGTGTAATAAAAAATGCGAAACATTGATAACGCAAAAAAAAAACAAGGACATCGCGAATAGCAAGAATTAATTAACCATCGAAATATAATGATAAGAGCTATTGTGAAAACGATTAAAGAAATAAATTGAATAAAACTAGCGTTATTGGATATATTAATAAATAAAGACACTGAAATTTCAGTGTCCTTAGATATACATAGATAATACAATATATCGAATACAAAATAATAATAACGCTATAACACTTTCTGTACGAATTCCAAACTATGTATTAAGATCAGAACCAGTTTCGCTCATCGCGAGCATTATTAACCGATGAAATATAGAACGATACAGGTTGTATTATTTAATAAATAAAATTATATAAGACAGTAAAAAAAGGTTCAATTTAAATTATGTATTCTCATTATTTATAAATTCCTTTGCCAATTGTTTATCATACCTTATCATTAGTTTTATTCAACATTACATAAATAACCACGTTTCGTTCGATATTTCGTCAGTTAATAATTCATTCTCGCGATGAGCGATATTTTGATATTTTTACAGGATGTGCAATATTGTCAATATTTAAAATAATAATTCCAACAGTGCAATTTTATATCATTGGTCCTTGGCTGCCTTTTAATGTGCATTTTTCTGATCAATTATTAAGTTAACTTTAAAATATTTAATATCACATTTAATTAATTGCCACCGACTCAAATATTTGTAAGTCAGTCGAGATAAATAAATTCAAGGCAAATTTCTCGAAGGTCACCAGCAATCAACTTCAGGAGAAAAGCATCACAATTCACAAACAACGATGCCGAAGATCTCTCATAATTAATTGAATAAGCAACCATTTGAATTGGATTTTGTCAGGATTTAAACCTGCAACCTACCGATAGTTAAGCAGAAATTTTAGCGCTTGGAAACACTGGCGATACTCAAACATTACTTTATCCTAAAAGCCATACTATCGAAGAAGTAGACTTGTGTTAATCCGTAAAACAATATAAACACGCTAAGTGTGATTAAGCCCCGAAACTACAGCACATACATAGGTTTCAAAAACAACTCGCCTAACTAATTATTTACTTAATTACGTATCTCCTAATTTCATGTGTATGGGAGGTCGGTGCAAACTGTCTGTTCTAGTGGTCCATTAACCTTACAAGCAAAGGTGAAGCATCATCATCCCGTAATTCTTTAGATTAGACATGTTCCAATCTTCAATTGGGCTGCATCATCGTTAGTCATGGACGAACTAACAAAACAACATTTGAGGAATGCGGAATTTCAAACAAATTATTATAAATAAACTAATTATAAAATTGTTACGTAAATACCACAAACGTAAAAAATCTATGTATTGTTGAACAATGACTATAGTGTTTTATCTATGATAACTAACTACACGAAAGAAATGAAAGCTTTTTAAGTAGAATAATAATTAAATTAATGTATGTACATATAGTACTGTTTTCACTAAGTTGCATATGATGAACACACAAGGCAGTTTTTTTTTTAAACTTATATTTATACGTGTAGAAATACAGTATTTAATACACTTGGGTTCAGCGAAGAATGAAATCTTTTGTAAAATCAACATAAATCATTTATATAACTTATTAGAGCTTGACTTGAATGTAAGGTTTGGTTAATCATCTGGAAACGTTTCAATAATATCACGAGATTCATTTGTTAATCTTCTTTAAGGAGATCGAGTAGTCAGTCATGAGTATTATTTCCACTTACACGTAGTTGTTCGAAGCTAGATAAAGTTTTCGCGAGTCCATTTTTGAGGAACGGGATATCTGTGACTGAGCATGTCGCATTTTCTTTCTTTCTATCTTTATTTGTTTAAAAATACAATAGTGCATGGCTCAAAACATAGGTTCCGCGTAGCTCGGTATCTGGCCAAGAATATTGATTTTGAAACAAACTAATATTTTTTTATTTATTGATTTGGCATTTACTTGGTAGAACTCCGTTATAATAGGGTAAAAATATCAATGTATTTTAGTTCTACAGTTGTTTACAACGCATGAAATATAAAAAAAACTGTAGAACTAAAATACGTTGATATTTTTACCCTATTACAAACTAATAAATTTATTAAAAATGTTAAAAGTAATGGTTTGGATATAATGGCACTCAAACCTCAACTTAAGTATTTCTGCAATAGATACTACGATATATTTGTTTATAATACGATAATTGTATTTCTAAATAAAATATTTTATTTATTTGATAAGAACAAATTCGTCATCAGAAATAAATGTTACTTCATTTATGTTAAACAAAATATACGTATATAAAGATAGCCCGATAACTGTTGGAACCACTGTTTCACAGACGTGCTAGATGTCTTTCGGCGCCATATGAGAGTACCGATAGAAAGTCGTTGTAGTGTAAAGAATGCTCGAAATACAGAAATTTCCAAAGACAACAAGCAAAAATATATGCGAAAAGAAGAGTACATTTACGGTCGAGTTGACTCTCGAGCCTCGCGGAGAGTCTTCAAAGAGAGCAAGGGCAGCAAATAAAAGTGAAGGGGTGGTTTTGAATCGACTCACCCGCCCTCAAAAGGAATAATAACGAAGTCAATATGCCGACACGCTTATTGAGGCGTCGTGAATTCTATCGCATCGAGTAAAATAAGCATGGACAATTCGACTCGCACAATTGAATCTATCGAGATATTGAATGGATCTTATTCAATTTATTTTATTTCACGCATATTTTCAAATTTGATTTTGAATTCGGCATGACTTGACGAAATTAAAATTACCTTTTATAGTAAGTATCATTTCATGAGACGTCTATGAAATTTTCTTTAAATTATTGTACAAAAACTATATTATATTAGTCTAAATCGCAAGCCGCTCCTGACTAAAGGTATATATTTTTTTGAATGAATACGACACATTATATTATATGTAAAGTGAAGTTTATTTTATTATTCGAATACCTAATATATAATATTAGAAGAATTCCATCATGTAAATTCATTTTTTTATATATATATTCTGGCGATAAGTATAAATTAATGTTAACACATTATGGTTGCCTGTGCGTGTCTTGAGTGAGTGTTGGTGTGTTAAATAAATAAAAAAAGATTAAATCGAGATATAATCTGACGCCAAATGACATTTTTTTGTTAATCCAGTGCTATTATATACATTTCAAACATTCAAGAATTTTTATTCGAAAAATAATTTATCAAATATTCGAATATCCGAGTATCTAAAAAGTGCCGAATATATTGAAATATTCGATTCGAGTCCCTGATAACGACTCATAAAATTTGATTGTATTCAGCCCCGCAGCAATACCAGACTGAACTTGAAATGTTCATTTGTTACATTTTCATGCCATAAAATTACACTCGTACGTACCGCTAAAAAGAGGGCTTCGATACATTCAAGGGCAGACGGGGGATACGGATTGGGGTGACTGGAAGCTGGGCGTATTTATTACGACTTTGAACTTGCTGAATATTCTTGAACAGGACACCGAATACTATAAAATTCAGTATTTATGATGAATTAACTGTAATTTATTTCTAATATTCGACAGCCGGAAAAAATAAAACAAAAATTACGAAATTTTACACCATGAGCCATAATATTTTACATTATGCCGATAATAACACCGCATAAAATATTAAAAAGGAAATAAAAACAACCTGTGGCTCGAAGGTGACCTATGGAGGGTCATTCATCCCAATGAGTGATTTATAACGATTCTTCCAAATGAACATAAAAACGTTATTTCTTTTAAATTTGCAGGAACATTATTTATAATAAAAAAAAACCTGTAACATTGCCCAAATTTAAAGATTCTGATATAATGGTAGGATTATTATTAATAATGTATTCATATTTGAACTTAATTAACGTTAGACAGGTTAATTCATCCCGGTCTTCGGATAGAAACATAATATGTACTGAAGTGCATGCAATAAGTGATTAGCACTAAAAGCTTTACGAAGTCTCCGGTCGATAAGCTTCCTCCGAGAAGTCTGAAGATTTGCAAAACAGCACGTCACTCCATGAGGCGAGGATTGCGGCTACTCACGTTTCAGTAAACTACTTAGGTACCAAGCCAACTGTCTTCACGATTTATTTTATTTGAACGCAAGGAAACCATATATATAAGATCGCCCATTTTAATTAGCCTCAGAGATGTTACAAAAATCATTGACTTTAAATGAGTATGTACATAATAAGCAATTATTTTCATTTATACATTAGAGAAAAACACAAACGATTAAAGTTATAAATAGGCCTTTACGCAAATTTGTTTAATACACCGACATAAAAAAAATAGGCATTGCCTTATAAACGTAGTAAAAAAGAAATATCGTTAATTATTTACTAATTCTTTTCACCACGAGGATAACAAAAAGTTCCTAAATTGGGACTTGTAAGTTAGTCTTCCTTTCCAACTTGCTTTTTATAGAAAGGCCCGAGCGAAACGGAGAGAGGGATAACCGGAAAAGGTGGAGCTCCAAATGAATGAAGTTTTATAAACATGGGGTTGATTCGTGCCCTAATCTAAACTTCGAGCTTTTATGACACGAATTGGCGTCATCAAAAAATTTGTGGGGCCTACCCACGGTCAATGCCGTGAAATTACAATGTTGTTTTCGGCGAAATTCGCGAATGATATTCATTAACCTTTTGTGTAAAATGTCTGGGGGACGCCACTTTCTTTATACCATCGTCATGTACGAGAAGTCAAATAATTTTCTAGTGCTGAATGAAAACTGATTGACTAATATTAAAATATGCGATCAATTAATGCGGTGAAAATAGCACGCTAAAAAGTATCTATAAAAAATATTATCTAATTAATAAAAATAATATATCTTGTCAGCTCCCTAGTCGGAGCATATGGCCACTACATGATTCCTCCAAGATTCTCTGTCTCCCGCCACTCTTCTTGCTTCCTCCCATGTCATTCCAATAACAGTAATAGTACATATTTGAAATTTATTTCGAAAGAAAATAGATTTAACATCCGACAGAAATATTATTATTCAGAACGTGGCCGAATTCATTCTCACGAACTCACCATAGAATCTGGCTGATCGATGAGTCTCTGTCTGAGAGCTAATCTCTCGAGACTGGCGAGCCTACAAGAACCGCCTGTCGGATCAGCTCGGTCCCTGACCCCGGCTGCGGCGGCAGACTGCGAAGAGAGTCCGTTCCCGGCGTTGAAGGACGCCGAGGAATGCCTCGGCAGGGTAGGCGGCGGCACGGCTTTGGCCCTCCCGAGAAGCCCTCCGCCCATAGTGTACATGTAGCTGCCTGGAGAGCCGCTGCTCCCCAGACGACCGTTCACCCCGTTTCCGTTCATTTCATCTCCGTCTCCTGACTTCTCAAGAGATCTGTCAGCCGAACGACGACAGTCTACGGTGCTGCACCACCCCGGAAGATCCAACTCTCCTTTTACACTTAACTTTTTCAAAACAAAGCCGAATTTGACAAATAAAATCTACTCGAATCAAATAGGAAAACTTAATCGCATTAACACTCTGAATTAATTATTAAAATAGCAACAAAATTATATCGCGAGCGATCAATCACCCCGTTTCACTTGTTTTCATACGCCGTTTAATTCAGAGCGATGATTCACAGAGCTTTACAAAACGAGCTTTTTTTTATTTGAAACTTCGAAAGAAGCACTCACAATTTCGCACACTGCTCGAGCGTAAAAATAAACAAAGCCGGATATTTTTTTTATACAAGACTTTTACAGAACTGCAGCGTATGTTTTAATCAAATCAAGTTTTGAATCTACGACAAAACGTTATGAATAATTTTCGATCGCAGTCGACGGTTTCACTGTCATATCGAACAGATGGCCGGCCGGCAAAATAGAATCGCGT
Source organism: Himalopsyche anomala (assembly GCA_031772345.1). NCBI lineage: Eukaryota > Metazoa > Arthropoda > Insecta > Trichoptera > Rhyacophilidae > Himalopsyche > Himalopsyche anomala. Next base: position 15,033,419 of record CM062821.1, on the reverse strand, counting down.
GCTTTCGGACCTCACTTCGATTCACGTCAGACGGAAGACGTTTTTTGATACTAAAATGCCGTTCGGAACGACGTGGGACGTGCACACGCGGCGAGCTCGCTAGACAGTGTGAGACGGCGACGTGGAAACGAAACAGCTGCGATAGGCCACCTCCCCGCCCATTCGCACAACCCCCAGCGGAGATCAGAATATAGTCGATCGAAATGCAGTGCAGTTTGTTGATGTTGCATACAACCTTCGTGGCGCTACTGCAGGCTATATTCCAATTAGGGTGCACAATGATTTATTATGAAAAATATATTATGATTTATACAATTTTTATTTTTATAAGTTAAAAAATTAAGCATATTTTATAAATTAAAATATGTGTAAACAAATTAGAATTCTATAAACTAAAACACCGCTAGGAAAAAATATTGTTACTAACTATAGATAGCCTCGTATCATATTTACATAAAATATTGGTATTATTGTTAATGTTATTTGTAGAATGACACGTAAGCCCGCATACACAACGTTGCTACTCTGTACTATATGTAAATTAGGGCATCCAATACCGGAACCACGTTTGATCCCGTGATTTCGGGATTCACAATTATTTTGGGATCTGTGCTTTCGGGATTGAGAGATTCGAAAATAGTTTTCAACTCGTTTCTAGCTTGATGACTTGAACAAGTTAGGAAGTCACAGATTAGACAGATATTAAAAAAAAGAGTTGCTCACTGCCAGTGACTTCAGCGCAAAATTATTTCTTATGGGGATTTAACGAATTTTTTACGTGTTATAATAGTGAATACCGAAATCCCGGGATTATAATTAATTATAATTAAGACAATCCCGGCGTTACAGGATCGCAAAATTGGTCGGGATCCCGGGATTGGAAGCCCTAATATAAATGCGTTGAAAAATTGTAACGTTGCCGACACAAATATAGCCCATAGTATAATAATAAATTGTTTAAATAATGTACTTTTAAAAATAGCATCAATCAAAATCTAACTAATTAAACAGTTTCCCGGATTCGATGCATCTCATTTAAAGTTGTATGCGTGGATATTTGCTACCCGAGCAATTATTTTAATGCCACGGGAGTAGCGATCGAAATAGGTGATGGCGGAAATTGGCTTTCCCGCTTTGTAGTATTTATTAGACAACATTCGGAGCGGAAACTGGAGCGCCAGCCGTGATAAAAGTGTCACAATGAAAACAAATAATAAACATTCGTTTGCCGCGAACAGTGAAATGAAACGAATTTCAGCAAACTGTACCTATTATATATAATAGGAAAGATGATACCAAATCGTTTAGCACATTCGTGTCTTTATATAGACCATCCGTTGTGGTCAAATGATAACGATTTGAGCTTCCGGTCTGCTATGAAAGATTGAATTCCCCTGCTGGACGATTCCAGTTGAGAGTATATTGTACAATACTCTCAATTGAAACAAAAAAAAATGGAATAAATCAAAGCAAACTTAAGAACACTTTTCAGACAAAGATTTTGGAGATTTGCAACGCCCGATTTCGATTAAGCCGCTTATAGGCTTATTTGCTATGGAGACTAACAAAATATATTATCAATTAAACATAGTAAAAAATTGTATATACGCTAAGGTTATAGTGTCAGTGCTACACTCATTCTTCTCTACACGTTTTTTACATTCTATCAAATTACCAGCTGTGAAATGAAATTCGGAACAGAAAAAATATTCCGTCATAAAAACAAAGCTTTAGAAGTAATAACACCGACAAACAAACAACGTAGCAGTCATTCCCTCACTGCAAACACAATTGGAACGCGGCTTAAAGCGAATCAAAATAACAAATCAACTGATCGCGGCGTGCTTTTTGCCACAAAGGACACTATAGCGGCGGGACCATTTGATATTCTCGTGCCGCACCAAGTTGCTTTGCATTCGTTTTGATTTCGTCCACGTAAGACATACAGTAAGTGTCGGTATATCTACGTAGCGTTAGATGCGAATACAATAAAATCATATACTTAGTGTTGTGCATTGCAATTATTGTATCTATATAAAAAATACATTATTATCCAAATGGAGTAAAAAGTGTTTGGCGCTCTCCTTAGTCCAGCGGTAACAGTTTGACTCAAGCTTATAGTATCGGATTTAACTCCCGAAAAGGTCAACATAAATTTTGTTTTTTTTTTTTATTTGAAAATTTTTGATCTTGGGCATTTATTTTTCCATGGTGAACTGATCATTTAAAAATATTTGGCGCATTAGCAAATTTATTTGCAATACAATTTGCCACAGTTAATTGGTATGCTTAATCATTTTATATCAAAGATATGCAAGTTTCTGTTTCACACAGGAAATAAGATATAATATATTTTAAGACGCGTTGCCCACGTATACTTTAAAAGTTGTATACATATGATATTGAACGGAGAAGTATATATTTTATGAAATTTAATTTACAAAACGTAGCACAGATTTTATACTTCCCATGAAAAACGGGAACTATTATTTATAAAATAGTGAGATAGTAATGATAGTATCAATGAAACATGAGCGGAAAATAATGCAATTGAGTTAACAAAAAAAAAACACATTAATGCAAATTAAAATACAATTTTAATGGCATAAATTCTCACACAATCTCATTCTCCTGTCAATTGAATTTATTTATTTCATATCGTGCAATAATAATAAAATGCTAGTAGCTCATGCAAGTTGGCTTTGTGTTTTTTGATTGTGCACCTAAAAATTGCTAACGATGCACTCGTATGCATTTGGATGCATTGTAAATAAATGGCAAAAAACTTCGTTGCATGTATGTTAAACGTTTATTATTTGAAAACCTATAATTACTCAATAATACACTCAATGATTGATTATAGCGACAGTGGTTTCCTATATAAAACGATGCAATCCAATTCAGTGTCAAAATTACACGTCGTTAAATTATTTTTTTCAATGCTGAGTAAAGTGCAATGGGGTAAATTTAAATATAGTGTGCAATTATTAAATGACCCTTCATCCAACAAGTGCTAAGTCTGAGAGGGCTTATTTATAGCCGGAAAAATTCGCGTAGATCCAATTAAGTTTGACATTTGAGTTCCACATTTAGGTATAAAGATAAGGACCCGTTTGGCTTGTCACGACTCACGAGCATTTTCAATTGAATTTTTTTATTTTTTTAATATACAGAATTAACAGTGAACACTAGGCATTGATAAACACGTCTTTCAAAAGTAATATTTGAATTGACAAAATCAATACTGTTATCACAAGTAATCAGTATTTTATGATATGGATAGTTTTAGCCAAGATAATTATTTTTTTGTTCGCTCTTTTTTATCCATTTGTCAAATATGTACCTGTATTGACACATTCGCTCGGTATTGCAATCTCATTTGGATTGTATGTGTGATTCATGAATCTTGAGAAAATGCAGTATGAAATCGATCCATTGTGGTTTAACAAAAGTTGACTAACGTTGATTAATTCACATATGTTTGCAACGGGAATGGGAACACATAATAAAATGATTACATGATGTGAAATTATAAATTCTTAACTTTTTCCGATACTGGCTGAGTCTACCTCATATCAGAGTACAATTTAAGGGAATAGATTATTCAAATGTACCCAAATAAAACGCCAAATTTAATTTTGAAAACTATATAAGACATTGTTGGGTCCGTGGCGCGGTGGTCAATGTAGTTGGCTTCCGTGACGGATTTCACGGGTTCGATTCCCAATACGAACATCATTTTTTCAATCGATTTATAAATTTATTTTCGAAGGCATGTTTGTGATTTAAAACGATTTCCTCTTCACCCTTCCAATCCTAAAATTAATGAGGCGTATCGAGAGCGTTTATTTTACCACTAGTTCTGTCCTAGCCCTGTCTTTCTATTCATACTCACGTCAAAAAAGAGATGTTGAGCAACTGAGTAAGAAACAAGCGATTCTTCTAGACAAACTTCTGTTCAGATACTTCATTGGAGGGCTTATGCTCCACACTTTGAGCGGACAAGGATTAAACAAAGAAACTAGCTTAAGCCTCCTTTTCTGATTCTATTTCTAATCTAATAAAGCTCCCTTTAACATTTTTCGTTAAAATCAATCTTGTACTAGAAATGTTATGTAAAAGCTTTTTATCACAAAAATTGAAAGAAATAAAGTAACAATATACCTGTCACTATTTTTCTACATGTTCACCAAATAACCCTACAATTACTTTAAGGTGGCAGCTGAGGTCATTGGGCGGGTGGGGGGGGAGGGCCCGGCGCACACAAACAACGTAAGTGTTTGTGCATCGGAATAGAATTACCACTCGAACGTGCAAAATGCATCTTTGCACAGTAGAAATGCAAATGGATTTACATTCCATTCGTACGATGGCAGTACATACAGAGTAAGTATGGTACGGCTCACTTGACGGGGTAAACACTTATTTCATGAATAATACAACACTTCTGACGATCGATAGGTATGCAATGAAGGTACGCTCACTCCGAACAAGCTGGTGTGACTTGAAACTTACAACTTTAATTACACGAGCAAACAAAACTCAGTGATACACGACAAAACTTCCAACTTCTGTTTGATATGACATAGACATTGTCGACAGTCGTGGTTGACACTTTGCGATGATCTGGAAACTACTGTTTTGGCATAGCTAATGAGCTGAAGTAACAATTAGCGTTTGGAATTATAGGGGAGAAACTACAAGACACAAGCAATTAATAAAACATGTTAGTTTTCAGCTTCAGCAAGCATCAATTTAACTATATTATACAAAACTATTTGATCGATGTCAAGACTGGCTAAATCCTTCAAGTGTTTGTCCTACTCGGTTGCGTTGGCCACGTGTTCAAATCCCCGAACGGAAACTTTCATAAACTGATAATGTTAAAAACAGGAGGTCAACAAACTTTTCTAGAAACGGATGATATTTTTAAAAGCATTAAGGGAAGGGACATTTTTTTTTTTTAATAATATTTCGAATATGACCGCAGTGTTAGAGGCGTGTGTTTATGATGTGGACATTTTCTCTGACCCGTCACATGCTTAAAGACGTCGGAAGAGCGATTATATCCCATCTTAGCCCTTGCCCTCTGCGAAAAAAAAACAGATTGAACGAATAAATCTAATCTTGTGTGACTTAGTAATCAATAAAGCAGGTTATTTATTGATTTGGCATTTACTTGGTAGAACTCCATTTTAATAGGGTAAAATATCAAGGTGTTTCAGTTCTACAGTTTTTTTTTAAAGTTAAAGGTTGATAGCTATTTCGGCTTTCGCCATAGTTCTGACGATGGCGAAAGCCGAAATAGCTATCAACCTTTAACTTTTAAAAAAAACTGTAGAACTGAAATACCTTGATATTTTACCCTATTAATAAAGCAGGTGTTTGCTTGTTCATGTTGAAAATATGAATTCTCAATAAAAAAAATATGTGTTTGTTACTTTCTTTAAGTGAATTTGGAATAAGTGCAAAAGTGTTTTAAAAAAGTATCGAACGATATGTTGGCATGGTATACTTACTTGGTCTATAATAATACGATCTTTTGAGCTTGGAAAAAAATGGAAACCCCTGAATAAGATCATGAGAAATTAAGCATAACCTTAGTATAATTTAAGATTTCGACTGAAGGTGCTTGGTGGAATTTCAATATTAAATTTGAATCATTCAAATTATGTACACTCCCACAGATTTTGTCACTAACGACCCGGGTTATAACTGACAGTTCAAGTTCATCCGTGCGCTTGAACGCCTGAAGATGCCGAAAGGCGAAACCCGGGTCGTTAGTGACAAAATCTGTGGGAGTGTACATAATTTGAATGATTCAAATTTAAATATAACCTTAGTAGTTAAAATTTTCAATCAATTACTGTTTTCGTCAACATTTTAATTGCATAGTTGAAAACACATTTTTTAACTTTGGTACGAATGTGCTACAATGTCGTTGTACAAAGTACTAAAACGATCATTGTGTATTGTAAGAAGAAAAACAACACAATTGTTGAATTCTGGTAAATTGAATTGTTGTTTGGCTTTGTGAACACAAACTTAACAAACTAATGTTACTTTGTGTCCGTAACACTGTACATATTGTAAGTACACATTTCAACACCGAGTTTTTTTTATACTTGACAAGCTGGTGTGTTATTCTATAGATAAATGAGCTTAGAGAGACGTTACCAATACACATTTGCTAAGACAATAGACATTATTGATCTCGCATGACACATCTATCCGTTTCAAGATGTTAATCGCCACTGGCAAATTCCAGTTATAACCACAAATCTATTATTCATTACACTTCACTGAACTAATCGAAACTAGTCGTTTTGAAAATGACATATCCATACACAATACGTACATGCAAATGATTCCAATTTTAACAGATCATCGACACTTGAACGAGTTACTATTGTATTCCAATTTCAAACGAAAAACAAACCTCGACCAATCACGTTACTAACCATAGACAACTGAATAAACTATTTTTCCAACAATGTTACTAGTTGCAAAAAATCTCTTCTCTCAGGCCCTACTTGTTTGTATGTATCTCACAATATTTTGCAATATATACATACACTGCATTTTTATGTCGCAGTTCATATCACGGCATTTGCAATAACGCTTGAAATAAATATATGGGTAGACACACACCTGTTTAAAAAACGAAAGAATGCAATTTATCGAGACTGTGTGAATTTATATGTACTAGTTTTTTTTTAGTTACGTTTAGAATGAAATATGAATAGTTGAATAAATAAAATAAGTCTGTGATTATTATGGAAATTTTGAAATACTATTAGTAATAATCGCGATCGAAACGCGAACTTGTACGCAACTGTGAAAAATCCGCAGGAGATGCACCGTCAACTAGTCTCACAGAGTCAAATAAATACTAAATATCCGAATTCTTTAAAAATGAGCCTGCGCCTGTCTTAGCCGAAGTGGTTAAAATAAATACCAAACACGAGTAGCCATTGTTTATGCGATCGATGACACGCCATTAAAAATCAGATTCGGGTGGAATATGCATGAACGAAATGATTATAAAACGACCTGGCAGTAAGTAGATTACCAAACTTCGCGTGGCGTGTAGCCAAACGATTTGCATACATTATCTTAAAATTGCCAAAAAAAAAAACTGAAAACACCCATCGCAGAATGGCAATTCGAGCATAACAATCAGGAGACGATGAAAAGTCGATTCAAATATTAACCTTTTCACCGCGTATGACATCTATGCATGTCCTAGCGAACATGCCCTCAGCGCGTGTGACAATTATAGATGTCATGGAAATTCAAACCCTATATAAAAGCTATCTATTGTGTTAAAATTGTATAACTTGGTTGAAAATATTACTAAATGTATATTTTACCAAATTCAATAGATGGCATTAGTCAAAAAAGATTCAATATAGGCTAAAATAATTTATTTCTGGAACACGCTGTGAACATACGTCACCAATGCAAGATTTTGGATAGTGTAAATAAGCGATCGAGTGCGGGTGAAATTGAAATTGTTCCGAGAATTTAATATCATAAGCATGGTATGATGGTGGCGCAGTGCTATCGGTCGCGCGTGGCGGTATTTTGAAATATGGCGACGTCACGCCGCAATTGTATGAAGAATGATTATTGTTGAATTTAACCAAAAATATAAGAAATATATTGTATTTTATTATTGAAAAAGTTACTTTGGGTGGTAATTAACATATTTGATTAGTTAAAAAAATATTACAACCTATATTTATAGTCGAAAACGCGATAACAAAATCCGCAAAAAAGCAGCCGCGTACAGGGCATGTTCGCTAAATTTGGTGACGCGGGCAAAGGGTTAAGAGAACTGAATAGCATAATCTTTACACCACATTTTTCAATAGTGAAATTTGTTTAGATTAAATACTCTATTTTATCAGTTGTTTTACACAGGGAACGGATATAGTTCACAATAATTTACACAGCTGTAGAAAGCAAACAATTGTGACTAAGCTCAAAATACAAATTGATTTGTGAAAAATTTAACAGTTCACTGTATTATCTTAGTTAGACACACTATTCGTCATTCTGTTTTTTACGGTAATTTTCGATCAAAGATTTAGTTTGAATATTGTAATAAATTGACTTCCTAAAACCAAAAAGAATTACTGTCATAACAAGAAAAATTAATAAACCATGTTGAATAAGCTACAAGCTGTTAAATAATGTATTACCGATGTGATACCTAGTTTAAGTTGATATCACAGATAAAATATTGCAATCATGTCATGCAAGACGTTTATTCAAAAGTCTTCCTAAATACACACTGCACTGTACGATGTAAAAAAATAAGTATTTTCTGGTCAGTATTAAAAATCAGCTTTTGAACAGTATTTAATATTAAAATTCAGTATTTATACTAACGATCTGTATTTTAACTTCAAATCTAATTTTATGTTGACAACCAAACACACCTACACTAAACAAATTTTAGATATAATACTGACCAAACATATTATTTATACCGACATTTTTTTAATAAAGTATAACAAAAATTGATCCCTATATTAAATTAAGACTGCTATGACACCAACCATTCTATTTAAATACTGACCAATTAAATATCTTCAACAGCCTTTGATTGAATACAGAATTTCTAATATTAAATACTGTTCAAAAGTTGATTTTTAATACTGATCAGAAAAATACAAAAGTATAACTGACAGATGCAGTACAATATGCAAGGCAAATAATAACAATTATTTATTATTATCAAACTTATTAGTTATTATCAAAGTTAAAATTCCGTTAATGTGATTATAACATTGATTAATAACGTTCTATTGTTATAATTTATAAGGCAAATATTGTTCACCATGAGTAATTGAATTAATTAACGCAATTTAAAAGTTAACAGGAGCAACTCAATTAATTAAAATCAAAGTAAATTTTTTCACAATGTACTTGGGTACTTACTATTGCACTAAATAAGTAAATATAGCAAAATTGTAATAAAATACATCAACTGAGATCAGGCCACCATTGTCATATTGCGGCAAAAGAATAATAATGAAAATTACATAAAATTGCGATTGTTAACCACATTACGTCGTACAAAGAGAATTGATGCGATTATGATAATCCAGGGCTGTGGAGTCGGAGTCTGAAAAAAATTAACGAATCCAACTACGTTTTTATTGTTTGTGTATAAAAATCGCTAGTCAAAAGTGGAAAAAAATATGAGTGGTTCGAACCCATTAAAAAAAATATATTAAATAAATAGTAGTTTTTAAGATAACAAAAATTAGGGAAGAATTTCTCAATTATTTATTGAGATAATGAGATAAAAGACTTATTGGACAATTTTAAGGGAGGAAAAAAAATATTTTCACGATTTTTTAAAACTGAATTCGTTGTTAGTGTCGTTTTTATAACGACTCCACAGCTCTGGACAATACACATAGCTTATGTATGTATTTGATAATATAACTTAATACATGTGTATCTTTAAATTTGAATCGTTAAAGTTATGTACATTCACACAAGTTTTATCACTAACGATCCGGGTTTCGCCGTTCTGCATCTTCAGGCGTTAAACTGCACGAATTAACTTGAACTGATGCATGGCAATCTTTACCAAACGTCCACGATTGAACTCAGTAGAAAAATTTATAACTGGAGTCATTCAAATAACCGTCCGACTCCGACTAAGCCTCATATTTAAAAAAATGCAAGAACTGTATATATATATATGTGTGTTTTGCATTTTAATTTAATATAAAAAAGGAAATCGCCCATTTTTTAAAGACTCCGACTCCACAGCTCTGATCATAAACGAATATTAATTTTGTGCCAACAAACTTTCCAATAGTGCACACGTATGTGAATCACAATCATCGTAAAATTATGACTTATGCCGTTCAAATATGTCATTCAGAAGCCAAACCTTATTGTGACAGGAGAACCAATCCCAAAACCGCCTCATTCAGAATACAAATTAAAACTCGCACTTTCACATAATTAGCCCACAGTACTAATTTGTTGCTAGCTAAAATTGTCGTTCGCAACATCACATTCACACTCCCGTACTTCAACGTTGATAACTGAAGCAATAACTTTTCTCAAGGTCCGCGCCCATCGTGGCCAGTGGTTTGTTTGTGAAACCTACCTTACTTACCTCATTATGGCAACGTACACAACTCTAATGATTGTAGTCTAAGGAAAGTAGGTAAGTACGGCATTATTTAAGTCAAAACTTATGAAGATACACAACACACGAAATTATTTGTAATCAGAGTTGAAACAGAGAACCAAATACCGTTGGAAGATGAAATTTGTACATGATTTCTACAGTCGTGTTTTTAATGTACATATATCAAATAAAGTACCGTCGTCAATTATTCCAAAAAATAGTTATTTTTGTAAATATTTTTGGTCGCTTCCCAGAAACGAAAATTAGATCAACTTTCAGTCACCATTCAGCGTTTAGATTGCGTAATATCATACGTTCTTTCGTGACTGAATTTTACCCATGCAATCAACCCTTTATTTTTACAGCAGTTCAATTGTGTATATTATTGAATGGACTAACGATGTGTCAGAGATGCACAAGACGAAGTTGAGATACTGTCACAATTATGTCGTATATGTTTATAAAAACATTTTTTATTCTACTTTTTATCATCACTCTCCATTTACATTTCGGTCACTCGAAAACATTTCATTTGTATTTCACTGTATTGACTTAGCAAAATAATCGCAAGATAAACACAGATCGTGACTGCTACCTTTGTATTCCCTTTGTGGCTTGAAGTGGTATTTTGAGTCCTGTTCGTAAAATACCCATAAATTTATACACACATCATCTGACTAATGAAAGGTATGCCCAGGTAAATAAGATTACGTTTGCGGTGACGAGGGGCGTGCAGTCAATCACCGATAGCCAATGTCCATTACGAACATTAACATTCCGATAGACCACTGTTTTATCAACAATGACTGGACCCATAGTTATGTGCGTACAAGTAGAAGGATATTGTATCGTAGACCAAACAAATACTAACGACTCTACGCCAGTTATAATAGACAAGCCCAGTATACACGAGTCCAGTAAAAAAGACAGTTATCGAAACTCGAAAGTGACCGAGAGTGGCAAAAGAGAACAGTACCTTCGCTCATACTGAGCATTTGACTATTGTAGTAAGTATTGTAGATTGGATAGATAACCAAAACCCACTTCATTCCATACACATTAGTCATGCCACGTATAGATTCAATAGAAAAGACAGTGACTTATCATATGACCCAGTCAGCGGTATTCAATCGAGTAAATTATTCAAAGCGATCGAGTTTCACCTGGAAGAAGAACTATACATACTTGCTGCGGCCGACTGACGACTGGACTTAGGGCGATTTTAACGTCATCAATATACCAAGATGTTCCTTCTGAACAAGATCGTAGTGCGCGTTATAATTCATTGTCTCATATGACTCAAGCTTGCCTTTTAAACGCAGACAGCTGGAGTCAATAAATAATCTTTAATAGATGCAGTATCAGTACTGACAGCAACAAATATAAGTGATATTGGATGGGTTAATAGGCATAGCAATAAAGATGCATAAGGGCGTGTATCAACAATAAAGTTGCAATATTGCGATGACTCTCGGTCATTGATGATGCAGAACAAATCGCAGTGCTACCGAGAAGCATACTGCAATTTGGTTATCAGTCTTCGATGGAAAAGACTGGTGATTAAGTCACTCAAAGAGCTTTTGCATACGTAAACATTACTAAAGTTAAAAAGACAAATAATGGACGCCGATATAACGGTTACCAAGGGAGGATTGTATTATAATTATTAATTTATTACTTGATACAAATTTCTATACATAAAGGGTAGAATCTAAAATTCATTGAAATGTTTTTTGTAGTATTAAAAGAAAATTTTATTCCCGGGAAATAACTTGATTGTTTGAATCAAGTTTATATAAAATAAAATTTTCCTTCAATTTAACGAAACTAACGTGACGCCCGTTCTGTAAAACGAAGAATATGCTTTATAAAAAAAACTTAGCTACAGTACTATAAAATAATATTACATGACATACATACTATGCCATTAAATATATACTTGATAAGTTGATATACAAAGTGGTTTGATATTTTTAAGTCATTTTCTGTGATACTTAGTATCTGATACTGGATAAAAAAAATCTGTTTCATATCAAGCAATTTTATTTCTGTTATCTGCAATGAACATAAAACAAATATTTTCAGAAGATTGGGTGTTTCTTGTGTAAAGGTCACTTGAAAATAGAGAATTTTTACGCTATTTTCGATGGATGAGCGAGCAATGGGATGTAGTTTTTTTTTTTTTTTTACAAAATGTTAATTTTATAACTTGCTTTCAATTTAAACCATGATGTCATTCATTGTCGCATCGACTCGATCACAAAATCAAAAGCCATTCCGCCATACACTGTATAAACAAAAAATGTCAACTAAACTTAAAACACCTTGGAGCCGTGGAACCTCTCATAACGAGCACCTCTTATAACGAGTAATTCGCATAACGAGCAAAACAGATTGTGAAAAAAATGCTCCCTTAACGAATGACATTTCGGATAACGAGTGACGAGTTTTGGAAAGATCACTTTCACATCTTTGCTTGCCTTAAGATGATTGACAAGGCTTGGAAAAGGGTTACCAAGAGAAACCTCACTTCAGCTTGGAAGAAGCTTTGCCAAGGAGCATTGTCGAATGTTATTTCGAGGGGTTTGAAACAGTACCTGTGAAATATACAGTCAACGAGATATGTATCTTTGGCCAATAACGTGGGACTGGAGGTGGATAACAACGATATTGATGAGCTTGTGAAAGAGTACAGTAAAGAGCTGACCACCGAAAAGTTTATGGAGTTGCATTGTTTTTCACACCAAGAAGTTATGGAGGAGAGTTTGTTAGTGGAGGAGGAGGAAGTAGCCGAGCAACAATCTTCTGGCGCAATAAGAGAAAATCTGAAAGCATGTGAAACTGTTGCATCGTACATTGAGAAGCATCACCCTAATAAGGAGGTGGCTATGTGTTTTACAAATTTATTCAATGATAATGCTGTCACATGTTCACCAAATTTTGAAGCGTCGGTAAAAACAAATGTCTGCTAGTAAAAAATAATTAATTATTTGTCATAAATAATAAACTAGTCGATATTTTATCGTTTTTTGCTAATCGAAGTCGCATTCCAGGTTACGCTCTTAACAATTTATAAGTATGTAATTTTACTTTAATACACGTTAAAATATAAAAATTGATTTTTTTTCCGGCATGGAACGCATTATTGTATTTTATATTGTTTTAAATGGGAAAAATTGTTTCGCGTTATGAGAGGTTCCACTGTACATTATCAAAACAAGAAATAGCTGGTGGACAAAAATTGTGGGACTTTTTAATTAATTTCTAGATTTTCATGGTTTATTTATGATTAAATTGAGATAATTGATTTTTTTATGAGGAATACATTAATCAACAAACACAAAATTTTATTAATAAAAACATTATTCTTTTGTACTTCATTCCACTTTATTAATTACGTCAGGACCGGTTTCGCTCATTCGCTCAAAGCCGGTCCTGACGTAATTAATAAAGTGGAATGAAGAACAAAGGAATATTGTTTTTATTAATATAATGCCTTTCCACCAAGTATTGACAGTGGACACCCTAAAAATAAACACAAAATTGTATTAATCTATATTTTATCAATTACGAAAATGTCGCTCAACAATAATTTATCTCATAATAAACGTCACTATTCAAAAATTGAAACACTCATTTTTTCTAATTCCATATTTATTAAATATTATCAGGACCGGTTTCACCCGTCGCAATAAATTTTAGCTAATAAAAACAAGCATACATTAATACATGGCTATTTGCCCTAAGTCAAATAAAACTATTAAGGCTGTAACAAACAATTGGTAAAAGATACATGAAACGGATTCACGTGTAAAGATACAAAATATGAATAGGTGACTAAAATCTTTAAGATGTCTTACAAATAAACTGATTTGCAATCGCATAAAAAAATGAGATGGAGGTCACTAACAATAAATTCAAAAGTATTTCTAAAACTGCAATTGTAATTTAAAATGTCACAATCAAATTATCAAACTAATAGCAAAAAACGAAAATTAAACTTTTTTTGGGAAAAGCGGAGAAGTAGATGTCACTATTTATGAATATGATCCTTTTCGGTGACACTTAAACTTTAAATGAGTTAAAAATTTTAATTGATAAAATTCAAGAATGAAAACGTGTACCTATGAGTATGTAAAAAATAATAAATAAAATCACGAATTTTATGTACGTTTATTTTGTATTATTTTTCAATTAAATAAAACTCAGCTATGATAGAGACAATTTTATATTGTAACGGAATCACTGTCATATTACAAGGGTCACAATAACGACCGACGTGTCTGGTGAAGTTTTACGAGCGTTTAATACGTGCGTTCGGTGGCCAGGCCAATAAATCGCTGCAGCAGCGAACCACAACTCCGTCCGCTTCAGATGACTGATATAAAAATGATATACGTATAATTCAGTTTCCATTCCGGTTAGCCAGATGGAAAATAAACGAGCAGTTCAAACGAATACTCACCGCAAGCCATTTGGGATAAAAAGGCATGTTCAAAAATGTATCATTTAAAATAATATTTATTTAATAAAATGGACCCGACAAAGAATCTTCGTAAATCAGTTCCAAACAGAAATGTTAAAAATACATCACTATAAAATAGGGGCATTAACAAAATTTCTTGCAAAAATCGTTCAGCCGAATACCTAGGTCAGGCGGCCAAGAGGGTAAAAAATATTTACTTATCATGTTAACTAATCCATTTCTGGTGGTTTAAATTAAATAAAATGTGGAATATCAAAAAAAAAAAAAAAATGTACATATAATTGGCATTACGGCAAACTAATTGATAAGAAGTGTTATATATTAATATTTTAATATCTCCTAAAATGCAAGTGTTTTAATTTATTTAAATAATATAAGTACGAGTCACCCGTTTTTCCCCGACTCTTGAACATGGCTCTTGATTGTAACCAGGGCGTTTACCGATTGGTAATGGAGGAAAATCATTTTTTAAGGATTTCGTCACTAAACTAGCAGATGTTGGAAGGATGCAGTAAGATTTTTGGAAAGCAATTTTTTGTCTGGAATAACTTTGAACAGATGTTAGGTTTGTGTAAATTCATCCATATTTTGATTTTATAATTGTCTGCGTAACATAAAGAAACGAGGCTAGAAACTTTATCCTAAGAGTTAACATTGTCATTTGCCATCTACTCAGAACTGTCAATCTGTTACCGACAAACTTCCACCAGAGTATGATAACGATTAGTATAGTTGTTTTTAATTATATGGTATTTAAACGACTAGTCCTACCCTACCGGTGTCATCGCAAGACTTTTTCGTTATATTATAGCTGAAATGCACCGTGTGCCAGGTCACGGCATCCAGAAATGGCAAGGATTCCCATGTATGGTGTCGCGCTGAAAGCAGGCTTCTCGTCGTCGATCGATCGATACCATAAACATGCTTCCGGTAATGTCGACCGGAATAAATTTCACAGGGACGTTCACCCGTATCGAGTGCTTTGTCGGATATTTTGCAATAAATGGCTCGCGAGCTAGTTATAAAAAAAACTGCTACTGAAATGAGAATAAAAGTATTCTTGTGACACGGAGGGGTTGCATTTTGTGTGTACATTGCATCTCTACATATAATTTAGTATAAACGTCATAATGTCGAGGCTGGGAATATAAATTATTTTGAAGAAAATAGGTTTATTTGGCATGATACATAGTAAAGTCAAGAAGTTTCCTTTTTAAACATGTTTGAACAAGTCAGTTAGTTTAGTATGAATACAATTTCAGTCTATGGAGTTGTAGAAAAGTCAAATAGCCGTTCTATAAAATGATATGTAATTAAACAAATAACTTCTACCCATTTGCCGGAACCTTGTCGACTTTTCTTGTGTATTCATCTGGATTATCATGTCAAAATGTAAAGGGCATCAGCGTTACGTCAATTTTCCTTACGATAGTTATACTTAAATCTTTCTTTTGTCCACATAAGTGTACCTATTGTAAAATATCAGTCCCGTGGTACTCTGCATCGGGTTGATATCTTGAAGGAATGAATATGTTTTCATGATCTCAATTGTTATTACTATTCTAATAGATATGGCGTGCATATAAAATTAAATTTGATATTCTTTATATTCCACTGATTGTGTTACAAATTGTAACACGTGTTTCGCCTCTGAGATTTTAATTGTTAAGTATCACTCAAATCGCACCGAAAAATAACATTATTAAAAAATTTTCAAATAACGCTATTAAATACAGAGTATTTCAAAAAAAATCATAAACGTAATTTAATAAAATAACACGTATTTCTATTTTTGAAAAAAAAAAAACTAAGCAATTAATGATTCTTTTGAGCGACTCCTAATAATTATTTTATCGCGATAATGAATAATATAATTATTGCTCCCGTACAAATGTCTGCTAGTGCAAACAAATAGTGCAAAATCCCTCCGGAAGATAATTCATTACGAACTAACGCAAGCAACTGTATAAAATGGTTTATCCGCAATACGATAGATGGCTTTGTTGGCCGCACATTAGCTTAAATCGGGCGAATTGTTTTCCGCGGGTCATCAATACGATTTTTATTGACGATATTAATTAATAAAGTTAAATATACTGCACAAAAATTCAGGCAGAGTAACTTTATTTTTAATATTGAATTTTTACGGATATAATCAGCATTTACCATTGCTTTGCACGCTATTTAAGATGTATAAAAATAACATGCATGGCGTTCGTAATTAAATATTAAAAGTAAGAGTAAAACAAAAATGCATCGACACCCCTAACGAACAAAAGAGTATCTAACTAACATTTTGAGGTTTTGCATAGGGGAGTAAAAAAAACTAGTATTCATCCTATATTTATATTTATTTTCATCGAAAATCACACTGATCTTTAATACATAATGTAGATTTTTTTTACCATGTCCACTCCCAATGTGGAGCATATGGACTCCTAATGGAGTTTATCTCAACAGAAGTGTTTCTACGAGAACTGTTTGTTACTCAGTTGCTCAACCTCTATTTTTCCAAAGAGAGTAAGAATAGAAGGAAAAGGCTAGGACAGGACTAGTGGTTAGCTAATCGCTCTCGATACGCTCCGTTCATAGAATAGGATGGGTGGGAGGGGGGAATTCAAGATATCGCATGCATCCATGCCTTTGAACATAAATTCATAAATCGATTGAAAAATCAATCCATAAAACTGCCCGTACTGGGATTCGAACCCGTGACCTCCGTAGCGGTAGCCAACGACGTTGACCACTCGACCACACAGGCGGCATTGCATAGAATAAAATGTTTTATTTTTCAACATAATGCTTTTCCATCATGAAATAACAGTGAACACGTTAAAAAAAAAACTAAAACAATAAATTGTATAAATTTCATATTCACTAGATTCAATTAGGGCATCCAATCCCGGGATCCCGTCCAATTTTCTGATCCCGGAATCCCGGGACTGACGTGGTCGCGATCCCGGGATTGAGAAATCTTGAGCAAATCCCGAAAACTAATTGAAAAAAAATTGACTCTCGGAGATAAGTTTGGAAAAGGTATAGCTAATAGAGGATTTCAAATTCCTCGATAAGCTAAAAAAAAACGAGTTTTGATATTATAAGATAATCTGGGGAAAAAGTATACCAAATCAAGGATTTCAATTTCCTCGGTGAGCTAAAAAAAAAGTTTGGAGATAATCCGGGGTAAAAGTATAGGGAATTGAGGATTTCAAATTCCTCGGTGAGCTAATCCCCCGGGATTGGAAAAAAGGCTCCGGGATTGGATACCCTAGATCAGCCATACTCAACCTTTTTTTCCTCCGGGCCGCATTCTGATATTTGCTTCTCTACGTGGGTCGCAACATATTTATGGTATACCCCCCTTTTTTTTTTAGCTCACCGAGGAATTGGAAATCCTCTATTTGGTATACTTTTTCCCCAGATATCTCCGAAAGTCTTTTTTTTTAGCAGGTTGATTATGGCTGCCCTAGATTCAATACATATCGACTGTGGAAAAGAAAAAAGACGTAACCCAGGAAAATTATGAAATATACACAACCTTGAAGTGCAAGGTGACTGACAAACTGAGTTTTTTATTAACTTAGACTTATATTAATTTAATAGATTGTTCAAGAAAACCTTTTTTAAGTCATTTTTCTTGGTCGCAATTATCACAGGCCATTATATTTTAAACTTAAAAGCTAAACTTGATAGTTATCTGGCATTTTCAGCTTACATCCTTTTGTTAGAACGTGTATCAAGTTGTTTGCATTGTGATTATCGAAAAAAAGCTGTTTTAGAAAAACTTTGGGTTACGTCCTTTTTCCATTCCACGGTCGATATATATACTCTTGATAAGCGAAGCCTGTCCTAATCTTAGTTATAAATGTGGCGCTGATAAAAAAAAAGTGATTATTTTTTTAATTAAATGTCTTTCTACCTCGTATTAAGTATTCACAGTTAACACCTTAAAAGGGGATAATTTTTAACCTTGTACTTCGTCCACCTACCAAATGATCAAAATCGAACACCGCTTTGTTTTATGACGTTTTCGATATATTATACTATAGAACAGAGTAGATAAGGGAAAAAGATTGTATAATTTTGTTTCAGACGATTAACCGGAAAATAAAAATTGATACCATATAAATGAACATTTACCCTCTTCGCTGTACAATTGTGTTAATTTAAAATTCAGATTTCACGATTTCCCCATTAAAATGACATGGTATAAAGAAACATTTTAAAGTAAGAAGAAAACAATAAACAATGTTCCAAGTGTGAAATTATGTTTGGTGGCAATGAAAGCTTAAAGAATTTAGTATCGCAGTAAAAGCTCGGAAGTTTAGACTGAAAGCAATCATTCGCAAAAGCACGCACGCAGTAAACAAATACATGCGAATAAAAATAAACAAACGTACATTTCCGCTAACTTCATCACGATACAAGTTCCTCTTATGCTAATTATGTATCATCTACCTACACGCGTTTGAGGCCGACTTCTAAAAAAACGAACTATTGAAATTATAGGCATGAAGCCGAATACGTTAGCGGGTTAAGAGGTTAATTCTAAAACCTTAATAATAGTATCGAAACATTCACGATAACGCATTTTACCCGTTTGAATTAACATTCTTATCGTTCAATTTCAACCAGGAATATTATTAATGACAAACACACAAAACGTATGTAAACGGCTGTCAATTCGGAATTAAATTGAATCACATGTTGGTTGCATGACAATACCTTTGACATTTTATGATTCCCCATTATCTCCTATGATAAATTCATAAATCATAAAACATTTTTTAAAAACCTGTAAAATATTTAACATGATAAATGTTGAAGTGTTTACTTACCAATAATGTTATATCGCTGATGCACTTACCTGTATATAAATAATTCCACAATGGTACTAACAAGCACATCGTAAATAAAATCACACTCCAGAATATAACCATATTAATAATAATAATTTACCGGCACTCCGAAGACGGTTAACAATAAAAAATATATATATTTACACCATAAATTGTTTTATAGTACAGTTTAACCTAACCTAACCAAGTTTGTGAATAAAATAACTGAAATTAGACGCGAAAACATCAAGATTGTTTCGAAATCATTCACTATTCATTTGATATCAATTCATTATAATACGGTTAAAATATTTAGTTGTACATGGATTGTCAAATATGTTAACTTTATTTGAGAATCTAAATCGAATGTCTATCAAAAATATGCACATGCATAATAGTTATAATATAACGCTATAATTCATTGGAGTTCATTTAAAATATAATATGTATGTACAATTCCTAGGATGGAAGTTGTAACACTATTAGCAGATAAAACTCACATTCTTTTTTGGAATCTTGACAGTTAACTTTTTACTGAAGTTAAGTTAAAAATTCACAAAACAGTTTCAATAAGAATAAAAGGTAATATACAATAAATTAATACGTAATCACGGTTTATCTCTATCAGATTTCTTGGATGCAACACACATAAACAATATAACAAAAATAAATCATTCAAAATGTGATCAAAACATTGTAAACTTATAATTGAAGTCAAAGATCGTTCGTTACAATGTATTAATAGGTGACGATAAGAAAATACATACGTACGTGTAAAAAGTGTATTTTTTGCATATGCGTGCAATTTGTGTGTACGTAATCAATCGATATACGTTTTTGTCACACTTCTCAATACAATCGATAGGCTAATAATTGCTTTGTTGCATATATTATTTAAACTACGAACAGTTTTGCAATAAATTGTATTGCAATTTGCAATCAATATAAGTGCATGCCAATATGAAATATGACATAACAAATAATCATTAAAAATCTGGTGCTAGTGAGGTAAAAATATAATTTCTTGAGAATCTCGTATAGGGTATATTTTTTAATGCACACATTTTCACGTTTGTAATATAAGAAAATAAAAAAACGAATTATTATATGAATAAACTACTTGGCAGTTGATAAGAAAAAATAAATGTAATAGTGATATATATGTTAATGTAAAATTCAAGCGCGTTCCTAATTTATTTAATATAAATTCATATTTTTTTTCTAAAAAAAATAGGAATTCTTCAGTTACCAATAATTGGCAACGCAAACAAGGCCAATAGAGAAGATAGTCGGCCTCAAACTAGTAGGCATTACAAGCTTCCCCTTGCGCCTTTTTTAATAGTCCATTGCAGCGATTTCCAACCCGGGAGGTGTGGACTATTACAAAGGAGGCGCGAACATTTCAAAATATATATTTACCCTTTAAAACGTGTCTTTATTACCATATGAAATAAAGAATGGGAAGCGCGAAGATATTTTTTCTTCAAAAGGAGGCGCAGTAACATAAAGGTTGGAAACCGCTTTTAGTGAAAGACCGTAGCGACATTAATTATTCCGACTTATTTACAATCATTTTTGTAATTAATAAAATCGAACTAAACAGAACATTGCAATCTTTTCTATTATAAAAAGTGATAACTGTATTCCAAGAATGTATACGATTTTTATTTAATCCATGAATTAAATTGTTAAGTAAATAATAATGCTATAACGGTTAAGTAAATTTATGAATCTAAAAAGAAGAAATAAGCCCAAAACGAATTAGAAAATGTGCAGCAAAACATCGAAAGGAAAATGTCATAGGAGACTAGCGATAACTTATATCCTTATTTACAATTATCTTGAAAATGTATGCATTGATAATTCATCAAAAAAAAACACCACCTTACGAGTCGTCAAGTAATTCCAACTAATACATTATATATATCACATACACAACACATATTAAATTGACGAATAGTTACGTACATCGGCACTTTAGGCTATCTGCAACAGAAATACATGCACAAATTTAATCAGATGTCACACACAATATAAAGCACATCATAATATATATGTAATACAATAGAGCACACTTCAAACAACACACCAAAAATATTAGTTTATAATAGATTTGTGATATTTTAAACCCCACACAAGATATACAGAATGATATTTGTATTGAAAGAAGAAAAAGCAGACATATATATAAGTAAAGCAATTACTTGGCGAAAATGCTAAATCGGTTAGTGGTTTTCTTAAGGACAGTAGTTAAGGAAATTTGTATATATATTTCTAAAAAATAGCGCTACAAAAACTCAAGATAAGATAAGGATACAGTATGTCGTCATTGTGACGTAATCAAATACTAATTGAGTGCCATAATTGTTTCTCTATGTATTATAAATAACTTTTCAATACATAAACAGACGACACATACACCTATGGAAAAGTGATCAAATAAATTTGGCATCCACTGACACCATGTCATTTGATGTCCAACCAAGTGCATAAAAATCATCAGATATTTAATTATTTTGAAATGTTTCAAAATAGTCACTTTGGGATTAAAAAGATTACAATTTATCAATGCATAAAAATACATTAGATAACGTTATCAATATATTTATGTAGGTGCATGATAAGATGTAGATGATTAAGGCGCGTTTTTAATGGCAATAGAGCTTATGCACTAGCGCAATGTCTGCCAAACTAGTCTCAGGTGTGCCTCGGAGGAAGAAGTTTAAAAAATATTAATTTTAAACATTGCCTTTTCATTTAATTCTTCTTCAATTTTAAATAAATTCAGCATCTAGATCAGTGGAGGGGAACCTGCGACCTTTTGAATTAATCAAAATATTCACATTTATCAAAAAAATATACGCAAGCCCTTGGAAAAAGAGCGTAATCAACCCATTATATGCTCGACAGTCGAAACAAAAGGGCGTTATCAAAGTTTTCTTTGCTGCGGCCTTATCAGATAAATGAATGTGGCTTTTTGAAATGAAAAGGTTCCCCACCCCTGATCTAGATATTCACATAAATATTTGTCACGTTCGTAACTGGTGGTCGACGAGACACATTTTCCACGTTTTTTTCTTAATGAACATTTCTTACTAATCTCTCTCTTTCAATCAGCCTCTAATAGGGGACAGTTACATAGTCTTCCGATTTTGAACGAGATATTAAACCTTCCTGGCTCTCCACTTCTATACCCTATATAAATAATATCATAAAACCTTTGCCGACAAACAAATAAATATAATTCTAAAAACCACTCACTACTCAAATCTTTGGGAATTCCCATGAGCTTACCCTTTTCGCCAGCGATGGCTTTAGACTCAGTGATACATTTATTTAATATATAAACACAAAACATCCATTTACTAAGCGTCAGTTCAAGTTCATCCGTGCGCTTGAACGCCTGAAGATGCCGAAAGGCGAAACCCGGGTCGTTAGTGACAAAATCTGTGGGAGTGTACATAATTTGAACGATTCAAATTGAACATTTCTTTTTCAAAACACCTTTACATTTAGTGTGCCGTGAAGTAAAAAAGTTTGGCAGACACTGCACTAGCGTCAAAAAAAGTCACTGATTTTTTTCTTTAGATTTCATAATAATTTCAATGATCACATAAGCGATACTCCCCACGGGCCGCATGCGACCCATTCAGATTTTATGTGAGGACCAAAACAATCATAGTCACCAGATGCCATTTCAAACACCTGGTATTGTTAGTAAAAGAATGAGTATTTTAGTATGCTTACATTTATGTTATGTCACTATATTATGTATAATTTGCCCAGACGGAAAAAAAGATTAAATGCAATATCGTTGTTGCCCAAACCGGGATCCTGTGATTTTGACTGTTTATTCAAAAAATAAATAAAGGCTATTGAAAATTTAAAACATCGGTAAAGATTCTTGCAAATGTTACACCGATTATATTTTCATTATTTTGTCAAACTTTGTTTGCGACACTCGTCAAACATTGTATCGTTTATTCGACCGGTGTTGCGATCCCAATTGGCCTTGGTTGTTTTTTTAAGGCTCGTATTTAAACGGTCAGAATTTTAATTCAGTTTCGGTCAGAATTTTTAATACATCGGTCAGAATTTATATTACACTGGTCAGAAATTATATTAAATGGTCATAATGTATCGGTCAGAATAAATAATTTATGGTCAGAATTTATATTAAGTGGTCAGAATAAATATTAAATGGTCAGAATTTATATTAAATGGTCAGAATATAAATGGGATCGGTCAGAATTTAAATGGAATCGGTCATATTTATTTTGACAGATGGTCTGATTTTTTTTGATGATATGATGTCATCGTATTGCGTTGCTATTGGTGCAAAGTGAAGTTGCTTACGGCAAATCGTCCAATGGGCGATTGGACGAGCGTTGCTACTAGCGCCACGGTCATTGAATGAATCACTATTATTGCGCGCCCAAAGGAAGAATTGACAAGCATTTGTATGTTTCGTGTCAAAAAAAGTTTTTATTTAAAAAAATGTTCACGGTATTTCCGCCTAACCGATATTCTTTTGGTTATTAAATAATTTTAAATAATCTAAAAGTGGCAACTATTTTTTATTATTTGTACAATTCGATACATTGTGATCTGCTCTAAAGAGAGTAAAGGAAAGGATAATATTTTTGGAAAGAACATTTAGATAAATAATTGCTATGGTACATTTCATAGCGACTGTGGAAAGGAAAAAGGACGTAACCCTCAATTTTCCAAAACAGCTTTTTTTTCGATAATCACAATGTATACAACTTGACACCCATTCTATCAAAAGGATGGAAGCTGAAAATGCCGAATTAGTATCTAAATTTAACTTTTAAGTTTGAAAAAGATGACCTTGTAAAAAATTAAAACGAAGAAAAAATACTGAAATAAAGGTTTTTCCTAGATAATTTCTTAATTAATATTAGATTATGTCAATTAAACACCAGTTTAGAAGTCTCCGTGCACTTCAAGGTTGTGTATAATTATTAATTTGCATATGGCCCAAAATCATCAAAACACGTTTTTGCGCCCTTTGTAAATTTTGATATGTGTGGGTTACGTTCTTTTTCCTTTCTACAGTCGATATAATACACTTATTGTAAGGAAAACAATATTTTTTTTTAATTGAAAGAGGTGAGTATTTTTTATTTGAATTTAAAAAAGTGAAAACTAACAACATTCATCATAAAGCCTTGGTTCCTCTTGGAATCCTACATCCACTGCACTTCGGTGGATCCCTACCTTTATATAAACAAACCGAGTGGTATGTAATCAGATGATGCGTTATTTGTAATAATAATGACTCATTATAAGAGTCTGCTTTTCCACACATAACATGAATGTTGAAAAAAAAGGATTATTAATTTCATTTTTTTTTTATTCTGACCGAAATATTTATAAAATTTGACCGTACAATAGATTTTATTCTGACCGTATATTCATTTTATTCTGACCGTTTATTAATTTTATTCTGACCGTTTATTATTTTTATTCTGACCGTTTATTATTTTTATTCTGACCGTTAGTATTTTTATTCTGACCGTTAACATTTTTATTCTGACCAAAAATTGAATTTTATTATGACCAAAAGTTGATTTAAATTCTGACCAGAAATTGATTTAAATTCTGACCATTTATTTTGTTGCCCTTTTGTAATTGGTGCTCATTTTTATTATACCGGATACGATGTTTGCAATACCCGCATTAAATTTGAAATACCGATATTGATGTGTTTTTCCGGTATTTTTATTCCCTACACACCACGTATAACTGAATTCGAAGAAAGATATCTGTCAGAAAATTGATACGGAACACGAAACTGAGCGAGCGATATCGTGAAACATTCAAAATTAGATTAGTTCATGGAAAACAAGCACGAACTTCGTAAGGCAGTGTTATTCAAATTGTGTTAACCTAAAAGAATCGAACGAATAGCGAGCGTTGTGAAATTATTATTTTTTCAGTTATTTTTGGCAACAGAATTAATTGTATGGACTGTTTAGAGCATAGGTTCCCAACCCTTTTCGGGTGGAGACCCCTTTTTATAAAAGCTGTGTGACAAGCGACCCTCCCGAGTAATTTGAAATCCTCTATTTGGTATACTTTTCCCCCGGATTGTCTCCGAAACTCTTTTTTTTTTTTTTAGCTCACCGAGGAATTTAAAATCCTCGATATGGTATACTTTTTCCCGGGATTGTCTCCGAAACTCTTTTTTTTATCTCACCGAGGAATTGGAAATCCTCGTTTTGCTATACTTTTTCCCGGGATTGTCTCCGAGATCTTTTTTTTTTAGCTCACCGAGGAATTTGAAATCCTCGTTTTGGTATATTGTTTATATCTCCAAAATCGAAAAAGTTGGCGACCCCCCAGGAAACCCTTCGCGACCCCCAGATTGGGAACCCGTGGTTTAGAGTTTCAATTCATGATGTGGATTTGATTTTAGTTTTTACCAAGGTACGAGACAAATTAACGATTCTTTACCCGTGTCATGCTATATATGTTTTACTTTTAACACCATTCATTGGTAAAATGAAATTGTAAGAGAATATTTAAGATTATACAATGTTCCAGATATATTTAGATATTGAATGAGTAGAAGTCTAAATGCCGTAAACAAAAATAAGAGCTATCAGTACTAATGCTCGTGATAAGCGGTATATTTATTTTATTTTTTTAATAAAAATAATAATTAAATTATTTCAAAACCATCGTATCATATTTTTAAACTAATAAAAAACCAACGATGAGCATATTTTAAAACTTCATTACATTGCTATATTTCATATATTATGAATGTATGTAAAAATTTTGGGATGTTTTTAATAAAGGTAGGGCACGAGCTTTGCCGCGGGCAATAAAATGGAATCGGGTTGACGTCCCAACGACAGGCATCGAACGTGCCTGGAATATTTTCATCTCACACTTTATTGTACTCATCCCGAATTAAAATATTATATTTAAGATAAGATGTAAAATATTTCATCTTTTATAATGGGCTCCCACCATCCACATTCATACATCATAAATTCACTAAATTAAGTAATAACAGTCCTACGTATTTTTTTTTTAAAACCGATGCAGCACAAATAAAATTAAACTGGCGTACAAATCAGTCGCGATCCATATGAATACAATGAAATTTTAGCGCGTTTTTTCATGGCAGTAAAATTCCGGTTCGTCGGTCAACAGTTAATAAAAAAAGTTTTCCGAAAATTCATGACAATTGATAAATAAAATAAAATGTGTACATAAGGAAATCCTCGACCCAATTTGACTTGGAAATCTACGAATATTACAATAACTTGCAAGGATTCCAACATGGTTAAATCCATGAACAGAAAAAAAAAATCTCAAATAATTACGCAATCATCATATTGACAAAATATCCACGAATGGGGTAAAAATCCGTAGACATTACGTCGGACCGTCGATGATAGAAATTAAAAACGGTGAAATGTAGTTGATAACTTCTCCGGACGATTAGTTTTTTTTTTTTTCAATTATTATAACGATAACGAATACAGTAAAACCCCCATTTACACTATAGTTGGGACAGTGTTATTCGGGGTAGTGTAATTGGGGGAGTGAATCTCATACAAAATTAGGAATTTGTTTTTTTCCGCAAAAAATGTGGACGAAATATTTAGTTACTAAGTGATAAAATGCAAAGCGCGCTGTAAATCCAATATATAAACAGTCGCCCGACTATACGTGTATAGCCTGGCACGTGTTGAATACACACGCCAGCCAACACTTGACTGTATGCGTCGCACAGACGACCGTCTCGTTGCGACGACAACGAAATGCGACAGTGCAATTGGGGGATTTGCGGCGAATATTTCAAGCCAGCGCGTAATTCGGGGTAGTGTAATTAAAGGTTCCACTGTATTATACTATTATAAATTGAGTTGTGATTTGAGAAAAGCGTTGAATTTAAATCCCCCCTGTATGTCTAAACATGTGCATTACTTGTATTAAAAATAAATTTGTAATTTTCACCACAAGTAAAATTGTATGATAATAATAACTGACGAGTGATTCCGGAGCAATCTTAAGTAGTGTTTACGTTTATCAAAGGAAAGCAATTGGTGTTATTTAATACCACAGCTGAGTATCAAGATCTTCAATTTCGTTGTACAAACAAGTGCTTGTTTTTGCCCTACAGTATAATCGTGCGCTAGTTCTCCACCGCGGGATGTGACGCGATGATGCTGCGAGAAAAAGAGCCGCGGAGACAGTCGGCGCGCGGCAGACGAGTGCGTCGATCCGATAACACACTTTGAATTTTAATCATTGTTACGGTGAACGGTGAGACGTGGGAAATTGAAGGTAATTTACTTATATGCCCGGGGCAACATCTCTACAACTCTATGACGCAGGCCGGCACTCGTCCCGTGTATATTTTTATGGTATGTATGGTTCTCACACATCAAGAAGACTTTTTTACTAAAAACTTTATTTTATTTTTTATTTTATTATGTGTAAATTTACAAAAACCGTATCTACAACAGATTAATGAAATTACCTTCCAAATTTTCTCTAAAAAATTGCCATGCCAATTATTTGACAATTATCAATATAATATAAGTAAAATGTTGATGCGGAACAAATTTGAGACTTGGTATAAGGATGAACATATCGGATTCCTTACTGATATGATTTTAACAAAACTTCGATTATTGTTTTGTTTAAAACCCACCATCTTTCCGTAACTAAAGTTAGCTAAGTTTCATACAGCGATTTTTTGATCGATACTTGCAAACTATTTTATGGTTTTCTTTCCTTCTCAGCTACAACACTATCGCGAAAGCGGAGGGCGTAGAGCGAGCGGTTTGCTAATTACTGGTACTTCCATAACCGTATCCTTCTCTCCTTACCTTTGCCGACAAGAGAATTAAATGAATGACTTTCAAAACTACGTCTTTTTAACGAAGAGTAAGAAGTGTCTATGCTCAAAATTTGCAGCAGACTTTGATTAAAATAATAATTACGGCAACCTTTTACAACATTTAAAAAACTTTAGCAAAATATATATGTGTATAGAATTATTTCGGATTACGTTCTAGATCTAGTAATGCTGATTGATCATTGCGAGTGTGAGAGCCATGGAACAGATAACGATCCCTATAATAACGTTATCCAATGCCTCTCAGAGCCGCCCGTAATGGACGGAATAATGGTTACAAACTGCATTATGAATCGCCTCAGAAAATCTATGGTTTAGCGTGTACCAGTCAGCGTCGTAGGCGGATGTGTCTTGCGATGATAAGCGGATAACCCATACCGTATTCTGAATCCGTTATGTTAGGTTATTATTATAAAAAAAAAACTATCTTTCAATAATACTTTGGCAAAAATCGTAAAATATTACATATAAAGAAGGAATACACAAGTTGTAAGTACTCAAAAGTTACAACCGTTCAAGCGACGTATATGTAAAACCTCAAGTTTGGCGGCACACTACTGTGCCGCAAGAAGTCTCAGGTGTGCCGCGGTGGAAGAAGCCTTAAAAATGTTAATTTAAAATAATGCTTATTCATTTAAATTTTCTTAAATTTTAAACAAATTCATATTCATATTATACATAGTGGTCAATGCGACACATTTTATTTTTTTAATGTATATTTCCTTTTTTAAAGCATTTTTAATTGGTGTGCCGTGAAGTAAAAGACACTGGTTTAGTGCGACGTTCAGTAAGTACGACGTAACGTCCCCGGTCCCTTGACCTATCCGAATTCTACTGTACAAAGTAATACATACACTTATTCCTCTTTTGCGCGGTCCAATATAATGGAACATATCTTTCATTTATCGATTTTAACCAAATCTATTTTACACGGTTTTCTTTTTTACACTGATATTTTGCATGGAACGTATCCCGAACGTGTCACACTGAAAACAATCAAATCCCGACTTGCCATGTTGTTATTTCAATCGTAAACTGACGTATAATGTAAATACAAATGGATTTATGATATCATGAACAAAAAATATAACGGATGCTACTCCGTCTGCAAATTGTTTTTTTTATGATATTTCTCCACGACACAATAGATTTATAATACATTCGACAGGGTAAATAGACTTGACATCGATTTCCCTGCTTTGACATTCATTTCTGAAAAAGGTCATAATTGCAAATTTATGAAAACGTAAGAAATGGAGATTGATTGAATATGTGAGCATACGATTTATATCAGTAGTTGTTGGATTAAAATATTATTAGTATGCTTTCCACACTTGTGTATAAAGCCCGTTTTTTAAAACCATCGGTCCAGCCACGCGCAAGTTTCTCTTCCCGACGCCTCCTAAATTAGTGGTTTGAAATGAACGCTTTCTCTCTAGAATCACGATCGAATGCAGGACTAGTGCTTACGTCATAAAACTACTTGTATATTATTATATAAAATAAGTTTCCTAATGAAGACGCTTCTTAGGTGTAACTGCAATTATATCAAATGGTCGATTTTTCATGTACAATTATTCTCAATCCCACATAGGTAAGCAAGTCGACCCGGAGACTTATTATTAAATTGCATAAACTACCATATTCAAAATATGAAACACAATGATGATGCAACAAGCGCCAAGAATAATAACAAAATGATTTAATACTTAAAAATTCTCACAAGCATAATCATTAATAATTGACGAGTTTGGTGTGTGAGTTGGTGGATTTTTTTATTATTCTCCATATTTGCAAATAAATATATCGATTGCAGTTTTTGCAAGGCATAAATAACTGTACGATATTAATATTAATTTTTTCGACTGCATTTGAATGTGGCACATTTCAACATAATTGCAAGACCAAATATAACAATAAATAATATTGTCTTCCTAATATTGCGCCATTTGAATATCATGTCACTAATTTTAATTTACTAATTATCGAATTATTTTGATTTTTTTCAAAATTTTATATCATGAGACGTTCAATGCCTTTCTCACATTTTCATAAAATAACGCATACAAACAAAGACGATTAGCAATCGGTTGTATCAATTTAGTCAAAACTTTAAATTTGAACATACATCAATACATGTATTAACGGCAGAAATATAACATTGGTGATTGGTAAAATTACGACCCGGTGGATGTGATGATAAGATTTACGCCGTTGAAAGAAATATTGTCGGATTTGGTATACTTTTAAATAAGGATTCCAAAAAAAGTATTATCGAAACCAGGATCCCGGTATTCAATATATTGTTTCTGTACTAAAATACCGGTTATGCAAATGCAAAAATACCGGTCACATTGTGTGCGATCTTTGAAACATTTTAAAACCTTCCAAGAGTTGTATCAAAATTGACAGGTTCCAGTATTGACGAGCCTGTCAATGATGTATTACTTTTTTTTTTTTAAATAGGTTATTTAGAGAAATCACTCGTTTATAATTACGATATATGAGCCCTTGAGAGGTGAAGTGGGCCAACTACGTCACGTCTTTACTTGCTGTTATCGTCGAATGGATATTTTTATTTTACAGAGATAACACTACTTGTGCCGCCTGTGTGGTCGAGTGGTCAACATCGTTGCCTACCGCTACGGAGGGCACGGGTTCGAATCCCAGTACGGACAGTTTTATAAATTGATTTTTCAATTGATTTATGAATTTATATTCAAGGCATGGATGTATGTGATTCCCCCCTCCCACCCATCCTACTCACCCTTTGGAAAAAGAGAGGTTGAGCAACTGAGTAACAAGCAGTTCTCGTAGAAAAATTTCTGTTGAGATAAACTCCATTAGCAGTCCATATGCTCCATATTGAGAGCGGACATGGTAAAATAAAAAAACACCCTACTTACAATGTGTACTAACTCAGCTCACTGTATACTATTACGATATTTTAAGGCGTGTAGAATATTACGACGCATCTAATGTATCTTTTCTAAAATACCACTTGGCTCACTTCACCTCTATTGGGCCCATATGTTTTAACTCTTGCGGCTCGGAGACTAGAAAAATACTTCTCTGCCGGTGGGGGTCGTTTAGGGACCCCAGTGGTTTCCTCATTATTGGCCTTATTCTCAAAGTAAAAAAAATATAGTCTAAGGGTTTTAAAATATCTCTCTGCATCATTTCATTCCTCATACATTTTTTTTTATAAAAATCCGTGTTTTTTTAATAAATAATCATATTTTAAGTTGCGCGTAAAAAAGACGTCATTTCAGGGCAAATATTAATTTGCTACTGACGCGTTCAGCGGCGTTCAGCCTATTTATTTTACGAACGATCGCTGATAAGCGGGCGCTTATCTCTTATCTTATCGTATTTATATAAACTAC
This sequence comes from Himalopsyche anomala, assembly GCA_031772345.1. NCBI lineage: Eukaryota > Metazoa > Arthropoda > Insecta > Trichoptera > Rhyacophilidae > Himalopsyche > Himalopsyche anomala. Next base: position 15,001,639 of record CM062821.1, on the reverse strand, counting down.
AAAAGGTCCAAAAAACTACGATATAAGAATACCTTAATTATAAACATTGTATCACCCATATTAAAATAGATATTTAAGAAAATGTGGGTATTGGGGTCGCATTTCTTGAGCTTAGAACCGGAAAAGTTAATGACGGTTTTTTATATGAAATATTTTAAAACTGATTTTGATTTATTTGCCCGGTATTCGATTTTAATTTTACTTATTTTATTGCTGTATGTATATAAACTATTTCGTAATACCGGAATTGATAAATTCGTCCGGTATTGCAAACCCTACTTTCAGACACTTCCAACATATTCTAGAATTTTGAAAGGGGTTTATCGATAATAAATATAAATCAGATCAGCAAAGATTGACCAAAGCGTCGTCCGAACTGGCGAAGAATTCGTACAAAATCAACGGCAACAAAATAATAATGCAGACATCTATTGTTCCAGAACCCAGCCCATTTCACGGACGGGGTCATTGGGCTTTGTCTCAATTTTATAGGCAGCAGAAGTTCAAAAGTTGTACCCCTACAACAGGCATATTGGAAACAATTTAGTGCGACATGCAGAACGGAAGTAATTCATTGAACTTTTCGACAGTTGAATTTAGCGAATCGATCAATATTATTCACATTGCATTAAATTAAACAATCGTTAAGAAATAATACAATCACTTTGGAGGCGTACACTGTCGGTACAAAAAAAAACACTCTTTTGTAGTAATTTCATATTTATTTAATATGAACAGGACCGGTATCGCTCATAACGAGATTTTTCAAATGATAATAATACACATTAATGCAGTGCTATTTATACTGAACATGTAAATCTATTAACTCGATGGTTGCCACATACGAGATATCTCGTGAATTTTTTCGTGCTCAACAGGCCAAATACGAGTTATCTCGTCAATAACTAATTAAATTAATAGTCGCAAATTATAGCCGGCCTGCTAGGTAATTACTATTAATTATTTACGGCAACGAAAAAGTTAAGGAAGTAACAAACAATTGGTAATATAAATATGAAAAACATTTACAGATAAAGTTACAAAATATAAATAAGTGAAAATTGACTATAATAAAAATGTATTCGTTAATATAAATATGAAAGACATTTACAGATAGAGTTACAAACTATAAATAAGTGAAAATTCACTATAATAAAAATGTATTCGTTAAGAGGTATTACAATATTTCGAATGTGTATTTTTATCAGTAGAAAATGATTGTTACAAGTAAAACCGGTCCTGATCATATAAAATAAATATATAAATAGTACAAAAGAGTTTTTTTTATTTGAAAATAATAATACGTAATAACTTTGTAAGCCAAGTAAATTATGCTTTTGTTTCATTCAATGTCATATTTGAATATACATACACGGTGAGCTCTCTTTTGCCGTCAGTTAGTAAAAATCAATGCCTACATATTTTTATGTATGCTTGCTTGTAATGAGGAGCATAAAGACACTTCAAATATCATCAAAATCGATAATGTTAAATGAATACTGGTTGTATGGCGAGAGGGTATGGATAGAAATCTATAAATCCACGAATATTATTCGGTTACGACTATCGGCAATTTAAGGATAATAAATTACGTAAACTTTGCAGTCGGTCTAGTTACAATTTTTAGATGAAGGAAACGTAATTTAAAGTAACAAAAAAAAATGAATTCCGTAAGTAACTAATTCAATCAGTTTTGATAGAATCTTAAATACCAAATTTACACAAAGAAAATTTATTTTAGGGAAAATAAATTATGTACGATGTTCGTTCTGAATTCTTCCTGAGGCCTTTCACCTCAAAACTTTGCCCACAATAAATGCATACTCTTTCATTATAATAAATATATTACATATATTACTATCGTATTAAAGTTAACAAGACCATTGACGGCAATTAACTTACAGCTTTTTGCCAGCACGTAATATCTAGTCGTCGAGTGCTAGCGCACATCTGTATCAGTCGCCCATGCTTCAACTAAATATATATGGACGAGATCAGTTCAGTTGCGACGCGATGTGCATGATTTGAATGAAATGAATATGAATAATAATAACGGCTGATCCAAAAATTAGCTGCATGACTTAAATATTTTCGTTTTTCCGATCTGGAAATCTCAAACCACGAATTTTTTAATTGACGAGAAATAACGTTAATGTTATTTTAAAGCAGGGCTGTGTGATCAGAGTCGTAAACGACAAAGTCGACTTCCGATTTATTTTGTCGACCTGAAATATAAAAAAATAAGTTAAAAAGATGAATCCCTCTCAAACCATTATAGGATAAATATCGACTGTAAAATTAATAACTTTGTTACTGTTTGTGTTACTAAGTGATTCGCCACTTTGAAATCATCTTCAGACTCACTCTACAGGATGGTTTTTGATCTGATTGTAACAAAGTAAACATTGATTCTAATTCTTGGCTTATTTATTAGAGGATAAAGGTTGAGATTGTTTATTTTTACGGGAGTCATGGAGGAAGTTAATACACAATTAATTACTTGTGTTACGAGGGGAAAATCCGATGAAAAATAAATTTCATAGTGGAGAACTGCCCGTTTTATTTATAATTTTATAAATTACCTCATGGTTTTTGTCAATGCTTTTATTGATTTCAAATACTTCTAAAATATCATCCTAACGGTGTATTTCTGCATAATTCCTTTTATTAAAGTTGTGATCGTTTTCGATTAAATGATCAGCACGCTTTGAAAAATTATTACTTACAATAGAGTAATCAAGTCTGAAGATACTTCTCAAAGAATCGAAACACGTGTTACAATTATTAACAAAGGTAGTGAAATAACAAAGCTATCGTTAATTTCATTTTCAAAAGAATTTCCACAAATTCACCGAAAATAATATGTAAATAATACGCACAACGAATCTACATGTTTTTTGGTTTTGAAAGTGATTTCAAAATTAATCTTAATGATTCCGAATATCCGAGGTGGTTTATTACCTCAAAGTGTATTCCTTTCATAATTAGTTATTTTTAACATTGATACAAATAAATGCAGTTTTTTTTTAATATGTGTACCCATGAATAAGGTCGTGCTGCTTGTAATGAAACACCCTATGTAACAAAGCTTGATTTGTGGTGCGAAATGAGCCTTCGATGGTTTTAGAAATCAGTTTTATCAGAAAACTCATCTGACAGCCAAGAGAGAAGTAACTTATCCACCGTGCAAAATTTAAAGCGAATAATTTCAAAATGTTGCCGCCAACGAAGCCAGCGGATTCTTTTGTGTTTTAAAATAAAATCGTGATTCATTTTTAAAAACCGCTATCGCAAATGCCTGGCTAATCGGTTTTAAATTTAGTCACTCAAAAATATAACAACAATCGTCGTAAAAACTGAAAATTACCACAGAATTTTATCAGTCCATTTCCGGAAAGATAAAGTTTACTTACGATAAGCACTTTACACTACGGCACAACTACATATGTATGTGTAACTATAATAATAATAAAAAAAAACAATTCTTCCTTGCGTGCACTTTATTTCATAGCACACTTGAATGGACCATAGAACATGTTTTTGGCTACATAAAGCAGTTTAGGTGTTTCAGTCAGTTGTCAATTTCAACCAATTGTCGAAGAATGAATACATTTTTTTAAATAAAACACTTTTTTTGTACCAGTTCCAAATTTTTATTAAGACCAAACCGGGTTTTCTTGTGATAAGCAAAACCGATTTGGATATTTACAAAATATGTGGAATAAGTACAAAAAATATGTGTTTATTTGGTAAATATATAATATCTTTCGGTCAAGAATTGATAGCGAACAAAAGTGATTTGTAAGGAATGTTTGCAGCTTGAAGAAACTATTTATATTTTGGTTGCCTTTACAAATTGGGCATTCTACTGAGAAATATAAAATACTATAATTTGAGGTATAAAGAAACAAATTCGTCAATTTCAAAATCTACAATATTAATTGTAATTGTACAATAAGTGTATCTTTGATTATGGTCGCCTAGAATTATTATTGGCTATCATAATCCAACAATAAAGTTTATTTATTTTTCCCAATGTGGAGCATATGTACTCCTAATGAAGTTTGTCTCAACAGAAGAGTTTCTACAATAACAGCTTGTTACTCAGTTGATCAACCTCCCTTAGAGTGTAGGGATAGAAGGATAGGGCTAAGACAGGACTAGTGCATCTCTTATCGTTCTCGCCACGCCCAGTTTTTATTAGAATAGGATAGGTGATAGAATTAAAAAATAATTAATCTTTAAATTATCGGTATGTCAGCATGTCACAATATAGCATTCGAATTCAACAAAATAATGAAAACATTAGTAGTGTTAACATTTCTGAACGTTTCACATTGGTAACATATTAAATTTATCTTTTCGTTATGATATTTGCATTATATAATATTTATTTTCGAAAGATAATTTTCATTCCCCTGTCACCACGATCACTTTAGAATCAAAATTAAAGATGGACGAAGCATCAATAGAATGTCAACGGCTGGGAATTCAATATCAAAACGTTGACAGCGAGCACGCTTTTCAATTTTGAATATAATATAATACCATCAGATGCAATCACTGGCAATTGGCGCGGACGGCCACTTCGTGAATTGCATTTTTGTATCCTCAATTTGAACTCGGGCTACATTTTAATCATGCAAAAGAAACGTCATATCACAAATAAAGATAAATGGAGCATCATTATTTGACCGAACGACTCGGTCGTCGAATTGGAACAAGTGACTTAACATACTTACTTGACCGAGCGTCGAATTATGAAAACCGGATGGGATATCATAGTCGGGAAATATACGCTTGCAATAATTTGCAAAAACTAAAATCATGGTGTACCAACAAAAAAAAAACTTAAATATAATAATCCATGAGTACTAGAAAGTCAAAATTGAATCATCAGTGAATTGAGCCCCTAGAACAGTGGTTCCCAAAGTGGTTCTTGTGGACGCCCAGGGGTCCGTAAGACCGCTGAGGGGGTCCGTGACAAATTAAAAATCATTTGGGGGTGCGTGGACAACGTCAGGGGGTCCGCGGAAGAATAAATATTTTTAGAAAAGAGAGTTTGAGCGACTGACTAACAAACAGTTCTCGCAGAAAAACATCTGTTAATATACCTCCATTAGAAGGCCATATGCTCCACATTGGAAGCAGACATGGATAAAAAAATACCATTTCAAGGTATAAACTTTATTATTTCACTTGGGGGTCCACGGTCAGGTTTTTGCTTTAAAAGGGGTCCATGGGGATACTAAATTTGGGAATCACTGCCCTAGAAGTTAAGTGAGCCAAGTGGAGTTTTTAGGGGGGAAAATAAGCAGCACTATAATATTCAACACGTCTTAAAGCATATATGGGAAACCACCGACCCGCCGAGCTATTTTGTTCGGCCCTGATTCATCACGGCGAAGGTAAGAAGTTAATAGTTCCAGGTAGGGATTAAATAATGGAGACGACACGGGCGATTTCAGTGGCTCCACTCTACTAGTTCATGATCACCACCATATAAGAAATAGCAACGTGTTTTATTTAATGAAATATTACTTTATTTTGTTTATTAAAGTATAATTTGGTCCAGCCCTTTGACTCGGAGACAGAATGATAATTTAGCTCTAGACCTAGGAAAGGTTCCCCATGCCTGTCTTAAATTATCAAAAAAGTAAAATGAGCATAGTGAATACACACGGCAATAGTGTTTTCCCACTAAAATAAAAATTTGCGTAATAGTACTCGATGTCCAATGGAAAAGTTTCACAAAGTGCATTGATCCAATGCCACATTGACCGGCCGCCACTGGGCTCACACCACCTCTCAAGGGCTCGATTATAAAAAATTATTACTTCAATTGTTGATGTCAATATAAATAAATAGTTTGTATTGTTAATGTAAACATTCACAGTACGATCAGAAACCATTTATTTCAGCGAAGAAGCACATCCCGCGGATGGAATTATCTATATTGATGTAATATTTCTACATAATTGAATAAACTATTATTAAATAAAGTGTTCGTGTATTTGTTTTAAGACATATATTAAATGCTGTAATTATTATCATAACATTTTTATTATTATAAATTATTGGAAAATAACATTTTTATTGGTTGAGAAATAATTTAGACTAGCTGTAAGCCCGTTGACCTCAACGGGGGGATTTTTATTGCATTTTTAAGTAGTCAGAAAATTTACAGGCGTCAAAAATAAATTACTAACCTATTTATTGAATAATTCAGAAATTCTGATAGTAAAAGAAATATATCTGGGGGCGTATATCGACAGCCCTGCCCTGCAGTATTTAAATTGTAAATTATTTATTTTTGGAATAATGTTTAAGTTTGTTAACTATTTTTCGTAGTAACAAAAAAAGTCCTTGTAAATTATTTAATTTTTGAAATAATATTTAAGTTTGCTAACAACCATTTTTCGTAGAAGCAGAAATAGACCTCGTAAATTATTTAATTTTTGGAATAATGTTTAAGTTTGCTAACAACCATTTTTCATAGTAGCAAAAATAGTCCTTGTAAATTAATTAATTTTTGGAATAATGTTTAAGTTTGCTAACAATTATTTTTCCTATTAGCAGAAATAGACCTCGTAAATTATTGAATTTTTGGAATAATGTTTAAGTTTGCTAACAACCATTTTTCATAGTAGCAAAAATAGTCCTTGTAAATTACTTAATTTTTGGAATAATGTTTAAGTTTGCTAACAATTATTTTTCGTATTAGCAGAAATAGACCTCGTAAATTATTTAATTTTTGGAATAATGTTTAAGTTTGCTAACAATTATTTTTCGTATTAGCAGAAATAGACCTCGTAAATTATTGAATTTTTGGAATAATGTTTAAGTTTGCTAACAACCATTTTTCAAAGTAGCAAAAATAGTCCTTGTAAATTACTTAATTTTTGGAACAATGTTTAAGTTTGCTAACAACCATTTTTCTTAGAAGCAGAAATTTCGTAAATTATTTTATTTTTGGTATAATTTTTAAGTTTGCTAACAATTATTTTTCATAGTAGCAAAAATAGTCCTTGTAAATTACTTAATTTTTGGAATAATGTTTAAGTTTGCTAACAACCATTTTTCATAGTAGCAAAAATAGTCCTTGTAAATTACTTAATTTTTGGAATAATGTTTAAGTTTGCTAACAATTATTTTTCGTATTAGCAGAAATAGACCTCGTAAATTATTGAATTTTTGGAATAATGTTTAAGTTTGCTAACAACCATTTTTCATAGTAGCAAAAATAGTCCTTGTAAATTACTTAATTTTTGGAATAATGTTTAAGTTTGCTAACAATTATTTTTCCTATTAGCAGAAATAGACCTCGTAAATTATTGAATTTTTGGAATAATGTTTAAGTTTGCTAACAACCATTTTTCATAGTAGCAAAAATAGTCCTTGTAAATTACTTAATTTTTGGAATAATGTTTAAGTTTGCTAACAATTATTTTTCGTATTAGCAGAAATAGACTTCGTAAATTATTGAATTTTTGGAATAATGTTTAAGTTTGCTAACAACCATTTTTCATAGTAGCAAAAATAGTCCTTGTAAATTACTTAATTTTTGGAACAATGTTTAAGTTTGCTAACAACCATTTTTCTTAGAAGCAGAAATTTCGTAAATTATTTTATTTTTGGTATAATTTTTAAGTTTGCTAACAATTATTTTTCATAGTAGCAAAAATAGTCCTTGTAAATTACTTAATTTTTGGAATAATGTTTAAGTTTGCTAACAATTATTTTTCGTATTAGCAGAAATAGACCTCGTAAATTATTGAATTTTTGGAATAATGTTTAAGTTTGCTAACAACCATTTTTCATAGTAGCAAAAATAGTCCTTGTAAATTACTTAATTTTTGGAATAATGTTTAAGTTTGCTAACAATTATTTTTCCTATTAGCAGAAATAGACCTCGTAAATTATTTAATTTTTGGAATAATGTTTAAGTTTGCTAACAACCATTTTTCATAGTAGCAAAAATAGTCCTTGTAAATTACTTAATTTTTGGAATAATGTTTAAGTTTGCTAACAATTATTTTTCCTATTAGCAGAAATAGACCTCGTAAATTATTGAATTTGTGAAATAATGTTTAAGTTTGCTAACAACCATTTTTCATAGTAGCAAAAATAGTCCTTGTAAATTACTCAATTTTTGGAATAATGTTTAAGTTTGCTAACAATTATTTTTCCTATTAGCAGAAATAGACCTCGTAAATTATTTAATTTTTGGAATAATGTTTATGTTTGCTAACAACCATTTTTCATAGTAGCAAAAATAGTCCTTGTAAATTACTTAATTTTTGGAACAATGTTTAAGTTTGCTAACAACCATTTTTCTTAGAAGTAGAAATTTCGTAAATTATTTTATTTTTGGTATAATTTTTAAGTTTGCTAACAATTATTTTTCATAGTAGCAAAAATAGTCCTTGTAAATTACTTAATTTTTGGAATAATGTTTAAGTTTGCTAACAATTAATTTCCTATTAGCAGAAATAGACCTCGTAAATTATTTAATTTTTGGAATAATGTTTAAGTTTGCTAACAACCATTTTTCATAGTAGCAAAAATAGTCCTTGTAAATCACTTAATTTTTGGAATAATGTTTAAGTTTGCTAACAATTATTTTTCCTATTAGCAGAAATAGACCTCGTAAATTATTTAATTTTTGGAATAATGTTTAAGTTTGCTAACAACCATTTTTCATAGTAGCAAAAATAGTCCTTGTAAATAACTTAATTTTTGGAATAATGTTTAAGTTTGCTAACAATTATTTTTCCTATTAGCAGAAATAGACCTCGTAAATTATTTAATTTTTGGAATAATGTTTAAGTTTGCTAACAACCATTTTTCATAGTAGCAAAAATAGTCCTTGTAAATTACTTAATTTTTGGAATAATGTTTAAGTTTGCTAACAATTATTTTCCTATTAGCAGAAATAGACCTCGTAAATTATTTAATTTTTGGAATAATGTTTAAGTTTGCTAACAACCATTTTTCATAGTAGCAAAAATAGTCCTTGTAAATTACTTAATTTTTGGAATAATGTTTAAGTTTGCTAACAATTATTTTTCGTATTAGCAGAAATAGACCTCGTAAATTATTGAATTTTTGGAATAATGTTTAAGTTTGCTAACAACCATTTTTCATAGTAGCAAAAATAGTCCTTGTAAATTACTTAATTTTTGGAATAATGTTTAAGTTTGCTAACAATTATTTTTCCTATTAGCAGAAATAGACCTCGTAAATTATTTAATTTTTGGAATAATGTTTAAGTTTGCTAACAACCATTTTTCATAGTAGCAAAAATAGTCCTTGTAAATTACTTAATTTTTGGAATAATGTTTAAGTTTGCTAACAATTATTTTTCCTATTAGCAGAAATAGACCTCGTAAATTATTGAATTTGTGAAATAATGTTTAAGTTTGCTAACAACCATTTTTCATAGTAGCAAAAATAGTCCTTGTAAATTACTCAATTTTTGGAATAATGTTTAAGTTTGCTAACAATTATTTTTCCTATTAGCAGAAATAGACCTCGTAAATTATTTAATTTTTGGAATAATGTTTATGTTTGCTAACAACCATTTTTCATAGTAGCAAAAATAGTCCTTGTAAATTACTTAATTTTTGGAACAATGTTTAAGTTTGCTAACAACCATTTTTCTTAGAAGTAGAAATTTCGTAAATTATTTTATTTTTGGTATAATTTTTAAGTTTGCTAACAATTATTTTTCATAGTAGCAAAAATAGTCCTTGTAAATTACTTAATTTTTGGAATAATGTTTAAGTTTGCTAACAATTAATTTCCTATTAGCAGAAATAGACCTCGTAAATTATTTAATTTTTGGAATAATGTTTAAGTTTGCTAACAACCATTTTTCATAGTAGCAAAAATAGTCCTTGTAAATCACTTAATTTTTGGAATAATGTTTAAGTTTGCTAACAATTATTTTTCCTATTAGCAGAAATAGACCTCGTAAATTATTTAATTTTTGGAATAATGTTTAAGTTTGCTAACAACCATTTTTCATAGTAGCAAAAATAGTCCTTGTAAATAACTTAATTTTTGGAATAATGTTTAAGTTTGCTAACAATTATTTTTCGTATTAGCAGAAATAGACCTCGTAAATTATTGAATTTTTGGAATAATGTTTAAGTTTGCTAACAACCATTTTTCATAGTAGCAAAAATAGTCCTTGTAAATTACTTCATTTTTGGAATAATGTTTAAGTTTGCTAACAATTATTTTTCCTATTAGCAGAAATAGACCTCGTAAATTATTGAATTTTTGGAATAATGTTTAAGTTTGCTAACAACTATTTTTCGTATTAGCAGAAATAGACCTCGTAAATTATTTAATATTTGGAATAATGTTTAAGCTTGCTAACAACCATTTTTCGTATATATATAAATAAATAGTTAATTAAATTATTATATATTAAATTATTATATATAATTGAGCAGCCTTATATAGCCTCTCACAACGCTGCAGAACGGTTAAAATTCGTTTAGTGCAAGATTTCACCCACAGATGTCATTATTAGTTAACTAAAACTTTAAATAGAGTTTTTTTTTCGTAACCATCAAGTGGACTTGTGGAGCAGTGCGTTGGGTGGCCGAACGTCGCGCATGAAAATTGGGGCATGGTATCGAATCCCACAGCTTGAGAGAATATTTTTTGAAAATTAATTGTTTTTACACATAATAAAATAAAAATGTCATGATTTCAAAAATTCACTCATGACGTCAGAGAAAAATGAAGAAATGAATTAATGACGACAGCGGGGCAGGATGGGGGGAGGGGGACCGTCTTTCTTGACGTCATCGAAAAGGCGAAATCGCGACCATATACAATCGAAAAAAGTATGTATTTGGTATGAATAAAAAAATGGTGACAGCGGGGCTGGGGCGGAGGAGGGGGAGGGAAAATCGCGGACAATCATTCAGACGGACGGACATTAACGACTATTAATATATATATTTTTCAATAACCGATATAACCACAATCATAAACCGATTATGTTATATACCTTCCGATTAGTCCCTGTTCAAGAAACACACAGAGCAAAACTGGCACTGATAGAAATAATGGAATAAATATTAAAATTACCAACTCGTGACATCTGTACTCGGGGGCAATTCCACATCGTATACCAGATCTACTAGAAATATCTATAGTCCAGACAGTCACTGTACGCATGAAAAATCTAACATGGCTGCCGAATCTATGAATCAAATAATTTTTGCTACACCAAAATAGCGAAAGTATGACGCACAAAACCGCTGACTAATCGATTGATGTTCAATAATGTAACAGTTTATTATCGATACGCCACCGAACGGTTTGCTTGGATCTATTTAAAATAGCCGAATCAGAAAATCATTTGTCTGCCTCGGAAATAATGAAAATTCTACATGTTTACAAAACATCATCCCTTAGTGAAAACCTCTCGGGGAAAAAATAAGCTAGTAGAGAAACTATTTAAATAATGTTATATTATATCTTAAACAAACTAAGATAAAGTGAAAACATAACTGCAATAATGAATGCATTTTCAGAATGAATTGTGTAATATGAAATAAGTTGTCTGATCCGCGATCGATGTTACGTCGTTGACTTCTGGTCCGGTGATCACGAGTTCGATAAATAGTTCTTTTCGAAGTCATGGATGTTTATGATGTGTAAAATTCACCCTCACCCATCGTATCCTAAAAACTGGGCGTAGCGAGATTGATCAGCTAACTATTTTATCCGTCTATCCTTACTCTCTAAAAAAAAAGTAAATGAGCAATTATCGTAGAAACACTGCCTCCCTTCGCTGAGAAAAACTCTATAAGGAGTCCATACGCTACACATTGGGAGCAGACATGTTTTTTTCCTGACGTAATAATTTTCCTCCGACGAACAGTAAACAGTAATAAATAAATACGAACGACTAAAATTAACGGTTCATATTCATAAACTCAAAAATCTAATTCATAGAAAGTTTCGTCATAGCAATAAGACTTTATCATAGCATCTATTGTGGAAACATTAACAAGATCATTTTGTATGAATTAACTAACCACTATAGATACGTCAGCAAACAATATATTATCACTTACCCCGATGTTACAAAAGCAACTTCTGAGCACATCACAAAAGTGTAAAAAATAATATGAACATAACATATCATCAAAACATTCAAATCGAACTAGTGTTTCGACCGCAAGGCCAGAAAATATATTTGTATGGATTTCGGCAACACTCCGATATCGACTATTCAAATAATGCATAGAGATCGTTTTGATTTCGATTGTTTTACAGTTAGATTTTGAAATAAGTAATGACAGCCGCCTATATTTATCTGTTGTCAAAACAAATTGTCATAAAAAACTACACACGCTTCATACAGATACCGTATTGATTGTCGAGCAACCAACACTGTCGAATTGAAGAAGTGGCTTCATCGACTGTTCGATTAGCTCACTGGTTTCATTAGTATTCAGGATCTGGCTTCAGCTTTCAGAGTATCAAATACAACAAGCCAAACCAAACATAATATCATGACAAATATTTTAAGAATGCGCGCATGTCGTACATACACACTGCATTGAAACTGTTATGGAAACGGCAAAGCATGGAAGGCATGTATCTACTCACTGTCAAAGAGAATAACTAACTGTTTGGCGCGTGCCATAAGAAATAAATAAACTTTGGCGGACTCTTGCTCGAATTCCTGTGGATCCTTTCCTTGCACTTCGTTCTCGGTCCTGCTATGCGAAATTAACCTAAATTAAGTCACTGCGGTATGTATGCTCGCTTTGTTTCAGTGGCTGTCAGTAAGAGGGTACTGAAAACTACACACAACTCTCTATCATTCATACATTACATGCACTTTTTACGACATCATCTTAAAAAATCTGAATACAACGTATGTGGATTGTTAATTTGTACGGTGTTCACTGACACTAACAAAAAAAACTTTTTTGTACTAATTCCACGTCATTTATCTAAATATCACAAACGGTTTCGTTCATCAAGATTATAATCAATCATTTTAAAATATAAATTGATCAGTTATTTAAAGTGTTAATCAATGTATACATAACCCTGTATCGATTTATATTTACATAAAATGATATTGGATAATACTGAAATCGAGTCATAGAAATAGTATAAGATCTATAGATAAAAAAAATATGGACTTCATGAACGGTCAGAAATATAAAATCTGATAATCGAATAAATTGTAAAAAATTGGCAAATGATTTTTTTTATTTATAACCCGTTAGAATAGGCAAAAGCATTGAGCTAACTAATGTATCACTTTTAGGGTGTTCACTGTCAATACTTGGTGGAAAGGCATTATATTAGTAAAAACACAATATTCCTTTGTACTTCATTCCACTTTATTTAATATGTCAGGACCGGTTTCGCTCATTACGAGCATCGTCAACTGATAAGAAATATAATTTAACAATGCTATTTATACAAAAATGAACAGTTATAAACAACAATTGGCATTGAAAAGAAAATACCAATTACATTAAAAGTGATTCTAAAATAGCACAAAATTAAAATGTTTAACACATCTAACATATAATTAAAAAGTCATCTCAGATTAATAAATTTAGAATGGGGATTGAAAGTAATTACAAACATAATTAAAATTTGGGAATTCTTTGACAAAGTGATACAATGAAAATAATGACATTAATAATGACATTAATAGAGTGAATAGGCTTAATGATAGTTTCCTATTTTTTCCCCGCTTCCAAGTAGTTGGTGAGTGTACATGCTTAAACAAAATCATCATTAAGCTATTATGCTATATTTTAGAATCACTTTTAATGTAATTGGTATTTTCTTTTCAATGCCAATTGTTGTTTATAACTGTTCATTTTTGTATAAATAGCATTGTTAAATTATATTTCTTATCAGTTGACGATGCTCGTAATGAGCGAAACCGGTCCTGACATATTAAATAAAGTGGAATGAAGTACAAAGGAATATTGTTTTTTTACTAATATAACTAATGTATGCTATTGTCGTAGCGGTGATTGGATCAATCCCAACTAGGGATTACAATACCGGTATTTCGATTTAATATCAAATGCCGATATTGCAAATATCAACAACGGCATTACATCAAACTAGATATTGTATGTAAAATACTGTTAGTAAATACATCACTTAAAGGCTCGTCAGTCGTCATTATTGTATCCTGTCAATATTGATAGAACACTTGGCAGATGTAAAATATTTCAATTCATCGTGAATAATTTTATTGAAATGTGTGATGGTTTCTCTACATTCTAAGTTCGATTTTTATTACTTTTCAATACCGGTAATGTTGGTATATAATAAACACCTAGAATACCGTGTTCCCGATTTCAATAATATCGGCGTTGCAATCTCTAATTCCAACTAATCCATTTACATACAAACTAATGAGACAACACATGGTACCGTCATTTTGTATTAACATTTTCGTATTTAATGTTTTTATAAAAAAAAATACCAAGCAAAACTTTTTATAGTTCTTTTGAATATTATTTTTTTTCAAACATATCGACTGTGGAAATGAAAAAGGACGTAGCCCACGCATATCAAATTTTACAGGAGGCGCAAAAAATGTGTTTTGATGATTTTGGGCCATATGCAAATTATGAATTATACAAAACCTTGAAGTGCACGGAGACTTCTAAGCTGGTGTTTAATTGACAGAACCTGACAGAAATGATATTAATTAATGAAATTGTCTTGAAAAAACCTTTATTTCAGTCTTTTTTCTTGGTTATAATTTTTTACTTGGTTAAAAACTAAATTTAGATACTAATTCGGCATTTGCAGCTTGCATTCTTTTGATAGAACGTATATCAGGTTTGATACATTGTGATTATCGAAAAAAGCTGTTTTAGAAAAACTGAGGGTTACGTCCTTTTTCCTTTCAACAGTCGATATTCAATGTTTGATCTGAGTTGTATTCGAGAAATATGCTATGTAATTAATCAGCAGCAAAAATTGAAACAATTTACATCGTTTACGGGGGGGGGCATTCGTTACGGGCGAGTGATTGAATTAAAATTACTCAGACGGAAGCCGTGATGAATGATGGGAGAGGAGTCGGGTTTCGCGCGGGAAAACTGAACCAATGCGACATAACACCTCATCAGGGTCGGCAGCCATCCGTCAGTCGACACACTTCACCAATATTTATGGAGTGTCACCGTAAACTGGATTGCACACAGCGCTAAATAAAAACGGCGCATTTATTATGCTTTCTAAACAATATTTCATTAAGAAAATATGCGTCCTAGTACATTACAATAAAAAATAAAACAGCTTGTAAATAAAGCTGTTGTAAATAATGACCATTTGGACTTTTCGGAGTTTTTTACATACACAATTTGAATAATATTTTCTTAAACGGTTTTAATTGTCAATTTTTGGTGTAAAGATACTATATTTATAAAATTAGAGTCCAATTTGTACTTGTTATTCCATAACTAAACATTGCAAATGAAAATTGTAAGCTTTAAAAAAATTAAACATCTCTATAGCATTATAATTGAATTATATATATAAAAAAAGTTTCATTGATAACATAGTGTAAAAAATATTGCTTTTCGTATAAAGGATTATTTGTATAGGTTCACTTTAATGTTACAATTATAGTTATCATCAAAATTTCTTTTTGAAAGCACGAGGCTACGACATTCGAAAAAAGCTTTCAATTTAAGTTTATTATTGGGGGTTGAATGTAAACATTCTTGCAACGTCCAGTGATATTGAATGGCAATTACAAAAATTCAATTATTATAACAGAAATACATAAATGAGGAGCAAACATTCAAAAAGTGTTTTGTCACACAAATGCTGAACTTGGGAAATGATGAAAAACGTGTCATTTGATAACGTAGCCCAAGTTCTTAAAAAAATGTTATTAAAATTAAACTGTTTATGGAATGAATTTAAATCTACGTATTTTGTATAATCTAGAAATCTTGGATTAGCTAATTTTTTGGTTTGAAATTTGGACAAAACACTTTTTGCATGAAACTTGTGGACAAAACACTATTTGAATGAAAATTAAGAGTTTTTAGTTATATCGTTAATAATATAATTATATTTTATTAATATTATAGAGCACGGGTTCCCAACCTATGGGTCGCGACGGGTTTTCTGGGGTCAACTTTTTTCGATTTGGATTTGAACAACAAAACTAAAATTACCTTTTTAGAACCTCGACTTAAGGTGCTTGATGGAAGTTTATCTTTAGATTAGAACTATTTTCATTATGCACGTTTCCATTATAATTTTGGCAGAACACAACCCGGGTTTCGCCTCTCGGCATCTTCTGGTGTTATCCAGTGCGCGAATGCACTCGAACTGACAGGTAGCGGAAGTTTTGTATTGTCTATATACATAATGAAAATATGTCTAATCTAAAATTACCTTGTTAAAAAAAATGCCCTTTTCAATTGCATCGGGGCCGCGGGTCACATGGCTTTTATAAAAAGGGGTCTCCACCCAAAAAAGGTTGGGAATACAATTATATACATATTATCAATGCTTTTTTTCCCATATGATGAGGTGGAACGGCGTTCCGGCACCTTTTTTCTCGATATTTTTAATGTTTCCAATCAATTTTTATTTTCCTTTGAAAACTTTTTAATTTTTCTATCGAAAGACGTTTGAAAATATTTCTTTTAATCGTAATCTCCCAAAAAACGTAAAAATGGTAAACAAAGAATTATTAGAACTAAGATAAGATCTAAAAGATCGATTTTCTTGAAGGTGTTGGTATTTGTGATATCTATACCTCTCACTCTACCAATCCTAAAATTAACAAGGTAAAGCGAGAGATTAGTTAACCATTAGTCCGGTTCTATCCCCATCTTTCTATCCGCACTCTTTTTAAAAGGGAAGGTTGAGCAACTGACTAACAAGCAGTTATCGTAAAAAAAATCTTGAGATACCTTTATTAGGAAACCATTTAGTCCAAATTGAGAACGGAAATGAATTATAAAAAAAACTTCACAAAAATTGACTTCCGGCAGTTTTTTTTAAGAAGAGCACTGCATATTGTTATATAGTTTAAAGTTCTGGCTCCATCATCACATAGGATATCTTCTTATATACTGTATTTTTGTACCACGCTACAAGTCCTCTATTTTCATGTTCCTGCCAATCGTCAAATATTATTTTTAGCAATTTACTGGCATATTTTTTTCTTTTTTGTGATATTAAATGAGATAATAGCAGCTTGTTTGGTTGGAATCATTGCAAATGGTAATACAATATGCCTTTTTTTACTTAGCAACTGTATTTTTCTGCATTATCGGAAATATAATGATCATTTTTATTTCCTCTGAACAATACACATTTTTGCCGAGTAGTGTTATTTCTATTTTCATGATTTTCGTTTTACATCACTTAAGAATTAGAAGTCTTTATATAATTTATTCAGGGACTTAGTATCCATTATTTCCCAATCTTCGCCCATCAAATCGACCTGGCCAATTTGCTTATAAACTTCTTGATATTCTTCCGGAATCAAAATGGGTTGTTTTTCACATCGCACTCTATCTGCTGAGCTAAAAACATGGACTGCTAGTAAATAGCTATGACAGTGTACAGGGGAAAACAGTTCGACTTTTTTATTATTGTTTCAGCCGTGAATATGAAATGCATTATTGTTTGGACAATAATATCTTTTATATTTTGTGAAACACATCTATCACACAACAGTCGAAGATTGTTTTTCCTTGTAGCAAGGATGATCCTTTTTTTGGCTTCCTTTCTCAGCTTTTTCTTCTGGCCAGTTATAGAGACACGGTTTTGTGGCATCAGGAACAACAATACAGAAATTATAAAAAATGGGTTGTCATGGTCGTCTCTTTATAGGCACTGTTTGTATTGAGGAAGCAATGGTAGTATATTGTCTCAGTTTGACAGGCTGGGAATATATTATAATAAGGTGTAAAAACGTTGCATCCACTAAATGTAGAATATATTTTCTTTTTGGGTTCAGATCGTTTGCCGCACGGAAATTTTTCTTTTCTAGAGCCAATATTGGCTTGTCCAATTTACTCTTCACTATCTTCTTGCATCGTATATATTTTAATAATAAATTTGGTATTTAAAAAAAACTCGTATAATGCACAACTTTCGTTAACAAGTAAAGAAAGTATACTAGTTCCAATTTTCATGCAAAATGTGTTTTGTCCAAATCCAATATGACGGCTTCTACGCTGTGATTGGTTGAGAGGACAAAACATCTTTTGATTGAATTTGGGTGTTGGAGAAAACACGTTTTGCATGAACGTGTCAACTTAATGATTTATTTTTTATAGGAAAAAACTTTTTTTGAACGTTAATTTTAATTTCCATTCATAGATTTCATTATTGACTATCAGAACTGATATTAAACAGCATTTTTTTAAATTTGTGACAAAACACTTTTTGAATGTTTGCTCCTCAAATAGTTTTGTCATCTGCAAGGTTTAACACATCAAATGATTAAAACTTGCATTATTTGTCTTTCAAACATAGAATATAAATTAAGCAGACATGTTAAAGATTTTCGTGTGCTTTCACTAAGCTCTATGGATTCACATTTCAGCGTGAATTCCCCAGACGGTAAAGCCGATAAATTTTAATCCTTTCCGAGGAAAATTATTTTTAGACTTGTAGTTGCAATATGAATCCGCACAGACTTTATATGCGAACGAGGGAACAGGGACAGCTTTTACCAGAGTCAACATCATTTAAATAGTAAAAGGTAAATATGTACAGAAAACTTAAAAACTTAAAGTAATATCTGCCTGATAGTTAATTTAAAAAAATCATAAAATAATTTTATATAAAAAATAAATATAGTAAATTTGATATAACTGCAATTTTAAATCAGTAATATGTAAATGCTTTTAAGTATATCGTAATAACATCTTATGTATATCTTAGTACGCTGAAAAGTTTGTTATGACGCCACTGGTTTCGCATTCCATGGAAATTTTAAAATGCATATAAGACGAGTGTTTTGAATCATTTATCCATGACGTCATCATTTATTTCGTATTTTTTAGTCACTATCTAATTAACTCAATTTTATAATAAGATCAGTAGTTGAACCGACCCTCAAAAATATTCATTATTAAGAGCTATGAGAGAGACATCAGTGTATAGATAGATAGATGGAGTCGAGTCTGTAGAAACATCTCGTGCGTAAAATATAAACAAACAAAATAGCGTCTGTCAAAGGTTGCGTACACCGACCTTGGGCACTTCCGGGCGATATCTGGCCAACACCGGCTTCGTCCTTGTCCTAGGAGACGGAGACGGCGCGTCGACGTCCATTTCGCTCCTAAGGTGCGAAAATATTCTCCCCGTTTTACAAAGAAAGAGCGAGAAAACTAACTGCTGGGCCGTGGAATCGATGCACACAAAACAAAGACACTGAAAACTTTTGCTGTAATAACGAACAATCAAGAACGACGCTGAATGATTTTCCGGAAAAACTATTTTATTTTAGGAGAACTATAAAACAGTTGTGATTAAATGAGAATCAATTAAATCGTTCAAATTTAACTGAAAATACAAAATATAATAACAAAAATCATTATTAAAAGAATGCATATCGATTTGTCGATAAAAATATGGACCTGATATTTATAATGTCGCAGTTGTAACTAGCCCTCATATAAGCTTAATAAAAGTCTCATTTGAGTCACCGATAACTGTTTAAATAATAGAATTTAATTAAATATTTAAACGCATTTATTTTCTATCTTATTTGTGAATATTTATAATGATTCATGATTATGTTATTATGAGGTTTTCTATGATAAATTGAAGTGGTTGCAGTAAAGAAGCAAATTAATACAAGGGTCTCGGCGTCAACGGTATAGACATGGTCACTATGTTACGATAGAATTAATTCTCAAAGATCACTGCAAAAAACGTCACAACACACTAACTTAACACTTTGTAAGGATTTATTCACCAGGCCCGCTTTCAAACAACAAACGCAATATATTTTTAATATCCAAGCAATATATTTAGCGACAATCGACGTCTATGAAGTCTAACGGTTATGCATATCAAGGTGTAGGTGACAAATGAAAAAAAAAACGCTGGTTTATCACGTACTATAATAGATGTCATCGATAAGCAACACGCTATCGAAGAGTGGGGTGTATCACAATCAATCACAAATATCACAAGTGCGCGGCCGCGATCCGCGACAATCTGATCATAAATGGTCTCGGTGAAAATCGTTATTGGGTACAATAATATTGGAGTGTGGATTACTTACCGCTGTGTGGTGGCACGTCCGACGGAGTGGTCAGCGGCCGCCGGGCGATATGGTCGGCCACCGGAAACAGATAGTGGTCGGTGGGCGGCGGCGGCGGCGGGCGCAGGGGAAGAAAAAGCACAATATGTTAGAATATTATGTCACGGCCTATATTGTTTTAACCCGGCGATCATACGAACATATTATTGCAGTAATCGTGCGAGACGTGCATAAATTTCGGGCACTTGACGGCTACGTGGGAGTGAATCGGGCAAACTTTGTAGGACTGGGTTAAAATTGTAAGTAAACTAGTCTTAAAAAGTTTGAATTACACTAATAGTCTTCATTACTATTCAAATGATAATAAAAAATAAATGTCTCAAAAATTCTGTGACGCTTTACAACTATTAATATACCTACTATGTTCTTCGACACATTCGACTATCATGGACTGGAATATCAATTTTTTCGAGGATTCGGTGGTTACTCTGTGAAAATTCATTTTCAATATAATATTTATATGTAAATATTATATTATTTTTATATTATGGGGTTTATTTGATAATCTAAAAGGGAGGGGAGATACGACGCAACGTAAAATAGTTTTCCCTTGTGTTTAAATTGCACTATCTGAAGCAAATAATGTATGTTAAAAATACCAATGGATCATACAGTATTTTTGGTTATTCGGTCATTGATGTTTTAAATACAGCGTGAAAAAATATGTAATATTTTTTTTAGCCATGTCTAGTATCTCAAAACATTCTCATTTTCTACGAAAACTTCTTGTTTCCCAGTTGATCAACCTTTCCTTTTTGCGAAGAGAGTATGGCTAGAAAGGGTAGGGTTAGGACAGGACGAGTGGTAAGCTAATCGCTACGTCCCGTTATTTTAGGATTGGAAGGATCAGTGGCGGTTCCTGACCTGAAATCTTGGGTGGGCTAGAGAAAAGCATATTTCCACTTCACTTTATACATTAATCTACAAGCAAATTAACAAATATTACGACACTACTGCAATGCATAAATTTTTATATAATAAAATCAATGCTGATGTAACTAAGAAATAATAGAATAATAACACGGAATCCTTAAATTCGTCTCTTTCAAAGTGAAATAACAAGTACTTACTAAAAGCAGTATAGAACTGTCACTTGCTGTCACTGAAAGTCAATACCTGTCACTTTCATACAATACAACAATAATGGTTTTGTGTTTCAATGCATAAGTATGCGTAATGGGCAGATTGTTTTTAGCCCCCAACGATCAACAGAAGCTTGACAGATTGAAACACTATCCTTTGTGTTTGATGACGTTTCCGTACATACAAATACAAAAAAAAATCTAATCGTGCTTGATTGCGCCCCAGTGTAAAGAAATATTGTATGATATTGTCTGTGGTTACGGGCATGAAGGATTTAGCCCCTGAGTGGTGTTGCCAGTGACGTAACGTTCCTGTTCCCTGTGAAGTATTTATAGGGTTATTGTTTTTTTATGCCGGCTCAGTTTAAAATTGTAATACAAAACACAATCGAGAATATGATTGTAGGTAGACGTAACATTGTCTTATATTGACAGAGGAAAATTAAAACAAAGATATTATATTCATTTGGGAAAGGTAAGTTACGCTTATAAATGTATTTATTTTGTTCAGCGGCCGAATTGCTGTTGATTTTTATTCAGCCATTTAATGTTTTGGGTGAAAAATGCAGGTCGGGCTTAGCCCACCTAGCCCAGTACCTAGAACCGCCACTGGGAAGGATGGAGTGAATTTTTAGACATCACAAACATTCATGCGTTAGAACAGAAAAAATGAAAAAATGCTGTTCGTACTGGGGTTCGAATCTGTGAGGTCCGACATGGAAGCCAACGACGTTGACCACTGTGCAATGTACCCGACAATATTACGGCTCAAAATAGTGGTAATTTTACAATAATCAAGAAATGTCAGTAAATCATGTATAAACTCTTTTGTGATTTTTAACGTGTGACAAATAAAATAAGTAAGGGGAATAAAATAAAATGTAATGTAGTTTTCTCTTAACTTTTTACACTTATTAACAATTTTCAATTGACTATGTATGCAAACTGGTATAGATTGATTTAAGTATTGTCAAGTGTTTGCTATACAATACATAAAACATTACCTTTATATCATACTTTTCAATCAAACATATTCTGCTAACGAAATTTGAAAACATTACGAGTTTTCATTGAATTTTTTCAGCGTAAACGTTCCTAAAACATGAAAATATATCTCCGTCACCATGATTTCACGAAGGCCGTTTCCATTGCATATATTTATTCCATTTAGCGATATATGGATTAACAAGGAATGTTTAATCGTAAATATTTACCAGAAAGGAAATCAATTTGATGGCATAATGGCATTCTTGGTTGCAACTGTAAATATGAAAATGTTTTATGCGTAATGAAAAACTCATAACATTCCTGGAGCCACGACACTACGCGGAAATATTTATACTGAAAACTCACTGTGCTGCCTACATAGCGTTCTCAATACAATTTAATTACACTCAATTTTCTTTATTAGTATCAGCACATACCTATTTCACCCATGACCAAAAAGCGGGCATTGAAACTTTTAGAACTTAACGACGAATTACATAATAATTTATCTGTGCCGTTTACATAAAAAATAAAAAAAGCTGAAACTATTTTCGGAATTTGATATTGAAATTCCACCAAGGACCTTAAGTCGAAATCTTGAATTATATTTTCGGTAAATTAATATTACATAGTAGTGTTCAAATAATGTCGATCATTTAACACTTACCTTACGGTGCTAAAAAATACTTTCGATATGCTACTGGCCCTTAAAGAATCAAGTGAAAAACATGTTTTTTTAAAAATGTACGTCCTGGGTTTTACGGTCCATCAAAGTAAGGTAAGCGTTAAAACATGTTTTTCACTCGGTTCTTTTAGGGCCAGCAACATATCGGAAATATTTTTTAGCGCCGTAGGGAAAGTGTTAATACATACATGAGAATCTTGCTAGCAAAAATATTCAAATTTAACAATTTTATCCTTTGTGTTTTTGTGTTTTCGAGTGTTTTTTATACTTATTTTTTTATAGTAATACTTCAATTGTTTCTCAACGAATGATTGAGTTTTCCGGACTATGCTTGAAAGAACGATAAAATATTTGGCATATTGACAAAACTAAAAAGTTAAATTTAATAAAATTCATAGTAAAAATATAAAAACTTTGTGACTGTTAAAGTTATGGAATATCAGTACTGAATGTCCTATCAGATCAATTGTCACTTGTCAGCCATGCATTCGATCAAACAAAATACTTTTTTTTAAATTAGGCATGTTTATATACGGCAAGTTTATTATATTCAAATTTTGGTAATCAGTATTCAAGTGAGGATGTTTCATATTATCATAAAACAAAATGAGATTCGTCAAAGTACATCTAAGATCAGTCTGTTTATAAGGAATTTTTATGCGTGGCAAAGTCGAGACGTTGTTCTAGTCTACATAACTTACACCGAGAATTTTTCGTTTAAAAGTTGTGTTTAAAATACACCGTCATTGACAGGTTTAAAGTGGAAGAAAAATGGTGACGCATATTTCAAAACTAGCTACCGGATTTACCGTCGAGTTTTCAACTAGCGTTCAAACATAAAAGTGAAAATAGAATGATTGATTCAAAACTTGAAAACAAGTTCTTCAGAAAAAGATAACCTGCTTTGTTCATTATAAAATTTGAGATTTTTATTTGTCAAGTTAACGTTTCAGATAGATAACGCCATAGCTATTAAACAATCTGAATAGTTATTTTGTGTTCTTTGATTACAACCAAAAATGTTGACAATATGAAAACATCACAAGTTGAAAATTGAAAAAGAATTAAACCGAGTTCATTTTCAATTACAAATTGATAACTTTGCAGAACCACTTAGTGACATGTTTTTTTAAAATCCATGTCAGTTCCCAATAGAGGTATATCAACAGAAGAGAACCGCTTGATACTCAATTGCTCTTTCTCTCTCTCTCTCTCTTAGTGGCGAAGAGAGTGGGGATAGAATGGATAGGGCAAGGACAGTACTAGTGGTTAGCTAATCGCTCTCACTGCGCCCCTTTATTTTAGTATTGGAAGGCCGGGAAAGAATTTTTAGACATCACAAACATCCATGCCTTCGAACAGAAATCGATTGAAAAAATGATTTTCGTACCGGGATTCGAACCCGTGAGATCTAGCACGGAAATCAACGGTGGCGCATATTTCACACCGTCCCATGTATGTATGTATGGCATGTACTCAGCTTAAATGACCTGATTGGATACTTACTAACTGTTCCAATATTTTCGAAAAAAAAAAGAAATTCGTGTTATAGAAGTTTTCATTGTATTTTTTTCTCAGTTCGTCTTATACGTGTTCATTAAACTGGCGGGCAACTGTAATAACCGCCTAAACGTACCATAAGGATTTGATGAAAATGTCCAAATTTCAATTGCGGTAACAACGTACAATATTACGAATTGGATGTGGTTTTGAAGAGTAATATTTGAAATTATTATATTGTATTAAATTTGAATGTTAAATACATAATGTTAGGAGATTAAGTGTTAACATTTAAACTGGGCCTATCTGGTACGGTTCAATTAGTTTACCACGAAAATCATTAAATCTTTCAACATTTCCTTAATCATTTCCTCACTGCGATTGATGGATTTGAAGCGATAATCGTATGCGATCAATAATTAACAGTTTACATTCATAAATAGCGCCAGTGTGATGATGACCTAAATATAAACAGAAACGTGAGTTCATCCAAAATTGCAGCTAAAATTTACAAAAACAAAGCCATGCGTCGTTAACCATTTAAAAACTCGATAACTTTTAGGTGTGTTTCAAGAATTTACGTGTTTAGTTTTAAATACCAAAACTTTAACTTTATCACAACGAAAAAAATACTCGAAAGCGCACAAAACAAAGTTATGTATTTAATTGTATTTAATATCTGGTACATAATTCATATATTAAAAATATTTTGCCACATTTTTAAAATGCTAATCCTATGACCAAAAGGTCGACGCTTTTGTTCGTCCTTCGTTTTTAGTTGGACTGGCCACTGGTTCAAATTCCTTGGACACGTTTGATCATTATGATTTTGAGTTTATGTTTTCAATCGATATATTATAAATGTGTGTTCAAAGACGATTAGCCAACTAATTCTTCCCAAGCCCCACCCCATCGCTGTACCCTATCAAAAAGAAGTTGAGCAAAGAAATAATAATTTGTTTTCGTGAAATCAAATTCAGTTGAAATGCTTCATTTGAATTTCATCTTATGCTTCGCATTGGGAGTGAACGTACAGTTTGATATTAACTCTAAAATAATACGCCAACATTAAATAAGTTAAGGCAACGTTTCGTTATTCCGAAGAATTTAGACATACGAGTATCGTGCATTACCGCAGGTAGTTGTTTTCATATATGGTAATATATTAGAAACTTTCCCTTCACAATTTTGGAAACTAAGCCTAATGTGGTTAAAACAAAATGGTTTTGAAATATTATTTATATTTCGGAACTTACCTACTAATAAATGTTTGAATTAGTTTGACGTCTGCTGTCTTTGTGTATTCTTTTATTAAATCGAATTCTAATTCAGCATTATTCATTTATTAAGAGTCAAATTATACCATTTCATACGCAGTGAAAGCTGCACTAAAACGTTGTCGTTTTAGTAGGGACCTATAAAAATGTGAATACATATAGGGAAAAAATGAAATTAGCACAAGCAAATTACTTAGTTTCATAAATCTGGAGTGTTAATGTAAAACTCTTTCGATTCAATAAATTAATTTTAAATTCGGTCGTGTACGTCTCAAAGCTAATAAAAATGCGTCTTCAGAACTACTTATGGCGAATTTTTTGCACTGAACAATTCAGACGCCCATTCCGGGAAATATAAACGTGAGAGCAGATTTTTTTAAAGCCATGTCCGCTCCCAATGTGGAGCATATGGACTCCTAATGGAATTTATCTCAACAGAAGTGTTTCTACGAGAGCTTTTTGTTACTCAGTTTCTCAACCACCCTTTTTCCAAAGAGAGTAGGGATAGAAGGATAGGGCTAGGACAGGACTAGTGTTAAGCTAATCGCCCCGTTCATAGGATAGAATGGGTGAGAGGGGGGAATTCAAAACATCACATACATCCATGCCTTTGAACAGAAATTTATAAATCGATTGAAAAATCAAGTTATAAAACTGTCCGTACCGGGATTTGAACCCGTGCCCTCCGTAGCCGAAGCCAACAACGCTGACCACTCGACCACACAGGCGGCGATATTAAATTTACTTAAATAAAAAGGTACTACAGAAATTCTACGCCAATAACGGAAAAAACGCAAATTCCGTGCACGTTAAATCAGGATTTCACTGTGATTGAATTGCAACTTATTATTTTGTAATAACGTCTGCCCCTAAATTATAGCAAGTACACTCACACATAACTGTATGTTATTAAGTCGCTCAACTCTCTCACCTTTTTCGGCGAGAATAAGGATAGAAAAAAGATAGGACCAGTGGTTAGCTTATCCCTCTCGGTACGCGCCGTTTTTAGGATCGAATTGGAGGGAGGTAATTCAGACATCCGTCCTCTTCGATTGAAAAATCAATTAATGAAACTGTCCGTACGGGGATTGGAGCCTTTAAACACTGCAACTGAAGTCAATGACGTCGAACACTCGGTTACAAGCCCGACAAAACAAATTTATGACTCGAAACTAAAATTTTACTTTAATTGCAAATTAATAAAGGAGAGAAAATTAATATCATAAAAACGGCATGCTCTCTGACCGCGCTAATTAAAAAACTCCCTTATCGATAAAATATGCAACGTAATAAGGTCACGATCCCACGTATAATTAATTGATTTCTTGGGAGTGAAGAGGCAGAAGACGGTAATTAACACTGCTATGAAATTAGTATGGTGATTAATTGAACGCGGTATTCAATACTAGATAATATAAAAACTTACTTTTTTACAAGACTTTCGGATTAAAAATGCGAATATTGACAAGAGAACTTTGATATTGAATTCCGGTATGTGTACGTTTTACATGCCAAATAATTAGTGTCGATTTATTCTAATGAGGCGAATGACTGGAATTAGGGCATCCAATCCCGGATCCTTTTTTGAATCCCGGGATGTAAAAGAGTGACAAATTGAGAGATTCCAAAATAAGTTATTAACTCGAAAACCTTCAGCTCGATGACTTGAGAAAATTGGGAATTGACGGTTCTACAATTAATGAAAAATGTGAGACTTTTTTTTAGGTCCTTCCTCAGAAAAAGTTGCGAATTGAGAGATTGCACAATTATTCAGAAGCGTGAGCTTCTTTTTTAGAGCCACCCTTTCAAAGAATTAAGACTTCCAGTGCCTCCAGCGTAAAAAAAAATAACGGATTTTCACGCGTTATAGTGAATCCAGAGGTTATGGGATCGAAAAATTGTCGCGATCCCGGGATTGGAGGCCCTAATTGGAATCAACAATAACTATTTATCTAACGAAAGTAAGTCACATGAACCTTATACCAAGGGTCGTGTTCATAAATAAAGGACTTTCACAGCAAAGTTAGACTCCGGAACTTCGTTTGGGAGCCATTTGATCGACGGGGTAAAGCTTTCACCGCTAGACCACAGAGTTCTATATTTATTCAATGTTCTATTTTTCTTCATGCTTGGGTGTGTATTGATAATATTTTTAAAAAACACTGCCATATTCATTTTATAAATCAATCGGCGCAAGCTGGCCTTATCAGAGGGGGCTGTTAACCCGGGTCTCGCGATAGTACGGGTCTCAATTTTAATTTACATCAATACGTACTTGGAACTAATACTGGAATGGAAGGATATAACAAATCGAGCATATTCATATATTTTACTTTCAAGAATGTTTCTAAACAGCGAAATCCGACCATGGACCAAGAGAGATCAAATGGACTGGTATCGCTCAATATAATTAAAAAGATACATCATACAGCCTCGGGCTTCAAATTTCTCTGGTTAGGACCTGGCTTGGACATTTCTTATTTATTCATAAACAACGAAGTTGAATCAATGTTTTAAAACAAACACGATATGTATTTAATAGTCTTCCGGATTAGAGGATGCTCGAGGAAGCCACCTAATAGCTAACGATGGTCATTGAATATCAATTTAGTCTCGTATTATAACGTACAAGCCTGGCTAAAACAAGCGTCTCGACAGTGAGGTTGAAAAAGCTGACGATATCACCAACCGTGACGAACGCACTTCCGTTCTCATGATGAACGGTGTAAGACTATCTAATTTAGGATTTGGTCAGAGGGTGAACGCCGGCTTGCAAATCACACCGCAACAATGAAAATTCGCAAACGAGTCATGGTTACCAGAAAGAAGACAGATAGATACATACGTATGAAAGAGTATCGGCCAAAACGAAAAATTTAAGTTAATATTAAAATTTAATCGAAATCATTTCCGAAGTACGTCATAATAATTAATGGAATGTTGGAAAATCTCCGACCTTCCGAATTAATCATATATCCAGAAAAAGTATCTTTTTTGTATAAATCCTTTTTTTCGTCAAAAATAAACATATTTAAAAATAACAAACAGTAAATTTTGACGTAATCAACATAAAACTTATGAATATCAATGTTGATATTAAAAAAAATACAGATGTCGCAATACCGATAAATAAAATTAGCACACTTTTATAATCTTTTTTTCTATAATTTCATCTTATCCACCAGGGTCCAACATTCCACGGTCGAGGTCATATTGTTGTCGAATATATATTTTCTGAAAATTAAAAAGAATTACGATGTGAAACCCGGTGCAAATTGATTGGAGTGCTTTGTTAACGCGTGTATAAATAAATAAAAACGCCCTAAACCGTACAATAGGCAAAGAGTTGAATTAACATAGAAAGTTTAATTATGGTATATGTACTTGAATCATCACAAGAAATAATGAGTCAATCACCCTTCAAATCGATATCATAGCGAGACTCTCGCATTCTGCACGTATTAAATACAAAACCTGTTTTGATATCAAGTTGCACTTGTTGACATAATTTTCCATCTCATCAATATGGTCATTAACTTATTACGCGTTGCATGCGCGTCCATACATTGTTTTGACTGTTCGAAATTGTAAATTATTTACTCAACGAATGACTTCAATAAATGTGGGTGTTTTTACAACCGTTATAAACGTTATTCTTGAGACAATAACAGACGATACAATTTCACGGTTTGGAACATTCATCGTCCCAATCTATTAAAAAAATAAGACCAACACTTCTAACATATTTTATTCCAATAAAGGTTAAGTCTTTTTAGAGTGTATAATAAACGATTAAGTAAAATACATTAATTACTGTTTAACAAATATTATAAGAATATCAAATAGAGTTGTTAACGAACAGAAATGTAGCTACGATTAATCATTATTGTCTATTTCGTTCAAACAATTAGGATAGAAAAATGTTTGTTTACTATTTTGTGTGACAGCAGTCTTCAAGCAAAACAAAACGGTGACTTAGGACCACAGCGGCCCAACTACAAAAATACGTGTTTTGAGTTAAGCTCGGTTTTAGCGATGTCATTATCGTATTTATTAGCGACACAAAAATATATTTTGGACATATGAAATTATAATGATAGGTAAACCACCTGTTTTACCTTAGTGAACTCAAAACTATGTTTATGTAGATAGGCAGTCCCCTGTGTTTCCGGACCCCCTAATATATATTATATATATTCAGGGGCTTGAGATATTATGCAATCGACACCGTTTTCTATCGACACTGTTTCTATCAACTTGTTTCACGTGAATTTATTTTCGTTAGATTTAACACTGTATCAATGAAATTTACGTATAACAGCTAAAAAAAAGTAGACGCTTGATAAATAAACAAAAAAACAAAAGCAAATATTGTCAGCTGAATATAAACAGATGCGGATAAAAAAGCTCTTCCGGCAAAGTGGATTAAATATTTTTTTCGGAATGGTCGGGGTAAATGTAACATTCACTATACCAACTAATTTTACTTCCGAAAATATTACAAATACGCCAGTCGACAGCCGGAAATAAGCCAATGTTGATATTATTTATTTCCTGGCTGACGATTGACAGAAAAGGGCGAATTTCGTTCCGCGAGGTGTGAAACAATATTCCTTACGTGAGAATCCGACCATGGGGCGTATCGTCTCCATGTCGAGGATGCTTAGTGGCGACCTGTCCCCGAAGGCGGTCTGCGATTGCACACGAGCGGGGGGCGACATGAACCGCGGTACCGACAAGCCACTCGATCACTACTGAGGCCGGCCGGCCGCGGGCAAACAGACCCCGCGAATTTATGGCCGGCGAGGTACGTCCACACTCTCCTACTGGGGAAATATTAACTACTTCTAGCTAATTTACAATGGACTTTATTCGATCATGGTATATGCAACTAACATATCGAATATAAATATGTCATAAAACACAAATGTAGTTACGAAGAATGCACTTATTTAACGCCTCGTTACGACTAAACAATAGTTTTTAAAATAATTATTTCCATTATAAAGTGTAAAACCAGGTACTACTTATTGTTTCTAAAATATTATTTACCAGGTCCGCTCCCAATATGGAGCATATGGACTCCTAATGGAGTTTATCTCAACAGAAAATGTTTCTACGAGAACTGCTTGTTACTCAGTTGCTCAACCTCTCTTTTTCCAAAGAGAGTAGGAATAGAAGAAAAGGGCTAGGACAGGACTAGTGGTTAGCTAATCGCTCTCGATACGCCCCATTCATAGGATGGGTGGGAGGGGGGAAATTAAGACATCACATACATCCATGCCTTTGAACAGAAATTCATAAATTGATTGAAAAATCAATTTATAAAACTGTCCGTACTGGGATTCGAACCCGTGCCATCCGTAGCGGTAGCCAACGATGTTGACCACTCGACCACACAGGCGGCATATTATACATAGGTTAAAAGAATATATTTTTTTTAAATGTCTTCATTCTTCTAAAAATATTTTAATTTCACATATTATGTAATACATACATGAAAAAATAAACACTTACATTACATTATTATCGCGATTATTATCAACCGACGATCGAAACCGGTCCTGATCTTCAAAAAATAATGTAAAAATGCTTCGAAAATTGTTGTATTATTTAACACAAAAGTTATTTGTAATACGATAAAAGAGTAACAGTATAAAAAAAATACGATGAAGTAAGTCCGAAGACGCTTCTAAAATAAGCGAAACACGTACCACACCTTAGTTAAACAACAAGTAGAATTTTCACAAATTTATCCCCGATTAGATTTAGAGTATTTGATTTTTTTAACGTTCCCCATACCGGCCATACCTAACTGAAATTGAGGTTTTCCTGCAAATTATCATATCAAATGGATAACTACTACATACTGGCAAGCTGACCAGATGCTCGAGCGGATTTTTAAAAAGCAATATAGCCTGCTGCCTACATATCCGATTATTCTATCAGCTGGATTTCAAATCTAAACATGAGCAGGATAAAATAAAATTAAAAGACCTTAAAAAATATGTGTGAAAAAATGTGATTTGAATTATTCCATTGCTTCAGTGTTTACAACGAAGTGTGAATAAATCATAGCGAATTTAGATACAGTATTTTTTTTTATTCTCGTGCAAAGTATGACGGTGTGAACTCACATTTAGGCGTCTAACGTTTTACGGGTAGACCGTCTGACGACCACTGTCATTTTCGATACAATGACTTTTGAGAGATAAAATTCAAAGACATGGGCAACGGAACAAGACAATATACGAAACTAATCTTACTATGAAAATCTGCCAGGTGAAGTCTTGAAAATAAATTACGCTTTTACTCATGTTGCATTTCGTTTTAAGAGAATCGTTTTTGACAATTTCCGCTGTCTATGATAAGCATAATATTAACTATTAATGTAGTACCTCAACAGAACTTTTTAAAGATTTTTTTTAAGTAATTAAAGTCTCAGCTTTTCATTTCTGGCAGGGTAAGTAGAGACGGATAGATTTATTTAAATCGAGTTAAGAAAACATCATTGAACAAAATTCGACAGAGCCTATCTTTCATTTCTAAATAGCTGCCAGTGTGTTAGAATAAGTGTAGTATACCTGTATACGTTACTATTCTTAATAATTTTAATAAATAGTGCAAAATTAAACGGCTCCTGTCAGATTGTTGACATTTGCTAATAATAGAATTTTAAAAGCGGATGGCAATTGCTAACATTACTTCGTTTCAAAAAATAAATAATCTCTAATGATCAATTTGGACACAAAAAATAGGACGAGATTATATGAATATGAATGTTCAGAAGTTAAAAGCCACCGATGAATTATAATTGCAAAATTAATTTTCAAAAAGCAACCGTTACAGAACGAGTAAAATGTATACTCATTAACACGTCACGTGACTGTAATGAAATAAATAATTATGTATCGAGCAATAAATTTATTTCAATAAGGATATTGATAGAATTCTATTGTCGGATCACGCAATTTTATAACGGTAAGACCCACTGAGCGACGACTATTATATCGCATAATAGAAACGAAAACTATTATAATTATACGATTAAAAGTATATATATTTATATTTGAACTATAATATATTAATATACCGTTTCATATTTCCATAAAAGACCTACAATAATTACGATGTATCGCAATTTATTATTGAATGGCTACCCTACTTGCAACCTACATTCATCATGATTAGGGATTCCAATACCGGTATTTAATATGAAATACCGGTATCGCAATATCAAATTTAAATAAAGCAACAACAACACAAAAATGTCAATAGGGATCGTAATGGGCGAGTAAATCAAAATAGGGTATTTCGAGATTTAATATAAAATACCGCTATAAAAAATATATCATAATCGTAAACGGGTTACTTTCAAAGATAACTTTTTTTCTCAAAATATCAATTCACCATTGAAAGACTCATTAATTTTTGAACTTGTCAATATTGATACAACTCTAAGCAGATTTGAAATATTTGAATTCAAACAATTTTATTAACATATCTAATGATATATAAACATTCAAAATTGGATTTTGATTAATTTTGATACCGGTATTTATGCATTATCGAAACCAGTATTTCGGTATTTAAAAAACTCCTCGAATGGCGGGATCCCGGTTTTGGTGATACCGTCATTGATATCCCTAATCATGGTATTCAGTCGGATATTTTCCTGATTTATAAAAAAAAAATGCAAAATTTAAAAAATACATATTTCGAGGTTTCATTGTAAGTATTTTTTTAAATTAATATTTTTGCAATCTAGTCAAAAGGTATTCATCGATTCCGTGGAAAAGATGCCCTCATAAAGGCGTCAAGAAATTCCATACCAGAAAGTGCGAAATGCATTGTTCGGTTAAAAATAACTTTTCCGTCGCGCCGAGATAAAAAATTGTTTTTGTCGTGTACATTTTATAAACTCTCTGTTTATTTCTGATCACGACACACAGGGCTGAACAGACTGATAAACTTAATTCGTAAATAAAAGCCGATTTTATTTAAAAAAAAAAAAAAAAACAAGAATATATAACTATTATTTAATTCAAGACGTCTTGGACAAAATTTTGTAAAGTTTTCAGTTTCACAAACAAGTCACAGGTCGTAGCATATATCATATCTATACGTCATCATCGGAAACATGGATCCAATCATTGCGTGTGACATGGTAATGTCAGCCAGCATATTAGGTTATAAATAATAAAAACACGTCGACTTCAGACCAACTTTTATTCCCCACTATATTATCGCATGGATAATTGGCTAAGCCGAGGTGTTGAACTTCAAATTCATTTTGGAAGTCTGAATTTAAGATTTACAATTATATATACTACTAGCTAATTGTCTATAAATCCATACTTCAGAGAAAATAGATGTTAAACGGCTTATAAATGATTATCGATCAACTCCTGATGAAATCCTCAAATTTAATAACATTCGTTTATGGTTTCAACAATCCCACGATGCAAGTATTATTCTCAGACGGCGTGGCACTGAACCGAATAATCGGTATAGGAGAAATTATCTATTTTAAGATTCATTTTTTCTTAATCCCGCGTTGCACCCTCCAATGCAATTTCGATCAATGTTTTGTGTTCCCTATCACATCATCTGGAAGCCAAATATTTACCGTACTAAAAATAGATACAGGAATCTCACTTCAGGAACCAAATGATTTCAATGTATGTTTTCTGTAGCAGGATGTGAAAGTTAAATACGATTTTGAAGTAATGCACGACATAAACTTAATTACCTTCAATTGGAGCTTAAAACTACTAGAGACAAGATTGTATTAAAGACATTCTGAAGTAACATTTTTTTAAAGCTTTTCGATTTTAATAATTGACTATACATATATTGTTAACTATTTTCGGAGGAAATGGATTTCAACTCTTTTTTTACACGGTAGATAAGTTCCACAAAAAAGTGTAAAATAAGTGATGTAAATTCATAGAAAAATTCAAGATTGATTCCCTGAATTTAAAAAAAACTGTGTTATTTGAAAAAAACATTTTGCTAAATAAAATCGTGTAAAAAATTAATAATGAAGACACAATCAAAAATCGAAATTACAAAGAAATATTATTCATAATATGTATTTTAATTTAGAAAAAATAATAATATTTATCGCTACTTGATTTCTGAAAATCATGAAATATCTGACACGTCGAATGTGTTAAGATGTAATGAAGCCTTTTGTTTTCGTTATTACTGTATGGCGTTGTTATGGAATCGTGTTAAAACAAAAAAGTCGTGTAAAAATATAGTATTTGTTATTTTTAAATCGTGTAAAAAAGAGTCAATGTAAACGCCTTTATTGTGAGTGCAAAACCAATAGAAAGTAGACGTGTCCTTTTTCAGTCTAAAGGCTGCCATATGTTCTAATACCCTGATTTTTAAAGTCCTCTCTGTTTTGCCGATATAAAATTTATTACAACAAGAGCATTGTAATCTATAAATTCCAGATTTATTTAGGTAATGTATTTTATCTTTATTGTTAACTAATAATTTGCCTAAAGAGCTTTTACAGTAAAAGGCTGGTCTAACACTATCAGCTAGTTGTTTTTTAATTTTAAGACTAGTATTTCCTAAATAAATGATTCTACGCCAATACCTAGTATGATCTATGTCCTTTGACAATGTACCTTGAAATAACATTTTTTCTGCAAGTTTAGTTTGTTTTTTTGATAAAAGATTGTCTATAAGAGACATATCGTATCCATTGTTGATGGCGATTTGTTTGATGATTTTTAATTCGATATTAAAGTTCTTTTCATTCAAAGGAACACTCACAAGTCTATGAATTTCTGAATGAAAAGCGGCTAGTTTATAAGAAAATGGGTGCATTGAATCATTATGTATCACGGTATCCGAAAACGTAGGCTTCCGAAATATTTTAAATTCGTGAGAACCGTTTTCAATATTAATATTTAGGTCAAGAAAGTTAATATTCTTGCCTCCGACTTCTAACGTGAATTTAATATTTTTATCTAATGAATTTATAAAGTTATGAAAGTTAGTTATTTGTCTATCCGTTCCATTAAACAAGCAAATAATATCGTCTACATATCGGAACCAATAGACTATAGGTTTGGCTTCTGTTTTGTTTCTAAAAATTTTATCTTCTAAATAGTTCATATAAAATTCAGCTAACAACGGCGACAGACAGTTCCCCATCGCAAGGCCTTCTGTTTGTTTATAAATTTTATTGTTAAATTGGAAATAATTCTGGCCAACGCAAACATCTAATATATTTAGTAACTCTTTTGTTACTATTGGGTTGACTCTACGTGCATTTAAGGTATCTTCGATAATCCTTTTGCATTTGTTGACTGGTACATTAGTACAATAGAATCGACATAATAAAATGACACTATAATCTATTTGTGCCTTAATTAATAAAACATTTAAATATGTATTGCGATACATTCATTGTCTAGTCTTGAAATTAAAGAAATGGGTATCCATTGCCATGTATAGTTACAAATTTCGTTGTATTATAATCAAATGTGAATATGATTCACATTTGTATTCGATTTGAAAAAATAATGTCAATTTTGCACACTGTTGCGGATTAAAAAAATGCTCACATTGTCTCTACATAGTGCAATAAAATTTATCCGTTTCTTCGGTTCCAAATTTTAAAAAAAGTTCGGCGGATTTATTTAGAAAAATCTTAATCAAGAAGATTTTCGATATACACTTTGCCGAGGAAGATGTTTCGGCACATATTAGATATATATTAACCGGAAGAAATCGAAATGATTATAATATCGACTGCAGAAAGGAAAAAGGACGTGACCCACAGTTTTTTCAAAACAGGCTTTTTTCGATAAGCACAATGTATCAAACTTGATACACGTTCTATCAAAAGGATGCAAGAAAAAAGTCTGAAATAAAGGTTTTTTCAAGACAATTTCTTTAATTAATATTAGATTCTGTCAATTAAACACCAGCTTAGAAGTCTACATGCACTTCAAGGTTGTGTATAATTCATAATTTGCATATGGCCCAAAATCATCAAATACGTTTTTGCGCCTCCTGTAAAATTTGATATGTGCGGGTTACGTCATTTTTCTTTTCCACAGTCGATATGCAAGTACCCATATTTCGTGCATGGGTGCAGGATACCGTCTGTCAGTAGATTTATAACAGAAACCGCAATAATATATCAATAGATAAATAAAAAATGGTTATAACGGGACAATATGTTGCGGATAGGGAGCCATGTTAGTTAAGCTCACATTGTAAGCTAATAATCCGTATCTACACTCAGCTGATACATCAAAACGACAAAACATGTATGGGCACACCCTCGCTGGACACGCCCCTTCGACTATGTTACTAATTTTAGTTGTCGATTTCTGTGTATTGTATGTTTCACTTTTCCAACAAAACAAACTAAAAAGTATCAATGATAACTTAAGTCCATCCTTATCTCTTTATCAGTGATAATAAATGTTGAGTTGAAGTGTTATCTAAGGATTGTTACGTCTGTAATCTACTATACTATTTTTTCGACAGCTTATCATTTTTCTTCGGAACATAATATTTATCTAGTCAAAATTGAAATATCATAACATGATTAGAAAATACCTAAAATTAACACATTTTATAACTACAGTATTTCCTCCAAGAAATCCGACACCCATAAGAATGGATCCATTAACCTTCGGGTACCTATGGGATGCATTCGCATTGCAAAGTTCTTCTTATTTCAATAATTCGCTAAACATCAATAATATTTAGTTGATATTTATTTTAATCTACAATGATACATCAATCAATGCAACGAACGCAAATTTGTCTGGGGTCACTTTGTATCCCACCAGTCCTCGATCCTATTTTCGAAATTTCGGTACTTGAGTGTTTAATACTGATCTATTGAGTAAGATCTATCAAATAAGGGATAATCTAAAATTAAATTTGATAATTATGTTATTCAGATGATTGTGTAACACGTTGTGACACGTGTTTCGTCTCTTTAAGAAACATATCCAAGCTAACCATCGTAAGGATATTAATTATAACAAACAACAAAACAATCTTTTGTACTAATTTCACATTTATGTAATACGATCGGGACCGGTTTCGCTCATCGCGAGCATTTTCAAATGATAAGAATATAAATTACTACGGGGTTATTTATATTGCTCCTGTATTCATTTTATATTATTATCGACTGAAAATGCTCATAGAGGCCGATTTTTTCAATTATTTTTTTACAGTTGTTTTCCACCACTGTAAAAGTGAGTAAAATAAACATTGATTTTAATTCTGAAATTATCATTTTAAATTTAATATTAAAAATAAATTTCAACAAAGTTACAGCCGAATCCATAGAAAACATATTGAGTAAATAATTATCTAAATAATTAAATAATATCCAGTTAGCAAGTTAGGTATAATACAATGTAATCTATGATTAAGATTTAAAAGTTGGATCAGTTTAATGTAATAAACCAGGTCAATTTCTAACTATAATATGACCAGTTAAGTAGATTCAAGGAAAAAAGCATGACAAAAGACACAGCATGTGTGAATGAGAAACACAGTCAAACATTATTTTTTTTGGCATTTCCCTTTGCATGTTTGCATCAATATCAGCAAGCAAAACTGGTTGTGTTCTACAAATAATAGTTTTTCAATGAATTTCTTTTATATACTAAAATATCATTTGAACGATGAAGTAACTTTTTTAAATTGATGATTGGTTCAAAGCCAGACTTTTTGTGAATACTTGTTTAAGTCTTTTTGAGGAATGATAGAAGGAATGTTAAACATCTGTGTCAATCCACGCCCCAATTTTAATGAGTGTGTAATTTTTTAGATAGATAAAACATTGGATAGGTGAAAGTTCATATATAATTAAACCATCCCAGCATTACATCAAATCCCCGAGCGCTCTAGCACTGTGCTATGGTGGATGATAGCAACATATTTATTCAAAAACATTTCAAAATTGACAATTGAAATGTATGACTTTGAAGGTAAATTACGCCCATATAGGAATTGATTATTTTGCATGTAACAAATAACTGCTTGTAATGACATCTATGCCCCACAAAATGAAATTGTCAGCCAACAAACAAATTAGACTCTCAACCATGATACAATTACTCAATTAGATGAGTGGAGATAAAAATAGCTCAACACTTTTTTGTAACCATTCACAAGTTATCAATATGGAAATGAAAATTATATTCTAAACAAAAATCTCATATTGACTTGAATATTTTTTTTGTTTTATGTATATTGTAAAAAATATTTGGACAATTGACAATCAATCTCATCATATTCTTTGGAGGTTTATACCACTCCTAAAAATATCATTCTATAATTAATAATCCAAAAACTCGTCAAACTCAAAACGGAAAAATCAATAACATTTTATTCCTAGCTAAAAAAAAATCAAATGATTAAAATGTGTAGTTTACAGATCAATTCAAAATTAATCGTATTTCATACTACAATTCTAAGAAATGTTATCAATATTGAGTTGCTTTATGATAACGTTTTATATCCGTCATAAGATATGTGATATCTATTCATATTAAAATTATCCATCAGTCAGCTGGTAACGCAGAAACCATGCAGTTAAACTTCATAGATAAACTGCTGTTGTTTACTTATCGCTGTAAAGGAAAAATACTAACTATATGAATTAAAAATTTGATCTAAAAGAGATAGAAATAGTTGTTATCTATTTTAATCTGAATTACTCTTCATATGCATTTCAAAAATATACACTAATATATATTGATATATGAGTTTGTATGTAAATTAATTCATTGTTTGAATATGTACATAATGTAAATAATATCACTGTATTTAATCCTACAACGAAATTATGTAATTAATTGGTTTAATGGTCAATAATAACAATAATAAATTGCTGATATGTGATAAATTTATTTCCATATTTAACTATTAGCACATAAGTCGTATAAACGACAAGTATCAGAGTGATTTCATCGTCGTAACAAAAAAGAAGTTAGTTGTCACAATTTTGAAAATAAACCAGTTTTCATTTGTGGTATCTCATACAAAAGCAGTATCTAATATTCAGCATAAATAATTTGAAATAAATCTGAAGGTATTTTAATTGGAATCACATTTCTTTTGAAACTAGCAATTCTTATGAGCTTAGCTGTAGGCTGTAGCAAATAAAAAATAAAACAATTAATCTTAGTATAATGATAAGCATGTAGTGCAATACGACTGTAAGTACGAGGTTAAGCTAAGATTTTGATTTTTTAATACAACGACAATGATAT
Organism: Himalopsyche anomala; assembly: GCA_031772345.1. Classification (NCBI taxonomy): domain Eukaryota; kingdom Metazoa; phylum Arthropoda; class Insecta; order Trichoptera; family Rhyacophilidae; genus Himalopsyche; species Himalopsyche anomala. Next base: position 14,961,491 of record CM062821.1, on the reverse strand, counting down.
TTTGGACTTACAAAGAAAAAATATCGGAGTTAGTCATATTGTGTAGTACTAAAGATATATTTTTTTGAAACAGCAAAATTAAAGATTTCTTCAGTGTTATGTTATTGTGGAAAATTTGGAAGCTTAGGAAAACGAAAAAGCACCATTATTAAAGATAATTTGTCAGCAAACACAAATTCATCGATACAGTTGACACTTCCAATTTACAGAAATACAGCTCCTTTAGAATCTTGTTAAATTAATATACCTAATCGGACTTACACTATACGATCACGGCAATAAATTCATAGCGTGTTAAGAAGAAAACACGCAAACAAACCCACTTCCGGCAGATGTTTTGCCATTGGAACCTGCAAATAAAGATGCTAACAAAACATAACATACAATCCTCTTGGCGCCAAGGTAATGTATAGCTAAAATTAAATAATGGTTTTAGGGTCGTTTTATGTATGAAAAATATATTAAATGTGTGTGAAATTTTACCAGATCGCTGCATGATGACAATGTAAGGTATTTCTTCAGTCAATTTTCATTATACAAAAAACTCACTATCGGTTAGCAAACTGTCAATACAAGATATTTTATCCGCCCTTGAGCAGGTAACAAAAATTGATTTTTGAAAATGCGTCCTTGCCAGAATGCTCTAAATTATATGCTTTCGAAAAATATTCGAATTGTATACTTTTGTAGTATAATATTATTAGGTATAAATTTGTATTACATTCATAATTATATCAACTTATCTTTCTACACAATGTTTTATATAAACTTAAGTTTTGATTACTGTTATGAGAATACAAAAATAAGCTGTAGCAAAACTAAATATGAAAACAGATGAATTGAATCTTAAAAAAATGAATATTACTTCAATGAATGTATACTGTATGTTTGAAATTAGTAGTTGGTATTATATTTATTTATTCACAAGTCACAATAAAAAAAAAATCCTTTTGTTTTTTTGTTATATAAAAATGTAGTCAAATTTCATGAAAATGAATAAGATAAAAAGTGTCATATAATTTTTCTTACCACAGATTATAGATAACATGTATCAATTGCCAGATAAAGATTCGTAAAGGATAATTATTTTTTTTGAAGTATGGTTGATTTTTTGAATTTTTGTTGTAAACTACGTACACAGAAGAATCTTGATATTATATTTGTAAGGTAGATGCCAACTTACATCTATTTTGTAATTGCTTCTCAAAAAATAGAATTGAAATCCAAGTATAAAAAAATCGAATGAATTCTCACTTTATAGCAGTGTCTGGCAGCATTGTATGATGCTGTCAACTTGACGTTTAAGAAATAATAATAAAAACAAGACACATACGCATATCCATACATAATAAATGCGACTTGAACTTTGAACATCTATATTCCAACCTGAAAAATGTCAACAAGAATATCAGGACTTCGTATCTTACTTCGCAATCTGCATTTACGATATCATGGAAATGTTTGTACTCCAGTCGTTTTCAGCAATTCAATTAACAGAGTAAGTTATTCAATTTGGAAAAACTTGTGTATTGCAGCAAAATATGCTATAATTATATTAAAACATTAAATAAATTTGGGTAACTTGGTATAATGTTTGCAGTTTTCGGCTTTGTGGAGCAAACCTTCGTTAAAATGGCTAACGATGCTAGCATTATTTTGGCCATTGAAAAAAAGTAACCCAGAGCCGCCGAGAGTATCGGTGGCTGATATCATTGAGAAAGAATTGAAAGAAGCTGATCGATTCTATGACAATGGACAATACAATGAATGTTGTGAATTCTTGAAGAATCTAGAGGTATCTATGATTCTTTCCTTGAAAATTGTTTTTTATCAAAATTTGTTTCACTAAAGGTGGAGTTAATAATTATAACACCGCCTAATTTGAGCGTTCTCAAGTTATCTAAAGTACACATAACAATTCATTTTTAAATATTCAAATTTTGCATAAAAATATTATGAATTTAATTTAACTTTATAGTAAATGAATTGGCACAAAAACCAAAAAAGCTACCAATTCATTAACACAACACTTTTTATTAATAATTGAAAAATTAAATACTCAGTAAAAATTAAATATTATTTGACCATGCTTGTGATGAGCCAAACTGGTCCTGATCCTAATACATAATAGTAAAATAAGTACAAAAGAGTGTTTTTTTTTTAAATATATAATCCCTTTCCACGAAGTATTGACTGTGAACACCTTAAAAAAAAGAAATTAAATAAAAATATTCTACATACAATAAGCTTGATTTTATCTTTTCATGTCAGGGTCAATACAGCGATGACATTGAGATAATCTGGAGAATTTCGAGAAGTCTGTATCAAATGGCAATGGCACCGGAACTTGATGCTAAACTTAAATACAGCATTGCAAATGAGGCCTTTATCACAATATCAAGGGCTTTGAAATTGAATGATAATCATTACGCAGTTCATAAATGGATGTCAGTTATATTGGATCTTAAAAGTTCATGCGATGGCTTAAAAGAAAGAATCAAAAATCTGGAAAATGTAAAGAAACATATGCTGGTTGGTATATTATTATTTATGTAAGACACAAAGCTTAATCTATGCAGTGTAACGCAGATATGTATGTGTTATTGTATAGACTTAGGTTTTAGTCATTATCAATGCTTATAGCAGTCATTTTGTCAGTGTAATTTAATGGAATTCTGCCACTCTTTCATAGATTCCAAACCATCCCACAACCATAGGATTGATTGATTAGGTCACAATAGCTGTAGATGTACGAAAAAATATTTTTATCATGTATTGTCAATTGTCATTCCAATTTTAATTTTTAAATTAGTACTATTTTTTCCGATATGGATACGACACACGAAATTCTATGTATGTAACCCTTGACTTTACGTTTCAATTGTTATGTTTTGAATATATTATCCTAAGCAAACATAAACAGTTGTACAGTCAATTCTCGACTTACAACATGTTCCGTTGTGCCAACTTAGACGCAAATAGAAAGGGTCTTAATTAAAATTTCATGGAAAAAAAAAATTATAACCTTAAAAAATAAAATCTAATATTTACTTATTTATACTCCATTGTTAGTCCAAATAGTTGTAATTCGAAAACTGGCTGTGTGTAAATTTATGTATCTGGTTGACGCTGGTCCGCAAAATATTTTTTCATTTTTTACTGGTACGCAGATGTAAAAAGGTTGAAGAACACTGCAGTAGACCATGGTGGCTTATTTAGTAGTGGGTGTGTTTTGTTAGCAATTTGAAAAGATTAGTAAAAGTTATGAATTCTGACCATTCACCTTTGTCTAGACCAGGGGTGGGCAACCTTTTCTTCTCTAAAGGCTGAATTCATTTTTTCTGATTCGACGTGGAGGCCGCAGTAAACATTGACTTGGGAATTTTTGACCAGAAACAATTTCATGCCAATTTCTAAAGCCCAGAAATTTGCGGATTTCCCAAAATTACTAACATTGGACCTTTTTTTTAGTTCTTTCAAGGATTTTGACACCGAAAATCCCAAGAATTTACGAAATTACAAAAAAATTACAAAATTGGCCAGAAGGCCGCACCAGAGTAGCCAAAAGGCCGCAGGTTCCCCATGCCTGGTCTAGAATCTAGAGGAGAAGAGAGTAACAGTAAGAGTCGAATGCCCTTTGAATAAATTAGTAGGTATTTGTCCTTTCAATGTAGGTCAACCCGTAAACTAATATCTATATTTATAGCTCTAATGCCTTTTTTGTTTTAGCGAGCTGTTGAAATCAATCCAAAGGATGCAACTACATTATATATGCTAGGTGAATGGTGTTACCGTATAACAGATATGCCATGGTATCAGCGAAGAATTGCGCAAACATTATTTGCCAACCCGCCTACATCAACATTTGACGAGGCAATAATTTATTTTTCGAAAGCTGAAATTGTAGAACCACGATTTTATAGTATGAACCTTTTAATGTTGGGTAAAACTTATTTGAAATTGGGAAAAGAAGACATAGGGAAATATTATTTGAACCTGGCATTATCATATCCTGCTAGGTCAAACGATGATCACCAAGCTAACAAAGAAGCTCAAGAAGTATTAAAAACTCTCAGTTAATTTATTTTAGATGAAATCTTTTTTATAATCAAACTATTGACAAAAAAATTATTGCTATGTTTACCTTTTTTTACAAAATTATAAATTAATTTAGTGTTAGGGGTGGTACATACACCATATTTTGCATGAGTTACGTTTTGTAACTTTTTTATATATATAGGATTAAGTTTATGTAAAAAATAAGAAATCGGTTTTTTTATTATTATATTTATACAATAAATTTACATACAGACTAATGATTGTATTTTACTAATATATCTCTTGGTTGAATGATTACAAATATGGTCTATACATTTCAGTTTTCTTTGCCTTCTTATCTCTAGATCTTGGAAACCAACGATGCATTGTAGTATTTGTGAGTCTCATAAGTTCCTCTCTTGCAACTTCGGGAGATACATCTTTAAAAACTCTTCGGATTTCAGTGATATCGTTTAACTTTAATACCGATTCATTATCTTTATTTGAAGCCTCTGGTATTGGTTGGGAGTGTTCGTAAGGAAATTTTTGTTCAAGATGTAAAGCAACTATTGTACTTCCGTCATCTGTAATAGCCAACTTTCCATATTGTCTGCAATGTTTTAATACAGAATGCCATGAATTAATCTTGCGAACGCCGATATTAAGAAACCCTGACATTTCAAATCAAAATAGTCAATAAGAAATTATTTAGGTTAGGATCAGTGCCATAAACAAATTTAGCCTGTACGCTAGAAAGCATAGAGTAATAGTCAGAGATAACTGTAATAGTATATTATGAATACACGAAATTAAAGCACTACGAGCCATTACCACTAAATCATATGCCTAAACATAGCGGGCCACGTAAGAGCCCAAAAATAGGAAAAAGTATGTATGGAAAAATGTTCTATCTGTCGTCGCCAGTGGCGGCCGTTCATGACCAAACATTTTGGGTGAGCTAACAAATGTGTTAACACTGTACACAATTTACGAAATTGTGAAACACATTCACCGATGCCTGGACTTTTGAGATTGACGGTCCTCATAATTTTTTCTTAGAATAAAAATATGTATATTTCTATAAAACAATTGTATTTGATGACCGTTAACAATTCATTGCCATTTGCACTCTATATTATTATAAATTGTTTGAGTGTGCTCAAGAAAATAATTTGGTACTACGGACATAATCCAATATTGAATATGTTCAATGTCGGCGCAAGATTTTTTAACAAATCGTGTCATTTTTTTCGAAATAATGAAAACAATCTATTCGGAATCATTAGAAATATTAATACATGTCCGCTCTCAATGTGGAGATATGGCCTCCGAATGGAAGTATCTCAACAGAAGTTTTTCTACGTGAAATTTTTGTTACTCAGTCGCTCAACCTCTTTTTTTTAATCATATAGAAAAGGATAAATAATTGCTATGAACAAATACAAACATCAAAATAAAATAAAATGTAAGTACTATTATTTATTATTATTACTTAGTATATAAAAATAATTTTAATACTTCATTTATGCAACCTCTAATAGTTTGCACTTTAGGCGGTTGCCTAATTTACCTGTATGATGGTGCCGACCCTGATATGTCCTGTGTGAAAAATTCAATGTAAGGTATGTTAGATATGCAAAATTTAATGCATAGAATTTGTCACATGTGCAGAAAATACGAGAAAGTGTTATTTTATATTTAAGTACCGGGAATAAATAAAAAAATATTTGATCAAAAAAATCATAAATAAACAAGTTAAACTAAAATAAATAGTATGAAAATTGTTGTTTGCTTTGTGATGAGTTTTTCTCGATTATTTTGGAAAGTGCTTTTTACTACATATTATGACAAATTTAATGTGCAGCGATGCTAAACTCATTCCTTAAACTCACATAGGACTTATTATTGTGCTTAATTATAATACGTGTTACATACTACACATTCGTTTTTGCTTAAACTTTGTACTTTGTAGAAAGTGAAGAAAAAATACTCGCATTGAACTATATTCATAAATCATTTTTGACAAAAACGTTACATATGACTAATTAAATGTGTAGGGACGATCACGAAATCAACTTTTAAGTATTTCATTTTTTAAGGTTTTCAGAATTCGATTAGAATTGTATTGCTCAGAACCTACCTATGTTCTTATAACCTCTACCTACGAGAGCGGAAGAAATATATTGTCTATGCTACATTACTATTGTCTCTGATATTCTGGATCTCTAGTTTATGACTTGGCGTCTGACATTTTATTAAGTATATCATTTGGAAAATAACATATTTTTTTCATCTACAGACAGAGAAATGGACTTTTCGTCTTCATCTTCTTTGCCCCCTACGATACTTCATGATCATCAGGAATATGGAGGGCTTGCCTCCAATATTGACGCATCTCAAGATAGTACTAAACGACGAAGGTAAACAATATAATTTGATCATTATTTGCTTACTATTTTTCGGCTTTGATTAAAAAATGTGTTATTAAAATGACTGTTTTTCTTAGTTCATCGCGATCCATAAAACGCCGTCGTTTTGATGATGAATTGGTAGAGTATAGCCTAGGATTACCAGGAGCATCTGTGTCTAAATTGGACCGTCGAGTGCGCACACAGTCCTATTCTAGTCCATATTCCGAAATGCTAGCTGTTGGAAACTTGCAGCCTGTTATAGTCCCAACTCCTCCTATCGTTCCCGAAGTCAGCAAACGCCGCCAACCTGGGAAACCACCCGGAACTGGAGGATCGAGCAGACGGTCTAAGAAAAAGGCGCAGATGAACCAACTAAGTTCAAAAGATTTGGGACGGTGGAAACCAACAGATGATTTGGCTCTGATTATCGGTGTTCAACAGGTAATATAGCAGTTGTTGGAAAATGCTATTAGTTTTGTTGGAACTGTATTTAATTTATATTTAACACTTCTTAGTCGGACAATTCAAAAATAGACTCAAGCCTGTAGCGGGCGTTTTTTAGTGATTAGCGCACAAATATATTACATTCTTAAAATCAACACAACTTCTAAACCAAACGATATTTTCGATTGAAATTTAAAAAAAATCATAAGTGACATTTAATAAAATTAGGACATTTCGATAACATCATAATTACACTATGTTTCTAAGCTGAATATAAAACTTGTTATCAATTTAGTAGATAGCACTCTGCATGTTATACATATTACATATTCAAAACATTATATATAACAAAATAGCATATTTATCAATATTTTATAATTATATAAATGATTATAATATATAATCGCCATTCCTACAACTTTACTACCACTGGAAGTGTAAAATCTAATGCCGTAAAAATCACAGCGTAAATATTCGAGACACATGTGTCGCCCTTTCTAGCAAAGAATTAGAACTAATGATAATTAGTTGCGGCATTTTATTTAACGCCGACAAACAAACCCGTGATATTATGTGTCCCGCAAACAAGCGATGATATAAAAAAACGTATTATGCCGTGATCTGCATTCTACCGACAATACGCTAAAAACGATTTTAGCCGCGATCCGCATTCGACCGACAATACGCCAAAAACGACTTTTGTCGTTTCCCGCCTATTAAGTGTTAATTGCCTTTTTAAAGAGTGTTCAACTGATTCTATGTCTGCAGTCATTGACATTATATTGTACAAAAAATAACTTTTGTAAAACATTACCATATACGTTTGTGGGTAATCTTTAGCCGCCGTGTCAGTGCCACCAACACAGACACGAAAAAAACAGAAATCGTTGAATTATTTTTTTTAATTTATTATACTAATCTAAGAAACGTTATGGTCTCTGATTACTGTCAGAATAAATGAAAAAAAAAAAATGTATATTCAATCGTATCTTAACTAAGATGTATAAGTAGTTACAAATAGCTTCCAATATTACCGATTTTGCGGCGAAGTTTAATATTTTTTTATTCTCTATCATAAGCTTTGCTTGGCAGGAAATTGTTTGATTAAAAAACGTTCAAAATATTATAAAAAATGTTTAATGTTCAATTTAATAAAATTGTATAGTTTGATCGTCGTTGAAAAATTATATTGTGGCAAAAGAAAATTGTTTTTCGTGATAAACATATTTTTTCATAACCATCTCATATGTCGGCATATTTATTACTATTTTTTCATATTTCAAAAAACTTGCAGATAAATGATCTTCGTATGGTGCACAGAGGGATTAAATTTTCATGTAGGTTCACAGTAGGAGAGATACAATCTCGCTGGTATGCATTGCTTTATAATGCTGAAATAAGTCGTATCGCTGTAGCTGCCATGAGGAACCTTCACCCCGATCTCATAGCATCTGTGAAAAGCAAAGCTTTGTTTTCTAATGGCGAAGAAGAACTTTTATCCACAATATTAAGTGTAAGTGACTTCCAACTATTCGTATCTTCTTAATAGAGTGTAATTACAATAATTCTGCCCAAAATCATCAAAAATTGAATTATTCATGATGAAAAAAATCATTTCACATATCGATCACCAGAAGCCGAGAATTTGCAAAATGTCTTGACTCATATCTTGACTCGTTACTGTGTTTGTTCTGTAAGTGCGGCATTAATTTTATTTAAAATTTAAGCAATAGATAATGTAAACAATTTTTTTTAGAATTCTCAACCAACAATTGAGAAGTTTCAAGAACTGTTGGAACAAAACCCAACTGTGATTTACCCGATGCGGACTGCCAAGTCTCTAATGGCTCATTGGCAACTACTCAAGCAATACAGTCTTCTACCAGATCAGTCCGTGCAGGCATTGCCAAGAGGTACAAAGTTAATATAATTACTTAGTGGCGTGTAGCAATGACAAGAGGTTAACTGTGGGGAAATTCAAAGGGTGCAGGCCAATCCAACAAATGCTCGACATAATTAGTCATATTTGATAAAAAAATATGGTTTTTTTTTGTTTTGATTTACATAATGAAAAATATTGTCATTTGATAATTTTACTAATAAGTATATTCAATAAAACATAAGAAATAACAGAACTCATTCTATTATTTTACATAAAATTAAGCACAAATTACGAAAATAATCAGAATGAAACAAATAATCAGTCGCTAATAAAGTTACTTTATAAATTTATTCTAATTTTCAGGTTGTTTCTTACAATTAATTCTTATATTATATACATACTTCACTTAGATCAAGTTCTTGTTGATGATACATAAGAATTTGACTCGTTATATTATCTAAATGTTCAATATCTACTTTTACGGTCAATTAGGGTGTTTCCAATTTAAAAAAATATTATTTGAATAATTGTATTGGAGTGCACGCCAACGGACAGGTAAGTGCTATTGAGATTTAGGTTCAGGTCGGGCCCGGCTAAGGAATTTATTTCTTCAGAAAAATATTTCAGACTATGTTCGTGTCATAAGTCAGCCATGATGATTTTAATTATTACCAGTTCTATAGAGAATCGGAAATTGTTGTAAATTTGTAAAAAAAAACGGGGGTTTTTCGGGCTGAGGACTATAAAACTGGGTTTTGGGTCGGGTTCAGGTAATAAGTGTGGTATAAAACTCGGGCCGAGTCGGGCCTGAGTCTTTTGGGCTCGGACCGGGTAATTTTGTAAAATTTTGGCCCATGCAGACCTCTAGTGTGTAGAAAGAATAACTGTACTTGATAGAAAAAATATTTTTTCTTTCATCTTTCCAATACACTCGGGCTAAATGATTCCATAAAAACGTTGTGCAATGGAAATCCGAACCTCATATAGGTTCGAAGTTCATACAAAATCGTTATTTTGAAAACGTGTTGTAAAAATACCATTTTATACAAGACCCGGGTAGTGGCAGATTAGTCTCTTAATTTTATTTTTTATTTTAAATATAATTTTGCAACCACTTTATGTTGTCTGAAATACAAGAACTCCAAATTTTAGAGCCTACCAGGTGCTTAATCTGCTACTAACCTGAGTATATTTAACTAACCTTAAATTTTATAACATTTGTTACGCTTTTGTTATATACCTAATACATTTTAAACCATTGCAATAATTGAAAAATGGTATGGTGTTCAAAATTATATATATATGTAAATGTTTTTTGTTTGAAGGGGATAATATTCTCAACTTTTCTGATGCGGAAGATATGGTTAACGATTCAGAATTACAAGAACCCAAAGATGAGACTGCTGAAGTAGACCTCGCTTTGGCAGACAGGTATGACTGTGCTTTTGGTTGTCACTACTCTAGGAACTTTTTCAATATGCTTTAATCCTCTAATTGCCAGGCCTTTAGGGAATACTGTGAGAAATTTCGCAATAATTAAGTAATTTACAAAATATTCAAATTTTATTTCGACATACAAAACGAATATTTTTTTATAGCAGCTTATTAAAACCAAACATGGAAGTCGTGAATCAACATAAGCTGTAACTATTATTTAAATCTTTAAACATGTCAAAAGTCATAACTGTCAAAGTGTTCCCAATACATGGCAGTTTTGTGGAGTCGATAATGACATGATTTATTAATTCCAAGGAGAAATTAATCATTTCATTATGGGAATATGATGGTGTCGCGATGAGACGGCACTGTTAAGACATTTTGCAGCAAGGCACAGGTCTAGCAGAGATATGTTACTCATGGGTACAAACAAATAATTTGTTTTCCAATAAAATGCACAGAGGTCATCGCTAGCTCAGTTAATAATATTTGTGTCTGATATCTTCCCGTTTGAAAAATCGATATTTCTTGGTGTAGAGCTGAAGTATTCTATCACCATGGATCATAATATTCGAAAATTTTCGAATAATCAAAGACTTTAATTCGATTATTGTAAACTATGATTATAGGGCTATCGAAATGAATCGTTGGATCGTGTGAGCCGAGTGAGAGCAATATATTTTGGAGCTGATTTGATCAATTGAATCATAATGATTAAATCTTTTCACGTCTGACCTTGTAAATCTTTTTGAATTCTTTAATACATTAATAATATTTGAATTATGATATGGATTTATCATAGAATAATATTTTGCTTTTTTTCATACATTTGGATAAAATGTGCAATTGATTTTTTATTGAAAAATTGCATTTGATTTTTATATATTTTGACTGTCTTTCATACTAGATAAAATATATTATAAATATAATTTTATGTGAGATTATAATTGTGTGAGAATATATTTTGAATATTTTTCATACATCTGGATAAAATTTGCAATTAATTTCGATTATCCTATATGTGATACGGATTCTCAAATTTTTTAGAGTCAACACCCCCGCCCTCTGTTTTTATGATTTTTGTCATCCTATATGTAACACGGTTTCTCAATATTTTATTAGTCGACATTCTCCACTGTCTTGTTACTGTCACAGTGGAATGACACACTATCCTTTTGTTTAAAATAAAAATATCATAACATTTCTTTTTACCATGGGTCGAATTTTTGTTTCTTAATTTAAATTTGGTTCAGTTGTAAATTTTTATTATTTACAGTGAAATCCTGTTTAAGTACGTCCAGAATTCACGTTTTCCGATATTTGCGTATTTTTTTACAACCCCAATTATTTTAATTCTTAAAGAGGTCTGGGTGTATTCTTAAAAACCATTTAGAGAATTAATTAAGCAAAACCTTCTGGCTTATTCAATAAATAAGTTTGCATTTGATTTTCCACGCCAGTAAATATTTGATTTATCAAAAATGCAAAAAAATCACCCCGTTGAGGGCAACGGGCTTACAGCTTGTACATTATAGAAACGTCACCCGTTGAGGTTATGTTGTACAGTGCTGTATCCGAACGAACGTTATTTGATTTTATTGGATGCAAAAATGCGAGTAAATTTAATTTCTAATTTTTATAAGCTTTCTACAATTAAAATATAATTATTTTATCATCACTGTGACAGCTTATTCTTATACCATAGATAGTTCCAATATAACTTATTATGGTCTATGGTTTATTTTGACAACTGTCACAAAGGGAGACATTCCAAAGTCGAAAATAGATCTCTAAAATGACGCCCGATGAGTTGATGTCGACGAGTGCTGACTATCATATTACAGTTTTAACTTATTTGCAAGTTGTATGGAGATGAACGACATTGTAATTAATTAACAATATGCTTTTATATGCTATGAAATGACATTTGGTTTAGTTGCAAAAAACACCGCCAGAGCGCTGTGATCATAGACAACCTACAAAGTTTCTATGAATCTACCTGCTGAATATATATATTTTTTCATCGCTTACACAGAAAAAAGCATTGCGAAAAGCACAAAAAGATGCAAGTTATTGCTTATTGTTGTAGAGAAAGGTTGTAGGGACATTGTTGTAAATAATTAAAAATCCGTAGATAATACAAATTTGACGACAGTGAGTAAGAAATTTACTCACTCAATTTACTTCCATTTGCGTATCTTTTCTTAGGTGGTCTAAAAAAGAAATTCGTCTCCTGGAAAATTCTTTGGGTCGTTGGCAAGTTCTTGTAGAGTCTTGCGTCGGTGGTGGAGCTCCCGATTTCGACAAACAGACATTAGGTATCCTTCGAGGACGATTGGTTCGGTACCTCATGCGTTCTAAAGAGGTATAGTTAATACCATTTTTCATTACTTATTACACTTTATCTAATTACAACATTGATGCTGTATTATGGTTATACCTCTAGAAAGGAACATGATAACTAATTCTTAGTGATTTGAGAATATCTGTTAGTTTTTATGTGTGCTATTAAAGTAAGTGAATCTATTTGATTGATCTCTTATGAATTTTGAATGGCCGTTACACATGCGCAGATAACTATTGGGCGGAGCACAAGGGATCACAGTGTGGATGTGGATCTCAATTTAGAAGGTCCTGCCGGGAAAGTATCGAGACGTCAAGCTACAATCCGTCTGCGGAATAGCGGTGACTTCTTTCTGTCATCTGAAGGCAAAAGAGCAATATACGTTGACGGCCGCCCAATATTACATGGTAACAAAATCAAGCTGAATCATAATAGTGTGATTGAGGTAAGTTCAACTATGATTTTCTTCCAGATTCACATGTTTACCTAGTCTAATGTAATTTTGATTTAGTTTTTCAGAGAAAAATGTCACATATCCGCTTACAGTTTTAATAATGACTCATCGATCAGCTTATAGAAGTCATATTTTGGTGCAATTCTTACATCATTAATATGAAGTTTATGTACTTTATATATTTTTACGAGTAATTTCCATGGGTGATACTATTTTATTCATTAGTCTTGACTATGCCTGACATATCCTTTGATTTTGTAGGAACAAGTTCAAACGTACCTTTTATATCATTTTATTGTCACAACTCGTCCTTGCACACACTCCTCAAGAATCTGCAGGATGCAAAAATCGAAGTAGAGCGACAGGATTCAAAATCTGTGCTGTACCTCGGATTCTTCAGCAAATAGATGACATTAAAAATGTCATCCCGATATCGATGATTTAGTTCCATAGAATGATAAATCAAAATTTTTATGTTTTGAGTTATATTAGCTATTATATTTGAATACCTCTCTTCTATAGCTTCACAAAAATATATCTAAAAAAAATACTAGTTTTTTTTTGCTAGGCAGATATTTGCATAGAGAATGCTCTATTTCAATGGACGTATTTACTGCTCTTTCAATGGAAATAGAGCAGTAAATACGATCTCTCATTTCCATATAAATGCAACTTGAAATATCGTTTCGAAGTATGGTTCTGTCAAGTGTGCAATAAATTTGAATTGAATTGAGATAAGACTAAATGATTAGCTGAAAAGATAAGAAAAATATTAATTATCACTTTTTACATCTCATTTTAGATGCGTCAAAACTTTGGGTAGCCATATCCCAAAACTACTATTTTCTAGTTGTAGCATATGGTAGCAACCATATTATGTAAATACGATATTTAATGAGAAATCACAGCACGACAGTTGCAACATTCATTAACATATAATCTAATCATAGATTTTTATTTTTTCAGATTTCAGGACTTCGATTTGTTTTTCTAATTAACCAGGATATTGTAGGTGCTATAAGACAGGAATCTGTTTGGATTAATAATATAACACCCTAAATTACAATGTAAAAAAATGTATAAAATAACTCTTGAAAAACAAACTCTTTATTAGCCAACAATGTATACAAATTCAATTATAAACCGTTCACATACATAAAACACTTTTATTTATTTTGCAACTTTCAGCTTTCACTAAATTTATATATTTTTAGACTTTTATCATAAAACACCTGTATAAAAATTACAATATTCTTTTAAAATAAATATTGATCTTCGAAACATTATATATCTTAATTTTGATAACGAATAAACAATATAGGTACATACTGACTATATTAATATTTTCTATGTGGTTCTTTTATCACTCAATCATTCTAATGAAAATAAATGATTGTAACATTTCGCCGACTGAAGCAATGTTGAAATAAATAAGTTTATTCTTAATTAGTAATATTTCACAAGACACTTACATTACAATGACATAATATAAGATACATAAAGTGTATGCAAAATTCACGAAAAATAAACTATTAAATTCACCTTCTTCATTTATGACTTTACTGTTTCGACTATTGCTTTAGTTGTTTCAATTAAAATGGATTCTCGCAAACACATATTGTACCAGACATTATTTTATATAAAAGATTGTTTAAAAATATATACACCAATGACGGCATGTAATTACACATTTTCATGATTTTATGAAAAATTTAAAGACCAACTATAAAAAAAAACAATATTCTAATTCAAGTCAATCACGTGACAAACAAAATTTCAAAGGTGACAAGAAATTCTAAATAAATTAGATTTAGTCATTTATGTAGCTACAGGAAAAAATTCAGAACTCGTGTGATTGTTTTTTTTTTATATATCCATTGTTTGAATGGAGTGTTTATATTATTGTGATATGGTCGCATTCAAACCGTGATAGAAGTATATTTTATACACACTTAAGGCAAACAAAGTGGGATGTATTATTATTCCTATATATAAATAAAATTATCAGTTTAACGACACCCTGTAAAGTTTAAATCCAGCACACTGACACATTAAAAGCTAATAAAACAGGAATGCTATAAAACACGGAATAGTGTAAGGCATTACCGATTATCAGTTGTGTGTATAGTGAAATATTTAATAATTACACTTCAATTTAAGGCACTAAAATTTAACTGTGCAGTAATATACTCTATTAAAACTACAGCACAGAAATTCAAATCTGAATAAATGTAAAAACTTAATTCTTATAAATAAAACAACAAGAAGAGACGGACTAGGGAAAAGTAAATATTAGAATGGGCCTTTGAGAAGCCTCAGTTTTTCAACAATGAACAGGTGTGAAGGCAGAAATTATATCTATTATGAAGAAAGTAAGTTTTATAGTACTAACTCATTTTTGTATGAGTGCCATAAAACTTGGATTTTTATTATTATCAGCCGTTCCACCAAATATAAACATACGAGCAAATGATATTTAATTTGTTTCTAACACAAGAATGGGCACACCGAAACATAATTACTTAAATAGATTTATACAAAAAATTAATCTAGGAATTGCAAAACTAATTCAGTTAAATAGTAACTCTGGTCCTTAACTATATATATTTTAAATCAGGAAAAGCCCTGAAAAAACACACAAAACTTAATCACCAATGACACCCGAAATTAAAATTTTATTCACTAATTACTCGCGTAAAAAATATTAGGCCAACCTTTTTTACTTAAATGATTGTACTTATGTGTAAAATGCTTAATATCTATACAAGTATTACATAATGCCCTATGGTGATTACAAAGGCTAACACCGCTTACAATTTTGGCAATGTTGTTAAACCTAGAGGGGTTCTTTGGTGCTCGATGAATTTTCAAATCAACCGGATAACACTTATAAAATTTAGATATAAAATATATACGCACAGACATACATTGTACGTAAAATTTATGACTAAAATTTGTAAAAATAAAATATATGTAACAGTTTCAATGAAATATTTGTATATAAAACAAAATGTATATACTATGATTTTACTTAAAGCTAGGTAAGATATAGGAATGTTTTTTGGAATATTGGTGGGGTAAAATGACTATTTCAGTTATTCCGACTAAATTTGTACACTACGTTCTCAACAATGGCATACAAGCAAAAATAATATATATTTATGTACATTAGATCACTAGATAACATAGATTATTTCTTTCAATGGAATAGTTATAAATAATAAAATGAAAAGGAATCGTATCTGTTTTTGGATGCAAGGAAATGTCATACTAATCGATTGACTAGCTCGTGATTCAGCTTGTTGAGCTTAAAAACAAATAAAACTGGATTCACTCATATTATCGAGTCTTTAATGCGAAGGATATTATGTTTATTTTGAAGCTTTGTTAATTCCCGTTTACCTAACATTGAACACAACGAAGACCGATAAACTTCTGCGGGCGAACAGAAAACATTGCAATAGACAGTTTGTGACTCTTTATTTTTAATCATACTTTCAATGCACGCCATTCTTTGTATTGACACTAACGGTTGCCACTTGTTTCCTGTCATATCAGGTGCGCTCATTTTTTCAGTGTTAACACTCGCATAGTGAGAGCCGTGTTTATTTTTTTTAATAACCATTTTTGGAACAGTTTGCTTTATTTTCACAGGCCGTTTTTTACACCAAGTGAAAGTAGATATGTCAATACTTTTGAGAACGTCTTCGAATTTCGGCTTCGGAGGTTTTTTGGGCAAAACCATCCTTTTAATGTTGCTGGAATGTTCTTTGGAATTTACACTGGAGTTTTTGTGATCTGATTTATGTGAACGACTACTCAATTTGAGTGAAAGTAATTTCTTTTTTGGAAGTGGCAAATGAACCTTTAAATCTTCCGCCACGATTGGTGGAATGTATTTTTGAGCACCCTTAGTCAATATTCTTCCATCACCGTAGAGAGTACTTTTGAACAGGTGTTTTTCGCTATTATGTTTTTTTTCATCAAACCTATCAGTAGAATCTATTTTTCGTACTGATTTATGTTTAGTGTCATTGAATTCTGATTCAATTACTTGTTTTTGTCGTTTTTTACGAGAAATTTCGTTTTTCTTCAGCTTTGCATCATTTTCTGGGATTTTTCGTTTCTGTCTCTCTGATATTTCCAAGTCTTTGAAAGTGTTTTTTGAGTGTGAATCTTTCGATGGAGGGAAACTTTCAACTGTAGGGGACAACAAAACGACTTTTTTACATGCATTCAAATCTTCATAATTTTGTTCAGTCTTAGTATTGCAATCAATATTTCCATCCTTAGTTTTTTTCCTACCGTTTTTTGATTTATCAAATAGTGGATTGGTCAAAATAACGTTTCCATTGGTATCTTTTAATATATTTCCTACGGAATCAATGTGATAGTGTAGCATGTGTGATACGCTATCATCATCATCCGATGAATTGGGGTCCCACGATTGATTAGAGTTTACACTAGTTTCTGTAATTTCAAGCGGAAAATTAACCTCTTCGGAAACAACAGTTTCTACACATGCAATATCATCAATCCAACACCCGCCGAGTTCTAAACCGTCATGTTCAATTTTGGAAACTTCCACGTTGAGCTCGATTGGATTTAATTCATCATCTTTAGGAATTTTATTCAACAATGAAACGGGGCTATTTTCACATGAGGTTGGGTTATTACTGTCTTGGCTACAATTAATTTCCACATTTTCAGGATTTGAAGGAGATGGAATGTATTGAGTTTTACATAATTCACTTTCATCTATGATAACTGACATTTTATCTGCATGTTTCAGGCTATCTTGAGATTGAATATCTACATATACTGCATTGTCACAACTGTATGAGTCACACCTCTCTTCAGTGAAAATTGTCGTTTGCATAAATTCGTTGTCAACGTTACACTCCTGAAATTTGGTGCCCGGTTTATGGCAAATCAAAACATCCTTAGAGGTTTGCTCATCACAGGCTTCATTTTCGACAACTGTACTTTCTAAACCAGTGTCACTTTCAATAGATAGTCTATGTATGTCGAGAACATTTTGATTATTTCCCAGCAGCAGATTTTTCAAAGACGTATTTTTCTTCATTTCAGTGTTTTTTAATTCATTTTTATTTTCTAAACTTGCATTTGTTTCAGATGATGTGCTCAATGTTTTACTAATATCGTCTTTCTCAGCACTCAGATAGGTAGATCTATCTATAAATTTACCATTACTTGCATCTTCGTCGTCTTGTTCAGTTGAACTACAAAAACTTTGTCTCCTGTAACATAAGTTAGTTCGTAATAAACTACTATCTTCAGTGTTCAAAACTAGGTCGCTAATATCATTAGAATTTCCAGATTCTATAGAAATTCTTGTATTTTCTTCTAAATATTCCGGATCATCGGTTGGAATAAATTTATTTGAATTATCCAATTCTGATTTTGAACTATCATTACATACAACTATGTCTTTTTCATCCTCAGCAGTTGTTGCATGAATCGAATCGCTATCGATTTGTTTCGAAACATTACATTTTATTTCACAGCCTCGGTTTTCTGATTCAATATTATCATCTATAGTAAAGGCATTTTTTTCAGAACCTTGTGATCTCTCAGTTATTGAATCATGTTTTAACAAAATAAGATCAGTACTGCTGGGCTGATTTAAAGTTTTATTAATATCATCTTCATTTTGACAAACAGTAAAATTTTTAACAGAAGCCGTTACAACGGATTCCTGTAATCTCAATTCCAGAGTTTCACCAACTGATATAGGTGCTTCAGGGGAATTGATCGCTACTGCTTCAGAACTTAGTGAACTTTCGCTGTTTATTGTTGAGACTGGTGGCTCTCGATTTATATCAGTCGAGATAATGTTGGGACTGGAATGATCTTTAATACTCAAATCCTGACATAATGTGCTTGAATTTATTTTATGACACAGTAACTCGTCGCTTTGTAAAATAGGCAAATCAATAGATAATTTATCAGAAGATATTTTGATTTGCAGCAAATTATCTTTCGGTAAATTTAGATCACATTTTGATACAAGAAACATGTCTATTTCACATATTTTCGCTGTCTCTTGGGATATTTCCTGCAGTTTTGGAAGATTTTCTAACTTATTTTTTTCTTGAGGCAAAGACTGAGCTATTTCATCCCTTCTCAGAGTACATTCTTCTTTTTCAATATTATTTAAGTTTGGTTTAACAAGTTGTGTGGTATTCAAAGTAGTGTCTTTAATCTTTTCATCCGCAATCACAATCAGATGCTTGTCACCGATTACGGTTGATGTAACATCGTCTGCATTATTGTGTGTTTCCTTAAAACTTTTGCGGTTTGGCGATGCAGTAGAGTAATCTATTGCCAAATTTGGATAACTTACACTGCTAACTGTGGCGGAACTAAAATTTTCTCGATGGTTTGTTAAACTGTCATCGATGCTCGATTCAATGGCATCTATAACACATTCTAAAGTAGTATGAATAATTTTTGACGAGTCCGCATTTGAAAATATTTCAGCACTTAAGGGGATCTTATCTAATTGATTTGTGTTTGAAATATCTGGAATGTGCAATTGAGCTACATTATTTAATTGGCTTGTGACATTCGCTTCCTTCGAAATTCTATCAGGTTTTTTGTCGGCGTATACTGTCGAGTCTACAGTTTTTTCTATCGATATTGACACAGGTGATTTATAAGAATCTGCCGGGACTCCATCAATAAGAGAAAACATTTTTCTTCCATAATTACTTTTGATTACAGACGGTGTGTTACCATTACAACTTAAATCATTCCATTTGTTAAACATGCAGCTTTCTTCATATTGTGGTTTTGACACAAATTTTATAGGTGTGTGCTTCAGTTTTTCATTTATATCAGAATTTTTAATTGATTTTTCGGTTGAATTTTTGATTTGGTATTTTTCTGAAATATTCAAACAACCTTCATTTAAAAATATACTTGACGCATCTCTTGGGGCATTTTGATGAGACATTAAAATTTGGACTTCCTCATCTTTAACGGTCTTGATATTTTCAATTCTTGGCACAACTTTCTGATTTTCCCCTGATTGTCTGCAGTCTTCCAAAACATTCAACGATTTAGAACAAACAGACTGGTTTTGATTATTTTGAAAGTTTGAGGTGCTGAAGTTGTTATTTGATGGGTTTTTTTCAATATCTATCTGAGGTAATGACGAACCTATGGGCTGTAATTTGTTTTTATCTACTCTCTCAATATCATTATCTCGCAGAGTTTTAGAAATACTACTTTTGACCTCATTACAAAAATTAATGTTTTGCATGATTTCCTTAATTTCTGTATTTTTCTTATTATCTGGAACAACATTCGTTTTTACATTCTGGTCGTAAGGTTTTTTATTTCTGTCGATTAAATTGCAATCTCTCTTTTCTTTATCAATTTTTTGCTCACCGGCTGATGACATTTGATCTTGCTTTCCCGGGCTACACGGTTTTATCTCAAAATTACAACCGACTTCCTTATGAATTATTGACTGACTAATTTTTGATTCTACGTCGATCGGTTCATTCATAGAAGTGTGAGATTTTATAATTTCTACTCTCGGTCCTTTGCATTTGCTAATGCCACAATTTTGGTTATAGTCATAAAAGTAATCTGATTTTTCAGTCGACCTTGTTAGTTGCATTTCATAACCTGATATGTCTTTTGTAAATTTACTTCTTTTGGCGTTTTCTATATGTTCGTAATCTTTTATGTTGTCTGGAAGTTTTGTAACCTTTTGAATATGTTCATACTTGTGCAGATCGTCTTTGGATATAGTCACTTTGTCTAATACGTAGAGTTCCTCCGATGTCAGTAAACTGTTTGCTTCCAAGGGGCTGACGTCTACATTTTTATGAGGAATCATTTCAGTTAAAGTTCTTGGTTGCGTCTGATCTTCAAACTCCTCATCCCATGTTTCGACAAACTGTCGTAAATCTATTGAACACTTGTTTCCATTTTGGGATTTTATCTGTTTCACTTCAACGGTATTGGTATTCTGAGGGATACATCCGGCAGCGAACGAATTGATGGGACGTACGGGCATCGTATTATAGACTCTGTCGTAATTTTTTCCAATGCCATTCAATTGATAATCGTTACTTTGTCCGCTCGCAGTGGAACACTGGCTGACGTATCCGCCGTCTTCTTGATATTGGTGATGAGAGACAGTGTGTAGACTGTCAAAACTGGCATTCGATTCAGTGGGGGAAATTATGTTAGGTGAAAACTCTGTTGGAATTTTTGCTAAGGGATTATATGAACTATATTTCTGATTATAATACAACTTTTGATGATTAATATCGGGATCGATATTATGTGTTTCAATGGGCTTCTGGTAGTTACCATTCAAGGCGTATGAATGGTGGACTTCGGGAGGTTTCATTGGATAATTGTAAACAGGCATATTACTTTTTCCAAGATTCTGAGAATTTTCGTGGTTATATTGTGCATCGGAATAAGGCAAACTCTTACAGTGATTGTAATAGTCTATTTTTATTTTGGTCGACTCGGCAACAGGGCGCGGGTTGCCAGCTATTTGGGTGTTTTTATCGTAGATGTTGAGCTCGAAAATTTTTGCTTGATTTGTATAACGCTCGGCAGGATAATTTGAAACATGGTAAGGCACTCCGTTTGGGTTTCTCCTGTTTGAGATTTTTGTACGATACTCTGGATTAGTAATGTAAGGATGTGTCTCCACATATTTTTGGGGCAGTTGATAGTACCTCATGTCAGCCGGTTGTGTCATTATTTTTTTTTTCGTTTCGTGAAGCTTTTGGGAAATTCCTTGAGGTGTGGGGTACTCGTTTTGTATTTGGTATGGATATTCATATCGAGTATGAATATATTTATCTTTTACTTGAGGGTACGGTTCATATCGAATATTATTTACTCTGGTATAAGTGTTTCCAGCGTAGTCGTTGGCTATATAATATGGCGATTGAGGTTCAGAATACGTCTGGTAGGTTGGATTATTTTTCACAACGTGAATTCCATGACTTTGATATTCATGAGGATATCTTTGATAATCAGTACTGTATGCATATAAGTTATTAGGATGCGTATACGGAATTTCATGTACATTAGTAATTGGAACACCATGTGGTGTCAGCGAAGTCAGTGGAGATCCTTGAATATCATGTCTTCCAGATAGGGGCTCGCCATTTTTATGATACTGCGGTCGCAATACTTCAACAGAATGAGGGCTGACCAACACTGCTCCTTCGCAGAACTTAACAGAAGGAGAAATGTTTCGTTTAGCGCTATTCGGTAATACGAAATTAGAATTTTGCAAATTATTAGGTAGGTATCCGTCACTTCTCATTTTAGTTTCCGTCGGAGAAGGTACGACTATCCGGCTCATATTTTCTTGAAACGTATGCCTGGGGGATATGTTTCTCGGTGGATACATTTGCTCCGTGTAGAACTGATTTGGCGCTGTGCGATAATACGACACAGCGCCGCTGCGAGCCTGCGGCCATACGTGTGAAGGATAACCCTCTATTTTATGGTACTGAGGTACTATTCCGTCTGGCCCGATTATAGCACAAGGTCGCAATGTTGTATCTTTCTGTGGTAAGACATTTCCGGGAGGATGAATTGTCGCAGAACCTTCTCGGAGATCTTTACATCTGTTTTGATCACCTGTATTGGGCAACGGTGGTATAAATCTTGGATTGTTTCTATCCATTGCACAACGCAATTCGCACCAGCAGTCATTCTAAACACACACCATTCTAGGCCTCAGAAAATCGATGGAAATTAATCGCAACTGTGGTACATCTCAATGTCTAAAAAATAAAATAAAAAAACAGTTTTTATTGTGTAACTATACAAATATTTTAGGTACTAGCAATGGTAAATAAAAAATGACATTAAAAACTTTTCCCTACTAAATTTTCAAGGACAAGGGCTAGAAATGAAAACGTATAAAAATCGTGAGGTAGGTGATATAAATATTGAAGCTAACACAAACTTACTTTTGAAACCAAAACAATCCACTGGTTTGACAATTGGGATGGAATGTTGAGTCGAAGTAATTACCGAATGGTTGCGTTTACCTTAAATATTGCCACAACAGAAAAGCTTAATAGACATGGAGAATAATACTAGAAACTTAAAACAAAGATATTACACTTTTCAGAGAATAGTTCAACCTGAAAGTGATGATAAAGTTAAACTGCGTAATTATTCAATTTTGGTTTTGAGTAATGCAGTGCTAAGCGCAACTTCCTTTATTGAGCCAATATGACATTATATAGGATAAATAGTTTTTACATTCTACCCACACTTTTGTAACGCTGTAAGGTTGCCAGCTGTTTATTTTTGGCATACGTCAAATAATAGCGGTAGTTCATCGTCCAGATATTATGAATTTTCTATCGTTCAACTTTTTATTATCTTTATTATTTTTTGGGTTTGTTGGGAAGACAATATGGACTTTTGGTCAGATGTTTATTGCACCTACGTGCAAGGAAGGGGAACGATGCTTTAGTTCTTATTTAATTAAACATCCTAAGCAAGACCTATGCGTATTTACATCAGTCAGAAAAAATCCGAAGTCAAATGATATTTCAAAGGTTTTTGAAATAAAAGACTTTGATTATAATGATCCATCTACAAGGTATATAAATTAAATTGTTTACATGCATACTATTATCGAATTCATTTGCTACTTTTATGATTATATATCTAGTAGATGAAGATATTTTATAGATTAATAAATACTCAATTTTTTTTGTATTTAAGTTTTTACATATATGTATGCTAGTTTTGTTGCAAATGTATTGGCGTACTAATCAAATGAAGATAAGAAACCCTTTTTTATTACACACAATTTACCATGTGGCCTGAGTGCAGTGAAGCATGAAAGTTGGTTAGTTGCTAGCAAATTTAAACATTATCAATATAGTCATGTCCTTATCGCTGAACACCAGATGCAAGCTGCATGGCTGCACAAATATAAATCATTCATATTCATCTATAGCAATATTTTAATTGTCTTGTAATGTATTTGAATAATATTTATCTTCATGCTTCA
Organism: Himalopsyche anomala; assembly: GCA_031772345.1. Lineage (NCBI taxonomy): Eukaryota > Metazoa > Arthropoda > Insecta > Trichoptera > Rhyacophilidae > Himalopsyche > Himalopsyche anomala. The sequence continues at coordinate 14,937,434 of CM062821.1, read as the reverse complement.
TCTATTTAGACTAAATTTTTTAAGACGGTAGTCACTTATTCCTTCAGACTGTTTTTACAATGTTTTAATTGAGCCATATGAATGAATGTGATGTTGTGTGTAGAGATTACAATACTGAATGAATATATCAGTATCGGTAATTTAGTTTTTCATAATAAATTCCGGTATTGCAAAAAGTTTAAACAAAGCGAAAAATATGGCCAATTAAGATCACAAAACGGGCGAGTAAATCAAAATCAGTATATCGATATTTCATATAATATACTGTCGTTAAAAAATATATCATACTCATAAACGGATGATTTTTATAAATAAGTTACGGTTTCTTGTAATAATACTATTGTACATCACTGAAAGTCTCGTCAATTCTGAAACTTGTCAATATTGATACGACTCTTAGAAGATTTAAAATATTTCAATTAGTTGCCAACGATTTTGTTAAGGTTTACAATGGTTTATTTTCATACATTCTAAAATTATTTTGGTTAATTTTCAATACTGAAATATCAGTATTTTTGTTTTTTTAAAACGGTGCTGAAACAATACTAAATACTGGCATACCAATTTTTGTAGTGCCGCTATTATGTGAGTGTTTTTTTTTTTAATTTGTGTGATATATGGACTCGTACTATAAAAGAATACGTAACACTATAAATTTAATTTGTATTTTCTTGTAATGTTACACACCCGCATACTTTTGGGTACAAATCCATAAATCAATTAAAAAATTATGCTTAGGGATTTGAAGCCTTGATCACACAGCTGACTTGAAGAAAATCCCAACATTGACAATGGGCTATGAAACCGAACATGCATAAGATAATGATATTCTGTGACATCTCTATCCAAACATTTATATTGAGAAAAATTAAACTATTTCATAATTATTCCAGAACTATGTCACTTCAGATACCATACAAAACACGCAACAATGGTACTTTGTATCTTCATGTGGCACTGGGTGATTCCAGAGAAAGATCTTGGAGCTGGGATGAAATAAGAGCGAGAAGTTCAGTAGAACGGATTCCTTTAGTTGTATATAATTTTCCACAAGCGGCAACATTTAATTTACTAGAGAGTAAGGTATGTATGCGTGTTTGGTGTTATTAATTAATCCTCTTGCTAATATTTCTTGGGGCAGTGGTTTCCAACCTTTATGTTACTGCGCCTCCATTTGAAGAAAAAAATATCTTCGCACCTTCCCATCCTTTGTTTCATATAGTAATAAAGACACGTTTTAAAGGGTAAATAAAGGGTAAAGTGGACTGTTCGCTCCTCCCAGGTTGGAAATCGCTGCCTTAGGGTATATTACAATGCCAGAAATGTGGTGACTCTAACGTAAATAATTAATAAGTAAAAGATGTGATATAATTTTGAAAAAGACAGTACCATTATTGAGCCCGATATTTGAGTTGCTTAGTATCAAAGTAGGACAAACACCATCTACTATATTAATAAAACACAATATTCCTTTATAATTTATTCCACTTTATTTAAAAGGTCAGGACCGGTTTCGCTCATTGTGAGCATTGTCAACAGATAAGAAATATAATTTAACTGAGCTATTTATACAAAAATAAATTGAAATGAAAAGATGTAAACAATAATTGACATTGAAAACAGTATAAGTGATTCTATAATTACACAACGTTAAATTGTTTAACATCTCTAATATATAATCAAAAAATCATCAAAGATTAATAAATTTCAAGTGGTGACTGACAAACATAATTGGTCCAAACCGGTCCCGACCTTTTGAATAAAGTGGAATAAAGTGAGAAAAGTTTTATTACTCCAAATGATTTGACATTTTCTTTTTATTCTTTTAATATTTTTAATTAATCATTTTGTTCACTGTTCATCTCGGTTAACTCCATTTTTTAAATGTTTATAGTCAAATGATAATTCTTGTTGATGGTCACCTCATTAATATTATTCAGGATCCAGATGTGAAACCGAAATCAGATGCAAGACCTGTAGCTCACTTAAAAAGTAGTGTTACATTTTCGATACTATCAGATCCTCTCACAATTCCTGTGAGTGGAGTACCGGGAGAATTGGTCAGCTATATAAGGTAATGTATAATATGTTATTTTTCTGTAAATAATATTGTAAAATTTCATATTCTTCATTGACACAGAATAATAGTGAGTTACTGCACAGCATCCTGAATTGTTATCTACTAACATTTACTTTAAATCTGCGTTGGTTTAATATAACTCATGCAAGTATTTTTTTCATAAAGTTGAAACTTCATTATATTCAATTAAAATATTTTCGCCATTCAAGAGAAAGCGATGATCGATTGTATTTTTCACAAAAGTGGACTAAAGAACTATTTGACATTTAACTAAAATAATAATCATTTGAAAAAATATCTTTTACAACAACATCCCTAATCCTACAAATGTCGAAAAAATATACACTTGGCCATTTTCTCCTGTATGATGATGAAATAAATGCATGTTTATAAATTTATAGAAATTACATCTGACAGACATACTCATGTATATGATGATTTTTAACCTAAATGGTGAATAAGTATTTTAAATTAATCTCAGTCCTGTGTTTACTAACATTCCTGTATTTGCATGGTAATTATTTTTTGTCATTTCCCAGGTTAACAGCGAGCGATGAATATTTACCAATAATACAATACAACTTCCTGAAAAGTAGAACAAGAGACCTAATTGAAATAAAACACAATTCAGACATTTTAAATGTTACACTCGACTATTCCCCTGCATCGATCGGTAAAATGAAATTGTTAGTTCATATATCACTCGCTCTGGAGTCTCTATATTCAATAGGGTTCAGTGAAAAGAATGTTGACGAAGTGAAGGAGATTTTCGCAGATACAAATTTATACTTGATATGCGCTACCACTATCATATCTAGTTTTCATGTAAGTTTTCGATCATCACCTTTGTTGAAAATGATATATTTTGAAATAAATGCGAATAGATTGCCCATTTGATTGTAGTAACCCTTTATCTACATGTTGCAGTTTAGGATAGGTCCATAAGTAGAGAATTTTTCTATTAAAATAAGAACACATCTGACTAAATTAACATAAATGAGCAAAAAGCGATCGCTATCTTTTCAGACCTCATGGAAGACTAAACTTATACATTTTTTAATATGATAATGAATCTTATGAAAATATAACAGATGATTTAGTTTAACCTTCATCCGTCCGCCCGCTTTGGGTATTAAGAGTAGTTCACTACCCAAGTAGCTTTTAAAATTAATTTTGAATTTCATCAGTCACTATATCTCAATTGAAGTCATTACTTATTAAATAAATTTTAATCTAATATCCATATTTTGTGTACTGTTATTGTAAATCAACGTAATCCTGTTGCGCAACTCGCTAGTCTCTCTAGGGTAGTGTTCTTTAACCTTTTTACAACCGCGGACTTGTAAAAATTGGAAAAAATATTTCGCGGACCGGCGTTAACCAGATACACATATTAACATACAGTCAGTTCTCAACTTACAACTATTTGCTGACTGGCAATAAACTCTTGCCGGTCCTCGTACCACAGGTTGAAGAACACTACTCTAGGAACTGCTGGGCAGCGAACAATGAAAATCTGAGTTCTCTATGTGGACCGCTGGGTGTTTAAAGGTTAATATGTATTGCTGCATTTTTTAAAAATAAGTTTATGGATTGATTCCAATGATGCTCCTGCAACAAATTTGCCGAAATTTAGCGTCTGCTGCTCTGAAGGTTACTATCGAGTCTTGAAAAGAGAAAGCCAGCCGGACTTATACTTTCTCAAGAGCGCAAAATAGCTTTTGTTTGCTAATACAATTCTTTTATTGAATCGGCATATATATACCGTATTTCCTTGATTATAAGACACCATCAATTATAGAGCGCACCCTTATTTTTATATACCATTAAAAAATTAAAATATTACATATCGTCATTTAATACGTCATCGATTATAACACGCACTCCGAGTTCAGAGATACCGAAATAGTAAAGAACATGCGTCTTATAATCGAGGAAATACGGTATATATATATATATATATATATTTAATTTATGTTTGTTTATTTACAATCAATATTAAATCAATGCCTTGTATGCTCAGCATTTAATAGTTATTGAATGAATGAATACTCAAAGGTCTCATCTATTTATTGTTTGTCATTAAATTAATACTTTAGCTATTTTAAAAATAGTAATACTCCAGTTTTTTTATTTTTTCCATTTAAGAACATGAAATAGGTGTTGAAATTTCTAAAATTTTTTTTAAATTCTTTGCAGCTGTTCTTTGATTTCCTTGCTTTTAAAAGTGATGTTTCTTTTTGGAAAGGAAAAAAATCAATGGCTGGTTTATCGTTCCGGACAGTACTATGGAGAGCATTTTCCCAAGCTATCGTTACACTTTATTTATTCGATGAAAATACATCGCTACTCATTTTGATACCGTGCATAATTGGAACATTGATAGAGGTTTGTATTTTGGTAGTTTGTCTATTGTATCTTGTTTACGAGTTTTGCTTTATTTATTCACAAAACCTATCGGTATATTTGAAACCTGGAACACAGGACTTTTTAAGGCTCCTCCCTTCACTAAAAATTTTGAGCATTGAAGAAAATATGTTTATAATTTATTAATGTGTAATATTTATGAAATAAAAACTTTCCGTATTTTAGGATAAGCAAATTCGATCATAACTTTGTTATCTTAATTATGACCGATCTAGAAATTCCATTTATAATAATTGCTTTTGGCTCATTGTTGAGTGCAGAAATTTTTTGAACCTTTTCAGTACATTAAAGGATTTCTTTCTCCTGCTATCAGTAACAGATATAGTTAAAAAAAACAGTGCAATTCATGCACCATGTATGTAGAATGTTTGAAATATAATGCCCTCCTAAAAGTAAAGCCTATGGCAGCTACCCTTTCTGAGCCTGTATAGGTAACATTTTAATAATGAAGTATTTTTTTAGCTTTGGAAAGTCAAAAAAATGCTGCATATAGATTTTGATTGGAAGGAAAAGAAGTTCCTTAAAATAGTGACAGATAAAGTGAACAAAGCCGAACTTCAAACCAGAGCTGTGGATGCTGAAGCAATGCGATATCTTAGTTACGTTCTGTACCCGCTTTGCATTTGTGGAGCAGTCTATTCCCTTTTGTACGAACCGCACAAGAGGTAATTTAATATTATTGTTTTTGTTGAATATTGTATACACGCATAAGTAAAATCTGGAATTTAATAAACTCGGACAGTTGCAAAACTAACTGCAATTACTACTCACTCACCTTCAGTGGTAAAGGCCCTCGATTACAATATTTTTCAAGTGGTAAATTTTTTAACCTGAACTATGTAATTTTACTTTTCAGTTGGTACTCTTGGACTCTTCACAGCATGGTTAACGGTGTCTACGCTTTCGGGTTCTTGTTCATGCTGCCTCAGTTGTTCATCAACTATAAACTCAAATCAGTGGCTGCATTGCCGTGGAGATCTTTCATGTACAAAGCGTTTAATACATTCATCGATGACGTATTTGCGTTTATTATAACAATGCCTGTAGCACACAGAGTCGCCTGCTTCCGAGATGATATTGTTTTCCTCATTTATCTTTATCAAAGATGGTAAGTCTCCACTGATCTATTTCCTACATTAATCTTTATAAAATTCAGAGCAGTGGCCGATGACCTTATCACTAAGGTGGATAACTCAAATGGTTTGCTTATGACAGCTCTATATCTCACTGGTCTTTGCATAAACCGAGTCAAAATGAACTTCGGTGAAATATCAATTTGTCATTCGCTTTTCATGTTGATTATGTGAACACCTTAAATATTAGTGTTATTGTACTGGTTTTTTTTCATGGATTGATTTCTTTGGTTATGTATAGATCAATAAACTAAATTTGATTGATTACAAATGTTCATACGGTTCTTTTGAACATTTTACCATATCTCACTTACTCCTGTATGACAAAATATATGTCGAAAACGTTTAAACTAATTGTTTTTTGAAACAGTTCATAAATAATGACTCGCAAAGTGACATATGCTAAAATTTTCTTCAGTTAAGTATCGAGTATAATAAATTTCTCAACTTTTTGATTGATAAAAAGAAAATAAACAACTGAAATACATTGCCTCTGTCCCCTACAAAAATATTGAACATTTTTTGTTTTAATCTTTTAGGCTATATCCAGTTGACAAATCTCGAATCGATGATTCAGTTAGTATGGAAGAAACAGTCGACGAGGTGCATGAAAAGACGGAATAATTTATTATATACCTCTATAGGGTGATTTTTACGTCACTAAGGAAAATTGCCGCATTTATTGTAAAGAAAATCTACAAGCAATTATTGAGACAACATTACATCCACAGAAAAATCACATGGAAAAAGTTTTGCTTATTCGAAAAACAAACCCCTAAAAAACAAAATATTTATTGCTTGCTCTGATTTTTAAGATTTGTTGTGAAGTAATTTTATTTAGGTTAATGCCAAAATTTTATTTATTTTTTGTTTAATAACAAATTAACAAACACATGCTAGAAAAATATTACGTGCAATCATCCTATTATTATTTAATTTAATTTTTATTTATAATAATAATAAGTCAATTACGTTGTGCTAACATTCCATAAATTAATAATTTTAGTTAGAACGGACAATGATGTTTATTCTTTTGATAGATTTTTATTGAATATGGAGAGTTTTTTTTACGTATTTATACCAACAATGAATTTCCTATGATAACTTTATGTTTTGACTATTATTATAGTTATAAGTTATCATGTCACAAATCAAAGACTTTTAAAAATAAATATTAAATATAAATTTTGAATCTGAATATTTGCTGTTTCTTTTCCAACCAACATTCCTTCAAAATTGCATGAATAAGAGAAAATAAATGACTACATCACATATCATATGTTTTTTTTATTTCCTCAATGTGTACTATTCCACTGGCTGTAAAACTGGGTTGAGGCTCTCATGAAGTATCCGCAGCATGTGACCCAGTAAGTTCCATCACCTCTCCATCAACATTAACATAGTAGGAAAGCTTGTTCTGCACTATAATCTTCCACTATCCCACAGTAAAACCACTTTTAAGTCTAATAACCGACACTTACATCTATCTGTTCTGGATGCCCTCTATACATTTTTCTTTTACTAGTCTTCAACAAGTGCAGCCATCGTCAGTGCCGACGCGAGGTTATTTGGCGCCCTGGGCAACGATTATTGGCACGTCCCCTTAAACAAATAGTCTTTTCTTCTAAATAATGAAACAAAACAATTCGAGATCTTTAGAATTTTTTATTTTTATTTACCCATGTCCGCTCTCAATTTGGAGCATATGGCCTCCTAATGGAGGTACCTCAACAGAAGTGTTTCTACGTGAACTGTTACTCAGTCGCTCAGCATCACATTTTAGAATCACATAGAATACAATCATAACGAACAAAATAAAATAAAACGTACTATTATTTATTATTATTAGAGTATATAAAAATAGTTTGAATACTCCATTTATGCGCCCCTTAATGGTTTGCGCCCTAGGCGGTTGCCTATTTCGCCTGTATGGTGGCGCCGGCCCTGGCCATTGTAAAGGAGCATCATCAGTATGCACGCAACATTATATAATTTTCCTAAATCAGTGGTCAGCAACCGTTTTACTATGCGATGAACATGTTACCTTTATGAGCCCGTGCAAGAGAAAGTAGTTAGCTGCCCAAGATTTTTTTTTGCATTAGTGATGTTTGAAATTGGTCACTAATTAAAATAAGTATATCTCAAAAAACACAGCATATAAGGGAAAAATAAAAAGTCATATATCAAAAGATAGTTTCAAATTCATGAAAATCAATTTATTATATACATAGAAATATTTATTTTATTTGAAAATATCTGCAGTAATAAATATGACAATTAGATGCAAAGATTGGTGTCATATCGATAATGATAAGGCATAGGCAGCCATAAAGACAATATTTTCAGTTGCTTGCCAGTATCCCCATTGCCTAGTGCAGTGATGAGCAACAAAATAAAGGATGGGGAGACACGAAGATATTTTTTTTCAAAGGGAGGCGTGGTAACATAAAGATTGGAAACCACTGGCTTAGTGTGAATTGAACCAAACTCAAAATATCTAACATTAAAATATTTTTCTACATGAAGAGAGTTGTGATAAGCTTGCGTGAAATTTGAATTTTGAAGATAAAAAGATAAGCCGTTTCAATTGGATGAACGACTACTTCAAAAATGTGCAGTTCAAAATAAACCGTTATCATTGGTCTGGACCTAATGACATAACAGCTACGAAACTACATTATACGCTATTAATACATAGATTATAATCGCGGGGTTTGTAAATCCAAAATCCATAAAGGCCTGGCAATCAGAGGGTTAAATCGTGTGAGACCTGTGGCGTATTACCTTATAAGCGAATGAGGCGTGTGCTAGGGGCCCCCGAATCTTATCGGCCTCAAAAATAGCTCATGTTAGATAACCTGTATACTTTTTGTTCAGACTTTAATATATTTTTATTATTTTACATGAAGTCTTCTAATCATTTTTAATTAATCGAAAAAGAGGGCCTCCAAATTGTATTGCATTTAGGGCTTCCCATATGCTTAATCCGCCACTATGTGAGACTATTTATGAATAATAGATGACCCTTCAATCGCGCAACCTCGTAAAAAATGAATACCTACATACTTTTTACTTAACATATTTTTTCTTATAAAATAGAAAATATATTTTTTTGCACTTACTCAATAATTTTTAGTTATTTCAGCTGTTTCAGTTGAAAAACGGTCCTGATTATAAGAAATGTGGAATAAGAAAATTAAAAAAATAAATAAATATTGATATGCCTTTCCACCAATGATTATTACACTCATAAGATAAAAAAAACCTTTTTTTCCTTAAAGATATTGTTTTAAAAAATCTGAAGTAAATGGATAGGTAGTGAATTTTTCTATTTCAATCCTAAGTTCGATAATATATTTTTATTATTGGGTATGGTTGCCAGGCAAAGGCAGCAAGGTAATAATCGTCAATTGCATTTGCATCTTTGCTGTTTATATCAGTGACGGTTCCTGACCTAAAATCTTGGGTAGGCTAGAGAAAAGCATATCTCCACTTCACCTTATACATTAATCTACAAGCAAATTAACAAATACTACGACACTACTGCAATGCATAAATTATTATATTATAAAATCAATGCTAATGTAACTAAGAAATAATAGAATACGGATCCTTAAATTCGTCTCTTTCAAAATGAAATAACAAGTACCTACTAAAAGCAGTACAGAACTGTCACTTGCTGTCACTGAAAGTCAATACCTGTCACTTTCATACAATACAACGTTAATGGTTTTGTGTTTCAATGCATAAGTATGCGTAATGGGAAGATTCTGTTTAGCCCCCAACGATCAACAGAAGCTTGACAGATTGAAACATGATCGTTTGTGTTTGATGACGTTTCCGTTCATACAAATACAAAAAAAATCTAATCGTGCTTGATTGCGCCCCAGTGTAAAGAAATATTGTCTGTGGTTACGGGCTTGAACGATATAGCCCCTGAGTGGTGTTGCCAGACTGACGTGACGTTACCTGTTCCCTGTGAAGTATTTATAGGGTTATTGTTTTTTTTATGCCGGCTCAGTTTAAAATTGTAATACAAAACACAATCGAGAATATGATTGTAGGTAGACTTAACATTGTCAGAGGAAAATTAAAAAAAAGATATTATATTCATTTGGGAAAGGTTAGTTATGCTTATAAATGTATTTATTTTGTTCAGCGGCCGAATTGCTATTCATTTTTATTCAGCCATCTAAAGTTTTGGGTGAAAAATGCAGGTCGGGCTTAGCCCACCTAGCCCGGTAGCTAGAACCGCCACTGGTTTATATGCCATCTCATTTTAATAACTTACTGTTATCTATCTTTTTACTTGTGTTGCACGTGTCTCAATGTTATATTTAGGAGTTTGAGCAACATAAATAAATGATAATTGTTTCAAGATACTGTCGTAATCTACTATAGTAATTGACCAATCGCGATCAATCGTAGTTTCGTGTAACTTTTACAGAGTTATCAAACCAATAGGTCGAAATCTATTATAAAAATATGTGAAAATACTACGTACGAGTTGGAAACACCTTTACTGGTTTCCAGTAACCACTCCCATTCCCCCCATCTATACATATTCAGTATGACGGTTTTACCATTATTTCGACGGTCATTTACATCTAGCCAGCGTGTTTTTGGCATGCCTCCTGGATTGGTGGCAATTACTGTTTTCTTTGATTCTTCTACGGGCATGCACACTTATAGATTATTTGCGAATACAAAGCGACGAACGATGCTTTGATTCACTTGTTCTTCCAGCTGTCAACTGGACAGCTGGAAGATAGTCCAACATTTCCACAGTATAATTCAGGATGCTGACCACATTATTTTGTAATGTTAAGACACGGGCAACGAACGGGAAACATCGTTTACGACGATACAGTTATCACTCCGATCTATCGGATCCAGTGGCAGATTATTAATCTTAGGTGTCTTAAAATAGCATATATTCTATTAAAAAAAGCATATAATATTTTAAATCGAGTTTTAGTAATTCGAAAAACAGTGCCTTCAAATTTGATTGGGCCGGGGTCCTCCCAAGTGCTTAATCCGTCGCTGATCGGATTTGTCGGTCATGCTGGTTTTATTGGATCCAGGACAAATTACAAGCAGTGGTGTAGTGGTAAATAAATAGGTACCAGGTCGGTCATTGATTTTTTCCTTTTTTTTTTTTTTTTAATATTCGTCCGAAGTTAAAAAAGCACAAGTTTTAACAATTAAATCAATAAAAATAACGTTGCAAAAAGGTGTCAGGGCAGCGCCCTGGCTCATTTTCAGGTGCCAAGTCGCTGACCTGGCCCCACTACACCACTGATCACAAGGCATTACCGAAGGTTCACGGCGACATATGGGCAGCGATTAAATTTCACTTCCTTCGGTACATTCGGCTAAGCATATTGGCTCATGTAAGCCAACTAATTATGTTTCTTAACACCCAGTGGCGGTTCCTGACCTAAAATCTTGGGTGGGCTAGAGAAAAGCATATTTCTACTTCACCTTATACATTAATCTTCAAGCAAATTAACAAATACTACGACACTACTGCAATGCATGAATTATTATATAATAAAATCAATGCTAATGTAACTAAGAAATAATAGAATACGGAATCCTTAAATTCGTCTCTTTCAAAGTGAAATAACAAGTACCTACTAAAAGCAATACAGAACTGTCACTTGCTGTCACTGAAAGTCAATACCTGTCACTTTCATACAATACAACGATATTGGTTTTGTGTTTCAATGCATAAGTATGCGTAATGGGCAGATTCTGTTTAGCCCCCAACGATCAACAGAAGCTTGACAGATTGAAACACAATCGTTTGTGATTGATGACGTTTCCGTACATACAAATACAAAAAAAATCTAATCGTGCTTGATTGCGCCCCAGTGTAAAGAAATATTGTCTGTGGTTACGGGCTAAACATCGCTAGCCCTTGAGTGGTGTTGCCAGAGTGACGTGACGTTGCCTGTTCCCTGTGAAGTATTTATAGGGTTATTGTTTTTTTATGCCGGCTCAGTTTAAAATTGTAATACAAAACACAATCGAGAATATGATTGTAGGTAGACGTAACATTGTCTTATATTGACAGAGGATAATTAAAACAAAGATATTATATTCATTTGGGAAAGGTTAGTTATGCTTATAAATGTATTTCTTTTGTTCAGCGGCCGAATTGCTGTTCATTTTTATTCAGCCATCTAAAGTTTTGGGTGAAAAATGCAGGTCGGGCTTAGCCCACCTAGCTCAGTACCTAGAACCGCCACTGTTAACACCGATTAATTGAATTTCTCTGAAATCGTACATTCTTTAAGCACAAGCGAAAGAATAACTGAAAAACTGCTTCGTAATATCACTGTGAAATTTAAATGTTTTTACTACAGCTAATCAGTCGCAGATTAGCCTATAAGCGAGTGAGTCTCCGAATCGTAGGTGCCTTAAAAATAACTTATATTATATAACCTATATACTTTTTGTCCGGATTTTTATTATTTTACATGGATTTGTCTGATGTTTTTATATTATCCGAAAAACAGAGCCTCCAGATTTAATTGCGCCTGGGTCTCCCATGTGTTTAATACGCCACTGCAGCTAACTTTTATATTACCAGTTATTCGAAATTTTGTCATTATGTATTTTATAAATAACAGCAATAAAAATATAATATTAACAATAACAGTAGCACATATGGTGTATATAATTTTATATTGTTATGTTTTAAAATTTAAATCACTTCACATTTCTAATAGTTAATACAAAATTTATCCGATTGATTATAGAATACTGTTTTCTCATCTCCATTTTCGAAGGTCGGCCGGTAAAAGTAAATTGAGATTGAGATAGTGGTTTGATTCTCACTAAACAAAAATGCTATATTTTCATATACAATCTCTCTATGTTTACACTTTAGAACAGAATTTATTAGAGATGAATGAATAATGTCATTTAATAAAAGAGACGCGAGTATTGACAACGTATGGTAAACTCATTATGTTCGTATATGCGACAGAATGAACTTGATCATTATTTAATCGGTATGTGCATGTAAACAGACCAACAGTGGACTTGTTGCACAACTCTCCTATCGTGATGGTTTGTTACTTATATTATATGTTATACTATTTCGTTCATTGAAGACTGGCACTATACGGAATGTACGATACTTAATTGTGTATGTTTTGGCCCGCCAGAAGACACTTGCGTAAATTTTCAAACAACTCACGGGCGGATGTATTGTGACCTACATAATATCTATTTATCTACCGCAACTTTTATTTTTCCCGCCATTTTAAAGGGCTATTTATTATTGGTGAGTAATGATCTTTATTACAACACATTTACTAACCATCCATTATCTCCCTGGTATAAAGCAGAAATTAATAATTTTACAGTAAGTTCATTCTTATTGACCATGTGTTGAATCGCTGTCACTTTCGAGTTTGTAGTAGTGAGAAGTGACGAAATAGTGTGTTGATTACATAACTATTTTTTTCTGTAAAAAAACAAGACCATATTTCATATTATTAGAAGTCAAATTAAATTTTGTAAGCATTGTTTTAAAACAATAATAAATGTTATTTACAGGCACAACTCATACAATGAAATAATTCACTGTTACGATAATAAAAATAGTAATTCTTGATCAATGTTACAATTCATTTCGCGTAAATGAATTATTGTTGTATTTTTAAAAATATAGGTAAGTGTTTTTAAGATAACTTTAACATCGATGTATTTCGGTGTTGTTATACAAAAGAGCTTGATCATATAAAAACTTAAGTATATAAAAAGTTTACAATTCGTTTATGTTAACTTAACTACATAGTGAATTTCTATTTTTTTTCAAATATATAGCAGATTTATTTATTTTAGAAAACGACCTACCAATAAACCAGATTATAATTTTAGCCGTTAATATTTTTTAAATAATAACGTAAGAATAAAATTATTAATGTACTATTACTAACGGAATATATCGACATCTTAAGCAATACCGTAGACCAGCGATTTCCAACCGGGGAGACGTGGACTGTTGCAAAGGGAGGCGCGAACAGTCCAAAATATTTATTTAGCACCTTAAAACGTGTCTTTATTACTGTATGAAATAAAGGATGGGGAGGCGCAGTAACATAAAGGTTAGAAGCCACTGCCGTAGACAATTGTTAAATTTATTCCTAATGACTAGGGCTTGTCGGTTTTTTGGCAAAATTTGTGACATTCGAAAACTGGCAGTGGCGGATTATCCTATAAGCAAATGAGGCGAGCGCTTGGGGCCTCCAAATCTAAGGGGCCTCAAAAACAGCTTATATAACATATCCCATACACTTTTTGTTCAGATTTTTAAACATTTTACTTGGAATTTTCTAAAGTTTTTAAGTTAACCAAAAAACAGGGCCTCCAAATTTTATTGCGCCTAAGGCCTCACATGTGCTTAATCCGCCACTTTAAACCGGTTTTTATCTTCGTAACCGGTTGTGCCGAATTTTCACATAAACAAGTCTATAAACAAATTGTATCTTTTATTCGATGGCTTAAAGACCATATGCCCCACATCATTATTACCCAGCGAAAGGGTATTTTCGATATCAGGAACTTTTGTCACAAAACGATCAGTGGACGCTTTGTGTTTTCTTAAATCATATTTTCTGATGAGTAACACCACATAATTTCTTGTTGTGTATTATTATGTACTTATATAAAAAAAAAACATATAAAAAATTAGCCTTTTCTCTCTATTTTAATTGAATTATCCATTTTTTGTAAAACTTCGAAAACCGGATAAAACCGGTTTTCTAACAATATTGATAATCGAAAAACGGTTTTTTCAAAAGTTGGTTTTTGTATAAGCCCTACTAGTGACGTCCCTATAGCCGAGTTATTCCTAATCGTTAATAAAAGTATATAAAGGTATATCTATAGAGAAAGTCGCTAGGAAAACGACTAAACAGAGAAGTAAAAAAGAAATAATCTTAACTTTCTCCACCATAAGAAAATATTTCGATTTTCTTGTGACCAAAAACTATCGACCAACACTCAAGCCTGTTTCGAATAAAATTGTAAACTAATATCATAATTTTAACCCTCGAAAAGTTAATAAAGAAAAGGTGGTACGGAGTTCAGACTTGTTTTGTTGTAGACATTTGGGTACTACCGTGTTTGACGCCAGGCGTCTAAATGCGCAACGGTTGTCAATGCATCACTGCATCTATAGGGGGCGTGATTTGGCATTTGTTTTGCTGAAACGAATTAATCTAAATGTGATAATTGATTGTTGGTTTGCTCTCAGATTGTCTGTTGACAGATTGACACCAAAATCTTTAACTGGTGAAATTCGACCGGTCGTTGAATTGCGAAAGAACTAAACCTGCGATCGATAAAATGTTGCATTTATCGATATTGAAATCGAATTTGTCACATCTTTCCAATTTCATTATAATTATATATATATCAGACTGGCGACAGTGACAATCATCCAGCGGTGGGCTGCCAAAACGTTAACAAGGGGCTCGCTTGATCTCAAAGCAATTCTCGGTTTTCTGGGGAAGGAATGATTTGTTATCACTCCTATGCAATTATATGCAATATTTAAATAAACAATCAATGGTTACTTACTACACTTATAATATGTAACAATATGCAATTCACCGTAAACTTATCAATCTAAATGGCTAACTAAATTTACTACTGCGTATACTGAAGTTGTCGTAAATAATATGCAAGTCATAAATTGCAGTTATATACTAGTTTGATCTGATAATATTGTTTTCTCTTTAATTAACAAGGGGCTCGCCGGCCTTGGTAAAATTTAGCAAGGGGCTCGCGTGAGCCCCTCCGAGCTCCCTCTAGCCCACCCCTGCAATCATCCAATGTGACAACTTGTGAAAAAAATTCAAATCATCAGCGAAAAACAAGAAAATAAGATAATTCATTTTCCATGTCGTAAGAAAACGTCCTGTACTCATTATTAGGAAAGGTATTTCCTGATTCCTGATTAGGTCAATGCATCCTTTACCAAAGAAGCCGGAAGTAGGGACCCTGTCGGTAGTGAACAATCGCGTGGTTGTTTTAAAGTTTTCTTAAAAAGAAAAATTACTTCCGCTTCATCGATTTGCATTGGACCAATGGATATAATTGGAAATGATTTTTTAAAAGAGATTATTTGTTAAAATTTCTTATTATTATGGTCACAATTGCATGCGGCGTGGCTAAATTATATTATACAATATTATGATGTGCACCAACTGCGATAAAAATGAAAATTTAGTGATTGTAGAATCATGCGTGATCGCAAATGAAAAAAGTAAAACAAATTGTGAATGCACACAAACACTCATAACATGGAGAAATCGTACCCCACTTATCTTTTCGTTTTAATCATGTATTATTAAATCCAGACGTCTTCTGTGTGCCTATTTATATTCAACGGTGGGCTGCCAATATTTTAACAAGGGGATCGTTTAAATACGCAATAGTTATCAAAACAATCGAATGATACTAAATATAAATTCCTTGCTTTAAAAAAAAAAAGGTACCGGAACTCACTTCTTGTGAAGCTGTTTTCTAAAGATTTTTTTGCAATACATGTCTTCAGCATAAGTTTTTTAAGAGAACTGTTTGTTACCCAGTTGTTCAACCTCTTTTTTTCGAAAAGAATAAGGATAGAAACAGACGTGTGGTTAATTTTACTAATGATTTCGAAATAAAAATTAAATTTTACAAGTATTAAAAATGCCGAGAAAAAAGGTGCCGGAACGCCATTCCACCGCGTTACATGGGAAAAAAGCCCTAAAAATAATTAAAATAGTGCTTATTCCGTAAAATAGTTAATATCAATAGTTAAAAAAGTACCTACTTACGACTGCAAGATTCAGATTGCAAGAGTGATTTTAAATAAACACAGAAACGTGAACTATTATTTTTGCTCAAATTCCATGTTTGAAGAGTTATACTTGAGCCGTCGTAGATAATATTACTGTAATATAGTAATATATTATACACCCAACTATTTTTTGCATCTTTTTTTATGCACGTGTTTGAAATAACACGCTCCACTAAAAAAACGAATACTATACTTTTAATGGAATCTTTGTTCTAGCACGATTCCAAGAAACAATAAATAAATAACAGATTTCCTAATAATAAGAAATTCAACAACACAGGACGATAAAAACAAACAAAAGTCTTCATTAGATTCTAACACATTAAACGATTTGCGTCCAGTCCCTCATAAACGTGCGCGTATGTTAACGAGTAGCGATGAATAATATATTTTTTTAAATAAAATACATATGTATGAATAACATTTTGAAGATTTTTTGGGCTTTCATTATCACTTTGTTACACGATTTTCTATGATATAATGTTGCTATTTTTTTTCAAATAAAACGGTTTTTTGAATTTATATAACCAATCTTCAAACTTTTTATACACGGTTTTTAGTGGAACATATATACCGTGTAAAAAAAGAATTTATTATATTTCAGAAATTGTGTATATTAGAAGTGTCAGGTACTGATTTGGTCTGAGAACATTGTTCTTTCTTGATTTAACAAGGGACATGTATAAGCCTCTCCGAGCCCCCTGCTCTTCACAAACAAATAATTTTATGAATATGTGCTTGTTATTTTATTATGTAAAATCTACTTAATAAAATTAAAATGACGGTTTTCAATTTTTATATATTGAGTTATAAAATAGTGGGCACTATTAAAACTCGATGATTTATATTATAATAAAACATATCTAATAACAAAAATCATGTTGACTTAGTAATAATGATGTCATACCACTTTAATTCTGTAAGATAACAAATTTATATTTTGTCTACCGCATTTGTGTTATGTATGAATATTCGAACTCTTTGTTGATATTCAGATATTTGATAAATTAATTAAAAAAAATTAACATTAGAAATTAATATTTTAAAAAATAAATGTAAGTGTTATGCATACATTATATTATATATTGAACCATATGTTTAACAAATATATCATTCGATACTGTATTTAATTATATTATTTATTCAACAAGAAAAAATCACAATATCTCTCGCTGGACGTATTAAACTATAGTTTCTCAACCTTTTTGGGCCCGTGGACCCTTTTTGAGTCTCATATTTTTCCGTTGTCACCATACAAATAAGTTTTTCGAGACTCGGGGATTGAAAGATTCCAAAATAATTTTCAAGTCTTTAAACATTCTGTTCGCTGGCAGATTTCAAAATTTGACGCAGGAATTTACGGAATTCCCAAAATGAAAAGACGCGAGACTTTTAGCTCTTCCCAAAATTTCACCCACCTGCCACGTAGCTCTCGGTTGAGAAATCGTGTATTCAGTGGCGTAGCAAGGAGGGTGCGGTAGGGGCGTACCGCCCCGGGAGGCACATTTTTGGGGGTGGCATTTTTAAAAATAAATACAATATTTTTCGAGAAAAATTATTTATACATAAAAAATTAAACTACTTATAGTAAAACTCATAGTTCATAGATAAAACATAGTAGAAGTGATTTAAAATAAAAATTAGAGGAAATATTGGAGGCGGGAATATTTCACGACCCCTTCCTACACCCCTTGCGTGTATTAAAAAATGAAATCGACAATAAATATTCAAATATTTAAAAATTCACAGTTCGGCCAAACTCAATCATGCTTGATACAATTTTTATTTTACTAAACGCAGGGACATAAAAATCATTATTTACCCTTCTTTTCAATAATAAAGAAATTGGCTGATCATAATACATACGTGATGATAATAATTATTGTCTTAAATTATATTGGCATGCCTCGATCGGTAATCGGAGTAAACAGAACGTGATTAACATTACTAAGCAGAATATGGTAAAACGGAACGTGTATATTATTATGATTTTAAAATTGTGCCGCGTGTGATGTATTTGGTTTTGTATATTGTGCTCAAATATAATTTCTTAAAAAATATTATTTTTTTCTTAAAAAAAGCATATTTTGTCAGCAAGTGACAACGCACCAATACGGAAGTAAGCATGATGGTATTGAAGTATGCTTGCGTTAATTCTATGGAAGTAGTATGTGTATACTACTTCCAAATTTTCTTTTTTCTATTCGAAAATTCCGCCCCCTTGCTGCGCCACTGCATCACAAAATTATTTATTCACATTACATAGTTTATACATGACATAAATTCATTCCAAATAGTGTTTTGATTTTCATTTGAAACTTTAACCGTGGCGGGTCTTATTCGTCTATTATCTGCTGTGAGAGGTGGCTTTTGAACAGGGCTTCGAACCGCTATTTTTTTCGTTCCGGTTTTCGTTCTGGTTCAAGTAAAAAAATATATATCGGTTCGGTTCCGGTTTTCGTTCCGGCAAAAATAACGGTTTTCGGTTCAGCTCGAATCCAAAAACCCAGGAATTTACCGATTTGCCCAAAATACGGATTCAAAGGCATGGAAGTTTGGGAATTTTTTGAAATATTGATTTTTTCTTTATGGTCATTTGAAGTGTAAATAATTGATTATATTTTATTCGTTGTTGTTAAATGAGAGTGTTTAATAATCTATATGTGATTAATTTTATCTTATAGATATGAATGTATTACATGGATTCACATAAAAAATCTAAAATAAGATAACTGTAAGTGGAGCAGGTGCTCAGCTGTCCTACAGACTGCTTAAATTATTCAATAATTTAAAATGGATCTTATATTTGTTCTATTGGACCACATCAATATATTCTTTTTACTCATCCTGGGATATTTTATAGCAGTATACTTTATAAAGAATCGCAAGTTCTCTTCTCAAAAAGGTAAGCAACAACATATGCTTGTATATTAATTACAATAGATAGTATAAACATTTTTCCCAGATGATTTTGGAAATTTCGAAGAATAAAATTAGAGGAAAATTCATGATGAAATTAAAAGTCATTAAAAATACTGTCTGGTCTATGGCACAGTGTTTAACTTTGTTGGTTTCCATGCCGGATCTCACTGGTTCAAATCCCAGTAGGAACAGAATTTTTCAAGCGATTCATTGATGGCGTTGATGTTCATAATGTTAAAATTTTTCCCTTAATACGTTTTATCCTTACACTCTGAGCAACTGAGTAACAAACAGTTCTCTCAAAAAAACTTTTGTTGAGATATCTTCATTAGGAGGCCATATACTCTATATTGCGAGCAAACATGGAAAAAATTAAATATATATATAAATATATATATATGTATGTATTCATTATCCTCGAACGAGAAAGCTACTCTTTGAGAGCCCTCAGTGCCATTAGTATATATCTTAAAGTAGTGGCCGTAGCATAAAAAAACGCTTCTTCAAACATGGCTGAAATTGCTAATGAGTTTGGCAACTATTAACATAAACTATTTGTTAATGCTAATACTAGACATCTGATGACAGCTATCGCAACTAGAGGTTGCAAGATAAGAACTTTAAGCCATAATTGAGTAATGAAAGGAAATTCTATGAGACCTACTATTTGTTATAAGGTCACAATTGCAAAGTAATTAATTAGTTTTACAAGAATCATATGATAGATTTGATGGCTTTCTCAGCTTCATCCCCTATTCAAAACAAATAGTCTCTAATGTCGAACTACAATAAATACCTTGTAGAACTACAATAAATTCTTTTCTATTTTTACCCGATTAGTATGTAGTTATACTGCGCGTAAAACCCAATTCAATCAACTCACTATTTTTATTTATTACAGAATGGAACTATTTATTTAAGCGAGCATGGGCCGAGTATATATTGAAAAAGTGGAGAAAATCTAACCAAAAGGCAGATCACCCAACAAACGCAAATGAAAACCTTCGTACTTTGAGATATGAGGATAGTTGTGATACATTCACTTTGTGGGGCACAGATGCCGAAGGAGCTTCTCTATTCATTAGATTTTCAAGGAAAACACACAATGTCGCTGATATATCTCTCAACCTTGTACTGAATGATGAAACTTCATACCAAATGCTTAGTATGTATTGCGATTCAAACACTGTGTTTATAACAGGGCTGTGGAGTCGTTAAAAAAAAACACGACTCACGACTCCGACTCCGACTCCGAATTTGACTCCGACTCCGACTATGACTTGACTAAAAAAAAGTTCTATTTTATCAGGTTTTTTTTCTACCTTTCCTATGTATGTGTATTAAATTACAGATCAACCAGTTAATCCAACAAATAGCCAATTTTTTCATTTTATACATGTTATAGGGATAAATAAAACATAATAAATATAAGTTTAAACTTTATTGATTTGAATTTATTCTTAAAAATAACATTGCTTCTATCAAATCTGCATTTGTAGAATTTTGTATATATTACGCAATGACACGCAGACGTGATTGATACAGAACAATGACTGAAGACAAAAAATGCGTGCATATAAATGTATGCACTTCGAGTAACAAAAAAAAATATATCGAATCTACTTTTTCGACATGAGAAAGAAAGAAACAACAACTTTTGCGCGGACTCATATGCAGTGGATCTTGGTGACTCACTGGCTCGGCGTGACTCATGACACCTACACGTTTAATATTATTAAGCTATATCACAATAATTATTACGTAATTCAATTTTCATAAATTTCGTGAGTATTTTTTTTTTTTTTTTAATTTGCATTTTTTTTTTAAAGTAGTCGGAGTTGCCCGTTTTTCACGACTCCGACTCCGACTCCGACTCCGGCCAAAACACCGCGACTCCGCGACTCCGACTCCGACTCCACAGCCCTGGTTTATAATAATCAAAATCTTAATTCTATAACAGTCTAATTCAACAAATAATACACTTTTTTCATGAAAAATTAAATCAAGTTATCGTTATCATGTTAGCCACTTGTGTTTATTAGACAGAATCAATTACAAATTTTCTTTTCCTGTCCCATGGATGTAAAGAGTCAGAAATTGCAAAAGTCGCTTATTCCTGTCTTCGGGGGCTAGTGAGGTATCTGGGTCGAGCGCTGCGCCAGCGGTGGGGAATGCATACCTAGTACGTTCAGTCACGAAGGCATGTTTACCCCATAGTCCACTAATTTTGAACCTATGAAATTGTTTCTCAGTGACTATTTCTATTCGCGGACGACGTTGCGGAAAAAGCTGCTTAAACTTTTGAATGTTGAATAGTAAATTAAATAAATGAAATGTATAACAGTTTCATACATTTTTAGATCATCCTAGATGCATGTTGGAAAGTGAAACTTCACAAGTATGGAGTGGCGGAGATCTGAGTTTGACTCCTTTGGAAGATTTCAAAAGATGGCGAATTATTTTCAACGGTCTTCTGTTTAAGAATGGATCATCAGATGATGCAAACGCTCGACATGTGAGATTGAACTTTATGTATGTATTAATTTCATTAAATTTAGGTATCATGTGTGGATTGTCCAGATTTCTTTTTCATCAACCGTGAGAGAGGAGTATCAATCTCTCAAACTTTCCCTATTTATAGCCCTGTCACGTCACATGGGTATAAAATACTTTTATATTAACTAAATTCTATAACACTTAGAACTGAAATTTGTTTCTGAAATCTGAGAAATTTAATGTCTTTTACAATCATAAGAAAATTGATAAATGAACTGCGCTGACATGTTTTTTCTTAGTAAAACACAAAATAAATGACAATACACAATTGTATTTTAGACTTATCGAAGCCACTACTCCTGTTACCAAAATATAATTACTCAACATCCCCCCCAAGTAAAAACAAATTTCCATAATTACTGTATCATTTATGAAATAAAGGCCAATGTAAATTAAAACTGACTTTGATGCAGAAGATCTTGGATATTCTAACAAAAAAATAGCGTATCTGTTTCACAAGGATTGGCAGAGGAGGCAGAATGCATAATCACAATATGAAATGATGTAATCGCCTATTTGTATTTCATCACCCTATAAATGTTAAAATTATAAAATCGCCTCTTGTTGCCAAGTGTTTTTTTAATTGTTTAAGCTGGATTGCCGCTTCAGAGCCTACAAAGCTTATTCATGAGAGCAGTATTAAAATTATGGCTGATTCACTTGCAATGCAGCCTTGGAAGAATATGACCTGGATGCATCCGATGTGAGATAATGATGAATGTGTTTATTTTAGTATTCATAGATTAAGTTAAGTTGTGTTAAAAATAATAGTATTTGTAACACTTGTGGCTTTTGATGAGCCGAACAAGGTTCCAATTGATAGATCATATTATGTCTAGTATAAAAGAGTGTTTTATCTTTTAATAGAATGCCTTTCCATCAAGTATTGACAGTGAACAACTTAAAAGTGATCAAAAAACAATAAATAGAGTGATCTTTCGAGGAATTGAATGTAAACTTTTGTTAGTGTTTTTTTATTTTTGTTTGTCATAATTTTAGCACTCAATACTCCATGGAAGGTTATGACCAATATGGATGCTTATTTGGAATTGTCACAATGGATGATGGCAAAGAGCCAGTTCCCCTGAATCTTCCTGGAATACGGCAAAGAAGATGGGGGAAAAGTTCATCATCACGTTTGAAGACGTCCATGACCATATCTGGCGTTGGGGAGGATGGTGTGGTTTTTCTTATTGTGCTGGAGACCTTGGAAAATCAAGGAATGCTGTAAGAAAACTTATTGATTCAGTTGCAATTTAATAATTGACAGAATACTATACAGTAGAAATTTCTGGATACAAAAACATTTAATATTTAAATAATAAGCCGGTTTGACACAACATAATTGGCTTTATTATTAGCCTTGGCTTATTTATTTCTTATATATTACATAAACTCTCAGATAAAGTCATTTATAAACGATTTCGTAATGTCTTAATGAATTTAATAATTAAGGTGCTGAAAAAATACTAATTAGTTTTCTTTCAACATTAGACAAAAAATATTTTTCAGGAGCGTTTATTGAATAAATATTTACAATAGGGAAAGAATTAAAAGTGTTCCTAATGTGATATGTTTGACCATTTAAAAACTGTTAATGTTTCTATGAGTATAAATTGTCAATCAAAAACAATGGTGTCTCGTTTACTTTGGATGCATTCCTTAAACGATTTCCACTGTAACTTGAAAAACAAGAACACATTAGACTTATTTATCTTTTCTACAGCTATTGCAGCATTCTCATCTTGTTATATTATAAGTGTAAAAGTTCTAAGACATGTCTATAGAAACAATTCTAAAAAATCAATACGTATATTCCTGGCAAATAATGATTTACATATAATTGATGACTCGCTAGCTCAAATTTAATACTAAGCAATTACAAATGATCGTAGTAAGACAGCTCTATCTGTGCCGGACAAGTAAAATTTAAGTAAGTTCAATTATTGGCCCTATCCTATTCATTGTATTTACAGGGCGTGTTCAGCAAACACGAGCGAAGTATATGTATTATATTTACACTATAAAAACTACAAATCAATGGTGCTGAAATGGTTTGAATATAGTTTTTTTTATTAACTTTGTCCGAAGATATTTCTCAAAGTAGCGAAACATTTTTCACAATTTTATGAATAACTTCAATGGTACATCAAGTGAAATAACAAAGTTATCAATTTTCATTATATATTGAAAATGCAAATAAATCTTATCCGTTGAGAAGAAAAAACTTTGCTTATATTTTTCAGCTTGAAGTTTGGAAACGTCCGTAGACCAAATGGGTCTCTGGTGTCAATCGACAATGTGGATATGGACTTTCTCAATTTAAATATCATTCACGAAGCAGACTTACCTAAGGCATTTGGTATTAGATTTTCAGGTAACAAAAGAAGTTTGTTTCTATTAGTGTATCGTATCGAATCCTCAAGCATATTGAATAAAATATGTAATATCCTAAATGAAATTGATATTTATTATAAATCTTTCTTATTCTGATCAGATAACCACTGCATATTCCATGAGATAATTAGTGAGTGTATAGTTTTGGCATTCGCATTATTGTGTTTAATTGATTATAAGATTGCCATTTGTTTTCAGCGAGTTCCTCAAATTTTAAAGTTTTTGTTCATTTACATAAAACAAATATAATCCATGTTCAGGAAGGCATTCCATGGAATTGGGAAAACACAATTGTTCCTTTTCATTGTATTATAAATGGTGTAGCCGGATATGGTCTTCTAGACAGTGGGAAGCATTACGGAGGTAAATGATTTTTTTTTCTTTCTTTATAATGTTTTGATATTCTTTCCAGTTCCATACCATTAAAATTTAATTTGTATCGTTGGTTTTTGGAAATCTTAGATAATCTTTCATTTTTCTAAAACTGAATATTTTGTCAATTTAAGTTAATATGACTAATTTGTGTGTATTTAGATTTTCATTATCTGAAATCTGCACCTCAGGAGTAAAAAAAAACAATATTTTTGGTTCTTAGCATTTATAAATATTACTTTTCTTTTACAATGTGTAATTTTAGTTCTATAGCTTTTTTACACCATAAAAAAATAATGTTTAACGTAAATGAATCTTTATCCACAAAATGTTTTGAGGAGTAAATGACTTTTCCACAACAGCAATGATGTAAATTATCTTATAATCCACTATGTGAGTAGCAATAGTGTTTGTCTTTAAGTATTAAACTTCCAGAGGTAAATTTCAATTGTAACGTTTATACGGTGGCATACATAATATTTATAAAATTTACCGATATATTTTTTTGATCCAGCATATCTAAAGATTATTGTATTCATGCTATAGATGGTTTTAATTAGGTCAATTGAAAATTGAAATGGTGTAGAAGAATAATTATCAAGATTTTTGTATTGCGTGCTTTTTCTTCACGCCTTAGATAGGTTCCTAACTAAATTATAAATGAATCGTTGCTAGATAGTGGTAAATTTGGATTTTTTTTAAAGGTGACTGTCCGTTCAAGGCATATTCTTCACCAAAACATTTGAAATGGTGTAATTTAAATGGCCTAAAAAATGATTTATGCGTCTCTTTCAAAAATGAGGGAGCAGGGAATCCAAAACTTGTCGGTGGAAAAGGTGCTTCATTGGCTCTTTTATTCTCTGCTCAAACTGAAGAGGTATGATATCTTATTGCCAAAATGAAGAATGTGGCACAAAATGTTTGTTACTTTAGTAGAAATGTGTGCTATTTGTATTGTTTATTATTTTTGAACTTGGGTTATTTTATACATAGATACAGACGATGATTCAATGATGTTTCTTTTAGTTTTCTGTTCCTGATGGGTTTTGTCTTACTGTGGATACGTTAGTTATGCAAATCAATGAAAACAAAGTACTCTCTGATGCTCTGGAAGCTATCTTGAATGTCAATAAAGACTACAGCGAGGTAGCTCTTCAGGATGTTTGTAAAAAGTAAGATATTGATTTAATGAAAGTTGTTATTGCTAAGGTACCTGAGAATACTTGGGAAAAGGCTGTGGTTTCTGTGACAGACCTTTTTTGTAATGATCCAAGTTTTTTAAGGTTTTCCTATTCAACAAACTGTATGCAGAAAAGTACAAATATGCGCCAGTGGCGTCTTGTAGTGATAACTTCAATGAATCAATTCTTCACTCAAATGTAACATTTTGATTTGAAAACTGAATAAAATTTTAAAGTACTGTCTCATTTATTCTTATTTTTTATGCACAGGATAATATACCCTGCTAAAGAATTGTCGAAAGAGAAACTGTAAATTTCAAGTGTTGATGTAATAAAGATGTTTATTTTAGAGCTGAAAATCTATTTGCTGAGACTCCGGTGTGTAATGTTGTGATGGAAAGTGTTCTTGCACATTTACAAGAACTGTCGAAATCAAATGCTGATGATGTTTCAAAAAATATCTATTTTGCAGTAAGATCATCAGGTAACAATAAATTAAACATAATATCTGTCCTTCATTATTTTTATTATATTGTTAGAGTTAAATAATTATTCTTCAAAATCATGTAATTCTAGGAATCGGAGAAGACTCTGAAGAATTATCGGCTGCTGGCCAAAATGCCACCATTTTAGGATGCGAGTCATTTGAAGATGTGCTGAGGGGTATTCAAAAGTGTTGGGCATCTCTCTTTTCATTTCAAAGTGTGGCTTACAGAAGGTGAGATGCAGTGTAATTGTATTATTTATTGTACTAATTCTGCAACCGAGTGGTTAATAGTTCAAATCATAAATTTGATTTTTCCAATCCACGGCATAGTGTCAGTGAACAATTAGTCAGTCAGAATTTATTTATTCAAATTAATAGTTAATGTGTTAAGTAAGCTTATTTATTATTTATCAAAAAGAATATCCAGCTTTCCTTTTAAACATTATCTTCAGGCCCGTGCCTGGAGTCGTGCGGCGTGTGCAGTGCACATGGGCGGCCGATTTTAGCGATGGCCAAAGCAAATGAGTACATTTTTATTTATTTTCAACACAATAAAATTATTCAGTGCTAATTTTTAAAAATTTGTGTTGCTCATGTTCAGTTGGTTTCAATATAATTTTTTTTATCACAAAAAGATCAGGAATAAATCATTACCGTTTTCCAAAGTATATTGCGCAGCTTGTGAATTTCGTGGTGGTCTGAAGTAACCTATCAAGCATGTAAACGAATGATGGGTACAATTACGATTTTTTTGCTTATCAATTGAGTGACCAATTTATAATTCCATGGTGGTGGCCGAAAACCCTGACACTGTCTGATTATCTTATTTGGAATAAAAAAACAAAAGGCTTAGAATAAGGAAAAGTTGAATCACAACTGATTAAGAATATATATAGAATCATTGATTAATCTATATTTTTTTCACATTTCAATACTATTCAACACATTTTAACATAGTGTTAAGTTAATTTTATTATTATTTTTTAAGTTAATCTCTATGTATTGAAGACTGATTATAATATTGATTACTTTGGATAATAGGCAGCACGGTCAAGAAGTACAATCTGGAATGGGAGTTGTAGTACAGATAGTGGTCGAAGCAAACGCAGCAGGAGTTATGTTTACACGACATCCTAACACAGGAAATCCTCGTAACATTCTCATTACATCCAATTTTGGACTCGGGGAGGTATATGAGCATTCTGTTTCATGATAAATGTTACTTTCTGGTTTTGTTTTACAGTAAAGCCCTAATCTGTCGTTCCCCATTTATTATTTTCTGGCATTTATTGTTATTATTTGATAATTTTATCCAAATATACATACAGTTTTTACACTCCGAATTGGACATTTTACAAACCAAATTAGACATTTTACAAATCAAATTGGACATATATATATAAACTGCTGGAAATGTTGTTTATTACTAGTTTTTTAATTTGTTTGTGTTTAAGCAAGTTAATAACTATATCGGTGCTGTAACCGTTATTAACTACAATTTGCTTAATAATATTTAATTCTAAATCAAAATTAGTTTGTGTAAGGGGGATGTTAACTAATCTATTGATCATTGCGTATAACGACGAAAGTTTTTGTGACCAAGGATGAAGTAACGTAAAAATACTCCATCGAGTAAATAAAAAAGGCTTAAAAATGAATAGTCTAGAATTTTTAGAGATAAATAAAAGCATTAACAATAAAGAAATATTATTAAATAATATCCTGAATGAATCAGGTGGTTCACCACTGTTAAATATATTTTCAAACGGCTTAACCCGTCCTAATTGATGCAACTCATTAGATAATCATTTCTTAATGTAAATGTCATTTTGTATTACCTTTATCGTTTGTTTGTTTCTCTATCGTCCCCCCTTGCCTCCCATTTTTATTTGATTTTTATTATAATATATCAGAATAGTAATATATTTTCTAGCGGTTTAACCCGTCCTAATTGATCCAACTCATTAGATAATCATTTCTTAATGTAAATGTCAATTACCATTATCTTTTGTTTGTTCCTCTATCATCCCCTCCCATTTTATTTGATTTTTATTATAATATATCAGAATAGTAAAATTAAAATCATTCGTACTTTAGCAAACATTTGCGAAAGTAGTTGTCTGAGGATGCCTCTGAAAGAGGCGAAACACGTGTCACATTTTGTAACACAATACGTGGAATAATCAAAG
This sequence comes from Himalopsyche anomala, assembly GCA_031772345.1. Lineage (NCBI taxonomy): Eukaryota > Metazoa > Arthropoda > Insecta > Trichoptera > Rhyacophilidae > Himalopsyche > Himalopsyche anomala. Next base: position 14,908,823 of record CM062821.1, on the reverse strand, counting down.
TTATTTTTATTTTATATTAAAATGAACTTCCACAAAGTTCACGAATCCATCGAAAGTAATATTCTTTAATTTTTTACCAATTAATTATATTTTATTTAAGACAAATTTATTTTGTCGTTGCGCTTTCACTATGTGCATATTTTCACAAAATTGGATTGATGCATTAAAAAATTTATAATAATTCACTGCACCTGCATTTTTTCGAGGACATACATTGTAATTCGTACTGTATTTTAACATGTTTTGAGACTACAGCAATGTTTTGAAAAAAACACAATGGATTTTGAATATGTATAATTTATTGAAAGTTAAATTAAAATCTTTCTTATGAATGAGGCTTATGTAATTTATAAACATGTAACGGCTTAATAAAAGTAAATTTAATTTTAGAGTGTTGTATCAGGACAAGTTGAGCCAGACACGATAATATTAAACAGAGATCTTCAAAACAATCTATCAATCCATGAAATAAGTGTTGGAAAGAAAACACACAGGGTAGATCTTTCTAAATCAAATAAAAGCCGTGACGAGAAACATGGAGTTCAGTTCGTGCTCCTTAACGATGACGAATCGCAAACCATAAGTTTATCAGAAGAGCATTGTTTACTATTGGGAAAACTTGCAATCAACCAGGAAACACTTTGGGGCTCTGCAAGAGACATTGAATGGGCACTCTGCAAGGTAATTTATTGTTTTGATCTAATTGGATAACATAATGTTTGGATTATTTCTAAAAATATATAAAATCATCACGTTAACACTATATTATTTAACATAACATCGGCCTCTGTTACTTTGCGGTAGAAGCAGTATAACCTAGCAATCAGACAGATCCGGGTTCAAGTCCTGGGAAAATCAAAATTATTTTTTTTCAATCTAATAATTAAGATCTGCATTAGTGTTTGTGATGTTTTGGATCAAGTTGATCGCATGTGATTTAAAATATCTGGTGTCTTGCCTATTCACAGCTGAAATACCACTAAATTCGGTTAATGTTTCTAAGTGCTGTGCTCAAAGCTTTCCTTCTAATCCTGTCCAGAGGCTTGCATCTCCGAATTGATTCAATTGATTCATATCTTATATTATGATTTTTTTATCTCTCTCTAACTGTATATCTTACGTGGACGAAATCAATGTGAATGCAATGTAACTCAGTGCGGCACGAAAATATCAAACGGTTTTCTATAGAGTGTCAAACGAGAGAAACGCTATCAGTTTGTTTGATATTTGATTCACTTTAAGCCGTGTTCCAATCGCGTTTCCAGTGACTTTGCCCCGGTAAGATGTTGAATAAGCAACCCAATCTTAATATAATAAAAGAAAACAAGAGTTTGTTTCAATAAATAAAAAGATTTTCCCAGACGCCCATTCTCACACAGGAGTCACGGACTTTTTTAGGTGTTTGTTATTTGTTTCCCAACTTGTGTTATTTGCTTTATTAGCACAATTAGTGAGACTGTAGTTATTAGTCCTTAAGCCATTGAGCAGTTATTGTTGCAAGATGCCACTCATTGTGTAAGTAAAAGGGAGCATTTTGAGAGTTGTTTTTTTCTAGAAACTCAAAGTTTAATTTAGAAATATCATTTTCACAATTTTTTACAGTTTTGTATAATTTTCAGGGAAAAATATTTTTGCTGCAAGCTAGGCCAATCACAAGCTTGACAAATTGGACAGAGTTTGAGCTCTCTCATGAATTTGATTCACCTATAATGTCAAAGAGTGACATTCTGACATTTGGCAACGCTGGAGAGGTAGTGTTTTTTTATTATTAAATTATCAGCATTGATTCCTTGTCAAATCAAGACGTATCCTATGGATCTTTTCTTATTTGATAGCTTAGAAAATCCTCACTCCCAATGAAATGGGAGATTCAGCAGCTGAATCAGTTTTTATCCATTCCTTCCGTTGAAATGCTCTATTATATGTCCGAACACGGTTATAGAAAAGAATCAAATATATTTTTATTCATTCTTACATTTTAAAAATGTTTTCCAGGTATTACCGGGTAGCATGTCACCGCTTTCTCTTTCCACAGTGGGAAAAGTTATTGATGATGGCGTGTCGGCTGTTAGTGGATGCATGCCGTCGCCTTATTACAGTAAAGCTCTCGGATCGACACATTATCACATGGGGCTAAATTTATTTTACGTAAGAGTCTCATATTTTTTGATTGATTGTTCGTAATATCAAAATGTTAATATATAAATGAGTGAAAAAGAATACAAAGTTTGAGTTCCCATTCCAGCTAATGTTTTGGATTATTTAATGATTTAACCCTTAAATCCACTTTGAAAACGAAAAGTACAAACTATACTTTTTTTTTGCAAGACAGAAGTCGATTTTAACATAGATTTTACACCCAATGGTAAAATACAAATCATTATTCTAATATTTCTAAGATATGTTGCGGTGGCAGGAGGTTTTGGTTCTAATCTGCAATCAAAGGAAGAGTGCCAGGATTTTAGGCAATATTAATATTCACTTTTGACTATTAAACAAATCAATTTTCGCCGAGAAAAAAATATTACTGCATTCTTTATTAAATTTTTATTGATTATTTACAATAAAATAACTATCAAAATAATTTTGATTAAACAAAATGTTGCAATTTATTTGTGTACTTTTGATAAATATCATGCATTTTTTTTAAAGTAGAAAATCATGCATTTTTATTAAGGGTTGACATTAGAATTTTTATCTAATTACTTGGGTTATTCTAATGAAAAGTACAGTACACATTGAAAAAACAGGCCCTAGTGAGATTTCTTATTATCGGTTGTTCCATCTTTTTTCATCTATTCTCACTATACTCAAAATATAAATTGGATTATGTGAGCGACCGGTGCTGCAGGAAACGCCCGGAAAAGAGTCTATTTGCTCCATATTGGAACTGGATATGGTATACACCAGCGGTGGCCAGGACATTGACTGCGGTCGGATAGTCCACCGCTTAGCCATTCCTAATCATCATCCTCACGCATTGAAACAAAAAATGAGTGTGTCTTTTATTATCTATCCTTTTATTATCTTTTCGTACAAATTAGTTTGTGCTTTGAATTACTACTCTTCTTATGACAAATTAGCACATAGGGTGCAGGTAGACCGTTACCACTGATTTCAGTATCAGGTCACCCGCAGAGGTCACATGCTTGGCCACCAACGGTATATACCTACAATTTTTAAGCATTCTAGTAATCAACCCTGAGATCTGACACTGTCTAATTCTATGATTAATGAAAATATGACTTTTCCTTTTTTGATTTTCAGACAATGCTTATGAAAGTTGACAAAACGATAACGATTGATAATAAAGTCATGGATATGGCAATTTTCGGACACTCTGTGATTAATCCTCGGTTACATTCTATAGCGGTGCATAGGAATGGTGCCAACACACCTTTCATCAAGTTCAAACTTGTATTTGAAATGATTGTGGTAATTTTAATTGACTATTCCAATATTTATTGTACTTACAAAATTATATAACGATTCTAATATGGTATCAAATGATAAACCCAACCAGCAAGAAGCAAAAGCTTTCATCAAAACAAAAAGTTCAACTCAACAGTGTCACATTGACATGTGAAAATTTTCTGTTAAAATCATCAAAAATAAATTTCTCGAGTGCTTAACAAAACCTAAAAATGTTTTGTTTTTAAATTTCATCATGACGATGCTTACTTAGATGACATTTACGGAAAATGTATCTTTATCGGTTTTACTACCGAATGTGTTTCAAAGTATTGGACGTGTGTATAATACATCTAATGTTGACCGTTGTATTAAGAAGATATGTATAATATATTTGTTTTCGACAAATAATACAAGAAACTATTATAAAATCATTCTTCTGCACATGGTAGGATTTGTTCATAAATCAATCTTCCACGCATCTTACTGTGTGTCTTACAATTTTATTTATATTATAATTCATTTACAGAATTGGTGGAAGAGTAGTGGATTGATGAAGGCTGGTACTATTCGCTCCGATAACTTGAATTTTAATGTGGATGAGAGTAAAACAGCACTACAAATGTACAATGCAATTTCTGATGTTTATCCGTTAATGTTAAAAAATATCAATGATCATAACTCTACATCATCAGCCAGCGTATTTACCCAATTAGTATTTATTCAAATCTTGATTAATCAACAAACAGGTAAAGCTACTTATGTTTATGTTTTAATATTATGCTGAGAAGCTCTGTATTAAATTTACATCAGGTTTTCATCGTCAGCAGGCATGTCAAACACCAAACTCGCTGACATATTCTCTGAGATACATCAATTTTGAAGATTTGGGAAAGAAAAACGTCGTCAAGTTGCTTCAAAAAAAGAAAATTATTTAATTTATTTATTTGACAGCTTTTGTACATGATATAATAGTTAGTATAATAAAAAATGGTTACCCTTCATTTAAGTATTTTTGTAATGCGGCCGGCGGCTTGAAGTACAATACTTGATATGGCGTTCAGTAGTGAACGAGTTTGACATGCCTGATCTAATGCACCGCACTTGAAACATCTTCATATTTTAGAAACATACCTTATCCTCTTTTTACATGGTTTTGAAAATGCACGGTCCAATGTAATGAAACACATCTTTAATTTATCTATGAACACTTCATCTTTTTTTACACGACTTCTTCGCATGGAATGTGTCCTCCATGCAAAAAGCGGATTTGGTGTAAGTAAATTGTGCAAGGAATTTAATCATAATTCACCCAGATTGTCGGTATTGACCAGTGGCGTATGGTGAGTGTTAGCTTTGGGTGTGCTGCGTATGAAAATAAACAAAACTATTAGGTATATGAAAAAAAGATTGACCAACTGAGTCACAAGCAGTTCTCGTCGAAAAACTTGTATCAAAATACCTCCATTCGGAGGACATATACTCCACACTGGGAGCGGACATGCATTGAAAAAATATATATCAAAATGTTTTGAAAACTATTTGTAATTACATGTAAGGGTTAAATAAAATAAAGAAGTATAAATATTAGTAATAAATTATATCATGCCAAAATATCAATGAAAGATGAACTGTTACAATAGTCTAATACAAAAGTAGAGACGTGAAATTTAAGAACGCCCGAGAAACCTCATACATGATGTGTGAGCTCTCGGTAACGACTTTCGACCTTAAAGTTGCATACAAAAATATTCGCCCCATGCTACGCATACCTAGACTGCGCAACTGTATGCAGTCGTATGGGAAGGCAGATCGTGCGCTTGGGACAACGCTCGCCTTTTCAAATACGGTATACTACCGCGCAACAAATTTTCTTTAAATATATTACTTTATGTTCTAGATTTTGCGGGCGTATGTTCAGGATGTGCGGCGGACACCTTGCAAACCATTTCTGATCTTCTTTCTTATTCTTATTGCTTAAGCAATATGATATGAAACTTAAGTTTCATATCATTATTGATCTATTATATTATTTTTTACTCATGCTCATTTAAGATACATACTTTTTAAACCTGAATCCAATATCACAGTCAGGAAACTCAAGTATGGCAAAAAAAAATTGTTCCAAACAGAGCATTCAGTCATTCCAAATTGTTTCTAGATTTCACAACAGAAAACTATGCAGATATTGCAGCGATACTATCGTCTTGCCAAAATGTGGTGTCGGCGGAAATTCCAAAGTATCTCCAAGAAATATCGGATGCTATTTTCAAATCAAGTATGAATCAAAAATTTTGTGAACAAAAACCGGAAGACGCATACAGATGGCTTGAGAGTAACTGCCCTAATATTTATGAAATGATAAATAAATTCCTAAAAAACCACGGGCACAGAGCCATCAAAGAGGTATTACATATTGATATTAATGATTGAACAACAGCTGGTTCTCGTCAATACTTTATGTTTAAATAATCCATGAGGAGTCAATGTGTACTCTTTCTAAAATTTTTTTTTATTTTTTCTATTCGATCTTTTCCTTTATTATTATCACATAATCTCAATACGGTATATTATATTTGAATCGTTCAAACTATGTACATTCTCACAGATTTTGTCACTAACGACCCGGGTTTCGCCTTTCGGCATCTTCAGGCTTTCAAGTGCACGGATGAACTTGAACTGACGCTTAGTAAATGAATGTTTCGTGTTTATATAAGAAATAAATGTATCATTGAGCTTAGAGCCATTGCTGGCGAAAAGGGCATTCCCATAAGCTTATCTTACGTTCATCCGTGCACTTGAACGCCTGAAGATGCCGAAAGGCGAAACCCGGGTCGTTAGTGACAAAATCTGTGAGAATGTACATAGTTTGAACGATTCAAATTTAATATTGAAATTCCACCGAGCACCTTCAGTCGAAATCTTAAATTAAGGTACATTATAGTTTGACTACATGACCGAAACTTGGGGAATCAACCCTACAGGACTTTTAGAAAGTCTTCAATTATCAGTAGGGGCCATGATGAATAGCAAGGAGCGTAGAGTTCCAAAACCACCACCAAAAACGACACATGAACTGATTGCTCAATTGAAATCCCGTGTTGCCTGGTTACCAAGGTAAAACATTTTTCTTCATTAATATAAATTATCTTTCATAGTCGATTCCTAAACATTCAATTTTATTTAATGTATTATTCATACATTTTGCTAAAATCTATCATCGCTTGCAATGTTTTCATTATTATACTAAGTCACATTTTACTAAAACAAACCTTTTCAATAATAATTGCAGGATGATTCTTCACTCTGTAATACCGATGTGTCAAAATTCTGTGACAAATAGAGAAATGACAAAAGCTGCAGTGATATTGATGATACACAAGACACGTTTAGTTTATCGTATGCTTGCCAAAAAAATGATGTCTGAATGGAAAATACCGGATGAAAATATTATATATTTTATGTCTCACAATGAACTGGGAACATATTTGAAAACTAGAAACCCCAGCTATCTAATTAAGTATGGAATGATAAATACCTTTTCCTTTTCTTCAATCTCAAATTTGTTTTTAAAATATGAACAGTAATTACTGTTTTAACTAACTGTTGTACTAATGTAAGTAATTAGTACTATCAATGTTTGTATCCTTACCCCCTCTCTGCGTCCATTAGAAATGAACAAACGCTGACTTTTACTTTAAAATTTATAACTTAAGAATTAGAATCAATTTTTAGTGTATACATAAATTTTGAGATTTTAAGTCTTCTGTAAGATGCTTCTCAAAAACGCGAAAGACAAAATAATCAAATTTAATTTTATATTGAACTTCTTGATTAAAAATCTTTTATAAAACTCATGCATGATTAAACCATACGTATCTTTACAATAATCATGTTAACTAGCTAATGAAAAGATTGTAATATTTGGTATCTTAAGTCATCAATCATTTAAAAAAAATAATGTTATAAATTGTACATAAACATTATTTTGGAGATTCAAAGGTCTTCAAAGCGTGCGTGTATTTCTATTTTTGTAGGGCTATGCAAAGGAGACGATTCTTTGATCGCTGGGATGCGCTACGTTTTCCAGAAATGAACTGGGGAGTACCGAGGCCGCTGAATAGCGCAGACGATTTAATATTGAGAGGCAGTATCAGTAAAAATAAACTGATAGGTACATCAGTTTACGCTGGCTGCATTGTAGGCAGAGCTTGCGTGGTACCCACTATTTCAGAGGTGAATTCATTGTGATAATTATACTTTTATGCGATTACTATTTTTTCAATTACGTTATATTGTCATGCAAAACAGCGGTAGTAAAATTTTTATGAAAAATATTTTTGATCAATTGGTTCAATCTAGAGTATTTGTTTAAATCAACATTTTTTAAGACAACTTGTGACACTAATGCACCAACTTTTTTTACATTTTGCATTCTGATCAATGGTATATCAACAGTCATTATTTAATATAGATATTGTTTTGTTTATTTTCTTGCAGTGTCAAAACTAAAAAAATCATTAAATTTTTTGCAAAGATTTACAAGTTGTGCTAAGCCATTTATTGACTGGTAGATATTTCAACAGAAAATTTTAATTTGAGCTGGAATGTGAATTTATTTGCAGATTGATCAATTAAAGAGTGGAGATATTCTCATAACACATTCTACGGACGTCGGTTGGTCTCCGTATTTTCCCATCTTAGGAGGAGTTATAACAGAGCTCGGCGGACTCATATCTCATGGTATATATTATAAAACAGAGCCTTATTACATGTTTTAAATATTGTATTTATTCATTGACTGACTTGGTATTTAGTTTGCGAAACTGCATACAAATGTAATAAACAATAGCAATGTATTTAGTTTAGTTTTAGTAGAGTTAGCATCAAATAATGATGACAGACATTTCAAAAATAGTTTTCACGATGGCTTGATGTTACAACAGCAATCGTTAATATTTGAAAATCGTGTACATTATTAATTGTCTCTTATGAATTATTCTCGATTTTTTTGTACTAATTCCACAATTATATTACGACTAGGACCAGTTTCACTATGTGAGTGAGTATTTTCAGCTCTCAACATTAATACATTTTTTTACTAATATTATATTGAAAATTACATGCAGTGATAAAATCAATCAGGATAACTTTTTTCCTCAGTCACACGTTTTATGTCAGATAATTATTATAGTTAAAACGGTTCATAAAAGTTTGTCAATTACAATTATTAACTTAGGCGCTGTCGTTGCGAGAGAATATGGACTGCCTTGCATTGTCGGTGCCCAAGGAGCAACATCTATATTTAAGACTGGAGATATAGTGCTTTTAAATGCCACTGAAGGATATGTAGGAGAATTCAATGAAACAATTCCCACTGAGACTGATCCTAAATCTGTGGATAATCCTTCATCTACATTGGAAAACAAACTGGAATTATAATCACTAATGACTTAGTAACTGTGTCAATATTTATATATATATTATGTGACTGTTTTATACATTGTTGTAATACATATTTTTTGTTCAATAATTTTACCACAATGTATATTTTTACTGTTAAGGTTTATGTAGTCCGTAATTTGAATTTTATTTTTACTAATTCTAACAAGATTGTGATAATGTGTACAATATAGTTATAGATCAGGATTCAGGAGTTCACCAAGCGTGTCTCGTTTGCGTGACTTTTGTATCTGTCCTGTGAAATTTATGTTACATCTATGTACATATTTTATATTATTTTTGTTTTTCTTCGTACGGAATATAAAAAAATACATTTAAAATAAAATATCCTCTGGCAAGAATGAATGGTCAGATATTTTGATATTTGTTAAACATCAAATTACTTCTTTATCTGGAAGTACACCTAATTCTCCTTTTGTACGATTTTTACACAGTCCAATATAATGGAACGATCTTTAATTTCTCTATGTAAACTTCATTTTTTTAGATGGTTTTTTCTTTGCATGGCTTTTTCCCATGGAACGTATCCTCCGTGCAAAAAGAGTATTGGGCGTACTGTGTTTTATTTTATGTATGTAGTTATATTTGTGTAAAAACATTTTTTACATTAAGCATTCAGAAATAAAACTTCATTAATCAAAATTCACAGGCAACCATATTGCACCTGTTTTGCGTAATCATACCATAAATTTGAGCCTAGATATGCAGGATTTACTTAAAAAAAAAATTAATAAACCACATGGCGAAATTTTTTAAATATATTTTATTAGTGTATTAAAAAAAGTAATAAAGTATTTTGAGTTAAAAATATAAATATACACAATGAAATATTTTTTTATTTTTCGCCTTAAATTTTCTAAAAACAGAAAATATTTACAAAAAAATTGATGGCCCAAATATTTTTGTCAAAATTGTCGCTTTGACAAAAAGTTTCTGAACCCTTGTTATAGATGGTAGGTGATTATTATCATTATTTCAAAATACTTTTATTATGTTTTTATATTAAATTATTTATGTAATTAAATGTCACAATTTTATGTTCATATAAAAATTGTAGGGAAGAAGAATTTTGAATCACTATCCAGTTAAATTGAAAAGAAACAGTACAGTTAAACAAGTCTTTTTTCAGACTACATGCAAGACGTCATATATTCTGTGTTGAGTCATTCACCTTATTTCGACAAATAAAGCGATTGTTTTACATTTAAGTAATTGCATTAATTATTGTTTAAATGCATTAAATAATTCAGTTTTTTTTATTGCGAATGTATTTAAAAATGAACCATGAAACGCATCTTTCGCAACAAAGTTTAGGAATATCTGCAAGATGGACTGGTAATTTGTATGTTTGACAACTATTATCATATGGCGATTGGATGTCTGCAACATGCAACCAAAAATCCATATTTTTATAAACTTTATTTCTTGATTGACTTTGTGTTTTTTTGGGAACACGAGAACACTTTTCACTTGGAAAACAATATATTTGCATAATTTTTCTTTGAAATATCGACTCTTTGATAACTTGCAAATGATTTTTTGATATTTTTTTTGTGATATTATTTAAATTCAAATTATCCCCAATATTGTGATTCGTAATGTCACTTATTCGAGGGATATCATTCGTCAGATTTTCCTTATACATTATAGATGCATAGGAAGATGACACCACCCCAGTATAAACCTTTGGTTTGCAGGTATCTTCGCTTTTTGCTGACAAAAGATGGTAAGAATAGGAAGATTTGTAATTCCTGAATCTTTCTCCTGTGTCATAATTTATTTTTGATTTTGTATGATTTGTGATTTTTTTTTTAGAATCTTTTGCATAAATGCGTTTAACTGATATGCCATTAGAATTTTTGATGTCAAAAAATTGTTTTGTTTTGAAAATTTCAGATAACTTTTCAGTTAAGTTCCTGTTATGAGAGTATAATTTTGGCGCTGTGTCATCAGAATCCTCCATTATCGGACAAACTTGCTCAATTTCGTACATCGCCTCTGTACTTCTATATTCCCTTTTTGACATGACACTTCCATCATTAAAAATGTTAATCGATTCAATAATTCCTGGAGAGATGTTAGATTTATGACATTCAATATGCCTTGCATCTGTTTGCCAAGACGACCCCCCAGAATGAAGCTGTGGTGTTGAGAGGCTATCATTTTTCCCTGACAGGGGAATGTTAGGAAATAAACCATTATAATTGTCGATTTTGTCTTCTCGATTTCTTTGTTTTACTAAGGAATTAGGACTGAAAGAATTTTCATGTGCGTATTTTTTAAAAGTGTTTTTGGTATGATTTGGGTTTTCTGTGTGGAAATTTTGTATTGTTGTTTTAGTATGAGAATGAAATTGTAACAATTCTTCCCTGATATCAACATTTGAAACAGTTTGCATTTCATTCATCAATTCTCCAGTCGATTTGTCATTTGAGTTTTTTTTATAATAATTTGAATTCATTTTAGGAACCTTTTCCATTGACTGCTTACTATGAAAATGAAATTTTTGCACGTTCATGACAGCATCTTTCTTGTCACCGCAAACCTGTTTCATTTCTTGAGTCAGTTTGCTTCTTGAACTTTCTTTACCTAAATAATGTTTAGTTTGGAAAATTTTGGACGTCTTATCAATTTTATTTGTGTCAAAAGAATGTAATTTTCGCACCTTCGTGTCATAATTCTCCCTGCTAGTACGAGCCTCTTTCATGTCATGGATAAATTCTTCATTTTTGTGTGCCGCCTTCAGTTTTATATGAGAATTGAAAACAGATGAGAATCCTTGATGAGAATTAAAAACAGTTTTGGAATCTGAAATCATTTTAAGAATCAACTATAAATAAATAGTGTCCAAATTGGAAGACATAATAAAAAAAATATTATACTGCATTTTTTGAATTGAAAATATCTCCCGCTGTTGGAACCGGTGACATGTATTTTTGTAGATTTACAAGTTTATTGCTGTTCTGAAAACCAAATTATATATGTACATAATTTCTTAAATAATTCTCATAACTATGTAAATACGGTAGATAACATGGTCAAATAAAGATTTAAAAAAAATATATTACATCTAACATATCAAATGCCGACTCTAATATAATAGTAATAATAACAGAATCTGAATTATTAAGTCCGAGGAATCAAGAATATTATTTGGAAGCAGTCCATAATATGGACCCCATATGGAACGTGCTGCAGCCTTCATTAAATTGATCTTGAAACTATATAAATGTGTATCTCCGTTTAAAAAAATAAAATTACTTTAACTGCCACTTTGTGGCTATTATCAATATCTATCTGCATTGCTAGTAATGTAAATTGGTAAAAAATGTAATGTAGATATGATGCAAATGATGTATTATTAAGACCTCAGAGTGTTGTTATAGCAGTTGACGTGCATGATGGTTGTGAATAAGTATATTAGGGGCATGGTATCAAAAACTCATAATATCCATTTTTGTATGCCAACAAAATCTAAATGCATCACTACATACAGTCGAACTCGGTTATTAAGATCACGGAAATAGGGAGATCACGGAAATAGCGAGATCTCGGATGTAATGAGGAAACATTCATTGGCATTTTAGTTTATGGTTTTCTCCATACATTTATTCACTTTTATAACGAGCTGCTTACCGAGCAAAAATATTGTCAAAAATTTTCCTAAAACTGTTAATGTGTCGATTGTTTAAGAACAACATTTTAGACCCTAAGTAATAAAACTGATGCCGCTTGACTACATTTATGACATTAGTTAAGTGTCTAATTGGTGTTTTCGCCAACAACATTGAAAAAGTATCCACGCAGATGGTTGAAATTGCAAGTAAAAAAATCCAAGCTTTGTGAAATCAGTAGGTACCTACCAGCGCTCGCAGCTCAGCACTTCTTTTGTAGTTTATGAATGTCATCCTTTTTCGGGGATTTTTACAATGATTTTCAGATTTTTTATGTTCTATGCTTACTCTGGACAATGCATAATAAACATTACGAGATTGGGAACGTCAGATCAATTCTAGAGCAGATCAGTTAAAAACTAACCCTCGAATTTTAAACATGTCTACTAACATGAGAAAGTGTCTCTCAATTCGTGAAAAGGTGGAAATTAATTGAAACCAGTAATGACGATCTCCAGAGCTCATGATATATTGGACGCGCTTGTCGATTTCTTGGCGCAGAGCACTGTTGACACTGTAACTGTCTAGTTAACTGCCTGGTTAGATTTTATTGCTTGGGGCCGAAAATGTTGTTTTTAAACGATAGACACATTAACAGTTTTAAGAATTTTTTTAACTATATCTAAAACTTCAATCTAATCTTTATAAGAAGTCAAGTTATTTGAATTAAATCAATTTGCTATTATAATAGTTAATAATAGTCATCAAAACAGAGCATGTTTTTGGAGCAAATTTGTGTGTTTGATCACTACTGCAACTACTGTAATAGTGGCAACTGACATTTTTAACACACTTTTCGTCAATGGCTACGCTATGCAGGGTACTTAACGATTAAATTTGAATAGATTTTGTAACATTTACAAACTTTCTTACTAACCTTCTCTATGATAATTAACCATATTGATATCGCGCAACACACAATAGATTTTGACATTACTATCTTGTACAGGTAAGCTTTCCTAAAAAAATGTGTTTTATTTTTAAATTAAAAAATTTGAATGAGAAATTAAATTTAAGCTAAAATTTACAAAACCACTTTTAGATGAGGCAATAGTTTTTCTCTATCAATTTGTTTGGTGTGAATCGAACATTTTTATTAGCCCTTTCTTTTAATCAATAAATCTTTCATAAACTCTGATTCAGCTACACCTACAAATACCGAGATTATAGAGATGTCTTAAGCATATTACAATTTTTTAGACTATATGTTGTCAAAATTCTATTATCTTACTTTTTTTGGCGATCGGATTATCTGTACGAGCAATTGTTAGATGCTTTCCGTTGATCTCACCGATTACTTCTTTGATCCACCTACTTGCCTAGAAAATGAGTGAAATAAATGAAATTGTTCATAACCTCTATAAAAGATTCTTTGTCATGTTAATCTTCCGTGTGTAAGCCTTCGTGAAAGTATTTATATTTAGAATAATATATTAAGTCTCTACTTTTTTTAAAAACCATAATCACTCCTAATGTTGAGCATATGGACTCCTAATGGAGATTGTCTCGACAGGTGTTTTTTCTACGAGAACTGCTCGTTGTCAGATGCTCACCTCTCTCTTACTGAAAGAGTAGTGATATAAGGATACGGATAGGACAGGACTGGTGGTTAGCTAATCACTCTCACTACACCCCACATTTTTAGGATTGGAAAGGTGGTGGAAGGGAATTGTAGATATCACAGATATCCATGCCTTCGAAAAGAAATCCATAAATCGATTGAAAAATCAAAAAACAACGTTGATCACTTGGTCACGGATAATATCATACATTTAGGTTTTTGTTTTCCATATTATGATACATCAAAAAATGCACTAACTGACCAGTGCTGTGAGACTTTTAACATGCTCGAGGCTATGGAAGGGTACAATAAAAATTCTTCATTGAAAATAAAATTAAGATGTCATCCGATCATTTTCCAGTAGGAAAGAAGAGCTTAAGTGACTGGCTTTTTGTTAACCCTTTGTATGCCATCGTCTCACCCATGAGTCGCATTCGTATTGAATACTTCGACGTTGGCGGCTAACTGGTTAAGTGATTACTGTAAATGTAATCCATTATAAGTCAATACTATAATATGAATGCAATTATGGAGATAATATCAATACACAATGGAGATCGATAACTGTCTTACTTCTTTAGAAATATTCATAAGAACTGATTCTTTATCCCTTGATTGTGTTTTAATTGTCGACTTTAGGTGCATCAGCTCACATAATTCATTGAATATCGCCAAGGTAAGTGCAGAGGGGCTAAAAATAATCATGGAAATTTTTCATATAAGAGGAGTATACGCATATCATAATTCTATTGAAAGTCTAAGATGTTGTAAATAATAAAATAATAATTTATCTTTGTAATAATACCACAACATTTATTTAAGATCAGGACCGGTTTCGCTCAACACGATCATTATCAACGGTGCCCTCGAGAGGTGAAGTGAGCTAACTAGTAAAATGGTAAAACTTTTTTCTTGGACTTTTAAGTACAATCACTTCTTTACTTGGTGTTTTGGTGGATTGCATATTTTTATTTTACAGAGATAAGACTATTTAACTGAGGATAGTTCACTTTTATGATACTTTAAGACGTGTAGAATATAACAACGCATAATTTTTTTTTTCTTCCAAAATACCACTTGGCTCACTTCACCTCTAATAGACCCATTACTGATAAGTTAATAATGCTTACAATGAATGAATAAATAATGTGAAATTTGTACAATATCTTTTTTTAAATAATATAATGCCTTTCCACCAGGAATCGACGGTGAAGACCTTAATAGTGATTTACCTATTTCTCGGACGAAATCGATTTCTTTTTGTTTTTGTAATATATGATGAGTTTTGACCATTCCTTAGTAGAACAGGTCTCTCCAATTTAAATTTTGGCGCATTACACTGTTTTGAGTAAATGGATTTATTGTTATTTTTAACAATTTTTGATTTATTCTTCTGTAGTAAAATCTGATTCTGAACACACCTTAAATTATTAATATCTGTGTAAATTCATTTATTTTCAAATTAATATCTGTTTATTTTCCATGTGAAAAATAAAAAATGCATTTCTTATGAAATTCATTTTAGAGATTATGCTGCTGAAGTCATTTAAGTTACATATATATTACATATAACAGTGCTAAGAAATCCTGTCTTCATCGTTCCTTGAATTTTCAGTTAATTTTTTTTAAATTCTCTAGGGTACTCAACCGCCCACCACCACCCGCTATGGCTTCACACTCTTCTTACAGGGTGTATTCCGTAGCATAACAACGTTAGTCGTGGTCAAAGTTTTGCCAGGGATATCCCCAGGGAGAAGAAATTCCCCAAGACTTGGTTGTATGTACTATAGTGTGGAGAATGGTAAATAAAATAATGAAGTGAAGTAAAAAATAAATGCTTTTATCGATTTGATTTAATTCTTTTTCCATAAAACGTGGTGAATTCCTTGAAGACCTCATAAATTGCCTTAGAAGCAAACAAAATTATGGTTTTGCCACAAAAATTACTCCAATTAATCATTTTGCCCAACGTTTGGTATCCCGCTTATGAGGTACGTACGACTTCATGCAGCTGCGATTGCTATCCTTTTGGAAGTATTATCCCGATTTATTGTTTTTGTTGAATATTTATCATCCTGCTTATAAGCCTGCAAATACCGAGACTGCAGTCTGCAAGCGTCATTGTGTTATGATGTCGCTTATAACATGACGAGCAGTGAAAAACAACACGGCGAAAAATGTGATAATGAAACTGTTCCGACATTTGAAAAATTAAATCATTTCTGAATCTATATTGAAGATATATAGTAGATGAATCTGTCGTGGAAAAGTCATTATGCAAATTAATGTGCCGAACCGCAGAGGCAAGACATTAGAAAAGAATCTTAATAAATTGTGTGTTTCCATATTAAAATTTCTGTATTTATAATATTTAAATTATTAAGCTCATCGATTTTTTTACCTTTTTCTGTATTTTTTAAATTGATTGTGTAATTTCATTTTCTTGGGATTAATTAAAGCTCTTCCTTTTACGATTGCTTCTAATCTGTCAATCTAGACATAAAAATATTAAATTAATATAATTTTTTTCAAATAAACGATCCAGAATGAGTCATTTTATTGTATATTTTTCTATCATTGACAAAATAAATGAGTTTGTATTTATCAATAAGGCACTATGGGTTCAGGTCTATTTCAATTATTCATACCATTTCAGGAAGTAAAATATTGTTTTGTTCCTTCCAGCTATTTAACGCATAACGCTTCGTCGGAAGACCCAATGTGTTTAAATAAGTCGGGTGTAATATTATAGGGTGTTTGATTACTAGTGTATCCATTTTAGTACATCCTGACAATGTTAAAAATATCTACAATCAATATTGAGACAACATTTAATCATTGAAGGTCGACAACAAGAGAAATAAATTCACAATTAAACAGTATTTTTTTTTTAAATATATTGAAAAGCTTACCCTCCTACTTTATCAAAAGATATACCAAGAATTATTTGTAATTTTGATTTCTAGTCTACTTCTCAAGTGTTAGTTTAATTTACATTTCCGATAAGCAAATCATTACAATAAATAATGATTAGAGCCTAGAAAATGATATCAGATGGTGACATTTTTTTGAATAATGTTTTGTTTAATGTGGTCATTTGAAATTAGAATTCATGTTGTGTAAAAAAACAAGCAATATAAAATTTTGAAATTCTGTTGCTTTCATAGCAAGATATTTCTTTTATTTAGTAAATAAGCATAGTATATAAATAATATCAATTTTTTTGAGTCTCACAATTTTTTTTGTTTTATTGCATATTTTATTCTTCCTAAAAATGCAAAACATAATATTTGAACAGTGACATCTGTTTCTGGATAACAGTCTCATAAGCTTTGTATGTTAAAGCAGCACATTTATTGGGCAACCAAGATTTCATAGTCTTGGAAGCCAAGCTCTTGACCTGCATAGGAGATGTAGCAAACTCCGTGGGACGCTTGAACCTTGCCAACGGTCAACGAGCCTTCGTGCTGAACACGTCCAACAAAGAGGGGCTCGCCTTCTTCTGATTCTCCAGCAGGTAACGCGCCAGAGGGAACGTTGGATCCGTTGGTGTTAACCCAGTTAGCAGCGCATCCGCAAAGGACCTAAAAGATTATTATGTATATTTAGTAATAGATAAATTATCGAACAAATCTATTTTTTACCTGAACAATATATTTTTTTTAGAAACCGTGATGAAAAATTTTAAGTTACAAAATATGTTGAATTCAGATTCAGCGTTTTGTCATCTTTTGCTAAAAAAAATTATACAATTGAACCATATAATAATAACTCTCAAATAACACCTAAGGTTAACTATAGAAGTAAACAAAACTTTAAAATCTAAGCAACATTAAAATATTAATTCACCTGGTATTCTTGCTTTCCGTGTTCGGCTCCACCCCATGGAATGTAGCATAATCCGTGAGATTGTAAAACTTTTCCGGGAATCAGAGCACCTTCGTGTTGCGCCCTACCGACGTAGAGAGCCTCTCCGTCTTGTCCTCCGACTACTGCTCCGGGTGGGATTTCTCCGTTGCGGGCGTCAACCCAACAACTGGCGCCGATTCCGCTCGTCAAAGCTTCAGCGCGAGGAGCGTTTGATGGTTGAACTGGAATCAAAAAAATATATTTATTACACTGAAAAATATAAATCTCATGGACAACACAAACTATGCATACTAAAAACAAAACAACATCAAATTGTACCCATTAAACAGTGTTCTGACAAAGCATAAAATAAGAGTTTAAGTAAAATGTGCAGAACGAAGAGTTGAGAAATATTTATAGTAAGGTTATAGTGAAAAGTTACATGCATGATACATCATTCGGCGTAGTGAAGAAAGACGTAATATTTAAAAAAGTCATTAGATGGATTCCTAAGGATATATTTCAAGCCTATGGCAAGTGCAGCCTTTAATTCATTGACCAATGAAAATATTCATGCCGTCAAGTCAATTTATCAAGATCAGAATCATATGTCATGCATTAAAGTATTACAAACTATGGTGCATTAAATAAAATAAAATATTGAGTGATTAAGTATTTTTTCCTAAGAATGAATGGGTGTTATTGTAATTCTATTGACCAAATATTGTTATTTTATATTACAAGAGAGACATTTAATTTATTCGGATTGTTAATAAAAGAGAATTATGTGAGCTATTACAGATTTGAAAAGCACCATTTAATATTTAATGTGTATGAAAGGATATCATCCTAACCTCTTCTAGCGGTCATGTTTTGAGAAGCTTTATTACAACCAAATATTTTCCAATTTCCGGTCGCACCCCATGCGGTACGTACTCCGAAATGAGTGACCGAGAAGGGGTTTTCGTCAGTCCATTGCATAATTACGGGACCCCCGCCTGTACCGTACCTCACAACGACCATTCCCGCCCTCCATTGAACAATAAACCTTCTGAATTCTTGAGGATGTACAATGCTTTCGGTGTCGACGGTCACCTTTATTTAATAAATCAGCCAAATTTAGTGATATCATTCAAATTTAGATAACCGATTTATATCAAACTGTCATTTTTAAAAAACTACCTTGTCGGGTTTTTGTCTTCTGTGTCTAATGACAGACTTTTTGTTTTCCCATCCGCCGATAATAATTTCGTACATAGGGTCTGTTTCGGCCCTGTCCGAGGTTAGGGCAACGTGACAGTTAGAGCCACCCCTGAAATCGAACTCCACACTGCCAGACATCACCGGAGTGAAAGTGTAATTGAGTTTATCCTCTGTGCGGATTTCAGGACGGCCTAGATAAATTTTGAAACTTATAGTCCGCTGTGTGTGTATTATATGAAAGCTATGAATTAATATAGTGTGTCGTGCAGTATGATTAACAAATCTTTAATATAACATCACCCCAGTTCCATCTTGGCGTATTGGAAAATCTTAATTTATAAATAATGGTTGAAAATACATGATTCAACAAACGTTTACAGCTAGCATAATACCATTTATTTTAGAGAATAGTTTATTTTAGAGAATTATCTTTTTTGAATGCATTTAAATTTAATTGTCCGCTCTAAAACTCATTCTATGTGGTTTATCAAAACAAAGAAATTACAAATATGACAAGATGGATGATAATACTTCTACACAGTTTACAATAACTAAAAATACTAAAATAAAAATAATAAAACATTTTTAGTACTTTTTCCACATAAAATTTATTGGATCAGGACCTGTTTCGCTCATTGAGAGCATTATCAACTGAAATCAGTTGATAATGCTTGCAATGAGCAAAACCAGTCCTAATCCCATACATTTTATGTGGAAAAAGTACTAAAAATGATTTATTATTTTTATTATAATGCCATTCCACCAAGTATTGACAGTGAACACCTTAAAAGTGACTAATAATACTGTTTAAAAGAAGAAACTAAATGGTACGGGATGGGTACATTTGAGTGCTTTTTAAAGATAATTTAGGATCCCTCGTTAAACATCATGAAAAGGCATTTTACATAATTGCGGTAGTTTGTCTCAGAATAATTTTGAAAATATATTTTTTCACAATAATACCAATTATTAAGAAACTATCAAGTGAGTTGGATTTTTCACTCTTTACGGCTTCGAATCATTTTTTGTTGTTAAGTGTTTCAATAGATGATCAGATTGAAATGAATAGGTGTGACGTTTAACGAGGGGAAAATTGATACTTAGCAAGTGTGATGAAATCCTACCTTCAATCATCCATGTTCCGGTGGCACCCCATCCGGTGCAAACACCAATATGATTGATTGGGAAAGGTTCTGGGTCTTCCCACGCCAGGAATGGTGCGGCTTCTCCTTCATTTCCGACGGTGATGACTCCACCGTTCCAGTGAATCCAAAATGACCTGAACTCATCTCCGTTGAGAATTCCGGCGGTATTTACCTCAACCTTTTCAGGTTTTGTGCGGTTTCTTCTGATGACACTCTTGCTGTTGCCCCATCCTCCGATGAAAATCTATTAATTTTATCAGTATTAATAATATGTTTACACTGAAAGAAAAATATTTTTTTATCAATGGACCACAGAGGCTGACTAAATTATAGCAATAATAATATGTGAAACAAATTTTACCTCAACCATGGGATCAGCTTCCTGGGGTCCGGATGTGAGGGCGACATGAGCATCATTTGCAGCTCGGACTTTGAAGCTGATTGATCCACTCGACACTGGGTAGAATGTGTATTGGAGGTTATCCTCGGTGGCCAAATCTGTAAAATTAAAAATATTTGTGTCAACTCATTTTTAAATAAAAAAAATAAACATTAATTCAACGACATCTACATTGTTTTTGGGTGGATAATTCTGCTTCAGAATAAATTCAATAAAAAATACAGAAAAAAATAAAAAATAATTTATTCTTTTATGTGAAACGTGTTTTATTTCTTCCATGTAAGTAATATACCGAAATTTTATTATCTTATACACCATTTGAGATTCACGTGATAGGCAAAATATAGAAACAACTGTGATTTTAAAATTTGCCAAAGGTCATGTACAATAATTAAAAAACGAATCAAAAAAATAATCTCGCTATAATTCAATGTATAAAATTCACAAATGATTGTTGTAATATTTAATTTGAACAAAGTTTAAGTTCAAACGCAACATAATACAGAAGCTCCCATCTTCCCATAAAAATTAAGAATATCCCGATATAAATAAGCGAGAATAATTCGTACCTATTATAATGAGCCACTTTATAAATGATACGGGTAAATATTGATAGGATAGATTTTAAAATAAATCATTAATTTTTCTACATGACATTTTTTATTAACTACATAAAATATTTCAAATTAGACTTAAAAAAATAGAGGTGATATTTTTTCCTAATGGCATTTACTTATTGCACTTGACCAAATCAATATTTGCCGAGCGTCTATGTATGCAAGAGTCTAAACATGGGCTGTGGAGTCAGAATCGAAAAAATCGGAGAATTTTGTTATTGAAAAAATATTAATCTTGTAATCATATTGATTGGAGAAAATGTATTAGAATTATTCTCGTGACTATAATGATCTGATGGCATACATATTAATTTAACGCAGGAGTCTGAGTCGTTTTCTTTTTACCCGACTCCCCAGACTATGTAATGCCAATTTTTAAACGGTGACCACTAGAGGTCTGCACGGGCCCAGGCCTGGCCCGCGGGCTCTTACCCGACCCGGCCCGTGGGCCGGGCTCGGTCGGGTAAACGCAATTGAGAGTCGGGCTCGGGCCGGGCCGGGCTTTGGAATTTGGGATATAATCTGGGGAAAAATATAGCAAATCGAGGATTTCAAATTCCTCGGTGGGCTAAAAAAAAAAAAAGGACTTTCGGAGATAATCCGGGGAAAAGTATAGCAAATCGAGAATTTCAAATTCCTCGGCGAGCTAAAATAAGGAGTTTAGGGCTTCGGGTCGGGTTCCGGTAACAAGTGCGGTATTAGACTCGGGCCTGGGCCGGGTTGGGCGTGAGTTTTTCGGGCTCGGACCGGGTAGTTTTGTAAAATTTTGGCCCGTGCAGACCTCTAGTGACCACTGACCAAAAATATTAAAATTTGCATTTCGATACGATTTTCCTATGTACCAAAAAATAAATTAAGATAATTTTAGACCATTCTTAGTGTCCATGGCAGCGTAACTGCAATATTAGTTTCGGTTACTCTTTTAATTGTATTCTCTAATTTAATAGTTTCATCAATTTAAAAGATCAGCTCAAGTTGATCCAAGTGTCAATAAATTGGACGGATCTTCTTGACTTTTGGTGGTAACTAAAGAAAATCATATCACACAGAAATCAAAGAATTGTTTGGATAATTGAATCTATGTCATATCAGGGAGATTGATTCTTTCAATTAAGTGAAATATGATAATTCTTCGGTAGTTGCTCTCGAGACATTCCTTGTAAAAAAAAAGCTGGAAGTACCCTATTTAGAGCATCACTAAATACGTGTAAAATATATTTGTACTACAATTTATAGAAAAGGTGTGGTAGATGAAGGGCAAGGTATTAAATAACTCTATAAAGGTGTATCGTGCACTAGGTAATAACGCGATTTAGTAATTTTTTTAAAAATATGTACATTATATTTTATTTTATATATCTACTCAGCGAGGCATGGTATAAGTCATTAGTTTCTAAATGAAAGTCATTATTATATTCAATTATATTCATACTATTTAATCGCTATGTCACTTTTTGATTGGATACAGTAATAATTATTATAGATAATTAAGAGAATTGTTACATTTATTATATTTGATATTATAGTTTTTTTAGTTATGCGTGAATAAAAATCGACCATATTAAAAATACGTACACACGGTCTCTGCAGGTTTAAACATTACTACGTATATCAGTGGCTTCTAACCTTTATGTTACTGCGCCTCCCTTGAAGAAAAACAATATTTTCGCGCCTCCCCATCCTTTATTTCATACAGTAATAAAGACACGTTTTAAGGTGGTAAATAAATATTTTGGACTGTTCGCGCCTCCCTTTGCAACAGTCCACCCCTCCCTAGGGAGGCACGCCTCCCAGGTTGGAAATCGCTGACGTAGATCATCAAGTATGACGTATTTACCAAAAGCAGTAAACAATGAAGGTATTTACATTTTATTTCGTGATGGTTACGAAAATTAGGCGTAAATAAATGTAAAAAAAAACATCTCCAACCTTGTTCATAATGAATGACTAATAGTAATTATTGTTGTATTCATAATATTACTTGAACACTAATGTAAACATTAATATAATTATAATGTCCTCCAAAAGGTTCATACCTAGGGAGTAGTTTAAAAAAATAACCAAGGTCGTTCGAAATATACTGTCTTTACATGTATCGTCAATAACTCTATCTTGTAGGTCATTCCATCAAGGATTAACAGTAAAATAATTATTAGTGTCATTAAAATCTTAAAGATTAAATCAAAATGAGATGTTAACTTGAATACATTGAATACCATAACAATTTATGTATGTACCTTGAAAATAATTAATATATATATTGTGTCTGACATAATAATATAATATATTATATTTTGACCCAATAAGATTAATAAAATTATGACTGATGTGTATTGCTTATCACTGAGTAATGATTACAGAAGTTTTTATAATTATGACACAAAGTTTAGGTACATAATAAATAAACATGAATACTTTACAAAAAAAATTGAAGAGTTTTTTACTTGTAGATGTTATTTACAATTGTCATATATGAGATTTGTGTGCAGAAGTAGAAACAACAGACATGTTAATAACTACGTTATTATATTTATTATTAATTAACGTAGGCGATGTTTTTAGCATGTAACTATAATGCATGTAAATCATTGTACATATTTTCAAAAGGAATAATGAATGCAACTTGTGTCAGTATATTCTTTTCAATTGGTATCTAAATAATATACCTCGTGCATCCGGATGACCTCGGCCGATCGTAACACACTTGGTTTATATTGAAAATGAAGTACAGATAATAGAGAACAACAAAAACAGATGTTCGGGATAATTGAAAAAAAGTTCATCTCGATCTGTCAGACAATTTAAAAAGTGTTTCTACTTATTTTTTTTTGTTTCGTCATTCTTCTAATGTTTAGCTAATCCTCTTTGATACTGAAATCTGATAATTGAGACTAAACACGTAACATTTAATATAGATCTATAAAAAGTTGAAATTGCGAATCCAAATAAAAAAATATTTCGCTGTTCATTTCATTTAGCTCGAGTTGATTTGAATATACCGGTAAAGTTGTCATAACAATTTAGTAGGAATGTAGTCGAAGAACAAAATTGCCGAGATGGCTTTTATTATTTTCTACTGGTCGATAACGCCTACTACTATAAAAACGTGCATATGAGATCGTAATATTTATTTATTTGTTGATATTAAAATGAAAAGGTAAAATGTTGATTCAATATTTTAATGCCGTATAAAATTTCTGATTTTCAATCAATTATTTATCCAAATATATAAAAATACTAAAACGTTTCATTGGCACTGTGTTTGTTTTCATTTAATGTAGCGAGGAATATCGATATATTTCCAGTTTCCAGTAAAATTTTGTTTGAAATAAATTAAAAATAGCTGTGGTAGTATTTTTTTATTCGAGCTCAAAATAAATATTTAAACGTTGTTTGCTGAATACGCTTGTGCCGAGTAGGTATAACGAAAAACTTTTGATTCATTTGTAGAGATATTTCCCACCACATTGTATGGAATTTGAACTTAACATCCATCTATTATAAATTCTAGGTGTGTGCAGCGCCGTAACGTGGGGCCGAGGTAAATCTTTGGATCAGGTTATTCCAATCGAATTCCAGCCAATACCGCTATCAACAATTCAATACAATATGTTTTGGCATTATGTCAACTGATATGTTCAGGGCTGTGGAGTCGTGAAAAAACGGGCTACTAAGACTCCATTTTTTAATTAAATGAAAATACAAAAAACTATGGATAATTAGAATAGAGTTTCATATAAACAATTTTAAATCGGGCCATTTGTAAATAACGGAGTCGGAGTTGCGGTTTTTTCACGACTCCACCGTCCTTGATATTAGGTTGTTTACTAGATACAGTTCCAGTGTACACAATAATATCAATCAGGTATTTTTAAACAAATATAATCAAATGTTGCTATGAACATTGAAACACGTCAATAAATTTGACAGCTGAGTTGACAAATTTTATTCCATTATGTATAAATTGTAGCACGACTATTAAAGATAAATACACATTTTATCGTTAATAAACATCGTCAAAAATAGTTAGGTTTTACACAATGTTGTAAAAAAGTGACTAGGAACATTATATTGTAATTTTGAAATATAAATTTACCGCGGCATTTGTTATGCGGTATATAATATTAATCAAACTATTTATTGTCAATAGTTTTTCAACCAATACTTCTGCTTCCGTTAGCCGTACATGAGTGATAATATTTTATAGTCATTAAAACATGCTGTCAAAACAACGCAATCCGCAAACGGTTAAATTTAATATTCTGTTATTCAAATATTATTGTCGAGCAAATGTCATGCTATTTTCGATTAGAGATACAATTGAAAAAAATCGTTTTTCTTACAATATATAAATGTTGGGGAAGAGTGAAAGTGTTTTGATTGGCGGTATTCACCCGACGCTTCAAAACCGCTGCAGACTTTATTTTAAAAAGGTTTTCGTTCATAAAAAAAATGTATTTATAAAGAATTTGATTTAAAATGAATGTAAGCGTGTTTGCAGCGTCGGATTAAGCGCTTTGGAGGCCCAGGCGCAATAAATTTTGGAGGCCCTGCTTTTCGAATAACATAAAAGTGCTGCAAACCTCTTCGTAGAATAATAATGAATATTGAAAACTGAAATTAAAACGTTAAGGGCTTATATAATATATGCTATCTTTAAGGCCTCCAAAATTTGGAGGCCCCAAGCGCGCGCCTCTTGCGCTTATGGGGTAATCCGCCACTGCGTGTTTGTAATACGAGAAATAGTTAAAAACAGGGATTTATTCGACTTCATATATTACATTATTAAGCCGAATAAAACAGGATATAATGTTACTAAAATATATAATTACAATACGTAGCATATAAATTGTGTGTACAGAGTTTCTCACTCACAAGTCGTGGTATAAAAATATGTAAGCTAATAGCCGTCAGTCGCGTTTGTGCTAAGTGTCGACCGAGAGAGTTTCTTTATTGTTTACATTTATATTTTTTTTTCTGTGACTTTTAATAATTTTTATTCGGTATAAGTTACAGTTGTGCTTGCGGGCCGGCAATTCAACAGACGCGCTTGGAATAATGTAACATTGAACACGTTTGACCCATGATGTCATCGTCGGTTACGACTCTGATTTCATAGCCCGCCATATAAAATAAATTTATTCCAGCTAGAAGCATATAGCAGCACATCGGACGTGTAGTCTGTAGACTCCGGTTGCGGCACGGTTGCGCTGCGAATTGCCCGGCGCCACATCAACGATTCACAATAATATTATCATAGACAAAAATCTAATTGGACTCCGCTTGGAGTCTAGTAAGCTCATCAAAAATAATCAAGGAAGATATTTTTATTAATACGGCGCAGTTTTGGCTATTGAATCATCATCTTTTATCTCTCTCTAAATGGTGCTAATTTGCACTTAACTATGTATATTTAACGCCCATTAAAAACGAAGACGTGTTAAAATTACAACATCTTCGGCGCAAAAGGAAAGTTGGAAGAGACATCTCACTCTCATATTTACCACTTTAGTAGAGTCTGTAGTCATCTTTGAATATTTTATTAAATGGGTACCTCAACTATTCGGTAAAAAAATCGATAAACAAAATTTTTGAAACTTTTTTGTTATGACGTGGTGACCTTGAGAAATACAAAATGTATCATAGATCATATATATGAGTAAATGCCTATTGATTTGTTGAAAAGGTGACTATTACGTTGTTTTGCAAAATAGTATAGGAACATTTATTTGAACATACATATGAAATAGAAGTGTGAAAAATTAATTTTAAAGTTGTGCTATCTTTTTCTTTGATATATTTAATTCTTATTCTATATTAAAATGGTACTTTTCGGGTAAAATAAATATTATATTCGGTACCAATGTCTTCAATGTTTTGCCGCAAACCTTTAACTTAAATAAATTCAATGTAGGTAGACGAATATTTTGACTGACCTGAATTACCTCATAAAACAAAGAACAGCTATAACTTTGCCGTCACTTTCTTTAAATAAAGATTTATACAAATTCGCGGAAACTTTCCCGGAAAATGAATTCGACGCGGCACGAAGCTGTGTCGAGATTGCGTAACTTCGTAGAGTTACGATTTTCCCCGAAAATTGAGAGCGCGGAGAAATCGATAAACGAAACGTAGGAATGCCGGCGCCGAAGTCCGAGAGTACGTACGGACATGCTTTAAAAAATAAATTATTGAATCAAACCTGAGCGGTGATTATTTTGAGAATTTTGCCGGTTGAGTTAGTGAGTGAAGAGCGTGTACCACGCCTAGAATTGGCCAGATTCCAATACGAGAAGCCGGTCGTGAGCCGCAACAGATACCGAGGAATCTTTTTTCTAAGATGCGGCAAAGCGGACAATTTTACAAGTGACGCGTTTCAACTTTTTAATGTCACAATACGTTAAGTTCATTACTTCACACATTAAAAAATAGTCGCAAAGGCAAGCTAAATGTGTCACATACGCAGATAAAAATAGATAGTGTCTAATATTCAAATTCAACGAATGGAAACACGGTAACCGCTATCTATAATATACAAAAGTTTAGGTGGGAAATTTGAAACTTATTTTTTAATAACTAAAATACACTTAACCTAAAAAAATATCGTTTTTGTATTTTTTAATTATTTCACTTACCAATAGAAGACATGATGTTGTGTTTTTCAAATGTACACTATCCAAAGAGAATAAACAAGCCAAAATTGACACGACAACTTACTGACGTGACTCTTGGATTTAAACTGAAGTCCAGAAACCGCCTCCTATTATAAAACACCAGCAATTTGACTCATCGATACTACTACCGCGTATAATCTTTTTCATTCTAACGCTTACGAAATGAACGAGACAGCGTGTAAATTTTCTTCGTTCACTTTATTCTGGTATGTTCCTCAAAAAGAGTCAGAATCGGATTTAGTCATTTCAACTCTTATGTGGTCTTTCCGGATAGAAACTTTTAAGCAACCAAGTCGAGTGTCACAGGTTCGAGTTACATGTAATGCAGTATCTTAACTCGTCACACTACCACAGTAGGCAAAATGGCGTAATTAGAAGAGGCGTACTCTTGCAATTGAAAACATTAATTTGTTTCCATTATTATCGTAATACCAGTGTTGGTTGTATTGTAGAAAAAGAGCTGGAAAAAGACGCAATACACACAAAATATGCAATAGTATCAGGTACACGAATTTGTATTCTTCAAAGTCAACTAACGACTCATTAATTAATCAATTACAATTACATTTTGTGAACAATTCAACAATATATGTTTTGAAATCTATGAAACTATAGAACGTAAGCAACAAAATATCAATAAACGGAATGTGTTCACCAGAGATTATGATGAATGACCTTATTATCTAACGAAATTTTCAGAGAAGGAATGATATATTATGAATTATGAAGGAGAATTCATTTTTCTTGTGTCTTGGAGATTAGAGAAGTGTTTCTTGGGTGTATTGAAGCAATACATTTATTGGAAAACGTGACAAAATAATTCGTATATACTAACTTACATCAACGAAAGCGCTTGTCTCACAAGGATTGGTAGGGAAGACTGATTGCATTAACATCCCTAAATTTTTAAAACATCCTTATTAAGAAACACTGAAATAGAGACAATATTCAGTATAGCTTAAAGTATGTAACTTTTCTAAAAAATCGTTTTCAAACCACGAATACGATTGGTTGAAAGTAAGTAAAAGTTGGTTTGTTGTATGAAACAATTTGGACCACAACATTTTATGTAAGTAGGATGTAAAATATTTATGTTCGGTAGGTAGTTTACTGGAGATCAAATGGAAGATTGTTATTTACTTAATTAACTATTAAATAAAGCAATATAAATCAGGAAACTGGGAATACTTCACTAACGTAATCTATACCAGTATGTGATACATTATAAGGTATGTATTGTATAATACAGGGTAAGTTTTATATTTAAAAAATGTAATCATAATAGCTGTGGTATCTCAATTCGGCTCTGCAAGTGCCCAAATCGTTTGCCTCGTACTTTGTTATATTGTGTTCTATTCCTTCCATAAAATGCGCTAATAATTCTTTTTGGCGTGTTGACTAACGGCGAAGATGTTAATAACCCTGATGGAAAATAATAATGGCTAGCCTGTCTGCATTTAAAAATGATCACCTAAATCAACGAACCGATAACCAACCACGAAGAATCGGATAACCGAAAAGTCCAGTCACTTAACATTTTCAAATAAGAGAAATTTGGGCAAAATAGGTGCATTTTATTCACTAAAGTAAATTATTCATCATGCTTTTTTATTTTGATGGTTTCCCCAAATATGATTTAGTTAGTATTAAATACATATAAACATTAGCTAAATTTGAAAAAGAAGTGTCACGTTAAAAGAGTAAAAGGCGTCATTATTTGCATGTGGGTATTCGAAAAAATAATTATTACTCAAGTGATTAAAACATTTGCACAGTTGATTTTAACACCTTTTATTTGACATTCAGGAGAAACATGTATACGGTCGAAATTGATTACAAAGCATAATACGCATTATACAGTATCAGCATAAGGAAAACTTTTTTTATACATATTTCTATGCATATTAAAATGAAATAAATTGTATTGATGATTTAAAAAAAAAACAACATTAGAGGCGGCGGCTTAAAGAAGTCGCAGCTGCAATGATTCTCATTTGCATCTTCTCAATTTTGGAGAGATAAAAAAATATTATGTACTTTGTTTTCTTTCTAATCATGGTGCGTAATATTCTAACAATATCTATAATAATTACCAATTTATTGATTTAATTACATATAATCAACGATTCAAAAAGATCGGCGTCCCATTCTTGGTAGGATATATTTGTTCAGGTAAAAAAAGTTATTATGAATATAATATGTAGGTGTTTATATTTATAATAAATTGAAATTAGAAGCAATAGTCGCCGGTGTAGTAACTTGTAAAGTTGTAAGTATGTCGCAAAGAAGTTTTCTTGAATTTGTATGAAAATTGAACGTTTGCTTAGATTTATGTAAAATATGTCCCTATAGCCTATTTACTTTGACATTATTCAACAGTAATACAAGCCACTTTGACATTCAATCAAATTTACGTTGTATGAGTTTATAGCGTTAGGCATCAATTTAGGCGATAAAGATTTTAATAACGTACCTAAATTAAATAGCTTTCACATCGGTATATTGAAAATTAAATTACATGAATCTTTTTTTTACACGATGTATACGATCCACAAAAAACTGTGTAAAAAGTGATATAATTGATAACAAAATTAAAGATACCCTGAAAAACCGTGTTATTTGAAAAAAAAACAACACTGTAGCTTAGAAAATCGTGTAAAAATGGTAATAGTGAAGACGCAATACGTAAATTACACAAAATAGTGTTCATAATATATTATGTATATTTCAATCAGCAAAAAATAATACTATTCATCTCTAATTGATTTTTAATACGGGGACTTTTATGATGGACTGTACTTAAATCGCTTCCATCGCTAGAAATGTCTGACACGTCTTATGTGTTAGCATCTAATGAAGCCTTTTGTTTGTCATAACTGTTTTGTGTCGTTGAATTTCTTGTTATTAGGATTTTTTTATCCGCTTCTGTGTTTGTATGTCTAGGAATTGCGTTAGAACAAATGATTCGTGATGAGTATATATATCTTAAAATAATTCTTAAAAATAAATGACAATGACCACGAAATATATAGAATTGTTAATTAAGTCAGTTACTTTACGTAAAAATAAATGTGCGGCATTCGTTGATTTAAAATCAATCAACAAATTTGTGACAAATAGGACTTTATGCAGAGCTAAGCTCCTATGTTTACAGCCTTATATTCTTCTATTTTCAGCAACAATCAGTTGTCTTAGAAACAACTGATATTGGGAAAATTCATTAGGCATCCATATGTCCCTTATTGGGACTGAACATCGCTGAAAAATACTTTTAAACTATAAGTTTCCTTTGTTTGATTTCGTTGATCTGAAATGGGTAGTTTTCGATTCATAATATGAAACCACAATTTCGGACATATCAAGCTTTAGAATGATTGTAATTTAAATACTAAAACATAATTAATTATTATTTTCAATATATGATTACAATGTGATTATCGTTCAACATTATATGCTTATTATATCGATATGCTAAATTTGATAAACGTTTTAAATCGTGCTACTAGTAATTATAATAGTATGTATAACATAATATGTACCTATGCACCGTTAAAATACCGCTCGACCATAAATTATGAACTATTGTGTAAAATTAGAGCATGAAGATTTTGCTTGATTAAATGAATGGATAAAAGATATTGATTTTGTAGCCATAAAATGGACTGGTCAGATATTTTTTCGTAATATCTTAATCGTTGACATCCAAGAAGACATAAAATGATTTCCAAATATTTTATAGAAAGGAATAAATCGTTGTCACACTGGCAATACAGTTTGATAGTTAGTGACACTATTTTTAAATTCATAAAGCGATGAATCTTTTGTTAGCAAATTACTTACAATAAATTGAACAACTTATTTAAATATCGAAACATAATAAACGTCGAGAAAATGAATGTGTTTTGTAATGTAACATTAAAAATTATATTGTTAAAAAGCCCCAGATTATAATTACATTAGAGTTTATTGTTATTTTATCATAAGTTGTTATTTGATGAGTTTTTGAATTATTCATTTATTTTTAAGAAATAATAAAGATTATAATTACAGTCAATTTAGTGGCACCGAATTTAAAGTTGAAAGATCATACGAGATAAACTCGATGAGAATAATAATTAATATCTTCTTCTTCTTCTTTGGCCATGTTCGCTCCCTATGTGGAGCATATGGCCGCCACGCGGCACCTCCATGTTTCCCTGTCTCCTGCCAATTGCTTTGCTTCCTCCCATGACATGCCAGCATCCCTCAGTTCCGCCGAGTACATCCTATGGATAGTACCCGACGGACGTCCGGGACGCCGGAATCCCACCGGTCGAAAGAAAAGGCAGGCAGGATTGAGGCTTTCCGGAGGCATCCGCAGCACGTGACCCAGCCAGTTCCAACGTCTCTCCATAACCACTGACGTGACAGGACGCTGTCTTGTACGCTCCCTTATCTCTGAATTCCTCACAAATAACATTAATTAATATAATAAATAATAACATCATAAACCTACGCCGTAGATCTCAAATTTAAATATAAAAAATCTAAATTTGATATTGACCTATCTTTGATTATTACCTTATAAGCATTTTTCACTATTTTATTTGTTTATTATATTGTTTTCAATGTTTTATTATTAAAGTTATTTCTCTCAGTGGCTATGAAATTTTAATTATATATGTAATTATATATATACTTTTATTGATTTTTACTCAGTATCTTCTCTTATAGCTTGTCAACTAGTGGTCTCACAACTTTGTTCAATTATCTTTTTACATCTTATAGTTACGCCAATTACAGAAGATGTATTATTTTTTAATGGTAAAAACCAATAACAATTTTTTTTCTCTTAGCCATACTTTTGAGTGGTGTAACTAGCACCACCATGCGACAACAATGCGGTAGTGGGTCAAAGGTCAAGAGACTGAGGTGCCTCCAAAATTGCTTATTTCTACTACTTATTGTTGCCTGATAATATATCAGTTTGATTTTTGATAGCATAATTAAGTTATTTTTGGTAATTGTGTTGAATTGATAGCTACATATTGGTTGACATATTTGGTTCATACGAGAATAGACACAATGATATAAAAAAGTTAATTATACAATTATTTATTTTTTTGCTTTTTAATAATAATAAATATTTTTTTGTATACCATTAATCATTCGAATCTATTTATTGAATTTTGAAATTACAGGGTTGAATCAATAAATATAACTGCGAAATTTTGCTTATCATTATTATTAAAATCATTTTTTAGGATGCAGGTTTAGCTTTTAACAATCGATTCGTACATCTCAAAGTAAACTTTTTCATGTTATCTGAGTGTTGCTTTCAGGTAGTGATATATAATATAATTATACATGTACATACACTCGTCCCCCGATTTACGCGGTACTTTTTTTGCGCGGTTCCACTTTAACGTGGTCGAGAAAATATGTTGAAAAATTAATCCAAACACGGAACGTGCACTCAATTTCCAAAGAAACCTTCGAAATACTTTTGCACAATATGAGGAAATATATAAAAGCCTTACAAAAAATAAAACACAATCAAAAATCACGGTTTTTTAAATAAAAAAACTACTCATGGAAACTTGGATATTTTCGCTAATTTTCAAATTGAATTGACCAGTTCATCTGATGAGGAAGGCAATTTCGAACCAGTTATGAATAAAATGGTTAGACTGATGGAAGACAGCGAAAATGAGGATTAATAAATGTTCAATTTTTATAAAAGCAATATTATGTTAATTATTACATGTACCTACTACAATTTTGAATAAATATTTTAAATATAGCAAACTGTGGATCTTTTTTACGCGGATTTTTCGGAACGAATCTTCAAATTTAATATGAAATCAAAGACTTTATTTACGCTTTTTTATATGATGGAGCCTATGTTATATTTTTGTATAAATTATTTGCCTTTTTTACGCGGTTTCTATTTACGCGGGTTTTCGAAGAACGTATCTTCCGCGTAGATCGGGGGATGAGTGTATTATACTATATCAAGATGTACCGCTAAATTACATAAATTTGCTTAATATTTGTATTGAATTGTGTATGAAATTATCGTAGTCACACTCCACTACTAGGTAGAATGGATATGCTCAAACCGGATAGTCACTCTATTCAAATAAAAGATTAAAAGAACTTTCATATTATAATAATGGCACTTTGAGGGGATGATTTGTGAATCAAAGTAAAACAGGTTTTTTGCGAATTCAGCGAAACTTTTGAGTTAAGATAGAATGAAAACTCATCTTAAATGAATTAAAATACTTATGCTTGTGAATATATAAACTTGTGGTTAGTAAAATATATTTGTATTTTTAGTTGGCCGGCCTGTATTGATCAGATTATGAGAGTCCTCTTCACAAGTATGACAGACTTGCTAATTTAGTTGTTTGTTGTCACGCTGTTCAATGATCCTGAATGTATGAGTTTGTGAAAGAAAAGAAAAGAATGTCGAGCGTAGGGCTTATACAATACAAAAACCGAAATTTCAATAAACCTGTTTTTGAAACATAATACTTACCAAAGTTTCACAAATTCGTAATAATTTATTTAAAATAGTGAAAAAATACAAATGTTTATAATTTTTTAAAATTTCATATTTTTATCACAAATACCTAAATTTACTATTCAAAGTTACTAAGAATTATTATATATGCTCCATACTCGAGAAGTGTATCCGAGTTAAAATTCACAGCAAAAATATTTTAAAAATCAACCTAAATATAATATTTTTAACGCATTCATTGATGTATACTGACCAGGACTGTGGAGTCGGAGTCGTTAATTATTTTAACGTCAACAAAACAAAAAAATGATTGCGAAATCACTATCAAATTTTTCGTTCGGGGATTTGAGCCCGTTAACACTACACCGAAGAGGGCGATCAATTAAGAGTGTTCACAACTCTGCAATCGGCCATGTAATTTATATTAATATCTACTATTCTATATATAACAAAAACGCCAATCAAAATCAATGTTTATTAAAAAAATAGGCTGTAAAATATCCTATTATGGTGGATAAAAAGAAAACAGAAATTGTTGGTTTTATTCCTATTATCTGCTACTGGATAAAAAATATTAATAACTAAATATGCACGTCAAAAACTATCGAGCTACGAGCTTTGCCTTCCGGACTGGTGATAGATTTAACCCATAATAAAGTCTTGCATATATCGACTGTGAAAAGGAAAAAGGACGTAGCCCACACATATCAAATTTTATAGGAGGCGCAAAAACGTGTTTTGATGATTTTGGGCCATATGCAAATTATGAATTATGTTTAACCTTGAAGTGCACGGAGACTTCTAAACTGGCGTTTAATTTACATAATCTAATATTAATTAAAGAAATTGTCTAGGAAAAACCTTTTTTTAGTCCTTTTTCTTGGCTTTAACTTTTTACAAGGTCATCTTTTTCAAACTAAAAGCTAAATTTAAATACTAATTCGGCATTTGCAGATTGCATCCTTTTGGTAGAACTTGTATCAAGTTTGATACATTGTAATTATCGAAAAAAACCTGTTTTGAAAAAACTTTGGGTTACGTCCTTTTTAATTTCCACAGTCGATATGTATGTACAACATCGAACGTTGAATTTTTAATAATCCTTTTTAACGGTGTTAATTATTGATATTGATTATACCAAATTCATTAGAATATGTAATAACCAAAGATTAAGTTCTCAGCACAAGTCCGATAAAAAAACACTTTAATATTATTGGACCCGTTTAATAATCCTGGAATAATCTAGTTAGCAACAAGCATTGTAACAAATTAGTCTTATCAAAATAACTTTCATAATGAAGGTTAACTCGTCCAAGGACAGAAACCAGCAATCCTTTATTATTATACCTAAATTTAGCAGGATTATGTGAGCAGAACAGATATAGACTCACATTTTTAACGTTAAAATTAACCGTTCCTGGATCTTCAATAAAAATGTTTAATGAGTAGAAATAGTGTTTAATTTTTAATAACATAGCTTTTCACCAAGATTTTACAGTTAACATATTAAAAGTGATTGATATATGTATATACTTCAAATAAGATGTAAATCATGGTGATCGGGTGACACGTTGTGTGCGGTTAAATAATGATGTTGCCAGCATAATAAAGCATACATAGCTATGTACAAAATAGCCCAAGATGAAATATAATAGTTGGTAAATATATTTGCATTATGGTAACATGCATTTAAATTTTACATTAGCTTCTCATTTTAGATAATTTATGGTCATGTATTATTTACTTTCGCTACGTTAAGTTTTCAGGATCGAATAGAGCCAAAAGGACCTGCTGAAATCATCAAAAATAATGTGTCCATTTGAGGATTCGAGCCCTTGACCGGATGTACAGCTTGGGTGGAAGCTCAATCGGCTGCAACGATCATTTACGAATTTAATTGGACATATCATATCATCATAATGAAGGCATTAAAATTGCCGTATCATAAAATATATTTAATTAAGTAGAAATCACTCAATATGCATGTTATATAACATTACATACTTTGAATTCAGCAATAGTTTATTATTGTAATAAAATATCGTTGATTTATTGCTCACATCTTATCATAATTTATAACAAAGATCTTCGTTCCTACTTTAAAACATTTAGAGATATTTTTTTTATTTGTAGCATAACATTTATTTATTTAACAGTTATTGTTTTTTTGGGATATGTAGTATTATTTTGTATATTTTATTGCACTTTCTTAGAAATGTGTTGAGTCTGCATAGCAGTTATTCGTCAGGAATTCTCGCTGTTTTTGTTTGAGAAGGTAATCGACTCTTAAATTTTTGGATTCTCGCCCAAGTAATACATTTCCTATGCCATTATATTGAACAATGTTTTAATTTGCATATACTAACTGGAAGTCAACAAGAGTACATACCATACAAGAAACATTCTATAGTAAAATTTAAGTAATGTTAATTTTTATACTAGCATTTTTACTTATTTAATCACAAAAATCTTGGTCAATTTAACATGAGTCAAGTAGTGTGCTACGAAAGCGCTACGTAACTACGCCGATGTTGTGGGATCAGTGGTAGCGTAGCTACTAGTTATATGTACATACATATCAACATATTTGGAAGCATATTTTGAGTTACATGAAAATTGTACGTAACACTTTTTTTTAAATTTTCTTTATGCACAAGCCATGGCATATAACGATTACTTAAATTATAGTATATGTAAACACGTGGGTATCCAATCCCGGAGCCTTTTTGTGATCCCGGGTTTCCGGGATTGGGCACTCCACGTGAAATCGTGTATAATTTGAGAAAAGTTTTGGGTACTGATTTTTTTTTAGCTCACCGAGGAATTTGAAAATCTCAAAATCCTATAGTAATTTATTTATTGGCCAAAATATCACCGTGGCTCGTTTTTCTAGCTCTTCCAAATCCAAAATCCCGGGATCGCGACCATACCAATACCGGGATTTTTGGATCGCAAAATTGGACGGGATTCCGGGATTACGGTATTCGGGATCCCGGGATTGGAGACCCTAGTAAACACTTCTTAATATAGAAGATATAACTGGAAAATATTAAAAAGAAACAATTATAGATTGAGTGATTGAAATATTTATATTATAGGTATTTTATCGGAAGACAAATTAGCTAGTGAACCAATATAATCAGGGCCGGCTCGTGGCGTGTTGAAAGAGTGCGGCGCACACAGGCGCACAGGCGCAGAGACGCCGCACTATGATTTTGGATTTGGGAAATCTGAGAAGAGCTAACAAAATGTCTCGCACCTTTTCATTTTGAGAATTCCAAAAATTCCTGGGATTTTTGATTCGGAAATTCTGGGAAGAGCTAGTTTTTCGAGGCGCTAAAGGCGCCTCGCACAAAGGCGTAGATATCCTCAAGCCAGCCCAGTATTTGATACTTTACGTTATCTCTTTACGTTGTTAGCAATGCATATCAAAACTGAGGAGAGATTTTTGGGTTTGTTAAGAATATTAAGCATAGATTTTTTTATTGTTCAACTATGATACTTGCTACATAAATAGATTTAAAGAGTATGGGCGCTGTTAGCACTGTTTGGCCATTTGTGACCTGACAAACCCTGAGAGGAAGCAACAGTTGATAGATGACATTAAATAACGAAGAAACTGAATGAAATAGCGTATAACAAACTAAAAAGGGCAGTTTAATGCAATGTTTCACATCGAACCTTTAAGATTAATTGAAGATTGTTTGGCTCATCACAGACCGTAAAATATTTTCAAATATATTTTCTATGTAACTGGTCAGTACCCGGGGCCGGCGCCACCATACAGGCGAAATAGGCAACCGCATAGGGCGCAAATCATCAAGGGGCGCATAAATGTAGTATTTAAACTATTTTTATAATTAAAAATAGTATGTTTTATTTTACTTTCACGTTTGTATGTGTCCGTAGTAATAATGTATCGTATTCTATATGAGATGTTGCGACTGAGTAATAGTTCGCATATAAATACTTCTGTTAAGATACCCCTATTAGGAGGCCATATGCTCCACACTGGGAGCTGACATACGTATATAAAACATAATATTTCTAATGATCTCGAATTGTTTTGTTTCATTATTTCGAAAAAAAATTGAACGATTTGTTAAAAAAGGGCGCGCCAATAACCGTTGTCTAGGGCGCCAAATAACCTCACACCGGCACTGTCAGTGCCCACTATTATCCGAGATACTCGAGATGCAACGAGCATCTTCGTTACTTCTTACGCCACTGTCCTTCTTGGCCACATAATGCTTGTTAGCGAAATTGGCCTATTAATCTAGTCAGGATTCATCTGACGATAAAGGAATTCAAATTAATAGCCACGACGTTAAATGGCAATAAATGGTGACTCGAGAATAACTGAGTAATGTTTGAATGTCAAATTGTTTGCATATTTTTTATTGAGTTGACGCAGATGATAATGGTATTATTAAAGAAATAATGACAAAAAAATACTGCAATCTTCTGACAATGGTTTATTTTATTTGCTTCGATCGACGTATCCGGTTTATTTTTCTGTATGCAATGTTAAATAATTATGCTGTATTAGTATAAATGTATAAATGTATAATATAATAATATAATATGAGTATATTAGTATAAATCACAGATTGGACTCGGAACAGTCGCCCAAAAACGAAGAAATACAGAGTTTTACACAGTTTATCTAAAAAAATATATAAAAATGCAATGCGTGCATAATTGCAGCTGCCGTGGACAGTTCTGCCGGGGTGTCAAAAAAGATTTGAGCCTAATTTATCAAAATGTTTAATAAATGGGAATTTTTAGAAGCTATGCAGGATTTGACTGTTGAATAATACATGACACGATTGCTTAAATCGGGAGATCTGGCAACCCTGATTATGAAATATTCCATAAAACTTCATCACTGCCTGGAAAATTTTCTTTGCTGCACAAAACTCATGATTATTTATTTTGAAATTCTAATAAAAATTCTTATAAAAAACTAACATATGTACATATGTATATGGTATCTTCATACTTCAAAAAGTTCCATCTATGTTAATGTGACTATTTTGTCAAAACTCAAAACCAGCACATTCTTTCAAAAAAAAAAATGATACATAAATATACTGATCCCACTATTCATCCTATTTCTAGCTGAATATCGTTACCTTCACTCAATTTCTGTTAAAGATACGGAATTCACATATTAATCAGCCACATATGTGTTTGTTTCATTCCAATCATTAACTGCAATTTATTTTTAAAATCTTATTTTTGTATGGGTTAATATTAGATAATTTGACTAACGCAGTTTACCTGTTGTTAATTATAAATCTTATTATTATATGAATATAAATTATGAACAAGTAATTAGTAATTACAATCAACTTGTCTTGTTCATAAATATCGCTCTATGATAATCATTTTCATTTTGCTTGATGCAATTTGGCGAGGCAAAACTACGCAATCGTTTCAATCCCCTCTTGAACAAAAAATAAAAAATAGCCAACCATGTACAGTTACGTTGTGGGCTAAAA
This sequence comes from Himalopsyche anomala, assembly GCA_031772345.1. Lineage (NCBI taxonomy): Eukaryota > Metazoa > Arthropoda > Insecta > Trichoptera > Rhyacophilidae > Himalopsyche > Himalopsyche anomala. The sequence continues at coordinate 14,868,814 of CM062821.1, read as the reverse complement.
ATAATGTTTTGTAGTTTCATACCATTTACTAATTCGCCACCGGAAATAAGGCAGGTGAAATTTTGGCTACCTAAAGCTGCAGCCGTTCCTAATCTAGCCTCTAGACCGGCTGTACGAACAAGCTTTGTGTACATTAATATTTTTTGTGAACGAAACAAAATATTGTTTCCAGTTACAAACTTAGTAACTATGTAGTTCACCTGCCACAAATTAATATAAAGCAAAAACACGTCATTTGACAATACATTATGCATGACAGGTAAATTTTTGTTGTTGTGTTTGATTAATGGTTGTAATCTTCTAATATATAAACATTAATGTCTGTTTGTTCTTATTGTATGCGTTGCCACACCGTTCATCCGATTGAAATAAAACATTGACAAATTTTCTGCTTGCACTTGCGCGAAGGTTATAGGCATAGTAAAATTAATTTACAGTAGGTCTTATATATACTTACACAGCCTAAGAACGTCACTGTGTCATGTGCTCCACATTGGGAGTGGACATGAATTAAAAAATAGTACAGCAGCTGTAAAGAGATCAAATTTTATTTTTCCATAAAAGCATTAAATGATTTTCTATCCAGACTTCTTTTGAATGGATGGAAAAATGGCTCTTATACAAAATAGCAAATTCAGAGTTACGATCAAATTTTACTGATGTTGCGATGTATGTACATACATATGTTAAAGTATTGATTTATCCACCTGTCAAAATATATTAGTATGAAAAACTAACTTAAATATTTTGAAGTTTGTCATTTTTATAGTCGATTTGAAAATGACGATACGTGAATAATGGCCGTTTCTCGTAACATATTGTTCTGCGGTAACTATTTTCGCTGGCTTCATTTGAATCAAGAATAATAAAAATAATAGTAAATATATATGGAGCCTTGTCACGTGATAACATCGTAAATACTGACACACATACATTTGTGATATATTTTCACGCTGAAAATGTTGACGTCATCGCTTCCATGTTGGAGAAAATCGATTACGTTTTCATAAGTGTACGTCGATTCTTGAAAGTTGATTCAATGGCTTAATAATTTTGTTTATGAACTGTAGAAGCACTCAGGCTATGTTTTGTTTCGCAATGGTTATGAAAATGCAGCATTGTACGAATTTATTAACGTCGAAACAAACGCTGACTGATTTTTACGATGCACTCAAAATACTAATGATGAGTCTTGGGGTGATTCACCTATCCTGTTATTTAATTACAGAAGTAGTGCGGGTCATCAAAGTGTATATAAAACCTAAAAAATAAAACAATGTCACACCCTAATGTGGAGCACGTAGACTGCCTATGAGACATTGTGACAGAAGGCGTTCGACGAGTACTTACTGTTAGTGGCGGATTACCCTATAATGAGAGTATGAGACGCGCGCTTGGGTCTTCCGAATCTTAGGCCCCTCAAAGAAAGCTTATATTATCTTTAATCAATATATTTAAAATTAGGATTTTAATATTCATTTTTCTTTTGCATTGAATTTTGAGACGTGTTTTAGTTATCCTAAAATCAGGGCTTCACAATTTTATTACGACTGCGGCCTATCAAGTGATTTAAACACCACTGCTTACTGTTAATTTGCTCAAAATATTTTTGCTTAGATAGAGGATATGAAGAAATTTGATAAGAGAACGATTCGTAGTCAGTTTATGAGTCTAACCACCCAGTCTAAGCGTTTCGTAACAAAAGCAAATGAAGTTATATTGAATATATAAGTATACAAGAAAGAACGTATTGGTAATTATATCAAAAAAATAAAATATTTGGTTGCGTGATACCTACTGCGTTTATAATATATGCATTACAATTACCAACTTAAACGACAGTTTACCAACCTCCGCAGTGAGACATAGCAGTCAATAAAATATTTCTGACCAAGCTGGACTTATTTTTATATCTTAAAAATACACCAAAAAATTGGCCCAGTTATAAATACTTGAGATAATTATTCGAATATCATCAGCTGAATACGTAATAAAAACAAAATAAAAGTAATTGTTAAACGAACTATCATGTTATTATAATTTAGAATAAATTTTCATCGTGTTTCGTGAATTCACCTACACTCAGTAGACGGCCACGACTGTAACCCACATTCAGTATTAAAGTATTTTGTGTAAGCAATAATTTACATTTTAATCATTTAAGAGTTGGTAAAACGAAAAAAAATTACACTGTAACGTCGTGGATTAAATTATTCTTTGTACGACACAAAATATCAAGGATTTTTATGTAACTTCCTCATATTCAATCAATACGCCTTCCCTACACATTCACGAAGGCAGTCGCGATTAAGAAAATATTGAAGTACCTATGTAGTTGATCAATTTTTCAATAAAAAAATATGTTAGAATGTAATGGCTTATAAAACAACTGCATTAAAGCCTTTACGATAAATTATATAATATGACATGTTACAGCGAAAGTATATTTTAAGTAAAACTACATTTTCACTGAATTTTAAGTAAAATCATATCCAAACATATTTTTATAGAGTGGCACATTAAACGCACGAGGCGCGTGCGTGGAGCCTCCAATCTTAGGGGGATTAAAATAAAATAAATTCTTTATTACCCGTATAATATTTTTAATTCAGTTTTAGTACATAGTTCGAAAAACAGGGCGTCTCAATTTCTTAATCGGTCACACTATGCACAAATTACTAAGTATGCAAGCAATTCTTTTTATATCCACCTTATATTTTTAAGTTAAAGATAGGATTAATATGTTTTATCATAAATGACTATGAAATCTTCTCTGTTGGATAATATACTTGGATTGTTTTGTATGTTGAAGATGGAAACACAAATATTATTCAAATACTTATGCTAGTTTCATCGATAGTTTAAACCAAATTATTTATCGGCAAATTTGTAATGTTATATAATAAGTGAAAACAATAAATACATTTTAATAACAAATTTGATTTAAGATACATTTGAGTGATAATAAAAACTTGTTTGTAAATATAATTTTTATGAAACTAATTCGTATTATAATAATATGCATCTTAATTAATTAACTATATTTTTATTTATACAATTTATTCAATTTATGTGTTTTTTTCAAAATGCGCAACCAATAAGAGAACAAATGAAATTAGCATACAAATAATGGTAAATATAAATTTTAAATTGCATTGGCGCTTAATTGGTGATCTAACGAACATTTTTTAAGAATAAGAATGACATAATAATTAATTTAGAACATGTGCTATAGTTAACCTTTCGTATCAAGTGAAAAACAGTGTAATTTTTATGACGTGGCCAATAAGCGCCTATAAAAAGATTTCAGTGTCAAGAGCAACTATTTTGAAAAAAAATATTAAATGCGAATTAGACGATAACTAAATAGCATAACTGATGTTATAAAACTTCGCGATTTGCAGAAAAATAATATTAATTCGGTATGTTTAATTTCTTAGAATGTTTGACAGAACTTGATTTACTGTAAACATATTTTTTTGGCAGTGGAACGTACACATTTTTCGTTCACCATATTTATTTTACGATAGGTAAATATGTAGATGCACACTTTGTATGATTTAAAAATGGCTTACGACTGGAGAACTGCCAAAATCTGTTTTTATCGTGAAAATTATCATTCAACAGACATGATTTTTTTTTAAATTCAATTACCCAGAACGTACACTGACTGACAATTTTTTCAAAGGGAGCTAGTCGTTCTACTAATTTTTCATTAAACTTGCGTATTCCACAAACATATTATTAATTGTATGGTTGATAACGGGATTGATCCCCAAGGCCTGATCGTAATGTTTATTATGTGTAATAATAATTTTCTATTAGATGGGAAAGTCGAATATAACGAACATGGTTAACAGCCAAGCGAGTGGATCTCAACTTGTTAAAGCTCCTCCAACAGTGCCAGTCCGTGACCTAATATTTTGGATGAGCTTAAAAAAGTTTTACATTGTATAGAATCAACGAAATTGTGAAAACATTTGTTTTACCAGGGAATAATTTCTAACTAGTCCAGCTTTACTTCTTAATCTTAATATGCATTGCCCGAGACAATTCGAGAATTGATTTTAAAATGAATAATATTTAAGTCTACTATTAATACTATTTTATTTATACAGATATTGTATGAATTTACGAAAGGTTAGTTAGGTTGTAAGTTAACAATGGAAACAATGCTCGTACAGCGGCTGAATTGCTGTTTGTTTTTATTCACCTTAAGATTATTTTTCTACACATTTCGGCTGAAAATTTCAGAGCGGGTTGAGCCAACCTAGCCCAGTACGTAGAGCCGCCACTGTGATCCAATATCTTAATCCTATTTTATGTTCTACTAACTTTAGTGCAAGCAAGCAAGTCTTCGTGAATTTTCCTTGAACTTTTTGAAACACGAATAACGTGGTTACACTTTGGAATAAAACTTGTTAGAAAAATGTAAAGTGCCATCATGCACTGTCTCAAAGTTTCTCATACTTTATAGCAATACTTTATAATAAAGTAGAATAATATGGTAGAGTGATAAATACAATTAATTGCAGCAGGAGTCGATCGATTTCTAACGACACTTGACTCCGTATGTGATATTCTTAATTATGACTCCCGAATCCAAGTCCTTGATAATTTAACAAGCTTAAGCGAAAAGTTATGATGTATATTAATTATAAATAGGTAATTTTCCGTGTTGGTGTGAAATAGAAAAATAATAATAAGTCGCAACCCGAAAGCACAAGTAGATATTGATCTTTGAATAATACTGAACGGTATTGCCAGCGAGTTTTGATAAAAACAAGACCATTAAAACTGCTACATTCTACATATGTACATAGTTACACTTGCACAGTAAATAATATTTGTTTGCCTGCGCCAGTGTTCTCAAAACTTATCTTAAAAAGAATTCAGAAGTCAATGATTTCTATAATATTTCTATTGAACATAGTAGGCATTTTTTCATATTGCAAGATTTGTAATAATACAAGGAGCAGTGAGTGATACCTTGTGTACCTTGTGACCAGGGCTGTGGAGTAAGAGTCGTGAAAAAAATAGTAATTTAATGATGTGTATTCAAACCACAATAGTCCATAGTGTTGACATTGCGAGCTTGGCTGACTAAAGATGATCTGATGGAATACATATATATTATATAAGTTAAAATGAAATTAATGAAAAATTATTCGGAGTCGGAGTAGTTTTTTTATATTGAAGCTGGAGTTAGAGTCGTCTTTTTTTACACGACTCCACAACCCTGTTTATGACTATCTTACACGGTATACGATAGCCCACTCCTTGTGCAATATCTTATAACATAACGAATAAACACCTCTATTCCATACGGTGATGGTGAATCTTTTGAGCTCGGTGTGTTAAAATTCTGAAAAAAATGTTAATTACACACAAAATTACACAGAGGAAAATATTGTGAGGAAAGCCAGAATTTTCAGGGTGATAAAAGTGCCCGCGGATCGGTTCGATATCCTCAAAATTCTTTGTTTGTACTGCCACTATTCATCATTATTCAAAAGATTTATTTTCAGATTGTTGATTGTTCCGCGTTGTCAGTTCTTGGACGAAGGTCGTCCGTAATCGATGCGTGTCATAGATTTACCATAACTGCGCTATAAAATACTACCGTACAGTACAGTGGAAAATAAGAGGTGAAATGAACTTAAATGAAAATTTACAATGTATTTATAATAAATGTTATTTACAGAAAAATTAATTAGGCTATATAATTAGCGTCCTTTCACGTCAGTGGTTATGGAGAGACGTTGGAACTGGCTGGGTCACGTGCTGCGGATGCCTCCGGAAAGCCTCAATCCTGCCTGCCTTTTATTTCGACCGGTGGGATTCCGGCATCCCGGACGTCCGTCGGGTACTATCCATAGGATGTACTCGGCGGAACTGAGGGATGCTGGCATGTCATGGGAGGAAGCAAAGCAATTGGCAGGAGACAGGGAAACATTGAGCGAACATGGCCAAAGAAGAAGAAGAAGAATATAATTAGGTTACATCGTAAAATGTTTTGATTTAACCAAAAGGTAGGTACGTCTACTAACAATTTCAACAACAATAGTATAGGTTACACGGCATAAATCCTCCTCTTTAGTACTGAACAGATACTAACATTCGTTTGAAGATGTATATGTAGTATACTTAAAAAAACGTAATATCTTAGAATTTCATTTTCGACGTTTTATATCTACTACGACGACTGTTTATCGTAAATACGCAAACTTTCGTATTATAATAAACCTTGCATAACATAACTAAATGTATAATCTGTGAAAATAAGAATAGTAATCTACTCAATTTGAGATTTTGTCACCATAGTTTGGAAATCACTATCATCCACTAAGTTAACACAAAAATTACTTTATTTGACATTTACATAACAGGAGTTTGACATTATTTCAACAACCTATTATTGATTTGGTGCTATGCTATGTAAATTATTGTATGTTCAAGTAATGTTGTCTTTACAACATGTTGTCGATGTTGACTACATCGTTGTTGCGCTTTCAAACTCCGCTATGTCCATATTTTCACGAAATCAAATTGTGGCGTTGAAAAAATTAGAATAATTCACCGCACCCGCAAAGAAAAAAAAAGGTTATGATATAAGACGTTCTAGAATTACTTTACAAATATGTTAATTTTGTTGAGGACAGACATTGTAATTCGTACTGTATTTTAACATCTATTGAGACTACAGCAATGTTTTTAAAAAAACACATGATTGACACGGATTTTGAAAGCGCAAAGTCGATACGGACCCTTAAGGGCCTTGGTGTCTAACGGTAATTTGAGGTTGTTTGTGTTAAAAAAATCCTAGATTGACGGAAAAAAATCGTCTAGACATAGTTGTATGCGGAAAGAAAATGAATGTGTAAGAGCTTTCACGAGTCGCCGTTTCATTGATCGCCGAGTCATCTTTGAATTTCTTATAATTCGATTTTCTTGTAATAAATTCGGCATGACCGACGGGGCCGACAGATTCGATCGATTGTCGAATCGTTCTGCCACTTAATAACACCAAATATTATTATTATATCTTTTTTTCTAAATCCGTTTCTCAAGTCGAGCATCGATCCACACGTGGCGCTTTCAATAATCCTTTTTGTACACTAGTTGAACGTGCCAACATCATTTAGGTATGTCGAAAACACTTCATTTTATATGTTATGTTTACTAACAGATGTTTCCAAAAAATACTGGGGGTAAGATAAGAATGAGGTGATAGGGGAACGGACTTTGCAAACTTTCATGATACGTCGTTGAAGCTGATCTGTCCACATGTTGCGAATGATTCATGAGAGTCTGAACCATTATATTAATGGTAAATATGCTTTAGAACAGGCATGACCAACCTGCCGCCTAATTTAATTTGTCAGCTTCCTATATTTTGCATTTTGGTATTCATACAATAAAAAAATCTTAACTTTATTCAAAGTTGAGGTGGACGCAGCGCCACCAAATTTACAAATCGAGCTAATATGTAGAATTGCAATCAAGCATATAGTTAAATTGCTTATTCGAAAGGATCATCCATCAAAATAAAAATAAAGGTATCAAAACATCGTTCGTGACAATAACAAAAATATTATTATATTTTGATAATAGAATGATATAATGTAAACATATTTTAATGTGAAATAAACAGTTATAGACAAAAGAAAAAACATTTTAACTACACCGTATGTCCAATTTCTTTTAGGTAATAGCCACACAACATATTTACGTTTTCAGCAGCCTCTCCGTGACTTTTTTTTTTTCTCAATTATATCTTTATACAATTTGAGATTCCACCGCCAAATTCCTGTTTCCTGTTTACCCCAAAATGCTTTTAAATTGTCAATTCAACGACATTGAATTTCAAAAGATTTAATTTAACGTCGTATAGATGACTACGGATGTCATGTCTGAAATATGTTTGCCTTTCTTGGCAAAAGATTTAAGAAAATCTAGTTCCATTTTGTAATTTATTTCACCTTTCAGAAATGTCTTTTGAGAATTTCCTCTCATTCATTTGTACTTTTTGCAAGGTGCAAATTTGAAATGATACTAATTTGGAAGTTTTAATATTTTTGCTCCAGCAGTTTTTCAATCAAGTATGTACAGGCTTGAGTTTTATATGAAATATATTTTAGAAGATACACAACTGGTAATGCGTATTACAGCAGCATTTGGGAATAGATATCGTTGCGAATCGTTCTTTTCAAAATTAAATGTAGTAAAAAGAAAGTGTTGCAGCAGGTTGCTCGATGAAAAAACGATCAATCAACTGCGATGCGCGTCGGCTAAATTACCAGTCGATATAAAAAGGTTTGACACAATATACAAAAACAAGTGGCACGTTAATTATAAGGTAATAACATATATTGATAAAGTTCTTTGTTTCTTTATTTATTTGTGCGGCCCGCTTAAGCTCAGTAATATTTTTTGGGCCACCAAACGGTTTGGCTAAGGCTGCTTTAGAACCTTTGTGTCTCCAAAAGTTTACTCAAACCCGTAAAAAACAATGCAATTCTCTGGAAAACTTCATTGCTGATACGAAAATATCAAAAAAGCCAATGTTAGAAACAAGGATAACCGATAATTTATTAAAATTACGAAACAATTTTTCGAAAATTTGTCGGCGATATTTAAACATTCACTCTATGGTTTTTTTTCTAAAAAGTTCCATTTGACATATTGTTATGTTGACTTTTTAATACTGATATAGTATTCGTAATTCGCGTAAATTATCGGTTTCCCTGATTCTCATGTATGGTAATTTGACATTTTCTATTGGTAATACATTTTCCGCCTGTGTGGTCGAGTGGTCAACATCGTTGGCTACCGCTACGGAGGGCACGGGTTCGAATCCCAGTACGGGCAGTTTTATAAATTGATTTTTCAATCGATTTATGAATTTCTGTTCAAAGGCATGGATGTATGTGATGTCTTGAATTACCCCTCCCACCCATCCTATCCTATAAACGGGGTGTATCGAGAGCGATCAGCTAACCAATAGTCCTGTCCTAGCCCTTTCCTTCTATTCCTACTTTCTTTGGAATAAAAGAGAGGTTGAGCAACTGAGTAACAAGCAGTTCTCGTAGAAACATTTCTGTTGAGATAAACTCCATTAGGAGTCCATATGCTCCATATTGGGAGCGGACATGGTAAAAAAAATAAAATAATTCTAGTTTGCATTTAAATAAGAGGCATTACATTAATTTGCAGGTACAAAAGTTGCATGTCGTAAAGTATGTTTACCACATTAACATTATACAATTCCGTCAATTTTATTTGGTGTCTCATAAATTAAATTTCAAATTAAACGGGAACGAGCTTTATAATTGAAATGTCAAAAATACGACAGCGTGTTAATTGTTTTCTTTTGTTAAAAAAACGGTTTTGTTTGTTTTTTAATTTGCTTCAAATATAATGAACATTGTTTATGTTATTAATAGCCTAATGAATTGTTATTGAGCGCTGATGTTTTCCAGACACAGAAATAAAACTCATTACAGAAATAAAACTCAATAAGAGTTGCCAGCAATATGAATAAAATTAGCAGCGTGATACCAGTATGACATCAAAATTTACCATGACATAATTCTATTAAAGCCACATTAAAAGAATTTATTATCCACTGTCTTTCCACCTTTGTTTACTTGTATGCAACAATAATTGCTTTTTAAGTTATTTATATGAACAAGAACTCGGCAATTATTCAAAAATATTACATATTAATTAAGTCGTAATTGAATTGATGTATCACTATATTATTATTTCATTTTTCAAGACTCTTATATTATATTTGGTATAGCGCCATCCAATAATCATGTTTATTTAAACATACGTGCTATAATTAATAGTCATACAATATGATCTGCTTTATACTTTTTTTCTGCGTATCAAAGCTTAAAGTTTTCTGCGAAAATGTTTTTTTTTAAATGAGGCGCAACTACGTGCAATGAATAGCTGCTACAGACAGTCACGTTAAAAAAACTACGTAATCAGGGGTGGAGGGGGCTCGCGCGAGCCCCTTGTTAACTTATGAGAAAATAATATTCTCAGATCAAATTAGTATATAACTGTATTTTCTAATTTATATAATATATTATCTACGACAACGTTAGTATACACATTAGTTTATTTTTAGCTATTTACACTGATAAGTTTACTGTAAATTGCATATTGTTACACATTTTACATGTATTAAGTAACAATCGATTGCTTATTTAAGTATTGCACATAATTGGATAGGAGCTATAAGAAAAATCACTCCTCCTTCAGAACACTAAAAATTGCTTCGAGATTAAGCGAGCCCTTTGTTAATGTATTGGCAGCCCACCGCTGTACGTAATTATTAATAACATTTTTTTTTTTAAATAAGATTCTCAGTTCAAATTTAAACAAAATATAATGTCATGACTTATAAGCCATAAACACTGAAAACTAACATAACTGCACTTCATTAAACACTCATGTTAACTGTAACTTAGTTTTCTTCGCAATATCTACCAATAATATTAATTTAAGCCGTTTAGAAGGACAAGAAAAAAAAACTAGTAAACTAAGTATATTATATTGAAAATGACAGGACTCGTTTTTAACTATTTTTTTTAATTTTGAAATATTCTTTGGCGATGTTTGATTTGACTTTGACGTTGTTAAACATGGTTTAGTTAATAAAAAACAATAATCTTTGTACTTCATTCACTTTATTTATATGTCAGGACCGGTTTCGTCATTACGAGACATCGTCAACTGATAAAAATATAATTTAACAGTGCTATTTATACAAAAAATGAACAGTTATAAAACAAACAATTGGCATTGAAAAGGAAAATTACCAATTACATTATAGTGATTCTAAAATAGCACAAAATAAAATGTTTAACACATATACATATAATTTAAAAGTCATCTCAGTTTATAAATTTAGAATGGGATTGAATGTATTACACATAATTAAAATTTGGGATTCTTTGTCATAGTTGGTACCAATAAAAATAATGACTTAATAATGACAATAATATAGTGAATAGGCTTAATGATAGTTAGAAAATTTCCCTCTTCCAAGTAGTTGGTAAGTGTTCTGACTTAAACAAAATCGCGCCAGGAGATTCTGATAAAGAATTTTTCCAAAAGGCCATTTCATTCTAAACAAAGATACATATTTCATAACCATAAATTTTTTATAAAATATATATAATACGTATATATATTTTAAATTATTTAAAAGAATAGTTAACAAGGGCTAATGCTATGGATAAAGTAACGGGGAAAAGCAATATTAATTGATCGTTCAAAAGTTCTGAATAGGTAAAATTTTTTTTCAATAGATTCAAATTTTACTGGCTGTCGATTTTGTTTTGTTAGTATGTACACTTACCAACTACTTGGAAGAGGGGAAAATTTCTTATACTATCATTATGCTATTCACTTTATTAATTGTCATTATTTATGTCATTATTTTTATTGTACCACTTTGTCAAAGAATTCCAAATTTAATTATGTTTGTAATTACCTACAATTCCCATTCTAAATTTTTTAATCTGAGATGACTTTTTAATTTTTGTGTAGAGTGTTAAACATTTTAATTTTGTGCTATTTTAGAATCACTTTTTATGTAATTGGTATTTTCTTTTCAATGCAATTGTTGTTTATTAACTGTTCATTTTTGTTTAATGCACTGTTAAATTATATATTTTTTCAGTTGACGATGCTCGTAATGAGCGAAACCGGTCTGACATTATTAAATAAAGTTGAATGATGTACAAAGGTTTATTGTGTTTTTATTAATATAATGCCTTTCACCAAGTATTGACAGTGTCACCCTAAAAGTGATGTTTTTAGTCGGCAATGTTAAATTTTAATACAACTAAAATCGTGGGTTCAAAAGTCAAATATTACCGGTGCGGGAACAATTGCATCTCATTAATTCATTAAATTATCAAAGTTTACATAATAGATAAATAAAAGATTATTTTTTTAATTTTTATTACTAGCAATGATTTTTTTTATTTTCAAGCAGTTGCCAAAATCTCAATATACATAAATTTGTGTATTGAAATATAAATATGTATAATTGAATTTTCAAAAAAATATGTTTTTATCGCCACTTTAATACTATAACCAGGTAATTTGGTTTTCAATATTTTTACGATATTGCATTTCTTTCTACAAAATTAAATTATTGAATAATTATTATGCCATAAGTCAAATATTTCACTAAGTAGATGAATAATTTAAGATTTCGACTGAAGGTGCTTGTTGGAACTTCAATATTAGTTTTGAATCGTTTAAATTTTGTTACTTCACACATGTTTTGTCACTAACGACCCGGGTTTTTCCTTTCGGCATCTTCAAGCGTTCGAATGTACTGATGAATGCTCGAAGATGACGTTTGCCAGAAAACCTATTTGTATAAACACAATTTGAACGATTCAAAGATGAATAATTATAAAATATTTTATTAGATTTTTTTAAAAATATTGAAGATCTCTTTTAATGTGTTCATTGACAATAAATTCTCGTTTCTGTGTCTTGTTATATAAGTACCAAAGGTAATCAATCAAAACTTGGTTGTAATGAAGCATAAAAGAAGCTATATTATGTATGTGTTTGCTGCATATGGTAACAATATCATTTACAAAGTTCACATAGGTACACAAAAGATTTATTAATTTGATTTTATTCATCGATTCAAAAATATCGGCGCCACTTTATTGTAGGTGTTGAAGTTATTGTTCAAGTAAAAATAAGTAATAATGGATAGTAAAAGTAGTTAAGTTAATTTACGAATAATTGAAATTCTCTATTGCCACTGCAATAGGCGTCGATGTGGTTCTGACCAAATCGCACAATAAACCACGCAAAGTGAATGAGAAATTCAATCCGCCTACATTAGTATTATATACATTTGATTATGACGTTAGTAATTATTAAATGACATTGGCGCTCCAATTTTTCTTCTCAGACCGATTTTAAGATTTAAATCTTACTAGACATTGATAAAAAACAATTTACTTATGAATAGCACAAACTAGGGGTGTTGCCTAGGGCCTCCAATCCCGGAATCGAGTATTCCGAAATCCCGTTAAGTTTAGCAATCCCGAAACTTCTGGATCGTGCTAGTACTGATTCCGGAATTCAGTATAACACGCGAAAGTTCCTAAATATAGCTAAACAAAGGCTAAATAGTGCTGGTCTCACTGGCAGACGTAACTCTTTGAAAAAATGGAGCTAAAGAAAGCTCTCTGACTTATGAATAATTCTGAAATCTGTCAATTCGTCTTAATTAATCTCTTTACTAACCATTTTTTCGGCTATGATTTCAAGCAATTGTGGCATGGTATTACGATGAATGATCAATCCTGGGATCCCAGGATTGAAAGATTATGGATCCCGAAATCCCGGGATCACAAAAAAGCTCCAGGATTGGATGCCCTAGTGTTGCCTAACAGAAAATTAATAAAGTATTCTTCGTTTTGTTTCCTGGTGGCAATACAAATATGTGCAGCCTCGTTACGTACTTGTTAGAATAATAAAAAAGGTACACATATTAAAAAAAAAAAAATTCGCAAGGTGGCAGTACCACCTGTCAACATTCGCTCATCACTCACGCTCACACATATTTATTCAAGCGCAGCATTGCGATGTGTGTTGTATACTGAGTTATAGACCGATAACCATATCAAAACAAATTAATTTACTATATTTTAATAATTTTATTTCAATTTTATGACTTCAGTATCTTCGGCGAAAAAACAAATTTGTTTACTTCAACCATCTTCAGGATTTTCAAAGACGTTACTGCATTCTTCAAAAAATATTTTTAGCCTTCATAAAAAGTGGTTCCCCACTTGGTTTACAAATAATAAATTATTCTGTCTAGCCATTTATCGTTGGAGGATATTTTTTTATTTGTCTTAACATTATCCAATATTTTCAACGGATTTTGAATATTGCAGAGAAGTGCAAATATTATCATTGACTGGCCGCAAGCTGCATTTTTATTATCTAATGGTTAGGTCGTCTCAAAAAATATGATAAATATATACGGTAGGTATTATTAAAAAATATCGAAATCACATACATTATATTAAAGGAAGGTCTATGAAACTTTTGATATTGAAATTGGCACATCCTTATGTTTTAATGTCAGTTCAAAGATTAAATCGAATTGGCTAGCTCTTTGCTCTGCTAAAAATAAAATAAAATCGAATGGTATTTCAAATAATGTAATTTTCAGTATGATCTTTACTAAGTTTTTACTTTTCTTAAATTGAACAATAAACCGACTTTATACCAGGGCTGTGGAGTCAGAGTTGGAAAAATCGGAGAAAAATAATTTATTATTATATGGAATTATTATATGGAATATTTCATTACAAGCAAAAGCTAAAGCTGTGACTACACCAAAAAATATTATAAAATCATTGATCAATTGAGAATAACATTAAGTAATAATTTGTTTATAAACGTATGCCTAAAATTTTTATTTTTTTATTAGATCACTCTATTACTTAGTGTGCGGTATGTCCACAGTATTTTTTAACAACAATTTTATGATTTAATATGAAACTTTAACCTATACGGAAAATTAATAAAATAAAATGGTTGGTACAGACTACAAACGTTTCAAGTAGGGCCTTCAATCCCGGGATCCCGTCTAATTCTGGAATCCCGAAATCCCGAGATGTGACTAACTTACGTACATTTCTGGGATTTTGGCTTCAAAATTCTTGGAAGAGCAAAAAAAATGGTTTGAAAAATCCCAGGATTTCAAAATCGCCGAGAAAAAAATTCTCAATCCAAATAATTCATACACGATTTTATGTTGAATGTTAAATCCTAGGATCCCGGAATTCCGGGATTGGAAAAATTGTATATCCCGAAATCCCGGGATCACAAACAGGGTCCGGGATTGGATGCCCTAGATGCAAGTTGATGAGCAAATAGTTTCGATGCAATATTGCGGTAAATATCTAGTGAAAATTCATGAATTATCTCATCTAACATAGTTTAATATAATAACGAACAAAATTGTTTAGAGATAGAATAACTAGTGAAACATACGGTCGCAGTTTGCCATATTTGTAATATATATTGCCAAAATAAAAGTATAAATTGTTTATACATAAAGTTAATTTAAAGACGTAAATCATGAGCTGATATCGATCTCAGACGGCAGGAAGAAAAAGAGGCAGCTTAATTTGCTTAGTAGGCTACACACATTATAGATAGATATTGTTATTATGAAATAGTATACGTTTGTATGGACATAATGTACGGTATAGTAAAAAAATAGACATACTTATTTTTTTGCTATTCGGTCATGTTTTCATTAAACGAACGGCATTGAATTCATTCTTGTTTCGGCATAGTATTTTTGGGAAAAAGCTGTGTAAAAAACTTCGATAATATTTTGGATAAATGAGATGATGACAGTATTACTATTAGAATTTAGTTTTATTAATGTAAGTATTATTATTATAATAACAAGCAAAATATGTGTCCAAGATACATATTTTTATATGAGGGGTCGTCCATATATAACATAACGTCAAACTCTAGGGGGGAGGTCTGACGTAATGTAACGATTTGACACAAAGCATGAAAAGGTTACATGATGAAAATGTGACGATGGGGCGGGGGATTAAAAATAGCAGAGATCGCGTGACATCATGTATGGACGGCCCCTCATAGTTTATGGTTATAAGGTCATTATATATAATAGTCATATTTTATTTTTGTTGAACCTGGTAATGGTGTCACAAAAAATAGTTACACGTTACTGGATTTGCGCAGTGGTGAGCTGAAGGAGTTTTGGAAGAACTCAAGCGAGACTGTTGTTAAAATTGAGTCATACTTGCGAACCCTTTGTTTAATTAAATAAAAAAAAACAATATTTTAAGATCAGTGTATAGAATGTATACGTGTGCATTATAATAATAATCAAAAACGCATTGATGTATAGTTTGTTTTTCTGACAATTTTTTGATATAATATTATGTAATTTATCTACCGGTTCAAGTTTAAAAAGTCAACGTTTAAAACATGAAATTTGAGCGAAAAGAATAGTATGTATTCCATTCTGCAATAAGCATAGAACTCTTCAGTCTATAATACAATCTACGGATTTTTTTTCAGTTATCGGTATTAATTATTTTACGGTACATTGCGTATTGCTACATACTAGTATACAAAGTAACATTCAATTGTTATATTCAGGGCTGTGGAGTCGTGTAAAAAAAGGCGACTCCGACTTCGAAGAAATTTTTCAATAATTTCATTTTAACTTATTCAAATCGACTGTGGAAAGGAAAAAGGACGTAACCCACAGGTTTTTTTCGATAATCACAATGTATAAAACTTGATACACGTTCTATCAAAAGGAAGTAAGCTGTAAATGCCGAATTAGTATCGAAATTTAGCTTTTAAGTTAGAAAAATATGGCCTTGTAAACAGTTAAAACCAAGAAAAATGACTGAAAAAAAGATTAATATTAGATTGTGTTAATTAAAGACCAGTTTATAAGTCTCCGTGCACTTTAAGGTTGTGTACAATTCATAATTTGCATATGGCCCAAAATGATCAAAACACGTTTTTTGCGCCTCCTGTAAAATTTGATATGTGTTGGTTACGTCCTTTTTCCTTTCCACAGACGATATGTATGTATTCCATCAGATCATCTTTAGTCAGAAAAGCATGCAATGTCAACACTATGAACTATTGTGGTTTGAATACACATCATTAAATATATATATTTTTTAATGTTTCGAGCCGCTCATTTTTCATGACTCCGACCAAAACATCGCGAATCGACAGCCCTGGTTATGTTTATCATTTTAAAACATATATAATTGCGTATAGCTGTATAATAGTGATTTTAAAAAACCCTTCCCCAGAACACCGTAAAAATATTGAGATTACCCAAGCCATTTGTCAGCTGATTGGCAGCCCACCGCTCGGCTTGCGGCATTTAATAAATGCATCTATTTTTTAATCGTCTAATCGTAGGCATTTGAAGTGCTCCCGCAAAAACTGACCATAAGTGAGAATGACTCACAAATAACATGGTCTCCCACGTAGTCTGCCGGCACATAAATTATAATTTGTATGGTGTGTGGGGAATGTGACTAAATTCTTAAATTATTCACAAAACTCATTTTCGTACCAAATCGGTCTAGTGAGGTATCCGGCTTCCGCTTGCATCATAATGAATATTTCATGACTTTGTCGCGTAATCAAGTTTTGTTATCAATTAAAACTGTTATTCATTTGCTAGTATGTATCATACGTTTTATCGTAATATTTTTTATTTTCAATTATAAAAAATATATATACGCCAAGAGTAAAAAAAATGTATAGTAAAACCCCCATTTATATTTAAGTCGGGACAGTGTAATTCGGGGTAGTATAATTGGGGGAGTGAATCTCATACAAAATTAGGGATTTGGT
Source organism: Himalopsyche anomala (assembly GCA_031772345.1). Classification (NCBI taxonomy): domain Eukaryota; kingdom Metazoa; phylum Arthropoda; class Insecta; order Trichoptera; family Rhyacophilidae; genus Himalopsyche; species Himalopsyche anomala. The sequence goes on along the minus strand of CM062821.1, from coordinate 14,851,363 downwards.
TTTTTCCGCAAAAAATTCAAAACTAAGATTACCCTTAGTTTTTCAAAAAAAAAAAAATATACACGAAATATTTATTTACTAATCCAACACATAGACAGTCGCACGGCTATACGTGTATAGCCTGGCACGTGTTGAATACACATACGCTAGCCAACATTTGAATGTATGCGCCGCTCAGACGACCGTCTCGTAGCAACGACAATGGAATGCGACAGTGCAATTGGGGGATTTATTTAATTGTATTCAATTGGGGGATTTATTGGGGGCGGCGAATATTTCAAGCCAGCGCGTAATTCAGGGTAGTGTAATTTTCTACCCCTGAGAGTTAGACGGAGTGTTGGAAAACCGCGACTTTCCTGGATGGACGGAGTGGAGTGGTGTCACAACTCTTGCGAGTGCTATAGGTTAGCAATTGGTGTAGGAAGGCAGAGTAAAGATTAATTAGGGCGGCAAAGGTTAACCCTGGACTGTAGCGTCAAAAAGAAAAAGAATAATTGTTTATGCAGTTGTGCTACATTGTAACTTTGATTTTGGAGCCCGGTTGAGAACAGTCCGATTGCAGCGGCGTAGTCATCTCATATCAATCATACATGCAATGCATAAGGGCCCAAAGAAAGGAGGCCCAACTTTCTATACTCACTTATCTCTAGTATACACGGTTTTGAAATAACTCAGTCCACTAAAAATAGCTGATAGCACGATTCTCATAAAATAAACATACAGAATTGGATAACAGATTTCCTAACAACTAAAAATTCAACTACACAAGACAGTAATAGCAAACAAACTATTTAATTGGTTCCTAACACATGAGACCTAGACGTGTGAAGACATTTCGATGAAAATGATTTATGTCCAGTCTCTCATACAAATCCCGTACATAATCAAGTAGCGATGAATATTATTATTTTTTCCTAAAAATATAATATTTTGTGTAATTTACTTATTAAGTCTTCATTATTACCTTCTTAAAAACGATGTTCAATCCCCCAATAGTGTTCTTTTGTTAAATAACATGGCTTTTTAAATGCAGGGATACAATCTTAAATTATTCAAACACTTCTTATAAACGTTTTTTTTTGTAGAACGTATTTCCCCTGTAAAAAAAAGTCGAGAGTCGAGTGTACTCAATATGTATAACAAATTGCGTAGAGGGGTCTGGCGTGATTTTTGCACGAGGGTCCCAAATTTCTAGCTACGCCACTGTCCGATTGATATTTTTCCTGTTCAAATTACTATCAATATTTACGGAATCATTTAAATAATGACTTACTAATGAAATATCACAATGGAGGCTTAGTTTTTATTTACCCTACATATTTGCTCGTCATGTATATATCAAAGCTACTCCGCTTTTATTTAAATTAATATATATTCAATAATTTAATACATTGTGTGTTTTTTTAAAAATGAGATTCGCCATAATCTGAAAGTATAAGATAAATTCTAAATTAATTGAATTTCATAAAACAAACACGGTTATCAAAATGTATTCTAAAAATATTTATAAAAGAAATGGATTTAAAAATCTATATTCTAAAATAAAGATATTTCTCTAAAATAAAAGTTGTTTTTCCATAAAAATATATAGAAATTATATAGTGTGATAATAGTTAAAATCAAACATATTATAATATACAAATCAAAACTCTGAATATTTTATAAATAAAAGATTTAAAGTGTTCCATCTAGAATTATTAATAATTTTGAAAATGTCGTTATGGATTCACAATCAAATAAAAAAGGCAAATCGTGCCTGTGTTAAATCCTCCATTTTATATCACTTAATTTTCTACAGTGGCTCTCAACTATTATTATTAAAGATGAAATACACCTAAATAATTTATTTATGGGATTATTTATTACATTAGTTTTAAATTTGAACGATTCAAATTTAATATTGAACCAAGCACCTTCAGTCGAAATCTTAAATTACATCAGTTTTATATTATTCAGTGAGTGAGGTAAATTTTCAGATTTTCAGACGAGCAATATTAACAATAATGGAAACAACAATATTATTGGTTCCATCGATAGTTTTAAAATATATTATATAATATGTATACTTAGTAAGGATTGAATGTGAGTGAAACGGTTTACAATGGCATCAATTATAAGAAAAAAAATAAGTCACCTATTTGCAAACATTCGTATTATTAATAAAATGTAGTTAAAAAGAATTTTAAAAGCATCCTAGTTGATAAAGGAATTCCTTATTATACTATTCCTTTAAAAATGTACTGCGTATAATAAGCAAGGAGTTAGTGGCGTGCTTAAAACACAATATCTTGTCATTCAAAACACCTTATTTATTTTTGAAAATTATATTAATCATTAAAAAAAAGAAATATTTTAATATCACCGCTATCTTTTTTTTTGAGCTTTCATTATACATTCATAGCCAATTAAATGTTGAAATAGTAACTGTCAAACGGAGAACTGTTAAATGTCAAAAAGGAGTGATGATATTAATATATTACTTATCGTTTGCTTTCTATATTTAAAACAAATAAATGGTCAATTTTGGTTGAGGTGAATTAATTTATTGAAAAAATTATGAGGTACTCGCTTAAGCACGTCACTGGCTCCATGTTCATTTTATACAGTATACTGATAGTGGAATAGAATAATAAGGAATGCTGTACTGAAATGGGATGTTTCTAAAATCTTATTAAGCTAGATTATATCCATTACATTAATGTTTGTAAATTAGACACTTAATTTCTCGTGTCAGTGAAAAAATAATTCATTTGAGAATGTAACTGTTGTTGCTATTATGCAGTGTATTATGACTCACCACAATAGTATAAATATATCTATGAGTCATTTACAACTGATAGAGTACGTTCTTATTTCTTATATCATATTGCTAAGACAACTAGTAAAACATGAACGACATTTATTTCGCTTAACGAATGCAAAACTGTTATTATTACAAATGTGATAATTGTTTTTTCTAGAACGATTGTATGAGTAAATTTAGTCGGAATGTTTTGAAAACACAGTACTATAATCAGTCTTCTAATCTCGAGTTAAAAAAATATTTTTTATTTGGGTTAGCATACTTAATCAATGACCCTCGGCCGCGTATCGTATCGTAGAGGTGATAGAGTGACCGACTATAAAGATTGTGAATCACTGGGCAGGTTGTTTTAATGATTTTATAAGCCACATGCTACGTCATCGTCATGCGTTCATCGATATTCGATGATGAAGTCGAACATCGTGACTTGATGACATCAAATAAGTGGTGCAACAATACCGCAATGAGTACTAGATACATACTTTCAAATAAACATATGAATCGACATAATTAGTGTCATCAGTCATCAGTCATTACTCCTTGACGGCAGATAATGTTTTCTATACATCTAAGCGCGTAAAAGCTGCCACTTTATTATGTATAGTAAATGCATGTCACTGAATTTGTTAATTGAAATGTGAAAATAAAGTTCGTTTTTATTATACCTAGCGGAATTCAGTAATACACATTGCGGGAGGGCGCCAAAAAGTCTGAAAGTTGACGTTTAACGATTTTCCCCCAGTTGGCGAGAATGGATAGTTTAGTTTAGTAGAGCTTAGATATAACGGAAAATATCTGGTAAAATGTGAAAATTGATTTAAACATCTTTACACGATTGACTTAGTGATTGCAATACCGAACGGATATATTAAATATCCCTATACCGGTATTTCATATTAAATACCGGTATTGCAAAATGCAAATATCAATACAGACAGATACATATTAGAAAAAAAAAATCTTAAAATACAACTCCAAATTATGATTCTAACTTGAAAATCACTATGAATTAAAAAATAATAAGGTATTATTAAAACCATGGCTGTGGAGTCAGACTGTTTTAACCGGAGTCGGACTCGAAAAAAGTAACAGTTTTGAGTTCTTTTAAGAACAATGTGAATTCAAATCGCCAAAGTCAAAAGTGACGCCACAGCATGCTTCTAAGCAGGGTTGTGGAGTTTGAGTTGGAGTCGGGTGTTTTTCCGAAGGCGGAGTCGGAGTCGGAAAAACTGGAGAAAATTATTTTAAAGATTTTGAAAAATTATAAGTTTATTCATCATATTGATTGGTGAAATCTGCTAGAATTATTTAAGTAACTAGAATGATCTGATGGTAAACAGATATGTTAGTTAAACGGAAATATTTTTAAAAAATTAATTCGAAATTGGAGTTTATCTTTTTAAATAAAGCCGTAGTCGGAATTGTCTTTTTTATACGAATCCACAGCCCTGGTTACAACACTAAGACATTTGGGACTATCAGAAGAGCTTCAATTTTGTATCCAACTATGTAATATGATAACCGATGACCGTAAAATAACAAAAGTTGGAAAAAATAATATACGCGAACTAATGAAGAAATTCGGTGGTAATTTTTGCGTATTTTTCTGATTTTTCTTCTTTTGTCTGAAATCTGATGCACGCCACTTTATGGAACATTCCGTTGGCAATTCGCATACAAACGAATCGAAACCACTTTTGCTGTACGTCACACAGTCACCCACGAATCAAGTGTCTGACTAAAACTATAATGATGTGATGACTCACCCACTAAATTAGAAATATATTGATCACCGATTTACCTTCGAGATGTCCTTGTTGTTCATAACAAACCGTAGCAAGCGTAGTATGGATTTTTAATAAAACGGTTTTCAGTCAGAATAGTATAAGTCAAGAACAATTTGTTGATAAAGTTACTTTTGTTATTGGTATGCGTCCATTATTTATTTTCATTTCAAGAAAAGATTTGCTCAGCTTATAATATTAAATCAGCAAATGTTTAATATTATAATAAAAAACAAGCTTTAATCAGTAGTTGACACCTTAATGTTGTCGCAGATGGATTGATTAAATACTGATATTCAGTGGCGGTTCTCGGTACTGGGCTAGGTGGGCTAAGCCCGACCTGCATTTTTCAGCCAAAACTAGATTCGGCCGCTGAACAAAATGAATACATTTATAATCATAACTAACCTTTCCCAAATGAATATAATATCTTTGTTTTAATTGTCCTCTGTCAATATAAGACAATGTTACGTCTACCTACAATCATATTCTCGATTGTGTTTTGTATTACAATTTTAAACTGAGCCGGCATAAAAAAAAAAACAATAACCCTATAAATACTTCACAGGGAACAGGTGACGTCACGTCAGTCTGGCAACACCACTCAGGGGCTATTCGATGTTTAGCCCGTAACCACAGACAATATTTCTTTACACTGGGGCGCAATCAAGCACGATTAGATTTTTTTGTATTTGTATGTACGGAAACGTCATCAAACATAAACGATTGTGTTTCAATCTGTCAAGCTTCTGTTGATCGTTGGGGACTAAACAGAATCTTCCCATTACGCATACTTATGCATTGAAACACAAAACCAATATCGTTGTATTGTATGAAAGTGACAGGTATTGACTCTCACTGACAGTTCTGTATTGCTTTTAGTAGGTACTTGTTATTTCACTTTGAAAGAGACGAATTTAAGGATTCCGTATTCTATTATTTCTTAGTTACATTAGCATTGATTTTATTATATAATAATTTATGCATTGCAGTAGTGTCGTAGTATGTATTTGTTAATTTGCTTGTAGATTAATGTATAAGGTGAAGTGGAAATATACTTTTCTCTAGCCCACCCAAGATTTTAGGTCAAGAACCGCCACTGCTGATATTTCCGTTCGCAATATATTAATATTTTGAGACAATGGCATAACGAATATGATTATTATGGTTTTCTATAAAGAAGTGAACTGAATTTTCTGAAATGTTTTTTTAGCTAATATAATTATTCTTATTCTAAAGCTGTGAGTTGGCAATTTCGATAGACTAATATAAAAGTACATTTCGTGTTTTAACGGTAAGAATAACCCCTTTAGCTTTTTGCAGTACTTTCCCCCAACTTATCGCGGTAGAACGGCGTTACGGCACCTTTTTTCTTGGCATTTTTAATGTTTCAAATCAATATTCGCAAAATTTCTTTGTAACCATTAGATGTTTGTCCCCATCTTAGGTCCCTTTCAAATTTAATGTATCAAGTATAGTAAAACTCATAAATTAATGTCTTAATACAAAAAAATAGGTCCATAGACTTGAAACCAATAATGCTTGATTTGGTGCGCTTTTTACGTCACGCGGATTCTTAGGAAGTCTTATCATTTTTTTTCTTAAAAATTGTCAGATCATTCTTGACACTTTTCTATCACATAGGTCACAGATTCAAATCCCTGTACGGACAGCATTTTCTCCAATCGATTTATCGATTTCTGTTCGAACGAATGGGTGTTTGTGATATCTCAAAAAATTCTTCTCACCCTTCCAATCCTAAAATTATCGGGCAACGCGAGAGCGATTAGTTAACCACTAGTCCTGTCCTAACCCTATCCTTCTATCCATAGTCTCTTAAAAAAAGGAAAAGTTGAGGAACTGAGTAACAAGCAGTTTTCGTAAAAATAATATTGAGATACTTCCATTAAGAAGCCATATGCTCCACAATGGGAACGGACGGATTGGAAAAAAAACTTTAGAAATAAATTTAAAGAGGGGCACCTTTTTTTTAAAGCACCGTTTTTTTGGATCAAAACATAGATGTCAAAATTGTCAACTTTTTTGATAAATGTAAATATATTTTTTTTAAACCATATCCGCTCCCAATTTGGAACATATGGACTCCTAATGGAGTTTATCTCAACAGAAGTGTTTCTACGAGAACTGCTTGTTACTCAGTTGCTCAACCTCTCTTTTTCCGAAGAGAGTAGGGATAGAAGGATAGAGCTAGGACAGGACTAACTAACATTATTTTGTATGTTTACAAGTTTTTTTTATTCAAATTACTTTAAAACCATGCCGTCATGTTATACCTAGGGAGTTTAACATTACTTAACATGGGGATATTATGTCATGCTAATAAAATGAATATTTTATATTTTATTTAATCATTCTAGCAATTAGATGAATGATGAAAATGGACTAGGGTAAGTTACTACTTTGTAACAAAATATGATATAAACAAGTGTGTGTATAAACATAACTGAAATGCACAGGCGATGACTCATAAATTGAGTACTTGCTGTATGTATTTAAAAAAAATGCACAATTTAGTCATATCATATGCATACGTAATGCAAATCTAACTAAATTTATTTTGTAATGAGTCAATGGATTGTTATCAAATCTTTTTTTTTTTGATAGAATGACAAATAGCCATTTTTTTATAAAAATAATATTTATTCTTACCTACATATATATATACCTAATGAGACCATTTATTTTTTTCCTCAAAACTGGACATCTTTTAATTTTATGTAATAGTATTTGTATGAAAACGTATATTACTTTTTAGTTTTATTTTTACATTTTAAGAGTTTCATTTTTAAAAAATACACTAAAAATAAAATAAAAGTATAATATTATATTTTAGTTTTTTACAGTACATTCAACAAAGCATCAAACGATTTAAAAAAAAATGTTTCATTTAATAGTGTGTCAATTTATGTTCCAGTGCAGAATCACTGAATCAAAAGGATATTTATGATAAGAGCTGGTAAATTCTTCTAGATTTTCCTTCCAAGTTTATGAAGAAGCCTAACGATAACTGGGTATAGTCACTCCGCTGCCAAACTGTGCCAGCTTGGTCAGTTTGAAATACTGCATGTACATGTAAATGTTGCAATTTTCAATAAAATGTATATTAAACCTCAAATACATATAGTTAAGAAAAGTCAATAATTAAGAAAATCACATTTTAATTTTAACAATTTATTCAAAAGTTAAGACCAGCTTCGACTCTCTCATTCGATAATCGAAACAGGTTCCAATCTATAAATAATAATATACATAACTGTTACATGTATCTGTTGTTAGATGAATGAAAATATAAGTCGTAAATTGAAAGTATTTTTTTCAGTTTCCCGTTTTTTCAAGACATGTCCAATTGAAATTAAATTTGACATTTCATTACAAATGAATAGGTCTATTGTAAAATTATCGAAGCTGACAGAGACACCTGTGAGATTTTTTTAAACGTTTATACCCAGGTTTATTACCTTTACTACTTAATTATAAGTAATCTGTGAAATTAAAGGTAAGTGTCACGGTCTACAGAGACACCTATAATTAAGAGAAAATATTAAAATACTCTTACAAAAAATCGTTTAATACACGGTTTCCCAACGGTGGGCCATGTGGCCTCCCAGGGGGCCACAGAGATTTTTTGTTGTTGTGGGGAGCCATGACACAGTTCAGGGGGGCCACGGGCGAATTGAGGATTTCAAATGGTGTTTTGCAGATATTCTGGGAAAAAGTATATCAAATCGTGGATTTCAAATTCCATAGTGAGCTAAAAAACAAAAAAAGGTATGGGGGCCACAGAAAAATTAACACACTCAAAAGGGTTCACGCTCCCAAAAAGGTTGAGAAACACTGGTTTAATAGATAGAATCTGGATTAATAAGAATTTCCAATCATCGCAGTTGGGATAAGCATTCCTTATTATCATATTGTGATAATTTTTTTTGTAAAAAATGAACAGGGAGCCAGTGGCGAGCTTAAGCATGGAGCTACTATTTTTTTTCATTAAAAATTCGTATCTCAATCAAAACGCACTATTTATTTAAAAAAAATATATGAAACGTTAGCAAAATCAAATACATAAATAATGATATTCAGTTTTTATTTTTTTCAGCTTTTATTGGACATTCATACCTTATTAAATTTTGAAATAGTATCTGTCAAATGGAGAATTTAAAAAAAAATAAAACTGAATATCATTATTTATGTATTTGATTTTGCTAACGTTTGATATATTTTTTAAAAATAAATAGTTCGTTTTGGTTGAGATACGAATTGTTAATACAAAAAAATTAGAGCTCCATGCTTAAGCACGCCACTGGCTCCCTGTTCATTTTTTACAAACAATTTTTTTCACAATATGATAATAAGGAATGCTTATCCCAACTGCGATGATTGGAAAATCCTATTAACCTAGATTCTGTCTATTAAACGATTTTTTGTAAATGAGCATTTTAATATTTTCTCTTAATTATAGGTGTCTCTGTAGACCGTGACTCTTACCCTTAAGCAAGAAACATTATAAATACAATCTGAATTATTTAATATTCTAAAAGAGCTCTGCCTTCTGACAAGGAGACATTCCAATACTATAACGATTAACACCCAACTCCAAATCATGGAAGTAACAAACTTTTGTAGGTAATGTTTGAGAAATGCACTATAGTTTTGCTTTGTCTTCTCTCAGTAACATGAAAGCACCACTGACTGTAATGGTGATGAAGATTTCTTTTAAATTTATATACTACATTTTTCATTTTTTATAGTGATGCAGTATTATGAGATTTTCTTTTACTATAATCTATTTGCAATAATGACAGAATGATCCATCATACAATCATGAATATTCACATCTGATGTGTCGTATCATCAATGAAACAACCTAATTGTGCTTCTCTTCTCAAAACCTTTATTAGTCTTCAGGTCCCTATGGGATACATTCGCATTTCAAAATTCTTCTTATTTCAACCATTTGCTGAATACAAATATTATCTAGCTGATATTTATTGTAATTTTTAATGATATCTCGCAGTGGCGGTTCTAGGTACTGGGCTAGGTGGGCTAAGCCCGACCTGCATTTTTCACCCAAAACATTAGATGGCTGAATAAAAATCAACAGCAATTCGGCCGCTGAATAAAATAAATACATTTATTAGCGTAACTTACCTTTCCCAAATGAATATAATATCTTTGTTTTAATTTTCCTCTGTCAATATAAGACAATGTTACGTCTACCTACAATCATATTCTCGATTGTGTTTTGTATTACAATTTTAAAGTGAGCCGGCATAAAAAAAACAATAACCCTATAAATACTTCACAGGGAACAGGAACTGGAACACGTCACTGGCAACACCACTCGGGGGCTAAATTCCTCATGCCCGTAACCACAGACAATATCATGCAATATTTCTTTACACTGGGGCGCAATCAAGCACGATTAGATTTTTTTTGTATTTGTATGTACGGAAACGTCATTAACACAAAGGATAGTGTTTCAATCTGTCAAGTTTCTGTTGATCGTTGGGGGCTGATCTGATTCAGCCCATTACGCATACTTATGCATTGAAACACAATACCAATATCGTTGTATTGTATGAAAGTGACAGGTATTGACTTTCAGTGACAGCAAGTGACAGTTCTATACTGCTTTTAGTAGGTACTTGTTATTTCACTTTGAAAGAGACGAATTTAAGGATTCCGTGTTATTATTCTATTATTTCTTAGTTACATTAGCATTGATTTTATTATATAAAAATTTATGCATTGCAGTAGTATCGTAATATTTGTTAATTTGCTTGTAGATTAATGTATAAAGTGAAGTGGAAATATGCTTTTCTCTAGCCCACCCAAGATTTCAGGTCAGGAACCGCCACTGATATCTCGGATAAATGCAATGCAAATATTATGCAAATTTGTTTGGGTTCACATTGTACCCCGTCTCTCCTCGATCCAATTTTTGACGTTTTGGTACTCGAGTGTAAAGGAAGATGAAGAATCAATAAATTTCTGGATAAAAATGAGTGCTTTGGATGCTATATATCAGCGTTGGCCAAGATGTCGACTGTGGTTGACCACATACCTATTCCTAGTCACCCGCCTGAAGCTTTGAAACAAGAATTGAGTTTGTCTATTAATATCCCTTTCATACAAATTATTTTGTGCTTTCAATTACTAATCTTCTTGTAACAACTTGGCACATACAGTGTTAGTAGACTGCTACCACTAATTTTTATATTAAGTCGCAGGCAGAAGTCAAAAGTTTGACCACCCATGCTATTTATATATAGAATAGTAAAATCTTTGTCGAAAGTAAAACCAATAATCCTAGTTTTAATAATGTTGAATTTTTTCTTTTTAAGTGGAAATAGATTTATCTGTGAATGCTTCGAGGACAGTGATACATCTGACATGTGCAGAATAATGGAATATTTAAAATGTCAATCGGTAAAACATCGAGGAAGAGTTCGATCGCGATTCAATTCATCTGGTTTTTCAATGCATAAGAAATGCGGATATCGTTTCTAAATTCGAAAATTATTGAGAGAGATAAGTAAACGAGAATCATAGATTTAGTCAATAAATAAAAAAAATATATAATCTGCATTGTAAAATAATATGTTTTACATATTTTTAAGCCAAATAAAAAATAATAGTTCGGATTATTCGTGCTTTCCAATTATCCGTCCCTTTTTTTTCCGTCATTACCCTGGATAGTCGAAAGTACAATGTACCTCATAAGATGGTCAAAAATCATTTAACAATTTTTCACACCAATAGATGTCACTGTTATAGAATCTTCAGCTATTCCTTCACTCTTAGTCAACTGCATCCTTGTTGGTATTACTCAAAGAATCGCTAAAGCATATCCTTAATATAAATATTTATTTGAAGAGAAAATCAATGAAACAAGAAAAGGGAAATAAAACAATATGGTGCAATAATCTAAGTTTATTTTAATGCAGTTAGCGTACAATTGGAAAACAATACAATGACGTCATGCCAATCCATTCTAAAACATTGTTTTTTTACAGAAAAATAAAGTTTTAAAATAATTTATAACATCAATAACCAGTAATATAAAATTTCATTCAATATTTTAATATCTGGAAAAATTTCAACAGTAAAGTTGTCACACAAAATGTGAATAAATTTCAACATTCAATTTTATGCAATTATTAATATCAGTGAAGATCATCTATATCTCACACAGGGTAACAGTTTCATTTATCACGTTACTTTAATCTTAACAGAATGAAAGTTTTGTAAATATAATATATATTCAATAAGAATATCATATTTGAGTAAGGCATAAAATAGGCACATTTATTGATCTTTTCGGTTTTATTATTTTACAGTAGCAGATACAATTAAAGTCGTACTGTTTTTTAAAGGCACATCCTTTAAATAACTCATAATACTTTATCAAATATTAATAAGTACACTTTGGGGAGGAATATTTCTGAATTTTGCATAGTGTAATATTTCTCTCAAAATTTATAATTATATTTGCTTTAGCAGAATGAATGTAGTTTACAAACAAACGAAAACTTTAATTATCCAATAAGTTACAATTTGAATTTTTTTCGGCAATAGTTCTAATGCGATTCAAGAAAAATATGCGGCACAACCGTTACATAAAACAAACAAATACATATATTTATATATACTAAATAATATAATGAGCATTCTAATATAATTATTATAACACATCAGATAACAGATCAAATTTCAGAGTCAGATTTTTCTTTATAATTTATTATTATTTGATGGTTTCCTGCTCTACCTAAAACCATCACAATTGTCGGTTAGTAAAATTCAGAATCTATTCATAAATATTTCAACGTTATGTAGTAGTAAAATATAGGATGTGGCAATTCAAGATTACAGATTATTCTCTAAGGGAAATACAGTTTTAAAATTACTCTTGACTATTTACTATTGATATTATAAATTAAAATTGAATATTTACAATCAAGGCCAAATATTGGTCACCGCTGATCCTCTGCATAATAATATAATCGATCGATGAATCACTGTGAGGATGCAGAGGGAATCAGCAAGCCCAAAGGGCATATTTGTTTAACAAATAAAAGGAACCTAGCAAAATTATTTTAAAACAATTTCTGACTATTCTGATGAATAAAGAAAATGCAATCATAATCTACTGAAGTATCCAAGGGCGAAGGTAAATAATATTCATAATTGCCAAGGACCACTTAAAATAATCACAAAAAGAAATTAGATTAATCACACACAAATGTAATCAAAGCACTAGAAATATTGACAATAATTGGTGTACCACTACAAGCAATTCATCAAAAACATTACCACCGAGAAAAAATATTTTTCTTTTAATATACATTTCCTGATTCAATTATATAAAATAAAGGTTGAAAATTAATCCATTTATTTTTGATGTCAAATAAAACACTTACCATACTTACCATAGATATAATGTATTATATTAATTTCTTGTTAGTAATAATAAAATTCAACGTTAATATTAATAAATTTACAAGATACAATCAGTTATCGAGAAGTCAATTTAAATTCAAAATAAATCAAGTCAAATTTGTATTCAATACAAATATTTTCATTAAATTTCGTGCGCTTTTGTTTATACTAAAGAATACATAATTATTTTTTGTTCTACAGTGGTGGTAATTTGAGATTTTTATCAATAAGTCTTTTTACAATGTATCAGACAATTCTCAGTCAATACCAGATTAAAAATTAAGCAATTAATGTATTTTATAACATACAATATACATTATATGTAAAGAAAGTAGCAAGGTTGCAGTTCCAAAACTCTTGTCCTATAATTAGTTAAAGTCTAAAATTTTTATTGTGCTACTATCTGAACAACATATAATTTATTAGTCTAAAACACCAATGAATATTATTATAATATAGAGAACTCTCTACTTACCAACATAAGACTTGTAGACAATTTTGAATAAATTGGAAAACTCAAGATTTTAAGTAAAGTCAATAAGTATTATTTAGGACAATAAATCCGACCAGCTAAACTGACTGTGAGGTGTTATAAAACAGATTCTAATAATTAATTTCTGATTCCAGTGAAATCTTTTTATTTCCCTAATAAAAAAATCCACCCACAATCTAATGTTCATAAATATATAGTTCTATGTGTACACCAAAAAGCAAGGTGAGATTGCAAATCAACAACATATTGAGGTACGTGTGTGATGCTGGGGTGTATTGGTGATTGAGATTTCCTTAGTTGCCACCGCAGTCGCGGAGTTCACGGTTTCCCAGAGGAAGTGGGGGACGGTAGTTGTTGATGACGTGGACGCCTTCATCGCAAGGTCTGTCCTCGTTGGATCCATAAGTCCGCAGTCCACGGAATTTGACCAACTGAAGGAAAAATAATTAATTAAATACACATTTCACTAATATCAACATCAATTTTAAATTGTTTTATAGTTCCCGTAAAGTTATTCTAATATTTTAATGACTCAGATTATAAGATGACAATGCTAGTCTTATTATGTTTTAAATTTAAGATTTAACTGAACTGTGGATATTCCGGTTGATTCTATTGATTAACCAAATATTTGTAAATATTCGTTATAAGTAAAGTATCATATTTATTATCTATCTATCAGCAATGCATTGCGAATTAAGAATCCTCAAAGAAGTTGCCACAAAATAGACAGTAAGATTGTTCATTTAAAATGTAATAATAAATATTTGTGGTTTACAGTTGTCCAGAAAAATCACTCTTTGGTTATCCCAAACTCGGATGGTACCACTGTATTTACTTGTATATCTGGTAAATATATTATTGTAGTGATTATGAATATTTTTTCTTTGAAAAAAAACCTTATTTCATTATATTAAGCTATTAACACTTATTTAATAACTAATAACTAACAATAGATGGAGTTGACAACTGAATCATACATTTCAATACAATACAATTTTATTCACCTGTTCAGCAGATACTTCAATAGGTTCTTTGAAGAGAATCCAAGTAACAGATTCGGTGCACGGTGGTGTGGTTAAGGAACCAGGATAAGTCCAGTAGGCCATCTTCTCGGGAAGCAATTTGGCTGGATCTGGTGAGTCGTTGATTGTTACTTTGTCTCCCTTATGCATAATAAATGGAAGGAGCTGTGCAATCTTTTCCAATTCTGGGTGATGTTTTCCAACCTTAAAAAATGAAATACAACGAATGTTAGAAGACAATTTATTATAATATTCACGTGTACAGTTTTAGTACAGTGGCTCTCAAGCCAAAACTTCAATGTGAACATTTTTAATAAGAAATCTAGTGAAGTGATTTATTCAGAAAACTCAATGTCAATTTTCTTGTACTTATGTTATATTTATAGATCACTTTTAAGGTGTTCTCAAATAGTACGGGTACAGTGGTTTGATTTTGTCAGGAACACAGAGGTAAGAGAACGGACTAAATAACCCTTTATCACGTGCAAAGTGAACAAGGGACGATGGACCTGGCTTAGATGCCTCGTGAAAGCCTGAATTCTGCCTGTCTCGTTTACCTACCGAATGGATCTTGCTGTCGTGGAAGGTCGCTGATGACCATTCATTCAATGTGCGTGGCGGAGCTATGGGACACTGAAATGACATGGGAGGAAGCGAGAAGACTAACGGGGACCGAGAATTTTGGAGGAACCATGCGGAAAGGCTGTATGGCCACCACATGGAGCATATACTTTATTTTAAAAGATGTTGAATTTTTTTTTAATGATATTGAAAAATTTAGTTATCAGTGAATCAAACTGTGATTCTGTATGAAACTGTATTCGATTATTTTAGGCGAAACAAAAAAAACCTTTTTTTTTTAAAGTAGCTTACAATTCTCAATATCTCAACTAAAACGCACTATTTATTTTAAAAAATATATCAAACGTTAGCGAAATCAAATACATCAATAATGATATTAAGTTTCTATTTTTTTTAAATTCTACATTTGACAGATACTGTTTCAAAATTTTAAAAGGTATGAATGTCCAATAAAAGCTGAAAAAATAAAAACTTTTTTGTGAAAAATTTAATTTTGCTAATGTTTGATAATTTTTTCAAAAATAAATAGTGCATTTTGGTTGTGATGCGATTTTTTAATGAAAAAAAGTAGGAGGTCCCTGCTTAAGCACGTCACTGGCTCCCTGTTCATTCTTTACAAACAAACTTCACAACATAATAATAAGGAATGCTTATCCCAACAGGGATGATTTGAAAATCTAATTAACCAAGATTCTATCAATTAAACGATCTTTTGTAAATAAGCAATTTAATAGTTTCTCTTAATTATAGGTGTCTCTGTAGACCGTGACTCTCACCCTTAAGCAAGAAGGTATGTTTTAATATGTGTAGTTAGAATAGGGATCATTATAAATAGAAAAATACCAATAGACGTAACACTTTTTTTAAGATTCAATATTTACTTAAATGTAAAAGAAAAAACCATCTGAAGATGTCGCTTAGGACGTATACAATTTCAGTATGATTATAATTATTATGTTTTCATCATTATAATTTTTGAATTTGTCACAAACTGTTTTGCTTGTCATTATAAATGCCGAATAAATAAACTAGAATTAGAAATAATCTTTCTTATTGAGGGGTTTTTCATTCTTCATTTTATGTCATCATATTATAAAGTAGATTCACTAACACATTGCGAGAAACACTGCTCTAGAACTATCTTGCTGATCAATTGTCAATCACGATTGTTCACCATGTCTTACATTATCGCAATAGCGTGAGAATTCTTTGAACACAAAGATCAACTGCATTCAACCATTGAACAATGACAAATGTAACATAGCCGACGATATTAAAAGTGATGTTAAAAATTAAAAGTTCTATATATTATACCAGCTACTTTGTCTATGAATAATAAGACTAAGAGTAGAGTTGTAATGCACTCCGATTTCAAGAATTGGTCCAGGTATCCAAGCAATCCATTCCAACTTGTCTTTAATTAAACTCTACCTCCCAATAATAATATATTATGTTTCTATGTATATTTGTTGAAACCTGGCCGATTCGGAAATTTCAATGTAACACATAATATTCAAATTGTTGATTAAGTCTAATTTAATGCAATTAATTTAATATGTGTGTCATCGGATGTTATTTCTTGAATCGCCTGTTTGGTACCATAAAACGAAAAACAGGCCTCCAATAACTGTTTATGGTCGAAAATCTCATAGGACAGAAATACTTTATTACTATTGTCTTGGTGACATCTATCTTTCGATTTGCTTTGTCACTTACAAAAATATATCAGTAATTTGTTTTAAATTAGCAGTAAATTAGATTGTTTTATTGTGACGAACTTAGTAACAATAATTTGGTCATAAAAAGAATTAGTGTCGTATATAATTATCATTCCAGTAGATTGACATCTTTTAATGAGGTACTCATTGTTATCGACGCTGTAAAACGAATGTGTTTTATGATTCTCGATGTTTCAAAATTGCAACATGCAATTGAAAATAAAAAACTCGAACAAATTAATTTTCTAGGCAATTAGCTAAAATCATTTTATTCTCAAATTTCAAGGCAAACTAGGTAATCACTGTGATAATTTGAAGTCTGCATACGGCATGTCGAATTTCGTAGATATTTTTTATATTATTTCTGGTAGCATCTAAAACAATAACTGCAGATCTGCGGCGAAAAGAAAGCGAATAACTTCAAAAAGTTTCTTTGATTCTTGAATTTAAAATGGTTTGTTTCTGTTATTGGTTATTAATGTGGATAAATTGATGTTTCTTAGTCATTACTTTTTTCAGTCTTCGCTTGTTGTTGACAATTTACAAGCGGCAAGCTTGTTGCAGATACCGAACGGGTAACATTATTGATAACGCCGTGTAGAAGCGCCACATGTCATGAAATTAAAAATTTGCTTGATGAGATTACTTACACATGATATTAATAGAATACATAAGTCAAAAGATAATAAGAGTAACAAGCAAGCGTCTATGAATAGTTATGACTGACAGCGGATAAGAAGTAAGTACTTAAAATGAAGCAAGGTAACCGTTGCCATTTAATAATCCCATTATCAGTGCACCTTCTTGTCACGAGTGTAAACAATGGCGTGGTCAGATTAGGTATTCTATTCTATTAGGAATTTAAATATTTTTAAAGATAACTTGTTTTTATATTGATCATGATCATGATCATAAGAATATCTGTTCTTTTAATTGCAAATTGGCAAAAAAATGGTTGGCCAAAGAAGTTTGTTTGTCCATATTTCATAAGTTATATATTTAAATATGTATATGTATTTCCATTGTATTTCATTAATATATGTCATTGTATTAGTACATTATATTCAATAAATTACACTAGTTATTTAATCTATTAAAATAATCGACTGTCTATTTGGAATATAAAGATGTCAAATTTTTTATACTATTTTGAGTTTTGAATATTTGGTTTCAGATATGTTTTTAGAAAAGCGTTCATAAACAGAACATATATGCCTTCTAAAACACCAGAAAACGGTTTAACATTTTTATATACATACATTACGTATATTATTTTTTACTCTTAGGTTTACGAGAAAGATTTTGATTTACTTTATTTTATGAACAGACCTTTAATTGAATACATATTACTAAATATCGTCATATTGATAGCTTTATTATTAATTCCAATACTGTTCAAATTTCAAATTGAAAACAATAATTTATTTCTCTTCGACTTTCAGCTGTCAAATCAAAAAATTCTCGGGTGCTTAATTAAAATGAAAAATCAGAAGAAATATAAAACAATATAATTTGTTTCAATTATATCTTGATATGTTGTGAATAGGTAATTCTAATTGTCATATTCTGCTACATCTTTATTTTAGGAATCCTAATTTTCTGAATAAAATAATGCTTAAGATATTTGTTTATTGGCTTCCTGGTTGTTACATTGCGGACAGAAATAAAATGTATTGAAGGTCTTCGAAGATCAATAGGATAAAAATAATTTAACTGCAAGTAAGCCATCAATTATTTTTGAAGGGTGTAATTTTTTTATCATCAAGGTTTACAAAAAGTGTATGACCAAAAAATAAATTTAAATGTCCATACTATAAAGCAGGGTAGAATTTGGGCAGATTGATAAATTCCTGGGAATTTGGATTTCAAAAAAGAGCTAAAAAAACGAGTCACTGATAATTTGGACAAATCGTTAAATTCCTGGGTTATAAATGACCTTGAAAATTGTGGTGCCCGCCGCCCTACCAATATTTTAGAATGCACTCTAGGGTCCAAAACTGTTGGTAACTCCTTCTATAAGACAACATCGTGATAAAACATGCCACAACACAAATTTAATATCCAGTAAAATATATCTGATTAATGTGATAAAATAATACAAGATTTATTTTGTTATCAAAACGCATTTTACGATTGTAGGGTACATGTTTTAATGATTGCGATATGTCAGCAACCAGTTCTCTGATCGTCATTTTATAAAACTGGAATCGAAAAGGTCTCCCGATTAACTGTCGTCGATAATTCCTTACTGCTAAAAATAGCCCATTGCGAGACCGTATCCCATATTTAATACATATTGGTAGTCGGCGTTCCTGGAGTCATGAAACGAAACTGGCTCGCGAACTATCATAGAAAAATGTATTACATATTATGTGCTTTTAATCGAATAAAATTATTGCAACTCATAATAAATACAGCTGTTTTTTGAAAAAGAATTAAGTTTTAGATATTTCTCTCTGTTTTCATTTGTAACAGTTATATTATTGTGGCAGATATAATTTAACTCAAAATTTGTATGTACATATTATGTCTGAAATTATGTAAAGAGATAATCACATTAAATAATTTATAACTGTCAATTTCGGTACATTTTTAAGAAAAGCATAATAATTTTTCAGTAACTTTTGAGTGAAGATTATGCCAAACATGGTAAATTCGATAATGAACAGGATACGTTTTGGAATGTCATTCTTGAATTATTACGCGATATACTCAATAGTGTTCAGATACCGAAAATCATTGATACAGACATCAAATATATTTTTTCTGCGCAAAATAACACCGTAAATAAATTTCTCAAATAATTATGACCCAAAAAAAACTAAAAACATAGTACACCGAGCGAGACGAATCGAAGACTATAATTATTACGAGTCATATTATTATTTTGCGAGGTGGATTTCTATCACCAGATTGCCCACGAATAACGCCTCTGGGCTTGTGTTGCGGGCTATAATTAATTTCCTAAAAGGCATTCGTAGGCAAACAATTTCTTTTTATACGAATGACGCCCAAAGGCAAATGAAAAGGATATTACAGTTGGTTTTTGTAGACGGGTTGATTGAATGTATGATAATTATGTCATATTTTAAATTACCATCTCGATTCAATTCGGAAATATTTTTGATAAAACATTAAGACGCAATATCATTCCTTCCCCTTACCAAAGCACTTCCATTTTTTAGCACGCCTAAATATAAATCTATTGCGCCAGGGTGCATCCTGTTGAATTCAACTATACGTATTAAGAGTCAAACATTTTATGAATTTGTATACCGATGTCCATTTTTTTTTTATTACACCTCTACGTACTATATATAATATATCAATATTATATTATATAGTCAAAGAAAAAGTATTGAAAAAATCATATTCATAATAATGGTGTATAAAATTGCGGTGCGGCGACGTTAGCGCTCCGACATATTATGCGCGCCGTCGATATGTATGTAATAATTTTTACAATTTAATAAAGAAAATATTTTAAAACTTTAAACAAATACACGAAAAAATAAAAATAAATAACAGTGGAATCTCTTTTTCTTATTATTTGTATTCCAATCTTTTGTAAAAGCACCAATTTAATTTTAAATAATATTTAATTTTAGCAGAAAAGTTAGTAAGTCACTAAAACACAATACAAAATCGACTTATATTGTGCGTTAATTCCCCGAGCGCTTACTTGGAGGCGAAAATATTGGGGTGCCGTGAAATTGCAATAGAATTATTTTTTTTAAAGTGTATAAATGGTATGTAATTGCTGGAGTGTTTGTATTTTTTATAAACCGAACGAGAAAACGATTGGTGAGAAACAACCCCCTCATTTTCAAAAAAATATGAAAAATAACAACGATTTGGACAAGAATAAATATGTGTATTCTAATCGATATAATTTATAAAAAAAAATGTTTATTGATAACAGAATTTGAAGCGTCGATTGCTTAAACTAAAATAAAATTATTTAAAATCGGAAATCTATCTATTGGGTAACCGGAGTAATTGTTAAATAATTGTGTGTGCGAAATTACGTCGTTTGCGTAAATTTTGTGATAATACAGTGTAACCGCATGAATAAAATATTGTATTCATTGATACTTTAGATAAGAGCTTTTAAGAAATTTTCGTAAGCGATAAAAGCTCTTCGAAAATTTTTCTGGCGCAATGCTAAATAAATAGTATTGAGAATATGTTATATTTCTTTTACGTAAGCAATCATTTCATATAACATTTCCATATACACAAGTATATCGTTAAACAATGATATGGCAACAACCTGTAAAAAAATGATTTTGAAGTGCATTGATAATTGGGAAGCACCGATTTGACAGACTTGAATATATAAAGTATTTGTACTTTCTACTGAATTTCGCGGCCTCCGCGAGAAATCCTACGGCCCCCCCTGACGGGGCGCTGCCACAGGTTGGGAAGCACTGCAGTAAACGACCGAGAAGAATATTTTATACCTTGAGGAATACTCCAATCACAGCCAGACCGTCAGGTTGTCCAATTGCTTCGTTGATGCTCGAATACTTGGTGCGGTTCCAGTGGACCAAATGAAGTTCGGCGGAGAATGATTGACCATCGACGGTGTGTTCAGATCCCCTTCCGTCAGAGCAGCCCCAGTGGCAATGGAATTGCTCCAATCTGTACACATCATCACCGAGTGGACCTCCATGGAGTTCTGGAAATAATTGATTCAGATTAAACCAAGAACAAGAAATCATTCGCGAGTATCGGTCTATATTTGAATTCTTGGACATAGATGTTTTTGTGATTTTCCTCCTCGGCTTGATCTCGAGGCACAAATGTAAAAATGGCTCTGTTTAATTGACTGGGTGTAATTTAGCTGCAATATAAATATTTTTAAGTATTTATCTTTTTAAAAAATGTGTTACTAACACTTTTTTTTAATGATAAATCCACAAATCGCTCTTCAAAGTCACCGTTCTCAAAACAATCGAATAAATAGTGTTTTATAACTCATTGAAGTAGTATATTTTAATAAATTATTATTTAATGATTACTTATTACATATGAATTGGTTATAATTAAATTCACATAAGTATCTACAAAAACTGTATTTTTTTTTACAATTTAAATTTACTTTTATGATTAACAGAGCTAAACAATTATCATTTTTTGTGCTATCCTCAATTTTCCATTATTACGAGAACTTACATTTTTTATCATACGTAGATTGATATAAAATTTTCTTGGAATGTGTCTTCCTACTCGTTTGTGACTGTTATTTGCTAATGTATATCTACAGCACAGTTGTGTAAATAAATAATTAATTAACGAATAAATAGATACGTTAAATAGGTTTTTTTAATGTTTACTAACCGCTATTTCAATTTGAGCAAAGGTTGCCATGATCCGCAATAATTTAAACATTACCTTGGTTGAAAATCGGAAAGAGATGTTTAATTACGTTGCCAATGACCAAACAATACTATCGACTACGTATTCGTGAGTGAAGGTCATATTATTGTAACCGTTTCCTCATATGAATACAAAAATCATTATAATACAATAAACATAATAAGCGATCTAATTCAAATAAAAAAAATGCTAGCGAAAAAAAACCCACTGAATTAAGATTAAAATCAAAAATCCTTCTTGTGATTATTTGACGAAGCACGCAAAGTTTTTTGACACCACCTACTACGATATATTCTATAGCATTTCAATTATTTTGCAATCATTAAAATGTAATATTGTAAACCGGAAGCCGGAACCTTTTGCACTAACTTTTATAATTTACGCGGTAACACAATCAAATGTCACGATTTTTTACATTATCTAGCAAGGTAAATTTGGCAAGTTTTTTTTTAAAATATTAGCAACCGTACTCAATTTAAAACGACTTTTAATTTGAAAATAAGCACAAAATTTGTTGCATATAATCTGCTAATATGTTAATTTATAGCACCTTTGTAATGACTCGAATACCCCAACAACCGAATTTTATATAAATTAAAAAAGTAATTGGCGAAAAATTTTGATGCTAAGTCTTTAATCTATTTTAAAATAAATGATCTATGTAACATTTTAAATATTAAATGAGTGTAGTTTACCGTGTTTCAGTTTATAACTCAAATCGTCAAAAATAAGTTATTAACATAATTTAAGATGTCAACTGAACGTGCTTGCTGGAATTTCAATATCAAATTTGAACAATTCAAATTTAAGTTAACTAGTACAATTTTTGAGCAATTTATTAATTATATAAAAATAATGTATTGCAACTATCATATTGAGAGACATGATGCATAAAAGCTTTTAATTCTTTAGTTTCCAAGAAAATTATTATTAATCGCAACATAGTATATACTTTTTGAAGTGCCTTAAAAAGTCTGAAAATAATTAAATTCTCAAACAGGCAAAACATGTGGTACAAATTTTGTTACAAAGACAATACAATTCTGCAAAGTTACCGCCGATTCCATCAAAAATAATAAAAACGTGTCAATCACAGTAGCACATGAAATCGTGCTTTGAAAGTTCACTTAATTTGATATTCTCTCGTGATTTTTGTAAAATATGTGTAGAATGTTGTTGGTGGAACGTGCAATTTGTGTATTTAAAAACAAATTCAAACCTTGTTTCGTCCCCCGCATTGAAAACAACTGACGAAGGATAATAAACATTTACTTCTGCACAATTTACTTTCGCCATTTAAAGTATTATCGCGGAGATTAATTCAGAATTCAAAAGAACTTAACAACAAAACACCTTTTTATCGTTGTGAATGCATATTCTGATTCAATCGGATAAAAAATCAGCTAAACTCGGTATAAGAAAACAGTAACGGAAATGTTTTAAAATTAAAATCACGAATATTTATTTTTATGAAAGATGTTTTCAATAATAAAGAAATTGGTTTATTTTTTAATATATAATAATATCAATTTTGTATACGTTTGAATTGTAGCTTTGATTTTTAATGTTATACTATACAAATGTAAAACATAAGTTCTATTATATTATAGTATAAGACGTTCCTCCGATTTGTTGCAGTCCCCCAGTCTGATAATAAGTTTCAAATAAGTAAGTTAATTTAATGAATATTATTATCAAACAGTAATTTTGAAAACATTCCTAAATGTGTTATTCTTTAAATTATTTTTTTACGAAAATTGCCAGTTGAACGGGACGTTGAAAATAGCCACTGTATTATTTAGCATATTTAAATGTAAATTTTGGAAATATTTTATCTCGATATGAAAATTTTATCTTGAATATCCTTTTTTACGAACGTCATAACTAACGTGCTTTATATGTCTACAGAAAATATCAATTTATATTCTAATGAAGTAAAACTTTAAACCTATTCATTACCATTTAAATGTTAAATAAATGGTAATTATGTTTAAAATTATAAATATTTCAATTTGAATTTTCATAACGTGTTTCTTTTTCAGAAATGTCCTAATTTATGTTTATCGTTGAACTGTATGTATTTATTTGAATATTAGGATTTCTGTAAAAATATTTTTTTAATTGAAAATAAATCATCAAAATTGTTGGTTAAATTAGCTGAATTTTGAAATTCAAGATAATTTAAACCGAAATAAATTGATCTACGGATAACGCTAAAGATAATTTTTACATTAAAATTTGCAATTCAACATGTAATTATTAAACTAAGCTCCATTTATTTGGTGATCGATGACAAAAATATTGATTAAAATTCTAGAATATAGAAGAAATCAATTACCTGAGCCTCGGCCGTTTTCCTCAACTTTCCAGCAATATCCCGGGTTCACCAGGGATCTGGTGTGGGCCAGTGAATACTTCCACGAGAGTGGCGGAAGGCTGGCCGTCGGCATTGTGCTGGATGTGGCAATGTCCACAGGACTCTGTCGTTGCCCACGAGCTTCTGGAAAATTGTCCACCCATGTCGAGGGACCTAAAAAACAGAAATAATACAGGTTAGAAATGTGAGATATTGACTCTCATGAGAAAATTCAAAGGACGTGTTTCGACGTAAGTATGAGTATGTTTGAATATTTTAAGTTTTTTGATGTGCACTCGTTAATTTTCAAAGTCAACTCAATTGTGTATGACATAATTTATTATGAATTTTGACCGGATACATAATGCCCAATGAAGAGGCTTAAAAACCGTTTATTTAATAAATGAAACCATTTTTCTTATTGGGAAAACAATCTTCACAATTATAAATCAAATATGGGCCCACTGGAGGCGAAGTGAGCCCACTAGTAAAATGGTAAAACTTTTTTCTTGGACTTGGAGTACAATCACGTCTTTATTTGGTGTTTTGGTGGATTGCATATTTTTATTTTACAACACTATTGCAATGTGTATTAACTGAGGTTATTTCGGTTTTACGATACTTTAAATCGTGTAGAATATTACAAAGCATCTAACTTTTTTTTTCTTAAATACCACTTGACTCACTTTGCCTCTAATGGGTACATATTAAAAATATGCGAAATATTATATGTATTAGTTTTTGGTACAATTCATGTAAATATAAATAATAGATGGCAGTACCACAAATTCGCTCATTGTGCTCGATGCGCAAACGAATTGTGTGTGTGTGTGTGTGTGTGTGTGTGGTGTGTTACTCTTAGATATATAATTGAAAATACAAATAAACTATATTTAATAAAATATCATTTTAATAAAAAGGTGAAAAAATAGTATTTTAGTTCTACATATATTAATATATTGATTCTTAACAACATCATTATTTATTGATTGAAGTGGCATTTACTTTGTAGATTTCTATCACAATGATGTAAAATTAACAAAATATTCAGTTACAGAAGAATTAGATTGATTTGTTGATAATATCGTCAGAACTATAGTTGAATTTATAAAAGCCTTATCATTATTTATGTATAATACAATAGCACGATACATTCAAAGTATGCACAGACATGCACGTTACTTATCCCTGCAGTAAATGGTACATATTTACCGTAGCATATATTTTTTTAAATACAAATATTTTATTTGTAATATCTCATATTATATTGCTGTTCATATAAGCAGATATTTTATTTATCGCACAATTTTCCGATTGACTAATCGAACACTATAAATAATGACCTTTTGTATTTCCTCTCTTATTGACATTGCATACACATATAAATCTTTAGACACAGACATTATATTGTAATAACGTATTTAATTTCATCGCTGAAATCTGACTTCAATGAACACTTTGTGATGGCAATCGATCATTTGCTTTCATTAAAATTAATCACAACTGCCTATTCAAGTATAGTTTGGACATTTTAATCGATATCCTTATTATTTATAATGCTAATAATATTACAAACAAAACAGAGTTAATATTGATATTTTCGGTGGATTCGACTGTAGCTTGGTGGAAATTCATTGTAAACATAAAATTAAAATTGATATCCTTGTCATTTCACGTACTACTGTAACTTGTTGAGTCTGGGAAATGCAATACTGGATGAATATATCTCTCCGGTATACCAGTATTTCACATTTAATACCGTTATTGCAAATATCAATACTGGTATTACAAAAAAGTGTTGTAAAAAGTGCAATTGCGATCTCAAAAATGGGTGATATTTCATGTAAAATACCGTTATTGAAAAATGTATCATAATCATAAACGGGTGAATTTCTTTAACAACTAACGTTTCTTAAAATAATAATGAACAATCTGGAAGTTGTCAATATATAATATATTCAACTCTTTGTATATTAAAAACATTTCAATTCGTCGCGACGTACTGTATTAAAATATGTGATGATTTCTATACATTCATAATTCGGTATCGAAAATACCTCGTTAATATCGAGATCCCGGTTTTGGTAATACTGGCGTTGTGATTCTTAGTTACTCTTTGAAAAGCATGTTTAGAATAACTGCCTATAAAAACATTCATATCTTCGATGGTTTCGGGAATAATATGTTTGTGTGAATCTATTTTTAATATAAAATTAAAATTGATAATTTCGTTATTCTACTTGAAATGACACATGTTTCACGTCATTGAAAATCATCTTCAGAAAACACATATCGCATAAAACTTATATTTTTTGGCTATTTATTATGTATTATGGAATGTTTTTTACAATTATATTTTATAAGCAATATAAATATTATAATATAAACGATGTATTATATTATTCTCTCGTAATAAATATATATTTTTTTTAATTAACGAAAATGTTAGATTGAATGATTTTTATTTATTTATCTTTTAAATTGTATACAAAATAAATGTTTGATATTTTTCGGTGACTTTACAGGTGACTGAGAATACTGTGTGAATATTCGAAATAAAATATCTAAAACTGTTTCAATTTAAACATCTGTAGGTAATGAAAATCACATTTGACCTATATAATATGTTACGAAATATTGATATTTTAGAATGAAAATCTGTAAGTAGTTTAATCTGATAAAATTGTTGTGAAATCACTTTATTTTAAGAACTTCACAGAATTCATGAATATTTGTATACCAAATAGTCATATTTACATTTGATATGAGTTATTCCCATCTAATGATATGAAAACATGCGACAATTCATAGTATATCTAAGCTAGCTAGGGTGTGTAAAATTATTGTATTTAAACAGCATAGACAGTATGCTTACTTTCTATACGAAACTAGCCCTGGATATAATACACGTATTTTAAGTGTATATTATAAAAATGCTTTTGCTATATTTTAATTAAATTATTTTCAGATCATTTTGATTTTTGTTCAAACAACATAAATCTAACATCGAAATGTTGCTGATTTATTTCGATGTAAATAATGTCTTCCAATTTTTTTTATTAAAAAATTACTATACCATATTTACTTAATTATTGAACACGAATAAAAAAACCTATAATCCTATAAGATGTAAAAGATAATTATGTTTTCGCGTTACTTTGAAATAGCAAGCTTTGTATTGAGATTTGTCGATATTTCACGTTAACATTCTGTAGTTATAATGAAACGTCATAATTAATGGAAAGAAAATTACTCGAACGTTTTTGTTGAATTTTTTACTAGTCTTTAGTCTTCTTCTCTGCGAACAAGGATGTATATGAAAAAACCTTTTTTTACAGACGTTCAGATTAATTGAAATGTTATTTTGGTTTAGCGTGCTTTTGAATATTTCTAGACTCAATGTACTTAATGATATCATGGTTCATAGAATAAAATTATAGACGTAGGGTTCCCATTAATAATCATATTCAGAACTGTCTGCATGGTTGTTAAATATTTTGTAAAAATATCATTGCTCGGATGGGGTTTGAAAGTGCTCCCTGGCCAAATGAATTCTTGATTTTACATAATATATAGTATATTTATTACGTCTTTATTAAGTTTTATAAATTTAATTCACTATGAATAATTTAATCTTTTTTATGTTATGATTTCATTAATTTATTGTCAATTGAATTAAAGTCCAACAAAAAAACTAGACAACGATATTAAAAATAAGCAATAAAAATATGCAATTTTTCACAGAAGTTTCATTGGAAAATGGTTAATCACGACGTTTACTTTCTTGTGAAATCAAATGCCAATAGAGGAAACGAATTTGTCATTCACAATTATATTAACCAAAATCTTTCAAAAATGTTGTATTATAATAATTTTAAAACATTAAAGAACTGAAAAAGAACAATTTGGGAGTAGACAACATACAACATTAGCTCAGCGCGGCAGAGTGTGGAATACACCACGATTTTAAGTGATGGTGATATAAAAATTTATAACTCGGAAGTGAACAATTGTAAATAAACCAAATGACTACATACTTTTGTACTATATTATAACTGCATCATTAATTATTAAAACTGCACGTTCATAATCACTATTACAATTATTTTCATATTTGATGATGAGTTTCATGTATAATTCAGGATCGTTGCAAATGCTGGAACGGTGATAGAGTTATAAGCGGATCCTAATATGGACAGCTTAAAAAAAATATTTTTTAGTCGAGTTATTGATTTCTACTAGAAGACATGTCTAAAATTGACTCCCACTCTTCCGATCCTAAAAATGGATCGCAGCGAGAAAAAATAGTCTTTTAATATCTACTAGTCTACTAGTCTTATTCTTGCCACAATTTCTACTATCTTCGAAAAATAGAAATTAAGCTCCTGTGTTACAAGTACTCGTAGAAAAAACTTCTGCTGAGAACTCCACTAAGAGTTCATATGTTACTCTATAAGTAAAATAGTAATTCAATTACAGTCAACTTAAACGACGTAGTCAAGAAAGAGGCGTAATATTATATTATTATGAATATATTTGCATAAAGTTATACTGTGAAGCCGATTTTCAAGTGCGGGTTAAGCAAATATCATATCGGTAAATCTCTTGTCGAGGTCATTGGCAAATAATAATTTAATGTTCCGCTACACAGAAGGTTAACAGACATCTGATCGATGGTTTTTAGTTATTATTGAAATATTACAATTTACAAGTTAATTTGAAGCGCACTGAAACAATAATATCAATGTTCACTAAATCTCGAAATTAAGTTAACTGTGAAGTTTACTGAGAACCTCCAAAGGTGCATTGTAATAACATTATCTTTTAAACAGAAAGTGAGCATTAATTTGTATATTTTTTGATGTACCAAGTGCTGCCACTTTCTTTCTCATACAGAAACGGCAGTGTCATTAAGTACGGCACTGCAGTTTATTTATGTGCGCTCGTAACGCAAGACAGTAACAATGTGTTTGATTTTTCTTGCATAATAAGAGATAATATTTGTCACATTAGTATTTTAAGTCTTAATGTTATCATATTCGCAAAATTCCCAAAAAAATATTTCTCCAAAGTAGACAAACTCAATTAGTATTCCTCAAGTTGATTTAAATCAGTTTCTAAATCGAGTATAAAAAATATTATTATTTAAAAACGACTGTTTTTGGAAATTTATTAAATGCGATAAAAATAGTAACTATGTAAAACAAATTAAAAAGTTGTCTAGTCGAATTCTTAATTCGCTTAGAAAATTTATTAATAAAAGCTTTAAATTTTGGCACATTTAACAATGGTGTGTATAATAAATCCGTTAGAGATTTTTCCAATAGCCGTTTAAAATTATTAACATACTGATACACGTTTGGGAAAGAACTGAAAACCCACCATTTTTTGTTCATTTATTTTTTTAATAATAAATAAACGTGACTGAGGAGATTTACATTAAAAAACATCCAATGGTTTTTTATTATTTTTTTGGTTACGGCACTTAAAATAATTAACAATTATTGAGTCTGTATTTGTATATATTTTTTATGCTATTTTCCATTTGATTAAAATTAATTTTGTTTTTTCATCAATATATTTTTACATATCATTTACAAAACCAATCAAAGAGCATTCATTACTGGTTTGGGTTTACAATGCATTAACATAAATGCTTTATTATTACAATTTTAACAGTCAAATATGTGTTTAATACAAAATAATCATTTTATGGGTTTCAGTATAAATTAAAAAAAAATAATGGTAAACATCGTGAATTTCAACAACATAACAAGTTTGAATGATAATAACACGCTGAAAGATTTTTGAAAATATTCGTTACTTTTTGCATAATCTAGTAATTTAAAGCACAATAAATTTGACATAACGTAATGTCGTTTCTGTCATCTTCGACCTTTATAAATTTCATACTCTATTTTTGCACGATGTTATTTTAATATCTTGATATCAATTTTATATTACATTTTTATTTGTATGATTTCTAATTTTGTCTAATTATAATAAATCCATAAATAAAAATACATTCATTGTAGTCTGATTGATTATTGTGCTTTTAAAATAAAATGATTAACGTTACATGGTTACTAAATTAACACTGACAACCTAGTGTGTTAAAATTGTAATGTGTATTTATATAATATGTAAATAAAAATGAAAACAACTTCTGTTAGTCGTATACATTTTAAAACGATTACATGAAACAGACCAAAAATAATTGCTCTCTTGATTATCATGTTTACGCCAAAAACAATGATATTTTATTTATTACGTACTAACTATTATTATCTGAGATTTTTTTACTGTCTCGTCAAATAATTATCAATATTTTGAAATGTAAACAATACTACAAACGATGCTACGCATTCATTAGTAAACTTGACACGTTTGATAACATTTACTACATGTATTATTATGTTTATCAAACGTCTTTGCGTAGCAAAGTCAACATTTATACATAAATTATCAAATAGTTATATAATTAACTATACTGAAAATAGGTTTTAAATATTAGAAATTACGACACCATGACAGTTTAACTATATTTGCGCCAACATTTAAAAAAGGTAAATATTATTAACGTTTTTTTCCTATCACGAGATTCATGTTCTACGAATAAGAGTAATAACATAAATTTATTGGCTAGAGCGAGCAAAAAATATTACAATTTCTTAAGCTTACAAATACCGCTGTACTTATTTTTACAAATTTCTATTAATATCATTTCGTTTTTCTATTTTTTATTACGTTTATTAATTCAGTCTTAATACACAAGGTATATTTAGAGCAGGGTTGAAAAGTAACATTTCAATTCATCTCTCTGAAACAAACATTAGTTTGTAGTTCTTATCTTTACTTATTTGAATACTTTAATTGATTCAAGTAATGTCCGATACTTTCTTTTACACATGATCAACATTTTGTGTGAAAGTTCGACATTTATTTTGATATTATCGAGTAAGGGAAGAAAAAATTAAAGAAACTATAAATACCACGAAATTTGGTGGAAAGAAAAGTGGAAGAAACAAAGTGCATACATTTATTTAGTTTAATAGACTCTGAATATTATGCGAATGCATTAAAAAATATATTTTAGTTAATAAATATCGCGATATATATTCGGAATAGTGCGCTACTTTTCGATGATTAAAAGCAATCAGTAGGAGAAGTTGTCTGACTTCACGCACTAAATCCATAATAATTTTAATCAGACAATTGATATGAAAATAGCACCGAGCAAAGTATTATTTTCGCGCTGGATAGTGTCATGTCTCACGCCATGCAGTGTGTCACGGTTGTATCTCGGTTTACGACGGCCCGGCAAAACCTGGACCCCAGCAGATCGCAAACAAACAACACGGGAGGATATTCCAATTAGCGGGGATCCTCGGATGATGAGGAGGACCCCGGTCACATGACTTTGTAGATATTCCCCTTAAACTACATTATACTACATTGATCTGGGTCACATGACGCTTTCACGTGACTTGTACGAATTCTGCGTCACTAACTTGGCGTCAGTCACATGATGTTTCAGACTGGTAACTGGACCAGTGGCGTTTTCAACCATCGATGCACACGCAATAAAAGTATTACATAATACATATATATTTATATCATTAAGCATAATTAGCATTAGGTTAGGCTAGAAATCCGAATCATCTGAATGAACGTAGGTTTTTTTAAAGTAAATACATTCAGCAAAAAACAACGAACAAAAAATAACGTTGTCACCTTTTTTGGAAACAATAATTTAATGTGAAAGCTCATTCTTTATTTCTACCGAAAACAAAAACACAGATCGTAATATATTA
This sequence comes from Himalopsyche anomala, assembly GCA_031772345.1. Lineage (NCBI taxonomy): Eukaryota > Metazoa > Arthropoda > Insecta > Trichoptera > Rhyacophilidae > Himalopsyche > Himalopsyche anomala. The sequence goes on along the minus strand of CM062821.1, from coordinate 14,818,946 downwards.
TATATAAGGCGGTTTTGAATAAAACGCGACCTGTATTATACTTAGAACTGGATTTAATAGAAAAAAAAATACATGATTAAACGTTAAATCCAATTGATGACCATGAGGCACATGTGGATTGTCATTTTACTTAAACGCGGCGAACAGGTCATGCTAAACATATAATAAATTTTTTGGAGAAAAGAACAGAGCCCACGCGTTATTTCATTTTCACTAATATTATATAAAATCGATATAAAACGAATGCTTTAACAAAAAAATATTTTAGGTTGTGTTTTGTAAGGGTGTGATTTTTTAATATATGGAAAAAGTTCACTTGCTTCTAATCAATTTGACATCAATAAAAGTGTTATATATATATATATATATATATTACGTATCGACTGTGGATAAGTAAAAGGACGTAACCGAGACACAAATTATACAGGGAAACAAAAAACATTATATAACGTTTTTTTGCCAGATGCAAATTATGAAATATACGCAACCTTGAAATGCACTGAGACTGATAAACTGGTGTTAAATTTACTTAATTTAACATTTATTTAATAAATTGATTAAGAAAAACCATTGTTAAGTTCTTTTTCCCGGTCGAAATTTTTACAGAAACTTAAAAACATTTTGATACTGATTCGGCATTTTCAGCCAACACCCTTTTGAAATAACGTGTATCAAGTTGTATACAAAGTGATTATCGAAAAAAAAGCTTGGTTATTTCCTTTTGCCTTTCCTTAGTCGATATATAGGTATGCATACGTGATAAAACGTTTATACTTATTACCGATCGGCAGAAAATGCAAGAAAAACCAAAACTTTCTAGATATAAGTAATTTGTAGTAAGCACGCCACTATAAAAACTTTTGCATAGTCATAAACTATTTATAATAATAAGAGTTCAATTCTTTTTTTGTATTTTATTGTGGTGGTCTTAAGCGTCTGAGTGTGGTTGATGTAGCCGTTGAGTTGAGGTAGTTTTCGGTCAAGGACGTAGGCTTTGAGTCGAGTCTCTCCGCTCGATGACGATCGACAGAGCGAAAACAGCAGGGCCAGACAAAGAATCATCAATATAATATTTTAAACCAGACGATGCAAAAAATAAATGTACGCAATAAGATAGCTTGAAAGAAAACTAGGAGCTCGTACATTTCAGCGAAGTACATATTATTATTACAAATTACACAAATGTTTAAGATTTCGACTGAAGGTGCTCGGTGGAATTTCCATATTAAATTTGAATCGTTCAAATTATGTACATATAAATAAACAGAGCGCAATTGAATAGTCTTCCAATTTTAAATGAAATATTAAACATACCGGGGTCGCCACTGTTATACCCTGTATAAATATAGTCATAAAACCTTTTCCGACAAACAAAATAAATATAATTCTTTAAACTACTCGCTACTCAAATCTGTGGGCATTCCCATGGGCTTATCCTTTTCGCCAACTCAGTGATGCATTTATTTCTTATGTTATATAAACACAAAACATTCATTTTCTAAGCGTCAGTTCAAGTTCATCCATGCACTTGAACGCCTGAAGATGCCAAAAGGCGAAACCCGGGTCGTTAGTGACAAAATCTGTGTGAATGTACATAATTTGAACGATTCAAATTTACACAAATAACATCATTATTATCCATCGATATTTATATACGACGTCAGGTATATTTAGTAAGTACATAGTACATTCGTGAGAGTGGTTGGTAAAACTATGAATTCAGGTTGTTGATTATCAAAAGGAGTGCACTTTGTCAGTTGGTGGGTTTTTTAAAGTTCGTATAGGACTGTGTTTGGTACACTCTGCACTGACATATTAAGACGAATGCATTCTTTGTATATTGACGGTTTTCTAAAGCACTGAAACATCATCACCCAGAAGAACAGGCTCCCCAACGGCATTAAACAATAAAATCAGCCTTCTGCAAAGATTTTTAACACTTTATTAACACTTTATAGACCGATATCTCTTTGAAAAATCTTAACTAAAAATATACTGTACATATATACTAAAAATAAGTTTGATTGAAAAAAAGATATTCTACTTTGGTAAGCGTTAATTTAAATTTAATTTCCTGTTATAGAATGATATGCATAAAGCTTTTTTAATGCTAAGTTCTTGAAGTATACGAAAAACATGTTTTTTTTTGTTCGTACTATGGTAGAGATTTTAATTAATGTAATTAGAAAAAAACTATTATTTATTTAGCAAATAGAAAATTTGAATCTTTTTTAGTGTATTTAATTATTGAAAAATCACCCATATCGTGATTATTTTTTTATAATAGTAATTTACAAGGCTTCTCGTGTTTTAAATTTTAAAAAATACCGTGGAATAATTTTTAAAAGAGACTTATTCAATGATGCTTAATTTTTTTTAAGTTGCAAAAAATGCAGGAATGATTGATAGATAAAAGATGACAGGCATGAATAATCATCAAATCAGGCAATAAGTGTTTAATGTAAAATGAAATCTTTTCAAAGCAGATGTCTACATGAAAGTTATAAAAAAATCAGTCTGTAAGTGTAGAATAATTATCACTTATTTATTTTTAATATGATTTTTTTAAAGTACCAATAAAAAAAATATGTATACCCGCAGTTTTCGTTACTTTTAAATCAAGTAATCGAGTCTGACTATCGTTTTTTTATAAATTACGCCGGTATATAGTAAACATATTTGCCAAATGAATTTTAATACAACCTACAATTCGTTATAAATGTATGTAATGCAGCATAATATATTTTTTTGTCGATTCAATGATTCCGAAGAGGTGATGGTCTAAGACGTTTCACTAATTCTAACGATAAGAAAATGCTCGTTAATTAAACTTGCGAATTATAAAAACATAATAGAAGTATTTTTTGTTCTCTAATGGTCGGAAACATATATCTACAAAGTCATATTGCAGTACCGTATTCATCCGACGAATTAAAATATTTGACCACTCGATTGTTAAATGATTTGACATTTAGAAAAACCAATATAGTTATTTTGGTGGACAACAACTTAAGCAATATGTTTTTTTAAAACTAAAAACAAAAAATTCTCACATTGTATCATATAATAAAAATTGTTTTGCATTTAAAAAAATAAAGCCGCCCTAATACATATTGTCGAAGTTCTAAAATTGCCATCTCGTAACTGACATTTTAACTAATCTTTGTTAAAACAAAGAATACTAAAAATGAAAAAAAAGCAAGTATCTTTGTTTAAAAATGATTACATATACATATGATTAAATAAGAGTGAATAATTTCACATTTTTTTATAGTATGAAGTTATAATATATCCTACGATAGTTAAGAATTAAAAAAAAACATCATCGTTGTGCCAGTTTTATTTCCTTCTAAATATTCAATGTTGACATCAACTCATTTCCTCGATCTTTCTGATAATGTTAAAAGTCCGATGTTTTATATATTATTTAATAATTGAAATGCATATTTTTACTCTCTTTTTCAAATAAAAAAGAATATAAAGTACCAAAAAAGATTTTATTCATGTTTTTTATTTTTATTTTATTTTTAAGCATTTGTTGTTTTGATTAATCGATAAAAAAAATCATAAAACGAGTCGAAAATTGCTTGGCCCACATAACCTGTCTTTCTTGCTCCTCGATATGGCCTGCTAATATGTATTGTATTCCTAATGAAAACAAGTTACAGTTACTAGTGGAACGATGTCTGAATTCAACCTCTTAGTCGCTAATGTATCAAAATATAATATTTTCGTGGGTTGATTGTTTTTGGTGTTTTATCGCTTTTAGTATCTGCCGGCATATTAATTGAAACACGCATCTGGCCTCACAGAGATAGATTATCGACAAGGATATCAACTTATACGCGAGGAAGTTGATTAATTTAACCTACAAACTAACCGGAAGGTCAAAATGTAAACCACCTCACATAACCTTCAATCCGGAGTATGAGCGTAAACCACGGCGCAAAAGCACATGTAAAAGAGTTTCGTATGGCCGCTGTTACCCGGGTGAAGGAATCTCCAAAGATCAACGCTTCATTACAAATATAAAGACAGTAAGTTGTTACGACAAAAGCAGTGAAATCGTTTTTCAAATAATAAACTAGTGTTTTCCTTCGTCGACAAACTATTTCATTGTTTTTTTAGCTTTATGTAACAACTCCCAATACTATAAAAATACAAATACATTTTTAAATCGTTAAAAATGTATTTCTGGAGAAAATAAAATATTGATCATTTTTGTATTTATAAACGCATTTTTTAATATGAATGCTTGTTTATCAGAAATTTTATTAAATCATGATGTTATTAATGAAAGTTCTACCCGGAGCTTCTTTTTCCACGGCTAAGGAAATTCGATATTTAGAATTTTCGCAGTAGTCATCCAGAACGCTCGGTTTCATATAAATAATATGTTATAATATTTGAAGTTCTAAACCATTAAAATGTTAAATTTGTCGCGCCCCCTAGATTTAAAACAGCTAGACTGGAACAACTATAAGAAATTACATCTCTAGTACAAAACTATTTGATTGCTGTCGAATCGACGAAAATAAATAAAATAAAAAACAAATTCTAAATACTTTATTATTATAAATTATTTTGAATAAATTATATAGATTGTAATGTCACAGATCAATCAGTATTTTTGAAAGAAATAAGTAAAAACATTCATAGTTACCTAAAAAATATAACACTTTTAAAGTGTTAACTGTCAATATTTGGTGAAAAACATTATTCCATTTTTTTTATTTGATCAGGAGCGGTTTCGCTCATGATGAGCTGATTTCATTATCAGTTAAAAATGTTTAGCATAATGATAACAAAATGTGTATCAAATACTAAGTATAATGTCACCTCAATACTCAGATTTGATCATTATTTAGAAATAAGAATGCTTTTTTTTTTGTAGAATTAGTAAAAATTCAATTTTTACAGAAAGAAGTGTGAGGTGATATTCAATAGCTATCTAAAATATATTAAAAATCAATTCTCATTGTTGTAGTTTTAATGCGCTGATAAGGCTGTATTCGAGAATGTTAAACTTTACAATTACAATTACAGAACGGAGAATAGTAACCCAAAGTTACGTATATTACGTATACATAATTACAAATTATACTTTTATGATTTATATAAGAATTACACAAACATTCTACTAATATTTCAAAACTAAATAGATAAGGAAAACATATAGTATCATCTGTATATCCACGGCTTTTCTATTTTATTAACAATGCCAATAATTAAAGCTTACAAGGGACTTATATAATGATAATAATATAATATTATCAAGTAATATTGCTTGCAAACTTAACTTTAATCTGAGTACAAGCTTTCCGCTTATCTTGTAAAATAAATTAATGTTGTATGATTATATAACGTACAATAACTAAATACTCAAAAACTATTTGAATTGTGGCTCATTCCAATCGCATAAATTACAAATGACAAAATAATGCTCAATTTACAGGAAGTAAAAAATATAATTATGATTATTTTTAATGTAATTAAACATTGCTTAATGGTTGTATTGTTCACTTACTAATTGATTTTCATAATGCACGAGTAAGCATAGTGATCAGACCTGTTTATTCGCAAAATTGATGTCAAGACTAACAATCATAAAAATGTGTATTTTCATTACATATGATTTATATTTTTATAAAATGAACATCTTATAGAGGTGACACAAATAATATTACCTTCGCGTCAATAATACTGTACCAAGAACCTTATAAAAATCGTATCGATTAAAGATTATGTGCACTATGTTCAAGAGCAAAAGCTTACCTACAAATAATGCTGTTGTACGGCCTTTTATGTTTTCAATGACTTAAAAAAATATATCATGCATTTTGTGTTACGAGAGAAGCCATAGGAAAATATGTATTTGAATATATATTATTAGAAAATGCTTCCTAGAAGGCGTGAATTGTCATTTTGTATCAAGCTAAAAGCTATAATTGAATCTAATTTGTTTAGCATATTTTCAGTTGCGTTTTTACTTAACACGCTGCCTAAATTGAATGTCAATATATGGCTATTGAAAAAACATGTGTCACTGAAGACAATTTTTGACAAGTACGTGTTAAATTTAATTTTATTTGATGGCTGAAGTAAAATGTTTGCTTCATAACTCTTACAATTAATAAGCGAATTTATAGCTTATAGAAAAACAATTGTAAAGTAGAAAACCTTCATTTAGAATATTTCTAAATATCCTTCTTCTCTATTACTTTAGAATAAACAATTAATGTATACATGTATGTTTATAGTTTAAATTATAGTAATTTTATGTTCTTATTTCTGACAGTTTTAGGTAATATCTTGATTTCTTGCAATTGAGAGTAAATTAAAAATGGTTTAAGAAACAATACATTATAACATGCTATAGATATATTAATAATATGCCGTCAGAAAAAAGTATTATCGAACATTTGAAAAATAAGAGAGTTCGTTTTTTGTTTGTCAAATATATTTTGACGTATTTAACGCACTCAAATGCAGATTCAACAAGTATCTGTCTGAATCCGTGAATTGAAAAAGTTTGTCTTTTGATTGTCGTTTTACGCTGGTGTATGGATGGAGTCGTAGTATTTGCGGAGAGAGCATGAGCAAGGGCTTGCATGAATACTAATTACGAAGCTATTGTTATCTTTCTTTGAGTAACGAAAACCTGTTACGAAAACAATCTGCTATCAGATTGCATATAGACCTTGGAAAATATCACTGTAGTGTATATAATATTACGATGAATGAATATTACACATGTGGACTGACATATTATTAAGAAAGGGTATTCATATGGTAATTCAAAGATATGCCTTATCTTCGATCACGGGAATGTAAAATGAGTGACATATTTATCACGATAGTTAAGCGTGTTTTTTGATAATCAAATATCATGCAAACTATCGCTAATTTTAAAGTTGAATTTTCATCAACTAGATTTTGAACTGGATCGTGTTAATCTAAATCCATACCCAGCAATTCAAGAAACGTGCGACATAATAACTGAAAGGCTCTTTGCAAGTTTTTGGTGAATATGATATCTAGTGCATCTGAATAAATAAATAAATATGAATAAGTAAGAAGTCAGTTCAGTACAGTAAAAGCCCCATTTACACTATAGTCGAGACTGTGTAATTGGGGGTGTGAATCTCATACAAAATTAGGGATTTAGTTTTTTTCCGCGGAAAACGCAAAACTAAGATTTCCCTTAGTTTTGCAAAAAAATATGGACGAAATATTTAGTTTTTGTGGTAGTAAATACTCCGCACACAGACAGACGCCCAGCTATGCGTGTACAGCCTGGCACGTGTTGAATACACAGACGCTAGCCAACATTTGACTGTATGCGCGGCACAGATGACCGTCTCTTAGTAACGACAATGGAATGCGACGGTGCAATTGGAGGATTTGCGGCGAATATTTCAAGGCGCCGCGTAATTCGGGTAGTGTAATTGGGGGTTTCACTGTGTATGTGCGGTTTCAAAGGGATATCTGAACGATACAGGAAGGTGGTTCGGTATTTAATTAAGATATAAATGACTGTCAATTCGGCCATAAAGTTAAATGTTGCATGCACCAAAAAAACACCAAAAAAACACCAAAAAAACTAATACTTCTTTTGCTCAGTCATTGTATTAATTATTATTTTTCTATTAATAAAAATACGCAACATTCAATCTGTGAGAAACGTTTCATCAATTCGTCATATTGATTATTGAAGAGGTTACAATATCTATCCACCTATGTCAATGCATAAACAATTGTCCATAATTAATATCCCTGGATTGTTTTCACAACACGTAGGTTTCCACCACCATTGTTCCTTTTTTAGGGCATCGTCGGCTAGCTGCTGTTTAATTAATATGTTAACCCTCCAGAGACGAGAGCTTTTTTTCGATAAAAAAAATATTTTTTAAGCCATATTGATAGTCACAGATAACTTTTATTCCTAACAAAAATTAAAAAAAAAAAAAAAACGCAAAGTCGTTGTATAGAAAACCCGCATGACTTTATGGTCATGCTCATCCTTTTATTACCGTATAATATTGTGTACGGACAGTAATAAGGAAAAAAGTGACCGTATGGGCACGCAAACATTCGGGGTTGAAATATAGCTAAACGTGAATTTTTTTTAATATTTAAAATTTGACCTCTTTAGATCAACATAATTTCAATACAAATATATTAGCAAAAGAACTGTAAATAATTTGGTTTTGACAAAAAAATAACGAACAGTTTTAAATAGTAAATTGAAAAAAACGGAAATTCAATAAATCGCATGTGCTTTTAGTGGCTGTTTCTGTCCCCATGGCTGATGACTAACTGAAGTCTGTACCTTTCTTAACCAAATATGAGCAAAAGCAACGATATTCAGGTAGAAAAAAGATGAATAGTGGGATCAATAGACAACGGTGTTTACTGTAACCATATGGTCACGCTCGTCCTTAGAGGGTTTTAAAAGAGAAACTAATAAACTAAAATACTTTATGGAGTATACCAGCAAAATTTGTGCAGACAGTTAATGCGGCATAGACTAAAATAATGAATTTCTTGAAAAATTATCGTGCATTTTTAAGTCAATAATACGTTACGATTTATGAGAACAAAAGAATATTTTAATTAACTGTTTTCATTGTGTTGTGAGATTTCGTTGAATCGAATAATCAGAATTCAGGAATAAATATTGTTAGGCGATGTTTAAACAAACAATACGTTCGCTTAATGTGTTTTATTTCCGGGAAAAGGTTTCCAGATAAATTTCTAACTTGAAATAGTAAATATTTTAGACAGGAATCATTTGGTTTTTAAATAAATATATAATCTTTGATGAGCAGATCAACGGTCCAATTAATAGTAAGTATATTTATAGCCGGGTCTATGGCGCAGCGGTCAGCGTTGTTGGCTTCCCACTACGAATCCCAGTACGAATAGCATTTTTTCGATCAATTTATCGATTTCTGTTCGAAGGCATGGGTGTTCGTGATGTCTAAAATTTCTCTCCCACCATTACGATCTTTCAATAACTGGGCGTAACGAGAGCGATTAGCTAATCACTAGTCCTGTCTTAAGCCTTATCCTTCTATCCCTATCTTCGGAAAAGAGAGGTTGAGCGACTGAGTAACAAACAGTTCTCGTAGAAAAACTTCTGTTAAGATACCTTCATAAGGATGCCATATGCTATACATTGGGAGTGGACTTGGATAAAAACTATATCATAATACCGTCAATCAAGAGTGCAAAACTTCATTTATCCTTACTGCAAATATACAGAATATCGTCAAGAGCATTGATCTAGTTGCTAGTAATATTATACACTAGTTATGAGTGCCACCTGTCAAATTCACTCAACACTTGCGCTCTATCTTTTTCTCTCACTTTCTTTATATTGCTTATCGTGCTCAAGTGCAGTGTTGTGCGTGATAAATTAATTAAAACATTGTAGTGTTCTGATATTTATTATGTACAAGAAGCTCTAATCTTTGTGTGATAACTGCAAAACAGTGGTTTCCAACCTTTATATTACTGCGCCTCCCTTTGAAGAAAAAAATATCATCGCGCCTCCCCATCCTTTATTTCATATAGTAATGAAGACACGTTTTTAAGAGTAAATACATATTTTTGACTGTTCGCGCCTTCCTTTGTCAACGCCACCCATGTTGGAAATCGCTGCTGTAAAATATTGTTTATAATTTATACGGAGTATGAAAAAAAAAGTTTTTAAAACCACATTAAAATCTAATTTTGTGTATTTTAAGAGGTACGTGTTGTGTAATGTAATATTCACCACATTAACGTACAAATGAAGTCTAAGTGGCGATAACAAACGACTTGAGCAAATTTGTCTTACCAATGGGTGGAATAATCAAGTGTGTTTTTTGCATTCAGCGAAGAAAATTTCGCAATCATATTGCGGATTGAAAATAATGACAGGTCGTACATACGTATGATAGAAAAAAAAACTCACGAGGATCTCTCTAATGAGGCGTTAGATTATCGTGATGAAATCACAAATCATCATATAATCCAATTTGAAGTTGAAGACAGAATAATAAAGTCGGTTGAGTAAAGAAATTTAATGATAAAATATAATATGTACATAGTTACAAATTACCTCGACTTCAATTATTTTTTTCCGATCTCGATAATTTTCTTAATACGTAATAGTAGCTGTTGCGTATCATTTTTATCTTTCTGTATGTAAAGAAATATGTTTTTAATAATATTAACTACTTTGGTTCGGTGGTTTATATATAAGTCTAATAATTGAAAACCAGATTTAGTATCTCTTAATGAATAAAACTGGTATAAATCAACTATATGTACAGTGAAAAAATACTGTGGTTTTAGTGATAAATAAGTTTATATATTTAGTATTTTTCTGGTTTATAATACTAGGTATAATGAAAGAATCAATTAGAATAATTGAATAAAGAAATAATAGACAAAAAAGGTTTTATTTTACGGAAAAGCAGTTTTTACTATAAAACATATTTAATAATGTCTGAATCACTATTATATAATACATTAATAAATGATGTTATGTTTAAAGTTATATTTTATAAATAATCTACTCTTTATGTCGAACTAGAAAAATGAGAAGTTTACGAAATATTTTGAGAAACAGGCATGGTTGATTTTTTAAAAGCATTGATTATAAAATATTTTTCTCGAATCCTATATATTCGAAATTTCATAACATTAATATTTCGTAGGTATAAATAAAAGATTTAATATAAAATCGGGGACCGGACCCGCGGACAGTAGTTTGATGAACGCTGATCTAGAGTATCTCATTTAAAAATAATTGGCCACAACAAAGTCATTCAATTCTAAGATAAAAATTTCACCTTACCAAAAAGGTAACATCCAAAAATATCCTAGGGTCATAAATTATATTACTTTTAAATAAAAGATCGTCGTAATGTTATGTTAAAAAAGTAACTGCGGATTTTTTAGGCTTATAGAAAGCTGGTTCAACAAAATGGGGATTTCCATATGATGTTACTCTAACGAAGCCTATTAAGAATTCTTTATTGAACTGTCGATGTCTAAAGACTAAAGCATATTATGAATTTCATTTATTAAATTAAAGACGAATTATAATGACTTCAAGGTAATCTGACCTCGATCATAAACAATTAAATTGTGGAAGCAACATTCAAATTTTAGGTTCATTATAAATATATACTTGAAAGAGTTGCCAACAATAAGGAACTGGTTTTTTCAGACACAATCAAAGTAAGAAGGAACATTATTTATTTGTTTGTATCAGTTCAATTTACTGACCTACACTACCCGAGATTTAACCGACCAAAATACTGAATATTGAATTTGTTGACGATGCGCGAATACGTTAAAGGCTTCAAGTGAAACAACCTTGTCGTGGATCATTTACAAAAACAGTTCACGTTTATGGTAATTGTCATTCTATGAATCTCCGGAAAAAATCAAATCGATTTGAATTAATCAGTTTTTTTGTTACTATCAAATATATCCAAATATTGGCCAGATTGCTCGAAACACTTACTTTGTTATACTTTGTTAACTCGATAACTGCCAGAGACGAGATATCTCGTAAACTTTTCGTGCTCAACACGAGATAGACGAGTTACATCGTCAATAACTAATTAAATTAATAATTGCAAATTATAGCCCGAGTGCTAAGTAATTACGTACTTTTTTTTTCTACGGCGGCTAAAAGGTTAATGTAATGTGTAGCATTAATTTGTTTAAGTCGTCAATTTCGTTTATTATATATACGATTTTGATGACTGAAACTGATTAAATACAATTACTAAATTATTGTCCGATGAAACAAAACCAACCGTTTATTAATTCTAATTTTATTACGAACGCGACTACTGTCGATTTCAAATTTACTTTATATCTCACAAATTCTCTGTTCGCTTTTCACAAAGCGTTTATTTCACACTCACCTTTTCTTGGAATTCAACAAATCTATGCTCTCGTGACATATTTCATGACGTCACAATGATGCAAAATTGTTTTAAAAAAACACTGTCATAAATTTAACGACAAATAAAAAACTTTTCTGGGATTATGATAACAATAATTAATATAACCTAATAATAGATTTGCCGGCTCTAAACATTTTATCAAAGTTCTCAAACCAATTCACATAGTTATATTTCATGATAATAATCCCTTGATTAAATTAATTTATGGCGGATTAATTTTAATTTATCCATGTTTTGTGATCATAAGATATGCTGTGACTACATTAAATTTAGCCCTGTAGCATGTGGGGCTGCTTCGCTAGGCACCCCACCCCGCACGAAGTAAATCAGCGTCCTTAGCTAGGCGGCTGAGCAATTTGAGCCACCTGCAGACAATATTGTAACTGCGAATAAAAAAATCTGGTATCCCACATTTTTTTTTTAAATATTAATTGTTCAAAAAAATATCTTCGGCTTAATATTCTCTATGATTTTCGTCGGTTGAATATTCTCAATCATTGTTTATGGATGGTATTACAGTTCCAATTTCAATTTTGTATTTTATTTATAAACTGATATTTTTCAGCGCATTCAATTGTTTTGTTTTTAGATGAAATATTGTTAGAACTTACGAAAACTTCAATTTTTTTCTAATAATTGATCATTTTAAGATAAATACAATGCAAAGATATAATTCATTTTAAGATTTGAATAGCTTTTGTTGCGCCGGAAACTGACAACTTGTTTGAAAAATTACAATGTTTGTTTCCCAAAATAAATTTGGTGTCATTTTTCAGCGATCTATTTCATTTTAGTTTATTTCACGTAAATGATAACAGTAGATATAATAATATTAAGCGATGGTAAATTTTTTGTCTTAAAATATGATTATTTTCATTGCTGGGAAAACAATATGTCATCTTTCACAGCGAAAATATTTATTCTGTACGTTTCTTAGCGACGTGTAAGGTCTTTTTTATCTCTCATAAAAAATATAACACTTGGTAATAAAGATAATTCTACCTTACGATTGTAACTTATGTTATCATATTTCGGTAATTAAAGAGAAAAACAAGATGACATTAACAAGCGACATTAGCGGGTCGCCTATCATTTATGTCCAATTAAATTTACTTGATTTCGTTTGATTGATGTCACAAGGGATCAAAAAAAGCTGTTTGATGAATTGTGACCGAATAAATAAAATTAACTTTGAAAATCAACCGCCTTGTAATTTCACGAAATAAGAAAAAGCTCAAATAAAAGAGCACAAACATATATTTTTTTGTTACTAATGAGTGCAATTATTAAGGCTAGTTGTAAAGAAATTAACCAACTAACAATTTATAAAGTTACTAGTTATAATAATATTCAAAATTATGTATCATCTTTATATTGCTTGATGAATTCGGCGGTTAATATGGGAAAATTAATATTCAATATAAATTAAATGTTCATAACTCCATTTCTCTCGTTATAATTCAATTATATATTTATATGAAAGACTTATCCCGTATTTAAAAAAACATCCTTAGACTAAATGAGTTTTTAAAATGTATCCATATAAAATGTATTGATTCTAAAATAATTATTGCCAATATTGAATGCACTTAAAACTTTGTTACAGACAGATTTTACCGGTGACCTGGCGTGAATAAAAAAGAAACCCCTAAAAGAAGGAGCCACCGAGGAGGACCGAGCATTATTAATAAAACATTTACCGTACATAATGTTTGTTTTTTTTTAAATATCTACAGGTTTTTAACCTTATTAAAAATACGTAATAAGTACATACTTCAATTAACGTGCATCGATTAGCGGTAATATAATTAATTACTGTGGAATTAAATTAATATGTTAATACAGTTATATGAAAAAAGTTGATTTAATTCTACACCTCATGTAAGTATTATTTAAGAGCACTCCTTTTGTTTTGTCTGTCCATTATCGACAGTTTGGTTTCATTAAGAATTTAAGTTGTTTTTTGTCTTCAGTATCGCGTGTTTGCCTCGCAATAATTTCTCTGAATGAGAACCTAATTGATGTTTTTATGTTAAGTCACTTATGTAATAATACTATTGCACTTAAAACATATACTATTAAGAAAATAGGTAGGATTTTTCTGTCAACAAAATGTATGATTTGTTTTTAAATGAATTAGAAAATATTTTTTTTATCGACTACTTTTTGAAAATATACACACATCGGATAACTAGATAATGGTGATACATTTTTGAAAGTATTTTGATGTAATTTTGTATAAATCATAATGTTTTCTTTCCGACCTATAATAATAATGTGTGGGTATTTTTCTTAATGAAAACACTCATCAATTTCATATTCCTATTTGAGAATTTCTTAATTGACGCATATAATGGTTTACAATACTAACAACGATCTGCCATCACTTAGGCCGTTCACTAAACATATTTAACAAACATTTAAAAATCTGACGACTTGAGTGTTTACCTTATTCTTAATTATCAATAAAAATATTTGTACTGTGGACGAAGCATATCTTTTCTATCACCCTTTTCCATGCTGTAATTTGAACCCGGAAAATCAAATCGATAAATCGATATAAAACTTTGAAGGCCTTTGTTAAAATGCCATCAATTTTTAATTTGGTATGGTAGTTGGTAGCTATTTCGGCTTCACGCCTTCTTCAGAACCATGTTCAACATTAATTAAGCTTAGGCGGTGTGAAACCGAAATACCTATTAGCTACTTATTGTAATTTACCCCTTTTAATGCTGGACGATTTTGCTATGCATATGCTAAAAATGCCAAGCGTTTTTTATAAAAAAAATCGTCGTTTACAATTTTTCAAAAAAGTATTGAAAAGCATTTTTTAGGAACTTAAAAAAAAATGCTTGTATTCTTTATGATCTATGGAAATACTATTCGGAGATATTATCTGCATTTTAAAAATATGATACGACAATAAAAAATATTAACTTTGATTAAAGAAAATTTAAAACAAATAAAACTAAGTCCCACTTAAAAAAAACAGTTTAAAACAATTTTTATGTCATTATGAAGTCAATCTATTAGTAGTCATTGAATGAAAAAAAAAATGGATATATTTTATTATTTTACAAAGCACCAAATATTTTCGCATATTTGCACGCAAGTGAAAAAAGTGAGTTTATCTATAATGTCACGTTACATTGCGAAACGATTGATATGGGCCGGTGGGATAGATTGATATGCCACGCGCATTTTACGCATCTGTTGAATAACTCACATAATACAAATAAAATTTGAATATGTATAAATTTGGTATTTTTCGCATAGGTAGGGAGGGCCAATTTTTCGACCCTCCGGCATTAAAAGGGTAAATACATTTTTATTTTAACCTTATCATAGTGAAATTATTCTACTTTTTATATGAGATACGAAAAACCACACGAGCGTTGTTGATATCAATATTTCGAAGCATTTAGTTTAACTTACATATTTCATATAAACGTATTACTATTAAAATAAAATAAATATTTTATTTTATTATTGTTGTCCATACTAGAGGGTTCTGATAAGTAATTAGGTAACTCAAAAGGGTGACGGAATTTTCTTATAAAAATAATTAGAAACATTAATTATATTGAATATAATATCACTTAAATTTACACAAATGTCTAAAGTGAAGTTTTTCAAAATGAAGTTTAATATAGAATTATTACACATATATTAAGGATTATTTATTCTACTTCAACAAAAAGGAATGCCTTTTTCGTTGACATGTCATTTTAACGAGTCTGAAGTGATTGATAACTATGCCATCGTTATACTGTTTGGCCTTAAGTACTCGCTGACATCGTAATTGCTGTTTAACTTCCATCGTAGTCTTGAGAACAATTCATTATGTAAAATTATCTCATATTTCACAACACATTGAAAATCATTAAGATTTTTAAAAAAGCTATAAATCAAGAATATCCAATCAAACATAATTAATATGGCATATCTTAAATGATTACTTAAGAATCATTCGATGGTACCCCCTTGAAATTGATAAATTACCTTATACCCGATAAGACAACGAGTTTTATACAACTTACTACTTATAATCAATTGGGTCTTTGAAATTTTTTTAAAATTGCTGAAGATAAGTATCTTATCATTATGTGTAATCGATCGAGCTACAACAATAATTTATTTCCGACAATTGCACGACATGTTGTTTTTCTTGAATACCTAACAACTCATCGGTTTAGACTAGGGGATTCAATCCCGGAGCCTTTTTCCAATCCCGGGATTTCGGTTTGCTAGTTTCATTTTAGTAATTGGTTGAGATAGTGTGAATAGACAATATGGAAACCGTAAATGATTCATGTGCGATTCGGCTATTTTTTTCATGGACACCGTTCCATACTTGTACATACACACTTAAATTAAGTTCCTGTGTATTTAAATAAAATGTAGACATGTATGTCATAATAGTAGTAATTAACGCCAATATTTTTTTTCGGGGGGTCCGTGGACTGTTTCTTTAGATCTATGGGGTGGAGCATGAAAAAATTTAGAGAGCACTGCATTATACCACAGCAGGGTTCTGCGTACTAAAAAGACATTACTAGAAAAATATAAATGAATTTATTCTACAGCATCCGGTTGTATATCAACACATCAGTTACTATCGAATGTAAATATGTACATACTTATTTAATTATGACGAGAATTGAGAGTTGATAGTAAATCAATACCCCCACGATAACGTAACAGGAAATTTCAGCGTTGGTTATATATTATGTTAAGTAATGCCTCGCAAAAATTTCAACGAAGGGGTGTTAATGGAACCCAATAGATTGAAAACAATTTAATGCCAGCGGTACTCAATTACTGCTTTGTGCTAAAATTAAAAAGTAATTTGCAGTGCTGTATTCCAGTAGTCCGCAGAGATTTGGTGGTCCGCAGAGAAATCTGACATTATTTTATAAACTAGATGCATGTTTAGGCGCATTTTATCACTTTTATTTCAATATATAATATTTAACACAAAAGTCCAGTTAGTGGTCCGGTGGATTAAAATTGTGAATTTAGTGGTCCGTAAGCCCAAAAAGTTTGCCGATCGCTGCTATATACTGTACAAATTAAGAAACCTGTAATAACCATGCAAATAAATAATATTAAAAAAACATTGTATTTTCTCCGACATATCATCGTTTGAAGGCTATGACATTTTATATCATAGCCTAGATTTTTATAAAAATTTTAACGCATAATTGTATTGTCTTATGATTATATAGCTAAGCGTATTAAAGATATTATACTATGATGTTTATATTCCGTATTTTTAACGGAGTAAGCAATGCAATAATAATTAAGGTGGTCAGTTTTTACCGCAGCGGTACTCAGCCCAAACGGACTGAAAGAATTTCTATGAATAGCAACATGAGATTTTACCACAAGATTTTCTTCTCGTGTATTGTATGTTTTTAATACAAATTCTTCTTCGACAGCCACTAAAAATCCGCCAGCTTTTTATTCGTACGTGCTATTAGTATTTCATCTACATTTTTATAATTAAATTTGAATCGTTCAAATTATGTACAACTCCCACAGACTTTGTCACTGACGACCCGGGCTTCGACTTTCGGCATCTTCAGGCGTTCAAGTACACGGATGATTTTGAACTGACGCTTAGTAAATGAATGTTTCGTGTTTATATAATAAAAATGTTACACCCAAATACGGACAGTCATAAACTAAACGGATACCAATAATATTACCAATATTATTGGTATCCGTTTTGGTATTTTTTGATCGACACTAATGCCTGCTAAAATATTTATATGTAAATGCATTAATATTTTTCTGTATTATTTTTTTAATATCTGTACTGAGAGCGTAATAATTTAACCAATAGTGTCAAACTATTGTTGATGTTTAATAACTCTTAACTCTTGGCAAGGAAGCCAGGCTAATTTATTGTTGATTAAATACATCACGCGAAGTAAAGCGCGACCATTATTCATGAAAAATATTCAATGAGCAAATCGAAAGATACTCTTCATCCGGCATAATTTCTTTGACACAATATGAGCATGGACCAAAGACACAATTGATTCACATTCGAAGGATATTTTTTTTAATGATTATGATTTATAATCTACTATGTTTCGAATTAAAAAACAAATTTGGCATGACATAAGTCGATCAAAATCTTTAAACAATAATAAAATAAATCGATTCTTTTGATTGGATTTTAAATAAATTAAAATTTCCTGCTAAAACCATCAATTGGCCAACGAAATGTTTTTATATTTTACGTTCAACATATATTTTTTCACCACTATAATCCATAACGCATTTTCAAAAGATCAAAACAGTTAAATTGCATTGGGAAAAAGCAAGATAGATAAATCTTTTTGTTTATCTTGAGGCGCAATAATGAGTTTTCATAGGCGCTGTGAAATTAATGGAACGGCAGCATACATACAACGGTTGGAGGTGGAACAAAATTGTTATATTGATTATTAATAGTATGTATACTATAATATTATAATATAATATCTATTCCCTGAGAAAGATTAGTTCATAAAAATGTCAAACGATAAATAAAAATGTTACGCAGAGGAAAAATACAAACGTTAATAAAGTTGTCTACTCTTCCAGTTGTGTCATAATCATTCTATAAAATCCTGCATATCTTAAGTAAATGGTGCAAAAGCTATTTTTCCGGAGACTGGATAAGGTTTTGATTATCATAAAATATTCGTCCATGAATATAGTACTCTAACGAAACACTTCATAAATTCACTCGCTCGCAGATTGCTTTCAAGAAAATCTACAAAATAAACATTGGGTCCAGAGTTTAGTAGAACGTTCTTCCGATAAACAAACCGTTAAGCTTTCATCATAGACGCCTATTACATAATACAGTCGGTAAGTTTTCCAATTTATCAGAATTAAAACCAAACATTCTAATAATATTGGCGATGCCGTATATCTATCATCTAGTAAAACGCTGGAAGGGAAATTGTGGGATATTTTTGATGACTTTCGTGACATAAATTCTCTAAAAATTTTACGATATAATTAATATTAGTGGATCAAAATAAATTTTAAGCAATAATAATAAAATATTGAATTGACTACGCTTTCGTTATCTTAAATTATCACATAATATTTTAACAAACCACTATGTTGAATCTCTATGAATACAGTAATACGTAATATACTAAGTTAGTTTAGTAACTAACCGATATTTTAAAAATGTTTTTGGTGTTATGTATGATTTTTTTTTCAGAGTATTAATAGCTCAAATAATTTCAAGTGACCACTCAGCAAAATATTAATTTGACTGTTTTCAATGTCGGGAAAGCAATAAATTATCCAATTCTCTAAATGACACCGTGAAATTAATGAATTTTTCGCAATTTCCTTTATATTTTGGTATTTAGTTTCATAGCAATGTGTCAAAAAATAATTAGTGTTATATAAGCTTAATTTTTTTAATGATGTAAAGCCAGCTATTAATTTAATGAGGATACTGTTTGTCAAAGGTTATTTTATATTATGTCAAAATCCCCAATTGATATAATCTACATACTATATGTTTTTACCATACATCAATTTAAAAAAAAAAACAAAATCTAGCTCTTCCAGAACAAATTGTTAAGTTGTTAAAAATGTATGATTGCATGAGGCATTACTTCTTTATTTTCAATTTGTAGATTGTAGACGCAAGACATACAGATAAATCAACTGAGAAAATGAATAAAAAAAAAATACACATCGATTCTCAAGCTCTCACACATCGAATCAATGAAATTTTTAGTTACGCCACATTTTTAAATAAATTTCGCTGTATATATTTAATAATTTAAAAATAGTATATTGCAATGCAGAAAAGAATAGAATCAATCGGAAAAAAAACCAGAACAAAAATAACGAAAATCAGAACTATATAGGTCCGGTCAATTTTTAAAATATACTAAAAATATTTTTTCTTGAAATAACAATTACAAGATAATATCGGCAGCAAAATAAATATTACTATTAATCATATATTTTAATATCTATATCGATTATAAGAAACAATTTTTTACCAATTGCCACATTTTGTTAGGAAAATTCTAAAGTTTCACAAGAGTAAAAACAAGTGTTACGTTGTCACACCGTTTTAATTTGTTACACTATTTGATCAAAGATTTTAAGGTCAAACAAATTGGATCGCGCTAAAAAAATACGCATTTCAAATAATTGGCCTATTTCCGTGTTTTTTAATCAGACATTTAGCATTCATATGGTAAAAAAAATGGCCACCAAATAACAGGTAAAAGAAGCAAGAAAAAAGACTCGCGTAACAGTTTCGTAATCATGATTGTTTTTTGAGGTGGATAAACTGTTAGTCAATTTTATAAATCACAAGGACTTGACAGTATTCGTTCAAAAACTTTACATAATTTGCACTCACAATTTAATTTGTTATATAAGTGTTATGATATCAAAAAGTTTTAGTAATGCATTTTATACACGAGATTTTTTAAGGAATCTAGCAGAAGTTTTTTATAACCTTATAATTATTTTTGTTTAAATTGATACATGTGATATAACTCAATTATAATATGGTAAAAATAACAATGTTTTTACATCGATATTTTAAATTTATTTTTATTGTGAATATCTACAATATTTTGTGAACTTCTTCCTGTCTTCCGTTCTAATCGCAATCGCCAATGAAAAACGAACAAAAAATATAATAATTTTCTAAATATATATTTTATTATAAGTTTCTCCGAAAAAATAGGTTTATTAAATAAATGTAAAGAACAACGTTTCGTTAGTAGTATCTTACTAAGTAGCTGTAATTGTATTTTAGTTTAAAAAAAAATAATATTTAAATAAACTAAACTAGCTTTCAGAATGCGTTTTTATTAAACACCCCGCTATATATTTCTATTTTTATTCGCTATTTATAAGATAATTTATTCTTTTAACTAACATCAACTTTTTTTTATTAATGATAATACGATGCTAAGAAATATTTTATTTCACCTCGACGATCTTAAAACACAATGACATAGCGAAACGACTAGATAGTAATCAAAGAAAAAGACTCATATCCTCTTCGCTTAAATTAGCTTTACGTACTGCGCATAGATGTGCAATCATGCTCTTATTGTGCATGTGAACACATTCTTCGACTGTATTTTTTTCAAAACGTATTCATGCAAGAATGGTAGACACTAATTAAAATAATCAATGCCAATCAGTCTAAGGTTAATTATATCTGAAATGCTAAATCAAGTCGCAATTGTATACAAGTGCTACATAAGTAGCCGTTTAAATGTGATGAACAGTTTCCAATAGAAGAAAAACACAAGCGAATGAAACAAAAAAAAATGTATTGGGTTTACATAAAACCCGTATAACAGGCGTATTCAGAATATAGTCATCCTACATATTATTCATGCAAGTAAGAAATATGAAATCTACAAAACAGTTTATTAACCAAAAAACTCATTCAACTTATTATATATTATGATACATATACTTCAGGATGTTAAAAATAAGTGCAAGGTTCTTACATATATATGATTATTTTACACTATGATAAAATATTAGAAGTGTAGATAGATATATGTTATGTATATGTTTAAATAATTTATTAAAATAACATAACATAATTGACAATAAAAACCAATAATCAATCTATGAATATGAAGTGAAATTACTTAACAATATGGGTTTAAATCTGCATATAATATGTAACTGTCTTTTCCTCCGTATCTCCGTATCTACCCGTTACGTACGTTTATATTTTTAAGAAGCCAAGAATCAAATTCTATTGGTCCTTTTTGAGGTAAATTTCAATTTGTATGCCATTATCAAATCTTAACAAAATCTTGCGTTTAAATCATTTATATAAAATAATGATAACTCCACTTCGGCAACTATAATAGTATTAAATATTATATCGTAACTGTTCTGACTCTAAACCTACGTAGAATTATTTTACATCCAGAATAACTCATTTTATTAAAATATTTAATAGTATTCATTATATTGTGAATAATGTGTATCTCTTTATATATACTAAATTTCTCATCTCCAACATTATTTCATTAGAATCTTTTTCTTTAATTTTCTTTTTAAATACTAAACGTAAACGTAAATTGACAAATTATATATTAAGTCAGTTTTGTGTACCGTTTCAGATTTATCTACCACTATCACAATTGCCACAGGAAGTTATGTATGTTAAAAATATAACGTTATGTCATGATAAATTTTGAATGTCGAACCACAACACAAAAAGGAATCATACTTCCTGAATATATAAAAAATACTAGATAACGTTGGTAAGTAACAATTATCAAAAGTATGTAAAAAAATATTTGTTTAGTAATTATTGTTAAGGTTTACGATTCAACATGTCATGAAAGTAATATTGTTCATCGAGGTTACGGAACTTTCAAATATGAAGAAGGATTCAGAAAACTACAAATCATTCCAATTATGTACATGGAAACGTGTATATATATTTAATAGCTTCAGCTGTTTTGTTTATACTTACAACCTACAAATAAACTATTTTCTCTAGATTAAAAATATTATAGTTATAATTTTCATTCATTTGATTATATAATATGATGGAGATAATTCAATTGTTAAATAATATCTAAATAAAACGAGCTATTCAAAACGTACGTAAAAACAATCGGCAAAAACTTATCTCAACGCCTTTTTGTACCGACGTGATTATATGAATTCACACTAGTATATTCAAGATACGGCCAAACTGCGGTACTCGAGCCTCATTCGACTTAGCGCATATTTTTCTGTTGCCCTTTAGTTATAAATGTAATATTCAATTATGAGCTTAAAAAATATGGCGAAAATTTTTACACTGAAAGCAAAAAAGAAAACAGCCGATGGATTGATTTAAAATATATTTAGACAGCAAAATGTGTCCATGCAGCAATGAGTGAAGAACATTTTTCTATAGAGGCAAACTTTGTTGTTGCCCATATTATTACAAACAGTAACAAACCGTTTTCAGAGAGTATATTAAAGAATGTATTACTGAAGCTTGCGGAATTAATATATGCCCTTACATTAAACATAAATTTAAGACGATACGATAATAAGAATTTTAAAATAATACAAGTTTAAGCAAACAATTATAATCAATATAAGAATCGATGACTTGATAACTCTAAACGAAAGTAACGACCAAAAGAATACCGCACGGTTGTTAATTACCATAACCTAGATCAGTGGTTTCTATGGACCCCCAGGGGTCCGTAAGACTGCTGAGAGGGTCTGTGACAAATTAAAAATCATTTGGGGGTACGTACACACCGCTAGGGTCTGCGGTAGAATAGATATACATACAAAATATTCCTGACAGCTTTTTTGATATATTAAAACGCTAACAATTTTTGCGACCTGAGTAAAATATAATTATAGTAAATAAAAAAACAAATAATGAAAATCATC
This sequence comes from Himalopsyche anomala, assembly GCA_031772345.1. NCBI lineage: Eukaryota > Metazoa > Arthropoda > Insecta > Trichoptera > Rhyacophilidae > Himalopsyche > Himalopsyche anomala. The sequence continues at coordinate 14,795,541 of CM062821.1, read as the reverse complement.
TTCCGCGCTATCAAGTCGATTGCAATCGTCTTAAAGCAGGTTTACAGGAACGTCTTCCAACGTCCAAACAACAATTTACCTCTGATTTGTATGGCACGTAAAGTGTATTCATTCAACAAAGTGTTTTTTGGTTTGAAAAAAAAGGAATATCATTTCAAATGAGGTCCATAAATATTAGTAATCATGGTTCTGTAGCGCTCTCCATTGACTGTAACGTTTTGGCCAGCAAAATTTTTGAAGACTGATTCCACCAGCCCAAAATTTCACCAACCAATTACTATCAGTGTTACGGCATCTCAATAATGAGTTGTGAACTAAAAAAAAAACTTTTTCAAAATCACTTTTTTTCAAAATAAATTTGCCAAGAGTTTTTCTATCGTAAGTCAATTCATGGTGAAATGGCAAACCAAACTGAGCCTAAATCACCTGTCAGCTGTCAAATTGTCTGTCGTTGTCAAAAAACTGCGTTCTGTTATTTCTTTACTGATTGCTAAGTCCGGAAAGCAGCACACTCTTGGTGAAGAACCTATTCTATTAACTATACGTGAAGTTATGCGCACCGTGCTGCATAAACTAGCTTTCAATATTATAAGAAGAATTTCACTGAGTATTAATATAGTGCGAAGAGCGATTTTTTTTCTTCTGCAAAAGGTCCAAATAATTGTATTGAATAATACCTAAATTATAAACATTGTATCACTCATTAAAATAGATATTTACGATAATGTGGCTATTGGGGTCGAATTTCTTGCGGTTAGGACAGGAAAAGTTTTTAAAAAAATCATCACCATCTACTGGATGTAGCGAGAGCGATAAGCTTATTTTCCTGTAGTAGATAATGAAAAACTTAAGATTCGTTTATCTGTTTTAAATAAATACTTTTAATACCATATTTATTTATAAATATGGGTAGAAAAATATTTAAATTGCATAAATATGATATCAGATCCTATGGCGCAGCGGTTAGCGTTGTGGGCTTCTGTGCCAGACCTCACGGATTCGAGTCCCAGTACGAACAGCATTTTTTCAATCGATTTCTTTTCGAAGGCACGGGTGTATGCGATCTGAAAATTCCCTCTCCCCCACCCTTCCGATCCTTCAATAACTAAGCGTAGTGAGAGCGATTAGTTAACAACCAGTCTTGAGATAGCCTTATCCTTCTATCCCTACTACTATCTTTAGAAAAGAGAGTTTGAGCGACTGAGTAACAAACAATTCTTGCAGGAAAACTTCTGTTGAGATATCTCCTTTAAGAGGCCATATGCTCCACATTGGAAGCGGGCGGATTAAATTTATTATTTCACTTGGGGGTCCATGGTCAGGTTTTTTCTTTCAAAGGGGTCCATGACCAAAATAAGTTTGGGAACCACTGCCCTAGATGTACCTTTGAATTTGAATTCCTGGAATTAGCCTTTCATCCAAAAAGTTTGCCAGCCCCTGGTCTATTCGATCATATTATATTCAAACTTTTTTATAACTCAAAAAAAACTATAACTTTTCTGATTCAGCAATTATTTATTATATTGAAAACACGTTGGACTCGATTCATGCAGTCTATCTGAGTTTTTAGATACCAATTAGATCGAGTCGGTATAGACACCGAGTTGTATTGAGTAGCCTATATTTTCATTTTACTGCGTCGTTGCTTATTTCTACGCCCGAGTATGTAGTTTTTAATATTTTTACAACTTACCCTAGTAAGTTCGCCGAATTTTTCTTTGCATATTTGCATTGTTAACTATTTAATAATTTTAATTTATTTTAATTCAATTTGTAGCAATTATTATCAGTTATATATAAAGTCAGTGAAAAGAACGAAACTACAAAAAAAAACATTAACTACTAAGTATTACATTTAGTACTATAAAACTAAAAAAGTGATATAAAATTGTATGCTTTTTCCGTTAAGTCTAAGATCTCTAAAATACAAAATTTCTGGGTATTTCTTAATATCATTGTTTTTTAGTTTCGCCCTTGTCACATTGTTAGCTCCTGAAATGTTTACACATTAAAAATAAAATATTTTTTTGAAAAAACGTACAGAGACAAAATATGCTTTTTCTAAGATAAATATAATTGACATAAGATACTTTCAAATTTTAATGCACAAAAAAAAATATATCTACCAGTATTTAAATCAAACATGAAGAAATAAGTACCAATTAAAAATGTTTTACGCTGTATAAATCGTAACTGGCACACGTTATCAATTTTATTACGTTTGATATCATCAATTAAAAAAAAAAAGAATTTGATGTATTCTTTTTCACTTCTTTGTAGGTGGATATGCCATTTTTTTTAAGTCGACATTTTATTGTATCAAGCACGCAGCTGATCGCTATTAGAGAAATGTTGTAAAATGCACTGTACATTTATGTATATATTATATATGTCTGCTCATAGTTAGCTGATAAAGAAAGGTCATTTATGTGAGAGATAAGCATACCTTCTCGTATTTATTTATGACTCGTGTAAATTTAGAAACAACGTTTTATTAGTAAAAACAGATGCTAAAGACATGCCATTTTTAATAGATCTGTAGTTGATAATTATCATTATTTTTTATTGTTATTTTTGAAAAAAAATCCAATCACGTCGACAAGCGGTCAACGTTTTTGGCTTTGGAGTTCACGGGTTCGAGATCCAGTACGGACCGTTTCATAAATTAATTTTTCAATCTATGTAATTTTTTTTCTAAAGCATGTCTGTGGTGTTAATTTTTTTATCGCATCCATCCGATCCAAAAAAAATATGGGGGGAATGGGATCTATAAACTTCTAAACACTATTTTTAATCTCTTTGGAAAAAAATGGTTAGGCATCAAGCATAATTAGAAGTCGAAAATGATTACAAAAACCTCTGTCAAGTAATTTTCAACTGTTTTCATCTCAATTGTGCAACGCATCAATTCTTTATAAAGAGTTTAAACAAACTCTTTTTAACGAAAATGTAATTATCTTAAATCATCATAATTGTCAAAAAGTGGTAGAGGTATAATGATGAGATAAGACCGGACAAGTATAACATTGTCCTTTCGACATCTAATTTGAATGATTAATTTAAAAAGCTAAAATAGGCACAAATCAAATACTTTATATTCGAGAATTTAAACCCTTAATCATCAACTGAAAAAGCTGAAATATATTCGGTTACAGTGACTAGCAGAGTTTTTCCTTAAATACGAAATTGAAAACATTCATTTTGTGTTTTATGACATTTTATAATTTATTTAGTTTTTTTTTTGTTTTTCCACTTGCATCAAAATATACGTACTATTGTCATTAAATTCATTTTAAAAAATCAACACTGCATATAAGTCGACAACAAATAGACTTTATAATTTAAATGTTAAATGTACTCTTAACTTACTTAATATGCTCATAATTAACTGTCATTCTTATTGTAATCCTAACTCATCAAACAAACAATATCAAATGCTTGATTTTGGTTAAAAACATTATAAGCATGAAATTAATAATAAAAAAAAAAGTTGTACACTTATAAACATAGCTACATTTTTAATGATTAGAATCACGTAAAAACGCAAATATAAATATACACATAAAAAAAGTGAATGTATTACCTTTATTCATAGTGCAATGCGAATCAACAAACATACTTTAATAAAACTGCAACCGCCATGGTCGTAAAAAAACACTTTAATTTCTGAGTAAACCATTACTAATTCAAAATGTTCAATTTATATTGTATTAGCTATACAAACGATTTAATAGTGCATTGAATGGTAATCTATAAAATAGCAGATAATTTTTGCGGGAACAGATTTTGCTGTATTAGGCTGTAAAATCAACAATTAATCGTATCAAATATGATTATTATTATATTTACTTATTTCTAAGTGCTGTCACGATGTAATCAATCGGTAACAAAATAATTCAATTAAATATTTTATTACTTTTCTTGTACCATTGTAATAAAATTGGCTCTGGTATACTGACGATTTAGCATCAGAAGAACCTTGACGCCCTAACATTTTTAAATATTATTTTATTGGTTCAATAGACTCGCTGTGAAGAATGATAAAGACCTAAGACGTTAAATTATGTTTGCTGCTATTGTCATTTCTTTTTTGCATTTACTTTGTAGTTTACAAAAAGTGCTTTCCTTTAAACAAACACGAAAAAAAAATTATTTTAATTCACCAAAAACTCAAAATTATTAATGAATTTAAAAATTTGCTTTTTTTTATAACCGGTCTAAAGAATTCGGTAGGATACATATTTATACAGCATTTGCAACTTTTTTGCATTGTTTGTCTAAAAATTTGATTCTGAAATGGTATACTCAAAGAGCTTGTTTTAAAGAATGTTTAAATAAATACTAGTCCCATTATCACATTGGTGATAATGCCATTTTATGTTTTTAGTGTATATTTAGATAACATTTAGAGTAAATTATTAGATTAAACAACATTAAAAGAAACGAATTAAGTGATTGGACTACAATTTAGTACTTAAAGATTTTATATTTTAATGGAATATATGAATATCTAAGCTTCTGACTTTGTTATTAAATACGATCTAATAAAATTAAATCACTCCATTAAGGTTAACTATAATATTATAATACATTTACTGTCTACATTATTTATCATGTATAACTTTAGCGACCCGAAAACTAAGAATAAATTTATATTTAAATGATAACAATATCACTGTGTAAATAAATTCGAGAATATTATTAGCTTTAGAAGCGATACTTTACAAATTAATTGAACGTATCATTTTATTTTCGTAATTTCGTATTTAAAAATTTATGACGTACATACATACATGTACACATTTTCTGTTAATTAAATAATTCGCATTCGACTGAAAATACATATCTTTAATAATGTCCAAAGGTGTTGATATTATATCTCTGCAATGTATTTGTTGACATTGAGGAAGGCCAACGGATATTGAATAAAGTTCATTTGATATACAAAAGAAATATATATTGCGATATTTAATATAATAGTGCAAGGCTATAAAAAATACGTTTTTATCTTATTGTTGCGGTTCCGATACAACAAACAGGTATAAAGTAGTTGTCGACAAAGATATGTTGTTATCTGTGAAATGATAATAAAACCTTCATGAAAGGGCTGTGATTGAAAAATTGCCCTATCATAAGAGTGACAAGAAAATCTAGGAAACAACAAATAGACTTAACCATATTCCACAGACAATGTAGTAAACTGTGTTAACACGTACTAATCAGTCTGCTTTATCACAATGTTGATCATTTTAATGAAGCTTTTAGAGCAGTCGCTTAAATCAACCAAAAAAATTAAATAAACAAACAATGTATCCACACACTTACTAAACTACACCGGTTTTGCTGAGCTGAGACATACACATTATGTATATATTTTTTTCAATATATGTAATTTCTTATGTCTTTTCGCCAAAAAGTTAACTCAAGCAATTTTGGATGTTTAAGAACTGATTCACGTAATTGTATTTAATTAAAAACTAGCTTCTACATTTATATATATATAACTTAGGTATTATTGCTTATGACTTTTTATTTATAAATAGTTATATTTGCACTGGTAGGAGGGGTGGGATTCAATATTGATTTAAATTAATGACATTAAACAAAAGTAAAAAATATAATTATACTTATATATCTTTGATAGATGGTATAACCCTTCCAAACCATCTCCAAATGTATGTATGGCTTTCTTTGAAGGTATAAATTAATTTGTGAAATGAGATAGTGCATTCATTTTTCGTTTATATTGTGACTTTATATTGTAAAGAACCGTTGAAAGAGATATCAAATTTTAAAACTCATTTCTGAGTGGCCTTTACCTTGTATATAAAATTAGTTTTCACGTGTGCGACACACGTGGTCTGAAAAACAAATCAATGCAGACAGTGACTAAATTTAAAATGACCTCACCTTCTACGCCTAATTTTGACACAGTAAGGATTGAAACAAAAGACAGAATTAATAAATAACTTCTTAACAAGTATTGCTATTTTTGTTTATCGCGTATCACAACAAGTGACTTGAATATTATATTACAAGACTGGTATAAAATATTTTAAAAAATACTACGCAGTATTTATGCTATGAATATATATTTTCTTTTACATTAAATTGTACAAAAAATATTTCTGTGTTTTAAATCCCTCAAATTTTATTCTGGGGTCTACGAAAATTAAAATCAGTAATAAAAATGATATTGTAACACTATATTTTAAGATTAAGTTGTACGACATAAAAGCGGGATTCATTTACCTGATTTTGCGAACAATAATATGCTTTAAGTGTTTTGACGTTTCAAACATTTCAAATTTGTGCAACAAACAATTTAATTCCCAGGATTTGTAATATAATCAGTCGTTTTATAATATTAAATACAATAACATTATTAAATTTACAATAAGATCCCAAACAGTTTATGAAAATCAGCAAGAAAATTTGTACTGCACCACAATTTACTATGTAATAAACAATCTGGGTAAACAGATATTTATGAAACGAACAGTTTTACATATTTGTAGAGAGATTGTTAGAAATATAAGTAAATAAAACTGCTGTAGCAAAACTGACGTCGTGTGAATCATTTTACAGCGTGCTTATTTGGAAAACAACAAATCTAAACAAATATCCGCAAAGTGCCTTCATAAAATTCATCACGTTTTTTTAATGCTTTGCGCTATGGGTCATAAAACTTAATGACCTTTTTCAAGGTTTAATTAAATCGGTGAAACGAATTGCTTCAAAAAGATTACACATCAAAGTTCTGGAGTTGACGAAACAGACCTCTAGAAAATAAGTTTATCACCACAAATGAAGTTAATCCAATCAAACAGCCCATAAACATATTTTTGATGAATATTAAAATGCAATAAACTTGTAATGGTCATTGTGGTAAGACCTGGGATATGCTGGGAAGTTGGACTGATGAAGAGCAATGAAGACCTTCGAAACTATCAATGCTACAGAAAGCGGACGAGAGTCTGCTCCAGTCGGGGTGAGGAAAAACTAAGCTAGCATACATATGATCAACCAAAAAAAATAATTATCTGAAAATGTAACAAACTGATAACATTCAATAGAATAATCACATATCAGTCAGTCAGGCTCACTCCAAATATCCAGCATTGGTGTTATGAAGGGCTAGCAAAAGATATATCGGCCTCACAACAATTTTCGTGTGCTTTACATATTGAAGTAAGGCCACTCGGGGTGGAACTGGTGGAGATGCATATACTTTTTGGAAAAAATCTAAGCCTGGGTTGTGATGCTCATGATTATGATAACGAAGTTTAGCTTATTAATATTTACATCGAAATTCCGTGATTGAAATTAGAATCAATTAATTGAATTGTTATTTTAGCTACTTACAAGGTGCCAACTTAAAATAATCTTGATGCATATTAAGTATTAACTAAATACAAACAAGACGCGTATAATTAATTATCTTAGACGTTTTACATATATTATTCTAAAAAAATAAACTTTACATTAAAATTGATCAAATATTTTAAAGTTGAGTATTATCTATAACTTTTCGTGTATGAAAATCCATGCTTTATCGGTGTTTTATGACGAAGATAGATATTTTTGTAATGGAAGGCCGTTGAAGACTATTCAAATGATAAACTAGACGGAATTGAGAGAGATTCGAAATAAATAAACATGGCTATGAAATAAGAAAGTCTTTTTCTTATCTTATGAAATTATAACTCTTAAAAATTACACACAAGCGGCTTATACTCATAGCTCAATCATTATATATGTAGTGACACCGACGAGGAAGGTTTTTTGTTACAACCAGTTCGAAAAAACTATTTTTGTATCATTTTGTTTTTGTAGCAGTTCAGTTTGAAAAAGAATCCCACAAACTACCGGTTCCAAATCCACTTCACTGAATAATCGGCAAATTTATTATCAGACCTGTCCTTATATTTCTATTTGTTATGGATATCTTCATTGTATAACAAAAAATACAACCACACGTATGCAAATGTAGCAAATCTATGTAAGGATTACACGATTGCTATTTTTTTAAGATTTATGGGACCACTTTTTTATTGCTCTAATGTCCTTGATTAGGATTCGTGGAAAACAGTTTGTTGATCACACAAAAATACGTTATGTAACGTGCACATTGCTTGCCTTAAATTCGGAATAAATAAATATATTAATAAATTACTGAATGAATAATATCCTTAAAACTATTCCGTTAATTTTTTTATATAATTATTTCAGGTGTCATTGAAAAAATATTGTCAAAACATTATGTTAATATAAAATTATACGTGTTAGTTATAATAATAAACTAATAGTTCATGTGGATCTAAAAATATGAGACAGAAGAAGAGGGAGTGATTTCATATCTATTTCTCTTTAAGGAAAACTAAGATTCACACAACATCACTTTCCAGAAACAATAAGGATAAATATCATAGAGAAAATAAATATTATTGTTATATATAATTTTCGTAAACCTCGGTTTCATGATGAGAAAAAAAAGAATTCCTGATAAATGGTATCGATAAGAAATCCATTAATTTAAGGATGCACAGCCCGCAAACTTTTTTGGCGGTCCTTGAAAGTTTTTTAAAATACATTAAGTATTTTGGGTAAATAATTTTATTTAATAACCGTAATTCTCAAATGATAATTCTAACGAATTAACTTTAAATTTACAGACAGATCGCATAACATTTTGGATTCAATTATAATACAATATGTATAAATATTTTACATTTAAAATATTTCTTTGTAAAAGAGTGCTTTATATTTCATGTTTCGTTGTGGCCCGAACCCATCACATGTTTTATGCGAACCACTAGAGAAAAAAGGTTGTGCATGCTTGATTTAAACGTATCATTCGACAACAGCGATTGACTTTGATGTGGATTAAAAATAAACTTTAATATTATAATCAATTTATATTTTGAGTCACATCTAATAGGCATTTAAGAATAATGAAATTGGTTATTGGTACAAACTAAAACCATTAGTATTTAACAAACTTATCATAGTAAAAACCGTCAAAATAATATAATCTACATAATTTAACCTCTATGTTAACAACCCTAATAATTTATGTGCATAGTTATTGAGTAACCAATAACAACATCAATTATTCAATGATTTTAACATAATTATTCAAAATATTGTATCAATGCGTAAACTTTGAAATAAACCGAGTTTTAAAAAATATTGATAAAATATAGTTTTTTTTATAAATATTGTTAATTTGAACATTTAAATTAATTGCTGTTTTAATTGATAATAAAACTAATCGTAAACATGATATAAAACGGTTATCAGTGGTTTAAATATAATAATAAATAACTCAGTTTATAATATAATATATTTTAATTGATAATATTTTTAGGCTAACGTTTAAAAAATAATCGCCTCAAAAGAATTATTCGCGTAGCACCAACGTATAATTTGCACTAAGATAATTCTCAGTTGGATCGGCGTCAATCCCCTTTCTGATCCAACATACAACACATTCGTTGGTGGTCGTCCGGAAAACTGTAATTTAAAAACACTTGAAATTCATTTAGCAACCATTTGTCTTTATCTGTTTGACTCAACTATGTTATTGTGTCAAATCCGTTATTTTGTTATAGCAACAGGACAAAACTAAACGTTTAACTTATCGAAATAAATACAGGTAAAAAAGTATGGATATTTTTCGTGATGAGGAAATGGCCGAAAATTTATCTCGCGCCCATTATCAGGTAATAATGTCACCAATTCGCTACAAAAACATCTACGTTGTATTACGGTACATAATAAATAGTTAGATAAAACGGAAATTATCAATAACGAATAATCTCTCATTAGAATTCGTATTCAGCTATCATAACGAATACCAAATACATAATATAAGACACCGATTTGGAAATTTAGTTAACCTTTAATCAGGTGCACGCTCTGCTTAGACGGAAATGAGATTTAAAAATGATGTAAATATATTTCACATTTTTTGTGTGTGTTTTATTTTAATAAAAATAATAACATTGTCTCAAGTAAGAGTAATATCTTTCGCAAAAAATACGATAAACGTGCAAACTCCACCAATGTGTTCGTATGTGAGAAGCGTCAAAGATTTCAGTAATTTTATCTCTACTGTAAAATTTGCAATCTAAACCAAAGAACGTTGTGTTGAATTCGTTTTTGACAAGAATACACAAAATAATATGGCTTAAAGATGTGCAGCTATGGCAATAGTGAGAAAAAAATTGTTTTGCTTGGATAGCTGTGATCCATAACGGCCATGATATTTTTGTCTTTATTGCCACTAAAATGTAAACAACTCATTGATTTGATTTGGTGATTCTGAATCATCGATATGACCTCAAATTACAAAAATGAGTACTGCCTAAATGAAAAAGATATTTTTTTAATTAAATACCATACGAATCAAAAATATTTATCTATATTTACAACACTGTTATTAAAAACATTAAATAAATACTTTTTTTGACCGGATATTAAATACATAATCTAATCTATTTTTAACTAATGTCATGTTGGTACAATTTTTAACTTTTAGCTATTATCTAAATAAAAACAGATACATAATACAATAATGATATAAAATGAGTAAAGACTTAATAACACCATCTTGCAATTTACGACACGAACTTTAATTATAAGTAATTTAATGTGGATATGGTTCATTATCACCATTATACGTAATTCCAACAATTATTAAGGAACATTCAATCATGCAATAGCCAGTGACACGACCAATCATTTGTCATAATTATTTTTTAATTTTCAGACATAAAAACAAATACACGTTTTAAAATAAGAGTAACAATATGCTTTACCAATATGGAAAATAATCATAAAGGGTTTGTCTTATTTGTTTTTTTACTCTAATATGGTTAAGAAATGAGTAGTTTTTAGTCATTTAAAGTCTATCTAAATGAGAATATTTGTTTATTCATAATATGATATCATACGGACTACCTAAATTTTCGCTGTTATGAGATATCGTAGTTTCAGATATACATTTTCAGGAACAAGGATTGTTGAAAATAAAAAGAATTTTTCACACATTTTTATTTGATTTTCAACAATTCTAACGATGCAAATTTCAGTAGAACTGCGATAACATATACTGGCTTGTATGCTATAAAGCATGCGACCTTCGTTTGGTAAATAATAGAAACACATAAAAACAAATGCAGTTTATTTTAAAACAATGGAGGTAGACGTTGTTTGTGGTACATTTCGATCTTATTAATCGATTGATTTGGCATTTTAAACAGCAATAAACGCTAGAAAATACATATTTTAAAATCATACCAATAACATAATATGCAACAAAAAAACTCCACACCGGTTATAACTATTTTTTGTTATTTTTGAAAAAAAATACCAGTACGGAGTTTGATTTCTTTTCTTCCGTTCTTTATTTTTTTTATCAGAATTTGTGAACGAATACATGATGAAATTCAATCAGTTCAAAATAACACTTGATATCGGTGTCAACGCGTCTAAATTAATGATTAAAAAATACACATGTGCATGCCATTGCACTGTTATTGCACACGAGTATTTAGCAACATTTAGTTGTAACAAAAAGATATGATTAACGTCATTCAAGGTATCGTCCTTGATATCGTATATATTAATTATATTTTTAAAAACAAACAATACAACTGGCCATGCCATGTGGAAATTGTTTGGTATTGTATAGTTTATTCTTTATTGATTAAATATGCGTTAAAAATCAATTCATATCAAGTGTAATAAATAATATCAACATACGTAAAGAATATTGAATTAAAGTGCTATAATTTAAATATTCATTCAAATGATATGTTACCGCTTGTTTTCGAAATAAGAAAAATATTATCAGCATTTTCTTTTTGACAATTTGTTTGCTTAAAAAACAAAATGTGACCATTTTTACATTTTTTTAACATTTATGAATTTATGCTTTGTTATTGTGATCATTTGCGTATGTATAAGATTCTATTGTTGATTATGAACAATTATTTAAGATCGAAAATATAAAATACAATATTAAGAACTTGATAATTTTTTGTTTTTGAATAATAAAAGTTAAAGTAATAGAAGGTAAAGTTGAAAGAATAAAAGTTGTGTAGCAATAATTATTTATAAGCGCCCATAGACACTTTAGCATTGGGTGTTTCCCGAAAATTTATAGTTGGTATATTTCTATTGAAATAATTAATATTCACACTAGGTATAGGGAAAAGTTGTCGAAACACTTAAATGTGAATGCTTTAATCGATAGTTTCATTTGATACAATGTAAATAAATAAATTCAAGGTAGCAGCTATTTAGGGACAATAATTTACACAATATAAATATTATTGAGGAAAATAAGTTTTATTTTATAAAATTTATTGGCTGTAATGAAAAGTAATGGATAAAAACAAGAATCAATAAATAGTTAAAATACATACTTTATAATACTGATAATTACCTACCATTATTTTGAAATATTTAGTTTTTAATAATATAAAAATAATGAAATGAAAATGATTTAGAAAAACAATATTTCAACTACTTTTTGTTTTAGTTATGTAGACTACTGTATTAAACATATTTATCAAATGAAAGTACTATTGGGCCTAACCGAAGTGAAGTGAGCCAAGTGGTATTTTAGATAAAAATAATAAATAATTTCTACATATCTAAGTATCATAAAAGTGAAATCATCTCAGTTGCAATAGTGTTATCTCCATAAAATAAAAATATGCAAAGTACCAAGTAAAGACGTAATAGTACTTAAAAGTCGAAGATTTTACCATTTTATTAGTTGGCTCACTTCTCCCCTAACGGGCCCTATTTTTGTGTGAAAAAGCGTAAAAGTGTGTTCTACTCGAAAGACACCTCCCTTTAACTATATTATGTATCAGTAATTTATCTATGCTTCTTGTTTTCAATTGTATAAAGGACATAAATTTATTACTATTTTATTTGTATAATATTTTAAACAATCAAAATTGATAGTTTTGTTAACTTGGGATAACATTCTGAAAGTCGATGCGTTTGTAAGATTTTATATTTTTAATTACAAATTTTTACACAGCATTATAGAGTTTAGATACGAGAATTTTTTCCCAGACATGTTGAAGGATTAGTCTGTAGGAAGCCGTATGAATTCGTCGTTTTCAGAATCAAAGACCGAGTACAATTTACTGAAGCGTTTATGCTGATTTTTATTTCCGATAGTATCTATATAAAATCAAGTCACATGTGAAAATATGTTTTTAAATGTGAAACGGAAACCTATTTTTATCATCAATTCATTACCAATGATTTTAGTTAACGAATAACATCATACGTTTTTGAATCAATCTAGTCCATAGACTATAAAATACACAAATATATAAGAAGCTTAGAATCATAACTCACGTTCTACGAAAATCGATTTATGAGAAAATCAAAAAAAAAATATAGGAGCACTATTTTTTGTAGTTTAAAAAAAGTAATAATTGTTACTATAAATATTTATGCCGAGTGAAAAATAAGACTTTCCAAAATGAAATATATACTTTTAAACTATGAAAATACAGATCGCTGATTGGTTCATTTTAACATCTTATTTTATGAATTTTAAATTGTGAGCTCGACACCAATGGTGGATCTTTGGCAGTGGTATTAACATTGCTTAAAGTATTTTTTAAAACAAAACTATTTTTGCATATATGTATGTATGCATTTAGATTCATTTGGCATACTTAACTCAAAAATAACAAAAATGCAAAATGTAAGTTTTGATTCTAAGCACTACATAAACCTTCTTTTACACGGCAGAATGGCTTCTCAGGAAATGCCGTGAAAATCGAGTATATATTTTATATTGTTATGCTAAATAATTTTAACGGTAAGTTTTAAAAAAATACTTGTCAAGGTATTTATAAATAGATTTTTTTCTTCGTTGATTAAAATGACTAAAACCTACAGCCATATTGAAAAAAAGCGAGTCAAATTAAGACGAAGACTGTACAATAAAAGTAATTAATGCCAATGATAATTAAAAGCAATCGAAAGTTATTTTCTCAATTGACCGAGGTGTTCATAGCGGAAAACTGCTTTTAGAAGCCTTTTCATTATCATAATTTATACAAATCATTTATTTTTTTATTGAAAAAATTGTAGTGATTTTATGAAAGCCTTGTTTGGCATTGCTGTGACACATATAATATAATTTTTTTTATATACATACATCGTGTAACCGGAATCAAATATTTTTTAAACAATAATAATAATAACACCACAATTTTACCAATTGACAAACCACAGATATACCAAGATATTAGTTTTTACATAATAGTTTATTCAACAAGTTGTGGAAATCTTTTAATATTTTTCTAGACTATTTTTTAATATAAGATATTAAATGCGTATGGATATAAATAGCCAAACTAACAAGCTTCTGGTCTTAATAACTAAATGATTTATAGCTCTTTCATAATATGAAACATAACCGAATATTAAAAATCACTATCACGTTTTTTAAAAAATAATAATCTTATACACTTAATAAAATATCCACTAAATTAATGTTTTCCTGGAGCTGCAAAAATAGATTCCCTTTTAACAAGGTTACATTTTTCTTTTTAAATTGACAGGACTTTGAGTATTATTTTTACAGTGGAAACATTTATTTCTATTACTTTTAAATTGTCAGTTTTTTAAAATTTATTCGTTAAAATGGATTACCATATAAATGGAAACAAAAATAACCTGCATAAATGAAACTAATTTGTCACCAATGAAAATATTTGTAATAAAGTGTTAGAATGATTATATGTAGGCTTCCTATAATTAAACATCATTTGACATATTATGAAAAACGATATTGCGTTAAACAGTAGAGTATGAATACTCAAAGATAACGATTGTTTATGAAACCACTCGTATGATATTCACCTGCCACGTTTCATTGAATGGAATGTACGCAATGTGCTGTATTGAAACTATGGCAATTATTAAAAAGATTTGTCATGAAATGGCGGAAAATTGCATGTGAATTGAGGATGTTTGTCAACTTGCGCTGCTCGTATGTTGATTAAGTTTACCGCAATGAGATACATACCCAAATAAACAGTCATTCTATCAACAGTATATAGATAATAAATTATTTCAAGTGAATTGTTACTGAATGAATAAGTGTCATCTTGACATAATCAAGGCTAGATTTACACTCTTAGAGTCCGTGAGAGAATAAATATAGGAACATATTTAAACTGCTAACCTTTTGAACTGTATTTTTTTTATTCTATTTTTACCATTTTTGCTTTTACAAACATAGGTCACATGGACTCCTACTGGACATTGCATAATGTATCATAAAATTGTGAAGAATCTGAAGCAAGTGAAAAATATCGATTTTGGACAAAGCTTTCGAGTACATATATGTTTCATTTATGACAATAAAGAATATAAGGCTGAGACTGTTTTTCTGCCTTAAAATTTTATAATTTTATTTTAATATACTTATCACCCTATCGATATAGAGACTCTGGACATAATATTAAATCGCTTAAAGCAGATGAAAAAAATCAAAAACGTAGAAATACACATTCTATAATATTTAATATATATAAATCTAGTACAGCGGTGTATCTAACTAAATGTAAGTCTAAGTCAAATTTGAAAGATATATGATATTATTAGTGTTGTATGTAATTCAGTGTGTACATAGAGGCAGAAAAATACATTTGTATGTGTTAAATATTTCGTGGAATAAAATTGTTAAACGTAAAAGCCCCCGAAATTGTATTCTTGGAAAACAATTCTAGTAATAATTGGTGCTAATCGGACGACGCTTCTTAGACAGATTTAATTTTCAACACTTCCGCATGCAGTAGTATATTTTAAAATTCATTTAACAATATATTACATTTCTTCAATACATCAAGAAATCTTTACATATCACACAAAACAACATAATTGATTAGATTAGATAAAACTTTCGTAAACTTTCACAATAATTATTAATATACGTATATGTATACAAATTTACTTACTAGTATTTTCTATATAAAACTAGCACTACAATCTTATAAAAATTAATATAACGTGTCTATATTTTTGTTGTTCGGTATCAATCATAAAAGCATTACCAACTTCACGAATTTGGAATAAAGTTACTCAATAAAAAAAAGTCCTCTACTGCCAACTACTCTAAGCTTATTTTCATCGTGAAAGCTTTTAAAAATGTATCTTAATTATTCATAATACTAACAGCGTTTTGTCTTTTTATCAAAATACATGTAAAATGTTGTTGTTTTTGCAGTTGAATTATTTCCTAATGTCATGCAGTTCCTACGCGATCAGAATGTAAAAGTAATAAAAATGGTTGCCTATTTAATATTGAATCAAGTTTTTCTATTCGTGACTTTTTATTGTGCACTGAAAACTTAACGCGTAGGAAACGCTGATCTATTAAACTAAAGACAAAGTTACCACCAAGGATAAAAATATCTATTATATCGTAAGTAATTCTTGGATATACGTTTTGTTTACTTGGATATACGTTTAAATTTTGATGAGGTCATTGTGAAAGTAAAACAGCTTTTTTATTGATGTGGTTAGTTCATAGCCGTCGAATAAAATTGAGATCAGTATTGTCTATGATTTTTTTTCTTTAGTGATTGCACCAGACTTCTCTAAGAACAGATAAAATATAAACACTAGCAACACTGTAGGTAGTGATTTTTTCAATATTCTTTGATATATTGGGGCGTTTCTCTAACTACTTGTGTGTTGCTAAAAAAGTACGCATTCAACTTTTAAATGACTTTATAAGCAGAATATAGTCAAAAGTATTCTGTATCAGTAATTGAATGATATTATTTAAAGTGTAAAATTTACCAAAAATGATCACTATCATTGGCTTTATGTGCTAAGAAAATGTAATTATTACTTTTGTGTGACTCTTTCAGTTACTGCCTTTTTAACTACCGTACTCAACTTTTCTTTTTACCGCCATTATTGTCAAGAATTTTTCAAGTATTCATAAGAAAAAAAATATTTGATTGTTTCATCTCGCAAAAAGTAATAAAGGACTATTGTGTTGTGATAGTAATTGCAGAATAATTTACATTTGATGATGTTTGAAATGGCACGGAATAACAGAAAAAAATGCATTTTACATGTCGTTCAATTACATTTTAATGGGTCTTTCTGCATTGGCCATTTAACTAACAGCAGTCAGTGACCCCTGCATCGCATGATTGTCTACTTCAATGGCTTGCAAACTGTAGAACTGATTTTTTTTTAATTAATAATCAATAACATTTTTTAAGCTCATGATGATTTTCAAACGTATCTTAACAAAACACATACATTGATAGATAAGATTTGGTAAGAAAGTGTAAAAAATATGTAGTACTTTTAACTTAAATTCATTTTCAAATATGTTATATTCACTAGATTTTTTTTTACGCGGTTTAGAAATAACACGGTGTTACAATTTCAACGTGTTTTGACCGCATGCATGGCACGTTACCAAGTTATAAAAGAAAATTTGCGAGTAAATACTACACAGGCTCTGAATATTTTAAGTGATAACTGCGATGTAGTCCAAAATCTGCGTAAACGAGTTCGTCTATTGTCTGATAGTGATTTTTGATATCCTGAATTTATTTTATACAGTGAAACCTATCCACCATTATTTTTTTATTTCAGAGTATTTTTTTACACAGGTTTTTTACACGTCGAACGTATTCACCGGGTAAAAAGAGAGTCTATTGTATACACAAAAGCGATGATGTTAAAACTAGTTTAAGACTACATGTAGTATATATATATATTTGAAATTATAAGCTTATCATATTTAGAGTAAAGATCTTTTCATGATCATTTTTTACTATTGTTAAACGCTAATTGTTAAGCAAATGGAAAAACTTCTGTATGTAAAAACATATGTATTCATTGAATTCCTTATAAAACAGCGCATTGTAAATTTATAAACATCTTCTTATCAACTAAGTAGCAACACAAATAAAAATATTAACCTTGTCTTATCACAGCTTATAAATGAAAAATAATTTAAGGGTAAACAACGTTGTTTTCTTTTTCGTATTTTTTTTACATATTTTTAGAATCCTCTTATTCATTTTTTCCTGTTAAAGTTTGTTACTCGATGATGTGAGTTGTTTATCGTTATGATAACGTTCATTACATGTCCACATATGATTCGTACGAATACGTCATCTAACTTTCATTTTTTCGCTTGCCGCCCATCGCAACAACAAATAGCAATAGTGCTAAATTGCCATTAGATTACACAATTGATCACTTCAGAAAAGCAATAGTAATTAATATCTAATGGAGTATTGAACGATCGCAACAAAATCTTTTCAGTGAAGATACGTCTGTGAAATAGATTCAATATAAATCAGTCGTCTGAGATACAGTTGTAGACATTTATATCTTTTATTTATTAATACATGGTTAAAATTTGACATGCTCACTAATTAATAACGTTTACAGCTGGCGCTATGACAGAAATCCATAAAACTAAAACCAGAACTTTAATCCAGCAAACTTAAGGGGAAAAAATGACGTAATATATTATTTTAACATATAAATTATTTATGAGACACTGCAAATCGAGAAGAAAAAACGAAATATTCGACGATTATCTAATTTACATACATTAAGAAGATTAACCGAAATATCGATACTCTTTTTTATTGATCTATTGATATTAAGTCTTTTAAGTGTCCAATTCCTTCTACGACAGAAGTTTCCCGTGGCGGAACGAACGTTATGCGTTGTTCAGTTGTATACTAGGATTGTCTCGGGAGCTTTTAAGTGTCCAAAAAATTCCCATATGAAAATATCCGGAGTTTCTACGAAGGTATCTCGATTCTTTATCCGTATGACGCCGCAAAAATAGTAAAAGTAAATAAATTTGCCCTAGTAACTACCAAGTCGATGTGGCCTATAGGTCCAACCACTGGTCGGACTGATTTCATTGATTCCTCCCGTTTATATCACGTATTTTAAATACCAATAAATGGGAATTGGGCTACGGAAGTTGGCATCGGAAAGAATAGTCTTAATTAATTCGACACGCTTTGTTTTTTTTTTGTAGCCAAAGAAACTTATAGATTATATTGTTTAGTAGGCTTATTTAAAATGATACGTCCATTAAATTAGCTGAATATGGCATATTTTAATTAAAATTATTCTCCTGGAAAATGGAAATTTTAATTTGAAAAAGAAAATAATATATAAATCTTTTGGAAACTTTGAGTATTGACTTTAAGGATATTTCTTGGTTTTATATGGCCAATGTTTAATTACTATAACTCCTCTGTATTAAATGTAAACGATACACATATTCAAGTTTTCAAAGAGTAAAACTACAACTTAATATTATATTTTTATTTACATTGACGTTAAACAAGCAAGAAAACTACTTCTAAAGAAAATCTTTATAGGCATGACGGATTAATATTCTTTTGTTTATTTTTGTGTCGCAAAATATTAAAATGCTATTGTTTCAGTAATGCATAAGTTATTGGTATTTTTAATAACCTATCGAGAATTTTATTTAACAGTTCATATTACGACATGTTTCTTATTGTTGTCACATACCTAGATATAATCGAACTAAGGCAAATTCAAATCCGATAATAGTATATGACACAAAATAACTACGTTTTATTTTATGATGTTACCATAATATAATTGCACATACGACATAAAGTACTGAGATCTATCTACTATCAATGAAAGTTATCAAATAATATTTGCAAAATATAGAATTATTTCGTTGAAAGAAATAACACGCTGTTTGTCAATTTACAAATACTAAAAAGATAATAAATACAATTTACAAATATATCATCTTACATAAAAGTGGAGTCTGAAACACATAATAAAATTTGTTACTCGATGCTCCGAATACTTTGACTGAAAGCTTAAAAAATAATTTACCGTGCAATAAATAACATTACCAAATGTCTATATTGTACGAGCATACGCAGTAGACTTTAAAATCAGAATATTATGTTATTTATATTTTTTTTCCGCAGATAGGATTGTAAACAAATAAATATCCACTATAATGCAGTGTTGCCATCATTTTGTTTACTATCGCGCATTCCTCAAACCATAACAGAGTTTCGCCAAAAAACCTGTTTCACCCTCTGACCTGCGTCTCAACACAACTTTTACAGCGGGAGAGAGCACACAATTCATCCGCCTACAATGCAAATTGTCTTAATTAAACATTCACTGTAATTAGACATTCAATCGAAAAAGATAGAATAGCATATTTTTGTAAATCATCGAATATTTTTATAAGGTTTTTAAGTAACAACAATTTTTTCAGTGGGCAATGAATTATTAATGCGTAGTGAAATCCGTTTCGCGAGTACAAGGCATCATAATTTAGATCTAAATAATAAATAATACACACAGGATGCCGGAAGAACGAAAAAATATCAGGTGGCGTTCATTTATTTCGATATAAGCATGCCAAATCTAAATTGTTTGAAATATGGCAATATAAAAATGCGCATAATCAATAATATATTACTAAAATAGAATTGTTGATAAACGTCAGACGGAAGTTAACAGCTAAAGTAATATATTTATAAAAAATAAATTATAGTTTTTTTTACTTGTTTACTATACTAGCATACAGCTATAATTTACAAAGGATAATATATTTTATAATTTCATTTTACTGACGTTCCAAAATAGGAACATTCATACACCGATGATTGTATTTATCTTGTTTGATTCATCCAATCCGATGCGATGGTAAGTAGGACATCCAATCCCGGGATCCAGGATCCCGTAATCTCGGAATCCCGTTCAATTTTCTGATCCTGAAATCCCGGGATTGATATGGTCGCGATCCCGGGATTTCGGGATTGAGAAATTTTGAGGAAATCCCGAAAATTGACACGAAATTGGCAAATTGTGGACTTCAAATTCGTCGGTGAGCTAATCCCAATCCCGGGATTGAAAATTAATCAATCCCGAAATCCCGGGATTAGAAAATGGCTCCGGGATTGGATACCCTAATGGTAAGCAAACTATGACGCCAATGGTAGATAACATTTTCTCTCCCACGACACACCAAAGTCTCCTTCAGATTTCCGTGACACGCCACGAGTAAAAAAATGATATACTCACACCTTTAAAGTTTGTCTTTTTCAATGAGCTACAACTTATAAAGATATTAAACTATGCATAAATTATGAAATATAGTTGATAGCTATTTCGGCTTCACGTCAACGTTACAACTATCTTAATGCAGATTTTCCTTTTTCTATATGAAATGGTGATGTGAAAATTGTGTTTTTAAATTTTAAATTTACATTACAAAGGAATTGTACGTATTTATAGAAAATCTTCGTTGTCATGGTTGCAGAACACACTAGTACAGGGATGGCGAACTAGGGACCCGCGTGAGAAATTATCTGACCCGCTTGAACTTTTAGAAATGAACTTTTAGAAATGATGAAAAACGAGTTTCTATGACAATCTGGGGAAAAGTATACCAAATCGAGGATTTCAAATTCCTCGGTGAGCTATAAAAAAAAAAGGTTTGGAGATAATCCTGGGAAAAAGTATAGCGAATTGAGGATTTCAAATTCCTCGGTGAGCTAATCCCAATCCCGGGATCCTATATGTGACCGGTGATATGATTTTTTAATTTTGTTTAATCAAATTTGAGCCACTTGCGAAAAAGGTTCGCCATCCTTGCACTAGTCCTTCCATATTATACTTATCTAAAAAAATATGTTGAATGATTGGCGAACAGTAATTTCATTTTTATTGACGTCCTCCATTAGGTTAATCTATTGTTAATTATTTATATATTTTTTATTTATTTCCCTATAGTAATATTTATTATTCGGTTATAATAAACATCATGTTTATGACGCGTGTTGGTAGCATAAAAAGTTGTACTTATTATTGTAATATGTTTAAATTCTCCCGAAACCATTGTTAGAGGACATTATTTACAAGTGAACTGATGACGTTACTAATGACGCTGTTTTCCAGGTAATCCAATCAAATTTTGATATTACTAAATAAACAGTGTCATTTTTTTAATATCACCAGCTGTTGAGGTAAGTTACAACGAATAACAACTCAATCGACATTGAACCACTATAACATTATGCAAATACTGTCGGCAAAGTAATGCAACAGTGCCTATTTTGGAGTATGGTTCGTTGACTCAAACGACACTGAATTTTGACAAAACTTTTAAGCGTAATCGTAAGCGATGTTTTATCCATAAATAATAATGCACTTGCGATTGTCAATGTCGTGTCATTTTATTATTCGCAAATCATTTGACTGTAAAAAACAAAACGCAAGGCGATTCCTCAGAAAGCCTTGCGCCATATTATAACGATTCGCGCTATAATCAAACAATCACCTGAATCATCTCATTATCAATTCTACACCCAAATTCATTAAAATTCTACAATAACAATTATTCTGGGTAAAATCAATAAAATTATTGCCGGTAAACTATTGCGGGGCTTAATGGTTGTAATCTCTCAATGGATAAATTTGTATATTGATTTAATTGATAGAACTCCAAGTATAATTTATTTTTATACAATATTATGTAATTATTTAAATATATTAGTTTGCGGTATTTCTTTCAATGTCAGTAGGTGAAGTGCGATTTTGAGAGCATTCTAATATTCAATATTTTGTTCAATACTTCCTTGTGTTAATAATATTTCACTAGTGATTCAAATTTAGATGAATCATGTTTTCAATTATTATATGTATGTATTTGATCACCTTGTACGTTTGTCCTAAAATGATTTTAAATACTCGTCACCAAAAAAACATCTGTACTCACAGTTGTGGTATATATAATAGATACATGCTGTGCAAAAGAATGAATAATTAATATTTTCAAAACAAATTGTTTCAAGTCGTTTCTGCATTATATATTCGCTCTTGTTATGGTAGCATTGTAATAAAGGTTAGTGTCATAGGACACCTAATTAAAGACTTAGCACGAAGAGATATTTAGCAAAAACATAATCATGTTCCATGAATTGCTTGAGATATTTTTACGACACATTTGCACTTGCCGCAATATGGAAAACGTTGTTTATGCATTGAATTTTCACTGAGTCATTAAAAATGGTTCACGGACAAAGTAGCACCATTTGCTATATTGCGGAGAACATTATTTTAAAGCCGAATCGGACAACAAACCCTCACACTCGATATAATAATTTTTTTTCTAAATATTTGACATTACAGCTTACGCCAATGCCTCAAATATTTTGAAGTTGAATGATCATACGAGATATACTCGATGAGAATTTTTGAAAGTCACATGAGATTAACTCAAGGAGAATTAACTTCACAAACATCCATGTCTTAGATCTCAAATAAAAATTGAAAAAATCCAATTTGATACTGACCTTACCGGGAATCGAACCCAGACCCACCTGATCGGTAGAGGAAGCTCTAACCAACTAGACCACAGCGGGCGATATATTTATAAAACAAACTGTATACCTTGAGCAGAATCATAGGCATTATAATCGTTATGTATTAACACATTTTCCGGTCGTTACAAAACTTTTGCAATGCCTTCAATAAAGCTTCCTTATTACAGGGTAAGCCAAATAAACACAGCCTCTTATATATGCTGATGTTGCCGAGAATATGATAAGCCCACATGAAAAGTGAAGCCTGCATATTAAGCAAATAAGACTCATTTTATACATGTGTCCAAATAAATTTCATAAAAAAACACACTCTGCCAGAGGCAACAAATCAGAATCAAAATAACACCTTCCGGATAGACTCCAACACATCTAATCAGTGACCATTCTTAGGGGAGAATTGTCAGCAACGAGTCATACATTTATAGGGTGGTATTTCCAGATCAAAATTGTATGAAACTCAGACCAAATAATTATGATTTATTATTTTATTAGTGTGCAGTTGTGTACAATCATATAACATTGCACTCATGCCTCGTATATTTTATTTTATTGATTACCGAATGTTATATATTTTTTCGTATAAAATCTATTTTATTTATACTTTTATTGAAACTAAATACGACTCAATGTAGAGCATGTGAATTACTAATGGGTCATTTAAGTACACGGTGACAACATGTTCAGAGAAGGTAACGATATATGGACAAGGAGTTGACAAGTTATCTTTCCGTCTGAGTCCCATTTTCCGATTGGATAACGTATTGTGATAGAGATTAACGCATCAAATGCATGTATTTTACAACAAAAATAATCGATTTAAGAGTAAATGATAAGGCGTGTTAATTCGGAGATTCGAAATCTACGCCACAAAACCGGGTTGGTCGAAAGACCACTTGGCCAAAGTAGACGTTTGTTTGCAGGTATGTTTTTTTATTATATAAAAATCAGGTCAATTCAAGTTTTATAATGCCATATACGGATATAAAAAAGATTTTTTTAATTATTTAGCCGTATAGACTATATTTATATCACACCGAGTCAGAAGTATGCGTACGATATTATACTTGTCTCCTATCTCCATAGTCACCCGTCTATTATGCGGTGAGGTTATTTTTTTGCTGCGGTAATAAATTTAGAATATAAAAAAAAACATAAATAATGATTGTAAATACAGCAGATAATTTTATTATGTCTAAATATAACCCAGCGAAACACCTGTGACTGAAGGATTTGGTTTAAAATTTCATAATGTGATAAACACAAATACGGGCCTCTTGGCTACCACAAAGTGTAAATCATGGTTTTGAAATAGAAAAAAATACCTACACTATTAATCGTTATCGTTATTGGTACTTATTTTATTGGTATTGATTTAGTAAGCTTACGTCCGAGTTAAGGTAGTGCTAAGATTATAATAGTGAAAACTGATTCTAATAAAATATATAAGGAAAAATCAGGGACTTTTATTTAATTGATCCCGGTCTAATAAAGTTTTCTTATAAAGTATATCA
The DNA here is from genome assembly GCA_031772345.1 of Himalopsyche anomala. Lineage (NCBI taxonomy): Eukaryota > Metazoa > Arthropoda > Insecta > Trichoptera > Rhyacophilidae > Himalopsyche > Himalopsyche anomala. Next base: position 14,770,583 of record CM062821.1, on the reverse strand, counting down.
TATCTAGCATCATATGTACTCATTAATGATTTACAGTAGTTAGAAAGTATTACAAATAATATGGTTTTGTTTTGGTCGACATATATTTTTTCTCGTTACCTGGTACCTAATTGTCTGTATTTTACGCTAACTCTTTTTAATCTGTATGCATTTCTTTGAGATATGTTACAAGTCAGTTTCATTTTCAATCAACAACAAAAGCCATATTTGTTAATAGTTGATTACCTGCCTAAAAATATAGTAATTTCAGTTCGCAAATATAGTTCTAGTTATATTGTATAACTTTATTATTTTAACTTTTAGAAGAAACATAAAATACTGAATTGGAAAGCATTTATTATAATTATCAAATAAAAAAAATCACTTTTAAATGTGGTTCAGACTGAATTAGTATTTTGGGTTATAACATATTTATTCTTTATCTAGATTCTAGAATCACAATATTTTTCAAACATTATCCGTTAATTAAATTGAATAAAATTGTATCATAATTACACAAAACAATGTTGGAGTTTTCACAAAGCTTTTACTGCGAGCCAACTCGCCCCTGTTATGGGTTTTGTTATAACCGGTATTGGCTGAAAAGCAACCGGACTGGTCTGGCCCGAGACAGTAATCTGTAATGGCAGGCTTTAAAAAGTTTTCGGCGACCGCTGACTCATCACCAGATGATTGTGATAATGTTTCCTCGCTGAAGCAACAAGTGCCGACTTACTACCGATAGGAGTGTGCTTTTACACTGCTTGGTTTCGGTCAGTCCGCATCACGTGCTTTTATTCGCCCATCGATCGTATTATTCACTACACCCATCTACTTGTACGGCCTCAATAAATGACAACTTCAAAGATATAAGCTACATCACTCCATGTTTCAATCGATTCGAGTTCTTATTAGAAGTAATGAAACACCAATAATATCTTCATTAAAAGTATAGTTATGCATTGCTGCCTAGCTAAGGGAGCAACTGAAATATCGATAACGGATCTATGCAACATCCATTTAATGATAATGATTTAGAAAACAGTAGTCTAAATTATAAATGAAAAGTATTTTTTAAAAATATCAAAGAAACCACTTTACACCGTAAGAATAAAAAAACATTTTCAAGGGCTTGGTCTCACTCAACGCTAGACTTCAATGCCCGGGACAAATAAATTAATAAAGCTAAATTCCTAAAAGGTATTTATTGATTTGGGATTTACTTGGTAGAACTCCATTATAATAAGATAAAAATATCAACGTATTTTAGTTCTACAGTTTTTTTATATTTATGAGTTGATAGCTATTTCGGTTTTCGCCATCGGAAAATTCTGACGATGGCGAAAGCCGAAATAGCTATCAACTCATAAATTAAAAAAACTGTAGAACCAAAATACGTTGATATTTTTACCCTATACTAAAAAGTATGTATAGAAAAGTAAAAATTACTGTCGTATAGAAATAATTAAACATCTCATCCAGTTTTATTTTTTGAACGCTATGATTTTTAGTTATCCTCTTGATTTAGGCGTGCTATAATAAAATAAAATTCAAATATGACCCGTTAAAAAATCTTCTAGGATCTATCAAAGCCCATCAATGTGCCTTCTTTCTTCTGAATCTTATTCGTAATATGGAACATTACCACATGCCATTTTTCAACCATTTCTCGATCAATTTATTGTAATTATTATATTACAGCGTAAACAATGAGAATCAACTTTCAAACACTTACCAGGTAGATTTAATTGTATTTAACCACATAAAAGTCAATATTTTCCCCAATCGACCGCTGTTCGTAATTATGTTTCTACTGCGGTAAATGTAATAGAGTTTACTTAGTAATATAATTTATTGCATTCTTTATTGATGACATTATAATGAGCTAATAATTAAGCTATGCGAACACAGTGTCGAAATTGATAAGCTACAGATACTTTTTTGCGATTTATTAACTATAAAAAATTATTCGACCACGGTTTCATGCAGTATCATCAAATTGGTTGTAATATGTCACATGATGTATTTGAAATATTATATAAACATACTATTTCGTTACAAACTGTGACGTTATTAAAAGTAGTTTACGCCTCCAACGGGAATGAAGTTGTATTTTATAAAAAAAATAATAAGTAGCTTTATGTTTGTTTATTTGTCACAAGTGAAATAAAATAATGAAAAGAATACGATGGAAGAATTATTTACTATTTGAAAATCAAATCAGCGAAATTTCAAAATACTTGCTTCTAGCTTAATTAGGTCGAAAAGAAAGTTTTCAGGTCTTGTACTTGTAGTAACAACATTACAAATAATTAGGTATTGTGTGTTTTGAAACACATTCATTATAGTTGAAAGTTTAAATTATGAATCTAACACTTTATTTTACCGTAGTAGTATGTGACGAAATGCGACAAGGGAGGTTGTAGAAAGTTTGGGCGTTATAAAACCAACAAAATATAAACTTCGTCATACGATTTTAAAAGAGGGGCTACACAAAATATGTTATTAAGATTATGGGTAGAAATGTTCAAAAAACAACCCAAACCACTGAACGTAATTTTTCAACGATCCAATAATTATGTATTTATAAGCGAACGGTATCACTCTCAAATTTTACCTCTACCATTACTATAAAAAATGATATTGAAATTCTATCAAGCACCTTCAGTCTAACTGAGTCCTAAATCATTACCTATACGATTTAATATTTTTTAGTATAAATGTTTGATGCTGTTTGCTTGGTCATTTTAAATAATTTCGTATTTAATTAACTATTTTGTCTGGAATGTAACAAACATCATTCAATAACATCAGATAAGGTGGCGGTAAAAATATAAATATGTAATAACATTATTATTTATCTCGAAGGAACGTGCAAAAAATGCTTTTCTTGAATTTCACGAGCAATTATCACAGTTATATATGTGTCAAATAATAAGAATTCAAAATAAGAATTAGCCGGCAGTATTTTTCGAACACGGCTCGACGTTTTGAAAAAATGCAATTCTTCAGCAGAAAATAAACAAAAGAAAGATGTCCGTGGCTGTAATAAAATAGTATTTTATCTTTGCAGGTAAGGTAGAACCTATTGCTATGGATGGAACGATTCTGCTTAATTATTTACCTGTTAGTATCTACGTTTTATATTCAATATGATACCAGGATATTTTTGACAATGAAACTGCGTTTTTTGACAACAATAGTTTCAAATAAGTAGTCAAACGAATAACACACATTTTTAAAACTTAATGTGAACATTTAGACATAATAAATACAATATTTAAATTTATTTTGAGATATATGCATTTATAATAATGTTATACATATTCAATTGATTGCTTTAAACTGTTAAAATATAACTTTAATTACAAAATTATGTAAGTACACAGTTTATTATGAAGTCACGAAAATTAATTCAGTAAAAATGGCTCACATTTAAAGATAATTAATTTCACATTAGTTTTCGCTGCAGTAATTGGCAAATATGCATCGCAAATAAATGAACAAAAGTCGAACTGGCAATGTTGCTTCGGCACAGCAAAACAAAATACTTCGACAACGAATACAAAAATAATATTATTGTAATTATTATTTTGCCGAAAGCGTGCCTACAGAAACAACTCCTTTGGTACAATAAATGCATCGCTCGATGCTCCTATATGCCCGTCATTTCCCATTCCCACTTCTTTTCGAAGCGATAGAAATCTTTGCCGAGAAATATTTTTATTTTTACGTATCTCGTCTACCACAATATAGGCAATATTATTTTATATTATGAGAACGCGTTTTGTTCATAAACATTTACAACACACACAGCCAGCGATCACTCACACTACCGCAACAAAAAATTGTTGATACAAACGCAAAGAAAGGGATGGATTGTAAAATGTAATGCTGTAAATGTTTCGGCATTTATTCTGTCAATTCCAAGATTCTTTTAATAATATTCAAAATAACAGTGTAATTATTTTAATATAATATCAATAAAATGAAATATTATCAATTCTCACAACGTTTAGTTTAAATTGAATATTATAAACTTTTTTTTTTTTTTTAAACTTACCATTTGAGGTAGTGTATCCCCATTCAGCGCTCATGTTATTCGAGTTTTTGTCGGTTATACGTGAATTATATTGAATTTTCTTTGGACGCTTTTATGCGTTTGATTTTTTTTTTAATAATAAAAAAAGTAAATATTAAAATCACGGCACGTTTTGTATTTTCAATCCTACGTGTATACGACCACTGTAACGAAACTATACTCATCGTTGCAACTTAGCAGGCTGCTGCCGATACTCCCTCCTCCATCTCTGGTGGCTTAAGAACCAATGGCGGCGCATAAACGTGACTTCGACACCACTAAAATAATTCAAAACTGTCCCAAATCGAGACTTATTTACATGCAAATAACACCAAATTCAGAAAGCATTCATTATAATTGATTATATTAACAAAAGGACTCAGATAAGTGTAATGTTTACAATAATTAAATACTTCCGGCGATGTATCACCCGTCGCCTTTGAAATCACTCGTTTCCCCTCGTACCCAACACTTTAAGCCGATTTAATAAGTGTATCTCATTTCGACTCCCGTGTATCGCCAGCGCTAGAATGAGATGCAGTGTATTTTGTCAATATTGTTCGTACCACTGTCAATGTCAGTCACTTGTACGATTCTGTTTACATTTTTTACATTGAATGATAAAGAACTGAATAGCGAGTGGTTGACTTTTGGAGGGATTTTCAAATTCGGATTGCACCGGTATATTTGATAGTATTTGATAGTGGTAGCGGAGTGTAAATAGGTGAATCAATATGATCGAAAATAAATGTATCTGTGACATAATAACTAAAAAACAATACAATGTAGATTTATTGATAAAACAAACGTTTTAACGATTATAAGACAAAATTAAATCATTGATTTCTTCTCTCGTTTTCATAAATTATTTAGTAAATATATATTGCCAGTTACGTGGCCGAGTGGTCAACTTTGTAGGTTTCAGTAACAGAGGTCACGAGTTCGCGTCCCAGTACGGACATCTTTTATAAATTGATTTAAAAATTTCTGCATGGATGTATATGATATATTAAATTGCCTCCCATCCTTAATTAATATCAAGCCATCCATAATACCATATAACGAGCGTATCGAGAGCGATTAGCTAACCACTAGTCCTGTCCGGGTCCTATCCCTATATCCCGACTCTCTTTGAAAAAAAGAGAGGTTGAGCAACTGAGTAACAAGCAGTTCTCGTAGAAACACTTCTGTTGAAATACCTAATATGCTTCACACACACACATGTTACAAACAGGGGTTACCAACCTTTTCGGACCCTAGAGCGCAATCTAAAATACTGCTAGGGCGGCAAGCACCACATTTTTTTCAAAATCTCAAAACCCAGGAATTTACCGATTTACCCAAAATGTCACCGTGACTCGTTTTTTTTTTTTTTTTTTAGTTTACCGAGGAATTTGAAATCCTCAATTCCCTATACTTTTTCCACAAAATATCTCCGAAAATCGTTTTTTTTTTAGCTCACCGAGGAATTTGAAAATCAAGTTGGCGGGCGCATCGGAATCAGTCGACGGGCGCCATGGCACCCACGGGCACGGGGTCGGTAACCTCTGTTCTAAAATGATATAATAATATTGTGTTTGCTAGAATTATAACTATGTATACGTAAAATTACATACAGGTGCATTACTTGTGTTTAAAATTTAAGCGTTCATATTTTATTTACTAGGTAGGCTTAATTAAGATTATTGAAAAATCCTGTCGTGTACATATTATTTTATAGTAATAATAAATGGATGAAATGGTAAGCTTAAGTCACCGAAATCGTGTTTATTTAATACTTACTTCTTAAAAGAACAATATTAAAATCTTTTTTTCTCGTAAGCTGCAGACTGACCTACTGAAAAAAACCCAGTGTAAAACGTATTTGAATTGTGTGAGTGCAGCGATTGGGAATGATTTTTCTACAGATTGATGAAAATTCTAGAACAGCGATAAAGTTTTTTTTAATTTAGTGTTTAAAAAGAATAATTGCATTTTTTATAACTATATAACCATATCAGAAAAAAATTGAAGATAAGATTGCAAAATATTTTTCCGTCTGAAGTTTTCGATTAGTTTCACTTTATCGCATATTTACAATCTAAGCAAGTTAGTGTTTTACTTATAGAATGTTTAGAAATCTATTTTTTTTTTTCATTATTTATAATAACTATTTTCGTAACATGCATTGAAATATTTCATGTACAGCTAAATTGTAAAATAATTCACCGAGACCGTTGACAATGCTGCAATTAGTTGTCGCTAACTAACTAAGTTATCCACAAAGTGAATTAAATTATCTATCTAAAAATGAATTATCTCGATTTTCTATCGTCATGTTTCCTGAAATTCAAATTATTTCAACTCGACGTTCAAAATATTGAAAAACTTCAGAATGTGTAGAACCAATATTTTTTCCCCATAGGAATCTCCTATTCGTCTTCTTGATTTTACTTATTTGAGCTTATTAATTATTTCCTCATCATTCAAAATTTGGAATCCAGAATCGTTCACATTGCAATTTAGTCACTCGGTGACATGTTTTTCGTCTCATTATCTGCTTATTCAAATTTTATAATACTACTTTTGTGATATTTCTTTCACGGTATTTTTTTGAAATATTAAAATATTTTTTTAAATATAAATATTATTTATTTTGATCCATTTAAAAAAATCCAATTCAGATAATCAAGGTTCGGGTATTCGAGTTTTTACTGTAAATATGTACTTGAAATAATTAAAAAACACAAAACGTACCTTCGACGAAAACAACAGCGAATTCTGAAAAGGGGATGTACATTGAAATATATTATCAGTTACCACCGTCAGTGCCGGCGCGAGGTTGTTTGGCGCCCTAGGCAACGATTATGGGCGCGCCCCCTTATACAAATAGTCTTTTTTTCTAAATAATGAAACAAAACAATTCGAGATCTTTAGAAATTTTTATTTTTATTTACCCATGTCTGCTCCCAATGTGGAGCATGTGGCCTCCTAATGGAGGTACCTCAAAAGAAGTGTTTCTACGTGAACTGTTACTCAGTCGCTCAACATCTCATTTTCGAATCACATAGAATACGATACATAAATAATCATAGCGAACAAAATAAAATAAAACGTACTATTATTTATTATTATTAGAGCATATAAAAATAGTTTGAATACTCCATTTATGCGCCCCTTATTGGTTTGCGCCCTAGGCGGTTGCCTATTTCGCCTGTATGGTGGCGCCGGCCCTGACCACCGTGGTTGTACATGATAGAAGAGGCGATTGCCTAAACCAGGACTTAAAAGCAATTTTTTTGATATATTATGTATATTTAAAATCGCCAAATGGTCAAGACTCTGCGGCGCTCACCTTATTCGATTGCGGAGTAATGATTTTGAATTCGATTGATCAAGTCCATTGTTTTTTAATCTATAATGAATATGTGTCTAAAGACATTTCTGTGTGTTGTTCAAATTCTTTCCCTGTCACTCCTATTCAATCATAAAACAGAGTTTTAAAAAACACATAACGATCTCTCTACTAATAATACCCTTGAAAAGAAAGGTTGATCGACTTAATTTTAAACAGTTTTTTAGTAAACATTAAAAACTGTAACTGTTTCAAATACTTTTCACCAATACTAGTTTCCTGATCCGTAATGACGGAAGAAGAATTTGATCATTGCATGTATTTGTAACTATTAGTGGATGCTGAAATTACCATCTCAACCACAATTGAATAACTCGAAAGAAAAATGTTTTTCTTTAAATTTTGAAACACTCCACATCGGAGCAGGTGATGAATGGAAGCTTGGTAAACGGCCCCACAATTATGCTCTAATGTGATGATGATTCGACGTGTCGTTGTGAAAATTTATCGTAATTATTTTAAGAGCTAGGTGGTTAGTGACTGTCTCACATCAAATCGTTATCAATGATAATAATTGTGGAAAATAGTTCGTTGAGTACTTCAGTATCTATTTTTATCAAGGATTACCTAGTATTATAATAAACCCCCACAGATAAGGTGTTGCATGCCGCATATATTAGTCAGATTGGCACATGGCTTTTGATTCTCCGTATTTTCAGATCCTTAGTTTCTGCGGGCAGAACCGCAACTAGGCAAGTGTAATAGTTAAATGCATACATAGCACAAACATATAATATAGTATGTTGAACCATATTTGAACAATTATTATAATTAAAAAATAGTAAATAATTAATTTTAAGAAGATGTAAGGCGGAAACAACACACGAGCACAACGTAAGATGATTTAATAATTTCTACAATTAATCGCATCAAGAAAAACTGGAATAATCTAAATATCGTGAATCAAACACGAACGTTTTTTTTTAGAATTTGGAGATATAATATAATTAGAGATTTAGTTATACAAGCAAGAAAGCAGACAATAGAGTTATTATTTTCATTATTAAATATGTGAGAATGGTCTTGCATAATTAAAATTGATGTCATATAGATAGATATTAGTGAGGAGTGAATTTAGTGCATACATGTGTTACACTTAACAGTAGGAATCTGTCAATTTTGTACTATCTGGACTTACAATTCAACACACAGTACGCAAAAAATCATCTAATCCACGGTATCTCAACCTGGAGGCCATGGAGAAAAAATAATTTAAGGGAGCCACAGCACAGTTTTGGGGGGGCACGGCCAAGTCCATAAAGTCCCAGATTATTAATTTGGAAATCCGTAAATTTCCTGGGTTTTTGAAATTGGCTATCCGGGAAGAGCTAAAATAAAGGTCTCGCGTCTTTTTATTTTGGGAAATCCGTAAATTCCTGGGGAACATTTTTAAATCTGCCAGTGAGCAAAATGTTCAAAGGATTGAAAAATATTTTGGAATCTTTCAATCCCCGAGCCTCGAAAAACATTTTTTTATTGGTATGGGGGGCTACGGAAAAACATGTAGACTCAAAAGGGGCCACGGGCCCAAACAAGTTGAGAAACTATGATCTAATCGATTGCGTTGTGTCGATTGACATTTTTTTTAAATGGAGCAATTCATAAAATCTTACATAGGGGCTCGTGAAAGCCTAACTGCAGCACTACGCGTGATCATGTTCAAGAAAATTGTTTTTATTTAAAATTTAAGTAAATATTTAGCTTATTTATGAATAAATACATATATGATATACCACTGATTAATTGAATGTGTACTCTCCTCTGCACTAAGAATAGAACAAAAAGAATATAAACAGGATTCGCCCTTTCGAATCGTGATCAACATAATTTGTTTTTTGTTTTATTTTTTTACACAGGTTGGTGAATACAAAGCAGGCGTGATAAAAATAGAAATATCTATTGCCATTGCCTATGTACTATTTGCGCCAACAGCTGAATAGAAGAATCAAGAAACTTATTGAATTTATATGAAATCAATACCTAACTGCATTTATGATTTAAGTGCCTACTCAAGAATAATAGTTATGTATTGTTTTAATATATTTAAATGTTGATGAGGACAAAACTAGATAGAAATGGAAGAATATAACTTAATGGGCGAATAGAACTTAATTTCTTGCGCGGAACATTTTAAGTATTGTACATTGTATACATATTGTATTGTATTTAACATTTCAAGATTCTAAGGCTGGAGAAAAATCCAATGCGTGTACATTAGTATTTTCTCCGTCGTTTATTAACTCTGCGCCCGAAATTTTGTGACGAGGAAAATACGACATGAGTAAAAAAACACTTTTTCGTTTTACTATTCTTCTATTTTATCACATACATTAAATTTTGCTTAGAAAATGTTCAAATACAAATAAAAATAATCACATCAATTATTTATTTCTTAAAAATTAGGAAAAAAATATATACACGTCCCACTTGTCTTGTGTGATTATAAATGTGTCAAAAATTACAGATTTGTGATTATGCCGTTATTTAAAATTATAAATCAAAGCACTGAATGACTTACATTAGCATAAACATTTATAATTCAGTAGTAAATCTTTACTGAAAACAAAACAATATTCACAAGAAACCCTCTACTGAAAAATCTTCTTTTTTGACATATGTGGGTTTTTCACCACAATCAAACTATATGACAAATTAATATGTATGTATTTGTCTTCTGAGCAATCGTATAGGCTCCAAGAATGAATCAAATTGTTTATAGAGTAAGGTAATGAAAAACCACTGATTATGAGTAAAAACATTTTTTGTCAAACGTGGTGCTCAATTTTCAAATATCGGAAATATCTTAGATACATCGATTTTGGAATACATATTGTTATTTTCGATTTGAATAATTGATGGAAAGTGAGCATTGTTGGATTATGTTTTTCATCAGATAAAACACCGAAACATGTTTATTAAAAACTTTATTGTCTTCTTTAAAAGAATTATTACATTATTTGACTAGAAATCCATTACTTACACACTAATTAAGATTCATCATAGAAAAAATATATTTTAGTACTATTCAAAGGAAAGTGATAACTCTTATTTTTTACCTTCCAATCAATAAACATTATTTTTTCTCCATTATCTATCAGCTCCATTTATTTACACAGTATTAAATGAGCATTTTTGCATTTCTTAAAACTTATATGTGTTCTTATATTTTTATTTTTAGAACTAGTTATATAATATTATTCCGAAATCATTTATTAAAAAGCGCAGCCCTGGTTGTCAAATCACAATGTATCAAGTTATTGTTGCTTTATGTAAACCCAAATCATTCGCAGCTCTCTGTATCTTCATCGACAGCAGATGCGGGGAGTTCCAAGTAATCATGGTCAATCCAATCATCTTCAGTTGGATGTAAAGCTTGGCCTGGCTCGAGGCTGGTTAAAAGTGGACGCCCATCAGACCCAAGAGAGAGATACTTCATCACCGCCGGTGGTAATGGATTTGTGTGGGGTCTTGCATTACCAGGTAAAGGAACATCTTCACCAAGAGTGCCCCAAAGCTTTGAAAACTTGAAGCTCTGAAAATGTATTGAAAATTAATCATGGCTCATGACAGTAGTGACCAAAACATGTCAACCAAACTACCAGTCTTGTTAATACAATGACAAATGATAGCAGTTATTTTATATGAAAAAAATATGCCAAAAAACTGATACTTTTACCACACATTTCACTTTTTTTTTTTTTTAATCCATGTCCGCTCCCAATGTGGAGCATATGGCCTCCTACTGAAGTTATTTCAACAGAAGTTTTTTCTACGAGAACTGTTTGTTACTCAGTCACTCAACCTCACTTTTTTCAAAGTAGTAATAAAAGAAAAATAAGACTAGAACAGGACTAGTGGTTGGCTAATCGCTATTTTACTACTACTATCTATTAGAAGGATTGGAAGAGAGGAAATGATGTGAATTGACATCACAAACACCCAGTCTTCGATCACAACTTTGAATTGAATAATTCTCAAATTCACTGTGGTCTGACCGGGAATCGAACCCAGACCTGCGTGATCGGTAAAGCAAGCTCTTACCAACTGAGCCACAGCAGGCGCACTAAATTTAATCACCATTTATACTTTATACGTATTTATACTTTTAAAAAACATGAATAAATAATAGCAGAAAAAATATGCAGAATTAAGGAAAATATTTGTTTAACGCCACTCGTAAATTGTTTAGTAGGTACCTAAGTGTGCCTCAACATTTTCTGACGGTTATTATTTGAATTATAGTTAGGGTTGCCAGATTTCTTGCAAGTCAAACCGGGACATTTTAGCTCTTCCAAGACTTTCAAAGCCAATATCCCAAGATTTACCAATTTCCCCAAATAATCAGCGTGGGTCGTAAACCGGGACATTTGGGCGTCCCGAGAGGTTTGTTCGGGACACCGGGACACGAGACTCAAAACCGGTGACAGTCCTGGTTGATCGAGACGCCTGCAACCCTAATTATAGTATAGTTTTAAAATAGCTTGATGAAATAATTACTTCGGGAAGACAGTGGTGTTGTAAGCAGAAATAGTTTTCTTTTCCATTATTATGACACCAAGTGCCATCAGGAAAATATGGATCAACTCCCAAATCATTAAGATCAATTCTAGGCGTATAATAGCTTCCTGTATCGGCTCTTCTGCAGAACACAGCACACGCCATCCACAAACGTGCTGAAAGATATGTCAATTAAAAAACTTTTAGATATTATCTTTACCAAAACTCCTTTACAAAATTTGATTTAAATATATAAGTTTCTTTGAATTTTAAGTGATATTTTTTTAGTGTAAACATACGAAACGAGATTCTTGTATTTGATCAAAAATATGGAACAAAAATACATGATAAAATCATTGAACTACTGCCATCTATGCTTTTTTACAGAATACAGTTTCTATTTGTATATTGAAATATCGACTGAGCTGAATGGTGCATTCATTTACTATGGTTAATTTTTAAAGATATTTTCAATTTTTTTCACATTATAAGACACAACTCACATTCTTCGTGCGGAGCTTGTAGTCCTGAGCCTTTGGCATCAAGTACAGGAAGTCGTACACTAAACTCTTTGCATTTCTTCGAAGCAAAATCACCTACGGATATCCTCTTTGTCTTAGCGCAAACCTAAAACATTCAAATTTATTTTATTAATGATAACAAAGGTTATGATTTTTTTTCGATGTGTAATTAATTCTTAGTTTATTTATCTCTATAATATTTGATTCAATTTATGGAATACAATAATAGTAGTGATAACAGAATAATAGTCTACGTGATACAGACATCCATTTCTTATGTATCAAACATATGTATTTATATTGACATATTGACTTGTGAATTGTATAAATAAGATATTATGAATTGGAATGTAAATGATATTTCAATTTTTTATGACGTCATAAGTTTATTTGAGAGATCACCGATAAATAGACAAATATAATACAGCACAGAATAGTAACAACAGTTTAATATTTACCTTTTCATCTTTGCACAAGTTAACTTCGAATGAGCTCCCTTCGCACCCCTCTTCAGTGTTGACAGGTTTAGGGTTATTACATGACCTGCTCTTGTTTAGAAAACCTCGTCCTTTGATAATACATCCTGATCCACATGGACCAGGCTTCCACTTGCTCCAACCGCCGTGAACAACGTTTGGTTTTTTCTTTTCCATCTTCACGCAGCTTCCTCCTTGACACCACTGAAAAATGGAAAACAAATACAAATTTTTAATCTTTTTTCGTACTAAAATAGAGTATTATAATTATTAACTTTTTTATTCGACTGTTTATAAAACCACGCGTTGCCCATTTTTCATTCATTTGAAAAGTATCTTTATACAGTGGATTGATATGTTTTCAAAATTTCACAATAATCCCAAATATCCACAAAGCACTTCACAAAAAATATAATTACTTGCCAGGCCGATCTTCTTAATGGAAAAATAAGCTGTAATTTGTTTATTTAGTTGCATGTCAGCTTAGCTCCACAGAACTATATTTTTTATATATTTACTGAGATATTTTCATTCAAATTTACAACTTAACCGTGTTTACCAGTTTAAATATAATATATCCAACGGTGGGCTGCCAATACGGTAACAAGAGGCTCGCTAAATATTATAGCTGTTCGTGATATTCTGGGGAAGGTGTGAATTTATTTATCACTCATATGCAATTATACACAATAATTATTAAAGCTATCGAATGTCACTTTATGCACTTATATTTTGTAACATTACGCAGTATGTCATAATTTAATCAATATCAATAGCTGAAAAATGTACGTCAGAAATCCCAATGTATATCGCAACTGTTTTAATCTAAATATATTGCATATTTATAGATTATATATGGCAAACATCTGAGAATAATGATTTTCTAAATTTGACAAGTGGCTCGCGACCTGAGTAATATTTAACAAGGGGCTCGCGGGAGCCCCTGCGAGCCCCCTCTATCCCACCCCTGAATATATCCAACCTCCCATCATATCAAACTAATATCCTCCAAAAATTAATAAATTCGACAAGCAATAATTTATTGGAAAAAAAGATATTTTGTATTTGATATTCGTTATATAGCATTTTACCATTCCTTTTCCGCAGTCGGTTCCTTCCAATGCTGGTCCAGCATAATAATATCCACTTCTGTGAGGAGTTTTGCACTGCAATTGTTGACATACGCCTGAAAGTGTTCCTCCGACCAAACTGACTCTTGCATCTTTATCCCTGAGAAGTAGCTCACATTGACGTTTTGCCCCCCATGCTTGCCCTGGTGCGTCTTGGAATTTCCCATGGTTTCGGTCAACCGAAACTGGTCCTGGTTTGTCCATAAGACATTTATATGTGCTAGAAAACAATTATAAAATTACAATTCTGAAACACATTTATAAACGCGGAATTAATTATGTAGTGGTATGAAATAAATTGTTTTTTTGTTGTGTATTAAGTAATCTCTTATTGTTTAGATATGATTAAATATGAGTAATTAATGTTTTGATGGTGTCTCATGAATACAAAAAAAATAGTGTGATGTTATCGATTGGTAAAAGTCATGCTCTTCGGTTTTTGTAGCGAATGATTAGAATCCCAGACACTTTCATAAATTTATTTTTCGAATCGATTTACAAAAATGTGTTTATGGTTCCCTCTCCTCCACCTGGTACTCCAATCGAAACATAATGAGAGCGAACTCCATCGTTCCATCCCTACTTAATTCGAAAAAAGAGATCCAAAAGACTTATTATCAAGCACGACAACTTCGGTTGTGATGTTTGATGATTTTCGGTTTGGATGATTCCATCTATTTCACATTGGGAGCGGACACGGTGAAAAAATTACATTGGAAATATCAATCGTTCCTGTAATCTGTAACTAACTACCTTAGTTTAGCCATGACGTCAGCGCTGCACGTTGACCATACAGTTTCCCCATTGGTTCCTCTCGATGGAGACATAATATAGCCTTCCTTTGGACAAGAGTTACCACTGCTGTCGTGGTGCATGCCCAAACTGAAAATGAAAGAAACCACAATCAAAGTTGTGAAATTAAAATATTTTATTTGATTTTATATCAAATACAAACAGTCAGTTAGTCAAGAAGTCGAGAATTTGCATTACTGATTGATTGCATGTCCACTATAAACACACAAATTTTCAACATATTACATACGACATAATAACGTAGCTGGACTCTTACGCACACACTCAGTAACAATATAAAAAGTATACATATTTACCACATCCGCATACATTCAAAGAAACACAGGTTAAAAATCACATAAAAAAAGATTACAAAAAAAAAACTTTCAATTTAAGGGGTTGTCAATTGTCATTGGTGGTAAATAAAGGAGATATCTCACTTGTGTCCTATTTCGTGTGCCAGAATATAGACGGAAGTGAAGCCTGCAGATGGATACGGCTTTCCGAAGGCGTTTGTAGTTCCTAATTCCGCAATAACACACGCATACTTGTCGATACAAACTCCTCCGACTGTTGCGAGCCCCATCGTTACTCCGCTTTTTCTTCCATTTTCCATAGCGTAAAAGTCCAAGCTGAAAGTCAGGTTTATTTTTCCCAATAAAATGTCACTCTTTAATTAGCTATTGAAATCAATGGATTATTTTTAGCCATTAAGATTTAATAAGTTTCATTAAGAAAACGGTCGAACCAATTATTTACTAACAAAATATATGGATGATATTAACTATTTTATCAATTGCTAAGCGCATTATTTTCAAGATAAGTGATATACGCTTGGATGGATTGATGACTGTATAGCTGATAATCATTAATTTAATTCTGTATACAAATTCAAACGTCAATTGGAGGCTATGTATTATAGTTTTTATTTTTAAGTATTTGAAAAGCATAATTAATTATGCATAGCTTAAGGTAATCTTCTATATATATAAAACAAAGTGGGGTTATTTACACCACATATATCTCGAGAATTGCTGCATGGATTTCAATAATCTTTGATTTATTAAATTTGTGTCCACCTAGAATAGCAGAATAAGCATTAAAACATCGGAAAAATATCACGGGAGAGAAATTATAAAGAAAATAATATTTTCATATAGAACAAGATTTTCAAATGACGAACAGCAGAACGATAAAATGTCGTATGTTGGTTTCAGAAAAATCCACCAGATCGCACTGTTTTCTATATTTGTTTGTTTTTGCTTCTTTTGCATACGATTGACTTATAAATAATTTTAAATTTAGAATATGGATTAGAATAAAAGAAATCGATGATATGAAATGAAAACGAAAGAAAATCGGATGATATTGAAATAAGGTTATGTTTATAATTAGGTATGATAAATTTTTGACAACAATATTTTGCATGAACGTTGCTTTACTCTGAGAAGACACGTTATTACACTTGGAACGCTATCTCGAAGAAATTTTAACGTCAAAAGCAAAGCGATGCGGTTCCTGATCACCCAAATGACTACTGATGCTCTTGGTCGCATTTACACAGTTCATCCGAAAAATGACGAATGCTTCTTTCTACTTGCATGTCAACAGCTCAATTTGCTTGAAAATGATACTTATTGGGACATGACAATCGCTGAAGAAATTGTTTCTGAATCTCCAAGTCAGATACGCACATTATTTTCTATCATTATTTTGACATTCTTCACATCGAATCCATGTGAACAGTAGAACAAGTACAAGGATGACATGTCGGAAGACATTTTACATCGAATTCGTGTCAGTTCGGGGAATCCCGATCTCGAGGTGAATGAAGAGATAAATAACCAGGCTTTGATTTAGATCGAAGACATGTGTTACCTCATGTGAGGCATTTTGTTAGTCAAGTTAGGAATGCCAACGCCACATATTCCTCATGTCATTGATTATGGCGACTGTTCGTGCGAGATCCGAAATTGCTGTAGCAGTTTCGTCTTCTGGAATAGCGGCCACGTTGAGAGAAGGATGGCGAACGGCTTATTCAGTGCTGAAATATCCGTAAAACCTTTAATCGACTGAAAAACTGCGAAAAATTGCGAAAAATTGCGAAACACTCAGCAATGACCAAAGTTTTGGTAGCAAGTAAAATCATCACCTGGGATTTATGCACAATGACGCACAGACGCGCATTGGAAGCACTCAATCGAATATCTGTGCAATGACTTAAGATGTTTGAAGGCGCAATGATTTAAATATCTGGCGATTTACGCCAAACACTACCAATCATTCCAAGATCGACCGCTTCCGATGAAATAAACGCTTGCCTCAAAACATTGACTCTGTGGCGCTATGTGAAGAAACTTCAGCTAACGATAAACATGCGAATTGCATTTTTAAACGATCCATCTGCCGAAGATTTCTCCAAGCAATTACTGACTATCGTCGGTAACGTCCGTGTTCCTGTTGACGAATCGAACGGATTGATTTCGATTCCGCCGAATTTTTGCAATTTCGTCTCAACAAAGGACGGCTTCATAAACATAATGTTCCCAAACATCTAATCACAAAAATCACAATTGGTCGAGTGAACGAGCAATTCTTGGGGCTACGAAAAAAGATATAGATCATTTAAACTTCACAATTCAAAATCAAATCGTTGATCTACTGCATTCCTTTAAATCTATTGACTGTGCCACGTGTTATACTTTTACTTTTAGTAAATACTTTTCATTTTGAATTTTGAACATTAATTGAACTTAATTCATTTTGAGTTCATTCATTCAAACTGAATTTAATTCATCCAATAAATTAACACAACATTTATTGATTCTGAGGCGGTACGAAGTTCGTCGGGCCAGCTATATTATATAATATTTGATTGACTCTAACTTTAAAAAATATAACATTCAAGAGTGTGAGCTACAGTAGAAAACTTAGAATAAAAAATATTAAAGGATCTTTCGAATATTTCAAAATCTTTTCTAATACTCTTAGATACAGTCCTTTTTCGCAGTAAAATAAGAAGGGGACGTTTGAAATGTTTTTTTTAAATACCGTATTCGAAAAGTTTTCTTGGAAGTGAAAAAATAGAAAGTTACATCCGTCCTCAATAGCATAAAAATAAATTCCCATTTGGAGAGATATGCTGCGGGACTCACTCGTCGTAACAAAATTCTTACACGTCTTACTTATTTAGTTTAAGAATTAAACGTTGCAAATCTTTTCAATTTAATTGGAGATTTACCCAATATAATAAATAAATCGTGTTTACAAAATTCTGTAAACTTTATTAAGGCAGTAGAAAACAAAATATAAAAAAAAATTATGAGGACATAACTATGTCAGTTGTGTTAATATAATATTATATAGTCCAAAGTGTTTAGTTTATTATTATTGAGATAAAAACATTATATCACTGAAAGAAATGTACTTTAAAAATACTGTTTTACATCCAGTGGCGGATTACCCCATAAGCGCAAGAGGCGCGCGCTTGGGGCCTCAAAGATAGCATATATTATATAAACCCTTATATTTTAATTTCTGTTTTAAATTTTTATTGTTATTCTACGAAGAGGTTTGCAGCACTTTTATGTTATTCGAAAAACAGGCCCTCCAAAATTTATTGCGCCTGGGACCTCCAAAGTACTTAATCCGCCACTGATTACATCCGAAATGTTCTAATGAGTTTTTGATAATTGACAGAAATTTCAGTTGTTGTAGGTATATTGCCGAATTTATTTCTAAATGCTAATATTTTATTCATTAAATGAAAAAAGAGAATATAAAAGTTATCGCAGTTACATAAGTATATAATTCAACGAATGAGGTATTTATAAAAAAATACTTCAGTAATTAATTATGTCGCCATTAAAATTTATTGTAAATTGGTTTATATTCTTTCTATGGATTCAGCGGTAGCTTTGTAGAAGTTCATTTTATATCATTTGGTTGATATTGTTGGTATGTATAATAATTTATTGTTAGCGATTCAATAAAGTCGCAGATATAAGTGCATAAGAAGATCCTCTTATTTACATCATATGTACATATATAAATATAGATAGCTAAAGAAAAATACCCTGAAACGTAGAGGGCCATATCCCAATGATCGGGGTTGGAATCATCAGGAGGGTTGATCTTCTTCTGATAATCACAAAACGAGTCGAGCAACTGACCCCGCTCTCCACCGTAGTGGGGTAAATCTGAAGGCTGGCGCTTCATCAGGTCCAAACGCACCAGTGTTAGCTCGATGGAAGTACCTATACTTGGGTGATGATACAGGGCTTGTATCTATAATTGAATAATAGTAGATATTATTGAATAATTATTTTACGAAGCTAACTTTTCTTTTCGTTTACAAATAAATTAAGAATTCCTTCAATACTCCAAGGCGAAATTTACTCATTGATTTTTATATTACTAGAATTCAAGACATTGCATATTTGAATTATTAAAGTGTCGGATATTTATTTATTAAACACAACACAGATATTGATTGTAGTTCAAGCAGACTTGTTAACGAATTTTATTCAAACGTAATTTTTTCATGCGACTTAATAATTTACAGTTTTTTTTTCGTTCAAAAAAAGAATGAATTTATGAATTACGTATATGGTTAAATTAATGAATTTTTTTGAGAAGCAATCAGCATAGACAATATATTAAACGAACTCTCTGATAAGGTATACACATAAACAACTATTATAAATACGTTGATTTTAAGATTGATAATACAATATTGCGATGAATAATATTTGTTCTACTCAGTGGTGGATTACCCAGTAAGCGCAAGAGGCGCGTGCTTGGGGCCTTCTCATTTTGGGGGCCTCAAAGATAGCATATATTATATAAGCTCTTACATTTGAATTTCAGTTTTCAATACTCATTATTATTCTACGAAGAGGTAGGTTTGCAGTACTTTTATGTTATTCGAAAAGCAGGGCCTCCAAAGTGCTTAATCCGCCACTGGTTCTACTCGAAATCAAAGTAAACGTCGGCATTTTGTAACAATGCATTTTTATGGCTGCGTTTATAGATGCATGCCCACACACGTACCGGAAATGATTGCAAATACGAAAATCGAAATGGTTGTCATAACAGGACTCGAAATCAAGAAGGGCGATAGAATTATGTATGCTTATGACTACTCCACTGAACAGGAAAATATTTTGTAAAGAGAATGAATACTGTCATTATCAATGAATATTCATTTCATTTTAATAATAATTGAACATTGTTTAAATTTCTTCGTTCATTTTATAGTAATCATTGCACATAAAAAAATATACTGGCTATGTTGTTAAAATGAAACAATGGTAATATAAAAAATATTTTCATTAAATATCTTAACAAAGTATCGAAATAAAACAGTGAATTCCGTCAACGGGTAAGCATGTTTAATTGAAATAAAAAATACCTTAAATTTGGATATTCCCATGAAATAGTTTTAGACTGTGTGAGTTATGCAAAAAATAAATAATAAAAACGTTGATAAGAAGAAAATAATTGTCGTTTGACGAAATATTATTATATTTTTTTATTATACTATGTTACATCAAAAGTTCAAATGTATCAGTAAAAAATCATTTGCGTTCTATTAATTTCGAGGTTTATTTATATTTACAAAATAGCCATGTAAGTTTTTGAAATAGTAAGACAATTAAAATAATTAAAATAAAATCTTGAGTCTATAATCTTATAGCCTTTTCTTTTTTATTCAACCCTCACTCCTTACTCTTTCTTACAAGAATTCACGATTTGCACCTGAGGTTGAGTATTTCTTCGCCTGTATGCGAGGCGCATTTGACGCCTTGCAAAACATAAATAAATGAGTGGATAGTGCTAAAATCTTAGTGCGACGTCTGTGCGCCTGTGCGCGCCGCACACTATGTACATGCCACGAGACGGCCCTGCCAGAGGTATCACACATAAAGATCTGGTACTTACCCCATTCATATAAGCGAGCAGCATATCACGAATATCCTTGTCGTTGTTATTCAAATATGGAGCAAATATTTTATATCCAGCTTCATCGAAAAACAAGGCCACCTCGACAGTATACGGAGATTTCTTCACCTGCCGTTTCTTGCGAAGTAAAGTAAAGTTATCTTCGGATATCGATGCCTCTTTTTCGAAAGCCTCATAAACCTCTTTGAGCTCTTCCTGGTCTTCGTCGTCGCTCCCCTGTTGAACCACACCTCCTGGCAACGATATGAAGTCATCGGTGAACATATCCGCGTTCAATATTGCCCTGCGCACTATGTGAGGAACGCCCTCGAAGGGATTTTCCGCACCTTCTGGTACCTCTTCTTCGAGAGCTTCTTGTAATTTAACGAACGATTTGAGTCTGGGTGTAAGAGGTCGTATTTCAAGCGTAGAGTTATCCAAAAACACCAGCCCATGCTACAAAAGAAAGTGAATATGTTGTTATATGACTTGCCATAAAATATTTATCATTATAAAATTAATTAATTGTTACTAAATTACATATTATATTTCGATAAAAATAGAAAGAGGTGTCCCTGCATTTTTATAATTCAGACATTTGTGGTACTAATGCCTCGTTTTTCATTTCAAATGGAAATGGAAGGGATAAAAATCATCGAAAAAGTCATATATAACAATTAAAAACCCAATCCTTTTTTAGGAATGACACTAACGCGGATGCTTAGTTATTTATTTCTTCAAATTGGTGTCGATCTGGCTCCATAGCCCTGATATAGTATTTAATGTCCTCAAAACTTTCGAAAAGTAAAAGATATTAATCTAAACGTTTTTTTAAAAGAATGGCAATCTAAATTAATTGAAATGCCAATAATGTCTTGGAATAGTTCTGGCACTTTCACGCCACACGTCTTCGGTTTAAATTAATTGTATATATATCGCTAAATTATGATAAACATTAAGGATAATAAATATTTACAAATTCTTTCTTATCTATAAGGACGGTTGAAAGCACATGTGGCTTTTAAGAAAAGACAATCAATGATTAAAAGATACCATATATCAGTGTGATCGATGAAAGGAGGTCTACACAGTGTCACATGAGTTAGATTAGCCATACATATTCCGCTTTTAAAACCACGGCATCCAAATAAAATTATTAAAATTTCTCATCAATACAATACAAAACATTTTTTAAAAAAATGATAAATGATCTACGGCAGCGGTGGGTTGCCAATGCGTTAAAAAGGGGCTCGCTTAATCTCAAAGCAAATATATGCAATACTTAAATAAGCAAACGATTATTACTTAATACGCTGATTATATGCAACAATGTGCAGTTCCATAAATTAATCAATGTAAATGGCTAAAAATGTACTACTGTGTATACTGGAAGCTGTCGTAGATATAATATATATATATATAAGTCAGAAATTACAGTTATGTACCAATTTGATCAGAGAATATTGTTTTCTCTTAAATTAACAAGGGGCTCGCCGGCCGTGGTAAAACCTAACAAGGGGCTCGCGCGAGCCCCTCTGAGCCCCCTCCAGCCTACCCCTGATCTACGGTATCCAATCCCGGACACTTATTGTGATCCCGGGATTGAACAGTTAGCATAACATCGTGTACAAATTGGAATTCGGGATTGAGAAAATTTTGAAATCATGGAATTTTTCATGTAAATTTCAAAAACCCAGAAATCTGCAGATTTCCCAAAATTACCGGTTTGAGACTTTTTTTTATCTCTTCCAAGAATTTTCGAATCTAAAATCACAGGAATTTACGGATTTACTAAAAATAACAACGCGACATCTTTTTTAACTCCTCCGTGTTACATTTTCTCAATCCCGTTATCCCGGGATTGGATACCGTATGTTAACCCCCTCGGACGTATTATGCAATTTTATTAAATATTATTGATTTCATGTTAATTAAATTCAAATAGTTTAATTAGCATTCCATAAAATTCCACAAGAATATCGGAATATTATAAATAATTCGAATTCTACCATTATATTATGAAGGGTTTTAACTATTTGTAAAACATATAATTTAATAAAGTATATTACACACAATATAATATCTCGACCTATCCATTTTGGATTTCTTTTAATTTTTAATGTAAATAAATGTAATAAGTTTATTTAATTATAGTGTAATTATTAGGTATACATACACAACAGAACTTACGCAACGGTTTTATGGTAAAATAGGATAAAAAAATCTGTAAATACCAAGTAAGATATTCCCAAGAATATTTTTCTTTGATTTATAATATATTTATCTTAACTCTAAAACATAGTCTTAAAAAAATGAAATATAAAATTGTACTTATTCTCAATTTTTTAAAATAAGATCAAGACCGGTTTCGTTAATGACGAGCATTATCAACTGATGATTAGTACAAATATATATTTCATTTTTTTAATATAATGCCTTTCCACCAAGTATGCATTGACAGTGAACACCCTAACAGTAAAACATAATCGTTTTTGATAGTTTGTTACTAAGGCTACCATTTCGTGTTTTTGTTTTCATAGATCTGACTTATATGTATTTATTATAAATTAACTCACTATAATTTTATCCTGGCACATCGATATGGCCGCAACTGTATCTCCATTTCGGTGAATAAAATGGCAATCTAATCCCCCGTCAAAGTCAATTACTTCTGCAGGACCATCCTCAAATACTCTTCGGTGGACTTTGAAATTTGGTGCCACCAGGTTTCTGTTGGGCCTCAACTTCAAATCGACTTGCCTGTAAATAGTAATATTTATTATCAATTTGTTTTGCTTCGGAAAATGGAGGGTGTACTCGACTGACCAATTGACAAAAATTCCCATTAAAAAAATAATATTGTAAATACACATAAAAATAAATTAATTTGATGAATTTATTTCATGCATTTTTTTTTATTCATTGCCGCTCTCAATGTGAGGCATATGGCTTCTTAATGGAGGTATCTCAACTGTTTTTTTTCCCACGAGAACTGTTAATTAGTCAGTCGCTTAACCTCTCCTCCAAAGAGAGTAGTAGGGATATAAGGATAAGGCTAGGACAGGACTAGTGGTAAACTAATCGCTCTCGCTACGCTACAGTTATCGAAGGATGAGAAA
The DNA here is from genome assembly GCA_031772345.1 of Himalopsyche anomala. Taxonomy (NCBI): domain Eukaryota; kingdom Metazoa; phylum Arthropoda; class Insecta; order Trichoptera; family Rhyacophilidae; genus Himalopsyche; species Himalopsyche anomala. The sequence goes on along the minus strand of CM062821.1, from coordinate 14,746,651 downwards.
AGTGGAAGGGAAATTAAGACATCACAAACACCCATGCCTTCGAACAGATATTGATAAATCGATCGAAAAAATACTGTTCGTACTTGGATTCGAGCCCGTGAGATCTGTCACGGAAGCCAGCAACGCTAACCGCTGCGCCATACGACCCGACAAATACAAAAACACTATTATTAATTAATTTATTGAAGTTATTAATTACCATTGCAATTAACAGTCGTTGTCAAACAATGCTCTTGATTGGTATAATTTTGCATGACTTTTTGAATCATTTTACTAAGAAATATGATCAGTTAGCATGAGCAATGATTTGACGACAAATGTACTGCACAATTTGGCAATACGTATTCATATTATACATACATTCAAGGGTGGGCTGAAGGGGGTTCGCGCGAGCCCCTTCCTAAATTTAAGTTAGGGCGGCGAGCCCCTTGTTAAATAAAGGAAAATAATATTCTCAAGTTAAATCAGTACTTAATTGCAATTTCTGTAGATGGCTTAAATGTATTGTAAAACATAAGACATGCTTTTTAATGTTTCAATGTCAGTGTCAACTTTAGACGTAAATCGATATTATTTTTAAATTGATTGTATATGCTTCTCCGGTTCTAAGCTCAAGAAATGCGACCCCAATACCCATATTTTCTTAAATATCTATTTTAATATGGGTGATACAAAGTTTATAATTAAGTTATTCTTGTATCATATTTTTTTGGACCTTTTGTAGTTTATATAAATACGCGATAATGCGATAACGAGATAAGCGCCCGCTTATCAGCAATCGTTCGTAAGATAGCTGGGCTGAACGCGTCAGTTGCAAATTCATATTTGTACTGGAATGACGACTTTTTACGCGCAACTTAAAATATGATTATTTATTAAAAAAACACGATTTTTTATTAAAAAAAAATGTATGAGGAATGATCCAGAGAGATATTTTAAGGCCCTTGGAATATATTTTTTTTTAATTCATAAGAATAAGGCCAATAATGAGGAAACCACTGGGGTCCCTAAAAGACCCCCATCGGCAGAGAAGTATTTTTCTAGTCTCCGAGTCGCGAGAGTTAAAATTAATTGTGTAAAAGTGATAACAAAATCCGCTCTTTCCCCGAAACACCGTAAATATTTCTGAGAAAAAATGAGACGCTGTTTTCATTTCATTGTGTATTAGTTTCGAAACACTCAAAGTGTGCGGCTACTAAATTAAATGATATTTACACGATGATTCAGATAGCGCCAATGAATTGATGTCCAATTAACTTTTCAATTGGACATGGAATTAAGCTCAATTATTATTTTACTTGCGAAATTTTTATCTTGCTAACAAATCTACCAGACTAAATGGATCATCAGGGTTTTCTTTGTCTGTTAAGTGTATTTACTTGAAAATATCAAACATCCAGTTCAGTATAACTATAAATAACCTGTTTTGAGATAATGGGAAAAGCACAATTTAAATAGTCAAAAATAATCAAGATTTATACATTTTATCGACAGGTGTTCCTATATAGTTGGATACTTGGGTCGATTTCAGTAATAGGACATCGATTAATACTAGCTGTAAGCCTGTTGCCCTCAACGGGGGGATTTTTGTTCCATTTTTAAATAGTCAGAAAATTTTCTGGCATGAAAAAAAATATGCAAATAGCGGATACAATAAAATATATTCATAAAAATTATGATTGAGCTGCCCTGCTGAGCTGCTATATTCAATATTGACAGCCCTACAGTATTCATAATTTTTAGAATAATTTAAATGTTTCAAGTATGCAAACAAATAATTTTGGAAAAGAAGAAGTAGAACCCGGGACATATATCGATAGCCCTGCAGTATCTATATTTTATAATTTTTAGAATAATTCAAATGTTTGAAGTATGCAGACAAATATATCTCGGAAAAGAAGAAGAAGACCCGGGGCATATATAACAAATGTTTCAAGTATGCAAACGAATATATTTCGGAGAAGAAGAAGAAGACCCCGGGACATATATCGAAAGCACTGCAGATTTATTTTTTACCATCTTTTTAGACGTCATCATGAATACTAATGAAAATCGGAAAAAGAAAAAAAGGCGAAATCCCGGTCCTACACTCGTAGGTTCGTATTATGATCCAGGATACCAACATTTTATTTAATTCTTGTGAAGTCTATCATCATTGCGATTTTTTGTGAATAACTTAAAAAAAATGTAATTACTGGACGCTGTAGGGCGCAAAAGTTCACATATAACTGCATATAGCTTCAATTTTTTCAATCGGTTTTGTCTGGTTCTCGGACTAGAGGACCGATTTAGGATAATGTATATTATGAAGCGTTTTAAAACATTCTTTGTAATTGCGTTACATTTTATCAATAGGAGCAAAAACCTAAACCAAATACCGGCCAAATGCGTTAAATCCATAATCAACGGATTCATCATCATATAAAAAATCGTCATCTCCGGAATCAGTCAATTTTTGAGCAGACTTTGGCAGCAGCACTGGCATGTACACCACTTGGTACTCTGGTATGTCATGACGGTGAGCTGATCCGAAATAATATCCAAGCTCAGGTGCTGTCATGAATTCGTGGATATTCTGGAAAAAATGGGAAGATTAAAAATATACCGTCACCATTTTTGCTTCCACACAAATTACTCAACGATGATTCAAATCAGTTTCCATATGTTCCTTGTTTTTTTTAATTTAATGAGTGTTAAATGGTTAATTCATACTTTCCCCATCTTGTTAATCAATTGTATCAAAACGACTTAAAACTACCCCGTTTTTCTCGACGTATCAGTCCGCTCCAAAAACCAAATTAAAAATAAAATAAATCACAAGTCCAAGATTCATGTTAATGATTTAAAAATAAGTGATGAAAAATACATTTGCAATGTTTATGTGCATGTATGAATGTGGGTAAATATAAAAATAAGTGAATGATTACAAATTGTCATTGTACTATACAATGACGATCTTTTTGTACAAGCGTTTTTGTTTCATGTTAAAAGAAAAGAAATATTTGTTTACCGGCTTACTGTTAAAGCGTTTTCATATTAAACGGTTTCCATTAGATTACTATTTGAAAATGGCAGCTTATTTTTTTTGAAATATAAAATAATAATAATCAAGAGGTTGATTAAATTATAAATTAGACTTCTTTAAAAATATCAAGTATTTATTCGTATTATTAATAAAAGAAATATGTTATTTTAATAATTTTTGCACACATACTGAATTATAAAAATATGCAAAAATAGTTACTATATATTATGTAAACGCGTAGATATTTTTTTAAATCTTAACTTACCTGTGATCTAGGGCTAAAGCCATAATTACGTCCGATATATAAACTAATTAAAAATACGTGGGCTGCCAAAGAAATCATACTAAAAGACATCTTGGAAAAAAAATCACATACAATAAAAGACACAATGAAAATACTAAAAGCTATAGTTTCTAAAGATACGTCATTATTGAGGTGATGTCGGCAAACAAGCACTTATAATTAAAATGTCGAACTGAACTTGCAAAAGAATACTCATTGTTTATATACAGAAATTTTGTGGAGGAACCCACCTATTATGTGAAACATTTCTGTTTCTTGAATGCTAATATGACAAACGTTATGCAGGTTATTAAAATATTTTACAGTTCATTGGGAGCAAACACTTCTCAAAAATGAAAGCACCTTGTTTTTGTGCTACCTATATAATACACATTTCGCTTGACTTAACAAACGCGACATACTTCTTTTGAAGACAGGAATAAAATCATTTGGATGCTTTCGTGAAATTCTTTAACTGACATTTGAAGTATACGTTAATCAATAAAAAAATATTGATAATATGTTGGTATTATTATTTAACAAAGAATGTATAATATTATAAAAAAGAGTTACGTCGAAAATGTTCCTTTTTACAATTATCACTTTTAATATCGACTGTGGGAAGGAAAAAGGACGTGACCCACAATTTTTTCAAAGCAGTTTTTTTCGATAATCACAAGGTGTAACTTGATACACGTTCTATCAAAAAGGTGTAACCTGAAAATGCCGAATTCGTATCTAAATTTAGATTTTAAGATTGAAAAAAGAAGGGCCTGTGAAAATCTGTGTTATTTAATCAAAACATTTTTTTCGGTCTCGACAAACTATGTATGACCAGCTGGCCGCACTTATTTTTATGCTGCATATTAAATTGTGCGTTATTAGAAAATTTTATGTAAACTATTTAAAAATAGTATCATACTTGTGGCCCGTTGTCGTTTTTGAATTTTCAACGTAGCCCTTTAACCAAAATGTTTGCTCTGGTGTGCTCCAGCGTATAAAAAAAAAAATAACTTATTGAAAATTACATTTCTTTCTCTTTTCAATGTTGTGTTGTTAAAGATGAACAAATCTAACTATCTTAAAGTGAAATTTATGAATAAATGTTTTTTAGACAGTTTGATGATGATGGACATTATATCTCTATACAATATATAGAATAGATTAAATATCAACAATATTATAAATACATTTATGCGTGAAATGTATATATCGATGTCCGCTGACGCATAAAATTAATTTAATGAATCTTGATAATTTTCTAGCGACATTTTCGTGGTAATTTATTATTCAACGTTATTTGTTTCTATCCTGTTTGATCCTGTTAAATACAAGTAGAATCTACATTGGAGGATGCATGATAAATCTTATTCTTATTATGTTTCATTTTTTCGTGCATAGGAAAGCCTCGAACATAAGAAAAATAAAACTATAGGTCTTATTGACCTAAAACACAGCTCAACTTGATAAATATCTTTTGGTAAAAGTAATAAGGGATTTTTAGTTGAAAACTTATGTTGAAATGAGTCCATTAAGAGTCCATGTGATCCTTATTGAAAGCGGACATGAACTTAAAAAAATGCGGAAAAAGAGCACTTTATAAAAATGTTTTCTTGAATATTATCAAAGCTTTTTCCAAGATATAGGTAATTCAACGCAGAGATCCATGCCTTTGAACAGAAATCCAAAAATCGTCTAAATCCAAATAAAAAAATATGGTTTTATAGCAAGAGAAATGCTTTTTTTAAAAAAAAAGAAAAGGTGGTTGAACTCAATTCTTATCAAGCTTTTCTTCTCTAATTCATGTTCAAATTTGAATTATTTTGATTCTGTACACTTTCATAAATGTTGTCGATAACGACCCGGGTTTCGCCTTTCGGCATTCGTGCACTTGATAAAACCAGAAGATGCCGAAAGGCAAGACCCGGGTCGCTATCGACAAAATTTGTGGAAATATACAGAATCAAAATAATTCAAATTTGACATTAAATTTCCATCAAGCACCTTCAGTCGAAGTTCTAAATTAATTCATGTTCGTTCTCAATATAGAGAATATGGCTTCTTAATAGAGTTATTTTATCATAGTATTTACGAGAACTGCTTGTTTGTTAGAAAGATAGGGCTGGTACAGGACTAGTGGTTAACTAATAGCTCTCGCTTTGCTCTGTTAATTTTAGGATTGGAAAAAGTGGGAGGGATAAATATCACAAATTCAACGCTAGCAACAAATACAACGCATTCGAACCGAAATCGATATTGTAGATCTAATCTTAGTTTGGATAATTCTTTTTTTACTGGTATTACTTTTTCAGGAGATCTTGACTTAAAAACATATTTTCAAACGTCTTTCAGCATAAAAAATCAAAAGTTTCGGCATAAAAAAGGAAAAGGAAAAGGAAAAATAAAATTTAATATTGATTTGAAACATTAAAAATGTCGAGAAAAAAGGTGCCGGAACGTCGTTCCACCGCGTTACATGTGAATAAAAGCACTGACCAAGAATATCATTCTTCTTCTGTATAGTTTACGTTATATCAATAATATTATATTTAAGGACTCTTCTAGCTTAATTTCCTTACTTTAAAAACATCTTAATTTCTTAAATCTACTGTACTAGGATTAGACTTTAATCAAATAATTTATGATGAGCAAAATGGGAACACGCGCTTGTTTAGCATATGAGATATATTTTTTGTCACCTTTTAGAGTCTTTGTTGGCCCTCATATTCGGTAATGGTTCAATGTTAGCGATTATTTTGGCGGTTATTATTATTATGTGACATATAACTTTGTTAGACTCTTTGCATTGGTAATTTCGAAGGTGAATAACCCTAACATTATATTAAGACGCGTCGAATTTGAATTTGATGTACTTGCCTATGGTTCCCGGTAAATTGCTCGAATGGAAATTGCTCGAATAACAAGATAATCAATTTGTTTCCGTTTGTTTTGTCCGTTTGTTCTGTCTTAGCCCTAGTCTTTTATGTGTTCTGGAAATATATAGAAACAGTTTTAGTAACTTATTAATAAGCAGTTCTCGTAGAAACACTTCTGTTGAGATAAACTCCATTAAAAGATCATATGTTCCGCATTTGGAGCGAACACGGTTAAAATAAATACTGACGAGAATTATTTTTATATTTCACTCTCTAAACAAGTGTCGCACAAGATAAAAATGAAATTCGTAGAAAAAGTCGTGAAAAATCGTTTAAATAACCAAGCAATTCGAATAATTTGTAATTCGAGCAATTTCCATTCGAGCAATTTACCGGCTACTCTATACTATAAAATCCCGATACTTTCTGTAATCAAATCATATCAATATTAATGCCATGGAAAGATGTTGTAAGTTAAATAAAAAAAAAACTATTTAGCTTACATATTTCATAATATTTTTAAGAAAACCATTTCTTATTTCGTTCAAACATATCGCTTTATAAAATACTACACTTTGTTTTTACTTTCCGAATTGAATCGTAAACATTTGATATAAATAGCTTTATTTTTTTACAGTTGAAACGGTTCTTACGTAGAGCAAAAATAATCTTTCAAATAAGTTATTTGTTCATCTTTCTACATATGCAATAAATCACCAAAATCGCAATAAACTGTGTAACATTAAATTGAAAGAATTGTTATATTATAATTTAAAATTTCTGAAATAAGCTTTCCTACACAGGAAATAAGATATTTAAAATTGTAAACGCGTTACCCACCTATGGCGAAACACGGTTTTTTTCTTCAACCTATGTTATGATAGTTAATTAGTTGATTAATTATTATAATTGGTTATTTTAAGTACTTTAGTGTTAAAATCAATTTGTGTTACAATACCATGTGCCAGACATATCACAATTGTTTTTGTATAGAATATATATGTACAAATGTGCTTATTGCATGAATCATAACCGTGTGTCAGCAGGATATCATAAAAGGATATTGAACTGCGACGTCTATCTATCTGTACTCTTTACAATATTCTTATATTTAAAACAATGGAAAATATGTTACAATACGCATATTACATAGCACAGGCTCCATAAAACGCCATACGACAAGATAAACATAAAATGTTTTGTATTTTTTTTCTTGTAGTTCAAAGTATTTTTCGTAATTAACATGCTATCTGTCGACCACACATTAAAGATTCATTTGAGTTGTTTACTATTTTGGCGTTTACAGCATAACAAATCGCGGATAGAATATTTAATTGTTAGAAATCCTACAAAGGATATAAAAAACATATTTCGGATACTATATTAGTATTCTTGTGAATTTTATTTGCATAGCTATCTCTACAGTGCTGTCACTTTTTTAAAAAAAACACAATAATATAGAATATCTATGTAGTTTATCGAAACTGTCTAACCAAAAGGTCGTAAAGAATAATTTGCGAAATTACTGAAAAAAAAACGTTTGTATTTTTTTTATTTATTATGAGACCTATATAGAGAATATTTTTTAGTGTTTTTAAGTAAGTATTTTCTTTTATGTTAAGGTTTCAACAATGCTCACGATAAGTTATTATTTATTTATTACAATTTTCGTTTATATTTCTATGTACATATTTCTTGTTATAATCTTTTAACTCATTTTATTATCATAACCAATATTTTGAATGACTTTTGATTGTCGACAATAGTGTCAATATCCCTAGTCGAATATATTTGTTTATCATTTCAAAGTTCGCATTGGCTAAGCACAAGTCGTGGATATATTTTAGTTGTGTTCTATTTTTTTTTCAATAATGCTATTTTGTTTTATTGCCATGTCCGCTTACAATGTGAAGCGTATGAACATCTAACATATAATAGTTTCTCAACTGAAAATGTGTATGTAACGAAAGAGACGTTGAGAAAATAAAGTGGAAGTAGTACAAAGGAAAATTGTGTTTTTTTTTTATTATAATGCAGTTCCACCAAGTATTAACAGTGAACATCCTAAAACTACTGATGTAGTAATTAGTCAATCGCTCTCATTGCACTGTAATTATATAATCGAGTAGGGGTTAGTTCGGTGGCTATGAAATGAAAATATCACGGACATCCATTTATTTTTATATAAAAAAACAGTTTATGTAAAATTCCGTTTAGTTATTTGGACCTTTGCAATGGAATAGAACGAAAGCTCAAGAGCGACTACTGCGGTACTGGCAATAACCGGAAATGGTACATAAACTAATTTTATTGTTTTAATATCAGTGCGCAAGCAAATCGTCAATGAATCGTGTTGATAAAGAGAGAACTAATTTATTTTCTGCTTCTTCGGTAGGCATATGCTGTCTCTGTGGCATTTATTACTGTGACTGTTTCACTGCTGCGGTATGATGAAATTCCTTTCGAAACATAATAATAAAAAACAAATCGCATCCACTTTACACATGTGTTCACCACTCATACTACTAATATCATCATAAAATAATAGTAAAACAGATATTTTATAAAAACTTTACCAGCGCTGAATCCAGGAAATAATATCACCTATACTAACAGCCTTCTGAATTAATCAGATGAATATCTTCTGACAACAATACAATTCGAAATGTTTAAAACATTTTTTTGTGAGATTCGTATAAGATAATGTAATCAAGATTTTTTTTATTTTTGATGCTTTGAAATATAATTATAATAAATGTATTTTATATCAAAAATAATTGAAAATGTTATTTAATATAATACACACTGTTGTTTGCAGTTTTAGGGTCGTATGTTTAATAAACCCTTTAATAGTGTTTCTCCCAATAGAGAAGGTTAGTATGTATAGCGTATGCGGCAGTCTCCTGTATAGCGGTCCCCCTATGATATAGTTTCTTAGAAAACGCATTTTTTTAAAGGTAAAATTAGAAATTTCATAAATATATATTTTATACATGTGCGTTGAAAAAATATTCGTCAGTAGCTATTTTTCCCTTGACTTCGTTAGGCGTATTCTGTGACAGGGAAAACAAAAAGGTGAACGTGACAGGGTAAATTTTTGATTGACTAATTACGTTAAATAAAAGTGTCGAAAGGCATTTAAATATCATCATTCGATAGAGCTTTATTGCGACATCAACAATTAATCTGTTGATGAATAAATAAAAGCTTTTATATACTAATTAAAGACGTGTTGTGATTTCGTTATTCATTAATGATGGTCTGGCTCTGTACCAGACAAGACTAACCCACTTTTAAAAATACAATATTTTATCCTTCCAGATTAAAAACGAAAACATATCGGTGTAAGTAATCTGTATATATTACACGTTTTTCAATAGACTTCGTTATTTGAAGATTTTAAAAAATAAGCTCCTCTGAGGCAGATAGATATATATATATATTCTAAGGATTAAGATCTCTTAATATTTCATATTTTCAGCCAGTCAGTAAATATATGGAAAAAAATACCGAGCTACACTATTTTCTCGATAATAATTAAAGAGACAATACATTATATTGTATTATGCTTTAAAGATTGTGTTTTCAATTTTTAAATTTTATTTACACTGTTTAAATTAATCCTAAAAATATTCCAATATATTATAAATAAAGATATCGACTGAGGGTACTCGATGGAATTATGTGATAAAATATGAAAGATTTAAATTAAATATACGTTTCCATTAGTCTTATTATATAAATATAAATAAAAATTTACACTTGTATAATGATAATTAGTAATTAAAACTTTTATTATTCTTACAAGATGGCTAAACGAATTTTTGTGTTACTTTTTGAGATTTTAATCAAACTCAGAAGTCAATAAAATAAAATGCTTTTGTAATAAATGTTTATTCTATTTAACATCTCAATATATTCTTGAGTGAAAAAAAATATTGAAATATGTAATGAATTCTATTAAAAATAGTTTTATTCCTAAAACGCAACAAAAATTTCTTCATTCTGATAATTCGGCACTGTTTACAAAAATAAACAGAAGCTACTTTAAGAAGTAGATCGTCAAGCCGTTGTCAAAAGAAACAAATATCTTAGAGTGTATTAAAATACATTTACATGGTGGATAAGTACAGCTGAAATGACGAGTCTGGAATTATACTATGGAACTGAATTTGGACGCGATGAAAAACCAGTAGCGTAGATTCACAAATGAGAATGATATTTTTAATTCCGTGAATGCACATCCCGGACATTATGTTTATTTCGATTTTACACTTATGCAATCCCGATATGGAAAAGTATAACTTTTCTAAGCACATAACAAATTAACAACGAAGCACCAATGTCTTACTTATATTAACTAATGCAATAATGTGATAAATGAACGGGTGAATAGCAGTATTGTAATCTTCTCATTCTCTTCATTCCTTATTAATACTAGTTTACACAATTTTATTATAACTATTCTTTTATGAAGTTTCTTATTTACCCACCAAACACCCGTTTTTAATTTACTAAACAACAGTAGAATCTCAATTGTCAAATTTATAACAATCTAAATTATCGAGACAATTTATTTTTATTCCATATATTATTGATTTTTGATGGTTACCATTTTTATAGTCACGCACAGGGGTGGGCTGGAGGGGCTCGCGCGAGCCCCTTGTTAGATTTTACTGAGGCTGGCGAGCCCCTTGTTAACTTATGAGAAAATAATATTCTCGGATCAAATTAGTATATAACTGTATTTTCTAATTTATATAATATTATATTATCTATGACAACGTTAGTATACACATTAGTATATTTTAAGCTATTTACATTGATAAGTTTACTGTAAATTGCATATTGTTATACATTTTATATGTATTAAGTAACAATCGATTGCTCATTTAAGTATTGCACATAATTGCATAGGAGCTTTAAGATAAATCACTCCTTCTTCAGAACACTAAAAATTGTTTCGAGATTAAGCGAGCCCTTTGTTAACGTATTGGCAGCCCACCGCTGGTCACGCATGTATACAGTGTCTCGTATATTTTTGAGACATGTAACTATTCATTATAATATAAAAAGCATGATTAATGTTAGAAATATTTCATCAAATTATATCAACGGGTAATAAGATTTATTGCCAAAGAATGTAAGCAATCGTAATTCGCAACACAAATCACTTTTCTTATTAATTAATGCTTATTTAATATTCTGAAATCTACAAATCAATTTCGATAGACATCAGTATCCATTTAGTCTAGTGAAACCATGTCATTCAATACGCTGTTTCATGTGTTTTGTATAATCCAAAAAAATGGAATTGTTCGTTAAACCAGTAGTTTCCAACCTTTATGTTACTACGCTTCCCTTTGAAGAAAAAAATATCTTCGCGTCTCCTCATCCTTTATTTAATATAGTAATAAAGACTCGTTTTAAGGGGTAAATAAATATTTTGGACTGTTCGCGCCTCCCACACCACCCCAGGTAGGCGCGACTCCCAGGTTGGAAATCGCTGCGTTAAACAATATGTAATTTCGAATTACGGTACCGATAGATCTGTGGAATATAATCACCGTAAGTTGTCCATGTCATAAGTTTTTTTTCAATCAATTCAATCAAGTTTAATAGGATGATGATGGTGATGACACTGCGCCACTGACAAAGAATCTCTCCAGACGTCGAAAGCTCCTTACAGGAAACTCCCGCTACAAATCATTTATTCAGTCATTGTCCATTGAACTTTCGAGTAAGTCAGTGGCAAATTCGTTTAATGTTTACCATTAGCAATGAATAAACTCTCAAACATATCCTTAGTAAACAATAATGTGTCAATTAATGATGGGGTGTCTTTTGAAGAGTTATTTCATTCGTTCAATAACAGTGATAGAAATTCTAGTAGTGACAATGTTCTCAAAAATGAAATGGATATCATAAGAGAATCGGAATATCCTTTGATATCCACAACTACCCTCATGTCTTACCTGATGTGTGTCAATGGAACTGGAGTAATCATAAACTTGTTGGTGATTGTCTGTTTGTTACGGAAAACTCTAAATGGTATGTCTGCATTCTTACATATTTTAACCCATATCATTTCTTTTTGTCAAGATAAAGTATAATTTTATAAAATATCTTTATAACTAGAATAATTTTCATGTATAATATAGTTTTATCATATAATAATCTAACACATTGATTTGTTTAACCATCGGGGACGGTTTCGCTAAGCGAGTAAACATTGAACTGTCGCAAAGAAATTAAAAAAGTTAAAATTACAAAGACAAAAATAAATCTCGAAAAAACCTTTGATTTATAATATTCTTCAAATACTCATTTTAAATTTTGATGAAAGCGTTGCTTATGTGTACTTTGTATTAGTTAACAATGCTAGCCCGCTAGCTGGATTGATCTCCAAAAACAATTTTAATTGTTTGTTTTTATTGTATTATAAAATTATGCCTCCCCACCAAAAATATAATACCAAATTTAATATTAACACTGTTTTACTAATACACTTTCAAATGTTATGTCAAAGAAGCAAACAAACAATTCAACAAAATGTTTCGGTACATCGTAGTTTATCATTAAAAAATAGAATAAAAATATGATCTACTGCTAGAATTTTTAAACACATCTTTTGATTAAATAAATATGTTTTCTAATGATTTTTGTGTATGAGTAATGAGCTTAAATTGATGTCTATAAGTACGTTTTCTTTGTTTGACAAGTATTTTATCTTTGTTTCAGGATTTTTCACACTATTACTTCAAATGTCTATCTCAGACATTTTGTCGTTGACTATTGTCGCGATTCCTGAGATGTGGTCACATCACAGTGGCACATGGGCTTTCGGATCAGAAATTTGTGTCCTTTACTTAGGAACCGAAGTCTTCATCGGGACAACGAATGTCTATTTTCTAATCGCTATAACGTTCCACGCTATCGCAACTGCAAATATGGTAATTCAAACTATAAACACTGATAAAGACTCAGAAGAAGAACTATTGGAAGACATTTCAGAAAATAAATCGTCAAGGCATAGTTTAGTGTCCAGAGATGACAGTGCGCTGCCCACTAGAGTGACGAAAACAGAATCGACAAATAAAACCACAATCCCAGTTATTTTACCAGTTATGTTAGTATGGATATTAGCAGCTTCTTTGAGTATTCCAGAATATGCTTTGTCTACCATTATAGACTCCAGATTAGGTCCAACTATTTGTTCGTATGCAGAAGGGACTCATATGACAAGCATGCAAGTTTTGTTGTCAGTATTTCAGTTACTCATTCCCTTTGTTATTCTTTTTGCATCAAGTGCTGTGATCGTATTCCAGTTGTGTAAAATGTCGTCAAAATATACTAAGACCGCATGTGACTCACTCCGTGTTCTTAAGCTCTCGCTATTTTTATGCTCTCTTTACTTAATTTTGGATGTTCCTCGGTCATTATTGGCTGCATTGCATGTACTTAACTATCAACAGAATGGTGAAGAAATGTCTGCGTTAGACCATTTCAGAATACCGCCATTGAATAATTCAATAGCACCCGTATCAGTTCCATTTATTCTTAGTTTTTTACATTTCATGTCTCCTGTTATTAAACCAATATCGTATATATTTTATTTCCATAACTCAAAGAATGCAATTATTCCAAATCTATTGACACGACCAAAAAATGCGAATGATCGATGATTTTATGTATTTGTTTAAAGAATACATAAAATGAACTATTTACCGATATTTTTTTTTTATTTTGAAAAATTTCAGAATTTTTACGCTGTTTTAAAACAATAAATAAGCTTTGAATGACGAAAAATATTTATATTTCGAAAATCAATAATTTTACAAAACAATAATTCAAAAACATACCACAGAATAATTTCATGCTATGTGGCAGTTAAAAAATCACTTCAGTGGTTACACACCTAAGAGATATACATATTTTATATACAGGGCCGGCGCCACCATACAGGTGAAATTCGCAACCGCCTAGGGCGCATAAATGGAGGAGTAAAATCTTTTTTATATATATTTTATATATCTTTGCCATCACAAAAAGTACTGTTCTTAATAGTGCAACAAAATATTGAGTGAGAGCTAAAAAAATCCCATTTTTTTTCTTTCTAGGAATTCCGCAAATTCCTCGGTTTTTTTTTAATTGGAAGTTATTCATTTTGGAAATTTCGGAAATTCCTGTGTTTTTTTAAATCGGACAGCGAGTAAAATTTTTTTGAAAAATCCCCGCGAGAGCTTAAAAAAATGTCTCAATTTTTTTCGTTATAGGAAATCGTAAATTACCAGGTTTGCCTAGGGCAGTGCTCCGCAACCTTTTATCTTCCACGGCACACCAACGTGTTCTTCAAAATTCGCGGCACACCACAAGTAAAAATATACATAATATACATAAATTACATAAGTTAGTATTTATATATGATACATACCACAAAAGAACCATATGGATAAGAAAAAAAAATCTTATTAAAATCTCTTTACCATTTTTATTTATGGACTGTCTTCTCACTTTGGAATCTAAAAAAATCTATTTTTTTCAATAACCACCCCCATAAAAGCTAAGAGTGGGAAATTAGATATTAATTGAAACAAAAAACTTTAAAGAAAACATGGATTTTTTCAATGCTTTTTAATGATCTCTGGATGTCAAAAGTTATCAATAATTGCTAAAAAAAATAATCGTATATTTAAATTTAAAAACATTTAATGAATACAACGAATTGTCAATTCTACTTCCCTGGTTATTATAAGCTCATTATTAGCTGTTAAAACGGTCAAAACACTTATATTTAAGATGTGGGTACATGCTTAGACAAATTTGTAATGATATTTATAAAGAAATAATTCATCTGTACTCTTAAACGACATTTTAAAATATAAAACTGAATTTTCACAAGGTGCGCGAAACATTTTTGCGCAGACTGTACATATAACATATTCTTTCAACCAAAAAATAATTATTTTTCTATGATAGTGTCTTCAGAAATATTTTGTAGTATCGACCATACTATTTGTTTTTTTTTTCGTTTATTCGAGATTCGCGCCGCGGCACACCCGGCATAGCCTCGCGGCATACCGGCTGAAGAGCACTGGCCTAGGGCAGTGCTCTTCAAACTTTCTCTTCCATGACACATTCAGCCAGCACCAACATGTAGCCCACTTCAAATATCTGATTTGATCATTGTTTGAACAAATTATTTGATCTTTTCTTCACTGAAGTAATGCACTGCGGCACACTAGTGTGTCGCGGCACAGCGGTTGCGGAGGACTGTCCTAGGGCACCAAATAACCTCGCGCCGGCATTATATATATATAAATAAAAACTCCATTGGAAGATTTAGTAGTGGTCTTAATTTTCTACTATATTCTAAAAATGACATTAAAAAAATATTTGAAACTTGTGTATACACTTTACTCCTGATATTCCATATGCTTAGGTATAACAACAGATTGCAAAATACATAAATTGTGATATTAATTTTATATACAAATTTAAGACGCCTAAATTAGCATTGTATACATAAAAAAACGTGTAGTCAGCAATGGATGGTGATTATTTTAGCCCATATCTGTAATAATAATAATATTAAGTATAATAATAAAAAGTGTTTTATATTCAAGGTGACTGGTTACTTATTTCTTATAAAATCTCCTTTTATAGTTGATAAAAAAATATCATTTTACGATCCAAAAAATAAGCATAACTATTAATTTAATGTACTTTTTAATATTCTTGGAAATAACATTATATGAAGTCGTACGTGTATTTTTTTAATATTATTTTTTTTATAAATATAAAAATTGTAAAAAGGAATATGGTAAGTACGTATGTATTAAAAGTGTAGTAAAAATTTTAGTTGCGGTCATGATCGATGTTCCCGCTAAGGTGTGCGCGCGCACACTTTCAAAAATGTGGCCGCACAGACCAATCACGAGCCGAGTGCTACAAGGTTCTATGTAGACAGCTGCAGCAAAAAAGATATTGGCATTTGAAATTTTGAATGCTTGTATTTTGAAAATTGAAAATTTTTGATTGTATAATATATATCAATGATAGTATTGGCATGATATAACTATTAATAAAATATTGTTAAAAATAGTTATTCATAGGTAATTGACAAGGTCGGTCCGGCCATGCAGCACCCCCCTTGCCACGTCAATGCCACCAGTACCAATGACCGTTTATAAATATCTTCTGATCTTTTTACAAACAAATGATTACCATTTTCCAACAAAATCCTGACCAAAATGTTTTTTTTTACTGATAATTTATATTTTTTACTTATCATCTATTATTTTTTACTGACCGTTTTATTTATTAATATTTGATTTACTGATCGTTCATCGAATAAAGGTCTGTTTTTATGCGCAAACGTCAAAACCAACATTCTAACAGAATTCCGTCGAAACCAGTTTGCAAGTGGCACAAAAGAACAGCCATTTTTGTTGTGCTGCCAGTGCAATAAATAATTATCTATTGTTTTTTCAGTTTAGCAATTTCTAGGTATATGGCCAGATTTCCATTTAAACTTACAAGCGGCAAAATCATAATAATTAACTATCGACATTCAGTTCTTCTTAGTTCAGCGAAAACGACTGGAAAATGTTTGATTGTTCATAAATATTTTTTTTTTTTTGTGCTATTAAAACCTTATTCGCCATTTCGAACATTATCGCATTTGATGAAAAACGTCGATGGTTCAATGTGAAATACATATATAATTTTCACTTAATTGGTGTGAAAATTATATTTGTGTAAACCATTTTAGTTTAAACTGTACGACAAATACGTAATACAGTTTTTAAAGTATTTTTTTATATAGATAAAAATACATCTTTATAATGTGCACAACAGCGTAATATTGTTGTCAAACAAACTAATCATAGCTAATTGTAAACTAAATATTATCCGATTTTAGATTCATGAAAACTTAGGTTTATCCGTACTATGAAATTTATTGATTCTACTACGGCTATCATTAGTTTATTATTAAATGTTAAAAAGTGTGTCAAAGGTAAAACTATTTATATTTGAGATGTGGATACATGCTTCGACATATTTGTAATGATATTTATAAAGATATAATTCATTTTTAAAGACATTTTCAAATACAAAACTGAATTTTCGTACGGTATGCGAAACATTCTTACGCAGACTGTATGTCTGATTTCTGTCAAATATTTAAATTTGCCCTTTTTCTGAAAAAATAGTATTCTTTAACGAAAATCTTCGTTCCGCATCTGCAGAGCTTATTGCAATTGTATTAATATTATTTTTATATGCCAACAATAGTAAACAAAACGGCCGAAAGTTTTTACTTTATCCATATAGGATTAAGCATTGTGATCATGTAAAAATTCGATCTCGGAATTACGATAATTAAAAAAAATAGTATTTTAAGAACCAGCTCTCCGAACCAAAATTATTTTAGCAACCGGCTCGACAGAGCCGGTGCAAACCCATAGGAGCACATCACTGGTTTTATCCTAAAAGTTGAAGAATATCATTTGCTGTTCACTCAGAACTATCAATCTATTACTAGATCTACTACTAGATTAGATATATTACTAGATTACTAGATTACTAGATCTATGCTAGAAAGGTGACAACATGGACAGCGGAACAAAGCGCTGGAAAATAATCAACGACATGTTTTTGTGAAATCGCAAAATACAAATTCACGCATTTCATATTCTCTTATGTCGAGGACTTACTTTATTTATAATTTTTTAAAAGATTTTTAATTTTATATGTTTGTACCTAAATACGGTTTTTGTAATTAAAATTTTAATTTGTTTCTGAAGTATTAAAAAACTGAGATGTACCTTATCAAATACGAATCTTTTCCAAATACTTTACTCAGATACTAACTTAGGTAAATGTTCCCAACACTATGTTTACTATTCGTTACATAAAGACTTTACTAACCAAAAATATTTTTTTAGTACACAAATAAATCCACACTTTATGTGTTGCATATGAAATAATAGGGTGCGGTAAGTTTGTTATCCTTGCTCTCTTTCCAACATGAAATAGCATCCGTATCATGGACTTTAAAATAAGAGACAGCTATAATTTTAATTATTTGTTTTCTTTTTTGTAATGTTGATTTGACAGCACAAAGAATCGGCCATTTTATATATGGGACGCTAAACCTAGTTAGTTGAGTATTGTTTTTTTTACTCAATATACGTGATATCTTGCGCGAGCCTGCGTCGTTAATTGTTTCTCCGGTGAATCTTATGGCAATATTTTCTACGAAATATGGACGATCCCAGTAGAATGATGGGGCACGGCGGACTCATGGCTCCGCAAGGATACGGCTTGTCCCAAGGAGACGCTCCTCCAGGAGACGGAGAAGCCAGAAAACAGGACATTGGGGAGATTCTTCAGCAGATTATGAATATTACAGACCAGAGCTTGGACGAGGCGCAAGCTCGCAAACACACGCTGAACTGCCACAGAATGAAGCCTGCATTGTTTTCAGTGCTATGCGAGATTAAGGAAAAGACAGGTATTCCCATACTTGATATTTTGTTATGTTAAAGAAAAAAGCTGAAATTCCAAGGTATATGTATTATGCCTGTTATTTATCTTGATAAATGGGCAACATTAATTTCTGCTTGCTATCTAGTAGGTTCCAACACCATCACTTCCCTTTCACGGTGGACGTTGGAAGTCATTATGAATATACTGTCTCTGTCCACATCTGCTCAAAGTAACGCATCGGCACTTCTGTGAAACTTATCACTTAAACTGTTCAGTCATTATTTTTTTTTTCTAGTGGTATATGTTATGCTTTCTCGGTGTCTTCCCTGTATTGTGGGTTGAGAGAAAGCGCTGACTATCATCACAACATATTTAAATTCATAATATTGTTGTATAGAAACTCCGCTTGACTATATGGTCATGATCATCCTTATATTACCGTGTAATATTGTTTACGAACAATAGTAAGGACAAGCGTGACCATACGGGCACACAAACATTCGGGGCTGAAATATAGCTAAACGTGAACTTTTTAAAAATATTTACAATTTGACCTCTTTCGTTCAACATTATTTCAACACAAATATATTAGTAAAAGTAGTGTAAATAATTTAATGTTTTGATAAAATAATAAGTAACAGTTTCCAAAAGTCCATTAAAAACAAAGGGAAATCAAAAAATCGCATGTGCTTTTGGTTGTCGTTTCCGTCCCCGCAACTTATGACTAACTGAAGTCTGTATCCTTTTTAACCAAATTTGAGTGAAAGCAACGATATTCATGTAGAAAAAGGATGAATAGTGGGATCAGTAGACAATGGTGTTTACCATATGGTCACACTCGTCCTTGGAGGGTTAACTGAAACGGGTTCTGGTCTACCAATGTAAATTTCCATCCTAAATAGAATATCTCACAATTTGATACCCAACTATACATATAAAATAATAATATCATGATATGCAAAATATTAAAGAAGTGTTTTCTGAGCATGAAACAAATTTACAGATTGTAAGTAGACACAAATCAATTGTTTTGTATGCCTTTTGATGGAGCTGTAAATCATTTGCATAATTAGTCCAGGACTGTACTTTTTTTATTATGACAATGCTCATGCATTAAGCGCAACCCCTCTTTATAATATGTAATATAAAGTCATATTTATGGTAGAAGGTTTCAATGTGTCAAACTTTCATTTTCTTTTTAGTTCTATCCCTGCGCACTACTCAAGAAGAGGAGCCCCCGGATCAGCAACTTATGCGTTTAGATAATATGCTTATCGCAGAAGGAGTAGCTGGCCCTGAAAAAGGTTTCAATGTGTCAAACTTTCATTTTCTTTTTAGTTCTATCCCTGCGCAATACTCAAGAAGAGGAGCCTCCGGATCCGCAACTTATGCGTTTAGATAATATGCTTATCGCAGAAGGAGTAGCTGGCCCTGAAAAGGGTGGAGGTGCCGGAGCCGCAGCCAGCGCCAGTGCTGCCGCCCAGGCAGACTGGGGTGAGTGTACGTGGCGCCTTTATATATACTCTCTTTCTCCGCCCTTATGCCTAAATTCCTTTTTTTATGAGAGTTATATACATTTGAGGTGTTGATGTCTGTAAGTGACTAAAATTCATTAAATTCAATATCTATATGGCTCTCACATTTAAGTGTCAGTTACATATATCATCATGTAAACTTCTAATGTCATATTTTATACTGTTTTCCTCGAGTTGAAAGTAAAACTAATTAAGGTTTATTTAGTGAATCCTACACATAATTGTTACTTTGTTGCAAATAATTAAAGTTGGTTATATTCCCTTTTAAAAATTCATTGTGGTCTTGATAAAATAATACTCCATATAATTATTATAATTAAATAATGATGGGATTTACTAGAATGGAAATCATTAAGAATTCTAATTCTAAGCCCACTTCTGTGAAAGTATTTATTCTTAGATTTCTAAGTGATATTGAATCATGTTGTTTAAGTTTGGTGGATATATCAGTGTAAAAATATATTAATTCAAATCAATATGGAATTAATTTATAACCACAAAAGTAACTGACTCAAATCTATCAAAATTGTTCCTGCTTTATTATAAAAAATGAGTTTTACTAGTAGTGGATTTATGAGCATTACAAGTTTACTTGAAGGTTAATTTTGTTGTTTAAAATTTATGCATGTTTATGTATTGCTTAGATATAGATTGTCCTAATAAGTTAATCCCTTGTCTCCCTCTCTCTAAGTACATTATTCTATTTTATAAATTGATTCTAACTAATTCAAAGAAAATATGGACAGTTTTAGTAACATAATTCTATGTAAATATTTTATATGAATACAATCAAAACATTCTCACCAATATCTATATATTAATAGCGGATAAAATATTCACTTTTCACTTTCGGGGAAGCCTGTTTGCCCAATGTTAATGGTTTATTTTGAACTGCACATTTTTGAAATTATCGTTCCGTCCAATGAGATCGGTTTATTTTGAACCGCACGTAAATTTTTGAAATGTTCTTATTAAAAAAATCAATATTTCCTGACTCAGAAGTAAAGAATAGTATGTATAATATTGAGAAAACTGAATTTGAAAGTTTACATTGTTTACGATTTTCTTTAAAATATTAAATGACACCGATTCGATTATTGGAAGCTATGATTATATTTTGCGTTCGGCTATGATTATAGGGCTGTTGATATAGTATAAGCCACCTTAAGAATATTCAAATTATGATATTTTAGATACATTTTTGACAAATTTAATAATAAATTTTTGATTTTTGCAAATATTAAGTATGATATTTTCCATACATTTTGGACAAAATATTAAATTATTTTGAGGAAATTTCCTATTTATAGCAACATTATTAGGGACGACAACGCCGCCCCCTGTCTTGATGATTTCTGTCATCCTATATGTGACACGGTTTCTCAACATTTTAAGAGTCGACACCCCCGCCTCCTGTCTTGATGATTTCTGTCATCCTATATGTGACAGTTTCTCAACATTTCAAGAGTCGACACCCCCCCCCTGCCTTGATGATTTTTGTCATTCCATATGCGACACGGATTCTCAACATTTTAAGAGTCAACACTTCTCAATAAGTTGACGATTATTGTCATTCTATATGTGACACAAATTCTCAACATTTAAGAGTCAAAACTCCGCCCTCTGGCTTGATGATTTTTGTCATTCCATATGTTTCATGAATTCTCAACATTTTAAGAGTCGACACCCTCTGCCCCCCGTCTCGACGATTTCTGTAATTCCATATGTGACAGGGTTTCTCAAGATTTTAAGAGTCGACACCTCCCACTGTCTTGATGATTTTTGTCATCCTATTTTACACGGTTCCTCAGCATTTTAAGAGTTGACACATCTACTGTGTATATCAATGGAGGGGAACCTGCGGCCTCTTGGCTACTCAAAATCGCGACTTGATCAAAATATTCACTTTGATCAAAAAACTCTGATACTTTTAAAGTTTTCTATCTTTCATTTCAAATGACGAGTAAACGAGACTATCCTCTGGACAAGGTAAGTTTATGCTCAAATACTACTTACAAACAAAGCAGAAATACTAACACAGTTATGGAGAGATATGCTCACATTTATGTGTATATTCATTTATTTATCTTTACTCTTATTAGAGTTCATTTTGATGCGTATGAAAATGTTCAAAATGCGCAGAAAAACGTTCAGGTAGATCGAAGACATAAACCAGCCTCATAAGACGACAAAGTTTCATGTAAACGTAAATAAGTAAATAAGGTTACTATAATGGCAAAGATGACAAAAATAAAATAAAGAAAGCCAAATAGTTTGGTAGATTGGGGTCAACAAGACTAAAATACAATTAAGTGTTAAGTTAACTGAGGATGATGGGAAAAGGTGAACTGAACTCACCCCTTTTATTAAATTATTACAATCATTTTTTTACTAAAATAATTTATTTGTGCTTATTTATTTAATAAACTTTCACATAAAATTAAAAGTTGATGACAGTTAGAACAAAAAACAGTTGAAAACGTAATTTTACTTAAAAGTCAAATGGAAAAGTTTCACCATTTTGCTATTTGGCTCACTTCACCTCTTAAAGGCTCATATATTCCGAAAATCAAGTTCCATTTGGTGAATTAGTAAGGCTTATTAATTTTTATTAATTTGATAAGTAAAGTATGCATTTGATTGTTCATGTCGGAAAATTTCTGATTTTTTTATAATCTGAAAAAATCCTCCCGTTGGGGGCAACGGGCTTACAGCTCGATTTACTTGACTATGTATTCAAAATAAAATTAATGAATTTTTTGTCAACTTTTATTTTGTAAATTACAATCCGGCCACCCTGATCTTATCAGGTATGTATAATAATTGAACTGTCTGGCGCACCAGTTGTATGAAAGCACCCGGACGCCAGACTTTGTGTAGTGTCTTTGAGGGGCTTATTGCAGGTGGTACAGGACAAGCTGACAATGCCATCGAACATTCTGATTATCGCGCTAAGCTTGCGCAGATTCGACAGATCTACCATCAGGAGCTTGAAAAGTATGAAAATGCCTGCAACGAATTCACTACTCACGTCATGAATCTGTTGAGAGAACAGAGTCGCACGAGACCCATCACCCCGAAGGTAAGATATACTAGGGATCAGGAATAACCGATTTGTTCCCAGGGATAATCGACTTTTTGTATTTAACCCTTTGAGGAGTGAGTTAATTTTTACTAAATTATGTTTTTTCTTATATTTTGAATATCCATACTATTGCTACACACAAAAATATTAGGGCTGTAGAGTCGAAGTCGTGAAAAACGAGCGAAACACTCGAAACATTTAAAAAAAATATATTTAATGATGTTTATTCAAACCAAAATAGTTCATAGTGTTGACATTGGCTGACTAAAGATAATCTGATGGGGGATACATATAATATATATAAGTTAAAATGAAACGATTGAAAAAAAAATCGGAGTCAGAGTCGTTTTTTATTTTAAAGCTGTAGTCTGAGTCGTCTTTGTCTTTTTTTTACACGAATCCACAGCCCTGAAAAATATATTTGATAAAATGCTTACAGATCAATATGGGAAGAATATTATTTTTTATTTCAAGAAAATATTATTTTTTTGGATTAAAAATGCATAGTTAAAAGTGTAAACTAAACTAATTCATTATTACTTTAAAATAATTTTCTTGAGGCGTTTACTTCGAATTTGAACGTAGATCTTTCTTTGCTGTCATCTGCGTTCGAATGTACACTAGATTACATTGTCGCATGACATTTCGGGTCGATTACGATAGACTCAATATTATATGGCTACCGATTTGTTTACAAATATTAACCTTTTATATAGTTTTATTATAGTTGAAACATCAATTTAAACACCATATTTATTTAGGGATTAAACATTGATATATACATATATTTTTGTCTCTGGTATTTTTTTTTCTCACGGTGTTTATTTTTATGAACCCATCATAAATTATAATGGTTTTAAAATGGAACTTGAAAAGGAATCTGTATTTCATAAGCGCTGCGTGGCTTGCACAATATTGTACGTAGTTAACCAATGAAAAATATTAATCTTTAGTAATTTTAATCGTGCATATTGTTTTTAATCAGTAACAATTTTTTTTTTGACTTAGCTTAAAAAAAGGATATATCTTCATTCCCACACATTAGAAATTGGGATAAAACCGTCTCTTTTTATTTTTTTAATGAAAATATAACTTAAAACCATACATATTTGTTTAATATTTACTCAACAATGTTCTATATTGTATAAGGTAAACATAATAACTGCTTTTATGCACGGTTTAAGATCACATTTTATTCTCAAATATTTTAGCACTATTGTCTCATGTATGCCGTTTATCAAATATTAAGGACATGATTTATTACTTATTCACTTCAGAAATTATATGTCAGCTGTTGGCAATAGTGCCCCGTAATGTAATATGTAATTCAAAAATGAATACTTTTTTAATCGTAAAACGAAATGTCATAAGTCAAACAAACTATTGCAAGTCTAGGATTACCTGTACTGAACTTTTTGTGCATTTCATGTAGTACTATTTTCTAATATTTTGAATAGCATGAATTTTTACTTAAATATCAATTAAAAAGAAAAATGGTTATTACTGTTTATGGAACAAACTTTCTTTTTAAATGGAGAATCTTTAGTTGAAATTTTATATTATACATGTTTTTTTTACAGGAAATTGAACGTATGGTGCAAATTATCCACAAAAAGTTCAGTTCGATTCAAATGCAGCTGAAACAATCTACTTGTGAGGCTGTTATGATTTTGAGATCCAGGTATGTGTAGCAAACATGTCTCATATGATATACAGTGGAGTCTCTTACAGCGAACGACTTTTATAATAACCTTTTCATACTCTCGACTTTGCTTCGGCAATTTTCGTAATTACCCGACACGCAATGCTGATCGCTCTGCAAAGTTTTTTTTTATATACGAGTGTCGTATAAAAAATACTTTGATGCGTGCGTATATGAATTTTTAGTATACGGAATTCGTATATATATTAGCACGATACATATAACTATCTCAGAAAATTTTAATTCCCATAGTATACTAGAGGAAACAGCGTTTTATACAGCAAACCTTTCAAAGCGTGAAACAGTATGTGGAACGAATTTACATTCATGATGCGAGGCACCACTGTATATGAAACTGACTTTTCTGAATTATCATTCAATCTCTCAAATTATGGATACATTGTTCAATGAAGCCAATAAAACAATAAATTCTGCATTGTATCAATATCTTGAACCATAAAACCTAGGTCATGGTCTAGTGTCGATATAAGTTCATATTTTGCATTATTTATTATTATAACACTCCTATAATATACGAATGATATCTTATTCAGTTTGTTGCATTTTTATTGTCTATATCTAGATTCTTAGATGCTCGACGCAAGCGTCGGAACTTCAGCAAGCAGGCATCTGAGATACTTAATGAATATTTCTATTCACACCTATCTAATCCATATCCCTCGGAAGAAGCAAAAGAAGAGTTGGCGAGAAAGTGCGGCATCACCGTTTCACAGGTTGTTATTGATTTCAAATTATATTTTTAAAATTCTCACACTATTGGAAATAATCGGGAAAAGGATTAGAAATTTACATTTTTGTTATTTTTGGCTTTGTATTTTGTATTGAAATATGATAATATATTGGAGCTTTCAGATTTTTTGAAGTCGGAATCTTGCTGGGCTACCGAAAATTATAATCAAATTTATATTGTTTTTGTGCTTTTGAAATTTAATCGATCGGCTATGAGAAGAGTTATGAAGGTTTTTTTTAATGTGTTTATTTAATTTGTCATACGCAGGTGTCTAATTGGTTCGGCAACAAGAGAATCCGCTATAAGAAAAACATTGGCAAGGCGCAAGAAGAGGCAAATTTGTACGCTGCGAAGAAGGCTGCCGGTAATGATGATTTTCATATGTTCGAATAATGTGAGGACAACACTATCTCATATAATATCAACCTAACATTTTTTTAACAATACTACCAATTAGAGCCTCTACTAGTTAGCTTAACAAAATCATAAATATAGAAGTGATTATATCAGTTATTTAAAAAAAAAACTGGCCAAACACATTCGGAATTATTGATCATGGTACATTCCTGATAAACATTTAAACACAGAAATTAAATATCTTATTCGTTTAATATCATTACTTTTGTGATAAATTCATTTTAATGAGAGTATGTCAGTTTTTTGGGTATTCTTTTGCTCACATATTATTTAAAATAACCTAGATTAGGAATTAATATATATAATATAAATTATGTAAAATAAAAAATGAAAATAGATCATCTTGAGCAGTATATAAGAGGTGTATGATATGAGGAATCTCGGAAAGTTTCTTAGCCATAAAATCTTTTTGCTCATCTCAATTAATTTTTCCACTGCTAAAAACTAAAGTATGAATAACCATTCTAAGACTTATTTAATAAATTGATTAACGCTTATTGGTTGTGGGTTGAACTAATCTTTGTATACTTATGTTTTTTCTTGTTTCAACCATGTCCACTCCTAATGTGAAGCATATGGACAACATTTCAACTGAAGTTTTTTCCACTTAAACTGGTTGTTATTCGGTTGCTCAACCTTACTTTTTCTTGAAGTGAGTAAGGATAGAATGATAGGGTTAGGAACTGACTGATAATTAACTTATCTCTATTTTTCTATGCCCCACTTTTAGAATCAGACGAGTGGGAGAAAAAGAAATCCATAAACCTATTTAATAAAATATAAACCGTGTCCGTATTTTGAATCGAACCCATGGACGCTGAAACTGAAGGGGATGATGTTTATCATTTGACTACAGGCTAGACAAATATTTAGTTGAAATTAAATGATTTAGATGTATAATAAAAAACAAATGGTTTTTGATGCTTACTTAAATAATTGAATTTTAAATGATGTATAAAAGTGTGCGCTGATAGTTAAGCTTCTTGAGGATTTTCAGCACAGTCAATGCGCAGCGAAAGATCGGCGCTCCGGAGCTAACAGGATGAGTATAGCAAGACGATGTCCACTTGGAGAAAACTTATTTCAAAACATTCTAAAAACTGCATATATTATGTGAAACATGTTGTAACACCTAAAGATAAATTAATCACAATTAAAATGAGGAGGTGTCGTTTTCAGGAGCCTCTCCTTACTCCATGGGTCCCGCTTCAGGCACGGCTACACCGATGATGTCTCCCGCTCCCCAAGACTCGATGGGATACTCGCTCGGCGCGCCCGCGTATGACCCTCCTCAGCCCTACGATTCCACCATGCCTTATGATCCCATGCATCAGGATCTGTCACCATAAGTCGTAAACAAGACTAATTGTTTTATAGCCGAATGAATAATGATTGGTCGGGTTGCACTTATCTGTTATTTAAATCTCTCAACTTAAGATTATAAATGACAATTTTTGGCCTATCATGTAAATGTTTAATGTTATATAAACCATCTTAATATTCTCAGTATGGAAACTTTTCCTGTTATTTCATGAACCCTTTGATTAATGAGTTAATTTACTTTATCTGACTCAGTAGAGCGTGGACATAAATGAACGGTGATATTCATTAAAGGGTTAGAGTTTGGAGAGGTTTAATTAGATAGAAGTCGATCAATCAATATAACATTCAAAATAAATCGTAATAGTTGATGTCAGTCTAAAATAGCTGATATTCTGAAGTGAAAATGGCCAATTAATCTCTGGAATCGTTGATATAAAGTTCTAACATATTATATTGGCTGATTGTGCTCTAAAACTATGAATGATTCTAAATTATCTTTTTTGTCTGATATTATTCTTTCACTGTGTTATTATGTGTGACTGTTGTATTTCCAATTGAGTGCAGTCGAATATGATTGTATAAGCTATTATTTTTATGACATTAAGTTATCTTTCAGTAACATAATTGTAATTTTAATTGTATGAAGAGTTTTATGTGCAATAAATTAAGAATTGTTTTGTTTATGACACTTTTCTTCTAGGATAACTTCTGTGTTATTATGTATTACCGTTCGTCTTCTGTGAGATTTTAGTTGATTATTTAAAATATATCTTTTTTTTTTAAATTCATTTCAGAATTATATTGATAAATTTTGTACGCCAATCGGACAACAGTTTGCCTTCTATCTAAAATATTTGTTCAATAGTTTATTTGAAGCAGTCTTTATATCTTTTATCCAGCTCAATGTGATATTATTTTAGACCCCCAACGATACATTTTTGTATCCGATGTTCATTATCAACAAAATAAAGTTTAACTAACATAGTAAAAAAAATAATTAAATATTGTTTTTTGGTCAGAGTTATATAATATGTGGACATATGACAATGTGTACCGGAAACGTAAGCAGAAACAATATTAATAATAACATCAGAAAGATTAGTGGATTATAAATATAAGAAACTCAACTAAATACAGACCTGCTGATTGGGAAATACGGATGAACTTTTTTATATTGATATTAATGGTCTGCAATTTTATCGCATCTAGAAGTATACCTGAACATCATTACTCTGATCTTATTGATTCATCATATTTGCTAATTGGGCTGGATAATTGATAAATTCATTCTTTTGTTAACAAGCAATGACACTCTTTATTGACAGTTACTGAGCACACTCAGTTAATGTTTTTAGAAAGTTTTTCATCTGAATGATTATTATTATGTACTTAATTGTCATTAGGAACAATTTGCGATGCTTTAGTAACTTAGAAATTACAATTAGGTTATAACTATCTTATTGAGACATTTTTTTTTCGATTAGCCCAGAAGAAAGCCGTCTGGGTACTTTATGACAATTGTTTGATAGATCAATTCATTTTTGCATGAAACCGACGCAATATTAGTTATGGAAACTTCATTGTAATAAAATCTCACTCATGATTCGCTTAAGTATTGAAGCTTTCAGAGAATATATATTTTTTTATAATTTCAATCCTAATACTAAGTGAAAACGGAAATGGTAATCCTAAAATATTTGATTTTATTGAAACTCATAATACATATTGTTTTATCAATGACATGGTTGTATACTAATTAAATTACGGGCTCTGTTTTTTTGTTCATAGATATTTAACAGAAAAACACATGCAATAGGTTTCTCAAATTCTAACTGTTAATAACTAACTGTATGTCTTACATGGACGAAATCAAAGCGAATGCAAAGCAACTCGGTACGGCAACAAAATATCAAACGGTCTCCGCCGCTATAGTGTCCTACGTAACAAAACGCACGCCGCGATCAGTTTGTTTGATATTTTAATTAGCTTTAAACCGTGTTCCAATCTCGTTCGCAGTGACTTCGCCCAGGTAAGACGTAGCGTTAGAAGATAAACTTATTTGCTGATAGTTTAATGTAACTTAACTAGAATTTGGATCAAATTTGTTTTTTTGGGACGCTATGTGAAAACAATAGTTATGGAAAGATATGAAGTTGACTTTCTTATATATATATTATTTAGTGTCATGAAATGATTTCATTTTTATTGATTCCTGATTGTAGATATTTTGTTGGAACAATTTTTTTATATACGATTTTTTATGAAAGAAACCATTTAACATATTGTTTACACAAGAATACATTCACATTTACACTACATACTGTTCCGAATCACGAGTGAGATTTTACTGCGCTCCTTTACGATACATATTGTACAATTTTGTCGATCGTAGAATTAGTTTCGGTCAGGCTAGAAGAGGTTTATATTTATTTTAATATCAATAATTAGTATATTACTGCACCTGGGTAGTTAGATATTTGTGTAAATCAATTATAGCTTCTTTAGTGACTTTTGTTAGATTAATGTTTAGTTCAATGCAACATTAAAACACATATTCATGAATTGAGACGCAAACAAAAATAAATACAGTCTCTTGTCTTAATATTAGATAAGGATTTTATTTATGGATTTTTTTTTCTGTCAGGTATCTTCAAAACGAAAACTTGCAACACGATTATACCGTCAGCGAACAGTAATTTCGGAATTGTATCAAATTTGTGCCGGTGTATGTTTTTAATAAATGACAGCTTCTCTAATGACAGCTGTGTGTAAATAATGCGCAATGAATATTGATGCATACATAAATGTTTTTATAAGGTTTCGGTATAATATATTGAACAAATTGATACGTATACTTCAAAGTTTCGAGTGGTCTTTTTATATATATCTATATATAAGTAAGCACCGGCCCGTGGTCAGCGTTTGACGAGCGGGTCAGGACACTGAATAAATAATAAACGATATATCTAACATTGTATACGAACAAAATAATAAAAATAATTGAATATTGTATGTTTTGTTGTTGTGATGATGTCCTGGTATATATATGAAATTTATTACGTGTAATACTGTATACGATCAATTCTTGATAATCTGAGATTTGACAAATAAAACTATGTGTATTCATTTCTTCAAATGTTCTTTTATTTTATGGGAAGAGTTTTAAATTATATATATTTGTTTCCATATAACAGAACATGGTCTACAAACCTTGTGTTGCCATTGGCTGGATAAAAAATGCTCAATTAATCAAAAGAAATACAAGATAAAAAGATCTCCTTTACTTACGACGGCTCGTAGCCTAATGGTAAATGTTAACACCTTACTCACCGTGTACATAGCATTGGCGCCCTCCATTAACACAAACTCACCGCATACGTAGTATTGGCGTCTCTTTACATGTACGACTGCGGCCAAAAATAAATTTGATGTTCAATATTAGCTTCGAATATTGATCAAGAGATGTTTAAGCAAAGACTCACACTATGAAGTAATGGTAAAAAGTATATTAGTTTCATATTTTAAAACAGATGTCAGCCATTTGAAAAAATCGCCGTTTTATGGTTGACAAATATTTTTTAGTATTTTTTTGCTTTCAATATTTTTGTAGGCGTTGATATTTACAGGGCAATTTTCTAACACACATAATGGGTTACATGTGTCAATGCACTCATAAGTTTTATATTAACGAGCCATTACAGTAGTAGTGAACCATTTTTATCAGGATATCTTGACATTATTTCAATAAAAGGTAGTAAGGTTTATGGTTTCCCATATATGAAAAAAGATTTCGAGTCTGGTATGTATTTTCAATATGGCATAAAAATTTCATTGGAATACATTAACGCATTCAAAAGTTACGTAAATTTTAATTGAACAATCGAAATTTGCTGATATTTTGCAAATATTGCGAAATTCGTCCGGTAAGTTAAGTGTTAACATTGCTAGGATTTCATCCACTTGATTCGAATTCTTAATTGAAGACCTCGATTTTTTGATTGGCTGTTATCAATTTCTCTGATGTTTTCATACCTTCCTATACAATTCTATGCAGGATTACAGAGGTGACTAATTAATTAATAAAAACACAATATTCCATTGAACTTTATTCCACTTTATTTAATCGGTCAGGACCGGTTTTGCTCATTGCGAGCATTGTCAACAAATAAACAGAAATATATTATATAAACAGTGCTATTTATAACAAGCGAAACTGGTCCTGACCTATTAAATAAAGTGGAATAAAATACAAAGAAATATTGTGTTTTATTAATATAATGCCTTTCCACCAAGTATTGACAGTGAACACCCTAAGTGTTATATACATTATGTACCCTATAACTGTTAAGAGTAGATTAAATAAGAACGAAGACAAAATATCCCTCCTGACATCATTCAGGTAATGGTTCTCAAAATTGAAGGTTCCAAAATTAACGAAATAGACAAATATGCTTGCCTTGCTTCACTATTATTACTATTCTTCTGTGGAAAGGAAAAAAGACCTAACCCACACATATCAAATTCTACAGGAGGCAAAAAACGTGTTTTGATGATTTTGGGCCATCCGCAAATTATGAATTAAACACAACCTTGAAGTGCACGGAGACTTCTAAACTGGTGTTTAATTGACATAATCTAATATTAATTAAAGAAATTGTCTAGGAAAAACCTTTATTTCAGTCTTTTTTCTTGGTTTTAATTTTTTACAAGGTCATCTTTTTCAAACTTAAAAGCTAAATTTAGATACTAATTCGGCATTTGCAGCTTGCATCCTTTTGATAGAACGTGTATCAAGTTGTATACATTGTGATTATTGAAAAAAAGCTGTTTTGGAAAAACTGAGGGTTACGTCCTTTTTTTTTTCCACAGTCGATATGTAAATATTCAAATAAGCCATACTTTTTGACAGATACAAACAGGCTCGAAGCCAAGTTTTATTTTAAGCTATATATCATCTTATTCATAATTAAGTTAAATAACTTTTTTATGTTATCAAAATGAGAGGAACAAAAAAATCCACTGTTTAATAAATTGTAGTTTATTTATATTGCTGTATTATCTATGGCAGTGTTTCTTAATCGTATTGAAAGAATCGCCCCCTTTAGCAGAAATAAATTATCCAAAGCCCTCCAAAAAAACGAAGTTATAAAATTACATAATTCTTTATGTATGTGTGTACTATTATTTCATGCAAAGGATTTCTTACTATAAATAAAAAATGCTAAAAAATACAAATAAAACACCTTATATTATAAAAATACAATATTTCAGTGGCCTCCCTGACTCAGTGCATCGCCCCCCTCGCATTCCTGCAGCGGCCCCCAAATTCTGAAAAATTAAAAACGCCCCCGTTAAGAACCACTGATTTATGGCCATTCATATTCAACCCAAACAGCATAGACTAGTCCGACTAGTCGGTCTTGGTAGAAGATGCATGTCTGTTATGGAGATCTTCTCTTCTTCTTTGAATACACAGATCAATTGGAATCATTTAAAGTACACAACAATTTCATCCAACACCCACAATTCATAGTATTAACAACGTATCAACTATGTATCAACGTTCATTAAAAATATTGGTAAGGAGAAATTTGAAATTTGTTGATAATGAATTAAATCAAGTATGAACCTATTGAAAATTTTGTAATGTAAGATTTTTATGGGATCAATTTGGTTTTGGTTTCATTTCAAAAGGTATTGAAATGTTGCCATTTTGTATTTTAAAAAAATAGTGGAAATTATATGCTCAGCAAAGTTTCACAGTTAGTTGTCATAGTTAATTATAAGAATCTTTGATTGAAGATTAAATTAAATGATGTGATGTAAGTATACAATCATGACTAATGAGCAGTGATTCAGAAAGGTTGTCTTGTGATATAACGAATATGAAAAATATATAAATATTTATAACATACATAGTGGCAGACCATTTATGACCATGCCCACTTGCTAAATAAGCGTGACTAACTGTCATGTGTATCAGTTTGGTTACACAATCTTTATCTACCTTTTTAGAGTGTAGAATAAAAATGAGGACATGTTGTAAGTCAATCATTCTACAATATTGTATTTTTAAGGAGATTAGAGAATTTAAATCAAAATAATATATTGATAAAAAATCAATATCTGCAATGATGAAGCTGGGGGATACATACACTTTGCCCTACCGAGGTACAAGCACATGCATTTATCATGGTAGCTTTGAATAAAATGAATTTTTAGTTAACTCGATATTCTGTTATGGCGAGTTTTCCTTGCCCAGCCAGCGCCCAGTGCTTGATTGGTCTTTTGAATATAGTTTTGTCAATACACATTTGAGAATCTTATAAGTAACCCTCCATCCTGACCCTGCCACGTGAGTCAATTTTAAATATGTTTATGAAGAAACAGGATTCTATTGAAAATTAATGAAAGCATGAAAATTTTATTCAACTGATGTAAGACTGTTTTAGGGTTTGGGTGAAATAGATACTTTGTTTCGTTGTAAAACAATAAGTTCTAAGAATTTATCGGCCTATTCAGAGATGTTTTAAATTTTTCAGATAGAAACATCTGCGTTGTTGACTCGTTGGATGCTAATAACACGCATAGCATGACGCTGGATTTATTTAAGCATGGGTGCAACTCGCTTCTGCGTGATATTATTATTATTTCATTGTTTTGCAATTTATATCAAATCGGTGGTGCGGACATACAGAAGTCGTGTTTTTTCATATAACGGTTGGCTTACACTTTTGCTTAGAATACATTTACTAAATAAGTTTCAAATTTTAATTTGCATTATTTACTATTCTTCTTTTTACAATCTTTAAGATTCTTAGAATATTGAAGTGTTCGGTCTTGTATTTATACACAAAAAGCTACAAATATTTTTTTTCTAAGAAGTGAGTCCGTGATAAAATATACTGCCGAAGGAATATGTGCAACTAAATGGAAAAACCGCTGAGACGTTCTGACGATTTTGTCAGAATTCGATGGCACATCAACAGTAACGACCAATTGCCGAGATTTTTTTTTAGAAAAGCCGAAAATGGTAATCCAATACAACAAATTCATGGCTGGATTGGATTACTATGATCAAATTATTTTTTACTGTTATATTCTATGTTCTTATGTTATATTCAATTTACATATATGTAATTTTATTCACGTAAATGAAAGTAATTGTATGCTATTTTTTAATATTGATAGATGTATCTATTGTTTGCTATGTATGCATGTATACAATATTATATAAATATAAATCAGAAAGCTAACATGCAATTAATTTATTTACAAAAATTTTGGAAACATATGCATTGTGAATGCTACTTTATGCAGGCGCCCGTTTATTCTTAAGTACCATAAAATATCGAGCCAGGTACGCATTCCTAAAATTTGCGAACGTGAATAATAATATTATAAAATCAGCATGCTACAATGCATAATCCATTTTAGTTTGCATTGAACGTGTTAAGCAATAGAGAGATTTCAGTCAGCCGCATTTACAACCCTCGACACATGTTTTAAAAGAACAAGAGAGAATCCTATTCATAAAAAGGGTTATCACGATTTTAAAATTTCGTTTGTGTTTCAGTGCTTGCGGACCCGAGACAAATGCGCGGGGGTTTTCAAATCTATGCGCGGCCACTTATTGCTTTGAAGGACCTGTTTTGTGACACGCTAATGCATTTGGGTTGCCGACCGTAGGCCTAAGTATTTTTTTTTTTGCAATGCGCAATGAACATTTTTTTTAAATTTTTTCCAGTTGAATATTTTTTTTTTTTTTTGACATTTATTTTCTTATTGAATTTGTTTTTTGTCCTTTATCCACCATTGATCTCGATCATGTCCAAACGTCATACCCACGATTTGTAGATATATAATTAGATAAGGTTTTGGATTTCAGCGAGTTTGACAGAAAAAGAAATAGACGATTGGATGAAATCAAAGATTTATATATTTACAACTCAATATATTATAACATATTAAATAAGGATACAAAGCCAACACCAATTTTGATAAGTGGTCTATATACACCTCAAACAAATTATTGGTATCAACGTTTTATACACAAAAAAAAAACTATTTTTACGAAAATAAAATTACATATAAATGTATATATATAATAAACTTAAACGCCACAACTTATTACTTTGACACCAGTGAACTAATTTTTTTACAATTCATTTTAATATTCAGAGAAGTAAGAAAAGTTTTTTTGATAATATTAACCAGTATTTAGTTAAACCAATATTCAATGAAATAAAGCAATAATGATATGATTTCCATATTTGATAGCTTTATAATTTGGAATTGTTTTAACAGAAATAGATACATTACACATTTACTAATCATTTAAGATATATGATAGTAGTAGTCAAATATAATAGATATGATTGAATAGTAGAAATTTATCAGTTTTACTATATTGGAGTTTAATAAGTGACAATGACAGTTAAGAAAACAATATATATACACAAACATGCATACCTACGTCATGTTTACCCAATATTAAGATTAACATATTATAATATCATATAAACAGGACAAGAATAATGCAGTTGAGTTATGTGACATTAATCATATATTGATAAGACTTTTGATAAAAGCTTTACTTAACGTAGACATTCTAAAATCGATGTTGATGACTGGATAAGTAAGCCTTTTAATTTTTGATAGGAATCACATAAGGTGCCATGTTTAGAAAAATTGATTACGATTCAAATTTCATGTATGGAATATAAAAAAAAAAAACAGTTTTATATAATCATGACTTGCCCTAGACTACTAAAAAAAATCTCAAAAAAGCCTGTTTTTGAGGTAACTGACTAAATTGTGCAAACATTGATCAAAAAATAAATAACACTCGATCCTCCAATCTGAATACTGCCAATATTGGGATGACAGAGTTAAGAATTAAAGTACAAAGATGATTTGAAAAAGCGAAATATTCTGTCAGCAGAGGTACTACCGCAGTTAACAGCGAGTAGGCAACCTATTCACAAGAGTTGTATACTTCGTAATTCCTTTTTTCCAATTCATTTTATAGAGGAAAATATATAATTAATTATATATAAAAATGAAATTATCAATTAACATATCTGATATAAGTTACTCATGTAAAAAAGTCAAATTGCATGTTTACATTAATAATAATATTTATACTAGACAATGAAATATAAAAAAGTCCTTTACTTATGATTAGTTACATTTTTTTCCATTCAATTTAACAAAAAAGCAAGCTTACAAGGCCTGATTTCTTATGTTTACTTAAAAATCAGAAACAATTGCAAATATTCCCTAAAATATGTAATAAGATCCATCAACTCTTATGTGACATCAATGCACAATTTCAACATTTCCCTTATAATTCAGTTACTAAACAGCTCAATAGAAAAAAGTGAAACTATTGGGATTCACCAATATTCACCTTATAAACAGAATTTATCTAAAACCAGTAAGAAATGGAGCAGTTTATCGATAGGCAGTCATTGAATGAAAAAATTTATCCAACGCCACAAAAATGTGCACTCTGATTATAGGTAGGTTTATAATCATGCAAACTATGTATAAGATCAAATAGGTATGTAACAGTTAATGATATCTATTTTAAAATTTGATTTCACACATTAAATATATTTTAATCATCATGTGTACTAAAAAAAAAACATAATATAACACAAATTAATTATTATTATGATAATATTTGTCAATCTTCATTGATATTTTGTAAATATCGTTGTGTAAAAAGACCATGATATTTTAGGCAAGTTCTAGAGCAGTGCTACTCAAACTATTTGTGTATGTTTTTCAGCATTGCCTGGGGATCGGCTTCATTATGAAAATAAATAAGTTATACATACATAGGTAATTATGCATTTACATTTTTTAGCATGGACAAGTTTTTACCGGCCTGCGGACCAGCATTTGAGTAGCACTGTTCTAGACAAAGCTTGTATCGCACCACATAAGCAACAAAAAACTGTCCAATGCCATCTAACGATACATCTTTTCAACATTTCCATACTAATTTATGTTTTAAAACAATTTTTCTTATAGAAAAGTATTTTTTATAATATTTCTCATTTAATGGGAATGTCGTAAGTCATCGTTTTTCAGATGACTGGTTCAATTGAAACTTTTTATACTAGTCAGACACGCTGAGGTAGTTCAGTATTATTGCGAAGCACTATAGGAAGGCAACGCATATAGCTAATTTGCAAAGAAACCTGTGTGCGACTCGCCTTAATATCATTTGAACTAAAAAAAAAATGTGAAAACTGAAATGCATTAATATTCAATGTAAACAAAATAATATACAACTACTATTGTCTGGTACCAATAGTTGCTATAAAATATATCCAAAGGCAGAATTTAAAAATAGACAAACCAAAATCTTTCATCACTATTTCCATCACAAATGATTATTATTAACCTATGTTATTATTAAAACCTAACATTATACAGTTTGCGTTAGCCTTCAGCATTACTGTCAAATAATATTGATAGCACGTACCAAAACTTTAACAGGCGAATATGTGGCATACATGACACCTATGCTTTGTTAAGTTCCAATTGTAAATCATACATCAATAATACCTATTTTTTTAAACAGGCACTGAATGTATTTTGCTATGATGAAAATGTTGCCCTATAATAAAACTATGCAAGTGTAAACTGTGTCATCGCCGATGATTCTGGGTTGAAATCACTGCTTATCATAGCTATCAATATAATGAATGTTTTTCCAATTATGATTATGACCTCATATTATTTGCAAAAACATTCATTATTATAATAGAATAACCTCATTTTTTTTTCATTATTGCTTTTCAGATAGACACATTGTATACAAAGACAAACTTGGTAAAGTACAGGGGCATTACAGATTCTAAGTCGGTTTATAATTGACAATTGGAACGAAACAACGTTGGAAACTACGGTTAGAAATGTATAGGTACAGTGACAGCTAAAGGACTAACAAAGACGTAAAGCTTTACTATGTGTTCATTTCTTAGTATAATTATGTTTTCGATTATTAAAAAAAAAACAAATATACTTTAACAATATAACATAATGGAATACAGTAAGCAATCCCAATAATAAGATATTTATTCTACAATTTAGAGTTTTTTTTTGTAATTTTCAAGTTCACTAAGTTGTAAGGTAAGATTATTTTATTAGGTTAGGTAAAAACTGAAAAGAAATATCTGTAAAATATAATCATGTTTATATTGACAAACATTTCACCTAGTTATGAATCATCTTAAATGATAAGGAATGCATGATAATGAACTATCAAAAGCTGATAAGGTTTCTACAAAAAAACAATTAGGATAAATAAATTTAATTTATTTTAAAGGGTTACATTGAGAAACATCATGTTGAGTGGCAGCACTTATTGCAATCTTTGAATTTAGTCTTTCTGCAGCTTCTTTCGATTAATTCTA
Organism: Himalopsyche anomala; assembly: GCA_031772345.1. Lineage (NCBI taxonomy): Eukaryota > Metazoa > Arthropoda > Insecta > Trichoptera > Rhyacophilidae > Himalopsyche > Himalopsyche anomala. Next base: position 14,707,727 of record CM062821.1, on the reverse strand, counting down.
TACAACAAGTTTTTCAGTAAACCAACCGAGGCACTGCAGATAAATAATACATTATTTGGAACCTTGCTTGAGCCTTTATAATTAATTTAGCATCAATCTACTATTTGTAATAGGCTAAACGTAAATCTATATACTATTGTTGGGCACAAAATATACTAAAAGGGGAAAAATAATCACTCATAAAAAACACCCATTGACAAGAGCTGAGTGATACAAAGATATTTATGTACTTGACATACAATATAAGGTTTCGTATTTGGTACCCCTGAAGTACAGTCTGTGCATGTGTATGTTCCTAGCCATGGCATGAATACGAAACAGCCGTAAGAGTAAAATAATTGTTGGCAATGAGAAGGCATTGAAACTGTATGATTTTTTCTGAAATTGTGTTCTTTGGTCAGTCTGTTAAGTTCCTTCATAAGACAAGATCCCGATATATCAAGAGTAGAGTGTAAGTAATTTGGTACATTACGTTATAAAAGTCGATAAATAAGAAGGTGAAACATTTGTTGAAATCACTTATCAATCTTACAAGACCGATTGCCGAGAAGACTTTTGAAAACACCTTAATTTTAGTGAAATTCCAATCCTAGCAAGCACAATTGTCTCCGTCCCGGCCACGGCTGCCTTCGTTAGCATTCAACTTGATCTGATCGGGGAATTCATTGTACAGCTCGACTTCCGTTTCCTGCGCGAGAGCATTGCGAGCAATAGTTTGAAAAGCAAGCTCTACGTTGAGAGCTTCCTTGGCGCTCGTTTCGAAGTAAGGAATTGCATTTTTTCCTTGACACCACTGCTGTGCCCGCTTTGCGGAGACGCTCCTGTTCTCTAAGTCAACTTTGTTTCCTAATATCACAAACGGGAAATTATCTGGATCGCGCGGAGAGGCCTGTATCAAGAATTCGTCTCTCCAGCTCTCCAGAGACTTGAACGTGTTGGGGGCGGAAACGTCAAAAACTAACACGCAACAGTCCGCCCCTCGGTAAAAAGCAACACCTAAAGATTGAAATCTTTCTTGTCCCGCAGTATCCCATATTTGCATTGTCACCACACGGTCGTCTACGGTGACTTCTTTCGTCAGGAAGTCCGCTCCGATCGTAGCCTTGTATTGGTTAGTGAATTTCTTGTTGACAAATTGATTCATCAGGGACGTTTTCCCTACACCACTGTCACCCAGGATTATCACTTTTAAGAGAGCCTTTTTTCTAGAAGCCATTTTGGTGATTATTAACACACGTTGATATCAAATAATTAAATATTACGCCTGTCTTTGTTTGTCGACTACGAATGACATAAAATGATTTGATAAATGCGTCACCTGTTTACAGTGTTGCCAACCGCTGTGCCCTTTGACTCGAACGAATTACTAAATGTTTATTTGAAATAATACAAAAATTAAAAAATGCTTTAGTAATAAAAATCTAATTAAAAATTTATTGCTGCATTTTAGGCATTTTTCATACTATTTAAGATATGTTCATTGATTTTTTCATTAAATTATTCACGTTTGACGTAACACATTCCCACACGATTCACAGATTACAAAAATCGTGCAAGCATAGCAATCTATTTGAAAAGCTGCGCGTGCGCAATAGAATACGCCACTAAATGAGCAAACATCTTTCGATAGGTTATGGGCGTATGTGATCTATGTAAACGTTCAGTTTTCACTAAAATAATGTTTTAATATCGGCGCGAAAGTCCCCAGCGGCATCCGGCCGCAATCTGTTATTCGTTTTTCGTTTCGGTTTTCACGTAGCGGCCAGGTAATTTGTGCATTCTCTACACATGAGCGACTTTGACGTTCCGTTACCTGACATAGTTTCTATTTGAGTGTCAGTTTTTACTCTATTTACAGAATGGAAGACAACTTGAGTCGGAGCGGCAGTCGCTCTAGTTCTGTTTGCGATTTAGAGAAAGACTTCGGAGATATGGAATTGCTGAAAAAGTCCAGAAGAAGTGTTATTTTAAGAACTCCGCCCGCGAGAAAGGCAAAACGAGTGCGATTTTTCCGTAACGGTGACAAGTTTTATTATGGTGTAGTGATTCCTGTGTTGGCTGAGCGTTATAGGTATTACAGTTATTCAACAATCCAGTGGAATGATGTGTCAAATCAGTGTGTTTCGTGAAAATTATCTTCATCGCGATATTTTTATCTTCCAGATCGTTTGACAGCCTTACTTCAGACCTGACGCGAGTCCTAGTGGATAATGTCACACTTCCGAGTGGCGTACGAACCATTTATTCATTAGACGGTAAAAAAGTGAGTAGACGGGTCTTTTTTGAATATTTGATGTCTTAAACATTAACTTGTTATATCCCAGACAAAAGCATTCATAATTGTATTGCATTCTGTAGTGTTACAATACAAAGATCTTTTTTTCTGTAACTTCAATTTTATCGTGATTGAATCAGAAGCAGTGGAGATAGATACTTACCAATTTAAATCGTGGCGTTGTTTTCAGCTTAGTTTGTGAAGTTTTTCACCGCAAAAGTCGACGTGCTACTGTATGACATATTTACCTTCTATATTCAATAACTCACATACATTCCATTTCATGTATTAGTTACCTACAATACGCCAGTATTAATGCCTTTGTCATGGCTTATGTTATCCTTTCTCTTATAAAAAAAATCAATATTGAGCACCTTTATTTGTTTATTAAGTGTTTATTGACTTTACAAATGAATACTGTGAGTCACTCAGCACTATTGAATCAGTCCCAGCATGCCTTATCTAACCCTACCTAAAATAGGACTCGCATAATATACATGGAATCAAAAGTACTTCTATTTTATCACAACATGTTAATAGCAGTATGTGTTTGTGGAAAATATTTCGAGTAGGTATAATTTCCCACCAGATGTATACAATTTGCAATTAAATAAATTAGTATGTAATTTGATTGCATGCCTGCTACTATGTATACGAATAAGTATTAAAATTGTTGAGGTGTTCACTGTCAATTTTTAGTGGAAAGGCATTATATTCAATAAATAAAACATACGTTTTTACTAATTACACTTTTATTTTATATGATCAGGACAAGTTTCGCTCATTAGCATTATCAACTAAATGGTGATCGCTAATGCTATTGAAAAAAAATCTTTTGATGTATCAAATATTATAATAAAGAAAACTGATAAATTATGTGAAATATGTAATTTTTGTATGACAATGTTGCCATTCATCAAATGTTTTGTGGCTTAGTTGTTTTATCTAGATGTTCGAGACAGGTTTTTTGTGCTGGACATAACAATCCAATTGATCATTTTATAGTAGTAATTTGATCAAATAAACAATTTGTGTCATACTGCTGAATTATTTCGAATCTAATTGCTAACAGGCTAGGCTAATTTTCTATTTTTTCAACAAATTTGTTAGAAATTATTTAAATGTGCAATAGATTTAAAGATATTTCGCAGAATATGCGGTGATGAATTGGTACGATATTTATGTACACAGATAGTGTATGTGCACGAAGAACGAAATGTCAAATCATTTTTTCATGTATCATTCTTAGTCTCTGTAAGTAGCTGTTTATTATAAAATTTGGTGTGCGAAGAATTAATGTTATTTATTCAGTCTTTGTATTATCTTAACCAATTATGGTTTGTATAATGTCACGTGGATTTACACCGAAGAGACAATGTGAGAATAGTATCATGTTCCCATGAATTTTGTTCATTAAAAGTATTTGCAGTCCTATTAATAAATATGAATAATATTCTGGAGGTCCCTGATATCTATTATTTCCTAGGAATTTATTGATGACACTACTATAGTCTCTTGTGGTAATGAGTCAGAAAAGTTATAATTCTGATTATTTGTTTGCTAGGTATGCTCTTCACATAATATTAAACAAACAGAAGCTACTGATAAGAATATTGCATAGTTCTTGTATTTTAATTAGGAAATATCAACATATTGAATATATTTTTTTTGGTATGAAGTCCATCCAACGTAGCGTTCTTATCTCCCTTGATATTTTGATACCCGTTGAAATTGTTGTAATTGTATATGCAAATTATTTTCACTTTATAATGTCTGTAATCATATTCACACAGTATATTATCTACCTAATGATTTAAGGTGGAATAATTTATATTTGTAAAGCACTGCATTGATGCATGTTTTTCAAATTTCACTGTTCTGATATGTTAATTGTACCTTACGATCTGTGCTGAGTTTATATTACATTTTCTAGTGGGAGTTTCAAATTTTGCAATCAATGGCAGCCATATAATTACCCAGTGTCAACTTTGCAACGAGTTATAATATTTACAATCTAAATGTATTGATAGGAATACTTTTTTCTTCTTCAGTGATTAAACCAATTTTAACCTATCTGTAATTAATCTAATTTATATTTATAGATTCATTAGACCCAGTATGATTGTATAAGATTCCAATAATATATACACTCAATAGTAATTCTATGATTTCGTAACGAATGCTATGATTTGTTTAGTTATATAATGTTTTTAACATAAAATGAAAATTATCAAATTTTTTGTTTTGTTACAAGTCAATCGTGAATAAAATTAATACAAAAACACTTTTTGTTACTAAAAGTTCAGGACCTGTCTCGGTGATCACCGAAACCGGTCCTGATCTTCATTTAAAAATGTGGAATTAGTACACAAAAGTGTTTATATTATTATCTAATATATATAATGCCTTTCCAAGGAAATTTGTCAGTAAAAGTAAAATAATAAAATTTAAATCGATTAAGTAATTCTAATGATGGAGAGCTCTAATGTTGAAAACTAAGTCAGCTTAGTCACTTACATGGTAAGCTAGCTGCATTCAGTTTTGAATTTTTTATTCAACATTCTTTTCTTGCGGTTTTACGCTATACGGCTCTGTCAGATGTTTTCTTTTCGTGTATTGAATGAATTTTCAAGTAAATTTTTTCTAAGAAAATTTGAATGCGAAATTGTAAAGTGTTTGTAGTAGTTATATTCAATACTTTTAAAGAAAATACATTAATTTAATGGTAAACAGGATATGGAATATGTATAAAATCTATACAGACTATTTATGACAGTAATAAAAATAGAAATTGGACGTCAAATACCATTTGGGTTAATATGAATAATATTTGAATTAAAAGTAATTACAGCAGCTTAACATTATCTTCTGTTAAAAATTATTATTAGAGTAATGTGATAAAATTTATCTACCTACTGAATATAAAGAAATTTGAGCACTGGAAAACACGATTTATACTCTGTCATAAACTTCCTAATCTGCTATGAAATATGAAAACTTCTCACAACCATTTTTATAGAAGTTAGAAGAGTAGAATATAAGTTAGTAATTATTTTGACATCGCATTAATTTACAAACTTACTTACTAAACCATTCATTTCGCAATTAATTATTGTAAATAAGAACAGAGTGCAAATTGAATTATTGCACTATATGAGTGTACAAGTCTTATCATAACTAATATGAAATATCATGCAATAATCAGCTGATAAGAGTATTATTGTTTTTATTTTGTATAATAAAATAAAAATTAAGTGTTGTTTATGATACTCAACATATAGCATTCATTAAATGTAGTGTATAATATAGCAATTACGATTTACGAAAATCCATACTGATGGTTGACAAATAGTTGGATCTTTTTTTTTAAGGAAGTTTATTAATAAAGTATAGAATACTTTCAAAATACGTTTACTAATTTTTGTATAAATATACCTGCTCACAATTGTTCATAATATATTATGGAATATGTACAAAGTATGTTTTCTCGTTGTAATGTATTTACCATTACTTATACTAATACTTTCGTCACATTTCATTAAGTATATTTATACATTTGGTTAATGTTTGAATTGTTGTAAATAGGAGAAAATATTTCTTTATGGTTCAAATATGTTACAACTCACTCACATTTAAAATAATCGTTATGTGATGAAGATTGTTGGCCTGTTGTTAATGAGAAAGTATCGTACGGAGCTACATTCTTTTATGTTCATAATTTATTACTTTCTCGGTTTTAAATTATAAACTAATACTTCATCTACTTAATTCTATTCAAAATCCAAGTCGTTTCTCGATTCCCTAAAGTATCTGTTTTATAAACCATAGATAGTTAGTTGTTGTTAAAATCTTCTCATTAACTCTCGCGGCTCGGAGACTAGAAAAATACGTCTCTGGCGATGGGGGTCATTTTTGACCCCAGTGGTTTCCTCATTATTGGCCTTATTCTTATGAATTTCAAAAAAATAAATAGTCTACGGGCTTTAAAATATCTCTCTGCATCATTCCGCATACATTTTTTTATAAAAATCCTTGGTTTTTTAATAAATAATCATATTTTAAGTTGCGCGTAAAATATACGTCGTTCCAATGCCAATGTCAATGCGCGACTGGCGCGCTTCAGTCTAGTTATCTTACCAACGATCGCTGATAAGCGGGCGCTTATCTCTTATCTTATCGTATTTATATAAACTACAAAAGGTCCAAAAAACTATGATATAAGAATACCTTAATTATAAACATTGTATCACCCATATTAAAATAGATATTTAAGAAAATGTGGGTATTGGGGTCGCATTTCTTGAGCTTAGAACCGGAAAAGTTAATATAAATGTATAATTTTACATTTCGATACTAACAACTGTTTTTTTAATTTTACTGATTCGAAATAAATTGTTTATGTTTTGACGTGCTTTGAATATCTGGCTGTATAATCTGCTGACTGATAAATTGCTACCTTTTCTTTTTTAGATGATAATGAGCTGTTTCCACTGTTTCCTTTCAGATTGCCAAACTTGATGAGTTGGAAGATGGCAAATCATATGTGTGCTCTGGTAAAGGAGAAACCTTCAAAAAGCTCGATTACAATTCATTGGGATCATCGCGACTCGGCACGCCGGAGAACCCGTCACCTGCTGGCATCGGTACAATCATGAAAAGTTCAAGCAATTCGAATAGACTGTCTCGGGTTTTCAATGTCACGGCTTCCGTCCATATTTCTGGGAACGGGGCTAGAATTATCGGTGATGTTTCTGTTGTGCGACCGAGAATCGTCACCGTTATACGGAATGGAATAAAACCAAGAAAGGTGTGTTGTCATTAATATTATATTGTCAAGGAATGATTTATTACTGTGCAAACTATAACATTGCTATGTTCTTTTAAAAATAGTTGTGAAGGAATGTGAATGATACGATGAATCATATCGATTGTGGAAAGGAAAAAGGACGTAACTCACAGTTTTTTCAAAACAGCTTTTTTTTCGATAATCACAATGTATACAACTTGATATACTTTCTATCAAAAGGATGGAAGCTGAAAATGCCGAATTAGTATCTAAATTTAGCTTTTAAGTTTGAAAAAAGAAGGGCATGTAAATATTGTGATCATGAAAAAAGACTTAAAAACTTTCTTATTGATTTTTCTAAAAATTAATAACAGATAAAGTCAATTAAATCCCAGTTTATCAGTCTCCGTGCAATTCAAGGTTGCGTATATTTCATAATTTGTCTTTGCCCCAAAATCATCCAAAAACGTTTTTTGTGTCTCCTGTGAAATTTGTCATGTGTGGGTTACGTCTTTTTTCCTTTCCACACTCGAATTATGTGATCTCATCAAAATTCATTATAATTTGGCATTTTTTTTTTTGCCGCAAACAAATATAAAGACACTCGAGGCTGTATAAATATGTGAAGAAAAAAACGGTTTACGCAGACTTATGATGAAAGAAAAATATGAGAAATCAGATACAAAATATTTTTTTTTTATAAAACAGCATTTTTCTCAGTTGTCCTAAGTAGCGATGACTGATATCAACATTTATATTCTAGGTGTTCCGGCTTCTTTTAAATAAACGCAATAGTCCTAGCTTTGAGCATGTTTTGAGTGCGATAACTGAATGCATAAAGCTAGATACGGGTTGTGTTCGGAGAGTTTTTACTCTCGCCGCAAGACCGGTACTGCTTCTGGAGCATTTTTTTGCCGAAGAAGATGTATTTTTTGCCTACGGTAATGAGAGGTGAGTCTTTCAAATCATAATATTATCTGGCGTGTCCTTTTGCTTCAAATTGGTTTTTTTTTCTAAAGATTAAAAAAAAATGCATTTTCACTTTCCCTATACATTTGGTTCTTGATAAAGATGAATTGAAAGAAATGATTTTTGATGATCACTGTCATACTTTACAGGCAAATCGATTTGATGCCTTATGCGTTAATTTCAGTTATAATAGATTCATATTTCAATTGACTATCTTTTTTAGTTATGTATTTATAGTGTTTGTGCACGGCGCGATGATTAGAGAAAGTATCTGAATTTTCGGTTTATTGTAACTCCCCAGCAAGTATTCATAAAACATATTCAGACATATTAGTGTATATGTCGCATGGTATTCCAACTATTCCACATAAAATCACTAATAAAATACATGGACATAATTACTAAACAAAAAACATATTGACAACCATCTCTGTTTTTGAACTTTGACAAAAATTTGATTATTGACTTATTTGACAGTACTCTAATGTATTTTAGATATACCCAAGAAGACTTTGAATTAGAATTCGAGGAGAGCAAAGCAGTTCAACAATACAAAAAGACTCCTACATTATCAAATGGCACCAGGTATTCACTTTATTTACAATTAAAGTTAGGTAACGTAATTTTTTTACAATATCGCCAAGAGTACTTATCAATGCAGCCTTAATTTTTTTGTAATCTTTTATACTAGCAATAATTAAATGTTTTTCTAATTCAAATAATATTTAATTGTTTCATTATATCCTCCCCCCTATCTTAAAATAATTTATAATTATATATAAATAAGATAAAGATTAATGACTCCTTTTTGTTTTTTTTTAATCCTAGAAATGGCCCAAAGCCGAAGATGCCTGTGAAAGTAGGAAAAGGTCGAGTGATAACAGCGAAAGGCGGTTCACCTGATATAACAGTAGACAATGAAACGAGCAGTCTAGTGCTACCGCAAGCCTTACGACAAAAATATGCTGTGGGAAAAATAATAGGTTAGGATAAATTTTATTTTTCTTTTCGCATTAAAAATCTCATTCTATAAATTTTAACTTTTCTTCATGTATTTTTGTTTCTTTATTAATAATTTGGCCAACTTCCAAATCGCAAAGGTAAAAATATGACCCAGATCAAAAGGAAAATCTTGTCTATTTGAGGATTCTTTTTGAGTGATGTCAGCTGTGTTTTTAAACGATTTCTATGAATCAGTTAATGGTATGTGATCTGCGAATGAAAACACGTAACACCCACTGAGAAGCAAAATTAAAATACATTCCCACACAAAACCGTTGACATAACTTTTTTACATATCGGTTGGTGCAATACTCTTGCTTGACCTGCCAACTGGCTGAAAATAATGTAGTCTTGCTATTTAATTTATCATACGAATAAAACTTCCCTAATAATATAAAATAAAAGCAAAAAATTTAAGCATAATGTAATAGAGCGTATAGACTGCTTATTCAAAAAATTTAGCGGGGAGAAAAGTATTATAACTTCTTTTCTCACGGCAGGATTTCTAAAAAGATTGTTGTAAAGAATTGAGTGGGTAGAAAGCCACCATAACCTTTACCTTCCTGTTTTCATTCACAGATGATTTCTTCAGTTTATATTTCAATGCAATTTACGAATGTTGTTAAGTACTAATACTACAATGTTCTAATGCCCCCTAGCGGTCGGCAAACTTTAGAACCTCGCGGACCACTAAATACATAATTTTAAATTCCGCAGACCACGTTTAAGGTTTTTTAAAAGTATATATGGAAAAAAATTATCAAAGAACACATCGAATATATAAATAAATTCCTAGTTTATAAAACAAAACCATTAATTGCAACTAAACTATCAAAGCTGAATTAATAGTACAAAAATTGTAAAAACAGAAAAATTAAAGATGGTTCCTCATTTCTCTGCGGACCACCGAAATTCTCTAGAAGAAAAACTAGTGGTCCGCAGTTCACCACTTTGCCAACCACTGCTCTAGGCTGTCCATATATTTTATATAACGAGTCAATACACCCAGTAGTTGCATTTGAATTGAGTAAAACTTGGATGTAAGAATATATCACTGTTCTGGCAGAAGTTGGTAAGTAACAGATTGATAATTCTGTGTAAACAGCAAACGAAAAATTTCAGCATTAAGGATAAAGCCTCACGACATAGATAATTATAATATCAAAATATATTTACATTAATGCTGATAAGAGTTTAATAATTGCCTTTAAAAACAAATGCTTTTTTGGCAAACTAGTATAATTAATGCACCAATTGAGTTATTCCAGACAAGGCATTTATATCAAAGAATGTCTTTGTATACTTAACTCATATTTGTCAGTAGGTTTAGTTATAAACGTATGCCAGAAAGATAACGATATACACTACATCTATGATTGGGTGTCAGCTATAAAAGTCTATATAGTATATACTTTATTTCTAGGCGATGGAAACTTTGCTGTGGTCCGAACGTGCAAAGACCGCACGACTGGTGAAGAATTTGCCTTAAAAGTCATCGACAAGGGGAAATGCCAAGGCAAAGAATATTACGTAGAGGCTGAAGTTAGAATAATGAGGCAGATTCGTCATCCGAGAATCGTATCTCTCATTGCGGAACAGGACAGTCCTGACTATTTATACCTTGTTATGGAGCTCGTTAAAGGTGATATGTTTTTCTTTATCGATAGCGAGGCTTAACCTTTAGAGGAGTGAATAGATTTATACAAACCTTACTTTAATTTACTGCCTTTTCTTAACATGACAATTTTGTGACTTTTTCCCAATGAATATATGTAATTCATACAGACAGACACTCCTGTGTTGAGTTTAAACTACTTTTATACTCATTAACAGAAAAATAGCGCCGACGTACATGTTTTGTATTCTCTGAACGAACAAACCGAGTAGATTGGCCAGACATTTTTTATACCTTGATTGATTTGTCATTGTGTGCCAAAGTCTTGTTATTTTTTTTTACAATATCAAGGTTCTTTGACTCTTATTCACACGATAATTAAATTTAATAACTCATCGATTAAGATACTAATTGAGTGACCTTTACTCGTACATGTCTGATGCCAGCGGACTATATATATATATAATATACCTAGACTGTCAGTTGCCAAAACTGTACAGAATATTGGTTTGAGTCTTGAATTTGCCTCTTTGAAGCGAAGATTTGATAGTTCTAAAAATGTTCATTGACAATAATGTTCTTTCTATAAATAATAGGTCTCACACTTATATTAGTTTTATGAACATATCTCACACATTTTAACTAATATGTTATGCTTCTAAATGAAGGATCATGTATAACAAAAAAAATATTTTGCAATATTTCATGAACAAACCGTTTATACAGATTTGAGTGTCCCAGTGCAGTTGTCATAAGAATGCTTATTTCACAATAACAGACCTACCGGAATTGTTATTATTTAAAAGATGCTCATGTTGCCAATCGACTTTTATGGTTACTTGAAAATATATTCTGATTGATGGGTAGCAAGAAAATCAGTCAAAAATCTTTTTTTTTTCCTATATAATATTTGAAGTATGCAAAGGGTTAAATCTTTGAATATACGAGTTGTTAGTTACACCAAAGAATTGAATAAATTTGTAGAACACATAACTACCTCCTTCTTAGGGTGATGCTTCTCAATGTATGATGCAACAGTTTCCCTTGCCTTCAGCATTTCTCTTATTGCACCAGAAGATTGTTGCTCCGCTACTTGCTTCTCCTCCACTAACAAACTCTCCTCCATAACTCCTTGCTGTCAAAACAATGCAACTCCATAAGCTCTTCGGTGGTCAGCTCTTGACTGTGCTCTTCCACAAGCTCATCAATATTGTTTTTATCCACCTACAGTCCTATTGTATTGGCCAAAGATACAATCTTGTTGACTGTAGACTCCACAGGTACTGTTTCAACTCCCTCAAAATCACATTCGACAACGCTCTCTGGCCAAAGCTTCTTCCAAGAAGAAGTGACGGTCCTCTTGGTAACCCCTTCCCACGCCTTGTCAATCATCTTGAGGCAAGCAACAATGTGAAAGTGATCTTTCCAAAACTCTGCGTCAATCGTTATGCGAAATGTCGCTCGTGAAGGGAGCATTGTATTTCACAATCTGTTTTGCTCGTTATGCGAATTACTTGTTATTAGAGGTGCTCGTTATGGGAGGTTCCATTGTACATGATTTGTGTGTAATTTAATTAACTGTTACTGGTTACTTGTAAAAGGCTGCGCTGTAATTTCAATAATATTTTTTTAAGGCAAAAGTGTTTGTATGTTTTAGGTGGCGATCTGTTTGACAGTATAGCGGCAGCATCAAAATTCAGTGAAGACCAATCGCGACTTATGATCGGCCATTTGGCATCTGCCATGGCGTACTTACATTCCATGTCCATTGTACACAGAGACATTAAACCTGAAAATTTATTGGTGAGTTAAAAAAAATAGGAACTGTATACTTTCAGAACCAGGGCTGTAGAGTTAAGAAAAAAACCGCGACTCTGTCTCCGGCATTTACAAATGATCCGATTGAAAAAAATTCAAAATTTTGCATTTTGTTTAATATCTATAATAACATAACTTTTGTATTTTTACTTTTAGCTTTCTTTATTTTCAATTCTATTGATTGAAAAAAACGGTCTAACAAATTAATTGCCTAATTATAAAGTAGAAATATCTTTGGTGTTATATTCCCAATTGGGACAGTTGTGTCTAATATTAGTCAAGTGTGAACCTTGGTTTTGCTTTAAAAAGTGATTCTTTTTCTGCATTGACTGCAAATTTTTACTCTTATGGCTCGCTTTCACTCGCTTGCACTCAGAAAATAGCTCAGAGAATATCAGACTGTTATATTAATCGATGTTCATAATAAAATGGATCAAGTCGCATTGTCCTTTAGTGATTCCCTTCGAAAAAACTTAAGGTTATGCTATTTTCTTAAGGTGGAAATGGAAGGCGATCAGATAGTCGGACTTAAATTAGGTGATTTCGGACTGGCATGTGAAGTGACACGACCTCTCTTCACAGTTTGCGGTACACCCACGTATGTAGCACCTGAGATCTTACTCGAAACCGGCTACGGATTGAAGGTCAGTGTGAAAATGATAATATTTTACTTTTCAAAATTACGAGAATAATTCAGAAATATTTTTTTACCAATGTCAAAGTTAAATGATGGAAAACATGTTTTTCTAAGCGGTAAAGCTGCTAAACTTCTGTTCTCCCGTTCCAGATTGATGTCTGGGCGGCCGGCGTGATACTCTACATTCTTTTATGCGGCTTCCCGCCGTTCGTCGCTCCGGACGGAAGTCAAGAAACTCTCTTCGTTGCCATCTTGTCTGGTCACTACGAGTTCCCCGATCTTTATTGGCATAAGGTGGGAAGAGGGGCTAAAGATTTGGTCTCCAATATGCTGCAGCACAGTCCGGAACTTCGATTCGGAGCCGAGGACGTGTTGGACCACGCTTGGATGAGCTATCCGGTTAGTGAGATTTATGAAATGTCAACAAATACATTTTATCCGTGTATTACCAAATTAAATAGTACTACAGTGAAACCCCGATTCTACGTTTTCCAAAGGACTGTAATAAATCAATGAATAATGCGGAAAATGTTTAATTTTTAAATAACTTCCAGATAACTTAAATACATACTCAGTTGCCTATTTGTAGTTTGGTACTTAAATTTTGTCAGAATCTTCAAACTCGCATTCTTTTCTAGGTTAATTTTTTTTGCTATATACATACATTTCAACGCCTTGAATTGTTTTCAGTTTCTCATTTAGAGTTATAGTTTTCTTCATTTAGGCATTTTAGTTTTGACTTTTGAGTTCCAAACTAAAATTCGCGAAACCAGATGCGATGTAAGACTGTGAACGAATAAAAAAATATATGTAACTGAAACGGTCATTCGGGATAGTAATTGGGACAGGACGATAATATTTAGATGATAGATCGAGGAAATCGGTAAATTGGGGAATGATTAACGTGCAATTATTAAACATTGTTATTACAGGCCTTGGTCGAGTAAAAAATAAACGATCCATGCAATAAAACGAAGATAGCGAGAACGTAAGATCGGGGTTCCATTGAAAAAAACGCAAAACAAGATGCGAGGCAAGACTACTTATGAGAAATATTCAACGAAAACGGTCAATCGAGATCATAATTGTGACGGGACCAAAATATTTAAACGATAGATCAAGGAAAACGATAAATCAGGGAACGATTAATGCGGGACTATTTTACATTGTTCTTATGGGGGTTTGGCCGGGACTATGAAAAATAAACAATTCATGCGGGAAAACGAACAATGCGAGAACGATAGATCGAGGTTCCACTGTAGATGTTTTTTTAGCTTTTTTTTTATTATTCTATTGAATGTCATCTGTGTGAAGTAGAAATAAGACTGTGTGCTAACATTTATGTGAATCTAATTTAGTGATTAAATGTATAGAAATGTACAAAATTAAAACAATCCAAATTTTATTTTGAAATTCCATCAAGTACTGTTAGTCAAAATCCTAAATTTATTTGAAATTTATCACTCAAAAAAGTCTTCGTGTTTAGACTAGACAATCGGTTTATTTATAAGTAAATAATAATTAAACACGTTTCACAATTCAAAGCGCAATCAGTGAACTCATAATTTTCTGTAAAAAATTCTGACAAAGTTACCGCTAAATCCATTGAGAACTTTCCATTTTTGTCTCTAAATTAGTTCAGCCTCGCTAAAATTTGCCTTGCATGTAAGCCGAAACACAGCAATGATTTTGAATTTTGTGAATGAATTATTCCGCTTCGAAGAATAATAAGCCTCATTAAAACTCACTGTGAAAGTAACGTCAAACTCAAATATGGAAGTGATTGAAGAAACATCTGTGAATTCCTATCGTAATAACTGTATGAATATGCTCATATTTTTTGGTAAACAAAGTTTGACTTGTCGTGTGTTGTCTTTTTCAGGATACATTTGACACCGATGATTCCGCCCAAGATGACGACAACGCCTCTTTGTAGTTGATTATCTTATTAGGAAAAAAATACTGCTATGCGAATGCAATTTTTTTTGAATCATCAGTGAAAAGTGTTAATATTGTGTGATAATTACCAAATAGCGAAATAGAGGAAAAAGAATAAGTAGTTAGGCCTAACAAAATTCTGCAATGTTGAAGGATTGCCGAAGAAAAATAATGAATTATTGGTGCATCAGCGTGGTGGTGTCTGTAACTGTATATGTTTCGTACGATTGACAGTAATATTTTAAATTCTTTATTATGTTAATGTCTCGTTAAAGTTCAAAAATTATTTCACTAAAAATTCACTGCATAATTTGAAATCGAATTAAATGATCTCGGAATGATAATTATATTAAATTCATTTCACACGCAATATTTTGGATACGGTTCCTACTAGTTTCTGTCAGTGGTGTTCGAATTAGTTATCATTAAGTAGTCTTAATAGGAATTATTAATGAATTTATGAAAGACTAATCTTGTACCTAACTTAAAAACCTGCAACAACTGTTTGCAGGTTTTCTGATTAATGACTCATTTTAGATTTGAATGTCATTGTAGGATCTTTATAATGTATTTATTTGAATTTTTGTCAAGTCTTTTTCAATGCTTTCAATTGGAATGAAAGCAAATCTTCTTTTAGTTGTGTAAGCAGCAATATGAAATTTATTCTGACCCTGCTTTTTTATGTCATAATTTTACTCTGGAAATATTCTGTAACCGAGAGATCAAAACACTTTGTGTTGTAGCCACTGTCGATCCGCTGTCTCCCTGAATTATTTCTAAATCGGCTATTACTGATTATGTTAGCATATTAACACATAACCGAATCTAGTTTTTTTATGGTTTAAATTGAAATATTAAACGCTGTAGTGTACTTACTGAAATGAATGTCGTCTTTGTAGTCAATCTGTGGGTGGTTCCTCACCTTTTATCAGCTATTTATTACCAATCATTTTGAAGGTAAACCACTTTATATTTGCCAAGTTATCTGCGACCCCTGCCACATCAGCGTGAAAAATAGATTTCTCTGAATACAATTCCACTCTTTCAATTTCTTTCAAGGATCAGCTTTCATTTCCTGGGTGTGCATTTCACTGCTAGGTTAATTTTTTTTATTTCAAGCTTATTAACCATTAGATTAGAAATATTTTTTTCATAATGTACGTTTCCATTATAATTTTGGCCGAACACGACCCGGGTTTCGCCTCTCGGCATCTTCCGGTGCTATTCAGTGCCCGGGTCGTGTTCGGCCAAAATTATAATGGAAACGTACATTATGAAAAAAATATTTCTAATCTAAAGTTAAATTTCCATCAAGCACCTTCAGTTGAAATTCTAAATTATATTAACCATTAATTTAATTTAATTAATGTAATTTTCATTTTATTTTTATCAGATCATCGCATACCTCTTACAAGATCTTTCTGGCGAATGCATGTATTTAATTTGTGTGGGTGCCCTTTGCGGGAGCAACTTCTCTCACTGAGGGGGCACAAAGCCTGACATTGATCCTTGCATAGCCGGTGCTATGTTTACGAAAGTTTTCTAACAAACACTTTTTATGACGCATATGAATTGCCGTATAAAGAGAAAGATTTTACCAAAATTAACTAAATTTGCTACAAATATCAGCGTCCCCACGAAAACATACTAAATGATATTCAAATGAATGAAGAGTTTAATTTCCAGTCGGTAGCTCACAATGTATTTAGTTATCCTTATATTTGAATCAATTAATTCCTCCACACATACTCCATACATACCATCATAAAAAATGTTTTTGTAAATACTTTTTTTATTCATTATTATTTAGATACAAATTTAGTTAATTTATTGCTACTTGGGACATTAATGTTAAACTATTTATTTTTGAAATAGATTTTCTTCAATGAAATGTAAAAATGTTCTGTTTACCAAAAAACTGTGTTGTTGATATTTATTGTTGAAATGTAACTAACACCCGCATAATGTAATTGTCTATTCGATTTTTTTTTACTGTTTTCAATTTTAACATGATCGATTTTGATATGTGAAAAAGCCTCGTTTGAAAAACATACATGTGTTTCACTAATTTTGAATAAATACATACTTCTGACTAACATTTTTGAGGAATTCTTTTCATATTGCAGACAGAAAGAGAAAGTAATTTAATGTGACAACAGAAACGTAATCGTCTGAGTGAATCCACCTCACTCTACAATAAATCTAAAAGGCTGAAGAAATATTTTAAGTCTGAATATGTAAAGGAAAAGAAACGCGAACAATTATTTTCCTCTTTTGTATTAAAAAATTTCACACTTCTAAAAACTAAATTTAGTATCTGATTTAACGAGCGTGCGAGTCGTACAAAATGCCAGCCAAACTGCCACTGCCAACTCATAAATCGTAATATTTTACAATAACTGCATTTTGATATTGAATAGTCCTGTTTTAAAAACATTTGTATTGATTCTGGTTGAAGGTAGTTTTAATAAATTTATTTAGTTTGAAAAGAATGTATTTGTCCTTTTTCTAAGCTGATTTGTCAATATTCCATTTGAACATTCGGAAATATATATTATATTGAATAACAGACCGGAAATCAATTACGACATAATGTAATAATGGAGTTTTACTAATAATTCCATCAGTGTGCTAATATTTAGTCTTTTCTACGGTTAATGGAGATGTCGTAGATGTCTGGGTTCTACCGCTCCACGAGAAAAGTTGCAGATTGCATTTTTAATAATTTATTCAATGATGAAATTTTTGCGTGTGCATAAATAAAATATTTTTTCTAAATCGCGAATTGAAAATTTCACAGCTTCACTTAAGACGATGAGTGAGTAGCTGTATGAATTGAAATGAAGATATATTTTATTACTAAAACATTAGCGTTAGTGAATTGTAGGTTGACTTTGAGGATATGATTTCTCTTATTATTAGGCTTTTGTAGTATTTAAAAAAGAAATGATGGGAGTATTGATTACATACGTTTGACCAGACACGCAAGCTCTCACTGCTTACTACCGTGGTTCTATTTTATTCTTTGGTATTTCGATCTTTTTTCGAGGTAAAATGAATCCTAAGTAGCGTGCGCTTATTACATTATTGAATCTTTAGACAGTGATATATTTTTAAAGTATAAATTGAATTCTTTTGCACCTTGCATTGTTTAAATAGAAAAAGTAGAATACTTCTGAACCGTCTATTTTTAAAGCTCTTGAATATTAATGTCAATTAAAATAAAATTCCGCTGAAATGTGTCAAAATTGTTAGTAGGCCGCATTTGCGAGCACGCATCGTTCTCTGGTGTGATTCTAGCCGGTCGGAAATCAATTATGCGCTGATGCCGCATCGCTGGAAATATGTATTCAACGGCTACTATTGTGATAAGTGTTTATGAAAATCCTACGGATGTTAAATAATATCAAACTGATGCATATCTGGTGTTTATTTGATGAAATTAAAAAAATATTACAATTTTAAATGCTTATAGCGAATTCAATATTATTATAAATTGTTTAAAACCCGTATTCTTAAAACATATCTTTGTTGAAAAAAATACTCAGTATCGGAAATTTCGTGTAAAATATTTATTGAATCTGTCAAAAATGTTTCAAATTTAGACTGAATTTAGATTTTTTATTCTTTACAATACATGATTATTATAATTGTAATGAAATAAAATGCTTGTGAAATTTGATGAAAACATTAAATTACTGTGAACATATATGTTCAAATCCTACAAGTGAATTTTGTAAATAAAAAATGTACATATTATTCCATGCTTATTTATTAAAAAAAATAAAATGTAAATTAAAAGATAATGAAATATGTGGCTCAATTTATATAATTTAAATGCTGTGCGTAAGTAGAGTTATTATTGTAATTAAAAAATATATTTTAAATTTTATTTTTTTGTTTTTCTCATGAATTTCAACAAATTAATACCCATTGAGCCTCACCCAACGCTATCAAATTGATGGGTCTGTGAAATGTATTAATTTTACTTCATTATTTAAAAATCTCAAAATAAAATATATTGGAATACCTGAATACATGATGATGAATATCAAAGACAAAACAAACAAAAATCAGGCAAAAGGGATCGAAACCCTCACAGAACAAATTTCCCAGGTGGTACAGTCAAAACAAAAAATGTACGCAAACTTGATCAATGAATTGGTTTTTTTATTTTCTTAGTCTGATAATAATTAAAGACGGTCAATGCTTTTTTCTTGCCAAAAATTATTAACATCTTTTTTTCAAAATTTTAAACTAAATTTGCATTTGTGACATAATTCTTTTTGACAGAACGTTTATGCACATTGCGGATAATAAATCAGAAGTACTTCTCAAAAAACTGAGGACTGATTTCTTTTGCCTAAACCCAGTTGATATTAATCCGAAATAAATACATGGCTCATTGGGTAATGTTTGTCACTTAAATATCGCCAGACTAAAATAAACGGTAGGTATATTTTAATCTTAAATATAGATAGGTAGGTTTTCTCCCGAGAACATGTTTTTTAATGTGGCATGTTGAAGCGGGAGGGAAATGAAAAAGAATATGCCGCAATTCTCATTTCACACACTGCTTTTCTTAAAAGAAATAATCCATTTAAATTCCTATCGCATTCATCTAAGGTAATATTTTTCTTATTGTTTCATTTGTTAGCTTTCTTTGAGAGAAAGTCACCTAAGTGATTTTTTATAAGATCAAAAGTTTTAATATAGTTGTAGCGATGCATTTTATGATATTAGTCATAAATAAAATGAATGTGCCTGCAGCTTAAAATACTTTTTATTACTATTATAAAATTCATTCTTATTTGAGATAGCATTCAACAACATAGGTCAATCCTTGAAAAACTATGAACAGGTAATCGCATTCGATTGCAGCTTACATAATTTCACGTTCAACGGATGATTTAAAAAAAACTAAACATAACTTTGTTAAAAAAAAAACTTTATTTTGTTTGGCCTTGCAAAAAAGAATCTCGATTACTCTGCTCGGCCTGCCTAAGTTTATTATGTAAATGGTTTATTATGATTGATGTCATGATGATTCCTGTAGTGCTATTCCCGCGTGCATAACACTTTCCTGTAACGGTCTCAAATACTCGAAACAATCACGGTTTGAGTAAATAGACTGTCCAAAATAAGCGCATCTTACATACGCAGGAATATCACCACTGTGTTAAATCTCAAATCCATGCAAATGTCTGAAAAAATGATCAAAAATCGATTGAGTTGTAACAAATTCGCACTCCCCAGGGCCTCAATTTATAAGAGTTACATGTGTTCAAGTTTTTATCGATTTTGTTTTTGACCCAATTTGAGAATTCGAATGAGATTTGAATAGAAACTTAAACACATTTGCGATTGCAAAGCTGTCGATACTTTTCCAAATGAGCTGTATTATGCCACTTGAAAGTATTGTCGGTACAATCCGTACGTATTTATTAAAAGTCCTGTCAAACTCAGGGAACTCTTTGTTGAGAGTTGTATCATGTTATTTAGGCTATTTCTTGAGAATTTTTCCATGTTATATGAAAACTAATATTTGTTGATTCCATTTTTTTATTGCTTTATGTATGGGAAGGCGAGTAGGTTCAATGTAATTATTAAGTACATAAGATATACAATTCAAATGATTTTTTAGAATTTGTGTTAAACCCTTTGGAGCTTGTACTGCATCTCAAAAAGAAACGATGAATGCGTGACTATTTTATAGTGTTCTGAATTGTGGGGACTGAAAAAAAATAACCTACTATGAAATCTATGTATACAAAAGCAATAGATCGATCGTTATGCTTTATCTAGACTTAAGGCATTTAGGAGACAAAGCAGTTTTTCCTCCTGCGATATGCCTCTCCAACTGTTTTGTATTTCGATAGTCCACACGACTTGTTTTCTATTGCAATAGAGGTCAAAATTGAGTTATTTTAGTGGTATGGTTATCAATTTTTACTAAAAACCCATTATCTAAAATAGTAATTATGAATAAATCAAACTTAAATTACCGGATACCTTAACGTCACTGAAAATGATCAGATATAACATTTTTTTAAATGAAAGGTTCATTGTATTAGATAAACTGCAGTATTTTATAGTTACTGTAGTTATCTTTAAACTAGGAAAAGATATTTCATAAAAATGGCATTTGTGGTATAGCAAGAATTTCAATAATTTTGATGAAATGAAAAGAATTTGAAAACTCACAAATGTGCTCTCTGACAGTTAATACTGTAATTTTAGTAACAGAGCAGAAGATACAAAGTCGTGATCATTGTTTATTTTTAAATTATAAATCTGTATAGAATTATGGTGCTAGTTATCCCATTGCAGCACTGAAATAATTATATTTGAAAAAAACAGCGGCGATGATTGTATTTATATTAATATTGAATTAAAACGTTTTGGTGGTGGATTGTTCCTACAGATTTATGAGTTAAAAAGGTCTAACAAAAAACAAAAAAATATTAGCTTAATGCCGTCATTTTTGCAGAGGATTGTATTAGTTTTATTTATTCGTTAAAACAGAGCAATAGAAATTATGTCGATTACTTAAGAGAGTATTCTACTTTCATGACTTAAAAAAAGATGAATAAGTAGGAAAAATGCCTTAAATTAAATATTTATTTTTGAGAGTTTTAGACGGCAGGTACATATGAAGAGATGCGATAATTATAGAAAGAATATTGCTACAAATTATTTAACACCAACATAAATAAGTTAATCATAACCAATTATTGTAAACTTTATACATTCATAGTAAACAGTATTTTAGCGTCATTAATGACTACCTGTCATCTCATTTTTAATCCTTTTTTTGTGCCTCACGCAAACCGAGATAATCAAAATTGACATGAAGGTGAGTCTAATGGCGATGAATTGCTTTTAAGAAATTCCCAATGTTAAGTAATAAAAATATGTTGATACTGCAAAATTATACAATCTGGATAACTTTACAAATCAAATATTGTTACGTTTCTTTTATTCCTTAGAACCCAAAGCACAGTTGGTCAATTGGCTGTGTAATGGTGTAAAATTGTGTTGGTTTGCATAAGTTATCCAGAAACAATTCTAAAGCGATGCAGGTGAGCCGACCGAACTAGAATAATTAATTATCATTCCTGATATTTACAAATAATTGTTATGTTGACTAATCTCCAGTGTATATCAGTTGTATTCATAAAAAAAGTTCTCCTTGTTGCAGTTCGTTACCCTTTGGTAGATTTTTTCAATTACCCTTTTTAATAAATTCAATTCAAACATTCAAAATTCACTGATTCTGCAAGTATAATATTCTTCTGAATTATTTTCACCATTTCAATAGTTGTAAAAATCATCATTTTAGAATTACGATTCATTCTTGCCAACAAAATTAGTAATTCGAGTAAGTTGACGCAGAGAATATGTGTTAAAACATTTCCATTATTTATACGATTGAGAATAATATATAAATTTTAGTTATTTTGAAAAGGTAAAATAATGTTGGCTTGTGAGAATTCTATTCACTTCTATACAGTATCTCACCTTTATTCTTTTAGCATCTCCTTATTTTGCCAAGTAATGCATCAAATTTTTATTACTATTTGATAAAAAAGGCATTTATTTATGTAGCAATTTTAGCATGAGATCAAAATTAATATCCGCTATGGAGAAAAATTAATTTCATATAATTATCGGTGTTATTTGCTAATCGAATTCTACCTTCTTTCTTGTAATTATTTGAATAAGAAGTAAGTTCTAATAATTCCCATTGATTCTCTGCACTTAAATATTCATATTTTTGAAAAAGCCAAACAGAAAACATTGTCGGTTGGGAGTAAAATATTAAATGGTTTGGTCGATACTAAGATGAACTGAAAGCTAAAATCATTACATATAACTCTTATGATCATGTGTCTTGTGTGGGACAGTTTTATCAATAATTGATTTCTGAAAAGAAGCTTGCAATTCCAAAACTCATTCTATATTTTGCCAATTAAAATACTGCATAAATATTTTTTGTTGGCGAAAGTAATTCTAAGAGAAAATAACTATGTACCGTGTACATTCATATTCCTAAATTTTAATTCAAACAACGGTACCAGTCAGCTGGTGATTATTTTTAACTTGGCCCACCCGTTAATCATCCAGACCAGTTTAAATGAAAATTGCTGAAAATGTACTTTAAAAAATTGTTTTCATTTATTAAATCGGTATAAAACTAATGTGGAAATCAATTATTGAGAAAAAAAATATGTCGACAATATTTGTACCATGTCGCCAACATATGAAAAATAAATATATAAAAAAAACTTAGTATTTAGAAAAGAGTATATTTCTAGCTGGATGAGCTTATAAAACAACAGTTAATTGATTGGTTTGTGGTTAATTATCCCTCAGTTGTCTTATCTGCTTGAAGGCTTTAAATGTTGTTTATTTTTATATAAAACATAGTGGGTAAATTATAAAACAATAAAATATACCAATATGAGCATTCATTTTATCATACAGCATTTTTTATTTTCTCCTTTCTGCATACAGCAAAACCTCAATATAACAGACTTAACTCGATGGCTGCCACAGACGAGACTAATGGAGAACATGAAAGAGAAATTAAAAAATGATTGAAAATTTCTAGTATATGTTTGTTATCTATGTTAAAATAAAAAAAGTTACAAGTCTTAATCACATTGCTGCAGCAGTTTTGTGTGCACAAGAGCCAGTTGACTATTTTCAATGTGCTAAGCCACTCTTAACTGTGTGAGTTTAATTTCTCTACTCACGTACATCTTTGTTATCCTTCGCAATGTAGAAAAAAGGAAAAAAAATATTTGAATAAATTCTGAACTCACATACGTCGTTTTACACTACAAACGCAGGTGTGCATTTTGCGCTACCTCATCTGTTGCAATTACTGCTTCACAAAATAGCTTACCGTTGCGTTACATAATACAGTAGACTTCTAAAAGAATATTTTTGTTTAACTTTTTATCGAATTGGTACAATATTTTTGTAGCCCTTTTTAATATGGTATTAAACTTGGATTTCTCATTTCCTAAATAATATTCATGATATGAAATACTTGACTTGTAACGCCTTCTTGCCACAATTTATGAACTAACTGAATAAACACAAGCCTCACGTATTGCCGATCAAGGTGGGTATGTTAAATAGATTAATTGAACAAAAAAAATGATTGGGGTATTTTTTTTAATAAATTAATAGGTACAATAATACAGAATAGATATTTAGGCATAAAAATGCAAATAAATATTGCACAAGGTAATTAAGTATTTTTATATTGGATTACTTTTAACCATCTCTGAATAACACTCAAGTTGATTAGTATAATTGCTTATTTGAATGGTAAATAGAGTACAATTTTGAAAACAAACCAAATACTTAGTGATTTTGTTATCAAAAATTAAATCTTAGAAAAATTGCTTATTTAAAAAGCGTATTTTTTATTCTAGTATACGTAACCTTCCAAGTTTTACATTAAACCTGACTATATTTCATAATGAAGTTGTCGGAAAGATTTATATATTAAATAAAAACATTCATCCATGCTCTGAGAAGTAATTATTATTTGTATGCCCACCCAGGGCTGTAGAAATACGCTGAGTTATTTATTAGTGACTTAACTCCACTCTTTAGGACAGATAGATACGAGGATCGAGAAGTGAATTATGAGAAAAATTGGCGTTTTTGAGATCAAGCGGGAGTCCAGTATTGGATGTATGATAGCCCGTCGCCCTTAATAAGGTGTCAGTTACCAATAAATAAAGGTAGCAGTACAATCAATGTTTATGTAAAAGCATAATTTACAAAACTTTGGAATCAATTTTTTAAATCAGTCAGTGGTTTAACAGTATAAAAAATGATTTTTTTAAAATATCTAGAAAAGAATTCTTTCAACTGTATCTCTCTGCTGGACAAAAACTAAGTGTAATAAATAGATAATTATCTTTCTTCCGGTTACTTATTATTTTAATCGTAAACATCAGCTATACATAATAAATATTACATTCGTCGCTGATATATACCATTCTATTTAAATTTTCCTATATTGACTGCTCAAACTGATCAATAGATTTTTTTAAAGTATTAATTAACAACCTAATAACTAAAAGATATGTAATTAAATTTAATAGATTAAAACATATCAATAAATACAATAGTTTCAGTCAATATGCTAAAAACCTAAATGAAAACATCAATGAATGATCCTACATAACTCGAACATTTTTTTTAAATTTATAAATCAACACAGTAGTGTTCTTAGTCAATTGCTCAATTTGGCATACTTTAGTTATCATTTGAAATTTAATAATCCCAATGGTATTGTATTATATAGATAGCAAACAGACAGAAATATATTATGGATAGAACTAATGTAATGGAAATTTCATTCTCATTTTAATAAACATCAGTGGCGAAGTTCAAAGCAGCCAGTGAAAATGGGCGGTAAATGCAAAAGTATGATATAGACATAATTCTTATGAATTTTACATTTCACTAAAAAAGGTTGAATCAAAGGTTCAAAGCATAAATAATTATCAAGAGTAGTTAATTATGCAGAAAAACCTCAGGTTTATCCAGGATTTTGACTGTCTGTTAACGTAACACATTTTTGATGAGTAATATATTTTTTCCATAATGGTTGTATGATAAAATTAGTTTTAATAATAAATATATACTGGTTGACCCTGTACAACCCGGATACATATTTAAGATCTGATCTGAAGACTCTGGGACAAGTCTCGCTCTACTACCAGTGATGTATATACAGCCGATGATGTAATAGTCGCCCAGAAAATCTAGTGACAGTTTAAAGAGATGCTTTTGGAAAGATCTGGATAGGGGAAAATTATTGAAAAGATAGATAATGACTTTAAATTGTATTGATTGTATGAAAATAAAAAAATCTGAGAAAACAGTACATCAAAAGCCAACAAAGCCTCCGCTGTAATTATAATATTATTCCCAGAAATTACCAGATGGCAGTTCCACCTGTCAACACTCACTCAATGCACTTGATGGAAGATAAAGAGAAAGTGTGTGTGTGTGTTGTGCTGCGTTACTGACAGACAGATAAATCAAGAAGAGTTTGATAATGATTAAATAATTTTATACTGTTAATCGTCGGCAAACTGGCAGAAAGCGATGAAGTCAAAAAACTTTGTTTTGAGATAGAGATTTGTCATTTTCAATTATCATGAATCGTTAACGTCTTTATTTATGCACTATGACTATTACTTATCATTCTAAGCACTTCATGAAATTGGATAATGATTAACGAATTCGATTCGCATATTCAAAAACTTTAGTTATTTATAGTTTTTTTGTTGCCAAAAATAATTTTAATCGGAATTGACTTCATGTATATTATGCACAAAATATGGCTATTGTTTTTTCAGAAGATACAATGTGTTGAAATCTATCTATCTGCATTCATAACTCAAAACAACCAGTTTTTTTGACTCAACACCTGCAAGTATACCAACGAAATAAAATTTACTCATAATAAATAACTCATCAGTTGAGTAAAATGTCAATTTACTTACGACGCTATTAAGTTACTTTTCAATAAAAAAAACTCTGCTTACCTAGACATTTTTAACTTAACACATACTTAATAAGTGTTTTTATTGTTAACTGGATTATTTTGGCATCATAAGAATTACCCCACAAATTGAAAAAATGGGAAACAGGTTTTTCCAATATTTTTTCAATTGACAAAGTATGCACAATATTATGAACATAAAAATTTATTATAGATATACAGTAACCAAGGTATATACCATAGGCAAACACTTGAGCAATCTTTTTATACACAATCAACATACCACAGTAAATCAAAATCCATGGGATCAATCCATATTATTCAATTAATTTTTATTTCGATAAATATACTTATAAAAAACAAAAGTCTAGCATTTCTGCCTATTACTGCACTGCGTAAATGATTGCCAATAATCAAATTGGATGATATTTAATACTAATGTTATTGACATAAGTGTAAATTACAAATCAAAAGTATTGAGCAGGAATGCTATGATGAAATAAAATAAAAAATGTTTGCAAAGGCAAACTTTGGGGAAATGTCACCCAGTCACAAAATACCGGTTTTATTTTTGATTAATTTAAATATTACATAGAACAATGAGTATTTTTCTGTGATGATTACAATTTCAAGAACAGTTTGAATTATTATATAAAAAATGTACTATTGCGTTACCAAGGTTTAAAATATCTTTTGCAATTGAATCTTTGAATTAATAATTGAAATGAATTGAATATACAGAAATAACCTTACAAAGGCATTGATTCTCTACTGTGGTGCTTCGTAACTATCGACTTCTTCCTCGTCTTTTAGGTATTCATCATCATCTGATTCGATTTGAATATTTCCAGTAGCAGAAACACGCACATGATGGGAATATCTGCAGTTGGAAGATCCGCAATCACAATTGAATTTTTTTCTTTTGATGGCCCAGAATTTTTCCCCGTAGTCAAATCTAATGAATATAAAAACATATCGTAAGTAATGTGATAAAATGTCTTTTTTTTCGAATTCTTGTCAAATTAAATACTTTTTATCATTACACCTTTTCACAATTATATACTGTGCTTCTCTGTAAATACGACATCCTCCGAAAATAAGCCCTAGCATAATTTTCAAAACTTTTGGAAAATAAACCCTCGTTGAAATGTGAAAAAAATAGTTAATCTTTATTAACTTTAGAAGAGATTCCTCGCCAATCTACGTTCCTTCTACTAGTTACAAAAGTGCATGTATTTCCTGTATTTTGGCAATTGGTCTTGATGGCAAGAAAACTTCACTTCTTTTCGCGAAGGGAAAAAAAGACAAAATTTTAAGTGTTTCAGGAATTTATGTCTTTGAAAGTGAAAAAGCCAGGTCCACACAAGCAGTTGTAAGAAACTTTCATACTGAGAGGTTGATCGATCAAATAACGATTCCCGCAGAAATGACTGCTTATCTCCAATAAATAAACAAACCATTCAAAGATCATGTGCGCATGAAATCAATGAAAACATTGAAAACAGAATGGAGAGAAATAAATGTGTAAATTTTGTGAAGAAATACTCATTTAACCACCAAATGCTCGGGTTTTTTTTTAACAAAAAGTAAACTAAAAACATCCAAACAACATTTTTTTTATTTTTTATTTTATAAGTTATAATTTATAAATTGTTCAAAAAAAAATAGCAATAAAAACCCATAAAAATTTAACCTAATATAAAAAAACTGAATAAAATCTTTTCACCCTTAATAATAATTTTAAAATGTTTTTATAATTTAACGCTCGAACACTGCTCCTTCAAAAGCACGAAGCGGTTAAATATACATAGCTATTAGAGATCTGCACGGGCCAAAATTTTACAAAACTACCCGGTCCGAGCCCGAAAAACTCACACCCGACCCGGCCCGGGCCCGAGTCTAATACCGCATTTGTTACCCGAACCCGACCCGAAACAACGAGAAATTTGAAATCCTCTAGTTTGCTATACTTTTTCCCAGATTATCTCCGAAAGTCCTTTTTTTTTTTTTTAGCTCACCGAGGAATTTGAAATCCTCGATTTGCTATACTTTTTCCCAAGATTATATCCCAAATTCCAAGGCCCGGCCCGGCCCGAGTCCGACTCTCAATTGCGCTTACCCGCCCGAGGCGTCGGGTCGGGTCGGGCAGGAGCCCGTGGGCCAGGCCCGGGCCTGTGCAGACCTCTAATAGCTATACATATTGCAAAACATGAGAGATTCGGACCAATGATTCAACAGGAAATGAATTTGCAGGAAATTCAGGTCGGAACTAAGAATTTGGTTAGCTATGACAATTTTCCAGAAGAATGAATCGATAAATGTAAATTAAAATTATTAAATGTATTATTCTTATGCACTTGAAATGTAAAACATCCCCAAAAATAAGCACCTAACACATATTTCAGATGAAAAAATAAAGTATGAGTGTCTTATTTTCGAAAAAAAGACAGTAAATATAGTTAGGACACAAACTCTGTTACAAAATATTCTATGTATATTCATACCCTATTTCTTCACCAGACTTGATATCCCTCGATGCAAAGAATGCAATCCGAGGAAATCTGAGATCTTGATGTTTCACAAAAACTCTAACTGCGACAATGTTGGGTTCGCATTTGTGATTTATGAAGCGCCCAATATTGCCATATAGCTTTGCATCAATGCAATAAGTATCGGCGAGGTCCTGAAAAAAATGATAATTATGCTTCAAACATTTTCTTTGTCAACCATGTTTTCATAGTCATATTAAATACAAGTTTTTTTTGTCTACATGTACTGGTAAGTTATTGGTCGACTAGTGGTTAATCTTTGAGTTAATACTATATTGCTATATGTAATAGCATTATGCAAATACATTTACACAGCAAAAAAATATAGAAATATTTACATCTAGTAGATATTTGGAATCGTTTTGTTGAGTTACTTTTTACATATTTAGGAGTTCAAGCATTTAAGTTTATTGTGTTTAGGGAATCAAACTTTTGAAGAAATCAGTTTTTTTAGAAAGTAATCTAGTAAATAGTGGATCTAGGAATGGATTAGAAGTAAGCTGATAGCTTTGGCCGTGACCCGTTTTCAGGATTGGACAGGTGAGAGGGAAAAAAATAACTACTGATGCAATGTAGTAAATATGATACTCACTTCCAAAACTTCTCCGTTAACTTCTAATTGAAATAGATAGGGTTCTGGATCTCTCTTGAATGCGGTCGCAGATGGGACAATTTCTCCGATGAATTCACACACGAGGCTTCCACGGCCCATTGGACGTAGAGTTTTAACTGACCAGCCCTGCCGCTGTATTGTCGTTCCCGGCGTTGCTTGATGCTTTCGGTAAATTTGTAGACATGTTTTTGAAGAACCTCGACCTAGTCCACGGTTCGGGCACAGCAACTGTAATTTTTTTTTTATAAATTATCTGTGATTAATAATATAAAATATTTTTTTTGTGATTAAAGATAAAAAATCTTTGCATTCCACGAAATTCTTACATTCAGTCTGAAACAACCTTTCATAAGTAAGTAGGTACTATGTAACAGATTACTAGAGACGCCAAATCAGTTTTGATGTGTAAATAAATTCATAATATACATGTGTTTTCTTTAAATCTTAAAATGTTGCTCTATCAAGGATTAACAGTTACGAGCATTGCATTCTAGACTAGTGGTTCTTAACTTGGGGTGCGAGAAAGCATTTCCGGGGGTGGGGGAAAAGTTTATATTTACACATATTTAAAAAAATGCACTAAAAAACAACCTCGTCGTAAAAAATTGAAATATTTATTTATAATTGCATGTAATTTCCGAAATTTTTGAACATTTTTCAAGGTGGTGCAGATCACTAAAAAGGTTACACTGTTCTTGAGACAATATAATTATACAATTCAGATACTACACGATTCATTGGTGCAGTAGGGCTATCTCAAATTTATTAGTTTCTGGCTGAACATTATGAATCGTACATTAAATATTTTAAATATAAAATCATTGTTTTATTATAATGTGTAATATCTTATGTCAATTGTGTCAAATATTTTTCAGAATGGAAACAAGCAAAATATTTAATTATAATGTTTTTTAACAGTTTATCATTTAATAAGTATTTTAGCTTATTAATTTAGAAAAATTCGCGTTCAGAAGAACTTTGTAAGGATGAATCTGTTGATGATCTGAAAAATGTGTTATTTGTATTTATTGAATTTCAATGTACAAACCTTGTTGCACGAACAGGCTTCATTACATTCAAATATGATCGGTGGATTGTCATAATCGAAATGTGAAACAAGTAAACCATCAGTGTTGTACCAACACTGCACCGATAGGTTTGAGCAGGCACAGTCACTTGAAGATTGGCCGCAGACTTCTGTACAATTGCAAGCCTGCAAACACAACAAACGGTGAGGTTTGAATATATATATCTGAAATAATTATCACTTGAAAACATATAATTTTGATGTAACACAGTCCAAGAGATGAAACCAAAAGAAACAATTGTTTTGTCAAAGAATGGACCAAAAATAATACAAAACATAAATATGTTTACAATATCTGCGAAGGACTTTTGTATCGGAGATAAACTGGTGCTTCTATTGCTAAATGAAAATTTCATGATTTTTTAAATTTATTAAAGTGTTCTGATCCGTTTATCCAAATGGATTGTCGTGAATTTTCCACAAGCTGGTATCTCAAAAAGTACAAGTTTTCAGGAATAACAGACACAAATGTACTTTATTCTACCAGTTTATAGAATACACATCCATCGCTATAAAACACCACTGGAATGGTTTTGTCTTCAATATTTGTCAGTTGTTGTAAATATAAGTTAGGGTAGGAAGTAAAGACGTTTCCATCCATGCCACCTTCTTCTTCATTCCAAACATCGTACATGACCATATTATTTGTCAACATTTTTGTATTAGATTAAAATAAAGCATGAATTAAAATATATTTTGGGGAATGAGTCACTGGAATATACGTGTTGAAATTCTGAAATCATTACATAAAAAAAAACTCAAAACTGACAAAAATTGAGATACGTGTTGTAGAAAATTAGCGACAATATTCACTGTACATTTTTTAAGTTTATTTGTACTTTGAGAAGAAGAATACAGAGAGCTAGAACACTTTGAGAAAAGCACATGATTATGCCTCCTGCCGAAAGAATTTAAAAAAAATAAAAACTCCTTCAGATACATTCATTTCGTGTATCGTGTAACAGCATCTTTAATTTTTTTTTTAATGGTAATTTGAAATGTCAGATTGATAATCCGTTGTGTTTATAAAATGCACTTACTTCTACAGAGGTGATTTTCCTGTCAATATTGACATCTGCAGTGAAACAATTTTCTGTAATATATTTAAAGTCGGTAGGCATGTTCTCTTCGTCAATTGAATTGACACACTGCACTGGATTAATTTCTTTTCCGTTTGATAAATCACTAAAATAAAATAATAGCAGTCATTCAGTTAACACACGCAAATAGGTTAACTCTTTCCGGTCCTATGTCGAATATCATTCGACATTTTTTTTTCATTATTAGTATTGAGTTAAAATGCAAGCCCACATTTTTTTTTTCACTCGTATCTATTACAACAGAATTCTGAGCAGAGGATCAAATGGTTTTTATGAACATTGGAATGTGTAACCATCTACCTGGAAGGGATACAAAAGGGTCGTTTTAAGGGCTCCGCATTCTTCTTTTCAACAGTTACACTGTCCCCGTACACGCGCTAACAATTTGAAAATTATGACCGATATTTACTATTGTTCTAATAATTTTAACCCTTACAAAAATTCTTAAAATTACAAAAAATAGCGTTGACAATGAGTTTGAATCTAGTGATGAACCTGTTATTTATTGAAAGTGAAAATTAATGATATTTCTGGTGTAGTTCACCGTTATAATACTCTAGAAGTTTTTAAAATATAAATTATAAGGTAAGTAATAATATATATTTCGAAAATATTTTTTTTGTTACCATAAATCGAGTTTAAAAAAAATGAAAATATTAGTTTTCCTTGTAATATTATGAAACTATTGTGGACCTAGTGGAATATTTTCTTTTTTTTGTGGATCGGAAAGAGTGAACAGACAAATTCTACAAAAATTACTCACTTGGATACAATTCTTTCGCTTATTGTAAATGAAGTTATAACACTTTGAAGATGTAAATTGATTGAAAGAGCAGAAAAGCAGTCACTCGGATCGTTAGCCATATTTAAAGCAGTTTCTTTACGGATATTCTTCAAGTTAATCTGAAACATTTATCAACATTATAGATTGCAATTTAATTTTTAGTCAATTATTTCTCGAAATGCTTTCTTATTAGACATACAATCACGTGTGCATACTCAATTTTTTTTTAATTTTTGTTATATATTTATAAAAATTGATTTTACCTGTGCTCCTCTAGCGAGTAAAATGATGAGACAATTGTAATGGTTTTGACGTGAGCTCACGTGCCTGAAAAGAAAATTAGAAAATTATACCAACAATCAATGTTCCCGCTAAGGTGTGCGAGTGTGCACGCGCACACTTCCCGACATGTGGCCGTACTCATTTTTCTATACCCGCACAGGCCTCACTCACAAAATCTTTCACATTTAGCGCCCGTGAGTACATATTTGCAAAAACTTTTTATTTTGCTGTATCCTGAAGATTCTATTGGTTGCCATTGCTAAGCAACATGTCTATAAATTTGGGAAATGTATTGAAAGGAAATAAATAACTCACAAAGGTGTATCCCCGTGTATATTAGACACATTCAAATAGCTGCCATAGTTAAGTAGAGCTTCCACTGAATTTCCACAGCCGGCTAATGAAGCCCAGTGCAGAGCAACATTGTTTTCCGAGTCTCTCACCATTGGGTTGGCACCCTTTTCAAGTAAATATCTGGAGAAAAAAAATGCATACTTATGTGACAACATGATACATAACACCTGCGTTTATTTCAGGGCTGTGCATTTTAGTCATGGTTTATAGTGCTTTAGGCGGAGTAGTCGGAAATTCAATGACTTCTTCCAAATACTGGTTATATTGTCAAAATCAATTACATTTTACATGAGACTAATAACTAAAGAATTTCATATAGTAAGAATATAAGGCAACATGTTGATACTAGATATCAGTTAAAAACCTACAAGAAGCCATGACAAATGAAGGTTGAGTTACCCTTCTATAGACAATTCTTGGAAAAGGTTTTCAATTCCTTATCAACACTAATATAATATTTTGAACTACTAGAAATATTCTGAAATTATCCAGTTTTTCGCATGGCCATAGAAATTACAACAATGGGATTACATATAAAATTTCAATGACATGTTTTTGAAAACCTAAGTAAAGTATATTTTAAACGATTAATGGTTATTAACCCTTTGTACGCCATCGTCTCACCCGTGAGTCGCATTCGTATTGAATACTTCGACGTTGGCGGCTAACTGGTTAATAGTTTTTAGAGAGTCTATTAATTGTCATTTGATTGCTTATGCTTTTTCATGAATTTTGGGTATTTTTACATTACATTTGGATAATGATTAAACAAAAATCCCTTGTACGAATAATAATTTCTACATGTGAATAGGATACAATAAAGGAAGATAGCAACTGACTTGACAACATGGTGGTTTCCATTCTCCGCAGCCCATACGAGTGGTGTCCAACCTCCGTCATCAGTTTGGTCGATAAAAGATTTTGCATAGCTCGTATGACTTTCAAGTAGAAGCGAGCATGCGGCAACGTTGCTATTTTTTGCAGCCAGATGCAAAGCTGTCACACCTTCTGGACCCTGGAGAACAATTTTTATAATAATAATTTAGGCATGGAAATGGTATTAGTACTAATATACATTGTATACTAATAATGATACTTGGAAGACTGCAGCTTTGTTACTTCTGTTTCACTAAAAATCTACACTTAGAACCTTGTAGTTCTCAGGTCGCGAAATGTCTAGTGTTCAAAAAAAATATCTTGTGTGGTGGAACAAGAGTGAATATTTTGGGTTATTATTTGTTGAGTCAATTAAATATTAGCGTAGAAAACCAGAATGATGCATACTTTTAGAGTAATATCTGCTCCTGCAGAAACCAAGTATCTGAGAACTGCATAGAAGTCTTCATTCCGCTTAAGTGTGACACCTTCAACCGCATCATCAACAGCAGCCGAGATCTCTTTGACTTGATTGTCATATTTAATGATAGCCAACATCAATGGAGTTCTTTGTTTCTTGTCAAACGAGTCTAAATGGCAGCCGAGAGTTTTAAAAATGTGTAAAGCGGGGAGATTCCATTCTCTCGCTGACAGATGTAAACAGTTACCGTCATCAGCTTCGGGAATTGGCAGCCTAGGATCTGCTCCGGACCCTTAAAAATATGTACATGTAACAATATTAAGGTAATAATAAACTGGCGTTACTTTAATCTATTAGGTGTCCATATGATCTACAACGGAAGTGGAAACTTCATCAATTGATGAAAAAGGCCCTGATGACATTAATGAATTGTGGAATAAGCACTAAAATAAATTTACATCCACCAATTTTTACGCCTTGAAAAAGTATTTAATAAAACATCCAGGTAGCTCACCGCAACCCTCCAAACAAGAATATCTATTGTAGCACCAAACAGAATGCTCGGCCTCGATGTGTCCTACATGAATACTTACTTAGGGCAGATATAACTCTTTCAACTGTATTTTCCCTCTCACATACAGCAGAGTATAGATCGACATCAGTTTTTTCTTCACAGTTTACTCTCATCAGGAGGTCATCGTAATCTATCAAGCCGTCTTTATTGCTCTGCAGTGCGGTGACATTTGAATGCAAACTCTGTAGTAGATTGGTTGGTAAAACTGGGAGATCTGCGTCCAACTCACTCCCGGAAATCGCTGAGCTTTGATCGTTTGGAGAATTCCTTTTTGATTTGAGACTTTTAGATTGGAATGACATGACTGGGGGAACCCTACAAAACATTAAAAACAAAATTGTATTTATGTGCTTTATACACTATTATTTAACATTTTGCAATCAAATACCGTCATAGTCGTGGTATCAAATTATTCCTCATTACTCCAATGCCACCGCACCGCAATAGCCACATGTCAATTAAATGTTATTTATGTTGTTAATTTTCACATTATTTCTCTTGAAAAGAGTTTCAAGTTTTAGCTCTTTGCATTTCAGGGTGCCACTTCTTTATTTTTTACCCTTAATTGACGTAGAGTCGTTAATTTCACCATGGCTTCTTGAATGTGGCCTTCCAAAATGAAGAGGTTTCCTGGCCCAAGTGTAAGGTAAGCAAATGCTCAAAATTCATAAAAGATCTGTCAGACAATAGTATCATGCTTATTTTGTTTCTTGGCAGGTTTTAAATTTGAGAATTTCTTACATTATAAATTTGAAATTGACACCAAAAATAAAATAAATATTTTAGAAATCTATTTGTATACATGGCATTATAGCAAAATGCCAATGTGTTGATTTATATCACTGTGATACATTAATAACTAATATAGCTTCGTAATATATAAATAATTAGAAAAAAATATATTTATAATTTTTTCCATAAGTATTGTAACCAGGGCTGTGGAGTCGGAGTCATGAAAAATAAGCCGCTCGAAACATTTTAAAAATATATATTTAATGATGAGTATTCAAAACACAATAGTCCATAGTGTTGACATTGCATGCTTGGCTGACTCAAGATGATCTGATGGAATACATATACATAAGTTAAAATGAAATTATTGAAAAATTTCTTCGAAGTCGGAGTCGTATTTTTTTTACAAGACTCCATAGCCCTGATTGTCACAAACAAATGAGTCTTTTTTGCAATGTCTCAGTATATTTCTCTCACATAAATATGCTGTACTTGGGGAGTGTAGAAGATAAAAAAAAAGTTACACCATAACATGAGAGCTCTGACCATTCTATCCTTGGACTCGGTAATAATATGGCTGCTGTCCTGCTCCTCATCTCCAGACTCACTTTGAAACAATCGGTATTTGCCGGTTTAAAGTCAGTAGAATCTAAGCCACAGTGCGGGCAACCCGGGTTCAAGTTGTAAACATCGAAGCACGATAGCCTGCTTTGCGGTGCAGTTTGTTGATTGCCATCTAATTTTGTGTCTGAAGTAGGACTCATTATAGATGATGAGGTGTCTGTGGCGATGCCGGCATTTGGAATCAAAACTGAGATAAACGGCAGGCTACATTCTCTATGGAATAAGTGTCCCAAGTTGCAACTGTAGAAAGTGCCCTGTTTGAAATAAAAAATGTTTACATTGTCATATAATATATTTATACAGAAGTATTATCATATAATATATTTATTTATAGGAGAAGAGTAATCATATGAAAAGAAAAGTCTTACTTGAGTGCAAAAGAGTCCACAGCCTGAACAGCAATGATGTAAAACCAATCGCTTTCTATGCAAATCACAAGCCAATAAAAAGGGGGCTCGAGGACTCGATCTAACCAATGGAGAATCTCCTTTCGCAGGTCTACCACATCCCACACTCTTCCCACTGATGGAGTCTACTGCTCGGCAGAATTCTACTTCTGAAAGTTTATAATGGTACAGTATGTCGAAAATTTCAGTGTCATAGAAGTACTTGTCATTTAACTTTTCAATAGTAAATTAGAATTTCGACTGAAGGTGCTTGATAGAATTTTAATTTCAAATTTGAATTGTTTGAATTTTATACTTTTCCTTTAGTTATAACTGTTTACTACGCGTCAGTTCAAGTACATTCGTGCACTTGAAATGCCTGAAGATGCCGAAAGACGAAACCCAGGTCGTTAGCGACAAAACTCATAGAAAAGTACAAAATTCAAAATTGAATTTAAGCAATAGTAATGACAATTATTATTTTCACAGTACCTACATGTCTGAAGTAACAACATGTTGCTTACCATTCAAAGAATTTGGATCCAAGTAAACATTTGATTCAGTTGTACACAAACACGACATTATATTTGTAGAGCTGCCTTCGGGTTGACTGTCAGGTATGACACCGCTGTCAGCTTTTGAAGGAGACCTATTCAATGAAAACAAAAAAAAAATATTGGTCACATTCTTATGTATCACAAAGGACTTCTTTGTAATGTCTTTTTCATTTGATATAAAATTTCAACATATTTCGTTGAATTTTGACAAATTACGAATTAAAACAAAAATTAGCAGAGTAAATTTTAAAAATTATTATGAAATTCTTACCCAATCTCTTGAACTACTCTTTTATTTCCAACAGCAGCAGCATCCTGCTCACTAGCATTAAAGTTCTCCATCCTTGACCGTTTACGTGTCATTCTTAAGAGCCCTTTATTTTCATCTGCGATAGAATTTCTATCTTTGGATGTGTCAAAAGACTTACATGAATATTCATCATCGTCTATGGATGTTGTTTTCCTTTTCATATTTGATAATCTAGGATTTAATTGTTTATTGATAGATGCCACTGTTTCTTCATTTGGTGTTTCTTCAGATGTTTTCGAAGATCCAGAGATTTCTTCTTGCTCCTGTGTTATTTGACTAAGAAATTTGAAAAATTATTTAAAGGATCAGATACTTGTGGAAGATGTACAAACAAGTGTATCAATATAATGCCCTTCCACCAAGTTATGATCTTTTAAGTGATTGTTTTAATTGTTAGTGGAATGACACACGGGTGGTATAATGTACAATAAATATTTCACATTATTTTAGCAGCGGAGCTTCTTTTAGCCAATATGGAAACTCTACTATGAAAATGGTAACTATTAAATTACACCTAATAAATGTCGTCATAAATAAATTCAATCAATATTGAAAGACACACCCAAGTAAGGCTATTAATATAAAATTATGATAACTCTAGTTAAAATGAAATTAGAGTATTTATCATTAAAAGAGTTATTGTAAATGCCTGATGCTTGTGTTTTTACAGTAGCATAATTTGAAACCTATGGATATTTTTTACATTTAAAAATCTCATTTTATCATTGGTGATCCTTAAATTATTACCTTAATTCGAAGCTTCTAGTCCTACTATTCAAATGCTCTACAATCGCTTCAGTATTTGTGGAATCCATGGTGGACTCGTCAGTTAAAATATCTCTTTCTTTAGATGAACCTTTTCTTTTGTGTGTGGTATCACAAACAGCTGTCAGCCCTAATTTCCTAAGATGTTTCTTCTTCAAGCGATTCAGTCGTCTGACTTCTCTTTGCTCGTCGGTCTGCTCTGCTGAATCGCCGGCAAAGTGTTTGCGAGATCGAGAAAATTCCGAAGATGAGTTGTATTGATTTGATGATTTATTTCCCAATTCCACTTGTACAGTACCCAATATACAGCGATTAATTTCATCTACGGTCAAATATTTCTTA
The DNA here is from genome assembly GCA_031772345.1 of Himalopsyche anomala. Classification (NCBI taxonomy): domain Eukaryota; kingdom Metazoa; phylum Arthropoda; class Insecta; order Trichoptera; family Rhyacophilidae; genus Himalopsyche; species Himalopsyche anomala. The sequence goes on along the minus strand of CM062821.1, from coordinate 14,668,789 downwards.
TCTTGACCCGTGCTAGAGTCAATTTTTTCATCATCAGATGACACTTGTTTCACTTTATACACAGAATCTATCAACTGTACCTGCTTCTTTAATTTGCCACCAACCAAACTTCGTCTGGTAAATATTTCAGACTTGGGTTTCACTTTTTCAGGTGACTTTTTAAGTCTCGATCGTGTTATTTTGCATTCTTCAGAAGTGATAGGTTTTTCTGTGACTAATGCGAGTCGTGCATTATTTTGAGTCTCGAAACCCAATCTCAACTCTCTATTAGCTAAGACCTTAGCAGTAGGCTTAATTCTCCGAGATAACCTTGTAGGTACAGAACTATTTGATTCATTATAAAACTTTTCCTTACGCGCTATGGCGTTAGCCAGGACATTTTCACGTGATTCTTTAGATCGACACCTGGTGGAACGCTTAAGGTTGAATTTATCTTTTCTTTTCTCAGATTCTTCTGAATTTGAATCGGAATGAACTGAGCTAGTTTTTCTTCGATTTCTCCGTGCGATCGGTGGTGATCTAGCACTATCATCTGACTCGCTATTATTAGCACTTTTAGTTAACTTTGTTTCAAATGAATTCAGAACATCGGCGTCATTTCCGGATACATTTGATCTGCGTTTACTTTCACTGCGTTTAAAGCATTTGTCTGATAAATGTTCAAATGGGGTGAGCGTTGGTTTTCCTCGTAGAGACATACGACTTAAAACGGGTATCGGGGCAACAATATGTTCGTCTTGAGATTTATCAATATCTGATACGATCTTCACATTAGTACTACGCAGCCCAGTTTTTTCTGATCTAAATGTTAGCACAATCCTCGGCTTTGATTGTCCTGGTTCTTCAATGGTTGGTATCTTTTTAATCTCGGGAACCAATTCATCTTTATCAACTCCACTGCTTCTATTCAAATCATTGTCTATCTCTACATCATTGATGACATCTTTTTCATCTTCTAAAATGTCTTGTGTGCGACAAAATTCTTTTGATTTATCTTCTTTGACTTTGGCTTTCTTTCTACCCTTTTTTTTAGGAGTATTTTTCACCCTTAGAATTTTACTTTCAGTGGATAGAGAAACATTCCCAATTTCAATATTTGTATGTGCAGCAATACATTCAGACACTGGATCTGTATTGACAGAAGCCAATTCATCACTTGATTTCATGGGAGTAATGGTATCATAATTATCAACAACATTTATTGATTCATTATTGCATAATGATCTTTCTATTTTTTCATCAACCATTTGAATATTTGGATCTCCTTTATCAAGTTTTAATACATTTTCTACAGCAATTATGGCAGATGGATTTATTAAATCAGTGTTTTCTGTATTTTCGGTAAACTCTGAGACTTGGACACTTTCTACAAGAGATATTTGTGAATCCTCAGCTAAAAGTTCCTTGATCCCGCATTCATCTGCATTGTCGAGTGTCTCAATCACGGGTAATTCATCTTCAAATTCATTAATAATTTTAGGTGTTTCTGATTGTGTGTCCATTATATACTTGATACTTACTGCATCATTTAGGTCAACCGATGAGGACGGTGGATCCTTTGAAGGATCACTGACATCTTCAATAATATCTTGTATTTTATCTGGCTCGTCCATACTTTTTTTGATTTTAGTTTTCCCTGCATTATTGAATACAGACTTCATGCCGCTGAGAACTTTTGAAAATATGTTTTCATCGGGAGAATCATTTTTTGGTGAAGAATAAAACTTTGAATTCATTTCGATCTGTCAGTGAATTGTGACGAAAACAGAAAAGTGTTTCACATCAAATGTTCAACGGTGTGCACTTGAAAATTTCTGAAATGAACGATACAGAAACACATAATAATAATAATTTTTATTATGAAAATCACTCGAACTACATATAAATAAAACATAAGCATTTAAAATTGTATTCATTACATATTATTAAAATTTTAACGATTTTTGTGGTTTTTGTTCATGACTGCCCCTTTGTCAAGCTTTGGTTATAATAGTCAATCGCCGACTGATGATCGTTCAACATTATAATTTACACGTCTAAAAACAAATAGATCGAAGTCATTCAAAACTCATATTTGTAAATGAAAATATTATGCAGAACAAAATATACCTAATTCATTATTCTAAATGTGAGAATGTGTGACTAGGTAGTTTTGAAATAAATATACTGATATTAGTTCAATGCTGTAATTGCAGTAATGAGAATTTCGACAGGCAAATATCTGAATAAAAACTTAATAATATTATCAAACTAATATGAATATTCGACAGTCGGTGAGTCAAAAGACTCGATAGTCTATGGAAGAACCAGGAAGAACGCTATATTTTGACGTTTACCGTCATAGACAATATATGAGATCTTAAGAAAATATTGGGGGAACATTGAAAATATCTATTTGAGCTGCCTAGAATCAAAACTCACATTTTGCATCTTTTAGTTAAGGGGGTATTCTAGTGTAGAGGCAAGAATTTCGGGTGTTTTTTAGAGCTCTGTAAAAAATAAACAAAGACAATTTTTAACATCCATTTTTTTACCATTCGTTCATTTATATTTAAAAAAAACATAAAAAAATTCAAAAAATAAATAAATTCAAAACTCAAAAAGTTATCGACTGGTAAAGGGAGGGGTCCAAAAAAAAGGTGGTGTCCTGATGTACATGATTCCAACCCTTGTGGTCATTTGAAAAAAAAATAAACGGATACTTAATAAATAAAAATGACGCTATCCCCCGTACCACGGAGGAATAAAAAAAAAAAGCACAAAATGGCAGCCGTTTGAAAAAAAAATCAATTTTCACGTTCTTTTCAACAATTTCAATTTTTATAAAAATAGTAAAAAATATTTTTTTTGACTTAAATCTGCTACCGGCTATAGAGAGATGTATAGAAAAGGTTCACACAAAAGTTCAAATAAATTGATTAGGTAGAATTTGAGATACTATGTACACCAGCTCGAAAAAAGTAGTTTCGAGTAAAACGCGTTTGAAATTTTGAGTTTCGATCTGTCCGGTCGGATCAGCTTAGTTGGTGCGTCACCAAAATTGCTGTAACTCGGTAAATAATTAAATTTTTGAAAAATCCCTTTGATGACATACTCTCAAATGTCTAACCTGTATAGAAAAACATAAAAAGAGACTTCTTTTTCCTTAAGACTTCTGAGAAGTGATTCTAAAATTTAGAATCTAGAATCGTGTATATAAATTGCAATGACACTTATTTAAAAAGCGAGACATGTTTTATTAATTATATCCTCAAATTAAAGGTTAATATGAATGCAGTGGTGTAGGAAGGAGTCCTGCCGCCCCCAATATGTCCTCTAATTTTGTTTTTCAATCACTTCAACTATTAGGTGTAGTAAAAAGTCCTGACGCATTTGTTAAATAAAACGCAAAATTCTGATTTTAGTATTTTTATTAATTTTTCTTTACAAAAAGTATTCACCCTTTCTTTCTATAACCTTCTGCCACCTATTTGACAAATCTAAAATCCCTTTAGTAAAAAACTCAACTGGTTTCGAATTAAAATAATCGGAAATAGCCGTTTTCACTTCACTTTCTAATTGAAATTTTTTATCTCTAAAAAAATGTTCCATTGATCGAAATAAATGGTAATCAGATGGTGCCAGATCTGGTTACTAGGGTGGATGCAATAAAGTTGTCCAACCAAGGTCTTCGATTTTTTGTCGGGTCAAATCCGCCACATGTGGTCTCGCGTTGTCATGTTGAAGGACGATGTTGCGCCTATTCATCAGCCCCGGTCTCTTTCTTTCCAAAGCTGCATTTAATTGGTCCAATTGGTCGCAGTATACTTGTGCCGTCACAGTTTTACCATATTTTAAGACTTCATGATAAATGATTCCTTTAGAATCCCACCAAACACAAAGCATAACTTTTTTTGGGTGCAAACCAGCTCGAGGGGTCGGAATTGGTTGTTGTCCTTTATTTAGATATTGTTTTTTCCTCGATACATTCGTATATAACACCCACTTTTCATCTCCGGTAATCAGATCCTGAAGAAATGGTCGTAAGCTTTGTTTTTCAAGCAACAATTGACACGCGCTTAGTCGCTGCGCCTTGTTCCGATCGCTTAGCGCATGCGGCACCCAAATTCCTTCTTTTCGGATTTTACCCATTTTTTTCAGGTACTTCTGAGTAATTGACCATTTGGTCCCGACTATACTGGACAATTCTTTTATTGTATGCATGGGATGGCTTTCAGAGCAGCTTCATCCACTTCTTGAGGTCGTCCACTTCGAGGGTTATCTTTTAGGCTCAAATTTCCAGATTGAAATTTTTTAAACAATCTCTGGCATTTTCGAACATTTAAAATGTCTCCATAAACGTCGCAAATGTTTTTTTTTGCAACGGCTGCGCTGTTCTTCGCGTTGAATTGAAAAAGCATACAACTGCGTAAATGTTCTTCAGATGGGCAAATCGCTGTCATTTTTTTTGGGTGGTCGATGAACTCGTTTTTTTACACAGAACATAAATTGAGATGTCCCACGACACAAAAAAAAATACGAGGGCGTCCTAATCAGTCAAAGGACCGAAGGCGACTAATTCTAAAACACGCATCTCTAAAATGCGTCAGGACTTTTTACTACACCTAATATATATAAACTATGAATGTGGGGTTTTTACCACAGGTGGCTTAATTTTTTTATGTTTTAATATAATTTCTCGCAAAATATTGTACATATTTATTTTTGAAAATGCTGCCCCCAAAAATGTGCTGCCCGGGGCGTTCTGCCCTTACCTCACCTTCCTTGCTACGCTACTAAGTGTAGGTTTCACTTTATGTCCAAAAACCTATTACGTGACATACAATTTGCGACCAACGGAACTCCAAGATCTTCATCCAGTAATTCCAATTCCAGTAAGCACGTTCAGTAGGCAGTTCATGTTAATATCAATATTCCCAAAAATCTTTTCATCTTCACCATCCATTTCAAAATTATGTTGATTATTTTGTCTCGTGTACAAAACACTGTTTTCAGTAAACATAACATCTTCACCAAAAAAATTTTCAAACACAGTTTTTGACAGCCAAACACCCATTGTACACGCTTGTGTACGGTTGTTGAAAAATATTGTCATACTGAAAATCATGTTATGATAGAGTTTAAGTACACATAATAATAATAAACAATGAAAAATATTTAATTATTTACACTAAAAAATAGTACAAATTTCTAACCTAAATAATCTTGTTTCAAATCCATATTTCGATGATAAACCAATGAAAATTTACCTACGCATTTTTGCCAATTTTTATTTTTTTACAGTTCACTACTAACATATAGTTTCATAGTAAGTTATAACTTTCAACATAAACAAAGAAAGAATACACCAAATCAAGCTTTGAATAGGTGTACACAAGCGTGTCGGCGGGCAGTAATGGGTTAAAATAATATTGTTTAATTTTCTGAGGAATTTATATTGGTTTAAAGAGAATATTTTTTTCTGATCCCGTTAAGCCTTTGAGCATAGTTACAGCTGTGAAAATTGCCAGGGTGACTTTGGCATCTCCTTCTCAGTACAATTTCGGAGAGAAAATTGCTATCCTTTTATTGCTTTTAGAAAAATTGCAGATACCAGCCCAAGAGTTACCGCTTAGGAGACACCAAAAATTTCACTTTCAATGACAAACTGAAGGCTGCATAGCTGGACAGATATGAAAAATGTTTTACTGCTTAATTTTTTTTTGACCTTTTTAGGAACAATATTTTCACTATACTAGACAAAATTATGACAAGAAAGTATGATTTACAGATAATAAAAAAGCAGGTTGTAACAATGAATAAAAAATTATTTATTTCAACAGTATTATTTCTATTTGTAATAGTTAATAGGATTGGTTGGAAATCATTGATAATGATTTATAAAGTTTATATACAAAATAACAGTTTGTTTATTATAATCTAGTATGCTGCAGTGTAGATTATGGATGGCCTACTACTGAAATTAGTGGAAGCATTCTACTAACAACCATATGTGCTAAGTGATCATGAAAAGAGTAGTGAATAAAAGCCCAAAATAATTTGTATAAAAAGGAAACAACATGGATAGATAATAAAAAATGAACTCGATTTTTGTTTCATCAGACTCGTAGCTACACGGTTGACGTCTTGACTACCACTGCTGTAGATGAATGATTGCTTAAAAACCGCAATGAATATTTTTTAACTGTTTAAAATTTGAGTATTAAGATGCTGGATTTCTCTTTTGCAAATACTTTTACGACTATTTGCAGCATATAGAAAAAATCCAATCAATTTTTGTTTATCGCCAATCAATTGGTTATTTTTGAAATGTGTGTGGTAGTGTAGTTGTGGTTTTTTGTTGTTTATATTGACAGTAGGAGTATACTGTATTGTGAAATGACAGGTTTTTAATACAGTGATAGTATAACCAAAACAAATACATGTACTTGATGGATTCAGTGGTAACTTTGTAGAAATTCATTGTAGATTTTCCACAGGTAGTCTTACTAGTTAATACAACAAAAAACACATATTGAGAATTCATTAAGATTGGTGAATGGAAGTAACTTTAATATAGTTTGTGGATAAACAATAAGACAAACTCCATGTGATCTCAACTAAAGAAAAAATATATTGAAATAATATGAACACCAGGAGCAAATATCGTTACATATTTTTTTTGTCTATTTTACAAGTGCATTTCTTGAATTTTTAATGTCATCTTGTAGAGAATTTTTAAATGAACTTTCTTATGTATTAACATTATCAGAAAAAAAATCCTCTGTCCCCTAATAACTTGTTTATAAAAAGGCTGGTGAACAAAAAATCACCTAGTTATCCAACCTATACAGCACATAGAACGTTTTTCCCACAAAAAAAATATTTACTGAAAAAAGGTTTCTAGGAGATAGGAAATATAATATAGTATTTATAAGTGACTGTCCTATTACACAGTATAATAACAAACATTAAGCATTTAAAATTTATATTGAAAGGTTAATTTTGATAAACATTCAGGGCTTAAAACTTTAAAAAAATATTTTAAATGACAGATGTGACATAGAATGATATTTGCTCTTCATATATTGAGGTCTTCATATATTTTCAATATAGAACTATTTATCTTTAGAGATTATTTAACTATCTATGTAATTATACAAAGAGAAAAATCAGGTATAGAGGATCAAAATATTACCAAGTATACAGGAGAAGGTTATTATGCAAATTTGCGAAAGGATCTGCTATTATTAAGATTTCCATTTCTAATGGAAAGAACACAAAAAAACACTTTCCATAAAATATTATGGGCGATTCTTAATGATAACATTGACAATGTATAATGACGAAAAAAAAAAACTAGTGCAGAAAAAAATAAAAGTTTTTTATAAGAATTGAAAATGCAAGATAATTAAATTTTAAATGTATAAATAAAAGATAAACTAGCTGTTTATTCAACAACAAAAAATTCAATTGGTCATTATTACAAATTGTATTTTTCAAATATCATTCGCAAATGATATTTTTTAGAAAAAATCTTACAGCTGAACTGTGAAAAATAAAAGAAAGAGGTGGAAAATTATGCACAATTGGTAGAAATGCATTTAGTTAAATGAATTACAACAACTTTTAGATTTTGAATTTCGTTACTATAAATGCGTTAAATACTCAATGAGTATTAATTAGTTTTCAAAAACCTCTCCCTAGATTTACACAATTTATAAAAATGGTTCATTTTTTATTTGCTGATTATAATAATTCACTATCAAAATATTCAATGAAAGTCTAGAAAAGAAAGCTGTTTCGCCCCCAGATTTTTTTAAGGAATTAAGTTTTAAAAAAAAATCTTTAATCACATTTTTTTTTAATTATAAGAAATAGCTTGACTAGACTTTTTTGCCCTTATAGCACAGTAAAATTATTCAACGTCCGTCCCTCTTCAATAAAATCAATATTAAAAAATATATTCATTTGCACTTCATGGAATATGGGTCAATTTATATTAAACTGATTTGAAAGCTGGAGAACTCGACACAATGAAACGAATGGACCTGTCTCACAAGGATTGATACTGTCATTACAATATGCAATGGTGTTCACACCCACTTGGATTTCAGCAGCACGCTCCCCTGTGCTTAAACTCCAAAAACTCGTAGAGAAAAATTGCTTTACATCTGTTAATACATTGATAATTTTTTTGTGTATGAATAATCCATTACTATTTGTGTTAATAAAATACATAATCAAAATTGTCAAAAAGATATGAATTTTTGAAGACACAATTAACAAGTGTTTATGAGCATGTTAATTTTACCGTGTAAATCAAGGGAGATGTCGGTTTTCACATTACATTTTGGATTGCATTTCAGATTATACAAATATGACACAAGTGTTGATATTACTTTTTGTCTTGTATTACCATGGTATCAACTAATAAATTAATTTCATAATGAATGTAGAATCAAAGATATTTTCCTGTTAGACATTACTATGTTTAAGTTTATGGACCTTTAAATTACTACTGTACTTAGATATGTAACTGCATTGATCACAAGTGTATGGCGATTCAACTCCATGAACAATTTTATGTCTTTTTAAATGTCTCAAATGCTTACATGTGTAATTACAAACGTCACAGGAAAATGTGTTGCTTTCCTCGTGTATAACTTTATGCTGTTTAAGATTACTAAGTTGTTTACATTGATAATTACAAACGTCACATGCAAAAGGTTTTATAGTGTCATGATCCATCTTATGCAACTTTAAAGCGCTTAAATGTTTACTTCTATAATCGCACTCTGTACATGCAAAAGGTTTAAAATCGGAATGCTTCAATCGGTGTGTTTTTAACGTACTCAAATGTCGGCAGGTGTAATTGCAAACATTACAAGCAAATGGTTTTGCATCTTCATGGACTCTTTTGTGTTGTTTCAGGTGTCTCAATTGTTTTGAGGTATAGCTACATTTGTCACATGCGTATGGTTTGGCATCGTCGTGATACAGTTTATGCGTTTTTAGGTTTCCGATTCGTTTGCAAGTATAATCGCACTGGTCACAGGCAAAAGGTCGGGCATCATCATGTACTTGTTTATGTATATTTAATAATCTCAATTTTTTACATCTATAATCGCATAAATTACAAGCAAACGGTTTATAATCCGGATCAGACATTCTAGACTTAAATTGTATGGCCTCAGAACCGATGATGCCCTGAGAATAGTTTATTTGATCACCTATTGCATATGGATAATATTTCATAGCGTTGAGTTTGACAATGTCAATATACGAATGATTACTACTGTGCGCTAATTCTTGACTTTGGCTAGGAACTGATATGGATATTTCACAGGGTCGCATATTTGAATGATGTCCTTTAGAATCAGAAATTGTTCTATTTTCAAGTTTTATAGAATTTCCCGAAGTACAATCGAGTGGTAGTTGATCTTCAATATGTGATTCGAGTGAATGGGTATTTTCTACTTTCACAAGTTGCAAAGATGTCATATTCAACTGCAAGAATAAAAAGAATATTTTTATTAAAAATTTGAAGCCAATACACGAAAACAGATGTGTATCAAACACAGATATAGAAAAAAAAAACAATCCAAGTGAATGTAGCATTCTCTAAACAGATACATTGTTGAAAAAATCTTAATGAATATGAAGAAAATAAATTACAAAGGATAGTAAAGTGATAAATATAGTCTTACATTTGCATATATATCGAAGAAAATTTTTCAATATTCTCATGGGTATTAGTTGGCACCTTAGTAATTTTAGCACTTAATTCGAATTTCATTGATATAATGTATTTGACTTACATCTTCATTTGGATTTGGAGGTGTATATAAAATCTCCTCTTTCTTTGGGCATTTGTAATATTGGCCTAAGGTGGTGTCCCGATAATTGCTATCGTCTCTCTTTATATCTGACCGGGCTTCCGTATCGAATAAAATGTCTTCGGGTTCTTGCTTGATTTCCAAAATTTCCTCTGGTTCGAATTTTATATCCATATTGATAATCATGTAGGTATAATTGGGAAATAATTACTTAGTATTATTTAGATAATCTGTATATCATTGTGTAAGTTAACCAGATAATAAAAACATTGATGTTTACAGTTTAATAATACTAGAGTAATGGATAGTCAATTATTGATTACCAATATTCTTGTTAAAATTGTTAAACGTCAGACGTTTTTAATCAATAACAATAGTAAGTGGCATGTATACCATGTATTCGTAATTTTATTAAGTTGTCTATGATATATTAAATATGCAATCATATAACGAATGGCTTAAGATAGAATTAAGCTGCACAGGTATTATCCGCCACAAAAAGGTTTCAATTTATTTTTTGAAAAATCTTAAAATATTTACTGATTCATCTAAATGAGAAAAGGGAATTATTTCTTACTGTGGAAGTAAATTTAAAAGTAATTTTAAAGATTGGTAACTTTTTCGGTGGTTGTAAACTTAATCCATAGACATTAAACAGTCTATGATTTAAGTTTGAAATTTAATTTTAACGGAAGGTTGTACCTCTAGTTTTTGAAGTTTATGTATAACAATAGAACGCACTGAAAATAAACATTTACATATTAGTCTAAGATAGCTTCATCTATGTGACAAAATCAGGTGATCTTGAAAATGGAAATGTCGCACCCATCTTCGAAGGGTTCGAAATTCGTTCCTCTTCGAATGTCTGAGTTGATGCCCAACTTATTAGCTCTGCAAGAAGCCGCAGACGACGAATCGAATAGTTGTAGTAGTTCTCCTGATCGTTCATTCAATGACAATGATACCCACAAAAGGAGAAACCAATCCGCTTATAAAACAGAAGTGACATACCCGGATGATAACTACAATAAAAGTTCTTTTCTATCCGATTCGAGATCATGCAATCAAACATTTCCAAATAATGACAATATGACAGCACAAAATAATACATCTCATAGTACGATGAAGCTGATGAAGACTCCGAATAAATGTAAACAAGCGAGCGCCATGAAATTTAAGACTAGAACGCCGCGATCGAGTGCCAAGAAATTTACACCGTCTCGGTTGCGGCTAAAAGGATCTACTTCAAAAGGTAGCGCGAAGAAGACTACGCCTATGAAGACCAGCATAGATACGAACGAAGGTTACAGATCTTCAACCAAATGTGAGTAGCGAAGTAATTATTAATTGTTTACAGTTATTCCTAGCTGGAAAGATTTTTGAATAGGGTACACACTTTTCTTAAATTATCTAGCAACTAAAGTTATCTCAAAAATAAATTAATCCGTGCGTCATTTCTTACACAGGTGCCTTGTTTCCGACTGTAAAGCAATCATATTCGAGTACCAAACCACAATTAATATCGGGTGATTTGATATCTCAACAGAAAAATATCTTACAAACTACTGAAGAATTACTTCCAATGTCTCTTAAAAAATGCACTATTATTAGCCCCGAAATCGATAATAAAAATTGTTTAAACGAAGATAAAAGTCTCAGTATAGATACTGTCGACAGAATTAAAGATCTTCGCCATGTTTCAAAAACTTACGATCAGTATCAGCCTGATCGGTTCGCTACGCCCCTAAGTGGAAACCTTTCCGTTAATTCTATTTTGAGAGGGTGTCGAGAAAATGAGTTAATAACACCAAATAAGCCACTCAATCCATCTAAGATGCTCGACTACCATACTCCAGCTATGCGGGGCAGAGTCTTGCAATCGAACAGCAAACATGCTCGGACACCTCTGTTCCCTATCAAGCCAGATCAGTTTTTCGACACACGGAATGAACCTGCAAAAGATCGCTCGGAAACACGTGTACATTTGCACAAGTCCCTGATTGATGATAAAGAAAATCAAACTTTATTCGAATCTAACATTGAGAACAAGCAATTGTATCCTGAAGCTGGCGATTTGAACAGTAATATAAGTGATGAAGATTTAAAAATGATAACCGCTTCATGGGAGATTTCTGGAATCGAACAAAACATTTCTTTATCTAAAGATATCAAGCCCTTTAATGATTCCAGTTTTCAGTTTGAAACACCAATGAAAACAAGTAAAATCCCAAATCATGAATCTAACTGGAATAAAAAACCTAATTCAAGTAACCAACATGATCTTGTAAATGCAAGAAGTAATATAAATAGTGTCGATATAGCAATCAGAACGCATTCAATTTTTAAGCCGAAAACTGTACCTGATAACAAGATTGCTTACAGCGAGCCTCCTAGACTACAGACAATAGATCATCTTGCTCCCAAAATAAAGCAACATCCAATATCATTAAATATTAACTATCAAAGCAGTATTAATCCTTTACCAATGAAAATGCAACCTCCCAAAACTGTTACACCAATCGAAACTGTTCAGAAGAAACAATTGTTACCGCTTTGTCAAACAGATCAAAACAATAAAATTGAGGCTGTTCCGAGAGCGTTGACTAGCAATCAGGTTCATAGTGATATTGGAAATCGCATGGACAATATTGATAAAATTCTGTTGGCAAAATCTAATGACATGCTTTTTAAAAATCCTTCTCCCTTAAAAATGAGTGTCGAAAGCACCGCAAAAGTGAATAATGCTAATTTTCTTTCAAAAGAGTTTAGAACATTGACTGTAAACAGAAGACACTACACGATTCTTGGAAAACTGGGCTTTGGGGGATCCAGTGAAGTATTTAAGGTATAAATACATTATACTCATACCCCAAGTAAATATCAGGGCTTCGAACCGGAACTGAACCGAAAAAAAATATTTTTTTTACTTGAACCTAAACGAAAACCGGAACGAAAAAAATAGCGGTTCGAAGCCTTGTTGTAAAAACTTACTTATGGAGTGGAAATTGGTTAATATGAAACCTGCTGATTTAAATATTGTTGATTATTATTGATTATATTTTAAATTTGAATCATTCAAATTTTAATACACTATATGTTTTGTCACTAACGACCCAGGCTTTGTCTTTTTTAAATGGACAGGTGAATCTTCCAGATTCTCCATTACTTTATCCTATATGCAGTGATGTGCTACTAAAATTCTATCAACCGGCTCGCACCTTGGTAAACACCAACCCCCAATTTTTATACATTTTTTTTTCAAATTAAAAATAAATTACCATACATTACTAAATTATTTATTTACATTATGTGCATAAATTCATTCCAATTAGTGTTTTGATTTTCATTCGAAACTTTGACCGTGACAGGGTCTTATTCGTCTATCATCTGCTGTGTGATGGTGACTTCTGAGCCATGATTTAATGAATGGTGTGGAATTCTATGAAGTCAGTGGCAAAGCTATCAAATTAATGGTCATTAAGTCTAATTTATGTCGAATATTTAAATTTGCCCTTTTTCTGAACAAATGGTATTCATTTCCGAAAATCCTCGTTTTGCCTCTGCAGAGCTTATTGCAATTGTGTTCATATTATTTTTATATGCAAACAAAATAGTAAACATAATGGTCGCAAGTTTTTTTTACTTTATCCATATCGGAATCAAGTATTGTTATCGTGTAAAAATTCAATCTCGGAAATACGATAATTTAAAAAAAAAAAAGTATTTTAAAAACCAGCTCTTTGAACCTATTTTAGCTACTGGCTCGACAGCCGGTGTGAACCCACAGCAGCACATCACTGCCTATATGTAAGTAAATAGCGATCAAAAAATAAATAAATATAATTCTTGAAATTACCCACCATTGAAATCAGTAGGCAATTCCCATATTAAAACAATTTAACAATAATCACATATAATTTCAAAGACCGACAGAGATTGCTTGCTTAGATCGCCATCAATAGCTTTTAACTAGTGACAATTTGATTGATATCTATACATCAATTTCTGGGGCCGGTGGAGCCGAGCTCCAATTTCCCTTTAATCTGGTGTATTTTGATGCTGCTGTTTCCGCGTAGTGTCCTGGATTTACCTGGGCGTAGGTGGGTGCGTGGTCTTTGGTTTTTGTTTTTGTGGTGGTATTAGTTTTCATTCGTAGGCATTACTGGTGACACTGGTGGTTGATTCAGTAACCCCGAGCTGCAATTAGTTGGGGTTATGCTTATCTGATCAGTTAACATTTTTTTTTTTTTTGATCTACATATATCTATAAATTTATTTCTTATATATACACAATACACTTATTTACCAAGCGTCAATTCAAGTTCATCTATGTTCTTGAACATCTGAAGATGCTGAAAGGCGAAAACCAGGTCATTAGTGACAAAACATGTGGGAATGTACAAAATTTAAAAAATGACAATTTTATTGTGAAGTTAACCATATTACATGTAATTTTTTCCCATGTTTGAATCTATCATTATTGACTCGTTAGGTTATTCAATACCTTCTTCCATTGAGACTAGTGCATATATTATTTGGTAGACACTTATTTGTATAATTTTCAGGTAATGGATCCAGATACGACATCAATGTATGCCGTAAAATGTGTAAATTTGGCAGTTCACCCTTCGTTTGCACAGGGTTATATTGACGAAATAAATCTGCTCAAGCGGTTGCAAGGCTGCGACAAAGTCATCACAATGTTTGATAAGTAAGTTTGTTATAATACCGGTTTGGTATTGAAATGATAACCTTAAAATGTTCTTTCCTAACAGTATGTTTTCTATAATTTAAGATTTCGACTGAAGGTGCTTGGTGGAATTTCAATATTAAATTTGAATCATTCAAATTATGTACACTCCCACAGATTTTGTCACTTACGACCCGGGTTTCACCTTTCGGCATCTTCAGGCGTTCAAGTGCACGGATGAACTTGAACTGACAGTTCAAGTTCATCCAAGTTAGTGACAAAATCTGTGGGAGTGTACATAATTTGAACGATTCAAATTTAGTATGTTTTCTATTTTTTCAGCGAGCATCTTGAAAAGGAAGATAAACTCTATGTTGTTTTGGAGATGGGCGAGTCAGATTTATCCAGTTTAATGAAGTCTTACAGTGCAAAAGGGAGGAGGCTGCCGTTGCTTATTCTCATGGCATACTGGACTGAGATGTTGGCAGCTGTAAATTATATTCATAAAAATGGTGAGAATTTTTTGTAATGTACATCCAAATATACCTGTCGCCTGCTGTAATTTTTTCTCTTTCTCACTAATGTAAATGGAGAAGGAGAAACATTTACTGCACGCCTATGGTAATAACTCTGTTTGCATTTTGTATGTATGTTTGATATGATGTATCTGCAATTTTCTTGTTTTTTTTTTATTTTAAAAAAATATGCTGAAGATTGAATATATGCGACATTTGGATGGTGTGAAACAAAAATCAACCTAAATATGTAAAATAATTACTAACAATTTGAAATCAATCAGAGAAATACAAGGCAATTGTTTGTGCTACACATATTCATCAACACCCCTGATCTTCTGTTCAGAGTAGTCAAAAAGTGAAAGACATATACCTGTTACTGAATTTCCTCGATTAAAGAAGCATATAACAATTGGTAAAATACACGCAAAAAAAAATAATCTTCTAGTAGCATTTTGACAGATTGTGCTGTGAATATTTGTTATATTTACTTTTTCAACGAGAACGCCATCTTGCTGGTCGATTTACATAAAAATTGCTTTCGACTGAATATGATATAAATACGTCTCTTTTAAATTTTTGAAATATCCTGGTTAATTCCTTTCTAATTAAGTGGGCATCTACTGTGATAATTTTTTTCACTTAACATGATTTGTTTTTTTCATTTAGCCTTTTAGCTGCCGCAGATAATTAATAGTAATTACCTAGCACGCCGGCTATAATTTTCAACCATTAATTAGTTTTTGACGAGATGACTTGTCTCTGGCATGTTGAGCACTAAAAATTTTATGAGATATTTCATCTGTGGCAGCCATCGTGTTAAATAGACAATTTCCACAATGCATAGTTAAAAATGCTAATTTTATAATATTTTTTTCCAGGTGTCATACATTCCGATTTGAAGCCTGCTAATTTCTTATTGGTTCACGGGCGGCTTAAATTGATTGACTTTGGCATAGCATCGTCCATAAGCGCAGAGGCTACAAGTGTCGTTAAAGATTCCACCACTGGGACCTTCCAATACATCAGCCCAGAAGCCATAGACGGTGGAAGAGAACCTATAAAGGTAATATTAATAATTGCATTCAGCGATTAGGGCCTACGGGGCCGAGTGGTCAACAACGTTGGCTTTGGTGGCGGTTTCACAATTATCACAAATTAATTTTTAAATTGACTTCCTAACTTCAAATACTAATGGATTATTTATTTTTTTGTATTGGATTTATCAGATGATTGATTCGGGAATATTTGAATCAATATTTATTTTAACGGAGTGCTGAAAATACAATTCATTATCTTGAAAATTTTTTATGAACTATTTATTTTTCTTGTATTGTTTTGTATTTGGAAAAATAACCCTCGCCATTTGTTTTAGATAACTTACAAATCAGATGTTTGGTCACTCGGATGTATTTTATACAGAATGATTTATGGAAGAACTCCTTACGGTCACATCACTAAGCCGTGGGCCATAGTTGCAGCAGTATCTAATCCAAATCAGAAGATTGATTACCCTGAGACAAAAGGTTACCTTTCTCTTTAATTAAATATTTTAGTAGATGTTGCTGCCTGAGAACTGTACTGGCACATCTAAAAAGATAGCTGTTTTTGTTTTGCTTTTGGATTCAAAAATTATTGGAAGAGCTTAAAAAAACATCTTGCTGATCATTTGGGAAAATCGGTAAATATCTGGGATTTTGGATACAAAAAATTCTTGAAAGAGCTAAAAAAAAAATCGTTTCACGCTGATCATTTTGGGAAATCTGCAAATTTATGGGTGTTTGAAATTTATATGAAATTGTTTAAAAATTCCCATGATTTCTTAATCACTGACAAATTTTTTGTCAAACCCAAATCCCAATTTATATACGATTTTACGTTGGGTATTCAATCTCGAAATCCCGGGATCACAAATGGGGTCCAGGATTGGATACCCTACTATCAACATACTTAATACCTTCTAAGTCACATATTGCATTTTGAAAAAAATCATTTCTGACTCCAAATGTAGAGCATTTGACATCCATGCAGCACTTTTAAAATTCTTTGTCACCCGCCAATCTCATTGCTTCCTCCCATGCCAACATTCCATAGTTATGCCGAGAGCACTCTTTGGATAGTACCTGGTATCTGAAAACCACCTGAGCACCAGGACAAGGACTGAAGGCTACCTGTCACCTTCGGTCTGAAGCTGTTTGACTTTAAATATGCTGATGATGCTGTCATTTTCAACAAATCTGTTTCAAAAGCACCCTGGAGATTAGTGTGCAAAAAAAATAAAAATTAAAAGTAAATACAAGGAAGATTAATGTGATGTGTTACCTTACTGCCATGACTCTGAAAGGGCATTTACCATTGTATCAATGATATCGAAAATTTATAAGTTGAAAATAATAATTTACGATGTAATATTTACTCTCAGGAATCCCTCCGGTGTTAATGACTGCTCTCAAATGGTGTCTGACGTTCAATGTAAAGATGCGTCCCACAGTGCAGCAGTTAATGGACTTGCCATATGTCAATGTAGGAAATGATGACTGTCCAAAACCGATCGGGTCTGCCAAGAACATTCCAGTCTCGATTCTTTCAAAAATACGACAAGCGCTAACGGAAGACGAATGGAAAAAATTCATTGGTGTTTTGGAATCCACTTGAAATTTTATTGGTCACGATGTTAATATGATTAGTGAAAACTGCTCCTTTTTGGATATATCTGTGTCCATCTAGCTGAAAAATCCCTAGGAAAATTAATATTTTTTTACATTGAAAAGTGATACATTCCAAAATATGGAATTAACATTGGAAAAAGCGATATTTAGAGTATCCATTTTCACAATTTTTAATTTTTCCACTGCATTATATTTTGTAAAAAACTCATCATTTGACATAATATTAAATAGATTCTATATATGTACCATGTCACAGCGTTAAGCACTATAATGCTATGTGCTTTTAAGACACGTTCGAGAAATAAACCAAACCTTGATTGCATTGCTTGACATGATTCTTTGACTATTTTATTCTGTGATGTTCGATAATACTCGCTTTTGACTGCATACGAGACAAACATTGTTAATTTACATTAGTCAACACCTTAAAGGTGTAAATTTCCTTAATTTGTTCGTAAAACAAATGATTTTGAATCAAGAAGAAAAAATGAGTATGTTTTGGAATGTCAATCTAAAATTATATTGATATTCTCCAAATGAAGATGTGGGTGATTTAAAGCTAGATCCTGCTTTCATAGTCTATCATAATCAAATATGTAAATGAGATTCATGTCTATATCCAGCCGAAAGCTGATTTTATCAATGTAATAATTGTTTTGGTTTTTCCCTAAATTATCAATAAAATAAATAATTACGACAAGTAATGAATTCTAGTCTGAAAAGTGCTATTTTACAAAATACAAACACTTAGAGTCGTATGTACAGCGTTTATGTTAGTGCACATAATCATCTCTTACACATAATTGTAGCACTAAGGGCCACAATACATATCTGCATATTTGTAATGAGGCGTGCGAAAGAAATGGCCAAAACAATTTTTTTATATCGGACACTTCTGTCATTTATTTCATATTTTTCATAAAAACTGCTGAAACAATTTTAATTATGAAAGATGGGTTAGTTGCCATCAGTTTTTAGATCAGAAACCACAAATTATATAAAATCTACTTTTAGTAGAATTGACCTTATTGTCAATTTTTTTACAGCAAAGAATGATACTCATGATTGAAGGTCACCGAGTCAGTGAAATTCATTCTATAATACAGGTCCTAAAATACAGACTTATTACTTTTGAATAGCTAGTACATATATGCAATTGTAAATTTATATTAATTTGTCTTGTAGTAATATGTAGTCTTCCAGTCAGTTTGGTTCTAAAAGAATGTAATTATTTAAATGTTTTAAAAAACCACCAATGTTGCATGTCTTTTTCACCATTGTTTCAAAACTTCTATTAAATGAATTTATACTTATCT
The DNA here is from genome assembly GCA_031772345.1 of Himalopsyche anomala. Lineage (NCBI taxonomy): Eukaryota > Metazoa > Arthropoda > Insecta > Trichoptera > Rhyacophilidae > Himalopsyche > Himalopsyche anomala. The sequence continues at coordinate 14,649,781 of CM062821.1, read as the reverse complement.
GCATATCTTAAAATATATACAAACATTGTCTACTGATCTAAGGAAACAATTTGTATGGTGGATGCTTTAGTAAGGTTTTTGTTCAGTAAGCTTTTATAGAACACAAAAATACTTAAAACATAGTTTTTTTTATTGTCACTCAATGTCTTCAATCGGTTTACTTCAGTTGTATCAAAGATACAGTGACTGTTTATGTTAATTATTACAACAGCACAAATTCTAGTGGAAGAAAACATATTTTACAGTATATTTATTTAAAGGTGAGTGAAAAGGTATACAACAGCATCTATTAATAAGAAAAATAGTCAAGTTACTTTTTTACAATCATTCATGTATTTGATGAAATATAGCTATATTGAATTTTAAAATTATACCAGTTGATATAAGTATTCCTCATTATTCTATTCCATTAACATTTTGCTATATGAAATGAACAGGGAACGAAAAATAATCACAACTCAAATTTGAATCTATTCTTTATAGTAATCAAGTTATTTAAACAAAAATCCGTTGACTATTGCTTTTATAAATGGAAGATAAAACAGGTCATTGTTTTGCGTGCAAATCCGTCCTCAGAAGTGATTTTTTGTCCTTGGTACAGCACGTCAACGGGACTTAGCTTATTAACAGGTTAATAGCTGTGTACCTTTTGTTTCTTGTGCCTTTTCACTCGCAAATTGATGTTTATTGTAAATATCCAAGAAATTGTTATTTTTACTTTCAAATGAAAGGCATATTTTTTGATTGACTGAATTGACAACAATTCTTCTAACATTTACCGGTAAAGTTTATTTCCAATGTATTATGGATTAATATTTTTTAACATATGTAACTGATTATTGTTGTTATTTCTCTTTCTAAATGATGATGTAACATTAATACAGCTGGACGTATAGAATTTATATGATAATTAGATTAATTTTAATCTTAACTTTTTTTAACAAATTATTACTTATAATGATATAGAAATAAATATATTTAATTACTTAAAGTATTTTTTTTTAGTTACTGATGCTCGGTGTTGAATAATAAAAATACCATTTTCAGGCCACATCGCAGAGGGCAGCTGCCAAAAGCCGCATAATTTAGCAGCTCCAATTTTTAACTTGAAAATCTGAAAGCTTCCGTTCCTATAATTTTGAAAGAAAATAGCTATCGTAATTTTCCAAAAATATATTCTTAAATATATATCTAGATTCTAGACACTAATTAACAGCTTAACAACCGCGGACGCGTATTTGAGTCTTTGAAAAACAAAGGTTGCTGGCCGGAGGACTCATATTTATTTATTTAACATTGCACAAGGTTAACAAATTATAAATTTAAAACTTTTACAATGAAGAAAAAAAATAGTGCAATATAATATTAAAATCAGTAGAAAAAAAATGGCAAGGAAGTCAACTGAGTAAGCTCCGATGAACTCTACTTAAGTACATAAAAAATAGTATTCGTCGGAACTCACACTTATTATAGTCTGTACACTTTTTATAGTCTGTTCACGATTGCCTTATGTTTTTTATAATAGAAATATTAATTAAAGAATGCCCTGGATTTGAGTTTCGACAAAATGGTAACCTCACTTTATATTAGGGATTCTGAAGTCTCGGGTTTTTTAAAGTTCCGGGACTCGAGACGTGATAAAGTCAAAGTCCCGGGACTTCCCGGGACTTGGGACTTTTATTTCCCCTTCAATAAAATTATAAATTTGATATTTGTATGTATGTACTAAAAAGGGATGATAATGGTACATGTATTGAAAAAATAACAATGAATTGGGTAAACTTATGACCGTTACTTCACAAATCACAATACAGCTTTTATACCTTTTTTCGTCCTATTGAGATATTGGTAACTTTGTACAATAGTGAAAAACATTTGTAAATAAAACAACATCAGATGATAGACACCAATGTAAATTTATTTTAAATCAAAATTAACTTTTAAGGTCACATTAGCGATTGCTTGCATCCAATTTTTATTTGTTAGAATGGTTTTTTCAAAGTTAAAATGTACAATTTGGCTTTCTTAAGTCCCGGGACATTTAACAACAAAGTCCCGGGACTTAAGACAGCAAAAAACCTTATAAAAAAACCTTGTCCTGGGACGTCTTGACACAGAATCCCTACTTTATATATAGGATAGGCAGGAAAAAGTTTAAGTATGATTTAAATTTACCAATAAGAGGAGTATTGTTACAATCAGGGCCGGGCCGTGGAGTCTTGCGCCTGTGTGCGAGGCACTTTCGGCGGTCAAATGTCATGCATTTAATTCTGGAGCGATGCACCAATTTGCGCCACACTGATCATTCTTAGAGCCGGAGCCGGCGCACACTTTTCACACGCTTAGAGCTGGCCCTGGTTACAATGATATTTTCAGCTAACTGTGGACCTTTATATTATGTAATATATTGATTATTATTATTTTTTATTCCTGTCCGCTCCCAATGTGGAGCATATGGCCTCCTAATGGAGGTATCTCAGCAGAAGTTTTTCCACGAGAACTGTTTGTTACTCTGTCTCAACCTGTCTTTTTCAAAGAGATTAGTAGGGATAGAACGATAAGGCTAGGACAGGACTAGTGGTTAACTAATCGCTCTCGCTACGCCCGGTTGTTAGAGGATCAGAATTGGTGGGAGGGACATCACAAACACCCATGCCTTCAAACAGAAATCAATCAAAAAAAATGCTGTTCGTACTGGGACTCGAACCCGTGAGGTCTGGCGCAGAAGCCACAATGCTAACCGCTGCGCCATAGGACCTGACGAATACTATTTTAAAATTTACTCAAACAATTGGAAGGGTGGATTACAAAAACAACATCTATCATTTGACACATTTCAATGAGGTGGCTTCCTTTCCACTTTCCCATTTTCTTCTGCTACTTCAAAGGTTGTAATAATTATTATTTCAAAATTGAAAAATACGCAAATATTGTGTTGTATCACATAAAAAAATCAAATACATAATTCAAAAAGGGGAGGGGAGACACTATACAATCTACACAAAAAGATCCCTCAAGATAGAGGAATAAAATAAAGTGATCGAATGTTACATTATTTTGTAATTTAGTTCAGGTTTTAAAAAAAGCATGCTTTAATGTTTAAACCTTTATAGGTATGTGGTTAAACGATTTATCAATTTAATGTTGGTATGTAATAAATTACGTATGCGCATTATACACAGTTGCATAATATATTTTGTCTAATGTTGTGACTTTCCACGTATTACATGAAATCTTTTCTAAAAGGTGTCCAATGTTCCGCTTTGATAATATAGTATCTGTGAATTTTATAAAGCGGCAGGAGACAGTATTTTTTAAAAATTAATACGTGTTACGGTTCGTAAAATTATCTATTTCGTACTTGAACGGTCTGAAATGATTATATGTACATACTGTCCAACACAATGGTCGTTAAGAATTTCAGACCGTCCAATATAAGTACTATGACTCCAGCTTTAAAATAAAAAAAATTACTCCAACTCTGAGGAAATTTTTAAATAATTTCTTTTTAACTTATATATACATATGAATTCCATCGGATCATCTTTAGTCAGCCAAGCATGCAATGTCAACACTATGGACTATTTTGTTTGAATACGCATCATTAAATATATTTCTTAAAAATGTTTCGAGCCGCTAATTTTTTACAACTCCGACTCCACAGCTCTGGAATTTATGTAATATAAATAAATAAATTTTGCAATGTATGAACATTTTTTTTAATTTGAAAAAAAATTGGGGGTTGGTGTTTGCCAATATGCGAGCCGGTTAATAGAATATTAGCAGTACATCACTGCCTTTACCCATCACGTTTTATCTATTTAAAGACATTACACTTGAATTTATTTATGAGACATGTGATAAAACCTGCACTTTGAAAAACATTAGTTATTTTGACCTTTAAAGGTGTTTGTATGACTGACACTGAACTTATTTTGAGGGTTCTGTTTTGTTTTACACAATATATCTTCGAAAAAAATATAATTGGGAAATACGGCCCTTTGTGACTGTTCAAAAACTTATATTAAATGTGAGAATATCTTAAAGTTAGAGCAAATACTTTGGTGTATACTGTGTGGTTCCAAAAATGATCGGAAAAATAACAAGTGCTGACTTTAATACTTTTTTCTTGACAAAAACAGCTTAAAAACCATTCTTCTTGATTCACAAACACACACCAAACTGTATTAGACAATGCGACTCAAAGAATTAATTTTACTTACAGTTGAAAATTTTCATTTATGTATAAATGTGATTTTATGCATTTACTAAATATATTTCCGAGGTCCCACTTTGCTGTACTCAGTGGCGGATTAAGCACAAGAGAGGCCCCAGGCGCAACAAAATTTGGAGGCCCTGTTTTTTGGATAACAAAAGAACGTCAAAAAAATTCATGTAAAATATATAAAAATATGAACAAAATATATATGGGTAATATAATATAAACCATTTTTGAGGCCCCTAATATTCAGAGGCCTCGAGCGCGCGCCTCAAGCGCTTATAGGATAATCCGCCACTGGCTGTACTCCACATAAAAGGGTTCCACGATGATTTAGAAACACTGCTGTATAGCCAGTAAGACGTAACCACCACACAGAGGGGCCCATACAACGCATAAGGGTCCATGGGCTCAGAGGCCCCCAAATTTATATCCTTTTTTTTTTTTAAATATGTAAGAAAATTGATACTAAAAAATGAATAATCCTTAAAAATTCTCTGCCAAACGAGTAAATGGTGAGGGCCATTTTCGCCTGTACGTGCAAAATAAAAATAACAGGTTTTGGTTATATCGCCAGTTAAAAATTCTCTGAAAAAGTCGTATACCGTCCCTAATCCGTCGACAGATGAAAATTTACAACTCAAAGTATTTTTCTTTGCATAAATTTTATTTCTGTATCAAAAAAATAGTGGCCCTTATATAACTTGGGCCCAAATTTTAGAGTTACTCCACTGTGTAACGCAATGGTCGAGAAGAATGTATGTAATAACACGTTTGAATGCGCCGCTTGTTAAACATATTGCGTAAAATTTCGAATTTCGTCATTTTACTCTTCCTACATTTTTCATCATTAAGCAGCAAGTATTCAAAAATTGCATTCTTGTAGAGCGAATATAAAAGTGTGATTTGTTGCCCACTACTTTTCAAATACAACATCTTTATATAAAAATCTATATCTATAAGTAAAACTCTTTTATATACCTTTCTAATATTTTATAATATACCAACTAGAAATCTAAGAGCACGGGAGAGATCCAGGGGCGTAACCACCTCATAGCATAGTCATGCAATGCATGAGGGCCCATTTGAAAGGGGGGCTCAAATTTCTACGTATAAAATACTCAATGTAACAAATTGCGTGGGGAGGGGCTTGCGTGACGTTTTCACGATGACCAGCTATGCAACTGGAGAGACCATGAAAATAATATATTACGATTTCGTTTGTAAACAATCAATGTCATTATAATATTATCATCCAATCTATTGAGGATTTTTTTATAATGTAACATTACCAATATTTTGATTCAACTAAAAGATTTGCTACCCTTGCTTCAGATTTTGAATTGGTTATATTAAATTCGAATTTTTTGAATTTTGTACTTCTCCGTGAGTTTTGTCGCTAACGACCCGGGTTTCGCCTTTTGGCATCTTCAGGCTTTTCAAGTATATTCGTGCACTTGAAACACCTGAAGATGCCGAAAGCCGAGTCGTTGGCGACAAAACTTATGGAAAAGTACAAAATTCAAGCAATTTAAATTTGATATTGAAATTCCATCAAGCACCTTCATTCGATATTCTAAATTAAAAAAAGGTTATATTAAAACTCTTTTAGATCATTTTACTTTGTAGCGTAGGACGTTTTTCAAACCATTATTTACTCTGCTTAAAATCTGCGTGTTCATAAAATTTACCGATTTTATTGCTATTTACTTACCGATTTAATGTCAAATAAACATTCATAAATATCATGCTCTACAGTTGATTATCCATAATGATTGTTTTGTATGTCGTTACATAGTTATCATTATTTTTATTCGTATCGTGAATATGTAAGGACCCGATTAATTTTCTTTCAGTTACAGTAGATAACTGGCCGTGAACGCAGGCAGTAGTCCGCGAAGCGCTATTTTTCGTCCTCTGGTCGTGCGATAAATATTTACGTCGCATGTTCATAATAATAATTAATATTTTATATCAACAATATAACATCGCTTGCGATAACAAAATATATCGTAATCAAAATATATTATGAATCAATCGTATTAATGAGATAACGAGTGTAATATCAAAATATTGTGGTTTTTCAGCTGTTAGTAAACTTCTGCTGATTGGGTGAGTAAGACAATTATAATTACTTAGTTGAGTTTGTGTAACCAATTCAAATAATATTCTTCGAACGAAAAATGTATCTTTTGTATTCGACGATTGTACGATTTCAATTATGCTGTCAATTTTCCCTGGCTTTACAAAACCAACATAATTATTATTATATGTATCGTACAATAGGTATAAAACATATACAATAGGTACATGTACTAAATATGCTTTTGATAGTAAACAGACTATAAATTATCTAGACTATTAATTATTTGAAAGGTGTTGTTTATCTGTCAATTTGTGGCGGGAAGACAAAATTTATACGAATATAACACAATTTGTATTATGGTATCTAATTTTCCATAAGTTTATACAATAAAAACTTTAAATCGTGTTTTATTTTTATAAAAATTGACCAATATAATTTAAAAGCAACTTAATTGCTTTAAAATAATATAATATCAATAGTGCAGTCATTAAAAAATGTATATTTGTACAAGGTTGTGTCACAAAGAATTAAAATAATCACCAACCTCTTTAAAAGTGACCTTAAATACTACATTTTAAAAATGAATGTTACATATCTCATGTCAAAAATATATAACATAAAAAACTTTTTTCTCTTAACCAATTCAATCAAGATAAACTTTAAAAAGTTCTCTAGATCAAGTTTATATAAAAAAATAACTAAAGTTGTTTTTATGTTTTAATATCCACAATAATCCACAAAGAACTCATTAATTATTTTTTATGAACTGGGTTATTTGTAAATACCATAATATTTTATAAAAATATTCAATATCTAAAAAAATATATAAAATAAACTTACACTTAATATATTCACGATAAAAAGGCATTATCTTATAAACATAAATATAAAGCATTATTCTTGAAATAATTTCACTGTTTTATATAATGATCAGGGTCGGTTACGACCAAGAGCTTTTTTGCAACAGACTTAGACGAAAATGCTTGCGTCCAAAACAGATCCATAACTTCATATATATATTTTTGTCTATTTTTTAATCAAACAGTTTGAATTTCACAATTTACTTATAAATAATTTTGCAATTTATTAATGAATGTCATACGATATATATTTATAATTTATAATTATAAATTGACTTGGCGGCATTGTAATGATTATCTCGGCACCACAACTTTTTGCCACATGATTATTACGTATACAATCCATTTTTTTAAATGTTGATTTTATAATTATGATAATTACTCTAATAACAGTGTCAGATGTTGTTACATTTTTTTAGCTTATCAATAAAACGTGTAAAAGAAATATATCGTATACAAATTGTAAAATGAAAAAGATAACCGCTTGGACATGCATAGACAATCTTAAAACCCATCATATTACTTTGTTATGACGAACATCGCGAAAACTGACTTTTTTTATATAAACAAATAGATAATTTTAGAAACTGGCTCATCAAGTTGAAAAAATCGGTTTTCGAACATCACAAATTTGGCTTAATACCAGGATTGAAAAACTGGCATGCCCTAGTAGTAATCATCTAGATCAGACATGCACAACCTTTTTATTTTAGTGGGCCGCATAAAAAAAATATCATGTGTTAGAGCCGCAAGGAAAAAATAAATTAAAGTACTTTAAATCCTCTTTTATACAGGGTATACGTTCCATGTAAAACAGCCGTGCAAAAAGTCCGTGTAAAAAAGATGAAGTGAATCTCTAGGTAAATGAATGATAGGTTCAATTACATTTGACGGTATTTTTTCGAAATCGTGTAAAAATAAACCGTGCGAAAGAGAATTATGCTTACGTCTTTACAGAAAATGTTTTATTTTCAAATAATAAGGTTTTAATTATATGTAATTCAAAAGTTATTGCACAATTGAGTTCAAACTTTCATCAGTAAGTTTACTTTTATGAACCGATTTATGTTTCTTAATATCGAAAAAGCTTGCTCAAGTGATAGAATTTAACTGGAGCTAACCGTATAATAAACAAATATAATTTAAATTATGTTCAATATAATGTTCGCCGATGGAAAAATGTTTTCGTTGTTTTTTTTTGAATTATCGAACGCTCGTGTACCGGCGTTTAAGACACTTTCCATTTCAACCGCTGACTATCTAGAAAATTAAAATACATATTCAAAATAAAAAAAATATGATATTTTTAGGAAAAAATATTTTAGAAATAAATCATTAAGTTTTACATCATTTTAAAAATGAAAATTCGAAATATTCCAAGTAGCCATGTGTTTTTTTTTCTCAAAAGAAAATAAAGCGGAAATATAAACAATGTTACATAAGTGTTTTTTTTATTATTTTAAGTAAGGAAAAGTTATCTTTTTATCACTATTCAGATAATAACTATGTTTTCAATACATAATACAAAAGTTTTATTATTACGTATCTTTTTATTTCAACATTTATTTAGGTACTTCGTGCCTTGTCACATAAAAGTAAATAATGTTGTACTTTTTAATGTTCAAAGTAATTTATATTGACAAATGATATGTTATAAGGTTCATTTAAAAAAGATACTTTATTACCTAAATGTTAGTTGTTTATTTTTAAAAACAATTGCATGCATTGTTAGTTGGAATCACTTGAAACAAATTAACAATTTAGAATAATTGTTTAATAGAATACGACTTTGACGAGTTTACTTATTAGAATATGGATCAAATAAATAATTTAAAATACATCGTGTATTACATATTAAATATACTATTATACAATAACACTATGTGACAATATACGGTTTAAGCCTGGGCACCTTCGCATGCAATTAGGTGGTTGAGTGTCCTTTGAAAACAAAAAAAGACACGTGTAACATCTCTTTCTCGTTTTTCAGAATAGCTCGTTTCGTTTTCACAAGTTTTCTCTCGATTTAAAACATACATTTTAATCACACGCATTTGAAAGCTTGTACTTAAAATCCGGGTAATATTTAATATTGAAATGCTGTTAAGTAACAGGCAGGGCCGGCGCAACCATACAGGCGAAATAGGCAATCGCCTAGGGCGCAAATCATTAAGGGGCGCATAAATTGAGTAATCAAATTATTTTTATATTCTAATAACAAATAATAGTTTATACTTGTATCTGTTCGTTACAATTATGTATCGTATTATATATACTTCGAAAAGGGTAGGTTGAGCGCCTGACTAACAAACAGTTCTCGTAAAAAACTTCTTTTGAGATAGCTCCATTAGGAGGCCATGTGATTCACATTGAGAGTGGACATGCATATTTAAAAAAATATTCCACAGTTTGTTAAATAGGGGGCGCCAAATAACCTCGCGCCGGTACTGGTAACAGGTAACAAATCTTAAGGGTTGAAAGTTGGCAATAAAAAAAACAGTTTTTCGTAGCAACATTAATGTCTGTCCCTTGCTGGATACTTAATTCACAGCTATTTGTAAAACGTTTATAATTGAACAAAACAATTTTAAAATTACTATAAATCCTTTCATTGTAGTCATATTATTATTATAATCATGATAATGTATTGACTTCTATAAAAGTTATGTTTCTCTGAAACGTACCGTCTAGTATTCCAGAGATTCCAAGAATCGAGTCAGATAAAAATAGTTTGCGCGAATATGAGTTTTAAAACAATGATTACATCTTGCATTCTTCAGTGGGTATTGTTTATTATGAGATAAACAATTACTTGCCAGCAGCTGTGCATTTTCACTTTCTGAGATTACGTAAAGAGAACCGGTCTGTTACAGCTTTTGCGAATGTTGGCATGACTGAGTTTTTGATTTTTACAGATGAATCTGGGTAGACACTGCAACAGAATAATTCATGATACAATGATGGTTAATTACATAAATAAAGCGGTATGATCGAATTCGTACTCGGTCTTTTCAATCGAATGCAAAAAAAAATCACTTCTTTTTTAAGCGGATGGGTAACTTAAAATTGATGTTTAATACATGTTTGAATGTAAATTAAATACGAAATATGGTACTAATACTTCCAATGTTAGTTTGCGTAAAATGCTTTGAAAAGATCATTTGTGGAACCGAACCCTTGATCGTAAAATGGAAAACACTCGCCGACGGCGGTCGAAATGGTTACCTATTGAATCGAGAACCGATGTAACACGATGGAATACCTACATACTCAGAAAGTATTCTTGGTTTAGATTTCCAAAGGTAATCAAGGCATGGCTGAAAAAAATATACCCATTTTGTGAATTCATAAACAATACAGAATTTTGACTTAATAAATTTTGCAAAACTTCATTGTGTATGCATTTCCCTGGAATTAAGTACTAAGCCTTAGAATCTTACTGCATGTCCTACGTGGACGAAATCAAAACGAATTCAAAGCGACTCGGTGCGGCACGAAAATATCAAATGGTCTCCGCCGCTATAGTGTCTTATGTGATAAAAAGCACACCGTGATCAGTTGATATGATATTTTGATTCGCTTTAAATCGCGTTCCAATCGTGTTCGCAGTGACTTCGCCCACGTAAAACGTAGCGTAAGTTTTTTCGTAACTTTTATTTATTGTATTTTTAAAAGACGATAACTTTGTCCATTGGCTGAGAAGCGTAAGTCATTTCATCTTGTTTTATTATGATAATATTATGTTTGAGCATATTTAATTTTAAATTGGAAAATAAACCAATTTATAATTATTTTTCCAATATGTTTTTTTTTAATCGTGAGCGGGACTTTTTGCTGCGTTAGTTCCTGTATGAAAGAGCACTATATGAGCCCCAGAGAAATAAAGAGAGTCAAGTGGTCAAGGAAAAAAAGAGATTGATGTATTTTAATATTATACGTGTCTCAAAGTATAGTAGAAGTGAAGTGAGCTTAATAAATTCATACTGCAATAGTATTGTATTCATAAAATAAAAATATGAAATCCACATAAACGTAAAGAAGTAAAAATGCTATTGCAATTAAAAGTACAAAAGAAAAGTTTCACCATTTTGCTACATGGCTTACTTATATATAGATAAGGAATAGTTAACTAACTTTGCGTATTGATTTAGCTAGGCCAATCCATTTATCATTACTCTCTTGCGGTTGGGCAATTGAATAACAAATCGTTCTAATAGAAAAACTTCTGTTGAAATGCCTATACTAGGAACTCTCATGTTCCTCATTGACAGTGAGTGTACTTGCGTATATTTTATTTTGATATTCGCATATTATAAACATGCATGTCCGATGTCTGAACACTTATTTTTGTTCGTCATTTGTTATTTTATACATATTATTATCAATATATCATTTATTGTGAATGTATATTATTTGGCAAGTACATAGCTTACCTACCCTTCATACAAAGAGTCAGTCGAATTGGTTTAGTAACATGCACAGGTAACATGTTAAAACAATACAACGTATGTCAAACTACAAAGACTATAAAATAATTATAAGTAATAACACCGTCTGATTGAATTATTTTCTATTTATTAAAAAAGTGTTGCACTGACGCGTTAAATTAACAATGTGAACATTGACCATAGCCACCGTTTCTAAGGAAAATAAATGATTATTCAGTAGATTGTATTAATTATTAATCATTTTAAAGGTGAAATGATTCACAATCGGTCTAAATATAACTTAGGTAGGTAATATCCCCTATCTCTTAAAGTTATCTATGGGTCAATTATTATCGGACACCTTCTCAAACAGTTTGAAAATCGAATAAATATCACTATGGTACTGTGCCACATTAGTGATTATAATGTTTATGCACTAAACTTTTTTTTACACATTGGATCGTGCTTAATTCATACGACTAATAAGAAGAAGTACAAGATTACATCTTCGTCCCAAAATATTACACCCATTTTTTACACGGCTTAAAAATAGCACGATCCACTAAAAAGAATGAATACTATATTTTTACACGACTTATTTGTTCTAATATGATTCCCAGAAACAGATAATGGATTTCCTTATAATAAGAAATTCAATAACACAAGACAGACAAGAATATGACGAACAAAATGCTTCATTAGATCCTAACATATTAGACGTGTCAGAGTTTTTTAGCGATAAAAGCGATTTATAAACAGTGAACAGTTTCTCATAAAAGTCCCTGTATATAATCAAGTGTCGATGAATATTATTATTTTATTTAAATTAAAATCAATAAGTAATTTACTTATTGGGTCTTCATTATTACCTTTTCTACATTATTTTCTATACCACAATATTGTTAAATTTCCAAATAACACGGTTTTTTGTGGAACCTATCTACCGTGTAAAAAAAGAGTTGAGTATGTATCATTAACAATAAAAGACACAAAAATGCATTTTTTAAACGGGGACCGCCGCCAATTTCGGACATACTATGTAGTCCCAATGGTCGTTATGGTGCACATTAATTATATTGTTATTTTATACCAGTCGCTCTATCTCTTTATACCTACTTGTTATTCAGGATCAAGGTGGATGTAATAAAGGCATATTAAATTACATCCCTATATATCCTATATTAAAGTTTACATTTCGTGAATCAAATAAGTGACCCTGCAACCTACTGGACGAAGCACAAAAGCATTGAACACTTGGCTACATAAAGAAATTATTAATACATTTTATGCGGTAAAGGAATTTGACGAGTACAAGAAGTATTAAGAACAAAAATAATATAAATGTTTGGAGTGCTGTGATAACACACTTTTTTAAATGGTCTCTGTTACATTGAATATAAATGGCGAACGTTGGCATTGAAATATTATGTCATACGGGTCACTGTTTTAGGCGTGATTTATGGCTATCAATCAATGTTACCAACGATCATACAAAATTAAAATAAAAATACATTCAAACTCGATCGTTTTATATAGGTTATAAATAGTTTACATTCACATACCTACATTATGTTCGGAAATCTTATTCCGAAATAAACGCTTAATTTAACCAATGCATGCAATCTTTTTAATTTAACATGAACATACAAATAAATAAAATAAATTCAACTTAATTGTTTACTAAATTTACCCGAGATTTTTACCATTATAATTTGATTTTCAATTGACTTGATTCTGTTTAACCATTTTAATTTTATTATCCCAAATATGAAATTTCCAACATAATTAAATTAAAGTATACAACATATTTTGTAAAGATATTGTTACTGCCAGAGTGGTATTATGTAGTACATAGCTATATTTTTTTTCCCAGAGAGTCCCAAATTAAACTTATTCCATTTTTCCAAAAGTCAAAATACTATTTACAATGTTAATATTAAATATTTTTGTGTTGTTTCTTTTGAAAATTACACTTAAAGCCAATAAGCTATTTTGAACTGAATTGACTGTATAAATGACTGGACGCTATTGTAAATGCAATTTTTCCATTGGTCGATTCTTTGCTTTGAAATTCTTGTATACAAACCAAATGCTCCTTTAAAATTCGGCGTGCATAACTCATTTTGTCCCTTTGGAAATACCCCCCTCAATTAATGAATGAAGAAACCCTATGGCATCAAGTTTGTTTTTTTTTGTGGGGAATAATAATTGCGACGCCACTGAAAATCGCATTAGTTTTTGACATGCACATGACGTACTCAGTGACGTTCCTAGGCTATGTGCCGCCCCTAGGCAAAGCTCTAAAATAGCGCCCATTTTTTTCACTTAATTCCCATTATTCTAGGAACACATTAAAAAATATAGAAGCTCAAATCCTCTACTCACCTTTTTATTCAAACGAATATTTTGTCACTTATTCCGTTTTGCTTTCAGATGATTCACGAATAAATATTAGCCAAAAGCTCATATTATTGTAATAATAATGCTCAATATTTATAAACTAACTAAAACTGGCTAAGGGAAGGAAATCCCCGACAGAAAAACCAGGGTTGAGCCGACCCTTAGAGCCCTTGTGACCCAGGCCTCGGGAGCGCAGGGTTAATCACCCTGCATCCTTAAAACTAAAACCGATTAGAACACCGCCACGAGCGCCTCGGACACCCGGAATTCAAAATAGACAACCCAGCAGGAACATGGACCGAGAAGATAAAATCCTCTCCAACAAATATGTTATGCGCATCGGTACGTACAACGTCCGTACCATGCGCACTTCTGGAAAGGACCTGCATGCTACCCGTATCTTGCGAAAGTATGGTCTTGACCAAAGAATTTATAAAAAAATAACATTACTTTCACTATACATCATAAAAAATAATGTTAATATCAAATGCATTTACATTATATAAGTATCGAATCTTGATTTGATTCTTTATTTATCAAACACATTGAGGCATCATATTTATTCTAAGCTAAATTCATGTCAAAAATATTTAATCATTTTTAAAAATCTGTAATCATTTGCCGCTCTCTATAATTTGCCGCCCCTAGGCAACTGCCTACTCGTCTATGACCTCGGGACGTCTCTGGACGTACTTATAAACACATTACAATCATCGCAATATGACGGTTGAAACATAAGATATTCATACATAAATTAGATGGCGTTACAGTCTAATTTTGTATAATAAATGCGTAAATGTTTGATTTGTTGTTTATAAGTTTACGCGATCTATACAACTAAGTATAATTAAAAAAATAATACGATTTTTATATATTGTGTATTTAACATGTCATATTTTTATTTGTGGATTTACACAGGGGCGTATTGAAAGTCTAAAATCGGATGGGAAAAGTTATGACACGAAACTTACTTCATTGTAGAATGCTGAGCGGTGTATAAAAAAAAAAAAATACAGGAACATGTAAAAAATATAGCACTCCAGAGTGCCATATTTTTTGGGTAAATCGTTTAATAGATTTCAATTAGAAATTCTAGTTAGAAATATATCGAATGCTTAACAGTAGCTAGTTGACAAAATCATTTATAGATTTGTAGGTTAGGCCAGGTCTACTTTTATTTCTTCCGAAAGTCACAGAATAAATACATTTGATGTCTTTTGCGCTACTTATTACCAACATTGAATATATTGATTATTAATTTGCAAACAATTACTTACCTGCTTTTAAAAATATATACGTTTTTTTGTATATTTGCACATAATCTTTATTTGTGTCTGAAATGACCTTCAGCAAAACAGATAGTACGCAAATATTCTGATATGTATTCAACTGGATAAACGTATTATATCTGAGAACTATAATTAAACAATTTATTTTATTTCATTAGTCATTAGTGCCTTACTATTATTGTTTTTTTTTTTTGTCAAACTTGACTGTCGACATGCTTTGACAAATTGACATACTTTTTAATTATTTTATTTATTTTTGTTCTTTTAATGATCATAAGCTTTTGTTTGTGTTGTGTAAGAAGCCGTATAGAATAGTTTACTTGCCTTTATTGCGTGGTCTTTTCAATATGTACGTTTAACAATTAATCATCAGAGTGTGATATAATATAGTCTCGGAATTTGTATATATTTGTCTTAGATTAAAAACTATTAGTATAGGCTTAAAAATATAACAACGTCGTTAATTTCCTACAAAGACGAATCTCAACTTTTGTCAGTTTTAAATTTTTTGATAACACACATTCCTCTAACTCGTATCCCAAAAAAAAATATTCATATCATAATATCTGTTGAACATGGAATGTGCATAAATCTAGTTAAGAAATCAAAATCAAAAGATTTTTTCTTTCGACATGAACGAAGGAGATGTGTATCTATTATCTTACTCGTTATTACTTTTGAAATAAATATTTTTAAATGGTTTGAAAGATGTTTTAGTATGCAGTTTAAAATAATGAAATCCATGAAGTTTTCTTCCTTCGTGTTGCTATTTTAATCGAGATTTCATAATTTTGTATATTGTTTTATTATTTTAATATACTCATATTGCGGTGCGGGGAAAATTCATTTCCAGCCCTTATTTACTCTTGGGGATGATACTGGAGAGCTTTAGCCAATTTAAAAATATTATACTCGTATTCTCATGACCTTCTTACTTGAACCTCGGTTTGTACGGGATTGATTTGGTTAAGGATATGTTGTGACTTGTGAATGAAGATAAGTTTAGCACATCAAAGATCAAGAGTATGGCTATTGACCTTTAAAATGCGTAATAATATTAAGCGTATTCTAAATATTATTTTATTAATGCCCTGTCACTCGTATCGTACCATCCGTCAGACAGCGGATCGAGTATTTTTATTTTTAAATATGTACATACCTACATAACATTTAACATGCTTAGGGTTGTCAGACGTCCCGATTAATCGGGACTGTCACCGATTTTGAGTCTCGTGTCCCGGTGTCCCGAACAAACCTTTCGGGACGCCCAAAAGTCTCGGTTTACAAAAAAATATCTGCAGAGTATCTATTTATTTTTTTTAATATAGAGAGAATTTCTGGGAAAATACAAAGATTTGTATCACATATGCGAGTATATTTTCTCCATACCAGGACATAATGTTAATGTGGAGAGAATATTCTCGCTTATTCAGTGGACGAATTAGAGAAACAGACTTTCAGTGGATACTGTTGAAAGTATTCTACAGTGCATAGGAAATTATGATTTCAATTGTTTTAAAATGTATGATTATCTACTCACAAATAAAGAACTCTTGAAAAGGGCCAAATCTAATGAGAAGTATAAAAAAAGGTGTAAAACCAGCACATATTAATATATTGTTTTTTATTCTTTAAAGATGTTTATGTACACTTTGTATTGTATATTTTGATGAACATATTTTAATTTAATAATAAACAACAAAATGTTATAATTTAGTATAACTCAAAAAAACGAGGGGGTGTCCCGGTTTGACTTGCAATAATTCTGACAACCCTAAGCATGCTGCAGAGTGCAAAGTGAAAGACAAATAGTATTAATCAATATGTAAAATACACTTTCAAATGACATTGAAAATATTATTTCAATACTCATATTTTTTTGGTTAGAATCAATAACGTTGGCTAGAAAAATATTATGATGAAGTTATTGCCATCAGTCCAATTTGAGGATGTTAGAGGCCTTGAGTATCCTCACTTGTTTTTAGTTTTTCAGAATTGCAGGATCATTGCCAAAGAAATATAATGTACAGGGCCGGCGCCACCATACAGGCGAAATAGGCAACCGCCTAAGGCGCAAACCATTGAACGCATAAATGGAATATTAAAATTATTTTTATATACGCTTATAATAGAAAATAATAGTACATTTTATTTTGATGTTTGTATTTGTTCGTTGTAATTATGTATCGTAATCTACAATTATGATTCATAAAAGAGAGGTTGAGCGACTGAGTAACAAAAATTTCACTTAAAAAGACTTCTACTGAGATACCTGCGTTCGGATACCATATGCTCCATATTGGAAACGGACTTGGGAATATAAAAAAATAATAACCGTTACCTAGGGTGCCAAATAACCTCGCACAGGCCCTGATAATATATATACGTGCCAGGTCTGTCGTCGAGTGATCAAAGTCGTTGGCTTTAGTAGCTGTGATTACGTGTTCGAATACGTAGAGCAGTGATGCACAACCTTTATCTTCTAGCGGGCCGCATAAAACAAATTATCGTGGGTTCGAGCCGCAAAGAAAAAAAGTACGTTCCATGTAAAACAGCCTTACAAATAAACCGTGTAAAAAGATTAAGTGAATTTAGATAAACGAATGAAAGGTTCCATTACATTATTTTGACCGTGTTATTTCGAAAACATGAAAACAAATAAGCCATGCAAAAAAAGGATTATGAGTACTTGCTTATTAAAAATCGTTTCATTGTGAAATATTTATGTTTCATTTATATATAATTCAAAAGTTAATGCGATCTTGGTTTTTCCGACCGACTTATTCTCCTTCATAGAAGAAAAACCTTGCTTACATTTATTAAATAAATGTTTTACGTGAAAAAAATATGTTTTAGAAAAAGATTTAAGGGCCGCCACAAAATTAAAAAAGGGCCGCGGTTTGTGGATCACTGACGTAGAGTTTCTAAAACTTATGTTTCAATTGCTTTGTTAGTTTGTGATCGAAAGTTAACTCGAGCCACCAATCCGATACTAAAATCAGAATATGGACCCTTTCTTTCTCTTTAAAAAAAGGTTAAGCGTAACAAGTGGTTCTCGTATATTTTTGTTGTTGTTGAGATATGCTTCATCGGGAGACCATATACTGAAGTTGGAAGCGGATACAACCACATTTATTTTTAAAAAGCCAGGAAAGTAAAGACACTGTCATGATAAGCCATTCGGGATGATCATATTAGGATAGAGGTTACCAACCACCGACTTATAATATCAACTTGCAGATCTAATTCTATCTTTAGATTCTATTCAAATGTCCTTTCAATACGACTTACACAGTTCCTGATTATTATTATTTTTAACAAATTTATGTCTATGTATGTCATATTTTTATCAATACAAATGTATTATCAGTTTGTAATGAATAAATATTACCACAACTTGTCTTGGATACAGTGGCGGATTAAGCACTGGCGAGGCCCCAGGCGCAATAAATTTTAGAGGCCCTTTTTTCGGAGTGCAGAACACGTTGTAAAAAAAATCGTTGGTGTTTTACAATACCAAGTATATTCGGCGTTTTCATAGCAAAATTGCAAACCTGCAAAAAAAAAAATGGATTGAGTAACCTTTAGCAGTAGTTTTCTTATAAAAACGTCTGTTGAGAAAAACGCCATAAAGATTCTACATAATTTACATTGGTAGAAGACATGGTTAAAAAAAATCGTTAAAAATATCAAAATGAAAGATATGTCTGTTTTGGTGAAGCAAAAAAAATACATATTGATGTAATAATTGTGAGAGCGCTTGCGTGGTCGAGTGGACAACGTCTTTGGCTTCGGTTATGAAGGCTAAGAGTTCAAATTCTAGTACGGGCAGTTATATAAATTGGTTTGTTAATTCTTGCTCGAAGGTATGGATGTTTGTGACGTCTTGAATTTCCCCCTCCCACCCATCTTACCCTTTGATGTGTATCGCCGTACCCGTACGTCTAAGTGTCTTGCCATCTATTATCTATTGCTATCCTCATATTTTGTATTGAATATTTGCTATTTCTTCAGATATGGATACTAGATACATCCATCAGTGATTTTTGGTCGCCACATAAGTTTTATCATGCTTTATAAATGAAAAAAAGGTTTTTTTTAAAAAGTTTAAGGTTTGTAAACAATTTGGTAGTCATATAATATTGAGCGTAAAATAGCATTTGGGATCGATTCCTTTCTTGAAATCGACGTCTGTAAAGTGTCACATGTACACAGACGAGAGAAAAAATACAGTAATAAACAAAATCGCAGTAATAGCTTCTAAAAAAATATTTATGGGTAATAACGAATCAGTTTACTCACTCCTCAAAGGGTTAACGTGAAAATGTAGCGATAAGCTGATCACTAGTCCTAGCCTAGCCCTATTCTTATATTCCTACTCACTTTATTAGCAAAGAGAGAATGAGCAACGGAGATACAAGTAGTTCTCATAGAAACACTAATGTTGAGTCCATATGCTCCACATTTGGCGGGGACATGGTAAAAAATTTTAGAGCAGAAACAAATTACAGTGTTCATATCAGCGGAAAGGATAATAAGAAATAATAAATCTTTGATCAAGTCTTTGTCTACTTTCTACAACTAAGCCATGAAGGATGTCTCCATGGGACATTCCTTCAAATTAAAAAATAAATAAATGTAACGCCATAGAATACACTCTACAAGAGGATTGTGAAATCGTAGCCGGTAGTCGTGCGTACAAATTTGAGTACAACACGGAATAAAAAAAAGCTTACTGAGAATAAAAAAAAGGAGTCTTTCAAAATATTTTGAAAATCATTTCGTAGTTAAAGATGGAGGATAATTGCTAAAAAATAATTATATCTAATTTTCTGGATTTTTCAAATAACATGATCGTTTTATTATCGACTATTTTTTTCTTGAGTGCTCCCTATATATTTGTTTACAGTATAATAAATAATACCGAATGCTTGTAATAATGCGAACTGTGATAATTTGAAAATCTTATTAAGCTTGATTCAGTGGCCTACCGCCCACGGCGTTTCTTGAATTTGCCTTGCCGCCCCCCCCCTCAATAATTGCCCCACTTAAATAAAAATTCTTCACTTCTTTTGCTTTAGTTATGAGATTACACTACATGTGGCTTTTTTTAAAAATATAATTTCTCTACAAATATTGTATTTTGTTATTTTTTTTCTTTTTGGATTTTTTTCAAAGCAATTTTCGTGAAATAAGGAACGTTGATTTTCAATAGGAAAATGTAAATATTTTGTACAAAATTAAAGTTTTACGTGAGAACCACTTTATTTTAAATTACGAGTAGAAACTCGTAATCTAGAAAATAAAATTTAGTTGTTCGGACGTCTTATGAGAGACGTTTTGTTTTAGGGTGCATATCAGATTCCAAGCTAGTTTCTAACACATAAAAACCCCATTGCCAATTATCATCTTGTATAGATGAAAGAAAATAGCTTCATGTAAGTGTCACTTAAAAAAATGGTATTTGGTGAATATTTTTTAGTTGGATTGCGGTATTTCAAAAATGACTACCAAAATTAGAATCAAATATTAGGGCCTCACTCCTTGAAATAAATATTCTTTATTAAAAGTGTTACATGTTAAATAAATGAACATTCACATCTAAAAATATATGGAAACAAAGATATTTTTGAGGCCCCTAAAATTTGGAGGCCCCAAGCAAGCGCCTCTTGCGCTTATGGGATAATCCGCCACTGCTTGGATACTATGTATACATGTTATGAATATGTCTTAAATGCTACTATTCTATTCATATTCGCTGCCATGTGGAAAAGATCAAATATCAAATACACTCATAATTTTGGCATGTAGATAAAATTTTATTTGCCATTCCTTATTTGGTGCTTAATGACAGAGGTTGCTATTGTATAAGGAAAACTTTATTTTACATATAATACAAACAAAACAATGTAAGCGCTTTTCTCGCATATGCCTAAATTGTAGATACGTTATCTGTACTTGGCAAAGCGGTACACCTCTTAAAAATTTCGCTTCACGAATAGCTATGTCCTGTGTATACCACTTTACTGTGTTAGTAGTTGGGAACGAATCTTTTGTTAGGTGTGTCGCCAATAATTTGCCAATTGTAACACAATATAACTATTGAGCGAGATGGATTGAATTGTTAAGTCCGACACTTTTGCTATCGGTGTCGTTCACAGACGTAGCGAGGTGGTAAATTAAATTATGTACTAACGATAAAATACTCCAAAAAATTCCGCTACATTACTTATGTCGCAAGTAATCAACAAAAAAAAATATATCGATGAAAGTAGAGTAAACAAGGCTATATTTTTTAGGACGAAAAGCGCTAATGCATGTGTAAAAAAATGTTTACTTCAATAATATTCTCATACGGAAGTAGTCGATCATTTTCATTCAGAAAATACCCAAAGTCATTTGAAGTCATTTATGGACTAAAAAATACTTTGAATTATACTATTATGCATAGCCAATACAAATGAAATATATTTTTATTTGATCTTTCCTTAAAAACTTGCAAGTACATATTTTTATTACAACTGACGTTTGTACAGTACAGCGGCTTGGCCACCGAATAGCAAAGTCATGCAAGGACCCAGCGAAATGGGGGCCCAATTTCTACATACTTAATATAAAAAATCGAATAGGGAGGCCTTGTGTAATGTTTGCATGAGGGATTCAAATTTTCGCTTATCTGAGAACCACTTTCAAAATAATTCTATCAAAAAATTTAAATCATTTTTTTTAAATATATGTATATCCATGTCCGCTCCCAATTTGGAGCATATGGCCTCCTAACGGAGCTATCTCAACAGAAGTTTTTCTACGAGAACTGTTTGTTACTCGGTCGCTCAAGCTCTCTTTTTTCAAAGAGAGTAGTAGAGATAGAAGGATAAGGCTAGGACAGGACTAGTGGTTAACTAATTGCTCTCGCTACGCCTAGTTATTGAAGGATATCAAGGGTGGGAGGGAAATTAAGACATCACAAACACCCATGTCTTCGAACAGAAATCGAGAAATCGATCGAAAAACTTCTGTTCGTACTGCTACTAACAACGCTAATCGTTGCGCCATAGCACCCGACAATTACATTTACATAATGTCTAACATAACCAGGGACGTCTTGAGGGCATAGACGAGTAGGCAGTTGCCTAGGGGCGGCAATTACTTGGGAGCGGCAAATGATCACAGATTTTTTTAAATGGCTAAATATTACACGAATTTGGCTTAAAATAATGTCTCAATGTCTTTGATAAAAAAATACAAAACCAAGAATGGATACTTATATAATGGAAGTGCATTTTAAATTCAAATTATTTTTTATAATGCGTAGTGAAGGTAATAATTATTTTTCATAATTATTAAACAATAATATGACTTTCATAATAATAATATGGATCATATTTATTTTCGAGGATCTTTGTCAATATATATTATAAATCATCTGAAAGCAAAATGGAATAAGAAACAAAACATTTATTTGAGTACGTAGGTGAGTAGAGGATTCGGACTTCTATATTTGTATATGTATTTCTAGAATAATATGTAATAATGAAAAAAAAAATAGCGCTATTTTAAAGCTCTACCTAGGGGCGGCACATTGCTTAGGAACGTTACTGAACATAACCTAATATGAAATGAGTATTAATTATGACAATACATTGTGTTATTTATAATATACTTGATCTATAAACACTTTTTAAGCGAGAGAAAAACGTCTTTCACAATTTGTATTTTTAAATTCCTATTTAAGTTTCATTTGTACATTTAAAAAAAGATGATTCTAAAACGTCATGCATAAGTGTTTTTAGATCAGATTTGACCCGAGCGCAAGTTCAACGATCTTCTCTTATTTATTGTTTAATGTTGACTAGGTTTATCTGCAGATTTTGTAAACGTTTCTAAATAAAATATAATATGATCTTTGAAACACATAATAAAACGTGATTGATGACAACGCTTTGCCTTTGACCCATTGTTATGGATTTACTTTTTTTTATCTCCACTTTGTATATTGTACATCAACAAAAATGATGATGTTCGATTATTTTGATAGGAAATAGGTACATATGTGATAAGATAACAGTACACGGGAAAGGAAAATTATGCGATGTAATCGGAAAAGCGAAATGAAAAATATTTCCTCTTATAAGACCAAACCTAGAAGTACAAAATAAATTTAAATTGTTTTAGCATTTCTCTCTCACATAAATTTACGCGTGCTAAGTATGAACAGTATCAACACAGATAAATTATTTTTTGAAACCTGTGAGGATTAGATCTTCACCCGCCATTTATAATAGATGGCAAAAAAAGATCAACAACTGAAAATAGTCGACGATACAACAATCAGTGACGTTCCTAGGCTATGTGCCGCCCCTAGGCAGAGTTTTAAATAGCACGCTTACTTTTTTTAAATATTTATTTTATTTAAGTCAGTAAGTACCCCAGTTATTTTGTTTAAATTTGCCTTTTGTGTTTTTATGATCCAGGTCATTTCAGATTGCCTTTATTAGTTCACGCCAAAGCTACCGCCATCGGTAAATATCATATTTAAAGAATATGTGTGCGATAAAGTTAAGTACTGTTAACCCATCTGTCATAATATTATTACCATTAAAAATATATTTTTTAGCGAATACATTGAGACATCGTATTTATTCTTAGTCGATTTCGTGAGTCAAAAAACATGTTATCAATACAAAAAAAATGTTATCATTTGCCGCTCCTTAGGACTTGCCGCCCCTAGGCAACTGCCTACTCGTCTATGCCAACGTGACGTCCCTACATCAATTTCAAGGTTCAAGTCAAAAAGTGGTAATATGTATCTGTGATAGATGGGATACATTAATTAAATCTACATCTTTCAACCAACAAAATCATTAGCTATAACAATTAGCTATCTCATGGGCCTAACAGTCTCATCATATATGCTTTATGATAATAAATTAGTAAAATCATAACTTATCCAGATACAAAAATATTGGACTGTAAGGTAAAAAATTATATTTAGTTCCAGGAAAATTATAAATATAAAGTATGATTGATGTACATATATTTCATTGTCACATAAAAACGTCGAACAAGCCTCCCCATTTAAATTATTTAAAAAATACTAAGCCTTTTCGCTGTGCTCTCGTGTATTGTATGACTCTGCTATAAGGTGGCTACGCCACTGATATGTCACCTCCATCTTCAGAATAAATGATTATATAATTCTTGCAGAACTTAACACAGATATTTTTACCAAATAAATACTAACTTAATCGACGATAATATGTATTTTTAATACATGACAAATATTTTCAATACAATACACGTGTATTAAAATGGATTTGTTTTTTCGCCTCTGTTGCACAGTTGCATTTCTTCGGATGGGAAGGTTAACTAAAAATTCTAACACATGAATGTCATGTAGGTTAATGTTTAAATAATCTTATGTAGGTTAAATACAATACATAAGATTAGTGATTATTCGATAAGAAACTGACAAACTTGATAATTTTATTTGAATAACGGATAAGGAATTGATGAACCAGCGCATTGCATTGCCAAGCCATAATGTTTTCTTAATCAAAGATTTTTTTAAATTTTAATATGTTCACAGTTTTAAGGCATATGGTACGGTTTTCTTCATATTTAAAATAATATATGTATATTATATTTATAATTGTTATAGTTTGTATGTTATTTGTGATAGGGGGTGTAACTTTGCGTAGGGAACCCTGCAAGGCTTTTGTGACATGAAACGTGGAGACATTTTAAATAAATGAACTAATGTAGAGAACATACACGTCGACTCTAGTCTTTGACTCTAGTCTCTAGACCAGGCGTGGGGAACCTGCGGCCACATGCGGCCTGTTGGCTGCTCTGGTGCGGCCTTCTAGTCAATTCTCTAATTTTGTATTTTTTTGTAATTTCGTAAATTCTTGGGATTTTCGATGTCAAAATCAATGAAAGACCTAAAAAAGGGTCCCATGCTGGTAATTTTGGGAAATCCGCAAAATTATGGGCCTAAGAAATTGGCATGAAATTGTTTTCGGCCAAAAAAATCCTCGTCAATGCTTACTGCGGCCTTCGTGTCGAATCAGAAAAAATGAATGCGGCCTTTAGAGAAGAAAGGGTTTCCCACCCCTGCTCTAGACTCTAGTCTCTAGTCTTGACTCTGCGAAGTTATTGTTTATTTATTTATACAAACCTACACTTTATAAATGCTACGTTATAAATTGTTATAAACTGTTAGATTATGAATCCACATTTGAGACTTCATTGCTGCTCAATTAAGAATCTACAATATTACATAAATGCGAGACTGCAATATATATTTCATAGACGTATTTTTGACAAATTTCTGTGATGTGTCTACCGATTCAAAATAAAATACACCTTTATAAACATAAAGTAACCCATAGATCGATTTACAAAAAACTAGAAGTAACACTTGTTGATATTTTAACCGATAGTTATTACAAAATATAATTGATTGCCGACAGTAATAGTTCCAATTAGCATAACGTACCTAAATTATATGGAATTTTATTACAAATAGATTAAATTATTTGGTACATACCGTTAATTACCATAAGATAATAATTCTTTGAGAAGCGGGTCAAGTTTTTATTTTGAAAGTGGTCTATTTTTGTTATGTGAAACGTATAACGTAATATACAATGTATCAACGTATTATATAGCCGATGCGAAGTATTTATTATCCTTGGTAATTTGACTTCATATTTGGAAAGTGACCTTTACTTGACGAATCACCGATTGAATGCAAATTGTTATCGAGTCATTTGGTGTCAATTGCACAAAAGTGTCAATCATTTTGAAATATAATGTTCAATATTAAAAGGTTACTAAAGGTCAGTTGTTTCTTCGATTTGGGGTGCCTCGTGAAAAATGTTCAATTCCAATCAGTCTTGCTAAAACTAATAAAATTGAATTTGGTATGAATACATTTGGTTTTTAAATTTTAAAACAAATTGAAACCTTCCTATCACAGGTATTTTAAAAAAACTCATATTATTTAAAAGCGGGGACTGAAACGTATTTTCATGTACCTACACATTATATTTTTTTCTGCTTTACGCGAAATTTTTGTTCCATTAAAATGGTTTTAAAAAACATTCGAATTTATGTACAATATCATTGTTTTTTTTAATGTTGATAAATTCAAAAAAGTGGCAATAAAAATATCAAGTCACTACTATGCTGAAAATTAAAAATGATTTAAATAAATGTAATTTACTAAAAAAACCTTTATTCCCACATTTCAATGTAATAAAAAGCATCGAATATTTCGTATTTCAATTATGATACATTATAAATATTTTTAATGCGTTTTTTTCTGTGCACAAAAAAATCGAGAAGTGTCATTATTATAATTCTAACCGCCATAAAAAGCGGAGATAACTGTATTGCTTAAAATGTTTTCATCCAGTTAAGTTAACATTTCATGGCGTCAAGTAGGAGTTAACTTGTTACATCAATTTCTTTTTAATTCGACTGTTTTTCTACAGACATGGCAGCGGAAAACTTGGAAAATAATCATGAACTATTTGGTAGTTTTTTTCTGTGAAGCATTTATAATTGAATGCATTTTTACCAGTTTATGCGAAATCAGCAAATGACCAAGTCAGCAAATGACAAATGAATAAGTCGAATATAGAGAGGGAGACGGCGACTTTTGCGAAACCGGCTCTAGTAGTGAGATGTGATATGTTGTACCTTGTACCACTTGTACCCAGGGGTGGGCTGGAGGGTCTCGGAGGGGCTCGCGCGTGCCCCTTGTTAGATTATACCACGGCCGGCGAGCCCCTTATTAAATTAATAGAAAACAATATTCTCAGATCAAACTAGTACATAACTGCAATTTCTGACATATACTATCTACGACAGCTTCCAGTATACACAGTAGTACATTTTTAGCCATTTACATTGATTAGTTTATGTTAAACTGCATATTGTTGCATATTTTAAGTGTATTAAGTAATAATCATTTGCTTATTTAAAAGTATTGCATATGACTGATAAATTGCTTTGATATTGAGCGAGCCCCTTGTTAACGTATTGTCAGCCCACCGCTGCTTGTACCACTTGTACCCAACATCAACAGCTCAGTTTCATAGTTCACCAATGGAAAATTCTAGAATAGGCACCCGATATCATTTCGAGGAAAAAAAACATTACAAACACTAAATGTTTAATAGAACTGCTAACATTTTTTAATTTATTTTATAGAACTTAAAATTCAATGACAGTTTTTCCACTAATCGGATCTCTCACCACAAATCTTTAGAAGGCAGATTAAGCATTAAAGAATACTAGCACCGAGTTCTAGGTGACTCTTCGCTTCATTCAATTATCTCAAGTTATATTGAAATAAGTGTTGATTTTACTTATACGATTATACGTATTTGACACCGACCGTTATATAAATCACACCATTATCTAAAAACCCTAAGATATTGTCAGTTTATACTAAAATAAATATAAACTAAAATTTTACAAGACAAGACAGCGTTAAACTATTTTTATTGTTTGTTATGAGATTCCGTTTCTGCGAAAACACACTGTCATTGGTTTCGTATTTGTGTGTGATTGCACTATTTTATAATGCACTGCGTCATATTATGCTGAAATTTACAAAAAAACATCGATATCATTTAACTTTTGGTCACTTATACAAGGAAAACACACTTTTAATTTGAGTAATAGGCAGTGGCGGATTACCCTATAAGCGAATGAGGCGCGCGTTTGGGGCCTCCGAATCTTAGGGGCGTTAAAATGGCTTATATCATATAACCCATATACTTTTTGAGATTTTGTGTATTTTTATTTCTTTATATGAAATTTTCTGACCTTCTTATGTTATCCGAAAAACAGGGCCTCCAAATTGAATTGCACTCGGGGCTTCCAATGTGATTAATCCGCCACTGGTAGAGATGTACCATTTTAACTTGACTGTGGCAGAACTCAGAACTAAAATTGTCGCCCTAGGACGTGTTGACTATAGCAACGTTAATGATGCGATGGTGGCGCCCTCGCGGGCAGTCAAGTTACGCTGGTACATCTATAATAGGATATATCAGGGGTGGGAAACCTTTTCATGTCTAAATGCCACATTCATTTAACTGATTCAACATAAGGCCGCAGTAAAGAAACCTTTGACACCTCCCTTTTTTTTCAACTGTCGAACATATAATGGTTTGATTGCGCTCTTTTTCCAAACGCTTGCGTATTTTTTTTTTGATCAAAGTGAATATTTTTATCAAGTCAAAAGGCCACACCAGAGTAGCCAATAGGCCGCCGGTTCCCCTACACTGGAATATACTTTATTTGGCGAAGTGATTTATAAATTACTATATGAATTTTGATTCTGGAAGTTTCGTTTTGTCATAAAAAATAAAAGGCGAATAAGATAATATGAATATTTGGGAGCATGTGAAAATCTTCAGAGTGACTACTCTTCTGACAATTCCGCCACATTTATCTATGAAATATATTTCATTATGAGATTTTTCGCTACTCTCTCCGACCAGATGTCAATTTTAACAATTTATCATGTTTATATGACAAGATAATAAATAATCTTTTTTACGACTTAATCATTAATTTGATTTAATTAAGAATGTTTAATCGCGTCATTGGCACAGATTATTGTTGTGATTTACAGCAGAGGTAGTCAACATGCCCAAAATATATTATAAATGAATTTTGTTTTTCTTTGTACGGAAAACAATATCTTGTGGTATTTCAATTACAATTGTATCATCATGATGCGTGCTACTTTGGTGAAAAAAGGGCGGAGGTGTGAGTCACCTGACATTTTATTGCTT
This sequence comes from Himalopsyche anomala, assembly GCA_031772345.1. Taxonomy (NCBI): domain Eukaryota; kingdom Metazoa; phylum Arthropoda; class Insecta; order Trichoptera; family Rhyacophilidae; genus Himalopsyche; species Himalopsyche anomala. Next base: position 14,620,680 of record CM062821.1, on the reverse strand, counting down.
TTGCTTTGAGTGTCGCGTGCCAGTCAATCAGTAGTAGATATGCGTTTTTAAGTCCCCAGGGTCGCGAGTGGTTTGCAACTATAAATTTTGTGCCGACCCAAAATACCCAATCGAAGAGATTCAAATATTTTTCTGCGAAAAGTTATAAAATTTTATGTGTCAAAGATTCACTTTTTTTAGTCAAAATTTGTTTTTGGTTATGGTGTGAATAGCATGGGTATCGACAGTTTTAATTCTCGCTCTCTAAGACTAAATTGATGAGTAGCTTCTTTGGACCCCAAATAAAATGTTTTTTTCATACAAAGAATGAATATTTAAAAAAATAAGACTCCTATGTTTGTATATTTTTTTACGATACAATTAAAAGAGTAAAACACTCAACAAAACTTATTTGAAATTTGAATCTTAGTATGTGAAGCGCTTACTTTCAAAACCGGCTAAAACGACTTTTGGTAGTTTCGAGAAAAAAGGAATATGAGATCTTGGTCAAATAAGTGATCTCTGTTATTATGTGATGTGTATGTTTTAACAATTATGCAAGTGAATGTTTTGTCAGGATACGTATCACTTGTCTGCCAAGGCGTGCACTGATTGATTTATATATTTTAAGACCAATTAAAGGTCGTGATATTTTTTCTTTACGTTAAATGTCGGCCTTCAAACCAATGCAATACATTAAATTTGCAGGCAATTTATTTATACCGACTGAAAATGCAGTCGAAAATATAACTAAATATTGATATCTTTTGGTTGCATTACTTTCTGTTTGGTGCCGCATGCGGCCCACGACCCATGGACCGGGCACGCCTAAAGATCCAAGGTATATAACGATGGAAAAACGTTTCCGAACTTTAAAATATTTTTCAAGTCAATTCGATTCCATTAGATTTATATAGTTTTTGGTTTCTGCTTAGGAGCGAAAAGAAACATCGTAATAAAAATAAATAAAATATAAAAAATCAATACATAGCTAATATACTTACTGATAAAGATTATTCATTTGATAATTTCCTATATTACGTCCTCAATCGATTAGTAGGTATATTAACAAAAAAGGTTATCGTTCCAAATCGACTAATAACGAAATATTTTTGTAATCATATAGCGGGTCGCGGGTCCGTCACCAATGCATAATATTATGTTTTACTTATTTTCACTGTCGTATGTCGTATGACATAGGATATAAACAAAACAATCTCTTACTCATTGTAATGTTATTGTGAACCTTATACCATTATTATATGTATATTTTTGATATTTATAAGGATCTCATATATATTTTTAAGTTTATTTAGTTAAACATATGGACTTTCGTAACTACTCGAATCAATTTTAGTTTTATTAAGGATGTCACTGAAATAAGTAATAAAATAATAAAACAACACGTTCCATGTTGTGTGTGCCCAATACAGAAATTTAATAAATAAACTGAAAAGATATAGAAGATTTAAGTACTCTTATCTGCATACTGATATACCTTTTTGGTATTGTTTTTTTTTCCTTCCTTATCTGCAAATAAACCACTAGGAAAAAGATATCGTGCGTATCTGATGTTTAAAAAGAACAAAACATATTAATATATAACATTGCCGAATATTTGACTCTTCTAAAGGATTCTTAGTGCATGACTGTTCGTCGCATGGCGGTACATAAAATTCCATCGTTCAATATGATATGGTCCTGTCAAATATCATCCGGAGTTTTAAAAAAAGTATAGTTTACACCAATTAATGCATATCATAGAAACAGCGGCGTAGTCTCCTCATAACAAAGTCATGCATGAGGAGCCAGCAAAAAGAGGGGGCCAAATTTCTACATACTTTTGAGGCTCGTGTCCCGGTGTCCCGAACAAACAACGGTTTAACCAAATTTCAGATTTTTCAACTATCCTCTTCGTAAAGTCTACCATCATTTACATATTTTAAAAATAAAAGAGCAAAAAAGACGAGTCACGTTGATCATTTGGGCAAATCGGTAAATTAAATTCTTGAGATTTTGGATTCAAAAATTCTCGAAAGAGCTAAAAAAAAAAGTGTTTGAAAAAAACAAAAATTTGGAGGGGGTGTCCTGGCTTGACTTGCAAGAAATCTGACAACCCCTATACATACACAATATAAAAAAAAATGCTTGTGGGGGGCTTGCGTGACATTTGCACGAGGGCCAAAAATTTCTCGCTACGACACTGCGTGGAAAACAGCAAAATATTGAGTTTAATACAATCTAAAACAATAATGTCTCAAGAATATTTGGATATTTTTGCAAGTGCGTTTGCAAGCCTCTGAGTATTAAGGTACATTTAACATAATAATTATGTTGTGTAGATAGTCTTCCACAAATGACGACTATTTTGTGCAATTTTTGAGCCATTTGCCACAAAATTATTACCAGCCCAGATTACGTCAGCTTTTTAACACAGAGAGAGCTTCACATGCAAAAAAGTCCCTCAAGATCAACTCTGGAAGACATTTCGAGGACCCATGTCAAGTTCTCAAAAGTTGAATTGAACAAATTTATATAAATGGTGTTGATAGTTGACTAGTTGCTACTTGAGCCTGGACCCACCTTATCACTAGAGCAGCGATATTCAACCTGTGGCCCATTTCATAGTCACCAGATGCTTTTTCAAACATCTGATATTGTTTGCAAAAAAATACGTAAACTAATGAGTATTTCGGAATTTATATTTCTGTGTACTTATATTTATAATATTATAATGTATAGTATGTGGTATATTTACGTATTACTATTAATATGCTGCAGTCCACGTAATGTAGCAAAAACTTACATGCGGCCCCAAAGAAAAAAAAAATAGTATCGCTGCACTAAAGTAAAGCTCATTGCTTACCATTTAAGAACCCCTGACCTGATGTCTTCCTATGTTTATTTGTACCTTAACCTGTGTTATTTTCAAAATAGAGTATTAATGACATTCACACTTACTAAACGTATCCAACTTGTTTTCAGAATAAATCAAGATGGAGGTTTCGACTGCGCTGATGTCTTGCTTCATGGCACTGCTACTTTTACTATACAATTTTAGTGCTATTGGAAGGTATTATATCAAGGTAATGATAACAATAATTCTAAATTATCACCTGGTGACGGTGCCACCTGTCAGCGTTTACTCTTGATGTGAAAGATAGAGAGGGAAATTGTGCTGTATTAAGAATTCGCTCACCTGTAAAAAAACTTACCCAACACTTGTGCACACACAAACAGCATGCGCTGACAGAGAAATAATGTGTATGTGTGCCAAAGATAGATAGATAAGTCAAGCCAAATGTAATATATACTTAATGGTAAAATAGTTTACTGAAAATTATTACCTCTCAAAATTTTCTCAATTCAAAAACAGACAGAAAAGGAGATGGAAAAATGAAGTGTGTGATGTGTTATAAATAGACATATATATATATAATTTCTTATAAAGTAGAGAATAATTAACCATAACCATATGAGGTGCGCGCTTGGGGCCTCCAAATAGTTTATTATTATAAATGCCGCATATATTTCAAACTCGGTTTTAAGTATTGATTTTAACTTCACATGGAATTTTGCATTATATTAAGTTATCCTAAAGACAGGACCTCAAAATTTGGTTGTGTCTGGTGCCTCTTAAGTTCTTAATCCATCACTGATAATATAATATGAAATGGCCTAAAAATTAATAACATTGAAAAAGTTATTGGTATTGTTGATTGAGATACAGCAAATCTAGTTGTCACACTCCTATGTTATTAATAATTGAGCCACTCTATTGATATTTAGAACATAAAAAAGAAACAATTTACTGGTATTATAAATGCACATATATTTAATTTTTTACTGACTTTGGGTTATTAAAGTTGATGAAACCGTGCCAGCCAGCATACCCCTTTCCCTTACATCTATCAAGTTATTCAATTAAAAAAAAGAAATAGTCCAGAACATTTTAAATTGCAATAAATAGAACGATTGTGTGTATCCATAATAAAAACAAATAGATCTCGTTCACACAGTGTTAAAAGATAAAAAGTGTTTTTATTAAAAATAAGTTTGAAGGGTTTGTTTATTACTTGTGAAGAATATTTAAGCTTATAAGTTACATACCTTTTTCTGGATTTTTTCACTGTGTTATAATAAAAATACCATCCATTTACCTTTATTACCTATATCTAAATTCATAACTTTTTGTTACACAGTTTGCCTACTTCATAACAGCAAATTGTATAGCAGCCACAGCACCAATTCCTCTGATGGTGTGGAGACCAAGAGACTACCGAAACTCATTGTAAGTATTAATTTTACACCAATTGAATTTAACCCACTGATCCAAAATCCGAACACCTATGGCAATAAAACATACTTTAAGTATATCATGCAGTATCATTGACATTTATTACTTCTATCATCTGTCTCTTAACATTATGGACGACTTTTTATTGTCATCTACTTACAGTTTTGATGCTTGATTTTTGTTGAGAACATTACGTCTAAAAATGTGAAGCGATGAGTTTATGCTTTTTTATGATTGCAATGAGGTATATAAAATATTATTTATATGTTATATTTTACTTTAGGACGGTAATAAAAGCAGTTGATAAGTGTACCTAGTAAATAATTTCATTATTTATTCAATGGTTATTGGTAAACTCAAAGGAACAGTGGTACGAATACCAAACTGACAGTTTGGAGCCTCTAACTTGACAAAATGATTTAAAACTCAAAAAACGTATGTTGTGTGTTAAATCATCGTCAAATCCAAGGTACACAATGCTATGCATGAAGTTACTGTTATAACAGTTTGATAACGAGGCCACTAACTTGTGCAAAGTACAAAAGTAGTTATTTTTTTTGCAATGATGTGTTTTATTTGAGTTGAAAAAAATAAAATCTTCTGTCGTATTATATATTGTCGGTTTTCTGCAAGAAGTCATTAAGTGACATTTCATAAGATGTCACAATCTACGTATTGTAACAAGCTTTACCCAGGAATAAACGTTTTTTAAGCTAAATTGAATACTCTAATGTTCACTCAGTGCATTCGTTGTTACATGATTTTTGTAAAAAGTCACTATGTGTGGTGAAAACTTTTTTAGAATCAAGGGAATAAGTATTTGTGAGCCTTTTTCCAAACTTTCAGATTCTACAAGGCAAAAGACTTATTATTTAAGTTTGGATATAACTGATAAAATGCACTTGAAACTTTAAAGTCGATTATCTCAGAATCAACATTTTGTCACTTAATGACTTCTTGCATAAATGAAAAAAAAATATTATTTATTTCCAACCAACCAAGAATATGTCAAGATTGCGTAAAAAATGACGATGATAAAAAAGGAATTTATAAATTTGTATGATAAAACATGATAATGCATCACCTTTTCCATTTGATTGTTTCCTTTCGTAAATTGAGTAATGTTTTCCTAATTCAAATGGAATTCAATGACGGCAAACAATTCACAGAGGAATTTTAACTGATTCTACATATTTAATAATTTATAGCTGTATACAATTATTATACTACAGTGGTGGTAATTTAGAAAAAATGTTAGATTCAAATTTAATATTGAAATTCCACCAAGCACATTCAGTCGAAATCTTAAATTAGATTTCTAGCTTGCCATTAACCCATATTACACCTTTAATTTTTCAAGCATACCAAGCAAGATTAACCTTTTCTTTGCGAGGCTGATGGGCATCACATGGGAAGTGAGAGGGCTGAAAAACATTGACAATACAATTGGTAATATGGTACTCATCAATCATCAAAGTGCTGTAGACATGTATCGTAAGTAAATGTTAACAATTTAATATTAGTAATTCTATCATAATTTCATTTTTCATCTACAGTGTCTTATTATTCGGTTACAGCCCTTTCTGTGGTTTGGCCCTTGATGAATGAAGCAACAATAATCAGTAAAAAGATCCTCTTTTATCTGTGGCCATTCGGTTTGGCAACATGGTTGTGGGGAACAGTTTTCATTGATCGCAGTAGTAAAACGCAAGCGAAAGAAACAGTGAATAGGACTGTCAGTGAAATTCAAGTTCGAAAGGTATTTTGAAATCATTTTGAAAAATACTGATAATAAACCTTATCTGTGCTATTTAATCATCTCTGATACTCAAAAGAAAAAAAATCATATAAATATAAAATCTATTAGTTTTCTATCTATCAATTTTCGTTGTAATAAGAAATTATCTAATTGAACTTTGAAAGATGAATAAAAACCTCTAAAGTATATGTATATTTAAAATTAAATTTATTTTTTATTAAGGCAAAAATAGTAATATTCCCTGAAGGAACACGTCACGGAGGTGAAAATCTCCTCCCATTTAAGAAAGGCGCTTTCCATGCTGCACTTGATGCCGGATGTCCTATTCAACCTGTTGTTGTATCAAAATATAACTTCCTTGATCATAGGAGATATAAGTTTTCTTCAGGTAAGTCATTATCAGTTGTAAAACTCCAGCTTACATGAGTAAACATATAAGTTCATTGACAACATCTATAAGCCGTATAATCTCGTGTTAAATCAAACTAGTAAAACATTAGTCAAAAACTAAAATGTTTTTCGGTAAACATGTAAGCACAAAGAGTATGTTACTGTATATCCTCTGCAAAGTTTACAATTACAACAGCGGCGTAGTCACCTCATAGCAGTCATGCAATGCATAAGGGCCCAAAAAAAGGGGAGCCCAAATTTTTACATACTCAATATAACAAATTGTTTGAAGGGTCCTAGCGTGACATTTGCATAAGGGCCCAAGATTTGTAGCTACGCCACTGAATTACAACATTGATAGTAAGTTTCTTTTTATTTCACATTCTTTCATAATGTAAGAGTTTAGATATCATTAAGACTTTAAGTAACTAAGAATATGAACAGGTAAATCAAAAACAGGGCTGTGCCAAAATAGTTTTTCACAATATTTCTTCATTCAATTTCTTTGAGCTTATATTTTTAAATTGATACTTTTAGTCAGAAATTCTATTAAAATTATGTATGTTACTGTTTATGTAACTGAAATTGAAAGACATTGAGTTATTTATTTCAAACAAGACAATCATTTAAATACTCAATAGATATGACTAGGTTTTATAACTATCACATACTTTGTGAATTTTTTTTGGGAGAAAGAATATAACCAACCATGTTAGAAGTAAATTTTATTTCATCATGAGCAGTCACACTAACCAAAAGTCTCAAGTCAGCAACTAGAGATGACCATGTTTGTTTTGTATCGTCACATATATGTTGTGTTGATAAAAAAAAATTGAATGTGAATTTTGCCATATATTGTAAGTATTTAGCCTATTCCCTCTAAATATTTATGGACCTTATAGAAAAACGAAAATAACTGTATTCTGAATCTGAAAGAGGCGAAACACGTGTCACAGTTAGTTTCACAATACGTGGAATAATCAAAGTTATTTTAAATTTTATATTATAACTGTATTCATTTAAATAAACACAAATTCACAACATGATAATATTATCTTAAAATTAAACATTTTTTTATTTAAATATATTACCATGCCTTATTTTTATTTTCCAGGCCACTTCATTCTTTCAATTTTGCCGTTGGTTTCCACCGAAGGTATGACGAAAGAAGACTTACCGAGACTTTTAGAAACGTGTCAAAACCTAATGCAAGAAGAGTATGATTTAATATCAGCAGAAGTTCTCAAAAAAGATACCAATAACAATAAAATGTCAACCAAACAAAGCACCTGATGCAGTTATCAACGAGTTACTATGAAGTGTTGATTTAAATTAAGGATCTCCATTAATATCATAAATATTTTGGTTCGAAAGTTATTTATAAGAAAGTTCGAAGTCTGTTTTTATTTTTACCAAATATTATATGAATAAATGTGTAAAAACCATGACTGTGGATGTCTGGTATTTTATGAGGGTAACCGACGGCTGACTCCTTTTTATTATTATCTGTTTTGATTGATCGGTAAACGCTGGGAAAAACATGTCTGATACAGCGGCGTGTAATGCATTGAAAATAGACTATTCTTTACAGTGGTTGATACTATAGCGATAAGATAAGGTATAAGAAAAAATTGGTTAAACTTGGTTAAATCATTATAATCAAAGTCATAGTGTAAAATAATATCAGAGTAAGTAGATTTTGAAATTACTTGTGAGGAAAAATCAATCATACAAAAATTAAGGGTAAAATAAAGCACATGTACATAGAAACGATTGAAAGCAAAAATATATATATTATATATATATTTTATATATATACCTAGAACAGGGAAAACGGAACCTTTTCACTTCAGAAGGTTGCATTCATTTATTTATGCTTTTTGATGCATATAATTCGTTTTTTTTTTCACAGCAATTCTTCCAATTTATAACATAAAAATTCGTATTTTATATTATGTATTATCATAGCAATTTTTAAATGCATGATACACGAAATTTAAAATAATTATATTTAATTATGTTAACATTACAGTTGAGCTTTTAAAAAAGGAATATATTTCATTGCCTTGTAAAGTATCATTAAATGAGGTAGATTCTAAGAATTTCTTTATCTACATGAGCCTTATGCTGAATTTAATTTGTCATAGAGATCATTGTAACATTTCAACTTCTTAATTTGTAGATAGACATTTAGTTATTACAACCAATGCACATGTACCAGATAAAAATAACTACCATAAACCAATGTTGGTATACGGCAATGGTTATTCTTGATAATAATGCGAACCTGCTGTGAAGCCAGGTTAGATTTATTAATAAGCCCAATGAAAAGTGTGGACAATTTTGAGCTTTGCATTGGTATCTAAAAATTTACCTGAAAATTGATCCCAGCTTTATTGCTCATTAATATTTTTCTGATAATCTCAATTTGTGAAGCAATAGGCAGCCAGAAAGCCTAGAGTTAGGTAATACCTTACTTACATTAATATATGATGTAGTATAAATTCAGACACTATCACTATATATATTCTAAAGCTCAAGACCCTTGAGTGATTTATTTATACTATTTTTATTCTAGTTTTATCTGTGATTGGATCCAACTTTTCTACAAACATCATTTTTTACATTTTGTGTGTTTCTTCCATTAAAGATGTTATTTTTATAATGTTATTTATGTCTTGTTTTATTTTCCATAACAATTTTTTTTTTATGAATAATCATAATCCCATCTCATATTTTACTGCTATAATTATGTTTGAGGCATGCAAAAATTAAAAAATAAACGCCATTTCCACATACATGTTCTGTCCCAATGTGAAACATGTTGATATCTATACATCAAATTATGGGGCTGGTTCCAAGAGAACTGTTTTGTTACTCAGTCACACTCGAGTCTATTACAAAGAAAATATCACTCATGTTATTGTCATTCAAGTGATACATGAAATAGTGTGCCAACACATTGGTGATGTGAGTTTAAGAACTTACGACACTTACTGTACTGAATATTATAAAACTTGTTTTTGTACAGATTCGGCGGTGATTATATAAAAAAACAATAATCGTGTACAATTATTTCTTAAAAAACTTCATTATTTTAAACTATGATTAAATAAATGAGAGAAAATTAATTATCACGTAACTAAAATCTTTAATAACCATATTTTAAAGAATAGTGTAGAATTCTTTGAAACTCAACATACAAAAATATTTATCGCAGAAAATACTTCTACTTTAGCAACCAATTTAATTAAATCATATCAAAAATTAATACATCATATACTTCATAAAATGAATATTAGGAAAAGGCATTGGTTTGTGATTATTATGGATATTATGAAGGTATTATGTGTTGATTAGACCATCGTTTTCAGAATATAAGTAAAGTTTTTTCTTTTCTGAAATAAAAAGCTAACAGAAAAGATATGTTGCCAGGCAACAAAGCAGCCGCATTGTCCATATATTCAGTAAACAGAGGGGACATTGTGTGTGACATAATATATTCGGCGAGAGTCACTGGATTTTAGCAAGAAAATAGATGTAGATACATAAACCCTTTTTCAAAAAAATCTCTAGGTTTAAATCAGGCAGGTAGAATATTACAAATAAATTATCTTAGTTTTGTATATTGATTGATATCTATACATCAAATTATGGGGCTGGCGGAGCCGAGCTCCAATTTCCCTTTCATCTGGTGTATTTTGATGTTGCTTTTCCCGCGTAGCGTCCTGGATTTACCTGGGCGTAGGCGGGTGCGTGGTCTTTGGTTTTTGTTTTGTTTTTGTGGTGGTATTAGTTCTCATTCGTAGGCATTACATGTGACACTAGTGGTTGATTTGTATATTATGCTTTTCTGATGGTTTTAAAGAAACTGGATTGATGATTAATATTGTTCACAAAAAAACTAAGAAAATTTATAAATGTATTCTTAACGGTGTGTAGAGAAGAAATAAGACTTGAAAATCGACTTGTCTATGGTACAAGAAAACTCAATGCAATATAAAAAAAATGTTTAATTTATACAATTGGAAGAAAAAAAAAACAATACTAAAAAAATTTAAATAAAAAATTCCATAGTTTACAAAATCCTACGAACACTCCACAACCAAAGAAAAATTAAATACAAATTTTTGGGATTCAAGTAAAAAGCCCTGTTTTTAGTTGTGTAAGAGATTTTTATTATGTTTAAGTTACAAGCCAAGATATTCTTCTGGGTTATTAAAACGTTAGTGTATCAGAGGCTAACGTGGGTAGGAGCATATTTATGTTATTAACACATATACATATATTTATTGGTATTTACTTATACACAATACAATGAAAACAATGTGTACTAACCAGATTACTGAGAAACCGTTGTTGAATTTCATATTGTATAACTCCATATATTAACTTTATTATGAATCTTTGTAATATAACTTGCAATTGTGGTTTATTCAAGACCAAAAACTGCGGTTACTGTGCACCTTTAGAAGGGTTAAAAAATGTACACATGTGTAAGAATTATTATAGAGCGAAATTCATAAAATATACAAAACTCATGTGTTTCACAGTATTTCATGTGAAAAAACAAAATCTGTACGCCCGCATTTTTCGAGCATACGAGGCACGTTTGGAACATATTCCGTAGAACATCCTAGGAAAATTTGGGTGCCGTTTGAGGTTGAAGGTATGCTACTTGAGAACATTGAGAAGTCCAGTGATTGAGAGAAAGCCGGTTAGCGAAAAAATATACCAAATAGATGTTACCTCGCTCTTTGATTTAAGAATTTTGTAATACCCAGTGTATAAAAGATGTTTGTTGGTTGTCTGAGCAGTGAATAATGGTATAGTCTTTCGCTGAAGCTCTAGAGCTAACGGGAAAATCCCCAATATTACTGGAAGACATTCTGTTGAGCAAGTTCAATAATGAGAAAATCATTAACCAATGGCAATAAGTGTGTTTGTGAACATCAAAGTGCCTGATATTTTTTTCTGTAATAAGAAACTCTAGTTTTACTTAATAAGTACACACTATGTAATATTAAACAGTCAGTGAATTTTCAGCAATGTTGTAAAGCAATTTATTCTCGGGAATACCACTCATATTTTTACAATGACCAACTTTTAGTACGTTGAAATTCAGAGGGAACAAAAGAAAAATGGCAAAAACCACAAGTTTGCCAAATTCAAATCAGTTCGTAGAGACCAAAATAATATCATGACTTTATGATAACTTTTAAATTAATCAAAATAAAACAAATTTGAATTATTTAGATTTAATTTATACAGTATTCCTATACGAAAACTTCTTATAGCACTGTTTCGATAGAGTGAAAAACGTTCACTTAGCGAGTTCTACGTCTAAATCAACGATGTCACCCATGCCGCGCTTTTCAGATATGCTACATGAAGAAGTTTTTTTTTGAAACATTGTTAAATGAATAAATTAGGAGGTGCTGCTGATGTAAATTGTCCAATGGCTACTTGAGACACCTCTCGAAATAGTTTGAACCGACGTATCCACCCCGCATGGCTTTTTGGACATGCTGTTCGAAAAGACGCTTCGTGTTTTGCAACTCATCGGCCGCCTCCTTATTCAATGGGTCTTCTGGGTTGGGCTCCTGCAATTCATAATTGTTAATATATATTATATGAATAGTTCATTACAAAAGAGTAACATTTTATAACCTTGTCGCACATTTGTAATTGATATCTCTAGAAAGCACAATTATTTTTTAAAAAAATATGCACCTAATCCTTTTTTAAGCGATACATTGATTCCAGAAAGTGGTGTGAAAAAACCTCATTTTCATATAATTTGATAAATCGGTTCCAAATCCGCATAAAAAAGTATCAAAAATGTATGAAAACATGTAACGGTGCCGCCCAAAAAAATCGCATAAATTCAAAATCACATAAAAAAAGGATTTGGTGTACAGTTTCACATATCAGATTTTAAAATATTCAACCAGTTTATATTGCTATAGTAGACATCAGGTCATCAGATCACTAATTTTATCAAGATGAAATACTTGATGCCAAACTGAAAAAAAAATGTTCATCCATTTGCCAGGGCTAATAATCTGTTTTAATACTTCTTGAGTATACAATTTTTCTTTTCATTTTCATCAAAGTGGGTAAGCAAAAGAACGCCTGTCATATTTTCTTACTACTAGCAACACAACAGTTAAATATTTTTTTTATAAATATGGTGATGGATGGCGATATCTTACCAAGAAAAGGTATTGTAGCCCATAGACAATGGAGTTGACTGTGAGAACAGGTTTCCAGTCTTCTCGGAGAATATTTAGGCAGACATTGCCCTCTAAATCTATGTTTGGATGGTATACTGCTGTCTCGCATTTCACTTTTGGAGGTTCATGTGGGTAGTTTGGTCCTACCTGTGATTAATAATGATCTTTATCATAATTTTCAATATTATAACATTGCTGCTCTATAAATAATTTATATTTAAGTCATGTTATAAAGTGATTAGGATTAAATTCTATTTTAATCAATTATTTTTTATTATAATCATCAACAGTTTGGAATCAATTATGTCGTTATATTATGTAAAAAAAATAATTAATATAATGTCAGATGTAATGGTTTTTAATCTTACTAAACTTTTTGTTCTTCTAGTTGTTTTAGAATATATTTTCTTCAAAGTATATAATTTGAAAGGTTAAACCACAGGGCCGTGACTTTTTTGACATATTCAAGATAAAAATTAAATATATCGAATACATAATATTTTCAGTGTAGTACATACATATATGTTAATAAGAAATATAATCATACTTTAAAGCTAAAAACGAATCTGCCGCCTCTGTAGAATCCTTCATCTGGGCAAATAATGAGTTTGAAGTTGAGGAGATCATCAGGGTCAGGAAACTCTGTATTGCAAGTCTTCGGCAAGTTTAGCTCATTCAAGTCTGAAAAGGGTTCATAATTGCCTTATTTTAAATTTATGAACCGATAATATTAACAGAAACATTTCAATTTTTCGCTAAAATAAATATTTTGCAACACTGCATTGAATAAGTTCCATTTTCACATATAAATGTCAAAATGTAATGACATATAATTATTTGGAAGAATTAAAAATGGGGCAGAGTTTCTCAACAGTGGGCCCTGTGGTCCCCCAAGGGGCCACAGAGATTTATTTTTGTTTTGGGGAGCCAGGGGCAAAATTTCAGTGATTTTGGATTCTAAATTCTTGGAAGAGCTAAAAAAAAAAGATCCCACACTGTTCATTTGGGAAAATCTGTAAATTCCTTGGATTTTAGATTCGAAAATCTTGGGAGAGCTAAAAAAAGGTCCCACGCTCTGGGTTTTTGAAATTCGAATTTTTATGGGAAAACAATGGTATGGGGGCCACTGAAAAATAAAGACACTCAAAAGGGACTACGGGTCCAAAAAGGTTGAGAAACACTGATCTAGAGCAGTGTTCTGCAAATGTCATACTTTGTCAAATCATACATATATTTTAATGCCATACCTATTTTTATATGAATTTATTTATTTAATAACGCAACGTAACCTAACACTGACACGTTTTTGAATGAAGAATATTTGTTTGTGGTGAAAAAGTGAATGGCATATTTTTTATTTAAAAGTTTGAGTAGAGATATTTTCTAATGAAATTAAATGAATTGATTATGATGTTTTCAACTGTTCATATCCATTACGTGAAAATAGAATTTAAATTTACTATGAAAAGGAAGATTAACATGTTTACTGGTAAGTGAGCTAGGAGTATATTAATGTTGCACAAAAATGGATGAAGAAACCAATCAAGATGCAGGAATAGTTCTGTGCCAACAGTTTAAGAGGCACAATGTACAGTTGTTTCGTAACAGGCAAGATAATACGCCTAACGAAGTATGTGCTCTATACGCTGCATGAACATGAAGCAGAAGGGTTTTAAATACTAAACATGTCAAGAGGTTGATTCACAGTTAATCCTCATTGACACAAAGGGCAATTATTAGAGGCTTATAATCGGAAATAATTTACTACTTAGCGTAAAGAATGTGCAATTGATTAGTCATTTATTATAATAATGAAGCATTTTTTTTACATTACTCAGCACATTAATGGTGGCGTTAATGAGGGCAACAAATATACATTTGAGTAAAGACTCAAGCTAGCATATCAAATAGGACAACAGATTTTATTGATTATTACTCTATTTTAATGCAATACTGGTTGTCAAACGGTAAAAAAGTGGTAAAAATACTCGTTCCTTATATGACCAGCAATTGCTGGAAATATATAAATACCTTTCGAGAGAAAAATGTATTTATTTATATAACTATTTCTCATAGTATATATACTCAATTACAGTGAATTTTCTCTTGCTTCTAAGGAAAGCATTGTAAAAAAATGATCCCCCGATCTATCGGGACGATAAGCAAAGCTAAGCAAAGCTAAGCTAAGCTAAGATAAGTTAAGCTTCCTTCTAAGGAAGCTTAACTTTATTAATCCCTTATAAGACCCTGATTCAATCATCAAGGTGCCTTGAACCATTTGTATTTGTTGATACAGATTTAAATAGGTAATGATTTAAATACACACGGCGATACAATTTTGAGTTAATTTAATGTTTATTTTATTCAATAAACAGTAAATACTTATTTCTGAACAGAAGAGAAATCTTTGAGAGGTTATTGTAGGTATCTAACTTTAATATATTAAAATGTGCATATATTATAATAAAACTGTTTTAATCAATTATTTTGTAGTGTAGAAAAAAATATTTCATAAATTTTACTGGAAAATAAAAAATGATGTTGAATGCCACATCAATCATTTGACATGTTTTCGGAATCTGTATGTGGTAGAAACCAACAATGAAACTTCGTACACATACACGGATATATGTGTATTTTAGGGTGCAAAACGATAAATATTTAGCGACAAAGATAATACCACAATTTAAATATTCTTTAACGGTAAATAGAATAAATAAAATGCAGTATCATTATTGTAATACAATCGTACGTTATTGTAGCAAATTAGTACAAACAGTCACCTTTAGTTATCCTTAGTTGTGCTGCGGAGGCTTTCTTTTGGTTTCCTCCGGGTCTTGAGGTGCCTTCTTCATCTTTTTTTTGTTGCTTTAATGAGAATAGTTTTATCATTTTCTTATATTTAATTAGCTAAATAATAAATCACTCGACCCACAATTTATTTTGACAGCACAAATGCAATTCGTATAAAACTTAAACAGCTGTATAAAATGTTGCCATCGCAAAAATATTGTTTATTCATTTAACATTTGTTTTTGCTTTTCCGAGTACAAAGCCTTCAACCTAAATAGAAACTATTATACGAGAAATGCAGGCTACAAAAATCCTGTTTAACTTTAAAAAAAAAACAATTTGTTTGTTGGAAACATACGTTAAGTCGATCATAATTTGCAAGTTTCTTCTGCAGTATAGTACTTAAATACAAAATAACAATAATAAAACAAAACAGATTCTTATTTAGCAAATTTAATATTTTATTTCAGCTTCCTATTCAACCAATAGATTAATAATTTTTCATGTCATTACATATTATATTCGCTGCACTGGCAGCACTGTAAGAAATATCTAGAAAATGACACGGAAATAGAAAAAAATCATCTTTATTAGTTCATTATTAGATGAATACAAAAAAGGAAACAGTAATATATCCACGATTATTTTTTAAAATATTATGCATATCGTGATTAAAAAAAGGAGTAGATCGCACGCCCCCTAGAGACCTTATTTCTTGGCTCCAGGAGGCTGGAGTACTTGGCCGCGGTCCTTTCCACGTAGTTTTATTCCAAGAGCTCTCTCGATTTTTCCAATTACGATGTTGTTAGGAATTCCGCGACCGGCTTCGTAATCATTGACAATTTGCGGCTTTTCGCATATTTTAGTCGCTAGATCTTTCTGGCTCATTCCTTTGGCTTGACGACCTTGCATGATCAATTTTCCGAGATTCAATGGTACAGTATCATGCTTCAGTTCCTCCGTTTCTTGGTCGAGTTTGGATGTATTCTTCGTAACAACGTGTTGTTTGTTACTGCCTCCCCCGAATTTTTGCTGCGTTTCAATTGCGACGCCTTGTCGACGTGCCGCATTAATAGCTGTCTCGGAATTCATGTTTACACTCTTCGGCAGCCTTCTGCGTAACATTTGTACTTCCCAATCCGACATGATGAATATATTATGCTGGATCTACCTATGAGGGTTATCCGAATGCTCTTTAAGTGCACCTATGCAAAATATTAAAGAACTTGACGTATCTTATCTAAACACGGCCGATCGGTATTATCATGTGTGTATTTTTATTCTCTTTTGCCATAGACAACTTTCACATCACGTCCCCATTGTTTGCATGTAATGCAATATTTTATTATGTACTAAAAATTCTGCGGTACCTAACCAATGGTATTTTCATAAGTAAAATACATCATATTTTATTTTTGTTATGATAATTTAAATGTTTTATATCATAATTTACCTACCTACCAGAGAAATAAAAAGCAATATTTAATCAGCGGAGTTGCTGCGTTGTGAAATGTTACAATTGCATTGGATTAGGACTCTGTTTGTTTGTCGAAACGTCATTGTTTTGGCACCAGTACATTCATTGTGAACGCTGTAATCAGATTATGAAAAGAAATATTTATCGTCTGCCGAGATTTTAAGACTAATATTATTTAAGATTTAAGAATAGCATAAATATACTTATTTGTTGCTACTGTTATTAAACAAATAAATAACGTAACACAATGGTAGAGGTTAAGCTTGAAACAGACACCGATTCTGAGGAGGAAATATTGGTTTATATCGATTTCAAAGATTTAATTAAACCCGACTCGGTAAAAAATAATTTTGGAGTATTTAAGGCAGTTGGATTAAATTCAGATAAGCCTATTGTTCAACTAAATAATCATTTTTTTGAAGGTAATTTTTAAACGAGAAATTACTTAACATACAAAAATATTTTCCTTTTAAAACAGAAATAGAAACAGTGGTTGAGTACTTGAGAGGCCTCAGGTGCAATAAAATGTGTCGTAATTTACATGTAAAATATAAAATAACCCTTAAAACTGAATTTGGAAAACATGGTTTCTATCGTGTAATATTATAATGTTGAGGCTTCCAAGATTGGTGTCTCTAAGCGCGCTCCTCGTGCTCTTATGGGCTAATCCACCACTGATCAGAAATAAATTATTTTTTGTTTTGGTTTATCAGTCCGTAATGTTTACCGTAATGTTTTTTTATTCACTTTTATAGGAGAATATGGACATTGTATGGGCACCAATTTATTTTTTAAAAAAAATCGGGATCCCCCCGAAGAAGATCCAATTTTTGATAACCCTCCTGAAAAGCCTTTATTATTTGACTGTAAAACAAGAAAAATACTGAACTTGAAAAGAGTTTTTCTACAGGAAAAAAATGAAAGTGAGTTGGAAATTATTTTTATTTATATGAAATTAAACTGTCAATCAAGCTATGACAAAAATGCAATGAATCTGGAGAAGGCATGCAGCGAAGATACTGAAACCCGCTGATCATGAGAACCCGCTGAAGAGAATTCATTGGATTTGGTCAGCAGAACTATTGAACGCTTGTTTTACTGGTAATATACTGGTGAGAGGTAGAAAATATAAAGAGGATAGTGAATGGTGTGGAGAGAGCTAATATTTTCAAAACATTTTTTTTTATTGTTAAATCATTGGTTTTGCATTGCAATATAAATCTAAGCTTGCACTTGATTAAAAATAATTTTGGCAGATAACTCAAATTTTTATTATGTGTGATGATTAAATTATTGTTTTTATATATCTCAAAATTGATTTAATTTTTTTAGATACCAGCGAGAAACTCGAGATGAAAAATTTTGAAGTAGAGCCTCAAAGTTCTTCAGTTCAAGAAGCTTTAGAAAAAGTTAGAAATTACTTCAGTAATGTTGATATTATAGAAAAATCAGGAAATTAATCTCCCAAAAAGAAATATTGATTTGAAAGCAAAGAGAGCTTTATTTTAACGTTTCTTCTTTCTCTATGATGTTTTAATTTATTCTACTACATTATATACCGCCATCTCATCACTACATCTGCATTACTCTGAATTGATCATTGATGGGAAAATGGAAAAACAAATTTTGTAGAAGGAAATGCAAGCCTACATTCAAAAGCTGTCTCAAAACATTGAAAATCAAGTAACCTAGTTGAAGCCACTGATAATATATACATAATATATTACATATATAAGGTTCTGTAATATAATAACACCTAAAATAAAAAAAAAATGTAGGTATTTAAATGTATATAATTCTTATACATTGTAAAACATTGTTATGACGAATAAAATATTTTTTTACACATTGTTATTTTATTATAATTAATATTAAACTATGCTATTCATTGAAACATTGTTTCTAATTTTCTTATAGTTTTTCTATTTGTGCGTTAATTCTCTGATTTGTCAAGGTTTTGTGTGTCATTTTTCGGTGGGAAAAGAAATTTGCAGATATGAATATTTATGAATGGGCAGAAAAAAATACATTTCTAAATCTTTGATTGTGGAATGGTGTATAGGAGGTCTTGGAACTGTGCTTCTTCGCAAGTTCATAAAGTCTGGGGGCGCTGCTGAAATATATATTGTGATGATGCAATCATTTAATGCCTCTATTTCCATATACAAAGATCCAATACATAAATGGCAAGGCTAGATAAAGCAATCCATCTAATAATAATAATAAGCAAATTAGGCGCGCACTTGGGGCTCCATATATTTAGAATTCAGGCTTCAAAAATAACTTATATTGCAACCCATATATTTAAAATTCAGTTTCCAACAGAAAAATTTTATTCTACATCTAATCTTGCGAATAAAGAGTCTCAGAGGAATCCAGGCAAAATCAAATTGAAAACTTCTCTACTACCAAATAGGTAGAAATCTTAATGTAAAAACTACAGAACACGTGTACAATGTCTTAAAACCAGGGCTGTGGAGTCGTGTAAAAAAAAGACGACTCCGACTCCAGCTTCAAAAATATAAACAACTGACTGAAGAAATTTTTCAAAAACTTCTTTTTAACTAATATATATGTATTCCATCAGATCATTTTTAGTCAGCCAAGCATGCAATATCAACACTATGGACTATTGTGATTTGAATACACATCATTAAATGTATTTTTTTTAATGTTTCGAGCCGCTTATTTTTCACGACTTCGACTACGGCCAAAACACCACGACCCCACAGCCCTGTTTCGTGAGGCAACTTTTCAGAGTTAGCGAATCATTTGATAGAAAATTATTACAATTTTGATAAAAATAAATGGTAAAATACTCCATAAAATAAATTGGAAAATAATAAAGTCATTAAAAGAAATAAAAAAAAATCAAATAACATTTTAAATAAGATATTCGTATCACCCGTTTTGAATTTATTTCCACTGATTTACTGTACCTAATGTAAATAATTAGTACAATTGTAGTTTGTATCTTACCCAGTAGAAAAGGACAAATCCAAACTTTTATTTTGTAATTTATAAATATTAAGAATCATAATCAATGTTTAGTTTATGTATTCGTAAGCCTTATGATGTTAAGTCTGACGATGCTTCTCAAAGTGGCGAAAAACGTGTAACACAAGTAAAATAACAAAGTTATCAAATTTATTTTTACATTAAAAATGAACTTTCAAAATATTATCATCGAAGATAGAAAACTACTCCTTTTGTGAAAAACATTTTTTGTACGCGTATTAAATACGATTTGACGTTTGGTGTACATAATAATACAATTTATCAATTCCCAGTGCAAGCGGAGCAGGCGACCGCAGAAGAATGAAGAACTTTATAAATAGGGCGAAAACATACAATCTTGCCTGGGGCGGCCAAATGTCTAGCGCCTACGCTGTCGATTTCATTTATTCTTTATCGTAGCCATTGTAATAATACTGATAAGGAGAATAAGCCTCTACCCCTGATAAATTAACAGGGCTGTGAAGTCGTCAAAAAATAAGACAACTCCGACCTTAGCTTAAAATACGACTTTAATTACTTGTTAGGCTTAGTAGCATGCAGTGACGCTACCTTTGACCTTAGCGATTTGAATACACATTGAAAAAAAATGACTATGTTATTAGTTTTTTGAGACTTCAATTGAGTCCAACTCCAGTTAAAACAGTATCCACAGCTCTGTAAATTAATGCTTAGAAGCAAAAGTTAAAAATAAGCTATTTACTTTATCATATCAAAAATAGTTCATTCTTTTTGATGCTCCTGATATTGTATGGTAAGCAATTAACAGATGAATCTTCCTGGAATCAGTGGCGGATTACCCCATAAGCGCAAGAGGCGCTCGCTTGGGGCCTCAAAAAATAGCATAATAATTCTTATATTTTAATTTCAGTTTTCATTATTCATTATTATCCTACAAAGAGTTTTGTAACATTTTTATGTCATTCAAAAGACAGGGGCTCCAAAGTTTCTGGAATACCCCCTCGCTTAAGAGTTTTTACAATCTCGCTTCGCAATACGTTACGTATTTGCATAACAATATACCGCCAACAAACAAAAATAATATTTTCGTTGACGCTTTGAATATACTCGCATGTCAATAAATGTTTTAACCCAGTATGTCTGAAGCTGGGAGCCGCTGTCCTTCAGCAGTCATAAAATATACTTTTTAACAAATTTCATAGCCGTGCATCTCACAATACTAAGATTCGATAAGGAAAGGTTAAAAAGAAAATACAAAGAATATTATCCTCAATATTAATTTCGATCTTCATATACAGCGTGAACAGTTTATACGTCGCTGTTTACTATTTTATTTTTATTTTGGTACATATATTTTCCGGGCAATTCATCATTGGATTGTGTTTAAGGGTGTAATAACTTTATTTATTTTTTAGCTTTGCTTTATAATCACGATCAAGTGCTTAAATAAAGGAGTGTGAATAAATGAAAAACTTACTATAATTATGATATATTTAAAGTAACACGCAGTAAAAATATTTGACGAGCACAGACGTTGTTGAATTCTAATTGCAATTCTGCTAATAACATTTCTCTGCATTTAAAAAAGAAATGATGCGCAAAATATCTTTAAATGATAACATAACATTATCGTAATATCCCAAAAGTTATTAAAAAATTCTGATAAAATATACAACTAATATACAAGCGAGTAGTGAATTTATATTATCTATGTCAAGACGCACTATTTAATGTGAAAACTGATGTGATAGTCAGGGCCGACGCTACCATACAGGCGAAATAGGCAATCGCCAAGGGCGCAAATCATTAAGGGGCGCTTAAATTGAGTTATCAAATTATTTTTTATATTCCAATAACCAATAATAGTTTATACTTGTATCTGTCCGTTATAATTATGTATCGTATTCTATATAATTTGAAAAAGGTAGGTTGAGCGACTGACTAACATACAGTTCTCGTAAAAAACTTCTTTTGAGATACCTCCATTAGGATGCCATATGATTCACATTGAGAGCGGACATGCATATAAAAAAATATTCCACAGTTTGTTAAAAAGGGGGCGCGCTAATAACCGTTGCCTAGGGCGCCAAATAACCTCGCGCCGGTACTGGTGATAGTGAAAGTAATTCAATGATAAATTTTGTTTCTTAAAATATAAACACTTTTGAAGCAAGAGTTAGACCAGTGGTTACCAACCCCGTCCCCGACTGATTCCGATGCGCCCGCCAACTATTTATCAAATCGTTAAATTCATAGGATTTTGAATTTCAAATTCCCCGGTGAGCTAAAAAAAAACGAGTTTCGGGTTTTGAGATTTTGAAAAAATGTGGTGCTCGCCGCCTTACCAATATTTTAGATTGCGCTCTAGGGTCCAAAAAGGTTGGTATCTCCTGAGTTAGACTGTCACATTTCGTCCCAGCAACTTTTACCCTTTGTATAAATAACATCCAATATTTGAACCCGTTCTCCTCAAACCTGATTTGTATTTTTACGAAATAATTTATCCTCGGAAAAAATGTGTTTATATTTTGTGGTTTTTATCTCGACATTTTTTTTAATATCTAATCAAATGTGCTCGCATTGTTTTTTTAACATAATATAAAATTGACTTTATTTAAAAATAACGTCTAAAAGTTATTTTGATAAGTCAGCGCGGTCAAACCAATACACCGACCCCTACTGTTAATATTTGAAGAGCACTGCTATGTATGTAGATAATATGTACGTACACATTGCAATTTCATTATCATTCTTTGAACAGTGAAAATATAAATATGAGAAGGTATACTACCGAACGAAGCATTGTATAAAATTAAAATAATTTCAATATTTGCAGCCTAAAATCACCTGTATTTTAGTTAAAAATAAGGTGTATATTTCCTTGAACGATAGACAAGTTCAGAAGTTTAGGTAAGTGGAGATGGTTTTCCGGTGAATGAAATATAATAGTGATGTGAAACCAGGGAGGTCTTGAGATCGTTGTAATTAAATTAAGCTATCTAGTATTTTTATAGCGTATTACTTAAATATAACAAGATTAAGTCTTCCATGTATTCGACACAATTATTTATAATATACAACGGGCCAGTGGTGTAGGAAGGGGTCCTGCTGCCCCCAATATTTCCTGATTTTGTTTTGTTTGAATAACAAAAGTATTTCTTAAGATTGATATTAGAATTCATATATGATGCAAAGTAATACATTTAAAACGCGATGAATTTCTTCGGTACCCATTTTTTTATTAAATCAAGAGCAGTTTCTTCAGACTATTATCACACCACTATGTTAAATGGTTGAAGAATTTAAGAATCTACCGTATAAAGATAATGAAATAAAATGATAAAATGAAGTTAGAAAGCTTTGTTATTCAACTCATTGTGTTACATTTCACAAATTATGACACGCGTTTCGCTTCTTTGAGCAGTACCTTTAGACGAGTAAGATTTTTTTTATTATTAAAGTAAACATTGATTCTAATTATTAACATTTGAATGAAAAAAATACAGGTTAGGATTTCTTCTTTCTGCTGGACGCAGGCAATGGGATATATACAGACTAGAGGTCTGCACGGGCCAAAATTTTACAAAACTACCCGGTCCGAGCCCGAAAAACTCACGCCCGACCCGGCCCGGGCCCGAGTCTAATGCCGCACTTGTTACCCGAACCCGACCCGAAGCACCGAGAAATTTGAAATCCTCGATTTGGTATACTTTTTCCCCAGATTATCTCCGAAAGTCCTTTTTTTTTTTTTAGCTCACCGAGGAATTTGAAATCCTCGATTTGGTATACTTTTTCCCCAGATTATCTCCGAAAGTCCTTTTTTTTTTTTTTAGCTCACCGAGGAATTTGAAATCCTCGATTTGGTATACTTTTTCCCCAGATTATCTCCGAAAGTCCTTTTTTTTTTTTTTTAGCTCACCGAGGAATTTGAAATCCTCAATTTGGTATATTTTTCCCAACATTATATCCCAAATTCCAAAGCCCGGCCCGGCCCGAGCCCGACTCTCGATTGCGCTTACCCGCCCGAGCCCGGCCCACGGGCCGGGTCGGGTAAGAGCCCGTGGGCCAGGCCCGGGCCCGTGCAGACCTCTAATACAGACTATACAGTGGGCGATTACTCCATTAGCGCACGAGGCCTTCAATCTCAAGGGCCTCAAAATATGATAGCATATATTGTATTATTATCATCATGTATTATGTATCAAAATTTAAATATTTATTTTAGATAATGCATCAAAGATAGAATCTAGATCGATGTAATCATTCACAGCCTTTTAAGACTTGGTGAATGCTGTAATTTTCTAATACATGCTTGTAGTAAAACTACTTAAAATAATGAAATATTAATTCGCAAAGAAATTCATCAAGGCATCTGTGACTATATTGTATTGCAACATAACGTTGATACAACTAGGGATGGTAATACCGGTATTACCAAAACCGGAATCCCGATATTCATGGTCTGTTTCAATACTTAAATACCATTTTTAAGATACAAAAATACTGAAGTATTGAGATTGAAAATGAACCAAAAGATAAAATTGAGTTTTAAATGTATAAAACATCACATAATTTAATGAAAATCACCACTTTATGATTAAGATCTATCTTTTAATGAGAGTATTTTATTATATTACATATGAATTATCAATATACCGATTTTGACTTATTCGCTCGGTATTGAGATCCCGATTTGCCGTATTTTTTGCAATATGTACTCCCATGTTCCAAAATACCGGTATTGATACATTCGTCCGGTATTGCAATACTCAATTATAAAATCTAATATTCAATTGGAAATTAAACTGTAAAATAGTGAGGATGTAATGTCTATCAAAAGCGTTGATTAATCTTGCCAGGAAAGTTCTTGACACAAATTAAATTTATAGTGTTATTCAAGTCACTAAAAACAGCACGTAGGCTGCAAGTTGACAATCCACCATCCAACTATATTGGTCTTTTTCTCGCTCTACTGAACCAAGCTTATGTGATGTATTTTGTCCTTTTCATACTGATAGACTTTTCCCGTCTCGTGGGAAAAATCAATTGCTATATTGTGCGCATGTCAACAAACACTGCGCCTTTGAGATGCTGCAGTATCCCAACACGTGCGCTAAAATTAATAATACATTTCTCTTTTTAATATTTCATATTTTATGACAGTTAAAAACTTTCACATTGCGTCATATATATTTAAACCACTAAATTCTATAGAACGGAGTCAAATAAAGTCACATTTTTTTTTTCACAAAAACTATCATTATTTAAACGAAAAGAATCTTATATGTATAATATGTAAGAACTGTTAGATAAGTTGATATTAATTTAAAACAAATAAGAATTACAAATACAGCCTAACTCAAACGTTAGTTTTGACTCGAAAATCTGCACTTGTGTTTTTTTTTAAAACTTATGTACTTGAATAAGACTCTAAAATTAGCTGAACTTCGAATATAAATAAGAATGTTCTTTAGCATGTCCAGTTTTGATTATTTTGCGTCAAAATATATTGCTGCTTTAATACCTTAACTGAAAAAGTTTTTTGAAAAGTAAAAAAATAAAAATAACCGAGTGTAATATAATATAATATATTGTGTATTTTCAGACCGAAAGCCGGCGTAGACCATTCAGAATACTGGCGTAGACATCGAAATGTTAGAAACCTTCGATACTAAAGAGGTTATATTATATGAATGTTTGAAGATTATCATTTCTAAAGAATATACTTATAAGATTTTGTGATATTTCATCAATTAATTCCAACCTCTGTATTTGTGAGTAATAATTATGGGTTGGTTGAAACAAAACTAATGTATTTTGTTTGTGATAAAAAATATAAACTATATTAAGAGATTAATTGGATTTTCCAACAGCATTTGAATATTACAGTACTTTTAGGTTAAGGATAAGATTATACGTAATTTAAAGATATACAGAAACGTTTGTCTTAACAGTTTTAATATTTTTACAGAATACATTAGTAGACGTACAAAGTAAAGCAATAATAGACCAATTCCGGACCCTTACTCGCTAGTAAATATAGAAAAACCCATTAATTTAAGGAATTCCCAAAATGAAAAGACACGAAACCTTTTTTTGTAGCTCTCCAGGAATTTCAAAAAAATTTAGTCACTGGCCAATTTCAAAAATCCAAGAATTTACGGAATTGCCAAAATGAACATACAAGTAGCATTTGATCAATTTAGTACTCTTATTAATGGATCTTTTGAACGGATACATGATTGCGTGTCGTTTGCATGGGGCCGAAAATTTCTAGCTACGCCACTGATTGAAGGATTCAATTGACCATCCTATTCTCGAATCAGCACTGAATTTCGGATGTTAACACTTGATAACTACGCCGCCACTGATTGTATAATCATGATGGCTAGAGGAGGACGTGTAATTTTTATTTCAGTAGAAATGTATCATTAAGATATCTGTAACTTGAACAGAGTAAGTAATGTCACTAAACTTTGCAGAAATTGCTCGAAAAAAATCATAATGGTATGCGTTGGGATAATAGCGCAGCATCACTTGTTTTGCGAGCAGTTTATCGATGACGAACTGTCATACATTTAAAGTTTTTGGATTATTTAGAAGCTAAAAAATCATCAAAATTAAAAAAATATATATATTTACAAGATTTTTTTTTTTTTACAGAGTGCACTGAAATTTTATTGCTGTATTATATTATGATATTTTATAATATATTCAAGTTAACTAATAGATTTCTCGCAGTGGCGGATTAAGCTTAGGCTACAGGCGCAATATAATTTCGAGGCCTTGTTTTTCGGATTACCGCAAAATTACATGTAAAACAAAAACAGGTAATGGAAATTAAATCATAAATAAATGGAATATAAGGTATTTTTGAGGCCTCTAACATTAGCAGGCTCAAAGCGCGCGCCTTGTGCACTAATAGGGTAACCCTCCACTGATAGCTCATTCGCCGTTTTACATTTATTAAAAACTCTATAAATACTATTTTTATCAATGTTTTGGACTAGATTTAAATTTTATACAAATCCACCAATACATATTTTTAAAAATAATTTAATTAAAATTAAAATAATGAACAGTTAAGTTGTCTAATATACTGTTTTTTCTGTGACTATATTTAAGACATTAACGTTTCAAAATTTAAGAAGAGACAATACATTAAAAATGCTTCAAATTAAATACAACAATGTTCTCGGAAATTCTTCAACATAAAAATAAAACAAAATATAATATAAGTGATCCGAAATATTCCATTTTTAAATCGAATGGTGAATATCAAGGTTCCACACTGGCCCTAAACTCAAGGATCGACCGGAAATCTACACTTAATAATTAAAATACACATTATACAAGGCCAATTTATAATCAAAAGAAATCCTCAAAGTGTGTATTTATGATCTAAAAACATTTAATCAAGTAATCGAAAATGAATATATAAAACAAATTACTTGGATTAAAAGATTATAAATTTAACAACAACATCGTATACTAAGTCATCGAAATAAATAATCCCCTTTATACGTTTATAGTTCAATACCGCAACATTGCATTAATATGCCAATATTCCACCTGCGGCTTAGTAAGCAGTCTTATTGTAAATAATAGCCCTGTTTAATATTCACTACAGCCTAAAGCCTTGAGGGTCAAAGCGTTAAATGAAAATGCAAACAAATATTCGCGACCATAACATACAATAACATGGAAAGTGCGCGCGCAAAATTTTTAGGGTCATCAAATATATTGAAGTTTATTGGAGCAATTATATTGCAATAAAAATAACAATAATTCGCTACAAAATTGTTAATTTTATAACTCTCGTGATTTTCAAATGCATTGCGGTATTTGCCAACTAAACATTATATTTCTGGATACTTACTCGAGGAGAAAAATATCAGATTCTTGAATAAAATTGAAAAATTGATATCTGAGCGTACCATAACACTTCATTGCGTAGAATTTGTTGATCTTTTGGATGTCATACCTTTGAATGGCGTCATCTCAACGATCAACTTCATTATTTCGTATTTGTATTTTTTTAGAAGAATTTGAATTACTTTTCCAGATATTTTGTTTCATCAAAACGCAATCAAGTTACCTATCTCTTGATCACTATAACTATTTATAGCATAGTGCTTGTCAATATGCGTAAACTTACAAACATACTTTTAAATTAAAACTATGACCACATTGAATTTCCGCTGAGATTTTTTATTTATTTTCCAGATTATGTCTACTAAAAAAGTTCCATTTCGAATGTTTACAGAAATAATTATTTGGATGGTTCTAAGGGACATCCTCATTATGTCTCGTCTGCTAAATATTTTTTACAGTTCAAAAAAGAATGCAGCCTATCGTGATGACATTGTTGATCTCAATTGTTTTTATTACTTCTTTATCGCGATGTATCTGATATTAAGAAAATATTTTTTTTCAGTGTCATATTTTGATTATTGAAAACATATATTTCTTATATGTGTGTAACTGGTAACCCTGTTCCAACCCTAACCTTTCTCTCGAGATTTTCGCTTCAGCCAGCCGTCTGAAATTCGGGTTTTTCAGTGACGCCTGTGTGCTGCGATGTGCAGGTCGTGCGGGATAAACATGGACGGCCGCGACGTCGAGCTAGTGCCGTTGAAATCGGCACTCGTAAACAACAATAGCAATACGAATAATAATGGTGCTTATCTGAATGGTGTCTCTTTGCAAAATGGCGGCACTGCCGTGAATAACAATGCTGGGTCCAGTTTTTTAAACCCGAGCGCAAATCATCCGTCCAGCTCTAGTCTCTTCGACTATACATTCCTCTCGAAAAGATCCACGGCCTCTAAAAGGTACATTATATCATTAATTAATAACATAAACCACACTCTATTTTTATACAATTATATTGTTCCATTACCACAAAATTTAAATATCCTGTCGACTTGAAAATCCAATTCAGGTAGACAAAGGCCAGGATTCAATAAAAAATCGTTTGATAGTCTAAGCTTCCTTTGGTTTCTGTATTGCGCATTTTAAAGGTATATTTAAAACACATATTATAGTGACAATTTTTTCTATAATTTAATATATAAATGCTTGTTTAAAATGTTAAAAGATTTGTTCAATTTATAAATAAATTTATATGTTTACAACAGCAATGTCATGTTTCAATAAATATTTATGAAACTTTAACTTGCTTACTTTATAATGGTCAAAATATTATAGGTTGACCATGCGATAGAGGCTGTTTTGTAAAAAATGATAAAAAATTGTTAAGCAATTGTTTTTTTTTAGTAATTTAATAATCACGTTATAATTAGATTTAATCGAAATTTATCAAAAAGGTTTTCCTTCCTACCCCTAGCTATCCTCGTCTCTGAAGGAATCATGATAAGCGTACATAAAGATTAAGCACTAATTAATTCTCCCATTAAACTATTGACAATGTATGACTTGCACATTTTTTGTTATAATAAAAAAAATGTCTATCACAAAATGATTATCCGATATTTTAAATTTAATAAATAGTAAAATGAAACACTAAAAATAATCACGTAATTACATGAATTGCTAATGCAACAAATATTTAACTATAAATCATTTAACGATAAATTAAAGTAAAATTTTAACAAATCAACAAAAAGAGTCCCGCCGATGCCTAAAATTACAGTATTTCGTTACGAGATCCTGATAATGAGTGTTTGATTGAAGTTTTTATTTGTATGTAGTAGATATAAGCTTCTTAAGATCCTATATCAATTCAATATACAAAAAAGAATCTTAAAAAATATTTTTTATGTGATATGACATTAAAACCATTATACATAAATGTAAACTTTTTTCAATGATATCAGACCGTAATAATAAACTATTTTTTAAAAATAGTGATTTCTTGCTGTAACAAGCAAACACAAATAAAATTGGGTATTGGGTACACCTGTGTGGCCGAGTGGTCAACGTTGTTGGCTTCGGTAACGGAGGGCACGGGTTCAAGTCCCTGTACGGACAGTTTTACAAATTTGATTTTTCAATCGATTTATGTATTTCTGTTCAAAGGCGTATAGATGTGTGTGATGTCTTGAATTCCCCCCTCGCACCAATTCTATCCTATGAACGGGGTATATCGAGAGCGAATAGCTTACCACTAGTCATATCCTAGCCCTATCATTCTATTCCTACTCTCTTTGAAAAAAAAGAGAGGTTGAGAAACTGAGTAACAAGCAGTTCTCGCAGAAAAAAATCTGTTGAGATAAACTCCATTAGGAGTCCGTATGCTCCACATTGGGAGCGGACATGGTAAAAAAATGCCATAAACGTGTCTTAAGCGAAAAACAAGAGTGGATTACATTTTTTTTAATCCATGTCCACTCCCAATGTGAAGCATATGGTCTTCTATTGGAGATGTCTCAACAGAACTTTTTCTATGAGAACTTTTTGTTGTTTTTACAAAGAGAGTAGTAGAGATAGAAGAATAAGGTTAAGATAGGACAGGCTAGTTAATCAGACAGGTTAACTAATCGTTCTCGCCACGTCCAGTTATTGAAGGATCGAAAGGCTGGGAGGATTTTTGAAACATCACAAACACCCATGCCTTCAAACATAAATCGATCGAAAATAGTGCTGTTTGTACTGGGACTCGAACCCGTGAGATTCAGCAAGGAAGCCAACAACAACGCTAACCGCTGCGCCATAGGACCCGAATAATACATACATAGTGTTGAAGTGATTGTTTTAACTATATTTTTCTCGGCCTAAGCATATTATAATTATCAAATGAAACAACTTCACGGTAAATATTAAAATCTGATACGTACTCAAGTTTGTAATATAATACCGTTTACGAAAATAATTAAATACCAAAGCACAAGCTAAAAAAATGTCCCGGCTTAACTTGACAGCAAGTCTAATAATCCATCATGCTATAAGTGTTCATTTATTATTTTCCACAAGAAAACAGTTAATTTGAAACATGAACGCTAGTCTATCAAAATTATTCACTTTGGTTGGCGTAGAGGTCGTAAAGGCTGTTTTTTTTTTTATATAAAATGCACGAACACGTTGCGTCTACGCAACGGCTATCAAGGTAAGGGACGGCAGGGTATAATTTTATATTTATTTTAAGGTTAAAGATTGAAGTGCTTAGTATTATTGAAATTTTATAGAAGAGATTTCCGTTATATTTTTTAAATTTTTCTCCTTTATTTGTTGGAAATGAATGCTTAATAGAGTAAGATTTTTTTTTAAATAATAATAAAAAAGGTATTATGATTTTCTACGTAAAGAGGGTTGCTACATGTGTGAAAATGAAATAATCAAACAAAATTACTACAGAAATTGACTGCCAAGAAGCTGCAGGTTAATTGACTAGAAACGTTTGAAGAAACTTTCACTCATAATTGGATATTTTTTTCGAGAAAGAAATTACATCCCTCAAATGAGTTGTGCCCATCGTCAAAAGAAAATGATTATTCTATGAATGTTGGCTTATTTTTCGACAAATTGTTCAAATTGTCTATGAAAGATCAGTTTATGAATCTCTATCTACATTTGACTCATCATAATTATATCACTTAAGTAATAGGTTGTATGACAAATTGTGGATACTTTTTCAAATGGACTATATTTCTCTTTTCTAGATTATGTATAGCATATTGAAACACTTTTCGCCTTGTATATAAAACGTTTATTTGATTGTACATAAAAAAAATAAGAAAACAAGTAACGCGTTATCTGAAAATGCATCATTTTGAAATATTAAATTGTTCTCGTTCTCAGCGCGTCATGAAAGATTCCTAAAGTCATAAATTTAAATAAATCATTCGAGCTAATTATAATAGTTAAGTAAAAGAAAATCAAATCAGATCAGCAATCAATTTATTTACCAACGTTGTCATACATACATATTATTACTATATTCCTTTTTCGCAGACTATTGCATCAAACGAGCTCAAATCAATTCAAAAATGAAGAATTCAGCATGCCCCCTATGGGTCCGTTGCCCGGAGCATGTGCACCAAGTCGAAAACGTGAAGAACGAGAAGCGCTACAGAACCTTAGAAAGAGAGTGCCTCCACATGATCTTCCGAATCCACCTGAAGAGTTGGTCACCAAGAAACCTCCTCAAAAAGAAAGACAAGAGAACAGTGGTCCTAGCCTTTTACAGCGTGTAAGCTTTTTTTTATTTTATTTTCATGTATATGTATATATTTTGAGTGAACGTTGCAGTGTCTCTAACATTTTAAGTGCTCATTTTTTTCCCCACCCCATACTGTATGCGTGGATATTCTAAAACTCTCATATGCTTTACAAAAAGGTAAACTTTCTATAACAAATATTTGCGTATTAATTCATATTTTAACCACCTTTATCTATCAGTATTGTTTCATACAAACAATAAATAACAACAATAAACACATTTCAATGACTGAAAATATTATACACGTGTGTGTAAGATGTGTCAAATTCTAAAATTTATTTAAAAATGGCAATTTCGCTACCGAAATTTACAATAAGCATGTTCGTAGTAAATATATCGCTCAAAATATTTTTTTTTTTTCATTTGAATCATGTCGATTGAAAGCCTTTTATATAATCACTTTAATTAATGTTTTTATATCGCCAGTTTATCTAATAATGAAAATTGAATTTGTATTTAGTACCAAAACATCCTTGCTCTGAAGTTTATTTTGATTGGAATTATACTTATACTATTTTTCCTCGGTTAGTTACATTATGATGGTTAATTTTGCGTTGATATGCGGTAAGATGGTGGCGGTCAAATACTTTAACACGGCATAAATACTTGAAATTAATTATTCAACGAAATAAATGAAGAAATTAAAATTCATTGTTCAATTTTGACCCAATGTCCAAGTTTTCCCGCGTAATCTAACACTTCAAACAACCTTTATTCTTCTCTGGCATTTGTTTTGACCACTTTTTGTAATATATCCCAATTAATCAATCGTTGCCGTCTTGGTAGAAATTGGTAACTAACAAAATATTATGTAAATTACACCAGTTAAAATAACAGTCTATTTTATCTGTAATTATTATTAAAGCAAATTTATAAGAACATATTTACTGAATTTATTCTTCTCTATACATGTTTTTTTTCACGCTATTTATGAAAATATTCAGTTGTTGACTGAATTTACAAACTGTACGTAGAAATAACGAAAAATGATTGCTACGATGTGTCACTCAATTCACTGATTGATGGAATACCCTCATCCCTTAAAGTAATGACGTAGGTTCAGAAGAATAGATGCGTAGTATTCTCTGAATGCTTTGAAATACGCTTCGGTTGAAATTAATTCTGAATGCCTGGAAATTCAGTCAGACCGAGAGAACGAATAAGAAAGCCCGGGTTATAAATATAATGAAAATATAAAAATAGAATATTTCTCATTCCTACTAGTGACAAGTCTTTTATGAACATACCAAAGAACAACCTACGAAAACTTGCATGCCTTTTAGCGGAACGTGGATAACTTTAGAAACTCTCAAGTGACGTCATTCGAAAGCTCCTTGTGGCAGACTTGAAAGGCGCGCAAAGTTTCATTGAACGCCTCTCCGATTCATTTTCGAAGTCTGAGTTAGACGAAATATTGCTGGCATATAATAAAATTGTTATCAACTGCTTAAATCATAAAAAAACATTTAATTCTATTATATAGGCCATAGAACATAAAATTTAATGAAACCGCGTTGATTTTATTGATTTTGTTTTTATGGCGTGTTAGGTTATATAACACAATTGAGATTTACTTTCACATTCAAATACGTGCATTGTAATATAAATAACACATTTTTACGCGTGCTCTACGATACTCTTAATTTGATAATATGCATACAAAATAAAGCGAATACAATTAATTTCATAGCTATTTTTATATTAATAATTTAAGTGGTTTTTGAACTTTTTGACAAATAAAGCAATTTCTGAAAGTTTATTTTAAAACTATAAAATATTTAATCTGAGGATTTTTCGATACATCGATACTTTGACAAACATGTAATTTTATTATATTGTAAGGCACCGGAAATGAGTTTTATTACCACTAATTAATATATTCATAAACGTTTGAAAATTTTAGTTTTTTTCAAATACCCATCCCGAAACCTTACTTTAGGAAGAAATAAGTACTAACAGCAGTATATATTCAATATTATTGAAATAGATATTTAAGCACCCAAATCAAAAATATTAAAATCATTTTTTTTAAACATACTTTATATATTTGTACCATAGTGTAATTAGTATGTCCTAGTTGCATGATGTAACTATCTAGCTGCATAAAAAACGAATTTCTAAAATAAATATATGAAATACTGCCATTTACTTTAATAATAGTTATGTAGTATTTCCATTAGGTTGTGGATTTTTACTCTTAATGAGAAAGGTTTATCCATTTCATCTCTAGTTTTATTTAATAATAGTTAACCTTTTCTTTTATTATAAATTATATGTGTTTAGCTATTTCATTTAACTAAAATGAAAAAACTAAATGAAAAACAAAACACCCTCCAACTATTGTTGAGAGTACAAAATAAATCAATTTTTACTATTTTTATAATGTCTAAATTTACGCATGTAATGCGTTGCACACCCGATTTAAACTACCGAATCCATAATAATATATCATCGTTTATTGTTTTTAGATATTGATTTCTAAATAAATTTAAAAAATGCATTTCTGAAGAATATTTCATGCAGTATATCTACAGCTAAATAGATAGGTATGCCTTTGCAATGTCCCATTGTTACATTCGTTATTCATCGAATGAATGGTACTGAAAAGCGAGCTTCATGAATGCGGCAAAATGGCTGCCTGTCACCTGTTTGTGTATATCTGTTTTCCTGCAGCGAAGAACGATAAATTTAAATTTATGACTGGCAATATCAATTTATACAGGTTCTATTTTCAAACGGGTAGGCAATGAATACTAACCCTACAAAATACACCTATGTATTATTTGCAGATTTATCACAACGGGATTTAAGGTAATTTAGCTTTAGTGTAAAATTGGAAAATCCCAAAAAAATATTGTACTAGTTTCGATGATTTTTGTTAAAATAACAGTAAATTTGATAACTTTGTTATTCCACTTATTGTTTTCTTCTTATGAAGCCTTCTAGGCTGACAGTTTAAAGATGCTTTTAAAGAGAAAAAAACACTTGTCAGAATTTGTAGCACAATTTGTAGAAAAAGGGTTCGATGTTTAGATCATACTTCGTAACCAAAGAAAGTTACTAAATATTACTTTTTTAATGCAAGTAAGTCAAAGTATTTTTAAAATAAAAATAATTATGATAAGCAAAATTATTTTTGACACAAAAATATATCGCTGAAAACTCACGATTTATTGGTTATTTATAGCATCATGAAGCTATATAATAATATGTGTTACTTAAATTGTTAAAAATACGTCAATGTATCAATGTAATATATTTTCATCCCATAAACACCACATATTCCTGGTAAAAAAAAAATGTTTTTTCGTTTATTATTCCATACTTACTATAATTTACATAAAAACAATATAGTACCTCCATAATCATAATGAAAGAATGAAGATTCGTGATTTCTTCTTTTTATGATATATTTATTTATATATATATATGTGTGTGTGTGTGTGTAATATTACAACTTTACTTATCTTAGTAAAATTATATTGTTAAATAAAAAATAGCTTGCTTAAATTGTATGCTTTTCCTATTTAAGAAAACCTCGTTTATCTCAAAACACCGAAGGCTGGAGTAACATCAATATTATTATAAGTGACACTTATCTTATTAGGTATTTTTATATGTAAAATAACTAAGACATTAACTAACAAAACCATGTTCGTGTATAAGCACTATTTACGTTTAATAGGGATGACATAACATTTCACACAATTTATTAGTATCTTTGTTGCGTATCCCTGATCCCACCCCTATAACGTCAGCGTATAACTTATCTAAACTAAATCAAACGAAAACTTGTCAACCAAACTCTCTCTCTTTCAAGTTCATTCAGACATGCGAAAATATCTATTCGGAAATATCAGTGAAACCAAATGGAATGAATTTTATCGAAATAAAGGGTTTTGGTAAATGTCAAAAAAATGCTAAAGGCTTTTATGACATATTCTTGACATTTATGGTTCCGATCCAGTTTTTTATTGCGCCTATTTTAGATATGAATATAGACAAAGTTTTTTATTGACCTTGGGGAAATCAGTATTCGAGTTATACTCGCAGTTCTTCATACAGAATAATAAACTTTTCTTAACGATGTATATTTAAAGATAATATAATTTTGTTGTTGTCAATTGTAAGCCACTTTTAAATAAATGGTGCACATTTTTATTGCGATATGCCGAAAAAGGTATTATGCAATATTTGTTGTTCGAGTTCCAATAATCGGGAGCTGTGTTTATATTAACATGATTATGATAAGAATGGCTTAGATTTTGTTAATTTAAGAAAAAATGCATCAATTCTATAGTTACTTTTCAATTACTCAAATTACTATTAATATCACAAAAACGTCATTTACATATATACCAATTCAGGGGTGGGCTGGAGGAGGCTTGGAGAGGCTCGTACGAGCCCCTTGCTAAATTTCAGCGCGGCCGGCGAGCCCCTTGTTAAGATAAGAAAAAAATATCAAATCAGCATATAACTGCAAATTCTGTAGATGTTTAAATTTTATTATGAAACAAGACTTAGTTGCCCCTTAATTTTTTCATTCAGCCTTGTGAGCTTTCGTGCCGGACCTCACGGGTTCGAGTCCCAGTACGAAGCAGCATCTTTTCGATCGATTTTTTGTTCGAAGGTATGGGTGTTTTTGATGTCTAGAAATCCCCCCCCCCTCCCTCTTCCGATCCTAAAAAAACCTTGGTTGAGATACCTTCATTAGGAGGCCATATACTCGACAAAAATGGATAAGATTTACCGAGCCCCTTGTTAAGATATTGGCAGCCCACCGCTGTACCAATTGATATTGAATAATGCCAAATTTTGGATGTAATTATGAATGGGTGTCTTGTTAAATCCTCACTAGATTTGAAAGCTTTAAATGAAACCAAAAATGGTATTTCCTTTTACTAGGGGAAAATTTATCTTGACGTACATTTTGTTAAGTAATTAATTCATGAATTGCATATAGTGTTTTACTTGAATTTTAACATTTACATAAGTTACGTGTGTACAAAAAAACTCTAGTTTTTGCAACACGCTTATCTTGTATCTTGAAAACACGGTTTAAAATCTAAAAAACAACAGAATATGTGAGACGTGACAGCAATATCAAAAACCCGCCTGAAAATTCAAAATGGCTGCCAATAAAATGCAAATATGAAGGGCTCGACAAAAGTTTTCAATGCCAAAAGCGTCCGATGAAATCCTCTCAAGGGCGTTTATCCTTCTGCTTTGTGCCAGAGTTAATCCCATATTGTCTACACACATTGCAGTGGTAAAGAAGTACTGGCATTTGTAAATTTTCAAAATAACAAAAAATGAGTAGTGAATTTCTGTGAAATATAAAAAATCGATCATAAAAATGATATTATCAAATAATTTGCCTTTTTTAACTAAAGTTATATTCTTATACATATATTTCAAGAAAATTTATTAGGTAAGATCACATCATATCAATATTTACTCTACTCTAAAAACTATTATATATGAACATATTCATAAACTCTAGCATTCTCATAAATTACTTTTTATGTTTTAAAACTTATTTAATACATATATATAGTAAAAAAATTCAATCAAACCTCAAAAAGATAAAAACGTTTCAATAATTCGTGGAGCCACACAATAATTTGTGTTAGAGTTACCATTCACTTGCAAGCGTTTAAAACATATAAATACCTGTGTTGTTAAATACGTACATTGCAATTTCTCATATAAAAAGTATGTTAGGATTGAAAACTCAAATAAAACAAAAAGTAATGCGACCAAAATATGCTTTATCGAATTAATAAAATATGACGTATAGTGCATATTCCAATTTGTATGTGAGTGCGTAATTATCCTTGTTTTTTGTGGACATACTACTAAAATTTTTGAGTTTATTTTCCCATGTAGTTGAGATCTTTTATTTTTTGTTTATCGATTACTATCATCTTGAGCTCTATAGTTTTTTTTAAATGGATTGGAAATCAAGTTTACCGTTTTATATTATTAGTCATGTTATTTTTTTATCATAATAAGAAAACACCTTTGGCTAAACAAAACCGGTCAAAATGTGGGTAATACACAGTTTTATTCGGGAACAAATTAAACGGTCAGAATTTAAATCAATTTTTGGTCAGAATAAAAATATTATACGGTCAGAATATTTTCTAACCATTTTGGGTTTTTTTTAAATTTTATTTAAATTATGACTATTTAGACTGACCGATATATTATGACCATTTAATATAAATTCTGACCAATGTAATATAAATTCTGACCGGAAAAATACGAGCCGTTTTATTCCTCATTACGGATACAAACGGTTCGTGAAGAACGGAATTATTTTTAATCGTGACATAATATCCAATTATAATGTTTAGGAATTAATTTACAGTGTTACATATAAATAAACATATTTTATAATTAAAAACATGAGAAAATTACTTGAAGTATAAAGAATATAACCTCATTATTTCTGCTAATTGACACGTTCGTTATTTTATGTTTTTTTAACACCATTGATTGACGTTTGCAAAGCTAACAAATATTATCGCTTTATTTTATCAAGGAAATGTGAATGATAGCTGAATGAAAAAGATACGCCATTCCTACTCGTTCTGTAGAAATATTAAGAAGGACGATTCAGCTTTTCTGTCTGCAGAATTAGGCCAAGGTGAAAACGATTCAGAAACTTGGGATGTTTATTTTAACGTTACAGCGATCCGTAACGGGCGCCATTATTAATGCCGTTTCTACTTGCGAAATGGTTTCATGCGGTTATTGAATTATTGACATTTAAAGGCAAAATACGTTTTTTCACTGTTAAGCCGACGCACAGTGGTTTCCACTCCATAAAATAGTATTAAATTATTATTATTGAAACCGTTTTATTTTATTAGAAGATTTTATTTTTTTCCTTTTTTAGTCGAAGAAAAATCTATTTTTATCGTGTTTTTATTTTGAATATGTGTTAAATTTATTGGTCTTTTATGAAAGACAAAAAGCTTTTTGACGCGTGTTATGTTTCCTTAAATTTTATTATACTTTGTAATAATTAAAAAAAAGGTGTATATATAGATATATATAATGTAGATAGTGTTGTATAAAAATGGTATTGTTAAATTTAACACAATTTAAAAAATACATGAAGTAGGAACTCTTTATCGCAATACTATTAGCAATATGGAGTTATATCCGATTCGATGTTTTTTCGTGCCCTTATGTATATTATGAACACCCTGTTTTCTTTTAAAATATAGAACAGCGTTGTTTCCGAAAGAAATGTGTAAAACTAATTCGTATAATGCCTACATTGTACAGCTAAATGTCTCGTAGATTCTTTAATTTAAATTTTCGGCTGTATAATCAAAATAAAAGAAAAACACGAGACGAATAAATTTATCAAAATTAAGGTTAGATTTTTAAATCAAACGACGACAGTTTAAAATTCCACAGCTCTTATTCCAATTCAACAACTCTATTTAAATATTTTTACTTTGCCCCTAATACTAAAATCTTTTTACTGTGAAAAATATACACTGATATGTAAGGAAGTGATGGGATTTATATTTATACAACTGTATTTTATTGTTTGAAACAATTTCCTCATTCAAAATTGAGTAGATATCCAATTAACCTTTTGAGTGGTGAGTTAATTTTTACTAAATTAGGTTTTTTCTTATATTTTGATTATTTGTAGTATTGGCACACAAAAACATATAAAAACCTTTTTTTTTGATACAGACCAATCTGGGAAGAATATTAATTATTATTTCAAGAAGTAAATATTTTTTTAAAATTATAAAACTCATAGTTGAGAATGTAAAGTAAACTAGTTCATTATTACTTTTGAATATTTTTCTAGAAGCTATTACTTCGCTTTTGCGTCAAGATCTTTTTTACTCTCATCTGTCTACATGTGCCGCTCTACAGACGTCGATTCCAGAATGAATCGATCCCAAATAGAATTTTACGCTCAATATTATATGGCTACCGATTTGTTTACAAATGTTACCATTTTTTAAAAAACATTTTCTTCATTTGCTATACAAAATAAAAATAATGATGTGTCTAGTATCCATATCTGAAGAAATAAAAAAAAATCAATAAAAATATGAGAATGGCAATAGATAATAGATGACAAGCTACTCCAACGTACATGTACGTTGATACTCATCAAAGGGTTAATCATTTCAACGTAAGGTGTTTGTAGAGAAGTGCTTGTTAGTCAATCGCATTTCAATTTTTAGTGACGTTTAGGTTAGGAAAGGGATACGAAAAATAGTGCGCTACTATTGTGCTATAGAGGTCGGCAATAATAATTCAACGGTTTCATTTATTATTAAATATTAATGAGCATGTTCAATGTTGTTATTATTTACACAGCAAGATAATTTATTTATTTATTAATCTCAGAGCTATGCTGCTTTTCAATGATCTGAAAAACTTAACTACATTAATACAGTAATTGTGGGCGAGGAAATAACCATTATATATTTTAAAAGAAAAATAAAATCTTTTTTTTGCGTTTATACGTTTACAAGTATTATTTTGATGTCTTCATTCACTAATTGGAAAACTTTGCTTTTCACAGACGTTTTCATAGTTGGAAATTACAGAAACCTAATAAAAAATGTAGATAATTTTATGTTGGATAAACCGCAATTCCCAAACTGTGTGTACCTTA
Source organism: Himalopsyche anomala (assembly GCA_031772345.1). Lineage (NCBI taxonomy): Eukaryota > Metazoa > Arthropoda > Insecta > Trichoptera > Rhyacophilidae > Himalopsyche > Himalopsyche anomala. The sequence continues at coordinate 14,579,927 of CM062821.1, read as the reverse complement.
TCGTACTGCCCATCGTTGCTCGAAACGAGCATTGCTGATTTATCGAGATAAGGATGACTGCAATACTAAGGCTTAGTGCTGGGTTAGCTCTTAACCGCCCGCAGCACGTGCTTAGGGCACCGATGAAAGGAGGGCACCAAAATTATTTTCATTGATAAATTTATAATAAAACATATACCTGTACCTACTGCAAATAGTACAGTCAAATATGTAAAAAATACTTATAATATCTGTGAGTACAGTCAACGAATCAGGTACATACCTATTTATAGTATAATTGGTAAGAATTTTGCCCTATCAGTCAAGCGGGTCTGCGCTTAAGTCCCAGTAAAATCAATATCAAATTTGAAATTTTAACTTCAGATCTTGGACACGGGTGCTTGTGTCTCTAATCTGAGATTTGATTTCGAGTGACTTTTTTTATTCTGAAAATATTTGACGTTTTGGCATTAGTTATAATACCATTTTGTTAAATTAAAATACATTAGAACGTCGACTATCCGTACTAATTGTGGATGAGAGTAGTGCGGATAACCGGAAATTCGGATAATCTAAAAAAATAAAAAAGATATAATCAATAGGAAAAATATATATCTACGTATTATCAATATTTTTATTGAAATATGTATGCATAAATATATATGTAAAGTACAGCTTAAATTTTAATTATTGCGCATAAAAATCTGTTATCAATGATTGATTTTTGGTTAAAAATAGCTTTTATTTTAGAAACCGCCAAATCTCATATACTTTTGAGGCAAATAATTTGTGTTTGGGTTCATTCTCCCTGTCTCTCAAACCACTTTATGGCGGCATGTAAGTACTGAAAAGCTTCAGAATCCTTAGATTCATTATTTTCCTCCTCCTCCTTGGTAATCTTTTCAATTTTCTTCTATGGGCATGTCAAAATTTTAACTGATTATTACCTATTCATTTAAAAATTGGAATCCAGGATCGTTCGCATCACAATTTAACCACCCCATAAAATTTATTTTGTTGCATTCACTGCATATTGAAATTATGATATTGTATTCTTGATGAAAAATCATTATAATGTTTCAATTCAGATAATAAAAAATTCGTATAATCAAGGTGATACTTTTTATAATATATCAATGTATATATTAAATTCCCTAGGGCACTCAACATTGTACGCATCACGACCCGCTACGGCTTCACAATCTTCTTACAGGGTGTATTCCGTAGCGTAACAACGTTATTCGTGTTCAAAGTTTTGCCAGGGATGTCCCAAGAAGAAATTCCTCAAGACTTGGTTTCATGCAATTCAGTGTGTTCAATATTAATTCAACGTATGTTTCATCTAATTTATTTTTTAAATGTACATAAAATAAATATATCTAGATTTTTTTAAAACCTTGCTTACCGCCTCAAAAAATCTCAATCTGCCCTGCCATACCTGATATTTATTACAATATACCGGAAATACAAATACTAATACCAATAGTATAATACAAAAACAGTGTTTAAAGTTATCGAAACAACGTTTTATTGAGATCACAATATGAATAAAGCAATAGCAGTATTTTGAGACATCATATTAAATATCACTTGAAATGTGTTAACTGTTGGTGGAAAATCCATTAAATTAAACAAAACATTTTTTTAGTCCTAATTCCAAAATTGTATTTAATATATCAAGTACCAGATTTCTGTATTGCCTGTATTGCAATCCGTAAGCGTGCTATTTTCGGGTTTACAACCATCAATAATATTCCGACGTTTCTAGATGATGCCGATTTCACTTCAATGATGACGCAGCATTTTGCTCCTAACTATAACAAAGTAATATACTTGTACCGCTGTAACGATGTTTGCTACACTTTTCCTAAAAGACGGGTAGGTCTGTGAATTTTCTCACAGAGTATATCGGCCTCGGATGTTATTTTTTTGCAAGTCTGTGGCTTCAGCGCCTCTGATGAAGATTAATGGCCGGGCGAACTTTGGCACTGGACTTCGTTAACCAGAGAAAGGTTTTTTTTATATTCTACACAATACCCACTGAGCTGCCGCCGAATTGAAACTTTTGCCAAGAGACTCTCGTTGTACAAATATAGTTTTACTTTTTCTTTGTAAGAGAGATGACTGGTAAATAATATTTATTCTGTTGTAATTCTAAGATAAAATAAATATTTGTTTTTAAAGTAGGTAACTATTTCTTTTATAGTCTAGATTTGCGATTTATCGATTTCTTTTCTAAGGTATGGATGTTTGCCATCTGTAATTTTTTTTTCTACCCTTTCAATCCTTGAAACCACTAGGTCTATCCTTTCTATCCGGTGGTTTATCAAGGGGGTGCGGCAGGGGCTGACCGCCGGCACATTTTTGGAGGCGGCATTTTCAAAAGCAAATAAAATATTTTTTGATAAATTATATTTATACATAAAAAAAGCCACATGTAGTTAAAACTCCTAGTTCATAGTTAAAAATAGTAGGAGTGATTTAAAAACAAAATTAGAGGGTATATCGGGGGCGAAAAATTCAAGGATCGCCCCGGGTGGCAGGACCCCTTCCGACACCACTGTTTCTATCCCTACCCGTTCCGAAAAAAAGAGTCAGATACTCGTAGAAAAACGTATGTTGAGGTACCTCCATTAGAAGGCCATAAGCTCCGCATTGAGAGCGAACATGGAAAAAATGTATTTTTTTGGTATGCCATGTCCATTCCACATAAGGAACGTATATTCTAAACAAAATTTATTTTACGAAAACTTTTTGTTATTCAGTCGCTTAACTTCGAGAACGGTATAAGTATGAGACCAAGCAAGTACTGTTACTTGACTTAACGTTCTCTCCCTCGACTTGGGTTTATAAAAAAAACTGACGTTTGATAAAAACCGGTTAAACCGAAACTTTAAAAAAAGGATAATTTATATAAAATAGCGAAAAATGTTTTTAAATTGTTTTATACATAGTACATATATTTAAATGTTACAAAAAACACTGTTACAAAAATCTACTTCAATTTACAATGATGATTTATTCGTTATTTCTTGTAAGGAAATATGTTTGTTTTAGGTCCTCCAATATGGGATTCCAAGCAATTATTAAATATCGTAATCCCGGGATCATCTTACTGTCAATACTGGAGTTTTGGGGACAAGCTTTAAAGTATTAAAAAATCATTAATATTTAAAATGTAGATTCGACGTCGATGAATTATACAAACAAAAAACGGGAATTAATTACTGTTTATGGTGTACATTCTTACCCGACGAACTATACAAATGTAAAGCGTGTCGGCTGTTACTATTTTTTATGATTTAGCCCTAACAGCCGTTTTTTTAGCATTTTTTAATTTTCAAACCGCCCGACATTAAAAAATAGCTGGATATTAAATACTGTTGAGGAAGTCGGGATTAGATGTCGAATGAAGACACAGGTAATAAAAAAATACATTTGAATTCGATGTTCTTTAGTTGTAGGAACACACGAAGTAGAGAAGAAGCAGAGGTTAGTGTTTTTTACGGTCAATATTCCAAAGTCTGTTATATTATTTCGTTCAACAACCAACCAAATAACAGCAATTTCAAAATTCTTAAATCGGTTTTATTGTCTGGGAGAGTATAAAGTTTTTAACGGTCATTTTATAAGGTGTTTCACCCTTGTACAAGTTAGTTCTTCACTGTTATTCCGATCGTATAGTCGTCGTCTATCGTGACGTGAGACATTATCAACATCTAAAAGGCTTTAAAGAGATTGATGTAGACACTCGTAGAGGTTGAAAGGCGCAAGTTTTTTGATCGAATTTGACGTTTTCAGTCAACAGGGGCGGGGCAGGCTAAATAACGCAATAATAAACAAAGTAACAACACAATTGAAATTAAACGTCATTATTGAACAAATCATAATTATATAATTTTCTTGTATTTCTAACACTATGGCTTAAAATTATTTAACAACACTGCAAGCAGGTTCAACAATTTCACATTATATATATAAATCGACTGTGGAAAGGAAAAAAAACGTAACCCACAGTTTTTTCAAAACAGGCTTTTTTCAATAATCATAATGTATCAAACTTGATGCACGTTCTATCAAAAGGATGCAAGCAGTAAATGCCAAATTAGTATCTAAATTTAGCTTTTAGGTTTGAAAAAGATGTCCTTGTGAAAAATTAAAACCAAGAAAAAGACTGAAATAAAGGTTTTTCCTAGACAATTTCTTTAATTAGTATTAGATTATGTCAGTTAAGCACCAGTTTAGAAGTCTCCGTGCACTTCAAGGTGCACGGAATCATCAAAACACGTTTTTTGCGCCTCCTGTAAAATTTTACATGTGTGGGTTACGTCCTTTTTCCTTTCCGCAGTCGAAATGTATTACTTAACGCCGAATCAAACAATTCAATTATGAATGAACCAATTCTTTTTTGGTTACGTGCTTACACGGAGACATACGTGTCACAAAAATCCATTTCAATTTCACTATAGGACTTATTTCTATACTAATGTTTAAAATCTTCGATCACAATTTTCGCTAATTAAAGATTTACACGCTTTGGTGTCTATCAAAACGATAATTTAAAAAGCCATTTAGATTAAATAACAGCAAAGTAAACTTTTTACTCAGTTGCATTAACTATAACAAAGATTAATGTGGTTAGTCGTGTTTTTGCGAAATTAAAAAATGTTTTAACGAGGCATAAATAAATTTCTTTAGATGTAAGAATGTTTCGATCGATAATGCAAATAAAATTTGTATGGTCTTGATACTCCGAATTCATATATATTTAATGAATAATTCACGAGATGCATAAGGAATATAATAATATTTGCATTGCAAATAGTGCTGAAAACGCTAGTATCTTAAATGTTAGTGGGTAGTAACGCTAGTAACGAGTTCACCATGAAACACATTTGAATCTGATACAATTTTAATCAAAAACAACGAAACGGCGAAATCGGTCTACCAACCCACATAATATCCAAAGACAAGAAATATGAAAAAAACATTTATAATTTAAACAGTTTTCTTTTGAGATCTTTATTTGCTTAAAAAAATTAAGAGAATAATGTACAATGAATGACACGCCGTCCCTGGATATAAATATATATAATAACAGAATCTTGCTTTTTGCACTATATACTCTTTATGTCATGTGAAATCGCAACGGGTATCCATGTGAATTTATTTATCAAATTAAATTATTACTTAAAAATGTATTTTCTTTTCGTAAATAATTTCTATGCTATATTGTGCGAATACGTTAGAGTAAAATTTAACGTTTTTTAACAGGCCAAAATTGGTTGAGCTTTACAACTAAAATCCTTTAATTTTGTTTTTATTCTCAAAACCGTTAATACCATAAGGTTAAATAATATACGGGTAAGGGGTATCCATTAGCCAAAATAAAATTTTGCGAGCCAGTGCGTGCAAAATTTATATACATTCTCCGTAATTACATCGCCGGTGGAATCAATAAATTTGCCGTCGCATCAAATTATCTTAAGCTCTTTTTCCAGATTTTCCGAATGAAAACATTAATATTCTCAATGCTCATTAACCTTTTTCCATGATATGAGTTTCAAGAAATCGCAGTGATTTCCACGAATTAAATAAAAGTGCTGAGAAAGATTTGGAGGAGAAAAAAGTAAATAAATTTTGTGGATGATAGCATATTAAGGGATTCCCAATCACAGACAAGTACGTGAATATTTAATTTATACCATGTAACGCAATACAGATGTACTCTGACAATAAAACAATATTAATAGCTAAAACTGCATCATAATTTAATTTTTAATTAAAAACACAAATTCGATGCAAATAATCAAGACATTAATCGGAAATAAGTTTGTTATTAAAAACTAATGTAATAAATATAATTTAATCAGGTAATAGAAAATAATGATAACGAAGTGTAAAAATACATAACGCTTCTTGTGGGTTTTTTTGTTAATTTTAATTTGTTCTTTTGAATTAATAATGAATGGATGGGCATTTTATTTAAGAATTCTATAGGACGTTTAAAATATCACATTATGGAGGTCAGTTTGAGTTGATCCGTGCTGCAGCAGACGTTCAAAAGTGGAACACTGATACGACCAAAAATGTAGTTTAATGTGTGCATTATATTTATTATATTAATATTAAAAAAGCTATTGGGTCAAAATAATCCAATTAAAAAACTGTTAAAAAATATTTTTTTGATAAACTAATGTAATTCGATTATCATTTTAAATACTTGGTAGCATTACTTGCATTTTCTTCCTCGCACCTAATAATAGAAAAGATCAAAGCCTTTTTTACTCATACTTAATATACATAAATACAGAATTAGAATCAATGACTTTGTAAATGTGTGAAATCTTACACATTTACAGTAAATCTGAAGATGTTTTTCAAGAGGTGAAACGCTTGTAACACTTAATTATATATCCAGTGGGATATAAAAATTATCTCTTGTACGTCTATATGTACGAATAAGATAAACAAATACACATACATTTTTGTAAAATATTCTATAAACATTGTTTTTTTGATTTCAATTTTCACTCCCCAAAATTCTACATATTATGGCTTAATTCCCAACTGGCAACCTTTAAGTGCTCTACTTAAAAATGTATTATTGTTTATGGTCATTACCCTTTGATAACGTTGCGATTCGAACTTTTTTTAAAATTAGAGTTTTCTACGTACAGGTTAAATTTATAAGATTTAACCACATTTTAACTATACGAGCATCGTATTTATTATTTCAAGTTAGTTTCAATAGTTACACAAACAGTGTATTCTTTTATATTCATATTTTACTCATCTTCTCAATGTAAATTTTATTTCAATATGGAAGTTTTTTTCGAATTGTACATGTGATAGTTCTAGTTGAATTTATAAAATAATCATGCTTTCTATTTATAATACCAAAAAACCATTCGTTACGCTTGACTTTACATAACAGTCAGCTTACTGCTGTAGTCAGTGAGTAGTTTTCATGCAAATATAGTTAGTAGTTTTTTTATCAACAAACGATCTTGCGCTGGATTTAAATGGCCCACAAGGCTTGAAAAAAGTGGCGTACGCTGCCAATTGAGTAAAGGATATTAAAAACTTGATTTCAGAGCTACGGATCTCTCTTTTACAACCAGAAACACCGTTCGATTGATTGCTTATTACTTCGTGTGCCCGCTTAGTACAATAGATAGTTCAAAATTTAAATATGGCAAAATGATTGAGAATGCTGATCACGTATTTAAGAATGTACAGATGAAGATAACGAACGAGAAAAAATAGTCGGATCTATCATTCTCTTCGGTCTTGTAGATTTGGTTGCATTTTACATGGCATTCAAAGAGTCCACAACGTCATTTGGATCTAGTACATGAAAGCTTTTTCGATACTTATATCTACATAGCGGTGCATGTACCAAGTTTTGAAAAATTCTCTTCTGACATTTCTGGCTTTTCAACACAACAAAACGCTATTATACTGTTGAATACACTCTTTATGAAGTGTGAGAAACCCTAACGGGTGGTGGTGGATAGAAAAATGATTAATCTAGAGAGGTTTAATTAAAGTTATCAATAAAACTTTCTACGCTCGTAGCGACGTCACTACGGTAGCAAAATTTTGACACCAATATTTATATTTATTGATTTGGCATTTACTTGGTAGAACTCCATTTTAATAGGGTAAAATATCACAGTATTTCAGTTCTACAGTTTTTTTTTTTTTTTTAAGTTAAAGGTTGATAGCTATTTCAGCTTACGCCATCGTCAGATGTTACCCTACCAATATTTATATTTCATAAATACAACTAAGATAAAATAAATAATTCTATTAGTTCAATTAATCTGTTACTGGAGATGACGTTTCTTCGTTTGATTCTTCTTGCTCAATTTATTGTATGGAACATATAATTAGCTTTATGCGTTGAATGTTCTTTTCTATTCTATTGCATATTGACAGCATGTTAATCAGTACGCAATAGGCCTAAGATTTTCATCCCGATATTCGTATTATTTTATTGAAACCTATTTTTTGAAGAAATTTTTCTCGCAATCATAAGGAAGCTTGGGTTTCACCAACTAAGTGTTAAAAACTTTACATTTGGAAACGAAATCAATATACATGTATATTTTTTCTTTGATACTTTAAAAAATTGAAGGATTGAGCCTTGATACGTATTGAAAATTAAACAAAAAAAAAATGGGCGGACGCCAGCGCTCTACGCCGGATGAGTTTGAAATATGTATCGTAGGCCGTAGCGACGTAGCACGCCCCTACGACATGAGAACAAATGGCATAAACTTCAAATTTCCTGCCACGTCATGGTGAACTAGTTTTTCCATTTGATTAAAATAAATGCTGTATACTATTACATGACTAAATAAATGGTTTTCAGTTAGTGAGGTGTACATTTGACATGTCAAAGCCTATCGGTACCTGCTTAAACATTAAAACAAATTTAAGCTAATTTTAATTTATTACACACATAATTTTCTTTGCAATCACTGAATGTTACCTTACAATAATAAGCTTTATGATTTACTTTTATTAATTACGTATGTCATTTCGGACACGCTATTATAACCTATTTAAACGTCGATTTGTTTTTTTGTTGTTTATTAAACTGATAATAATATACTTCAATTTGGTACATAGTTTTTAAATAAATAAAAAACAGGAATTCCAGTAGTGCACTCTTGCCATGTTATTTATTTACATTTGAACACTTAAAGCTGAATTAATTACGTCGAAAACGAGCAGTAAGGGTTTTTGTAGCTGTGTAAAAAAATCTTTAAGTTGGATTTTTTAAGAGATTAGTCGATTTATTCGTTTTCGCGGCCACTCCTTGTGGTGAAAATGGCCCCGAAATTGTTTCCGTCTACTTAATCTTTTTAACCGGACTGGCAAACACAAAAGAATTAACTTTCCCTATAATAAGTGTCGTTTTCGCTACCTTACCTTATAGCAACACTTGCTCTTGGTTTGTGTATAATACAACAAAAATTAATACTACATAAATGTTTTGAACTTTGACACATGTGTTTATATTTCTGCTATGATTTGTTCATAATTACTACCTTCTTAAAACGTGTATTTCGTTTGTTTTATAAGCAATCTCCATTCTATCGTATCTTTGTCTCTGAAATAGATGGTTCAATTGGTGAATTAATGGTCACATTAAAAATCGTTGTTATTAATATTTCAACGGTTTAGTGTCAAAAAATTTTCACAATTTAATTTTCCTGAAAATGAGCTAAAAATATATTTTGCAAAACCTCCAATATAGATATTTATTTTTGTAAATATAGCACATGCGAATCTCAAAAACATTTTTGAAATTTACCCCATCAATATGCAAGTGTTACTTGCACACCAAATAATAAAGTGTAAAGAATGAACAGTTTATTGGAAATAAATAAATTAAATAACAAAAATGAATCATTAGTAAATAAAATACTTAATAGGACGGGTGGCTCACCACTGTTGAACTTATTTCTTATGGAATTTATCGTTTAAAATACAAATAATCAATTCAAATATAACACTATTATTACTTCTCATGTTGCCAGTTTTATCAAAACCGATTGAAACATATCTTGGTTTTTTTATATTATCCATAAGAATAATAAGCGGTAAACGAAATTGAATTATATATTTTTTTTGTATAATTTATTTTCTTCGTTTTTTTCCACAACCATACGTCATTTATCAAATCCTACCGCGGGTGGTCGAATGTTGCCAAAACACAAAAACCGTTTCCGGCATACAAACGTATCGTTTGTTTTCGCACACAACTTATAATTGGAAATTTAAACGGAACAAGAAAACTATATGGAATTAAGGAATTTGTGTCGTGTATTTTCACGAAGGAAATTTATTTGACTTCCTCGAAAACAAACATTAGGTTATGGACTGGTTGAACTAGTTTATAAGAGCTACAATAACAATTGATAAATATTTGACATGTACGCATTGCAGAAGATTCCATTTTATTTTAAATTATTACATGGCCAGCATATATTAATGCTAATAAATATCAAGGTTAAAAACGTTAAATACATGTTAAATTAGCACAAAACAGTGTTTTATTTTTTATAATATATTATACCTTTCCACCATGTATTGACAGTGAACACATTAAAAATCCTATAACTTAGAAAATACAATTGGAAACATTTCATATTATTTATATTTCCATCGTATTTTTTAAAGGAATAATATTACAGTATTTATTTAAGATTACAATATATCTTGCCGCGTCATAAGTAAAAAATATCTTACTCTTCTGAATAACTTTTTCTGCCGCCGTTTTGACAAATTGAATATGACAATCTCATTTATCAAACAGACCAAAAAACTCGTGCTCAACTAAATGTATATAACATCCTTTTTTATGTGATAAAAACAAAAAGATTTTACCAAATACTTATTTTTCTCTAAATTTAGTGATGATTAATATTCCTCACGAGAGCTTAGCAAGGTCCAAGATAAAAAACTTTTTTAATTAATAGCTATTTTATTTTATTTTATTAACAGTTAGTTTTATTTTGCATTTTATACCATATATATATTTTTAAGGTTTCTGGAAAACGGCCAAAAGCAATACCAAATGTCATAATTAAATGAATTGTACCTCGCTTTCTAAATTAAGAGCTGTGAAAATAGTCCATCACAATGAAAATGTTTTCAAAGCGAAAGGCATCCGAACGGAATAATAGCATTAGCTGGATTGAACCGGCACTTATAATGATGAGAAAGATGCTATTTAAGGATATATATTTTGAACTTTGGCCTTTGCATTTATGAAAACTAAGTGGCTTTTACAGTATTCCCACGATCGCCGATAAAAGCTTCAACATTGCTTACAACAAAGACGCTTTGAGATGTTTTCTTCGACTCATCAATGTGAATGTGGTCATATAGTTCTTAATGATCATAATTAAATAAAATGCTTAATTTATATAATAGCGAATAGTTATGATTTTTTAACATGAAAAATATTATTCTGTAAGATAATTTCTGCCGTTTTCTATAAAATTTCTCCACAGGTTAGATATTTTGTATTTTGAATTCGTTTGGTTTTTAATTAAAAAATGAGTATAGGTGATTTTTAGTACAATCTTTATTACAAAATAAATGACTTAAAAACTTAAATAGGTGATAATTCGAAGACACAATATCCTGTGGATAAAGTAGATGTTGCAGAAGTTATAAAACTAACTCCCTGATTGTTTCCTTTGTGATTCTTGCTCCGTGTGAGGTTGATACCTCACTGTTTAGTAATAATATATAGTGTATATTATGGTAGCCATTTCTTATTAATACTTATTTATTGACAACAAATACGAAACTAATTCCGTACTATATCGTTAGTTTTACTGTTAATCGTATTTAATTATGATTTTCTCGAACATAAAATCATTTCATGCATCCTTTCAATATTTTTACGGTGTTGCTAGATTGGGGTGGAATTTCAAACCTGAAAATAGTTTCCTGTCATAGTGTGGACACTCTTTTATCGTCACGACCGCCCTCTCCGGAATGCCGTGACCGGATTTACCAACGCCAGGCGTAGTATGCCTATAAATTACTTACGTTCCTGCAGAACAGGGTTGTCGATGTTTTTGTTTTGTTTTTCAAATAACATCTCGGTAAAAAATATATCACGATATGAATTATATTCTTTGTTTTTATCACTATCGGGTTTATAAGAAAATTTAATAGATCATGTTGATTATTTTCTATGCATGCTCTTAATATAGAGCACATGAATTTCTAATGGAGCTTATCTCAACAGAAGTTTTTTCTACGAATACCGCATGTTAATGATAGTAGAATATTTTAAAATAAAGCACATTTAATTTGTACTAATCTACATTTTAAAATTTTCTACCACCAATCCGTTTCTAAAAATGGGGCGTAGCAAGAACAATTTGCTTACCATTAGTCCTGTCTTAACTTTACCCATATATTTCTACTCTCTTCGAAAAAGAAAATTTTAACAACTGAGTAATAATCATTTTTCATATGAAAATATATGTCGAGATCAACTTCACTAGGAGGAGACATGCCTTGAGAGAGGACGAAAAAATCGTTATTTCGGAATATTACTTTCACACTGATACTTTTTTAAAAGACCGAACTGTGAACATTTGTAAATTTAATTAATGTAGAGTTTAATATAAAACGAATAATAAACTTCCGTTTCAGCCCCTATTTGTCCTACTATAAACTACTTTCGAGTGGCGCACCAGGGACGTTTCGCGTGAATAAGCCATCAAATTGTTTATCGTAGTAGTGCGTCGACTTCCCAGGGACGACTTATTTTACCGCCGTTTAGCACGTTGATTATTTTCCTACGCTCAGGGGACAAATACAATAAGTACCTTCATTCACGACAAACGTTACATATGACGGTAATAACACTGCATAATAAATTGCATGAGGAATTGGGCTACAAATACACCTTGAACACAGCTATGTAACTACACTTCCGAGGATTCGTTTTGAACATTTCATAATGGCTTTCAAATTACAACTGTGCTTAAATTCTATGAAAACGCTTTACATGAAAAACAAAAAGTATCAACAATAGTTTGTTTTCGATGTGAAAAATGACGCCTTACATGGAATGAATCGAATGATAAAACAATATATGTATCAGATGCGGCTTCGTCATAAATTTATATACAGTAGAACCCCCAATTACACTACTCCGAATTACGTGCTGGCTTGAAATATTCGCCGCAAATCCCCCAATTGCACCGTCGCATTCAATTGTCGTTACTAAGAGACGGTCGTCTGTGCCGCGCATACAGTCAAATGTTGGCTAGCGTATGTGTATTCAACATGTGCCAGGTTATACACGCATAGTTGGGCGTCTGTCTGTGTTCGAGATATTTACTACTACAAATACTAAATATTTTGTCCATGCTTTTTTTCTACGGAAAAAAACCAAATCCCTAATTTTGTACGAGATTCACACACCCAATTACACTACCCCCAATTACACGGTCCCGACTATAGTGTAAATGGGGGTTTTACTGTAGTTATTTCTGTAAAACTTTGTAAACCCGGGTCGGCCATAAATGAAAAAAAAACAGATACAACGATTTCACATAACGCCAACATTTATTTTTCTACATATTTTTAATCTGATGAATAATTTATTTGTTATTCACGTAAATAATGTTTGTCTAGTGTCTTAAATATCCATCACTTCTCCACCTATTCTAAAAACATTGCTTAGAGAAAACGAATGGTTGATTTATGATGGCCTTCTTCTACCCTTCTTATCTTTAATCAGTCACCACTTACACATTTTCTGTTAAAATATTCTATTATGACTCCATGTGCTCGACACTGGAAGTGAACATGTTTTTAAAACAAGATTTTCTAATCTGACATTAAACAAACCCCTGTTTCTTTTCATAACGTTTTATATTCGTCAACAAATTTATTACTCAACTTATACAATAAATATGCATGCATAACTCATTCAGCAGCTAATTTTCAACCAAAATACGCTTTTTATATGCTAATTCTTTTGACAGATTAGAATCTAATTCCCAATGCTATGAAATCGCACGTCGCATGTGTCAACTTTTCACAACTCACATAATTTGTCAATAGTATATAATATTTAAGGCACTTCGCGAAATGTCTAAATTATACACCAATTGAAATTTAACATACCGAGAACATAAGTTGACGAAAAAATAAATAAAAAGAAACAGAGCTTTGTTTTACGTCAGATTAGGAAGTCGTGTCTTATTTGTATCATAATAATATTATACAATTAACTACGTAAGATTGTTAAAAAATAACTAAGATAACTTTAAATGCTTTTTCAATAAGTTTAATATAATGACAAATAAATGATTTCTATAGATTAAAAAGAAACAAATTTAGACTATGAAAATAATCAATTTACCAGATCAAATCATAATGTGATAAAATCACATAAAATTAAAAGTACTCGGACTTAGCTCGAAAAGAAAATATGATGTGAATGTAAAATTTAACTAAAAGTAAAATTGTAAAAAACCAACATTTTATTATGGTGTATCCAATATAGCATAACTCAGGTGGCAGTGACATCTGAAACATTCACTCAATGTGCTGAGAGAGGATAGTGTATGTGTCCGTATTTATGTGCGGTGCTGTTTTTCAAACAGATAAATCAAGATAAACACATATTTGCAATTCTTATTCTTCTTCTCAAGCTCAACAGTCCAGGTAGGGGAACCTTAGCCACCTGAATTGGTCTCCTCCGCTTCATTCAGCCATTCCCTTTTCTATAGCAATAGCTTAACTCCAGCACTCGTGAATCCTGTAACACTCCTTCCAGACGCGTTTTTTAACGCTTCGTCTTCCTTCAGAAGTAAAAAATGTTAGACGTTTTGTAGGTTTCCAGTATTTTCAATCATCTATCCGTGATATATATTTCCGGCCCGTAGACGTTGAGTTTTCACAATCCTGAAAATCTCTCGCCCACCGTAGAGGCTATTTTTCTTTGATATTATATTTGTGATTTATGGTCAATATGCGCGTGCTATATTATAGAATCTTTAAATGTGATGTTTATAAAAAATATCGCCACATATAGTTTTTTTAAGTCTATTCAATTTATTGATTTTCTTTCATTTTTTGATAGTTGGTTATTTGTTTTTCTTAAGTCAAACATTACATAGTTTAATGGCACTTTTTTCGATTACTTATAATCTTAGCTTTTTCTATTGTTTCATATATGAGTCGTCTGGTATCAAAAGCAGAACTGTTCCATACAAGATGTCTCATACGACTCATATTTAAGTTGTGGCTATCGGTGACACCCCATTTTTATTTATGATAATCAATATTATAACCAATCACGATCTGAAAATTACGGATCATAAATAAAGTAATTTATATAATATAAATATCGACAATTCAGGTTGATTTAAATTGCTTTTTTTATTTATACGTTGAGATTTTTGTTCCTATTTTTTTTTTATATAAAAATTAGTTCAATTCACTGAACTGCAGATCAATTCAAATGCTATGCAAATACTAAAAGAAATGTGATTCAGCAGGCATAATCTGTGTATTAATTTAATATCACAACGCAAAAAATAAAAATAATATATGTTAACCACTTAGCGACTAGATAAAAATATATAGATGTTGTGAGTGTATTTGTGTTTGTTTTCCTACGGATGTCTTTGATGTGTGATATC
Organism: Himalopsyche anomala; assembly: GCA_031772345.1. Classification (NCBI taxonomy): domain Eukaryota; kingdom Metazoa; phylum Arthropoda; class Insecta; order Trichoptera; family Rhyacophilidae; genus Himalopsyche; species Himalopsyche anomala. Next base: position 14,564,745 of record CM062821.1, on the reverse strand, counting down.
GCAAACATAAGACTAATTATACTGAAGAAAATGATCACCCTCATTTTTGTGTTTTTGTTACAAAAATATATATTATATCAATGTAAAAAATCCGTTTTTTATTTAATACTTAATAACAATTCATTTATCACACAAATATCGTCCAGTAAAGAAAATATTTAAGTGGACCAAACGCTTTAAAGCTTGTAAAAAAATATCATACCAGTAACTTGCTAACACACTTAACAAATAAATAAATTATTACAAACATGAAAACATAAATTATATTTTCCTTGCCAAACCCCCACATAATATATACGTCCCTGAACCAGAAAGGTGCAGTATGCAGTATACTTTTCATTTATTGGCTTTATTTCTAACGTATAATCTTCGTGAAATGCATGTGTGTAATTAATGCGAATGATTTTGGACAACTTGTGGTGTATAAACCTAATATGAAATATTTTATTTTAATTTGAAGAAGGTAGAAAAAAATCGTTTTAGATTTAGATTAGATTAGAATATTCAATTTTAGTAAAAAAAACTTTAATTATATACTATGCAGTATAAAAGCATAGTGTTACATGCAATAATCAACTCGAAAATAAAAATAACAAAACAGTCTGCATGCAAATTCAAGTAGCACTAGTTTATATAAGACCTTTTCAACGTTAACAATATGTGGGTACGGTTTCCTTTATAACTCATCCTTATTTCGTAAATGTTATTTTATCTGTAAATTAAACTTCATTTCCAAGAATAGCCTGCGTATTCTGCGGATAACATAAACTTTGATAAACCTTGCATGTGTTGGGGAAGTAGTCAGGGTTGTATTATTGTAAGGGTAACACGTGGAAAAGAAATACAATCAAACTTTTCAAAAATACACAAGGATCCACACGTATTTAAAATGGACCATGTAAAATAGAGAGTAATATATATTAATTAAGGACAGGAAGATTTAAAAAAAAAATGGCCTAACGCATATTTTTTTTCGTATCATCTCGTATATATACATATAGGTATGTGATAATGTGTGTATATTGATATTATTACATATCAATACAAACATTATTTAATGTTGTCTTAAGTACTTTATTATGAAAATTATGCATATTTGCGTTTTATAATAATCAACAATATTGTACTTTTTAAACAAACGCAGTAATGCATACACGCATACATAATATTAAACACCATGTCCTCTTCTCGTGTAAAATTAGTATTATATTTTAATTTAATTTGTTTAGTGTGAAATGGTTTCAAGTCAGTATTTCTACATTTATTTTTAGAAAGGTCAAAGGTATAACTGGTATAACTTATTTTGTAAGGAAAGACAATTGGTTGGTTAGTCGTTTTGGAAACCGGATAGAACCACACCACATAAATCTATTTCTTTGAATAAAAATCCACAAATTTATCAAAACATTAGACAATGCAACCGATTAGGAGGTAAGCCGAAAAGCGTTGAATTAACTATGAGAATTTTATTTTTTTACAGATGGTCAAGATTTAAGTAGGCTGAAAATGTTTAAAAATAAGATTATCGCTTTGCCCTTGTGCCATTTTCAAGATTAGATATTATGAGTGGATGTCTTAATATCCATGCATTTGAGAGCAAATCCATAAAGCGATCCAACCAGAATCCGAATCAATCACAGTGCAACTGAGTTGGACGAAACCCTAATACCGTTACTTCTAGTATAACATAGATATTGCTATAAAATAAGTTGTTTCTATTTCACCTAAAGTTACTGAAACAATCCATCTATGAAATATTTTTTTTTATTAGTTGAAATAAAATTGTTTAACAAATTTTACTGCATACACTATTCTTCTTACAGCATAAACTATAGCCGTTGTTATATATTCGACGGCTTATAGTGACTGGTATGAAGGTTGTAACTTGTAACGACTGATAAATATTTATATACAGTGCTTTTTTTTGAAAAAAAAAGGTGCCGGAACGCACTTTTTTCGAGCATTTTCTGAGAAGGTATATTATTAATTATATATTCGAATATCATTTTGATAGAATTAAAGGCGGCTTTTCATATAATGCATAGAAAATAAAACAAAATATACAAACAATTTTTATATTTATTTCAGAAATTTCAAATGAAAATTAAACATAGAACATTAAATACATTATGTAACATAACATTAAAAAAATATGTAATTTATTAAAAACGCTATCCAAATTTACATTTCAATTACAATGATTTCCACAGTTTTTCCCAATTTTGTGGCCGAATGTCTTCCTCTTAGTAACCATTGATCAACGTATTTTGAAGGATCAAAAAGTATCAAAGGTGGTCCGACGAGTTTAATAAACAAAGGTGTCGAAACTGTTTTGGTCATCAACGAGGCTCTCATTGGGCTGATAATTAAATTCATTTGTGAAAACCCGCGTTCACATTCACTTGAAGAAATGGGAATATAATTCAGTGCATAAATTAAACGCCCTTTCCAAGAAAGTACATACCTGATAATCTTTTGCATGACATTAATTTATGGGTCCTATGATACCCTATATATTCAAAAGAGATTTACAGTCAATGGCTTCCAAGAAAAGAAACGAAAGTTTTAAAATAGAAAAAAAAAATTAACAAACATTTATTAAAATTTCGAGGAAAAAAGGTGCCGGAACGCCGTTCCGCCGCGTTACAGGGTAAAAAAAGCCCTGTTTATATACATACTGAAACAGCTATACATATGTATAAAAAAAATCCTTCATTTCCTCCATCTCATGGGAAAAAACGCAAATACACCACTGTGAAAAGGTTTCCGTAAATGAAAGAATAAAATATGTATGCAGTAAACATTGAATTCTACGGAATTGTGTTTTTTCATGTAGCCACTAAGACCCCTAGAAAGCAAAAACGGTCGCAGAAACAATTTAACGGCGCCGTCTAACTTCAGTTAGGTCTTTGTTGTATATTTCACCAGCAAAATTAGTCATACACTGCAGCATGTTATCTTTCTTCATTTCTGGTATTGTGATAGTATTATACTATTACTTAAAATCGGTGACCAGCATTGTAGAGTTGTCGTAGCAGCGTAGAATATCGTAGATCGATTATCTGAAGGATTGCCAGTTATATCTAATGTACCTACTGTATACTCAAATTTACCAACTAACTCAACGCCCTGTGTTTGTATGAAAATATATATATTTGTTCATGTTTTCAATTTATGCATAGTTATCAATAGCAATTACTACTAGGTTTTTACTTTTTGCTTTATTGCTTGAGGAGAATTTGAATTTGAATTTCTCCCTTGCGTACTGCGGGGTAAATATCGTTATATTACCTTGCTTATCATGTTATTAAACTTGCGACTGGCAACCATACCAAAAGAAAACTACGCAATTTTCTTTAATTTACTTCACATATATTAGATAACATATGTCAAGTAAATTTTGTTTGAAGAAGTTTATGAAGGAAGTTTCGTAAATGTAAATGATCCGAGCGCACGGTACTATCTTAGCTCACATTCAATTATTTAAATTGGAAATTTACAACGAATGCCTACAGCAATCAATTTAATATTTTATTTATATTTTGCCGCCTGTGTGGTCCAGTGGTCAACGTCGTTGGCTTCGGCTACGGAGGGCACGGGTTCGAATCCCAGTACGGACAGTTTTATAAATTGATTTTTCAATCGATTTATGAATTTCTGTTCAAACGCATGAATTTGCGTGATGTCTTGAATTCCCCCCCTCATACCCATCCTATCCCACGAAAAGGCGTATCGAGAGCTATTAGCTAACCACTAGTCCTGTCATAGCCTTATCCTTCTATTCCTACTCTCTTTGTAAAAAGAGAGGTTGAACAACTGAGTAACAAGCAGTTCTCGTAGAGACACATCTGTTGAGATAAACTACATTAGGAGTCCATATGCTCCACATTGGGAGCGGACATGGCACAAATATATTTATATATATATATATATTCCTGTCTTTGTGTGTAAAAGACATAATTGAATCACAACCAGTACTCGTATAAATATGTATTTCTTTCATACATAGTAAATGTATCGCTCTGCATACATTTTTATAATAAACACAATTATTGAAGACATAACATAAAATTATCACTTTTTTCGGATGATCTCAGTTTTTTTCGTTTTTTTTTATAATTGAAGGTTGTTATAGAATATTTTATTTTTTTAGCACTGTTTTTTTCCGCGCCTCAAGCACTGCTACTTTCTTTTAGTAGAAATAAATCTCAAAAAATAATTGTGGTAAGTATCAATTATTGTAATAACACGTCTAAAAACATTTGCTACAAACAGTTTTTGAAATAAAGCATTACAAACTCTCCCTCCGCGGCTGTGTACAATCAACGAAAATAAAGTAAGAATTCTGCTGAAACGACTCGACTTGATAAATCGGTAATTTTGCATTGCTAACCGTTTTTATTCGTGGCAGAAAATTGGTCGCCGCTTTGAACGCATTAGCGTAATCGCGCATTACTTATAACATTACCAAATAACGACTGAAAAAAACATAAACAAATACTTACGAGTGGTAATTTTATAAGTGGTGACAATGGAAAATATTCGACGCTGTACATTTGTATAAATGTGAGACAGCGAAGGCGAATTTTTATTCTAGAAGTCACACAATGTGACTCCAAACTATAATTCTTAATTTGAATTAAATGGTCACGTTTAAAAAAGACACTTCATAATAACATAAAATGGCGGTGCGATTTTTTATGAATTGAAAGTAATTGTAAGAATTAATGAAATTACATTTTTTATTTATTATTTTTTAGTTAGACAATACGTTCTACATAAGAGGTAAACTATACACTACGTCAACAATTTTTTTTTACTATGGTTGTTCAAAGCATCTTCGTGAAGTTTGCGTTAGAAAATCACTGATTTTCTTCTACTGTTTGTATTGTATAATATTTGTAATATGTTTGAAGTGTTTTCTATATTACTCAAAAAACATCGCAAGGTACACTATACAATTTCGATATTTTAATTTGGCCATAATTTAAATGGTATGTACTCATTAACCAATCAATTGGCACAGTATGGACTCAGTAAAAAAAACCATCATCAATACATATTTCAAAATATTTCTAATATTTAAATAAAGTGTTGAACACGTATGTAACGTGTTTTTAATACCACTTACTTTTGTTATTCTAACTAATCTTTTTTATCGATTAAGTAGTTAATTTTCGTAAAACTATTTTAATATGATATTATCTTTAGACGTAGAGTAAAAGAGTTTAAGCAAATGGAAATATAAAGTTATCAATCAAATTAGTAAGTGACTAAACAGTAAAATTAATTCAAGGAATTCTCTAGGCGTTAGTAAAATAATTATTCATAATTTAACTGATTTAAAATATGTTTATCATTAATGCACTCGAATCCTAAACGAATATTATTTCAAACTAAACATACGTTGCTATAAATCTTAAATAATTATTTTTAAACATTTTATCGACGCCCAGTATATATTCAAAATTTTCAATTTTTTTTAATGTGCTGTTAAATTACGTGTACATTTTTTGGCAAGTTATTTCAGGAAAAACTATAATTTATAACCGAAACTAACGCTGTATCGTGCGAATAAGTCATAAGGAAGTGATATTTTCACGAGTAATTCTTGTTCTTTATAATATTTGTGTCGCGAAGAAATTTTATACAGTTCCGAATAATGTATGTTAATTATTTCAATGTGACTGAGTTATTATTTGTTTTCTAGTCTTGAATAAATATTTTATAAAAAAATAAAATAGTTCAATATTTATACGCTTTTCCTTTGTACGGGGAAACACAATTTTAACCATAATATTGATTTAGTCATGAAATTCCAAAAGACTATACAATTATATTTGTTTTCTTTGTGTGATAATCATAACATTGTTAAAAATTATGTGTTTTATATAATTATAAGTAGGTTATATTTTTTAATTAGAGTGATTCTGTTTTTGCACTTGATTGAATATTTCTCAATTTTGTAATTTCACTTAAAATGGAAATAAAAATAAACTTCAATATCATGTAGCAATATCAATAACGTGCTTTTTCAATATTTTGAGTATATGTAGACCTGACGAATTAAGTTGCAGTTTATAAATTGCATTACATATCACTTTTTCGATTTGCAAGAAAAGTAAACATTAAAAAAATCAAATATATTATTTATTATTATAGGTCAAATATATTATTTATTATTATATAATAAAACAAAAATCATAGCAAGCTTGAGGTCAATGTAAAACTCATATAACTGTATTCTTTTATTTATTCAATTTATAATAAAATATTTAGCATTAAAGATAATAACAATGCGCTAAATATTGTGAAATTTTAAAATCGTGCGAGATGAAAATTACAAGTCACTCTAGATTAACTCGAGGAAGAATGATAACACCATAATCATACACCCATGATCTCAATTTTAAGCTCTGATGATGACCTTCACGGGAATTGAGCACAGACCACCCGATCGCTAAAACAAAGACTAGACTACATAGGCTGATATCATAAATTCACTTATTTTCACATACATATCGACTCTGGAAAGGAAAAAGGACGTAACCAACAGTTTTTTAAAAACAGGTCTTTTTCGAAAATCACTATGTATCAAATGATTAACGTTCTATCAAAAGGATGCAAGCTGCAAATGCCGAATTAATGTTTAAATTTAGCTTTATGTTTGAAAAAGATGACCTTGTAAAAAGTTAAAACCAAGAAAAAAGACTGAAATAAAGGTTTTTCCGAGACAATTTCTTTAATAAATATTAGATAATATCAATTAAACACCAGTTTAGAAGTTTTCTTGCATTTCAAGGTTATGTATAATTCATAATTTGCATATGACCCAAAATCATCAAAACATGTTTTTTGCGCCTCCTGTAAAATTTGATATGTGTGGGTTACATCCTTTTTCCTTTACACAGTCGATATTATAGGTAAAATAATAGCGTTTATAATATTATACAAACTTTTCCATTTAAAATTCACGTCGGCCTATGTGATCTATCTAAGAAAATTAATATATTTTTTTAAATAAAAATATTTTACAATTTTATAACAATTGAGATATATACATTTCTGATTTTTGTGACGCCATTTCTCTTCAAATTGATTTCGTGTAATTAAAAAAAAACCTCACCGAGCCGAACGCAATCATATGACTTAAGATTTCAAAATATTTGGCGAATCGATAAATATTGGCTGTTATCAACCTATTTTTAAAAGGTTATAAATTAAAAAAACGTTTCTAGTGAACTCTAAGCTAGGACAAACGGGAAAATTTTAATTGTGTGCATAGGCATTAGAGTCGCTGGTTTTGAAATATTTTTTTAACGAGATTGCTTCACAATGTTGTGTGAGCTGTATTGATATGTCTGACAAAAAATGTCTCTATATTTTCCACACTTTCGTCAAAACAAACTAGCCTCTTTGTGCTAAATGTGTTACTGTAGTACCGCTGTCGCAAGTAATGACATACCTAGTCTTTTGAGACAGCAGACCACGTACACTCAAGCCTCGTATAACACGGGACTTCCGCAACACGATTTCGATATTAAAATGTTGACTGAAAAAGTATATGTTTTTGACTTTGATTTGAGCATCTCTTTGGATCAGGGCATCATTTTTTTTATAGAAAATATTTCGAAGATGGAAATTCATACATATTTATAGGAGAGAGGACCGGAAGTAAGGGGGAAGAATGATTGACATATTTTTATAATTACGCATTGCTGTAACTTATTTATTCGTTATTTAAAAAAGCAACGGATATAATTAAACTTCGATATTTTTTTGAACGCAGCCTAGTTTTGTTTTAACTAATTTTTATTACACTACGTTTTTGCGTAACGTGTTATATGCAGTGGCGGATTACCCCATAAGCGCAGAAGGCGCGCTCACAGAGGACTCCAAATCTTAGTGGCCTCAAAAAAAGCAAATATTATATAAATCATAAATCCAATCAGTTTTCAATATTTATTCTTATTTTACGTAAACTTTTTCAATGCTTTTATAATATTCGAACAGGGATTCCTTAATTTCATTGCGTCTGGGGTCTCCCATATGAATAATCCTCCACTGGTTATATAAGTCACAAGAATATTCTATCGAATGAAGCAATTTGTTGATCTTTTATCAATTATAAATTACTGATAAACTAAAAATTAATGAATGCAGTCCAACAAAACGCGTCACATATTTTGACAGATGTATCGGGGCCACGATGCTTTCTTTAAATATAATAAAAATGGAGTTCAAATTAGAAATTATACTTAATAAAAACACAATAATCCTTTGTACTTCATTCCACTTTATTTAATATGTCAGGACCGGTTTCGCTCATTACGAGCATCGTCAACTGAGCTCGTAATGAGCGAAACCGGTCCTGACATATTAAATAAAGTGGAATGAAGTACAAAGGATTATTGTGTTTTTATTAATATAATGCCTTTCCACCAAGTATTGACAGTGAACACCCTAAAAGTGATTAGAAATTATACTTAAAAAAACTATTGTTGAAGTCACAGTTTGTTTGATTGTGATTTATTGGAAATAACTGTATTTTTACGTGTGGCGGTAGAATATACCTTATATTATAGTCACTAAAATACACATAGAACTATTTATAAACTTCTATTATTTCTTTGCCTATCTAATCAATCCACCCGTAAATCGGGGTGATAAAAGGTAGATAGTTACAAGTTACACCTTGTTTACCTGTTAAACATGCTGCAATTTATTACCTCATATCTGTTAATGGATGTTTTAATTGGTTGCTATGGTCTCAAGTTATATGATTACAGATAGCGTATCGTGCCTTTCATGGTTTGTTCAATGTTGGATAAAATTTCCATATTTTTCTTTATCAAACACACGACAGATAAAAACATTTTGAAAATTCATAGTGTTACCATACCGCTAATATTAATATCAAGTCCACCAATATCGTTCCTGGGATTAAAAAAAATCTCTCCCTTAAACGATAAAAGATCCTGACCTAAATTTAAAACCTTTTATAAAATCCGAGGATGTTTTCACTGTATTTATGCATTAATTTAGTTTTGATAGTTTATACATGAACGTATTGAAATAAATAGTCGATACGGAATATAGTTTTGATTCGATTTTTAAAATTCAATCAAAAGAAAAAAATGTGCATGATTCACTATTATTCTGAAAAATTTCAATATATTCAATTAATAAAATATGTTCAATTAATTTTGAAAATATGATAAACTTCGACATTTTTTAAAATCTTCCTCATTATTATCATGATTTGAACAGGGTTATTGAGTCAGGTAAAAAAAAGACGACTCCAACTCCAGCTTTAAAATGAAAAACGACTCCACTGAATTTGAAAATATGTATATAAGCTATCAACGGTTAACGAATGCTTTTTTACATGAATAAATTACCAGTCAAACTGGTCATGATTCACCATTATACTTAAGAAGTTGAAAAATTGGGATCCAATCAATACTGATTTTGTCATACATAGAAAAAAATGTAGAGCTTCTATTGTGTTATTAACACAAAACATTTAAATCTGTTTTACCTGAAGTGTGAACTTGATCAATTATTATTCTAAGCCCATATAAAGATTATGATGTGATTATTATTAATTGTTTTCAGATTCTTTCACATCGACCCATGAGCATTGTTGTTGAGTTGAATGAAGCTCAAACTGCATGGCAAGATAGTGACTTCATAACCGAATGCCTATGTTGGCACAATGTCTACAGGCAACGGCATGGTGCACCAGCACTGAGCATGTCTCCTGATGTAAGTTTTTTTTTTCAGAAACCACACAGGTATATTATATCTGTGAATAAAATTGCCAAGTCAATTTGCTGCATCGAAATAATATACAAATGTTATACAAATTTCAAAATAGATATAAAATAATGATTGTGTAAAAGGTAAAAAAAACTACAATAGTATTCATAAAATCCATATTTTATGAAAAAAGCAGATTGGATTGGGAATTATATTATAAAAAGGACAGATTTAATTACCGAACAAAATTAAGACGAAACCACAAAGCATTAGGTGGATCACTAAAAATCTATTGGTAATAAATTGAAATAATAATAAACTATAATTCTCTGACAAACAGGTCTTTTGAAGAGACACAAGCATTGATAATTTAATTGGATTCATATTAATTTCGCTAAGCATTTACATGAGCTACATGAAACTCTCGCCTTGCCCATAAAATCTGGTCTTACTCTCCCCTGGTTTACTCTAGTGTTAACTATGCGTTTTTTTAAATTAATTTATAATTTAATTCGAGCAATGACTAACAGCATTAAACAATATTCCTATTGCAACTATTTTATTTATTGAATATTTTATAGTATAAGCTAGTTTGCCTAAGTAATTATGAATTGAATGTTTGAACACCGAAATTTAATAAAATTGTTCTTGAATGGACGTTATCAATTAAAATTTGTGGTATAAATATTTGATTCATAGAAACCTTATAAAGTCTTTTAACATAGTTACCTATAGTGTTGAATATACGAATGCTTAAATTCACATAAAAACCCTAATGAAATTTAATTAAATAAAAAAAAGTTCTTTGGTATCTATTTGACAAAATTAAATTCTATCTTTCAGTTATGCGGTTATGCTCAGAATTGGGCTAATCATCTTGCTCACACTAACAAGTTCTACTACAGAAGTGACAGAGAAGTAGGCCAAAATTTATTTCAGAGACCCGTCAATACTTTACAAGCTGATGTGACTGGTAATTTTTATGTTTCTACAAAATAGAATAGAATAGAGACTGACAAAATTACTGATTATATTTTGTCAGTCGTTTTCACATCCATCATTCCATCTATAGAATATTTTTTAAAGTTTTTTTTTTCCTACCTATCTACCAAAAAAAATGCATCAAAAGCTTGTAAATATCAAATAGTTGGCCATTGACATTTTAGTAATACTTTCAATAAAAATAACTAAAGAATAAATGTTCTGTGCAATGTTTTTATACATCAAGATTAGAGTCACATAATTAAATTAAATTAATACCTTAATTATTAGTCAAAAGAAAGTGAAACATGTCATCCTTTTATCCGTAGTCTAGATTGTAACAAAATGTTTGTGGTTAAAAGTGTAGTCAAAATGGTTTGATATAATTTATCGACTATCCTTAAATAATTTAATTCTACACAATTCAAAATAAATTAACTCATTTACTCTTTTAGGTCAAGAAGTTTCATCATACTGGTATGCAGCAGTAAGGCAATATGATTACTTCAAAGAAACTGATGTTTTACATGCAAATGTCAATGCAGGTAGGTATTTTACTTTATATTACCTACACATAAACAAAATTACTTTATATTAATGTAATTATTTTTCACATCCTATTTATATATAAACAATAAGTTTCTATTTTCAATAGCAATTTATCTTAACGACCTTTCATTCTATATATGTACTGCTATTTTAAAAATATAATTATTATTTTCAGTAACCAACATCTCTTTAAATACTAATACATCATATACATACGTAATTGCACTTTTTTCTTTAACTAATACTGATTAATTTTATTTTCTTTTAAACTTATCAGGCCACTTCACCCAAGTTGTTTGGGTGTCAACTCGTCTATTTGGAGTCGGAAAAGCCAGATCCCGCGCAGGGAAAATTATCGTGGTGGCTCATTATTCCCCACCCGGTAACTTATCTGGAGCCTTCGAAATGAACGTTCTTCCACCGATACCTGAATACAATCTACCAGGAGCTCTAGAATTCGATTTGGATAATCCTCATTTAATACGAACTCACAAGGAGCCCAGTGATAGCACAGGCAGCACTATGAGCTCTGGACATTGATTGTATTGCTAAATACTTATAAAAATTTACCTGAAAAAATCATTCTGGCTCATAGTATAAGAGGTTTTTAAATATATTAACCCTATACAGAATAATACAAAAAGAATGTTGGTGTTTATAACTAACGGCGCCAAGTAAATATGATTAACTTTAAAAAAGTATCATCCTTGACCTTCCAGGGAAGTAAAATAGAAACTAAAAAGTTAACATGCACCGTGAATCCGAAATAATTTTTCGGTATTTATATCTATGGTGATGTCATCTCAAAGATTTAAGCTCTCGCGAGTAAAGTTGTTCATCGCTACTATGATGAGAAACGTGGATAATGTAAAGCTAAAATTAACTACACAGGTTCTTCGATGACAATGTATATTGGTCTACAGCGAGAACGCACAAACCACGATGAATAGTATTGCTAGCACATTAATAGAGAAAGATACCTACATAACAATAATTTTTTAAGATTATTTACATAGCTACAATAGTTGCTATAAAAAGCAATTGTATACCCATGCTATGTGTCTAATGCTAGCCAATTTTTTGATCAAATTGTTCGGATGAGACAAGTTAATAGTTGAGTCAAATTGTAAAAGATATATAAACACTTACTAAAGGTGTGTCTTTTTACAACCATGCAATACCGGTATAAAACTAATGATATAGTCAATCACAGAAATTCCTCTTCCACCACAAAAATCACTCACAACCCCCACACAACAACCCACCCCACACACCAAAAACACACCCACACAACCACCCCCAACCCCCACAACCACCACACCACCCCCCACACTCCACCCCCAAAACACCCCCCCAAAATACCACAAACCCCCTACCAACCCCCCACCCCCCCACCCCAAAACCCACCACCCCAACACACACCCCCCACCCCCCCACCCCCCCCCCTCACATCACCTCCCCACACCCACACCCCCCCCCCCCACCACAATCACCCCACCCACACCCCCCTCCACCCACCCCCCCCAAACCCCCCCACCCCCACACCCACCACCACCCCCCAACCCCCCCCCCCCCCCCCCCCCCCCCCCCCCCCCCACCACCCCCCCCACCCCCCCCCCCACACCCCCACACCCACCCCCACCCCAACACCCCCACAAACCCCCCCCCCCACACCACCCCCCCCACCCCCCCACACCCCCCCCCCCCCCCCCCCCCCCCCCCCACCCCCCCCCCAACCCCCCCCACCCCCCCCCCCCCCCCCCCCCCCCCCCCCCCGCCCCCCACCCCCCCCCCCCCCCCCCCCACCCCCCCACCACCCCCCCCCCACCCCCCCCCCCCCCCCCCCCCCCCCCCCACCCCACCCCCCCCCCCCCCCCCCACCCCCACCCCCCCCCCCCACCCCCCCCCCCCCCCCCCCCCCCCCCCCCCACCCCCCCACCCCCCCCCCCCCCCCCCCCCCCCCCCCCCCCCCCCCCACCCCCCCCCCCCCCCCCCCCCCACCACACACCCCCCCCCCCCACCCACCCACCCACCCACCCCCCCCACCACCCCACCCCCCCCACCCCCCACCCCACCCCCCCCCCCCCACCCACACCCCCCTCCACCCCAACACACACCCCCCCCCCCCCCCCCACCCCCCACCCCCCCCCCCACCCCCCCCCCCCCCCCACCCCCCCCACCCCCCCCCCCCCCCCCCCCCCCCACCCCCCCCCCCCCCAACACCCCCCAACCCCCCCCACCACCCCCCCCCCCCCCCCCCCCACACCCCCCAACCCCCCCCCCCCCCAACCAAACCACCACCACCCCCAACCACCCCCCCCCCCCCCCCCACCCCCCCCCCACCCCCCCCCCCCCCCCCCCCCCCCTCCAACACCCACCACACCACCCCAACCCCCCCCCCACCCACACACCCAACCCACCCCCCCCCCCCACCCCCAATGGGAAACATTGCTGCAGTGGGCTAGAATCGAGTTAAAGTATTTTTGCCAAATAATGAAGCTAAAAAAACATTTTTTGTCATTCCTTATTCAAATATTGGACTGAATAAACTCACATGTACCTAATATAAAACGTCCATTTGATAAAAAAAAATTGTAGGACAGCATTATGATGTTTTTAGTGTAGCTACCATTTGTGCTTGGCTTACAAATTTAATCCAATTTGTACGTTTAAATAAACGTGCTTTTGTATAAATATATAATGTAATACCCCCTTACAAATTTTGTGCTAATATATAAATAAGAGTTCAATGTTTACATTGTTAAGTAGAATGCTGGTCAAATTTAACTATAGTAATAACAAATGTTACCGCATAAATTATTGGTTAACGTAATGGATGTTTTTCATAACTGTTATCGCTGGATTCGGAAAAGTTTTTTAATAACCAGCCGCTATGTTTTCATTGCACACCTTGTAGGAATAAAAAATAAAGATAGAGAACCATATTCAGTGAATATATTATTTTAAAGTGGAAATGAGTGTGATGCTAACAATTACTTTTAAGAAGATACGGAACAAACATAAACTTATATAATAAAATGACTGTTTAATGACAATGAATAACTGAATAACTACTGTGCACATTAAAAACATAGCTGTCTAGTACTTCTTAAACTGAATTGATTTCAGTTCTTTTCTATTTTTAAACATATTTTTTTCATTATTTAATTGTGTTCTTTATTCATAACTAAGATACACGTTAGAGTGTTTTAACACTTTTTTTACTTTATATATGATGATTGTTTTCAGTTAAACAACCTTTGAATGAAAATAATCCTTCAGGCCATTATTATTGAATTCATACTGTCTTCGTTATGAAACAAACATTGAAAGTATTAGTGCTTTTTTACGTCCATAGTGCATTACCTTGCAATAATAATATCTGACTATTGTAAAATGAACATTTGATGCCTAGAAATCAAACTGCTTTATATATAGATTATTATTTTTTTTGCAAAGGTTCCTAAATTAATTATGAGAAGATATTCTTTCTGTGATCTGTCAATTATTAGTCAATCAAAGTAAAATGGGGCATTCTATTAACCTTATAATATAAGTGTTGACCTATCATTCTAACTCAAAAGAAAATTTCCATTTGATTTAAATTTGAAAAAAATTCATTCGAAAAAATATTGAGACCCTTGTATCTTAACCCTGTAGTCAAGTTTTCCTTTATTAGAACGTATGGCTATTTCGGCAAGTTCATGTAATTTTTGTCTACAGTCAAGTTCATGGAATTTGTACTGGTGAAAAATATTTTATTAATAATAAAAAAGAGCACATTCATATAAGTATATATTTATTAAGGCCTAACTGTAAACAGAATAGCTGTAGTGTGTTTTGTATTAAGTTTGATATTGTTATGAAAGTCTTCCCAAATAAGGAAATCAATCAAATTATTGTAAATCAATGCTTCCTCGAATTGTAAACGCTTCCCATTGTTGATAGTTAACATACCTTTACAATGACGCTTATTATAAGTCCACAAATTTAGCAAATGGACAAATTTGGGTTGACAGGTTATTAAAAATATTGACATAATTCGTTAGTTAATAGTTATTATTAAGATTACAGCAATACATGCTATTAATACTTGTTAAACATGCTGCTAGTAATTAATTAGCTAAAAATTATCACCAAGAACATCAGTCACACAGAACAAAATGTTTTTATTAGTTGCTTTATTGAAAAATGTATTTTAGAGTTCTGTTTTGCGTGTTAGTTAAATTTAATTCAGTTCATTTAGAACCATAAATTATCATTGTTATCCTCCAACCTGTATTACAATATAGTGATTGTAACATTTAAAAATCTTATCGTTGTGAAATGTGTTGGTAACTCTTCGCATAAAGTTAAAAGAAGATGAAATTACATATTAACAAAAAAATAAATATTGTTTGTAAATATTGTTCTGACAGAGATTTAGCTCTGTTATTCAATTTAAATAGGTCAATCAATACATTGACATAATGTCTTAAGATTAAGTATTAGATGTGAAGAACAAAATATTTTGCAGGTGTACGTAGTGGTTTTTGATCTTATGTGAAAATATATTGATTACATGAATGTATTATTAATGAGCTTTTGCTAAATGTGTAGTAAATAAAATAAAACAATCAAAATAGCACCCGTTGCTCTTTACGAAATCTTCTGATTTCCTATTTTCGTGTAATAATTATATATAATATGCCAACAGGTTGTGATTTTAACATTTCATATTTTTAAAATAGGACTGTTAAATTCATTTTGTTACACCCAGTATTTTGTAAATGTTCGCAAGGTATTTAGACTTTCAAATAAGATTATAAAATACTGTATTATAAGCATTAATCTTTATTTAAGAATTATTAATATTTCAAAATCGTAGTATGGTTATAAATCGTGTGGTTCCAGATGAAAAAAAACTATAAGTTTTAAATACCATATTGTTTCTATGTGACATTTAAATTTGCAACTAGAGTCAAAATAATGGGAAAAAATGTCAATACTTTTATTTTTCACTTCATAGCATGGCATATTTTTTTACATGATGCAAGTACCAAAATACATATTTTATTATGAGGGCAGAAAATAAATTGTTATTTAATTCTGTAGAATTATTCAAATATTTCTAGGTGTTTTATAATTCTCTTATATAAATTTTATTTTCGTTGTAATCCTGCATTCATCTAGATTAATTAACATTTTTGAAAACTATCTTTCTGGCGCACTGATACAAAAAAAAAACGATTATGTTGAATGTATTTGACAGTTGCTTTCATTTATTCAAAATTAATAATTATTTTATCTATTCATTATGGAATTTCTCAAAATACATTTTGCCGAAATATATAAAATGTATTTAGATTCATCACTTTCTGTTTTCACAATTTCAAATAAAATTTCAAAAGTTTACTAGTGAAACAGGAAAAGACTCAAATAGAATTACTATTGTATGCATCCAGTGAAAGTAGTTGCATCTATCATTTCTAGTTCAATTACATAATATGTTTGATTTGCAAAGCTACATTTTTTGTAAACAAACTTTGGAAACATTTTTCTTAAATTTTTCATCACCCTGCCACTTTGAGGAATGAGAGAGTGTATAAGTGGCTAAATATCTTGATTCATGAGGTCAAAATATAAGAGAAGCATCTTTGGCTTACATTTTTTTTTCTGCAACCTTTAATGATTGCCATAAAGTGAAATAATTTCGTAATAAAAAATGTGCATAAAATAATTTTCACTTTTAGTTTTTTTTTTACATTTTTTTTTACTTCCAGCATAATCATCTTTATCAGCCCTTGTAGCTTAGCCCTAAGAGCTTTACTTTGGATTAACACTAGATTAGGAAGTTTCCTCTTTTGCATCCTGGTAAAGGTCATCGCAAAATACACTATATTTTTTAAATATGTGTAACATTTGAGAGTTAGTGAACAAGTGTTTGTGATATATTATAGTTTCTCCGCAACATAATATTGAGTAACTTGTCAAATACCCCTTAGCAATATCTGAAATGATTTGAAGTTTCTGTCGTTTTGACAATACGCTGTAATGTCATATATTTTTATTTATTCATATTTACAAAAATTATACTTCGTTTAGTCAAAATAAATATTGTTTCACACGGTCCCTTTCAAAAAAGATGAACAAAAATCTAATACATACGGATCCAATATGATTTTCTCAAAAAGGACCATATCTATGAATTATGAATTTCATGCTTTAGCGAGTGACGGAGGATTCAAACATAGTTTGATGATTTTTGACGAAGGAGAGAGATAATGCGGTAAAAATTGTGACGTTATAAAATCAATATAATACGAAAACATCATTATTTAGAATAAAATCAATAACCTTTTAAGTGTCAGAAAAATTGTATGGATTTTAAGAATATCCCTTCACAAATCTGTTGGTTGTTTCAAAAATCCCTAACAAAATGTAGTAAAGGAAAGAGGAAGGAGGTCAAAAGCTGTCAAATTGCATAACGTTATTTGCAGAATAAATTATTACAATCTGCTAATTTATTGAATAAAACTCTTACTTTACTGTCAATTTAATCTTATTATTTAAGTTCAACGGTATTCTTCTAATATTTAGATGCTAAAGAAACTGGCAAGCTTATCTATCTCGAGATATCTTTTGTATGAAAAATATTTAAACGTAAGAAAATATTTTAGGTTCTTATTGTTGGCTTCAGCTTCATGGCGTAATCGAGGATCGGGTCTAGGTACATATATTTGTGTAATGTGAAACCTCGCACGAACCAGGGTCCTCCTGTGATCATGCGAAGTGCCTCGTTTTGTATTGTCTGTAGTGTCCGTTTACGATTCATGCCCATATTGACATGAGTAGGTCATGATCAATGTTCCTGCTAAGGTGTGCGGGTGTGAGCACACCTCCCGAACTATGGCCGCACACATTTTTCCATCCCCGCTCAGGCCGCACACATAGATATTGTAAAAAGATGTTTGTTTCACCAATTTTTATTTTTGCATAAATACTTTTACAAGCTCACCAAATCTTTCACATTTTTCACAAATAAACATTAAAGGCCTTAGTTATCAGTGGCGGATTAAGCACCTGGGTGGCGGCACGAGCAATGTAATTTGAGGACCGTTTTCGAAAAAACAGTGTCACAAAATTTATTCAATATTTTCATTTTATGTATTTAAATAAAACTCCTTTCTATTTATAATATCTTCTAATTTAAGACATTTCGTTATAATCTAATAACGTTCCAACGAAAGCATAAATTAAAAAACATTGGATTTGTTTAGTGAGATAAATAAATATTGAAAAACTGAATAAAAATATAAGGCCTCAAGCGCACACCACATGATCTTATGGGGTAATCCGCCACCGTTAGAAACTATATACTAACAGATTTAATAAAATGCTTACAAAATATACGTAAATCATTTAACATGTTATTTAAATTTCAATAAAGAATCATGAAAATTATACATTATTAAAGCATTCACTAAAGGCTACCGAAATGTTTTATATAATAAAATTATATAGAGCTACTGGCTGTGATATGGTAATAAAAAAAATGTGAAATCAAAATGACTTTTATTTCAAAGATACCTATTAAGCAGTGAAATGTAAGGATATGAAGAGAGAAAGTTTTTTGAATACTCTGGAAACAGTAGTAAAAGTAGTAAAAGACAAAGTATCAAAAGATGACCCCAGAGAAAGACAAAATATAAACGTGCAATATTGCATCTGTAATTGAACAGATCGATTTTTCAATTTATCATGATTACGACTTCAAATAGATGAATTGTTTTTAATCCTTTGCACTCAACACACAAGCACGCAATTAACAGTGGAATTTCAATAAAAGCTGAAGGCTTAAATTTAAAGAATTAAGAAGCATCCTCGTAAAAAAATTAAATGCTGTTTATAACCATTAACTTGTTCGCTGTCCATCCCACATATATACAAGATCAAGAGTTGGACCACACACGCCAAGTCCATTTATATTTTTTATCCATATCCGCTCCTTATTCAAAGCATATGGCCACCACACGGTTCCTCCAAGATTCTCTATCCTCCGCCAGTCTTTTTGTTTTCTCCAAGAATACCGTAGCTCTGCTAAGTACACCCTACGGATGGTCATCAATGGCCTTCAAAGATGTTGGGATTAGGGATTCCAATACTGGTATTAACGAAACCAGGATCTCGGTATTCATGGTGATTTTTCGATACCAAAATACCGGTTTTGAAAATACAAAAATTCTTGTATTCCGTTATTAAAAATTAACATAAAACAAATTTTGAATGTAATGAAATCATCGCAAATTTCAATATAATTGTTCGCGATGAATTGTATCAATATTTATTGTTTAAAATTAAAATTAAAGTACATGACATAACAGCTGACGCCAATTCGCCATGTACTTGACAGACTCCAGAATTAATCAGCCTTTCAATGATGTATAATTATTTTAAGAAAGTTATTTATGAAAATCACCTGTTTATGAGTTTTAATGACAGTATTTTAAAAGAAATATCAAATTAACGATTTTGATTTAGTCCCCCGATATTGCGATCCCGATCAACCTTATTTTTTGCATTATTAAAACAATTTTGTAATACCGGTATTGACCCATTCATTCGGTATTGAATTCCCTAGTTGGGATTCCTCGGTCGGTAGAAGAGACAGATAGGGTTCAGACTCTCTGGGGCATCCACAACACATGGTACCAACACAGGTTCGTCATTTTTTAAATTTTGGATCTAATAAGGGGCTGGTTAGTCGGCTCTCTTATCTGTATTCCTGACAATGTGTTTATACATACATAGGCCATTATTCACCATATAAATTAATATTTAAAAATATTATAAAAATTTATTGTACTGTTACTGCCGATTAATTCTTGAAATTTTGGACATCCAAGGAACTGTGTTAAAGCGAAACCGTTTCAAGTGAATACTGTGCTTAATAAGGGATTGGTGTACTTATATAAGAACTGTATCTTTCTTTTATTATCACCTACGCCAGTGATTCCCAAACTTATTATGCTCACGGACCCCTCATGGAGAAAAATTTGACCACGAACCCCTGATTACCGACTGTGATTCTGTGCGGGGACAGACAAAAATTTACAGCAATGAACCATCCTGAACTAAAATAATACTTTGAGGTGATCGACACATGATAAGGGTTATAAAGCCTTACATTGTAAAAAAAGTAAACTTTTCTTAATTCAAAAAAACCACTTTCTCAAGGAGCACAATACCAATATTATGTATAATATACCTGTTGGGTGCTGATGAGATAAGTACATTGGTAGTCTGAATATATTTTGAATGATTATTAAATCCTTAAACTATTAACAAGTGAATTTTATAATTAGTTTTCTTTATTGGTTCACAGATGCTGATATCATATTTTAATGTAGACAATTTTGAAACTGATTTCTTAATTCAATTACCAGTGTAAATTATAAAGCCATAATCTTTGGGACAATATTTTATTGTTGTAAAAATAAATACATATATATACTTCACAATCTTATTTTCAGCAGTAGTTTTATGCACTATATTACATTTCTAATAAAGATTTTTATTTTATTTTAACAGAAACTCGAGATATCTGTTATGTAGTGACGAATAAAGTAATTAAAGACCCCAGGTGCAATACAGTTTGCAACTCCTGTTTTTCTAATCACAGGATACCATATAAATACAATATAAGAGGCCCCTAGCACGCGCCTCATGATGCTTATGGGGTAAACCGCTGCTGCTGTTATAAACATAATGTTATATCAAAATATACAGTAAGACACTTCAAAAATATGGCATTATATTCTATAACTTTGTAAGCCAACTGTGTTTTAAACAATGTAGTGATAAGTATGCACCATGGACTTAATCTTTTGAATGCTTTAATTGATTTAATTTACTTACCACCATAGAGACAAAAGGCACCTTTACTGAACTGACATTTTTGATTGACAGAATTCCATTATTATACAGCAAAAACCTTTATAATCTGCAGTGTTATCGATTTAAGAATCACACAATCATAAGGTCTATACTTATAAATAAGAATAATTACTTGCCAGTACATAAATAAAATATTTTCCAAGAATATTTTGTAGCTCTTTTAGATTATTTATACACAGGAGTAAAAATCATAATGTAAACATGGTGCTAACAATAGTGCGGTGTTGATAAATTATTATGATTATCCTATAAAATTAATTCGCACTTGAGAATTTTGTATGTAAGTAAAATTCAATTGAAAGTCTGAATTCTTGATTTGCAGAAATCATTAGGAGTTTTCAAAAGTTTACTGTACATACAAAATGTCTACATGGATAAACTGGTATAAAATGTCTATATAGGAATACATAACAGAAATATTTTTACTTCTGATTTCACTGTTTTTTAACATGTCATCAAATGATGCTTTTTTCCAACATAACTTAAACACGATATTTTATTTTATAGGCATATAGTAAAAAATCATATAATCTAACATACTGAAGAAACTATTTTACTGCGGTTGTGATATAAAACTACGGAAAATTGAGCAAATGGACAAATTTGCCAAACAAATCATCTAAATAACACTGCAGTGATTTGTTACTCCGTGCACATATCTCTACCTCCAGTTATGCAGAAGAGTACCAAATGTGACTAAAGAAATAGCATTCTCATTATTTTCACTATTTACATTTGTATGCAGGGTCGGCTCGTGGTGTGTGCAGAGTGCGGCGCACATAGGCACATGCACAGCGTACACAGGCGCCGCACTATGATTTTAGCACTATCTACTCATTTGACCTAGTTTTTCGAAGCGCCAACAGAGCCTTGCACACAGACACAGAAATCCTCGAACCGGTCCTTGTTTGTATGTAAGGTCTTATTCCGAAAACATGCATTTGCAGCAAAATGTCAGGCCCATATTGTATGACGCAGGAAAAAGGGTTAAAATTCGTATAGTATTATACATATATTATAATATATGTATATCTGTACCCATCACATGCTTTTTGATGGTATCCCTTCTTAGTTTTCGTAAATCATTATAAGATTTAATTTTCTGCTATACATCTAAACTTGAGGGCCACAGTAATTTAATGCAAAAATACTTTTAATTTACGATTTCAGTGGTATTTTATATTTTATTTAAATTTTGACTAAATATTTTGGGTTGCTATGCCAACAGCCAACAACAATGTAATGTTAAAATAGTTTTTATAGTTATGACAGCATTACAGATAGCACATTAAGTATTTTTAGGGCTCATTCAAGGGAATATAGCTACAGGTAATACAGATGACACCACTTGTGCATTTACTTGTATGAATCAGGCTCCAATCATTAGACAGTGATAAACAAGTCCAGTTCCCAGTTTACCCGTGATTAGTAATAACATAATGTGAACAGCTGGACAGGGTGATTTCCCATGATCTATTAACGAGAAGTTGGAACAGCAAGTAGTTAATTATTTTTCTACATGTAGGATCCCATTACATCTAGTGTGATAAAAAAAATAATGTTTGTTGTTCACTACTTATGATTAAACAGTTTAATAAAGTAATCTATTCAGTCCATCTATGTTTACAGCTTGTGCACACATAGTAAAGCCTCATTTCTTCTTCAGCTCTCCGGGTCTGTCCTTGGAAAAACACTGCCTCCCGATTGTTGCATTTGGGGCACTGGTGTTCCTTCGTCCTCGGCAATGTCGGGTCACTTACGACATCAGGGTTTATGTGGGTTAATTCGTCGACTTCGTGCATAATTTTGTTTACATATACACAGTTGGAATCCGCCAATTGCTTGTAGTCACAATTTCGGCATGCATACAATAATACCTTATTGTTTTTGTCCTCTTTCGGGTAGAGCATGTTATTGCATTCCTGACAGAAACGTATACCAACATAACCTGGTCCTCCGTCTTTCTTCGGAGTTGGTTCAGATACGACTTTCATGATCGACAATTTTTTTCCTATGACTATACTATAAATTATTTCAGAGAAAGCTTAACGCGCATTCAGAGGCCAGCTGATTTATAAATAACCATAAACAAGTGCATAGACTAAAGAATAATCATAATATTACACTCTGAGGCGACACCATATATTTGTAAGCTTTATACTGGCGCGAAGTCGTCCATGATTTGGTGACGTGTGCTCTTATGCTTAAAGTGGATAAGAAGCATACGCCACTAACTCGTGGACGGCTTCGTGCCAGTGTAAAGCTTGCCGAAATAAAACCATAGAATGACAGATTATCATTCCGAAAAATAGATTGTAAGTTAGACACATATAACAAATTTGACTATGGATATACCAATAAATTATTGTATGCGCTAATATTTAGAAATGATTTTTGCTGAAAAAAATTATAAGCTACTGGTTGGCAACCGCTAACCTTAATAATCATAATTCCTTTTGTATGTGCACATAACCGTTTATTATTATAAATTATATATAAATATATATATATATATTTAATTTTCGTTTATATTAAAAACTAAATCTTATTTTAATGTAAAAAGTAGGCGGTAAATATAATATGGCAAAATTAAATTAAAAAATCAATCAATACGGAGCTTACACGATAAATTCACATTTGGCTCCAGAAAGTAATGCTATTTATCACACTGCACGTATTATATTCCCATTTGGAAAATTAAGTTGTATTCTTTTTTTGTGGTGCTTTATAATAACATATCATTATTAAATAATAAGAAAAAAATATAATACGCTTTACCAAAAGAAGATAAAAAATATATTATTTCCAAGATAAAAGTAAAATTTTAATAACTCATATTGGTATAAGCCGTAAAAAAACTTTAGTGATAAAAATGGTAACGCTCAATTTAATTTGTTTTATGATAATAATATTTAATGTTATAAACATACGTAATATTATGCATATACCTGCTTATCTTATGCGTTTAAAGTAAAAATGTACGTATAACAATATTGTTGCCATTTGTTAAAAAAAATGAAAAAAGCAAACGTAACCATCTACAGACTGGTGCGCATGTGTCGCTCAGTCTTATACTGACAAGCCTCTTTCACTTCCGTCAAGGACTGTATCGTACGTGCTCAAGATGGGTGAGGCGTCTTTTTGAGTTAATACTTTTAAATAATTACCCTGCTATTCAATTTCGAATGTTTATGTAAGTTTAATTCAACCTAAAGAATTAAAAGTAACAGTTTTTGTGAAAACGCTAATATTTATCTTTAAAACTTGGCGAGATCGTTCGGCATCGTAACCGCCATAGTGTCGACATGAGAATTTCGCGTGGTGCACCAAGTTCATCCGTTCCATCTAAGTGGATGATTACTATATTTCCATCATTATACAATTCTAAATTGTTCTCATCCCGAAATTCTGGTGATATTGTGAATTATTTTCTCATATAATGTTATTGTAAGTTAACTGTTATTTTCTTATCCACAGGCAAACCCCGTGGATTACGTACCGCCCGTAAACACGCCGATCATCGCCGCGAGCAAAGATGGGCTGATAAAGAATACAAAAAGGCACATTTGGGCACACGCTGGAAGGCGAATCCCTTCGGAGGCGCGTCTCACGCCAAAGGGATCGTCTTGGAGAAGGTGTAAGTACGTTTCTCATTAATCTCGTACATTGTGAAACTGTTTTTATAACATAACACGTGTAACTGTGTGACTTCAGTGAGTTTATTTATTTCAAATGTATTCATTCGCTTGTGGTGACGCCGAACAATCGTCAGTTTCGATCGATTTTTACCATGTCGGTTAATAACGGTACTGGGTGTAAATCACATGTTTCGTATCTATCAATGAACTCATAAGTCAATGTGCCTTGAACTCTTAACCTTTATTTACCGAAACGTTACTGCTTAATGAACATATCACTAATATTGAATTTGTTTTTAGTAATCAAGGATTGTTTTTATGTGTTTCACTAAAAGCGTGGGGATAATGGCCAAGTGTTTCGATAAATTGAAGTGGTTACGGAATATTTTGCAGTAGAGAGTGATTGAGCCAGAGTTGAAGTAATCTGGAGTCTTGAAATAGGCCACTTTTTACTAATACAGACTAATGTAGTGAAGTTCGACTAATTAATGCATAGTTATAATGTTAAGAACTTCCGATTCACTGAACGGAAGAATGTGAAAATAAGTACTTTTAATTCAAATCAAGGAGTGTGATGATTTTATTGACGTATTAATATTGTCGCCATCTTACAGTTTACCCACCTACCATTTTCATAGCTCTTTAACCAGGCAACTAAATAAATATATGTGAACTAAACGGGCAACAATTATATTTAATATTGTCATCAGTATGTGCCAAATGCTGGCACTGGAGTGTGGTGTCTGTGATGTGTTTTGGAGTGCTTATTATATCAAGAAAGAAGATTTCCAGCTGAAGAACCTGACTGAAAACAAAAAGAGTTGTGGATGCTCGTGGTATTTATTCTGTGAATGTTGTATGTTAAAATCACAATCACAGGATAATACTGCGAGTTTCTCATCTTAATCTCATCACCATTGTCTGCTATTATTTATCAGTGTTTTAAGTTTAAGCAAGATTGATTTACTTGAAAATGTATGCTTTTAATGGTAATTTGTGGTGTCTAAAATTGTATTTGTTAGTAAACATTGATTATTGTTTACTATGTGTTTAAGGAGTTTGCGATTTGTATATATTTTTTAATAAATTCCCTAGTATTGTATTTTTTAATTTTTTTTTTTTTTATGTAACTGATGGGCATTATTAGCAATAATTCAAATCAAATCCTATTGTTATGAGCAATGATGATGTTATATTTGCTACTCTTGAAGTTACTTGATGATAATCAAATCTGAGCTCGCAAAAATCATAATCAGATCTACTCCTCAATGTCCCTTTTGATAGTTATGTGCAAAATTTCAATATGGTATCATATTAATATATCAATGATAAATAAATTCCTTTTTTTGTTTTAGTGGAGTTGAAGCTAAGCAGCCTAACTCTGCCATCCGCAAATGTGTCCGTGTTCAACTGATCAAGAATGGCAAAAAAATTACGGCATTCGTTCCCCGTGACGGTTGCCTCAATCATATTGAGGAAAATGACGAAGTCCTAGTTGCCGGATTCGGTAGAAAAGGACATGCCGTCGGTGATATTCCCGGAGTCAGGTTTAAGGTGAGACTTCATTCTGTGTGTTCTAATGGGGCAATTTATTGGTTTGCCAATGCCTAAATTCATAAAGCCACTCAGAACAAATTTCTATGCACCTTCCTAAAATTAGTTTTAAATTGTGTTTTTCATTAAGGATATTTCAGAAGCACCTTGAAAGTTTGGGTTTATTGCTTGGGACAAAATCAATAAAGTCACATTAATCTTATTAAATACCAATTTGTGCTGGGATCCTGTGTTTTCGTAATATGCAATGAAAGATTTTGTGTTGCCCGGTTTTTAAGTAATTTCTTGATTGTTGCCAACTTT
Source organism: Himalopsyche anomala (assembly GCA_031772345.1). Taxonomy (NCBI): domain Eukaryota; kingdom Metazoa; phylum Arthropoda; class Insecta; order Trichoptera; family Rhyacophilidae; genus Himalopsyche; species Himalopsyche anomala. The sequence goes on along the minus strand of CM062821.1, from coordinate 14,538,022 downwards.
TATATACGTACCTAGACATTAATTTTGTTTCTGCAGTTTTTTTTTCATTACCAATTCGAAAAACACTTATTCATGGTCTTCGTGAATGTATTTGTCATTACAACTCTACTAAATTATTTTTTAACAATATAGCTGAAACAAGTATTGAGCATTCAATTCAAATTTGATTCTTGGTCTAATGTTTTTTTTTTTTTTTTTTTACAAAATAGGTGGTCAAAGTAGCCAATGTATCACTTTTGGCCCTCTACAAAGAAAAGAAGGAGAGACCAAGATCATAAGCTGTGATGACTCTAGAATTTAAGGTTTGTCTACAGTTTCCTCTCATTAATTTTTATTGACAGCGGTATATTTTTTTTTGTTGCTACCAGAATATATCAATTTTAAACATTCTTAGTATTGTCCCCCAAATCAAAGAGTTTTTTTTTCATCAACTGGTGACAATGTGCATTTCAATCATCTTTGAACTTGGATTATTGACTTTTAGGGTACTAGAACAGCTTTAAAACAATTATATTAGATTTTCTATCAACAATTACTATTCTGTGGGACACTGCAGTAAGTAAGCTTAGTTCCTTTGCTTTTTAAAACTCATTCCTTTTTAAAAATAACTTTTTTTTTGTTTTACAGGTAATTCCACATTCCTGCTCATCTAAGGAATTTCAATGAATCTGCAATCCAACATTCTTGCAGTAATTTTGTATATTGACATTGTTTATGCAAAGACCGAATTATGAAAAAGATGAATAAAATTCATTAACAAAACATCTTTGAATTTCTGTTGAACCCTTCCTTCCCTTGTAAGAAGTTCTTCTCTATTGTAAGAACTTTGTAAACCTTGCATACAACACTCCTATTTGGTGATCAGTATCTTTAGGAAAAAATGTGTGAATTTCAGTAGACCAAAACTTTTTTTACAACATGTCTACTAATTTGCATCATCTTGTCTGAGAACTTGTTAGTGTTCAAATGTCTACTCTAGGGGTTGGGTAAGGTCTCCCTCTGCTCTGTAAATTTTAATTGGCCTAAAGGTTTAGTATTGATATTAGATTGTAGGGCTAGCTATTTTTAAAGTATTCTTATAGTAACATAAGTGAACAGCGGCCTTTAAACCTTTGAAATATCTGTAGTCCCTACAGAATATATATATTTTTTTCTATTTGTAAAGAAAACAGTTACATATTAAGAAAAAATTTAAACTTATGTTTAACACCTGTGTTTTATTAATCATAATATGAAAGCCTAAGTGTCTAATCGAATCTTTATCGAGCGTGCGATAGCAGTATGTGAGAGTAACAAACACTTTGTTATTGCCTAACGAAACAATTTTTAAGAATTCCATGAGTAAGATGGGAACAGAACTATAAATATATAATTGTCCTTTAATATTGTTATCTTATTCCTTAAATTAATAAAAACAATATTCCTTTGTACTTCATTCCACTTTATTAATTAGGTCAGGACCGGTTTCGCTCAATGCTCACAATGCTACCGGTCCTGAGTAGGGCATCCAATCCCGGGATCCGGGATCCCGTTCAATTTTCTGATCCCGAAATCCCGGGATTGATATGGTCGCGATCCCGGGATTTCGGGATTGAGAATTTTGTAGTAAATCTCGAAAAGTGAGATGAAATTGGCAAATTGTCGATTGAAATTCCTCGGTGAGCTAAAAAAAAAAAAAAAAACGAGGTTTTGTCGGAATTTGGGGAAAAAGTATACCAAATTGTGGATTTCAAATTCCTCGGTGAGCTAAAAAAAAAAAAAAAAACGAGGTTTTGTGAGAATTTGGGGAAAAAGTATACCAAATTGTGGATTTCAAATTCCTCGGTGAGCTAAAAAAAAAAAAAAAACGAGGTTTTGTGAGAATTTGGGGAAAAAGTATACCAAATCGGAGATTTCAAATTCCTCGGTGAGCTAAAAAAAAAAAAAAAAAACGAGGTTTTGTGAGAATTTGGGGAAAAAGTATACCAAATTGAGGATTTCAAATTCGTCGGTGAGCTAAAAAAAAAAAAAAAAAACGAGGTTTTGTGGGAATTCGAGGAAAAAGTATACCGAATTGAGGATTTCAAATTCCTCGGTGAGCTAAAAAAAAAAAAAAAACGAGGTTTTGTCGGAATTCGGGGAAAAAGTATACCAAATCGGAGATTTCAAATTCCTCGGTAGATTTATCTCAATCCCGGGATCCCGGGATTGAAAATTTTTCAATCCCGAAATCCCGGGATTGGAAAAAGGCTCCGGGATTGGATACCCTACTCCTGACCTAATTAATAAAGTGGATTGAAGTACAAAGGAATATTGTGTTTTTATTAACACTTAGTCAGGTGATTCAAAAATAGACTCAAGCTTGTAGCGGGCTATATATTACATTCTTAAAATCAACACAACTTCTAAACCAAACGATATTTTCGATTGAAATTTTAAAAAAAATCATATGTGACAATCATTAAAAATAAAATTAGTACATTTCGGTAACATCATAATTTCACTATGTTTCTAAGCTGAATATAAAACTTGTTATCAATTTAGTAGATAGCACTCCGCATGTTATAAATATTCAAAACATTCTATATAATAAAATAGCATATTTATCAATATTTTATAATTATAATATATAATCGCCATTCCTACAACTTTACTTCCACTGGAAGTGTAAAATCTAATGCTGTAAAAATTACAGCGTATATATTCGAGACACATGTGTCACCCTTTCTAGCAAAGAATTAGGACTAATGTTAATTAGTTGCGGCATTTTATTTAACGCCGACAAACAAACCTGTCATATTATGTGTCCCGCAAACAAGCGACGATATAAAAAAACGTATTATGCCGTGATCCGCATTCTACCGACAATACGCAAAAAACGACTTTTGTTGTTTCCCGCCTATTAAGTGTTAATATAGTGCCTTTCCACAAAGAGTTGACAGTGAACACTCTAAAAGTGATAATTCCTTAAATGTAGCTTCATCAGTTCACTTGTTCCCTTATATTTCAGGCGTTGGTGTTCCTGCAGCTGCATTCCATTGACTGCGAAGTTCTCGTTATATTTTTTTGTTTTTTAGTAATTATGGGCTAACGATATCTGACAGGAAGAAATGATCAAAATTGCTGAAGAGTTTAATGATAATGATTTTGAAAATATTGAAAACGCTTTGGATACCAAAGGTATACCATTTTAAACGACAGCTATGTCAAAAAATAGACTTATACATATCGACTGTGGAAAGGAAAAAGGATGTAACCCACCCACATATCGCCTGCTCACTATTGGTTTCAATCAAGTCCAAAATGATCAAAATTGAGTTAGTAACTTTTTCACAATTCTGGCATACGAGTTCACCTTGTCAATTTTTTGGGAAATTTAATGTTGAGTATTTATTGAGTTATAAGCAATCAATGTTTGAAAAATCTAATTTTATCAGTATTGGTTTAAAACAGGTCCTCCGACCAATCAAAATATGGTATTTAAGTGATTTGGTACAAACCAATACTGATAAAATTTGAATTTTGTTACATACTGTAACGAAAATTACAAGTGTGGTCGACAGTGTAAGTGTTGTTGGATTTCTAGGATTGATGTTGATGAAATTTAACCTCCACCTGCGGAAATGGGTTCAGGTGAAATTTATGTTACATTTTAATTATTGTATCCTGAAAAATAATGCTACTTTTTAACTTTCTAGTAGATAGTATAGCATTTAAATCCTATGAATGTTTTTGTTTTTCAACCAATTTGGTGATGTGAGTGGTGCTGATGATCCTACTTACAATCTAAAAAAATATTAAAGTATCCAGTTCACAATTTTTTACTATGGGAAACAGATTATACTCGGGGAAAAACGAGGACAACAGTTATGGCTAATATAATTGGTTACTTCTCACGGATTTGTTTTAATTCTGAATTAATGTTTTAAGTTTTTATCCGATGTGAAACTGATACTGACGGCCAAATACCACATCTAAAAACTATGACTGAAAAAAAAACAATATCATCATCATTGCTAATCCAAGGGATAATATTAATTCTTTCATGTGATTTTCTTTATCGAAATCATTTTCTTGAAACTAATTTTTGAAATAGATAGATTCGGAGGTAACTTTGTGGAATTTTAACAAATAAATAAATATGATAACTTTGTTATTCCACTTGTTATAAAATGTGACACGCCTCTTTAAGAAGAGTCATCAGACCATTGCAACAATTTTTTTTCTTAAAAAGGACATTCCATCAATGCTAAAATATATGCCTCGAAATAATTTTGTTGGGTACATGCATGCCAGACTCTGTTCGAAGACATAGATGGTTGTAATGTTTAAATACTAAATTAACAAGATGCAGCGAGAGTGATTATCCAACCACTATTCCTGTCCTAGCATTATCCTTTCTATCTCTACTATCTTTGAAAAAAAGAGTGGTTGAGCAACTGAGTAACGAGCAGTTCTCGTAGAAGAACTTAGGTTGATATACCTCCATTAGGAGGCAATATGCTCCACAATGGTAGCACACAAAGATTCAACATAAATGATGGAAAGTTTTACCAAAATATTTTTAATGTCATATTTAATGTACAATTGTTTTTTGTTTTTTTTTTAACCTGCGCCCCATATTATTTATTCATTTTATTTATCCATGTCCACTCCCAATATGGGGCAAATGGGCTCTTAATGGAGGTGTATTTGAACAGAAGTTTTTGTAAGAAAACTGCTTGTTACTCAGTCACTCAATTTTTTTTTCAAAGAGAGTAGTATAGAAAGAAGGATAAGATCAGCACAGGACTAGTGGTTAACTAATCGCTTTCATTACGCCCAGTTATTAAAAGATCTATAGGGGTAAGAGCGCATTTTCAGATATCACAAACACCCGTACCGTCGAACGGAAATCAATCGAAAAAATGCTGTTCCTTCTGGGATTCGAGCCCATGAGATCCAGCACGGAAGCCCACAACGCTTACCGTTGCGCCATAGGACCTAGCAACAAGCAGTTCTCGTAGAAAAAATTCTGTTGATATACCTCCATTAGGAAGCCATATGCTCTAGATTAGGAGCGGACATAGATTCAACATAAATAAATGATCAAAAACTTTATAGAAATATTTTTAGCGTCCTCCATGTAATACACTTGTTTTAGTGCTTTTTTTTTTTACCTGAATCCCATATACTGAAAGTAAAACATCTGTCATTAAGCAATCTGTTTTTTTGAAATATGTTTATAAAATATACCTGTAAAAACAGATATTTTGAGAATTGATTTAAATCAAGTCCACTTTATAGGACTTAGTACAAATATAGACTGAAATATGGAAAATGCGTTTCAACCAAGTCCAAAATGAAGGTCTCTAACGAGTTGGGTTGCAATATAAAAAATTTAAAAAAATACAAATTACACTAACCATATGATATAAAATCAATTTGACTTGAATTGAAACATATCAAACAGTAACTGTACATTTTACAAGTATTCAAACTTTCAAATGCGTTTTTCTCAAAACTAGGTAAATGTGACTTGGTTGAAACCAATAGTGAGCAAGCGATATAGCAAATTTTACAGGAGGGACAAAAAACGTGTTATGATGATTTTGGGCCATATGCAAATTATGAAATATACACAATATTGAAGTGCTGATATTGAGACTTCTAAACTGGTTTTAAGTTGACATAATCTAACATTGATCAAAGAAATTGTCTAGTAAAAACCTTATTTTCAGTCTTTTTTCTTGGTTTCAATTTTCACAGGGGAGTTTTAATGAAATTGTTTTTTTTATAGTTTTCCTGAATAGTTAAAAATTAATGTTTCCAGTTTATTTTTTGTGGTTTTTGGCTTGTGTGAATGTACATAATTTGAATGATTCAAATTAAATAAATAGTTTAATTTATCCTAATTTACGTTGAAAAACCCCAGATTACTTATCGTTCTTCGAAACACTAGTCATATTTAGTGCAGTGGCGGATCCAGAAATTGTCCCAGGAGGGGGGCATTAAATTTGAAAATCAACATAATACATAAAAAAATAGATGATTTAAAAATATTTTTTTTTTTTTTTTATTCCATATCCGCTCCCTATGCGGAGCATATGGTCACCACGAAGTTCCTCCATGACTCTCTATCTCCAGCCAGTCTCCTTGCTTCCTCCCAGGTCATCCCAGCGTCCCGCAACTCCGCTGAGTACATCCTGAGAATGGTCATCAGTGGCCTTCCACGACGCCGGTATCCATCCGGTTGGAAGAACAGACAGGCAGGGTTCAGGCTCTCTTGAGGCATCCTTAACACGTGTCCAAGCCAGGACCACCGCCGCTTCTTTATTTTGGACGTAATTAGAGGCTGGTTAGTCCGCTCTCTAATCTCCGTATTCCTGACAAAGTCAGACCATTTCACTCCAAGCATTCGCCGCAGGCATCTGTTTTCGAAACACAGTATACGGTTACTCTGCGCTTTCGTAAGGTGCCATGATTCGCAACCGTAAAGCAGCACTGTCAAGATACATGCGTTGAACAGGAGGCACTTGGTTCTGACCGAGTACAGCCGTGAATCCCAGACTTTCCGCATTGAGTTAAAGGTTGCTCCAGCTATCCCTAATCGGATCGCGAGCTCTTTACACGGATTGCCATCCCCCGTGATGTGTACCCCCAAGTACCTGAAACCGTCGACTCTTTCGATGTTTTGACCGGCGCTCGTCAAAGGGTAGTGTGGGTCCGGACAGGCACTGTTGCAGAGTACATTGGTTTTACTCGCATTGATTTTAAGACCGATGCGATACGAGTTGCTCTGCAGTTTATCCATTGTATCTTGAATACCCTCGACAGATTTGTCAAATATAACAGCGTCGTCTGCATACTCGAGGTCGCATAGCTTTAGATTGGGGGCAACGGTCACACCTCGGTCAGGTGGAATTGACTTCCTCAGAATGAAGTCGAAGATTATAATGAACAGGAACGGAGCTAAGACGCAGCCCTGTCTGACCCCGGTTGAGACCCCAAACCATTCAGTGGTTATATCACCGATTCTTATGCAGCATTCGCTCCCCTCGTGCAAGCATTTGATGATGGCAACAATCTTGGTTGGGATTCCGTACAATTTTAATTTGTTCCATATAGAGGACCGGTGCGGACTATCAAAGGCCTTCTCGTAGTCTACAAAGCAACATGCCAGCGAGCTGTTGTATTCGTTGCTTTGCTGAAGAAGGCACCTAAGATTGTGTATTTGGTCCGCGCAGGATCGGCCAGGTAAGAACCCGGCCTGATTTTCCCTGAGGATATTCATAATTGGAATCCTTATTCTCGCCAATACTATATGTGCCAGAACCTTGCCAGGCACGCAAAATAATATACCTATATAAAAATAATCGATACATAATCTATAAAAACATTGTAAACTTAACCATTAAAGAGCCATTAAAGTTTATATCAATTAGAAAAATGGAAAATAAATTCTCCTCAGGGGGGGGGGGGCCATGGCCCCCATGGCCTCCCCCTTGGATCCGCCAATGATTTAGTGTAATACTATAATCGTAATTTGAATTGGGATGTTAGAGTGAATAACAAGATGCATTGTGTATCTCTTTGGAGCCAGTAGTATATACAGCTGAGAAAAATATAAGTTTAATCATATTAAATATCTCTTTTTTTTACTCATTAATAGTCTTACATCGCATGTGGTTGTGCGAATTTTTCTAACTCAAAAGTCAAAACTAAAACGCCTAAATGAAGAAAACTAGAACTCCAGCTGACAAACTGAAAACAATTTAAGGCGTTGAAAAAAATCTAGGAGAAGAACGTGTCGACATAGCAAAAAAAGTTAACTTATAATATTAAAGTACGTGAGTTTGAAGGTGTCTGTCAAAATTTAAGTGCCAAACTACAATTAAAAGGCATCTTAGTATGTATTAAGCCAGCGATTTCCAACCTGGGAGGCGAGAACAGTCAAAAATATTTATTTACCCTATAAAACGTATCTTTATTACTATATGAAATAAAGGATGGGAGGCGCGAAGATATTTTTAAAGTTTAATCATAGTTCTGACTAGGGAATCCAATCCCAGGATTAGAAGACATGATCCTGAAACTTTCGGGATTGATTTTAATACAGAAAAGTGTTGGTTTTCAAGTCTGCAGTTCACGCATATGCAATAAACATTGCCCAATTTAAACTCATTGCGATAAGAGTGAGTTATCACAGATAAGGTAATTTGATGTCAAGCATATTAAATTTCTTCATTTTAGTGAACTATATTTTAATGTATTCGACAACAATAATATGTTTTTATGCTTCACATTTTAATATTTTTTTTAATTTTCGCTTTGTTTTCTACATCTAAAAACAGAAATTGTTTGTGAATTAATTTTTTGAATTAATTATACAAATCTAAAAAACATTATGATCTCTGACCACTTATACATCTTAGTCAAAACACTTCTTAGTCGGGCAGTCCAAACAATAGACTAGAGCCTGTACCTTATTATATTCCATTGTAATTTATTTATTTATTTAACCCATTAACACCCAAAAGAAAACCACGTGCGAAAACTATTTTTTTATGTTATTTATTGAGTTTATGAGAAAATACAAACACTAGAAAAAATAAATCAAAAATCAATTTTCATCGGACATAATCGATACAAAGGTTTCTTTGAACCATGTATAGCTATTTTGTCTCGTAACAACATGATGGGTTGCCATTGTAGTCTTTGTAAGAACTGAATTATTACATCTTTCGCGCACTACATCAAAATCAAAACGAAAAGACTAGTGCAGTTTTGACGGCTAAACGCCCAGTGTACTCACTTGAGTACAGTGCAATAAAATGCAACATAGCACACAGTAGATGAAAAATATTGTCATACTAAAAATATATTATGTTTAAATAGAGCCTAAGAAGTATACATAATAATGAGAAACAATTAAAAATGTATTATTATTATTATTTTTAACACCATGTCCGCTCCCAATGTGGAGCATATGGACTCCTAATGGAGTTTATCTCAACAGAAGTGTTTCTACGAGAACTGCTTGTTACTCAGTTGCTCAACCTCTCTTTTCCCAAAGAGAGTAGGGATAGAAGGATAGGGCTAGGACAGGATTAGTGGTAAGCTAATCGCTCTCGATATGCCCCGTTCATAGGATGGGATGGTTGAGAGGGGGGAATTAAAGACATCACATACACCCATGCCTTTGAACAGAAATTCATAAATCGATTGAAAAATCAATTTATAAAACTGTCCGTACCGGGAGTTGAACCCGGGTCCTCCTAGCCGAAGCCAACAGCGTTGACCACTCGACCACACAGGCGACCATTATTATTTATACTAAGAAATAATTCAAATATCTAACCTAAATCATCTTGTTTTAAACCAATATTTCGATGATATACTATTGACATTTATCTAGGCATTTTTGCCGAATTGTATGTTTTTTACAGTTTACTAATATCATATAGTTTTATAATAGGCTATTACTTTTGAAATAAACAAACAAATAATACACCATATCATGCTTGGAATAGGTGTACTCAAGAGAGTACCTACGGGCGGTAATGGGATAAAAAAAAGTATTTAAATGAAACTGATTTCGGGACCAGCCCAGGATCCCGGGATCAAAAATTTTGATTGCAGATTGGATTCCCTAATTCTGCGATTCCAATAGCGAAAGCCGAAATAGCTATCAACGAATAAATATAAAAACTGTGGAACTAAATACGTTGCTATTTTTACCCTATTGTTATAATTCATGTAGGGAAGTATGGACTCGAAGTAAAAATCAGAAATATTTTTTCAATTGAGTATATTTCATATTATTTAAATTATATAACCATCTCCAATCATCACTCTTTTCCCTAATCATTCACATTCATTTTCTCTATTTGCTATTCTGATTTTGTAAAAATAGATTCTGTACACTTGGAAATTTGTTCAAAACGTATCAATTTATATTCTTCTGTTTCAAATCACTTACCACGCTTACTTATTATTAGCTTACTGACAACATTCATAATATTTTTTGAAAATACACAATATGTCAAGGAACTTACAGCATTTCTCTTACAGCTAACACGACATTCAATTTAATGCTTTTTTTATATCTTTACAAAAATAAATGTCAGCATCGAAAAATATATCTTATCGGTGTGACAAATTAGAAAATCTTCAGCCTAATCAACGAAGTGCGTAGCTTTTCAAAATTAATATAAATTCAATGAAACACTGACCAACTGCAAATCAGCAATTGTTGTTGTAGTAACAAAATTTGTGTACACACCAGACTAGAGTATTAATCCCAAACCCAAATGCAGTTTAATTTCTTATATAATAAACATCTAAACGTTAATTAACGGACTCTTAAAAGCAGTGGGTAAATTGAGTAGGATTGTATAACTATTTACTTTAAAACAATTAGTATAAACCGCGAGGAATGTGTCAGCTGTATTCATTCTGACTTACAGGTTGCCAGTATTTCTCAACCCAGGCGTAGCTACGCGACCTGACGATTAACACTGACGATAAGCTACAAAAATAATGTTGTCATTTTAATAAATTGCAGAAGCATTTATTGCATGCACTTCACAAACTTATCGAGGGAGGGATATTAATTACACTTTATTATTAAGGCTAAATCTTAAAACTGTCAAAAGTTTTGTTTTACTTGAATAATTGTAAAATTTACGATAAAATTATCTTGTATAACATATACAACACATGTATATACATTATCTTGAAATATAGAAATTATAAATATACAAAGCAACAGTGTGGAATAAAAATAACTGTATGTTGTACCAGAGCTTTTAACCATTTAAACAATATCATTAATAATAAAATATAACAATACGTAAAGAAATGAAAGTGTGAATCTTAAATAAATGTGCAATGTCAGTAAAAAATTGTATAAAGAAGCAGCCTATTAATTGCAAAATGTTTCTTTAGAGTATATGATAGCATGAAAGACTATCCAAGATAATTAAAACGGTTCCTCCAGTACAGTAAAAAAGATTTCCTTTTTTATAGATTTGCTGTTTTACTTATGCAAGTATTGACATTTACAGAAGATTTGGCAAGAACTGGAAACAAAAAAATTGAATCGGTATAAAATGCAACTGGAGATGAAATAATATTCAATCAAACTGACCGGTATGTAATAATTTCCACGCAAGAGATTCATAAGGAATTAAATGATAAATACACCAAAATTTTCTGGTACCTACTAATCTAATCATAAATGGATTTATTAAAGTAAGAAAAATCACAATAAATTATTTATTAAGCTAACATTTAGGCTGTATGCGAGAGAAAATAATTGATTGAAATAGCATGCGCCCAGCAGAGCATTATTTTAAACTTAATAATACCTCAGTGGCAAAACAAGCAAAATTAAAGTTAACACAATTTTTTATAAAGCTTGCTTTAGTTTATATTATACGAATAAGTCTCATTTATTGAGTATAATATTTTCGCTTTATAAATTCACCCACACGTATTGGCCGTTAATATTAATTATTATTGAAGTTGTGTAATTTTATTATTATTGAAAGTACTGCATATTACATGAGGTAGAAAATATAAATGATAACATAAAACAGAGATAATACACTCGATACACAATGAGTATTCAATAAACTTGTAGCATTTCACAAGTATAGGAAATAAACGGCACAACATTACAATGCAATCATTTCTGACACAGACAGATGAAGTAAATACGAGTCTTCAGCGCCTGCTCGAGCTCTGAGCGTAGTCCATGGTCTTGATAAACTCCACTGCCGAGCAGAACTGAGTCCAGCAATATAATTGTTCACTTTCGAGGGGAACACTGAGGAAGGTGCTCACAAATTGTACCGTGGATAGTAGAGATGGAGGATTCGCCTGAAATGTAAAAAACTCAGTTGAAAAGTCTGATCAAAAGTTATTCCAGTTGACACATTAAAAAGGTCCAAAGATTATTTATACTGGCACATAAAATATATTAAGCCATAATTATTTCAAATAATAATATCTCTGTATATTTAATTCATTAGATTCATTAGCTTAACGAGATTGTGATGTCATGTGGTACCGCTTCTTTCATTTACACTTTATACATTTGGTAAAACCAAACCAATTGTTTTTTATGCATTTTATTTGCATGATAAACTGCTGCTTGGAACGGGCTAAAAGTAAAATGGCTTCTTTGCAAAATTTTAGGTTTTGAATCAAATAGGGCAGGGGTTACCAACCTTTTTGGACCCTAAAGCGCAATCTGAAATATTGGTAGTGCGGCGAGCACATTTTTTCAAGGTTTATGACCTGGGAATTTGCCGATTTGCCCAAATTATCAGCTTGACTGGTTTTTTTTTAGCTCTTCCAAGTATTTTGAAATCCAAAATCCCAGGAATTTACCGATTTAGTTACCAAATTAGTTGGCGGGAACAGGGTTGGTGACCCCTGGAATAGGGTGTTATTTTTTCAATTCAAAACATATTTTTTCTTATCTAAATGATACTGAATGAATATTAAAACCACGTCAAATAAATTCCATATAATAATAATTTTGTGTAGTGTCAAAAGGTATATTTACAGTTGATTTTCAATATGATTTTACAGTAGCACAGGCGTGAGTCTAGTTGGTGAAATGAATTGTTATCAAAGGTGTCACTAAGTAGAAAGATTAAATGAAAATATTTTGTTTGCGATTACAATAGGTTGTAGAATAATCTATGAACAATACAAACCTTAATTAGTACATATACAAGAGCGGGAGTGAGATCATCTGCGCCTGGAGCACTTCCCTCCGAAGACATACTCAGCATCGTCATAATGCTATTCACGCATCGGACTACGCACTCCACCTATAAACACACATTTGCAAGTTAGTAGCATTCATGAAGGTCAGGGTATGTGGCCCAGTAGTCAACGTCGTTGGCTTTGATTATTGAACGCGCGGGATCGAATCCCGGTACGCACAGTTTCATAAATTGATTTTTCTATCAACTATTCAAGACACGGATGTTTTTTTTTAATCCATGCCCGTTCTCAATGTGGCTTACTTATTGATTTATTTCAACAAAAGTTTTTTTACGAGAACTGCTTGTTACTTAGTTACTCAATGTATCTTTTTTTCGAAGAGTGTAAGAATAAAAAGATGGGGCTGGGACAGGACCAGTAGTTAACCAATCGCTCTAGCTTTGCCTTGTTAATTTTATGATTGGAAGGGTGGGAGTGACCTGTGGGATGGAATTCAGGTCCATATTTTTGGTTAAGTACGCAATTGCAAACTCCACACATATTTTCTATCTAACATCCCTTTTTCAATTGACTCTTATGACGTGGAAAAACATAATTTCGATTCGATAAGAAGATTCTTCAGAACTTTTTCTGGTACATCTCTAGTACAATAGTTTTTTTCCAAACTGAAAGAAAGGTACCGGAACAGCGTTCCACTGTGTTAAATGGTAAAAAAAAGCCCTGTATATATATGTAAGAACAAGCCAATCAATCAGAATGTACGTAATAATTTCTATGAATATTACTAAATTTGTGCATTGGTAGAACTGAAAATACCTTATCTCTTGGAGTTTTATATGCAGGTAAATGAGCCAATATCCTCTGAGCAGAAATCCATGGAACTCCAGCCAGTCTTCTCTCTGGTAGACCGACCTCACCCAAACTCAAACGAGAAATGTGATCATGAAGCAATCTGCAGTAAACAAGATGAATCGAATAAGAATGAAAAAAATTGTGGATCTGTTGATATTTTCATACGCTTCATGTGTGGAGCATATGAAAATTATTTGATGCATCCTGATTTATTTAAACAGATTATAATTGGCTCATGTTACTTACTGGTCACGGAGTATATCACCGTCGCTGTTAGGAAACATGGCTTGCAAATAAACCCTACTCATGACGGCTCTTTCAACTGTTAAAGCAGCCTGTTCCAGTTCCCACTCGGATGCACCTGAAAGAATCATATTTCAAGTAATTTTCCAAAAGTACGCATGACTGTGTCCGTATTTCTTAACCTCTCTGACTTAATCCATTGGTGATGAATAATGAGTTTTCAATGAATTTTTGGAATAAAATTCTTTTATCATTATCAGTGCAAGTTATAAAATAAATCTCCTCACCAGCCCAAGCATCTTCGGCTGCCATGTCAGATGCCAAGGCAGCGAGAGTAGCAGCCAACATATCTCGTTTGTCGTCAGCCAAGCCAGCACGCAAACCTTCTTGCAATGCGGCTAGCCTAGGCTCGCGCGCTGCAAGGGATACTCGAGCGCGTGCCGCCGCTGCCAGAGCGGCTTGTCGTAGAGCTTCGCCTCGCTGCCATTCGGCTTCACTGAAATTCATGACGTCTATTAGTCAACTACAGCTAAATGATTTCCACAAGAGGTCAGAGTTTGCCTTGTCTATGTTGCATTTTTTTTGCGGGAGTAAATGCAAAAAGGTGATTTTGATACTCCGATTCAGTATAATGACTTTTTTTTGCTGTTACATATTTTATATTAAAATGAGTTTAACTTTATTATTGTCATCGGAACATAACTTTTTGAATAATGAACGGCTGCTCTGTATACCTGTCAGTGGCTGCTATAGCAGACAGCAACGCTCGTCGACAAGTTGAAAGATATGCCGCATACGGTCGGCGCGAACTGAAATCAGATCTCAGAGAAGCTAGCGGCGTGCGGCCGCGGCGAGCGCCCATCCCACTCAAAACGCCGAGTGCTCCCGGGCCGTTTTCCATACGAAGCATGCAAGCCAGCGCTGCCCAACCTGAACGCTGCAAAGTATAAAAAAAGAAAAGTAAAATACAATTGCGTTATTTTGCTCTTAAGAAATACATCTTACATTGATTGCTATATGAATATATATAATTAGCATTTCATTAAAATAAAGTTGAAAAATGCATTCTGTCATTTTGATTTTTATATTACTCATTGAAAAATTCTCTAAAAACACTACCCATTTATAAACGCGTTTACTGACTGAGCGACCGATATATTCATTCTGAAGTCAGATATAAGCTAGTGTAACTCAACTTAGTATAACATGGAGAAAAATATAGATTGCTTACCAAATTGAGATAATTAGTATACTTACTGCATTCGATATTTCAAAACTGTGAATGTCTGCATTTGATAAGACGAGGCGAAGCTTTCTTTTAAGGCTGTCAAACTCTACATCACTTGCGATATCACTATAGAAAGAAAAACACTGAATACATTATATGTAGTTAAAAAATAAATACTTTTGTATATAAACAACAAAAATATAGTCATCCAAATGTATTACCGGGTAACTAACAGAAAATAGGGTAGAAAAAATTTATAATATTCTGGGTATATGCATAATATATAAAAAAAATAACTTTCTTAACACATTTATGATTGTTAATATATAATTGTATCTTTCAAATAAACAAAGAATAACGATACTGATAGACGTGAACGTAATTCATTTATATTTTACTACATATATATGTATATATGACCATAAGAGTTTGAATATAAGTCAAATTATTTATTTAATGTTTTTTTTTTCTAAAAAATAGTATTTCAAAAAAGCCTTCCGCTGGTACATTCAACTATTCAAAAAAAAAATGTGCATAAAACAGCAAAGCATTTTGTCAGTATTTTATGAGGTTTTTTCACAAATTATATTATGAGATAATATTAAGAAAGGCTTGCCTTAAACCATCAGGAGGAGACTCTCCATCAGATCCATTACCAACTTCATCACAAACAATTGAAGCTCCTCTAGATCTGTTCCCGGTTACTCCAGCTGAATGTCCAGAATTACTGGTTGAATCTGATGTCGCCGCATCACTACTCGATGATGCTTTGCGACGATATTTAGCCAAAATGTCGTCAGATAGCTCTGCAATCAGATAAAGAATTATTTTTATTCAAGAGTCTTAGATTGTCAAATACAACAAATTGGTGCCAATTATTTAAAAAATACCTGTGATCTTTTGCGAGCTGGCGCTGCCACTCGGTAAGCTGTTTATAAGATCATCTCCTCTATTGACAACAATGGAGATAGAATTGCCGCCCGGATCGCAATCCGCATCCGTCTTGTTGACGTCCTCATTGTATTCTTGATTAGTGTTTCTTTTACCTGGAAAAATAAATCCTAATAAATACTAGTTCAACTATTTGCATAGTGGCAATAAAATTGAGGCATAAATTTGACTTATTTAAACATATGGAAAAAAAAAATACTTTTGCACATACAAGTAAAAAGCACACAATGTATTATATTTATAAAAATAGCACATAATTTGTTTGTACTTATTCCAAAATTTCGTAAAATAATCAGGGGTGGTTCTACTCATCGCAAACATTTTAAACAGAATGAATATGAAGTAGGGCTTCGAAAACCGGTTTTATCCGGTGGATAATTCAATTAAAATAGCGAGAAAAAGTTCAATTTTTTAATGTTGTTTATTTATATACATAATAATAATACACAACAAGAAATTATTTGGTGTTACTGTGGGCGACTCCCATTTAATGAGAAATTATTCTATTTTTTTTCTTGTTTTGCCTTGTCTTTGAACACCACAATTTTTGTACTAAATGGCAAATCAAAATGCCACCATCAAATAACATTCAATTATCATAACGAGTACAGTGTGGCATGATCAGCATCTCGCACAATTACTGTAAGTGTTTCTCAACTATCGAGCACAAATTCAGTCAATTGAAATGATATTTACCGAAACCTGAAGCAGAAGAAGCAAATCCACGGCTTTTATTTCTAAATAACTTAATTTTGTTGAGTAAATTTCCTCCAGATCTTTTCATATTGTTCTTTAGGTCACCAAAATTTAGACCACTACTTTCGCTCGAATCGTCAACCGCTCTCCTGCCCGAGTGGTATCTGCAATTATATAATCATATTGTTATATGGCAGTGCTTCCCAACCTCTTTCATGCCACAGACCACTAAATATGAAAACAATAATCTGCGGACGCCAGAATTTTTTTTATCTCACATGTTCATATTTAATCACAAAGAATGTTGAAAGAAAGAAAATTTTCAGGGACCCCCGCGAAAAAACTGCAGACCCCAGGTTGGGAAGCACGGTTATATGGGATAAAAATTTGAAACACATAATTTTATAAATTAAATTGTGGTTTTAAATTGCAAAAAAATATCAAAAAAATATTTTTTATTCATTGAATTATCTTAGAACCATATTCAATGATGGCAAATATTGTGAAACAATAAATCATATGTGAAATGCAACTATTGCTTAGGACAATTAATATGAATTGTATATTGTATAAGGTTGAAATTATTGTAAAACGATAATGTTAATTATATGCATAAATGAATTATAAACCTGTGACTCTTCTCAGCGGTGGCATCAAAGCTGATACTTTTAGGGATGGCTCCCGTTGAAGCACCAGGCTTCAATGAACCGACGCTTCCTTGCATGGTTGAATTCCTCGGAAGCGTGTTAGAGCCATTACTGCATCCTATTCTTGAAGAATCAATTCTATGCATTTTAACATCTCCGCTGCTCAATATGGTCACCTTTCCCAGCGGTGACGGAGAGATGCGGCGCTCGGTCAAATTTTCTGAATTGATATCTTGACTGGAGCTTCGTTCCGATGTGGAAGTGTCGGCGCTGTTCACGGACAGCGTGCTCAGCGATATAGCGCTCCCGGACGATATACAACCGTTATTTTCAATAACTTCTGACGGTTTGTTTTCTCTTGATTTTTCAATCCGAGACGAGCTGATGTTTATAATGCTCGTTCGGCTTTCGGTATTTTTTGAGACGCGCGGAATAGAATTCGCGACTAGGTTCGATGATGTGAAACTGTGCTGTGTAGTCATCACCGAAGATGAATGCATCCTCATGTTCGGTGTAGTATTATCATTTCGATCGTAATCAAGATCAACGTTGTTAACACGTATTTCATATTGATCACGTGGCAAATCAACGAAATGGTCTTCAAAACCATTTATAGAATTGGCATGGTTTGACAGGGTCTGTACAGCATTGCCATAGCGATCGTTATGATTATTTTCATTCGTTAAACTATCCCTTTCAACTTGTATTGGCCTGAAGACAGTCTCCGCATTATTTACAAGCATTCCATTGTGTAAGCCATTTGTGTTATTGTTAACTTTTGAAGTTGCGTCGTCGTGGCCCGCAATGCTGTTTCTCAAAATAGCGGTTCCGGCTTTGCTTTGCGGTTGATGATTGGAACAAGACGCAATATTGCTCGGCGAAGATGAAGACGGCGAACCTGTCGAGTCGATGTGCGCACGGACTGGGAATTTCTGGCTGGGGTCGTTGAGCCAGCGGCTGGTGGGATTTCCACTGAGGTTTGCTTCCACAAATGCAGAGCCTTCACTGTGGAACATACCATCGGCTGTTGATATTTCCGGTTGAAGAATGGAATGATGATCGATGACTCCCGATACACTGTAAGAGAAATAGGAATAATGGCTTCACGAACGGAAAATTAAAAAACGAAGTGTCACTGCAGCGTGTTAACGCTTGATGTATCATAACTTCACTCATTATTTCTGCTTTTACATTTTCAGTATATGCAGATGAAAAATGCATTTCTTATTTAAGATTAAAGTAAATATTTTTGCTATTCCACCTGCATATAACTAAAGGTGACAAGTGATTCACATCGATATGCGGGCGGAAGAAATCAGCAAGTAATAACAGTATTTATAAACTTTTTGTCAAAACTATCACCACGAATCCATCAGCTAGACAGCTAAAATACATAAAATATATTTCTCTTAATATTTACTAACTTTTCAGTTGGTTGGTTGAAATCAAATACGTTCATATTAAGATTCGGCCTAGCAAGATTCTCTCTGTAGCCTTGGTAGAAGGCAGGTTGTCCAGGACTGTCGAGGGCAGAGAGAGGACTATCTAGGCAGGGAGCGTGGCTCGGACCAGCTGGCAGATCAGGCACAGTTCTAGATGAGAAGCACTGAGATACCTAAAATATTAAGCTGACATAAATATAAAATAATCCTTGAAGAAAAAAGCTTCTCTCATGTGATATTTTACATAATTTTATAAAAATACTGTTAATCACTCTTACTTTCACTGAATTTTGGCTGCATATGTGAAATCTCACAAGCATTTTTTGCAAAAAAAAAAAAATTGATCAGGTTTATTTTAATAATTTAATATATGTTTAAGTAATTGAGTTGTTTTGTACATTCTCAACGATGTGTAAAAAATGTAATCGCATATTTGATTTGAAAAGTGTTCAGCTAATATTTCCAGCAGTGGATTTTTTGGATAATTAGGGAGGGTTGAAATAGTTGCAGTCTATATTTAATGGCAGTGGTATATTTAAACACTGAAGACATATTGGACCACGGTGAGCAAGCAAAAATGATGGTTTTTATGTGAACCCGGTTTTACTGAACATTTCATCTCGCTAGTCGACAACCTGATCTATCATCTCAAGATATTAATTTTTTCACTGAATACTACCTGCTTTACACATACAGCCCGTGATACTGAGTTCACAAGGAAAGAATTGTGCTTAAAACTGTGTAAGCGCTTTCCATTACTCGTAAGGTTGACTGTTGAATATAAATTCTTTTACTGTTATAATGATTTTTCTTGTTTAGTCACTGGTCATTTTAGTCTACTACGTTTTCATATGCATAAAGTTTCTTACTGAATATCCATTCACAGGTGCTCGGTTGCTTTCAGCGTAAGTTGTGTCTCTGTTGTTATTGAGGGCTTCGGAAACTCGGTCATGATAGCCCACAGGTCTTCTGGTGGAATTATCCTGCGAACGATTTCGCAGCACAAACGAAGAAGCACTGCTGCGGTGTCCATTTGTATTTCTCGTGACGACTGCATTGTTATCTAATGCATTTAAATTTGACACAGCGCTATTAGAGTTCATGAATGACGGAGGTGAGACGTTTACATTTCTGGAAATCAAAATAAACTATTAAAGTCAGTTGTTCTTGCTATACATAATATATACAGATAATTATGAATTATATTTTTAAAAACCTGTTCTTTTTTTTTAATTCAAAATTTAGGAATCATAGCTAATAATGGACTAAGCGCCAGACGAGAATTGTGATCATATACACCTATATCGGAGATCCTATATGATAGATTAAAAATATCTATAATTGATATTGACTTAGTTGAAATTTGAACCTAGACCCAGAACTAGAATATAGCTCCTACTAGGGATTGCATTACCAATCAAATATATCAAAAAGAATATATCGGTATTTCAGTATTTCATATTAAATACCAATATTGCAAATGGTATGAATAAAAATACATATCGTCGCCAATATTGTACGAATATTTTTTTATTTGTTGCGATCTCTTATATCAGTAGCAAATTTCCACATATCTTTATTTTAAACGCGGAAAGCATTATTTAATTATTGCAATACCAAGCGTAAGTAAAATATGTGTAATGATGTGTAAGACTGTAAGCGTCTTACCTGGTAGGAGGACTTCTTAGCAAAGCCATATCCTCGGGACTCTCTTCACAGGATGCATTTTCTCCACTAGTATTGATTGCAAGACCGCCATTCAAAATGTTATTTAACATATTGGGAGTATTGTCAGGGTGGGCTGTGTGAACAGATGATGCAGCGCACATCTGTCGACGGTTCAGCAAGGCATCTCTGTTGATATTCTAAAGAGAACAATGCAAAACAATAATTAAATAACTGAAGCACAGAAGTAATAAAAAAAAATGAGCACAATAAGTAAAGTATGTAAAGTGCCTTTATCTGCAAATATGTTTTCAGATACAATTGAAGATATATTATGATCAAAATATTGAAACAAAAAAACTTCCAATAGTCATGCATAACATGCACAAAGTATATATTTCAAAGAATTGTTTTAAAAATTAAGAAAAATGTTTGGCATTACAGCAAAATTTAAATGTTCCAGATATTTTGAATTTTTAAGAAGTCACTCAAAATCAACTTGAATAGAAGCGACATCACAATTTTATTCATAGACCAAACAAGACCGAGATCTCAACAGGTAAAATGAAAAAATCAGCATTTTGATATTGGCTTTATCAGAACTTGAACTCGTAATCGAGAAGTTGACAATCACATTATATATCACTCAGCACGTACAAACACACTTTCTGTCTGCCCGTGTGCAGAGATTATGATGTAATTGAGTGAATGTTGACAATTGCCAAATATTTTGTGTGTGTGGGGTGTGTCAAACTGCGTATTTTTATTACATAAATCATCATCCATTAGTCTTCATTTAAAAAACAAAATATATTTTAATTAACTCACATTTAGTGGACTAAATTGATGATGAGGGTGAGAAACGGTAGGATGTTGAAGAATTGGAGGTAATGGTTCACCGTCAGATCTCACTGTTCCAGTGTCGGATCGAGCAATGCTGTTGCATTCGTCTATATCGACCTATTCCCAATGATACATAATAATATTAAAATTTAATAAATCTTCAATTTAAAACAATTACAAAGACTAGCAAAAAACATAAAATAATAAAATAGTATAAAATATTAAGATGGATGGATTCAAATTCAATGTGTTATTTGGAAACAGAATAGGATCATTTATTTATAGCAAGAGTTAGAAAGTGAATACTAACCTCTGTCATACGATCACTGTCTGAGACCAAAGCATCTGTACTCCATGCCGATTCACTAGCCGTTTCTGACACATCAGGCTGATTTGGCTGAGCCAATGGGAGGACTTGTTGTCCAACTACTGTTGAATAATACTTAATATTGTAACATATAATATTTTACTTTTAATGTGTTCACTGTCAATACTTGGTGAAAAGACATTATATATAAAAAAAAAACCCTCCTTTGTATTTATTCCACAACTATTTATTAGGATCAGGACGGTGTGAATCTCTAAATTGCTCATGGTTAGTAAAACCGGTCAGGATCCTAATAAATAAACGTGGAATTACTACAAAAGAGTATTTTATTATTTTATAATATTTCGGTTAACTGACACGATTGAATTTGCCAATGTCAACAATGACTTACCAGCCAAAGCATTCTGTTGTCCTACAGCTAGAGTGGGTGTAATCAGAGCTCTATCGTACGATTCTCCAATGGTTTCTGAATCAGATGCCAAGACGTCGGTACTCCAAGTGTCTGATATTATGCTGATTGTTTCGTCACCTTCTATGAGTTTCTGAGGAAAAAAGTGGTATGACAATAAGACAGTCAATATATTGCATGCTTAATAATAAACGGGAGTTTCAAATTTTTTTTAGTTATGAGATTTCGCAGTTTTGCTGAATTGTACATCTATGGGGACAGGGATTGTTGAAAATAAAATAAAAATGTGCAAAAATTAAACTATATTTACAACAATCCTTGTCCCCAAAGATATGGATTTCAGTAAAACTGTGATATCTCATAACAGCAAAAATCTATATATGCCCATATGTTATTATGCATGCGGTATATAAGTTACAGTTGAAATGATAATATTTTCAATACATGCATTCGCTAATTCAGTCGCGTATACATTGACTAAGTTTTAGTGAACCTGCCACAATTTACACAATTCAAATAATTAAAGCCAGAGTATTTTATGTTAATGTAAAATGTACATATAACGTTTAGGTTATTATTTTAATGTTTGTGAATAGTTCCAACTACGTGTGTAAAGTTATTGTATGTATGACTTGCCAATATGTCTATGCATTCTTTCACATATACTGTGACGCTAGATAATGTATACAATAGTGAGTAGTGAATGCATACATTAACTGCTACATCTATACACATAATTTTAAATTGAGGAGTAAACAAATGATGACTTACTTTGATTTCGAACT
This sequence comes from Himalopsyche anomala, assembly GCA_031772345.1. Lineage (NCBI taxonomy): Eukaryota > Metazoa > Arthropoda > Insecta > Trichoptera > Rhyacophilidae > Himalopsyche > Himalopsyche anomala. Next base: position 14,515,231 of record CM062821.1, on the reverse strand, counting down.
TGCAAAATTTATCTTCAATATCATGTCTGGTCCTTTTTAATAATTTAGCTTGCTTCATTGCTGCTGTGGAGCTGAGAGGAATACTCGCAAGATGCCTGTGAAGAAAACGACAGATATCTGAAGATAATTGGTATTAGACACTTAATTCTTTCACTGTGATGTCCATGTAAACATGCACCAAGTCTATGCTAATCAAATTTTACCACATGGAATGGGTTTATGAGGTATTGATGAATTTTTAAAATAGTTTTAACCGGTCAAAAAAAGTGTTACATTATGATTGAAGATAATTTTTACCTTTGAGCTTGAGGCATAGCTGGTCCAACACCGGCTTCGCCCTCAGTTACTTGAGACGAGGGAGTGTCTCTTCCTGAGATGTTTGGAGATCCTCTGCCGCTCACATTGGCTGAAACCTTAACAACATAGTATAATATACATATTTAATTTTTGAAAAAATCACCGCTGTAAATTTTTAAAAATTTAATTATAATTACCATATCGCTGAGATTATCGTTTTGGTCTTCAGTTTCCATTTCAAGGCTGGACGTAACAGAGTGGTTACTGGCCGCTTCGGATACAGCTTCTAGATTGTCTGATGTATTTCCGATGGATCCTTCATCGTGAGATAGGGAAAACCTGATGAAAAATAATGTTATGTGAGAAAAGAATTGGCTCAATTGAATGCTGATTTTGAATAATTATTTGATAAAAAAATATACATAAAAACCTTTTAAGATTCTCAATTAATTTCTTCCATTGTCAATTTGATACAAAAAAACTTACCGAGTTCTCTTTTCCTGTCCGGCGTGAGCGCCAGGGGTTTCGACAATGAGCGACGCACTTCTTACTTCTCCCGAGTCTCCTACGGTACCTACTGCTACACCTGAGCCGGCTCCTATTCCTGAGCCTGTCCCTCCTGCAGTGCCTACAGTATTAGCACTTCCTCCTGCATTGTGAGGAACTTGCACTAAGGGACCCTCTGATCCCAAACACGGCACGAGTAAATCTTCAGATAGAGAGCGAGTATAGTGGCTTTCCAACACTTTAATTTCAGACACCAGACCTGTTGCATGAATAATGAAAAGTTTAGAGGAGAAACTAATTTTATGAGGATAATTGGAAAACGCAATGATAGAAAGAATCTGGAATTATATACTGATGGTGCTGAAGAGGTAATCTTCTAATTCAATAAAAAAAACTGTAAATATAATCATTTTTATTGCAAACCTGCAGCAGCCAATTTAATTGTAATTTATTGAAAAAGTGCATTCACTAAACTAGATGCTGTGACCAGCATAAACAGAATTGTCTAAATGAATCCACCATGCTTTAATTTTAATTGAATCATAATCTGAAGGGCACTATCTGCAAAGTTTGATTCACTCATGCATCTTCATAAATGTTTGTAATGGTATAAATAATTAGAAGCATATGGAATGTGAATTGCAAAATAATGTATGTGGAGTTCCCGTGAACTTCTTATCTCTGTAGTGATCACTCCCTTCCGTCTGCAAACGATGGTAAGGGGATGAAATTTACAATTTTTCAAAAACTTTATCGATGAAGGAGACTGAAAGAGCCTTGACGCTGGCGCGTCCTGGTACTTGAAGCTCCATAAATTTGATATCAAAAAAAATAAATATATGATAATATTGATATTTCACAGTTAATGATCTTTATTACTGGTTTTCACTGTCAACACTACATATTACACATTGCAAAAACATAAAGCCTTAGGACGGGCTACTAGCTAGCGATATAATTAAGTTTCAAAATTAATGTATAAACATTTACCAATAGGTTCATAGGCAGTATCACCGGGAAGTTTTATCACCAATACTTCTTGAGATTGCGGTGATGGTTTCTTTGGACCGTTTTTAACAGGTGAGCTAGTGCTACCATTGGTGCCATCATGCTTTCCTTTTGTTGTAGGCTTTTGAATTGGAGATTCTCTGTAATTTTGAACATTAATTTTATCAAATAACTTCAATAATAAGAAAAATATATTATATATATAAATATATATATAATATAACAAAATAAAACTTAAAATGAAGGCAGGCTTTTTTTTCACTATAGTTTATTTTGAACATATAATTAACATATGACTGGACTGAATGCGTATGCTCTAAAAAACTGAATTATGAACACTTAAAATCAAAAAAATAAGTATCGACTTGTGTCACTTTCCAGCGGGTGACAAATACAGTTGGCATGCCAGATTCAGTCCACGAGAAACTTCTGATGAACTGTATGAAATATATAGGATGCTGACATGACTTAAGAGAAAGCGAGGTGATTGGTGGGGATGGAGGATCTTGGAAGCATCATGTGGTAATAAATAAAGAAGAAAAAATATCTCACGTTGACATATTTTTAGACATAAAAGATTTGTTCACTCACTTGGCAAAATTACAATCTGGGAGCCTCTTTAATAATTTCTGCAATTTCAACACGTGCTCGGGATGTATGCATCTCAAGAGTTGATTGAGTCCTTCGTCGTGAGGTAACATTTCTGATAAATCCATTCCGTTATCTCCGGCCCCTCTATTATTTTCATCAGTCACACCGCAAGCCGTATCGGCGTCCTCATTATTATTCCTACTGTATTGGTCTCCGGATTCATGACAGAAACTTTTCGACACGCTCACAAAGCCGTTAGTGTTGTTTTTTATTTTGTTAGAATTGGAGGAGTGTTCTGAAGCCGGGGTCTTGTCGTACATGGATAATTCTTTAAAATCTTGATCTAAGTTTGAGCTGCTCGATGTACTATTTTTAATTTGTTCCGGCGAGGAGTCAAAGCCGTTTGTGATTGTTAAGGGGATTTTTTTCAGGAGTGAAACCTATAGAAATGCAAAACAACATTGAAAAATATGAAAGATATGTTAAGTTAGTGTAAATTCCAAGAATATATGTTGATATATTGGTTCGCCAATTCAACTCCTATGAAACTCTTACACTGTGTAACATGATGGCTTATAATATCATCAGACTTGTATGCAATGCTTTTAGCTCCGTAAGTCACATATTCACAAAAGAGTGTAAAAATTTAATTTAAACCATATTTATGATTGAAATATTCTTATTACAGGCTAGCTGTATGATGCGTATCACGTTATATTAAAATTCAACATTGTTTGGATATTGTAGTGTTATTTTTTATGCTTGCAGTTTATACCGACAATACGAATATATCGATGGCTTAGTGCCATAGTGCTGCAACTAGAAATTGGTCGTTTTGAGTAAATCATTAGTCATTTACCACAATTCAATTCAAATTTATTGAAACATAGACAAAACCATAAAACGATATTTCGAATTGTATTTAAGTAGAACTGAGAGAAGATTGTTTATATTTATTTATTTCCATATGCAAAAATATAGAGATATAGAAGAGAGATATTCCAATGTAATGAGTAATATAACTCAAAACATATTTTTTTTGACTTATCGTTCTATGGAACCAAAGCCATCAATATTTTGGTGTAAAATTAGAATATTTGAATCAAAAAAGCTCTTGGATTTGAGACATTTCCATATTCAAAGTCAAAACTCATAAAATTCATTCCTTTAAAATAAGATGTATGGGGGTTCCGCTGTATATTACTGCAAATACTTGATAAAGAAACCCACCAATAGCTGCAAATCAGTCCTGGTAAATAAGGCCACATTGGCATTAATGACAGGTTCTGTTTTCAGTAAATCCATATCTTGCTCCTCACAGACGGCACCTTCCAAGAGTTCTTCTTCAACATCGGAAAGTTGCTGGCCATCATCGGAAACTGATGAAAATGTCTCATCGTCCACGATGGCATCGAGCAATGAGTATACGCTGTCTTTTTCAAATCTCGAATACAGATCGAGGAGCTTTCGATCGACCTGCATGAAAACAAAATAATACGATTGATTGAAAGTAGAATAATCGTTCACTTATTTAATTTAACACTATCAATGACCAGAATGAATGAAAAAACAGCAGATAACTGAAGATTTTGCCTAAGTATAATAGATAATGTTTTATTAAATTGATAAACAAACCTCTTGATGTTTCATCAGACACAGCATCTGAAGTGTTTGAGCAACCTGCGCAAGATTAAACCTTCCCACGTTCGTGATGGGTATGTCAGTTATACCGTAAGCTTCAGGATTTGCGATAGCTTGGCAAATAAAATTAGTGAACACCAGATCGGTGCATATTGAGTGTATATCTGCATCGGATATTCTTCTGGTGGCTCGTAAAATCAAAGCCGTCTGCCTAATAACCCAGGCTACCGAAGGGGGGAAGCAGGCCCAGTTTTCTGCGAGAGATACTATGAACCGATTAGCGGCAGCTGCCAATGACGTAACAGTCCATTTACGGTAGAGTGCCAGTTTCGCCTGACATTCCGATGACGAACCGGCTGTTGTGCAGTATTTTTTTATTCTAAAATAAAAATAGCGTATGATGCTTACCAAACAGTAATTTAAAAGCGATAATAATAATTACACAAAAGATGCAAGTGAAATTTTCTATAGCTTCACCGGCTGTCGTGAAACATGATACATAGCCAAAAATTTAATAAAAAAAAAACAATATTAATACCTGTCCATAGCCTTATCTGGGTCAACCAGTAAACATTCGTCGAGTTGCAAAAGAGGTAAAAAGGGACCTCTAAGCGCTGCCGACAGGAACAATCTTGCTGGTCTGAATCCTTCTACTAGTTCTGAGTAAAGGCGGGAGAAGCTTGAAGAACCTTGTCCAATTATTCTGTAATGATTAATTTATTTATTAGTAAAAGGATAATACGTTGGATTTCAGTTGACGATAATGAACTATGAAATTAGACTACTCATTTTCACAATGCTAAATTATTTACAAAAAGATTATCGATAATGGCCTATGTTAAATAATGGCAAAAAAATACCTTCTAGGATCTTCAGCCGTTGCCAACCGATGCGCCGCCAGGTGCCGCAAAACCTTTCTAAGAGGTGCGACATCTCTCGGTGCTCCGCTACCCCCGCCCGTGTACAGCCCTGAGCACAAAGCTCTGGCTGCAGCTCCGGCTTCTCGGGGCCTCCTCGACTCCGCCACCGTTAGCCATAGTGATGCTACAGCTGGCGATGCTCGCACGCGCTGTATGAGTTCCGAAAGTACTAGTGCATCCTAAAAGCAATATTTTCACATTTTCTTACTAATTGAAGCGCCTAGAAATATACAATTTTTTATGCAACGTAAAGTTGTTCTATTTTTGGACATTGGAAACAATTGGAAGACGATAGTTATGTTGAATTATGCACAAAAAAACTGCTCCAAGTTATGAAAAAAACCAACTAAACATATTTAGTCGAGAAGTATATTCACTACAGCTAAAACCACAGTTTACTTTCAAGCAACTGACACCCACCAAACTTCGACAGTGCTTGTAAAAATCCATTGATTGTAAGTTGTACTTCAAATTTAGAAAAAACAACATGGAAATTATAATGTGTCTTAACCTTTAATGCCCAGTGATCCATATATATAGTCTGTGGATTTTCGTTGTTCGCTGCCCAGCGGTCCCTAAAGGGACCAGCGAGTATGGCGAGTTTCCCGACAATATTACATTGATTTACAATAACAGTATACAAAATTTGGATATTAGATGAAATAAGTAATAACTTCAATTGAGATATAGTTATTTTTGTGCAAAAAATGCTTGGGCAGTGAACTACTCCTAATGCTCAATGTGCGTGGGCGGATAAAGGATAATTAGTGAAATACAATAAATAAAAAAGTAAATGCCTCACTTTTTTAAAAAACCTATTTTTCCTTTGTTAAAAATACATGTAACCTTTCCTTTTAGAATAAAATTTATGACATATGTACAGTAAATACTAATCACTTAAAGAGGAAAATTTTAATTTTAATTTTCTTAACCTTTTAGCTGCCATTTTGCAATTATTAATTTCATTAGGTATTGACGAGATAGCTCATCTCTGGCGTGTTAAGCATGGAAAATTTGACGAGATATCTCGCCTGTGGCAGTCATCCAGTTAATTAAGCACAAAGAGAGTCCTTAACCTTTTAGCCGCCAACGTCGAAGTATTCGATCTACGGCTGTACGCCAGCGATTTTAGAGAAAATAGAAATTGCATAAAAAGTGATTTAACTTACATAATTTATAGTTTGAAGATGTTTTCGTGTGTCCTGGCACATGTATGTACAATAAATTCTGTGCTGTGGGACGATTTATGGGCTTATTAGATTTCGTATTCAGGGTTGTCACAACACTTGATGAATATATTTTTTAAATTTTAATTTCAGTTTAATAATTTATTCACTGGTATATAACACATTATTTTATGGGCTTATTCTATTTAATGTTCAGGGTTGAGCCATACAGGTAAAAGCAACTTGAAATTTTTCTCCGGAATATATCAAAAATTAGTCTAATTTTTTCAAACTTTTGCCACGCTCCTGTTCTTCATTTTTGGGAAAATGCCACATACTTAGTAACAATTGAAATCGATTTCGGGGCATTGTTCCGGAAAAAATGGTGAATAAAGTAATGGATTCGTTGACCAGTAGGATTCGATTACATTCCTCGAATTCAACGGGAATAACAAAAATATACCCAAAAAAATGTACATTTCATCTAAATTAGTATCAATCCACGCTTTCAAACTTTTGCTCAAAAATGGCAATTTAGAAGACACATAACGATATTGACGTTTCAGTAACAATGGTGTTTACAATATCATCATTCACAAAATATTTAAAATATTCAGATTCGCTTCAATACCTCTTGAAAAAACACAGATTTTGAAATTCATTTTTTTTGTAAAAATGTACAAATAAAAACAAATGACATTTTGGCAAAATTATCATTATTCATCAATCATATACTGTGGTATTACACAAAAATATGAATGAAACTTTATATCAAAGTAAAAATGTATATTCAATGTGTTCCTATTAAACCAGAGGTTTGCAAAGTGCACTTTATAAAAAAAAAATCTCACTGCAAATAAGCACCCAATAAAATTCTGGGTATAGTATTTTATTTTTTACATATAAGAAATTAAAGTTGTCTAAATGAATTCTTGAAAAGCATTTTGAATTTCAAGAATGGATGAAAGACACATTCTCAAAGAAAAATTTGAATAACAGATGTGCTGCAAACAATTTTCTAAGAGATACAAAATCAGTTATAGGATTTCAATATTGATTTTGTTACATTAAATTCTTAAAAATACAAATAATATTTGACAAAAAAATTTCCGACACCCTAATTTTTGCATAAAAAAAAATATACATTACACAATACACATTAGACATCCAATGATTTTTTTTTTTATATCCAAAAACAAAATAAACAAATAATGACACAACTTTAGTAACAATTTTGTTTTTCCAATTTATGTAATTTTTAAGAATCGCCTCTTCATTAAAAACACTAATGACAATGAAAAAGGTGTTTGCAATTTCACTAATAATGTCAGTCATGTTCCATTAAGCATGAAATATTGCAACATTCATGGTTATATCACATGATTATCTCCAACAGCATGGCAACTTGATAAATAATGGAACATAAAAATGCACTGAAGCATTAGATATTCAATGTGCTATAATTGTGGTTCTCAAACTCTCAGTCCATAGAAGTCTTTTAAATTCTTAATTTACTCCCGAAAGTTGTAAATTATTATTTTAGGTATTAAGGATGAATCCTGTGTATTTTAAATATTTTAAAGAAAAGTTTAGATTAGCATTGCTGCCATGATGGCAAACTGTAGTTAAAGCAATTAATCCATAAAAGGGTTTTAGTAACCTGATAGCAATTCTAAGGAAAGGGTTTATATTATCACTGTATTTACTGTCAGTTCTTGGTTGAAAGGCATTATATTTAGAAATACAAAACACATTTTTTTTACTGAATCGACTCTTTTATGTAACGATCAGGACCCAATCCCGACCCAGATTTTCACATGATCATCATAAAGTTGTGGAATTGGAACGAAAAATTGGGCACCCTGACAAAAGTACCATAACCAAAAGCGCCACAGCAAAAGTGCCGATAGAAAATAAAAAAAAACTATAAACAAGTCCTTTTTTGTTTTTTGAATTGTTTATCGATAGAAACAATCTCACGATAATCAGTGAAATTTGAGATTAAATCTGTTGCAGCTGTTAGAGTAGTATCTTAAAATAAACAGTTTTTAACACTTAGTGCTGAAAACAAAAAAAATGCCAATAATACGTATTAAACCCGATACATCTGCGTAGATAGTGTCCATCCATCAGTATATAACTTATTGGAACAATGAAGACAAGAACAGGATCACGTTGAAATTAAAATGGAAAGAATCAGATTAGGTTTCGGAAGACCAATTGCGTCAAAGTGTAAATATATTAATTTAAACGAAAGACTGCAAGAGTTAATGCCTTTGGATGGAAGTATTTCTAATTAAGAATATTTAAAAAGGCTAGCACACAATATTGAAATTTATTTTTAAAGAATTTATATTTTACTTGTATATATATTTGTTCATTTGTTGTCTTTATTTGTATTTTTTTTTCATTTAAAATATAATATTGTGTAAAAAAAATATTTTCTCATTGTTTATGTTGCGGCGCTTTTGATTCTGGCGATTTTGTCAGGATACCGAAAAATTGTGTTTTAATAAAAAAAATATATCAATTCTACTGAACCTTTGCGATACATTTTATTATTGAAATATTGAAGAGAACCTGATAAGCAACGGACTGCTTCACCAGCCAGACTACAGCCAGCACATTACTACAACTGGTTAAAACCCAACTGTATCTAAATCTACCTGTCATTTGTGCATGTTCTTACATCAAGAATAGTGTGAAAATTTAGAAAAAATAAGCAGTGGCCAGGCTTGCGCTGGACATGCGAAATTGTGAACCCACACAATAATAATGCTACATTACTTATGTCGTACTTTATCTGTCCATTTATCTTTATCACAGCACACACGCACACCCTTACTTTCATTGTTTGCACACAAATATTGAGTGAATGTTGACAGGTGACACTGTCGTCTGGTGTATAATTTGTGTAAGCATGTTCACCACCAGTGTGAAATATATGGACTTCTAGCGGAACTGATACCAACAGAAATTATTCTACAAAAAAACGCTTGTTATAACACAAATCAATAAATCCGTTGAAAATCAATTTCTGAAAGTGTCCGTACTGTGATTCAAACCCATGAGCGTCGCAACCAAAGTCAATAACGTTAATTACTCGGCTACAACATTTAATATAACTAGTAGAATATATTTGCATAGATTTGTCCGTTTATCAGAAATGTCAATGATATGCACAGGACAACACAACAAACACACTATCTGTCTGTGTATTGAGTGAATTATGAGAGATGGTACTACCATCTGGTACCAATATACTATTAACAAATATTTGAATATTGATTTGCATTTTCACCTTTGTCTTTCTCCGCACCATTAAAATATAGGATCAACTTTTTTAAATATGCCCAATTATGAGTTGTTTACTACTGGTACATGTTTTCGATTCTTAAAAACAATTAAATAGCTAGGAATACAACTTTTTAAAGACTGTGTCCAATAAATCTATAAAATGAATCATAAAATACTACAATATAAAAAATAAATGTAAGGCAATAATCATTCAATAAATTTACACAATATGAGCCTGAGATTAGGGACTAACTACTAGGGATCTGCAGTTTGAGTAACCTATTGATTAGATTAGCCAATTGGGAAATCGCAGGTTTAGTTTCTGATAGAAAATGTGAAATATTTTTTTTTTCTTACATAATAATAAGCATTTTTCCGATGACCAATATTGATGATTTTATGATTTCCTCGACACTAGAAACCTATTTTAAAAATCTCATTTGACCACAGTGCATGACTGTTTAGTACAATCAATGGAATTATGTGGATAATTACATTATTATATGACGCACAAGCTATCATTTCAAGCTAAATTAATTGTGATGTAATGGTACTAAAATTGCTACGTTTAATGGACGACTATGTGATAGTAAAGAGTGATATCAAAATTTCATTTAACCCAGATAACACATTGTTGTTAGGAACCATAAAATTATAATATTTGCAGATTACAAGAAGAATGCAGGTACAAATATACATTTTAGAAAACTAAACCACTGGTTAAATGTTTTGATGGCTCTCAAGAGTATCAAGTGTTTAAAGCTTTTTTAGCAGTCCTACAAAACAAGCACAAAAATTTGATTCCTCCTAGAAGACTTCCTATTAACACTTTGTAAGCGGGCGCTTTTTAGTGATTAGCGCAAAAATATATTACATTCCTTAAATCAACACAACTTCTAAGCCAAACAATATTTTCGGCTGAAATTTTCAAAGAAATCATATGTGACATTTAATCAATAAAAATAAAATGAAAACATTTTGAATACATCATAATTTCATTACTTTTTTAAGCTGAATATAAAAACCTGTTATTAATTTAGAAGATAGCACTCCACTTGTTATCAATATGAAATATTCAAAATATTCTGTATAAAAAATAACATTAATCCATACCATACAATTATATAAATAATTATACATAATATAAAATCCTCATTCATACAAATTTACAATAACTGGAAGTGTGAAATCTGATGCCCTTAATATTCGAGAAAAATGTGTCGCCTTTTAAAAAAAATACTATGTGTGAACGAACATTCAGGGCATAATAAATTATGAGGTTTATTGCTTATTGTCAAAAAGGGTCACTTGCCGCGGCAGTTATTTCAAAGAAACCATTATATCTATGAGTCAATATACCAACAAAACCGACAGTACGCGATAAACGTATTTTGATGTTTCCCGCCTATAATGTGTTAAGAACATTGCATTAAATATTAGCAATTTCCATAGATAAACCGTAGAAAAAACGCAGAGTCCACATGCTCCATATTGGGAGCGGACATGATTGCAAATGAATAACATAATCCATATAAATCCTTCCACCGCAATGCACATGTAAACAATTATAGATTGGATACAAATTACATGTTTGACACGTGGAAAGGGTCAAAATATATCACACGGACAGGAAATAATATTTTATCAATGAATATATCTGAATAATCATAACCTCCTGATATATTTTTTAAAAAAATTATTAGATAATCTGAATTTACACATTGGTCTTAGGAACGCATTCTGCTAATATTCAACATTGTCATCGCCACATAATCAAATTGAAAATTGGCAATTATTAGATCTGTAAGCTAAATAAAATTATTTTAACTGGATGACTGCCAGAGACGAGATATCTCGTCAAATTTTCCGTGCTCAACAGGCCAGAGACGAGTTATCTTGTCAATACCTAATTTAATTAATAATTGCAAATTATAGCCGTTGTGTTAGGTATAGACGTACTTTTTTTCTACGGGAGCTAAAAGATACATCTTCAAATTGATAAAAATAAATTGTGATATTCTAATATAAATAATTACATGCAAGGCTCAAAATGAACCTAAGATCACAGGCACGGCGCTAGTTCATGACATCTACAGATTAGCATGCCACCTGATAAAAAAAATCTTTTTGGGTGGGAAATTTTCATAAATAATTAAAATTATAGGTAGTGATTATGGAAAAAGTGTTAATATTTTCTTCAGATTAATCGATTGTTCGTGAAAATATCCATTCTAAGCTCTGACTACTGGTATCAGTGCCTTAAAACAAATATAGTGAAACTGGCCTTATCAGTAGATTTACAATATTATTGTCAGATATATTATTCTAGAAGTGTAAAATTTTACTCCCGCTGTTCACATGAAATCACAAAAGCAACGTGGTAGAAGCCTGCTGTCTAAGACCTCTATTCTAACCACCATTTCCCGCATACAAAGTGTTAGTTTTGTGTGCAAAGGGAAAAATGCGATAAGTCTGAAAAATGAGTTGAATATGCCATTATAATTATTAGGTAATCCCGGAATTAATGTCGTTTTTTACAGTAAAACTCAAATTTGATTTGTTAAATTATTTATTATTTTTTTAAAACAAAGTAATTACCAGTGTTGTCTACGACTCTTTACCATTTATTTTCAAGATCTAAAATTCCTTTCTCATAAAAGGTCTTTGGTTTAGATTTGAAGAACTTCGAGAGACCTGATATTAGTTCACTTTTAGGGTGTTCACTGTCAATACTTGGTGGAAAGGCATTATATTAATAAAAACACAATAATCCTTTGTACTTCATTCCACTTTATTTAATATGTCAGGACCGGTTTCGCTCATTACGAGCGAGTTGACGATGCTCGTAATGAGCGAAACCGGTCCTGACATATTAAATAAAGTGGAATGAAGTACAAAGGATTATTGTGTTTTTATTGATATTAGTTCTTCAAAATTGTCGATTTTTTTGTTCCTTAATTGCGTTTCTAAAAAACGAAAAAAGTGATAGTCACTTGGTGACAAGTCCGGAGAATATGGTGGATGCAATAAAACATCCCAGTCAAGGTCCTGGATCTTTTTTCGTGTAATGTCGGCAACGTGCGGACGGGCAATGTCGTCTTGAAGAATAACATTCCTTCTATTCATAAGAGCAGGTCTAATTTCTTGTAACTTTGTATTCAACTTGTCCATCTGATCACAATAGAGAGCTGCAGTAACAGTTTGTTCTTGTTTTAACATCTCATAATAAATCACACCTTTCGAATCCCACCACACACACAATAGGGCTTTCCGAGGATGTAGTCCTGGTTTTGGGGTTGAAATTGGTGTTTGACCACGATTTAACCATTGTTTTTTTCTTTTAATATCATGATACAGCTCCTTGGATAATTGATCAATGGCCATCGTCGGATCAGATTCAATTACCGCCATTAGGGCTGCTTCATCCACTAGACTGTGCCGTCCACTTCGAGACTCATCTTTCAAATCGAGATTGGCTGATCGAAATCTTCTGAACCATAAATGGCACTTTCTTATGTCTAGTATATCACCGTGAATCTCACAAATGGATTCCGTTGCTTCTTTTGCAGTTTTTTTTTTGAATGAAACAAAAACAGCATACAGCTTCTTAAATGTGTTTCTTAAGGACACGTCTCTGACATTTTTTAGATGGGGTAGAATTGTTTTTTTTTGTTTAAAAGAAAGGTAAGGAATCACGAAGAAGATAAAAATAATAACACACGTCTTTACTGGTCAACAGACCCAAACATACTGAGTCAAAGTTGTGTATTGAAAAAACGACATTGATTCCGGGATTACCTAATACAATACATATATGTGTAAAAGAGTAAGAGGACCAGTCAAATCACATTTTACATCCAAGTTCATAATTGCAAATTTTGTTATGGTTCTCCTGAAAGGAACGATTTAAGACAACCCCTTTTTCTTATCGCACACATAATCATAATTTTGTTATAATTTGACCAGTGACAGAGATGTGTGTAGGTTTTGCAACTCAATAAAGTAGACTTAATACTACGTTTTAGCTAAACTTCAATAATTTTGTATTTCTTCTGTATTTTTTAGGATAGCTTTAGAATGAACACTATTGAAATTCGATATAGAAGTTTTATTGTTGAGTGGAAAGATAAATTAAAAGTAACAAAGTAAATAACTCTACTAATATTTAGGATACTACAGTTTTTTAATGATACAGCTAAGATAGAAATATGTTTTTCATCAATTTTGAAACTAATTTCAATCTCAATATGAATTATATGATAGCAATATTGCTTGTCAAAAATTAACATAAGCAACTAAGATTCATTCGTTGTTAACGAAAATAAACGTTTGCACCCGCTAATTATAGAAAAAGTTGTTGATTTACTTTAATTTACATCTGTTCAAAGCTATAATATTCTTTTATAGAGTGCCACCATGGCTAATTTATTAAAATAAGACATACTGTCTCTGCTATGACTGGTGGATAAGTGTACTCGATTTTTTGAAGGACAGTAGATGTGTGAAAGAAGCGAGTCAAATCTGAAATCATTTATTTTAAGAAGAGTAGACAAAGGCCGAAGGGCATCTATTGGGTAGATAAATTGAACGGTCATATAAGAAATTGTAATTCTTCATATTGTGAAAACATATACTTTTCATGTTTGAATAATTATTAATTGATTCGTTTTCATGATTTGTAAGTATTTCTAATTTTTTAGAGATAACTCCTTTCTTTCAGACACAATTTTAATTTTGAATATTAGTCTTTGGATTTATATTTAAATATAATATCCGAATAACAGTAAAATTATAGAGAAAAATATATGAATTTACCTGATATCGTAAAACTTTGTGAGCATCGACAAACACAGGTGATAGAACATAGTCAGTCCGGGGAACACAAGATGAGGAAGTGACATCTCCTTGAGCAAACAGTTGCTTTAAATTCGATCTTTGTTGTGTGCTGGTCCACTTAGCTTGAGCTAATTCCAGTGCGCTTTTCTCTAATTTCTCATTTAAGTGTCGTAAAATTTCCAATTCCGATTGTATAAAAAGTTTTTCACTTCTCAGTTCTTTAGCTAAATCCACAACATCGAAGTATCCTTCAGAAGTTGACTGCATTTTAATTGTCGAACAAAATTATCATAACACAAAGGAAACAACGTTATGAACACAGCGATTTAAATTACTACAGGTCGCTCTAAAACATCACTCCGATAAAAACAGCGGAGAAACGTCAGGTGATTTTGTAGTTATAAATTTACCACGGCATTGATAGAGAAATAGTATTGCGATGACAGCTATGGTAAAAATTAACAGTCGAGATGTGCAGTCGGAGCTCGGACTACGTAATTAGAACACTTTACGTTCAACTTTCTCGATGTAATTATTTACAATATCCATGGACAATTAAATTATTTATTTTATGTCAAACTACGCACTGTACAATAGTTTGTTGGGTATTGTGACGATTGCATAAAATTGATGGATGTGTCAGGTCAATATATTTCAAGGTTGCGTATTCAGTATGTCATAGCAATTATCCGGAATATAAAAAAATCGCATAACAATACGCCCCCAAGACAAATACATCGCTCATGTCACCAACATTACTACCATTTTGTTTTTACAAAATTCTTTATTATTTTATTACGTGTTGCAATCGTTTAATAATACAAATCCATTTTTGCAAATAGTATTATAGTCACGAGACTATTTTTATGTGTGATATTTCCATCTAAAAATACATCCATTCAAATTGTTTTGAGTATATCATTTATGCATCATTGCGTATACTATTATTAAATTGGTTATCTCAGTTTCTGTATTGAATTTTAACAGTTTTAATGAGTATAAGATACAAATAAATAGCTATGTATTACATTTTAGTATTTATTTATTATTCAATACAATATCTTGAAAAACAAGTAAAATATGATATTTTTATGAAGATGCAAGATGAATTCGCTCATTTTATTATTTCGCTAAAAATACTGTGCCTACCTATCATATGTTTATCAAATAAATAATAGAAAAATGATTCATTTTTTTTTTGTTCAACAGTCAGCTGTGCTCAAAATATTTATCTGCTTGCAACATTTGAGAATGTGCCAAAATCAAAAAAGAAGTGACATATCAGTAGGTACATTTAATAAAATATTATCGCTGCTAAATCTGGCGGGAACCAAAGAAAAGCACTAAATTTAAAATTACATCTTAATTAAAAATGCCTAAAAGACCAAATCCGTATTCAGAAGATATTCAACCTCAAATTAAAATTCATATAGGAGCAAAAGAATACAACAATACGGTGGAGAAAATGAAATCTGTGTACGGTAGGTCAATGTTACCTACCTTGGTAATTGCAATATCATCACGAAATCTTTGATTAAATCACTCGTCATTTTAATGTGGAGCAAGTAAAAAGATTCCAGATTTTGTTTTAAGTGGTGATATACACAATCATATACGTAAGAAAATAAAATGGTTAACGAAGGTTATGTTATTCATAATCGGCTAGTTTCAGTAGCAATTCATGTTGGTAGTAAATTTTAATAAACATTTTCTATCGTTCAGCTAATTGCAGTATTACTTTTATTTCCGCTTACAAGTATACTATAAATACTTTTTTTTGTGTGTTGCAGATAAAACGATCGCAATTCTATATAAGGGAGCAAATCAGAAAAATAATAATAGTTTTGACATTGTGAAAACCGAAGATTCTTTTAAGGAAGATGGTAGTGTTTGCCAGAATAAAAGAAAATTCAAACAGATGTTCCTAGGAAAAAATGGTGCACTACAATCTGCTGGAACCCTTCATGTAAGATAAATATATAGTTATAAGAACACATAACATAATCATTATGATATTAGAGATTTCAACTAAAGGTGCTTAATAGAATTTTAATATCATATTTGAATCATTCAAATTTTGTACATTTTTATATATTTTATCACTGACTACCTGGGTTCCGTCTTTCGTCATCTTCAAGCATTCAATTCCACGGATGAACTTGAACTGATGCTAAGTAAATAGTTAGTATCATGTGTATATTATAATAATAATAATATTATCATTAAGTCACTAATTATAGAAGTTATTTATGACGATCTGGACTAATTTTTCTATTGAGTTAATATTAATGTTTTTCAATCTAAATTGGAAAAGTAATCGCATAAAGAAATATAATCTCTGTTCGTCTTCGAGATTACATGTAATCATTAGGTTTGACCATCATTAAATAAAAAAAAATCGAAGGGTTTTAACATATACAGTGGAACTCCAATCTACTGTTCTCGCATTATTCGTTTTGCTGCATGGATCGTTTACGTTTCATAGTCCCGGCCAAACACCCATAAGAACAATGTTAAACAATCCCGCATTAATCGTTCCCTGATTTACCGATTTCCTCAATCTATTGTCTAAATATTATGGTCCCGTCAAAAATATTATCCCGGTTGACTGTTTTTGTTGAATATTTCTCATTTTGCTCATAAATATGTAGTCTAGCCTCACATCTCGTTTCGCGAGTTTTTCTAACTCACAACTAAAATGTTGAAATGGAGAAAATTAAAACTCTATCTGAAAAACTGAAAACAATTCAAGACGTTGAAAAAAATCTAAGAGAAAAACAAATTGACATAACAAATAGAAACTTAGAAAACGTACGTTAGTATGCGAGTTTGAAGGGTCCCTGTTTGAATTTAAGTGCCAAACTGCGAATTAGCAACTTAGTATTTATTAAGCAATCGAAAATATATATTCTTTAATAAAAAAATTGTAAATAAATAGGTTTTTTAAAAGTAAAACATTTATTTTGGGATTATTTGAAGATTTCCCGCATTTTTTGTTTGTTTATTACGGTCCTTTGAAAAACGTAGAATCAGGGTTTCACTGTATATGCCTATTGATTTTAAAAGAGTGGGTATTATCAGATGTCATTTTATTTTAAGAATCAGACTATTTTCATTTCTGGATAAATTTATTATTATTCTTCTGTAGTTAATAATATTAACTTAAATGTAAAGGATATAACAACGGTGAATTTGGACGATTAACAGAGTTGTAAGTATCGTTAGTGTCAAAATATATGGAGGTGTACAAAATTTGGATGATTCAAACATACATTATTTATGTAACAAGCCTTTTTATCATGTTACCACCACTAAAGTTTCAGTTAGGTAACTTACCAATCATTAGGCTAAGCATATGCTGAAATGCAGGCGACGCATCCTAGCCTCGGTGTTCTAGTGGTGTAACTAGTGTTTTTTTTCAGTCTTATATTTGAGATCTTGGACTTGTGTGTTTGTGATGTCCTTTTTTGCCATACTCGCTCGTCCCTCTAGGGCAGTGGTCTCCAAACTCAATAAGGATGTGAGCTACTTTCAGAAATTGAAATTGTCTGGTGAGCTACCTATACATATTCCTTCTAAATTGTTTTTTATTATCGGCCCTTATCGTACCATACATAATATTTATTATATTACTTAAAATAAATAAGACATGAAATGCGTACCTTAATTATTTATTTACAAACAAAATAATAGTTGAAAAAAAGTAAAAATAATTAGTAAAAAGAATGGCATTCACTTTCCTCCACAATTTTTTCAATTCTCGGTGAGTACATTGTCACTCCCATCCGAATGCATCAAAATTTACATCTGTGAGTCTGTTTTTATATTTACTCTTAACCACCTTCATAGTGGAAAACATTGATTCACATAAGTAGGTAGAACAAAACAATTCTTTAAGTTTGAGCGCAATTCAAACTAAAATTGGATACTTTTTTTTGGGACGAAAGGCCATACAGATTCTATAGATGAGGCAACACTATTAAGCAACAAATCACATTGAAATTCTATCAATTCCATTTCTGATGAAGGGCCATCTTCTTGAAAATTTTTGACGATACAGCTGAAAAAATAATATTACAACAGCAACCTTTAATCATTTCGTTGAAATTTAGCTCAATTTATTTTTTTATTTTCCGAGTTCAATAATATTTTTTTATAGGCAAATTTATAAACATAAAATATCCTAGGCGAGCTACTACCGTTTGGCGATCACTGCTCTAGGGACTGGTGGGCGTTCAACGACGAAAATCCGCAGTCCTATATGGACCACTGGGCGTTTTAAGGTTATAGCTACTTTTGTGTAATGTATTTCAAAATTAAAAAAATATGGGTTTTTTGATAGAATTAAAAAAAAAAAATTTAGAAATACTATAGCATACCTATCTACAGCCCTAGTTCGAGCTCAAGTATATTCTGGCCGCCTTGAACCTTTAGTTTTCACTTATATACAATTAATGATTGGCGGTCATATTAAAGAATGGTAAAAGCTCTTGCACTTTTGTTTTTCTCTTATTTCGGACAGTTTGAAATACATAACATCATCAACGTTATATGCGCTTAACAGATCGACCATAAGAACCAAAGTATCTTCTATGATAACAGCAGTGAAGCATTTGACAGATAAAATATGACGATTGTGAACTTTTACACTTTTATCTATCATGTGCATAAGGATGTAGAGAATAGCCCTGCTGATCGATTTTTTCATACAACACTTTTCCAATTGATTTATATTCCAAGTCATTGATATCTTATATTTCATTTCATCCCACCAACCATTCTCCGGTCCTACAAACAGGTAGAAAACAGTGGATCCTAAGGTAACACCGCGTCCATTATCCTTCCCACTAAAAATTTATTGATCCAGTTCTTGATACACACTCCATTGAGGTCCATATGCTATTTTAATTTTTGTAAATATGTACAATTTCAATTTATTTAGAAAAGCCTCAAGCTAAAAAAAAGTTTTTTTTTATATTCCTCTTTTTTAGAACAATCCCAATATAAGTTATTCTACATAAATATTCGAATTCTTATTTTAAGTTTGCAAGAATAAAATATTTTTATTTCAAAAAATCCAGGTCGATATCCTTAAGCCTTGTGGCCAATGCAAAAATCGATTATCAGACATGGATGCTTCCTGCGGTTATTGTGACAGCCCCCAGTGTAATATGTGTGCTGTGACTTGTACAGCATGCGGAAATCCCACCTGTACCAGCTGCAGTGTGAATGGGTATGTCTTCCACTTTTAATACTACAATAAATTTGCATTAAAAAATTTTTTTTTTTTTTTTTATTGTACAATTCATCAATTATAAATTTGATTGCATTTTTTAGGTACGGAAGTCAAAGTGGTCTGTTATGTTTAACCTGCTGCAGATAGTGGAATTTATACAATAATTTTAGCATAATATGACGGTAAAATTTCTCAAAAATTCTCATTCCATGCTTATTATGGGACTTTCAAGTTGTTAATTTCATATCTACAAAGACTTTGAATATAAAAGTAAAAACGGTGCTGTTCTACTATTGATTCTCTTGTTTGTCAATTTGTCGTCAGTCAATATTATTATATATTGTGTGTGCCTATTGAATTTCAATAACATGGATGAGATAGACGTTGTGATATCATTATTTTATTTATTGTACATATTTTGTTTTCAAACACTATTTTGACACCGATGATATTTTTTAATCTTTCGATTTTATTTACAGTTGAATATTACGATTTTATTTATTTTAAAAGATAATGTATTCAAACATTCATAGTTCAACCACTCTTGTCTTGCCAAAATTTATTAATATCATTTACAAAAAATAGGCATAATCATTTTAATCATAAATATGCATTCAAAAATATTTTAATATTGTTTCCTTTTTCATTACCATGACTTTCATTTTTTTGCAATTTAAATATAGTAAAAGATAACCATAAGAATATTTTGTAATTTGTTATGTATTTTTATACGCAATCGAAAAATGATGTTTGCATTAATTTTTGACTTCTAATTAAAACATTTTAGTATTATTATTTATTTAATATTAAAAAAATTGCATCTATATTAGTTTTACTACCTTAACCAGTCACAATTTTTTATGTTTTTTTATCAACAAGTATTATTGTAATTAGAATGTGTGGAACACAGTCTTAATAACAGAACAGTCTTATTCTGACCAATGAATAGTGAAGTATGTAAGAATTTGTCTGCTGACTTGATATATATTTACAAAATATATATCAAAATGTCTTGAAAACTATTAGTAAGGGTAAAATAAAATAAAGAAATATAAGTAATAAATAATATAAAAAATATTATCACGCCAAAATATCAATGAAAATTGTATACATATTAAGAATAATCTATTACAAAAGTAAAGACGTTTCCGCTAATGTGCGCGCGCACACTTCTCAAAATGTAGCCGCACACACTTTTCCATTTCCCGCATAGACCGCAAACAGAAATATTGTAAAAAGAAGTGTGATTTACCAAAGTTTTACTAAATTTTCAATTGTCTTTTTGTTACCAAAACAAATAAATATTATGTTGTGTGTTATGTTTTAAAAAATATGCAAATATGAGTTGACCGACTACTCTCGTGAGATAAAGCACCAAGTTATCGGGTTAGAATATTATACAATTTTCATAAACTTCATTGATTCATTGAGTAGGTCAGTACTACCCACTGTCATACTTGTGCACATTTTCTGTTTTTGCTGAAAATTTACTCCACCAAGATGTTGAAGGTTCGCACACACAGTAGAAAAATTAGAGGGAACGTTGGTCAGTAGGTGCTGGGCAAAATTCACATTTTTTTTATTTTCAGCACAAAATTTACAGTAAATCAAGGAGAAATTCAGGTCGAAAATTTCTCGAAACATGAAAGTTTTCGCGGACCGGCAATGAACTGATTTAAAGCATTTTAAGTATCTTATTTTTCCCCATAAACTTTTTGATATTCATTAGGCACTGGATTAACTTGATAACATTAATTAGATATAGAAAAAGTTTTAAATATCTATTCAAGGTGACTCTTCAACATTCTGTCTTGATGGCAGAATAGCATTCAACAATTATTGGCTTAAAACATGATAAAAATTAATTAAACAAAGAAAGTTTTTTTTTTTTTTTTATATTTTATTTATTAATAATTTTTATGTGAATGAATTATCCACCCATAAACACAACACTTAAGTTTAAAAAAAATTAAAAATAATATTATTACCCTTAAACACAATATAGCTCCTGTCAAATCAGTTTTTTTAATACATCAAGAGGCACTTGTATAAATCTTTTGATTATACAAATTTTAATAGTGGATGACATGCTGAAATGAGTTGGCATAGTGTAGCGAATAAGTGTTATCAAGAACTCAACATGCATGCAGTATGTTATAGTTTCTCTTAAAAAATATGAACGCCCATTGGTTAAAAAAATGTTCTGTCATGAACGAACTCATAGATAGAATTTTTTACAAATACAGCACCAGATTTTCTTAAGATATGATAAAAAGGTATCGACTAATGAAAATTATTGAATTTTAAAAAAGTAATGAGGTATGAGAAAATTAATTCATTAGATTTATTATATACTTAAAATGAATACCCATAACACCGCCTATCTTTCAACACCACAACTTTTCTTTCTTTGGCTCGGCTTTGTTTCAAATATTATAAATCTGTTCCATAATAATTTCTCAATGTACGGAAACAGAAGCAATTCTTTTAATAACCTTATTTTTACACAATTAAAATTGATAGTACAGTGGATTAGGAGAAAATAAATAAGACACTTGTTATAATAAGATAATACATCAATGCAAATTTAATTTGCAATACTTTAGCAATTGTTTTATTTTATTAATATTCCTCCTATCTCATGATGGTGAATCTTCATGTGCTATGAAGTATTTAATAAAAAAAAATCTATTTGTATTTATCATGATGCAAGCAGGCCTATTTTGAGCTATTTGACTATTGCCTGTATAATATGTAAGTCCTGTATGCAAAAGATTTCCTTAATTATCAGCAGTTTAAATTTCACATCTCATACCTTGAAACGCTCGCGCAGTTGGTAAGCATTGTGCCTTCTGTGAGAGAGTGTGAGACTGTAACGTGGACTGGGTAAAATTAACAACGGGATTAATGTTTTAATATCACAATGTTCACAATCAAACAACAAGAAATATGAAAGATTTGTAGAGAAATTATATTCAGAGAATTGTGCATTATTTAGACTTCTAATTCAAAATTTGTCACAGCTAAGTTTTATATTCATTTTAACCCCACAGAACTATCAATAGAATCAAATATTAATGTTTTCCGTATAGTAAAATTGAAATTTGTATAGATTTTACACATGTTTACATGATACTAAAAGAATAATGAAATAAATGTATAGGGCGAAGTGTATGCTGTACGCATTGCTACAATGAATGGACGAATGCAACAGATGCGTTATATTGTTTCTACCTTGACACGAGACTTAGAGCCCTTTCATTGTCAGGTTATGATAATCACAAATAAAAGTCTTATGCAATTGTTACTAATAAAAACTACAAATAGGCTTGAAATTTTTTAAATATATTTGTTTATTATATATAGGCATATATTAAATATTCATTATCAAATTTAGTACATATTACACAATTAAATAATACAAAATTTAATCTAATAATCCCTTTAGTGAAATAATAATTTACGTAACGTATTCAGGTGTATTCTATTATTTACTGACATGCGTACCCACTGTCGCCAACACTCAAATTAACTTGTATAAATATTTAATTAAATTTATTTTACGATACAATGTGCAAACAAGTATTAAAAAATCTAAATCTTTTAGACAGCCCTATTGTTTAAATCAGCGATTTCCAACCAGGAGGCATGGACCATTGCAAAGGGAGGCACGAACTGTTTAAAATATTTATTTATCCCTTAAAACGTGTCATTATTATATGAAATAAAGTTTAGGAGGCGAGAAGGTATTTAATTTTTCGAAGAGAGGCGCAGTAACATAAAGGTTGGAAACCACTGGTTTAAATAGCTGCATTAGTTGGATTTTTATGAATAAATGAATAACAGAAAGAAAATGTTTGAATAATTCCATATCATTATGAAAATGTTAATAACTATTTGAAACAGGCCTTACTGTAGGCTTGAAATGGAATGTCAGATATGGCAATCTTTAAAAAAAATATTTTAAGGTTGATGCTTCAATACAACAACACAGAATTAACCTTATCAAGCCAATAAGTATAAAATACATAAAAAATACTCTCAAAACTGCACTTAGCCCAAATAACTTTCAAATATCCACACCGTTTGTATATAAATCTATAAAATATAACACTACAGCACTGTTAACCTCGCTTTGTGTATCTGTGATTGACTGGTTTATCTGATGCCCCCATCGTTATAGCTGCCCCCGTGGCAATGCATTACGCAAACATGTACTTATAGATGATGGTGGCCAGAATCCCTAGTGCGAGGGGTATTACCCAGGCGCCCAGTGAACTGCAACAAAGCAACACCTAACATTCAATAAAAAGCATAGAAGTGGAAAATAACTTAAGAATATGGCAACATTTCACAAAACGTTTATAAAAATAGGTCTATATCAAGTTTTTCATCTTGTAGATTACAAAAGAGGATAACTCAAAAGTAATAGTTTATTTACTGAAAAGACATACAGTTATTTCAGTAAATAAATTATTTCATTTAAAATTGATATTTCCAGTCAAAGATCAGTTCACCAAAAGTAGTCAAGAATTTTTGTTATCTTTATGTTGTAAGTTTAAATATCACAAGATATAATGAGTAAATATTTACTTTGACAGTATTTTGTACGCATATTGTTACAATTATGTTATATAAATAACATTCTCACTGTTTTCTTTAACAGTAGTATGCAGCATTCTAATACAGTAGTAAAACAGACAGTTCATGCCTTATGAAAACAAAAGATAAGCATCACTTTCCTTAGTGAAGCCAATGAAATAAACGATATCAATGACCAATTTTTAGAAGAAAGACCATTATATTGGTTAGTATTGAATGAAGATATTTGTATGAAATCTTGACTCTTCATATAATTTACAAAATAGATTAAGCAATATTGACTGTTGGCTACTGTACGCAAATAACAAAATTGAAATGTTGCCATTATCGTTCAAATGATATTTTATAGAAATACAGAATAAAGTGCAACACTGTAGAAGTACATAGATTAAAAAATATACACACAAAATAATATGATACATTGAAGAAGTGCAGCTGAAATACACATTAGAAAAGTTGCATGCATAGAATATAAAAAAGTGTGAAAATTAAAGAACATTTTGAGCTTCGAGCACCTATACTCCTCCACAATAGAAATATTACCTTTGCATCCGCTGGCATGCTCGTCATAACTAATTTAACCATTTCCTCACAGTTGGCGACAGACGTTGTGACAAAATCTACACAATGGTTTTTAAACTACTACCATTATATGAGCACGCATTTCGAAAACTCTTTCACATCAGGTACAGAAACATTTAATAAAAGCTGATACGAACTCGGGTTAATATTTTTAAGGGCCCCTTAAAATATACAATGAATATTTAGTGTTGTGATGAATTGTGTTTGACTGGCACTAAAAATCAAATTCCCACAACTGTGAACAATTTTTTTTATACAAACCTTGATTCGATATATTTTTTAGTCCAAACACCATTACCCAATATATCGCCACCTTTCTGGCAGAAGTTGATAAATAATAAAACTGACAAAAATTAGTTATTTAAATATACAAAGAGATTCAAAGATACAAAGAAATATACGTCGGGAATAACTCAGTTGGTGCATTAACTATACCAGTTTGCCAAAAAAATCATTTATTTATATATAAAATTATTATTAATACTGATTTAAAGGCAGACAATGTGGATCTATATTTTGATATTATAATTGTATGAGTAATATAAAATATCGACGCTAGAGACTTCAAAATAATATCTGAATTTTTTCATTTGCTGTTTACTCAGTACTTTCAATCTGTTACTTACCAACTTCTGCCAGAACAGTGACGATACGATGATACAAACGATTTTTATTTTAGGCCCCATAAGTAGTGAATATGGAATTCATTATATTGATGAGTAACTATGATAGTGTACATATGATACGCAAATCCTCATTCCCCGGGATAGTCGATACTTATTGCACACCTGTTAACTTATGAGATATCCTAGTTACACGTAGGAGAAAAAATAAAATTAAGAAAATTACACCAAATTGCTGGAGAAAGTATGTGTTTCATTCAGTACTCAATCTTATTTTTTACTCCCTTGTGTGGTATAAATCAGTCCTGTTGTTTTCAGACCTTACAATGATATTACTGACAAATTTAATGATATGTAATATACAGATATTTAAAATAAAAAACGATATTTCTTTTGCAACACTTGTATTGAGCAGCCCCAATATTACGCTCCTTCATATGTGAATGGTAAGAAAAACACAGCAGTAAAAGGGTTAAATACTAAAAAAACAAATCGTTGGTGTACTGGAAGAAAGTGTTCAGTAAAAAACCAACTGTTTTGAGTTATAAATTCAGACTGATAGATTTTAACAAGCTGTATCTTCTGAAAAAACAAGGTCAACCATATTTTGTGTATTTTTACATAATTTGAACATAATATACATCAAGTCACTTCCGATTAAATTTATTTTTAGCAAAAAAATAAAGTAAATAAAACGCTTTTGAATAAGCGAATCAAGCTCGTTAATCAATATGCAATTTCATGATTATCGAAAATGATCTCAAAACACGGTTTTTTGAGTTATCGCTTTCTGCCAGTATAGCAAAGAAATTTTCATAAGAACTGTTGATAATTATTACTTAAGACAGATGGTCTTTATTGACATTTTAATTTAATATTCAAGTAATTGAAAGTGGCTAAAAATCCACGTGTTTGAATAAACTTCAAGAAAAATAAAATGGTAACTCCATTAGTGTGAGAGCAATTGTGATTCTGGACGGCTAAAGAAAGGTGATACGCACCAACATTAAATTATTCATTTATAAATGGCAACATGCCGTGGTTGTCCAGGATATTTGAAGAAATTGAACTTGTGTTTGTAAGTTTTGTGTAAATTCATTCTAATATGTGCAAAAATACATAATTTTTGGAATAATATATCTAATACACCAAAATAAATTTTATATTGAATAAATAACATTTTATAGACATCAAGATTATAAGATATTCTTCTATTGAATCCACTAAAATAACTGGATTATATTATATATTTATTTTTATTCATTCACAATAAAACAGAAGCCAACATCAAGTATCTAATCAAAGCTATTCTCAAACAAACATTTATCATATATTTATGACCCTTCTATATTTGATACCATACTATAAGTCAAAATCGTAATGTGTAGCAAATACTGGATCGTACTTAATCAGCAATTAATTCAACAAGGTTATATAAACAGCAAAAACAGGTTACCAACATCAATTATTACAAATTTTATATCTTATCAATAAATTTAATTATGAGTGTTTATGGAGATAATGGAATAAATCAGTTAGCAAAAATAGATATTTAAAACCGAGTTGATAAAGTACTTTCAGCCAAGAAGAAATGCAAGTCAATTGGAATCATTATGTAACAAAACATAATGATAGATAGCCTTATGAGATAACAATACAGTTTGAAATATGTATGAGATTCATCTGTCGGGTTTTCTGTAAGCATATGCGGAGACACTGAATTTTATTTAGTTTCTTCTCTATTTAGCTCAGCACAAATTTGATCGATAGTCAACGTATTAAGGTATGATTTACATCACGGTACATAAATATGATTTGTGAATTGTTAATGTTAAATGATTAGTAAAAGCTCAATTTATAAAGACAACACACAAATAACATTTTCTAGATAATCAACTCAGAAATGCTATAAGTTTGAACGACTATGCAGTTCTGTTTTTAATGAAAACAAAGAAGTAATATAAAGATGCTTCAGTTATACTACACTTTAAGTTAAAAAAATCTTTTTTTTTAAACAAAAAGGGTCATTGATTTATTATCATTATCACTATAGTTAAAAATTGCAAAAATGTATCCAACATTGCTTGAGTAACAATGTAATAAAAAAAGGCGATTGTGCGGCTAGCGTAATACTGCATGTGCTCATTCAACGGTCTTAAGTAATAGCATAGATTGGCATTCATTAAAAAATTGATCATGCAAAATGTGAATAAGATCATAGGTAAGGCAGATCAAAGAATAAGATATTGCCGTGGGTGATTTTTGTATAAGCCGGAAGGGGTCTCTAAGACATTTTGCACCTGTTTGAGTTGGAATTGCTATCGTCATCCCATTTCATTTGTGTTTCTTTGGTGGCTTTGCGTTCCGATTCCACCAGTTCGCCTATTTTGTATTGCTTCATAAGGGCCCTGCAAAGGAAAAGAACACAACATATAATAAATAGGCAACAATAAATTTTCCAAAAAAAATTGGAAACCTAACACAACAGTAAGTGTCAAAAGCTATTTTGAAGTGGTACAGCAAAGTTAATTAGACGTTCTAAACAATTATCAAAATAAATAATGATTTAAATGAAAAATAAACATTACACAAAGTCGACTATATAAAGTTGACTTCCTCTATGAATGTCAATGACATATTTTTGTATACAATTCAACTCACCTAGCATCTGAGCTGTGGCCGACATCTTCAAAGGGTTCACTTCCATCTTTTCCCGCTTGTTCTAAAAGCACCTCCTCACCACCGGGGTGCTGAAATATATAACAAAAAATAAATCTTTGGTCTGGTTATAAAAACCACATCTGGACACATAAAATACATGTATTGGTTTCTGACAAATAATCTATGTTTTTTACAACCCATCACCATGCTATATTGTACCCTCGGTAAAATAGCGTTTCCAGCAGTGACCTTTAAGACCCTCACAAATAACTTATATTATATTTTATGTATACATATACTTTTAACGCTTTTATGTTATTAAAAGAACAGGATTTTCTATTTTTATTGGGCCTGGGGCCTTCCAAGAGCTTAATTCGCCACTGGTCTGAAATTGTCATTTTTGAGTTATGGATATGGTCAGATTCATGAAGTGACTTAGAGAAAGAACATGATTCATTTGATCCCATATCAAAAAAAGTAACATTGATTGTAAAAATACATATCTCCATTTTTATTTATTTCAAAGGAATCTAAAACAGCAGTTTTCCTTAGCAATTTACTATAGCAAATTATTGAAAACTTCATCGTTGGCTTTTTAAAAAAAATGCATATACATCCGTCACAGAAGTCAATGATGTTGACTGCTACGCTAAAGACCCGCAAAATATGTAATAAGACAGATTGACGACTGTATTTTACTGGGAGTGTGATTCGTCACCAATATTTAAGAACATGTAAGTCATTATTTTGGTAAAAGTACCTTTTTTAAAAGTAAAATATGTCTTATATAATTGGCACGTTTTTTTATTTACACATATCTTTATTGATTGAATGCAGAACGCATTATTTAATTATTGAAATACCAAGAGCAAGTAAAATATTTTTTATTTTAGCAGTAAAACTGTTTTCTGTTTCTCCTGTCAAATTTATCCAAATTTGAGATAAGTGTTATTACAGTATTGGCAATGATGTGTTGGATTGGTTATTGTTATTATCCAGTACTCTTTAAATCCCTATTGAAGAAACACAGCGAAAGTGTATGTGTAATAAAAAAAAATCATGTTTCATCAAGTTGTGAAATAACTACCTGTTGTTTTGGTGACATTTTTACAGATAAGGATTTTTTTTATCTCAATTTTGATTAAATAAACGGCTATTATTAGAGGCTAGAATTATTTTAAAGAAACATGCCCATGCCATAAACTACATCAATCAGCGAAAACACGAATCATAAAAAGCAATGCTCAAAGTCGCGTTAATTTAGTTCACAGATTGATTATGATATTATAAATTGACATTGAACACTGGTGTGATGTGAGAAAAAAAATATTTACAGAATGGAAAAAATTGGAATAACGCGGATGTTCAATCAACTATTTGAGGACGGATTTTCTTGTATATTTTCGTGATCGTATTAGAAAGATGGGAGACGGAGCATATGGCTTAAAAAAAACATTATACGAGACGTCTAAAAGTAAAACCAATAAGTTTACCTTTAGACAAAAAAAAGTAAGTGCAAATACTAGCGGTGATTTCATACAGTATGTACGTGAAAATCGTCAAAGTAGATATTATCAGTTTGGTGCAAGAAGTCATTCATTGATCATTTGGTCAACAATGAATTACATTAACAAAAGTCCTTTTTTTCATTTTACATTAAAAAATAATTCAAAAAAGTCTCTGTCTTAATATCAATCAATACTGTCCAATGACATACCTTTAAAATTATTTAAGTTTCTTTAGTCTTATTCCATGCACATAGCGGAATGAATGACGTCGTTAATAAGCTGATGCGAAATACATTTTAATGATGTGTATTCCAACCACAATAGTCCATAGTGTTGCTACTGCATGCTTGGCTGACTAAAGATGATCTAATGGAATACATATACATAAGTTAAAATGAAAGTATTGAAAATTTTCTTTAGTCGGAGTCGTTTTTTTAATTTAAAGCTGGAGTCGGAGTCTTCTTTTTTTACTCCACAGCCCTGAACTGAACATACAAAAAATGTTCAAACTCTTAACGATACGCGGAATCCGATTAATTCTATAGTTACCGCTAGGGCTTCCAAACCGGTTTAAACCGGTTTTTCGGGTGTTTAAAAAAACCCGAAATCCGGTTTATTTTGGGCGGTTAACCGGATTGTTTAAAAAATCTTTTTCTGGTTTGAGCACCATAAGCTTTTATTAAACTATTCATATGTAGAGTATAAATACTTACAAAATACAAAATGTTGTACATAATAATAGTATTATAAGAAGTACAATATAATGAAGTATTGTACTGTTCAATTGTCTAATTTCTGTGCCATATTAATAACAAGTATGTAGTCGAAATCATAGACAAATATACTGCTTTCAATCAAATATCTGTAATACGAAAGGATTCTCATAATATTAATGATAATAAAACAAGTGAACCTTCCAAACGAAAACAGCGATATTTTATCTACTTTCTAATTGTATACACTAATTGACTGTTTTTAAGTAATCAAAATACTTTTTTTGAAACAATGGTTAGAGTGGTACTAAAATTGGTTTTTTGAAAATAAATCCGGTTTAAACCGGTTACCCGGTTTATTTATTTGAAAAAAAAAACGAAAACCGGTTAGCTTAAATGTCCGGTTAATTGGCGCCCTAGTTACCGCCAAATACCGATATCACAAATTTTAATTTGGCTTAAGCTTATCGCAATGTCTGGCTACTATAAATACGAACGCTCCTCATAATTGGAAACATTTATCATAAATCTAATAATTTAAGTGTGAAACACAAAAACGTCGTTTACTACTGAGAGGATATATATCGATTGTTGTTTTTAAACATCTCAGTTGCTGATGTATGGCTATTGCTTTATGGTTTTTGAATCATACCAACCATAATATCAATTAGGCAACTCTCAAAATATGATTTGACTTAGAAATATGTATCTACATATGTATTATATTTTTTTAATGATTAATAAGAAGGAACATAATTTTAAAAAACGTGGCCTGTCTTAAAACCCTTGGTTGAAAACCACCGGTTAAGATGCATAAAATAAAACACCCTTTTGTAGTATATAATTACATAGTATAACGAAATGATCTGTTTTGTTCATCGCGAGGATTGTCAACTGAAGATGTTATAGAGCTATATAGAAGAGCGCATCGGTCCTTAAATTAAAAAAAAAAATGTAATGGAAAAAATGTGTAATTTTTTTAACATAATGCTTTTCCATCAAGAATCAACAGTGAAAATCCTCAAAGTGATATTATATACTACTTCACTATGTCGCTAAAAATATAATATAAATGACCCAATAGGTCACCTGCCAAGAAGAAACACTTATATTACAATAATACAGACATATATTTATGTAGATTTTTGCCTAATTTTCGATGAGGCGGTGGAGTAAAGGCTGTTATCATGTTTCTGTCGCCGCGGAACACTTTCAAATACATACATACATTGCGTGTGTGTGTACGTAATGTTTACATACATAATATACTAAAGCAAAATTAATAAAATGAATAAAATTTATTACGTCAGACACTATTTCTTAATTTAAATTTGTGTGGCGATATCCCAAATCTCAATGGATTAAATATACTGCGACAACAGAAGGTCGCAAAAACAAGTTCTGAAATAATTGCATGTAGAGTATTATTTTTTATCAAAACACTCACCTGAGCACAATTAATTATTAGAAAATAAAACATTTTTTTTTAATTTCCCGTTATTTATTTCAGCTCAGGATCGGGTGTCAAACCTTGTTTTTAGTCTCCAAATTTATATAAATAACTCTATTCTTTTAATATGTCACCAGTTGATAGAAGTTTTGTATTGTTTAATATAATATAATGCCTCGTCACCAATAATTGACAGTGAATACCTTAAAAGTGACAATTTTTAATAGTTGAAAAAATATATATCACAGAAAAAACCTTTTTTGGCATAGTATCATATAATTTTGTATCGTTGAGTGATATGCATAATATAAAAACAATGTGTTTTTAATGTGACAGTTAAGTTGCAGTCTGCGCAAGAATGTTTCGCGCACTTTACGAAAAATCATATTTTTATTTTAAAATGTCATTTAAGAGTACAGATAAATTATGTCTTTATAAATATCACTACAAATTTGTCTAAGCATGTACCCACATCTTAAATATAAGTGTTTTTACCCTTGATAACATTTGGAGCAGCTATTAATGAATTGATGATAGCCCAGGGCGCCGTGCACATTATCCTAATTTAATTAATAGATATTGAATGCTTATTATTGAAATCTCTACAATTTTTATCTATGGACTCTCTTCTGACTTTGGAATCTAAAAAAATCTATTTTTATAAATAACTACCCCAATAAAAGCAAAGGGTGGCGCAATTAGAAATTAGACACTAAAGGCAATGTGGTAGGGCGACGAAAATAGGAGAGCAAAACAGCAAAGATTGCATACTTCCCTTCATCAAATATTCGCCATATGTAATGGTCCGGGGTGCCATCACCAGAGAAGGTGTTGGCAAAATTATTATGTTGGAGGGAACAGTAAATTCTCAAAAATACAAATTTGTCATTTTTGAAGAAGTTTCATCAACATTAGAGAAGTTTTCAGCCTTCATAGTACGGAAAGTATTCCAGGATGATTTCGTCGTTTTTATATTTCGTTCTGTTATTTGAGCGACGAATTACTTTGAAAGAAGAAAATCTAAGAAACCTACCTAAATCTTGGCATAAAGAATCTTTTATAGCCAGATAACAGCCCTGTTTCTCAACATCATTAAGAATTTCTGGGCGATAATGGGCAACGAAATTGCAGACCTTAATCCCAAAACAATAAATGAATTGAAAAAAGCTGTTTTAAGTGTTTATAATAACGTATTTATTTAAAAAAATATATAATTATGTGCCATGGCGAATAACAATCCCTATGAAAGCTAAGGGTGGAAGATTTGATATCAATATACATAATTAATTATAAGTGAAACGGGTGCTAATATTCAACCCGACAAGTTTTAATTTGACTTGTGATAAAAAAAATGTTACATATTATCCATTTAATTAATTCAGTCAAGTATAAAATATAACCATTAAAATAGCATGCAAAGTTATATTTTGATTTTGTAATTATGTGATAATTAGCAAATTCATTTTAAAGCAAAAAAAGCGTTATATGTGATAACATTAATCCAGTGGCGGATTAGGCCATTGGGAGACCCCAGGCGCAAAAACATTTAGATGCCCTGTTTATCGATAACTTAAAAGCGTTGCAAAAATTAATAAAAAAAAAACTGAATTTTTATTATATGGGCTATTTATCATATGAGCTATTTTGGCCCCAAGCGCGGGACTCATTCGCTTATAAGTTAATCCGCCACTTAGTTTAAACTTAAGGGAAGAATGCCTAACCGATCTTCAAATCATAACTTCCGATTCCGAAAACTATCATGAATTTAGAAAAAAGAATATTTTATAAAAATATTAACAGCCAAAAATGAAAAATAATATCGATCTTATTCTGCTCGAATTGATTCGATATTATCTGCTAATTAGGGGATTAACGAATGGTCGAAGTAAGACTGTGGCATTTTTTTTCTGATAAGAATCATGTTAAGAGTCGATCGCGAGAAAACTTCGAAAGAAATGAATGTAGCTTCCAGTGCAAAAAAGGTTGGACACCCTTGATTTAAGGTAATTTATATTTTGATTAAAAAAAAAATTACCTTAAATCACTATGATGTACTTTTTAATTAATTATATTTTTCCGCGTAGAATAAATATCGACACAGCAAAATAAATCAAAACAGGTATTAAGACTTGTTTGTCTAAAAATAATCGCAAATAAAACATTCCGACAATTTTTTATTGAACCTTATTTAAATGCAATGCTCATTCATATTCGAAGTTTTCGATGTTCTAAAAGTCAAAGCAGAAGAGAAAACCTAACAATTTTACGTATAGATCTTCGTTGACATTTGGATTAAATTCACGTAAATTTATAATACATTATGCAATCGCTGGAAAAGAGTCCAGCCTCCACGACATATATAATATATGGAGAATCGGGGTCATTGGAGACGGCATTCGTTGAAATGGTGCATGGTTTCACATATATAGAGCAATAGGAATTTGCCACAGCTATGATAGGAATTTTCCTTGGGGCGAGAAGGCTGCATTTCATCGTATATTGAATTTTTAGAGCGATGTCGATGTCTGCGAAGTTCCACATAGAATATTAATTGCTTTTAGTGAAATTAAGGATTCAATTTTCAATAACTGCTACCTATTTTTAAAATGCATTTATTCAATAAGAAAAATAAGGCAACCAAACAAATTTGTAGTGCATATATTGAATTACTCATTTTTCAATTTTATTGAGTACAATTTGATACTGTCTAGTGTTTTGTTTTCAGAGGGGAAAATGACGAGTTATATTAATTTGAGTATCGATAAGTATAAATAAGTGTCTAGTTACAATAAACGATATGTACACACTTCAATATCCGCGGCAAACAATATTTTTAGGTTTCAAGAAAAAATTGTTTGTTTTTAATTAAGAATTCTTTTTTCTATTGTATTATATCTTTTAAAAAAAATAGCAGGTTTTATTATCCAATAAAACATACAATTAAATATTAATAAGCAAATTACAATTGTACATAGCAAAATATATCAGATCACCCAAATTTTAAATGTTCCGATCCATGAATATGTATTGACATGGTACCAGTTATATAAGCAGAAGTTCTGACTATCCCTTTTGTGATGACAACAGGCGACAGTAAAAAGTTTAGTCTAATTAATGACTTAAAAAAAATAATATGTAATAATTTCCAGATATTGCGATTTGCTTGCGACAACACTATTTTGGCAACGTTGTCTAAAGGCAACGATGTATTTTTTTTGACGCTCAACAGTCAGCCGAGGGAGGGAGTAGTTGTAATTTGATAAGGATCTTCCTTCTTGTGTGAGCCGTCGATTTGAAAAGACGTATTTCGATGTAGTAATTAAAAAAGCCGGCGCGGGCGACAAAATTTTGTTAAAATTATAAATTTCGGCGATGTTGATTGTTGTAATTTAAATCCCATTTGTAAAATTTTTGTATGATTTAAAAAAAAATGTTTGTGAATCCCTAAATAAACGCATAATTTCTTTTCTAATACCTGCCATCGCCGGCTTGCCTTTCGGTGAGTACGGCAGTGTGTTTCATTTACTTATTTCACACAAATTGGTTAAGTGCATTCAGAGAAAAAATACGAGTAATGTTAGTATATAGCTAATTAAGATTTAATTGTTTTCGTAGTTTAAGAATATACTCTTACATATTACATACATTTTCTCACTTAGTGTAAAACTGCGCGTAGAATAATCACATATGTTTTTCTTTATTTTGACAAAATTGGGTTGTATATTTATTTTTGGTACTAGACGCCTCGCCTCGTATCGTGTTGCCTCGCGCATTTCCTATAATTTAACAGTTAAAAAAAAAACATCTTTTAAAAAATGCAAATTGAGGACAAATCGGTGAAATTCTCATTTTCGTTAGGCTATGAAGAGCCAAAACAAAAATAATAGAATGATAGAAGCGAAGGCCAGATATGAAATTAAATTGATACCAGGTACATGTCGGACATTGCCGTGTTGGTATGACCAATACGTTGCCATTACGATTGACCTAAATATGATCGGAAAACTATTTTGTATGGAGAATACGCGATTGATGTACATACTGGTAATACAATACGCCAGAGGTTACCAACCTCTTTGGATCCTAGAGCGCATTCTAAAATATTGGTAGGGAAGCGGGCACCACATTCTTTCAAAGTAATTTATAACCCAGAAATTTAACGATTTGCCCAAATTATCAGCATGACTCGTTATTATTTTTAAGCTCTTTCAAGAATTTTGAAATCCAAAATGTTAGAAATTTAACGATTTGCACAACACAAAATCGGTCGGCGGGGTTGGTAGCCCCTGCAATACGCGGTAACGTGGCGAAGATGCCTTGTGTCGAAAAGCCACTGAACACGACGCGCGAATGTGAATGTGTACTGAGTATGTTAACATCAACAAGACTTTAAAGAACCAAATAGGTAAAACTAAACAAATATTTAATTAATTTTGGAGATTCAAATTCTTGCTTCGGCGATTACTTCATTACTAAATTGCGATGTATAAAAAAGAAGCATAAAAACGTATTGTTGGCTCGACCGATATTTATCAAACATAACAACAATGCATCAAACAATTTTAGTTACATCCAGCGGTGGGCTGCCAAAATGTTAACAAGGGGCTCGCTTAATCTCCAAGCAATTCTATGTATTCCGGGGAAGGAGTGAATTTTTTAACACTCATATGCAATTATATGTAATAGTTGAATAAGCAGACGATTGTTACTTAAAATACTTATACTATGCAACAATATGCAATTTACCGTAAACTAATCAATTTAAATGGCTAATAATGTACTACTGTGGATACTGCAGTTGTCGTAGATAATATATTCAGAAATTGCAGTTATGTGCTAATTTGATCTGAGAATATTATTTTATCTTAAATTAACAAGGGGCTCGCCGGTCTCAGTAAAATTTAACAAGAGGCTCGCGCGAACCCCTCCGAACCCCCTCCAGCCCACCCCTGGTTACATCCATATTATATCACCTATGTCACGAGAAATTCTCAGCGAAATATTTTTCGCACAGTATTTCCCTTGGATCAATATTTTTTCTCGATAATTTGTCATAGCCGTAGAGTCGGAGTCACGGTTCATGGTGTTATAAGCAGAATCAAAGGCCAGTCTAGCACGTATACCTACTTCAAGCAGTTTTTTTAAGTGAATAAATTTACGTTGTTTTGCTTATATCAATGCCCTATACATACTCGCATATGTCATGAATAAGATTACAGTTGAACAAACAGCCTTTGTGATCTTGCCACAAATAGTTAACCCAATATCTTCGTGTCTAGGAATTCGTGTATCTTGGGTCGCTAATCAACGTTCGAAATAATTTTAGTGATTATATCAAAAGGAGAATTACGAGTAGGGCTTGACGTTTTTCAAAATCCGGTCACAGAAACCCCGGGTTTTTTAATTCAAATTTGTGACATTCGAAATCCGGTTTTTTCAACATGGTAGTAACCTGTCTTAAATATAAGAATACATATTTTTATAATACTTAAAAACGTTAATATTGTAACTTGAAACCGACTCTTTTACAAATAAAACGAGATGAAATAAGTAATTTAAGAGTCAACTTATAAAAATGAAAGTTTTAAAAATACTTCAAATAGGAAAACCGAAAAAAATAGTATTTTTGTAACTTTTCTCAGAGCTGTGGGAGTCGGGTAAATAACACGACTACAACTTCGAATTGTTTTTTTTTTTATATATATGAATACCATCAGATCATTCTATTTAAATATTTTTAGTACATTTCACCAATCAATATGATGAATAGGCTAATAATTTTTAAATATCTTTGACTTATTTTTTCCGACTCCGGAGAAAACATCTGACTCCACGCCCTGCTTTTTTTCCGCTATCATTTTTTTTGTGAGACTTTGAATGCCGAGTTTTAGACAATATTGGAATTAAGAAACCGGTTTTAAAACTCAACCCTAGACATAAAAAAAAGACAAATATAATATTATGCAACCCTAAAATTTGAACTGTGATTCGAATCTGCATACTCGCGATATGAATATGTGAAAGCGGCCTATAATATATAATAACATTATGATAAAATCCACCGGTAGACGAAATTATATTGAATAAAACGTTCAGTAATTAAAAGCAAGTTTTATGATGTTTTATGGGAAATTATACAAGGCTATTCGCTGTGCTCCGGGGAAGGAGGGGATTTTTACATCACTCTTAGACAATAATTATTATGCAGTTATATTAAAAAAGCAACCGGATGTTACTAACTATTATGAAGCAATACGCAATGTACCGTATTATTAATAATGAATGTCGATAGCTAAAAAATGTACTTCAATAGCAAGAGTAAAGTGTTCAGAGATTGCCAAAGAAATTAAGTATGTACTATTATATTCTCTAGGGATCGAAACAAGGATCCCGGTATTAATGGAGTTATTTTCAATACCGACCCACCGGTTCGGAAAATTAAAAAAAATACCGGTATTTCGGCATTCAAAATTCACCAAAACCGAATATTGATAGTCAATAAATAAATCATCACGTATTTTAATAAAATTGTTCGCGATTAATTGAAGTTGTATCAATATTGATATTTTCCAGAATAGGTGACCCTTTTTAACAATACTATTTTAAGAAACCGTAAATCGTTTATTAAAATCACCCGTTTATGATTATGTATATTAGTATATAATATATGAAATATCGCAATACCGAGTTAGATTAACTCGCTCGATCCTAATTGGACGTATATTTTTTTGTTTCTTTATTTAAACATTTTTTATAATACCGGTATTGATATATTATAACGGAGCTCACCTCTGCATTAAGCTTGACGATTTGTCATTTTTTTATAGCACTTTTGATACCAAACATCGCTAAAAATCAATGACGATAACAAAATTATTAGGTACATTCTGCAAGGCAAT
Source organism: Himalopsyche anomala (assembly GCA_031772345.1). NCBI lineage: Eukaryota > Metazoa > Arthropoda > Insecta > Trichoptera > Rhyacophilidae > Himalopsyche > Himalopsyche anomala. Next base: position 14,476,694 of record CM062821.1, on the reverse strand, counting down.
AAGTGCGAGGTTTGTGGGATATACGTATCTCAAGTGGTGGCGCAGCTATTTAATTATTATAGAATTATCATAGAGAACACACGATACATACGCATGTGACGCGAGTTCTTCAAAGGTATATATGGCAAAAGCTTTCGACTTAAATTTTAAAAAGAACTCGATTCTATTAATGCTAAGGGATCGCGAGGCAACATTTGGTCAATCGCAAAAACGAATGTTTGAATTAGTGAAAAAAATCATGAGGATTTTTTATTCTTCCTTGTTTCCCCATATCTTAAAAGAACCAAAACTATTTTGTTTTTGCAAATATTTGAAGATTTTTTTGTCTTTTAAATGAACATTTTTAACATTGATTAAAGCAGGGTTTCCCAAACTATTTCTGCAACGGAACACTTCACGAATCCAGAAATTTTAACGGAACACCTAGTATATTTATTAAGTTGGATAATTTATAACAAAAAAATGTTTATTTATAGCACGTATTATTTGTTTAGAAATTGATTTATCACATATCACATAAAAATATTAGCGTACCTAGATACTTGATGTCATAAAAAACGTAGACATCGACCATATGAAGATAAGTTTTTAAATGTGCTACAGCATATAAAACCATTTAAAATATTCGCGGAACAACTATGCGGGTTCTGTGGAACACCAGTGTTCCGCGGAACATAATTTGGGAAACCCTGAATTAAAGAACTAAAAATTCACCATCAAAAACCGTATTCGATTCTTGTAAGATTCTCGTTGAAAGCCGACCGCCTTGCCTTACTGATAAAATACTTCACCACTTTTTTACACTAATTAAGTTCAAATTCATCTGTGCACTTGATGCCTGAAGATGCCGTAAGGAGAAGCCCAGGTCGTTAGACTAAATGTGAACAAAAATAAATGGCTTTATTGAGGAATCATTGTCAGACAATTTAAAGTTGGAAAAGTTAATTTTTCAAAGATCTTTTTTGAGATTCTTTTAATAAAAATAAATGGCGATATTCACAATATTTCCTCAAAAGTAATACGATAGCCTGAGCGTATTTTTTAATGATAATAATTGTATCTTATAACTGACGACCGACAAGATAATGACGACGTTTTGTAAATATTTTTTGCAGTGTCATGAAAAACAACCGAGTTTAATTTCAGATGACAAAAAAAAATAATAAAGAATAATCTTGAATAAGTTCCATAGTATGTATGTATAAGTTTTACAGGTCAACATTTAAACGTAAACTAATGTTTAAAAAAACGATCCCTCTTGTTGCGAAAGAAAGTATAACACGTATTTCGATTCGAGAAGTATCTGCTGAATATACCAAATTATCTTTATTGTGTAATTATATTCAAATAGCATTTTTCTGTTGGTCGAACTAGCAAAAATTGATACTGGCTTTAAGAGCTTAACGCAGTGCCTCCCAACCTGTGGGCGGCGGACCCTCGGGGGGCCGTAAGATTTGTTGCGGAGGCCGCGAAAATATTCAGTAGAAAGTACAAATATTTTTCCACATAACATATTTAGGGTATTTATATATTTAAGTCTGTTAAATCAGTGCTTGGGGGCCCATTGCGGGATCGAGAAATTTTGAGAAAATTCCTAAAATTGATCATTTCAGCAAAGCAAATCGAGGATTTTGTATTCATTGGTGAGCTAAAAAAAACGAGTTACGGATTGTCGTTGGCTTCCGTTACAGCAGGGGTTACCAACCTTTTTGGACCCTAGAGCGCATTCTAAAATATTGGTAGGGCGACGGGCACCACATTTTTTCAGGGTTTTTTTATCACCCAGGAATTTACCGATTTGTCCAAATTATCAGCGTGACTTTTTTTTAGCTCTTCCATGAATTTTGAAATTAGTTGGCGGGCGCATCGAAATCGGTCGGCGGGCGCCATGGCGGCTGCGGGCACGGGGTTAGTACGGGGCGAGATCGATTAGTTAACAAGTCTTTCATAGCCAGATCATTCCTCTCTCCGAAAAATATAAGATGAACAACTGACTGAGAAACATGCAGCTCTTGTAAAATAGTTCCTGTTTTTGTGTCATTAAGAGTGTACATGCTCCACATTTGGAACAACCACAAAAAATGCATATTTCATATGGCTTAATCTGACTCACTTTCTCTTGGGCAAACAATGATTAGTATTTCATACATTTAAAAAAAATCGACGACTGCTAGTAGAAATATAAAGCATGCGAGAAAAAGAGGTGAATTAAATAATAATTGAATATGCTTCATAACAATCCAGTTATGTAGTAGGTTAATTACATAATGAATAGGAAAAGGTCATATATCATAGATAAATCAGGGAAACCGATAATTTACGCGAAATACTAAATAAAATAAATAAGTACTTAAAATATTTAGTCAAATGTAACGTTCTTTTAATTGAAGGCAGCGATTTCCAACCTGGGAGGCGTAGACTGTTGCAAAGGGAGGCGCGAGCAGTACAAAATATTTATTTACCCTTTAAAACGTGTCTTTATTACTATATGACATAAAGGATGGGGAGGCGCAAAGATATTTTCTTCTAAAAAGGGAGGCGTAGTAACATAAAGGTTAGAAACCACTGATTTAAGGTATTAAATAACGATTCCTAGAACAAATTTTAAATTTGACGACGATTTTTTGGCGAAATTTTGCAAATGATTTACTAAATCTTACAAAGATTTTGTAAATAGTCGTTTTCTTTCATTCTAGTGTTCGTTTTTTTTTTATATTTTCATATTAGCAATTAAATATACTATTGTTTTGACGACATTCAGTAAATTTTCGGTTAGAAAAATAAGGATGTTGTTTTGTTGAATAACCACGGATGCCCGACCGATCGATTCCGAGATCTATTATTTTCTCGTCCCCTCCAAAAATAAGTTGTTTTTAAAAATATATATATTTTTAAAAAAAACACGAAAATACTAAAATTGATTTTTTTAGTAAGCACATGACTTATGATACTTTGCATTTAAAACAAACATTGTTAAGTTTGAAGAAGGGAAATCCCTTATTAAAACTTATAGGAATCATATTCGAAGTAAATTCAAATGCAAAAAAGGTTTGGTTCCCTTGTTGTAAAGCATGTTTACAGAAAAAAGATTTTGATATCACAAGATAATATCTAACCGAGATGATCGAAAAGAACCATGATAACTGTTTCATCACAGAAGTTTTATGGGTTTTAGAAGTTTTAGTGATTTCAGATTGAGGAAAAACAATTTGAAATTATAATAAACCAACTCAAACATAATGCTATAAAAAGAACTTATCAACTTAACAATTATGATAGAATTTATCTAGAAGAATGTGGGTTAAATTCAAGTTGCATCAGTTTTAATATATAATACATTTAAAAAAATGTTATTCAAATACATATGTATCTAAAACATAATCACAATAAACTTTGACATATTTTGTACTGTGACAGCGTGAAAAAATAAACGTACACGGAGCCTGAATATAATATAGATTACTTTATTTATTATACCCTTCGTTTATCCTATATTCCTTAAATATATTTGTAGCCAAATACGCTAGTAACAACCGTGTCGATTCTATACACATCCAAACATTAAATTGAACTTTGGATCCTCAATCGACGGTCATCATACATGAATATTATCTCCACCCGGTATGTATTCGCATCGCAATCAAACCACACTAAAATCACAGCTGTGAAAGAATTATTACAGATATAGTCACTCACCTCACCAAGGAACTTCGTCACATCATAGACGCTATTGTGGATAATTAGCCAAGTACTTTTATTATCATTACGCTTGCTCACTTCGTCGCGGGTATATAGTTTCGTTTTTTCCATTATTGGATGGTTTTAAAATAATTTTAAATCGATCGATAACGGGAAATTGCGTCTCAAGTGGCAAAGATTAGACGAGTAACTAAACGATGAATACCAGGAAGAATTCAGATGATGAATAATGTACGATAACCTCGAGTCAGTAAAATAAATTACAAGGCCGATTGCACAGCAGTTACCGCGCTGAACGAGTGACACGCCGAATGACATAAATGATTGTAGTGCTGCCATACCTAGTAAATAAAAAACTTACTAGAAAAATAAACAGAATGCAGACTATAGCGTATATTTTTAGTAGAGTCAAATACTATAACGAATAACACAAACAAAATAACATTTGGATAAAACTATGATTTCCAATTTGAAAACGACAGTGTTGTAGACGTTTTATAATAAAACTATTATGATCAGTCGATTTCTTGGGCTTGAATTATCTTTTTTGCATACCTTACTCGATATCGCTAATTTTGGAAATCGTTCGTTTTGCGTTATAGTCCCACAATTATAACTTATATTATATAAAATTTATGGCAAAAATATGGCTATTATTTATGTTTTCATTAAAACCATCAAAAATAATTGCAGTTTTTCGCACTTCGCCAACTATTTGGTTTGTGATGTTAGGTAGGTTTTGATAATAAGCTACTCCTTTCTAGTGTGATGAATATTCCGGCTTACTTAAAATAATAAATTTGGCTACCATGGTGTCACTGAAAGACGGAAAACTGCATTTATTTGAAGTCAAATTTTGTGCGGCCTTTTCTCATAATTTATTTGTAAAAAATTGATACTTTTCACAATATTTTTCATATTTCACAAAGCAAAGTTTATTAAAATTTTGTTGAAAGTCAAGTCTAAGGTTTTGGAAGAGTAAATAAAATTCGCTAAATACCAATAATATCTCGCTTACATTTATTGTAATCTACAATGATACCTACGTCAATGCAATGAAATTATTACGCAAATTTGTCTTGGGTCACTATGTACTTTATCGCTCCACGATCCTATTTTCGGCGTTTCGGTACTCGAATTTTAAACTTTCGACGATGCAAACAGTTAACAAAGGTGAAATGGAAATTGTTTGAAAAAATGTTTATAAGTGAACAAAAAGTGAAAATTTCGTGATCATGCCCATTTTCTTATTCCAGTAAATTATGGCAATTTATAATGTGTACAACCGTGCATAATACATGTATTCATGAAGTTTTAAAGTTTATTTTGAAATTGATTATTTAGTAATAAATGAGGATAATAAATAAAAAGGACTAACCGACAAGTAATGGTGAATCTACATATCCATTGTTTCTTTACAATGAAGACTACGTCGTCTACTTATTTTGTCAATGTCTATGATTGGAATTACAATCTTTAGAACGTACCAAATTTAAAGTGTAAAATAAAATACTTATTTGGACATTATTTTGCTAAAATAAAATTTAAATAACCACCAAAATGATAATGCAAAAGTTATTGCCGTCGTTCATACATCATACGTTAAAGAAAACCACTCTCATCAGTGTAAGTTGAAAATTACAGTACACTTAACTAATTTAGGTTATAACAATATTTGGATCTATCGGTTTTTTTTCCTGTGAATTTTGTGATGATCATTATTCCCATTATTCTTCAGTTAAGCTCAAAGTGATATTAGCTAACAAAAAATGTTCTTAGTGTATTTAAGTGGCTCTTTTCTGGAGACGTCACAAAAATATTTCTTAGGCCGTGAAAACTTCATGACGTTTACAAGAAATTATGGAAAAAACGGTTTTTATAAAACTGTAAATCTTTTAAAACCAGCATTTGTTTATTGAAAATCAGGACTGGCTTCTTTCAGCCAACGAATATTTGATTTCCAATAAAAAAACTGGCCCTGTTTTGTATTATAATAATTAAATATTTACAATACAAGTCTTATAGTGACTTTCCATCGAGGAATGATAGAAAACGTATTCAAATTAATTTGTGACAATTATTAACGCTACGTTAAAAACTACTCATTTAGCCGGTTAAATACGCAGTCAATTTTTTGAACACTGACTTAAGACCAGAATTGATATCTATCAAAAGTCAACATTTCAAAGTGCTATCAAGTAGTGGCACTTCAAGCTTGAGAGATTATCGAAATTGCGGTTTTGACTGCCTTTACTTAAAATATCACATGCTTATATTTTTTTAGGTCAGAGTTTTCTCATCAAATAACAGCAAGATACCAAGAAATCCATTACAAGACCTATATTCAGCTACAAGCCAGAAAACAAATGGATATATTTACGATAAAAAACCATTTAAAATTAGTTTAGAAACTGGAAAAACATACGCTTGGTGCTTGTGTGGAAAATCAAAGAGTCAGCCACTATGTGATGGCACTCATAAAGATATCTATTTGAAAATAGCACATAGGTGAGTAATATATTAACATCCTTATTCTCAAACTATAGACTAGAACAGTGATGGGTAAGCTATGACGCCCCCTGATATTTTGGGTTAAACTCATCATTTACGTTTGATCTTTGCCCAAGAACGAGTGATGCGCTTTCTTCCCTAGTATATTTACGATTGCACTGGACGAAGTAGTGGAGGTTTAATATAAAATTTAAAATAACTTTGATTATTCCATGTATTGTGTTACTAACTGTGACACGTGTTTCGCCTCTTGCAGAGGCATCTTCGGACTTACTATCGCAAATTTTAGTAAGTATAGTAAGTCTGTAAGTATAATAAGTCTGAAGATGCCTCTGAAAGAGGCGAAACACGTGTCACAGTTAGTTACACAATACGTGGAATAATCAAAGTTATTTTAAATTTTATATTAAAATGAACTTCCACAAAGTTACCGCCGAAACCATCGAAAGTAGTGGAGGTTTGTACGGTAGCGGATTGCAACATTGCGGTGCTTGTTACAACAGTTTCCAATTTCTGCTGATCTTATGACATGTTTCGAGTCTGACGTTTCTTTTACAATACACCATAATTCCCATGTATTTTTTATTTGTACAAAGTGTTTAATAACATCACTGTCACATAAGTAAGTAACCTATTAACCTTTTTATATAAAATGATAGAGATGAAGAATAAAAAAAAATACGAATATTATGTGACAAAGGAAGTGGTAGTAGCAGTAGCCGACCTTTCCAAGGGATGAGAACCATGACATTACTGACAAAAACAACAGAGCATTGTGCATACTGTGTTATGAAACCGTAGCAAACATAACGTGGAATAAAAATAGATATTTTGAAACTAATCATCGCCAGCTCTTGAAAAAAAAATGAGAATGAAAGGGGGGCATATATTTCTATGCAGCTATAGCTCTATGAGAGCCAAAAAGAATTCATCCTTAACTTTTAAAAGAATTTTTAAAAGACACTTCTAAGATATTCACCAATTCTATTTTTATTATTTATGTATCATGCTTATTTTCAAATTGAATGGCCCCCTCCTGGGACAATTTCTGGATCCGCCACTGAGTCTACGGTACTTAGAAGATTAATGGTTTCGAATGGATGCAATGTGATAATTTGGAGATGCGACTTGCAGAATTTCAAGACAGCATCTGGGCCCAAAAGTTTGTGGACTTGGTCCAAAATAATGAACCTAGAAAGAAATCTTTTGGAGAATGAAGAAGTGCCACTACGAACAAGATATTTTGAATGATTGAAACCTATTACCAAACACTTTTGGCACTCAGAAATATCAAATGATGGCTTTACTCACAATATTTCCCTCAATCTACTTTTGTGAGACCTTATTTTTGGCGTTGAATACAGTAAAACCCCATTTACACTAAAGTCGGGACCGTGTAATTGGGGGAGTGAATCTCATACAAAATTAGGGATTTGGCTTTTTCCGCAAAAAATGCAACAAGATTTAGAGAAAAAAAAAAATGGACGAAATATTTAATTACTAAGTAATAAAATGCCAATTGCGCCAAAATCCATCACATAGACAGTCGCCTACTGGCACGTGTTGGATACACAGATGATAGACTGTATGCACCACACAGACGACCGTCTCGTATCAACGACAATGGAATGCGACCATTCAATTGGGGGATTTGCGGCGAATATTTCAAGCCAGAGCACGCAGGTCATGAGGTTTTTTCAGAATTTTCACACGCCGAGCTATATAGGTTACCCATCACTGGACTAGAACAGCAGTGGGTATGCAACGACATCGTTCTCTTTAATTATCAGTTGTGTCTTGTTTGTCAAATTACTTTAAACATGTGTTTCTTTCGCTCTTAGTTGGTGGACATCTATAGCATAACTTCTTAAAAAAAAATTTTTTTTGAGTCACTTGAAAAAACGAAGAATTGACAATCCTATGTATATGAAAAAATATGGTATTTACTTATTTTCTCTCAATGTCTATCTGTTAAATTTTAGAATAAAAATGATTCTCATTGAATTTTCGATGCTTTCTAGGCCCATTAAGTTCACAGTTCCGGAGACAAAGGACTATTGGCTATGTAATTGTAAGCAGACCAAAAATAGACCATTTTGTGATGGCACACACAAGAATGAAGCCATCCAAGAAGCCCCCATCAAAGTTTAACCAGCATTGCATTTACGTGATAAATGTTTAGTGACAACCATTATATATGAAATTATTCAATAAAGACGACTTTAGATAGATAGTTTTCAGAGTTTCATTTTTTATATTTTCTCTTATTTAATTGTGTTCTTATTTTTCTAGTATCTTTCCAATAAAAAAACAATCAAAATCAACTGTTAATCACTCCATTTGATTTGCTTATTTAAAATGAATTGGATAGGTCAGTTTTACTCAAACACTGGTCCGCGGTCAAAGAAGAAAATGCATGCATATATTTAAACCCAATCCACGCCAAAGTTTATTTAGCACTGCCCTGAAGTATATATCCAAAATACAGAATGTAAACCATGATTGTATTGTCAATTCACAGTGCTTAGTGAAAAATTGATTAGAATTCTATTTTTTATTTTATTTATTAATGTTCATTGCTTAAAACACATTTCATATTTTAACACTCAAGTCCTGATAGAATTCATTTGAGAGTTCTTCGAAATGTGACAATCGTGTATTTTATTTACTTAAAATCTATAATTGCCTACTAAAAATAAGTGCAGAATTAAATATATATTAACTATTTAATTAACCTCAGTGGCGTAGGAAGGGGTCCTGCCACCCGGAGCGGCTTATGAATTTGCCGCCCCCCCCAAAATTTCTTCATTTTTTAAAAATCAATTCTACTATTTTTTAACTATTAGATTATAATACTGGTGGCTTATATTTTTTTTTATCTATAAATATATTTTCTAGAAAAATATTGTATTTTGTTCATTATATTTTTTTTTCTAATATTGTAAAATCAAATTTCTGGACAGGAACATTGTATGTCAAAAAAAAGTATTAGGCAATGGTCTTTTTTTATTATGTTTGGAGGAAAATGGTAAAACATTGCTGTGAATAAAACATTTTGTCAGCGAGTGTCACAGAGCACAAATTAGAGGATAAAAGTGAAAGGGCCACACTGACTCCTCCACTAAGTCCCAAGGGCCAAGACTTAGCAAGTTCATCATACCGACATACGGATACCGGGCATGTCTTACCCGCTACTCTGGGCTGGATTGGTGGTGCTTGCGGGCAGGGCCGACTGGAGGATTTCTGCGCCTGTGAGTGAGGCGCCTTTGGTGCCTCGAAAAACTAGATCTAAGTGAGTGGGTGGTGCGGCGCCTCTGTATGCTGGAAGTGCGCCTATGTGCAACCGTACTTTTTGCACACGCTACGAGCCAGCTCTGCTCGCGGGCCTTATCTTAGATCCCTGAACTACACAAACGTGTATATATAATTTAATATTTCTCATTAACCCTTAGTACCCTGGCAAAATGATAGTTTTGAGGAGTTTTGGTTAAATTGCAATATCTTACCTAATAATAACGATAATGTCATATCTTTTTGTTTATTTATCATTAATTTCCTATTTAAACAAACTCTTTAAAAATTCTAAATTATTTATAAATTTTTGTGAGTACGGGTATCATAAAATCACGAATATAAAATGATTTCAGATTTCTTTTTCAGCATCCGTACTTTCTGATATCATATTCAATAATAATAATTCTCCATATTCAGTGATGCGCTGCTATGGGTTCACACCGGCTCTGTAGAGCTAGTTGCTGAAATAATTTTGGTTCGGAGAGCTGGTTCTTAACAGCTTAACGACCGTGGACGCGTATTTGAGTCTTTGAAAAACAAAGGTTGCTGGCCGGCCGACACATATATGCGTATAGGCGAAGTATCTGGAAGCTTACAAAATTATTTTTTGTAAAGATATCTCAATTTTCTTACAAATTACAGTGAATTTAGTAAAATTATAGTTTTATTTCGCCAGGTGAAATTTTATAAAAAAAAAACGTGCGGTCATTAAGCTGTTAAAATACAGTTTTATTTTTGATTATCATAATTCCGAGATCGAATTTTTACATGATCACAATACTTAATCCGATATCTATAAAGTAAAAACTTGTGGCCCTTTGTGTACTATATGATAGACGAATAAGACCTCTCACGGTTAAAGTTTTAAATGACAATGAAAACACTTTTCGGAATGAATTTATGTAATGTAAATAAACAATTTTGTGAATGTATGATTAATCAAAAAAAAATATATGAAAATTGGGGGTTGGTATTTACCAAGGTGCGAGCCGGTTGATAGAATTTAAGCAGCGCATCACTGCCCATATCTTATAATATGTACTAAGACTCGCCATTAGAGTAATGAGAATAAAAGGACACTTTTTTTATGGGTGTTATAAAAAGAAAAAATGAACACTAAGTTTGTTTACTTGTAGTTGACGTATTTTGCCATAAAAACATTTTTTAATAATAAAACATTTCATCACCATGTTAGTTAAAATTATATAACAAAAAGTTCATCAGAAAGCTGATATAATATCGACTGTGGAAAGGAAAAAGGACGTAACCCTCAATTTTCCAAAACTGTTTTTTTCGATAATCACAATGTATACAACTTGACACACATTCTATCAAAAGGATGGACTCTGAAGATGCCGAATAAGTATCTAAATTTAGCTTTTAAATTAGAAAAAGATGACCTTGTAAAAAATTAAAACCATGAAAAAACACTGAAATAAAGGTTTTTCCAATACAATTTCTTTATTAATATTAGGTTATGTCAATTAAACACCAGTTTAGAAGTATCTGTGCAATTCAAGGTTGTGTATAATTTACATATGTCACAAAATCATCAAAACACGTTTTTAGCGCCTCCTGTAAAATTTGATATGTGTGGGTTACGTCCTTTTTCCTTTCCACAGTCGATATGTATTTCTTAAAAAGTACGCAAATCCAATATATTGGCTCGGTGGTAATCTAAGGGTTAACAGATGCTACTGTTGCAGAATCTGAATCTTTTCACTCATCCTTATTGAGCAGCTTATCTTGTGTTTTTATGCTAGTAGAATTGAAATAAAATTAGAGAGTTCAATCATAATGAATGACAGTGAAGTTAACAGTTTGGGTAGAAAGGAAAATAATACAGATCATATTTTCTTCAATTATTTTTATTCATTTGGTAGAATGCTTAGTCAGATTCATAGCTTATTTGCCTAAAGAATGTATTATAAAAAAGTAAGAATACCTATATCAATATTTATATTAGGTATATAAAAATTACAATGGCAGTCAATCCCATACATTCACTTTTTATTTAATTTAAATGTGTGTCAATTACGGAGATATTCCATAGAAATAATAAGACAGTATAAAAAATTTCAAGCCAGCTGAATTTTTTATACTGTATGTACTGTAAGATTTCATTTCATACAAATGATTAAGACTACCAAATAAAACTTGGCAAAATGCAGTAAATTCCTGTTTATCACTTTTAACCTCAACATATCCATTCAACACTTAGCGAAGAATGTGTTAAAGACTTGCAGAGAGGATCTACAGACAAATTTTAATTTGCCAAAAAAACAATAAGTTTTTCAATTGATCTTTACGCGATAATAAAAGCTTTGCTGAGGCTAAGAGTCAACAGGGATTTTTTCAAAATAAAAAATGATTTAAATAATTTGAAGTAATGCAATGGAATTTTTTGACAAAAGTAGTATTGATTGATAATTAGTACAAATAATAGTATCCATCTCTTTATCGTTGATTTTATTTTAGTTCTTTATTAATAATATGTCCAGAATAATATATTTTTGTTTTAATCCATTCCGGTTAATCGGGAAAGAAATATCAAGAAATTGGACACTTATAGTTTTAATACAGCATACTTATGTACAAACTAGTTTTAGAAAGTTTATGGAGTTTTATAGATTTGTTATCTACAAGTTCATGGAAAGATTTAAAACTTACATGAACAATTTATAAAAATTTGCATAATTTTAAAATTCTACACATAAAATTTATTTTGTCTTTTCTATTTCTTGCACTATTTTGAAATCTAGACACAATAACATTCATTGTTTGACACACCTTAATTATTATAACTACTTCCTCATTCGTTAAGCCAGCCTAAACTAATCATTTTTTTTATCAAAAAGATTTAAAATTTAATAACATTGTATATATAAATAATGAAAAAAATATGTTTAAGAGTGAGAAATGTTATTACGAAACAGATCAAATTTTACAGATGCGTTTAGCAAAAAATTTGAAATCTGTTTCCTAAATATGTAATTCAATATGTTATGTGAAATTTTCACAAGAAAATAATAGTTTTAAGTCATTCCAGCTATTTTGACTGAAATGTATTCAATAGATAAAAAATAATTATATGGCAACTCTCTAAATATTCTAATGCAAATAATTCCATTTAATACTCAACTTAATTAAATTCAAAAAGTATCTAACTTTTTCTTTTATATAAACTGCTTATAAATATAGTTGACAGAATATTAATTGCACCCCAAGTAATGGCACTTACGTTGTCTGCAATATTCTCAGAAAAGTTATAAACTTATTTTCCATTCACCAATTGCATTAAGATTGAAAGTGAAATTTTCGATCTCTTGCTGAACTTTATTATAAAAAACATTATTCAATAATCACAAATAAATATTATTTATATGAACTCAACCCGTAGGTATATGTGGCTATGCAAAACAATTATTACAAATATGTAGGATTCACGCAATCTCTATTCACACAATTATTAACAATAAAATATAGAAAAAGTTTGTGAAACTCAACGAACATGTTATAATTTTTTAATAATTATTGTATTCTAAATCCTTCGTTGTATGTAGAAGTTGAATCTGTATGGTTTTTAAATGCAAGAAGTAAAAATCAAAGCTGTTATCCGACCTCTAGACACTAAGGTGTGGCTGTTATTTCCTAATTACAGAATTCCAAAGGCACTGACAAATGATATGGCTGAAGTCAGTGGCGGCCGGTCAATGTGGCATCGGATCAATGCACCTCTTGTATATGCAGGGGCGGTAATATTTCATGAAATAATATTCAAACATAACATTTATACCATTCACTCATTTTAAATTCTTCATGTATTTTATTGTCTATAATAAATATTTTACAACATTTTATTTTATGCCACATTGACTGACCGCCACTGGCTGAAGTGATTTATTTTTGTGCGATCTGAACCCTATAATAACAGCAATTACAATGTGAAGTATTTAAAAAGTTAATAAAAGTAGACTACCTGTTTTTATTAAGTACAGCAATGCTGGGACCTAATTACATTAGGACACTGTTTACTATAATATCATGTCGAAAATCTTTAAGCAAAATTATTGAATTAAGCTCAGTTTTTTATTTGATTTATTTTTCTCTGAATAAAATGGATATCTTTATGGAACATTTCAATGTATTCATTTCTATGGAGAAGTGTTAATTTAAATTGCAATTTATAATAGAATAAAAATAATATTATACATGCACGTTTGCCATACAATTTTTGAGTAAAAATTAAGAGAAAAACATTCATCAAAATATTAAGGCATCAATTGTATAATATAGTCACAAAACATGTATTGTAGTAATCAACTAGCCATTACCCATAAAGGAATGAGAAAATCCATATATTTCCTTCAAAAGCATGTGTCTTCATTGACTTGCTTCTTTTCTAAAAGTCGATACACTTTTGTTGCAAGATTTTTATAGTGGTTTGCATACAAGCTTTCCGGATCAGACAAAACGACCGGTTTTCCAGTAGCAGTCGACTCCGATATGGCCTGATTTAGTTCAAAGCTTTCCAAGATCGGAACATGAAGCTGAGTAGCGAGATGCTCCGTATTTTTTCCAAAAACATGATTGATAGAACCGCACTTATCACATATCACATGTGACATGTTTTCTACGATTCCAAATATGGGGACATTTAATTTTTCAATCATGGTAGCACCTCTACGTGCCACTTGTAAGGATGCGGTCTGCGGTGTTGTGACGAGGATTGCGCCTGGTAATGGGAAACAATTCAAATTATAAGAAATTATTCCTTTATTATGCTTTTTAAAAATAAATGGGACGCATGAGAAATTAGACACGTTATATAGGTTTCGGGTTATGAAAAATAAAGTAAAATATTTAGATTTTAAATGAATTTTTATGTTTTTATCCCACTAGAAAAAGATAGATTGCATATGGCATTCACCCAGATACTTCTAGAACAATAATAAATTAAGCTCTAAGACATTATGTTTTTCATGTAATTAAAAATACTTTTCAATCTGAACCTCTTGGTAGCGAATGAAAAAAAAAAACCACGACAATAAATAAATATAACACATACCATCGATAGGTAAATTTTGGCACAGTGACAGATGAGTATCGCCTGTTCCCGGTGGAGTGTCTACAACAAGACAGTCTAACGGACCCCACGCCACTTGTCTGGTCAGCCTCTCAAGAGCCTGCATTACCATAAGTCCTCTCCACACAACAGCTCCTTCTCCAGACACTAATAAGCCCATTGACATACTGGAATTTGTTTTTAAATGGAAAATTAACCAAACAATATATTTTGAGAATTTTTTTTGCTTTCTTCTCCTTGTTGCAACTGATTATTGCAGTCAATATGATACTGTATACCTTTATATGTTTAAATATACAAAGATTTCAAATGATTTTGTGATAATATTTGAATATTTACTGCTAACTTCAAAATTAAGTAGGTGTGGTAAAACCTTTACCTAGGGCCTTTTATTTTCCACGGAAAACTTTATTTCTAGCCAGAATTGCTTTATAGTAAATTTAATTATTATTGTGGATTATAGATTTGTCTCTTCTTTTGCACACTGTTATAAAGTTCAATACAACATATAAGGTGGTGATTTCGGCTGACCCGCGTAAGTGCTGTGAAGAAGAACATATTCCGCCTCTTAACCTCCAGTGATTAAATGCCCAGTTTTTCAAGACATCGCTTAAGATGTAAAGAGGTTTTGTGCACAGCTTTTACAAGTAGCTAGTGAATTAATATTATAAAATTGAATTACCATTTAACACCATAGTTTAAAAGTGGTTCCATCAAATTTTCATTATTTAACATCGGCTCGCCACTCACATTCATCATTAGAGGGACAGAAGGGCCAAAAACATCCGCATCAAGAATTCCAATTTCTTTAGATGGATTAACGGCTTTCATAGCACATGCAAGATTAACTGTAAAACAAGATAACGTTCATCAGACTCTAGAAACGACAAGAATTCATATTGAAAGAACAATAGCTTCTGTATACTATTACATATTTTGTTATCCATGTCTTTTTAATGAAAATTACATTTAAAAAAAATAAACGTGTCTGCTAACACATTAACTGTCGATACGGCTGATCACTGTTTTAGCTGATATAAGTGTTAAGTTAGTTAGAAACCGACACTGCTGAATTCATTTTTAAAATCTCCCTTGTGGTTAACTCCGTTTAGAGTCTCACCTTGAAAGGCTTTCAGTAACATTAACTTAATTAATGCCACATATTTCCTATGGGTCTCCTCATCTCTACTGCACATAACATACAATTTTAGTGTCTATCAATATCAAACAATTGAAACTCAGGCTTCTTAGGATTGAGCTCATCCAGGTGTTTTATTTTAATTTTATTTCAACATCATAATTTATAGAGTCTTATTGTGTTATATGAAAAACAATGGAAACGCCATTGGGGCACTAATAATTTGCAACATATAATATTAAAACTCACGTGTTTTCAACAATTGTTGGTTATGAGTTCGTAAAAAAGAATCTACATACATTAATAAGGTAAAGAAATTGTTAATACAGTGAAATTAAATGAACACTTATAATAAGGATAGATGTGGAACAAAAAATTACAACCATGAAAACTATATAAATTAATTAACAACCTGCAGTTGTGGTCTTCCCAACGCCACCTTTTCCAGAGGCGACTAGTAAAATATGTTTAACACCATTGATCGGTTTCTTCTTGGGAAGTCCTCTCGCTAATATTTCCGCTCTACGTCGCTCGGCGTCTTCTAGCTTCTGGGCACTTGTAGTAGATGAATAAGTGGCCTGGAAAATATTTAGATACGTATAATGATGTTGTAAATATCACATTTTATTAGGGATCGCAATACCGGTATTACCGAAACCGGTTTCTCGGTATTTCATCCGATTTTCAGATACCGAAATACTGATTATGAAAATATGATTTATCAGTATTTCTGTAATGTATAGAAGCAAAATTGAAATCTTAATATAACTGATGTTTCATTTAATATCCTTAAGAATTGCAGTGTTAATTATCAGTCAGGAGAATTACTGCGTCGCATGCGTATTTTGGCAGTGCTGATTCAGCATGTGTCAATATTGTTCATGGAGACATGTGTATCGATATAGAGGTCATTTATCATTACAGATAAATGCATTGCTTATTATTATTTTCAGTATTGGATCCCAATTGGCTGTATTTTAAATATCCTGCTGCGGGACCTTGTTTTTCGATGCGAGGCGAGTCGAAGCATAAGAATAGCAAGTAGCGCAAAGCTGTACTTCACTCACCAATTTATGCATTCCTGTCTCCATTTAGATATTCTACAAAAACAGATGTTTCTTATTTTTAAAAATTGTGTTACCTCGCCAACAGTCATTCGTAGTGCGTTGTTTTTGTGAAATTTAGTTTATCAATCTTTTCGCAATGTAAAACAATGTAACGTGACATAATAGATAAACTATTTTTTTTCACTTGCAGTACAATATGCGAAAAAATCTGGTTCTTTGTAAAATAATAAAATATATCCATTTGACATGATAACATAAAGTGTTACAAAATTAATATGTTTTAAACTGTGTTTTTTGTGGGGAAGTTTGTTTTATTTGTTTTAAATTTTCATTAATAAACGTTTATATTTTTTATTGTTGTTTCATTTTTGTAAAATGCAGATAATATCTCCGAATATTATTTCCATAGATATTTTTTTTGAAAAATTGTAAAAGGGTTAATGTCTAATATATCTAGGTTCTACTGTATCACCTTATCATGGATAGGAATGGACCTGTGGGCAGCCTATGTTTCAATATATCATCATGTGTGTACAATAAGAAGTGAAATTCAATGCATTTCAAATCTAGAAAATTTGTGTTGTTTCTATAATTAGAAAAATTGTAAAAAGTCAATATTTTCGAAATGATTTTTAACTTATTAGAAATATTCAAAATATGCTCGTCTTAGCTTTATTGTCATATAACATTGCATTCATAATTTTGCCACACTTGCCGTTTTTTTCACTGTTCTGTGAGTCCCCAGTAGTATAAATCAGAATGTTTGCTTTAGGTTAATAACTGTAACTGCCAAAATTTGATCATAAAAATGTCAGTAGATTACGAATATTAAAGGCAAGAAAAATATACTTTTTAAATTTAATAAATTAATATCAATGCTATATTATAATCTACAATCATAATAATTACGAGGTTTGACATTAAAATAGAGCGACAAGATTATATGATTCTTTAGCTGCAAAATATAAGAATTTAGTACTGATATTGTATTGATAGGATATGTTATTTACCTTTCCCGGACAATTAGAAGAAATAAGGATTTTTAAAAATCGTTGAGCAATTCTTTCCATTTTTATAACTCGTACATACACTTATTATTAACTATATTTTAAATAATTTAAAGGGACCCAATCTTTCTTCCCGACTGTTCGAAGAAACGTCAAAACGTTAAACGTCACAGAACGAAAAGAGGTGTAACTTTGTATTCGTTATGCGTTACTAACTAATATAGCGGAAATAAGTAGTAACGAGTACTTCTAAGGGTTGAAATTTAAAAAATAAAACAAACTATTATAAATTTCTCATATATATTAACAGCATAAGTATTGTGAGCAATAATGGATAGAATAAACTATTGACATAATTATTTTGTAACGAAGCTAGTAAAAAATACAGCTTTCTTTAATTCAGTAGGTCACAAAATACGGATAAAACCCAAAAAGTTTTTGGTTTGTAAATAAAGTAACTTAACTATAGAGCACAAAAGTAGCGCATCACTAATTTTCGGAATTGCCATACTTATCATCAAAAAACCCCGAGGAAGCCACTTATCTAATTTTTATTGATATGGTTAGCCATTTTTTAGTTTGATATGTCACTACCCGGCTAAATTCGATTCCCGTTACTTGTAGCTTGTTTTTCAAAAACATAATAAATTATTATAATGTAAATAATTAGGCTTTATATTTATTACAATATCTATTATAGGTACTGTTACTAAATACTTTTTCATTATTCACTGACATCTATGTGTAGAGATTTGAAGCTATGACATATTTTAAATTATACTTATTTATTGGTTCTGATCATTAGTGACATTATAATTATTATTATTGTTTTGTGCACAAAATTTATTTTCGTATGAACAAAAATAGTACTTTTTAGAGAAATTTTATAAGAGTTATGCTCCATATTTTAGAATTTGGTTATAGTCATTTTCATTTTCAATATTGTCGGATTTCTTTGTCAATTCTTTCTAAACATCGGCGGATTTTGGATAGACAAGATGATTAATAGATCTGAATTTTACTTTAGTATATAAATATATTCACTACAATCCCATCTCGAGTTGGGTCAATTGGTTATGCCGATTTCAAAATTGTGAGTAAGTAGATAATAACTAATAGAAGCTTTCTATAACACACATGGCATTTCTAAAAATTAAAGTTTATGGTAATCGCTCCCGAAACATTACTGGCTCACAGTAAATCACCACTTCTCGCACATAACACTATATCCAATGTTAATAAAAGTTAATGTCATTAGTAGATGAATATGCAAGAGGTCCAGGAATGACCAGGAAGTAGCCTAAAAGAGAGCAATGAAAATGATCTACTCACTATAATTTTGTAAATTTGTTTTGAGTACTTTTTGTTAAGGCAAATGTGCGTTACACTGTGTAACTTTTTTTTTCCCTGAAAACTAACTAAAAGCCTTAAAAAACAATACAATTCTTTGAGAAGCTTAATTGTGGATATGAAAATATCAAAAAAACCCATCTTTGGAATCAAGGAAACAAATAATTCATATTTTTTACGGAAATTCCATGCCCTATTTGTTTTGTTCTAAAAAGTTTCATTTGAAATGTTACATTGTCACTTTCATACTGATATTATATTTGTATTTCGAGTGAATTATCGGTTTATCTGATTCCCATGTATAATAATTTTATATTTTCCAATTTATAATAATATTTTCTACAGAGCTGGATTGTTATAAGCGCCATTTAGTTCATTTTCTAGTAGAATGATTGAGCATGTTGTAAAACATTTTTTTTTACTATGTCCACTCCCAATGTGGAGTCTGTGGACTCCTAATAGAGTTTATCTCAACAGAAGAGTTTATACAAGAACTGAACGTAGTTGCTAAACCTCTCTTAGAGAGTAAAGATAGATGGATAAGGATAGGACAGGACAAGTGGTTGGCAAATCACTCTTGGTATGCTCAGTTATTGAGGATAAGCCTAACATGAATACTTATACTTGTAGAGGAGGTTTCAAAATGTACTTATGCCTCAAATAATTATATGCTTTGATTATATCATGGACCTGATATATTGGTTTTAGTCAATCTAATATCTTTCTCAAGCCAAGGTTAGGTTAGGTTGGAAGGGTTCACAATACTAAATATTTTTTGAAGAAATGAAAATAATTTGTCAAATTTACAGATGTTTATTATAATAAACAAGAAAACATTACATTTTCTTTACAAATTATCCACATTTGGAATATTTTAAATAAATAAAACAATAACCATAGTATTTATATACAGAATAAAAAAAAGAGTAGTAATATGTACAAAAAAACAACTGCGGTGAAATAATAATTATAATTAAAATGTTTGTATTTCAAGTTATGTTTTTATTGTAAACCAAAAGTATTAATCCTACAGATATTTGGTTATTTTTTGTTTCTGATGTTCAATAAAAAAAATTGAAAATCTTATATCTTACAGAGGTCAGTGTTTCTCAAAAAAATAATTCAAATTGAATAGTTTCAATTTGGAATATTGCATTAGTTGAGCATAGTTGGTACATTATTGGAGTAAACTGTTTAAATACAACTATTCAATTGTGTAAGAACATCTTTCTTATAAAATGAATATTTTTTAGTCACACAAGTGACGTGTAGTGCTTTCATAGAAATCCCAAAACTTATTTATCTTCACATTTCGCAAAATAAAGTTTGGTTTTTGTTTTCGTTATAAAAGTTTCCAATATTTGGACCGAGTGTTGAGATCCACTGTCACAGGTAAGTAGTACTGCTTAGATAAGATAAAAAGGTTTATTATAGCTACAAGCGATAACCATTTTAACTGTTGAACATTTTTAATGACTATGATAATATGTTTTTACAGTAACATTAGAAAAAAAAATGGCAATTTCTACTAATAGGAAAATAAAATATATGCTCTGGAAACCAAGCAAAGAGGCAAATACTTCAAAGAAAGCTGAGTGCCCTTACATTACGTATAATTATAGTGATGCTGTGAAGCGCATGAAAACAAATAACAGTCTAAAAAAACAATTTAAAATACTGACAAACTAATTATCACATCAGTGCCGATATAAAATTAAAAAATCAATCATACCTGTCATACATTTAACCAAAATTTACGTTTTTATATAAATAATCTGTAAGGCTGCAATTGAACAATGTTGAACAATGTTGATTTCTCAATATGATTGAAAAAACATATTGAGATAATGCTACAATTTTTTGCTCTTGTACTATTCGATTGCATTAAATGCAAGCACATCTTCTTGGTTGAGAAGTTGAAAAAAATAAAAAATTGTACACAGCAATATTGTTAAATTATTTTTTAAGCTATCCTGAACTTCTAGAGCCGTACATACATACTAGTAACATTACCATTAAATAACAACTGCACAAGTAATTTATAATAATTTAATACAAGTATGTCAAACACGCAAACCTGCAGACAAAAAGGCTGCTTTGTTAAACTTTTTGAAAAAACTAGAGGATGGTAAAAAGATTAATTGCTCATAATTATGCTTTATTTTTATTTACTTTTACAATTAAAGCAGATTTTTTTATGTAAATGAAGTTACATAAGACACTATGTTGACGCATTCGCTGTGTAAGAGATATCTCATGTATTTATAACATACACAGAACCCGAAACAATGGCGATTTAAACATTGTTAAAAGTTAAAAACAAATTTTATCTCCACATATTTTGTTTTTTTTGGCTTTCTATAACTGTTTAATATTTTATAAAAATTGTTGTAAGAAACTTAAAAATAAAAACAACCCTGAATAGGTGACTATGTAAACTTGGGCATTTATTTGGTAGGACTTCATAAGTAATAAGGTAAACATATCAAAATAAATACATTGATATTTTTCCCCTTATTATTCAAACCACCAGCAGAACTGTGCACGAGACAAGCAAAGAAAGTTTTCATTTTCCATTTGCCTTTGATTTACCAATCCCTATTGAACAATCTGATATATTGATTTACATAGTGGAAAAAGGTTCCAACTATCATAAAAATATATTCTATTTGGAAGATATTGTCCCGTTCATCATATTTGGTTTGCTTCTTTAATATAGAAAACAGAGGATTTTTGGCCATCGGTCCACAGAGCAAAACAAGTTTGACATGCCTGATATCAAACTTATGAAACAAATCCCTTCTAAATTGTTAGAACAATGTACGGTTTATATGTAATTATCTATCAGTTCATTAAATTTTAACAGAACAAAACGATAATGTAATTTTTTTAAGAAACCTGCTCATCCAAACTACATTTATACATTCTACTTTTAAGCTATGAGGCAACAAGAAGTTCCGATTACTCTACAGATGGCAGTATAAACTCTTAAATGAATTCAGCACCAACAATAAGAATAATTTATTGTATTATCTTACGGTCACAAAAATTATATTAGTTTTTTAATTTTAAGTAGAGGTTCTAGATCGAAGAGACCGATACACAAAACAGGTTTTAATACTAAAATGTAGAATTAGAAAATTTTCCTTTGATCAAGCACATTAAATGGATAAATTAAATGATATGCTACAATAGTTATTATATCACAAATGTATCGACATTCAAGACCCTAAACACAATTCAATTCTCCCAGTACACTTATTAAATATGTACTTTTCGTTATTCTTTCATAAGGGCAATTACAATACTTTGGTGTCATACATGAATATTGGTTTTTTTCAATAACAATTATTTTTTGAAGTGCTAAAACTGTTTTTTTTTAAAAGTAGCATTCAAGCAATTATACAGAATTATGAATGAATGAGCTGATTTATTTATCTCAGTTGTATAATTTTTTCCCTAAAACAATCAAGGTAGTTACGATTCTTTTGAGGAAATAGGAAATTATTATATAACTATTCACGAAATAAATTGGGTAAAAAACTAATTAGAACATTAGTATAGTTAAGATTTGTTTATTCCTATTATAATAATTTTTGAATGCCATTACGTTTTGATTTATTATATAAAACTTTGCAAACTCTACACTTCGATTAATCACTGGGCCATTCTCATTTCGCTCTTAAATTCATAAGGCTTTCTCTCGGAGCTTTGCTTTCTAATCTTTATTACTTAATTATATATTATACCAATTGCCAAAAATAATGGATTTACAAAAAAAAAGCTTGCAAAATTATAAAATAAAACATAGAATCGAGCGGTTAATAAAAAGTTAACTACTAGTCTCGCCAGTATAAGTATTCACGTGACTATATTTCTTTCAGCATGCCGTTTTTTTTTCTGCACACTTACTAACACTTGTAAAAGGCCTCAGGTGCAACTGTCAAACGGTTTTCTATTGTTTTTTTTGAGATTGCTACAGTTTTCACTAGCTTAGAAATGACAGTGATGTTGTCTTATACTGTTATCGAAACAAGTTACAATTACCGACATAGCTATAGTGTTAAAAAGAAGTGTCTTACATGAGACAACAGTTTACTACCAAATTTTCAATGTCATAAATATTTATTATTGTCGAGCAGAAATTTTAGAACTTACATTAAGTTTACTAAATAATGACCCATTCTGTGAATGGTCGTAAAAATAAAGCATAGCTTTAAACTAATAAGGTTTGACATATTCCTTCATTTAATTCCATTCCACATTCTGCTACAATTATTTTTTTAAAATAATAAAATGCAGCTGCGGCTGGGAAAAATAATTATCTTTGGTCTACATTGTTAAAAACGTTCTATATAAGTTAAATATAGTGTTAAAATGAATAATATTAAAAAAAAAATACAATTACCCTCATCAGCACAGATGTTATATGACGGCAAGGTTTTCAAATTTCAAATTATACATTGATTAAATTGGCATTTAAAAATACTGTTGTAATTAGGTCAACATAAAAACGTATTCAGTTACGCAACTAACTAGATAGTTTTGACAACGGTGAAGAGCCGAAGTAGCCATCAACCGCCTAATATAATTCTTTCAGAATTGAGCGTGTTGTTATTTTGACCTTATTGAATCAAACAATCAGTGATTGCCAAAAAAATATTCACATAAGAAGCGTTCATAAGCATGGAAATTCACGCACTGTTTGAATGGAATATAAATATAATGAATGATTTTTTATTCAACCTGCCATTTCTAGATATAGTATATTTACTTGTAGTATTACGATAGTATAACTCGTAGGCTACAGCAAGATAAACTTCAGAATATAGCGCATGACAGGAAAAAATGTATCACAGAAATGGCTGCATATTGAGCCGTGAATACTTTGTTAAAAGCCACATTACGTTGGAATCGATCGTCGAGTCGAACGTTTCAGAATTAATAAACACACTTGTCCTTAACGATAAACTCACTTGAAATTTTATAATACACACTGTATTATTTTTATACTACTCAGCACAATATGTTTGTAAATAAAGTAGTTTATTTATATTATTGTCTCAATAGCAATCACCGCACTTAGAAAATAGTCTTTTCACACTATCAGACACTTTATAAGGTAAGTTAAATAGTTCACTTTAGTTTTTATGTTAAAAATAGAACTATTATTTTTGTACACAGCAAAGTCAATCCCAAAGTGACTTTACTACAACCTAATTTGAGGCTATTATTTTAGATGTACCGTTTTACAAACCATGATTTGCTTGAGGAATCATTTTATTAGATTATAGAACATTGTCACACGATTTTTTACGGCAATAGAAAATAATGTATTTCAAGCTATACCATTATTTTAATAACAAGATTACTCTGCGTGCGTCAAGAACAATAGGTATATTTTCAAATTGCAATACTCCCAATTCATTTCTTCCCTAATATTGTTTCTGTCTAAATTACATTAAATAGAATAATGACACTAGGAATAAATTCAATCGTTTTGTATTGTTTACATTAAACACACCAGTTTATGACATTTATGCATAAAATTTATCATATCATTACCACATCACATCAAACATGCTTTTCAAAGTGGGAAACACGTATCACAACTAGTGCAAAAACCGGTGGAACAGCAGGTTATCAATTTTAATTTAATATTAAAAAAGAATTTTCAAAAAGTCCAACATAAATGCAATCGTGTGGAGTTGTTTCTATGATATAAGGTACACAATAAATTTACGATTTGAATTAAGTTATAGGAAACTTTGTTGGATCAAATTTTCCAGTGTCACTAATCTTACCAAATGTTCCTTTTCTTTATCACAATATAAATAGTTCATTCTCCCTCTATGGCGTGGTTGTTTTCCTCGGGTATCGAGGAGAAGTGTCCCTATTCAGAGAGGCCTAGTCCCGGCTACCTGTCGTCCATAACGACTTGCTTGAAAGCTCGGTTACCCTGAGACATTTGGGACTTGATCTGCTGACTGCCGAGGGCTGCGGTTCCGTCCTTCGCAATGAAGAGTTGGAGGCCAGACGCTGAAACAATGATTTCCATATATAAGTCATTTAAATTAGACAAATAATATTTACATATAACTTAATCAATCATATCATCAGTATATTGGCAGAAGGCAATAAGTCTAAAAACCATGTTTTGAGATAATCATCATTTTTAATAAAAATGAAATTCAAACATCTCTTTTTATCCCCTATAACTACTACACACATACACTTTATGAAATTCGATAATGATTAACAAATTTGATTCATGTATTCAAAAGCCAAAAATAACTTTAATCGGAATTAAGTTGATGTATATAATATAAAATAAAATAACTTAGATTATTCCACGTATTGTGTTACAAAATATGACACGTGTTTCGCCTCTTTCTTATACGAATGATTCGTGCTTAAGCAAGCATTTGCAAAAGTAGTTGTCTGAGGATGCCTCTGAAAGAGGCGAAACACGTGTCACATTTTGTAACACAATACGTGGAATAATCTAAGTTATTTTATTTTATATTAAAATGAACTTCCACAAAGTTACCGCCGAATTCATCGAAAGATGTATATAATGTTAACATTATTTAAAAATACATAAATGTTTTTTTAAAAAAAAAGTACGTAAAAAACCATCAATCTGCATTCATAACAGCCTTAACGTCTTCTTCCAGTATAACGACGATATATTCTATAGGGTTTCTTGAATAATTAGATCCACTTACATACTGTTGTTAAGTTCTGAGTGGTCAATGTTATGCCCTTTTGTAATAGACAGTTTTGTAAATTGATGTAGTGAACTACCAGTTCTCCCTGCCCAAGATATTTTTCATAAAAAGTTGATAAATTTAATGCATACGATACTCACTTTCTGCACTGTCTTCCACTTGTTGCAGGTTTGTGGCTTTGAGGAGTTCAGCTATGAGAGAGTCTGGATTGACTCGTGTATTTTCCACTCTGCCAGATACTGCATGACCCGTCTGAAGTGTAAAGTAAAAAATAATCACGATAAATATGATGAAGAATATACTATGTCCGTTTTTGATGTCATATATTAAAAAAGTTTATTTTGCTTGTAAAAATTGACAAATCATTGTTAATCACCTCTTTGATTTTACATTGATTGTTATTGAAACCATTTATCTGGCTCTCAATGGTATTGTAAAATTTGCTCAACATAATTACTTCAGACAATTTATTTATAATTTGTATATATCTATCATCTGTAAATTTGTGTCGTATTTCTTGTACCAATTGGAATTATTTTCCATCAGTTGATAATGCTTGCGAAGAGCAAATGCGGTACCGTTAAACAAATTGTTTATCACATGAAAAAGAAGTAATCACCCTACAAGTCAATAAAGTTATTCAAAGATGTTCAGGTATGTCTGAATAAAAAAATACCAAACTGAAAGGCCACATTATTTTCAGACCAATAAATATGGTAACATTGTAGAATATGAATAAAGTGTACTTGAAGAAATTTTCTAATACCTGACTTTCAGTTTCCGCAGAAGCAGACGATAAAGTCATCGGTCCTAAAGTTCCTGTTCCCCCTTTCTGATGTTTTCGTCTTTCTAATGCCGCTTTTGCTCGGTCCAGAGAACCGGTCTCCGACATGACTAGACAGCTCCCTGAAGGGTTTCTACAGATTCAAAACAAATAAAAATCAATATAATTACAAAGTTTATAAATGGTTAGCTTTTAGTATAAGTTTATTTCATTTATTAATATGAATTCTATTAAACACTATAGGATTTAAATTAGCCATTCAACATCAACAATCTATAACATGAATATTTTTTAATTTCTTTCATGTTTTGATAAGTTTTAAGAAATTCTTGACACTGTGATATCATTATTTGTACATAAAAAAAACAGCAGATGCATGCGGTTTGTATTTTGTATTCTATTCTGTTCAATCTGAAAACTGTGATAGGCAGATGACGTGACTGTTACAATATTTTGGTATAATTCAAAGGAAAACACTAACGGCATTGTATGAAAACACAAAGTAGAGAATTTCCTACACAAACAACAGGGTGCTGACAAATAAAAAAGTGTAGATGGAAGAAGTTACCAAGCTATTAAAAAATAAAACAAAGCTTAGCAAATATTTACATAACATATATTATTGTAAACAATAAGTACAATGGAATATAAGAATATTAGAAAAAAATATACAACAGTGTAAGGATAAATCACACACATTAATAAAACTGAAGAAGAAGCACAGAAAAATTTTCAAATTCTATTCTGATTAAAATAAATCACCAGGTATAGAAAGAAATTTAGAGCCATAAGTAGACTGCAAAATATTTTTTATTTACTTTTTCAAATATTATTTATATTGGATAAATAGCATGTGTATTTATTGACTGAATGTTTTTAATAAGGGTGGCTTTTGATTAACGACACCATATCTCAATTTTGCTCAATGCAAAATCAAAACATCTATCATAAGACACGAGAGTGTACCCAAACTTTGTGAGAAGGGAGTGATCAATGAACTCATTGGTCAATCACTTTTAAGGTGTTCACTGACAATACTTGTAGGAAAGGCATTATATTCAATGAATAAAACACTCATATCTACTATTTCCACTTTTATTTATTATGATCAGGACCGGTTTCGCTCACAACAAATATTATCAACTGATAAGAGATTTGAATATTACGGTGTTATTTAAACAAAACAAAATAAATTGATGTAACAAACAAATTGTAATGAAAGATATTTACAGATAAAGAAACAACATATGAACCAGAGGCACTAAATTAATATGTTTATTATCTCTTAAAATTAATTTGAAAACTCATCAAAGAACAATTAATTTAAAGTGGTGACTAGCAATAAATTGGAATGTAATTATAATCTGGGATTTTTTTACAAAATAATTTATAACATTACATTAATACAGTTGATAATGCTCGTCATGAGTGAAACCGGTCTTGATCATATTACATGAAAGTGGAATTAGTTCAAATGAGTGTTACATTGGTCAATCTAATCGTGCAGGTCGGCGATGCAGCTTGACAGGCGAGAAATAAAATAGCAACACCATCGTATACATTGATCTGTATATAGCTGTTCGCTGGATATTTAACGAACCCCGGTAGCTTTTGTTTTGTAACATTCATACAAAAACTCTGTAAACTTTAAACTTTTGTAATATTAATATATAACTACACTTATAAAAATTTGTCGTGTTTATAGAATAAAAATGTAACCACTTTCCGACACCATCATAAATAATACAATGGAGAAATACGAAAGTGAAAATTTTTAACGATTGCATTACAAAACATATTTGAAGACGACTAACAATAAACGGGGATATTTGCAAATAAAAATTGGATGAAAATAAATCGGTGACAAATGCAAATGGCAAGACAGCACCGAATTTGTACGTTGTTTACCTGCAGACAAATCTACTACTCAGTATAATATTGATATAATAAATAACTTTTTAATTTTAAAATTTGCATTATTTTACTAGTGAGAATCATAGGTAATTGAACATAAATCAAGAATTGTTAATTCTTGATAAGACAGTATAAGATATGCCACATATTTAAAATACAAAACAGAACCAGATAAAGGGCACCACTTCCTGGATTTTTTTATTGACAAATTGTGATTAGTTTTCTGTTTGTTTTATTATTTTGGCATTTTAAATGATTTTAAAGAATATCAATAATATTCAATTGCAGATTAAACAATTAGTCATTGTCTTTGAAATCTGATAATATTTATTTAACAGTTTTAAGGAAATTAAATCATAACAACACAAATATTGAGTAGAAAACAGTCCACCGACATAAATAATTTAATATTTCTAATAAGCTCTAAACATCGACAGAAACACATGATTTGCTGTTTACAGTGGCAGAACTGACAGGGCGGTGGTACTAGGTCTTCGATGTTTGAGAGTAGGCGGCAAACTGTCGCTGTCGGGTTGCGGCACGCCCACACCGCATTGTCGACACCAATTTTCCCTAAATAGTAAAATTGTAACAACATATTCATAATATGCTACGACCAACGAAGCATTATAAAAAAGCGACATTGATATTTTAAAATGATGATAACTTAAAAAAAACACTGATGGATAAAGATTACGACTAATTTGATGTTTTCCTGACACGACTTCTTTTAAATACGGAATTAAATTACTATGTTTCAAAACACACACATATTAAAATTTATGTACAAAGAATATATTAGACTTATGTTTAAACAACATCGAAAATTTAAATCTGAGGATATTGGATGCAAACAAATAAATGACTTCTTATACCATTGAGTTGCACTTAAGATTGCGATTACATTTTAAATAAAATATTATGCAGAAGAAAGAGTGTCTCTTAGCTGAACTAAACAGTGGCCGCACTCCTTGCAAGCTATACTATTAAATATGTTGTATCACTACGCCGTGAGGGATTATTTTGTTCCAATTCATTGTAAATAAAATTATCAAATTTGATAAGTCATTCATAACATCGTTCTGGAACATTGCGTCATCTATAGAAGTGTGTGAGAAAAAGGTAGAGCTTGGGTTGTTTTCGAATTTCTCTACACATCACCAGCAAAATTATGTATATATAGGTTAGTTTGTGGACAGACGATGTAAAAATATTCAATAATGTATAATATATAATAAAAAATGCATTACATCCCAATTCTCCCATTATGAATATAATTATATAAATTTACAATAGTATATTTGAAAAAAAGATTATGTTTAACTGCTGAAAAGAAAACGATTGTCTCCAGACAAAGAATTCGTTCGTTGATATTTGAATAATCTAAAATAATTCTCCGTCATGCCAATTCGGTCGATAGTATTGATTGATTCATGTATTATTATGTTGTATATAAAAGACTAAATCTACGAAGGTATATGCAACGGGCAAGTAATTTTTAAGAGCATCAATCAGAGCATCAATGAACCCGGAATCAATTTAGAAAACATATTTTCTATCAATTTTGTTTCTAGAAAATTGTGTGTATTATATATCTTTGAACTGTGAATTTTTTAAGATTTTAACAATATTCAATAACGAACGTCACGTTTAACGGTACCGTTAATTTGCTGCTTATGTGATATCTTACTTTAGTTTATTAACGTTAACTCTATTGTCAGTTACAGGAAGTTCTTATAAACATTTACCTTCTTTCTATAAAAGAACCATTCAAGGAAATAGCGGCAATCAAAATCACGTATATTGTTAGGTGAAAGCATAGTAACGATTTTTTAAATAATATATTTACACTAAAAACAAACATTACGACAAATGTGTTATGAACGATCAAAGCTTGTCAAATTGCACTTACACTACATGAATATGCAGCAAGTTTTTTTAAAATATCAATTTGTATTGATTTAAGGCACGTTTACATGCCCTAATATTATATGTTATAGTCTTACTGTAATTTTGGTTATATGAGTTGTAAAACAAAGCACACTAATTTAAAAACTAATAAGAAACCACCCTTTTGTTAGTCATTCTGAGGACATGCAATGGCAATGTATGCTTTATTAAGAAAAACCTTTAAGTAACATTTTTTTTTATAGTGATTCCCGATTGTACTTCTTGGGAAATATGTAGTTCAATACTCCAGATGTCTTACAATTAGTTTTAACATAGTGTTGGTAATTAATCATTTAGCATGAATATTTGTTGCCAAACCAGTGTATTTTACAATTGGTCAATTTTAACCAATATACTTAGATGAAGGATATATAAAAAAACATATAAATAACGGCATTGTATTTGATGTTAGTAATTTAAAAACATCAAATCTGGATGCTATTTCAACATAAAGTTTTTAATGAGCCTTTATTATTAGATGAAAATAGTATGCAAAAAGAAATAAAGCATTGTTAATTTACAATACAATTTCTTTTGAAATCAGCCAACCAGGATAACGGTCATTGTTAGTAACAAGAGAGTCGCATGAACAATAAAAAGCCACTTTTATCAGACATACAAATTACACTATATTATGTATTGTAATGTAAATCGAAAACAACCCAAGCCACACCACCCAAAACCTCACACGTACCTCTGAAGTGAGCCTGCAGTGCTAACGGCCGATGAAGAAGTCTTCCTCCAGTTGTGAGTCCCTCGCTGTTCTGCTGGCACACAATTCACTGTATAACTGTGCCTCAGAGGATTCACCGGGTCGAAGTGTTGCTGCTGTCCCTTGTCTGAAACGACTATGCCGGATTTAGAGGTCCTCAGTTCATACTTTGATTTCCCTCCGTTTGATGAAGTTTTACCACTGGCTTTGGCAAAAATTCCCACCTTCGTCACTTCTTTTGCCGCTATACGATCGCTTCGAAATTTATGATCGAGAGTTTCAAATATCTTAGTTTTAAGGCCAACGTCTCGCTGGTTGATACCGTTACTCGCTTTGGGAGTTGAGTGACCGAACGTACGAGATGTTTCTATATTGGAGAGCCGACCCTCAACTTGTATAGGTATAATGCGTTCGTAGTTCTCCATGACTGCACCCGTACTTCTGGTCGGATGTCTGAATTCAATATCGGGTACTGACGACACATAGAAATCGTCTTCATTGCAGCTGGATAATCTACTTCTATCGTTGATAGAATTTTTCCTATTGGCGAGCGGCGTCAAGAATGGAAAGTTGTGGAACAAACCCGAGTTCTCATTCTGCTGCTGCTCTTTTGCAGTTTGCCTTTCCACAAAATCGGGTATCGTATTTAAAGATTTCTGTTTGAAAATGTGGAAGTTCGACAGCGGTAGTACGTTTGCTGCAGATCTAGCTAACGATATCATATCTTGTTTTTTTCTATCAAAATAAGACGGAACGGCGAATTGATTCTTATGGTGGTCTACTGGTGATATCGGCGACAGTAAAGTCGCATCCGGAGTCTCGAAGGCGGAATCATCGCTGGTCGGGGATCGGCTTTGCCCTTTAAAGCGGGGAATTAAGTCTGGCCTCACCGGTGAATATCCTAAAGTTGTATTTGGCGTGTGGTATATCTCTGATGAAGACAGATCATTTGGAGTCAGCGATTCTTGTTTTCGATTTCGGTCAATTATCAGCTTAGGAACATGTCGTCTGCTTTAGAAAAAATACAAGTGTGGGATATTTAATAATTGGCGGCTGAACATGTTCAGTATTCCCAATGAAGATGCTTGAATTGGTATTAGTAAGAGTTGTTTCGAGGACAAATCTTAATTTCGTATCATGTAAAGTAAACTTTAATGTATAAAAATAAGTCAATGTTAAAATAATCATTACACTGTTTTTTAATCTGTAACTTATAAATATATTAAACTTAAACACTTAATTTTAAGCTATACTCTCCATATTTCTGTTGATACAATTGAATTAATAGTATCACAAGTCTTGAGGTCAATAAATCTACAACATTACATTTAAAAATCTACTGTTAATGTTATGTGAACTAATCTATGTTTATCAAATGTTAATTAGGTGAGTTAATAATACATTGAAATAATTTTGTAGAAGCAATCAATAAGTGTAATTATACTTTCTTCATTGTTTCTTTAATTTGGAATTTCTTTAGAAGGTTGAAATAAAATAAATGTTGATTTCATGTGCCACATTTCCGCAGTGGGCATATGCCCAAGAGCGCCGATTTAGTGTCACAAACTTTTATGCTCTATGACTAAAAATGTAAAATTATCTTTGAAATTTGATTAAAAACACAATATTCCACAATTAGTACCAAGAATATATAAAAATATTAAATATTAAAAAGAATTCCAATATTGTAAGAGGGCCAATTGCCAAAAAAAATAAATTGACACAACCATCCTGTCCCATACATTTATTTAATGCACAGCCATCATATTATCATCATAGATATTCTCTTTTGAAAAGTGAATATATTGATACAAATATGGAAGTTACCTAATATGAACGGCCGATGTGGGAGGCGCATGCCTGCCGCCCTCAGAGGAATCACCGCCTTCTGAACTTTGTCTCGAATGCTGACTCTGCTGGCTCAAAGAACTGCCATAGCCACTTGCCTGAAAATTAATTCAAATACATAAAAATAAATATTTGAAATCAAATTATTCAAATGATATTTTTATACTCGTCTATCAGTATATTTTAAGGTCAGTTTTACATTTACATTTTCCAGGAACTTATTATTAGATCATATATGTTAGCTTTTCTCTTTATGTATTATTAAATCTTTGCTTTTTCAACCAGTTCAAGAATATTAAAAGTGTGCATGGTCGGAAGGCACAGTCTGGTGGCCATATGCTACGTGTATAAATAAAATTTACATATAAATTGAAGAGATACACATGATGCTGCATGATTTTTTGAACACCCTCTACATTCACATTTATCCATTGAATGCATTTTTTTTGTTGATCCGTTGAAAATCTCGTCCATTCAAATTGTCCATGAAATTAATTTGACTATTTTTTACGCAATTAAGTTACAATTTCTTCATTTATAAAAATGTAAATTACCTTGGAAGACATTTCCCCGGAAGTATTGGAGCTGTTTCTGGAATGAGTGTGACCTTGAAGACATGCAGGACAGTGTGTGGCAGTTGCTGGATGTGACATTACTGTAAAATAATGTATATGGATTTAACAGTATTCTGAACATATGGTTTAAATCAGGCTTGGGGAACCTGCGGCCTTTAGGCTACTCTGGTGCGGCCTTCTGGCCAATTCTGTAATTCTGTAAATTTTTGTAAGTTTTTAAATTCCTGAGATTTTGGATTTGAAAATTTCTGGATGACCTAAAAAAAGGTCAACCAAGCTGCTAATTTGGGCAAATCCGTAAATTCTTTTATGAAAAATTAAAATACATCAAATGCAACAAAATACTAATGAATGATGTGATTTGTCTGTGTGACATCTGATGATCATCAGGTTAATATTAACCTGATGATCATCATATGATTATAAAACATTTTTTCTACTACATTTGAATGGTACACATTATTCGACAGCCTATTAAAATCAGTCATTCCAAAATTAGTAATATGTAGAATGTTTAAAACCGAGTGAAATCTTACCACATCCATCAAGCATATCAGAACCACTTCTCTGCCTTTGCAATGTTCCTCCGGATTCTGATTCCTCACTCGTTTGTTCCGAAGAGTTAAAATCAAATTGATGGTGAGACTGAGGCTCCGTTGACATTATGGTAGTCTGCGATTGGTGATTTAGGAGCTCTGAAAAATACAACAATCATATAAAATATAACGATGGTACACAAACAGCTGGTCAAAAAATAAAATAAAATATATTATCAATATCCATTAATGAAGCAAGAATCCGATTGCAATATTTTTTTAATTAATAAATAAAAAGTTACTGTTACCAAAAAGCTTTCTTTTATTTATTTGAATTTACATAATTAATATTTATTTGAATATCATAATTAAAAAAAAAAAATATGTACATAACAAAATCTTACCACTTCCAAATAACGCAGGCCTTTTCTTTGGTAAACTTCCAAATCCTGAACTTCCGGAAGCGATAGAAGACCCACAGTCATCTCTACCGAGATCGACTTGGGTGAGCGACTGAGCTAATTGTGACTGTTGCTGTGTTAGAGGAGTGGGAAGGGGAGGTGGTTCAGCGGGTGGGGGAGTCTGTTCAGGAAGCTCCGATATAGAACCTCCGTCGCCTAATAGCTGCTTATGATTTAATGAAGGAGAAGGCCTGAAAATAACAAATATATTATAATAAATATGATAAAGAGCATAGGTTCCCAACCCTTTTCGGGTGGCGACCCCTTTTTATAAAAGCCATGTGACCCCGATGCAATTGAAAAGGCATTTTAAATAAGGTAATTGCAGTATAGTGAATATTTTTTTTAATTGACTGTGTAAGTTGACGACCCCCTTCGGGGTTGCGATCCATAG
Source organism: Himalopsyche anomala (assembly GCA_031772345.1). Lineage (NCBI taxonomy): Eukaryota > Metazoa > Arthropoda > Insecta > Trichoptera > Rhyacophilidae > Himalopsyche > Himalopsyche anomala. Next base: position 14,441,637 of record CM062821.1, on the reverse strand, counting down.
GTTGGGAACACATGATATAGAGAGACACATACATTGCAATTATGGATCCTATAACATGTATAAATGTTTGTTTTATTTTGATGAACTTTCTCACAAACTTTGCTCACTAAAGAAAATTCTAAGAGGCATAGAGGTTATAACCGAAGCAATGATGAACTTCTAAAGCAAATAGCATTTATAAGTGATTGTGATCTGATAGAATAAATTTATAAGTTAAAAAAGGTTGATTTTAATTGAAGTATATAGAAAAAGTAACAAATAAAACTATAAAGTGAAACCCCCAATTACGCACCGAACAGAAATATTCGCCGCAAATCCCCCAATTGCGCGGTCGCATTACATTTTCGTTTCTGCTGAAGTTTCAGCCGGGCTGTCTGTGTTGTGCATACAGTCAAACGGTGGCGAGCACTATGTATTTAACCACTAGGTAACTAAATATTTCGTCTGTATATTTTTTTTCATTCATTCTTAGTTTTGGTAGTTTTGCATTTTTCGCGAAAAAAACAGAACCTAAATTTTGTATGAGATTCACTCCCCCAATAACGTGGTTCCAACTTTTTGCGTAAATGGTTGTTTTACTGTATCTGCTAATAATTATTCATAATCTTTGCTTTACAATTATTAACCCATGGCCGTAGGACAATTTAAAAGAAGTAATTTTTAAGACATACCTTAAACTTAAACGATATTATAAAAATATAGTAAAAAAAATTGTTTCTGCTAAACGAGTGTATTTAAATGTAAATTAGCATTTTTTGCAAAGAAACCAAACACATAAAACATTGGCATTGCTCTGCATAAAGACTATCAATGAAAAAATGTGATTGCAAAATTTTCAGATTGATGTTTTTGCCTCTACTGTAGAGACTATTCAATTGGACGTGTGTAGTGTACGCAAATCTCATAAAAATGAGTTTGAAACACATTCGAACATGTAGGAGATAGTGAAGGTGGATAACTAACACAAATATATATTCGGCAAGACTTACACTTTGAATAAAGGATCTCCCGAGAGCATATTCATTCGTATTTTCAGCCTTAGTGTGCTATTGTCTTGTCTTCGTCTCGCATCGTAACCCTCAAGTAGGCACCGCCGAGAGGCTTCCCCGGCGCCTGCCAGAGATGCCAGATTCACATCTACAAACCCTAGTTTTTGATATGACCGTCCACCTTGAGAAAAATAAAAGAAAATTAAGACAATGGCTAACTTACTTAAAACATAAAACAATATCCTTGAAAAATTAAAATGACCGAAGACATAAATGGCAAGCATGCGACATTACAGCTTGAAATGACATTAATTTAGTATTAAAGAGCATCTGGTGAAACATTTTACAGCACAGTGTGTGTTATGTAACATAAAGTTGTGCACTTATAGAGTTGCTACTGAAGAACATAATGTTGGAAGAATAATAAAAAAAATGTCTCTGAAAGGGAATTCGAGAAATTTCAATTCCGACCAGGTTATGCCAACATATATTGTGTTTACAAATTACAGGCTTAGTAAAAACAATAATATTTGCTTTTCTTTTTAATTAACCAAATAATCTAATGATAGTGAAATATCAAAGATTTAATATTTTCACAGGCGATTATTTTCTTTCAACACTAAAACATAGGTATCATATACTATCAATTGGCATCAAAAGTTACTTGCCCAATTCTACCATTAGTGACGATAATAATTCATATGAATTACTAAAAAATATAATGCATGAAATTACGATATTACCTTTGCACTCCTTCCTGACGGATATTCTGAGAACGCTGGTGTCTAGTACACCAGTTGATGCGTTCGCCGACATCTTGCAAACAAACTGAAACGTTGCATTCCATCGCACAGTGTGGTTTTTCACCTCTTCCCTGAAAAAGAGAAATAGACCAATAATGTAAGCTGAAAATAATCTATTCTATCTAATCTAATCGTTACAATATTCTACATGTGCATATTAAATACATTGCAATAGTGTTTTCGACCTAAAATAAAAGTATACAATCCACAAAAACACTAAGTAAAGATGTGATTGCATCTTCCAATAGAAAAGTGTTACTATTTTTCTAATTGGCTCGGTTCACTTCTCAAGAACTCAAATAATACATGAGTACAGATGGCAAGGGTGGATTGTGTTGTTTAGAACCCTTCTTGGGTACCCTTTGAAACGGGACATGCAATGATCGGCTGAAAAAACCAAGTAAAAAGTTGGGAAAGCGACGTTTGTCAAATGACTGACAACTGATCCTGATCAAAATACCTTATGTTGAAGTACTTTCACAATGCAATCATGTAATAATACAAGTTAACAAGTTAGTGGTCCAGAATTTTTAGAAATCAAAATTTAAATAGCAATAACTACCTGGTTAACATGATAGTGTTTTGAATAATTCAGGAAAATTTCTTTCTTGCTTTGCTTGCATAGAAGTCACCTTAAATTTTCAACAATGTTCAATAGTTGTGTGGTCAAAATCAATATCTACATCATCGATATTTTTAATGAAGAGTAAGATTTTTATTTTATTTTCAATTCTAACCACTCAATAGAATATGTTACTGGCGTTTAAAATATGTTTTACATTCAAAATTTCAAAACCATTTTTTTAATGTTGGCAATAATAGTTCCATAGTATTTTTCTTCGAAAATCGTAACCTGTCAAAATGATTTTTGTTTTTATGTCCCGGTATACAGGTCGTGTCAATCGCAACCATAGACAAAAAATTGAATAATATATATTTTTGTGATTTAAACGCGAATTTATCCGCGCGTCCACGTACGATAATAAATATAATATTTTCTAGGTTCTATATTCAATTGAGCACTCCGTTGAACTGTTCCCTAGACAATGTTGGTGACATATTTAATGGTAATTTACATGGGACGAGTAGAGAAGATGGAACAAAACCTTTGTAACAATCTTCGCTACTCGACTAGTTTAAATCACCCGTAAAAGTAACGATATTCCTTAATTCGGGTTAAGTGTTTATTTAATAATGTAATTTATCGTAAGTGAGAATTTTCTTTAATCTTGCGAGCCCAATACCAACCAGACAAGTACGCAAACATTCGCCAGACAGGTATGCGTAAATGTGTCCTCAAATAAGTAGACGATACAGTAAGTACTCTTTAGGTTTACATAGCACCTACTTGAGTTAACTCGCTGCCTCCAATGTTTACCCGGGACAGGTGTTTCGAACCGGTATGTCGTGGCCTAATAAACTCAATGCGTTAACTATACGATCGGCACAAACGGATTAATGTTTCCTGCTTCGATTGGTCAGAAGCCTCAACACGACAACCTCAAATGAGCCTTGACATCCTGAAAATATTTTATTTTTTTGTAAACGGCCTTAATGGCAATGCGCCAAGAGCCATTTTTATGAATACATGTATAGGTATTATGAGGACGTTTTTTATTTTTTATTTAGTGGTAAGGTGTGAAGAGAAATATGACCTCCACATTGAACCGTACACAAATATAAATATAATATATCGCTGTTAGAAGTTTTCGGAAGATAACATATTTATTGACAAATATTTTGATTAAATTATTACTACAGAGGATTTTTTTCTCGCAAGTCGATTACTGCATATCGTTGCCTAAGAACTGTACTGGGAGATCTAAAAAAAATGTTTTGCATTGCTATAAAGATTCTTTTTCCTTTCATAATGTTAGTGCTGTGGTGAGATAACTGTCTTAGAGACAAAAATCTCTTTTTATTTTAGATTAACCACTTAGAGACGTCTTTTAATATAGTACATTTTTGCATTTCATCTCAACACTAGATTTTTGAGATGTCCCAGTACAGCTCTCAGCCGAGGATATACTAATGTGTAATAAATGATTTATAATACATACTCACTAGCATGCCAAAACTGAACAATTTGTTTGCACATATACATTGCATGTTTAATTAAATATAGCTGTTTAAAATTAGTTATTAGACAGATGTTAAAATTAAGTAATTTTATCGCGGCCCTTTCTATCTGAGAAAATTCTTTCGTTAAAAATAATCAGACCACGTCCGAACGCAGATCGTGCCTTTGCAATGACTTGATAGTTAGCGAGGTCAAGCAAGGCCGTTTGCAGGTAACGACGCGGTTCAAACGCGTCTACATTTCTCTCCGAGCTACGATAATTCAGTTTTGTAAATCTAGCGGTCGAGAAGAACTACGAGTGTATCAACAATTGATTTGAGTTGCATTCTAAATTGGTTTTAAAAAATAATCGAAGACTTTTCGATTCGTGCGTGAAAGCGTATTATTTTACGATAGTTCACAAAAAGACGTTTCATTAAATCGTGCTAAAAACTGTATTCTTCCAACAAAACAAACCTTTTAACTAAAAACGATGGATTAGAAAATTATTTGAAACATTAAAATGTCTCTAATCTCCGATATAAAGACAGTATCTATACCATTGGTGATGTTAACTTCGAATGACTCGTAAATAATATTTGTTTATGTCAGCGTTTCCCAGATGGTGGGTCGCATTCCGGCACCGAAACACTCGGGTCGCTAAAAAACTTTGTAAAGTTGAATTGTTATGCGATACGGTACTTATAGCCATTTTAATGCATAATACCACTGATGGATTTTGCAGGATGGAACAGGGGTGCTAGGTGTGCGCCGCACACCCACGAAGCGATTTATTTAGACTGGATTTGTAGTCGGTATTTTATTATCGTGTATTCCGCAAGCATGGTGTTCAGTATTACGGTCGAACGGCTAACCAACCCGTACAGCTGAATACGTGAGACAGGCTGATCTAGGCGTAGAATTCAATGTACACCTAGGCCTCGTATAACACGGTTTTATACAACACGGCTTTATACAACACGGTTGTATAAATTGTGGCATATTTTTTATACAACACGCTTTATATAACACGGTTTCAAAAAAAAATTAATTTACGTCCGTGTAATGTGCGTCCGTGTAATGTGCACATGACAAATCTTACTGAGCATGTCGAGACATGTCAATTTTGTTTGTTTCGATAAATTGCAGTTGCGCTCTGGCAGTCAATGGAGCAGTGCATATTTCTTCGTAATCCGTAGATTATTCTGGGTTATTGTTTGTATGTATTTATACACTTTACATATTTCATTTTACCATTATGTATATGTACATAATAACCCTTTATAATTTATACAAATTTTATAGATTTAATCGTATCAATTTATTATTTATTTGTAGATGAAAAATATTTAAACCCCAAAATGTCGACAGTTACGGATAAAATTAAAAAGAAGAGAAACTTTATTTCTATTGAGAAAAAAAATAATATCCTAGATTGTCTTAAAAGGGGGGAGAGGCCGTCATCACTTGCTAAAATTTTTAATTTAAATGAAGCAACAATTAGGACGATACAAAAAAATGAAAACAAAATTAGATCTATAGCTTCAGCAGGATCATCTGTCAGTGCGACAAAGATTTCCCGCATACGCTCAGTAATAATAGAAAAAATGGAAAGAGCTCTTATGATATGGCTAGAAGACTGCAATGACAAAAACATTCCTATGGACAGAAGCATTATACAAAAGAGGGCACAAAAAATTTATGATAATTTAAAAAAAAACTGAACAATCGTCATCGGAAGATCAAAACTCCTCTCACAATTTTTCTGCTAGTAGAGGATGGTTTGAAAATTTCAAGAAACGATTCTCACTACATAATATAAAAATTCGAGGAGAAATTGCGTCAGCTGATATAGAATCTGCTAAAAAATTTGTTCCAGAATTCGCAGATATTATAAAAAATAAGGGCTACACACCAGACCAGATATTCAATGCGGACGAAACGGGATTGTATTGGAAGAAGATGCCGCAACGAACCTACATATCAAAAAATGAAAAACACGCGAAAGGATTCAAGGTGGCAAAAAAAAAAGTATCTTTACTATTCTGTTCTAATTCTTCAGGAGATTCCATAATGAAGCCATTACTTATTAATCGATCCTTAAACCCCCGAGCACTAAAAGGTTATGAAAAAAAGAATTTACCTGTTTATTGGAGAGCCAATAAAAAGGCTTGGACCACAAGTATTCTTTTTTAAGATTGGTTTTACAATTGTTTTATACCTGATGCAAGAGATTATATGAGAAAAAAGAATCTTGATTTTAAAATATTATTGATATTGGACAATGCACCAGGACATCCGCTCGATTTAAAATATCCTAATGTGGAAATATTATTTTTACCACCAAATACTACGTCTTTAATCCAGCCCTTAGACCAAGGTATAATTTCAACATTCAAAGCCTATTACATTCGTCGAACATTTGAAAAAATATTAGAAGACATCGATCAAGGTGAAAATTTAACACTTACTCAAGCTTGGAAAAATTTTTCTATTCGAAATTGTGTCGATATTGTTGCTGCATCCGTTAAAGAAATAAAACAATCAACTTTGAATTCTTGCTGGAAAAAACTATGGCCAGAAGTAGTGTCTGGAGCAAATCTTCTACCACCAATAGAAGATGAATACCAAAGGACAATAAACATTTGTCGTGGTATTGGTGGAGAAGGTTTTAATGACATGGATATTCATGACATCCAAGAAATATTGGAGGATCGTATGTTGAACGAAGAAGAATTAGTCGAAATGTTAGATGAACCCACCACAATTAACGACACAGAAAACAGTTGCAGCGAAGCAGCTACATGTTTCACATTAAAAACGATAGATGACGGTTTGGAATTGGCAATAAAATTAGAAAACTATTTTATTGAAAAGGATCCTATAATGGAAAGAAGTTCAAAATTTAAGAGGGAGTTGCAACAGATTTTGGAACCTTATAAGGAAATACGTAAGGATTTATACGCTAAAAGCAGACAATCGCTTATTACCGAATTTTTTAAGGCTAAAACCACAATAACTCCAGAGTCCTCCGATGATGAAAACGTACAACCGATTTCGAAAAAGAGTAAAATATATAGAATTATAAGTGATAGTGATGACGAATGAATGCTATATTATGTTATTAGAGTTTTTTCATGAATATGTAAATGTATATTTGTTTATTTAAAAAAATAAAGTATATATTTATTGAATTATCTTCGTTAATTTTTTTTTTGGAACGTAACCCCTAATTTTGTATGAATTTCAAACCTTGCATAACACGGATTTGTATTACACGCTGTTTTGGTGGAACCATATAACCGTGTTATACGAGGCTTAGGTGTATTTGTTAGCAGTTTTAAATTCTTTCAGAAAATTCTCGTCTCTACTTTTTTATTACACTATTCCTTATTAACAGGTTACTTGAGGGTATTACTTGCAAACACGGTCAAACATTCCAAAATGATTAAAAAATGAAACTTGAATTTCATTTTGGAAAATAATGTACATGTTAAAAGTATTTTTAGTCTCACATTACGTTGGAATGATATTTTGTTATCAAGCCATGTTTGAGACTGATTTCTAAAAAATATTTTTATCTACTAAATTATATTCATGGTTCACGTTTCAACAACTTTGGAATAACCAGGTTTGCAAGTAATACCCCCACTTTTAGTTGTTGTTTAGGCAAAATTTCTGGTTATTCGTCATTACTCCTGGTTCAGGAGTACCGACATTTAGCAAGCGATAAAGGTTTCTTTCTATAGCTTTAGTAACGACAATTCATTTGGAGAAAAGGAAGATACAAGAAAATCCTAAATAGATATTGTCTTAATACTCGCTGTCATATTTCCGGTTGATTCGGCGATAATTTCTGTCTCTAAATTTCTATTTCAATGTAAAATTGACACCAGTGTTATTCTATCAATAATTTACAGTTACAAATTGTGTCGGTTTTGCGGATGCTTGATTTGAATACATTTTGAATTAAAATATAAAACCATTCTGATAAAAATCGAAGTGTTGTGAAACGACATGACAGAAACCACATCGGGAAGGCCTTCTAATCTGCTTAGGATCATAATCGGCACATCTGATTCTAACAGATCGGAATGTAGACAAATGTTGACAGTATTGACAAATTAAATTTTATGTGTAAAGGTTATTTTCGATACGAAAATATTGCAACAATGGTTGATTAATAATAATAATATATTCATTGAATTTAAATAAAATGATCTCCCAGCTTCAGTATGTAGCAACATTTATCTGTGGGTTTCTAATACTACAGTTGCTCAATGATAATTTCGATGCAATAATAAAATTACCGATTAGCGAAACTGCTCGGTAGTTGTCCGAAAAAACAGCCCGGTTGCATAATTCGAATTCCCCCGGGGCCGCGACCGGACGGGCGATATTTTTTGATGAACTCAATATCCTTATCCTTGGCACAGAAATTAACGCTCTTTCGTTTTTATATCAATTAGAATTTATTTATCATCACTAATACTATGAGTGTGATGGTAAATGTTGATTACTTCATTCTTTTGATTCAATTAAGATAACGATAAAAATTCCATGCACTATCATAATAATTATAAACAGCACTATTGTTCATGGCGCCAAAATTGCATACTACTTAAATTTATTAATGAGTATCAAATTTGGTATTCTAGCAACACAGAATATATTTTGAAATTAGAACATGTTGTATAATATAATACTACTGACAATTCTTCCATACAACTCGTAATCGTTCCCAGCCGTTAAACATGGAAAGAAAATGGTTAAATATAATTATATTCCACCATAAAGATTTAGTTGTAAATGTTACAATATCTCACATATTTTTCGAGATTGTTGAATCTAATATTGAACGAGGATTTTAATGATTAATTACATACGTATACATATGAAAAAATAGGTCAATCCTAATAATCTTGTAAAAAATAACATTTTTACCGCGAATTGTATTGCCGAGTGACAAAATAGGTAGGAATGTAGCTTGCCTATACGTTAATGACTTGGTATTATCATCAGTTGGCCATCGATTTACGCCAATTTGTCACGTAACACAGTATGTACCAACTAACAAAGTTTCAATTGGTGGTGTCAAAATAAACCAAGGATTAGGAAGCCAATAGAAGACCTCTCTTGAATGCAAAACAACTTATCAAAATTCAAAGAACGCCACCTTAGTTAGTTAAGTCGACTAACCTTATGTCACTTATAATTTGTAGGCGAGTACGGTAAGTATTCATTGTCTTCTTATGTAAGAATATCTGATATTTTTGTATATTTTCTTGGATATAACCTTTTAATTACTTTTTTAATACAACTATATTTAGAGCCTGCAACGCCGTGGTCTTCGGTTATGGTGCAATTACACGGACCTAATAAAACGGACAGCATGTAGACCAGTAAATTAAACTGATGCAAGTCGAACTAAGTAAGTTGAAACTGATCCATTCATTCGACTGACCAAAAACCAAAGTTTTTATTTCACTCATTTATACAAAAGAATTTTTAAGATTCACTCTAGCCGTCCATAGAGGTTAACATTTCGGTGTAAGGCAAGACTAAATTAAATTTAATTTGGCTAAAATGTTTTCATAGAATTCGAGACATAATTACAGCAAGTCAGATGATTACTTTGGCCATCACGTTATGCTAAACGGCATCAGCTGATGGACGACTCCGGCTAAATAAATGATTTCGATAATCGGACACCTAAATTAATAATCAACGCATTGCATGCATTATATCACGTTATGTCCGCCCTATTTAGCGAGGATCGGAAATACCAATTGCCCGGTCTATTAATAACATTATCACAAAGTTGCGTAAATATCGCACGGAAGTTGGTATCACAGCACATGAAAAGGACACTGTAAAAACAGGAAAGTATATTAACTATACGAAAGCGCCTTAACAGGGATTGTTTTATGTTAAGATTAACACGACATAATAATGATAAAATTCTTAAATTTTAAGATGCAAGAGCATGAACTACACACATATATATAATATATACCGCCTGTGTGGTCGAGTGGTCAACGTCGTTGGCTACCGCTACGGCGGTCACGGGTTCGAATCCCAGTACGAGCAGTTTTACAAATTGATTTATGAATTTCTGTTCAAAGGCATGGATGTATGTGATGTCTTGAATTCTCCCCTCCCACCCATCCTATTCTATGAACGGGGCGTATCGAGAGCTATTAGCTAACCACTAGTCCTGTCCTAGCTCTTTCCTTCTATTCCTACTCTCTTTGGAAAAAGAGAGGTTGAGCAACTGAGTAACAAGCAGTTCTAGCTCCACATATGCTACACATTGGGAGCGGACATGGTAATATATATGGACAACAATATAAGTTAAGGTCAAAAGCCCGAAAAACCGCAATACATTTGCATTGAATGTTACATGATTAAGACGTCATGTGTGTGGCCATATACAATAGAATACATACATAAAAAACACTATTTTGTATAAATTCCACAATTTATGTTAGCAATGCGAAAAAGCTTGAAATCCTAATTTGTTTTTTTTTATCCGCAATATATCACTGTACCTTTATCACATTGTGATTTAATTGTGGAATTAGTTCAAACGTGTGTTTTTTGTTATCTGTAATAGAATGGGAATTGAAGAAAAAATAAACAAAATAATATTTGAAATCTACTTAAAATAATTATATTACATTCATAGTTCTGATTTTGATTTTTTGGGATCTATGGGTATCGCTATGTGTGTGTTGTGATGGTCATTGTATCCAGATGCCCTAATACGTTCGTAAGACTCGGTCACTGTATCTTGTATGATGACGGTGTTACTACAATCGACATGTAATCAAAATGAGAAAGCTATTTTTATAACGAGTAATTAAAGACGACGAGAATCGCCAATGTATCAACAAACGTACCCAAGCGTGATGCAAAAATGTGTAATCTTCGAGAAGACATCGTTAACAAAATATTGCGACAGCATTGATAACAGTCGAAAAGTGGGTCGCAGCCACTATCCAGCCAGCCACCCTACTCTGCCCCCATGGCATTCTGCGAGCCGCTGATGCTGTTACCATTAAACAGCGGTAACCAAACTTTTTATATTGACACCAATTGCCTGACACGAATATAAAATGAAATAAGACGAAAAACAAAAAAATAATTAAGTATTCGTCGATGGACGCGACCTTCCGACGATATATGTCAAACTATGTTACGTACTCGGTGGAGGTCTGCACGGGCCGAAATTTTGCAAAATTACCCGGTCCGTGCCCGAAAGACTCCGACGTCTAATACCACACTTGTTACCCGAACCCGACCCGAAGCCCGGATTTATACTCAACAGCTCGAAAAAAAACTATTTTTTTACAAAATTACAACAGTTTACGATTCTTTATAGAACTGGTAATAATTGAAATCATCATGGCTGACTAATGACACAAACATAATCTGAATTTTTTTTCTGAAGAATAAATTCTTTACCTGGGCCCGGCCCGAGCCCGAGTCTCAATTGTGTTTACCCGCCCGAACCCGTCGGGTAAGAGCCCAAGGGCTAGACCCAGGCCCGTGCAGACCTCTAGCACACGGTCTACCAACAATATATTTTACGTTTTTGCCTCCGTGAATTGCATGTCACTGAAAGTTTACTTAGACGAGTATATATCAAAAATATAATATATCCTTTAGTCTTTTTACATAAGTAAGTAAAAAAAAAGTTTTTTCCCCCAAACCGGGACACCTTAAAATAATTGTACTTTTAGGCGCCGTTTTAAGCGTCTCACATTTTCATACATCACAATTGACTAGATAGTAATGTTTTTCATGTCATATAAGATATTTTATATGAAATTAGATAAAAAAATAAAATATTTACATTGAAATGTATTATTTACTGCGCGCGCACGCTCACGCCTTCTCATCTACTAGTCTAAATTCTACCGTCAGGATTTTGATTTTGCGGGTTTTTTTAAAAAATGCTATTGCGAGATTTTCCCTTTTCATAAACGGGACACCGGGACGTCTGGCCACATTAGGCATTCTTAAAGGTAAAAAAAATGTGACGTATATATATTTTTTAATTAGTGATAAGTTACGATAAATAATGTGACATATTATGGATTTTAAAAAAATCGTTTATTGATGAGAAAAATCAAAATAAATTTCATCAAAAATTAAAACACTCGTTTGTAATAGCTCAGGGCTATGGAGTCGTAGTCGTGAGTGGTGGAGTTGAGTGTTTTTACCGGAGGCAGAGTCGGAAAAATCGAAAAAAAATATTCAAAGATATTGAAAAATTATTAGTCTATTCATCATATTGATTGGTGAAATCTACTAGCATTATTCTGGTAACTAAAATGATCCGTTAATATGCAGATATGTAAATTAAACTGAAATGATTGAAAAAATCAAGTCGGAATCGTTATTTTTACCTGACTCCACAGGCCTGGTACTAATTCCACTTTTATTTTATATGATCAGGAATGGTTTCACTCATCATATAAAATAAAAGTGGAATCAGTATAAATAAGTGTTTTGTTTAATGTAATGCCTTTCCACTAAGTTTTGACAGTGAACACATTAAAAAGGAGAATTTATCATATATAATTCAAGGTGTTACGCGAGTACGTACGTAATCTCAATCATATAAATTCCTTAAAAAAAAAAAAAACATAATTGCCGAAATTACAACACAAAAATCGCAACATTTCATAGAATTTAAATAGTATACAAAACACAAGAAACACTGCCAAGTCTTTTTTTGAATCAAAATAGAGGGTGTCGAAATCTTGTTTAAACCATTTTGAAATTTGACATGTGATTTTAAATTTGGAAGATTATGAATTGGTATTTTTTTTAAAATTTCGAATGGGTATTTATTTGGGAATGAGTAAAAAATAATATTCGAATATGTCACCTGATGAGTTGGCAATCACTCCTCAGCAATATGTACATTGTACATGTCCATGTGAGCCCGATCCAGTAGTCAAGGTATGCCATGCGTATACGCTTATTCTATAAAAATGATGTTGAAAAAACTGGTTCATCCGCGCTGCTGTTTGCAGGCACAAAGCGGTTTCAAAACGGTGGGCCAACCTACACGGCCCGCATGAGGTTATTCTGTGTCAAAACGTTTTGGAAAAAAAATCCGCATAAATTAATTATAGCTTAGACTAAATACAAAATGTGTATATTTTATTATCGCACGATACACGAGACGATGTTCTGTATTCCATTGAGATTCATGTATGCTTATTTAATTTATTTTACCATTTATTAATAATAAAAAAATGCATGTTGTGCAGTTAAACGTGTCGCCCGTTGTGGTCTAATTGGTTAGAGCTTGCTCTATCGATCAGGTGGGTCTGGAATCGATTCCAGGTAAGGTCAATGTCAAATTGGATTTTATCAATTTTAATTTGAGATCTAAGACAAGGGTGTTTGTGAAGTTAATTCTCCTCGAGTTAATCTCATGTGACTTTCAAAAATTCTCATCGAGTATATCTCGTATGATCTTTCAACTTCAAAAATATTTGACGCATTAGCGTAAGCTGTAATGTCAAATATTTTTTATTTAAAAATTTAAAAAAAAATTGAGAAGGATTTTCATGCTAATTTTATCTAAGCTAATTTTATTAATTATCGGGCCCGAATCCCAGTATGAACAGCATTTTTAAAATCGACTTCTGTTCTAAGACATGGATTTTTGTGACATTCAAAAATTTCCTCCCACTCTTCCAATCTTAAATAACGGCGCGTAGCGAGAGCTATTAGCGAAGCACTAGTCCTGTTCTTGCCCAACGCATTGGACTAGCCAGTTCATTTCAGGACACGGCAGTTTTGCTGCCAAACTCTTCAAGCTCGGCCGGATAGACACAGGGGCATGCACTTGTAGCATGATACAGGATGCTGATCACATCCTCTGGGATTGTCATCTCATGAATAATGGACGGGAGCAATTAATCAAGTCGGACCCATAGGCCACGCCGACTTGGTAGCTACGGAGGCAAACTACTTCATCAATTAATACAAACTACAATCATTCAGTTAATTTGCGGCGTCATACGGAGAAAGAGTAGATTTACACTCATAGTACATCCGGACATTTTTATAGTTCAATTTTTCGCATACTAATGCATGCCGCCAAATCTTGGTCAATTGCTCCCGAGACAACCCTAGCACACAATTTAACAACGCATAACGTTCGTTAACCACATGAATACCAAGCGGACACGGGTGCCCGGAACATATGCAAGCGAACACGGATGTCCAAGACATTTAAAAAATCAAATACTTCGGTATTCTGATAGAATATAAGCAATATGTTGATGAATATGTGTAGTGCCATCTATACTGAGTCAATATAGGTTTTTAAAATATAGAATTCGAGTGTATATAAGGCAAAATTATTTGTCTCAAAAACACGCAGTATCTCTGGGACACATTAATGATTTATTTGCGCGGTATTCAAACGGTTAAGCCACGGGAAACGTCTGTTGGACACAGATGTATGGTCGTGGCGAGAATTGTGCAGTCCTGTTCTAGCTAAATCCTTTCTGTACACTCTCTTCGTATAAAAAGAAATACGACAGGGGTACTGGAATGATTTCTTATAACATTTTTTTAAATCTCTTTTCATTTCTTTTCGGCAACAAAAAAAAATACTAAATAGCAAATAATATTACAGAAATATATAAATATATACGAGTACGTCAAGTGCTTAATCGATGTATTGAATTACCGTCAATTAAATGTTTAGTAGCGCAGGGAAGCGGTAAAGTTACGCTGCGACCGGTACTGTGTTAAAATCACGCAATGAATTTTGATAGCCGCCGCACCAGATGCTTTATGTTGTAATCACTTCGGATCGGCCGACGTAACAATATTTATTTTATTATTATCATTCATCTCGCATCTACCCATAATGCAACACTTTCCCCTTTCGCACAGGCTGCGAAACAGTTCTAAATTATGCATCTTTAATGACGAGTGTAAAAAAAAACTGTGCGAACTCTACAATAAATTATTCAGAAGTTCAGCAATGCTGAGAGGCGTTAGTTCCAACATCAGAACTTTTTCTTAACGTTTGAGTTACTTAAGAATTTTTTATTTAAATAGTGTTTAATAAAAAAATTCGGACAGATGTACCAGCACTTTCATTATAAATTTAGGCATGCAGATCTTACGGATTCACAGAATGGGTCAAAACCACGACCGATTTTTAATATTTATAAGCCTATAGCAATACTTGAAATTTTTAATAAAATTGTCATATCGACCCGTAATAGTCAGAAAAGCGTAGGCGACAATTCATAATATTTACATAAGGTTTTATTTAAATTACTCTCGTTATAAGTTGGCAAAAAGAATCCCTTAAATGCGGTTAGTAATATTTGGTCAATTATAATTTATTTTTGCGAACTTATTATGAGAAGAATCAAAAAAAAAACCTTCACATAGGAAATATAACATTCCGATAAGTAAATGATTGTATCGAATAGATTCACGATTCATTTATAATATGATGGAATTCAATAGGAATTTTACAGAACAAAAAAATACTCGACATTTTTTACTACGAAATCTATTCCTTATATTCACCAGCTTTTTTCTTTTGACCGAATAAAACTAGTCAATTGAAAAACAATACGCTTTCTATTTTAGGATTTTTTTTATCCGTATAGGATTAGTTCTTAGTACACGAGCACGGTCGGCATTTCGCTGTAATATAACGTTACCAATTAGCAAGACCTTCGTACTTCCGATCGATTCACTGGATTACGATAACACTCGAGTACATCTGATTAATTCCAAAGTTTAGTCGGCATTTCTGATTGCTAATCCACATGCGCATTACGGATTCCGGTCGGTCAAGATCACGCTTAGGCAACGTTTCCAACCAGGGACGATGGAAAACTGCGATAGAAACATGAGCGAACACTGTTTCTACTACAAAGTATTGTTGCCAAAATATTCCAAGATTATGCAAAGGAATTGCTTCCGTTAATTAACCAATTCATATTCACCAAAGAACGTTCAGAAATTCCTTCGGCCATCTATGTATAATTTTATGTTGCGTTATTTTCCCAACATCTAACTTAGTCAAACTTTCATCAGAATACTTCAGGCATAGTAATACTAAAATAGCCAGTTAAAAAGAAGATTATAGTCGGCTTAGCTCTCAAAATACGTAACTAAGATTGAGAAACATGTAACCGGGGAGATTATGGGCAAAGAAATTGATGCTAGCTTCTGCCTATTTCAATGAAATGCATAAAGTTTAATCAAATTTACCGTCTTCCATTTCCCTATTTTTTTAAAGTTGAGCCGCGGTATCTCAAGTGTCAGAAATGGTCTAGAAACCTTTTAAAGCATAGTTCCTCAATCTTTTTGGGCCCGTAGCCCCTTTGAGTCTCGTATTTTTCAGTGCCCCCCATACTTGTACAAATAAGTTTTTCAAGACTAGGTGATTGAAAGATTTCAAAATAATTTAAAATTCGTTGAAAATTTTGCTGGCAGATTAAAAAAAATACCCAGAAATTTACGGAATTCCCGGACTAACCCGTGGCCCCATCAGAACAAGCTGTGGTTCTCGGTTGAGGAAGAATCTAAAAGAAGACAAATCATTTTATTGCCGACTAAACCACCAAGCTTATAAAAATTGTGTAATAGATGGATCCATAAATGGAGTCTTCGTATTGATATTTCCTCCTTACAAAATTCACAAAAATTTTGTATTATTGAATTGAATTGAATTGAATTTATTAAAATTAGCATATTATAAATACCGTTTTTAAACAGAGGAAATAATCGAATGAAATATAAAGAATATTACGGTGATAGACAATGCACGCAGAACTTCTGGCAGACGTTGGAAAGTTAGAAAATTTATAACAATCAGGTGATTTCCACGGAGAGATTTTTGGGGATCAATTATTTATACGTGCATTAATAATATCAGTTTACCAAAAAGAGCCATTTGTTTTATCAGTAATATTAATTAGTAAAGCAGATTTATAGATAGGCATTTGTCCCTATTTATTAATACTTAGCTACATTTGAATAAGATAAACATAACTATATTTATATTACAATACACATAGAATTTATTTATTGATTTGGCATTTACTTGGTAGAACTCCATTTTAATAAGGTAAAAATATCAACGTATTTCAATTCTACAGTTTTTTATATTTTATGCGTTGATAGCTATTTTGGCTTTCGCCATCGTCAGAACTATGCTTAAACGTAAATTTGCTCAGCTATATATACTGGCTAAGAAGAGATACATATAGAATTATGTTGAATGTTATAATTAATTATGTAATATAAAATATCAACGTCAGAGGCTTTGCCATAAAAGTGCATCGCTTTTTACAAAGAACTACCAATTAGTTACACAGCAACTTCTGCCAGTATACTGTATATTGACGATATTGCGGCGTCGTTACGTTGGCGCGCAGGACAGCATGTGAGTTAAGAATTAAGAAATTACTCTGAATGATAAATATGCATTTATGTGAATTCTAATTGAAAAAATATATTGAACTAATAATTTCATCATTGATTATTGTACTTTTGCTATCATGCATTAGATACGGATATGCTAGCGATGTATTCTGTCCAAGGCGCTGGAATAAGTAATTATAAGAATATCAATTTTATTTTCAGTTATAATATTAATCATTTTATGTTATTGTGTAATTTACCGTGTATTAAAAATGAAACTTTAGAATGAATTATAATATACACCTACTTCAGTGGTGGGCTGCCAATACTTTAACAAGGGGCTCGCTTAATCTCAAATTAATTCTCAGTGTTCTGGCGAAGAAGTGGTATTTTTATCACTCCTATGCATTTATATGCAATACTTAAATAAGCTATCGATTGTTACTTAATACACTTATAATATGTAGCAATATGCAATTTACCGTAAACTTATCAATCTAAATGGCAAAATATGTACTACTGTGTATACTGAAGCTGTCGTAGAAAATATATATTTCAGAAATTGCAGTTATAGACTAATATGATCTGAGAATACTGTTTTCTCTTAAATAACCAAGGGGCTCGCCGGCCTTAGTATAATTTAACAAGGGGCTCGCCCGAGCCCCTCCGAGCACCCTCCAGCCCACCCCTGACCTACTTACATTTCATACATGCATACCATAATATAATTCAGTGTTATTCTGAATTCGGAAGTGTATAAACCTGGGCTGTGGAGTCGGTTAAAAAGACGACTCCGGCTTAAATAAAAAAAAAACTGACTCCGAATTGATTTTTTCAAACATTCCCGTTTAACTAACATATCTGTAGATTTCACCAATCGATATGGACTTTTCAATATCTTTCAATTATTTTTCTCCGGTTTTTCCGACTGCGGCTTCCGAAAAACACCCGACTCCACCGACTCCCGACTCTGATTCCACAGCCCTGGTTTAAACCTCATATCAAACTCATTAAAACTTAGATTTTGTCCTGTGCGGTCTTTCTTTATGCGCATTTCTACCTGCGCGGCTTTGACGTACAACCCGATATTATCGATGTGCTTATTTTATCGGAATTGTTAGTGGATATCAGCGCGGATTTATGACAAACGAAACTAAAATTAATTACTCAGCCAACAAAGAGATTACGACGAATTAAATGGGATTGCTCAGGTATTGAATTATGCATAGATATTACACATCGTACGAGTGTATGATTTAATCAGTCCCAATCATGAATTAGCGTGTTTTATCTGTGCTGAAAAAGTACAATATTATTTTGACATCGGTTATAATGCAATCTGGTTAGATAAAAAGTACATTTTTTGTCGTATTGAAAATCTATTTTAGTATTTAACAGGGCTGTGGAGTTTAGGTTGTGGACGTTGTGGTGTTTTGGTTGGAGCCGGAGTCGAAAAAAAGAACGACTGCTAATTCTTTTTTTAATAATTTTATTATGGCATGTTACATATTTTTAAAAAATCGGAATCGTACAATAGTCAATCCAAATGAGTCGCAGAGCTCGGGCACGAGTCTTAAGTTGCCCGTGGCAACAAACAAAATATCTATCCGATACAATATAACAAAATATATCGACTAATAATCAGGGGTTTCAGCCAAATTGAAGTCAGTCGCTCAAACCCATTTGATAGGGTAAGGTTAGGAGAAAGCTAACTGCTAGTTGATAGAATAAATTGTATACGTCCTGTTTTTCATTGTTTTGTAGCTTACGAATTAAGGCATACAATTCCGGACCCATTTTGTGATCCCGATATTTCGGGATTCACAATCTTTTAATACCAGGACTCCGGGATTGATCATTGCCGGAAAAAGTTGGGAGATTCCAGAATTTTGTGTGACGAATTATTATTATGAAATATTCAAAAGTATGAGTACTTTTTTTAGCTGTATCTTCGTAAAAAGTAGCGAATTGACAGACTGTACAATTATGAAAAAGTGAGATCCCGGGATTGGGGAACATAGTACGAATAGGCGACTGATCCAAAATGTCTGTCTTGGCATATACATTGAAAAATCAACGACTAAACATTTCATTTAAATGATAAAAG
This sequence comes from Himalopsyche anomala, assembly GCA_031772345.1. Lineage (NCBI taxonomy): Eukaryota > Metazoa > Arthropoda > Insecta > Trichoptera > Rhyacophilidae > Himalopsyche > Himalopsyche anomala. The sequence continues at coordinate 14,422,248 of CM062821.1, read as the reverse complement.
ACGAAAGATCTATATTAGAAATACAGAATACACTGCAAAGATTGGATTGTAATTTATATCTATGTTTCTCAGTGTTACAGTGAAAAAAAATGGCAATTCTTTACCAAATGGTAAATTCCTCATTCTGAAAAACCTTTCAGGTTGTATATTACACAATGTCTAGGATTAGGAGAAGCATAAAAGAAGACGGTTGGCTTTCCTTTGTTGAGACGTTTCAAAGTTTTTTTCCAAATCATTTGTCCGATACTGCGTAGTGAATCCAGACGGTTTAATCAAAAGAAGTGATGTTTTATTCTAGGAGACGTAAAGTTTCCGAATCACATGGCAATGGCGGCCATAGTAATTGTACAAAACACGCTTACACAAATGATAAAATTAATTAGTCAACTCTTAGAGCGATATCGTAATGGACGCTGTTCACCGTAGCACGAGACGCAGGCGTTTTCAACGGTTAATATGTAAGAATACCAATGCGCAAAGAAAGCCCTAATGAGTAAATGAAACATCAACACAGAGTATTTCAACTTATTGAATATTTTTCACCAAATATATTTTTTACATGACCGCGTCTGAAGCGTGTTAGTGCGTATAAATTTGTCACCCAATACGCAAAACTGGTTTAAGGGTGATGATTTTAGCATACCGACTGTGGAAAGGAAAAAGGACGTAACCTACAGTTTTTTCAAAACAGGTTTTTTTTCGATAATCACAATGTATCAAACTTGATACACATTCTTTAAAAAAGATGCAAGCTAAAAATGCCCAATGAGTATCTAAATTTAGCTTTTAAGTTTCAAAAAGATGACCTTGTAAAAAATTAAAACCAAAAAAAAAGACTGAAATAAAGGTTTTTCCTCGATAGTTTCATTAATTAATATTAGATTATGCCAATTAAACACTAGTTTAGAAGTCTCCGTGCACTTCAAGGTTGTGTATAATTCATAATTTGCATATGGCCCAAAATCATCAAAACACGTTTTTTGCGCCTCCTGTAAAATTTGATGTGTGGGTTACGTCCTTTTTCCTTTCCAAAGTCAATGTGCAATAAAAAATATGTGTCAATTAAATAAGTGATAAATATCTGTAACAACAGTTTTATCGATACATATCCATCGATAAGAAAACCTTTTATAAGATTAATATCTTCAATTATATTGTTAAAGACTCGTTAATACAAAATTGTTGATGGGCAAATTATGGTCACAAAAATCATTAACATTTGGCCAAGTCTTACGGTATTGAGTTTCTTACCCAGGATACAATAGAGATATCGTACAATAAAGCAAAATATTGCGACCTAAAAACACTATACAATTTTAAAACATAATACATTGTTCTTTGTAATCTAGAGTACATTAGAAAATTACTAATTATCTATTGATTTGATGTCTTGGCGTGTCATTGGTGTAATCATTTTTTCAACATCACAATAATAACAGAAGGGTGGCCCACATACATGTGAAATATCAAATTATATCCGAGGTTAAACAAAGTAGCTTTTCTATACAGATACATAAATAATATATTACATATTAATTAAGGTTTACGTAGGACGACATTTAAAATGCGTGTTTTACGCAGCAATTATTTCGACTAAAACCAAAAATTAAAAGCCGGAAAATGGAAATTTTATGAAAAGTACTCAACTTAATTACCAGGCACCGGATGGGTAAAAGTGACGCCGGAAACCATTTTTCGTCCCTCTCGTTTAAAGTAATTTCCACCTGAAAGCGGTGTGACGCTTTACTATGCCTGGCACAAGACCATTCTCAGAGACTAACAAACTGGCTCTCAAATTAAATGCCTCGTAGGAAGATAGAGTGAAATGGATTGTGTCGAAAAACACTTAATTACAAATCCATTAGGTACACAGCAGCGATTCGTCGAGATGGAAAGCGTATTTCAGAATAAAGTTGGATTCCAAAACAAAAACTATATCTATTGACTAACGGAAAAAAATGATAATTATTCGACAGCGTAACAGACATTGGCGTAGCCAAAATATAAACCAGTCATAAAAGTGGAAGGCAGAAGAAGGTTTATGGAGATTTTTATAAAAAAAACACAGTCCCAATCTTAATTACTCATTTATTATATTAGGGAGCCGGGAAATTGCTCGAATTACAAATTGTTCGAATTGCTTGGTTATTTAAACGATTTTTCACGACTTTTTGTACGAATTTCATTTTTATCTTGTGCGACACTTGTTTAGAGAGTGAAATATAAAAATAATTTTCGTAAGTATTTATTTTAACCGTGTTCGCTCCAAATGCGGAACATATGATCTTTTAATGGAGTTTATCTCAACAGAAGTATTTCTACGAGAACTGCTTATTAATAAGTTACTCTTAACTTACTTATTAACTGTTTCTATATATTTCCAGAACACATAGAAGACTAGGGCTAAGACAGAACAAACGGAAACAAATTGATTATCTTGTTATTCGAGCAATTTACCGGGAACCATTATATTAGTACACAATAAAAATCAAAGACTACGTAATAAATAAAAAAAGAGTACAATACAGTTGGTAAATTAGAATATTTTTATATAAGAGGTGGAACACGTGTCACACCTTGTGGGAAAACAAAGTTGTCAATTGTAATTTAATATTCCAAAGAAACTTATTAAAAAAAGCACGTGCAGCGTAAAATTTGACGTGATGTCATTCATTTTCATCACAATAAATTTTTCGTCAACAACTAATGAAAGTTTACAAAAAACAGTGTTACATTTTTATTCACAATTATTTCGATTACTAACATTAAATATCCACGTTTTAAAATTACAAATGCTTACTATTGAGTCTAATTATTTAAATCATTAAATAAATAATCTTCATTGGCCTAATGCATGTTAATTATCCACGAAATTATCCCGCTTTGCCAACGGTTATTGAACTGCACAAGCATTTAAATTTTAATTGAAACAAATTATTTAAAGAATACATATAAAAACAATTTTCTATGCATAGTAATAATGTACATCGTCAACTCTGTGTTATCATTTTAATAATGAGAAAATGATTTTCACGCGAAAGATTCACTACTTGATAACTATTTATAATAGTTTTCAATAATTTATATTTCTCGTCTCACAATTAGGGATTGCAATACGGATATACAGACGGGGTTCTGTTATTTCAGATGTTTTTTTTCAATACCATAGCACCGGGTTTGCAAAGGTGTCAACCGGTTTTACAAAGGTTGTCCACTAACCAAAAAAATATGAATCGAGCCTGCCTAATGAGGATAGGTTTCTTTCATTAGAAGAAAAATAGTAAAAACTACCACCATATCATCCACATATTTCAAAAAACTTTTTGCAATGAATTCACATATTTTGTATCTCAGCATATTCGCGATAATGTTTTTTAATGAATATATTATTATTACATATTTTTAATATGAAATATCTAACATATTCGTTTTGTATTGCGATCCGAATTATTGGCCGAAATTAGTTTTTTGTCTTTACTCATTTTGTTTCGTATTTATATATTTGTTCGCTATTGCAATCCTTACTGACAGCGGGTTTCGGTAGCCTATTTGTAAAATTTCATCTAACCGATCAGAGGGTTTTGGGTTTTAGTCACGGAAAGTTTAATGGCGAATATTGATGATTCCAATAAAAAAATAGAGATCTATGGTATGGTTATCTGATTCAATAATATATCAAGCAATTTCAATTTGCCGTAACTTTTAAAGTATTAGAAATTACAAATCAGCAGACACATACCTTCGACTCAGCAAAGATATAAAAAAATCAGTATTCATAGATAATACAACATTTCGAAAATATCCAACAAAGTTATTTTTTGGTTATCGGCTATTATAATAAAATTCTGTGTTCGCCACTGGAAATAAGTACTGATTTATTGTTCTGCTAGATTCACTCAGAAATACACGATTTTTCTTTGCTGATTACTTATACCTTCATTCTTGGCACATAGACAAAATGACCAAATAAATAAAACCAGCAATCAATTCATTATTAGTAAACTCCTGTAACAAAACGAACCGCAAGACGCTATCATTGTTTCAGTTAATTGAGAAGAATGACTATAGCGCTACTCCAAAGACTTGATAGTGTACTTATCACCTGTACAGAGAGGTGGACTTGGGCATATAGGATTGGTAAGAACTCCAGCGATTAGTAGTATGGTCATTATGAAATATAGATTTTTCCAATAGACAATTTAAATTCCTTGGTCTTGGTGTTCGTTCGTGATTTTTTCGGACGAGAAATTGAATCCGAGAGGAGCCCACACTATCCAAAGGAATAACGAATAATGTTTTTTGAAAATATTACTTTGAGTTATTCTAACGTAAGTAAGAAATGTTTTACATAATACACTACCTACCTATCAGATGTATCGTGCGCTTGCACGTGTTTTGTAAATAATATGCCAAAAATCATAATACAGATCAAATATCTTGTCCCGCAGTATTCTACCGAGCGGTGGCGCGTAATCGGGTTTTTTTCTTCAATTAAGTGTTTGTTGATAACATACCTTAATTGAAGGGATCAGAAGCAAAGGTTGCTAGCAATCTAGAATTATTTTTTTCAATCTATGGATGCAGAATCATAGAGCTAAAAATTCTTCAGCCTGTAAACTGACATTGCAGTAGCACATCTGTTTTCATTTCACAGAAAATCGCTTTAGAAACAAATTCATCTTCTTCACTCTAAACTTTTCGTCAAATACAAAAAATCACAATATTCTACTGTATAAATTAAATCAGTTAGTAATGCTTTTATCATTTTTATTGTCTTGCTTTTGGCTCCTCAATTTTTATTATGTATATATTACATTTTATCTACTAAATTCTCAATACCGCTATTTCTATTATAGGTAAACTTTGCATGTGTCCCACCGTCTTCGCTACTGTTGTATTTGGCTGGTATAATTGCTCCTGATTGTCCCGTCAATTTCTCAACTTTCGCAGGCGTAATGTGAACCTAAGATTTCAGGCAATGAAATAATTAGTCAAAAATATGTTGGACAACGGTTATCTTGTCGCTTGCGGCAAAAACGCCATACAATATTGACTGGTTATCATGAACGTTTCGTATGATGGAGAGCGATGAAAAGACCCATCGTGAACAGCCATAGCGCCGAAAGAAAGAGATTGGTTCTCGGGCAATCCGTCTTCATTGTTTTAAATTTATTCAAATCGCTTCGGCGTTATTTACGAGTTGTGGACGTAATCTTTGCCGCTACGCAACACCTACGAGCTGTCGCGGGGGGAGAGTACTGTGGGAACGGCTCAATGAATAGTGCAAGACGACGCCGTGACGCCACCGCTTCGGAGCGACGCCAGCAACGCTCGGTGACGTCATTCACCGACGCCCGTCGCGTCGTGTCTTTGTAACGCGGGGAGTCACACACCTCGGATAGGTCAAGTCGACCCAACAGAGAGCTTAACACGAATGATCAATACAAACAAGCGGCATGGACAGTACACGCAAAGAATGTTGATAACAGAATATAAAATGGTTAGCATTGGAAGATTTTCCAAAAATTCATTTAGAGTGTGAATAAAAAGCTGCAGTCGATAATATAAAATACTGAGAAATGAAAATAAATAAAGTTAACGACAAATAAGCACAATGAATTATTATATTTCACGCGCGATTCTCGCTAAGGGGTAATAGTTATTTTTGCCATAATGTTTAACCGTTTGAATACCGCGCAAACAAATCATTAATATGTCCCAGAGATACTGCGTGTTTTTGAGAAAAATAATTTTGCCTAATATACACTCGAATTCGATATTTTAAAAAACTATATTGACTCAATATAGATAAGCACTACACATATTCATCAAAATATTGCTTACATTCTATTAGAATACCAAGTATTTGATTTTTTAAATGTCTTAGACATCCGTGTACACTTGCATATGTTCCGGACACCCGTGCCCGTTTGGTATTCAAGTGGTTAATCTAGTTGTGACCGAGATAATGTTACATCAAGCATTTTCAGTGAAAAACGTATTAATTGTATCTTTATATGTGATGCCGCTTTAGTTACTATATTACTAAAAACGTATTCTAAATAAAATGCGAACGATTTGTGATACATATATACGGATATACGAACTATATTAATGAGGAAGAAACGAATGGATACCAACTATCATTGTTTCGATTCGTTTAATCTAGATAACATAACGGATAAATGATATTGATATACTTTAACAAAGCGATGTTTGAATACAAAATGGTAGAATTAAAATGTATTACAGGAAATGGCGGCAGTTAAGACGGCTGGAGGACGGAAACGGAAACTAACTGGACAATGGTCGAGCGGAGTGCGCACAATCAAAGATTGCAAACTCTTCGAATGTTTATTGTAGTTCTGAATGTTTTGATTCTTGACGTGTCATGAGTCAAATATATTATTTAATGATAGCAATAAATTTTATCGCGTGACTGTGATAAATATAAAAAGTAAAAGGGTAAGGGAGCATGTCGTGTCAGTTAGAAATGGCGGAGATATAATGATAGGATATTGTGTGAAATATAAATCATGCTTTTCGTTTAAAGTCAAACAGTAAAAATTAATACATATTAAATTTGTTCCAAATATAAGTTGGATATTAATTATCCGGCAAAATATGACAATTAACATAGACAATGTAATGATAGAGCGTTATTTGGCATTTCTACCAAAAAAAAAAAAAATCGGGACTGCCACGCGAACTACGGATTCGTGAAAAAAAACACGATAGCCGGCTTTACACAACACTTGCGTTTGAGTTAAACGTATATTTAAAAACGAGAGAAAACGTTATTTTTCGTTTTAGAGAACAAACATTACTTAGTATGCTTTAAAACGAGAAAGAACTCTTACACACACCATTTACACACCTTTTTGGTTTGAAAGGATAACGCAACAATAATTATTATCTCTAATTTGATATATATACATATTAAGTGTCTTTGTTTGGATTTTTTAAATATTCAAAACATGAGCTTTTTCACTTAATGTAAATGTGTTATATTGCCCGTGGTGCTAATCGAGTTTGACTTATATCGCCGCTTTGGAGCCGAAAAGTGAATTAAAAAAATAACACATATCTAGAGGACGTTTCGCGACTCTATGACGCGAAATAAAACAATGAAAATAAAAAATAAAATCCTCATTGTTTTACAGATTCATTTAAAATTATGATTAGTTAAGTAATACCAGTTTCACTATTGCATAATTGATTTCATTGTGAGAAAATTTGAATAATTTACCCAACGAGCCCAAAACTGTTTACATTTTACATTCAATGCCGGTGAATAATTTATGAAACAAAATCATTATGTAATGCCTTTCCACCAAGTATTGACAGTGAACACCCTAAAAGTGATCATTATATATTCTCTTATAAAAATGTAAATAAAACATAATTAATTACATAAGGATCATATATATTTTCATCTGTTCAAAAATTATCTTACGAAGTTGATAAGTATATATGCCCCTAACATCTCTGGTTTTAAAATATGTACGTAAATATTATAAAAGTGCCTAGCGTCCTATTCCTCCTGTGAAAGAATCTACTCTAGCAAGTAACATACATATATTCAAACAACAATTCAGGTGTATCGAGCAATGAGATTAGCGTTGGTCTGTCATTTAAATCAGCGTTTCCCATGATGGGTTGCAAATGTTGCAAGCGTTGCAAATGATGGATCGCAACCCGGTACCGGGTCGCAGAAAGCAAAATGCCGGGTCACCAATTTCCTAGAATAAATCTGTATATTTACTACATACTTTCGTAATACCTCTCATTTATAAATTATTGTTACATTTGATTTCTATATAGGTTAATCAGAGTAAATTATTTTGTATTATAACATATAAAGACTGTATGGGCATAAATATACTGTTTTATTTTACCTATAGGCCGGTAGTATAAGCCATAATAAATTTAGTGGCTCACGAAGGAGAAATATTAAAATAGCCGGGTCGCGAGAAAAAAGTTTAGGAAACGCTGATTTAAATAATAGTATATCACACAGCACGACATATATACACATACATACGGTCAAGTTTACACAGTCGCTGATAAGGGAAAATGTACCAGGAAAATAGCTATGTATTATCGTACGTTCATGTCATGGAAAGAACGCCAGTTTTGCCACTGAAAACGCGCGACAAATTGATAAGACAGAATTTAAAAAAAAAACACTCAAGCCCCAATTATTGTATTTTGAAATAAACAACAGTAAGTGTAATAAATACTTGACTGCGATAAAATTTCAAATAATAAAAACTGACACTTTTCACCAGGGCTGTGGAGTCGGAGTCGCGGTATTTTGGCCGGAATCGGAGTCGTGAAAAATGATCGGCTCGATTTTTTTTTGAAAAATATATTGAATGATGTGTATTTAAGCAAAATAGTACAAAGTGTTGCCATTTCATGCTTGGCTGACTAAAGATGATCTGGTGGTATACATATATATAGAAGTTAAAATAAAATTATTGAAAAATTTCCTCGGTGTCGTTAATTATTTTAAAGCTGGAGTCGGAGTCGTCTTTTTTTCCCGCGACTCCACAGCCCTGCATTTCACACACATTCACTGCATGACAACCACGGCATGGGTTATTGCAACGGAAAAACGAATGATAATAATATGGTGATTGATTACTTCCTTTCCTTAGTTTACAGAAATTTCTTCTATAGCGGACGCGGACTGAGGAAGAAATCGACAGCCACGATCTTCAAATAAGCGTACAAAGAGATATTTTACAGATTGATCGAAAAAGCCCATGTAAGAGAGTTTACTCGCCCGATACGAGCCAGGATCGTATATTTAGTTAGGGACTGGACAAATGTACTCTTCAAGTTTAAACATTCAACTCCTTATTATAGAATAAAAGAAAATCATTCTCGCTCGAGGTTTTTCTTAGGTGTATCTCTCCCACACAATGCTTTTCAACTGACAGAACCTCCAAGAAAAACCCAAACTTATTATGCTCACGGACCCTTTCATGAAGAAAAATTTGCCCACGGAGCCCCAGTGAAATAACTCACAAGGGAAATAACACACCCAGATCAATTTTGACCGGCCACGGACCCCCTGAGCGGTCTCAGGGACCCCTGGGGGTCTGTAGGAACCACTTTGGGAACCACTGATATAGACTGACACTGTACACACCCCGACAAAAAAATAAGCTAGCAAAACTCAGAACCCGTATGCAGTTTCAACAGGTAGTGAAAGGGTCAAATACACCTGATATAATAGGCCTGCAGTGTGTGGTAATGAGAACAACGATACTCTCAAATATTGTAGATTTGGTGAAATAAACCATCAAGGAGTAACAATTTAAAAATTGAAATTAACATTTTAAAATAACAATTTGAAAAGTGGACGACAGTCAGACTGGAATCATGTGACCAAGTCCCGCTAAAATGTGGATGTGAATCATCAATGCCAATAATTTTTTTAATTTCTTTAAAAGTGCAAAATACAAAAAAAGACGAGTGGTTATAAAAGATGAGATATGTTTCTTCAATTTTTTTCCATATCCGCTCCCTAGTCGGAGCATATGTCAACCGAATGTTTCCTCCAAGATTGTCTTCAATCTAACCGCCCACATATATTTAAAATTTCTTCCCATTTTAATATGTAGCGTGTCAAAATTATCTATGGTTACAAAATAATTTAGCTATGAAAAGACCGTCACATTTTTGAGCCACGAGTAAAATATTATTTCAGTCAGAAGGGGTCATCGCACGCTTTATGTGTTTTGTATATTTTTATATCGGCGTTTCTAGGACGGTATAATAAGTCAATAAAAAAGAGATTTATGAAGAGATTAAGTAAGTGCTGTATGTTAACGTCCTGTGGGTGACACGGGAAACCTAATATTCGAGTTTAAATTCTAGGATAGGAGAAATGTGATGCTGTCAGCCCTACTCAATATACCCATTGAAAAGAAGACGAGGAGCGAGTGTCTCAAAGGTTCAATTCTACCCACTTCTCAATTAACGCAATACCATAAATCGTAAAAATGTCATGTATTAATAATTCATTTCCGATAGAGCAAAAATATAATATATAATAATAACGAAAGCCTTCAGCAGTTCAGTAGCGGCGTGGCAAAATTATTAACCGTGTTTATGAGATATTTGGTATATATTCTTGTAATTAGTTTTCATAAATGCTTAATTGAGGAGCAAACATTCAAAAAGTGTTTTGTCACAAATTTAAAAAAATGCTGTTTAATATCAGTTCTGATAGTCAATAATGAAATCTATGAATGGAAATTAAAAATAACGTTCAAAAAAAGTTTTTTCCTATAAAAAATAAATCATTAAGTTGACACGTTCATTCAAAACGTGTTTTCTCCAACACCCAAATTCAATCAAAAGATGTTTTGTCCTCTCAACCAATCACAGCGTAGAAGCCGTCGTATTGGATTTGGACAAAACACATTTTGCATGAAAATTAGAACTAGTATACTTTCTTTACTGACTGTATTTGTTAACGGAAGTTGTGCTTTCTACGAGTTTTTTTTAAATACCAAATTTATTATTAAAATATATACGATGCAAGAAGATAGTGAAGAGTAAATTGGACAAGCCAATATTGGCTCTAGAAAAGAAAAATTTCCGTGCGGCAAACGATCTGAACCCAAAAAGAAAATATATTCTACATTTAGTGGATACAACATTTTTACACATTATTATAATATATTCCCAGCCTGTCAAACTGAGACAATATACTACCATTGCTTCCTCAATACAAACAGTGCCTATAAAGAGACGACCATGACAACCCATTTTTTTATAATTTCTGCATTGTTGTTCCTGATGCCACAAAACCGTGTCTCTATAACTGGCCAGAAGAAAAAGCTGAGAAAGGAAGCCAAAAAAAGGATCATCCTTGCAACACCATTTAAAAAGTGTACAAGGAAAAACAATCTTCGACTGTTGTGTGATAGATGTGTTTCACAAAATATAAAAGATATTATTGTCCAAACAATAATGCATTTCATATTCACAGCTGAAACAATAATAAAAAAGTCGAACTGTTTTCCCCTGTACACTGTCATAGCTATTTACTAGCAGTCCATGTTTTTAGCTCAGCAGATAGAGTGCGATGTGAAAAACAACCCATTTTGATTCCGGAAGAATATCAAGAAGTTTATAAGCAAATTGGCCAGGTCGATTTGATGGGCGAAAATTGGGAAATAATGGATACTAAGTCCCTGAATAAATTATAAAAGACTTCTAATTCTTAAGTGATGTAAAACGAAAATCATGAAAATAGAAATAACACTACTCGGCAAAAATGTGTATTGTTCAGAGGAAATAAAAATGATCATTATATTTCCGATAACGCAGAAAAATACAGTTGCTAAGTAAAAAAAGGCATATTGTATTCCCATTTGCAATGATTCCAACCAAACAAGCTGCTATTATCTCATTTAATATCACAAAAAAGAAAAAAATATGCCAGTAAATTGCTAAAAATAATATTTGACGATTGGCAGGAACATGAAAATAGAGGACTTGTAGCGTGGTACAAAAATACAGTATATAAGAAGATATCCTATGTGATGATGGAGCCAGAACTTTAAACTATATAACAATATGCAGTGCTTTTCTTAAAAAAAACTGCCGGAACTCAATTTTTGTGTAGCTTTTTTTTATAATTCATTTCCGTTCTCAATTTGGACTAAATGGTTTCCTAATAAAGGTATCTCAAGATTTTTTTTACGATAACTGCTTGTTAGTCAGTTGCTCAACCTTCCCTTTTAAAAAGAGTGCGGATAGAAAGATGGGGATAGAACCGGACTAATGGTTAACTAATCGCTCTCGCTTTACCTTGTTAATTTTAGGATTGGTAGAGTGAGAGGTATAGATATCACAAATACCAACACCTTCGAGAAAATCGATCTTTTAGATCTTATCTTAGTTCTAATAATTCTTTGTTTACCATTTTTACGTGTTTTGGGAGATTACGATTAAAAGAAATATTTTCAAACGTCTTTCGATAGAAAAATTAAAAAGGAAAATAAAAATTGATCGGAAACATTAAAAATATCGAGAAAAAAGGGTCCGGAACGCCGTTTCACCGCATCATATGGGGAAAAAAGCATTGATGATATGTATATAAAAGGGGATTTTTTTTAACAAGGTAATTTTAGATTAGAACTATTTTCATTATGTATATAGACAATACAAAACTTCCGCTACCTGTCAGTTCGATTGCATTCGCCCACTGGATAGCACCAGAAGATGCCGAGAGGCGAAACCCGGGTTGTGTTCTGCCAAAATTATAATGGAAATGTGCATAATGAAAAAAGTTCTAATCTAAAGATAAACTTCCATCAAGCACCTTCAGTCGAGGTTCTAAAAAGGTAATTTTAGCTTTGTTGCTCAAATCCAAAATCGAAAAAAGTTGGCGACCCCAGAAAACCCGTCGCGACCCATAGATTGGGAACCCGTGCTCTATAATATTAATAACGATATAACTAAAAACACTTAATTTTCATTCAAATAGTGTTTTGTCCACAAGTTTCATGCAAAAAGTGTTTTGTCCAAATTTCAAACCAAAAAATTAGCTAATCCAAGATTTCTAGATTATACAAAATACGTTAATTGAAATTCATTCCATAAACAGTTTAATTTTAATAACATTTTTTTAAGAACTTGGGCTACGTTATCAAATGACACGTTTTTCATCATTTCCCAAGTTCAGCATTTGTGTGACAAAACACTTTTTGAATGTTTGCTCCTCAATTATTGTATCAAAACTCCAAACTTGACTGTCTTTTCGCACGGGGTGGTTTGCGTTCAGGAAACAACTTTGCAAAACAAAACCGTGTACTGGGATTCGAACCATCAAACACCGCAACCGATTAGTCAGGTACAGATTAGTTACTTATGATAAAAAAAACAGGATTCAGCTTTCAGCCAATATCAAAATATGAATAAAAAAAACTCTTTTAGAGCAAAGATAATTTTTGAAAAGATATTTTTTGTCAGACGGCTATTTAGCTATTTTAAATCTGCGTAAAAAGATAATCAGATATAAATATGTGAATGAAAATCAACATTATTAAAAATTAAATAAGAATGGTTGGAATATGGTATATATTAATTGTCTTATTAAACATTAAATACTTTATATTAACGCTGAAGGCAAAAAAGTTTTAATTATTTCCACGTTTTGGAGCCAACCCAAAAGGCAAAGCGGATTCTTGCAAAAACCGCACATATCCGAAGTTTTGTTATCCGTAACAAGGACGAAAGTATGTAGGATCTCCCGATTTGTCCTCGCATCGTGATAAATTATTGTACCCCACCTAGGCTCATCCCCAAGGTTGCCAAGCGAATTTGTTTCAATCCATTGACCGAGTAACGATACAGTGTTATATCTTTTTCGAAAATGATATGAGAATATTACTTTCGTAAACGTCGTGACGCATGTATGATATCGATAGTTTGAGTGCCTTATCAGAGTAAAGGGCAGCATTGACTCTTGAAACTGTTTTAGTTTCATGTGAAAAGATTATATTATATATATTTTTTCATATTATTATATTTGCCAACGTTCTCAATTTCATATTAAGAAAAACAAGAGATATGTATATATTAACTACAGTTAACACTAGAATATCCAATCTCAGGATTGAGAAAATGAAACACAGAAGGGCTAAAACAATAAAAATGTCGCGATTTTATTTTGGTTAAATCCGTAAATTCTTGAAAGCTACAAAAAAAATAGCTCTCGCGCTGGTAATTTTTGGGAAATCCCCAAATTTCTGGGTTTTCAAAGTTCACATGAAATTGTTGGGAAAAATCACAGGATTTCAAAATCACCGACCAAAAATTTTCTCGATCCCGAATCCCAATTTGTATACGATTGTATGTTTAGTGTTCAATACCGGCATCCCGTGATTGAAAAATTGTCAATCCCGGGATCACACAAAGGGTCCAGGATTGGATATCCTAGTTGACACCCCTATAGCGTAGATATTGGGACTAGGTTATAGAGCACGAATATAAAATTTGAGAATAGGTTACATATTTCAATCGAATTTTCCGAACTGAACGAAATCGGCAAAACATTTTTTGTCCATTTTTATATAAAAAATCTATTAATACAGTATATTAAATGTGTATTTAAAAAATATTTTAATAACGAAAATTCCAATTTAACCAAGAATATTTAGCTTTTCGTAAAAAACTTCGCTATATGGGTGAAAACACTATATATAAGAAAGGGGGTTCCGTATATTTCTTACATCTACAAACACAAAATAGGACAAACGGGACAAAACATTTCAGAAAGATGAAGATTTGAAAATCCATTTTTTTAAATCGAAGATGCATCATTATATAACTGATGTCAATGCAACGTGCATTAAGCAACTAAAATCACGAAAACAAATAATTTAAAAACATAATAAAATACGACAGCATCATCAGAAGAAATTTGATTCGATACCCTTTTAATAAATTGTCAAACGGAAAAATCTGGTACAAACGAATTTGTCTGAATTATCCATTTAACAATACCTGTAAGATTTGTAATGATACTTGAAATATAAAAAAATATATCATTAACAAACATAACAAAGTTTAAATGGAAGTCAAAAATATAATTCTGGGTGCGAATTCAGTAAAGTTAATAAGTTTTCAAATTCAATTAAACATCACAAAGCAACTGTATGCTTCATCTGATTTTCCAACGTAGACAATTATCGTAAGAGGAAAAGCTAAACTTGAATGTGGTTAGGCCTGAGTATTTCCTTCTCCACTCGAGAACACTTTGAATAATTAATTAATTCTATTATGAATTTAATATGACATTGTTTTGCAATACTCTCATGCTGTTCAGATTTCAATGGAAAGTAAGTGAATTTGAATGGTGACTTGTACACCAAATTTTCCACCACATTATGACGCTATTATAATATTTATATAGGCCGTTGTTAATATTAATACACGATAACAAAAAAAAGATTTGCCACGCACGAGCTAGTAGTGTACAAAACATTAACGACCATGGACTTGCAACTTTGGAGTCAACAAAAAAACTTGAATGCTAATTTACGCTACGACGAATGTCTACGCCATCACCTCTACGCCGTAACATACAGGTTTCAATTCGCATACGCGTGCAAACTTATATTGATACTGTAATACTAGCCTCGACTATTGTTACACATTTTCAAGAAAATGGATGATCTATATTATATATTCTATAATAATTACTTTCATATAATAATATTTCAATTGCCAATGAACATTAGAATGATTTACATCACAAGCTCAAATCTTAACATGTTTTTTTTAACCACTCTAAAGCTAACGACCCACCGGTGTGTCACATACTTACTAACCACACACGCTACCCACCAGTGTGTTGTCATTATTACGACGTCAATAAATATTTTTTAGAGTTTGCATCATTGAAAAAGGGTCCGACATCTCTTAAGGACTCACAAAATTAATATTAAGTTTTCCTTTATTAATTTTTAGAAAATTGCTAGCTTACAGGACAAAAAACGTTATTTTTTCTAGCTGTTAACGGGTTAAATAGGAATTTCAAATAAAAATCTGTGAAATTATTTTAAAAATAAACATTAATTATTCAATTTCAACAATTTACAGTGCACGCAAAATAGTTATTTTGTTTTTAAATAAAATGTGTGAAAAATATAATTAATAGATTTTTATTGGTATATATTTTCATTTCCGTTTACTAACCACCGTATCATAAGACGTTGCAAATACCACGGTAGCAAAATAATACATTTTCTACGACAAATATCTGCTTCCAATAGTTTGATAGCGATAAATATTCCTGGAATAGAGACACAGATTTATTATGACAGTAGCCAGAGAAAATATTCATTGATACTACATTATCCTGACAGCCCTGTCTGTGCGGAAAAGAGCAGGGGTACGCAACCTTACCCTCCGCGGAGCCGGCCTTTGGGCTTTCTCGAACTGGGTCGGCAGCCGACGGTGACCTGATTATGGTTCTGCACCCGCCGAGCTACTTTGTATCTTTTGCCAAAGGTCGTCGGTACGCCCACAATGCGGTGAGCACCCCATTAACTCGGTATTTTCTAGATTTAAAACGTCCGTCAGGCGTTGCTCGCGAGGACACCGAGGAAGTACAAATAAATAGGAAGATTTCGAGAAGACGGTCATGGCAACACAGAATATGTTAATAACGAAATAACACATCAGATATCACAATACCTTTTCATAAGAGGTATCTATTTTAACAGATAGATACCTACTCTATAGTTAAATCAATATTTTTTCAAGAGAAACTCACGATATTAGATGATCTTTATTTTTTGATTGAATTGACAATTACTTGGTAGAACTCCATTGTAGTAAGGTGAAAAGGTCAGAACTAAATCCGTTATGATGAAGGCATAAACTGAAATAGCTATCAACTATAATTTGTAGAACTAAAATACTTTGTTATTTTATCACCTCATCTTAATTTTAATTGTATTTTTAACAATTTATTTATTTATTTATTTAATTAACATTGCAAAAGGTTGACAAATTATAAATTTAAAACTTTTACAATGGAGAAAAAAAAAATAGTACAATTTAATATTAAAATCAGTAAAAAAAATATATACCTTCACCGTTTTTGCGAAACCTGCTAATGACAAATTACAAACAAAATGTGAACAGTTAAATTCTTTGATATTATATATCATCTTTATCTAGCAAAACTAAGTAAATATATATTTCCGTTTAGTAATTCAGTTTGACAACAAAGTCTATTAATTATACGGTTATCCGACATTCATACAACTTCAAATTTACATTTTCTATTTATTCAGAAAATTTATTATGTTGCATTACATGAAATAAGGATTCCTTTGAAACATTCGTTTTATCCAAATTAATGAGCGCGCTCGTTTCATAGGGATTGTCCGAGATGACTGATTTTAATAGTAGCAAAGTGCAAGGACTCACTCGGCTGCACGTTATTAATCAGCCCCATTGAATACGCCTACAATTGGGCGTTTAAAGGCCCGATAAGAAACACAACCCACCACCAAAATTCTTTACGGTGTTTCTATGGAAATTAAATATATATATATATGAACAAAGAATTTATTCCCGGTGTCTTCTGCAACATACATTAAAAATGCTGCACATTTTTTCACCGCGAAAATATGTTGTCTAGCGTTAAGATTGAAAATTCTCTTGATTGGTGAATCGAATTTGAGACGATTGACAGAAATTCAACATTAACGACCCGTTTAAAATTCATCAGCTAGATCACCAACTATTTGAATTAATATGGCAATTATTCAAGTCCAATATGTTCCGATTATTCGTTGGATGTTTGTAAACATTCGATGATTAGACGGTAGCTTGGATTCCTAAGCGACATACCATATTATTATGTTGTCTTACTATAGATTCGAAAATTCTTAAGAGAGTAAGATAAAGTCTGGTTATTATTATTTCAGATATAATTATAAAAAAGAAGATTAATATATGATAGTACACGTTGTGAAACACTAAAACTGCTTTGACGAATCACAACACAACCTTCAACGTCCTTCGCAATACTATTTATTTTGTTGCCGTGGGAAGATGTTTCCTTTTGCGGATTAGAGGATCTTGTAAGTCAAACTAAGGTAAACAAGTATTCACCAGTACTAAAGTTTGGTATTGTATTGTTTTGCATTTACTTAACGAAGCGTTGGGCAACTATGATTGTTTTTCCAAATCGAATGCAAAACAACGATTCTTGTCAACTCCTATTCAAATTCTTTACATTAATTTTCTTGATATGATCATCGATCTCATATTATAAATCAGATTGGTAATTAGCCGTCTCACACATACAATATTTTATGAACTCGTTGCCTACGTAGTTAGAATGGTGTCATTCGGTAGAAGTTATATATTTCGATACTAAGCGAATAATTACAATATATTTAAAGAAAAGTCAATGTTTACAAAATAAATGTAATTACAACGACGATGTATTAAAACCGGTGATATCAATTTTATTTTAAATAAACATAATTGTGTTAAAATGTGTTAATTTTATCTTACCATGCTATTTGAGTTAAAATAAGAGTGATCGAGTTTTATGAAAAAATTAAGATTGTCATCAGATGTCAATTTTACAGACAAGCAACGGACGCCAGCGTGAGATTTTAAAGAGAACAGTGTACTTAACTTGTTTACAAATGTGAATGGAACCCATACATGATTTTTTTGTTCACACAAAGTTCTTTCGTTACCAATACATTTTTGTGGTGTTTTGGGGAAATCGCATTCAGACGGTGTCTATAAATAAAGAAAACGAAAACCCACCTGGAACTCTGTTCCTGAAAGTTGCCACCGTCCAGCAGCCGCACCTTGGCGAATAGAACCACGGCAGCGACGAAGGGTACCTCCGTCAGCTCCTCAACGCAGCACTCCACGCTGAACTTGTATCGCTTCTTCTTCATCATGAATGCCATGACTTTGACGAGACTGATGGTGATGCAGTATGTGTATCGGGAAGGCGAGGCCTAACCGCCCCGCCTGAATACCGATTGCATACAGGGGCGACTTCGTTGATATCAACCGTACAGGAGCCACAAACTTTACGAGAGTTTATTACTTTGATTCAATTTGTTGTTTTTACGAAACGCTCAACCCTTTGTAGGTAAATATTTAACTGTGTCAAGGTTTGTTATTATTTTTCCCGTGAGGTAAAAATATTTATTGAATTTCAGTCAGAATATCAACAACAAAATAAACACAAAAGATTACTGTATAGGGTCAAACATATGTACGTATCTCTACGTATTCAAGATGCCTTGAATTTAAAATCAATCTAAAACATAGATCACTTTTCAAATTTCAACAAAATAAAAAAAAATATATATTCGCGATTTCACGTGACGAGAAATTTTATAAAACACATGCTGCTCGTGTTCTTTTTTTTCATTTCCAATTTCAAGCACCAACACGTAATCTGAAACAAAACAAAAGAAATTATTTTTTTATATCACAACACGCACAGAAAATTATGTATACATTAATATAGCCTTAATCGATTATTAAAAAAAGGGTACGGCGGGTATACTAGAAAAATAAATATCGAAGAACATATGCGGCATGTTTCATTTTATTAAATTACTTATTCTATAGGTACATGTAATATATTTTGCATTTTATATTCAATCTTGTTCGAAGCCCTTATTTAACAATACACGTCATGTATGTAAAAAAAACTCGTACGTATTAGTTTTGCATATTTTCTTTTGATTTAAAGGTCGTCCGCTGTGGCCTAGTTGGTTAGAGATTGCTCTACCGACCAAAAGGGGGGGGGGTCTGGATTCGATCCCCAGTGTCAATGTCAAATTTAGATTTTTTCAATTTAAATTTGAGACCTAAGACATGGGTGTTTGTGATGTCAATTTACCTCGAGTTTATCTCGAGTGACTTGCAATACAAAAATTCTCATCGAGATTTTCTCGTGTGATCTTTCAATTAAAAAATATTTGTCGCATTGGAAAGGTGGGAGAGAATTTCAAGCATCCATGCCTACGAACAGAAATAGATAAATTGGTTGAAAAAAAAAGCTATTCGTACTGGGATCCGAGCCCGTGAGAAACGTCACGAAAGCCAACGAAGTTGACCACTGATGAACGGACCCGACGTAATATACATACACAAAATATTTACACATATGAATACATTTTTTTGTCGTGTTATTTTTATCGCTTGTTAGCAGACTATGTATCCGATTAATTATGTAAATGCATATCAGACGAGATAAATAATTGATATTATCACGTAAAATAAATACTTGATAAAAAAAAATATTGTTGTGTTTAATTCGCTACATTGATAAAAATATATTATTCAGAAACGTGGAGAACTGCTGACGTACAATTCGGATGACACTGCGAGTTCAAATTCCATTCGAAGGCCAATGTTGAGAGCGAAAAAATACACTAGAAGAAATTATTACTAATCTTGTCTGCAAAAACAGATACAAAGTTCGTGTGTTATAACAGCCGCATCAATTAATTCTTAAATGGCGTACAAAAACTAGCCGGCCTCGAAGATAACCCTTGGCAGTGGCAGCCATAAAACTGCGGCAACTGGGGTAAAACAGCATTAATTTCACGGGCAATTGAGAAAATATTTGTAAAGGTGTGTTGTCCGATCTGATATCGAACGCAGTCTGAAAATCTACATGCAATATTGGAAGTGTGGTTTGTAAATGTAATTGAGTTCATTTAAGTGTTATCGACACTAGATCAAGGAATCCCGCTGGGTATACTAGCCTTCTTGTATAATTAAATGCATAGCTTTTTCTTACCGGTACTTGGACAGCATTTCTTGTATTCGATTGAGTATTGCAAAGCACTGTTCAGTTCAGTTAGTTACCAACTGACACTCATCTCTCGATAGATAGGCTCTACAAGGAATCAAGTAAATCAAATAAGTTTTTAAAAAAACACCTAAATCTAGACGAACACAATATATGCTCTAATATCGCGTCATTTCTGTAGGCGAAATAAATTATTTGTATATTTATCGGTTTCGTTAAAATTTGCATATACATTGCAGAGCTATACAAAATGAACGATTGTGATTTAATGAGAATAAAATAACGAATATTGTTTGTTGATCGAATTGAAATGTGCACTGGAAATGGTGCAACAAAAGAACATGTGCGACATCAAGCATACATTAATTCGATGCGCAACTCAAAGCACACTGCAGAGGCGTTGGAAGTGTGAGAATCTAGTGCAAATTGACGTCTGTGAATTCATAAATTTGAATTTTTATATGTATAGTTTTTACTAACCGGATAAAAATTAAGTCTCACAAGACGGATAACAAACGATATAATTCTATGTGTATTGATGGGAGTTGATTATTCGGTGCGTGCTACGTAAATGCTGCATTCGTCAGTTTATTGCATTGTAGATTTGCTTAATAATTATTGAATTCTTAATTCAATAAAGTATCGGCGTAGATAATACATAATCCAGGGTAGTTAAATTGATGAATGAAGTGTTCAGAACCACACGTATTAAAATGCAGTAAAAGTCTATTGAAATGTTAATGTGATGCTGAAAACATTGGTAGATAAAGGAGTAATAAATAAAGAAACAATGTCAAAGTGGAAACTGAAAAATGAAGGCTAATGATTACCAAAAGGAAACTTTTGAAAGGACCGCTACTAACAAATCTGTAATTGTGGTGCTTATTCTCGATATCAAGTAGGGAGAAGATAGTCGGTAGAGAAATGTTAAAAGAAAAGAAGCGTTAAGTATTCTAGATATGCAGGACAAGCAAAAGAAGGCTACTAAAATATTTGATCGCACATGTTTGTTGTAAAACTTGCACGAAGGCTCTTTTTTGAACGCGGCACAAAAATAACAAAAAAAAAATGCTGCCAACATCAGTTCATGAAAAACTTCATGGCTGGATAAACCTCTACAATGGTTCTGTAGCAACGTTAATTATTCAAGAGGTCAATTTATTCTCAACGGGGGAAACTTCTGCAATCTTCCGTTGAAAAGGACCAAAATAAAGATAAATATTTGGCAGTTGGCAATTTTTGTCGCATTGCTCAACAATTCTGACGAAACATTTATTTATCAATATAATGATTAAATTGAATGTGTTGGATTTTACCAGGAATAAATCCATTTTAATCACGTACTAAGAAGTAATATATTTAACTTCACAAGAATTTTGTCTCTACAATAGTACCGATGATTGCATAGCGCCGAAAAAGCTATGAAATTGTTACACATAACAAATTTATTGTGAAACTAAAAACATTGCTATTTCCAACGTTGATATTAGGAATTGATCAAAAAAGCTGTAGATAGCAAAAAGAAGAAACCAACGAAAACAATCAAGAAAACATGGTGGATTAATTATATTTTTAAAAAAGTTCGTGTTTTCGTGCTGTTAATATAAGTCATTCAATTCAGTCAATTTATTTGAATGTTTGATTGTGTATGTCATCAAAATTAGTAAAAATAGCCGAAAGGCCTTCAATTTACCATAAAATATACATCATTTCTATCAAATTTGAATATTTCAGTAGCAGATTGCGAGAAATAAATTCGTTACAGCGAAAATTACTGCACTCAAATGATAAGGTGCTGTAGAAATTACAATAAAATAACGGGAAAACGCGAATCCTGAGTACGCTAAATCGGGGATTCACTGTACATTCAAAAAATGATGATAAATTTAAGTAAACGCTGTTTACGTACATATAAATATATGAGGATTAATCGAGCAGCGAAAGCCATAATATTCATGTCAACACGTTTTTAAAAATATTTATATGCAACACATGCACATATGTAGATAGCTGACAACCAAAATAAACATTTTAAGTTTTAAGTGGTAAATGTTACATTTTACTTAAATGGATAGATTCATTCAAAAGAAGCGAGCAAAATGTTATATCTAAACCAGATGTAATGTAAATAACAGCCTTGTTCGATTCCAGCCTACTTGAGATTTGTTAAAATAGATAAGCGCTGCATGGTAACGATAATAAATAAAAACATATATTCATACTGACAGACAAATTAATACAGCATGTAATATTTTGTAAGGAAGATTAAGGCCACCGTATCAGATTGCAATATGTCGCCCGTTGTGTCCATTTCCGGAACATGTGTAAGCTCACTAGTCCGTTTCCCGATCCACTCAATTATATTATTAAACCCGTGCGTGGGAAATAGAAAATAAAGAGAAAAGAAACTTGGAAAATTACTTCTGTAAGGGTAAAAAGGCATTGAAAACAGTTTATGTATTAAGCTTCGACATTGACGCACATCCTAAATATACAATATAGTATTTTGCGCATATGTATGCATGGAGCATGGTTGAGATATATTGAGAGAATGTTTAAGCTTCTTTTCTTATTAAGATTTTTTTAAGCATCGGATTATGGCGGTTATATATACATGATTTATAAATAATACTTTAACGGCTTTTAAAATGATTATAAAATTAAAACAGTTGTATTGTCGCGTTTAAGCACATTGTATGGATAAGCTAGCAATAAATCAGTTCCAAATGTTCGCGAGTCCGGTCCTGAGCGGTTGATAAAACTGGAATTAGTTCAAAAAAATGTGTTTCACGCACAGGAATCAAATATATTTTAATAAACTTCTAATAAAAACATATTACCAACAAAAAAGAAACAGCAATTCTCCGACTAAAATATGTACTCACTGTGTAAATCAATCAGCAAATTGAATAAATAACCCTGCTAGTTAGCAACACATCTCCAAAAGAAAAGTCCGAAGAACAAAACGCGGCGTCTTAACATTCGGGAAATTCTCTAATCGAATATCACGGTTGATTTGATTCACCACGGTTGGAAAAGTTTGAAATCACGATTACCGGCGAACAGCCTCGCGTTGATCGACTGCCGAAATACGACCTCCGCCCAATAATTGCGAACCTACAATATTGCTGTGGTGTGAAAATGATGCGGAAAAAAATTAAGTGCCTCTTTGTACTTACACGTCGATTAGATAAAAAAAAAATGATTGCAGATAATTTCAGAAAGAGAGAGAATGATACTATGTTTACATATCAATCTCAAATCGTTATTAATTGGTATAAACATCTTGATATCGAATGGCACTAATTGAAAAAAAAATGTCGTGTCGATTAGCATAAATAAAAACGTCAGGGATAGGGATTGCAACACCGGTATTACCAAAACTCATAGTAAAAATAATAAAAGATTTTTAGTACTTTTCCCACATAAAATTTATTTGATCAGGACCGGTTTCGCTCATCGCGAGCATTATCAACTGATAAGAAAAATATATAAACAGTGCTATCTTATCAGTTGATAATACTGGCGATGAGCGAAAACGGTCCTGATCAAATAAATTTTATGTGGAAAAAGTACTAAAAATCTTTTATTATTTTTATTGTAATGCCATTCCACCAAGTATTGACAGTGAAACACCTTAAAAGTGAAAACTCATAGTATTCGTGGTGTTTTTTAAAATGCTGAAATACAAGTTTTAAAAAAAAATCGGTATTGAAAATTAACCAAAATCGATTGCTATATGTAAATAAATCATAATTATTTAAATAAAATTGTTCGCGATAAATTTATTAAAAATATTATAGATGGGCCTAATTCCTCTTCAGATATAAAATTCATTGGTAGATAGAAGATAAATCTAATCTATTGATTTCATTATTTACATTACGGAATATTTCCTCTTAGGTAATCTGTTCATTAAGACCGCTTACCGTTGATAAGGTTGATTTGAAAGAAATGGCAAGTTCCTTTATGTATATTTATTTTATGTATAAACTTATTAATTTGTAGAGGAAATGTAATAACTACATCATAGATGTCACTACAAGTGGGAGGAAGCCCGCAGTTTTTTTTGGTCATAATAGCATAATATATTAAAGATTTATTATTCACAAATATTCCTCCGATTGATAAAAGCTAGTTGAAATTAAGTCAGAATGTTTTAATGTCCCTGTTGATTAAATCATTTTTTATAATACTATTCTACTAGTCGTTAACCGTATAACCAGTGTCGTCTTTATCTGGTAACACAGTGACATGCTATTTCCCCCAAAATGCAAAATTTCACTTAAGACAAGTTATAGCATATAACAAAAATAGCTGCTACAAGTGAAACAAAACTTCCAAATAAAAAAAAAACACCGATTATGGCATACTATCATGCATTTGATTGAAAATTTGCAATCTTGTGATGTTGGTCTAGAAATTTCTGCGGAATTAATAAATGCTATGAGAGATCAGCGTATCAATATTTCAAAGTAAAAAAAAAACTTTATGTTCCTAAAGAATGTAGCATATTTTAAAAAAAATAATAACATTTTTTCGCCTCCTGGATGCTGCTTGTTCGGAGCTTCGCCAGCGGTGATCATTATAAATAATTCTGGAACAGTGGTTGCCAACCGCCAGATTATATTTGTGGTAAAAAGATATTGAAAAAAAACATAAATTTAAATAATAAAATAAATCATATTTTGCAACAAACAGTGTTACAAATGATTGATTATATAATATAAGGAACATGAGATGTCGTTAGTTGTTATCAAAACTGATAAATAGGTGACACGTGCTTTGCCTTTTTGAGAAGCATTTTCAGAAAAGTCAACGTCGTGTAAAGAGGCTGTTATGTCAAAGGTTGCGAAACACTGGATTATCAATATTAGATTACGCATAGATATCATTAATCTTTGTTTTGATGCCCAAATTAAAATCTATACATTTTTTAGATTATTTAAAAAGAGGCGTGTTGATCTTTCACGGGAATGTAAGCAGTCATAATTAGGGCATCCAATCCCGGGATCCCGTTCAATTTTCTGATCCCGAAGTCCCGGGATTGACATGGTCGCGATCCCGGGATTGAGAAATTTTTAGCAAATTGATACGATCTGGTGGAATAGTATAATTGAGGATTTCAAATTCTTCGGTGAACTAAAAAAAAAACGAGTTTCTGAGACAATCTGTGGAAAAAGTACAGCTAATTGAGGATTTCACATTCCTCGGAGAGCTAATCCCAATCCCGGGATTGGATACCCTAGTCATAATTATGTACTGTCAACCCTACGGTAGCGCCCCAACTATGGCTTCCAAACCGGTTTAAACCGAAACCGGTTTTTCGGGTGTTTAAAAAAAAACCGAAACCCGGTTTATTTTGGGCGGTTAACCGGGTTAATTAAAAAATCCTTTTCTGGTTTGAACACCACGAGCTTTTATTAGACTATTCAAATGTAGAGTATAAATATTTAAAAATGTTGTATATAATAATAGTATTATAAATAGTACAATATAATAAAGTATTGTACTGTTAAATTGTCTAATTTCTGTGCCATATCAATAATAAGTATGTAGTACTGTAGTAGTCTAGTAATAAGTATGTAATCTAATATGTAGTATGTAAGTACATCACAAAAATCCATGCCTCCAAACAGAAATTCATAAATTGATTTATAAATTTAAAAAATATATTTGAAACTGTTTGTACCGGGATTCGAACCCGTGACCTTCTTAAATGAAAACAGCGATATATTGTATCTACTTTATAATTGTATGCACTTATTGACTGTTTTTAAGTAATCAAAATACTTTTTATTTGAAACATGGGTTAGTGTGGTACTAAAATTGGTTTTTTGGGTAATAAATCCGGTTTAAACCGGTTACCCGGTTTATTTGAAAAAAACCGGAAAACCGGTTAGTTTTAATGTCCGGTTAATTGGAAGCCCTAGCCCCAGCCAAACGTCACACTGAGGCACATAGATCGCAGATTTTGTAAAAATCATGAAAAAGCGCGATAAGAATCATTGAGCGAATATGCCCAATCGTGATAATCTACTATGACGTGAGGTTACGTTAGAAGTTAAAGTGCCTGTGTGCGTAATACTTGGAAAATTACGTAAAATTCTTACGGCGCAGAACACCTATCGATCCATGTGAAACAATGTTAAATAAACATGCTTTATTTCAAATTTAAATTGTGGACACATAATAAGGCTAATGTCTCATTTATACCAACAGAATACGTGGCCGAGAGAGTGAACTTGGCCGAGTACAAAACAATAGTATTATTATATGACAAATGATTCATTCGGCTGAGCAATCCGACGAGTGATACGAGTGAGCGAGTGAAAAGAAACCGTTTCAATTTCTTCGGCTGAGAGGATATCCTCGTTACCTGTGGCTACGAGTATTTTATTGCTTCTTCGAAATAAACCCATTGTATAGTCATTAAAAACATTTAAACCATTTAAACGTTTTAAATGAGTTGATCACAAAAAGGAAGGTATTATAATGTCAGAAAAATATAGATTAACTAATAACAAATGAATTATAAATAAAGTCACCAATAAATATTCACTACGCGGAGCGTATGAATTCAATTTGTCAATATGACTGTATTGTGTATTCAAAAGAAATTGGATTATGTTATGGCAACGATTTCTAAATGGTGTTCCGCGGAACCGTACGACATTTTTCATTTTTATTCAGTGCTGCCGCTGTACTTACACTAATTGGGAGGTTGTTCATTTAAAAAATATATAAAAAGGTTCCGCGTGTGATAGCGATTATCAAACAGATGAAGAAAAAAATACTCAACTCTTAATAAACAGTTTTCAGGTATTCTCCTTTTCTACCTTTCTTAAACCGATTTAGATAATAAGATTTCTTGGTAATCGCGGTGCACATAATTGAATTTCTACTGTGCTTACTGAAATTTTTATATAATAATAACGTAAAATCCGTACAGCCTTCATCCTTATTTTAAATTCAATTTGCTATCGCTAAAAAGCCTTCGTTGAAAAGGGGATTTTTCCGGAATCAACAATGCTCTGAGGCTAATCTATTTTGGCTTCTACTTCAAGCAAAACGTAATCGATTTAATGAGTGGTTCGTGGAATGAATTTAATGAAATATTTTTTTCTTCAAAACTGACTGCCCATGGGTGTAAAAATAAACACTAGACGTATAGATAAATAAACGAGCACATTGGAAATATTACGACAGTAATTATTATATTATATAATGGTTGAAATTTTAAAAAAATGTATTAACATTTGTATATAATATTTATTTATGTAGAATTTATATCTGAATTTATTTTTGAAGAGAAAGACTCATAATATACACAATAGCATAAAGCGCACATAAATGTGTCGCAGTAAAATTACATTTGATAATATTAATTTGCAAGACGGTATGGCATCATGGTGGTGGGCTTCACACAATACTGATGATTGACAACAATTAAAACTGTCTCGACAGCTACAGATTTCCAGGAGTGGAAGGTCAATTGGTGACGACCCGAAAGCTGAACGCCCGTGCCAGAGTTCAAGTTCTGGGATATCTTATCAAAGAGTTGCCTCTTTACAGTGGCGCAGAAAAATAACACGAGAAAAATTAATATCTGTAATCGGAAACGTAGGTATATATTGTTGTCTAATTAATGTAAAGTTACTCGATGGGTTGGATTATAATTATTACTGTATTATTATGCGAATTATTCGATGGTTAATCTGTTAATAAATATTCTTTCCATAACATCTAAAATACACATTGGAATAAAATTATCGCGTGTATATATATTTATGTGGTTTTCCTTGCCTCAAATAAGTCAAAGAAATATCCGATTTGCTGTATTGATCAATGTCAATGATCAACATGGCTTACTCCTTCAAAAAAAAAAACAGAAATTGAAAAATCAGAAGTCGTTTTGGTTTTCATTATGAGCACACAAACAAACAAAAATAATGAGAATTAACAACCATTTTTAAACTAGTGCCAACAAATATTCTCGACGAATTTAGGGTATGTGGAAAATTTATGAGAGTCCATAGTGTCAGATTTTTAAAGAAGATTTACATGTTTGATTTGCAAAGGCTCAATTTCAATATTTTTTTCCCAAAATTTTTAGGTGTTATCACTAAGTCTAAAAATACATAAGACAACATGAACTATATTTTAATCTCAGATAAACATATTGCACGCCACTGTGTGCATTTATGGCTACAGTATGGAATTAGCTACAATTTACTCAACTGGCTGTAAAATGATAGTATTTACGGGGTCTGATTGAAACACCTACGGATGAATGTTAAATTTGGTCAACAAAACAAGACAAGTAACAAATGTCAGATTGGTCATATCATTGTAATTGATATTTAAACACTTAATTTAATAAATTAATTTGCTAACAGTTCTGATAAAAAAAAATATCCAGTCATAAATTATAAGCACAGTATACGACATAATTGATGGGAAAGCAAATATGTACAAAATAAACTATATAAAATGTTTCACGTCCATAACAAAGCAAGTTTCAAGCCGTTCAGCAAAATAAACAGTATAAAAGTCAACATACAAGGTGGTGGGTGACGGGTGTCATACTGTTTAAGTTTAGTTATGCCAAATTATTAAATAAAATCCCTTGGACTAACTATTACATGCGTTAATATTTTAATATTAATATGTAGCTTGCAATTCCCTCTCCTCTCAAAGTACCTCTCTGCATATAAAAATGATTCAAATAAATAAGTTTGCATTAGTGTTTTTCGGATACCGGGATTGATCATTCATCATAAAATCGTGGATAAATAAGGGATTTCTAATTATTTAGGGGTGAGTGTTTTCGGGATTCCGGGATCGATAGCTGGGAAAAATCAGAAATTGAGAGATTTATTTAACTCGTTGGCTCGTTTCATTTTTTTTTGTCTGGTTGGCTGATTTCAAAATCATTTCGAGAATTTTTCACTTCCTACCCTCAATCCTTTGATCCGGGGATTTCGGAATCACAAAATTGGACGAAATTACGGGATTGGAGACCCCAGTCTTATGATAAGATTTCAAACGTAGACTAAGGATCAGAACAGATCATAATATAAGAAAATAGCTTTGACTTTTTTTACTAATCGTAGGCTTCGTTAAAAAAAACTCAAAATACCGAACTTATTACGTACTATAACTAGTGGTAAAGTGGTAAATAAATAGGTACCAGGTCGGTCATTGATTTCTTCCCTATTTTTTTTTTATATCCGACTAAAGTTAAAAAAACCACAAGTTTTAACAATCAAATCAATAAAAAAAACGGTTTTTAATATATGTATGTACTTGAAAATTAAGTTACAAGTCAAAAAAGTGGCAGGGCACATTTCTCATTTTCAGGTGCCAGGTCGCCGACCTGGCCCCACCACACCACTCCACATAACTGTGTTCAATGCTTTGATACTGCAACATGGTAAATATCCTATTCACATAAATATGCTATAAGTATGTGTTATTGCGTCATGTAGGATATCAAAAGTCGAGTTTTTTTTTGTGTAAATCGGCAGAAACTGGCGTAGTTATATAATATATAATAATTTAAAGCAAATGTTTGCTTGTATTTCATTCGAAGGTGAATATGTAAGTTATTCCACGTTTTGACGTGAATACGTCTTTAAAATTGCTTCCATAGTGAGGCAATTCAAAAAAACGAATGATAAAGAAATCGGGGGATACAGTTTGGTGTTGCAGCTTCATATCTATCATCGCTATGCAAAATTGAATTGCACCAATGGATAGCTAAAGAATTATAGAATTTATTGTGCTATGTAAGGACTGTGATACACAGCGCGGGGCAGAGGGGGAAGCGCCGCCATTTTGAGGTCATTTTGCTGCGTATCGAGATATCTATTTACTATAACTTTTGACTCGGAGACGTTACAATGTTCGTTCTAGTTTCAATCGTTAGCTCTCAACAAAATCTATCGATTATAGATAAAACATTTGTGTAATAATGTGACTGTGACTATAATTAAGTGCTAAATTATAAAAAAAAAATATATCAAAAATATATAATGTCGGGCTATACGCGTCAAAAAGCCAAATCGAAATACAGAGATCGCATACGGTTGGAAAGGGCTTCTCAAGAGTAATCGAATGGTACCAGTAAAACACCATATGACCGAGTCAAGCAGTGCCGGCAACGTAAAAATAGGGCGTAATATCACATATTACGAGACGTATTCACGTACAACACACGGCCGTGTCCATGACACAGCCACACCCCATTTTTTACCATGCTCTAAGTGAGTAAGGCATAGTTAGAGACGGACCGTTAAATATCTATTAAAACTTCTTGTATAACATGATTAATGCGTTGTAATATTTTTAAGATTTCCGCGATAAAAATGTTTCATGAATTTTGATATTTAAACGACATTTCCAGTATCCGGCGTTCATTCATCAATCTAGCTTTTTAATATGTTCGACCTTACCTCGAGCACGCTCCTTAGCCGCTGTCTATTCAACGTCTTGTTTTAACGCGTGATCGCTGATACCGAATGAAAGATTAAATCCGGTAGATGTTAATTTAATGCCAAAGACCACACTGCATTCACTACCATGGGTGATTAATTTATATTAGGCAATTGGGACCAATTTCGCTTAATCGGGCGGGTTGCACACAGATATAACTTCGAGAATCGCTGACATATCATACATTTTAAACGTATTAGGTAGGTATGCCTAGAAAAACAATATGTACACTTAATTTGCACTAGTTACAATTTTTTATCAAACGACTGAGCCGGCTTCGCTCGTCGCGAGCTTTTTGGATGATGAAACTTTTCGATTTGATAAAGTTGTGGAAATTCGAACAGTATAATTTTATTTCAACGAGAATTGTCGCTTAACACTTGAGTAACGAAACGTCGAAAATATGATCGAGGAGCGATGGGGTACAAAGTGGCCCCAGACAAATTTGCGTAATATTTGCATTGCAGTGATGATGTCATTGTAAATTACAATAAATATCAGCTATATGCTATTGGTATTTAGCGAATGGTCCACAGCCCTGATAATATTATTCATATGTATGTAAGTTTTTGATCAATAATTTTAATAAAGATTTTTGTGATGCATTTTTAATAAGCCCAGAATTATTCTGTAGTAAAAATAATTGGCTCTTCACTCGGAATTTGACAAAAAATACCATAAATAACCATTTCAATTTCAGTATTATGGCCAAACCTTTTGATAACTTATTTTGACCTTCATCACCTCGAAGTAAAGAGAATAGCGACATTTGTACGATTGAATTGATGATGATATTATTCTATTCTGGACCAATTGCGTTGTTAAACGACGATTTTTCAGAAGAAAAACTTGCACGGCACCAGAATTGTGTTTTTCTCCGAAAAAATATATATACGAATTTTTAGCAAGAACAATTGCTTTTTTTTCCCGAGATGATTCACTTGGTTCAGACGATGATAATTATAATATCTAAATTAAATAATTCCCGGCACTGGACTAATTCTGAGGAAGAAATATCAAATAAACATGTAGTATTAAAGATGGACGCCAGGTTGAAATCGACGACGCCGCTTTTCTCGTTAACTCATTCATTTCTACCGCATTCCACTGGACCACTACTATGTGATTCTCAACATTTTTGACGCGTCAATGGTTCTTTTAGAATTAAGATTTATATAGATGCATTTGAACAGCACTGCTATGTTAATCACAGTTATATTTAGTATGTGATATTTTGAAAAACTAATATATACATATAAAATTCATATATCTTTAAAGTTTGATGTTTATAATCCACATTTAATATAAATTTACTAATAAAACTTAATATATATCTGGTAATAATGTAGCAACAAAATTATCAATTATCTATAGCTAAATATTATGCGGGTTAAAATGAGTAATATCGACCTGTAGAATGTTGAACATATTGAACGTCTATTTTATTTTTTTTGGCTCGGCGAGATAGCATTATTATTATTTACGTACGATATTCAAAGGGTTATTATTTTTATTGCATTTTAAAAATATAAATATAATAAATAACTCCCACCGGCCATTGACAGAAAAAATACATTTAGATGAATGTTTATAATTCCAATACTTCGTAGAGATCAACTCTCTTCATTAATGGCGATTTCAGATTTAATTCGTTTTTCCTTTTACAGATAGACTTACTAAATCAAATTTGTATTTGTCACAAGGTAAAATTTAAAAGAAATACATATCACGAGCAATCGACAACCAATCTTATTATATAATCACCAGCGCATTTCGAACAATTCCACATGAACGAACGACTCGCGGCTCATACTTTGACAAACAATATCTCTACTATTATTCCACGACTCCATGGCACATCGCCAAAAACACTCTTCAACCGGAATACGAACCTGGCGAAGCGCAACAGGCAACCGTACTGCGGCACGAACTTCACTCACCATGCCACTGGACCACCAAGAGCGATCCGTTTCTGGACCTTTCATCACAATTATACAACAAAACTTGATCGAAGTTACCACAACATTGTGTATGTTATTTGTTTTCAGTATTTAAAAAATGCAATTACTGCAGGGGCGCAATGTACCGGCTACTTTATACAGTTGTAAATGCTTCAACGAAAACGGTCCTGATCATTCTACGAAATTTAATGAGGAAAAAATGCGCTTAAAACAAGAATTGGCTGTCAACACATTAAAAGTGATTAAACAAAGTTTCATTTTTCGAATGTAGTATTAATTATGATATAGTGGCATTATTATCTCTATTAGAAGTTGGTAGATTTACCCGTTCTATTTATATGCAAATATATAATATGTACTAGGGCATCCAATTCTGCACCCTTTTTATGATCCCGGGATTTACAATTCTTTGGATCCCGGGATTGATCGTTCACCATAAAATCGTGTCATAATTGGAGAATTTCAGGATTTACAATTATTTATGATGTAGGTTTTCGAGTTGCCGGGACTGATCACTGGGGAAAAGACTAGAAATCTAGAGATTATAAAATAATCTATAAAAGTATGTAAGACACTTTTTTTTAATCTCGCTGGCGGATTTCAAAAAAATTTGCTCTCTGGCCAGCGACTCCAGCGCAAAAATGACGGGAATTCACGAATTTTTCACTTCTTATTCTCAATCCCGTAATCCCGGGATTAATACTATCACAATCCCGGGATTTGGGGATAAAAAAATCGGACAGGATCCAGGATCCCGGGATTGGAGACCCTAATATATACAGAAATCGTAAATAGCGTATTGAACATCTAACAATCATAATTGTGATCAACAGTGGCCCACTCAGTCTCTTAGAATGATACGGCTTACTTGTGAATCTTGTGAACAATTCATTTTAAGTGTGATACGAGGGTGTATTTAATAAAGAAATCGGAATGACATCGAGTATTTCTCGTATGTGGCAATTATCCTGAAGCCTTAAAATGTATGTATTTGAGATCAAGTCAGGGTAGCCAAAATTAAAGGCGAAGGTTGGATGGGGACAGACTGCGGCAATCACCCACGCTTGACGTTTGTCTCAAGGGCATCAATTATTTTACTATGCGACGAAAAAGAGCAAGACGATAACTTCGTCCAATCACATTATACTGGACATCGATTGCAATGTGATGAGGTCAGTAAAAAAAGATGCAAGTTTTGAAAACAATATAAAATGATAATTGATAATACCAGTTTGAAGCAATATTATTTACATTATACGATATAATTTCTTAAATATAACTATTAGAACACATGTGAAACAATAATATAAATATATTATATGTAAAATGCTTAGGTAAGCAACTGGCAACAAAATAATCTATGCAAGAGGACGGTAACCTTTTTTCAAAGACGGGCATCCCGAATTGGTTTTTTATTAATGACAAACGACACTGTATGTAATTTTTTCTGGGTAATGGTAGCTGAGAGAGTAAAAATCAAAACACTGAAAAAACCAGGGCTGTGGAGTCGGAGTCGTGGTGTTTTGGCCGGAGTCGGAGTCGTGAAAAATGAGCGGCTCGAAACATTAAAAAAAATAATAGATGATGTGTATTCAAACCACAATAGTCCATAGTGTTGACATTGCATGCTTGGCTGACTAACGATGATCGGATGGAATTCATATATAAAAGTTAAAATTAAATTTTTGAAAATTTCTTCGGAGTCGTCGTCGTTTTATATTTTGAAGCTGGAGACGGAGTGGTCTTTTTTTACACGACTCCAAAGCCCTGGAAAAAACCGTAACAAGTCTTTAAAACTTATTATGACGTCTATATGTTCAAGTGTAAGTACTGAAAAAAACATTATTGTGACATTTTCAATTGCAAAGCATTAGTAACATTTTCACAATAAGGCAAAAAGGCAAAAATCTCATCTGTATTTCCTGCTGTCAGATATTGGTATCAGTATGTCAATTAGTTTTTTTGTAAGCAACATTTTGAACAATACATTTCAAATATGGAAATGTTCAAAATACACTGCGAAAAAAATACGTAATTAAGTGGCGGTCACCTTAAATAATACGCTTTTTGGGTATTTGGGTGACCGCGAGCCACGGGTTCCCTGCTGCTGAACTATGCAATTAAACCTATACGGCAACAAAATAAAAATTACAATCTTATCTTCGTAGAAAAGTGCTTCATTTATAAACACAAGTGGAATAAAATTTGCATTTTATACGTATTTAGATAATAAATTATTTATAACTTATCGTGACCTAAAATAACACAATTCTTCGCAATAGTTATAGTAGTGAATTTGTAATATTATTTTAAAATATATATATGTATATATATCTTGGTAAAGCCATATATTTAAAACCCGCTGGCAAGAAAACACTCGTTTAGTTTTTTACGAGTTTAAAAATAATGACAATACGCCCAAACTTTTGAATATTTCCCAAGGCTAACTGAAAAGCGCCAACACACGGCAGAAAAAATGACTATGTACTCACATATTATTATGAAAAAGAGCCTTGATATATAAAAAAAGTTACCCTTAGAGTAAAATGCTGATGCTTACACTTTTACGAACAACTTGTATGGATATATTTTATATTAAAAACTAGTAGGGACTTTATGGGAAAAATATTATCATCAACATATGTATAATATGTAGTGTACAATTCTACAATAGGTGCTAATAAAAAAAATATGTTTCATGACTTCATCGAATCATCTTCACTGTGAATGCTCGTTTGAATACAAGCTAATATAAAACTAATTATAACAGTATGCCCCGCGGTAGCAATTTCGATATTTTCCTGCGCCCTTCATTTATAATTCTCGGAAAGCACGGGTAAAGCGTAAATGGGGAAAAACGTTGAATCCGCGGCGCGGTACTGCAATAGATACATCTTTGACGGGTATTATAGCACACAGTGTTTAGAAACAATGGCGTAGTTTCCGAGACTCGCGGGCGGCGGCATCCTAACACACAAAACACAACAATTTGGCCTTCGCTCGTGAATTATTTAGCTATCCGCGGCGCGTTTTGCCGGCATTATCATAATATGACTCACCGAAATAATTGGCCCGCTCTGTCAGTGTCACACACAGTATAGCACATTTTCGGAAACTGAGTACGAAGCGCAACGGCACGCATGTTATCCGACGCGATAATGATGGTGCGGCCAAAATTGTAACACTTGGCAACCAAAAGGATGTGACATAAAATCATCCTACGCAATCTATTGCAAATTGGATAGATGCATAACCGTAGTATATCATAGGTCCGGTCAGTGATCGAGTGATGCTTTCAGTTGCAGTATTCATGGATGAGGTTCCAAGAACATACAGATCAATTTATGAATTCGTGTTTGAAGGCATGTGTGTTTGTGATGTCAACATTTTCTCTGATTCATCCGATCCTAATTTAGGGGAGTAATGAGAGCAATTAGGAAAACAGTAGTGCTATTCTATCCGTCTTTCTCTACACTCTCCCACAAGAGAGATTTAGTAGCAAGTAGTTTTCGTAGGACAACTTATGTTGAGATAACATCCATTACGAGTTCATATGCTCCGCCCTCACTGGGAACGGATAGTAATTTTCTTGCAATTTTTTTTACTGAATACCGGATCAGGACCTGATTGGTGTGATTATCAGGAAGTGTTCAACATAATTTGCTCGTGTGGGCAGTTTTGCATCCACCAGCGAATTGTGAGTTAAATATCAGGTTTTATAAGCATTAGCATTCGTAAATGTAATCATCGAATAAGTTCGTGCGCTTATTTCATAAGCGATGATACGAGTTTCACTGCATTTTACATTTGACATGTGCAGCGATTAGTGCACTCTCGCTGGCTATTGGATTATCGGCGTGTCATTTTTTTCCGATTGCACCTGCGGCAGTCGGGGCCTAACGAGTGTGTGCGCAACGTGAAAATAGCCACCGAGTAAATAAGCCAATATTTATTTTGATCTAATGTGTATGCGTGCGAATCGCGACCATCTCTAATGCACCGACCGAAACAAAACACGACGACGTCGAGAAAGGAATTCGAAAATGGCTTTTCAATGACAGACGATACCTGACATCGCTTTCATCGCGCATTTTTCTAATACTAATTGAATTATATTACACAAAGCAGGCGATATCAATTTAAAGAAAAGTCTGCCGACGGTACTAACTATACAATAACGAAGAGACAGGTATATTAAAAAAGAGCTGATTAGGAAAACAAACGTAAAAATAACCACTCAATGTTTTTCGCACCAATCATAATTAGATTAGATTCGAAATTTTAAAACTTGGTGTTATTGGTAGGTTAATCATTTGAAATTCGCTAGGAATTGATTATACCAAGAAGGCATCTATCTATATTGTCACAATTTAGAAAAAAAAACATCACAATGAAGAAAGACACGGGGAATACCCATTCAGATCAAATATCGCAGATATCTTTATTTTGGAATGACTTTGACATCAAACTATAAACAATCTTAAACTAAGAGTATTTTCAAGGTTTAACATAACTTCGACGCCATAATCTACGATTCCCGTAGATTCTACGGGAATCATCATTACCTCTGAAAGTATATCGCATCATTCTTCAGAAATCACGGTAGTAGGTAGGTAAGAGCGTACATACATAAAAGGTAAATAATTATACTAACAATTGATAGGCATACGTAAGTCTACTGCAACAAAAAAAACAAACAAACAAGTGAAGATGGATGCAGGTGGAGACTATTTATACTTGAAAATTAATTCTTATACTTATTACTATACATAAATAAAACTAGGTTATTGATCAAGGATAATATTTACCGATAAGTTAGTTCTGCCATAGTGTAAGATCGCTCTTGTTCTGCAAATTAAAACTTTGTACGAGTCGTTTTCTTTTTAAAAAAAATCAATGGTCTTTATTTTGTTATCTATTGTGTGGAGACTAGATTTTTCTGTTTAATAATAACAATAACAGTTGAATCTACAAACAAATACATATCGACTGTGGAAAGGAAAAAGGACGTAGCCCACAGTTTTTTCAAAATAGCTTTTTTTCGATAATCACAATGTATCAAATACACGTTCTATCAAAAGGATGCAAGCTGCAAATGCCGAATTAGTATTTAAATTTAGCTTTTAAGTTTGAAAAAGATGATCTTGTAAAAACTTAAAACCAAGAAAAACAACTGAAATAAAGGTTTTTCCTAGATAATTTCTTTGATTAATATTAGATTATGTCAATTAAACACCAGTTTAGAAGTCTCCGTGCACTTCAAGGTTGTGTATAATTCATAATATGCATATGGCCCAAAATCATCAAAACACTTTTTTGCGCCTCCTGTAAAATTTGATGTTTGGGTTACGTCCTTTTTCCTTTCCACGGTCGATATAAAAGTAACAATTGTTTCTGCGCGCTGTCGACGAGTACAATTTTCTTACAACTATAGAAATCACATAGAAAGGTTTCTTATGAATTTCTACGCAGAATTCTTGAAATAAGTTTTAATACAAACGACAGGCTGTTTAATCTTGGCGATGACATCTTTGACAGATAGCTCATAAAATTAAAAGAGGAAGAATTTTTTTTTTTTAATCGTGCATCGAATCATGTAAAGTTTTATTCAGTCGTAGACAAATAGCCTAAGGTTGCAATAATTAACCATAGGAAACTTATTCATACAATAACGATCGTTCAGCGAGGCGTGATGGTGACGTAATGTAATCCGGCGTCCAGCGGTCACTAGTTCATATGCCGTCAGCGCCCAAACGTTATTTTTGTATTCATTATAGCTTGAGATAATTCCAGAATTTTAACAAAAAAAAATGACGATATAAAAAACTGCACGGTCATTATAAATTCTGTAATAAACTGTAAAATTATCAGAATTTATATGATGTGAAAAATGATAATAATATTTTTATTTAATGTACTTATCTTATAAATTTAAGCACATAATGTTTCTAAATTATAAAAACTCTTAACACATTATAGGCGGGAAACGTAAAAATACGTTTATCGCGTACTGTTATATTGACTCATAATTTAATGGTGTCTTCTAAATAACTGTCGCGGCAAGTGACCCTTTTTGACAATAAGCAATAGACCTCTTAATTTATTATGCCCTGAATGTTCTTTCACACAGTATTTTTTAAAAAGGCGACACAAGTTTCTCGAATATTTAGGTCATCAGATTTCACACTTCCAGTGATTGTAAATTTGTAGGAATGAAGATTTTACACTATAATTATTTATATAATTGTATGATATGGATTAATGTTATTTTTTATACAGAATATTTTGAATATTTCATATTGATAACAAGTGGAGTGCTATCTACTAAATTAGTAACAGGTTTTTATATTCAGCTTAGAAAAGTAGTGAAATTATGATGTATTCAAAATGTTGTCATTTTATTTTTAATGATTAAATGTCACATATGATTTCTTTGAAAATTTCAGCCGAAAATATTGTTTGGTATTTCTAGAAGTTGTGTTGATTTTAATAATGTAATATATGTTTGCGCTAATCACTAAAAAAAACGCCCGCCTACAAAGTGTTAAATTATGTATGCAATAAAACTATTTCTTTAAACATTCTAAACTCGCTAGTAATTTAGTCATGCCATGTTTTTGTTTTATTAACACAGTGGAACTCCGACTGACCGTTATTTAAGGGACACTCAAAAAAACTATGAATCTAGGCAAACAATGAATAGGAGAAAGATAAAACGGGATTCCACTGTATCTTATAGCCGTCATAATGGATAAAATGTTAATTTCCAAAAGCATGCGAAGTTTGCGAGTTTTTATTTTGAGGTATTGTAGCACGTAGGAATAAATAATTTGTTATGTCCCGTTACCGCATATATTCGAACTAATTACTGCTCTGCGTAAGATTCTGTCGGCTGTAGGCTTTAAAACAATATAGAGAAACCCCTTACAAGTACTGATTTTGGGTGTTCAACTCGTATCTGAAAATGCTCTTCGAGTGATTTTAAATACGTAGGTACTAGATAGGTGCAAAGAGTTTATTTTTTACGAGAAACTGAAAAGGTTGAATATATTTTTTTTACGTTATTTATTCTAAATTGCTCTGTGATTGTGAACAGTTTGTCCACGTTATTTAGTGTTAGATATCTTTTGATTCGTTGTATGGAATTATATCAATACACATTACAAAAATATACTGTATTTTTGTATAGTAACAAAGTCGAAAAATGGAAGGCAGTTAGGTCAGAATAATGACTTCTTTGAATTTTGTCATTTGAAATTTCAGATACCTAGATAATTATTATATGAACCATATACAATAAAAAACAATTTATTTTCTTCTACGCCGTTATTTTACACGTAACATTAATCTACGTTAAATTATTTATATATTGTTTATTCTTCTGTTTGTAGGAATTGATATGGTTTGTTAAATTCTTTTTCAAAATCCTTATGGCTGTTGGTATTGAAAAAGTCTACCACTTTCCTGCGTTACTCGTAAGTAGTTAAATCGTAGTTATATTATTAAATTTATTAATGTAACATTATAAAGTATTTTTTTTTTTAAAAATCCCAAATTATAATTACATTCGAATTTATTGTTAGTCGCCACTCGCCACTTTAATTAACTTCATTGTCATTTGATGAGTTTTCAAATTATGCTTTTATTTAAAAAATGTAATAAACATTTTAATTATAGTCAATTTAGTGCCACTCATATTGTGTAACTTTATCTGTAAATTCATTTAATTGCCAATTTTTTGTTATAAGGGTAGTGATATTAAGAGGATACAGTACCTTTTCGCCTGAAAACAGAGTAAATCGATCGTTTGCCGTCGACTAAATCTCGTGAACCGTTCACTCAAAAATTTTTTTTTTCAATAATTACATTTTCCAAACGCTTTTTTACACTATTGCATTTTTTTTCATGAGAATAGTCATATTTTAAAGGAAACACGGCAAACACAAAAAACGGAATTTGAAAAACTGCTTTACGTTCAGATCATTTTTAGCGATTATTATAAGATACCGAAGTTTAATGTCTTAGAAAGAAATGCAGATAAAGGTTTGTTTAAGAAAGTGAATTGAGCAGAATTTCCAATTTATGTTTTGTAATGATTGTACATCCATTTGAAATGTACCATTTCTCCCACTTTTTCTGACTGATTTTTAAAGCATAATTGGATCATAAATACTTCTACAAAAAATTGGAATGATAAAACATTTTATTGTTTACATTTAAAAGCAAAAAAAAATAAATAAATTAATAATACCAATAAATGGTAACCATTTTTCGGGGATGTCTTTTTCTTACCTACCATTCTTCAGTTTGAGCTCAGTTTGAGATGAGGCTTGGTCTAGAGTGGACGTGTCGAAAATTTCTTTAGATATTTTTAAATCACTGGTCAACGAACATTAGAGATATGAATCAAAGCAATGTATTTTTTACACTACCATAAAAAACGGTTATATATCGGTTGGGGTTAGGGTTGCGCAAAGCGCTGATAAATAATATTATTTATAATACAATAATGTCTTGTTCAGTCGAAATACTTGTAAAGACCAGTATTACTTTAGTTTATGGATAAGCATTTTGAAATAATTATTCTGCAATGGTTTTAAAAAGAGATTCTATTCAATATAATAGTAACAGTAGTTGAATAAAAGTCATCTAAATGGAAAAAAAACTTCAAAATTATCGGAGAAGCTAAGATGTTAATAGTAAATATTTTTTACATAATATACAGATAGTAAACCATGTTTTTTGCAACGTTAAGTTTTTTTAATTGAATACATTTTTCTACCGTCAAACGTGTTTTTTTAAACTTATAATTGAACAAAACAGAATGCTAGAAAATATTCGAAATTGATATATGACAAATATATATACATATGTATGGATACATAATAAACTTGTGAAATATTTTTATTCATACATTTAAGTCATTGTTTTGTACAATGTTATACCTACAATACATTGTAACAATACAATGTAACAATGTAACAATATACAATGTAACAATGTTATACCTACAATACATTAATATTCAAATCAATCGCATGGTTTGAATTATTTTTAATATTATTAGTATTATGTTTTCTTTACACAACCCTAAATTTTGAACTTATATATCTCCGACAGAGAGGAGGTTCTCAAACATAAAAAAATACGAATATATTTATGCATTCGATATAAATTATTTGAATAACTACTTTTGATCTGGTCTAATATTCATTTAGTTTCTTCCTTATCGAGTTAGACTATATAGAATCTTGAAGTAAAAATATTTACATTTAGTAAAATGTACACCCAATCCTTTCTTTATGCGATTTTTTTTGGATGGCACCGTTACGTTTTTTCATACATTTTTGGTACTTTGTTATACGGATTTGGAATCGATTTTTCAAATTATATAAAAATTAGTCTTTTTTACGCACCACTTTCTGGAACCAATGTATCATCCTGAGATTTTTGATCTTAGATTCAAAAGGTCAATAGAAATATGGAATCCGCAATACATTTTAGATGCTATTAATAAAAAAACGTAAAGAAGTCACTGTGCGAAATGTTCAATCGATTTGATAGAACGATTACTTAACTTACAATAATTTAAAAATATCGAAGTTTTTTAATTATTGTCAGTTAAGATAATTTTCGGATTAAATAATTGTCAGAACTAAAACGCGAACCAAAAATAACTATCAATTGCAACTTATAATTCTTTTACTCAATACTTTTCTATTTTAATCTTATTATGTCAATATTTTTTTATGTTTTAATCTTTTTTATGCAACAAAATTATTTTTCAAAACTGTATTCATCAATATCAATATCATAAAAAATCATATCAAATCAATATCATAAAAATAGGTTATACAAAATAAAAAATAATTCTTTCAATATATTAGAGAAAGTTTGAGAATTTTGTATTGTATGGTTTGTTTTGCTTCTCCGAAAACCGTTACTTTATGAAATACGATAGCTTACTGTTACATGTACATTGCAATACCTCATTACTGTCTACATACCCATTCGTGTGTTGGGTGGTATTGTTATTTTTGTAATGAAATGTAAAAATGTTTTGCTTGTTTTGATACTGTAAAAATACGTATAGTGGTGGTTACCTATTTAAGTCAGTGCAATATTTATGCTGTAGGTCAAATTTAAGTTTTGCATTCCTACTGAGTCGCCTTAAACAGATTGTTTATAAAATATACAAAGTCCAACTCACAAGGGTGTACGGAGATAAAGTCATAAAAATGTACATCTACGAACGCCGTTTGGCATAAAAACTTGACGCAAACCAATAACTCACGTATCTCGAAGAAGTGCGGGCGCCAAGCCTTGTATAAAAAAAGAAAACATCACGAGTGGTTCAAAAATAGTTTTATTTTCAAACGCCAAGCGAATGAGGGGGGTAATCAATAAATTTAGGTATCTGTTTTACTTCGGTGAGGTCGTATGGAGTCATCGCAGTCCATGCTTCAATTTCTAGAACGTTTCGTGGCTATCTAATCATTGTGTGACGTGATCGGTGATAGACCCCAAAGCGGCGAGTCTGCCTTCTTCGAGGACGGAGTCTGGTTAGTTTCACTATGCATGATATAAACCAAAAGTTTCCCCATTCGTTAAACAAATACGATAATCTACGTAGAGATTTATTTATCGGCGAGCTGAAAGATTGTCTGCGGTTTACACGATTAGGAAAGTGAAATAAATCAGATTCTGTGTGTTACTGCTGTACAAATATAATAAACATGCGCCCAGGTGTTCACATACGAAGATTTAACGTATTGAGAAATCATTTTCAATATATTCGGTTTTAAGGGGAAACAAAACTAGAGCTAAATCAATGTTTGAGTACTTAACAATTCTGCGAAAAAAATGATAATCGATCATACACGATAAAGTGACGAAAAACACATTAGTGGAAATTGAAGTAATTATTATTTGGTTTCGATAGATAAGTGAATCAACGAATCAAAGGTTGCATTAAAAGATTTAACTCTTTAATATAAATGCATTTATACTACAAAATTTGATTATCAAAAATTAACTAAACATAGAAAGATAATTGAATTTTACAAATGAAAAAATTGATCACTCGACCTCGTCGTCAATACTAATTTGGTCTAAAATTAAGAAAAATAGAAGGACTTGGAAAAAAAAATTACATTGTGTTATAGAAAAGTTTAACAATCCAAGT
This sequence comes from Himalopsyche anomala, assembly GCA_031772345.1. Taxonomy (NCBI): domain Eukaryota; kingdom Metazoa; phylum Arthropoda; class Insecta; order Trichoptera; family Rhyacophilidae; genus Himalopsyche; species Himalopsyche anomala. The sequence continues at coordinate 14,378,255 of CM062821.1, read as the reverse complement.
TATTTGTCATTGCGTATAACTTTTTAAGGTCGAATAAACAAAAAAGGACTTATGTATTTACTCAAACGGAAACATACAGAAAAAATGCTTTATATATATAATAAAATCATGATGCGTATTTTTATTCCTTTTAATTTATGCGACGAAAATAACTCCAACGCAAAATGAGCTTATATCATTCGGAATAAAATTGAAAAGAAAAACACCGCAGGTATTTAAATCCCTAATTGTCCTAATCTTAATAATTTATTATCTGATAAATAATCAATGAGAAGAACAACTAAATATCTTCAACGCATTTAATATGTTAGCATCCTATCCTGTACGGAAAAGGTCGTATCATTATTTCCATTTTCATTCGCGTGCCTGTTATTCCTGGACATTTTCGCAGAATGCATTATGGCATGTCAGACAGCGCCAGGAAACTATACAAATGGTAGAATGTAAGCATTGACTAAAAAAATAAACACGCATCCTTGCGTCGGATTTTAAGTCTGCAAAAGAATGTATTAGGAAATACTTACCTTTAATAATTATATATGTATTCGAATATATAAAAGAATTAAAGCGCAGATTTTGATAAAATAGTGTGAAACATTATGGTATTTATTGCATATTTCCAGTAGGCAATAATGTGAATATACAAACATATGAAGTAAGTTTCAATCGAATATTGTTTTGTGGCCTACTAAATCTTACAAACGGAACGAGACAACTATTTGAAAAAAATAAAACGATCGTTATTAAATATAGATAAATATGGTCGGGATAATTTACAACACTTGTTTAAATAGAAGACACATATTTAAGATAAAAATTAATAACGCTGTTATTCTACCGATTGTGTCACTAGGCGTGAAACGTGTTTCGCCTATTTGAGAAAAATCTTCGGGATGTATAATAAATTTATATGTTAAAATATACATCCTATTTGCGATTGGTACGGTTGAATTCTAGCATTGACGGATTCTTGGATATGCGTCACTGCACTGGTAGGTACCAATTTAAGAAAATGGCTTTTCGTCTTTAAGAAATGATACTCAAAACAAAAGTTGTTAACATCAAACCGTTTGTTTGGAGGGTTTTCTTTATAAACCAAATTAGTTCAGACTTTCGAGTTTAAAGGCGCTTCGAGCGAAATAATTGTTTCTTTAGTATACGTTTTGCAAAACAACATAAAACTCAATATACAAAATTATAATAACGTGAAAGCTAAAAGATAAGATTGCGTTGTAATTTAAAATTAATTAATATCAAGATAGTATTACGCAAAATGAAAGTACTCTCAAATATAAATCTTTTAAGTTAGATTACCAAAGAAATGTTATATTTATACTACCAGCCTATTTTCTACTTATTAAAATTGGTGATTGGAATATTTGTCACTATTGTACTGTGAAAATATTAAATAATATTAGCAATTCTTAATTTAAAAAAATAAATTCTTTTAATGTTTCGTGAAGATAAATAATCAAATAATTAAATACAGTATATTTTTCAAGATACGCATTACGAATTACAGTCGCTATTTTTTGTATACACGATGTACAATATAGACATAAAATGAAAGATTTACGCACCATGGCTATATTAAATTGATTGTTTTCAAGAAATAACATGTATTGTTATATAATATATAATGTAAATGTCAAGTCATGGTTTTGAGTGGATTCAAGACGTTGAGAATTCCATAGAAATTAAATATTGCACTACGGAAAAATTATACGTCACAAAACTTACAATACGAGCTTTCCAATAATAATTACAGGGATCACCGGTGGTATAAATAATCAGGGATGTGGAGTCGGAGTCAAGAAAAAACTAACGACTCCGATTGATTTAAAAAAAAATCGTTCACAAATCGCTAGGATTAAAAGTGACACGACTTCATGCCACAATGCCTAAAAAATAGAAAATAGGAAGTTGTAATCAGTAAGTAAATAACAGTATTGGTAAACCAAATATATTCGAAAATTTCAAGGTTTTTTTCACTATTTTTTTAAACCGAATGCAGTCGGAGTTTTATTTTAATTTATGTTTGGAGTCAGAGTTGTTTTATATTTTAACGACTCCGAGCCCTGTAATTAATCAACGACATAGCATATTGTATGGTATAGTTAAGGTTCAAGGTGACCTCTGAATAATAACTAATTACCGAATTTTGGACACAGTTTTTATTATTAGTAATTGAAACGTGTAAAACAATTTCTGGAGAAGTCCAAGTTCGATCCGCCACTTTCTCAAAATCATAACTATTGCAAGTATTGTGGTGATGAAAGCATAATTTCACACGAGCACCATTCTTCACCTCCCAAGTGCCGAATAATAATTTTATTATCAAGTGTAATTATTGCAAAATTAATAACGATGAAGGTCGTTGATAACTAATCAACGAGCCCTCTATTCCGCTGCGCTATGGTCTGGGGTGTATTCCCAGTTGGAAAATTGAACTGGCCGTCGATGGATTAGGTCATAATCATGTCTACGGCTTGACCCAGTGGTGGTCCACCTATATTCACCAAAACGGGGACCCCGAATGGCTTGCCAACAACAAATGGTACTATATTATCATACTCTTGTTCTATTAATAAAAACACAATATTCCTTTGTACTTTATTTCACTTTATTTAATAATATCTTATCGAACAAGAGTATCACTTTTATGGTGTTCACTGTCAATACTTGGTGGAAAGGCATTATTTTAATAAAAACACAATATTCCTTTGTACTTTATTTCACTTTATTTAATAGGTCAGGACCTGATGATCAGTTGACAATGCTCACAATGAGCGAAACCGGTCTTGACCTATTACATAAAGTGGGATAAAGTACAAAGGAATATTGTGTTTTTATTAATATAATGCCTTTCCACCAAGTATTGACAATGAACAACCTAAAAGTGATACTCTTGTTCGATAAAAGAGTTTTGGCTCGAAGGCGCAAGTATTTGATGTGAACACATTCACATCAAATGGGCGTGTTCAGATACACTGCCGTGGGTCATGAGTGACCAATACGACCATTGTTCGCTCTACTCAATCAGGAGTAGACTAGCGAGAGGGACAATAGCAAAATCACAGTCAGTCTCCATCTATCAACAACTGTTTCCTGGATATGTGTCACAGTGCCACAAATTTAATGGCCGCACGGTTTCGGAATATAAAAACTATACATACGTTTAAGAAATGAAATTTAACCAAATGCATAACTATTCCTTTAAAAAAATAAACATTTTTTAACTCACTTCAGTATAGCCACTCTCAGCAACTATTATTATTATACTTATTATTTTCCTCCATTTTGATATCATCTAACCAAAAAATGCATTTATCAAACATTTTTTTACATTAATTTAATAGGTATTTACATGGTAGAACTCCATTGTAATAAGGTGAAAAAATATCAAAGTATTTAAGTTCTACAAATATTAATTTTAATATGTTTTATAGTTGTTTCGGCTCAAGTCCTCATCAGAACTATGTTTAAACTTTTATTAACTTGGCCATATATAATGGTTTAAAATAGATAACACATCCTCTCATCCACTGTAAAATCCTAATTTATATTTCAAAATAGTGTTTGTCGGAACTAATGTTTTTAATTATAAATACTAACTTTAATTTTACTAGTTTGCTTTGAATAATCCCATATTTGTTATGGTTTCGGGTAACCCTAAAGTCAAATTATTAAATATTATGCTATATTTTGCAATTTAGATTAGGACCTCTTCTTATTCAGTATATAAGTATAGCAGAGTTAAGATAAGTTAACACATATGTAGTTTTAATGCGCCGAAATAGCTGCCAACTACTTATATCGACTGTGGAAAGAAAAAAGGACGTGGCCCACACAACACATTTTACAGGAGAGACCAAAAACGTGTTTTGATGATTTTGGGCTAAAGGCAAATTATGAAATATACATAACCTCTTAGTTTAGTTTATCTAATATTATTTTAATCTTTTTTTATTTCTTTTTTAGTGATCGCAATTTTCAGAGGCCCTTGTTTTTTCAAACATAAAAGTCAAATTAAGATACTCATTCGGCATTTTCAGCCGACATCCTTTTGATATAACGTGTATCAAATTTTATACATTGTAATTATCGAAAAAAAGGTGTTTTTAAAAAAGTGTGGGTTACGTCCTTTTTCCTTTCCAAAGTCGATATAAAAAATAATATTTATACAGCTAAAATACTTTGATATTTTTTCACCGTATTCGTTCTACACTTATTGACCATGAAAATACAATACACGGATGATAGATTATAAATAAAAACAAAGTCGGGTTATTTACACCACGTATATCTCGAGAATTACTCCAAGGATTTCAATGATCTTTGCTTTATAAAATTCCTTTTTGCCTAGAATAGCAGAATAAGCATTAAAACATCGGAAAAATATCACGGAAAATAAATTATAAAGAAAATAAATATCTTCATACAGAATAAAATTTTAAATTGACGAATAGCTTCATCAAACGATAAAATGTCGTAAGCTGGTTTCAGAAAAATCCACCAGATCGCACTGTTTTCTATATTTGTTTGTTTTTGCTTCTTTTGCATACGATTGGCTTATGAATAATTTTAAATTTAGAATATGGATTAGAATAAAAGAAATCGATGATATGAAATGAAAACGAAAGAAAATCGGATAATATTGAAATAAGGTTATGTTTATAATTAGGTATGATAAATTTTTGACAACAATATTTTGCACGAACGTTGCTTTGCTCTGAGATGACACGTTATTACACTTGGAACGCTATATCGAAGACATTTTAACGTCAAAAGCAAAGCGATGCGGTTCCTGATCACCCGAATGACTATTGATGCTCTTGGTCGCATTTACACAGTTCATCCGAAAAATGACGAATGTTTCTACTTGCATGTCAAGAGCTCAATTTGCTTGAAAATTATACTTATTGGGACATGCCAATCACTGAAGAAATTGTTTCTGAATCTCCATGTCAGATACGCACATTATTTTCTATCATGATTTTGACATGCTTCACATCGAATTCATGTGAGCTGTGGAACAAGTTCAAGGATGACATTTTACATCGAATTCGTGTCAGTTCAAGAAATCCCGATCTCGAGGTGAATGAAGAGATAAATAACCAGGCTTTGATTTAGATTGAAGACATGTGTTACCTCATGTGAGGCATTTTGTTAATCAAGTTAGGAATGCCAACTTTAAACTAAATCGAAACTAAATCTTCAATATCCATTTAAAAAAAAAACTTTTAGGAATTTATGTCTCATGTTCATCACCGTCGCTAAAATATATACTGAAATGTGAAAAGACGAATGAAAGTACATAAAATCAGAAGGTATGTAAAAAAAAATCAGTATACTTTTCATGTATATTATATTGTTATAGAATACTATCAAATCATTATTTTATTTTTGATCCCCATATACAGTCAATCCTGTTTTTATGTGGTTTTTTTATGCGATTTCGAAGTAATGCGGTTTTTTAGAAATGCATTTTTTTAGATGTACCATATTTTACGATATAACTTGGCGAAGAAAGGTTTGATACCTTTAGCGAAAATTATATCGACGAATTACTTACAGATAAAGCTATAAGTGACGAAGGTGTTCATAATTTAAATTTAATTATTGACAAAAAACCAGAAAACAATGACGAACTGAAAGAAATTCCAGTTTCTTCACTGCAAAAATAATTGAAGAAGGTATCCAACTTTTCAGTAAATTAGAAGATCATTTCTTTCTAAATGATTCAAATTCTGATCGCGCATTCAAGTTTCAACGATAACTTTAAAATATATATATATGGGTATAACAAACTGCATAACCAATTAATTATCGAAAAAGAAAATCTGAACAAACTCTGATCACTAATTTCATTGTTAGAAAACAGCCATAGTTTTATGAAATTGATGCGCATACTATTTCTTCCGAAAAAGAGTGATTTAGAACCACATGCTTTAAAACACACATAGAATTTTCATACAGTGATTATTTTTTAATATTTTTACGCCGTGGTTTTCCCCTTATTTTCATATACTTTGCGATTTAGTGTATATTTTAACTCGCTGTTTCAAAGTTATGCGGATTTTACAATTTAAGTAACGCACCCCAATTTTTGTATGGAAGTCAAGTTTTTTTATGCGATTTTTTTTGTTGCGATATTTCGTGGAACGCATCTACCGCATAAAAACAGGATTGAATGTATAACTGTTGGTATGTGTGGAACATTAAACAAAAAAATAATATTTTTTTTTCTAATGAAAGATAATCTCATAAATATAATATTGAAGATTTAGAAAATGTTGCGTTCTTTGTTATAATGAGAATTTATATCATTTGTTAATATAAAATATATGAAAATTTAGAATGAACTTTCGTAAAATTATAAAAAAGTATTATTTGAATAATTTTGAAAAGATCCCTGTCATTATGTTGGTGACATGCATAGAGAACAAATTTGTCCTACCTAAATTTAATAGTCTTTGTTTGACAGTTACTGTCAAACAAAAGTAGTCGTTTGTCAACATTGTGAAGATGTAATTTTATTATTTAAAATACAGTGAAATAAAGAGGTATTAGCTATGCCAAGTATTTCTAAACCAATCAGTAAGAGTGCTCGGAATGGTTTTCTAAGAGTCTTTCAGTTCTGTGAACATGAAAAATCTGAAAAAAAAACAATAATTCCCTTCGGGTCGACATTTCGAATCATTTCGAACTGTCAATGGCGTCGTATTCCAAACATTTCGTGCCGCATGTCAATAGCTCAATTTGCTTGAAAACTAAACTCATTGGGACATGACAATCGCTGAAGCAATTGTTTCTGCGTCTCCAAGTCAGATACGCACATTATTTGCTATCATTTTTTTGACACGCTTCCCATCGAATCCACGTGAATTGTGGAAAAAGTACAAGGATGACATGTCCGAAGACACTTTACACCGAATTTGCGTCAGTTCAGGGAATCCCGATCTCGAGGTGAATGAGGAGATACATAACCAGGCGTTGCTTTTGATCGAAGATATGTGTTACCTCATGCGCTGCATGATGCGTCGCCAGATCGAGGAATGAACGACGCTTTCAATCGAGAATCGGAACGTAAACGTGAATATGATCGAGATGCATTGAACCAATCACTTCGAACGAATGTACCACTGTTGAACCCCCAACAGAAAGTGTACGATACTTTAATGAAGGCAATTGATGAGGGAAATGGTGGCTTATTTTTCCTCCGCATTGGAAGCACTCAACCGAACTATGAAAGATCAGCGAAATGACTCAAATGTTTTGGAGGCGCAATGATTCTACTATCTGGCGATTTTCGCCAAACACTACCAGTTATTCCAAGATCGACCGCTGCCGATGAAATAAACGCTTGACTTAAAACATCGACTCTGTGGCGCTATGTTAAGAAACTTCAGCTAACGACAAACATGCGAGTCGCATTTCTAAACGACCATCTGCCGCAGATTTTTCCAAGCATTTGCTGACTATCTGTAACGGCCGTGTTCCTGTCGACGAATCGAAAGGATTGATTTCGTTTTTGCCGAATTTTTGAAATTTCGTCTCATCATTGCTAATCACAAACATCATAATTGGTTGAGTGAACGAGCAATTCTTGCAGCAAATAACAAAGATGTGGATCATTTCAACTTCACAATTCAAAATCAAATCGTTGGTCCACTGCATTCTTTTAAATCTATCGACTGTGCCACGTGAATAACATCATTTCAATGTAATTAAAATACTTTTCATTTTTAATTTTGCACATTTATTGAACTTAATTCATTTTGAGTATTCATTCAAACTGAATTTAACTCATCCAATAAATTAACACAACATTTATTGATTCTGAGGCGGTACGAAGTTCGTCGGGCCAGCTAGTTATAAATAAAAACAAATGCTAGATGACTAAGGTCATACATAAAATATTGATGCATGTAAGTACTTATATCTACGAATATGATATTGAAATACTAATCTAATTTACTCACGCATGCTACTTTCATTACTGGAAAAGCATTGGTATGTTGCCATTGCAGATCCAATTAACTAATAACACGTCAGCTAATTAAGTCTCTGGCCAGGTGATTAGGTCGGAATGGGGAGGGAGTCGATACAGTGCAGCAGGGCTTCGCACGTGGAAAGCGTGCACGCTTCAATTGTGCACACGTGGTACGGTGCAATTGATGAAATAATTTATATAATTTTGACATAACTGGTTGTCCAAAAGGGGATCCAAAGTCAATTGAGCTCGAGTTGTACTCAGATAAAACTATTTTATATTTTTAATACATATGTATGTTTTCCTTTTTATTTATTGATTTGGCGTTTCCTTGGCAGAACTCTATTATAGTAGGGCAAAAATATCAACGTATTTAGTTCTACAGTTTTTTTATATTTTTAAGTTGATAGCTATTTCGGCTTTCGCCATCGTTAGAACTATGCTTAAACTTACATGTGAATAACATGATGCATTGTGTATCTTTTTGGAGCAAGTATATATAGCTGAGCAAAATGTAAGTTTAAGCATATTTCTGACGATGGCGAAAGCCGAAATAGCTATCAACTCATAAATATAAAAAAACTGTAGAACTAAATACGTTGATATTTTTACCCTATTATATGTTTTCCCTTTAAATTTTTCTTTTAATACATAGGTAAATTGCAATTTATTTGTAAAAACAAAAGTATTGCACTATTTGATTGCTCTGCAAAGTGTATAAAACATTAATAAGGATATCGGTTATCGAGCGAATTCTGGCAACATTTATTATAAACCGGAGCGGTGTGTTGGGTGACAAGGGCGTAACTAGAAAACAATGTTTTTGGGAAATACGCAGGAACAGTTTTTGTCTTAGTATTTTTGTATCATACATTATATTTAACGGGAAAAAAGTACAGATGAGAGATTAAAAGTTTGCCTTTATAATAATGTTGTTTTGAAAAAATATAGTACCTATGAATTATAATACTAAATAAAATATAAAACAAATAGATACCTTTTGTCGTTTCGCCTTTGTCACCATAAGCCCCCGAAATATGAACGATCATTACAAATATAAAATGTCGATGTCCATGTAATCACAGACGGCAGGCTTATTCCATACGTGGAAATAAAAGATACGTAACGATAAAATCACTATCACTATTCCTCAGAAACATTAAGTTTCACAATTGTCATTGGAGAACTCTCATGTAAATCTCGTACGAGCCAAACGCTAGTATGTAAATCCAATATTACAAATTACGATAAAAGAGATATTTAACCATCCACATGTACACATAACTTACGAATAATATATTCCAACATGTTGCACGATCAATTGCAATAGGTTGAAAGGATTCGGCTCGCGACTCGCTTTACATTTATTTGGCCTTTGAGAAATATGAATTGACTTAAATAATATGAATAATAATATACTTATATAAATCTGGTTTAAATATTAATTTAACATAAAATTATCACTAATTTCTTAAAACACTTATTCTAAACTGCAGCGACGAGATACTAATGTGCTCCCAGCACATATTGTGCCGCCGGAAACATAAAAAACAGTTACATAGATTTCTGATAGAATTTTTCCTCTAAAAACAAATAAATATTATTGTAGTATTGACTATATCTTCCCCTCCCCATGTCCAGTTAACGAAACAAATCCCGCTTTTAATGTATCATGTATACGTAAAGAATTCTGAATAAATTTCGTAGTAATGATAAAAAATTGAAAAGAATTAATCTGAAGATTCTACTCAAGGAGGCAATGCATGTGTCACGCCTTCTAACGAGTAAAATAACAAAGTTATGAATACTAATTTAAAAATGAAAAATAAATGTTTTCCACAAAGCGGAAAGATAAGGAAAAGGAAATAAAACTAACTTCGTTCTTTTCAGGAACATGTAGCCAACCGTAGTTCGGGCACACAAATGCACAATTCTCAAATTTAAAACATCCTCACAAATAGGTGAATATCAATAAAAATGCTAAGAATAAGTCATTGTTATTGAAGTCTAAGTCCAATAATGAGACGTGACATTTTCAACTTAGTTACAGTCGATCCGTCAAAACAAAATTTGATAAGCCAATCATTTTAAGTGTTCTTAATTATTACAACATCGATCACCATTTAAGCACGCGAGGATAGCGATGGAAACTAATTAAATTAAGCGGCTGTTAATTTAGTAAATTACACCCGAGTGCTGATGGCATTACAGAAAAACAATCATTAAAATAGGTATCTGTTTTGTGGTTATATTCAATAGTGTACAATAACAAACTAGTCATTTTCCTTGCTGTTTATGTTTCGTCTGGCAGTGAAAAACTGATAGGTAAAAACTGGCAACACCACGCGTAAGTAAATTCTGATGATACGTAATAAAACCATATTGCGCTATTCTACCGCAGTTTGCAGTTTTGGCGAGGAATTTTCCCGCCGAATAAAAAAAATACAAATAAGATTTTTATAATTTAAGATTTCGACTGAAGGCGCTTGGTGGAATTCCCATGGGCTTATCCTTTTCGCCAGCAATGGCTTTGAACTCAGTGATGCATTTATTTCTTATATAAACACGAAACATACTTTGCTAAGCGTCAGTTTAAGTTCATCCGTGCACTTGAACGCCTGAAGATGCCGAAAGGCGAAACCCGGGTCGTTAGTGACAAAATCTGTGTGAATGTACATAATTTGAACGATTTAAATTTACGATTTTTATCGTATCGTACATATTTTATGACTGTAGGCTAGCAGTAATAGATTTAATTACTGATCAGGTTTTAGGTTATAATAAGGCTATATTTATATATAAAAAAATCGATTTGATCTCAAAAATGTTCCGAGATTTATATTCCCAAGTTGATTTCAGGTGACTTTGTTAAATTCTTCGTTGGTTTAAAAGTACTTTGACATTCAAAAATAAATTATAGATTGGCAATCTTCGTAGGAACATTTCTCCCATTTCTCATATTCTCATTTGCAAGTCAAAAAATAAAATCAATATCTTAGTTATAAATAAATATCTTACGATGGTTAGTCTGAAGATGATCCTCAGAGATGCGAAACATAATATGTCACACAATCAGCAAGGAAAATTTTATATTAAAAATGATTTTCCACAACGTTACTGCTGAATCTATCAACAACAAAAACAAACAGACTTCTTGACAACAATAAGACGATCGATCATGCGATGCAAAACAATCATATCTTTTAGTAAATGTATTTTTTTTAAAAGATGTTTGTAAAACATGTAAAAACTACAAAGGTTATGTTAAATATTGAAAAATAATACACTCTTTTGAACTAATTCTACGTGTATTTATATGACGACGATCGTATGTAAGGATCAGGGTCAGTTGAAAATGCTACCGATAAGCGAAATAGGTTCTTATACTAATAAATAAATGTGAAGATAGTGCAAATAATTTTGAAAACAATGCCATTCCACAAAGTATTGACAGTGAAACAGACAGTATTCTTAAATTGAAACATTTTTTTTCATTTTAGGAATTCCGCAGTTACCTGTGTTTTTGAACTTCAGTTGAATTCTTTTTTGTTGTTTAGTATTTAAAATAAATCAAAACTTAAACAATGATTTTCTCCAAACCGTAAAAAGGCAGATCCGGTTGGTTTGCACTGGATAATCGATATGGGAAAAGTTTTCATATCGCGGCACTTAACTTGTCCAGAGTGATTTGCGTGAGTAGTGACGCAAAATATGTTTTTCACATTGTTGATAGTGGTGTTGTTTTATTACCTGAAATGATGATAACAGCAGTCCTTGATGATAAAACAAATGCTAATATTCTTACAAGGTATACGCGGGACGTGAAAAGCAAACACTTATAGGATGTGTGAAATGTTTGAATACATGCCATTATATTGTTTTATCATTTATGAAATTATACTGACAATAATTCAAATTGCGTTATACAAATATCAGACAGTATCGCTAAATACAATTTGCAAAGAATTAATTGGCAATGAATAGGTGTACACATGTCATGTTTTACTATTAGTAAATTTATTAGTAATCGATTGCTAATTTGTTGATTTATTACTACTTACGACACTTAGTGTTAATACGGTATATTCTTTATAAAAATAAAATAATAGCCGTGAACTTGTCAGCCATATAGGCAGGCACCTCGTCACACGAGAGAGATTACCACGTGTAGAAACAATATAACAAACACGTATCCTTAATTTATTTAAATTAGACCTAGGTTTCTTAATAAACAGCGGATGGTAAACAACGTGAGCGTTGTCTTATTTTTATCATTTGGGAAGCACTGTTGGAACGAAATCAATCACCGCTGTCAACATTAGTCAGTGTATTCAAGTCCTTCTGCATTCAAATCAGTTTAATCAAAATTGGCGCACGTTTCAAAAAAGCCATCCACATGAAAATACACAAACAATAAAGTAAATACGAATTTTTGAGGATGAAATTTTTTACCATGATAAAGAGAGTGATGGCTTTAACAAGATTTAGAAACACTGATAATAGACCTTGACAGGAATAGTAAGTTAAGTAAGTAAGTTTTTGATTCTTGTATAATAATATATTTACTGTTAAAATGCTCTGACTAAAACATTAATTGATGTGATAAAATTGTATAGAATACTAAACAAGTTTTAACTTCGGTAACCATCCAAAACTGTATACTCAATTAACTTAGAACTTTGCTTTGACAACTTGCTTACGAGGATATAAGCGGAGGAGTAGCCATACCAGGTGAAATCGATACATTAAGCCAGATTAACTATTGATAACTTAGTCTCAAGTACAGAGTAAATGAAGACTACATGTTAATTACATTCGATATTCATTAAGCGGATACAGAAGAGAGCCAAAAGAATCAATTAAATTAAATCGGTATATATACGTAGCGTATATTATGCATTATTAATAAAGAAATCGTAAAGATTTCGAAATGAGAATGAAAGCGAACCGGAACGAAACTTTCCGATATCAATCAGAAATAAGCACAATTGGCTCTGATTTTATTGAGTGTGAAATTGAACACCCACGTCTTCTCAACAATGCATGTAAACTTCCCGTCAAATTTGGCTGTCAATTTATGTGTGGAAATGAACTTATGCCAACCATCCAGAATTGGTAGAAGTAGGGTTGCCAGCAGGGCAGGGCTTATACAAAAACCCAATTCCAATATATCCCAAGACTCAGTTAAAACCGGTTTTCAAAGTTTCATATAGAGCAGAGGTTCTCAACCTATGGATCGCGACGGGTTTACTTGCCAACTTTTTTCGATTTTGGATTTGAAAAAAAAAATCTAGTCAACTAAAATTACCTTAATTTAAGATTTCGACTGAAGGTGCTTGGTGGAATTTCAATATTAAATTTGAATCGTTCAAATTATGTACACACACATATTTTGTCACTAACGACCCGGGTTTCGCCTTTCGGCATCTTCAGGCGTTCGCCTTCAAATCCAAATCAAAATTTAAATTTAAAATTACCTTAATAAAAAAAATGCCTTTTTCAATTGCATCGGGGACGCGGGTCACATGGCTTTTTGGTCATGGCCATGGTCAATAAAAAGGGGTCGCCACCCGAAAAAAGGTTGGGAACCTATGATATAGAGGGTAATAATAAGGGTCGACAGTGGAGTAATTATATCTCTCCCGTACTCGATAAGTGTATCCGAGTCGTAATGCACAGCAAAAATATTTTAATGAACCTAAATATAATGTTTTTAACGCAGTTTTTGATGTCGACTGACTATTAGCCCTTTGAGTGGTGAGTTAATTTTTACTAAATATTTTTTTTTCGTATATTTTGATTATTTGTAGTATTGGCACACACAAAAATATAAAAACCTTTTTTTTATACAGACCAATCTGCGAAGAATTTTAGTTATTATTTCAAGAAGTAAATATTTTTTTAAATTATAAAACTCATAGTTAAAAATGTAAAGTAAACTAGTTCATTATTACTTTTGAATATTTTTCTAAAAGCTATTACTTCGCTTTTGCGTCAAAATCTTTTTTGCTCTCATCTGTCTACATGTGCCGCTCTACAGACGTCGATTCCAGAAAGGAATCGATCCCAAATAGAATTTTACGCCCAATATTATATGGCTACCGATTTGTTTACAAATGTTACCCTTTTTTAAAAAACATTTTCTTCATTTGCTATACAAAATAAAAAATAATGTGGTGGCTAAAAGACACTGGTGGATCTGTCTAGTATCCATACCTGAAGAAATAACCAAAATTCATTAAGAAATATGAGAATGGCAATAGATAATAGATGACAAGCTACTCCAACGTACAGGTACGTTGATACTCATCAAAGGGTTAAGCTACATATTACATCTCGCTTTAATTAGAGCCATGGGACTTTCAATTCAAAATATTAACGTTTTTAATTGAGTAATAGTAAGAAAAAATTAACATTAATTGTACTATTTTACTATCAAGTTGAAAAAACCGGGTTTCGAATGTCGCTGGTTTGCTTGATGCTAACCGGTTTATGAAAACAGACAAGCCCTATTTGCCAGACGTCTTGGTATTTTGCGATAGTTCCGGTTACCTGGAACCCGCCGAAAGAACCTTTCGGGACAGCCGAATGTCTCACATTTCCTGCAAGCAAATTATCAAATACTATTTTTGATACTGTAACGTGTGTAATTTAAATTTAACTTTGGACGTCAATAATTCAGGCAACAGTAGTTAAAAATATAACGGTTTCGTTTGTATCAATAATTGCAAGAGATAAGATAAATTCACTAATAATAATATAGTGAGTGACTCTACCAACACAAACATAAAGAATGTCAGAAGCAAAAGCAAAATTTTACGTGACATGACTCGATATTTCAGATTAGACATTGAAATACGCCGCGATAGTACAAATGTACCGTTTGAGAAAAGGGATGCCGCATCCCGACAGTTGCATGTTTGCTTGGTGCCTTTCATCGTGCTTGAGCGCAATAGCACAAAAGCAATATTCTTATGCTATGGAAAATTTGGACCTGTGTGGTCGTGTGATCAACATCGTTGGCTTCGGTCACGGAGGTCACGGGTTCGAATCCCAGTACGGACAGTTTTATAAATTGATTTTTCAATCGATTTATGAATTTCTGTTCGAAGGCATGGATGTATGTGATGTCTTGAATTTCCCCCTCCCACTCATCCTATCCTATGAACGGGGCGTATCGAGAGCGATTAGCTAATCAATAGTCCTGTCCTAGCCCTATCCTTATATTCCTATTCTCTTTGAAAAAAAAGAGGTTGAGCAACTGTGTAACAAGCAGTTCTCGTAGAAACACTTTTGTTGAGATAAACTACATTAGGAGTCCATATGCTCCACATTAGGAGCGGACATTTAAAAAAAGAAAAGTTGGTCAAGTGGAAGACGATATTATAAAAAATCATTCTTAAAAATGTTGGAGGAAAAAAAATGTTTTAGGAACAAAACCATCAAATAAATTTTATTCATAAAAGATATATAGTAACCACAATACAACTTGTCCGCCGGTTGAATTCGGAACTAAAATTGACGGCTTAGAATTAATGCCAACTGCCATTTTTTTTTAGAAAATAATTCTATGAGGTTATAGCACTGATTTTTTTTATTCAAACATAGAAATATCATTAAAAACTCACGGACTGCAATCCTTGATGATTTGATAAAAAAATATTGAAAAATCACTTTTCTATTGCCTTATTTATTTGCGTTTAGTAAAAAAATGTTTTTTTAAGTTTTTTTTTGAATAATCAAATAATTATTATGGAATGCTTGCTACTAGATTGCATGCATGGCTCTCCAAAAACATTTTTTTTTCAGAATTATCTCTCCTCTTTATGAATTGAACGCCTGAACAATTAATTTATTCAACTGAAATAATTAATTTATTTTGGAATAAATATCGATAAAAAGATTGATCCAATAGAAATTAGTAAAAACACAATATTCCTTTGTACTTCATTCCACTTTATTTAATATGTCAGGACCGGTTTCGCTCATTACGAGCATCGTCAACTGATAAGAAACATAATTTAACATATAATTTAATTTAATACAAATATAATTTAAGCATGTACACTCACCAACTACTTGGAAGCGGGGAAAAATATGAAACTATCATTAAGCCTATTCACTCTATTAATGTCATTATTTTCATTGTATCACTTTGTCGAAGAATTCCCAAATTTTAATTATGTTTGTAATTACTTTCAATCCCCATTCTAAATTTATTAATCTGAGATGACTTTTTAATTATATGTTAGATGTGTTAAACATTTTAATTTTGTGCTATTTTAGAATCACTTTTAATGTAATTGGTATTTTCTTTTCAATGCCAATTGTTGTTTATAACTGTTCATTTTTGTATAAATAGCATTGTTAAATTATATTTCTTATCAGTTGACGATGCTCCTTATGAGCGAAACCGGTCCTGACATATTAAATAAAGTGGAATGAAGTACAAAGGAATATTGTGTTTTTACTAATATAATGCCTTTCCACCAAGTA
Organism: Himalopsyche anomala; assembly: GCA_031772345.1. Taxonomy (NCBI): domain Eukaryota; kingdom Metazoa; phylum Arthropoda; class Insecta; order Trichoptera; family Rhyacophilidae; genus Himalopsyche; species Himalopsyche anomala. Next base: position 14,361,763 of record CM062821.1, on the reverse strand, counting down.
TTGACAGTGAACACCCTAAAATTGACCAATAGAAATTCATTGGAATATACAATAGGACGGCATTTGTTATGCACATTGTACGGTGATAGTGGGAAATTAGCAAAGCGTTTTGTGAAATAGATTGCTGATAAGAGCCGGTGATAAGGAAATCATTCCACCCAGCCAGTTCCGCTGTGTTGCGAATGTTGGAGCAATCACGATTTGATAAGAGGAAACACAAGACTGAAACCAATGCTAATATCGGTAAACAACGTACATAATTTATACACTATGTGGAAAATATTCAAGACCAAAGCATAAATAACTAAGGAAGAAAGAAATATAGCGATTTCAATTTAAAAAAAAAAAACAACACTTTTTCAACATTACAACTTACAACAGGTGATATGGAACACATATTTTTTTTTATCAAATGAGAGTAAAATATTTCCGAAGCTTGAAACAACTTCAAAAGGAAATGGAGTGGAAGTATAGCATAGAGAAAACTTTTTCAATTACCATTATGTATATTGCTTACACTTTTACTCTCGGACGATTTGGGCAGACATTCATGGAGATTTTTAAGAAAAGATTATTTTTGTGTATATTTTTAATGTGTTCATTAAAAAAAATGTTTTTTTTTTATGAAATAAAAAGAAAAAAATTGAATTTGAAATTATTAATCCAATACCGAAGTATCGATCCCCCCAGCTAACATGAGAATAAATAGTTAATGTTTAGCAATAGATTTTTTTTTGTTTGAATTTAATTGTATATATTTTAAAATTCACTTAGGTACTCTTGCAAATGCAGTATAACTTCGATTTATAATATAAACTTTCAAAAGTGGGGTTGTCCGTTAAAGCCTTATGTCTGTTGTGTAAAAAATAAAGTTTTCCGGGTACATTTCTTTGATAGAGAGATAAATGACACAATACATGTATTCACTGTGTCAGTAAAACTTCCACAAATGGATTACAAATATTGTGTGATTGAAAACAATGAAGAGGGGTTTATTATTTTTAGATTGGATGTGCCTTGGTGTACAATAAATCATTGACTAACTCGCGTTAAAACTTCTGCAGCTGTATTATCAGTTGAATTCATTGTTGTACTGTACTTTTTAGGCACTTATGAATGAAATGATTTTATACGTATATCGCGAAACTATTTTTAATCTACATTATTTAATATACGCACTGTAGTGAATCAAGAAGTGAACATGAAATAGTTATTTATATTATTTAAAAAAAAAAACAATGCTATCACGAGGATAACTAAAACGGCACTTCGATGTGTAATTAATAAAATTATAACAGAAACTTCTAAACGCAAAAGCAGTGATCTGCGACGCGGTGCTGACATCGCTCTCGGCCTCTCGCCAGTGAAAAAGCGGAACTGACAAAGGTATCGGAGTTGCGTCAGACGATGAAAAGGTGCCCGCGATAATGCTCAATGTCCGATGAAATTGTATAAACGCAATTCGTTATTATTACCGGAGGCAGGCATGCAGTTCCAGCATCGCCAGCTGGCTGGATGGACGGCAGCCATCGACTTAATGAGGAAACGCTCAATTTGACAGAGGGACATAGAACAAAGTGCTGTTAAGTATGCAAAAGTCCGGCGAACGTTAGTGATATAGGTTAGGTATGCGAAAAATGTAATTCGCTAACCGCAAACACAATAATTAATGGGTTAATATGTTAATAAGCGCATACTGGCTTTGGGCTATTTTCCCATACGACATGACAGTGGCGAAACCAGGATTTGATACAAAATACCAGCATTTTCATAAACTTCATAATGTAGAAATACTCGCACATCGTCGCATCGAGTATCTACTAAGTATTACATTCATAATAAGTAATAGTTCAGAGTTCTTGGAAATTGACTAAAGCATTTAATATGATTCCACCCTGGATTTTGTCGGTTACATAATATAAAAATAGTCAAAATCAATGTATCTGGTAGAAATGAAAATTTTACGACAGTTGCACAATCATTAGGAAAAAAATATCGATTTTTTTTTTATTACACTACAAATAAATATCTAGAAAGTTAAGGCCGATTTCATCGAAGATATATCCAAGATTTGAGTTTCATTAAATACTATATCAGGGATGCCCAATTGAAATCACTTGGAGGGCCAAATAAAATAATGCTTGTCTGATGGGCCAAACATAGATAATTTAAACCTTCATAATAAAATGTTTTTTTTTTTATATTTTAAACAAACAGCTCACAATTAACTTAATTTTATTATTTATTAAAATCCTTTTAGGATACGTTTTCATTTTTTGATGTATTTACCAACAACAAAATGTATAGAATGTTGAAAATCTCGAAAGGGCCAAACAAAACCTTCAATTTGGACCACGTGTGGCCCGCGGGCCTAGGTATGGGCATGGCTGTATTAGATATACCAATAGACGTCGATCTCTACAAGTCCTTTCGTATTCAATCTATTTTATACATTTAGCTTTTATGGAAAATATAATCCAGGCTTGTAAAAAGAGTTCATTAAGAAATGCAAAATATACAATTTCCAATCGATCTTCTTCATTTGGAATATTTTTTAATTGAATCAATAACCATTAAAAAACATGCACAGCATGTTAACGTTAGTGAAATTTCGTTTATAAGTACTACGATCTACCTAATTTATTTAGTTGTTTTCCACAAACTATGTATATTCGACAATTTAATTTTTCCTTATTTTCATTGGGATAATTTTTTAACGCGTTTGATATTCACAAATAAAGAAATAAACATTTCATCGAAATTATAAAACAAGTGATGTTTAAATTTATGGAGGGCACACCACTGCCAACCAAAGTTCCATACGCATACGTAACAAATATACACAAAACATTCATTATAGCGTCGAGTTTACACATTCCAAGATAATTGATATCATAATTTCGCTACAGGAAAATTTAATGAATTATAGATGTACAAGATACTATAATATACAAAGTTGTTACTATTTATATAAAGTTGTTCTTAGATTATATATTAATGAATACATCCATACACTGATCATCAAAATAGTATATGACAATGATGACGGTTTTTTAAATATCTAGTGTAATAAACGCCTATGCCCCAGCCCCTCTTCTGACCGGCCGTGGGCCTCGAAACCAGGACCAGAAGAAGAAGATTACCTCACGAGTCACGACGCCCAAGAGAATTTCAAGACCATCTGGAAGATCTGTGGTTCGAGGTAAGAGGAAACAAAAAGGGGACGGCGACACACCTACGCTGAAATCCCACCATAAAATACAAAAAAGAGAATGGACACAAGGGGACACAGGTGTTACCACCATCAACAGAAACTATAGCTTAGAACTAGTTTGATAAAACTGAAGCCTAAAATTACACAAAATCTCAATTATAATTTCGATGAAAAGGATAAGTAATCAAATTACACGTCCTCGGAACATAATCAACACCAATCGGACACCAGTAGGTACATAATAGTACTCAAACATTTTTTTTTCATATGAATTAAAAATTTTATGCGTTTCCCCAAATTTTAAATGTTTCATATTACTTATCGGCGTGTTTGACTTTGACGGAATTTAAATGCGATTTGAATTCCGGAATTGGACGTTTCCAATCATGATTGTTTTCGCGTCAAGAAATGTTATGCCGGGAATGCAATCCCTACTTCTGGCTTACTACTAAAAAATATTACTGAGGTGCCGCAATTCAAACCAATGGCTGCGCTAATAAAATACAGTTAATAAACTAAATAAAAAGGCATATGTATTACAACTTAACGTTATATTTTTATATATAAGATAATTTTATTGTATCTACCGACACTTTTGTAATAGCAGTACGTAATTGTTTAATATGTGTAATAATAAAGTAAAAATAAGTTGTGAAAAAAACTGAAAGTAGATTAAGACTGTTGCTTAATATAATAATATATAAAGGTATATCTAAGGCTTCCAACTAACCGGACTTAAACACTAACCGGTTTTCGGTTTTTTTCTGACAAATAAACCGGGTAACCGGTTTAAACCGAAATATCATGTATTTTGATTAGGTAGGTATGCAAAAAAAAATCGTAGAAATTTTTCAATATTTGGCAAAATTTTTCAAAATTATCTAGCTACTAACAAGCACACATATGCATAAAAATGGGTAGAGAGATTTAGATTATTAATCATAAAATTGCATACACTTAAAAATGGTACATGTTAATTATATGGAATTCTTATAAATAGTTTTTTAAGAGATTTATTAGGATGTTTTTATTCAACAATTCAATGAAGGTTATTGAGTGACATGCATTTAAGAATCATTCGTATCCTAATAAATAATTATGAAAAAATGTTAAATTATACAACTTTGAGACAGAAGTAGATTATTCTACAAATATATATATATATACAAATATATATATATATATATATATATATATATATATATATATGTACATGTTTGTTGTATTTTGTGAATTGTTTCCTATATTACGCAGTAAATTCATTATAAAACATTTTTCTTTTTGTAAAAAACAATGAAAAACAAGAAAAGAGTATTTTTGATAAAACCCGGTTAACCGAGTGAAATAAACCGGTTTTCGGGTTTTTTTAAAACACGCAATAAACCGGTTAACCGGTTTCGGTTTAAACCGGTTTGGAAGCCCTATGTATATCTTTAGATTTCAAATCACTTGAAAATCGCCCGATATTAACTCGACAACACACGACATGACAACACACTCATGCCCAAGTCTCAAGCGTGAAATTGTAAAATTTTAAATGAAATAAATAAAACTTGAATCCGGGACCTCCATATCTTTACCTGTAAACAACAGTGGTTCGTGGTTTAATATTGAATAACAGACTTTGTGTTTTTTCTTTCCATCGAGGTTGAAATTTAAGTGAATTTGAGAAACACTACATTTATGAAAATGAATAGGTTTGAAATGAAAAAATCATATGAAATGAAGTTCTTTCGTCTGAGGAAAACTGTGCTACTCTATGAATTATCTTTGGATATATAAATTGCCAATTTTTTTTTTGTTGAAACTTCACTAAGTTACATAACTTTTAAAAAAAAATGTTTAAAAAATATCCCTCCGATGAAGAGCTGTGCAATGTATGCAACGGCTGTAATGTGTAATGGACCTGTGCCCGGAATAATTAATTGGTTACGGGACATGGCAAACACAGCTATCTCTCTGTCGATTACGAATTAAGTAAGGATGGACCGCAATTATTCAATTAGAAATTTTCCTAAAAATTTGAATTACACCTAGTTATGTATCTGTTCATTTGATTCAGTCAAACCACAGTACGTTATTCAATTGCTGTAAAAAAACGCATGAAAATTCATGACCTTCTAGAAACTTTTCGTATTTCCTTGTTATGACAATAAACTGAGGAAATTTCGGAGACTTGCTTACGACTTACGGGAGGTAACCAGAATTAATTAAAATTGTAAAACACTTAAGTATCGAATGACAAAAACAATTAGTTTCGTTGAAATCGCTAAAAGTTCTACTGCATCGTTCTTCAACCTGTGGTCCGCAAGAGTTTATAGCCTTTCATCTTTCGAAAAATTTTCGACTCAAAGTTCTTTTTGTTGTAGTTACAGTAAATTTTGTAATGACAATCAGAAAAAAATGTGAATTTTGCCCGGCGCCTACATGGTGTCCCTCTATAGATTCTATACATCGGTTTCTAGCAAGCTTTATTCATGTAAAACTTTGGTCCGCAGGTGTAAAAAGGTTGAAGAACACTGGTCTACTGGACTGCCGGCAACTCCATGGCTGGCGTGACGTAACAATTTCAAGGTGCTTGCAAGAATGTTTTATTAACCCGAAATGTTAAGTTTAAAGTTTTGCAGATAAAATGTTAACTAACCCATACAATATTTAAAACCTTAATGTATTAGATTGGGAAGTGTCGTGTATAAATTTCCGTTGATTTCGAATGTTTACGTTCGTATTTTTAATTAAAATTAAACTAATACTTTCGATGGTTTCGGCGGTAACTTTGTGGAAGTTCATTTTAATATAAAATTTAAAATAACTTTGATTATTCCACGTATTGTGCTACTAACTGTGACACGTGTTTCGCCTCTTTCAGAGGCATCCTCAGACTTACTATCGCAAAATTTATTATTACTTAAGCAAATTTTGCGATAGTAAGTCTGAGGATGCCTCTGAAAGAGGCGAAACACGTGTCACAGTTAGTAGCACAATACGTGGAATAATCAAAGTTATTTTAAATTTTATATTAAAATTAAACTGTTTCTCTGATCTGAAGTTTTAATTAATCAAAATTGGTTATATAGATTGATATTTTTTAAAAATAATATATATTTTATCAATAGTTACCTTATGAAATTTATTCACTCGAATACTAAGATATAATTAAAGTTTCGTAATTTAACATTGTGGTTTGATGATGTGGTTCAATATTATCTTTCTCAAATTAATTATCTGTCAGAGATCGCTCACACGGAGTGATACGCAGATATGTATATTGATATTTATTTTTTATCTGTGATTTCATGAATTGTAGAAAAACCTATACTGAAACAATGCCTTTCTTTGTCATTGTCAATTTCGCATAATAAAAATAAATATCACTGTAAGTATAACCGATGCCAAATATGTAATTATAGAAAAATTCGAATAAATTTAAACTAATATCATCCCCAGGGTAATAGGTTTCCAAGTAATAATTTAAATGAAGTCGAATATCGGAAGAGGAAAATCTAAATTCTATTTCAGTATAAACTCATGGGGAATATGGAAACCCATAACAAAGTAAATATAATATTTTCCTGCTATTTAAAGCTTGCATTGATGCTTGTTTATGTTTTTTTTAATTATATCGCAAAACACTTAATTAAATTCAACATATCTATAAAACCATGGTCACTTTGAATTTTAATTAAAACACAATATTTATTGACTACCAGATTATCAAATATATTTAAATTAAAATGAGTTATAGTCCAAATATAACGTTTTCATCAAGAAGAGTCAAAATTCTTTACATTTCCGTAAAAACTAAACTTTATAATTATACTTTTCGGTATTTGCAACAGGCAAGGTTGAAAATCACCATGAAAATTCACGGTGATTACTGATTTATGAAATAAATCGTATTCATTGCCTGCTTTGATATCAAGAATTCCAAACGGTGCCAATTTACTCGTTAATAACCTAAATATAGGCTTTTAGATACAAGATAAGTAGGTACAAATCCATAAATCGATTGAAAGATTTTGTGTAAAAGTTTTCATTTGGTGATTTAGCTTTTGACGGCAGCAACCTAGGACGAACGCCTTATGGTATTACTACTTGGCTGATGCCGGGGATGGCTAAAAACCAGCAGTAAAAGTATCTGCACACAGTGCACAATTCTGGTTTCGATGACTAGTTTTAATATCATTCAAAAATGTAGGATGGTCAAAGGAGGTCGGGGCCAGAGGGTGTGAAAAATATATATGCACTTAAGTTGTGAATTTATCGTATTACCTAAAAAAAACCTTCCAAAAATAGCTGCGGTGCATATTTACTTTTCATGTATCGTTTATTACTTGCAGTCAGCTGAATTGACTTATGGATATAAAATATTGCACACCTAACGGTATGTAGATTTCAATTACTTACAATAACACCAAACCAAAAAAAGTGATAGGTTTTGTTTTATGCTTTCTAGGCATTGAAATAAAAGAAATATAAAAACATTAAGTTCACTTCTTAACAGTGGCGGATTACCCGATAAGCGCACGGGGCGCGCGCTAGGGGCCACCAATCTTAATTAAGGGGCCCAAAACAGCATATATTTTATAAAACCTATATATTTTTAATACAGTTTTATGAATTCGAAAAACTGGGCCTCCAAATATGATTGCCCGATTGGACCTGCCAAGCTCTTAATTCGTCACTGCTTCTTAATAATAATTTTATTGAGAGCTATCGCCCGCAACAATTAAAGTCTTCAAATACCTACGGCGGGAATACTGCCCTGCTAAGTTCAAACAGCGCTTTGAAAAAATGCATTTATTAGATGAATATGAGGAAATTTTCCTCACAAAATGTGAAAAACAGTATTTTTTGATTCCTAGTGGGAAATATGTGTAAAAATGTTTTCAAGATTCTATCAAATCGATAATACCCTGCTTCAAGTCAAAACACATAAACCAAATATTGTAATACAGTTTCGTAAATTATTTATTTAATTCTACATTTTACATATACATTATACATTTTCTTATAATTTGATAAATCGGTTCCAAATCCGCGTAAAAAAGTATCAAAAATGTGTAAAAAAACGTAACGGTGCCATCCAATAAAATCGCGTGAATTCAAAATCGCGCAAAAATCAATCGCGTAAAAAAAAAGAATTGGGTGTATATTACCGATGGATTCAAAACAATACAGCAATTCTAAATATGATGAGAAAAAAGGTAGTTCAAAACAAAATTCTCACTATTCTCACATTGCACTAAAGCCAGCAGGATCACTGTTTTAACTTAGCAGGGCAGAATAGACAATATATATACACAAATCATAGTTACGCCACTGTATGGTATTATTAATAATTTATTGTTTTTAAAGCGCCAAATTCATACATATTAATCTTGTATATTGTGCGACATAATAATTATTATTATGAAAGTTTGATTATGACTAGTGTTGTACGAACTGTCATCTGAAAACGAGAACTGTCATCTTATGGAATTTTTGAGCAGATTTCTGCATACTTATAAATTATCATAATCTTGACGCAAACTGATAAAAAATCTAAATAAAACATTTTATCATATACATTTATAAACGTTAGGAATTATTTCAAAGTCAAAAGTTGAGGGAAAAACTGATGCAAATAACAAGTCAAACCCGAGGCGATTCCAGTTTAACCAGCAGGTGCTCAATTTCATCCCAGTTGTGTGAATTAAAACTAAATGTAAATATTTACTTTAAATTTTACAGGTGTAAACCATTGAAAACGATTGTGCCTTAACACATGAAACTATTTTGACATGTTGTGTCAACACAGCGTATTTAAAATAGCAACTACTTACATTGTCGACGCTCATCACAGCTACGGAAGTCCTAGCCTTTAGTGTTGAAAAATACTTCCAAAAGTACACAACACAAGGTTAATCAACTCACACGAACAATTTGAACATCGGAACCAGCTAGTATAATTGCACTAATTCACCATTACGACACCAATTAAAAGACAGACAGCTCACATGAATCTGGCCGTTGATGAGAAATTCATCAAATTTTAATACGTATAGTTTGATAATTCGATCCTAAAAACCCGGCAAACCATTACGTAATTTAGTTAATTGATGAATTGCACTATTATTACACACTATTTCACACTTTCACTATATCCAAATGACATAACGAATATTGGGAAAATAAATAAATACGAAAGATATAACACAGCGAAAAATAGATGTCCTCCTGACGTATGAACCGTATGAACGAACTCCGCTGTATTGAATTGACGCACGCGCGTTGGCCAACCACTAAAGCTCTTCTGTTTTCATACAGTTGGATGCAGTTGATGGATAGAGCAAGCGAAGTCAGCTCACACAAAAACAAATAAAAGAATTTGTAAATAATGCGCTTCTATGAAATGAATAAATCTATCTAAAATATTGAAAAAAATATTGTTTATAATCTAAAATATTGTATATCTTAGATATAATCTAAAATATTTAAAAAAAAAAATGGCACGCGTTATAACTTTAAAAACTACTATCAAATGTTCTTCTTGGAATGCAAGTCAAAAAGTAATATCAAAATAAAAATTACTGAGTTTATATATGATAGAATATTGTAAGGATTGTTTCCATATACAGGTGAATGTGCTCAAAACGAAGACAATTTTATTTTCACTTTCATTCACAGTGATTTAATCAATTAGTATATATTTAAAAATCTCATTTTTATATCGTGACGTAAATTCATTTACATTTTCAATTATCGCTCGCAGTGACTTAAGAAATATTTCTTGTATTGTCAGCCATAGTCAGAAAATGTATATATTTTTTTCAAACGTAAAAATGTGACTTGTATTACTTTTATTGATTCCTTTGTTCGAAAGGACAAACGTGACTGTCGGTAAAATCATAAACTTCCGAAATACAAATGACGTTTAATAGTTCAGTGTTTACCGATAAAATAAAGTCCATCCGAATATATTTCAAAAAATGCAATTTATAATACCTAGGTATTTCAATGAAATTAATATAAATAATAAAATAAACCTTTGAAACAAACCTCTTAGATAATACTTACGTAATGATTTTCCTTTATCATGGTATTTTCTTATGTTATAAATGTGTATTATGTATTATTTGACATATTTTTAAAATTCAGTTTACTGTCTATGCTCAGCTTAATTCTTGACAGTAAATAAAAACATAACCTATTCAATTTTTGCCTGTCAAATCCAGAAGTAGTTTTTCGACCAGTTGAGGCGAATTCATAAACATAAAAGACTACACTAATCATGGAAGTTTTAAAAGATGCACGCAAGGCTTGGAACGCACTGAATGGTCTTGTTTGCATTTATAAACCTGCAGATGTGAGCGTACAGCGAGTAAGAGAGACTATTTTGACTAGCATTTGCGAAGGTTAGTGGAATTGATGGATACATCCAGTGCCGGTTCGATTCGAAAGGTTTCTGCGCCTGTGTGCGAGGCGCCCTTCGCCGTCCCGCAAAACTAGAATCTAAATGACATGATAGTATTAAAATCTTAATGCGATGCACATTTTGCACACGCCACGAGTCGGCCCTGGATACATCATATGTACAATGTACGCAAAAGTGCACTTAATTTAAAATTTAACTGTATATTTTCTACTAAAATTTCCGGTAAAATAATTACGATATTTATATCTTCAGTGTCGGCGTAATTCACTAACTGTTTGTTGTCTTACATTTTTTTTTCAGGACTAAATGCACTTAACGTTAGACCTACAAAAAAAATGGTACAGATATCAGGTGCTACTAATGCGCCTATGACGATAGAGTTAATTAAAGATTTATCAGATCATCCTTTGGTGGTTGGACCTCGATATCAGATGCAAGACTTCAAATCCAGCTATGGGACTTTTCTGGAAAGGCACACTAGTGGAGTGTTCTGTAATATTTGACTTTTTTTGTAACAATATAACACCAATTCATATTCGATAGGTAAAATGGTTGCTAGTGAGGTTATTGTGAATAATGGTTCTAATGTGGACTCAAATTATTTATTTATGAATCCAAAAAATAGAGATACTTTTTGGCAATTATATAGAAATATTAGTAAATATGCTTCACAACAGGCTTATATTTTTCTCCCCGAAAATTTACTAAATCCTGCTAAAAATAATGAA